>OX411746.1:24464622-29854165 GCA_948252205.1 Orthosia incerta
ACACCCAGGCCTGCACGATCGAGGCTTCCAGGAGGAGCTCCCGGTCCAGCTGTTTCAGCGCCCATCGCGGACCACTAGGGGTCTGTCGGACCGACGCGCTTGAGATCTGGGTGGAGACGCCGAACCGGATATACCGGTGGTCGGAATAGGTCTCCACCTCCTCCATGACGCGCCAGTCGACGACACGTGGTGACAGAGCGGGGCTGGCGAACGAAATATCCACCACCGATTCGCCCTGCATCCGCACACACGTGGGGACAGAACCCCGGTTGAGGACGACCAAGCCTGTCTCCAGGGCCCAGTCCTCAACCATCCTGCCCCGTGTGTCCGTATAACGGGAACCCCAAGCCATATTCTTGGCATTGAAGTCCCCGAGGACGAGCACAGGGATGGAGCGGTATCCGACGACGACGATTTTCAACTCCGCAAGGGAGTTGTGGAACTCGGCGAGAGTTCGGTTCGGGGAGAAGTATACCCCCACAACGGCAATCTCCCCGAACCGTGCTGCCACGCAACCCTGTCCCCTCTTGACACCCTCGAGGGACGGCGTGCCAGCGGCGGCCGACGAAATTAGGGTCACTGAGCCGCTTAGGTCCTCCACCCAGTCGTCCCTGGGCGGGACAAAGTACGGCTCAGCGACCACAGCGATGTTAATCGACCACTGCGCCATGCTCTGAAGCAATAGATCCTGAGCAGCGGCGCAGTGGTTGATGTTCGCCTGGAGGAGGCGTAATGGGTCCATTATTGGCACTCCATTTCAGCTTCCTCCCGAACCCCCTGTGAGGGTTTTGCCGCGGTGGTTTCAGCGGTGACGACGGCTGTGGAGGCGGCAGCGGCGGCGGCAGTGGCGGCGGCTGCGGTAGTGACGGCGGTAATGGCGGCTGTGGCGGTAACGGCGGTGGTGGAGTTCTTGCCCCTGCGCCTGGCCTTGGCGGGTGGAGCGCAGGTCTTGCTCCCGGCCCGGTGATCGGCCGGCATGCCAGCTGCCGCACATACGACGCAGTGCGGCGTGGCATTGCACGTGACGGCCTTGTGACCGGGCTGACCACAGCGGAAGCAATGGTCGCTGCGGTCCACCTCCGAGGTGCATTGAGCTCCCACGTGGTTGCCTACATGGCAGCGGAAGCACCTCAGAGGTCTGGGTTCCAGCAGTTTCACCTGCGCGGAAACCCAGCCCACCAAGAGCCTTCGGCCCTCCCCAGCTAATTTTTGGGCTGCCGAGACGGGACAGCTCACCGTAACGGCTTGCATCCCCGTGGCATCAGGACGTATGATGCCTGCCCTGACCTGCTTGACAGAGCACCCCGCAGTCCTGGCGACGGCGGCCACCACCTCTCCCTCCGTTACAGAATCGCCCAGGCCCAGAATGCGCACGTCAGCGCACTTGGTGGGCCTAGACACTCGGGCCTCGTCCGCATTAAGGGACGCCCTGAGCCTTTCGGCCAGAGCGTCGGCGGTTGGGCCGCTGGCCGCACCGGGGACTTCTAGCATCCGGGCCCCAGTTGCGGTAACCCTAACCCGGATGCCCTCGGTGACGCCGAGCTCCTCCAGATTCACCGCCTGCCTCACTTTTGCAAGCACTTCGCGGTAGGACACGCCCTTCTTTTCCGCTTCCGGCTGTAGTGTTATCACTACAGCTGTGGACTTCGGGGCGCGGAGCCTAGCCGCGACGCTTCGCTCCTTGCGCTGCTGCCGCCTTTTCTTCCTATTGGCCGCCCTTGCTGCCTTGCTCGCCTTCTTCTTCTCCCCGGCCACTTGCCATTCAGCATCGGCCGCAGGATATTCAGGCGGGAGAGATTGGGACGGCCGACTTGCCGTCTGGGTTGGAGCTCTTACCGCCTGTGCAGCACCTCCGCCCTTAGTTACTGGGTTGCCCGGTTTCGCCAGGGCCGGTCCCGTCGAGCCCGGATTGACCGTAGCAGCCGCGGCAATGGCATACGTGGTCGCCTTCCGCTTTCCCAAGGCCGCCCGGCTAGCCGCTAGCGGGGGGCGCAGGACGATGGCCTCCAGAGCAGAAAACCGACTCCGGAAGGCAGCCAGCTCCTGCCGCACCAGGTTCAAAAGCCGGTCCTCTGCAGGCACAGGCTGGCTTTGCCCATGCTCCGCCCCCCCCTGCAGCACTTCGCGGTGGTCGGCTCCTTGGAACCCGGCCAGGTCTGCTCGGAGCTTCTCGTTCTCCTTTTGGAGAATCTCCATGTCGGCTTTCAAGCGGGCGATCTCCGACCGCATCTCGGATATTCCATCCGACGGAGGCCCGACGTGATTAGCCTCCGCTGCCGCCATAATGGAGGCCGTGGCCGCGGATACGGCTTTGTCTTTAGAAGACTTATTCCTCTTCAAGGCCACATCCCGGATTGCGGCTTCCACGACCTCTGCGAACCTGGCCACTCGCTCTGAATTTGAGCCACCAGCGGCGTCTAGCTCACCTCCAGAAGATTCAGAGTGGACAGACCTGCAGCCGTTCAATCCAGGGTGGCGCCCTTCCGCGGCAAGCCTCTCAGCTCGCTGGACAGCCTCCTGGGCGGTGAGCCCCCTCCCTGCACCTCTGTCTCGGCCCCCACCCCGCCTATTGGTGGGGATCTTTGGGGCAGATGCCAGCTCGTTATCGGAGGGCGACCCCAAGCCATCCCCCGATTTGGGGCGCTTCCGGAAGAACCTAAGGTTCTTCGCAACAGACCCCGCCACATCGCGCTCCAAGCTCTGTGAGCCCTTTGCGCCAGGCGCGACGTCGGTCTCCGACCCCGCATCACTCCTCACTTCTTCGTCAGTATCGCTAAGAAAAATCGGTGTCCTTATATCGCGCATGTGGTTGTCGGTTTTGTCTAAAGAGACAGACAGCAGACGTTTGTTGCCCACCCCAGAATACGGAGGGCAGCCCGCCGAAGCGGGGTGGGATTCCCCGACCGCTGAGCAGTCGGGACCCACCTGGGGAGTTTTTTTACAAAAGTCTTGGTCCATTGATGATTTTTTTTTTTTTCCTTTTAAGGGTGAGGTCCCTTTATTATGTCCTTCTTTCTTTCCTTCTTGCCTGCCCACTCTAAGCCCACTCAACCTACCCTCTGTAAGCAGAGGGGGGAGTAGGCGTTAGAAGGCCCTCCCAAGCGACGGACTGGTCGTCCTGTCACTAGCCCGGTTCCCTTCACAAACCATCAAGGATGATTTGTGATTGGAACCGCGACCTTTCCTCGTTTGTTGAAAATTAGCCGTCAGCACCAACTGTCCACCCAGCACGAGTAGACAATTGGAGCCGACGTTGCCCAGGGTGCGCCACGTGGAGGCTTTCAACACGCACCCCTTTCTGACACGCCTGGATCGCAGACGCACGATGGGCTGTCCTTGCACTTGAACTGATTCAAGTACTCAGAGAACCCACCGTGCCCCGTCAAAACCTGCGTGAGAACACCTGAGGACCGTACCTATTTCACAATACGGAAAGCCACTATTGCGTCCGGAAGAAACATTTTCGTCACGGAAGCTGTCTCGCCCGACACATATCTCTGATTCCATTCATCAAGCGATTCCGAACGGATCCGGCGCTTGATGAATGAAACCGGACACTGGTCGTAGTCCGGCTTCCTCCGTGACGACAATGCTGCCTCCTTGGCTAGCTCGTCCGCTCGCTCATTCCCCGGCAGGCCCGCGTGGGCCTTGACCCAGAACAAAGACACAGCTTTGCTCTGGACCAGGGCTTGAGCCAAATTGGCGCGCGCGTGAACTGCCAGGGGATGGAGAGAGCTATGGTTTGCAAGCGTCTGCAATGCTGACATTGAGTCGCTATACAAGCCATAGCTCGCCTCTTGCCGCGCGAGGATTATCTCGGTCGCTTTCCAAATGGCCAAGAGTTCCGCCTGGTAGACGGTGCAGTACGCGGCAAGGCAAAGCTTGAGGCTCCGGACTTCACCATCATTATCCCAAATGGATAATGCGGCTCCGACCTTCCCCTCAATCTTGCTGCTGTCGGTGAAGATTCGCACCGTCTGCGCATTGTTGCTGGCTAGCAACTCTCGATCTGCCAGGCACATGAATTCGAGGGGCATTTGTGTAGCTGGGTGAGGGGCTTCCGCAAACCTTACCGCACTCTCGATCTCCCTGTCTCCTGGCACAAACCAGGATGACCCTCTCCTCGCTTCATACAGGGCAGCTGCCTCCTGTATGCGCAGGTCCAGAGGCAGTATCCCAGACAGACTTGGCTTTACTTGACTTGGCTTTACAAAAATCAAAAATCAAAATCAAAATCATTTATTTCTTTGCAAACATGGGTAGAGTATATAGGTGTTTTTACAATAAAGTTCTCCATATTTTACCGTAACATGGGCATGCAAAGGTTTACAATTCCAAATAATTGGTATATCAAAATTAAGTGGCAGAACATTAGAATTACGATATAATATTAATTTAAAAAATGCCAGCGTGGTCATAGCAATAAAAATAAAATAAAATAAGTCAATGAGAGGATCGCAATAATAATTATGTCAATCAGAGTAATAGTATGTCAATCAGTTAGTGTATAATCATTAAGAAAATCGTCAATCGTGTAATAAGTTTTCATAATTAAAAGTTCTTTAAGCGCCATTTTAAATTCTAATGTAGTCATATTTTTTATAATATTAGGTACTCTATTATATATAAGTGGGGCAGTACCAAAAAAACTTTTTTTCATAAGTGCGGTTTTACATTTTACTTGACATATCTGATTGATGTATTGAGTCCTTGTTGGATTTTTTCTAACCTCTGATAGTTTTTTAAATAGATGAGGATTACATTTCACAAACAAAGCCGTTTCCATTATATATAAACAAGACAAAGTTAAGATTTTAAACGATTTAAAATAGGGAACACAGCTATCAGTTGTTTTAAGACCGCACATTGACCTGATGCATCGCTTCTGTAGCCTAAATACCAGCTCCCTATCAGTGGACTTCCCCCAGAAAATAATGCCATACCGCAAAACAGAGGCAACCTGTCCATGATACGCGGTCAGAAGAGCCTGACTGTTAATTTTCTTTGAGAGTTGAAAAAGAGCATATGCGGATTTGCTAAGTTTCTTACATAGTTCTTCAACATGAGGTTTCCATGTAAGTTGGCTATCAATTGTAATGCCTAAGAACTTAGCCTTATTAGCTTCTTCAATATCACAGCCCTCGTAGGAAATACTAACATTTGGGTTTTCACGGCGTTGATAAAAATGCATGACTTTTGTTTTGCTCAGGTTTATAACCAAGTTATTATTATTTAACCAATGTATAATGTCACTTAAGCAAGAATTAATGTCAATATTATAATTATTTGAATTAGTATATTTTATTATAGCTGTACTGTCATCTGCAAAAAGAACCATTTTGTTTGTTGTTGCTTTCGGAAGATCATTTATATATATCAAAAATAGTGGCGGACCCAATACACTACCTTGTGGGACGCCATATTTTACATGTCTAGGTTTAGATATATATATAGTTTCTAATTTAGTTTTAGGACATATCCTAGTAATTTCCGTGCATTGAAGCCTATCACTCAGGTATGATTTTATTAACTTTAAGATGTTCCCTCTTATACCATAACTATTTAATTTATGTAACAGAATCTTATGGTCTACATAGTCAAAAGCCTTTGTCATGTCAGTGTAAATTGCACAAACTGGCTCTCTTTTATCGACAGACGGCATGATGTTAGCTAGCAAGTCAAATAGTGCCATATTTATCGTAGTGTTCTTACGGAAACCCTTTTCATCTTTTAGCTTCATGTACTCGCTTAAAAGATAGAGAGCTTAGATGTCTTTTAAAAGTAATTAAATTTTCCATACATGTGTCCTGCTTTATTGCTTTCCAAAATTTTAAATTGCAATTTTTGCTTATTGGTACTTTAAGAATTTGGGATGTATGATCCGAAAGGATCAGATCTACAACTTCAGCTTTACATTCTTTCCGATAGTTATGAGCAAAATTGTCAATACAGGTTTGACTTTTTAACCTGGTGGGAGCACAAAGCGCCAATTTTAAATTGTACTTCATAAGAAAGTATTCAAGTTCTAGTGTAACTTTGTTTCTTTTCAAAACATCAATATTAAAATCTCCACACAAGACGATTTTCTTATTTGAATATAGACAGATTTTATTTAAAATATATTCCAATTTATCATAAAATATGTCGTAGTTATATTTTGGGATTCTATAAATACAAACAATAATAAGTTTATAAGTTATTATTTCTACAGCACAGCACTCAAAGATGCCTGAAACTGATTGTTTTGCTATGGCCGATATTTCTGTAAACTGCAATCCTACTCTTACGAAAATACCTGTTCCTCCTCTCTTAGTATTTCTAGAAAAGAAAGCAGCTGGACAAAACTTGGGAATGTGCACTAAATTCTCAAAACCCATTTGCATGAAATGTTCTGTAACACAAATAACATCTATTACAGTTCCCATCTCAATTAATTGCACTAATTTTACAGCCAGAATATCAGATTTATTAATTAGACCAGCTATATTTTGGTGTAAGATGTTAAGGTAGTTTACGAAAAAACTGAGAATTTGACGGTTGTGAATCATTCGAAAAATTGTGTTGACTATTGTTGATTTGGGGGTGGCAGTTCGCCTCTGAGAGCGTAGTATTCAGGCCGCATAGGCTAAGAATCAGGTCTTGTAAATCTGATATAACTATTTTTAAACCACTGGTATTTAAGGTTCCATAGCGTTTGCTGTAAGTATCACAGTCATATGATAGATTCAGATTTGAGTCAAGTAAATATCCATAGTTATATGTGTCTATATCCAAGCAAATTAGGTTATTGAATGTTCCACGCGGCTATTATACATTATGTTAGCATCTATCATATATTTAAATGTTGGTAAACAAATTATAAAATTAGTATGACTCAATTCTATTAACTTTTCTCTAACAAACATTACTAATTCCAAATAGTTGTGTGTTTTCCGAAAGTCTTCTTCTCCAATGTAAATAACACAATAGTCTGAGTGCGTAAAGTTTTGCACTTTTCCTTCAATTTTGTGAAGAATTTGCCGCAATCCGCACGTGGGTTTTCTATAGTGACACATTTCATAGTTAATTAAATTACTTCTTTCGGCAATTGTATATAACCTATTAGATGTTTCGCTGCTTATGAGACATATTTTGTGTTTTATGGAAGGTTGTTCTAGAGTTGTTTCGGCTCGTATGTTTTTAGTCGAGTTAGATGAGCTTACGTTTCCGCTGGTACTTTTAGTAAAATTTGTTTTAGCAGGTGACGGATGGTCTTTTTCTGTGGTCTGAATAGTCTGCGTTTGTTTAGACTTCGTATTTTTTTTTGGCGTCATTAATGTTGTCTTCGCTTTAATTTTTCCTGGACTGTTAACAATTTTTTTGTACATGTCATTTCTCTTATTATTTTCTTCATTTATTTTCCTTAAATTACTGTTTTCCAGTGATAATAATTCTATCTCTTTATGCGCACTGTTTAGCTGAGATGTTAGTCTAGCGATCTCATCTTTTAATATTTTTGACTGTGGAACGTCTTCGTCTTCGGATATGTCAGGTAAACTACTCGTCGTACAGTTTAATGTTTGAGACATATTGTCGTTTTCGTCATCATTATTAGGCTCAGATCTTGTGCGGGTCCGCCGGAAAGTAATATTTTCCAAGAAATTCATTTTTTAATTTCAATTACGAACTCACCTAAATCACAAATAGTTTGTAGCTAGTGAGGTTTGAACTTGCGTCTCGATATCTCCAGAAATACTATTATTAACAAATTACACGTCGCAAAAAGTCAATGTTGTTGGTCGGGACGGAACTCGGTTCATCTAGTTCATACGGTAGCAACCGAAACCACTGCGCCAACTTGTCGCCAATGTAGTAGGTCCAAATAGGTGTTCTTAACATACAACCAAATAAACGTTTTTATTATACGAAGTTTTTGAACTTCTTTTTTATTTTACTACAACCGCCACTTTTTATAAACGGTATTTTTATTATTATTTAAACAATTAAATTGTATTATCGATATTGTTCCACTTAGATTTAATGTTATTAGCACTGCACTGGGTGTTTTATTGTTCATATAGTCAAACATTGATAGTTTTAAATGTAAACAAAACCGTATTTGCACTATATTTTGAAGATGGTTATTTAAGCACTGTACTTGCATATAACGCTGAGAAAACACTAGTACTTCTTAATTATGATATTTTATTTACACTTCTCCATTAATTTGCGTCTTAGCTGTGTTATAAGTATTTTTAGTAAATAAAATGCGCGGAGCTGATGTTATGCCTGGCACTAGCGCCATCTACCTGTACCTTTACTTGACTTGGCTTTACTTGACTTAGCTTTACTATAATCATAAGCCCGCCAAGCATTATAAATGGTTTGATTTCTACGTTTAAAGTAACCAATAGCATGTGGACAAGTAATATCATTTAATGTGTACCTAAACTGTTTAACAAACCACGTTTGCTCGTGAAGGCCTTAATATGGTACCTCATACCATGATTGGGCGAACCAAAAAGGCAAAATATATTTTTCAGTGTCCGAATCGTCACGATAGAATCGATAGTACGCAAGTGTCGACTCGGCAATAACTAATTTGGAAAACTCTTCGTCCTACAATCATTACCAACTGTACACATGGACACATGTACATGGAGTTTCTTGTGCGTTCTTCTCCATAAAAAGCCACTTTTCCGAATGCACTGTAGAATAAATTTTTACTACTTGAAAATTTTAATTCATATATGTATGACGTTCAAAAGTGCTGCTTCTTATCTTATCTTATCTTATGGAGGGGCCGAGAAATACCTCGGACACTTCGACCCATTGGGATCTTTTGTGGTCCCCTAGATAACTTACTCCTCCTCATTCTCGTTGAAAACCGTTTTCATGAGTCTTACAACGAGACTAGGAGATATGAGCCTATAATCTTCTGGTTTTGGGTATCCAACCCCTAGGAGACTCATTCGCTTACCAGCCAGTGCATCGCATGTGCACAGTAGGTGCTCCATGCGTTCCGTATGTTCCCCACACAACCTGCACATGGGTGTCGCGGTTAGACCCATCTTCATGAGCATGTCGTTGGTTCCAAAGTGCCCAGTAAAGGCCCCAAGCAGGTAGCGGATTTGCCCCCTGCTCATGTTCCAAATGCAATCCCGGGCTTTGAAAGTGGAGCCCAGGAATCTCTTGGAGTGTTGTAGACCGGTAGTAGACAGCCAACAAGTTCGTTGTCTGTGATCTGCAAACTCCCTAAATGCGGCTTTTACGAGACACGTCGAGATGCCTACACATGGTTCTGGACCCACAAAATAATTCGCTGAGCCCTCCCTTGCCAGTTCATCAGCCACTTCGTTACCATGGAATCCTTTGTGCCCAGGGACCCACATCAGTTTTACCCTGTTGTGCTTCCCAAGCCTGTTTAGGGTTTGGATAGCATCCAGAATAAGTCCGGAGTCCACTTTGTAGGATGCCATGGCTTTGATTGCAGCCTGACTGTCACTAAGAATATATATGGATTTACCTTTAGTCCCTCTATCTATATTCTCTTGAGCGCAGGTTATAATGGCATATGTTTCCGCTTGGAATACAGTTGCCATCTTCCCTAAGCTTTTGCTACATTTGTAGCCTTTTGCGTATATTCCCGCTCCTGTACCTGATTCCATTTTGGATCCATCAGTGTACCACACCAGACTATCTTGTTCTGGTGGATCAAGTCCCTTCGTCCAGTCCTCTATTGTAGGGATTTGGACCTTGAAAGACCTCTCAAACACAAACATAGTTTGCATTTTATCGGATAACATGCTTGCTACCCGATCCAGGTCTTCATTCTCATCGAACTTTGTATGGTTAGTCTTTGGCTTAGAGGCATCCCATAGTCCAGCGACAGCGAGACGATGTAATGTCTTCCTTGCCTCGAATTCAACCATCATATGCAGAGGAGGGATATTGAGGTATCTCTCAATCGCTGCCGTAG
Source organism: Orthosia incerta (assembly GCA_948252205.1). NCBI lineage: Eukaryota > Metazoa > Arthropoda > Insecta > Lepidoptera > Noctuidae > Orthosia > Orthosia incerta. The sequence continues at coordinate 24,474,581 of OX411746.1, forward strand.
GTGTTGTCCTGAAAGCACCCGTGATGCCGAGACACACTGTTCTTTGTAACCTGGTGAGTGGCGCTTTGCACGAGGCAAGCTTTGTTCTTGGCCACCACACTATGCTGCCGTATGTGATAATAGGTATTATCATTGTCCGGTACAGCCATCGTATCACTTTGGGCTTTAGCCCCCAAGTTTTACCGTAGGTAGAACGACACATGCCGAACACTCGTAAGGCCTTTGTCGTAATATTTTCCACATGAGTTTTCCACCTGAGTTCTTTATCCAGCGTTACACCCAGATATTTAACTTCGGTGGACCAGGGCAGTTTTATTCCATTGAGGGAGAGCTCTCCTAGGTTTCCTAGTTGTCTCTTCCTCGTGAAGGGAATAATGACTGCTTTGCTTGGGTTGATAGAGAGGTGGTTCACTGTACACCATTCCTCTGTCATCCTCAATGCCTGTTGTAATAATCCAGACACTATGTTCGGGAATTTACCATTGACCATTATAGCTATGTCATCCGCATAGCCTACTGTGTAGAATGGTCCGGTATTGAGTTTGGTTAGTAGCGAGTCTACTACCAAGCACCACAATAATGGTGACAGCACTCCGCCTTGCGGACAACCTCTTGTTGTTTTTGCACTAAGTCTGTCTCCCATTCTCGTCTCATATCGTTTACTGTTATTATCGGAGCTGATGAAGATTGCTACTATCTTTGCATTATATAGAGTTAATCTTTCTAGTATTATATAGCAGCATAGCCAGCATTGTGTGAGTACCATGTACTTCAGAGCTATCATTGTCTAGATACCTACGTCTTCTATTGACTTAAATGACTCCGGTGGTTGAGAGTATGTCATGCCCACTCAAATGTCTCGCCGATGGTGGCGCGTGTGTCGGATCATTTAGCTCCCTTCAAAATGGTTGAGCTGAATGGTGCTGATACATGTGTCATGTTCGTGAACGGGCGCTGTCGGTTGGGACTGGTCATCTCTTAGCTGCCATGGTTTATTTTAATTGATTCTAATTTTATTTCTGAATTGTCTTTTTATATTTACTATGGACACTTTTAACTTTCTACATCGTTCTCACATAATGTGTAATGTCAACATGAATGATGTAACAAATGATTTGTAATAATTACCTAATTGAAAAAGAGTGTCCATGGAGTTTCTTGCCCGTTCTTCTCCATAGAGATCTACGCCTTGGAATGGGCATCTACGGTACTTTCACAGTTATTATGTCTTGTGACTGGGACTGTAGCACCATAATTTTGTAATATTTTATTATGTCTTTTGACAATTCAAAAGTGCCTGTAACTGGCCTACTTGAAATAAAGTGCTTTGACTTTGACTTTGACTTTGATTAGTTCCGATCTGACTGTTCTGCTTCTCAGCATATAGTCAATCCAGTTGCACGTGGTATCATTGATGCCATGTTCCTTTGCAGCAGTGCGTATGGACTCAAATGTTGTCTTGTCAAAGGCTCCCTCTATGTCGAGGAAAGCCCCGACACATATTTCTTGTCCCTCTAGCGCAGCCTCGGCTCGACTCGCAACATAGTGCAATGCCGTTTCCGTAGATTTGCCGGGGCTGTAGGCGCATTGTAGTTTATGTAGGGGGAATACTTTCAGAGGACCCTCTCTTAAGTACCTGTCTACCAGTTTCTCCAGAGTTTTCAAGAGAAAGGATGATAGACTAATGGGCCTGTAAGCTTTAGCTTCTTCGTAAGTCGGTCTACCCACCTTCGGTATAAAGGTGACTTTGACCTCCCTCCATGCTTTGGGTACGTACCCAAAGGCTATGCAGGCTCTGTAGAGCTTACTCAAATGGGGTATCAAAACAGATGCCCCTTCTTGCAATAGTATTGGGTAGATGCCATCTGGACCAGGGGATTTGAGTGGCTGGAAGCCCGCTATGGCCAGCTTCAGTTTATTTTCATCTACCACTTTCTTTGCCGTGAGCCAGTTATTTTTGGACGTGTGCCTTGTAAGCTCGTCCCTTGTGACTGGTTCCTCTTCATCGCTATCGCGCAGTATACATTCTGGGAAGTGGGTCCTAAACATCACGCCCAGAGTGTCCTGTCCAGTTTCCGTGAGTTGCCCATTCTCATCTTACAGATGCTAGTGGGTTTGTCTTGGTCATGGACATTGCTTTGCACAACCTCATCCCATTTGGCAGAGTTTCGATGGAAGTGCAATGCTGCCGCCAATTAGTTCTTCTGGCCTTGCGTACCGCCGTGTTATACCTTGTTAGCATGCTATGATAGCCGGAAAAATCCTTCCTGGCTTTTGCATCATTAAAGGCCTGTCGTGTTTCCTGACGTATTTTGGCTATTTCAGGAGTCCACCATGGTACCTTTTTGCCAAAGGCCTTCTTCTCTGGGCAGTTATCTTCCCATGCACCGATGATGCCTGCCTTGATTCTGTCCGCTTCAAATTCTATATCCAGTATGGAATTGAGCTTACCTTTAGGGCTCCCCAGATTTACTTTGAGGTCCCTCCTGTATGAGTCCCAATTTGTATACCTTGGGTTTCTCCTTCGTCTAGTTTCGGCTTCTCCCGCCGTCCTAAACCTAAAGCATATATAATTATGGTCAGACAAAGAGATTTCGTCCGATACATGCCAATTTTCAATATGAGCGCTGGCCCTGTTTGAGGCCAGCGTAAGGTCAATAACTTCAGTCCTCGCAGAAGTTCTAAAAGTAGGTTTATTGCCTACGTTAAGGATTTGTAAAGAAGAGCTTACCACAAAGTCCAACAAATCCTCCCCTCGTTTGTTGACATCCGAGCTGCCCCAAACGACGTGGTGTGCGTTCGCATCGCAACCAAGTATCAGGTCAAGGTTCTTTTGGTTGCCGTAATCAACCAGTCTTCTGATTAGTGGTGTTACTGGTTCTTTTTGTTCATATGGGAGATAGGCAGAGGCAAGGATGATTCTCCTTTTCTCTGTTCCCGTCCCCACTTGGATCAAGGTTGTTGTGAGATCCCTGTAACAGAAAGTACGTAAGGGCATTGCCTCTACACCGCCCCTGATATAGATGCAAGTCCTCGCGTCATTAGTTGGACAGTCATAGAGCACCATGCCTCCTGTCCCACCTAAGCCTTTTATAGTCCCCTTATACAGATAAGGTTCCTGTATCAAGGCAACGTCGTATGTGTTAAGCTTCAGTTGCCGAGCCAGAAGGGCAGTAGCGGCTCTGCAATGATGCAAATTAATTTGTACACACCTTAGTCCCTCCATCTTGGATGATTTTGATGGGTCTGTGTTGATATGGGAGGGCCTTAGTCTTGAGGCCCCTCCTCCATCGCCTGGCTCTCCTCGAGAGCAGTCGGCGACTCGATTCCCAGGTTGTCGAAGTCCCCGAGGATGTCATCCTCGTGGTCTGTCTCCGACGCTCTGGTCCCAATCTCTGTTGCCTGCGCTGCGCCGTCAGCAGAGATTTCTTCAATGGCCTCCCCATGTTGTGGTGGTCCATCCTCGGAGGGCTCCACTTCTGCTTCCGCAGCAGGCGCCTCTCCCTTGTCTTCTTCCAGGAGCTTGAACGAGTATCGTTCAATCCCTCCTGGAAGAGAGTAGCCCGCGGCCTTGATGACCCCAGCGGACACCCCGTCCATGAGGACGATACGACGGATGCCGGTCTGCTCAGTGAGCGTATTCACGACCTTCCAGTCGTTCGTCCTCAAGGTAGGGTTGAGTCGCTGGAGCAATCGAATGGCCCGGGCAGAGTCTTGCAACGCCAAGTTGCGACTCTTCCATGCCATTTTGACTGGCTTTGGAAGGTCCCTGGCGTCAACAACCTTGAGTTTCAGGGCACCAAGTTCCACATTGTGGATGGCACCCCGAAACCAGTTGGCTGCATCAGAGTCGTCGCAGGATACATGAATTGCACCTGCGACGACTCCGGGAGCAACCGCTAGGACAGGCAGAGGATCCGGCGCCACTTCCAGTTTCTCAATTATGAGCTCCTGGATCGGCACCAAGTCCTCCGCCTTCAAGTACTCCTCCGGGTACTTGACTGTCACGACAGTGAGTTTCACAGCCGCCACCGCATCCCTAAAGGATCCGGTTGAGGATGATTGCCCTTGGGTCTTCATCCTCTTGGCCGCCATGTCCCCGCTGTCCCCGCTGAGAGCAGCACGCGGTCTCTTTGATGGGCCCTCCGTAGGAGTCCCCTCCAGAGCCGCCTGCTGTCTCAGCTTTTGGCGCTTTTTCCTGCGCGCCCCAGATCGTCCAACCGGAAGCCAGCCTGATTCATGCTGGCCGCCGAGAGACGACGAGGTGCTGTCTTTGCCGGTCGCGTCCGGGGCCGCAAGGTCCGAGGTCATACGATCTCTAACGCAAGCGTCCCGTATCGCGCCAGCTTTGGCAGTACCCTTATGCCCGGTGGGCTGGTTTGCAGTTCCGCCCTTCGGTGGTCCCGCAGCAGTGCCGGCCCTCGACAGTGCCGCGACAGTCCCGTCATTTGACAGTCCCGCCACAGCCCCGCCTTGAGACGATCCCACTGCAGTATCACCTCTGGACGTTCCTGCGGAAGATGCAGTCCCGGCTTGCACCGGTCCCGCCGTCTGGTGTGCAGTTCCGCCCTTCGGTGGTCCCGCAGCAGTGCCGGCCCTCGACAGTGCCGCGACAGTCCTGTCATTTGACAGTCCCGCCACAGCCCCGCCTTGAGACGATCCCACTGCAGTATCACCTCTGGACGCTCCTGCGGAAGATGCAGTCCCGGCTTGCGCCGGTCCCGCCGTCTGGTGTGCAGTCCCAGCTTTCGCCGGTCCCGCCTTTTGGTGCTCAGTCCCAGCTTTCGCCGGTCCTTTCGCCTTGTGGTTTTTTTTAGATTTGAAATCCATTTAAATCCCGATTTTATATTTCATCCCTCGACTATCCCCACCCGCCATGGAGTGCTCAAGTGGCGATGCTACGGTAGCACCAGGGATTAGTCGAAGGATATAGCCCCCCCCCATTAGTTGCCCACGAGACTGCACGACACCAACTCACACCGCTACCACTAGCGATGCGAGCGAGCGCCGCCGTCTGCAAGCCCCTAATGGGAGTGAACTCGCCTGGGGGCCGTCTGACCGGACCCCGCAGCCGATTGACCGTAGCTGGCTAGGCTACGGCCACCCTTGTGAGAAGAAATCCGGGCCAAAGTGGAGTGTTGCCTCAGAGACGTTAAACCGCCTACGCTCATCGGCTCAGCCACCAGGATCCCATCATCCTTCCGTACGGGTCCCTGCGCACGGCACAAACACGCAGGAGGTCATTACTATCCATCATCTGATTTTTTCCGATGGTGGACACCCAGGGGCATGACCTCGCCACCCCTGTGATAGGGCGCCCGGTGATTTCTGTTACGTCTATTTCATAGGGAATTAGACCAAAAACAGGGCGGCAACCACGAGAAGGAAAATCACCGAACTTGCCTTGAGGATCATCACGACCGTGCGCTCTCCCTCAAGACCACGCCACCTTGCCGTCTCTGAAGGAGTCAGACAAGGTAGGACTGCATCGACAAAGCCAAGCCCCATAGGGCTTGTCGCTGAGGGCTCAAAGCGCAAGTTTGTTAAAACAGCCCAGCCCCAAAAAAAAAAGTGCTGCTTACCGGCCTAATTGAAATAAATATATTTGACTTTGACTTTACTGAATTCAGCCGAGTACCAGTGTTTTACATGGAGCAACTGCCTCCTCAACCCAGTAACTGGGAAACACGATACCCCTTGACAAGACTGGTGTTAGATCTCAAGCTTCTGACTACCCGTAACGACTGTCAAAGATCTTCAAAAGACAGCCGGGACCAACGGCTTATTGTGCCTTCCGAGGCACGGAGGAATCTCGGTATACTGAAATGGTCACCCATCCACGGACCGACCTCGTCAAGTGTTGCTTAACCTTGAAGATCGACCCGTGCGGCTGTTATTATTTAGCCACGAGACAACTGTACAAATACCCCTTTCTTTTTAACAAAACTGACCTAAATGGTTTACATGAATCATAAGCATTGGTTCAGACGGTTTAGGAATTTAGATGTAATGTTCGTTCTTTCATACACTAACTGCCCTTGCCATATGCACAATGAAGACGTGCGGTCATGTATTTTCTAATGAATTGAGTCATTTTTGGTAACCAATATACTATTTTATTAAAATCATGGTGACCAAAGTCATCATGATGCATTTGCACTATCTTGTCTATCTACCCAAACTCCGAAGCTCCTACCAGTATACTGCCATTTAGGGTTTTTCTATAAAGCTTCTCGTCAACAATCAAGTAATTGCTTATTATGTCCGGATCGACGGTGTTGGTTTTTAGCTGGTTAATTAGTGAACTAAAGCTTGTCGTCATGGCATTGTAACGTATATAACCAGTATCAGTGACTTAGAGACGGTTTTTTTTTATTCATTGTATCGACTGGATTTCTGCCAAGTGCACCTACATATTTCATACGATGGGCCGGCCTATACTCAACACTAATGTTATAATATTTTATCAAAAACCACTATCCTGCGATGCGTGATCGTACCTTGGACCGCTGCACAATCAGTAACAACCTTTACATACATATTTACCTATAACATACACGCGAAATCTACGTAACGAGTTTGGACTCTCGCTGTTGGCAGCGAGAGTTTGAAGCTCATAATAATGGTCCATGGTATGCTCACTTGTAACCCGACTGGTCGTAATGAATTTTATTTGCAGTTTGTTTTTGCATCAATATACTGGCGACACCTAACTTACACGCATCCGTATGTACTTCTGTAGGAAGCGCGGGGTCATACAAAGTAAAGCCAAGTCAAGTAAAGCCAAGTCAAGTAAAGCCAAGTCAAGTAAAGCCAAGTCAAGTAAAGCCAAGTCAAGTAAAGCCAAGTCAAGTAAAGCCAAGTCAAGTAAAGCCAAGTCAAGTAAAGCCAAGTCAAGTAAAGCCAAGTCAAGTAAAGCCAAGTCAAGTAAAGTCAAGTCAAGTAAAGCCGAGCCTAGTAAAGTCTAGCAAAGTAAAGTCGAGTCGAGGCTAGTAAAGTCGAGTCGAGGCTAGTAAAGTAAAGTCGAGTCGAGGCTAGTAAAGTAAAGTCGAGTCGAGGCTAGTAAAGTAAAGTCGAGTAGAGCCTAATATTACGCCTGGTAGGGCCTAGTATTACGCCTGGTAGGGCCTAGTATTAAGCCTGGTAGGGCCTAGTATTACGCCTGGTAGGGCCTAGTATTACGCCTAATAGGGCCTAGTATTACGCCTTATAGGGCCTAGTATTACGCCTAGTAGGACCTAGTAAAGTAAAGTCGAGTCGAGGCTAGTAAAGTAAAGTCGAGTCGAGGCTAGTAAAGTAAAGTCGAGTAGAGCCTAATATTACGCCTGGTAGGGCCTAGTATTACGCCTGGTAGGGCCTAGTATTACGCCTGGTAGGGCCTAGTATTACGCCTAATAAAGCCAGGCAAGCCAGCCGAACCAGCCTAGCCAGGCAAGCTAGCATTCGGCGTAATACTAGGCCCTACCAGGCGTAAGCCTGGTAGGACGCCTAGTAGGGCCTAGTATTACGCCTAGTAAAGCCAGGCAAGCCAGCCGAACCTGCCTAGCCAGGCAAGCCAGCCAAACCAGCCTAGCCAAGCAAGCCAGCCAAACCAGCCTAGCCAGGCAAGCCAGCCAAACCAGCCTAGCCAGGCAAGCCAGCCAAACCAGCCTAGCCAGGCAAGCAAGGCAGGCCAGCCAAGCCAGGCCATTAAGCGGCACTTTTGAATGTCAAATATTGAATGTAAAAATAAAACTTCAGATAACGCAAGAGTGATAATGTGTACAAAAGGGTTGTTTTTATGACTACAATTAGTGCAGCTAGAATCAATACAAACTGGTTGACTATTATTCAGGTCATTATATAGTAACTAAAGTCAATGTCAAACCCATAGCCATAACATATTCATTATAATAATAATTAATTAATTACATTGCCATAATTTATTTACATTGAATGTGGTACAATGGCTTGCAAGAATCTGTTAAGTCCATATTGAAAATGCATTATGTAAAGTAGTGGCATATTATACATACAGGATTATAGACATAAAAGGTCAACGTGGTTCCAAAAGCTCACGGGTGCTTAGACTGTAAATGCGCTAAGGCCATATAAAAGTAAAGCACCTATATCAGACAGTAACAATAGTAGTGACACTGAATACCTAATTGATTTATATGAAAGCTAATGAATGTGTTTTGCTCCCATTGCGGGAGCAATGATGCCAGGATGGCCGAATGTAACGGATGTGACGTCGGCCTACGTGCAACCGACCAATACCCGCCATATTGAAGCCTCCCCTCCAGTCAAGCCATGTCAGCAACGAGGATTGTGTTAATATAAGCGATTGCCCATCATTTATTTGTCTCTTTCGATTGTGAATACAAGATCTGAACAAAGCTCTGCCCGGTTTTTATTTATCAGTTTCACTTATTAAAACACAAGTGAAGACCCTTGGAGGAGCCTTTGTCGAAAGACAAGCTGGGACGAGGAAAAAATAACCAGGTGCCGAGAAAAATATATAAATAATACTGAGTGTAAATAGGTTATAATCTTATTGTAAAATAAGTATTGTTCGCGATGGAACAAAAGAAAAAATACGTTGACTTGAATGTGGTTATTTATTATAACTAGGTTTCTTACTGGATTTACAAATTGAAGAAAACAATGGTTTTGTCAGCTGATGGCTGTGGTGGAGTGTCGTAGAGTGAAATACGGGTCTATCCATCGGCGGCGGCAAGCCATGCATCGCGCGATATTTGGCTTCAGCGATTGGCTGTTGAAGATCACGCCACATTGGGGTGCTCCCATTGGTCGGCTGGCTGAGTGAGACAGTAGCGGGCTGTGATTGGTTGAATGCGGCGTAGACAAGTATTAATGTAAATAGTTTAAGTAACCAGCAATAAAGGCTTATTTCCTTTTCGTTTTATTTTATTTTTTATTAAAACACTACTGATTCAGACAAGTGGGCGACGCAGCAATGAAACATTAAACTTTAGGGAACTAGGGCTTATGATTGCCTAAAATCACCACGAGCACCCAATTTGCCTCGAGTAACAACAATAAAGGTAAGATGTTCCTGCCGAGGGTAGCCGGAAGTAACTGAATAAGAGTCGCAGCTGTAGTAGCCGCTGAGAGAGAGAGGCCTATATTGATGAGCGGTGGACTACTTAAGGCTAATGATGACGAATACAAACAAAATTACACGTTTCTTTACTCAGATAATTATGCCAAATTGGGTGGTTTTTTTTATTGATTTTTGAGTGCAGTTAGATCAGTAACTCAGTACAGTAGCGAAATTTTACTGTTTTGATACCTAGTATAAAAATAAAACGGTCAACTTAACTGTGCACCTCGCGGGAATGCGAACCCACAATACCCAACCCGCGCAGGGCCCTGCGTTCGCTTTGTGCGCCAATAGTGAGAGTCAAACGTTAGCGTGACGTCAAAGTGCGAGGTGCACAGTTAGGTTGACCGTGTTGTATAAGCAGGGTTCTCACCTCCCCCCCCGGTGGGTGCCCGCTTTGTTGAGGCGGGTGGGGCTCAGTAACCGTGGCTTGGTCACCCACGGTGAAGCGAAGAGGAACCCGAGGAGGGGCCGCTCGTCAGGGCTTTTGCCGATTAAGCCGACGACGTAGCGGCCAACTAGTAGGTTGCGGTGCCGCTTGGTAACAGGCGACATCGCAACTGAGGCCGCGATGTCTTATGGAGATTTCCAGGTCCCATACGATATCGCGGCTGAGGGTTGGAGGCCGCGGCGGGAGAGGAGTGCCGGTATTGCGGTGCGCCGCTCTCCCTACCTTCCGCGGCCTAGACGGGGTCGCCACCGTCTGATGGCGGACGCGGTGGGGCCGCAGGGGAAGAGGAGTGTCGGTATAGCGTTAGCCGCTCTCCCTATCCCCTGCGGCCGCAAAATGGTAGGTGGCGGGGACAATTACCTCGACCCGTCACAGTGGGACCAAGGGTGCCATACACGGGGTCGTCTGGCACCCATGTGCTGAATTGGTCCCTGGGGTGGTCCCTGGGGTGGTCACGGCGTACAGTGTGTTCTGGTGCGCCGGTAATGGGGGTACTCCCCCGACGAGGGTCCGGTGACGGACAGCCGCGGCGGGTTCGCGGAGAGTGCTAACGCGTGCCCGTGTTCCCGCCATAAGCGGCACTGGAGGACACCGTGGAGTTTTAGTGGGTTAGAGTCCCACATAACTGCACTATCTCCCCGTGGTAGTGCAGTATGCATGAGCATATCTCCACGCAAAAAAAAAAAAAAAAAAGAAAAAAAAAAAACTCACTTCCACACTCTTCATAAGAAATATAGTCTCCTTTGCCATTCCGGTAGTAGTTCTCCTTGCATACACAACCCCCGCTGACACTCAGCTGCGTCACATGTGGGACAAGTTTCCGTAGCAACGTCTCGGTATGAGCAGTTCTGCGGGCAACATGTCTGTTGCACGCATGTGGAATACACCTCGTTGGTGGGGCAGATGTTGGCTGGAAGATTAATGAGAGATATGACCATATTGCCAGGGACTACTTCAAGAAGTTTAAAAGTTGAATAAAACGTTTGGCTGAATATTTTGTCCAAAAAGTGTGTATGGTGGAACAAAGTTAACGAATAATATCATGTTCATGAATAAAGTAGATGAATAGTAATAGGCAGGATAGTAAAAAGGCACTGTCCACCTATTATTAGCCCACAATGCATAACATGTTTTTTTTATTACTATTACCATATCTGGGCTTATATTATTTTTGCCATAGGTGACGGGCACCTAGGCTTTCATAATGATTTTAAGTACTGGAATGTGAAGGTATTAAAAAAGCTGATCAAATACTCAAAAATAGGTACGTTGACGATGACGTCACAGAATTGGCTGTAAGGCAAAGAACCGGCTTTTGCTATTGGCAGATTTGATGGATTAGGTAATTTTTATGAATATTATACAACTATACGGCGAAATCTTCCACTACTAATCTAGTAGTGAATTGGGTATGCATGTTTTTTTTTTAAATTAGTAGGCGGACGTACCCAAACGTCAGCACTACACCAATTAACAGCACCTTGGCGAAAAAGTAAAAAATATAAATAACTGGTGTATGGTGCTTACAATGTTAAGTGAAAAATATACGGCAGAATTTGACTTTTTAATAATAGCAACATTTTTAATACGAAAGCGTTCAAGATGGCGTCAGTAAAGTGATTCAAAGAAGTCGTTCTGCAGTTACTGTAATTTTTCGGCCATTTTAATTCAACGGCGGTAAGTTCGTACTTCAATTTAACATTCTAATTGTAGTGTTTTAGACGGTGAAATTTTGGGGAGAGAAGCTAGGGTAAGTTTTGGTGGGAATCGCTGTTGGTGAGAACAGCATTACCTATAAAGTACCAAAAATACCTTCTGCTGTACTCATGGTGGAGTACCGTAACAAGCAGAGCCCTAGCCAGTCCGAGTCATCCACGTCCCCGTCGTTCTCCCTGGGACCTGCTGCAACCGCACCGCCGCGCGTCCACCACCCCGAGTTGCAGCTGAGCTAACGGATGTAGGGCGAAGGGCGAATATTCTGCGCCTTAAAACAAAATCGGCTCACTAGGGAGGATACCCGAAAAAAACCGAGCAAATCCGTAGGCTCTAAAGCGGCAGCCCCGCTAGCGGATTAAAGCACAGTGGGCTAATCACTCGCTTGCCCGACAATAACAGATTAAAGAAACCGAAACAGCAAGAAACCGAACCGATACCCTACCGATGACTTTTGGCTTTAAAACACGGACAGGAATTGCTTTTTGGAATGTCAGAACGCTTAGCGATGACAATAGACTAGCCCAAGCAGAAGCAGTAATACTAAATTACAACCTGCACATACTCAGTCTAAGCGAGGTAAGAAGAAACGACTTCGGTGAACTGAGGACGTCCAGGGGCTTGACTTTGCTGTATTCTGGTAAAGAAAGTGAGGAAGATGTGCGCGAGTACGGCGTAGGGCTCCGCCTGTCTAATACAAGCCCATATATAGTAATAGTAATAAAAAAAACATGTTATGCATTGTGGGCTAATAATAGGTGGACAGTGCCTTTTTACTATCCTGCCTATTACTATTCATCTACTTTATTCATGAACATGATATTATTCGTTAACTTTGTTCCACCATACACACTTTTTGGACAAAATATTCAGCCAAACGTTTTATTCAACTTTTAAACTTCTTGAAGTAGTCCCTGGCAATATGGTCATATCTCTCATTAATCTTCCAGCCAACATCTGCCCAACCAACGAGGTGTATTCCCCATGCGTACAACAGACATGTTGCCCGCAGAACTGCTCATACCGAGACGTTGCTACGGAAACTTGTCCCACATGTGACGCAGCTGAGTGTCAACGGGGGTTGTGTATGCAAGGAGAACTACTACCGGAATGGCAAAGGAGACTATATTTCTTATGAAGAGTGTGGAGGTGAGTTTTTTTTTTTTTTTTTTTTTGCGTGGAGATATGCTCATGCATACTGCACTACCACGGGGAGATAGTGCAGTTATGTGGGACTCTAACCCACTAAAACTCCACGGTGTCCTCCAGTGCCGCTTATGGCGGGAACACGGGCACGCGTTAGCACTCTCCGCGAACCCGCCGCGGCTGTCCGTCACCGGACCCTCGTCGGGGGAGTACCCCCATTACCGGCGCACCAGAACACACTGTACGCCGTGACCACCCCAGGGACCACCCCAGGGACCAATTCAGCACATGGGTGCCAGACGACCCCGTGTATGGCACCCTTGGTCCCACTGTGACGGGTCGAGGTAATTGTCCCCGCCACCTACCATTTTGCGGCCGCAGGGGATAGGGAGAGCGGCTAACGCTATACCGACACTCCTCTTCCCCTGCGACCCCACCGCGTCCGCCATCAGACGGTGGCGACCCCGTCTAGGCCGCGGAAGGTAGGGAGAGCGGCGCACCGCAATACCGGCACTCCTCTCCCGCCGCGGCCTCCAACCCTCAGCCGCGATATCGTATGGGACCTGGAAATCTCCATAAGACATCGCGGCCTCAGTTGCGATGTCGCCTGTTACCAAGCGGCACCGCAACCTACTAGTTGGCCGCTACGTCGTCGGCTTAATCGGCAAAAGCCCTGACGAGCGGCCCCTCCTCGGGTTCCTCTTCGCTTCACCGTGGGTGACCAAGCCACGGTTACTGAGCCCCACCCGCCTCAACAAAGCGGGCACCCACCGGGGGGGGAGGTGAGAACCCTGCTTATACAACACGGTCAACCTAACTGTGCACCTCGCACTTTGACGTCACGCTAACGTTTGACTCTCACTATTGGCGCACAAAGCGAACGCAGGGCCCTGCGCGGGTTGGGTATTGTGGGTTCGCATTCCCGCGAGGTGCACAGTTAAGTTGACCGTTTTATTTTTATACTAGGTATCAAAACAGTAAAATTTCGCTACTGTACTGAGTTACTGATCTAACTGCACTCAAAAATCAATAAAAAAACCACCCAATCTGGCATAATTATCTGAGTAAAGAAACGTGTAATTTTGTTTGTATTCGTCATCATTAGCCTTAAGTAGTCCACCGCTCATCAATATAGGCCTCTCTCTCTCAGCGGCTACTACAGCTGCGACTCTTATTCAGTTACTTCCGGCTACCCTCGGCAGGAACATCTTACCTTTATTGTTGCTACTCGAGGCAAATTGGGTGCTCGTGGTGATTTTAGGCAATCATAAGCCCTAGTTCCCTAAAGTTTAATGTTTCATTGCAGCGTCGCCCACTTGTCTGAATCAGTAGTGTTTTAATAAAAAATAAAATAAAACGAAAAGGAAATAAGCCTTTATTGCTGGTTACTTAAACTATTTACATTAATACTTGTCTACGCCGCATTCAACCAATCACAGCCCGCTACTGTCTCACTCAGCCAGCCGACCAATGGGAGCACCCCAATGTGGCGTGATCTTCAACAGCCAATCGCTGAAGCCAAATATCGCGCGATGCATGGCTTGCCGCCGCCGATGGATAGACCCGTATTTCACTCTACGACACTCCACCACAGCCATCAGCTGACAAAACCATTGTTTTCTTCAATTTGTAAATCCAGTAAGAAACCTAGTTATAATAAATAACCACATTCAAGTCAACGTATTTTTTCTTTTGTTCCATCGCGAACAATACTTATTTTACAATAAGATTATAACCTATTTACACTCAGTATTATTTATATATTTTTCTCGGCACCTGGTTATTTTTTCCTCGTCCCAGCTTGTCTTTCGACAAAGGCTCCTCCAAGGGTCTTCACTTGTGTTTTAATAAGTGAAACTGATAAATAAAAACCGGGCAGAGCTTTGTTCAGATCTTGTATTCACAATCGAAAGAGACAAATAACGTATGGGCAATCGCTTATATTAACACAATCCTCGTTGCTGACATGGCTTGACTGGAGGGGAGGCTTCGGCTTCGTCATCAGATCCGTTCTTTGATCAAACTGTACCTTCTATATTAGGCATTTCTGTTTGCAACGGTCACATAATAAACTGACAGTACATAATGGTAAGTACTAAGTTTTGCACAGTAAATTCGTTACATTCAATCTTGAATTTAGTTTAGTTTGGCATTTGGTTATTATTTTATTTTTGACTGTTCACCGCGGCTTCGCTCCTGTGGACCGTAGGACCCGTTTTCGGGATAAAAAATAGCCTATGTCACTCAGGAATAATGTAGCTTTCTACTGGTCAAATATTTTTTTAAATAGGTCCAGTAGTTTCGGAGCCTATTCGGTACAAACAAACAAAAAAATCTTTCGTCTTTATAATATTAGTATAATATTAGTATTGTACGAGCATCGCCACATGATTTGTATTGTTTTAGTTTTTACCTGAACAAGCATTTGGTAATATCACCGGTTACAGTGAAAGCCAAGATAATTTTTCAACAAGCTTGGTCAGCAACAACAAACTGGGATGATCAACTCCCACCAAATATACAGCAAGAATGGGAGCATTTCCGCAATCAGCTGGCACATATACACGACATAACTATACCACGCTGGGTCGGCAACACTCAACAACCCTTCGAACTTCATGGCTTCTGTGATGCGTCTGAAAAAGCTTACGGATGTGTTATACATTGCAAGTCCACAGATAAAGAAGGCCGACAGTTGACCACGCTAGTAGCAGCAAAAACAAAATTAGCCCCACAGAAAAACCCAATTTCTCTGCCACTGAGTTATGTGGCGCAGTACTACTAGCTCGACTGATCAAAAAAGGTAAAAAACTCGATCAACTCGCAGACAGTCACCATACATTGCTGGACCGACTCCATGGTGGTGCTTGGCTGGCTACAGGGTGACGTTAGTCGGTGGAAGAGTTTCGTAGCCAACAGAGTTACACAAATAACACAAATAACTCCATCCAACGCCTGGCAACATGTCAAGTCCGAAGACAATCCTGTGGACTGCGCAAGCCGGGGAATTTCACCATCCGACTTACTAAGCCACGATCTGTGGTGGAACGCCCCTTCCTGGCTTCAAAACAACAGCATACCCAAACAAGGAATTTTTACTACAAACGAAGAGCAAAGGAAACGGGGTCACACTTGCGCAATACAAACAACACGCGCCACTCATCGAGCAACTACTGCAAAAATACAGTTCAATAACTGCAACCCGAGTCATAAGCTGGATCTTACGATTCATAAACAACTCACGTTACGCAACAACAGCCAAACACCTGTCACATTTAACTACAGAAGACATAGTGCTGACTCAAAACCTACTCGTGAAAACTGCACAGAACAATACCTTTGGCGATGATATAGCGTACCTATACAAACATAACAAGGTACGGGCCACAAGCAAACTTTTGAATTTGAGCCCAATACTAGACGCTCAAGGCATTCTTCGAGTGGGAGGAAGACTTGAACATGCCAAGTTAAACAACTCCCAAAAACATCCGATAATTTTATCAAACAATCACAAGCTATCAGAACTCTTGATTGACCAAGCCCACAAGAACACTCTCCACGGTGGTGCCAGGCTTACTTTGGGACACCTTCGTAACAAATATTGGATACTTGGCGGTATGAAACCAATCAAGAAGCAACTTAACAAATGTGTCACATGTCATCGCTACAAAATGCAACGCAGCAATCAGCAAATGGCAGACTTACCGACGCCTCGAGTTACACCTTCACGGCCATTCACACATACAGGCGTGGATTTCACGGGATACGTTGAAATAAAGGCTAACAAAGGCCGCGGTATTAAACCAGTTAAGGCCTACATTGCGATCTTCATTTGCCTATGCACAAAAGCCAGTCACCTTGAACTGGTGTCAGATCTCAGCACCGTAACATTTCTCGCGGCATTGAAGCGGCTATGCGCACGACGAGGCACGCCAAAACATATCTACAGCGACAATGGAACGAACTTCGTCGGAGCAGCTAAAGCACTAGCCAAAGAACGCCAGGAGGCAATGCAGCTTCTAGTCAACGAGGACCTTATCAACAAAACTTCCGAGTGTGGCATTGAATGGCACTTTAACGCTCCATCTTGGCCAACGGCGGGAGGATTGTGGGAAGCTGCAGTCAAGAGTATGAAACACCACCTTAAACGCGTGCTTGGTGAACAAAAGCTTACGTACGAAGAGTTCACTACTTTACTAGTACAAATTGAAGCCTGCTTCAACTCGAGGCCACTTGTCGCTCTAACAAACGACCTGGACGACATCGATTACTTGACACCGGGCCACTTTTTAGTCGGTGGACCGGTACTGGCACCTCCGATGACGTCAGAGGGTGATAACAGCCAGTTAACTTTACGATGGCGCTTAACAGAAAATATGTACAAGGAATTTTGGAAGAAATGGTCCAAAGATTACCTACAAACATTACAATTACGAGGGAAATGGCAATAAACACACAACATTGCAGTGGATGATGTCGTCCTCATAAAGGAAGAACAAGTGGCTCCAGCCAGATGGTTATTAGGACGAGTTGTAAAGACGCATCCTGGACCTGATAACTTGGTACGAGTCGTCACGCTCAAGACTAAATCCAGCATAATGAAGAGGCCCGTAACAAAATTGTCCCGGCTACCCATTGAAACAGGGAATAATACCGAAAACAAACCAACACGATCCACGGACAATAAACAAACGGACGCGACTTCATCGACATCACAACGACAACTTCTAAAGTCCAATTCGGGCATGAAGTAACCGAAGTAGTTTCAATCCGCAACATAAAGGAAGCCTCCATGATTAACATAATACCAACAACGAAATACATAGCCTTGAACTTGATGATACCTCTGGATCAACATTAAATCAAACAAAATAAACAATACACCAGGTTTCTTATTCACGATCTTTAGCCATCACATAGCTCTACTAGCTATTTCATAGCTCTCTTAACTATCTCAAATTGCTCTACTCGCACATCTCCATGATGTCGAGTCAACTCGACTCTCTGAACTCAGAACTTGTTCACACAGAGATTTAGTACTTACTACTTTATCTACAATCTCAATTGGTACTTGAGCTTTGTGTGTTACCAACACGATCTACGAATAGTAATCAAATTTCAAATTTCGTGATGAGGACTTGACGATTCGAACGTCATCAACATTAACATGATCTCTCCACACGCGTGACTGCGAGTTTACTTTCCTTTAACCTCATGACTCAATAGGAACTTTCTGTAGGGTTCATAACACAAACATGAATTTTCACACCAGCCATAGTGTCACACAGACATACAGGTGCCATACAGGCCTACCGTTGCCATAAAGGCCAACATTTGCCACTCAGGCCGACCGTTGCCACACAGGCCAACAGTTGCCACTCAGGCCAACAGTTGCCACTCAGGCCAACAGTTGCCACTCAGGCCAATAGTTACCACTCATGCTCATAGTTGCCAGTCAGGCTCATAGTTTCCACTCAGGCTCTCAGTTGCCACACAACGCTCGGCTACTCCTAACCAAACTAGATTATTGGGTTCGTGAAAATAGGGAATTTTGAGAACTCTACTGTTTAACTAAATCATTACCCTGGGCCATGTAACATTCATTAACGTCATTTCAAACAAACTTTAAAACTTCTTCTGCAGCAAAACCTGCCAAGCTTATGGGAAACCCTCGAGTAAAAGCTCTAACGCCACGGCTCTCTAGCTGACCAGCAATTGTATTGCTCTCACAGCGGTCTCTCTAGACCCCGACCTCCGCCAGAATCCACTGGTACGGTTAAACATAATACGTTCGATAGCCTGAATTACTCGACACCTTGCTTGCTCATCGTCATCAAAATCCTTTTGACATAAACATCGACTGGTACATGACCCGCTGGCATCTTCCTTAACCTACCGTGTGCATACTTGTAGGTTCTAAGCGTACCTATTTAAAGCTCTCGGTGTATAACGATCACCGTCTTTCGAACCAGAGATTCCCAAACAATACTTCATTAGAAAAAGTTCCAACGATCAAAAAGTTCAACAACTACACAAAGTAATTGTATTAACTCTTTTACTTTTTACCATAATTCAAAGGCAATGCATACTCAACTCATAAAACTTGAACTTAACCAACTCATAACGTTGACCCATCGCCACATGTTACTCATGAGGTGCAGTCCAAAGTTTCGAGCATGAGTGTACAAGCCATCAGATTTCCAATTCCTGAGGAACTTGGTGATCGGGGATCCTTCCCACAAGATTCGCGTTTTTCACCCAAAAGATTTTGGAACATACCGACTGTTAATATGAGGGGAACAATTAAGCCTGATAATATTTGCTGCCTTATACCTCGTGTGAAGGAGCTTCACGAATTAACTCTGATCAATGATTATTTAAAATCAAATATCAACAGCAACCATTTAATATGGCTCACTTACTAAGTTTTCATGTAAGAAAACGTTCGTGAGATCTACTCTGCTATCATAATATTACTTTGAAAGCAAGCAAGTAAATTCAGATCTAAAGACGCTGGTTGCAAATCGTTACGCAACATAAGATCTGTTCTGAATACACGTAAATGACCAGTACCGTTGCTAACTCGATACAATTGCGTTGGCTAAACGACTTTTGTAACTCGCTTTGCCACTAAAAATCACTAGTTTTTGGATATCTCATCTCCTTTATATGGGATATCTCATCCTAATGTTGGTACTGAACCAAATATTCAAACTAGGAAAGTACTAACTATCCAATAGGAAACTCATTAGCTACTTGCTTTTTACTAAGTGTGTTCAATTACCTAGTGATAGTGCTGGATATAACCGCTACCAATACAGTAGTCAAACATGAACACTCAAAACTCTAACTAGCATCTCTTCACTAGAGAACATTCGACCTCACTATCGAAATAACATGGAAGCGACTCACCGAGTATTCCATTCCAAACATGCGCGCGTTCGTAACGTTCGGCTACCACCTGCGAACTGCTAGCCTGCCGTCGGTCTCAACCTCTTAGATGTTAACAGTCTACCTTTGCATTCAGCATTTGAACCGCTAGCCTGCAGCAGAGGCTCCACTTCGACGCAATATGGTATCTGAAACGTGAAAAACACTATGAGAGTAAATGTTCACACGGTCATCTTAACCATACACAGCTTTGATAACAATTAGCCGGTGCAGCGATGGAGTAACCTCAACAGGCACGGCAAAATGGGTTATTATGGACACCGAATGTGAGTGTAGTGTCCCTGTCCAAAACATGAACCACTCATTACAGTGCCCCAAGTGTCCAGGTAGGTATTTGGGCTTTAGAAAATCCAATGAATAACATAACGTCAGTGGCATTTTAAGTCTCAATTAATGAGGCCTGGTAGGGACCTGGTAGTACGTTCCAGATAGTTTGGCTTCCTGACTCGAAAAGAAGAATACCATGCTCCTCCTCAAACTTAACCCTCACTGCATAAAACTATCACATTATCAAAACTAACCACTACTTGGACACTGCAACGATTCTAGCAATTCATGTTCCCTAAACTCTTTACAACTGTCCCACACAATCCTAAGTCAGAGAACTCCGATGTTCATCTGAAATTGTGTAAGACCAGTTAAGTTTAAATAACTGAAACGCGTACAGCTTTGAATAGCACCCTTTACGGCATCCTATCCCATTACGACGGTAACAAAAAATAGCGCAAGCGTTCCGTAGACTCAGTCTGTAGCAGAACTATTTGTGTTCGGTATTGCTGCACGCCGAAATGGATTAAATCGTCATTTCACATTTCATTTAATCTGCCCACTTCGTGGATATACGGGGCGGCTCGGAGCGGCTCCCATCCAATATCGTGTCTCGCTTAATAATGTCGATTCAGTATTGCCTACAATTGGCTTGGTGTGGTTTTAACGAGACACGTTCCCTAGCGTACTTAGACGATTTAGTTTGTGGTTCTTTGTGGAGCCTACCGTGTGAAGCCTACCCCTCTCCCGAAATGTGCGACAGCAATCCCTACACAAGTTGTTCTGAGCTAGACCTTATAGGAAATAGTACTCATCAACTGCGTTTGGTCATCCTACTATTCCTTTCGGATCGGCCATAGCCAGTTTTACATTTGGTGAATATCAACGGGTCCGCTTTCCATGAGTGTGTTATGACAGTTAAAAGTTCATAGTCACTTAGTCCATAGTCAAATGAGTTGTTTGCATAGTGTAAGTAAGGCATGAGGGTGAGTATAGTGTATCGGAAAGCTTCGCCGTGTCCCTATAACCAACCGCAATTGACAATTAACTGCCAAGGTTTCGGATTAGGAAGTAATTACAAGGTCACGCCATATTAAACAAAAGGTAAATTAGTGATTGACCCTACCTATGTAATAAAACAATTAAATTAAAACTTACCCATCCATACTGTCACGCACTCACCATCTATCACTCTCTAGCACTCTAATATCATCACCAATGAGGAAGGAAAATCTATGGAGACGGCCTATTCTACTATATGAAGAATAGTTATACACATATCTATCAAATCGACACACGCATGTCAAAAAGCGTTTTGTCTCTTTTTAACTAACCAAGAACTACATATGAAAAGAGAGACATCTAAATGTTTGTCAAGGACTAAACTTGGTAACACTTTTGTGTGACGTCAAAATCATGTCTATGCGTGGCCGGTCGCCATGTTGATTACCGAGTAAAATTGGTAGTTGTGTGCTGTTTATGTACGTTTATCTGTGTAGTTGTGCTGTCAAACAGTTGCAAATGGCCTACCTCATTGGCCAATGGGCAGCCATCTTAAGTGCCCGATTTATGTAGGTATCACGCTAATTTCGTAGGTATGGCAAGTCCATAGGTTTATAAGTCAGTGATCATCACTCGTACGCCCTCCTTCGATCCTCACAACACGTCCGTTCTATCTCTCTGCCTAGCGTCAACCCCCCCGTCCGCACTCCGTGCCTCAACCTCATCTTAATACGAAATTATAATAAATTATAACAAGCTCAATAATTTAACTCTTTACCACGATTACTACCACGACACGACTTTTGATTGTTGATTCCATAGCTCGCTTTAACACATGATTCTAAATAATCCTGTAACCTATCGTACTTCACCAACGGTCTTTCCTATCTCCCTGCCTAGAGTCAAGTCCCCCGTCCGCTCTCGCGCCTCAACCTCCTGTCCCTACCCTCTCCCCGCGTCACTTCCCCGCTGCTCCCCGCACTACGAACTTCACTTTCCACAGTTAGGCAACGCTACGAAGGTCAAATTTATGACCGTTTTTTGTGTGCAATTTCTAAAAGTCTTGAGACGGTCTGCAAGGTTTATCGTTCCCACACGGCAACTTCTTAAAATTCTTATAGAATCTACACTATCGACATCCTTTCTCATGACTTTCTAACCGAAGGACCTTTTTGTTAGAGGTTGAATATTGTTTTATCATTTTAAAATGGATAGTGCTACATAATTTATTGAAGTGGCTGTCAGACCTAACTTAACGTCCTTTTAAATGGCTTGCACGTGTAAACCCGTGTAATAATTATTGATATAAATCTCAATAATTAATTAAAATAATTGACATGTAGTCACAGTGTGATCTCATTAGCATGACTGAATCCCAATTCTGATGTCGCATCAAGGCTGGCCGATAGATGCAAACCATCGGGAAGTCGAATTCTCTTAGGATGAAGATGATGTAGAAGATGTATTCCCTTAGGTTAAGACATCGTGTGTGGGCAGGTAGGTGGGTCAATCGTGAAAATGAAATCACACAAATGATTCGATACACTGAGTATATTCAAATAGACACAAGTTACATTCTTGCTTACTAATATTACGGATCGTCATTGATTCTACGACGTCTTAGCTCTACGGCTGTCAGTACTCAACTGTTCTATTTCGCGCCACGCAAGTGCTTATAAAAGCGCGCCAATGCGTAGTTGCTCTTGATTGCCGCTAGGGACGTGCTTGTGATTTGACTTTACGTCCGTACTATTGACTAAACCCGACATATCTATTCTGTATATGAAAGGCAATGTCCCGACTGACATATCAACGCCCAGCCTAAAGCACTAACGATAGAAGTTTGAAATTTTTAGAGGATGTTGATTTTATTTTGTATGCGTCATTTAAGAAAGGATTTTTGGAAATTCATCCTCTAAAGGGGAGAAATAGGGGATGAAAGTTTGTATGAAATTCTGTCATTTTTAATTTAAAATGAATGAAATTTGGTATTTTGCCTCTAAATATAAAATAAAAAAATACGTCTTCAAGCTAATTTTGAATTGCATCCCTTAAAGGGGTAAAAAGGGGTGTTAAAGATTGTATGAAAACTATTTTTTTTACTATCAAATTTACTTGAAATTTAGTATTTCTGCTCTTCTATACAATTAAACACACAATAATTTAAGGATTATTTGAATTTTATCTCTAAAAGGGGTAAAAAGGGGTTAAAGTTTATTTGAATGATTACTGGATGTGCTCGGGGGAAAACAGTTTTCATAACTCGAGCACCACTGATACCCTCTGACTCTGTCTTTGAGTTTAAACGATTACAATTCCTCTTAAGGTCTACTTTGCAATCATCATCAATCAATATCAATCAATACATATAATAAATCTGTAGAAAAATATTTTTTGTCATCAACATCGAAAAAAATTCCAAAAAAAATAGCCAGGGTGTTAAAGGATAACCAACAGAACCCATTTCTAGCATTTTTGGAATTTTTGTCTGTTTGTCTGTTTATCTGTTTATCTGTTTGTCTGTTTGTCTGTTTATTTGTGCACGCATCACGTGAAATGTACGAAACCAATGTAGATAACTTTTATACATAAAAATTGTGCGAATCTTTAAGAATTACTTAGTTTTTGTTTCATCGCAATCGGTTCACTCTATCAAAAGTTAGATGAATTTAAAGTGTTCAAGAAGTAAAATTATCACAGCTCACGCAATTCAGATACTCGAACAGTTGAACTCGCTATTCGATAGATGGCGTTGTGCATTTAAAGTCATTTTCTGAATCGCGGTGTTAAGATTTTACGCGAAAGAATGACCCTAGAAAAAAAAAATTGTATGTAGTATGTATATTTTTTAACCGACTTCCCAAAAAGGAGGAGGGTACATGTACGACATTATGTATGTTTTTTTTTTTTTTTGTGTATGTTCACCGATATCTCCGTCAATTGTAGACCGATTTCAAAAAATCTTTTTTTGTTTGAAAGAGTATGTGCCGAAATTGGTCCCATTTTAATTTGGTGTAGGACTGACGAAGCAATTCGAAGATATACAACAGAACTCTTCAATAAATAACGGCAAATCTCTCGGAATTGCTGCAATCGCATAATCTGTTTGTTGTTTATACCATTTCATAACATAACATCACGCCAGTACGCTCTTAAGGGGTACGCAGATCTGTCATTTCACCGGTTATGTTCAAGTTTCATGATATTTGGGTAATATATTCTGGCGTTATACGAGTAGGTAACTTACTAAACAACTTGCCTATTAGGTAGGTACAATACGCAAAATACGCGCTTAGTCGTGGAGTTGCGGAAAACAGCCCGTTTTAACCTAACCTAACCTAACCTAGGTAGGTACATCTAAAAAGTGAAAAATAAAAAAACTTTTTACAAAAAAATACTACCGACTTCCAAATAAAACTTCAAAGTTAAAAATAACTTTATTTTTGGAATTCGGTGTCCATAACGCAATAAATTGGTACCTACGAAAGACACCGACTTCCAAAAATAAAGTAATTTTTCACTTTGTAGTTTTATTTGGAAGACGGTAGTATTTCTTTGTAAAAAGTTTTTTTGAGTATGTGGAGTAGGCAGGCAGGCTGGTAAGTATGGTAGGGTTGGCAGGCAGATGACGGGAGCGAAGCCGCGGGCACAGCTAGTTATCAAATAAATCTCATAGCCAGTCATTAAGGGTGGCAGGCATAGATTTAAGGCAAGATTGCTTCCGACACGGGCAGTTTTACGTTGCCTGTCCCGGAGTCAGCACTAGCAGCCTGGTCATGTTGACACCGAAATAACACCAATGTGATATACAAAGAAGAGTTTTCTTTAGTTCTAACTTCTTGATGACGACTTTGTTAGTGTAAGCTAATTGTAGAACCCATATCTAGAATGTACAGGATGGCGCAAAACTCATCTCTCTATCGGCAGATGCTTTAATTTTTGCAAATGGCGGATAATATCAATTCTGCTTCGATATTTGTGAAGTAAACAGATGCAAAATATAGGTGGCAAGCGGCAATCCTCATTGGATGTCCTCCACCCTGGGGGAAGCGAAGGGGTCTGTCAGACACCGACTGACTAAAAACCACCCCGGTGTTCCATCTCACACTTACGCTGGGCCACCACGACCACGAGGAAGACAAACTCTGTGAATATGTGAATAAGCAAAATTATTACCTATGTGGTATCGAAAATCCGCGTATAATCCAGACGAGTCATTACACCCGATCAATGTTACTGCATGGTGTATGTTTTACGCAGAAGGCGTCATCGGGCCACCAAACCACTATTGTGGTCGACGAAGTCACAGAGTCATGATCAACATATTTCACTATCCTTAAAAGCCATAAATTTGAACTAGAGTACATAATGGTTCCAACAGGATAATGCAACGGCGCTTACTGCACGAGCCGCAACCGAAATTCTGAGGGCGGCATTAACCAGACTTGCGCGGGCCCATAAGATCGCCTGATGTAACTGTTCCAGACTTCTTTCTGTGGGTTTTTTTAAGTCACTGAGTCAACACGCCTCAGACTCTTGAAGCCCTCAAGAATGATGGCAAATTCCATACACGGCCCCAAATGTTTATCAATTCTGGCGCAGCAACGGCCACTTAGCCGTATCATTTTCTCGACTAAATGGAAAATAAAATAAGACACCAAATAAATACTATCCAAAAGCAGAAACAAAGTTTTTAATTCATAAAAAAATTACAGCCGAAGGTGTTTGTAGTAGGATTCAGAAATTGAAAGCAAAGTGGTCTTCCAATATTTGTATCTCCCTGTGGAAATCGATCCTACGAGACCTCCGGAATGAAAATATAAAATAGCTCTAGCTATTAGAACAGGAAGGCAGTGCAGTTTATGCTCATTTTATATCAATTTATACCTAATTTTTAAAATTCGATAAAATAATAATGTTGAGCAAATTTTGTGGTCTACACGAACAAAGACGCGGGCGGAAAACTATGTTTGGATAATAATTTGCAATATCCCACCAGAACTGATAAAAAACGAAACAGCCAATATCGTGTAGACGCAGGCGAAGCTGCGGGCGAAAAGCTAGTAAGTTATATAAACTTGGCGTGCCAGACCGTCTCGTGCTCATCTTACGAGACTGGATGTCGGACCGAACTTTCCTCTATCGTGTCGAGGGAGAACTCTCCTCCCGTCACCCCATACGAGCAGGAGTCCCCCAAGGCTCAGTATTATCTCCTATATCTTTCACGCTGTACACCAGCGATATCCCAAAAGATAAGACGGCCCGGTTGGCAATATTCGCTGACGACAAGGCCTTGTACCCCATTGGGTACAAGGCCATGTCGTCGACTCTCTGGAGATTCCGGGCGATGGCATTCCATCGCCCGGAATCTCCAGAGAGTCGCCACCACATTGGCCAAGTGGTTCCGCCTCTGAAGAATTAAAGTCAACCCTGACTTAAGTCAGGCTGTCCTCTTCTCGAGGCCTGATCGAAAATACAATAACCGTTTTAAAAACCCCCGTCCCCCAAACCCATCACTAAGTACGGTAAGACGATCTCCTGGGAGGAGCAAGCCAAGTACGTAGGTGTCACCCTAGATACCTCACTTTCATCAAGCACATTAAAGCGGCGCGCTCGCGAGCCGCCTTCGCTTTTGACAGACTCCATGGGATGGTGAAAGCAATCAGTGGCTTGACACTTAGGTGCAAGCTGCGCATTTTCACTGCAGTTATCCATCCCATTAAGGCATAGCCTGTGCTGTCTTCGTACAGGCAATGCCCCGCCACATTCACAGGCTACAGGTTTTTCAAAACCGATTACACCGTAAGATCACGGGAGTCCCCTGGGTCGTGCGTAATCAGAAATTCCATGTCGATCTTAGAATCCCCACAATACAGCAGTTTTAGAAACGCATTAACAAGCGCTTTTTCGACTCTGCTGTCAATCATAGTAATCCCCTGATTCGAGCGGCCTCCCGCTACGAACCTTCTCGAATCTCTCGAATTCGCCGACCGAGGCTCACTCTCACTACTCCCGATGACGCCAGTACCCTGCTCCAAGAGAGCAACAAAGAGACCAGAACAATTCGCAAACATAAACCGCCTTCGTTCCGTCCTCGCCGCTGAGGCCTGCTGCGAAGTCCCCGTCAAGATATGCAAGCCAGCCCGCGCAATGCTGTGCCGTAGTTAAATTCTAGTTTGTTGACGCCCTGAGCCGAGCTTCGACCCCACAGGGAGTAGCCCTCAGCGTGGTCGCTTAGGTTTAGCTTTTTGTGCCTGGCTGGAGGCTATATAGCTTAATCTCCACAGGATCGCTCAGTTAAGCAGAAGACAATCACTTTGTTTGAACTGCGGGAAGCCCCAAATAAAAAAATAAGGTTACATGGTATCTATGAAATGTACAAATACGTCTGCGGAATAAAATTTTAATATATTAAAGAATTTGTTCTATGGTAATTTGTATCCTAATTATCAAAGGAAGTCATGTTTATAGTATAATGCACCTTTGTTGAACAGAATAAGGTGCACTTTTGTACAAATGTGATTATGAGGAACCGGTTTCTAAACATCGACACACTGTGGTTTGACTATAACATGTTTGTTAGACAAAACTATATTTTCTACTGAAAAATTTTCTTACCTACTATGACTACAAGCCTTATTCAATAAGTTATACCTTACCTACCTACCCTACCTACCCTACCTACCCTACCTACCCTACCTACCCTACCTACCCTACCTACCCTACCTACCCTACCTACCCTACCTACCCTACCTACCCTACCTACCCTACCTACCCTACCTACCCTACCTACCCTACCTACCCTACCTACCCTACCTACCCTACCTACCCTACCTACCCTACCTACCCTACCTACCCTACCTACCCTACCTACCCTACCTACCCTACCTACCCTACCTACCCTACCTACCCTACCTACCCTACCTACCCTACCTACCCTACCTACCCTACCTACCCTACCTACCCTACCTACCCTACCTACCCTACCTACCCTACCTACCCTACCTACCCTACCTACCCTACCTACCCTACCTACCCTACCTACCCTACCTACCCTACCTACCCTACCTACCCTACCTACCCTACCTACCCTACCTACCCTACCTACCCTACCTACCCTACCTACCCTACCTACCCTACCTACCCTACCTACCCTACCTACCCTACCTACCCTACCTACCCTACCTACCCTACCTACCCTACCTACCCTACCTACCCTACCTACCCTACCTACCCTACCTACCCTACCTACCCTACCTACCCTACCTACCCTACCTACCCTACCTACCCTACCTACCCTACCTACCCTACCTACCCTACCTACCCTACCTACCCTACCTACCCTACCTACCCTACCTACCCTACCTACCCTACCTACCCTACCTACCCTACCTACCCTACCTACCCTACCTACCCTACCTACCCTACCTACCCTACCTACCCTACCTACCCTACCTACCCTACCTACCCTACCTACCCTACCTACCCTACCTACCCTACCTACCCTACCTACCCTACCTACCCTACCTACCCTACCTACCCTACCTACCCTACCTACCCTACCTACCCTACCTACCCTACCTACCCTACCTACCCTACCTACCCTACCTACCCTACCTACCCTACCTACCCTACCTACCCTACCTACCCTACCTACCCTACCTACCCTACCTACCCTACCTACCCTACCTACCCTACCTACCCTACCTACCCTACCTACCCTACCTACCCTACCTACCCTACCTACCCTACCTACCCTACCTACCCTACCTACCCTACCTACCCTACCTACCCTACCTACCCTACCTACCCTACCTACCCTACCTACCCTACCTACCCTACCTACCCTACCTACCCTACCTACCCTACCTACCCTACCTACCCTACCTACCCTACCTACCCTACCTACCCTACCTACCCTACCTACCCTACCTACCCTACCTACCCTACCTACCCTACCTACCCTACCTACCCTACCTACCCTACCTACCCTACCTACCCTACCTACCCTACCTACCCTACCTACCCTACCTACCCTACCTACCCTACCTACCCTACCTACCCTACCTACCCTACCTACCCTACCTACCCTACCTACCCTACCTACCCTACCTACCCTACCTACCCTACCTACCCTACCTACCCTACCTACCCTACCTACCCTACCTACCCTACCTACCCTACCTACCCTACCTACCCTACCTACCCTACCTACCCTACCTACCCTACCTACCCTACCTACCCTACCTACCCTACCTACCCTACCTACCCTACCTACCCTACCTACCCTACCTACCCTACCTACCCTACCTACCCTACCTACCCTACCTACCCTACCTACCCTACCTACCCTACCTACCCTACCTACCCTACCTACCCTACCTACCCTACCTACCCTACCTACCCTACCTACCCTACCTACCCTACCTACCCTACCTACCCTACCTACCCTACCTACCCTACCTACCCTACCTACCCTACCTACCCTACCTACCCTACCTACCCTACCTACCCTACCTACCCTACCTACCCTACCTACCCTACCTACCCTACCTACCCTACCTACCCTACCTACCCTACCTACCCTACCTACCCTACCTACCCTACCTACCCTACCTACCCTACCTACCCTACCTACCCTACCTACCCTACCTACCCTACCTACCCTACCTACCCTACCTACCCTACCTACCCTACCTACCCTACCTACCCTACCTACCCTACCTACCCTACCTACCCTACCTACCCTACCTACCCTACCTACCCTACCTACCCTACCTACCCTACCTACCCTACCTACCCTACCTACCCTACCTACCCTACCTACCCTACCTACCCTACCTACCCTACCTACCCTACCTACCCTACCTACCCTACCTACCCTACCTACCCTACCTACCCTACCTACCCTACCTACCCTACCTACCCTACCTACCCTACCTACCCTACCTACCCTACCTACCCTACCTACCCTACCTACCCTACCTACCCTACCTACCCTACCTACCCTACCTACCCTACCTACCCTACCTACCCTACCTACCCTACCTACCCTACCTACCCTACCTACCCTACCTACCCTACCTACCCTACCTACCCTACCTACCCTACCTACCCTACCTACCCTACCTACCCTACCTACCCTACCTACCCTACCTACCCTACCTACCCTACCTACCCTACCTACCCTACCTACCCTACCTACCCTACCTACCCTACCTACCCTACCTACCCTACCTACCCTACCTACCCTACCTACCCTACCTACCCTACCTACCCTACCTACCCTACCTACCCTACCTACCCTACCTACCCTACCTACCCTACCTACCCTACCTACTCTACCTACCCTACACATTTGGTTTGGATAGGTGAGGCCGTTACAACATTTGGTTTGGATAGGTGAGGCCGTTCTTGAGTTATAAAATTACAACGTTACAACAACAAAAAGTTGGGGATCCTTGCGAAGGTGAGAAGGTACTTCACGCCGGAACAGCTGCTCAACTTGTATCAAGCGCAAGTTCGATCGTGCATGGAGTACTGTTCTCATCTCTGGGACGGATCTGCCAAATACCAGCTTGATGCACTAGAGTCGATCGAAAAGCGGGCCAAGAAACTCATCGGTAATGAGGCACTGGTCAAGTCAAAGCTCCAGAGCCTTGAAAATCGTCGCCGAGTTGCCTGCAGTTTGTCGGTATTTTATCGGTTACATTTCGGGGAGTGTGCGATGGAATTACATGATTTAATTCCGCCCAGCCCGTTCCATCATCGGACTACCAGACGTACGGCGATGCGTCATCGGTACATGGTGGACATCCCACCCATACGCACAAAACGTTTTGGGGACACTTTTATTATGCGTACAGCTAAAGAGTGGAATTCCCTGCCGGAATCTGTGTTTCCCGATAGCTACAATCTAGGGGTCTTTAAGTCAAGAGTGAATAGGTTTCTTCTAGGCAAGCGTGCTCTATCGTCGACCACATCATCGCTTACCATCAGGTGAGATAGTGGTCAAGCGCAAGCCTATAGATAATAAAAAAAAAACAACGAAAAGTGGCATTGATTTTTATATATATAGATAGAAGATAAGATAGTAATTGGTCGGGGATGTTTTTTCGGTCTCCGCACTCGATTTTCGTAGGGGCTGCCCGGCTCGTAGTAAGGGCTGCTCGGTGAACGGCCTGACATTATAAATTAAATAAGTGGGGGCTAGCCACCATCATATTCGCACGAGTGTGAAATACACGACTTCTTATCGTGCCTAATAGCAGTGGAATAGGAGCCAAATTTCGAGTAAGTATGTTGAAAACGAAATTTGGTCCAACTAGTATGTTCTAGACAAACCATGGCGAACAGCTTCATTTGAATTTTACAAACATATATTTTTATTTGTTTTTAGCTACAGTATGTATGAAGATAAAACACATGATTAGTTGAAAAGTGGCAATGAGAACTACTATAAAAACGAACCGGCTAGTCTCCGTTTATGTCAAACGAGTTCAAGATGTTGAGTTTTATCGTTTTCTTGTCCTGTTGTATTGTATTGAGTGTCGCAGGTAAGTGATTATAAATTACATTATTTATTTTATTGTATTGACATGTGATTTTTATAGTTTCATACAACTGTGTTCAAAAAGTACCATAAGTTAATAGAGAGATGAAAAAAAATAGCAAAGTATAGGGACAGTACAAGGAAGGAAGGGAGTTTTATCCAGTGATGTTTCATTAAGAGGCAACATACTAATGAATTATTAAAAGACATTCAATAGTACATTGTGATAAAAGGGTGGAAAGTAGGTTATTGCAAACGAGCTGTCATTAACAAGCCCTTAGCCGAAGGCGAGGGTTTTCAATTACACGAGTTTGCAATAACATACACACCCGTGTATCACATGACGTTTTTCAATACAGTTGTAAGAAACAGTAAAAACAAATCAAAGAATTACATTTGTTTATTAACAAAAAATAAAATTTTCAATATGGAATTTTTGCAACTGGACATATTTTTTTACAAAGAAAACAGCCTATACAGCCTATTCGATTTTTGACAAACTTTGATGTGAAAATAATTAACTTAAAACTGGTAATTAAAAAAGAGAATTCAATGATAAAACGTCCTTGCTACTAAACTTTTTTAAATTGACTTATGGCGCGTTTTTGCAACTGGACATTTTTTTTTCAACCTATACAGCCTATTCGATTTTTGACAAATGTTGATGTGAAAATAATTAAATTAAAACTGGTAATTAAATATATTAAACAACCATTTAAAAGACTTTTGAGAATTCAATGCTAAAACGTACGGAATCATTCATTTTTCCTCGTAGAAAATCATCCCATTTTATTCTATGTTTGAACTCCTTGCTACTAAACTTTTTTAAATTGACTTATAAATTTAAAACTAAACTGCAAACATAATGATCGAGCTCGTAAACAAAAGTTTTAAATTTATAAGTCAATTTAAAAAAGTTAAGTAGCAAGGAGGTTTCATACATAGAATAAATTGGGATAGATTTTATACAAGGAAAAATTAATGGATACACTTAACATTACTGACATTAATTAAGCCCATACATCAAAGCAACGACGCCATAAAATAGGTTGGGGAAAAAGTATTTTCGCATTATAGTATGTATGAACTTGTAATAAAATCTCTTTGGCTATACTATTTGTATCTGGCTGGTTTTGGTATCATTGAAAGTTTAAATTTTAAAGAACATAATTCCAAATTCAAATTAGGAAAATGTGTGATTTTCATTTGTTTTTCGTACCGTCAAGATAAGTGAATCTAATGAAGAAATTCGATACATTTTAAAAATTTACTACAAAAAAGGTAAAAATGCAACGCAAGCCACGAAAAAAAATTGCAATGTTTATGGACATAGTGCAGTGTCTGTGAGAGTAGGACAAATTTGTTTTAAGCGTTTTCAATCCGGAAATTTTGATGTCAAAGATGCTCGTCGCTCTGGTCGCCCTATTACGGATAAAATCGATGCCATTTTTGAAAAAGTGGAGCAAGATCGGCATATCAGTAGTAACGACGTAGCTGAAGAACTGGGAATTGACCACAAAACAGTTTTGGCGCATTTGAAAAAAACTGGGTACACAAAAAAGCTCGATATTTGGGTACCTCACGAGCTCACTGAAAGAAACCTAATGAACCGTGTACTCATTTGTGATTCTTTATTACGACGTAATGAAACCGAACCATTTTTGAAGAAGCTGATAACTGGTGATGAAAAGTGGATCAGGTACGAAAAGAACGTGCGAAAAAGGTCGTGGTCAAAGGCCGGTCAGGCTTTACAGATTGTGGCGAAACCCGGGTTAACTCGCAACAAGGTGATGCTGTGTGTGTGGTGGGATTGGAAGGACATTATTCATTATGATCTGATACCGCCAGGCAGGACCCTCGATTCTGAACTCTACTGCGAAAAACTGATGAGATTAAAGCAAGAAGTTGAGAGAAAGCGGCCGGAATTAATCAACAGAAGGAAGAACTCAACATTGAGTTAAGCTCGCCTTTGTACATGTACTTTATTATCACATTGTATGTAATGTTGTTTTTGGTGTACAATAAAGAATAAAGAATGAAGGGGTGTGGTTTTCCATCATGATAACGCTAAACCTCACACATCTTTAGCCACTCAGAAAAAAATAAGAGAGTTTGGCTGGGAGGAGTTAATGCATCCGCCGTATAGTCCTGACCTTGCACCTTCAGATTTCCACCTGTTTCGGTCTCTTCAGAATTCTTTAGGCAGTGTCAGGTCAACATCACGAGAGGACTGCCAAAACCACTTGTCGCGGTATTTTGAACAGAAGTCCCAAAATTTCTATAGCAATGGGATCATGTCCCTATAATTTTGCAGGCGTTCTGCGCAAACATACCCCCGGGCGTTGAAAGCCAGTCTTTCAACCAAAATTGTCAGTCTCGGGATAGATGGGTAACGGACAAATCTTGCTGAACGATCTGCGGAGCAGACCAGTAGAAGTCTTGACGTCTGCTACTCTGATTACGCCATCTGGACCTGGATAGGTAGCAACAATCCGACCCATTTTCCACTTCAGCGGCGGCATGTGGTCTTTTTTTAGCAGAACCAGGGAGTTCAGCTTCAGAGAACCCTTACACGTGCGCCATTTCGTCCTGAGTTGGAGCTCCGATATGTATTCCTTGCTCCATCTACTCCAAAAATGTTGTCGGAGCTGTTCAAAACTTTGAAAGCGAGACAAGGAATTGGTAGAATGGTCACAGTAATCAGGTACCGGCAAAGATGTCAAAGGACGTCCAATCAAAAAATGTCCGGGTGTCAATGGTGCCAAGTCTTCAGGATTTGATGAAAGTGGTGTCAGTGGTCTGGAGTTCAGAATAGCTTCTATTTGCACCAGCGTAGTATAAAGCTCCTCGTAAGTGAGGTTACAAAGGCCCAACACCCTGAACAAATGATGCTTCGTTGACTTGACACCAGCCTCCGCAAGGCCAGCAAAATGAGGAGAGTACGCAGGTATGAAGTTAAAATTAACGCCTTCTTTAGCCATCTCCTCAGATAACGAGTCGCAATTAGTCTTTAGAAATTTTGAAAGTTCATTGTATGCACCAACAAACGAAGTGCCATTGTCCGAATATATATTAACCGGTTTACCCCTACGCGAGATGATTATTTAGATGATAAGCATAGTTGGTCGCTGTGTTGAACTCAAGACAATGTTCGTGTTCTTTTACCAAAATTAGCTTGCTGTCAGGTTAAATATTATTATTTTTTAATTTCGTTTTTATGTGTATTTTTAAATTTTATTTTTTGGTAAGACTGTCGTAGGTATCGTTTACTGTTATTGTCGGAGCTGATGAAGATTGCTACTATCTTTGCATTATATAGAGTTAATCTTTCTAGTATTATATAGCAGCATAGCCAGCATTGTGTGAGTACCATGTACTTCAGAGCTATCATTGTCTAGATACCTACGTCTTCTATTGACTTGAATAACTCCGGTGGTTGAGAGTATGTCATGCCCACTCAAATGTCTCGCCGATGGTGGCGCGTGTGTCGGATCATTTAGCTCCCTTCAAAATGGTTGAGCTGAATGGTGCTGATACATGTGTCATGTTCGTGAACGGGCGCTGTCGGTTGGGAATGGTCATCTCTTAGCTGCCATGGTTTATTTTAATTGATTCTAATTTTATTTCTGAATTGTCTTTTTATATTTACTATGGACACTTTTAACTTTCTACATCGTTCTCACATAATGTGTAATCTCAACATGAATGATGTAACAAATGATTTGTAATAATTACCTAATTGAAAAAGAGTGTCCATGGAGTTTCTTGCCCGTTCTTCTCCATAGAGATCTACGCCTTGGAATGGGCATCTACGGTACTTTCACAGTTATTATGCCTTGTGACTGGGACTGTAGCACCATAATTTTGTAATATTTTATTTTGTCTTTTGACAATTCAAAAGTGCCTGTAACTGGCCTACTTGAAATAAAGTGCTTTGACTTTGACTTTGATCTCTTTAACGCCATAATAAAAGTATTGCTTGTTAAATCACCGACTAGTTCAAGGTGTATAGATTTTGTAGTAAAACAAACGAAGATTGCTATATATACTTTAACTAATTTACAGCCACGACCCTGTCGAACGGCATTTTGTATCGGACCTGCATAATCTAAGCCAATATTTTCAAAGGGGAAACCTCCAGCTAGAAGTCGCTGTCATGGTAAATTGCCCATGATCGGTGTGACGGTTTGACCTTTGAGACGACAGCAACGTACACACCTACGGTAGCAGGACCTGGCTAAATTGCGACCTCTTATGGGCCAGTATGTATCCCGTATGGAAGCTAAAAGTAACTGGGGTCCAGCGTGAAACAACCTTTTATGTTCGTACTCAAATTGTAATTTTGTGAAGTGATGGTTAGATTGTAAAAGAATTGGACACTTCTTATCATACGGTAGATCCGAGTTTTGCAATCGACCTCTAACAGCAGTATTTTATGTTCGTCCAGGAACACGTTAAATTTTAATAATGCACTTTTCTTTGGCAATTGTTTATCATGAATTAGCTACTTATATTCACTAAAAGACTCGTTCTGACATATTCGAATAATCAAATTTAACGACATTTGTAGTTCATCATTACTAAAGGGACCATGAACAGGCAGTTTATTACATGTAGCAATAAAACGTAGAACATAAGCAACATAATTAAAACCTTTCACACTGTGGTATCTGTATGATAATTATAAGTTGCGGGTAAGCCGCTATTAAATAGTTGGTTCGTGGACTTTATGTTTCATCGAGTGCGCTCCCGAAAATATTCCCTTAAACACTACTGGCGACGAGGAAAATTAAGTTAAATTACCACTAATAGTTAGGGTACAGTGTTATTGTGAAGTGACAATAAAATGCCGATCGGAAAAATTGAACAATTCGATTTATCGAGCAAAAAATGGTTGGCATACATTCGACGCGTGGAACAGTTTATGGCGCTCAACGAAATCAAGCAAGATTTACGAGTGGCTACG
The DNA here is from genome assembly GCA_948252205.1 of Orthosia incerta. Taxonomy (NCBI): domain Eukaryota; kingdom Metazoa; phylum Arthropoda; class Insecta; order Lepidoptera; family Noctuidae; genus Orthosia; species Orthosia incerta. The sequence continues at coordinate 24,510,735 of OX411746.1, forward strand.
TTAATCACGTTAGTGGGCGAAGCCACTTATGATCTGATGTGTGATCTTTGTGCGCCAGACAATCCGGAGACCAAAAGTTTTCTGGAGTTAGTGAAAATAGTTGGCGACCATCTCGAACCAAAGCGCTCAGAGATAGCTGAGCGGCATGTATTTAGAATGAGACGTCAAAATGGCGGCGAAAGTCTGAGCGATTATTTGCAATCTCTCAAACATCTGGCCAGCACGTGCAATTTTAAAAGTGGACTCGAATAAAACCTCCGAGACCAATTCGTGTCTGGTCTTGTTAGCGATGACATGAGATCGCGGCTCTTCGCCGAGCCCACTGACGTACAAGAGGGCGGTGGAGTTGGCCTTCGCACTCGAAGCGGCTGACCGGCACGCTCAAGCGAGCGGCACGTGCAGCGGAGCAGCGTCGACGAGTTCCGGGGCGCCCGAGCCGATGCACCGGCTTGCGACGGGACGAGGTGAGACGCGCGCTGCGACCGGCGGCAGCGGCAGCAGCATCGAAGGAACGCGCAACTCGGCCGCGTCTGCGAACGAGGCACAGCGCGCGCCGCAACAGCCTTGTTGGCGGTGCGGAAAGGGACATCGAGCAGTCGTGTGTCGTTTTAAAAATTATTCATGTGACGTGTGCGGGCAAAAAGGTCATCTTAAAGTAATGTGCAAACGAAATCCCCGTCAGGGCGAGGTGCGGTTGTCGCGGGGAGGTCAAAATTATATGGATAATGGTGAAAGCGACTTGGACTCAGATATATATAACCTAAATGTGTGCAATAATAGTGATCGGCCATACAATGTGTGTGTAAAAGTTAATGGTAAGGCGATGACGTTTGAATTGGATACTGGCAGTAAGTTGTCTGCTATTAGAACTTATTCATTTAATGAGCACTTCAAGGTGTTGCCGCTTATCGCGAAAAATGTTTGTGTACATTCTTATAACGGCACTCGGATTGAAGTGATCGGTTATATAGTGGTTAATGTGGAGATCGGGACACACTCGGCGAGAGATTTAAAACTATTTGTCATTAAGAATGGTGGACCACCTTTAATGGGTAGATCTTGGTTGAGTAAATTAAATATCGATCACATTCAAATTAACGAAATGATGTTGAACTTATCAGACGACAAATTAGTAGATGCTTTGCAAAAAGAATTTCCCACCGTGTTTGCCCCGGGTCTTGGCACATGTACCAAGCAACTTTCATTAAGATTAGGCGACATGACTCCCGTTTTTATCAAAGCGAGATCATTGCCATTAGCTTTACGTAAACCTGTGGAACTAGAGTTACGACGGCTCGAGGCAGAGGGTACTATTCGTAAGGTGGATTACTCTGATTATGGTACACCCATTGTACCAGTCATTAAAAAATCTGGTGAAATACGTATCTGCGGAGATTATAAAGTCACCATTAACCCAAAGTTGATTCGCGACCCGTACCCTATGCCACGAATCGAGGAATTATTCGCCGCACTAAGTGGCGGTGAACGGTATTCAAAAATTGACCTCACCAATGCGTACCAACAATTATTTTTGGATGAGAATTCACAGGCTTGTAGTGCGATAACAACGCATATAGGTACTTTTGTTTACCTGCGTACGCCTTTTGGTTTGACATGCATTCCCGAGAAATTCCAAAAGTTTATGGAAGAAACACTTAGGGGCTTGAAGGGTACTGCAGTATTTTTAGATGACGTGGCAATCACAGGCGCCAGCAGGTCAGAGCATATTGCTAATTTAAGGGCAGTGTTGTCTCGCTTACGTGAGGTCGGTTTGCGGATTAAACTAAAGAAGTGCAGCTTCATGAAAGAAAGCATTACTTATTTAGGTTTTATTATAGATAAACAGGGTTTGCATCCTGACCCAAATAAAATAAAAGCAATGGTGGATGCACCACCACCAGAAGATATAACTCAGCTTAGATCATTCCTCGGTATGATAAATTATTATGCCAAGTTCATACCGCAGTTGAGTACTATTTTACATCCTTTACATAGTTTATTGCGTAAACAAAGTGTATGGGTTTGGTCAGCAGATTGTGTAAAGGCATTCCAGGACATAAAAGCGGCTATTCTCAGTAGCAAGGTGTTGGTACACTATAATCCAAAACTACCATTAGTATTAGCCGTGGATAGCAGTTCGTATGGTATCGGCAGTGTGCTTTCACATCGTATTCCGAACGGCGACGAGCGCCCAATTTGTTTCGCGTCACGTACGTTAAATGCAGCTGAACGATCGTATAGTCAGCTGGACAAGGAGGCCCTTGCGATTATTGCTGGCGTGATTAAGCACCACCAGTACATTTATGGTCGTCATTTTATTATTAAAACGGATCATAAACCCTTAACTTTTATTTTTGGATCCAAATTTGGGTTACCTCAAACAGCAGCTAGCAGGCTGCAAAGATATGCCACCAGGCTGGCGTCTTATGATTTCGGGATTGAGTTCGTCAAATCGAGTGTTAACTGCAATATAGATGCATTATCACGATTGCCACTACCATATGAACGGAAATATTGTGATGACTTGGGTTCGGTATCATATGTAAACTATGTTGAGGAATCAATCCCAATCAGTTCAAAAGAGGTGGATTCATGGACACAGAAAGACAACGTTTTAAGTAAAATTAAAAATTATCTTATTACTGGCTGGCCAATAAAAATAACAGCCGAATTAGAAAGTCCTTATTACAATCGAAAAGATAATTTAGTGCTGGAACGTGGTTGCATTTTATACAATCACCGCGTAGTCGTGCCGGAGGCACTTAGAAAACCAGTTCTATCCGAATTACATGAAGGACATTTAGGCGTAGTTAAAATGAAAAATATAGCAAGGAGTTATGTTTATTGGCCAACATTAGATTTAGAAATTGAGACTCTCGCGAAAGATTGTAGTGCTTGTCGCCAGCAGCGTGACGCACCCCCACGTTCCCTTCTACATCCGTGGGAGTTCCCCGCACGGCCCTGGCAGAGACTACATATCGATTTCGGCGAATTTCAGGGTAAACATTATCTCGTCACCGTGGACGCTCATAGTAAATGGATTGAGGTGCAGAAAATGTCAGGCACTACCGCCACGGCGACGATATGTAGACTTAGGGAACTGTTTGCTCGTTTCGGTCTTCCGTCACAGGTTGTAAGCGACGGCGGCCCGCCTTTTGGATCGGCAGAGCTAGCAAGTTTTTTTACGAGAAATTTTATCACTCACACTATTACTAGTCCCTATAGGCCGGCGGGTAACGGAGCGGCCGAGAACGCGGTGAAGCTAGTAAAGCGCGCAATGAAGAAAGCCGCGCACGAGACTGTCAATGTAGATACGGCAGTCACAAAATTTTTATTCCAATATCGCAATTGTGAACACACGACTACAGGCGTCGCGCCTGCTGTCGCGATGCTAGGTAGGCGGCTCCGTGGTAGGTTGGACGTGCTGCGGCCGAGCGCCGAGCGCGCCAGCGAGCAGGCGGCGGCACACGCCGCGCGCCACAGCCCTGGCACTGAACGGCACGCCACGCCCGGCGACCACGTGCTAGCACGGGACTATCGTGCGCGCGCTGACAAGTGGGCGCCGGCCGTGGTCACCGCGAGAGAGGCACCGCTAACCTATCGGGTGCGTAGTGCAGACGGTAAAGAGTGGAAAAGACACATTGATCAATTGTTACCTATAGGGACGACTCGCACCAACAAACGGCATTCAGTGTTAACAGACTGCATCAATATTGAGGATAAGTTAGAGGACGCGATCTTGGATGATGCTAATGGTCAGGATAGTAGCGCTACGGAACTTACAAAATTCCATAAAGACATTTCTAATGCTTCAAATCAAGAAGTACAAATACCGAACCCAGATCCGCTATTAGGCAACAATGAGACTACTGAGAAATCAAGTATGCGCCAACAGCGCGCTTGTACATTAATTAAAAAGAAGTACAAATATTAATATTATTACTCATCATTTATGGTATTGTCTTGCTGACTTTTAAGCTATGTTTTTTTTTCTACAATGTTGTTTTTTTATTTATAATAACAAATAAGATATGTTATGTTAAGTTACCGAGTTTCACTCAAGGATGATGCTTTTCAATTTATATGAAAGTCTATAAATTACTAAAATGCATAAATAGTAATGGAACCTATTCCTTGAGCGAAACAATACTTTTAGTTTATTACTTAGCATTAGCAGCGGCCAGTATTATATACTTATTTACGTTACAGTTGTTTTACAACAGTTAAAGCAATTTGATTAATGTAGTTACCTACTGCCTATTGCTAAGTGTGTTTTTTATTTTAAGAGGGGACGTGTGGTATCTGTATGATAATTATAAGTTGCGGGTAAGCCGCTATTAAATAGTTGGTTCGTGGACTTTATGTTTCATTGAGTGCGCTCCCGAAAATATTCCCTTAAACACTACTCACACTTTAAATGTTAAAAAGACTGCAGATCTGTGGGGTCATTCTGTAGAAGTTACTAGGTCTATTATTGACATTGTCGCACCTAGTTTAGCTATTATCTTTAATAATTGTATCGACTGTGGGGAGTTTCCTGACCTAATGAAAAATAGTAAAATAATACCTTTGTTTAAATCAGGTAGTACATCAGACCCTACAAATTATAGACCTATTTCAGTAGTACCTACGTTTAGTAAAATATTTGAGAAATTAATGTTAGAGCAATTGCAAAGATTTTTTAATAAACATAAATTATTACATAGCAAACAGTTTGGTTTTACAAGGGATCGTTCAACTACTGATGCCGGTGTTGAGCTTCTAGGACATATTTATAATGCATGGGAAGATAGGTGCGATGCCAAAAACACCGCGCTATTCAATTTACTGTGAACACCACCACACGCGGTGTCGTGAGTAGGGGCTGCCCACAAGGTGGGGTGCTGTCACCACTTTTGTGGAATTTAGTAGTGAATGAGCTCATTGCAGAGCTCAACGCTAGCAGCCTGTACTCGGTGGGATACGCAGATGACATAGCAATTCTAATCTCTGGGAAGTTTGAGGGCGACCTCATGAGAAAAGCCTTCAAAATAATCGAAGGTTGGTGCACTAAGCATGAACTATCGGTTAACCCCTTGAAAACAGAACTAATAATGTTTACTAACAAAAGAGTCCTTGGACCTCATAGACTCCCTAAACTTTTTAACACAGAACTAACTCTTAAAGATGAGGTCAAGTACTTGGGGGTGATTCTTGATAGCAAACTGCTCTGGAACAAGCACCTTGACTACAAACTTAGCAAAAGCACAATCGCTTTTTACCAATGTAAAAAAATGCTAGGTAAAAAATGGGGGCTCTCTCCGAAGATCACGATGTGGCTATACACGGCGGTGATCAGGCCAATGTTGGCTTATGGCGCTCTGGTTTGGTGGACAAGGACGGAACTGTCTACCACCATTACCAGATTACAGAGGTTCCAGAGACTGGCCTGTTCAGCAATCACCGGCTGCATGAGGACCACCCCGACAGCAGCCATGGAGATAGCCCTACAATTAACTCCTCTTGACCTATACATAAAGCAAGAAGCAGCGCTAGCTGCCATCAGGCTGTTGCATCTGGGCATATGGGGAAAGAATCTCACCAGCCCACACGCTGAAATCCTGGACCGGGCGATTCGGTACCAACCTCTTATCGCCGCCCCGTGTGATAGAACACCAAATCAATCTATGTTTAACAAAAAGTATAGCATACAAACAGTAGAGGAATATAGGGATCAGTCTGGAGCCAATGAGGTACGCGTCTACACAGATGGCTCAAAAACAGACAACGGTTCAGGTGCTGGCGTACATTCCCTTGACCTCAACATTAACTTTCACTTACCGCTAGGCATACACAGTTCAATTTTTCAATGTGAATGTGTCGCCCTAACACAAGCCGCCACTGCTGTAAAGCGCTTAGGTATCCATAACTACGGAATTAGATTCCTATCCGATAGTCTGGCAGTGCTCAAAGCCCTAGAAAACAAACAAACTAACAGCAAACTAATCTTTGAATGCCACCTTGCCCTGGAGAGTATATCGACATCCAATCGAATCACCCTACAGTGGATCAAGGGACATAGTGGGTCTTTAGGCAATGATGCCGCGGATGAACTTGCAAGGAGAGGTTCTGAGATGATAGTGCTAGGCCCGTACCCACTTCTCCCCCTGCCTTTCTCACAAATTCGCACATGGATCCGCCAAAGATCAACAGAACTGCATAACAACAGATGGTCACAGGCCACAGACTGTAGACAGTCAAGAACGGCCTTACCGAATGTAAACCCGCGCTTAACCAAAAAAATTCTTAGCCTAAGAAGAAATAACCTCAGAATAATCATAGGGACAATTACGGGTCACAGCCCTCTTAACAAACATCTCTTTAACATAGGCGCCACCGACAGCCCACTTTGCAGGGGCTGTTTTAACGCCGAGGAAACAGCTGCCCACGTCATCCTGGACTGCGAGGCCGTGGTTTCCCAACGTGAAGAAATCCTCGGAACGGTGAGGTCGCTCCGCGAAGCCTGTGAAGCCCCCAGGAAGCTTCTGTGCTTTTGGACGGAGCTGGGCTGGCTACTTTAGCCGGAAACCCCACGCACAACGGACCAAAAGAGAGTCTAAGTGCGGAAAAGGGAGTCCTTCTTCTATCTATCTATTCTATCTAGGTGCGATGCCTTGGTAATCTTTTGTGATTTGTCTAAGGCATTTGATTGTATTCTTCATGAAACGCTAATCAGGAAACTCCGCCACTACGGGATCCGGGACAGCGCTCTGGATCTTCTTACTTCATACTTGAGTAATAGGATTCAGAGCGTTGACGTTAATGGAAAAAGATCTCCCGGATCTATAGTAACAATGGGAGTCCCGCAGGGCTCAATTCTTGGTCCTTTCTTGTTTCTTATTTATATTAATGACTTGCCTTACCTCATAAAGGATAACCATGATATAGTGTTGTTTGCGGATGATACTTCACTTTTGTTTAAACTTAAACGTCAGCAGCTGGTAACTGACGATGTAAATAGCGCGATCTCAAAAGTAGTTCACTGGTTCAATGTTAACAATTTACTTCTTAATGAAACAAAAACCAAATGCATTAAGTTTACCCTGCCTCACGTCAGGCAGGTGAAAACGGATGTGTTGATAAAGGGCGAAGAATTGAATCCTGAAAATAGCACAGTATTCTTAGGCTTAACCTTAGATGCTAAGCTTCAGTGGGGCCCGCATATAGATAAATTGTCAAAAAAGCTAAGCTCCGCAGCATATGCTGTTAGAAAGATTCGTAATTTAACTGATGTAGAGACAGCCCGTTTAGTATACTTTAGCTATTTTCATAACCATTTCTATGCGATTCCCAACATGGCTTTCGATTTAACCGCTCCGTTAATACGAACCTTCTAACGCTTGTGGATCTTATATCGCAGCACTTAGATAAAGGCATACAGGTTGATGTTCTATATTTTGATTTCAAAAAAGCATTTGACCGGGTAGATAACGACGTATTGCTCACCAAGCTCAATAACTTAGGCTTTTCTCCGAAGTTACTAAAATTCTTCGCAAGTTACTTACGAGATCGTCAGCAGTATGTTCGACATGGTTGCTTTGTGTCCGCACCATATCATACTCGATCTGGAGTAAGTCAGGGTTCCATATTGGGACCCTTGCTATTTATCATTATGGTCAATGACCTTGAGAAGGTCCTCAAACATGCCAAATGTTTACTTTACGCTGATGATCTTAAGTTAATATTTGGCTTGGAAAAAGTAGCAGACTCAACTACTCTGCAAGAAGACATTGACGCGGTCTATCAGTGGAGCATGGATAATAAGTTACTCTTCAATATTGCTAAATGCAGCGTTATGACCTTCAGTCGCACGCGTAATCCCTGGCATGAAGAGTACTTTTTAGGCGGTGATCTGATAGCCCGCGTTAATTCTGTAAAGGATCTCGGAGTTCTGTTCGACACGAAGCTCACCTTTCATGAGCATATGAGGACACTTGCTGCTGAGTCATATCGAAGGCTAGGATTTGTCCTTCGAAATATGCGTGAGTTTACCAATCCACATGCCATTAAACTTGTATACATGGCCTTAGTCAGGAGTAAACTCGAATCAGCATCAGTGATCTGGAACCCATATGAAAGTACTTACGCCTTACTTCTTGAAAAAATCCAAAAAGCCTTTCTTCGTTTTCTATATAAAAAACTCTTCGGATATTACCCCTTCTTATACCCTACCAAATTTCTACTTGGTGTTTTAAATTTTAATTCTCTCGAAGTAAGGCGTAAGTACTTCTTGCTTATCTCTGCCTGCCGTATTATGCGGGGAGAGTCCGATTGTCAGGAGCTCGTGGCGCAGTTGTTGAGGCTGTTTGTTCCTGTGGTGCCCAAACAACAGCTTAGACCACGAAGTCACCGGCTTTTGGCCGTACCTTCGGCACGTACGGTGTCCCGAGCTAACTCGCCTCTAGTCCTCTAATCTCTCCGTGAGGTCATGGTGGAGCGCTTGAACTTGTCCTTGGAGGCAGTCTCCGAATGGGGCGATGCCAATCTGGTCAAGTTCAATGCCGCAAAAACACAGGCGTGTCTCTTCTCCGCGAAAAAGAGCCAATTTCACCCGGCTCCATCTTTCCGAGGTGTAACCGTACCGATAACGGACCATCTTGAGCTTCTTGGCGTAACGTTGACATCGACACTCAATTTTGGCCCATACATTGAAGCAAAGGCTCAACTAGCTGCCAAAAAGTTGGGGATCCTTGCGAAGGTGAGACGGTACTTCACGCCAGAGCAGCTGCTTAAGTTGTATCAAGCGCAAGTTCGATCTTGCATGGAATACTGTTCTCATCTCTGGGACGGATCGGCCAAATACCAGCTTGATGCACTAGAGTCGATCGAAAAACGGGCCAAGAGGCTCATCGGCAATGAGGCATTGGTCGAGTCAAAGCTCCAAAGCCTTGAACATCGTCGTCGAGTTGCCAGCTTGTCGGTTTTTTATCGGTTGCATTTCGGGGAGTGTGCGATGGAATTGCATAATCTAATTCCGCCCAGCCCGTTTCATCATCGGACTACCAGACGTACGGCAATGCGCCATCGGTACATGGTGGACATCCCACCCATACGCACTAATCATTTTGGAAATACTTTCATTATGCGTACAGCTAAGGAGTGGAATTCCCTGCCGGAGTCTGTGTTTCCAGATAGCTACAACCTCGGGGTCTTTAAGTCAAGAGTGAATAGGTTACTTCTAGGCAAGCGTGTAACACCGTCGACCACATCATCGCTTACCATCAGGTGAGATAGTGGTCAAGCGCGAGCCTATCTATAATAATAAAAAAATAAAAAAATAAAATAGTTCGGGCGCTCACATTGCTAAATGCCCTTCTGAAATCAGCACCGGAGTGTGACCTGTTTGCTGGGAGGTGGATAGATGTGTGTCGTGAATGTTTAAGTTTTTGTGAGAAGATGGATGAAAGTTAGATTAGTGAATAATTGTTTATGTATTCTTTGTACATTTTTTTTTTTTTTTTACTTATGTTTGATATACTTATTTTTTTTTCTCCGTTATTTTTTTTTTTTATTCCGTTTTTGAATCTGTTTTTTTTTTGTCTATGTTATTTGGTATCGTGTTTTTTTTTTCATTATATAAATTAGTTTTTATTTGTTTATATTTAATTTTGCCTAATTCTTTTATGTTTCGTTTGTGTGTATTTTTTTTTCTCTTTTCTCGCATTGTATAACGCCTTAGGTATGACCTGTAAAGTTATACATGTATACTTAAATAAATAAATAAATAAATAAATAGTGTAATGTCGTACGGTATTCTGTTGTGGGGAAACGCCGCCGACATCCAGACTATCTTTGTTTTGCAGAAAAGAGCTGTTCGTTCAATTTATAAATTAAGCCCGAGACACTCTCTCAGAGAGAAATTTAAGGAGATTAATGTAATGACTGTGCCTTCTCAGTATATTTATGAAAATCTTTTGTATGCCCATAAAAATATAAAATTGTTTAAAAAATACAGTGATATCCATAACATAAATACTAGAAACAAACACAAATTTGTAGTACCAACAACAAGGCTCAAGAAAATAGGTGGCTCGTTTAGATGTCAATGTGTGCGCTTTTATAATAAGCTTCCAAGCCACGTACAAGTTCTAAGTCTTAATAAATTCAAATCATTTATTAAACGTAAGCTGTGCCAGAAAGCGTTTTATACCAATTAAGATTACGTTGAGGACAAAAAGGCTTGATTGATTGAGCTGCTCCAATTAAAAAATAATTTTGATTTTTTATATTTTCCACCGTGTTTTTTGTTTTATTATTATATTTTTTTTTTGGTTTTCTTGCAATGACAAGAATATTTACTTTTTAAAGTATTATATTTTTTTATTTTAATTATTGTGAATGTGAAGACTATGTGGACCATTTTATTTTTTGTTTTTATTTTTAATTTATCTAATTAATTTAATCGTGATCTGGCAGTTTGAGTAGTTTATGCCGCCTACCCGAATGTCCTTTCTTTGGTATTGTTCGTCGAATCGTTGAGCTCCTTAAATTCTGTGTTGAGCTGCTCGGTTATTGACAAATGCGTGCACTGACTGGACAGGTCCACTCAATCTGGCTGGTTCTTTCCTCAAAAGACCAATTCAGACATCAATCTACATGGTCTTCACATGATCTAACCAAGATTTTTATTTTGTCTGGACTTTAAAAGAGACTGTAACCTCTGAGTTTGTTTCGGCCTTTCTTCTCAGAGTAGTCAGATAGGAAACGCCGACCTCATCTAGTTTTAAAAATATGATCGACATGTAAAAGTGTTTGTACAAACCAACTTACAGAAATAAAATCATTTATCATTTAACCGTGCGCTGAAGCCTTAAAAGGCGAGAAAATCGGTTGAAGTTAGTAAATTCATGAGACATATTGTCGTTAACTGTACCATGTAAAATGATATTAGGTTTAATTTCAGGTAAAATTTCATCAGTGGATTGTGTAAATCTAGAAGGCCAACACGATTCGTCATTTCTTAAGAAACTTGGACCAGACCACCAATCTTCTAAAGAAGGTAATAAATTAATGTCTATTCCTCGGGAGACATAATCAGCGGGGTTCTGGTCAGTTGGGACATGTCTCCACTCGCAATTGCCTGACTGAAACTCTGTTGCGAACGAATGGTTGCAGCTTATTTGGCAACATTTTAAGCCATCCTAGGATGACAGTGGAGTCTGTCCAAAAGAATGTATGCGGCCTAGAGTTTAACCGCAATGAGGCGATCACCTTTTCATAAATTCGAACTCCGACCAGAGCACCGCAAAGCTCAAGTCTGGGTATAGTGGTTGGTTTTAGAGGGGCAACACGACTTTTAGCTATCAATAAACGTACTAAAACTTGACGTTCATTGTTGACACTGCGAACGTATAAGCATGCTCCGTAAGCTCGTTCAGATGAATCAGTGAATACGTGAAACTCTAAAAAATCCATTTTTTTTTTTTTTTTTAACGCATTGATATTTATTTATTAACATATGTACATTATTATTTACAAACTAATATTAGAACTAAAAAAGAACTAAATAAGAATAAACATATGTACAATTACGGAGCGTCAAAAAATTCGTCCACATCGCTGTCAACAGGAAAAGTGCCTAGAAGGCTGGCAGCATTGCCACGTTGGATGGCAATGCTGATTCTTTGGCCAAAAAATCCATTGAATCAATTAAAACACGACGTGGAATATTAACTTGATTTAACTTTGGTAAATTCATGACTAATTCGGTCCAAATCCTCCTAATGTCCGGAGATAGCTTTTGAACCCATGACAGTTTATGTACCCATAGTTTTTGGAGTAACATCTTTATCACTATAATACATGGAGCCAAAAGACCCAACGGATCAAAAATTTGTGATATAATCGAAAGCATGTCACGTTTTGTATTGTTACATATAATTGGTTCACTGATGGAAAAATAAAGTTGGTCAGATTGTGATTGCCAACCTAGACCTAAGGTTTTGGTAGACTCTGATCCGCCAATATTCAAGTCAAGTGAAGATTGGGGACAGTCAGAACCAATCACCAAACGCATATCATTTGACTTCCACTTTCTTAGGTTCATTCTAGCTGAAGCAAGAGTAGAAGTTACTTTATGACGCAATTCTTTGACTTCATTGAAATCATCTCCTCCCGTCAGCAAATTGTCGACGTAAAAATCGCGAAGAATGACCTCAGCAGCCCTTTTATCAACGCACTCTAAACCTAACTGCTTTAGGCACCTTGTTGCAAGGAAGGGAGTGCTGGCCGTGCCGTAAGTCACGGTATTTAGTTGGTAAGTTTGTAACTGAGTTAACGGGTCATCACGCCAGACGATTTGTTGGAGATGTCTGTCCAATGACAGACATCTCCAACAAATCGTCCAGATAGTGGTTCATCCCAATGGATGAACCACTATCTGCCGGTACATTTTCTCCACATCACCGGCAATAATATATTTATGTTGTCTAAAACGTAACAGTATTGATAGAAGATCATTCTGTACTACAGGTCCGGTCATCTGTATGCTATTAAAAGAAGTACCTGTAGTTGTGGCACTGCTGGCATTAAAAACCACTCTTAATTTAGTGGTGACACTGCTGTCACGCATAACTCCGTGATGTGGGAGGTAATGAGCAGAATGTTCAACTTTTTCACATTTTGACATATGACCTAAAGTTTCGTACTCTGCCATGAACTCTTTATACATCTTGGACAGTTGAGGTTGACTTTTAAACCTACGCTCTAAAGAAGAAAAACAATGTTTAGCTCTTGGAAAAGATTCACCCAACATATCCGGGGAACATTTCAATGGAATTCGAACACAAAATTTCCCTTTCTCCAGACGTGTAGTATTCTTTACAAAATGTTCCTCGCAAAGCTTCTCTTCTTGAGAATAGTCTGATGTAGTACAAACCTCTTCCAATTGCCAAAACCTTGTGAGTTGATGATCTACACTATTATTTAATTCATCGTTACCGTCTGAAACAATGTTTGTAAAATTACATTTTACTATTCTAGACGGGGTCGATGCATAACTAATTTTAATTGGGCCTGAAACGAGCCATCCCAGTTTAGTCTCGCAAAGAATTGGTTGTCCGTCTCCAAACTTAATTCTTTGGGATCCCAGTAAATCCCAAAAGATGTCAGCACCGAGCAACATATCTATCGGGGCCGGTGAGTAAAAGTTAGGATCAGCCAGACAAATATTAGATGGTATTTTTAATTTTAATAAGTCTACCTGCCTGCTCGGAATATCATCAGTTATTGAAGGTAGAACAAAACAATTGATATTAAGGGAAAATTTATCGTCTAAAGATTTTAATGAGACCGGACACATTTTATTGATATGCAAAAATGAATTATTAATACCTAATATGGAGTTGTTCACAGTATTAGCTGTTAAACCTAGTCGGTGGTAAAGCTTTTCAGTCATGAGACATGATGTGCTGCCACTATCAAGCACAGCACGAGTAACGTATTGCTGACCGTTTTTACCTATTATCTTAATTAATGCCGTAGATAGCAATACGTCCTCACGTTCAACATTCGCAGAAAGGGACAAGTTTGCACTAGGAACTGACGGAGCTGAGGCACTGGTCGCATCATCACTGTTAGCAGAAGTAATAGTCAAGTCTGACTTCTTCGAATGATCTGCGACATGCACCAGAGTGTGGTGCTTGCGCCGACACTTTTTGCAACTTGCCTGTTTACAGTTATTAGCGTAATGTCCTAAAGACAAACAATTAAAACAAATCTTATATTTCGGTAGTAATTGTAACCGGGCTTCATTACTCAACGCCAAAAACTGAGGACAACTGCTCAATTTGTGCTCACCGTTACATTTAACACAACTCTTAGGCTTAGAGGAACTATAACTCACATGATTATTCTTGTCTATTTTATTATTGGAATCCTGTATTACCATTGTTCTAACTTTAGAATTTTTGAAGGTGTTTGAATGTTTATTCAATTTTGAACTTGATATTTCTAATGTTTCGATTAAATCCGCACGAGTCTTAATGAATGTAAGAAATACAGTAAATGTAATCTTGAAGTCCCTGTCAAGGCGACCCTTATACTCTTCCCATTCACGATAAGTTTTATTGTCTAACTTATCTGCTATAAAGTGAATGAGTAAAGTATCCCAGTGATTAACAGGTTCTCCAAGGGATTCTAAAGCACGCAAGTTTTTATTAATTTGATCGATTAAAGCTTTTAAATTCACTGACGACTCCTTACTGATCGTCTCAATATCAAATAATGCTGTAACATGGTGTTGAATCAACAGATGTTTATTATCAAACCGATCACAAAGCAACTTCCAAGCGACTGAGTAATTAGCGGCAGAAAACTGAATGGAGTTTATCACTACGGCAGCTGAACCTTCTAGTGATGACCTCAAATAATGGAATTTATTTATGTCGTTCATGTCGTCATTAGTGTGAATGAGGCTGACAAACGTATCGTGAAACTCCAACCAATTCACGCAAGATCCGCTGAATTTTGGTAATTAAATAGTCGGTAACTTAACAAACCTGTGATTATTAGAATGTGAACTTATCTCACACTCACTTGGGTCCCTTTTCTTAAAATCATCGATCACTTTCCGAGCTTCAGATAGGGTTTTATAATAAAGAGACTCAAACTCGCTACGTTCTAACATTTGACCATCCAAATTATCAGTACTACATTCCAGTGCCAATTGCACCTCGTCACATTGGCTATACAATGACTCAAGCCTGTTATAACGCAATTGCAACCGTTTATCTCAGAAGAACTTATAGAAGGTTTTAATGAGTTCAAATAATTCAAGAATACTGTTACCCTTCCCTTGTAACTCGCCCTTTTTCTAATGAGCTCCTTATCCTCTGGCATTGCGTAAGCTGGTGTAGTCAACCTGGAATGTATACAATTAAAGTTTTAACAACGTGTAAAAATGGGTAAATACCACCTGTACTAATACCTACATAGGTACAAAAACCGAATTGACTGCTAACTTGATTGTAAATAGTTTCGTATACTTTTACAATAATTAACGATTATATGTTATAGCAATAACAAAATTTTTTAGGTACAAAGACTCCAAGTAACTACTATAAATGAATGAAATGAACCTATTTAACTTTTCATATGATTACATGAATAAATGAGTCAGTAACTGTTACCTACCTAATAAAGCGACACTAAATAATGCAGCTATTTTATAACTACTCTTTAAAAGGTACTAATAATAACTTTGATTATCAATCTAAAATCTGATCAAATAACAAATTTGTAATCACTATAGGGTTCTGCAAGTCAAAGGTTTTACAATCAATAGGTAATACGTATATAACTTTGTACTAACCTGGTTATTAACGGCTAATTAACACTAAATACAACCTGATAATAGAGTGTTGGGTGGAACTAATAATGATTTCGAATGTCCAGACCACGGAAAATTCCAAATCTTCACAATGACACAGCAAAATGGATGACACACCTAACTTCGCTTGTAATTATGAGTTATCCACCAATTCTCTTGAAATCCTTATAATAATAGCTGATCGAAGTTTCTTCAACGTGAAATCTTCTAATCCAGGCTCGAAAGGACCATGTTCGGGATTTCATCAGGTTTATTTAGCGGGAGATGTAATAAATACGCCTTGATTCTTCAGTAAAATTCGTATAATGAAAAAAACATAGTACTGTCGGTAGAAGTTTAAAATATGATAAAAAATAAAAGGTACGAGCTAAAACACACGTAGCTGCACCAGTGATATGAGAATTTTTGCAGGCGTTCTGCGCAAACACTATGTCACTCAGGAATTATTTAGCTTTCTATTGGTGAAAGAATTTTTCAAATCGGTCCAGTAGTTTCGGAGCCTATTCGGTACAAACAAAAAAATCTTTCCACTTTATAATATTAGTATAGATCAAGTGTAAAGGCTCCTGCCCTTACACATCATACTCCTCGTACAACGACTCGATCTTGCCCATGCGCAACTGAAATTAAGAAACATCACAGTTTGATAACTCTGTCCTTGAGTGACTCCAGAAAGTTGACGAACGCAAACGACCCTTGAAGCTGCCTCGCTTTTTAATTAATTCCCTTTCCTCGGAAATGCTGGGAGATGAGTGTTGTCAACCTGAAATTGATACAGGAATCCATACTATATATATTATTTATTAATATTATAAATGCGAAAGTAACTCTGTCTGTCTGTCTGTCTGTTACCTTTTCACGCTTAAACCGCTGAACCGATTTAAATGAAAGTTGGTATGGAGATACTTTGAGACCCGGGCAAGGACATAGGATACTTTTTTTTTCATAAATGACATAGGGAGAGAAATGGGGGGTAGGGTAGTTTTGTCTGAAACTTTTTATTATGGCTTAAACCGCTACACCGATTTAGATGGAATTTGGTATGGAGATAGATAGAGACCTTGGGAAAAACATAGACTACTTTGTTTGCAAAAAACATGAAGTGGGAGAAACGGGGGGAGTGTTATTTTGTATGTATCTTCTTATCATGCAAACTTCTTCTTAATATGAACCGATTTAGATCAAATTTGGTATGAAGATACTTTGAGACCCTGAGAAGGACATAGGCATAGGCTTTGTGCTTAAAAATCGAAGGGAGAGAAATGGGAGGGGTTAGTTTTGTATGAAACTTCTTATTATGGCGATAGATTCACTTCAAACTTTGCGGAAATACTTTCGTAATAAATAATTAAAGTGTATTGTTTTTTTAATTACCCCTAAAAGGGGGTTGGGGTTGTTAAGATAAGATGTAAAAATTTTAGACATGAAGCTGAATTTTGGCAGGTGGTAGTACAAAGATAGAGTTTTACAACTCTATGTATGTTATCCATGCCTTGCCAGTAAGACGTCATATTATAGTAGGTAACAATCTTCCAGTCATCATCTACATATTTATTCAGATTATCTAATGGGATGAGGCTTCGTAAAACACAATATGGGCCAAATATAATAGGTGCCAATATATTAATATAAACAGGTGCCTATGAGAAAAGTGGAAAGCGTGTTCATACTTCGAATCCCAATAATCCCACTGACCTATCATTTCAATTCAAAATACTCCAGTTTCTAATAAAACTTAGTTTTGCTATTACTATTAACAAAGCTCAAGGGTAGCAGGAGTGCATTTGGAAAAGCCATGCTTTACCCACGGCGCGTATGTCCAGGGCCCAGAATGTGTATGTATTAGCATCAAATGACAACATAGTATATAGCAGCGTCCTAAAATTTTGTACCCATGATTAACGGCATAATTAAGGCAGGTTAAATAACTATAGATACAATTTATAATAGAGTGGTGTCTTCGATTCGCAGCAAAGCAGAACCTATGAGTCTGTAGTGTATTTGTTTCTTTTTGTAACTATTTAACCTATACCTGTATTGACTAACGTCTTCAATTAAATAAGTTAATCGTTTTTACGTTAATGCTTCCTGTATCTATATAGGCCTATGGAGTTTTCCAAGTGGGCGTGGATGGCAAAATTATCACTATGAAATATACTAATGAAAATATTGGAAAGTTATGAGCGTCGAAAGTTCCAGATTTCGACACTAATTCTAACGCATTTTTGGGCGCAAATAAATACCATAAGAAGACGGAAAATTGCAAAACGGCCTCCATACGGGGATAGATTAGTTGTACAAAAATGCATTTAATTTTATTTTGAACAGATAGATTTAGTCGTTTTTTCATGATATCTAGACTGCCAAAGGTATGTCTATAAAATTACGCACGCTCGGTTTCGTCCTAAATCATTATCCATTTCGCTACAAATTTGCAAAAGTGTGTATTCGTACGCGAACTAGCTTCCTACTTCTCATCACAGCATCTTTATCTTCCGCACGTGTTGTCGGTTGATATAAAATGCATTCTAACGCCGCGCACAAAATAGTTCGTGCCGTCGACTAGTGTACCCTTAAGTACGACAAGTGAATTATGAAAAAAAAAGGAATTTACTCATTAAAATTGGTGATAATTGCTCATTAAGTGAGTTTCTGCCATGCTGTGATGATCAGGCACTGCAACATAACATAACTTCATTAATAGCATTGCCACCTTGAATAGCAATGCTGATTCTTTGGCCGAAGATAAGGGCTTCTAGTCACGTCAACCCGTGACTAGAGGGCTAAGGGCTGGCCTTATCTACAGCCGACTAACTGTTTGCTGATGTCCCGAAAAACTCGAAGTGAACTGGAAGCCCATGAACTTAGGCCCAATTCAACCCCAAAAGGCTAAAATCTAAATGAATGCTGCCAGCGTTATTGAAGCCACCCCCCAAAAATCACTTTTTCCATTGGACGATTTTTTTGATGTCTAATGAGTTCTTCCCCTCTACTCTTTGTATAAATGCTTCTACATTATCAGTTATTATTTTGTTGTTTATTAGTCCATATTGTGACATTCGAGATTAGATTAGGGGAGGGTAGGCGCCATTGCTACTGTTTACATCGTTCTCAGGTTTATTTTACGTTAAGAAGAAAAGTGTTTAAAGACCCAAAGTTACATTGTGGACACTGATCTATAACAAGTGCAAGACGAAAATTGTGAAGATAACACGAGTGAAAGAAATCGCCCCCGAGTGCTACCTTGCGATCACTCTGAAACATTAATTAACATGTGTAGAATAGACTTGTGAAGCCGTGAAAAAAGTGTGGACTAAACATAAATAATTATTGTGGATTAAGTCAAAATTAAAATATTGTTTAAATAATCAAATCCGATACCTACATGACTTCGCAAAAACGTCAACTTTAGTACGTCACCCAGCGCCATCTTTTAAAAGCTGTAAGTACTACGTCAACAAACACCGATCGATCAAGACTACCATTTGAGCTAGCAGTTCCGAGGTGCGTCACGAGAGATCACTACTAGTACCAAAACAAACCTTTAATAAATAAACCTATATTTAATAAACGAGACAAACATGGAAGTAGTCTTAATTGCACTGCGTAAAATCTAAAATGAGCTAGATGCACAGAAAACAATGATTAAAGAAAGCGACGAAAAAGTGGCTGAGCAAGTAACACAAAATATAAAATATCATATTGGACGAGCCTTATGCGAATACAGCCAAATACCTTGGTATTCATAACTCTTGACGCCAAGTTGCGTTGAAAATCTCACGTGAAAAAGAAAACACAGGAACTCGATATACGGTACAAAAATATGTATTGGTTACTTGGAAGGAAATCCTGTCTATCAATACACAATAAAATTATAATATACAAGCATATTCTTATGCCAATTTGGACGTATGGTATCCAACTATGGGGCTGTACTAAACATAGCAATGTTAAAGTTATACAACAGTTTCAAAATAAAGTACTCAGAGATGCTGTTAATGCACCATGGTACATCAGAAATGACGACCTTCACCGCGACCTTAAAATGAAACTCGTCACGACCGTTATTCAAAACTTTGCTGAAGCCCACGAACACAGACTTCATCGACATGTGAATGTGGAAGCAATCCAGCTGCTAGATAAGACGGACATAGTGCGTAGGCTAAAGAGAACTAAACCATTTGAGTTAGTGTAGTGTATAATAAGTGAAAAAATAACAGCAAACAATACTGTGCTATACATGTAACACTTCACATGTTACATGTGAGTGTAAGTGTTTTTAAGTGTTTTTAACGTATCAGACTCTAAGAAAGTGCTACCGAACTGTATAAAAGTGCAAATTGACACTATTCTTAGTCATAACATTATACATTATAATTATAAGTTAGAGTTAAATTGCTTATTAGTCTATTAAGGCTAGATTGTAATTTATTATTAAGAACCTTAGTTTTTATTAATATAGAAAAAAAAATTGGACGAGAAGTTTATAAAAATGGAAGAAAATTTCCAAAACTACAACAATAAATAGGAAAATCAAGGATATATTTACTTGAGAAACAAGCAAGACAGAGGAATATTGTTCTTTTCGGACTGGAAGAAACCGAAGCGTCGTACTCCAACTTGGAAAAGAATCTAGTTGGTTTCTTAAATGAGCACTTTTCATTAAATTGTAGGGATATACAAGAAGCCAAGAGGATCGGCAAAAAAGGAGACAGACCTATAACCACCAATAATCATAACAGTTCCAACTCTGGGGATAAAAATAGATATACAAAAGAAAAAATAACCGAAACTCCATATTATATTAAGGAAGATTACCCAGACTATGTACTGAAGAAAAGGAGAGAGTAACAAGAACAAGTCAGGAACAAAAAGGAGAAAGGAAACTCCGTTATGATAAAATACGATAGATTAATAATTCTTAAATTCTTGCAATTTTCATAAAATGTAACCCGCATTTGTTTAAGAAACTTTCAGATATGGATAACCGCAACCGGCGCGATAAATATAAGCACAGATTGTGTGTGAGACGATCCAATACAGCACTAATGCATAAAAGTGTTTTCTGTATGGCACCACGTATATTTAACCACCTACCACAAGCACTTAGAGATATAACTGTTACTAACCTATTTAAGAAAAAACTAAAGGAGTATTTAACAGCCAAATGTTTCTATAGTATTGCTGAGTTTCTAATGGAGAAAACATAAGAATTGTAATGTAGTGGCGAAGTTTGATTTTGTCAACTATTGTAATTATTTTATTTTGACATTTTAATTGATAATAATGATTTGCATAGTAAAGATATTATATTTATTTTTTATTCTACTTATCTAATTTAATTGATGTTTAAGCTTGACTACATTATATTTAAATTTGATTATTTTTTTTTATATGCATGATTATTAATAGTTATAATTAAGGTTATTGAATTACATATTTGTACGCCGTTAAGGTAAAACATGACTGTGATCCTTTCTGCAATGTATTTAACATCTTGCATGCTTTGTGTGTGCATACTCATGTTTCAGACAAATAAATGATCTCTCTCTCTCTCTCTCTCTTAACAAAACTACTAGTTCATCAAGCAATAAATAATAATGCTTTCAAACTCTCCAGAAAACAGCGCCTTCAAAGAACACAAAACGCAGAAGAAGAAGTATAATACTAGGAGTTATTTACATGACTTACAAAGTCTATCTGAGAAGCCAGCAAATCCAGGATTATTGAATTATTTTAATACGAAAACTTCAAACAAGACACTGATAAATCAAGAAAACATAAGCAATAACATGTAGCAATCAACCCCCTCTCGCATGGAAAATACACAAAAAAATACATTTAGGGAATGAAACATCTCCCAATCCGGCCGGTCACCGTGGGAGTATTAGACCAAAACCCTCCAGGGTAACTCAAATTATGTCAGAACCCACGAATAATAACTCCACATAGTACAGTTACTCTGGAGGAGGCCTTTACTCACACTTGATGTGAGGTTCGTGCATGCCACGTAGATATTAATACGGTTTTTAAATAGTTTTAAGTATATTGTAACCAACTTTAAAATTAAAAAAAGATACAAATTTTTTATAATTATTTATGATTTTAATGATTGATTGATTTTAAACAATGTTTTATAAAGTATTGCCATTACCTATATATAATGATGATAAATTTAACATATTTTAAATAGTTTTAGTTATATTTTTTGTTATTCATTATTTTAAATGATTTAATTCATTAAATTATTTTTATTTGAATTATTAGATTATTAAATTATCAAATTATTAAAAAAATATATTGATAATGCAATTATTTATTATAAGACCTTTTGATCAAACAAATTAGCATGATATTGAAATAATCATTAATGAAATTAATCGCTTTATTTATTAAGAATTGTTATACAAATGAATGAAATATTTTCTATTTATATTTTACTTTTAAAAAACGTACTAAAAAGCACTGCAAATTACACATCATGGGAGTTTGATATACCTACCTCCTGTAAGTGTATTAAGTACTTAAAGATATTGTTTTCCCTTTCGTATAGTTCGAATGTAAAACTCAGTACAGTTTTATCACTGTTTCGTAGTATTGTTAGCCATATATTAGCCATAAACGGCGCTTCTGTGGTTACTTATAATATAATTGAAACTCTGCGATATATATTTTGAACATTAATAAAAAATAAATGTTTTTACTATTTTTAAAAGTTGATTTGGTATGAATCTTATTTTTTCATAGAAAACATCATAAGAACCAATTTTTCAATTAGAACATTGTTTGCAAAGTTTTTTGATTATGAATCTTTTTTATGATTTTGATGATTGATTTGTATTAAACAATGTTTTTAAGTTTTTTGCCATCACCTAAATATAGCGGTTGAATAAATTAATAATCTAAATTAACAATCAAAATTAAATAAATTAACAATCTGTTAAATGTAAAAAAAATGTTATGCATGAAATAAAAGGCTTTTTTATTTTTATTTATTTATTGTGACAATCTGCTGTAAATAATATTATATAAAGATTTATTTAAACCTAATATCACGGGATGCGTCATATTATTGCTATGAAAATGGTATTTGCCATCTCGTCACGTCCCGTTCTTGGAATCAATTCAACATGTTTGAAGCTCTAATCCTATTCTTTGGTAATATAACTCTTGTTAAGACAGTCTGGAGAATGCTTCATCTGGTCACACTGACATATTGGTATGCAGGGAGAGTCTGGCTGCTGTCTCAGGTATCCTGGCTTGCACACACAGCCCGTCTTGCAGGGTTCCGTACTGTCACATTTGAACCGAGCCGTAAGGGATAGGCACGTTTTCGGTGGACAGGACTTCTTGCAGTCAGTGTGCACTTCGTTTTCACCCTTACAAATTGATTCTGGAGAGAGTATTGTTATTATTAAAGAGTCATAAAATAATTTTGTTATTACTCCTATATTTTTCGAAGGGTTACCGTAGGACTACAATTATTATGTTTGCATTCCATAAAATTGGGGGGCCAGTCTATTGCTGTCAACTATGCATAATTTATTCTAGAATCAGGGTAACTACAACGAAAATCAAAATGAAAAAGTCCAATGAAACTTTGCCAGACATACATAAGGATCACACCCAGGCCTTCATGTCCAGGGGAGTAGTACTTGCGACAGTAGTACAAGGCCCCCATATTTAAACGACATTAAAAATCTCAAAAAACTTTATCCAATAGTGCATAATAATGTTTACCTGCTAAGTCAGTGTTGCGACGCACTCGGGCTTCCTCTTTAGTTGCCTTAACATTTTTACTAGCTGCAAATGAATAAAACTATAAATTAATACGTAGTTTAGTTTTTTTTCGGTCGTTAACCTACTTTGTCACACATGTAATTGCAGAAGTGTTTAGTAAGTGCAATCACATTTCGTCTGTTATGTTTCAAGTCTCCTATAGGTAATGGAGAGCGACCCGATAGTAGCCATTACTTAAGCAACTAAATATGGAATTATGTTTTGGAGTGCCACTATTACTCAACATGGGGTTCGAACCCAGAAACTTCCTAAGCAGCCGTCACCCCAAAAAATGTACTAAACCAGTCAAGCAAAAAACTTTTTTTTATTGGGCCACGCTTTTCTAAACCACTGCAACTCAATCAACAGTGGCAACCACCAGAAAAGTGCCAAGTCCCGACGAAACGCGATGATTCCCGGTGAATAGATTCAACTGTCTTGGACCTTGCAATGAAATTAATCAGAAAAGAACAGCGAAAAAGTGAGAAAAATACTATATTTCTTCAAAGAAAGACATGTTTGTTGATTTTGAATGCTTTTTGCGCCGTTGGTGTAATTGTTGCAGGGCGTTTCAATGCGAGGAGATACGAATAAATAAGTAAATTAATGTTTAATACATACGGCACTTTTCAACAGGTATGCATTTTCCTTTATCATCTCTTGCGAATCCATCCAAACAGTAGCATTTGCGATTACACACAATATTCTTGATCGGGCAGTGTGTCTTGTTTTGTTTGTTAAGGGTGGCACACTCATTGTCGCAGGCAGGGCCACATTCAAAGTATTCATTCTTTGTTTCATCACACTTTTCTGAAATTTTTGGAATTTATCGTAACATTTCAGGGAGTAGAAAATTACCTTAAATTAATTATTATTAAGGAAAGTTCAGGATGAACACGAGGGTCATCTAGCGCAAAATTATGAAAATTTCGTGAATGGCCATTATTTTTTTTATCAAGCCTTTATTGCTGAAGAACTAAACACAAGTTAATCTAATAGTATTAAAAAAACTTAAATCTAACACATCGGGTTTTCCAGTTTAGTGATCAGCGTGTCCTGTGACACATAGGCCTCTTCCAGCTGTTTCCACTTATTTCTGTATCTAGCTTTTCTAGACCAGGTTGCGCCTCCAATTTTTCTTATGTCGTCTATTCATCTCTTTGCCTGTCTTCCCCTTTTCGTTTTGCCATCGCGTGGTTGCCACTCTGTTATAACTTTTGTCCATTTCAACTTACTATCTCTCGTCACGTGTCCTGTCCATCTCCATTTCAACTGTCTTACTTTCTTTATTATATGTTCTACTTTGGTTCTGGATCGTATTTCAACTGCTCTTAACCGATCTTTTTTAGTGACACCAATCATGCTTCTCTCCATTCCCCGCTGACTTGATCTCAGTTTTAAAAGATGTTTTTGATTTAGTGCCCACGTTTGGCTCCCATACGTCAGGCAAGGTAAGACGCACGAGTTGAGGACTTTTCTCTTAGCTGCCATGGATAATTATTTGCTTTTGAGTATCTCCTTAAGTGACCAATATCTTTTCCATGCACAAGCAACTCTTCTTTCGATTTCCATGTCCGTTTGATCTCTGAATGAAATTAACTGTCCCAGGTACGTGTAGCTTTTGACGTATTCAATGTTTTCGCCATCTATTGTTATGGCTATTTCTGCCCTGTTTGTCATTACGTTTGTTTTAGATTTATTCATGGTAAGACCTACTATTCTACTAGCTTATGTTAACTGTTGTAACATATGTCGCAGTGTACTAGGGCTGTTAGTGATTAATACTAAGTCATCTGCAAACCTTAAATGGTTTAGTACTTCCCCGTTAATATTTATGCCTACATTTTCCCACTCTATGTTTCTAAATACACTTTCTAGGATTGCAGAAAAAAGTTTTGGGGACAACGGGTCTCCTTGTCTTACACCTTTCGCTATAGGGAACTCTTCGCCGGCTGTTTCCAATTTTATTTGTGCCGTGCTGTTCTTGTATATATTTTTGATTATACGTATGTATTTCTTGGGAATTCCTTGTTGAGTTAAAGCCTTCCAGAGTGACTCGTGCTTGATGGAATCGAACGCCTTGCTCTAATCCACAAATGCAATATACAGTGTTTTATTGTATTCTTTGGCTTTTTCTATTAACTGTTTTAATACATGTATATGATCGATGGTTGAGAAGCCCGCTCGGAAACCAGCTTGTTCGATTGGCTGTTGTTCGTCCATTATCCCTGTTAGTCTATTTAGAATAAATTTTGAAAATACCATATATATTTGAAAACAAACTAATTGCTCTATAATTTTCGATGTTATCCCGATCCCCTTTCTTGTGTCAAAGGATAATTGTACTCTTTGTCCATTGCGATGGTATAGATTCAGTTCTAAAGATGGTGTTATATATTTCTGTGAGTTTTCTTAAGTTTTCAGGTGCAATAATTGAAGATTTTATCATTTCGTTCGTTATTTGATTTCGCCCAGGTGACTTCTCGTTCTTTAGACTGTGAATAGCTTTTTCTATTTCTGATTGTAGGAAAACTGGATTATCCTCAATTTTGTCGTCTTCTAGATTTGTAGTTGGAACCTGAACTTTGGGGTCCGCTGCGTAGAGTGACCTGTAAAAGTCTGTTGCAATTTGGATTATAGGTCTTCTTATGGTCTCATGCTTTCCTGCTTTATTCTTAATGTTTGGTATCCATTGTTTTGACTCCACCAGTTATTTTAAGGTTTTTTTAACTCCTCCTGTCTTTTTTATGTGATTGTTGAGTATTTCTAATCTTCTTTTCGCTCTGTCCTTCTTGATACTTTTACTTATTTTGTTACTTACTTCTGAAATAGCTCTTAAATTGTGTTTATCTTTTTTATTTTTCAAAAGCTGTCTACTTTCTTCTATTAGGGTTCTGGTTTCATTTTCCGTATAACATTTCTTAGGTTTTGCCAATTGAGCGTATAGTGGTCCATAAATTTCGCTTATTCCTTTTTCCTAACTTTCATCTGTTTCATTTGTTGCTTCATCCGGGTGTTAACTAATATTCTTTATTGCATCAAATTTAGTTCTGGCTTTTCCCGGCTCTGTACTATTTATTATTGCTCTTACCATTGTAAGGTTAGTGTTCAAATTCATTTGTTTGATAACACTTACATCATAGAAAGCTTTTCTATTATTAGTTGCTATATAATCTATTGCATTTCTATATTTTCCATCTGGTGATAGCCACTTTTTCTTTGTATTTTTATTGAAAAAGCTATTCATAAATGCAAGATTGTTTTCAAGGGCCATATTGATCATTCTTTTGTCATTGTTGCTTCTTCTGCCAAAACCAAAATTGCCAATTACATTTTCTTCTCCAGTTTGTTGAGAACCAATTCTGTCATTAAAATCTCCCATCAGCATTACGTTCTTGTACGATTACTGTAAAACTGATGTTAATTGTTCATAGAAGAGGTCTTTGGCAGATTGCTCGTACTGTTCTGTGGGGGCGTAAACTTGGATAATGGACCATTTATTTTTGTATGATAGCAGATTCAGATTAAGTACAGCTACTCTCTCTGATATGCTGGGTGGTGCCATTCATGCGTCATGTTCGTGAACGGACGCCGTCAGTTGGGATTGGTCATAACTTAACTGCTTCGGATGTTAATGCTTTTCTAGCATCTATTATATAACTGCACAGTACATGTGTGAGTACTTTAATTACTTTATGCCTGTACGTAGTTCGTGTGTAGTGCTATTCTGGGTGCATTGTCCTCACATATATGAATTTATTAATGTATGTACTTATGTAACTAAATATTGTAAAAAAAACATTTTCTTTAAAAGAGTAAGTATGGAGTTTCTTGTGCATTCTTCTCCATAACAAGCTACTTTCCGAATGCACGGTAGAATCAACTGTTATAACTTGTAAATTTTAATGTACCTAACGTTCAAAAGTGCCGCTTGGTGGCCTACTTGAAATAAAATATCTTTGTCTTTGTCTTTGTCATGCCTTTGAATTATTCTATGTTTCCTTCTTCTTCTTGTGTTTTTGATCATGAATCCCACTCCGTAGTTTCCTTTTGTTTCGCCTTTGTAATATAAAACATACTCCTTGCGGTCCTCAATACTTTCCCCTAATCTTCTGAATTCACTTAATCCTAAGACATCCCACTTTATACTTGAGAGTGCTAGCTCTAATTCCGTTAGACTCTCTTCTGTACGCAAGGTTAAGCAGTTTAAAGTGGCAATATAAAGTTTTATTTTATCGTTTCTTTTGATAATGATGTTATTTTTCCTTATCAATTGTGCTGGAAGGGGTTGGTCATATTCCCCCACGGGGACCAGCCGGCTTGGGGGAGGTGTATTAGTTTTAGCTGTATCGTTGAATATTATTTGTGTATTTGTTGTGATCTTCCGGTTACCGACGTGTGTTATTGGCTATTCTTTATTTAAATCTGATGTTGAGTGAGACTTGTTTCTGTACATTCGTTCGAATGCATTTACTTTATTAATTTTCGGTCTTACATTTTCTTTGGGGTATGAGTGCCCTCCGCTTTTCCTGAAGTCTTCATTCACAAAAATATTTTTAGGTAATCTATCTTTTCTTGTTTTTCAAGATTTCAATTTTCTTCCATGCATTTAACATGTTAACTAGAACCGGGCGTGCTTCTCCTTTATCTTGAATGGCCGTATTATTTGCCAATTCAACAGTAGGCTGACCCAGCTTGTTGTCATTTAACTGATATTAATTTTCCTTTGACCTTAAGAAAATATCTGCTGAAAATTTTCAGACAGAAAAACCATGGGTAGGTAAGTTTTGCCGACCAGAAAATCGAACCCGAACCCGTCAACTCACGATCATAGAAGCCGATCAAAGACGCAGTTAAATCGTCCTGTGGCTTCAGAGAACTGACATTCTATCAACACAAAAGCGAAGCGAAAGCGATTGAAAATAAAATGGAATGTCAAGCACTATCGAAATTTCACGTGACCACCATACATTTTTGGCATTTTTGGCCTCTGGTTCCATATCACAATAGGATTTAAGTAAGCTGCTTACCACACTCTTCATTAGTAATGCACTCTCCTACTGCATTCCTTAGGAGTCCTGGCTTGCAGGCACAAATTTGGTGACAAGGTTCAACAGATTGCAAACAACTAAATTGTATGTTGCGATTTTGGCATGTTTTCTGAGGAGGACACGGCTGTACGCATTTTATTTCTTGTTTATTTCCACAATCTAAAACTAAAAAAGAAATACGGGTTAATTAAGCAAGCAATTAATCAAGTGTCAGTGGACCGGTTCCGTTTATCGAAGCACCGATGAAGGATGAAGAAGGTCGAAGAAGCAAACTAGACCTAGAGTTTAGCGTTGGACACCCTGAGCTAGTAAGAGCGACGACCTAAAGAAAGAAAGAAGATAGCTGAGACATATTGGATGTGGCAGGCGGAGGATCGGGAATTGTGGCGCATTGATTGACTAGTTCATAACAATCAACCTATAATGCAGAGACTTAAGCTTCCTCTCTGAGAGGGAGCGGGCTCTAGGTACTACTCGGGCCCAGTGCCAGTTGCTGAATATCACAAGTCGTTAAAATTATTTGTCCGCCAAGGAAAGATATTCCGATATCCTCACGATATTTTCCTTCATTCTTTTAACTCTATTAGGTATGTTAACCAGATTTCTTGCAGGTACCTACAGAAAAACTATTGGTTGGTAAGGAAAATATATTAAAAATATATATAGAATAGTGATCGAGATGTACAGATGGAAAACCCACGCGGCCCATGAGGAAGCAGATGTATAAAATAAGATATCTGATAAGACAAGTAGATACCATAGCTACGTGACGTCATATACTTACTAATAACGATATTAATTTATGGCCAGTCATCGTATGGATCGATCTCGGCAAGCGATACTTAACCTGACTGATGCGGTATTTGGCGATGAACCCCTCGGACACAGACATAAATCTAATTATAAAGGTAACGCAAGTCCCTCCATCTGTATGAAAACCAAGTATGCCTTTTTTCACTCGCAATTTATTTACCTATGAAATAAAATATGTTCATTGCCTCGGCCAACTTTTTCCTGTCCAGTTTTTACACCACTATAATGCCAATACCCGGATGTCCGGTGCCAATAATGCTTTATGAAACAGCTCAAATTACGATCATTGATCGTACCTTTACTCCCTTTATTGACACGCGAAGTACATACAATCGTGATATCTAGTTAGATTTATATCTTTGTCCTCGGCTTTTTTTTTACTAAAGAACGATTGAATATAAACATAAACATTGTTGTTAGTAACTATGCTCGTATGACGTCACAAACAATATTGACTCAGTCACACCGGTAAAGGGTATTTCCCCTCGTTAGATCGTCCGTATAAAAGCGTAGACCGCGACAATGACATCAACCTGTTTACCTTTTATTATATATTTTATCCACTTCATTGATTGTTGTTAGTAATCAAATATATCTCATGAGGTTTCAAGACTCGAGTGATTTAAGTAAAATGTAAATAACATAAATCGATATAAAAGACATTTTGCTAATGATTTCAGTGAATAGACATCCCATGTTACTGAATAAAAAAAAAACATGTTGAGTATTTTATCAAACTCTATTTTCACCTGAAAAGGTGTAAAAATATAATTATATAATTCAAATCAAATAAAAAAAAAACAATTTGTAAACAAGCTTTTAAGCTTACCGAGCATTGTCATACAAACCAAACGTGTACGCAAAATTTCATCATAATCGGTTGAGGATAACTGCTTTAAAATTCAGTTGCAAGATTTAACCCGAACAAACCGACATACATTGCAAGTTAATACAAAGCTTGTAAAAAACCGGACCATAATCTTTTAATGAAGTGCAAGAGATTTTTAACGGCTATGGGGGAGATCTTTGCCCATCATTGGGACAATATAGGTTAGACAAAAATGAGCTATTATGTCATAAACCATTACCCGTTTCCCTGACTGTAAAAAACTCTCATAATTAATTAATATAAAAAGGTTAGGCTGTTTTACTTACGTAGATCTCCGACACACAAAACAACACAACAGGAAAATGCGATAAACCTCAACATCTTGACGACTCAACTCGTTATGACGTAAACAGAAGCTCGACCGGTCATTTATACTAGTTACAGTTGAATATAAATTGTATGTTTTATTTTATTTTATTAGGATCTCCAACAAAGAATACACCTTACATGCTATATTATTATAAAGCAACAGAATACAAGAAAAACTATGTGCTTCCTCAATTATAGGAGACCTCATCCTGCAATAGAGAACAATCAAACAGAAAAATATGGCAGTTAAAGTTACAGTTATTTAATATCATTACTTAAAGTTTTCCCTTTCTTTCCTTAATAATAATCAGTGATTAGTGCAAACTTAAATTACAATTGTTTCATAGGTATAGGTATATAACTTTAATAATAGTTATTCCATAGGTGGTATCTCTAGATTAACTATCATTAAAGTTGGCAATTTGAATTTAAATTAAATAAAAAAAGAGATATAAGATCTAACAGCAAAGAGCAAAGAAAAAGAAACAGACCTACAGACAAACAAAAACAGCAGTAAACAAAACATAACTAGACAGGCAATTCAACACCTACATAATACGCAACTGTGTACGGATCAATGACCTATATTTACCCAGAGTATTAGAAAAAATGTCTATGTCATCTGATGCACATGCTAAGGCATTGTACTGCTGGCTCATCCTGGCAACCGGTGAGTGTTTACCCAGATTTGTTCCTCGTACACCATTGAGATAAGTTATCTGAGTCCGCTTGCAGCAACTGAATATCGGATTCAGTCAGTATTATGCGTGTCAATTTCAGATCATCCGCAAATAGGTATGGTGTAGTATATTTAAATACGCTCGAGATATTATTCACAAATATAATGAAGAACAATGAGCCCAAATTGGACCCCTGTGGAACACCTGAGCTTGCAAAATAAGGCTCCGACTCATCACCTTCTATGACAACTAAAGATTGTCTATTGTTAAGGATACTACACCAATCTAATGCGGCACCGGTGATGCCTAGGGACTGAAGTTTAATCAACAATAGTTCATGATTCACCTTGTTAAATGCCCTCGAAATATCGGTGTATATTGCATCTACTTGTAGACACTTGTCAACTGTGGGTATAAAGTCAGTGACATAAGTGACAAGATTTGTGTCCGTAGACTTTTTAGCCATGAAACCGTGCTGACTTAAGGTAAGGTAGCTTTTAACCTGGCTGTAAAATAATCGGGTACACTAGTGATTCGAAGACCTTAGACAAAATACATAGAATCGAAATTGGTCGATAGTTAGATATCACCTCTCGTTTATCGTTTTTGTGAATAGGCACTATTCTTGCCCGTTTCCATGTATTCGGGAAGACACCTGTTTTAAGTGAAATATTATATATATCCGCTAATGGAGAGGATACATAACGAGCACATCGTGACCAAAATATTGGGGGTATATTATCAGGTCCTGCACTTTTTGACAGGTCAAGTTCAGAAAGTTTATTAGATACTGCCTCTTGAGATATTGAAAAATCATTAATGGGTGGAATAAGGATTGATGTAACAGGTAGATTACCGACAGAGTTACCATGGTCAAGACTTTGCGAGTCGTATACCGATGCGAATTGATCAGCAAATAAATTCGAGATAGCTTTACTTCCAGATGCAGTTGCAGTACCCAGGGTCATTTTAGAGGGATAGGAAGTGTTACTTTTCCGAAGTTTTTTAATATGTGACCAGAAGAATTTGGGATTGCCTTTTATTTTATTTTCCAATTCGTCCATGTAATTATTGTAACTTTTTTGCATTGATTTTTGACAGTCCTTTCTTAGATAGTTGAATTCAACTACATCAAGTGGATTATAATATTTCTTTACTCTGTTATGTTATTTCAATTTTTGTTTGAGCAATTTTATCAATTGGTTAGTATACCACGGTGGGTATCTTCCTAGCGTGAAAATAGCCAACGGTACATATTTCTTAATAATGTCCCTAACTATACTGTAGAATTTATCTAGCATTTCATTTACATCATGAAAACATAGTGCAAATTCATTTTCCCAGTTGAGCTTTATAATAATTGGGTTTGTTTAATAGTTTGCAGTCATTTTTAATAATTACGGGTAGAATGGACACGAATTCTAAAGCAGGGTGAAACTTATCCAACCTCCTTATGGGGTCAAGGCAATTGCTGACTTTGATTTGGTCGACATCGGAAAGTATTAAGTCAAATATTTTATTTTGGAAGTTTTTGATGCAATTGATTTGTTTTAAGTTATAAGTTATTCAAAGCTATATAAAGCTATAAAATCAAGTAGAAGATTCTTTACATTGCCAGTGCGACGTGCAGAGGGCAAGCACGAATCATTACCAATATCAATATCATTAACGTTTATATTATAATCTTGCATACTAGATTACTAAAACTACTAGTCGACAAAATAACTAAAGCTAGCCTTCGTAAAAACTACGTTTTTTTTTTTCAAAATATGTAAGGTGCTCCCAGATCATGACAAAATTTAGTTAAACATTTTATCCGAACAATTTCGGTTTAAAGAAATTTATTTCTCATAAGAACTTACAGTCCGCTTATAATGAGATACAGAGTAATAATTATGATAATACAGTACAATTTCAATCCAATTTCCTCCAGAGCCTTAGAAGTTATAATGTACATACATGTTTCTTAAGCTTATTCTTAAATGTATTCACGTTATGACACTCCTTTATATCGTCCGGCAATTCATTGAACAGCTGTGCTCCTTCACATAATATAGTTCTCCTACCGTAATTAGTGCGTGCGCTGGTGACTTCTAGTTTGTTTTTGTATCTATTTCTCAGGTTATACGACATTGTTTTTTTCTTTATTTGTATGTTAGTTTGTATTGAGTTTGTAGTTATGTTTTTAATAAGAATGCAGGTGTAGTAGATGTATAGCTGTCTAATATTTAATAGTTTAGTTTTTTGATATAAGGTCTTTGTTGGAGTGAGATAGTGATAGTGGAACAGAGTTTTAATTATTTTATTTTGAACTCTTTGAAGTGAGTTTAAATTAGTTACTGCTGCGGAGCCCCAAACCTCAATCAAATACTCTAAATGCGATTTGACTAACGAGTTATAAATCAAAGTACGCACTTTACTTGGAATACAGTTTGCAACCTTCCGTAATGCTCCCAATAACGATGTTAATTTACTTCTGAGATGGTCAATGTGTAACTTCCAAGTTAGTCTCTCATCTACCCTTAATCCAAGATATTTTTCGTTAGTTAATCGTTTTATTATTTCGTTATTTATTTTAAGAGGCGAGAAGTCCTGTATACGCTTATTCTTAGTGGTGAAAACCATGAATGAGGTTTTCGACGTATTAATTGTAAGAAGGTTGTACTTTAACCATTCGTTTAATAGGTCAAGATCATGTTGAGCGTCCTTTATAATGTTATGAATTGATTTATCAAAGTAAAAGAGACAAGTGTCGTCTGCATAAAGTGTTAGGTGTCCTGTTAGACCTATTTTATTAATATTGTTTATATAAATTAGTAAAAGCAATGGACTGACAATAGAGCCTTGAGGACAGCCGTATGTAACCGTATGTAGCCGTGTGTATGTGTGTATTTTGGACCGAGCTAGTGTGAGTTTTTCCTATTTGAACAACTTGGCACCTGTTCTCTAAATACGGTTTAAACATTTTATGTGCTGTACCTGTAACACCTATGTTATCTAGCTTCTGTAGCAGTTTTTGATGACTCACAGTATCGAACGCTTTTTTTAAATCGATTAATGTTCCTAAGGCATAGTTCCCTTGATCTATATAGGTTTTAATTTTGGTAACTAGATCCGCTGCAGCCGAGAGAGTGCTTGATTTAGGACGAAAGCCAGATTGTTCGTTTATTAGAAATTGTTTGTGTGTCAAATAGTTTTTTAGGCGACTATATAATACGCATTCAAATACTTTGGACATTATAGGTAACACTGACACTGGTCTGTAGTTGCTTGGGTCAGTTCTATTTCCGGATTTGTAAATAGGACTGACCCTAGCCACCTTGAGGGTATCGGGAAAAGTACCATGTATTAAACAGGTGTTTATACAGTTAGTTAGCTGTTCAACGATTATATTTTTTAAACATTTTATTGCCTTAGTACTAATACCATCCAGACCTGTGCTAGTGTTGCTATCGAGGTCGTTTAATTATCTCATCCGTGGTACACGGCGTTAGTTCGTTCAGTGTTATATCATGTGTATGGTCATGATCATACATCCTGTATCCTGTGTTGCCTGTATTTGTCTGGTATTTTTTTTGCTAAGTCTGCCCCGATAGATGAGAAAAAAGAATTGAACAAGTCACACATTGAGTTACCTTCCGTTAGAAGTCCAGCGTTTGACATTAGTTTGGGGGTAGCAGCGTTATCTTTAATTTTATTTAATCCTAAGCTATTAATCAGGTCCCACATTTTTTTTGGTTGATTGCTGCAGTTTTGAAATAAATTATAGTAATAGGTCTTCTTCTGTGTGTTTATTAGCACCTTCACTTTCTGTTTTTCTTTCTGGAACTTTTGCCGCAAGTCGTCGTTATCTGGGTCTAATTTGGTCTGTTGCCATAAACTTTTTCGTGAATTGATTGCGTTTATAATGTTCTGATTAATCCAGTCTTTTTGGGGTGGGTTTAGAATTTTAATCTTTCCAATTTTGTTCTTGTCTATCTGTTCTGAGATAAATGTTTCTAATTGGTTGTAGTCTTGTTCATCATTGCTATATTTTGCTTCTAGTGTGTTGTTGTACAAGTTTTCATAATCCAATGCCTTGTAATGTTTTTTTTTGTTTTGTTGAGGAGACAAACTTCCTATTTGGCAATATATCTGCTTATGATCAGAGAGACTTGATTCGATTATCGAGACGCTGAGAGAATGGTTGTTTATATTAGTACATACATGGTCCAGTATTGTGTTTGTTGTGGCCGTGTCACGTGTGCTGTATGATTTGTTGATTTTATTTCTAATTCTATATCCGGCTTCTTGGATCCCATGTTTGTATTTTGATACATTACTGTTTGAACTAAGTAAATCTATATTGAAGTCCCCAAAAACCATTGATCTTCTTCGCCGCTCCAATTGGGATGAATATTTTTCTAGAAAGTTGTTTACGTTGGTATCCCTCCGATATTTAATGATAGTTTATTTGTATATATCCATAAATAGTGGTTTCCATTCTCGCATAGATCTTCTGATAAATCATATTCGTGCACATATATGGAGACTCCTCCGCCTTTACAATTCTGTCTATAGTTGTAGATGTGATTATAGCCAGGTAGTTGGTATATTTCCGCATGAGACTCTGAGTTAATCCACGTCTCTGTGAAAATCAATAGATGAGTAGTCATTTTTATGGCTTTTAGAATGCATTTTATTTCATCGAACTTCCCAGGCTTGCGAATACTGCGCAAATTCGCATAAAGGAATCTTAGTGAAGATGGATGCAATGGAATGTCTTCATATTTATTTAATATTTGGTGGCATATTTTCCTAGAACTATCCGTCGGTTTGGGATTTCGTAATTGGGTACTTACTGGTTTTTTTAGTTCGCAGCAACTACTGCAGCAGTTCCTTTCACATATTAACACATAAGTGCCAAATGTGGTATATAATTTTAAATAATAAATTATTCCACATTTGGTACCTGCGAAAAATATCGATAGGTTCCGAATGTGGAATACCAAAACAAATGTCAGTTTAGTCTTACGAAATTAAAAATCAGAGCTCCGTACTTGTTCTAAGCGTATCAGTAAAATGTAATCGACATCTATTTTTAACTTTATCGGCAAGCAGAATCCGAAACGTAACTTTGCGGTCTCAATACCAAAACTTGTTACGCACAGATATAGGTAGATATAGGACTGCTTTGTCGAGGAAAAGTGTTTTTGGTATGCCACCGGTTATTTTTAACCACATTCCTGATTCCATAAAAGAGAAACCAGTAACAACTTTCAAAAATAAACTTACTATAATTCTATTAAAACAATGTTACTATTCCGGGTCGGAATTTTTTGTGAATTAATTTTTTTTGTGTTGTGTATCAATGAATGTATCTTTTATGATAAATTGCATCAATATTTGCATGCCAAAATGATAGAATGTACAAGGATTCTTAATAATATATTCTGAGCAAATAAATAATATTCTATTCTATTCCATTCAAAGGGGCCTTTCTGCTAAATTGCGTCGATAGGTGATATCGCATACGTTTTTCCTAAGAAATTTTCAAATACATATACTTCGAATTTCATAGCATTGTGTACTTGCTATATCGCTCATCGATGTGATATAATTCGAATCGCGTTGAGCAATCAGGCAGTTCGCTTAGAGGCAACTAAGATTATTTTGTCGTTTAATATTGCAAACCACTCTTGAACAAGGTATTGTAATGTGACTTTTATAATACCTACCTAGTGACATTACATTCTTATGGGTAACCTACCATTTATTTATAACAGAACCTGCTTCAAGCTCTACAGGATAAACTTGAAATAAAAATAAAGTAAAACGTAGAAGTATATTACCTTGAGTTCCGTACGTGTTATTATACCTTGATACATGTCAGATATAACAAATGAGGAATAAACATCACAATAACGCCTGTATTCCTGGAATGGTGCCTGCTGGTGTAGATACTTAGTTTATTCAGAGGGCGTTGCGAGTTGCTATCAAACGGACACGAATAAAGTTTTGCCAAAAATAATCAAATCACTCAAGAATGCATAGTATTTAAAAAAACAAATAAGTATTTGGTATCATAATTTTACTCAGCATTTATTAATAAAGGAATATTAGATCCACGGTCCCTCTCACAGAGAGGAGAGGAGGCCAGTATCCCAGCAGTGGGAACATTAATAGGCTGATGATGCGTGATGTGAATATTAGATAGCCTAATATTATAGCCTATTTAGATCACGGTTATTAAATTAAGATTGATTTCATTGATGCAGATAAAACAATGTTAGTGGCCTCACATTTTTTTATAAACTTTACAACATGGAAATTTTAGTTAGTAAAAGTACCCAATTAAAATTATAACACAAAAAAGGAACTGCTGTCCATAAAACCGTATCAACGATCAAGAGTGCACAAAACAAAAGGAAACGCATAATTAAGTATTTACCTACCTCGATTAAAAGCACATCAATAGTTTATTCAAGAGGTCATATTGCATCTTATCAATAAAAACACGCTTGAATAAAATAATCATTCAAAGTCAACAATTTATTTGATAAGGGAACCCTAAAAACAATACAAATGGCATGAGCATCGAACCTCCTTGTTATACCTCAGAACTCGTTGAGACTTCAAGATGTTCAGATTCCTTGTATTGGTCACCTGCTGTGTCGTGTGGATATAAAACAAACAAGTAAGCTATTATTATTTTAACGCAAAAATGATTTTAAAAAGGCTCCTAAACTTAAAACCTGCCAGTTTTCAATAAAATGTCGAAAAAACCAAATATATAGGTATCGCCAGATTCAAGAGTTTGTTTATATTCTGAAAAAAGACTACTGTACCTTGCCTGTTTGTGCACTTAATCTATCTTGTGCTTACGTCATCAAGCGGAAGAAAAATAACCTTGAAACTCACTGCGCGACCACAGAATTTTGCATTTGTTTATAATTTATTAATATTTTGCAACGGCAAAGGTTACACGAGTTATTTATGCATCGTTGTGTGGCTTTTGGAGTACACAAAGACCCAGATTTTGTATCCGTAGTTAACTCAAACACCAACCTAACCAATGGTTTGAAATTTCGGTAAAATATTTTTTCATCAATTTTTGCCTTCGCAAATGGTCAAATAAGTTGAACATTTAATTATTTCACCATTTATTAGACTTAAAATTAATGAATAAACGCGTTTTACCGTAATTACCATTGGTTAGCATATTTAACCACTGGTTGAGTTAACTACGGATCAATAAACTGGCCCTTAATCAATAAACATAACGAAGGATTAAGTAAATGCAACAATAGCACACCCACATTTCGTTAGTTATGTTTATCTGCCCGACCCGGGAATCGAACACAGGACCCTAAGCTCAGCGGTAGCTCTTGCAACCACTACATCAACGACATGGCTCAATCATTTTCATGCAAAGAAATTACCGTAGTCTAGCGATACTGACTAACCACTCCGACTGTTTTATAATTTAAAGGAGGATGTATGCCTACACAAATTTTTAGGGTTCCGTAAAACAAAAGGTTAAAAAGGAACCCTTATAAGATCACTCTCTTGTCCGTCTGTCTGTCCGTGTGTCACCACCGATTTTCTCAGGAACGAGTGGCAAAAAGTAAGGTCTAAAGTCAGTCCAGCACAAATAATGGAAAAAATCCAAAAAATTAAAATGTTGACAATTAAAGGTTGTCCACATACATACATAGTTGACGCCACCCTAAGTACGGAACCGTTCGTGCGCGAGTCCAACTCGCACCTGGCCGATTTTTTATTTGTAAAAGAACATTTTTATTTTTGTACTGAACATTTCACAACAATTGTTAAAGGATAAGATAAGATATTTATTTTGCAAATATGGGTACAAAAAACATGGTGACATAAACAATACAATTAGAAACAGCCATATTTAACCAGAAGGCATGCAAAGGTTTAAAAATACAGTAGAGATGCTAAGTACATTATAATAAAGATATAAAATGTCAACATAAAGATTAATTAACTATAATTACAATTTAATTATGAATTATTTCAATAGTTATTTATATAATACACAATTCTTCTGCAGTCAACTTATTTCGTATTGGAGTTAAATAAAAATGAAATTAAATAAAAATTAACTGTCACATTATTCAAATTTATAATCATTCCAAAAAGCAATCAAGAAATGTCTTTCTCCATTAAAAAATCCGTCACAGTATAATACGCTTTGTCTACTAAAAAAATACGAAGTTTTTTTTTAAACAACGCCAA
Source organism: Orthosia incerta (assembly GCA_948252205.1). NCBI lineage: Eukaryota > Metazoa > Arthropoda > Insecta > Lepidoptera > Noctuidae > Orthosia > Orthosia incerta. The sequence goes on from OX411746.1 coordinate 24,549,864, forward strand.
TTTTAATTCTTTCCAACTCCTTGGTAATTTATTGTAAACGACTGGCGCCATGTAGCAGACACTTTTGCGCATTAAAGTCGTTCTCGCACTAGGGAGACATAGCCGACTATTATCACGCCTATTTCGTGGAAATAGGTCATCTATGCGGTCAAAACGGTCAGGGTTCAGCTTTACAAACACTGCCATTTCTAAAATATATATGCATGGTAAAGTTAATATTTTATTCTGTTTAAAATATGGCACGCAACTATCCTTGCTTTGCAGTTTTAAAAATGACCGTATGCATCTTTTCTATGCTTTGAATGCAGTTTCTCTCTCAGTGGAGTTGCCCCAAAAAATAACGCCGTGTCGTAGGTGGCATTCGACCAAACCATGGTACGCAGTCAGAAGTGCGTCTAGATTTACAATAGACGATAAAGTATGTAAAGCGTAAGCGGAAGTGCTTAGTTTTTTGCAAAGTGACTCTATGTGTTGTTTCCAACTTAGTTTTTTATATATTTCTATCCCTAGAAATTTTGTACTTATTACACTGTTAACTGTATCATTATTATATTGCACATCCAGATTGCTCTTATCGCCAATGCGTTGGTTAAAATGCATTATCTTTGTTTTGGTTATATTTATTCTTAAGTTATTTTCGTCTAACCATTTTATAATCGATTTTAAAGAAATATTAATGTCATTTTCGTATGTATCTACACTTTTCGAAGGTATTGTCACGGTACTGTCATCTGCAAATAGGGTCAATAAATCAAAAATAACTATGTTAATTCTATTAATTTCAGTTATTTGTCGTCTATTATGTAAATAAGACTGAAATAGGTCCAGAACATTACCCCTTATACCATAAGCTTCAAGTTTCTTTAGAAGTGTAGGATGGTGGACATAATCAAACACCTGCGTCATGTCACAGAAAATGGCGCAGACAGGGTTTCGTTTATCTACATTATTAATAACATTCTGTATGAAATCAAAAATCGCCATATTTATTGTTCTGCTGGGTCTAAATCCTTTTTGTTGTTCACACAAAATATTGTTCTTTTCTAAGTATTTGTATAGCTCCTTGATGGGTAGATAGGCTTCGCCGCGGCTTCGCTTCCGTCAATTGCTTACCCTACGTAAGCAGTTGACGGAAGCGAAGCCGCGGGCACAGGTTATTCTGATGGATAAGCTATATATCTGTAAAGTTTTATCAAAATCTGTTAAGTAGTTTTTGCATAAAAGAGTAACAAACATCCATCCATCCTCACAAACTCTCACGTTTATAATAGTAGTAGATAGGAATGTAGACCGGGTGGTCATTTATGTTAATAGTAATTAAAAGCTCACTTCACCTAAGTTTTCAGTGATATTTTAAAAGAACAGCATTACAAAGCTGCAACTACAAGCAAGCTGCAAGCTGCTTCTGCTGCTGGGGCGCACGGTTGGCGCAGTGGTCGAGCGATTGACTGCTGCGCTGCGTGTCGCGTGTTCGATTCCCGCACGGAACAAATATTTGTATGATCTACAAATAGTTGTTCCGGCTCTGGGTGTTTGTGTATGTGAGTTTATATGTTTGTAAACGCACCCACGATAAAGGAGAAATTCCTAGTGTGGGGCAACGTTTTTTTTTTAAAATAAAATAAATAAAATAATAATAATAACTTAGCAACTGATCTTTCATCCATATAAAAACAACAAAGAACTAAAATAGATGTCACTATTTACTTTTAATACAATTTAACTAACATGTCTTTTTTGAAAAATAAACAAAACAGTCCCAGAAAAAAGTTACTTACGTGTGTGTTCATTGTGTTTTCACGATCAACGAAAAACGAGTTGTCTCAAAATGGGGAAGTACCTTACCAAGTTACCTACACTATCTTTATGCTAAATAATTATTTCATTTTCTAATTTCTACTTTTTGCCGCTGCTTCTATCTATTATGTGAAAAGTTATACTTAAAAACCTTTTCGGGTTCCAAAGTCATAATTTTCTTGATTCTGTCCCATGTTGCTTGAGCTTAACCATCACGCTGTTGTTAACTCCCTTTGCCTTCATATCGCACTAACCACAAACCATTTTTTTTGGCCTCCTTTTTAGGGTTCCGTACCCAAAGGGTAAAAACGGGACCCTATTACTAAGACTTTGCAGTCCGTCTGTCTGTCACCAGGCTGTATCTCATGAAACTTGATAGCTGGACAGTTGAAATTTGCACAAATGATGTATTTATGTTGCCGCTATAACAACAAATACTAAAAACAGAATAAAATAAATATTTAAGTGGGGCTCCCATACAATAAAAGTGATTTTATTGCCGTTTTTTGCGATAATGGTACGGAACCCTACGTGCGCGAGTCCAACTCACACTTGGCCGGTTTTTTAGTATCCATATACATATTAATATTTAATAAACTTCTTCTCTCTTCTGTTACTTGTGAATTTCGCTGTAGTGTGTATCGTACTAAATAAATTATTAATTTCTTCTTTAGTGCTTCTTCTCACACTTTTGTATTACATTTTCAGCATGTGGAAGAATCAAAGAAAATCATTCGTTAAGTGCAACAGTGCCCTCTAGATGAGTCTTGCAGTAATTGCACTGAATTAATGTACAGCATGTAAGTATAGAGGTTTATTATGAAAATTTGTGGTACGGAGGGATTCCTCAAGTACTGTTGAGGCGATTGTATAAAGATTGATCAATATGGTAAGTAGATTCATAACTAAGCTAGCGAGGTAAGATAAACTGGTGAATATTAAATAATCAATATCAGAGACTCTGACATACAAAGTGTCAAACAGGCAGCGCGGGCGACTGTCGAAATCCCAATGTAACGTCATATAGCTATTCCCTGGTTATCCCATATATTTTTGACATTTACCTATTTTTATCGCCATGCTTTTATTGATAGAATTTCATTTGTCTAGAGCCTCATGTAGCACTTGCAAGTAGCTTTACCCGCGGGAAAGGCGCATATTATACCACTGGGCAGTTCTACCATTGTTAAAATATATATTTGAAACTCTAACAACAAGAGCTTTCGTTTGACTTTTCGTTTTTTCGTGTTTTTCGAATTTTCTAGTCCTATCTCCCGTCATATCCTTCGAACCTAACCTGTGCAAAACGGATAAGCCAAATTTTCTTGACATATGCATCCGGGGTATGCGTAACTAATAATGGCTTCTATTTTACAATCAAGGTTTTAAAGTATTACTTTAAGTAATTACTTATCTATCATTTTCAGCCATGTGAGGCCAACGAACACTGCGTGAGGTGGTCCATGCGGAAACATCTGCCACACGCTTCACCTACAAAAGAAGGCTGGCTACTCTCCGCGTGAGTGCGACTGCCATCCCTCCTGAACTGTGATGATGGGTACGCAAGAGTTGACGATGGAGTTTCCATAACTGTTGAAAATGCCCGTAGAGACAATTTTATTTAATATCCTTTATTTCATAGGAGCATGATCCAAGACAGAAATATCTCTAATAACAACAAGAAGAGACTCATTATAACTCCGGTATTCTCGATATTTCTTTACGGCTGCGAATCTAGGGTAATTCGCACGGTGGGTCGAAAAAATATTGAGTGGTGCTGGAGATGAATGTTGCGCATACCATGAACAGCAAAACGCACTAATAAAGTCCATTTTTGATCAGTTGAATATCAAAACCAGAATCTCTACGATCTGCTGCCAACGAGCCCTAAGTCCCGGAGACAACCAAACAACCTGGAAAAGCCCGTTGTAGTCGGAAAACTGGACGAAAAAGGCCACAGTTGCGAACGTTCACTTACTTGCTGATCAGATCAGATCTAGGTGATAACAGGATTCATGGTGACTAAACTGCCCTGAGAAGAGTCAAAGCCAGAGTAGCTTATAAGCAGCTTATCAGTAAACATGTCAAGCCTGCGTCTTGGAAGCAATCTTTGACAAGCTTTGACAGATTCACCAATGAACCCACCAATTCAGCTTCAGCAATGAAAACAACGAATAAGAAGAAGACAGTTTTATAGGAAAATAAAAACACTGGAAATTGTTGATAGAAATGTTTAGTTAATGCTTTTTATGACTTAGGTGATTTCCCATCCGCAAAATATTTCATCCGCGGATGAAACGTTACCCTTTTATTGTAAGGCGACGAATCATCCGCAAGTTCGGATGAGTCGTCGCATAGTCATATTGATGTGGTCATATCGGCCAAATAGATAAACAAGCATTTGTGTACAGGAAAATTGTCTGATCTTTGGTTTCGCCGGTTTCGCTAGCGGCTTTGTGTAATTATCCACGTCCCGGGCACGGCCCTGATATGTGTGGATAGACCTTTAATATGAATAATCCTGTTCTCTTTTGTATAATTGATAAATAAAGGAAAAAAAACTTGCATTTGGAGTGTCCCTTACAAACATACATTCCAACTGCAAATGTACTCATATTTTTACATCAGCAGTTCCCGGAGGACTCAACTTTTGCGCTGTAACTAAATATATTCTATCTCTGTATCTGTCATTCCGTGTTGAACTTGATGTTCTTAACAATACTCTAATATGCCCTTTTCAGACCGCATATGTAAGGAAAATGAAGAATGGTCAGACTGCAGGAGCTCTTGCCCACAAGAAATATGCGCCTCTCTCGTGACGAAGTTCTTTTGTGACACCAGCATACCTTGCGATACAGGATGTGTGTGTGTAAAAGGCTTTTTAAGAAAAATCCTCGACTCTCCGTGTATACCAGTATGTCAGTGTCCTGAAATGGAGTATGCACCTCCTTGTAGTAGTCCGTATATAATTTAATTTTAGAAGGAAATGTGGAGGATATCAATATTACTGTTCGTTTGATTGAAAACAAAATGCATTAAACATTTACAATAGAACAAGAAACAATAAAGCATCTTACAATTTATTGTTCTTTTATTTTCTTTACTTTTGCGTTATTATCACACTATATATATCATACTAAAGGTGAAAGTTTGTGATTGTGCGTATTTGTGTTTGTTACTCTTTCACGCAAAAACTACTGAACGGATTTGGTTGAAAGGACATGGCTAAATAAAGTATGGACGATTGCCCTAGCAATGGATAACTATTTTAACTAGTAATATGTAATGCTGAATAGCTAAATATTAGTATTTCGTATGAAAAAAAATACAGACACTTTTTATATCGTCACAATCCTGAAAATAAAATCGTAGAAACTCCAACATTAATAGGTATACAAACTTGTAAAAGAATAAGATTTTGCTATGCCATTTTATTAAGGCGTTTAGAGGAGCTCGTGGCTTAATAATAACAGCCGCAAAGGTCGATCTTCAAGGTTAAGCAACGCTAGCCAAGGTCATTCCGTGGTTCTATCGTGTTAAACAACATCTATGGTTATATCTCTAATGTTTTAAGATGTATAGCGAAAGGTACAAAAATAAATAATAATGAATACTGTTCGTTTCGACTTACGCAAATGTCCTTAAAAGTAGGTTTATTGACTACAATTTTTCGTAGAACGGAATCTTATGTTATTCTTGTCAAACAAGAACATGAAAAAACTTTTAATTATTTGATTAATTCGTGAAAGTTCTAGAAGAATAATAAAACTGTAATAATTAATTAATGAATATTTGAATGTTACGAGCTAGTGAATAATTTCTATACATGCTTAGGGCAGTTGTTTAGCCATGTCCTTTGGCTCAGACATAGATTATAGTCAGGTATACTTTTTATCTCGAGAATATGTTCCCTCGGGATAATATTCGACTATCACGTGGTTGAAGTCGCTGGCAGTAGCTATTAGGAATTACAAACCACAACACAAACAAAACATAAAAACACACTTGAAGTCCCTGAAGGGTAAGGCAGATATACACCTATGATAAACCCACATTTCACCATGTTTAAGTCCCATGTAATCGGAAGCGAGCCTATTGCTATAAAACGGGCACAACATCCGGACTGCGAGCTGTTACTGAGAAACTTTTAGTGTAGCATTTTGAGTTATTTATGTCGCATCAGGGCTGGCCGATAGATGCAAACCATCGGGAAGTCAGGATGTATTCCCTTAGGTTAAGACATCGTGTGTGGGCAGGTCGGTGGGTATAATCGTGCAAATGAAATCACAAGTTATTCGATACACTGGGTTTATTCAAATAGACACAAGTTACATTATTGCTTACTAATTTTACGGATCGACACTGATTCTACGACGTCTTAGCTCTACGGCTGTCTGTACTCAACTGTCATATTCCGCACCTCGCAAGTGCTTATAAAAGCACCAATGCGTAGTTGCTATTCACTGCCGCTAGGGGCTTGCTTGTGATTTGTTTTGACGTCCGTACTATTGACTAAACCCGACACGGCCATCCTGCGAGACAGGCGTCCTCGTCTGTTCCTCATTGTCAGGTTTTAACAGTGTATCGAATCATGTGGAAATCCTCAATGGATGTCCTCAGCCCTTGGGGAAAGCTGAGGGGTCTGTCAGACTCCTACTGACTAAAACCACATGATGTTCTCTAGGCCGTAATTTCTCTTGAGAAGCGAGCGTGGAACACACGTCGCCTTCTCGGGGCTCTCTCAGGTGACAGATCCCCAAATCTGTCTCCCGCAGGCGTCATCTTGTCCTTGCTCCATGCCATCTCATAGTCACCTCGTGTTACACCACACGTCGTCTTAGTCCACTCCATCCTGGAAATCTCCCATCATACAAGGGATTTTTTTCTGAAAAATACAAAATTTTCAAACAGTATTTGCTCGTCCAATCCTGACTCATAGTCTAGAGTGAGGAAACATTTTGAAACAATCAACCATGATCATTTAAATCCCTCTTTTCACTATTGCAAGGAACGAGTAATTCCATATCCAATTTAAAGAAAATAGCAATTTAATCATCGATTTGGTACTAAAAAGCACCCAATCTTCTTGATTACAAAGTTCAAGTACCACTGATAGTCATTACTCACACATTAAATCAAACAAAATAAACAATACACCAGGTTTCTTATTCACGATCTTTAGCCATCACATAGCTCTACTAGCTATCTCATAGCTCTCTTAGCTATCTCAATTGCTCTACTCGCACATCTCCACGATGTCGAGTCAACTCGACTCTCTGAACTTAGACCTTGTTCACACAGAGATTTAGTACTTACTACTTTATCTACAATCTCAATTGGTACTTGAGCTCTGTGTGTCTTACCAACACGATTTACGCATAGTAATCAAAATTTGAAAACCAAAACTATTTCAATTTTCGTAATGAGGGCTTGACGATTCGAACGTCATTAACACTAACATGGTGACCTCACCTCTCGCATGACTATGTGACTTTACTTTCTTTTGCTCTCATAACTCATTAGAATCATTCTGTAAGGTTCCTAACACAAACATGAATTTTCACACCAGACATAGTGTCACACAGACTTCCAGTTGCCATACAGGCCTATAGTTGCCATAAAGGACTACAGTTGTCATACAGGCCTATAGTTTCTATAAAGACCTTCACTTGCCATACAGGCCAACAGTTGCCATATAGGCCAACAGTTGCCACACAGGCCAACAGTTGCCAAACAGGCCAACAGTTGCCACACAGCGCTCGGCTACTCCTGACCGAACTAGATTATTGGGTTAAAATAGATACGTTACGTTAAAATAGGGAAATTTTAGAACCCTACTCTTTAACTAAATCATTACCCTGGGCCATGTACCACTGTCATTCCAAACAAACTTTAGAACTCTACTGCAGCAACAACTGCCAAGCTTATAGAAACCCTCGAGTAAAACCTCCAACGCCATGGCTCTAGCCGACCAGCAATTAAATTGCTCTCACAACGGTCTCTCGGTCTCTAGACCCCGACCTCCGCCAGAATCCATTGGTACGGTCAAACATAATACGGCCGATAGACTCAATTACTCGCTTGGCTTGCTCATTATTATCAAAATCCTTTTGACATCAACATCGACTGGTACATGACCCGCTGGCATCTGCCCCTAACCTACCTTGTGCATACTTGTAGGTTCTAAGCGTACCTACTTCGAAAGCTTTCGGTGTATAACAATCGCCGTCCTGCCATAATCACCTACCGCGGACCTAATACAGGTCCTATTTAGTTTTCGTATCAGAGTTTCCCACAAAACACTCCATTATATAAAGGTCCGACGATCAACCAGTTCAACAACTAAACAAAGTACTTGTAACAATGCTGTTACGGTTTGTTACAATTCATAGGCAATGTGTACTCAACTCATGAAACTTTCACTGTGATTTGTTCACCAACACAAACCAGAATCGTATCTACCAACGATTCTTTACATATCTGCCACCACATATGCTACAACACATGAGGGGCTCTGTGCACCAACACAGACAAGAATCGCACCAACGATTCTCAAAAATCTAGCGCAATATGTGCTAAAACACATGAAGCGCTCTGTGCACCAACACAGACAGAAATCGTATAAACGATTCTCAAAAATCTAGCGAATATGTGCTACAACACATGAATCGCTCTGTGCACCAACACAGACAGAAATCGCACCAACGATTCCTGGTAGACCGCCACATGTTACTCATGAGGTGCGGTCTAAAGTTTCGAGTATGAGTGTACAAGCCATGTTTCATTACCACTGTCATCAACTATGACATCTAATTCTCAAGGAACTTGGTGATCGAGGATCCTTCTTACTAGATTCACTCTTTTTACTCAAAGAGAGCATACCGACTGTTAATATGAGGGTTACAATTAAGCCTCATAATATTTGCGTGTTAATAACTCGTGTGAAGGAGCTTCACGAATTAACTCAGATCAATATCGTTAAAATCAAATTATCAACAGTAACCCTTTACTATCGCACACTAACTCAGTTTTCATGCAAGGAAAACGATCGCGAGATCTACTGCTATCATAATATTACTTTGAAAGTAAGCAAGTGAATTCAGATCTAAAGACGGTGGTTGTAAATCGTTACGCAACATAAGATCTGTTCCGAATACACGCAAATGACCAGTATCGTTACTAACTCGATACAATTGCCTTCGCCCAACGACTTTACTAACTCGCTTTGCCACTGAAGATGACTAATTGTTAAGTCACTTTGGATAGATCATCTTCTTCATCATCTGCCTAGCCTTTTCCCAACTATATTGGGGTCGGCTTCCAGTCTTACCGGATTCAGCTAAGTGCCAGTGTTTTACATGGAGCTACTGCCTATCTGACCTCCACAACCCAGTAACTGGGTAACACGGTACCCCTTGGCAAGACTGCTGTCAGATCTCAAGCTTCTGACCACCCGTAACGACTGTCAAAGATCTTCAAATGACAGCCGGGACCAACGGCTTAACGTGCTTTCCGAGGCACGGAGGAAACTCGGTATGTTGAAATGGTCACCCATCCACGGACCGACCTCGTCAAGCGTTGCTTAACCTTGATGATCGACCCGTGCGGCTGTTATTATTTAGCCACGAGCTCATCTTCTTATGGGATATTTAATCCTAAAGTACGTACTGAATCAAATGTTGAAACTATTCCGCCAATAGGAAACTCATTAACTACTTGCTTTTTAGTAAGTGTGTCTTAATTAGCTAGTGATAGTGCTAGATATAACCACGACCAACTCTGTGGTCAAACATGAACACTTAAATTTTGAAATAGCATCTCTTCACTAGAGAACATTCGACCTCACTATCGAAATAAAATAGAAGCGACTCACCGAGTATTCCATTCCAAACTTGCGCGCGCTCGTAAAGTTCGGCTACCACCTGCGAACTGCTAGCTTGCAGTCGGTCTCAACCTCTCAGATGTTGACACGTCAACCTTCGCATTCAGCATTTGAACCGCTAGCCTGCAGCAGAGGCTCCACTGCGACGCAATATGGTATCTGAAACGTGAAAAACATTACGAGAGTATATGTTCACACAGTTATCTTAACCATTCTCAGATTTGATGGAAATTAACCGGTGCAGCGGTGTAGTAAACTAAACCGGCACAGCAAAATGGGTTATTGTGGACATGAACCACACATTATAGGGTCCTAAGTGTCCAGGTAGGTAGATATATGGGCTTTATAGAATCCAATGAATGCCATAGCATTTTAAGTCGCAATTTCTAGACCTGGTAGGGTTTACCACCTTTTAGATAGTCTGGCCCTCCGACGACCACAAAAGAAGAATACCATGCTTCTTCTCAAACTTAGTTAATTCTCACTACATAAAACTATCACACTACAAAAGTAATCAGAATATTTCATTTGGAATTATCATAATTTCCAGACTGAAATGTAAGGTAGGTACGTCACTGTCACCATATCGTTCTAACTTCCAAACAATAATAGTCAGCCAAGGCCAGTCAAGGGTTGTTGCCTATTGCCAGTGATAGTAGAATAACTCTCCAATTAAACCAAAACTTGACCATCGATTGTAACTAAAGTGAAATTATGACCAGACAGGGGCCCCCCCAACGATCCACTGAGCGCCATACCGTACACAAAATCAGAATTTTGAATAATGAACACTCTTGGCCACAGTCATAACAAAATGAAAACGACTCACCAGATTAGCATAAAGATCCGTGTGTATGGATCTTTCCACAAGTCCACACGCTCCTCCTTGACCTGTCCAGCTCCTGGGTTGTTGCTAGCTTCCTTGCTGCTCCGCTCCAGACTGGTTTTTCATTATTTTGTTTTCGAGGGTAGTCGCAACTGACACCGTATTTTTTTTTTGCAAGAATGTAAACGCCATTTTCAGTAGCATTGTTTTTACGTGTGATCTCATTAGCACGACCGAATCCCAATTCTGATGTCGCAACAGGGCTGGCCGATAGATGCAAACCATCGGGAAGTCAGGATGTATTTATTCCCTTAGGTTAAGACATCGTGTGTGGGCAGGTCGATGGGTATAATCGTGCAAATGAAATCACATAAGTTATTCGATACACTGGGTTTATTCAAATAGACACAAGTTACATTATTGCTTACTAATTTTACGGATCGACACTGATTCTACGACGTCTTAGCTCTACGGCTGTCTGTACTCAACTGTCATATTCCGCACCTCGCAAGTGCTTATAAAAGCACCAATGCGTAGTTGCTATTGACTGCCGCTAGGGGCTTGCTTGTGATTTGTTTTGACGTCCGTACTATTGACTAAACCCGACATATATATTTCATACATCATACTTATTTCAATAATATGTTAAGCATAGTTTTAGTTACAGACGAAGTTAGAACGTACCTACTCTTACTTACTCATAAGCAAATTGAGCTCTGATAAACTGATACTTTCCTGGTAACTGGATTAGCAAACAGTCAATATCCCCATGCCGCAAAAGCGAACATCCCCCGCTTCACCACCCCCGAAAGCTGAGGCCCCGGCTAAAGTCAACAAGAAACCTTCAAACTTAAAATTGACTCCATTATTAACCTCAGATTTGGAACACTCCGAGTCGGTACCTGATCTTCGTGTGCTCGCGGCATGCATGGCGGAACGAAAGAAGCGCATTTACGCCGAAAATGAGGATGGTGACTGCGATTACTTTGCTATGATTGAGGAGAAGTTTGACTCATTCTCTAAGGAACAGGATAAACGTTTCCAGGACTTAATCAACACAATTAAGGAAGTCAATGCTCAAAATGTCGAATTAAGAAATAGCGTTGAGCTTATGTCAAACAAGTACGACGAGTTCTTGACAAAAATATCGCTGCTCGAATCTGAGAGGGTAGAACATAAAAATAAAATTAAACTATTAGAAGAAAGACTGGAAATACTGGAGCGTAAGTCGCGTGGAACCGGAATTGAAATCCGAAACTTACCAAAAACCCACGGAGAAACGAAGGACAATCTATGCATCGATGTCATTAAAATTGGGAAAGCACTCGACCTGAAAATTTACAGCTCCAAAATTAGGGACATTTATAGAATACCCTCAAAAGATGGCTCTAATCCTGTCATTGTCGAGTTTACTACCGCCCTAACAAAAGACGGTATCTTGCGAGTTGTCAAAAGTTTCAACAAGTCTAAAACTAAAGAAAATAAACTTAACACAACTCATGTTAACTCTGACTACCCCCTAAAACCAATTTACGTTTCGGAAACATTGACGCATAAGACACAAAAGTTATTTTACCGAGCTAGAATGTTTAAAAAGAGCCATGGATTTACATTTTGTTGGACTTCTAACGGTAAAATGTGGACACTTCCCAGATTCGCATAGCCAACGAAAGCGACCTGGAAAAGTTAAGACTCTCAAAATGACTAATATTAGTTAAGCCCAGTCTTACATTTTTGAATACGTTTTTATTTTATGTTTACCCTACAAAATTTACTTTGTTTTACACATGTACACTCTACACAAATCCCGCTATCCTAAGATATTGTGGACTACCGTACACACATCGGTTCACCGAAAAGCATTTATTAACTAAGACCTTAATAATGATGGCACATCTAGTTGTTTTAAATTCACCAACATTCTACGGCAAATCTTTCTTATACTTTTTTTACTTTTTTGGACGTTCTGAGATGTTTATGGGAATCTTTTTGTTATTGTTTTTTTACTGTCCACAAAATATCTAAAACTTACATGTTCAACTATCCTAACTCATCCAATCTAGATCCAATCATGGTTATGGGGAAATATTTTGAGGAAATGATCTTAATCAATCGCATTCGATAATATTAACGAACTGTCGGAGGACATAGATAGGGTAACCGTCTCGCAGTCACAAACTGTTGATATTGAAGATTGTCACAAACTTATAACCACGTCGTCGGATAGCCTCTTAGTTCTAACGCAAAACATACGTAGTATCAACTGCAATATGTCAGGTCTCGAAATATTACTTTCCCGACTAAAATTGAACTGTGACATTATTGTACTCACTGAATGCTGGCTTTCACACACATCCGTTATTTCCAACGTAAGTGGCTATCGCTTTGAAGCAACTAGAAGTAATCATAAACAAAACGATGGTGTGGTTATTTACTACAGAGAACACCTTCGGCTTACAGTGATTGAACCAAGTTTTGAAGAATGTAACTGTCTCGTTGCTACTTTAGATGATCGCACGGCGATCATTGCTATGTATCGCTCTCCATCATTCCACAACCTAGATCCATTCCTTCAATCATTAAACGAAGTTCTTTTGAAATATTCCTGCTTTGAGAATATTATTGTCATGGGAGACATAAACATTGCAATCAACCATAACAAATTAGAAATAAATGGCGAACGCTACCTAACCCTTGCTGCTTCTCATGGCCTCATGGCTCTTCCAGCCCATACGTTCATAACACGTAGCGAAAGTGAAACGTGCATTGATCATGCCTTTCTAAAAACGAATTCCTCTGCTAAGACCATTGTGCCTACCACAATGTTGACTGATCATTACCCAGTTTTGCTAAACCTGAACTTTAAGAAGACTACTCAATTTTCCCTTACATCCATAAAAAAAGTTGACACAGAAAGCTTAGAACACGACATCCTTAATATTGGCCTTAATCCTGTTTATGACTCACCTAATCCTAATGTTTCTCTAAATTATCTTACTGATAATCTGCAACAAGCCATAGCAAACAACACTCAAGTGGTAAAAAAGATAATTAAGCCGTGGATTACACAAGGCCTTCTACGTTGCATGAGAAATAGAGATATCCTTCATCAAAAATGTAAACTCTACCCAGACAATCAAACTATAAAAACTACCTACACGCGCTATAGAAATTTCTGCAATAATCTTTTAAAAAAAGTCAAAAGAGCCTATGAGAAAGATAGGATACAAGCGGCACAGGGGGATAACAGGAAATTGTGGAAAGTAATAAAAGAAATAACAAATACTTCAAAAAATTCATACCATCCGAATGAACTGCTATCTCTATCAACTTCACCAGAATCATCTCTAAATGAAATAAACAGCCATTATGTTGATGTTGGTAGGTCACTAGCTGATAAAATCGTACAAAAAAAGGCGGGCAATTTTACCACTGCTGTCAGTGGCATCTCTCACACTTGCACACAATTAAATTCCTTTGTTTTGGAAGGTGCTACTGTGTCACGTTCCTTTTTATCTGATGCGGGATTTAAAAAAAAGAAACGATAATATTTAGACTTAACAACAATATATTTAAAAATAAAAAAAAAACAAAGAGAGGGTAGGAGGTAAGGCCGGTCAAAGGTCGGGCTACGTAGGAGGCCGTTAATACCGCACTCTCCTGCTTGGTGCCAGTCGGTGACGTCGGTGGTGGCTTCGAAGTCAGTCCAGAAGATGGTCAAATGGTGCTGGATGCCGGTCCAAGGGTGCCGTCCAAACAGCCAGCTACGCCGATCTTCAACTGCATATAAGTTCCTGGAATCCGTTCCAAAATGGTGTTAGCTCGTCATCTCGCCAAGCCTCAATTGCAAGCCCTCACCTTACAGAAAGAGATTGGCATCTACTAGAAGGCTAGTCTAGGTTCAGTAGGCAGTAAGAAGAAAATACTAGGTATTTAAGCGACTAATTACTAATGATAGTAAGTACTGATAGAAAGAAAATAGAATTAAGGCCAAAGAATTGGTGTCAGCGATAGTTTACATCATCAGTTATTATTTTTACAGATGTAGGTATCCCTAAGACATCATTTAAAATTAACCGTTACAAACGGCCCAGGTAAAGGAAGCTTACAAAGACAGAACTATAAACAAGTAGTTTCCCTGTAATATAAAGCACAGAAAGCAGCGGCGGCTATACACATAGTTAACCAGATATATAAAATGACAGTAATTGTACAACTTACCCAGTACGGGAAGAACACTAGGCGTTCACTAATTACCTTTTTAACAAAGTATATTTATATTAAGGTGAAGCCACTAGGTGGTACAGAGATATTATAATAAAATAATATTAAGTACGAGGGAGCAGAGGTAGGTACTGTTCAGAAACTTAGTACGCGTGGTTCCTCGATAGCCGATTGAGTGTGACTGGCGGGCGGTGGCCGCGGAATGAATGCGCGCGCGCTTCATGTGGCAGGTGAAAGGAAGGGATTTTGGAATATATATAAAACCGCGCGCTAAAAGAAGTTGCGGCGTCCGTTTGTTACTAATTTAATATTATTTGTATCATTGATTATTTGTTCGAGAGATTATTTAATAGCTTTAATTATTTTTAATTTATGTAGGAAAGTAAATCGTGACAACTGAGGAAGAAGTGGAACGTCTCATTGTGAACCTAAGAATAGATTGTGCTACAGGCCATGACAAAATAAGCAGCTCTGTGTTAAGGACTTACAAAAGGTTCCTTGTTCCTCCTCTAACTTTTATATTTAACTCTTGCCTTCAGCATGGTGTTTTCCCAGACATTCTAAAAAAATCAGTGGTGTGCCCTATTTATAAAAACGGTGACAGGAGTCGTATCACAAACTACAGGCCGATTTCGATCCTCCCAGCACTGTCTAAACTTCTGGAAAGGATTATGAATACGAGACTAGTGGGTTATCTAGAAGGCAAAAACCTGCTTTCAACAAACCGTGAAGGAAAATTAACGGATCAAGCCGTAAATGCTCTCATCGACTTCGTTAGCAACAACCTCGACAAAAAGAAAAAATGTCTTAACATTTTCCTTGATTTGGCCAAGGCTTTTGATACGATTCCTGTCCCAATCTTACTCAACAAGCTTGAATCACTTGGAATCAGAAGAACTCAACTGAATCTCTTCAGAAGCTACCTGACGGGAAGGCTTCAGAGTGTTCGGATTGGCAACTTTATTAGTGGAGACCTTGCGGTTACATACGGAGTGCCACAAGGCAGTATCCTGGGTCCCACCCTATTTCTCGTATACATAAACGATCTCACGAGTCTAAAGCTTTCCCATGGCAAAATTATCTCTTTCGCAGATGATACTGCTCTCGTGTTTTCTGCCGATACATGGGAGGAGGCTTTTGATGTTGCCCAAGTGGGTTTTGATACTGTGAGGGAATGGCTTGACGAAAATGTTTTGACACTAAACGTGGATAAAACCAAGTATATTTGCTTTAGTATACGGTCTAACACAAATATTATTTTTTATCGTCATTACATCATACCACACGAGTGTGTCTCTAAAGAAAACTGCGCTTGTCCCAAACTTGAACTTGTCAGAACAATTAAATACCTAGGTGTTACCATAGACAACAACCTCAACTATAAAGACCATATTAAGACCCTCTGTGGTAGGATAAGGAAATTACTATACGTCTTTAAGACCCTCAGGCACGTCACCGAACCCTCTGTGCTAAAGCGAATATACTTTGCTCTCTGTCAGTCCCTCCTTACTTACTGCATCACTTCATGGGGTGGATCCCCTAAAACGATTATAAAACCTGTTGAAGTGGCTCAAAAAGCCATTCTAAAGGTTTGCACTTTTAAACCAATCCTGTTTCCCACAGCGCTGCTTTACGAATTTTGTGAAGTTCTAACAGTGAGACAGCTTTTTCTTCTCAAAGTAATAATAATGCAACATAAGAATCTCATTTACGACCCACTCATTCTTAACAAACGCACAAAAAACTTAGTTTGCCCTCAACCGAACGCCTTTAAAACAAAATTCAGCAATAAATTTCCTTCATTTATTGGCCCTTACATCTACAACAAGATAAATAAAACTCTTAACATTTACCCGATGACAGAGAAATCCTGTAAAATAAAAGTGACTCAATACCTTCAGAAACAGAAAATTTGCTTCAGGTATCTGGATAGACAATAAGCTTTAAATTATTGATGTTTATACTCAATCTATTATTTAATTTGTTAATGAAAACTTTAATAATAAAAAAATAATGAAAAAAAAAAACACCCTCTCACATTCACTCACTCACTTACATCACACACAAAGAGAGGACTGGTAACACACCTACCGTTACTTTTCTTTTTTTTTTTTGTTATTTCTATACTTTTTTTTTTTTCATGTCTACATTACATTGAATATGTTTATTTAAAAATGGCATCTTTATAATTTTATGTACAACTTAGCTAATAACTATAATCTCTAATTAGAGGGGATCGGCGTTGAAGGCTGAAATACAGGCTATGCCTAGTTTGGCCTCAAATGCTAATATTTTATGTAATTTACCCAAAATTTAAGTACTTCATTTGTTTATGTACAAAAAAAATCTGTGAATAAAAAATATTATTATTATTTTTTCCTTTATTCATTTCTTTTCTTATTAATTACATTTTTAAATATTTTTACAAAACACAAAAAAGAAAACATTTAAAAATATAAAAAATAGAGGCCCACCGGTATCGGGAACAGGGTCCAAGCTACCGGCGGTCAGGGCTCCAGAGAGAGGAACCTCCTAACAATGCGAACCGTGTCCAGCAATACTGCTTTCTGGATCAGGCTCTTGATCCAGCCGCCTAACGAGAGCCTCCTAAGGTGTTGGTCGAGGCTCGTGGCTATTAAGCCATTGGCTGACACGAATATCGGTACAATGATCGCTGTGTCCACATCCCACATGTCGACAACCTCGCGAGCCAAGTCAAGATACTTGATTTGCTTATCTTTCTCGGCTTTCACGAGGTTCCCGTCATGCGGAACAGTTATGTCAACAATCATTGCACGCCTCTCGATTCGGTCCACCACCACTATATCAGGCTTATTAGCGATAAAAGTCCTGTCAGTTATGATGGACCGATCCCAGTACAATGTGATATTGCCATTCTCGAGAACTGGGCCGGGCACATACCTGTAGTACGGCACCTCCGATTCCACAAGAGTGTATTTCAGAGCAAGTTGCTGATGGATAATCCTGGCTACAAGGTTGTGCCTATGCAAGTACTAAGTTATTATTATTTCCTTTATTCAATTTCTTTTCCTATGTTTACATTTTTAAATATTTTATAAATTAAATTACAAAACAAAAACATTTAAAAATATAAAAAATAGAGGCCCACCGGTATCGGGAACAGGGTCCAAGCTACCGGCGGTCAGGGCTCCAGAGAGAAGAACCTCCTAACAATGCGAGCCGTATCCAGCAGTACTGCTTTCTGGATCAGGCCCTTGACCCAGCCGCCTAACGAGAGCCTCCTAAGGTGTTGGTCAAGGCTCGTGGCTATTAAGCCGTTGGCTGACACGACTATCGGTACAATGATCGCTGTGTCCACATCCCACATATCGACAACCTCGCAAGCCAAGTCATGATACTTGATTTGCTTATCTTTCTCGGCTTTCACGAGGTTCCCGTCATGTGGGACAGTTATGTCAACAATCATTGTACGCCTCTCGATTCGGTCCACCACCACTATATCAGGCTTATTGGCTATAATAGTCCTGTCAGTGATGATGGACCGATCCCAGTACAATGTGACATTGCCATTTTCGAGAACTGGGTCGGGCACATACCTGTAGTACGGTGCCTCCGATGCCACAAGAGTGTATTTCAGAGCAAGTTGCTGGTGGATGATCCTGGCTACAAGGTTGTGCCTATGCAAGTACTCTTCGTTAGCTAGACGAGAACATCCAGAGATAATGTGGCGGATCGATTCACCCGGGCGGTGACATGCCCGACAGATGTCAACCGTGCCATCCTTCACAATAAATCTCCGGTAGTTATTCGTCATGATAACTTCGTCCATAATTGCACAGACAAAACCTTCGGTTTCCCCAAAGAGGTCACCGAAACGCAGCCAGGCTACGGACGCTGCTTGGTCTACATCGGACCCATGTAGGGCCCGGAAAAAGCGTCCGTGAAGCTCCTTACTCTGCCATACTTCCCTGCGGTCGTTAGTGTCAAGCACTACAGGCTTGCGCCAGTTCTCATTCGCCAAGGAGAGCGGGGTGAGTCCCTTGTCCACTGCTACTACATTTCGATGCATACCCACGTCGATGTGTAGAAAATATTCCCTGAGATTGCATATCTCGCGGTTGTGGAGGTTTTTAGCATTTAAAAAGCCTCGGCCTCCACACTTCCGCGGGATATACAATCTCATGACCGACGATCGTGGGTAATGCATTCGATATGCAGTCAGCAGTGTACGGACCCGCCTATCCAGGGCGTCGAGTTCCGTTTAGAGTCCATTTGAGTATGCCGAATGAGTACATCAATACCGGCATGACCCAACCGTTGAAGGCGCGCACCTTGTTTCCGCCCGAAAGAAGGCTATTGAATACCTTCTTCAGGCGGCCAAAGAAGCGTTCCCTCAACGATTGCTTCATGTCAGTAGTGCTGATACCTAACGCTTCCGACATACCCAAATATTTATAGGTTTCGTTTGGAGAGAGGGATGTCAGGTTTATGGAATCCGCGAGTTGAATGCCTACGGATTCCAAAATCTCCCCTCGCTTTACATGCATGACCGCACATTTGTCCACACCAAACTCCATCCTGATGGCGTTACTAAAAGTTTCAGTTACTTTCAGTAGCTCCATCAGCTGAAGATTGCTGGGGGCAAAGAGCTTCAGGTCATCCATGTAAAGGAGGTGAGATATAACCTGACCACCTCTCTTCAACCGATAGCCTAGCCCTGAATTCTCCAGCAGCATGCTTAGAGGATTCAGGGCTAGGCAAAACCAAAGTGGACTCAAACTATCGCCCTGGAATATACCTCGCTCGATCCTTACAGGTTCGCTATTCCTCTGGATATTTCGACATCCTGGATAGCGAAGGACTGTGCTCCATTGCCCCATACACGACATCAGGAAGGTGCGTAGAGTTGTATCTATTTTATACAATTCCAGCACCCTCATGAGCCATGTATGAGGCACCGAGTCATAGGCCTTCTTATAATCTATCCAACATGTCGACAGATCCTTTCGGGAACGCCGAACCTGTTGGCTAATGGCCATATCAATAAGGAGTAGCTCCTTAGTACCGCGGGACCCGTTCCTACATCCATTCTGAGAGACCGACATGATCGAGTTATCGTCGACGTGTTTATTAATTTTAACTCTCAAAATGGATGTTAGAACCTTATAAACCGTTGGTAAACATGTAATAGGTCTATAATTTTTGGGTTCCGCGGTGCTACCAGACTTGTGGAGCAGGTGGGTTATTCCTGTTGTAAGGAACTTGGGTAGCGAACCAGACTCCAAGGCTGCCTGGTACTGAGATGCCAAACGAGCGTGCGATCTTTGTAGCCACTTGATCCAGAAGTTGTGCAGCCCGTCCGGCCCTGGAGATTTCCAGTTC
Organism: Orthosia incerta; assembly: GCA_948252205.1. NCBI lineage: Eukaryota > Metazoa > Arthropoda > Insecta > Lepidoptera > Noctuidae > Orthosia > Orthosia incerta. The sequence goes on from OX411746.1 coordinate 24,569,957, forward strand.
GGCAACGGACGGACTGCACGGGCTACATCTTGGGGGCTGATCGTGATAGCCCCCATTTCTTGTATTGGATCGCACGCTCGTTCGACCTCCCGAGTCCATTCACCTTCGGTGTGACTGACAGGCACCGACCAGATGCTGCGCCAGAATGAACACATAGCGTCATCATCCGGCAGGCGCGCATCAGTCACACCTTGGTCGGGTCGCTCCCAACCCCGATAAACCCACCTTTCATTACTTTGGAATGTACGATTCTGGGTGTATCGGTCCACTCTCCGCCTGTACCTACGAATACGATTTGCCCATGCAAACACTTTTTGCTTCAGGAAGTCGATGCGCTCTGTGACACGCGATATATAGTCTCGGGGGCTGACATCAGTCCCCGAAAACGCCCGTCTCACAAAGCGCATCACTCTTGGGCGATTATTGCCTTCCCTGAAACATATTAGTTTGCCGATGAGTGCTCTGGCCCCACCAATACGACGCTCGATCCTGCACTGCCAAGCCGGTACGGCTGGTTTCGGTCGTGTAGCTCTGTCATCTGCAAATTTGACGTGGGCTACACGACATGCCGCTACAGCCGCGCAGTACATAATCGAATGTGTATCAGTGAGGTCTTCGCAGTCATCAAAATAGTTTGACAACTGCGAATCCAGAACAGCCACCAGCGCCCTATTTTTGTTATGCATGGGCATACGAGGTAATCGTGGCCTAACTTCGGGTGGCATGTAGCGATACTCCCGAATAGCACACTCCAAAGCATTATTATTATTATACCGAATTAGTATCTTAAGCATAAATGTCTCCTGGCTCCCAAATTAGGTAGGTATACCTGTGGCTTGGGAGTCAGTCTTCCTCCATTATAAAAGCCAATATGTTTGTCGCTGGTTATTAAGTTGGCGCCAATCCAACAACTATGCATATGAATTCCATAAATCGTATGATTGTAGTTAGATTGAACAATCAACGAAAATTTATTATTTACTTGGAGCAGAGCGGCCGGGGTCGGTCAAAAACCAATTTTGAAAAGTTGAAGATAGGTCAAAAAAAGTTATGGCAAATAATACTTGAATTGTTGTTTCATCAAAATGTGCAAATATGAAGGTAGGTTTATGATAAAATGTAAGATTAACAATTGTCTTTGTCTTAAATAATACTATAATTTTTTACATAAAGCTTTTATTTAATATAATAATAGTGGTGAACTTAATAAACTTAAATTTACAAAAAATAAATATTTTACGAGAGTAAAAGTTATAACAGTTCGTTACTCTTTGCAACAAAACCTATAGGAAAATATACCTTACGGTTACACTCGTCGATTTTCGATTCCATACAAACGTAGTCTGGCGATTACTCCACTGTTTGACGATATACGTTCAAAAAAATATAACTATTAAATATGAAACTTTCGACTAGTTTCGACGCTGATAACTTTCAAATATTTTATTTGTTTAATTTTGTCTTTCCATAGAGAGCTAGATAATGATGAGACAAATTGTTTTTTTTTTTTTCGTGTATTAATCAGAAAAGAATAACGGAGGAGTAGCAAAAAAAACATTATTTCTACTTCCCTCCATAACAAGCAGGAGACAGAACAAACAATGCCAATTGGCACAAATGGTCGTTTACAACTGGGATAAGCCCAGTTGCCTAGCACCACGGATACAAATTATCATAAATATTAATGGGTCCTAACATTGTGAGCTGTTATCATCATCATCATTTCAGCCGAAAGACGTCCACAGCTGGACATAGGCCTCCCCCAGGCGTCGCCACATAGACCGATCCCGTTCGTCTCGCATCCAGCGCCTGCCCGCAACCTTAACCAGGTCATCGGTTCACCTAGTGGGAGGCCTTCCACTTGATTTGGCAATTCTTCGGGGTATGTGTATTTCTTGTATCATGTGTAAATAAAAAACATTGTTTGATGCAAATATTTGATAAAATACTTTTTATCCCTCCTCCATTTTGTCCTTACTGCAACCGAAAGTTAAAAACATACATTTAAAAATTAATCTTTACTGGTATGTCTCGTGTTCCTTATTATTATCCTTGTTTAGTTTGCCCCTTTTACTTACAATGCGGTGCATTCTCCATCTGGGGACACTTGCACGTCGGTACACAGGGAGAATCCATATACTTCCGTAAGTGCCCTTTTTTTTTTTTTTTTTTTTTTTTTTTTTGCGTGGAGAAATGCTCATGCATACTGCACTACCACGGGGAGATAGTGCAGTTATGTGGGACTCTAACCCACTAAAACTCCACGGTGTCCTCCAGTGCCGCTTATGGCGGGAACACGGGCACGCGTTAGCACTCACCGCGAACCCGCCGCGGCTGTCCGTCACCGGACCCTCCTCGGGGGAGTACCCCCATCACCGGCGCACCAGAACACATTGTACGCCGTGACCACCCCAGGGACCAATTCAGCACATGGGTGCCAGACGACCCCGTGTTTGGCACCCTTGGTCCCACTGTGACGGGTCGAGGTCAATGGCCCCGCCACCTACCATTTTGCGGCCGCAGGAGATAGGGAGAGCGGCTAACGCTATACCAACACGCCTCTTCCCCTGCGGCCCCACCGCGTCCGCCATCAGACGGTGGCGACCCCGTCTAGGCCACGGAAGGTAGGGAGAGCGGCGCACCGCAATACCGGCACTCCTCTCCCGCCGCGGCCTCCATCCCTCAGCCGCGATATCGTATGGGACCTGGGAATCTCCATAAGACATCGCGGCCCGCCTCAGTTGCGATGTCGCCTGTTACCAAGCGGCACCGCAACCTACTAGTTGGCCGCTACGTCGTCGGCTTAATCGGCAAAAGCCCTGACGAGCGGCCCCTCCTCGGGTTCCTCTTCGCTTCACCGTGGGTGACCAAGCCACGGTTACTGAGCCCCCCCGCCTCGACAAAGCGGGAACCCACCGGGGGGGTCCGTAAGTGCCCTGGCTTACAAGCACATCCCTTCGTGCAAGGCTCTGCTTTTGAACAGTCGAAGAAGGCTACAATCTAGTGACACACTTCGGGGGGGGGGGGGCAGGATCTGTTGCAGTCTGTGTACACCTCATTATAGCCAGTGCACCTGGGTCCTGAAAGAGATTAGCGATTTATCACTAACGGGATAATCTGGTGAATGTACTTAATTAAAATAAGTTATTAAGTTTCTGACAGCATTGGTGGCCAAGTGGTAACGGCCGCGACATACAAGTTGTAGGTCATGGGTTGGAACCCAGGCAGGCACTTTACTTTGTGAAAATTATTTCATCACCACTGCTCTCAAAACGGTGAAAGAAAACATCGTGAGGTAAGCGGCATGTCCTAGATCCAAAAATTCGACGATATGTGACATTTACCAACCCGCACTGTTCCCGCGTGGTGGATGACGGTCCATTCCCAGTCCACAGAGAGGAGGCCTGTGTCCCAGTAGTGGGAACATTAAAAGGCTGATAAGGAAGTTCCTGAGGTAGTAAGAAGAATTTTGCAAGGCATTGACAACTTCTCACAGATTCCTCTACAAAGTGTGCTGGTAAGATAAACGTAGCTTTGGGACTTCGGGTCCTATTTTAAAGGTTTTTGATAAGATGTTTCCCAGGATCGCTTGTCTGGATTTGTTAGTTGCAAAAAGCTTTCCTTTTGTTACGTGGACCTTAACCATTTTGTGCCATAATTACCGAAACATTTAAAGAAATATGTGCCTCACGTGCATCCACGTTTTAGGCACTCTAGGGGTTATTACTTTAAAAAATGTAGGTTGAGGCATGTAGGTCCTATTAATTTTCTCGCGCTGCCATGAGGAAAAGGTAATTAAAAGTGTGCTAGCTTTGAAAAAAATAAAAGAAAACTGCAAGAAGTACACTGAATAGTTTATTAATTGACAATACATTGTGGTTTTCATTTGTCGGACCAATTTTCAATTCCCTTGTTGAACCTTGTAGTCTGTCGAATTTTTCATCTCCGGACACTGACTTATTTGAATGCAAGGAGTAGGAGGGTCGTCATCTTCCCTCAAGAAGCCAGGCTTGCAAATACATCCTTTCTCACAGGGATGGTAAGCACATCTGAATTCCACCATGAGTGTAAAGCATATTTCAGGTGGGCAAGGTCTCTTGCAGTCGGTGTACACTTCATTGTCCTCACAGGTTAGTTCTGAAAAGAGGTTGCCAGGTTTACTTGTACAGAACTATAGGCAGGCAATACTTAAGATTTTTAGATTTAACTCTCTTTTTAACACGTTTTATTAGATTGGTATGTTTGTATTGAAAACTATTTTCGGCCCTTTAGTTTGGTTTTCTATTCAAGCATGTTTTTTAGTTTTTTTTAACTGATATTTATTGAAGTGAAACTTCTAGGTAGCGTTTTGATACTTGGACGAGTATTGAGAGTCAAATTTTAAAGACGCGTCATGTTTAGGCACATTTCGTTACATTAGAGAGAAGAAACAGCCTCCTTCCTGCTCTCAAGATAAATCGCCCTTATTATTTATTTTTAAGATGTTTTACTTTAATTAGCTGTTTGATTCCGCCATACTTGAAGGGGAAACGCTACAGGCATGGTGCAGGGGTGTGGTGGTAGTTTTCTTCAAGAAGGGTGACAATGCCCTACTGAAGAACTATAGGCCTAACTCACTTCTTAGCCATGTCCACAAGCTGTCTTCAAGAGTCATCACGAATCGTCTCGCGCGCAGGTTTGACGATTTCCAGCCTCCCGAACAAGCCGGATTCCGTAAACGCTTTAGCACCGCAGACCACATACATACGCTGCAGCAGGTTATACAGAAGACCGAAGAAAACAACCTGCCTCTCTGTTTAGCGTTTGTTGGAAAGGCCTCCCACCAGTTGGACTGATGACTTGGTGAAGATTGCGGGGATCCGTTGGATTGGATGCGGGACGCACGAGTCTGGTCAATGTGGCGACGCTTGGGGGAGGCCAGATGCCTCACCAGCAGTGGACGTCTTTCGGCTGATATGATGATGATTATGACTGTAAATATCAACGTAAATACTATCTAATAGGATAATAATCAACATATAAGTAGGTACCTAAATCTAAGTACCTAGGTCTCAGCCTGGAATTGGACATAAGATACTTTTTTAATCCAGTAGAACGTCCCCGCCGCGGTACAATTTACGCGGGTTGAAGCGGCTAGCATGCATCCCCCCCGGTGGGTTCCCGCTTTGTCGAGGCGGGGGGGCTCAGTAACCGTGGCTTGGTCACCCACGGTGAAGCGAAGAGGAACCCGAGGAGGGGCCGCTCGTTAGGGCTTTTGCCGATTAAGCCGACGACGTAGCGGCCAACTAGTAGGTTGCGGTGCCGCTTGGTAACAGGCGACATCGCAACTGAGGCGGGCCGCGATGTCTTATGGAGATTTCCAGGTCCCATACGATATCGCGGCTGAGGGTTGGAGGCCGCGATACCGATCGATACCGCGAGACCACGGCGGGAGAGGAGTGCCGGTATTGCGGTGCGCCGCTCTCCCTACCTTCCGCGGCCGAGACGGGGTCGCCACCGTCTGATGGCGGACGCGGTGAGGCCGCAGGGGAAGAGGAGTGTCGGTATAGCGTTAGCCGCTCTCCCTATCCCCTGCGGCCGCAAAATGGTAGGTGGCGGGGCCATTGACCTCGACCCGTCACAGTGGGACCAAGGGTGCCATACACGGGGTCGTCTGGCACCCATGTGCTGAATTGGTCCCTGGGGTGGTCACGGCGTACAGTGTGTTCTGGTGCGCCGGTGATGGGGGGTACTCCCCCGAGGAGGGTCCGGTGACGGACAGCCGCGGCGGGTTCGCGGAGAGTGCTAACGCGTGCCCGTGTTCCCGCCATAAGCGGCACTGGAGGACACCGTGGAGTTTTAGTGGGTTAGAGTCCCACATAACTGCACTATCTCCCCGTGGTAGTGCAGAATGCATGAGCATTACTCCACGCAAATAAAAAATGCATACCTTAGGCGGTTAACACACTGCCACGCATCACGCTGCACCTTGCACCTTTCTAAACAAAAGTACGCGCGTAGGTGCGTTTTAGGTGCGTTTTCACTCAACATGCAGCGTGATGCGTGGCAGTGTGTTAACCGCCTTACATACACACCTATCATACATAATTCATGTGCTAATTTAAAATAAATATTGCACATAATGTTTAGTTATTTTGCGTTGTTTAAATAAAATAAGTCTTGAATTCTATTGAAATGTTTTGGTGGTTTCGGAAGTTTGTGTTAAAACAAATATTAATTACTGTTAAATCTATACCATAAAATCTATCTATCTATTCCATTGGCTGATGCTGGTCTTTTTCCTCGTTGTCAACGAGAAAAGGACAGCCAATCACAATCAATTATCATTGAGCTATGAAAGATTGTGGATCATGAGAGTGAGAAAAATTGGAGATGTTCTATAAAGCCGATAACAAAGTATTACAATTATTTGATGAAGTACAGTCTTTGAATTCTTATTCAGATATAAGAATTCAAAGACTGTACGTCTTTAAGTGTGTAAGTCTTTAACACTGGCATACCTTATTGATAACTTAATTTTTCACTAATTTACTTACCTCGCTAACTTAGACATGGCTTTGCTTACCACACTGATCATTCGTGACACAATCGCCTCTACAGTTCTTGAGGAATCCGTCCATACATTTTGTAATATCAAAATGTGCGGTATGGACGGATGTTCCCTGTGTAGCTAGAATTATGTACGTCATCATAATCGTTTTACATTTTATTTATTTATTTAGTTCAATGCTCACACGTGTATGTCAATAAAAATTAATCAGCTCTTAAGAGGCTATAAAACTTCTTCGGACTCATGCATGGGGCATGGGGCATGCACGTACGATAAGAGACTCAAAATGTACCATCGATGGGTCATGCACAGTGAACGTGCTAAACCCCTATACTTGCTGTAAAATAATTCATCATCAGCCTATTATTGTTCCCACTGCTGGGACACAGGCCTCCTCTCTGTGAGAGGGAATGGGCAGTTATCCACCACGCGGGCCCAGTGCGGGTTGGTGGATGTCACATGTCTTCGAATTTTTGGTTCTAGGACATGCCGATTTCCTCATGATGTTTTCCTTCACCGTTTTGAGAGCAGTGGTGATGAAATAATTTACACACAAAGTAAAGCGCCTGCCTGGGCTCGAACCCACGACCTACAACTTGTAAGTCGCGGCCGATACCACTGGGCCACCACTGCTCTGTAAATAAAAAGTAAAATAATTACTCGTATAAAAAGACTCGTAAAATCCTTAAAGGCACAGATGTCCTGTGTGCCACAGTGACCTCTAGACCTTAAGGATTTATTCCGTTCTAATACCAACAACCACCAACCATTCGAGAACTAGCTGACCAATACCAGATGTATCCTCCGACTGCATACCATGATTTTCTTCTTGTTTACGTCTTTTTAATTCGTTTCTAAAGCAGTCAGGTTTTTGGATTTTCTAAATTAACTTTTTTTTTATTTATAACTTTTTAGTTAATATTTTTTTTTTCAAATTAGGTACAATTAAACATCGTTATATATTTTTGAAATCATCTCATAAAACACTTTATTTTGACGAAACGAAGGGATTAGAAAAAAAAATTGGACCTGTACAATACGCCATTTTTCTATTTTTCTATTTTAATGTAGCCAGAGACAGTCGCAAGGTAAAGACGAATCGATTGGCGTAAGAATCATCAAAATCTACCAAGGCGTTTGGTCTCTAAAACGCCACATAGAAACAAACATACATACATAGACTGATAAACACATTACCCTCCAACGGCAATCGGGTAAAAAGTGGCACGCTTTGTTTTCAATCAGGAGGAGGATCTTCATCCCAAGCGCCTGCGATGATCTGACGGAAAAGAGTTTGAAATCGAAAATTTAATTCCGTTTAGGTTATTATATTGCCGCCGCTAATCACGACTGTGGAGAGAGAGGTTTGGTGTAGGACCAACAACTTAAGCTAGGTATGTGCTTACCGCGGTATAGGAGCATCACACCGTCAACTTCCAGGCGGGCCTCTACTGAGAAATTTCTACTACATAACCCCTGGTTGTACCTAGGATTAGTAGCAAAGGGGCAATATCAGCATGGCGCAGGCAGGGGGATAGGAATAAATAAAACAACGATACTTTACCCCTCTATAATTATAAAATTTCTCTGTCACTCTAGGGTTTGCTGTAAGAGAACTCAGCATTGAGTTAAGCTCGCCTTTGTACATGCACTTTATTATCACATGTTTGTAATGTTGTTTCTTTTGGTGTACAATAAAGAATTAAGAATTAAGGACAGATATCTGATGAGAGGTGTTCTATAAAAATAAAGATTGTTTATTCAAAACTCAACCCCTTAGGCCCGTGCTCTGGATGCAGAAATCCGGAATGCTGGCCCTCTTACCCCCGCTTCATGCAGTGCCATCTTCTCGAGGTACGAATGCATCACTAGGGAACTTGATAGACTTGTCTACAAGGACGGTCTATGGGTTCGTAATTAGTACGAACACTCTGATACACATAGAACACAAAAACGACCGTATCCTTTCTGTCCTCGCCACCGAGGCCCGTCGCGACGTTCCTGTCAATTTATGAAGCCAGCCCGCGAATTCCTATGCCATAGTTAAAGTTTAGTTAGATTATAATTGGAGTTTCTTGTCCGTTCTTCTCCACGTAGGCTTTTCAGAACGGATGGTAGAATCACTTTATTAGATACAGCCTTAGTTGTCCCCCCAGCGACGCCCTGAGCCGAGGTTCGATCCCACAGGGGGTAGCCGTCAGCGTTGTCGCTTAGGTTTAGTTTTTTGAGCCTGGCAGGAGGCTAAGAGATTAGTCTCCGCAGGGGATTCCGGTTAAGCAGTAGACGATCACTTTGACTGAAAATTGGAGTGGTTTGTACGTAGATATCGCTACACTACTGTAATTTCTTTGCTTAACAACTTGTGAGTGTACCCAATAACCACACAATGATGCATAAATAACTACAAAATTATAAATAATGTATTGGTCGCGTAGAGTAAATTTCAAGGTTACTTTTGATCTCCCCGCTGGATGACGTTAGCACACGATAGTATAAGTGCAGTAACAGGCAAGAAGTATTGTTTTTTTTTCAGAATTTTTAAATAATCTTATATCACGAGATAGGTATCTGTATACGAGTAATATGTTTTGGCGACATAAAAATCGTTTTATCGCAAAATCTGGCGAGACCTTAATATACGGATGATAAGTGGATGACTAAAAAAATCTGTTTAGTCCGTTGTCGTTGTCGTCAGTTGACGGACTCAATTAAATTTTTACTTTTAAACTAATTACTAAACTACTAAATAGATTTTTTTAATTAACTACTTAGATTACCTACCAAACAACATTGGACACTTCTTTTTTTCTTTATTGCGTAAACAAAAATTACGAAGATACAGTGCGTTGACGTCTCGCGTGACGTCACGCATCTGTACACTTTTTACTTAGCTGTGACATCGTCACAAATCCCACTCCCGAACTTTAATGCGCTTTATCATTGTACTATTTTTTTTTCTTTTGCCTGACTATTGGAGCCATTTCATAAACGTTTTGGAGTTAGAATAATAAGAGCTTACTTGCCTGTTTTATATCCAGCACATAACACGACACAGCAGGTGACCAACACAAGGAATCTGAACATCTTGAAGTCTCAACGAGTTCTGAGGTCTTACATACAAGGAGGTTCATTGCTCATGCCATTTATATTGTTTTTAGGGTTCCTTTATCAAATAAATTGTTAACATAACTTTTACTTAATAATTATTTTATACACGAGTGTTTTATTTATTTATTTATTATATATGTATATATACTGTATTGTACACCAAGATAAAAACAATACATCTTAAAACAAAAACAAACATAGAAAAGATTGATAAGATGGAATTATGACTTCATGTATAAACTTATGAAGTACTTTAAATGAGGAAGGGAAATACTTTATTATCCGTGTCTTTTTGTTTTGTGCACTCTTGATCGCTGATACGGTTTTATGCACAGCACTTCCTCCTTCGTTTTATAATTTTATTGGGGTACTTTTACGAACTTCCTAAACTAATTTGATAATTTAAAATGATCACATTCTGTTTATGAAATAATGGAATATTACAAATGATTTCGAAAGGAAGGATACGCCCATCTGAACATTTTATAGAAACCTTCTTATTACAAGCAAAAATAGCGACATCTATGATAACTCATAGGAACTAAGTGAGTGCCGCGTTGCGAAGGTCGTCGTCGTGTACGCGGGTACACGTTTAAATTTTTCGCATTTTAGCACAGTCAGTATAATTAAGAATTAATTGCATTGCGTTATAGGTCACAATAAAAATTGTAATCATCTTAGTGTTATATTAATTAGGTAGGTACTAGGATATATTAAAAGCTATTATATAAAATACAAAACAGATTGCATATTTTACAAATAGCTTTATTGCATATTATATAAATATAAATAAGAAAATAAAACAACATTTCATAATATTTTAAGAACAATATTTTCAGTTTTAGTTTGGTATTTTTAGGGCCAGCGCGCTGGTGCCATTTAGTCGCGCGGTTGGCCTGGTCCTTACGCAAGTAATATATATGTCAATGAATATTACACACATTGTTTCATCTGAATTAATTAAATTACTTATTTAAATCTAACCGTGTCGTAAATAAGCTCCTGCCCTCCAGAGTAAAGTTATAACCAACTAGTATTTAACCTTTACATAATACTCGTATAGCTTTTTTGAGGGGTTTTTGTGCTGTTAAAATCTATTATCTTTTGTCGGCTAGAGTACCTAAAGTTTGGTAATACCTAACTAGCCCCACCTAGCTATCTAGGCTCCATTTATTAACAGAAAATTACTTTAGCCCGGGTGTCGATTATAGGCTTGCCCGGTGCCCCCTATATAATATGGAATTTAAACATTAGTGGTGAAATTTGGTGTACGTACTATAAGTATTGTAGCGTTGTGGGGATTCTCAACTGGAAATAGTTGAGTGACACTAAACATCCAAATTAGTAACTTAGTACCGATAACCACATCACTAAAAACACGGAACAACTCTAATTTTGCGGGACGCTATCGCTCGGTCATTTCGATTCCGCTGGCTTAGCTGACAAAACTATCTTTCGATCCTCACGTCTCTGTGTGCCCCGATCTAGGGTGAGTTCCACATTAGTTAAGTGATTGTACCAGATTATCTGTGCTAGATAACCAATATCGATTCCATCACCTATTTATTATCCGATTTGGCGCTGTCATTGTTGGACGCGTGGCTAAGGGTTATCCAGGACATAGCAGATTGTAATGAGTATGTATTTCTACTGCATCGGGGTATGCCTCAGTGTTTTATTGTAAGTGATCACGTTTACTTTATGTTAACAAATGCTAGCGTGTTCATACTTAACCTAATTTTGCATCTGTCAATGTGCTTGCTATGTTTGCAAGTTTACCTGTAAACCGATGTGCTGAGCTTTCACCTACACCATTCCTTGGCTTAAAAAGGGGCAGCAGCTGGTACATCGCATGCGGCTTGCTGCTAATTGCACCGCATCTAACATGCGCACCCAATGGTGCTTCAGGGCTCTTCGTACGGGCTGAGGGCTGGACCCCTTACCTACTGCTGCACGCTACTCGCTTCCTGCACGCTACCTACGCACGCTTCCCAGGTCTTGGCCTGCCTACCTACGGCCTGCCTCCACGCGAGCCGGTGCCTGTGCGGTCTACCCAGCGCTAACCGAGCAACTACAGTTCCGGCGGCCTATCGCTGAGCCTGTGCTTACAGGCCCCCGCGTCTGCCACGTGCTGCGAAGGGAGGGTACCCTTAAGTTTTTTACGGTGTGTTAGTGATCGATGCAGAACAGAGACTTCTTACCCACGACCCAGCTGAACTACCTTAGTTCATAATTATATGTATTAACTTGTCCAGCTGTTTTCTTTGCAACTACCTACTACCTATCAGTTAGCGGCCTGCGCAAGCTTACCCTGCGCAGGACCTTGCCGTTACAGTATTGCCCTTGAAAGTTAAGCAGTAAAAAGATCAAAGTAAATTTCAAGAAAAAAATGTATTTCAATTATGAAGATTCAAGCACCTAGTATCAAAAGAACACGTACGGAACTCTACTTATTATTCTTCTCTACATTTTACTCAATTTTATTTCAAGTTTATCCTGTAGAGCTGGGAACGGGTTCTGTTACAAATAAAGGGCCTATGGTTGCACTTACTGCTATAAGAGATATCACTAGGTAGGTACTTTAAAACAACATATAATAAAAACCCTACAAAGTAAAATATTACTTCAATTTCGGAAGTCGGTGTTTTTGTTTCTTCGTTTTTGACACCGACTTTCGAAATTGATATTATTTTTTACATTGTAATGTTTTTATTTGGAAGTTGGGTATTCTGGCTTACAAAAGTTGCAGCGGTTTGGAATAGTTTGGCCCAATAACAAAAAAGGTTTTACGAGTATGCTTGACTGGTTTAGTCACATTTCTGGGGCGACTGCTGCTAAGGAGATTTCTGGGTTCGAACTTCATTTTGAGTAATAGTGGCAATCCAAAACACAAATTCCAGATTTAGTAGCTTACGTAATGGCTATTATGGGGTCGCTCTCGATTACTTATAGAGGACTTGCAACAAAACAAACGAAATTTGATTGCACTCACTGAACACTTTTGCAATGAGATGTGTTAAAAAGTAGGTGGACGTCCGAAAATAAACTAAACTATGTATTAATTTATAGTTTTATTAATTTGCAGCTAGTAAACATGTTGAAGTACCTAAAGAGGAAGCCCGAGTACGTCGCAACACTGACTTAGCAGGTAAACATTATTATGCACTGTTGGATAGAGTTTTTAGAGTGACTTTATTACGGCTTCCTCTGGGTCATAAGTACTTCTCCTGGGCATGAAGCTCTGGTTTTGATCCCTATGTCCGGCAAAGTATCATTGAATTTTTCCATTTTGATTTTAGATGCAGTTACCCTGATTTTAGACTAAATTATGCATGGTTGACAGCATTAGACCCCTATTACATGGGATGCAAACATAATAATGGTAGTCCTTAGGTAACCCTTCGGGAAATATAGGTGTAATAATAAAATTATTTTATGACTCTTTAATAATCATATTACTCTCTCCAGAATCAATATGTAAGTGCAAAAACGAAGTGCACACTGACTGCAAGAAGTCCTGTCCACCGAACACGTGCTTTTCTCTCGTGGCTTGGTTCAAATGTGAAAGTACGGAACCCTGTAAAAAGAACTGTGTATGCAAGCCAGGATACCTGAGACAGCAGCCAGACTCTCCTTGCATACCAACCTGTCAGTGTGAGCAGATGAAGCATTCTGCACACTGTCTAAACAAGAGTTATATAATCAAATAATAGGATTAGAACTTCAAACACGTTGAAGTGATTCCAAGAACGTGAGGAGATGGCACAAACCATTTTCATAGCAATTATATGACGCATTCCGCGATATTAGTTTTAAATAAATCTTTATAAATAATATTATTTTCAACAAATGTAACAATATTGACTAATAAACAACAAAATACTTATTGATAATGTACAAGCGTGTATAAAACTGGGTAGAGGGGAAGAAGTCATTCGATATCAAACATTCATCCATTGTGAAAAGTGGCTTTTGGGCTGTGGCTTCAACAACGCTGGCAGCATTCTTTTAGATTTGAGCCAAGTGGGGTTGAATTGAGTCTAAATTCATGGGCTTCGAGTGCTCATCGAGTTTTTTGGGACGTTAGCAAACAGTTAGTCGACTGAAGTGTCTGAAGATAAGGCCAGCCCTCTAATCACGAAATGACGTGAATAGAAATCCTTATCTTCGCCCAAAGTATCAGCATTGCCATTCAACTTGGTAATGCTACTAATGAAGTTACATTTTAAAACTATTGACAAAAATAAATAATGTAACAGTAACATATTTGTTTTCTTTTCCTGAATCTCCACTTATATGATATAGATGTTACATGTCGTGGTGGCCCATTGTCTAAGAACTCGTCTCTCGTGCTTGAGGTCGTGGGTTCGAATCCGGGCAAGTACCAATGTGACTTTTCAATTTATATGTACTTTCTAAGTTTATCTTCAACATCGCTGACAACGGTGAAGGATAATATCGTAAGGAATCCCGGGCTTATATTGATTTTAGTATATGATTTGTCCTCCATTGGTGTAATTGCTGCAACACGATCAAGATGAGGCCAAAAAAAAATTGTGGTAAAATTATTTGTTTGTTAAAATTATTGGTTTGTTAAAATGATTTGTTTGTAAAAATTATTTGTTTGTTAAAATTATTTGTTTGTTAAAATTATTTGTTTGTTAAAATTATTTGTTTGTTAAAATTATTTGTTTGTTAAAATTATTGATTTATAGAAAGTAAGCACTGAGCGGATTATGAAAACTATTTCACTGACTAAAAGTTACGATATCGCTGAGGGTTTTTCATTACGGAAAATGCTTGTGGGATAAACCACGGGGGCGAAGCTGCGTATTGCGTGAGGGCTTTTTATCACGGAATGACGGAAAATGCATGTAGGGTAAAGCGTGGGAGCGAAGTCGTGAAAAAGTCTAGTTTTATATTATACTAACTTCTGCCTGCAGCTTTAACGGCGTGAAAAGAGTTGTATGATTTAAGTGAAGATTATACCGGGATAAAAAAGTAAAGATTAAATCTAATTACAAAATTATAGTTAGGTGTTGTCAATTTTGTACGGAAATAACAGGTATTTTTTTGGGAATTGTCTATTTTAAAATATGACCTCACCTTTCCAATATTCTGTATAATGCCGCACACAATACATAATGCGACTTAGCATCACAAGAGCTGGCTCTGTGACCGGGCTGACCACATTGGACACAAACACCGGAGCAGTCGACCACTGACACTCAAATGTCCTTCTCCAATACAGCATCGCAGGCTGCTAAGACCTTGGTCTAACTGGCATATACGCAAATCTGCGCACTTGGTCGGTCTGTAAACACTTAATTTCCCCGCGTCGAGCGACGCTTTCAGCTTTTCGGCAAAAGTGTCCGCTGTGGGCCGCTGTAGACACCAGGAATCTTCAGTTTAACGGCTCCGGTAGCAGCGTACTTGAACCAGATGGCCCGTTATACCGGATGACGCTGATGAGGAGGGGTATGACTCATAATAATTATCTGAATGTTGATACTAAGCTGACAGATTTTCAAGGAAACAATTGGCCAAGATTGTTGATTACCTGCACATCATTACTCTAATAAAAAGTCTCAATTCAATAAAAAGTTTGGTATTTTTATAAAAAAATACTAAACAAAAATCTGATTTTATGTGCAATGAAGAGTTGAAGTTACTGCAAAAAGTATATAGGTATTTATGTTAATTTTTACTAAGAAAAAATATATTCTTGTAAACAAAGAAAACATTACTATTTTGATATTTTTTAACATCATCAAGAAAATCACTTTTCCAAGTTTGTGTTTTCTTTTAATATTTTGCCGGGCTTTAAGTACATAAATATCAATTATACCAAGTTATATCAAAATTAGAAATACTTCAAATTCAGAGGTTAGGAGGTTAGAGCAATCAGTTTTTATCTGAAACCAAAATTATTTCATCGGACTAACCCCATACAATTGCTACTTACATTATGTACCAAATAGTAGGAAAGAAAAACAATCGCAAAACCGTTTAAGCCTTTTATTAATTCTTACTTATAGAACATTTTTCTTCATGTACACAAATTCCTAAAGATTCATCTCGCAAGTATCCATCTTGACATAGACACCCTGCATCACACCCCGTAACTTGTGGACAGAACACGGGCAATCCTTTCTGAGAACAGAATTTTCTTCTACAGGCTGCATTCGCGCAATTGTCCCATACCTCGAAAAGTGGGCAATTAGTGGCTGAAAACACAAAACAGTTAATAAGACCTGACGTTGTAAACAAAGTGGACGAAATTTATTCAAGGGGAATCTGTCCCTTTCTCAAAATATCTTCATTTAGGTTGCTAGCTAACACTTGAGTATTTTTTGATTTTTTATTCCTTTTAAGACATTTTTAATTTTAATCATAATATGACCGTTTGGCATCAAAAACATTTGTAATCGTTCAGTATTATAACTTTCGACATTGTGATAAAGACTAAAAATTAATCAATCTAACCCCGGACGATACCTACCAATGCCGGTCAGCAGAACATTTAAAAAGTTGGCAAAAATAATTAAGCCTTTTCTTACTTGCAGGACAGTTTGCTTGAGGTACACAAATTCCAGCTTCGTTTCGCAAGTACCCAAGTTGACATATGCACCCTGGATCGCACTGCATAACTGATGGACAAGGCTCTGTCAATCTTTTCTGAGCACAGAATTCTGCTCTACAGACTGCGTTCGCGCAATAGTCCCATTGCTCGAAAAGTGGACATTTATTATCTGAAAACACAATACAGTTAAGTGAAAAATTACGTTTCCAGACATAGTCTAAACAGTGTCAGCTTAATTGCAATAGCAGAAAATGGTTTGTCGAGGTCAGACAGGCAGTTACTCCATTTAAAATACTGATATTCAGCTATTTCTGTTAAGACTGGGATGCCAACCCTAATTGAAGTAGTCGGGAGAAGGCTAGGCAGATGATAAAATATTATGATCAGTATTAGTGATTACCTACCTTTCTGAGGCTCCTTTTGAGAATCTTCCACTTTACGTATCTCCGCGGCCACACTGAACCCCACACAGCAGATACACAACACAATAAATGATCTGAACATGTTGACGATTCGATGTGTATTGATAAATGTAGGCTTGATCCTGTTTATATACCTTTAGGATTTAGGGTTCCTCTTCTATCAATAGAGCAATTAAATAAAAACAAAATTTTAAACCCGCTGGCGTTGCTATGAGGTAGCTGGCTATATTATTTTACTTATTAATGTGTTTATTATTATTGATTCCATTGTCAAGTTCAGTTGTGAACATTTATAAATATATTTAGCCAAGAATTCTGGAAATCTCCTTTAAACATTCTTAAAACTTCGACCATCTTTGGATTTGAAAGGGACGTTCTATTTTCGTCGTTCGTTACCTCGCCTAGAATTAAGATATAATTAAATGTAAGTAGGTATGTACATATCTACCTATGTACACTACTAAACATAATGATTAATTATTATATTTGTATACTAATATCCTACTGCCTACTTATATCACACAAATATTATAAAGGTGAAAGTTTGTGAGTGTGTGTGTGTTTGTAATTTTGTATGTTTGTTACCTCTTCACGCTCAAACGGCTGGACGGATCTGGATGTTCGGCACCGAGGAGGAGGAGGAGTCAGGAATAGCACATGGGATACTTTTCATCCCAGGAATATGTTCCCTCGGGATAATTTTCGACGTTAACGCGTGTGAAGCCGCTAGCAGAAGCTTTTAATATTATAAATGCGAAAGTTTGGATGGATGGTTGGATGTTTGTTACTCAATCACGCAAGAACGGCTGAATGGATCTGGATTAAATTTGGCACAGAGAGAAATTATAGTCGGGAATAGCACATTTAATACTTTTTATCAAGGGAATATGTTCCCTTGGAATATTAATGCCGACACGGTTTATTTAAAATCTTGTTTTTATTTAATTTCTCCATTGATAGAAGAGGAACCTTTAATCCTAAAGAATATGTTTATATATGTTTAGAATCAAGCCTTATATCAATACACATTGAGTCGTCAACATGTTCAGATCATTTGTTGTGTTGTGAATCTGCTGTGTGGGGTTTAGAGTGGCTCGGAAGTTACCTAAGATTGAGGATTCCCAAAAGGTCTCCCTTCCTGACATTAAGCAGTCACAGCCAGGTATGAAATCACTGAAACTTACTATACTATTTTCATCACCATTTGCCTAGCCTTCTCCAACTTCTTGCATTAGGGTCGGCATCTTTTTTTTTTTGCATGGAATGCTCGTGCATACTGCGCCACCACGGGAGATAATGCAGTTATGTGGGACTCCAACCCACTAAAACTCCACGGTGTCCTCCTGTGCCACTAATGTTGGGAACACGGGCACGCGTTAGCACTCACCGTGTACCCACTGCGGCTGTCCGTCACCGGAACCTCCTCTGGGGAGTACCCCCCATCACCGGCGCACCAGAACACACTGGACGCCGTGACCACTCCATAGACCAAACCTGCACATGGGCGCCAGACGACCCCGTGTATGGCACCCTTGGTCCCTTGTGAAGGGTCAAGGTCAAAGGCCCCGCCACCTACCATTTTTCGGCCGCTGGGGATAGGGAGAGCGGCCAGTGCTATACCGACACTCCTCCTTCCCTGCGGCCCCACCGCGTCCGCCATTAGACGGTGGCGATCCCGTCCAGGCCCGAAAGGTAGGAAGAGCGGCGCACCGCAGTACCGGCACTCCTCTCCTGCTGCGGCCTCTAACCCTCAGCCGCGATACCATATAGGTATGGCCCCATACGACATCGCGGTTCGCCTCAGTTGCGATGTCACCCAGGCGGCTACATGTTGGCCGCTACGTCGTCGGCTTATCGGCAATAGCCCTGACGAGCGGCTCCTTCTTGGGTTCCTCTTAGCTTCGCGGCCCACTGGAGGGGAGGGTCGGCATCTGTTGAGACCCGTTCCTCTCAACACCGTCGCGTGCCAGCAGCAGTGAACGAGGGACGCGGGGCAGCGGGTGCCAGCCGGCCGACAGCCGAGCGAGCGACACACCGCCACCACAGTCAGCTGCTGCACACCTCCACGCACGGCTGCACTCGCGCATAATATCTAATTTTCCTTTGCTTACCTTTTAACAGACTGTTGTCAAATAATTCATTCTTCTCTTCTTAAATATACCTTTATCTTGTTATACAGTCCACTTTCATTTTATTTTCTTCACCACGACCTATCGTCGTGATCAGCATCCTAGTCTAACCGGGTTGAACGACATTGGTGAAGTCTGATATTCGTCAAACCGGCAATTCGTCAAATTTGATATTGGTCAAAGCTGTAGTTCGTCAAATCGTCTGTTTGTCTAATTATGAAATTTGCCAAATACGCTATTGGCCAAGCATTAAGTACAATCAACTGAAATGAAAGTACCTCATGAAATTTTATTATTAACCAATTTATATTTACATATAATTCATACCCTACACAACTGTTTAAAAGACTTAAACGCTTCTAATTTTCCACTCAATAATTTTTCTATTATTTTTCTATTTTGCCATCTTTTATGATGTTGGATGTTTTCCTCTGCTTCTCATCTTCTCTTTTAACTTTATTTAAATAATTTCGCTTCTTCTTTTATATATTATGTATATGAAAATATTGTTTTTCTTGCACTATAATCCCTAATCACCGATGCCAAGCCTCGACTGCGTTGGTGGTACGATGCTTTCAATTGCACAAGACCACATGTAATCCTTGTAGTAATCCTTTTTTGCCATTGCTCAGTAAAATATTTTTGAAAATTTTCCTCCTTACTATCATTTTCTGCCATCTTCTCAAGTATTGCTAACCATCCTTTAAGAATATACTGATAGAGCAGGCAGGACTAGGTTTGTGGTCAGTCTAACATTTTTTTTCCAAATTGCCGTCAGTCATTATTCCGTACGTTGGTGGCCCAGTGGTACCGGCCGCGACTTACAAGTTGTGGGTCATGGGTTCGAACCCAGGCGGGCGCTTTACTTTGTGTACATTATTTCATCACCATTGCTTTCAAAACGGTGAAGGAAAAACATCGTGAAGAAACCGGCGTGTCCTAGAACCAAAAATTCAAAGACGTGGCATCCCATGGCGGCCCATTCCCTCTCATCATCAGGCGGTCTATGTCCCAGCAGTGGGCTAATTAATAGGCTGATGATGATGATACTCAATTACTATTTACTACTTGTTTTTTATATATCTCTTTTTATTTAGGGGTTTTTATCTCAGATATGACAACCCCATCATACCATTTTACAATATTTCTACATACATCTTATTTATCTTAACATCTATTAATTATAATATTTATTATACCTATTACCTACTAAAAGCAAAGAAAGTGAATCACTCAACAAACAAGAACTGTCACTAACTCACAAAATATTTTTTTTAGTGGTCTCTGAACATGGTAAACATAATATTGACTTTATTAGGCCTACATCTAATCTGGTTAGTTTTAGCTCGATCATGAGTGATTCACGTTTATATTTATTTCGGACACAATCCATCAGCAAATGTCAGCGTCCTCGAATTACTATTTACTAAATTTTAATATCGTCCAAACTAGGGCTCAGTGGTACACTTGACGTCGAAACAGTTAATCACTTCATTTACCTGGGCTCTCGTATAAGTAACAATGGATCGTGTGAAGATGAGATTCGCAGGCGCATTGGAATGGCAAAGACTGCCATGTCGCAACTCGAGAGAGTATGGAAGGACCGCAACATTTCGAACAAGACAAAACTACCGGACTGTGTCGGACACCTGGACTTGCGCATCTCCAACAGTCACTGACGAGCTGGGCGGCTCTCTGTTCCTCTGTATTTAATGGGACCATAGTGCCTCATTTTTGTGAGAGTCCTTTATATTTTGCATTTCGAGTGTCGCCACTGTCAGTCAACCCTTTCTAAAAAACATGTTGGATGAAAACTAAGGGTGCCTGTCTCTGTAAAAGGAGAAGTATTTGCCCTGCAGTGGGTCTATAGCAGGCTGGAATTATAAAACACTTTTGAAGCAGCGAGGACCAAATCAGATTGTATAGTAATCTATTATTTCACACACACTTTAGTTAGGCATCACGAAACATCGGCATTATAACCATAATAATAGAGCAACGGTACGAAAACTAAAAATAAAACTTGATGAGCTCATCAGCATAAGGAAAATGAATACTTGTTTTTGTTGAAACTCCGAGCACTATGCAAAAAGGGGAAACCCTAATAATGATTTACCGATACTGATTCGTGACATACGTACCTAAAAATCTTAAAATCTGATGGTTATCTGTAAAATCTTTTCTATTATTGTTTAAGTTTAAGTTAAGAATTGTATAAACTGTATTTTAATTTAAATAAACAGCTTTTTTTTTTTTACATAAAAAAAAACATTCCAAAAACCCGAGCTAATAAATCACTGACACAAACATTATATTATTTATATTATAGTGTGGCGTTATAAAAAATGGAGCAAAACACTTAACGCCGTAACGTAAAATGTATAAAAGAATACAAAAGGTAATAAGATAATTATTTAAATAAAAAAACGGCAGAATATCGATATCGAATAAGTTATTTCATTTATTTCGTAAGAAAAATAATTTTAGGTGAAATTTTGACTAGTTTTGAGAAAAACTAGTCAAAATTACACCAACAATTTTTTTTTTGTATTACGCTGAACACACGTACATCGGTCATCAACCTCTACGCAGTTGCAACTGGTTCGATTCTGGCCTATGCATCCAGGTGTAAACAAAGTCCTTTACAAAATAAAAGTAAGTTTTAATTCCGTGGAATGATAAAAGTTTTAACTATCACGTAATTTACTAGGTTAATTCTAACACAAAAATAGATTAAATAAAAAAATATACGTCAACCACTTGTCACCATTTTGTGTCTGACGAAAAAATCACTGTCTGTAGCACCGCTTCAATGCTGGATTACGGGCAGAAACAGAACCGCAATTCTCGAAGCAAAACGTAGGCCGTTAGAAACGTATGGAGCCACGCATCCAGCAGGCTCGTAAGGGCGCGTGACGTTCATCCCGTACGGTGGAACCAGAGTACGGCTTCTAATAACTGACATCTACAGACAAATAAATTATTTCTTTCATCTACCATGATTTTTCAGTAATGACATTTTTTTCATCAGATATTTTGATATATAATTTCTAGTCAGCCGAAATTTAAAAATTCGTATATTTTAACCAGACAGCTTGTCAAATAAAAAACAGGCGCTATGCCAACAAGTGTTTTAGCTATTTGCTACAGAGGTATTGCATATTATTGTAATAATTAGTAAACGAAATTAATCATTTTCTTCAATAGCCTGTTTAAATTCGGTTTCAGAATCAGAATCAGAACTTTATTTGTTAAACATAGGTTACACAGTGTGTGAGATGTTACAAAAATTTAAGGAGACCATCTATGTTTTGCCATGAGGCGCACAAATATGATTTGCAATTTCAAAATATAATGAATTACTGTTACATTAAATGATTACAAACAATAAAATAAGCCAGAAGCCAAGATTCAGTATACAGTTACACATTCCCGAACATAATATCCACTGCTGGACATAGGCCTCCCCCAGGCGTCGCCACATTGACCGATCCCGTGCGTCTCGCATCCAGCGCCTTCCCGCAACCTTAACCAGGTCATCGGTCCACCTGGTGGGAGGCCTTCCAACGTATCGTCTTCCGGTTCGCGGTCGCCATTCCAGAACTTTTCGACCCCATCGGCCATCCGTTCTTCGAGCAATGTGCCCTGCCCACTGCCACTTTAGTTTGGCAATTCTTCGGGCTATGTCGGTAACCCTGGTTCTCTTGCGGATCTCCACATTTCTGATTCGATCACGCAAGGAAACTCCGAGCATAGCCCTCTCCATTGCCCTTTGAGTGACTGCAAGCTTCCTGATAAGGCCCATTGTAAGCGACCACGTCTCAGAGCCATATGTCATCACTGGCAACACACACTGGTCATAGACTTTCGTCTTGAGACACTGTGGTAAGTTGGACGAGAAGATACCGCGCAACTTCCCGAACGCTGCCCAGCCGAGTCGGATTCGACGGTTGACCTCTTTCTCGAAATTGGCCCTACCCAATTGGATCGTTTGGCCCAGGTAGACATAATCGTGCACAACTTCGAGTGTAGAG
Organism: Orthosia incerta; assembly: GCA_948252205.1. Lineage (NCBI taxonomy): Eukaryota > Metazoa > Arthropoda > Insecta > Lepidoptera > Noctuidae > Orthosia > Orthosia incerta. Next base: position 24,592,783 of record OX411746.1, read on the forward strand.
TCCCCGACCTTGATAGGAGTGGGTGCAACATGGCCATTCGACATCACCTTGGTTTTTTCCATGTTCATCTTTAGACCCACTCTTTCGGAAGCTCTACTGAGGTCATCGAGCATCGCACGGAGGTCCACCATGGTCTCAGCCATGACCACTATATCGTCGGCAAACCGTAGGTGAGTGATGTACTCGCCATTAACGTTGATGCCAAGCCCTCTCCAATCCAGAACCTTGAAGACATCCTCCAGCGCAGCAGTGAACAGTTTCGGAGAAATGACGTCTCCCTGTCTCACGCCGCGCTGGAGAAGAATTGGTTTCGAGATCTGATCCTGAAGACGGACTGACATAGTGGCGTTCTTGTACAAACACTTCAACACTTCAATGTACCGGTAGTCGATCTGGCACCGTTGGAGAGACTGCAGTACATACCAAGTCTCGATCGAATCGAAGGCTTTCTCGTAGTCCACAAACGCTAAACAGAGAGGCAGGTTATACTCTTCGGTCTTCTGTATAACCTGCCGCAGCGTATGTATGTGGTCTACGGTGCTAAAGCCTTTTCGGAATCCGGCTTGTTCGGGAGGCTGGAAATCGTCAAACCTGCGCGCGAGACGATTCGTGATGACTCTTGAAAACAACTTGTAGACATGGCTAAGAAGTGAGATGGGCCTATAGTTCTTCAGCCGGGCATTGTCGCCCTTCTTGAAGAAGAGTACCACCACACCCCTGCACCATGCCTGTGGCGTTTTGCCCTCGAGTATGACGGAATCAAACAGCTTCTGAAGGGCCTTAAGGACCGGTTTTTCACCCGCCTTCAGGAGTTCAGCCGTGATTCCGTCATCACCCGGCGCCTTGTTGTTTTTAAGCTGTTTCAGAGCCATCCTAATCTCGTACAGGCTGACGTCCGGAATATCTTCGGTATAGTGTCGGGTCAATCTAGCTCTTGGGTCGTTTGCTAGATTCGCAACGGGCTTGCTGATTGATGTGTACAACTGCCCATAGAATCTCTCGATCTCCCTCAGAAGCTCTGGTTTGGCGGATACGATCCTGCCATCATCGGTCTTCAGTTTCGTGAGCTGGCTTTGCCCAATAGCCAGATCCCTTGAAAAAACTTTGTAGCCTTTATTTCGCTCAATCGCCTCTTTAATACGCTCGGTATTAAAGCGGCGGAGGTCTCTTTTCAAGGATTTAGAGATCTGTCTATTGAGCTGCCGGTATTTGCACGCCTCATCTGAAGACTGCAGGATCAACTCACGCCTCTCCTTCATAAGCTTGAGGGTAGAATCAGAGAGCTTTTTGGTTCTATCTGTACGACGGGTCTTGAAAAACTTAGACCCGACCGTATAGACAGCTTCCACGAACCCGTCGGCGTAGTCGTCCACGGAGCTCCCTAGGCACTCGAAACTTTTGGAGTTCGAGTTGAAAGCTCTCGGGGTTTTGGAGCTGGATCCGTGCTGGACGGAGCGTGGACTTCATCAGTCGAGACCTTTCAAGCTTAATATTAATGTTCAATGTGCCTCTTACCATGCGGTGATCGCTCCCGGTTTTCACCGAATTGATCACAGAGACATCATTGAACATTTGCTTCTTGGTCGACATGATGAAGTCGATCTCATTTTTTGTTGCACCATCGGGGCTCTGCCAGGTCCACTTCCTGTGTTCACGCTTTTTGAAGAAGGAGTTCATCATAAAGAGGCCCTCCTTCTCCATAAAACTGGCCAGTAGGTGACCCCGGTGGTTCCGTCGTCCAACTCCAAATTGCCCCACTTGCAGCTCATCCTCGTCTCGTTTGCCCAGTTTTGCGTTGAAGTCCCCCATGACAACGGTGAAGTGAGTTTTGAAACCATGCATGGCTCTGGAGATATCCTCATACATGGTCTCTACCTCGTCCTCGGGGTGTGCCGAGGTTGGGGCGTAGACCTGTATGACCTTCAGCGAATATCTTGAGGATATTCTGAGTATAAGGCACGCCACCCTGGTCGACACACTCTCGATCTTCACCACGTTGTTCACAAGGGACCTGTGGACGATAAACCCGACACCACCCTGGGACTGCCGGTCACCCTCTCGGAAATAGAGCAGGTTACCGGATTTGAGGATTATCGAGTCCTCCCCCTCTCTTCGGACTTCAGATAACCCTATAATACTCCATCGCAACCTGCTCAATTCCTCTTCGAGTTCGGTGATCTTCTCGTCGGTCCGAAGTGTACGCGTGTTGTACGTAGCCAGGTACAGTCGTCGGTGATTTTTTGGGTAGCCGGATCCCGTCCGGAGATTCTTGGCACCCCTTGCCATGCCGTAACCTCGACCGCTACCGTAGTCGAGGGTAGGCAGGCTGCCGGGCACTAGGGGCCATTTTTTATTTGTGCTATTCATGGGGGGTTTTTACCATAATCGCCACGCTTGGCAGGCGGGTTGGCGATCGCAGTATGGTTGTTGTAGAAGCACAGAGAACGCTGCTGCCCATTCTCTGGTTTGTCCCTTAGTCGCCTCTTACGACACCCACGGGAAGACATGGGATGGTGAAATTCTTTACGTCCGGCACCATACGGAACCTATAAAATTTTACCCCCCTAAAATTTACCCCCCTATAAAATTTGAATTTACAAAATTCCTTTCTTAACTAACGTTTCCTATCTTTATACTACCACTGGCCAAAATTCAGCTTCATGAAGAAAATTTGTACATCTTATCTTTACAACTCTAAACCCCTTTTAGGAAACAATACACATTAATTATTTGTTACGGAAGTATTGCCGCAAAGTTTGAAGTGAATCAATTTCCATAATAAGAAATTTATACAAAACTAATCCCTCCCATTTCTCCCACTTCGATTTTTATGCACAAAAAAGTAGCCAATGTCCACTCAGAAAAAATAAGACCACTCTCTCTGTCTCTGAGAAGGCCACTTTTACATTGGCTACTTTTTGTGCCCTATTAAGTTTCATACAAAACTAACGCTCCATCGTCAATTTCTCCCATTAGTGTTTTATGCAAGTAGCCTACGTCCTTCTCATAGTCTCAAACTATCTCCATACCAATTTTCATCTAAGTCGGTTCAGCGGCTTAAGCGTGAAAAGGTAACATACATTCAGACAGACAGAGTTACTTTCGCATTTATGACGTTAGTATGGATTAGACATCTTAAAAAAACTTAGCCTTACTTCGTTAATTTAAGGCTTATCGCCAACCCAACCAGAACAAACATGGCGGTTAACGCTCGTGTCGTCTCTATTGAGAAGAGGCCTACTCCCTGCAGTGGGATAGTTACAGGCTGGTAATACATTATAGTCGGCAATCTATAGAAATAGTAGCTTCCATCTAATAGTAAATTTCATCCAGATCCTTTCAGCCGTTCTGAAGTGAAGAAGTAACAAACACAATCACAAAATTTCGCCTTTATAATATTAGTGTTATAGTACGATGCAAAAAGATACATTGCGCCAACTCTAAATAAATTGGAAAAAGGGCAAAAGATGATGGTGATAGTAGACGATTCACAGTTTGCTAATATTAAAAGGAATCCTAAATTGTGTACGACAAAACCAAACTACTTAAAACCATTGATGGTTAAGTACCTAACTTAGGTATATAAACAGAGACAAGCCTCAGTTTATCAAAACAAATCTAGTCTTCAACATCATCATCTGCCTAGCCTTTTTCCCAATTATTGATGGAGTCGGCTTCCAGTCTTACTGGATTCAGCTGAGTACCAGTGTTTTACATGGAGCGACTGCCTATCTGACCTCCACAACCCAATAACTGGGTAACACGATACCCCTTGGCAAGACTGGTGTCAGATCTCAGGCTTCTGACTACCCGTAACGACTGTCAAAGATCTTCAAATGACAGCCGGGACCAACGGCTTAACGTGCTTTCCGAGGCACGGAGGAAACTCGGTATGTTGAAATGGTCACTCATCCACGGACCGACCTCGTCAAGCGTTGCTTAACCTTGACGATCGACCCGTGCGGCTGTTATTATTTAGCCACGAGCTCCTCGTACTGTGTACGACAAAACCAAACTACTTAAAAACCATTGATGGTTAAGTACCTAACTTAGGTATATAAACAGAGACAAGCCTCAGTTTATCAAAACAAATCTAGTCTTCAAAATGTTGAGTTCATTATTTGAGTTGTGCATCAGCTGTGTGGCGTTCAGCGTGGCTCAGGATTGGCTTAGCCCTTTTGAATATCATCAAAGTAAGTATTTATAATTAAGTCAAAAGTCAAAGTCAAAGTCAAAAGTCAAAGTCAAAGCACTTTATTTCAAGTTGGCCAGTTACAGGCACTTTTGAATTGTCAAAAGACAAAATAAAATATTACAAAATTATGGTGCTACAGTCCCAGTCACAAGACATAATAACTGTGAAAGTACCGTAGATGCCCATTCCAAGGCGTAGATTTCTATGGAGAAGAACGGGCAAGAAACTCCATGGACACTCTTTTTCAATTAGGTAATTATTACAAATCATTTGTTACATCATTCATGTTGAGATTACACATTATGTGAGAACGATGTAGCAAGTTAAAAGTGTCCATAGTAAATATAAAAAGACAATTCAGAAATAAAATTAGAATCAATTAAAATAAACCATGGCAGCTAAGAGATGACCAGTCCCAACCGACAGCGCCCGTTCACGAACATGACACATGTATCAGCACCATTCAGCTCAACCATTTTGAAGGGAGCTAAATGATCCGACACACGCGCCACCATCGGCGAGACATTTGAGTAGGCATGACATACTCTCAACCACCGGAGTCATTCAAGTCAATAGAAGACGTAGGTATCTAGACAATGATAGCTCTGAAGTACATGGTACTCACACAATGCTGGCTATGCTGCTATATAATACTAGAAAGATTAACTCTATATAATGCAAAGATAGTAGCAATCCTCATCAGCTATGACAATAACAGTAAACGATACCTACGACAGTCTTACCAAAAAATAAAATTTAAAAAATACACATAAAAACGAAATTAAAAAATAATAATATTTAACCTGACAGCAAGCTAATGTTGGTAAAAGAACACGAACATTGTCTTGAGTTCAACACAGCGACCAACTATGCTTATCATCTAAATAATCATTAATAGAATAGTATGCCTTAGAACAGAGATTAGCTTTTACCTTTGCTTTAAATGCGTTAAATGGCAAATCTAGAAAAGAAGACGGTAACTTGTTGTAAAAAGTTATACCAACCCCAACGAATGAACTATGCACCTTATGAAGTCGATGAAAGGGAGCTCGTAATTTGTCCTTATTTCTGGTGTTAAAGTTGTGAATATCACTATTGTTACTGTACAAATGAATGTTCTGCCTAATATATAAAATGTTGGCGAATATGTACTGTGAAGCCGCTGTGAGAATACCAATCTCTTTAAAAAAATCTCTTAGAGAAACACGCGCACCTAATTGGTAAGCGCTTCGATATTAAACCTGCCTGGTCTAGAGCATACTTTCTTCTGACAAGTTATCTATATAATTCCGTTCATGCAAAATAGTGTAATCCTTATTCTGTATATACGGTGAAATAAACTTCTTTTGCTTCGAAATTTAAACTCACATTGAAAATTTAAAAATAATGTTTGAATCCGGTCACTAGTTTCTGAGAAATTCGACGGGGAATTAGGCAGAAGTAGAAGAAGAAAGACACAAACTTTTCACCTTTTATATCTCTGTTAAAATGCTCTGCTCTGTTAAATCTCTTATGACTTATGAGATGTCATTGTAAAGGGCTACAAATGATTTTTTATGTCCCGGAGCGGCTATAGCTGGATCGGGCTAAGACTCAGCACTATAACTTGATAACCCTCCACGCTTTTTTGAAGATAATTCATGTCCTAACATGTTTTTATAAATGTTAAATGGCTTGGGATCCGAGCATAAAAAGTTGCATTAAAAATAAACCAAAAAAGCTTATTGAGGAAAATGATTGCGGTTCTTGTTTTCAAATCTAATAGAAGATCCTATTAAGGGGAAGTACTTAAAACCGCCGTTGTTTGGTTTGTGAGTTATAAAAACCCGCGATATTGATTTATTTGATAAACAAACACACTAACTAGACTGTGGTATTTAACTACTAATGCATAGGTAAATAACATAGCGTAAGTCGGTAAAAATTGTATACGTAGATTCTTACTGACGAGGATACCTACTAAACAAAAATAGTTATTTATGCTACAAGTGCGGAAGGTAGGTGATTTCCGATGAGTGGATAAATCGACACGAGTCGGAAATCATGTTACGCACGTGTATCATACAACATTTTACTATGCATTGTGCAAGGAAATAAGAAAAAATATCTGAACCAAGCAAGAAATTAATAAAATGGCGGGCTTATTCAAGAGCGCTCAGCATATCCACAGATTAACTTTTACTGCGCATGTGCAAATAGCTGTCACGTTGTAACGCAAAAAGGCACGAGCAAAATATTCATTCTGCCAAACATATTTAATACATTTTTTAAATTAATTTATTGATCAAAATCTAAATCTAGAGTGATTAAAAACGCCTTAAATGAAGTATTTGTTTTGTTTTACCTTTTATATGAATGATAATCTGTACTTAACTAATTTTTTGTACTTTTCTCAAATAATAAAAACTCTATGCGACGGGCTGACGTTGGAGTTAAAAATTAAAAAAGTACAGGAAATTAAAAAGCACTAGTAAAAAAAGTGACACTTTCCGCACAGTTTGGCTACTTGGAAAACGCTCTTTTCGAGGACATGCATTGTAAAATAATTTATATAAAAGGTTGCTCATACTAAACACGGTCTAATTTAAGTGACACCAATAACTAAAACAGCCTAAAAGTAGTGAGAAGTAGTTAGATTACTTACTTACTTACATCTTTTAAAAATGACTTGCTGTATCGCTTGATATCTCGAAGGCCTTCGACAGGGTCTGGCACGCGAGTCTGCTCAGTAAGCTTCCTGCTTATGGCATCCCCACTGGTTTTTGTAGCTGGATATCAGACTTCCTTAATGAACGGTCGATCCGAGTAGTCATTGACGGCTGCTCCTCAGACCTTATGGCTATTGATGCCGGAGTTCCTCAGGGGTCTGTTCTCTCTGCAACTCTTTTCCTGCTGCACATCAATGACCTACTTCAGCCTGGTACTGTTGGGTACGCAGATGACAGTACTGTTTCAGAGAGATACTTGTCCAGCGCAAAAACCAGCGTGGATGAAGTTCGTTCCTTGAGGGAGGCTATGGTTGAGCGGACAGATTTGACCTTAAGCCTTGTATCCCAGTGGGGTGATGACAATCTGTCTCTTTTAACGCCACCAAAACACAGGCGTGTCTTTTTACCGCTAAAAGGAGTCTGTTTGATCAAACGCCTACATTTCGGGGTGCGTCTGTTCCTGTGACTGATTGGCTCGAGCTCCAAGGCATGGAGTTGACATCCAGTCTCAACTTCGGCTCCTCCATTGAGTACAAAGCCCAAATCGCGGCCAAAAAACTGGGCATCCTAAATAGAGTGAAGCGATACTTTACGCCTGGACAGCTTTTAACCCTATACAAAGCGCAAGTCCGATCCTGCATGGAGTATTGCAGCCACCTTTGGGATGGTTCAGCTAAGTATCAGCTTGCCGCGCTTGACTCAGTGGAACGCAGAGCCAAGAGGCTCATTGGCAACGTTGAACTGGTGGACGCCAAGCTTCACAGCTTGGCTCATCGCCGCAAAGTTGCCTGCTTGTCGGTCTTCTACAGACTGTACTTCGGTGAGTGTGCTCAAGAACTCCACGACCTCATCCCACCAGCCCCCTTCTACCATCGGACATCTAGACGCACTGCAAGTTATCATCCTTACCTTGTTGCCATTCCACCAATTCGAACCAAGCGCTTCCAAACATCCTTTATAATGCGCACAGCGAATGAATGGAACTCACTACCTGCTTCTGTGTTTCCGAACGCATTCAACCCGAATCTCTTCAAAGTTAGAGTGAACAGGCTTCTTCTGGGTAAGCTCACTCCATCGTAGACTCTGTCTCTGTCACCTATGACCTAGACTAGAGTCAAGAGCAAACCCATTACAAATAAAAATAAAAAATAAAATAAAAAATAAAATTACCGTAAATACAGTATCCGGCCAAACTGTCATCCGTGTCACTCCTACATATTACTACGTATATTTTACAATATTTTTTTTTTTACAGAATGTAGACCAAATGAAGTAGCAAGGGGATGCATTAATCCATGCCCTCCTGAGAAGACTTGCCAGGATCGTGAAAGTTATCTATGTCTAGCCGTAGTTGTACCTTGTCAATACGCATGCCACTGTAAAGAAGGGTTCATCAGAAAGACTGAAGGTGGCGAATGTATACCAGAAGAAGATTGTGGTAAGTACCAATTAAAAAAATCAAGGTAAGTAGTGCAACAATAAATGAATAATTCGAAAAGAGTCTGTCTGTAGATCGTAATCATCACCATCATCAGTCTTTTAATGTTCCCACTGCTGGGACTCAGGCCTCTGTGAGAGAAGGAATAGGCCTTACTCCACCACGCGGGTCCAGTGCGTGTTGATAGATGTTACAAGTCTTCGATTTTTTTGTTTTAGGACATGCCTGGTTTCCATACTAGGTTTTCCTTCACCGTTTTTCGAGCAGTGTTGATGTAATGATTTACACACAGTAAAGCGCCTACCTGGGTTCGAAGTGTTCGAACCCGGGACCTACGATAGATAAGTTCGGGCCGTTACCACTGGCCATCACTGCTCTTAAGTCTATCTGTAATAACATTAAAATTAAACAGCAGTGCTTTTCAGGGCCTTACTGTGGCAGATATGAAATGTATAATGATTGCAAGAAGTCTTGTCTAAATGAAACCTGCTGTGCATTCAAGAATCCATCTAACTGTATCAGCAAAGAGTCTGAGCCTTGCAAACCGGGATGCATTTGCAGTGACGGATACTTTAGAGCTGAAGAAGATTCTCCGTGCGTACCGCAATGCGTATATTCTGAGATGCAGGATTCAAAAGTTTGTTTGAATCGGGATGATTAATACAAATAGACTGTTGTATTATTATTCGATTTAAAAGGTCTAAACTTATTAAATTGTTAATAGTTTACCCTACAGTAAATTATTTATAAGTCACCTCTTTTTCACCTCAATAAGCCGAGCATCACTTGTGAAATTACAGTTAAATGCTTTACAAAACTTATATGCTTTATTTAAAAAAAACTCATAATACGGTACAGAAGGATAGTGATTAAAATAACTAAAAACAAGTAAGTAGGTACTAATTACATTTGGATAATCCAAATAATCAGATCACCTAATAGCTAACTTCGAGATACATTTAGTCTTTCAGTAATGTAACCTAATTATTTTGGTTAGAGTTGCTGTTTCTATGATGCGAGGGTCCGACTCGCACTTGGACGGTTTTTTAATTACAAATAGGTACCTACTTGTGCCTGCTGCACGACTATTGGTAGATACCTGCGTGGGTTCTCTGCCTTTTCCCCGAAAATTGTTTGGCAGATTACCACTTGCCAACCAACGTTTCGCAGAATTTTATTTTCCGAATAATCATTTGCCAACTTATCATATTGAATTTTGTTTTATTTCCCAACCTCACAGTTACGTGCGTTTAGTCTGCTTTTCATATTGACACATTTTAAAATGCCAACTTTCAAGTAGCAGAATGTTTTAGTTTGAAGTTTAAAATCCAGAAGATCCATATCCAAAAGTTTAAAATCCCGAAATTATATCCTTTGGGATGTAATTTCGGGCTTTGTGGCCTAAAACCTCTAAGACAGTGAGTTTTCATGCGCTCGCTCGCTCGGCTCGCTCGCGGTTGGTCACCGCCACCCGATGCCCACATCGTGGTCGGGGGGGCTCAAATCGCTGTCGAGTCTACCATGAAGTACCTAGGATTGGTGCTCGACAGCCGGTGGGATTTCGGCCCCCACTTCCGGTGGCTGGCGCCCAAGTTGTTGGGCGCGGCTGGGGCGCTGTCTACGCTGCTGCCCAATCTGGAGGGCCCGAGCGCCACCTGTTGGCGGCTGATACATAATAAGACAAAACCAAAGGAAATCTTGGTTTTAATCCACAATAAAATTACAAGCAGACAGATTGTTTGACACAACGGTTTGACATCACTAGGCAACATAGTCAATGATGGAGTGTCGATATGATCTCCTTACTACTTATGAAGGTTTCATATCATTCACCCATGCTCTATGAAGAAACGTAGTCATGAAGATAGGCCGGAGGCCTTCTTTCTCGAGTAGAACGACGAGGAACTTCTATGTTTTCAACTTCGGCTGGCCCAGCTGTTTCAATAGGCTCGTCCTCATTTGTAGGTGAAGTAGATGGTCCACGTGGTGGTTCAACGTCGGAGTTTTCTTCGTCATCTACCGTATATGGAAGCGGCGCCAGGGATCTATTCGAAACAGTTGTCTCACGGCCATCAGGTAAGCGTACATATGAGTATTCAGGGTTGCATTGTAGTAGTTCCACTTCTTCTACCGCAGGTTCATATTTGGAGTTTCGTACGTTTTTCTTCATAAAGACTGGCCCTGGAGATTGCAGCCATGTCGGTAGTGACTATCCATTTCCTGAGCGACGAGGATGGTTGAACATGCGCTCGTGAGGAGTGGCGTTAGTTCCCGTGCAAAGCAAAGATCTAATAGAATGTAGGGTTGGATACAAGCCCTTCTCCCAGTCATTAATGTCAGCGTTGTTGGACCGAAGATACAGCTGGATCGTACGCCACAAGGTTCCATTTAAGCGTTCAACCAAACCATTCCCTTGTGGGTTATATGGAGTAGTGCGACTGCACGCAGTACCAAGTGAGGTCAGGTACTTTCTGAGCTCATCCGATAAGAACGACGTCCCTCTATCGAAATGTATGTATGCTGGCGTGCCAAATGTAGAGAACAGATCATTTAAGCACTTTATAACCGTTGCTGACGTCATGTCTTTACAGGCATAAGCAAAAGGGAACCGACTAAACTCATCAATTATAGTTAAGATGTACTTATTTGGAGTTTTTGAGGGAAGCGGGCCCTTAAAATCTAAGTTTAATCTCTCGAATGGCGATGTAGCTTTTATGAGACGCCCTTCATTCCTTATGTAACGGGGTTTGATTTCGGCACATACTGGACAGGCAGCGGTCATTCTTTTGATATCTTCGATTGAGTAGGGTAGATTTTTGGACCGTACCCAATGATTCATGCGTGAAATACCAGGGTGGCAAAGAGAGTTATGTAAAGAAATGAGTTTGTTTGGAGAGTTGCTATCGATGTGCACGCAAACTCTTGATAAGGCATCAGCAGCAAAATTCTGGTTGCCTGGCCGATAGATTATGTCGTACTTGAAACAGGAGAGCTCTAGGCGCCATCTCTCGATTTTCTCGTTTTTTATCTTATTAGAGTGTGTCTGGTTAAACATAAATGCTACAGATCGCTGGTCTGTGATTAATAGGAAATGACGTCCAATCAAAAAGTGTCTCCATTTTCGAAGTGCTTCAACAATGGCGCAGGCCTCCTTTTCTATTGATGGCTGTCGCTTTTCTGTATCATTTAGCGACCGTGAAAAGAATGCTACAGGTCTTCCTTTTTGTGATAGTGTCGCAGCAATTGCAAACTCCGATGCATCGGTTTCGACCGAGAATATTTCCTTCCCGTTAATTCCAGCCAAGGCCGAATTAGCAATGTCCTTCTTAAGGTCGTTAAAAGAATTAATAGCGTCTTGAGATAAGGGAAATGTTGCTTCGACCAGTGGTCTTATTTTGGATGAGAAGTTTTCTACCCATTTCGAATAGTGAGCGAATAGGCCAAGGGCTCTTTTCAAGGTTGCTGAGTCAGTTGGAACAGGAAGATTCGTCAGGGGTTCAAGACGGCTTTTGTCTGGTTTGATAGTGTTTTTGTGTATGCTATAACCAAGGAGGTTGATCGACTCCGCTTCGAACGTGCATTTGTCAGTATTAAGCGTAAGTTTGTACTTTTCAGCAGCTTCCATAAACTTGCGAAGGTTTTCGTCATGGTCCTCTTTATTGACACCGCATACAGTGACATCATCCAGGTAAGCAAATGTGCCTTTGAGGTTCTCCGAATCGATGATATATTTTAGAGTTCTCTGAAAAGCTGCCACGCCGTTCGTCACTCCAAAGGGAATCCGTGTGAACTGATATAGGTTCCCACATGCTTCAAAAGCGGTATATTTCCGTTCTTTGGTCAGAATGGGCACCCGGTGATATGCACTTTTGAGGTCTATTTGGCTAAATAAGTTGTACTGTGATACTCGCGTTATAATAGAATCGATACTTGGAAGGGGGTATGCGTCGAGTTCCGTAAATCTATTTATAGTCTGTGAATAGTCGATCACAAGACGTTTTCGATGGTGTCCTCCTCCAGCCACGAGAACCTGAGCCCTCCAGGATGACACACTGGGCTCAATAACTTTATCCTTGATCAAATTATTTATTTCATTCGATATGAAATCTTGATCTTCTTGTGAGTGGCGTCTTGAGCGGATTGCGATTGGTTTGATATTTGGAGAGAGATTCGTAAAGACTGATACAGGCGGAACGGAAGCCTCTAGTACGTTGCAGACTTTTAGCGGTTGTTTATCACCTCCAAACTGAAGTTCAAGAGAAGAGTGCTTTTGGAGGAGGTCATGTCCAATAATAACGTCGGCGCAAAGATTGTTGATGATCAGTAAAGGCTGGTTTCGGTGTATATGGCCACCTATTTGAATTGACGCGTAACATAATCCATCGACGTAGGAAACGTTGTTGAGAGATGCGAGTGTTATAGCTTGTCTACAAGGCTTAAGTTTGAGTTTCAAAATTTGAGCGAGATTCTTGTCAATGAAGCTGATGGAACTGCCAGTATCGATGAGTGCATCAGCGCGGTAGTTGTTGAGAGTAATGGGAGTTGTAGCTTTACTGAGACTAGAAGGAGCAGCGGCAGAAAATACTGATAGATTAGAGCCGGCAGGTTGTACTTGCGTATCGTCATCTGTGACAGCAGCATTTGTAGAGTTATCAGTTGAATCGCGATTAGAGCTTCTGCAGACCTTGGCAAAATGGCCACGCTTCGAACAGAGTTGGCATTCCGCGTTGCGGGCGGGGCATTTTAATCTTTGATGGATGTTACCCCCACAAAAGAAACAACGACGGCGATGAGTTGTTACTAGGTTCGGCTGCGTTCGTGTTGTCTCAGTGGCAGCATTGACAGGGTCAGGATTGAAGGAAGGAGACTTTACTAGTAGTTGAGAGGTGATCTCGGCAGTTTCCAAGGTAATGGCAAGGTTCAAAGTCTCTTCTAGTGTCAGAGATTTTTCTAGGAGCCGTTCCTTTATTTTGCTTGATAAGATCCCGCTGATAAATGTCCCACGTATGGCTTGGTTCTGGTGTTCTTCCGCTGTCACTGCTTTAAATTCACAGTCATGAGCAAGGATATTAAGCGCTCGAGAGTATTCTGCGATGTTTTCTCCAGGCTGTTGTTTCCTAGTCGTAAGTCGATGCCTTGCCAAGGTTATGTTCTGTTTCTTTTCATAGGTATCGTTAAGTTTGCTTATTGCGTCGCTGTACTTAGTGCAGGAGCGGATGTGGTTAAAGATTGTTGGCGAAATGTGTTTGATAAGTATCTTCAGTTTGAGCGATTCGTCGGGTGATCCTTGTTGTGCGATAAAGCTCTCAAAAGTGTATTTCCAGTGGGCCCACTTTAGATCAGCACCGGGTGTAGCAGGCTCTACGTCAAAACGATCGGGTCGAAGATATTGCGACATCGTCGAAGGAGTTAATTTCTCTTGAGACATCGTGGTACATAATATTATTACACGATACTAATTATTGTGGAATAAATTGATACATAATAAGACAAAACCAAAGGAAATCTTGGTTTTATTCCACAATAAAATTACAAGCAGACAGATTGTTTGACACAACGGTTTGACATCACTAGGCAACATAGTCAATGATGGAGTGTCGATATGATCTCCTTACTACTTGTGAAGGTTTCATATCAGCGGCTCTACGTGGGGATCGTGCGATCGATGGCCCTCCATGGGGCCCCAATCTGGGCGGCTGACCTGACGGCCGGTAGCATCGCTGTCCTGCGGAAGCCGCAGAGAGCGATGGCCGTCAGAGTCATCAGGGGGTATCGCACGATCTCCTACGAGGCGGCTTGCATACTGGCCGGATCCCCGCCCTGGGGCCTGGAGGCGAAAGTACTCGCGTCACTATATCGGTGGCGCGAGGAAGCGCGAACGCGGGGCGAAGGGCCGATGCAGCGACATATGGAGTTGCGTCGGTCTCAGCTCCATGAGGTCCTGGTGGCGGAATGGCGGGACAGGCTTTTACACCCTACCGCCGGCCTCATCACCATCAAGGCGGTCCGGCCGGTGCTCGAGCGCTGGCTCGGGAGGAGACACGGCTCCCTGTCGTTTCAGGTCACGCAGGTGCTCTCGGGGCATGGTTGCTTCGGGAAGTACCTGTGTCGCATAAACAGGGAGCCGGACGCCCGGTGTCACCACTGCGTCGTCTTCCGGGAGGACACGGCGCGGCATACGTTGGCAGAGTGTGCCGCTTGGGAGGAGCCACGCCGTGCCCTCATCTCAGAAGTAGGTAGTGACCTGTCGCTGCCGGCCGTAGTCGAGTCTATGGTCGGCAGTGAAGAGTCCTGGGACGCGGTGGTATCCTTCTGCGAAACAGTCGTCTCGCAGAAGGAGGCTGCGGAGAGGGAGAGGGTGATTTCATACGCTCACCCGATCCGCAGCAGACGCCCCGGGCGTCGGCGGAGGTAGTAAGTATCGTTGTTGCCGCGATCCCCAGCGTAGGTGTGAGATGGAACACCGGGGATTAAGCTTTTTGTGCCTGGCTCGAGGCTCCAGTTTATTCTCCACAAGGATAGCCCGGTTAAGCAGTAGCCAATCACCCTGATTGAACTGTAAGATGACGATCCCAAAAATAAAAGATTCCCGACACTCTGCTGGAGGAAAGGCGGCAGACAGCCGCCCGTCTTTCCTCCAGTGGCTCATATTGCTATTGATAACTGTTAGGTAATAAGGGACCAATTTAAAGTCGCGAAAAACAAAACAACATATGTCTACATTCTTTCGAGATCGAACGCAGAATGTTTGGAGTATTCGTTTTAGGGTTCCGTACCAAAATGGTAAAAAGGAACTGACTCTGTCTGTCCGTCTGCCACAGCAGGATGTCTCAAGTACCACTAATGCTATCAACTTAAATATTTTTAGATGACGTTTGCAAAATAGTTGTATATATATATGCAACAGGTACTGAAAGAGGGTCTTAAAAAATCGAAATGGGGCTTCAAGGTCATATGAAAGAGCGCTATAAATGCACATTCTCAATTTTTAATCCTTTTAGGCCGCATAGTTTTCAACTTTTGAAGAAAAAAATTAAAAAAAAGTACCGCCCCCCCTCCGTATCTCCGAAGTTTGCAAAGAGAAAAATCTGAAATTATTCTATGCGATAGAAGTTTATGTAAAGACGAGCACACGTTTTTATCAGAAATCATCAACAAAAATTACATTAGTTCCACTATCAGCCAAGAGATGGCGCTGACCTAAAACTGCAATATTCTTCACCGTAGGTGACACATTAATCCCCCCCCCCCCCCCCACAACCACGGTGAAGCGAAGAGGAACCCGAGGAGGGGCCGCTCGTCAGGGCTTTTGCCGACAAGCCGACGACGTACCAGCCAACATGTAGGTTGCGCGATGTCGTATGGGGTCTACCAAACCCATACAATATCTCGGCTGAAGGTTGGAGGCCGCGGCGGAAGAGGAGTGCCGGTATTGCGATGCGCCGCTCTCCCTACCTTCCGCGGCCTGGACGGGACGGGTGTGCGAGTCCGACTCGCACTTTGTACGGTTCCGTACCCAAAGGGTAAAAACGGGACCCTATTACTAAGACTCCGCGGTCCGTCTGTCTGTCTGTCGGTCTGTCATCAGGCTGTATCTCATGAACCGTGATAGATAGACAGTTGGAATTTTCACTGATGATGTATTTCTGTTGCCGCTATAACAACAAATATGAATAACAGAATAAAATAAATATTTAAGTGGGGCTCCCATAAAACAAACTTGATTTCTTTGCCATTTTTTGCGATAATGGTACGGAATCCTTCGTGCGCGAGACCGACTCACACTTGGCCGGTTTTTTCTAGGATTCTGTGTGCATCTATATATATTTACACTTCTGCTTTAAAATATAAATAAAATATGTTTTATGTAGATACTTTTTGTTTTCATCATCAATCCCCGTAACACACCTATTAACAAAAAATGTTCCAATTTTGTTATGTGTGATATGTATTTGACCTTGTACTTTTTTTGTAAAATTGTGGCTTACATATTGTAGAGTTTATTATAGATTTGAGATTCAAGTCTCCGTTGTTCAATACACATTGAGACGTCAAGATGTTCACACCACTTGTATTGTTTATCAGCTGTGTCATGTTGAGTGGGGCTCAGATGGGTACTGAAGGACTCCCAGATTCCCGGCCGCTTGAAATAAAAGATTCAGGTTGGTGTCCACAATTATTTTTAAGGTGCTTTTAACAAGTTATTTAATATAAAATACTTAAGAAACATTTTTTTATTAAAATGTTGGATGCTTTTCAGAATCATTTTATCAGTAAAATTAATAAAAAAAATATCATCTAGTCCGGGCTCACCACATAGCGGACCGGGGTTCGGATTCGGACCGCCGACCAATTTGTGTGGACCTAATGTAAACAGTACAACACCGATTTCAATCTCCAAGATTCAATGACAGTTTGCTTTAAACCTCACAGACCGCAACAGTCATTAAGAAACGGATCCCAAATAAAATTGATGGTGACCCCTGATCTTGTTAATCGCCATGAAAAGGTTCGTGTTCTACGAGCATAATTTTTGTTTGCCTCTTGTGTTTAAAGGTATTTTAGCATAAAAAACCTCTTCTTCGCTGGGTGCATAACACCATTTAATAAAAATATTAAAATGAAATCAAAATAATCATTGTCGGGCGAAAGTTCAAACCGATTTAAGTATAGATACCACTTTGTCATGATTATTAGCTATTTGTTGTTATTATTATTTTATTTTCCATTTTCCAGAGTGTGGGCCAAACGAAGTATTAAACAATTGCGTTGAACCATGTGGAGGCCAAGATTCTTGTTACGATCGTGATCAGATTAACTGCCTAGACGTAATTCAAGCTTGTATAACCACATGCGTGTGTAAAGAAGGTTTCATAAGAAAGACAGTATACAGCGAATGTATACCAAAAGAAGAATGCGGTAAGTCTTGACACTCTTGACTCTAGTCTGTTGTTTCTACCTAGCTCTATGGTAAATAGGAATGGGTTTTTGTCTAGCTATGTGTCGACGAGGATAGGCGATTTAAGGCCGTACCCTGACCAAAAAATCAGCATGAGATATGAGCATTCCTATTGGCCTAGCGGCACTGGTGGCGCTTTAATTACTACGTGAATACCCCCAGATTTTAGAATAAAATCTTTATAAAATCGAACATGGTTTTTTTGAAAAAATAAAAACTTACAAAATGCTCGTTATCAAATTGTCTATCCATTAGTGTTAGTATAAAAAATCATTAATGAACACTTTACGAGGAGATGCGTGCTATTAATAATTATTTCACATTTTTATGGTTTTGTTGGAAGGAGATTAGTGACACATATACCTCTTTAAAAATCATTAATGAACACTTTACGAGGAGATGCGTGCTATTAATAATTATTTCACATTTTTATGGTTTTGTTGGAAGGAGATTAGTGACACATATACCTCTTTAAAAAAAAATGTACTACCATTTTAGAATCAACATTGTGTAGAAATTTAATGTATTTTTATTAATTGATATTTATTTTTAAATAAAGAGTAGATAGCTCTTAAAAACTGCACAAAATTCGACTAGCGCGGCGTTTTGCTCGGGGAGGGGCCTTAATTGTGATTTGTGTTTTTTTTTTACTAGCCTATTCTGTTCAACTCCTAAGCAAAACCCTTTCCACCTGTCGCGAACTCGCGCTACCTCCTTCCGCTGTGGTGATATCTGACTAGTACATCCAAAGCGTAAAATAATAAATATGGAGTACCTACATCTCACCATCTATATTTTTTTTTTCTTTATTTGATGAGTGGCCTCTCGCAGTTCAACCTCAGAGGTAGGACTATTGAGTATTTAAGCATGCAATAATAAGTTTGCGACAATATTTCACAAATAAAATGGGTAAAGCCAAGTTGTTTTTGTTTTGATCTACCTATGTAATTTCCGTTTTATGAAACGGATAAAACAAATATGCGATAACTACGGTTTGAACTTGGAATTGTGAGCTCGAAGCAAATATTTTTTTTTTTTTAAATAGCTATTCATTTGTTTCTTTGGAATTTCTTGTTTGTGTTTGAACAAATATTTACTAAAAGTAAAAGCATAAATACTCATCCCAATTACTAAATAATGTTGTAACCTTTACGAAAACTGGAAACTACTGGGTTCAATACCTGTCACAGGATCCAGGCTGGTTCCTGCTCAGGGAATTAGTTGATTCCTTTACTAGAGGTAGTTTGCTCAGTTAACTAAACTTTACTTTTCACGTTTTCAGGCGGTCCTTGTGAGATATTTACACACTATTCGGAATGCAAACAGTGCTCAAACGAAACCTGTTCTTCAATTGTGAATCCGTCAAAACCGAATTGCAAGAATGAAGTAACATGTACAGCGGGATGCGCTTGCTGGCCCGGATATTACAGGAAAGATGAAAATTCGCCCTGCCTCCATCGTTGCTCATGCCCAGAGTTGGAAGATTCGCCCGATTGTGCGTCATGGAGAATTCCAATCACTAACTTACGAAACAACTGAGATTCATTTTTGTGAGGTTTTTAGGTTCCAAACTCATACATTTTTGAAGTAATTATGTTATGTAATAAACATTTAACTGTTTTAGATTTTTATTTCATTTATTTATAAATCCCTACACATACAGGATCTATTCAATAAATGAATATAAATGTTAAAAATCCACGAAGATAACATCATAACTCAGGTATATACAACCATAAAAATATTCAAAAGTGATTTTGTCTGTCCGTTTGTCAGTTTCTTACGCTTTCACATCTAAACCGCTAAACCAATTTTGACAACTATTGGTATATTGAACTTAATAGATTGGACCTAGGTAGTATGTTTCCTTGAGATAACTAACTTTCCGAACATGAACTTGGCACAACCAAAGCGATTTCGATATAAGTTTGTAATAGTAGACAATAGGGTTGTTTCCTGTGTAGAAAAATTATAATTCTATTAAGTCTGTCAGTAAGATTATCAAATAATATGGACCCGTATTTTTTACTTTACATAAAAAAACTTTTTTACAAAAAAATACTACCGACTTCCAAATAAGAAAACTACAAAGTGAAAAATAACTTTATTTTTGGAAGTCGGTGTCTTTCGTAGGTACTATTTTTTTGCGTTATGGACACCGACTTCCAAAAATAAAGTTATTTTTCACTTTGTAGTTTTCTTATTTGGAAGTCGGTAGTATTTTTTTGTAAAAAAGTTTTTTTATTTTTCACTTTTTAGTTGTACCTAACTAATAGGCAAGTTGTTTAGTAAGTTTCCTATAACGCCAAAATAGATTACCCGAATATCATGAAACTTGAACAAAATCGATCAAATGAGAGATCTGCTTACCCCTTAAGAGCGTATTGGCGTGATGTTATGTTATGAAATGGTATAAACAATAAACAGACATGCGATTGCAGCAGTCCCGAGAGATTTGCCGTTATTTATTGAAGAGTTCTGTTGTATATCTTCGAAGTTCTTCATCAGATCTTCACCAAATTAAAATGGGACCAATTTCGGAACATACTCTATCAAACAAAAAAAGAATTTTCAAAATCGGTCCACAATTGACGGAAATATCGGTGAACATACATAAAAAAAAAAAAAAAAAGAAAAACATACAAGAAGTCGAACATAGAACCTCCTCCTTTTTCGAAAGTCGGTTAAAAATAAATAGACCATTACAAAGAAAAGCGCATCAAAGTTTGGGAGTGGGGGCTTGCGATGTCACTTTGTCAGTATAAAGTGTAGCACACCGTGACGTCACACGATATTTCAATGTACTATATCGTCGTAATTTTGTGTTTACGTGACAAAAGAAAAATACGAGTCCAATATTTTCAGGTTATCTATCTGACGGACTAAATTAGTAGATTGTTTATTTAGGGAGCAAACAACTCTTTTAAAGGTGAAATTGTTTTTTTTAATCCTGAGCGCATCGAGGGATTCAAAGTACGTCACTCGAGCTTATAATAGAGTTGCTCCCGAGGTGGACACTCTACTTTTTATCACCCTCTATGAGAAAAAAGTCAGTGCAACTTATGAAAAAGGACGTTACGTTTATTTATTTACATAAAATTAGGAACCATAAGACATAACATAGAAATAATTAGAGGCTAATGTTTATATTTGAACAATTATGGAAGTGCATCGTAACAATTCTATCCTACCTCTTCCGTTACAGTTGTAGATTTATTTTTTGATTTGGCTCGCACGCGGTTTTCCAGCCAGTTACTTGTTCAATACAAAGTTCCCGAGCGGTCCGAAATAGAATTACAATCGTTCATTAACCATTCACCTCATACATTCGTCGTAATCGATTTTAGCGATGATATCCTCTTTTGGACCGCATGGTTTGTGATTCATCTCTTTGCTGATTGGAACATTTACTAACAATATCCACATTCCAAATTCAAATCACTTTAAAATCGCTATTTTAGTCCCTGTTTACGAATAGTAAACTAACTCTTTTTAAATAGATGTGATAAAAAAATATTTTTATCATCTACCCTAATCACAGATTGTCAGTATAACAAGGAATCCTTAATCGTATACAAATAACCCAACTACGAGTACATAGTAGTGCCTATACAAATAGATTCAAGGCTCTGTTTATAAACATACATTACACATTGAGTCGTCAAAATTTTGATGTCATTTCTAGTTTATTTTTAATTTATCAAGGCAGTTAAGTATAATATATAATATAATAATTAAGTACTAACCAAAAAAGCCCATATTTCGGTTATCAGCCTAAATCTATGCATTACTAGTTTATTTTTAATTTATTTAGACAATGTATTTTTGTGATATGTGCACAAAAATGTAAATGTTCAAGCATCATTATCATAAACTATTTTTTTTTTTTTTTAATATATTTTAATACAGAGGTGTTACTTAATTCTAAACTCGCCAAACTTTTACGTTTGATGGCGAGATTAATAATTAACGAATTGACAAATACCCGTCCAATTCCGGCAAACCTCATACATAATTTATTTTCGGAACCACCAATCAAACATTTGCTTTGTGGGAGATAAAAATAACAGAGGTCCTTCCTTTTTTTTTCAATCTATTTTTTTTGAGTCTTCAGTACACTCTGGGTGACTATGCCAGCCTCATAGGAACAATCAAAAGTAGTGTAACCAATACTATGCGCACGCTGCACAGCGATTCCGCCAGTAGCTACTCACAACTCTTTCCTCTCATTCCTTACTTTCCCTCTCTCATTCCTTTCTTTCACACATAATTTCAAAAAGGTATAAATACTCATGCATTCTTTAGACAAAGGTCGGCCTAACGTTGCATTGATTCCCCCGTTAAATAGATCAACGTTCGATAATAACCTCAGTCTCAGGTCATAATATCGATCACATTTCAACAAAACATGCATTATATCCTCCGACTTATGGCACAGGTCACAGAATGGCGACGATCTCACGCCCATAAGAAAATAAAACTTGTTCAGCGGAACATGTCCAGCCCGTAACCTGAGGGCCACAACCAATGTCTCTCTAGAGAGGCTGGTGCATCTTGCATGGTGTAGTACCAAGCACCCTTAGTCTGCGTGGACTCCTTAAAGGCTTTTACCCACTTTCCTTTACACAGACCTTTAGCATATGGAATTATTTCACTACCATAGGGCCAGTTCAAATCATCCACACCATTGTCTGCTGCATTTCCAGCCAGCTGATCTACCACCTCATTCTCAAATACGCCAATATGCGACGGTATCCACTGAAACTCAACACAGACATTTTGATCTTGTAACCTGTGCAATAGCCCCAGCGCGTCATAGACTATCGGCTACCTCGGATAGCCGCGACACACCGAGCCAAATACTGTAGGGCACTTTTAGAGACTGATAAAATGACTATATTTTGTTCTCCAACAGTATTTGCATAAGATAATGCCTCCGTGATCGCCGTTAACTCGGCTCTCATCACAGAGACGTCCTCATGCAACCTGAACTGCATCTATACATCCAATTCCAGGCATGCCACCCCAAACCCCCGCAGGCCCCCTGAGCCACCCGTGAAAAGTTTATAGAATCCTCTATATCTGTGTCGAATCTCAGTCTAAGATATTATTATTATTATATTATTATTTTTATTATTTATTTTCTATCCCTTTGTCTAAGATCACATTATATCCCCGCTCAGGCTTATCCATGCTGTCACAAGAGTCGTGAATGTTGGATTTAACATTAATGTTTGAGATCCATGTATCCAAAGCAAACATCTCCAATGTGCAACTCTTATATATAACCTTATTAACTAATGCCTTGTGTACCTTTAAAGTGATGCCGTCTTTCCCCTCCAATGTCCTTCTAAACTAACCAGATCCTAAATTAAACCTATAGTATCATTGGCGAGTGAAACTGTCCGCAACCAGTATCTACCACCAAGCCAAAATCTTCTCACATCAAGGGGTTGTAGACACATTTCGCTCTCCATTACATGAATTGGTTTAGTTGTTATTATTAGTTTTAACTACGACATATCTTAAGAGCTCTATTCTGTAACACCCTCAGTTTTCCTAAATGACTTGACACTACTGCCATATAGAAATCCACCGTAATCTACTTCTAATTAATGATATATAAAGTCTGCGCAAATGCTTTGGATGTACTCCCTACGACTATCCCGCTAAGGTTTTCAAAATATTTAAAAACTTGTATGCTTTTTCACAAGTGTCATTAACATGCGTCCCCCACTATCGCTTACTGTCTAACCACATTTAATTTTATTTTAAAACTTAATTTGTATTGTAATTACCTCTAAAGAAATATTGTACGTCTTCCTTGTTTTATTAAACATACACAACTTGGTCTTAGATTCTAATATAATTAGTCCCACCTCTCCAAGCAATCCTATCACGATCTGTAAGGACTCTCTAAAACATCTTACTACATCCTCAGAATTCCTAGCCTCTATAGACTTATATAAAAAAAAACATCGGCATATTGGGATATATTGACATTTATAATGTTTTTACATAAATTCATAGTGACAATGTTAAACAACAAAGGTGGTAAAGGATCACCCTGGGCTAATCCCCTATTAGTATGCCTAGATAATACACCCAACAAAATTTGACAGATCCTATCTGATAAAAAAATCCACAAATATTTATTAATTTTGTGGCTTACACCAATAGTTTCCAAAATTCTAACTAAAGCAGGTAAACTAACATTGTGGTAGGCGCTGTCTATATCATTAAAACAAGCAAGTGTGGGTGTGCCTCTAGCAAACCCTATCGTGTGTATATGTAAGAAGCCGTGTTAGGTTATCCAAAGTAGAATGACATCGCCTAAAGCCAATCGCAGATACAGATAGAACATTCCTTTTCTCAACATACCATTCTAATAGCTTACACAAAATAGAGTGGAAGGTTTTACACAACCATGACATTAGGGAGATTGGGCAAATAGATGACAACGTGTTAGAATCTCTTCCAGGTTTTGGAATTGGTACAATTCTAATATAACGCCTCTGCTATGGTACTACTCCTGTTTCTAATACTGAATTATAATTTTGTACCAGAAAAGCTTTTCCAGGCTTTCAAAGGTTATAAATCATTGAGTAAGCGACATTGTCCGCCCCCGGAGCAGTGCTTTTACGTTTTCGGGTTTCTCCAATTCATACATAGTTATTTCTTTGCTTAGGGTGCAATCACCCTTTTCCCTAAATTCTGCTGGTAAGTCCCGGACAGTATCAGGAGTCAAGGAGTACAATAATTGTTTAGCTCTTAAAGTTTCTACTGTTTGTCTTGTTCTTATTTCTTTCATCCATTTCATCCTTTTCCACATTACTGTATAAGATGCCTATGTATCCATGCTTGTACAGAATTCTGACCAACTAACTCTTACGTCGGGAATTTTGAATTACCTTTTTGGCACGAATTACTTCATCCTTGTATTTGTTAAAATTATCTGGGGTTGAATTACGCCGTAAATGTGTAAGGGCTAATCGCCGACTTGCAATAGTTTTAGAGACCTCTGAATTCCAGTATGGTTTGGGAGTAAATTTAGCACATGGATCCTGACACATTTTTATCCATGGAATAGTTTGATCAGCCACTTGATTTAACTTGTTTTCAAACATATTATTGGTATATTGAACATCACCTATAGGCACTTCAAATGAGAATTCTTTTCTGTCGAAATGCCATCCAGTTAGCCTCTCATTTTCTCTTCTTTTCCTGTAAAGATTTATCATAGCCAAACATAGATTTGATAACAACATGATCAATTCCCAAGGCTTCATTCAAAGGATTCCAAGTTATCTGGACAGCTATATCACATGTAGCAAATGTTAAATCCGGAACAGATTACTGTAATTGTCAATCAACCATTCTAATTCTTGTAGGCCTGCCATCATTTATACACATGTAGTAATTTTCAAACATGGCTTTATAGAACTTTTCACCTCTTGTGTGCGTTTTATACGACCACAGAGTATGGTGTGCATTAAAATCCCCAGCCAATATGGTTCTTGAATTGCATAAATTAAAAAGCTGGTCCCAGTCTTATACTAACTGCAGGTGGGAAATACAGGTAAATGATGTAGGATAAACCTGGAACATTGAGGACTTCTGTGTGATGATTTCTATTTTATTTTTGCAATTGTGTATTTCCTTTGCACTATTTTAATTGTCTTAAGAAAAAAAAATACATACACCTCAATATCTATCTTCTTTATCTGACCTTATAATGTTATAATCGCTCATCCTCACTATATCTTCTTCTGATACAATTTTCACTCACTAGTGCTATATGTATTTTCTCCTGCTGAAGTAATATTTCTAATTCCCTAATTTTATTCTTTAAACTGCTAGCATTCCATTGTGCAATATTGATGGTACTTTTCTTTTGCTCCATTATAGTTGTAGACCACCTTACTAGGTGCTACTGCTTCCACACAAATTCCATAGTAAATTGCTCTTTAAACCAACATACAATCTCTCCAACTATGTACTCCAATGCTGCAGTAAACTTATTTTCTAACTCCATATTTGAAAGTGCAATCTCCTTTAAGCTGGATATGAATACTCGTAATTCAAACCTTTTTCCCTTTTTGTTACTGTCCTCTTTATGGGTATTATTACTCTCACATTCAAAACTTGATATCCATTCATACGGCATTCCTTCACGGTTGGTACGGTGTGTCTTGTTATAAACATATTACACCTTTCTTTTGTTTTTTGATTATTAAGCTCCCCTGAATTAAGAAATTCTATAATATCATTACTCTTCTGCCCTGTTTATGCATTTGCTTTAACTTCTGCATAATTAATACAGCCATTATCTTGTGTGTTTCCTACATTGATCTCATTTATTCCTGACTCTAATGGTACTTGTGTCTCCTGTGATATCAAATTGCTTATCTCTCGATAGCTCCTATAACTCACCTGTATAGTGTTACTGTTATATATTCAAACTATTAGGTGTTTTTTACAAAAAGTTATGGTCCTGTACTCTTTAGTCTCTTCTTGTCATATATCTATATTTTTCTTACTTAGAAAACTGTACTAAGAAGCCGGACAAACACTTTTTACTAGTGACGTACCTATGATTTCCCTTGTAATTAACACAAATAATTTTGGTCGTTTCGCAATTTTCATGTTCGCCCCCATATTTAGGAAAAATTTGAGTTTTCCTTGAACAATAATTCCTCATATGTCTATACCGCCAGCATTTAGAGCACTGTGTCACTGGAAAAATGAAAGGCTCCACCTTCATCCTACATCCATATGTCATTACATATGGCGGGCAGGCAGGAGGCTTAAAACATATGCGAACAGTCTCACTATTTATAAAATTACCTCCCTCATCTTTGTTCTGTAATCTTTTAACACTTATTATCTCCACACTGCTTTCTAGTATCTTAACAATATTCTCAACAGTCAACTCCATTTCTATATTTGTCACCATTCCATATGAGTATGGTACCTCTCCTATTCTTCTACAGGTCCAGCCTCTCTCTTTTATACTCTGAGACTCCATAAGCGCTACAGAATGTTTATAATTGCTGAATCGCAACTAAACTTTGTAAGGGCTCCTATAAGTAACTTTCAAAATCCCTTTAATACCGGTTTCCTTAAGGACTAGCCATACCAATTTGTTTTGGCAGATTTTCTTTATGTAAAATCATAACCTCACATAGCTCCCCCTACTCAAGGCTATCAAAAATTCTACTATTTCGTCTTTTCACTCTTGTGACTGTAGTCCACTCCTTTGTTGGATGGAGGTCTAGCCCTTTTACGAATAATTCCTTCACCTTCATCTTTATTGTACTCAGCGTCAAAGATTTCATCTTCAACATCCGACCCAAAATTATATGGTTTATTTAAACCTGTGTCATTATTTCTGTATTCATAACATTCTCCCTCTCGTTATCACCACCATCACAATCATCACTACTCATCATAAGCATAATAAAAACTTTTCAATTAATACAGTCTTTAGGTTATGTTTTAGAGATCATGACCACACTTTAATCACACATCTGTTTCGTTCTAAAGCCACTATTTATTTAAGTATATCGTAAATTCCTTCATTATTAGCACATAACTTAATAATTTAATAATAACTTGAAACGTTTTATTAGATAAACAAGCGTCAATACTGCCGAAACACAACCATACGCGATGATAATGTGGCCATATTGGGGGCCTTCCTTACTTAGCTTAATAACCTCCAGTCGTGTTTTGTAGGATTCTGTAGCCAAATGGCAAAAATGGGACTCCTCTGTCGAGACCCCTCTCGTTCTCTTACAGCAAACCTTAGTGTTATAGAGAGATTGTTTTGATTTTAACCGGTTTGAATGTAAATATGTGAATGTTCATCTATTGTCAATAACTTCTAAACTACTTATCATGATTTGATAAATGAAGTAGAAGACGTAAGAAGCGTCATAATCGTAGCGTCGAAATTAATACTATACTCGATAAGTTTATTAATTATATTAATTTCAATTTGATACCTCCAGGCGTTCCAGAGAAAAAGTTCTTGATACACGGATAGACAGATGGAGAAAGAAGTGATCCTTAGGTTCTTTATTAAAATTAAATTTATTTCAAAATTCAGGCGGTAAATTTCTTGCTAGTAACAAATACTTAAAAAACTAATGTTAGTAAGAGGTACATTCCAAATCAAATAAATATTTACAAAATATTGGGAAATTGGACGAGAAATTGACTAAAAAGAAATTGTGAATTGATTAAAGTTATAATTAATCAAAAATATGTTAATTAAAAATAAAAAGATTTAAAATGTCAAGAAGATATAAATAGATAAAATATCTAGTTCTCATAAAATTGAAACAAGAAGGAACCCTAAAAAGTAAGCACAAATGAGCACATTAGAGTGCACATTATACATAGTTGCATAAATAGAATCAAGTCTTCGTGTCCGTTGTTCAATACACATTGAGTCGTCAACATGTTCACACCACTTGTGTTGTTTGTCAGCTGTGTTGCGTTGAGTGGAGCTCAGACGGATACTGTGGAACTCACGGCACATTCAGGTAGGTGTGGAGTATTATCATTTTTCCAAACACAATAATTATTTTTAAGGTAAATTAAATTAGTTATTTGCTACAAAGTTTTTAGGTAACATCTTTTTATTTAAATGTTGAAAGCCTCATTAGAATGTCCTCTAGAATCTGTAAAATTACAGTAGTCAAGTAATCATTTTATTATCATTCGCCAGTTACACAGTTAAAGTTCGTAATGTTTTTACCAGCATATTATTTGTTCAGGTATGTATTGTGTTTCAAGATATTTTTGCAAAAAATATATAGCTCTCTAGGTATTGTAGGATTCTTGTGATAGAGACCGCCGTGTTGGAATTCCGTCTGTGGTGGCGTCATCACAGTTCGCGGTTTGAAAAATCTTTCGTATACGCCGGCGTGGCGCCATGGCCTCGTTGGCAGAAGGAATTCCCCTGACATTGACGTCATCCCACGCTACGTGCGAGTTCAAAAATCAACCATGACCATATCTTCCGGTTACAGTCGAAGACCATATTTTTTTAATTGCCGAGTGCATAACACTAAATAATAAGAATCTTAACTTGATAACAAAATATTATCACCGCCGGCCGTTCATAAGTTGAAATTGATTTAAGTACTATGTGAAACTTATTAGCCTCCCATTATAGACGTATAAAGAACAGGGTGTAAAGCTTAACTTCCTCGTCATTTCTTAGTCCAGCATATGGCTTACCAGTTTGCCAAGTATCATCTACATCTGTTCAACCATAAAGTTACTACAGATAGTTTACTTTTGCATCATCATCAGGCTTTTAATGTTTCACTGTGGGATAATGGACTCCTCTCTGTATCACGCGGGCTGGTGCGGGATTATGTACATGTAGTGTTATTAAGTATGTATCTATTGTTAATAACATTTTCTTTTCCATTTTCCAGAGTGTGGGCCAAACGAAGTGTTAAGCCCTTGCGTCAAGCCATGTGGTGGCGAAGATTCTTGTTATGATCGTCATCAGTATGCCTGCCTAGCCGTAATCCAGAGTTGCAGACCCGCATGCGTTTGTAAAGAAGGTTTCATTAGAAAGACCCTGGGCCGCGAATGTATACCAAACGAAGAATGTGGTACGTCTAAACTTTAAAAGATAATAAATATTAAGCAATCGCTCCACTGCCTGCTCTGCTACCAAATACATAACACAACTTATAGTTTATTAGACGTTCGTGCAAGATGACACTGGAGCAACTGGGTTCGGGACCTGTCTCTAGGACCATAGGTTATCATTGGCTAGAGACTTTTAACTTGCCCCAAAGACTATTTAAATTGCATTGCACTCTAGAATCTAATATCTAGAGTCTAGATAGACACGCAAAGTATCGATAAGTCAGCGAGAAGTTCCCTAGAAAAAAAGATACACACTCGGGCGTACCTTTACCTCATTACCTATCATAATTAGAATATAGTTATTGCGGAAAAGATCAACCTGCATATTTAAATATTCCTTTATCGTCTCTCACCTAATCAAACTTAATTTTTAACCTTTTCAGGTGGTCCCTGTGAGATATTTTCACACTATTCCGAATGCAAACAAATCTCGAAAGAAACCTGCTCTTCAATCGCGAGTACGCCAAGATCGGATGACAGTACAGCAGCATGCACAGCTGGATGCACTTGCTGGGACGGATATTACAGAGCAAATGAAACTGAACCTTGCTTACATCGTTGCTTTTGTCCTGAATTGGAAAATTCGCCTGATTGTATCTCTTGGAGAACTCCAATCGGGTAAATTACGAAACAACTTATACACATGTTATTAATCGAACTTTATAGGTCTAGCGTACTGGTACTGAGATTCAGTTGTTATTTTTTTAAAGTAATATTGTAATAAATTTGTAATGTATAAAAAGAGTATGTATTTATTTATTTAGGAACTTCTTTATTTGCGTTAAGTCTCACTATAATATCAATAGTACACTGAAAATAATAATTGTAACTTTTTCTTACCAACAAAAGCAACTGTTTACTTGATTTTTTTTATATAACTTTTTATGAACGCGTGTGCTCAGTTTGGCGGTTACGTTTGACGTGAATAACTGGCGTCATGAGCATGACAGAGTCTGATGTGTGTGTATGAACCATAAATCGTTTAACATAACCAAAATACTTTTAAATAAAATCACTGATAATTTATAATTAATTCAGTACCTACCCAGGTATACAAACAGTCTCATTTTTTGCCGGCTTCAAAAAGGAGGAGGTTCTCAATTTAACTGTTTTTATTTGTTACCTGAAAACTTTTGACTAGGTGAACCGATTTTGATGATTCTAAACACATCAACACGGTCTAGGGATATTTTTATAAAAGCGAATTACTATCAATGTGTTAATTATTTATATGACATGTATATATTTAAAAGATACGTTATTTCCTGTCGTTCACTAAATCAATTGACGGCAACGAGTTAAGGGAAACAAAGAAAAATCTATGGCTCCTCAAACACCCCCCTCTAGCTGACCATATTGAGCCTGCGGGCCACCAACTGCCTTGGCCCACCTGGAAATCTCTAAACCCAGGAAGCCAGGTGGGTCGCTGCAGGCACAACCTAGTTAGATGGGGGTACTCCAATGACCCACAGTGCGATTGCGGAGCCACGTCCCAAACAATGCCTCACGTTTTGTCGTGCTCTCTGTGCAAAAACACCTGCACCTTAAAATACCTTTGTGAGGCAAATGACAACGCTGTCGGCGTGGCTGAATTCTGGTCAATATATATTTAATTTTGGAATCATCGATACGACGAAGAAGACTTGCCCGGATTTGAACCCACGACCTCAAGTACGAGAGGTGAGATCTTAGCCATTAGGCCACCACGGCATAATTGATGGTTTAAATAGCATTTAAATTGAAACAAAAAGTCGATGAGGCTATCAATATGAGGAAAACTTTTGCGGTTTTGTTTTGAAACAACAACACAAGATGTTACTAAGAAAAATCACTTTACACAACCTCAGACTAGTTAGTGAATTATCCAAAAAAAACTTGACAAAAACTCGTGAGTTGAATTATTGATAGACAAACAAAGACACTTGTATGTGATATTTAACAATAACTATATAATTACGTTGGCCAGTCAATATAAATCGTAAATGTAGACATGCTACGAGGATACCTAATATGTAAGAAAATCATTTAGTCTAGATTTATAAGAAGTAATTATTTTTAATTAACAAGATGTAATTGATGTCAATGTGATAGCAGTTCGTACAACAGGATAAAAGTTACCGTCGTGGCGGGCGCGGTGGCGTGGCAGTTGCGTAGTAGGTACGTTTTAAAGGATGGACGGATATTCTTATAATTCAGTATCCGGCCAACTGTCATCCGTCACACCCTTATTAATCATCGTTGTTGTTGCCAGAATGAGGGACAAACGAAGTAGCCAAAGGATGTATAAATCCTTGTCCTTTTCGGAAACTTCTTAGCATAAAATAAATCACATAATTATTTGCAGTTGCACAACTGCCACTTTATACCTTTGTACCTCAATTTTATTTTCGTACTTATAAAATAAAAAGGAACCCTAAATAAAACGTGTACAATGGAATAAATAATACTACTTTATAAATAGTTACACAAACAGAGTCAAGCCTTCGCTCTTCATTACACATTTAGTCGTCAACATGTTCACACCATTTGTGCTGTTTGTCAGTTGTGCCGTGTTGTGTGGCGCTCAAATAGATACTGAGGATCCAGGTACATGAACACATACATACTTTACATAAACTTATATGACAAAATAATAAAACACTGTATATTTAAGCATATAGAATACCTACTAAGTATCGAGGTATCTATTTTTAATATTAAAATTAAATGTTAGACGCATAATCGAGTTTATTGGTCAAATTATTACTATCAACTAAGTAATTTTGCTAACGTAATGAAATATTTATATATCTACATACGTAATATGTTTTTCTCAAAAATGGTATGTAATGTTGTCATAACATCTCTAAAAAGTATCCAGAAAGTGAACTCTACCGGAGACTTATTCACAACTGTCCAGTAAGAAGTGAGATTTTAAATATGGAATCGCCTACTGTCCAGTAAGTAAGTATGTAATTTACTTACTGGACAGTAGTAGGGATTGGTCCGATATATCAAAAGGTAACTTATGTCGAATATGTGTTAGATATCATATCATATCGATATCTATATCAAAATAATCCATATTACAAAAAAAAATATCTAATAAAAACCTTACTAGCGTCACAGATAATATAATACTAGTATCTAGCGTGCGAGAACGAATAAGTCAAACCTTAAAACCGTAACAATGTGAAAACGTACGAACTACGAACAAAACGCAAACTTCACAAACGATAGGAACCATATGCGCTACCTCTCTTTCTAAGTATTATTTCGCATTCGTTGTTAGTTTGCTCATCTAAATAACATTTTAGACCCGACGGAAGATCTAGTACAACAGAAGTACTCATAAAAATTTACACACACCAACACCCACCTACACACACACACACCATCCACACACGCGCACACATACACCTACTCACGCACACACCATCCACACACGCGCACACATACACCTACTCACGCACACACACACACACAAATATGCAAAGTTATTGCAGACCAAAAGAGCATGCGCATCTTTTATTTCTTTTGTTTTACTATGTTTATTTTTTTTATTAATTTATTGCAAAGCTTATGTGTTATGAAATGTACCACAAATGGGCGAAGACACTGGCTCCTGTAACACAGGTTGCTACCTAGCACAGGAGCCAGGGCTTCAAATAAGTATGTTACACCTGTATTTTGTGTCAATAAACAATTTTATTAATTTTATTATTATTATTAACTTATACAAACTGTACTAATTGATAACGTTAACTGAAAACCGTGTTCGATATCGATATGAAAACTGTATATTGGTTACTTAACCGTTTGTGCAAAAAACCGAAAACGCCCATCTCAAGACAGTAGGTCATCCTCTTTAGATCTGCTTAGAAAAAAAAAACATAGTACCAGCCAGACATAGATTAGAGTTTAGCCATTATATCATGGTTATAGGAGGGAGGCTCCAAATATATATCTATCTCTCTTTTTGGTATGACATTTTATGAGATAGATATATTTTTGAGTCCGTTAATCAAGATGTACAACAAACAAATATAAATGCCCCCGAAAGCGATCACAATATCTATCAGGAATTGCCCTAATATGAATGTAACCTTCAATATTAATTTAACTTGAATTTGTTGTTAAACTTTCTTTCATTTTTGAGAAAAGCATTATACAAGCCTCAACCAGTAAAAAAGCCATCCTGGCCTCGTATATAACCGGACCTCACCTACGGCTCGGTCCGGTTAACTCATACTTGGCCAGGAAGGCTTCTTACTGGATTCTGCAGTAATGTACTATTAAGATACAGTTTCAATTACTTATAGACAAGTAGAATTGGATTTTTGGAACCACCACTTTGCCAAGCTACAATTCCAATGTGAATTAATTTTATTTTATAATTGTTTTTTTTCCTTTCCCAGAGTGTTATGGGGAAAACGAAATATTAAGCCGTTGCGTTGGATGCCCTTCCGAAGATTCTTGTTACGATCGTAATCAAATCGCCTGTCCAGCCGCATTCTTAGGTTGTAGACGCGGATGCGTCTGTAAGGAAGGTTTCATCAGAAAGACTCTGGGCAGCGAATGTATACCTAAAGAGGAATGTGGTGAGTAATAAGAGTTAATTATATGGATGGATTTTATTGAAAGAAGAAGAGTTCCTCAAAGGGCTTGGCACAGGTCTTTGCCCAGCTGGGAAATTATTAGCGAATATAAAAAAAAGATTTGATAGAAGAGCCAATCGAGGGACCCTCGCTCGATGAGCGACACATAACATAACAACGGTGAACATTTGTGAAAGCTGGACACTACTGGGTTCAAACCCTGTTCTAGGATCTACGCTAGATCCTGGACAGGCAAACATTCCTTTGATATAGGTAGTTAGTTCAGTTCATTATTTTTTTTTCACATTTTCAGGAGCTCCTTGTGAAATGATAATTTACACAATTAATAATAACTTGAAATGTTAAATTAGATAAACAAGCGTCAATGCTGCCGAAACACAACCATACGCGATGACAGTGCGTCCATATTGGGGTCCTTCCTTACTTAGCTTAATAACCTCCAGTCGTATTTTGTAGGATTCTGTAGCCAAATGGCAAAAATGGGACCCCTCTGTCGAGATTCCGCGGAGAAAATTCACAATATACCAATGAAATATTGAAGTGAAGGTATGTGTATTCTGTAAACCACATTGTTGAACCAATGTCGTTG
This sequence comes from Orthosia incerta, assembly GCA_948252205.1. Lineage (NCBI taxonomy): Eukaryota > Metazoa > Arthropoda > Insecta > Lepidoptera > Noctuidae > Orthosia > Orthosia incerta. The sequence goes on from OX411746.1 coordinate 24,626,946, forward strand.
AGGAAAACAATATGCATAAGATAGCACTTCCCATGCTTATAACCGAGAAAAAAAAAAATATCAATGCATATTCGTGAGTGGGATAACATTGGATTGCTAAAAAAACCGGCCAAGTGCGTGTCGGGCCACGCGCAGTAATAGGGTTCCGTAGTTGCACAAACGGACTAAGAAGAGGGTACCGCAAATAAGTTTATAATCGATTTTTTTACTCGACTACGGCGAAGCCAAAAGCAGGGTATGATGGAGAAAGAAGTGATCCTTGGGTTCCTCATTAAAATTAAATTTATTTCAAAATGCCGGCGATTTACAGTAAATTTCTTGCTAGTAAGAAATACTTAAAACAAGTGCGAGTCGGACTCGCGCATGAAGGGTTCCGTACCATTATCGCAAAAAAACGGCAAAAAAATCACGTTTGTTGTATGGGAGCCCCCCTTAATTGATTTTATTTTAATTTAATAATTATAATTTTTTGAAGTGAATATACAACTAAATATTCTGTGAATGTTTCAAGCGTCTAGCTGTTGCCGTTATTAATATAGAGCAAAAAACGGCAAAAAAAAAGTTTGTTGTATAGGAGCCCCCCTTAAATATTAATTTTATTCTGTTTTTAGTGTTTGTTGTTATAGCGACAATAGAAATACATCATCTGTGAAAATTTTAACTGTCTAGCTATCACGGTTCATGAGATACAGCCTGGTGACAGACGGACAGACAGACAGACAGACGGATCGTGAAGTCTTAGTAAGTCCCGTTTTTACCCTCTGGGTACGGAACCCTAAAAACGAATGTTAGTAAGAGAGTAATATTTTGTAAATATTTATTTGATTTGGAATGCACCCAAATCAAATAAATATTGGGAAATTGGAGGAGAAATTGACTAAAAATAAATTGTGAATTGATTAAAGTTATAATTAATCAAAAATATAAAAATTAAAAATAAAAATGTCAAAAATAAAAAGATTTAAAATGTCAAGAAGATATAAATAGATAAAATATCTAGTTCTCATAAAATTTAAACAAGAAGGATCCATAAAAAGCAAGCACAAATGAGCACATTAGAGTCACTATATACATAGTTGCATAAACAGAATCAAGTCTCCGTGTCCGTTGTTCAATGTTCAATACACATTACACATTGAGTCGTCAACATGTTCACACCACTTGTGTTGTTTGTCAGCTGTGTTGCGTTGATTGGAGCTCAGACGGATACTGCGGAACTCACGGAACATTCAGGTAGGTGTGGAGTATTATCATTTTTCTAAACACAATAATTATTTTTAAGATAAATTAAATAAGTTATTTGCTACAAAATTTTTAGGTAACATATTTTTATTTAAATGTTGAAAGCCTCATTAGAATGTCCTCTAGAATCTGTAAAATTACAGTAGTCAAATAATTATTTTATTATCATTCGCCAGTTACACAGTTACAGTTCGTAATGTTTTTACCAGCATATTATTTGTTCAGGTAAGTATTGTGTTTCATGATATTTTTGCAAAAAAAAATATAGATCTCTAGGTATTGTAGGATTCTTGGAATAGAGACCGCCGTGCTGGAATTCCGTCTGTGGTGGCGTCATCACAGTTCGCGGTTTGAAAAATCTTTCGTATACGCGCCGGCTGGCGTGGCGCAATGGCCTCGCTGGCAGAAGGAATTCCCCTGACATTGACGTCGTCGCACGCTACGTGCGAGTTCAAAAATCAACCATGACCAAACCTTATGATTGATGACTCAAATCTTCCGGTTACAGTCGAAGACAATATTTTTTTAATTGCCGAGTGCATAACACTAAATAATAAGAATCTTAACTTGTTATCAAAATATTATCACCGCCGGCCGTTCATATGTTGAAATTGATTTAAGTACTAGCATTATGTGAAACTTATTAGCCTCCCATTATAGACGTATAAAGAAAAGGGTGTAAAGCTTAACTTCCTCGTCATTTCTTAGTCCAGCATATGGCTTACCTGTTTGCCAAGTATCATCTACATCTGTTGAACCATAAAAAGTTACTACAGATAGTTTTTTTTTTTTTTTTTTTTTTTTATTTGTAATGGGTTTGCTCTTGACTCTAGTCTAGGTCATAGGTGACAGAGACAGAGTCTACGATGGAGTGAGCTTACCCAGAAGTAGCCTGTTCACTCTAACTTTGAAGAGATTCGGGTTGAATGCGTTCGGAAACACAGACGCAGGCAGTGAGTTCCACTCATTCGCTGTGCGCATTATAAAGGATGTTTGGAAGCGCTTGGTTCGAATTGGTGGAATGGCAACAAGGTAAGGATGATAACTTGCAGTGCGTCTAGATGTCCGATGGTAGAAGGGGGCTGGTGGGATGAGGTCGTGGAGTTCCTGAGCACACTCACCGAAGTACAGTCTGTAGAAGACCGACAAGCAGGCAACTTTGCGGCGATGAGCCAAGCTGTGAAGCTTGGCGTCCACCAGTTCCACGTTGCCAATGAGCCTCTTGGCTCTGCGTTCCACTGAGTCAAGCGCGGCAAGCTGATACTTAGCTGAACCATCCCAAAGGTGGCTGCAATACTCCATGCAGGATCGGACTTGTGCTTTGTATAGGGGTTTACTTTTGCATCATAATCAGGCTTTTAATGTTTCACTGTGGTATAATGGACTCCACTCTGTATCACGCGGGCGGGTGCGGGATTATGTACATAGTGTTATTAAGTATGTATCTATTTTTAATAACATTTTCTTTTCCATTTTCCAGAGTGTGGGCCAAACGAAGTGTTAAGCCCTTGCGTCATGCCATGTGGTGGCGAAGATTCTTGTTATGATCGTCATCAGTATGCCTGCCTAGCCGTTGTCCAGAGTTGCAGACCCGCATGCGTTTGTAAAGAAGGTTTCATTAGAAAGACCCTGGGCCGCGAATGTATACCAAACGAAGAATGTGGTACGTCTAAACTTTAAAAGATAATAAATATTAAGCAATCGCTCCACTGCCTGCTCTGCTACCAAATACATAACACAACTTATAGTTTATTAGACGTTCGTGCAAGATGACACTGGAGCAACTGGGTTCGGGACCTGTCTCTAGGACCATAGGTTATCATTGGCTAGTGACTTTTAACTTGCCCCAAAGACTATTTAAATTGTATTGCACTCTAGAATCTAATATCTAGAGTCTAGAGAGACACGAAAGTATCGATAAGTCAGCGAGAAGTTCCCTAGAAAAAAAGATACACACTCGGGCGTACCTTTACCTCATTACCTATCATAATTAGAATATAGTTATTGCGGAAAAGATCAACCTGCATATTTAAATATTCCTTTATCGTCTCTCACCTAATCAAACTGAATTTTTTACCTTTTCAGGTGGTCCCTGTGAGATATTTTCACACTATTCCGAATGCAAACAAATCTCGAAAGAAACCTGCTCTTCAATCGAGAGTACGCCAAGATCGGATGACAGTACAGCAGCATGCACAGCTGGATGCACTTGCTGGGACGGATATTACAGAGCAAATGAAACTGAACCTTGCTTACATCGTTGCTTTTGTCCTGAATTGGAAAATTCGCCTGATTGTATCTCTTGGAGAACTCCAATCGGGTAAATTACGAAACAACTTATACACATGTTATTAATCGATTTTGTACGTCTAGTGTACTGGTACTGAGATTCAGTTGTTATTTTTTCAAAGTAATATTGTAATAAATTTGTAATGTTTATGAAGAGTATTAATTTATTTATTTGGGAACTTCTTTATTTGCGTTAAGTCTCACCCTAATATCAATAGTACACTGAAAATAATAATTGGGACTTGCGAACTTTTTCTTACCAACAAAGGCAACTGTTTACTTGAATTTTTTTATATAACTTTTTATGAACGCGTGTGCCCAGTTTGGCGGTTACGTTTGACGTGAATAACTGGCGTCATGAGCATGACAGTCTGATGTGTGTGTATGAACCATAAATCGTTTAACATAACCAAAATACTTTTTAATAAAACCACTGATAATTTATAATTAAATCAGTGCCTACCTTTTTTTTTTAGGTAAACAAACAGTCTCATTTTTTGCCGGCTTCAAAAAGGAGGAGGTTCTCAATTCAACTGTTTTTTCTTTTTGATAACTGAAAACTTTTGACTAGGTGAACCGATTTTGATGATTCTATTTCTATTTGATGAAGAACTTCGGAGATATACAACTGAACTTTAATAAACAACGTCAAACCTCTCGGCATTAATAATAATAATAATAATAATTTATTCATCAAAAAGCCTGTCTTACAAACATTCATAGTAGTTAGAAAAATATAAAAAGCTTTAAACAGTAGGTAATTTTTAGATACTCTGACTCCTAAACTAGGTGTATATTCCTGTGACTTAGGAGTCAGTGATCCATCGTAGCAACAGAGCCGTAAAACATGTATAAAACAGTCATTATATCATTTTAAATTAAATACAAAAGTGAGAAAATAATGATAGTGTCAAAGAATTTAAAACATCATTACAATAATAATTAATATAGTTTCTCATAATATTTTTTATAATTAATAAAATACAATTCAATTTAATAATATGGATCAGCAGCGTATTCCAAGGTATAAGTATGTGTGTGAGTGAGTGTGTGTGTGTGTGTAAAGTGTGTATTCAAAGCTAGGTTTCATTATTTAGATATCACTGTAAGTTACCCAGCAGAAGATCCTCAGTGAAGTTAAATGTAAGTGTTTGAAGATAATCTGTAAGTACTTTCTTACATTGGAATTTAGTGTACGAAAATATCTTCAACTTTTTATTTAGGGCGTTATATAATATTACGCTTTTAACATAGAACTGTCGTTCGGCAAAGGCAGTTCTATGGCTTGCTGAGGGAAAAACGTTATGTTTCTGTCTGCCCGCCGGCCCCGCAGTAGGACGAGCCGAGTGCTTGCGTAGAGTTGAAAGGAGCACATAAAGTTGCCTGGCTGTGAGTACCTTGCAGTCAGCATAAAGCTGCGCAGTTGGATACCGTCGAGGACGAAACAGCATTACCTTCAGGACGGCTCGCTGCGCCCTTTCTAGACGTATGAAGACGGTTTTAGAAGCACTTCCCCATACAGGCAAGCAGTATGATAGGACGGACTGACACAAAGCAAGATATACCAATTTGAGGATATCACGGTCAGCAGAATTTCTAAGCTTCTTAAAAACATAAATCAACTTACGTACTCGAGACGTGACTTTCTCTATCTGCGAGTGCCAATTTAGATGCCGATCCATGATAACTCCCAGGTACCTTACACTAGAAAACTTAGTGAGCAATAGGCAGTTGCACTGGGTTGGGCTCATACAAGTGTGCGCTTGTAGGGTAAGAGAATTTGGCGGACCCAGATTTGACCTAATGGCAAAGGGTATGTACACCGTTTTCTCGACGTTTAAAGTTAGCAGATTGTCTGCCAACCAGTTCATAACGATGGAAAGCGCAGCCTCGGCATTTTTATATGTGTGGGGCCAGTCAGAACCATCAATTATGAGAGCGGTATCATCGGCATAAGTAAAAATCCGACAATTTTCTAGAGGCAGTTTGCATAGTTCATTAATATAAATGAGAAATAGGGTAGGCCCAAGAATGCTGCCTTGTGGAACGCCGTACGTGATAGCGAGGTCATGACTTTCGTGTGAGCCGATTTTAATCCTCTGGGTCCGACCACTGAGGTAGTCCGCAAAGATTTTCAATGGCTGTCCCCGGATACCAATGTTTTCCATTTTTTTTAATAAAGCTGGGGCAGAGACTGTATCAAATGCCTTTGAAAGGTCAAGGAAAATTCCCAAGCACTTGTATTTTCTGTCAAGCGATCTAGCCACGTGATCAGATAAAGCCATAACTGCATCTTCGGTACTTACTCCATTTTTGAATCCGTATTGGTTATCAGCCAGGATATTGTTTGCACTGAGAAAACTGGTCAGACTTTTGTTCAGGACGCGTTCCAAGATCTTTGACATAGCTGTTAAAATCGAAATTGGACGGTAGTTATTCACATCATCTCTGCACCCAGACTTAAAAATTGGGTGAACCAATGCTTTTTTAAAAGCCTTTGGGAAGACACCAGCACCAATCGACATATTACAGACGTGTGTGATAATCGGCACCAAAACACACCGCGAGGCTTTTATTATTTTAGACGGTATACAGTCCACGCCAGTTGCACAATCAGACCTCAGACCCAAAATAATGGCATCAATATCCTCTTCAGTTACCTCAAGGAGAATCATTGAGCTACACAAACTGGAGTCAGCCACAAATTTGGGCTTCGTGGGGGGTGGTATAATTTTGGAAGCCAAATTACTACCGATATTCACAAAAAAATTATTGACGCGATTTAACGAGGATTTTGGGGAATCTAATAATTGTAAAAGGTCATAAGAGGGTAGACCACTACTCCGCAGATCTGAGACCTTCTTAATGACATCCCAGGTAGACTTAATATTATTTTTTGCCTTGTTAAACTGTTCTTTTTCATAAGAGCATTTTAGTTTTCGCAAGAGTGAATTACAAAAATTTCGGTATCGGGTGTACGTGATTTTTAATAATTGATTGTCTACGGACTTTCCGAGTTTGGCATGCATGCGGTCACGGTGACGAATGCAGCGCAGTAGTCCCGGCGTAATCCAGGGCTTGAGGGTACGTTTACTCCTAGGGACAGTAAATTGGTACGTGTGCTTTAGTACAATGGACGAAAGATTGTCAACTAAACTATCTGCGGCTTCATCAGGATCCCTGATTGCCAGTAAGGGAGACCAGTCATGGCTTTTGATGTTCTCAATCGCGGAGTCGTAGTCAATTTTTAACCTAGTGCGTGTTACAATCATGTTGGCATTCCCGCTTTGAAGAAATAATAGGAGTGGTTCGTGATCTGTAATGGACGATTCGATAACAAATGATGTGGCGGATTTGTTTGTTTTTAGTAAAATATGGTCCAAACAGTTTTTGAGCCGTGTTGGAAACAAATGAGCAGGGAGAAGTCCGTTTGAAGCAGCACAAGTAAGATACTCATCTGAATGACTGTCATTATTATCAGCTTTAATATCAATATTGATATCACCGATCAGAACCACGGTAGGAGAAGATATTTTGAGTACTTTATCGAGACTATCAATGAAATTATTTATATTCTTAAAGGAAGGGGACCGATAAATAGCCACTATTGTAATGTCATCCACGTGACAAACGAGACAGTTAGCGTCTGCAAAATATGGTTCTTTTACTTCAGCTTTGAGGAAAGATTTAACATAGATGGCGCATCCATCATTTTGATTATAAATGTTTTTTGTAAAATAGGATGTATAGCCATCCAAGGTCGGTAAGTGTGAAAGTTTGTTTAACCAACACTCGGAGAGTACGAGAACGTCACAATGGAAACCCAATAACTGCATAAGTACCGCAACCTCATCGAAATTCTTTGAGATGCTTCGGATATTTAAATGTAAAATTTTTAAACCCTTAGTTGGGTCTCCAATGAACTGCAAACACCTCTCAGGTTGACACTTAAACGATTTCGAAACATTTAGCGAGTCTAACTCACTATTTATAAAAGCCAGATTAGCCATTTGTTATAAGCACGAGAAAAATAGAAACGTTGTTTAAAATACGTTGTAGTAGATAACAAAAGTGCAAAAAGTAGGACACCAAAAAAAATAGAGACGAAATGATAGATCAAAAACCGAAATAGAGACAAAAGATACGGGTGCAAGTTGATAATTTTCAGTTCAGACCAGGCTATGCATGAATAAATGTGTGTGTAATAGGTTAATATAGCTATGAGTTTGAGTGTGGAATTTGTGTGATAAGCTTTACATAATACCCTAACAATAAAAACCAAACACATGCAATTTAGAAAATTAGAAAGTAAAACCTTGGGCATGCTAACCTTTACTCTCCCAATTAAACAATGGAAATAATAAAATAAATAATTAAAATTACACAGTCAAAGCAGAGGTTGTAAGTTTAGTAGGCACTTTTCAGATTTAATGTGTATATGTTTGGCACCCACTTCTTTTCGAATAAGAACATTGCCATTTGCCACCCAGCAGAAATCATACTTATGGTTCTTAGTGAAGTTTCGTGCCGCATAAAAAGTCTGCCTTGTGGAAGGAGGCAAGAATTCAGCAACGTAAACAGGCTGACGTTTCCCCGGTAGACCTATAATCTCCGTGTTTAGTTTACTTTCCAAGCCTTGGTTCTTGTTGTAGTTCTTTACCGCAGAAAGCAGACTTGACTTCATGTTGACGGTAGCGAGCTCGGCGACAATGCCCCTATTCGTGCCCTTTTTACCGGGTATGCGATATACGTCTCGTAAGTCGTTCGGTCCAATTTTGACATTCACGGCCGTGCTGATTTTAGTAACTACAGACAACAAGTCAGATGGAGTTTCCCTATAATTGGCTGGGATATTCCTTATTTCTACGCTGGACGTACGCGACATATACTGGGCATCCTTGATTCTGTTCTCCAGCCCGAGAATGCATTCGTGCAGGTTCCTTTTCTCCCGTTCAAACTCCTCTACTTTCTTTTTTATGTCCTCGTACTCTTGGTTCATGAATTTCATCGCCTTTACAATCTCAGCATTTGAGTCTTTGATGCTCTGGTTCTGCAGCTTCAGTTCAGCTACATCAGCGACAAGCTTCTTCAGAATAGTATCCTGGTCAGACTTCCATGACTCGATCGTAGACTTTAGATCTTCAAACTGGGTCGATTCGCAGCACACCTCTTCGTCCTCTTTCTCCACTTCTTCCATCCTTCTCTTCTTCCTTTCCTCCAATCGGAAACGAATCTTTCGAGTATTTGCACTTTTAGATGTGCAGTCACCGATTTCAGTTAAATCGAGTTCCGTCTGCGATTCAGTTTGCGTATTGGATGTATTGGGTGGTGGCGAGCGAGTTTTTCGGGGCATGGTGTAATCAAAGTAATAAAGCCTCAAAGAACTCTTTCTCCCCAATTTAAGGAAGATTTCGATAAGCTGGCAACCCTTTTATTTGACAGGTGTCAGCTGCTATTGTCAGTGTTTGAATGACAGCTGTCTTTTGAAGTTGACAGAAGAAAATTAATCTATATGTGGGTAATACCACTAGTCTTTATAAAGATATAAAATAATGCAGTACTTGCAGTTGTATTTACTCCCGGTAGCGGTAGCAGCTCTCGTAGATAATGATAGTATGGCTTGCTGCAATGTTGATTTTCACATTGAAGTAAATTGTAAGGGTCTTTAAAGCGAAAATTGTCACTTTTTCGTGAAAATAACTCGGACCGTAATGTAAACAAAGTTTGTGCTACCAGTGTTGCCACTCGGATGAACACACATTGCCGCAATAGCATGTCTGTTTATTATTTACACCATTCATTACATAAGGTCACGCCAGTACGCTCTAAAGGAGTACGTAGATGTGTACAGCTCACCCTGGTACACTCTTATTTCATCGGTTATGTTCAAGTTTTTGTTATTCGGGTAAGCTATTTTGGGCATTATAAGCACCATACTATAGAACTTGCTCAATAACAGCCAATACAAGGGTACGAGTATAAGATACACAACACAAGAAATGATCTAAACATGTTGGCGACTTGCGGTGTCAAAAAACGATGAAACAAAAACAGGAACACCGACATCCACAGACGACTTAGAGAAGCAGGCAAAAGGAGCAGGTTTCTAAATTCGACCGTATATGTTTTTTTTTATGTGTGTTCGCGGATAACTTCGTCATTTATTTATGAACCGATTTCGATGATTCTTTTTTTGTTGGAAAGGAGATATTCCAACGGTGGTACCATGATAAGGAAACCCAGGATCTGAGGATTCTAGTGAAATCGAGGGAACTCCTCAAATATTATATGCATATATAGCGATTTTGGTATTTCCATCAATGATGCAATTATCTGCACTCAAAAAGTATCACTTGGTGAAGTGGAACTGATGAAGAAGACCACAATGGTCACTGGAACTCCAAAATAAAACAATGTATCCTAGTCGTGTTTGGGCTTATTACAATCGTCATGAGATGCACTTTGACTATAAATTTTCATGTTAATTGGAGGTACCTACCAAAACTAAAGAGAAGAAAACAAAAATCATTTTTACAAAAAACAAAACCGACTTACAAAACAAAACACTTCAAAGCGAAAAATAACTTTCTTTTCCGAAGTCGGTGTCGAATAACGGAAAACAATGGTTAAAAAAGACATTTTATTTTTCGCTTTGAAGTGTTTTGTTTTTTTATTTTGCATACTCAGCTAGTCGCCAACAAGTTTAAATCATTTCTTGTGTTGTGTGTATCTGCTGTGTGGGATTCAGTGTGACTCAAATTTTAATCTATTTGAAGTTCACCATCAATGTAAGTACTTTTTATACCTAAATATTTAAATTTCATTAAAATGATAAAATCAGGAACCCTGAATACATTACGCACAACAGAAAAAACAAGATTCACTTAATAAATAGTTACTTAAACAGAATCAAATCAAGCCTCAATTGTTCAGTACACATTGAGTCGTCAACATGTTCACACCATTTGTATTGTTTGTTAGCTGCATGGTGTTGAACGGAGCTCAAACGGATACTGAGAGGATATCCTGGATTCTCGGCCGCTTGAAATAATACATCCAGGTAGGTAGGTGTTTACAATTATCATTTTCCTTTTCAAACAATTATTCATTTTTAAGGTATAAATTAGTTATTTGGTAAAAAAGTAACAGGAAGCATAACAGAATTCTATAGTCTGTAAAATAAGTGTGATCAAATACTTATTTGATTAAATTATTTTATTATTATCTAATTAATCGCCATGAAAAAAACTTGAGAGGTGTCAAGGGACACCCGGATGGAACAAAGTTCCTTTAGTATTTACATAACTTTGCTGTAACTCCCCATTGCATTTGTGAATTGCTGTGAGACGCAAACTTATTATTGCATGCGTAAATTCTCAATAGCCCGGTTATGCAGTCGACTACCTCACAGGTTGAACTGCGAGAGGTCACTCATTAAAAAAACGTACATACCCATCCCAATTACGGAACCCCTTACTATGCATGATCCGACACTTTATTGACCAGCAGCCTAATTGCGTAATTGAATTCGGCAAGGCAAAGAGTTTGACCGCCATCAATCGACCAATCACATAGACGGAAATCTACAATGCGTCTTTCATCTCGCATTTGATTGGTCGATTGATGACGTCAAAACGCTTTGCCTTTCCGAATTCACATACACAATTAAGCTGCAGTTTTTTATAAATAATTATGTCCTGGCTAGCTTTTTTTATTTTTTTTATTCGTTTAGCAATTACAGCAATGGAGAGCAAACTTAAGATACACATAGGTACTGTAAGTCCAGGTTTCCTCACGATGTTTATCTTCACCCTGGTCAGCGATGTCCAAGATAAACTTAGAAAGTACATATAAATTGAAAAAGTCACATTCATACTTGCCCGTTTAAAAAGTCGAAACAGCTTCCTGTCGTTCACTAAATGAATTGACGGCAACGAGTTAAGGGAAACAAAGAAAAATCTATGGCTCCTCAGACACCCCCCTCCAGCTGACCATATTGAGCCTGCAGAAAAGCTCCCTGCGGGCCACCAACTGCCTTGGCCCACCTGGAAATCTCTAAACCGACTAAGAAGCCAGGTGGGTCGCTGCAGGCACAACCTAGTTAGACGGGGGTACTCCAATGACCCAAAGTGCGATTGCGGAGCCACGTCCCAAACAATGCCTCACCTTTTGTCTTGCTCTCTGTGCAAAAACACCTGCACCTTCAAAGACCTTTGTGTGGCAAATGACAACGCTGTTGGCGTGGCTGAATTTTGGTCAAAATATATTTAATTTTGAAATCATCGATACGACGAAGAAGACTTGCCCGGATTTGAACCCACGACCTCAAGTACGAGAGGTGAGATCTTAGCCATTAGGCCACCACGGCATAGTTGATGGTTTAAATAGCATTTAAATTGAAACAAAAAGTCGATGAGGCTAGCAACATGAGGAAAACTTTTGCGATTTTGTTTTGCAACAACACAAGATGTTACTAAGAAAAATCACTTTACACAACCACACACAAACAACCGCAGACTAGTTAGTGAATTATCCAAAAAAACTTGACAAAAACTCGTGAGTTGAATTATTAATAGACAAACAAAAACACTAGTATGTGATATTTAACAATAACTATATAATTACGTTGGCCAGTCAATATTAATCGTAAATGTAGACATGCTAACATACGAGGATACCTAATATGTATGAAAATCATTTTGTCTAGATTTTTAAGAAGTAATTATTTTTAATTAACAAGATGTAATTGATGTCAATGTGAGGAGGAGCTCGTGGCTAAATAATAACAGCCGCACGGGTCGATCATCAAGGTTAAGCAATGCTTGACGAGGTCGGTCTGTGGATGGGGGGTGACCATTTCAACATACCGAGTTTCCTCCGTGCCTCGGAAAGCACGTTAAGCCGTTGGTCCCGGCTGTCATTTGAAGATCTTTGACAGTCGTTACGGGTAGTCAGAAGCTTGAGATCTGACACCAGTCTTGCCAAGGGGTACCGTGTTACCCAGTTACTGGGTTGTGGAGGTCAGATAGGCAGTCGCTCCATGTAAAACACTGGTACTTAGCTGAATCTGGTAAGACTGGCAGCCGACCCCAATATAGTTGGGAAAAGGCTAGGCAGATGAATTGATGTCAATGTGACAGCAGTTCGTACAACAGGATAAAAGTTACGGTCGTGGCGCGGTGGCGTGGCAGTTGCGTATTAGGTACGTTTTAAAGGTTGTCGGATATTCTTATAATTCAGTATCCGGCCAACTGTCATCCGTCACACCCTTATTAATCATCAATAAAAAAAATACATGATCGTTTTGTTGTTTCCAGAATGAGGGACAAACGAAGTAGCCAAAGGATGTATAAATCCTTGTCCTTTTCGGGAAACTTCTTAGCATAAAATAAATCACATAATTATTTGCAGTTGCACAACTGCCACTTTATACCTTTGTACCTCAATTTAATTTTCGTACTTATAAAATAAAAAGGAACCCTAAATAAAAAGTGTAAAACGGAATAAATAATACTACTTTATAAATAGTTACACAAACAGAGTCAAGCCTTCGCTCTTCATTACACATTTAGTCGTCAACATGTTCACACCATTTGTGCTGTTTGTCAGCTGTGCCGTGTTGTGTGGCGCTCAAATAGATACTGACGATCCAGGTACATGAACACATACATACTTTACATAAACTTATATGACAAAATAATAAAACACTGTATATTTAAGCATATAGAATACCTACTAAGTATCGAGGTATCTATTTTTAATATTAAAATTAAATGTTAGAAGCATAATCGAGTTTATTTGTCAAATTATTACTATCAACTAAGTAATTTTGCTAACGTAATGAAATATTTATATATCTACATACGTAATATGTTTTTCTCAAAAATGGTATGTAATGTTGTCATAACATCTCTAAAAAGTATCCAGAAAGTGAACTCTACCGGAGACTTATTCACAACTGTCCAGTAAGAAGTGAGATTTTAAATTTGGAATCGCCTACTGTCCAGTAAGTAAGTATGTAATTTACTTACTGGACAGTAGTAGGGATTGGTCCGATATATCAAAGGTAACTTATGTCGAATATGTGTTAGATATCATATCATATCGATATCTATATCAAAATAACCGATATTACAAAAAAAATATCTAATAAAAACCTTACTAGCGTCACAGATAATATAATACTAGTATCTAGCGTGCAAGAACGAATAAGTCAAACCTTAAAACCGTAACAATGTGAAAACGTACGAACTACGAACAAAACGCAAACTTCACAAACGATAGGATCCATATGCGCTACCTCTCTTTCTAAGTATTATTTCGCATTCGTTGTTAGTTTGCTCATCTAAATAACATTTTAACTTATACAAACTGTACTAATTGAGAACGATATCTGAAAACCGATATCGATATGAAAACTGTATATTGGTTACTTAACCGTTTGTGCAAAATACCGAAAACGCCCATCTCAAGACAGTAGGTCATCCTCTTTAGATCTGCTTAGAAAAAAAAACATAGTACCAGCCAGACACAGATTAGAGTTTAGCCATTATATCATGGTTATAGGAGGGAGGCTCCAAATATATATCTATCTCTCTTTTTGGTATGACATTTTATGAGATAGATATATTTTTGAGTCCGTTAATCAAGATGTACAACAAACAAATATAAATGCCCCCGAAAGCGATCACAATATCTATCAGGAATTGCCCTAATATGAATGTAACCTTCAATATTAATTTAACTTGAATTTGTTGTTAAACTTTCTTTCATTTTTGAGAAAAGCATTATACAAGCCTCAACCAGTAAAAAAGCCATCCTGGCCTCGTATATAACCGGACCTCACCTACGGCTCGGTCCGGTTAACTCATACTTGGCCAGGAAGGCTTCTTACTGGATTCTGCAGTAATGTACTATTAAGATACAGTTTCAATTACTTATAGGCAAGTAGAATAGGATTTTTGGAACCACCACTTTGCCAAGCTACAATTCCAATGTGAATTAATTTTATTTTATAATTGTTTTTTTTCCTTTCCCAGAGTGTTATGGGGAAAACGAAATATTAAGCCGTTGCGTTGGATGCCCTTCCGAAGATTCTTGTTACGATCGTAATCAAATCGCCTGTCCAGCCGCATTCTTAGGTTGTAGACGCGGATGCGTCTGTAAGGAAGGTTTCATCAGAAAGACTCTGGGCAGCGAATGTATACCTAAAGAGGAATGTGGTGAGTAATAAGAGTTAATTATATGGATGGCTTTTATTGAAAGAAGAAGAGTTCCTCAAAGGGCTTGGCACAGGTCTTTGCCCAGCTGGGAAATTATTAGCGAATATAAAAAAAAGATTTGATAGAAGAGCCAATCGAGGGACCCTCGCTCGATGAGCGACACATAACATAACAACGGTGAACATTTGTGAAAGCTGGACACTACTGGGTTCAAACCCTGTTCTAGGATCTACGCTAGATCCTGGACAGGCAAACATTCCTTTGATATAGGTAGTTAGTTCAGTTCATTATTTTTTTTTCACATTTTCAGGAGCTCCTTGTGAAATGATAATTTACACAATTAATAATAACTTGAAATGTTAAATTAGATAAACAAGCGTCAATGCTGCCGAAACACAACCATACGCGATGACAGTGCGGCCATATTGGGGTCCTTCCTTACTTAGCTTAATAACCTCCAGTCGTATTTTGTAGGATTCTGTAGCCAAATGGCAAAAATGGGACCCCTCTGTCGAGATTCCGCGGAGAAAATTCACAATATACCAATGAAATATTGAAGTGAAGGTATGTGTATTCTGTAAACCACATTGTTGAACCAATGTCGTTGAGGAAAACAATATGCATAAGATAGCACTTCCCATGCTTATAACCGAGAAAAAAAAAAATATCATTGCATATTCGTGAGTGGGATAACATTGGATTGCTAAAAAAACCGGCCAAGTGCGTGTCGGGCCACGCGCAGTAATAGGGTTCCGTAGTTGCACAAACGGACTAAGAAGAGGGTACCGCAAATAAGTTTATAATCGATTTTTTTACTCGACTACGGCGAAGCCAAAAGCAGGGTATGATGGAGAAAGAAGTGATCCTTGGGTTCCTCATTAAAATTAAATTTATTTCAAAATGCCGGCGATTTACAGTAAATTTCTTGCTAGTAAGAAATACTTAAAACAAGTGCGAGTCGGACTCGCGCATGAAGGGTTCCGTACCATTATCGCAAAAAAACGGCAAAAAAATCACGTTTGTTGTATGGGAGCCCCCCTTAATTGATTTTATTTTAATTTAATAATTATAATTTTTTGAAGTGAATATACAACTAAATATTCTGTGAATGTTTCAAGCGTCTAGCTGTTGCCGTTATTAATATAGAGCAAAAAACGGCAAAAAAAAAGTTTGTTGTATAGGAGCCCCCCTTAAATATTAATTTTATTCTGTTTTTAGTGTTTGTTGTTATAGCGACAATAGAAATACATCATCTGTGAAAATTTTAACTGTCTAGCTATGACGGTTCATGAGATACAGCCTGGTGACAGACGGACAGACAGAGAGACAGACAGACAGACGGATCGTGAAGTCTTAGTAAGTCCCGTTTTTACCCTCTGGGTACGGAACCCTAAAAACGAATGTTAGTAAGAGAGTAATATTTTGTAAATATTTATTTGATTTGGAATGCACCCAAATCAAATAAATATTGGGAAATTGGAGGAGAAATTGACTAAAAATAAATTGTGAATTGATTAAAGTTATAATTAATCAAAAATATAAAAATTAAAAATAAAAATGTCAAAAATAAAAAGATTTAAAATGTCAAGAAGATATAAATAGATAAAATATCTAGTTCTCATAAAATTTAAACAAGAAGGATCCATAAAAAGCAAGCACAAATGAGCACATTAGAGTCACTATATACATAGTTGCATAAACAGAATCAAGTCTCCGTGTCCGTTGTTCAATGTTCAATACACATTACACATTGAGTCGTCAACATGTTCACACCACTTGTGTTGTTTGTCAGCTGTGTTGCGTTGATTGGAGCTCAGACGGATACTGCGGAACTCACGGAACATTCAGGTAGGTGTGGAGTATTATCATTTTTCTAAACACAATAATTATTTTTAAGATAAATTAAATAAGTTATTTGCTACAAAATTTTTAGGTAACATCTTTTTATTTAAATGTTGAAAGCCTCATTAGAATGTCCTCTAGAATCTGTAAAATTACAGTAGTCAAATAATTATTTTATTATCATTCGCCAGTTACACAGTTACAGTTCGTAATGTTTTTACCAGCATATTATTTGTTCAGGTAAGTATTGTGTTTCAAGATATTTTTGCAAAAAAAAATATAGATCTCTAGATATTGTAGGATTCTTGGAATAGAGACCGCCGTGCTGGAATTCCGTCTGTGGTGGCGTCATCACAGTTCGCGGTTTGAAAAATCTTTCGTATACGCGCCGGCTGGCGTGGCGCAATGGCCTCGCTGGCAGAAGGAATTCCCCTGACATTGACGTCGTCGCACGCTACGTGCGAGTTCAAAAATCAACCATGACCAAACCTTATGATTGATGACTCAAATCTTCCGGTTACAGTCGAAGACAATATTTTTTTAATTGCCGAGTGCATAACACTAAATAATAAGAATCTTAACTTGTTATCAAAATATTATCACCGCCGGCCGTTCATATGTTGAAATTGATTTAAGTACTAGCATTATGTGAAACTTATTAGCCTCCCATTATAGACGTATAAAGAAAAGGATGTAAAGCTTAACTTCCTCGTCATTTCTTAGTCCAGCATATGGCTTACCAGTTTGCCAAGTATCATCTACATCTGTTGAACCATAAAGTTACTACAGATAGTTTACTTTTGCATCATCATCAGGATTTTAATGTTTCACTGTGGTATAATGGACTCCTCTCTGTATCACGCGGGCGGGTGCGGGATTATGTACATAGTGTTATTAAGTATGTATCTATTTTTAATAACATATTCTTTTCCATTTTTCAGAGTGTGGGCCAAACGAAGTGTTAAGCCCTTGCGTCATGCCATGTGGTGGCGAAGATTCTTGTTATGATCGTCATCAGTATGCCTGCCTAGCCGTTGTCCAGAGTTGCAGACCCGCATGCGTTTGTAAAGAAGGTTTCATTAGAAAGACCCTGGGCCGCGAATGTATACCAAACGAAGAATGTGGTACGTCTAAACTTTAAAATATAATAAATATTAAGCAATCGCTCCACTGCCTGCTCTGCTACCAAATACATAACACAACTTATAGTTTATTAGACGTTCGTGCAAGATGACACTGGAGCAACTGGGTTCGGGACCTGTCTCTAGGACCATAGGTTATCATTGGCTAGTGACTTTTAACTTTCCCCAAAGACTATTTAAATTGTATTGCACTCTAGAATCTAATATCTAGAGTCTAGAGAGACACGAAAGTATCGATAAGTCAGCGAGAAGTTCCCTAGAAAAAAAGATACACACTCGGGCGTACCTTTACCTCATTACCTATCATAATTAGAATATAGTTATTGCGGAAAAGATCAACCTGCATATTTAAATATTCCTTTATCGTCTCTCACCTAATCAAACTTAATTTTTAACCTTTTCAGGTGGTCCCTGTGAGATATTTTCACACTATTCCGAATGCAAACAAATCTCGAAAGAAACCTGCTCTTCAATCGCGAGTACGCCAAGATCGGATGACAGTACAGCAGCATGCACAGCTGGATGCACTTGCTGGGACGGATATTACAGAGCAAATGAAACTGAACCTTGCTTACATCGTTGCTTTTGTCCTGAATTGGAAAATTCGCCTGATTGTATCTCTTGGAGAACTCCAATCGGGTAAATTACGAAACAACTTATACACATGTTATTAATCGAACTTTGTAGGTCTAGCGTACTGGTACTGAGATTCAGTTGTTATTTTTTTAAAGTAATATTGTAATAAATTTGTAATGTATAAAAAGAGTATGTATTTATTTATTTAGGAACTTCTTTATTTGCGTTAAGTCTCACCATAATATCAATAGTACACTGAAAATAATAATTGTAACTTTTTCTTACCAACAAAAGCAACTGTTTACTTGAATTTTTTTATATAACTTTTTATGAACGCGTGTGCCCAGTTTGGCGGTTACGTTTGACGTGAATAACTGGCGTCATGAGCATGACAGAGTCTGATGTGTGTGTATGAACCATAAATCGTTTAACATAACCAAAATACTTTTAAATAAAATCACTGATAATTTATAATTAATTCAGTACCTACCCAGGTATACAAACAGTCTCATTTTTAGCCGGCTTCAAAAAGGAGGAGGTTCTCAATTTAACTGTTTTTATTTGTTACCTGAAAACTTTTGACTAGGTGAACCGATTTTGATGATTCTAAACACATCAACACGGTCTAGGGATATTTTTATAAAAGCGAATTACTATCAATGTGTTAATTATTTATATGACATGTATATATTTAAAAGATACGTTATTTCCTGTCGTTCACTAAATCAATTGACGGCAACGAGTTAAGGGAAACAAAGAAAAATCTATGGCTCCTCAAACACCCCCCTACAGCTGACCATATTGAGCCTGCAGAAAAGCTCCCTGCGGGCCACCAACTGCCTTGGCCCACCTGGAAATCTCTAAACCCAGGAAGCCAGGTGGGTCGCTGCAGGCACAACCTAGTTAGATGGGGGTACTCCAATGACCCACAGTGCGATTGCGGAGCCACGTCCCAAACAATGCCTCACGTTTTGTCGTGCTCTCTGTGCAAAAACACCTGCACCTTAAAATACCTTTGTGAGGCAAATGACAACGCTGTCGGCGTGGCTGAATTCTGGTCAATATATATTTAATTTTGGAATCATCGATACGACGAAGAAGACTTGCCCGGATTTGAACCCACGACCTCAAGTACGAGAGGTGAGATCTTAGCCATTAGGCCACCACGGCATAATTGATGGTTTAAATAGCATTTAAATTGAAACAAAAAGTCGATGAGGCTATCAATATGAGGAAAACTTTTGCGGTTTTGTTTTGAAACAACAACACAAGATGTTACTAAGAAAAATCACTTTACACAACCTCAGACTAGTTAGTGAATTATCCAAAAAAAACTTGACAAAAACTCGTGAGTTGAATTATTGATAGACAAACAAAGACACTTGTATGTGATATTTAACAATAACTATATAATTACGTTGGCCAGTCAATATAAATCGTAAATGTAGACATGCTACGAGGATACCTAATATGTA
This sequence comes from Orthosia incerta, assembly GCA_948252205.1. Lineage (NCBI taxonomy): Eukaryota > Metazoa > Arthropoda > Insecta > Lepidoptera > Noctuidae > Orthosia > Orthosia incerta. Next base: position 24,646,734 of record OX411746.1, read on the forward strand.
TGAAAATCATTTAGTCTAGATTTATAAGAAGTAATTATTTTTAATTAACAAGATGTAATTGATGTCAATGTGATAGCAGTTCGTACAACAGGATAAAAGTTACCGTCGTGGCGCGGTGGCGTGGCAGTTGCGTAGTAGGTACGTTTTAAAGGATGGACGGATATTCTTATAATTCAGTATCCGGCCAACTGTCATCCGTCACACCCTTATTAATCATCGTTGTTGTTGCCAGAATGAGGGACAAACGAAGTAGCCAAAGGATGTATAAATCCTTGTCCTTTTCGGGAAACTTCTTAGCATAAATAAAATCACATAATTATTTGCAGTTGCACAACTGCCACTTTATACCTTTGTACCTCAATTTGATTTTCGTACTTATAAAATAAAAAGGAACCCTAAATAAAACGTGTACAACGGAATAAATAATACTACTTTATAAATAGTTACACAAACAGAGTCAGCTCTTCATTACACATTTAGTCGTCAACATGTTCACACCATTTGTGCTGTTTGTCAGCTGTGCCGTGTTGTGTGGCGCTCAAATAGATACTGACGATCCTGAACACATACATACTTTTTATAAACTTATATGACAAAATAAAAAACAAAACACTGTATATTTAAGCATATAGGGCGGGTTTCTGATTTGAGTATTCGACGCTAAGTATGTGCTGATCTCGATTTAAGCATCTGTCACTCTTGATCATCTGCCACTTTAAGTTTTCTGCGTTACTGAGCAAGGTTTGAGTATTTTAGTCAAAGTCATGCTAAAGTATACCTTATGCCATACAAAAAACCTACATTGACGTTCAATTGGGTTTCTCAACTGAGAAAAACACATTTGATCATTCTCAAATTCTCAAAGTTTTCTCAAACCGTTGTCAACGTTACATCAACAGTGTAGCCAGATTGTGCGACTTTTTGCCATTTAGGCTACTCGGAAGGGTGTCGGGGCGACCAATTTTTACGAGTGGTGGCAATTAGGCTACCTCAGAAAAAAAAAATGGGGTGATTTTAGATGATTTCGGAATGTGACTATCTAATACAACATTATCTGAGGAATGATGAAAATAACTGGAAACCAAAATGCTTTTAACTGTTCATCACTATTTTAAATTATACATCAGTCGCGACAACACGGAAAATAGAGAAATGCTGAAAAATGTTTTATATGGAACCTATAATGATTATTGTGTTTAACGCATTGAAGTTTCGAAGAATGTTTCGTGGTTTTAGTGAATAATGTTCGACTTGAGTTTTTTATAAATGGAAAAACGAAATTTTTGCCGATTTGGGGCTCGTCGAATCTGGCTACACTGGTTACATTTGGCAGTTGATAGTTGACAAGCCTGTGCTTAAACGGTGATCAAGCGAAATAAATACAAAATAATATATAAACTTATAAAACGAGTGACGAAGATACATCCTTGTCTTCCTTGGAGATTCCTCAACGAAGACCGATGCGTGGAAGAAGAGTGTTCGCCCTGAATTATCGAAAACATAAGATTGGATGCAAATATTTCATGCCTGATAAATCTCAGATGCTTGAAGAACGGATGGTCAATGGGGCTATTAAGTTCTGGAGTGGTGACCGCGTGGTGGAATACGCATTTAAGGCCTCCGTAGACCGATGACCTGGTCACGGGAATCCGATGTATGAAAGACGCACAGGACCGGTCGATGTGGTGACGCTGGGGAAGTCCTGTATCCAGCAGTCTTTCGGCAGAAATTATGACGATGTTGAGTGAGATCTTCAAGAAAAATATTCAAAAAGTGCCAGTTAATGTGTTTTTGGTCGCGTGGTGCGCGAAAACCGAGTCTTGATCAACAGGAACTATGTGAAAAGAGATGCGCGATAACCAAGGGACATGGAAAAAATTGACAAACTGGTACACAAGAGATGGGAAAAGAAGACGTGGAAGACGCGAATGAAATATGGGAAAGACCGCTGGTCCAAGATGTACAGGACATACCCCAGTGGAAACTGTTAGTGGAGTGGAGGCCTATGCCAAGAGGCACACTGAGATTAGGGACATTTTATAAACTATAAACATGTATTGTATAGACTACAGTTTAATATCTCTGATTTCAGAATAAAAGGCTTTATTATGCCGTGCCGTGTATTTATTATTAATCTATTTTATTATATTAATTTATATCCTAGGTTCTAATTCTCATCATTGTGTAATTGTTTTCCAAAGTATATACTTCCAAATACGTTCAACCATTAAGGTGTGATTAACAAAAAGCCAAACATACAGACTTTCATACCTATATAGAATAGGTATTAGTAGGATCCACAAGACAAGAAGATGTTGCAACGATGAAATTGTGTACAGAATTTGGCTTTTGTATGATATGATTTTGGTATCAGAATAATAAAAGACGATAAAAACAACATGATAGGTCTTATTTATTTATTATTTTACAAAATAAGTAGGCAGATAGTATATTGTTTGTTAACACATATTAAAACACAGTCCTCCTTCATAATATCCGACACATATCCAATGGCACCGACCCTGGCTACTACTCTTTTTCTTCGGAGGCTCTTCGATGGCTAGCAAAGCCTTTGATCTTGAAAACCCAGGTCACTCATTAAAAATTGCATCACAATAGTCCATTTATGTTGGTAAATCACAATTGCAACCAGATTCCAATACAGATGAACAAGGGGCACTTGAGAGATCTTGTGAAATTCTGAGTAAAATATTCTATAGTTCTATGAGGTATCACAAGAACCAGCAACTGCTCGCTCTGAACACATTCACTCCTAGTAATTATAAGCTTAAATTCTTTATTTTGGCAATAACAAATTATATTAGATATTATTTTCTTTCGATAAGACATCATTGACAAAATAAATACGGTTGCCATGACAATCTTGAAGTAATTGACTAGTGCCTACGATCCATTTCATAGTTTCATAATAAGGTTGTATAGATTTCAAATAGATATCTTTGAAATTGCTTCATCACATCATCATCAGACTATTAATGTTCCCACTGCTGGGACACAGGCCTCCTCTCTATGAGAGGGAATGGGCCGTAATCCACCACGCGGGCCCAGTGCGGGTTGGTGAATGTCACATGTCTTCGAATTTTTGGTTCTAGGACATGCCGGTTTCCTCACGATGTATTCCTTCACCGTTTTGAAATTGCTTAAATATGAAAAATCAAGTTATTACAGATTATAACATCTTTATTAACTTGATTTTTTACTCTTGAATAAAGTAATATAATACTATTGTACTTTTTATGGCTGTATAAAATGTATAAATAATATTTATGCAATCTTGTGATGTCTCGGATTTCTTTTGTAAAATGGAACGGGTGAAAGAGAAAGTGAATGGAACTTTGGCAGGTCCATACATAAGTAGGTACTTACTTAACTGATCTAGGTAGATTCTCAATTGTGAAACGTAAAATACTCAAACGCTTCCTAAATTATTTGACAATACTCAACTGATTATTGTTGTATATAGCCTTTGTGCTACGATTGTCAGATTTGAAAAATAAAGTTGAACGCCTTCTGGTTCTGTCATCTTGAATGGATGGTTTTATTTTACAAAAATTAAATATATTAATTTTGTAACATCTCAACTTAACATGGCGCAGTCGGTACCTAAGTGGTAATTAATTCAGGAATAAATGACAGGTGGAGCTGGAGCAGACGCGCAGGTAAAAAGAGATAGGAAGGAAACTTCCGAGAAATTTTTTTTTTCTAATGGCGACGTCAACCACCTTTGGGGCTATAAAACCCCCATGTGAGATGAGTTGGACGGGAAATATGTCCGAGAACTGGAGGTTCTTTCGCCAGAAGTTTGAGATTTATCTTCTAGCGTCAGGAAACAAAGAAAAAGCAACTGACATAAAAACAGCATTACTTCTCAGTTGCATCGGAGACAGAGCACTGAGAATTTACAATACGTTCATGTATGAAAAGAACGAGCATAAGAATGATGTAGATAAAGTTATACTAAAGTTTGATGAGCACTTTAATCCGGAAAAGAATGTCACTTATGAGAGGTACAAGTTTTTTACGAAAAACCAAGGTCACGGACAGACATATCAAGATTATATCGTAGAACTCAGAGATTTGAGTGCGACGTGTGAGTTTGAGCAACTGACTGAGAGCTTGATCAAGGATCGTTTGGTGTGTGGCATAATAGATATCACAGTCAAAGATCGTCTCTTGAGGACAAAAGACCTTACACTTCCGAAAGCGGCTCAGATTTGCCGGGCCTCTCAGGAGACTAAGCAGCAGATGCAAGAAATGTGCTCGGCATCTTCATCATCATCATCATCTTCAACTGGAATGATGATGGTCAACAATATGGAAATTGTTCAGGACCGTGACATCACAGACAATAATAACATTGCAAAAGTTAATCAGAGACAGCAACTACCTAATACGAATCGTGCAAGTGCGAGTGCTTCAGCGTCAAATAGACGACAAAGTCAAACTAATTCGTCAACACCAACAGAGTACCAAAACAAAAGGGTTTGTTCCAAATGTGGTTATAATCATTCAGCTAAAAATTGTTTTGCTTTCAATAAGCAGTGTATGAAGTGCCATAAGTTAAACCACTTCGCAAACATGTGTAAGGCTAAAACGGCGTTTTTACTTGAGGAAAATAGTGATAGCGAAATTATCAACACATTATTTCTAGGTGCACTTTTTGTAAGTTCTGTAACTAAAAAAGTAAAGGACTGGATAATAACAGTTGGTGTTAACGATACTCCAGTACAACTAAAGGTAGACACAGGGGCGCAGGCCAATATATTGGCACTAGGAGCTGTCCAGCTGAGGCATCTTGGGCTGGATCAAAACAACCTCATGCAAAGTAAGACTAGACTTACTACTTTTACGGGGGAAGCAATTGGGTGCTTAGGTAAGTGTTCTTTACCTTGTAAGTTTGACGGAAATATTCATACCTTAGATTTTTTCGTGGTAGCTTTTGGAGGCGCTTGCAACATTATCGGCCTGCAGTCAGCCATCAAATTAAATTTAGTTGATCCAGTTCATAACATCTCTGTTTCAACGAGTATCCTTAGTGATTATAATGATCTGTTTCAAGGATTAGGATGTGTTGAAGGCGAGTATGATATTAAGCTCAAAGATAATGCTGTTCCGGTTGTACATGCATCACGCAAAGTTCCATTGGCCATTCAGCCTAAATTAAAAGCCAAGCTGGATGAGATGGAGAGGATGGGAGTTATAGAAAAAGTTTCACATCCTACTAATTGGGTAAATTCTCTAGTGATTGCCTACAAGCCTAATGGAGATTTAAGACTTTGCATTGACCCTAAAGACCTAAACAAGGTTATTCAGCGACAGCATTTTGATTTGCCAGTTTTTGATGAGATTAGTAGTAAGTTGGCAGGAGCAACCGTGTTTAGTACACTTGATTTGAGCAATGGCTTTTGGAATATAAAGCTTTCAAGTAGTAGTTCAGACCTGTGTTGTTTCAACACTCCTTTCGGGAGGTATAAATTTCTGAGAATGCCTTTTGGGCTATGTAGTGCCTCAGAAGTTTTTCAGCTTCGTATGCGTCAACTTCTTGAAGGTATTGACGGAATAGAGGTATATATTGATGATATTTTAATTTGGGGACGTACACAAGTTGAACACGATAGGAAATTGAGACAAGTTTTGGACAAACTCAGACAAGATAATGTAAAATTGAACAAAACTAAATGTAAGATTGGTGTTTCTGAGGTCAAGTACTTAGGACACATTATTACTCCAAGTGGAATTAAACTGGATGATGCCCGAATTGAAGCAATTTTATCAATGAAGAGTCCTAGAGACCGCAAGGAATTGGAGAGATTTTTAGGGGTTATTAATTATATTGGAAAGTTTATTCCAAATTTCGCTACAGTAAATGCTCCATTAAGGAACCTGCTAAAGAAAGGCGTAGATTATGTCTGGTTGCCTGAGCATCAGAAAGTATTTCAGGAACTAAAGGGTTTGCTGGTTAAAAAACCAGTATTACAATTTTTTGATGAGAAGTTGCCTTTGGTTTTATCCGTTGATGCCTCAAAAGATGGTTTGGGTGCAGTTCTTTTTCAGAACAACCTTCCGGTAGCTTATGCTTCAAAGGCATTGACTGAGTGTCAAAAAAGATATGCTCAAATTGAAAAGGAGCTCTTAGCGATTCTCTTTGGTTGTGATAAGTTCAATCAATTTATTTTTGGTAGAGAAATAACCATTGAAACAGATCATGCTCCTTTGGTGAGTATAGTTAAAAAATCATTGAATTCATGTTCACCGCGTATTCAAAGAATGTTGTTGAAACTGCAAAAGTATCAATTCAATTTGGTTTACAAGCGTGGAAAGGAGTTGTATTTAGCAGATACATTATCTAGGTCTTTTATGGAGAGTCAAAGCTCAGAACTTGAACTGGACTCAAGTGAGATTGAAGCTCACATTGATATGTTAATTTCCAACATAAATGCCAGTGATGGGCAGTTAAGAAACATACAAAATTTAACTGAAAGCGATGAGGAGTTGAGAGTTCTGAAGGACTTTATTCTCAATGGATGGCCAGAGCACAAAAACTCGCTGCCTGATATAGTGAGAAAGTACTGGCATGTTAGAGGAGATCTCACTTATAAGTCCAATATTATATTTAGAAATAACTGCATTGTTGTACCTAGTCAGCTCCGAAAAGAAATGTTGTATCGTTTACATTATCCGCATTTAGGTATAAATAAGACGTTGTTACGAGCTCAAGATGCTATATACTGGCCAGGTATTCATTCTCAAATATTAGATATGATTTCAACCTGTGAAACATGTAAACTGTATAGTAACAACAACAAAAGAGAGGTTCTCATACCTCATGATGTACCACTCTTTCCATGGGAGAAGATTGCACTTGATATATTTGAGTTAGACGGTAAAATGTATTTACTTGTAGTTGATTACTTAACAAAGTTTCCGGAGTTAGCTTTATTGAACTCGCTTACAAGTGATTCTATTATAAATAACTTAAAACGGATTTTCAGCCGGAATGGTATACCCAAATCAATAATGAGTGATGGTGGTCCTCAGTTCACATCTCAACGCTTTGCTGAGTTTGCTGACAGTTGGGGTTTTGATCTAATTCGTTCAAGCCCTGAATACGCTCAATCCAATGGGTTAGTAGAGAGAACTGTTCAAAGTGTTAAAAAACTTCTCAAAAAAACAATTTATGAAAAAAGAGACCCATACTTAGCATTGTTAGAATTTAGGAATACGCCTATTTCAAAAGAAATTCCTTCACCGGCTGAAAATTTATTCAGTAGAAAGATAAGGGGTATTTTACCTATGCAACTTAAGCAATTTATACCCAAAGTCAATAGGAATTTAAGAAAGTCTTTATTAGAAAAGCAGCTTATAGATAAATATTATTATGATAGGAACAAGGCTGTTTTGAGACCATTAGCAACTGGTGAACCTGTATTTTTTAAGATTGGCAAAGCTTGGAGGAAGGGGATAATACAGGAGAGGCTTAATGAGAGATCATACAAAATTAATGTTTATGATCGGTTTTACATCCGTAATAGGTTTCACATAAAACCCCTAAGGAATAGTATTCCACAATACTACATTCCTGACGAAGATGTACCTTCGTCATCTTTCTTGCCCGAGTCAAATGCCAATGAGTCTCTTGTGGGGCCAGATGTGCTTCAGAATGTTGTTATGGCACCAGCCACACACTGTGCTAGAACAGGCTTACATCGCAATGAGGATGGCCTTTTAGTGACATCATCGGGTCGAGTTGTGAGACCTCCAGCTAGACTTAATTTGTAGTTGGTCAAGCACGAGCCGTTATGTTTTATTTTTATTATTGTAATAAGTTTCTTAAGTTATACTAATACAATACCTTGACTTTGTTTATAAGAAGGAGATGTTGTATATAGCCTTTGTGCTACGATTGTCAGATTTGAAAAATAAAGTTGAACGCCTTCTGGTTCTGTCATCTTGAATGGATGGTTTTATTTTACAAAAATTAAATATATTAATTTTGTAACATCTCAACTTAACAATTATTGCTGCTTTACTTAAATCAGAAACCGGCCAGAATACCTTCTCTAAGTATCGAGGTATCTATTTTTAATATTAAAATTAAATGTTAGAAGCATAATTGAGTTTCTTGGTCAAATAATTACTATCAACTAAGTAATTTTGCTATCGTAATGAAATGTTTATATATGTACATTCGTAATATGTTTTAAGATATAGTTTCAATTACTTATAGGCAAGTTGTTACGTGGGTACCTACATAATATTCATAGTTATATATACTTGTGCAAACGACTGCTGCGCCAGTCGAATATACATTCTTGTGTAATACCGGTTGTATTATTCTGCTACCCCTCTTCCGTACATACTCGTAACACAAGTATTATAGGATTTTTGGTACCACCACTTTGTCAAGCTACAAATCCCTTGTGATTAATTTTATTTACAATTGTTTTTTTTTTCCTTTCTCAGAGTGTAATGGGGAAAATGAAATATTAAGCCGTTGCGTTGGATGCCCTTCCGAAGATTCTTGTTACGATCGTTATCAAATCGCCTGCCCAGCCGCATTCTTAGGTTGTAGACGCGGATGCGTCTGTAAGGAAGGTTTCATCAGAAAGACTCTGGGCAGCGAATGTATACCAAAAGAAGAATGTGGTGAGTAATACGAGTTAATTATATGGATGGATTTTATTTAAAAAAGAAGAGTTCCTCAAAGGGCTTGGCACAGGTCTTTGCCTAGCTGGGAAAGTATTAGCGAATATAAAAAAATAATTGATAGAAGAGCCAATCGATGGAGCCTCGCCCTGTAGTGTCCAGCTTTTACATTTATGAAAGCTGGACACTACTGGTTTCGAACCCTGTTCTAGGATCTATGCTAGATCCTGGACAGGCAAATATACCTTTCATATAGGTAGTTTGTTCAGTTCATTAATTTATTTTTCACATTTTCAGGAGCTCCTTGTGAAATATTTACACAGTACTCGGAATGCAAACAGTGCTCGAACGAAACCTGCTCTTCAATCCTAAAGCCGTTAAAACCGAATTGCATGAATGAAGTAACATGTACAGCGGGATGCGCTTGCTGGCCCGGATATTACAGGAAAGACGAAGATTCGCCCTGCCAACATCGTTGCTCATGTCCCGAATTGGAAAACTCGCCCGAATGTGAGTCTTGGAAAATTTCAATCGGGTAACTTATGAAACTACTTAAATACCTGCCATTATCAAAATTTTGAAAGTGTACTGGCATTATGATTCATTTTTGTTAAGTTTGTAGTTACCATTATCATCCATTTTTGAAGTAATGTTTTTTTTGCAATAAAATTTTAACTGTTTAGCAAATTTATTTACAAAATCCTAACACTTGGATAGAGAATAATAGTATCCTGAAAAATCCACGAAGGGGTAGCTAAAGTTATTATTATTTCTGGTAAAGATATAGATTGAATCTTGGTGAAGGACGTTACAAATGATACTTTTTAGCAGACGGCAACTTCGATATCAATTTCTTATACTAAACCATTCACAAATTATCAGAATAACAAGGAATCCCTGTCAATATAACAAGGCAGTCTGTATTTCCTGATAGGTAAAACCTGGGTGTCTTTAAGACAAGAGTGAATAGGTTTCTTCTAGGTAAGCGTGCTTCATCGTAGACCACAGCATCGCTTACCATCAAGTGAGATAGTGGTCAAGCACGAGCCTATTAATAATAAAAAAAAGAATCCTTAATCGTACACGATATGACTAAACTACATAATATTCAGCTACTAAGTACCTAAATAGATTGAAGCCTCTGTTTATCAACATACATTACACATCAAGTCGTCAACATGTTGAGGTAATTTCTTAAATAATATAAAATACTTAATTAACAATAACTACCTATAAATACACTTAAATAAAAATAAAATAAAACTACGAACGCGTATAGGGCAGGGGTCAAAGGGCGTCAAAAAATTCGTCCACATCGCTGTCAACGTGAAAAGTGCCCGGAACGGTGGCAGCATTGCCACGTTGAATGGCAATGCTGATTCTCTGGCCAAGGAAAAGCCCAGCCCTCTGGTCACGTGAAGAGTCGACTAACCGTTTACTTACTTCTCGAAATACTCGAAGAGCACTCGGACCCCATGGACCTAATGTTTCAACCCCAAACGGCTCAAATATATAACTTCCAATAAGGTTGTTGTATTTGCGCCGTTTGAGGTTTTCCGCACCAGCAGCAGCTGCCCCAGCACAGCCCGCCGTGCTAAGAAGATGGGATGGCGCAAGGGTGTCGACACAATATGTTGCATCCCACACCAAAGGCCTACCCACCTTACATTGTTTTTCCACTAATGTGAGGGTCACTGTGGCTCAGTATTTTATAAATTTTAATTTAAGTTTTACCAAGGCAAGTATTAATAAAGGTGAAACCAATGAAAAGCTCGTATTTTGGTTATAAAAATGAATCTATGAACTACTAGCTGATTATTAAATGAGGTAGGTGATTTATTTTTATAACTTGCGCAAAAAGTGACTATTCAAACAAAGAGATCATTATCATCATCCACTATCAATTTGTACCGTATGGTGACGGACGTAAAGAATTTCACCATCCCATATCTTCCCGTGGGTGTCGTAAGAGGCGACTAAGGGAAACACCAGAGAATGGGCAGCAGCGTTCTCTGTGCACTTTAAGAACAAACTGCGATCGCCAACCCGCCTGCCAAGCGTGGCGATTACGGCAAACCCGCCCATGATAAGCAGAACAAAAAAACGGCCCCGAGTGCCCGGCAGCTCGTCTACCCTCGACTACGGTAGCGGTCGAGGCGATGACGTGGCAAGGGGTGCAAAGAATCCCCGGAGTGGACCCGGCTACCCCAATAAACACCGACGACTGGACCTGGCAACGTATAACACGCGAACACTCCGGACCGACGAGAAGATAGCCGAACTCGAGGAAGAATTGAGCAGGTTGCGATGGAGTATTATAGGGTTATCTGAAGTCCGATGAGAGAGAGAGGACTTGATAATCCTCAAATCCGGAAACCTGCTCTATTTCCGAAAGGGTGACCGACAGTCCCAGGGTGGTGTCAGGTTTATCGTCCACAAGTCCCTTGTGAACAACGTGGTGAAGATCGAGAGTGTGTCGACCAGGGTGGCGTACCTTATACTCAGAATATCCTCAAGATATTCGCTGAAGGTCATACAGACCTACGCCCCACCCTCGGCACACCCTGACGACGAGGTAGAGACTATGTATGAGGATATCTCTAAAGCCATGCATGGTTTCAAAACTCACTTCACCGTTGTCATGGGGGGCTTCAACGCAAAACTGGGCAAACGAGACGAGGATGAGCTGCTAGTGGGGCAATTTGGAGTTGGACGTCGGAACCACCGGGGTCACCTACTGGCCAGTTTTATGGAGAAGGTTCTATATGATGAACTCCTTCTTCAGAAAGCGTGAACATAGGAAGTGGACATGGCAAAGCCCCGATGGTGCAACTAAAAACGAGATCGACTTCATCATGTCAACCAAGAAGCAAGTGTTCAATGATGTCTCTGTGATCAATTCGGTGAAAACTGGGAGCGATCACCGCATGGTAATAGGCACATTGAACATTAATATCAAGCTTGAAAGGTCTCGACTGATGAAGTCCACGCTCCGTCCAGCACAAATCCAGATCCAAAACCCCGAAACCTTTCAGCTCGAACTCCAGAATCGTTTCGAGTGCCTAGGGAGCTCCGTGGAAGATTACAGCGATGGGTTCGAGGAGGCTGTCCATAAGGTCGGGTCTAAGTTTTTGAAGACCCGCCGTAATGATAGAAACAAAAAGCTCTTTGATCCAACTCTCAAGCTGATGAAGGAGAGGCGTGAGGTGGCGGTGGTGAAATACCTGCAGCTAAATAGACGGATCTCAAAGTCCTTGAAAAACGACCTCCGCCGCTTTAATACTGAAAGTATTAAAGATGCGATTGAGCGGAATAAGGGCTCCAATGTCTTTGCAAGGGATCTGTCTATTGGGCAGAGCCAGCTCACAAAACTGAAGACCGGTGATGGCAGGATCGTATCCGCCAAACCGAAGCTTCTGAGGGAGATCGAGAGATTATATGGGCAGTTGTACACGTCAACCAGTAAACCGACCGCAAACGACCCAAGAGCTAGATTGACCCGATACTATACCGAAGATATCCCGGACGTCAGCCTGTACGAGATTAGGATGGCTTTGAAACAGCTAAAAAACAACAAGGCGCCGGGTGACGATGAAATCACGGCTGAACTCCAACCAACCATTAAACCCATCGAGAATCTAGCAAATCTAGGGTCATTTGCTAGATTGACACTATACCGAAGACTTCCCGGACCTCAGTCTGTTCGAGATTAGGATGGCTCTTAAACAGCTACAAGGCACCGGGTGATGACGGAATTACGGCCGAACTTCTGAAGATGGGTGGGAAACCGGTCCTTAAGGCCCTTCAGAAGCTGTTTGATGCCGTCATACTCGAGGGCAAACCGCCACAGGCATGGTGCAGGGGTGTGGTGGTACTCTTCTTCAAAAAGGGCGACAATGCCCGGCTAAAGAACTATAGGCCCATCTCACTTCTTAGCCATGTCTACAAGTTGTTTTCAAGAGTCATCACGAATCGTCTCGCGCGCAGGTTTGACGATTTCCAGCCTCACGAACAAGCCGGATTCCGAAAAGGCTTTAGCACCGTAGATCACATACATACGCTGCGCCAGGTTATACAGAAGACCGAAGAGTACAACCTGCCTCTCTGTTTAGCGCTTGTGGACTACGAGAAAGCCTTCGATTCGATCGAGACTTGGGCTGTACTGCAGTCTCTCCAACGGTGCCAGATGGACTACCGGTACATTGAGGTGTTGAAGTGTCTGTACAGAAACGCCACCATGTCAGTCCGTCTTCAGGATCAGACCTCGGAACCAATCCTTCTTCAGCGTGGCGTGAGGCAGGGAGACGTCATTTCTCCGAAACTGTTCACTGCTGCGCTGGAGGATGTATTCAAGGTTCTGGACTGGAGCGGCTTAGGCATCAACGTTAATGGCGAGTACATAACTCACCTTCGGTTTGCCGACGACATAATAGTCATGGCTGAGACCATGGAGAGCCTCAGTACAATGCTCGATGACCTCAGTAGTGCTTCCGTGCTGATGTTGAATGCCCATGTTACACCCACTCCTATCAAGATTGGAGACTCTACACTCGAAGTTGTGGACGACTATGTCTACCTGGGACAAACGATCCAGTTGGGTAGGGCCAACTTCGAGAAAGAGGTCAACCGTCGAATCCGACTCGGCTTGGCAGCGTTCGGAACGTTGCGCGGTGTCTTCTCGTCCAACTTACCACAGTGTCTTAAGACAAAATTCTATGACCAGTGTGTGTTGTCAGTGATGACATATGGCTCTGAGACGTGGTCGCTTACAATGGGCCTCATCAGAAAGCTTACAGTCACTCAAAGGGCAATGGAGAGGGCTATGCTCGGCGTTTCCTTGCGTGATCGAATCAGAAATGTTGAGATACGTAAGAGAACCAGGGTTACCGACATAGCCCGAGGAATTGCCAAACTTAAGTGGCAGTGGGCAGGGCACATTGCTCGCAGAACGGATGGCCGATGGGGCAGAAAGGTTCTAGAGTGGCTACCGCGAACCGGAAGACGTTGCGTTGGAAGGCCTCCCACCAGGTGGACCGATGACCTGGTGAAGGTTGCAGGGATCCGCTGGTTGCGGGACGAACGGGACCGGTCAATGTGGCGATGCTTGGGGGAGGCCTATGTCCAGCAGTGGACGTCTTTCGGCTGATATGATGATATCAATTTTACAAATACTAGACCGATTGCAGAAAACAAAACACATCATTTATTTTCGTAACCACCAATTAACCATGACCTTGGCTTCATATGAGAGACGAATAATTTAGAGGTCGAACCTTACTTAGCTTGATAAGCTGCGGTCGTTTTTTGCAAGACACTATTATAGCTAAATAGTAAAACTGAAACCCTTGTCATGTCATCTTACCCATCTGTTGAAATGTTTCCTGTCAATTTTTCTCGAAGAATATTGGCAATATATCGATGAAAGGAAGGGATGTATATTCTGTAGACTGCTAAACAATGGAGTTGTAAAATCACGAAAAAAGTCCTTTAGATTAGCCCTCCTTTCTCATAGTTATAACTAAGGGATGAAAATAATACCTACTCAATGTATTTACGTGAGTGAGATATCATTGGATAATATAGTTCAAAAGATTACGTGATATTTGCCAGTGACTTTTAAATTTAATTTAATATTTGTTGTGATACCCATACGTTTATTTATTAAAGTATATATACGTTTATTAAAGTACTTGTACTCTAAGAAACGTACGAATTAATTACTTATTTTTGTATGCGTAAATTCATCCCAACTAGGAAACCCTGTACGGTGCGCGGTACGACACATACATGACCAGTTTTTAACCGACTTTCGAAAAAGGAGGAGGTTCTATGTTCAACTTCTTGTATGTTTTTTTTTGTTTATAAACTTATCTAGCTAGTTTAAATATGTAAACAAAAGTAGATGAGGTTATCAACTTTAGGGCAAATATATCGGTTTTATATTCAAATCACTTAAAAGACCGGTTTGCGACAAGCAAACTAGAATGTTAACAAATAACAAAAAAAAGGCTACTAGTTATTTTCTGACAAATTAATTATTATAGGTAGTGTGAATCAGGGGGGTGACCATAAAATCTTAGAGTAAAGTTATTTTGAATGTGTATAAGGGACAGATGTGTACAAGTCATATAAATCTATCCCTTACGCACACTCAAAATAACCTTACTCTAAGAGCTTATGGTCACCCCCAGTTCATGTCACATACGTATTAGGCATTTACATTATGAGGATACCGAGTTAGTTAAAAAAACATTTATTTTCCAAATAGCGTACACGTTATAAGGCTCAACTGATGACATGACACCAATTAATTGGTACAAGAGGATAAAAATTACCAGTGTGGCAGTTGAATTTAAAATAGAGTACACGTTTTAGGATATTCGGTGAATATTCGGCCACTATCCGTCTCAGTTCTACACGCTATAAATTTTATTTTACTATGTCTTATACCAGATTATTTATCAGTTTATTGTACGCTTCGAGGGAGTAGCTCGTGGTTAAATAATAACAGCAGCTTTGGCCGATCTTCTGCGTTTAAGCAACACTTGCCAAGATCCGTGGATGGGTGACCATTAAGTTCACACCGGGTCTCCTCCGTGCCTTGGAAAGCACGTTAAGCTGTTGGTATGGGGAGCCAGAAGCCTTAAATCTGAAATTCGCTCCATGTACAATACTGGTCATCCGGCTGGGAAAAGACTAAGCAGATAGATTTATTTACAAGCTTGTGTTTCTCCACCATGTCACCTGATGGCAACAGATGACGTGCTCGAAGATTGCGCACGCTTGCTTTATTCCCTCTTGAATTAAACACCCCAGGGGGGTGACCATAAGCTATTAGAGCGGTATCAATTTGAGATCGAGTAAGTGACAGATGTATACAACTCAAATACATCGACGGCATCTTCGAAGTTCTCTTCGTCTGGCAGCGGGGCCAAATGCCGATTAGATACGGTAGTTTCCGTACCATTTTGAAGCCGTACGTGAGAGTAGAGCGGATTTGCCTCGATAAGTTCCGCTTCTTCCACAATAGGGTCAAACTTGGAAGTTCGCACATGTTTTTTTAATAAAACTGGTCCTGGAGACAAAAGCCATGATGGTACAGATTCTCCAGTCGGCGAGCGTCGAGGATGATTGAACATCCGTTCATGTGGTGTTGTATAAGTACTCGTGCATAATAGAGAACGTATAGAGTGTAGCGCTAAAGTTAGAACTTGTTCCCATTGGGTGACCGTCATGTCTTTTGAGTGTAAGTAAAGTTGTATCGTCTTCCACAGGGTGCCGTTTAGTCTTTCAACTTGACCATTACATTTTGGATTGTAAGGCGTTGTTCGGCTGCATGCAATGCCCAATGGAACCAAAAAATTTCGTAGCTCGTTTGACATGAACTATGTACCTCTATCTGAATGAATGAATTGTGGGTTCCCAAACATCATGAAAATTTCCTTTAAACATTTTATACCTGTATTTGTAGTTAGATCTTTGCAAGGGAATGCGAATGGGAATCTTGAAAATTCATCAATGATCGTTAAAATGTATTTGTTTTGAGTATTCGTTGGTAGAGGTCCTTTAAAATCTATGTTCAAGCGTTCAAAAGGCGCTACAGCTTTAATTAGATGGCCTTTTGTAGTCGCGTAGCGAGGCTTGATTTCTGCGCATATTCTACAGTTTTCCGTCATCATTTTTATATCATTTGTCGAATAGGGAAGATTTTTCATACGAATCCAGTGAGTCATTCTTACAATACCTGGATGCCCAAGTGAATTGTGCAAATCATAAAGTCTATGAGGGTTTAGGTGCGCGCATACACGAGGAAGAGCGTCTGCTACAGTATTTTCTCGACCAGGTCTATATACAACATCGTATTTGTAGCAATACATTTCCAAACGCCACCTTTCGATTTTTTGATTTTTGATTTTGCTTGTATGATTTTGTCTAAACATGAATGAAACTGATTGTTGATCGGTAATCAGAATAAAGTGTCTCCCGAGCAAAAAATGACGCCATTTCCGTACAGCCTCTACAATTGCAGCAGCTTCTTTTTCTATAGCAGGATGTCGGCGTTCTGGATCTGTCAATGATCGTGAACAAAATGCCACAGGTCTACCATTTTGTGACAATGTAGCAGCCAGAGCATGGTCCGAAGCATCTGTTTCGACTGTAAATGTAATATCCTCTAGAACTGACGTAAGAACTACTTTTGCAATATCTGACTTCAGAGTTTGGAAACATGCGATGGCATCATTTTTCATAGGGAATTTGGACACAAGTGTGAGTGGATGTACTTTTTCTGAAAATTTCTTTATCCACTTAGAGTAGTGGGCAAACATTCCAAGCGCTCCTTTCAAAGACGGCATATCTGCGGGTATGTGTAGTTGCATCAGTGGGGCTAGGCGATATTCATCTGGCCTTATCGTATTATTTTCAATTGTATATCCTAAGAGCTTTATCGATTCCTTCCCAAACACACACTTGTCTTTGTTTAAGGTCAGTTTGTATTTTTGTACGGCTTGCATGAACTTTTCTAAGTTTTTATCATGATCCTCTTTATTTTTACCACAAACAGTGATGTCATCGAGATAGGCGTAGGTGCCGTTCAAATTCTCTTTCGTGATTATATATTGTAAAGTTCTCTGAAAAGCAGCTACTCCGTTAGTAACTCCGAATGGTATACGTCTAAATTGATACAGCACGCTACAAATGCTGTGTATATTTTTTCGCTGGCCAGGATTGGCACTTGATGGTATGCACTTTTCAGATCGATTTGACTGAAAAATCTATGTTTGGCCACTTTTGATACGATTGATTCTATGTTTGGTAGAGGATAAGCATCCAGTTCAGTAAATTTATTAATCGTTAGTGAATAGTCTATGACCATCCGTTTGCGGTGTTGTCCTCCACCAGTAACTAAGACTTGAGCTCGCCACGGAGATATACTGAGTTCTATGACGCCATCTTTGAGAAGTTTATAGATTTTCTCTTTAATAAAAGCTTCATCCAACGCGCTGTATCGCCTTGATTTTATAACGATAGGTTTGATTGCCGGCAATACATGATGGAATAAAGTTGCAGGTGGTACACCAGCTGCTAGAACATTGCATATTTTAAGTGGCTTTTGACTTCCTCCAAATTTCATTTGGAGGAAGTGTTTTCTCAGCAAATCATGGCCAATTATAATATCTGCGCATAGATTTTCAATAACTAGGAGTGGTATTTGCTTGTATGTATGGCCTTCTAACTCAATCGTAGCGAAGCACACTCCTTCTACAACAGAAGTATTGTCTAGAGATGCTAATGTTATTGTTTGACGATGTGACTTATGTCTGAGATTCAACGTTTGGGCAATTCTTTTGTTAATGAAGCTTATCGAACTGCCTGTATCTATCAGGGCATCGGCACGTGTCTGATTTATTACGACTGGGACTGTAGCATGTTTAAGACTACCGGTGACGCAGCGCACATATTTTCAGATAACTCTATATTTACCGCATTCACAGATTTTGGGCTGCGACACACTTTGGCGAAATGGCCCCTCTTTCCGAATTGTTTGCAGGTACTGTGAAACGCAGGGCATTTAATACGTTGGTGGATATTTCCTCCACAAAACCAACAATTTTTGCGTGCCGGAGTTGGTGGTGGTGCTGCTGCAGCTATTCTTTCCTCCAGCGCTAGTTGTGAAGGTGGTGTAATTAACATTTCTCGAGTTTGAGCAGCATTATGAGTCAATTCCATTTCGTTCGTGTAAGATTTCGCATTATTTACAGCTGTTTCAAAAGTGATTGCTTGATTTAGAGCTTTATCGAGAGTGAGGTTAATATTTTCAAGTAATTTTTGACGAATGTCACATGATGAAAGTCCAGCTATGAATGCATCACGAATAAATTCATGTTTGTATTGCTCGGCGGTGACGGATTGAAAATTGCAGTCAGTTGCGAGCTGTTTTAAAGATTGTATGTATTGCGAAATGGTTTCTTCAGGTTTTTGACGTCTAGCTGCTAGAATATGTCGGGCGTGTATTACGTTTTTAGGTTTAATATATATTTTGTCCAACATTTCCATCGCAGTTGTATATGTTTGACATTCTTGTATTTGTACGTATACATTTGCATCTAGATGGTTCGCTAATAGCATTAATTTCATAGTATCAGATTCGGACAATTGTAACTCGGCTTTGAGGAAGTTCACAAACAAAAATTTCCAGTGTTTCCATTTATTTTCGGCGCTTGGAGAATCTGGTGTGACATCGAAGCGCTCTGGGCGTAGGTATTTTGATATACTTCCTGACACGCTGGAAGTCGATGGTACATTGCTCTGAGTATTACCATACATCGTGTATTTTATTTAGTAGCTTATTCAAGCTGAATAAATTGTTACATATTAAAAGATTCACTTAACCAAAATATTGGCTTTATTCAGCTTGAAACACAAATTAATATTTAATGACAAGTGTCAATAACGTCATGCATATTTATAAACAAGTAAACAATATATAGCAACGAGATTATGCGCAAAGAGTTACACTACATAGGGTATGGATAGCGGCATATCCGAATCTCACAATAGGTAGTGCCAACGGCTACGTACCCAAGTAGGCCGCTGCAAACATAATTTTGCAAAGTGGGGGATTATTGATTCGTCCAACTCCCGTTGCGAGTGAGGTGCCCCTGTACAGACTATTTCCCACTTGCTGGAGTGTCCTGGCTGTCCATTCACTAGCACCCTGGCAGGTGCAAGTGAATGGACAGCCGGTGCTTCTGACGCTGCAATAAGCATGGCCGCCTACTAGGCCCAAATGTGCCATCGAATCGAAAAGAAGAAGAAGACAATAGGTCGATACTCTGGTATTCTTGGAATTGAGAAACCAGAATCCCATCTAGTTCTGATTATAATGATGGAGGAACTCTAAATAAATTGTGCACAATTGGAGTCACTAAATAAATAGTTATAGTTACATAACCAGAGTCAAGAATCCGTCGTTCAATACACATTCAGTCGTCAACATGTTCACACCACTTGTTTTTTTACCCGACTGTCGAAGCAGGGTAATGTGTTTATCAGTCTACGTATGTATGGTCTTGCCATAAATATAGTAACAAAGAAAAACTTTTTTTTTTCTATTGCAAATAAAATTTATTACTAATACAATGTGTTCGTTTAATACATAAATATGAAACAATTTAAAATATAAAAGCTTACTCGAAGTGTTCTCCATTGGCTGCAATACAGTCCTTTAAACGTTGAGGCCAGTTATCAATAGAAGCACGCAATCTTTCCATGGATAAATTCTTGACTGCCAATCGTATAGATTGTTTTAGGGACTCCAAATTATCACGGCGTTTAGAGCAAGCCGTACTCTCTAAAACTGACCATAAATCATAATCCAGCGGATTAAGATCGGGACGACGGCCAGTCTTCAGCTCTGATGAAGTCGGACACATTCGATTCCAACCAAGACTGCGTGAACCGAGCTTTGTGACCCGGCGCCGAGTCTTGCTGGAAGGACCATTCTTGGTTATTGAACATGGTGTTGTTAAGGGGCTTAACTACCGTCTCAAGAATGGTATCTTGATACACTTGTGCCGATGTTTTGATACCTTTTTCACAAAAGTATGGCTCAGTCACTCCTTCATAGCTAACACCCCACCAAACCATCACTGAGGTCGGATAATGCCCACGTTGCACTCTGTCGACTAATTGGGAAGCTTCCTTAGAGCTTTGAGCATAAATACGGTCATTATGTTTGTTAAAATGTTGCTCAATTGTAAAAAAAATCTCATCCGAAAACAAAATTTTTCTGTGCCCTCCCTTTGCGTACCGATTCAGTAGTTGTTTCGATTTTACCACCCTATTCTTTTTTAAATTATGAGTTAAGAAATGTCCAGTACGGCTCTTATAGGCTGCAAGTCCTAAGTCATCTTTCAAAATACGCGACATGGTTCTACGTGCAATCGATTCGTCCTGGAAATTCCAAAGTTCGATGGAAGCATTGAAAACTCGCAAAGTTTTAAAGATAGTTATGTGACTTTGATCCACCACAATACCTTGCGAGTGTCACTGGCTATATTAAAATGGGAAAATAGAAAAATGGCGGCTTTTGGGCGCCTTATTGTGGTGGCCCATTGATTTTTTTCTGCCGCACTCATCGTGTGGGTTATCAAAATAAAGGCGTTTAAGAGGTGGAAAAACAGCGCTGGTTTCTCAGCCTCAAGGTGGTAGTGGACTGCAGAGAGATTTGAGTGCAGACCTCGAATTTTGGTGAGGTGCACTTTGTGAGGGAGGGAGTGCAGCCGCTGTTGAACTCCAGTATTTCTTTTCCTTGCCATGTTTGTATACGAGTGAAGGGAGGAGAGGAAAAGGAAGTGAGACGAGGTTCCACGCTGCTAACCTAGAGACACGCACTAAAAGGGCGCCAGCATTGGGGCACTAGTCCGGACACTGCGGGGACTCCCGAGACCCCCCTCCGGAATGTCCATCGGGCCCTCCCCATCTGGTCCTCCAACCAGCACGATGGTGCATTCCGGGATTTTTCGACAGTTGGCGGGGTAGCCTTTCATGTGTGACTGGCACACTGCTTGGCCCCCAACTAACTGCGTGCCTCGGATCCAGCTACCCTCCGCGACTAGTCTCCCGATACGCCCATAACAGTGCGTGTCAGGCTGGTCTGCCTGCAGTGGAACAGCTATCTCGACCCAACTCCTCTAGTTGGCTACACCGAGCATTGTAACTGGAACACGGCTAGGCCACTTGGCGGTACGTCTTTGCCCGTTAGGTGGTCACAAGCCTTCGGCCGAAATCTACCACCAGTTAGTGTCACCAGCAAAGTACGCTCTATTTATTTGACAAACTAAGTTTTAAAATAAAAGGGCACACATCAAACAAATGCACGTGATGGCATTCATATGCGGTGCAGCTTCCGTGGTGACCCCGTGGAAACCACGCGGCTGCCATGCGCGCGAATTTGAATGTTGTAACTGAGTTAATAGAATTCACATTCGCCATAAAACATATTTTTTCCAATTAACTTTCGACATTGGTAGTGTTAACAATACAACGCTGTGAAGTGAGCCCATAAACGCGCGGAACATTCGTCGCTAACTTCATGCCGTGCGTGTGGCCGGCGCGGCGCCCGCGACCTCTACAGTCGACATTGCAAACCAAGACCTCGCTAGAGTAAAAAATTTCTTTGACCAAGACACCACGCCGTCAATACGTCTACTTTCTGTCGGTCAAATACCTGTAATAATTTTGAATACAAGTTTTCATTTCCTACATCGCATTTTAATGTGCATGCAAACCCACCTCCTGCACATAATTTGGTGACCCCGACGTGATGGCGACAAGCGTAAATGCACAAAACCGACGACACTCCAACGCGTCATAGTCGACGAATTCTACGCGCGCCGCCTGCTATAAAAACAACGTGACCTGTTGAAAGACGAGTCGCGACAAGCTGTGCCTGCTGGACCTGGATGAATCTCCACGACGACAACTCTGGAATCGCTGACCTAAAGTGCCTAAATTCAGAAAAATCTGATGAATGCTGTGGTGAAGTGACCGTTGTCGGGTCGTTCGTAAAGGAAGTAGCCATCTTGGAGGTAAAGTTATTCATTTTTATCGCTGCGAACTTCAATTTGCCTCTTGTGTGACAGTGTTTCGTTTTCGTTTGCATTCTTTTCCGTTACAAAAATATAACGACGAATTTCGTACCTATTTACCAAACATAGGTACCTACTCATTGCTTACTTGTCGAATAATTATTCTGGCCATCAAATTCAAACTGTGTTCTCACACAGTTACTGTGCTGTTTTCGTGCCTAGCTTAGGTATAGCTATTGCGGAAAATTGAGCAATTATTGCAAGATATTGCTTCGTAATCTACCTGCACGCTTATAAAAGAATTCGCGCTTATTTTACGCACGATTTATTGGGCATGACTTGGCTACTCATTAAATAATTTAACCTTTCAATAATCTGACTAAAAACTATCTGCTCTGTGATCGCTTATTTTTTCACTAGCATCTTGAGAAATTTACCAACCTACCTACTTAATACGTCGAATAATCTAACTCCTTTGTTATCTAATTTATAACAAAGACGATCTTGCTCCTTTGCTCCATAGTTTTCGAAAGAATTCAAACGGTTGGATATAATTTCGCACTTAATAATAAAAACCCTACTTAGTGTTTTCAATAACTACCTAATACGCTAACGTAGGCGTGGGCCTGTAAACATTACACTCTTCTACCTGCAACTTATTGAAATATAAAAAGATAAACTGCCCGGCATTTTAAAACTGATAGGCAATACCTACACAGTAAATTCATTTGTATTCGCCGACTATTCCAGATTCGGAGATTCCACCGGAACGTGAAGTCTGCGCTGCGCGCGATTGTTACGGCGCATGAGTGACAGAGGGTGATAAGCAGAGTAAGCTGAACTGAAGGTGACGCTGACGCTGTCAGCCTGCCCTCGCTGCGCTCCGGGTTCGTCTGGTTGGATTGTCGGTACCATTTTATTGTACCTATATTGGTCATTTGCTATAGTTGTTTGAAACGTTATTTGCCTCTTCGTATTTTGCGTAGGTACTTACCTCCCTAAATAATAATGTCGGACGATATTAAAAAGCTTAGGCAGTCTCGTAGTAATATAAAGGGTAGAATTACTATATTCAAAAAACATATTGAGTTGTTAAAATCAATTGATCCGAGTCAAATTACAAAATTACAGCTTACTGAATTACAATTAAAGTTAGAAAGATTTCAGGCATTGTTTTCGCAATTTGATGAACTTCAATCTAAAATCGAAGCACTAGATCTTGAATCTGAAGGGTTTGATTTCATGTGCACAACTAATAATTGAAAACGTGTCTCAGGGTCAGAGTGCTTCTGTTCATGGTGTCAATAATGTTGATGTGCGGTCCGAGTGCAGCAGTTCATCCTGTAAAAATAATTTTAATGTTAAATTACCAACTATAAATCATCCAAAATTTGATGGCAACTACTTGAAGTGGCTCGAGTTCCGTGACACTTTTGACTCGTTGGTTAATAAAAATAAATCTATTCCAGAAATTAACAAATTTCATTACCTTCGGTCTTCACTGGAAGGTGGCGCTGCACTCGTTATAAAATCGGTTGAATTTACTGCTGAAAACTACATGCTGGCATGGCAACTTCTTTGTGATAGGTATGATAACAGGAGATTATTGACAAATAACCATTTAAAATCATTATTTAGTTTTGAGCCTATCACAAAGGAATCACATAAATCTCTGCGTTATATGATTGATTACTTCACAGAAAACATACGAGCCTTAAATTTATTAAAGGAACCTACAGACTACTGGGACACACTTATTATCCACATGATGGCCTCTAAACTAGATGGCGCCACAGGTCGCAAATGGGAAGAACATCGAAACACTTTGTCGGTTTGTCCAACTCTTGATGAATTTTACATATTTTTGCGGAACCGAGCGGATGTTTTAGAAACGGTACAGTTCAGACCGGATTTTAAACCTCAGCGTTCAAATATACAGACTAAATCTTTTGTATCTTCTAATAGTACAGAGAGGTTGACCAGTAAACAGTGTGCCATCTGCAAGCAAGAGCATTTTGTTCATGAATGTGAAAAATTTAAAACTTTAAGTGTAGACTTGCGCCTGAAGGAGGTTGCTAAGCATAAGCTTTGCCCCAATTGTCTTCGCGGTGGTCATAATGTCAACCGTTGTTTCAGAGGTCCTTGCAAATTTTGTCATAAAAAACATAGTACATTGTTACATGAAAATAAAGAATCTAGGCAAACTAATAATATTGAAAATTCTAACTTACCATCATCTGCTGGGTCGAATTCCAGCGTCGCTGCTGCAGCGACTCTATCCGCCGTGATGGCGAGCCAGGTGTTGTTATGCACGGCCCTAGTTGAGGTAGTCGATCAACAAAATAATACTTACCTTGCGAAGGCGCTATTGGACAACGGCAGTCAGTCTTCCTTCATAACAAAAACCCTACAATCTAAATTAAAATTAGATTTCACTAATAGAAATGCAGTTTCTGTTCATGGCATCAATAATGCTGTTGTAAATACGGCTCAATATTGTGATTTGCAATTAAAATCTCGATTAAACAAATTTTGTGTCAATGTGTCATGTCTTGTCATACCACAAATTACAAGCAAACTTCCAAGCGTGACCATTGATCCATTGCAACTTAATTTACCTCACAATCTTCAGTTGGCTGATCCTGAGTTCTTCAGTCCTTCTGACATTGACATTTTGTTGGGTGCAGATATCTTTTGGGATATTGTAAACCCAAGACTAATTAAACTTGGTCAAAACAAACCTACGTTGCAACATTCTAAATTAGGCTGGTTAATATCCGGGCCTACTGGTGTTGGTATCAGTAACAAACTAAAACATAATAATATTTCATGCAACTTTTCACAAAGTATTCAACAAACATTAACGAAATTTTGGGAAATAGAAGAATTACTTCCTGTTAAAAAACATATTTTTTCTAAATCTGAGGAGTTGTGTGAAAGTATCTTTATAGAAAATACTAAACGATTAAATGGCGGTCGTTTCTTAGTTAAAATTCCACTAACTGATTCTCCAGAACTAGCTCTCGGTGACTCATACAATGTAGCGCGTCGTAGATTTATTAATTTAGAGCGAAAACTAAACAAGTCACCTATTCTAAAGGAGGAGTATAAATCATTCATTCATGAGTATGAACGCTTAGGTCATCTTTCGCCAATTGAGCGTCCTTCTTTTGGTTATTTTTTACCCCACCACGCTGTTTTACGGCCTCATAGTGAAACTACTCGATTACGAGTGGTGTTCGATACTTCGTGCAAATCTACCTCCGGAAAGTCCTTTAACGATATCCAACTGGTGGGGCCAGTTATACAAGACGACCTTCTGTCAATTTTGTTGCGGTTTCGTCGAAATGCCTTTGTTGTTACAGGCGATATACAAAAGATGTACAGGCAGATATTAGTTGACGAGTCTCAGCGAAACCTACAACTAATTTTGTGGAGAGACGAAGAAACGAAGCCTTTGCAAGTACTACAGCTAAACACTATAACTTATGGCACGTCCTCGGCGCCATTTTTGAGCACAAGATGTTTGTTAGAGTTATCGCGTGAATGCACTGATAAACCCGACGTACAGCATGTTATTGAGCATGATTTTTACGTCGACGATTTAAATACGGGTTCTGACTCAAAACAAGAATTGAAAAATGTTGTGCATGAAGTCGTTAATAAACTTTCAGAAGCCTGTTTTCCTTTACGTAAATTCCGGACTAATGCTCCAGATATCTTGAAAGATTTGCCTTTAACAAACATTTGTCAAGACTTTGCAAGGAATCCACTGTTTTGGGTCTAAAGTGGTATCCACAAACAGATACTTTGAAATTTGCTACGGAATTCAAAATTGAATTGGCAATTACTAAACGCAATATTTTATCTATGTCTTCTAAAATTTTTGACCCACTGGGCTTATTATCAGCAACTACAATTATTCCAAAGATAATATTACAACGATTGTGGTTGCTAAAAAACGATTGGGATGAAGAAGTCCCAAATAATATTAAATTTCAATGGGAAGAATTCATAAAAAATTTACACCATATTTCCGTTCTTGAGGTGCCCAGGCATATAGTCTGCCCAGCACCAATTAACGTAGAATTTCATTTTTTTACTGATGCATCGCAGACTGCGTACGGTGCTCGTTTGTACCTAAAACCAAAGGATGCATTAGGCGTTATTCATGTTCACCTTTTTTGTGCCAAGGCAAAGGTAGCTCCTTTAAAGCCAGAATTAACTATACCGCGTCTTGAATTAATGGGTGCTCTGTTAGGTGCTAGATTGCTTACAAGGGTTCTACATTCATTAAGTAATAAACAATTTGAAACTTCACGTGCTGTTTTGTGGACAGATTCAACTATAGTTTTGGGATGGATTAATACCCAGCCAAAAACCTTAAAAACTTTTGTATGCAATCGTATACAAGAAATTCGTGAACTTACCGCTCAACATGAGTGGCGCTATGTGCCAACTCAAGATAATCCGGCAGATCTAGCTTCACGTGGAGTCAAGCCGCAGGACCTTAAAAATAACTACCTCTGGTGGCATGGTGCTTCCTTTCTAAGTAAACCTGAGGATGAGTGGCCTCAGCAAAATATTAAATTACCAAATAACACATTGCCTGAAATGAAGGTTAGTTTAACTATACAATGTAAACAGAGTTTTATTTCATTTGAAAAAAATTACAAAGAATTTTAGGCTATGTACAACGTTTTATCTATAACTGTAAAAATAAAAATAATAAATTTAAAGGTAAACTGACACTGCAAGAATTACAAACCTCATTAAAAACATTAGCTAAAACATCACAAACTTATTCCTTTGAAAAGGATATTCATTATTTAAAAACAACAGGAGTTGTAAATTGTAAATCTAATATTCTATCGTTGAATCCGTTTTTGGATAGTGAAGGTATTCTGAGAGTCGGGGGACGCATTCAAGGTGCGTTGCAACCCTACAATAAAATACATCCCATTTTAATTGATTCCAAACATACATTTACCAAACTATTATTTGCAGAGGAGCATCTGCGTCTACTACATTGCGGTCCTCAGCAATTACTTAGTTTGATACGTGAGAACTTCTGGCCCGTTGGCGGCAGAGTTCTTGCTACACAAACTGTAAACAAATGTGTCAAATGTGTACGGTTAAAGGGTAAATCAGTTCAAACTTTGATGGGTAACCTACCTCAATCAAGAGTAAATCCCTCATCCCCGTTTGAGATCTGTGGCACCGATTTTGCAGGTCCGTTCCATATTTCTAATCGAAAAGGACGTGGTGCTAGAACTAATAAGTGCTATTTATGTCTTTTTGTGTGTTTTCCTCCAAGGCTTTGCACCTGGAAGTTGTTAGTGAGTTAAGTACCAATGCATTCATTTCGTGCCTACGTAGGTTCATTTCCAGGCGCGGAAAGCCTCGGTTAATATATTGCGATAATGGTAGGAACTACGTAGGGGCAAATAACGAATTAGGCAGGATGCTTAAGGCCGCTAATGAACCCGTGACTGAGTTTGGAGCGAGCGAGGGTATAGAATTTAAATTCAGTCCAGCTTATGCACCCAATTTCGGTGGAATCTGGGAAGCTGGCGTAAAAGCGGCCAAGTTCCATTTAAAAAGAATAGCAGGTAATTCGAACCTTACATTTGAAGAGATCTCCACCCTGTTTACACAAATTGAGGCAATATTGAATTCGCGTCCGTTGACACCTATGTCATCGGATCCGTCGGATTTCAATCCATTAACACCAGGTCACTTCCTTATCGGGCGTCCGTTGACGTCATTGGCATCCCCAAGCGTGGAAAAATTATCCATCAACCGATACCAGCATTTAGAGAGACTTAGACGACATTTTTGGAAGAGATGGTCTCAGGAATTCCTTTCCGAGCTACAACAAAGAGTAAAATGGCGTCGATCCAGTGGCCAACCCATCAAGGTTGGAGATGTTGTGGTAATCAAGGACGAGCATCTGCCGCCGATGAAGTGGATTCTGGGAAGAGTCGAGAAGCGTTTTTTCGGACCAGATGGTTCATGCAGGGTTGCAGATATAACCACTAATAAAGGAACCGTCCGACGAGCTCTGAACAAGGTCTGCATCCTACCAGTGAACGATCCAGAGCTTCTTGAAAGCACGGCTTCCAAGGGGGCGGAGGATGTTAACAATACAACGCTGTGAAGTGAGCCCATAAACGCGCGGAACATTCGTCGCTAACTTCATGCCGTGCGTGTGGCCGGCGCGGCGCCCGCGACCTCTACAGTCGACATTGCAAACCAAGACACCACGCCGTCAATACGTCTACTTTCTGTCGGTCAAATACCTGTAATAATTTTGAATACAAGTTTTCATTTCCTACATCGCATTTTAATGTGCATGCAAACCCACCTCCTGCACAGGTAGAATAGTCGACATCGGTTTTGCTTGCCATATAAAAATATTATATTAAAAAAAACTGGCCAAGTGCGAGTCGGACTCGTGGACGAAGGGTTCCGCACCATTATCGCAAAAAAATCACGTTTGTTGTATGGGAGCCCCCCTTAATTTTTTTTATTTTAATTTAACAATTATTATTTTTTTAAGTGAATATATAACTAAATATTTTGTGAATATTTCAAGCGTCTACCTGTTGCCGTTATTAATATCGAGCAAAAAACGGCAAAAAAAACGTTTGTTGTATGGGAGCCCCCTTTAAATATTAATTTTATTTGTTGTTATAGCCGCAATAGAAATACATCATCTGTGAAAATTTCAACTGTTTAGCTATCACGGTTCATGAGATACAGCCTGGTGACAGACGGACAGACAGACAGACAGACAGACGGATCGTGAAGTCTTAGTAATAGGGTCCCGTTTTTACCCTTTGGGTACGGAACCCTAAAAAGAATCGAACATCGCGTCATCTAACTGAGTCCGTTCGTTCAACAAATTGTCCAATAGCATAACAGTAAAATATAGATAGCTATGAATCCTAGATAGACAACAGGAAAATATTATGATATTTGCCGAAAAACAAATCTTATTAAAAGATTAGCAACTCGAAGATAATTATTATTTCAGACGCACAATCATATCAACGGATTAGCACCTATGTACTTATCAGTTATATTTTACTTAATTATTTAATGACTAAGCGGCATATATAAACAAAAATGAATACCTACATTACATAAAACCTGATGTTTTTTCACCACCCACATATTATCCAGGCAAATATTGTAGGTATATTTTTTTCGCGTCTTGGCTTTTTCTTTAAGAGTTCATTATTTTTAACATAAATCGTATCTTTGATAAGCACTTAATGCCTGGAACAAAACCTCTAAAATTGGAAAATAAGTCTCGTATTCTCGTCGGGGACCGCCAAAGTTAACAGCAGTTAAGTAGTCTTTTGGGTTAATTACCAGTGGACAACGATGTGGAGGAGTTTTGCGACGCCATATTTAATTTAGTATATTTTTATGTTTAGTTAGTAAGTAGTTTTTGGTTTAAGTTTATATGTTTGTTTAGTTACTTAATTAAGTATTTTATACACTTTTATTTATGTTAATGAGCAAAAAAAAAACCACTACAAAGTGAAAAATAACTTCATTTTCGCCTACCATCAGGCGAGATAGTGGTCCAACAAATCAAAACAACAACAAAACTGTTCAATACGTATCGAATCTTACATTTCTTAAGCTCGATATTATCGATATTATCTATTAGATTCATATAATACTTATACAAATTGTTAGTCTATATAAGTTGTTAGTTTGGTTTATATTTTATTTACTTAGCGATTAAAAGACAAAAACGCGATCATTTATTTAAGTTTTTATGTCATGCTGTTTAAACTACATATATTTAGCGATAGCGATCATAATACAAAAGACGCGATCATTTATTTAATTTTTATGTCATGCTTTTTAAACTACATATACGAGTATTTAGCGATAGCGATCAAAATACAAAAGACGCGATCATTTATTTAATTTTTATGTCATGCTTTTTAAACTACATATACGAGTATTTAGCGATAGCGATCAAAATACAAAAGACGCGATCATTTATTTAATTTTTATGTCATGCATTTTTAAACTATATATACTTAGAAGTAGATATGCTTCGATCGACAATCTATCGAAACAAGTATGTACTTGTTTCATAATATCGTGTCATAATTATGTAATTATGACACGATATCGGCTGTACCGATTCTTGCTAAACATACTTAGCTGAAAACCCTCTCGGCAAAGTCACATTTCAAACAAAAACCCTAAAACAAAATCGGTTCATTTGTTTATGAGCTATGATGCCACAGACAAACACACAGATACATACGTAAAACCTATAACACCCTCTTTTGTCGTCGTGGGTTAAAAAGCCGGTTAGCCTTTGATGCGCGATTGATTTTGTTTCAATTAATTATTCAAATAATTTGTTACCATCTCTTATTTACATTTTATTACTATTATATAAATCTCGGAATTATACAGACCTCGGAACCTATCCTTCTGCAGCGAGGTGTGAGATAGGGAGACGTCATATCTCCGAAACTGTTCACCGCTGCGCTGGAGGATGTCTTCAAGGTTCTGGACTGGAGAGGGCTAGGCATCAATGGCGAGTACATCACTCACTTTAGGTTTGCCGACGATATAGTGTTCATGGCTGAGACCATGAAGGACCCCAGTACAATGCTCGATGATCTCAGTAGAGCCCTAACAATGTGAGCTGCTATATTTGTTTCCAATAATAGGTATGGCAAAAACGCTTGAACGCACGGAAATTTGTTCTAATTTCCACAAGGTCCGCCTAGTTAACAACTCCTGATGCAGCCTGTACATTATTCAACATAAAATTGCGTTCATTCTGCCAAAGAATACTCTCCCATAAGATATGATGTGCAGATTGTACATATTCGCAATCAGATGTAAAACACTGACATAAAGGCGCATTGCCTCGCCTTGCTATTGCAAAATAATTTACTTTTAAAGTTACTGTGAAAAATTGGGCAACACAGAGTGACCCACCTCCAGCCATGTCCTGGCTAGCCGCACGCGAACGGATGGAAAGATTTGGTGGAGGTGTCGGCCCTTGATGGAATTATCCAACCTACATTGCCATTCGGATAAAAGTTCCTCCCAGACGTCAATATGTGGTTTAAATAATCTAGAGATTTTCTCAAGGTCACACCGCGTTAAAAAGTCCGGCGTCCATGGTCTCTCGTGCGGAATAGTACATTGCAGCACGTCGCTGCACTTCAAGGTCGACCAGCAAGTACCGGTAAGGCCTCAGTACTAACCGTCCTGTATGCTTTGCAAAATAATATCAAAGCTTAAGCATAAAGACGAAAGTCTATGACCAATTTGTGTTGCCAGTTATCACTGGGTCCGAAACGTCGTCGTTCACAATGGTCCTAATCAGGAGGCTTAAACTCACACAAAGGGCAATGGAGAGAGATAATAATATGCTCCGAGTTTCCTTGCGTGATCGAACCAGAAATGAAGACATCCGCAAGAGAACCAAGGTTACCGACATAGCCCGAAGAATTGCTAAACTTAAGTGGTAGTGGGCAGGGCACATTGCTCGCAGAACGGATGGTCGTTGAGGCCGAAAAGTTCTGGAGTGAAGACCGCGTATCGGAAGACGCAACGTTGGAAGGCCTCCCTCTAGGTAGAGCGACGACCTAGTCAAGGCTGCGGAAGTCCAGTGGATGCGAGACGCACAGAACCGATAAGTGTGGCGATGCTTGGGGGATGCCTATGTCCAGCAGTGGAAGTCTTTTGGCTGAAATGATGATGATGATATAAATAAATGATATTATTATTTTGGAACGCAAATAAATAAACTAGAATATTTTTTCTAATATTTTTTTTCATTTATTTGTTATTAAGGTGGTTTCTTAAACCATTTCACTGTATCTCTAGTGGATTGTCCCAAACTGTTGCAGTAAAAAAACATTCTGTATAAATAGTCTACTTAAAAATGCGACAAGACATCTTTTTTCATCACATTGTGCAATACACATAGATATAAAAGGGACAAGACACCTTTTTTCATCACATTGTGCAATACAGATTGCGTCGTCAACATGTTTTCTGCACTAGTATTGATAGTCAGCTCCGTCGTGTTGAGCGGCGCTCACGCGGATCTCGACGGCAGATGGGGGCAGACACTTCCAGGTTCGTGTTCGACTCATAAAAAAATCAGCGGTTCATTAATTTTTAAAAAAAATGTAAGACCCTTTTTGTTTTTTAGGGTTTCGTACCCAAAGGGTAAAAACGGAACCCTATTACTAAGACTCCGCGATCCGTCTCTCTGTCTGTCACCAGGCTGTATCTCATGAACCGTTATAGTTAGACAATTGAAATTTTCACAGATTATGTATTTTTGTGACCGCTATAACAACAAATACTAAAAACAGAATAAAATGAATATTTTAGTGGGGCTCTCATACAAAAAACGTATTTTTTCCGTTTTTGCGATAATGGTACGGAACCCTTCGTGCGCGAATCTGACTCGCACTTGGCCGGTTTTTAAGAGTGAATTTTTGCATAAATTGTGTCTTTGATTTGCCTAATGCCTAAAATAAATTGGATAGTAATAATAAATCTGCATAATTATATCGATAATTGCGATCATCAGTAGTACCTAATGAGGCGTTACAAAAAAAAGAAGAAAAAGACTTAATGTCACATTAAAACGTATTATTTTGTTTTAAAATAAAAATACAGCGAAAATATATAAAATAATGCAAAAAAGTAAAACTCTTGATTATTTAAATAAAAAAACCGCAGATTTTGATATTAAATTTGTTTTTTTATATAATTGATAAGAAAAACTTAGGAGAGAATATTAACCAGATTTAAGAGTATTACGCTAAACACGCGTACCTATCCTCTATGCAGTTGCAACTGGTAAGCATTAAACCTGGCTTATGCATCCAGGTGTAAACAAATCTTAACGACATAAAACTAAGTTTTAATCCGTGGAATTTTAAAAATTCAAACTACCACGTAATTCACATGGTTATTTTAACACAAAAATAAATGAAATAAAAAATGATACATCAATTTCTAAACACAGGGCGTTGTAAACGTACGGAACCTCTGACTCGGCCGGGTCACAAAGCCTCACGCCGCCAGCCTGTACGGTAAAGCCGGAGTAAGGCTTCTTATAACTGATACATACAGACAAAGAAATTAACAATCAAAATTATGATACAAAAAGAGTTTTTGAGATATCAGAGGTAGCGAAACTCCAAAAGAACAATAAACATGAAGCCACAATACATACCAGTTTATTCTTGAAAACTACGCTAAAATCTGTATACGTGGGACGGCACTAACGCACACAAGAAGTAAAACAATTAACAAAACTTTAAAATTTTACCTAAATTAAGAAAAATTTTGTTAAATCTATAGATAAAAAGAATAAATCAGATATTCTGACTTACAATTTCAAGTCAATCGAAATTTAAAAATTCGTATAACGTAACCTGCCAGCTTGTCAAATACAAAAAATGCGTCATGGCAATACGTTTTGTAGCGATCTGCTACACTAAGTACTCGTACTACAGTTTTGGGGTGAGTATGAGTCCCTTGTCCATTGCGACTACATCTCGGTACATACTCACATCGGCTTTTAGAAAATAAGCCCTGAGTCTGTTTACCTTGCGGTTGAGGTGAGCCTTTTTTTGAACGTTAGTTTTTTTATCTAAGAACATTTAGACGGTCAAGACACACCTAACGATGTCTTTATTATATAAATCCGTCTAGCGGTTTGAAAGATAGAACATTACATACGTACGAGATACGCGGAACCAATGCGTACAGAAGAACCAGCTAGGCCGTCCAGCATTAGCTGCAATAAGTCATGCAGTGACTCTGCCATTATGACGATGTCATCTGCAAAACGCAGGTGTGAGATGTACTTGCCGTTTATATTAATGCCCCGTCCTTCCCAGTCCAGCGACTTAAACATATCCTCAATAATTTCGGGGAAATAACGTCCCCTTGTCTAACCCCTCGACGCAGTGAGATATGCTTAGTTTGCCGGTCTTGACTTTGGACGGTCATTATTGCGTTTGAATAAAGACATCTCAGCACTTGGATGTATCGTCAGTCACTTGGCATCGCTGCATAGAATAAAACAGACCAGGTTTCAATAGAGTCAAAAGCCTTCTCATAGTCCACAAAAGCAAAACACAGTGGCCTATTATATTCTTCGGAATTCTCTATAATTTGCCGCACTGTGTGGATGTGGTCTATGGTGCTGTATCCTCCTCGGACCCAGCCTGCTCCAGTGGTTGAAACTCGTCGAGTCTTCGCGCTAGACGATTCGTGACGACTCTCGAAAACAACTTAAATACGTGGCTAAGAAGCGAAATGGGTCTGTAATTCTACAAAAGGGTCTTGTCACCCTTTTTGAAGAACAGAATGACCAATCTCCTTTGCCACGCTTTTGGAGTTCTCCCAGAGAACAGAACAGAATTGAAGAGCTCCCCAAGCTCTTTCAGTTCTTCTCTCTTCCCGCTTTCAGTAGCTCGGTTGTAATCCCGTCCTCGCCCGGGGCTTTTCGTTTTTTAAGCTGTTTGAGAGCCGCCTCGATTTCGCCTTGGCTTACCTCAAGTAGGTCTTCTGTGAAATGGCGGGTTAAGGTGGCTCTAGAATCCTCATTTTCAGGATCAGGCCGAGATGCATGCGTTGCGTACAATTGGCCGTAGAAGTTTTCAACTTCCGAAAGAATCTCCGGCTTCGAAACGACGATATTCCCATTAAATGTAGTCAACTTCGTCAGGTGGCTCCTCCCAAGATATCCGGATGAACTGGGACAAAACCAAGGTTATGCTCAACTCACACGTCACTCCGGGATCGTTGGTGGTCATTCGCGGTGCTCTCAAAGTTGTCTCGAGAATACGTTTACCTCGGGCAAACTCTGCAGTTTGGTAAGAACAACTTTGAGAAGGAGGCTAATAGAAGAATATAGCTAGGCTGAGCGGCGTTTGGGAAACTCAGTCCAGTCTTCTCGTCATGTATTCCACAGAGCCTGAAGACCAACGTCTTCAACCAGTGTGTCCTACCTGTTATGACCTACGGGGTCGAGACGTGGACAGTCACAATACGGCTGGTTTATTGGTTCAAAGTTGCTTAGCGAGCTATGGAAAGGGCTATGCTTGGAGTCTCTCTAAGGGATCGAATCCGAAACGAGGTGATCCGGCAGAGAACCAAAGTTGTTGACATAGCTCACAGTATAAGTAAGCTGAAAAAAACCATGGACCAGCCATATAAGTCGTAGAAGTGATGACCGTTGGGGTAAACGTGTTCTTGAGTGGAGATCGCAAACTGGTAAACGTAAGGTAGGACGCCCTCAGGCCAGGTGGAGCGACGACCTTCGTAGGGTGGCTGGTAGCAGCTGGATGAGAGTCACCGAAAATCGATGCAAATGGCGTGCAATTGGAGAGGCCTATGTCCAGCAGTGGACTGCTATAGGCTGATGATGATGAAGTTACGCGTGAAAAACAGAACCCTTTCCTTGCAGTCGGGTGAAAAACCTGGACCCCCCACAGTTCCGCGAGAATTTGGTTTGCAGTCAGCGGTATCCTGTCAAGAGCGTATTTATTGTAGTGCGGCGTTCAAATAGATCTAAGACCCTATCACCACTTTGTAACCTAGAAGCTGAAGTGGAAATGGGCCGGCCATATAAGTCGTAGAACCGATGACCGTTGGGGAAGACGTGTTCTTGAGTGGAGAACGCGAACTGGTAAACGTAAGGTGGGACGCCCTCAGGCTAGGTGGAGTGACGATCTTCGTAGGATGGCTGGTAGCAGCTGGATGAGAGTCGCCAAAAATCAAAGCAAATGGCGTGCAATTGGAGAGGCATATGTCCAGCAGTGGACTGATATAGGTTGATGATGATGATGACGTTACGCGTGAAAAACAGAAACCTTTCCTTGCAGTCGGGTGAAAAGCATGGACCCCCAACAGTTCCGCGAGAATTTGGTTTGCGGTCAGCTGTATCCTGTCCAGAGCGTATTTATTGTAGTGCGGCGTTCAAATAGAACTAAGAACCTATCACCACTTTGTAACCTACATAATATAATTTTTAATCATTTTCCAGAGTGTGGGGAGAACGAAGTATTACGCTACTGCGTTGAACAATGCCGTGGCGAAGATTCTTGTTATGATCGTGACCAGATTTCCTGCCTACATGTAATCCTACCTTGCATACCCGCTTGCGTATGTAAGGAAGGTTTTATCAGAAAGACTCTGGGCAGTGAATGTATACCAAATGATGAATGCCGTAAGTTCTACTGTATTTAAATCTAATGTAATGGTAGAATAACTAATAGCTCCACAATTTATTGGGCTGAAACGTGGACTCTCATGGTACGGCTGGTCCATCAGTTAATGGTCCCTCACCAAGCTATGGTAAGGGCTATGCTTGTAGTCTCTCTGAGAGATTGAATCCGGACCGAGAGAATCCTGCAAATATTTTTTTTTTAAAAAAAGCTCACGAATACAATGGCCGTTGGGGTAGCCGTGATCTTGAGTAGACACCGCGAATCGGTAAACGTAATGTGGGACGCCCTCGGGCTAGAAGAAGCGACGATCTTTACACTCTACTTGTAGGTACGTTTTATAGGTCATGACCTGCCACGTTAACTTCTTGCTCAACTTGTACCAAGCGCAAGTTCGGTCATGCATAGAGTACTGCTCTCATCTCTGGGACGGATCTGCCAAGTACCAGCTGGATGCACTAGAGTCGATCGAAAAACGGGCCAAGAGGCTCATCGACAATGAGATACTGGTTGAATCTAGGCTCCAGAGCCTTGAACATCGGCGCCAAGTTGCCAGTCTGTCGGTTTTTTATCGGTTACATTTCGGGGAGTGTGCGATGGAATTGCATGAAGTAATTCCTCCTAGCCCGTGCCATCATCGGACTACAAGACGTACGGCGATGCGTCATCGGTACATGGTGGACATCCCACCCATACGCACCAAACGTTTTGAGAATACTTTCATTATGCGTACAGCTAAGGAGTGGAATTTCCTGACAGAGTCTGTATTTCCTGATAGCTACAACCTGTCAAGAGTGAATAGGTTTCTTCTAGGTAAGCGTGCTACATCGTCGACCACATCATCGCTTACCATCAGGTGAGATAGTGGTCAAGCGCGAGCCTATCAATAATAAAACAAAAACAACTGTACTCTTAATCCATGAGTTTCATCCATCTCTAGATGGATAGATCGAAACATAAACTATCTAAATACTTATACAATAGTTATATCTCCATATAAAAAGATAATTAAACCTTTCTTTTTACTTTTTCAGCGGGTCCCTGTGAGATATTTACACACTATTCTGAGTGCAAAGAAAATGTGAACGAAGTCTGCCCATCAAGCCTGAACTCATTGAAATCCGTTGACAATGAAAAGGCATGCACACAGGGATGCGTCTGCTGGCCCGGATATTACAGGAAAGATGAAAATTCGCCCTGCCAACACCGTTGCTGGTGTCCAGAGTTGAGAGATTCGCCGGAGTGTGAGTTTTGGTGGAGATCTTCAGCGTAATTTACTGAACGACCATGTCACCTGTTACTATTCACTGATATCCTATTTTGCAGGAAAATTGTTATGCAATAAACATCTTACGGTATAAAAAGAGTTTTGTCTCATTTATTTACGAAACCCTTCAACTGTGTGTTGGTGGTCGCAAGCCAAATTGAGATTTAAGAGAATTTGCAGTAGGAAACAATTAAAAACGCCTTATAAAGCCATTTGTGTCTAAGGAACTAAACGGAGAGAGAACGCCGACTGTAAGTGGACTGAGTATGTCAACTACAATAGAAAAAAAGTCCCGCAGACTGAAAAAGGCCCGGCAACAGCTATCGGGTAGTTGTCCTCTAAACACAAAACTCTTCTGATGGAGGATATCTCTTTTCTATGGAAAAAGAGCTCCTGAAAGCGGGTGGACGTCCGCCAGAGAGCTCCCCAAGCTCCTTCAACACCGGGGTATTGAAGGAGCTTGGGGAGCTATTTAACTCTGTCCTGTTCTCTGGGAGAACTCCATTGGCGTGGCAGAGAAGCGTGGTCGTTCTTTTCTTCAAAAAGGGTGCAAGACCCTTTTGAAGAATGACAGACCCATTTCGCTTCTTAGTCACGTTTATAAGTTGTTTTCGAGAGTCGTCACGAATCGTCTAGCGCGAAGACTCGACGAGTTTCAGCCACCGGAGCAGGCCGGGTTCCGAGGAGGATACAGTACCATAGACCACATCCACACAGTGCGGCAAATTATACAAAAGTCCGAAGAATATAATCGGCCCCTGAGTTTTGCTTTTGTGGACTATGAGAAGATTTTTGTCTCCATCGAAACCTGGTCTGTTTTGGAGTCTATGCAGCGATGTCAAGTTGACTAGCGATACATCCAATAGCTGAGATGTCTTTATGAAAACGCAACAATGACCGTCCAAAGTCAGGACCGGCTAACTAGGCATATCTCACTACGTCGAGGGGTTAGACAAGGGGACGTAATTTCCCCGAAATTGTTAAGTAACGTAGTGGTGGATATATTTAAGACGCTGGACTGGGACGGACGTGGCATTAATATAAACGGCGAGTACATCTCACACTTGAGATTTGCGGATGACATCGTCATTATGGCAGAGACGCTGCACGACTTGCAGAAGATGCTGGATAGCCTAGCTGATTCTTCTGCACGCATCGGTCTC
Source organism: Orthosia incerta (assembly GCA_948252205.1). NCBI lineage: Eukaryota > Metazoa > Arthropoda > Insecta > Lepidoptera > Noctuidae > Orthosia > Orthosia incerta. Next base: position 24,685,681 of record OX411746.1, read on the forward strand.
CGGATGAACTTGGACAAAACCCAGGTTATGTTCAATTCACACGTCACTCCGGGATCGATTGTGGTCAATGGCGGTGCTCTCAAAGTTGTTCGAGAATAAATTTACCTTTGAGAGCAGAGGAAGAAGGTGAGCTTTCTTACCTGAAGAAGAGGAGCTTACTGGAAAAAGAGGAGCTTTCTTACCTATACCTCACACCTTTATAACCAAATATAGGTAAGCGATTGCCTCGTAAATAAAATGTTCGCGGGAGGATCGCCTTTAATGAAGACAACGCCTAAGTGTTGTCATAGAAAAAAATCGTTGCTTATCTGCAAGTACAGTTTGCGTCAAAGAAGTCGGCCGCTCTGAAACCAGGCTTCTCGATGCACATGGCATGGCGAGCCAATGCTTTACTATGAGATTTACTACTGTGCAGCCATAATTGTAGCCAACATTAGACTGGCCAAGTTATTTTACGCGACCTGTATCTCTACCAGCATAAATAAATCACACTAATTGCTAACACGGAATGACGAAACCCATACCAGGACAAACGAAATCGTTTGTCCTGGTAGTGTTAAATTAAATTAAATTATCGTTTATTTCAGACTTTCGTCCATAGGTACACTTACAAAAACATAGAATGAAATATACAATACAGACAATAAACAATTCAAAATAAACAACACAAAATACAATGAAGAAAACAGTTAAACACAAAAAGATACAAACAATAACCAGTGACAACACACAAGAGGCAACACATTAAAATTAAAATTTGACGCGGCGGAACTGTCCACTGCTCACAAGGCAGTGTGCAAGCGCATCCAGTGGCGCGGCAGTGGAGAGTCCCACCTGTCCGCAAACACGCTTAGTAAGCTGTTGCTGCTGGACCTAACGCGACGCAGCAGCGACGCACATTGTTTTCTTATTAGGGCATGAAAGCCATCCGTGTGCGCTTCTGCAAACATGGTTGACGCACTGCAGAATCGCGGCAGCCCCAGCAGCACCCTGAACGCGTTTTTGTATTGAACACGCAAGGCGTTGTATGTTCCCAGTGTGTAGTTAACCCACAGGCTGCACGTGTAAAGTGTTTGGCAGTAAGACTTAAAAAGTGTGACTTTGACTTGATTACTGCTACGTGCGAACCTGCGGGCCAACATGTTACACCGGACAGCCAATGCCCTACGTGCCCTTTCCACATCCGCGTTGTCCTTAAGGTCTTCGGAGACCCAGTGGCCCAGATATTTGAACTGTGACACTCTGTTTAAGACGGTTCCTGCTAAGCTGACTGAGGGTACAGTCTCGTAGCTTTTGCCACGCCCCTTAAACACTAACAGCTCGCTTTTCTTTGCATTTTATCTGAGCCCATGGGCCTCGGCATAAGACTCACAGACCCGTACCAACTTACGCAACCCTCCAATCGATGGACTCAGCAATACAATGTCATCTGCGTAACTTATGTTGTTCACACAGATTCCGTCAATGTGACAACCGACATTGGTACTACTGAGTTCACCGACAAGCCGGTTAATGTATAGCTTGAATAGCTTAGGGGAGGTTAGTCCACCCTGTCTCACCCCGCATTGCAACCTATACACGTCGGAGAACGAGTTTGCCCATCGTACACAATTTTTCTGGTTGTTGTACCAAAACCTAAAAACAGAAATAACTTCCGGGTTGCAATCTGTCTCAGTTGCCAGCTTCTCCCATAGCTTTTCATATGAAACAAGGTCGGAAGCCTTCGAAAGATCCAGAAAGCAAGCAAAGACAGGAGTTTTCCGATCACTGTAATATGTTAAGTGATGAGAAGGGATAAAACGCATGTTACTAAAAGAGTTATGAATGTAAATGTGGATGGATGGAGAGGGAGAGGAAGGCCAAAGAAAAGATGGATGGACTGTGTAAGAAGTGATATAAAAGGAAAAGGGAGTCTGTGATGGCTTGACGGTAACGTGGGATAAGGGCAGGAAGATGATGATTTACTTTCGAGCCTTGATGAACCACTTTTCTAACACTAAAACAAATAGATTCTCAATAATAAATAAATGATAGAAGGATGCGTAAATTGCTACTGTATGGTTTATACTCAGTTCCAAGCTTCCTCCTTTTATTTCATCACAATATGCTGAGGCGCATTCCTGCCATTGTTTATCTACTGCGTGGGCTCCAGTGCGGCTCAAACGGAGTTTATTAAGTACCCAGAAGACTTGAATATCTTCAATCATCGGCCTACTGTTAAACCAGGAATGTGTTGCATCTTATTTCATTGTTAAGATTCTTTATAGCTTTTTAGGTACCATACCGTGTCTCAATAATAACAGCTGCACGGGTCAGCCAGGTTAAGCAACGCTTGCTGAAATCGGTGAATGGGTAGATGACCATCTTAACATGCCTACTGGGCCTCGGAAGCACGCCAAACTGTTGTTCCCGGCTGTCACTTGTAGATATTTGACAGTTATATAGTAAGAAACGAGGAAATCTGACACCAGTCTTACCAAGAGGTAACATGTAACCCAGTTACTGGGTTGTGGAGGTCGGATAGGCAGATGCTCCATGTAAAATACTGGTGGGTCCTCAGCTGCTTCCGGATCTAATGAACGCGACTGACGCGGCTATTGGTACCAACCAACCTACTAGTCCCAAAATAACTAAAGAGTTTTCCATCGACTTGAAAAGAAGAATAAGAAGAAGCTGCTTTCGGTTTACCACAAAGCCGGCCCAAAGAAGTTGGGCAAAGGCTTGGCAGATTGATTGCTTTATACCAAATGCATATTTGCATGGACGACATAGACTATTAGATAGAATAGAATAAAAAACATTAGATAGGTACTTTTTGTAACAATATATCACCAGTATACCACGCTAAGTTTATTTAGTAATGTATTGCCATTTTATAGATTGTGGAACAAACGAAGTACTAAACGAATGCGTTCCTCCCGAAAACACATGTTATGATAGTGTTGTGGTTGTATGCTCACGCTCATTTTTCTGTCAAGCCGGTTGCCTATGAGCAAGTATTCATTAGAAAAACGGCGAATGGCGAATGTATACCATTAAAGGAATTGGTAAAAAGCCTAAGTAGCTGACAAAAGCAACGCAAAATATCGGGTATTTTTGACACGCTTTTATTAGCTTGGTAGGTATTTAACTATGTAACGGAATCTTTGAACGTGATTTTCACCCCCTTCAAAACGTCGGATTCTTTTAATGAATAAAATAGTTACATGGTTAGATATAAATGCTTTGAAAGTGATAAAACTAAAACATACAATTTTAAAACACAGAAGAGTAAAAATATAATAAATCTTAAAATAAAACATAGGGATCAAATAGTAGAACAGATACATACAACAAAATTTCTGGGTTTAACACTGGATGAACATTTCACCTGGAGGGAGCATATCAATGAAATATGCTTGAAGATTAATAGGTTTGTTTTTGCTCTAAAAAAAGTCAAAGATGAGGCATCCAAACCAACTGCTCTAATGGTGTGTCATGCCTATGTTTGCTCCGTCATCCGTTACGGCATCATTGTCTAGGGAAACTCCTCTGAATTTTGTAGAGTTCTGTTGGCACAGAAAAAAATGCATCCGCACCATTTTTAATGTGGTCTGGACTGATTCCTGCAGACCAGTGTATATAAAGCACACAATCTCCTCACCGTTCCTTGTATGTATATAATGAAATCGATAAATTTGTAAAAACTAATTATTCACTTTTTAATACTAAAAATAACAATAATAAACGAAAAGTTACAAAGTATTTATTAGAATTGCCTGTACCCAGAATTGAATTATTTAGGCGTAGTTGTGTTTACATGGCCCCTCTTATTTATTAGTACATTGTTATCCCAGGGGTGAAAGTAACTTATTTAGTCCCGAGACGGGGTTTGGCGCCCGGAACGAAGTGAGGGCGCCAATAATTCGAGGGACTAAATAAGTCTTTAACCCGAGGTAAACACTGTGCTTTTCATTACAAATACAAGGCAAGTAATAGTACATTGTGATACAAGGGTGGAAAGTAGGTTATTGCAAACGAGCTGTCATTAACAAGCCCGAGCCGAAGGCGAGGGTTTTTAATGACACGAGTTTGCATTAACCTACACACCCGTGTATCACACGACGTTTTTCAATACAGTTGTGAGAAACAGTAAAAACAAATCAAAGAATAAGATTTGTTTATTCACAAAAAATAAAATTTTCAATATGGCGCGTTTTTGCAACCGGGCATGTTTTTTTTACAAAGAAAACAGCCTATACAGCCTATTCGATTTTTACCAAACGTTGATGTGAAAATAATAAACTTAAAACTGGTAATTAAATATTTTAAACAACTATTTAAAAAAAAAATGAGAATTCAATGCTAAAACGTACGGAATCATTAATTTTTCCTCGTATAAAATCGTATCCCATTTTATTTTATGTATGAAAACTCCTTGCTACTAAACTTTTTTTAAATTGACTTATGGCGCGTTTTTGCAACTGGAAATTTTTTTCAACGAAAACAGCCTATAAAGCCTATTCGATTTTTGACAAATGTTGATGTGAAAATAATTAAATTAAAACTGGTAATTAAATATATTAAACAACCATTTAAAAGACTTTTGAGAATTCAATGCTACAACATCATTCATTTTTCCTCGTAGAAAATCTATCCCATTTTATTCTATGTTTGAAAACTCCTTGCTACTAACTTTTTTAACTTGACTTATAAATTTAAAACTAAACTGCAAACATAATGATCGAGCTCGTAAACAAAAGTCACGACCGCGTAACAGAAAGATGCCTATGCGTAAGATTTAACTTTCGAATCATAATTATAGCCTCTGAAAGTACGCCATGTTTAACAACTGTATTGAAAAAATTAAAACATGAATTAGCTAAAGAAAAAATGAGTAAATTTTATTTTACATTTAACAACAACTTTGATGAGATAATTTTATTTAAAGTTTATGGTATTCTATGTAGCCTTCAGCTACTTTACTCGACTTCCAACCTTCATGCCTTTTAATGAGAGTTAAATCGGCACCAGAATCGGCTAGCAAAGTAGCCGATGTTCTTCTAAAGCAGTGACCCGAATATAGATTTGAGTTTGGCAAATTAAGGTAGGTGGCTATCTCTTTAGGAATACTAGAAATCTTGTTTTTGCCAATTACTTGCCGCAGACACTTCCCTTTATGATAATTTATGAAAAAACGGTTCGTTTCTATACCACTTGGTCGTAATTTTCGGTATTTTTCTATTATATTTACAAATTCTTTTTTAATAACGAAGGTTCGGTCAACTTTAGTTTTAGTGCCATGTAACTTCACCAGTAATATATCACCTTGTTTCTCAATGTCATCAACCGTCATATTTACTAGTACGATACTTCTGCAAGCGCCACTTATTGCCAATATCAACACTACCTGAAAAGTAGATAATTATATCTCTTTAATTGGTGTATAAAATATAGAAAGTTACAATTTGATACAAATTTCGTATAAATAAGCGAATAACAATAAAAAGATTAGCTTACCTTCATTACTAGGTATATTTCATCAGGCGCTTGGTTTAAGAAGGTTTCTACCTCTTGAGAAGTGAAAACTTTGGACTTTTTCGATTTAAATCCATCAGATTGCCTTTTGAGAAACGATGTTAGCCTCTCGAAATCCTTTAAATGTACATTGTGTTTAGTACTTAATGTTGTCTTTAACATAGAATACACGCTCCATAAGGTTGAAGGTTTGTAAGTCTTTGATAATTCGTTGAAATATATTAGCAACACGTTTTCTGATAACGATTTCACTTTTTTCTCAGCGCGCCATTTCATAAAATCGTCATACGATTTTAGGTATCTTTGTTTTGATTTGGGTGGTAAAAGGTTTTCCACTACCGCTTTAGCCTCTTCTCTTATAAAATCAGGCGTTAAATTCATATCAGAATCAGATGAACTCATTTTATAGGTACAAATCTCTGCTATACGTATATAAACAAAAGTCTTCAAATCGAAAAAATAAATGAAGATCGAATTGCCGCTTTCCCGCCTATTTTGTTCGATTTTTTTTTTCTGTGGCCGGCTAGCTATTCAGCCATTATTTTTTATTTTCATCATTGAAAAAATGGTAAATATTTTGCCCAAATCTAAGTTATTTTAAAGAAATTGTTGAAACTAAATTATAATATAGTTATTTAAAAAAAATATATTCTTTAATCAATATTTAACTTTAAGTTATTTCAATTTTACATCGTGGCTGTATAGAAAGTAGGAACATGGTTCAATAGATATGTGAAAAAGAACTAGTTTTTTTAAATAATTTGACAGCTGTCAGTTGAAAACGATTCTCCCTAGGGCTGAAAAGTATTACTTTCAACCCGCTCCTCAAGCAACTTAAGACCTACTTTCCGAGTATGAGTAGTGAAATAGTACATTGTTATCCTAGGGGTGAAAGTAACTTATTTAGTCCCGAGACGGGGTTTGGCGCCCGGAACGAAGTGAGGGCGCCAATAGTTCGAGGGACTAAATAAGTCTTTAACCCGAGGTAAACACTGTGCTTTTCATTACAAATACAAGGAAAGTAAAAATAAAAATATGAATTAGCTAAAGAAAAAATGATTGCCGCTGTCCCGCCTATTTTGTTTGTTTTTTTTTCTGTGGCCGGCCAGCTATTCAGCCATTATTTTTTATTTTCATCATTGAAAATATGGTAAATATTTTGCCCAAATCTAAGTTATTTTAAAGAAATTGTTGAAACTAAATTATAATAAAGTTATTTAAAAATATATATTCTTTAATCAATACATAACTTTAAGTTATTTCAATTTTACATCGTGGCTGTATAGAAAGTTGGAACATGGTTCAATAGATATGTGAAAAAGAACTAGTTTAAAAAATAATAATTTTACAGCTGTCAGTTGAAAGCGATTCTCCCTAGGGATGAAAAGTATTACTTTCATCCCGCTCCTCAGGCAACTTCAGACCTACTTTCAGAGTATGAGTAATGAAAAATTCTATACCCTCCTTTATAACCGATCTCCCTTATAGAAAATTTTGTATAGTTTTAAAAAAGTGGCTCATTTCTCAAAGCTTTTATTCTATATACGAACTTCTAAAAAAATCTCCATGTTAATCTTATCATTACAGGAATGTATTGTAGCTTATCTTGTTATTAGTTGTTGTAATTTGTACCTACTGCCTTTTATGATATTATTTGATTTATATTTTATGTGTTGTTAACCATATAATTTCATAGTCTACTTCAGTAAGTAAACTAAGTGTTTTGAAGAGTTTACTAAACTTAACAGGATAATGTAAGCACCTTGACTCATATCTTAATATTTGCATGCCAACTTATGGCGAAATGTGTCATTGTGCTAATAACATAATTATACCATCTTTGTACCGCATTTAATGCAAATAAATGACTTTGACTTATTTATGTGATTTATAGGCTCGCGTTTGACCACTATCTCGCCTGTTGTTAAGTGATGATGTGGTCGAATGTGAAGCACGCTTGCCTAGAAGCAACCTATTCACTCTTGACTTGAAGATCCCTAGGTTGTAGCTATCAGGAAACAAAGACGCAGGGAATTCCACTCTTTAGCTGTACGCACAATGAAAGTATTTTCAAAACGCTTTGTGCGTATGGGTGGGATATCCACCATGCACTGATGGCGCATTGCCGTACGTCTTGTAGTCCGATGATGGAAACGGCTAGGTGGAATCAAATTGTGCAGTTCCATCGCAAACTCCCCGAAATGTAACCGATAGAAAACCGACAGGCTGGCAACTCGTCGTCGGTGTTCAAGGCTCTGGAGCTTTGAGTCGCCCAGCGCATCGTTGCCGATAAGTCTCTTGGCCCGTCTGTCAATCGAAACAAGTGCATCAAGTTGGTACTTGGCAGATCCGTCTCAGAGGTGAAACTTGGCACACTTATCAAGGACGAATGACAATTAAATCATTTAAATAGTTTGCCTGATTATCCTTACCAGAGTCATCAGGATTTTATATCCGATACCCGGTAGTGTCTTTGTACCATGTACCAAGGCATGTGCTAAGACATGCACATGGCTTAATTTACATTTATATACGAAGACACGGTAGTTTCTTGCGTCAAGTACACGTATAAAATATTTATTTCGAGAGGGAGCCTGAAGAACGGCTATTACATCTAGGGAAGGCAGCAGGCACGCAAATTACCCAGTCCCATTACAGGGAGGATACATTAATAAATTGTCGTTTATAAAACTAAAATACACGCTTTAGGTACCTAAAGATAACCAAACTAAAACAATTAAAATTATTTTCAATAAATATAATTTAAGAAAAATGTGATTAACATAAAAACTTGATTGATGTCAATTGTTATAAATATTATATTGACAGATATTGGTAAAAGTAGACTCATTTTAAGAATATCTAAAAAGCACCCCACGCCGTTTTACAATAAAACATTTATTTCGGGCGTTCCTCAAGGTGGTGTTCTCTCTCCTCTTCTCAATTTTTAACCGACTTTCGAAAAAGGAGGAGGTTCTATGTTCGACTTCTTGTATGTTTTTTTTTTTTTTTTTTTATGTATGTTCACCGATATTTCCGTCAATTGTGGACCGATTTTGAAAATTCTTTTTTTTTATAAATGCCATCACTAAGTTCCTAACATCTAACTTTCATCTCTATGCAGACGACTTGCAGTTATATCGCCATTTTAAGGTGGGTGAACTCGCCGAGACTGTGGCTGCCATCAATGATGACCTTGAAAATATCAACAAGTGGACTCAGTTCTTTGGACTCCTCCTGAACCCAACTAAATCTCAAGCGCTCATTATTGGTGGCAGATACATGCTCAATCTATTGGATCCACAGCCTCTTCCGCCAGTAATGTATAACTCAGTGCCCATATACTACTCCAAAAGCGCGAAAAACTTGGGCGTCCATATAGACACTAACCTCTCTTGGGAAGTTCATATTGCTGATGTCAGTAGGAAGGTCTTCTACTCTTTTAAACGTCTCCAAAAATTCTTACCATTTCACACTAAAGTCACTCTTGCTCAATCTCTTCTTTTACCGTATGCGGATGTCTGTTTTCTAGATGCAACGGAGGTACTCCAAAACAAACTCGAGCGATTGCAGAACTTGTGCATCCGCTTTATTTTCGGCCTCCGCAAGTACGACCATGTGTCGGAATTTCGGAGCAGATTGAAGTGGCTGCCGATTCGGCGTCGACGAGATTCGACTTTCATATGAGACTAGAAAAGTGCCAAATGCTTGGAAGCAAGCCAACGTACAGCCCGTGCCCAAGAAGGACAGTCGAGCAGCCCCGGCTAAATACAGAATACTAAGCTCCTGGCATACCTAGAAACTAACGATATCCTTAGCGACCACCAATACGGCTTCCGCCGAAATCGGTCTACTGGGGATCTTCTAGCGTATGCCATTCACATATGGAGTGAGACCATCGAGAGGCACGGGGAAGCGCTTGCCGTCTCCCTCGACATCTCGAAGGCTTTCGATAGGGTCTGGCACGAAAGCCTTAAAGATAAAGATAAAGATATTTATTTGCTCAAACATGTGTATACATGCACGAATAAATAATAAGTGCATGCAGGATAACATTTGCCTTATCGGTAAGCTTCCTTCATTCGGTCTACCCGGTGGTCTGTGTGATTGGATTGGAGACTTCCTGAGAGATCGGTCCATTCGAGTTCAAACAAGCTGCTCTTCGGACTCTTTGGATATTAATGCCGGGGTCCCTCAGGGGTCAGTACTCTCAGCAACATTATTCTTGTTGCACATTAACGATCTGCTAAAACCCGGCACCTTTGGGTATGCAGACGACAGCAATGTTGCTGAGAGATACTTGTCCAACGCACGGGCCATCGGGCCGCAGATTCAGTCTCTCCGTGAGGCCATGGTGGAGCGTTTGAACCTGTCCTTGCAGGCAGTCTCCGAATGGGGCGATGCCAATCTGGTCAAGTTTAATGCTGCTAAAACCCAGGCGTGTCTTTTTTCCGCTAAAAGGAGTAAATTTCACCCAGCTCCAACTTTCCGTGAAGTAACCGTGCCAATAACGGACCATTTTGAGCTTCTAGGCGTTACGTTGACATCGACTCTCAATTTTGGGTCATACATTGAGGCAAAGGCACAGATGGCTGCCAAAAAGTTGGGCATCCTTGCGAAGGTGAGAAGGTACTTCACGCCGGAACAGCTGCTCAACCTGTATCAAGCGCCAGTTCGATCGTGCGTGTACTGTTCTCATCTCTGGGAAGGATCTGCCAAATACCAGCTTGATGCACTAGAGTCAATTGAAAAGCGGGCCAAGAAACTCATCGGCAATGAGGCAATGGTCCAGTCAAAGCTCCAGAACCTTGAACATCGTCGCCGAGTTGCCAGTTTGTCAGTTTTTTATCGATTAAATTTCGGGGAGTGTGCGATGGAATTGCATGATTTGATTCCGCCCAGCCCGTTCTACCAGACGTAGGGCGATGCGTCATTGGTACATGATGGACATCCCACCCATACGCACAAAACGTTTTGGGGACACTTTTATTATGCGCACAGCTAAGCAGTAGAATTCCTTGCCCGAGTCTGTGTTTCCCGATAGCTACAATCTAGGGGTCTTTAAGTCAAGAGTGAATGGGTTTTTTCTAGGCTAGCGTCCTTCACCGTTGAACACATCATCGCTTACCACCAGGTGAGATAGTGGTCAAGCGCAAGCCCATAGAAAATAAAAAACAAATAAAAAAATGTTGTGAAAATTATGTTCTACTTTTTAGTACGGTTATCTATTAAAAAGGTGTTTTTTAAACTATTATTTATTTTGGGAATTTCCTGTGACTTCCTTTGAGAAAGTTGTTCATTTACCTACATGGGCTAATGGCGTCTTTAAAATATAATCGCACCTTTCCTTTACATCCTGTATAATATGTTAGTGATAATGATGATGTAGATATAGTGATTTTACAGGACGCAGGTGTGGCAGAAATGAAGATTATACGGAATGCAAAGAGTCGTGCTCAAACGAAACCGTGCTTTAATCGGAACTCCGTTGAAATGCAATTGTGAAGAGCCATGTGTACCAGGATGCGCTTGTCAGACCAGCTATTTCAGGGATGAAGATGTAGAGTATTCAGGATGCGTCATACCAGAGTGCTTATGGCCTCAGATGAAAGATTCACCCGATTGCCTGTCTTGGAGAATCGAGGCTACACAGTCCCCACAACTTGCTTACCATAAGGTTGATTATAACTTTGTGTAATGTCTGGGTCACCAATATTACAGGCTGGGACTCGTTGATAACTTGTCAAGGTCATTGTTAGTAGTAACCTATAGCATGTTTTTTTTACTTTTTGTAATTCATTTATTATCTACTGTTTGCATGAAATTAAGAGGCTTTTCTATTTTATATATTTTCGGCGAGTTAAAAAGAGGTGCTTGACCGTAGGACATTACCAATAAAAAAAACCTATCAGAGACGAGGTACTCACGAGCTCGCTCTTGCATCGTGCGCTCTCAATCATTCCTATTTGAAGGGTAAAAAGCCTAAAACTCACAAGTCGAATTTTACAGAGTAAGGATGATACCTGGGTAAAAAATAAGCCAATAAAAAAACCTATCAGAGACGAGGTACTCACGAGCTCGCTCTTTCAGCATGCGCTATCAATTATTCATATTTGAAGGGGTATAAAACCTTAAACTCCCAAGGGGAATTTTACAGAATAAGGATGATTCCTGGGTAAAAAAATAAGCCAATAAAAAACCTATCAGAGACGAGGTACTCACGAGCTCGCTCTTTCAGCATGCGCTATCAATTATTCATATTTGAAGGGGTATAAAACCTTAAACTCCCAAGGGGAATTTTACAGAATAAGGATGATTCCTCGGTATAAACATAATTCTATTTAGTCAGTCAGTTACATTAGCAAAAAATATTGACCACGTAATTTTTACTTTATCAAATCAATAAAAAATTACAAAGATTTTTAAAGCGCGTCAAAGTTGCTTGTGTTGTAACGTCACTTTTAAGTAAAAAGTGTACTCAACGTGACGTCACGCAAAATATCAAAGCACTTTACGTGTCGTTATTTACGAGTCCATCCATTTTATATGATTAATAAATTATATTGGACGACCTGACGGACTAAAAGAAATGTTACGTCATCATCATCTTCCTGCCCTTGTCCCATGTTACTTGGGGTCGGCGCAACACGTTTTCTTCTTCCATACCGTCCTGTCCCCCGTCACGCTATCACTGACTCCCTTTTCTTTCATATCACTCCTCACACAGTCCATCCATCTTTTCTTTGGCCGTCCCCTCCCTCTCCATCCATCCACATTTATATTCATAACTCTTTTAGTAACATGCGTCAAAAGAAATGTTACGTCATCATCCCTATTATGACCTGTGCTCGCTGACCTTGCTTTTAAGATTCTCTCAAATTCCTCGGGCCCGGGTATTTCGTTTTGCCCCTGGGTCCCCGACAAACCTAGTCCTACAGACGTAGGCTAGACGTACTTATAAAACATATTGGCACAATAAGTCGTGACCAAAAACTAACAATATATAAACCGAACCAAGCCTCCGTCTATCAAAACTCATCGAGTCGTCAACTCGTCATCATGATCAAGTCATTTCGTGTGTTGTTCATCTGCTGTGTCGGGGTCAGCGTGGCTGAAGCGTTTACTGAAGATTACATTGAGATATATACTGGGGCTACTGACTACCCGGATTACTGGGGAACACCAACAGGCAAGTTTCTCATAATATTTTTTCTAACCAACTTCCCAAAAAGGAGGATTATGTATGTTACGGGCATAACTCCGTCATAAATAGATGGATTTGCAAAATAATATTTTTTGTTTGAAAGGATATACCCTCGAGGTGGTCCCATTGTCACCAAATCAGAAAGTGATGATGGGATCCCATGGAAATCGAGGGAACTCCTCAAATATTATAGGCAGACATATAGTGATTTTGGTATTTTCAATAACATGGCAAGGATTTGCACTCAGAAAGTATCATTTGATGAAGTTGAACTGATGAAGATGACCAAAGATGGCCACTGGAACTCCTTAATAAGTATGTCATGCTATATTAAATACTTAATGGCATTTTACCGAAGATTCGCATCTGTGACCTATTGAACAGAAACCGTGCATTTTATAGATAAAATGTAGCCTATATGTAGCATTCGGTCATCGTACAGCTTTTTATCAGTGTGGGAATTATCGTAATCGGATTAATATTAGCAGAGATTACCTGCAACTAACAACAATAACTTTTCATTTTTATACAAGTGCTAGATTGGATTATACATTATCTAAGTATTACGGCATTGCTGTCACAGATCAGTTGTGGTTATTAGGTGTTATCTGGTCTGCAGGAGTGGATGTCTTACTGCTGAAATAGTGATGATGATGAAGGCCAATATTATTGCCCTGGCTGGAGGCTTTAGTTTATCTATAGTATCAACAGGAAAGCCCGGTGAAGCGGTAAAACCTAAGGTAGGTTGAACTGCGAGAAGCCACACAAAAAAAGTGGCCAATATTAGTCTCTATGACGATGGCGCAGTGGCTGAGTAATCGGTTTTTCCGTTACAAGACGCGGGTTCAATGCCCGCACAAAACAAATATTTGTACTATGGCGTACAGTGTGATGTGTGTGTTTGAGATTTGTGAATTTAAATGCTTCAAAGTTTTCTTTAGAAGTTCGTTATGAAGCGAAGCAGACACAGAAATAATAATGAGTCGACAATTTTGAAAGACGGGAATCTAAATTTTTTGAAAACTTCTGTAAGATAAATTGAAAAAAACTAACTTATTTTTTGGAGCAAATGGTCAATTTAGAACTAGTCGATGATATTTCATGTAATTTTATATCTGTAAAGGTCTATCTACACATATCAGGGCCGTGCCCGGGACGTGACAGGGCCGGGCAGACATTGAAGCCTCGTCACTGGTCCGTACACGGACGTGTGTAAACGAGTTCATATAAAATGTACACACAGATATTTTTTTTGAGCCCCTGACGGGGTACGGCCCTGATATGTGTGGATAGACCTTAATTCGCCGAAACTCGAAAGTTTATTCAATAACGATGATGACAAATAAAAAACTTTTTTACAAAAAAATACTACCGACTTCCAAATAAGAAAACTACAAAGTGAAAAATAACTTTATTTTTGGAAGTCGGTGTCTTTCGTAGGTACCATTTTTTTGCGTTACGGACACCGACTTCCAAAAATAAAGTTATTTTTCACTTTGTAGTTTTCTTATTTGGAAGTCGGTAGTATTTTTTTGTAAAAAAAAAAAAAAAAATTCACTTTTTAGTTGTACCTACATAATAGGCAAGTTATTTAGTAAGTTACCTATAACGCCAGAATAGATTACTCGAATATCATGAAACTTGAAAAAAATCGATCAAATGAGAGATCTGCTTACCCCTTAAGAGCGTACTGGCGTGATGTTATGTTATGAGATGGTATAAACAATAAACAGACATGCAATTGCAGCAGTCCCGAGAGATTTGCCGTTATTTATTGAAGAGTTATGTTGTATATCTTCGAAGTTCTTCATCAGATCTTCACCAAATGAAAATGGGACCAATTTCGGAACATACTCTTTCAAATAAAAAAAGAATTTTCAAAATCGGTCCACAATTGACGGAAATATCGGTGAACATACATAAAAAAACATACAAGAAGTCGAACATAGAACCTCCTCCTTTTTCGAAAGTCGGTTAAAAAGAAACTATTTAGTCTGTCAGATAGTAACCTTAAACAAAATTACGTCAGAAGCACCCACCCCTGAACTTTGATGCGCTTTTTACTTTATATTTTTTTATTTATTTATTATTGCAAAAAATACGGGTCCAATATTATTTGATAATCTCACTGACGGACAAAATGGAATTATCATTTGTCTACCCAGAACACATCCCTAAAATAAAACGCAACCTTTTTACAAAAGTGTTGTTTACCATTTCATTAACATGAGGAAAATCATTGCATTTTTATACACATTGCGCGATGTTAAAAGGGGAAGAACTTAGGTACCTACAATGTTTTGAAGAGACTGGCACGGAGAGCCACAAAAACTTGCAATAACTGGTTGTTGCCAAAACCGCAGAGCTATTGAATCATAGACCACAAATAGGTACATATTGGCTATTGGCCTTTTGAATAACTATATACTCATTATTATTAGTAGGTATGTTGTGGGTACCAGTTATATTATTTATCTACACTCACAACGTAATGTTCCAATTATGAATTCAAAAAATATTGCATAAACACGTACTTTATATTCGTGGATAGGTAAAATTAAAAAAAAACCCATTATAGTTCAACATTTTCCTTCGATTTTCAAACAACTGCATCATAAAATAACTTTTTTTCTATTATGATACAGGACAAATCCAAGAAGTCAATCACTAAGGAGATTCCATCAATTAATGAAATTTTTTGAAATGCCATTTTTAAAGTACCTAATAAAAAAAATTTGATTCCAATTTTAACTTGTCTGTAACAGTGCCCGCTTTAGGCTTATTACGCACTGCCATTTTTATTTGCGCGAACTTTTGTCTCTTTCCACCTGTTCATAGAGCTCAAAATATTCGCGCGAATTATATTCGCGCTACGATGCGGTGGATTCTGTTGCAAAACACGGATTTCATGCGGTATTAATGCCGCACGATTTTTTTACCGCAATTTAATGCGGTGATGTGCTGGGTTTTGGCGCCATTCATACATTTTACAGGATTCGTTGTACTGAATTTCATGACTTTTTTAAATTCTTGCTTAAAATGTCTGATATTAGTGAAAGTGAAGAAAAATTGACGCCGCCAAATATTTTAAATGCGGCGAAGGAAATTATATTATATGATGCATTTATTTCACAACTTTATGGCATGGAAAATGCAAAAAATAATATTAAGTAGGTTCAATCCCAAAATGTATGAGTGTAGATAAAGTAGTGTATGAAACTGCACATAACTAGGTATTAAAACATTCGTGTGAATACTATTAAAAACCTCGCCTACGGCTCGGTTTTTAAACACACACTCATGTTTTAATACCCCTTATTATGCAACAGTATCATAAACTACTATTATTTTAAGGGAACCTTATCCCGGGATGAAAGTAGGTATGATATAGGTCTTAATCCAGTTTCTGGTTTATCCATATGCCAAGTTTAATTTAAATCCGTTCAGCCGGAAAGGCATGAAAGCGCAACAAATATAATAGTGTTAACACACGTCCGGATTTGGTACGGCCCGACCACGGATTTGTGGGCGGGGTTAGTCCGGCCCCGACCATATCCGAGCGTGTTTAGAGTGGTCCGCGGACATTATTATTATTAAATTGATTCCGTCTCGGTCCAAACAAGCGTGTGTAAGCGAGAAAGCAGTTGTGGGCGGAGTCGGTCCGGCCGTACCAAATTCGAGCGTGTGTTAACACTATAAGTAACGTTACGCACAACATCCGGTCCGAAGTAGCCGTAGCACTTCTTCTAGGGAAGCTTACGCACTACATCCGAATCCTATCCGTCATAATTCAGAACATTTTGAACTCGGAATTCAAATCACGGACACGGACGTGTAATGCGAACCGCCATTTGGATATAAAGGGTGAGTTTTCCACGTGGGCGTGGATGGCCAAATCCAAAACTATACATTCCTGATAGAAAACATACACCATAAACATTTAGGCAAGCAAGACAGAGACCAAGAGACGTTACCCTAGTTTACAAAAAAAATCGGCCAAGTGCAAGTTTGACACGCGCGTGCAGAGGGTTCCGTATTTAAAATCGGCTGTTGGACTAAAGAACTGGAGTAGGTACTCGAGCTTGGACTATAGCCGATAGACGCTGCCTGATACCGAGTTCTTAAAGGATAGATATGTTAGTGCGAAACTCAGTCCACGACACTCCAAGCATTTTTCTCCAGCACCACATTTCCAGAGCGTCTATTCTCTTCCTCTCAGTGTCTCTCAGCGTCCAGGTCTCGGCTGCGTATAGACATATGGGGAACACAAATGCCCGTATGAGCCGGGTTTTCGTGGCTTTGGTGATATTGTGATTCCTCCATATTTTCTTCAGCCTATCCATGGCAGACCTGGCCATAGCCATGCGTCGCTTGATCTCGTCCCCGCAACCACCGTGGTTCGATATTAAAGCGCCCAGGTAGACGTATGATTGTACGACGTCACAATTCGCGATTTGAGTGAATTTTCGTCAATGCGATCGACAATCATCACCTTCGTCTTGGTTCTGTTAATTCTCAAACCGAATGCTGAGCTGGTATGATCCATCTTGGATAGCAACCGTTCCATGTGGTCAGTACCAGTCGCGAACAGCGTAGTGTCGTCTGCATATCGCAGTTTCGATACTCTTATACCTCCTATCGATACACCATCCGTCCAGTCCTCAAGGGTAATCCGCATTATAAGCTCAGTGTAGATGTTGAACAATAGCGGCGAGATTATAGAATAGAATAGAATAGAATACTCTTTATTATGTACACCATATAAGTTACAGAAAGTATAGACGAAGAAAACATTGCACCGGGTGACACAATGGGCGGCCTTATCGCTAAAAGTGATCTTTTCAAGACAAACTTTGGATGGATTTAAAAAAAATTGAAGGAATGACAGTACTGTAGGTAGTCTTTGGTTTACTATTTATATATAAAATAAATACATACATATATATATAATAGACAGGAGGAGCTCGTGGCTAAATAATAACAGCACGGGTCGATCATCAAGGTTAAGCAACGCTTGACGAGGTCGGTCCGTGGATGGGTAACCATTTCAACATACCGAGTTTCCTCCGTGCCTCGGAAAGCACGTTAAGCCGTTGGTCCCGGCTGTCATTTGAAGATCTTTGACAGTCGTTATGGGTAGTCAGAAGCTTGAGATCTGACACCAGTCTTGCCAAGGGGTACCGTGTTACCCAGTTACTGGGTTGTGGAGGTCAGATAGGCAGTCGCTCCATGTAAAACACTGGTACTTAGCTGAATCCGGTAAGACTGGAATCCGACCCCAATATAGTTGGGAAAAGGCTAGGCAGATGATGATGATATATGATAGACAAATATACCTATACAGTAATAAGTATGGAACAAAAGCATAGAAATCAAGAAATACAACTAGTAAAGAGAGTGGTAGTGATTTTTTACACCTGCACTGGGGTGAAAGACCTTCGATAGTACCTACGCCATCCGTCCTCACTGACGTTGTTCCGTCCTCATAAAGACGCCTCAAAAGATCCACAAGGTGTTTGGGAGTGCCCATAGCAAGAAGGGAGCTCCACAGCACTGGCCATTTCACCGAGTCAAATGCCTTGGAAAAGTCAACGAAGCAGATATAAGTGGGCTTGTTGAACTCTCGGGCTTTCTCAATAATTTGGCAAACTATGAAGATCTGCTCTCGAGTGCCCTTTCCCTTTACAAACCCTGCCTGTTCAGGTGCAACTTCGGAGGAATGCGTGTACAAAGATACATACACACAAACATACATACATATAACGGATCCATGCGGACGACGTCACAGGATGTCCATTTGTTGTAACCTTCACCAGAATGTAACAAATACTTTTCTGAAAACCGCATCAAAATCAGTTCAGCTAAACGCGAGTAAAATCGCGGACAAACATAAATATATCATACTAGCTGTTACGCGCGGCTTCGGTCCCGTGGGCCACCCCACAGGACCCGTTTTCGGGATTAAAAAATAGCCTATGTCACTCAGGAATAATGTAGCTTTCTATTAGTGAAAGAATTTTTTAAATCGGTCCAGTAATTTCGGAGCCTATTTGGTACAAACAAACAAACAAAAAAATCTTTCCTCGTTATAATATTATTAGTATAGACAAACATATGGGACAAGCTGAAAATCTCCTTTTTTTTGAAGTCGGTTAAAAATAACGTTTTTTCTAAGGGTAGAGGTACTTATTTATATGAAAAACTTGTAGGTTGAATATTTTAGAGGGGTGGTGGTGCTGAAAATTCATATCTTGTGTGATATTTAATTAACTTGATTAATTTTATTACTTACTTTTTAACCAGAAAGTAAATAACAAAAGGATGATAGACAATAGAAAATATAATATGTGCAACGGGTGGCCTTATCGCTTGCCGAGATCTCTTCCAGGCAACCAGAGGTCTCTTCCAGGCAACTGGAGATCTCTATCATGCTGAAACTTAAATACCTATGATGGTGTAGGTCAAGGGTAACTAAAAAACCTTTTTTTTTTGTAAAACAAAAATATACTTAGCTCCCAAATATTACTTACATACAGTCAACAATATAATTTAATTCTAAAAAGTTACTTTACAGTAGAAATATGATAATACTTTTTGTCTTCTTCACTTATACTATTAGGCGCACCAGATAAGGGATCTCTTCCATCATGTGATTTAGGGAATGCTATAACTTCCCTTATTGACTCAGCATTGCATGCTATTGTAACTAGTCTATCAATACCTAATGCAATCCCAGCGTGGGGTGGACACCCACATTTGAGTGCATTTAAGAAATGCGATAACTTTAAAGGGTCTATATCTAAAATCTTCAACAATTTCTCCTGTAATTCAGCATTGTGGACGCGTACAGAACCACCACCAATTTCATTACCATTCATAACGATGTCATATGCCAAAGACCTTACTTTTAGTGGCTCAGAGTCCAGTAAATGCATGTCATCAGGATGTGGTGCTGTAAACGGATGATGACAGGTTTCTAAACCATTTTCGCCTTTCAGAAATAATGGAAAGTCAATCACCCACAATGGTTGGACATCTTCTTTGACGTGAAGCATGTTATTTGACCTCAACAATGAAGCCATCATTTCTCTTATTTCTCCCAAACATAAGCAAGCGTTATCATTATCACCTAAAACAATTATAGCAGCATTTAAGTCCCCGACAACGCTTTGGATCCTTTGACTGATTTCAATTCCTAATTCTTTCTGTATGTTTTCGTTTAAAACAACTTTACATGAATGTTTTTTTGCAAACTGTCTGATTTTTTCCTTGTATTTTGTTGTTAACTTTCCAATTTCTTTTGTATATGGTAATCCATAAGCACCAAAGGCTTCATCATTGGACTTTTCAGGCAACAAATTCTTAAGATTTACAAATTTTAAATTGTAAGTTAAATTTGGTTTATCAGTCCCATAATTTGTCAAAGCATCTTTATAGGTCATCCTCTTGAAAGGTGGCTTTGGAAGTGATTTCACGAATGTATCATAGAGCAACTGTTCAATCATAGTCAACACTCCATCCCGATTAGAAAAAGACAGTTCTATATCTAATTGTGTGAATTCTGGCTGTCTGTCCGGCCGAGTGGTCTCATCCCTGTAACATCTTGCAATTTGGAAATATCTATCAACACCACCAGACATAAGCATTTGCTTGAACTGCTGTGGGCTTTGCACCAGGGAGTAGAAGAGTCCCTCATGATGTGTAGGCACAACAAACTCTCTCGCACCCCCAGGGGTCCGGCAGAACAATGTAGGAGTCTCAACTTCAACAAATCCATGGTTTTCAATCAAAAACCTTCTCATATTATGAAGCATGCTTGAACGCACCCTCATATTATTCTGCATTTCAGGAAACCTCAAATCAATATACCTGTGTTGCAATCTTAACTGTTCTTTAGGCTTTTGGTAGTTCCTAAGGTTGAAAGGCAGTTTATCTACAGTGTTAAGTATTTCCAAGTTATCTATAACAACTTCTACTTCACCGGTGGTCATAGTTTTGTTGACCATGTCTTTAGGCCTTAATGCTACAGTACCTTTAATTTTAATAACTGTTTCTAAAGGGATGTTGGGCAAATTTAAGTTGTCATCGCTTATCACGCACTGAGTTAGACCATAGGCATCTCTGAGTAGAAGGAACTTTGATAATCTTGCATACTGCACCCAACCACAAAGTGTCACCGTTTTTCCTTCATGTTCAGGTCTTAGCTCTCCACATGAATGTGTTCTATATGTAAATGAATTGCAGTTTGGATCATCCCGTTCTTCTTTTACTCGTTGTTTAGTTTCATGCAGCTTTTGTTTCACAAAGTACGAATGATTAGAGGTTATGTTTTTATCTTTAGGAAAAACACAACTAATATTTGCAAAAGTCCGCTGTTGCTGATTCAGATGCTTGCTTTTTATGCAGCAAGAAGTTATGGAGCCATAATTCAAATACTTTTTATGTAAACACAAGCTTCTAGCCAACATTTTTGCTTCTGTAACTATCGGTAGGTACCAGGAGGTATTATAATTATTTTTATCTCGAAAGATAAAGCAACTACAGTTTATTTTACGCTATGGAAATAATTCATTGATTGACATTATTTCTATTTAGTCTTAAATTCAGTAAGATTCTTGTATTAACCTTTTCAATGTTGAAATTCGGCGCTTCATTAACAACAAACAAATGTCTCTGTCTCTGATCTCTGATCATCAAATTTTTTTTTTTTTTTTTTTGTTCCTTACGGAACAGGCTAAGGTCTGAGACCATGCTGCCTAGTCATCAGTATTTTTCTTGAATTCATTAGTAACATTAGAATGCGGATGTAACATATTCTAATGTTTTTTGGAGTATTTGGAAGCAAATTGTATCGAGTCAGCCTTCCCAGTAAGCTTTGCGGAGGTAGTCAATACTACAATAAAATTCTCCGCTCCACTATCCCGAGATCGCTTCTGTCAATGATTTCACATATTATTGTCCAGTTGCGTAGACAGTTGAGACACAAAACTACACCACTTTTATATCACAATATCCACTAGGAATCAATTTGCAAATAATTTAACAGCCGCTGAAGTTCACTCGAAAAAATCCCGCCAAAAACTCCAAATTTTTTTTTTTTGTTCCTTACGGAACAGGCTTAGGTCTGAGACCATGCTGCCTAGTCATCAGTATTTTTCTTGAATTCTTGAGTATGTATTAGAATGCGGATGTAACGTATTCTAATGTTTTTTGGAGTATTTGGCAGCAAATTGTATCGAGTCAGCCTTCCCAGTAAGCTTTGCGGAGGTAGTCAATACTACAATAAAATTCTCCGCTCCATTACACCGAGATCGCTTCTGTCAATGATTTCACATATTGTCCAGTTGCGTAGACAGTTGAGACACAAAACTACACCACTTTTATATCACAATATCCACTAGGAATCAATTTGCAAATAATATTAACAGCCGCTGAAGTTCACTCGAAAAAATCCCGCCAAAAACTCGATCATCACATCACATACTGACATGACAGCTGACAACACAGGTTATTGACATTGACACTGACAGAAAATATTATTTCTTTTTTTTCTTCGCCCTACTAGAGCATGCTAAGGTCTTGGACCATAACGCCTCGTCATCAGTGGGGTTTTAACAACATTAGAATGCGGTTGAATTTAACAGATACAAATGTTTTTTGGAGTATTTGGCAGCAAATTGTATCGAGTCAGCCTTCCCAGTAAGCTTTGCGAAGGTAGTCAATACTACAATGAAATACTCCGCTCCACTATCCTGAGATCGCTTCTATTAAAGATTTGACATATTGCCCAGTTGCGTAGACAGTTGAGACACAAAACTATACCAATTGTCGCGACGTCTGCATAATATTTAGGGATTCTATTATTCAAAGGAATCGTATGATACCTGAGTATTAGGTTGATCTCTTCTGAGGGAGTAACCTTAGGCAGACGTAGCGAATAAGGAAAAAAATAATATTTCCAATTTGTACCTGGGTTTACTTTATCTGCTTCGCTTATTAATTCTTCATGGAGACGGAGCAAGGAACGCAGAGCAACAGAACTTGAACATAGAGGACCACTTCCACCATCTGTAGATAGATACCATCGATGATACTGACACTTTAATTCTTTTATAGATACCATCGATGATACTGAGACTTTGATATTATGGACATCTTATATTATTGGTATACACTGAAACCAAATGCAAAATATTAGATCTTGTATTATATTGCCCAACAGCTGGAAACCGGTATGGTTTCCGTCCTAGGAAGCTCACTTCCCAGAACACTCATGAGGCTGGCGGAGTATTATCACCACCTCATCTACTGAGGCCGGCGGAGTATTATCACCGCCTCAGTTTTGTATTACATTGCTCAACAGCTGGAAACCGGTATGGTTTCCGTCCTAGGAAGCTCACTTCCCAGAACACTCATGAGGCTGGCGGAGTATTATCGCCCCTCATCTACTGAGGCCAGCGGAGTATTATCGGCCGCCTCAGTTTTGTATTACATTGCTCAACAGCTGGAAACCGGTATGGTTTCCGTCCTAGGAAGCTCACTTCCCAGAACACTCATGAGGCTGGCGGAGTATTATCGCCCCTCATCTACTGAGGCCGGCGGAGTATTATCGGCCGCCTCAGTCTAATTGATAGCACTAATTGAGATCTCAAAAAGCTTCATTATAATATACAACTACAACATACAAAGTTTGCCAACATCGTTGGTTTATATGTAAACACTATTCATCAGTATTTCTGTATTCTCAAGAAAGACAGTTCGGTTCAGTGGATAGCATATATAAGTGTATACAAATAATAATAATCTTAAATCATAAAACACTCAGCTTTCAATCCAGGGATGCCGACGGCTCCAACCCCGATACGAACTCTCCTTGATAAACACGGCCTTTTACTAAACTTAAGCTAAACACAACAATACAAATACTGGTTCTAACCGCGCCAATACTGATTTGACAGGTACGCGCAGCGATGTCTCATCGATGTTGCCGTTGCATAAAATTATTGTTGTAATGTTGCTATGTCTGATTATTGTTATATTTACATTCGCGGCTTACATCTTCTGTAAGTTCGCGACACTCCCGGCCGGGGAATTAAAGTAATGTCATTAGATTTCGCGTCCACTCTCTGATCCTTTGCAGAGCCCTCGTGGCCGCACCTCTTCTTTCCTTTGGTACTTCTTTCTCGATGTTCTTATACTCATTATTCTTATCTTTATCAATCTTATCGTCATCTATCCTCCCGTTGACCTCTAGTTATTCCTCACTATGTACTGATGTATCTCTAACGCAGTTGGTTTCGTCTCTTTGATCATTTAAGGTTTCACTGGGTTTTCCTATGTCTATAGGTTCCATAGGTATGTCTAAAGATTGAACGTCTTGTGTGTCGAATCCTTCACTTCCACCTATAGGTTCGTTATATACTTGATCAGATTCATCTTGACTGTCCTCTATTTCAAGAGTATATAGATGTGCTAAAGATCTTATGAATTCTTTGTTACCTATTTTTACTTTAGCTACTCTACATAGTCCATCTATTCCCTTTTGAAGTGAGACTATAGTTCCTACTTTCCAGGTTTCTCTATTTTTAGAATCACCTCGCAACTGAACGATCTGGCCCACTACAGGTGCGATTCTCGCAGTTACTCTTGGTTCTTTGTGTGAATGCTGGTATCTCTCACGAAGACTTGGTAAGTATCTGTTTAGAAACATTTCTTTGAATTCTTGTAAAATGATTAAACCTTTCTTCCAACCTTTAATAAGATCGGTTTTGGTTACGGTACCTTCGTTGACAAAGTTTTCAGGTGAGCTCTCTACTGTTATACATTTTCCCATTGTAAGAAAATCTGCTGGTTTTAGAACGTGTTCTAGCTCTGTGTCTACGCTAGTGAGTGGTCTCATATTTACAGATGCTTCAATTTCCTTTGAAACTGTAGTTAAATGACTGTGTGTCAGCATGTGTTTTCTCAATGTTCTTTTCAGACAATTTTTAACTATACCGATTAGCCTCTCGTAAAAACCCCCGAACCACGGTGCAAGTTGGGGTATGAATTTCCACTGAATTTCTTTATCGATACAGTATTGTTTTGACAGTATTTCAGACATAACTTTGAAATGCGTGGCATTGTCTGATGTTATGAGTGTTGGAATGCCTCTGGCAGCTATCATTCTCCTCAATTATAGCAGGCCTTCTGCTGCCGTTAGATCTTGAACGACTTCAAGGTGTATAGCTCTTACTGCTAGACAGGTGTAAAGGCAAATCCATCTTTTGGTTTCTCCGTTTTCTCCTTTCACCAAAAGTGGTCCCATGTAGTCCACTCCAACGAAAGTAAACGGTGTACTATAGTTCACTCTTTCTGGTGGTAGCGCTGGTGTAGGTGGAAGCTTAAAGGGTCCCCCACCATGTTTCACGCAATTCGGACATTGTCTCAGAAGTTTCTGAACCTGACTTTTTCCTTGAGGGATCCAGTAGGATTGACGTATGATGCTCAAGGTGTAATTTACACCCACATGATAATTTTCATTGTGTGTTTTTGTTATAATGTTATTGGTAAATTCACTCTCCTTTGGTATGAGAATAGGATAGCGTTTTTCAAAGGTCCAATCTGCATTCATCAAACGACCTTTACAACGTAGGATGCCGTCTACGTCTTTAAATAATCTCAAATTGCGACTTAAGTTAGTCTCCTCATCATTGTATTCTTGTGGGAAATATTTGGCTTGTAACTTTTTAATCGTTTCCAGCTTGTTTAACAATCCGCTCGTTTGGGCTTGCAAGTTTCTTTCTCGTTCTCTCGGCATGTTAATATTCTTTTCTGGTGTATCTTGACATTCTTCATTAACGTGTCTTTCGACTCGAGGTTCCCTCGGGAGACCCTCCCGGGACAACAGGTTTATGGAGATATCTCGCTTGTAGGCCAAGTTTCAGATCCTCGCGTCAGAAATTGAGGCCCATCTATCTCTGTCCTCTTTTGTACTCACTGATCGTGTAGCCACGTCTGCAAGATTAAGTTCGGATGGAACATATCTGATAGCCATTTCTTTGTTTCTCTTGATTTCTTCAATTCTTCGTGCAACGAACGGTGGCAATAATTTGTCTGTATTAATGGTAACAATGTAGGGGTGGCAAAGAATGTCTCTCTTAGTACTTGCGTTAGGTTTGTTATTATAAAAACGTAGTCGTAAAGTATCCTCTTTTAAATGCCATTCTAAACCTAATAATTTTATGGTCTGGTTTGAGTATATATCAGAAATCTCCTACATGAATTCTTCAGAGTTCGAGCTCCATTCTCTTAGATGCATTGATATAGCGTGAAATGTATCTTTACAGCGTTTACGAAGAATCAAGGCTTCTTGCACTGTCTGTGCACCAGTTACTAGGTTGTCCACGTATATGTCATTAGCCGCGTTCTTAATTACGGGATCTTCTGATTTCATGAGATGGTGTCTAATGGTGGCGTTAAGCAGAAATGGACTCGATATCACTCCAAATGGAACGCGAGAAAATCTCAAACATAACAGATTAACCTCTGTGACCGGTTTAGAAGTATCCTTAAGCCATAAGAATCGTGTAACGTCCCTGTCTTCCTCGTGTAATCCTATTTGAAGGAATGCCTTTTCTACATCGGCTGATGAGATCTGAATCTGATTATCAGTTTGGTTAGGTCTTCGAGCAACATCGGCCCGCAATACAAGCATTCGTTTAAGCTCTTGTATCCATTAACTTTAGCCGAGGCATCGTATACGATTCTAGTCGGCTTTCCCGACTGTTGAACACCGTGATGTGGTAAATAGTGTATAGGTCTATCTTTATTCGTAGTTTCACTAAATTTGGAAACTTCTTCAATTATTCCTTTCTGTCGCTGGTCTTGTAGAGTTTCATCATATGACTGTATTGATTCGGAATTCATTCGTTTGATTAGGCCCTTGAGGCGGCCGAATGCCATTCCGAAGTTAGTGGTCAGATTAGGTGGAAATTCTTTCCAAGGCCAGTGCACGTAATACCTTCCTTCAATAAGATTGGTGGTCTCATTGAAGCTTCGAATAGCTCCTTCTTCCTTTGTTATCTTCGGTGAATCGGTTATCCCGATGGATTCAAGGTCAAACAGAGAGGATATGTTTACTTGATCCATTGGTAGGTCCGGCTTAGTTAACTTACCATCTTGCTCTGTTTGGAAATATGTAGTTACCGTTAAAGCTTCTTTACTTTCCGGGTTCATTATTCCGGATAATATCCAACCGAACTTGGAGTCAACTAGATACAGGTTTTCTCTGATTTGAATCTTCTCAGTTTTCATAAAAGTGTAGTAGTAATCGTTACCTATAATAATATCAACTTGGTCAGATGAACCATCGTCAGCTAGTAATTCCTTTTGTTTCCAGTTACTTAACTCATGTGGTGCGACTGGTATTCCTTTACATATAATTGGTATTACATTTGCATAAATTAATCGTTTAGACATGTCTCGGGTTTTTAAATTTAGTCTAACTAATGCACTCTTGAGCTCTCGGGGAGCTTCTGTACCGAAGGTAAAAACAGATAAGTTTTCTTCTTCTTCAATTGGGAGATCTAATTTACGTGCAATTTTTTGAGTGACGTAGGATCTTTGTGACCCAGAATCCAACAAGATTCGACACTTAACCTGATGGGAGGTATCTCTTTCCTTTGAGGCCATAGCAACCGCCGTTTGCAACACAGTGTCTCTTTTACAAGCTTTTAATTAACTTGCACAGTATGTATGTATGTAAGTGTGTTCGGGTCAAATCTTGCAGCTGAATTTTAAAGCAGTTATCCTCCACCGATTAAGATGAAATTTACAGTACACGTTTAGTTTGGATGACAATGCATGGTTAGCTAAGTGACGTCATTCTAAATACAATATGGCGGACTGCTCAAGATTGCGGACTAGTTAATTTTTGTGCGCTACCATGATATGGGTATCAAATGAAAGGGTTTACTGAGAAGAATATGAAAAAAGCTTGTTTAAAAAAAAT
Organism: Orthosia incerta; assembly: GCA_948252205.1. Taxonomy (NCBI): domain Eukaryota; kingdom Metazoa; phylum Arthropoda; class Insecta; order Lepidoptera; family Noctuidae; genus Orthosia; species Orthosia incerta. The sequence continues at coordinate 24,713,394 of OX411746.1, forward strand.
AAAAATTAATTAATAACTTAATTATTGTTTATGGCTGACAGTGTAGATGACTTTACTTGAGAAGGAAATCGTTTGGGACATAATGCTCTATTGTGTGTTCCACTTTCTTTACAATGAACGCATGACCTCTGTGATGTGCAACTTCGGATGCCATGGCCAGGACGAAGACATTGATAACACCTGTCTTTTTATCTGTAGTGGTTTTGTATTTCTCGCATTGGTCGTTGAAATGGTTACCATTGCAGAACATACAGGTCAACTTCCTCTTCTTACTTCGGGGTTCTCCTATTTCCCTTCGCTTCATATTTTCCTTCGCCTCAATGGGATGATTTTTGTTTAACTGTGTAACATGTAGCGTTTCCACGGTGAAATTTTCAATTGAATTAGGGGTCCGTTCCTGCGTTATTCGACTCGCATCTTCACGCGCGGTAATGACTATTTCCAAGAGTTTCCTCAGCTCTTGAATCGAGTTATCAGACGATTTTAATTTAAGTTCGTAAATTAGGTCTTCGGGAAATTTCTCGAAAATTAAATGCCTCAAATGATTATGGTTTATATCTTCACCAAGAGACTCTAGGACTCTTAAATGCCGTTCTACATTGTTTAGTACTTTCCTGCAATCGTTTGTTGTTTTATCGGCAGTTTTTACTTTAGACAACGCAGAGTAATGAGCGTCAACTAAATGGCAAGTCTTCCCATATCTTTCTTTCAATGTTCTCAACGCAATCTGATAGTTGGCGTTAGTAGTGTCGAAACCGTCAATAACCTGCTTGGCTTCCCCTTTTAAAGATGCTTTTAAATACAGTAACTTATCAACCTCGGTGATGTTTCTGGCATCGATGTTAGAACTGAATTGGTCCCAAAATTGATGCCAGTTCAATACGTCCCCGTCGAACTCAGGTAAACTTAGTTTTGGCAAGCGGCCAGAAGTACTGCAGACTTGGTTGGCCCCCTGTTTAACCGTGTCGTCGCGTGTAGAAAACATTTTAATTTTTACATTCAGTTCAGCGAGGTTCTGTTCAGCTTCAAGTTGAACTTCGCTCAATTTTCCTATGTCGTCAGCGGAAGGATTATTTATCATACGAAAGTAGTTAGTGAGGTCTTCGTTAAATCTCTTTAATGAAGATTCGAGTTTAACTTTTATAATTTCTGCATCATATCTTGTCTCATCGTTATGTATAGAGAGGCGGGAGGATAAGCTAGACTGATGTTCGATTTGATTTGCTAATAATTGCAAGCGGTGCAACAATAATTCTTCCATGTTCGTACAAGTCCTGTAACCGAAAATTGTAACCGAAAAATGTAATGTTTATTAAAATGTATAGCGTTATCGACTTAGTAATTATTGTTTTATTATGGCAAACAATAATAAAAGAATTCCACCTTTATTATAGAATTACTCCAGAAGTGTATGAGTTTATGTAACAAATTAAGTCAGACATTGTGAAAAGTATATTCAATCTTAATCAATGTATTACAAGAATGATGGTAGTACTCAAACTCAAATCATTCATTTCTATCTGACCGATACGGCACTTTTAAATGTCAAGAAAAGAAGTTGTGGTCCCAGTTCAAAGGTATAATAACTTGAGAAACTACTATAGTTTCCTATTCCCTAGCGTAGATCACAATGGAGAGAAAACAGGCAAGAACTTCCATGGACACTCTTTTAAATCAACATTATTGTTATAAATCCTTGGTTACATCATTCATGTTGAGATTATATATATATGTGAGAACCAAGTGCAAAGATGTCCACATCAAAGGAGTTCAGAGTAGAAGATTTAATCAACAATTTAAAATTAATGTTATTAATATAAACCGAGGTGGCTAAAAGATGCCCAGTCCCAACAACTGATTCTCATGTACATACTGGTATTACTTAATGTTACTGTTATTCAACAAGAGGAACTTATTTAATACAAAAGGAAAAATTGACAAAAAAAATAAAAATTTTCATGTAGAGGGAGTGAACTCATACTCAACTCATACTTCTATACTTCAATTTAAATTTCATATTTATATAAAAATCCCATCTCTGAAGCATACAGTGGAGGAGAAGAAAAGAATTATGAAAATAATTACTATAATATTTTGATCTTGAACCATGAGACTTCTTGATACTGCCCTTTGTCATTCTCCTTTATCAGAATTATTACCCCGTTGTGTCAAGGCAATAATTTCCCTTTATTTTCATATATATTAAGTTTACAAGAAACTTAAATATCTTAAATGTATTCACAAATGTATAGACCACGCCTTGTTATGTATTGAAATGTTTAGATTTAATTTCCATTGAACTATGAAAGTATAGTTGACATGTGTTTTAAAGGTAAGTAATGTAAGAACTTAACAAGTTCTATAATTTTAATGTTAAATTTGACTTAACTAAATTACTGTGTTTTGTTTTAGAAATCTTCAGGATCCTGATATACTTAGATAACAGATTCAGCACAGATAAGATCATTTCTATAATGAATAACATATGTAATAAGAAAACATAAGGTTTATAGTTCTTATTGTGGTACTCAATAAATACTATGCCTCTCTACCTCTTTTATTTTCAATTGAGAAACATTTATTTACTTTCACCTGATATAGTTACTCAAAATTTTAAATAAAATCGTTAGGTATGTTGTGATGAATCTCACTTTTAGTATTGATTTTTACTCCGTCCACGTTCTGTGGAGTGTAATATTATTTCATATCTGTCGGAATAGTCAACAGTCATAGTTGGGTACCTCCTTGGTGAACTTTCAAATCGGTAATTCGTCAGAATTTTACTAGTGTAAATTATTTACTATAAACACGTGAGTAAGTGGGTATTCTTATTCGACGAAACCGATCTTTGAATTTGAAATTTCTTTGTACACTCGTGGCATATATAACATGACAGATATAATTTCATCAACAAATCTTAGTAAAAGTCTATTTACCTTTGGTTGTGTAGGTATCCGTATTTCCAACTACACAAGGGGTCGTTCTCGGAGCTGTCCTTTCCGATAGGTAGTGGAGTCACAAGCACTAGCCCAAGTTGGTCGATTTGCTTTCAATAGATTCTCACTTCTAAATTTAATGACAATATTTCAGTAAGAAAAGTACCTATTCAAACTATTTTTCGTCGTTCCAAGCGTCACAACTTCGCGGGAACTTTGCCGGGAAAACATTGCGGGGGTGGTCAACTGCATAAATCGTAAAAACAATCGGTTTTTGTCTATGATCGTTTTCTAATTAATCGATTAGATTAATATTCCAAACTAAACGGTATCACACCCCTAACTTTATTTCAAATATCAAACTAATCATATAACAAGACATCAAGTTCACGATAATCGAGCGTTAAAGAAAAAACATAAATTAAACAGAACCTCAATCGATTTCTGCGAGGACAAATTCGGTTCAATGTCGCACATCTCTACGGACTAGTACGTCAGTTGAAGTACTCTTAATTTTCTAACATACCTATTTAACTTATTATTCATATCAAAGAGGACACTTTGTCTAAACAACAAAGAAATTAATAAAGAATTATTTAATCCTATAATGCGGTATTTAATCGAGATAATTTCTTAAATTGAATGGATTTTCCATTCGAGAATTGGCGCGTCAAATGCTTACCGAAGGTTAGTCTATGACTGGATGTAGGAACTTCCGTTACGATTCAATATATATATAAATGAAGAAATAATATACAATTTTAATTAATGGTTTTCTTTAAACAATAGTTCACGTTAATTATGTACACCTTGATGCAACCGGCGCCATCTAGTGATTCATTCGTAAAACTTTGGTTACAAACAAGTAATATTAAGAAACTACAATATATTATTGGTTATTTAGATAATTATAGCATAATAGAAAATTATGGTTCGTCGTGGTGTCGGTGGCCTCCGTTCAATCCTGTGCTCTGTTTACATTAGTGCATACTGCAACTAAATCTTTATTCAGTATCTAATTGCTCTTCTCCATTGTTAGGGATACTAGTTGTGTCCATTCACTTCTCTCTTAGTCATGATGCTGCTGCCATGCCATGCATTAGGGTCTCTTGACACTCATAATATTTTTTAAAACCGATATATATCCCAGCATCTCCACCATGTTGCGACGTCTGCATAATATTTAGGGATTCTATTATTCAAAGGAATCGTATGATACCTGAGTATTAGGTTGATCTCTTCTGAGGGAGTAACCTTAGGCAGACGTAGCGAATAAGGAAAAAAATAATATTTCCAATTTGTACCTGGGTTTACTTTATCTGCTTCGCTTATTAATTCTTCATGGAGACGGAGCAAGGAACGCAGAGCAACAGAACTTGAACATAGAGGACCACTTCCACCATCTGTAGATAGATACCATCGATGATACTGACACTTTAATTCTTTTATAGATACCATCGATGATACTGAGACTTTGATATTATGGACATCTTATATTATTGGTATACACTGAAACCAAATGCCAAATATTAGATCTTGTATTATATTGCCCAACAGCTGGAAACCGGTATGGTTTCCGTCCTAGGAAGCTCACTTCCCAGAACACTCATGAGGCTGGCGGAGTATTATCACCACCTCATCTACTGAGGCCGGCGGAGTATTATCACCGCCTCAGTTTTGTATTACATTGCTCAACAGCTGGAAACCGGTATGGTTTCCGTCCTAGGAAGCTCACTTCCCAGAACACTCATGAGGCTGGCGGAGTATTATCGCCCCTCATCTACTGAGGCCAGCGGAGTATTATCGGCCGCCTCAGTTTTGTATTACATTGCTCAACAGCTGGAAACCGGTATGGTTTCCGTCCTAGGAAGCTCACTTCCCAGAACACTCATGAGGCTGGCGGAGTATTATCGCCCCTCATCTACTGAGGCCGGCGGAGTATTATCGGCCGCCTCAGTCTAATTGATAGCACTAATTGAGATCTCAAAAAGCTTCATTATTATACTATATAAAACTGCATTACCACTGACTGACTGACTCACTGACTCACTCATTGACATAATTGTTCTCCCAGATGGTGGATGGGGAGGTGGGTATATTTTGACAGATTCGTAAACAAGTAACTCCCGTGAGTATGGGAAAAGTCCCAAACCTCCCCTTTTCCTCCCCCCTCCTCCCCCCCCTCTATCGTATCTCGGAAACTAAGGTACCCGTAGAATGTTTTTTTTACGGATTCGTTTAGAGGAGGCTCGGAAAAGTAAAAAGCATTTTTCAAAAGTGACCCCCTCGCCCCCCTTCTCCCCCCCTTTAAGCGGATCTCGAAAGTTGGAACATTTGGAACATTTCTTTTTTCAGGTTCATATAAAGGGGCAATGCTATAGTCACAAACAAACCATTTTTCATAGTTGACCCCCTTGCCCCCCTTCTCCCCCCTCCCCCCCCGTTTTGGCGAATCTTTTTTTTTCGTTTTTTTTTACGGATTCGTTTAGAGGAGGCTCGGAAAAGTAAAAACCATTTTTCAAAGTTGGCCCCCTCGCCCCCCTTCTCCCCCCCTTTAAGCGGATCTCGGAAGTTGAGAGACTTGGAACATTTCTTTTTTCAGATTCATATAAAGGGGCAATGCTTGAGTCGGAATCATTTTTCAAAACTCCCCACTCTCCCTCCCTTCATCCCTCCTCTCCCCAACCTCCCCAACCTAAAATCGGTCGTCGAAACCTGTCCGGTGGGAGTGGACCAGGCAGCGTAGGGTACCCGAATGGAGCGAACCTACGAGACCGAGTGCAGCGCAGGGGGGAGGTGGCGAGCGAAGCGAGCCGGCGACCTCCGTAGCGTAACGAAGGTTGAGTGGGTGAAGCGAAACTCAGTGCCTGGCGACGAATGCAAACATTAGGGTTATGTTTTTTGGAACAAAGTTTAGGGTAGGTGTAGGGTAGGTGTAGGGTAGGTGTAGGGTAGGTGTAGGGTAGGTGTAGGGTAGGTGTAGGGTAGGTGTAGGGTAGGTGTAGGGTAGGTGTAGGGTAGGTGTAGGGTAGGTGTAGGGTAGGTGTAGGGTAGGTGTAGGGTAGGTGTAGGGTAGGTGTAGGGTAGGTGTAGGGTAGGTGTAGGGTAGGTGTAGGGTAGGTGTAGGGTAGGTGTAGGGTAGGTGTAGGGTAGGTGTAGGGTAGGTGTAGGATAGGTGTAGGATAGGTGTAGGGTAGGTGTAGGGTAGGTGTAGGGTAGGTGTAGGGTAGGTGTAGGGTAGGTGTAGGGTAGGTGTAGCGTAGGTGTAGTGTAGGTGTAGGGTAAGTTAAGGAATACTTCTCAAAAACACGACGAAACCGCGAGCTGCTTGCAGCTCGCGCACCAAGCAAATACTAGTTATATTATATAAAACTGCATTACCACTGACTGACTCACTCATTGACATAATTGTTCTCCCAGATGGTGGATGGGGAGGTGGGTATATTTTGACAGATTCGTAAACAAGTAACTCTCGCGAGTATGGGAAAAGTCCCAAACCTCCCCTTTTCCCTCCCCTCTTACCCCCCTCTATCGTATCTCAGAAACTAAGGTACCCGTATTTTTTGTTATTTACGGATTCGTTTAGAGGAGGCTCGGAAAAGTAAAAACCATTTTTCAAAAATGACCCCCTCGCCCCCCTTCTCCCCCCCTTTAAGCGGATCTCGAAAGTTGAGAGACTTGGAACATTTCTTTTTTCAGATTCATATAAAGGGGCAATGCTATAGTCAAAAACAAACCATTTTTCAAAGTTGACCCCCTTGCCCCCCTTCTCCCCCTCCCCCCCCCCCTTTCGGCGAATCTTTTTTTCGTGTTTTTTTTACGGATTCGTTTAGAGGAGGCTCGGAAAAGTAAAAACCCTTTTTCAAAGTTGACCCCCTCGCCCCCCTTCTCCCCCCCTTTGAGCGGATCTCGGAAGTTGAGAGACTTTGAACATTTCTTTTTTCAGATTCATATAAAGGGGCAATTCTATAGTCCATTTTTCATAGTTGACCCCCTTGCCCCCAATCTCCCCCCTCCCCCCCCCCGTTTTGGTGAATCTTTTTTTTGTTTTTTTTACGGATTCAGCGTAGGGATCCCGAGAGGAGCGAACCTACGAGACCGAGTGCAGCGCAGGGGGGAGGTGGCGAGCGAAGCGAGCCGGCGACCTCCGTAGCGTAACGAAGGTAGAGTGGGTGAAGCGAAACTCAGTGCCTGGCGACGACAAGCAAACATTAGGGTTATGTTTTTTGGAACAAAGTTTAGGGTAGGTGTAGGGTAGGTGTAGGGTAGGTGTATGGTAGGTGTAGGGTAGGTGTAGGGTAGGTGTAGTGTAGGTGTAGGGTAGGTGTAGGATAGGTGTAGGGTAGGTGTAGGGTAGGTGTAGGGTAGGTGTAGGGTAGGTGTAGAGTAGGTGTAGGGTAGGTGTAGGGTACGTGTAGGGTACGTGTAGGGTACGTGTAGGGTACGTGTAGGATACGTGTAGGGTACGTGTAGGGTACGTGTAGGGTACGTGTAGGGTAGGTGTAGGGTAGGTGTAGGGTAGGTGTAGGGTAGGTGTAGGGTAGGTGTAGGGTAGGTGTAGGGTAGGTGTAGGGTAGGTGTAGGGTAGGTTTAGGGTAGGTGAAGGGTAGGTGTAGGGTAGGTGTAGGGTTGGTGTAGGGTAGGTGTAGGGACAAAAACACGCGAGCTGCTTGCAGCTCGCGCACCAAGCAAATACTAGTTATATTATATAAAACTGCATTACCACTCACTGACTGACTCATTGACATAATTGTTCTCCCAGATGGTGGATGGGGAGGTGGGTATATTTTGACAGATTCGTAAACAAGTAACTCCCGTGAGTATGGGAAAAGTGCCAAACCTCCCCTTTTTCCCCCCCCTCCTCCCCCCCTCTATCGTTTCTCGGAAACTAAGGTACCCGTATTTTTTGTTTTTTACGGATTCGTTTAGAGGAGGCTCGGAAAAGTAAAAAGCATTTTTCAAAGTTGACCCCCTCGCCCCCCTTCTCCCCCCCTTTAAGCGGATCTCGAAAGTTGGAACATTTGGAACATTTATTTTTTCAGATTCATAGAAAGGGGCAATGCTATAGTCACAAACGAACCATTTTTCAAAGTTGACCCCCTTGCCCCCCTTCTCCCCCCTCCCCCCCCGTTTTTGGCTAATCTTTTTTTTTTGTTTTTTTTACGGAATCGTTTAGAGGAGGCTCGGAAAAGTAAAAACCATTTTTCAATGTTGACCCCCTCGCCCCCCTTCTCCCCCCCTTTAAGCGGATCTCGGAAGTTGAGAGACTTGGAACATTTCTTTTTTTCAGATTCATATAGAGGGGCAATGCTTGAGTCGGAATCATTTTTCAAAACTCCCCACTCTCCCTCCCTTCATCCCTCCTCTCCCCAACCTCCCCTACCTAATATCGGTCGTCGGGTGGGAGTGGACCAGGCAGCGTAGGGACCCCGAATGGAGCGAACCGGCGACCTCCGTAGCGTAACGAAGGTTGAGTGGGTGAAGCGAAACTCAGTGCCTGGCGACGAATGCAAACATTAGGGTTATGTTTTTTGGATTGAAGTGTAGGGTAGGTGTAGGGTAGGTGTAGGGTAGGTGTAGGGTAGGTGTAGGGTAGGTGTAGGGACAACAACACGCGAGCTGCTTGCAGCTCGCGCACCAAGCAAATACTAGTTATTATTATACTATATAAAACTGCATTACCACTGACTGACTCACTGACTGACTCATTGACATAATTGTTCTCCCAGATGGTGGATGGGGAGGTGGGTATATTTTGACAGATTCGTAAACAAGTAACTCCCGTGAGTATGGGAAAAGTCCCAAACCTCCCCTTTTCCTCCCCCCTCCTCCCCCCCTCTATCGTATCTCTGAAACTAAGGTACCCGTAGAATGTTTTTTTTACGGATTCGTTTAGAGGAGGCTCGGAAAAGTAAAAACCATTTTTCAAAGTTGACCCCCTCGCCCCCCTTCTCCCCCCCTTTAAGCGGATCTCGAAAGTTGGAACATTTGGAACATTTCTTTTTTCAGATTCATATAAAGGGGCAATGCTATAGTCACAAACGAACCAGTTTTCAAAGTTGACCCCCTTGCCCCCCTTCTCCCCCCCCCCCCCCCCGTTTTGGCGAATTTTTTTTTCAGTTTTTTTTACGGATTCGTTTAGAGGAGGCTCGGAAAAGTAAAAAGCATTTTTCAAAGTTGACCCCCTCGCCCCCCTTCTCCCCCCCTTTAAGCGGATCTCGAAAGTTGGAACATTTGGAACATTTCTTTTTTCAGATTCATATAAAGGGGCAATGCTATAGTCACAAACGAACCAGTTTTCAAAGTTGACCCCCTTGCCCCCCTTCTCCCCCCCCCCCCCCCCGTTTTGGCGAATTTTTTTTTTCAGTTTTTTTTACGGATTCGTTTAGAGGAGGCTCGGAAAAGTAAAAACCATTTTTCAAAGTTGACCCCTCGCCCCCCTTCTCCCCCCCTTTAAGCGGATCTCGGAAGTTGAGAGACTTGGAACATTTCTTTTTTCAGATTCATATAAAGGGGCAATGCTTGAGTCGGAATCATTTTTCAAAACTCCCCACTCTCCCTCCCTTCATCCCTCCTCTCCCCAACCTCCCCTACCTAATATCGGTCGTCGAAACCTGTCCGGTGGGAGTGGACCAGGCAGCGTAGGGACCCCGAATGGAGCGAACCTACGAGACCGAGTGCAGCGCAGGGGGGAGGTGGCGAGCGAAGCGAGCCGGCGACCTCCGTAGCGTAACGAAGGTTGAGTGGGTGAAGCGAAACTCAGTGCCTGGCGACGACAAGCAAACATTAGGGTTATGTTTTTTGGAACAAAGTGTAGGGTAGGTGTAGGGTAGGTGTAGGGTAGGTGTAGGGTAGGTGTAGGGTAGGTGTAGGGTAGGTGTAGGGTAGGTGTAGGGTAGGTGTAGGGTAGGTGTAGGGTAGGTGTAGGGTAGGTGTAGGGTAGGTGTAGGGTAGGTGTAGGGTAGGTGTAGGGTAGGTGTAGGGTAGGTGTAGGGTAGGTGTAGGGTAGGTGTAGGGTAGGTGTAGGGTAGGTGTAGGGTAGGTGTAGGGTAGGTGTAGGGTAGGTGTAGGGTAGTTGTAGGGTAGGTGTAGGGTAGGTGTAGGGTAGGTGTAGGGTAGGTGTAGGGTAGGTGTAGGGTAGGTGTAGGGTAGGTGTAGGGTAGGTGTAGGGTAGGTGTAGGGTAGGTGTAGGGTAGGTGTAGGGACAACAACACGCGAGCTGCTTGCAGCTCGCGCACCAAGCGAATACTAGTTATAATATACAACTACAACATACAAAGTTTGCCAACATCGTTGGTTTATATGTAAACACTATTCATCAGTATTTCTGTATTCTCAAGAAAGACAGTTCGGTTCAGTGGATAGCATATATAAGTGTATACAAATAATAATAATCTTAAATCATAAAACACTCAGCTTTCAATCCAGGGATGCCGACGGCTCCAACCCCGATACGAACTCTCCTTGATAAACACGGCCTTTTACTAAACTTAAGCTAAACACAACAATACAAATACTGGTTCTAACCGCGCCAATACTGATTTGACAGGTACGCGCAGCGATGTCTCATCGATGTTGCCGTTGCATAAAATTATTGTTGTAATGTTGCTATGTCTGATTATTGTTATATTTACATTCGCGGCTTACATCTTCTGTAAGTTCGCGACACCAATTTTATATCACAATATCCACTAGAAATCAAGTTGCTAAAAATATTAACATCCGCCGAACTTCACTCGAAAAAAGCCCGCCAAAAACTCTAACAGAAAATAACTTTTTTAGATCTGTCGGTAATTAGTGAAACTTTTAGTCACGATACGATACTTTTTTCAATAAACTTCTTTTTTTTTTTGCAGATTGTGGACCAAACGAAGTATTTGAATGCACATATCCATGCCCTCCTGAACAAACTTGTAGAAATCGCGAAGAAAGCATAAGTTGTTTGGAAGATGTACAATTTTGTTCACACAAATGTGTGTGCCGGTCGGGTTTCTTCAGGAATACTGTAGATGGAGTTTGTGTATCAGAGAAGCAATGTGGTAAGCTAATTTGTTAAGAAAAATACTAGACAGATTGAGACAGATTATATTAATTAACTAAGGAGTTTGGCAGTCAAGCGAGATTTGTGACAAGGGTAATCATGTCGAATAGAACATGTAAAGAAAAGTCTGGACAAAATACGGGCTTTTTTTTGGGACAATCCCACCGCACCATTCCCAAAACACTGCAACTCCTGAAAGCCAGAATCAACAGTGGCGACCACCAGAAAAGCGCCGAGGCAATGAAGCTCGACGAAGTCCCGGAGACTAAATTTAACTGTCTTGGATCTCGCAACGAAATTAATCAAAAAAGAATAACGGAGGAGTAGGAAAAAATACAAAGGACCATGGGCACTTTTGTATGAACACTGGGCCCACTTTTCAAAATTGTGCAACAGTGATGAAACCTATGACATATGAAATATACTTTATTTCATTCTATGGCAGCTAAATTCAATACCAGCGCGAATATTTTTTTTTTTTTTATTATAGATAGGCTCGCGCTTGACCACTATCTCACCTGATGGTAAGCGATGATGTGGTCGACGGTGTTACACGCTTGCCTAGAAGTAACCTATTCACTCTTGACTTAAAGACCCCGAGGTTGTAGCTATCTGGAAACACAGACTCCGGCAGGGAATTCCACTCCTTAGCTGTACGCATAATGAAAGTATTTCCAAAACGTTTAGTGCGTATGGGTGGGATGTCCACCATGTATCGATGGCGCATTGCCGTACGTCTGGTAGTCCGATGATGAAACGGGCTTCGAATATGGCGTTTTGGTAAGTTCAAAAAAATATTGTAAATGAAGAATGAGCATGACTTATTAGGTAGGGTAGATAAGGTAGGTAGGGTACCTCCGCCGCATCGTCAAGGCTTATTTGGCGGAGAGGTGTGTCACCTACGTGGGACTTGATGGCCTCTTAAACCAGCACCGCATCTCGTGCGGTGTTTCAAAGGGCTCGGTCTAGGGCCTGCTTCTGTGGAACATCGGGTACGACGGGATGCTGAGGGGCGAACTCCAATCGGTCGTAGACCTGACGTGTTACACGGAAGATACGCTGGTCACCGCCCGGGGAAATTCATACAGGGAGGCAGCGTTGCTGGCGACGGCTGCGGCCTCACAGGTGGTGAGCCGTATACGGCGCCTGGAGGTGGCCCTCAACAAGTCGTAGGCCATGGTTTTTAAAGGGCGGGCGCCGCCACCCGATGCCCACATCGTCGTCGGGGGAGCCTTGAATCGCTGTTGAATCAGCCATAAAGTACCTGGGATAGATACTCGACATCTGGTGGGATTTCGGCCCCCACTTCCGGCGGCTGGTGCCCAAGTTTTCGGGCGCGGCTGGTGCGCTCTCAACGCTGCTTCCAAATCATCTGGGGGGGGCCAAGCGCCACCTGTAGGTGGCTCTACGTGGGGATTGATGGTGGTGAAGGTACTCGCGTCAGAGCAGGCGTGGGACGACGGGCCGATGCAGCGACATATGGAGTTGCGTCGGTCTCAACTCTGCGAGATTCTGGTGGCGGAATGGCGGGACAGGCTTTCACGCCCTATCGCTATCATCGAGGCGGTCGAACCAGTGTTCGAGCGCTGGCTCGGGAGGAGGCACGGCTCCCTGTCGTTCCGGGTGGCGCAGGTGCTCTCGGGGCATAGTTGCTTCGGAATGTACCCGTTTCGCATAAACAGGGAGCCGGACGCCCGGTGTCACCACTCCGTCGACTGCCGGGAGGATACTGCGCGGCATACCCTGACAGAGTGTGCTGCTTGGGAGGAGCCGCTTCGTGCCATCATCTCTGATATAGGCAGTGACCTGTCGCTGCCGGCCGTAGACGAGTCTATGGTCGGCAGTGAGGAGTCCTGGGACGCGGTGGTATCCTTCTGCGAAACAGTAGTCTCGCAGAAGGAGGCTGCGGAAAGGTAGAGGGAGATTTATCCACTCATCCAATCCGCAGCAGACGCGCCGGCCGTCAGCGGAGGGCGAAAACGCCCTCTTACAGCCCCCTAAATACCCCACCAACCCTACCAGGGCACTTTAAACCTATTATATTAATCTTTTATTGTAGGTATTTTTAGTCAAATAAGAGCTATTTGTAATCCGAGCTACTGTTTGACGGCTAACTATAATGTAATATCAAAACAAAACAGAATTTCAAAAACGCACCAAAACACCATTTTCGCGCTGGATATGAACTTAGCTGCCATAGAATGAAATAAAGTACAGTTCAAGAGCTTTCATACGACATATAATTCATAACTGTTGAACAATGTTGAAAAGTGGGCCAAAAATGACGCATGGTCCTTTCCACTTCCCTCCATACCAAGCAGGAGACAGAACAAACAAGACCAATAGGCACGAAGGATCGTTTACAACTGGGATAAGTCCAGTTGCCTAGCACCACGAATAAAAATTAGCATTAATATTAATGGGTCCTAACATCGTGAGCTGTTATATTTGATTCCAATAATAGGTATGGCAAAAACGCTTGAACGCACGGAAATATGTTCTAGTTTCCACATGGTCCGTAAAAAAAGTCCTTAGTAAACAACTCCTGATGCAGCCTGTACATTATTCAACATAATATTTCGTTCATTCTGCCAAAGAATACACTACCATAAGATATGATGTGCAAATTGTACATATTCGCAGTCAGATGTAGAACACTGACATAAAGGCGAGGCAAGAGCTTGAAGGAAAGTAATTTACTTTTAAAGTAAAGTACGGGCTTAACATGCATCTGGTTATTATAAGTAAGGATTTATAATTTTCAGATAAATGTCCGGGGCCCAACGAACATTACGCATGTGGATACCCGTGCGATAACGTTTGCAACACACTTCACTTACAAAACAAGACTTTTTGTCCTCACATCTACAATGAGTGCCATCCCTCCTGCTACTGTGATGATGGATACGCAAGAAATGATGAAGGAGTTTGCATCCCTATTCATGAATGTCGTAAGTAGTAAAATGATGTACGCACGGTGCTATGATATCTACGAGGTACCTATATAAATTATAAAAGTTATCCAGAGAATGAAGAAAGACATTAACCCCCGGTTTCTCAACACTTCATTATCGGGCTGTTAACGTAATCGACGAATAATCGGTTTTCTGCTGTGATTGGATGTTGAAAATTCATTCAACCAATCACAGCAGATTATGCGAGCTTGACAATTTGTCACATTTATTCTGTGCTAATTTAGTGTTGAGAAACCGGCCTAAGTAGGTAAAATTGCCACCGATAAAATAAGGCCAATATACAATAATCGTTTGATGAGATTGATTGACTTCGTTATGGGTGCCATGCCGGGGTGCAAAGAAATTCACTTGCGTCTCCTTGGCTTTCAATAAAATAAACAAAAACATAAAAATTAAAAACCGATGAGTGGTGCTAAAATTTTTGAGCTCGCTTCTTTCGCTCTTGGATTCTTCTGCTTCACTTCTCAAGCGTTTCTGATAAGTCGTTAAAGCTACAGCAGCTAGTATTAAAAACCGGCCAAGTGCAAGTCGGACTCGCGCACGAAGGGTTCCGTAGTCACCATTATCGCAAAAAACGGCAAAAATTACGTTTGTTCTAAGGGAGACCCACTTAAACATTTATTTTATTCTGTTTTTAGTATTTAATCACGTTTGCCGATCGATAGATCAGTGTGGCCCTTACAACACTGTAACCATGTACCCTGCTAATGAAATCTTATTGCTTTCCAGCAACCCCTACGTGTGGTCAAAATGAAGTATACACGGATTGCAAACAGTCTTGCTCGAACGAAACCTGCTCTTCAATCGTGAGTCCGTTGATTTGCGACAATGAGGAGCCATGCAACAAGGGATGCGTTTGCAAGGACGGCTTTTTCAGGGTAGAAGAAAATGCGCCGTGCTTACCTCGTTGCTCATGTCCTCAAATGATCGATTTAAAAGAATGCATAGATACCAAGATTAGGGTCACCAACAAGAAATTTTCGTATGACTACTTGTTAAAGGCATTAGGTATAAGATTGTAAAACACTTATCAACATGAATAAAAACGTGTTAGTATGTACCTAAACTATGTACCTACCTACATTCATGGCTTTTATATTGAGTAGGTACCTATATCGTAAAGCTTCCTTCAGACAGAGACTTTGACTTCAGACACTTGGAGTGCAGTGACTTCTAAATACCCCCATTAAAAACCGGTCAAGAGCGAGTTGGACTCGCGCACCGAGGGTACCGTACTATATTTTTTTATTTTTTTGGATTTGTTACTTTACGTACAGTCCTTCAAAAGTAGGATAGATGGACAGACGGATAGGTGGAATAAAGATATAATAGTAAAGTACTGTCCGCCTGTTCACCCAGACGGTAAGTACTTTACTGATAAATGTGCTATTTAGAGACATCGTTTTATTTTTCCTGTAATCTTTACATAAACTTCTATCACATAGAATAATTTCAGATTTTTCTCTATGCAAACTTGGGAAATAAAATGTTTAAGAATGTGCAAATAGCGCTCTTTTACCCCACATAGACCTAGTTCGATTTTTTAAGACAGACATTCAGAGTACATTGAAAAAATAACAGAAATCTTCAAAATAGTTGGGCAAACGTTATCTTAAACTATTTCAATTTGATAGCATTAGTAGTTCTTGAGATATACAGCTGTCACAGACGGACAGACAGAGTCGTGACAAGGGTTCCTTTTTATCATTTTGATACGGAACCCTTTTAGGGTTTTACGACGTGTCAATTTGTAAATTATCCGCACCGTGAATACCCGCATAAAAATCTGCTAAAGGTTAAAGGAAGGTGGAAGGCAGTGAAACGGTTGCGCATCCAAGTAGGCCGCTGCAAATATAATTTGGCAAAATGGGGGATTAGCTCATTGAACCCGGTGCGATAGCGTTGCTCCTGTACAAACTATGCCCCAGTTGCTGGAGTGTCCCGACTGTCCATTCACTTGCACCATGGATGACCTGTATAATGCCTCTGGACGCTGCAATAAACGTGGCCACCTACTTGGCGCAAATAGTTTGATCAAATGTACCATCGAAACGGAAAAGAAGAAGAGCGCATACTCACAACTTTTACATCGACCAAACTGTTCAGTTGTAAATGAAAGCATTGTAAATGAAAGTTATTTGATTTTTTTCGATTAACTTAGTGTTGCCATTTTAGACTTATTTTGGCAAGTGACAAGTACCTAGTGACTGTAGAAGACACTGACTTATAAACCTATGGACTTGCCATACCTACGAAATTAGCGTGCATACCTATATAAATCGGGCAATTAAGATGGCTGCCCATTTGCCAATGAGGTAGGCCATTTGAAAGCACAACTACACAGATAAACGTATATATAGGTACGGCACACAACTACAAATTTTTTCGGCAATCAACATGGCGGCCGGTCACGCATAGACATGATTTTGACGTCACTCAAAAGTGTTACCAAGTTTAGTCCTTGACAAACATTTAGATGTCTCTCTTTTCATATGCAGCTCTTGGTTAGTTAAAAAGAGACAAAACGCTTTTTGACATGCGTGTGTCGATATTATAGATATTTGTATAACTATTCTTCATATAGTAGAATATGCCGTCTCCATAGTTTTCCTACCTCATTGGTAGAAGATCATTATTGTATTTGTTATTATAATAAAACGGAGTAAATGAATTAACAAAACAGTTTATAACTAAGTGTAGGCAGGTATCAAGGTATCCTTAGGTAGGTAAGAATACTGTAGTGTAGTACAAATAAATAAATTAATTACTTTCAATTAATGATAGGCAAAAAGACTAGAGAAAAAAAAAGCTTGCAAGGATCCACAACTTTTTGTCCGCATGTTGCATGTCGAGTCTTTTCCTCATTCCACAGACTCCTCATTCTCACCCACAGACTACTTAATAATTCTACGACTACGTATTTCTCGCCACAGCCTGGGAAAGCACTTTCTAGTTCCGAATACTTGTGGTTTTGTTTTTAATTTTGTTACTTTTGGACTTGTTTTTGACTTGCCAAGGGGTACCGTGTTACCCAGCTACTGGGTTGTGGAGGTCAGATAGGCAGTCGCTCCATGTAAAGCACTGGTACTTAGCTGAATCCGGTAAGACTGGAAGCCGACCCCAATATAGTTGTGTAAAAGTGTGTTGTCCTTGTGTTTGTTAACAGGGTGGTACTGTGATTGTCCCTTTTATATTAGTTTCTATAAAAATGGAGAGGAATAAACCGCCCGATCCTGATCCGTCTGCCATCCCAGCCTCCTTACCTCTTTTTCCTTCCTCGCCGAATCCTCTATCGCAGTTTGCAGATAACTATAGTATGCAGCGTTTCCGAAATGGAAGCCTCGCAAAGATAGCGTAAACGTTCCGGTAATGCAGAAATATCTACGCCGACATCTTACAAACAACCTAAAAGCCAAATTGGCCGTGTAAAATACTTGGTTATGGTTATGGGACCATATATTGTACGGTTTTTGTTTCGCTGAACATTGGCTGAAAGATTAATTATGAAAATTAAACTGTGGGCAGTTGATTTACAGTCCTACCAACTTATCTGTGAACTGAAAGAGGACGGCGCCGTCGATTCAGTGTTGCTAATTAATAGGTGCCCAAAATTGAGTAAGTTTTCAAGAAGGAAATTTCACATTAGACATAATCGTTTATTAAGAATTACAGTTTTTACAAATTAGAAACAATGATACCTAGTTACATAAAAATAATAATAAAAAAAAAGACAATTTACAGTTACGTAGGTACGCTAACAATTTAGTATCTCAGCAATAAACAATGGCTTTATCTAAAAAGTAATCCAATGAAGTGGAAATTCAGAAGATAAAATGTTCCACGGGGGGATACAACTTTCATTTAATGCGAAGTTAAGTAGTTACCTACCCTGCAAGAGGTACCTGGATGTCTAGCATTTATAGTTATGACCGTACCTAACCCCTAACACCAGATTTGACTAATTATAATTAGCAGTGGTACCTAGTGGTAGTGTAGTGTAATAAAAAAAACAAATTGCTTTACAATGATTTAATTTATAATTGAAAACCAGGTTTACAGTAATTGTGATCTTTAGATGAACCTGCATACACAATCTTCATCCTGGTTGTTAGGCCATACTCCGCTTATTTCCGTACCACTATCATCATTATCACTATCGCTTACGGTTTCAGTGTCACTTACCACTTCTATAATAAAAGGTTTATCTAAATACAAATCATGTTTTAAGTATTCTTTTTCTAACCTGCGAACGTGTTTACAATGCTGTGCCCACTCATGAACTGT
The DNA here is from genome assembly GCA_948252205.1 of Orthosia incerta. Taxonomy (NCBI): domain Eukaryota; kingdom Metazoa; phylum Arthropoda; class Insecta; order Lepidoptera; family Noctuidae; genus Orthosia; species Orthosia incerta. Next base: position 24,731,630 of record OX411746.1, read on the forward strand.
AATAGCGCCAAAAGCTTCTCTAACTAGGCGGGGAATTTCAGCATTTTTATGCTCGGTATTTACCTCCGGAATTTTTTTTTCATTGTGCTCCATATGAGTTCAATGGGATTGAGATCACAGTGATAAGGTGGTAAATATAAGAATTTGTGTCTATTGTCTTCTAAATTTTTTTCTATCTCATATACAGGTTCAGGCTTGTTTCTCTTAATTATGTCAAATTCTCTCCGTAGTCAATTTTATTTTGGGTCAACCATAATTGCATATCTTTTTTTAAGGTATTCGTATTTGGGACTTTATTCACACAAATACGGTGATAAGGAGCATTATTCATCACTATTATGGATGGCTCTCGTAAATTAGGCACAAGTTTTTCAATAACCCACTTAAAGTTGGTACTATTCATCTCGTCATGATAATCACCACTTTTTGTGTTTGATTTAAACACAAGTAATGCATTTGTAACAAATCCAGTATCTCCTCCCGCATAAACAATAATATATCTTTGCCCTTTCGATACAGGCTCCAATACTCCGTCTTCACCCTCTCCTTGCCAACATTTACCCGATGTATGCGAAGAGTGAGTATAGGTCTCATCTAAATAAATTATGGGCCGGGGCTGTGGAGATTTATTATTTTTATCCACTGCATGCAAGTACTTAGCTCTCAAGGTGATATTTCATTACGCACCATAAGAACCTTCCGATTGAAACGAAATCCCACCTTGTGAAGCAGCTTTCGCGGACTCTCTCGCTGTCCTGTGTAATTTATTTCTGTCTTTAAGACCTCTAGAAGGTTTTTAACAGTAGGGACCTCTTTTTTAGCAGAATAAAATTCATGTACCTACTTTCCTCAGTATAACTCTCATGTCAAAATCATCAACATGCACAAATCTACTTTTACGTTTTCTCTCCTTGCCTGGTGTCTGAATTTTTGTACCAGTTTCTTCTGCTGCATGCCCTTCCTTAACTATTTTTGAAATTAGTCCTTGACTCACACCTGAAATATAAGATAATAAAATAAATATTAGTAGACATTTAAAATCTGGCAGTTTAGTTTGCTCACTTACTTAGCGGTTACCTAATAGATGTACGTTACCGTTACGCTAACCTGCAGCAAGAATAGAAACGAATATTTTGTGGACTTAAATATTTAGTTAAGTATCGGGTAATTTTAATTTATAACAAGAAAGTTGACAACACTAACCACCTGTCGCTGCCGAAATTCGTTTGTATATTTGATTAAACGAAATAATCGGAGACCCCGCCCGATCTTCTTCTTCAAAAAAGGTTCCTTTAAGGAACCTTTAGAATAATGTTTCGAGCATCACTTTTAATAGGTTTCGGCATATTTAACTTTATAAATTCTGCAATATCACGACAAAACAACCAGAGAACCCGAATGTAGTAGACACTGACAATCGAATGACATTTCAACATGACGGACATAGTTCCAATTTTCGCCATTTCACAGATAAGTTGGTAGGACTGTAACAGAAATATTATGTTGCGTGGAGGTTCACTTATATTAATAAAAAATGGTATTAAATCAAAACCTCGTAAAGATATAATAGTGGCATAGCCACAAATAATTATTAAAAAAAAAAATATAAAGATATAATAGACCTTTCAGTTGAAAACAACATAGTGTTGAGCTGGATAAGCATGCCAAGAACTACTCTTATATTTGAGTCAGTGATGGAAGATGTTTTGGCAAAACTTGCAACGCTTAGATAATAGGTTCTTTATCTAAGTTGCAACGGGTAATAACATTACAATTGTCTGTGGTGACTTTAATATTAATATTTTAGAAGATAATTTAGATAGCAGTAGATTATTAAGGCCGAGTTTCTCACCTCAAAATTATCGCAGAATTAATGTGACAAATTGTCAAGCACGCGTTATATGCTATGATTGGTAGAATACATTTTCAATAGCCAATCACACTACGTATGGCTGTTACAAATTCACAGAGAATCCTGCTGTCCATTCTCTGGTAAGTCCCTTAGTCGCCTCTTATGACACCCACGGGAAGATATGTTTGCTTCGAACATCGAGCAAGAATTATGGACGTTTGAATGTTGTTCGAATCGAACATTTTGGTTGGCTTCGAGCATTTGTCTTGAGACTTGCATGGTACACACGTTCGTACTTGCTCGAGTTCGAGCAAGTTTATCGAGCATGTACGTACGTGTGTAGGTACCCACCACGTATTACTTTGTGTTTGCGCTGATCAACGGAAAATTCCACACAGAGCCCACGACTGTTCTAGTGTTTTGTCTCACTACCAATACTGCTCACCTCCCGTTTGACCGAAGCGTGAACATTGCGTTCGGCTCGACCGGAGAGGCTCATCAGGACATAGGCCTCGTGCTTTGCTGGCCTCGATCTCGGGTTGGGGGGGGGGGGAGTGAGGCAAACTCCCCCCGCGACGTCTAAGAGGGGCGCGCGTGGAACACAACGCGCCGCCACCTCGGGTCCTGATGTGTGGGGGCGATGGACGTGTCCGAGTCCGTCACCCCTGGACCCATTTAGGGAGGCTGGAAGAGGGCGTTGTCCGCCCTCCACCGACGCACGGCGCGTCTGCTGCGGATCGGGTGAGCGGATGAAATCTCCCTCTCCCTCTCCGCAGCCTCCTTCTGCGAGAATACTGTTTCGCAGAAGGATACCACCGCGTCCCAGGACTCCTCACTGCCGACCATAGACTCGACTACGGCCGGCAACGACAGGTCACTGCCTACTAAAGAGATGAGGACACGGCGTGGCTCCTCCCAAGCGGCACACTCTGCCAGCGTATGCCGCGCCGTGTCCTCCCGGCAGTCGACGCAGTGGTGACACCGGGCGTCCGGCTCCCTCTTTATACGACACAGGTACTTCCCGAAGCAACCATGCCCCGAGAGCACCTGCGTCACCCGAAACGACAGGGAGCCGTGCCTCCTCCCGAGCCAGCGCTCGAGCACTGGCCGGACCGCCTCAATGATAATGGGGCCGGCGGTTGAGCGTGAAAACCTGTCTTGCCATTCCACCACCAGGACCTCGCGAAGTTGAGCCTGACGCAACTCCATATGTCGTTGCATCAGCCCTTCGCCCCGCGCCCGCGCTTCCTCGCGCCACCGTTACAGTGACGCGACTACCTTCGCCTCCAGGTCCCAGGGCGGGGTTCCGGCCAGTGCACAAGCCGCCTCGTAGGAGATCGTGCGATATTTATTTATTTATTTATTTATCAGGAACAATTTACATTGTGTTTGATACATTACTTAACATTAACATTACATTACATTCATCATTATAATAATATTAATATAAATTCTTTGTACCTAAAATATAAAAAAGTAGAAAATATACAAAAAAAAAGAAAAGGGTTTTTGGCGGGATTTTTTCGTGTGAAGTTCAGCGGCTGTTAATATTATTTGCAAATTGATTCCTAGTGGATATTGTGATATAAAATTGGTGTAGTTTTGTGTCTCAACTGTCTACGCAACTGGACAATATGTGAAATCATTGACAGAAGCGATGTCGGTGTAATGGAGCGGAGAATTTTATTGTAGTATTGACTACCTCCGCAAAGCTTACTGGGAAGGCTGACTCGATACAATTTGCTGCCAAATACTCCAAAAAACATTAGAATACGTTACATCCGCATTCTAATGCATACTAAAGAATTCAAGAAAAATACTGATGACTAGGCAGCATGGTCTCAGACCTTAGCCTGTTCCGTAAGGAACAAACAAAAAAAAAAAAAAAAAAGAAAACAACACAACCAAAAACAATAACAATAAATAGCTTTTTTTTTTAATATAAAATTTTAATATTATTAAATTACAATTCTTCTATTGAGTACAAGTTTCTATCCAACAGAAATGCTTTGAGCTTAGCCTTAAAAGAGCTAGTGTATAACAAAATTTTTAAATCCGCCGGCAATCTATTAAATATTTGTACAGCTTGGTAATGAGGGCTATGCTTGACAATGTTGAAATTAGGTACAACTTTATTTTTAAAGTCCTTCCTACGAGTGTTTTCCCTACTATTCTTTCCACCCCAGATTCGTATTCATGGACATATTTTTTTAAATTAACTAACAACACAAGTATGTATAAGCTGGGCAACGTTAGAATACTTTGTGCGCCTACCTACACAAGACAGAATTTAATTGACGAGCTTCTGTAACCCGCGACTACATAATTATTAATAAATGTATGAAAGTGTTGTTGAGTTATTTTATTCTTATCTCTTAGAATACGTAAATGCTGAAAATGAGATCGACAGGTTTCTCTTTGTGTTATTCTGACAATTGTACGTATTGCTCTTATTTGAAGAATGAAGGCTCGCTGAGAATTATAACCATAGCTTTTCCCCCAGAACTGTATACTGTATCGAAGTCTGGATTCGACAAGAGCATAATATACCATCTGTAACTGTTTAGTCTCTACGACGTCTCTCAATTTCCTCAACGCATAACACGCAGATGATATAGTAGAGTCAATGTGTGCTAGTTCCTTTTTCCAATTAAGCAAATCATCTAAATGGATACCTAGAAATTTGACTTCCCTCACTAATTCTATCTTTGCACTGTTAAGGGTTATGTCCATATTCTCTTTATTGCCTGCAGTGGTTCGAAACAACATGATGTTCGTTTTTTTAATATTTATTATTAATCTATTAGTATTGAACCAAAACTGAAATGCTGCCAACGTAGTATTGACCTTCTCTGTCAATTCACTAATGTTTTTCGCTCCAAATACAGCGTTAGTATCATCGGCAAAGACTACGAGATTAATGTCTGGTTGTTTATTCATAATATAGTTTATCAAATCGTTTGTGAAAACAATAAACAGAATGGGACCCAATATGGAACCTTATGGTACGCCAGCAGTAATATTAATCATGGATGATTGGTATGTTTTCCGTTGTCCATTCTGTTCGATAGTGCTGGTTTCTACATACATTTTCCTATTTCTTAAATACGATGTAAATAATTGCAGGGCTCTGCCTCTAACACCATAGTAATTTAGTTTAGCAATAAGTAGATTGTGATCAATAGTATCAAAGGCGGACGATAAGTCTAGAAAAATACCTGCAACCTTTAATTTATGATTTATTTTGCTAATTACATCATCTAATAGTTTATAAATAGCATCTCCAGTGCCAATTCCTTTCTGGTAACCGAACTGTCTTTCATTTAGAACTTTATTTAAATGAAGATGAGTCAATAGCCGAGATTTAAATATTTTTTCAAAGATTTTTGATAGTGTGGGTAGAAGCGAAATTGGTTTGTAATTTTTGGGGTCCTTTTTTGAACCCTTTTTGTAAACTGGCACCACCTTTGCAATTTTTAATTGTTCCGGAAAAATACCCTGCTCAAGACAGTTGTTAAAGAATGTAGATAGTGGCCCAGCCAATATTTTTATGTGCTCTTTAATAATAGCAATAGGGATTTCGTCATATCCACTGGAGTGCTTGTTAGTCATGGTTTTAACTATTTGTGTTATTTCTTTGGTTTTAACTATTTGTGTTATTTATAACCCTTTCACAACTTTGTTGAAGAAGCAATAGAGCTTTCTCCGTCTCAGTTTCAGATGAATCTGAACTATGGTTGAAATGTTTTGCTAATATGTTAGCTACGGCAGTTGGCGAGTTTATAATTCTATCGTCAACTTTTAGTAAAAGTGGTTCTTGTTGCACTTTTTTTACCCTGTTTGTGCTGTTATTAATTACTTTCCAAACTTCTTTACTTACATTTTTAGTGTGGTCAATTTTCTCTATGACCGCAATTTTTTTGGCTTTGGTGATACCCCCTGATGACTCTGACAGCCATCGCTCTCTGCGACTTTCGCAGATCAGCGATGCTGCCGGCCGTCAGGTCAGCCGCCCAGATCGGGGCCCCATACAGGGCCATCGATCGCACGATACCCACGTAGTCATCTTGCGGCCCTGACCAAACCTGCCAGCGCATCCCAGCATCTCAACCCTGCGGGTCTCCTAGCCTCGGGATCAACTCCACGGCTGTTGCGACATCACCAGCTACGCGTTAGCCAGGACAGCACTTTGTGCGCCTACCTACACAAGACAGAATTTAATTGACGAGCTTCTGTAACCCGCGACTACATAATTATTAATAAATGTATGAAAGTGCTGTTGAGTTATTTTATTCTTATCTCTAAGCTCACACGATTCAACTGTGGAAGAAGAAAACGTGTACGCCGAACCCAAGTAACATGGGATAAGGGCAAGAAGATGAAGAAGAGGTATAAAAGATGTCATAAATAAGTAAGTTATATTTTTTTTTAAAAGAAGCTTTTTGAACTGGAAGATTCTAAATGAGTTATCAGTTGTAAAAACAAGTCCAAACACGGTGGTGGTAACCTATCTGGTTAAGGAGTAGTTATTTCCACCTTCCAATTTCATCATGAGACCAGCTCCATCATTATTATTTAAATGATTCCAACATTACATAAGTACGCCATGTTTCAGCTTCATCGGATGCCAGGAAGTGCTTGAGAAAGAGTTACTAGTTTCCGAACACACATACGAAAGCAAGGTAATACAATGTTTTATTTGAATAAATATAATAATATTAAAATAAATAAATATTATTTTGTTCGTCATACAATTAAAACTATATAACACTGCTTCTCTTATTTCTCAATTTTCCTACTATCCAGTTGCACTGTGAACTTATCAGCATCCTTCATCATGATATCAAAGGTTACTCTGATAGGCTTCTCTTCTGCTCTACACCCGTTACTTCTGCTCATGTCAGGAGATACTCGATATCTTCTGATAAGCATCGCTAGTGCTGTCTTCATTGACAGCATTGCGTATTGATAGCCTGTAAAAAGAACACAAGAACACCATTTGAAATTCTCGTTCCTTCTCTGTTTCAATGTAGGTTTTTTATTATTGATAGGCTCCTGTTGTTGTCGACGACAGAGCACTTATACTGCTTGCCTACTACCACTACATATGTACTTTTGGAGTGTTCGATTCGCACACCAATAAATTAACTTCGTGCAAATCGACACAGAAAAAAATATATTATGAATAAACCGGCCAAATGCGAGTCGGACTCGCGCACGAACGGTTCCGTACTATTATCAAGTAACTATTTAGTAATATGTGCCATTATCGCAAAAACCGGCAAAAAAATAATTTCAACTGTCTGGCTATCACGGTTCATGAGATAGACAGAGACAGACAGACAGACGGTCCGCGAAGTCTTAGTAATAGGGTTCCGTTTTTACCCTTTGGGTACGGGACCCTAAAAAAAGGGTCGGTTCGCACATTTCGGGCGAGTTAAATTCGAATCGTCCAATAACCTCGAATTTCACTCTTTAGCTGTAGGCAAAATGAAAGTAGATAATTTTGGAGTGGGATGGTGCCGGCTGCCATTAATCAATTATTTGCCTGCCTACCTATGTTAGCATCTCCCAGTCTATCCGAAAGCAGCAGTTTATTTTTATTTTTTACTAGGCTCGCCGTCGTCCACTATCACACCACTCTTGACTTAGGTATAACCCCTAGGTTATAGCTATCAGGTAATAAGCGCCGGGAGGTTCCGGAGAAGCTCTAAACCGTATCTAAACATAATTATTCCCAAAACGTTTTGTGCTTAAGAGTGAGATAATTATGTGAGTGCTCGTTTTTGGAGGCGCAGGGCGTTGCACGTCGTGTCGGGCGATTCGGCCCGCACTAAATTCATGTATGAGAGTGTTTACGGAGAGTCAATTTTACACGCGTTTGTTTAAGATGCAGGTGGAGCCCGTGGATTGGATTCAGACAACGACATCATCGATTTTGTTAGATGATATTCACTGCCCGGCAGCCCGCCGCGTGCAACACCGCGTCCGCCGCCGCGTGCAACGCTACACGCTAGCTAGAGGACCCGCCGGGGACGCACTAGCGGGGACCGCTACTCTTCCTGCTCTGCAAGCGCCGCCGCGTCTCCAGAAACGAGACCTGCAACCTAATTGCGTATGTGAATTCTCCAAAGCAAACTAGTCGATTCCTTCAAAGAATCAGAATCATTTCTTTCAACTTTTTCGGTATTGCAAAACTAATTTGGAAAAAGTACAAACATCCTCCTTTAAGTTGAAGTTCATCTACTGCGTTATGTTTCATCAAACTCGAACATTAACACAATACAAATAGTGAAGTTTTATCTCGATTCTTCCGCTTTCGTTCATTCTTTACAATAAATTCTACGTCAAAATATTGGTAATGGAAAGGAGTATAACCTTTCCGTTTCAGAGTGTTATATGCAATACGTAAAGTCGTTTTTGGGAAAGAATCGACTTGTTTGCTTTGGAGAATTCACTTACGCAATTAGGCTGCTGGATGGCGCATCACCGTACGTCTCGCTCTCCGATGATGGAAAGAACGGCCTTGACGGAATTGTGCAAATGTAAATACTAGTATTTTAAAAAGAATGACTGCGAGATAAGAAAAGATTTTGAATTAAACGTGTACAAGTAGATACTAACCTAGACAATTCCTAGGTCCATAGCTAAAAGCCATGAAGGCAGCGGGGTGCGTGAGCGGCGTGTCTAGGAACCGTTCAGGTCGGAAAAGCTCCGCGTCGTCTCCCCAGTACTTGGGGTTGCGCTGCGTGCCCCAGATGCTCACCAGAACTCCGCAGCCTTCCACCAACGTTATGCCTGATGCTGTAATAAAAGTAAGATATGGGGCTAATTTATAATATGTAAATTGCAAGGATTCGACAGGAAAGCTGACAGAGTAGCAATGATCTTATTCTACTTTGTATCCCCAAGATGACTTAACATACAAACATAAGCTCCCACCAGCACTCTTTTTTTCCATGATAAGTAAAGAACGCCATCTACTATGATCATCCTTTTACCTTGTTTACGTTAAGTACCTGGGCGACCGAGCTCTGTTCGGGTGGAAATAGAGAAAACGACGTTTTCTAAAAATGAAACCTAGCTAGATCGATTTATCGCTCCCGAAACCCCATGCATACTAAAGGACATGGCTAAATAAAGTATGGACGACTGCCCTAGCAATGTATAAACATTTTAACTAGTAATATGTAATGCTGAATAGCTGAATATTAGTATTTCGTATGAAAAATGTTACAAGATCTTTTTGTATCGTCACAATCATGCAAATAAAATCGTAGAAACTCCTACATTAATAGGTATACAAACTTGTAAAAGAATACGATTTTGCTATGATACTTTATTAAGGCGTTTAGAGGAGTTCGTGGCTTAATAATAACAGCCGCACAGGTCGATCTTCAAGGTTAAGCAACGCTAGCAGAGGTCATTCCGTGGTTCCATCTTGTACCATCTTGACATAGTGAGTTTCCTTCGTGCCTTGAAATCTGTCTACGCTTGAAAAGCTAGTTAAGCCGTTGGTGCCGGCTGTCATTTGAAGATCTGCCATTTGTTGCTACACCACAGTATAGGCATCTCATGATAAATCAATACGCAATTGAAACTTAAGATTAAGATACTTGGCTCTGTATTAATAAATAATACCTGTAATACATAACACCCGGTGAAAGGAACTTCGTTCAAAGTGAGTTCCCACGACACCCCCAACATGTTTCTTTATTTGGTTCTAATCGAATCAAGTGTAATCTAGAAGAATCGATTATAACTTTTTAATGTCCTCACTATTTAAATGCCGTTTCTTTCCAGATTTTGCCAATAATTTCTAGAAATCAGATAAATTCAATTAAAGAAATCAACATCTAGGGTTCTATCTCTAAGGTTTTGAGATGTATAGCGAAAGGTACAAAAATAAATAGTAATGAATACTGTTCGTTTCGATTTACGCAAATGTCTTTAAAGGTAGGTTTATTGACTACAATTTTTCGTAGAACGGCATCTTATGTTCAACAGGTCAAACAAAAACATGAAAAAACTTTTAATTATTTCATTAATTCACGAAAGTTCTAGAAGAATAATAAAACTGTAATAATTCATTAATGAATATTTGAGATGTATTGCGATAGGTACAAAAATAAATAATAATGGATACTGTTCGTTTTGACATACGCAAATGTCTTTAAAAGTAGGTTTATTGACTACAATTTTTCGTAGAACGGAATCTTATGTTCTTCTTGTCAAACAAAAACATGAAAATACTTTTAATTATTTGATTAATTCGCGAAAGTTCTAGACGAATAATAAAACTGTAATAATTCATTAATGAATATTTGAATGTTACGACCTAGTGAAAAATTTCTATATATGCTAAGGGCAGTTGTTTAGCCATGTCCTTTCATGAAAATCGTTGGAGCAGTTTCCGATATCAAACTGAAAAGATGTTACAATTGGTGATAATAAATAAATAAATATATAGAAGAATTGCTCGTTTAAAGGTATTAGATAGATAGATATGCGCACGCCGATTGTGAACACTCCCGGCGTTTCCAACAACAACTAAGACAATGTAAGAGGGACGGAGGGAGAAGGAGGAAGACGATAATGTAGAGTTGACTGTACCTACTGGTTATGAGTACTCTCAGGTTATCGGTGAAAAACAATGTGGCTTGCCTTGTCGTGACCCATTCGGCCAATTCGTTTAAGTTTTAAGTTTTCCATAGTGTATTAAAGACGTTTTATATAATTAAAAAATTGTGTCAATGCATAGAGGCGTGCAATTTTGAACTTTTGCTTATTGCGATAGATTTTTAATTGAATTAAAAAGAATTTATGATAAATCGTAATTATGTTTTGAATTTGGAATTAAGTGTCGTCCAGCATTGTATGGATAGATAAAGAAGTATAGAGGAGTTTTGGCGGGAACGTGATGGCGTCTGTTGCTTCTATGCTTTATTTTCCTAAAATTGTGTTAAATTAAATATGAATAGTGTATAATGGTGTTTTTTTATTCTAATAATATTTGTGAACGCGCACGAGTTTCACGGAAGTAAAACACAGCGGTAGAACATGAGACCAAAACTCCGTGGAAGCTTCCAATAAAGTTACCGCCTGTGGCCTAACTAGGAAATTAACTACCCATAAAAGACAACATCTGAAAATGAGAGACGAACCTTGAATAACTTGACTCTGGCAAATGCACGAGATGTGCGAAGCCAAACACCTCAGATGAGGAAATGATTCTGAACCCACTGCGCTTAGCACGCACTGCGATTTTTATTCGCGCGAATTTTTTCCGTACATTCTGCGACCTATGGAATTGTATGAAGCAGCACGCACTGCGGAAAAAAAAATCGCGCGGAAATAATATTGCAAGAAATCCGTGTCTTGCCACAGAATCCACTGCACCGCGGCGCGGATTAAATTCGTCCGAATATTTTGAACAATATGAACAGGTAGAAGGAGACAAAAAGGTACTGGCAAGCCAAGGTGCACAACAGTCCGAGGAGATCGTTTCATTGCGGTGGCCATGTTAAGAAATCGGCATCAGACGGGAGTTGCGGTTCAACAACAACTTCTGCAAGTTCGAAGGGAGCCAATAAGCGAGTGGACAGTCAGGAGACGTCTTGCCGAAAGAGGATTGAAGCCTTACAGGCCAGCAAATGGCCCAAAACTGGAACGGCATCATAAAGTTGCCCGATTGCGATACGCCCGCGAGCATACAGAATGGGGTGAGGAAAAATGGGGCAGAGTGATGTGCTCTGATGAGTCAAGATTTATGCTGTACCATCATGATGGGAGGAAAAGAGTATACCGACGACCAGGAGAATGTTTTGCACAAGCATGTTTTGAAGAAAAAGTGTCACACGGCGGAGGTACCGTTCACGTGTGGGCTGGGTGGTCTCTGCAGAGGGTCGAACAGCGTTAGTTCCAATCGAGAACGGGAACCTAAATGCTGTGAGATACATCAATAAGATTCTCAATGAACATGCTGGTCCGTTTTTGGCTAATATGGGCGACAATGCAGTGTTCATGCACGATAATGCACGGGCCCACACTGCTCAAGTTGTAAATGAGTATCTTCAGGACGTAGGAATCAACAAAATGGAGTGGCCAGCAAGGAGCCCCGATTTGAATCCTATTGAGCATGCTTGGGACGAGCTTGACAGACGTGTGAGAAAACGAGTTCCACCTCCAATTACTCTTCGTGACTTGAATTACGCGCTCATCGAAAAATGGCAGAACATTCCTCAGCATATGCTGAGGTATCTGGTATTCAGCATGCCCAATCGCGTAGAAGCTGTATTGAGAGCACATGGAGGTAACACCAAGTACTGAGTTTTCAAAACCTACGTTTACACCTAATAAAACCCCTATTAGAGATTTGGTTTTATTTACCAAATGGCCCCAATTTTTTAAAACATTTATTTTAAAATTTGAACACAATATTTCCGTTTTTAGTTGGTAATATTCTGATGCGCTGATAAATGTACTTCAATATTGCAGATGGCGTCATTAAGCTAGCCTTTCACATTTAGGAGTAATTTGGTGCTATGTCACTGGAACTTTTTCATTGCTCGCGAGTGTATTTTGAAAATTTCAAGGGGTATGACTGCCTCGAAACTCATGTTAGAGTCTACTCTGCTGACACTTTCAGTCATATAAGTAATTGCCAACTTTTTAGCACACATTTAGGCAGACATCGTTGGCAACTTTTTTGAAAAGATGTTGGCTATGTCTACACCATTATTAATTATTGTGTAGTCAATCTTAAGAATAATTTGGTAATTTTCAAGGGTTTTCGTAGCATTGCGCTGTCGATTAACTATTTTCCAAATAATCCTACTAGAATCTGATGCCATTTCTATTTGTTATCTGTCAATTTTCCTTTAAACACGAAGAGCGAGCGAGCCCTCTGGTCACGCACACTATCGATCAGTCGCCGAGAGGGGACGTGCACTCGGGCCCAAGCGTTTCGACCAAGAAGTCTATATTTAATTAAATTTAAACAAAATTCGACTTATATTAGAATTTCTGTAGAAAAATTAAAGCTGATCGTGGCTCATGAATTAACGACAGTAAACTTCCCGCCATTGGCTACAATGGCTGCGCAGTTGTAAATCTCATACAAAAACATCACCGATTCGTGTCTTGCGCATAGGAAAGCCAACTTCAGGGCGGCCCAGAAGTTTGGCGAGAACTATACATTCCACTGGAAGAACAGGACGAGCGACGCGCGACGGACCGGTTTCTTAATATTAAGTTAAAAATACATACGAAAATTAATGTCAAATCAAATCAAATCACGCATCGGCATCATCGTATAAACATAATAAAATGTCAATAAGCACATACGAAGTTCTACATCCTTCTCAATTTTCCTGACCACGACAGGCACAGGCGGGTACAGCCGGAGCGTCTCCCTGATCACTGCGTCCAGGTACTTGAGACGAGGCAAGTCCTCGGAGGTTACTGGTCTGTCGGAGTCACCGAACACTTCCCTCAATCTGGGAATAAGTAAATAAAACAAGTCATTACAAGTAGTGGAACAATATTTAAATAACTATTTAGCATAACCACCTTATAAGATGCCCAGACATACAAAGGAGGCCTGTGACGTGATTATTTATGTATATATACTTTATTATAGACCAGATAATACACAACCACAGATTACCTCAACAAACGGGATAAAATTATATTAAAAACTAAATAAAAACGTTTTAACAAAAAAACAAACCGACTTCCGAGTGTCGAATAACGGGAAATAATGGATACAAAAGACACCGACTTCGGAAAAGAAAGTTATTTTTTGCGTTGTAGTGTTTCCTCTTTTTAGTTTTAGTAGGTACCTCCAATTAACTTGAAAATCATTTTAGCCAAAGAACATCTCATGACGATTCCAATAAGCCCAAACACGACTAGGATACATTGTTTTATTTCGGAATACCAGTGGCCATTGTGGTCTTTTTCATTAGTTCCACTTCACCAAATGATACTTTCTGAGTGCAAATGATTGCATTATTGATGAAAATACCAAAATCGCTATATATATGCCTATAATATTTGAGGAGTGCCCTCAATTTCTCTAGGATCCCATCATCAGATCCTGATTTTATATTATGGTACCACCCTTGGGATATCTTCTTTCCAACAAAAAAAGAATCATCAGAATCGGTTCATAAACGACGAAGTTATTTTATTTTATTTTATTACTTAAGAAAACTTACAGCTAGAATACAGCAGATAGTAGACAGTTAGTTATGGAAGGCCAATTAAAAGTTTTCACAGACAATATTAGGGTAGCACAAGAAACAGTAGACATGCAAGAGTTCGTAAGAAGTAATTACTCGTAGAGAATGAAAGAGAGACAGAACAAGTTTCAGTGATCTTCAAAGAAGTTTTTACATAACATTTTTTTTAGTTTCGGAACACTGGTGGAGAACAAATCAAGGTCATCAATACTCTGACACATCGAGTTGTATGCCCTGCTAGCTCTTATTATGTATGAGTTTTGTCGATAAGTGCACCGCGCAGAGGGAACATACAGAGGTTGATGATTCCTTAAGGTGAAGGATGGAACACGCAGCCCAATTTTCATCAGCTCATCAGTTCAGAACAGTCAATTGAACCATTCAGTTTAGCTAGAACAGGAATGCCATGTCGGCAATTCTTCTCCGCTCAATTAGTGGAAGAATGTGAAACTTCCTGCAGCGGCTGTAATAGTTAGGTAAATAGGTTTTGGATCTATACTGAATGTACCTTAAGAACTTCTTTTGTATACTTTCGATGCGATTGACGTAAGTATTGTATTTCGGATTCCATACTGGAGAGCAGTACTCGAGATGACTGCGCACAAAAGCACAATACAGAATTTTGAGTGTTTTTATGTTTTTAAAATCGGCTGATATCCTCAAGATGAAACCCAGTGCCTTAGAAGCTTTTTTAATAATATTATCGATGTGTGTGTCAAAAAGAAGTTTCGAGTCGAAAGTGACGCCCAAATCTCTAATCGTATTGGCTCTGGCTAATGAAGTGTCGGCTAGTTTGTAATCGTAAAGAATAGGTTTAGGTTTACGAGTGAAGGTACATGTATAACATTTTGAGACATTTAGATCCAAGCGGTTGGCCACACAGTACTCTTGGAATCTGTCCAGATCACGTTGGAGATGCTCAGCATCTTCGTAAGTTCTGATATCACTTAGAATCTTCATATCGTCCGCAAACAAAAGAACTGTTGCGTTAGAGAAACATGAAGAGACGTCATTGATGAAGATGTTGAACAACAAAGGTCCCAATAGCGATCCCTGTGGAATCCCCGAGGGGATAATCATAGTTCTGGATGTGTATCCATTAAGAACAACAGTTTGACATCTGTTCGCCACATAAGATGAGAACCACCTGAAGAGATTTCCACTGATACCTATAGCCAACAGTTTGCGCAGAAGTATAGCATGATCCAAACGATCAAAACACTTGCTGTAATCAGTGTAAATTACATCCACTTGTGTGCGATGAGCCATACATTCAGTCAAGTAGTCACCACACAAAACAAGATTAGTGGTTGTAGACCGACCTCGCAGGAAACCATGTTGACGGTCACTGATGCTAAGTTTAAAACTAGCGTAAAGCTGCTTGTGGATTATTTTTTCCAGGATTTTAGCGAAAATGCATAGTTTTGATATGGGTCTGTAGTTTTCCACGAGGTCTCGAGGCCCTTTCTTGTGGATCGGAGTGATTAAAGCTGACTTCCAAATTGTAGGCACCTCACCCAGATTTAGCGAGCGCCTAAATAGAAGTGAAAGAGGAGGGGTCAGATTTTTGGCACAGTTGAGTATAAAAACAGGCGAAATATTGTCTGGTCCTGCAGATTTTGTTCAGTCAACACCTTTTAGCAGATAGAATACTTCTAATTCATTAACTTCGACCGAATGTTTGTCCGAAACACAGATAATATAATATTAGCGTCCGAAACAATATCGCTCACATGCAAGTTTGAAGCCTGCGCGTGGTTACCCGAAAAATCGTCGTCACTATTGCTACCACCACCAGAGCTGAGAAAATTAGAATAGAAATAGTCGCCAAACATGTTGCAGATATCCTCTCCTTTACTTGAAGTGCTATTCTATATTTGAGTAAGGCAGGATAAGCATTTATTTGATTTTTAGATTTAACGTACGACCAAAACGCTTTGGGGGTCTTAAATATGTCTTCTTCAATTTTTGTAATATAGCAACTAAACATGTCACTTTCAACCTCCTTGGCACGCTGTCGGAGCAAAACAAAAGACTCATGATCAGACAGGTTTCCGTATTTCTTAAATTTTGCGTGGTACTTCGCTTTTTCCTTAAATTTTTTTATCAGAGTCTGCCTGAACCAGGGCGGGTATCTGCTGATTGGAACAACCGTCTTAATAGGTACAAAAGATTCACGTAGTTCATTGAGAGTGTCATAGAAAAATGCTACGGCATCCTCGAGTGGCCTAGTGCTCACCTCGTTGAACCAGTCAATCTGGCTCAGCCGAAGATTAATAGCCGTATAATCGGCTGATCGATATAAGTATTTTATACGAGGTCGCACAGGAAGAATATGAAGTTCCACAAAGTCAGCAGACACACAGAGAGCCCTATGATGTGGATCTTCCGGCACCAGGGGATCAGCACAACTTGCCACTAAAACCTCGCTATTAGATAAAATTAGATCAAGTATTTTATTTATCCGCGAACACACATAAAAAATAAATATACGGTCGAATTGAGAAACCTCCTCCTTTTTTGGGAAGTCGGTTAAATATTACAACAAGCAGCCTTTATCGCATTCTACAATCTTAAATAGGAAAGATTTTACAAACAATTTCTTATTGACAACCACCAATGACCCCACTATCCAGGGGATCATTAAACCGTATGACGTCCTCAATTTGACGTTGGCATCCCACAAGGTCTGTGATGTCCCTCTCTTGCATCCAGCGATGCCTATGATGACTAGGTTCTAGTAAATCTTGTGGCCACCCACGCTGCGCATTCTAGTGCGTTGTGGCTGTCTCTGAATATTTGCAGCCCAGAGATAGGCCATTCATCTTGCAAGCAATTTACTGTGCCCACGATACTTAAAATAAGCGATTCTTTGGACTAATTCGTTAACCCTGTGTGTTAAACTGTTTTTTGACGCAGAGAAACATCTGACTTCAGGTAGTGGAAGATAGTTGCTCTATACTGGGCCGCAAGTATTTAAGGCGCCTCCCCGAGCAAAACGCCGCGCTAATCGTTTTGTGCAGTTTTTAAGTGCTATCTACTCTTTATTTAAAAAGAAATATATATTAATAAAAATACATTAAATTTCTTCATAATGATGATTCTAAAATGGTGGTACAGTTTTTTTTTTAAATAGGTATATGTGTCACTAATCTCCTTCCAACGAAACCATAAAAATGTGAAATAATTATTGATAGCATGCATCTCCTCGTAAAGTGTTCTTTAATTATTTTTTATACTAACACTAATGGATAGACAATTTGTAACGAACATTGTGTAAGTTTTATTTTTTTCAAAAGACCAATATTCGATTTTATAAAGATTTTATTCTAAAATCTGGGCGTTTTCACTACCGTAATTCATGCGCCACCAGTGCCGCTAGGCCAATAGGAATGATCATATCTCATGCTGATTTTTTGGTCAGGGTACGGCCTTAAAGAGTCCATCGGCTCAAAAATAAGAAGAAGAACTCACTCCTTATACACCTTCTCCTGTACATCAGGATGCCTGGCCAGCATAGAGACAGTGAAGGACACTCCCACAGCCGAAGTGTCCGTGCCAGCCACCACGATGACCAGGGTTTCCTCCTGTAATTCCAGGTCGGAGTACCCTCGGTCTCCACCGGTTGCCTCTATCAACAGCTCCAGGAATGTCTTCATGCCTTGAGTGGAATCTGGCAATAAAAGTTATGTTTTTTTTAATGTAAAGCCAGGCTTTACTCGATCTTGGCAAAATAGGTATTGTCTTTCAACATAAAGAGGCAATTTGATTTATAAATAAATACCTAATGCTTCTATTTTCATTCAATCAATTTGACTAGCCTTCACAACTATCAACTATCTACTACTAGCTTAATACCAGTATTCTACATGGAGCGACTGCCTGTCTGACCTCCACAACCCAGTAACTGGGTAATACGATACCACATTAGGAAAACTGGAGTCAGATTGCCTGTCTACTGTCTAGGAATTTTAACTGATAATTAGTTTTTAGGTACGTCAGGTAGATTAATAATAGTACATTATGGTACAAGTGAGTAATGTTGGTGATTACCGCTGAGGCGCCATTGAGACCCGAGCCGTAAGGTGAGGGTCTTAAGAGAGCCGAGGACGGTAATCATCAATACACCCGTGTATCATACGACGTTTTCGACATACTTGTGAATAAAATAATACATAAAATAATTTTCAACAGTTAAAACCAGTAGTGAAAAATTGTTCGCATTGGAGGGAAAAAATAATCAGTTTTCCTATGCGCGCGCATCTAAAAATGGCAAGCGGCCATAGACTAAAATTCGCGGATGGCGTTTTAGCCACGTACAAAATGGGGAATTCCAAGTTTTCTTTATGGTTACACTAGTCGAAAATTCTTCCATACAAACGTAGTCTAGGGATTATTCCACTGTTTGACAATGTACGTTCAAAATAAAAACTGATATCAATTTGTCTCATCATTATCTAGCCCTGTATGGAAGCAAAAAAGTAAAATAATAAAATATTTGAAAGTTATGAGTGTCGAAAGTTCCACATTTCGACACTAATTTTAACGCATTTTTGGACGCGAATAAATACCATAAGAAGACGGAAAATTGCAAAACGGCCTCCATACAGGGATAGATTAGTAGTTCAACGATAGATTTAGTCGTTTTTTCATGATATCTAGACTGCCAAAGGTCTGTTTATAAAATTTCGCGCGCTCGGTTTCGTCCTAAATCATTATCCAATTCGCTACAAATTTGCAAAAGTGTGTATTCGTACGCGAACTAGCTTCCTACTGCTCATCACAGCATCTATGTCTTCCGCACGTGTTGTTGGTTGATATAAAATGCATTTTAACCCCGCGCACAAAATAGTTTGTGCCGTCGACTAGTGTAGGTACCCTTAAAGTGAAAACAAAAGTTATATCTGAGTGAAAGTTTTATTTATTAAACACGTACAAATTGAAATTATCTATTTAATTACGAAGTTGCATGAAATGAGCAAGCAATAGGTATATTAATTTATTTGTACTATTGAGCACGATCTTTTTTGTATCGAAACTTTTTTAAGAACAAACCTTTAACCTCAACCAATAAAAAAAAACTCTATAACTCACTTGTGAATAATAGCAATGAAAAAGTCACAAGTTGATTACAGGTATTATTATGTGCCTAATTGCGGTGAAATTAGAGCCACTTTATGAGCAAGTGTGTTAAAAAAAAAAAATTGGACACGTTTTTTTTTTCTTTTGACACTCAAATATAAAATGACGACGATAAAGTGCATTGAAATATCGTGTGACGTCACGCCATGGACCACATAGCTGAATGGTTGATGCGTCACGCCGTTAGTACAGTTTACACTGACATAGTGACGTCACAAGCCCCAACTCCTGAACTTTCATGCGTTTTATTTTTGTATTTTTTTATTGAATTGGTAAAGTAAAAAAATGGTGTCCAATATTAGGTATTTGATAATCTCACTGACGGACTAAATATAATGATTAATTTTCTACCCAGGAACCGTCCTAGTTCAACAAATTTCATGCGGGACCAACGGTTTAGCGTGCTTTCCATGGCTCGGAGGAATCTTGATGGTATGTTAAGGCCACCCACCCACGGACGGACCTGGACACGTGTTGCTTAACGTTGAAGATTGACCCATGTGGCTGTTATTATATAACCATGAGCTTCTCAATGCTTCTAGAATAGAATAGAATTTACAGTATCTCTCGAATAAAATATATTTAACTAGCTGTCGCCCGCGGTTCCGCACGCGTTGTATTAGTAATTCTCCTAATAGATTTATAAATTATAGCCTATGTGATATTCAGATGTATAAGCTATATTTCTGTAAAGGTTCATCAAAATCCGTTCAGTAATTTTTGCGTGAAAGAGTAACAAACAACCATCCATCCTTCTTTACAAATTTAAATAATTATAGTAGTAAGAAGTAGGATTATATCAAACACATTTCTTGTCGTCAATATTTTATTTTAGCACAAATACTCTACAAAACTATGTAATATTTTATGCTGGCTCTGATACAGTATAGTTGGTGAGTAAAACAAAACCAATAAAACACAAATTTAAATAAGGTAACAAAAATACATAAAATTCAACCAGCTTCATAAAACTGCAATACTATAACAAAATTCGTGCAAAACACGCTCCTTTATTTGTAAGTCATTAAAATAAAACTAAAATGAGAAGCACCCTGTTAACAATAATAGGCTTTATCGTGTTTAACATAAAGTTCAAATCAATCAAGACAAGAATAACGCCAATTCCTGGATATTTACAATACAACGAAGAACAAGGAATCCCTAATAACTTAGAAGATGCCCTTGAAATTGTAGAATTACCTTATGACCTTACGGGACGGGGAATAAATGGGGCAAAATTTAAGAAAATTCGGTGGAGTAGTACTACTTTAAAGAACAATAAGGACACAAGACTCCGTATTGAGAAAATTTGGACAATACGGGACTCAAAAGGCAGGAAGTGGACGTACAAACCACAAGAAAATTCGAATAATACTTCAGATTTAACTTAACGCGCCTCCCCGAGCAAAACGCCGCACTAGTCGTTTTTGTGCAGTTTTTAAGTGCTATCTACTCTTTATTTAAAAAGAAATATCAATTACTAAAAATACATTAAATTTCTACATAATGCTGATTCTAAAATGGTAGTATACTTTTTTTTTTATAGAGTTATATGTTTCACTAATCTCCTTCCAACAAAACCATAAAAATAAATATTATTATTGATAGCATGCATCTCCTCGTAAAGTGTTCATTAATAATTTTTTCTTCCAACTATGCTTTAATTTCATCACAATCACACTAAAAACTCAGTACAAAGCGAGTCTTTATTGCACTAGAACAATAAAAATGTATGAAATTTCATTATTGCACAGTTTTTTTTTTAATCGCACCAAAAGGTGCCAATCTCAATGGATTAGCTCTATTCAGCCAGCCGATATCAATTTTACGTACGTATTATTCGTTTCTATCCTACTTGTTCCAAATTTAAATAATGATTGCTACTAACTCTGATTTAAAAATGAAAGAAATTAAAAAAAGTGATTTTCGACATCGCCGCGCCCGTGGCCGCGCCCATCTACTTCCCGTGATAACGACTTCATTGTAACAAATCAGCCAGGCCCATCTAACTCGTCTGATAATATTATTCAGTCCCAAGTTAAACAAACAAATATAAATTTGCCCAACAAAACTTAACCTTACGTTTAATAATTGCTCAAGTATAACTTTTAATTTCAATAATTAAACTTCTATTTTATCTGTTTGATATGAGTTTCTTTTATCTACTATTCCTATAGGTAATAGTTGAAAGAAAAGCAGATTATGCACCTCGCCTTAAGTAATTTATATTGCCCTCGTGCCTGTTAGATTAGAGCCCGAGCGTTCACTCGGTGCAATAATAAATTACTTTGTGCTCGATGCAATAATCTACTATTTCAATACAGTTGTTAAACATGGCGTACTTTCAGATGCTATAATTATGATTCGAAAGTTAAATCTTACGCATAGGCATCTTTCTGTTACGCGGTCGTGACTTTTGTTTACGAGCTCGATCATTATGTTTGCAGTTTAGTTTTAAATTTATAAGTCAATTTAAAAAAGTTTAGTAGCATGGAGTTTTCAAACATAGAATAAAATGGGATAGATTTTCTACGAGGAAAAATGAATGATTCCGTACGTTGTAGCATTGAATTCTCAAAAGTCTTTTAAATGGTTGTCTAATATATTTAATTACCAGTTTTAATTTAATTATTTTCACATCAACATTTATCAAAAATCGAATAGGCTGTATAGGCGGTTTTCGTTGAAAAAAAAAATGTCCAGTTGCAAAAACGCGCCATAAGTCAATTTAAAAAAGTTTAGTAGCAAGGAGTTTTCATACATAGAATAAAATGGGATACGATTTTATACGAGGAAAAATTAATGATTCCGTACGTTTTAGCATTGAATTCTTTTTTTTTTTAAATAGTTGTTTAGTATATTTAATTACCAGTTTTAAGTTAATTATTTTCACATCAACGTTTGTCAAAAATCGAATAGGCTGTATAAGCTGTTTTCTATGTAAAAAAATATGTCCAGTTGCAAAAACGCGCCATATTGAAAATTTTATTTTTTGTGAATAAACAAATCTAATTCTTTGATTTGTTTTTACTGTTTCTCACAACTGTATTGAAAAACGTCGTGTGATACACGGGTGTGTAGGTTATTGCAAACTCGTGTCATTAAAAACCCTCGCCTTCGGCTCGGGCTTATTAATCACAGCTCGTTTGCAATAACCTACTTTCCACCCTTGTATCACAATGTACTATTTGTACTAACACTAATGGATAGACAATTTGATAACGAACATTTTGTTAGTTTTTGTTTTTTCAAAAGACCAATATTCGATTTTATAAAGATTTTATTCTAAAATCTGGGTGTATTCACTACTATAATTCATGCGCCACCAGTGCCGCTAGGCCAATAGGAATGCTCATAATAATATATCATGCTGATTTTTTGGTCAGGGTAATTAATTTTAATTTTTTGGTCAGGGGATTATTTGGGCCTTAAATTATTGACTGCTTTTGTGTTCATTTAAATTATGTGTAAAGTAGGAGTGTAAATAGAATTTTGTTTCGATAATAAATGTAACACCATAGCTTGATTTAAATTAAAGATCAATTTAAAAAAGAAAGAAAAATTTTGAAGATCATTTAAAATGAAATGTGTAGATAGTAGGTTTTACTTTCGACAAAAACGAAAAAAAAATCTTGTTCCGCTTAACCCTATAACCTGTAGCTAAGCAACGAGACTGCTGCTGCTGCTGTACAAGTGTTCGCTTCGTTTCTCATTGTTTAGGGTTCCGTACCCAAAGGGTAAAAACGGGACCGTATTACTAAGACTCTGCGGTCCGTCTGTCTGTCTTCTGTCACCAGGCTGTATCTCATGAACCGTGATACAAAGACAGTTGAAATTTTCACAGATGATGTATTTCTGTTGCCACTATAACAACAAATACTAAAAACAGAGTACAATAAATATTTAAGTGGGGCTCACATACAACAAACGTGATTTTTTTGCGATTATGGTAAGGAACCCTTCTTGCACGAGTCCGACTCGCACTTTAAACACGTCTTTATTAGCTTGGTATGTATGTATCAAAGTAACGGAATCTTTGAACGTGGTTTTCACCCCGTTCAAAACGTCGGCTTTATTTGAAACTTTGCACTTTAGCTATGCAATAATTGAAATAGTTTGTCCCATTATCCTTACCAGGATCTTAAGGATTAGAGAATAAACTAAAAAGTAAAAAATAAATAATAGTTTGAAAAAACTAAAAAACACTTATTACATAACCAAACTAAAAAGTAGAAAATAATCAATTTTAATTAAGAACAGTGTGTTAAACAAAAAAAATATATATTGTAAAAAAGCGTGGGGTGCTTGATGTCAATTGTTATAATATTTTATTGACAGATATTGGTAAAAGTAGTCATTTTGAAAATATCTTAAAAAGCACCCCGCGCTTTTTAACCGACTTTCGAAAAAGGAGGAGGTTCTATGTTCGACTACTTGTATGCTTTTTTTATTTATTTTTATATGTATGTTCACCGACCGATCCGTCAATTGTGGACCGATTTTGAAAATTCTTTTTTTTTTGTTTGAAAGAGTATGTTCCGAAATTGGTCCTATTATAATTTGGTGAAGATCTGATGAAGAACTTCGAAGATATACAACAGAACTCTTCAATAAATAACGGAAAATCTCTCGGGACTGCTGCAATCGCATGTCTGTTTATTGTTTATAACATTTCATAACATAACATCACGCCAGTACGCTCTTGAGGGGCAAGCAGATCTCTCATTTGATCGGTTTTGTTCAAGTTTCATGATATTCGGGTAATTATTCTGGCATTATAGGCAACTTACTAGACAACTTGCCTATTAGGTAGGTACAACTAAAAAGTGAAAAATAAAAAAACTTTTTTACCAAAAAAATAACGCAAAAAATGGTACCTACGCAAGACACCGATTTCAAAAAAAAAGTTATTTTTCACTTTGCAGTTTTCTTATTTGGAAGTCGGTATAATTTTTTGGTAAAAAAGATTTTTTATATACAATACTTTTTTTTTGTTTATAACACTGCTCTTAATTAAAATTTATTGAAAATTATTTTCTACTTTTTAGTTTGGTTATCTTTTAGAGCGTGTTTTTTAGTTTTTTTAAGTATTATTTATTTGTTCCGAATCAGTAGTATTAAAGGTACCTCAACCATCTATTGATCTATTCTATGGTGTCAGTCTTGTCTTTCCGAAACATCCTTTTTTTTGTTTGCACTTAATGACGCAATAAATGTATTAATTATACATGACTTGTGTATTTTATGAAATGGACCGCAAGGTTGTGTAATTATCTCTATTAGCAAGTGGTTAACCTGTATTTACGAGTACCACTGGCCAAGTGGCCACTAATAACCCTAATAATCATAACGACCGGTTTAAAGTAGAGTTGCAACTATTTACTGTAATTGTTTGAAGGCTTCCTAGGGAATGAAATACGACAGAAATCATGAATTGCAGTAAACGGCATGTATTTAGTATTGGTACTCACTTTTCTTGACGTCATTGTAGTTTTCCTTCATAGTTTTCCGTTTTGACTTGATGATCTGAAACATAGCGGCAGTATTAAATAAATGTATATTTATTTATGTAAACACAAAAACACTGTACAGAAAAAATAAATAATATAGATTGAAGAGCACAAAGGTACTGCTTTTTTCATTAGGCATTTCTTCCAGCAGACCTACGACAGGAATGTTGGATAATAAACGAAAAGTGTAAACTATCTTTCAGAAAATTGAGTCAAAAAAGAAAAATAGGTACTAAATACACCGACTCCCGAAAAGAAAGTTATTTTTCGCTTTGTTGTGTTTTGTTTTGAAACTCGGTTTTATTTTTTTGTTATTTAAAAAATCCGAAATTGCTAGACTGATTGGTACCGAACCATTTTATTACAGAAAATTTTTAAAGTGTATTATTATGCCATGTATTATATGGTTGTTCGTTATTAAAATTATATTAGCAAATATATTGGCAAAGTCGGGCTGTGCATGATGACGATGATTCTAGCCGACTACTTACCTTATCAATAAAACTGCACATCATATTCTTGCATCTCTCGAAGCTGGCGTGGTAGGGCAGTAACCTGTACACGAAGTCAGGCATCAGCCAGGGCGACACCATACGAGCAGCCACCAATTTGCAGCACTCGTCGAACGCCGTCAGAAATGGCTCGTCTACCGTCTTCTGGGCGTTCACGTTCACGCCTAGGGCCGTTTCTGCGGCAAATGATCCAGAATCTTTATTTCAATATCCTCTTAATACTACTAAGAAGTAACAGTAATAGGTTGAAGTAACAGTAAAAGAACTAAATGTAATAGGAACGTTATAATTTAATAAGCATACTAGCGGACGCCTCGCGGTTTCACCCACGTAGTTCCCGTTCCCGTGAGAATACAGGGATAAAAAGCCTATGTCACCCGGGGATAGTGTAGCTTCCCAACGTTGAAAGAATTTTTGAAATCGGTCCCGTAGTTTTTAAGTTTATTCGTTACATACAAAAATACAAATCTTTCCTCTTTATTATATTAGTATAGAAGTATGGAAGTAGCTTGGATTCCAAAAAACAAGATGCCCAGAAGTAGAGACAGTGTGACAAGTTAGACTCATATCTAAAGGATTAGCTAGGTGCTGCAAGAATAAGTAAAATATGTTTATCCAATTAAAAAGCTTTTTTTAAACAAGCTTTAGCCGTATGGCTATTGATGCCGGAGTTCCTCAGGGGTTTGTTCTCTCTGCAACTCTTTTCCTGCTGCGCATCAATGACCTACTTCAGCCTGGTATTGTTGGGTACGCAGATAACAGTACTGTTTCAGAGAGATACTTGTCCAGCGCAAAAAGCAGCGTGGATGAAGTTA
This sequence comes from Orthosia incerta, assembly GCA_948252205.1. NCBI lineage: Eukaryota > Metazoa > Arthropoda > Insecta > Lepidoptera > Noctuidae > Orthosia > Orthosia incerta. The sequence continues at coordinate 24,757,706 of OX411746.1, forward strand.
GTTGAGTACAAAGCCCAAATTGCGGCCATATAACTGGGCATCCTAAATAGAGTAAAGCGATACTTTACGCCTGGACAGCTTTTAGTAGGAGTATTGCTGCCACCTTTGGGATGGCTCAGCTAAGTATCAGCTTGCCGCGCTTGACTCAGTGGAACGCACAGCCAAGAGGCTAATTGGCGACGTTAAACTGGTGGACGCCAAGCTTCACAGCTTGGCTCATCGCCGCAAAGTTGCCTGCTTGTCGGTCTTCTACAGACTGTACTTCGGTGAGTGTGCTCAAGAACTCCACGACCTCATCCCACCAGCCCCCTTCTACCATCGGAGATCTAGACGCACTGCAAGCTATCATCCTTATCTTGTTGCCATTCCACCAATTCGAACCAAGCGCTTCCAAACATCCTTTATAATGCGCACAGCGAATGAATGGAACTCACTACCTGCGTCTGTGTTTCCGAACGCATTCAACCCGAATCTCTTCAAAGTTAGAGTGAACAGGCTTCTTCTGGGTAAGCACACTCCATCGTCGACTCTGTCTCTGTCAACTATGACCTAGACTAGAGTCAAGAGCAAACCCATTACAAATAAAAAAAGAAGCTTTTTAGCTTGCCGTACATTGTCATCCAAACCAAACGTGTATGAAAAAATTGCATCTTAATCGGTTGAGGATAACTGCTTTAAAAATCAGTTGCAAGGTTTGACTCGAACACACATACATACATTGCAAGTTAATAAAAAGCATGTAAAATAAAAAGACGGCAGGTTAGGCCTTTCCCTATCAGTAGGAGACAAGAGGCTCATAATAATAATAATAGGCTGACAAACAATGTAAAAAGCTTATTTAACTGCTTAGATGAGCTGTCTAATTGCAGCAGTCCCAATAACCGCCTTGAAATTTTACAATGACACATAGCAAATGCAACTCACCTATTCTACTGCCGAAAATTATAAACTTACAACTTGTCAGAATACCGGACAGGGGCAGATCATAGTGACAGTTATGTAATAGTTGAAACGCACAAGGTTCAAAATTGCTGGACATTTTTTCTAATAGTAAACTGCTAATTGTTAACCAAAGAACTTACCACAAACAGAATCCATAGTGTAGCTGGTCAGATACTTCCACACGGAGACCGGCCCTGTCCCCGCGACTGATTGCAACTGCTCAGTCATCACGATGCTCTGCTGGGAGAATATCTTCACGAAATGGTTCAGATTCTTTGGAGTGAAGGTCGGAGCCAGAACTTTGCGACGAGGACGCCAGATGGACACTGCGAAGATTAAGGCAAATTGTATCCTGGTTTTTTTTTACCTAAAATGTAATTCGAAATGAGTATATCTGGAGGAGAACCCGGGTCACCGAAATAGCCCGAAGAATTTGCAAACTGAATTGGCAGTGGACATTGCTCACAGATCACAGGGACACAGCTCCCTCCACACATCAGGACACGAGTTGGTGGCGCGTAGTGTTCCACGCGCGCCCTGTTAGACCTGTTACACGTCGCGGGGGGAGGCCAACAACTCACTTCCCCCCTCCAACCCGAGGTCGTGGCCCGCAGAGGCGGACCGGCACTAGCCGGGGGTCGCGGGAACAACGATACTTCAGCGTAGGTTTGAGATGGAACACCGGGGTGGTTTTTAGTCAGTACGAGTCTGACAGACCCCTTCGCCCTCCCCAGGGCGGAGGACATCCAATGAGGATTTTCAAACCCAAAAAAAAAAAAGTTGGACCGACGACCTGGTTAAGACTGCGGGAATCCGGTGGATGCGAGAGGCACAGAACCGATTGGTGTGGCGACACTTAGGGGGGGGGGGCTATGTCCAGCAGTGGAAGTCTTTCGCTTGAAATGATGGTGATGACGATGAATGTGTAATTTTATCATCAAGGGAAGACTGGTCTGTTAAGACAGTCGTAACAGTATTCAGAACTAGCCATAAAATCTGAGACCAGTTTCTTCAAGAGGTATCGTGCTACCCAGTTACTTGTTTGTGGAAGTCAGACAGGCAGTCACCTCATTTAAAATACTGGTACCTACTCAGCTAAATCCGGTTAGACTGGAAGCCGACGCCAACATACTCTTGAATGGGACAAGACTGGCAGATTAATTGGTCTCTTAAGACTGCTAAACACGCTCACTTCATGAATCCACAAAGACAACACAGTCATCTGCCCTTAAATAGTATCTACTGCTATACCATAAAGGCGTTGTGAATTTCAAAATGGCATGAATGTTATCCGGGTCACTCACATGTGTACACAAAGGTTCGCACGCATTTGAGGGTCGGCAGTCACCGTTTAGCCAATGTTATTCGCATACACATTTAAATTAAAAGTTACTTCTAACTAAGTAGTTTTCTAACCGAGAATGTAACGCGCATATCTGTAGCAGTCGTGAGCGCAATTGGTTGAATTTGTGTAGAGGACTTCTGTAATAACTTCAGTTTATCCGTGATCATGGTGCTTTCAACAGCACTGAAATATCGGAAACTCGTAACAAACAGTAAACATGGTAAATATCCCGTTTCTAATGTTAATGTTAGTATTGGCGACAGAGTCTAAAAACATATAAACATTTAGATTTACCTGGTGCAAAAATAGTTCCATTGCCGATGAGATTTCTCGCAAATCTCATAACATCATCTTTTTCAAGTGAAGTCTTCAGGATAACTTCTAAATCCACTGGATCTACCACAACTGAAAAATATAAGTTGTATCAATATTATTAACGTTCTAGTCATCATCATCATCATATCAGCCGAAAGACGTCCACTGCTGGACATAGGCCTCCCCCAAGCGTCGCCACATTGACCGGTCTCGTGCGTCCCGCAACCAGCGGATCCCGCGGATCCAGCGGTTCTAGTCGCATAAATTTAAATCCAGACCATTATGAATAACTACCAAAGACTGAAATCGGGCAGATTTATGCCTGGATTTTATTTAAGCCTACTTACATTCTAGTCAGATAATCTCAGACTCTATCTACTACCACTTCACCTGACGTGAGAATCAGTCCAAAGATCAGGAGACGTACCTACTTCTTCGTCTTTACGTCTTAAAGCTATCATGGTTCCAGCGTGAGAGTTTTAGATGACGTTTGCCCAACTATTTAGCAAATAAGTTTTTTTTTTTTTGTAATGATAACTGACTGCACATTCTCAAAAAAAACTTTTTTGTTTTAGGCCGCATAGTTTTAAGACTTGACGAAATATGTGAAAAAAAATACCGTTCGCATAGAGAAAAATCTAAAATTATTCTGTGATAGAAGTGTATGTAAAGATTGCAGGAAAAATAAAACAATGTCTTTAAATAGCACTTTTTTAGAAAACAATATGAATAATAAAGATATAATAGTAAAGTACTGTCCGCCTGTTCGCCCTTCCACCTGTCAGCCTGTCCGCCCTTCCACCTGTCAGCCTGTCCGCCCATCCACCTGTCCGCCTGTCCATCTATCCTACTTTTGAAAGACTGTACCTAAAGGATGTGTATCCAAAATATTTATATATGATGGTACGGAACCCTCGGTGCGCGAGTCCGACTGGCTATTGACCGGTTTTTTTGTTACCCTTTCTACTGGGAAACCTTCAAAAGGCGCCTGGAATTTTGGGGAAAAGACCAGGTAGTGTGAAATTTTTACATCACTAAACACCGGTTACTACGATCAGCAATCTGCTTTGTGCAACGCCTGTAATGGCACATATCTGAGCAGACTAAAAACTGGCCAAGTGCGAGTCGGACTCGCGCACGAAGGGTTCCGTACCATTATCGCAAAAAACGGCAACAAAATCACGTTTGTTGTATGGGAGAGCCCCACTTAAACAATTATTTTATTGTTTTTAGTATTTGTTGTTTTAGCGACAACAGAAATACATCATCTGTGAAATGTTCAACTGTCTATCTATCACGGTTCATGAGATACAACCTGGTGGTAGAGAGACAGACGGACAGACAGTCAGACGGATCGTGGAGTCTTAGTAATAGGGTCCCGTTTTTACCCTTTGGGTACGGAACCCTAAAAAGCGCCTCCAATGAGCTTTGCTATGCACGGCAGCACAGTTATTATAAAGTTTAGAAGTTTATGACTTACCGGTATAATACTTTTCTCCTAACCACAAGTTAGTGAGTCCACCATTTTTGATCGCTTCTCGACCCAAGATCTGGAATGATCGCATACGATCTGCAACAAAATAACACGTAATTTCTCACGAGTGCAAGGAAAGGGTTATGTTTTTCGCGCGTATATTTTATGTTTGTGTGTATGTATGTAATATTCTTTATTATCTCATATCTTGCAAACCACTAGACGAATTACTATAATTAAAACAGTTAGATATGTCTTGACCGCCCAAATGTACTTAGATAGGTGACGTTAAAAACAACAAACACGACGGATTAATAAATTACTAAAATTAGTTAATAATAGGATTATTAAAACACGACGCGCCATATTTTAAGGTCTCAATTGTTTGAGTGGGGTATCAAAATGAAGGGTTTTTAGAGGTGATTACAAAAATGTCTACCACTTATAATAATATGTTTAAGAGTAATTCGTAAAAAATACAACTAAAGAGATGTAAATAAAAATAGTTAAAAAAACCCGACTGCTTAAGAAGCGAACTAAAAAGATGTAAACAATAAGAAAATCATGTTGTGTATCGTCGAATTTTGGTCAGCCAGCTCGTAAATCTGCAAAAAATCGAGACATGGAAAACAGTATAAACTAAGGATGCAAACTTGCGAAAAAGTAGCTACCAAAAACTGTAGTGTTTTTATTCAGAGGACTCCATTCAATAGAAATGATGAGTGATCACCATATCTGCTACTAGTATAGGAACTACACTATGGGCAAGCGTGGTGATCAGTCATCATTTATATTGAAAATAAAAATAATTGAGAAATCACCAAAACCTACCCAGAAGGCCGTAACTACTCCTTGGTACGGCTCGTATTGTGAGGCTCCTATCTTGGACTTCCTCATTGGCTTTTTCAAACCGTGAAATTCGATCCAGGTTACCTCACAATGTTTTTAAATGTGATCAAAATTTTGATAGATAATTCAAAATATTATATCACTTTGGAGACTAGACGTTATTTTTTTTTATAAAAAATCGTTGCCCACACTAGGCATTTCTCCTGTATCGTGGATGCGTTAACAAACATGTAAAGTTACATACACAAACACCCAGACTCGACACAAATATCTGGAGGTCATACAAATATTTGTTAAGACCCTGACCAAAAAATCAGCATGTGATATGAGCATTCCTATTGGCCTAGCGGCACTGGTGGCGCATGAATTACAGTAGTGAATACGCCCAGATTTTAGAATAAAGTCTTTATAAAATCGAATATTGGTCTTTGAAAAAAAAAACTTACAAAATGTTCGTTATCAAATTGTCTATACATTAGTTTTAGTAAAAAAAAAATAATGAACACTTTACGAGGCGATGCATGCTATCAATAATTATTATACATTTTTATGGTTTTGTTGGAAGGAGATTAGTGACACATATACATCTTTAAAAAAAAAAGTGTACTACAATTTTAGAATCAACATTATGTAGAAATTTAATGTATTTTTGTTAATTGATATTTCTTTTTAAATAAAGAGTAGATATCTCTTAAAAACTTCACAAAAACGATTAGCGCGGCGTTTTGTTCGGGGAGGCGCCTTAAGGCGCAGATTCCCTTGAGAAGCTGATTTTAAAATGAGAATCACGTTTAAACGGCTAGTCGTAATTTTTTGGAAAATTATACCTCTTTAAAAAAAAAGTATACTACCATTTTAGAATCAATATTATTTAGAAATTAAATGTATTTTTATTAATTGATATTTCTTTTTAAATAAAGAGTAGATATCTCTTAAAAACTTCACAAAAACGACTAGCGCGGCGTTTTGTTCGGGGAGGCGCCTTAAGGCGCAGATTCCCTTGAGAAGCTGATTTTAAAATGAGAATCACGTTTAAACGGCTAGTCGTAATTTTTTGGAAAAATATATGTTGCACTAGACCATTTTCTTAATAATTAGATCTATGAAAATTTTGAGTTTTATTTGTATAACATAGTGTAATTAATTTGTAAAGTTATGTCTAAAACGGACAAAAACACGACAATCACACCAAAACAGCTGAGCGTATTTTAATGAAATCGACACCATCTCAAAGACAATTTAATTATCTACATTTTAATCTGAGGCTTTTTTTTAAGTCATTGAAAAATAAGGAAAGTACAAACAACTACTAAATTTTGGGTCGCGCGGGTGTGAAACGAGTGCGCGTTTTGTTCCCTCAAGGTCGTTGGCGTTATTCGTCATCTTCAGTGCCCACCTGCGACAGGTAGCGCAGCAGCCGATAGCTCAACCACTGCGCCAACCGTGTCATACTATATTACTTAACCATGTCGTGTATACTTAATTATTTGCCAGTTTTAAGGCAAAAACGGCGAGCCCGTAATCCTCATGACCACTACGGCGAAGATGCATAACAAATAAAAGTAAAATAAAATTCCTACTTACTCTCACCACCCCCCACAAACAAATACGAGTGCCCCACAAAGGGATACGCTTTTATGTCACATTTTATTTTACTAGCCACTTGCAGGATCCTTCGGTTCTGATAGCGTCTGACGAGCAGCCACAGAGCCACGACAGACAGAAGTAGTAGCCACAACATAGTTCAGTCAGCCTTCGTAGTTAAATGTGACGTGTAAGTTGAGCACTTAACTTATATACTAGTAATTAAATAACTTGTTCTGCTAAAACATCATTAAAATAGTAATGTTTTTCAATTTAGACGTTTTTTTACGAACTTGGTCTGTTATATTATAGGTTCTAGAGATCCGCAAATATATTTAAGATGCCGATTACAAAATTTTAATTTTTTTCATTACATGTATTTAAGATGCCGATTACAAAATTTTAATTTTTTTCATTACATGTAGTGCCACACGTACCCAGGAGACCGTTTTAGAAAAAAAATATATACAACGGACTTCCAAATAAAAACACCACTAAGTGAAAAACCGGCCAAGTGCGAGTCGGACTCGCGTACGAAGGGTTCCGTACCATTATCGCAAAAAACGGCCAAAAAATCACGTTTGTTGTATGGGAGCCCCACTTAAATATTTATTTTATTCTGTTTTTAGTATTTGTTGTTATAGCGGCAACAGAAATACATCATCTGTGAAAATTTCAACTGTCTAGCTATCACGGTTCATGAGATACAGCCTGGTGACAGACGGACATACAGACAGACAGACGGATCGCGGAGTCTCAGTAATAGGGTCCCGTTTTTACCCTTTGGGTACGGAACCCTAAAAACATAAATATACGGTCGAATTGAGAAACCTCCTCCTTTTTGAGAAGTCGGTTAAAAATAACTTCAATTGCGTTTGTTTTTGTATCTTCGGTTTTTGACACCGACTTTCTAAATTGAAGTTATTTTTCACTTTGTAGTGTTTTTATTTGAAATTCGATTGTATATTTTTGTGAAAAAGGTTTTACTGTTTTAGCTTTTAACAAGACTGCCGAAGGAGGGTAATCTGTTTATCAGTCTATGTATGTATGTTTGTTCCTATGTGTCGTTCCAGAGACAAGTGCGTTGCGCGATTTTGATGATTCTTACGTTAATCGATTCATCTTAACCTTGTGTTACTGGCTAGAAAAAAAATTGGAAAATCGCAAAATGGCGGCTTTTGAGCGACATATTGTGTTCGCCAATTTTTTTTTCTTCCTTCTTGTTTAAATGAACCTAATTCGAAAAAAAATATTAATTTAAAGTTATGTGTGTTAAATAAAAAAAGGCAATTAAAAAAATCAAAAAACCCGACTGTTTAAAAGCGAACTAAAAAGATGTAAATAAGAAGAAAATCATACTGTGCAGTCGGAGGATACTTGATGGTAAGATAGATGTACTTCTTTGTATAGGTACCTACCACATTGGTGGTTTTTCTGTCTGGTGCCATTATGACCAGTCTGCTATTAGTACTGAAATTGAAATTGCTTTCTAGGTCCAAGGATTTGGGCTGGGTGTTGATGAGTCAGTCAGTCTGTTAGTCAGGACTTTTCTTTTTATTTACATAGATAGATTTTAGATGCCATTCCGAAAAGACTATTGCCCAGAAGAGTAGTTCTATGTGGTTACTACTGGACTGGATATATTCAGTAACTATTTTTTTTATTTTAGTTCAACAAATAGATTTTTATTTACTTTAACAAATACCGCAACTTCATAGATATACTTAAGCTGATGGAAAGGTAAAAAATTTAAACTTTTTCAAGTGAACATTGGTCACTTAAAGACAAAAAAAACATTTTACAATGCATGTCCTCGAAAAGAGCGTTTTCCAAGCAGCCAAACTGTGCGGAAAGTGTCACTTTTTTTACTAGTGCTTTTTACTTTCCTGTACTTTTTTCATTTTTAACTCCAACGTGGCTAACGTGGCTGCATAGAGTTTTTATTACTTGAGAAAAGTTTAAAAAAATAGTTAAGTACAGATTATCATTCATATAAAAGGTAAAACAAAACAAATACTTCATTTAAGGCGTTTTTAATAACTCTAGATTTAGATTTTGACCAATAAATTAATTTTAAATATTCATTAAATTTGTTTGGCAGAATGAATATTTTGCTCGTGCCTTTTTGCTTTACGACGTGATAGCTATTTGCACATGCGCAGTAAAAGTTAACCTGTGGATATGCTGAGCGCCCTTGAATAAGCCCGCCATTTTATTAATTTCTTGCTTGGTTCAGATATTTTTTTTTATTTCCTCGCACAATGCATAGTAAAATGTTGTATGATACACGTGTGTAAGATGATTTCCGACTCGTGTTGATTTATCCACTCATCGGAAATCACCTACCTGCCGCACTTGTAGCATAAATAACTATTGCAGAAGAAAGTGTGAGCATTTTATGACTTGAAATCATTTTGAACATTTTGAAAAATTTTGTGTGTCGGTAACATAGCATTATGTCTGAAAACTGTTGGACATCATGAAAAAAAAACGGCAAAAAAGTCACGTTTGTTGTATGGGAGCCCCATTTAGATATTTATTTTATTCTGTTTTCAGTATTTGTTGTTATAGCCGCAACAGAAATAAATCATCTGTGAAAATTTCAACTGCCTAGCTATCACGTTTCATGAGATACAGCCTGGTGACAGACGGACAGACAGACAGACAGACGGATCCCGGAGTCTTAGTAATAGTGTCCCTTTTTTACCCTTTGGGTACGAAACCCTAAAAAGATGCCCAGATAGATAGAAAAAAAATATATCATACAAATTTAGTGTAGCACCTAACTAACACCAACTTTTCAATAGTAAGCCATTTTTATTTCATTCTAGAAATAAATGAGACGACATTTAAAACTTGTATAAAACGCACACAATGCAGGCAAGCATATTATAAGTTGGGGGATTACATCGCTGATAAAAATGCTTGGTTCAATGCTGGTCCTGCTCCGCAGCTACTAGGGCGCAAGAACAATTAGTGATGGGAAGAAAAGTTTCGAAGTATTGTTGGACCTGCTGAAAACTGTATGAATATATTTGTATTGTATAAACTCAATTTCTTCTATTATTATATAACTGCAGTCATGTGTGAGTACTATGTTCCGACTGTAGATAAATCTACCATTCACTGTACAGTGTCTATCGTTGACTTCTGTGTGCCCTGGCAGTTGAGTGTGTCATGCTCTCTCTAATTTTTCTCTGATGGTGGCACATGTGTTGGATCATTCGGTTCCCTTCATGATGGTTGAGCTAAGTGGTGCCGATCCATGCGTCATGTTCGTGAACGGGCGCCATCAGTGGGATTGGTCATAACTTAGTTGTCTCGGCCTGTTATAGTACTTTTTTCTTTAAATTGTTTTTACTCTTGACACTTTTACGTACACGTCTTTTTACATCGGTCTCACATATATGTATTTTTTCAACAAGAATGATGTAACCAAAAACTTGTAATTAAAACTGATGGAAGAGTGTCCGTGGAGTTTCTTGCAAATTCTTCTCCATTGAGACCTACAGACGCTTGCAAATTTGCAACTAGACTCATCAGTTATAATTTTTTTGTTTAACAATTAAAAAGTACCTCTAAGGTTTATTTGAAATAAACAATTTGATTTTGATTTTGATTTTAACACGCTTTTAATAGCTTGGTATGTATGTGACGGAATCTTTGAACGTGATTTTCACCCCCTTTAAAACGTCGGCTTAATTTGAAACTTTCCACACTTATCAAAGACCGATGGCAATGCCATAATTGTAATAGTTTGTCCCATAATCCTTTCCAGGATCTTCAGGATTAGCAATTGAATTAAAAATTTAAATAGATAATGGTTTAAAAAACTAAAAAAGCTCGCTGTTTTATAATATTTTTTTGTTATTCACACTTTTCTTAATTCAAATGTATTTTCTACTTTCTAGTTTGGTTTTCTATTAAAGCGTGTATTTTAGTTTTTAAACTATTATTTTACACCCCACAGCCTATGGCAACATATTAAAGTGAGTATCGTTATGACTGACTTGCAGTGGTTGGGGATAGTGTGGCTAGATTGACCCAACAGAAAAAGATTGTGTTATACATTACTCTTCATAGCGAGTCGATGACAAATACATTAAAAAAACCTTTTTGCAAAAAAATACTATATATTTACAAATAAAAAACTACAAAGTGAAAAATAACTTTATTTTTGGAAGTCGGTGTCCATAACGCAATAGGTTGGTGGGTACGAAAGACACCGACTTCCAAAAATAAAGTAATTTTTCAGTTTGTAGTTTTTTATTTGGAAGTCGGTAGTATGTTTTTGCAAAAAAGTTTTTTTATTTGACCCATTTTTGGTTTTCCTACCTAATAGGCAAGTTGTTTAGTAAGTACCTATAACGCCAAAATATATTACCCGAATAACATGAAACTTGAACATAATCGGTGAAATGAGAAATCAAAAATCATTTATTTTTATTTTACATAGGCCTACATGGGCACTTATAAAACGTCGAAAAAAGGTGCACGGTTCGGGTTAGTCGTGTCCTATGGAGAAGAACCGGCAAGGAACTCCATGGTTACTCTTTTAAAAATGGTTTGGTTTTACAATATTTCCATGTTACAGCATTAGTATGATATGGATATGGGGGGACAACGTAGGCCCGACAATAAGACGTAAGAAATTACAAAAAAAATTAAAACGAAATAAAAGGTTAACACATGTTAACAATCATCTAGAAATCTAGAAGGCCTACAATGTTCACACATTCACAAAACAATCGGTAAAAGAAAGGTAAAAAATTTAACATGTGGCACAAATGTTGTTATCAGTGCTGTAACTATTCTTAGCAAAGGGCTATAAAGATGATTGAAAAACATTGTAAAAAGTCTAATTAAAAGAGAGAATAAATAATATATTGAGAATAGTTAGAGACATCCACATATTTGTGCCGTTTACGAGTTACCAGGGAAGCCGCATGCGCAGAAGGAGCTAAAGCCAAAAAAAATATCTTCAACGTAGTATAAGAAAAGACTTAGCTAGTTTCGTTAATCTGAATTTGGTAAATATTAAAAAAAAAAAAAAAAAAAAAAAATATCGATAGGCTCGCGTTTGACCACTATCTCGCCTGATGGTAAGCGATGATGTGGTCGACGGTGAAGCACGCTTGCCTAGAAGTAACCTATTCACTCTTGACTTGAAGACCCCAAGTTTGTAGCTATCAGGAAACAAAGACTCCGGCAGGGAATTCCACTCCTTAGCTGTGCGTACAATGAAAGTATTCGCAAAACGCTTTGTTCGTATGGGTGGATGTCCACCATGTACCGGTAGCGCATTGCCCGTCTTGTTGTCCGGTGATGGAAAGGGCTGGGCGGAATCAAATTTCGTGCTTACTGCGTGTATTAAAATTATAGAAGTCGCTTCTAGTTTTGAAAAGGCCTCGATTTTTGCGGACATACAAAATACATTCCAACGAGAGATCTGCGTTTCCCTTTCGAGCGTACTGGCGTATTGTTATGTTATGAAATGGTATAAACAATAAACAGACATGCTTTTGCAGCAATCCCGAGAGATTTGCCGTTATTTATTGAAGAGTGTTGTTGTATATCTCCGAACTTCTTCAACAGATCTTCACCAAATTACAATGGGACCAGAATTTCGGAATATGCTCTTTCAAACAAAAAAAGAATTTTCAAAATCAGTCCACAATTGACGGAGATATCAGTGAAAAGACATTAAAAAAAAACATACATAATGTCGAACATACTCGTAGAATCTCCTCAGTCCGCTCTGTAACACCATTCAGTACGAGTGCTCACGACCAAAACCATGTCACTTCGCTTTACGGTCCAAACCGTACAAAATCGTTAGATTAGATAAATCTGAACCCAGCTAGGTGGATAGTACCTACCGGCCATAAACGTCACAGTGTTATGAGGAGCATTACTGCTTAGTCAAAAAAATAAACAGAAATTTTTATTAAAATTAATAAAAAATATGTCTGATATTGAAAATGTACATAGGTTTCGTAATTTTGTTATGAAAAAGTGATGAAAATCAGTTTTTTTATATTCCTGACTTAATACCATTAAATATTTGTTTAAGTTATTGGTAAACTAATTGACTGAAATTATCGTTTTAAATTATAGTAAAAAAACTTATTATTGACATGTAAATTTCCTATCATTGACATGGTGTCCATAAGATTTTAAGTTATTAACACAGTGTCAAAAAATTTAAAAAGTATGCCAGACGTCTTTTAGTTCATGTTCAAAATGACATCCAATGTCAATAAAAGGCAGTGTGGTCTATTTGCCTATCAATTATTGACAACCCTATTTTAATTAAACAAAAGAAAAAGTGAGGTTATAGAAATGTTTATCGATTTTTCATCAAGGCACAAAATGTTAACATCAGCAAACATGTTAATATTAAAGACGAAAAACTGTTCTAAATTCTATGCAAAATGGCGATTTTTTGACATGAACACTGAGAATTTAGTAAATCGACTAGTTTTGTTCAGCCATATTTGTAAAAGATCTCAAACTGTGTAGCCATAACAAAATAATAAAAATACAGATGCGTGACTTTAAACAACTTTGCTTTAAATTCAACGTGAATCTTATAATTTTAATTTATCTGTTAGTGTCAATAATTGGCAGGGTGTCCAGATTAGGGCAGTTTACCCTACAAGTTACAGTCATGTGTATTTTCGCCCTAGATACGAGTACCTTTTTTTTTTATCTAGAAGGTCAACGCCAAACGTAAGTAGGTAGATAAGTTTCCTTCGTCAGTAATATATCCAAGGACCTATTTCTCTTGTTTATGGTAATAAGTTATACATGACGGACATTAGGTAGGTAATAAGAATAAATAGTATCTAACTACCTAATTGTTTTGATATGTGACCCCAATCAAGACTGTAGTTATAAATACATACTTATATCTAAATAAAACAATTAAAATCTTAGGAAGATGTTACTTGTTGATCTTTTGCCCTAGTGGGGTAAAAATAGCGTGGTACAATCTGAAAAAATCTCTGATGGAAATTAATTTTGTATTCGATTATCAAAAAGGAAGAAAAAATCGTGAGTTTTTTTTTTGTAATTTCTTTATTATTTTAACTCTTATTAAACTATGAGTGCATTGCATGTGTAATGTGGGTCCTTGCGCTTGTATGAGAATACTTTTTGGAATTACTTCTCAACCGGTAATGTGTAAAACATAACCTAAAATTTCCTAAGAGGGGATGGGTACACAGTGAGTCACTTTAGACTGGGTGAGCAATGAACCACGGTTCATTGTGTACTACATCTAATTGCTTTGCCTAATGCTATTGTGTAGGTAACACTGGTATTATTCCAGTCAACCTCTGATTGTTGATCTGAGTATCATTAAGTACTAACTACTACTTTATTTCAGCATCATAACAGCAGCAGCAGTTATTCAAAAAGGAATAGACAAACATTTGTCGGGACTGAGTATTAGAAAAGCAGCTGAAGCAGCAAATCTTCTCCAACACCGCGAAGATACATTGAAAAATACCGCATCAATCCGTCATGAATTACGAATTATGATGTTAGCAAAACTTTGATGATGAGCAAGAAGACAGCATCAAGGAGTATTTATTGAATTGTGCAAATAAATTCTATGGCCTAACTTATTAGTCTTTGTCTAGTCTCAGTCTTTAGAAGATTGTCGCAGATTTTCCAATTGAAAATTTTTAATGCCGCCATCGTGGAAAGTCCACGACATGGCACGCAGAGATTGGATGAGGGAGTTTAGGGTAAGAAATCCTGAGTTGTCAGTGAAAAAACCGGAGGCTTGTAGTATGGCAAAAGCTACAGCATTTAATAAAAAGAACATGCAAAAATATTACGACAACCTGAAAGAAGTTTTACGTCGCTCTCCATCTTTTGCTAATGGACCCGAATATATAATCTTGACGAAACCTCTACCACACCTGTGCAACGACCCCGTAAAGTTCTGGCAACTAAAGGACGCAGTGTCTGTAAAGTCACAAGTGGGGAACGTGGAATCTTGGTTACAACTTGCTGTATTGTAAATGCGAATGGCCAGGCATTACCTCGAGCTATGATGTTTCTAAGAAAAACTATAAGACACACATGCTGCATAGGGCACCCCCAGAGACACTTGGGTAAGCCGCATCTAGCGGTTGGATGAATACAGAATTACTTGTTATTTATTTTCAACTTAAAACAAACAATTATCGGTTTATCTATTACTGTGATTCATTGTGTACCACCTGGATCATTTAGTCCCACCCCCCCGGTTCATCGTGTACCCTTGCTGGTACACTGTGAGCCATTTACCTTGTTTAAAAAAAACCTGTATTAATCAGACAATAGGTAATATTTGCCAAAATTTTGAATGCTATGTGGTAGCTTATTAAAATACCTATGTGGTGAGATAAAAATATTTTCTTAGGCTGCAATAACCACTGTGCTAGGGCTCTTCAAAATTTTGGTGATTCATTGGCTACCACTCTACTTCGTCCGAAAATATTGCAAAATGGTTTTAGGACTGCTGGACTTTTCCCGTGGAATCCTGATAATACAAACTTTGACAAATGTCTTAGTAAACGAATAAAAAGCAACCCATGCAATAATAAAGATGTAGTGTTACAAAAAAGTCAGTTCCTCGATATTATTAAAGAATGTAAAAAGGAAAAAGACCGAATTTTTAAAGAAGTTTTTGACTTCTTTGAAGTTTGACCCTCCCTCCTTAAGTCCACTACATCTGAGACTTCCAATAATATAACTACTGCATGTACCTATATCAAAAGACATTACATCCACTGAATCTGAAGACGTCTTTAATGAGACTGTATTAGCTGAACAAAAGATATCTAATGCGCCTGAAGAACCAGAAACCGTAATTAAATGTGATTCTGTTGAAGATTGGAATGTTTCACAAGAAGGGCTATCGTGCTTTGAAATTTCACATGAAGTACGTTTCATACTTTACCAGTAATTTCAAACACATTATTACAACTTACACCGAATAGATTAGAAGACTCTCATATTAACAAAGACGATTTAGTTGTAAATATCGACGTTTTTACTGATTGCTCACAACAAAATAATATTACGCTTGCACGTTCTCCACTAAAGATCATGCCAATGCTAACTAATTTAAATGAGATAATAATAAGATCAACGAAAAATAAACATCATAAAGACACTTTAGTTTTAGCAAAAACTCCGGTCAGGAAAGGGGTGAGAAACACAGAAAGAATTTAATTTGTATTGACATCTGAAGAATGGCGAAAAAATGAGAAGTCAAAGGCTGATGAGAAACAAAAAAAGGTAGAAGAAGTAATGAAAAGAAAAGAAGAGAGAATATTGAAAAAAGAAAAAACTAAGAAAACTAAAAAACATTTTAACCAAAAAAGACAGACCAAAAAGAAAGGAGAAACCAAAATAATTGTGATGTCCGACGAGATTAATACACAAAATAAAACTAAATATAGAATGGATTTTTTTAATAACCCGGAAGGATGAATGATGGATACCAATAGGGAACATTACTGCCAATTGCTCCCGCCAGATGGCGCTTGACGGCTCAGAGTAAACAAAAACATAACAACATGGCGTCTACTACTTTTTGTGGTTACCGAACTATTTTTTACTGTTTTTAAGATAACTTGTGTTCAAAAACCAAATAATAATATTGGGGAAGTAGTTAGCTTCATTTTACTTTCACTATTAGTTTTATATTTTGTATGCTTAGACTGCGAAATTTTGTCGCTCGACTTTGACAGTTTTTTTTTTTTTTTTGGGATGGGTCCGATCATCGACTATACAGCCTCAAGACGCCTAATGCTTGATCGAATACATCAAAATAATTCTGTCAACTAGCTGAGGTATGAGGCACGGGACGACTGCGCTCTGATTGGTCCTTACCAACGTCATTTCGCCGAACTAGGGATGGGAGAGGTTTAAATAAAACCACGAAGGTATCAATATTTTTTTAAATTGTTAGTGTACTTAATATTTTTATTTATTAATGTTAGCTACTTTTATTATTAATTATACAGTAATAACATAAAATGCAAAAACTAAAAACAAAATTCTAAAGATAACATATATTTTCGGCGGTTGTTTCATAATATTAAATATTAGTAAAAAAAACAATCAATAGAAAAAATACCTAAATTCTAAAATCAAAATAATTATCTATAAAATACAAAAATCAGTCTACAATATTTCCACTGCTGGAACAGAGGCCTTTTCTCCGTAAGAGAAAAAAATTCTAAGAGAATTCACCTATTTTTTGTGCAATAAAAATCACCACTATACTAATCATTTTCAACCACTATACAAATCAATATTCGTTTCACAATTAATTTAACAAATAATAAACTATTTAATTTAATGTCTCTTTTTGTATAATTGTATGTAGGTTTCTAGTTTTATCCATAACAGATTTGGTCATAGAATATGGTGCATCACTAGTTTTGCGTACCAAATTATAGAGGAAAAGAGATAGATAAAAAAGTACATTAAAAAGAAAGAGACGAAAACACAAAAGACATCAACGAGCGCGACAAAATTTGTGCTGTTGCAGTTTACACCTACAATAATGACCAGTACAAAATGAACTCCGATAAATAATATCAGAAAATAAATCTGATTATGATTATGTAACTATTAACTTACCGATGAAATGTTAAGCCATTTTTCGGGAAACTCGAGTTCTGGCTGTTGTTACCACACCAACGTACGCTACAAGGGGCCATTATAATATTTATTTTACCAAATTGTAATTGCCTGACGCGGCAGTGTTTACGGCTCACGGAAGTGGTCGCTACTAATTCGAAATTGTCGAGTGGCGACCTATATTACCAGTATATGATTATTTTAGTCATATGTGTTGACAGACATCGCTCGCCTGTTGTTAGGCGTCTAGAGGCTGTATAGTCGATGGGTCCGATAAATCAAAACGTAACTTATATCGGATATGTCTTAGATATCATATCATATCGATATCGATATCAAAATAACCGATATTACAAAAATATAAACCTTACTAGCGTGCGAGAACGAATAATTCAAAACTTAAAACCGTAACAATGCGAAAACGTACGAACTACGAACAAAACGCAATTTTCACAAACGTTAGGAACCATAAGCGCTACCTATCTTTCTAAGTATAATTTCGCGTTCGTTGTTAGTTTGCTCATCTAAATAACATTTAAACTTTTGCAAACTGTACTACTGATATCGATATCTGAAAACCGTTTTCGATATCGATATGAACACACACCGTTTGCGCAAATACCGAAATCGCCCTTCTCTAGTTTGTTTACGCAGAAACCTGTGGCGCCATCTGAGCGCAGCTTTGCGGATAGTTTCCTATTATGAAAAGCATAGATTTTCTACAGAATATAAGGCCAAATAGATTGCTAAAGTAAAAATAATACTTAATATTGATGATAAAAAAACGAGTGCTTCTAATAAACTGTTAGAAACACCTTTGAAGACTCTGTGTAATAATGTAAGACTGAATACAGATTCTAAGGACACTAGTGATACGATTCCTAACCAAGATTATTTATGTTTAACAGAACGATTACGAAAATAATTTATTGTAAAACCAAAATTAGATAAGGAAACACTGCAAGATAAAGATATCGAAAATTTACTTGAAGAAAATTTTCAGTAGGTAGGTACTAACTTGTTATAGTTTTTAAGAGAAGTTATGATCTCAGTTTAATAACCATCGTAAAACATAAATTTATACCGTAAAAAATAATTGTTAAATTTACTTTAAATTAAACTTATAGGTAATGTTGATTATAGTTGATACTTTTATAGTGATTAAATAGGAGAAATAATTTATTCTTTTTTTTTTTTTAAACAAGCTTTTTTCGTATTCTTCTCAGTAAACCCTTTCATTTGATACCCATGTGGCACCGTCCGTGGTCAGAGGACGCACCTGTTTGGAGCGCAGGTAGCTCGCACCATCGCCGACCGCGCGATGTGTTTACCTCGCCGCCTGCGCCCGCGCACCTGAGACGCCCGCACGCCCCGTGCCAGCGCTGGGTAAATAAACCGCGACCGCTCGGTGACTCGGTCATCAGTAATTCAGTACCAGTCGCCAGCCTACTCCGATGGCGAACGCACGCGCTAATTGTTTTAAAATATAATTACGTTTCGCAACCTAGCATATCTAATATCACAGTTTCCTTCTAATTCTTGATTCTGTACCTTCCTAGTGCTTGTTCTTTCTTATATTTCTGCCTGTAAACCTATTCTATTAAAACTTCTATCTTCAACTTGAAATCGCCTGTCATTTCTTCACACACCCTCCGAGCAACTACAAATTGGTGACCCCGACGTGATCAAGATGACGGACCCGAAAGGCGATGGGTGCGGCCCTGAGGCCCTGCGTGTGGGAGTACGCGCACCCCCTTTCTGGCCCGAAGAACCCGGATTGGGGTTTGCTCAGTTGGAGGGCCAGTTCGCGCTCGCCAATATAACCGCCGACTCCACAAAGTTTTACCATGTCATCGGCTCGTTGGATCATCGCTTCGTGGCGGAGGTCAGGGACATCATCGCCAAACCTCCAGCGGTGAACAAGTATGAAAAGCTGAAGACGGAGCTGATCAAGCGACTATCAGCCTCGCAGGAGCGGCGAGTGGCACAGCTGGTAATGCACGAAGAATTGGGCGACCGGAAGCCGTCCCAGTTTTATAGGCACCTGCAACATTTGGCTGGTCCGGCGGTACCCGAAGAATTTTCAAAAACGTTGTGGGCTACCCGGTTACCGAACAATGTCCAAACTATTATAGCTTCCCAAGAAGATTGACGTCGGCGCGATATTGTGGACCTGGCGGACAGGGTCCACGATATCGCGCCGACCGCTGTCCAACACGTAGCGAGTGCGGCGGCCCCGGTGACATCTACCCTCATGGAAGGTATGGTGACGCAAATGGGCGAGTTAACCAGGCAAGTGGCATTACTTAGTCAGCAGGTGAGTGCAATGCATATCCGGAGTCATGAACGCTCCCGCCAGCGATCTAGGAGTAGGAATGCTAGGCAAAGGTGTAAGTCGCGACCACGACAGCCTGAAAACCACCCTCATTGCTGGTACCATTTCATTTATGGTTCGCAGGCAAATAAATGCCGGCAGCCCTGTCAGTGGTCGTCGGAAAATCCCATGGGCAGTCGGAAGTAGCGGCCTACCACTGCGGAACCCATCCAGGCCGTATTTTTGTAACGGATCGACATTCGAAGATGATGTTTCTGATAGACACAGGGTCTGATTTATGTGTTTTTCCACGCACAGCAGTTAGGATGCCCTGCGCGAGCACGAAATACGGCCTAACAGCTGCGAACGGTACGGTCATCAACACGTATGGCCCGATACAATTGCATTTGGATCTAGGACTACGCCGGGTGTTTCCGTGGCAGTTTACCATAGCGGACATATCAAAACCGAAAGGAATTGATTTCTTAAAGTTTTATAATCTGATTATAGATTGCCGCAACCATAGGCTGATAGATGCCGCCACTTCCCTATCCGTACCCGCATCACACCAGAGGATACCAGATGACGTGGCGTCTGTCAAGACTGTCGCCGGCGAGTCAGAGTTTCACCAGTTGCTCCACTGAGTACCCGGGACCCGGAGGTGACCCGACCTGCAGGTACCGTGCGTGAACCTAGGCACAATACGGTGCATTATATTAATACTGACCCTGGACCCCCGGTATCAAGTAGGCCTAGGCGGCTAGATCCAGACCGTTTGAAGATAGCCAAAAAGGAGTTCGAGGACATTCTGGCCAACGGCACGGCCAGGCGATCAGACAGTCCATGGTCTTCAGCCCTGCATTTGGTCAGGAAGAAGGATGATGGATGGAGGCCGTGCGGCGACTACCGCGCGCTCAACGCACGCACAACTCCTGACAGGTACCCGGTGAGACACATCCAGGATTTCTCGCATCAGCTCTCCGGCAGCACTATATTTTCAAAAATAGATATGATCAAAGCGTATAATCAGGTACCAATTTATGAACCACACATACCAAAGACGGCGATAACAACACCGTTCGGCTTATTCGAATTCCCGTACATGACCTTCGGTTTGAGGAATGCGGCGCAGACGTTCCAGAGGTTTATGGATGAGGTACTTGCTGGGTTAGATGAGTTTTGCTTCTGTTTTTTGGACGATATTTTGTGCTTTTCCCCCACTCCAGAGCTGCACAAAGTGCACCTGCGACGGCTGCTAGATCGCCTAAGAGAGTATGGGGTATTGGCGAACTCAGCGAAGTGTGTCTGGGGACAGCCAGAGGTAACATTTCTCGGCTTCAGTGTTTCAGCTTCCGGTACCTGCCCACTCGACGCTAAGATACAGGCTATCCAGGACTTTCCAGTACCACAAACTGAAAAGGAGCTACGAAGATTGCTATGTTGATTGTATGTGTGATTGGGTATGCTAACTTTTTATAGACGCTTTATACCAAACGCAGCTAAGGCACAGGCACCGCTTAACGCTATACTGGCTGGAGGCAAAACTACGAAAAACCAACCGGTTGAAATGACGCAGACACAGTTAGAAGCTTTTTCCGAATGTAAGAAAGCACTTTCCAACGCTACGCTTTTGGTTCACCCGCTTACTAACACCGAGGATTCTATGACAACGGATGCATCAGATGTATCAACAGGAGCCGTGCTACAGCAATGAAATAGTGAGCAATGGGAACCACTGGGTTTTTTTTCTAAGAAACTTAGCCCAGCGCAAAAGAAATACAGCCCCTGCGACCGCGAACTGCTGGCAGTGTACGAAGCCATCAGGTATTTTCGTTACATGGTGGAGGCCCGGCACTTTGTTGTTTTCACAGACCATCGCCCGCTAACTTACGCTTTTAAAACTCCAAGGGAGAACTGTTCACCAAGACAGTACAGGTATTTCGACTACATAGCTCAGTACACAACGGACATACGCTATATACCTGGTCCCGAGAATGTTGTCGCGGATACATTGTCCCGAATAGAGGAGGTTCGAGTTCCTAAAGGAATCGATTACCAGGCGCTTGCACGATGTCAGAACACCGATCCAGAACTACAAAGACTCCTTAAAAGTGGATCCTCGCTTAGACTCGAAAAGGTTAGAATACCCGATATATACATCGAGATCTACTGTGACGTTACGGGTACACTGCCACGACCGTATATTACGCCGAAATTCCGTCGGCAGGCGTTCGATTCGCTGCACAACTTAAGTCACCCCGGCAACATAGCTACAGTGCGACTGGTGGCACAGAGATACGTTTGGCCAGGGATGCGCAAGCAATGTAGAGAGTGGTCCCGTAAATGCCTAAGGTGCCAAGGCAGTAAAGTGACACGGCATACCCTTGCAACTCTTTCCCAATTTCCTGTCACAACATCAAGGTTCTTCCATATCCACCTTGATATCGTCGGCCCTTTACCAATTTCTTATGATTACAGGTATTGTCTCACTGTCATCGACAGATTCACCAGATGGCCTGAGGCGTATCCCATCAAAGACATCACGGCTGAGACCTGTGCAACAGCGCTGGTGTCCGGCTGGGTCGCCAGATTCGGTTGTCCGCTCAAAATAACAACCGATCGTGGCACTCAGTTCCAGTCACACCTCTTCCGAGCCGTTGCTACCATGGTTGGTGCGCACCACTACAGCACAACCGCCTACCACCCCGCTGCGAATGGCATGGTGGACACCACCATACTACACCGGCACATGAAAGCAGCCATCATGTGTCACTCTACTCCGAAATGGACCGAAGTTCTTCCACTACTACTTCTAGGGATACGAAGTGCATGGAAGCCGGACATCGAAGCATCACCAGCAGAGTTGGTCTACGGTGAACAACTACGACTACCAGGGCAATTCATCGCACCAACAGAAGACTACAAGACATCTGTCGTCACTGACCTTGCAACGCGCTTACGAAGTCGCATGGCCAACCTCACGCCAAGGCCATCATCCTGTCACAGAAAAGGTCCATTCTACTTACCACATAGTCTCAGCGAATCATCACATGTGTTCTTGCGGCAGTACTTTGTTCGAAGACCGCTAGAACCACCGTATGCCGGCCCGAACAAGGTCATACAGCGCCAACCCAAGTATTACAAGCTCGACGTGCGTGGTAAAGGAGTTACCGTCAGTGTTAATCGGCTGAAGCCGGCCTACGTCATGCAGGAAGCAGACGATCAGCCACCACTGGTTCCTGAGCCACCAGAACCAGCACCAGCTCCACTCCCTTTACCCAGCGCTAGCGCGGGGCGTGCGGGCGTCTCAGGTTCGCGGGCGCAGGCGGCGAGGTAAACACATCGCGCGGTCGGCGATAACTACCTGCGCTCCAAACAGGTGCGTCCTCTGACCAGTCTATACTCTGACCACGGACGGTGCCACATTACTCCCCCGCTTAGACCGCTACTGCGGGCGGTAATAATCATTTTTTTTTTACTCTAGTGCAATATTTCATCGGAATATTGCACTAGAGTAGCCACTGCGGTTATACACAGGAATAAAACCTGAAGCGCACCGTGTTTGCTTCTCCTCTCATCCATTCACTCTTCAATTTATGATTATGAAAACCAAAAAGAATACTAGACCACGCGCGGGTTTGTGTATGTACGCCCGTGACGACAATTGCTATCGGCGTCTCCGTAACTTTGAGGACTCCAGATTCTCTACGCTTTGGGCTCTGGTGGACACAGGTCTGGACAATATTATCTACGCCTGTGTCTACCGTTCGCACAGCGGAGACCAGGAGACAACCAGGCTCACAGAGTACCTCAGTGAGGCGGCTGATGCGGTACAGCAGCGGTACGGTACCTAATTAGTGTTATTGGGGGACTTCAATGCCCACCACCAGGAGTGGCTCTTCCCATGCACTGCACTGACCATGCTGGTCGAGAGACGCGTAAGCTTTCGCTTGCGCTTCTGCTGACAACAGATCCAGAACGATACTCTGTGTCGATAACTTCACCGTTAGGTAGTTCCGACCATTGTCTGGTGAAGTCTGTGTCCGTCTACTCCCCGCCCGATCCCAGCCCAAGAGGCACCCGGCGGGTTTGACGGTACAGGTCAGCAGATTGGGATGGCATGCGATCTTTCTTCGCTTGCTATCCTTGACCGCCTACTTGCTTTTCTTCGCCTGATCCTTGTGTGATGTGTTCCATTAGGGAATGGAGTACTACTTTCCGTTCTCTGACATAACGATGTCCAGTGTTGACCGGCCATGGTTTGGCGTCGAATGTCATCGCGCCAACGCGCTTAAACATGAGGCGTACCTGGCATGGGTCGACGCTCGATCGCGCAAAGCGAGTGACGTGGGACAGAAGAAGAAAGCCTACATCAAGGCTGCCAAGTCCTGCAAGAAGATGTTGCGAAGGGCTCGGTTCGACCACATTGACCGAATAGGGGCCAAACTTGCTTCTTACCCAGCAGGCAGTAAAGCGTTTTGGTTCCTAGCTAAGTCAGTCGAGTCGAACTTCTGCCGACCCTCACTACCACCACTGCTGAAACCCACTGAGGAGAAGGCAAATTTATTTGCCTCTCTTTTTGCGGAATCTTCGCATCTAAATCCTGGTGATTCGCGGCCCCATCCTTCTCCTGATGGGTGCGAGAGGAGTATGTCGGATATTCGTATCCATCAAAAGGTCGTCCGTAGGGTGCAGCGCAACCTCGACGTGAACAAGGCTAGCGGCATACCAGCTATAGTTCTTAGAACCTTTGCGCCTGAACTGTCTCCGATCTTGACACGCCTATTCCGCCTTTCATATAAGACTGGAAAAGTGCCGCATGCTTGGAAGCAAGCCAACGTACAGCCCGTGCCCAAGAAGGGCAGTCGAGCTGACCTGGCCAACTACAGACCTACCTATGTAAGCGTGTACTAACACAAAGCTCCTGGCATACCTAGAAACTAACGATATTCTTAGCGACCGCCAATACGGCTTCCGCCGAAATCGGTCTACTGGGGATCATCTAGCGTATGCCATTCACATATGGAGTGAGGCCATCGAGAGGCACGAGGAAACGCTTGCCGTCTCCCACGATATCTCGAAGGCTTTCGATAGGGTTTGGCACGAAAGCCTTATCGGTAAGCTTCCTTCATTTGGTCTGCCCGGTGGTCTGTGTGATTGGATTCCTGAGAGGTCGATCCATTCGAGTGGTTATCGATGGCTGCTCGTCGGACTAATTGGATATTAATGCCGGGGTCCCTCAGGGGTCGGTACACTCAGCAACATTGTTCTTGTTGCACATTAATGATCTGCTAAAACCTTTGGGTATGCAGACGACAGCACTGTTGCTTGTCCAACGCACGGGCTACCGGGCCGCTGATCCGGTCTCTCCGTGAGGCCATGGTGGAGCGTTTAAACTTGTCCTTGCAAGCAGTCTCCGAATGGAGAGATATCAATCTGGTCAAGTTTAATGCCGCTAAAACCCAGGCGTGCCTTTTTTTCGCTAAAAAGAGCCAATTTCACCCGGCTCCAACTTTCCGTGATGTAACCGTGCCAATAACGGACCATCTTGAGCTTCTTGGCGTTACGTTAACATCGACTCTGATAGCCAGCGAACTGGCCCTGTTAGCCAGGGGCTGCCCTCAGGAAAGGGTGCTCTCCCCTCTTTTGTGGAATCTGGTAATCAACGATCTTATCACCAGACTCAACGAACAACGTTATTACACAATAGGGTATGCAGACGACCTCGCAATTCTGGTACCTGGGAAGGTAACTGGAACTATCTGCAACCTTACTCAGCAAGCGCTACGCATAGTGGAAAGATGGTGCAGGGTATGATCTTTCAGTTAATCCCTCTAAGACAGTACTGGTCATGTTTACTCTAAAAATAGTACTAGGCCCTTACCGCCTACCGAAGCTGTTCGACACTGAACTCCTGCTGTCAAACGAGGTCAAGTATCTTGGGGTCATTCTCGACAGCAAGCTAAACTGGAGCAGTCATTTAGACAACAAACTTAACAAGGCGTGCATTACCTTCTGGCAATGCAAGAAAATGATAGGCAAGAAATGGGGCCTGTCCCCCAAAATCATTCACTGGCTGTACTGCGCGGTGATTCAGTCCATGATCTCCTATGGGGCCGCGGTTTGGTGGCCCCACACAAAGTTAAGTACAGCCGTGAACAAACTGCAACGCATGCAAAGACTGGCCTGCATGGCGACGACAGGCTGCATGAGAACTACCCCGACTGCTGCGCTCGAGGCTATGCTGGATCTGCCTCCGCTCCACCTTTTCATTCAGCAGGAGGCCACGACGACGGCAGTGCGGCTTAAGGCACTGGATATTTATGGGGTAGGAAAACGACACTACACACGGCTCTGCTCGAGGACCTAAATAAAGAGTTTCCTCTTACGACAGCAATTAGTGACCGGATACCTAAACAGTTTGTTTTTGACAAAAAATACAAGATCCAACTCCATGAGGACCACCGCTGTGAGGGGTTACGCCCTGACGAGTTGAGAATCTTCACCGATGGCTTCAAGACAGGTAATGGCTCAGGTGCGGGGGTGTTCTCAGAGGACCTCAACATCCATATAGCCGTGCCACTTGGGGCACACAACACGGTGTTCCAGGCAGAGTGTGTGGGCATCACCCTGGCCGCATCGGCCATTCGAGACAGGAAGGTAAAGGATTTCCCAATACATATTCTCTCTGACAGCATGGCCGTCCTGCAGGCGCTGGGCAGCCACACGGTCTGCTCCGGACTGATATACGAGTGTCACCAACGCCTAAACCAGGTTGGTTCAAGCAATAAAGTAACCATTCAATGGATCAAGGGGCATAGTGATTCCCGAGGCAATGATGCGGCGGATGAGCTCGCGCGTAGGGGGTCCAGTATGTCGGCGGTTGGTCCGGAGCCAATCGTGCCAATAACATTCGGCTACCACCGCAGTCTGGTAAGGAAACGCACCAAGGAGCAACACCACAGATTGTGGATTGATAACAGTGAGTGCAGGCAGTCCAAGGAAGCACTTCCCTCTTTGGATGGACGTTTTACGCAGAAGGCCCTACGTCTGACGAAACAGCAGTTGCGAGCAGTCACAGCTGTAACGACTGGCCACGGGACTTTGAATAAGCACCTTTTTGTCTTAGGGATTACGGACAGCCCGCTGTGCAGAGCATGCATGGACGAAGACGAGACAGCAGCGCACCTGCTTCTAAGCCAGTAATCGCCGGTTACAGGGCCAAATACCTCGGTGAACCAGGTACCGTACAGGAGGTGGTCAGCAACACGAAGGCGCTGTTGGCCTTCCCCGAGGAATTGGGATGGATCGAGTGAGAAAGTTGGTAGAAGGTTAATTCCCACCCGTACGCAAAATACGCGTTTAGTCGAGGAGTTGCGGAAAACAGCCCGTTTTAACCTAACCATTTTTTTTTTTTTTGTTTTCGCTGGGTAAAATGCATTACGCATCATCCTCCCTCCGGGGGAAGGGAGGGGTATGTGGGACTCCCCGGTCTGCTTACGGTATACACACTAAAAAACCCAACGGCACTCCCGCATCGTCTTAGTGGAGGAGGACTGGGAAACCGGCAGAGCCTTTAGGCCCGGGAACGACCGCGAGTGCTCGGCCATTCCCTCCCGCAGGTGTTGATGTACAATGCGGGCGAAGGGACGCACCGCACCTGTCGCCCGCGTATCACCACCTTCGCCTCCGTTTGCGATTTACCACCCTCGCAAAAGCAGGCGACCGCTGCCCAGACCCGTCGCCTTCCAGCATGGCGCTACCCACGCCAGGAAGCGAGGGGTCCAGGCCCACCACCGAGACCAGACTGCGGCGCAGCTCAGACAAGACTGGGCATTGTCCTCCACCGCGCCGCAAAGGCTCCCCCTGTAACGGGTCGGGTCTGTGGCCCCGTCACCTACCACCTTTCGGCCGCAGGGGACAGGGAGAGCGGCAACGAAACACCGACAGTCCTCTTCCCCTGCGGCCCCACCGCGTCCGCCATCTGACGGTGGCGGCCCCGTTGAGGCCGCGGAAGGTAAGGGAGAATGGCCGAAGCCACACCGACACTCCGCCGCGGTGCCCCCCCCATCAGACATCGCAGCCCGCTCAGTTGCAATGCCGGCGGCACCGCAACTATTGGGCCACTCGTCGTCGGCTTATCGCCAAAAGCTTAGACGAGCGGCCCCCTCCAAGGTTCCTCTTGGCTTCACCGTGGGTTTCCGCCACCACGGCTACTGAGCCCCCCCGCCACGACAAGGCGGGAACCAATTCGGGGGAGGGGGGTTTAACCTAACCTAACCTAACATCGACTCTCAATTTTGGGGGGGCATACATTGAGACAAAGGCTCAGCTGCCAGCAAAAGAAAAAAAAAAGTTGGGGATCCTTGCGAAGGTGAGAAGGTAGACAGAGGAATGAGATAGACAGAGGAATGAGATAAACAGAGAAATATAAAATTCCTAATCTGCTTATTAGGCAGTTAGGCATTTCATTTTTTTTACAAAATTGTTAGTACTTCCTTTATTTATTTCTTATAGGTAATTGTTGTAGACTACCAAAATGTCAGAAACAAAGAAAAATCCAGAGAGGAAATTTTAGAAGCAAAACGAAAAGCAAATAAAATACGTTATAGTAATTAATTGGATCCAAAATTACATGAGCTACGAAAACAAAAAGATAAAGAAAATTACTTGAAGAAAAAGAAAAACAAGCGTGTTGAATCAATATTTATTTCCCGTCGCCTCAATCCATTTTTCTTTTAAACTGGGTTGATGTGGAAAACTAAAAAAAACACGAGAAGTTACGGTTATTTATTAAAATTGTCTCTCACCTAATTTCCGAAATCTATTCTAGAGAATCGATTTGTGTACAGCACTAATCGTTAAAATTTACAGAAAAATGATAAAAGCACCAGTAATATGAAACCGATGCGATATACGATAGTATCACTTGTTTCGATATTCATAACTTGTTCAAAAAAAAATGTCGCATCAACCGCTCCAAGTAAAAGCCGCAATGTATTACGAACTAGCTGACCCGGCAAACTTTATTGTGCCATGAAAACACCAAACATTCACTTAACCTACCCTACCTACCCTACACTACCCTACCCGACATAACCTACCCTACCCTACGTACCCTACCCTGCCTACCTACCTACTTGCCCTACCTATCTACCCTACATACCTGCCTACCCTACAACGACAATAATTTTTATTTTTAAACCTTCCCTGTATTCGGCCGAGCAAAATAAAAAAAGAATTATTGAAATCGGTCCAGCCATTGTTGAGTTTTAGCGAGACTAACGAACAGCAATTGATTTTTATATATATAGATAGATAGACTAGCACTTCGCCCGCGACTTCGTTCGCGTGATCAGTGTTTAATCCTACAGATGAAATTTTAGTTTCACCCCCTTAAAGGTTGAATTACCAAAATTCCCATGATTATAAAAAGAAGCCCTGTACAGTAAAATTCATAAAAAATCTTTAACACCCCCTTAATCGTCTTTTAGGAGTAGTTTTGAAAAACTGATAATGAAAATCTTTACTATTTACTTAGGTTAGTATTTATGCCAATTGTCAAATATATAAGCCCAACTAATTTACACCTTTTCACCTTCTTAGTGGTAGAATTTCCAAAAACCATGAATTCTTTTTATCAACCAAAAGCGTATGTCTTTAATTTCACGTGTCACACTTTTAAGTGTAAAAATTCATGCAAACTTTCAACCTACTTTTTACTCCCTCAGGGGTAGAACCTCCGAAATTTAAAAAAGTAACTTTTTGTTCTATTAACCAAGAGCGTATACCAACAATTTCAGATGTTTTACCTTCCAAACCTAAGAAATTTCACATAAAGTTTCTAGGGGTAGAAACTTTATGTGAATTTTATCCCCTTAGGGGTAGAGTTTCCAAAAACCAATAAATACATGAATTCTTTTCATCAACCAAGAGCGTAAATCAAAAATTTAATGTGTCCTATTTGCAAACTATAAAAATTTCATACAAACTTTCAACCCTTTAGAGGTAGAATTTCCGAAAACGAATAAATACATAAATTATAAAACTATTGAAGCAATCTTGAATATGAATTAATTAATTATGATAAGGATTAATACCAAGATACAAATAAAGACCTTTTCCAAGCGGCGGCATTTCAATTAGATTTTAAAATAAAAGACCACATAATGTGTGAATGTGTGTGTAAGAATATAATAAATAATAATAATGTGGCATAACTATAATAGTTAGACATATGCTGTCGCGACACTTTTTGTAAATAATGATGTGTTCTGCAAAGTCGTAGTCCATTATTTTATTCTATCGTCAATAGTTTTTGCAGCGCACGCGATGTAAGGAATATTTTAGGTATTTTTTTTACACCTTGGGTTACATTATTGGAGTTTTAGTAAGGATCCCTAATTTTTTTGAAAATATAATATAGCCTATGTCACCCGGGGATAGTGTAGCTTCCCTACAGTGAAAGAATTTTTCAAATCGGTTCAGTAGTTGCGGAGCCTATTCAATGCAAATAAACAACCAAACAATCAAATCTTTCCTCTTTATAATATTAGTATAGATATGCAGTTTACTTTTGATGACCTATGTTTTTTTTTAATTTATCAGATTACAAATAATTGATTTTAAAATTAATTACGCATAATACTATTCATTAAATGAGTTACCGATGGAAAGAAACGTTTACTTCATTTTTTCACTTCGCATTTGTACAGTTTTTACAATTTATTACAGAGCAATTAACCATTTTAATTTTTTTTACTGACGTCCGACTAGCTTGGCACACCGATGCAGACTGAGCGCAAAAGTGGCGGCTTACGATTTTTTGTCGTAAGCTGGGCACGCGATGAAATAATAGATGCTCTTGCGGAGTCTTGCGTTATCTAGGTCTATCTATGTCTGTGGCAAGCGTGCTTTATCGCTTACCATCAGGTGAGATAGCGGTCAAGCGCCTATTTATAATAAAAAAAATAAAAATAAATCTGCAAATAAATAGTTTATTTCAACAAATAATATCATTACAAAATATTTTCTCTATTTACCTAGACCATAAAAATAGAATACTTAAAAGTAAATCTTATGTGTATATTAGTCTTTTCCAATATCGATAAAGGGTTGTAGCACCTAAATATTGCGTTGTGCTAATAGAATTCATCTTAATTATTAACACATTAATAACAGCTTACTTTTTCTGGTGATCTTCGTTATAAATTAATATAATTTTCATAATAATTTTGATACAACTAAGACAATACACCTTGTAAAAGTTATAAAATAAGTAAAAATTTCCGTTTTTTTTAATTCATACTAATTTACATAATTGATCTAGTAGTAGACGCGCTTCGATTAACAATCTATCAAATACGTAATTATGACACGATATCTGCCTCTCTGCTTAGTGTTTGTGGACTACGAGAAAGCCTTCAATTCGATCGAGACTTGGGCTGTACTGCAGTCTCTCCAACGGTGCCAAATCGACTACTGGTACATCGAAGTGTTGGAAGTGTTTGTACGAAAACGACACCATGTCAGTTCGACTTCAGTATCTGACCTCGGAACCTATCCTTCTGCAGCGAGGTGTGAGACAGGGAGACGTCATGTCTCCGAAACTGTTCACCGCTGCACTGGAGGATGTCTTCAAGGTTCTGGACTAGGCATCAACGTCAATGGCGAGTACATCACTCACCTTCGGTTTGCCGACGATAGTGGATAGTGGATAGAAGTGGTCATCGCTAAAACCATGGAGGACCTCAGTGCAATGCTCGATGACCTCAGTAGAGCTTCCGGTCTTAAGATGAACATGGACAAAACTAAGGTGATGTTGAATGCCCATGTTGCATCCACTCCTATCAAGGTCAGAGACTCTACACTCGAAGTTGTAGACGACTATGTTTACCTGGGTTAAAAAAATCCAGTTCCAGGGCCAACTTCGAGAAAGAGGGCAACCGACTCGGCTGGACAGCCTTCGGGAAGTTGCGCGGTATCTTCTCGTCCAACTTACCACAGTGCCTCAAGACGAAAGTCTATGACCAGTGTGTGTTGCCAGTGACATATGGCTTTGAGACGTTGCTCACAATGGGCCTCATCAGAAAGCTTACAGTCACCCAAAAGGCAATGGAGAGGACTACACTCGCGAGTTTCCTTGCGTGATCGAATCAGAAATATAAGATTTTTAGAAGGACCATAAAACGAGTTTTTATCTCTTGTCAAATAGTATATGAATATCATTTGTAATAAATAATATAATTAAGTAAAATCATTTTAAGAACATTATAATTTACATTATTCTATTCTTCAATTCAAAATGCACTGGCGAAATGCTATTTACCTACGTTCGTCTTATGTATATTGCTGGTACATTTTATAAACTGACACTTGCCGTGTCTTTTTTAGGGTTCCGCACCCGAAGGGTCCAACAGAACCCTATTGATGTCAGTCACGTGTCCGTCGTCTGTCACACATTTTATTCCGGAGATTTTTTAACTTCCCATTGACCTATGAATTTGAAATTTGGTATGATGTTAATTATTATGTATAGTTTACTAATAAATACCAATATATTGATTAATTGGTATGGAACCCTATATGTGTGAAGTCCGACACGCACTTGGCCGTTTTGTTTTTGTTCTGGCAGGTCAACCTTAACAAATTAAAGATCTAAACAGGCCAACAAAACTAAACGTGACCTTAGCCTTAGACAAATACTCTGACAGAGTTCTAAATTCAAAATATACAGAGTTTGCCAACCTACAAAAGTATAAAACCTTGACAAAAAAAAAGACAGCGAAACTTTTCACGAAGGAGGTTGTCATTAAGGACGCTATTACATTTTTCTACAAATAACAGTGCTTTTCAGGTACTATTTTGATGTATAAGCAATCACAGATGTCAAGATATCATGGTCTTAATTTATAGATAATATATTCAGCCCCAGATTGGCATCAGAATAATTATAAGACATCATACAACATTTTCGCACAAATACGTTTTTTCCCATCACAATAATCGCAAAAAACCTAAAAAAGTAGGGTCCGAATAAGTACCAGTTTAGGTAAATTAACAGCATAATTTATCTTCAAAATTATAAGAAATTGCGGTAAAATCAATATTTGTTTTAATTATTAGCTAAAATAAAAACACTTGCCGACTTCTTCATACATTTTGCACTCGCGACTCGCGGTTCATCATTCATTCCGCGCTCAGAAGCGCTCGTGGAAGGATGGGCGTATCGCTCTCTCGCAAAAAATAAATACGATAAAAGTAATAGAAAAGATTGTAGTGTGCATGCGTGTGAGTACCGCCGCGCGTCGTATAGTCGTCGTTTGACGTGATCGAAAGGAGTTGATATTTTACATGTAATGCCAAAAATTTTAGATAGTAATATTTTATATGTTCCATGTACCTACTCGTAAAGCAATGCAAAATGTTCAAGTCATTTTTTAATCCTTGTGACCGGACATTATTTCGTTTTAGGTATCTACTTATTTCACGTGGCGTTTTTTTTAAATGCCTACTTATTACAACTAAGTGAAAACTAATTTTCTTTTCGGAATTCGGTGTCGGTACCTATTGTTTATCGTTTTTCGACACAGGAAAGTTATTATTTTTAGTTTTGTTAGTATGGGGAATATTGGGGTAAATACATCTGTTTACTCCCTAAAACCGTACAAGCGTGATGTTATATTATGGTATGGTGAAAACAATACATAAACATACGATCACAGTCATCGCAGGTCATTTGCTGCTTGTTATTGAAGAGTTCCATAGTCTATCTCCGAAGATCTTTATCAAATCCTAATATTTATTACATTTATCGACGAAAACCCGATCAATATCGGATCAGTAGTTTTTAAGAAAATCGCGAATACATACGGGTCGAATAGATAGGAGCACCTACTTTTTTTGAAGTCGGTTGAAAATAATAACATACTTTTTACGACGATGGTTTGTAACAGTTAACAAATGCATTTTCAAAGTGCCAACTAACCTTCCTGAATCAACTTCAATAAAATTAAAAAATAATATCAAGGACCAATATTATTTGAGTGATGCATAAAATCGAGCGCTCAGTAGTTTCAATGTGTGCGTACACGTAATGTTGCTGTGTGCGACTAGATACTTAAATTTGAGTTCGTCGAAAATGTAACAGCGTCCTTAAGCACTTCTACAGAAACATCACAATAACTTCCTCACAACCATAATTAAATTATATTCCTAATAACAATAATTTACCCTTCAATTCTATAAGCTAGACTTAGTTATACAAGGCTTGCCAGCGTCCGAGTAGATTTTGTTCCAGAAGTCTATTCTCTCCTTGTCCAAATTACTTGAGAGCTTCGTAACTTGGTTTAGATGTAAGTATTCTTTAGTGGCTGAGTTGAAAGGCCGCCATTCTATGCTTCCTTTAGTCGGTGTTGGATTACTGAAAACAAAGAGAAATTCAAAATAAAAAAAGTGATTTATGGCATTGATAATACCGTAAAACGTGGTTAAATTAATTAATTTTGAAATTTAAACTGACATATGTCGTTCAATAATATTTTGAAACAAAAATGCATTATTTGCGACTTTACTTAAAGTTTTATATTCTCTAATAAAAATTATATATTTTACATAGTTTGAGAGAAAATAAAATAATTTATTAAAAAATATATTTTTTGAAACAAGCTTTTTCGTATTCTTCTCAGAAAACCCTTTCATTTGATACCCATATCATGGCAGTGAGAGCAGTGGTGGCGCAGTGGTTGCGGCCCCGACTTACGAGTTGTAGGTCGTGGGTTCGAACCAGCTTTACTTTGTGTAAATTATTTTATCACCACTGTTCTCAAAATGGTGAAGGAAAACATCGTGAGGAAACCGGCATGTCCTAGAACCAAAAATCCGAAGACATTGTGACATCTACCAATACGCACTGGGCACGCGTGGTGGATTATAGCCCACTCCCTCTATTAGAGGAGGCCTGAGTCCCAGCAGTGGGAACATTAAAAAAGGCTGTTGATGGATGGCAGTGCACAAAAAATAACTAGTCCGACATCTTGGATATAGAATGACGTCAATAAGCTAACTGTTCGCGACGAAGCGTCACCAACCATACTAAATGGTTTATAAAAATAAAGTATGTATGTGTAGACATGTCTGCTCATCCCGGCGCGCCATCTAATATTAAAATAATTTTTAGAGGCACGTCTATATTTATACTAAAATTTTACCTGCATTTTTTGAGATAGTAGTATAATGTTTTTAGTATTTGTCAGTATTTTATAGGGTTCAATAGTTCACCCTTAATGGAGTAAAAGCATTAGAAAACATACTGATAAGAGTTATCATAGTGAAAATCGTAAATTCCTGTCGTACGATACGTCGTTACTTGACGAAGATTTAGTTCCAAATGAGCCACGAGGTGGCAGCAAGTTTTATTTATACTCGTGGAGTTTGGGAACAAAAGTCAATACAAAATTATAGTAATTAAAATCATGTTTTTAAGGGCTTATCCTATGTACTAGACATAAAATCGGTACATAATGATGAAACTATGTGAAAACCACATAATTTCCGCTATATAGAAGTGAATATCGACTTGATATCTCAAACACCAAAAATATGGATTTAGGTCATTTTAGGGTATATAGGGGACCTAGACCGAGACGGGAAACCTATATACACCTCATAGTTAGCGTGGTCTTTGATAAAAAAGCCCATTTACTTGAGATATCAAGTCGGTATATAGTATAAACATGCTGTTTATCTGGTTTTCGGCAAAGGCTTACAGTTTTAGGTGCCCTAAGTACCTAGAAAACATATAGGTGTACTGGTAAAAGTACTACCATTGGAAAGCTTGTCGACAGGGCTTCCAGGCGGTTTCTAGATGGGAAGAATCGCTTGGATAGTCAGAGAGATGAACAGCAAAGAAAAACGTAAACAACGTAAAACTTTGAAATTTGTAGACCCTTCAGGTGGAATAACTCCATGAAGGGAATAGATGTACTTATGGTGTAAGTACTTTCGGATGGCTTGCTGGACTAGCTACCAAGTCATCACTTTGGAGCGAAAATCGCTCAAGTAGTTTAAGTACAATTCCAGAAAATAGGTTTCTGGAAATGTAATTTTTAGTCCGTTTTTGGCATTCCTCGGGACTATACACCCCTGAGAATTCCGAAAATAAGGAATTTTTGGGGACCTCCCAATAGCCCGATAAACGCGCTATCGTGTCGTCTCAAGTTTATTAGTTTTTTGTAAATAGTTTCTCCGATAGCCGGGCGCAAAGAAAGTGACCAGCTATCGATTTGGTACTTATCGAGGCACCTTATGTGCATATAGCCTGGATAGACTTATATAAACACTAAGAATGTAAAGTGTGGTCTATCGGCTACCAGAATCCCCATAATAGGCGGTGATTGTCTGGTTAGCCTGAGTAGAAAATCCTTAAGTCGGTAAAATGACTTAGGATTTTATAGATTCAGTACATAAGGGATGATATCCCATAGAAAAATCCCGAAAATAAGCTTTTTCTAGACGTCAACAGACAGCCTGCTATTGGCACCAGCAGGTCAACCCAACCTATAGATATCCTTAGGCTAGGTTAGAACCTATTGAGATTTTAACCGGAAAATAAAGGAAATTGTCCCTTTATTTTATAGAATTAGTCTAGGGAAGCTATCAATACCTGGAAATTAGGTATATGGATTAGATACAGAGATAGGGGGCGTTACTGTGCTACAGTACGAAGAAATCCAGCTATTGATAGCACCAGAGGCGGCTGTACTTTAAGTTCACTCGTGCACTGAACTGCCAGATTTGAAAAGGTTTAGAAATAAAATAATAATATCTGTTAAATAATATCTGATTAACGATCTATTCAATATTTACGAAATTATGACGAACAAATTTAAGCTCTTTGCTAAAGTAATAAGATGTATATTTCTGTAAAAAATACTCCCCGTGCGCTAGGCTAAAGCGCACGGCGAGAGTTCATACAATTCTACGAGAAACAAGCGAAAACGCCTGGCGCGTGAGACAGAGATAGTTCAATAGAAAATGTACGGCGTAATATGACCATTCTCGTGCGCCGCACCAGCGAACCGAAGATTACCGAGAGCGGGCGAGGTTTGACGAACGAAATTTATCTTAGGGTCGAGTACGAACATTAAAAGTTGTACAACGACGTAACTAGATGGCGTTGGCGTCGAATTAGAAGTCGCTAGCGAGATGGTTTGCCGATTTACATAGGCTCCTGTGAATTTTAGCAAATCTAACACAATTACCCAGTGAGTGAGACGGCAGAGTGCACTACTACTACTATGATCCACCAGCCGCCACTGGATAGCACCATGGAAGGGGTGCGGTAACCCTATTACCAAATATTGATAAGGGTTTTTTACAATATTAAAAATTATTTTCGGCGAGAATTTGCGGGGCTCTCAATAATGGCACGGGCCGAGGGTATATAGCTACCGCGGTCCCAAATAGAATTTGTAGTCATCCAAAGCTAGTCGCTTGTACTTGTCTTAGTAAATAAGAAGTAATTCTTATATAGAATCGAGTCTCAGTAATTGTTGAGAGCCCTAGAATCGTGCCGTGTACTGAATAACTTAGTGTTTCATTTAATTCGTCGACTTCAACCCCAATGAAGTCACCCCTTTTCGATCCTGTCGAGCTGAACCTCGGGACCTGGACTCCAGGAGTGCTGATCCAGAAGAAGGGAACCCAGGACCTGGAAGTAACTCGGGTACAGCCAACACATTGGTGAATTGTTCGAGTCGATTTGCATCCTTACGTCGCTGCTGCAGCCAGGCATCCAAGAACCTTATTTCGTGTGTGATCGGGGCGTTCAGCGGCAATGGCCAGAAGGTTTACGCCCTTCTTTTCTCGGGGCCAGTGATCACGCTACGTCCAGCACACTAACCATGCATTGTCATCCAAACTAAACGTGTATGCAAAATTTCATCTTAATCGGTGGAGGATAAAAGCTTTAAAATTCAGTTGCAAGATTTGAACCAAACACACTTACATACATTGCAAGTTAAATAAAAGATTGTTAAAACGAGCCTATCAACGTTAAAATAAAAATGGGGTTACTTTGATACGTCATTGTTTTTTCATTGTAATATATATCAATTTACAAATTATTTTTAATGAATTCTCACTGCATAACTTAAAATATTCTGCAACAAGTACCTAAACGTATTCATGCGCAGACGTTGATGCAAAACATAGCTGACATCAGAGTTGCAAATTTTTAAAAGAAAATCGAGGTGCATTCCGTTTTCAAGGAGTAAGCTTTAAAAACCTAAAAAATAAGTTATCACCAAAGTTGCCTCAGAGCTAGGGTTGCCATTCGTCCCGATATATCGGGACTGTCACCGTCATTAGCTCTTTTGTCCCGACAAAGCACTATTACGTCCCGTTTTATCGCGCGGCCACGGCAATTCAAATACGCGCGCCAAATAAATGCTTAATGCTCAAATTATGGCAATATTTTTTCCTATACCTGGCCACAACGCCTCTGTGGAAAGATTATTTACATTAATGTCGAGCCAGTGGATCGATGAAAGAAATTGCCTGTGGCCGGCGACTGCAGAGTCGATATTACAGTGTCAGGTTAACTTCAATATGACTTGCACGGAGTTTTATAAATATCAGCAAAATATGACAAAGCTACGTCTAGCACTGCTGCCATACAGAAGAATTTGTATTTTTTTTTTATAAATAAAATATTCACTTAATTTTTTTGTCTCTTTGCGTCCCGACAAGAGCCTTGCCAAATATGGCAACCCTACTCAAATCTCAATGTTACCCGTTACCAGTATTGTAAGACACATACACAAACAACACTTGGGGAAGGCCTTTATTCAGCAGTGGACGTCTTTTAGCTAAAATTATGATGATGAATGTAAGACATAAAAGTATTCCTCCTGACCGAATATCGCTCATGGCTAAACGAGTCACCGTTTACTCAATCTTATAGTCCCATGCAACCGCAATACGACAAGACGTGGAGAGAGAATTTATTGATGTATTTTTTATTATTGGGACAATCCCACCGCACTATTCCCAAACCACTGCAACTCCTGAAAGCCAGAATCAACAGTGACGACCACCAGAAAAGCGCCGAGGCAATGAAGCTCGACGAAGTCCCGGAGAATGAATTTAACTGTCTTGGATCCCGCAACGAAATTAATCATAAAATAATAACGGAGGAGTAGAAAAAGTACAAATTTCCACTTCCCTCCATATCAAGCAGGAGACAGAACAAACAAGGCCAATAGGCACAAAGGGTCGTTTACAACTGGGATAAGCCCAGTTGCCTAGCACCATAGATAAAAATTTACATTAACATCATTTTGAGCTGCTATATTTGTTTCCAATAATAGGTATGGCAAAATTGCGCTCATTCTGCCAAAGAATACACTCCCATAAGATATGATGTGCAGATTGTACATATTCGCAGTCAGACGTATATTAATGTATGTACTAAATATTGTAAAACACCTATTTTTTAAAAAGTATGAAGTTTCTTGTGCGTTCTTCTCCATAACAAGCTACTTTTCCGAATGCACGGTAGAATAAATTTTTATTACTTGTTATATGTATGACGTTCAAAAGTGCCACTTACTGGCCCAATTCTCCACGTACTTCCCAATTGAAATAAATATATTTGACTTTGACTTTGAGAGGAACATGCACATCAAGACCTTTTTGATTGACAGACTGAGAAATTCTTAACAGTAAAACCCAATAGCAGTTTGTCCGGCCTGAGAATCAGACCCAGGATCCCACAAAGGCTCATCGAAGGGCGAGACCAATGGAGATTCCTAGAATGTTTGGATACCTGATTGTTTATAGGTATACCAGTTTAAAAATTACAGAAAGAATGTTCACACTTACCCAGTCTTAGCAAAATCTGCCCAAAATTTAGTAACTTGGTACACTATCTTTTTCAATTCATCATTATTTTCATGATAATTCTGACTCATTGCACTATGGAACAGATAGAAAAGATCATCTGCATGGCAAGCGCCTTTCACATTGTCAAGACCACATACGCTTTTGACAAAATTCAAGTCAGTGACATAGTCAAACTCGTAAAGGTATACTGGAGCAATGCTTTGGAAGAAATGCAAAAATCTGTGTGTCTGGTATGTAAAGTTAATATCAGTCTGTACATCTACTATAGCTTGAGTGTCCTCTTCTGTAGCGTCTTTCCCGCCGAAGTAAAACTGCTTGATCCGTTGACCAAATTCGTCTACCTTCTCCTTAGGCACGGTTTTTGCTATATCTCTGGGAACCAGGTACGACGGGTCTTTGTTCAAGAGTTCCAGTTTTTTGGTATGATCATTGACCATCAACATCCCTTCTGCTGTATTGTAACCCGTCAAGAGTGGAACTTTGCTGACTTTTCCTGCTAGAATTAAGTCCATAGGTTCTTCTGTCAAGAACTGTTCTTGACCTTGGAATTTCTTTTCAACCGTTGGCGTGAAGTAGATTGGCAGACCTCTGAATTTTTCGTCTTGTGTTCTCGTTTTGACTGATATTCTTGCTAAGTCAATAGCTGGAACTGATCTTAGATGCTGTAAGAGTTCGTTGACATCCTTAGTATATTTTCCTAATAATTTGGCAGACCTAAACGCTCGTTCGACGGGTTTATGAGCCATCGCCCAGTATGACAGACACACTCCACTTTGTGCTATGGCCTTGTTGAATAGACCTTGGGACATGGGTGACAGCATATGGTAGGTAACACAAGCAGCCCCAGCACTTTCTCCAAAAATAGTGATATTGTCAGGATCCCCTCCAAACTTGTTAATATTCTCTTTGATCCAACGCAAAGCAAGGACCTGGTCTTTCATGCCAGCGTTCCCTGGGACTTCAGGAGTGTCTAAACAAAGGAAGCCTAACACTTCAAGCCTGTAGTTTATGGTCACTACTATCACGTCATGATGGAAGAAATATTCTGGACCATATGTTTCAGAGTTACCAGACCCCGATAGAAAGGCTCCTCCATGAATGTAGACCATCACAGGGATCTTGGAGCTGGGTTTAAGTGACTTTGTATAGACGTTTAGGCTGAGACAGTCTTCGCTTCCTTCTACGAAGTCTATGATGCTCATGTCGAATTGTGGGCAGACTGGCCCGTGCTCTGTGGCGTCGCGTATGCCTTCCCATGGCTTTACTGGTAATGGTGCCTGTAATAATGATAGTTTACGGTTAGCAAGATATTCATCATAGACAAATGATTGTTATTTGATGGGTGTCATCAAGAGCAGTGGTGGCCCAGTGGTAACGGCCGGCAGGAGGGCAGCTAATAATAAGATAAGCAGCTGTCCCGCGCCGCTAAAGTGAGTTGGGGATTGGACGCACAGATCATACACACAATCTACACTGCTATGATTGAGCCCATAATAACGTACGCGGCCGCAGCCTGGGCTCCCGCTACGAAGAAGCTGGGAATACGGAAGAAGCTAGGCTCGGTCCAACGAGGATTCGTCCAGAAGATCTGTAAATCTTACCGTACTGTCTCCCTGAACTCGGCACTGGTACTGTCCGGAATACTACCTCTATACTCGGAATTATAATTCGATTCCATATTTGACATTAGCTACTGTCATTTTGTAAAATAATGATACCACATTATTTTACAAAATGACAGTAGCTAATGTCCCAGTGTTCAGCCACGTCGATAGCTTTATCTATACTAATACTAATATACTAATTACTAATATTACTTACCACATTATTTTACAAAATGACAGTAGCTAATGTCAAATGTGGAATCGAATTATAATTCCGAGTATAGATCTGCGCATACAGGAGGCAGCCGCCCTGTACGAAGCGAGGAGAGGGCCATCCCGGTTTGTGCCAGGAGATAGGGAGATTGAAGGTGCGGTAAGCTTTGCAGAGGCTCCTCATCCGGCTATGCAAATGCCCCTGGGGTTCATGTGCCTGGCAGACCAACAGTTGCTAGACAGCAACAATGTGCAGGCGGTGCGAATCTTCACTGACGGCAGCAAGATTGAGGGAAAGATCGGAGCCGCATTATCCATTTGGGATAATGAAGGCGAAGTCCGGAACCTCAAACTTAGCTTAGCCGGGTACTGCACAGTCTTCCAGGCGGAACTCCTGGCCATCTGCAAAGCGACGGACGTGATCCTCACGCGGCAAGAGACGAGCTATGGTTTGTACAGTGACTCAATGTCAGCATTGCAGACGCTTGCAAGCCATGGCTCTCTCCATCCCCTGGCAGTTCACGCGCGCGCCAATTTGGCTCAAGCCCTGGGCCAGAGCAAAGCTTTGTTCTGGATCAAGGCCCACGCGGGCCTGCCGGGGAATGAGCGAGCGGACGAGTTGGCAAAGAAGGCAGCATTGTCGTTGCGGAGGAAGCCGGACTACGACCAATGTCCGGTGTCATTTATCAAGCGACAGATCCGTTTGGAATCGCTTGATGAATGGAACCGAAGATATATGTCGGGCGAGACAGCCTCTGTAACGAAAATGTTTCTTCCGGATGCCATAGCGGCTTTCCGTATTATAAAACAGCTGCGGCCCACAGGCGTTCCCACGCAGGTTTTGACGGGGCACGGCGGGTTCTCTGAATACTTGAATCGCTTCAAGTGTAAGGAGAGCCCATCGTGCGTCTACGATCCAGGCGTGGCAGAGACTGTCCAGCACATACTTGTAGAGTGCCCGTTATTTATCAGGGAACGCTACCAACTCGAATGTGAGCTGGACAGGAAACTGACGAAGGAGAGCCTGCATGGGCTCATGAGTAAGCAACACAGGGAAAAGTTCCTGGCGTACTGTGTTAATGTGGCCTCCACCGTCATTGCACGAAACCGAAGCTGAAGCGGCACTATGCTTCACTAGTATTATAAGAATATTTGTAAGAAGCATAGAATAGCACGCACAAAACTGCAATGACTAACTGTGC
This sequence comes from Orthosia incerta, assembly GCA_948252205.1. NCBI lineage: Eukaryota > Metazoa > Arthropoda > Insecta > Lepidoptera > Noctuidae > Orthosia > Orthosia incerta. The sequence continues at coordinate 24,800,103 of OX411746.1, forward strand.
ACTGGGGTAGTACCTAAACTAGAACAGATTGTCTGTGTGATGAAAAGCATTGTTGTGCTTCTTATCCCTAATATTGTAAGGCACTATTTATATTTTACTCGATTTCCCTCTGTGATAAATAGCACTTCTTATGTACCTTCTGTGATAAATAGCATTATTTTGCACTTATTTGTATTTACCAGTACTTCTTGCACATTTGTAATTTTTTTTTGTAAACCTTGTGTATTAGCACTTTTTGTCTTTTTACCCAATTTAAATAAATAAAGCTGCCTTTTACATAATTAAAGAAAGTGGGATTCCCACCCACCGTATACAAGAGATGTAAGCAAGAAGAACAATTAGGATGAAGAATGAAAGTACGAGAGGAATGAAAGAGGAATGGAATGAAAGAATTTGCACAGAATAGGCGCCAACTTTGTTGAGCGGGATTAGTATATAAAAAAAAAAAAAAGTGGTAACGGCCCCGACTTAGTTACGTGTAGGTCGGTCATAGGTCGTGGGTTCGAACCCAGGTACCCAGTATGTCCTACAACCAAAAAATTGAAGACATGTGACATCCACTAACTCGAAATGGGCTCGCGTGGTGGTTTAAGGCCCGTCCCCGGCACGTAAGTTGACAAGAGGCATTAGATACGCAGATGTCGTTTTTTAGATATCTTGGGCAGTGAAGCGGGTGAGGGGAATGTTCCGAGTGCGAGAATGAACCTAATACGTACTAGAATAACCTGCGTATTAGCAACAGAGGTTAAGCATTTCATACGAATCAATCTGCCAAGCCTTTTCCCAACTTGTGAACAGACTAACCAGATGCTGCTGAATACCAGTATTTACATACAGCGACTGCCTCTCTGAGAAATCTTTATTCTCATAAGAATACAATTATTCACTTCATCATATCAGCCGAAACACGTCCACTACTGGACATAGGCCTACCCCAAGAGTCGCCACATTGATTAGTCCCGTGCGTCCCACATCCAGCAGATCCACGCAACCTTCACCAGATCATCGGTCCATTTGTATGCACATAGTTTGAGTCAAAGTTTGCTTTATAGATCTCCGCCTGATACTTTGTCAAATACATAGATTGAATCTCACCTTAAACCTCAACTCTCCAACGGGCGGCTGTCCATAGCGAATACCCTTGAAGCTGTAGTAAGGGCTTCCATCTAAACATTTCTTGACCGCTCCCTTCAATTTACCTTGTTTCACTGACACCACTGGGTTATCCTGTAAACCAACAAACAAATCATGGCTAAACCAGTTTAACAGCAGCTGAAAAACATTTTCTAAGAAACTTGTATGGGATTTTTCATTAAAAATTTCTTCGTAACTGCCATAAACAGGGCAGAAATCTTGATGAAAATCTTGAAACTTCAAAAATTGTCTCATTCCTTTTGTACCTATTACATGAAGCCATACAAACACTTCTACCCAGCCCTTCGTGGCGTGATTTTGTTTCGTAATTTATTAAAAACTAAAAATGCAGTTAATAAATTAAAATTTCGAATGTTAGCACAGGCAGTGGTGTCTCATCCCATACAAAGAAACTGTGCCGACGTATTGTACTGATTATTTTTTGTACATCGATCGCGTTCAGTTCCGTTCCACGGATATAGATGGTGATCTATCTAAAGGCGGAAACACATTTGCGTGGCGTGGCGTGGCGTGGCGCGGGATCCACCAATCAAACGACTCTGTTTCAGTCAACGTCATAATACAACGAGTTTTGTAGCCAATCAACTGCGTCAGAAGGCGCCACGCCACGCCACGACACGTAAGTGTGGTTCCGTCTTAACGCCGTGAAACGCGATCGATTTACAAAAATTTATCTTCATAATCAGATGAAAAACGCTTGTTTCGTCGGCACGGTTTCTTTGTACGGGATGAGGCATCTGTATGCTAGTATTATATTATCTGTGGCACAGGTTATTGTTTAGACTTTTAACAATGTAATACTGAACAACAAAATTCTAAGCATTTTAAAACAGCACTATTTTTAATTAGCTCTAGAACACCTCATTTCCTGGAAATCAATCATCAGCCTGTATATACCACCTATGTGATGAGATAAGATCATGTTAATTAGCAAAATTCTCAGCAACAAATACATCTGGTTTTGATCAACGCAGCATATTTTTTTGGGATTTTACACCAAATTTATGTGTTTGCGATTTTTGTGCAGTAGATAAGTTGCTGTATTATTCTCAACATTAAGATTACAAATAACTGAACCTATTGGGTCGTAGTAAACAAATGATAGGTAGTTATAAAATGAAATAAATTAGTTTTTGTTTTCAGACATGTTTAAACAAATGTCTATGATAGTCATGCTGCATATATAACTATTAATCATCTACTATGACCCAGTTGGGTTCAGCTTACTGCAATTTTAGTGTTGAGAATAAAAAAGTAACTTATCTAAACAACTACACAAAAATCGAAATTTAGAGGCAATTTAGAGGCAACACCCAAAAAAAACAGGCCAAAAGACATAAAATTTATCATCAAAAAAAAAACTTCAACAGCCAATATCTTGAAAACGGTTTGGGGTACCTACGGTGTTTCAAAGTAAATTTTGTCAGGAATGATAGAACCTATACCCCATAAAGGCCCTGTATGCCTACATATTGTTGTCTACAAGCTATTGCCATTGGCTTCGCCTGCATGTAAATCAAATATTATCCCATCGGAACATACATACTAAGGGGTTAAAAGTTTTCTATATTTAACTTAATTGTGGCCGTGGTCCACCCATGTTTCAAATATCATTAAAATCCGATCAACCCGATTTTCATACCTTAATATCATTAATTTATGGTGGTGATTTATATAATAGGTCCATTATGAAATGAATACTCAAGGTTCATCCTTAGGTTGTCTAACAAAAAATAACTTTAAGGCATTAAATCCGTTTCTGTATGTTTGTGTACACAATTAATGTATTAAATATACAAATAAACTTATTTATTATTACTTTATTGTACACTTCAAAATATGTACAGGTCAAACATTCACAAAACAAGTGTACAATGGGCGGTCTTGTCACACAGGGCAATCTCTTAGTCTTGCAGACAATCTTAGGATTTTACTGCAATAATACTGCCCATTAACCAATCTGGTGTACAAAAACAGAACTACATTCATTTTATTTCTTGAACAATGCATGCAATAATAAAAATTACTGCTGAAAACAAATACCATTTCTTACAAAGATAGGCTTTACAAATAATATTTTTGTCTCAGCTGCTTACTGTATTCTTAATTCTGAAACTATTTTAGTTCAGTTTGAATAGTATTATTTTACCTGAGGTACAAAGTACTCTAGAATATACAAACTAGAAGGAGACTGATGGTGAGTTGAGCTATGACTCAGCAATTCAACATAATTTCTCATGACCAACATCACTAAATCGAAAAGGAAATATTGAAGAGGAAAAACAAAGTACAGTAGTCACAGCGGACCTTTGCATCTCTCAAGTAAGCTCTGCAAACCATTGCCCAAGAAACAGTTTGTAACAGAGTATACTGCATTACAGTAAGTGAGATAGGACAAACATAATTGAGTAAATAGGCAGATAAACAATGATACCTTCTACTTCAACATTGACACAAAAATAGCAACTGCGCAGGGTCTTGCGGCCAACTTCAGAGACACAAAGATCCATTGTGAGTACTGTATCTATTGTATCTGTTTTATTTTGATTTCTATACAACAACAATGCTTAATAAAATTCATATTTTTGTTACTTAAAAAAATTATGGAATACCACCTACTAAGATGACCCTCTGACCAAAACATTGCCAACATTACCATTTGGTATTATTTTGAAGTGACATTAAACCATACTTAATTAATTTTAAAGTATTAGTACATGGCATGAGGTATAACTTTTGGCGACTTGCTACAATATGAACTTGTTTAGAAACATTGTTTATTTCTATTATGATTTAAAAAAAGAAGTAAGACTTACTTGTTCCATTGTGTTCACTTAATTTAACTTTGTTATTTCTTTAATAAGCAGCTCAGCTTGTTATTTAGTTTAACACAAACACAATGTTCACACAGTTTTTGTTTGTTTAGTTTTTATGATCCGTCCATAGTCAGGCACAGTATAATTTAAAAATACTGTGGTCAAGGTACGAAAACTTGCTGCAATTATCAAAATAATTAAGGTGGAAACTGGAATGAAACCACTGTCATTTAGATTAGATGCCTATCATATACCTACAATCTGTAGTCTGTGTGTGCCTAACTCATTGGAATATATAATTGAAATTGATACATAATAAATGCAAAACCGAATCAAAATAGTGAACGCAAATGAATGAAATTGTGAACTGTCAAATACAACTGGTCGATGTATGCTGTAATCGGTCAAAGTTCGTGTAACACTGTGTAACATTATCAGCTGCATCAAAGCACACGCAGCCATTATGATAACATAATTATTATCACTATACACCTTATTATACCGACAAAGTGTACTTACCTTTGAACTGTCAATGGACGAGAAACACCTCGCAGACTGCTTCGTGCGAAAGACTAACTTTTCTACAGTTTTTTTAATAAACATGATTTAACTATGAAAGTTTTAGATCTGCTGAAACATTTTTTTTTGCGCTATCTTAAACACGCTAACAAGGAACTGCAGGACCAGTACTGCGCAACGTTTTTCAAATTCCGTTCTATATATTTGGCAAGCAGTTATAAATATTCGGTCCAAACTCCAAAGGTTAACGTCCGTGCGTAGAAAGAGATGCGAATAAAAATTGTAGGGGGTCTTGTACACGTGCGAAAAGGACGCTGCTTTGTTATTATCTGTTTTTCGCGGTTTCGTCACGGCCACAAATTGTTATCATCAAGTGTACCTATTGGGTACAAAGGTACAAATTATTCAAAGTCCGAAGAAGATGACGATGATGTTTTTTCCTCATTTGTCTCGGTGATATTTATAACTAGGTAAGTACCTACGCTATGTTATCGTAAGTAACTGATAAAAAAGTTAACTATAATCAGGCCAGACAACACTAATGACCCAGTCCATAAGTTATACGAGAAGTAAGTAGGTACCTACACCTCAGATATGGCCACAATGGTTCATCAATGGCCATTCTTATTCTACTGACGACAAAATTAATTTAATTTCACTAGAAACCCAGTACCCAGGTAAATTTTATCACAGCCACAACGATTGAATTAGAATTAATTCAGCATCTGTCTATATCAAAGAGTATGTAACACTACGTTTAACGTTTCACTATATAGTAAAGTAACCAAGCATGGGGCTAGAAGTTTGAAGTTTCCTTAAAGGTATGAGGCCGACACTAGGGTAGGGAAAATAAGTAACGATTTCTTGAATCGATTAAAATAATAAATGAATGAGAGGGAAGATCTCGGTCTCGTTTACAATATTGATTGATTTGACGGGATTTTCAGATTTTCTTACTGCAGTAAGAAAATCTGCCTCTAATGGTATCCGTAAAAGTGTTAACTCGTTCGCGCATAATAATATATACCCATAGTCATTATCATATTGATTATTAGGTACTATGAAATATGGTTGTATCTTTGCATTATTCTGCCGGCTTCCCGCTCGTTCCTCTACTCTCAAAACGCCTGATGAATTTTCTATAGCAATGAACTGCTAATATTTTAATCTAAGTACTGTTTGTGTGAAATATGTATGTCGGATTAATTTGAAACATTGCGCACTTATCAAGGACCGATGAAAACGAAATAATTAAAAAAATAAGTTTTGTAAGGAGGGTTTGCGTTGACTGGAAGTCGAAGACGTCACTCGTTCCGGCAGAGAGGAAAACTCCAGGGTTATGACAGGACGATTTATTGAGTAACAAAGATTAGATAGTAGGCTTCCACCAACTTCACCACGCCCGCTTGGACGAGGGAGGCGTTAAATGACCTCTTGGCTTTTACCCAAAACATATAAAGAAAAGTCACAAAACTAGCTAAGCATCTGTGCTTACGCACTATTCCAAGTAGGATGCCGTCGTAGGTGTACTTGATTAGTAGTCATATTAATAAAACAATGATTGTAGTAAATTACAAAACAGATGTAATCAAACAGCGACATCTAGTATCAGTCTTGCGAACTATTTACAATGCAATCAATGTTATTGACAAAGTGAGTTGGCTACGCTTACTTGTTGATAATAGTTTACAGCTTTATACGCAGATGGCGTTAGTGATAAGATACTTGAACATGTCTAACAATGTTACAGTTTTATTTTTTTATAACTAAACAGTAAAAAATAAATAATAGTTCTAAAACTACCCATCCGAAGGTGCAGTGAGGTGTTTTGGTACAGTATTAACAGAAACAAATGCATACTTGGAACACAATGTCCACAAAAATATTGTACCTAGCATCAAATGTAAATGATGTTATTGTTTCCAAGTATTCATTTGATTTTAATGACTGTACCGAACACAAGACAATTGTCCTACATAATTTCATTTCCTTAGTTTTGAGGTTTACAATAATGAATTGGTGCAATATGATTAATAGAATTTTAAGGGGCACGGATATTCGAAGGTTACACAACCGAAATTTTTGTCAATTGTGACAAATTGTTAAACGCTTGTCACATTTGGGACTTGAGAAACTGAAAGTAGAATTAACAGGCGATTAATCCTCGGTTACGTTTACAGCACGATCATTGAGAGCTGGGAAACCGACAGTTAAGATTCAGATTTTGATTAGGTATGGTAGTGAATAAATCAAAATTAAAGAATACTGTTGTTTTTTTATTCAGATTGAGACATAATATCTAAAGTAGGTATTAGCTACCTAAAGTACCTACCTATAGTAGGTTAATTCTAAAGTATCAAATTAGGTTATTCCAGCTATTTCATACTAGTTTTGGGGTTTCTATGCTGATATTTTTTAGCCGCGTTTTTCAGTCTCTACTTTCGTTTGCCAGACTCTAGGTATAAGGTTTATTTGAAATAAATTTGATTTTGATTTTGAATATGTAATAGGGTTCTGGCCTCATCTGATAATGGTGTGGCCAGGAGGGTGACCATAAGCTCTCAGAGCAAGGTTATTTTGAGTGTGTGTATAAATCACTAGAGGGCGGGGATCCGGCCAGTACACAAGCCGCCTCGTACCTACCCTACCCTACCTACCTACCAATTTGTTAAAATATTTATTTGAATAAGAATTAATACCATACTGCAATACGGATGTAACCAACTTTTGTTTCTACCGGCGATTTAATTAAATTTTAGAAAACAAAAGCTAATATTGTGACTTAACTATGATAGTCAGGTATATTCTCTCGCAATCTTTTATGTAGGTACTAATGAGTACTTTAATTATGTAGTACATAATTTTTATGTATCATCAATAGTTTTCTCAGCGCACGCCAAATAATGAATTTTATAGGCAAAATTTTGCTGCTTTGGGTTACATTATTGCGATTTTCATAAGGATCTCTATTTTTTTTAATAAACTGTAGCCTACGTACTCGGTAATTATGTAGCTTTCCATACGTCAAAGAATTTTTAATATCGGTCCAGTAGTTTCGGAGCCTATTCGGTACAAACAAACCACGAAACAAACAAACGAATAAACGAAAACATCTTTCCTCTTTATAATATTGGCATAGAACATCTGCCTCTTACACACACTCAAAAATAAACTTACTCTAAGAGCTTATGGTCACTCCCCTGAACGCTATTATAAAAACCTACATTAAAACTATTGCCAAAAGATTGACGTCTTTGGACCCCAACACGAACACACTCCGAAAGGATGTGATGTACGTCTTCTATAACTCCACAGACTACACAATTGGGAGATTCAACTTTGCGCTTCACGAATCCGAAACTATTAAGTGGTATGTGGCCGGACCGGAGTCTGTCTCAAAGCCGTCACTGTTAGTAAAGCCTTTATGTTGATGTTTGTTGAATTAAGAATATTTTATGTTCCCCTGTCTTAATTTGAGTTTTGGACATTGTCACTCGATTATAAAACATCACATCGTACAGTTCTTTTATTTACTTTTCTCTTTAAATATCATGATGTTATACCGCCACCACTTCCACACTCTGCTGCGAGGGCCGTAATATAATAATGTTGAGGACATTGGCTATGGGGCCAGGACGAACGGCGAAACATTACTTCATAGTGAATGTCATTGCAATAGATTGTGCTGAAGAAAATACGGAGTTGAGGTTGTTTCGTTGTGTGGTTAAAATGAAAACGAGAATAATCAAGCTTTTAACCAGAGAAAATTACGAGAGCTGGCGAACACAAGCAGAGGGTTTACTAATCAAAAATTATGCATTTAGATATGTGGATGGGTAGCAAACAAAAACCAAACGAGTAGAAAATGACAACGAGAATAATCAAGCTTTTAACCAGAGGAAATTACGAGAGCTGGCGAGTACAAGCAGAAGCCTCTGCTTGTACTCGCCAGCTCTCGCTCTTACTAATCAAAAATGATGCATTTAGATATGTGGATGGGTAGCAAACAAAAACCAAACGAGTAGAAGCAGTGGATTGTTGGAAATGCCAAGGCTAGAGCTGACTTAATCCTGAGTATAAGTCCTGGCATATAATAGGGAGCAAAACGTCCAAAAAGGTATAGTTAAAGCTAGAATCTATATATGCATCAAAAGGACCAGCCAAAAAGGCAAGTGTTTTGAAAAGGTTGATGATGATGAGATTCACCGAGCCTGGCGACTTGGAGCCTGGTGACGAAAAATAAAAAATATTAAGGATAAACTGAGTGCAATGGATGTAGATATTGGGACGGCCCTCAGTCCTTACCTCTTCCTGATGATAATGGACGCTCTGACGTCGGACATACAGGAAGAGCCACCCTGGTGTATGCTGTTTGCCGATGACTTTATGCTGCTTGCCGAGAGTGGCCTAGAGGTCCAGAGCAGGTTGGAGGTTTGGTGGCATAGACTGGAGAGTGTTGGCTTGAAATTGAGTTGAACTAAAACAGAATAGGTACTTGTTCTGCGATTTTGGCGGTCTCACCAGTTCGCTGGAACACCCATACCGATGTGCTCCGACTTCCGGTATCTAGGGCCGCTTGTCCAAGGGGCTAAATCAGAATAGGTACTTGTTCTGCGATTTTGGCGGTCTCACCAGTTCGCTGGAACACCCATACCGATGTGCTCCGACTTCCGGTATCTAGGGCCGCTTGTCCAAGGGGATGGCGAGGTAGACCGAGACGCAACGCACCGAATCAACTCGGGATGGATGAAATGGCGACAGGTCACTGGAAAAACTTGCGACCCACGGATGTCCCTCAAGTTAAAGTGTAAAATTAGGATTCGGCAAAGTGCATTGTTGAAAGTGATGTAGTTAGTAAAGTATCTTTTGATACCAGTTTTGATGCTTTCAATTGAGTTGCAGATCAATGTAATGCTATGTTCAACGGGTATCTGTACCTTAGATAGCGTATGTAAATGTGTATGTTAGATGTGTATCTTAGATAGCGGATGCACATCACATCTATGCAAATATGTTAACAAGTTTGTGGAGGGTTTGTTACCATCATCGAGTCAATTGAATTTAGCCTCCAATTTTATCGCTAAAGTTGAAGCATGGTCACACTGTCTACATGTAAAGGTAAATGCAATACCTACAAATGTTCCAATGCCAGACACATTGCACGTTCCTGATTTGCGATGTAACTTGATTTCAATGAAAAGGATAACAGATAAAGGATATGCTGTTTACTAAGGATATGACCTTAGTAAAAAATTGACACGGGGTTGCGGACGGGGTTGTGGTTGCAGATCGTATGAGTAACTTATATTACGTTAGGTAACGGAATAGATCTGCATCAGTAGTGTCATAATGTGTGGTTATGAACGAATGGGACACTTGAATGCAAGAGATATAGAAAGAAAGAAAAAGTGTTTATTTTTCACAAAACGACATACAATAAAAGAACATGCTTATGCTAAACCCTTAACAATAGTATTAGTAGTAGGTACTTAAATTAAGTTAGTAAAGACGAGAAATAAATCAAACAATAATATCATATACTACCTACATTTTATTTATAACTAAATAAATAGGGTGAAAATATGTCAGGCAGATTCATGTCGTGGTTGTGGCAAGAAGGCTTCCACTCAGCATAATGCTGTGCTGTGGGGGACCCACAGCACGGCGCTGATTTTCAGTGATTTTCAGTGATATAACGAATGTTTTGACAAAGGCCGGTATCAAAACTCCGATGATAAATGAGCGTGAGCTGCGTGACTGTGTGACGTTTGTGCGAGAGGGAAAATGAGTGCCTTACCATTTTCAAAATCAAATGGGCCTTGTAATGAGGTTTTGAGGATTGTATATTCAGATGTGGTCGGGCCTAAATTAATATTTTATACCCTTTATCGACGATAGTACACGTTGGTGTGAAGTGTATTTATTGAAAGTAAAGTGTTCTGTTTACACCGTTTTTTAATTTTATAAAAAATATGTAGAAAGCATAATGGTTACCTAAAAGGATAAAATATTTTTAAAACTGGCAACGGAGGTGAATGTTGCAATCGTGAGTTTGATGAGTATCTGAAGAACGAAGGTATCGGTAGACGATTGACAACGCCTCGGACTCCTCAACAAAACGAAGTTGCTAAGAGGATTAATAGGAAACTAGTCGAAATGGCGAAATGTATGTCCTCAGGTCTTTCGGCAGGTTTTTGGGCAGTGCTGTGGTGACGGCGTGTTATGTCAGAAATCGATTTCCATCGATTTCTCTTGGAGGAGATATACCGTATGAAAAGTGGTATGGAAGATCTGTCAAACTACATTACTTACAAAAGTTCGGAACTAAATTACATGTCTTAGATAAAGAACCAAACACAAGTAAGTTTGCAGAAAGGAGTCAAGATAGTGTTTTTGTTGGTTATCCAAGAGATGTCAAGGGATATAAAGTTTGGATCCATTCCGACAAGAAAATGTGATTATCAAAGATGTCAGATTTCATCAGAATGAAACTGTTTGGAGGATAATCTGAAGGAAAATCCGCCAAACATTGAAAAATGTGCTACTCCTTTTCAAATACAACCTTCGCATGCGGAAATAGGGATTAATTCAATGGACATTCCTGATCGTAATTCTTACGACGACCTGATGGTGGGCATTCTTGTGTTGATGCCTGTATTAAATCAACGATGCCATTAATATGGATGTTGATTCGCATTGTCAAAGTAGCGATATGGGACCGGATATTGGGCATGAGGAACCAGAAAAAATATATAAGAGAGCTCCAGGATGGCCACGTTTAGATAAAAGTGAAGAAAAATTCGACCGAATCCGTTCGAAGAAAATTTATCAAATGGTTGAAATAGCACCTCAAAGAGATGCGTTACCACATCATCCGTGAAAGAACAAAAGCGTATCGTCAGACCCGTATGAATTTACGGATTGTAATGCTTTTCCAGGTGCGATAAATATATATAACATTGAAACAAGCTCTTTCTAGTAACAAGAGGTATGGATGGGAACAGGCTAACTTATCTGAATTCAAAAGTTTACTGAAAAATGGCACTTGGGATATCGTTAAGAAACCAAATCTTAAAGTTGTTGGATGCCGCTATGTTTTAACAACGAAGTTAAATCCTGATAAAACTGAAAAGAAGAAGGCAAGATGAGGTATGGTATTGATTATCATAGTACATTTTGTCCTGTGGCAAGACTTGTATCGGTGAGGCTGCTAGTTGCTCTTGCGGCAGATATGGATATGGAAATTCATCAGTTGGACATCAATTCAGCATATTTGAATGGACTATTGGAAGAAGAAATTTACATGAAACTGCCAGAATTACTGAAATACCTACAGCCTTTTGAATATTTCAGGAAATGAGAGTGAATGTTTGACTGTTAGGGGAAAAGCTGAACAGATGTTGTCTGATCTTGTGGCTGGAGGAGATATATGCTGATTAAAAAAGGAGCTATATGGATTGAAGCAAGCTGGACGGCAATGGAAAGTAATGCTGGAACAAAAACTTATTAAAATGAAATTCAAGGCTACCATAAATTAGCCTTGTTTGTATTTTAAGGAGGAGAATGGTACAAATCTTTTTGTTATGATCTATGTTGATTACATTTTGATATCATGTAGCAAAAAGTCTCTAATTGATGACTGAGAAACAAAAAAGTTTGAACTAAAATACTTTGGACAGGCCAAATATTATATTCTAGGTATTGAAATTGTCAGGAACAAAGGCATTACATTGTCACAGTCGAAATATATTTGGATATATTACGTAATTTCGGAATGGAGAATTGTAATAGTGTTTCTATTCCAATGTGTCCGAACGAAATTTTCATACATAAAAAGGGCGAACGAGATAAATGCCTGCTGTTAAAACGCATGATGCATATAGAGCGCTTATTGGAAGTTTAATGTACTTATTTAGCCACCGGAACTCGATATAATGTAGGTATTGTGCGGTGAAATTAGCGCAACTTAATGAAAATCCAAATTAAATGACTTAGAATTTCGCAAAACGTGTGTTGCAATATTTGAAAAGAACACACGATCATGAACTCGATATAATGTAGGTATTGTGCGGTGAAATTAGCGCAACATAATGAAAATCCAAATTAAATGACTTAGAATTTCGCAAAACGTGTGTTGCAATATTTGAAAAGAACACACGATCATGGACATTCATTTAAAAAGACTAGTGAGACAATAATCGGATATTCAATATATACGGCCGTATCCGTATATATATTCAAATATATACGGCCCGCGTGGTGAATTACGGCCCATTCCCTCTCACAGAGAGGAAGCCTGTGTCCCACCAATGGGAACATTAAAAATGCTGATGATGATGATGATGACGATTCAGGATATGGTTTAATTTTAGGTAGTGTGAGCGTTTCATGGATGTCCCAGAAACAAGAAATGTATTTCTACTTTTTCATGTGAGGCAGAGTACGTAAGTTTATCACAATGTATGAAAGAAGCGGTATATTTGAATAGTCTGCTTACTGAAGTTGGGTTACTCAGGTATGCAGACAACCAGGGTTCAATCTCGTTAACAAATGATCCAGTTCTACATTATCGTTGTAACACATGGATATACGATATCATTTCATTAGATATGTGTTAAAGAATAAAAGCTTATTTGTTGAAATACATTTCAACAAATGATATATTAACGAAAGCCTTACCTAGATGTAAACTTTATAAATGTATGGTAGGACTAGCTTCTCTCGCCTGCGTGAATGTCGAAAATTATCTATATTTATCCCGAACGAACAATCCCTCAGGATAAAAAGTATCCTATGTGCTATTCCAAACTATAATCTACCTTTGTGTCAAATTTCATCCAGATCCGTCTTGCCACTTGAGCGTGAAGAAGTAACAAACATACAAACACAAACGCAAACGTGTCACTAGTGTGCAGTGTGATTAGGGCTTCGAAATAAATGTACCTACAACTTAAGGGGGCATATTGACTTCCTTGGAACATAAATTAAGGGCCATGATAGTAAAGCTTTTTTGTTGATGTTTATTGAATTATGAATATTTTATGTTCCACTGTCATAATTATAAAACTTCACAGCCTATAGTTCTTTTTTTTCTATTTTCTCTTTAAATATATCTTGATCTTATACCGCGAACAGCGAACAGCAATTCAATCGCGGACTTGATTCAAAGTACATGTACAAAAGAAAAGCAAACATCTACTTGAAGTTTAACGCTAAATATTGCCGCTATGCGGCGCTAGTAGTAGCAGAAAAGCGCGCGAGCGAGCCGCGTATCTTTCGCGCGCCAAGTTTAAATTGAAATAGGGACATTATCCAACAAATTGCGCTTCATTTTATTGATTAATTTACACATTTTATTTGTATAAATATTACTATATTCACGATAAAATACCCCTTCATTTGCACTACAAAAATTGACAGGGCGATTTTGATGTCGCGATATGGCCGCAAAAATTCACCAATAGAAATTGCTGATTTAGTCTACCTGCCAGCTTATCAGGGCACCCACTTCACCCACCTTCAGTGTAAATAAGGATTAGCACGATTATCAGTTTTATTGTAGCCAGGAATTATTTTAGAACGAGTATTACGAGCGGCGCGCGTTGCATTGAACAATTGTGCAAATAAGTGCGATTTTTTGTTACTATTTGTATTGGAATTGTTATTATTAGCTTTGTATAATATTATTTAGTATTTGCCGCATGTTATGGTGTGGGCGTTTATGCGCAAACAGGCCGAATTTGAAGATACCGCGCGTCGCATAGAGCGGAGCTACGCTATGAAAACCGCGGTTGTAACACCTAATACTACAATATTTCTAAAGAAAGGCCTTATTAATTTTATAGAAAAAAATACAAAATACATTCGTACCAGATGAATGTATTTGATTTAAATTTAAATATTTTAATTCATAGTACGCAGTAGAGCTAAACGATTCGTTTCCATAGACGAAAACACGTCGCGACAACTTCGCTACGCAGTTAACCCTTGCTCTGCTACGAACATTTACAAGTTATCACCGAAGCCAGAATGACTGAATTAATTTTAAATTTATGAAACGCTTGGAGAAACATGATGACGATGAAAAAGATGACGTTAAATAAGTCAATTTACCACCCTTTTACTTTATTCTTAAAAAAATATGAAAATGATTATATCAATTGTCTACCAACAGTCATCCATTTAGCGTAGCCTAATTTTCAAAGATTTGTCGATTTGAGTTCAAGATTTATCGAAAGTTGTCAGAATCATCGATGGAAAGTTTCATTATGAAAATACACCTCTTATTTACAATTATTTTTGAAGATAAACCCCTTAAAATACTGTTTTTATTGTAAACATATTAAGTATGCAGAGCGACCAACTAAAAGCTGACGACAATCCTCCTTTAAGAAAGATTTGCTACAAAGCTCTCCTTCACGTTGCGCGTTGGTGTTATTCAAAGTGTACGATTTGGTATCATACCTTGATTATACGAGACGTCAATATTCAAAGCAATACAAAATACTAATAACTGTAAAATTAATATTTGCAATGCAATACAAAAGTAATCGCACAGTGGAACAAATTGAGACCGCAACTGGCGCAAAATCACGATTCATATAAAAAAATATAATATTGCAAAAATTAATGAAACTTGCTATCTACTGACATGACATGTGTTCTTGAGGATTATTTTCTCACGGCTTTGTCAATAATAATGTGGAATATTTTAATAATTACTCCTTCTGAGCTGTGATTTGTTCAAACAAATATGGGTTTCGATTGCATTTTCACGTGTTATATAGACTTCTTTTTTATAATAATCCTAATAATAGTGACAATTTTTGACGACTTGTCAATAATGTGTCGAGATAACGTCATGTTCGTAGAATTTGAAAGGCAGGGCAATGAGTATTGTGTTAGTATTGACACTATTGACATGCCGAGTCGTCGTGAATGGGCGAAGACATTTTTGGAGATAGTTTTTATTACTATAAACTATTTTGCACTGTGTTTTCGGCAAAAAATCCATCAAAAGAGACATACAACACGAATACACTTGGAACATTTTAATATTTAAATTCATAATTAAAATAAATAATCACAAAATCTTCTCGTTGCAATTCTCTCTGACATAAATATCTAAGCGTTTTTTGTTTCCTTTTTAGAAAAACTTTTGCACTAACTTTATCGTTTCTTTGTTAAAAACACGCACTCAGCTTCAAAAAGCAACCCTTTTAGCGACCGTTTAGTTTTCTATAAAGACTTGCACCGTCATTATTTACAACCCTTCGGATAAGCCCTTGACAACAAACCTTTTTAACATTTTAAAACTCCGGCCAACAATGGATGATGTATAGTTTTTTTTCACCAACTAGGATTATGCAACTCTTCTGAATAAATGTTTTAATATTTAAAAGATTAGCGTCATGTTATTGCGTTTTAGTTTAAGTAAATATTTTTTGGATTTAAAATGTTTTTATTTGTGAAAAAGATTGTTGTTTTTAAATAGGTGCAATATTGGCTGTATAATTCTGATGTAGACACGAATAATAAAATAGATTACACAGAATAACGCTTAACGCTTTATTTATTTATGTGATACATAACGACTTGGACTACTATCTAGTTAGTATTAGCACAGATAATATAATACTAGCATACAGATGCCTTATCCTATACAAAGAAACCATGCCGACGTAAATAGCGTTTTTCATCTAATTATACCGATTATTTTGTGTAAATTGATCGCGTTCGGTTCGTATAGAACGTCGGCATGGTTTTTTTGTATGAGATGAGACACCACTGGTATTAGTTACTTAAGTACTACTTACTATATACAATTACATCCGTACATTTCTGAGCACACACTTACCTAGTAGGTACTTTTTCTAAGCGCAGACTTCTGCCTGCTGCAACAAAACATTCTAGATTTGATGCTCTCCGTGTCTTTTCCCCACTGGAAGTCTCGTCTGTTTCAGCGACTGTTGCTTCTTCAATAGGCGAATAGCAATTTATAATTTCTCTGTCTGCTATTCCCTAACCTACTGCTCCTGCAAGCAATTTAGAGCAGGCTTCTGTATTGAATATTTGGAGTTATTTCGTGTCAAACCTTGCTTTAATATTAAAGTTTGACAGTTTTTAAGGCGAAAGTAGATTTTAACAAATACTCAACTTCAGTGAAAATCTATTCGGTGAAATAAAATCAAAAATATATATACCTAAAATATCTAGTATACCACATAGAACTGTACTTCTGAGCAAAAGTCTTTTCGGAATGGCATCTTTAATTTACAATAGGATACCTGTGGATATTTTAAACACTAAGGAACTGCCACTATTTAAATATAAATTAATGGCAGGACATAATGGAACTGTAATTTACCTAAAATCTGTCTTTATAACCTAACTATAAAAAGATTTGATTTGATTCACATTCTTATTTCAGAAATCGGATGATAGAAAATGATTTAATTTTCATCCAAGAAAATTTATTATTCAAGACCAAGCTTAGTCGTCAACAAGCAAATAATGATCAGAGGCTGCGCGGGCGCGGGGTTAAGTCCGCAGAATTATGCTCGGTGGCGAGCTGTTTGGTGGCGCGAGGGGCGCGTACGATGGGGTTGAAATGGGCTAATACTAGTGATGGTTGATGTCGATAAAAATACGATCATTATCGTATTAAAAAAAACTGACTAAATACTTTTTGAAATATAAGGAAATTGAAGGTGTTTTTGAAATATAGTGTGAGATTAGAATGCGAAAGTTGTAAACAATACGGGAATCGTTATAAATCTTACTATTTATGTATTTTAAACTATAGAGCAGACTAGATTGTGATAAGATCCAGGCAGTAGTCGCTTTTGTGTGCCTTTCAAACCTCAAACCTATATCGTTACAATAATTAATTAACGGGTTTGATTGTTATGAGTATTTCGAAGATCCCAATGAAACAGAATATTATTATACAGTAGCATGCCCAGTACAAAACCTTTTATTTCTTCATAGGCATATATCGGCGTAACTATCGATAAGGCAGAAGTACATCACTAAAATCATGTATTAACCCTTCAATGTGCATATAGGAACATTTAATGCATTCATGGGCTCTCGAGCGTGGCGACGACGCCAAAGTAACTAAACTAGACTGCCCCAACGTTCACTTTTTATTTATTATTTTAAAATGGGACGGGTAATTTCGAGATTAGGGTCTTAGTAGTCCAGTTGTTATTGAATTTTAGAGCCACCTGTAGCAAAGGATTTTCCGCTCGTTTATACTTAGTATTTGAGTACGGCAAGATGGGCAGACGACATTTATTGCCAACGCGTGTAAAACGTTGATGAGGCTGGCACAGACACGTGGAGATTGGCACAAGAAGAGAGAGGATTATGCTCAGCAGTGGGCGAAGTCAGGCTGTAGATGATAATGATGTTGTTGTTGTTTGAGTTTTGAGTATGAATGCGGATGGTCACAAATAGAAGAAGAGCAAAGAAGTGATAGATGGATTGTGTAATAATTATATGGTTATAAAGGAGATGGCTATGAGGTGACGGCTAATTGAAATGAATTAAAGAAGAAGATATTAAGTATGGTGCACTGACCGCAAATAAATTTAAATTAGAGCAGGAGGATGGTGTAGCATTTGGGGAAAATAATATGTTGATTAGCGGATTTTTGGTAGAAAGATCGAGAATTCATTCCGTTATCTAAAAAAAAAAAAAATTGTCGGTCCATGAGCTGATCACAGTTAAATAAAAAGTCATTTATTTGCATTAAATGCGGTACAAAAGCTGGTAAAAATAAATTATTAGCACAGTGACACATTTCGCCATAAGTTAGCAAATATTAATCTTTAAGATTTATGTGCTGCAGTGTTTGAAGCTGACAAAAAGAGCATTAGTTTTTTTCTGAATCAGAAATAGCTACTTTCACGTATCATAAAATCTGGTTTGTGCTTTCTAATTTAGGCGTAAAATCTCAATATTTCACCTAGCCAATAACACCATATTTTTAACCCTTTGGCAGCAACCGTGACGCAGTTACTGAACATTTTAGCAGGAATCGCCGTTGATCCGTATCGGCACCATTTGGTGTTAAAACGTCGCTTTGTACGACTATTTGTCAACCAATCAGCCGGAAACGGTTATGACGAATCGTACAAATAATGTTGATGTGGCAGAAAACATTCAATAATATCGCTGTTCAACTTTTTAACCGACTTTACAAAAAGGAGGAGTTTCTATGTTCGGCTGTAAGTTATTATTTTTTTGTTTTTGTTTACCAATTACTCCGTCAATCGATTCTGAATTTTTTTTTTGTTTCTTGGTGTTCGCATTGTCACTAAGTTAGGATCTGATGAGGGGATCTCATGGAAAGCGATGGAACTCCTCAAACTTTATAGGCATACATTAGCGATTTTGGTATTTTCATCTACATGGTAAGCACTTGCATTTAGAAACTATCATTTGGGGAAGCGGAACTGATGAAGAAGAGCCACTGGAACTTCTTAATATTAAGTATGTTTTGGGTATGACATATCTCGAATAGTTCTTCTTCTTAGCGTATCGATGGCAAATATAGTCTCTAAATATTATGTTTGGCCCAGAATTCTGCCACGGCAATACCATCCGGTGACGCAGTCATACTGCCATGCGTCCCGAATAGTTAAATGACTGTGATGAAGCAAATTTTTATAAATGGTTCTAATGTAAATGGTACCATCGAACTGATCTGATGTTGACGCCAGAAGGTAGGAACCGGAACTCCGTAATAAAACAATGTATCCCAGTCGTGTTTAGGCTTGTTGGTAATGACAAGCCCTCTGGCTATAAATGATTTTTATGGTAGGTAATATAAGGTACCAAAACTAAGAGGAGAAAAATAAAAAACTTTTTAACAAAAAAATTAAACCGACTTCCAAAACAAAACACTACAAAGCGAAAAATAACTTTCTTTTCGGCAGTCAGTGTTCAAAATGAAAAATAATAGGTACCAAAGACACCGACAGCCGAAAAGAAAGTTAGCTTTGTAGTGTTTTGTTTTGGAAGTCTCTTTATTTTTTTTTGTTAGATGTAAAGTTTTTTTAATATAAATATTCTGTTGCACGGTTTTATTTTTAAAATCTGGTACTTAATTAAAAATTAAAAATAACATGGGAAGCTCTGTCAAAAAAACTATATCTTGTCAAGATATTGTCCCTATAAAGGATAACACCATTTTATTCTACAGAGATATTTCAACCTCTGATCCCTGGTACAAAAGGACCATCGACCAAAACGCGTGTCTGATCAAATATTTATATAATTTATTGCTTGTCAATATCGACAAAGGGTTGGCAATAAAAAAACGACGCAGTCTGCACGGGCTATTAAACTATTAAATAAATTAAAGCGAGGCGAAGCAAGGTGCCTGATCTAACTAGATTACAAATAAATGTTACACTATTACACTTTAGCGTTGGGATGATTAAGTTCGAGCCGTAGTAGTGCAAGGATTGTGGAGAAGAAAGGCATAAGTCTTTTTAACTGACTTCAAAAAAGGAGGAGGTTCTCAATTCGTCTGAATCTTTTTTTATGTATGTTCCCCGATCACTCAAAACACGCCAGGATCACAGGATTTGTAAAATTCTTCTTTTGTTTGAAAGGGCATACATCCCAGGTTGTCTCATATTCATTAGGTCAGGATCTGATGATGGCATCCCATGGAAATCGAGGGAACTCCTCTTTTAATATAGGCATACAGCGAATTTGGTATTTTCACCAACAATGCAATCATTTACACTCAGAAAGTATCATTTGGTAAAGTGGAATTGATGAAGAAGACAACAGAAGATGGCTACTGGAACTTCTTAATGTATGTCACGGATATAAGATACCTATCTCGAATAGTTAACCGACTATGATGAAGCTAATACTTATAAATATACTGATGAAAAATGGTACCATCGAATTGATCTGATGATGAAGCCGGAAGGTAGGCACTGGAACGCCGAAATAAAACAATGTATCCTTGTCGCGTTTGGAGTTATTGGAATCGTCATGAGATACTCGTAGACGTACTTTGGCTATAAATGATTTTCATGGTAATTCGATGTACCAAAACTAAAAAGAAAAAATAAATCATTTTAACAAAAAAAGGTGTATTTACAAGTATTTTTACAAGCTTTTATTTAACTTGGAATAGATGTGTGTGTGTAAGTGTGATCAGGTCAAATCTTACAACTGAATTATAAAACAGTTATCCTCAAACGATTAAGATGAAAATTTGCATACACGTTTAGATTGGTTGACAATGCATGGTTAGTAGCTAAGTGACGTTATTCTAAATCCAATATGGCGGACGGCCCAAGATGGCGGACTAGTTATTTTTTGTACACTGCCGTGATCTGTGTGTCAAATGAGAGGGCTTCCTGCGAAGAATAAGAAAACATATTTTAATGAATAATTTTATAGTGTGTTAAATTGCAAAATTCACGGAATACGGTTATCACGAGTTATGGACTACGGATGTTCTTTGCTACGTGCATGACGGAAAAACAAAAACCTTGTTTTGTCCTTGTTTTTCAGGAAAATGCGGTGAGAACGAGTTTTGTTTTCAATTTGCCTATTGCAAACCTGAGCAAAACATGATACCTACACACTACGATGCTGTTTCCTTGCACCTGTGAACGTTACAGGCATTTTGAAATTTAAAAATAGAAAGAAATCTCGCGCGCCACATTGGTCCATCCAGTGCTTCTCGCATCCGTCCGTCTCAGATGATCTGTTCAGGTAAAAGTAATGGTAAAGTTTTAGATTTAAAATAAATCACAAGCCATAGAACTGTCGAGTTCATTTTTACTAACCCACATAATTCACTCATCAAACCAAAATCACGCTAAAAAATAATCAAAAATTTTCGTCTCCTGTTCGAAAATCAAGTGTTGTGGGCGGAGCTAGTCCGCCCTATAGGACCATAGTTTCAGAGCCCATAAAGCGGGGTGCACACCGTGTCAACCCCCAGTACACAAGCGACGCACGCGCGGTCGCACTGTGCGCGCGACCTCTAGTCATGGTGGACAAAAATATAATTATATAATATTTTTTTTAATAGGAAAATATTCATATTTGATAGACTTTAGTGTTGTGATTGTGTTTAGTGGAATAGTCTGAGTTTTGATAGAGAATTTCATTTAAAAAAATATCAAAGTAAGTTTAAATAGTTTTTACTTTTTGTGTATATATGTGTATATACATGAGTTTTGTTAAAACTATAGGTAAATAAAATCGTAAGATTGTGTTGTCTTTAGGCAATAGTACCTACGTCGTGAAGCATACTGCTATTTTCCAGTAAAACTAGATTGAAATTTCGAGTTCGACTTAATACTAATACTACTAATAATACTATATTATAAAAATCAATGTTCGTGCTTTATGTGTTACCATACTATCCATCCGATTGCGATAAAACTTTACCAACTACCTGCACTTGCGCGGAGGCTATAGGCATAACCATTACATTTAAGTACATATACTTACATTCAATTAACTTGAGGCACAACAGGCCGGGTATCAGCTAGTGTAAAATGAAAGCAACGGGGATAGGCCTTAGCCAACATTAAATTGTTATTTATAATATTTAACTACCTATTAATACACTGCACTAAAACCCAAACCAACAACTAACTCGTGAATCTTAAATATCTTTAAAATAAAACAATAACGCCCCATTTTTCAATACCAACCACTAATATTATTACGCCAGCTCATAATCTAAAACGCATAAAACAATTCAATAGCAATTAACTTGCCGACTCGGTCGCGGTTCGCTGGTCATAGTCGGAACAAACAAATGCCGGTCGCGTGACGGACGCGTGGGTAATACAGGTGGCGCACCCTAGTGATTGAGCGATTGATTCATGTTTTAATGTAAACTTTTATTAGGAAATCTAGTTTATAAATGGCGTAGTTAATGGCGAAATATTTGGCAACCAAAGGTGTGATTCCGTAGCTGACTGCAGGCGACACCAGCATGCGACGATTTGCTGCGATACTACTGGTTTCTATGTATTTCTATAAAATACCCTCCGCAACTAGTGACAGGTCACCTACCTAGAATCACACATTTAGGAATAGACTACTTCCTTTGATCACTAAATGATATGGCCACTAAATAGAGAGCGGTGAAACGAGTTTTCCGAATTTTATTATATAGCATCTGTAACTTTCATATTCAGTAACTAGACAATCATTTCTTTTAAAGTTAGTTTTAATAATATAAGATTTGAATTGTATTATACAGCGAGTACAGCTAATGTCGTTTCATCCTAGTAATAGAAATGAAAAGAACGTATTAGGTATACTATATATTTACATCAAAACTCCAGCTATAGATGAAGTGATCCTTCGTCATTCGTACCCCAAGACCACACTATTTAAAAACAATATCATGTATACTACCAAACAAACGCGTATGGCGTATGGCCACAGATAATAAAATACTGTATGGCATAGTGGTGTGGTGAGTGGCACGCGACCCGAAACGTGTCCGACGCGTGTTCATAACAGGTGGCGTTACGCCGATCATGTCTGTAATTAAGTCATTGACTACGAATTAACAACGCTGCTTTAGAGATTTTGATATCGATATTTGATAGTTGCCTCTATCATCATTTAGAGGTTCAATCAACATTTAAACAGATTTTTTCGTTACTTTAGAGACGTCGAAGAGAGTGTTTTTAGGTTCTTATTAAGCTGTAATTAAGTTTGAGATTCAAGACAATTAAGCGAAACGAAATCATTCAAAGGACGCATTAGTAGTTCTTAATTTTGTTTTTTTTTTAAGCAACCTATATTGTTCCACTGCTAGTCAAAGGTCTCCCTACAGCTTTCCACTCTTCCCGGTGTTTTGTAGTTGTTTTACAAAAATATAAAATCCGATAATTTCGTCACAGCCCCGATCAATCTGTAGGGCGTACTCGAGCACCCTAAATCGGAAATCTGTCCGGAAGTAGGAAGTGATAAAGTTCAACAGTAACTGACTTTGTGTGGTGTTGGTCACGCAAACGTCTGGTCGTGGGGTGGGTCACCTGTCTGTCCCGCCAGTGCAGTAATTGGTGCAAGACAAATAATGGGGGTTGAGAGTACACAAACATGTAGGATTTACAGAAAGAAACATGGTGACAGAGTAGTTTATGCGGAATTGCGGATTATTTTGTGCTATGAATTTAACTAAAAGTTTTAACATCTTTTTTACGATTAGGCCGCCTATTGTGTGACCCATGTTATGTTTCCTTCATCTCTCTTTTATGTAACGTGTATGGTTTACATAATAAAGAGTATTCTATCTATATTGTAATGAAAACTATCGTCCAAAGTATTATACTGGAACTTCATTAACTTTACGAGATTGAATGACGGCCTGTATGATATTATTATATATCATCAAAATTAAATATCCTTTCCTTTCTTTCCAGTTTTCAACGATGTTCAGCACTAACTTTGAAGACTACTGTGACTTTAACGACAGCATCTGCAGCAATGACTCCGGTATCGACAGATCCTACACAGACTCCTTCGTAAAATCTACGAATAGCACTCCAATGAAACATGAAACATCCGACCTTGGGATATCACTCACCCCAACAAAAGATGTGAGAAGAAAACTCTTCAGCGAAGAGTACGATGCCTTCCAAGATCCAATAGATGATGTTAAAATATTCGATGAAAATTTACAAGCAGTAAATACATCAACGCCTAAGAAAGAGAAGAAACCAAAAGATCCCAACAAGCCTAAGCGAAAATACGCTAACGGAAAGAACAGAATCTCAAGATGTAAAAGTCCTACCCAGCTGATGAAGATCAAGAGGAACAGAAGAATGAAAGCCAATGATAGAGAGAGGAATAGGATGCACATGTTGAACGAAGCCTTAGATAGATTACGCTGCGTGCTACCAACATTCCCTGAAGACACGAAGCTAACCAAAATAGAAACTTTACGGTTCGCGCACAACTACATATTCGCTCTAAGTCAAACATTAGACTCGTTAGACAATATAAACTCTGGACAAGCCCCAGCAGAAGAATTCAGTCTAAGCTACGATAAGCTACAAAATTATCCAATTACAGGTGAGAAAGTCACAAAAGACGCTTTCAGAGATATATTTTCAGTTCCCAACAAACCAGAAGGATGTGGTGACGGCAGTTATAGGAATTTCCAAGGATTTAGCAGACCTTTTCCAAATGGATCCAACTTTTTGCAGACGACTGAAGGTGTGCTTATAAATGTAGGGAATGTCACAGTGTCTGTGAACAATAAGGGAGGGAACTGTATCACGTCAACCACTGGGACTGGTTTCTTCACACATCCTTCAAGTTTCGGTGAAGACATGAATCAGCAGGCTTATCAATATCAAAGATACGAAGCTACCACCTATAACGAATCTACTTATGAAGCAAATAATGTTAACGGAGAATATTTCAATCAGAAGAACTACGAACTATTCAAAAATGCCTTCGATACTGCAAAGAATAGAAAGATTGAGAAGACTGAAGATTATATGTACGGAAAATATAATAATTCTATGTATGGGTATACTGACACAACTTGTTATAATGGGAATACTAACGAATATTTACAAAATAGCTATTATTATAATGACCAAAGATGTTACAGAAACTTTTATAACAGAGCTCCTAGTGTTGTGAATGCTCAAATCTGATGTAGTGAAGCTAGTCACTTTGTACAAAATATTTTTGATATAATATTATACAAATTAGTTTTAAGCACAAATTGTACTATACCAAAGACAATAATATTTAGCGTTAGGGTAAGTTGGTTTTGTAAAAGTCTATTTCGCTAGTCATTTTTGTGAAATAAAATATACTTTTTTATATTTGTATTTACTTGTTTTATTTAAAAGAATTGTGTTTTAAAAATATTAAGCAATCAGCTTACTTAGCAGCAGTACAAGTTTGGGGATGAAAAATACAGAGCTGCGAGACATAAAGACTGCTGAGATCTAGAAGAAAATGCATAACTTTTAACACTGATAGTAGAAAATTAAAACAAAGAGAGTTTGCAACATATCGATTTGTCAAGTTCAAACAATAGCAAATAAACGGTAGCCCAGTTCAACGTATAGAAAGGGAGAAATTGACGCATGATTTACCACTGTGTAATAATACAAGTAAGCACCATGAATATAAATCAAATAGGAACAATAAACGTTAAAGAGCGAAAAGTTGTGAATGCTTATGCGCACCCCTATGGTAGCTTTTGTTCAGGATCTATAGAAAAATAAAGCCACAAATAATACATTCAACAATGAACCTTAATCTGTTGAAATTGAGTCTTCTACAACTGCAAATGTAAGGTTGTTAGTTTAGAATAGGGGCACCCGTTTGGATCGAGTTACGATTTTCGAAAACTAATGTTTGCTTTGGAAATTCGTTACGAGCATTATTGCTGGACGTACGTGTTTGCTCCAATTATTTAGATGTCATATTTTTGGGATCATTGTTAGATGGGCAACCAATCAATAACATGCCTTGTAACATAGAGCTAAAATTGATCAAACTGTGAAGACGAAGTTTATAATGTTTGAGAAGATGCTGATGGGATTTTCTATTTAGACTTACAGTGGCAAAGAAGTGTCTTAAATAACATCGTAATTACATCCCCTTGTTTTTTTTCAAAGTATTAATAAATTTTCTCAGGACTTGAATTGACCTGCTGCATTTAAATTTACATAATTATTATTACTTATGAAAAATACCATAAAGGTTTCATGAGACTCCAAAAGATATTTTCGTCATGTACTGCCATTGCTCTAGGAATAACTGAAATAAAGTTTATGGGCGCATGGTTGGCGCAGTGGTTGAGCGATTGACTGCTGCGCTGCGTGTCGCGGGTTCGATGCCCGCACGGAACAAATATTTGTATGACCTACCAGATAATTGTTCCGGATCTGGGTGTTTGTGACTTAATATGTTTGAAAACGCACCCATGATATTGAGAAATTCCTAGTGTGGTGCAAAGATAATATTAAAAAATAAAATTGACGATCTTCTTACGTTGTAACACAAACAAAGAATATATTCAATCATTTAAATAAACACAATGTGTTACAAATTACACCTGGCGTCCAACTGTCACCCAAAATTACAATAATTACAGAACAAATCTGCGCTTTCGTCACGCACCATTGCGCAGGAGTTCTGATTCGAAATGGTGCAAACAGGAAATTAGCTTCCGACTAAGAGTTAATTTTGTCGTTTTTGTGTTTATATGATTGATGGGAAATCCGTGGTAAGCAGAACTTTAGTTACTACAGTAACTACATGGATAAGAATAGACATCATCATCATCAATCATCATCAAATTAATTAATGTGTAATTTATTTAATTGAACTGTTACATATGTATAAAATTCTAATTATTCTATTATACAATTCTAATATGTTATTATTATATATATTTTTATTATTTTATTCATCATGGACCCCTTTCAGGTAAAGGCCTCCTCCAAGGATTTCCCATTTGTTTAATTTTTTTGATATGGAAGTTGTATTCCTTCAAGTTATATTCCTTGGGTAGTGGACAAAATCTTCCACTGTGACCACCCGGCTTTGAAGATGTTTTGTGTTATCTATTTCTTTTCTTGCCATTTCCACTTTTTTTAGAGGTCTTGATCAGGTCTGCTAATTGGTTTTATTTTTGTTATGATGGGTTTGGTTAGTTAGTACATAATTTAGAAGGCCCGGCTTCTCTAATTTCAGGTCGATTAGAAAAGGTAGTAATAACAAAACTACACTTATCAAAAAATCTAAAAGTAGTATGATGATTATCAGAAAAATCAAAAACCGTGCAAATAAATCCCAACCGACAAACTCGAAACTGATAAAACCCACATACAAAACCATCAACTAACTACTATGAGCCAAAACTCACACCTATTGCAATTTTCTGGTCACAAACCTCGTTTATTTAACTCCATTGACACTAGAATACCGAATGACACGCCGTAACAGCCGTGTCCATACACAACGCAGCGAGACCGACGGATTATCACGGCTACCGATGGAAACCAAACATTTAGCCACCCCATTCTAGCATACAATGTAACATGACATGCTAAATTAGTCTTTATAGAACTGGAGGGAAGATTGAAAGTCATGTGTGAAGGTGAGATTTCGAAAAAGGATAGGAATTTGGAAAAATTGCCAAACCAATTATCCTTAACACTACATTTTGGCCAGGATTGCGGATTAAAGGACCACAGGGCATGAATGACTGTCTGTGTAAACGTATTGTCTTTGTTCCTATACTATTTTTATCTAACAGTACAGTCTCATAATTACTGAATAAAAACACAATTTTAGAGCGCCAAAATATTATCTTAAAAAAATAATCGTGGGAATGTGAACTTATGTACCTAAAGAGTAAGTATGGAGTTTCTTGTACATTCTTCTCCATAACAAGCTACTTTCCGAATGCACGGTAGACTCATAAAAATTGATTCTTTCTTCCTTGTAAATTTTAATGTAACGTTCAAAAGTGCCGCTTGGTGGCCTAGTTGAATATAATATCTTTGTCTTTGAATTAATTTTAAACTTGTTTGAAAACTGATTTCCCTATTCCATTAGGGAAAGTGGTTATAAAGCAAGAATTAAACTGACACATAATATAACAGATATCGTTATCTACTACATCGAAGCTGCTAAAATGCGGTACTTAGCAATATCTCCCCACAAATCTATCGTAACTGCACCGGCGGCTATTAATCCAATGCATTGAGATTCCACCCCAGTGCAGTAAAACCAATAAATTTTTATATATCGACTTTTGTGTGAGAGGAACATTCTGTTAGTTGGAATAGTCAAAAGTATGGTTAGCTTTGAAGACCTAGTTTAGTTACCTAGTAACTAGGAATAAAATGTATCGTTTATTTGCATTTTTTGTTAAAGTAATTTCTAAGTGGTAGTTACTTTGTACCTTTGTGTCTTTGGTACCTACCTATTTTATTCGTTTTTGACACTGAATTCCGAAAAGAAAGTTAGTTTTCGCTTTATAGTGTTTTGTTTTGGAAGTCTAAGTAGCTTTTTTGTAAAGATTTTTATTTTTATCATTTTAGTTTTGATAACTTATATTACCATGAAAATCAATCTGCCTAAACACGACTGGGGTACATTGTTTTATTACGGAGTTCCGGTGCCTACCTTCCGGCTTCATCACCAGAGTAGTTCGATGGTAACATTTTCATTAGAACCATTTATTTAAATTTGGTTCATCACTGTCATTTAATTATTCGAGATATCTTATACCAAAACATATTTAGCATTTAGAAGTTCCAGTGGTCATCTGTGGTCTTCTTCATCAGTTCCACTTCACCAAATGATACTTTCTGAATGCAAATGCTTGCCATGTTGATGAAAATACCAAAATCGCTATATGTATGCCTATCAAATTTAAGAAGTTCCCTCGATTTCCATGGCATCCCCTCATCAGAACCTGACTTGGTGACAATGCGACCGCCTCGAGAGTATACACAAAAAAAAAGGATTTTCAAAATCGGTCCATAATAAAATTGACAGAGTAACCGGTGATCAGACAAAAAAACAAACATACAGCCGAACATAGAACCTCCTCCTTTATGGAAAGTCGGTTAAAAAATCAATACTCCCTCCTTTTCCTTCTTCAGCTTTCAAATTCATTGATATTTTTGTGACAAAAATTCAAGTAAGATCGGAAATGTTATCACAAGATTTATTCATGACATCGAATCATACCCTTGGGCTATTTAACTTCCAAGTAAAAATACCACAAAAATCCCCTACAAATCCAACCGTTAATTTTATTTAAAAAAAAAACTATAATCAAATATAGAACACATGTCCGCTATCGTATGTCCAGAAACCTAGCCCTGGGCTAATTGGTCCTCCATGTTTGCTTGTCTGTTTGATTTTGTTTAAAATTCATCCCGGCCCCGGGGCAGTATTTGTTTAGTCCACTAAGCTAATATTCTCGTTTGTTTAAGTTTTTTAATGGAAGGGTGTGTTTATTCGATTTTGATAATGTGGTCGCTACTGAATTTTATTTTGATTGAGTCGGTAGAGTTTTGGAAATTAATTAAATTGTTGTAGCGACTCCATTAATTGTTTATTAATAGAATACATATTACTTTAGGGAACTTGCATATAAATAATATTTTAAGTTAACTGTTAATTACCGTTTAAGGATTCTCACGGCCTGCGCTCAGATGTTATTGCATGTTATAATAGGTTATTGTAATGTGCAAGGGTCCTTTGGAACAATGACTTTATTATCTTAGTTTTAAGAATTTAGCTAAGGTTTCTGTGTGATGCCGACGGTTCTTTTGTTAATGTATAACTTTCTATATTTATTGTGCAACCCATTATAGCTGTAAAAACCTTTGTATTTTAGTTCGTAACGTGCCGCTCGACAGTTATCCTAGTATTCAACAATTGTGTAGAAGCATTCATTCAGTCTTATTCGGTCTAGAGGTGCGGTCGGTCGGCACTCTTACTCTCTGTAATTTATCTTAAATAAACTAAGAAAGAAAGAAAGAAAGAAACGGGTTACCTAGTGCTTCGGTTAGTGCGCGGATCGCGATACCTGTGCGCGAACGAGTGTTAGTTTTTCATTCACGGAAGAAATAGTAGTCAACAACAAAATGGCCGGTGAGGACCAACCCCAGCCCGCTGCAAATACACGTCAAGTTATTTTAAAGCCTTTTAATCCGGCTAAGCCGGAAATATGGTTTGGCGGAGCGGAGTGCTTAATGGCATTGGCAGGAGTAACGTGCCCGCGCTTGAAAGCTGTATGCGTAGTACGCGCCCTAGACACGGAAGCGATGGAGGGGCTCACCGACATACTAGCCGAGTTGCCGGCTTTTCAAGGAGATGCATACCAACATGTCAAACAGACAATGCTGACAAGGTTTGGTGACTCACAGACGAAAAAAACACGGCTTTTGCTCGAGGACCAGGAGATCGGTGACCGCACGCCATCACAGTTTCTGCGGCATCTAAAGACTCTTGCTGGGTCTTCGGTAACGGACGACGTCCTACGAGCAATATGGATAAAAGGTTTGGCTCACGACATGCAGAACGTGGTGGTAACAAAGACGGATGCCTCTTTGAATCACCTTGCGGATGTGGCAGACCTCATTAACGAAAACCACCAGCTACGATCTAGCCGAAATACCTGCGGCACTGTAGCCGCTGCGCAACAAGAGCCCGCACCGCCGCCTGAAGGACGAATCATATTGCTACTAGCTGAAATGCAGGCTCAGTTAGACGAGTTACGCAAGTCCCGACCACGCAGCCGCTCCAGAGAGAGACCAAGTCGCAGCCACTCAAGAAGCCAATCAAGGTCGAGACCAGAAGGGTGGAAGTGCTGGTACCACCTTAAATTCGGCCCTGCAGCAGAGAAGTGTGTGCAACCCTGCGCATATAAAACACCACCGGCGGGAAACGCGAGCGGGGGTCATTAGTGGCGGATGACGCAAACTCCCAGCCACCCACACGCCGCATTTTTATTAAGGACAAAAACCACAAGGTAGATTTTCTTGTTGATACCGGGGCAGACCTATGCGTTTATCCAAAGTCTCTGATTCATACGGCTCGCCAAATGTCAGCCTATGGGTTAGTGGCCGCTAATGGTACACAGATCGCTACATATGGTACGATCCCACTCACACTTAACCTAGGTTTACGCAGAGATTTCCCGTGGATGTTCGTGGTGGCAGATGTATCTAAACCAATAATTGGAATCGATTTTTTAGCGCATTATAATTTAATGGTCGATGCGCGCAACCGACGACTTGTAGATGCAACCACCCAGTGTACCGTTAACGGGCAGGTAGTTGGGTGCAAAACTGAATCAGTCAAAACCATTAATGGTGAAACGCAGTACCACCACCTGTTAGCACAATATGTCGACATTACTCGCCTTGATGGGACTATGCAGAAAACGGTCAAACACAATACTCAACACCACATAATTGTTACACCTGGTCAACCAGTTGCGCAGAAGCCTAGGCGTCTAGCTCCGGACCGCCTGATTGCAGCGAAGAAAGAGTTCGAGTCGATGTTAAAATTAGGCATCGCTCAACCGTCGAAAAGTTCGTGGGCTTCGCCGCTACATATGGTTCCAAAGTGTGAAGACGAGTGGAGGCCGTGCGGTGACTATCGTGGGTTGAATGAAAGAACAGTTCCCGACCAATACCCAGTGCGACATATTGAAGACTTCGCCCAGTGCTTAAGTGAAAAAAAAGTGTTTTCAAAACTAGATTTAGTGCGTGCGTTTAACCAAATCCCTATCGCCGAAGAGGACATTCCAAAGACAGCAATAACTACGCCCTTCGGTTTATTCGAGTTTAAGTTTATGACTTTTGGCTTGCGTAACGCAGCACAAACTTTTCAACGATTTATGGACGAAGTGTTATGTGAACTTGATTTTGTGTACTGCTACATAGACGATATTTTATTCGCGTCTAGTGACGAAACGGAACATTTAAAACACTTAGAGACTGTATTTGATAGGTTAAGGAAATACGGTGTAGTAATAAACCCCGCAAAGTGTGTGTTCGGGCAATCTGAAGTTGATTTTCTGGGTTATCAAGTGTCATCAGCAGGTACACGTCCGCTCCCCGAAAAGGTTGAAGCAATACGTACCTACCCCTTGCCAACCACCGCGAAGCAGCTACGCCAATTCCTAGGTATGTTAAACTTTTATAGAAGGTGCATACCTAATGCAGCGAGTAGCCAAGCTAGTTTACATGAATTACTATGCGGCAACAAAAAAGGAAAAACACCTATTACTTGGAACGACCAAGCTAAGCGGGACTTTAAGACTTGCAAAGACAGCTTAGCTGAAGCAACGTTATTAGTGCATCCAAAGCCCGATGCCGAACTTGCTATTTTCTGTGACGCTTCCAACATGTCCATAGGCGCGGCTTTACAACAGAAAATCGGTAATGAATGGCAACCAATTGCTTTCTTTTCTAAGAAACTTACGTCCCCTGAACAGAAATATTCAGCCTATGACCGCGAATTACTCTCAATATACGCTGCGGTCAAACATTTCAGACATTATGTTGAGGCGCGAAGTTTTATAATTTTTACAGACCACAAACCAATAACTTACGCTTTTAGGAAGAAAAATCAGCAATGTTCCCCTAGGCAATTTAGATATCTAGACTTTATTGGACAATTTACTACAGACATACGTCACATCAAAGGAGAGGACAACATTACGGCTGACCTACTGTCTCGCATAGAATCAGTATGTACTGAGATAGACTGGAAAGCTCTTGCATCTTCACAACACAATGCCGCGGAGCTTAAAAGCTTAATTGACAATAGAAACTCGTCCCTTAAATTACGTCTTGTTCATTTGCCAGAGTCAGACAAACAAATTTTTTGTGACTTCTCTACCCTAACAGCAAGGCCTTTTATTACGGAACCATTCAGAAAGTCCGTTTTCAATATGCTTCATAATACCTCCCATCCAAGTAGCAACGACTAAGCTTATCACTAAACGATTTGTTTGGCCCTCGATAAATTCTGATTGTAAGCTATGGGCCAGAGCATGTGTTGATTGTCAACGATCAAAGGTGTCTCGTCACGTCATTACAACACCGGGAACATTTACACTTCCGTCATCTCGATTTGAACATGTGCATATTGACATCGTAGTTATGCCCTATTCTGAGGGATACCGTTATTGTCTTACTTGTGTGGACCGATTTACAAGATGGCTGGAAGCTATTCCCATTGTTAATCAAGAAGCCGACACAGTAGCTCGTGCATTTTATTCCAATTGGATTGCTCGTTTTGGCATACCACTTAGAATCACAACAGATAGAGGAAGACAGTTTGAGTCAAACCTATTCAGAGATCTCAATACCCTGACCGGTACGGCTCATTTTCGAACGACGGCTTATCACCCTGCAGCTAACGGCATGGTCGAGCGTTTCCACCGTCAACTAAAGAGTGCACTAAAGTGTCACAATGCAGCAACCAGTAGTTGGACGCGAATTCTCCCTACCATTTTGCTAGGAATTAGGTCGTCTTGGAAGGAGGACTTGAAAAGCACATCCGCAGAGTTAGTTTACGGACAGAGCTTACGCCTCCCCGGAGAATTTTTAGGTGACAATCCGAATAACAAAACTACGCAGGCTGAATTTGCTAAAGAGCTTCGATCGCATTTTAATAAGCTCAAGCCTGTCGCTAGTACCCAACACGGAAAGAAAAGCACTTTCATTTTCAAGGACCTTATTACCTCTACACACGTGTTGGTGCGGAACGATGCAGTCAAAGTTCCATTACAGCAACCTTATGACGGCCCTTATAGAGTATTGTCTAGGAAGGATAAAACATTCGTATTAGATATACGTGGCCGCGAGGTTACGGTATCAATCGATAGACTAAAACCAGCTTATTTCTTAAGGGATGCTAATTGTCATCCAGACAGCGCTACTAATATTGTCGTAGATCTCGCTCCCGAAATCACTTCACGTTCTCAAACCCCATCTGAATCAGTTTCCCAATGTTCACCATCTGTAACTCTGGTTCCTGAACCGCAGGGGCCGCGAAAGTCTGGTAGACGTGTACGATTTCCTGATTACTACCAGGCCAATTTTTCGTGATCTCGATCACTGGCAGGGGAGTACTGTAGCGACTCCATTAATTGTTTATTAATAGAATACATATTACTTTAGGGAACTTGCATATAAATAATATTTTAAGTTAACTGTTAATTACCGTTTAAGGATTCTCACGGCCTGCGCTCAGATGTTATTGCATGTTATAATAGGTTATTGTAATGTGCAAGGGTCCTTTGGAACAATGACTTTATTATCTTAGTTTTAAGAATTTAGCTAAGGTTTCTGTGTGATGCCGACGGTTCTTTTGTTAATGTATAACTTTCTATATTTATTGTGCAACCCATTATAGCTGTAAAAACCTTTGTATTTTAGTTCGTAACGTGCCGCTCGACAGTTATCCTAGTATTCAACAATTGTGTAGAAGCATTCATTCAGTCTTATTCGGTCTAGAGGTGCGGTCGGTCGGCACTCTTACTCTCTGTAATTTATCTTAAATAAACTAACTCCAACACGTTAACCAAGTATTCATTTTCGCGATTCTTGTAACGCCGATATAGCTAAGTAACGATACGTTCCCGAAATTGTATTTTAAGTTTAAATTAAAATCGAATATTTTTGTGCCTTTTTTGTCCAGAATGATATTTCGTTTGTAGCACTGTGCAAGTTTCGTTTAACCGGTAAAATTTGGGCAAGACACGTTGCAACTGTTTAGGAATTGCTAAACTTAGCACATTCTATATTCAAATTTTCTACAGAGAATTTGAATATAGAATTTGAATTTTCTATAAAGGATTTGTATACACAACAGTCGAGATTTTTATAATTGAGGGTGATATTAATGATTTACATTGGTTTTCAAAAAATTGTTACCTATAATTCATGATTTTAAAATAGCGGAATCCAAAGCGTGACAGACAACCATATAAAAATGCATTGCCTTCACAATAAAATTATATTACTAAAATCTATTACAAAATATTCATACTAGTCAATATCATTTAATCCCAAACATTATACTAATATAGAAAAGTATCAATTCTGTCATTCTCCGCATTTAATACCACAAGATGAATTGGCATCACCACAAATTGGCTATACAGCTGACGTTAAATTTACCTATCATTTACCATTCAAAATTACACTTTACCACACACTCATAAGACTCAATTTAGAATGCGAACTATCTAGTCTATGTCACCAGCACGGAAAGAGCTCTAGCTTTCCCTTGTGTAGAAAAAATAGGAACAAAAATAAACTGGTCAGAATTTGATAGAGGTCTTATTAAGCTGGTGCAAGCAAGTTAGGGAGAAGAGCTTAGTGATTTGACGTTCAGCAAATATTGTAAATTATTTATTATAAATATTAGTTGGTGAGTTCGATCGGTTTTGTGGCTACCGTTGGTTTTATTGCATAGTTTCGTTTGTAATTTGTAAATACTTTTGCTGGTTTTAGGTATCAATTTCTCTACATTAGGTACTTTATTTAAAATCGTCCATTGTAAAGTGAGACAGGGTCGCTCACAAAGGGCCTTATCAGAAGGCTTAAAAGTCACACAAAGAGCTATCTATGCTCGAAGTTGCCTTGCGTGATCGAATCAGAAGTGAAGACATCCGCAAGAGAACCAAGGTTACTGACATAGCACGAAGAATTGCCAAACTTAAGTGGCAGTGGGCAGGGCACATTTTTATATTTTTATTAAGGCTAGGCTCGCGCTTTACCAATTTGAATATTTAAGTAGGGCTCCCATACAACAAACGTGATATTTTTGCCGTTTTTTGCGATAATGGTACGGAACAATTTGTGCGCGAGTCCGACTTGCACTTGGCCGGTTTTTTTATAATTATATTCTATAGGCTCGAGCTTGACCACTATCTCACCTGATGGTAAGCGATAATGTGGTCAAAGATGTAGCACGCTTGCCTAGAAGGAACATATCGTATCGTTACATTGCACTTAGAACGGATGACCGTTGGGGCCGAAAAGTTCTAGAGTGGCGACCGCGTACTGGAAGACGAAGCGTTGGAAGGACTCCCTCTAGGTGGAGCGACCTGTCAAGGCTGCGGGAGTACCGTGGATGAGAGACACACAAGACTGATCAGCGTAGGAAAAATGTCCTATGTCACTCAGGAATAATGTAGCTTTCTATTGGTGAATTAAAATCGGACCAGTTGTTTCGGAGCCTATTCGGTACAAACAAATAAAAAAATCTTTCCTCTTTATAATAGTATAGTAATAGTATAGAAGTATAGATAGGCTCGCGCTTGACCACTATCTCACCTGATGATAAGCGATGATGTGGTCGACGGTGAAACACGCTTACCTAGAAATAACCTATTCACTCTTGACTTAAAGACCCCCAGATTGTAGCTGTCGGGAAACAAAGACTTCAGCAGGGAATTCCACTCCTTAGCTGTACGCATAATAAAAGTATTCGTGTTCCCAAAACGTTTTGTGCGTATGGATGGGATGTCCACCAAGTACCGATGACGCATCGCCGTACGTCTGGTAGTCCGAGGATGAAACGGGCTAGGTGGAATTAGGGCCTATTGTCATCAAACGACACAATTCATGGCGGCTCCTGTAACGAGGCAATAAGTTATTCTAATTGTTTTGCTTAAAACCAAAAACCGACTTGATTTCATTTTGAATTGCACAGATTTTTCTGTTTTCTTATCAACCTCTTTTAATTAATTTATTAAAATGAATAGATAACTAAGTGACTAACAACGCAACTGTTAGTAACTACCTACTTAATTTAAACAAGCAAAACCATTGCATTTCATATACTTGATAGGTTTATTCTACACCAAGCGTAAACACTTGAAAACATTTCATTGATCTTAAACTAACACACAAAATTACACTTTACTTTAAAAGATATTATGTTCATTTTTGTACGCACTGGTTACAGCAGCCATGGGTGGTTTATACTAATTGAATTTCAACGTTAAATCTATGAACGTAAGATCGATTTTTGTCTGAGTTGTGTTATTAGGGTTGTCCCAAATTATAACATTTGGTAGAATAGTAGAGTTTGGTACTTGAAGTTGATTGAAAACTAACTGTATCTTTGTGTGTTTGTTTGTTGAAATAATATTGGATAGTACGAGTTACGCTATCAAGTCGAGTGTGCATCTGTGGCTAGTTTTGGTATTAATTCATGTGGATTAGATGTTTTATAGACAAGATAATTAAATTACCCACAATATGAATTAATTAGCTATGATTTTATTTATGTTTTTTTTTATACAAGAGCCAGAAGTTCAGAAGATTGAGGTTTATAGAACAATTCCCAGAGACGGTAACTTACTCAAAAAATGTTCATGAAAACAAACCTGAAGTATTGTTAAAAGAACAATGACGTCATTTACACGTAACGACCGACGAGACGTCACGAAAATCGTAAGCAGATACGGGGTTTATTCATAAAGTAAATTTCAACGTCAAAAAAAGATGTTTCAGTTTATAACTTAGGTATGTATGTAGTTAATAAGTAATTTGAAGCAACGTTAATACGTAAAAATAGTAGAAGTAAAATTCTTGATACTATAGATTTATATTGAAAATAGTAGTACTTAGTTAAATTCTTGATACTATAGATTTATATTGAAAATAGTAGTACTTAGTTAAATTCTTGATACTATAGATTTATATTGAAAGCTTTTTATAACCCCTGACAGAAAAACAGGGGTGTTATAAGTTTGACGTGTGTGTGTTGTGTTTGTGTATCTGTCTGTGCTATCATAGCTCCTAAATGGACGAACCGATTTTCATTTAGTTTGTTTTTAGGGTTCCGTACCTCAAAAGGAAAAAACGGAACCCTTATAGGATCTCTTTGTTGTCCGTCCGTCTGTCTGTCAAGTCCCTTTTTCCTCAGGAATGCGTGGAGGTATCAAGCTGAAATTTATATTAAATACTCAAGTCTACTGTCCCTTAAAGCTGTGAAAAATTCAAACTTCTAAGCCAACGCAATCAAAAGATACAGCCGTTTATGCTGCAAAATGCCGCAAATTTTCGACACTCGCAAGGGACTCAAAACCTACAGGGTACTTCCCGTGAAGCAACGTCTTACAGCACAGATAAAGGAAAAATTACGAAAACCGTAATTTTTTTGTTACATCTTATAATAAAAATATTTTTAATAATTTTTCCTCATGAACGCGTAGAGGTATTAAATTGAAATTCATATCAAATACTCAGGTCTTTAATACCTTGAAGCTAAGGTTTGTACGGAACCCTCGACGCGCGAGTCTGACTCGGACTTGGCCGGTTTTTTTTTAAATGTTTCTTTATCGAGTGTTCTCAGTTATTTTTGATGAAAATCGGTTAAGCTGTTCAAAAGGTATGCGCATTTTATTCTTTCAATCGGGGTTTTCACAATATATCGTGTTATAATTACGTGTTTCGAAGGATTGCTGGTCGAAGCGTGTTTAGTTTAAACAGGTAATTGTGTTGGGGAATTTTATTTGTTTTTACTATTCTCCATAGTGATAAAAGTATCTATAAGTTTAAAATGATAAAAGGGTCATCAAAACCCTCTCCACGTTTGGAAAACGCTGACCTTAGAATTTCTCACGGCCATCAAAGTACCAATCAATAAACTACCACTAGATTAAACACTTAAAAGTCTCGATTATCCTACAAAAATACTATATAAAAATGTTTCACACGTTAACAATGACAAAATTAACCCTATCATCGCTCATGGCTTTTTAAATACTGTGTAATGGTAAAGTTATCCCACTTGAGTAGAAGCGTGTCATATTTAGTGGCAAAAAGTACCAAATAGAATGGTCTCAAGTGTCGTTTTAGGATTCCGGATTGCAAATGTTTTCGTTATAAAAAAATGTATGAAGAATTCACACGGGTTTTTTAGATAAAATATGAATTGTTGGTTTATTATTATCATTGATACTTATGATGATGATTCTGGGAACGTTCTGAAAAGCTCACAAGTAAAAGTACATTAGCCCGAAAGATCCTGCAGCTTTATTTTGTATCTGTGAAGAAACAGAAAGACAGAAAAGAAACATGATTTTAGAAGGACCTAACTAACTAACCCAACTGCTGGAGTCTGTGTTTCCCGACAGCTACAATGAAGGGGTCTTTAAGTCTAGAGTGAAAAGGTTATTTCTAGGCAAGCGTGTTTCACTGTCGACTACATCATCGCTTACCATCAGTGAGCCTATAGAATATATAAACAAAAAATAAAAAGTATATACAATTTTGGTCTACTCTACCTACACGGTAGAGTAGACCAAAATTTTTATATTAATTTAAATATCTTGAGAAGTCTTGGTAGTTATTGTAGAGCTCTTTAAAACAGCAGTTGGGGCCGACTGGATAGTGGAATCTAAAAGCTTTAGCAACAACAAAGGGTAGGTGTAAACAACCATGTAACAGCACACACATGCCGTGTTGCTGAACAGTTTTTAAGTGTGACGTCACGCCAGCCACGTGGCGGACACGTGGCGACGCGTGTGGCGTATCAACTGTTATGATACCCAGATTGTGTCCTATTAGTTCATTAAGTGCAACAAGTGAAGTCTACACTAGATTCTGTAACATCCGTTAACTTAAAATAGTAAATGTCTTATTTTGTCGGAAAACGTTTCCCCATACTAATCCTTAATCGAAACTAAGGTACCTAACTAAGTTAATTTGCTGAACCCCTAAAGACCTCAAGAATTTAATGAATGCTGAATGAGATTTTTTGTCATATTCAATCAGAGAAATGTTCAGGATTACAGATGAATCACAGTCACCTAAGATTATATTCTCTGCTCTAAAAGATTGATGCTCAAGTTAACGTTGCGAGACTTAGCTCAAATCATTTAAATTAAATCAATAATTTAACGCAAAACACATAGGTCCTTAAATTGGGGTAAATATTATTCATCTATAGCATTTTAACACCCACAACACGTGTCCTACAAGTGTAAAAACCTGCCGGTCTCATGCCGGACTTGTGCCGGTCGCGCGCCAGTCGCGTGCCGGACGGTATGGTTATCATAAACTGTTTATAATACGCAGATTGGTGACAAATAGGTGGTTCATTTGAGTGCTAAGTAATATGGTATAAGTGACCAAGTGGGCGGATTTTAGGGGAGATTTTTGAAGTGACTGCAGACGGGTTAATTTTAACTTACTTATATTTCTAGAACAAGGTGATTTTTATCAAGAGTGGCTGTGAGTTAAATATACAAAAATTAAATAAAAAAAATAAAAAATCCCGACTGCTTAAAATGCGAACTAAAAAGACGTGCTCTCGAATATGTATCCTCCAACTGCACAGCATGTTTTTTTTCGTTTTACGTCTTTTTAGTTCGCTTTTCAAGCAGTCGGATTTTTTGAGTTTTTGAATTATCTTTTTTTATTTATAACTAACTTTTTAGTTTTTTTTTTTTAATCAGATACATTTAAACATATAAGTGTTATAT
This sequence comes from Orthosia incerta, assembly GCA_948252205.1. Classification (NCBI taxonomy): domain Eukaryota; kingdom Metazoa; phylum Arthropoda; class Insecta; order Lepidoptera; family Noctuidae; genus Orthosia; species Orthosia incerta. The sequence continues at coordinate 24,840,627 of OX411746.1, forward strand.
ATTTATCATCACTCAATCACCTCTTAAAACTCTTTATTTTGATACCCCACACGATGGGATTGGAAGAAAACAAAAGTTTGGTGGCCCACAATATGGCGCGCCCAAAATCCGCCATTTTTCTATTTACCAATTTTAATGTAGCCAGTGACATTCGCTTATTTGTGACAACATTCGCAGCACTCTTGCAGAAAATTTCAGGGAGAGTACCCTTAGCTACTGTTAAGCTTAAAAGCTACTTATTCCCAGATCATAATCAAAAGCAAAGACAAACTGTTCAACCATTATATTTATGTTCCCTCTTGATGCAAAAAACCCGTGTGAACTTTTCACACATTTTTTGTCAAAATATTTGTAATTTTCAAACGACACTTGAGACCATTCTAATAGGCGGTACTTTTTAGTTTTTTTTTGCCACTAAATATGACACGCTTCTACTCAAGTGGGATAACATTACCATTATCTACACAGTATTTAAAAAGCCATGAGCGATGTTAGGGTTAATTTTGTCAACGTGTGAAATATTTTTGGTATTATTATTTATATCATTATTTGAATCGTGATTTTTAAGTACCTATTTAATCTAGTAGTATTTTAGTGATTTGTACGTTGATGACCGTATGAAATTCTGTAATTAGTCAAACTTTGTATGCAAATTAAAAGCTAGGCACTTCTAAAATATCTAGCCACCTAAATCATTGAGGTTACTCTAAAATAATGCCCAACACAGTACAGTAAAAAGAACTTATGCTACTTGCTACTGTTTTTCCTATGTTGTTCCACAGCTGGGCAAACTTCTACCCATATTAAAAAAAAACTATTTATCTTTTGCCTTCTCTTTTGCATTCTTTAGTTAAATTATTAATAAGCCCCAAAAGATTTTCTAAAACCTTTTAAAGAATAATTAATGCGTAATACCGTTACGAAATATCAAACGGTAGGTTAACAAGCGTCAAATTAATACAAATAAATACACATTTAACAGAGTCTGCGACTCCCACGCATGTCGAATTTACCAATAACACGCCGGTGTCACGCCTGTCTCGACTTCATTGGAGCTACTGGGTTGGAATGTAATAGGAATATTACTTATGGCATATTCGAGTGACGCATAATCTACTTATTTATTATATTCATTAAAGCAGAGGTTTACAGATACACACACATTTCGTTGATACAAAAGACAAAATAAATAATTACCTATAGATAGGGAGTTATGTTTTTTTTTTTTGTTTTTAGGGTTCCGTACCCAAAGGGTTAAAACGGGCCTATTACTAAGACTCCACTGTCGGTCTACATGTCTGTCTGTCTGTCACCTGGCTGTATCTGATGAACCGTGATAGCTAGACAGTTGAAATTTTCACAGATGATGTATTTCTATTGCCGCTATAACAACAAATACTAAAAATAGAATAAAATAAATATTTAAGTGGGGTCCCATACAACAAACGTGATTTTTTTGCCGTTTTTTGCGATAATGGTACGGAACCCTTCGTGAGCGAGTCCTACTCGTACTGGGCCGGTTTTCTTTGTCTTAGTAATGAAGAAATATTAATTTACAAAATTTGACCAAGAATATTGCCCTGCTTCTTCTGGGGCAGTTGAAAACTGGTTTAAAACTTACAATACAAAAGGTATCGCTACCGCCATCAAGGACTCGGATGCTACAATAAATGCTACAAATGCTACGCGTCTACGCTTTTCGTAGAGAAGACGCTACGTCTAATTTCGTAGCGTCTTCTCGGAGGTCTACGAGGGCTCTACAAAACCATTAATACGGCCTATGTAGCGAATGTCGTTTTGAGCCCAAAGGAGAATCCAAATTGATATTTTTAATTTATTTGATTACTTAAAATCAAATAAATTACATGGTAACTTTTCTAAATAACCACTAATATACATAGGGGATCATTCAAAAGTTTTGTATTTGCCAAAATGTAATACAATACCAATAAAGGCAATTTTCTCAGTATATTTTTATTTCAAATCTTGTCATGTCTTTAAACAACGAATATTTCACATTTCTATCATTTTTCGATGCCTCAAAAACTTTCTCTATTATTATTACCAGCGCACACAGAGCAATCTGACCGATTGTCGCAGTGTCAAACCGTTTACCCTTATCGCTTCTACCCGACACCATGGAACACCATACAACGCCATGGCCCCATCTGTCGCGATGCATCGGTGCACTGAGAACAATGGTGGCATTCATGAGGCGAAATTTTTTATCGAAAAAATGTATTTTCGGGCCAAAAAATAGTTTTCGGTTGTAAGTGGATTTTAGAGGGGGAATGTGGTGTTGTAATTTGAAATTGGGTTATACTGGTTTGGCTGAGTTGAGATTAAAATTTTGTTTTTTTTAGCCAGTTTTTTTTTGTCATGAAAGCGTAGTGCGCTGATTACGGTTGCACGAAAAATTATAAATGCAGTTAGGAGTAAAGTTGTTTAAAAAAGTATCCACCGGTTCCTGAATTGCGAATATGAAGTTAAGAATATCAAACTCTTCTTCAATACCAAATGATGGCCAAATTTTTTGCTAAAGTAGAGTCTGACCAAGTTCTTAACTTCAAATTCTTAATTAGGAAACCGGAGGATCTTCTTAATTTTTTTCTAGAAAGGGCTACATTGTTTATTCGCGGAATTTAGTTTTGCATTCTGATCTAAGGAGCAACATTTTTATCAACATACCTATTTAGTAACTTTCAATAAATACGAATACCTACATACAATAATTTCTTCCACTGTATTTATTTATCTAACTGCTTTATACATTCTCGTACCATCTACACATCGATCGAACTACCAGTAAATCACGAATGAAATAAAGTCAACTAAAGCTATTGTACACGAGCGGGCACCTGGCCCCATAACCCTGGTCCTATGGGCCATTGTGTGCACCCTCACACAGCGCAGTGTGGAACAGCCCTTAAGATTTAATTACCGACCTTTATGGTTACCGCTACTGTTTACTTTTATTACTTGCTTTTGTACAGGGTCCAACTATTTTAGAATCTATGAAATGTTTTCTTTGACCGAGAAAGCTCCAATGAAAATAATATCTAAAACTTGTCAGATTTTGTATTGGTACTTTTATACTTAATACAGTTCTGAAAATAAGAATACCTAAGTAGGTAGGTACGTATTTTTGTGAATGGAAGAGCTGAATGCAGAGCTGTAGCACAATGCAGAGAAAGTCGTGTCTGAGAAGATGGCAAAAAAAGTGATGATGATTAAAGAAAACGTACAGAATTAGGTAATCGCAAAATTTATTTACATCAAAAATCAGTCAGTCAGTTATGCCATCATCTCCGGTGTTAGCAGTACGTCAGCAGCTCATCAATGGTGCAGGGCTTGGCACAGCACTCGTCGGCGATGCCTTGCCGCTTGCCTCGCAAGCCTCCGAGCGCCCGCACTGAGTCCTCGGACATCCACCAGCCAGCATTCCGCTTCTCCTCGGAGCCCCAGCAGAGAGCGGTCAGCACTTGAGACAAACGACGCCCACAGTAATAATTGGCACCACTTTGTGCCTCACAGCACCAAGAGCATGCTACTACGAGGATGAGGACCAGGGTCAGTTTCATGTTGATTGATGATTCGTTGATGTGGGATATGTTCCAAAGAAGAGCTTTGTCTTCTTCAAAGTAGCTAGTACTGTTAACATAACCGTCACCAATATTACATCTGACACGCATGCTGCTGAGCCAATAAGGTAATTGACGAATAGGTTGAAAGGCGTAGACGAGCATAACCACCTCTGCCTCACCCCGCAATCGAACTCATACGGACTAGACAAGACACCCCCTCATACTGTTGACTTGGTTTTCGTACCAATATTTCAGGATATTTTTACAAGCTTTTATTTAACTTGCAATGACTTTTATTTAACTTGCATATGTATGTATTTATGCATGTGTGTTCGGGTCAAATCTTGCAACTGAATTTTAAAGCAGTTATCCTGCACCGATTAAGATGAAATTTTGTATACATGTTTAGTTTGGATGACGAAGCATGGTTAACTAAGTGACGTATTCTAAATCCAATATGGCGGACGGCCGAAGATGGCGGACTAGTTATTTTTTGTGCACCTCTATAATATGGGTATCAAATAAAAGGGTTTACTAAGAAGAATACGAAAAAAGCTTGTTTAAAAAAAAAAAAGAATAATTATTACATAAAATATCGTAGGAAACTAAGTCAAAAGTCAAAAAGACATACTCAATTCAAAGAAACAGCCGTAAACTGGAGCCTGGCGATCCGTGTAGCATTACAGTGTGTTTCACACTCGCTAAAGCACTGTCAGTGGATGAACACAGACAACACAGACCGGAAACGAAATAATATGTTATCACGATCGCGTATATTATGCTTGCTAAGTTGAGTGAATACTGTCAAACACCTTCAATATGACTGTGTCAAGAGGAATTTGCATGTAGTTAGTCTAAACGCCCATGTCACCAGTTTTATTTTTGACGATAGGCACCACTCACTGTAGTTGTAATCTTATATCGTAGATAACTTTCTACTTACTTTGGCGTTTATTAAAGCAAGCAGTAAAACTGCATCATATATCCCTTTAGCGGTTGAGTTTCGAGGAATCCAAAAAATTATGTACCTTACTCTTATAATTTCATAAATAATATTTATACTAAGTTCCCAATTCACGTGACTACGCCTTAAAATTCTTCCATACAAACTTTAATATCCCCGAAACCCCCACAGTAGGTAGGTAGTTTGGTACGAACTTTTTTATTTCCTTTAGTAAGTATTTGAGCCAAGTTTCAAGTGTCTAAAACCGAGCAGTAAGATTTTTCATACAAACGAGTTTCGTGATGCGAAAGGGAGAGTTGACGATGGTGATGATGATTTGTAATTACTGATGATTAAAGAAAACATAGAGAATTAGGTAACCTCATAATTTATTTATATCAACAACAAGTCAGTCAGTTATGCCATCATCTCCGATGCTAGCAGTACGTCAGCAGCTCATCGATGGTGCAGGGCCTGGCACAGCACTCGTCGGCGATGCCTTCCCGCTTGCCGCGCACGCCTCCCAGCGCCCGCACCGAGTCCTCGGACATCAACCAGCCAGCATTGCGCTTCTCCTCGGAGCCCCAGCAGAGAGCGGACAGCACTTGAGACAGACGACGCCCACAGTAATAATTGGCACCACTTTGTGCCTCACAGCACCAAGAGCATGCTACTACGAGGATGAGGACCAGACTCAGTTTCATGTTGATTGATGATTCGTTGGACCATCAACTGACGACTAAGAGTTGACCCGAAGGGTTCTTAGTAATGTTGGAGGATGTAAGAAGATTACTGTCCCACGAATGTGGTTCGAATGTGGTGATTTTCAACAATCCCTGGCTTTTATACCTGGGGAGAGCTCATTAATATTCAGACTAATTTTATTAACAAATCCTTACTGAAATCTAAGTGTGTAGGTTAAAGAAAATTTATTTCACATGTTACCTTGACTTTCCATATGAATGAGCACTTTATAAGATGTGGATGTCTTAGTAGAGACAGGGCACACGTGTGCCGTTTTTCTGAGAACCTATTAACAAAGATCTGTATATTAATGAGCTCACTCCAGGTATAAAAGCTGAATCAAACTGAAGATCAGCACATTCGAACAACATTCGTGGTACAAGTAACCATCTGTCCTCCAATATTACAAAATCCTTCGGGTCAACCCTTTTCTTCAGTTGAAGTCCAACAAATCATCAATCAACATGCAACTGAGTCTGGTCCTCATCCTCGTAGTAGCATGCTCTTGGTGCTGTGAGGCACAAAGTGGTGCCAATTATTACTGTGGGCGTCGTCTGTCTCAAGTGCTGACTGCTCTCTGCTGGGGCTCCGAGGAGAAGCGCAATGCTGGCTGGTGGATGTCCGAGGACTCGGCGCGGGCGCTGGGAGGCTTGCGCGGCAAGCGGCAAGGCATCGCCGATGAGTGCTGTGCCAAGCCCTGCACCATCGATGAGCTGCTGACGTACTGCTAGCACCGGAGATGACGGCATAACTGACTCACCCGTTGTTGATATAAATAAATTATGAGGTTACCTAATTCTGTATGTTTTCTTTAATCATCAGTCATTACAAATCACCATCGTCAACTCTTCCTTTCACATCACGAAACTCGTTTGTATGAAAAATCTTGCTGCTCAGATTTATAAACTTGAAACTTGGTTGAAATACTTACTAAATGAAATAAAAAAATTGTACCAAACTACCTACCTACTGTAGAGGTTTAGGGGATATTATAGTTTGTATGGCAGAATCTTAAGCCGTAGTCACGTTAATTGGAAACTCAGTATAAATATTATTTATGAAATTATAAGAGTTACATAAATTTTTGGATTCCTCGAAAAAAACCCCTAAAGGGAGGCATTTATGATAAAGTTTTACTGCTTGCTTTAATAAACGCCAAATTTATATCTGCCAAATTATAATTTAGCTTCATTTTACAGTAGAACAAATAACAAAAGAGGTGGAGCATGTATTTTAGTGAAAAAAGAACATAAATTCAGAGAAATTCCAGAAATTCGGAAATATTGTCTTGACTGTATACTCGAAGGTTGTGCCGTTGAACTTCTTGACTATAAAATTATTATTGTTTGTATATATAGGGTACCTAAACAGAAAAACTTGTATACGTTCTTCCATAAACTGGAAAACCTTTTGAATTATATTGCCAAATTGAATTTTAGCAATGTTATAATTACTGGTGATTTTAATATAGATGTTCTAAAACGCAATAATGTCACATTAGATTGACTCACAATTAATAAGAGTTCCTGTAAAAAAAAGTCTGACATTGCATCATTGGCGTACATTAAAACGCGATTATAGCATAGAAAATATTGAGAAATTTAAATTGTGTACTAAGAGCCTGTCTTTCTCGGATATTTACCAAACTGATGACCCAAATACGGCTTATCAACACTTTATAGCTGAATTTAAACTTTTTTACGACCTTTGTTTTCCGCAAACCCAATTTATAATAAAAGCCATTCATAAGCCAAAGTGGGTCACGCGGGGTAAAAATTTGCAGTCGAAAAAAAAGGGATTTGTTGTGGAAATTTAGATTAAACTCAACAAAAGATAACAAATTAAATTACTTAAACTATTGTCAGTTATTTAAAAATATTATAAAACTAACAAAACGTGCGCAAAATAACTATAAAATAAAAACGTCTCATAATAAGACTAAAACAGCGTGGCGGATTATAAACAACACGAGACTTAACATCCCAAAAGAATCCATTGACAACATAAAAATTGATGAAAACAACGTCCTTAATAATCCAACCGAAATAGCAAACACATTTAATAACTATTTTATTGAAAAGTGAAACCTCTTCCAGGTGCCGGGCAAAATGTAACGTCTTTAATCAATCACCAATTAAATTCAATGTTTCCCGCACGAAGTTCACCCTACCAGATTCATAAAATTATAAACCAACTTAAAAATACCAACAGTGTAGGATACGATGGTTTCTCTACCAAAATAATTAAAGCAGTAAATGGGGATATATGCCATCATTTGAGTCACATTATGAACTTGTCCATAACAACTGGCACATTTCCACAAGATCTGAAACTATTATTATAGAACCCTTATTCTAAAAAGAGAGGTCAACAGTTAATGGTGATAATATATCAATATTTTCAAAAAAAATCGAAAATTATATCTATGGTGAACTTAATTCATATCTTGAAAAAAAGAAAATTTTGTGCAATGAACAAAAGGGCTTTCGACAAAATAAAACCATAAATATGGCCATTTATGAATTCATCCAAAATGTTATCTGCCACGTTGACAAAAGAGTTCCAGTTTGTGCTGTAATTCTCTGACATCTATAATTTCTTGGCTTGATAATAATAATTTAAAAATAAATTTATCAAAAACAAATATAATGCACTTTGGACAAAGATTGCATAATCCATTAAATGTAAATTTGATACATGATAATAAAATTACACTATAAATGAAGTAACTAATGCCCGTTTTCTCGGTTTAATTATAGACAGTAAACTAAATTGGAAAGAACACATTGACACACTATGTAAAAAAGTCAGTAGTCAATCATATGCTTTGTTGTTATATTGGCGTGTGCTAGCTGTCATTATGGCAAATATATTTTATTATAATTTTTTGTTTTGAGTAATGTAAATTATTTGCATACTTTTGTATAGAATCAAGTTTTTGTTTTTTTCTAACTGAACAGACAGCTGTGCTGCTGGGGAGTTTGTTGCGCCACTTCTTCTTCCCAGCAAAAGCACTAGGAAGTGGTGAAGGGCGGGCGTTTTTGGGGGACTGTCTTATGTAATTTTGACGTTCGGAAAGTGCTGATTCTCAGCCTAGTTTGAATAAATGACTTTTGATTTTGATTTTGATTTTGTACCAACTTGCTCCATCCATCAACACCGATGTGTTACTTTCGGCTTATTATGGACTTGTTGAATCTGTCCTCAGATATGGCATTATCTTTTGGGGCATTTATAATGCAAAAGTGATGCCTACGTGCCATGTTCGGTATCCAAAGTACTGAGAGCTGTAAGCCACTTTTTACAAAACATAAAATAATGACACTTCCGTCACTATATATTTTGGAAATAGCCCTATTTGTTAGAAATAACCCCCATTTATTTCCTCGAATATCGGAAATTATTATACGAAATCGTCGGGATAGTAATAAAATTCATGTACCGCCAGCAAAGACAGCACTACTGTATAAAAGCGTTGTACGTAGAGCGCCAATAATTTATAATAATATCCCTAACTGTGTTAAGAAATTAAATACAGACCACTTTAAGAAAACATTAAAAAGAATATTGACACAAAAAGCCTATTATAATGTTAATGAATTACTAAATGATAAATCGTTCTGAAGATACTTACTGACTAAATCTATTCCATTTATTTTGAATCGCATTATTATTGACCTATTGTTTTTAATTTACTATTATTAATGTTAATTGTTGATTTATTTATAGTGTTATTCTTTGTATTTTTGTATTGTACTTTTAATTATCTTCGACCAAATTTGTACACCAGTCATGGTCAAACATGTTGAGCCAATAAAATTATTTGTAACACCTATAATCATACCATGTATAATTGTATATTATCTACACATGTTTTTGCAAATAAATTAATCTGAATCTAAGTAGACAATTATCTACGATATAAGATTAAATCAACAGTGAGTGGTGCCTATCGTCAAAAATTAAAACTGGTGACATGGGCGATTAGACTAAGTACATGCCAATTCCTCTTGACACAGTCATATTGAAGGTGTTTGACAGTATTCACTCAACTTAGCAAGCATAATATACGCGATCGTGATAACATATTATTTCGTTTCCGGTCTGTGTTGTCTGTGTTTATCCACTGACAGTGCTTTAGCGATTGTGAAACACACTGTAATGCTCCACGGATCGCCAGGCTCCAGTCTACGGCTGCTTCTTTTTGAATTGAGTTAGTCTTTTTTGGATTTTGACTTACTTGGTTTCCTCCGATATTTTATAAAAAAATATTCATAAAAAAGATTTTTTTAAAGATGCTTTTTTCGAATCTTCTCAGTAAACCCTTTCATTTGATACCCATATTATGGTAGTGCACAAAAAATAATTAGTACGCCATCGTAGGCCGTCCGCCATATTGGATTTAGAATGACGTCACTTAGCTAACCATACATCGTCATCCAAACTAAACATGTATGCAAAATTTCATCTTAATCGGTGCAGGATAACTGCTTTAAAATTCAGTTGCAAGATTTGACCCAAACACACATACATACATATTACATTGCAAGTTAAATAAAAGCTTGTAAAAATATCCTGAAATATTGGTACGAAAACCAAGTCAACATATGACGTGGGTGCCTTGTCTAGTCCGTATGAGTTCGATTGCGGGGTGAGAAAGAGGCGGCTATGCTCGCCTACGCCTTTCAACCTATACGTCAATGACCTTATTGGCTTAGCAGCATGCGTGTCGGATGTAATATTGATGACGGTTATGTTAACAATACAATCAAACTAGCTATAGTTTGATGATATGGTGCTACTGAGTGCGTGAATCAGTGGGCTTAGGAAAGTTCTAGCCACTTGCGACGTGCCAATTATTACTGTGGGCGTCGTCTATCTCAAGTGCTGACCGCTCTCTGCTGGGGCTCCGAGGAGAAGCGCAATGCTGGCTGGTGGATGTCCGAGGACTCGGCGCGGGCGCTGGGAGGCTTGCGCGGCAAGCGGCAAGGCATCGCCGACGAATGCTGTGCCAAGCCCTGCACCATCGATGAGCTGCTGACGTACTGCTAGCACCGGAGATGACGGCATAACTGACTCACCCGTTGTTGATATAAATAAATTATGAGGTTACCTAATTCTGTATGTTTTCTTTAATCATCAGTCACCATCGTCAACTCTTCCTTTCACATCACGAAACTCGTTTGTATGAAAAATCTTGCTGCTCAGATTTATAAACTTGAACCTTGGTTGAAATACTTACTAAATGAAATAAAAAAATTGTACCAAACTACCTACCTACTGTGGAGGTTTAGGGGATATTATAGTTTGTATGGCAGAATCTTAAGCCGTAGTCACGTTAATTGGAAACTCAGTATAAATATTATTTATGAAATTATAAGAGTTACATACATTTTTGGATTCCTCGAAAAAAACCCCTAAAGGGAGGCATTTATGATGAAGTTTTACTGCTTGCTTTAATAAACGCCAAAGTAAGTAGAAAATTATCTACGATATAAGATTAAATCAACAGTGAGTGGTGCCTACCGTCAAAAATTAAAACTGGTGACATGGGCGATTAGACTAAGTACATGCCAATTCCTCTTGACACAGTCATATTGAAGGTGTTTGACAGTATTCACTCAACTTAGCAAGCATAATATACGCGATCGTAATAACATATTATTTCGTTTTCGGTCTGTGTTGTCTGTGTTTATCCACTGACAGTGCTTTAGCGATTGTGAAACACACTGTAATGCTACACGGATCGCCAGACTCCAGTCTACGGCTGTTTCTTTTTGAATTGAGTTAGTCTTTTTTGTCTTTTGACTTACTTGGTTTCCTACGATATTTTATAAAAAAATATTCATAAAAAAGATTTTTTTAAAGATGCTTTTTTCGAATCTTCTCAGTAAACCCTTTCATTTGATACCCATATTATGGTAGTGCACAAAAAATAATTAGTACGCCATCGTAGGCCGTCCGCCATATTGGATTTAGAATGACGTCACTTAGCTATCCATGCATCGTCATCCAAACTTAACATGTAAGCAAAATTTCATCTTAATCGGTGCAGGATAACTGCTTTAAAATTCAGTTGCAAGATTTGACCCGAACACACATGCATAAATACATACATATTACATTGCAAGTTAAATAAAAGCTTGTAAAAATATCTTGAAATATTGGTACGAAAACCAAGTCAACATATGACGTGGGTGCCTTGTCTAGTCCGTATGAGTTCGATTGCGGGGTGAGAAAGAGGTGGCTATGCTCGCCTACGCCTTACAATCTATACGTCAATGACCTTATTGGCTCAGCAGCATGCGTGTCGGATGTAATATTGATGACGGTTATGTTAACAATACTAGCTAGTTTGATGATATGGTGCTACTGAGTGCGTGAATCAGTGGGCTTAGGAAAGTTCTAGCTACTTGTGACTAAGTATACGGCTACATGATCTGTTTATAATGTTAAGAAGAGTGTGGTCAATTGATAATTCATAGTCTTTGTTGCCAGGGTTAGAAAACCGGAGTCAGTGCCTCCAGTGACGTTAAACGTTGAACGTCTTGTAAAGGTAAATCATGTTAAAATGTCATCGTCACTTATTAACATTTCAGACAATTGTGCCTCACAGCACCAAGAGCATGCTACTACGAGGATGAGGACCAGGGTCAGTTTCATGTTGATTCGTTGGACCTTCAACTGACGACTAAGAGTTGACCCGAAGGGTTCTTAGTAATGTTGGAGGACGTAAGAAGATTACTGTCCCACGAATGTGGTTCGAATGTGGTGATGTTCAACAATCCCTAGCTTTTATACCTGGGGAGAGCTCATTAATATTCAGACTAATTTTATTAACAAATCCTTACTGAAATCTAAGTGTGAGGAAAAATTTTTTCACATGTTACCTTGACTTTCTATATGAATGAACACCTTATAAGTTATGGATGTCTTAGTAGAGACAGGGCACACGTGTGCCGTTTTTCTGAGAACCTATTAACAAAGTTAGTCTGTATATTAATGAGCTCGATCCAGGTATAAAAGCTGAATCAAACTGAGGAACAGCACATTCGAACCACATTCGTAGTACAAGTAACCTTCTACATCCTTCAATATTACAAAACCCTTCGGGTCAACACTTTTCTTCAGTTGAAGGTCCAACAAATCATCAATCAACATGAAACAGAGTCTGGTCCTCATCCTCGTAGTGGCATGCTTTTGGTGTTGTGAGGCACAAAGTGGTGCCAATTATTACTGTGGGCGTCGTCTGTCTTAAGTGCTGACCGCTCTCTGCTGGGGCTCCGAGGAGAAGCGCAATGCTGGCTGGTGGATGTCCGAGGACTCGGTGCGGGCGCTGGGAGGCGTGCGCGGCAAGCGGCAAGGCATTGCCGACGAGTGCTGTGCCAAGCCCTGCACCATCGATGAGCTGCTGACGTACTGCTAGGACCGGAGATGATGGCATAACTGACTGACTTGTTGTTGATATAAACAAATTATGAGGTTACCTAATTCTGTACGTTTTCTTTAATCATCAGTCATTCACAAATCATCATCAACTCTCCCTTTTGCATCACGAAATTAGTTTGTATGAAAAATCTTACTGCTAGGATTTAGAAACTTGGAACTTGGCTCAAATACTTTACTAAAGGAAATAAAAAAGTTTGTACCAAACTACCTACCTGCTGTGGGGGTTTAGGGGATATTAAAGTTTGTATGGAAGAATCTTAAGCCGTATAGTCACTTGAATTGGGAAAAAAAAAGTATAAATATTATTTATGAAATTATAAGAGTTACATAATGTTTTGGATTCCTCAAAACTCAACCGCTAAAGTTTTTTTTAGTTTTACTACTTGCTTTAATAAACGCCAAAGTAAGTAGAAAATTATCTAGACTAATATTGTAAAGAGGAAAGATTTGATTGTTTGTTTGTTTGCATTGAATAGGCTCCGAAACTGCTTTGAACCGAACTGATTTGAAAAATTCTTTCACTGTTGGAAAGCTACACTATCCCCGGGTGACATAGGCAATATAATATTTTCAAAAAAATTAGGGATCCTTACTATAAATTCAATAATGTAACCCAAGGTTTAAAAAAATACCTAAAATATTCTTTACATTGCGTGCGCTGCGAAAACTATTAACGATAGAATAAAATAATTCACTACGACTTTGCAGAACATATCATTATTTACAAAAAAAATCGCAACAGCATATGTCTAACTATAATAGTTATGCCACAATAAGTGTTCTTTAATTTTAAAATTTTATTGAAATGCCGCCGCTAGAAATGTATTTTTATTAGTATCTTGGTATTAATCCTTATCAAAATAAATTAATTCATATTCAAGACTGCTTCAATACTTTTATAATTTATGCATTTGCTGATTTTCGGAAATTCTACCTCTAAAGGGGTAAAAAAAAGGGTTGAAAATTTGTATGAAATTTTTATAGTTTGTAAATAGGACACATGAAATTTTGGATTTACGCTCTTGATTGATAAAAAGAATGCATTAATTTATTGGTTTTTGGAAATTCTACCCCTAAGGGGATAAACCAGGGGTTGAAACTTTATGTGAAATTTCTTTGGTTTGGAAGGTAAAACATCTGATATTGTTGGTTTACGCTCTTGGTTAATAAAAGAACAATGAGTTTTTTGAAAACTACTCCTAAAAGAAGATAAAGGGGGTGCTAAAGATTTTTGATAAACTTTACTGTACAGGGTTTCTTTTTATAATGTAGGGGAGCATTAAGAGGGGATTTTTGGAAATGAAACTAAAAGTCATCTGTAGGATTAAACACGGATCACGCAAACAAAGTCACGGGCGAAGCGCTACTCTACGATATAAGATTAAAACAACAGTGAGTGGTGCCTATCGTCAAAGATCTAAGTACATGCCAATTCCTCTTGACACAGTCATATTGAAAGTGTTTGACAGTGTTCACTCAACTTAGCAAGCATAATATACGCGATCGTGATAACATATTATTTCGTTTCCGGTTTATCCACTGACAGTGCTTTAGCGAGTGTGAAACACACTGTAATGCTACACGGATCGCCAGGCTCCAGTCTACGGCTGTTTCTTTTTGAATTGAGTTAGTCTTTTTTGGCTTTTGACTTGGTTTCCTACGATATTTTATGTAAAAATTATTCATATTTTTTTTTATATAAGTTTTTTTCGTATTCTTCTCAGCAAACCCTTTCATTTGTTACCCATATTATGGCAGTGCACAAAAAAACTAGTCCACCATCTTAGGCCATCCGCCATATTGGATATAGAATGACGTCACTCAGCTAACCATACATCGTCATCCAAACTAAACATGTATGCAAATTTTCATCTTAATCGGTGCAGGTTAACTGCTTTAAAATTCAGTTGCAAGATTTGACCCAAACACACATACATACATATTACATTGCAATTTAAATAAAAGCTTGTAAAAATATCCTGAAATATTGGAACGAAAACCAAGTCAACAGTATGAGGTGGGTGCCTTGTCTAATCCGTATGAGTTCGATTGCGGGGTGAGGCAGAGGCGGTTATGCTCACCTACGCCTTTCAACCTATACGTCAATGACCTTATTGGCTCAGCAGCATGCGTGTCGGATGTAATATTGATGACGGTTATGTTAACAATACTAGCTAGTTTGATGATATGGTGCTACTGAGTGCGTGAATCAGTGGGCTTAGGAAAGTTCTAGCAACTTGCGACTAAGTATACGGCTACATGATCAGTTTATAATGTTAAGAAGAGTATGGTCAATTGATCATTCATAGTCTTTGTTGCCAAGGTTAGAAAACCGGAGTCAGTGCCTCCAGTGACGTTACACGTTGAACGTCTTGTAAAGGTAAATCAATTATAAAATGTCATCGTAACTTATTAACATTTCAGACAATGAGGATATTGATAGAGAGCGAAGGTCCGCTGGGCTGGGCAGGGGCGCTATACGTGAGAGAGAAAATTGCCCAAAGATTCAGGTGTGCATCTAGCGTGCGTGGTGAAGCGCACTTTTATGCCAATCGCACTTCCTTTTATTCTTGTTCTCTGTGGGCACATTATAATTATGTCTTACAGCGCTCTTCGCGTCTAATATAATAGCGCATTTAAGGGTCTGATGGAGTTGCCACGGTACTGCAACGGATCAGAGTCATCCGCGGAAGCTCGCGTGGAAGCGGTGTTGCAGTCACGAACTGTTTTGAACAACTAGTGAAATATAAATTTTTAAACTGTCATGGTCACTAACACTAACATTAAAAGCGGGCTATTTACCATGTTTACTGTTTGTTGCGAGTTCCCGAACAGTAAACATGGTAAATATCCCGCTTTTAATATTAATGTTAGAACTAGTGAAATGATGAAGACGACTATTTCATAATAAACCCTCATTGCGGAGTAAAAAGGTGAAGAACTGTTTAAATAAAAATATCATTACTCCTATACACATCAAAAGTGTCGTGTAGGAATCAAGTACATTTTTAAGTATAAAAAATTATCCAATTAATGTTTACCAAATCTAGTCTTCCAGGCTGGCTTCCTTTAATTCCTATGTTTAATTTAACAAGTTACCCCCATATTTTGTAAAAATTAAGAATATGATTTATTATTACATGATGTGTGATGATAAAAGTTAACATACAGAATTAGGTAACCACATAATTTATTTACAATAAAAACAACATTCCGTACAAGTCAATCAATCATGCCATCATCTCTGGTGCTAGCAGTACGTCAGCAGCTCATCGATGGTGCAGGGCTTGGCACAGCACTCGTCGGCGATGCCTTGCCGCTTACCGCGCACGCCTCCCAGCGCCCGCACCGAGTCCTCGGACATCCACCAGCCAGCATTGCGCTTTTCCTCGGAGCCCCAGCAGAGAGCGGTCAGCACTTGAGACAGACGACGCCCACAGTAATAATTGGCACCACTTTGTGCCTCACAGCACCAAGAGCATGCTACTACGAGGATGAGGACCAGGGTCAGTTTCATGTTGATTGGTGATTCGTTGGACCTTCAACTGACGACTAAGAGTTGACCCGAAGGGTTCTTAGTAATGTTGGAGGATGTAAGAAGATTACTGTCCCACGAATGTGGTTCGAATGTAGTGATGTTCAACAATCCCTAGCTTTTATACCTGGGGAGAGCTCATTAATATTCAGACTAATTTTATTAACAAATCCTTACTGAAATCTAAGTGTGTAGGTTAAGGAAAATATATTTCACATGTTACCTTGACTTTCCATATGAATGAGCACCTTATAAGATGTGGATGTCTTAGTAGAGACAGGGCACACGTGTGCCGTTTTTCTGAGAAGCTATTAACAAACATAGTCTATATATTAATAAGCTCTCTCCAGGTATAAAAGCTGAATCAAACTGAAGATCAGCACATTCGAACAACATTCGTGGTACAAGTAACTATCTACGTCCTCCAATATTCAACAAATACCTTCGGGTCAACCCGTTTTTCTTCAGTTGAAGGTCCAACAAATCATCAATCAACATGAAACTGAGTCTGGTCCTCATCCTCGTAGTAGCATGCTCTTGGTGTTGTGAGGCACAAAGTGGTGCCAATTATTACTGTGGGCGTCGTCTGTCTCAAGTGCTGACCGCTCTCTGCTGGGGCTCCGAGGAGAAGCGCAATGCTGGCTGGTGGATGTCCGAGGACTCGGTGCGGGCGCTGGGAGGCTTGCGCGGCAAGCGGCAAGGCATCGCCGACGAATGCTGTGCCAAGCCCTGCACCATCGATGAGCTGCTGACGTACTGCTAGCACCGGAGATGACGGCATAACTGACTCACCCGTTGTTGATATAAATAAATTATGAGGTTACCTAATTCTGTATGTTTTCTTTAATCATCAGTCACCATCGTCAACTCTTCCTTTCACATCACGAAACTCGTTTGTATGAAAAATCTTGCTGCTCAGATTTATAAACTTGAACCTTGGTTGAAATACTTACTAAATGAAATAAAAAAAATGTACCAAACTACCTACCTACTGTGGAGGTTTAGGGGATATTATAGTTTGTATGGCAGAATCTTAAGCCGTAGTCACGTTAATTGGAAACTCAGTATAAATATTATTTATGAAATTATAAGAGTTACATACATTTTTGGATTCCTCGAAAAAATCCCCTAAAGGGAGGCATTTATGATGAAGTTTTACTGCTTGCTTTAATAAACGCCAAAGTAAGTAGAAAATTATCTACGATATAAGATTAAATCAACAGTGAGTGGTGCCTACCGTCAAAAATTAAAACTGGTGACATGGGCGATTAGACTAATTACATGCCAATTCCTCTTGACACAGTCATATTGAAGGTGTTTGACAGTATTCACTCAACTTAGCAAGCATAATATACGCGATCGTGATAACATATTATTTCGTTTTCGGTCTGTGTTGTCTGTGTTTATCCACTGACAGTGCTTTAGCGATTGTGAAACACACTTTAATGCTACACGGATCGCCAGGCTCTAGTCTACCGGCTGTTTCATTTTGAATTGAGTTAGTCTTTTTTGGCTTATGACTTACTTGGTTTCCTACGATATTTTATAAAAAAATATTCATAAAAAAGATTTTTTAAAAGATGCTTTTTTCGAATCTTCTCAGTAAACCCTTTCATTTGATACCCATATTATGGTAGTGCACAAAAAATAATTAGTACGCCATCGTAGGCCGTCCGCCATATTGGATTTAGAATGACTTCACTTAGCTATCCATGCATCGTCATCCAAACTAAACGTGTATGCAAAATTTCATCTTAATCGGTGCAGGATAACTGCTTTAAAATTCAGTTGCAAGATTTGACCCGAACACACATGCATAAATACATACATATTACATTGCAAGTTAAATATAAGCTTGTAAAATATCCTGAAATATTGGTACGAAAACCACGTCAACAGTATGAGGGGGTGCCTTGTCTAGTCCGTATGATTGCGGGGTGAGGCAGAGGCGGTTATGCTCGTCTACGCCTTTCAACCTATACGTCAATGACCTTATTGGCTCAGCAGCATGCGTGTCGGATGTAATATTGTTGACGGTTATGTTAACAATACTAGCTAGTTTGATGATATGGTGCTACTGAGTGCGTGAATCAGTGGGCTTAGGAAAGTTCTAGCCACTTGTGACTAAGTATACGGCTACATGATCTGTTTATAATGTTAAGAAGAGTGTGGTCAATTGATAATTCATAGTCTTTGTTGCCAGGGTTAGAAAACCGGAGTCAGTGCCTCCAGTGACGTTAAACGTTGAACGTCTTGTAAAGGTAAATCAATTTTAAAATGTCATCGTCTCTTATTAACATTTCAGACAATGAGGATATTGATAGAGGGCGAAGGTCCGCTGGGCTGGGAAGGGGCGCTATACGTGAGAGAGAAAATTGCCCAAAGATTCAGGTGTGCATCTAGCGTGCGTGGTGAAGCGCACTTTTATGCCAATTGCACTTCTTTTTATTCTTGTTCTCTGTGGGCACATTATAATTATGTCTTACAGTGCTCTTCGCGTCTAATATAATAGCGCATTTAAGGGTCTGATGGAGTTGCTACGGTACTGCAACGGATCAGAGTTATCCGCGGTAGCTCGCGTGGAAGCGGTGCGCATCCACGGTTCGTAGTGTGCGGATCAGCGCCAACAGCATCCTGGTTGCAACAGCTAGCAGGCTGGGCTGTGCATTTGTGAACAACTACTGCAAGATTTCGTTTTGGCCCGTAACCTTGCAGTCACGAACTGTTTTGAACAACTAGTGAATTATAAGTTTTTAAACTGTCATGGTCACTAACACTAACATTAACATTAAAAGCGGGCTATTTACCATGTTGACTGCTTGTTGCGAGTTCCCGAACAGTAAACATGGTAAATATCCCGCTTTTAATGTTAATGTTAGAACTAGTGAAATGATGAAGACGACTATTTCATAATTACTACTGACTATTTTTTTTTTTTTTTCAGAAAAAATAATAAATAAAAAATACAACCCTCATTGCGGAGTAAAAAGGTGAAGAACTGTTTATATAAAAATATCACTACTATACACATCAAAAGTGTCGTGTAGATCAAGTACATTTTTAAGTATAAAATATTATCCAATTAATATTTACCAAATCTAGTCTTCCAGACTGGCTTCCTTTAATTCTCATGTTTAATTTAACAACTTGGGGTAAGTTATTTGTAAAAATTAAGAATATTGCTATTTTGCAAATTGTAGGCAATTAACCTAAGTTAATGCCGTCAATTAAATGGCAAAAAGGCAAAAATAATGCATTTTTTTTTATTGTAAAGATAAAAAAAACTGTTTTTCCACCATTGACATGAATCACACAATCAGTTTATCAAAATCACTCTGAGGAATGATTAATGAAAAAGTTGTTGTGCAAATAATCAAGTAAATAATGACCATCACAACAAAAGTGTTGGAGTTGGTTGGTATGGTGTGTGATGATAAAAGTTAACATACAGAATTAGGTAACCACATAATTTATTTACAATAAAAACAACATTCCGTACAAGTCAATCAGTCATGCCATCATCTCTGGTGCTAGCAGTACGTCAGCAGCTCATCGATGGTGCAGGGCTTGGCACAGCACTCGTCGGCGATGCCTTGCCGCTTGCCGCGCACGCCTCCCAGCGCCCGCACCGAATCCTCGGACATCAACCAGCCAGCATTGCGCTTTTCCTCGGAGCCCCAGCAGAGAGCGGTCAGCACTTGAGACAGACGACGCCCACAGTAATAATTGGCACCACTTTGTGCCTCACAGCACCAAGAGCATGCTACTACGAGGATGAGGACCAGGGTCAGTTTCATGTTGAATGATGATTTGTTGGATCTTCAACTGACGACTAAGAGTTGGACCGAAGGGTTCTTAGTAATGTTGGAGGATGTAAGAAGATTACTGTCCCACGAATGTGGTTCGAATGTAGTGATGTTCAACAATCCCTAGCTTTTATACCTGGGGAGAGCTCATTAATATTCAGATTAATTTTATTAACAAATCCTTACTGAAATCTAAGTGTGTAGGTTAAGGAAAATTTATTTCACAAGTTACCTTGACTTTCCATATGAATGAGCACCTTATAAGATGTGGATGTCTTAGTAGAGACAGGGCACACGTGTGCCGTTTTTCTGAGAACCTATTAACAAAGATAGTCTATATATCAATAAGCTCTCTCCAGGTATAAAAGCTGAATCAAACTGAAGATCAGCACATTCGAACAACATTCGTGGTACAAGTAACATTCTACATCCTCCAATATTACAAAACCCTTCGGGTCAACACTTTTCTTCAGTTGAAGATCCAACAAATCATCATTCAACATGAAACTGAGTCTGGTCCTCATCCTCGTAGTAGCATGCTTTTGGTGCTGTGAGGCACAAAGTGGTGCCAATTATTACTGTGGGCGTCGTCTGTCTCAAGTGCTGACCGCTCTCTGCTGGGGCTCCGAGGAGAAGCGCAATGCTGGCTGGTGGATGTCCGAGGACTCGGTGCGGGCGCTGGGAGGCGTGCGCGGCAAGCGGCAAGGCATCGCCGACGAGTGCTGTGCCAAGCCCTGCACCATCGATGAGTTGCTGACGTACTGCTAGCATCGGAGATGATTGCATAACGGACTTGTTGTTGATATAAATAAATTATGAGGTTACCTAATTCTGTATGTTTTCTTTTATCACCAGACATTACAAATCATCATCACCATCGTCAACTCTTCCTTTCGCATCACGAAACTCGTTTGTGTGAAAAATCTTACTGCTCGGATTTAGAAACTTGAAACTTGGCTCAAATACTTACTTAAGGAAATAAAAAGTTTGTACCAAACTACCTACTGTGGGGGTTTAGGGGATATTAAAGTTTTTATGGGAGAATCTTCTGGCGTAGTCACGAGAATTGGAAACTCAGTATAAATACTATTTATGAAATTATAAGAATTACATAATTTTTTGGCTTTCTCGAAACTCAACCGCTAAAGGGATGAATATGATGCAGTTTTACTGCTTGCTTTAATAAACGCCAAAGTAAGTAGAAAATTATCTACGATATAAGATTAAAACAACAGTGAGTGGTGCCTATCATCAAAAATAAAACTAGTGACATGGGCGATTAGACTAACTAAGTACATGCCAATTCCTTTTGCCACAGTCATATTGAAGGTATATGAGTTCGATTGCGCGGTGAGGCAGAGGCGGTTATGCTCGTCTACGCCTTTCAATCTATACGTCAAAGACCTTATTGGCTTAGCAGCATGCGTGTCGGATGTAATATTGATGACGGTTATGTTAACAATACTAGCTACGTTTATGATATGGTGGAAAGGTAGATAAATCGAAAAAAAAAAACTACCTCCCGGGTATTTTTTTTTCCGCCAAGCAATTATCCAAATTCTGGTAAAAGTAGATGTCTGTAGGCACAAGGTCTGGTGAGTATGGCGGATGACGTAGAGCTTCCAAACCCAGGTCTTGTATTTTGGAGACCGTCTGCTGTGCAGTATAAGGTCGCGCGTTGTCGTGCAGGAGCAGTGGAGACGAGCGATTGACCAAAGATCATTGTGTTCAGTTCTTCACAGTACACATCTGCAGTAATGCTCATCCCGTTTGGTAAGAAGCTGTGATGAATCACACCAGCCATAGACCACCAAACAATGATCATCACTTTTCTAGGGGCAAGTATTCGTTTAAGGCATTCTTTATGTGCTTCAGGATTCAAACAACTTGCTGAGCGCGTGATTGTCATACAGAATCCATTTTTCATCGCAGGTAACAATGTGGTTCAAAATTCCTTCGTTTGTGACGCATACTTAGCGCTGGCGATCATTGAGTTCGTGGGGCTCCCATATGTCAAGCTTTTTTACTTTGCCAATTTGACGCAAATAGACCAAATTGTTTTGATGCTAATAATTCAGCCGTAGATTGAGTATCATCAGCTTCCACAATCACCTTAATTTCGTCTTTGTCGACAAGTTTTCGGGCGACTACGGCGTTCATTTTCCAGAACGGAAGCGGGTAAACCATCAGGTGGTGCGTTCGTTTGTATAGTGTTCGCTCCGTAAACGTAGTTGATGTTGCGTGCCGCTTTTTGTATGTTGCTGCAACGGCGGTACTCATATTTATTCCATAATTACTTGAATATTTAACGTATCCCTGATGACGAAAAAGATTCAAATGCGATGAAAACCTAACGCTAATTTTGAAAAAATAACAAATTACTCATTTTGAAAAAAAAAATATTTTAATCGTGGTAACCATGTTTTTATGATAAAATTTATTTGAAATTAGAATTCTTAACAAAACAAAAAAAAATTGATTTGAAATGGTCAGTACTGCAGAACGGCAATTTCATAGGTAAATACCTATTATCTAGGACCTAGAGAACACAATACGACGATACGACCTAGAATCTAGCATATTATGTGGGCACTTACTCAAGTCTTACAGCGCTCTTCGCGTCTTATATAATAGTGCATTCAAGGCGCTGCTGATGGGGTTGCCCCGGTACTGAAACGTCTACAACGGATCAGAGTTATCCGCGGAAGCTCGCGTGAAAGCGGTGCGCATCCATGGTTCGTAGTTTGTGGATCAGCGCCAACATTATCTAGGTTGCATTAGCTAGCAGGTTAGACTGTGCATTTGTGAACAACTGCCGCAAAATTTCGGCGTAGCCCATGACCTTGTAATCACGAACTGTTTTTGTATTGATTATGTTTTCTATTGTTTTACTAACGTAAGTTGTAAGTAAATTGTTACTAACAATATAACTTTTATTGATGAAAACGTATCAAACGATTATTTCATCATCAACCATCATTGGGGGGTAAAAACGGGCAGAACTGTTTATATAAAATTATAATTTCTTCTATTTACAAAATGATAACGATCACAACGAAAGTGTAGGGTTGATGATGGTGTGTGATGATAAAAGTAAACATACAGAATTAGGTAACCACATAATTTATTTACAATAAAAACAACATTCCGTACAAGTCAATCAATCATGCCACCATTTCTGGTGCTAGCAGTACGTCAGCAGCTCATCGATGGTGCAGGGCTTAGCGCAGCACTCATCGGCGATGCCTTGCCGCTTGCCGCGCACGACCCCTAGTGCCCGCACCGAGTCCTCGGACATCCACCAGCCAGCATTGCGCTTCTCCTCGGAGCCCCAGCAGAGAGCGGTCAGCACTTGAGACAGACGACGCCCACAGTAATAATTGGCACCACTTTGTGCCTCACAGCACCAAGAGCATGCTACTACGAGGATGAGGACCAGACTCAGGTTCATGTTGAATGATGATTTGTTGGATCTTCAACTGAAGAAAAGTGTTGACCCGAAGGGTTATGTAACATTGGAGAATGTAGAATGTTATTTGTACTACGAATGTGGTTCGAATGTGTTGATGGTCAGTAATCCCGAGATTTTATACCAGAAAAGAGCTCATTAATATTCAGAATGATTTTATTAACAAACAAATATTTACTGAAGTCTAAGTGCGTAGATTAAGGGACATTTAGGTCATGTGTCACCTTGACTTTCAATCTGGATGAACACCTTATAAGATGTGGGTGTCGTAGAAACAAGGCACAGGTGTGCCGTTTTTACGGGAACCTATTATATTACAACAAAATTAAATTAAAACATATATAAAAGTGAAAGGTCACTCACTTACCTATCACGAAATATCCTATCCGCTTGACGTATAAAGATGAAATTTATTAGGAAGGTTCCTCAATTGACGTAAGTGCGCGCAAATAAAAGTCTGTAAGTTGGACTCCTGAACCTTTAGATTAATACTCTTGATTTATAAAAAGAATGCTTGTATTTATTGGTTTTTGGAAATTCCTCCCCTAATGAGGTAAAAAGGTGGCAATTTGTTGGGGTTATATATTTGAAACTTGGCATAAATAGTAACCTAAGTAAATAGTATAGGTTTTAATTATAAGTTTTTCAAAACTACTCCTTAAAGACGATTTAGGGACTGTTAAAGATTTTTGAAGAATTTTACTGTAAAGGGCTTCTTTTTATGATGTAGTGGAGCACTAAGAAGGGATTTTTGGAAATTCAACCTTTAAGGGGGTGAAACTAAAAAGCCATCTGTAGGATAAAATACAGATCACGCGGACGAAGTCGCGGGCAAAGTGTTAGTTAAATAATAAAATTAATCTGTATATTAATGAGGATCACCACATTCATGGTACACGAAAATTCTACATCCATTAGTAGTATTATTATATAGCCCGAAGGCTTTTATAATTATTACAAAAGCCTTCGGGTCAACACTTTTTTCAGATGGAGGTCCAACAAATCATCAATCAACATGAAACTGTGTCTGGTCCTCATCCTCGTAGTAGCATGCTCTTGGTGCTGTGAGGCACAAAGTGGTGCCAATTTTTACTGTGGGCGTCGTCTGTCTCAAGTGCTGACCGCTCTCTGCTGGGGCTCCGAGGAGAAGCGCAATGCTGGCTGGTGGATGTCCGAGGACTCGGCGCGGGCGCTGGGAGGCGTGCG
Source organism: Orthosia incerta (assembly GCA_948252205.1). Taxonomy (NCBI): domain Eukaryota; kingdom Metazoa; phylum Arthropoda; class Insecta; order Lepidoptera; family Noctuidae; genus Orthosia; species Orthosia incerta. The sequence goes on from OX411746.1 coordinate 24,865,363, forward strand.
CGGTAAGCGGCAAGGCATCGCCGATGAGTGCTGCGCTAAGCCCTGCACCATCGATGAGCTGCTGACGTACTGCTAGCACCAGAGATGATAACCTCCCATTTTTTTATTCAGTAAAAATGCATCTGGTATTGATAGATCTTGCCTGATCTGATCAACAAGAACCCGTCTCTGTAAAGCAGACAGCTAATATTACATACTGCTTTTAAGAAAACCTGCAACAAGAGTAAGATGTTGATCGAAAAATTGCACGCATTGCTTGTTGCTACAAAAAATTGCACGTTTCGAGAACAAGTGTGTTGCTTTTTTTTACAAGCTTTTATTTACCTTGCAATGTATGTATGTATGTGTGTTCGGGTCAAATCTTGCAATAGAATTTTAAAGTTATCCTCCACCGATTCAGATGAAATTTTGCATACACGTTTAGTTTAGATGGTTGCCGCAAAGTTGCCTGCTTGTCGGTCTTCTACAGACTGTACTTCGGTGAGTGTGCTCAAGAACTCCACGACCTCATCCCACCAGCCCCCTTCTACCATCGGACATCTAGACACGCTGCACGTTATCATCCTTACCTTGTTGCCATTCCACCAATTCGAACCAAGCGCTTCCAAACATCCTTTATAATGCGCACAGCGAATGAATGGAACTCACTACCTGCGTCTGTGTTTCCGAACGCATTCAACCCAAATCTCTTCAAAGTTAGAGTGAACAGGCTTCTTCTGGGTAAGCTCACTCCATCGTAGACTCTGTCTCTGTCACCTATGACCTAGACTAGAGTCAAGAGCAAACCCATTACAAATAAAAAAAAAAAGATGGCAATGCATGGTTAGCTAAGTGACGTCGTTCCAAATCCAATATGGCAGATGTCCTAAGATGGCCGACTAGTTATTTTTTGTGCACTGCCATGATATGGAAAGAAAGGGTAAGGGTAAGGGAAAGGGTTTGCTGAGAAGAAAAAAAACCTTGTTTTAAAAAAATATTTTTTAATAAATAATTTCATTTCCAAAAAACGTTCTAAAACGCTAGGTACTATAAACACAAACGCAATATAATAAATTGTACTAACTACACACACTGGCAAAATTAGCGGAACAAGAAAAAAATATCGTAAAACTTTTGTTTTTACCGATACTGGCTAGTTTTTCTTTTCTTTTGATAAAACAATTGAACATCACCTTTCATGCGATTGTGTTAATTTTATTCGAACTTACATTATTGACAGAATTTCGCTCATTGCCACTTTATGTATGTGTTTTAAAATTTCGAAAAAATTGCATTAACATACTGAATTACTTGTTTTATTTTTAACGTTTAGATCTTTTTAGAAGTTAAGGATGACATTGTGGCCAATTTAATCCAAACTGAGAGGGCCAGGGCACTTGACATGAGGATAAATGATCAAACTTACAGATGTTGTGCATGATTCATTGGTGATATTTTTGGAGAATTTAATATAACTATAGTGACATATGTCTCATCGAAGAAACGAAGAGCGTCTCTGAGAGCGCCTCTGAGATGAGCGCAAATAACGACACCAAAGCGACAACAATACTGACGAAAGAGCAATCGGAAGAGAAGCAGAAAAAGTCAGACGCGGAAGAGGTTCGTTCGGAAGAAGTCCCTCAAACATGAACATCAGCGCAGCCTTCGTGCAGAACTACTTAATCATGACGTCATCATCAATTCCGCAAGCTTTCAAGCAGCGAGTCACACAGCCAGCCAGTTGCCGACTCACTGGGATATCATCACCCCGACTCACTGGGGCACAATCGCATACAGTTCCGACATACCGCGAACTCTGCGACTTCCGGTTCCGACTCACGGAAACCAACCTTCCACTGGCCTGGCACGCATTACGAGATGAACGGACGACTCATCCAGCTGTCGACCTCCGGTCTCTGGAGGGGAGTGATGTAGCGGCAACAACGCCGCCACTTACGAACTAATGACATGACGTCACACAAATCCTGCATCGCGCAAGCAAATTTTCGTCGATTTGAACACATACAACAGTCCGACAATAACCGTTGGGCAGTTGCCCGGACCAGACACAACACCCGTCTAGTCGGAGGATCCGCCCTGTTCTATGGAGGTTTGTGGGACTTTACACCCTGTTCCGCATACATCCAAACTAGAATGATTATATCCATATCCATCTATCTATAAGTCCATCAAATATAAAGAAATATCCCACGTGAACATACCTACTACAGAGATAAAAAAATTCTTCGTGCTATTCTAAACTATAATCTATCTCTTTGCTTTACTCACACAAAATGTGTTAAATACGATCTCAGTTTTACTTCAAAAGGTGCATTTTTAAGTGAGGAATCCTGTCCTGATATAAGTTTAATAAAATGTATCGTTTTTAAAAAAAAAATATGTTCTTTTTTTCCGCTAATGTTGCCGGTGTGTGTAGTATATTTAGCACTATTATAAATTATAAGAAAGCTTATTGAACTAGAAAGTGAGTTCTGTAATATGTACACCAAGTGCCGTATATTTATTTGAGTAGAGATTATAATAAATTGTAGTTCTAAAAACTAAAAAACACGCTTTAATGGTAAATTGAACTAAAAAGTCGCTAATCCTGAAGATCTTGGTAAGGTTAATGGGACAAACTATTTAAACGCCCACGGTAGAATCAACTTTCATTACTGGTAAATTTGAACCAAGTTGAATAAACATATTTGACTTTGACTTTGACTAAAGCACTTTATTGCATTGTCATCGGTCATAAGTGTGCAAAGTTTCAAATCAATCCGACGTTTTGAAGATTCCGTTACATTGATACATAGATACATACCAAGCTAATAAAAGCGTGTTGAAAAGAGAAGTTTCAAGGCATTTTCACAACTTGTACTTTATAACGCTCTCCTTCTTCTTCTTTTCGTGTGAGGATGTGGCCATCTCTGTTGTCAGAGTTAATTAAGCCACCTCTGGTTACCCCACAGGCTTCTGACTTGGCTATTTCAGACTTACATTAACTATATAAGTCCTGGTTTCCTCACGATGTGAGACTAAAATTCTAATTTTCATTATTTATTTTTTTAATTTATGACTCTTGAATTCCAAAAGTATGGTTAATTTAGGTAAAAAAAATTACGATGATAAAGTGAGTGCATAGAAGTTTCGCGTAACGTTACGAATTGGTAAGCCTTTCACTTAGAAGTGACATCACAAGCTTCCACTCCTGAATTTTTATGGGCTGTATGTTTTTCAATGTTTTGCAATATGTTTGGATAAATCAAACTGAAGGATTTAATATAATATAATCTTTTTTTTTCACCCAGAAATCATCCCTATTTGATTGTGAGGGAGTTTGCCAAAAAACTTAAAAAGTTTGGGTTTTTTTTTTATTGCCTTTAGGCTTGCGCTTGACCACTATCTCACCTGATGGTAAGCGATGATGTGGTCGACGATGGAGTACGCTTGCCTAGAAGAAACCCCATTCACTCTTGACTTGGAAACCCCTAGATTGTAGTTATCGGGAAACACAGATTCCGGCAGGGAATTCCACTCTTTAGCTGTACGCATAATAAAAGTGTCCCCAAAACGTTTTGTGCGTATGGGTGGGACTCCAAACAAATTAGCTCTAGTGTAACCCATTTCAAGGAATGCTCCCAATTACCAGTCGTAGGGTTTGTTTGTAAGACGGCTCAAACAACTGAAGACATAAACTTGAATTAATAATTAACAGTATCTAGTTTGTAGTGGAGCCTATAACGAATATGTGTGTGAGATTCCAAAAGTTTTTGCAAAAATCAGCCTTTTATTGCTTGGGTACTTGAACTTTGACTCAAACGAAAGAAAATAAAAATGTAAAGTACAAGAAAATAAAATAAAAAAAAGGTTTGACATACTTTATTTTTTATATCTTATATAGGCTCGCGCTTGACCACCATCTCACCTGATGGTAAGCAATGATGTGGTCGATGATGGAGCACGCTTGCCTAGAAGTAACTTATTCACTCAGGTTGTAGCTATCGGGAAACACAGACTCCGGCAGGGAATTCCACTCCTTAGCTGTACGCATAATAAATGTATTTTCAAAACGTTTAGTGCGTATGGGTGGGATGTCCACCATGTGCCGATGGCGCATCGCCGTACGTCTGGTAGTCCGATGATGAAACGGGCTGGGCGGAATTAGATTATGCAATTCCCCCGAATGTAATCGATAAAAATCCGACAAGCCGGCAACTCGGCGACGATGTTCAAGGCTCTGGAGCTTTGACTTAACCAATGCCTCATCGCCGATGAGCCTCTTGGCCCGCTTTTCGATCGACTCTAGTGCATCAAGTTGGTATTTGGCAGAGCCGTCCCAGAGATGAGAACAGTACTCCATGCATGATCGAATTTGCGCTTGATACAAGCTGAGCAGCTGTTCTGGCGTGAAGTACCTTTTTTTTTTTTTTTTTTTTTTTTTTTTATTTGTGATGGGTTTGCTCTTGACTCTAGTCTAGGTCAAAGGTGACAGAGACAGAGTCGACGATGGAGTGAGCTTACCCAGAAGAAACCTGTTCACCTTCTCACCTTTGCAAGGATCCCCAGCTTCTTGGCAGCCAGCTAAGCCTTTGCCTCAATGTATGGGTCAAAATTGAGAGTCGATGTTAAAGTAACGCCAAGCAGCTCAAGATGGTCAGTTATTGGCACGGTCACACTTCGGAAAGTTGGAGCCGGGTGAAATTGACTCTTTTTAGTGGAAAAAAGACACGCCTGGGTTTTAGCAGCATTAAACCTGACCAGATTGGCATCGCCCCATTCGGAGACTGCCTGCAAGGACAGGTTTAAGCGCTCCACCATGGCCTCCCGGAGAGACTGGACCTGAGGCCCGGTAGTACGAGCATTGGACAAGTATCTCTCAGCAACAGTGCTGTCGTCTGCATACCCAAAGGTACCGGGTTTTAGCAGATCGTTAATGTGCAGCAAGAATAAAGTTGCTGAGAGTACTGAACCCTGACCGGCATTAATATCCAAGTGGTCCGACGAGCAGCCATCGATAACCACTCGAATGGACCGATCTCTCAGGAAGTCTGCAATCCAATCACACAGACCACCGGGCAAACCGAATGAAGGAAGCTTACCAATAAGGCTTTCGTGCCAGACCCTATCAAAAGCCTTCGAGATGTCGAGGGAGACGGCAAGCGCTTCCCCATGCCTCTCGATGGCCTCACTCCAGATGTGAATGGCATACGCTAGAAGATCCCCAGTAGAACGATTTCGGCGGAAGCCGTATTGGCGGTCACTCAAGATATCGTTAGTTTCTAGGTATGCCAGGAGCTTAATATTGAGTACGCATTCCATACTCTTACAGAGTATGGAGGTTACAGATATGGGTCTGTAGTTGGCCGGGTCAGCTCGGCTGCCCTTCTTGGGCACGGGCTGTACGTTAGCCTGCTTCCAAGCATTCGGCACTTTTCCAGCCTTATACGAAAGGAAGAATAGGCGTGTCAAGATCGGAGACAGTTCAGGCGCACAGGTTCTAAGAACAATTGCTGGTATTCCGTCAGGGCCGCTAGCCTTGTTCACGTCGAGGTTGCGCAGCACCCTACGGACGTCCTTTTGATGGATACGAATGTCCGACATACTCGTCTCGCATCCATCAGGAGAAGGAGCGGGCCGCGCGTCACCAGGATTCAGACGTGATATTCCGCAAAAAGAAGTTCGACTCGACCGACTTAGCCAGAGACCAAAACGCTTTACTACCTGCTGGGTAAGAAGCAAGTTTGGTCCCTATTCGGCCAATGTGGTCGAACCGAGCCCTTCGCAACACTAACTTGCAGGACTTGGCAGCCCTGTTGAAGGCCCTCTTCTTCAGACCCACGTGACTCGCCTTACGCGATCGAGCGTCGACCCAAGCCAGGTACGCCCCATGTTTAAGCGCGTTGGCGCGCTTACATTCGGCGCCAAACCATGGCCGGTCTTCGCTAGACATTGATACGTCAGAGAACGGAATGTAGTACTCCATTCCCTGACGCAACACATCCGTCACGGCGTCCGCGCACGATGATGGATCAGTCGAAGAAAAGCAAGTAGGCTGCCAAGGATAGCATGCGAAGAAAGATCGCATACCATCCCAATCTGCTGACCTGTACCGCCAAACCCGCCGGGTGCCTCTTGGGCTGGGATCGGGCGGGGAATAGACGGATACAGACTTCACCAGACAGTGGTCGGAACTACCTAAGGGTGAACCTATCGACACAGAGTATCTGTCTGGATCTGTTGTCAGCAGAAGGTCCAAGCAATTTGCTGTGTGCGAATCAACATCCGGTACCCTCGTTGCCCCCTGGACCAGCTGGGTGAGGTTTAGCGCTAGCGAAAGCTTACGCATCTCCCGTCCAGCATGGTCAGTGCACTGGTATGGAAAGTGCCACTCCTGATGGTGGGCATTAAAGTCCCCCAGTAACACTAATTGGGCGGAAGGGTACCGCTGCTGTGCCGCATCAGCCGCCTCACTGAGGTACTCTGTGAGCCTGGTTGTCTCCTGATCTCCGCTGTGCGAACGGTAGACACAGGCGTAGATAATTTTATCCAGACCTGTGTCCACCAGAACCCAGAGCGTTGTGAATTTGGAGTCCTCAAGGTCACGGAGACGCCGATAGCAAGTGTCGTCACGGGCGTACATACACACACCTGCGCGCGGTTTAATATTGTGCTCCAGGGTAAACCCTGGGTAAGATAAGTACGACACGTCTGACGGACTCGCTATCTGCGTCTCCGTAAGGAAAAGCAGCGCTGGTTTCACAGTCTCCAGGTGGTAGTGGACTGCAGAGAGATTTGAGTGCAGACCTCGAATGTTGGTGATACTAAATTTTTCATAAATACTCTCATTGGGGGTTTCGGGGGTGTTAAAGTTGTATGGAAGATTCTTAACGCGGAGTCCGATGAATTTAGTTACATAAATAAAAATTACGTATTTTTGGATATCTCAAAAATCAAACCCAAAAGAGATCAGCCTTCAATTATCTCAAAAATAGGTATAAACACAATCTAAAAGTGAAAATGATGAAAAGGTATTAAATGTTGTATCAAACGATTTCGTCGTAAGCAATCTCTATCGGGAGAAAAAAAACTGTTTATCTTCACGACAAATCTCATTCCTTCGATTACGAAACTTGAACCGAAGTGAAATGTTATTTATTTATTTATTTAACCATTTATGCACACACACATAATATACAGACAAGATGAAGAAACAGAAATATATATTATGTGGGTAAATAATAAAGATCACAACCAAAATGGTGATAATGATAATGTGTGAATATTAAAAAAAACATACATAATCAGTTAACCTCATAATTTATTTACAAAAACAAGCAAATCAGACGTTTCATCATCTCCGGTGCTAGCAGTATGTCAGCAGTTCATCGATGGTGCAGGGTTTGGCACAGCACTCGTCGGCGATGCCTTGCCGCTTGCCGCGCACACCTCCCAGCGCCCGCACCGAGTCCTCGGACATCCACCAGCCAGCATTGCGCTTCTCCTCGGAGCCCCAGCAGAGAGCGGTCAGCACTTGAGACAGACGACGCCCACAGTAATAATTGGCACCACTTTGTGCCTCACAGCACCAAGAGCATGCTACTACGAGGATGAGAACCAGGGTCAGTTTCATGTTGAATGATGATTTGTTGAATCTTCAACTGACGACGACGGGTTTTGTAATGTTGGAAGATGTTGTAAGAATGTGACTTGTGCCACGAATGTGGTTTGAATGTGCTGTTCCTCAGTAATACCGAGCTTTTATACATGGAAGCCGCTCATTTGAAAATGTCCCTCACGTGTTACCTTGACTTACCATGTGGATGAACCCTATAAAATGTGGGCGACTTAGAAACGGGGTACATGAGTGCCGAGTTTGTCAAATAAATTAAAATATTCAAGGAAAGGACCCATGCTACGTACTAGCTTTATCTCACGGCCTTTGTCTTGTCTTATGCTAGAGGAAACTTACTTTTTTCATCAAAACTTCTAATGTAATTGCCGACTTGGTTAAACATTCAATCTCACATTAATTTTGCAGTAAAGAACTGGTTTACGAGACTTGTATTTTTTACATACTAAGTTTTTGATGGGATTTCATTTCTTCTTGTAGGCAATACTCCTTTGTTAGGGTTCCGTACACAAAGCGTAAAAACGGGACCCTATTACTAAGACTCCACTGTCCGTCTGCCTGTCTGTCCGTCTGTCACCAGGCTGTATCTCATGAACCGTGATAGCTAGGCAGTTGAAATTTTCACAGATGATGTATTTTTGTTGCCGCTATAACAAAAAATACTAGACACAAAATAAAATAAATATTTAAGTTGGGCTCTCATACAACAAACGTGATTTTTATACCGCTTTTTGCGATAATGATACGGAACCCTTCGTGAGCGAGTCTGACTCGCACTTGGCCGGTTTTTCTCAGGTCCCAGTCCCTAGATAGATGTATTTTATCTAAGTGTAATTTTATAAGAAAAAGCTCGAAGATGGCACATCACATCACACACACATCATCAGCCTATTAATGTTCCCACCGCTGGGACACAGGCCTCCTCTCTGTGAGAGGGAACGGGCCGTAAACCACCACGCGGGCCCAGTGCGGGTTGGTGGATGTCACATGTCTTCGAATTTTTGGTCCTAGGACATGCCGGTTTCCTCACGATGTTTTCCTTCACCGTTTTGAGAGCAGTGGTGATGAAATAATTTACACAAAGTAAAGCGCCTATCTGGGCACCTGAAGATGGCACGGAGAAGTATAATTAATTTAATAGTCTAGCTATTTGCAATGATGCAACAAAAATACTAGCAATCACCTTTACGTGATTAAGTACAACAGCTTGCCAGTTTATTAGGCAGCTTAAAGCCATGCCTATTTGGTTAGACATTTCATAATATGTCATGTAAGCATAGTCCAGTAATATTTCTTAGCAAGTATGTAAGTAACTAAGACATGTGAGTATGTAATTAGAGACATAAGCGATTAAGTATGTTCCGTTTAAAACATTGCAAAGTATTGCAAAGCTTTAAAGACTCTGATTGATAGCCTTTCCCCATTGAAATTACCTGTTTCCTTCTCTTAATAATTGTTTTATTTCTATGTTAAAGAAAATTATCACCTACCTATTGATCTATTTCTAAGCTACCATTCTTTAATGAGCTTATCCACGTGGAAAATCTAGGTGACAAACAGGCAATTTCTCTTAACCTACACGCATAAATTTCAGTAAAAACTTTTTAGTACAATTAGTCTGAATATTAATGAACTCTCTTCAGGTATAAAAGCGGAATGATTGAGTATCAACACATTCTAACCTCATTCGTGGGACATAAGCCTTTTTACATCCTGATACATTACTAAGAATCCTTCGGGTCAACTCTTAGTCGTCAGTTGAAGGTCCAACAAATCATCAATCAACATGAAACTGACCCTGGTCCTCATCCTCGTAGTAGCATGCTCTTGGTGCTGTGAGGCACAAAGTGGTGCCAAATATTACTGTGGGCGTCGTCTGTCTCAAGTGCTGACCGCTCTCTGCTGGGGCTCCGAGGAGAAGCGCAATGCTGGCTGGTTGATATCCGAGGACTCGGTGCGGGCGCTGGGAGCCGTGCGCGGCAAGCGGCAAGGCCTCGCCGACGAGTGCTGCGCCAAGCCCTACACCGTCGATGAACTGCTGACGTACTGCTAGCACCGGAGATGAAGAAATGACTGATTTACTTGTTTTTGTAAATAAATTATAAGGTTCACTGATTATGTATGTTTTCTTAAATTACCACAAATCATCATCATCAACTTTTCCTTTTGCATCAAGAGACAATTTCCTGTTTCTAGTACATATTTTCTTAATGATTGTAATAATTAGACAAGTTCTAGTTGCTAAGTATCTATACAGCTTTACCAGCCATAACAGACACGTTTTAAGGGCTGATTTTTCAACCGTCAGAAAACTTTTATCTGTAGGATAAAAGTGGCGGTTCGACATTTTTTTTACATAATAGAAAATATTACGTCAAACCGCCAAACTGACTATTGATAAATCAGCCTTAAGTACTTTACTTAAGACGACGACTAACGCCAACGACCTTGAGGGAACAAAACGCGCACTCGTTTCACACCCGCGCTACCAAAATTTAGTAGTTTTTTATACTTTCCTTATGATTTGATTCCATGACTTTAAAATAAAAAGCCTCTGATCAAAATGTAGATAATAAAATTGTCTTTGAGATGGTGTCGATTTCATTAAAATAGGCCTAGCGGTTTTGGTGATATTGTCGTGTTTTCGTCCGTATTAGACATAACTTTACAAATTAATTACACTATGTTATAAGAACAAAACTCAAAATTTGCTCAGATCAAATTATTAAAAAAATAGTCTTATATAACATATATTTTTTTCAAAAAATTACGACTAGCCATTTAGACGTGATTCTCATTATAAAATCAGCTACTCAAGGGAATCGGCGCCTTAAATTAATTCCCTAGTCTATAATTCAACCGTCAAAGATTTCTACTACGCAGTTATCAATTACTGTCCGACGTAACCAAATCTGCAGTACCTACATTTTGATCCCCAAAATCCTCGGGGAATGATCATGAATATCAAACGGGCATCGCATACCCCAGTTATCTGATCCGGATTAAACCGGTAAAAAGCGGTCATTATTCCGCCTCCGTGGATCAAATGGGATTTTTTATTTGAGCCACACCTCGGGCTATTGTGTGTGGATTGTCATTGGGCTGGAAATTTTTATTCGAAATATCAGGGACTAGTTTTTTCGAAAAAAAGGAAATGTCCTGCCTGTCTTTGGCGGTCCCCTTATTTGTCCTATTGTTTTCGGCATATAAATTGCACAAAACATCTGTACGCTGTAAGTATAAAGAGGAATTATAGTGATCGCAAGGAAAAATGCTAAGTATTTCCCGGGTCGGTTCCTAGATCGGACTAAGTATGAGTTATTGGGTTTTTCAGTTAGGACATTGTCAGATCATTCCATTGGTACAATTGGCTAATAGTATGCTCTTAAAACTGGCCTGTCGCCTTCTAGGAATATGTACAGGCGCTCAAACGTGATGTAAGACTGTCAAATTTCGCCACAAGTTAAGAAGAAATTGAATACTTGCTTGCGGCTAACGTAACTATAAATTGTAATTACATCAAAACAAAAACTTTAAACATTGAAAACTAAAGTAAACTCTACTTACATATTAAGATAAACACATTTTTGTTCTCCGTAACACAAAACAGATGGGTCCCTCTCTTAAGATGATATCTCGGCACATTAGCGATAATCCCAAAGATAAGGATCGGGTTTCACAATAATATCGGTCTTTGATCTACCCCTGTCAATGTCCAATGGGTGACAGTTATTTGTCAAACTTGTCAGACGACCGATTTTTTTTTCGGCCAATATGAATTTGTTTGATTTGCCTATGAAGGTTTGTTGGTTTTGAGTTTGAGGCCCAATATGTGTTTTTATTTTGTTTTTTGAAAACCTAATTTCTTGAGACGGAATTGGAAGAGCAATACCGCTACATGAATAAACATTTGCCGGGTAATCAATGTTCCGGGGATTCAAGAGAATCGTATGCTGACACTAATATTATAAATAAATTTGTGACTGTATGTGTTTGTATGTTTGTTACTTCTTCACGCTCAAATAAATCAATAATAAAACCAATAATATCGTTGCACATGCTGAGATAGGAGCCTTTTTGGTCTCGCACGGGGTTTTTTATATTTTATTATTGTTTGTGTTTTGCTTATCTCGTGTCTCCTGTGCGGGTCACAAATAAATATTTTTTCTTTCTTTCTTTCTTTCTTTCAAATGGCTGAACGGATCTTGATAAAATTTGGCACAGAGATTATAGTCGAGAATAGCCCATAGGCTACTTATCATCCCGGTATAATGTTCCCTTGGGATAAGAAAACACTTATCACGCGAGCGAAGCCGCTGGCAGAAGCAAGTGTAAGATAAAATTATAAGGACACATACTGCACAATCTGTCTGTTTTGACCACATGAGAACCTAACTCGGTGTTGATACCGTTATAAAATCTAAAATGATCTTTAGGTGATTAATTTTCAAATAAATTGCCAAATAAAATAACCTTGTACCGAACATCGTGCACCGTTTTTTGGTGCAGGGTTCCTCAAAAATCATGCAAAAACACAGACAATACCGAACTTAAAAGCTCGTCCTTTTTTTCACCACACAGCGAAACGAATCAATAGTCACACTCCTCTTTATTTATACACTACAACAATATAACGCAATTATATATTCAAAATAATGTTAACACTTGACAAAAGTTTACATTTGACAATAGTTTACATTTGAATGTAAAGGATTAACACGCGGTCGACTATGACCGACTGAGTGTAAAGAAGACAATGATTTGATTTATTGTGGTCACGGATTAAAATAATTGGCTTTTCGGTGAAGTACTTAGTTGTATGGTGATTTTAGATGTTTAATAAGATATAGGTAAGTGTAATTAAATTAAAGTTAAACAAAGATTAAAGGTTTACCTTAGTTGCAAGACACAATTATTTTGAAAGTTGATCTTTTGTGTAGGTTTTTTCCGAAATATCGAGTGGGTCTTCAAAAAAATCGGCATTTTTTCTGATGAAATAGTAATTAATAAGATGAAATCAAAAATATGAACATTTCATTTCATTTCATTTATTCATTAACAATTTTACACTGTGTCTGAATGTTATAAAAAATAATTAAAAATAAGCTAAAATATTTTTTTAAATAATTACCTACACAATATCACCATTACATTCATAATATTAATCAAATTTAAGCACATCCATTGTCACAATTTAAACATTTACATAAAATTCATTAAAAAAAAAACTAGAACTAGAACGAATTGCTTGAGAAAACAGTTATAACGAACTAGCTAGAATAACAAAACAAAAACTGATATCCTGCCTTTCTACCGGTCCTGTCTTTGATCCTAGTTCTTTTTAGTCATCATACGAGTAATAATTATAATTCTCTAGGACAGCCTTTAGGCCGTAGTCCCTCAAATCTAGTCCCAATTTTTCCCTTTTGTCCTAAACAGCTCCGTCGACAGTGACGTTTATAGTTATGTACAAGTCACAATAAGAATATTTGATTTGATAAACACGGGCCCAAAGTTATATTTCAAATATCTAAAATTTCTTAACGTATTGTAAACGTGCTCCATTCGCAGAAACTAATAAAAATACCAAACTTTATCCAGCTAACGAGCACGAAAATGCAAATCAACTTACGACATCCACACAAGAGGGGTGAATGTTACTCTCCGCCCCATCCACCCCATCCCTTGTTGCCCTAATAGCACCCCACACCCCTATCTTAGTGCCCTACTTGTAACGTACTTGCCACCCTCGATTTTAAATGTTGGTACTTATTTTTTTGATGGACAAGCCTGCTGGTTATGCATTCCGAGATATTTTTCGAAGGACCATGTAAAGATCTTTTTATAAGAATTACTAATATTTTAGTAGGAAGTATCATTGTTGTACTTTAATAAAAACTGGCCAAGTGCGAATCGGACTCGCACATGAAGGATTCCGTACCATTATCGCAAAAAACGGCAGAAAAGTCTCGTTTGTTGTATGGGAGCCCCACTTAAATATTTATTTTGTTCTGTTTTCACAATTTTTGTCATTGCGGCAACAGCAATACATCATCTGTGAAAATTTCAACGGTCTAGCTATCACGGATCATTAGATACAGCCTGGTGACAGACGGACAGACAGACGGATCGTGAGTCTTTGTAATACGTGTTGTTATCCTTTGGGTACGGAACCCTAAAAACTCATCTAGTCGATAAGCGTGCACAAGTTCGTACAAGATGAGAAAATCGGCAAGTCAATAAGCGGATTTTTAAAGTAATTTGGCTTTAGGGGTCTGTGGTATCAGTTCATTTTGGAAAAGGGGTATCTTGCACAAAATAGTTTGGGAATCCCTGGTATAGGCTAATATATAAAAAAACTGATGAAAAATTTTTAGTTCCCCTTTCGAGACACCAGCGTTTGTAAATCAATCAAAGAAATAGTTCGGTAATATAAGTTTTAATAAAGTACTTATTTCCAATAGCCACAGATTTTATAACCAAGTGTCGTAATTTCACAATTATTTAATGGTACGATGGCACTCGCTAAGAGGTCTCTCCGCGACTGCCTTTTCTATGGTTACATATCACTTCCTCCCGGCTCCCCCCTTCCTATCCTTATACATTATTTTGGGCCACCTACGCTCATTATTACATTGTAGAGCCCTATTTTGCAACTAAGCTAAACTACAATGTAAAACAAGTCCTCTATTGTAATAATATATTTTGCCACTCAGCTTAACTACACTGTAACATAGGTACTATTTTGCAACTAAGCTAAACTACAATGTAAAACAAGTCCTCTATTGTAATAATATATTTTGCCACTCAGCTTAACTACGCTGTAACATAGGTACTATTTTGCAACTAAGCTAAACTACAATGTAAAACAAGTCCTCTATTGTAATAATATATTTTGCCACTCAGCTTAACTACACTGTAACATAGGTACTATTTTGCAACTAAGCTAAACTACAATGTAAAACAAGTCCTCTATTGTAATAATATATTTTGCCACTCAGCTTAACTACACTGTAACATAGGTACTATTTTGCAACTAAGCTAAACTACAATGTAAAACAAGTCCTCTATTGTAATAATATATTTTGCCACTCAGCTTAACTACACTGTAACATAGGTACTATTTTGCAACTAAGCTAAACTACAATGTAAAACAAGTCCTCTATTGTAATAATATATTTTGCCACTCAGCTTAACTACACTGTAACATAGGTACTATTTTGCAACTAAGCTAAACTACAATGTAAAACAAGTCCTCTATTGTAATAATATATTTTGCCACTCAGCTTAACTACACTGTAACATAGGTACTATTTTGCAACTAAGCTAAACTACAATGTAAAACAAGTCCTCTATTGTAATAATATATTTTGCCACTCAGCTTAACTACACTGTAACATAGGTACTATTTTGCAACTAAGCTAAACTACAATGTAAAACAAGTCCTCTATTGTAATAATATATTTTGCCACTCAGCTTAACTACACTGTAACATAGGTACTATTTTGCAACTAAGCTAAACTACAATGTAAAACAAGTCCTCTATTGTAATAATATATTTTGCCACTCAGCTTAACTACACTGTAACATAGGTACTATTTTGCAACTAAGCTAAACTACAATGTAAAACAAGTCCTCTATTGTAATAATATATTTTGCCACTCAGCTTAACTACACTGTAACATAGGTACTATTTTGCAACTAAGCTAAACTACAATGTAAAACAAGTCCTCTATTGTAATTATATATTTTGCCACTTAGCTTAACTACACTATAACATAGGTACTAGTTCTTGGGCGACAACACGTTGTCATGGGTTTATTCTGTATATCTGCCTTGCTTCTTCCCAAGTTTCGAAGGTCAGTCTAACCAGATGCCATGTAGCATGCCTCTTACATGGAGAAATTGCCTATTTGAGCTCCACAACCCAGTTAAGTAATGGATAATACGATACCCGTAAACAAGGAGTCTTGGTAACAATACTCCTTGTTTATCAGAATTTCAGCCTTCTTACTTGCACGTGATTATTGTTGTGAATGACGATCGGTATCAACTGGTTAATATATTGTGTGCTTGCACGGAAGGGTCTTGGTATGTAGTAGAATGTAGATAGACATAAATCCACACACCGATCTCCGCAAGCAATGCTTAACCTTGAAGAGCGCGGCTATTGTTATTTAGCAACGAGCCCTTCGAGATGTAAAAGCCATACTTAATGAAATTGGAATCTACAAATTTAATAGAGTCCTTAAAAAACGGGACTAAATCGATTGAGCACGGAACTCGCTTGAATATTGAAAGTGCGGAAATGGAATTTAAAAAAAATGTGCAGTAGGAAGCTTCATCATTTATTTACGTCAAAACATTACACAGTCGTATTTATTAGGGTTATGGTGACTTAAAGTTGCTATTTAAACTCTAACAGTAGGTCCGCAGTTCTTCGATCGTGCAGGCTTTCTCACAGCATTCGTCTGCGACACCTCGTTTACCGCGCATACCACCCAACGCTCGCACCGTGTTCGCTGGAAGCCACCACGCAGCATCACGCTTCACTGAGTTAAGGGGATAGCAGACACTAGCCATATTTTCTGCAAGAATTCGCCCACACAGTACTCTCGCAACACTTTCAGCCTCAGAGCACCAAGAGCATGCTACCACGAGAAGGAGGACCAAAGTCAGTTTCATGTTTATTGATTTGTGAATCTTCAACTTAAAGGTTGATTAATGGAGGATGTTAAGGCTTCTGCACCACGAATGTGATTTGAATGTACTGATGCTAAACAATCACTAGCTTTTATACCTAGGCCAGCTTATTAATATTCAAACTAAATTTATTTATAGAGCAAACTGAGTGCGTAGGTTATGGAGATGTTAGTCTCACTTGTCACGTTGATTTCATACGTGGAAGAGCTTTATATGATGTGAAGATACAAAATTCGCCCACTAAGAAGCTTGCTAATCGATAATATGGAAGGTAACCGCTATCAGCTTTTATACTTTTATTATGTCATTTCTGCCCACGCCCTGGGCAAAGACTTCAGTTTATGTATACAGTACCTATTGTGTAATGTTTACCCATGAATATTCAATACATATTTAAGTAATATAAACTTTTCATAACTGAAATTATTTTTTTACGATCCAACCTACTTGATCAGATTTAAAACTTTTTGTTCAACCTTTCAAATCCTGGCACGCAAAAACATGATATACAAATTCGAACGTGGAATAAAAATTTACAAGAGATCCAAGCGGCCCATCAGACGGGCGCTGATTCGCAATTTTTTCAAAATTTCAGTCCGTTTCTAAATTTTTGTAACGTAAGAGTTTTATAAACAGTTTTTTTTTTAATATATATTGTTTTGCTCGGATCTTCAAAATTACCAGTATCCATCATGGTAAGTGATTGTATAATTATATTTTATTGAATTTGTGCACTTGGGGGGACTATGCGTTCACTGGGCCTATGTTTAGCAGTGGATGTCTTTCGGCTGAGATACGCGACTTCTGGGACCCAGTTTACCGGTAGCCCTATAATTTAGTTTAAAATGATAGCCAATTGCTAACTTTATGGCCTGAGATTTTTATTTTATTTGCGTCATATTCCAGAAGTGACAATTGACGGCCATTTTTGTCCTTTTTTTCCGGCCATCACAATTACATTTTTTTTTTCTACTAAAGAAAGAAGATGCAGGTTATCAGTATTTTAATGCTTACTATAATTTTTTAATGATGTTCATCAGGTATAAAGATTCTTCTCTTCTGATCGAATGTAACCCAACAATTTTTTATTGGCCCAATTGGAGCTACAATTGTTAACTGTATTTAAGTGTCACTTTTCTTTTGACGTGAGCAGAGGGAGTGCATCTCAGTGCACGTCGGGCAGGCGGGAGTGCAGATGGGGGTGGCGTGCTGGCAGCTGTACTGCCTGGAGCATGGCATCAGGCCGGACGGGACTTTGCCGGCCTACGAACAGGACCAAAACGCGGCTGACTCCTGCTTCAACACCTTCTTCTCGGAGGCTGATCGGGGAAAGATGGTGCCGAGAGTTGTGATGGTGGATTTAGAAGCCACTGTTATCGGTGAGTCTTTATTATATGGGTCTTTCAGCTCTCCTGCAGATTGGTGAAAACCTATTTGAAGTAAAACGTCTGACTGCAAGACATTTCTGTGGAAATTATGGATATTTGATTGTAAATTTATCACGTTTTCTAAATGAACAACGATGAAGCAGATAACTTTGCTGTCAAAGTCCAGGCACCTGTCACAACTGCTACTATTTTGCGAAATTACGTTATTAACCTTATGACAACATCACGTTGAAGTCATAAGTTAGGTTTTCCAAGTGGAGGATCTCTCGCCAAACTGGTGCCAACAATGGTGTGGGTGCTTCAACGACGCCGCGAGGAGGCATGAGTTTTCATGACAACCCACATTCAAGCCAGGCATCGCCTACTGAAAAATCTCTTCTTTTTAGACGAGGTTCGTTCCGGTGAATACCGGCAACTATACCACCCTGAACAGTTGATCACGGGCAAGGAGGACGCAGCTAACAACTACGCACGTGGCCATTACTCCACCGGCCGCGAGGTCCTCGGGCCCGTCATGGAGAGAGTCAGAAAGTTGGCTGACCAGTGTACTGGGCTACAGGTATTTGGATACGTTTTTTTCATAGTTAGCCAGCTAAAAGACTTCCAGTGCTAGACGTTCCATTGGATTTCTTTCATTCTTTACATAAGCCTTCTCCAAGTTTTCCCTTAACAACCAGTCCTGTACTTTTGTGATTCGGTGTAGCAAATGGACTGATGGAACTCAAAATGCCTACCTGCTTTGTCCATCTGGTTTTATATTTTATTTATTCTTACCGGTTTAAAAAAAGAAATTAAATCTTACACTTTCGCAAATCTCTTTTTAACCGACTTACCAAAAAGGAGGAGGTTCTATATTCGACATTTTTTTTTTGTGTATGTTCACCGACATCTCCGTCAATTGTGGACCGATTTTGAAAATTCTTTTTTTGTTTGAAATAAGTTGTTTCGAAATTGGTCCCATTTTAATTTGGTGAAGATCTGATGAAGAACTTCGGAGATATACAACAGAACTCTTCAATAAATGTCGGAAAATCTTTCGGGATTGCTGCAATCGCATGTCTGTTCATTGTTTATACAATTTCATAACATAACATCACGCCAGTACGCTCTTAAGGGGTACGCAGATCTCTTATTTCACCGGTTATGTTCAAGTTTCATGGTATTTTGGTAATCTATTCTGGCGTTATAGGTTACTAAACTACTTGCCTATTAGGTAGGTACAACTACAAAGTGAAAAATAACTTTATTTTTGGAAGTCGGTGTCCATAACGCAAAAAATTGGTACCTACGAAAGACACCGACTTCCAAAAATAAAGTAATTTTTCACTTTGTAGTTTTTTATTTGGAAGTCGGTAGTATTTTTTTGCAAAAACGTTTTTTATCTTATTTACGTCAGTCAGCAAATCTCTTTTCTTATTTACGTCAGTCAAATGTCGTTTTTATAAAATAAACAAAAAAGGTCCAAAGGCGAATAAAACTTTTTAATGCGTCTGTTTTTAATTATTTTAATCAAACCACAACCGGAAACGCTTACCTGTTGTACCTGCTATTTTACGAACTTAACTGGATTCATCAAGGAGTGCTTACTCCTTACAGGGTTTCTTTGTGTTCCACTCATTTGGAGGCGGGACAGGCTCCGGCTTCACCTCGCTTCTCATGGAGAAACTCTCGGAGGAATTCGGCAAAAAGAGCAAACTGGAGTTTGCTATCTATCCAGCGCCACAAGTAAGGATGCAGTATTTTTTCAAAAAATGACATTTTTGTATTTCCGATTCTAGATGAATAATTTTTTGGTCAATCTCTTGACTTGCTCTTAGGTCCCTTTAAAACTATAACTGCTTTATAATTCAAACCATATACTGGGTGTCTTAATTTATTGGCAATATTTCTGGGCATAAATGGAATATGAAAGATTTTTACTTTGGGATCAACTCTGAAAAAGAAAAGTATTTAAAAGTAGCTATTTAGTTTGCATTTGCGTTGCAGAGCACCTGGTTTTTTACGATTTCGGCGTCCCATAGTAAATACTGTGAGAACTTTCACCCCCTGAAAGATATGCCAATAAAATTATACACCCTTTGTAATTCAATGCTGTCATAATAATACCAAACAAAAAGATGTCCACATTTTTCTTATTTCACTTTCCATCAACGAGTATTTAAAGTATCTCCTCTGCAACCAGGTGTCCACAGCCGTGGTCGAGCCTTACAATGCAGTGCTGACGACGCACGCCACTATCGGCCACTCAGACTGTGCGTTCATGGTTGACAATGAAGCCATCTATGACATTTGTCGGCGGCGGCTGTCAATTGAGCGGCCGTCCTACGCCAATCTCAACAGGCTTATTTCACAAGTGAGGATATTTGCATATAAACCAACAGGATCTGTCCAGTATCTACTGATAGATACTTTTATTTATAAAAATCTCGTCGATGCTTAGACTGATTAGCCAATGTTCTATGAAAATAAAAACTAGCTCATAGATTTTTTAATAAAGGCCCTGAATTTGTCTTCAAAATTTTCCAATCTCGTTTGCTATTTTTTTCATTGTTTGAACTTGATACAATAATACATCGGGATTAATCGCTGAAAGCTTTGCTGTGAGAGCGATCTGTATTTTGTCATTTCAATAAAAAGCAACCAATCGTCGACAAATCATAACACTTAGCGCCATCTCCAACATGAAGATTTAGGCAAACACAAAACTCCACCTATGCGAAAAAAGGGAGCACACCTTCTTAGCGAATTACGCTCCGAGCTAGGATTTGAATTACAATATTACCCTATCTATCTTCCTATTGGTTTAAGGCCCACTTGCACGTTTAGTCAGGTTAAATAAATAATTGAAGAGTTCGTAAACTCGTCGTAAACATTTTAACTCATGTTAGGCGTTGCACCATAAAAAGCAATGCCTAACCCTGTATCTAACCTGACACTTGTCAATGTCTGTGTCCTGAAATGTAATCCAACCATTTAGGCGGGCCACATACGTACGTTTTCCGCATTTGAGTAGCGTAGCCTAGCGCAGACGTTAGTTTTTTCCCGATTGGAATTTTCACGAACGCGCGGGCTGGCATTCGATACGTACGTATGGAAAGTGTTTGCTGCATGCGTACGTTTTCCGCGTTCGATTTTCGAATACGGAATACAGACTCGGAATTCTGTGAACCTAGCGCCTATTTTCACGAACGCGCGGGCTGGCATTCGATACGAAAGTTAACATCGGGTTCATTAGGGGATAACCCAGGAACGCCCAAGTGGCCCTTAGAGAACATTGGTCGGGTAAGCGGGGGCAGCTTGTAAGTACTTATTCATGTCTGCCTCTAACCTACGTGACTTTCCCGTCTAGGTGGTGTCGTCCATCACAGCGTCGCTACGTTTCGACGGCGCGCTGAACGTAGACCTGACAGAGTTCCAGACGAACCTGGTGCCCTACCCGCGGATACACTTCCCGCTCGCTGCCTACGCGCCCGTGGTTTCCGCCGATAAAGTACGTAATGGACTCATTCACAAGTCGGTTGTTTTTGTTTTTGGAACAATTAAAAGCCTGTTCTAAAAAAAGTTCTGCAGTTCTGCAAAACTTTGATTAAATAATGTAAAGGACAGACGTACAGTTACATTTTGTATTTGGTTTTGGTGTTAAATTCTCCACAAAATATATAACTGCCTTCAATAACCATGTTTCAAACAGCCAAAAACTATGTGAGGTAGGTATTAAACAGTGTTCTATCCGCGTTAGTGGTTGTCGAAAAGCCTAAATGAAAGGGATTGATCATGGATCACGTTAAATTTTGATAGCGCTGGGCCTTATTGACTTTTTCCAATCGCTATGGTAACGCTCTAGGCAAGTGACATTTAATCAACGAAAGCGTCGCGATAGCGAATGGTAAAATGTCAAGAATGTAACATTTTGGCATTTTGACATTTTGTCTATACTAACATTAACATTAAAAAAGCGGGATGATTACCATTTTTACTGTTTGTTGCGAGTTCCCGATATTTCGGTGCTGTTGCAAGCACCATCTTCTTCTTCCACCTCGCCACTTCCCGTTACTCGGGGTCGGCTTTCCTGTTCATGAGGCGCCACTTGTTCCGCTTATAAGCATCGTCAGTAGATAGGCTGCACTTCTGCATGCACTGAACCGGGAGGATGGGTTTCAACTGTCGAGAGCTTGGAATCCAGTCGTTCAGCTGTGTAAAACCCGAAAAAGTGCCGAAAAAAAGTTCGCGATCGGACAGTGAGTTTCGTGTGTCGGGAACAGAATCGAGTTGAGTGACAATGGTAGCGGTACTGAGTGCAAAAAACGAACAAGAGGCTAGACCGTTTTGTCTCCTCATAAACACCCACCCGCAATGACTTTCAGTTTTTCCGTGATCATGGTGCTTGCAACAGCACCGAAATAACGGGAAATCGCAACAAACAGTAAACATGGTAAATATCCCGCTTTTAATGTTAGTGTTAGTGACCATGACAGTTTAAAAACTTATTTTGTCTATAGCCGCTGCGAGTCTTTCAATTTTTTCTATACATAGCTCAATATGGCATAATTAGGCATTTTACACTACATTTCAGTTAACGTTAGTTAACGTTAGTTTACGTCAGTTAACGTTCCCCGCGTGCCTCTTGGTAACCAAAGAGATCTAAAAACGACTTGTGCGCAACTAACGACTCTTGCTAAGTTAGATTTCCGGTGCCGATAATGCTAAATGAAAAACTCTACGATCATTGATCGTAATTTTACTCCGTTTTTTTGACACGCGAAGTACATACAATCGCGTCTAGTTAGATTTATATCTGTGGTCCTAACCAAGTTATTCTGCCACCAGGCGTACCATGAAGGCATGTCAGTGTCAGAGATCACGGCGGAGCTATTCGAGCCACAGAACCAGATGGTGAAGTGTGACCCTCGCGACGGCAAGTACATGGCCTGCTGCCTCTTGTACCGAGGCGATGTGGTGCCAAAAGACGTGAATGCTGCTATTGCAGCCATGAAAGGCAGAGCCGGGATACGGTTCGTGGATTGGTGTCCCACTGGGTTTAAGGTAAGAATGAGGAGTTCGTATTGGTATTTTTATATCATCACCAGCTTCAGCAATTCTTATGGTCGTTGCATATCTTCCATACTTCTTTACTAAGCAGACGACGCCAAATCACTGGTTACCCTTCTCTTCACATCCTTAATCGGTCCATTTGCTTTTTCCTCAAGTCTAGGAGATTTTGAATTTGTTTTATTTTCCATTATCAGATAACTGCTTTTAAACAGACCGTTGCGTGAAAAGTGTTTTATCATCAAGGGAATAATATACCTGGATAAAAATCTGCCTACTCCAGACTATAATTTATCTCTGTGCCAAATTTCATCCAGATCCGTTCAGCCGTTCTGGCGTGATTGAGTAAAAAACGTCCAAACTTTCGCATTTATAATATTAGTAAGAGTAAGATTTGTATGATAAATTTAGTTATTATTATAACCTTTATGTATAATACATACATACATTAAAACACCGTATGTGGGCGTCCAAGCAAAAAGGGTCCAGTTCTCGGCATATATACGCAATTTTGTAAAGTTCATACAAACACAAGTATAGTTTGAACTTCAAACGTGTGACCAAAAAAAATGTGCCATGTTTTGAATATTTTTTAACCGACTTCCGAAAAAGGAGGTTCTATGTTCGAATCTCCGTCAATTGTGGACCGATTTTGTAAATCATTTTTTTGTTCGAAAGAGTATATTCTGAAATTGGTCCCATTTTAATTTGGTGAAGATCTGATGAAGAACTTCGAAGATATAGAACAAAACTCTTCAATAAATAACGGCAAATCTCTCGGGACTGCTGCAATCGCATGTCTGTTGTTAATCCCATTTCATAACATAACATCACGCCAGTACGCTCTTAAGGGGTAAGCAGATCCCTCATTTGATCGGTTTTGTTAAAGTTTCATGATATTCGGGTAATCTATTCTGGTGTATAGGAAACTTACTAAACAACTTGCCTATTAGGTAGGTACAACGAAAAAGTGAAAAATAAAAAAAACTTTTTTACAAAAAAATACCACCAGCAGATTTAGATTTAGCAGCTAACCCCCATATATTTTATATTTAACCTCGTGTCAGCAACTAACTCAAGAGTTAAGTACTTCGCCCTAAATGGTTAGTCGGTATATTAATTCCTCAAATATGTTATCTTACAGTTAAATAATTAGCCCTAAGTGTTCTTAATTGGTTAAACATAATTCTGACGTGCCTTTTCCAGGTGGGCATCAACTACCAGCCTCCATCAGTGGTGGCAGGCGGCGACCTCGCCCAGGTGAAGCGAGCCGCCTCCATGCTCAGCAACACCACTGCCATCGCAGAGGCCTGGGGCAAGCTCGACCACAAGTTCGACCTCATGTACTCCAAGCGAGCGTTTGTGCACTGGTACGTAATGAAGTAATCCAAACATTAACAGGTCTACCTACCGCTAAAGACACTTATCCCACTGTCGACGTGAACTGTAGAATTTTCTCGCTGAAGAAATGAACAAAAGATACAGGAATTCTATATCAATAAAAGGACACATATAGTAATAGTTGATCGCTAGCTCATAGTACTCTTTCACCACAAGTTTGTCGTAGCGACAAGAGCAATCAAAGTTATACTCGCTCAGCGATACTCCTTGCTCGCTTGGCTTTCAGAACAGACGCCGACACTGTAGTTCCGATACGTTTTGTCGGACTGCGACAAAACTATCGGAACTACACACTCGCTTCTCGCTGCTCGCCAACTCGTTTTTAGTTTCTAGCTTTACTAGCTACTCACTGATCGTCAGCGGTGGAACAAGTGCCTAAGCAACAGCAAACGCAAACTGAACTAGCTAGCACTGGTTTGGGTATCTGCATTATAATCATCATCATGATAATCATTATCATTCGCATCCAGACTTTGCCTACTGCCTAATCAACAGCCTTGCTTTCGTATGTGTCCAGCAACTAGAAAACGATTTATCAAGCACTTCCTGGTATCCGATGCAGCCGAAACTTGACCTACTTATGTAACTTTGTAAACATTGATTTATTTAATATGGAGCTGTTCCCATGATTGAGCTTGAAGGTGGTCATAGCAACACCTCAATCAGACAAGATAATTGTCAAGCAATATTACATTTCCTACTTAGTCTGTTAAAAGCTTATTTTTTTACACAATATAATTATTAATCTTTGTTGTTTTGGTATGCAGGTACGTAGGCGAAGGCATGGAAGAGGGTGAATTCTCAGAAGCACGTGAAGATCTCGCAGCGCTCGAGAGGGACTATGACGAGGTCGCTATCGAGACGTCGGACATGCAGCCCGGCTGTGACGACGAGCTATGACGTCACCACCAGCCGGAGGGCCGCGTCCCCTCCCGCCGCACCCTCCGCGCTCGCAACACTCCAGCGACCACGATGCTTACAGTAATCCAGCCCACAGTGCACGGCCTAGGGCGCACGATGCTGCTGTACCTATGCTAGCAAGAAGGTCGTCACATTTGAAACCTACTAAGAGAAGAATAAGAATAACATCCAATTCGGTGCACAGTTTGACCTGCAACTCAAGTGCTGTGTTTGGTCTGTGCGTGTCAACACGGCGGCTGCTAGCGTCGCCGCCGAAGCGGATGCCACAAAACCGCGGCCGCACGTTTATTGATATTGATTATTGCAGAACTGTGAAAAATTTATATAAAGGTTCGAAAATGTCCGCGGAGGTCGGATGATGCTCGAGTTGCCTGTGCCCACCACCGACGCGCCGATGGCTGCGTGGCGTGACAGAGCGGTGCTCCCTCGCCCCCCACTCCCCCCAGTTTCTCCGTCGAGCAAACTTGCGACGTCTTTTTTAGTTTTATTTTTCTTTGGATTTTTTTTAAATTTTATAGCAAATACTGGACGGAGAAATACCCAAGTTTTTATAATTTTTATTTTTACACTTGATAGAAATTATGTGGCAAGTTTTGTGGCGAATCGCGTGTGTGGTGTGAAAGCGGCGCTATTGATGTAAGTGTAATGTTTATTATTTGTGTACGTCCGTCTGTGTTCAAAATGTTTTGAAAAAGTTTTACATTGTTCCGTCTGATGTTCTTGTAACAATAAAATGTCCAGTTTATTTCCGACAATGGTTTCATTTGTAGTTTGCCTCTCGAGCTCTAGTCCATGCCTGGTTGGCCCGGCTTTGACTTTGCTAGCTAGCCTGAGAATTTCAATGTGTTTTTGACACTTATGACTCACACACAATGCAGACGCACGCAATGCAGACGCACGCAATGCAGACGCACGCAATGCAGACGCATGCAATGCAGACGCACACAATGCAGACGCACACAATGCAGACGCACACAATGCAGACGCACACAATGCAGACGCACGCAATGCAGACTCACGCAATGCAGACTCACGCAAGGCAGACACACGCAAGGCAGACGCACGCAAGGCAGTCGCACGCATTGCAGACACACGCAAGGCTGACACACGCAAGGCTGACACACGCAAGGCTGACACACGCAAGGCTGACACACGCAAGGCTGACACACGCAAGGCTGACACACGCAAGGCTGACACACGCAAGGCTGACACACGCAAGGCTGACACACGCAAGGCTGACACGCAAGGCCGACACACGCAAGGCTGACGCACCAAGGCTGACACACCAAGGCTGACACATGCAAGGCAGTCGCAGCCAAGGCAGACGCACCCAAGGCAGCCAAGGCAGACGCACCCAAGTCAGACACAAGTTAGACACACAAGTCAGACACATACAAGGTAGACACACATAATGCAGACACACAAAGCAGACATACACAAGACAAGACACACGCATGGCAAATACGATAGGCTTTCATATGGCTTATGCGCACTTCGTCCCATTCGCACTTCATCCCACGTTCGCAGTAGGTCCCATTCGCGGTTAGTCCCATTCGCGGTTAGTCCCATTCGCGGTTAGTCCCATTCGCAGTTGGTCCCAATCGCGGCTGGTCTCATTCGCAGTTAGTCCCCTCACATACTTATCTACACACATCACTCACTGTACACTGTACTAGTGGCCCGTCCCGGCTTTGCCTGAGACTGAGTGGTTCTAGAGATTGTCCTACACGCCGTCGGAATAAAATCACTTAATTTCAAGCTCTCTCGTGTGAGACAGTAGTGCCAATCTAAGGCTTTTTTTCCACCAGAGACGAGCGAGGATGTGTAGCGAGGGATGTTTTACAAGGGATGTTTTGCGAGGAATGTGTGCGAGGGATGCGTGCTAGGGACGGAAGCGAGCAGAGTTGTCGTTCTAGCGACTTTGTTGCTGTTGCTAGTCTAGCGAATTTCATGAGAGGTTAGCGACAAAAAATAATTCATCCAATTTTATTTGAAATGCCACGTTCAAATAATTTTTGTAATGTAAATTAAGACCCCAATATTCCATAATTTTGTGCTTAGGATAATTGATTAAACAAGAACATAGAATACAATTTTTATGATCAATTCTAGAAAATGTTAATTTTACACAATTCAATAACAAAACGATGCATATCGCGCCATCTAGTGATATTTATTTAAAACCAAATTTTCTTCTTTAGGTTTGGGACCCCGTAGCCTTGGTTTGCCATATGGTTCAAAAGTCGCTAGAAGTAGTTGAATTATTTTTTGTCTCTAACTCATAGTTTTTTGTCACTAACCTCTCTTGAAATCCGGCTAGAACTAGCGACAAAGTCGCTAGAACGGCAAAACCGGCGGGCACTCGGGCAGTGGCGCGCGAGCTCCGCTCTCACACCTCATCTAAAACAAGCCCGCTTCATATCCACGCACCGCCCATCTGCACACCGTTTCACAGCGTCGCTACGCATCCTCGCTCCGCTCAGCGGTCTAGCACATCCCTGGTGGAAACACTCACACTGTTCCACAGCCTCGCTTCGCATCTTTGCACCACCCAGCTACCTTGCAAATCTCTGGTGGAAACGCAGCCTAAGTCACTTGTCCCACCGCCGATGATCACCGAGAAGCGAGTAGAGCTAGAAACTAGATACGAGTTGGTGAGCAGCGAGAATCGAGTGTGTAGTTCCGATAGTTTTGTCGCTCGGCAATAAGCGAGTGTTCTTGTGCGACGGGCGATTACTCGCACCACTCGCAGGAGGTGGCCAGTCCTGCGCAAACGATCTGATTGGTCTCTCGGCGTGAGTCCTGACCGCCAAGCGAGCATCGCTGAGCGAGTAATATCTTTGACAGTCCTTGTCGCTGCGACAAACTAGTGGTGAGAGAGTTCTCGCCGGCAGTGTGAACAGCCAGGGAGAATCGATCGAGAAGAGATCAACTATTAATATGTCTCTTTTATTGACGCAGGATCAACGTCTTTTGTCCGTTTCTTCAGCGAGAAAATAGTCGATAGCTAATCACTTCTTCATCGGCGTAGGGACAAGTGCCTGTACCATTTTTACAGGTCACAATAACGAGTAGTTTGTTTTTGTTTTCCATTCAAAACTTACATCATCAGCAATTTCACAACATTAATGGGTCAATTAAACAAACAAATCTAGATATTTAATTTTATTCTGAATTACACGTACAATCTTATATTTATAAATTCTATTCAAAACATTAGGTACTTTGTACATAATACTAGAATACTTTAATTATATCGTACATAAAATATTTAAATATTTTTTTACATAATTTACAAACTGAAACCGAAAAAAAAAGCCCTTGACAATGTTTTCTATAAAACATAAGTTAACTGATATTATAAAGACAAACAATTTTGATTTCAAAAGTCGCTGTTATTACTTCACAATCGATCTAACAAAAAGGTTTGATGAAGTTACAGAACGAACTTGATAAATATCGTGATCATTATAGACATTGGTTCATAAACCATAATATGTATCTGAAGGAATTTCTAATAGAACATGTTTTTTACAAAAAAAAATATCGTCTCAAACTTTCATTTAAATCAGGTAATCTCATAAGATTATAAAAAGATCACATCTCAAGCTTTCTAAAAATAAAGCTGTATCAAAATATAACATTTGTATAATAAATAGGATAATACAAAATATTGGTGTTAAGATACTCCCTAATTTCTATTTTCAAATCTACATAGAGGTGTCCTCAATATGGACAAGCTCAAAAACATCTTAATGATTTCTCTAATATTGTACCTGACTACAAAGAAAGACTATGTTTTTATTACAATACCTATATTTTATTATGAGAATATGCTTTTTCAAATTACATCACTACCAAAATTGAATATACAGCGACAACATTGCCTACAGCTATATTATAGTTTTCTACTGACCCTAAAATAAGCGTGATGTTTTCACATACTATGTTTGTTGACATAAATACTAAAATACAAGTCTACTAAAACTTACAGTATACTTGGATATCATATTTTAAATTACTATTTCAAAAACTATATATTTTAGCAAGAGATTATACTCCCGAACATTTACAAAACTTCTGTACTTCATTATAAAATAACAAAGTATACAGAAGGCATTTAATAATAATGCCTTCGATATGTTATATTCATAATAATGCAACATCGACGATCTTTGCGAACTATTACAGATTCTACATCAAACATACAGCATAATAGTTAATTAGAACATTTTTATATTGATAACAATATATGGATTACTGAGGAGAAGGGCGTTTTGAATTAGAATAGCAAATCTATATCTACCACTACCACTTATCAATGTGTATGACAGAAGACAGAAAAAGAAGACAGAAGACATAGTTTTTTCCCTAATTACAATTTAATGCGTTGATAAATTTTCATAGCCCAGAAATGCATTTGCGCAGGTAAAACATTACCAACTCGTATATTTAAATACAGCCAATGATAATTGTCTCTTTGAACAGAGGACAAGGATGTAAATGACAGATTTGTAGCCGATCCCAACATATTTATAATAAAACTGGGCGGATAGTCTTGTCCATGCGAACACAGATAACAGTAAATTGATAACAAAACTCAGATCGAATTTGAAGCAAATAAAGGATGAAGGAAGAAAGAAAATTATTTATTTGACAGCAGATAATAAAGCGCAGTAATTATCTTTAGGTCATAATACGAACACACAGCCAATGCCACCAAACCTACCACGCAAGAAAGAAGCTACACAATATAATACAAGCCTAAATATCAAAACGCCTTAACCCCTTACCACGGTAGTTCACTCAAACCGTCTCCTCTCGCAAGGAGTCGGCGCGGTGGAGCTAGAGCTTCCTGTGCGGTGGAGACTCGGACGCGCTGGCCGTGAGCGACAGGCGCCGGATGTTGGGCTTGTCGTACTCCTCCATGGACATGGCGCGGGACATGCGGCGCTCCACGCCTGGACGAAGAAAGGCCGTTTATTGACATATTAAAAACATCATATAACAAAAAGCCTGATTTTTACAACGTAGGCAGATAAAACTGTTTTTCTATTTTTTAACCAGAATAAAAAAAACTTGAGAGGTGTCAAGGGACACCCGGATGGAACGAAGTTCCTTTAGTATATATATATATATATATGTATATATTCATACATATACATATATATGTGTATATATATATATACTCTCTCGACTTCGTAAACACAACAGCGTATAGGTTAGAAAACGCACCAAACACACGCACGCCGCACGGCTTACAACTATAGCAAAAAGTGTCGTTACAACTTTTCATTAGATTTTTTTCCGTCTAGCCCCCTTTCGCAACGCACGATAAGGAACTTCGTTCCAAAAACACGGACTGGTTTTCCACGTCTGAACAGATTTATCCGTGAATAAAACTCACGAAATCTGATAGCAATCTAACAAAAACTGTATGTATAGAAATGAGTATAAATATCACAGTTAAATTAAATCAGAAGAAAATAAATGTTAATGAAAGGACTGTTACAGTTTTTGTAGGAAAAGTTAAATAAATTTTAAATTATTACTTGTATAACACTAGTGTACACGCGATTATTACTTGTATAACACTAATGTACACGCGTGGCCTACTATAGTAGTAGTCCGCGCGAGCAATGGTTTACCAGAATCAGGTATATATAACTTTGGATGTATTATTAATTTATAACGATGAAATATGATATTTACTAATTTTTATTAAAGGTTTATTTATGTTATTATTTTAGGAGCTCGTGGCTAAACAATAACAGCCGCACGGGTCGATCATCAAGGTTAAGCAATGCTTGACGAGGTCGGTCAGTAGATGAGTGACCATTTCAACATACCGAGTTTCCTCCGTGCCTCGGAAAGCACATTAAGCCGTTGGTCCCGGCTGTCATTTGAAGATCTTTGACAGTCGTTACGGGTAGTCAGAAGCTTGAGATCTGACACCAGTCTTGCCAAAGGGTACCGTGTTACCCAGTTACTGGGTTGTGGAGGTCAGACAGGCAGTCGCTCCATGTAAAACACTGGTACTTAGCTGAATCCGATAAGACTGGAAGCCGAACCCAATATAGTTGGGAAAAAGGCTAGGCAGATGATTTATGTTATTATTTAATTATCATTATTTATAGACTATGTAGTTATAAATGATAAAAAGAATATATTATCAGAAGGTGAATCCATAAATCGATTACAATCGTTTTTCTTTAAGGCAGATAAACATGAACTTGAGCTCATTAGGATAAGACAAACAGGCCCAAAAGGAAACGCTAAGGTATCGTGTTTCGAAGGAAACTGCTTATAATTTGCCGGACGTCTGTTGAATTTCTTATCCAACTACAAGAAGTTATCTTATCTTATCTTATGGAGGGGCCGAGAAATAACTTGGAAACTTCGACCCATTGGGATCTATTGTGGTTCCCTAGATAACTTACTCCTCCTCAATCTCGTTGAAAACTGTTTTCATGAGTTTTACAACGAGACTAGGAGATATGAGCCTATAGTCTTCTGGTTTTGGATATCCAACCCCTAGGAGACTCATTCGCTTACCAGCCAGTGCGTCGCACGTGCACAGAAGGTGCTTCATGCGTTCCGTATGTTCCCCTACTACTAACTACAAGAAGTTAGAAAAGTAGCTATTTTGGGCATTTCACTCCAAAGGTGGGACGAGTTGGTCGATCCACACTCTGTTCGAGAGCCCGAAATCGGTGTACAAAAAATGGTGTTCCATTTGCAGTAAAATGAATAGTATCTATCACCAGGATCAAGTGCGTCCTAAGACAAAAATAAAGATAGTAGTCGTTAAGTTTAGTTTTAAGTTACAATAATAGACGCCACAATTACCATTTTTGTAAAATATTCAAAAGGGTTTATAAAGAAATTGTTCATATTTCCAAAACGATTAATCAAAAGACTAAGGTTATTAAGATAAGTAAAATAAATAATATTTGCCATTCCATTTAATATTTTAATCAAATAATAAGAAATATATTGCTATTACAAAATAGTCTAATATAGTAGGCCATACGTGTAGTCGTGCAAAAAAAGGAGTGCGTGTACTGTAGTAATAAAGATGTAATACAAAATAATATAACTGGTAAAATACCAAAGGATAAGAATATCACAGTTTTGTTATCTAAATTATCATCTCTTGAATAAAGATATTTGGCGTTAGAAAATCTGCCCTAACCATCAAAAACAGAAAAAACAGGGCTTATGCCAAAAAGGTTTCCCGCTCAGCATAATGTCAGTTAGCAACACCTGGTACACCTGGCACAGATTTTCAGCTGCAACCTACGCATGGCATACGGTCAAAGACCTGATATTAATATTTTATTTCTTTATCTCACCTGGTGGAGGCAGCGATGTCAGCAAGCCTTGGCCCTGGCAGAATAGGAGGAGGGACTGGGCTATCTTGGCTGGCTGAAATAGAAAAATATATATCAGATCAAATTATTTTTATAAAAGTCATCACTACCAGATATAGGTATATAAATACTAGTTTTTTTTTTTTTTGTGTCTCTTATGCACATATGTTATCCGATTGGCCGGAATACCAAAATTAATACTTAAAAAGTAAGGTAAAAAACTTAAGGCATTGTTGAGATAATATGTATGTACTAGTACATTATTACCTCAATGGTTGTTAGACCCGTCATCCGGAAGTTATGATGTGATAGTTGTAAGCTTGTGACACAGGATTCTCAGGAAAACTTTCGAGTTCAAACAAAGAATTATCCCATTGAGCGCAATCAAGATTATAAAATTTACCATGTCAATGCTAGCTTCATATTATTATGCAATGTATAATCATTGAACATTTAAACAATACAAATAAGATTTTGAATTGAATAAAACTCACAAATAGTAAAATCATACTTTTCACCTTTATTGCAAACATACTTTTGTACATATTAAAAACAACACTATAAAAATAACTTTATACAATTTAGAAAGCCTATACAACATATTGTAGTATATAGATATATACTTTTCAGTAACAAGGTATCAAGTTTCGCTTTTGACATGATTATTAAGTGCAGACGTAGAAAAGGAACCGACCATCCACCAGAGCGGAACCGGATCACGCAACATGCTATTAACTACCACATACTACTTCACATTTCATTACAAGTCAACAGAAATTAACATTAACGTCCTGAATGTACATTACCCTGAATAACTTAAAAATTTATTTCTCACTAATATTTTTTGGATCTTCGGGAATCTCGTCCCATACCAAACTGGGCCTACGGGTCATATTCTCCTTTTTTTATTTTTTTTCAATGATCCCACATTTGAGTTGTTTTTGCTAAGATAAGGTACAAGTGAACACAAATGCCATATTTGCCTGTCCATATTAAATTTTAAAGTGGGTAAATTGATCTTGACCCCAGTTTGGTAGAGATTCCACATGTCCTCATTTTCAAACTGGTTACCAATAAAGTATTACCAATCAACATAACTAAGAACTAAAACACTGATTCAGTTCCTCGTCACTTAACTTCACAAGCCTCACTGACTCTTCCCAGACCCTCGCAGCCAGTTTCTGATCATACACTAGTTCACCAGCTCGAACTCGTTTACAGTTCTTCAAGTACTCTCCTTTGAATTGACCAGCCCTGTCACTAGTTGCAGCATATATAGCAGTCTGTGCACCTTCCCACGGATGCTTGAATAGGATCAGGGCCATAAACGATATGAAACTACCCAACGCTATCCTTGACCTGCTAAAAATCTTCGTTCCGACTGCTCCTGGATCAACAATGTTCACTATAACATTTGGACTTTTGATCCTTTTTGCCAACTCTCGGGTGAAGAGCGCTAAACATAATTTACTGTTCCCGTATATCCTCATCTTAGCCCAGTATCCTGTCTTATTCCAGTTCTCGAAGTCAACTTTTCCAAACTTGTGCAGTACTGATGAAGTGTTTACAATCCTACTCGGTTCAGACGAACTGCCCGTCTTCTTCAGAAGCGGTAGGAGTAACATGGTTAGCAGGAAGGCACCGAAGTAGTTCACTTGCATGATGAAGTTCATCCCATCGGCGGTGAGGAAGTCACCCGGGATCCCAACACCAGCGTTGTTTACCAGAATATCCAATCTATCTTCCGTCCTCAATATATCTGCTGCGAAATTCCTTACAGACTCTAGAGACGCAAGGTCAAGTAGTTTGAAGACCACTTTTTCGTTACCGGAGCTCTTAATAATACGTTTTTTACCATGCAAGCCCTCATCTTTATAAGGACACGCAACGATAACTCTGGCGCCTCTGTGAGCAAAATCCGTAGCGATTTCAAGTCCCATACCAGCCGTCCCACCGGTCACTAACACTGTCTTCCCATCGTACCTCTTCTTCGATTTGCACACTAAGTTGGTATTCTTCTGGTATAGTCCAACTACCATTCCTACGATGATGATAATTTCCACTACCAACAATATCACTGACATCTTGGCTGGTTAGTTTTAGCACTGATTTCAATACATGATCCAAACTGTCCTTTCACAAAATTTTAACCTTTATCGTTGTTTTCTTTATAACTGGGCCCGTGTGTTATCGTAAAGGGTCTCGGTGAGTCAATGAACGCGTCTACTTTTACTTTGGCGTAACAGCGGACGAATGGTTGCGTTGTGACGGTTGCACTGGGGGGGCTATTAGATTCGCAAGCGTCGACACCGCAAGACGAAGATCGACGTAGTTACGTCATACTAGTATATTTTATAAATATCTTAAGAAGTTATATATATGTTGTGTAATAGTAACTGTGCTCTTTATTCGATGATATAACGGATTACGAGACCGCGAATAAAAAACTAGGCTTACTGATTGTTTTCAAGAGGGATAACCTATAATCCTATTTGCATAAATTAACCACTTTTATTTATTGAACAAGGCGGATACATTTTTCCTTCTGTACTTTGTTGGTAAGAACAAATATTTTTGAATATATTCTAAAGCATTACTTATAGAAACTCTACACAAAATTAGGCCTGCGGACACCACTCATTGGGTCAACCTGGTTTCAATCTCATAACACCCTTAATTCAACATCCTTGCTTTGATTTTAATACAATAAAATGTAGTGAATGATCGTGTGACGCTAGACAGGGGAGAAGGAAATAATAAAACATGTTGCACCGAGCCCAAGTAACATGAGATAAGGGAAGAAGATTACAAGTAAAATAAAAAAACACCCCGACACATTTTAATTTCATGCTACATAATTTATCTAGTAGTAGATCACGCTTCGATCGTCAATCTATTGAACACGATATCTTGCGAAAACACCCCGATTCAAACAGTAAAACGCCCAAAACTTTAGAACAGCTGAACCGATTTTCATCAAACATAGCCTTAACTAGTGTTGTGTGTAGCTTAGTGTTCTTAAACACTCTCGATAAAGTTACCTTTCAAAAAAAAATACGAAATCAAAATCGGTTCATCCGTTTAGGAGCTATGATGCCACAGACAGATACACAAATACAAAAACAGATACACACGTCAAACTTATAAAAGTGTCCCAAGTGTCATAGGGCCAGGCAGATCTAGTTGATAAGGATACTTACAGTCTCAGTCAGCACATCGCCAGCCCTATCCACCTTAAGAATGGTGACCCTCTCCTTATCCAGCTCCTTAAACATCTTCTCGATGACAGTGGAGTACGGGCTCAGCATCCCCGTGATGAGGAGGATGTCAGGTTGGCAGCCACGGAGCATCAGGTCCTTGCGACTGGAAAAGGCAGAAAAGTAAAGTAAGTAAGTAAATGCATTCAACCCGAATCTCTTCAAAGTTAGAGTGAACAGGCTTCTTCTGGGTAAGCTCGCTCCATCAACGACTCTGTCTCTGTCACCTCTGACCTAGACTAGAGTCAAGAGCAAACCCATCTCAAATAAAAATAAAGTAGTTTAAATATAGGTCTCTATTTTGCCCGCGGCTTCACCGCGTGAAAAGATTTTTAATTAACCCCAAGCGAACATTATACAGAACAGTGATGTCCCAATGGTTACGGTCGCGACTTACAAGTTGTAGGTCGTGGGTTCGAACCTAGGTAGGCGCTTTACTTTGCGTAAATTATTTCATCACCGCTGGTCGAAAAACGGTGAAGGAAAACATCGTGAGATCACCCATCCACGGAACGACGGCAAGAGTTGCTTCACCTGGAAGATCGATCCGTACGAGAGAAGAAGTGTTGCGTTTCCTGTTGTCAAACATGATGATGAAGCTATACAGGTTGTCCCAGAAATCGACGTCAAGCCGTAAATGGGTGATAGACCAAGTTATAACAGTTCTCAGAAAAATACGAAAAAAAATCTATCTCATGTTTTTAAAAAATTATGTTCACTTTAAAAATTTACTAAAAAAATCAATCCCTGTAATGGTTCTTTAACTCCAATTGCTACAAATCCTATAATTTATCTAATTTTTTTATTATTATGTAATCTTGAATAATGCTTGTGTAGATTTTTGCCTAAAATTCAAAGCCAACTCCTCCTACTTGGAAGAAAATTAAACTTTTTCAAAACCAAATTATTCAAATTTACTATTTCGCCCAACTTTAACTGACTGTACTGAAAAAAAAATGTACTACGCTAGTTTGGCAAGTAACATGAAAAATTGGCGCATTTAATAAGGATTCAAAAATGGTGTAACACTTGCTAGATTACGTTTTCAATAATTGGTCAAGTTTTTATGAGGCAAGATAAGTCACAGTATCGATTTAAAGTAAACATGTGGACCGGGATACTAAATGGCAAAATAATTGGACCTTTTGAGCTGCCAGAGATTTTGAATGGCGCAGTTTATTTGGATTTTCTTCAAAATACTTTACCAGATTTATTAGAAGACGTGCCACTGAACGTTTACAGGGAAATGTGGTTCCAGCAAGATGGCTGCCCAGCGCATTATGCCCGTTTAGTAAGAGAACATCTTGATGAAGAATACCCGCTCAGGTGGATAGGGCGCGGTGGGACAATCTTGTGGCCACCCCGTTCGCCTGATTTAAATCCCCTAGATTTTTTTTACTGGGGAGCGGTAAAAGAGAAAGTGTACTCAAAAACAATAGAGAATTTAGCCGAGCTGCGGGAAAGAATAACGGAAGCCGTTGTCTTTGTAAATAGGGGAAGATTTGCCCGGAAAATAACCAGATCTTTTTTAAGAAGATGTCGTGCTTGCATTGCCGTCGAAGGAAGGCAGTTTGAACATTTATTGTAATAAAAAAAAAATTAATCTGATAATTTGTTTTTTTTTTCTAAGATGAGAAAACTGGTCCTAACTTAAAGTAAAAAGGTTGAGTCACTATCATAACTTTGCTCTTAAATTACGTAAAATTTCGATTTCTTATCTCGCTCACACTTCGTAAAATGACTCTCTCCGTCTCTATCGAATTAGAAACGGAGTTTAGCAAAGCTTTAGGTAAGCTAAAGTCATTTTAAGGAAGTATGGACATTTTGGGTAAAAACCGATACTATTTACAAAAAAAAAAAATGACCAATTATTGAAAACGTAATCTAGCAAGTGTTACACCATTTTTGAATCCTTATTGAATGCGCCAATTTTTCATGTTACTTGCCAAACTAGCGTAGTACATTTTTTTTTCAGTACAGTCAGTTAAAGTTGGGCGAAACAGTAAATTTGAATAATTTGGTTTTGAAAAAGTTTAATTTTCTTCTAAGTAGGAGGAGTTGGCTTTAAATTTTAGGCAAAAATCTACACAAGCATTATTCAAGATTACATAATAATAAAAAGAAATGATAAATTATGGGATTTGTAGCAATTGGAGTTAAAGAACCATTACAGGGATTGATTTTTTTAGTAAATTTTTAAAGTGAACATAATTTTTTAAAAACATGAGATAGATTTTTTTTCGTATTTTTCTGAGAACTGTTATAACTTGGTCTATCACCCATTTACGGCTTGACGTCGATTTCTGGGACACCCTGTATATAACCTCAATAATTAAAAACAGCTCACTTGATGAACGCCCGGACATACTGCTTGATATTATGAGGGTTGAGGTTACCGCGCAGACGCGAGCGGTACTCCGTCAGCGTGCGGTCACGATCACCACCCTCGGATGAGTCGCATGAAATTTGCTAGAAGATCAAACATATATTAGAACAGAAACTGCGACGAAGAAGATAAGGATAGAAAAAGAAATGGTTAGTTGAATGTATCAGTTGCTTGTATCGTAGAGTGTACTGAAGAAAAGCCATTCGGCCGAATTGGTATAGTAAGGCTGTGGACACAAAGACAGCGGGAGCCGGGCGGCGCGGCAACGCATGGAGCCTGCCGCGCCGCCCCGCGCCCGCTGTCTATTTGTCCGCGGCCTAAGGGTGGTTACGCACTACATCCGATCCGTCCGTGTCCATGAAATTTTGGAAGTAGACGTAGTACTTCTTGTAGTGAAGCTTATGCACTACATCCAAACTCTTTCCGTCACAATTTGTCATAATTTAGAACATTTTGAACTCGAAACTCAAATCAAGGTCACATAGTGCGTAACCACGCTATCCCATCGACGTCAGAGGTGACTATAATAACGTCTATAGATAAAGGTTTAAACCATTAACAGAGACGTGGAGTTTACAGAAGACGATAAATTATTTGGTATCGATATACGTTGGAAATGAGGTTGTGGAACTTAGGAAACCAGAATGGAGAGCAATCGTATATTCATATCGTTTGATTACGCGTAAGACGTAGAATACTATCATTATGAATTTCGCTTTTAATGGTATTTATTTCTAAATATTTATAAGTTCTAGATACACTTAATACGTTACATTCAAACCATGTCATGGTATAATAATGGGCAATATTGGCAGGAACGGTAGAACCGTTCTAGAATATAGCCATAAAATAATGCAATAGCCAGGTTATGGCTGCAATATCGCGTAGCTTACGACACGTAGCGACATCACTACACCTAAGTGCAATGGGGTTATTACATTTGAGGCTTTGAGCACTGTTTTGAGATGCTAGACGCGCATAACGTTATTTGTATTGTTTTATTTGTTTTTCGTTATTCTTCTGTACCACACGTTTTCATCGAGATGGGACTTCAAATATCTTTGTGTACTCTTTATTCAAATGGCAATAAAGTATTTGATATGATTTAACATTTCCGGTTGGGTAATGATTTGTATGCTTAAATACATTTTGACCTATTCATTCAGTTATTTATTATATAGGTAACCTCAGGAAGCAACTGATACATTCAATTTAAGTACATAATTTAGTAAAGTATATTTTATTTAATGCAGTAAAATCATAACTTTTGAAACAGTTTAAAGACAGAAAATTCTAGAACTATTGATATAAGCAGGACAAAAGCATAGACAACACAACAATAATTGTTTTTAGATAACATATCAATGAATGATTATTTACATGAACATATAACAATAAGGAACACAATACACAAGCTATCTAAAAGCAAAACTAAAACTAATAGGTATCGTTAGTATGTTAGTTGAAGAGGAAGACGCTTCTACGTGCATAGAAGATAGTAGAATTATTTCAATCAAAGAAATATAGGTTAACAATGAATATAAAATAACTCTACACAGTCTGGAGTGGTTTTATCGTCTTCAGAAGTTAAATTAAATGAGCAACAAGACTCTTAAGTAAAAGCGGAACGAAGAAGACTTCAGAGAAGGTATGACTTAATTACAAAACCACGAAGGTTTCGATACAGAAGGGAACAATTCCAAAAAAACTTAGGCCACGTTTTCACCAGCAAGCAACTCGCATGCAAGTTTAATAACATTGCGGGGTACCAATGTGTTTAATGGTGGTTGCAAGTAGAAATGTGGCCTTAACAAAATATTTCTGAAAACAGCAAACCACACGCTTACCTCGAAGAAGCTCTGGCCGAGCTATTAGTAGAATTAGTAACAAAAACAGAAGAAGAAGTACCTTGTAGCGATAATCAAGCCGTTCTTGTTTAAAACTCACGTGGCCAAACTTATGGTAGATGAGGAAATCCTCCTCGGATTGGGAGATGTCTGCCCCTCGCCACCTTGAGAACCTGCTGCGAAAGGCATCAGCTACTGATGATGTGGATGCTGTGCAGTTGACCAGGATCAGACCCAGCAGACGCCTGGGGTGGGCCAGCCCACACCTGGCTAGGATGTTGGCACCTGCACCTTCGCCGAGGCCAACTGCGTAGCGAACATGGAGGAAGTCGAGGACTGTGATGAGGTCCTCGCCCAGGGTTTGGAGAGATGGGAACTGGTAGCTGTGGACAGAATTGGTTTTTGTTGGATATGTGTCAAAATCAAAAGTCCTTCATTGTTATTAGGCTAAGAACCAGTCACCTTAAGTACGTCCAAATTCTACATTAAACAGTCCCCCAAAATGCATCTACGTCGCAGTTTAGTTTATTCGTTAATTTGTAAAATAAATTATTAAAAATCGGTCAGTCATAAAGTATCTATCGATCAAGAATCACATTTCACTCTTTTGTCATTTTCTTCTATAGACCACAGCAATAAAGATTCCACAAAAGCATTTTACTCTCTTTATTCTTTCATTGGAATTTCAGAATAGTTGCCATCTCCACCCTACTTCTTAATTTTAAATACCCTTTGACTTGCAAAACCGTTAACAAATTGTATTCCTGGCGTCTCGCGATCCAATGATAACCGCCTAGCCTCATCCTCGTAAACTGTGTCACATTTATTATATACTAGCTTTTGCCTGCGGCGTTGCTCTCGTAGCTAAAGTTATATGATCCGTTCATTTTGCGTTCGTGCGGGATAATAACTAGCCTATGAAACTCAGCGGTAGTGTATTTATCTATTGGTTAAAGTCGAAATGTTCTTAATTAGGCCAGCACTTGCATTTCTTTCTTACTTTCTTCTATATCCTTTTACAAACACATAAGCAACCAATTTTCACTCTTAATAATATTTGTTAAGATACATCATTTTGTGAACCAAAAGACCTAAGTAGTATTTGTTGTTCTGTCTTGTACTCATATGCACTGCACAGTAAGGAGATATAACAGGCAATTAAGGCAAGCCATTTTTTTTCCCCCCTCTCCCCTTGGAATTTTTGCCTGTATCGTGGGTGCGTTTACAAACGTTTACAATATAACTCACATACAAGATACCCAGATCCGGAACAGCTATCTGTAACCCATACAAATATTTGTTCCGTGCAGGAATCGAACACGTGACACGCAGCCGACCGCTCAACCACTACTGCACTTTTATCTGGTTAATTATGGTTATCCTAAGACTCATTCACTGAAAGAAGTATCTCATTTGCACTCACGAGTCTGGCAAATCCGGTGAGCTCTCCTCATGCCCTGGTACATCCACGTGGATGAAGCAGGAACGCTCCTTGATCTCCGACATCGCTGGACTGTTCACGAAGTCAACCATTGTCGAATCTGAAATATCAAAGAGAAGGTCAGATAGTTGGTCGTACCATATCAAATACTGGTTTTCAGGTACTTCCGGTTAATCTACCCAGATTGTCGAATCGAGACCATGTGAAAGTACATCGTCCAACAGATTGTATAAGCGTAATCCAATCTAAAGGAATACAGATTATACAATAATTATGAATGTCTCTTCGAAAGCATATTCAATTATAACAAATCTGTCATAAAACACAACAGAATATTTATGATTTTTGACCGTCCCACAAAAATAAGCAATAAGCTAAACCGTGGTAACCTTGGGTGGGAATTAGTGGGAAATCATCCAATGACTTCTCCCGCTCTGGGTGAGGCGGGAGGGCGTGTCAGACTTTTACTGACTAAAACCCACCCGTGTTCCTTCAGTTGCTTGTGCCAGGGCCGCGGTAAAACTCTCTTTAAAATTTATCCGCGACCCAGACAGGAGTAGTAACCAGACTAGTAACTGTAGTAGGTCATTCTAAAAATAAACTCAAGCTAAGTAGAAAATTAAGGTTGGCTAATTGAGTCACTTGTCCATGTACGACTTTTTAGTATCAAATGTCTTCATGTTAGTTGTTTTTGAAACTGGCATCTTTTCTATATAAGAGCTTAAGAAAACAGTAGCTTGTACATTGGAAATAAATAATAAACATTTATCAATAACAATCCATCGCCCATTCGCCTTTTGTTTGCGAATCCATCAAACTCGGCACTTATCCATCGACGAGTATTAAAGTATGTCGAACCACGGCCATATAGTGTACACTAAGTACAGGTTAGTAATTAGACTACCTATTAGTAGCCATCACTCTATACATTAATCTTATTGGCAATCGTTCAAACATAGCGCGGACGAATAAAATAGACTTCAGTAATGGAAACAGTAAAACAGGATTTTAAGGAAAACTCGGCTGAATGAGGTTTATTCGAATAATAAAACCAAGCGTCGATGCAGCTAAAGGAAATAAAAAGGGATACTAAATTGCTAGATAATCAAGAATCATAAAAAAGTTAATCTACACACAGATTTGAATTACCACCTGTTTTTAAGTCGGTAAAAAGATAAAAAACAGGGCTTCAAAAATCTATGTATTAATGACGATAGAGCAAAATGATTCTGACAATACACGAACATAATTATAATATATGCCCGGAAAAATTGGCATGAAATACTTACGATTGGTCCCAAGATCGTGGACTGTTAGGAAAACGCATCGTTTGTCCTGTTGGCTTAAGTCCCCCTGAAAATTGACAAAACATTTCAAATACAGTGTACCATGTTAGTTATTCAAATACGTAAGACAATACCAAGAAACATCGAATACCGTAGCACGAACTTCGAAGAGGTTATCTATCCAATGAAGACATGGCCTAGCTCGACTAGCCCTTTGTTGCAACCTACAATTCAGCTTAGACATAGTAAAGGCTTCTGTTGCCTTCCATTCCATAGCTAACGTTATCCGAAATTCTGGAAGTCAGTGACCGAAGTTATATAGATTAGACGTCGAGCAGTGAATCCGCTTTGAGGGATGAAACAAAGATCTTAGTTATCAGAATATTCCTCTATTTGTCCTCTATTCTAGATACTTTGTTGATATAGACACCACCTACAATACAGGATAACTGTTAAATTATTTCCCATATTTTAGGGGCGAAAGCACACATGTATAATCAACATTTAATATGGGATCAACTATGAAATAAAAAAACAAAAAAAACTGTTTTTTGTTTTTCCTTAGAATTTGTCGCGAACACTAATAAACTGAACTGCAGATTTTTTTCATATGTCAGTGTAGATCCCATAGTAATAGTGTTTCATATCATAATTTTATTAATAGCACGCCCTAAAATATTGCCGATGAACAATATGTCACAGTCACAGACGATATTTAGTGAAAGATATTAACATATTTAAAGGTGGAACCTGTTAAAATACACAAACAAAATTCACATTGGTGCCAGGTGGACGTAACAATATGATAAGGTATTATTGTGGGTAGTAGATGAACATCCAACGTCTATCGGTGTTTGTGGAGCAATAAAAACACACTCTCTCAAAGTCATACATAACATAATGGTGTGACGACAATGATTTATGCTTATAAATAAAAATTTTAACGTAAAGAAGGACCATAATTATTAATAATAGAAAAGCATTGAGTTGTAGAGTTTTGAGAAGTTGAAAACTGGTTAGAAAGGTTTTGGGTGCTAATCTCACAATGCTTGGTCCGGTTTGAACATAAGCGAGGAGAAAAGAAGTTTATAGCAATGAATAGGTTTTCTTTGACGCCATGCAATCCGTCAGTTTTAAAGCAAGAGTAAGTCAGAGCTCGCTCGGTCCAGCGCAGATAAAAGCCATAGATTGCCATCAGGTGAGTTTGGGATCAACATAAAAATACTTTTGTTTACCCACAAGAAATCTATTTTCCAACCTGTGGATTTTCACCAAAGCCGTGTTTGCTGAAAACCCACGGAATGCAGCATGTGGTCCTTCTGTACTTTCTTATTTCGTGGATCTTTGCTAGTCTTCCTAAGTATCTTATAATATCTTTAAAGTCTTAAAACGTGTACTTAATAACGTCAAGGCGTTTTCTATTAATAACCATGTTATGGAATTCGTCAATTTAGAAACTTATGAATGGTTTAAAGAGTAGGATGAACAGGAATTTAAAAACCACACATTTTTCTTACTTACCCTGTTCGGTTGAGCTAATATTCCCTGGTTAGCAGAAAAAAAAGAAAATGTCAACGTATATTTTTTGTCAATAGGTGCTAATATCAGTAGGTTTAAAATTTTGGAAATAGTTTTTATCTACTGATTGTTTGCATAAGTGTTGCCTAAATATTTAGATTTCTTAATTGTTATTAACAGTTCAGCCATAAATTACCTAAACAAGTCTAAACTAAAGCTAAAATATCTACAATGTAAACAGGGCACTCCCACTGAGCAATAAATACAAAGTAGAAACAGTATGACATTAACTAGATTACTAGAAATAAAATAAGCTTCCATACCAGAGACTTATTATAGCAAATAGGTCATCTATACCAACTGAATAAGTTGCCTATAAACAGCCTTATTCGTAAAAAATCTAACCATAATTTTATTATGTTTAGTTTGAACACTAACTAGCAGATTCTAAATTCAAATTCTCATAAAAAAATTAAATTAAGAATCTGCTAATTGA
The DNA here is from genome assembly GCA_948252205.1 of Orthosia incerta. Classification (NCBI taxonomy): domain Eukaryota; kingdom Metazoa; phylum Arthropoda; class Insecta; order Lepidoptera; family Noctuidae; genus Orthosia; species Orthosia incerta. Next base: position 24,910,041 of record OX411746.1, read on the forward strand.
GTTTATACTAATATGGTCAGAAAGTTTTTTTTATATAAATAAAGCCCGAACTGTTTTTCCATTCTAGTGTAGAAGTTACAAACTACATACTTCTCGTAAATAGAAAAATAAACGTCTAAGCAAGAATATAATATCAAAACGTTTACCTTTACCTCATTTTATTAAATATCAACCAATTTAGTTACTAACCGCAGACGGCAAGTAATTTTCTCGGATATATAATTTGTTTATCCCAGATGGCGTCAAAATACGCTTCCCGCCAAAAGTCAAGGGAATTGAAATGTCACACGGATTATTCTTCATTCCATTTTCATAAATGACAAGGCAGTAGACATACAGCCTGACATACTTTTTATTTGTTTTATTCATTTGTTCGATGGATGGGTGTGACATGTAGGTCAACTACGCATTTTTATAAACTAGAAATTGTGCTGTTTACTTAGTAAAATGCTTCATTACTCAGAGGATTGTCTTTTTATAAGAATAAAGTTTCAAATGAGTTACATTTTTAGAATTTAGGTTCACTTTATGTTTTGGAGTTTGACAAATAATAATAATTTAAAAACTTACTTGTACGTGAACATGGATGTCTCCACTCCGATCTGTACTGACGACATATTTCTGAAACAAAAGAAAGATACTTTAAATAAAATTGCACCAAAAACCATAATGTACTGAACAAATCAAACAAATCATCAGTTGTCCAGAAAAAAACAGCAGAATTACTCATATTTATTACTTCATATTAAGTTACAGGGGATTCGAACATGTCCTGAATGGCTTTGAGAAAAGTAAGGTATGTGGTGCTGTGCCTTTGTTTTTTTTGTTTTTGCTGCACTTGTTGAAGACTCTGCCGTGCCCTCAAATAAATATCAAACGATGATAAAAAGAGAACTGACTAAGACTGAACCCTGAAATGCGGAAATGATTCTGATTGTTTTTTTTATGGTTTTTAAGACCAAATAGTACCTCTTAATAGTAACATCACAATATAAACACATACAGCACGAACACATTACTTAGCCCCGAGCCACGAAGCCACGCACAATAAAGCTGATTACAGAATACAGATTGAAATAATCCATTAGTACAGACTTTCAGACGGTTGCTAAGCTGTTAAACCTAATACTTTTAGAAACACCTATTTTTGATTGAGTTTTATTGTATCTAAGTACAAATTTTTGTAGTCTGTATCTGTTGCATGTTTAATTCTCTCTTATTTTTTGGTCCTTAGATATAAGGTCAATGAGTCAAAGCAAATATACAGGAGGATTTTTAATTCGATGACAATTTTTCAGGGAGTGAAAGTAGTCCATGAATATAGTTATATAACTTTTAGTCTGGGACTAACCCCAAAATCACGACAAAGAGACAGTCTGCGTATACTCTGCTCCTAATTTTCTCAAAATCTACGAAAGAAGAAAAATGTTTTTTTTTTATTTCAGAGATGCTCCCACTGAAGAAGCTGTTTATATTCATGTTAAGTTTTCCAACGAATTAAAAATCACTTAGTGTTATTTCAACCTCTGTTTTGGTTTCGTACAGAACCAATAAACACACTACACCACACATTTATTTTCAAACATATTTTCGAAATCTGCAAGGCAACCTTCACGCATATCCCACTATTATCAAATTCCCTAACTATCTTTATTCCCCAGCATCATAAAACCTCGCCCTTCTAAACTTTCTGTATCCTAATATTCCTAATCAATCAGCAAACGGCGCGATACAATCAATTAGTCCGTGTTATCCGGTCGCGCCCGCAAGGCGGAGCAATCCCATTAGCCCTCCATCCACGAATGGAACTCGGTTAGGTTTCATGCTTATTTGCTTCTGTACCATTTGATGAGTATTTATAGACTTTATAAGAGCAATACGAGCGAGAGCGAGTATATAATCCGGAAAACCCTTGACGGCTGGGAAAAGGGGTTTGCTGTTGGTGGAAAGCGCATCTCCAATCTGCGATATGCAGACGACACCGTTCTCATTACTACTTTTGACGACATGAAGGAGATACTGCATAGACTGGAGGTGGAGAGCGGCAAATTAGGTCTTGCAACAAATAGGCAGAAACCCAAGCTTATGGTGATAGATCGTGCGGGAAAGCTAGCGGGCGCCAATAGCATCCATGGTATCGATACCGTGGACAGTTTTATTTATCTGGGCTCTAGTATTCACAATGAAGGCAGCTGCGTCCCGGTAATAAACCGACGGATAGCTATGGCTAAAGATGCTATGACGCGTCTCCAGAACAACTGGAAAAATCGCGGTGTATGTTTTAAAACCAAAGCCTGTTTGGTCAGAGCACTGGTTTTCCCTATTTTCCTCTAATTTTTATATTTAGCTGAGCCATCCCAAAGGTGGCTGCAATACTCCATGCAGGATCGGACTTGCGCGTTGTATAGGGTTAAAAGCTGTCCAGGCGTAAAGTATCGCTTCACTTTATTTAGGATGCCTAGTTTTTTGGCCGCAATTTGGGCTTTGTACTCAATGGAGGCGCCAAAGTTAAGACTGGATGTCAACTCCATGCCTAGGAGCTCGAGCCGATCAGTCACAGGAACAGACGCACCCCGAAAAGTAGGAGTTTGATCGAAAAGACTCCTTTTAGCGGTAAAAAGACACGCCTGTGTTTTGGTGGCGTTAAAGGAGACCAGATTGTCATCACCCCACTGGGAGACAAGGCTTAAGGTCAAATCTGTCCGCTCCACCATAGCCTCTCTCAAGGAACGAACTTCACCGCTGGTTTTTGCGCTGGACAAGTATCTCTCTGAAACAGTGCTGTCATCTGCGTACCCAACAATACCAGGCTGAAGAAGGTCATTGATGTGCAGCAGGAAAAGAGTTGTTGAGTTGTCCTATGGAGTTGAGACGTGGACAATCCCATCAAGAGAAAGACAGAGGATAGATGCATTCGAAATGTGGTGCTGGAGGCGGATGCTCCGAATCCCATGGACAGCCAAACGCACAAATGTGCCTGTCCTTTCATAACTCAATATCAAGAACCGATTGTCTAAAGTTTGCTTACAGCATAGCGAACACGAGGCCGGTCGCCAACGAGATGGTCTGACCAAGTGAAAGAAGCTACGTCCTCAAGCAAATTCCAGCAGGTGGTGATGGCAACATTGGACCGGAGTCGATGGAGGCAGATTGTCCGCTTAAAGGGGTCCAGTAACCACTATCCTCAGTAATGAGGGACCGACTGAAGAAGAGAAGAGCCATTAGTAGGTGGTAATGATGATCATAGTATACCAATTACGATGGTAAGAATCTGATATGCCCAACATAAGGTTAGCCAGAGCAGCACATAAGAATCTGATATCGGATCAAATATTGTTATCAAGATGGAAATCCTGATAGCTAGGGTTAAATGAGGTTTAATGTAGTGCCTGTAATATTTCAAGACAAGGGTAGGGATTATGGTAGTATATGTATATCTGTCTAGAAAAGCGTCATCATCTGGCTAGCTTTTTGTTGAAGTCGGCTTCCAATCGGATGCAGCTGAATACCAGAGCGACTGTCTATCTATCACACCTTAACCCAGTTGCTGAGTAACACGAGACCCCTCGAGTAGACTGGTCTTTTTTTTGGACTTCTGACGACAATCATCAAAGATCTACAAACGACCAAGGGTTCAACGAACTTTCTGAGGCACGCGGGAGAAGGTAAAATAATGAATAGTAACCACAAAAGACCAATGCTTGATCTTGGAGATATTTCTGTTCTGCTGCAGCAGTTATTATTTGTGTACATCAGAATCGCGGGTGTACTTTTCAGATTTGCCTAAATTTATTGCAGTTATTTGGTACCTTCTGTGTACCTTTACGTACCTCTCCTGAAAATCTGTGTACCTACACACGTACAATGATATTTTAAAAATTAGGTACACCTGCCATCCTGATGTCAGAACCGCGGGTGTACTGCTAACCAGTATATGTAGCTAAGTGTAACTGTACAAGTAAATTTGGTACCTCTTGTGTACCTGCAGAAACACGTATTTATTAAACAAAATACTGTAAGGTTGCTGCGAAAAATAAAAATATCGAATTTCTTTCTTTGACGTTGTTATTATTTTATAATACTTCCTCATGATTATAATCTCCTAGTACTTGAGTTAGTCTTTACCAGTAATGATTCCAGCCCCGCAAATATTAAGACTTCGTCATGATTCTGGCTTCCTGGTAGTTTGGGTATAAAGACGCTTGTAATATTCAATTCTAAAATATTGTTTGTTTTTCTAATAGTTTTTTTTTTATATTTAACTTGTTATTAATACTGAAGATTGTTATTTTTAACCGACTTCCCAAAAAGGAGAAGGATCTCAATTCGGATGTTTATATTTTTAGTTTATGTTCGGGCATAATTCCGTCTATATAAACGATTTGCAATATTCTTTTTTTGTTCGAAAGAAATTTATTTCGAAATGGTTCCATTTAAATTTGGTAAAGATCTGATAAAGAACTTCGGAAATATACAACAGAACTCAGAACTCTTCAATAAATCTGAACGCCAAATCCCTAGGGATTGCTGCAATCGGATGTCTGTTTATTGTGTACACCATTTCATAACACAACATCACGCCAGTATGCTCTAAACGGGTACGCAGATGTATACAGTTCACCCTGGTACACTCTCATTCCACTGGATATGTTCAAGTTACATGTTATTCGGGTAATCTAGTCTGCCATCACTGTGGGCATTATAGGTACCTTACTATAGAATTTGTCCATTATGTACCACTAAAAAGTGAAAAATAAAAACTTAAATAAAGTGAAAGTTATTTTTTTTTGTAGTGTTTTTATTTGGAAGTCGGTTGTATTTTTTTGTAAAAAAGTAAAACAAAATAATAACGACGTCAAAGAAAAAAAACATTTTGTTTACTTTTCGCGGCAACCTTACAGTATTTTGTTATTATTTAACAAAATACTGTAAGGTTGCCGCGAAAAGTGTATACGTGTTTCTGCAGGTACACAAGAGGTACCAAATTTACTTGTACAGTACACTTAGGTACATATACTGGTTAGCAGTACACCCGCGGTTCTGTGTGCTTAGTGCGAGTTTTTTAACGTACTCACTCGTGATAACGTAAACGATCTCTTATGTCAAAATGTATACAAAAAAAGAGGTTTTGCCTTGCCGTCACCAGACGGCGCTTATCCAGTTTCAATACAAATTGGCGTTAACGTTTACGCGATTGAGCGTGAGTAAAAACTCGCACTAAGGCCTCTGACATCAGGATGGCGGGTGTACCTAATTTTTAAAATATCTTTGTACGTGTGTAGGTACACAGATTTTCAGGAGAGGTACGTAAAGGTACACAGAAGGTACCAAATAACTGCAATAAATTTAGGCAAATCTGAAAAGTACACCCGCGATTCTGATGTACACTATTATTTAGTCACAATCCTGTCTAGTCTATAGATAAGAAGGAAAATTACGATATCGATATGGCTATCAAAATAGCACGCAATTGCAGACGGACACAAAGACCGTTATAAGACCGTCTACTGAAACGACACTTAAAACTGCAATCAGTCTTTCATCACAACACAAAACACTCATACGTAAACAGCCCAAAATGGCTGATCAATGTCAACACTTCCAGTTTGACTCAACTAGTACGACCAATATATCTTGACATTTCACTGTGGCGCTGCCCGTGAAAGAAAATGTCAACAATAATGTCAAATCATATACTTTTAATTTAGTTCTGCATTTACCCGCATACCAAGGTAAAGTGGTGCAGTGTTATGAACTCTAATGTTTAGAATAGCTATTGGACTATGAAATAGAGTTTGTTTAATAGCATTATGAGATTAAATCGATTGGTTAATAGCGGTTTGCCTGTATTTGACGTAGCAATATAAATGTGAGCAATGTTTTTGATGGATTGTTATTTAAATGCCTCAAAACTTCCAGTTTGACTCACGTGGATAGCTAATATATCTTGAAATTTCACTGTGGCGCTGCCCTTGAAAGAAAATGTCAACAAAAATGTCAAATCATACACTTTTAATTTAGGTCTGTATATTCCCGCATACCAAGGTAAAGTGGTGCAGTGTTAAGAATTCTAATGTTTGGAATAGCTATTGGACTATGAAACAGAGTTTGTTTAATAGCATTATGAGATTAACTCGATTGGTTAATAGCGGTTAGTCTATATTTGACGTAGCAATATAAATGGGAGTAATATTTTTGATGGATTATTTTTTAAATGCCTATCAAAGTTCGTATGTAGATAGAGTGTTGAGTTAATCCGAGAAAGATTTTTTAAGACAAGAGATTTTTTTTTTCGTGACTAGCAAGGTTTTGATCTCGATGTCGCCTGGTGGAAAACAATGGCTGAGATCTGCAATGGAACAAGTGAGCTCAGAAAATACCAGCCCACTATTGTTTTGAAGATTTATTGAAATGGTACGAAACACAGACGCTGGCAGACTTAATACTCTCACTATTAACACTATTTTTAACGTTGTCGTCGCGCCTAAGTCGCTATGAAATTTGTAGCGACTCCATTAATTGTTTATTAATAGAATACATATTACTTTAGGGAACTTGCATATAAATAATATTTTAAGTTAACTGTTAATTACCGTTTAAGGATTCTCACGGCCTGCGCGCAGATGTTAGTGCATGTTAGAATAGTTTATTGTAATGTGCAAGGGTCCTTTGGAACAATGACTTTATTATCTTAGTTTTAAGAATTTAGCTAAGGTTTCTGTAGTGATGCCGACGGTTCTTTTTGTTAATGTTTAGCTTTCTATATTTATTGTGCAACCCATTATAGCTGTAAAAACCTTTGTGTAACGTGCCGCCCGATCGCATCCTAGCTTTCAACAATTGTGTAGAAGCATATTCATTCAGTATTATTCATTCAGTCTTATTCGGTCTAGGGAAGCGGTCGGTCGGCACTCTTATTCTTTGTAATTTATCTTGAATAAACTAACTCCAACACTAAGTTAACCAAGTACTTATTTCGCGATTCTCGTAACGCCGATATAGCTAAGTAACGATACGTTCCCGAAAGTGGTGACCCCGACGTGATCTCTGTCGTTAAGAGAACGGGTTACCTAGTGCTTCGGTTAGTGCGCGGATCGCGATACCTGTGCGCGAACGAGTGTTAGTTTTTCGTTAACGGAAGAAATAGGTGTCAACAACAATCACACTGCCGGTGAGGACCAACCCCAGCCCGCTGCAAATACACGTCAAGTTATTTTAAAGCCTTTTAATCCGGCTAAGCCGGAAATATGGTTTGGCGGAGCAGAGTGCTTAATGGCATTGGCAGGAGTAACATGCACGCGCTTGAAAGCTGAATGCGTGGTACGCGCCCTAGACACGGAAGCGATGGAAGAGCTCACCGACATACTAGCCGAGTTGCCGGCTTTTCAAGGAGATGCATACCAACATGTCAAAGAGACAATGCTGACAAGGTTTGGTGACTCACAGACGAAAAAAACACGGCTTTTGCTCGAAGACCAGGCGATCTGTGTCCGCACGCCATCACAGTTTCTGCGGCATCTAAAGACTCTTGCTGGGTCTTCGATAACGGACGACATCCTGCGAGCAATATGGATAAAAGGTTTGGCTCACGACATGCAGAACGTGGTGGTAACAAAGACGGATGCCTCATTGAATCACCTTGCGGATGTGGCAGACCTCATTTACGAAAACCACCAGCTACGATCTAGCCGAAATACCTGCGCCACTGTAGCCGCTGCGCAACAAGAGCCCGCACCGCCGCCTGAAGGACGAATCATGTTGCTACTAGCTGAAATGCAGGCTCAGTTAGACGAGTTACGCAAGTCCCGACCACGCAGCCGCTCCAGAGAGAGACCAAGTCGCAGCCACTCAAGAAGCCAATCAAGGTCGAGACCAGATGGGTGGAAGTGCTGGTACCACCTTAAATTCGGCCCTGCAGCAGAGAAGTGTGTGCAACCCTGCGCATATAAAACACCACCGGCGGGAAACGCGAGCGGGGGTCATTAGTGGCGGATGACGCAAACTCCCAGCCACCCACACGCCGCATCTTTATAAAGGACAAAAGCAACAAGGTAGATTTTCTTGTTGATACCGGTGCAGACCTATGCGTTTATCCAAAGTCACTGATTCATACGGCTCGCCAAATGTCCGCCTATGGGTTAGTGGCCGCCAATGGCACACAGATCGCTACATATGGTACGATCCCACTCACGCTTAACCTAGGTTTACGCAGAGATTTCCCGTGGATGTTCGTGGTGGCAGATGTATCTAAACCAATAATTGGAATCGATTTTTTAGCGCATTATAATTTAATGGTCGATGCGCGCAACCGACGACTTGTAGATGCAACCACCCTGTGTACCGTTAAGGGGCAGGTAGGTGGGTGCAAAACCGAGTCAGTGAAAACCATTAACGGTGAAACGCCGTACCACCATCTGTTAGCACAATATGTCGACATTACTCGCCTTGATGGGACTATGCAGAAAACGGTCAAACACAATACTCAACACCACATAATTGTTACACCTGGTCAACCAGTTGCGCAGAAGCCTAGGCGTCTAGCTCCGGACCGCCTGATTGCAGCGAAGAAAGAGTTCGAGTCGATGTTAAAATTAGGCATCGCTCAACCGTCGAAAAGTTCGTGGGCTTCGCCGCTACACATGGTTCCAAAATGTGGAGACGAGTGGAGGCCGTGCGGTGATTATCGTGGTTTGAATGAAAGAACAGTTCCCGACCAATACCCAGTGCGACATATTGAAGACTTCGCCCAGTGTTTAAGTGAAAAAAAAGTGTTTTCAAAACTAGATTTAGTGCGTGCGTTTAACCAAATCCCTATCGCCGAAGAGGACGTTCCAAAGACAGCAATAACTACGCCCTTCGGTTTATTCGAGTTTAAGTTTATGACTTTTGGCTTGCGTAACGCAGCACAAACTTTTCAACGATTTATGGACGAAGTGTTATGTGAACTTGATTTTGTGTACTGCTACATAGACGATATTTTAATCGCGTCTAGTGACGAAACGGAACATTTAAAACACTTAGAGACTGTATTTGATAGGTTAAGGAAATACGGTGTAGTAATAAACCCCGCAAAGTGTGTATTCGGGCAATCTGAAGTTGATTTTCTGGGTTATCAAGTGTCATCAGCAGGTACACGTCCGCTCCCCGAAAAGGTTGAAGCAATACGTACCTACCCCTTGCCAACCACCGCGAAGCAGCTACGCCAATTCCTAGGTATGTTAAACTTTTACAGAAGGTGCATACCTAATGCAGCGAGTAGCCAAGCTAGTTTACATGAATTACTATGCGGCAACAAAAAAGGAAAAACACCTATTACTTGGAACGACCAAGCTAAGCGGGACTTTAAGACTTGCAAAGACAGCTTAGCTGAAGCAACGCTGTTAGTGCATCCGAAGCCCGATGCCGAACTTGCTATTTTCAGTGACGCTTCCAACATGTCCATAGGCGCGGCTTTACAACAGAAAATCGGTAATGAATGGCAACCAATTGCTTTCTTTTCTAAGAAACTTACGTCCCCTGAACAGAAATATTCAGCCTATGACCGCGAATTACTCGCAATATACGCTGCGGTCAAACATTTCAGACATTATGTTGAGGCGCGAAGTTTTACAATTTTTACAGACCACAAACCAGTAACTTACGCTTTTAGGAAGAAAAATCAGCAATATTCCCCTAGGCAATTTAGATATCTAGACTTTATTGGACAATTTACTACAGACATACGTCACATCAAAGGAGAGGACAACATTACGGCTGACCTACTATCTCGCATAGAATCAGTATGTACGGAGATAGACTGGAAAGCTCTTGCATCTTCGCAACAAAATGACGCGGAGCTTAAAAGCTTAATTGACAAAAGAAACTCGTCCCTTAAATTACGTCTTGTTCATTTGCCAGAGTCAGACAAACCAATTTTTTGTGACTTCTCTACCCTAACAGCAAGGCCTTTTATTACGAAACCATTCAGAAAGTCCGTTTTCAATATGCTTCATAATGCCTCCCATCCAAGTAGCAGGGCAACGACTAAGCTTATCACTAAACGATTTGTTTGGCCCTCGATAAATTCTGATTGTAAGTTATGGGCCAGAGCATGTCTTGATTGTCAACGATCAAAAGTGTCTCGTCACGTCATTACAACACCGGGAACATTTACACTTCCGTCATCTCGATTTGAGCATGTACATATTGACATCGTAGTAATGCCCTATTCTGAGGGATACCGTTATTGTCTTACTTGTGTAGACCGATTTACTAGATGGCCGGAAGCTATTCCCATTGTCAATCAAGAAGCCGACACAGTAGCTCGTGCATTTTATTCCAATTGGATTGCTCGTTTTGGCATACCACTTAGAATCACAACAGATAGAGGAAGACAGTTTGAGTCAAACCTATTCAGAGATCTCAATACCCTGACCGGTACGGCTCATTTTCGAACGACGGCTTATCACCCTGCAGCTAACGGCATGGTCGAGCGTTTCCACCGTCAATTAAAGAGTGCACTAAAGTGTCACAATGCAGCAACCAGTAGTTGGACGCGAATTCTCCCTACCGTTTTGCTAGGAATTAGGTCGTCTTGGCAGGAGGACTTGAAAAGCACATCCGCAGAGTTAGTTTACGGACAGAGCTTACGCCTCCCCGGAGAATTTTTAGGTGACAATCCGACTAACAAAACTACGCAGGCTGAATTTGCTAAAGAGCTTCGATCGCATTTTAATAAGCTCAAGCCTGTCGCTAGTACCCAACACGGAAAGAAAAGCACTTTCATTTTCAAGGACCTTATTACCTCTACTCACGTGTTGGTGCGGAACGATGCAGTCAAAGTTCCATTACAGCAACCTTATGACGGCCCTTATAGAGTAATGTCTAGGAAGGATAAAACATTCGTATTAGATATACGTGGCCGCGAGGTTACGGTATCAATCGATAGACTAAAACCAGCTTATTTCTTAAGGGATGCTAATTGTCATCCAGACAGCGCTACTAATATTGTCGTAGATCTCGCTCCCGAAATCACTTCACGTTCTCAAACCCCATCTGAATCAGTTCCCCAATGTTCACCATCTGTAACTCTGGTTCCTGAACCGCAGGGGCCGCGAAAGTCTGGTAGACGCGTACGGTTTCCTGATTACTACCAGGCCAATTTTTCGTGATCTCGATCACTGGCAGGGGAGTACTGTAGCGACTCCATTAATTGTTTATTAATAGAATACATATTACTTTAGGGAACTTGCATATAAATAATATTTTAAGTTAACTGTTAATTACCGTTTAAGGATTCTCACGGCCTGCGCGCAGATGTTAGTGCATGTTAGAATAGTTTATTGTAATGTGCAAGGGTCCTTTGGAACAATGACTTTATTATCTTAGTTTTAAGAATTTAGCTAAGGTTTCTGTAGTGATGCCGACGGTTCTTTTTGTTAATGTTTAGCTTTCTATATTTATTGTGCAACCCATTATAGCTGTAAAAACCTTTGTGTAACGTGCCGCCCGATCGCATCCTAGCTTTCAACAATTGTGTAGAAGCATATTCATTCAGTATTATTCATTCAGTCTTATTCGGTCTAGGGAAGCGGTCGGTCGGCACTCTTATTCTTTGTAATTTATCTTGAATAAACTAACTCCAACACTAAGTTAACCAAGTACTTATTTCGCGATTCTCGTAACGCCGATATAGCTAAGTAACGATACGTGCCCGAAAAATTTAACACAGATACATAGCCTAGGATCTCGAGAATGACAGAGGATACTTTTTAAAAACTCTACACGTGGGGGAAGCCGTGGACAGAAGTTAGTCTGCAATATTATATTCCAGTTATGTGAGCGAAGTGAGTTAAATTATGTGAGCGAATCAGCGAATATAAAATGCTCTGCACTTGTGGAGTTAAACCGCATTAGATTGGTACATATTACGGAGACCGAGTAATAGATAGCAGGCAAGGAGGTCAGTTCTCCCCTTTACGGGGGCAATCGAGGTAATCAGTTTCAAGTGGTAACCGAAGGATTGATGAGTTTATAGCACTTCTAAACAAGTACCTTTCTAGAGAACTGTCTTAAAATGTTTATTTTTTCTTGAACTGTAACTCTGATGATATCTAAACTTGAGAAAAGATATAGCTATGAAGGGATGAAGAGACTAATATGGAGCTAGCAATTTAATAGAAATCTAATTCCTACTCTGTTTCAGGAACGAAAATGACCGCATAATTAATGTGTCAAACTCACGTAAGCTGTCGTGGTGGAATGCATTTTAAACAGCGGCTCGCAACACTTTAGCATGTATAAGCTAAAGTGTTGCGATAATACTATTATTAAATATTGCAAAAGTTTGGATGGATTCGGCTGAACAGATCTGGACGAAATTTTTAACAGAGTTAGATTATAGTCAGGAATAGTCTATAATGTTCTCACTGCTGACATAGGCTTCCTCTATCTGAGAGGCAATATAAAACTTTTAAATTTATGACGAGATGATATTTCTTTTCCAAAGTTAAGCCAGGCACAAATTAGGACAGAAAATAAAGTGCCAAATTAAGAAAACATTCCATTTTCAATTCGATTCCAAATTCAAAAATCTTTGCGTCTACATCAAAAAAGTAAAAGAAGTATTATTATTATTATGTTGTATCTTTAAATTGGTTCCGAATTCAAAAATCTTCGCACCTTTTTTGTTATTTCGCCGTGTCCTACATTCGCGATTCGCGTATCAAACCGCAAATATTAAGACGTCCACCGAAGTGGGTCGGGCTAACTGGTCAGTTATAACCGTTTGTTTTACGGCAAAACTACTGACATTTCAAGTTTTATGACGCCTGGCGACGCACATACGCATTGCTAGGTAAATGGTTTGCATCGGTGGTATTTTAATGCTAGATGAAATGTCTTAGCAATTTGTAGCATTTGGAACAATACGTTTTTACTCTATTGCCAAGAAGGTGGCATTTTGTCCCGAAAGACCCCTTTATTGAACTTCCAGGATTTATGCGTAGGACCAAAATTTTGCGAATTTCTGCCAATATTGGTCTTTAGGAACTGTTCCTTAAAATAGAAACCATAATCCATAAAAAATTTGGCGTATGACTAAAATTTTCGGTTGGTCAAGCTATTTCTTAAGTCGATCGCTCAATTCAAAAGACTCTAAATCGTTAGGCCTTGGAGTATATGATTGATATGAAGCCAATGCCAAGACAGAGAAATGAAACAAAATAACTATGACTATTAAGACTTTGGTCCTGTCTGAATTGAATTCAAACCCTACGTCAATGCCGAAGTTTGGCAAAGTTTCAGACTAAAGTAGAATATGACAAATATTTCAAATTCTTAATTCAGAAATGGGAGAGGCATGACATGACTTTTTGTATACGGACTCCTAAATATTTCAAAATGGATCCAGTTCAGTAAACCTTCGGTCTAACATCTAATCCAATCCTAGCATTGGCAAGCTGCATGGCAGTTAGGCGGTCAGTACCGTCCGCGCCGGGTAAACAAACAACATTAGAGCAACAATGCGTGTTTACAGCGCAGGTCGGAAATAGATCGTGCGCGCGCGCAACGCAGTGACCGTTTTTATGGAGCTATGGTTTGTGCTGTGGAGGTTATGGTTAGTTGGGCGAATTATTAAGGGAATATGCTTAGAATAATAACGCATAGAAACCTAGTACGAGTGCAAAAAGTGAAGCAACTAAAACTTAGCCATAGTAGCTAACTTCTCTCGGCGAGCCATCAGTACTCAAGGTCACGTTCCGTCGAACACAGCTCGTGGGTAAATAATTTAAAATTACAGTTATTAGCGTGAAGGGATGTCATAGAACTTCAGGCAAAAAAAAAATGTGATCAAATTACATTTCACAAGTAATTACTTACATTTTATACATAATTTTTACGTAAATCGATCTTCAAACAAAAATTCTAATAACCTTACTTATCACAATACAATGTTGCTATTTGTAAGGAAAAATACCCACATTGCTTTCAATTTTGTTCTAATTTTGTTTTACATCACACATCACATCATCAGCCTATTAATGTTCCCACTGCTGGGACACAGGCCTCCTCTAATTCTGTTTTTTTTTTTTACTAAACTACTTATGCTATTGAATACGATAAGTATAACATTTTGCCAGTTTCGAGAAACTAACTTGGCATAAGGTATTTTATATTATTCTTTGTAAATAGGATACTGGTGGCGATTCTGTGTGCGTCAAGCTGAACTATATTTATTTACAGCCTCTAAATTATGGTCGTTATCGACACTGCTACATACAGTGTTTTTAAACTAAAAGTTAATTAGTAATAAACTGCAGTTAAATAAAAAACCGGACCAAATAACTAAGTTTGTTTGTGAATATTTTCCTGTAATTGTTTGACTAGGTACATAAACCAAGTGCTCTATTAATTACCTGGTCATCATCTTCATCTAATCTAATATGGGTAACAGTCTGGTATTACCGTATCACTGAAAGCTATATTTGTGTGCGTTTGAGGAACGTAGACACATTCGGCTCACGCACACAAAGAAAATGAAGTGGACACACGATATCGCTCGTGTTTTGTTCTAGACGCGGCTTCTATGTGTTATTATTCTAAGGGAATATGCAACATTTTGTACAGACCTACTTTTAAATTATTTAGAACTAGATTCTGCATAATTAATTGAAAATATTATGTTGATTACTAAACTAACGTGGAAATATCAAGAGCACTTCAAATTATGTCTTAAACTTTTATGTCTCCCTGTGTGTCCCTGTGGGTGACACAACTACCCAAAATAGGATTTAGTGAAACTTGTTGTATGTTCTGTGGAACTGTTTCTCACCCGTTAAAAATGAGGGTATTTTATAAGCTTAATAGCTTCTGCCAGGGGCCAGGGGCTTCACCCGCGTGAAAAGTGTTTTTCTTATCCCAAAGGAACATTATACCGGGATGAAAAGCCGATGTGCTTTTCCAGACGACAATTTATCTCTTTTCCAAATTTCATCCAGATCCGTTCAGCTGTTCTGGCGTGATTCACAAACATACATCCACACACAGAACCATCCAAACTTTGACATTTATAATATTAGTAAGATAGCTATTATTTAGAATATCTATTATTAAGAATAGTTTTTCTCGCGGTCATCACCCCACACAGAAACCGTGCATTTTACCAGGATAAAAAGTAGATGTAGATACCCTATGGGACTCGGCAATATTTTCATAGTCTTACCAGTATTCCTAAAAATCAGTTCTTTACATATAAGAACCCTCAAGTTAAACCTACGATCAGTCAGAAGCCTTTACTAATGGCTGCGGCAATGCACCATCATCAACATCATCAGCCTATTAATGTTCCCACTGCTGGGACACAGGCCTCCTCTCTGTGAGAGGGAATGGGCCGTAATCCACCACGCGGGCCCAGTACGGGTTGGTGGATGTCACATGTCTTTGAATTTTTGGTTCTAGGACATGCCGGTTTCCTCACAATGTTTTCCTTCACCGTTTTGAGAGCAGTGGTGATGAAATAATTTACACAAAGTAAAGCGCCTGCCTGGGCTCGAACCCACGACCTACAACTTGTAAGTCGCGGCCGATACCACTGGGCCACCACTGCTCTTGCAATGCACCAAATTAGACACAATTATGATAAGGATTAAACTACTGCCACTGTTAGGCAGTAATTAAGAATTTGAGAAAAATAATTATGAAAAGTAGAGGAAAAGAGTTCCTAGCGATAGGAATGTTAACGGACTAAACATTTTAGTAAATACACCATATCTAGATAAAAATAACCAAAACAATAACAAACCACAAATTCCAATCCAGTTACAAACTGCAAACGTTCTTTAAACCCTCAAACGTAGGTAGACCATAAATATTTGCTGTTATCAGGCAGAAACTTCAAACAAGATTATTTGTATCAAGATTCATGGGACACTGAACAGATGCTGAACAAAGCTTCAAAACAGACCATGTTGTTTTGTTTTGTTCACAAAAGTTAGCCAGGCCCACAGAGTATGAAAACGACTCGGAAGACAATGCTAAAGCTTTCGGTGCACGATCGAAGACAGTTAAACCGTTTTTATCGAATTCAATACCTCGGCGCTTTTCTGGTGGTCATCACTGTTCTTCAATGGCCTTCAGGAGTTTTTGAGAAAAGTGTGGTGAGCTTGTAAACGCTTTCCATTCCTGTACACCAAGCGTGTCCACGTTTACTCGCACTACGGCACAATTAACGAAAAGCAACTGAAGACTTTGAATGGAGCACTTATTGCACCGCGCATTTACCAGCAGAATGTACGATGCAAACGGATGCGAGATTCTGTGGTCTGTGAGATTCTGTGCTAGGCTTAAAAAGTAGGATTTTGGACGAAGTGAATCATGCTTTGGGCTTTACAGTGTTTGGCAGTTATAAGCTGTCCGATAAAAGTTAAGTAGGTTTAATAAACGAGACTTTTTCAATGTCATATAGGCACTATCTCGTTTGTGTAAAGTGGAAAGATGAGGGTAGCTAATTAAAGCAAGTATGGTAATTGAATATGACACTGTATACCTATTGTTTACCTACTCTCTCTGCAACTAAGAAACAATAGGAAAATTTTCATGTTATTTGGGGCATTTGGCTGAATGAATCGATCTCAGTGCACTGACTTCTTTGGAAGCCAAGGTTTAATGTTTGTAAACATAAACAATTATATTTTTAGAAAAGAGACGCGATATATTTTTTTTTTCGTTTTACAGAGATTTTGTCTTATGCCAATGACCTTTAGATACAATATTTACTTTTTCGGTTAACTCCTATAGACGTCGATTCAGAGATCCGTATGCGTAAAATTATGATTTAATTTGCAAATTTTTGTTAGAGCCGAAATATAAAGGAAAACTATCACAGCTAAGTAGGCTTTAAATGTTAACGAGTAATAGTCGATCAACTTAAAAAATATACTTGGGACAGAAAAAAGTTTTTACAAATGTCATTGAAAATTACTTAAATAACAACTTTCGAGAACGAAATAGTGAATAAATTAAATTTTTTTCAAATTCGAATTTGACATACTTCATAAAGATCATTTACGTTGGTAGTTTGTTCCTATCATTAAATAATTAGATTTTACTTTTTGGTAGTTGAGTAGGTTGTTTGAAAATACACATCCTATAATCGAAGTGCCAACACTGGGTAGTCTAGATGTAAATTTTGGATATTTTGGAAAATCTGCGGTGGATACGTCATCGGGGGTATTGAGGGGAAGACCGTATGGGGGTGTAGCTCTTTTGTGGAGAAAGTCTGTATTTACGTCTGTTTCTGTTGTACCTTGTGTGAGTGACCGCGTCGCAGCTATAAAAGTGACTTGCGCCGGTCGCACCTTGTTATTGTTTAGTGTGTACATGCCTACTGACTCAATAAATAACTTAAGCGAGTTCTGTGAGTGTTTAAGCGAGCTAGCGGCTGTTATTGAGAGCGAGAATGTGGAGAGTGTCTATATGCTCGGCGATTTTAACTCTCACCCAGGAGGTCTTTTTAGTAGGGAAATGTTAAGTTTCTGTGATGAACAGAGATGGCGTTGTGCTGACTATATTAAACTAGGCATAGACTCCAATACTTATACTTTTGTGTGTGATGCTTGGGGAAGTAGACGTTGGCTTGACCATTGCTTGGTTTCTGAAGCAGGCTGAAAATCGCTTGAGAAGGTTGAAGTTTATCATGATGTGTACTGGTCTGACCACTTTCCGCTTGTCATTCATGTTAACCTGGGCCTGGACGAGCCACCGGATGCTTCAGGAATACCACGTAATGACTGTGATAGGGCTATATGGGGTGAAAGAAATGCAGCCCAAATAGGCTGTTATTATAGGCTATGTATGGAAAATCTGAAACATATAGACTTCCCAGATGAATTGTGTGATTGTTGTGATAGTTTTTGCCAAGACAAGGACCATAGAATAGTTATTGACATCATGTATAACAATATTGTCACAGCACTTCGGCAAGCGGCGGAAGGCAGTTCTGGCTTCGTCGGAAATAGGGGAGGTCGGCGTACAGTCGTTGGGTGGAACAGGTAGGTATGTCAGGGACGCTCATGGGCGTGCAAGGAGGGCCTTTCTCAACTGGGTTTGGAGTGGAAAACCTCATTCTGGACAGCTTTTCGCTGAAATGAGGGAAGCGCGAAAGGCATTTAAACGAGCTTTGAGGTTCTGTCAGGAGAATGAAGAACAGGTTAGGATGAACATTTTGGCTGCGGAACATCAAAGCAAGCGATTCCAGAAGTTTTGGAAATCCACCCAGCGTTTGAGCCCGAAACTTATTGTTCCAGTGAGCGTTGATGGCAAGACGGGCGCGGGGGAGGTGGCGGACATGTTCATGAGGCACTTTCGGGTAGCCTCGCGACTTCCATCGAAGGCGAGGGATCGTGACCCCAAAAGACAAGTCTCTGAGGTTCCAATTAGCATTTCCTCAAAGGAAATCAGCAAAATTATAAAGTCTATGACCAGGGGCAAGTCACCGGGTCACGATGGCCTTAGCATAGAACATTTTCAGTGTGCTGGTCCGCATCTTCCTAGGGTCTTGTCAATGTTATATAACTTCTGTGTCAGGCACTCCTATCTTCCCACAGAACTGATGAGGACAATAGTTGTCCCTATAGTCAAGAATAGAGCCGGGGATGTCTCGGACAGACATAACTACAGGCCCATATCCCTAGCGACTATAACTGCAAAGGTTCTGGACGGTGTGCTTGAGCGGAGAGTAACTCAACAGCTCAGTCTGCAGGATGCTCAGTTTGGTTTTAGGGCTGGGCTTTCCACGGAGACTGCTATTCTGGCGGTAAAGCACACCGTCAGGTACTACACTGACAGAAGCACGCCGGTGTACGCTGCCTTCTTGGATCTATCCAAGGCATTTGACCTGGTTAATTATGACATACTGTGGTCAAAGTTACGCGAACAGGGGCTAGCTGATGAGCTAGTTGACCTTCTGCAGTACTGGTATGACAACCAAATTAACCAGGTCAGATGGTCGGGTGTATTGTCCGGGACTTATGGTCTGGAGTGTGGGGTCAGGCAGGGAGGTTTGACCTCCCCAGCGCTCTTCAGCCTATACGTCAATAAGTTGATTGAGGAGCTCAGCGGTACAGGTGTCGGATGCTCCATTGATGGGCAGATGATAAATAGCATAAGTTACGCCGATGACATGGTGCTGCTGAGCCCTTCAATTAACGGACTCAGACGGTTGCTTGAGGTTTGTGAAGGATACGCCGAATCACATGGCCTCCTGTATAATGTGGGGAAGAGTGAGGTTATGGTGTTCAGGGTGGGTACCAAGAAGCCTAGGGTAGTTCCTCCAGTGTGCCTTTATGGTGTGCCACTAAAGAGGGTGACCAAATTTAAATACCTAGGTCACATCTTAAACAAGGATCTGCACGATGACGATGACATCGAGCGGGAACTGAGGGCGTTGTCAGTCCGATGTAATATGCTGGCCCGCAGGTTTGCACGATGTACGAGGGAAGTGAAAATTACACTTTTCAAGGCGTATTGCCAGACCTTCTACACGTGCAGCCTGTGGGTTAGACATACGCAGAGGGCTTACAACGTGCTCCGGGTCCAGTATAATAACGCTTTTAGGATACTGTTGGGGCTCCCACGTTTCTGTAGTGCATCGGGGATGTTTGCAGAAGCAGAAACTGATGGTTTTCAGGCGATAATGCGTAAGAGGTCAGCATCCCTGATGCACAGGATGCGGGGGAGCGTAAACGGTATCCTTAAGGTTATGGCGGATAAACCGGACTGCCCTTTCCTGGGGTACTGGACCCGCTTGCACAGCGGCGGCTCCAGTGCAACGGGAAATAGGTACATGAACTGATTTGGATTATTTATTTGTTATTTTATTTTTATTGTGTGTACCTATGCATTATTGTTTTTATTAGGTTGACATTATTAATTTATGTAAATTTACTAACATAGTCATAAGTTTACTAACAAATTATGGATCATGGTCCGAAATAAATGATTAATAATAAAAATAATAAAATATAATTTTTGTTTTCAGTTTGTAAATATGTGGAGAAATATTTTAATATGAATGTAAATAAACACAAAAACATAAATCAATGGAGAAACAATATAAAACATCGCTGTTAAAAAAAAAAGAAACAAAATATGTCGGACTACAGTTTGCAATTTATATTAGTCGCCGATCGATATCGAAGTTGCGGCCTAAAAAACTAGGATTAGACTTACTAACTAGGGGTCGATACTATCTGTTCTTCGTCACCTTGTCACCGTTCTTTGATTCTAACCTGTCCATCTAGAGACATTATGGACATCACTGACCTGGCAACATCTAGCCTAAACCTATAAGTGAAAAGTTTAGGGAATATCTCCGAGACTAGCCAAAATTTAATTGAGAAAATCATAAAGTATTATTCGGCTCATCTAGTCCAAGAATCTGTACTTTTTGAACGTCAGAATTCACCACCTCCTTCGTTCAAGACACAGCGTCACTATTTTGGTGAACAATAAGGGACCTGTATTTTATAATATTCTAGTGATAATAGCCCTTTATTGTCTGCTGCTGCTATACGAACGTAGGTTTTACAATTTATTATCAACGTAGTAGGTACCTATGGACGACTAGACGTAGGTTTTAAAACAATATAATTATATCTAGGTCAATAAGTCGTCAAGAAAAGTCTTCTTTTATCGTGTAGGCGTGACTGCAGACACAATAATTGCCGTGATCATAAGTTTAGCCAACCACCAGAGGGGCTAGGAGTGGGGTCATGGTCGCCATATACATACATATAGGCATTCATAGAAGCTCTTTTATTGCACTATAAAGAACAGAAAGAAAAAAAGAATTTTGCGCATTTGCAAAAAGTCATACACTTTGCGAACATATTATGGTTCATAATGAGGTAATTATTCTGTCGCATACAGTGTCTTGTCACGGCAACCGCACTGACCTCAATTCAGATAAGTTGTTGTTGGACAGGCCTACCCATACGAGTATACAGCTTTATTGAAAGAGAGCCATTCACAAAAGTACTGCATGGCCGCGCAAAGAAAAAATAAAGTTAAAAAATCAAAGCAGAATGTGAAACAAATCTTACTAATACTATAAACTAGCTGTCCCACGCGGCTTCGCTCCCGTCAACTGGCTACCTACCTACCCTATCCTACCTACCCCACATACATGAATGTTGCGTAACTTTAACCGCTTAGCAGCGCACGCAACGGAATCTCTCAAAAAGGTTTTTCTTCCCGTTTTTGCAACATTTTTCATTTATGCTCCGCTCCTATTGGTCATACCGTGATGTTATATAGCCTATAACCTTCCTCGACAAATGGACTATCCAACACAAAAATATTTTTTCAATTATAACCAGTAGTTCCTGAGATTAGCGCGTTCAAAGAAACAAACTCTTCAGCTTTATAATATTTTTTAGTATAGTATAGATGAGAAAGTTTGGATGGATGTGTGTGTGGAAGTGTGAATGTATTTTTGTTACTTAATCACGCCAGAACGGCTGCGTTCAGCCGTTCTGGCGTGATTGTGATCTGGATGAAATTTGGCAAAGAGATAAATTGTCGTCTGGAATAGCACATAGGCTACTTTGCATCCCGGTATAATGCTCCGTTGGGATAAGAAAACACTTTTCAGGCGGGTGAAGCCGCTGGCAGAAGCTATTAAGCTAATAAAATTAACTTATAAAGCTTATAAAAGCATTTTAACGGGTGAGAAACAGTTCCATCATGAGAGCTTACAAAAAGTTTCACAAAATCATATTTTGGGTAGTCGGTCACCCACAGTGCTACACACAGGGAGACACAAAAGTTTAAGAAATATATTGAAGTTCTCCTGGTAGTTCCATGGTAGTTTAGTAATGAACACAACAGCAACAAAGTTCTCAATACAAACCCAAACACAAGTTAACAAGTCTTAAACTAAAACAAGCGATTAATTCGACGTACACTACGCGTTAAAAACCGAACACTAACATTGTATGGAAACTGTTGAAAACGATTCGTCGACAAACATGGCGGACAGACTCAAGAACTGTACTTTGTATGGAGTAGTAGCGGACGTAGGCCACGTATGAATTAGACTAATTGAAATGAAGTTGTGGTCAATAAATACAGAGACATTTTGGCGCACCTATAACAGATTTCATGTTTATTCACTAATTGAGTCTTATAGATGACAATCAATCTTATCTTATGAGAGCAGTGGTGGCCCAGTGGTATCGGCCGCGACTTACAAGTTGTAGGTCGTGGGTACAAGCCCAGGCAGGCGCTTTACTTTGTGTAAATTATTTCATCACCACTGCTCTCAAAACGGTGAGCGAAAACATCGTGAGGAAACCGGCATGTCCTAGAACCAAAAATTCGAAGACATGTGGCATCCACGAAACCGCACTGGGCCCGCGTGGTGGATAACAGCCTATTCCCTCTCACAGAGAGGAGGCCTGTGTCCCAGCAGTGGGAACATTAATAGGCTGGGAGCAATTTTATCTCCCAATTCCAGATTCATGTGAAATAACTTTTCCGTAAAACTATTAATTATTCCGCACTCTGTGAAATACCTGTCTACTAAATCCTAGAATATAATGCTAATTCCACAACGAGTCTAATCCATACCACAGATAACGTAATAGTAGTATATCCATAGCCTAATGTTTTGAATTATTGTTGGACCTTCTGAAGACTGTATAAATATATTTGTATTGTATAAACTCAATTTCATTCATCAAGGTATGTACTTATGTACCTAAATATTGTAAAAAGTTTTTTTTTAAAAAGAGTTAGTATGGAGTTTCTTGTGCATTCTTCTCCATTACAAGCTACTTTCCGAATGCACGGTAGAATCAACTATTATTACTTGTAAATTTTAATGTAACGTTCAAAAGTGCCGCTTGGTGGCCTACTTGAAATTAAATATCTTTGTCTTTGTCTACGTGAACATGGGGATGTTTCAACTTCAAACATGAACCAACCGACAAAGTAGACGATCATTGCCTAGCTCTAGCTATAAGTATAGATGTCTATACACAGCTCTATAAGTTACATAGATAGTTGTACAGATACACTGCCGGCCGCACTGTCGGGAACGACCGGGGTCAATTGGCGACCACTCCGCCATCCATCCCAGTCCTACTCGGATAGAAATCAAAATTGCACGGTAGATATAAAAACGGGGTGGAAAGAATCAATTTGCATGCTTTTGTTGTCTGTTGCAGAGGTTTTTTCTTGTTGCTACGCTTTTTCCAATACAACATGGAGAGCTGCGAGAGATGATGATACTAATACATAAAGAAAGACAGGATATACTTTATTGTACAGCAAAATTGTTATACAACTATAACAATAAAAAAGTCTGAGTACAATTAGCTGTCTTCGTTTTACGTACGTATTCGATTTTTTTTTTATATCATTGCGGTGAAAATTTATAACCACTTAGCCGATAAAATTTGGATTTTGGCTATATGGCTGGTTGTGTGACAGATGTTTTTATTCCATCAATGAATATTTTGAGTGTAAATAGTAAAACTTATTTTACAATGCATGTCCTCGAAAAGAGCGTTTTCCAAGCAGCCAAACTGTGCGGAAAGTGTCACTTTTTTACTAGTGCTTTTTACTTTCCTGTACTTTTTTAATTTTTAACTCCAACGTCAGCTCGCCGCATAGAGTTTTTATTATTTGAGGAAAGTTTTAAAAAGTATTTAAGTACAGATTAGGTATCATTCACATAAAAGGTAAAACAAAACTAATATTCATTGAAGGCGTTTTTAATTACTCTAGATTTAGATTTTGATCAATAAATTAATTTTTAAAATTCATTAAATATGTTTGGCAGAATGAATATTTTGCTCGTTCCTTTTTGCGTTACGACGTGACAGCTATTTGCACATGCGCAGTAGATATGCCCGAGGAACTATGAACTATTAGTTAATCTGTGGATATGCTGAGCGCCCTTGAATAAGCGCCATTACATTAATTTCTTGCTTGGTTCAGATACATTTTTTTATTTCCTCGCACAGTGCATAGTTAAATGTTGTATGATACACGTGCGTAAGATGATTTCCGATTCGTGTCGATTTATCCACTCATCGAAAATCACCTACTTTCCGCACTTGTAGCATAAATAAGTATATTACAATTATTATGACATCTACTTAATGACATTAATTAAATAATAATGAAACATTTTCATTATTCTTGCTTTGAATAACATCATTATTATTGATCGCTATTTTTAATATAAATTATTAATATAAATTAACATAATTGTATTTAATTTTAATATTATTAATTGCATTGTGATCTAAATTTAAATTATGAAATTATTATTGGTATTTTTATGTTATTGCTAATCACTAAATGTGTACTGCATGCTATAATTATAACCAAGATGTAAAATCTAAATATTTGCACCGCTGAAATGCCGGAAATAGTGAAACCCATAGATCTTAAGAACTTATGTATATAACTACCTATATTCTCGCAAATAAATACATATATCACAGATGTATCATTTATTCTCATTTTCGTTTCAACGGTACATTTAATTAAGTTGTTTGAGCCCAGTAGGTGGCGACGTTTAGTGCACAGGTCATCTGGGTTGCAAGTGAATGGACAATTGGACAGTTGGAACACTACAGCAAGAGGGGCATTGTCTCTATAAGGACACCTCACTCGCATCGCGTGTTCAATGCATTAATTATCCCCCATCTTGTCAAATTATAATTTGCAGCAGTATGGTTAGAAAATAATTCAGGCTTTTTCAATTTTTTTTTGGCTTTGCGCTCGCCTGAGAAGTATAT
The DNA here is from genome assembly GCA_948252205.1 of Orthosia incerta. NCBI lineage: Eukaryota > Metazoa > Arthropoda > Insecta > Lepidoptera > Noctuidae > Orthosia > Orthosia incerta. The sequence continues at coordinate 24,934,832 of OX411746.1, forward strand.
ATACAAAAGTACATTTTTTTTACTATCTATAGGCTTGCGCTTGACCCCTATCTCACCTGATGGTAAGCGATGATGTGGTCGATGGTGAAGCACACCTAGAAAAACCCACTCACTCTTGACTTAAAGAACCCTAGATTGTAGCTATCGGGAAACACAGACTCGGGCAAGGAATTCCACTCCTTAGCTGTACGCATAATAAAAGTGTCCCCAAAACGTTTTCTGGGTATGGGTGGGATGTCCACCATGCACCGATGACGCATTGCCGTACGTCTGGTAGTATTTCATGTTTTACGGTCGGACACCGACCATTGGGCTAATACTAAGTTCTTCAACTTTGCAAGTCTGAAATTGACTGATTCCAAATTTATGTACCCACCCAATTATCTTAAAATAGTCATACTATTTGAAGAATATTTTGGGTAAAATTCTAAAATGGAGATCCTTACCAGACAGGTGTCAATCAATGATATCGGAGAAGGCTCTTATTAGGTTGACACCTTATTGACAATGAGTAATACGATGAACAGCCAGACCTTGTACATTTTACTTATATATTTCGCATAAGCTATATTTTGTCGTGAGTAGAGGGGTAGAGTCAGGTGATTTGTTACAGGACCTTTTGAACGCAATAAAATATTGTGAGATATGAGGATCTTCGTTCAGGTGACAGGTAACGCCTCATCCACCATCACTGTATTCTAAAATACTTATACTACTTACAACCCTCTCGCAGTACATTTATGACCATACAAATGTGATATTTACCTACGAAAAATTCAGAAGTGTAGTAGTTCGCAAGGTTTTTATTTTGCAAAAAAAAACACATACTGTATTATTACACCATTCGATAGTGTCGCTAATAAGGATCAAATTCTGGGAGGTTATGGCATATGGCAAATTAAGGGTAAGTACACTAGTCGACGTCACGAACGATTTTGTGCGCGGTGTTGAAATGCATTTTATATCAACCGACAACACGTGCGGAAGAGATAGATGTTGTGATGACCAGTAGGAAGCTAGTTCGCGTACGAATACACACGTTTGCAAATTTGTAGCGAAATGGATAATGAAACCGAGTGCGCGAAATTTTATAAATAGACCTTTGGGAGTCTGGATATCATGAAAAAACGACTAAACGTATCTGTTCAAAATAAAATTATTTGCATTGTTGAACTAATAATCTATACCTGTATGGTGGTCGTTTTGCAATTTTCCGTCTTCTTATGGTATTTATTTGCGCCCAAAAATGCGTTAAAATTAGTGTCGAAATATGGAACTTTCGACGCCCATAACTTTCAAATATATATATTTTTTTTATATTTTGGCTCCATACAGGGCTAGATAATGATGAGACATATTGATATATTTTTTTAATTTGAACGTACATAGTCAAACAGTGGAGTAATCCCTAGACTACGTTTGTATGGAAGAATTATCGACTAGTGTAACCTTAAAGGAAATTTTAACAAAATGCCTACTTATTTTTTCTACTTTCTGCGTGTTGCGGGTTCGATTCCCACACACCGCAAATATTTGCATGGTTATAGCCTACATAATTTATAGTTGTGCTGGTTCTGGCTGTTTGTGTATGTGTGTTTATATGTTTGTAAACGCACCCACGATACCTGTATCAGGATATATTTCCCACACTAGGTATTTATCGTGACAAAGTCCTAGAGTGGGTAATATATCCTGTTAAAATAACACTAGAATAAGACTGCACCTTCTATGATGTATGTAACTATGTACTAAGGGAAGTTTAGGTACTGTAGGAAGTTATAAATTGAAACATTAGTAGTTAAATGTTGCAGTAACAAACTTGGCAGCAATATTGTTGTTCAAACAATTTATATTTATTCAGGTGCCTCTTTGTACTAAATTTAAATTTAATATTAGCTTTTACCTACATAAACGCCTTTGCAAGTATTAGAGCTGAGGCGAAGAAATTTTCTGCAGATTTTTAACCGACTTCATAAATTCGACTGTATTTTTTGATGTTTGTCACCTCAGAACTTTTTACTAGGTCAACCGATTTTGATGATTCTTTTTTTGGGTTCCGTGCCCAAAGGGTAAAAACTGGACCCTGTTACTAAGACTCCACGATCCGTCTGTCTGTCTGTCTGTCCGTCTGTCACCAGGCTGTATCTCATGAACCGTGATAGCTAGACAGCTGAAATTATCACAGATGATGTATTTCTGTTGCCGCTATAAAAAAATAAAATAAATAAAATAAAAAGAAAAAAATAACTAAAATAAATATTTAAGTGGGGCTCCCATACAACAAACGTTAATTTTTTGCCGTTTTTTGCGATAATGGTACGGAACCCTTCGTGCGCGAGTCCGACTCGCACTTGGCCGGTTTTTATTTCTCATGTGGTCCCATATAAATACCTTTGTTGAAGATCTGATGAAGAACTTCGGAGATATACAGCAGGACTCATCAATAAACAACGGCAAATCACTCGGGATTGCTGCAATCGCGTGTCTGTTTATTGTTTACGCAATTTCATAACATAACATCACGCCAGTACGTAGATGTGTACGGTTTTCTTGGTACACCGGTTATGTTCAAGTTTTATGTTATTCGGATAAACAATTCTGCTACAACTTGAAAAAAAAATGATTGCCCATAAGAAATTTTCGCGCTTTGACTGCGCTTTTCTCTCTACTCAACTTTCATACACCTCCTTCTTATCTCATTCCTCACTTTCAATACCTATGTACTTCACACGCTAGGGATCTGCGTTCATCTAACAATCTTCTCTTGCTCTGTCCTTCTCATACAATATAAAATCCAATATTTACTAAACGAATAGCAGAGTCGTCTCAATACGCGCCTTTCTATTAATTTATATATAGTATTTATTATAGTACCTATTTATGTATGTTTATTTTAACTATATACTTTTGTGCTCATTTTGTGTTTATTTTTTCATTTTTTTTATGCACCTGCCATGTTATCTCTTCACCGCCCATGGTTGACTGGTAGAGAATGCCTCAGGCATTAAGTCCGCCTATGTACTTTTATGTTGCATGAAGTTTTAATAAATAAATAACTTTGGGCATTGCACCTTACTATAGAACTTGCTCATTGAGTATACCACAACTAAAAAGAAAAAAATAAACGCTCAAAAGGTTTTTACAAAAAAATACAACCGGCTTCCAAATAAAAACACTACAAATTGAAAAATAACTTCAATTTTGGAAGTCGGTTTCAAAAAACGAAGAAACAAAAACAGGACCACCAATTTCCGAAATTAAAGTTAAGTTTCACTTTGTAGTGTTTTTATTTGGGAAGTCGGTTGTATTTCTTTGTAAAAAAGTTTTATTTGTAATCTGCAGCCAAATTGCGCTGAAATCGTTTTAGGCAACTGTTACCAAAGTTTTGGTTACTGGTTACGACATTATTGGAAATTGTGAACTTTGTCTTATCTATACTAATATTATAAAGAGGAAAGATTTTATTGTTTGTTTGTTTGTACCGAATGGGCTCCGAAACTACTGAACCGATTTAAAAAAATCTTTCACCAATAGAAAGCTATATTATTCCTGAGTGACATAGGCTATTTTTATCCCGAAAACGGGTCCTGTGGGGTGGTTCACGGGAGCGAAGCCGCGGGGAACAGCTAGTTATCAATAAAATAAAGTTATGCTCTATGCTAATTAGTTTTGTGTTTATTAAAGATCATTTTGTAATAAAGTTTGCTTAAATTTGAACTTACAAAAGTGATCGGTTATCCCTTTTTGTCAGTGCAGAGGATTTAATAACTTACCCACTTTTATAAACAAAGGAGGCATACCTGTAGTCTATTGACCCGAACCAACGCGCGCAATTGTTTTTTTTTGTGTAAGTACGTCCTTCCCAGGTATAAAAAAAACCTTTTAGGAATGTTGTCTATTGTCCTGTATAAAGACGAAATCTTCCAAGTGTCCCAAATTGTCAAAAAAAGGACGTTGGGTACCTACAATTGCAAACTTGTAAATGGGTATATTTTGTGATATTAAAATTACAGTGGACAGGACGAGGTTCCATTTAAAAAGATAAGAACTTGGGTTTACCTCCTTTTGCACACTTAGTTGCTTTACAAATGTTATTATATTATGCAACATTATCTTTAGGTTAAATTTTCTAGCATTTACTTTTTGCAAAACAACAACTTAACCTTACATACAATTTGCACAATAGGATATGCACTTAACCGATTCTATAAATGTTAAACAACGCAATACTATGTCAATAGAACGATTTTTAACAGTTTACGATAAATTACATCACACAGTGTATGTTTTATTACGTCACTAGTTAAAATTACATTTATAAATAAATGGTATGTTTCCTCACACATCACATCTATTTTGTTTCACGTAAAGTACGTATTCGTAGATTTGAAATAAATACGATTTAGAAAAATTCTGTGTTTACGATCGGGTTTTATTTTACAGACTTTATGCCAGTTTTTTATTGCAATAGCCAGCTGTTTCTGTTATTATTTTATTTTTATAATATTTTGTAATATGCAAAGTAGTTGGAATTAGGTACTTTTTACCCGCGGCTTTGCTCCCGTCACAGTATAAATATAAACAGTACGGAAACTACCTACAAACGGTCGAAACGGCACACTCACACAACAATGCGCCGACAAGACCCCTAGGCAGCGTCCGCAGTGCTGTCAGTAGTGCGAGCCGCTTCCGTGGCCTGTTCCACATGAACCGTGCATTATTCCAGGATAAAAAGCTTTAGGATAGGTAGTGTAGCTTTCTATTATCATCATTCATCATCATTTCAGCCGAAAGACGTCCACTGCTAGACATAGGTCCCCCCAAGCGTCGCCACACTGATTGGTTCTATGCGTTTCGCAGCTACCGGACGGACGCCAGCAGCCTTGACCAGGTCGTCGCTCCACCTAGAGGGAGACCTTCCAACCGGCGACCGCGGCCGGCAGACGCAGGTCTTTCGGTACGCGGTCGCCACTCCAGAACTTTTTGGCCTCAACGGCCATCCGTTCCAAGAGCAATGTGCCCTACCCACTGCCACTTATGTTTGGCAATTCTTCGGGCTATGTCGGTAACCCTGGTTCTCTTGCGGATGTCTTCGTTTCTGATTCGATTACGCAAGGAAACTCCGAGCATATTATACCTTCTCCATTTCCCTTTGGGTGACTTTAAGCCTTCTGATGAGGCCCATTGTGAACTTTCTATCATTCAAAGAATTTTCGGGATCGGATTCGAAGAACCAGAGATTATGTTAACTAATTAATTAAGAAGTAAAATTATATGTTTGTTTGTAATTATTAATCTGTGGTAGTACTGATGCGATCACAAAAATTTGTTTAGGTAGTTATTGAAATCCTATTCCAGAATGCAGAGAGCTATTTATTAAACCCAAAAAATTAACGGTTTCTATGAGGTTGACCACGTGTGTAAAACTGCGGTAAAAATTTAACGGTTTCTATGAGATTGACCACGAGTGTGCAACCGCGGTGAAAAAATAACGGTTTCTATGAGATTGACCACGAATGTACAACCGCGGTAAAAAGAAAGAATTCTCCTAAAAATTATGAACGAAGTATTTTTTCTTACAACCACGTCTTATTACAAAGACAAACTATAAATTTTTATAACCCCCTGGTCAGCTTGCAAGTAACCAATTATGTTATGCTAATAAGCAATGCATTTTATTAAACGAGAGAAAATTACATCATGGCGGTGGCAATATAATAACTAATGCGGAAACTTTGACAGTGTTTGTGTTGTCGTCGTTGCGGTAAAACTGCTATGGACTTAGTTAGACAACTTTGTCATGAACAAATGTTCTATTTTTGTTTCATTTGTAACAACCTAATAACAAAGACAAATATAAATTCAGTTTCGTTACACCATGTATTTATTTATTTAATAATCCATACAAACCTATAAAGGCGTACTTATTTAGGCAGGCATTTTCTAGCAGTCAGCCTTTGGGTCATGCCACAGATTACCTGTGGGTCATGCATAGGGTTACCATTTGTCCCGCCAAATTAAGAGGAAATATGGGCAGAGAGTGCCGACTGAATTTCCTTAGTAAAAAGTCATAATTCGAGATTTGGCTCTCGTCTCTATCCTCCTCCAATATTGGACCAATTTAAAAGATAATTCGTAAACGCTAACCAACGTTATATAAATAACGTATAACCAACTGAACAAGACCCAAATGTAACGTCAAAATAAAGTAAAACCTAAGGCTTTATTACGTTGGTACTACTGAATCTTTATATCTTGAATGTCAATCCTATCCGTCTGGTATTCATGAGTTCATAACATTCGTCTTTATAGCCATTTTACCGCCAAAACACGGTTGATGGCAGTTTTATTGGCTTTAAAATAATATATTGTTCTAAATCATATTGTTTTGTTGCAGTTTGCTTCAAAATTAATTATTTAATGGTATCAGTGGAAGCCCTGCAAATAAATAGGTCAATGTGTAATTGGTCAGTGTAAGTTTTGAAAAAGGTTTCCTAAAATAATATTATAATTGCTAATATGTGTTTTTGTTCGTATTTGGATGCAACTTGGCATATCAATAGGCTAGAACCTCAGATTAAATAAAAAGTCAAGATGGAACGTTGCAAACAACAAAATGACGCCGGTTCAAACTATGCCTTGCCGTACAAATACACAATTACACATGCACACGTCCAACGAAACTACCCCTTAGCTTGTCAGTCGAGCTTTGTTATTTGATCTGCGAGCTCTAATGACAAGCTAAGGCGTAACTTCGTTGTACGTGAGTGCGTGTAATTGTGTATTTGTACGGCAAGGCATAGTTTGAACCGGCTTCACCTTGTTGTTTACAACGTTCCATCTTGACTTTTTATTTAATCTGAAGCTAGAGTCTGTATTAGGACATTCTTATCCCAATATATTTATTCCTTGCGATAACAAAACACTTATCACGCGGGTGAAACCGCGGGTAGAAGTCAGTAATATATAAACGACAGCCTAGGAAAAGATAATGATAGGACGAAGACGTACAAAGACACCTATTTCTACCGCCACATTTGCTGTATGCCGGAATTTAGCATCGCTGGCTTACAACGACAATCACAAGCTCAGGACGATTTGCAACTTTGTCTCAAAAGTCAAAGGTCGACAACGCATCGGCAATCCCTTTGTTTTCCACAAGCACATAAATGTAAATATCTATTCGAAAAAAATACATAACATTATTTTTAAGTTTTGTTGAAGGTGACGATGAGACTATTTAGAAGTCGTTTGGTAAAGTCTAAATAACTCTATCAAGACCTTTTCCAACTACGACGTTAGGATCGGCTCTAGTGCAACCGGTGCAGCTGAATAGGTACCAGAATTTTACACAGAGTGACTGCCTGTCTAACCTCCACAGCCCGATACTGGTTATCGCGATACCTATGCTGACTGAGTGTCAAACTTTCAGGCTTCTTCTGACGTAACAAAAAGGTTTAACGTGATCGGAAAGTGCCTATACCAGCTATTTTCGCCACAGAGTAAAAATCCTTGAATATGTTCAATCGACACCCTTGTCTGTTACTGGCTAATCTACCTACAAAGCCATATAGATTTGGGTCATCAAAGGTTGGTCAAAGCGGATGCGAGTTCCGCCACAAAGGGAAAAATCTTAATCCGCTCAGTAGGATAAAGAATCGGTAATCTTTTTAAAAAAAATGGGAATACTCAATTAAATAATTTTCAGCTCGATTGGGACATTTCTTGCTGAAGGATTATTCATTTTCTAAATTGCCGATATTCCTTTTATCAAAACGCTGTTTTTTTTTTAAATATAAATGAGATTCAGAAGAACAATAAAGCAAAACAGAAGACAAATACAGTAGGAGCAAAATCACGCATAAAAACACCTCACACAAGTTAAAAGTTACGAGTAGGTAGTTTTTTGTAATTTTGTTGACTTCAGCACAAGCCAAATACTTACTAACGAACATTTGTTTTTCTACGAAATCTATTAGGTACGTTTACATCGCACAATCCACTACAAAAGCGATTAAAGTTCCTTAAAGACTCACTATCTATACAAATCGGAAATAAAGATAAACTCCCACCACAGTCGATAAACTACGCAAAACATATCCGAAAACTTCTAAATATATCCGAAACGAACACGTCAACAGTTGCTACGGACTACGTTACTCAAAAATACTCCATATATTCATATCATAAACAAAAATAAACTTCTTGCACAAAATTTAAGAAAGGATCGGTATTAAACTTTTTTTAAACTTACCTGAACTCCTTTCTCCTCCGTTTCGGCCATCACTATTTGCAACTGGATGCCGTATAATATTTGAATGTGGAACGTCTAGTGCACGGGAGAGGCGGGAATGCAATGAAGGAACCGCGGCTGCGAAGGGAAGCCGTATACTAACTTCGACGGACAGTCGGTAAGAAAAACGCGCCTTTTGTTTTTGTAGTGTTTTATTGAAACGGTTTGAAGGGTTTAGTTAGGATAAGTGAACAAGTTTTGTTATCCTTATGAGGATTTTTTCTGAGGTGGAAATAGGAAGTATTTACTTAATATGTCTGAAGGACATTCTCAGGAGTTTATATAACGTGGCTTCTGGTATTTAGTGAGGGAATAAATGCCGCCTTATGAACTGGATAGTGACCAATGTATACCGCGACGTCAAACACGAGCCTATTAATATAAAAATATAGGTGATACTGACGAGATCTAACTATCTATGATACGGCACGTAACTTGGCAACAGAGTCGTTGGTTGCGCAGAAATCCTTTTTAGGGTTCCGTACCCACAGGTTAAAAACGGGACCCTATATATTACTAACACTCCACTGTCCTTCTGTCTGCCATCAGGCTGTATATCATGAACCGTGATAGCTAGACAGTTGAAATTTAAGATGATGTATTTCTGTTGCCGCTATAACAACAAATACTAAAAACAGAATTTAAAAAATCTTAAGTGCGGCTCCCATACAAAAAACGTGATTCTTTGCCGTTTTTTTGCGATAATGGTACGGAACTCGTCGTGCGCGAGTCCGACTCGCACTTGGCAGTTAACTATTATTTTTAGGTCTCCTAGGTTATCAAGCGGGACGCGGGGAGCGATGTAGCACCGTTCCGAGCGCGCGATTGTTTGGTCAGTCTACTCAAGGATCGACTGACCAATCGCGTCGCGTCCACGTTCCGCTCCCGAATACACTTGCGTGCACTAGATAGTTTTTAAATTTAATTGTAATACCACGAATAAATACCAGGCAAACATTAATTTCATGACTTTCTTTAGATCCAAAAGAACCTCCATCAAAAATAATGGACCGGGAGCAGGTAGAGATTGTACTAACCAAGTATTTGTTTTAAAACGCCACGTGCCACTCCCGATTGTTTTTTTGACTCAAAACAATTCAACTAGAAATAATTATTAACGAATATTTTTAACATGCTCGCGTTTCAATGTCTCTGTGTGCGTTCAGCCATTTCGATTGTTTAGCAAAGTCTATCAGTGAGTGGAAAATTCAATAATATGTACAAAAAACATGTAAAATGTACACATGATCTTTTTATAATAATACATGGTTACCATGGAACTTGATCAGAAACGCAAATAAGATTATTATCTCCTTTTGAAAAATTGTTGTGAAGTATTGTGATTTTCGTGTCTATACCTATAGCTTTATAAAAACCAATGCGAACATTGGTATAAACCAAGGAGGAACAGACAGAAAGCAAAATATTATATAACATCAATTTGTATACAATATAGTTCACACCGCCACATAGGTTCTCAAATACATAACTATTTCTAAAAAGATTAGAGCAAGATGATAAGTAAGCCACATGTCCTGTCTCGTTATCTCTGGTGTAAAATTTATCAGATTTATTTCCCACACGGCCCATCATATTACGATACTGGACAAAAACGTGGTGATTGTGATGACCTTTAATCAGTCCCTTCGCTTGGCGTCACACAGAAAATAGACAGCTACCAGACGACATAAATTTAAACATCTGCGTCTCTTACCGAAGTTCGAACTAAAACTAAAGCGTACTCGATTGTGACAACGTGCATGTTTATAGTCACGTAACACAAGAGACTACTGAGAGTAAGCCCAAAACGGAATAAAACCCATTTAAAAAGAACAATAAATATGAAGAACATCAAAAGAAGATATAACCGACACGAAATTAATTATTAAAGAAATCTCAGAAACCCTTCCTAATATGGAACAGACGAAATGTCAGCGTGCCTCTAGTCACGTAGACTAGAGCAAGGAGTAACCGAGATTTAATTCAGAAGTGGGATGTAAACAATAAAGGTTGTCTAAGAACAAACATTAACAACGATTTACGGTAAGACGCAGACAGAGTTTATAATAACATTAGAACAAACAAAGATGGCGAAGTCGTTTATTCAAAATTAGGGTAATGAACTACGAAAAATGCAACTTCTGGACTGAAACACTCCACTGCTTTCCATCAGATGAGATAGGGTTCATCAAAAAATAAAAATAAAATTGATAAAGTAACAAATTACCAATTATACTTTGACGGTTTTTTTTTATTCTATCGAAAACATAAGAGATATTTAAATACCGAGACAAAAATCGGAATAACACAGTTGGCCAAGAATTTTCAAGCAAAATATAGAATGCAAACTTGTTTATCTTTTAAACAACGTTACTGGGAGCTGGAAGCGTGCTTCCGTCAAAGTTTGCTACAAATTGATTTACCTCTTTAATTGCATCGCTTTTGGGAATACACTGGAAGTGAGACAAGAGATAGAAGTGGCTTTATTCTATAGGTCCACATCTCACAATATATGTGTTGCGTAGACAAAATCTATAACTACTGTTTTATTTTCCATCGTATATCGATACAACTTATAGAAAGGTAACAAATAAAAAAAAATTTTCAATTAATGAAATATAATTTTAAAAAAATCATTAAGACTGCTGCTTTTTGGTCCGACTCCAGGTAGGACAAAACCGGCAAAGTGTAATTTTTTCAGGAATCTTTTATAATCATTACACCTATTTGTCTAATCGATTAACTGGACCGTTTTAGAGCAAGAACGCATTCGTTTTATTTGTCACCACTTTGCATATTGTCTTCACAGTAGCATTTCTCATTCACCACCAGCTCCAGAAAATGTACGAGCTCGTAACCACAGATAACATAATACTAGCATACAGATGCCTCATCCCATACAAAGAAACCGTGCCGACGTAACTAGCGTTTTACATCTGATTACCAATTATTATTTTTAAATCGATCGCGTTCGGTTCCGTTCCACGGCGATAGATAGATCAGTATCTATATCCGTGGAACGGCACCGAACGCGATCGATGTACAAAAAATAATCAGTACAGTACGTCGGCATGGTTTCTTTGTATGGGATAAGACGTGGTGTCTTATCCCATGCCGTAACTAAACATTTAATACTTCGTAACACTCCAGCCGATGCAGCCTAGTTAGTGTCCAATTCTGCTAAACTATGAACAGGTGTGGGTGGAGCTATTCCTGACTCGCTTAGATATGGGTGGCTACGTTGTATTGAATGGGGAGATGTTATGGACAGTAATGTACAGTAAACTATAAGTAATTTAAAGTCAAAAAACCGAAACAATATCGATTACTATTATGTCTGCTAAACGTGGATCAAGAAACATAACATCTTAACATTTCTGAAGAAGTCGAGTTATACCTATTAGTTGAAGCTTGAAACTTTCACAAACTTGGATTTACTATTTTTAAGAGCATTTTTGGCAGCCCTGTATAAATAAAAGTGTCATGATTTTTTCTTAACTTGTAGACAATAAATCGGGATAATTGATTGTCTGCTTAACATGTTTTACTAATCTGTTCAATACCAATGTACCCTCAACTTGAAAAAAGAAAGAAAAATGTTTTGATCACCACAGTTCCATACTAATTCCCTATACGTAGGTTGTAAAACCTTGGCACCTAATTAATTAGCCACAGTCTTCCATACCACGATACCGGACAAACATACACACATGCATAAAACATGGACCCCCTCGGCCACATTTTCCTATCCCTCATTCTAACGTCGGGCGGGCGCGGGAAGGATGTGCCGCAATTACGGCCCGACCTAATTACGCAGCAATTGAGAGACGTACCGCATACCTAGGTATTGTTTACTGGGGTTCGATAGCCACTTTGTATGAGAAGGGAAATTATAGGTGAGTGTACTGTGTAGGTGTTGGTTTAAATGGCTATAGGCAGAGTTGAACAACCATAGTCATGTTAGACATTGATTTATATGCTGCCATAACATCACATTATTTCGTAAGTAAGTACGTTTGCAGCATCAGCGAGTTTTGAATTTCCAAAAAAATATTGCTATAGTTTAATACCAGTTTAAAGCCAAGAAAATTAAGTACGAAATGCATTATGGTTCCGTACCCGAAGGGTCCAAACGGAGCCCTATTACTGTCACTCACGTGTCCGTCTGTCTGTCCGTCAGGCCGTCTGTCCGTCGTCTGTCACACGGGTTTACGACGAAACGGTTGGATCTACAGTCTTCAAATTATCACAGTCTATGCATCTTGTTGACCCAAAGCCATGCAAGTTCAAAACATATTTTTTATGTTTTTAAGGAGGGCTCCTCCCATACAGCTAATGGGGGGCCTGAAAACAAATTGTTCGCCAACCCCATCGAGTGGTGTATCGTTGTTTAGAGCTCGTTAATTAGATAAATATTGTATATTATGTTTGAAAAAAATTTGGAAAACAAAGGAAAGAGAAGCCACCAAAGTCAGCTTTTATAACAAAATTTTGTTCCGAAGTATTTTTTAGCTTCCCATTAACCTATGAACTTGAAATTTGGTGATAATGTTTATTATGGCGTACATTTTACAAAAAAATGGCAATATATTGATCAAACAGATTTTCTTTGAAATTCCCTCATTTTTCCAATAACAACCAACTTAATTTTGCGCTTGGTACGGAACAAATAAATGTGCGAAGTCCGACACGCACTTGGCCGGTTTTTTATGTACATTTCTTATCTCTTCCATACTCTATATCACTACGAAATAAATCATAACTAATTTAAAAAGAGATAAAATTGTTTGTTTGTATACATGTAAAAGGTATAGACTTAATCACTGAAAGTGTTGATTTCTATACGGATAGTTTTTTACTGACAGAAAGCTACACCAGCTATCGCTGGATGTAATATTTTAATCATTTCAACAATTCCCAAAAAATAACGGTTATAACGCCTGAACGAAGTAGTTTATATACACGTGTACATATAAAATAAATAAAAGATAAAACATATATCAAAACAAAATCGCATCGAGTAAAAATAACTTATCCAACCTAACAGAGGTAAACTAGCGCCATCTAGTTTGGTTTTCCAGAAACGTTTGGAAAATCCAGCGCGTTCCTTTTCAGTTTGATTTCAGTGGTGCTTGAACTTTGGCAGTTTAGTTTTGGAAGTGGCCGCTTGGTGTCGCTGTAAGGGTTGTCTCTAAGTTTGCCAGTTGTTATTTTGTGGGTAATCGCTTTTATAAAGTTGAGCTTTTGAAGTATTTTTTAGCATCTATGCTTCACAGGCTACTAAGGCACATACATTTTTTATCTACTTAGTCAAATAAACCCTTGATTGTGACTGGCGATATAAGGGCAGGATTGGAAGACACCAAAATTACTGTACTAATGTTGGTCGATTTCTCGAACGCCTTCAAAACCGTCAGTCACGAAATCCTGTTAGCCATTCTGTCCTATTTGATGGTCTCTCCTGAAGCACTGGAATGGTTCACATCGTACCTTCAGGAACGTCAGTAGTCGGTTCATGTTGGGGATTCTAGATCTCACTGGTGTAATTTGGAAACTGGCGTTCCTCAAGGCGGCATTCTTTCTCCTCTTCTATTTTTATAAATCTCATTACTTCCGAATTCAGTGTAACCTGACGTTATCAGCAAATTAAACAGGCACTTATCGGCTAGAAAAACCTGGTCCGATAGATTTGGTGTTGCAGTGAACCCCGATAAGTGTCAGGCAATCATCATTGGGAGTCATCGAAACATTGCTAAAGTGGATGGTGCAACTTTGCCCTGTTTTATTTGACAGTTAATATTATTCCATTCAGGACTGATGTAAAGGGCCTGGGCTTGCACATCGATACTACCCTTAACTAGCGTACTCAAATCGCTAGTATGAGTCAGAAGGTCTCTGGAATGCTGCGGGCTCTGTGTTGTTTGAAAAATGTATGACCAATCAACACGAAGGCAATGTTTGGGTATGGTGACGTGTGCTACTATGACCTATATTCAGATCTTCTGTACAAACTTGACCGTATTCTTAATTACTGCATTCGATTGGTTTTCAATTTGCGTAAATATGATCATGTGTCTGCGCATCGATCGCTTCTAAAGTGGTTGCTCATATGCCAGCGCAGAGAGCAAAGGGCACTAAATACCTTGTTTTCATTTCTCGACTCTTCCAATTGCCCTAATTATCTGGCCCTCACTTTCAATACATTTGCGCAAAGCACAGTAAAAATCTACGGTCATCACATAACCGCCTTCTTCAATGTCCCACTCACCGCAGTGAATGAAGTCAGTTTAATTCAGCGTTCTTTCTTTGTTCAGTCTAGTTTTCTGTGGAATACGCTATCCCGGGAAATTAGGATGGTAACCAACCGGTTAACCTTCAAAGTTACAGTTTGCGAGTATATTCGTAAGAAGTTGGCAGTAGTATCGTCACAGCGCTAATGTTTTACAATTATTTATCTATCACTACTAATGTTTAAGTATATTTATATAAGTATTTAGTTTATTCTTTTAGTATATATGGTAAAATTGTATTGTATTTATAGTTTACTAGCTTCTGCCTGCGGCTTCGCCCGCTTTCAAATTTCCAAAAAATGCTCCGATCGCCACCAAACTTTACAGGATTATCCGCTGGGTCAATCAAAATATCTTATTATTGTCTGAAAATTACAATCGCTCCAGCCGTTTCAGAGTCTATAAGGAACATACATACATACTTTCTCTATTATATATATAGATAGATAGATATGTATATTTAAATAATCCTGACGTTTAACTTTCAATATTGCCCCTACCACTGTTTATCTCTCCATCACCCAAAGTTCGACTGATAGAAAATGCCTAAGGCATTAAAGTCCGCCTTTGTAATTTTGTGTGCATGAAGTATTAAATAAATAAATAATAAAAACGTTCGTGTTTTCCAAATTATTTTCTAACATTAAATTTCATTTGGTAAAAAATACGGGCAGTTTTATGGTATAACTGTGATGGGATTTCCCGTCAGCAAAAGTTACGATTGTTCACATATACTTCCATACAAACTTTCGTCTCCTATTTAATTTCTTTAGGGACTTCATTTTAGAAAATCCTGTACGTTGCCTGTGAGTGAAAAAAAATATATTACGAATACGTAGATACGAGATGCGAGTGGAAAAAAACGTGTATCCTTCTTGAAAAGATCTCGACAATTCCACCGACGAGCTGAGATTTACAATGACCTTAAAACGGTCTCCTGGACAATATAAAAACTATTATTTTCCACTCCAGCTGTTTGACAATTGCATCACGTGCAGCGGTTGATGAGTAGCAGACTTCCTATTTAACCAAGATGGAAGCAAGGAATCATAGATTACTAGTGAAGAAGGGATAAATTCATAAATTCTTTATTGGTGATAAAGAAGCAATGGGTGAAAGTTTTTGTAAGGGAAGCATGGGCAAGTTATATCTAGATATAGTTCTCGCCAAACTTCTTGGCCGCTATTGTAGCCAACTTCAGTCGGCTACAATGGCTGCGCAGTAAATCACATAAAAAAACAGCACCTTTTCGTGCCTCGCGCATCCGGTAAACAAACTTCAGGGCGGCCCAGAAGTTTGACGAGGGCTATACAAGTGAATGCGATAGTTACCAAAACTGTTCGCTTCGAAATTACTTCTAAGTGACTAGGTTTACTACAGGGAGTTAAAATTGGGCAAATATAAACGCAAGAATGATTTGAGACGCACAGGACCGTTGCAGCGTTAGATATAGCGAAATTGGGGAAGGCCTATGTTCAGTAATGGACGTCTTTCGGCTGAAATGATAATGATGATTCTGAAACGCAAGTTTGAAGACTTCAAGAAAATGAAGATTTCCTCAGAAAGAAGGCATGAGAAAGAATAAGGAATGGAAACACTTAGAAATGAAAGCAGAGTTGTCATGTTAATGAGAAACGTAAAAACATTCAGAAATAATTATGTAGTATCATAAACATGTTGAAAACATCGTACTATCGCAGTTTATTCTCGTATAATATCTCGAACTACAAAGTGCACGTTGTATTCCTGCAACTCGAAACTTGCAGGAATACGAATACTAAAAGGCCCTGTCACATTAGTAAGATACATTCCAGTTGCGGTAAATTTGGCTGATCCGCATAGTTACGTGGAGAAAGGCATGTTGTTTGCCAACTTTTAGCACTCTAAAGAGCAAATCGAAATGAAAATGAATTGGCTCTGGCCAAAACCGTCCTAAAAATTATATTGTTAACATTCGTTCGAAATTCGGTGTCGAAGTGAGAATTTGCGAGGAAAACGAGTGCATTTGCTTTTAATGATGTAGTTCAGGAAGAAAAAGTATTAGTATACATTATATAATAGACACTATGGGAGGTAGCGAGATAGCCCCAAGCAATAACACAAGTATAATTTATAACTTACTACCTCCAACTTTGTAATGTACGAGTTACAATAAAACATTTTGTTTTTTGATCATGTTCCAACCTAAAGATATCCACTAGACAATGCAGATAGGCCTCTCCCAAGAAACGCCGCAAAGACCGCTCCTGGAGCTATAACGATTGTCAGACATGTATGGGATTCATTCAAGTTACCGAAATGTAAAATACAAAAAGACAAAAAATCTTTATTTCAAGCAAATATTAAATATTTATTTGAGCAGCAAATAAAAAATAATGATAAAAATAAAATGAAGGTGTGTGTGGGCACTTTAAAAGGCTGAGGATGTTGATGACCGAATTGTCACGTGATCTTTTTAACTTTTCGACAATCGCCATCGATATAATGTTATCTTATCGATGTAGAACCTCTGTTTACGTTTTTGTTTTTATTTTCGCTTGAGTTTAGATTTCGATGTTTATGTTGGTATATTGGCGTGTGCTAGCTGTCATTATGGCAAATATATTTTATTTTATTTTTTTGTGTTGAGTAATGTAAATTATTTGCATACTATTGTATAGAATCAAGTTTTTGTTTTTTTCCTAACTGAACAGACAGCTGTGCTGCTGGGGAGTTTGTTGCGCCACTTCTTCTTCCCAGCAAAAGCACTAGGAAGTGGTGAAGGGCGGGCGTTTTTGGAGGACTGTCTTATGTAATGTTGACGTTCGGAAAGTGCTGATTCTCAGCCTAGTTTGAATAAATGACTTTTGAATTTGAATTTGTGCTTTTTACTAGGCATTTGTACAGTTATTTTCTTACAAACAGAATGGCAAATCTCATTCTTGATAACATGTCTTTTTTTTCTACTCTTTGTCAGCAATCAACATACAGCATAAACAAGTCGATTACATCACGGAGAGGGGCTCGTCCGCCGTCTATTCTTAGGCCTGGAGACATCCAGCGTAATTGGCCCGATGTAAGCCACTAGGCTATTTTCATTGTGCAATCGTGAGCCCACGTAATACGAGTAATAGCTGTTGATTTGTTTATCAGTACTTAGAAGTAGAGGTCGTCTGAGGAGGTAGATATTAAATACGAAGATATGTGTGTGATTTTACTCCAAACCACTCTAAAACAAGTGATATAGTTTAATTCGATATTTATCATACAAAGTAATCTCAAGATAACATACTCAAAAGATTGGAAAGATATAGGGGAGGCTTGCATAGCCCAGCAGGGATATTCAAGACTAATTTTAATAAACATACTCCTGCGATAAAAACAATCCTATGTACCAATTAAAATCCGTTCTATCGTTGAGGCGTGGTTGATTGACAAATATACAGTTATATTTTCACGAAATATTACACTTTCACATTTATAATATTAGTAGAAAATTGGATAGACTCCAGACTACAGTTGTTTCATCTACGGATTTGATCTTAGTTTTCTAGTTTGTCTACTATTTCTATCGAAAGTTTGTTGATGCAACGGCAAAGTATTGGAAAACTTCTTCAACAGTGATAATATTTTTAACAATGTTGACAATGACAAATTGTGTACTCTAGTTGGATAATTAGCTAATGAGAAAAACTGCCATGTGAAATAATGTGATGGATGGACAATGCAAACTTTTAATAAATCAGATTTTCTTGCTTGAGTTTTGTTTGGTAGTAACCAAAATATTAGGTAAACTTTATAAAATCTAGAAGCAAAAGTCTTTGAAAAAGAGATCAGCATCAGCCTTATAATATTTCTACTGCTGGGACACAGGCATCCTCTCTGTGAGAGAGGTAATGGGCCTTAATACACCACGTGGGCCCAGTGCGGGTTGGTGGATGTCACACGTCTTCGAATTTTTGTTTCTAGGGCATGCCGGATTCCTCACGATGTTTTCCTTCAACATTTTTTTTTTTTTTTTTTTATAGATATGCTCGCGCTTGACCACTATCTCTCCTGATGGTAAGCGATGATGTGGTCGACGGTGTTACACGCTTGCCTAGAAGTAACCTATTCACTCTTGAGTAGTGGTGATATAATCATTTACAAAAAGTAAAGCGCCTGCCTGGGTACAAGCTCACGATCTACGACACGTAAGTCGGGGCCGTTACCACTGAGACACCACTGGTTTTCAAAATGAAAAAAGAATCACAGGTGTTTTTTTTCAAAAAGAAAAAGAATCACAGGTGCTTTTTCAAAATATATTTATTTTGAAGAGCAACATTGATGCATACACATTAATTTTTAATAATAATAAAATAATTGATGATTCAGAGCAAACATAAAGTGAAAGATAAACGAAGGTAAATATTAATCACCGCCAAGAATGATTTGAATTATTGCCATAACTGATGAAGCACAAAATTATGTAACACTGAACACACAAAAGTAGATCAAGAAAACAAATAAGCAGACAGTGGTCATAACAGTAAAATTGAAAGCGGACCACCCATTAACATGACTTTAGAAGAAAACACTTTTATTAATGACGATATCACACCAAGTCTAGACGGCTTAAGCACCAATAAAACCACGGACTTTGAAATAACAACGTTCCTAATTCATTAACCATCATAGCAAAACAAAAACATTATGTTCTTCATCAATCAGTCAAAAATGCCGCAAGTCATTATCTCTGGTATACCAAACAGTCGTTTTAAAACACTCTTGGACAATCACATTGTAAAAGTATTTTTAAAAGTGGAACGACATGAGGAGGCGCGGCTAAAAATAGCTAAATCACTTGTCGTTTGCAATTATTCTATTGAATGCGCGGACGCAGTTGTGCGTGGTGGTTTTATATGCAGCGTAAACAAAACATTTAGAAGCTTATTCCGTTCTATCATCAAGACAGGATGAAAACAAGGATTCAACGTTGTTATCTTCCTGTCCTGTTTCTAATTTGTTTTTTCGACGCAGTATATATGTTTACTAGCTTTTATAGTCATCTGTCCCGGTGTCAGTGTGGAATCAAAGCTTACAAGTTATAGTTCTCGCCAAAGTTTTTGGCCACCCTAAAGTTGATTGTAGCCCACTTTAGGGTGGCCAAAAACTTTGGCTGCGCAGTGGTAAATCAAATACAAAAACAGCACCGTTTTGTGCCTTATACATCGGAAAGCCAACTTCTGGGGGGTTACCATAAGCTCTTAGAGCGGTATCAATTTGATATCGAGTAAGTGACAGATGTATACAAGTCAGATACATCTGTCCCTTTTTCGATCTCAAATTGATACCGCTCTAAGAGCTTATGGTCACCCCCCAGGGCGGCCTAGAAGTTTGGCGAGAACTCACACACGTGCTTTGCAGTTATACTATTGTATAACTGCAAAGCACGTGTGTGAGTACTATGTACCCAACTGTAAATCTACCATTTACTGTACCTGTGTGTCGTTCGTTGACTTGTGTGTGCCCTGGCAGTTGAGTGCGTCATGCTCTCTCAAATGTCTCTCTGATGGTGGCGCGTGTGTTGGATCATCCGGTTCCCTTCATGATGGTTGAGCTGGGTGGTGCCAATTCATGCGTCATGTTCGTGAACGGACGCCGTCAGTTGGGATTGGTCATAACTTAACTGCTTCGGATGTTAATGCTTTTTTTCTAGCTTCTATTATATAACTGCACAGTGCATGTGTGAGTACTTTTATTACTTTATGCCTGTACGTAGTATAGTGTGTAGTGCTATTCTGGGTGCATTGTCCTCACATATATGAATTTATTAATGAATGTACTTATGTAACTAAATATTGTAAAAAAACTTTTTTTTTTAAAAGAGTAAGTATGGAGTTTCTTGTGCATTCTTCTTCATAACAAGCTACTTTCCGAATGCACGGTAGAATCAACTTTTATAACTTGTAAATTTTAATGTACCTACCTAACGTTCAAAAGTGCCGCTTGGTGGCCTACTTGAAATAAAATATCTTTGTCTTTGAACTATAAAGACGTGTTTCTTGCCCGGTGTTCGTTATTTTTTGACGTGACAACGTCTAATAAATCGATGAACGCCCGCTGCACGCACAAAAAAGGATGATGATGACTCGTTGTCCCGTTACGCTCATTGTAACGTTATGATCGGAGCGAGAGCGCTACACGAGCGAGTAAAAGGCACGATCGGCTTGCGCCTCATCATGACGTTGTCACGTTAAACTATCGTCCGTAAACCGACTTTACAGACAACCAATTCTTTTTCACGCAAGCTTGTTTCTAGTGACAGTGAAATTTTTTGTATAAAAACTTAATTATACATGATCATCGTTTCATACATTATTTAACATTTCGCTTGCAGCTGATAATTTACTTTCTCCCGTTACTGTATCTATTCTGTCATCCTCATTTATATCCGTAGAGAAAATGTGTACCTACTGTCTTTCCAATCTAGTAACAGTCTTTAATTTTATTATTGTACCTATGTATTATTCTTTATCAAACAATCCGTGATTCCCACGAAAAAGAAAAATAGCATGACCGTGATTTATAAAAATATTCGGAAAACCGATTCATTCCCAATGGGTTGTCCTACATCACTTTTAATCTGTACAAAATAAACACAAAAAGTAGTTCCGACATGTAATCCCACTTTAACGTCCTCTTTAGACCTGTGAACAGTAAAAATAACTTTGAATGCTCTGATATATTCAATGTTTATTAGACAAATGTAAAAATACAGTATTATTTTTAAAGCAGCCATGTGAATCTGGGATTGAGCCGTGAACATCAGCTGTGAGAATCGACAGAATACTTGTAAAGATGGGTATCCACTATTTTCGCGTAGCAACTGTGCAAGATCATTATCATTGATATTCCATATCAATCAATCTGTTCAGCATGCCGATGCAGCTGAATAATAGTATTTTAAATGGAGTGACCGGCCTATTTGACCTTGGCATTTTAACCATTTCAACCATCTTAATCGTCATCATCATTCATTTCAGCAATGTCTGCTGGATTGGCTTCCACCAAGCTCGTCTCATCAACCAGTCTCGTGCGTTCCGTATCCAGCGGATTGCAATAACTCAATTGAATAGCGTTAAACGTATTCAAATGATTGATTTGTGTTCCAAATGGACCTTATCTTTTTCTTATTGAGTCAAAAAGTACTTTATAGATTGTTGGGTCCAGTTAATTGCAGCGTAAATGTCATGCAATAGCTCTCAGAATTCCTGAGACTCTAGACAAAGTGTGAAGTGAAAGGCAAAATGTCAGGGATTGACCACGTGATGATTCAATAAGGCAATATGCTAATAATATAAAAAATAAAATTAAAAAATATAACATGCATGGGACTAACGATCCCATACATTTTTGACTATTGTGACAATTTATCATATCGTCATCATTCACAGCCTGACTTCGCCCAATGCTCAGCCATAGGCCTCTCTCTTCGTGTACCAATCACCACGTTCCTGTGCTAACCTCATCCAGGTTCTACCCGCAATAGCAACAATGTCATCTGCCTATCTCGCCGCTTCTTCTTCCAGTCCTTGGACGCCATTCGGTCACTACCTTAGTCCACCTATCATCGCTTCGCCTTACCAGGTATCCTGCCCAGCTCAATTTCAGTTCTGAAATTCGTTTCCGACAATTGCTACTTTTGAATTCTGGAGGAGCTTGTGGCTAAGTAATAACAGCCGCACGGGTCGATCATCAGGGTTAAGCAACGCTTGAAGAGGTCGGTCCGTGGATGGATGACCATTTCAACATACCGAGTTTCCTCCGTGCCTCGGAAAGCACGTTAAGCCGTTGGTCCCGGCTGTCATTTGAAGATCTTTGACAGTCGTTATGGGTAGTCAGAAGCTTGAGATCTGACACCAGTCTTGCCAAGGGGTACCGTGTTACCCAGTTATTGGGTTGTGGAGGTCAGATAGGCAGTCGCTCCATGTAAAACACAGGTACTTAGCTGAATCCGGTAAGACTGGAATCCGACCCCAATATAGTTGGGAAAAGGCTAGGCAGATGATGATGAGATGCTACTTTTGAATTCTGAATGTCACTATGTTATGAGCCCCAGATGCGTGGGCTCTTGGGGTATAGCAATAATTGAACATAACATGTAACCAGCTTTACAATAATCAGATTTTGTTACACGTGGCGATTTTCAGGTAGGTAAGTAAAGCATTTCAAATGCTTATTTTTATACGAGGTATTAAAACATCAAACACAGTAATAGATGATTGAATCCAATGCTGATCAGAGAATTGAGGATGATTGATTTAGAACATTCAATTTATACGAGCGAATTTGTTATATTTATAAAACGTGAAAGATTCTTATTTTATTTTTACAGAAAACTTTTTTTCGGTATATCAGTGACATAAGTAGCTAAGCTTTGGTCAGTAATATTTACTACGACAGAACGAGTTACCTACTATGATGAAAAAAACTGGCCAAGTGCGAGTCGGACTCGCGCACGAAGGGTTCCGTACCACTATCGCAAAAAACGGCAAAAAAAACACGTTTTTTGTATGGGAGCCCCACTTAAATATTGATTTTATTCTGTTTTTAGTATTTATTGTTATAGCGGCAACAGAAATAAATCATCTGTGATAATTTCAACCGTCTAGCTATCACGGCTCGTGAGATACAGCCTGGTGACAGGCGGACAGACAGACAGACAGACTGATCGTGGAGTCTTAGTAATAGGGTCTCTAAAAACTCGCAAAAATCTACTGATTTCCCACATTTATCTACTCCACGCGAAAAACCCAGCGTATATCAGCTAATCTATAATTACCAGTACGTCACGCCACATCAAAGACTTGATCTGACATAAAATGCTTCAGTAAACCGGCCAGGTTCCGAAACTAGTTTGTGGTCAGCGCCAGGGGTCATAAAGCGCTGATATAAACATTCCATACAACGAGCATCTTTCGATTTATGAAAATACTAGTTTATGCCTGCGGCTTCACTTCTGTAGATAGTTAAGAAAACTGTGAGTTGTCAGATGGACTAGCGCTCTGAAGAGAGCTGAAGGGTAACATATATCATAATTATAATTTGATACTCAACCGTATTATCTAAGTAACTAAAATTACACCACATTAATAGAATGGAATTGAACAATATACACATCTGTTTTACAAGAAAAACTTATTGATACGGGTACAAAGGCGGTCTTATCGCTAACAGCGATATCTACCAGGCAACCTTTGGCTGGTCTGAAAGAATAAAAACCGGCCAAGTGCGAGTCGGACTCGTGCACGAAGGGTTCCGTACCATTATCGCAAAAAACGGCAATATAAAGTTATAAAAGTTTATTTTATTCTGTTTTTAGTATTTCTTGTTATAGCGGCAATATAAGTACATCCTCTGTGAAAATTTCAACTGTCTAGCTATCACGGTTCATGAGATACAGCCTGTTGACAGACAAACAGACAGACAGACAGACGGACCGCGGAGTCTTAGTAATAGGGTCCCGTTTTTACCCTTTGGGTACGGAACCATAAAAAGGAGGTAGTCTGCGGTGTACTGCTATTACATTAAAACATTAATATATACAAAATTATATTGTTACAATACTCAATCATCTAAGTAAATGAAAGGCGTGTGGCCTCTAATACCTGCAGCCGAATTGCGTAAGTATATTATCCAAAGCAAAAGAATTGATTCCTTCCCAAAAACGACTTTTCGTATCAATATGCACTACGTAAAGTTGGTTTTGGGAAAGAATCGATTCTTTTGCTTTGGATAATATACTTTCGCAATTCGGCTGCTGGAGTTCGATAAATATTCTCAAATAGCTATTTCCTCCGTAGCCCATTCAACAGGATCCATGCAATTTTCCCAGATAAAAAGTCTCTATGGCACAGAGTGATAAGAGTAGCTATCAGTTAAAGATTTTTTATATCAGATCAGCAGCCTAATTGCGTAAGTCTATAAGTGAGTGAGTCGTAAGTGTATTTGCGTATTGTCTCCAAAGCAAACAAGTCGATTCTTTCCCAAAAACGACTTTACGTATTACATATTACACTCTGAAACGGAAAGGTTATGCTCCTTTCCATTACCAATATTTTGACGTAGAATTTATTGTAAAGAATGAACGAAAGCGAAAGAATCGAGATAAAACTTCACTATTGGCATTGTGTATTGTTCGAGTTTGATGAAACATAACGCAGTAGATGAATTTCAACTCAAAGGAGGATGTTTGTACTTTTTCCAAATTAGTTTCGCAATACCGAAAAAGTTGAAAGAAATGATTCTGATTCTTTGAAGGAATCGATTCGTTGGCTTTGGAGAATTCACTTTCGCAATTAGGCTGCAGGATATCCAAACATCATCACCATCTGCCTGCCCTTATCCCATGTTACTTGGAGTTGGCGCAATACGTTTTCTTCTTCCCGCCCTAAAATACAAACTTACAAACGATTATACCTTTTTATAATACTAGTTTAGATAAACATTTTACACATCGAACTCTCGTAAAATGTTTTACAGCGACGCTTTAGCGTAATTTTATACGAAATTAATTATACAATAAAACAGCTGCGTAATATGCTAGCCATTCCATTTCCATTTCACAAATGACATAATCCAAACTTCTACGAGAGTAGAAGTTTGGATTATGTCATTTGTGTCCAGAAAAACTTATATTCAGTTTTTCATTGAGAAAAATTACGTGTGAATCTAGAGTTTTTGATTTCTCCATTACATTTAATTAGATTATTTTGTTAGGTATTCCAGTGATATTTATAATTTAACTTTTGGTTAATACCACAAAAAAACTATCAGAATAATGGTGTTTTTAAGATTCTTTTCCTTTTTACCCGACTGGCGAAGGTGGGTAATGTGTTTATCAGTCTATGTATGTAAGTATGTATGTATGTTGCTATGTGGCGTTCTAGAGACCAAACACGTTGGCCGATTTTGATGGTTCTTACGTCAATCGATTCGTCTTAATCGAGTGTCACTGGCTACATTAAAATTGGAAAATGGCGGCTTTTGGGCGCCATATTTTGGGGGCCCAATCATCTTGAAAAGCGAACGAAAAAGACGTAAACAAGGAGAAAATCATGCTGTGCAGTCGGAGGTTACATCGGGTTTTGGTCAGCCAGCTCGCGAATATTCTCGCATGTTTGATGGCAATAAGCTCGCCCCTTATTAGGTACATAAGACTTAGACTTAAATGGCAATATGTGAGTCAGTGCCTGAATAACAGTATATCTATTACTAATGTAACCAAACTAGTTTCTGGCCGGTTTACTGAAGCAACCTTTTATGTCAGATCAAGTCTTTGATGTGACGTGACGTACTGGTATTATTATACTGTGTTCGCGGGTGTCATTGTCATGACGTCAAATGTACAACGCCATCTATCGAATATAGGGTTCAACAGTCCGAGTATCTGAATTGCGTGTATCCTGTTATTTAACTTCGTGAACACTTCAAATTCATCTAACTTTTGAAAGAGCGAACCGATTGCGATGAAAGAATAACTAAGTAATACTTCAAGCTACGCACAATTTTTATGTATCTGTAAAAGTTATATACATTAGTTTCGTACATTTTACGTGATGCGTGCACAACTAAACAGACAAAAATTACAAAATACTGGAAATGGGTTCGGCTGGTTATCCTTTAAAACCCTGGCAATTTTTTTGAAAATATTTTCGATGAACAAAAACGACTTTTCTACAGATTTATTAATGTGCGCTAGGAAAAGTGAAAAAAAATCAGTAGATTGTCAAAACAAGTTTTTTTTTATGTTTTGGCTTCGCACGGTTTGTGCATTTAGCCAGTGTCATGTTTAGAATAGAATTCTAGTTTCTTTAGATTTTAGTCCAATGTCTTATTTAGGCCCCAATAAAATAGCGGTAACTTTATTGGAAGCTTCTACGGAGTTTTGTCGGCAACATGTACAAACTCATGTTCTACCGCTGTGTTTTACTTGTATAATTTTACTTGTATATATTATTAGAATAAAAAACCACCTTTTTTACACTATTAATAATCAATTTAACACAATTTTAGTAAAATAAAACAGAGAAGCAACATAGACGCCAAAACTCCCAAAACATGTTTGCTGTTTTAACTCGTTCTGTCGTATGTGACGTAAATCATCATCATGTCACCTTCATTTTCATACCTGTGTTGTCATGTGTTTAATTTTTTAATATATAACCTCCTTACATGCCCAAGCCGCTCTTTAAAAGTACTATAATGAAACCAGGAAAATATATCCACGAAAAACTACGTGTTCCTAGTTTCCTACCTAGTGAAACGTGCATTAATACAAGAGGATCGTCCCTGAACCAGTAACGTGCGTACGCGCATTATAAACAAACTCTGTCCGTTTGTTTGTTTTTGTAACGAACGTATATGTAACTCGCACTAAAATATATTATATCAGTGCTCACTCACACGCTTTCTTCTGTCAGTATTCTCTTGCTTTACTCAATGTCAGATCGGGAAAATCTGAAGCTCTTAAGATTTTGCAGGGAAAAATTAACTGATTTTTTAAAGTTTTCTTTATCCGAAGTAACTTTGTGGTAATATTTGATTTCGAATAATAACCGTATTGTTGGAGTTTAACAAAAACAAATCAATACTACTTCAACACTATAGTCTTCTCTGTCTAGCCTTTCAACCACTTGACCGAAATTCCCGGCTGGTCACAGGTACACAATCCCATCAGCCTTTCACACCTTCCCGTATATCAAATAAAGGGTATTTAAACTGTATTATTGAAACCTTATAAAACGGTATTTCATTGCAAAAAATAATGGTTGGACCATTAATTTTTTAATTAACTCATTTCCTCAGAGCAGTGGTGGCCCAGTGGTATCGGCCGTGACTTACAAGTTATAGGTCGTGGGTTCGAGCCCAGGCAGGCGCTTTACTTTGTGTAAATTATTTCATCACCACTGCTCTCAAAACGGTGAAGGAAAAAAAGGGGAAACCGGCATGTCCTAGAACCAAAAAATCGAAGACATGTGACATCCACCAACCCGCACTGGGCCCGCGTGGTGGATTACGGCCCATTCCCTCTCACAGAGAGGAGGCCTGTGTCGCAGCAGTGGGAACATTAATAGGCTGGTGATGTGATGGTGTTGTAATCATTGTCGCTATTATTATAAGCCTTTATAGCTACTTCTAAATAAAATAAATTTTATACATAATAGCAAACAGTTTTAATCGGATTGCCCGGTTTAGTGATCAGCGAACCCTGTAACATATAGACGTCCGCCAGCTGTTTCCACTCTTCTATTATTAACTATTCTTGACAGATTGTCCCTCTTATAACCTTTATATCTGCTTCGAATCAGTAAACTTGGCAGCGCCATTAAGCCTACCAAATATATGTAAACAAAGTTTATTTGATGGACCATGAAAAAGTGGCCCAACATTAGCTTGCAAGGAACTAATTTGATGAAAAAAATTACTAAATAGAAAAGAAAGTATAAATATTTTGAGATCACCTAGAAAAAGAAGAAAGACGTGGCAGAAAGTTGTAATTCCTCGCACTCGTTTTTATTGCAAACCTACCTCGTTTGTTTGTTTTGATACTGCTGGTAATAAATACACCGAAATTTAATGCTTTTCAGCACGACAGCGACAATACAATAGTTTTGTTTATTTGTTTTGCTCGTAAAGAAGGAATACCAACTGTCGAATAGATTTAACATTTGTTTTATTACTCTCTCGGTAATGGCATTGTTTGTTGTCTTATTTCTTACTTGCGCTTGAAATTTTCACCAGCATAATATGTCTGAATCTAAGGAAGGAGTTTGTGCAAATACACAAGTAGGTATGCACAAAAAACTATATATCGCAATTAATTTTCTATCTGATTGACTTTCGAATTGCACCTTTTTGCAAGCTTTATATTACCATTCGTTTTTTTTTGATTTAATCGATTTTTCAAGCACTTTCTGACATCTGATTAAGCTCAATTTTGGAGTACTTATGTAACTAGACGTGCCATCGGCTAGGACCAACCTCCTCAAGTTTGCCCCTATCTCACGAGCCGCGCGTATTATTAACGTGATTACAGTGTCGGAAGACATATTTGGGCAAAGCCTGCGGAGATTTCTCCAAAAGGCTCAAATAATTATTGAAAGAGCTATAAACTTTGGCATGGTTAATTTAACTTATTGATGTAAATTATGATTACTTATTATTATTTTATTGTGAGCAATTCTGCAGCTAGGTTATTTAAATTTATGTAACTTGGTGTGTTTGAGACTTGTAGCATCATATTGGAGAAATCTGTAAAGATGTTATAATTGGTGATTATAAATAAATAAATAAAATAAATAACTTTGCCAGCATTAAAATAATATGGCTCTATGGAGCTGGTCTCATTTTAGAGCCGGAAAGTGGCCATAGCAACTCCTCAACCAGACAAGATATGTACCATCGCGTTTGGGACATTGGACATTGTACTATTTAGTTTATTAAAATTTTACTTGCTCGGGCACACACAACTATCGTCACTATTACTTAATAATGCAAACTTAAGAGGAAACGGGGGCAGAGAGCGCCGACTGAATTTCCTTAGTAAAAAGTCATAAATCGAGGTTTGGCTTTCCCCTATTTCCTCCTCCAATATTGGACCAATTTAAAATATATTCCATAAACTGGTATAGTAAGATATATACTATGTCCCTATGTTTTTCTTTTTTCATTTATATTTGTCGCGTGTGTACACTAAGCCTCTGTTGACAGCGCAATTTTGAGCATTTTGTGAGGGTTCTAGTGCTACTAAAGATAATGTATCATCAAAAAGGAACATAGTATATATCTTTAACTTTCAGTTTACGGAATATCTTTTAAATTGGTCCAATATTGGAGGAGGAAAGAGACGAGAGCCAAACCACGATTTATGACTTTTTACTAAGGAAATTCAGTCGGCGCTCTCTGCCCCCGTTTCCTCTCAAGTGTAAGCCATTCAGTTCCTAAATGCGTTTGACAATCATTATCATCATTTCAGCCGAAAGACGTCCACTGCTGGACATAGGCGCCGCCACATTGACCGATCCCGTGCGTCTCGCATCCAGCGCATTCCCACAACTTAAGGCGCCGATTCCCTTGAGTAGCTGATTTTAAAATGAGAATCACGTCTAAATGGCCAGTCGTATTTTTTTTTAAAATATATGTTATATTAAACTATTTTCTTATTAATTTGATCTGAGAAAATTTTGAGTTTTATTCGTATAACATAGTGTAATTAATTTGTAAAGTTATGCCAAAAACTCGACAATCACACCAAAACCGCTGGGCGTATTTTAATGAAATTGACACCATCTCAAAGACAATTTAATTATCTACATTTTGATCTGAGGCTTTTTTTTTAGTCATAGAATAATAAGGAAAGTACAAAAAACTACTAAATTTCGGGTCGCGCGGGTGTGAAACGAGTGCGCGTTTTGTTCCCTCAAGGTCGTTGGCGTTAGTCGTCGTCTTACCAGGTCATCGGTCCACATAGTGGGAGGCCTTCCAACGCATCGTCTTCCGGTACGCGGTCGCCATTACAGAACTATTTGGCCCCATCGGCCATCCGTTCTGCGAGAAATGTGCCACCGTTTGACAATATTTATGCAGAATTGCAGAGTACCCTCATACATTGTGGTACCCTATAAGATATTTCCGGAAGTTTTCTCCGTAGCTGATCGCAATAACAATATGTTATCGAAACTTATGTGAACCAATAACACCAGTAAATAAAGTGTGTCAACGAAGTAGTAAACAAAGCACTATTTCAATGTCCACTCTAATACTTTAACGACGAATAATTAGACAATGCGTCGCCTGCAACGCAATACGCTAAATAGGGCTGATATAATCACAAGGCTATGAAAATATTGTGAAACACATTATTTTTATGAATTAGGCAAATTCTATATTGTTCTACAACATCACACATCACATCACATCATCAGCCTATTAATGTTCCCACTGCTGGGACACAGGCCTCCTCTCTGAGAGGGGAATGGGACGTAATCAACCACGCGGGTCCAGTGCGGGTTGGTGGATGTCACATGTATTCGAATTATTGGTTCTAGGACATGCCGGTTTCCTCACAATGTTTTCCTTCACCGTTTTGAGAGCAGTGGTGATGAAATAATTTACACAAAGTAAAGCGCCTGCCTGGGCTCGAACCCACGACCTACAACTTGTAAGTCGCGGCCGATATCACTGAGCCACCACTGCTATTCTACAACAATACAGGGTTATAGTAAACATTCTGAGTAGTCCTATATACATCCATACAAATATCATGTGACAGTAACTCTGTCTGACTCTTTGTTACGTTTTCATGCCTAATTGGCTAAAACAATTTTAATGAATTTTGGTTTAGAGATAAATTCGACCTTGGAGAAGGACGAAGAATACTTTTTCATCCCAGGAATACATTCACTTAAGATAACTTTCGCCTTTCGCGAGGGGAAGCCGCTGGCAGAAGATAGTATCTTATAACATGGAGAGTTAAATTTTCAGAAGAACAACACAAGACAAACAATATATCAGGCCGGACCGATAGCTTACAAAACTTTATTCTTTGTTTTAACACTATCTAAAAATTGGCCATATCATTCAAAATGCCATTACATACATCACACTGACAATAGCCTAATCAAAATACTCACTTCGGAGCGACGAACTGCAATAAACAGGCCAAGGGTACAGTCAGCCGCATAAACAAAGTGTGACAGTGCCAACCCTAGCAGGCACGTGATCTTGTCAACGTTACCCCTCGCTGCCAAACTATGTGACTGGGCTAGCCTACACATATCTCATACTAAGTATGTTGCAGAAAACCCGGTCTGAACAATACATTGTCATAGGAAAATATGCGTGTAAAATCTTTGGTTTTCAGCACGTGCTAGAAATCTTTGTATCTACTAAGTTGATTCTGGTATCTCTAACTGCAATCTCCAAATTTATGCTGCGTATTAGCATGTTTAGGGCTGTTTGGGACAATCTCACCGCACTATTCCCAAACCACTGCAACTCCTGAAAGCCAGAATCAACAGTGGCGACCACCAGAAAAGCGCCGAAGCAATGAAGCTCGACGAAGTCCCGAAAATGAATTTAAATGTCTTGTATCCCGCAACGAAATTAACCAGATAAGAATTAGCGGAGGAGTAGGAAAAAATACAAATTTCCACTTCCCTCCATATCAAGCAGGAGACAGAACAAACAAGGCCAACAGGCAGAAAGGGTCGTCTACAACTGGCACAAGCCCAGTTGCCCAGTATCACGGATAAAAAATATCATTAATATTAATGGGTCCTAACATTGAGGGCTGTTATATTTGATTCCAATAATAGGTATAGCAATAACGCTTGAACGCACTTAAATTTGTTCTAGTTTCTACAAGGTCCGTATCGTAAACAACTCTAGATGCAACCTGTAGATTATCCAACAGAATATTGCGTTCATTCTGCCATACGACCGCCAGGTATAGATCATGGGTTCAAACCCAGGCAGGCGATTTACTTTGTGTAAATTATTTCGTCACCACTGCTCTCAAAACGGTGAAAGAAAACATCGTGAGGAAACTGGCATGTCCTAGAACCAAAAATTCAAACGTTGTGACTTCCACCAACCCGCATTGGGCCCGCGTGGTGGATTACGGCCCATTCCCTCTGACAGAGAAGTGGCCTGTGTCCCAGCATTGGGAACATTAAAATGCTGATGATGATGATGAGTAGAACCTGGTTGATGTTGGCATAGGAGTGTGGAGATTGACACGAGCAGAGAGAAGTTTGTGCCCAACAGTGGGCAAAGCCGCATTGTGGGTGATGTTGAAGGCTGATCATCTCTGGTGAAATGAAACACTCTAGAAATCAATTGTACCACATGGCACGCAGATTATCTAAAGCGTATTTTGTAGCTTGTATCGTGTTTTACCGACTTAAAAAAAGGTTATAAATTTAATACGTATGTCTACATTTACACTATAGTAATAATATTAATATTAAGATTTGTTTGTAGTGAGTAAACTCAAAAAACACTAAACCGTTCTGAAAATTCTGTCATCTGTAGACAGCTACATTATTCCTGAGTGACAGGCCATTTTTTATCCCAAAAACGGGTCCTGTGGGGAGCGCCTCGGGAGTGGAACCGCTGGCAAAAGATAGTATGTAATATCGTTGGAATTGCACAAAATTCACATAAAAGTTACTCTATGTGGGCTTCAAAACCTGTGGGAAACATAATTTCATGTATGTATGTTTGTCCACTAATTTCTTTATAACTAAGTATCCGATCGTGATCTTATTTTTATTGGATTAAGTATTTCTCGACTCAAGAAATAGTGCAAGTTTCATCAAAATCGGTATAGCGGTTTTCAAGATACGGAACATACAACCGAACTCCTTAGCTACAAACAACACGAATGTGTAAATTGAGTTATTATGGGTATTTTGTCAATCCTTTAGGTACCTTACTATAGTATTTGTTCACTTTTGAGTGATGGTGAACCAAAACTAAAAAGGGAAATAAAATCTTCAAAAGCAAAACACTAAAAAGTGCAAAAGAATTCTCGTTTCGGAAGTAGGTGTCGCAAAGGATCAAAACTAGCGGTAGTTACAAAAACGTGCACCTTGTAGCATCGTAAATACCCTTCTAGCATCATCTAACACAAGACTTTTTAGTTTCAATAGACTGTTTACTGCCTGTAAATCCTACATCTAACTGGTTTAGTTGAAATAAAAGCTTTGAGTTTCAACCCAAAATCACAGCTTGAACCATCCATGGAGAGTGAGTTTGACGTTTTCTAATATTCTTGAAGGAAAGTAGAATCTGGCAACAGGCGTCAATAGAACTTCTGTACCCATCTATTGTGTGTACAGCCCGGTCTAGACAAAGACAATGATTTAGTACTTATTTATACCCACATAAACTACAGCCAGACGTTTATCGTCTCCTTGAGTTATGCTCTCGATTGCTGCCTTCAAATCAGACCTAATGTAAAGGGAAAATGTGAATCTGACGTAAGAATAAGAAAACTGAACAGCAAAGTGAAGCTAGAATTCGTTTTTCTTACGCTCATCCCAATATTATACTAAAGTTTACTTAATTGGATCCAAAAACAGTAGCTAAAACTGTGGCCAGAAGCAAGTTCTAAAGAAGATTTCTATTCTCTGAAAAATCTGTATCTCAACTTTACGTTGCCAAAACGAACTGCCAAATATTCCGATTTTTATTTTCCTGACCTATTTGTGTCCCATTGCTGGGTAATGGTATCCACTTATGAAAAGAAATCATGTTCGTTCAATATCTGCGATGATCCAACGAAAGCTATCCTAAAAAGCATTTTACTCAGAAAAATCTCTACAACAACGTATGTAGCCGAAGGGATCCGACAAAAATAACGAAGAAAAGAGCGAAATTGTTCGTTCGTAACATTATTTATGACAAATCATTTCTCTCCAACCATCCGTAACAAACGAGACCCGCCACGAGCACAGAATAAATAATAGTACCCACGAGTTCTCACATTAAACAAAAATACAACACAATAATAAATGATTATTATTTTCAGTAGGTATAATAATAATGCTATAATTTGCTAGTATAATGCTACGGATGTGCGCAGACTGTAAGCGTTAGCGTTTATGATCCACGCGATAATCGCGATCTGGCAAGTGGCACGACACTATTTTACACTTTGTTATGCTGAAATTGCTAAAAATATTAGGTATACACAACGTACCTACACGTTATTAAAATACATATAATAATAACTGGATCGTAGCTAGTGGATTTCTGTTGACTGCCTACCCCTATGGGGAAAAGGTGTGAGTTTATGTATGTATCTCTGTGTGTATGTATTATAATTATATCTTTTTTGTTTATAGGAGTTCAATCTCTGGAAATACTGAAGGCTTATTACATATGAAACATCAATCAGCAATAATTGCGCAGAGATTGCGCAGTCATCGCGTGATCAATCGCTTTATGTCAAAAAATCTACTGGTTTATTGTTTGCGAAATAATTGCTCTTCAATCGCGAATCCGCATTATGTATGAGCGATAGCTAGAAAATAACAATTTTGCGACAGCATATGCGTTTATTGCAAGGTGATCGCGATCATTGCGTATTACGCTATGGTTTTTGACAGCTGAGCAATAGCCACTGGCGAGCAAATTTGGCTGTCAAATTGAGATGACCTTTTCCCTTGTTGTTGGTCGATTGCCAATCGCTCGCTAATGGCTGAGAACAGAAGTTTTCGAGATTTTATTGGATTTTTTTCGTGTGGCTACTTTATTTATCCGCAAATTAATTCCTAGTGGATATTGTAAAGCCAAATTGGTGTACTTTTGTGTCTTAAGTGTCTACGCAACTGGACAATTTGTTGTATCATTGAAACAGACGTGATCTCGATAAAGTAGCGGAGACAATTTTATTGTAGTGTTGGCTACGAACCTCAGCAAAGCTTGCCGAAAAGGTTGACACGCGATGTTTACTGCCAAGTTTAAAGTACTATATTATTTTCATTATTGTGAATGTGAAGACTATGTTTGTAATTTTTTTTTTTATTGTATTTTTCTCAGTTATTTTTAATCAGTTTGAGTAATTTATGCGGCCTAACCAAATGTCCTTTCTTTGGTATTGTTCGTCAAATCGTAGAGTTCCTTAAATTCTGAGTCGGTTACTGACAAATGCGTGCACTGACTGGACAGGTCCACTCAATCTAACTAGTTCTTTCCTCAAAAGACCATTTCAAAAACCGATCTACATGGTCTTCGCATGATCTAACCAAGATTATGTGTGGACTTTAAAAGAGACTGAGACCTCTGATTTTATTTCGGCTTTTCTTCAAAATCAAAATCAGTCAGATAGGAATCGCCAACCACATCTAGTTTTAAAAAACATGATCGCAATGTGCAAAACACTTTTACATGTCGATCATATTTTGACACAAACCAACTTACAGAAATAAAATCATTAATCATAAATACTTCAAAACACATTAGAATGTATTACGTCCGCATTATTGTATCTTCTTTTATATTTTATATTTTTATATGGCAAGCACCGATGGTGACTATTCTGCCAATGTCTAAAGTAACTTGGAACACTAGTGTGTCCAATGATATAATAATATAAAATAATATAAAACGTTTATTTTCTCTTCACAAAGTTTCTTACATTCTATGGAGTATTTCAGTTTAAACGTGATATGTATTTTACGTGTCATAGCTCAAATACGAGATGATGTTACCCATTTAGTCATGTCCTTTATCGATTCGATTTCTTATAAAAAATTACTTTATATAAAAATCAATTTTACACATTGGCATTTTAGTTGCCATTCCAATTTTACAAATAGTTCCAAATAATTTTTCAAATTAATTTATATAAAGTAAATAAAATGAAAATATTCAATATTTACTGCCATATTTTTACTGTTACACAATTTCTTTACATCTTTAAATATTAATTTATCGGAACATTGGAGCTAAATAGTAATCACTTAACTATTATAAAAAAATAAAACAATAAAAAACAATACTCAGCGATTTACACGAAGTATTGCATTTTATTATCTATGGTTGCCTATTCATAATTATGGAACTTCCTAGGCGGGTGACATAATTAAAATATAAATTGTATTAATCATTGAACAGGCATAATAGCTTCTGCTTAAAGTGACTGTCAAAAAATTAAAGACTTAAAAGCCTCAGTAGCCAGGTAATTAAATTGATCGCGCAATCATTGCACAATTATTACTGATTCTCTACTCTATTCATAAGTAAAAAGCTTGCAGATTGCGGCCCATTCCCCTCTCAGAGAGGAGGCCTGTGTCCCAGCAATGGGAACATTAATAGGCTGATGATGTGATGATGTGAAGCTTGCAGATTCGATTGAAAATTTGAAATTCTTTTATTGATAGAATGCCATGGGCTCAGACACAGACATAAATCTAACTAGATACCGCAAGTCCCTCCATCTGTATGAGCCCAGTTGGTAATTGGACGATGGTAACATGTAATTTTCTCTGTAGACCAATTGGTCAAATTTACATTGGTCTACGGAGCACCGACGGATAATCAAGCGTGCCACTGTTTCACACACAATTTAAAAACAAATTTACTTACCAATGAAAGAAAACATTTCCAATGCGTCGG
This sequence comes from Orthosia incerta, assembly GCA_948252205.1. Classification (NCBI taxonomy): domain Eukaryota; kingdom Metazoa; phylum Arthropoda; class Insecta; order Lepidoptera; family Noctuidae; genus Orthosia; species Orthosia incerta. Next base: position 24,971,564 of record OX411746.1, read on the forward strand.
CCAACGTTTTCTATACAGTCTTTACATCTAAATATGGCATAATTAGGCATTTTTAGGGTTCCGTACCCAGAGTGTAAAAAAGGAACCCTATTACTAAGACTCCACTGACCGTCTGTCTGTCTGTCACCAGGCTGTATGTCATGAACCGTGATAGCTAGACAGTTGAAATTTTCACAGATGATGTATTTCTGTTGCCGCTATAACAACAAATACTAAAAACAGAAAAAAAATATTAAGTGGGGGCTCCCGTACAACAAACGTGGTTTTTTTGCGATAATGGTACGGAACTCTTCGTGCGCGAGTCCGACTCGCACTTGGTTTTTTTTATAGATTTCGGTGGATTTCCGGTGCCGATAATGCTAAATGAAAAGATCAAAGTACGATCATTCAACGTAATTTTACTCAGTTTTTTGACACGCGATACTTTCGCTTTTTCGTACTATACAATCGCGTACAAAAGAGTGCCATGGGCTCATATACAAACACGAATCAAGGCCCTTAATGTCAGACGCTCATTATAATAAGCCCTCAAGCTTCAGACAATTACGAAGTTACAATTCACTTTCGTCAAGTAAGTACTTAAAATTTCTGACGGTACAAGCCTAGCACATTTAATGACCCAAAAAATAACAACATTGAAATCAAATGTTTCTCTTTTGTGACAAAAATTTACAAAAAAAAAACTATTAACGTGTCTAGTCTCACGTTCCCCTGGCGAAGAATAGAAAAGGTACAAAAACTGTCAATCGTCACTTAGCTAATAGTACTCGTAATAGATTCTCGCACACGTCTGCTGATCTCATTCTGAGCAGCTTGTCAAAACGATAGCGATGGACTGACAGACACATTATAAATTATGTGTTTTGAAAAGTTTTCTGAACGTAGGATTTTTTTTTGTATACTTTATCTCGTGGTTTTCATCCGTACCTCAATGATATTCTAGTTTACAGTTATGTTATGAGCGCGTGTATTGTGAAGACTCGAATAGGTCCTAATTGGGGTCTTTAGTCTATGTCACCCAAGGCGAAGAGCGATAGGCTTCGTTGAAACAAAAACAAAATTTAAAAAATGCCATCGTGTGTATTTAGAAAGTGTGCCAATTATGATACCAAAGTACATAAAACAGAAGGTATCTCATACGAAAAGTGTGTAGGTATCTGTGCTGCCGCTGCTTTGCGGAACAGTTTTTTCGGTTGTTTTGTGAGTGTATAACGTATCTGTTTATTAGAATATCATTGAGTACCTACACAGAAACTCGAGAATCATATGACCGGGCAGAGTGCAGCCTATTTTAGAAAATGAAAATATCACTATCGTTGTGTAGTTTCTCCCAATCTCCATAGAGGCATGTGTAGGAAGAGTGGCTTAAAAGTCCTAAACTGCTGACTTTCAAACCACTCTTCCAAACCTATCCTTCTGCAGCGAGGTGCGAAACAGGGATACGTCATATCTCCGAAACTGTTTACCGCTGCACTGGAGGATGTCTTCAAGGTTCTGGACTGGAGAGGGCTAGGCATCAACGTCACGGTTTGCCGACGATAGTGGTCATGGCTGAGACCATGGAGGACCTCAGTACAATGCTCGATGACCTTAGTAGAGCTTCCGAAAGAGTGGGTCTTAAAATGAACATGGACAAAACCAAGGTGATGTTGAATGCATAATAATATGTTACACCCACTCCTATAAAGGTTGGAGACTCTACACTCGAAGTTGTGGACGACTATGTCTACCTGGGACAAACGATCCAGTCGGGTAGAGCCAACTTCAAGAAAGATGTCAACCGTCGAATCCAACTCGGCTGGGCAGCGTTCGGGAAGTTGCACAGTATCTTCTCGTCCAACTTACCACAGTGTCTCAAGACGAAAGTCTATGACCAGTGTGTGTTGCCAGTGATGACCTATGGCTCTGAGACGTGGTCGCTCATAATGGGCTTCATCAGAAAGCTTACAGTCACCCAAAGGGCAATGAAGCGGGCTATGCTCGGCGTTTCCTTGCGTGATCGAATCAGAAATGTAGAGATCTGCAAGAGGTTACCGGGTGGGCAGAGCACATTGCTCGCAGAACGGATGGCCGATGGGGCAGAAAGGTTCTGGAGTGGCGACCGCGAACCGGAAGCCGTTGCGTTGGAAGGCCTCCCACCAGGTGAAACGATGACCTGGTGAAGGTTGCGGGGGTCCGTTGGATGCGAGACGCACGGGACCGGTCATTGTGACGACGCTTGGGGGACGCCTATGTCTAGCAGTGGACGTCTTTCGGCTGATATGATGATAATGATGAATAAACCAATCTTCCCTTGTCCAATCAATACAATAAGTGCCTACGTAAACAGCACCGTCCAAGCCCTTAGATTAGATTAGACAATAACAAAGTCATTTCCAACTATAGAATTTCTATTTGTCAGTCAGAAGACATGAACGATCACCTACATAGTCTACATTTGTCTCTTGAATTCTATTGAATTTTCCCGTTCCAAAACATAGCAACAGCGATTGATGAGGGCCAGTCTGAGACGTCTGAAGACATCAATAAAAAGTAAATTAAAATCGCGATAATTTATGAACAGCTGTTAGAACGTCGGATGTTACACTGTGTTAGCATTGAAGAACGGGACTTCCTTTACGTCAGAGCGAGGTTTGTTACAGAATTTTGTGTTTTCGCGATGTTTTATTGTGGGTTTTTAAGTTTATTGCAGGCAAAAGCACTTAGTTTTACAAGAGGAAAATCTTCTAGAAAATGCAAGGGGAAAACTATACGCTTCTCACTTTTCGAGAATTGAAAATACGTATCACGTGCATTTTGAATGCATTAATTGAAATTTAATTAGAAAGCGAACGCTGCACATTTATCTGATAATTAGCTATGCCTAATGACTATAAAATAAAATCTAAGCTCAAAATTACAAGACTTATCAGTGGCGGCTGTACCCGTTCATCATCATCATCAGCCTTATAATGATTCCCACTGCTGGGACACAGGCATCCTCTCTGTGAGACCGCTAATAGGCCTTATTCCACCACGCGGGCCCAGTGCGGGTTGGTGAATGTCACACGTCATCGAATTTTTGGTTCTAGGACATACCAGTTTCCTCAGGATGTTTTCCTTCACCGTTTTAAGAGCAGAGGAGATGAAATATTTACACAAAGTAAAGCGCCTGCCTGGGTTTGAAATCACGACCTACGAGCTACGATACGTAAGTTGGGGCTAGGGCATGAATATCGGAATCTCGTAATATCGGAATCTCGGCATGAAATTACCGATATTTGAATTTACCGAAACTTTTTATACCGGGTTTCCGATATTTGATACCTCAGTATCGAAGTATCAAATATCGGAATCTCGGTATAAAAAAACCTTAATTTAGCTACTTGTGAAGCGATGAGTGTAAAAGCGCGGTTTAGTCCGTCAACTACGGTGATTAACAGTGGTCAGAAAATCTGTTTACTAATCGGGCGTTTATTAACTTAAAAATCACTTCATGAAAAAATAATATGTGCTTTGATGAATTCCGGATTTACAGTCCCGCGGTTGCTAAAAATGTTAGTTTTAAGAGTGCAATTAAATACACAGTTTCATAGAACATGTTGTAACAATTATATTTTCATTGATGAATGCTTAGGTTACGGGAATCCGCAGGATTTGAAATGCACGGGAACGAAAATGTAACAACATTTGGGGGAGGCTTATGTTCAGCAGCGGACATCTTTCGGCTGAAATATGATGACGATGAATGCTAAAATAGTTTTTCATAATTTTGAGAGGGCTGTTTCGGAACGAGTACCTATCCTTGTTAAACTTTATTTCAAATTTATGATGTGTTACTTGCTTGGAAACCATAATAAGTAAATATTAAGATTTTTCTGTCTTCTGCTTGTATTGAATACAATAACCTAGTCTCTTCGATCACTAGTCTGTTGGATAAATCAACTTCCACTACTTGACTGCATTGCCTCTCATCAACATCATTATTTCAGCCAAAATACGTCCACTGCTGAACAGAGGCCTACCCCAGGAGGCGTCGCCACATTGACCGATACTTATTCTGGATGTATAAACCACTATTACTCACTAAATTTAGCGGGTCTACTTACAAATTGATCGATAAACATTTATTTTCTAGATTATTAGCATTATTCTTTTTCAGAAAGACTTGACTTAAATTCATTCTAGGGAACAAATGTGTAGTTTAGGTAAATAAACGCTCGATTTCACAGTCACTGGTGATTAGAGAGAGACACAAAAGAAAGTCCAGTCGATAAAATTATGTCGTAAACGTCTTATTCTATTGTACTCAATACAACCTTATACCGAATTTGAGCAATTCACAAAAAAAATGTGAGATGTTTAACGTAAGTGCGCAATCCCGATATTAATATCGGTTTTCCGATATTCAGATCTAATATCGGAAATCAATAACGGATTTTAAAACCTTCCGATATTACATGCCCTAGTCGGGGCCGTTATCACTGGGCCACCACTGCTCTGTACCCGTTGTCAGTTGTCAATTAATGAAGAGTTTTATTTTTGTTTTATTAATTACTATATAGGTTCTGCCAGCGGCTTTCCCGCGTGAATGTAGAAAATTATCCCAAGGGAACATATGCCCGAGATAAAAAATATCCGATGTGCTATTTCAGACTATAATCTATATCTGTGCCAAATTTTATCCAGATCCGTTCGTTAGTTTTTGCTGAAAGAGTAGCAAACATACAAACACACTTACACACTCACAAACGTTCGCCTTTATAATATTTGCGTGAAGTGTGATTAGTCACCGAGCCACATTCAGGATTATTTAATAAACGTGACAATCCGACAATTTTGTCAGTTTTTGACAAATAAGTCGAATTGTCGCGACAAGTTCCATTTAATAAAGATGACAATTATGTCAAAATGCAAAAGCCAATTACGGACAAAACTGTCAAACTAAAACCCATCTATTAAAGCACTAGAAAGAGGTGAAGGGCAGGCGTTTTTGGGGGACTGTCTTATGTAATTTGGACGTTCGGAAAGTGCTGATTCTCAGCCTAGTTTGAATAAATGACTTTTGAATTTTGAATTTTTTGCTCAAAATTTTACCTGACGAGTCTAAGAAAATATTCTCTGACTTGTGAGAAATATAATTTGTCAATTACTAATTTGTCATAGTAAATGACAAATTATATTTCTCACAATACAATATCGAGGTATGCATTTACGAATAATAGAACATGAGGGTAATATAAAAAAATAACTTTATGTCTGTATTTGTTTTCTTTTTTTTTTTTTTTATTCTAGATGGGTTTGAAATGTTTTTGTATTTGAAATGGACGCCAAATTAACAATTTTAGGCCTTATCTTATATATGTAAGTGGTATATTCCTCCTTGTTGTGTGCTGAAGTTGCTGTCCAATTTTGTTTAACAAGTATTCGACGGTAGTTTTAGACACTCAAAATCGTTCTAGGACAATTCTATCACTTATATTGAAAGGCAAGATATATTCTTGGTATAAATGTGCGATGTCGTAAAGTTTGCAACAAATATTCATCTTTACTACTACTAACTGCTATCCGTTGACGACGATAACACCATTTTTAATATTATTCGTATTGATAAAACTGCCGAATTGCCTTGACATTGGGTCTACAAATTTGTTCGAATTGTCAGAAATTTTTGACATGGGGTGCATGTCAAAAATGTCTGTCAATTCGACAAATATGTCCACCTATTATAACAATTTAGTGTTTAAAACTAATTTGACAAGTTTTAAGCCTGTCAAGAGAACGTGCAGCCGAATTGCGTAAGTATATTATCCAAAGCAAAAGAATCGATTCCTTCCCAAAAACGACTTTTCGTATCAATATGCACTACGTAAAGTCGGTTTTGGGAAAGAATAGATTCTTTTGCGTTGGATAATATACTAACGCAATTCGGCTGCTGTTTATTAAACAGAAATATGTCAAATTGTCACGACAAGTCAACATATTTATAGATTTTCCACCGTTCATGACAAATTTGTCAGCGATAATCTTTATTAAACAAAAAATTATGACGATGATGATGACAAATTGTCGGCTTTTCACCTGTCGCCTGTCACCTGTTTATTAATAACCTTTATTTAATAGGCCCCTGTCGGACAAAATTTCAGTCGAATCGACACGTAAAGTGAAAAGGAGAAGTTACTGAGCCTAATAATCTGTTTCATTGCGTCTGCAAAGTACCACACATATATTTACAAAGAATTCAATAAGTTTCACGTACAATTAACAATTACCCACCACTCATTTCCTTTGAACACTGAACAAAAATTAACAAAGTTTTACTTTTGAAGATTATATTTTCATTCTTTTACTTTTGAACCCATGTATTGTTTACATCCGAACTATAAATCGTTTATCTTTCAGACAGAACTTCCCGTTTCAATTTAAAACGGGGTTTCTTTGTTGTTGTTTTTTTCTTTTATTTCAATGTTGATTAAAAGCAGTGCTGTTTGGAAACGTCCTAGAAAAATGATATTGAAATCTGGTTTTTATTAAAGTATTCATGAAAATATATAAGGTTGATTTCATTTATATATAAAAAGGAGAGAAAAACAATTGACAGACGACGCACTGCATAAACTGCTGGGTCTGGAGGTATGCACACAGCACAAGAGTTCCTAACATAAGAAAGGATTTTTGAAAATAAATTCCCTAAAAGGATTAAATAGGATATAAAACTTTGTGTAGAAATTCAATATTTTAAAATCGCATCGTACCGTATGGCTTGTTAATAAACAAGGATGAGATAAGATAAATTTACATTCAAGATGGATACCGATAAAATTGAGCAACTTAACTTGCTGAACTCCTAGATCTGGTGAAGGTCTACTTGAGCTGTATGTTGACAACTACAGCTAAAGTTTATCCCGTATGCTGTTTGACAAGAAACATACCCTACCCGAGTGTAGCCAATCTAACGTAATGCCAACTAATTTATAGTCCCAAGACTCGACTGGTCTTACGTACGGAAAATGCAAAGGAAAATTACTTACCCTCGACATACACTATACGGAGACTTTTAATTCATTGGCAATCTTTCGGGGCACGATACACATGAATACGAAAACAGCTTTTCTTTTATTAAGGGATCAAACCTGAAATTGCGAAAAAGAAATGTAAAGAACGGCTGGTATATTTTTTCATATTGCAGAGTTAATCCCGTATTAGAAATATAAAGAAGAGCTCATATTTTTTTTTTCATATTGCAGAGTTAATCCCGTATTAAAACTGTAAAGAACAGCTGATATTTTTTTCATATTGCAGAGTTAATCCCGTATTAAAAATGTAAAGAACAGCTCATATATTTTTTCATATTGCAGAGTTAATTCCGTATTGAAAATATAAAGAACAGCTCATATATTTTTTCATATTGCAGAGTTAATCCCGTATTAAAAATGTAAAGAACAGCTCATATATTTTCATATTGCAGAGTTAATCCCGTATTAAAAATATAAAGAACAGCTCATATATTTTTTTCAAATTGCAGAGTTAACCCCGTATTAAAAATGTAAAGAACAGCTCATATATTATTTCATATTGCAGAGTTGATCCCGTATTAAAAATGTAAAAAACAGCTCATATGTTTTTTCATATTGCAGAGTTAACCCCGTATTAAAAATGTAAAAACAGCTCATATGTTTTTTCATATTGCAGAGTTAATTCCGTATTAAATGATCATTGTGTTTAATGAGTAGGTATATTTCTACATTTGAAACATTTCCAATGAAATTGTATTATGATCAGCCCTGTAGGAAGGTTAGTATTTCGTATCTTGCGCAGCTTTATTGGCAAAATACTTATTCACAGCTATTATGGTATCTGTGTCCAGTGTCCACAATAATAAATTGCAAAAGAATTTGCAAAAAAAAATTTTCGACGCTATTAAATGTATATTTACATAATAGATATTATTTAAATCATAATTTATGTATGCAAAATATAATAGGTACGTTAAAAGAGCGTCTGCGCTGTGCGTCACTTCAAAATGAATAATGTTGTGTATCCAGTGTCCAGCATCATTTCTGTCAAATTCATAACAATAATCATTTCCTATTGTTATTTATTTGTTGCTCACAATAAGTATTTCTGCCAATTAGTGAAAACATTGTTGGTGGTCAATTACATCTCGTTATTCTAGGATTCAAACACTAGACAGGCAATCTTTAATAAAAAAAAGAAAATGACTAATTCATGATGCTGGATACGTGACAATAGTGAATATAGCGGCAACAGAAATACATCATCTGTGAAAATTACAACTGTCTAGCTATCACGGTTCATGAGATACAGCCTGGTGACCGACAGACAGACAGACGGACCGCGGAGTCTTAGTAATAGGGTCCCGTTTTTACCCTTTGGGTACGGCACCCTAAAAACTGATGGAAGCTTGAAATATAGAAAATAAATAAAGAAATTGCAGTACTAAAAACTGAAAAACAAGCTTTAATGGTATATTGAACTAAAAGTTCCTAATCATGAAGATCCTGGTAAGGATAATAGGACAAACTATTTAAACTATTGCATTGTCATCGGTCCTTGATAACTGTGCAAAGTTTCAAATCAATCGGACGTTTTGAAGGGGGTGAAAAACACTTTCAAAGATTCCGTTACATTGATACATAGATACATACATACCAAGCTAATAAAAGCGTGTTAAAAAGATTTCAGTGCGCGCCACTTGCGTCCCCCTGGGTTATCTTACAACTCCAATTATGTAGGACACATTTATGATTTAACCTCGTGTTAGCAACTAACTCTGAGTAAAATTTTAGGCACAAGTGGGCTATATGTATATATAGCCCACTTGTGCCTAAAATTTGCAAGTTGACTTGTACTCGTATGAGTACAAGTCAACTTGCAAAAGTTACAAGTAAAATTCGTAAGTAGTAGTTACAAGTATAGTATAGCACTTGGAAGTACCTATGCAATAAAATTAGTGGCCTACAAAAATAAGATTTACCGGATTTATTACACGCACTCTAATAAAACCTCATAAATATCGGATCTCCATTTAAAACGAAAACAAAAGAACAGCACGATCCCTAACAATAATGTTTACAGGAAAGGTCGTGACGTCACCGCAGACCCTGGAGTTGCCAGCAATCTAAATCTGTCGCGACAATGAGAATATTGTTCTACAAATTATTTATTTGAACTTTTAGTGCTCTGGCTAGGGTTGACAGACAAACTCAGACACATAATTATGGAGTTAGGCAAAATTAGACGGTATTCGAACAGTCTGAATTTTGTTTGACTTTTTTACAGTTTATCTACACTTACAACGTAATAACATTAACATTAAAAGCGGGATATTTACCATGTTTACTGTTTGTTACGAGTTCCCGATATTTCGGTGCTGTTGCAAGCACCATGATCACGGATAAACTGAAAGTCATTGCGGGTGGGTGTTTATGAGGAGACAAAACGGTCTACCCTCTTTCTTGTTCGTTTTTTGCACTCAGTACCGCTACCATTGTCACTCACAACTCGATTCTGTTCCCGACACACGAAACTCACTGTGTCCGATCGCGAACTTTTTTCTGCACTTTTTCGGGTTTTGCACAGCTGAACGACTGGATTCCAAGCTCTCGACAGTTGAAACCCATCCTCCCGGTTGAAATTTTTATATTTTGTAATTTCGATGGCTTCCCTCACCAGTCTAGGGATATAGTGGCGTTCTGTCGAAATGACCTGAGGGTTATGTAACTCAATCCAGTGGTTCAATCCTGATTCCAAAAGATGTTGAGCTATGGCCGATTTTTGGGTGTCGTTGTTTTTTACCGCCCTGATATGCTCTGAAATTCGACAAGCAACCGTACGCTTCGTCTGACCGATGTATGATTTACCACAACTGCAATCTACTTTATAAACACCGGGCTTTTCCAGCGGAAAGTTGTCCTTCGGCGAACGCAGCATCTGTGACACTTTTCTGAAAGGAGTGAAGACAGTCTTTACGGCGTATTTCCGAAGAATGTTAGCAACCTTATCTGTCACTCCCCTCACGTACGGCAAAAATGCTGGCTGCCTCTCAACCTCGCACTTCCGGTGCTTACAACCAGTTTCTTGTTTAGGTTGTGCAGTCTTCCCCGTATATCCGTTTCTCTGTAGGACCCTCTGCACATGTGTTAGTTCAGCACGTAAATGTTCCTCGTCGCATAGATCATATGCGCGGTTTGTAAGTGTAGTCACTACAGAGTTCAGTTGTCGGGGATGGTGGTGAGAATCAGCGTGTAGATACCGATCAGTGTGAGTCAATTTTCTATACACTGTGTGACTCAAAGAACCGTCAGCACGGACCCCTATTTTAAACATGGTAAATATCCCGCTTTTAATGTTAATGTTAGTGTTAGTGACCATGACAGTTTAAAAACGTTTACAACGTAATGTTCCAAATATGAATTCAATAAATATTGTATATACACGTACACTTTATTCGTGGATAGATAAAATTAAAAAAAACCATTACAGTCAATTACAGTGCAACATTTTCTTCCGACTTTTAAGCAACTGCTTTATAAAATACCTTTTTAATTTTTATAGCACACTTTTACTTTATAATTTACTGGCGCGCATATGCGAAGTCATGCGCAATGAGAATCTTAATTACCCGCCATATATTTTTTTCCGTTTCCACTTAATAATAATAATAAACGGCATATAATTAGGTATTAAAACACTCGCGTGTTATTATTATCAAATTCGGCTTCGCCTCATGTGTTAAACCGACGCTCGTGTTTAATAAATATTATATGAAAATTGCATAAACTACTAGATACCTTATTTTTTTTTGTCTATTAAGTTTGATTTTCACAGAGAATTGGATTATAAAGGAAACTGTCATACAACTCTGTTATTATTTCATTAGAAGAAAAACGATAAAGGGTCAAGATTACTGAATGTACGTGCAATGGGAATTAAACGTAAAGTGATGGATGGAGAAGAAGGAGGCAAAATAAAGTAGGTATAGGCGTATTATGAGAGGAATGAAATCGTCCCGGGTACCAAGCACCAAGGGGCGACAACGCGGTGACGGTCGGGACAGTTGGATTGTGTACCAACGTACGTTGCTCATCCGGCTAGCATGATAGGCAAGACGACGGGTTATCATATGCGCCAGGAGGGAGTGGAAGGAGGTGCATTGAATTCAATCAAATAAGTATACATAAACAATAAAAAATCCGAGGTGAGTTGCTAAAATTTTCGGGAGGCAGCTTCGGGTGGCACCAAAATCATAACGTAAAATGTTTGATAAAATCGATATCAAACATTCTATCGATTATTCAATTGATTATAAAATGCACTGCTGGTTTTTGAATACATCCTATGTTGATATAAGAACGCATCTTATGCGCATTTGTACACGCATTTATAGTGTAGATATTAGAAACTACACGAACTGAACCGAATAAATCCGTACAGTCGAACGTCCAACGTCGATCACTGTTGGTTTATGTACCGTGGCGTATTTAAAGATTTAGCGCCCCTGGACCAGTACCCCATGAAAGATGACGCTACTACAGCTAGTCTGAAACCTGGTTGAACTAATTGGTCCCTATTTCTAATAACAGAATTATAAGTGATAGGCTCGCGTTAGATCACACACTCACCTGATGGTAAGCGATGATGTGGTCGTCGCTGACATTGAAGCACGCTTGGCTAAAGGTATCCTTTTCACTCTTGACTTAAGGCATCCCAGGTCATAGCTTGATAGCAAAATTGCAATTTTACTCAAAGAGCCAGATGAACGGGTTGGTCTGTTAGAATTACAGTTTTAGCACCTGACAACCCTATCTCTGGCAATGGATACGAGTGAAAAATAAGCGCTAACTATTATTAGGTCATTATGTAGAAGCTATTGGTTTCAACTAAGAGGAGTAGTGTTACTTGGCATCAGATGTGTTTATTGACAGACAGTTTACGCGCTGTTACTTTAAACAATCATTGAGGATTTCAGTTTTTGTGCTGTGTCAAGTCTGGTTCAAGTTCAGGGCTTTTCATTTCCGCGTGTAGTAAGTTTATTTAGCTGACGAATCTTAAGCACCCTGCAGCTTGTAAGGGATTGCTAGAAAATTTTAACACCTTAAAAGATAAATTAACAAACTCAAAGCTCGATTCCAAAGATTCTTTGAGAAAAAAACTGTAACCTTTAATGTCAGATTGAAAAACTAAAAAGGAGTTGCATCAGAGGACGTTAAGGCAGAAATGATATGTGTATTTTGTGGTGCCTGTTCTACAATGATTTTCATTAGGGTACCAACGATTCTTTTTCCGTGTTTACTGGTAAAAATGTATTTACTTTTCGATCCAGTACATATGTTTTTTCCTGAGTAAACGATTATTGTATTGTATTGTTTAAATAAAAAGCGACCACTAAGTGGACAGCTCAGAATAACAATCACCAAATGAAAAAACAACCTATTCAAGGTTGAAAATAACTGAGAATAATCTACCTACGACGGAAAATCTCCGCTTTATTATTTTAGTATTTTGCTATTGGTAACACTTGTAGAAGCTATTGGTTTCAACCACAGATGACTTAGAGATACTACGTTTCAACTAAAAGGCTTTGTGTTACTTGGCAGGCGATATGTTTATCAACAGGCAGTTTACGCGGTGTTACTTTGAACAATAATTCAGGATTTCGTTTTTTACAAGCTTTTATTTAACTTGCCTTGTTGTTTGGGTCAAATCTTACAACTGAATTTTAAAACAGTTGTCCCCATCCAATTGAGCTTTGTATGACAATGCATGTGAAGCTAATAAGCTTGTTTAAAAAACGTTGTTTTTATTTGACTTGTGTACTGTTCTGGTTCAAGTTCAGGATAAAATTTCCTTTATGGGCCGCTGATATTTGGCGCACGGAGGGTGGGGGGAGAGGGGGGAGTGGTTTGGCTACCCCCCTGTACGATCCCCACCACTCGGAGCCCCATGGTTATGGAGATATCCATGGTTAAAGTTTTCAGGTTAGACTAAAAATTTCCATAAATGTCCATCGTTTTAAGGGGCGGGGTGGGAGAGAGGGCAAGGCGGGTAGGGGGGCTACCCCACTGTACCATTCCCACCTTTTTTACTTAAATATAATTAGCGAGGTAAAAAAATGTGAATTGGTCCAAGAGCCAGCGAAGCGAGCTCTGGAGCTTAGGGCACCCCGACACAGACAGATTAGGTTCGAAGAGATGACGGGAGCTGAAGTGAGCGAGCAAAGCGAGTGAACTCAGCTCCCGTCATCTCCTTCGTGTTAGGTTACTTTAGACCCTTCAGACAGAAATAGGAACCCTATTATATTAATAGGCTCCTATTTCTTCTTCTTTTATCGATATCCATCTTGTAAAGTCAATATTCGACCCGACTACATCACTAATTGAGTAGCGTAAAACTTTCCAGACCGAAATAGTGAATACCGCAGATTTGAGGTAATACATACGAAAATTTTCAAATTCCGAAAGAGAAATAAACAAGGAGCGTGCGCGCAGGTATCCAGGAACGAACCATAACATTATCCGTGGCTCTAACGCGCGCTCGTTACGGCTCCTTTCGCAACTCGCATCCGCGGTTGTACTCAAATAGATAATATTTTTCTAACTTCAGTTGCGAAGTTGGATTTTTTAACTCCTTCTTCAGTTACCAGTTAGTCCTACTTTAGTTTTAATCAAGAGTGAATAGGTTACTTCTAGGCAAACGTGCTTCACCGTAGATCACATCATCGGTTAACATCAGGCGAGATAGTGATCAAACGCGAGCATATACCTAGATTAAAAAAAACGGGCCAAGTGTGAGTCGGACTCACGCACGAAGGGTTCCGTACCATTATCGCAAAAAACAGCAAAAAAAACACGTTTGTTGTATGGGAGCCCCCTTAAAGGTTTTTTTTTATTGTTTATAGTATTTGTTGTTATAGCGGCAACAGAAATACATCATTTGTGAAAATTTCAGTTATCTAGCTATCACGGTTTATGAGATACAGCCTGGTGACAGACGGACAGACACACAGACAGACGGATCGCGGAGTCTTAGTTATAGGGTCCCGTTTTTACCCTTTGGGTACGGAACCCTAAAAACATCATCCTCTGTGGGCCCGTTTTTAAACGTTATGTGCCGCTGAAACCGTTTTAATGTTTATGTAACAACAACAAAACCCTCTTCTTAGTCCCATTATTTTGCAACTGCGGAACCCTATATTACTGCGCGTGGCCCGACACGCATTTGGCCGATTTTTGTACTTTTGACGCCGGGGAAGACCCAGGCGAAGATGGTGACACGAAACAGACTACTAAATGTCACTCTAAATGTTGTTTTGATTCTTGAAAATAGCCACTTATATACTTAATCTTTCTTTCTTTTTCGTGTGAGCATGTGGCCTGAGAATCCCACAGGCCTCTGACTTGGCTATTTCAGACTTACACTAACTATATAAGGCGAAGTTTCCTGACGAAGTTTTTCGTTTCACCGTTAGCAAGTACGGGAAAATGACTGACTGAATGAATGTCAAACTTCATGTGACTTTTTCAAATGCCGATTTACTTTCTAAGTTTATCTTGGACATCACAGGCCACTTATATTAAGCATCCATAAAGTTGCAATATAACTCCTTCATCGTAAGCAGGTGCACTGCCAAATATAGGAATAGGAATCGTAAATTGTTTAGTCTGCCCGATATTTGGGTTAATATCGTTGTAACCGTACGTCACGTATCGATCATTCCTTTGTTAATGGTTTGTTATTTTGAGTAACAATCAATACACCTAATTGACGTTCAGTTAGTCTTTTGTAATTGTATTTGGGTTATGTCTGGGGTTGCCGTTTACGAATTGATTTAGTTCAGTGTTCAATGACGCATTTTAATTTTTCAGACGATGCTTTATCTGTCATCTGCCAAATATTTGTCTGGAATTCTAGAGTTGGCTGATTTACCTAATCGTATTAAAAACACTCGAAGAGGGAATTTACTTGAGTGTTCTAACTGCAATTCCTAAATGTACCTATATTTTGATCAGTATTGGGAAACGAAGAATAACCTTAACTTAAAATCCTTATCAAAGTAAGGTATAGCTTATTTATACTAATATTATAAAGCTCAAGAGTTTGTTTGTTTGTTTGAACGCGCTAATCTCAGAAACTACTGGTTGGAATTGAAAAAATATTTTTGTGTCGGATAGTCCATTTATCGAGTAAGGTTATAGGCTATATAACATCACGCTACGACCAACAGGAGCGGAGCATAAATGAAAAATGTTGCAAAAACGGGCACAATTATTCCTTTTTTAGAGCTTCCGTTGCGTGCGCTGCGTAAGCGGTTAAAGTTACGCAACATTCAAGTTTGTAGGGTAGGTAGGGTAGGTAGGTAGCCAGATGACGGGAGTGAAGCCGCGTGGGACAGCTAGTAAATAATAAAATAAGAAATAGTCTGTGCCTACGTAATCAAATAATACAAACACACAATTTACTATATGAAAACCTATTTCCGAAAACTTAACAGGTGTACAGTCAGGGGTCAAAAGTGGAGTAGCACTATCCCAAAGCTAAATTATCTAAAGTTAATTTGTAGAAGGCCAATAGTCCACAAATTTTGACTCCTGACTGTACGTACAAGTGCACGTCGATCGACAAATATAACAAGGGCTAATGAACCCTAATTACATTTGTCAATCGACAAATAACGAAGAGTGATTTGTCCAGAAAACGTAAAACATAGTGGAAAAACATAAAAGAATTAGATACACTTGATGAGACTGACACGGCAAAAAAAACAGAAAACTGAGCATTGAGCATTCACAAGACACTCAACGAATCCCACATAAAAAGCGACAATCACTTAGCCACAATACACACAATAAGAGTTCTAAAGTATACCTGATTACAGTCTTTTCTCGGGCAGGGTACCATATGGTAAATGTGGCTCACCGGAGTCAGTGGGGAGGGGATGCTCGATGAGCGCAGTAAGCTGAGCTTTCGCCTCTGCTCGGCCGACAAAGATGCTCGTCGGCTCCTGCCAACCGCATAGCCCGACACATCAGCTGAGTCCACACTCACGCCACGGAGGAGTGACGGTCGAAACATTGTGTGATTGGTTATTTGTTAGAGAAGTTTTAGATTATTGGTGATTGTTGACTGACGGTGATTAGCTGTGTAAATAAAGTAGCTTTTAATACTATTTTGAAAAGTTATTGATGTGAACTGAGAAGGAAATTGCAAAGTGTGAAAGTTGTTAAACGGATGGAAGTCTGATATCAGAAGTAAAAAGTTTGAAGCCTTCCATTAGAAAGATGATAACGATTAAGTACCTAATTAAATAGTGTGTAACGCTTATTCTGTATAGGTACCTATTAAGTAAATGTATATATAAGTGAGTTTCTTGTCCGTTTTTCTCCATAACAAACTATTTTTCTGAATGCACGGTAGAATCAATTATTATAACTTTTAAATTTAAATATTTGTATGAAATTTAAATATTTCGTAATAAATAATGTATGACCTACAGATAGTTGTTCTGGCTCTGGGTGTTTGTGTATGTGAGTTTATATGTTTGTAAACGCACCCACGATACAGGATGAAATTCCTAGTGTGGGGCAACGTTTTTTTTTTTAAAAAAGAAAGAACTTTTAAATTTAAATTTATGACGTTCAAAAGTGTCGCTTAATGGCCTAATTGAAATAAAGAGTTTTGACTTTGACTTTAGTCGGAAAGTTATGGAAGTCTAGCTAGAAAAATGAAAGAGCGCCTAAATATCTACATATCCCCAGCTTCAGATAAATACTTTGTCTTTTTTATAAACTGGAAAAGGGCAAAGCCAAAAAGCCTTATTTATTAAAATCTCTGAATAACAAATTCAGAGATTTTCTTTCAAGTCGATTAACTCATACTAAGTACTCGTATACTGTCAACCATTCAGATTTTGACCGACCAGTATTATATACCAGCTATTCGGACAGCTCAGCCCAGAAATGGGCAGGTCACATACAAAGACTAAATGACGACAGATGGGCAAAAATAACTACAAACTGGTACCCGATATACAAGAAACGTCGCCGAGGTAGACCATGCAAGAGGTGGAACGATGATATAGCCACCGTAGCAGGAAAAACATGGAGCAGGCTGGCTAGAGATAGAGAGAGATGGAGATCAATGGAGGAGGCTTTTACCGCTATAGGCGGTCCTTACATCTAAATTCTACAATTAATTAATGTTTATACAATTCTTAATTACTGAAATATTTAAACTATTAATTTTGCATGGTAAAATAAATTTAATTGGTACTTATCTGATTCTAAATTATAATGGAACTATTTAAATCTTTAAGACATTTCTAAATTAGAAAAATAAAAATAACAAAAAAAAAGAAAATGCATGAATAAACAAATACAATTATGAAATAATTGTAATTGAACTTGTTTAAAATTATAAATTTAATGTATTGTTTAATTTGCATGAAGAATTAAAATACATGTAGATTTCAATGTAATGTTGTAAGGAATCAATAAAGCTATTTTTATTTATTTTATTATTCGGACAGCTCTATCATTCGCTAAGTTCAAATCCTGAAAGGTGCAGGTTGTTGGAAATAAAGGGCAGAAAAGGAGGGTCATATCCTACGAAGGGGCTTCAAACTGGCACTGTGCTTTGGATGGGCCTATGATACTCCATTTGACCAGGTTGTCCCAATTCAAATGATCTATAATTCTAATTCAAATTCTGCTAATCAGTCGCTAAACAGTGATGCGATCGTGATTTTTATAAATAAGGGTAAAGGATTAAGTGAGTCCAGAATAATTGAAACATTGTTACTTTCATACGAATTTGTTCTTTTTGCATACTATTCTTCGTAAGTTGTTTGATTGTACAAAATTTTTTAGTCCAATAAACAATTTTTCATTTTATTTAATTTAAATAACACACATTAAGAAAGTGACTGATTGCAGAATTAATATGACTGGCTTCTCAAATCAGATCGATTAATCTCGCCTATTGGAAAATATATAAACATAGTTGAGTTAATTAAGGCATTCATTATCAAATACAATTATGTTTAATTATACGGGTGAATTTTGAGTGAACATTGTATCAACAGAGTAACTAAGATTTTAATTTTGAGAACTAATTTGAAATGTAACGGAATTCTATTTCATAAAAACACTAGCTTCTGCCCGCGGCTTCGCCCGCGTTCAAAGTTAAAAAAAATGCTCCGATCGCCACGAAACAGGATTATTCGCTGGGTCAATCTAAAGCTTGTCTGAAAATTTCATTAAAATCGGTCTAGCCGTTTAGGAGTCCATAAGGAACATACATACATACTTTCTCTTTTATATATATAGATAGATAGGTCGTAGACTAGTTCAGTCTTTAGCATCTTTCAGATTTTTCACAATTAAGGAGATGATTGGATCAAGAGGGATTTGTAGAAGTTAGCAATCTCATTTCAGAACTTATTATAAACAATTAGATTATCATCATTATAATGATGCTGCCGGTATGCCAATTTAATTGGGGTCGGTGCAGCATGTCTAAATCAACAATCTTTAATACCCAAAGGTATGTAATATATTTGTAATTTCCTAAATGCAGAGTATGAGAACTGAGAAGAATGAAAATGCAAGAACAAACTAATGTAGTAGTTAGCTGAAAAATTTGAAATCTTTGTTTGATTTGATTGATAGTGCAGGAGCTAGAACCGTAATATGTAACAAACAAAAATAAACAAACGAAATAGGTATGTTTCAAGTTTCAATGTCAGGAAAACTGTAAAAAACTAAACTTAAACGAATGATTTTCATAAGTAACAGAATTTGTATTTATCTTTTGAACAACACAATGTACCAAAGCTTTTTGTATTAAAAATACTGTTTTGACTCAAAATAATCATATCAAGGCCAAAGGTGTAATTTTAAAGTGGTGATAAATATGATTAGAGCGGTTTACGAGAATTCTGCTCGATTTTGCAATGAGGTTATGTGGATATAATATTATGTATTAAGACATTAATGTATAAAGTCTTGTTTATAATAAATAGCTTTACGTTGACATATAAGTAGAGAGAAATGTAATTTCTGTCATTTCTGGTATGTAAATGATGGAATAATTAGTTAGTAAAGTATTTATTGATTCATCAAATGTTTAAGGTAGGTACTGCCATGTTTTGGCAAGGTGTATCGTAATTATTAATTGATGAATGAGTTTGATGTTTGTCTATGAAAAGTTTTAACTTTGCTTGTTATGGTTAATGGATCCATGTAGTTGAGTGTTATCAATTATTTTCATTAGTAAACCTAGATATATTTTTGTATCAATTAAAAAAAAAACCTAATTAGTAAATAAGTTATTGTAACAGCCAATTATCAACGATCATTACGACCGGCACAAACAAATCACCTTTTCCTCTCCATTCTTTCGCTTTTTTCCATTTTGTAATTAAGAAAACAATTCTCCAATCACTTTTTAATACAACTATAGGAACATTGTCACTACACTGGTTTATTTGGAGACGAAAACAGGACTATAAAATTATTTTTAATTTCGGCGTTTGACACGTGCGTTTCAGCGGTTTGGCCGCGCGGCAACCGCTCGGCGGGACTGAAAAGATGGACTGAAGCGAAGTGTTTCGGCGCGAGACAGAACCGCGTGTGTTGATCGGTCGCCAAAACGTTGCACAATTATCTATCTGACATTTAAAATTGGATCAGACGGTGCGTAGACTGATGCGGGAGACGGGATGGCGGCAGAGTCCTGATTATTATATTTTGTACGGCAATTAATTTTTATATTCCCACATTAATATATAATGAGTAAATAAGCTTAAGGATTAATCACTCTATTTTAATACGTTACAAGCAAGGAGTCCTGATTATTATATTTTGTACGGCAATAAATTTTTATATTCCCACATTAATATATAATGAGTAAATAAGCTTAAGGATTAATCACTCTATTTTAATACGTTACAAGCAAGGTAGGAATAATGATCTAAATAAGAATTCAGAATAGAGAATTTCAATTTTTCTTTATTACAGATCAAATAAAATTTATGTTTGAGTGAAAGTTTTATTTATTAAGCACGTACAAGTTGAAATTATCTATTTAAATACGAAGTTGCATGAAATAAGCAAGCAATAGGTACATTAAATTATTTGTACTATTGAGCACGATCTTTTTTGTATCGAAACTATTTTAAGAACAAAGCAACTCAACAAATGATAATAAAAAAAAAACTCTATAACTCACTTGTGAATAATAGCAATGAAAAAGTCACAGTTTGATAACATGTATCATTATGTGCCTAATTGCGCTGAAATTAGAGCCACTTTATGAGCAAGTGTGTTGAAAATGTTATTATTATTGGTAAGTAGACCTAGTTATAAGTTATTATTATGATATGACCGTGCCATCGCATTGAGCACAAACATGTAACGATAGTTGTAAGGGACATTTTTTGATAAATAAAAGAAACAATTAAAAAACTAAAGACGATGTAATATTTTCTTCAGTCTAGAATCATTCATAAAGGTATGATAACAAACTCGGCAAAAAGCAGCAGTGCTGTTGCCGCAGTGCTGCCACTAAGACATTAGACACTACATTGCTACCGCGACATTGCTGCCTAGCTCGGAATGTAATATCTTATAAGCTTATAGAAATTGTATGGGGACCAGTAGTGTCACGGCAGCACTGCTGCGCGCAGCGTGGTCGTGGTCGGAATCATATCTTAAGGTTACACTAGTCGAAAATTCTTCCATACAGACGTAGTCTAGCGATTATTCCACTGTTTGACGATGTACGTTCAAAATAAAATGTGATATCAATTTGTTTCATCATTATCTAGCCCTGTATGGAAGCAAAAAGCGTCGAAAGTTCCACATTTTGACACTAATTCTAACGCATTTTTGGGCGCGAATAAATACCATAAGAAGACAGAAAATTGCAAAACGGCCTCCATACAGGGATAGATTAGTAGTTCAACAATGCATATAATTTTATTTTGAACAGATAGATTTAGTCGTTTTTTCATGATATCTAGACTGCCAAAGGTCTGTTCATAAAATTTCGCGCGCTCGGTTTCGTCCTAAATCATTATCCATTTCGCTACAAATTTGGAAAAGTGTGTATTCGTACGCGAAATAGCTTCCTACTGCTCATCACAGCATCTATCTCTTCCGCACGTGTTGTCGGTTGATATAGAATGCATTTTAACCCCGCGCACAAAATAGTTCGTGCCGTCGACTAGTGTACCCTTAAAGCTACGTTAATATTATCAATTTAATCTCATATTGTGTCTCATATGTATCAAATTCACACTTTTTTTCAGGCTGCAAGTCTATAAACAACCATTCTATTACTTCATACAAAGTACCCATGGTGTAGTGTTTATCCTCAGCGCAGCATCTACCATTTAATTGGGGCTATTACGGCTTAATAACCCGAAGGTGATGACTGGGGTGAGATAGCAGACTCATAGTAATGCTCACTGCTGCATAAACTTTACAGATTTTAGCATTCATAAAACGAATGGCTTGGCTTTGTAATGCTATGCTGCAGTTCTTAAGATTTTCGCGGCATAAATATCTTTGGTTTTTTTTTCTACCCGACTGCCGAAGGAGGGTAATGTGTTTATCAGTCTATGTATGTGTCTGTTTTTTCCTATGTGGCGTTCTAGAGACCAAACTCGTTGGCCGATTTTGGGCGCCATTTTGTGGAGGAAAAAAAATTTTTCTTCCTAGCCCATCGTGTGGGATGTCAAATAAAGGATTTTAAGAGGTGATTTCAAAAATATATAACACTTACATGTTTAAATGAACCTAATTCTAAAAAAAATAACAAAAAAATCAAAAACCCGACTGCTTGAAAAGCGAACTAAAAAGACGTAAACAAGAAAAAAATCATGCTATGCAGTCGGAGGATATATCTGGTTTTCGTCAGCCAGCTCGCAAATATGTATCCTACGACTGCACAGCATGTTTTTTTCTTGTTTACGTCTTTTTAGTTCGCTTTTCAGATTTATGATAATGCCGGAAGGACTTGAGGGAGGCCGCAAGGAGGCAGCAATGACAAGAAAAACACATTGGTAGGTAATTTTAACTATGAAGACCGTAATTATTCCTTAGTACATTTTTGAATACTTGGATACCAATACATACTGAAAAATTAGTTCTATGATTTCATAACAGGCATAACGTGTTTCAGGTAACTAATTATTGTAATGCGTATTGACAAGCGTACAATATGTGACACAATATTATGCCAAAGATTTAAACAAAATACAACACTCACAGAATGTCAAGGCTCAGACATTTCTGTGTAGACCACACATTATTACAAAACATTTCTACTCTCTACAGCCATTATCGAACACTTCACTGAAGCCAACAAAAATAAATATACACAAAAAAATAGTTTGGCTCAAAATCAAGAGTCGCGCTCCCGGGCTATCGCAGTTTGTTGACATCTCTACACTTTTGTATTTGTGTTATGTTATTATACATTTTTGTCATTCTAAATACAGAGCCATTTGATATAATGTATGGCTCAAAGGAAACTTTAACATCATGCTTACACACGTAAGTTCAAAGAGTAAGTAATAGGTAAAAGAGATGTCAAAGGTTGATATTGTTTGTTGATATTTGATATCTTTACTCGTTCGTCCTACGTCATCATCCCGCGATATAAAGTTGTTGTCTAAAAAAGTTTCTCCGTTTTCGTCTTGACTACAATGTCGACTACGATTTGGTACGTATGTAGATGTTCTGTAGATATTATATTTTTGTGCCATGTCCATGTGACATCATCATCATCATGGAATGGGCCGTAATCCACCACGCGGGCCCAGTGCGTGTTGGTGGATGTCACATGTCTTTGAATTTTTGTTTCTAGGACATGCCGATTTCCTCAAGATGTTTTCCTTCACCGTTTTGAGGGCAGTGGTGATGAAATAATTTACACAAAGTAAAGCGCCTGCCTGGGCTCGAACCCACCACCTACAACAATGCTTGTAAGTCGCGGCCGATACCACTGGGCCACCACTGCTCTCCATGTGACAGCGGATCGTAATACTTAAGTATGTAATGTAGTATACTACTATGTACGTAATACTTAGTTTCTTAAAATTCTATTAGGTCAAGAAAAATGGAAAGAGATAAAGTGTATTATTTATAATAAAAATGATCTCAATTTCCATATTGAAAAACGTGATATATAATTTTCCAGCCCTTTTCCCATGTTACCTGAGGTCTGCGCACACATTCTCTTCTTCTATTCCATCCTGACAACCTTAAAAATGGAACCACTTATTTCAGCAGTAGAAAAATAAGTTATTAAAGTTAAAGCAGAAAAGACATGACAGTCTCGAACGAATTCAAAAATGCATAATTTGCTAAACAAGACATAACTTGCCAATTCGTCTAGTTTGGTTTCTTAGTCTTTGTCAACCACAGCTAATATCCCAAATTACACCGGCAATGATGTATCCGACGCAGACACACCTAATTTCGAGATTACACTCGATGTCATAAATCATAGTGTTGATAAAGACCGTCTGTTTACAGCGAGTCCAAGTTGTTTATCGATAGATTTATAGCTAACATTGGCAGCAATAGACAAACACTTTGTTTCTGATCGGATAGCATTAAACATTTTGTTGTTTAAGTACTAACACAGATAATATAATACTAGCATACAGATGCCTCATCCTATACAAAGAAACCGTATCGACGTAACTAGCCTCTTTCATCTGATTATACCGATTATTTTTTGTAAATCGATCGCGTTCAGTTCCGTTCAACGGCGATATCTATATCCGTGCAACAGAACCGAACGCGATCGATGTACAAAAAATTATCAGTACAGTACGTCGGCACGGTTTCTTTGTATGGGATGAGACACCACTGGGTACTAAGAATTTGCAGTTGTAACTGTTTCTAACAGAGGAAGCGCTGCTCAAAGTTCCTGCAATTGGTTATCAGACTTGCATCAATATTCAATTTTGGAAGTGGAAGATATCCATGGTTAAAAATCATTTCAGCTGTAAGACGTTCACTACCCAAGCGTCGCTTTATGCTATATCGGCCGGTACAGCATATACTTGCGACATTCACCAGGTCATTGGTGCAACTTGTGGAAGGCCTTTTAATGTAACGCCTTCCGGTACGCGGTCGCCACTCCAGAACCTTTCGGTCCCATCAACCATCCGTTCCACTAGCAATGTGCCCTGCGGACTGCATTACATAAGATGGGCAATTCTTTGAGGTATGTCGATTACCTTGGTGCTGAATGGTGCTCCTGCGGATCTCTTCATTTCTGATTTGCGAGGAAAACTCCAAGCAAACTCCCATTGCAAGTTTTATTTTGTTTATCCTTTTATAGACATTTGTTTGAATTCATTTTGTATTGTTTTTTTTAACCTTTGTTTTTAATCTAAGTTATTTGAAATTTACAGTAGGTTTTAATTTTAATTTTTGCCTTTTTTTTCGACATTCTTTTTTTTTCAAATTCTGAAATTAATTTCGTAATTTTTTGTGAAATTATTTGCAATTTAATTTTTTTTTTGGTATTTTTTTTATTTATATTTTTTTTTTATTTGTATTAATTTTTAATTTAGTCCTTGTTTTACTTAAGCTATTTATTTTTTATTGTTTGTTAATTGTATTTTATTTTGCATTAATTATTATTGTTATATATACATATTGTGTTTGTAAAGTGATACAATAGTGTAATTGGCTCCAGCCGTTCTATTTCAATTTCAATAAATAAATAATAAATAAATAAATTGCTCTCTCATTCTCATTGCTGTTTTTGTTTTTCTGCCTTATGATGAGTTCCATTGTGATCAAGGATAAACCAGCCAAATATAGAGGTTAGTTCCTTTACTTAGAAAGCATATTATAATGTTGCGGTGGCTCAGTGGCTAAGACCTCACCTCTCGTGCTTGCGGTCGTGGGTTCAAATCCGGGCAAGTACCAATGTGACTTTTTGAAATTCATATGTAATTTCTAAGCATAAAAATGAAATCTTGGTAATCACAGGCAGCGGTGAAGGAAAACATCGATAGGAAACCTGGACTTATATAATTAATGTAAGTCTGAAATAGCCAAGCCTGTGGGGTTCCCGGAGGCGGCTTATTTATTTCTGACACCAGAGGTGGCCACATCCTCACAAGAAAAGTAGAAGAAGAAGTTAGAAAGCAGTGTGAAGTCTTTTTTGAGCTGAGGAGCTGCCCAGCAAACCTCGAAGGAAGCTCATATGAAACAGTATTTCAAGTGAGTAATACCGAAAACTAAATAAAAATACGAAGACTAGTACACGCTGAGTAGGTGAAGGAAGTCCTGTTTTCCGCGAAAACATTAAACTTGTTCCAAAATTACATATTACTCTTGTGATTTATTATTCACGCCAATTGGACAAGATTTTTGAGAGACTCCCACGTTCTCATTACGATATCAGCTCAACGTAAAAATAGATTTATAAATTGGGTAATTCTGTATTATATTTAGACTGCCTGGGGATTCAGTAATTTCGGATTTGAAGGGACGCGGAATTGGGGTCTTATGGTAATGTGGGTCGACCGTGACCGTGTGACGTGAAATGGGAAAACTAGTTTGACAGTTATGCCTTCGAATATTTTTCAATCTTTAAGTAACTTCATAAAAACCTTGACAATACAGTATGATGAAGATGGGACTTACACGAAGACTAGGCTACTTTAAGTACATAAATGTATCTACTTCTTCATCTTATTCGTTGTCTTCATTTCTGAAGGTCGTGCCCGTCTTGAAAAGCTTTGACAGAGTCAACGACGAGCTGCTTCCAAGCCACCCACCCTGTCTTCGGCTCTTCTCATAGCAGTGGTCACCATGAGTCCCGTAATGGCCCTGATTTGGTAAGACCAGCGAGTAGGTAAACATCCACTTGGTCTTTTTTTCATCCACCTTTCCCGATACAACCAGTTTTTCTAGGTTGTCTGGCTGTCTCCGGGCGATGTGACCAAAGTAACTTAGTACTCATTGGTAGCAAATCGTGGAGAGTCTGGTTTTGATGTTGAACTGGTCGAGAATGGACTTATTCGTGCGCTTGGCTGTCCATGGTATGCGCAGCATTCTTCTCCAGCACCACATTTCAAAAGCAAATCTTTTTCCGATCCACCGCGCGAATTGCCCAAGATTCCGAGCCGTAAAGAAATATCGAGAATACCAGAGTTCTCACGAGTCCCTTCTTTGTGTTATTGGAGACATTTCTGTTCTGCCATGTCCTCGACATCTTGCTCATAGCAGCCTTGGCCATCTGCGTACGCCTCCGAATCTCCCCGTCGCACCACCTCCCTGATCACTAAAACTATCTTCTGAAATGTATCTACAGGTGACTTTAAACACACTAGCGAAGTAATGCCATTGAATTTGACTGAGAATAGTAAATTTTTATCGTTGTTCATATTTATGAGTAGGTATTTTCAACCAAAATTACAAGCATACATCTTTCAGCAGTTTCAGCTTCAGTAATGACTTGTTGTAAAATGGGTGCACTGTTTTGTATTATAATCGTGTTGCCGAAAGAATAATCTAGCAATATACATTAATATAAATTGTGGGAAAATAATGTGGGCACTTAATAAAACTGACTTACCTACTACCTCTGTAATTTGCTGAATATTTTGAGATATTTATAGCCGAGAAATTAGGTCTGTTGTGTGTAGAATACAATGGTTTTGGAATGGGTTATAAAATTTGTTGGTTCAGTGGGTCTAAAAGTCAATTGTTATTATTGATCATAACAAATATCTAGTTGTTAAATAATGGAAAACCTTGCCTCGGTTAGGCCGGGTTTTCTCTCTGTTTTTTTTGGAAATCGATGCAGGCGTCATATTTTGCCATGTTAAAGTAATTTCCATGATCAATCAGGGGGGCTGGGCTGTTTTAACAAACTTGCGCTTTGAGCCCTCAGCGACAAGCCCTATGGGGCTTGGCTTTGTCGATGCAGTCCTACCTTGTCTGACTCCTTCAGAGACGGCAAGGTGGCGTGGTCTTGAGGGAGAGCGCACGGTCGTGATGATCCTCAAGGCAAGTTCGGTGATTTTCCTTCTCGTGGTTGCCGCCCTGTTTTTGGTCTAATTCCCTATGAAATAGACGTAACAGAAATCACCGGGCGCCCTATCACAGGGGTGGCGAGGTCATGCCCCTGGGTGTCCACCATCGGAAAAAATCAGATGATGGATAGTAATGACCTCCTGCGTGTTTGTGCCGTGCGCAGGGACCCGTACGGAAGGATGATGGGATCCTGGTGGCTGAGCCGATGAGCGTAGGCGGTTTAACGTCTCTGAGGCAACACTCCACTTTGGCCCGGATTTCTTCTCACACGGGTGGCCGTAGCCTAGCCAGCTACGGTCAATCGGCTGCGGGGTCCGGTCAGACGGCCCCCAGGCGAGTTCACTCCCATTAGGGGCTTGCAGACGGCGGCGCTCGCTCGCATCGCTAGTGGTAGCGGTGTGAGTTGGTGTCGTGCAGTCTCGTGGGCAACTAATGGGGGGGGGCTATATCCCTCGACTAATCCCTGGTGCTACCGTAGCATCGCCACTTGAGCACTCCATGGCGGGTGGGGATAGTCGAGGGATGAAAATTGTTTTTATCGGGTTTAATGGACAATTTAATTAAAAAAAAACCACAAGGCGAAAGGACCGGCGAAAGCTGGGACTGCGCACCAAAAGGCGGGACCGGCGAAAGCTGGGACTGCACACCAGACGGCGGGACCGGCGCAAGCCGGGACTGCATCTTCCGCAGGAACGTCCAGAGGTGATACTGCAGTGGGATCGTCTCAAGGCGGGGCTGTGGCGGGACTGTCAAATGACGGGACTGTCGCGGCACTGTCGAGGGCCGGCACTGCTGCGGGACCACCGAAGGGCGGAACTGCAAACCAGCCCACCGGGCATAAGGGTACTGCCAAAGCTGGCGCGATACGGAACGCTTGCGTTAGAGATCGTATGACCTCGGACCTTGCGGCCCCGGACGCGACCGGCAAAGACAGCACCTCGTCGTCTCCCGGCGGCCAGCATGAATCAGGCTGGCTTCCGGTTGGACGATCTGGGGCGCGCAGGAAAAAGCGCCAAAAGCTGAGACAGCAGGCGGCTCTGGAGGGGACTCCTACGGAGGGCCCATCAAAGAGACCGCGTGCTGCTCTCAGCGGGGACAGCGGGGACATGGCGGCCAAGAGGATGAAGACCCAAGGGCAATCATCCTCAACCGGATCCTTTAGGGATGCGGTGGCGGCTGTGAAACTCGCTGTCGTGACAGTCAAGTACCCGGAGGAGTACTTGAAGGCGGAGGACTTGGTGCCGATCCAGGAGCTCATAATTGAGAAACTGGAAGTGGCGCCGGATCCTCTGCCTGTCCTAACGGTTGCTCCCGGAGTCGTCGCGGGTGCAATTCATGTATCCTGCGACAACTCTGATGCAGCCAACTGGTTTCGGGGTGCCATCCACAATGTGGAACTTGGTGCCCTGAAACTCAAGGTTGTTGACGCCAGGGACCTTCCAAAGCCAGTCAAAATGGCATGGAAGAGTCGCAACTTGGCGTTGCAAGACTCTGCCCGGGCCATTCGATTGCTCCAGCGACTCAACCCTACCTTGAGGACGAACGACTGGAAGGTCGTGAATACGCTCACTGAGCAGACCGGCATCCGTCGTATCGTCCTCATGGACGGGGTGTCCGCTGGGGTCATCAAGGCCGCGGGCTACTCTCTTCCAGGAGGGATTGAACGATACTCGTTCAAGCTCCTGGAAGAAGACAAGGGAGAGGCGCCTGCTGCGGAAGCAGAAGTGGAGCCCTCCGAGGATGGACCACCACAACATGGGGAGGCCATTGAAGAAATCTCTGCTGACGGCGCAGCGCAGGCAACAGAGATTGGGACCAGAGCGTCGGAGACAGACCACGAGGATGACATCCTCGGGGACTTCGACACCCTGGGAATCGAGTCGCCGACTGCTCTCGAGGAGAGCCAGGCGATGGAGGAGGGGCCTCAAGACTAAGGCCCTCCCATATCAACACAGACCCATCAAAATCATCCAAGATGGAGGGACTAAGGTGTGTACAAATTAATTTGCATCATTGCAGAGCCGCTACTGCCCTTCTGGCTCGGCAACTGAAGCTTAACACATACGACGTTGCCTTGATACAGGAACCTTATCTGTATAAGGGGACTATAAAAGGCTTAGGTGGGACAGGAGGCATAGTGCTCTATGACTGTCCAACTAATGACGCGAGGACTTGCATCTATATCAGGGGCGGTATAGAGGCAATGCCCTTACGTACTTTCTGTTACAGGGATCTCACAACAACCTTGATCCAAGTGGGGACGGGAACAGAGAAAAGGAGAATCATCCTTGCCTCTGCCTATCTCCCATATGAACAAAAAGAACCAGTAACACCACTAATCAGAAGACTGGTTGATTACGGCAACCAAAAGAACCTTGACCTGATACTTGGTTGCGATGCGAACGCACACCACGTCGTTTGGGGCAGCTCGGATGTCAACAAACGAGGGGAGGATTTGTTGGACTTTGTGGTAAGCTCTTCTTTACAAATCCTTAACGTAGGCAATAAACCTACTTTTAGGACTTCTGCGAGGACTGAAGTTATTGACCTTACGCTGGCTTCAAACAGGGCCAGCGCTCATATTGAAAATTGGCATGTATCGGACGAAATCTCTTTGTCTGACCATAATTATATATGCTTTAGGTTTAGGACGGCGGGAGAAGCCGAAACTAGACGAAGGAGAAACCCAAGGTATACAAATTGGGACTCATACAGGAGGGACCTCAAAGTAAATTTGGGGAACCCTAAAGGTAAGCTCAATTCCATACTGGATATAGAATTTGAAGCGGACAGAATCAAGGCAGGCATCATCGGTGCATGGGAAGATAACTACTCAGAGAAGAAGGCCTATGGCAAAAAGGTACCATGGTGGACTCCTGAAATAGCCAAAATACGTCAGGAAACACGACAGGCCTTTAATGATGCTAAAGCCAGGAAGGACTTTTCTGGCTATCATAGCATGCTAACAAGGTATAACACGGCGGTACGCAAGGCCAGAAGAACTAATTGGCGGCAGCATTGCACTTCCATTGAAACTCTGCCAAATGGGATGAGGTTGTGCAAAGCAATGTCCATGACCAAGACAAACCCACTAGCATCTGTAAGGGATGAGAATGGGCAACTCACGGAAACTGGACAGGACACTCTGGGCGTGATGTTCAGGACCCACTTCCCAGAATGTATACTGCGCGATAGCGATGAAGAGGAACCAGTCACAAGGGACGAGCTTACAAGGCACACGTCCAAAAATAACTGGCTCACGGCAAAGAAAGTGGTAGATGAAAATAAACTGAAGCTGGCCTTAGCGGGCTTCCAGCCACTCAAATCCCCTGGTCCAGATGGCATCTACCCAATACTTTTGCAAGAAGGGGCATCTGTTTTGATACCCCATTTGAGTAAGCTCTATAGAGCCTGCATAGCCTTTGGGTACGTACCCAAAGCATGGAGGGAGGTCAAAGTCACCTTTATACCGAAGGTGGGTAGACCGACTTATGAAGTAGCTAAAGCTTACAGGCCCATTAGTCTATCATCCTTTCTCTTGAAAACTCTGGAGAAACTGGTAGACAGGTACTTAAGAGAGGGTCCTCTGAAAGTATTCCCTCTACATAAACTACAATGCGCCTACAGCCCCGGCAAATCTACGGAAACGGCATTGCACTATGTTGCGAGTCGAGCCGAGGCTGCGCTAGAGGGACAAGAAATATGTGTCGGGGCTTTCCTCGACATAGAGGGAGCCTTTGACAAGACAACATTTGAGTCCATACGCACTGCTGCAAAGGAACATGGCATCAATGATACCACGTGCAACTGGATTGACTATATGCTGAGAAGCAGAACAGTCAGATCGGAACTAATGGGAGACAGACTTAGTGCAAAAACAACAAGAGGTTGTCCGCAAGGCGGAGTGCTGTCACCATTATTGTGGTGCTTGGTAGTAGACTCGCTACTAACCAAACTTAATACCGGACCATTCTACACAGTAGGCTATGCGGATGACATAGCTATAATGGTCAATGGTAAATTCCCGAACATAGTGTCTGGATTATTACAACAGGCATTGAGGATGACAGAGGAATGGTGTACAGTGAACCACCTCTCTATCAACCCAAGCAAAGCAGTCATTATTCCCTTCACGAGGAAGAGACAACTAGGAAACCTAGGAGAGCTCTCCCTCAATGGAATAAAACTGCCTTGGTCCACCGAAGTTAAATATCTGGGTGTAACGCTTGATAAAGAACTCAGGTGGAAAACTCATGTGGAAAATATTACGACAAAGGCCTTACGAGTGTTCGGCATGTGTCGTTCTACCTACGGTAAAACTTGGGGGCTAAAGCCCAAAGTGATACGATGGCTGTACCGGACAATGATAATACCTATTATCACATACGGCAGCATAGTGTGGTGGCCAAGAACAAAGCTTGCCTCGTGCAAAGCGCCACTCACCAGGTTACAAAGAACAGTGTGTCTCGGCATCACGGGTGCTTTCAGGACAACACCTACGGCAGCGATTGAGAGATACCTCAATATCCCTCCTCTGCATATGATGGTTGAATTCGAGGCAAGGAAGACATTACATCGTCTCGCTGTCGCTGGACTATGGGATGCCTCTAAGCCAAAGACTAACCATACAAAGTTCGATGAGAATGAAGACCTGGATCGGGTAACAAGCATGTTATCCGATAAAATGCAAACTATGTTTGTGTTTGAGAGGTCTTTCAAGGTCCAAATCCCTACAATAGAGGACTGGACGAAGGGACTTGATCCACCAGAACAAGATAGTCTGGTGTGGTACACTGATGGATCCAAAATGGAATCAGGTACAGGAGCGGGAATATACGCAAAAGGCTACAAATGTAGCAAAAGCTTAGGGAAGATGGCAACTGTATTCCAAGCGGAAACATATGCCATTATAACCTGTGCTCAAGAGAATATAGATAGAGGGACCAAAGGTAAATCCATATATATTCTTAGTGACAGTCAGGCTGCAATCAAAGCCATGGCATCCTATAAAGTGGACTCCGGACTTATTCTGGATGCTATCCAAACCCTAAACAGGCTTGGGAAGCACAACAGGGTAAGACTGATGTGGGTCCCTGGGCACAAAGGATTCCATGGTAACGAAGTGGCTGATGAACTGGCAAGGGAGGGCTCAGCGAATGATTTTGTGGGTCCAGAACCATGTGTAGGCATCTCGACGTGTCTCGTAAAAGCCGCATTTAGGGAGTTTGCAGATCACAGACAACGAACTTGTTGGCTGTCTACTACCGGTCTACAACACTCCAAGAGATTCCTGGGCTCCACTTTCAAAGCCCGGGATTGCATTTGGAACATGAGCAGGGGGCAAATCCGCTACCTGCTTGGGGCCTTTACTGGGCACTTTGGAACCAACGACATGCTCATGAAGATGGGTCTAACCGCGACACCCATGTGCAGGTTGTGTGGGGAACATACGGAACGCATGGAGCACCTACTGTGCACATGCGATGCACTGGCTGGTAAGCGAATGAGTCTCCTAGGGGTTGGATACCCAAAACCAGAAGATTATAGGCTCATATCTCCTAGTCTCGTTGTAAAACTCATGAAAACAGTTTTCAACGAGAAGGAGGAGGAGTAAGTTATCTAGGGGACCACAAAAGATCCCAATGGGTCGAAGTGTCCGAGGTATTTCTCGGCCCCTCCATAAGATAAGATAAGATGATCAATCAGCGTTATTTTTAGGGTTCCGTACCCAAAGGGTAAAAACGGGACCCTAGCTATTACTAAGACTCCACTGTCCGTCCGTCTGACTGTCTGTCTGTCATCAGGCTGTATCTCATGAACCGTGATAACTAGACAGATGATTCTGTTGCCGCTATAACAACAAATACTTAAAACAGAATAAAATAAATATTTAAGTGGGGCTCCCATACAGCAAATGTGATTTTTTTGTCTTTTTTTGCGATAATGGTACGGAACACTTCGTGCACGAGTCCGATTCGCACTTGGCCGGTTTTTTTGTTGTTATTATTATTATTGTTATTTATTTATTAATGTATACACAAAACACTTAACAGAGAAAATATATACTACAGATAGAAGAGCACAAAGGTACTGCTTATTTCAAAAGAATTTTTTTCAGCAGACCAGCGACAGGAAAGTTGGATGATATACGAAGACGAAGACACAGTGTGTAGAAGGAAATAAGGAAATAAACTTAAAATAGACTAACTGACTGACTGACTGAGCTTAATTAACTTTTCTTGTCATTCCAAAAATTTTATCAATGTTAGACTGATAATACAATCGAATAAATATTGAACAAGCAAAAGGTCATTATAGATTCATTCATTGAGTGTATTTACACAGATCAATACAAACACTATTATGATAATATAGCTACGCTTTACACAGAAACTGTTTATAAGCATACATAATATATACACAAATAATAAAAATTAGTTTTCCAAAGCATTGACACCGTCAAACCTTTTCCATCCAACTTTCAAACAATAGAATCAAAAACTTACCCTTTCAATATACGGCCGTCGTCTCCGAAAGAAGTCAGAAATCCCACACAAATACATTGTTCTCACTTTCACATCCAATTAACGACTAAAATAATAAATAAAACTATGTTTTATCTACGTTTGTTTAAACAAAAATAAAACAAATCTGTGGAGGGTACTGCACCAAACTTAAGTGACATTGTAGCCGATAGCGCGGCAGCTTCTTAATAACTACCTATTAAGAATGACTGACACTGCACAGGATGTGGTCAATAGTTAAAAGTTTAAAACTGGAATTATTTTATCGATATTATGTAAAAAAAAAAGTTATTATCGTGGTTTGGCAGTGGTACAGTTTTATTGACTGTGGATATTATTTATCGATGTATCAACATGGTTTTGAGGGTTGCGTACTCAAAAGGGTAAAAACGGGACCCTATTACTAAGACTCCAGTCTCCATCTGTCTGTCTGTCACCAGGCTGTATCTCATGAACCGTGATAGCTAGACAGCTGAAATTTTCACAAATGATGAATTTCTGTTGCCACTATAACAACAAAAACTAAAACACAATAAAATAAATATTGAAGTGGGCTCCCATACAACAAACGTGTTTTTTTGCCGTTTTTTGCGATAACGGTACGGAACCCTTGGTGCGCGAGTCCGACTCGCACTTGGCTGGTATTTAGTTTTTCCATTCTGTTTAACCAATTACGTACTTCTTTAGTAATATTTTTCTTTACTTATTTAATATTGTGATTTTTATTTCTCTAAAAACTTTTTAACAAAACAAAAAAAACAAAACACTACAAAGCGAAAGATAACTTTCTTTTCCGAAGTCTGTATCGAAAAACGGAAAACAATAGGCCAAAGACACCGACTTCGGAAAAGAAAGTTATTTTTCGCTTTGTGGTGTTTTGTTTTGGAAGTCGGTTTGATTTTTTGTTAAAAAGTTTTTTATTTATCTCTTTTTAGTTTTGGTAGGTACTTCCAATTACCATGAAAATCCAAGCCAAAGTACACCTCATGTAATCTACATCAATAAGCCCAAACACGACCAGGATACATTATTTTATTACGGAGTTTGAGTGCCTACCTTCTGGCTTCATCATCAGATCAGTTCCATGGTACCATTTTCGTCAGTACCATATATTTCTATGTATTCGCATCATCATAGTCGGTTAACTATTCAAGATATTATCTTATACCTGTGACATACTTAGTAATAAGGAGTTCCAGTGGCTATCTGGTCTTCTTCAACAGTTTCACTTCACCAAATGACACTTTCTGAGTGCAAATGATTACACTATTGATGAAACTACCAAAATCACTATATGTATGTCTATAATATTTAAGGAGTTCCTTTGATTTCTCCTAGATCCCATCATCAGATCCTGCCCTGATGACGATGGGACCCCCTGGGAAGTATACGCTTTTAAACTAAAGAAGAATTTTTGATATCGTTCCAGGCGTATTTGAGTAATCGGGCAATATACATGTACATAAAACAAAATATTCCGACGAATTGAGAACCTCCTCCTTTTTTGAAGTCGGCTAAAAAGTTTTAAGTAACAACGAACCTACTTCAAGTTTTTAAGACAACACCATAGAAGCTATTCAATTAAACCAAGACGACAAGGTAAAGACTACAAGCTCAAGTTGTGCCACAACATCTGGTCCTCCCCTTCTGCATCCTGTCTGTCCTAGCCGCATACATATAAATGTCGTAGGTCCACATAGCTGGTAATGTATGTACTTATGTAGCAAGATCTTACTATTTAAATTATTCAATCACCAGAACATTGTTGATCCCTAGACAGTCTTCCAAACTTGCCCACTTGATTGATGTTCCTTTCACACTTCATATCAAACTCACTGCCTTTTTCCAATTTCATTCATACAGGACTTGTTTAACACAGGCCTTCGGATCATAAAGCCAAGAGGCAGACGCTGGGGCCCATAGCAACGCTGTGACTCTTGGATCCAACCAGGTCCATAACCGCGAAACCACGGTACGTGGCAGCGGTCGCTAGGGGTTTGCTCTTTAGAGATACTGGTTCCTGTGAGACAGGTGGAAGGTGACACACGACGGTACAACTCACAAATAGTACCCACGTTTGTTCCCGCGGTGGGCTCCTGGTCAATCCCGTGTCCGGTCGAGGGTTATAGAGCTTCCTCTATAACCCTCGACCGGACACGGGATTTATTTTATTTTTATTATTAGTAGTGGGTTTGCTCTTGACTCTAGTCTAGGTCATAGGTGACAGAGACAGAGTCTACGATGGAGTGAGCTTTTATATATATAATAAAGGGTAAGGGACGTGGTCTGGGACAAAGACACCTGGACACGCTCCCGCCAAAATTCGCTCGCTACGCGCGAAATATACACAAAAACAAATAAACGGGTGGAGTACAATACCACTGCGCGGATGGCGACGTAATTCCGAATAACGATGGGTGGATTATCTAGCGATAACAAAGAAACCCAAGCCAGACCACACCGTATCACGTCTAGCCATGTCGGTTACAATTTTCAGATTCTCAATGACAGCGAACTGACACACTGTTGCAACAAAATAACAATAAGAGGAAAGAAAATTTTTCATTCTCAACAGGGCTTCTAAAACAAAACCCGCTGTACACAGCATGTTAGTTAAAACCGCTTCAATCCTGCAGGAACCGAATACTATTAATTGTTAGTACTCCGTCCCACTTGGTCGCGTCGACACTACGGCCAATAACGATCCGCTGTTTTATTGAACGGTTATCGATATTGTTCTATGATCATGAAGATTTGTAGGTATTTCTGTATTTTTTTATAATAATTAATATCTAGCTACCTTAAAATGAATAAATATTAAGTATCCACATCGTGTCCCTTGTAGAAACAGCGTGTCTTTCGATTCGTATATTTTGTTCGGTTTTTTTTTACCCGACTGCCGAAGGAGGGTTATGTGTTTATCAGTCTATGTATGTATGTATGTTTGTTCCTATGTGGCGTTCTAGAGACTAAACGCTTTGGCCGATTTTGATGATTATCACGTCAATCATCAAAATCTTAAAATAATCATTAAAATTTTAAAATATAAAAATGGCGAATTTTGACGCCATATTGTTGGGGCCCAATATTTTTTCTTCCAAATCCATCGTGTGGGGTATCAAAATAAAGGGCATTAAGAGGTGATTTCAAAGGTGAGTTTAAATGTACATAATTCGAAAAAAATATGTTAACTAAAATGTTATAAATAAAAAAGTTACTTAAAAAATCAAAAAAACCGACTTCACAAGAAGCGAACTAAAAGATGTAAACAAGAAGAAAATCATGCTTTGAAGTAACTTTTTAATTATTAAATAAATCGTGTATTTTTGAAGGAGGAAGGAGCTCGTAGCTAAATAGTAACAGCCGCGTGGCTCGATCTTCAAGTTTAAGCATTGCCGAGGTCGGTACATGGAGGGGTGACATCACTGACCTCTATCATACAAGGTCAGTGGGTGACATCTATAGCAACATTGCTCCGTGCCTCGTTGGTCCCGGCTGTCATTTGAAAAACTTTGACAGTCGCTAAGCCAGGAAATCTGACACCCGTCTTGTGAAGATTGTTTTTATAGCACAGACATACATCTAACTAGATAACGCAAGTCCCTCCATCTGTATGATAATCAAGCGTGGCAATTTTTCACACACAATTAAAAATCAAATTTACTTACCAATGAAAGAAAACATTTCCAATGCCTGGGCCAACTTTTTCTATACCTACAGTCTTTACAGCGCATTATGGCATAAAAAGGCATATTTCTATATTTCGGTGGATTTGCGGTGCCGATAATGCTAAACAATAAGCTCAAATTACGATCATTGATCGTAATTTTACTCCGTTTTTAGGATTCTGTACCCAAAGGAAATATAAAGGAAAAAAAATATGCAAATAAATATATCTGAAAGGGTAAAAACGGGTTCTATTACTAAAATTCCACGGTCCGTCTGTCTGTCACCAGGCCACAGCCTCATGAACCGTGATAGCTAGACAGTTGAATTTTCACAGATGATGTTTAAGTGGGGCTCTCATACAACAAACTTGATTTTTTTGCCGTTTTTTGCGATAATGGTAAGGAACCCTTCGTGCGCGAGTCCGACTCGCACTTGGCCGGTTTTGTGGCACACGAAGGACATACAATCACGTCATCTACTTAGATTTATATCTGTGTTTTATACAGTTACTGGGTTGTGGACGTCAGATAGACAGCCGCTCCGTGTAAAAAACTGGTACTGTGCTGAATCCTCCGGTAAGACCGGAGCCATTCCCAAATTTCCCAATATAGTTGGGAAAAGGCTAGGCAGATTCATTGATTGGTTAAAATCACATAACGTGGTATATTTGAATACAACTTCGATGGTTCTCCTATACAAAGTAATCACACAAGTATTATAAAAGCGAAAGTTAGTGAGTGTGTGTGCGTGTGTGTTTGTTTGTTTGTTACTTCTTCACGCTCAAACGGCTGGACGGATCTGGATGAAATTTGGTACAGAGATAGATTATAGTCAGGAATAGCACATAGGATACATACCGTTATAGGATTTTTATACCGGGCATATGATCCCTTGGAAAAAAATTCGACATCACGCGGGCGAAGCTGGCAGAAGCTAGTACAGACTAAACTAGAAGAACACGATAGTGTGGTATCCAACCACCATAGAAATATAACCACGGGGGTGACCATAAGCTCTTAGAGTAAGGTTATTTAGAGATCGCGTAAGTGACAGATGTATACAAGTCATATACATCTGTCCCTTACACACACTCAAAATAACCTTACTCTATGAGCTAATGGTCACCCCCCAGATCTCACAATCGCTCGCAACAATAAATTCAAAACTCAAATTTGAGTTTGAGTTCAAACTCACGCAACTGTTAGGTAGATATTTACAGGCGCAATGGGAAATAATAGATCAGATTGGCCGTTGTTAGTAGAAACAAATTGTAAGCCGTTTGTTAAATCTGCATTAACTGACTCATGCAACTGGGTTACCTAGCAAATTCACTCTCACCTGTTGGCACTCATTCCATTCTGATATATTCGACAGATTGCGTGCATTTTGCCGGCTCATTAGATAAAATATTATACATCTTTCAACGACTTGTGAAGACTGAAATTCAGGCTGATTGAAATTGGCTATAGATACAGCTGACTAGATGATTAAGTATTCTATTCTTTTCTATAGGCCCTCTGACTGGCAAATTATCAGTTTTCCTGACCTTACTGTTTATTGACACAAGGAGGATCCTTGTATCAATAAACAGTATAGATTTTGCCGCTCTGTGGGGTTGTTTTGTCATTTCATCAAGACGCCTCAAGAGAACCTTCAAATGTAGCAAAACATGCATTGCAGTCGCATTTTGTTTAAAGATAAAATCTATACCTACGTTAAACTAGTGTTAAGCATGCATCTGTGCGATTGTAGCTCGTATATTGATACGATACGATTCATCAATAGTTCTCAGCTGCTCGTCTAATTCCAGTGCCAGCTGATTCACAGGATGAACAAGTGGTTACCGATACAGTAATTGTAAACTACTGAGCCATTTGTACAAATACAGTGATGATATATATAAATAAGTGATGCCTAAAATAATACTGGCTGAAAAGCTGATAGATGATGACGAGCAGCATTGGCCGCACAGTGTCAATAATTTAAGTTATGCCGATGATATGGTGCTGCTGAGCCCCTCAATTGGGGGTCTCAGACAGCTGTTAAATGTGTGTGAGGTCTATGCTGCGGAACATGGCCTGAGGTACAACGAAAGTAAAAGTGAGTTCATGTTATTTAAATGTAAAAATAAAAACAATATCTTTATACCACCTATATTACTTAATGATGTACCTCTAAGTCGTGTTGCACAGTTTAAATATCTAGGACACATTGTAACTGAAAATTTGAGTGACGAATTAGACATTGAGAGGGAGCGCAGGGCATTGTCGGTGCGCGGTAATATGTTGGCACACAGGTTCGCTCGATGTATTGCTCCTGTTAAAATAACAATGTTTAAGGCATTCTGCCAGACGTTCTACACGAGCGGCCTGTGGGCTAACTTTACGCAAAAAGCCTACAATGCCTTGCGCGTCCAGTATAATAATGTATTCAGGGCTCTGTTTAGGCTTCCTCGATATTGCAGTGCATCCGGCATGTTTACTGACGCCAGCGTAGATGATTTCTACGCAATCATGCGTAAAAAAGTTGCGTCAGTGGTGCGACGAGTACAGGGGAGCCCGAATAGCGTCCTAAGGATGATTGGCGAGAGAACCGATACTATTCTGCTCAGTAGGTTCATTGGACTCCATGTGTTGCGAGACCGATGAGGCTACTGTGCAGGGGTATTATGTATATTATATTTGATTCTTTTAGGGTTCCGTAGTCAACAACCCTTATTAATTACTAACATAGTTATAAAATTCTTGTTACTAACAACCTTGCCTTGTACCTATATGGACTTTTTTGTCTGAAATAAATAATTTTTATTTTATTTTATTTATTATTATTGTCTCTGATGGACAATCCATAATTTAAGCGATTAGCATACCTACGTAAACAAAACTTATAGCATCATCATCATCCGCCTTTTAATGTTCCCACTGCTGAGACGTAGACCACCTCTCTGTAGCAAATAGATAATGTCTAGTCTTTTTTCTACCAATAGACAATGACATTCATTAAAAAAAAATTCAAATGGTGGTGAGTTAGAACTAAAGTTCGCTGCAGCGCTGAAATATTGAATTGCAGTACAGTTCATTCGAACAGAGTGAGTGTTCGGATCGTCAAATTTAGTGCGTAGTACATACTTAACGATGGGTAAAATAGTTTATTTGATTATTTGTGGATAACCTCTGGAACGAATTATCCGTTTACGAAAATTCTTTTGCTTGCAAAACTAACCACGAATATCTATGAAAGCTACACTATAGTTGAGTGCCTTAGGCAAATGAAATAATATTTTTGTTGTTGAATAGACCAAGGAAGCGAAACTGCATTATTATTAAGGGTTAAAGTATGAAATTGCCGATTTGTACTGAATTTTTTTTTTTTTTTTTTTTTTAATTTAACCTATTTTTAATCAAAATAATTACCATTATTATCCATACAGGAAGGTCATTTATGCCTTTACGATAGAACTCTGGTGATCTAGATTCGACAAACTGTGTGGTAAGAAAACTTTTTATCACGTAGAAAATTGTCCAAATCACGAAAAAAAGGTACCTAGTCCGTTGGAGCAAGGTCTGGCGAATACGGAGGGTGACGAATGGTTTCTAATTGCAGTTCCTGTAGAGTTAAAACGGTTACTCGTGCTGTATGAGGTCTCGCGTTATCATGGAGCTATAATGGTGAAAATCGATTCATGAGTCGGAGCTGTTTCACTGCTAGTTTTGCTATCATTGTTTGGATTTCGGCACAGTAGACATCTGCCGTTATTGCTTGACCAGATCGGAGAAATCTATAGTGAATAACACCATGCTGAGACCACCAAACAGTTACCATTACCTTTTTATTGGTAAGCTTTGCTTTAGGACACTGTTGCGGCGTCTGACCTGGGGTCAGCCATTGTATTTTTCGCTTACGGTTATCGTAAAGAATCCACTTTTCATCACAGGTTACAAATCGATCCAATATTCCTTCATTTCTGTATCGATTCAACAAGGCAACAAAAGTTTCAACACGCGTTTCTTTCTGCAGATCAGTCAAATCATGAGGCACCCATTTTTCATATTTATTTATTTTATTGATTTGACGCAAATGAGTCAGTAATGTTGGTAAGCTAACGATAAACCATGCTGCTAATTCCTGGGTAGTTTGGCTCAGATCGGCTTCCACCATTTGTTTCAATTCATTGTTATTCACCTGTGTGCCCACACATTATTAGCGGCATGGTTTATCGTTACCTTACCAACAATCTTCGGTCTTCCACGTGGTTTGTTCTTCAAATCAAAGTTTCCATCACGTAAGCGTTGCACGGTGCGTTCATTAGCAGTCCCCTCTCCAATCGCAACATTGATATTGCGAGCTGTTTCTGCCGCGTTAGTTCCGCGTCGGAACTCG
The DNA here is from genome assembly GCA_948252205.1 of Orthosia incerta. Taxonomy (NCBI): domain Eukaryota; kingdom Metazoa; phylum Arthropoda; class Insecta; order Lepidoptera; family Noctuidae; genus Orthosia; species Orthosia incerta. The sequence continues at coordinate 25,013,211 of OX411746.1, forward strand.
TATTCAAAAATCACTCGAATTTTCAATGTATCCATCTTTCTTGTCTAAGTTGAATAAAAAAAAACAACAGAAATTCGATAATCGAATGTTGCACATTTTTAAAAGAAGAACTTCATAGGTAGGTACCATGTAGGCCATCAATTTTATAAAATGGCCACAGTACCTACTTATCCTTTCCATCTGTGTCACACAAAATATTTATTATTGTTGCCATTCGTGTCCCCGGTCCGGAGGTGCTGTTATGTGATAATATTTTTTCTTATTAACCTACCTTAAACTTCTTTATAATCATACCTTCCTTTGCTTGAATATAATATAATATAGTAGTGAGTCAATATATATAATATTGACTCACTACTATACTACCTACACTAAACAAAAAGTATAACCCTTTGTTCTATATCTGAACTTTTAAACGCTCATTTGCCTATTTATGTTTAATCATTTATTTTATTTTTTATTCATAAACTAGCTGTGCCCGCGGCTTCGCTCCCGTCATCTGCCTGCCAACCCTACCATACTTACCAGCCTGCCTGCCTACTCCACATATTCAAAAATAATCACACTACATACCAATTTTTCTTTCGCGTAAAATCTTAACACCGCGATTCAGAAAATGACTTTAAATGCACAACGCCATCTATCGAATAGCGAGTTCAACTGTCCGAGTAACTGAATTGCGTGAGCTGTGATAATTTTACTTCTTGAACACTTTAAATTCATCTAACTTTTGATAGAGTAAACCGATTGCGATGAAACAAAAACTAAGTAATTCTTCAAGATACTCACAATTTTTATGTATAAAAGTTATCTACATTGGTTTCGTACATTTCACGTGATGCGTGCACAAATAAACAGACAAACAGACAAAAATTCCAAAAATGCTAGAAATGGGTTCTGTTGGTTATCCTTTAGCACCCTGGCTATTTTTTTTGGATTTTTTGTCCATGTACAAAAAATATTTTTCTACAGATTTATTATATGTATTGATGATATTGATATTGATTGATTGATGATGATATTGATTGATGATAATTCTTCAAGATACGCACAATTTTTATGTATAAAAGTTATCTACATTGGTTTCGTACATTTCACGTGATGCGTGCACAAATAAACAGACAAACAGACAAACGGACAAAAATTCCAAAAATGCTAGAAATGGGTTCTGTTGGTTATCCTTTAACACCCTGGCTATTTTTTTTGGATTTTTTTTCCATGTACAAAAAATATTTTTCTACAGATTTATTATATGTATTGATGATGATGATTGATTGATGATGATTTTGATAAAACTGTTCGCTCCGTCACTTGCTACTAAGGTTTTATTGATTCAGAGCACAGATAATATAATGTTCAGAGTCACCCAGTCGACACCGGCTATCGCTGACAACCAGCGCTGTGGCTCTGTCTCGCACACAAGTCCCAGCATTATGCTGAGCGATGACCGTTTTGCGTAGTTATGACGCATACTTTGTAATGATTGTATTTATGATATTTTTTTTGTTTTTTATGGTATGCGTCGTGTCGTGCCTGGCGCAAATAAACAATTTTTCTTTCTTTCTTTATGTGAAAAAAGTTTCATTCAAAAATCTCAAACCATGAAGGTTCTATGTCAATTCGAAGTACCTATTACAATAAAACGGCAACTTCATAATTTAACCCATAGATTTAGATTTTTTTTTGCTACGCAAAAAGATACACGAAGCGTGCGAGCGAGAAATCCTAATCAAGTACAAACCGCCCAAGAGAAAAAGAGAGAGTGAATGACGTACCGATATGTCATTTTTTTCTCGAATAAGTAAACCTAGCGGCCCATCTGTTTTACGCCGCGGTGAATTTCTTGCATTTAAATAATAATCTTTAGATTTAAATTGATAATATTAATTATACAATTATGGTGACTTGTTCTGTGAGTGAATGTGACGTTACAAGACGAAATAACCCCAATAAACACACTTTTCACAGGTAAATACAATTTTGTCCTTGGATTGTTTTGATCCATATTTTGACGAATTTCTGCTAGTAATCGGCTCAGAAAAAGAGTCTTACAATAGTATATTGATTTCCAATGTTTTATATAAGTATATTTCGTATATATAAACAAAATTGGCGAAAATATTATGTAAAAGAGTAAATTGTTGGTTTACGCTAGGGCTTGACAAAGCGGTGACGTCATGAGTATCGATAAAAACTTAATCGTTTTTAGTGACATCATGACATGAATACAAACTTATTTAGTCAGGTTTTGTTAAAATAGATTTAAGTTACGATTGAGAAGATGTTTTTATCGAAACTGTACTTAAAGTTGCATGTTTATTATATTAGCCTTTATGTTTAAAAAAAAATCAGAGAGTTTGATGTTTTGTTACTTTGAGTAGGTTTAGGAATGTCATTATATTCTTCTTCTTAGCGTGTCGAAGTAAAAGAAGAAGTTGTATAGAAGTTGAATTTTTGAAGTTTAATAGACAAACTTTAAGAACTCAATTAAATAAGGCTGTACTATTTAGAGGACAGTAATTTGTTTTTTTTTAATTAATAATTTTACTTTTCACAAAAAATAAAATTATTTTTAAATGAAAACATATTATTTTGAGAACTTCATAATGTGTGGGAATGTGTGCTTACCTCGATTGAAACAATTGGTAAACTTATTTTTTCATTAGACTTTTCCCACACTAGAAATTTCTTCCTGTATCGTGGGTGCGTTTACAAACATTTCAACTCACATACACAAGACACCCAGATCCGGAACAACTATATTCCAGGCCTTATCAACAGTATTCTTAGGCTTAACTTTGGATGCTGAGCTACAATGGGGCCCACATATAGATAAATTGTCAAAAAAGCTAAGCTCCGCAGCATATGCTGTTAGAAAAATTCGTAATTAGTGTAATGTCGTACGGTATTCTGTTGTGGGGAAATGCCGCTAACATCCAGACTATCTTTGTTTTACAGAAAAGAGCTCTTCGATCAATTTATAAATTAAGCGCAAGACATTCTCTCAGAGAGAAATTTAAGGAGATTAATGTAATGACTGTATATTTATGTGTATACTGTGCTTCTCAGTATATTTATGAAAACCTTTCATGGTCTGGCAGTTTGAGTAGTTTATGCGGCCAACCCGAATGTCCTTTCTTTGGTATTGTTCGTCGAATCGTTGAACTCCTTAAATTCTGAGTAGAGCTGCACGGTTATTGAAAAATCCGTGCACTGACTGGACAGGTCCACTCAATCTGGCTGGTTCTTTCCTCAAAAGACCATTTCAGATATCAGTCTACATGGTCTTCACATGATCTAACCAAGATTTTGTCTAGAATTTAAAAGAGACTGTGACCTCTGAGTTTATTTCGGCCTTTCTTCTTGGAGTAGTCAGATAGGAAACGCCGACCTCATCTACTTTTATAAAATATGTAAACGTGTTTGTACAATTTATCATTCATATTTATCATTGAACTATCTGCAGGCCATACAAATTGTTCCGTGCGGGAATTGAACTCGCGACACGCAGCGCAGCAGCCGATCGCTCAACCACTACGCCAATCGTGTCGTCAATTTCAAATACCTGACGCTGTGGTATTTTTTTATTAGTACTTCAAATACTTGTGGCTTCAAAATACATTTAGCGATTTTATTAATAGATGCGTTCTGCATAAAATAGCGCTTGATAGCTTTCATAAGCAAAATGGCGACCACGTACGTCAAATTGTCAAGTACCTTGTAAATTGTCATTTTCATTTCAAACGGTTATTTTCACCGAACTTCTGTGTATTGATTAAGTTTATTAGTACGAATGTCACGATGGATGACCGACTGTATTTTGTTATTTGTATTTTAAATAAAAATAGTTAAAATACTGTATTTTACATTTTAAATACACGACTTAAAAATATTTTGTATTTCGTATTTTAAATACATGCGAGATATTATTTTGTAATTTGTATTTTAATTAAAGCAAAGCATGGTTTTTGCCCAGCAATCGTGTTTCTTAAGGTGTTCACCAAGTATCGATATCGATATTGAACATGGACTTTTTATCAACACTTTTTTAACTAACACATGGACAAATTCCCTCACACATAGATTTTATATTTTTGGTTTCGTTTTCCATCTGACTCTGTGTATCTTGTGCATACTATATCTATGATTTAACCCCTATTATTTCGGCAAATCTTTGCCATTACCACGGTAACATCATCAGCGCATAGTTTCCAACATGGCCCACCACACCCTGTTGTTGTTAACGTTTGCTTATAAAATCCACACGGCTGAGACAGTCACACATTTAGTCGTTTTTTCATGATAGCCATATTCCCAAAGGCTGTTTATAAAAATTCGCACGTTTTCGTCCTAAATCACCATCCATTTCGCTACAAAGCAAAAGTGTATATTCGTACGCGAACTAGCTTCTTACTGCTCATCACAGCATCTATCTCTTTCGCACGTGTTGTCGGATGAGATAGCATGCATTTTAACCCCGCGCACAAAATAGTTCGTGCCGTCGCGTCGACTAGGGCAACCTTAAAAGCTCTCGATGGAACCTCGACCGGCGTTTATGCACTTACTCGTTGTTGGACTAAAGTTCACCGTTTTACTCAAGACTGAATAACAGATTTCTCGAGTTTATGAACTTTGGCAAGTACACCTAACGACAATCTATCCTACAACATTCTGACGAATATTAATGATTAAGTAATTATATTGTAAACACTCGTGATAAGTGTGAGTGTGTTATGTACATTTAGTGCTCTGCACTGATAACTGGGTTGGTTCACGCAAGCGTAAAATGACGGCTATCGCGTTTGAATTTGCCGCTAGGGGCGCTGGTGTAGAGGCTAGTCTGTGTCTTCAATGGATTTTAGCGAGATTTTATTTAAAAAAAGGAAAATAAAAAAGCCTCATTATTTCATGCAAAAAATAATACATAGTTGAATTATGAAATAAAAAAAGATAGTAAATAACTTTCAACAGAGTTCAACAGACTAAAGACTGATACGTCTATAAGATGAATTATTAATAACAAAGTAACTCTTAATAAGATACGTAATACAATTAATTAATATAAGGCCAGTAATTACATAATTGCGTTTTCTTTACTTGTATTATAAATTCATTTTCATTAGGTAAAAACATGTTAGTTGTTGACAATATCTGTAAAATATACTAACATCACATCACATCATCAGCCTATTAATGTTCCCACTGCTAGGACACAGGCCTCCTCTCTGTGAGCGGGGAAAATATACTAATTTGATTAATTTCTAAAAAATAAATAACCGATAAGTCCAAGTCATTAAAATCCCGAATAAATAATTGATTAATTGAAATTCAAAGTAATTAAATAATTAAATGTAGTAATAAATAATGTGAAATAAATAATTTTAAATAGTTTATGTAGAAATAATCTTAAATAACTAAAGAATTAATTATATTATATAAAATTAAGTTGCATGAACCCCTCTGTGGGTAAAGGCCTCCTCCAGAGCTCGTCTTTATCTGCTGATGTAAAATTTCAGTTTTTGCCAGCGACAGTCTCTAGCTCGTCTTTCCAGCGTACCTTTGGTCTGCCTTTGCGCCTGTAACCGGTGGGCCCTCTCCATGTTGTGCCCACTTGAGTCCACCTACCATCAGTGCATCTGGCAACATTCTTCTTCTTCTTTCGTGTCGATTAACTCAAACTATACAACCATTCAAACTTTGTCCGACCAGTATGTAGCTACTCGGACAGCTCTATCATTTACTACGTTCAAATCCCGTAAGGTACAGGTGGTCGTGCATGAAGGGCAGACAGGAGGTGTGCCATATCTTGCGAAGGGGCCCCACACTGTCTCTGTGTTTTGGATGGGTCTGTGATATTCCATTTGGCCAGGTTGTTTTTACAGCGGCCAACCTGGGTCCGCAATCGGTTGCCAGATTGGCCACTGCAGTTCGTTTCCAGGGGGCAGATTTTCTGCTGGAGTGATGAAGTGTGGAGGAGTAGGGTATGTTTCCATAATTCACGTCTCTCGTCAGTTGCGCTGGCTTTCAAGGAGGTCGTATGTCTCAAAAAGCTCTTACGACTCGTCAGGCGCGCAGGTTGGAGTAGATGCTCATGTCCTCGCCGTGCCCTCATATCTGAAGTAGGCAGTGACCTGTCGCTGCCAGCCGTAGTCGAGTCTATGGTCGGCAGCGAAGAGTCCTGGAACGCGGTGATATCCTTCTGCGAGACGACCGTTTCGCAGAAGGATACCACGCTGCGGAGAGAGAGAGGGAGATTTCATTCGCTCACCCGATCCGCAGCCAGGCTGCGGATCGCTTCCAGCCCCCCTAAATGGGTCCAGGAGTCGCCCCCCCACACATCAGGACCCGAGATGCGCGCCTCTCTGGCATGAATTAAGTTATCTCTTTGCCACTGAGTCAAAGACCCATGTTTGGCAACTGTATGTGAGGCAGGGTAGTAGGTAGGTATCCATAATTTTCTTTTTCTATTGAATGTGGATGTTTTATTTCATGATTTCTTTATATGACCAGTACTTTTTCCAAGTTGTTGCGATTCACCTGTCGATTTCTTCGATGTTGTTATTTTTGCAGAAGGATACTAGTTAGCCCAATCAAATATAGTCGTTTACGTGGTCCACCGGTGAGTTATTTAGTGTAATTGGTATTTTAATATGGTTCGAAATTAATTTTGTTTTAGAAAGGTTCATTTCTAAGCCCATTTTTTTGCTTGCGACGTGATGATCTAACATCATTGCTTGGAGTTCTGCAGCTTCTTCAGAAAAAATAAATTTTCAATAAACTATAGGGTAGTTTATTGTTTTTTTTTTTTTTTAGCCGTTCCTATCCTAACTCAAGTTCATTTTTATACAGGGTGAATTTTTCAGGTAACCTGTATGTATACAGAAGGACCACTACCGCCATCCTCGAAAATTGTTACATAAACTTAACTTGACAGACGCACTAATGTTCTCACCAGAAACATAAAAACCGGCCAAGTGCGAAATTTTTAACTCGCGCACGAAAGGTTCCGTACCATTATCGCATAAAACAGCAAAAAATCACGTATGTTGTAAAGGAGCCCCACTTAAATATTTATTTTATTCGGTTTTTAGTATTTTTTGTTAAAGCGGCAACAGAAATACATCATCTGTTAAAATTTCAACTGTCTAGCAATCACCGTTCATGAGATACAGCCTGGTGACAGACGGACAGACAGACAGTCGGGCAAGCAGACAGACAGACGGACCGCGGAGTTTTAGTAATAGGGTCCCGTTTTTACTCTTTGGGTATGGAACCCTAAAAATGAAAAAGGCACCACAGAACAAAAAAAACGCCTACTACAAGGCACCAAGCTCGACAAAAACATAATTGTGAAAAAAGCGCTAAGTTCGACGAAGAAGAGTTGACATCTAGAAAGGTACTTAAGTAGTTACATAGTAAGTTTTATAGCCAGTTTTATAGCCTTCAACAATGTACAATTTCGTCTATGGACTTAAATTATTGTATTATTTTCTTAGTGTTGTCATCTTGAATATTTTTTTGATCTTTATAACGGAACATCATCTTTATGTAATTTCTGGCTTCCTTACATTGGCTGTGCCCCAGCTTTGTCGAGAATTACATAATTATATAACCAATAAGCTAAATGGAAAAATAACTCAGCCAAGTACGAGTCGGACCCGGCGCGCGTGCCGAGTGTGCCGTATGACTTAGGATTTTTGTTTAGCTTGCCTGTAAATTATCAGTGAGGCGCTATAAAATTACTTGAAAATATAAATTGATTATAATATTCGTTACTATTTTTAAATCTCTGCTGTGTTTAAAACAATAAAAGACTTAGACTAGAATTAGAATTCGTCGATTGCGACCTTGTTCAAATACACGATTATTGTATTTCAATGTGTAGAATATTCGCATTTTTTTTAAATACTTGATAGAATAACATGTGCAAGGCATTGAAAAATATATATTTTGTACATCTTCAAAAAGCCTGAATGACGTTACAAACGCCCCCGCTAGCACTCGTGGCAGCCGCGACTCAGCTCTACCCATTACTACCCGAGAATCCCTGTAAAATCGAAATGCTGTAAAAAAAACCGGCTAAGTGCGAGTCGGACTCGCGCACGAAGGGTTCCATACCATTATCGCAAAGAACGGCAAAAAAAAACACGTTTGTTGTATGAGAGCCCCACTTTTATTTATTTTATTCTGTTTTTAGTGTCTGCAACTGTCTAGCTATCACGGTTCATGAGATACAGCCTGGTGACAGACGGACAGACAGACGGTTCGCGGAATCTTAGTAATAGGGTCCCGTTTTTACCCTTTGGGTACGGAATCCTAAAAATGGCACTTTTTTCGTAGTGGACTCTGTCTACGGCGGCGTCGTGCTGCCGCTAACATACTTTGTGCCTGTACTTAGACGGCATTTATATTATCAAACCAATGCCATTTAATATAGAATCCGTAATTTAATACTAAAAATCTCAATCTGTAAAAATGAAGAAAACTTAACATAATTACCACCGGTTATCGTGAATTGTTTTTTTTATGTGGGTTTACTCTTGACTGTAGTCTAGGTCAGAGGTGACAGAAACAAAGTCGATAGAACTCGGACAGCAGAAGCCTGTTCACTCCAACTTTGATGAGATCCGGGTTGAATGGAAACACAGACGTAGGCAGTGAGTTCCACTCTATTGCTGTGCGCATTATGAAAGATCTTTCTTTGGAAGCGCTTGGTGCGAATTGGTCGAATGGCAACTAGGTAAGGATGGTAACTCTAGTGCGTTTAGATGTCCGATGGTAGTAGGGGGCCGGTGGGATCAGGTTGTGGAGTTTTTGAGCACACTCACCGAAGTACAGTCTGTAAAAAACCGACAAGCAGGCAACCTTGCTGTGAAGCTTGGCATCCACCAGTTTAACGTCGCCAATGAAACTCTTAGCTCTGTTTTCTACCGATTCAAGCGCGGCACGTTGATATTTAGCTGAGCCATCCCAAAGGTGGCTGCAATACTCCATGCAGGATCGGACTTGCGCTTTGTAAACAGTTAAAAGCTGTCCAGGCGTAAAGTATCGCTTCACTCTATTTAGGATGTCCAGTTTTTTGCCGCAAGTTGGGCTTTGTACTCAATGGAGTTGCCAAAGTAGATGCTGGATGTCAACTCCATGCCTAGGAGCTCGAGCCGATCAGTTACAGGAACAGATGCACCCCGAAAAGTAGGAGTTTGGTCGAAACGACTCCTTTTTGTTGTAAAAAGACATGCTTGTATTTTGGTCAAATATCTCCGCTCTACCATAGCCTCTCTCAAGATTTGATTGATAAACCACTATCTTACAGCGCAATCCAAGAAAACATCAATATAATCTGCTGCAACTATTAGAGGAGGACTTAACAGGACTTTTGAGCAACACCTACTCAGCTATCAAGCTGCTATCCTTTGAACCTGTATTCAGGGTGAAAAGTTGATAGCTGATTAGGTGCGGCTTGCGAGAGCTACCTACTATATACTACCTACCTACTACTACTAGCTACTCAGCTATCAACATTTCACCCTGAATATCTTACTCAAAAACCCTTCTATAGCTACCCCTTTATGTTTTCTACAGCCATAAATTTAGAGTGCTATAATTTTACTATCTGACTTAGTTGGTGTTTAATAATATTGATCACAAATTGGCTAACTTCTACTGACATTTTATGCTACGACCAATCCTCTTCAGCCAATCGTTTGCCGAAAAAGAATCTTCTGCTAGGAGGTCTTCGTCCTTTCAGGGGCTCTTCATCTTCTAGAGGTTCATACTTATTCCTGCAGTAGGCGCGCACTTGTCCTTTGAGATCGTGGTGGGCCTTTGACTTGATGACTGCCGTAAAGTGCCTGTAGCCGGCGCCCCCTCTCAGCAGCACGGGAATTGCTTCTGAAGATTCTATCGATATGTGTGAGATCTGAAAGAATAGAAAAGGTGTGATAACATGGGAATGAGGAACTTCCCTGTGGAGTCAAATTCTGTCTACTTCCTCTCTCTAAGTAAATAATACTGGCTATGGCTAGTTACAGAATTGAAAGATAAAACAAAAACAATACAAGAATCCATTCATTGATATGAAAATTCAATTATGTGGGGTGATAACTAAAAGTACAATCTACACTTGATAGCCTAGCTTGCCCGTGCATGAACAAGAAATTATTAGCGCCTGATGTGTTTTTATCAGTCAATGATTTAAGATTTATTGCTACTAAACCACTCATTATCATCTGCCTAGCCTTTTCCCAACTATATTGGGGTCGGCTTCCAGTCTTACCGGATTCAGCTAAGTATCAGTGTTTTACATGGAGCGACTGCCTATCTGACCTCCACAACCCAGTAACTGGGTAACACGGTACCCCTTGGCATGACTGGTGTCAGATCTAAACCACTCATGGAACTAAATTTTCAGATTTGCTTACTTGGATGTTGCTAAAAATAAGAAAACGGTAATCAGAAGACTGGATTTTTTCCGTAATTTTGAGAAGAATCGATTGAACTTAAATACGTAATACAAAATCATAAAAACCCTTTCGTGAATCAGAGCCTCATTGAGAGATTCTTATAACTATCTACAAAGATTTTTAAGAAAATCTATAAGAGGCCAATGTCAGCCTCAAGCAGTTAATTTTTTTGTATGAGCATATATGATCATTTTCTAGGTACAAATAGATATCACATGTTGCCGTGCACAGCGAGGCTCAGTGGAGGCTATTTTTCAGTCTCTGCGAGGCTGCTACGTGCTGATGGTGATCACCGGTCACAGGTGTGGTTTTAGCGAGGTAAAAATCCCACACTCCCTGGTATTTTCCCCAAAAGCCCAGGTGCCTTTTGAATGTTTCGCCGTTACAGAAAAAGGTAGGTACCAACGTAAGACGATTCACAGACACTTACCACGCAATCAAAGAGTCCTTGGCAGACAATCTTCTGGCCTTTAAGCTTAGCTGCATAATCAAACCTCTTCCTGAACACCCTCACATCATCCTGATACCTCAACCCCTGGTAGAGGGTCGTAAAAGGAGACGGCACGACTTGCTTGGCCGGGACAGTAGGCAGGGGCTGTGGGTAAGCGGCCTTGTCAAGTTGCATAAAGCTTTTCCTGGAAAATATATATTTATTGAGGAGAGTTTTGTACAAAACATTTGGGTGCGTAACGATTGTAACCAAGGATTGGTAAACTGTAGGTCCATGTCCACCGATGACGATCGTATTCGAACCAAAATTAGATACGAGTTATGTTTTTTTTTTGTAAAAAATGTATGTTTCATACTTACTTTCTAGGCCCAGGCCCTCTTCGTAAAGCAGTTAAGTTCGTCGCAGGCAAAGACATTAAATTTATACTAATCGCAGGCTTCATCTCCTTTTTAGAAAACTTAACAGCAAGCCTAGCACTAACTAAACGTCCGAATATTAAATAACAGAACACGCTAAATAAATTCATGGTTATTCTCATAATAAACAATTCTTCATAACGATCTATGAAAAATTAGTCTTGCTATATTTATGGCAATGAAGTCGGTTAAAAACATGAATTCATTGTAAAATATTGCCAGTCTGCGGTATTATATACGACCGATACGCCCTGTGGTGTTTTACGAGGTTTTTTATAGGCACGCCTACGATTTTCCACCATATGGCAGTTATAAAATTTACCGTGAAGGTCATGAAAAACAATCATACTTGATGAAAAGTGTTTTGTTGCATAATTAAATGTCAACACGAGCGTAGCAGCTATCGGATAACGATACGTAGGTATATCGTTAGGTACGTTGAACTACGTTTATCTTGGGGCAGTCGTTCAAATTAATGACCAGCGTCAGATGATGCAGGTAGGTACCTACAAATGCATGAGTTTTTTTTATTACTTGACTATTTTATCGATAAAAATACTAAAATAGAATAGAAAAAATAATAGTGAAAACACAATCAAAATTTATCGAAAAACGAAAGAGATATAACTTCCCTCTCTACGAAAACGCCGTCTTCTATGTCAGGTGTATGGGCGTCGTGCCATGTGACGTCATGTGGCACGTTGGACTTCCATTTCTAATTCTCAACTTTGTCGCTTTAAGACGGACACAGACTTACGTGTCGTAGCGTGGCGTGGCACCTTCTGACACAGTTGATTGGCTACAAAACTATTTGTTCTATGACGTAGGCTGAAACAGAGTCGTTTGATTGGTGGATCCCGCGCCACGCCACGCCACGACACGCAATTGTGGTTCCGCCTTTATAACTTCGTCCCTGATCGGGTTATCATTAAAAAAAACTTTCATATTTGTTTACAATAGTCACAGATAATACTAGCATATTATATAGTTATTACGTATTTCATTCGCAAATAAAAAAATTACACGCATATTCCCTATAATAAAAGTAGTCCAAATACACAGTGCTTTAATACCTAGTAGGTACCTTTAAACTGCATCAATCTACTGCTGAGCAAAATCACAGATAATATAATACTAGCATAGCAAAAGACTCCGTCCATGACTTCCAGAGCTTCAGCTATTTCGACCAAGGGCTAAATGCGGACCATAGTTTGTCGATTTTGTCCAGTATGTCCCACCTTTGGAAGGTGTTCAAAGCCACATAGTGTTTTAGCTGCGTTAGGGCGGAAAGCTTTACATTTCAACTCACTTATGTTCGAGCTGTTTTAATATATAACAGAGACCCGCAGCCGTATTGCGTAAGTGAATACGGCAACGCAAAGAGTTTGACCGCTATCCAATCGACAAATCACATGCGAGATGAATGACGCGATGTGGATTTCCGTCTGTGTGATTGGTCGATTTGGTCGATTAGATAGCGGTCAAACTCTTTGCGTTGCCGTATTCACTTAAGCAATACGGCTGCGGGAAACTGAGAAAATCTGCGGGGTTTAGTATATATTTATTGTGAAAGTTACACAATTGAAGCGGTACAAAAATTTTATTTAAGGCGCCGATTCCCTTGAGCAGCTGATTTTAAAATGAGAATCACGTCTAAACAGCTAGTCGTAAATTTTTGGAAAAATATATGTTAAATTAGACCATTTTTTTAATAATTTGATCTAAGAAAATTTTCAGTTTTATTCGTATAACATAGTGTAATTAATTTGTAAAGTTATGTCTAAAACGGACAAAAACACAACAATTGCACCAAAACCGCTGGGCGTATTGTAATGAAATTCACACCATCTCAAAGACAATTTAATTATCTACATTTTGATCTGAAGCTTTTTTTTTTTAAGTCGTAGAATAATAAGAAACGTACAAAAAACTACTAAATTTTGGGTCGCGCGGTTGTGAAACGAGTGCGCGTTTTGTTATCTCAAGGTCGTTGGCGTTAGTCGTCGTCTTAACGTTACAAAACGTACCTACCTACATGAAATAATTTTTTAGGTTTCCGTTCCTCAAAACGAAAAAAGGAACCCAAGGATGTGTCAAGACCTTTTTCTCTGGAACGATCTGCACTGACCTGTTTTATCAATAAAAACACCCCACATAAGGGATGAAATAACCACACCCTCATGATTAGAGCAATTTTAGAAGATGAATTAGGTACTTATTACGATATCCACATAGTCTAACAACCCTAACGATGGACCTATACTCCATTTGAAATAACATTAGACACGTTTCCAAATCTTTTTACAGTCCGTTCAACCGAATTTGAATTCTATTCCGTAAACATAAGGATGAAATAAAAAGCATAAACCTGTTACCAAAACCAACTGTTTACTACAGCTACCATTTGTCGTATTACCAACGCAACAGAAGTCAAAATCGGTTGAACGGGCTGTAAAATAGGCTAATTTAAACGTCTTATGTTATCGCAAATGGAGTTTAGGTCTCACAGAGGCGTACATTTAATAATATTTTTTTCAACACACTTGCTTATAAAGTGGCTCTAATTTCACCGCAATTAGGCAAATAATGATACCTGTTATCAAACTGTGACTTTTTCATTGCTATTATTCACAAGTGAGTTATAGAGTTTTTTTATGTATTGGTTGAGTTGCTTTGTTCTTAAAAAAGTTTCGATACAAAAAAGATCGTGCTCAATAGTACAAATAAATTAATGTACCTATTGCTTGCTCATTTCATGCAACTTCGTATTTAAATAGATAATTTCAACTTGTACGTGCTTAATAAATAAAACTTTCACTCAAATATAAATGTTATTTGCTCAGTAATTAAGAAAAATTGAAATTCCCTATTTTGTACGTGGCGAAAACACTATACACGAAAAGCCAAAAAAAAGAAACCTCATTCTTTTAGTCTATGGCCGATCGCGCAATCGTGAAATGCGCGCGCATAGGAAAACTGATTAATTTTGCCCGCCATTGCGAAAACATTTTCACAACTCATTTTTACTGTTGAAAATTATTTTTTAGTATTATTTTCTTCACAAGTGTGTTGAAAAACGTCGTATGATACACGTGTGTATTGATGATTACCGTCCTCGGCTCTCTTAAGACCCTCACCTACGGCTCGGGTCTCAATGGCGCCTCAGCGGTAATCACCAACATTGCACACTTGTACCATAATGTAATATTACGGCCATAGATAGGCCTGTGGGGTTTCCCAGAGGCGGCTTAATTAACTCTGACACTAGAGGTGGCCAAAAAAAGTATATAAAAATTCATCTAAAACTCAAAAGATAAATAGTTTTGTTTTGAGCCATAAAAGACAAATTTTAAACGTAATTTCACAAGTTTATAATGCATTTCCTGAAATTGTGTAAAATTTTGTTTTTTTGTTATTCTATGAGTTTTTCTACATAATGACAAAAGAATTACAACTCTAAACAAATTAGTTTTAATTTAATTATTGATTAGACCCCTGACCCCTAAGACCCCTGCACATTTTTGCAGAATTTTAGGAAATACTTACTTTAAAAAAGTGCACGGTTATAGCAGAACTTTATTTGCAGTAAGTTGGTAAAGTGACCACGACCTATGTAAATATTCTTAATTTAGTGTCACCGTTTTCCAAATGCAAAGTTAATTTTTTCCTTCAATCCAATTTCTTCATTCTTCTTGTTATTTCCCAGGCCTTTGACAGAGTTTGGTACGTGGGCCTATTATACAAAATAAAAAACCTTCTTCCGACAAATTATTACATTTTCTTAAAATCATACCTTGCCGACAGGTTTTTCTATGTTAAGCAGGGCGAAGATATAACCAAACTTCACAGAGCTCACGCAGGAGTACCACAAGGTAGTGTCCTTGGCCCGATCCTCTACCTGATTTTCACCTCAGACCTGCCCATGACAGATGTCGTTGTGATAGGCACTTTCGCTGATGACACAGCAGCCTTAACTACCCATGACGAACCGGCACAAGCAAGTAACATGCTCCAACGCTCCCAAGACAGAATCACGGAATGGCTAACTACCTGGCGGATAAAAGCAAACAAAGCTAAGTCGGTACAGGTGACCTTTACGATGCGACGTGAAACTTGTCCCCCCGTGTCGCTCAACAGAGTGTGGATACCCCAAGCAAATGAAGCCCTTGGACTTTATTTGGACCGTCGTCTTACCTGGAAAAAGGACATATTCACAAAACGAAAAGCACTGGGGCTCCAACTAAGGAAAATGTACTAGATGCTCGGCAAAAAGGCTCAGCTGTCGATGGGAAACAAACTGCTATTATACAAAAGCATTCTGAAGCCAATCTGGACTTACGCAGTTCAACTCTGGGGCACGGCCTCCAACTCAAATCTAGAAATACTCCAGAGAAACCAGTCCAAAATGCTGAGGATAATTTCTAATGCTCCTTGGTTCATAACAAACCATCAATTACACTACGACCTTGAGATCAGGACAATTCAGCAAGAAATGAAACACTTAATAAAAAAGAAAGAAAAATTGTTTATTTGCGCCAGACACGCCGCATACCATAAAAAAACAAAAAAAAATAACATAAATACAATCATTACAAAGTATGCGCCACAACTACGCAAAACGGTCATCGCTCAGCATAATCATATTGGAACAGACTGGATAATCATCCAAACGCACTAGCTACGCATTTAATGAATAATGATGCAACATTCAAAAGACTAAAAAGAAAGTACCCTAGAGATTTGTAGGGAATATATCTATACTATATACTATATATAATATTATAAAGCTGAAGAGTTTGTTTGTTTGTTTAAACGCGCTAATCTCAGGAACTACTGGTCGGAATCGAAAATATATAGCATAAATGAAAAATGCTGCAAAAACGTTAAAAAATAGAGCCTTTTTGAGAGCTTCAAAGTCAAAGTCAAAGTCAAAGCACTTTATTTCAAGTAGGCCAGTTACAGGCACTTTTGAATTGTCAAAAGACAAAATAAAATATTACAAAATTATGGTGCTACAGTCCCAGTCACAAGACATAATAACTGTGAAAGTACCGTAGATGCCCATTCCAAGGCGTAGATCTCTATGGAGAAGAACGGGCAAGAAACTCCATGGACACTCTTTTTCAATTAGGTAATTATTACAAATCATTTGTTACATCATTCATGTTGAGATTACACATTATGTGAGAACGATGTAGAAAGTTAAAAGTGTCCATAGTAAATATAAAAAGACAATTCAGAAATAAAATTAGAATCAATTAAAATAAACCATGGCAGCTAAGAGATGACCAGTCCCAACCGACAGCGCCCGTTCACGAACATGACACATGTATCAGCACCATTCAGCTCAACCATTTTGAAGGGAGCTAAATGATCCGACACACGCGCCACCATCGGCGAGACATTTGAGTGGGCATGACATACTCTCAACCACCGGAGTCATTCAAGTCAATAGAAGACGTAGGTATCTAGACAATGATAGCTCTGAAGTACATGGTACTCACACAATGCTGGCTATGCTGTTATATAATACTAGAAAGATTAACTCTATATAATGCAAAGATAGTAGCAATCTTCATCAGCTCCGACAATAACAGTAAACGATACCTACGACAGTCTTACCAAAAAATAAAATTTAAAAAATACACATAAAAACGAAATTAAAAAATAATAATATTTAACCTGACAGCAAGCTAATTTTGGTAAAAGAACACGAACATTGTCTTGAGTTCAACACAGCGACCAACTATGCTTATCATCTAAATAATCATTAATAGAATAGTATGCCTTAGAACAGAGATTAGCTTTTACCTTTGCTTTAAATGCGTTAAATGGCAAATCTAGAAAAGAAGACGGTAACTTGTTGTAAAAAGTTATACCAACCCCAACGAATGAACTATGCACCTTATGAAGTCGATGAAAGGGAGCTCGGAATTTGTCCTTATTTCTGGTGTTAAAGTTGTGAATATCACTATTGTTACTGTACAAATGAATGTTCTGCCTAATATATAAAATGTTGGCGAATATGTACTGTGAAGCCGCTGTGAGAATACCAATCTCTTTAAAAAAATCTCTTAGAGAAACACGCGCACCTAATTGGTAAATGGCACGAACAGCTCGTTTTTGAAGCACAAATATATTTTGAATATCAGCGGCTCTGCCCCACAGTAGAATACCGTAGGACATGATACTGTGAAAATAACTAAAGTAGACCAACCTTGCTGTATCAACGTCAGTGTATTGTCTACCCTTTCTGACGGCGTAGGCGGCCGAGCTAAGCCTACCCGCTAGGCTTGATATATGTGGCCCCCATTGAATTTTTGAGTCTACTGTTATACCCAGAAACACAGCTGAATCAACAGTTTCGAGCTTCTCATTGCCGAGCACAATGTTGGGACCCAGATTTCTAACATTGGGCAAAGCGAACTTTATGCATTTAGTCTTCTTGGCATTAAGAACAAGATTATTTGTTGTGAACCAATCTGTGACCATTGATAGTGCGTTATTCACGTCATCAAAAACTTGTCTATTCCTATCTACTTTAAAGATCAGAGAAGTATCATCTGCAAACAGTAGAACGTCGCAAATATCCTTTAAATAGAATGGAAGATCGTTAATATAAACCAGGAATAAAAACGGACCCAGTATTGAGCCTTGAGGTACACCCAGCTCAACAGGTAACCTGGAAGATTTAGCGCCATTAACGTCTACGCATTGGTATCTATTAAGTAAATATGACTCAATTACATTTAGGGCTTCGTTTTGAACACCGTAATGGCGTAGTTTACGCAAAAGCGTATCATGGTGAACGCAATCGAAGGCTTTAGAAAGATCGCAGAAAACACCAATTGCATTTCGCGACTTCTCCCATGCGTCAAATATGTGTTTCAACAAAGCAACACCCGCATCTGTAGTCGAGCGACCCTTCGTAAACCCATATTGGTCATTGTGAAGGAGGCTATGTAAGTTAAAATGTCTGAGTAACTGCTTAAGAATTAACTTTTCAAATATTTTGCTGAATGCAGGCAAAATAGAGATCGGTCTGAAATTACCAATATCATTTTTGCTACCGGATTTAAATAGAGGGATGACTTTACTGCTCTTCATGAGATCAGGAAAAGTACCCAAATCAATGCATTTGTTAAACGTAACAGCAAGATAGGGGGCCACAATGTCTATTATATTGCCCAAAAGTTTGGTAGATATGCCCCAGTAATCACCCGTGTTTTTAGATTTAAGAGAATTAAAAACATTAACTACATCACGAGGCGCTACATGCTCGAATCTCAATACATAACTACATTTAGGGACGCTACTATGCAATAGGTTTTCAGCCTTAGACGGCGACGAACTTAAGGAGCAAGTCGTCGTTGCAGGTATGCTCGTAAAAAACTCATTAAACGCCTCAGCTACGTCAGCTGGTTTATTAACTAATTTGTTATCAACCATGATCTCGAGTTGATTTTCTTTTTTAACCGATTTACCCGTTTCGTTGTTTATGATTTTCCAAGTGGCTTTTACTTTGTTATTAGAATTTTTAATAGTCTCACTTAGAAATTTTGATTTTGCAACACGACAAATCTTTTTAAATAATTTTGAATAATTTTTAACATAATTATTCTAAAAAAATGTTATCAAACTTGTACTGTCTCAGACCATACAACTCATACAATCTCGCTCGGCTTTTATAAATGCCTGGTGTAGCCCATTGGTTGAAACCAGCGGAAGTCCCAGTAATGTTGATAGTTTTAGTTTTAAAAACGGATTTGTACTCATTTTGCACAACATCAAAAAGGGCCTCGTACATTTCATTTGGGTTCTCGTACTCTATTATTGACGGTATAACTTTAAGAGCTATATTATTTTTAAACTTACTGCAACGACTAACAGTATAAGGCCTGCATTCTACTTTGCGCGGCTTTATACTTAATGGCATAGGGAAGCTAGCCATTAATCCACAGTGATCTGATGATAAATCACTTAACACCAATTTATTGTCGGCATCAAAATCACAAAATATATTATCAAGGCAAGTCGACGAAGACGCCGTGATCCTAGTTGGTTCGAAAAACAAATTAACTAAATTAAAAGATTTAAATAAGTTCAGAAGCCTAGTACTTAGTGGAGTAACATCTAAAATATTAACATTAAAATCTCCACATAAAATTATATTTTTACTACTGCATTTAATCTTATTAAGTGCATCCTCCATTGCAGATTCGAAACTAGTAAAGTTCCGTTGCGCAACATTCATGTATGTAGGTAGGGTAGGTAGGTAGCCAGTTGACGGGAGCGAAGCCGCGTGGGACAGCTAGTTATAAATAAAGGGCACAAGCCACTGGACTGACTGCCCTCCAAGACAAATGTTATATTCCTAACCTTATGCTGCATGTTCGCAATAAGCGGAACAGATTGCAAGAAAAAGAGAGAGAAAAAAAATACTGGTTTATCTTTTCGTTAGAGCAATGTTCGGCCTTCTCATTGTTTAGGAACTTCAGTAATGTTACCTAATTATTTTGATGAAGCTGTTTGTACGAAATCCTCAGTGCGCGAGTTCGAAATGCACTTGGCTGGCTTTATTATAATATGTAATCTATTGCTTGTTTTGTTAGTTTTGTTACTGAGTATTCCATCCATGAAGGTACCTATAACTTCATGATTCCATCAAAGGAGTATGCTTATTATAAACGCAAAACGTAAATAAAATATTTCTAGCGCATAAACAAAACGTTTTTTGACATTGACAGTTTTCAATTGATTGGATATTCTTGTCAGATTCTTGTCAACCAATTTTCTTGCTTTGTATTTTTTTACTTCAATAAATTAAATAATGTGTAAGAAAGAAACTGCAACACTATAAAATTTACTATTTGCGGCGCTTATTTTTTCCTTTTATAAATTCGATAAATCTTTACAATGGACGGTAAGACGGCTCGCTAAATTGATCTGTTGGTATAATTAAGTTTAATTGTTATTTTAATATTATTGCTATTTTAGGCGTTTCTCCTAAGAAATCACCATCCTTGGAGACTTTGGTCATTCGAAATATAACCAGCGTGACCGAACTAAAGGAAAAACTCAACGACATCATTAAAACCGGGAAAGATTATGAATATGACGTTTCCTCGTGTATAAAAACTTTGATTACCGGCAGTGACCAAGATATTGTGCAGTTAAGTATGGAAGCGATCGCAGAGCTCGTTAAATGCGAAGAGAAGCGAGAGACATACGCTAGCAAAGATATAATAGGGCCTATACTGGATATATTGAGAAAAGATTCCATTGCAGATAATGTTGAACTTATTAAGCAGTGCTGCAGGGCTCTCGGCAATTTATGCTGTGACTGTGACACAGCTAGACGCACAATTCTCGAGTTGGAGGGCATTCCAGTACTTTTAAAGCTGCTTGAAAGTAGTATAAACATGCAGTTCGAAGAAATACAAACATTTTCAACTAAATCAATGCTGAACTTTGCTATTGGTGGAGCAGAATTCACAGAGGCGATATTCCAAGGAGGTATGGTGGACGTGGTCCATAGAATGATACTTATAGAACTTCAGAAGCAGGATTATGATAGTGATATGTTGTCGACTTGTTTGTTGTTATTGAATGTTATAAATGACAACACTCCGGAGTTGCTGTACAATGATGGTCTTAATAAGGCAGTTCTAAAGATTCTGAAGGAAACAACAACAGTGGAGATCTCTGAAGTGTGTCTGGATCATTTGCATGCACAAGCTGAACATGGTGAGTGATTTGAGGATACAATGTGAAATCATAATGTCCATGAACCATTAATTTGTTGGATAAAACTGCACTCCGTGTGGTTACCTTCCTGCCAAGTTTATTAGTATAATATTATTGAGTCATGATTTTGCATTAGAGCAGTGGTGGCCCAGTGGTAAGGGCCGACACATGTCGTAGGTTGTGAGTTCGAACCCAGGCAGGCGCTTTACTTTGTGTAAATTATTTTATCAGCACTGCTCTTAAAACGGTGAAGGAACACATTGTGAGGAAACCAGCATGTCTTAGAACCAAAAATGCGAAGACATGTGACATCCACCAACCCGCACTGGGCCCGCATGGTGGATTAAGTCCCATTACCTCACACAAAGAGGATGCCAGTGTCCCAGCAGTGGGAACATTAAAAGGCTGATGATGATGATTTTGCATCTCATTTGAACCGACTATTTTAGCAGAAAAGGTGGTTGCTAGAGAATAGCATAATAATTATGAAGTACAAGTTTCAAAGTACAGGCTTCACACGCGTGAATACTGGGATAAAAAGTACAAAAAAACATACATCTGTACATCCAAACTTTCGCGCTTATAATATTAGTAATAAGTGAGATGTTATCTGTCAATTACAGAATTAATCCAATGTACAAAAATTAACATCAATAATTGTAATCTCTTGCAGAAACCGTAAAGACATTAATAGCCAAAGAACATGGAGTGCAACTGGTGTGTTCCCGCCTTGAACAGTTTGTCACTAAACACAATGCTGGGGAGCTGAACATTGAAGACTCAGAAGTGGAGAACATAATGAAGCAAGCCTGCGAGTTGGTCATCATTGTGTTGACTGGAGGTAAGACAATGTGTTGGTAATATCGCTCATAGCAGTGGAAGTTGTTGAAGTGAATAGGTTACTTCTAGGCAAGCGTGTTACACCGTCGACCACATCATCGCTTACCATCAGGTGAGATAGTGGTCAAGCGCGAGCCTAACTATAATAAAAAAAAAGTTCGGCCTTAGGCTTGGCTCTCTCTTTATGGTCTCCTTTTCCCCCAGATGAAGCTATGCACATCCTGTACAACAACGGCGTTGGTGAGGTATACCAGACAGTAGTGAAGTGGCTGGACTCACAAAACTATCAACTACTCACCACTGCTGTACTGGCCATTGGGAACTTCGCCAGGCAAGATGATTACTGCACACAGATGATGCAGGATAAGATTTTTGATAAGCTGCTGGGTAAGACCATTTTAACTTTGAGAACCTGGGATATGTGTAAATCACATGGATGTAACTTGCAACTTACATCAAAAATTCTACATAAGTATTTTAATGATCTTCATTGATGTTATTTACTTAATAAATCTATATCTTTTATCTGTAAGAGTCTTTAGTTTTAAAAAGACTAAGTGCAAATAAATAAATTAGTCTTTTTACCCGGAAGCAAGTAAAGGGTTATGTTTTTCGAGCTTATCTTGTATGTATGTATGTAATATTCTTTTTCACCTAACTTACATGTGTCCAGCAACTAGTTATCCATTTTTTAAATAATGGCATGCGATGAACCTGAAATTTGTCATACTAACTTTTATACTAACTTACTTACCATTTGTAACTTTGGAAATATTGAAATAATATGCTCCCGTCATGTTTGGGCTCATTGGATGTGTTTGACAAGTGATATTACACTTAAGGCTCAGTTTTTGATCAGTAATTAACTCAACCATTGGTTAAATATGCTAACCAATGGTTTAAAATTTCGGTAAAACGCGTTTATTCGTCAATTGTTAGTCTAAAAAATGGTCAAATAATTAAATCTCCAACTTATTTGACCATTTGAAGTTAAAAAACTGAAGAAAAATAGTGCAACCATTGGCTAGCATAGTTAACCATTGGTTAAGTTAACTATGGATCGAAAAACTGGACCTAAGTATCTTTCAGTTCAAAAGGCTTGTTTTATAAACACAATATTTTCTTAATATCTAATTATTCTAAGAAACTAAGATGAAGAATAAAAAAATCCTACTCTGTAATTATCCTTCTTGTTGAGGAAGATTCACAATTCAATGTTATTTTCCAGACATATTCGAAACCTACAACAACTTCAGCATACAGATGCATAAGGAGCCAGAGAAAACCCACCCTATTGACACGGTCACAGTGATCAAACTCCTGCACGCCGTGCTATCGACGCTGCGCAACTTGTCCGTGCCGCAGGCTAACAAGCGGGTGGCCGCGGCTCAGGGCAGGGCGGCGCCGATGTTGATGAACGCTCTGCCGACTACTGAGGACCATCACGTGGCCTATAAGTTACTGGCGACGATTAGGTTGTTAGTAGATGGGCAAGGTATGTTATTCGTTGTTTTGTTGAATTTGCAGCTGTTGTAGTTAATAGCTAGAGATTTTTTTGAATCATTTTTCTGCTCTTTAAGTCACATGCTTATGGTTCAAATATTTTGTATGGTTTTTGTTTTTTTTTTGTGTAGAATATGACACAAAACAGGATTGTGGTTGTTTCTTTCTTGTTTATGATTATAAAAACACACCTACAATAGGAGAATAGTATTATGTGCGGAGCTAAGATTTTTAAAAGTTGCACAATCAGCTTGTTTTTTTTTTTTTTCTATCTATTGGGTCGCGCTTGACCACTATCAGCTCACCTGATGGTAAGCGATGATGTGGTCGACAGTGAAACACGCTTGCCTAGAAATATTGTAGCTGTCGGGAAACACAGACTCCGGCAGGGAATTCCACTCCTTAGCTGTACGCATAATAAAAGTGTTCCCAAAACATTTTCGAATCGTCGTTCGAATGTTAACACTCTTGTATAGTTTGACCGTGACCGCTATACCGCGCCTTAGGAAGGTACGGCGAGGCGGAGGACGGGAAGGAAAGAGCATGAGTTCAGTGAGATCGATATTGTCGGATAAATCTTACGATATTATAAAGCTATACAGATATAGCGTGTAATCACGTTATCACGGAGTATTAAGAGCCCCTACAAGTTTCACGAGCTAAAAACAGAAAACAGCTACTTTTTCAGCGTAAAAGTCATTTATTCAAACTAGGCTGAGAATCAGCACTTTCCGAAAGTCAAAATTACATAAGACAGTCCCCCACAAACGCCCGCCCTTCACCACTTCCTAGTGCTTTTGCTGGGAAGAAGAAGTGGCGCAACAAACTCCCCAGCAGCACAGCTGTCTGTTCAGTTAGAAAAAAAAAAACAAAACTTGATTCTATACAATAGTATGCAAATAATTTACATTACTCAACACAAAAAATTAAAATAAAATATATTTGCCATAATGACAGCTAGCACACGCCAATATACCAACAAAAACATCGAAATCTAAACTCGAGCGAAAATAAAAACTAAAAATAAAAACGTAAACGGAACTTAGTACCCGAATTATAAAGCCTCCAGGCATAAAGAGCGTGCCCGCCTACATATAGCTAATATAGCTGTACCTCGAAGTCACATAATTATGATAAACTAGGACCATCGAAGTAAAAAATAAATCAACAGTTAAAGCTACAAGATATATGATAAATCTTTTAATGGAATTTTTGGCTTCACATCTAGTAAATGTACAATAAATATTTTTGATAACTGCTCAAATTAAATTAGATAAAATAAATTCTTAAAACACACGTTTTTACGTAATCGCGAAACACCAGGTTTTCAATTGCTTTTTCAGCTTACTAGTGGCGAATAATAATCTGCAAAAAATGGTATGGACTGGGCATATAGTAAAACTAGTAAGCCATCAATTTTGTTTTTCAAAGGTTTATTGTATTTGTACTAAAAAAAATGTTGTTCACGCGGAGAAAAGGCAATTTTATCATGTGCGAAAGCGTCGTCTACGCGTAAGAATATGTTGAATATAAAAATAACTGGTAAATAATTTGACATTTGAGGTGTTTATCAATCGAATCCAATTTTATTATATTATATTTTTGAGTACTTATTTTATTGTAATAAATTGTCTAAATAATGCCTTATAAACCGTTGCGCTCGCGCGAGGCATTCAGTCTCGCTCAAGGGCTTGTAGACGATGGACCTGTGTCATTTTTATGTTTGTCATTATTTTAACACGCTTTTATCAGCTTGGTATGTAACTATGTATCAATGTAACGGAATCTTTGAACGAGATTTTCACCCACTTCAAAACGTCGGATTGATTTGAAACTTTGCACACCTATCAAGGACCGATGACAATGCAATAATTTAGTCAAAGTCAAAGTACTTTTGAAAGTCAAACAAAAATTAAAATTTACAAGTAATAAAAGTTGATTCTACCGTGCGCGTTTAAATTGTTTGTCCCATTAGCCATACCAAGATCTTCAGGATTAGCGACTTTTTGGTTCAATTTACCATTAAAGCGTGTTTTTTAGTTTTTAGAACTACAATTTATTTTTTATCATATAACTTGTAGTTATTGAGAAATTTTCGCTGAAAAAGTAGCTGTTTTCTGTTTTTTGGTTTGTGAAACTTGTAGGGGCTCTTAAGTAAATGGAGTACTACCACTTACCAAAACCACAACTAATCATAACTTTGCTTTTACGCCAGAGGGCACAGCGAAGATACTGGCCAGTAACTCAAAAGCACTGCAGGCGGTCGCGAGGTGGGGCCACGCCGCCGAATACGCGGGGGCCTCTGGGGAGGCGCCCAGACTGCTCGCCTGGACCGTGAAGCAGCTGCGGCATCACTATCAGTGGAGACATATCGTTGAGGTGAGATAAGCAGTATATGTTTAGCGTTATGCGGAACAGAGTGTAAAGTTCTGTTCATTTCTTGTTCGCGTCGGTGCGCTGGCACGACAGTCGTTCATATTTGTTTGGCCCAAAACTTCCACGGCGTCGTCGGTGGCAGCGCATGGAGTACCCTTGATACACGTTTTGGGGCATAGAGGACAGGACAGGAAGTGGAGCATGGTTTGCGAAGATCTTCCAGTGAAAAGGGAGAATTTGGAACCCCGACCTGTCAGGTGTTGTGTGGGCTAAGGTATGACGACAGGGTACGAAAAAGATTAAATTAAAAAAACCCCCGTCACAAAACCCCTAAAAAGCAAAAAATAACCCTCGTACTCGCGTCGGGGAACCGCCAACATGTACAGCAGTTTATTTTATTTACTTAGCGGTTCCCCGACGCGAGTACGAGGGTTATTTTTTGCTTTTTAGAGGTTTTGTGTCGGGGTTTTTTTTAATTTAATTTTTATTTCATGCTTTTTAAACTACATATAATATACCTAGTAGTAGACCCGCTTCAATCGACAATCTATCGAAATACGTAATTATGACACAATATCTAGCTAAAAAACCCAGATTCAAAGAGTAAAATGCGGATAACTTTTGAATGGCTGAACCGATTTTAATCAAACATAGCTAAGAACACTCTCGACAAAGTCACCTTTTAAACAAAAAATTTAAATCAAAATCGGGTCATCCGTTTAGGAGCTATGGTGCCACAGACAGACACACAGAAAAAACGGGGGTTAAAAAGCAAAATATTCTATTTAGTCCGTCGGTTACATTATCAAAAAATTTTGAACACGTAATTTTTTGCTTTATCATACATACATAAACTCACGCCTTTTTCCCATGGGGGTAGGCAGAAACTACAGAACGCCGCCTGCTACGATCCTTACATACTTCTTTTGCTTTATTACACTTAAAATTATAAAGGCGAAAGTTTGTGTGTGTGTGTGTTTGTATGTTTGTTACTTATTTACGCTCAAACGGCTGTACGAATCTGGGAGAGATTTGGCACAGATATAGATTATAAAGTCAAAGTCAAATGTATTTATTCAATTAGGCCATTGAGCGGCACTTTTTAACCGACTTTCGAAAAAGGAGGAGGTTCTATGTTCGACTTCTTGTATGTTTTTTTTTTTTTTTTTTTTTTTTGTGTATGTTCACCGATATCTCCGTCAATTGTGGACCGATTTTGAAAATTCTTTTTTTGTTTGAAAGAGTATGTTCCGAAATTGGTCCCATTTTAATTTGGTGAAGATCTGATGAAGAACTTCGAAGATATACAACAGAACTCTTCAATAAATAACGGCAAATCTCTCGGGACTGCTGAAATCGCATGTCTGTTTATTGTTTATACCATTTCATAACATAACACAACGCCAGTATGCTCTTAAGGGGTAAGCAGATCTCTCATTTGATCGGTTTTGTTCAAGTTTCATGATATTCGGGTAATCTATTCTGGCGTTATAGGAAACTTACTAAACAACTTGCCTATTAGGTAGATACAACTAAAAAGTGAAAAATAAAAAAACTTTTTTACAAAAAAATACTACCGACTTCCAAATAAGAAAACTACAAAGTGAAAAATAACTTTATTTTTGGAAGTCGGTGTCCATAACGAAAAAAAATGGTACCTACGAAAGACACCGACTTCCAAAAATAAAGTTATTTTTCACTTTGTAGTTTTCTTATTTGGAAGTCGGTAGTATTTTTTTGTAAAAAAGTTTTTTTGAACGTAAACAATTAAAATTTACAAGTAATAAAAATTGATTCTACCGTGCTATAGTCTAGTCTGGAATAGCACATAGGATACTTTTAATCCCGAGAATATGTTCCCTTGGGATAATTTTCGACATTCACGCGGGTGAAGCCGCTGGCAGAAACTAGTCAATCAATAAAATAAAAACTGGCCGAGTATAATAAAATAAAAAGTGCGAGTCGGACTCGCGCACGAAGGGTTCCGCACCATTATCGCAAAAAACGGCAAAAAATTCACTTTTGTTGTATGGGAACCCCCCTTAATTTATTTTATTTTAATTTAATTATTATTATTTTTTTAAGTGAATATACAACTAAATATTCTGTGAATATTTCAAGCGTCTACCTGTTGCCGTTATTAATATCGAGCAAAAAATCACGTTTGTTGTATGGGAGCCCTCTTAAATATTAATTTTATTCTGTTTTTAGTATTTGTTGTTATAGCGGCAACAGAAATACATCATCTGTGAAAATTTCAACTGTCTAGCTATCACGGTTCATGAGATACAGCCTGGTGACAGACGGACAGACAGACGGATCGTGAAGTCTTAGTAATAGCTAGGGTCCCGTTTTTACCCTTTGGGTACGGAACCCTAAAAACACCAAGATAAAGGGAGTGGGGTCTTGTGACGTAACTTCATTTTTTGTTAACGTGACAAAAGAAAATATGTGTCCAATATTTTTTGGAAAACTAAATGACGGACTAAATAGAAAATTTTTAGTCATCATCCCTATTGTCCGTTGGTTGATACTGTCAGGCTGTTGTATACATGCTCGCGTGCACATTTTTAGGGTTCCGTATCAAAAGGGTAAAAAAGGGACCCTATTACTAAGACTCCGTCTGTCTGTCTGTCACCAGGCTGTATCTCGTGAACTGTGATAGCTAGACAGTTGAAATTTTCACAGATGATGTATTTCTGTTGCCGCTTTAACAACAAATACTAAAAACAGAATAAAATAAATATTTAAGTGGGGCTCCCATACAACAAACGTGTTTTTTTTGCCGTTTTTTGCGATAACGGTACGGAACCATTCGTGCGCGAGTCCGACTCGCACTTGGCCAGTTTTTTGTAATAAACTTACGATATTTGCAATAATCCGGTGGTATTTTCTTAAAAATAATATAAATCTGCAATCTTCTAAACAATTATTAAAATACTAACTAAGAAATACTAAATATGATGACTATATATAGTTGCATGGTCGACGACAAGGTTTACATTTAAAGCAGGATCCGGTTTCATGCCTGAGTAATATCAGGCTCAACATGAAGTATCATGTAATAAGTTTCCAAATTACTAATGTTGACCTCTACTCTTTCAGGTGGACGGCTGCATATCAAGTCTAGTAAACATGCTAGTAGCCTCCCACTCGCTGATGCAGAACGAAGCAATTCTCGCCCTTACGCTCCTCGCAATAGAGTCACTCAAGGTACTCTCGCCCAACCGCCAAGAAACATACGAATACGAAAAGAGCTTTATCGCCCAACTAATAAAGTCGGAAATCGGTAAGCACGTCACAATACTCGTAGACACAAATTGCGCGAAGATGCCGATCGAAGTGGCTGAGAATTTGCTCGCGTTCTTGGATATAACATCTAAGAACAGTAAAGTCGCTTTCGATTATAAGGAGGCGAAAGTTCACGATTGTTTGATAAAATTCAGTGATTCAAGGAATGATCTGACCAATGATATGAAGGCCTGCATCTTTGGTGTTTTCTCGTCAATAACTAACAACGGGAAAAATGATTAATTTCACACATTCACTTGATTGACACAAATGAAGAAACACCAAATATTTTGGCCAGTTTTGTTGAATTTATATGAAACATGAAAGTGTTATTTTTAATGTTAAGCGTCCAATCGGTTTTGTTCTGGGTTATTTAGAACAAAACTAATATGATGGGTTTTTGGCTAGATATGGGTTGTTGTCACAGATTAAATAAGTAAACAAATGGACTGTGTTACCTCTCCAATTATGAGTCTCTCAACTGTCGAAGTATTTCGTACGTAAGTTAGCAATC
Source organism: Orthosia incerta (assembly GCA_948252205.1). Lineage (NCBI taxonomy): Eukaryota > Metazoa > Arthropoda > Insecta > Lepidoptera > Noctuidae > Orthosia > Orthosia incerta. The sequence goes on from OX411746.1 coordinate 25,042,812, forward strand.
CATTCGTTTATTATTCTGTGGTCCCAACACTTTATGATTTTACCATTCAGAACATATCCGGCCTCATCCTATTTGTAGTTAATATTAATTTTCGAGCAATTATTTAATCAATTCTTAGTCTACTTGCATGTGTGATAATCATGATAAAAATATTACATTTAATTTAAGAACAAGTGGTTATTATCGTTAGGTTAATTTTAATTATTATCCTAAAACTAAATTGGATTTTAGCCCGGTTTCCATATTTAATAAAGAATCGTCAATTTTTATTTTATTATAGAATGAAGCCAAACTGTTTCTATATCCCTAAACGGTTGGTAACTTTGGGGACCGGGCATCAGTGAATCGAGATATTAAAAATAAATCCTCCTACGTTTTTGTAAGCTTTTTAAAAGTCTCTAGTCATAGTTTTAAACTTTCTCTATTTCGGTAAATGCTAGAGTTTTGTGCATTTAAACTTACTGTGTAATGTTTATGCGTATTTTCTATATAATACAATTATTTTTGCGATTCTCTCGAATTTTTACATTCCAACCTTTTAAAATCTTTGCCTTTTTATACTGTCAATGTTGTCTCTATGATAGCTTGCTTGTGGACTGGCTCAGAAATTAATCACAAAATTGGATTCAACTTGTGAGGTAATCAAGATGAAAAATTGTTAGTTACTTTTTACAATACTTATTAGGAGAAATGATTAAAACCTTGGTTATTTTAATGTATTTACTTTTTCTTCCCTTTTGGCCAAAAACTGCCACTGCCACGGCATTGTACGTAAGTGACAGCGCAAATGTCACTGTCATTAATTTCTGATCAAGTCATAAATTAACGGTTGTAATTGACACTAATTCACATACAAATAATAGCAATACTGATGAAATACTCAAAGTACAATGTAGGTTCACATAGTGAATTATACTGTAATATTAAATTTTTCCATTTTTTAATACTTAGTCCGCAAATATTGCTTATACCTACGTCATAGTTATGAAGTTAGTGAGGGCACGTCTCTAGTGGAAAACAGAAGTAATTAAGCATTAATAAAGAAACAGGACTTAGCATTATGAGTATTATGACACTCATGGGAGTCTTGAGGGGACTTGCCTTTGATTCTACATTCATCTCAAATTTGGTAACTCAGGAGTGATAGATATAAAAGATATGAATCATTCCGTTACCATCAATCACTCTTTATATCCGTTCACATTCGAATGTATCACTGTATCAGTGTATCTTTACAACTCATTCACTCACAGCGTCTTTTTCTATCTATGTCGCACACAACCGCTGTGTAATTATGAGTGGCGCTGTTCGTCACCATTTTACCAGCAATGCAAAAAATAAACAAAAACCGATCTTATGTCCCATTCAAAATGTAAGTTCCAAAAACGTCCGTTTCACAGATAAGTTGGTCAAAATCTACCTACCTCGGAAAGATACCTACCTAATCTATCTATCGCTCTTACTGATTTATTGAATAGTTTGACTACTGAAATGAGCCACACTGAGTGAGTGAGCAGCGCAGTGCAATGCGCTGTGTTTCGTACGCGCGACCGTGAGCTACTGATACATAAAGATATAAAGATACAGAAGAGTGATACATATCCCAGTGATCGAAAGATACATATCAATCTTTTCTTTTTAGTGATACATTTTGCTCATGTCTAGCACAAAAGATAATTCTAGACGTTTTCATAAATTTATGGGTGCCGAAAAACGTACCTACAGTTGTGCGTTCCGACCAAGAGACCAAAGCCTTCGCATCTGATGTTATTTGACGTCACGCTAAAGCTGCGCTGGCATCGTATTAAACATAATTTTGTTGAATCAATCAATCTAACGTCGCTGAAGAAGTGTAACATGTTCCGGTGCAATTACTGTTCCTAAGTAAATAAAACACATCCTAGAGGCGTGCTCCTTATCCTATTCACTTTAATCGTAAGATTTTTGATAATCCGATAGTGCACTTATTGAATAGTTTGAATTGACGCTTGACTCGTGAAAGTGTACAATTAGATTTAGCTGTACGAGCATCTTTTGGCGCGAAAGTTATGTCGCCATCTTGATTTTTTTGTTTTAATACAGAATTCATTTCTGGGTAAAATAGTATTAATTCTATATCAGTTAGATTACAAAAATTATAGGAGACGTATTTTTTCTGTTTAGTAAATATTTTATTTGGTAGTTTAACTGGCGGTTTAAATAGCTTTTTTTAGTCATCATCCCTATTTCCATAGACAATTCCTCAAATGTTTACTAACAGCACCCTGACAGTGTCATAAGCGCCAAAAGATTATTGTAGCACTGTACCCTAGAATGTCTAGACTACGCTAAATATGTGTGTTCACTAATGTATTAGTTTAATTTTGTCTTTTAGTCAATTCTATTATACATATTATAATTAATTATGTGTTGAGGTTGGGCCAGCTGCTGCTGTAGAACTTTGTCACTCCAAATGTTACGAATGTCATATTTTAGACACTCCTCCCGCTTGTAGTCCAAGCAGGATAATCATGCACCCGCAAGTAATTAAATATTTATTTTAATATGACAAAGTTCTAGCAATTGACCCAGTTTATAATCAATCTTTGTATTGCCAGATCAGAATTTTAAGTTTACTGTAAGAGTTGCAATTAGTCTTCTATCTTAAATTTATTATACACGCTGGGCTAAAAATCGTGGATCAAACGAAACTGGGCGATATATGGAGCTATTTGCAGTAGGTAAAAAAGTTTTTTTTTCTCCTATTTACCCTAACTATCGCCGTTTTGTTTGATCCATCCATCTGGCAACATTTTTTATTTGCTTTTAAAATAAATGAGGTTTTGGTAAAACTCATGTTTAGACTAGCCCCTTTTTCGTAAACATACAATGAAGGTTCTAACTGCCCATATAATTATGATAAAAGCAGTTTTCAATACAGTTATTAAACATGGCGTATTTTCAGAGGCTATAATTATAATTCGAAAATTAAATCTTTTGCATAGGCATCTTTCTGTTACGCGACTTTTGTTTACGAGTTCGATCATTAGTTTTGCAGTTGAGTTTAAAATTTATAAGTCAATTTAAAAAAGTTTAGTAGCATGAAGTTTTCATACATAGAATAAAATGAAATAGATTTGATACGAGGAAAAATTAATGATTCCGCGTACGTTTTAGTATTGAATTCTCAAGTCTTTTAAATGGTTGTTTAATATATTTAATTACCAGTTTTAATTTAATTATTTTCTCATCAACATTTGTCAAAATCGAATAGGTTGTATAGGCTGTTATCGTTGTAGAAAAAAATGTCCAGTCGCAAAAACACGCCATTTTCTGAAAATTATATTTTTATGTGGATAAACAAATCTAATTCTTTGATTTGTTTTTACTATTTCATACAACTGTATTGAAAAATGTTGTGTGATACACGGGTGTGTAGGTTATTGCAAACTCTTGTCATTAAAAACCCTGGCCTTCGGCTTCGGGCTTGTTAATGACAGCTCGTTTGCATTATCCTACTTTCCACCCTTGTATCACAATGTACTATAGTTTTATAGTATATACACTTGGGGCTTCCCAAGTGTTTTTTATAAAAAAAGAGGGTAGTACTGATCGCTCAGCCATTAAGGCCTAACATAATATTGATGATCACCTATCTGATGAGACAAATCGGTTGTTGTCTAGATGTATTCAAAACCACCAATATAATGATTAATTTAAGTATTAATAAAAGTGCTGTTTTCAATTATTTCATACACGCCATATTTAGTGTGATACTTACTTGGAATAGTTTTTTGTAAATTACTGTAGTTCGACCAGAAAAAGGGAAAAGTGAGCTGAGATAAAATTTACTAAGACTGTCACTCCAATACTCTATTGTACTGAAGAGTCAAAACATGAACCTCAACATCAATTCGGCAAATAAGCCGTTCAACGAGAGCCCTAATTAACGCTTTAACCAGAACTAGTTGAGTAACCTTAAGTAAAGGAGGGACAGTTGTAAAAGTGAACTTTTTTACAAATTTATTTGCAGCTAAGGCGGTTTACACACTTCGATCCGCCTACCGCCGGTGTAGCGGATCTCATATTACGGTGCATTGGCCTTTAATAAATCCGTTGATGCCTAACACACGTACACCGCCCGACCGCGCGTGTCGTGCGGTGCTCTCCCCTCCGCGTCCGTGGCGGTGCGCGGTGCCGTGTGTAAACCGCCTTAAACTACTAAAATTCAATGACATGTATAACTCATGACCTCTTTCACATTTTTATCTGGTCGGTTTTAAATATTAGCATATTGAGCTTCATAGTTTATTAGTGTTAAACATTAAACTTGTTGATGCACTTTTATTGATATAGTTTTATGGACCAATATTTATAAATGATTATTATCAATGTATTGTCATCAAGATTGAAACCTTTTTTAATAATTTTAAGCATTTATTTGATTTAATCTGTCTTAGTTTTAAGCAAATACATTGAACGCTGGTATTATAGTTGCCAAAATAACATTATCCACCAGATAAAATAACTGGAGCATATCCGGATATCGTGAAACTTCTATGTGAACATAAATAATTATGTGGAGTGTCCTTGTTTTATACAATGTTTTGCTGTATGTAGCGCTCAATGTGATGTCGAAGTGCGACCTACACAGGTGTGTAATCTGTCAAAAAACAATAAAAAACCGATGTCTGGGACTAATCTTGATGATAAATATTGAATAACAAAATGCATTGTTATAGATATTAATAGATTTTCGCTAAAAATACATTATATTCTACACGTATTTGTTATTTGATTTACCACCCACCCCCTGGATGAAATAAAAATTAATAAATAAGTTTAGAAAAATGTTTATTTATATTAAGTATTTACAAAAGGAATCTTATAATGGGGCGTCTACACAAGTAGACAAGCCTGAACATCTAGTTCACAAATCATTTGAATAATATGTGAACCTAATAAAAACTCTCACACATTTTTGTTTTGAAGTTGCTAAGGCTTAGTTTTATTTTCTGTAAAAATTTATTATTTCTGATAAAATAGCAACCAATGGTTTCCAATTTCTGTAAAATGCGTTTTTTTATCAATTTGTCGAATTTGAAACTATTAGTTAACATACTTCAATATAATAAATAAGTTGGAGCGTTAATTATTTGACCATTTGTTAGACCAACAATTGACGAATAAACCCGTTTTACCAAAAATTTTAACCATTGGTTAGCATATTTAACCATTGGTTAACTACGGATAAAAAAACTAAGCCTTAGTAAACTATACAATAAGGCCGGGTTTCTCAACGCTAAATTATCGCAAAATTAATGTGACAAATTGTCAAGCACGCGTTATCTGCTGTGATTGGTTGAATGAATTTTCAACAGCCAATCACAGCAGATAACCGGCGATTATTGATTACGTTAACAGCTCGATTATCATTGAATAACAACAATAGTTACTAAAAACAGTGGTCACAAAAGAAAAAAAAGATATTTCTCATCACAATAAGTAAAAAAACATGAAATAAATAAGCATTTAAAATGCCATCTGTGTGGAATGACGCCTTCCGTGACTTACTCATAATCTCATAAAATATAATGGGCATGTATTACATAGTATTATCCAGATCCATGATAGATCTCTCTTGAATCATGGTAGAGTGCTTGCTGATGGCCATACGGAACTTGAGCTCTTCATCAGATACCAGGTGGTCTTTTAATATGGGGCCTCTGTTCCCGCAGCCAGCCACTGTAATGAAAATATTATAATATGGTTCATACACATTTAAATATACCTTCACTAGTTACTTTACTGCAAAAATAATATTATAATAGTAATTTGAGTCATGATTTGTATTTCTCTAATAATCAACCACATCATCGCCTACCATCATATGAGATACTGGTCAAACGCGAGCCTATCAATTATAATATTAAAAAATAAACCTAGGGGAGGCCTGAATGTCTTTTAGGTGATAATTATGATAGAGAAATCAATTTCTTTTTTAAATCTGGAACGGCTTTTATCAACATGGTAAAAGCCAGTCCTGAATCAAAAAAACATTTTTGCGTACAAGCTATAAACAATTTCGAAAAGACATTCTTAAGATGGGGATGTTTGTTGTGTATGTAGATAGATAAATAATAATAGATTGCGCTACAAGCCGATAACAGTATTGTAACGTTGCCTCGGGCGCACACGTCGCTCGGTTTTAAATACCGGTCCGAGTGCTGGAGCGATCAGTCTCTTACCACCAGGACCTTCAGGGTGGTGCTAAAAGGAGCGCTGTCCGCTCCCGCCCGATACTGGTGTGAGTGCCGCAGGGCAGTTGCTTATCGCCTGCGTGTTACACACGTAACACGTTACACCGACGATATCCCCACTACGCCAGAGACGACGCTCACACTGTATGCCGACAACGCTGCATACATCTCTACCTCACTGAATGCCAGGCATGCAGCGCGCAAGATGCATCGTGCCCTCGACATCATCTCCGAGTGGCGGCTAACGTGGGTAAGACGCAGGCCCCTGTTACAGGACTTGGAGCCCTACCACCACCGCTGAAACTACAAGGAGCCGACGTCGAATGGACGCCCCAGGCCAAGGTTGCACGTCACCAGTGGTGACTTAATGCAGGGTAGCCCGAAACCTGTTGTATCCAGTGCTCTCGTCTACAAAGCAAGCTGTCGTCTACAAAACATATATAAGATCTATTTTAACATACGCCGCCCCAGCTTGGTTCGTCCTCACGAGCGAGTCGAATAAGAAAAAGCTCCGCGCGCAGCAGAACATCTCGCTGCGCCGCATCATCGCTCCTCGTTACGTGAGGAACGATGTCATTCAGCGGGACACCGGGATTGAGAGCCTGGATGAATTTGTGGGCCGGCTCGCAACTTCAATGTTCGCGCGGGCCGACACTTCTGCCCAGCCCCATATTGCAGATATCGCGCCATGGCACGCGCGCCCACCGGACAAGAAACGCCTCTCCAGGAATCTACTCGCATCAAATACAACCCCATCCACCACCCGGACTTGACGCTTGAGTAAACCGCAACAGTCTACACGCGGCTTACTCAAACAATAAATAACCCACCCACCCTACACTGCATCCCAGCGCGAAGTTTGTTCTACGTTAATATAGGCACACTTCACGTCGAAAACAGCCAAACACCACTCTGCATTCGCGAGTGCTCACGCACCGAATAACGTAGCGTAGCGGTATCCGCTCGCTATTGGTGCAATACATGCGGCGTAACTCAGTACATTGCCGCTCCCACACACATTTACGGCGCCACTGTCTGATCTGGTAGTTGGGCAGACAGGTGCCATTCATTATTAAACTAGGTTCGTCCAAGTCGGCACTCCTGACGCTGGTTGCCCTCGCTGGGCCTCATGGTTCACAGTACAGTCACATACAACAAGCCCAACATAGCTAGCGCGGGTGAGAGATGACTCGCGCTAGCAACAAGCTAGGTCCAGAGGACAACACAGCGACCGGCTCGTGTTTGCGAGCTCCGGTGCTGCACCCGCGGACAGGGAACAGAGTTCCGTGACCGCTCGCCTTCCAGGAGGATCAGTCGTTATCGGACTGTCGGCTTTAATAAATGAGCATATTTTACAATGTTATTTACCTGGACATTTAGTTCTTGGCTTGGTTGCAATTAAGTTCATTATGGTATCCTTTTCATAAATGTGACCACATACTGTGTTCTTTACTGGATCTGTTACAGGTCTTTTTGTTATAGGGTCCAACTGAAAAGAAATATAAATACAAACTAAAATGGTTATTACTAGAATTCGTATAAAAAGTGTGATAGGTTTTTATTTATTTTGGGTTTAGAACTTAATAATACTTACATATTGGTCCTGTGATTCAGTTATGGCCAAGTCTGATTCATCTAGGTTACCTGTAAAAACTTTTGAATTCATAAGGTATTCTTCAGGGGCGTAGCTACCGCCGTATCTGCCGTATCAATTATACGGAGCCCCCGGGTCAGGGGGGGCCCCGACGTGCGTAAGCAAAAATTAATAAAAACTTCCCAATTTTTATTTATTTCGGAATTGACAAATGTCAAAAAAAGCATTCGTTTATTCCCGCGTAAAGCGTGCGTTCAAAAGTTGCCAACACCCTACATCGGGGAATCCCACAATAATCGATGTACATACGATGATAAACCACGGGGAGCAGTGTTTATTGACGCGTTTTATTTAATTATGCATTACATTACAATACAATACAAACAATTGATCATCTGGTTTAGTAGTATTAGTAGGGATTTGTAAAAAACAATGAGTGAAAGGAAAAGAGATTATCCCAGCGAAGCTGTTTCTTTTAAATGAAGTTTTTCAAAATTAAAACTGATAAAAAATTACCTAAGAACGTCGATGGGACATGAACGCCTGTCAGACCTGTCACTATTGTCCATAGAGGCAGAAACTTAGAAAAACTAAAGTCATCATCAGCTATAAATGATTTAATGAATCAGTTTGCCGAAAAAAAGGCAAGGAGAGTGTATAATTAATTTGAATTGTTTGTAAAAAATTTGGAAAAAGTTACAGATAGATAATTATGATGAATAAATATTTCTTTTAATTTTATGCAAACATTTTTTTTCTTTTTTGAGAAATCTTTACCCTTCACAAGGGCCCCCAACCAAATTTTATACGGGGCCCCGCCAAAGCACGCTACGCCTCTGGTATTCTTACACTAATGATATAATTGGAATATGTTCCCTTGGGATCGACATTCACGCGGGCGAAGCCGCTGGCAGAAGCTATTAGTATTATAAATGCGAAAGTTTGGATGGATTTGTGTGTTTGTTAATCAATCACACTAAAACAGCTGAACGGATCTGGATGAAATTCGGCACAGAGATAGCTGGTCTGGAATAGCACATAGGCTACTTTTCAAACGGGTATAATGTTCCCTTGGGATAAGAAAACGCTATTTCACGCGGACGAAGCCGCTGTCCATAATATTGAAAATAATCTGATCAAATTAAAATCCATACTAATATTGTAAATTCGAAAGTAACTGTCTGTCTGTCTGTATGATACCTTTTCACTTCTCAACCGGAGATTGATGGCATTCTAGGAATGGACATAGGTTACATTTTGTATCAAAAAATATGGTAGGCAGGAGAGGTTAGGTAGAACAGGGTAGGGTAGGTAGGCAGGACAGGGTAGGGTAGGTAGGTAGGTAGCCAGTTGACCAGAGCGAAGGGGACAGCTAGTAGCCTATATATTGTCCCACTGCAGGGCAAGGCCATCCGTTTCCATCACCCCTTTACCGCGCAATTCTATTTACTGCTAGTGCAGGGTAGTCTATTCGATAGGAGTCAATTACTTAGAGAAATTTTAAGAACTCTTGGTGGACAGTGATTACAGGAAGAATTTCTATAGGTGTACTTGTACTGGGGCGACTAAAACTGCCAAAGATTCTCCTGATTACTCTAGTATTAAACATAAATAAAAGTCCTTACGTGCAGCACTTTCTGACCCTCTTTGGAATCTCTTGGTGAACTCCATCATATAAGGATGATTGTCGACCCTAAGCCGTTTTCCGGCTAAGTTGCTCAGATGGGACTGGAATCTCTCCTCCAGAGAATCCACATTAGAAGTATCAGTCTCTTGCTGTAATTAAATTTATATTATTATAGTATTTATGTCAGATTCATCTTATGCCTAGCTTTTTCTCGGCAGTTGAAGCCAACTTTTCTTATCTAACAAGATGGAGCTGAATACACATAAGTATTTTACGTGTCTGCTTATCTACCCTCCACAACCCAGTTATGATAGATTTATCATTCATCATCAACATCATCATCATATCAGCCAAATGACGTCCACTGTTGGACATAGGCCTTCCCCAAGCATCGCCACATTGACCGATCACGTGCGTCCCGCAACCAGCGGATTCCTTCAACCTTCACCAGGTCATCAGTCCACCTGGTGGGAGGCCTTCCAACGCAACGTCTTCTGGTTTGCGGTCGCCACTACAGAGCCTTTCTGGCCATCCATTATGCGAGCAATGTGCCCGTGTGTTATCATTAAGATGGTATAAACCTTGTACTCATAGCCTCTTCTATAACATAAACTTTGTTGCTATGTTGTGTAGTGTTTAATAACAATTATTAATGAGTATAAATTTAGATTACTCAGGTGATTCATCAGATAAGTAATCACTACCCTTTGTTGGATGTTAAGTGGTTAGTTTAAATAAGACATAAATTATGTCTATCAGAACAGAATAACCAGCCAAGTGAGTGTCGGACTTCGAAAATTTTGGGATCCCTACCAAAGAAAGATCTAGTTTATCAATATATTGGTATTTGTTAGTAAAATATACGTATTAAAAAACATTATCAAAAAATATCCAGCCAAATTTCAAAGTCAATGGGAAGTTAAAAAATTCTTCGGAACCAAATTGTGTGATAGACGACGGATAGACGGACATGTGATTGACAGCAATAGGGTTCCGTTTGAACCATTGAGATACGGAACCCTAAAAAGTAAGAATTGACCACATCTTGCAAACAAGAAGTGAAGTGAAGCTAAAAATAAATGTCTGTTAATTTCTCACCTTTGCTCTCTCCATAGCTTCAATGGTAACGTCTTGCTGAGCTTCAAAAGTACAATACTGCTGGACACACATCTTCAGTTTGTCAAATTCAGCTTCTTTTTCACTATCTAAATATTTTGACACATTATCCGTACACAAATACAGGCTGGTGATGCACTGTTTTCTTAGATCTGCTAAATCGTTGTCTGCCATCTTTACGAGAAATAATTACTAAAATACAGTGAAATCGTTATAATTATTTGTTACTAAACTAATGTTTGTTGCAAACTAAACTTGAGTTGAGCTAAAAAAGAAGAAAACAATTCCCGCCATTTTGAATTTATTTTGACTTTGACATTTTAATAAAATGTCATAATACGAGGGTTGCCAGATAAGATTTCGGCTTTTCCCCAAACTCAAATTATTGTACTTTTTTATGTTTTTGTTTGTAATAGCGCACCCTCAGTTCAAAAAGAGCATAAGTCGTGTTACTTTGGAGTTTATATTTTTATTATGATTGAGAAGTGCCACAAAAATTTACATACGCAATTTTTTTTGCCATTTTATTTAAAACAGGAAAACTAGAATGACTTCGTTTGATTATTCTCAGTTTTATTTAGCAAACAATGGCTTAAGTTACTTTACGCAAAATAATAAAAATTATGCGTTGAAACATAATGACCCCGATATATATCCATAAATTAATAACTATTTCAAAATCGTTTTGTCTATTTACTTTTCTTGAATTATTTTTTTCCGTTTGAAAAAAATATAAGTACAAAGTAGTAAGTACATTATACTTTTCAAAAATGTTATATGGTTTTAAGTAAACGTGTTTGAGTCGATGCGCGACGAGGGTGTGAGGTGTTACAAGCACTAATTCGCCAGCAGAGACTTTGTATACTTCTAGACAGAACATATAATTAAGACGCAATTTCTATTCACTTTCGCACTTACAGATGTCATAAGCAAAAAGCGGTGGATAAACTTTTGTCTATGCCATTTTAATATAGCTTGGTTGTTGACGATGACCTTTTGATACACGATATGGTTCTCGTCAAACTTCTTGGCCGCCCTGAAGTTGGCTACAATGACTGCGCAGTAGTAAAACTCACACAGAAACAGCACCGACCCGTGCCTTGCGCATCGGAAAAACAACTTCAGGGCGGTCAAGAAGTTTGGCGAGAACTATACACGTCAAAGTCGCTTATACTTCATAAAAGATAGCTTGATCTCTGCGACAGCTGTCAATCATTTCTTGTTTGGCATGGCACAAGATGTGTGCTATCAATATCAATACAGTAACAATAGCGTAACATCTACAAACGTTCATGACAATATCTATAATTCTTGCACAACTAATTCAGAAGATGACCCAGAGCTAAACTAGATATTATTTCCATTAAATACGTTGGAATTTAATCTCAGCTAAAACAATGTATAGGCATAAGTCATTATCCTTTGCCTAATTAATAGTCTTTAAGAATCGTCCCTGATTGGGGGATTTGTGCTAGGTTTTGTTTAGAGATTCTTTATAATTATTTAAATAGTGCACGTGTTCTCCTATAAGGAGTGCACTTATCACTCATTGTACAAGTAGGTATACTTCCACTCTTTTGTAACTTTTCTGTGCATTATATATGTTTTATTTATAATGTTTAACTATAGCTAGCGCAAACTACATCATGATAATTTAAGTGAAAATTTTTGTTAAGCTTTCGTACGATTGTACATCTCTACCATCGAAATGTAAATATGTAAACTGTCATAGCTCTATCAGTGAACGCATAAACTTTATTATTTCACTAAATATAATGGTTTAAATGTTCCTTCCATGTTATAATTCCTTTAAGCGAGACAGCCTGTGGAATGAATTCCCTGTGCAAAAATTTCAGTATAATAGTCGATTAGTCCTGATAATACACCTATTCTACTCTTGCAACCGATTGCCACACACGCCATGGTTCATGAAGATAATTAATCAACAAAATTATTCCTGTTAAAAACGAAACAAACGCGTGAAAACAACGAAAAACGTTAATAACAGACGACTACCACAGTGTCTCAAAAGTAGTCACTCTGACATTCAATCATTCAAGATTGATGCGTTTTTCTCTTTTTAATAGAGTTTTTCTATAGGCAAGAACGAAAGACCTGACAGTTTCTTTTGATGTGACTACGTCTAACTGACGTCTAATAAATCCACTGACTTATAAACCATGGATTTGCCATACCTACGAAATTAGCGTGCATACCTACATAAATCGGGCAATTAAGATGGCTGCCCATTTGCAACTGTTTGACAGCACAACTACACAGATAAACGTACATATACGGCACACAACTACCAATTTTACTCGGCAATCAACAAGGCGACCGGTCACGCATAGACATGATTTTGACGTCACTTTTGAGTGTTACCAAGTTTAGTCCTTGACAAACATTTAGATGTCTCTCTTTTCATATGCAGCTCTTGGTTAGTTAAAAAGAGACAAAACGCTTTTTGACATGCGTGTTTCGATATTATAGACATTTGTATAACTATTCTTCATATAGTAGAATATGCCGTCTCCATAGTTTTCCTACCTCATTGAATAAATCGATGAACGACGGCTGCACGCACGAAAAAGGATGACTCAATGTAACGTTACGCTCATTGTAACGTTATAATCGCAACGTTACAATGACGTTAATTGTATCGTTAAGTATGCAATCATAACATCAATGTTTTGTTATGACGTTGTCACGTTAAACTATCGTCCGTAAACCGACTTAACAGACAACCAATTTTTTCGTCTTATGTACGTTTCATCTATCTAAATGAAAGAAAGTCTCTGTTCGCCAGTGTTTGCTGCAAGTTCAGCGCGCACCACAGAGTATAAATTATTCTATATTGGCGCCTACGCAAGGTAGCTGCTAGCTCCATTGATTGTCGCGCTTAGGAAAGATCTGAAGGTATAGTCCTCACCAAACTTCTTGGCCGGCCTGAAGTTGTTTAAAATAAAAAATGAAGTTTGGCGAGAACTATACATTATGTGACTATTTCTGTTTAATGATAGGCTTGCGTTTGACCTCTATCTTACCTGATGGTAAGTGATGATGTGGTCGACGGTGAAGCACGCTTGCCTGGAAGTAGCCTATTTAGATTTACTCTTGACTAAAAGAACCCCAGGTTGTAGATTTCAGGAAACACTGACTCTGGCAGGGAATTTCACTCCTTAGCTGTACGAACAATGAAAGTATTCATAAAAACAAGAACAATGATAGTTTGGCGTATTAATGGGATGTCCTCAATATGGCGCATCGCCGTACGTCTTAATTAATTTACTGATAAATTAAATTACGAATAAGTAATTTTAAATATATTGTGAGGGAAGGAACCCTGACACCTAAGATACAGGACATGTCCTAGTTTGGGTGTCATAAGTAAATCACTAGTGTAGGCTAATCATTGTATTTCTTTTTGTCAATTCTCTCATTATGTATTAGGCTTTGAATGAAATGGCAATGTAATCGATACAAACCGACAGGCTGGCAACGCGCTGTGAATATACAAGGGTGAAATAAATGTTTTTTGTGGCTTGTAAGGTTCGTTTAGGAAGAGAATGCTGCACATAACATATGTTATAAACTACTTTTTAATAATAATTTCAGTAAAGTTCTATCAGGCACGTTAACAGGAGAGAAAGAGATTGGTTGTAAAACAATAGTAGTTGATGAAACTGTTGCATAATAAGACGTATTAAAACATTAGTGTGAGGCGAGGTTTTTATAAGTATCACACGAGTGTTTTAATACCTAGTTATGTGCAGTTACATACACAACTTTATCTACACTATACTATATCATTACTATATACATTGGGATTGATCCTACTAAATAAAAGTCAAAAGAGTATGAAAAATTCAGTACAGCAAAACGTATGAATGGTGCTAAAACCCAGCACATCACCGCATTAACCGCGCATGCGCTGAAGCAGGCGTTGCCACAGATAAGTAAAAAATGGAATCAAATCTTTTTTAAATGCGTACTATAAAAAAACATTTCCCTCCCGCAGTCGGGTAAAAATGGCGCTTACCGCATAAGCTTTCCATTACAAAAAAATAATTGATGGAAACTCCTTGGTGATATTAATTTCTTGGATTTGTCCTGTATCGTAATAGAAAAAAAATGTTTTAAAGCATTATTTTGTTAGAGAAAAAGTGTTATATTAGGTATTCTATTTCTAAATTTCGGTATTGTGTTTATAAAGTATGTCATTCTAAACTCGTTTTGAAGTTTATAATTAGAATATTAAGTATTGTTAGACACAATGGAAACGAGTGTATCACTAAATCGGTGTTAGCTTTTCGCTGTAGGGACATTGCAGGTTCGTGAGGGTGCGAGATCGCGGGCGGGGTGGATACGCCCGTCCGCGTCTCTGCGCTTAAGGGCACTTTCTCAAGTGAACCTAGTAAGGCTAAGCATGCTCTATAATTAAATTATCTACCACATAAAAAAAATCTACCATAAATATTACTATTTTTTAGCATTTCCGTAAGCTAAAATAACCTTCCAAAAACTCAACAAATCAATTCGGGATGGAATCTAATAGTGTTAACACACGTTCGAATTTGGTACGGCTGGACCACATTTGTGGGCGGGGTTAGTCCGGCCCTGACCATATCCGAGCGTGTGTAGAGTGGTCCGCGGACATTATTATTATTAAATTGATTCCGTCTCGGTCCAAACAAGCGTGTGTAAGCGAGAAAGCATTTGTGGGCGGAGTCGGTCCGGCCGTACTAAATTCGAACGTGTGTTAGCACTATAGTGATTGAGCTATGCTGAAAGTAAAAAAGGTTTCCAAGAGCAAAATTTTACCCAGAATTTCGGGAAAACACTCAATCTGGGCACCCTAAGACATGATAACGGTTCAGGCAATAATCCAAAGATCTGCAGCCTGATACTTTTTTATTACTCGGGGAAGTCCGTAAATTATTACTATAACATGGCACCAAAAAAAAAAGCGAAATAAAAAAGAAATCTTAAAACAAATTTTATACTACTTCTCTCTAAACACTGTATTGATCTGATCTTTTTCAATACAGTGGATATCCAGCAAAGAATTTCTTTATGAGCCAATAAAGGGGATTGAATCTTAATTTCATTGAAGGTGCCATGGTCTCCCACGATGGACCCACATAGACGCCTCGCTCGCTGCCGGTTTGGTGATTCCGTGGTTTGTGTATTCACCCCATAGTCATTTTTATGTTTCTGCTATATTGCTGTGTACACAGAACAAAAAAAACGCCTACTACAATAGAAGTCGCAAGTGGGCGGGGCCCGCGTACCCCGAGTTTTGCTCAGTTCTGCATATGTTTCCTTCCGCGCACACACTACGCACATCAGTCTTGGTTCAACCGTAACGGTGACAAAAACTTGAAAAAAATATAAAAATGCCTTATTGTGCTGTTTTAGAATGTAAACACGATAGCAGAACCAAAAATGTATCAAATGTAGGTATGTCTTACCATCGGCAAGTCTTAATTTATTTTATTTCGATAAAAATGTAAAAACAATATTTTATTAAACAAGACAAGTAAAAGTTGATTTTATGATGTTAAATTTAAGGTCTACTTTCTTTAAAACTCAAACATTGTTCTCGAAGATTCCAACTATGCACATGTCACATTCAGCTACTCAATTAGAGATTACCAATATCGATAATGAGTTATCGATACTTTAAACTTACAATATTCGAAAAAATCTTCTTACGCGCGAAAAACATAACCCTTTCCTTGCAGCCGTGTAAAAGTAAAGATTACGACGAATTGAGAACGTCCTCCTTTTTTTGAAGTCAGTTAAAAAGTGGCTTATGTGTTAGTCTGAAATTTAAGATCTACTGGTGTATAGACCAAAATTTCAACAGTTCGATAAGGCGATATATACACCCCAATGCTAACGCAGTACTGGCCGTGCGCCCGCTCGAGTCCAAAATATCAAAATTGAACCTCCTTTTGAACAGTTTTGTTTGCAAAATATTATTTGATTTACGATATGCTATGTTAGTTATGAAGAAATACCAGCCATAAATTTTTCTGTGTAAAAATATTTTTAAACATCCAAGTCGTTTTGGAGGAGTTTCCAAAAGTTGCGAAAATTATCGTGTTGTTAATAATTTTTTTAAAGCAAAACTATTAGTTACACGTAAAAACCTTGTGTTCAAAATTATGTACATGAATCAGTAATAATTTTTTTTTTCATCCCTTTTAACCTAGCCGTTACAAAGGAGTATGCTTTAGAAAGTTGCCGTTTTACGGCACTAAAGCGTATGTAGGCCCTTAAGCAGTTAGTCAAGCTAATCATAATAAGAGTGTAGCCGCAGCCGAAAGCGTAAGCTTCCCATATCAGTAGGACGTATTGCATTTGTAGTGTAGTCTATCGCATAATTAATAATAGTACACCAAAGACTACCTAAATTACTGTATTTCCTTTCATTTTTTAAATCCATCCAAAGGTTGTCTTGAAAAGATCGCTTTTAGCGATAAGGCCGCCATTGTGTCACCCAGTGTAATGTTTTCTTGGTCTATACTTTCTGTAACTTATATGGTGTACATAATAAAGAGTATTCTATTCTATAATTCTATTGATAGAAAAAACACCACATACAATCATTTTCAAAATCGGATCAGTAGTTTACCATAAAATATCTTAATTATTCTTTCTATAAATCGTAAGTATTAGAATAAATTTATATAAAACTTGATTACAAACATAATAATATTTATCGACTCTAGTTATTGACTGTATTTTGTTTGAATATAAAACGGGATGTCGATAAATAAGCCAACGACAGTGGTACATCCCTACAGGAGGACGGGTAGTAATGACCTCATTTCGCAAATATAAATCTTATCGTTAACGAAATACGGCTTTGAATTGAATGCATTTATTATAGTGACATCTAGCGGCGAGTAGCGTAACTTGCTCATTAAACTATTCCGTGTACGCTTTAAAAGGAAAAAGTAATAAATACTCAAAACGTGTAGACAATAAACCAACTCTATGGTCATAAAGCTGTGGTTTATTTTCAAATAAGCGACGACTGACATATTTTCTACTTTCATCTAAACATTAAACTACCAATCACACTAAAGATTTCTTAGTGTTATGAAATACAATTAATCTGTATATGTGTGAGTTTGGGTACGCTGGTTCCGATACTAATGAAGCTATATGCGACTTCTACTGTCTTCTCTGTTCTGTGGCTGTGTATGATGTAGATAAACTTCAAAAAAGATAGCTTGATCTCCTCATTGATCTCTGCGACGTAAGTAAAACTGACGTAAACGTTATTGTTAGCCTGTCAAGCGATATTGTTACTTTAATGATACTGACAGCTGTCGCAGA
This sequence comes from Orthosia incerta, assembly GCA_948252205.1. Taxonomy (NCBI): domain Eukaryota; kingdom Metazoa; phylum Arthropoda; class Insecta; order Lepidoptera; family Noctuidae; genus Orthosia; species Orthosia incerta. Next base: position 25,060,738 of record OX411746.1, read on the forward strand.
GATCAAGCTATCTTTTATGAAGTATAATATAAAAAAAATGTAGTTCTAAAAACTAAAAAACACGCTTTAATGGTAAATTGAACTAAAAAGTCGCTAATCCTGAAGATCTTGGTAAGGCATTTGGGACAAACATTTTAAACGCGCACGGTAGAATCAACTTTTATTACTTGCAAATTTTAATGTTTGTTTGACTTTCAAAAGTACTTTGACTTTGACTAAATTATTGCATTGTCATCGGTCCTTGATAGGTGTGCAAAGTTTCAAATCAATCCGACGTTTTGAAGTGGGTGAAAATAACGTTCAAAGATTCCGTTACATTGATACATAGAAAGCTAATAAAAGCGTGTTAATGAATGAGTGAATGTTGGAGGATAAACAACATTTCCAAGGCCATAGATAATATAATACTAGCATACAGACAGATGCCTCATCCCATACAAAGAAATCGCGGCGAAATGTGAATTAAGTGTCATCATCACCATCATCTTAAGTGAATACCCAATATTCCATAATTTTATGCTTAGGAGAGTTGATTAAACAAGAACATACAATTTTTATGTTCAATGCCAGAAAATGTTAATTTTACACACAATTCATTAACAAATCGGTGCATGTCGCGCCATCTAGTGAGATTTATTTGAACCAAATTTTCTTTCTTAGCCCTGGGACCCCGCGTCAAGGGTGTCTTTAAATGTCTAGTAATTGTCAGAATATTTGAAAGCAACGATACGATTTAATGCCGAATATCACAGAGAAACTTATATATTCACGAATATCTCGGCAACGCGGCACCATAGGGCTACTATAAATCCTGTATTACATCCAATCGAAATTAGGATATCATTGCAAAACGCCATTGTAATTTAGGATAAAAATTAAATAAACTCTTCTCAGTTATATAATAACATTTTTATTGCAAATAATAAGTAAAATGCACTTAAAACTAAGATATAATTATAATACATGATAATCTTACTACTTACCTTTTTTATTAAATAGTTTCTGAGATAAATAAAAAGATGTCTTTTTAAACAAAATATAAGTTAAGTATTTTATAAATAACATTGCTAAGGCACGCCAAGCGTAAAACTACACTTTAACAAGTATTTTAAATATATTCCACCATATAACATGTTTCAATCTGTGAAGTGGTTTCAATACATTCCAGCACGGCAGACATCTTTAAATCAGTGGGCGATATACCGACGGTATAATAACGATGGTGAATTGGGTGCTTTTATCGTTTAAATATTTATCGTTCTAGTCTATACAGTGACTCCACATGACCTTAAACTGCAGACAGTTGCTTGAGATGCATTTTCAAATCGGCGGGCGATATGCCGCGACGAGTTTCGATCACTTTGAACGCGCTCGTATTCCAGCTCCGTGAACTGGTCACCTTTTTCATAGAAAGAATATGTTTTTATTTAAATATTTATTGTTCTAGTCTATACAGCGACTCCAACATGACCCGAAGCTGCAGACAGTTGCTTGAGATGCATCTTCATATCGGCGGGCGCTATACCACGGCGAGTTTCGATCACTTTGAACGCGTTCAACTATTCCAGCTCCGTAAACTGGGCGACTTTCTCGCCGACTGATGTAATTATTTAAATATTTATTGTTCTAGTCTATACAGTGACTCCAACATGACCCAAAGCTGCTGACAGTTGCTTGAGATGCATCTTCATATCGGAGGGCGATATGCCGCGACGAGTTTCGATCACTTTGAATGCGTTCAAGTATTCCAGTTCAGTGAATTGGGCGCCTTTCTCGCGGACTGATGTTATTATTTCCTGTGGATTGTAAAAGATTGAAGTTACAATTTAATCGTGTAATACTAATAGGTTAGTTAGTATTGTTGTTTCTTTATCGATAGCAGGATATGAAATAACTAAAAATATTTAATGAGAAATTAGTTTAGAATTTATAAGGTTTTCGGAGCGAACGAAGCGAGCTCAAAATTTTTAGCAATTCCTTCGGATGGGTCAGATTATGTTCTGATCAGTTATACAGAAAAAGGAGTTAATTTGTTGACTTTTGAATGCAGCAAAGTAAGTCAAAAACTTTGGCAAATCGCTTCGGGTAGTTAAGGAATAGGATTTACTTTGTCGATTATGCAGCAAAGTTAGAACCAAGGCGACAAGAGTGAGCTCGAAAATTTTAGCTTAAGAAAATATACCATATACTAGGCAAGCGTGCTTCACCATCGACCACATCATCGCTTACCATCAGGTAAGATCAAACTTGTATTTTCCCAAACATAAGATCACTCACCTCAGGCGTGCACGTCAGCAGGTGCAGGTAAGTGTGCGCTCTGTGCAGCCCCCTGTGAGGCAGCGACAGCGCCGCCAGGCAGTGGCGCAGAGTGGCCAGGCGGGCGTCCCCTCCTCGAGCGCCCGCCTCGCCCTGCCAGCGCCACACTACGCCCGCCGACATCATCTCACCCACGCCCGACATTATGTACTGGAATGTAATAGTACATTGTGATACAAGGGAGGAAAGTAGGATGTTGCAAACGAGCTGTCATTAACAAGCCCGAGTCGAAGGCGAGGGTTTTTAATTACACGAGTTTGCAATAACCTACAGACCCGTGTATCACACGACGTTTTTCAATACAGTTGTGGGAAATAGTAAAAACAAATCAAAGAATTAGCTTTGATAATACACAAAAAAAAAAAACAGGAAATGGTGCGTTTTTGCATCTGGACATTTTTTTTACAACGACAACAGCTTATACAAGCTATTCTATTTTTGACAAATGTTGATGTGAAAATAATTAAATTAAAACTGATAATTAAATATAATAAACAACCATTTAAAAACTTTTGAGAATTTAAGCGGAACTACAGAATCATTAATTTTTCCTCGTATAAAATCTATCCAATTTTATTCTATGTATGAAAACTCCTTGCTACTAAACTTTTTTAAATTGACTTATAAAGGACATTGCTAAACAACTGCCCTTAGCATGTATAGAAAATTTTCACTAGCTCGTAACATTCAAATATTCATTAATGAATTATTACGGTTTTATTATTCTTCTAGAACTTTCGCGAATTAATCAAATAATTAAAAGTTTTTCCATGTTTTTGTTTGACAAGAAGAACATAAGATTCCGTTATACGAAAAATTCAGATTGTAGTCAATAAACCTACTTTTAAAGACATTTGCGTAAGTCGAAACGAACAATATTCATTATTATTTATTTTTGTACCTATCGCAATACATCTCAAATATTCATTAATGAATTATTACAGTTTTATTATTCTTCTAGAACTTTCGTGAATTAATCAAATAATTAATAGTTTTTTCATGTTTTTGTTTGACAAGAAGAACGTAAGATTCCGTTCTACGAAAAATTGTTGTCAATAAAACTACTTTTAAAGACATTTTCGTAAATCGAAACAAACAGTATTCATTATTATTTATTTTTGTATCTTTCGCTATACATCTCAAAACCTAAGATAGAACCTTAGATGTTGATTTCTTTAATTGCATTTATCTGATTTCTAGAAATTATTGCCAAAATCTGGCAAGAAACGGCACTTAACCAGTCACACACTGCACACTGCCATACGCTGTTAGCGCACAAGACTTTAATAGTGCTGACATTAAAAAATTACAATCGATTCTTCTAGGTTACACTTTATTCGATTAGAACCAAATAAAAAAATACATGTTGGGGGTGTCGTGGGAACTCACTTTGAACCTCTGCTTTGAACGAAGTTCGCTTCGCTGGTTAGGTATTATGTATTAATACAGAGCCAACTAGTCTAGTAGCAGTAGTAGTGGTCTTAAGTTTCAATTGCGTATTGATTAGTCATGAGATGCATAAACTGTGGTGTAGCAACAAATGACAGATCTTCAAATGACAGCAGGGACCAATGGCTTAACTAGCTTTCCAAGGCACGAAGAGAACTCGCTATGTAAAGATGGTACACAATGGAACCACGGAATGACCTCGGCTAGCGTTGCTTACCCTTGAAGATCGACCTGTGCGGCTGTTGTTATTAAGCCACGAGCTCCTCTAAACGCCTTAATAAAGTATCATAGCAAAATCTTATTCTTTTACAAGTTTGTATACCTATTAATGTAGGCGTTTCTAAGATTTTATTTTCAGGATTGTAACGATATAAAAAGTATCTGTAACTTTTTTCAGACGAAATACTAATATCCAGCTATTAAGCATTACATATTACTGGTTAAAATGTTTATACATTGCTAGGGCAGTCGTCCATACTTTATTTAGCCATGTCCTTTAAAACTCAACTGCAAAACTAAATGATCGAGCTCGTAAACATGAGTCATGATTTAATTTTCGAATCATAATTATAGCCTCTGAAAGTAAGCCATGCATTATTGCATTGAGACCCGAAAGATTCAAATTTATTTTTATTCATTAGTTCAATATTTAGTCGCGATCTTATTTCAAGGAAAGTCAAAAACTTGTCATATTGTTACGACCAATTACATACTAATATTACTTAATACTTTTTTTCAAGTTTTGTGAAGCAAGATACATAATTGCGTAATTTCAAACTAAGTAGGTACGTACTGTAGCATAAACGCTATAAGGCGTAATTTCTACTACGCCTTTTTTTTTGAGTTGTCAGAGGCCAGTTAAATTTTTAAAGAGAAGACAAGAAAATCTGCTGAAAGTATGTCTTTCAAAGAAAAAAATCATAGCATAGAAAGCTTCAACCAAATTATTGTATTTTTATAGCTGCTGTTAAAAGCGTCGATATTATGTGACATGGCGAGCAGGATGTTCAGACAGGCTCTAGACATAACACTAGTTCAAACTTTGCCCTGAGAGAAACGAGAGACTGATCTCTCGTTTAAAAAAGGCACTAACGGTTACGGTATGAAACTGTTATGTATCGTAGTTTCCTATTAATTATTCTTTGGAGTTTCGTTTTCTCTGGTATCTCAGACCCTTAATGTACAAGGAAACGAACTATCAAAATGATGAACATTTTGATAGTTCGTTTCCTTGTCTGTAGATTTTAGTTAATAGAAGCCGACTCCGGCTCCACCGTACGGGCAGGGAGCTTGAGCCCTTGTGAGATTAAGACTACAATCGTGTGAATAAATCGTGGTACCGTGCATTTTACAACGGCTTCCGTATTTTTTTTTAACGGCCTAAGTTTTGCTACGAGAACTGCGGTGTTGTTTCAGCCCGTAATCCTGCATTGGCGCGGTACTTCAGAAGGCAGATTTTTCTGGCGCGGATTGCCGACGAATGACTGACGTAAGTATACTTTTAACATTTATTTTTGTGATATAATTAATCTAGTCAGTACGTGTTAGTGTCTGCAAAATTTAACAGATTAAAACTTAGTTTTATGTCGTTAAGGTTTGGTTTACACCTGGATGCATAAGCCAGAATCTAACCAGTTGCAACTGCGTTGAGGATAGGTGCGAGTGTTCAGCATAAAGCAGGCTTCTCACGGCGCGTGACATCACGAGTCGTGCCGCACCTGCTCGCGCTTCGCACCGTGAAAATGCAGTGGCTCGACGCAACTCGGGTTGCGCACCGTCAGTGCCGCGCTCCTCCTGGCCCAGGTAGTGCAAGCACTAATTGAACTTACCGCCAGTCTATGCGGCGCCAGTACACTAGCGGCCTGCTCGTGGAAGGCTAGCAGCGCGTGCGCCAGGTGCGCGGCGCCGCCCGCCTGCTCGCCTCCGTGCGCGCCGTCAGTGCCGCGCTCCTCCTGGCCCAGGTAGTGGAAGCATTCGATACGCATCTGTCACGAGAAACACTAATCAGACCACATTCAATAGAAATCAAACTATATTAAGGCCGCCCGCCCTTAGGCTCAAATTAGATAAACCTCACTCTTAACCCCGATTTCTCAACACGACGTTAACGTAACAAACGTCGACGAATAGTCGCTGGTTATCTGCTGTGATTGGCTGTTAAAAATTCATTCAACCAATCGCAGCAGATAACTCGTGCTTGACAATTTGTTACATTAATTTTGCGTTAATTAGCCTTCCACTATATTATTGCCTGTATTTTGGCTTCTCCGACCAATCCGATCATCGCCGAGACCCAGGCAACGCTGACGGTTTACTAATGATAAGCATAAAATATATTCCCATAATTTACATTGGCATAACGAAATTCAGCATAATGATCATTACGCATAATATTATTAGGCATAATTTTTTTACCACAATGTATATTGCCATAAATACTGTTGACATAATAATAATGATGCGTAATTTTATAAAGCATAATGTTATAAACGCATAATGATGTTTAAACATAATGTTCTTTGGAATAACACAAACAAATTCGCGGCTCAAAGGTGACCCAAGGGCCACCCCCGCCGCACCTTAACCTAATTCAATTGAGTCCTTATATCAAATATATTTAATTTAATTAAAAAAAAAAATATCAAAATATCGAAGTTCAGAGTATCGAATGCCCAAATATCGATATAAAACACTTTTAAGTTGCTTCTGCAACTTCTTCGGCGCTGCGGAAAGTGCAACCCCGTCGCCCTTACGTAACAAAGGATGGGCACCCGTGCGAGCCGTAGCGGCTGAGGCTGTTCGCCGGAGGCATCAAGCAAGTCGTTGCTGCGGAGGTGAGCAGCGGGCGGCGGCTGCCCTCCCGTCACCCCTCCGGTTTTCTATATACACTCTTAAGGTTAGTATCCAAAAGACTACGTGCAGTGGGTTGCAAATGAATTGGGGTAATTCAGTTATAGAACAGATTTTACCTATTTTAACTTATTAACTATTTACTGAGTTTCATTTGTATTTTAAATTTTTGTATTTATTTGAATACATCGTGAGGAAAACGGCATGACCTAGATCCAAAAATTCGAAGACATATGACATCCACCAACCAGCACTGGGCCCGCGTGGTGGATTCGGCCCATCCCCCACTCACAAAGAGGAGACCTGTGTCCCAGTAGTGGGAACATTAATAGGCTGATGATGTGATGTGATTTGTATTTTTAAGTTAAATGTTGACGTTTTGAACTTAGGACAATGACTATCGCCATTTTTAATCATCCGATGTTTAAATCACTCGGCATTTTAATCATAGACATTTTAAGCTTAGGAATAACAATTTTCGATATTTCGATACAATCGATAATTAAATTTTCGATATTTTGAACATTGACATTTTACCCGTAGGTATTTTCATTTTCGACGTCCAAACATGTACCCATAAAATGATTATAAGGAATAAATAATTTGCCTTAACTTAAATATTTATGCAACTCCAAATTATGCCAAAACAAAATAGACCAAATGACAGTTATGCTAACCGTTGCATTATTATTCCACAGTACTATTATGCTGATAAAAGCAATGCGAAAACTTTATGCCAAACAATATTATGCCAAGAAGGGGACTCCCAACGCTGACATGACGAATTTAAAGGATTTATGCGAGATAGGCAAATATTACAACACCATAATTAAAATTAATTAACTTTAAATTTGTACTCACCTCCAAATGCAGAAACAGCAGGCACTTGTGCGAGATCTCGTCGAATATCATGGCGGCGGAGTGGATGTCGTTGAGGAACTTGTCGGGCAGCTTACTCAACCCGCCCGGCCCGCCCAGCAGGGATGGCAGGCTGCGGATGTTGGCGCTCATCCAGTCCTAGGAAGAAGGAATAAGTTGTAAATATGTTTCTGTTACTTGAAGCTCATGGAAGCAAATACGGCGAATCTATTAGACTATATTAGCCAGACGGGGATGGATAAAAGAACAATGGCAGGTGCCCATACATTCTTTTAGCTGAGATTAAATTCCTACGTCATCAAATGAAAAATATCTGGTTTAACTCAGGGTGATGTTCTGAATTAGTTTGTGCAAGAATTTTTGTTCGAGAATGTCGAGAATAATAGTCATAAACTTTTGTAGGTTATGTCAGGGTAACTTTTAATAATGTGTTTCATAGGTAATATTATTCCATTTAGTGGAAGTAAAAGGGCAATATCGCATTAGTATTTCCCTTACTTAGTTATTTCAGCATGAAATGTATAATATACTCTATGGAAAGAGTATATTTATTTAAACTAAGCGATTTTGACGTGTATCAAAAGGTCGTCGTCAACAATCAAGCTATATTTTTTTTAGACTTGGGTACTAGTCTTTTTGCCAGTCATTAATTGAAAGTAATTCATTTATTTCTACTACACTACAATATTCTTACCTACCTGCAAGGAACATCTACACATAGACATAAACTGTATTGGTAACTCATTTACTGCAATAAATACAATAATGATATTATTACTTAATATTAGTTACTACTTGTCAATTAGCAGATAAAAATTATATAATGGCAACACGAAATTAAACAAAAATAACAAATAACTTTTCATTTATTATGATTTTTTTATCAGTTTTGAACTAGCCCAATTATACTTTAAAAATTGGCCAAGTGCGAGTCGGACTCGCGCACGAAGAAAAAAAAATCACGTTTGTTGTATGGGAGCCCCCTTAATTTATTTTATTTTAATTTAATAATTATTATTTTTTGAAGTGAATATACAACTAAATATTCTGTGAATATTTCAAGCATCTACCTGTTGCTGTTATTGATGTCTAGCAAAAAACGGCAAAAAAATTACGTAGGTTGTAGGTTTAAGGGGGGCATGGGAGCCCGGACAGACAGACAGACAGACAGACGGACCGTGAAGTCTTAGTAATAGGGTCCCGTTTTTACCCTTTGGGTACGGAACCCTATAAAACGTAGACAATTAATAGAATTTCTTTCGTATATAACTCACTTTCAGACGCTCAAATTTAAATCAGCTAAGATTTCGCCATTGTTCATTGGCACAAATATAGGTTATAGTCTGGAATAGCACATAGGGTACCTTCGTCCTTGTGTAATGTTCCATTGGTATAAGAAAATAGTTTTCACGCGGGCGAAGCCGCTGGCAGAAGCTTGCTATTTTATAAACCTTCTCTACAAATTAACAAAGAAGTTAACTAACCATAGTCTCACACAGCACCGCAAGATCAGCAAGTGCATTGATATCAGATATGATTTCCTTGCGAGTGACGGCACCATCACCGAGACTTGATCCTAGGATCTCGGCTTCACGCTCATACGCTTGCTTTAAGTCCTGAAAACACAAGAAATATAGTTTTTAAGGGAAACTGTGAGGTCAATCTTCGAACAAACTGGCAGGAAAATTTGTATAAATTGTTACAAGATGTGTAGAAAGCTCTCGCACTATTATAAAAGCGTTTTCGCACTGCATCCGTTTTCGAGATCCATCCGAATCGTGTATTTTTTAGATTCAGGCAGACGAAATTCGAATCTATTGCGCAACCATAGTATTTTACCTATTTCGGACCATCATATATCAGGTTTGGACCGGATTAATGTTCAAACCTGATATATTTAACCATTGGTTGATTAGCATATTTAACCATTGGTTTAGTTAACTACGCATCAAAAAACTATTCCTTAGTGCGCAAACGCTGTTAGGGTTCATTTACACCACGTCATTATATTTCTGACAGTATTATTTGTAGTTGTAATTATAAAAACGTTGTTTAGTGATTTATGGTGAAGGCCAGGGACTTTGCTGATAGCGCGACGCAATTTAAATTGCTTCGATATGCGATGTTCCACACGTATTTTCTAAGAAAAATGTCAAATGCAAATCGGTCGAATAGCATCGCATTGCGTCCATGCGAACGTACTTATAGTAAAAATCGCGAATTATTCGGTTTAGAACAGATTCTGTTTTGGACAGATTCTTTGTTTAGTCTTTAAGTCAAGAGTGAATGGTTTTTTCGAGGCAAGCGTGCTTCACCGTCGACCACATCATCTCTTACCATCAGGTGAGATAGTGGTCAAGCGCAAGCCTTAGATAACAATTAAAAAAAGAGATTTGTTATACGGCAGAAGTAAAATGACAATACAATTTATGTAATGGTCTATACCATTACATAAATTGTATGGTTTATGTTGGTTGGTATTATTAAAGTAAATTCTAAACTAAAAACTTTATTAAAGTTACTTAGCAAAGGTAACAAAATTACAGCAAGAAATCTAATTCTTAAAACTAAAAACCTTATTAACGCAAAGGAAACAAAATTAGACTATAGAGACATATATATACTCAATAGAGACCACAATGTGGTCGCTATAGAATATATATGTCTTTTTAAAGTTTTTTAAATAAATACTGATTTGAATTATTATGTTTTAATTGACCTGTGCATAAAATACCTTCGAAATATATTTTAACAGTCCGTATAGTAGCTAGAATTCGATTTTTAATATACTAACGTTGTTTTTATACTAACTTTAATTAATTGAATCCTAATTGAAAAAATAATTAATGCAAAAGTGTTACTATAAAATAATTATAGAAAATATTAAATTATATGACAACACACCTTAAAAAGAAATCAATAATTTAACAGATAATGTTAGAAATATCTCATTATGTGTTCATTACTTTTTTATTAAGAGGTAAATAGTAATGCAATAATCGTAAATAAGCTCTCGTGTATTATTTTTTTTTGTTTAGTAACGATTTCGAAATGAAGGTGCGACATGATCTCGCTCCTGATCTGGCCAGATCAGGTTGTGCGTGCTTTTATCCGCAACAAATAGTTTTCCAATCAATGCACACTTCTGTAAATAATCCTTACATAATATTTGTGTAGATGACTGTAAAATATCTGTCTTATCAATAATCAGCCAAAAACGATCTGCCGTAACAAGAATCTGTCCAAACTAGAATCTGTTCCCTATGTTCTATGTTAGGGGGGTTTGGTTTCCGCACTTAGTCCCACAAATGGACCTATGTACGTGGACTAGAATCTGTTCTAAACCGAATAACCCAAAATCGCTTATTGGTGTGACATAAATCGAATCTCGTCGAACCATCAGGAAGGTCGCTTAGTCTATTTTACTGACTTCACCACGACACTACCAAAACTACATCATGCATATTTTTATTTTTTTGCAATACATACTCCCTGCAATAGGAGTGTCTACTTTTTAGTAATAAACTCATATTTACGTTGGCAACATTCTTTGCATCATGTTGTTCAGTAGTCCAATTAGGTGGCTGCAGGATGGGAAAACGAATGTTATTATGGATGAGGATGATTTTATGTAGTTTGTACAGTCAACCACACGTAGGTATAATTCCCAATCAACCACGTTTCAACGGGATCTTTCATGGTAGTACATTTTGGTGCAAAAATCAGCAGCCCCGTACATTTATGTTGGCTTAACTCGACAAAATTTACTGAACAGCTGATATTTTTTCGCGATTTCGGGGTTGGACCCATAGTATAGTTACCGGCACGTTACTTGGCAAGAGTCGTTAAATGCGCACTAGTTTTTAGGGTTCCGTAGCCAAATGGCAAAAAACGGAACCCTAATGGATTCGTCATGTCTGTCTGTCTTTCCGTCCGTATGTCACAGCCACTTTTTTCGAAACTATAAGAACTATGCTGTTGGTAAGTAGATGTATTCTGTAAACCGCATTAAGATTTTCACAAAAAATTAAAAATAAAAACGATAAATTTTGTCGGTTCCCCATACTTAGAACTGATTTTTTCTTTTTTTTCATCAATCCCATACGTGTGGGGTGTATCTATGGATAGGTCTTCAAAAATGATATCGAGGTTTCTAATATCATTTTTTTGTAAACTGAATAGTTTGCGCGAGAGACACTTCCAAAGTGGTAAAATGTGTCCCGCCTCCCCTGTAACTTCTAAAATAAGAGAATGATAAAACTAAAAAAAATATATGATGTACATAACCATGTAAACTTCCACCGAAAATTGGTTTGAACGAGATCTAGTAAGTAGTTTTTTTTTAATACGTCATAAATCGTAAACCGCAATTTACCAAGTACTTATTTACCTTCGTGCGCGAGTCCGACTCGCACTTGTTTAGGTCTCTTTGGTTACCAAGCGGGACGCAGGGGACATTTAGCACCGTTCCGAGCGCGCGATTGGTGGGTCAGTTGACACAAGGATCGACTGACCAATCGCGTCGCGTCCACGTTCCGTTGGTCTGGTGGACCTTGCCAAATTACTCGTCCTGCTGATGTTCTGTGCAGATCCCACCTTAAACTACATCTTTATTTCCCATCCCATAAAACCAATTTCTATTCCCACTCCTTCTCTGTACATGCAGTACGATTGTGGAACTCACTTCCACCCAAAATCCGTAACTCCCAAAATGTATCTTTATTCAAAAATCAAAACAAAGAACATTACCACTCAACCGTCTTGTAATTTTACAAATTAAGTACTAGCACTCCACCCGCGCCTTCGTTCGCGTTATTTCGTATTTTATCCAACATATGACTTTCTTATGTGCAGTTAGTGAAGGCGACCAAGAATAAGCTATTGTTAAATTAATAAAAATGCGATATCGTAGATGTCTCGGGGTAATTGGTTTGGGATTCGTAATTTGACTTAAGGCCGATTTTTCAATAGTCTGATAACTTTTAATTGAGGAATAAAAATTACCGTTTGACAGCTTTTGTATAGAAAATATGTCAAACGGCTGTTTTTAGTCCTCGGTTAAAAGTTATCAGACTATTGAAAAAGCGGCCCTTAAAGTATAATACATTTTAGGTTACTCCCCTAAAAACTTAACAATCCCTTTTTGCCCTGTTGTGGCCCAAGTTTTTAACAAACGCGACCGAACCGCAACAACGGCGGTTGACCTATCATTCATGGCTACAAGAAAAGAGGTAGAGCAATTAAAATATGAATGGTACGTGTGAAAGATGTGATGCGATGCGCTTTTAAGTAATTGAACACTTATGGAGCATAGAATTGATGAAATGTTAGACAGTTTCTGCTCATGTATGGTCAGAATCAATATTTAAATTAATTACCTCAGCGCTAAGCTTCGCGTCTTGGTGAATAGCAGCAGTCCAGTTGGGAAGTGACTGCAGGAACCTCACGATGTCATCATCAGCCAACCATCGTTGTGCCCTTGGAAGTCCTTTGAAGAAACAAATAACGTTAGTAATCTTACTAATAATTTAATTAAATTTATTTATTAATACAATAAAACCGGAACCAGATTACAAACACCAAAAAAACCGGCCAAGTGCGAGTCGGACTCGCGCACGAAGGGTTCCGTACCATTATCGCAAAAAAACGATAAAAAAACTGGCCAAGTGCCAGTCAGACTCGCGCACGAAGGGTTGTGCACCATTATCGCAAAAAACGGCAAAAAGATCAAGTTTGTTGTATGGGAGCTCCCCTTAATTTATTTTATTTTAATTTAATAAATATTCTTTTTTAAAGTAAATATACAACTAAATATTCTGTGAATATTTCAAGCGTCTACCTGTTGCCGTTATTAATATCGAGCAAAAAACGGCAAGAAAATCACGTTTGTTGTATGGGACCCCCTTAAATATTACTTTTATTCTGTTTTTAGTATTTGTTGTTATAGCGGCAATAGAAATACATCATCTGTGAAAATTGCAACTGTCTAGCTATCACGGGTCATGAGATACAGCCTGGCACACAGACAGACAGACAGACGGATCGTGAAGTCTTAGTAATAGAGTCCCGTTTTTACCCTTTGGGTACGGAACCCTAAAAATCACGTTTGTTGTATGGGAGCCCTACTTAAATATTTATTTTATTTCTGTTAGTATTTGTTGTTATAGCGGCAACAGAAATACATCATCTGTGAAAATTTCAACTGTCTAGCTATCACGGTTCATGAAATACAGCCTGGTGGCAGACGGACAGACAGACAGACAGACGGATCGCGGAGTCTCAGTAATAGGGTTCCGTTTTTACCCTTTGGGTACGGAACCCTAAAAAATAAAGGAACAGTAAATTCGGTTTCGAAGCTACAATACGTATCGCAACTGCCATCTTAACTAGATTATAGAATAACCTGTGCTAACGCACGAGAGCCTTCTTGGTACGCTTCCTTCCTTCGGTCTGCCTAGCGGTCTGTGTGATTGGATTGCAGACATCTTGAGGGATCGGTCCATCCGAATGGTTATCAATGGCTGCTCGTCCGGTCAGTTAGGTGTTAACGCTGGAGTCCCTTAGGGGTCGGTGCTCTCTGCAACATTGTTCTTGCTGCACGTTAATGACATGCTCAAACCCGGCCTTGGGGTATGCAGATGACAGCACTGTTGCTGAGAGATACGTATCCGGCGAACGGGCTACTGGGCTTCAGATCCGGTCTCTTCGGGAGGCCATGGTTGAGCGCTTGAACCTGTCTTTGGAGGGAGTCTCCGAATGGGGCGATGCCAATCTAGTCAGATTAAATGCTGCTAAGACCCAGACGTATCTTTTTCCGCAAAAAGAGTCAATTCCAGCCGGCTTCATCTTTCCGTGTTGTAACTGTGCCGATAACGGACGGTGTTACGATGATATCGACCCTCTATTTTGGTCCATTTATTGAAGCAAAGGCTCAGTTGGCTGTAAAAAGGTTTGGGGATCCTTACAAAGGTGAGACGGTACTTCACGCCTGAACAACTGCTCAACTTGTATAAAGCGCAAGTTCGGCTATGCATGGAGTACTGCTCTCACCTCTGGGACGGATCTGCCAAATACCAACTTGATGCACTTGAGTCGATTGACAGACGGACCAAGAGGCTGATCGGCAACGATGCGCTGGTCGACTCAACGTTCCAGAGCCTTGAACACTGACGACGAGTTGCCAGCCTATCGGTTTTCCATCGGTTACATTTCGGGGAGTGTGCAATGGAACTGCACAATTTGATTCCGACTAGCCCTTTCCAACATCGGACTACAAGACGTACGGAAATGCGCCATCGGTACATGGTGGATATCACAAACATAAGCACAAAGCGTTTTGCAAATACTTTCAATGTTTGACAGCTAAGGAGTGGAATTCCCTGTCGGAGTCTTTGTTTCCTGATAGCTACAACCTAGGGGTATTTGAGTCAAGAGTGAATAGGTTGCTTCTAGGCAAGCGTGCTTCACCGTCAACCACATCATCACTTAACATTGGGCGAGATAGCGGTCAAACGCGAACCTATCACAAATAAAAAAATTAAACAAAATTCGTCACTACGGCAACTAGCACACTTACTAAAGTATACGTGTACAGTTTTGGCAGAATAGCTCCCGAACGGCTGAACAAAAGCTCCCGAGCAGCATAGATACCGCTTTGCCGCGTCTCGTCTCAACGGCGCGTTCAGGCGATAGTAGCACCGAACGAACACCGCGCTTGTCTATACTAATAATATAATATTATAAAGAGGAAAGGTTTTTTTGTTTGTTTGTTTGTACCGAATAGGCTGCGAAACTACTGTACCGATTTAAAAAATTCTTTCACCAATAGGAAGCTACATTATTTCTGAGTGACATAGGCTATTTTTTTAATCCCCAAAACGGGGGTGGCCCACGGGAGCGAAGCCACGTGGAACAGCTAGTTTTAAATATAGATATAAAACCCACCTTGTGCTGTTGTAGGAGTGTGTCTCGCATGCGCAGCCCGGCAGTGCGTGGCGGCAGCGGCCAGCGCGGCGGCAGTAGCGCGCAGGGCCTCCGCGCCGCCACACGCACCGCAACGACGTGCGGCACGGGCTGTGTCGCATACTGCGCGCCAACCTAACCCACAGCACGTGAAGATAGTGCGGTGGCGGGAGCTAGAAAAGATGAGTAATTTTATTTACCTTTTGGACAAAAGTCAATAAAGAGATACAAAAAAACTGTTATGTAACTATACATACCCAGACTTGATCAGAGTAGGTGGAGGAGGTCCCCTCTCCCTCCAGGCACTCGCCGCGCGCATGACGTCATCGATGGTCGCTCTGGCTTGCGACGCGAGCCGCTCACTCTCGCCGCAGCGCACGTAGTCTGTTATGAACGCGCGGAGAGAACACTCGCCGCCGCTGAGAGGGAAGGAGAAAGAAGGCATTTCATACACAACATAATTACAATCATGACTTCAGCGTGGTTACTCTGACTCTATGAAGCATCATCATTTTAGAATGTGAATTTAGGCTCGCACTGCAAATAAAATTTCGCGCGATTTTTGTCTCTTTCTACCTGTTCATAGAGCCCAAAATATTCGCGCGAATTTAATCCGCGCCGCGGTGCGGTGAATTCTGTGGCAAAACACTGATTTCTTGCGGTATTATTACCGCGCGATTTTTTTATCGCAATGCGTGCTAAGCCTTACTTAATTAAAATAATAAATGATAATCGAGTCTTTAAATAAAATTGAAA
The DNA here is from genome assembly GCA_948252205.1 of Orthosia incerta. Taxonomy (NCBI): domain Eukaryota; kingdom Metazoa; phylum Arthropoda; class Insecta; order Lepidoptera; family Noctuidae; genus Orthosia; species Orthosia incerta. Next base: position 25,076,950 of record OX411746.1, read on the forward strand.
GAAATTGAGAGTTTAGAATGACCGAACGAGAAGTATTATTTGTGGCAAATCTGACGAGTATGCTTAAAGGCGAGTTACAAACGCAGTGCCATCTAGTCCATGGTAGCGCTATGGAATCATGGAGCGACAGTGATGATTCGGACATAGTCGCGACGTACAGGGTGTCTTCAACACAGACGCGACATGATAGAAGACTCTCGTCCGGGGATTCTTCGCATCCCCTGCCACGCCGTAACCGTACCGACCGTAGACGGGCTGCCAGATACTGGTGGCCAGTTAACCGACTTACCAAAAAGGAGGAGATTCTATGTACGACATGCTGTTTTTTTTTTTTCACCGATATCTCCGTCAATTGTGGACCGATTTTGAAAATTCTTTTTTTGTTTGAAGGAGTATGTTCCGAAATTGGTCCCATTCAAATTTAATGAAGATCTGATGAAGGACTTCGGAGATGTACAACATAACTCTTCAATAAATAACGGAAAATCTCTCGGGATTGCTGCAGTCGCATGTCTGTTTATTGTTTATACCATTCCATAACATAATATACAGTATGCCTTAAAGGGGTACGCAGATGTGTACAGTTCAAAGGTACACTCTCATTTCACCGGTTATGTTCAGTTTAATGATACTCGGGTAATATATTCTGGCATTATAGGTACCTTACTTAACTACTTGCATATTAGGTAAGTACAACCAAAAAGTGAAAAATAAAAAACTCTTTTTAAAAAAAAAATACTACCGACTTCCAAATAAGAAAACTAAGAAGTGAAAAATAACTTTATTTTTGGAAGTCTGTGTCCATAACGCAAAAAAATGGTACCTACCAAAGACGCCGACTTCCAAAAATAAAGTTATTTTTCACTTTGTAGTTTTCTTATTTGGAAGTCGGTAGTATTTTTTTGCAAAAAAGTTTTTTTATTCGTTGCGCTATTCATTTTTCAGTTTGGGGGATTTGCCGTAATCGCTACGCTTGGCAGGCTGGCGATCGCAGTTTGAACATATAGTAACTCACCCAGTAACAGGTTCGATGTGGGCACACAGTGGATGTAGCGCCGGTAGTACCGCGTGTAAGTGAGCAGGGTCGGGGCGACAAACTAGCGGATAGTTGTGACGACGAGCTGATAGACTCGGTGATACAGCTGGGGGACCTGCGACAAAGAAATTAAATACTGAGCTTTTGTCGTCTAAATTTTGATATCGGTGACCGCAGCGTTCATTTTGTTCGGCGTTCCAACGCGTTTTTGTGCATAAAATATGAGGCATTTGAACAAGGCCTTAGGCCCAACATTTTTTGAACAACGTCTGTGCTTGTGTTGCGATGTCAACATGACATTATTATCCTATATGAAAGATTTTGTGTTGGTTTCCCTGAATGGTAAATTATTATGAGAATGCCATTTCGTTCATTCCATCGCGATGAAACCTTTTCATCAACTTATTGCTTGGACTTGCACACGAAGGTTACAAATTATATATACCTAAATAGGCATAGTACAATTTCTTTCTTTTATGCAGCACCAAAGCCGGTCTACCGCTTTAATGCCATAAAACGGTTGCTTTCTAAAGCATACTCCTTAGTAACGGCCAGATTATAACAAAAAAATCAAACCGACTTTCAAAACAAAACACTACAGCGAAAAATAACTTTCTTCTCCGAAGTCGGTGTCTTTGGTACCTCCAAATACCATGGAAGTCATTTATAGCCAAAGTAAATCTCATGACGATTCCAATAAGCTCAAACACGACTAGGATCAATTTTATTTCGGAGTTCCAGTGCTTACCTTCCGGCTTCACCATCAGATCATTCGATGGTACCATTTTCGTCAGTAACATTAATTTATAAGTATTTGCTTCATCACAACTATTTGATATATCTTATGCATTAAGGAGTTACAGTGGCCATCTGTGGTTTCTGAGTGCAAGTGATTGCATTGTTGATGAAAATACCAAAATTTCTATATGTATGCCTATAATATTTGAGGGATGCCCTCGATTTCTCATGGATTTCATCATCAGATCCTGACCTGGTGAACATGGGACCACCTGGGAAGTATACCCTTTCAAACAAAAGAACAATTTTCTAAATCGGTCCAGGCGTTTTTGAGTAATCGGGGAACATACATAAAAAAAAAAAAAACCGACCAATTGAGAACCTCCTCCTTTTTTTGAATTCGGTTAAACAGTTTAAAAAAAAATGATTCACGTACATTATTTGTGAAACAGATTTTTGGTGTAACTAATAGGTTGGCTTTAAGAGTCCCTACAAGTTTCACGAGCCAAAAACAGAAAACAGCTACTTTTTCAGCGAAAATTTCTCAATAACTACAAGATATATGATAAAAAATATAATGACAAAAAAAAACGACACAGGTCCGTCGTCTACAAGCCCATGAGCAAAATTGAATGTCTCGCGCGTGCGTAACGGTTTATAAGGCAATATTCAGACAATTTATTAAAATAAAATAAGTACTCAAAAATAAAATATAAAAATTGGATTCGATTGATAAACACCTCAAATTTCAAATTATTTATCAGTTATTTTTATATTCAACATATTCTTACACGTAGCCGACGCTTTCTCACATGATAAAATTGCCTTTTTTCCGCGTGGACAATATTTTTTTTTAAGTACAAATACAATAAACTTTAAAAAGCAAAATTGGTGGCTTACTAGTATACTATATGCCCAGTCCACACAATTTTTTGCAGATTGTTATTCGCCATCAGTAAGCTGAAAAAGCAATTGAAAAACCTGGTGTTTCGGGATTACGTAAAAACGTGTGTTAGTTTTTTCTAATTTTAATTGAGCAGTTGTCAAAAATATGTAATGTCTATTTCCTAGATAACTATGTGACGCAAAAAGTTGTTTTAAAAGATTTATCATATATCTTGTAGTTATTATGAAATTTGCCCTGAAAAAGTAGCTTTTTTTCTGTTTTTAGCTCGTGAAACTTGTAGGGGCTCTTAAAAAAAATTAACAACACGATATTTTTACGCTACTTTTGGAAACTCCTCCAAAACGAATTTGCTATTAAAAATATTTTACACAGAAAAATTGGTGGCTCGAATTTCTTCATACATAACTGAAATAGCATATGTAAATCAAAGAATATTTTGCGAACAAAACTGCCCAAAAGGAGGTTCAATACTGGCTCCAAAGGGGCCGTAACCACGAGCGAAAGAATTGCGGCGATATAATCGTCCTTGCCCGTTTTTCTATACACTCTCTTAGGGGCCATCTCCACGAGCGAGAGAATCGCGGCGATATTATATGTGGCAATCGATAATATCGCCGCGATTATCTCGCTCGTGGAGACAGCCCCTTATTCTTCTTCGTAGTATTTCTTTATAATTTTTTTCTTTATAGATTCAAAATCAAATATGTTTTGACCAGAATTCAGCCACATCAACAGTCCCCTTTGCCTTCTGAAGCCCTCTGAGTTTTAAAAGCTACAGTATTCAACTTACCAGATAGCTTGAACAACTTAGCCCGTCGTCTTTGTGGCCTCTTCTTCGCGAAGTAGTCAGCTAGTCGCAGTTCTGTGGTGTCGGTCACTGTGGAGCCTACTGAGCGTTGAGCTGCCAGGTTCACGCTTTCGATCTCCAGGTATTCTGTTAAAAGGAGTTGCAGCTGCAAACGAAATAACTTACATCAAATTGGCTTGAATGTATTGATTCAAGGAAGCTTAAAAGATATCAATACATAAGAAGTCATTTTCTGAATGGCGGTGTTAAGATTCTACGCGAAAGAATGATGATTATAGAAAAAAAAATGGTAGGTTGGTAAGTAGTGTGTGCAGGAGGGTTAGTAGGGAAGGGTTGGCAGAAATATGACGGGAGCGAAGCCGCGGGCACAGCTAGTCATTGCATAATTTTTATCTTGAAAGACTCGAAAAACATAGTCGCAGATAACACCGAAGACCAGTAAGATGAACGAAAAATATATTTGATATTTAGTTCTGTCGAGCCTTTCCATAATCCTTTCCAGAACAATTAAGGTCACAGAATGTTATAAAACAACAACAAACTTTATTTGAAATAATTAGATAGGATAGATACGCTTTGCCGCACTTGAGACACCATTTGGTCAGTTTTGCGTGCAGGCCTCCTCTCTGTTAGAGGGAATGGGCCGTAATCTACCACGCGGGCCCAGTCCGAGTTGGTGGATGTCACATGTATTCGAATATAAGTTCTAAAACATGCCGGTTTCCTCACGATGTTTCCCTTTACCGTTTTGAGAGCAGTGGTGATGTAATAATTTACACAAAGTAAAGCGCCTGACTGAGTGCGAACCCACGATCTAAAACTTGTGAGTCGCGGCTGTTACCACTGGGCCACCACAGCTCTGTTTTTGATAAAATAACAGAAAGAAATCAGTGAAGACTTACAACTTGTTGTACAGCGCTCCAGTAATGCTGTTCAGTATGCAGGCAGGAGTCAGGCAAGCGATATTTTTGTAATGAAGCCCTCCATAGTTGTAGCAGTCTGAAAAATTTAAGATTTAGTTGCAGATAGAAAATAGTACCACCATATTTGAAATTGAATTCATATTCTCTATATCTAAAATAACGTCGGGTTAGTTACACCATTTATAACACGAGAATGGCTGGACCGATTTACATAACTTTGAATTAGTTCGATTTATGACAGAATAGCTATTAAAACATCGGCAACAATAAATATTTTAGTACACTTTATACTCACAAAGTGACGTCACAAGCCCCCACTCCTGAACTTTGATGCGCTTTATCTTTGTAAATTTGTATTTATTTGATAAAGCAAAAAAAAACGGGTGCAATATTTTTTGATAATCTCACTGACGGTCTAACTAGAATTACTATTTTCTACCCTGGAAATATCCCTATTCAAACATAATAATATTTTATCTACTCTCATATCGTAATATTCGAATTATAAACTTCAAACCGAGTTTATATTGACATACTTTATAAACACAATACCGAAATTTAAAAATAGAATCTCATTATAACACTATTTCTCTAACAAAATAATGCTATAAAACATTTTTTTTTCTATTACGATACAGGACAAATCCAAGAAGTTAATCACAAAGGAGTTTCCATCAATATTTTTTTTGTAATGCCATTTTAGTACCTATTATAAAAAGATTTTATTCCAAATTTAAATTGTCTGTGACAATGCCCGCTTTAGGCTTAGCACGCACTGGGATTTTTATTCGCGCGAATTTTGTCTCTTTCTACCAGGGGGGTGACCATAAGCTCTTAGAGCGGTATCAATTTGATATCGATTAAGTGACAGATGTATACAAGTCAGATACATCTGTCCCTTATTCGATCTCAAATTGATACCGCTCTAAGAGCTTATGGTCACCCCCCTGTTCATAGAACTCAAAATATTCGCGCGAATTAAATTTGCGCCGCAGTGCGGTGGATTCTGTTGCAAAACACGGCTTTCATACGGTATTATTGCCGCACGATTTTTTTACCGCAATGCGAGCAGCTTCATACAATTCCATAGATCGCAAAATGGGCGGACAAAAATCTCGCAAATAAATATCGCAGTGCGTGTGCTAAGCCGTAGCGCATGCGCAGATAATGCGGTGATGTGCTGGGTTTTGGCGCCATTCATACGTTTTGTTTTGCAGGTTTCGCTGTACTGAATTTCATGAGTTTTTTTTAATTCTTGCTTAAAATGTCTGATATTAGTGAATGTGAAGAAAATTTGACTCCGCCAAATATTTTATATGCGGCGATGGATTACTCGTAATCTCTTACCAGCAAAGTCGAGATTATTAAATGAAATGCATCATTTAATAATCTCGACTTTATGGCATGGAAAATGAAAAAAAAAAAGGTATTTAGTAGGTTCAATCCCAAAATGTATGAGTGTAGATAAAGTAGTGTATGAAACTGCACATAACTAGGTATTAAAACATTCGTGTGAATACTATTAAAAACCTCGCCTACGGGTCGGTTTTTAAACACACACTCATGTTGTAATACCCCTTATTATGCAACAGTATCATAAACTACTATTATTCCTTTTCTCACACGTCTCTTTTGTTTGTCCTTGTAATACGCACCTTTTATTTCTCGTAGCGCACGCTCGGAACTCTTCGCCGAGACTCGTGACCAGCCTCGCGAGGGGTCGCCCCGTCTCCGTCACTCCTTCACTATCGGGTATCTCTCCGTCCTCGTCTACATCGGCATCGGCCTCCACTTCTCCCTCTTCTATGATACGGCGCGAGACGGAGTCTATTACTTCTAGTAGCTCGTGTTGGATCTGGACTTTGAATTTCTGACAGAAATAAAGTTGATTAGGCTCATGGATCGTATTACCAGCGACGTAAATATGAGACGTAAATACAGTCCTAAGAAAATGTAACCTAGTGTCTGCCTATATGAGCAACTATCTTCAGTCAGCGGCTGCGACTTAAATAATTTCTGCCTTTCAGCGCCCGCAAGAAATTCGAAAATTCTACGAAACAGGGCGGTAGCTGGGATGTCAAGGAGTAAAAAAAATAAAAAAATAACTTAATCACCTACTGCAAATCGCTCTAAATATCTCTCTATTTCATTTGATCCACAATTTTTGGCCCAGCCTTTATATACTATAAATGTATTCTCGGGATAAAAGGTATCCCTGTCTATCTCCAGGTCCAGGGTCCAATCTATCTCTATACCAAAATTCATGAAAATTGGCGGTTTGGGCTTTAGAACGTAATAAACAGAGTTATTTCGCCTTTACAACATCAAGTATGGATAATTCGGATTTAAGGATTACTACACTTAATACACTAACTTAATCTAATACCTTTAAACGAGCAATTATTCTTGTACATATATAATCTGAATCTCGGAAACGGTTCCAACAATTTTTATGAAATTTAGTATGCAGGGGTTTCGGGGCGATAAATCGATCTAGCTAGGTTTCATTTTTAGAAAACGTCGTTTTCTCTATTTTCACCCGAGCAGAGCTCGGTCGCCCCGACACTAAATTTAATCGTCGTAAGACCTGCTTACCTCAGTAGCCTCTTTGAGCTGCTCCAATACTCCTAATGCCTCCAGCGATATCATGACGGTAGTCTCGAAGGTCTTGTCCTCTTCTGACAGAGAGGCTTCGAACTCAGGAGTCACTTCTTGTAAGTACGCGTCTGTTACTTCCTCGCTCTTCGTTAGTTCTGAAAGAGGAAATTTTTTACTGATGACTCTGGTGAGCTATAGATTTGTCTTTTACATAGCATACATACATAAACTCTCGCCTATCTCCCATGGGGGGACGTTATTACGCTATATCGCTAAAGATCTAAAGGATGACTGGGGGGTGCCCATAAGCTCTTAGAGTAAGGTTACTTTGAGTGTGTGTAAGTGACAGATGTACACTGGGACAGCAAATAAACCGAGCCCCTCGCTACCTTGGAACTCAGATTCGATTTTCTCAAAAAGTATAAAACTTACGACTATCAAAGTTATACCTACAGAAAGTGCGTTTCATGCTGATTAAAATGACTATATATTTATTCTAAAATACCGCCAATTCGCGTTGTAATCAAGCAACAAACACAATTCTAACGATTTGCTCTTTTTTATTTATTTATTTATTATTATAGTGAAAACAAACAGTATACTACAGTATACTACAGTGTACAGTATACTAAAAATATACAAATTGTCTTAAACATAATATGGCTTAACAATATACTACCCACTACATTTTCCACAGATTACTACTTATACTAAGACAAACTGATTAGCAAACGTTATTGTAGTCAGGATATTTAGAAATATTAGAAGCTACTGTTGATCCTTTAAAATTTTGATTATGTTAGTTCTAAAGGTATATCTGCTTACAAAAAAAAAAGCTATGTCAATTGCACAAAACTGACTAGAGTTCGCGATTAGCGTTATTTTTTTCTACAATGAGGGTAGTCGGATATTTCTTACGCATTTTCTGTAGGTATAACTTTGATAGTTGTAAGTTTTAAATTTTTTGAGAAAATCGATTAAGAGTTCCAAGGTAGTGGGTGGCCGGCAGCCGTATTGCGTAAGTAATTACGGCAACGCAATGATTTTTGATGTTTTATTTTATTTTTTATTGCAATATGTGGTAAGCTAGCGACCTCGACAGTGGATCATATATTATTCTTGCCTAACTGTTGATTTATTTTTTACTTCGATGGTCCTAGTTTATCATAATTATGTGACTTCGAGTTACAGCTGTATTAGCTATATGTAGGCGGGCACGCCCTTTATGCCTGGAGGCTTTATTATTCGGGTACTAAGTTCCGTTTACGTTATTATTTTAGTTTTTATTTTCGCTTCAGTTTAGATTTCGATGTTTTTGTTGGTATATTGGCGTGTGTTAGCTGTCATTATGGCAAATATATTTTATTTAATTTTTTTGTGTTGAGTAAAGTAAATTATTTGCATACTATTGTATAGAATCAAGTTTTTGATTTTTTTCTAAATGAACAGACAGCTGTGCTGCTGGGGAGTTTGTTGCGCCACTTCTTCTTCCCAGCAAAAGCACTAGGAAGTGGTGAAGGGCGGGCGTTTTTGGGGGACTGTCTTATGTAATTTTGACGTTCGGAAAGTGCTGATTCTCAGCCTAGTTTGAATAAATGACTTTTGAATTTTTGAATTTTGACCGCTATCTAATCGATTCACTTACGCAATACGGCTGCCGGTTTATTTGCTGACAAGTGTATATGAAGTGTATACATCTATCCCTTACGCACACTCAAAATAACTTTAAGAGCTTACGGTCACCCCCCTGTTCTGATTCTCACCAGCCAATAACAAAGCAGTACGTCTTCTCGCCGACACACGTCTTGTGAGAGGAGCTCGTTCATCCCGGTACACTGCCTCGCTGAGACGACGGACTATCACCTCTACTAACTCGTGTTTCTTTTGCTAGAAATGTAATAATGACATGTTAAAAAAATATTTGTATTGTAATCTCTCATACACATGTACGAGTTAGCAAATGTTGGTAGTAGTTGTAGTAGTGTCCGACCGAAAGTTCGGCTTCGGTCGAGTTTCGACAAGAAAACTGGTTTCGGTTTCGGCGGCAAACCTGCCGAAACTAAGACCGAAACCGAAACTGCATTCAGGAGTTCTCGCGCTGTGATCGGTCATGTTCGGCGTGTTAAATACCATCCAAGCGAGTATTAATACGATTTTTTTTTTAAATGAGACCACTCATCCAAGCCATCTTACACTCGGCCAAGTGCGAGTCGGACTCGCGCACGAAGGGTTCCGTACGATTTCGCAAAAACCGGCAAAAAGATCACGTTTGTTGTATGGGAGCCCCACTTAAATATTTTCTTCTGTTTTTAGTATTTGTTGTCATAGCGGCAACAGAAATACATCATCTGTGAAAATTTCAACTGTCTAGCTATTACGGTTCATGAGATACAGCCTGCATGGTGACAGACAGACAGTAGGACAGTGGAGTCTTAGTAATAGGGTCCCGTTTTTACCCTTTGGGTACGAAACCCTAAAAAACCATGTATAGTCCAGCAGTGGGCTGAATTTACGCTACAATTACCTGTAGATGTTGTCTCGTGCCGTTGAGAGCGTCGACATGCGAGAGGGTGGTGTCAGCGGTGTCGAGAGCCGCCTTCAGTGTTTGTGCGGCCGCCAGCACTCGACCGGCTGAGAGAGACTCGCGGGTTTCTCGCTCTGATACTACTACGCGTTCTCTGTGAACATGAATAGTAACACATAATCTTATCATAAGGTATCACATTCTTTTTTTGTCACAGGTGAACTTAAGATGACCAATCGGGTATCAATTCAATCCTTTCAAATTAATGTTGGTTACGAAATTTTCGCCGAAAAACAAATGTCTTGAATTTTTTGGGCGATCTAGACATGTTATGAAATGGCCACGTCTAATGGCCATCATCTTCATATCAGCCGAAAAATGTCCACTGTTGGACAAGGCCTTCCCCAAGCGTCGCCACATTGACCGGTCCTCGCAAACTAAACCAGGTCATCGGTCCACCTAGTGGGAGGCCGTCCAGTGCAACGTCTTCCAATTCGCGGTCGCCCATCGGCCTTCAGTTTTGCGAGTAATGTAACCCTGTGAAAATGTGGCCTAGTAACCCTGGTTCTCTTGCGGTATCTTTACATTTCTGATTCGATCGCGCAAGGAAACTCCGAGCATAGCCGTCTCCAGTGCCCTTTGGGTGACTGCGAGCTTTCTGATGAGGCCCATTGTGAGCGACAACGTCTCAGAGCCTAGGTCATCACTGGCAATACACACTGGACATAGACTTTCGTTTTGAGACACTGCGGTAAGTTGTACGAGTAGATGCCGCGCGACTATCCGAACGCTGCCCAGCCAAGTCGAATTCGAGGGTTGACCCTTTCTCGTTGGCCCTACAGAACTGGATCGTTTGTTACAGGTAGACATAGTCCTCCTCAACTTCGAGTGTCGAGTCTCCGACCTTGATAGGAGTGGGTGTAACATGCGCATTCAACATCACCTTGGTTTTGCATCACCTAATGTTCAACATGAAACAAATTTCGTCGACCAAATCATCGCTTACCATCAGGTGAGATAGTGGTCAAGCGCGAGCCTATAGGATATTAAAAATTGGTTGTCTGTAAAGTCGGTTTACGGACGATAGTTAAACGTGACAACGTCATAACAAAACATTAATAACGATTAACGTTACAGTGAGCGTAACGTTACATTGAGCGTAACGTTACTTTGAGTCATCCTTTTTCGTGCGTGCAGCCGGCGTTCATCGGTTTATCAGACGTTGTCACGTCAAAAAAAATGGTTGTCTGTAAAGTCCGTTTACGGACGATAGTTTAACGTGACAACGTCATAACAAAACATTGATGAAATGATTGCATACGAGTACTTAACGATACAATTAACGTCATTGTAAAGTTACGATTATAACGTTACAATGAGCGTAACGTTACATTGAGCATAACGTTTTCGTGCGTGCAGCCGGCGTTCATCGATTTCTTAGTACCAGTCCAGAGTTTAGATTTGAGCTTGCTTGTCTGCAATAGGCTTGACCCCTATTACGACTTCAAACATAACTGGTGAAATGAGGGTGTACTTATTTATTGTCAATCTAATTTACTCACATATCAGTCAACATCTGCAATGCATAGTGATGGGTCCGGGCGTCTGCCCACAGTCTCCGCAGGTCATCACGACGCAGTCGCAACAAACCTCGACACGCGCCCAGCCGGGCTACTACTGCATCACAATGTTGACCCCACACTGATAGTGCTGAGGTTACACTGCCGAATTTCTGTAGACATTAAATACATACATAAACTCACGCCTTTTCTCACGAAGGTAGGCAGAATCTACAGATTGACACCTGCCACAATCCCTAAAAACTGTTGAAAGAGGTAAAGAGGTAGTTGAGATACAAGAACTCTTATGTGTTTGTGTTCTGTGTCTGTTTTTTTTTATGATGATATTCTAAGCTTTTTGTTTTTACTTGTGACACCTGAAAAACTCCAATGATAAAGTATATTTAACTAATATACTTTCCATCATAAAAACCTTGTTGCTTGTTGCACCAAACAGCCAGTGTGCATACCAAATCCATTGTTTTATGAAAAACAGTGTATAGTTAAGTTGTTTTTGATTATTTACTCGTATTACTATTGTTTAATAGAAACGTTTTGTTATGAAGGAGCGGAGTCTCCTAATACAGGCATCTGTTGCTTAAAAGGAGGCTTTAATCTCAATATTTTTTGTACAAATATGGTTATCAAATAAACAATTTTTTTTTTTTTTTTTATATATGTCATGGACCAAGTGATTAATCAGGGCACTATGTATAATGCCTGCGCATTATTAATCTAGTCAGGTCAAATCGGGCAATTCTATATTTATCACATTGTTTGGTTGTTATGAATATTGCTATGTATCGGTTGGGCAATTCGATAATTATGATCAATGAAGTAGTTAGTGTTAGGTTACTTTAAAACCTGCAGACAGAATTAGGCTCCACCGACTTTGTTGCTTAAATAGTAATCATAAATACCTATTATATATTAAACCAATGTCAATATTAAAATAATAATAAATAAAACCGGCCAAGTGCGAGTCGGACTCGAGCACAAAGTGTTCCGTACAATTATCGCAAAAACGGCAAAAAAAAACATGTCTGTTGTATGGGAGCCCCACTTAAATATTTATTTTATACTGTTTTTAGTATTTTTTGTTATAGCGGCACCGAAATACATCATCTGAGAAAATTTCAGCTTTCAGAGTCTTGGTAATAGGGTCCCATTTTACCATTCCCGGTCCCGTTTACTCAGCCCAATAAGTGATGGGCATTAATCAGAAAGCCCTGCCAATTAAATTATTTCAATATTTTTATCATATTGCCTACTCATAATGGGCATTTTTCAATTTGCATTATGAATAATGCTGTATTAATCACTTGATCCATAACTTATAATATAATGAACATCTGATGAAATTATAATGAAACAATACTACCCCATTTCTACACTAATTAAGAGTACATGTTTAAATTAACCTGCATAACTTCCATGATCTCCTGAGCATGTTGTTCCACCAACTCATCAAGCCGTGCATCACTTTTTTTGTACTCCTTCTCTAGCTTCGCTCTCTCTTTCTCTCGCTGTTCATTTGTTTCACTCGCCGAGAGAGTGCGGATCACTGACATAAGCAAACCGCTCTGTGGAATGAGGAATTGTAAATTTTATTATACTGAACACTGTTTGTTGTGGCTGCCATACAGTATAAAAATAAATTTTCCAATTTTTTTTACAGTTACAACTGTTATCATCCTTTATCCGCCCCCAATGTTATGCAAAATTTTATTTGTATTATTGTTTTGAATTTAGTGGCAGAGATTATTTCGCAATATGAATTTTCTGTACAAAGCAACAACAGTAAATATTTTTCTTTTATAGAAAGCAGAAAAAAAAAGAAAAAAAAATATAGAAATGCCAAAAGAAACACAGAATTTCCTCACTTTATCTCGTGAATACCGTGGATGCATGATTGAAACTGAAATACTTACTGTTTCTTTTCCTTGTTTAACCCCCCGAGGGGGCTTGGTAGGAGGAGGAGAGGACATTGTGTTTATTTTAGTATTTTATTACGGTGTTTTTCCTTATTTTCGTGATAAATTTTATATCACTCGGGGCGGAGTTCGTTGAATGAATCAAACAAAGCTGTCAAAACGTACCTAATTATTTGTCAAAGTCAATGTCAAAATATGACAGCAATCCGTTCAGAAATCCAATAATTTAAAATCTAGAAAACGGCCCTTTATGGTTTTTTTTAGACTTTTAACTTTTTTGTATATGAATTTACCACAAAGAAACTTAAACTTATTTATACGGACAGAATTTACTATACCTGGTGATTATTAAAAGACGTGCTGGCATTGTACATCATCATCATCATCATTTTAGCCGAAATATGTCCACTGCTGGACATAGGCCTCCCCCAAGTGTCGCCACATGGACCGGTCCCGGGCGTCTCGCATCCTGCAGAATTGTAAATTGTAATTGTACAGCCATTGTATATAATTAATAAATATATATTTATTTTACCCTTTAGTAATGTTCTGACGGCAATTTTAGGACGAAAAAATTGACGTCTCCTAACCAATATCTATTGTCATCAATGTCATAACTATTGTCATTTTTTGAATTCGAAAAGGCCGTTTTGTATACTGTATACTGTATACTGCGTCAAATCAAATCCAGTTTAAATATCGTGTCTCCTTTTGTGTTACTGAATCAAAGAACAAGATTAAAAGTACGTGCAGAAATCTGTATTTATGTGCCTTTAAAATGGATTACTCCACTATCAGCAACAAGACCACGAATTGTACAGAAGTTGAAGACTTAACAAACGGTGAGCTAAGTGAACGGTATTATCTACTGAAGAAACAATATGACAATCTTTCGAGCAGCTATGAAGCGACAAAACAAGAGCTGCACGATGCGAGACGAAGTTATCAGACAGCACTGGATGTACAACGGCATTTAAACGCAGAGTTAGAAGGTTATCAGGCCGATGAAGCTCGTCGAAAGAGTGACTTCACATCTCGTATAATAACACTTCAAGAAGAAATATCAGAGCTCCGTGAAGAGCGCACCGAGATTACTGAAAAGCATGCAGCAGAAGTAAAAAAGTTTGAAATTCAAGTTCGAACTTTGAAAGAGGAACAGTCTTTGAAAGTGAGAGAAAGTCCGGAGCGGGATAATTCAGAATTGGAAGAGGCACGTAAAACTGTGAACAGCGCTTTGTCCGATGCGGAAGCAGCGAGAGAAGCGCTTGAGGAAGCGAGGATGGAAATTGCTTCCTGGCGCATCAAAGGTGAAGAGTTGATTTCAGCAATGGCTGAGATGCGTGCAGCTGCTGACTTGCGTAGAGAAGAGTTGCGGGCAGCCAATGAGCGCGAAGCTACTGCACTTGCTGAATTAGCTGAAGCCAAGGCTATGTTGCATCAGTGCACAGATACACAACAGGACTTGCAACCTCATGGTAAAATATCTCGAACATTTTTTATTTCGTCAGGGCATGACAAAACATAGTGGCCAAGGGATTTTTTCATGCTTAAAATATGTAACAATACCTCCTACATGGATGCAAAACCACTCAAGTCCATCAGTAGAAATCTTTAAAATGATGTCCATAATTCACACTGCTATACAAGACTCATTGGTCTGGTGGTTGTAAACGCTACTGCACAGCATGAGGTCCTGGGTTCGATTATCGGGTCAGGCCGTTTTCTTTCTGGAATTTTGAGTAGCAGTCTTTTTTTTGGGTTGGGGAATCATCCAATGACTTCTTCCGCTCTGGGTGAAGGGGGAAGGAATGTCAGACTTTTATTGACTAACGCACCCATGTTCAGTTGCTTGAGCCAGGGCCGCGGTAACTCTTTCAAACTTATCCGCGACCCAGACAAGCATCGGCCCTAGTGGACCCTGTCAGTTTTGCTGACATCTCTTTGAGGCGCGCGTGGAATACAACGAGCCGTCGACTCGGTCCTGGTCCTTTTGGAGTCTGGATTTGTGCCCGGTTGATGGCATGAGTGATAGGCTGGCCCCTATTAGATGGGAATTTAGCATAACTGGTGAAATTTGTACTATAAGTTCAGGTCAGCCGTGTGATACCTGTCATCATCTTCCTGCCCATGTCCCATGTTACTTGGGGTTGGCGCAGCACATTTTTCTCTACCATACCGCCTTGTCCCCCACCACAATACCTCTGATTCCCTTTTCTTTCATATTACTCCTCACAAAGTCCATCCATGTTTCTTCGGCCGTCCCCTCCCTCTCCATCCATCCACATTTATATTCATAACTCTTTTAATAACATGCGTTTTATTCCTCCTCATCACAATACCATACCGGGATAAACAGTTTCCTTTCAACTTTTCTGTTACTAGTGCCATTTTGAAACTTCCTCTAAAATACTCTTTTCTCACTTTATCTATTCTCGTCACTCTGCACATCAATCTCAACATTCTCATCTCTGCTACATGCAATTTCTTTTCATCCATCTTTTAACAGCTCAACATTCTGATCCTAATGACTTAATATTTTAACTCAATAACATGTTTGATTTTTCAGCTGCTAAAGGCAATTCCATATTTGCTGAAGTTGAAGACAAGAGGCAGGAAATGGCAAAGAATCTCATTCAAATGAAACAAACCAATTCTAGGGTAACCTTTTTTTTTATTCTTGCATGAGAGCATTATTGCCATCATCACCTAGTAACTGACTTCAGGTAGAGCTCAAATAGATGTTTCTTCATCATCATGAGCCTTTTAATGTTTCCACTGCTGGGACACAGGCCTCCTCTCTGTGAAGAGAGAATGAGCCATTACCCACCACACGAGCCCGGTCTGGGTTTGTGGATGTGACACATGTCTTCGAAATTTTAGTTCTAGGACATGCCGGTTGCCTCACGATGGTTTCCTACACCGTTTTTTGAGCATTGTTGATGAAATAATTTACATAAAGTTATGTGCCTGCCTGGGTAAACCCGCGCCGGCCGTGGGGTTTTACCACTGGGCCACCACTGCTCTTAGAAGACGATTGCTTCATGTAAATTTCTGGTATCCAGCCATACCGGATGTTGATCCCAACATAATAAGACTAGAGAACATCAACTAGTAACATAGTATCTCTAAGTAGTCTGTGAACTAGCTAAAGTCTGTTTTTAATCTCAGAGACAAAATTGACACATGCAAATGTCAAATTTCGTCATTATGGGCTTACTAAGGCTCTTGAGGTATGTAGTATATAATCCCTTTTAGACCTATTACGGTATTTGCGACTCCAAGAGTTTTATATAACATACATCAGGAGCCCTAAAAGAAGAAATTTGACATTTGCATGTGTCAATTTTGTCTCCGAGATAAAAAAAGAGACATACTTATAATAAAAAATGAAAGAAAACCAAAGAGGATTTATATTCTGTGTAACCCTCAAAAACATAACTTTTATTGTATTGTCTTATCAAAATAAGGAAACTGTTCCGATGCCATGGTTGAATAAGTTATTACATTTTATGATGTATGAAATGACTTTTATTTAAATACTGGTTGGCATTTTACTCATTAAGTTATTTTGATAAAAATCTAGTAAATAGAATAACAGACTGAGCCACAGGCAATTTTGGAACAAGAATTATGTATTATTATTTTCAGCCTGAATTGTCCCACTGCAGGGAAATTACCTCCCTTTCTGCTTTTCATTTCACCTGAGTTTGAGCAACTGTAGACCAGTCTTTTTTTTTGTATTTTTTTTTCAAAATAAGGCTGTAAAGCGCAGGCCACATAGAAATGGCGTCGGGCGCGGACATGGCACGGGCGGCTTCCTATTCCATTCAAATTTCAAACAAAATGCATGGAAATAAAGTGTAATTTAGGACACACGGTATGTCTTTGCCCGGACGTGGTTATGACGATATACCGTGTGTCCTAAATTGCACTTTATTTCCATGCATTTTGTTTGAAATTTGAATGGCATAGGAAGCCGCCCGTGCCATGTCCGCGCCCGACGCCATTTCTATGTGGCCCGAGCCTAAGATGTTTGGTAACTTTCCAATCAGCTCTGTGTTAATTTAACAATAATTCCAGTTGAGAAGAGAGCTGGCAAACAAGCAAGCTGAAGTAGATGCCTTACTGCATGAGAAGCAAACTGTTTGGGAGCAGCAGGCAGGAGCATCAGCACATTATGATAGGGAACTCATTGGTAAGTTGATGAAATATTTTTTGGCCTCCATCCCTTCCTTGTGTTAGGCTTAGTTTTGACATCACTAAACTTTAACATCTCATCATTTATTGCAAGTTTTCAAATAATTTCTATAAAAGTTTTCATTGTTTCAAGATCATAGGTTCGTGATCAAATACTTTTTTCTGGATCCTGTAGGCTGTATCTAAAATGACATTGCTTTGACTAGACTTTTATAGAAAGCACTTTTTACCCGACTGCTGAAGGAGAGTAATGTGTTTATCATATGTATGTATTTCCTATGTGGTGTTCTAGAGACCAAACGCGTTGGCCGTTTTTGATGATTCTTACGTTCGATGTACAAAAAATAATCGGTGTTATCAGACGAAAAACGCTAGTTACGTCGGCACCGTTTTATTTGTATGGAATGAGGCATCTGTATGCTAGTATTATATTATCTGTGGCCATGGTCTGTAGACTCTTATATTAAAATTCTTTACCTTCTCAATAACAGAAGGCTATGAGGAACGCATCACTCAGCTCGAAGGCGCGTGTGAGAAGCAGCGGCGTGAGCTGTCGCGCTGGTTCGGCAAGCTGTGCGAGCCCACCGCTAACGGCTGGCTGCCGGGAGTGCTGGATCACTTGAAGTACGTATTCATCATCACCATGATTATCATCATCATCACTCAATCGATAAAAAAATAAATCAATGAAATGATCATGTCATTTCATTGATTAAATTTTTTTTTGATTGATAAATTTATTAAAAAAAAAAAAAAACATTTTTTTATTATTTTATATTTTGATTTTGTTTTTATGATAATTTTTTTTTTCATTTAGATTTTAATTTGATTTGTAACCTCTAACAAATTGTAATACTAACCTTAGACAAAAACTTAATTAAATGTACCAGTACATATATACAATTGTTGGTTGGTCAGTAATAATCTATATATAATATATAAACTGGCCAAGTGCGAGTCGGACTCGAGCACGAAGGGTTCCGTACCATTATCGCAATAAAACGGCATAAGAATCACGTTTGTTGTATGGAAATTTTTATTATATTCTGTTTTCTCCTGTTCACGCTATAACTTGAGAACGGCTTAACCGATTTTATTCATCTTTTTTTTAAATGTTTTCTAATACTTCGTAGGTTATTTCATTAAAAAAAAATAAGAAAACAAATTGGTAGATAGGTAGGGTAGGTAGGACAGGGTAGGTAGGTAGGGAGGGTAGGTTAGGGTAGGCAGTTGAAGGAAGCGAAGCCGCGGGCACAGCTAGTAAATATCATCGTCATCACCATGCACGGCCAACTTCGCTTACTGCTGAGCATATCTCTTTATATTATGCCATTGCCGTTTCTGTGCCTGCATCTTCCAGTATGACTTACTACATGCTATAATTTACTCATTCTCGTGGCGTATCCCACTGGTATTCTTCGTGGCGTATTTTTCTGGATAAAAAGTGCCCTATGGTGATAGGTTTCTATCAGTGAAGGGTCTATCAAAGAATACCTACCGCTGATGCCTGAGATATCATTGGTAGATGTTGCCTCAATAAACTAATTGGCTTGTATTATCACGATTGATACCTGGGGTATGGTCAACCGCATACTACCTATTATGTATTCTGTGATACTACACAATCATATACATTGAACTAGAATAGAAAACCTTAGAACTCGTTTCTCGAGACGCGGGGCGTATTGCGCGGCGTTGGCCGGTGCGGACCGCACTGAATTCAAACATATTATTATGGTGTTGTATGAAAGTGTTTACGGAGAAGTGATGAAGTTTACGTAGAAGCGACGCAACACTGCACGTGACGTGCGACGCCCCGCGTCTCCGTAATGAGGCCTTACTGCTATGACACTAAGACGCTGTTAATTTCGAACTACTAATATTATTTGCCTAAGGAAGAAAATTCACCTGCCGGGCGAGCACGGCTGACTGACTGTGACAGGTTTGAGTCACACATTTAAATCACAGTTTGGGTGCAAAAACCGTAATAAAATGCGTGACTCAAGCCTATCACAGAGGCCGTGCTCGCCCGGCTGCCTGTAACTTGTATAAAAGTGTGTATACTTACAATTAACCAATCAAAATGCATTATAATGCTTCTCATTGGTGAATGTCACAATTCGCTCGTTTTGTGACTAAGGCAGCCGCAACTGAGTAATAAATGCCGCCACACCTTCTTCAAAGTTTTACCTTAAATCACTTTTTTCATCTTTCCAGATCCGAATGCGAGCAACTAAGAGCTGAAGTTCTATCTCGGGGCGCCGCACAGTTAGCCAGCGCAGCCCAAGTGAGAGAACTCCGAAGAAAACTCGCCCTACTCACCGCTAGCGCCACCAAACAGACCAGCTCCCCCGCAAACAAACCTGACACTAACGGCGAACACAATAAGACTGATATTGGCATGCCTAAAGTTGCGGTACAAGTTAGAAGTAAAGGGACTTCTGAAGATGTTAGGAAGAAAGTTTCTTTTAATTGATGTAGGACTTTGAGTGTTTCTATGAGTATGTAGTAGAGATATGATTCAGAGTTAGAGGAAGGGAAAATATACGAAACTCGCCCTTACTGCAAGAACATAAGGTGCTATCACTGTGAATTTGCTGTTGACTCATTAACTGGTCATGTTCTTAATCTTATAGAACCACGTATCGCCGAGTTATATTTTGATACAGCCTAAAAAAAATATGTACCTACCTAATCTTATAACATAATCAATAAGTAAAATAAATAATTATGAACATTATTTTAACTTTAATTAAAGACTGCAATCTACACACTTAAATTTACATTTAATTAAAGACTGCAATCTACACACTTAAATTTACATCCAATACCTAACAGTACAAAAATATTTTGATACGTAATATACTAAAAAATAAAACTAAGGGCTCGTTCACACAGAACATCGGTATTTCCAGGATCGTTTTAATGGATCCATCGCTACTAGAAGTAACACCACATTACACCACACACCACATTTACAGTACCGTTTTAACAGATCCGTCGCTACTCGTCGATAGCACTTTTCAAATTGTTTGGGATTGACTACGTTAAACGTTCACAAAGAACGTCCGTATTTCCAGGATCGTTTTTAACGGATCCGTCGCCAGTGGGGGTAATGTTCACACCACATTTACAGAACCGTTTTAACGGATCCGTCGCTACTGGAGGTGTGGTTCACACCGCATTTACAGAACCGTTTTAACTGATCCGCCGCCACATTTAGTCAGTGCACCAAACAAAACGGATCAGTATTTTGATACCTACTGTTGTGTGTGAACTCGCTCATACAACTACCTACGCCATTGCCGAATAAAAACGTATACGATAAAACGGACCTCTGTGTGAACGAGACTTTTCTGGACTTTAAAAGAGACCTCTGACTGAGTTTGTTTCGGCCTTTCTTCTCAGAGTAGTCAGATAGGAAACGCCGACCTCATCTAGTTTTAAAAACATGATTGACATGTAAAAGTGTTTGTACAAACCAACCTACAGAAATAAAATCATTTAACGAGCACTGACTGGTCAAACCGATACATTTTTGACTTTTCGACAATATCTATTGCTGACAGAATGTAACTTTGTTTAGAGCCTTCTGGCTTTCTTAATTAGGTGAGATGTCCCTGAGCGCGTGTTCTCTCGCGTGCGCGACGTGCCTGGTGCGGCGCGCTCGCTCGCGCGCGTCTCGCATGGTGCGCGCGCGTAGTCGCGTCGTCGCCGCTTCCTGCACGCACTTCGTGAACGCTCCTGGAGACATTATTTTATTTTATTTATTTATTTTATTTATTTATTCATAAAAACAAGTTGTCCTTAGGATAACTCCTAAGGACAACTTGTTTTTATGAATAAATAAATAAAATAAATAAATAAATAGACAGACTCCAGGGGTCTAATGGTGTGCTTTGTGTTAACAAAGCACACCATTAGACCCCTGGAGTCTGTCTTAGCATGCCATGGTCTGGAATTTGATCAACGCGCTATTAGTAAATTAAGATGTAATCAGGTCGATGTAGTGTTGTTTAAGCTTGCGCTTCACATTTTTACTGCTCATTGAGTCTCTAATGTCTATCTTACTGGAACCTGAATATCAGTGTTATCAAAATGTTCTATGAGGAACAGGTACTCAGCGCGAGCTAGAACAGGTAATACTTTACAATGTTTGAATTGAGGTCAATTCAAACATTGTAAAGTATTACCTGTATTGTGTATATAATTGTCGCGGTACTTATTTTTAACATATTTTGGTACTATCAGCTTCAACAACCGTGTTTGCAAATTATGTATTTTATCGAGGTGGGTTTTAAATGTGCGTCCATAGCTGGTAAGTCCATATGAGATTATCGATTCCGCAAGGGCTGTGTACATTTGAAGAAGAGTTCTGTAAGGTATATTCCGCTTTATTATCGAAAATTTGGTCAGTATAGCACGCATCTTGCCGCATACAGATTCTACCTGATAACTCCAGTTGAAGCGATTATCAATTATAAGTCCCAAGTAGGTATGGTATGGGACTTGCTCAATAGGCGAACAGTGACAGTTCTGCACATTTTTATGCAGACAATCATGACTATGAGCTGTGATTTGAAAAGAAAGGGATGAATTTATATGACTTGAATGTACATGTATCACTTTAGTTTTTTGTGGATTCAGAACAAGGCCCATATCATGCTCCCACTTGTTCATAGAAGTAAAATCGTTTTGCAAACATTCCGCGGCCTTATTAAGATCTTTGTTATCAGACAGTATACAAGTGTCATCAGCATATTGGTAGAGGGAACAGTATTTTATAATATTATCCAGGCCGTTGACGTAAGCCAGATAGTGTAGGGGACCTGTCACTGATCCTTGGGCTGTGCCTTGCGTGACTTTTACGGGCCTGCTAAGGCTAGGGCCGACTTTGACGTGATAACATCGGCTACGGAGATATTCTTTACACCAGTCTAGTAATTTTCCTCTTATTCCGGAGTTTTCTAGTGTTTTTAATAGCGTATTGTGTCTGAGTGTGTCAAACGCCTTACTAAAATCAATAAATATTAGTATCACATGCATCTTGTCGTCTAGGTAGTTGTTAACCTCGTCGGTAAAATTCGAGAGTAACTGAGCTGTAGATTTCTTACTTTGGAAACCATACTGTGCTTTGGAAATTATGTCATTGTTACGATAAAACGAGTGTATTTGGTCGCAGATATATTTTTCAACAATTTGATTAATGACTGGTAATATTGTTATAGGTCTATAATTTGCTAAGTCATTGAATTTACCTTTTTTATGAATAGGTTTTTTTTTTTTTTTTTTTTTTTTTTTATTTTAGATAGGCTCGCGCTTGACCACTATCTCACCTGATGGTAAGCGATGATGTGGTCGACGGTGTAACACGCTTGCCTAGAAGTAACCTATTCACTCTTGACTTAAAGACCCCGAGGTTGTAGCTATCTGGAAACACAGACTCCGGCAGGGAATTCCACTCCTTAGCTGTACGCATAATGAAAGTATTTCCAAAACGTTTAGTGCGTATGGGTGGGATGTCCACCATGTACCGATGGCGCATCGCCGTACGTCTTGTAGTTCGATGATGAAACGGGCTAGGCGGAATTAGATCATGCAATTCCATCGCACACTCCCCGAAATGCAACCGATAAAAAACCGACAAGCTGGCAACTCGACGACGATGTTCAAGGCTTTGGAGCTTTGACTCGACTAATGCCTCATTGCCGATGAGCCTCTTGGCCCGTTTTTCGATCGACTCTAGTGCATCAAGCTGGTATTTGGCAGATCCGTCCCAGAGATGAGAACAGTATTCCATGCAAGATCGAACTTGCGCTTGATACAACTTAAGCAGCTGCTCTGGCGTGAAGTACCGTCCCACCTTCGTAAGGATCCCCAACTTTTTGGCAGCCAGTTGAGCCTTTGCCTCAATGTATGGGCCAAAATTGAGTGTCGATGTCAACGTTACGCCAAGAAGCTCAAGATGGTCCGTTATCGGTACGGTTACACCTCGGAAAGATGGAGCCGGGTGAAATTGGCTCTTTTTCGCGGAGAAGAGACACGCCTGTGTTTTTGCGGCATTGAACTTGACCAGATTGGCATCGCCCCATTCGGAGACTGCTTCCAAGGACAAGCTCAAGCGCTCCACCATGGCCTCACGGAGAGACCGGACCTGAGGCCCAGTGGCTCGTGCGTTGGACAAGTATCTCTCAGCAACAGTGCTGTCATCTGCATACCCAAAGGTGCCGGGTTTTAGCAGATCATTTATGTGCAGCAAGAACAATGTCGCGGAGAGTACCGACCCCTGAGGGACCCCGGCATTAATATCCAATAGGTCCGAAGAGCAGCCATCGATAACTACTCGAATGGACCGACCCCTCAGAAAGTCTGCAATCCAGTCACACAGACCACCGGGCAGACCGAATGAAGGAAGCTTACCAATAAGGCTTTCGTGCCAGACCCTATCAAAAGCCTTCGAGATGTCGAGGGAGACGGCAAGCGCTTCCCCATGTCTCTCGATGGCCTCACTCCAGATGTGAATGGCATACGCTAGAAGATCCCCAGTGGACCGATTTCGGCGGAAGCCGTATTGGCGGTCGCTAAGGATGTCGTTGGCTTCTAGGTATGCCAGGAGCTTACTATTAAGTACGCGTTCCATACTCTTACAGAGTATGGACGTTACAGAGATGGGTCTGTAGTTGGCCGGGTCAGCACGACTGCCCTTTTTGGGCACGGGCTGTACGTTGGCTTGCTTCCATGCATTCGGCACTTTTCCAGTCTGATAAGAAAGGCGAAACAGGCGTGTCAAGATCGGAGACAATTCAGGCGCACAGGTTCTGAGAACAATTGCTGGTATACCGTCGGGTCCGCTAGCCTTATTCACATCGAGGTTGCGCAGCACCCTACGTACGTCCTTTTGATGGATGCGAATGTCCGACATACTCGTTCCGCATCCATCAGGAGAAGGAGGGGGGCGTGCGCCACCAGGATTCAGTCGCGAAGATTCCGCAAAAAGAGAGGCAAACAAGTTTGCTTTCTCCTCAGCGGAGTGGGCCAGCGACCCATCGGGTTTCAGCAGTGGTGGTAGTGAGGGACGGCAGAAGTTCGATTCAACCGATTTAGCCAGGGACCAGAACGCCTTACTACCTGCTGGGTAGGAAGCAAGTTTTATCCCTATCCGGCTAATGTGGTCGAACCGAGCCCTTCGCAACACTTTCTTGCAGGACTTGGCAGCCCTGTTGTAGGCTTTCTTCCTCTGACCAACGTCACTCGCCTTGCGCGTTCGAGCGTCGACCCAGGCATGGTACGCTTCATGTTTACGCGCATCGGCGCGGTTACACTCGGCGCCAAACCAAGGTCAGTCTTGGCTAGACATTGTTACGTCAGAGAACGGAATGTAGTACTCCATTCCCCGACGCAACAAATCCGTCACGGCGTCCGCGCACGACGCAGGATCTGATGAAGAAAAGCAAGTAGGCTGCCAAGGATAGGATGCGAAGAAAGATCGCATCCCATCCCAATCTGCTGACTTGTACCGCCATACCCGCCGGGTGCCTCTTGGGCTGGGATCGGGAGGGGAGTAGACGGATACAGACTTCACCAGACAGTGGTCGGAACTACCCAAAGGTGGAGATACCGACACCGAGTAACGGTCTGGATCTGTGGTCAGCAGAAGGTCCAAGCAATTAGCCGTATGCGAATCAACATCCGGCACCCTCGTTGCCCCCTGGACCAGCTGAGTGAGATTAGTTAGTCCACAGAGACCGTAATCACCACGCTGGTAGTCTCAAGAGACGTAACAGTACTTACGAAGTGGCATCGAGCGAGGCGCCGAAAGTGCGCTGACAGAAGACAAACATTCTGCCACGGACGACGTTTAAAACTTATAAGACGAGTAAACGGTACTGGCTGTCATTCGTAGATCTTTGCTAGTCACAAACAAAGGGGCATAATGTTATCCAGTTGTGGAAGTCAGATAAGCAACCGCTCCCACCTGTCCTCATTTGAAAATCTCTACGGCACTGAAGTTTGCTGTTAGAGAATCCAATTCTGGGTAAAGCTCTGTCCTATTGTACCTGTATCTTTTTGTATGTTTTGCATGCTTTTCTTTATAAGAGTAAGAAATATCGGTATTCATTTACATCCAGTAAATTGGAAGCCTTGAGGTTGCCATAGTTACGAAGAGGCTAGGCATATCCCAAATCCGTGTAAATGAATCGTATCTTACTAATATCATAAAGGCGAAAGTTTGTGAGTGTGTTTGTATGTTTGTTATTTCTTCACGCTCAAACGGCTGGATCTGGATGAAATTTGGCACAGAGATAGATCATAGTCAGGAATAGCACATAGGATACTTTTATCCCGGGATATGGTCTCTCGGGATAATTTTCGACTTTCACGCGGGCGGAGCCGCCAGCAGAAGCTAGTAAATAAATAAAATCAAACCTACCTACAGTGTCCCAACACTTGATGACGTCGGCGCCGTCGCAAGCGTCGTCGTAGCACTTGATGACCTTCTGCTTGCACTCCGCACATATCGGGTCCACGCTCACCATTTTGGCCGTTCGCATGTCGATACGGGCCGCTATCGCGCTCAGATCGTTTACTGTGATTCTGAAACAATGGCAAGATATTATTTCATCATTCTAGTTTACTATTTCTTCTTTTCGTGTCGACTAACTCAAATTTTGACTCAACTATTTAAAAAAAACCGACCAGGTATGTGGCTACTTGGACAGTTCAGTCATTCGCCACGTTTAGATCCTGAAAGGTGCAGGTGGTTGGTCATGAAGAGCAGACAATAATATAACACTGAGTTTGGATTGGGTCTATGATACTCTATTTGGCGTGTTTGTTTCTTCAGCGGCCAACCTGGGCCTGCAATCGGTCTAGTTCACTGTGACTTATACCTACTTATTTAGAACAACGCAACATGTCTTAGTTCTATAGTTCTCTATTTATCGTCAACTTAGGTCGCCGCCAATCATCTTTTCAACAGTCCAACCACAAAAAATTTTTCACTATATTGTCCTCGTTCTATCAGTATCCGTATCGTATAAGTAATATACTCATACCATGATGCAAAAGTAACATAATAACAAATGCCAACCGAAACTGCATGTCAGAAATATTGTACTTTTCGTCTAGATTTTTCTTAATGGCAATGATTTCGACGTTGCGCCAATAAACCTACGGCAGTTTATGAATTTATTTATTACACCTACCTAATTGCATGCGCCTTCGTTTATTGATGCTGGTGCCTGGCATGTATTTTTAAAGGTCCATGATTTCCTTAGGGCGGTGAAATATAAGGGGCGGCGGGCGGCATGACATTTGGAACTGCTGCCGTCAGATTTCAGCGATAGGCGACGGCAGAGAGCGAAGCTGTTGACACCAAACATTTAAAATGTAAAATTTGCCTTGGCCGGCTTCAAGAGTAGGGGAAGCCAAAAGCAACGATGGACGGCCTGTGTGAAAGATGCTTTATCGAGAAAGGAGGTAACTACTGAAGAAGTCATGTTGCGCCGACCGCAAATAAATTGGAAGTAAGGGAGTGGTGACTTTCCTTCACCGATCTAAGTGTGAGCGCACTTTATCGTAGGTAATGACTTTTTTAAAACGAGAAGTAGGTAAAGTCTTTGACCAAAGTTTGACGTGGCTGCTGGATTTTGTTTCATCAGTAGGTATGGTCAATGTCATCAGCTTCAACAAAAATGCTGAACAAAGACACCTAATAGAGAGCCAGGAAAATGAGTTCTAAAGTGCTTCAGATATCTTTAGAACGCACACATCGTCATCATCAATCAATCATCAATACTTGTAATAAATCTGTAGAAAAGTAATTTTTAAACATTGAAAATATTGCCAAAAAAAAATTGCCAGGGTGTTAAAAGCATAACCTATTTCCGGCATTTTTGGCATTTTTGTCTGTTTGTCAGTTGATTTGTGCACGCATCATGTGAAATGAACGAAACCAATGTAAATAACTTTTATACACAAAAATTGTGCGTAACTTGAAGAATTACTTAGTTTTTGTTTCATCGCAATCGGTTCACTCTATCACAAGTTAGATGCATTTATAAAGTGTTCAAGAAGTAAAATTATCACAACACGCAATTCAGATACTCGGACAGCTGAACTCGATATTGGATAGATGGCGTTGTGCATTTGAAGTCATTTTCTGAATGGCAGTGTTAAGATTCTCCGCGAAAGAATGATGACTAACTAATTTTAATCTACTAAATACATATATACGTTGTCAAATAAAAGCCCTCTTCCTCTCTCCTACTTTTGCAGTGCCCGACAGGGTCCACAATGGTCTAAATTTGTACCTACCATCTAAGTTCACATGTGGAAGCAATAAATGTATTCAGTATTGACTATAGATACAAAAATGGTAGGTAGGTAAGTAGGGTAGGCAGGAAGATAAGTAGGGTAGGGTTGGCAGATAGATGACGGGAGCGAAGCCGCGGCCACAGCTAGTATTAAAAATAAAAGGTTTATGTGCGCTTGCCACATTGCGTACATCTATGTTAAGGGGTTTTGGTTTCCGCACTTAGTCCTTTAGGTGGACCATTATGCGCGGGCCATGGCGGCTGTTTGTTGGTTATTCCAACCAGCCCACCTCCCTCCAGAAGTTAATTGGAGCGCTTGGTTTTCTCAGAACATCAGTGTAAGATCTGTGTGACCCAAGGGTTTGTGTTCTAATCTGGGTGACACCTGTGCATTCAAAGAGCACGTGCGCGACGGTTTCCTCAGCCTCCATGCACGCCCTGCACAGAGAACTATCCGTTATGCCCATTATGTGGAAGTGTTTGTAAAGTGAGCAGTGTCCCGTGATAAACGCGTAATAAACGCCTGGTTAGCCTCCTATCCTAGGGTGGCAAAGCTTTTTTTGGACTGCCTGCGGCCCGGTGTCGAGGTCCACCAGTTCTCCGCCTGTGTCTGGGTAAATTCCTGTAGCCACCTGCGTATTTGGTTGAAGGGGATGGGTACGACAGGTTCGGGTCCATGACCGCCTTGCTGGATCCTCGTCTCGCGAGCTCTTCAGCCGTGTCGTTGCCCAGCGATCCGCTGTGTCCCTTTATCCAATGCAGTGTCACCGTGTTACGACTAGATATAGTTACTTGTTCTAGTGCGTTGTGACATTCTTGTATTAGCTTCGAGGTAATCTATTTATACCGTAAGTATTGGAGGACTGAGGCGCTGTCGGAGAGTATACGTATGTAACCGTAACCGTAACCCTCCTAGCTTCTAGGGCGTGGACCGCTTGTATGATGCCCACACACTCCGCCTGATAGGCGGTGTTGAACACTCCTAGCGGGCTGGATATATTTATATTGAGATCGTGTGAGCGTGTTTTGTGTCGTGTGTCAGTCTTCGATCCGTCGGTGTATACTCATATCTCTTTCGGGCCTGAGTAGTCACACTATTTTTTGGTAAGTATTATGTTGTAGTGCCTATGAAATTGGTGTTTTTGGTGCTTTGTTGTAAGGTGATGCTATCATTGGTCTTCGCATGATCGCATCCTCCTTTATGCGTGTGTGCTTAACTCTGGAGTCTTTACTTAGGGTTCCTGATAGATGGAGCCTAAAAGCGGCCCGGGTTGCCTCCTCCCGCACGATAAGGAGCAGAAGGGGCAGTCCTAGCATTGCCTGGCAGTGGGTGTAGTTCTCATGGTGCTAGTGATTGCAACACTAGCAAATCGCTGCAATTATTCGAGATCTCTTTTGGGTGTGCTCAGGTCTGTCCTGGGCCACCAGACCAACCAGCTGTATGTGATAATTGGTCGGATGACTGTATAGCCAGTGGGTGACCTTGGGGCTAATCCCCCAATTCCTGCCTAGCAGTCGCTTGCACAGCCACAGGGATATGCTGGCTTTTGTAGTGATATAGCTATGTGTTTTGCCCAACTCAGTTGTTTGTCCAAATAGATGCCCAGGTACTTGGTTTCGGTTGAAAGCTTAGGGTTGTGTGTCGTCGTTTTCTCTTTTTTGTGAAGTAGTAATTGCGTATCTATTAACTACATGACTGACGGCATGCAGTTACTAAAATTGTTGCACTTGCACAAAGCTGCTTATTATAAGTAGATCCGACAAGATATATATGACAGGAGCAGAAGTACCTACAATTATCGATTCGTATCAGAACCATGATAACCGGTATAAGTTTAGGCACGTGAAGTACACCCTGTTGCACACCTTGGGTGTCAGGGGCACACGGATGGCCGATGGGGCAAACTCAAAGGGAGTATTCACGTAGAAAGCAGGTAGGTCACGCTGGTGTCCTAGCAAATTCAGCCCCCCCGCCTGCTGGTGGATACTATGATGTGTCATTGTCATCATGAATCCGTTGAGAAAAAGGGATAGTGCTATTCGTCTTGCATAGCTCCGTGTCGCTCAAACCACCCCATCTAATCTGTATACCTACATTATTGACAAATAAATGATTCCTTTCTTTCTTTTTATCTTACAAACATCATGATGGCGTTGGCACTTCATAGTAGGGCGGCATATACGAGCATGTCGGCGCTGCACATTGGCTTACCGATTCGACAAGAAGTATGAATGAAGACTGACTTCGCTGGCAAACCTGCTTAAGTAAATGCACTCGTAAAATCAAATTATTGAGATGTGATTTGAAATACTTTCGTACCCAGTTATTTCAGAATGGTTCTCGTCCATGCACTTGAGTTTTTCCATGTATATCTTGTCCCTGTAATCACCTTTTGGTGTGGGTAATGTAACCTGCGACGTCGCCGCCGCCTTTGCCGCCCCGCCGGCCAGAGTTGCGTCTTCCACCAATCTCTCTACCTAGGACAGCAGGCAGGTTTAAATGATTACATCAACAAAGATCTTTTACATAATCATCATCATCAATAGCCGGCAGCAGACCATATATAGCCCTTTTCAATCATCTCGATTCTCAGAAATCATCATCCAACTCCTATCAGCCAGTACACCTTGCAAAGATCGTCGCTTCTGGATAAAAATCTTAAGGTCTCACACAGATAATTCATTATCTACCGGGTCTTGCTGGGCCAAGCTTGACATGTCGCACGAGAGTCACACTCACATTATTTACAACGAATGTGAGCACTAAGATTGATAAGGATTTATGGAAATTGGTATGAATTTCAAAATTTCAAGGGTTTAAAGATAAAATAATGATGAAAGATCGTAATTTTAGCAGATGGGCATTAATCCAATCGGGCACACAGCTTGTAACAGGACCCGTGTGGTGGATTATGGGCTAGTCCCTCTCACGGGGAGTATGCATGCTTCCCAGCAGCTTGAAGTTGGTTGGGTGTGCTACATGGCTTATTGGCTTGTGTGCCACAAAAAATACAAATCCGTACAAACCATTTTGTTCGAGATGCTGATGTGATGATCATCAGGCTCATCATCAATGAAAGACTCCTTGGGAGTGGTCGCTTTAGGTCGCTGGAAGGCTGTCGCACGAACTGACTGACCGGCACCCATACTGGGGAGAATACCTGGGGAAAGAGAAAACTGTATAAACTGTAACATTTATTTTTGAGAATATTTTGTCTGCTGCAAAGACAGGCCCAACGAAGAGGTAACCCACTTGATTGGTAGGTTTCTTTCTGTGGTGGGCATTGCAAAGAGTCAATAGGATTGGCAGCAGTTTATTTTTACTATACATATACGAAAAATATTATACTACTCACAACATACCAATATTCTCATGTTGATAGTAACCAGACAGAAACTATAAGTCCTTACATGGCTAAATCATAGTAAAACATTATTAAGTCGATACGTTTCTACTGCTGGGATACAGGAATTCTCTCATTAAACGGTACATTTGAATGACAAAATTTTAAGGTTGAGAGGAGGCAAGTAAACCGAGAGCAGTGGTGGCCCAGTGGTAACGGCCCCGACTTACGTGTCTTAAATCGTGGGATCGAACCCAGGCAGACACAAAGTCACTTACATGAGAACAATTAATGCTTAATGTAAATCATAAAAAAGTTCGTCACAGACGTCACGGTAGCAATTATGATGCACCTATACAATGCATATACAATGCAGCTTTAAGGATTTTACATGAAGCAATTCCCTATCTGACATCCACAACCCAGTAACTGTGTAACATGATACACCTTGGTCAGACTGGTGTCAGATTTCAGGCTTCTGACTACCCGTAACGACTGTCAAACATTTTCAAGTGACAGCCGGGACCAACGGCTTAACGTGCTTTCCGGGGCACGGAAGAAATCCGTTATGTAACAACGGACACCATCCACGGACCGACCTCGGCAAGTTTTGCTTAACCTTGAAGATCGACCCGTGCGGCTGTTATTATTTAACAACGAGATCCTCTAAAAAATGGTCACACTTTAAAAAGAAATACCAGTTATAAGCCAGAGTCTAGAGACAATTTATGAATGACAATGTGATTTATAATACTGGCAATACCTACGGCTTTTACCATTTGCATCGGACAGTTCCGGGTTCATTAGTGAATGAGTCGGACAATTATTAAAGAGTTTGACGTTTTTTAGTAAAACTAATCAGACAAATTTTTACGAAAAAAACATTTTAGAAGTTTTCTACTAGTCTATGTCATTCAAATATAATTATATCAGTAAAAAATAACAAGATTCCATAGAACGGTGAACGTCATTAGGCTAAATGAATTTGTCGGCAAACAGGCAGACCATCCACCTAACGGAAATTAACGCTTAAAGTGCTAGGTAATTGAGACACCAAGGAGGTTGCTCCAATGAAATTTTACTATATCATTGGGCTGCCCAGACTTTGCCAACATTAGATATACAAAATAAAAAAAATACGCGCTTAGTCGTGGAGTTGCGGAAAACAGCCCGTTTTTTTTTAACCTAACCTAACCTAGATATACAGCTGTAAACGACACTTATCGGCCCTCTTAGACAGCACTTTTATCCTCACTTGGAGCAAAGAGGCATTTTTTTTAAATTTGTGATGGGTTTGCTCTTGACTCTAGTCTAGGTCAAAGGTGACAGAGACAAAGTTGACGATGGAGTGAGCTTACCTTACCTTACCTTTTACTAAGCTTTTTTGTGTTGATTGTCATCCAATGACTTATCTCGGTCTGAGTGAAGCGGGAGAGCTGACTTTTACTGGTTAAAACCCACGCGTTTTCCTTTAGTTGCTTGAGCCAAGGCCGCGGACCCGCGGTAACTCTTTTTCATATTTAACCGCGATCCAGACAGGCATCGGCTCTAGCGGAACCTGTCAGATTTTGCTGGCATCTCTATGAGGAGCGCGTCGAACACTACGCACCGTCGACTCGGGCTCGGTCCTTATCGGACGTCGAGCTACCCATTACTCCTGCGGTGGCTAGGGGCGTGAAGGCGTCTCCGTTGCGTCTCCCTCACGCGTTCCGCCTCCTTCTTCGCGAGCATTACTGCTTCGTAAAGTAAAGGAAAATATGGCCACACAACTAAATAAAAACTTACTTTGGTTCCTATTCGATTTATCATCACAAATACCCGAGTCGGAAGTTATAATTACAAACCAAAATGCTCTTCGATTTCATCAACAAGCGATAGTCATTATTCATGGCTAAAAGCTACAATCATTGAGTCAATGACGTAATTATAGGGACCATAGATTCCAGACTCCAAAGATGGCCTCCGGGAACTATAAGAAGTATTTCAAAAGAGGTTCGATATGGGTCCGGATTTCTGTTGAAATAATTTTAACTGCGTGTCTTTTGAAGCGATTTGGTTATTCATATTTTATTGTACGTTTTTATTGTTGTAGGCAAGTTGTAGGCGATTGCTAGAACGGAAATTGGCCAATGATCTGTCGCTGTAAGGAAAGTATCGACCTAAACCTAACCTAAAACTTATCTAATCCCTTGAGTGCTAATTAGCAGAAACAATAGAAAAACAATTGTTTCTGGGAACCAAAGTTCGCAACTGCTGGCACTCAACTTGAGTCTTCGTAACCGATCTTAAAGAAAGAAAAAAAACAGCAAAAAAATCACGTTTGTTGTATGGGAGCCCCACTTAAATATTTATTTTATTCTGTTTTTAGTATATGTTGTTATAGCGGCAACAGAAATACATCATCTGAGAAAATTTCAGACAGACATACGGATCGTGGAGTATTCGTAATAGGGTCCCGTTTTTACCTTTTGGGTAAAAACGGAACCGTAAAAAAGAAAGATTTTTTTAATAGTACCTAAGTATAGTTCAGCAGGTAGATGCTACTTGAATTGTCTGTTTTGGCATAATTTAGCATAAAGAATTATCAACTTAATTTTTGTGTTTAAGGTTACACTAGTCGAAAATTCTTCCATACAAACGTAGTCTAGGGATTATTTCACTGTATGACGATGTACGTTCAAAATAAAAAGTGTTATCAATTTGTTGCATCATTATCTAGCCTTGTATGGAAGCAAAAAAGTAAAAAAATAAAATGTTGAAATTTATGAGCGTCGAAAGTTCCACATTTCGACACTAATTTTAACGCATTTTTGGGCGCGAATAAATACCATAAGAAGACGGAAAATTGCAAAACGGCCTCCATAAAGTGATAGATTAGTAGTTCAACAATGCAAATAATTTTATTTTGAACAAATAGATTTAGTCGTTTTTTCATGATATCTAGACTGCCAAAGGTCTGTTTATAAAATTTCGCGCGCTCGGTTTCGTCCTAAATCATTATCCATTTCGCTACAAATTTGCAAAAGTGTGTATTCGTACGCGAACTAGCTTCCTACTGCTCATCACAGCATCTATCTCTTCCGAACGTGTGTCGGTTGATATAAAATGCATTTTAACCCCGCGCACAAAATAGTTCGTTCCGTCGACTAGTGTACCCTTAATATCTTAAATCATGTTTTAAATTAGATGTTCAAAATAACGCTAGTCCGACCACAATCTCTTTTATTGTATCTATAGCTCAAATTGATGTTTTTTAGTTAATTATTCTGCCATTATAAATAAAATAAAACATCACAGGCGTGTGTTAGGATTCTATACCTATCTACTAATATAACAATTTTCTCAATGTTTTTCTTACCAATAAATTCAGCTTGACCCCACTTAAATATCACACAGTGAATTGTGAAAAAAAAACTGCGAAATTAAATTGTTGATACTGTTGTTTTAAGAAAATTGTTATTGTGGTGAAATAGGCAGGCACAGTCAGTACTTACAAAACCAGTATTTAGCTGGTGACTTATTATTATTACGAGTATATTGAAACTTCGTACTATACTAGGAAAGCCCAAGGTCAAAATATTACTACAGGTAAATTCAAACATAATGGCTGCTCGGAACACGAGTTGAGTCGCTGCACAGTAGCGAATTCACATGACTCCGAGGTGATAGTACTGTGCAGTAATAATCGAACATCACTGCCGCCTTTAAATTTGAACCGAACTGTAGGTACCGACGTGCGGTCGACTGGACTTACTCATGTTAGTCATTCACCTAGCCACTACATACTTACCTAGTTCCTGATTTAAAAAAAAATGGCTGTTTACATAAGTAATGTACAAAATATGTAGAATTCTCTGTGGCATCCCAAAATGATTTTTAAGTAGGTACAAGTACCTGTCATGATCTAATTTTAGTTTAAGCTGTTTTCGCAGAATACTTGTGAGAAATAATGTTTTTAATATCGACCTTTTTTGGTGTAGTTAATTTTCGGCGATGATCACTTTATTTTCGGAATATTATTATGTTTTCGCGATCGGCAGGCAAGACCCTTATAAAATGCTCTTGTTTTGCTTTAGACATACCGTACAAACCATCAAGAGTTTGACATGTCCGAAGAGAAGTGGCATGCTATTCAGAGAAGCACAAGCAAGAGACAGACAAACGACATCCTATATATAACGTGGTGAAGCCAAGGGGTAGATTAAAAAGTCGAAACAACTTCCTGTCGTTCACTAAATCAATTAACGGCAACGATTTAAGCGAAACAAAGAAAAATCTATGGCTCCTTAAACTCCAGCTGACTATATTGAGTCTGCAGAAAAGCTCCCTGGCCCACCTGGAAATCTTTAAACCGACTACGAAGCCAGGTGGGTCGCTACAGGCACAACCTAGTTAGTTATTGGGGGTACTCCAAAGGCGCACAGTGCGATTGCGGAGCCACGTCCCAAACGATGCCTCACCTTTTGTCGTGCTCTCTGTGCAACAACACCTGCATCTTAAAAGATCTTTGTGAGGCAAATGACAACGCTGTTGGCGTGGCTATATATTTAATTTTGGAATCATCGATACGGCGAAGAAGAATCAAGAGTATATTCTCAGACGGGGCTACAGGTGTACCTGACATCAGATTTCATCAGTTATGTGTAAGTCTATTGTCATCAACCGGGCACAAATTCAGACTTTCAGTTGCTACTGATAGAAAAACCCACCAAACTAGATGCTAAACCCAATAACTCAACCATACCATACGCTCAACAGTAGCAGTAGCGATTGCCAGCACTAGACCAACGAAGCAGTCATTTCCCTTCGTCGTACTTTGCTGAAAGATACATAAGGCCTGATGGTGTCGATAGCAAAAGGGTTTCCCGTCGTCGCAGTTTGATAAATGATACATAAGGCCTGATGGTGTCGATAGCAAAAGGGTTTCCCTTCGTCGTAGTTTGCTAAATGATACATAAAGTCTGATTGTGCCGATAGCAAAAGGGTTTATCTTCGTCGTAGTTTCGCTAAATGATACATAAGGCCTGATGGTGTCGATAGCAAAAGGGTTTCCCTTCGTCGTAGTTTGCTAAATGATACATAAAGTCTGATTGTGCCGATAGCAAAAGGGTTTATCTTCGTCGTAGTTTCGCTAAATGATACATAAGGCCTGATGGTGTCGATAGCAAAAGGGTTTCCCTTCGTCGTAGTTTGCTAAATGATACATAAGGCCTGATTGTGTCGATAGCAAAATGGTTTATTTTCGTCGTAGTTTGCTAAATGATACATAAAGCCTGATTGTGCCGATAGCAAAAGGGTTTCCCTTCGTCGTAGTTTGCAAAATGATACAGTATAAGGCCTGATGGTGTCGGTGTGACCTCTCCCTAAATTTATGTAGAGTCTATTTGTCGTTGATGTTCTGGGCAAAGCAGCGCATTCTTCATTAATTCTAATTAATTCCATAGTCATAACTTTTCTGCCTTTCGGCGAGACTCGCGTCGCGTTGCGCGGGCGCACCGCGATCTTTTATCTCTAGACCTTGAACTTTGACAACGGCGCCCATGTTATGTGCGAACGAAAGAAGTTAAGAATGTCGGGTCAAGTTTAATAATAAATTAGTCTGCTACTACCGGTAGAATCCAAAGTTTATCAAACTGATGTCAAATTAAGGAAGTAAGAAGTCATACACGAAAAAGACATAGTTGCCACGAATAGAGAAATCTTACTAAAATTAAAAATGCTAAAGATTGTATGGATGTGTGTATGTTTGTTATTTAAGGCGCAGATACCCCTGAGTAGCTGATTTTATGATTTTAAAATGAGAACCACGTCTTAACGGCTAGTCGTAATTTTTGGAAAAATATATGTTACATTAGACCATTTTCTTAATAATTTTGAGTTTTATTCATATAACATAGTGTTATTAATTTGTAAAGTTATGTCTAAAACAGACAACAACACGACAATCGCACCAAAACCGCTGGGCGTATTTTAATGAAATCGAAACCATCTCAAAGACAATTTAATTATCTACATTTTGATCAGAGGCTTTTTTTAAAGTAAAATAATAAGGAAAGTACAAAATACTACAAAATTTTGGGTTGCGGTTGTGAAACGAGTGCGCGTTTTGTTCCCTCAAGGTCGTTGGTGACAGTCGTCGTTTTAATGACTCATAAATGGATCTGGATGAAATTCGGCACAGAGATAGATTAAAATCAGGAATAGCAAATAGGATACTTTTTATCCCAGGAATATTTTCTCTCGGGATAATTTTCAACTTTCACGAGGGCAAAACCGCTGTAAGAAGCTAGTAGAACTATGATTTTGAGCGATGATTGAACACCACATTTGGTGATAGTAGAGCCAGTTCTGCTGTTTACCTATTGGCTATACCTAGGGGAATATTTTAGTATGCAAGTTGATCCGGTCGATGTGGCAGTTTCGGGGAGGCCTATGTCTATCAGTGGACGTCTTTCGGATGTCATATCAAGCAGGAGACAGAACAAACAAGGCCAATAGGCACAAAGGGGCGTTTACAACTGGGATAAGCCCAGTTGCCTAGCACCACGGGTAAAAATTAGCATTAATATTAATGGGTCCTACATTGTGAGCTGCTATATTTGTTTCCAATAATAGGTATGGCAAAAACGCTTGAACGCACGGAAATTTGTTCTAGTTTCCACAAGGTCCGTATAGTAAACCACTCCTGATGCAGCCTGTACATTATTCAATATAGATCTCGCTAAGCTTAAAATTTTCTTAGAAACAACGCGGTTTTCCCCTGCAACCTTGAAACTGATTACAATACTTATATATTGATTTAAAAGACGTGGCTTTTAATCATTGACTGTTCTGTCGCGGTCTTTCACGCAGTGGCCTTGAACTTTAGAGTAGCATCACTCCTAGCCAGTGTTATCGGTTTACGCCGGAGTCGGCGACAGGCTAGGGGTGCCACGTCAGACATTAAGAATTTTCTACCGGAAAACTGTGACAACATTATAGTGGTTTGAAGGTCTACGAAGATGCAAGATGCAATTAATTTTGTATAAGCTATAGGTACTATGACTGTCTTTTTAAATAGAATTTGGCGCAACATGATGCAGCTATTATGACTACTGTAATTTCAGAGAATTTTTGAATCAGGAACGATTTATGCCACAATATTTTTGCAGTATTGAGGAGTGACTGTGGTAATGGTCGCATTCGGAAGAAGATACACACATCAACACGGTCTAGGGATATTTTAAAAAAAGCGAATTACTATCAATGTGGTAATTATTTATATGACATGTATATATTTAAAAGATACGTTATTTAATATTCTACCATTTTTTAATAATGGTTAAGGTACTTCGATTAAAATTTCAGGATTTTATGGAAAAAAAATTAAGCATAGACGGAAACCGTATATGAATTAACTTTTAATTTATGAGTAAAAACTGAAAAAAATAGAAAAATCATTTAATTATTTGTGTTTATAAACTTGAAGTTAGTAGTCTGAGAAAGCGCCCATGATGTTCATAACACATCGGCAACGATTCGGCATGCTCAGAACAAGGTTGTCAATGTCTTGCTGCGGAATATTGTCCCATGTCCTTCTGAGGTGCGCAAAAAGTTGATCTTCTGTAGCCAGATTTTCAGGAACTTCCTTCAGAGCTCTTCTTTGCAGAATATCCCACGCATGCTCAATGGGATTTAGATCTGGCGATTGAGCAGGCCAGTCTAAGGCCCTAACATTGTGTGTATGTAACCAAGCTGCTACCGTTCTCGCCGTGTGTGCCCGGGCATTGTCGTGCATGAGCAGGAAATCTTGCCCCATTTGTGTTCTGTGGGGCAAGATTACGGGCCCCAGTACCTGTTGGACGTATCGTTCTGCCGTCATATTGCCCCGCACCCAAACGAGATCCGTCCGTCCTCCAAGACGAATTCCTGCCCAAACCATAATTGTTCCTCCTTGGTATGGGTGAACTTCCTGAGGGTTCTGAAAACGGCTCCATCGTCCAGGAACTCGCCAAACACGCGTCTTTCGTGAATCTGGATGGAAGCCGAACCTGGATTCATCCGTGAACAGCACATTGGACCATTGCTCACGGCCCCAGTCCACGTGGTTCCGAACCCATTCTAATCGTCGTCCACGATTGCCTCTCCGTAAAGGTGGGACCCGGAGTGGTCTACGAGAGCGTAGATTGCTTACATGCAGTCGCCTTCTTACAGTTTGGTCACTCACAAGCACTTGGTGTTCCACTCGCAGCCTTTGGACCAATTGAGTCGCCGTTGCATTTGGTTGAGCTCGCGCAGTAAATTGCAAAAATCGGTCTTGTCTGGGGGTAGTGATGCGATTTGGCCCCCGGTGCCTCTCCGCTACTTCACCTGTGGCACGATAGCGTGTCCACAATCTTGAAATTACATTTTGGTGGGTCCCTATGACCTCAGCAACATTACGCTGTACGGACCCAGCTTCCAGCATTCCCACAGCTCGTAACATCTCCGCCTTCGTCAAATGTTGGCGTTGCATGGCTACAATACCTCAATTTTAACTTTATCTTTCGTTTAAAAATGAAAAAAAACTGTAACTAAACGTAATTCGTATTGTTTTCTAAATTTCCTCTCCTACACATCAAGACATTTTTATGCCACCGAAACAAAAGAATTTTCAAAAATTTGAATTTGGAATTAGTCTGAGATAAATTACAAACAAATCGGTGTATAAAAGATTCCAATGCGGCCAGTACTTTTCGAGTTATTTAATTGAGTATGAAATATCCCTAGACCGTGTTGATGTGTTTATGTCATCTCATCTGGATACCTACTATATGTCATCGAGTAACAAATTGCAAAGTAGACTATTCAGCTACTAAATTATGAAAAGCTTATGCTTATGACGAGGCAAGCGATGTACAAATTCATTTGCAGCTTGCAGTGGATTGATCAGGTCACATCTATCCATAATCCAAGGTACCAGTGTACGAATCACCTTGCTTTACTTTTTTATTGATACTCCTATGTCCAGCAGTGGACGTCTTTCGGCGATGATGATGATGATTATTGATAGGTGTCGCGTTTGACCACTATCTCGGCGGATGGTAAGCAATGATGTGGTGTCGGTGAAGCACGCTTGCCTAGAAATAACATGTAGATACTATACTTTTAGAAGTTTCTATCCTAACCTAATGACATCCGCCTTTATGATTGAAGTACAAATTCATATTAGATTTAGTCTCACGGAAACAGAGCTTTTCAGAGATAAGCATCACACAATTACTATGCCAAATACTTTTTTACATGCACCAGCCATAGACTAAAGCCTTTGTGCACGATATTATTAGTAGTCTCGATTGTCTTTTTTGTCAATAACAGATTAAATGAAGACGATATGGTTTAAATAAGATGTATGGGTGCCACGGGAGGTCCGCCATTATTTTTGGCGACATAAAGACCGAGGGCAATGATCTTGAATTTAGTTTATCATATATTTGTCATTTGTGTGAGTTGTGTAGCATAGCTAAGTTCATGGTTTGTAAATGAATAAGTACTTAAATATATCTGGTATTGAACCTACGTGGTTTATTAACACGCTTTTATTAGCTTGGTATGTATCTATGTGAATCTTTGAACGTGATTTTCACCCCCTTCAAAACGTGGGATTGATTTGAAACTTTTTAAAAGTGCCCGTCAAACAAAAATTAAAATTTTTGTTTGACGGGCACTTTTAAATAGTCTGTGTGTTTGTTGTTTGTTTTGCCTTACCAAGATCTTCAGGATTAGCGACTTTTTAGTTCAATTTACCATTAAAGCGTGTTTTTTTAGTTTTTAGAATTACAATTTATTTGTACGTAAAGTTCGGGTTTAGGCTCTAGCAAACAAAATTTCGGTAGGCATGTACGGAGAGGGTGGGATGAGCTAGATTTTATAACAAGACCATGTTTTAATACTAATTCAACTATGATTGGTCCTTAGTATCTCTGGACCGAGAGAGGAGATATCCTTGACTAGGGATGCGTTTGCCCTGCAGAGGGACGAAATGGACGAATATAAAATATATGTTGAGACTTCTATATGCCAGGGGACCATGGCACGTAAGGGAGGAGTCCTGTGTTCAGTTGTGGGGAACAAGGGTATCAATCGATGGCACCTGTCATGAATGATGAAAATCAGACCACATTCCGGTCACGGTGGCCAATCTCAACATGGACTAGATATCAGTGCAGGAGATATTATAGTGCTACAACTGCACTCTCGCTGCCATGGTCCGATGGGCAACCCAAGATGACCCGAGAGAGCTTAAACTCGCGGGACTAACGAATTAACGTGCTTTTTGAAGCACGGGGATTCATATCCCCTGTGAAATACCTGATGGATAAAACACAATAATATTTTTGCCCTGTCAAAAAGTTACAAATGGATAAAAAAGGACCAAAGAAAACTTGTTTTTCGTAATAAAATAAATATTATCTAAATAATTTTATAAGAAAATCAATGGCCGTAAAATTTTATTAAATTACCATTCTAAGGACATGTTGAATTTTTTATAAAAAAACTATAAACGTTTATTATTCATTAAATCGCCATCTTGCATTATTATCATCACAACATTGTCCAGAAGGTAGCAGGTACACGGCCCTTTATAAAAAGATGGCGTCGACAATTTAACATAAAATCGTGTTAAAAGCACATACCCGGATGTATCGCTTCTCAAACTTTTTGATTAAATAATAGTAGGCATGGAAAAATATCATCACTAAATTTTACCAGCCAGGGGGTGACCATGAGCTCTTAGAGTAAGGTTATTTTGAGTGTTATTTTGACTAAGGTTATTTTGTGTGTTAGGTTATTTTGTGTGTCTTTCGAACACACAAAATAACCTAACTGTAAGAGCTTATCACCCCCACTGTCAACCAGCCAAACCTGGGCAATGTCCTCCTCCGCAAAAGCTTCTATTTTCTCTGAAAACTATACCAATAATGTATTCATCATCATCATAAGCGTTTAAATGTTCCCACTGCTGGGACACAGGTCACCTCTCTGTGAGAGGGAATGGGCCGTAATCCACCACGCGTACCCAGTGCGGGTTGGTGGATGTCACATGTCTTCGAATTTTTGGATCTAGGACATGCCGGTTTCCTCACGATGTTTTCCTTCACCGTTTTAAGAGTAAAAGTAAAGCGCCTGCCTGGGTTCGAACTCACGTCCTTCAACTTGCAAGTCGCGGCCGCTACCACTGAGCCACCACTGCTCTCAAGTATGAAGTAATGCTTAGAAAAGGTGGAATTGCGGCAAACTCACAAATTATAATGACTTCTGACATTTCATTTATGCCCATGTAGGTTTTATGTGGCATAAAATATATTTTGAATTTGAAAACAATACAAAAATCGCGCTAACTGAAATATTTGATGAAGTTTTCTGTAGATTTGTCTGTGATCTTTAATAGGAATACCTCATTAAGCAAAATTATAGTACCAGTATGCTAACATGGTACAAATATAAATAATTTTATAGATTTAAGAAAATATAAACGAAATAAAATTCATTGATGTCTTCTTAGATTCTTCTATAGCAAGATAATATTTTAAGTTATTTTATAAGTCTATTTAAATAACCGAAATCAATATACCTACTAAAGATTTACTGAGTAATAATTCAAATTCATAATTGAATTGTAATACCTAAGTATCTTTTATTTATGTTTAAGTTCGCAGAGAGGATATCAATTTAATAGTATTAAAAGTTATTTAATGTTGTTGGGACATTGCCATCAGAACCAGTATAAATTAAATAGGTTTATTTCTTAGAATGACAACTAAAATCTGAGCCAAGTAAAACAAAATACAAGAAAAGCTTTTGCCATCAGGACGGGGATACAAAATGCTAATACATAATGTGACTTGAGAGAATTCCACTTCTTTGGTCCTTATCTTCAAACTAAGGGATGAAACGCATGTTAATAAAAGAGTTATGAATATAAATGTGGATTGATCGAGAGGGAGAGGAAGGGCAACTAAAAGATGGATGGACTGTGTGAGGAGTGACATGAAAGAAAAAGGAGGTCAGTGATAGCGTGACGGGGACAGGACGGTATAGAAGAAGAAAACGAGTTGCGTCGACCCCAAGTAACATGGGATAAGGGCAGGCAGGTGAAGATGATGATCTCCAAACTTAGGATCACAAAAACATTAGGTATTACAGTAGCTAGCTATAATATACTAAGAGGTTTTCTTCAACTTAGGCACACCGTTTTAGACACAATTAAAACTACTTAACATGATAACAAATTATAACTAACAAACCCCTTGATAAGTTTGATAATGGGTCCTGTAGTATGCATATCCTGTATCTTGGTGACCCAAATCTACTCTAACTGCAGGTTCATATTTCAAAAGGCTACACTTGAGAACCACTGCCCATTCGGTATCATCACAGGAGAACAGTTTTCTCCTCAAGAGGTGACTCACATCGATGCTGATTTATAATGCGAAAACATGAGAATGTTAATTGTAAATTATGACATCAGGTTTTTATCTTCAAGTAACGCGGAAGTGGTTGGAGAACTTTTTTAATAAAATTAATTGCTACCCTAAACTGGGAATGAAAATAAAATCCATACGAATATTTTTACTGAATAATGCGAAAGAGAATATCTCTGTCTGTTTGGTACAGAATTACCTACTGTTGGACTACAGATGGGATTTAACAGGGATTCTGAGTGGAAGGTTGATGCGATCCATCGCATCACTCGCGAATTCTCGTGTTCGGTCGCCCGAACGAGAATTCGAATTCGAAATTCTTTAATGAAACACGCAGTAGACTCATTGAAAACCTGAGGGCGCTCAATAATGTCCTATAGAACTTGGACCCATCGCCCAAACAGACATAATGTCCTAGATTACAGGCCAGCACAGTTTCTCTTAGATACTACAAGAACTCTTATCGAAATTGAGTCACACCTCATTGAAGAGTCCAAGCTCTGATGAAAATTTAGCTCTAGCAGAACTGCAGAGTAACTGAATGCTTGATTCCGTAAGACTAAAAAGGGACGGCTTTTGTTCAGGTGTTTCTACATACTACTGTAAAATAAATAATGTTCAAAAACTAAAATAGGTAGGTAATACGACGCTGTACTCTGAAAAGTACGCTACGTACTACTACGTACTCTGTACGCTGTAAGCTGACTATATTGAGCCTGCAGAAAAGCTCCCTGCGGGCCACCAACTGCCTTGGCCCACCTGGAAATCTCTAAACCGACTACGAAGCCAGGTGGGTCGCTGCAGGCACAACCTAGTTAGATGGGGGTACTCCAATGACCCACAGTGCGATTGCGGAGCCACGTCCCAAACAATGCCTCATCTTTTGTCTTGCTCTCTGTGCAAAAACACCTGCACCTTAAAAGACCTTTGTGAGGCAAATGACAACGCTGTTGGCGTGGCTGAATTCTGGTCAAAGTATATTTAATTTTGGAATCATCGATACGACGAAGAAGAAGAACTCTGAAAATATGTAGTTCAATACGAATATCGACAAGCATTACGTAGATCGAGGTACATTGAGAATTATTAAAACAAATCATCCATTCATAGAGTTGTCTCGAATTATAAATAGTTTTTCAATGTGTCATGAAAATGTGTATATGAAATACGGTTTTTCAGGAAGCCTTTTTAGTATTATAACTCTTTTAGGACAGTGTAACATGTGCAGGTATATGAATTGAATTGTCCTAATTGAGTATATTTGGTTAGGTTTAATTTATTCAAAATAATCGATGCGAAACCTTGTATTTCTAAATTTATTGTTATGTTTTTGTCGTTTCTTAGACATTTTTGAACAACACGTATGGTTATGAAAAAAACCGGCTAAGTGTGAGTCGCACTCGCGCACGAAGGGTTCCGTACCATTATCGCAAAA
This sequence comes from Orthosia incerta, assembly GCA_948252205.1. NCBI lineage: Eukaryota > Metazoa > Arthropoda > Insecta > Lepidoptera > Noctuidae > Orthosia > Orthosia incerta. The sequence goes on from OX411746.1 coordinate 25,121,712, forward strand.
AACGGCAAAAAAAACACGTTTGTTGTATGGGAGTCCCACTTAAATATTGATTTTATTCTGTTTTTAGTATTTGTTGTTATAGCGGCAACAGAAATACATCATCTATGAAAATTTCAGCCGTCTAGCTATCACGGTTCAGATACAGCTTGGTGACAGACAGACAAATAGACAGACGTATCGCGGAGTCTTAGTAATACGGTCCCGTTTTTACCCTTTGGGTACGGAACCCTAAAAAGGAGGAGGTTCTCGATTCGTTGGAATATTTTTTATTATATTTTATGTATGTTCCTTGATGACTCAGACGCCTGGACCAATATGAAACATTCTTCTTTTGTTTGAAAGGGTACACTTCCCAGGTGGTCCCATTATTGCACATACTATTTTACGGTACGGTTCCGAAAACCAGTAACTAGTAATTAACGCAATGTATCGCACTTCCTAGTAACTCACACGGAAAAGTTTGGCTCAAAAGTTCCAGTATCTACTATACCTGACACATTTCAGATAATTTCTTGCTAATCTAGATAGAATCTACCTCGTTGCCTGCCTCGTGGTGTTGGTCTAGTGGTCACAACGGCTACTGCTGAGTATGAGGTCTTGGTTCGATTGCCGAGTCGGGCAAATTATTATTGGGTTTGTCCATCTGGTTGATGGCAATCAGCTTGCTCCCTTTAGTCAAAAATCCAAATAAGTCAAATATATTACTTTCAACTAAGCTACCAAGCGGCACTTTTGAACGTCAGCAATTAATAATTACAAGTAATAAAAATTGATTCTACCTGCATGCGTTCGGAAAAGTAACTTTATATGGAGAAGAACGAACAAGAAACTCTATACTTACTCTATTAAAAATATAATTGTTTTACAATATTTACATAAGTACATACATTAATAATTTCAAATATGTGATAACGATGCACCCAGAATTGCACTACACACAATACTACGTACAGGTATAAAGTATTAAAAGTAATCACACATGTACTGTGCAGTTATATAAATAATAGGTACTAGAAAAACATTAACATCCGAAGCAGTTAAGTTATTACAAATCCCAACTGACTGACAGCGCCCGTTCACGAACATGACGCATGAATCGGCACCACCCTACTCAACCATTATCAAGGAAACCGAATGATCCAATACACGCCACCATCAGAGAGACACTTGAGAGAGCATGACACACTCAACTGCCAGGGCACACTTATGTGGTAGTCTGGCGCCCCTTTAGGGGTGGAATTTCCAAAAACCAATAAATACATAAATTCTTTTTATCAACCAACAGGGTAAGTCTAAAATTTCACGTGTCCAACTTACAAACTATAGATATTTCATACAAACTTTCAAACCACTTTTTACCCCCATAGGGGTGGAATTTCCTAAAATCCTTTCTTAATGAGCACTTAGGTCACTTGAGAAAACTCCCTGCCAAATTTCATCTTTATACGTCAAGCGTTTTTTATGATACTATTTCGTGATCAGTGACTGAATGACCTTTCGCTTTTATATACTCGTATACAGATTAAGTTGTCGTAAAGCAGCTTGGTACATAATATCTGCACCGCCTTCTTAGATTTATTTTGAATTAATTTTCTAAATCACAACCCTTGAAAATCATTACGATAAATTGTATAGTCGCCATCTTGGATTTTAATTTTCAGCCCTTTCTCGATAGACAACCATGCCATAACAGCTGGCTTCGGATTCGCGTAAGTGTCAGTACCAGTTCCTCCCTACGCCTACTTATCATACATTATAGACAATACTCGTATTTATACTGGTCATTCTGTATAAGAACTTCCGAAAAGATCAAAGTAAAACTCTTTTATACTAAAATGTATCAGATAAAATATTTTGAATACCGACCTCATTCCGGATTTGAATTTTGAATTCTTGTACGTAATAGAAAATTCGACGCGAAATTAGCCAGGAATCCAATATTTTTTCTCAAAATACTGTTAAGATAACATTATGATATCATTTATGTATAGTTATTACTTTAGGTTGTTATTGTACTGGTATTTTATGCCTATAAACGGATTTGTTCCAATTTAAAAACAATACGTTTTTGAAATTACTAATTTAATTAAATTAATCGAGTCAATCGAAATAATTTAAAATAATTGTTTGACACACTTAATCGATTAGATTGAAAGAAATTTTCAATCGATTATGAGACGGGACAATGGGCAGCATAAAAAAAACCGGCCAAGTGCGAGTCGGACTCGCGCTCGAAGGGTTCTGTACCATAATCGCAAAAAAACGGCAAAAAAAACACGTTTGTTGTATGGGAGCCCCATTTGATTATGTTATTCTGTTTTTAGTATTTGTTGTTATAGCGGCAACAGAAATACATAATCTGTGAAATTTTCAATTGTCTAGCTATCACGGTTCAGGAGATATAGCCTGGTGACAGACGGACAGACAGATAGACAGACAGACGGATCGCGGAGTCTTAGTAATAGGGTCCCGTTTTTACCCTTTGGGTACGGAACCCAAAAAAGGAAATAAAAATTGGATGGACACAGTAAACCGTGGCATTTTTTATAATCAGTGAACATTGGATGTCACCAGACAATGATGTAAGGAAGCAGAAATAGTCGTACAAAGGAAGATTCTGGGTTTGGGTCTAGGATAGTTACGAGAAGAAGGATGCTAACTGGTGACTATTGATAAAGAAGCATGGTGAGGGAACCAGGATGATAACTGAAATATTTTACCACTAAAACGAAATGAACAAGCGTTACTAAGAAAACATCTGCGCCACTATCCAGATCTTATATTACCTCACCGTAAAGCCGTAACTTTAGTTGAAATAATCAGCAAGATTTATTATTTTGCATGCAATGTTTTTAAGGATAATCTTCATGAAATAAATTTAATCCAGGCGGCTTCTTTGAGCAAAGTCAATGAACCAAAGTATTAGCATTTAGGCACACAAGGCGAACTACAAAACCAAAAACTTAAATTACTAGAAAAAAATCTAATACAAAATTGAAGAGTGGTGATTGATGACTCGTACCTTCTCTGTATGTGAAGAGGCCTATGCCTTGGAGTGGGACAGTAACAGTCTAGTATTATTATTTTATTAGACAAACTAAAAAACAATATGAGGTAAAGTCACAGCCAAAAGCTGGTGTACACAGAACGTCATACATCGCTGCGTTCAAAACAAACAAATACACGTTTGGTGTAAAAACTGCGATGTAAGTGAAGCGAAGGTCAAATGTCGCGAAGATGTCTCGGAACAAGTTCGAGGGAGAGTTGGGGGGGAGTGGTGACGTCAGAGTTCAGAGGAGGCTGCGATGGTATATAGGAGATGGGCGAGCGCATCACTCGGTTGTATATTAGTATATTTGAATTGTGTGAGAACTAAGTTTAATAAGTGAATACTCAAGGAATAAATATGCTACGTTTTACGATATTAGCGGCAGTGGTGAGTTTGATTTTTTTATTTGTTCTGGTTTTGTTATTTTTCAGGCTGTTTTTATTTAATGGGAACAAGGATTTAAAATCTAGTTTGGTTAAAATTGAAAACTCATTTTCAGTTTTCCAAAAATTATGACAAGGAGTGATGAAATATTCTTAATAGTTTGTGCACTAGAGGGATTACTTTTTAACTTCGTTTTCATTGCTCGTTATGTCTCCAGAATAGTTTTCAATTATATTTGTTAAAGAACTAACTAAATAATAAAATAGTGTATTGTAATATTTATTCTGTAGGGTTTCCTTATCAAAGCTTCTTGAGAATTCTTCAGAAGCTTTGGTGCTGCATAGTGGTAGGATATTTTATTGTTTTCTTGGTTAAAACCATTTGTTTGTAAACATTATTATACCTTAAATATACGTACTATGTAAAACGTGGGTGACAATGTCATCATACTGTCTACAATAGAATAACCAATCGACTTCTATTCATAGATTACAATATTATCTGATACAAGTAGGTACCTGAACACATGACGTACATTATCGAAGTGATGTTATTGACAAACCTAGTTAGAGTAATTTGTGTTTAATACACAACATATAGTTTAGTACACTTGCGTGTACAAAAACGACCAAGCCCAAGATTATTAAAACCAAACACGTTATATAATATAGTCCATGCTTTCTAAAAGTAAGTAATAAATAAATTGTAGTTCTAAAAACTAAAAAACACGCTTTAATGGTAAGGATAATGGGACAAACTGTTTAAATTATTGCATTGTCATCGGTCCTTGATAAGTGTGCAAAGTTTCAAATCAATCCAACGTTTTGAAGTGGGTGAAAATCACGTTCAAAGATTCCGTTACATTGATACATTGTTACTTTGATACATAGATACATACATACCAAGCTAATAAAAGCGTGTTAATAAGTAATAACTTCAGAGAAAGAGTAATCATAACTGACTACAAGTTTTTGAGAAAATTGAAGAAATGGTTTGAATACAAAAGCTCCTTTTTTAAGCCGGTCAAAAACACAAGTTTTATATTTCACTAGCGGACGCCTCGCGGTTTCCCCCGCGTAGTTCCCGTTCTCGTGCGAATACAGGGATAAAAAGTAGCCTGTGTCACCCGGGTATAGTGTAGCTTTTCAACGGTGAATGAATTTTTGAAATCGGACCAGTAGTTTTTTAGTTTATTCGTTACATACTAAAATCCAAAAATACAAATTTTTCTCTTAATAATATTAGTATAGACTTACAACCGAACAACAAGAAACAACATTAAGTTTTCTTTTAGGCTATTTATTTATTAAAATTATATGCACCAGCAAAAAATACTTTCTTAGACATTTTCTACCAGCCTCTCAAGTACTCGTAGAAGACCATGGGTCAGCCGACTTTTTTGCACGCAAGTTTATCTACGATGTAGTATGTTGTGTATTTGTATATCACACGTGAGAATAAACGTGATCTATGGTAAATTGACTTTGATGATCATGATAATGAGGACTATTACGCTGTTTACACTTTGTATTCATTATTAAAATAAATTACAGTTCTAAAAACTAAAAAACACGCTTTAATTGTAAATTGAACTAAAAAGTCGCTAAGCCTGAAGATCCTGGTAAGGATAATGGGACAAAGTATTTAAACTATTGCATTGTCATCGGTCCTTGATAAGACTGCAAGGATTCAAATCAATCCGACTTTTTGAAGGGTGTGAAAATCCCTTTCAAAGATTCCGTTACATTGATATATAGATACATACATACCAAGCTAATAAAAGCGTGTTAATAAAGCATGATTTATGAGAATATAATGTCACTATTATGTTCTCATTTGTCATGTTTTTTGTCATTTTAACATGCTTGAAAGCTTCGAATAGAACCTCAAATAGAATCATTTGATTACATGCCAGCATCCTACTCTTTATTTTAATTTGAAGCAAAAGTATCCACTACAGACATTTGGTATACCAAATTTTGTACCTAGTTACAGAAAATAATGACTTAATGCAGATTTATCCCAAAATTAACATATATACGTTGCGAAATAGCCGATACGTCTTATTCGACTTATTGGCCCGTGCACGTGTTGCGTGTGTACCTACCTGCACGTAGAATTGCGAAGTTTTGTGCTTTTTACTTTACAAACAGATGATAATAAAACTGGCATTTAAATCAATATTCAATGTCAGGGTTAAAATGATTAGGAATGCGACTAATTCGTCTTTATGACACACAGAAGTGTGAATTTCTAGAACCATCTCATTGATTCTACAAGACCTTGAGGACTTCTATTTGAATCTTAAGTAGGTACGTTTTCGATTCGTAAATATTTATTTTCAATTTCAAATGCTAATGAATCAATAAATGAAATGAATTATCCGTCATCAGGTGAACCCATACTAATATTGTGCGAAAGTAACTCTGTCTGTCTGTTTGTAACCTTTTCACGTCGAAACGAGTGAATAGATTTGGATGAAACTTGGCACAGGGGTAGATCATTTATCCTGGAAATACGAGATAGGATACTATCCCAGGCATATTTTCTCTTGGGATAAATTTTACACAGGCAAAGCTACTGGAAGAAGTTAGTACGATGGTACGATATAATACCACTGGCACAATCATAATTACATTTTGACTATTAATATTATAGAGATGAAATTGTTTGTTTGTTTGTATGGGGTAATCTCTAGTAGTTCTGAACTGGCTACACAAATTATTCCATGAATAGAGAGCTACTCTATTTCTGAATGCCATAGGCTACTTGCATCAGCTCGGAAAAGTTTACAGTTCCTGTGAAATGGGCCACGGAAGCTAAGCGGAGGGAATAAAATCTAGTTAAACCAGTAGTAGTTTTAAGTTTCAATATCATGGTTTGATTTAACACATTGAATGCCGTAACTGAAACAATGAAAAAGCCTGGGCGAGTCCTTGGCAACGAAAGTGTTAATCAAAATCAAATTTTGCTTTGCTCCGTCCCTCAAGGCACAAGCCAAATTGTTCGTGAATCTATATTTCATCATTATTACCCAAGTAAGAAGTCTCATGTAAATCGGAACTAAAACAATCTAGTGGCTGGAAACTAATCTTCCATCGCATCACACGCACACCCGACGCTCTAGGGCAAACATTTCTCTTGGTGGTATATTATTTTAAATTCGTGTGGGTGTGTGTGTATGTGGATTTTAAATTGTAAAACTATTGGAAGATTGGGGATTTATATAAAGAAGTTTCCTATATACATTTTTAACACTACAAGACCGTTATGTTGGTGGAATTTGGAATCCAATAAGTTCACGTGTTCTAACGGTGACAGACTGTGTATAATAAATAATACTTTTTATTCCTATAACAACATTGACCTGAATATATTATAAAGAGAATAAAATATTTGTGCGTAGGCATAAAAATGCAAGTTCCTGGGCAAGGCTACGGTAGCAGAACCACGAGAAAAAGCTAGTGTAAACAATTTTGGAATAAAGCAGATTGACTAGGCTTAGTAGAATTTAACCTAGTGATCGGAAGATATCCTAAATAGCTCGATTCTAGCTGCAGCATTAGTAAATTTATAATGGGTATCTATAGATTCCCACAGTATTTAAATAAGAAAATATTTTACAAAGACCATAAAAGTCGGTTTAGGTAACAATATCAGATAGACAGATAACATCCTATTTGTTAATAATTACTTATTCATGTCAATGAACAGCATCGATTACAGCGATCACTAACCCGCTTGTCAAGGCAATATAATTAATTAACGTATAATCATTAATAGAAATAATGAACCAAGAATGATCATTGTACTCTTTGACACGCATCTATCCTTTAATTGGTTTTTTTTTCCGCGGTTATACTAGCGTGTATTTATTGGGATAAAAATTTGGGTATGACACTCAAAAATTTGACCGTATTAGATTTTTACACGAAAATTATGGCGCGGTGAAATTCGATTCCCGAAGCCTTAAAATGCTAAAGAGCAATGTGAGTAAACCGGTATGTCTTTAAACCAGAAATATTCGAATAATATGTCATCATCAAACCCCCATGGTTTATGGTTTAGTCCTTCTCTCAGAGAGAAGGCCCGAGTCCCAGCTATGGGAAGTAAGGGCTCATTCAGCATCTTAGAGACCTGAATTTTTCCACCTTACGCACCCAGACTCTCAGCACTGGGAAGTAAAAGCCCAATAAGCTACTTAGAGGCCTGTATTCTCCACCTTACGCACCCTGTCTTCTTTTCCTCAATTGATTTCTTCAGGTCATCAGTCAATGTAGCATATAGATTGTTTACGTAAATTAAGGGACTACAATAGGTTTATAAGGTTTAAAGGATTATTTACTTACCTGATAATTAATCTTCAAAATAAATCAGTAACGATAGATTTGTTTCACAATAATTTTGATCTGAAATATGTCATTTTTGCTTGTGATCGAGTGACAAGATTGACAAGGCTACTAGACAAAACCACTAAGGAGGTAAACCAAAAAGTATTTTAAATATGATACTCAAATTAGAGATTGGTTAAGCAAAAGATCCCAAGAACTTCAGTCTTGGTAAACAATAAAACGAATAGACCAAAATGAATGTTAAACCTTTTAAAATATTGCAAAATCATACATGATAAACGATGTTCTCTGATGCAAAACAAATACCAAAACTTACACATAACAAAAAAAATAACGATTTCAAAAAATGGTATAAATAAATTACATGGCAAAATTCAAATCGACCACGACCTTGTTGTGATCAAATAATATAATCCAATAAGTCACAAATTCATTAGCAAGAAAACGCACTTAAAACTGCTCAGCGGTTTCTGAGAAATGCGCAGACGGGACAAACAGACAATTCTATACTTCCGCTTCTTGAAATAGTACGAGTAGATAAAGGAAATATGAGTTGTCGTTTCCTTAATATTCTAGTAAAGCATCTTCGTTATGTTCTATTATTCGAATTTTATTATTTTCCTCTGAAAACATGTTTTTTTTTATTTTAAAGCGGGTCCTTTTGTTTACTTCGACTTGTTGTACAAAAAGTGTCTTCGAAGGTGAAGAGCTAATGAGCTCATAACTAAGAGGTAGTAGTGGCAAAAATATTAATTTTTACTCTTTGTGTATATGAGGGGTTCCGCATAAGGATGATACTTGCACCTCTTTTTTGTTGAATGGAATTTGTGACATGAATTAACAAGTTATAAAAGACAGTTGCTGAAATATTTGTGAATAAAAAAAAACCATTGAGGTAGTGCCTATATTATCTTATAGTTTATACATTTTAACAATGTTTTCTATGACAAAGTAAACCTTTTTAATTTTCTTCCAGTCAAAATAATTGTGCCAAGTTATTTGTTACTGCTTTTCATTTTGAAGTGGTTTCTATTGTCATTCAAAAATAGCGAATAACTGCGTGTGTGACTCTTTTAAATTCATATATACTTTCTAAGTTTATCTTGGACACCACAGACAACGTTAAAGGAAAACATCGTGAGGAAACCTGGACTTATTATATAGTTAAATTTAAGTGTGTCTGAAATAGCCAAGTCAGAACCCTGTGGGGTTCCCAGAGGCGACTTAATTAACTCTGACACCAGAGGTGGCCACATCCTCACACGAAAAGAAGAAGAAGCGAACAACGTAGTATCAGTTTTGATGTAGCAATAGGTAAAGTATATATTAAGAGCGTGCTTCCAGTCACCAATTTTTTTAGCAGACTTATATAGCCTGCAAATTGGTTAGGAAATGAAAATGCGGGTTTAATGTTACAATATTTTAGACACTTAAAATCATAGTGTAGCTTTGATCATAAACTTAATTTACATCATAAATGTTATTAGTAAGCTATAAATTATTGTGTTATCAAAACAACACGAGTTTAACCTTACAACGAAAAACTAAATAATGGCCAATACAATAATAAGACCATCAATCAATATTTTGGGGATATCCGCGAAACTAATCACCTTAGAATCAAAAACTATTATAGAATACAGCTTATTATTGTTTTTAGAATTCCGTATATACAAATAGGAAATGTTTTATTCCGTCTGTCTACTGTCAGTTTCAGTATTTCTACATGTCAGTCTGTCACTCAAAATAATCAGGAATTCCCATAGTTTAGCGATGTCTTGAAAACCATATATTATTTAAAACATGAATGATGTTGTTTATTAAAATCAGTTTAGGTGAGTAACAAATAGGAAAATAAACGCTAATTCAAATAGTAAATAATTTTGTATTTTAGTTTTAGAGTGAAACAAGCCAAGATTTAGAATCTTAGCGAAAATTTTCTCCTTCAATTTTATGATTTGTACGGGACATCATAAAATGTAAATCATGATGGTTCTCATCTGTTTTTGTCTCAAAATCTAGAGTTGAATTAGGTTTTTTCAACTGCTAAACTACGTATTAGTTCTCAATCTTTTGTATGAGTATATTGATCCATCTGCAATTATTTTACTTTTCAAACAAAAAATAGTAATTGATCTAAACTTGAACATTATGATTTGTATTGGTTTCTACTTTGTTTAATGTAATTTATATGTAATTTTGAAGTGGAAGTGATAGGTAAGTAAGTGATACTATTCAAGAGAAAGGCAGAAGTATTTATTTGCGAGTGTTATTGTCATGAGATATTAGTTCTGGTAAGTTATCTGGGGGACCCATGTTCTTTAACAGCAGTAAGACATGAGTTCCTATTATGTACTTCTAAGATGAGTAAGCGAGAAAAGGTTAGGTACTTAAGGTTAGAAATTTCTGGAAATGAAACCCAGTGCACATTATCAGTGATGTGTTGCGTTGCTAGGGAGTCTGTAGCGCTAATATTTCTTTCAAGCTAAATTAGAAGAAATGGTGGTTTTGGGGGAAATAATGAATGAGCCATTTATAATTGAATTTTGAACAATCATCTGCCTCGCCTTTTACATTGTCAGTTTGCAGTCTATCCGTATGAAACTGTATTATAGCGACTAACTATCATATCCTCCACAATACAGCCCCTAACTTTGATAACACTTTTATTTAAAAAAAACGCAGATTTTTAGCCTTATTTGAAAGAATAGCGTGTCTTTTACTCATTATAACTATTTTACATAGGAAACAGGAAAATATCACTGTCTGTTTATCCACAGTATCATGCTAAGTGTTGAAGTGATAAACGCGATGGAGGAGACAGCTCGCTTTATTGCTTGATGTTAATTCATATTCATGAGTGTCATCGTTGTGTTCCTGGAGACCTTCGGTCGAACCTTGGGGCTAATGGTTGGTTCGATCCTGTTATTATTTATGTTTGTGATGGTTGAAAGGTTAGATCGGTCATTTATAGCAATTCTCGCACGTATATGCTGAGACTGGACATTCACGAGCTTTAGAGTTTGAATTTTGTATCATAAGAGTTTGTTCTCATCATTCAGATGATCGAAATGAAAATGGTTAATGAGAGTAAGATTTTAACAGGATCTGATCCTGTAACACTAACTTTATGCCAATGTGATTTTAGTCACATATTGCTTGAATTAATTCTATGTTATGCATGTTAGCAACTATTTTCAGACTCTTAATTACTTTAATAATAATCTCTGACTGACTACTATATATTATCGGTTATCTTATTCTTTTCGGAGTATGTCGACTGCTGAGTATTTGGCATTATACATGAAGCCACAACACTTCAATGTCCTTTTGCGGTATTGGTTGTTCAGAAAACAAAGTGTTGTAAATGCTCGGAACTCTAGCTGTAAGACCTGATTCCAGGCATCACCGTAAAATTTTACCACCCATAGTACACTCTAACCTCAATTGTTAAATAAACTATTTACAATTCGATGTCGTTCCTTATTGGAAATCCACATTCTGCGAAATGGTCTATCTAGAATTACGTTTACTTACATAGAATGCTAATTGATTATGCAAGTTCGAATTTTGGCGGTCTTGAGCCACGAAGGCAGACTTTTGAATCTAGCTACACACTAATATTATACATGCTAAAGTTTGTGAGTGTGTTTGTATGTTTGTTACTTCTTCACGCTCAAGCGGCTGGACAGATCTGGATGAAATTTGGCACAGAGATAGATTATAGTCTGGAATAGCACATACGATACTTTTTATCTGGGAATATGTTCCCTTAGAATAAGTTTTGACATTCACGCGGGCGAAGCCGCTGGCAAAAGCTAGTATTATATTATATTTTTTTGGAATTTTTATATTGCACTGCTTCAGTCGAAACCATATGGTACCTGTAATTTTACCCTTTTCTCGGGACCGGGAATTTTAAGATAGTATTCCCATTTAAAGTCGTAATTTTCCATTTTTACACGAGAGTCCAAAAAAGGAATGTATTGTTTTCAGGGTTCATGTGTGTATTTTGTATGTTTGTGAGTTCATCTGGGTCTAGGGATACCAAATGGTCATAATATAATTAGAGAGCAAGTGCTCTCTAATTATATTATTGACTTCTTTGCTTACCGTTGATATTTCCATCATTATTCTAAGATTGAGTCTATTATTGTGATAAAATAATTTCACTAAATACCGCTCCACACACTCCGCTGTGCTCCTAGCCGCACACGAACGTAGCTTGCATTATTGCCCGTTCAAGTTCACGGCTCCAAACCAGTTTAAAGTTCTCGCAAGCAGTGATTTGTGCTTTTTATGGCACCAGCTACCTTTCTCAAGATATTACGTCACGACCTCTAAATCAAACTTGTTACGTATATTTGTGTAAGTATTTTTTACTAGAGGCACTTTTTTGATACATGCGATGCACGTTCTTGGTTGAGAAAGTGTAATTTGTTGGATGCTGTTTTGGTGTTGGCTATGCGCTCGCAAGCTTTGGAGCTTCCCATTCCACAGGAATTTCTGTTAGTATCTTAAGATGACGTGTAACAGATAAACTACCGCAGTTATTTTTCCACTCTTCTTTTTCTTCTTGTCGTTGGCAAGACAGACATTCAGATTTGTTTGGGCCAAAACTTTGATATCCTCGGTGGTACCGCACAGATCAGTTTCACCAAATTGCTACTAAATATATTTAATCTTACGAAAGCCCGATATAGTTCACCAATTAATTAGAAGTCAATACTCAGTAGTATCATGACAATTGACAGTATACCGATGCACAAGATTAAACATAATGATCAATATATAATAGTATATATATCTTTGGATCACCAGTTTTATTAATGAAGCAGCAATCAATTCAGCTTTATTTTTTACAACCACAAACTAATTTATACTATAGGTAGACAATATATTTCCAAAATCCAAAGGTCAAGTGTGTCGACAATGATGTAAATGAGTTCGTAATCAATTTTGTTATAAGAAAAAAAGTTTGATAGAGATGTTGATACCTACCTTAAAATTAATGACGCTGGACCTGGTAGGTTAAAGATGGTTGCGGATAAATTTGAAAGAGTGTTACCGCGGCCCTGGCTTAAGCAACTGAAGGAACACGGGTGGGTTTTAGTCAGTTAAAGTATGATACGGCTTTCCGCTTAATCCTGAGCGGGAGAAGTCATTGAATGACTTCCAACAGAAAAAAATGGTGGGTTAAAGATGAAACTGGGGTCAGAAAAATAGATATCCTATCTATGGATTTTGTATCAATGACTTCTAATAATCTTACTCGTGGTAAAAGAATAATAGCTGCACGGGTCAATCTTCAAGGTTTAGCAATGATTGCCGAAGTCAGTCCGTGGATGGGTAACCATCTTAACATTCCAAAATGTCACCGTGCCTCGGAAAGCACGTTAAACCCCCGGCTGTCATTTCTAAACTTTTGACAGTCGTTACGGATAGTCAAAGCCAAGAAATCTGAAACCAGTCTTGGCAAGGGATATTGTGTTACCCAGCTGGATTGTGGAGGTCAGACAGGCAGTCGCTCCATGTAAAACACTGGTACACATCTGGTAACTATTGCCCTGTTTCGTTTGACCCACGATTTTTTACCCACCCTGTAAACAATGAACTGATGAAGATAAGGCTTACAGAGATTAATCAAGTTGTTGGTAATTGATCATTCACAGATAACATCTATATTGTCGTATAACTTATTAATGAGTCAATGGAATAATTGGCTATCTCTGTTGTTGATAACGGTTATGAATAAATTAATGAAACAATTTGAAGAATTAACGTAAGTTCGGACAAAATAGATTATTTTAATTGAAATTCTTTAGCAGCTTTTTTTGCTGGTTTGTCAGTCACATGTTTAAACACGTTGTGGATTTTCCGATCTAAGATTAGATTTTGCTATTATTTTAAGGCAAAGTGAATTAACATAGGTATCTCTAGAATAATTAAATCACTATGTCACGCGATTTATTTAAAGAATTAGAAATACACGAGGACGTAAAATAATAGATAATCAAAGCTATTAAAATTAAATTACTTTGACCACAGCTTAGGTCATCACTAAGTGAAATATAGTATAATACTTTGTATAATACTTTGAATTAATCTTTACTTTTTATACATCTTTGTGTTAATAGATTTTCCTCAATTAAAGTCACGTGTAGGAAATAATATAAGTTGATTTATATCAGCGTAAAGTAGAAGTATAAAAAGGTCATTAAAGGACCACTAGTTTGAGTGTCTTCTTTATCCTTCTCTTGTCCCATAATTTGGGTCGGGTCTCCTGACTTTCCTGTAACAAGTTTTTCTAGCTTGGGTTCGGGTATTTGGGTCTCTTTCTATATTGGACCATCAGGTCAATAGCAGGCGGCCACTACCTCTTCTTTTTGTAAAAACAAGTAAGCTTTGAAGCAACTTAAAAAGGGTAGCTCAGAAGCTTTTAGTATTTGATCAAATGAAAAAATGCGATTCAAATATCTATTTATAGCAAACAATATTGTTAAAATTCAAGGCTACACATTTCAGTAGCAGTAGTATTTCTACCCACATACGATTACCCACATATCGTATCGAATAGTAATCTTAGTTTGTTTTGGCAATAATCGTATTCACAATTATTACGGAACTTACTTCCTTGGCCTTTGTGGTGGTATCGAGTTCTATTCATGTAACGCACCTTGACCGCTTGCTGTATTTATTACGGGGAGTTTATGACTTGTTACATCATGTTGTGATCCTTGGTGATAAGGATTCAATGAAGGAAAAGGAAAATTTAAATTTTATTGGATTGCAAAACAGGATTGTTAAGAATAGCACCCTTATTTATAAAGTTCGTTTCACTATTTAGCGATTGCTTAGAACATTCTTCTGCTCAGATTTTTATAAATGAGATCTCTTCCCCCTTATTAATAAACTCGGAGTTAAGATAAAATAAAAGGGCTTGAGTTTATTGATAATTTAAGGTTAAGTCTGATCAGACAAATAAAAAAAACAATAAAACAAAACCAATGATAGTTATGGACTAAAAGCAGAAAGAAATGGAGGAGAAGTAGAATCACAAAAAGGGACAATAAACATCAAAGAAAGAAATCTTGTAGAACTATAAGCAAACGAGGCAGATTTAGATATCGATATCAACTCGATATCGACATCTAAATAGTAATGCTTATTATTAACTAATTAGAAAACTTTATCCCTCTAGGCAAAATTAAAATAGTATAAAAAGTAGAGTTAATCTTTTAAATGCGTATTTGGACCTTGGCAACAATACTGAGTAAGGAAATTTAGATTTCCATATTGTAGACGTAGTAATTACTCATATATTTGCTACACCAATTAGTACAGGTCTAGTTTTAAGCAAAGCAAATCTAGACGTGTTTGTTCTATCCGTGTTGAAGGCCTCACTTTAAAATAGATATGTGATAAAGAATAATACAGATTATAGAACCGAAAACCATTTAAAAATGTCGTGAGTAACAGCTGATTCATAATTTAAACTTCCGGATGAGAAGGCAAATATAAGTCATAGCTAAGTTTAAACTTTATATATTATTATTAATGTAAAAAATAAACTCGTGTTTTTAACATATATTGATCGTATATTATTATCATCAATAGCTTTAACCACAATACCAGTGATCTTCGCAAAAAAACATGAAGATTGATATTTTTTTTTTCTCTTTTACCATAATATGGTTTTTGGGTATTTACAAAGTATCATTGAAGATATATTGTATGTTTGATCTGGGACGCGCATCGGAATGTAAAAATGGTCACGTGACAGTCATCGTGTGTATGTTTTTTTTTAAATATACACAGGGTCACGTTTGACCACCATCTCACCTGATGGTAAGCGATGATGTGGGCGACGGTGAAGCACGCTTGCCTAGAAGTAACCTATTCACAATTGGTTGGTTGGTAGCTAGGTATATCAGGAAACATAGATTCTGGCAGGGAATTAACCTCCTTAGCTGGATTGATTATCATATTCTTTTTTTTGTAATAATTTGTTCAAAAGCCTTTTGATGGTTTTTGGATAGTTTTTTAGTAGGCAGCTATAAAATTGGTTGTTAATCAATGTTTTTTTGTCTAAATTGGTACTATAATATTCCGATGATCTTTACGCCTGCAATTATGTTCTTTTTTTAATTCGCTAACGATCTCTTGTTTGTGATCGAACATAATAAGGTATAAAATAAAATAAAAAACCTAAAATATCACGTCATTGTAAATTAATACTTTTGCAAAGAATAACAAACAAAAACAAAATTCATTATTGTAATTTGATACGCGTATAACAACATTTTTAGAATAAAATATTACGCGTAATATATTTTTCTGAGCAAGGTTGTTTACGAATCATTCTTACATTATGTTATAAAAATAAAGACCTACGGAAAAGGGCTCATTGTTCATCAGTTTACTTAAAATACCTAAGAAAATTAAGTGTATCTTTTGTTAGCCACGTAATATCTCAAAGTTACAATTGAGTTCATCACGTTTTTATAAAACATCCAATATAAAATACACGACAATGTTTTACTCCTTGCATGATTTAGACGTAAGAAATAATCCTGCAGTTATACAATACTGTTCAAATCTCACAGTCACGATGTGTGGCGAATCTTCTATGCCTCAACTGTTCAAAGCGAAGTCGGTCAGTTTGTTACAGATACTATTGTGGTAAATACAACGTGCATTTAGTGTATATTTTAGTACAACAAACAAAACATGGCATGTAGTAATCATATTGCAGTAGTGTTTAAACGGAAGATAAGAAAACTTTGTAATTTTAAAGAAGATGTAGTGACTAAAATTGAAAAGAGTATGCTAAGATGGTTTGGCCGTGCTGAGAGGATGAATGAAAGGAGACTTGCGAAATATATTTACAAGGCAGACGTGAATGGAAACGCCGGGAGGAGACGTCCTAGAAAGACATACATAGACCTTATTAATGATGTTGTTCAGAAAGGCCAGGTGCGCAGTACTCATAACCAGCCTGCGTGACTAGATGTATGAACGTGACTGAAGCAAAAGAAGTATGCAAGGATCGTAGCAGGTGGCGTTCTGTCGTTTCTGCCTACCCCCATGGAAAATAGGCGTCAGTTTATGTATGCATGTATGTATAAACGGAAGAGTATAATACTTTTGAACAGGCTTCTCCCCTATGAAAACATTTTCCCGATGATGCCCGTGTCGTGGTAAGTGTTATTGGGTTTTTCGTCCTGGAATTATATAAAAGCAGGCTGGAGTTTGATTTTGGCCCGGTTGATGGCAATAGGCTCGATACATGGTACTTAGACATACACACGAAAAGTTTGTGTACCTCCACCTAACCCTTCGGTTGCGCCAGTGTTCAGTTGAGTCTAATCGGATTTTCACATAACCTAACATGTTATGTGACTGGAAGCCGAGCCTAACATAGCATTGGCTAGGCATTGGTTTAACTAAAATATAATATAAAAAAATATATAAAAAAACAAATCGAATTCAAAAGCAAAACACTTAAAAGTGATGTAATAACTTTCGTTTCGGAAGTCTTTATCTCTCGTTTTTTATTGTTTTGCGACACCTTTTGAAAAGAAAATTCTGCACTTTTTTAGTGTTTTGCTTTTGAAATAAAACCTTCTTTTTTTTGAAGTCGGTAAAAAAAAAAACATATTTATAAATTACCAATCGTCAAATGACGCATATATTGTAATTTAAATAACGACGCAGAATTCTTGATTCAGATGATATCATCATTATTTTATTTTTACGTTTATGAAAACTTGTCATAATCCTGTTTTAATAGAAAATCGAATGCGATATAATGCCAAATTATTCAATATAATATTCATCCAATGTATTATTTAAAACAAAAAACATGTCACAGGTCATCGATTTACGAGTATTTCTTAACAACTCGAAATAATATTTTGATCGCGTGTTTTCCAGAATTTTATAAATTGATATTATCTCATTTTGTTTCAATTAACATCGGCTTTAGTTTTTGCGAACAATCTGCTATGACGTACATGCATGATTATAATGTTTATATTATGTTCAAAGATCATTCGAACCGATAGAACTTACGATGCTATTGCAATACCACATTTGTATACAATGGCGTGTATATTTCTCGATACCGATTAAATTATTATATCTAATTATATCTTGCGACGTTAACACTAGTTGGGGTAGGTCATATTTATAAAGCAGTTGTAAATAGTATTTATTTATTATTACAATTACTCTGCACTTACAGTGTCACTCAAAACGTGCAGAGAGTCAACAATTACATCATAATTCATAATACAAATGAATAAAATGGAAATAAAAACATTAAAATTACACATAAATCATTCAACCATTGTAATTCTATCAAATCTGAGTATACTTAAGTCTTGCAGAGATATCCATTACGCTGCACATTCCTTCAGCAATTTATTGACTAAGTCTGGCCCACCAATCAACAAAAAACAGTAAATTAAATTCAGATATTGACCTGCATCGTGGTCCAATTCATTGAATGTAATAATACTAAAGGTATTTTAGTATAGTCAAATCGACTCAAAGTAATAGAGAAAATGCAGCTAAAGACAATACAAAAGATTACCTTAGCAACTATCTCTCCCATAAATTGTATATAGGACGTGATGTACTTAAATGTAATGAACGGTATAATTATGTTGTTACTATGTACACAAAGAACTTAATGATACAATTATATGATTTATAAGGATAAGATATGTGATCCAGCAGTAAATGAAATAAGGACTGCGTAAAACGTGCTATAGCAATGAAAGAAAGTCTGATGATCTCTGTATCATAGCGAGCAAAAAAGCAGTGACTTGAATTTAAATGAGAAATTAGAAAAAATATATATACAGTTGTCTTCCAGTTAAGTTAATCGTCTCACTTAACTAAAGGTGGTAAAGCAGACTATAAAAGTTATACATTATCAGATAGAAAACCAAAGATAGAAAGAAAGTAGGTTTATTCATTTTATCAGAATATCAGCGCAGCGTTATTTCCTTTTTTGAATATCGCTGCACATGCTGAGATAGGAGCCTTTTTGGTCTCGCACGGGATTTTATATTTATTATTGTTTAATTTTTTGCTTATTTCTCGTGTTTCCTATGCAGGTCACAAATAAATATTTATTCTCTCTTCTTTTCTTTGTATTTAGTACATAAAACATCTGAAAATGTCTGACAGGACCATAAATTGGAACCATAGTCTTTTTCAGATTCAAAGGTTATAAATTAATTTAATATAACGCTTATTGTAAATAATACAAGTGTACAATAGCATTGAAAAAACAATGTGACGTTGTTAACATGTCCATAAAAATGACATGTAAATTGTGTTCAGTTACTTTGTCGATGTATTTAGGTTTGCGGAAACTAATAGTTTCAACCAATATCCATAAATGAAAAAACAAACACATGATTATGTAAATCTTCTCAAACAGAATCGCTAGCCTAGTTTTGAAACTAAGGGCATGGAAGGATATAACAAGTTTTCCGAAGCAGAAGATACGGTAAAGAAAGTTAAGAAATAATACAGCATTATTTAACACATTTCCTTTAATGGAAAGTCATCAAATTGTAAAATGTACTTAGACTGTCTAAACTTAAACGATATATAAGTTTCTTTAGAAATTTTCTTTCATTAAAGAGTAAAAGCTATAAAATTGATGAGTATATGACGACTAAACGTAAAATAAGTGAAACAATAACAGATGAAAGTATTATTAGAGAAGATACCTCATTATTTGATTAAAGAATATAGACATGAACTAACATTATGGTATAACACATAAACTTCAAGGTTCACTATCAGAAGATACTATCAGTTTCTATGGCTTCATATATATTTTTTTATATCATGCGACAAGATGATCTGTGCCTTTTTTATAATGTATTGAATGTTTTTCTGTAAAAGCATAAATTGATAGTAAAGAATTAAAAGCTAAAACTTGAATAACTAGTTTTTCAGGTCAGTCTAGTAAATGAGACAAAAAATCACGTTTAGAGGATGAGAATAGAAAATAAAGGAAAATCATGAGGCAAGAATATCATTGGATTAATAAAGATGAACATATAGATGTACACGAGAACATTTAGATGTGGCGACACTTGCGGGAGACTGTTCAGCAGTGGACATCTTTTGGCTGAAACGATGATGATGATGATATAGACGTAGGGAAATTTAATTATGAATAATCCAACAATGTAATAAACATATGTGAATGATGAATAAACATCGAATAGGGCTCTGATCTCATCACATATTAATCAAAATGTAACTTTGTATGAAAACATCCTGCATTTTAAATTAACATAAAGAAACACGCGCTTGCAATCAGACGCAGTAGGTATACTTAATTAATTCCCTATGTCATCATATTATTCGTATTGTTAGTGAAACTGCTAACAATTATAACTTGACTGACGATAAATTACAATTACATATATCTGAATGTACTGACTTTTGCGGATTTGTATTCGCTAGTAGAAGTATATGTGGTCATAAGCGCATTTTACTGATGAACTTAAAACTCTTGGTCCTTAGCTCAGCAGGTTTGACGCTGTTATTGTGTTTTATCTATAAGGATCTTCTCCATAGAAGCACGAACATAATTACTGGCGAAGAGGGAAAGTACTATGAGTACACATCTTTCTAACCCTTCATAAAGCAGTGAGATTGTGTTATAAATATATAGCCTGAACTCTGGATATATGCCCGTAGGTTTTCCACTATATTTACATCTCTACCAACCTTATCTGCGTCATCGAACTTTAATAAAGCTATCTTAAAGTCTCCAAATAAACGAGATATATCTACGTTCGCAAGTTTCAAATTGTTAGTGTCAATATCAATATACAATATGACGTCACCATTGTGCATGTTGATGTGAAATGAACATGAATTATGTTAAGGCCACCGTACTCGTATGGTCAATGATGTTTGTACTAGTAGTAGTGTATTTTATCTTTACTGGTTTTTGCACAATACTTTTGCTAGTAATTTTATTTGCATGTGAAGAAACGGTTGCTGTTAGAATGGATGCACTTTCGTTAATCAGAGTTTTGTCAATTCTTGCAAAAATCATTGCTTAAAATTGTCATTCAAACCTTTTTAGAAAAAGTACGACATATTTCACTATAGGTACAGTTCTTTAAAAGGAATAGATTTATGGTAAGCAACAGATATATCTGCACTATATAGATAGGTATTTACTTCTTGCTTAGCTACCTATTGTAATGGTTTTGTATACAATTCATCATTCAACTTAATGATTTGGAGTATCATGTTTTTCGTGCGAATTAGTGTCATACTCATACTAAACCAATAAGATCATCATCCAAAAGCAAATAGCTTATCATCTAATATACATTACAAAGTCCGGTTGTGAATGAACCGGCTTTTAAGCCCGTTGATGAGTCAGCTCTATAGTATTATTTTGGGATCATCTCTAATCTTAACCTCGTTATTATGTTTGTAACCTTGAAACACGTTAGGATCCTGCTTAGTATTATAATTTGTTGTGTTAATTACAGTTAACGATGAAACTTTTAGTGTAGTTGAGGAATTGGTATGCATTGATCTTCAGGTGTATTGTCATGGTAAGAAGGAAATGAAATATGCACTTGCATTTGTCGTAATATTGGTAACAGTTTTTCTATTATTTGGGAAGGTTGTAACCTTGACAAGATTTTGTAGCAATCAACTATTGCGTCAGTTTGAAGTCCGCAATCTTTTAGAAGTGCCTTAATGAAGATGTTTTACCTATAAGCATTTAATGAATAGGTTCTATGTTACAGTTTATACTAGTTAGGGACCAGGGTTTTTTTAACCCTTTTATATTTACTTATTTTATGATCCTCTTTGCCACCTATAGTACATCAACATTCTTCTCATAACCTGCTGCAATTAAACGTATAGCTAAGTATTCCTTTCTTTCATTTTTCAGGTGGTATTCGCCTCAGGCGCGCCCCAGTCCAACTTCATCTTCAAGAACGACATCACGCCTGAAGAGGCACAGGGCTACCTCAAGCAGTTGCCGTTCAGCGATCCACAACTCTCTGGACGTACTGCTGTCTTACCTCTGGTAAGTTGCTTATCTTCTAATAATATTCAGAACATACTGAATACATCCGTGATCATGGTGCAACAGCACCGAAATATCGGAAACTTGCAACTAACAGTAAACATGGTAAATTTCCCGCTGCTAATGTTAATACTGAATACAAACAAAATACCAGGCTGCGTTCTAAAACGCGGATAACAGCCCCAAAGAGATAGAGTCTAGAGTCTCAAATGGGATTGGTCGAGTCAGGTCAGCTACATGCATAATGATGACTGTTGGATTCTTTAAGCAACCACTTCGTCAACGTGGAAAACGCTGTCGAGGTCTGACCAGAAAGAGGTGGCGAGATGACTTGGACGCGTACCGTGTGGGTTGGTTCGAGACGGTGCGAGAGAAGTAGTACCTGAAGGACTTGAGGGAGGCTCAGTAGTGGGACAGGAACGGCTATAAAAAAAAAACTACTTTTATAGCTTAAGCCAAATCTGAGACAGCTGAACTGACTACCCAGGAAGTATCAGATGTTCTTGAGTATCGACTCCCTTTGTCTCTCTTAAGACTATTATAGGAAATTAATTGAAATTTTATTTAATAAATACTATCTATATACCATTACACTATATAATTATAAAGAGTAATATTATAAAGAGGTAAAGTGTGTGAGTTTGTGAGGTTGTAGGGGGTAATCTCGGGATCTACTCAACAGATTTAGACGAAATTTGGCATGGAGATAGTTTGAGACCCTGGAAAGGACATAGGTTGTTGTGTATTCCCTTGGAATGATAAAACACTATTAACGCTGGCGAAGCCGCAGGCAGAAGCTGGTTGAAAATAAAGAGAGTATAACAAGACAAAATAATATACTGCGTATTACATAGCCCAAATAACATGATTGTTAACGGTTCACTCATGTGCGTGATTCTTTACATTAACTCACACGCATGTTTAAAATACAGCAATTATTAAGTGTTTTAAATGTATGTCTTTTTTTCTAGGTCCGTTACGATGACCCTAGGTTTCGTTCCGCTGAGGCTGGCCCAACCCTTGGCCACTACTGGAAGAACGGAAAGGAGATCGAGAACCCAGACGACTATGTTGAGGAGGTAAATAATTATATTTATACTTAGGTTTTTTTAGCTTCATCTGTCCTGTCATTATGCTTGCAAGTTAAAAACGCACTTCCCGGTGTTCCATTGACCTGCAATTTTTTACCTTAAAAGCTTACTGTAATAACGTTTTTTATATCTAAGTTTAAAGACTCTTATGACTCATATTTATTGTGCAATTTTATTTGTTATCATCAATGAAGACTGCAAGTGAACCACAAAACTGGATAATATGATCATGATTTCCATTAATTTTTGCCTTAACAACGCCAACGGGCCGTTAGTAGGTAGGTCACTATTTTTTTTTACTAATGGCTCGTTGGACTACCATCTTACCTGATGGTCAACGATGATGTGGTCGACGATGGAACACGCTGTCCTAGAAGTAACCTCTTCACAAAAACTCCGGGTGCGAATTCCACCAGTTATAATATCATCTTTGGTTTATTGTTACGGAAAAGATAGACCTTAAGTTTTTGACTCTTTCGTTTTGAGATTTTTTTTAATGGTATGGCGTCATGCTTGGCGTTAATAAATACTAAAACTTTTGTCATATGTTATAGGTCTACAATGCAGCCCAATACCACGGTCAGGACGGTCTAGGTCAATATGCATACGGCTACGAGACTCCTCAGTCTTCCAAGGTTGAGAACCGCGAGGGTTCCGGACTGGTCTCTGGATCTTACGTCTACCAGCTTCCCGGCCACAAGGATCTTGTCAAGGTAAATAGAATTGATAATTCAGCGGCAACAAATAAACTGATACGGAGGTTAGTATTCTGATGTTTATGAATAAAATAGGATAATATAGGTATGTAATGTTAGTATGAAATACAAACAGCATATTGATGGATAAGGCAGTGACTGTACTTCCAAAACGTATACATATAGTAAACTCACTCTCGCCAGTTAAATTTAAGTATCATGGAATAGAAATCAATCGAAAATAAATCCTTACGCTGGAGGCTCCAACTGAAAATGTCCTGCTGATGCCAAACCCCAATAAAATTTGGTCTAACGTGGCATTGAACACCCTTTGAGGACATCATCCTCAAAAATGACTACTAGACCAACAAAGCAATCTCCTCGTTAACCTCTTACGTAATCCAGACGTTGGTGAATTTAAAAAACCGTCCAAGTGCCTATCGGGCACGCACAGGCTACGGTTCCGTAATTACCCGTCTCGAAAACTTGAAAATTGTCATCTTGGATATTCATTTCGAGGCCATTTTTCCTCTTGGCAATCGATGTTCTCTGCCTGCCCCGTAAAGGAAAACGTGAAAACAGTACTAGTAGCGTTAGTAGTACATATTATTATGAAATCAAAGAAAGTCTGCGGACGGACGTGGTGAACTATAAGGGTTCCATGTTGTTTTACTATAGAACCCTAAAATTAATATTTTATTTTACCTCGTGTTCTTTTCAGGTCAAATACTACGCTGACAGCCAAGGCTTCCACCAAGAGGACAACCTTCCCAAGGTCGAGCTGAAGCCCGCAGAAGAAACCCCTGAACTGTTGGCAGCTCGTCTGGCCTTTGAGAAGGCATGGAATGAGGCAGCTGAGGCCAACAAGCATGCACCCACTGCCCCGCCCCCAGTTAACAACTACCAGTGAGTGACTTGAAATTTTGTTGTTGTTATAGTCTTGTAATTTGAAAAGTTCTTATTCATTAAAAGTGGCAATATTGTTGACCAAATCCTCTCTATCATCATGACGAATAGTGAAATATCTATTAAAATCACGAAATCTCAGTATAATCTCAGCCAATAAGCGAGCTTCCAAACACCGAGATGCTACTTAAAAATTCCTGAAAAATCTAATAACAATTGGCCAGACCTGGGCATTGAATCAAGAGTTCATATTCACATTCAACAGTTGCAGTATTAGTAAACATACATACAGTACCTAGTAATTTTTTTTCACCTTTAACTCACTCTGAAAGAGAGGAGGTTAGTATTCTCGCCTTCCAAATTTGGGAAGGCTGATTAAGATATAGGAATATAGAAAAACATCAACAATTTTTTACTAAAACAAAGCTCGGCTACTCAAAAGACGACCTGAATAAAACATTCATAGACATAGATGTTTTGTTTTATATATTGTTCATTTCATGCAACTTTGGATTCTCGGTATGATGTAATGTATGTATTAAAACTACACTACCCAACACTTCTCACTACTCTACATTTACACAAAACTACACGTAGGTACACATTCACATTTTTAGTATTGTTTGATTTTAGAACAAATCAAGACATTGTATAATTTCATAGATGCGTCTTTTTGCTAAATATCTATTTCGAGGGTCAGGCCTTTTGCCAAGATACAGGGTACCTACCATAAACTTTTAAAATACTTGCCAAGTGCAGGGCAGTTCAACTTAGCATTTTAACCTGACAGGTTTTGTGTTTGTACCATGAGCATTTCCCGCTGAACTGCATCATGTCAACTTTTGACAACACAGATTATTAAAAACTGACGTTCTAAAATACTTTAGCAGTTTGACGGTTTTTATATCGGCAGGGCGGTTCATTTGTTGAATGTATAAATGTCAAAAAAGACTTGGTGGTATGGATATGTTGCAGGTCAGCCTGCTGAAATGCTGTGACGTAGTCACTCACCGGTTTAGATCTCGTGATCGCTGGCTGGCCTGCTATTTGGCGCGCTCATGGTACAAACTAGCACGACTGGTCATTTTCCATCTAAAATTGACCTGCTATAAGAGTTCATGGTATGGGCCCAGGACTCGTCCTAGTTCGGCTACAGATGCTCCCATGTTGCATAATTTAAAGTACTGGCCTGTAATATTTATAATTTTGTTGTCAATACTTTATGTAATTTGTTGTATTAATTTTGGTGAAATAAATAGTCACAATCACAATAATAATAATCTTAACCCTTTTTATCTCCCACAGGCAATACAACAACTATCAAGGTCAAGCTTCAGAGCTCGATTCCGTCGTGGTCTCCCCCAACTTAGCCCTTGAAGGAGCTCGTGATGGCAAAGCTATAGCCTACGCTCAGGCACAAAGCTTCCAAGGAAACCAGCAACAGCAATATGGCCAGCAACAGCAATACGGACAACAACAGAAATTCGCGCAGCAGAAGTATGGTGGACAGCAACAGATTGGACCTGATGGCAAACTTGAAGAGCCTGAACCCACTGTAAGTAATAATGATTAATGCAGGAATTGTAAAGAGATGATGAATACTAAAGTATCCAGAAAAATAATAATAATTATTATAAATGTGAAAGTAACTCTATATGTCTGTTACCTATGCACGCTTAAACCGCTGAACCGATTTAGAAAAAATTTGGTATGGAGATACATTGTTAGAGACCCTGGGAAGGGCATAGGTTAGTTTTTATCCTTAAGGAACAGCAGAAAAAGCAACTCATCCTGAAGGGGGTGGAAAGGGGCTGGAAGTTTGAAGGTAATAATTTTTCAAGTAAGGCTGCAAACAAATCTTCAATGTTATTCCGAAGTACTAATGCTACGGCGGCGAAGTCGGGCAAAAGCTAGTATAAATAAGCCACGACATGAAATCGTAGTAAAAACTACCGATTACATAAATACTGCAGCGGGTTTTGCGCCTGCACTGATTTGCAGATTCGATTTCCTAACTGAGGAATATTGTTGTGTTGGTCATCAACAACAATATCTATTCAGCGTTTGGGGTTGTGCCCGAAGAAGAATAATGTGAGACTGTTCTTGACGACTTGTCGACATAGGGAAAGTTCATCACTTTATTTGTTTTCTTCTGTTTTTCAGGGTCCTCCTCACGGTTTCTTCTACAGCTTCAACTACCCTGTCTCCATCATCGTCCCCAAGAACGAACTGAACAAGCAGGATTCTATTGACGAGGACACCGTCGGAGTCAGGCAATAAACCCCTCACGCTTGGCATTTTTGGATAGAACCGCTATTGTTTAAGTTTAGGTTTATTCTATACTTGTGATTTTGTCCTAAAATGTTTAGACTCGTAAGTTAGGTTAACGCCTGAAAGTTTTGACAATTTATAGAAACGAATTCCGATATATAATTAAAATAAAAAACTTGAAAGTTTTATAGTCTTATATTTGATTTGTTCCGTCTATTGATTCTATATCTAGTACAAAACTTTCTAGGCCTTCGATGGTTCTTGATTTCGCCTACTGATAGTTTAGTAGGTTGAAACCAAAAACGGTCGTGAAGATATTAGTTTTATGAGTCCCTTAGATAGCCGATAGTCTAATGAGGTAGTTTGTATGACACTGGTAACCTAATTAGAAACATATTTTATGTTTTGTCGTTAGATTATCGGCCTGTACTATATACGTTGCCATTTTAGGAGTGATTTTATCGCCTTACCTTTTTTGATCCGAAGTAGCATCAATGAAAGTGGAATTTGATTTATGATTATAGTATTTTTTTGTTTGTTGTTTTTTTAATACTCTTTTAATACGGTTGATATATTTGCTACTTTGGATTGATTTTAATTTCTAACAGCAAGGTTGGAGTTTGATAGTGTAACTTTTTCAGCTCTACAAAATTGTACAATAGCACTGTCAGTTTTATTTTGTTTTTTTTTAATGTTTCTTTCTGGTTAGACTCTTGAACTCAGCCTTGCTAAAAGTTAAGTTTTGTTACCATAACGTCTTAGATATAATGTTAAATATTATATGTATGTTATTTTAGGCTTCAGTTTATGACAGCAATATGTAATAATAATTATTTTATAATAATAAAGCATTTTGCCTAAAATATTTAGTGTTTACTTCCCTTGCGTTCCCCCCTATTTCCTAAAGGCTGGAGCTTATTCTGATTTATCATACATACAATGCTTTATAAAGAACATTTGCTCAAAATAATATGACCGAGATGCAATTTAACACGAATTAGTTCCTTTAAGCGATGTTGCAACTTTGAAAACATTGTTCAGATGTTTGTAACCCTTATTGATCCAAACTACACAGAAAAATATACAGCAAAGGAGTAACTTATCTTCAGCAAAAATGAAAAGGTCCTACTTTGCAGTATAATGATGACTGATAATAACCAAATAAATACTCACAATTTAAATTACTAAAATATATTATGGACACAACCATTCTTCACCACCATATCCTATAACTATCATATCAGCTATTCCAAATAGCAACTATCACTAAGTTTACAATCAGTCTTCCTCACTCCTCAACAACACTGCACTCATTGATTTAAACCTGACATCGGTCCAGGGTATGGCATAGGTCCAGGGTATGGCATCACTATCACTGGCATCTGACTTCTGTTCTGTAGCGTCTTCATGCTTCCAATAGGCATCTGTCCTTGAGGTCTGAACCATCCCCCAGTGAGCAGATTCGCAATCCAGGAGATCGTATCGGGAACATTAACTTCTATTGGCAGGAACGGAATGTACGAGATGATCGTACCAATTGAGAATCTTCCTTCATCGGGGAGGTATACTACTGCGTTCTTAGTCTGTGTTTCTGGTTTAGCATCTACAACGATTGCGTCTTTGTTCTCGTCGATGTGTCCATTGTTACTTTTGAGATTGGCTTTTGCTATTTGTTCGTTTAGGTTCACGAATCTGTCGTCAGCTTCTTGATTCTGAGCTCCTGGTGCTGTGTTTGGTAGGACGATCACCAATGGCTGCTGCTGCTGTGGGAACCTGGAATTGATGAGTCTTTGTGAATTTCATGCATTGTATCCAAGATGCTCGCCAGATCGCAGTTAAGTTTTCGCTACTAACTTTACACGGTAGGTATCCAGATTATCTTTAGGGTATGAGGTATATCAGATCGTCTGAGAGAGATTATAATCTTAGTTTGTAAACATAGTAACGTGTGCTCGTTTCGCGGACAACAAAGTACATAAACCGCAAAACTGGTAAATTTACTGCCATCTTTGTATCATATTTGTCGTCTTAATAACGTGTGTTTAACTTAACGGTGACTTCTGTAAACATCAAAGGCAAGTGAACTACACCCAAATGTGCGAAATTCTTTTTAACCAACAAAAATTATGTTTTAAGGGCTTTAGGAAAAGTTTTAACAAAATTATTGTCCTACTATATATTAATTAAACAGTGTCTAGGAATTCTCTAAAACTGGAAACTCAAAGTCGCCGTATACTTATGTATGAAGTACAAATTAACACGTGTACCTAAAGTACAATTATTTTCTTAATGTCCCTCGGCAATCATCGCATTTCCGAATACAAACGAATGCTAATTACCTTAATGGACATGACAATTATTAGATTTATCGTGTTTAATAATTTGAATTCAGAGCTAAGTACTTTATTGTTGTGTTGTTTTGATTTCCGTGTGAACTATATAGAACTGTAAAACTATCTTCCTATCTTCCTTTAGCAGCTTTCAATCCACTTTAAGAATAAATTACAAGTATTCTCAATTTACAACTCCATATACTTCCAACTTGATTGAGAGCGTCCGTCTGTGCCAAGTACAATGGGCAACTGATAGAAAGCCGACGATTGACAAAACGCGAAGTTTGCCGAGGGACATTAAAAAACTAGTTGCACTGTAGATTCGTTCATTAAGGACCAAAATAGCAGCTCCTTATAATTACAATTGGCTCCAATATGTGTGACCAAAAATAGATCAATCAATCAATCTGCCTGGCCTTTTCCCAACTATGTAGGGTTTGGCTTCCAATCTAACCGGTTTCAGTTATAGTACCTGTGTTTTACATAGATATACTGCCTATCTGACCCTACAACCCAGTAACTGAGTAACATGATACCCCTTAACCAGACTGGTATCAGATTTCAGGCTTCTGACTACCCGTAACAACTGTCAAAGATTTTCAAATGACAGTCGGGACCAACGGCTCGAGGCACGGAGGAAACTCGTTATGGAAAGGTGGTCACCCATCCACGCCCCGACCTCGGCAAGCGTTGCTTAACTCTGAAGATCGACCCGTACGGCTGTTATTATTTAGCCACGAGTTCCATAAATCATATACACGACCAAAAACAAAAATGAACATTAATCAAAAACAAAAATGGTCAGTGGGTTGTCTTGGAATAAAATGGAAATATAGATATCTTACAAACAAACAAGATAAGGAACACAATGCACAAGGAATACTCACATCGGAGGAGCCTGCATGTTCGGAGCCATATTCCTTAAGAATGGAAGCTGCGGCTGCATCCCATACTGCATTGGCATGTACGGCAGTTGCATCGGCGCACTGAACACCGAAGCAATGGAGAGGTACAACACTATCACCAATTTGTGATTCATTTTTGCACTGAAAATTGTTCTTAAAGAAATCACTATGTCTTCTATCCCTGACAGCTGTTGATTTTGCTCTGTAGTCCTCTACTTTAGAGAACCAAGAGTTTATCTGGCAGTATCCAAGTCACAGGCCCTTAAAGTTTCTATGTCACACGTGAGCGTAGCGAATTCAACTTCTATAACAAAACACAGGATGAATGCACTGATTGCCTTGGCCGAATAAAAATTAAATTGGACGTCAAAATTTTTTGACAGTTGATTTTTTTCTAACTTATTTTCTATTCGTATTTTTTGTCGAATGCCAAGGAAGTGCGGGAGCGACCGTTTGTCTGCCGGTAAGGAAGTGTATGTCTGTATGTGCGTTCGGTGCTGTGTTATTATTCAAGCTGTGACAGCGACCTACTCTTCCAGCCCTGACCTTACGGCGGGCATTGCTTTCTTTTTGGGGTTCATTGTTTCCAAACATTATAGATGGTGTGTCTAACATTATTATTTTTTATCATTAAACTTTATCAGAATTAACATTAAACAAGATTACACTGAAAAGCAAATGAAAGAAACAAAATCGAACCGACAAAATCTGAATAAGTTCGATCTTCCTTTGCGCTATTGCCGTAAAAAGGTAAATAGGATAGGCTAACAGTGCATCCCGAATTTATGCATTAACATTCTAACGAAATCAATATATTTACTTACACTGTCTACCAGTACACTATTAATTTAAAAAAAGTTTTTAGAAGCAAGCTTTTAGTTAACTGTGCATTTTTTTCATTCATCTAAAGTGTATTCGAAATTTCAGCTCAGTTCATCATCATCATCAGCCTATTAATGTTCCCACTGCTGGGACACAGGCCTCCTCTCTGTAAGAGGGAGTGGGCCGTTATCCACCACGCGGGCCCAGTGCGGGTTGGTGGATGTCACATGTCTTCGAATTTTTGGTTCTAGGACATGCCGGTTTCCTCACGATGTATTCCTTCACCGTTTTGAGAGCAGTGGTGATGAAATAATTTACACAAAGTAAAGCGCCTGCCTGGGCTCGAACCCACGACCTACAACTTGTAAGTCGCGGCCGATACCACTGGGCCACCACAGCTCAGTTAGTTCGGGATAAATGCTTTAGGATTCAGTTGCAAGATTAAACCCATACCTAACTCACTAACAAACAGCGTAATTTAAATAAAAGTTTGTTAAAATAAAATCAATTTTTTTACGGGAACCCGAATTCAACTTACCGAAACCAGAAACCGAATTCTCCACTAAATCATTTTGGGTGTCAAAATGTTTAAAAACATGAGAGTAACTCGAAAGCTACATTTATATTCGTTAGCTTACCTACCTATTGAATATCAATAGCTATCGACTAGCTAGAACAGAGTGTCAATAAATTGTCTAGAAAAATCGGACAAATTGAGAATATTAACCCGGTTTACCTAGATCCCAGGTTCAGTTTGTCAAATAAATCAATTCAGAAATCTTCACGAAACTGTACATTCTTTGTGTGACTTCGTAATTTTTTATCATAGTTTGAGAGAGTTGTTAGAGTATTCATTTGGGTTGTTGAGGTCAGATAGGTAGTTGTTCAGCTGCACTTGGTTAGTTTAGAAACTTGCCTAGCGTTATTCTGACTAAATTGGGTTCGCACAAATTAGTCAGGAAAATGCTAGTCAATTTGCTGATGTTGTATAATCAGAAGTTTGATTAGACAGTCAAATAGTTGAGCGTATATTAGTTGAGCTGTTAATGATGATGCAATATTAACATGGCACAGAACATGATGTGACAAAAAAAAACTGTTTAAAAAATACAAAAGACTTCCACAGAAACACTATAAAATGAAAAATAACTTCAGTTTCGGAAGACAGTGTTCCTGTTTCTGTTTCTTCATTTTTGACACAAACTGCCGAAATTTAAGTTATTTTTCACTTTGTAGTGTTTGTTGTGGCAGTCTGTTGTTTTTTTTTTGTAAACAGTTTTTTTTTCATAGGTTTCATGTTCTACGCCATGTAAAAAAGTTTTTATTTTTCTCATTTTAGTTGTTGTACATATTGAGCGAGTTATATATTAATGTACCTATAATGCAAAAAGTTATGCCAGAATAGATTATCAGAATAACATAAATCTTGAAATGAGATTGTACCAATGTGAAATGTACACATCTGCGTATCCCTATAGAGCGTACCGGCGTGTTGTTATATAATAATAAAGGCGTTAACATTAAACAGATATGCGATTGCAGAAATGCCGAGAGATTTGCCGTTGTTTTTTGAAAAGTTCTGTTGTATATCTCCGAAGCTCTTCATCAGATCTTCACAAAATTTAGCAACAATTTCGCCCCATAGCTTTCAAATAAAAAAATAATCATCAAAATCGGTTCACCAAGTAAAAAGTTCTGAGGCTACGCACATAAAAAATAAAGCCGAATTGAGAATCTCCTGTTTATTGAAGTCGTTTAAAAATAAAGTATGCCGTGTGTGATTTTAGACGGAAATAATGATTATAAATTTATACAAGGCTCCTCTCGTTGGAGTTGCGCAACTGCTCCATGAAGTCCTGGATTCGATTCGAGTTGGTCGAGCAAAGTGGTGAAGTGTATTGGCTTTCGTCATCCGGGATTTCTACTCTAGTACTAAACCTACTGCCTACCTACTCTCGTACTTGCCTTCTCCTTCGGCGACTACAGACGTGTTTTATGTTATGTTATTCGCAGACAAAATTGAAACACCCTGTACGAATAAAGCAAAGGTTTATCTTTGAAAATGTTAAACATAACTTGTACAAAAAACAAAGAGATATTATGTGGGTATTTTTTATAATACTAGGTAAAATATTGTCATGCATAACGTTTAATGTTTTCTCATTAATTTAGCACTAAAACAACGAATGCTTATTACACTCATTACATATGAACATGTAATCATTACAGAACATAAAATTATCATTATGTTACATTTACAGTTCATTAGCACCTGGAAGTTTCGTGTTCATTTTCAGAGCCACAGACTAAGCGATTTACTTTTGTATAATCATCTTAACTTCACATCACATCACATCATCAGCCTATTAATGTTCCCACTGGTGGGACACAGGTCTTCGAATTTTTGGTTCTAGGACATGCCGGTTTCCTTACGATGTTTTCCTACACCATTTTGAGAGCAGTGGTGATGAAATAATTTACACAAAGTAAAGCTCCTACCTAGGCTCGAACCCACGACCTACAACTTGCATGGCGCGGCCGATACCATTGGGCCTCCACTGCT
The DNA here is from genome assembly GCA_948252205.1 of Orthosia incerta. Lineage (NCBI taxonomy): Eukaryota > Metazoa > Arthropoda > Insecta > Lepidoptera > Noctuidae > Orthosia > Orthosia incerta. Next base: position 25,155,181 of record OX411746.1, read on the forward strand.
CTCCCATCCTAACTTAAGAAATAATATTACATATCGACATTGGCTAATGCTGTCTTGAATTTTCCATCCAGTGAATTTCCACGGCACTTACCAGGTCATCGGTCCACCAGTGTGGAATGCTTGCCAACGATAACCCTTCCGATACGGGTTCTCCATTCCGGCGTTCGATACCATCGGTTTCTGAAAATACTTAAAAAATACTAGCTGTATAATCCAGTCTCATTCAAAAGACTGATTGGCACTGCAAGACCTACTAAATTAAACTAGCTTGAATGAGCAGTTGTATAGAACGGGTGGGGCAGTGTCTCCATGCATACTACATTATTAAAGTTACTACTACATACTCCATATACCTATTATTAAAGTTTTGAACACATAACTTACTATTCAAGGTATTATTAAATTGGTCCAAATTCTATTTTCATTTTTTGTAACGGGATGTAGGTGCTAAACGTTATTGTTTGTCCTCTGTGATCAGGGGGGTGACCATAAGCTCTTAGAGCGGTATCAATTTGAGATCGAGTAGGTGACAGATGTATACAAGTCATATACATCTGTCCCTTAATCGATCTCAAATTGATACCGCTCTAAGAGCTTATGGTCACCCCTCAGATGCTAACTTATATACAATTTCTTTATCTAAGTAATCACAATTACAAAAAACGTTATCTATACAAGTAGCAGAAGAAGCTGTTACTCTGGTTGGCTCCATAAAAACATTTTCCATATTAAATGATTTAAAAAGACCCAATAACCTGAACTGCTTGAGTTATTTTGTAATAGGTAAGTTAATGTTAAAATCGCCACATATGACGATTGATTTACTACTAGTACTAATTTTTTTTAACACATCTTCCATTACAGAGTCAAACACAGATAGATTCTGGTAACTTGGAGATCTGTAGACTCATAAAATAATAGATAGAAATCATAAAATAATTAGACAGACGCCTTATAACAGCTTATAAGGCGTCTGTCTAATTATATATACGGCTTCTCGACAGTTGACGGGAGAAAAACGTAAAAAAAACACATCTATAAATCACTTAATTAGCTATGACACTATTTAGTAGCTAAGCTATATATTTAAATAATAATTTTCTTGTCCTTATCCCAAACTATTAATAAATAGCTGCAATTTTTAAGACCTAAGTTTTCGAAAAGTCATAAGCTGATTATGACTGATATATAAGCAGTTCATAGCACCCATAACTTGTCATTTCCGCAAGTCGTAATAGCTAATTGCTGGCTTATTGCGGTAGTGAGTGGTACCTACTGGTGGTAGGTCAACTACCTGCGGTTATGTTAGTGATAATGGCTTTTTACATGAAGGTGTATTTAAAGTAATGGTGGGAAGAAAATAAGAAGAAGTAAGAGCTGGAGCAAGTTTTTTGTCCTAATATAGAGTAATATTATCTTCCCTTCGAAAGTTATTAGGTACTTGTAATTGCGTGATTTTGGTTACTGTTACGATGGGTGCTTCATTCTTCATGTATAAAGATTATTCGCCCTTGCAGTTTTTCACCATGAACTTCTTGTTCATCCAATGTCGGTTTGCTTATGTTTATTCATCAAAATTAATATGTACGACATAGAGGTAAAATTGTTTGTTTAGAAATACTTACCATTGGTAATATTTTTTTTTAATTGGTAGTTGTTGGTAATTTTTTAAATTCTTTGAACTGATAAAACACTACGTACAATTTAGTAGAGCGCAAACCGGCGGGAAAGGTTTACTAGTGAAGGTATAAGCCTAATGTAATGTTTAGTCCAATCATTTTGCTAGAATATAATGCCAGTATACTGTTAGCATAAAATATGCTTGCGCGTATTAGCGTCATAATATATCTATTATTTTGTTTATGGCACATAATTTTGTCCCAACTGCCGGATGATCCCATAGGTACATAATTTTCTGTACAAAGCCAGGGTTGCTACAGATTATCAAAATGCTCACCGAAGACACGCAAACTTTAAATAAAAATGACTGCATATCAGTGGCAAAAAAACTTCGACATCGCCAATATACCCAGGACGTACGGGCAATTTTTGGAGTGTGATGTGCGGCTGACTCTACTTACACCAATTCGCTAAACTACGTCTAACAAAATTAAAATGCGCGTTGCGTACATGTAGCTTTCGCGTTCGTTACGTATTTGTCAATGCATGATAAAATTATTACACTCCATTGTATTGATCAGTTTTATGTGGCTTCCGGGCGATTGATTTATTGATAAGAATTAGTGAATGAGTTCCATAGTATTTCTTTATGATACACTAGCTGTTCCCCGTGGCTTCACTCCCGTGGACCACCCCACAGGACCCATTTCGGGATTAAAAATAGCCCAGGAATAATGTAGCTTTCTATTGTTGAAAGATTTTTTTTAAATCAGTCCCGGCCCAGCCTTTTAAAAACATAGCCATTAAGGCACAGGTCCAAGTGAATCAATCTGCCGAGCCTTTTAAAAACTAGAGCCAGTAAGACACAGGCCCAAGTGAATTACTCTGCCTAGCCTTTTAAAAACTATAGCCTGAAGGCACAGGCCCAAGTGAATCAATCTCCTGAGCCTTTTAAAAACTATAGCCAGTAAGGCACAGGCCCAAGTGAATCAAACTGCCTAGACATTTCCGACTATGTTTGGGACGGTTTTCAGTCAAACCTACCAATATTTTGGCTTAGGTCCACGTGCAAATATAATGATGAATTGCAAGAAGTAAAAACAATAGTCACTGGACGTATCCCAAGATCGGCCTAATATAAGGTCAACAAAAAATCTCTGTCCTCCATTGTCTTTACCACATATCGCTGTTACCAAGACAAGCACAATGTGCACAATGGTGCAAGGAGTACACCATTGTATACATATTACGATAACTGCATAATATTGTCTCCGTGTTTGTCAGAACAGAGATGCACTCAATTAGAATGCGAAGAGTGTGCGTGAAACTTCCGTGTTTGGTGAACTTTCGCTTGTATGATCGCCTTACACCTATTTCATGGAATTATGTTGCTTTCCTCTGAAAGCCAATTATACATTCGTTTTTAAGAAATGTATTATTGGGTTTAAAGGCGAGGGGAAGACTGAAGGGGTAAGTACTACCTATGATTACTCCATTAAATACCACAGAATCTTCTTTCTTCCTTTAAAAAAATACATTTTGCCTCACTAGGAATTTCTCCTGTATCGAGGGTGCATAAATGAACATTTAATCTCACATAGACAAACAGCCAAACCTGGAACAACAATTTGTAGGCAAAATAAATATATGTTCCGTGCGGAAATAATCCCTAATTATTCCACTGTTTGACGTAACGTCTAAAATAAAAAGTGATATCAATTTTTCTCATCATTATCTAGCCCTGTATGCAAGCGAAAAAGTAAATTAAAGAAAATATTTGAAAGTTATGAGCGTCGAAAGCTCCACATTTCGACACTAGTTTTAACGCATTTTTGGGCGCAAATAAATACCATAAGAAGACGGAAAATTGCAAAACGGCCTCCATACTGGGATAGATTAAAAGTTCAACAATGCATATAGTTTTATTTTGAACAGATAGATTTAGTCGTTTTTTTCATGATATCTAGACTGCCAAAGGTCTGTTTATAAAATTTCGCGCGCTCGGTTTCGTCCTAAATCATTATCCATTTCGCAAAAAATTTGCAAAAGTGTGTATTCGTACGCGAACTAGCTTCCTACTGCTCATCACAGCATCTATCTCTTCCGCACGTGTTGTCGGTTGATATAAAATGCATTTTAACCCCGCGCTCAAAATAGTTCGTGCCGTTGACTAGTGTAACCTTAAGGAGGGAACATGCATTTATCATCATACTTACTTGCTACTTTTTTGTTGATAGAATATCACTTGTCTGAAGCGAGCGTTAAGTTTTATTTTTAACCACCCGAAGAAAAAGAGAGGTGTTATAATTTTGACGAGTGCATTTGTGTATCTGTCTGTGGCATCATAGCTTCTAAAAGGAACCGATTTTGATTTAATTTGTAGGCAAAATAAATATATGTCCCGTGCGGAAATCGAAGCGCCGACTGAACTTCCTTAGTATAAAGTCATAATTCGATTCGACATTATCTTTGGAAGCACTAGAGCCCTCAAAAATGATCAAAATTGCGTTATTAACAAAGGCTTAGTGTACAAATTTGACAAATATAAATGAAAAAGGAAAAAAAAGGGACATAGTATATATCTTACTTTACCAGTTTATGGAATATCTTATAAGTTAGTCCAATATTGGAGGAGAAAAGAGACGAGAGCCAAACCTCGAATTATGACTTTTTACCAAGGTAATTCAATCGGCGCTCTCTGCCCCCGTTTCCTCTTAAGCAGTGAAGCAACCAATTGCTCAGCCACTGCGCCAACCATGCCACCAAAGGAATCAACCAGCAATTTATTTTGAATAAATTATGAAGTGTCAAGTTTTATAGACAAAATAAGAAATTGCAACCGCACAGATTTCTTGCGCGGCTGATTTTTGAGGCCCAAAATTCAGCCATGCGATCTCCGCTCGCTATCGCAGTCATAAGATCTTCAACTGCATTTAATTTAGTCATAGAAATTGAAATGTAAGACAACCCTAGAGAACGTATTATATATAAAGGCGTGCAACACAATCAGTACACGACAGTAATAGTGCGGTTTAGCAACCGCGCGTCCCGTTAATGTGATACGCCTTAGTTTATCTCTGTAGCCGCAACGCTGTTACTTCGTTATTTATTACTAACTGTTCTAGGGTTTCCAGTCTTTAATGTTACAGACCGTTCTAGGTACAATGATTCAAAGCATAACAACAACTATTGTTCTTATGGCAGGCTTGTTCTTATTTTAAGGTTACACTAGTCGAATTTTTTTCCATACAAACGTAGTCTAGGGATTATTCCACTGTTTGACGTAACGTTTAAAATAAAAAGTGATAACAATTTTTCTCATCATTATCTAGCCCTGTATGGAAGCGAAAAAGTAAATTAAAGAAAATATTTGAAAGTTATGAGCGTCGAAAGTTCCACATTTCGACACTAATTTTAACGCATTTTTGGGCGCAAACAAATACCATAAGAAGACGGAAAATTGCAAAACGGCCTCCATACTGGGATAGATTAAAAGTTCAACAATGCATATAGTTTTATTTTGAACAGATAGATTTAGTCGTTTTTTTCATGATATCTAGACTGCCAAAGGTCTGTTTATAAAATTTCGCGCGCTCGGTTTCGTCCTAAATCATTATCCATTTCGCTAAAAATTTGCAAAAGTGTGTATTCGTACGCGAGCTAGCTTCCTACTGCTCATCACAGCATCTATCTCTTCCGCACGTGTTGTCGGTTGATATAAAATGCATTTTAACCCCGCGCACAAAATAGTTCGTGCCGTTGACTAGTGTAACCTTAAGGAGGGAACATGCATTTATCATCATACTTACTTGCTACTTTTTTATTGATAGAATATCACTTGTCTGAAGCGAGCGTTAAGTTTTATTTTTAACCACCCGAAGAAAAAGAGAGGTGTTATAATTTTGACGAGTGCATTTGTGTATCTGTCTGTGGCATCATAGCTTCTAAAAGGAAACGATTTTGATTTAATTTTCTGTTGTTTGAAAGGTGACTTTATTGAGAGTGTTCTTAGCTATGTTTGAATAAAATCGGTTCAGCCGTTCCAAAGTTATGGGTATTTTACTGTTTGAATCGGGATGTTTTCGCAAGATATCGTGTCATTACTTGTTCAATAGATTTTCGATCGAAGCGTGTCTACTACTAGATAAATTATGTAGCATTAAATAAAAATGTGTAGGGTGTTTCAAAATTTTATATGTTTATATTTCTTCATTGTCAGTTGAGATATACAGCAAGTGGATACCTAACTATTTATATGTAACTGATATAAGGTGTTAGTTTCAATTTCAGGTTCGATCTACAAAGGTAAAGATGATCCGCAGCCGTATTGCGTAAATGTATATGGCAACGCAAAGAGTTTGAGCGCTATCCAATCGACCAATCACACAGGCGGAAATCCACATCGCATCAATCATCTTGCATATTATGTTGGTTGTTTTAATGGTCAAAATCTCTTAGATGTACTACAAGACCGAAGACGGAAACAGCTTTAAAAGTACTACTACTATTAGTACTGATTATATTGTTTTGAAATAAATGGAGTAAGATAGGCTTAGCTTTTTTTTCTCTGTGGGTAGACAAAGCTTAAACATATTTTTTTGTGAGCTCTAAGTTAAATAAATTTTAAAAATATATATTTCTAGGATTTAATGAATTAAAACAGTTAATTACACACTAAACCGCCCCACACCCGCTATATATTGTTATCAAGTCTGCAGCACTGAGACATACCTGGTTACAGTCACTACTATTGTCACTACCACAACATGGACACTAAACTCACTGCCAGTCTGGAGGACCTTGAGAAGTTATTTGGTACTCGTATGCAGGATTATGAAGCAAAATTGCAGAAGGCCATCACTAGTGCTCCATCGGCTTCACCTGACATTTCTATAATCGCAAGTGAGTTCTCGGAGTTCAAGCAGTTTGTCTACCAAGCACTCACCAAATTAAAATCTCAGGTGGAGCTGCTTGCTGTTGGGTTTGACAGGCATGAAACTACCATGAGAAGGAAGGTCCTGTTGTTCCATGGTGTTCCAGAGAAGGACAATGAGAAGTTAATTGACGTGGTCCACAACATTTTGTCTGACCAAATTAAATTGACAGAGTTAAGCAGGGACAAGAATATTATCCATGTCTGTCATAGACTTGGATATTCACAGCAGAAGGCCCGTCCCATACTGGTGAGATTTTTTAAAATGGAGAACCGTCAGCTAGTGTGGGATAGCAAGAAAGCTCTCAAAGGCACCGGGATAACAATCTCGGAGTTTTTAACACAAGCTAGGCACCACTTGTTTGTAGCTGCTCGTAAACATTTCGGCTTGCTTAATTGCTGGTCCATGGAGGGCAGAATTGTGCTTATTTGCCCAGACAAATCCCGAAGAAAGATTGAGACGGCAGGCGAACTTCGTGATTTAATGGTCAAATTCCCGTCCTGCTCAGTCGACACCGGGGGCACTGCGCGATCTGGGGAACTTGGATCTCCTGTGGTCGCAACTTCGGCTGCGCCCGCTAAGAACATAAGGAAGACGCGTCTGCGCAAGTAACACTTAAATTGTTGTTTACATTTTCAGTCCATATATTACTCCTGAATTTGGTCGTTTTGCACTGGCGATTCACCGTTTTCATTCTCAGGCCGGTAGTTCATAAAGTTATTTTTCATGTATCATCTTTAAAATGTTAATTTATTTAACATACCCGGTGTTTTGTTTTTTATTTTACAATGTTTATAGCTTGACAGAATGAATGAGAAGTTGTGGCACTGACAGTTGGCATCTGTCAGTTGACATCTGTCAGTTCGTCGCATTGCGTTTTGTTATTGCTTTTTTATTTAATTTTTCATTCATTTCGACTTATGAATCGATTGTTATCTAGGCTTGTCGAATAGCGTTAGTCTTTTTCTAGTTATTATTTTATCTTATTTGAGTGTATTTTTTTATTTAATTCTGGTTGTAAAATTTCTGCCAATATACCAGCGAGTTGGGGTGGTTTTTTTAATTGATAGGAAATCTTTAATAGCGTTTTAGGTACTTACATAGATTTAGTCATATTTTTTTATATTTATTTGTATTACTATTTAAGTTTATTTATATATTATTATGAATGATCTAGCTGATTTTAATGACAGCTTCTTCTCATGCTCTTCTTCTGATAGTTTTGCTAGTGCGGATAGTGACCAATCCTTGCCACTAACTTTACAGGATAAAATATCTTCGCTCTTCTCTAATGATCCTAAAAATCTGCATATTGTGCACATAAACGCCCAGAGTGTTCCTGGTCACTATTCTGAACTTCTGGCATCCTTTAGCAGTGCTAGCCTGGATGCTATATTGATATCGGAATCATTTCTGAAGCCTTCTCTCCCATCTACTAATTATTCACTCCCCGGCTTCGTTTTGATCCGCAATGATAGGACTGGCAAAGGTGGAGGCGGTGTGGCTGTGTACCTGCGGGCTGACTTACCCTACAGGGTAGTTAGTTCATCTCCTTCGCTTTACTCTGAATCGGCTGAATACTTGTTTATTGAAGTATGTGTTCATCACACAAAAGTTTTACTTGCAGTGCTCTACAGCCCTAACCTTCACATTAATTACTTCAATTCTCTTGAATCCACTCTCAGCGATCTATGCCCCATGTATGAGCACATTATTTTAATGGGTGACTTCAATACTTGCTTGATTAAAAATGACTCTCGCTCCCTTAAACTCCTTTCACTCTTGTCTTCGTTCAATCTTCAAGTTTTGCCTCTCTCTGCTACTCACTATTTTCCCAATTGTACGCCTTCTTTACTTGATCTTATGATTGTTTCCTCTCCTAATAATGTTTCTGCCCATGGCCAGCTTACTGCTACTTTCTCTTACCACGACCTTGTTTATCTATCTTATCGTATCCGTGTTCCCAAGCGTAAGCCCCAGTTCTTATATCTTCGTAACTATAAGGGCATAAACCTGGAGGCATTGCGGCGTGATGCCGGTAATCTCGATTGGTCAGCTCTGGTAGAGACCGACGACATCGATGCCAAGGTCGAGTGCCTTAATGTAACCATTCTCAACTTGTATGACCAGCATGCCCCTATTCGACGAGTCAAAGTGCGGCATAATCCTGCACCATGGATTACTCCACAAATTAAAGAGCATATGGCCCGTAGGGACAAAGCCAAGAGCAGGTATAAGCGCAGACCTTCAGACCTGAATCTCGCTTATTACAAATCGTTACGTAATCGCTGCAGTCATCTGTGCCAGGATGCTAAGAGGCGCTACTTCCATGAACAACTCAATAACCGCAGTTCTTCCGATATATGGAGATTCCTTAAGTCTGTAGGCATAGGCAAATCGCCTACCAACCAGTGCAAGGATGTGAACCTTAATGATCTCAACAATCATTTCTCTCGTCTTCATTTTTCTCTTGATAAGTGTGTCAAGGCAGCAACTTTGGAGCAACTTTCCAGTTTGCCGGTGCCACAATGTCCGTCCTTCAACCTTAGCGATGTTACCGAGGATGACGTTAAGAAGTCTGTTTTGGCAATAACTTCTTCAGCAGTCGGTAACGATAAGTTATGTTCCAGAATGATTACTCTTATCCTCCCATCATTGCTTCCTGTTCTAACTCACATTTTCAATCACTCGTTTACCTCTTGTTCTTTTCCGACGGTCTGGAAGCAGGCTCACATCATACCCTTACCTAAAACCAACAATCCTTCTTTATTAACTCACTTTAGACCTATTTCTATTCTTCCATTTCTCTCTAAAGTCTTCGAACACTTAGTCCATAGACAAGTATCATATTTCTTGACGTCAAACTCTTTAATATCTCCCTTTCAATCCGGTTTTCGTTCGGGTCACAGCACTGTTTCTGCACTTATAAAAGTGACTGACGATGTCCGCTGGGCTATGGAGAATAAGTCCCTTACTGTACTTGTATTGCTTGACTTTAGCAGTGCCTTCAACTCAGTGGATTTCGACATTTTACTCGGTGTGCTGGAAACCATCAATTTCTCTTCTTCCGCTTTAGCATGGTTCAATTCTTATCTTCGGGGACGTTCTCAGTGTGTTCGCCTTGATGAGTCCTTCTCTGATTGGTGTAGCCTCACTGAGGGGGTTCCTCAGGGTAGCGTTCTCTCGCCTCTTCTTTTTTCAATCTTCATTAACTTTGTCACCAGAGTAATCTCATCTAGTTTCCATCTTTACGCAGATGACTTGCAGCTGTATCGACATTTTACTTCAGACGACGCTGGTTCTGCTATTGCGGCCATGAATCGAGACCTGGCATGTATCAGCTCTTGGGCTAAGTCATTTGGGCTACAAATTAACCCAAGTAAATCACAGGCCATGGTTATAGGCAGCAAATTCGTTCGCAATGCGGCTAACGTTACTTCTTTGATGCCTCTATATCTTGACGGTGTTCGTATAGAATTTTCCGAAACCGCAAAGGATCTGGGGGTAATCATTGACTCCAATCTTTCGTGGCATGCTCAGGTCAACGAAGTCAGTCGTAAGGTTCATTTTTCATTCCATTCGCTGAGGTGCCTTCAGAGTCTGTTGCCCTTAAAGACAAAAATTTCTTTGGCGCAAACACTAATTCAGCCGATTATTGATTATGCCGACGCCTGCTACTTGGATGCCACAGAGGAGCTATTAAATAAGCTTGAGCGCCTGCAAAACTTATGCATTCGCTTTGTTTATGGTCTACGTAAGTATGATCATGTTTCTCACCTTCGCAAGGAACTCAAGTGGCTCCCAATCCGTCTTCGCAGGAACACTCGGATTTTATGTCTCCTCTTCAACATCTTACACAACCCTTCTTATCCTTCCTACCTGCGTGAGCGATTTTCTTACGCTCGCCCTAGAGACGCATTATGTAGGTCACATCTTAGATCCCTCCTTAAATCCCATCCTCATAAAACCAGCTATTATTCTTATTCCTTCTCTGTCCACGCTGTGAGATTGTGGAACTCACTTCCGCCTAGCATCAGAGATCTAGATACTATCTCGCTTTTTAAAAAACGCTTAAAAGAGCATTATCTTTCCTCTCAAATCTGAGCTTTATGTATTTATATTTAGTATCTATATATTTTAGAGTTATGTATTTATTTAAGTATATATCACTTACACTATATATGTATGTATTTTATATCTTAGTTTAGTCGTTCACTTTTCTTCTCTTCCTGTTCTCACACACTATTTGTCTACATTTCTTCTTCATTTCTCCTTTTCGCGGGTCTGCTGGTAGAAATTTCTTAAGAAATAAGCAGTACCTTTGTACTCCTATGTCATGATGTGTTTTCTGTATGTATTTTCTGTGTGTACATTAATAATAAAATAAATAAATAAATAAATAAATAGGCATTCCCTCCAGACATAAGTTTAGGAGAAGCCTAACAAAAGCTAAACCAAATTACCTGCCAGAATAGTTCATGCATTGGCATAATGACCACGGGGCCAAGAAGGAGAAAAAAGCACGTATTATCATTTACTGAAACAAAAACCTAACGGTAATACATAAAAAAAAAAAAAAGTAATCAGCAAAGGTCTTGACAGCTGTTAGCAACGCTAATAAATTATGCTGGATACTAGAGTTCAGGAAACTCTATTGTGCTATTATAAAATGGCAAATTTTAGGCATTTTGACAGATACGTTTAGCCGGTGATGCGGTGGCTGTGTATCAGTTAATTTGTAAAGATAAAAAGAGAACTTTTAACTGTAGTACTTGAAAAGCTTAAAACCGGCATTGAGATAGATTACTCTAGAATAGCACACAGGCTGTTTCTCAGTATAATGTTTCTTTGGGATGATAATATGTTTATCACGCGGGCGAAGCCGCTGGCAGAAGCTAGATTTTTATAAATTCCAAAGACCAACCAATTTTCACAAAAATAAAACTAAAAACCAGCGACCCTCAGACGATATAATATTTTATTAATATCGAAAGTATTCGATACGACGTAGTACACAATTTTGAGGGGACCATATTGCAAGAAACTACACATCAAATAATCGTAAAATGAAATCAGGCGGAATAAATAACTTTTGATCAAATATTTTTATGACGATATTTTACTATTATGGCATAGTTTTGTACTGCGCATGTACACGATATATATGAAATGTTGAGTTTAGCTTTTCTAATATCGTTGGACTAGAAACCTTAGCTGTTGCACCTTCTTCATCGGCAACATTGTGTATGGTTGCGTAACTTTTGGCTGACGAATTTGCTGATAACAAACACAGGGTTATGAACCCACAAAAGTCACACAAGACTTTTATCTCATAGCATACTCTCTCTTTGAAGGATATTTGCCCAAAGATAAAACGGATTGTTTTGCTGAAATTGGGACGTAAATAAAATATTGGGTACGGTCTTATTTAGTAAAGAGATGATTTTAGGTTAAAGCTTTATAAACATACTTGGATACTCCTACTACTGGTTCGAGACGGCGCGGGCAAAGAATGTCTGGAAGGACTTTGGGGAGGCATTTTTCCAACAGTGGGATGGCAAAGGCTAGACGATTTATGACGTATTAAAAAAATACTACTTACTAGATCTCGTTCAAACCGATTTCCGGTCGATGTTTATATGGTAATGTACATCATATATTTTTTTTAGTTTTATCATTCTCTGATTTTAGAAGTTACAGTTTGGAAGTGTCTCTCGCGCAAACTATTCAGTTTAGAAAAAAATGATATTAGAAACCTCAATATCATTTTGAAGACCTTTCCATAGATACCCCACAAGTATGGGTTTGATGGGAAAAAAAAATGGGTTTCAGTTCTAAGTATGGAGAACCCCCAAAAGTTATTGTTTTTTTTCTATTTTTGTGTGAAAATCTTAATGCGGTTCACAGAATACATCTTCTTACCAAGCATAGTTTTTAAAGTCTCGGAAAAAAGTGGCTGTGACATACGGACGGGCAGACAGACAGACATACGAATCAATAAGGGTTACGTTTTTTGCCATTTGGCTATGAAACCCTAAAAAAGTGGGCAAGCTTATTGCCAACTAGCTTCTGCCAGCGGATTCGCCCGCATGAGTGTGTTATACCAAGGAAACATTATATTGTGATGAAAAGTAGTATATGAGCTATTCCAGACAAATCTTCAAATCTTTAAGTCATGAGTGAATGGGATTTTTCTAGGCAAGCGTGCTTCACCGTCGACCACATCATCGCTTACCATCAGGTGAAATAGTGGTCAAGCGCAAGTTAATTAAAAAAAAAGAAATTTTCATCCAAATTCGTTCAGCTGTTTTAGCGTGATTGAGTAACAAACATACACACATCCATCCAAATTGTCGCATTTATGATATCAGTAAGATGTATAATAAAGTTCAGCTAATCTTAAACGGGTAATTGGAAGAAATTAAGGGTCTGCAAAATGTTGCTAAATTGAGGTCCACTTTCTTCAAGATTTTTCGTTGCACTTTAGACAATAGTATGTGTTTGAACAAAGACCTTGCAGATATAAGTGGTTAATGTATTGGAACATCTTTCTATACTAATGTTTGTTTGTTTGTACCTAATAGGCTCCGAAACTACTGGACCGATTTGAAAAATTCTTTCACCAATAGAAAGCTACATTATTCCTGAGTGGCATAGGCTATTTTTTAATCCCGAAAAGGGGTCCTGTGGGGTAGTCCACGGGAGCGAAGCCGAAGGCAACAGCTAGTTTGAAATAAACATTAAGTATATTCTAAGTGAATGCATAAAAAATCAGATTGTAAACTACGCAGTTAGATCATAATGAATAAGAATTAAATTACACAATGATTAACAATAAACAACACATACAATAAGAATAGCAGGTATACCAAATTAATGCAGGTTAGTTAACAACCAGAAAAAAACAAAACAAAATACGAAAATAGTAAAATAATTTATTACGAACTCTAAACCTTATTAAATATGGCAAGAATAAACAAAATAAATAATATTACGACTTCAACTTAAAACTAAATTAATATTAATAAATGCAGAAATAAAGATATCACGACACTAAAATCATACAAAATCTACGGAAGTGACGTTTTTATGAATAAACTTTTCCAACAACTTTATGTAAATCAGCACGAAAATATTTACTCAATATGTTATATCATACACCGACATTATATAACTACTTATCGACATAAAAATATTTTATTTTGTATTTCTTCGGAGCTTTCGAACGTGCTCTTATAATAAAGTCGAACTCAATTGTTTCCACATATATGCTTTTTGAACTGGATATAACACATAATGCATCAGCTGCCTACATCATCTTCTCATCAGGTTGGCCGTCGTCCACAACCATGTCTATCTGAACTTCGTAAGTCCCAGGCTTTGTGCGTGATGGCCTCACCACTATTCCAGGCATTTTGGACTCCTGCACTCCATCAACTTCGTTTTCCGCATTGTTACCAATAGGCACCTCTCCCTTCCCTCCTGACGCTGCATCAGGAACAGATATACTGTTAAGCTGGTCTTGCGGCAGTTTCACGGACATCAACCCTTGGAAGCGTTGGACGAACATCTCCAATATTGGCCCAAACCTGGACACCCCGTCGGTTGACAGTAAGAATCTGTCGGACGCTCCTTCTTTGGGTCGGAGCACAAACATGTTGAAGTTCATGGTCTTCTTGACCGGGCGGGCCGCTGCCTGCGTGAGGTAGGCTATAGCGACGAGAGCGAGCAGCGCGCGAGGGGACATGATGTCTCGGTTAGTTCGCGAGGCGGTAGCGTGCGCCCTCGGCGGCGAAAGACTCCACACTGCGCCAGTTGCGTTTTTGCCGCGCATCTAAGCCAAGATAACGGGTCTACAGCAAAAAGATCATAATTGCCTCGCATCGTACCGAACGTCTGATAATTGCAACGATCTCTCGACACCTTTCCTTTGGAAAGCGATTCTATCTTAATTCAAGTGAGTCATCATTATCAGACGCCCAAAATTTGATGAGCTTCGTTGATTTGTGATGTTCACAAAATTTGATTTTGAGCTAGGTGTCCGAGAACTTAGAGATAGTTTAAGCTTGATTGGTTTTGAGTCGACCATTAAAGTCCGAATAAAAAGATACTGACCATAGTGTCAATCTTGTGCTGAGGCAGTGAACCTTAACGCGAGGCTCTAAGGAGTAGAGTCGATTGTGCTGTAGGTGATATAATTTGCACATTACTGCACATGTAGTTTTAAATCATATTTATGGGCATCCATCATGAGTCGCTCGTGTACGTGATTGATGGTAATATAATGATGCATTATCAAGGTCACCACAATGCAGGTCAATGAAAATAAACAAAATGCGGTTTGTGGGCTTTTTGCTATTGTTCTTAGCTTTTATTTGTTTTTAATGATAGAAATTTTGATGGCCAATTAGCTGGAACGAATTGTGGCTTTTTATTTTAGCGAAATGATAAGTGTGAGTTATTCGATACGTTTTCGATATGCACGGTTATTATCTTGGTGAAAATGCATGTTTGGGAGAGAATGGTAAACTATTGTTTTGTTTATGTTGAAGTCTGCGCCTAATCTTTCTACATAAAATGAAATACCATAATTTATTATAGGAACTGAAAGTTGCATAGCTGTAGGGCCCAATATATTACTTCACATCACATCATCAGCCTATTAATATTCCACTGCTGGGACACAGGCCTCCTCTCCTCTCCGAATGGGCCGTTATATATTACTTAGTTACCCCATTAAAGTTGAAACAATTTTGACGAAATTCAGAAATTGGTCTCTTACTAAACATTTCACTCTATCATATGCCACCATTATTCAAAAATTGCGGCAAAATACTTGACCATCGCGAAAGACGAATGGGAGAACACACAATAATTGAAACTGCATTACAATTTAATTTAATTAAACCGTCCACGTCTATCTCGAGTCAATTATCCGTTATTTATGTCCAATCACATTTCCAATTGGCCATAATTATACCTACTATTCCTTTGGAGATCATAAACTGGAAACCATTCTTGGAACCTGACAATTTTAAACAAGAAGTTCCTGAATTGATTGTCATAACAAACTCAATCTTATAATAAAGGGACAGGGTTGATGAAGATGATTCTGGATAGTAAATATAAGTTGGTGTATGTTATACTTTATAGGATTGAACGCTACCACAGGATGAGGCTCCGTTAGAGACGATAAAATGCAACTTAAGTGCTAACGGTAGCAGTTTCGCAGATAAAACTTAAATTCCAGTAGGAAGTATTAATATTATTAATGATGGCAATTTCACTTCAGGAAGTATTGATTCAAATTAATTATTTTATTGGTGTTTTGTATTGATGGCTTCTTTATCTTTTGGTAAAACGAGTTTTTGGACACTTTCGTTTTTTTGAGGTTCTATGGAAAGTAAAACTTCCTGTGTGTTATGTATATAATTCGTTTTAATTACGTTTAAAGAAAGAACACGTTCAGATTCGACGAGAAAGAAGTTGAGCTTATGAAGTTGCTTATTATCGAAATCTTATTATTCACTGTCATCATTACAGCCGTATGATGTCCACTAATATTTTATGCTCTCAAAACTTTTAAGGAAAACATCGTGAGGAAACCGGCATGTCCTAGAACCAATAATTCGAAGACATTTGTCATCCACAAACCCTCACTGGGCCCGCGTTGTGGATTACGGCTCATTCCCTCTCACAGAGTGGAGGGCTGTGTCCCAGCTGGCTACAGTAATAGGCTTATGGTGAAGATGATGATGAAGAACTCAAAGTGACCATTATCTAATCTGAAATTTGTTCTTTTGGAAAAGGTGAAATTATAAAATAGATCTGAAGGACATGCTCTATACCAACCAACCAAGGTGAAGAGGACCATAAAATATATGCTAAGAATCCAACACAAGCCGACAATAGTGACAGATTTGCAACCCGTCAAATTACGATACTTTACAACGAATTGAGAATGAGAACCAATTCAAATCATTAATCTTATCGCATGCATGAACGGAGCTGACATATTTACTGTAATCGTTTTTCACCTTATAAAGGAAAATGGTGCTGATGATAAATCTAACGCAATTTTACCACCACAAGTTGGTACAGTCACGGTAAAATTCGATTACGAGGCCCTAGGCGTAGTGTAGTTTTATCAGCGATGGCGATGATTAAAATCCCAAATATAATGCCCTTTCCTGAGGACGCGACGCAATTTAAATTGCATATATCGCACACGTATTTTCTTAGAAAATTGAAGTGCGTGTCGGTCGAATTGCATCGCTTTGCTTCCATGTGAACATACTTGCAATTAAAATTAGTAAAAATTAGCTTATCGGTGTGATATAAATCGAATTTCGTCGCCATCAGGAAAGGCAAATAGGGGGATCGATCAAATGACATTTGCATAGCTCATGGCATATTTTTGACATTTTACAAATCGCTATCGTGCTCATAGATTTAGATTTTTTTTTGCTACGCAAAATCTATGATCATGCTATCATGACGCTTTCGTTGATCTGATTTTTACTGTAGTATTGTCATAATGTCAATGTCACACAACAACACCCAGTTACAAATTAATTATGTCACCATTAAATAAAATAGATTCGAATTATATTTTGTTTTTTAAACAAGCTTTTCCAACTAAATGTAAGATCGCTTATTATCAAAACAATTAATCCAAACACGATGGTGCTATCTTGTTTGGCTGAGGAGTTCTGTTGCCATGTGCCGGCTCCATCATGAGACCAGTTTCATAGTTACAAATTATTTGTAACGTCACATAAGTACGCCAAGTTTCAACTTAATCGGATACCAGAAAGTACTTGAAAAATCGATTACTAGTTGCTTGAAATACATACGAATGCAAGGTACTCGTAATATAAAACTTGTAAAAAGGTTCAGTTAATGTCAACTAGACATTGAAGAAATTATTGAATACAGCTTTCAATGCGTCTGCTAAAGGTCAGACCGCACTAGGCGTAACTACGCGTCAGCAACGCGACGCGACGCGACGCGAAAAAATATGCTAAACCACACTGGCGCGACACTATGCAGCATATTTTGCTTGTCAGTCGATCGGCAACTTATAAGCAAGATGGAAGAACGCTATTTGTGCTTACTTGTACCTATGTTATAAACGAGTTGAAAATTTAATTTACCCTTAACTCCCAATTGCTCAGCAATTTCTTTTTTTTTTTTTCGGTAATATTCATGTTATGCTCAAATGCTAGAGGTTATATACTTCTGGATATTGACTAACAAGGAGAATTAATTGTTGCTCGTTTAATGTCATTTTAAACAAAAAAAATGGAAACAAACAGGGTTTTTGTTTTTATATTGATTTGTTTTATTTCAAACTTTTAGTTGTATTAATGAACGAGTTCTCTAAAACAGTTATTAATTAAAAGATTATTTATTTTGCTATCAAAGTTACGTTTATCTTAAATTTGTGCCGAAACAGTAACTTGAAAGTGAAACTACTTATATTTTTTTGTCTATTTAGTAGCTTTCATTTGATACCCATATTGTTATGAAACGAAAAAAAAATTGTATCATCCACGTTATTTTGGTGGGGGAGGTGATTTTTAAAATTTATATAGCCTATGTTACTCCCACAATTGAGACGAATCCAATGACACCTCATATGTCATAATCCATCATGTCATTTGGGTTTTAGAGCGTGCTATAGAAATGTGTATACATACATATATAATTCCATACATACATATTGTAGCGTGATCGCTACAAGACGCTTTGCCGCGCGGCAAGGTGCTTTGCCAGGCGTTTGAAGAGGTTCTACGGAAGACGGTTTGGTTCATCCAATAACAATTGTCTGTTTTCATATTTTTTTGAAATTTTGTTTATATTTATGTAGCTATTTTAAGTTACCGTACTTAAAAACTTTTATTACCTTACTTGTGTCATGTTACGGTATCGTACTTTAATTGTATGCTTAAGCCATCATTGGACCGGTTGCAACTGTGTTTGAAGATTAGGCACGTGATTTCCGCTTTATTCTTTTATGACTTGCCATAATTTCACTCATATGTTTATTTTACAAAATACTAAAAATAGAACGATATTGACTATTGCGTCATTCCTTTTTAAAAATAGTATGTTTTGCTTTTTTACTATTTTTATGTTTTCGGTGATTGTGTATTTAATTCAAAATTATACGTTATCGTTGCGGGGTTATTCCCGCTCGGTAACACCCTTTCGTCAACACTGTTGACGATCGGGAAAAAAAAGTTTCGTTCGTTCACAGTGTTGACTATCGGGAAAAAAAAGTTTCGTTCGTTCGCAGTGTCCATGAATGCTGGTTTTTATTTTTAAAATATGGAAATAAAAATAAAACATGTCATGGATTTTCAAATGTTTAATTACGACAAAAGTCTAGTTTAATTGATAAAAAATGTTGAATGTTGTTCCATTTGTAGAATTTAAGTTAGTAGATTGCAAACTTCCCTTTGCAGCAGGCAGGTATAGCGATGCCGCGCCGGTAGCCGGTAACAATAGATAAAATAAACAATAGATTCGCACACTACCCCCGACCGGTCTATTCTAGTACGTTATCCACCATGACCTTGAATTAGCCAATCAGAGCACTGCAATAATAAGTATCGTTCATTTTGGGTAGCTAATCCTGATTTATGCATCGTACATACAGTACATTATTAGTTCTAAATTCGGACATGTCGGAACAAGATTTAGCAGGTAGTTCTAGTGGAAAATCCGTGTTAGTGCGTATAAAAAGAAAACATGGGACTGTTTTACTTCATGGCGGTCGCCAATATTACACAAGAAAGGCGCATAAAAGTGGTTTAGTTATTTGGAGTTGCTCTCAACGTAAATTAAAGTGCAGTGGAGTTTTGAGAATTAAGGTAAGTGAATTACCATAGCATTTTACGTAAACGTCTAAACTCACTTTAGCTTTGTAAAAGTCCTATTATCGCTTTTTTTCACAATGATTTGTATGATGTTATGAATGATATATATACCTACCTAGCCTAGTGTGGCATTTCATGGCTTGGCATTGTTTAAAATACGATAACCAAAAATATCAACATATTTTGACATACCTACCTACCCACTCTTTTTTTTAATTATGCTGTGTTTGAAATATGCAAAACGTTTGTGTTTATTTTTAAGTTATGGCTTAATTGTAATGCATAATTCAGTTTCCAGATTTTATTAGCTTGCAAGAAGCAAGAAGCAAGCAAGAACAAGCAAGAATTACAACACATCATCATCATGTCATGGATTTTTAAAACATTTTAAAAATCCATGACATGTTTTATTTTTATTTCCATATTTTAAAAATAAAAACCAGCATTCATGGACACTGCGAACGAACGAAACTTTTTTTTCCCGATCGTCAACACTGTGAACGAACGAAACTTTTTTTTCCCGATCGTCAACAGTGTTGACGAAAGGGTGTTACCGAGCGGGAATAACCCTCGTTGCGTCCTAAAAGTTTTATTTATTTTTATTTAATAACGCTACAATATATACGCTCGAAAAACATTACCCTCCGGCAGTCGAGTCAAAACTTTTCACGTACCAAACACGTAATGATAATTTGCAGTTTCTTGCAGTGTCGTGTCGTTTGCTATACCGCACTAGCGGCAGCGGAACTACGCGACGCGACACGGCGTGTCTTACTTGGTTAGTTGGTCTACTTTGTCGCACAGTGTCGCGTCGCGTAGTTCCGCTGCCGCGTAGTGCGTTATATCTCACACAATTTCGCTGACGCGTAGTTACGCCTAGTGCGGTCTGACCTTTAGTGTTGAAGCTTCAAAAGGAATAACATTTTCTGGCTTAACAAAGAAAATAATTCCAAAAATAACGAAGGTATAACCAACCCGACAGTACCAGTAATTTATCTGATAGATAGCACCGTAATTTGCGTTGCTGTTAATTTACAACGTTTTATTATAGGAGAAAGCGACCGGTCCTGGCGGTAGTAGGGCGATGTCGCTCCATATTAGCTGTACAGTTGCTAGTGCTGATTTTCTAAGGAATTTACTGGAAATTGCTGTTTACATATGACTTAAGGGGAAACGAGGTAATAGAATTGAGAGTGTATGTGTATTTGCCTGTTGGTATTTTCTTCTCTGATTGCATCTGTTGCATCGGTAGATTTTTTTATGTATGTCTATTGGATCTACTCAATCCCATCGAATGTAGAGTTGGTAACCTTTTCAGTATGGGCACGCTCAGCGACATTTATGATTGTATTTTCATCATCATCATCAGCCTTTTTAATGTTCCCACTACTGGGACGCAGGCCTCCTCACTGTGATAGAGAGAATGGGCCTTAATCCACCACGCGGGCCTTGTGCGGGTTGGTGGATGTCACATGTCTTCGAATTTTTGTTTCTAGGACATACCGGTTTTCTTACGATGTTTTCCTTCACCGTTTTTAGAGCAGTGGTGATGAAATAATTTACACAAAGTAAAGCGCCTGCCTGGGTTCGAACCTACGAAACTTAAGTCGGGGCCGTTACCACTGGGTCACCACTGCCCCTAATATTGATTGTATTTTATTACTTTTATTTAGATTTCATGCAGAGTGGATCAAAGGCGGAGTTAATGCCTTTGGCATTATTTACTATTCTTCTCTGTCACTTTGTGATTTTTATAGTTGTGTCTGTGTTGAATAAATTGTTTCTTTTCTATTATATCAATATTTTACCAACGACTTTTCTTGTTGGTCTTTAGTTACATTCAAGAAGTCAATTACGTTCATATATTATCAAAACGTCAAAATTAAATCGAGTCGATGCAACGACCTATAAAATAAAGGCTGATGGGAACACGCTGCGTTGAGTTTAAATTATTGCAATATCAGTTAAACGCATATTGATGGGGTTTGGACACGAATCTGAACTTATTGTAAAGGATAACACAAATCAAAGTAAATGTAAAAAAATACAAGGAACAAAAAACATTTTAAGTTCTGTTAGTTTTGTGTCCCATTGGGATATAGAAATATGAATCTTTGTGCACCAAATGAGAACGCTGTTGACGTGGCTGAATTCTAGTCAAAATGTATTTAATTTTGAAATCATCGACACCACGAAGAAGATATAGAAATCTCATAAGATGGATGAAATGCAACATCTGGGAGTCGCATTGTATGATTACATTTATTACATTGGGTACTAACTGTAAAAAAATATTATTTTTGTTATATAATTAAATATTGTCAATATTTTATTTTTCTTCTTTTCGCATCGATACTGATTTTTTAAAATTTTGTCTGACCAGTATGTGGCTACTTGGACAGCTTTGTATTATATGATATTAAGTTAAATAATGACCAGCTAAGTCGTAAAGAGAATAAGGCTACTTAAGTGGAACTGGACTGGTCATGTCTGCAGGTTAAAGAATGGTCGATGGACCAAAAAAGTAACTGAGTGGATACCAAGAGATCAAAGCAGAAGTAGAGGTCGGCCCAGGAAAAGGTGGGAAGACATATTTTGGGAGAAAGGTGGACCTGGTTGGATGACTAAAGCTAGGGATAGGAATCAATGGAAGGAAATGGGG
The DNA here is from genome assembly GCA_948252205.1 of Orthosia incerta. Classification (NCBI taxonomy): domain Eukaryota; kingdom Metazoa; phylum Arthropoda; class Insecta; order Lepidoptera; family Noctuidae; genus Orthosia; species Orthosia incerta. The sequence continues at coordinate 25,177,281 of OX411746.1, forward strand.
GAGGCCTACGCCAAAGAGGCGACTACTGCTTAATGGCGTGATATACACTCGTTCAAACATTTAAATTAATTAAGGAAAAAACAAAATTTAGCAAATAGAATCTAGTGTAAGTAATTATAGGAAATATTTATGTAAAGTAGTAGAATAAAGGCTTTTTTATTTTTATTTTTTAAGTTAAATAATGGGAGTGAAGAGAAAGATGAAGAAAATTAAGTTCGAACATTTAATTTTCGTAATAAATATAAGAAACTATAATTGCACCGTATTTTACAAACTTGTAACAAACATAAAATTACCTACATCAAGGTACACTTTAACAATCATTGCATCGAATACTAGTTCTAAAACTAAAATCACTTGATTCAGCACTATTACATCTGAATCGAATATTTGAGCTGGTGTACTTTCAATTAGGTTAATTGCATTAAACTAATTGGTGTCGTTGAGTTACGCTTTGTTTCTTGTTAGGGGTTGTGCTCGGTGGTTCGATTTAACTTCGACAGCTTCTTTGGTTTCTTCGCTTTCTTGTTTTAGTTGGGCTGGGGCACCTGGAATTTTAGAAATCATTATCATCTTCCTCTTGTTTTTTTTTTATATTCTTTGTGAATCACTGTGTCTTTAGGGTTCTTGTAACTTATTAGACCCTGTCTAGATTTTTTTATAAATTTTTATCTTGCTACTTTTCTTAACATCATCGTCACGAAGACTAAACTTTTATATCCACATTATATAACATTAATCACAGAACAGAAAAAACACCTTCTACATTAATAATAGATCGTGTCCCTTTTGGTTTATAGGCGTTGTCATTTCTATTGTTATAAAATAGGTGTAATACGTACAATTCAAAATGCTTTTCGTTGATATTTGCACTAATAGTATTTTCATATTTAAAAGCAATTCTTAAATAGTATTTTTGAGTAACTACATATTCACAGGCATTGTTAATTATTATGACCTATCCTATCAGGTTCTTACCGTTAGGTGCTCTAGTGTTAGTTTGGCCTGGGTGAACCAGTTGGGCACTTTGGTGGGCAAGCTGGGCACCAGGGTGAACACTTGGGTGGGCAAGTTGGGCAGTTGGTCCCTGATAGCCAGCATGGTTGACTGGGCCATGGAGTCCAACATTTTGTGAGAATTGGATTGGTCCCCTACCGGCTTCTCCTTGGATTTGCTGACCAGCACTGTGAAAGAAATAAATGACGTAAGAATTTGACTATAAGGACTGTATAATGTACGATATTCGAATATATATTTATATACTAAAACACCTAAAATATACAGCTTCTCAAGGGAAAAGTGGGTAACGCTTATCATTGTAATTTATTTCAATACAAAATGTTTGAAATTAGCATTTAGTTTTTTTAATAGTCCAGAAACGTTTGATACAAATTATAACAATTAAAGTCGAAAGTAGAAAGTTGTAAATTATAGTCAACGATAACAGTTTTAGTTTCAAAACGAAAAACTCAATTACCAATTTATAACTCAAAATTTTATTGGTCTGCAATCAATAAAATTGTTATTTCCTATATACAATCATTTATTAATTTTCGTTTTATATGAAACGTCTGGTGAACTAGAAAATATAATGGCACTTACGGATTAGCTAGCCCCTGGTCCTGGTATATCAGGTCATAAGGTCTGTTGGGGTACGCCATGGGAGCTCCTAAGACTTGTGGTTGGACTAGACCTCTGGGGTAGCCGCCGTATGGGTTCAAGACACCCTGACCTGAGGGGTCCAAGAGAACTGCGTTCTGGTAGCCTGTAAAAGAACAAGTAAAAAATAAATTTAATTTTACAGACTTTTTAGATTGGCTGAAAATTTCAATAAAATAATTAGATTTAGTTCATGTGATTATTCCAATGTTGAAAATGGAACCAAACATTCACATTGTTCTTGCAAATGAGTTGATCGGCAACGACAATCTCTCTCTATCACCAATCGATTAGGAAGTGGGTAATGAAAACAATCAAAATAAGAGATCTTACTTTAAGGAAGAATATAAATCATAGTTAATAATCTTAACTTACCATTTCCAGGGAATCTGCCGTTTCCTTGAGGACCAGCAGCAACAATGTACACGGGTTGGTATCCTCCTATGCTGCCGGGACTGAAACAAGTAATAGATAATTATTTGATTGATATAGATTCAAGATGCTACTAGTTTTTGTATTTGTAATTAAAAATAATAATACAGGCCCTTTTTTAATTAATGTTTTTATGTGCCTTTTAATAATTTTGTTGCGAGACATAAAAACACAGTCCTGTACTTCAAAGCCAATCTGAAGGTACTCTCTCCTATGTACATAAACAGGTTCACTGTCCAATTAGTAAAACAATAGAATGAATCATATATGATTCATTGGACAGGGAAACTGTTAAGTATGTAGGTAATTATTTTATTCTGTTATTATAATATTATCTTCATTTAATACAACTGTATCATATTGGATGGATTCTTACCTGTATCCGGGTATTGGCATGTGCACTATAAACACTCGTTGTCCAGGCAGTAATCCAGGTATGTTCGGGGCTACTGGGTTCTGAAAATCACAAACAATGAAAAAGATAGAAGTAGATAAACTTTTTCTTTCTTATAACATTTAGTGCCTTTAAATAAACATGATTTCTATAAACGTCGTCTTGCTATTTAGTTTCATAAGGCAACAACTGCTTTGTTATTTAAGTTCTCCCAAGTGCGACTTTGCGAAGTGGTATTGGATTTTTCTATCAGGATTTTCTGGTCGAGACCTGGATTTGCTCCCGTTTGATATCAATAGGCTCGTGCTCTATTACTAAAAATATAACTGGCGAAGTATGGGTGGACTATAAGAACTCGATCCTGTGCCTCACCATTTGGTGACACTGGCGTGACGTTTTTTATATACCTGTTGAGGAGGCTGTTGTGGTTGCTGTACTCCTGGCACCAGCTCTACTTCACTGTCCGGCCCCAAAGTCTCCAGCCTTGCAGGTGCACCATTTGGACCGTTGACGTTTACTGAAATTAACATAACAACAGTTATCTAAACCATGAATAAATATATAGAAATTATTCTATTATATTTTATTATTTTTAATCCGTATACTCAATTAAAAAACGTATCATAAAACTGGACCTTACTATGGTTAACTTAAATAAACGATTAGTCTTTTTTTTTGCTAATTTTTTTTTCAAAAGATGCTCTAGTAACGTCTTTAAGAAGGCAGGGGCAAAGTTTTTTTGTAATTTCTCTAACTATACTAATAATCTTGGGCGAGGCCTATGTTCAGTAGTGGACGTCCTTCGGCTAAAATGATGATGATCATAAATCAGTAATTCAGTAGCAGAGTTTAGGAAAGGACCAATAGTGTACTGATAACATAATATATGATAGTTAAGAAACAGATCTGTTTTTCTTACTTAGCATGGAAGTCTTCTATTCTTCTTATAAAATATTATAATGCATTTATCTAGTGACATGTCATGATCTCATAATCTTGGGGATTATCCAATACATCACACACTTTGAAAATTGTATTGTTAGGCTGACAGTTTTCCTGGCTGACTTTCCTTCATTTATTTATTTTTTATTTATTTAAGGCACATCAACAACACAAACACAAACATGGACTTATTACATTTCATGCGGTCTTATACTAGTATTTATGTCAATAACAGATTCATCGTTGGACTAAGCGGTGAATAAAGTCCTTCAGGCCTATTACACCTAAATCTTAAAAACTACAATACTCTATAGAAGTATGTGGAACATGGTGGAAAATTTCGAAAACTCCATTGCAAATGAAGGGCCCTGCTACAAGACGGGTATTGCATCTGGTGAGCAACCACCCCATGAGTGTTGTCGGGCTGTTGTATGTTAAAATCACGCGGAGAACTTTGAAGTCGCGATATAGGATATGTGTGACATCAGATCATTTTCGTAGTTCGAATGCATAGATGCCGCTACGATTCCAGAAGGACCATTTTTTTAAAGGAGTTCTAAGCTCTCTCTCTCGTAACAGAACTTTTTATTACTAATAAATTATTATTTTCTTTTAAAGTGGCATTGTTTCATTATGCATTTCTAGTAAAACACGTCAGTGAGAATTAGTCATTTAAAGGAAGATGCAACTTTATGTAGTATTAAACATTTATAATATCCTCCTAATTATTTCTTTGGTAATCCCAAAACAGTCAGACCTGAGAACTTTGACGCATTTTGTTATCATGACATGAAAATACGAGTAAGTTATGGTTTTAATATAATTTTATTATTATTTAGGTTTGCCTTTGTTATGAAACTAACCTTGCTTCTGCTCAGCTGGTCTGTAATAGTTATCTACTGGCTGCTCCAAAAAGTAATCCAGTCTGTAATAAAGAAAACATAAAGTTTTAAAACATATAACACTACTACAAGCGTGCTCTATCGTCGACCACATCATCGCTTACCATCAGGTGAGATAGTGGTCAAGCGCAAGCCTATAGATAATAAAAAAAAAAACTTTATCATGAACAGACGTGCGGGAGCAATGGCAATTATTCTTTCTACAAGTGTCAATTGTATGACCATTAAACAATCATTATATTAAAATCTCCAGATTCACCATTGTAATTTAAGACTAATTTCAGGAATATTGTAATTTAATGATATTTGGGGATGATTCAGATTTTCCCAAAATCATTGTAATATCAAATCTGTCAAAAAAATTGTAGTCAGGGAATTTGATAGCTAGTTTGACATGTCTAGGTATGTTGGGAGTTTTGTCCCACATAGAGACTCTTTTGCGGCCATTCAAGGGGGCAATGATAGGTATAGTAAAGGTAATTACGGGTTTAGCTGGTGAAGCCCCGCTTGTTGCGGGTACCGCTGCTGCGCCACAGGAGGAGCAGCACTCACAGCCACCACTACTGCCGCCATCAAGTACTGTAAATAAAAGAAAAGTACTTCATTATGTTAGAGCCGATATGAGTTTGATGTTGTTCAAGCTTGGTAAGAAAACATTCGTGGTCGGATTGAATGAATCACCCTTATTTTTACATTCAATAATAGTAGTGCGGTAGTAGGAATATTTTGCAATTTTGTAAAATTAGTTTACCCAATGATTGTTTCTACTGCTGTGATACAGGACTCCTTTTAGTATGCAAGTGGGACTGGACTGACCATTCGGGCCTATGAGAAAATCACTCTAATATACCAGGTAATTGGTCCTTGCATCCTGGCTTCCGTTTACTGACTCAAGCTTAATGAAATACATCCCAGTTACAATAATAAAAAAATACCTGGCGATCCCTACTCTTAAAAAAATCGCCATGTCTAAACAATTTTTTTTTTTTTTTTAATTTGTAAGTCATTTATTAACATATATACAATTGATTATTCTAAAAAAAAACAAACCTATATACAAATAGAAAAGGGAGACGGAAAAGAGCTATCAAAAAATTCGTCCACATCGATGTCAAGGGGAAAAGTGCCCAGAACGCTGGCAGCATTGCCACGTTGGATGGCAATGCTGATTCTCTGGCCGAAGAAAAGGCCAGCCCTCTGGTCACGTGAAGAGTCGATGAGCTTTGTGCTAATTTCTCGAAAAGTCGATGCGCACTCGGACCCCATGGACCTAAAGTTTCAACCCCAAACGGCTCAAACATATAACTTACAATAAGGTTCTTATATTTGCGCCGTTTGAGGTTTTCTGCAACAACAAAAACAACAAGAACAACACTAGATTTTAAATCAAAGCCAAAATATAATATCGATACACAAGATCTTGGAGATCCGCCCACCTCAAAACGAACGACAATTTCAAACCACCTCGTTATCTCAGCACTCCATCTTTATCGTTACATACACACTTACAATTCTATTCGTCTACCTAAGTAGCCTTCGCGCAGGTCGCCATTACTGAGGTCAACTTATTGTATGCATGACATGGACGCGTCATCATCACCGTCGCGAAACTCAACTCATTAGTACTACCTATGTTTTGGGAATTGTAATTGTTAGACGATTTTCCTGTTTTGGTTTGATGTGGTTTGTTTCCTTAAAATTGAATGTTTTGTAAATAGTGTAAGAGGAGCCCATTTACATATAATAATAATAGTGTGCCTTGCTTTGAATTGAACTCGTGTATTTTCCTGATAGTAATTAAGTCGATTTTACATGTTTACTTCACCAATTTCAAAGCATAAGTTTTCATAGATCACATCATCACATCATCAGCCTATTAATGTTCCCACTACTGTTAAATCCAGTATGAGCAAAATACTTTTAATCCTAATTCAGAACACTGTCCTTTTTAGGTCCATAGTCGGTAATAAAATAATTTAAATTGACAATATTTTTACGCCAAAACGCTGGACTTTCATTTTAAAAGAGTCAGGTCTAGAAATGATATAAACAGTATATTCAAGATGACAAACAAAAACAAATCACTATTTATAATTGCAAATCAATTCAGAAGGATTACCTATATTATTACAAAACAAATGCCTATCGCGACTAATCATCAGAGTTCATTCAATCGATGATCGTGTATTGTTTGATGATTTTTGTAACGAACGGATTTAAATAATACATGCATGTGTCGGCTGATTGACATGCCATACAAGTTGTATGGTCTTTTATTGGCTTATTCATGATCGGTATGAGTGCAGTTAGCTAAGACTAGCTGAGGAATTAACGTTTGTGACAGTATAGGTTTCATTGGGATTGAATTTGCAGGCAATGGCAAAGCAGATGACCATTATAGTTTAGAAATAAACTGAACGAAGAGCAATGTAGTGAGAAATGTATTGAACATAAAATTGACTATAAGAATAGGCAAACACAAAAGAAGGGAGTGACGGACTACGTGAAAGATAATATGGCTAATAGAGAAGTTTGGAAGGATACATGATGCATAAATCAAAGAAATTGGGATAAGGGCAATAGAATGATAATGAAATAAACTGAATACTTATAGATGGTTTGACTTAGTACTAAAACAGTCACAATAAGATGTTGAAATAGAAAACAAGATAGATGACAAAAAGGAGAAATAGTGTGATATATTAGGATAATGATATCTAATCGTTTTTATCGGAGACCAACAAATATGTATATATAGATAATTACGTACTATAAATTCTACAAGAAAGAAAAGACTTTTTTATTTATTTATACAAGGAAGAAACAACCGTAAAATTACACATGCGATATTGAAATTAGACTGTAATTCGGTTACGCACAAGCAATTTATTCGTAACATATTATTTAATGGTTCCAGTACAATGGATGGGGAAATAACATGATTTCTCTGTGATTTATATAATTTTGCAGTCGGAACTAACGCTTGCATACACAAACTGCATAATGTGAATCACGCAAGACGATTTTATTGTTAAGTTTCTAGTACTTAGGTGTTAAACATAGGTCTTTTGAAAGACTAAGATAATGTATGTGCTGACTCCTGTGAGTAATTGGGTTTTGCTTGCGATGATGATTGTCTTATTACTTTTGTGAAGCAAAGTCATTACTTATTTTATGATTGTTGCTTAGTGGTATCATCCCACACTGAGACCGGGTAATGCAGTCTAGTGCATAATAGCTAAATGTCTCTTACAGAGAAGATAACTGTGTCTTTACGTTGAGAATTTTATAGGCTGCTTATTTGCAGTGGTGGAAAGGTAGGTTTTAAATTGCGGCTAAGCAAGTTTTATAAATTACCTAATCAGGAAAGAATTGCTGACAGCTTTTCCGATTTAGAAAACTAAAACTGCGTAACAAATTTGATTGTAAAAAGAAATCAATTGGAAATGAATTTGGAACATGGGGTATCTACTTCTTGTTCTTCGTGTCAATTATTCGTTTATCTTAATTTTATTTTTTTATTTCATGGAGTACTATAGTTTGTTTTTAGCGTTTAAAAAAATGCTCAAATTATAAAGTTTTGTTTTTTTTTGTCATTACATATATACCTAGTTTTTTTTGTTTGAGTTTTTTTTTAAATAAGACTAATCAAACGTGGAAGTGATTTTCTATAGACACACACGCCATCTTAAATGAACTTTACTTACCTAATTACCATAGGTATTACAAGTCTCGTTACCTACAGTAATCTGAATTAATTACCTTCATACATATTTAGTTTATTTGTTCTGAGACCGATCTTTGCTTGTTTTTCTTCCTAATTGCATTTGATTGGTGTTTAATGCTGATAAATGGTGTTTTTTACTCTTGATTGAAGTTGAGTGTTGGTTTTACTAACTTCCCTTGTGTGATGTGTTTCGTGTAAATGAACTTAGCTCGTTATTCAAACTATGTAGGTGATTTCTCTTTAAAATTAACACGCATTTTCAAAGTATTTCGAATTGCAATTCGGCACCATAAAAATGTAGACTTTATAAGTTTATAGATAATTTTGAACGCCTATTTAGGTCAGTTTTGTAGTAACAACATATACTAGACTTCGGGATTGAATTCATGAAACCCTTGATGAAACCTAACCTTAGTAACAGTCTTAACTGATATTAACTGTATGAAAACGAGAAAGTGTATCTTGGCACTCATATCGGCTGATAAATATTGGGTATGAGTATTCGTATCCGTATACACTCAACCAATGCCAATGTTTAAATATGCAAAACAAATGGTTTAAAATTTCGCTAAAATGTGTTTTTCTTCCGTCTTTAGCCTCATAAATAGTTAAATAAGATGGAGAGTTAATTTTTGACCATTTGTGAGGCTAACAATTGATGAAAAAGCGCATTTAAGCGAAATTTTAATCCATTGGTTAACAAAATTAACCATTGGTTGAGTTAACTAAAGATAAAAGAACTGGGCCTTAGCGTTTCGGTGACAAACAAAAAAGTGTTAAAAATACCCGACTGCTTAAAAAACGCTTTTTAAGCAGTCGGTTTTTTTGATTTTATTAACTTTTTTTATATACAACTTTTTAGTTATACATTTCTTTTTCAAATGACTTTAAACATATAAGTGGTATATATGTTTGTAATCACTTCTAAAAACCCTTCATTTTGATATCCCACACAATGGGTTTCGAAGAAAAAAAAAATTGCAACCCCTACAATATGGCGCCCCAAAAGCCGCCATGTTTCTTTTCAACGGCACTTATCTAAGAACACTTGGGTGGCCAAGAACTATCTGACGATGTCAAGACATTGTAAAAATCCGTCAAGTGGTTTGAAAGATACGAGGTAATAAAGAATATAATATACATACAAAATACTCACACACGCACACATACACACACACATCTCTAAATTGTTTCCTCAAATTTTAACTTTATTTTTTTATTTTTCTTTATATATACTTTTTAATTACATGAATACGGACTGATAAACTATGACTGTAATTTAGGCCAACTCCGATCCCTACTGTCACTTATAGCACAGGGAATTCCATTTTAAGTGACAGAGTATTGTTGTTGTATTTCTGTTATTCTTGAACCAATAAACGTATTTGTATTGTATTTGTATACGCGCGAAAAACATAACCCTTTCCTCACGGCCGGGTAAAAAGTTCAAATATTGTATAACCAAAATTCAACCACGCCAACACCGCTCGCTGATGCAGTCATAAGATACTCAATTGTACAGGTGACAGGGTAAAAGTATTGTTAATTAAATGAATAAGAATTAATTCAATCAGGCCAATACTTGCGGCCGGGAGAGCTGAAGAACACCGTAGGATTTTAGTCAGTGGGAGTCTGGAAGATTCTTAAAAAGAGGATTGCCACACGATACAAAAAGAGCTAGAGTATTTTCAAATGAAGAATACGATACCTTGTAAAATATATGCCCAACCAGATACAGCATCCTACTATCATAATAACCTCTCATCCACCGGACACACATCACATCTACGTAATTTGACGACACGACATGGAACGGAAGGAAGCCTCTAAGTAAGTAGCCGTCACATTAGTATGTGACTGACGTCCGAACCTTCACCCACTTACTATATCATACAGGTGATAGTCGTGGTCATCGGAATCGTAAACGGAATTTGTCACATACGATGTGACGTTTTGGCCTTGCTGTCATTGGGAGTAAGTCTTGATTGTATGAGGCTTGAGATTTGCAGAAAAAAATAAAAATAAAATTTACTAAAACATGTAATGACTGAAACATGTTAAAGGTAATTTAAAAAAAAAAACAAATATAATATCTAGAAAGATTGTTTAACTGTTTCATTATATATGTACTACGCTAAATTGGGCTGGTATCCGCATTTCGACGTGCAAGCGCGTATTTGCAAACATGTATATTTTTTTTAAGTGTGTTGCCTTAAACACACAAACACGTCTATTTACGATAATCTTAATGTATTGCTGTTATACAAATTCCATAATTATTTGGTGTTATACCGTTTTAAATAGAACCAAACATAAATCCACAAATCAGACGCCATTTTCAAATGGTTATAGATTATTATTCATTCTATTACATAATAAGTAAATTTATACTAGTATTGTTGTAGTATTGTAGCTTGTATTTTTAGTACTTCTGTAAAATTTAGATCAAAAACATTGAACTTGATTCCTCAAAAACATTTCTCGCGAACTCGTAAACTGACATAACTTTTAAGCGAAATAAAATTCATAAACCACAGTGCCCTTGACCTTGGTGCCACAATTTCGTCTGAGTGACACATTAAGGGACGTTCAACTCGGTCCTACACTTGTTCACTGCTCAGTGAGAACCATACAAGGTTGATAAGTTAATTATATCGGAGCATTGTCTAAGAAAGGCATTGTTTTGATAATATTGCAGATATTTTATTTCAAGTTTTTTACTATGTGTGTGAGAACGCTAAGTTAGTTTATTTTATTATAGCTCATTCATTCAAAATATAAATAGGTACAAACATACAAAACTAACTTAATATAGGTACTGTGTAATTTATGTGCATTTTACTCTATTTTAATATATGCTGTAAAAGTTGAAAAGGTCATTTAAGATGACATCGTGCGCATTAAGAAAGAAAATGAGAAAATTATGCAAATTATAAAAGTAAAAATTACTGAAAGTTTTGATAAAATATGTGAAAGAAAAGACTTTTAAAATAATAGTCTTCAGATGTTTGACAAAAAGGACAAAACGAGTTAAGTTATGGCAATTTATATGTCACTCACATGCCTCGAGATAAAATCTCTTAAAATCCTTCATATTTCACTACCACATAACAAAAATAGACGAACTAGATTCCTCGAAAATTCGTCCTCTAACACGACATAACTATGTAACCAGTTCTATTCGTCAAGATAACTTAAACCACGACGCTTTTTCCCTAACACAGCCCATGGGTCGCAGTCTTGCGAAAATATTGCAAAACGAACAATGACAAAACTGTCACACGCACTTAAACACGAGGCATGGAGGTAAGTAAGTGTCTGAATGATTCCTTTTATTACCACATAGTGTAACGCAAGCTCAAAAGTGTAATTTGGTCGTAATTATGTGTGAGGACAGTTAGGGACGCGCGTCGTTGGTCTTGCCTATATACTACTCATATGCGACCCGGTTTTAGAAGTGAGTGAAGGAAGTTCGTGCTGTGGTTTTACAGGGAAACGATACATAACATCGCGGCTGTAATCCTCGAAAGGTTATGCAGAGATACACTCATAGTAGAAATATAAGTGTACACCTACCAGTTTGTGTGGTGTAACTTTATATGATCGTAATAAAACAACGTTGTGGTTTAAAAGAAGATGTAGTGTCAAAAATTGAAAAGAGTTTGGCCATGTTGAGAGGATGAATGAAAGGCGACTAACAAAATGTATTCACAAGGCAGACGTGAATAGAAACGCCGGGAGCCGATGCCCTAGAAAGATATACATAAATCTAATTGATTATGTTCTTTAGAGAGGCCAGCAGGTGTGCAGTACTCATAACCAGCGTGCGCGTATGGCTAGATGCAAGAACGTGAGTGAATCAAAAAAAGTATGTAAGGATTGTAGCAGGTGGCGTTCTGTAGGTTCTGCCTACCCCCATAAGAAAAGGCGTGAGTTTATTTATGTATGTACTTACTCCTACATTTCACCAGTTATGTTTTAGTCCCTTGTGGGTAATTAAGGACGAGCCTATTGCCATAAATAGGGCACAAAGTCCTGACTCCAAGCTGCTATTGAGAAATTTAAGATGAAAAAACGTATTATCACATTGCCCGACACGGTAATCGAACGCGGTATCTAATGCTCAGCATTAGCGCTTGTGATCACAAGACCAACGAGGCAGTAGGCAAACGATTTGAATGTTTAAACTTAGATTGTATTGTGAATTGTATACAAGAAAGAAAAACCGGCCAAGTGCGAGTCGGACTCGCACACAAAGGGTTCCGTACCATTATCGCAAAAAAACGGCCAAAAAATCACGTTTGTTGTATGGGAGCCCTACTTAAATATTTATTTTATTCTGTTTTTAGTATTTGTTGTTATAGCGGCAACAGAAATACATCATCTGTGAAAATTTCAACTGTCTAGCTATCACGGTTCATGAGATACAGCCTGGTGACAGACGGACAGACAGACAGACAGACAGACGGATCGCGGAGTCTCAGTAATAGGGTCCCGTTTTTACCCTTTGGGTACGGAACCCTACAAAAAGAACCACCGACACAAATACCTATTTAAACTAAAAAAATATCTATTAGTAAACCTGCTTTGATCGAAAATCCATCGAAACACGTAATTATAACACGAATAGCTGTTGCCCGCGGCTTCGCTCCCGTGGACCACCCCACAGGACCCATTTTCGGGATTAAAAAATAGCCTATGTCACTCAGGAATAATGTAGCTTTCTATTGTTGAAAGATTTTTTTAAATCGGTCCATTAGTTTCGTAGCCTATTCGGTACAAACAAACAAACAAAAATATCTATCCTCTTTATAAAATTAAGTATAGATATCATGCGAAAAGTCCCAGATTAATTAATTCAATTATTCAAGTTGTAAATGCGCATAACTTTTGAATGACTGCACCGATTTATATTAAACATAACTAAGAAAAATTTCGTCGAACAAAGTCTTCTTTCAAACAAAAAAAAACTAAATCAAATCGGTGCATCCGTTTAGGAGCTATCTTGCCACAGACAGAGACACAAAAACACAGCTACACACCTTAAACTTATAACACCCCTCTTTTTCCGACGGGGGTTCTGTGCCATTATCATAAAATGTGATTCATTAGATTGTTATCACATTGTAATTATATAAAATCAAATGGAAGAGGAAGAACGTGGCGGGTAATCGTAAATTGTATACAAGTTTTCTTTTGTTATAATATCAGTCGTATCATCTTTTTGTTGTTTTAAACGATTCAGCGATCTATTTCCTTTGGTGATTTTCCGTTTGTATTTTCTACTAATATACCTACATAGTGAAATTATGAGGAATATCGAAAAATATTCATAGGAGTCTCGGGGCCGATATTTATATAAAACTGCATCTTTGGGTTTTTTGATGAATTCATATTCCAGAAATCAAATCCATTGATTTTGAAACACGCTGTATAAACACACCATCCGATAGTGTCGCTAAATATAATACAATACATAAACAATTCCTCGATTTTTTTAACAATATTTTTTTTGAAGCAAAAAGGCAGTAAAATCCAACACATGATTTAACTACTACCATTCTTGGAACTCTGCCAGAATTGCGGCTCTCTGTGACGTCATCTAGAACATGGTCGCGTATTTCATCGCTTGTCTTCAAGAGCAGAGTGGCGCAGTGGAAGCGTGCTGGGCCCATAACCCAGAGGTCCGTGGATCGAAACCACGCTCTGCTAGCATCTTTTTTTGAGATAATTTTGGATCTTTTTTAGATTAGATTACTATTTGAGACATATTTTTGCGCTCCTAGATATTAAAGATCTAGAAAACTTTGGAAATTATATTATTTCCGGAAAAATAAAGACGCGATTTGTTAAAAATGCAAAAAATTGCATTAAGTATATAACTTCCTGTATTAATATCGGTGATAAAATGTGTGTTTTCACTGTGAGAACAGTTTTGAGAAATTAAGGTAGATTTACTGAACTAACACTTAATTAGGCGGCAGTGGTGGACCAGAGGCAACGGCCCTGACTTACGCGTCGTAAGTCGTGGGTTCGGACCCCGGAAGGCGCTTTACTTTGTGTAAAATATTTCATCACCACTGCTCTAAAAATGTTGAAAGAAAACATCGTGAGGAAACCGGCATGTCCAAGAACTAGCAATTCGAAGACGTAACCAACCAACACACGGCCCGCGTGGCGCATTCCCTCGGGTACATTAAAAGGCTGATGATGATGATGATGACCACTTAATTTACTACTTAACTATTCTTCTAAATTAAGTATTTTGCGGTCGAATTATTTGTTCCTTCTGTTCCATTATCATAAGAAGAAAATTATTGCACAAAGAAGAAAGAAAAAGAAAACAAGATGAGAAGATGGGAATGTCGGAAATACCGGAAAAGCAAATGTCAAAACGCAATTGTTTATGTAATATGAGAAAACAATTGTCAAAACAAAAGTTATGGTAGGATGGTAGACTTCTAAAGTCAAAACAGGTTTCTAGGTATTTAAATCGCACATCGGCTAGTTAAAACTGCATCCGGGAAATGTAAAGATGTTATACAAAACACGGATTTGTTGAAGTTTGTCTGTATGTTATGAAAATAACACCGAAGTAGGATTCGTTTTTTTACATAACATCACGCATATAATATCTAAAGTATTTTAGGTACACAAAAGTGCAAGAACAGTCACAACTGCGCTATACTTTTATTATGATTCCAAGATTGCATGAGGTAAATTCAGGACGTCTTAATTGAAAAAAGAATATAACACCACCTCGGAGTCGTAGATCAAACCCAGGACCCTTCACTTAGGAGTCGGGCTTGTGAACACTGTACTAACGTTAATCATTCGTGTAATAAATAGTGTTGTAATAGTTCGCATATATTAGAGAACAAAGGTATGGGATCTATGTGAATAGCACATAGAACATTAGTTTCAACTTCACTTGGGTCATTAACCTTTTTACTGAAATATATACCGTTAACTTTTATGTTATGTGTAAATAAATTATGTTTTTTAGATGACAAATATTTTCAGATTATATATTTGAAAAAAAAAGGATTTGAGGTTTACCCACAAGTTACTTTTTACGGCATTAAAGAGATTTTTTTTTTAGAACTGACCTTTCCTAAACACCACAAAAAAAAATTGTAGAAAAAATGATTTTGAAATTATCTTTCGTAATTTCTTTCAATTAACCAACAATAAGAATAGTAGAAAAATATCATAAACAAAACTTACAAAATACGCAGCCATATTGATCACGACACGACTTGACCCGCGCACTATAGTGTACACTGAAACAATGCGCGCACACCGACTCGTGCGCACTTATATGAGACGCGAGGATTGCGTGCGCACTATAGGGATAAGTATACACTTGGCTTTATAGGCAGATCTCTAGGAACTTTTTGGAAAAATTCTGTTTTCAAATGGGTGGTTGGGTACCCTGTGGAAGACCTTTGCTGAATCAATGAATATGCAATAGGTACTTATGTAATTAGGATTTAAGGCAATGGTATTGTTTAAACAGCTTTTAGTAGGTAGAGATTATTATGTAAAGGACGGATGCAATTGATAAATTAAACTAAAGACTGATTTAGTACAATTTTAGTTATCAGCAACCCATTGTTAAAATTTTTGTGAACTAGTCCCAGAAAAAAAATTGGATAATGAAGTGTGTAGGAATCATTTTATAATACTTTTCTCAAAATCATGTTTTTCATCCCGCGTTCGTAACTCAACTGCGTCAGATGGGTTGTCGTATTCGGTATTGCTCTAAGGCCAGTAACCGGTGACAATAACATTCTATTTCTATACAAATGTGACAAAACTAAGTGGAAAACGGTAAAGTGGTAGATGTGGAAGGTAATTATAATAAAGTTCTGTTACCTACGTGCTATGTTAATGCACCCAAAAACTACACACCGCAGAAATGAAAATGCTGAGGTGGTCCGGAGGAGTAACGAGAATGGATAGGTAATCGCAACGAATACATTCGAGGTCCTTTAAGGGTGGCTCCAATAAAGGACAAGTTGACGGAGCAGACTGAGATGTACATGTCATGAGAAGGACAGAAGAATACGTCGTGAGAACGGCTCTGAGCCTACCTGAGGGCAACAGAGGCCGAGGACGACCTCCTTTGAAAAAAAAAATATATATACTGGTCCACCATGGACCAGTATATATATGTATTTTTTTTTAATTTGTGGTGGGTTTGCTCTTGACTCTAGTCTAGCTCAGAGGTGACAGTGACAAAGTCGACGATGGAGTGAGCTTACCCCGAAGAAGCCTGTTCACTCTAACTTTGAAGAGATTCGGGTTGTATGCGTTCGGAAACACAGACGCAGGCAGTGAGTTCCACTCTTTTGCTGTGCGCATTATGAAGGATGTTTGGAAGCGCTTGGTGCGAATTATATTATAGTATAACGAAGCTCCTCAAGAAGAAGAAATTGCTTGACCCGACAACACTCAACAGAACGTCTTGGCGCCGTGAAATAAGGAGAGCCGATCCCACCTAAAGTGGGAAAAGGCTAGAAAGAAGAAGAAAACCTATGTGCTATGTTAGAAAATAATCATGTCAAACGTCTTTAATTTTGTACCCCTTAAAAAAGTGTGTCTATCTGGAAATACTTGTACTCAGCGGCTTCCGTACTGATAATCAGTTAGAAAAAGGCTACGCATCTGTCTCTCATGGCATCATAGCTTCTAAACGGATGAACCGCGTTTGATTCAGTTTTTAACCGACTTTCGAAAAAGGAGGAGGTTCTATGTTCGACTTCTTGTAGGTTTTTTTTATGTATGTTCACCGATATCTCCGTCAATTGTGGACCATTTTGATCATTATTTTTTTGTTTGAAAGAGTATGTTCCGAAATTGGTCCCATTTTAATATAGTGGTGATCTGATGAAGAACTTCGAAGATATACAACAGAACTCTTCAATAAATAACGGCAAATCTCTCGAGACTGCTGCAATCGCATGTTTGTTTATTGTTTTTACCATTTCATAACATAACATCACGCCAGTACGGTCTTAAGGGGTAAGCAGATCTCTCATTTGATCGGTTTTGTTCAAGTTTCATGATATTCGGGTAATCTATTCTGAAACTTACAAAAAAAATTGCCTATTAGGTAGGTACAACTAAAAAGTGAAAAATATAAAATCTTTTTAACAAAAAAATACCACCGACTTCCAAATAAGAAAACTACAAAGTGAAAAATAACTTTACTTTTGGAAGTCGGTGTCCATAACGAAAAAAAAAATGGTACCTACGAAAGACACCGACTTCCAAAACTAAAGTTATTTCTCACTTTGTAGTTTTCTTATTTGGAAGTCGGTGGTATTTGTTTGTAAAAAAGTTTTTATTTTTATCTTTTCATTTTCGTCAACAAACAATTCATTTTTTCTGCTGCTCTGTCACAAACATCTTAAGTTATTTTTGATGTGGACATTTAATAAAAATGCCATTATAGAAGACGGAACTAGGTCAGCTTGTAAGAGAGACTATAACAATAGTTAAAATATTTATGATGTTTAGTAATGTCTATAAAGATGATCTTAATAACTTACTTGCACAAAAACCCGTTCAATGAATTTTGGTTGACTCACTTGAGAGCTGAGTTTATAATCTAGACTTACTAGAACAGCATACCAGTGGCTTTAAGCCTTTTAATATTTGAGCAATAACGACGTTAAATATTTTTAAATACACCATAAGAGTGATTGTATTTAAACAGTAGAAAATAATGTAAGATTGAATTCCACGTTTGTTTTTAAATTTGTTGAAGTCATTCATTTTATGATAAAAAAAAGAAAGAATGATCTCATTATTTTCGGTCGGTTACGTGGTGGTGCTGGGCGTTTCTTTAACGTTAAGATTAAATAACAAGTTTATATAGTGTTATTTGAGACCATTATCCACTGCTTACTAACATACTCGTAAGTCTTATTTATCAATTTTTGAATCATGGATACTCGATAAAACCTGCCAATCGCGTATCGGACTTCACATATTTAGGGTTCTGTACCAAAGAAATAATCTGATATGTCAATATATTGGTACTAGCTTCTGCCAGCGGCTTCGCCCGCGTGAATGTTGAAAATGATCCCGAGGGAATTATTTCCGGAATAAAAAGTATCCTATGTGCTATTCCATACCATTATTTATCTTTATGCAAAATTTCATCCAGATCCGTCCAGCCGTTTGCGCGTGAAGATGTAACAAACATACAAACACACTTACAAACACACTTACAAACTTTCATCTCTATAATATTAGCGTGATTTGTTAGTAAAATATACGTAATAATAAACATTATCAACAGAATGGGAAGTTAAAAAAAAAATCAGAATAAAATTGTGTGACAGACGACGGACAGACAGACAGAGGGACACGTGAGTGACAGCAATAATAGTGCTCCGTTTGCACCCATCGGGTACGGAACCTTAAAAAGAGAAATTCTATTCTATTAGCGCAATGATGGAGGAAACCACACTGGCAGCATAGTTTTTCTACTAGTCAAACTCGAAAATAAGTTTCTGTCTAGGTCTGCATAACAAGAATTTGATGTTACACAAAGAATGTATTTAATTACTTCAATAAATTCTTGAGTCATGCGTCTTCATCACCACATTGACAAGAACTAAGAAACATTTATGTATTTAAAGATAAGTAAGCGATGACTGTTGACGAATGATTATATGCACAAACAAACAACCTCCTTGGTTCTATGTATGGCTAAACTTGGCAGGATACCAAAATAGGTATAGACTTAGGCTGAAGAAAATGAAGCTGTTATTGTTCTAAGGACGGTATGTCCGAGAGACTTGTTTTTCCAATCTGCATCAGGAAATTAAGGCAACGATGACAATTCCATCACGTTAAGTATCGAGGATAATAATATTTCTCTACAATCGTCAATCACAAGAAAATATTTTGCCAAGGGATAAATTGGTTAGTTAATAATTTAGCAGATAAATACACCTATGTATCTAATATTTGTCTTGACTGCGTGTTCAACATTAATAAGGTCTTCAAAAGCCATTGTAGCAAAGCATTGATTAAACTTGAGAGCAATTTATTTTTATAGGCCATAGACCCTGGACTTGCGCATCTCTAACAGTCACTGACGAGCAAGGCGGCTCACTGATCCTCGGCAGTTTATAGAACCATAGCACCTCAGTTTTAAGAAGTTATCTCTAAATCCAGCTCGCGGATCAACGCCACGACTTTTGCCACCCGAGCTTGGAAAGCTGGTTGGTCTCGTTGAAGGTGTCCTCGCCGGCCAACACCAGGTTTTCGTCTGCGTAGCAAACGATATTAACCCCAACAGCGAGGTCAACACGCAGGATCACATCGTATGCGAGATCCCACAAGAGAGGTCCTAAACCGGGAGGTCACGGGTGGCCAGATTGGGGACTCTGTCCAGCCAGCATGTGACGCCAGGTAAGACGGTGGCACAGTAGACACCTGCTGCCGTGCACAGCGGGGCTCAGGGTAGACGCTTCGCAGTTTCCCGAGGGATGTGCCCTAACAGGCGTTGCAAAGAGGGAATTTCGGGGTGGTCTTCTAAGAGGCCACGGGGGTTCCATGTGCTGATGGTGATCACCGGGGTGGTTTTAGTGAGGTAAAAATCCCACACTCCCTGGTCTTTCCCCAAAAGTCCAGACGCCTTTTGAAGGTTTACCCCAGAAAACAAAAAAAAGGCCCTAGGCCCTAAGTGCCATGCCATGCAGTGTCTGACTGGAACTACATCTAGAAATTGCAAGGACTTGTTTATATTGCATATTATAAGTTTTTTGTTTATTGGCACTTATTGGTATACAACATAGTTTGTAAAGCTGACTTATACCAATCTTATATACCATACAAGTCCGATAATTTCCCTCATAATATCTAAGCAGACAATTATTAAGCCTCATTTACATACATTACATTTTCAACTAATATCCGTATGACATAATATTGTGTCACTGACCCGCCTCTGTTTAGACAATACGAACTCCATGTGTCTTCACTGGCCAGTTGCTGGATTGTTTATGGAAATTGCGTAAAGAACACAGTTTTGTGGAGTAGGAAATAATGGAAGCGGTAATAAGCGGTCAAGTGTAGGTATTTCATTGTTGCCTTTTAAGCTGGAAGTCAAAAGAATGCGTTCAAAGGAGTAAGCTAGTAAAGTGCTGAAAAAATTGGGTAAATGGTCTATTTTTAATTATACCGATTTGGTGAGGGTTGCGGGAGTCCACTGGAAGCGAGTAGAACGGGTCCGGTCGATGTGGAAACGTTTAGAGGACTCCAGAGGCACCCCGGTAATAATGAATCGGTAATATTGTTTGTTTGTTGGTAGGTGGTAATGTTTGGAAGAAATCCTTATTTAAAAGATAAACATTAATAGAAAGATATTTTTAATCTGATGAATGGTTCTTGTAGCATAGGCTATGGAAGCTGAGCCTCGGGAAAATGCTAATACTTATTCATTTTTAGGGTTCCGTACCCAAAGGGTAAATACGGCACCCTATTACTAAGACTCCGCGATCCGTCTGTCTGTCTGTCTGTCCGTCTGTCATCAGGCTGTATCTCATGAACCGTGATAGCCAGACAGCTGAAATTTTCACAGACGATGTATTTCTGTTGCCGCTATACCAACAAATACTAAAAACAGAATAAAATAAATATTTAAGTGGGTCTCCCATACAACAAACGTGATTTTTTTGCCGTGTTTTGCGATAATGGTACGGAACCCTTCGTGCGCGAGTCCGATACGCAGTTGGCCAGTTTTTTTAAAGTTTCCAACAGCTTCTGTATGCAGTTTTCTTAGGAACTCGTATGCTCGTATGCTCAAGTAGATGCATATAATGAGACTTGATCCGTCTTCATTAAATGAATTTTACGCTCTTCTCTTAAAATTGCAGCGCTGATGATAAGATACAGCTAACGATTACACACCTCTATGCACACTTTAAACGTACATTAATTACGAGAACTATGTTCATTTAACTGATCATCTGCTAGATCGGCTTATTATTATATTGTCTAACCGGACAGAAAAATAAATAATGAAGAACAATGACACGGTTATGAAAACGCCAACATCCTGAATTAGATAAATAGATTATATACAAAGATACAGGCTGGAGGCTGTATTCCTCATTGCACAAGCCAAGATTGGGTTTCCTGATAGCTTCAAGACAGTGCAGTCTGTGATAAGTTACCTACTATTTGACAAGAGTGCTCTTTGTCAACTACATCATCGCTTACCATCAGGTGAGAAAGTGGTTAAACGCGACCCTATCTGTATTTTTTTTTACAACTACCTGTAAAATAAAAAACTGGCCAAGTGCGAGTCGGACTCGCACTTCCGTACCATTATCGCAAAAAACGGTAAAAAAATCACGTTTGTTGTGTGGGAGCCCCACTTAAATATTTATTTTATTTTGTTTTTAGTTATTTGTTGTTATAGCGGCAACAGAAATACATCATCTGTGAAAATTTCAACTGTCTAGCTATCGCAGTTCATGAGATGCAGCCTGGTGACAGACGGACAGACAGACAGACAGACGGATCGTGGAGTCTTAGTAATAGGGTGCCGTTTTTACCCTTTGGGTACGGAACCCTAAAAAGGGAAAACAAAGGAATAAAAAAAAAAGTTTTCCAGTAACTTAAAAAACGAGTTAAAACAGAGTACTTACCTACTTGAATGTAGGTAGACCGTTACAATGTAATGTTTTTCCTAGAACGATAATGCAAGTCAGTATTCCCTTGAACCTCCTCACTGTTGATTCACAATTTGGTGAAGAGTTGATATTTTTACTCGTTTTGCGGTCGGCTACCTTGTTCCCGTAAACAAGCAGCCAGCGAGTCGGATATTTGAAATGACGTATGTGTAATTGTGTATATACGTCAAGAGGATTTGTTTGACCTGAATCAATTTGGATTACTGGGGATTCCAGAAAGGGACAGGATTTGCATTGTTTTCTGTGTGGTCTTTGTGTAAGTTAGTAAATTAGCAGAGGGTCTTTGATATCTTCTTATCCTTCCGCTTTAAAACAAAGTTAAACAAAGTACGGTCAAAACATTTGTTCAATATCGTGTGTGTTTCTAGTTCAAGTTTATTGCGTTGATATTAAGAATAATAAGGTGATGAATCAGTACCTAAAACTTTACGCCAATTATTGTAATATCTCGAAGTCCACCATACACCCTGTAGTTTCGATTGTAACCACAAAAGTTCAGAGTTACACTAAGTAGCCACCTGAAATGTCAGCAGGTTCCTAGGCTAACTTTTATAATTTCAGTGTGTATAAAAATCTACGCATGCTGTCAAAGAGCTACCAATAAAAACATACAACAAAAATTTGCTAATTATATTACGAACTTATTATTTTAATATTTGCATGCAATTGTACCATTTTTTGTAACACGTTTAATGCAAATAAATGGCAGCCTCCTACAAATACAAAATAACCCACATCTTGTATATTTTAAATCCTTACATTTTAGTGCGTAGTAAAATGAATTAATAAGGTGTTTATCACACAAACTATTACCAATACCACGTGTTGATATTATTTACATTTTCACATGGTCAGGTGTTATGGATATAGCGCAAGTTACACTTTTTTGCAAACCCTGCTGATTGTAAATAGGGCACTTTACATAATTTGCAAGATCTTAGAGCATAGCTATACAGATAGTAATATTGAATGCACTAAGCGTTTCATCATTTCCTTCATCCATCTATACAAAAGTTTTAGTAGCACTGTCAGGTATTTTTTGTTTTTATTCTTTAATCTCGCGCTTGAGCACTATCTCAACTGATGGTAAGTGACGATGTGGTCGACGGTGAAACACGCTTACCTAGAAATAACCTATTCACTCTTGACTTAAAGACCCCCAGATTGTAGCTGTCGGGAAACACAGACTCCGGCAGGGAATTCGACTCCTTAGCTGTACGCATAATACAAGTGTTCCAAAAACGTTTAGTGCGTATGGTTGGGATGTCCACCATGACTCAATGGCGCATCGCCGTACGTCTGGTAGTCTGGTGATGAAACAAGCTAGGTGGAATTAGATCGTGCAATTCCATCGCACACTCCCCGAAATGTAACCGATAAAAAACCGACAAGCTGGCAACTCGGCGACGATGTTCAAGACTCTGGAGCTTTGACTTGACCATCGCCTCATGGCCGATGTGCCTCTTGGCCCGCTTTTCGATCGACTCTAGTGCATCAAGCTGGTATTTGGCAGATCCGTCCCAGAGATGAGAACAGTATATAAAAAATCAAGTAAAAGTTATTTATTCAAATTAGGCTGAGCGTATTTAGCACTTTATCATCGCCCGTTCTTCCACTAAGTAGACCGATGATCTGGTTAGGATTGCGGGAATCCGCTGGATTTGAGAGGCACGGGATCGGTCTATGTGGCGACACTTGGTGGAGGCCTATGTTCAGCAGTGGACATGTTTCAGCTGAAATGATGACTAGGACTTTTCAATGTCAGAATTCACATAAAGACAGTTCCCTCATGATGTTGTGTTTTAGATGGAAAAAAGAAGTGGTGTAATAAACTCCACAGCAACACAGATAGAGTAAAATGTATCTTTCGGTTTTTTTAGGGTTCCGTACCCAAAGGGTAAAAATGGGGACCCTATTACTAAGACTCCGCGATCCGTCTGTCTGTCTGTCCGTCTATCATCAGGCTGTATCTCATGAACCGTGATAGCTAGACAGTTGAAATTTTCTAAGATGATGTATTTCTATTGCCGCTATAACAACAAATACTAAAAACAGAATAAAATTAATATTTAAGGGGGCTCCCACACAACAAACGTGATTTTTTTGCCGTTTTTTGCTTGATATTAATAACGGCAACAGGTAGACGCTTCAAATATTCACAGAATATTTAGTTGTATATTCACTTCTAAAAATAATAATTATTAAATTAAAATAAAATAAACTAAGGGGGGCTGCCATACAACAAACGTGTTTTTTTTGCGTTTTTTGCGATAATGGTGCGGAACCCTTCGTGTGCGAGTCCGACTCGCACTTGGCCAGTTTTTTAATTTGACTGTTCAAGAAATCTCATGTTAGAAAAATCAGTGAAATCAGCACATGAACTTTTATCACCTCAAAGTAAAGTGACACAACCATATAATCACCGATTAGTAATGCAGTTTTTTAGAAATTTGAATACATAGGGATTTCCTACATGAGTGTAATCCTTGAATCACTGTGTATGCATTGTATGCAAAATATTTCCTGTAAGAGATTTATAGTTATTTATTATTATTTAAATTTTCCCTGTGACATGGAAATGAAAGTTTGAACAGGAAGTAGTGACAAATGTACCATCATGACAGCATTCAACGAAGGGGTAGACAGAGGCATCTAAACTCCACTTACTATAACATTAGACATTTAAATAAGCCCATTTTACAGCCCGTTCAACCGATTTTGACTTCTATCACAAATGGAAGTTTTTTTTTTTTATTTGTGATGGGTTTGCTCTTGACTCTAGTCTAGGTCAAAGGTGACAGAGACAGAGTCGACGATGGAGCGAGCTTACCCAGAAGAAGCCTGTTCACTCTAACTTTGAAGAGATTCGGGTTGAATGCGTTCGGAAACACAGACGCAGGTAGTGAGTTCCACTCATTCGCTGTGCGCATTATGAAGGATGTTTGGAAGCGCTTGGTGCGTATTGGTGGAATGGCAACAAGGTAAGGATGGTAACTTGCAGTGCGTCTAGATGTCCGATGGTAGAAGGGGGCTGGTGGGATGAGGTTGTGGAGTTCTTGAGCACACTCACCGAAGTACAGTCTGTAAAAGACCGACAAGCAGGCAACCTTGCGGCGATGAGCCAAGCTGTGTAGCTTGGCATCCGCCAGCTCAACGTCGCCAATGAGCCTCTTGGCTCTGCGTTCCACCGAGTCAAGCGCGGCAAGCTGATACTTAGCTGAGCCATCCCAAAGGTGGCTGCAATACTCCATGCAGGATCGGACTTGCGCTTTGTAAAGGGTTAAAAGCTGATTTGTGGGAGGTTGTAGTAAACTGTTGGTTTTGGTAACAGGTTTATGCTTTTTATATCATCCTTATGTTTACGGGATGGAACTTAAAATCGGTTGAACGGACTGTAAAAAGAGTTGTAAAGAAGTCTTATGTTATTTCAAATGGAGTATATACATATATGTATAGTATATACACCGAGTATAACTCCGGCCTCCGGGCTGCTTCATAACATAACAAACCTAACCTAAAAATATATTTCTATTCCACAAAGGAGCCTTATAAACTACGAGTATTATAATCATCATCATTAGCCTTTTAATGTTTCCACTGCTGACTATAATGACACAGGCCTTCTCTCTATGATGGACATAATCCACCACGTAGTTCTAAGACATGCCAGTTTCGATGTTTTCCTTCTTTCCTCCGTTATAAGCGCCGCCTGCCTGGATTCGAAACCGCGACTTACGACACGTAAGTTGGGGCCGATATCACTGGGCCACCGCTGCTCTACTGCCACTGCTCTGAGTATTATAATGACACATATATTATATTTTTTTTTATCTGACATTCCAGGTGAATAAATTTAATAAAACTTTGCCAAAACAGTGCATCTATTCCACCTGGGTTCGATTCACCGTTCCGGCCAAGTGTCTAGTGCCCTCATGTTCCTCAGTAGTGCTTATTTATTATTTTATGATTTGTGCAAATTTCCATATTACCTACATTCATGGAAATTGAAGTTTATATCGTAAGCGTGTCTGTGAAAGTTGTTCATGTTAATACAGGAAAATCAAAGATATTCATAGATATTAATGAACCATAAACTGATAATACACTGGCCTTCAAGACTAACTACCAATCTTGTCTTTTGAAATTGCAATTTCACCTCAACTATGTCAGAGTATTGAAATAAAAAAAACGTTTTAAGAAAATTTCATCAACTTCCTTTGAACAAAAAGTTTATTATACATAAGTTACTTTTAAAACGTAAAAAAGATAAAATCTATAAACCTAAAAACCCAAATAAATTATTTTTGATTGTGGTGACTTAAATATAGATCTGTTAGTAAATTCACCTGAAAAATGTAAGCTCGTTTCATTGTTTAAATCATTTAACTTATAATAGGTATTTAATGAACCGACAAGAATAACAGCAACTTCAGTTTCGTGCATAGATAATGTATTCACTAATTGTAAAGTAAAAGATACGTTTTTAATGAGTGGCGTTAGGTCAGACCATACTGGTCAACTAGTATCTTTTGAGTCAAATAAAAATGTAAACTAGCTAAATCAATTCGATTAAGACCTTTTACAAAAAATAAATTTAATTCTTTTAATAATAATGTTTTAGCAACCTTTGTAACGCCAGTTTTGATTCAAAAGAACCCGATATAAATTACGGCACGTTGTTTTCTACAGTTTGCCAAGAAATAAATTAAAGGTGTCCTGTAAAAACAGTTAAAGTCAACAATTCCAAATCGAAATTTAGTGAATGAACCACTGTGGGCATAAGAAAAAGCCCAAATAACTTATATAATTTATATTATTTGAAAAATTTTAAACATTTTTGACTTCCGATCAAGTTTTCCACACTTATGTTAGAAACTATTACAAAATAATCAAAAGAGTCTGCGCTCAAGCAAAATCTCAAATAATAATTAACAAAATTGTTGTTTCTAATAATAAAATAAAAACTGTGTGGCAAGTAATTAATAGAGAAACTGGAAAGAGACAACAACGCGATCAGAATGAGTTGTCTTTGAAATTATCTAATCAAACCATTTCTGATAAGCAAGAAGTTGCTGAGACATTAGAAATTTCTTTACCAACATTCCGTTAGAGGTTACGAAGCCTCTTCCCTCCTCATCTAAATTAGCTGAAGCTAGAAGAGCTCCAGCTAATTTAGATAAAGAAAACTTTACTTAAGACATACGAACCTTTAAATTTAAACCAATATGTATTGATACAATTAAAAACGCGTTCAAAAGTCTCAATATATAAAATACTGAAGCTTATAGGCGATATCTGTAAGGGTTCTCAATTTTCGAATCAGGCTGTAAGAGTGATCCCTCTAATTACCTACCTACCTATTATTAGTGACCTATATCCATGCTTCCAGCATTGAGTAAAATCTATGAAAAAATCATGCTGGACCAGATGTTGTCTCACTTCAATTCAAATGGGATCCTGCATAGTCAGAAGTTTGGCTTCACGAAAGGTAGGTCGACAACGGACGCGGGAGTAAAACTCATCAGCCATGCCATTGGCATTTTCTGTGATCTCTCAAAAGCGTTCGACTGCGTCGACTACAACACACTGATCTGTAAATTACAACACTACGGAATTCGAGGACAAGCTGCTAATCTTGCGCTTTCCTATTTATCAAACAGACATTTAGCAAAAAGTAAATGTTAATGGGCGACGTCCTCCGGGTCTCTAGTCAAAATGGGCGTGCCCCAAGGTTTAATTCTCGGGCCTTTCCTTGTTCTTGTTTACATTAATGATCTCCCTTTTATGATGGCCAAATTATCGGATATAATTCTATTTGCTGATGATACTTAGCAAATTTTTGAAATAGATAAGAAAAGATACGGATATCTTACATGTCAATGAAAGTCTAATTATTCTCTCAAAATGGTTCGCAGCTAACAAAAGAGTTTACTGAGAAAAATTAAGAAGAATAGTTATTTATGCTACAAGTGCGGGAAGTAGGTGATTTCCGATGAGTAGCATTTTTATTTACGAGCGAGCGAAGCGAGTGAGTGGATAAATCAACACGAGTCGGAAATCATCTTACGCACGTGTATCATACAACATTTTACTATACATTGTGCGAAGAAATAAAAAAAACTATCTGAACCAAGCAAGAAATTAATAAAATGGCGCTTATTCAAGGGCGCTCAGCATATCCACAGATTAACTAATAGTTCTACTGCGCATGTGCAAATAGCTGTCACGTCGTAACGCAAAAAGGCACGAGCAAAATATTCATTCTGCCAAACATATTTAATGAATGAATATATAAAATTAATTTATTGATCAAAATCTAAATCTAGAGTAATTAAAAACGCCTTAAATTAAGTATAAGTTTTGTTTTACTTTTTATATGAATGATCTTCTTCTTCATCGTGTCGATGATTCCATTTTTTTATTTTTATTTAGATGTTGTGCTTCGACCAGAACTCAGCCACGTCCACAGCTGTAGCGTAGCCTCGCACAGGTCCCCCATGGTGCAGGTGTTTGTACACATAGAGCAGGACAAAAGATGGGGCATCGTTTGCGGTGTGGTTTCACAATCACATTGTGGCTGATCGGAGTACCCCCATCTGACCAGGTTGTACCTACAGCGGCCAACTTGGCTTCGCAGCCTATTTAGGGATTTCCAGGTAGGCCATGGCAGTTTATTCCCAGCTGGGAGCTTTTCTGCAGGATCGATATAGTCAGTTGGAGGGGGATATTTCAGGAGCCACAATTTTCTACGTGCTTCGCCAGGGCTGTTGTCGCATGTTGTTTTAGCTGAATTAAGGAAGCTGTTCCGACTCTTTAGTACTTAACTAATTTTAAAACTTTTCTCAAATAATAAAAACTCTATGCGGCGGGCTGACGTTGGAGTAAAAAATTAAAAAAGTACAAGAAAGTAAAAAGCACTAGTAAAAAAATGTTACACTTTCCGCTCAGTTTGGCTGCTTAGAAAACGCTCTTTTCGAGGACATGCATTGTAAATAAATTTTCCAACAGAGGCCCTGTTGCATTAGCGTGCAGTAATGCGCTGGGCCTAGTTTTGTATTGCCGTGAATAAATAAACAACGTTTTTATGATGGAAAATACATTAGTTAAATATACTTTATCATTGGAGTTTTTCAGGTGTCACAAGTAAAAACAAAAAACTTAGAATATCATCATAAAAAAAATTCAAACACAGAACACAAAATGAAAAGAGTTCTTGTATCTCATCTACCTCTTTACCTCTCTCAAAACTCCTCCTTAAATGAGGTACAAGAAGTCAGTCCAACTCCTCTTCAAGCTTGCATTCCTCTTATACATATTTCATGACGTTCACTGCAAAGTCGTTTTGTAAAACATCAGCAGGAATCTCATTCGTACATACATAACTGAACTTTACCCTACCCATTGGCACCATTTCTCTAATGTTCACTACATTACAGAAATGCAAGTAAAAACGTTGTTTATTTATTCACGGCAATACAAAACTAGGCCCAGCACATTACTGCACGCTAATGCAACAGGGGCTCTGTTCAATATGCTGCCTCACATCAATATGTTTGGTTCACCGCTGATGCATGGGATTCCCTGCAATTTGGATTGCAGATTGATTATCAGGCATTTTTCTTCTGAAATACTAGTGTAACCTTAAATACACCATTTCTACAATGTTCGCGCACAATTTGACTGAATTTGTTATTGTTTGCTAGAGTGAGTCGATCATAATAAACATTTGTGTCGTACACTGTGCATTAAAGTGCATGCATTACACTGGTGGATCTACGTTCGATATCAAGCGCAAGTTCGGTCATGCATCTCCATGCATGCAGATATGAGAGCACTCCTACTGCTCTCATCTCTGGGACTGATCTGGCAAGTACCAGCTAGTTGCACTAAAGTCGATCGAAAAACGGGCTAAGAGGCTCATCGGCAATGAGATACTGGTCGAGTCTAGGCTCCAGAACCTTGAACATTGGCGCCAAGTTGCCAGTCTGTCAGTTTTTATCGGTTACATTCCGGGGAGTGTGCGATAGAATTGCATGAACTAATTCCTCCTAGCCCGTTCCATCATCGGACTACAAGACAGACAGTGATGCGTCATTCGTACATGGTGGACATCCCACCCATACGCACCGAACGTTTTGAGAATACTTTTATTATGCGGAAGGAGTGGAATTCTCTGCCAGAGTCTGTATTTCCTGATAGCTACAACCTGGGCGTCTTTAAGTCAAAAGTGAATAGGTTTCATGTAGGTAAGCGTGTTACATCGTCGACCACATCATCACTTGTGACTCGCGCCTAAAACCTCGTCTAGGCAACATGTTGATGTGCGACATGATGCATCTGCATGTTGAACGGCAACGAGGAACTTTTGTTTAATAACGTTTTCTGTATATGCAACCATGTGGATCCACGTCTTAAACACACGAAAGTCTATAGTATAAAGGTCCATGTGACTCGCGCCTAACTGTTTTCTTGTAACAATATTTTAGACCAGTTAAACTGTTATTACGGGGAAAAGTGGTTTATCTTTAGCAGAGCTTTGTTGTGATCGGATTGGGAGTCAGAATTCAAATATATGTAGTGTGTAACTAACATTGTTAGATATTTTAGGCTAATAAATCCAGGTTTGATGTCTTTGTTATTTTCCAGGCCCGTCTTCTTCTTATTTTCGTGTTTTTAGATAATTATGTAGTTTCGGCCCAGTGACTACATTAATTGCAACGTCTCGGTGGCATTAAATTAATAAATTATATTAAATTAATTCCTCTAAAGTACAGGTGTGTGGCCATTCGGGGCACTCAAATGACTGGACAATGTTTTGGATAAGGCACCGCACTCACATTGGGTACGAGTATCTATCGGTTCCCTAGATCCCCATTTTGCTATGTTTTGTTTGCATTGGTCTACCAGGATGCGCATCGATTTAGTGCTTTCCAATTAGGCCACAGCAATAATAATACTTTAGCATGATCCAAGGTGAGCATAACTGTCTTTTGGTCTAATTTGAGTTGCATACATTTTTAAGGCATAATATTTACTCGTCATAATAATTTTATGTTGAATGTTAGGTTAGGAGTTAATGTCCCCCCGGTGGGTTCCCATATTGTCGAGGTGGAAGGGCTCAGTAGCCGTGGCTTGGTCATCCACAGTGAAGCGAAGAGAAACCTGAGCAGCCCGCTGTGACGTGGTGTTGAAGAGGGCTTTTGCCGATAAGCCAATTAGGGTGACATCGCAACTGAGGCGGGCCGTGATGTCTTATGGAGGGAGGCCTGGACGGGGTCACCACCGTCTAATGGCGGACATGTTGTGGCCGCAGGGGAGGAGGAGTGTCGGTATAGCGTTGGCTGCTCTCCCTATCTCCTGCAGCCGAAAAGTGAACTGAACCGTGACAGGGGGACCAAGGGTGCCATACACGGGGTCATGGAGCCCATGTGTTGGTTTGGTCCCTGTGGTGGTCACGGCGTGCGATGTGTTCTGGTGCGCCGGTGAGGGGGGGGTACTCCCCAGAGGAGGGCCCAGTGACGGAGAGCCGCGGCGGGTCCGCGGATGACTGCTTACGCGTGCCCGTGTTCCCGCTATAAGTGGCACAGGAGGACATCGTTGAGTTTTAGTGGGTTGGAGTCCCCCATAACTGGACTATCTCCCCGTGGTAGCGCAGTTTGCATTATGTGTAAATATTATTATGCGTTTATAAAATAATGCTTTATAACATTATGCCTTATAAAATTATGCTTCATTATTATTATGTCAACAGTATTTATCGGCCGCGACTTACAAATTGTAGGTCGTGGGTTCGAGCCCAGGCAGGCGCTTTAATTTGTGTAAATTATTTCATCATCACTGCTCTCAAAACGGTGAAGGAAAACATCGTGAGGAAACCGGCATGTCCTAGAACCTAACATTCGAAGACATGTGACATCCACCAACCCGCACTGGGCCTGCGTGGTGTTTTACGGCCCATTCCCTCTCACAGAGAGGAGGCCTGTGTCCCAGCAGTGGGAATATTAATAGGCTGATGTTGTGATGTGATGTGAATGTAAATTATGGGAATACATTTTATGCTTATCATTATTAAACCAGTTCTTCCCACAGCTTCTAGTACCGTAAAAATCGTTGATTATTTATTAAACAGCTTGGGAATTTCTTGTGAATATCAAATGCAGCAACATCATTTGAATAAAAAACCATATCAGTCGATCAACTTCTGACTTTCAATAAAACTACAATCGCATTGCAAAGTTTATTAGCTTTAAGTATTAATAAATAATAAATACATTTATTGTCTTCACAAGACATTACTATCACAATCATTCACACAGTTATGGCAAGTCTAATTCTAACAGTATGTGCAGATATCCAATTTAATTCCCTTTGCAGAATAAGATGCCTGATTAGAAGTCTGTAATCTCAAAATGATTTGTTCCACACTAGCCTCAATTTTTCGCATCAATTTTAATCCAAAAGGATTTTTCTCCATTTTTCAAAAGTGAGCCTGAATGTTGAAGAAATCCTTATAATTGATGGGTGGGTGACTTTTCTGTCTGTTTTATTTCTACAGTTTAGGTCAAAAATTGTAATATCTGCAAACCCTTATTCTAAGGGTAACTAATGTCACTTGGTAACTAAAAATTACTGCTTAGTGCTCACCTAAAGACAAGCATGACCAATAAGTCATGTTGAACAAACTTAGTTGTTATTATAGATAGCATTACGCCTATATTTGTATGCCTTGTACCTATGCACATACGTCATGACTCTAACTTTAGGCGCTTTTCTCACGCGTCGGTGCCATTTCGTTTCTGTACTGGCAGGCACCCGTGTCGTTTCAGTACAGATTCTTTACCGAGCGTATACACGTACAGCACATTTGTATAGATTCGGAAACAAAAACGCACCGACCTGATGAGTAGGTAGTAGGGAGTAGGTAGTAGTACCTTAGTTTGTAAAGTAAATTATTGAATGCCGAGCAAAGTACAGACTACTACAAATTTTGTAGTCTCCTCATGAGGCGAATTCACGCAGTATTTGAACTCCATCCTGTTTTTATTAAGCTCTGTGGTGAGAAGGACATAGTTTTCTTTTTCATTCATATTTAGTACCTTTGGTTTTCTTCCTGAAGGTTGGAAAACTTGCTGGTAAAGTTAGGGTCACAGTTAACTAACAAATAATAGCCACAACATCATACTTGCTATCTAAAATTCTTAACAAGCATGGGGTATTATGCCTTCTGATTTGACTTCTTTGATAGTTGTAAATGAAGTCCCAACAATGAGGGGTCTATGCCGGCAATCGCCGTAGCCATGGGCCTAGCTATTGCCACTCCTGATGCGGCTATAGCAGTGGCCATTGGTCTTGAAGCTGCCAGGCCATGCTCACCGATTACTGCGAGACCTGGAAATAAATTAAACACTAAATAAAGGAATGTTTTTTTATAAGAATCTAACGCTGTCTATCCGGCAAGATCGTGAGCAAAATCAGGTTAGATAAATAAGAACTGGGGGGTGACCATAAGCTCTTAGAGCGATATCAATTTGAGATCGAATAAGGGACAGATGTATCTGACCTGTATACATATGTCACTTACTCGATATCAAATTGATACCGCTCTAAGATCTTATGGTCACCCCCCTGCTCTATCTATCAAGAAAAATACTCGTTCATTAAGGAAACACTGAAGAACTAATTAATCTGCCTAGGAACAGTCACATGTGGAGATGGCTATAAAAGTCCTGAGATTCTAATTATTTCAATCGACTTAAAAAAACCGGAGGTAATCTATTCGACATGTATGTATGTAATATTGTTGGCATTGCACAATATTCACATATGTTACTCTGTATGGGCTTCTAAACAAGTGTGCCAAATTTCATAAGTGTATGTATGTTTGTTTGTGTGTGTTGTTTGTATGTATGATTGTTCACGCATTTCACCGAAATTACTTATCGGATCGTGATTTGTTTTAATGGATTAAATATCTCTCAACTTAGGGAACAGTGCAAGTTTCATCAAAATCGGTTCAGTAGTTTTCAAGCTATGGAACATACAACAGAATTCTTTAGCGACAAACAGCACGAACGTGTAAATTAAGTTATTATGGTTATTTTGTCAATCCTTTAGGTACATTACTATATAATAGGGTACTAAATTTAAAAAGAGAGAAATAAGCATTTTGAATTCATTTCATTACAAAACTAAATGACTTCTAAAGCAAAATACTAAAAAGTGCAAAAATAACTTTCGTTTCGGAAGTCGGTGTTGAAAAACGATAAAAACAAGAGGTACCAAAGACACCGACTTCCGAAACGAAAGTTATTTTTGGACTTTTTAGTGTTTTGCTTTAGAAGTCGGTTTATAATTTGTGAAAATGTTTTGGTCAGACATTTCCACTTAAACAATGACGATTGGGTAATTCTGAAAGTCTTAACATACAAGTAGTGACATCTAGCGGCGAGATTAAATACAACATAACCGTATGTATGTGTTACTTTCAACCTGTACCAACTAAACATACAGCTCACAACTTGGTGTTCGAGCTACTAAGTTTCCTCAATGTCTCGTTGGCAGCACCGTCTCGATTCTTATTCAAGTATTTTACTAAAAAAAACTATGAAATGTACTTACCAACAGGTTTGGCTTCAGCAATGGTTCCCCTTTCTAGGAACTCGGCACCACCGACATCGTCGTTTTCATTGCTCGAAGCATCGATGCCTACGCCCTCTTCTGCAATCTGAATATTATAATTTGATGTTACGATTAATTCGTTAGTTCCAGAAAACATGTTTTTATTTTCATAAATTATATGCCTACGAGTATTACTTAATTTTGTTCTAAAGAAGTTATTCTTCATCGTGTATGGACTAAATTAGAGCCTGTAAAATGGACGATGCCTAAATCACAATGTAATGCAAACAAAACGGTTACTGCAACAAGGTGCTATTAGTGTATAGAAGGATGATGTTGTCTATCTCTTTGTGCATATAGGGAACACAGGTACACGCATTGTTTATTTTCTCTAATTCTTCCTTATCGTGAAATGTAATTCTTAATCTTTTTTATTTATTTTCTATCCTTTACTGTTCCACAACTGGGACTTACTCAAGGCCTTTTATGCTTTAATTTTAAATATAAAAAAAAAAACTACATAAACTTACATAGTCATCATCTTCTTCTTCATTCTTAGTCCTCACGTTGACATTCTTTTTGAACAGCTTATCAACATCATCAACTTCTTCAATCAATTTTATGATATTTGAAGCAGCTTCTCCCAAGGCCGCCAGCTGAGTCTTAAATCTAGTCTTTTCAACATTTGGTAGAGATCCAGTCTTACGACCAAGATTATTCAATTTCAAAAGGCTTGTTGATAGTGTTTTAAGATTTTGCAAATTCTTGGCCATGACTTTAGCAATGAGGTTTTCATCGCTAACTTTCATGATATTTTCACTGCTGATGTTTTCTTCGGAGACTATTTTCTCACCCGTTATCTTGCCAAGGTTATCTTTTACAATTTCCAAGTATTGACCCTTGGCTCCTCCGTAGAACGGCAAGTATTCTACTGATGGCCTATAAAGGTTAAAAGTAATGGGTAAATATTTGTTCAAGTTCTCGCTGTGTAACTACTGTGGATTATCTCCCGATTTCTGAATTAAGAATTTGAAGTTGAGTATTTGTCAAACTCTACTGCAGCCACTTTGGTATTAAAGTGGAGATGAAAATTTTGTAACTCTAAATACTTAATTCAGAAACCGGCCCTATTTCTAGTTTTTGCCTTGTATATGTAGGCATATTCCCATAGCAATATTATCTAGACAGACTATGAATCATAGTCTCAAAAGTCTAACAGTAATTCCACATTTGGGAAGATGTGGGTGCAATTCAACATAATTTGCCCAATTCATCCACAGTTTGCGTGGCGTAACCGTTATGTTTGCGTCTAATCCATTAAGCATATTGACCTATCACAAGAATGTTATGAGTTTGAACTTTGTTATTCATAACTTCATAAATATTCTGTTGTTAGACTGGTTTGTTGGTGGATGAATTATTACTTCAGTTGGATTGGTCTGGGTTACTAAATTATCATAATTATGGTTTATTTATTATGTTCTAGATACATCGCAAAACATCTTCATCATCAACATCTTCAGTAGAATCTACTTTGCTCCGAATTATTTGAAAAGTGTATGATAATATTTCAACAATAACAAAATGCTACTGACCATGACATTACTAGAAGTGTTTCAGATAAAATAAAACAAACATGACTTCAAATTAAATTAACATTTATTATACTCTCGCCATTTACATCGATCTTATTTTATTCCAAGTTACATTCAATTCGAAAATCAATTTTAAGTACACAGTCAAAATTAGTTTTCGAAACTAAATCAATTCATTATTACTTTTACTTCCTAGTTAATGATCAACCGATATCATTGATCTACAAATTCGTATAGATAAAGGTCTGATTGTGCATGAGCTACGCCTCCAGGGCCTGCCACTGCTGTCGCAAGAGGCGCATGGAATATAGTTCCACTCTGATTCCTCGCTATTATTACTTGTGATATGGGATTTGCGAAAGCTGTCCCTTGAGAGTTTACAGCATGAGCTATCGGTTTTATAAACAGCATGAATGTCGTTTCTTCCAATTTCAAGGGTGCCTCCTGAAAATTCATGCCATTGTATATGTACTGATCTGAACTCTTCACTGATCTGCTCCACTCTCCGTCTCGTCCCCATCCTCGTCCGTAGAATCTAATAAGTGAGAAAGAGAATAGTTTAATGAGAAGGAAGATATGATACATGTGGGTTAGTTAGAAATGACTATCGTTTGTTAGGATGGAAATAAATAATAGGACCAGTAGCAACAACTTTTCCTTCAGGTATAGCTTGTAATAATTGTGCAATAGAACCGTCTATTTTACTTTGTGCTTGTAGACGATGGGCGACTGATGTGAGGTCGGCATCCGAGGATAATGCTACGATTCGTGCAGCGGGTCCGGCTACAGCGAGTCCTCCTGGTTGGGTATAAGCTAAACCACCGGGGCCTACAATGGCGGTTCCACCTTTGCCAGCAGTCGCCACTCCTCCAGGTCCTGCGATAGCTACTCCTCCTCGCCTAACTTTCAGCCTGTTTATGATGAAACCAGGCCCAGCTGGCTGTCGTTGTTTGTGACCAAACAGATCTAGAAATTGAAATCGCACGTCTCCATTATCATAACCAACGGTTTTAATGTCTTGCGTTTTAGCAGGCTCTCGCTTCGTAGGTTTTGCAGTCGTAGTAGTTAGTTTGAGAGCAAAGAATTTGTTTAGTTTAGCTGGGTCAATTTCTTGCAGTTGACTTCCATGAGCAACAGTGCGTTTCTTAACTGCTCTTTTTTGCCTTGACTTTCCTTCTCTAGTTGGGTGCACAATTAAGTTTCCAGTTTCTTCAATTTCATCTTGGTTTTTAGTAACATCTTCAATAATAGAATTCATATTCTCATTCGATTTTTGTTTCCTACAAACATCGGCGTTTTGACCATACTCAATGAAATTGTTCCATCCTCCACCGTTCATGATGCTGAGCAAAGGGTCTCTGATTAGAACTGGAAAGAATGACGCGAAGGGCCATTGAAAAGGTGGTAGACTTGGTAAAGATGGAAACGATGGAAAAGGTGATGGAGAAGGTGATTGACCATCTTGGCGGGTTTGCATTTTCGTAGCGTATTCCATCGGATTAATATAATTATTGTACATGGCCTGCATATTGTTCATGGGTGGCATGACAAGAACAGGAATATTCGTGATGTATGGACCTGGCATCATTGGCATTTGTGCTTGATTTCCAGGTAGTAAAGAAGCCAACTGTCTTGAGTATCTGGTATCATCTAGATCATCATTGTAAATTGCATTACTCTCTTGTTGTTGCATATTGTTGGTTTTTTGGTTTAATTTACCAGAAGCTATAACTTGTTGAAGTTTTTCTAGAATTTCTTTATCAAGGATATATTCTCCTCCTGTCTGATGCGGGGCGTTCCATTGGTATTGATTTCTCTTACTGGGTTTCTTGAGCGCATCATTTATAGCTTTTATTTTTTCCAATATTTCTTTACTTATATCTTCGATCTCTCTGTTAGTTTCATCATAAGCTAGTGTCCTCTCTTGTCCTTGAGATTCTTTTAATTCAACATCAGATGTCACCGCTCTGAAACGTATGCCATCTATAGTTAGTTTTTGAATACATGTATTTTGACTTACATCAAAATGTGTGATACCTTCATCCATAAGCATTATTTTTAGCGTGTAAATCACAAAGCGGTGTTGAAGCTTATAATATAGTAATTAAAGTGAACCATACCTGAACTACTGCTGATCCCGTGTAGGCTTTCACTAATAATTTTAAGCTCTACTTTTTTGTTAGTTGTGCTGGTTCTACATAGATGTGCATTACAGTTGTAAAACTGTTGACGTTAATGTTTTAAACAGTACCTACCGTAGCAGTTTTCAGTCATTTTACAAATTCAAAATACGCGTTAGATTTTTATTAGAAACTGAAATCATTGAATATTTTTGACCAGACAAGATTGTTTATTCAGGAATGATACACTTTTACCATCATTTTTTTAGTATTATTGAAAAATTACGTTGATATTTCAAACCAAGATAAGTTTAATTTAAATTGTCATTTATGTACTTTAAACATGTCGATGTTTCCAAGTAAATGGATTTAATACTAAATGAATGAAATGGTCATGAAAAAAAATTACAATGGCCGCAATGAAATCAGTTTCGAAAATAACATTAATGATTAGTTCGTGTCAAATATGTATAATTGCAGTAAACGTATCGCTCAAGAGTTATGTATCATTATCTACAATATTATTATTCTATGGTATTTTTGGTTAGAATGAAACTTACTCATTATTTGACGGACGTGATGAGACCTCCAGACAGGAACACGCGAGTAGCACCTGGAATTAAAAACAATAACAATAAGAATGATTTTACAGCAAAATTAGCAAGGTGTTAATTGAGAAACACTATCTCAAAATAATTATCCAAAATAATCTTCAAATTCGTGAATTACTGTTTAGTGGTTTAGAGGTAAATTATTTTCCAAAATGATATACTTTCGAATTTGCGTTAGTCAACAAAACTAGCCGTAGCATGCCAGATACATAAAAATCAGTAGGTTACTCTTAATCAGTATTGAAACACAAGTATTTATGAGCTCAAAATAGAGCTGCCCATACCGATACACTTTCTAGAGAAAGTCATGCATCAAAAAGCCATAAACACAAAACTTGATGCTACATTAGAAAAGCCTAACTATAATAATATAATTAACTATTATTATTTACTTAACCTACAAACCAAAAAACATATAAGACATTGAAATAAAGTTTAATTTCAAAATTCTAGCTTCATGTACCTATATCGCCTTTTCAAAAAGAAACTTTAAAAGAAACGCATATGAACTAAATCATCTTATATAATACTCGTAAAATAATAACTCGTACCTGCAGTCCGGTAATTTAATCAATGATGTTTTCCTATTGGGCAAAACTTTATGAGCACAGATATGCTTTATATCATTAAAAAATGAGGCAAAATTAAGATCGAGTGGGGCAATACAGAATAAAACAATTGGTTAACGAAGCAGATATTCTGTACCAAAAAATAATATAAGTGCAAAACAAGATAATTAGCATTGATTTATAATAGTGATTTCACTTGTATCTAATTTCCTTGTTTCTGTTCTTTTTAAGTGTTTTTCTAACCTAGACTAAAAGAAAGTGAAACTATTTGAGATTTAAGTGGAACTTGTCGTCCGGCGCCTGCGCACCTACCGGTTTCGATGTTTCTACAAGCAATCGTACGGTAGCTTTTTTAATAAAGGCTTGTTTGCCTTGTAATTAATTTAAATGGTAATTACATACTATTTAATGAAGTTGGAAGGGTGTGGCTTTACGAGTAAATAGGTCTCGT
Organism: Orthosia incerta; assembly: GCA_948252205.1. NCBI lineage: Eukaryota > Metazoa > Arthropoda > Insecta > Lepidoptera > Noctuidae > Orthosia > Orthosia incerta. Next base: position 25,217,022 of record OX411746.1, read on the forward strand.
TTCGATTCTGGGAAGATTTTTTATTGGAATGATGAGCTGAGTTCGATCAAGACTTGAAAATCAATGGTACCTAATGAGGCGAAGATTGTACCTAGGAGAATACTGTAATAAAATATAAGGCATCAGCCCCTATACCCCGACGTGTCAAAACTATCATGTTCGACTGTTAAAAAGGGACAGATGTATACAAGTCATATACATCTAGCCCTTACGTCCACACTCAAAATAACCTTACTCTAAGAGCTTATGATCACCCCCCAGTGAAATAAATAACATGTGATTATGATCATGTTTAGATAGCGTTTGGTTTAGCGAATAATCTTAAAACCGTTGCTTTTCCTAATACCTATAAACCTAAACCAAATTTGTCGAGAGAGACTGGATCCCAGTGTGTACATATAAATATTGTAACACTTTTTATAAAATGATTAAAACTTATCATTATTAAATATTAATAACCATTATGCTAAGAAAAACAATGTTCATTTCTGTTAAATTGTTCACTAAGCAAATAAGTTCATCTGAGATCTGACTCATTCTAACTTTTCAATCGTAAAATTTTAGTAGGATCGTAAAGGTGAATTCTAAATTACCAAAACAGTATAAATTATAACGGAAAACAAATACGCATCGATAAAGGTAACCGTGTCAAACGTTGATACTGTTTTGGCGATCGGCCCGAGAGAGGCGAGGTCACGTTGAAAGCTGAGCGAAGATGAGGCGAGAAAGCACACAGCACCTTTGTTGCAGTAGTATTTTTAAAACGTGCGAGGTTATAACTATATAAGTTGGTTAGATTAGATAAATGAAATTTTGACTCTATGTTGTATGTCATTTTGCGTTAAATAAAGAATTAAAATTTCGAAACATGGCTCAAAGATAAGTAATAATAATAATAAATCTTTGTTTGCAGTTACTTATTACTAGTAAAATGTCAACTTTGAGAAAATATGAGTAGGTGCATTGCTTTTGCTTGTTTTGCATGCAGACGATTTTTTTCTGTACATTATACGGAGATTGTTGGTATGTTTTATCTTACAAATAAATTATAAATGTGAAAAATTGGATAGATGTGTGTGTGGATGTATGTTTGTTACTCAATCACGCCAGAACGGCAGTACGGATCTGGATGAAATTTGGCACAGAGATACATTATAGTCTGGAATAGCAAATACTACTTTTCATCCCGGTTTAATGTTCCCTCGGGATGATAAAACCATTTTTCACGCGGGTAAAGCAAGTTCGTAATAAACAGAACCATTTTCAAACGTTTGATCATTCACAGAACATTTTACATTTCACCAAGTCTTTCGCTGCGTCAACTATGAGACCGCATCTTATTTCAAACAACGTACACCTAACAAGGAAATTACTGGGTCACGTACACTTATTGTGTTGGTATTTTGCAGTAGTACCGTTAGCTTTACTTATTTGTACATATTGCCAATAGGTGTTTACAAAAAATTGGGCCGCTATCGTTGGCTGACTGTGTAAATGCCACTTAGAGCTGATTACTTTTCTAAGGCGCCATCTTTGATTTTGTTTTGTTTTTCTGTTTTATTTTGATTGACGTGTTGAAGTATTAATGGCCAGTATCTTCATTTTGTTTCGGTAATTAGTCAAAATGTCAGACATAATGATGATTTTTCGTGACCGCGGATAGTAACGGGTTGCGGTTAACTGGCTTAATGGATTGGGTTGAAAGTTCATAACTTCAAAACAGAAGTATACTCCACGTTCTCATTGGACTGATGATCTTTGAGATGTCGGCTAGTGGAAAGCTCTCTCTCGACAATCTTGAAACATGACTTGACTTTTTTTTTTAAGAAAGACTTTATAATCACTACTAATGTTTTATCCGCCTACACGCACTTTTCACAAACATGTATTTGACTTTTCACTGCCATATATGGAATAGTTTTCGAAGGCCTTAGAGGGCATACTATTCTTGCATACAAATAAGATTATCTTCTCGTAGTTCTTCTTATCTGTGATCATACTTGAAACTCCACATAACCATACAAACAGAAAAGGAAACGGGGTATTCAGATAAGAATAACCTGATTTTGTGATTAATAAATAAATAAGGTCCGCATCCACACTCACATATTTTTGGAAAGTGTCTCCCTCAAAACCTACATCGCATGTCAGATTTAAATCTAAAATGTTTGTTGTGTAAATATAAAAAAAATAATTGATAAATTACCTTATAGGTTGATGGATAACTGATGAAGACAAATGAAAGAGTGCCTCAAATACATAGGGATAAGGGTTAGAAAATGAACATCACATCATCATGGAGACATCTGTAAATTTTTAGTTTTTCTCTGAACTTTGTTAACACGCAAAAACTTAAAGTTTACACCCAACTAGTCAAGAAATGTCTACAATAATCTCTGCAATCCCTACTTTATTCAAGATTAGTGGCCAACGGAACTTCTCTAAATCTGCAGGAAATTTCAAAGCTGAAAGAAAACTCAGATAAGAATCTCAGAAATACATAATTTTATAGTTTAAACCGAAAACAGTAGCAATAGAGTGCTATCTGGACTTAAAAGGTTATAACGGACTAAATTCTTCTAACACAAAGAACTTACATAGTTCCGGCTAACTTAAAAGGGCAAAGCGGTCATATCTAAACTTGCATACCAAATTGGTAGCTAATCTTAGATCTGCCTCGTCGGGCGTGTATCGGTTATAAATCTTAATTGTTTTATTGTCTCTTAGTTTTTGGAAGGTTATGAATATCAAGTGTCTAAGATCTTGTTATTTTGGCATAGAAAATAATTTATTTTGACTAGTGATGAGCGTAAAGTTATAAAAATTGTTTTATCGGTATTTAACTTCTGCCAGCGGCTTTGCTCGAGTGAAAATCGAAAATTGTCCCGAGGAAACATATTCCCGGCATAAAAAGTATCCTATGTGTTATTCCTGAATATAATCTATCACTATGATAAATTTAATTAGTTCCGTTCAGCCGTTCTGGCGTGATCGAGAAACAAACTTCCATTTAAACTTTCGCATTTAAAATACTAGCTCTTAGTAACGGTTTCGCCCGCGTGGGTGTCGGGAATTATTCCATGGAACCATAATACCAGGATAAAAAGAAGACTATGTGTATGCAGACTATAATCTATCTCTGTGCCAAATTTTATCCTGATCTGTTAATTTTGGCGTGATTAACAAACATCAAACCCTCCGAACTATCGCATTATTTTATAATATTATAAATTAAGTAGGAATAGGAGGATATATTCGATTTTTGTACATAAAGTTATTTTGCGTGTAGAAAAACATCGTTAATATTGGTAGCAGAATTGATTTGGCAACAGTGAAAGGGTTAGCAAAAATCAACCATTACTTTTTGAGTGATCTGAATATCAATGTTTTGTTGTTATGAATAGAAAACATCCAATTTACATAAATAATCTTTGTGAAGCCTACAAAAGATAATAAATGTTCTCGTATAAATATTGATTTTTATGGCAGTAGCCTACATGTTTTCGTTTTTATTAAAACGAAATCTTTACTTTATTTACATATTTTATTGCGGTAGGTCGTAAAAGGAAAATCAGATTGATTTTATTATTTAAATTAATTACGTTTATTTTCTAACGCTGCTTATTTTATATAGTGTTATCGATATTTAAAACCGCAACGACGTAACATCACTATTCCACTATCCATGATCAGCATAAAAAAATATAATCTTCTACAATTTTTGAAATTAGAATTCAAACTTGATGAATATGCATACGTTTCTATTCGATCACTCATGATCAGGAAGAACAAAATTTATTCTTCAACAATATTTGAAATTAGAATTCGAACTTGATGAACATGCAAACTTCACTATTCCATCACTCATGATCAGGCAGTACAAAATTTATTCTTCTACACTATTTGAAATTAGAATTCGAACTTGGTGAACATGCAATGTTTAATGATATTTTTATTCTTTTGTTTTTTTTATTTAGAAAACCATAAGTAAAAGTGATACTTTATGACATTTCTTTTGAAAACGAGTTTCGTTGACGTACGAAAGTTGGAAATGGACAGAAATGAGGGCCATGTCTAAGCACGCAATGTCCATAATCACAACAGAACCAGTGTAAGTAAAGTTATGATGCTGTGAGATAATAGATGGAAAGTGGTTTTCTGTGTATACGTTTATATTGTATTTATGGCCAATAAAGACTTCTATCTGGTCAGAGGTCAGTTACCCGTGAGAATTGAAAGAGCTATTTCTACTTAAAGTTCTATCATTATGTATCTTTATTGTGAATCGTTTTTGTACTAATGATTTTTGATGCACTGACTAAGATACTCGTATTATGTTCCTGCTGCTACTCTAAAGAACTAGAAAAAGGTCATGTGTGTTATTTAGATATACTGGTTATCTGTAGGCCACAAGGTCAAGACTCTAAAGTACCTTTGTTTCCTGTTATTGATGTCAATGATCTTGGCAAATATAATTTAGCCCAAAACAAAGTCTGGAGTAAAAGTGTGTACACAAGTTTTACTTATTTGAAGCAGTACTATTTACTTATTTGACTTATTTGCAGCAGTTATCTTGAAGTGAAATTGCATAAATCATGGTCAAGGGCTGAGAGATTTTTTATGTTTTAGTATAACTTTTGGACAGTAGACAGAAAAGAAAACTTTTTGTTTTAGTATTTGTATAGTACCTAGTGTTACGATTGGCTTAGTAAAATCAGGATCAGATTTATAAATAACTAACTAGTTTTTTCCTTTATCTTCGTTTCAGTTGCTTATTCGCCCGCAACGAACATTTTCCCGGTTTAAAAAGTAGATTATAATAAATAATAATAATAATGAAATTGTTTATTGACACAAAATACAGGTGTAACATACTTATTTGAAGCCCTGGCTCCTGTGCTAGGTAGCAACCTGTGTTACAGGAGCCAGACGGACGGACGGACGGATTATGACGCTCAGAGATTTTCTAGTTAACCTAAATGTAATGGATTAAATGTTTTAGTTGAATTAACAAAAAAAAATGTGTTCTCCCAAAATTAAATTAAATAATTAGATAATTAATTCGGGCGCCAGGGAGGTTCACACAGTACAAAGACAATAAAGGTTGCCGGCAAGAACTAAATGGAAGAGTCAGACTTTAATTTTTTTAGTTATATTTGAAAAAAAATCGGCTGATACTTTTACTTTACTTCGGAGATAACCTCCTACATCCAAACGTAGAAACTTCATATTTTGAACATTGTTTTAGTTTTGTTTTAAAGCAAAATACAGCTCAAAATAAGAAGAAGAACGCCCATTATACACTTTCCTTTTAAATTTTGTCCTGTAATAATTTAAGTGGTGTACAATAAAGTATATAATAAATAATAAATACAAATAAATATATTAAAGCTTTTATTTTAAGCTTCTTGATGTTGGTAGTGTAAATATATAGGTAGCACCTATATCGCTAGCTGGAGGCGTAGTTATGTGCCTTAGTAATAAAAAAATCAATCGGCCGAGCCTTTTCCCAACTATATTGGGATCGGCTTCCAGTCTTACCGGATTCAGCTGAGTACCAGTGTTTTACATGGAGCGACTGCCTATCTGACCTCCACAACCCAGTAACTGGGTAACACGGTACCCCTTGGCAAGACTGGTGTCAGATCTCAAGCTTCTGACTACCTGTAACGACTGTCAAAGATCTTCAAATCACAGCCGGGGCCAACGGCTTAACGTGCTTTTCGAGGCACGGAGGAAACTCGGTATGTTGAAATGGTCACCCATTCACGGACCAACCTCGTCAAGCGTTGCTTAACCTTGATGGTCGACCAGTGCGGCTGTTATTATTGAGCCACGAGCTCCTCATGTGCCTTAGTGATATTGAGTATAAATATACAAAGTGCAACGGTTTCGATCGTCAAGTACATAAATACCAATACCTAGTAGATATGTGACATTTACTATTTTTACATACATTGCATACTAGGTAATCTTTTGCGTAACTCGTTCTTTTAAATATAGCAGTTTTGCAGGTTAAACAGGATAACATACCCATAGTTCATTTATTTATTTATTTCTGTCCTACACTTTTTAGGGTTCCGTATCCAAAGGGTAAAAACGGGACCCTATTACTAAGACTCCACTGTCCGTCTGTCTGTCACCAGGCTGTATCTCATAGACTGATCACGGTTTAACAAGCTAGTTAGCTATCAAGCTAGACAGTTGAAATTTTCACAATTAATGATGTATTGCTGTTGCCGCTATAACAACAAATACTAAAATCAGAATAAAATAAATATTCAAGTGGAGCTCCCGTACAACAAACGTGATTTTGTTGCCGTTTTTTGCGATAATGGTACGGAACCCTTAGTGCGCGAGTCCAACTCGTACTTCGCCGGTTTTTATGTATATTTTTAAGTAGCTATTTTTTGTCCAGCAATGATGGTTTACCTTCACCTGTAGTTTTTCATTACCTTACAAAATGGTCGTACGTTTACTTGGAATACCTGGTATATGGACAGTTTTGAATATTGATTGGCACTTTGGTAGTCTTTTTCATTAACATTGAGGAAGAAATTGTGGTATCTGTACGAGTATCATAAATTGTTGTTTTTGTGAGTGGCGGATACTAGTATATGCGGTTATTTAAATGTGTATTTATTTAGGTTTAAGCTGAATGTGACCAGAATGCGCGACCTTGTAAAAAAAACTTACTTTTTCGTAGAGATTTTAGCGTGAAGTCAAAAATTAATTCAAAAGTGTACTCTTGAATTTCCGTATTATGCAAAAAAAAACCTACTGAATTATTTCTTGAGCTTTAAAAATTGCTCCTCATATCCATTTGGAAAACAACATTATTTAAGTTCAAACACGGAGCACTTGAATCTCCTCACTAGGTAAAACGGTCATGTGCGAGTGTTATGTTTGCCAACCAATTTCGTAAACACTACACCGTTATGAAGATACGTGTACAGTACAACTATTTGCTTAATGTCCCTCGGCAAAATTCGTGTTTCGTCAGTCATCGAATTCCTTACAGTTGCCCTTTGAACTTGGTCAGTGGTATCTCATCTCATACAAAGAAACCGTGCCGACGTTCTGTACTGATTATACAATTTTTTTTTGTACTCCGATCGCGTTCGGTTCCGTTCCACGGATATAGATGGTGATCTATCTATCGCCGTAGAATGGAACCGAACGCGACCGATTTACAAAAAATAATCGTTACAATCAGATGGAAAACGCTAGGTACATTGACACGGTTTCTTTGTATGGGATGAGGCATCTGTATGCTAGTTTTATATAATCTGTGACTTGGTGCAGACCGGACGCTCTCAATCAACTTGGAAGTATATAGAGTATACTCTTTTAACTTAATGTAATTTATTTAAAAAAATGGGAAGAAAGCTGCTATATGTTTCACACGGAAATCAAAACAACAATAAAGTACTTAGCACGATAAATCTAATAATTGATGGACATGGAAATTAGCGTTTTTTCGGAAATACGATGATTGCCGAGGGACATTAAGAAAATTGTTGTACTGTACTACTATGTAAAGACAAGTTTGAACCGCTTTGTACTTTCAAGCTTTAGTTTATACTTTAATCTGTTTCTTTATCTATAAAATGTTTTTTTTTTTGAGATGGTTGAAATGACATTTGAGTAGTCGAACAAATTAGCTTTTACTTTGAGTTTTTATATTTTGTTATGATAATATAATGATATGATTAATAAGAACTTTATACATCTTTTAGATTTATCCATTTCGGGAACATTTTTTGTGGTATTACAAGCACTTCAATATGAACCTTCATAATTAATTTAATAATATCAAAAAAAAGCTTTAATTTTTATTAAAATTAGGGTCGTAATCGCAAAAAATAATAAAAAGGTACTCACCAAAATTCCGAAAAGGTAAGGTCGGATCATCTTTCCAGGTACAATAATATCGATAAATAAAACACGTTACTTCTAATCGAGTATCGGTATTTAAAATTTGAATTTGGAACACGTGCGGTCACTCGCGCTGTCCACTGGCGAGTTCGAAGCTCGAACCGCGTCGCCAGGTTTTGCTTCACATTGAAAATGATTTTACCACGTATTTGAATCTCGAACGTAAGTTTTTGAGTGAATGTGAGTTGAAAGTGTGAACTCGCCAACTTGTTAAATTAGTCGAGTAGTTAAACATCGTTGATTGTAGAAAGAAAGAAAAAGAGTTTATTGGCTGGAGCCAAGACACTCTTTTTTTTATTATGGTATGGCGATAAAAATTAAATTATCTTTAAATCATACGAAAATACTTGTGTTTATATTTTTATCATGATAAAAAATATATGAATTTTAAATTAAATTATGCAATTTTTTTTATAATTTGAATATTTTTTCATACTTAATTTTATCCCTGATGAGCACTCTTGAACTCAAAAGTCATCATCTTATTCTTAGATTACTTAAATATTTATAGCTCCAAACGAGTTACTGTTCATTAAAACTTTTCATACCGTTCCTAGATGACCTTTACGTAGCACACAACTTACCCCTTAAGTCACATAAAACAAAAGAGGATTACCCTACAAGCAAACAAAAGATAGTGTCAGTCTTCCATACGTGGACAACAAAGATTTTATCAATACTCATAAGTTTCGAGTTACATTAGTACCACGAAGCAGGGATGCGAATTGTGAAAGTAGATGCTACCTCTTAAATTGATTCTTTAAACTACAAAGTAGACGAAGTTCTGCTCAAAATATCCGTGAAATCGAGCAATTCTCTACAAACATTATTTTCAGAGGTGGACCCTATAGGTCATACACCCACATTTCAACAGGTATGTTTAAGTTCCTTGAAATGGAACATCGTCGACCACATCATCGCTTACCATAAGGTGAGATAGCGGTCAAGCGCGAGCCTATAAAAAAAATAGTTTGCGAGCCTATTGCCATCCACCGGTCTAAAATCCCTAAGCCCCGGGATGATACCAAGAAATTCCAGATCAAAAACCTAAATCCCAACTTTCCCGACTCGGGTATCGAACCCAGGACCACATCAATCAGCAGTAGCGCTTGCGATCACTAGACCAACAAGCAAAAAAAACCTGTTATAATTATAATATATTTTTCTTAATTGACAACATGTTGAAATAAATGTTTTGTCTTGTAATGTGCGAAATGTAGGCTTAATTATAATTTATATTTATCTTAAGTCAATCAAGAAGGATCGAACCTTTTTTATTGCGATGAGATGTTGATAATAAAGCATAAACATTTTTTATTTTTAAATAAAATTGACAGCGGTTACATTAATCATCTGTGTTAAAAAACTAATCAGATCAATTTCTTAAGTGTTTTATTTTTATTACGTTTAGCTATTTTATTGCACGAAGTTTTGGCAATTAAATTTTATTGCATATTTCAATACAACTGGCCATTAATACAACTTGTTAATGTTTGTATTAATAGAAAATCGATTAACTTAGAAGCCGGATCCAGCATCCAAGTGACAGGTCATAATTACTGTGAAACTAATGATTCCAAAAGAAAGGTCATATATTGTTTAAGTAAGAAAGAAAAATATTTATTTGTGCCCCGCACTGGAGACACGATAAAAGCAAAAACATAAAAAAAATACAAAATAAAACCCCTGTGCAAGACCAAAAAGGCTCCGATGGCTCCTAAGACTCAGCATGTGCATCGATATTTGTTTTTTTTTATTTGTGCTTTGAGGGAATTAGATAGTCATTCATCATTCATCATCATTTCAGCCGAAAGACGTCCACTGCTGGACATAGGCCTCCCCCAGGCGTCGCCACATTGACCGATCCCGTGCGTCTCGCATCCAGCGCCTTCCCGCAACCTTAACCAGGTCATCGGTCCACCTAGTGGGAGGCCTTCCAACATATCGTCTTCCGGTTCGCGGTCGCCATTCCAGAACTTTTCGGCCCCATCGGCCATCCGTTCTGCGAGCAATGTGCCCTGCCCACTGCCACTTATGTTTGGCAATTCTTCGGGCTATGTCGGTAACCCTGGTTCTCTTGCGGATCTCCACATTTCATTTTCAGATAGTCATTAGGCTTATAAAATCTTTAATAAAACTATGTTCCTTCTTACAATTTAAACTGCACAATTTCACATTTAAGCAGTTGTTAAGTTTTATTTTTACAGTCGAAAAGTATTCCAGCTAGACGAGGCTTACTTAGAAATATATAACAAACATCACATTTTTTATACCCGCACTAGACTTCGAACTCCGCCGGTAAGCGATGAATAAAACCTACAATATATATAATTGTTTTAAAAACATCGACATTCCGGTACCGCACACGCCCACCACTAGTTTTGAGAACATCGAGTACCGTATTACAATCACTTTTAAATTAACTTTACTTGAACTTGACCTTGGACTTTATGACTGCTGACCCAAATATAAACTTCGGGTTTTTGTTTATATAGTAATTATTATAAATTATTGGTAACTGTTATGATCTATCAAATGTAGGAGTTTCTTTAGGTAAGGCTAATTATTAACCATGTAGCGGTATAATAGAAGAACTTAATAAATTACGACCAATTAATCTTGAGACACGGAGATTTAAGGCATTCAATATTCTAGTAGGGAATTAGATACATTGTTGCCTAGCCTTGGCTAACAGCGTTGTAACTGGGGTTCAAATTAAAATGGTTTTCTTCTGATTGTGTTTTGACATTTGAATGGTACAAGACATTAATCTTGTACAAAATTCTGTTAAAAAACTGGAGACAAAGTGTATTATAAAAAGAAATTGAGGTGTTTGAAGATTAAAATATTTCGTTAGAAAACGATTTCTCTCATTGAATAAAAAAAAACTAATAATTGAAGTATGACAAACACAAATAAATCCCAGAACTATAAATTTGAAGCCATCATTATAAAATACACTTACTGGCCCACGAGGTGGGTAGGTTTTCATAGTATAATGGTCCAGTCCCGAGGACGCCTGTGTCCCTGTAGAAGAAATATTTTGGGTTGATTATCGTTATGATCAAAAAGTCGGTGGAGCCGAAAAGTTCTGGAGTGGCGACCGCGAACTGGAAGATGCAACGTTGGAAGGCCTCCCTCTAGGTGGACCGACACGTCCTGGTTAAGGCGCCTCCCCGAGCAAAACGCCGCGCTAGTCGAATTTTGTGCAGTTTATAAGAGCTATCTACTCTTTATTTAAAAAGAAATATCAATTAATAAAAATACATTAAATTTCTACATATTGTTGATTCTAAAATGGTAGTACACTTTTTTTTTTTAAAGATGTATAATTTGTTTCATAAATGTTGTCTCTACCGGCTGATTTATGCTGAAGAGACAACATTTATGCTGAAGAGCTTAAGCACCTAGGGGATCTAGGGATAAAGATAATGCTTGACCTGTGCAATCAAGTCTGGAAAACTGGCAGTTGGTGTACTGACTGGAAAGAGTCCCTACTAATTCCTCTGCACAAGAAAGGTTCCACTAGAACATGCGGGAATTACCGGACAGTTGCACTTATTTCTCATGCCAGCAAGATAATGCTTTACGTAATCAACGGCCGACTGCAATCGTACCTTCAGTGGCAGACACCCAGTGAACAGGCGGGTTTTGTGAAAGGTCGAGGCACAAAAGAACAGATTGTGAATGTGAGGCAAATAATTGAGAAAAGCCGAGAGTTCAACACGCCGATATTAATGTGTTTCATCGATTACTCGAAGGCGTTTGATTGAGTCAGATGGGGTTGCCTGTGGACTGTGCTTCAAGAGATGGGCGTACCTCAACACCTCGTCTCGTTGATCGCTAATCTGTACCAAGACGGGGTATCCATGGTAAGGGTTAATGACGTCATCTCAGGCCCTTTCAAGCCAGAAAAAGGGGTAAGACAGGGGTGTATTCTTTCTCCTATTCTCTTTAATATATATGGTGAATACATAATGAGGAAAGCCTTAGAAGGATGGGAGGGAGGTGTATCTGTCGGGGGACTAAAGATCAGCAACCTGAGATATGCGGATGACACTACACTCTTTGCGGCTTCAGAAAAGGAGCTGGCAGATCTATTTCGTAGAGTGGAATATGAGAGTGGAATGGTTGGACTCACCATTAATAAGTCTAAGACAAAAGTCATGCTTATTGACAGAACCGGTCAACTCTCTAGAACGAAAGAACTCGCGGACTTAGAATTTGTCAGCGAGTTTATATACCTCGGATCGCTACTTACTGACCAGGGAGGAAGCGAAAGAGAGATCAGGAGAAGGACTCAAATGGCCAAAGCTGCGATGAGTAAGCTGACACGTATTTGGCTGGACAGAAAGGTCTCCAATGTCACCAAGATGAGACTAGTCCGGACACTGGTTTTCTCGATATTCCTTTACGGATCGGAGTCGTGGACGATTCGGGCAATAGAACGGAAAAAGATAGAAGCTTTTGAGATGTGGTGTTGGCGAAGAATGCTCCGCATACCATGGACCGCCAAGAGAACGAACAAATCTATCCTTGATCAACTAGGCATAAAAGACAGACTAACCACGCTCTGCTACCGAAGGATTCTCAGCTACTTTGGTCACATTGCCCGTCGGGATCCGGACAATCTGGAGAAGTTGGTGGTAATGGGCAAGGTGGATGGGAAAAGACCTCGCGGCCGGTCACCTAACCGCTGGTCAGACCAGGTAACCGCCCTCACTGGACTCTCTGTTACAACCGCCCTGAGAGAAGCTGAGAACCGACTGAAGTGGAAGAACATCGTGCATAAAGCTACGAGGGCCTTTCAGGGACACGACCTTCAGTAATGAAGAATGCGACCAAGAAGAGATAATATGTTTCACTAATCGCCTTCCAACAAAACCATAAAATTTTAAATAATTATTGATAGCATGCATCTCCTCGTAAAGTGTTCATTAATTATTTTTTATACTAACACTAATGGATAGACAATTTAATAACGAACATTTTGTAAGTTTTATTTTTTTCAAAAGACCAATATTCGATTTTATAAAGATTTTATTCTAAAATCTGGGCGTATTCACTACCGTAATTCAAGCGCCACCAGTGCCGCTAGGCCAATAGGAATGCTCATATCTCATGCTGATTTTTTGGTCAGGGTACGGCCTTAAGGCTACGGGAATCCGATGGATGCAAGATTCACAGGACCGATCAGTGTAACGACGCTTGGGGAAGGCATATATCCAGTACTAGAGTCTTTCGGCTGAAATGGTGATGAACCTTTGGATAAAAATAAGATTTTCTGACTCAAGTAGGTATCATATTTCTTTCTTTCAGCACCTACTCATCCATTTGCGTATTTTACTATAAACAATGCAAAACAGTGTTTCGTCCGATCTTGATCGTGTTCATTAAGATTAATTAGTTTCTTTCTGGTTTAGCAACTTTCTTTATCTTGAATGTTCTCTATTTAAATTTGTCACATGATCTTTATGGTTAAGGCCGTGCCCTGACCAAAAAATCAGCATGAGATATGAGCATTCCTATTGGCCTAGCGGCACTGGTGGCGCATGAATTACGGTAGTGTGGAATAAAATCTTTATAAAATCGAATATTGATCTTTTGAAAAAAATAAAACTTACAAAATGTTCGTTATATAATTGTCTATCCATTAGTGTTAGAACAAATAATTAATGAATACTTTACGAGGAGATGCATGCTATCAATAATTATTTCACATTTTAATGGTTTTGTTGGAAGGAGATTAGTGACACATATACATCTTTAAAAAAAAAAGTGTACTACAATTTTAGAATCAACATTATGTAGAAATTTAATGTATTTTTATTAATTGATATTTCTTTTTAAATAAAGAGTAGATAGCTCTTAAAAACTGCACAAAATTCGACTAGCGCGGCGTTTTGCTCGGGGACGCGCCTTAATAAGAAGAGGCACGAAAAGAGTTGGAAGACTAGCAAGGGCTAAAAGTTCAGCGAGTTATAGAAAGGCTGTGTTACGAGTCTATTTGAAGAACCAAATCCGTGTCCAAAACGAGTGGTAAAGTCAGGCTAGGTGGATCAACGATCATCGCAGAGTGACTGGCAGCAGCTGGATAAGAGTTGCCGAGAAACAAGAATGGCGTGCAATGGGTGAAGCCTGTCTCAACTAGCGGACTCCAGCTGTCTGATGATGATGAAGGGCTAAATTTAAGTAGGAAGAAGTAATACTTTGTCAGAACCGTTCTCGCTTTATCAGACGTATTGGATGGATAGTTGAGCTTGACTATAGCCATCACTAAAAGCTTACTTAGATCCTGAATAGTACTGTATTCAAACTTTGTTGAGGTCCAGCCCATATCTGGAAGATTGCAAAGTACCTTGTAGAGTTCATTGATTGATTAATAAATTGATTGCTTTTCCATCTTAGTATAATGCCCGTCAAGCGGCTTTTTTGACAATTTATGATCTTTGATGATCCTGTACATCAGGATTCGGTAACGTACGGTACAAACTTGATTTATAGGTATTTCAATTAACTACTTTGATCTTCCAAAACAGGAAATTAGATCATTTTAACAGGACATTGTAATTTAATGGCGGATTGCAAAGTATAAAAAAAAACATACATATTCATCAAATGCTTAGAGAACAGTGATGATTTTTATGGTACCTAACCTTGTGTTTCCGTATTCATCTTTATTAATCTTATTTTTTCACCCTCGCCAGAAAAAGAGGGGTGTTATAATGTACACGTACACTTTGATGTGTACATCTGTGACTTTGTGTATCTGCATCATAGCTCCTAAACGGACAAACTGATTTGATTTAGTTTGAAAAGTGACATTATCGAGAGTGTTCTTAGCTATGTTTGATGAAAAAAGGATCAGCCGTTCAAAAGATGTGGGTGCTTTACTGTTGGTATCCAATTAAGTTTTTTTTATTATCTATAGGCTTGCGCTTGACCACTATCTCATCTGATGGTAAGCTATGATGCGGTCGATGGTGAAGCACGCTTGCCTAGAAAAAACCCATTCACTCTTGACTTAAAGACCCCTAGATTGTAGCTATCGGGAAACACAGACTCGGGCAAGGAATTTCACTCCTTAATAATAAAAGTGTCCCCAAAACGTTTTGTGCGTATGGGTGGGATGTCCGCCATGTACCGATGACGCATCGCCGTACGTCTGGTAGTCTGATGATGGAACGGGCTGGGCGGAATTAAATCATGCAATTCCATCGCACACTCCCCGAAATGTAGCCGATAAAAAACCGGCAAGCTGGCAACTCGGCGACGATGTTCAAGATGTACGTGTTCGATAGATTGTCGATCGAAGCGTGTCTACTACTAGATAAATTATGTAGTTTAAAAATCATGAATAAAACAATGTATGAGGGGTTTTAATTATTTTAAATTTTACTTGTTTATGAAAGAGTGAGCAAAATGTCATGGTAGAAGAAGTCAATCAAAAAAACAAGAATGGTCTGTGTGACAGATATTACCTATGGCTATAAATGGGATACGAGATGCCGTATGCCCAATTTCTAGCCAGTATAATTAACTGAGGTGGCCATTAATAAAGAATTATGGAAAAATAAATCATATTGGGCCGACCCAAATAAATCTGGATAAAAGCAAGATAATTATGATTAAAACTCTTCGATAAATCCTATCCTACTTACTATTATAAACGTGAAAGTTGGGGGGATGGATAGTTTTTTGTTACTCTTTCATGCATAAACTACTGAACGGATTTTGTTGATTTTTTTTCAGAAATATAGTTTTTTTATTTTTATTATTCGAGATGGGTTTGCTCTTGACTCTAGTCTAGGTCAGAGGTGAAAGAGACAAAGTCGACGATGGAGTGAGCTTACCCAGAAAAAGCCTGTCCACTCTAACTTTGAAGAGATTCGGGTTGTATGCGTTCGGAAACACAGACGCAGGCAGAATAACACATAGGCTATAATTTATAAAGATATTGGGTGAAGTACTATACCAGGTATACTGATACCTATTATCGACAGTAAATTTCCACTAGATGCCAAAACCTCTATTAATATATATAACAGATGGTCACAGGCAACAAACTGTAGACAGTCAAGAATGACTTTGCCAAATGTATACCCACGTCTAACAAAAGAACTCCTCTGCCTAAGTAGAAATAACTTCAAAATAATCATAGGGACATTAACGGGCCACATCTTTTCAAAATAGGCGTCACAGACAGCCCGCTTTTCAGGGACTGTTTTAACGCCGTTGAGTCAGCCGCCCACGTAATCCTGGAATGCGAGGCCGTGGCATCTCAACGTGAATGATGAAATCCTCGGCACAGTGAGGTCGCTCCGTGATGTCTGTGAAGCCCTCAAGAAGCTTTTGTGCTTTTGGACGCTGGCTGGCTATGTTAGCCAGTACCCCCACGCACAACGGACCGAATGGGAGTCTAAGTAATGAAACGGAAGTCCCTACTACTACTACTAAACCTCTATTAAAATTCACTATGATCTTCTACGTCAAGTTCATTTCCTCTTGTTTCTTGTAAATACTGATTTCGGTAAAACATTTTTTTTCGAGGGTTCTATTATCGTTTTTAATTACATAAATACGGAATAATTTTCTCCTTGAATTGCTTCATAAACCTGCAATACGAATAAAGCTCAATTATGAACAGTTTTTTTTTACGAATTTTTTTTGGTCTTTCCGGCTTCAAGGTTACGAAAACTTTACGATTTAAAAAAAAACAAGTATTCAAAATTGGCACATGGGAGTTCTACTCGTGCATTTGTAATGAACTATTAGGTAGAAATAGGCAATAAAAAGCCGATGTCACTTTTTTTGGGTCTATAAAACACTGTGCAGTTGCTTTATCTCCTTCTACAGAGTGGCTAATCAATCTATGCTTCCAACAAGCTCTTATAAATTTCGTACGTCAAAATGTCAACGAGCATTAATAATATGTTCCTGATGTGAGTGTACCAGTTTCTTGGCAAGGCCGGTTACCATCAAACGCCGGTCTAATTCCTTGTATGTCATTAAAATATACAGCACGCTCTGAATCAGAGATATCATAAAGAAAGAAGGTTTGTAAATGTCAAGGATTGAAAATATTGCTTAGTGTAATATTTATTATTATTAACTGATTTAAAAGAGTGTCCATGTCCGTTTCTTGCACGTTCTTCTCCATAAAGATTTACATAAGCTTTGGAATGTGCAGCTAGCTTCATCTTTTGTTTTGATCGACTTTTTGATAGTTCAAAAGTGCCTGTAAATATATGGTTTAATTTAAATATATGATTTGAGTTTAAATTTACTTATTAATTTGTTATCTTCAACCAAAAAGCTGTACTCCTAAACGTTAAATAAATCGTAAGCAACATCAAACATTTTCGGATATTGTCAGTACAGAAGTTTTCGGGTTATTAGACGATTCGCAGAAATTTAACTCACCCGAATTGTTCGAATCGACCCTTTTTAATTATATTTTTTTTCTGTGGCGGTTCGCACGAAGTTAATTGATTGGTTTGCGAATCGACCACTCCACAACTACGTAGTAGGCAATTGGCACAAAATTTATTTTAAAGAATAAAAAATACTAAGTACAGTTGTGCTCACCCGTCTCAGCAATAATATTATAATATGAGAATTAATCGAAATGAATGGACATTTTACTTGAATGTGGGAAAGCAATGCATTAAATAAGTAATTACCACTTAAAACGTGGCGATATTATGTAAGTTAGATAAAATAGACAGGCGACAAAACAATAAGAGGAAGACAGCAATATTCGCTACATAATTTTTAAGAGAAAGCTCTATAAGCTATCAGCTCATTCCGGTACCGGTAGGTAAAGACTAATTTAAGTACCAGGAGATTATAATCATGAGGAAGGTAGGCTGGAATCATGAGCGGTAAAAAGATACCCGGTTGATTTTAGATTCTGAAGGCCTAGTACTCCGGTAGTCTCTACTGCTTATGATTCTAGCCCTGCAAATACTTCTTCATGATTCTGGCCTCCTGGTGGTTTGGGTATAAATGATTATAATGCAAATAAAGCAAAAGGTGAAGTTATATCATGATATTAAACTCTCTACTGAATTAACCGAATCTTTGATTTAATCATCCTAAAACAATAAATGTCTGATCCGTAGGTGCCATTTAATTATGTGGAATAAAATTGAGAAAAATATCGATAGGTGCCGTATTTGGCATACCTCAGGTACCGTTCAATCAGTTTCCGTTTAAGTTGGTGCCCAATGTGGAAAACGTCCTCAAATTATATAGTAGTTACTTTAATCAAGACATTTTTTATTAATTTGTGTCTCATTTCATATCAATAACAATATTTAACCCTTAATACTTCTGAACTTGAGTGTACTTTATCTTAACGGTATTGCATAAAACACTATGTGTGTGCCAATTGCCTACTACATAATTTTGGAGTGGTCGATTCGCACACCAATAAATTATCTTTGTGTGAATCGCCACATAAAAAATAATATTATTAAAAAGGTTCGATTCGCACATTTCAGGCGAGTTAAATTCGTTTGAATCGTCCAATAAGCCAAGTTTACTGGTACCGACATTTTTAGAAAAGTTTGTTTTGCATCTGTAATCGAAACCTAATTTTAGAAGCAACGGTACTATTTTATTTTATAGCTGTATTTGTGATAAATTAAACGGTATGCACTAATTAAGTTAATGGTCGAACCGTATTCCGTTACTCATTAGTATTAGACCACAAAATTAGATAATAAAATTGTACAGAACAGATACCCCAAAAATTAAGAATTTGCAACAACAATAAAAAGAAATAAATTGAGTGGTAACACAATTTATATCTTAATATATTTATTTCTTTTTATTGTTGTCTAAACAATTACAGCATGCATAGTCCGTTTTTTGAAATTCAAAAATTACGAGGATAACATGATGACAATGAATAATCAATCATCAACATGTTCAATTGTACAGCAATGCCTGATTAGGACCACACCACACGATTGACGACACGGTTGGCGCTTGGCGGATTGGCGCAGTGATTGAACGATTGGTTGCTGTGCTGCGTGTCGTGGATTCAATTTCCAGCAGAGAGTACCTACAGATAATTGTTCCGGTCTGGTTGTTTGTGTATGTGAGTTTATATGTTTGTAAATGCACTATACAGGGTAAATTCTTAGTGTGGGGCAACATTAAAAAAAATAGAAAAAATAAGACAAAAGACCTCTCAAACTAAAAGAGGATAAACTAATTTACCTACCGGCGTGGGATTTCCCTATTGACATTCTTATTTGATGAATTAGTTTCGGTAAAATGATACGTCATTCAAACCAGTTAGGTACCTAAGGGTTTTGACTTTATAGATTAAATTACCTTAGAAAAACAGCACAGGCATTACCAAAAATAATAAGCCAAGGGTGAGATAAGAGCACAGTAAGGTAAGGACACGTTGAATTTAAATAAAAATGAATTAATCCAATGTGAGGAGAAGTGAAGTGAGAGCAGTGGTGGCCCAGTGGTATCGGCCGCAACTTACAAGTTGTAGGTCGTGAGTTCGAACCCAGGCAGGTGCTTTACTTTGTGTAAATTATTTTACAATGCATGTCCTCGAAAAGAGCGTTTTCCAAGCAGCTAAACTGTGCGGAAAGTGTCACTTTTTTTTACTAGTGCTTTTTACTTTCCTGTACTTTTTAAATTTTTAACTCTTACGTCAGCCCGCCGCATAGAGTTTTTATTATTTGAGAAACGTTTTAAAATTAGTTAAGTACAGATTATCATTCATCTAAAAAGTAAAACAAAACTAATACCTCATTTAAGGCGTTTTTAATTACGCTAGATTTAGATTTTGATCAATAAATTAATATTAAATATTCATTAAATATGTTTGGCAGAATGAATATTTTGCTCGTGCCTTTTTGCGTTACGACGTGACAGCTATTTGCACATACGCAGTAGAACTATGAACTATTAGTTAATCTGTGGATATGCTGAGCGCCCTTGAATAAGCGCCATTTTATTAATTTCTTGCCTGGTTCAGATATATTTTTTTATTTTCTCGCACAGTGCATAGTAAAATGTTGTATGATACACGTGCGTAAGATGATTTCCGACTCGTGTCGATTTATCCACTCACTCGCTTCGCTCGCTCGTGAATAAAAATGCAACTCATCGGAAATCACCTACTTCCCGCACTTGTAGCATAAATAACTATTATCACCACTGCTCTCAAAAACGGTGAAGGAAAACATCGTGAGGAAACCGGCATGTCCTAGAACCAAAATTCGAAGACATGTGACATCCACCAATCCGCACTGGACCCGCGTGGTGGATTACGGCCTATCCCGTCTCACAGAGAAGAGGCCTGTGTCCCAGCAGTGGGAACATCAATAGGCTGATGCTGTGTGATGTGTGATGAAGAGAAGTGGCCTTCCCACATTTCGTTGTCAAGTCTTGTTTCTGGCAAGAAACAAGAGGAATTGAACTTGACGTAGAAGATCATAGTGAATTTTAATAGAGGTTTAGTAGTAGTAGTAGGGACTTCCGTTTCATTACTTAGACTCCCATTCGGTCCGTTGTGCGTGGGGGTACTGGCTATGTTAGCCAGTCACTATGATCTTCTACGTCAAGTTCAATTCTGCCCGTATTCACATAAGTAGAGCTATTCTCTAAGAATACAGCCCTAAGAGCAGTGCTGCGCCAGCGACGAAACTAGTACTGCGTTCAAGAGGCTGTATCCTTCGGTTTCTAACGCTCAGTCTATTCTCCATTTCTATGGTTGGAAGGTAAGTTTGGTCTAGCAATGCTAAATCATGATGTCAACGAATTAAATACATTTTTCTGCTCCTGGATTAGTAATTATTATAAGTTTTTAACTTATTCTCATGTTAATAACGTAAGTTTTAGATACTTAGTTTTAGTTTATTCGATTGATTAAGTCTGAATGTAGATATGTATCGACAGTGACTCAACAACGTAGGTACATATATATGTCACGTCCTGGACACTTCCTTATAATATTTTCAAATCATTAGTATGCTCAATTATTTTGGCATTTGGAATCCAGTCCTGTCAATCCGGAACTTTTAGATATTACACGGCAATTATGGATGTAGATAAAGATTAAAACTTTTAACACTTAATAGTAATTCCTTTTTGAAGTCTCACAACCATAACAAATAACAAACATACAAAATGCTGTGGTGTCGATGTAAAAGGCAAAAAGACATTCAAGAATGATTGTGTTCTAAATATGGCTATATAATAGTTTGTGATATTTTGGTCACAATAGCGTAGGATGGTAACGGTGCATTGTAATAAATACAAACGAATGAAGTTATATTTTGAACCTGAAATGACTAATTGTATACCTTTTTATAAAAAAAGCTTTATTATGATATCATAATAGGAATATTTCTATTAGAGTTTAGAACTTGCCAGCTTTTGGAAAAATAATTATTGAAGATTGGCAATAAGTCAATCAGATTGAAATCATTCCCAGTAAATTTTAAGCTAGGACTTTTTAAGGTTTATATTTGTCATTAAAACAGGCAAACTAAGAAAACTATTAAAAAAGGGCCGAATGATGATATATATGATAACTTTGACACTTTGTTAACTTTGTAAAAACAAAGCGGTCAAGATTACTTCTACACTAATTCAAAACTAAAATGTTCGCATTTTGGACACACGAAAACCTTTAATCATCATCTGTTGTTTGGCAAGCTGCGAATTTTTCATAGTTATAAAAGTAAGTCATTCAGCGCCCACTGACGACAAACAGTTTGCTTTTGATGAGAAATTGCCTTATGAGCGAGTAGAGTAACAACTTGACAATGTTGTTATGTGTTTGTGTAAGGCAATGTAGGTCGACGACCTGACAAAATAAGTAAGAAAGGTGGTACTCGTTTAGTGACAGTAGTGGATTGGTAAGATGATGTTGTTCCTGTGGATTTCGGCGAAAAAGTGTTGAACTAAAAACTTTGTTTAGCTTTCATAGATCTTGGTCAAGTAAAATAGTTCAAGTAAAATTGTCATTTTCAAATTGTTGTCATACTTTGATAAGTTTTTGATCATGACAGGCAAACAGAAAACATTCCAAAAGATTATCATGCTCTTGTCTTATTACATTAATAAGATTTTAAGATATTCGCAGAATTTTTGATTGGAACAGATGTCTGTTCCATAATCAACAGTAACCTTTGAATATAAATTTATTTTCCACTTCATATTTGTAGATTATGGCTCATGTGTAGCCAAAATAAGACATTATTCAATAAATCTTAAACACCCATAAAGATACGGTTCAAAATTAACTTACATAGGAGTGAAAGGCACGATGAAATTATAACTGTAATTAATTACAAAGTTAAAAGCTTCAACCTATACATTAATGTATAATTAATCAATGTAAAGGATCATTATTGAGATGAATTATATATTTCATTGATACACAGCTTCTTGAAGTAACATTAAAATTAAAAACATGAATTCAGATTTAACATGATTGATATTATTTTTAGACAGTTATTATTTTTTATTTTTATTTTTTTATAACTAGTTTTCAGTCTATCACAACTATTTACTCAATTTTAAAACTATAATACGTTTTTGATTGCCATATGTGCGAATATTATTACGAACACGTTCTCTAAAACTCATTTCTAAATAGAAAATAGGATTTGCAGAACACTGTCAACTTTCCGAGTCTCCTGGCTCTTGTCAGGTTTCCATGTAGCTGTCTCACACATCAGCATGTCTTCTTCTATTTTAGCATTTTTATCAGCAGCATTCATTTTCATTTTAATTTCTTGTTTAACGTTTGAAGGTTTTTTGTTGTTTCCTTCTCTTTCGATCTTGATTTCTTGGTTGATGTTGAATATGTTCTGAACTGGTTCGGTCCTGTTGCTTTCTACTTCTCTGCTCTCGAGTTTGATATCACTGTCTCGATGAGTGACTGAGCCTCGTATATTGACAATAACTGTTGGTTTTAGTACTGTTTGTGATTCTCTATTCCCTATCTGGCTTTGCCCAGCCATTGTATTAGTCAAAGGAGTAAAATCTTCAGGTTCATTATCAGCGTCAGCTTCTGAATCAACGACATCTTCGTTTTCTTTATTCTTGTTCGGGTTTTTATTTTTATTATAAGTTGGCCGTGGTCGCTTGTCCTTTTTATTAGGCTTAGTGGTGGTCGTTTTATGTTTATTAGTATCTATAAACACTACGACTTCTTCTCTGGTATCAACATTTTCGTAACTAGTGTTGATGCTTTTTGGAAATCGATACTTCATCGATGGCATTGCAATTCTGTCGTTTCTTCTTGGGATGTAGTCAGCGTCACTGGGTAAAGATGGTTCATTCTCATATCCATATCTAACATAATTTGCGGACAAATTATTCTCGTCATTTTGATTTATATCTTCAGGCAGTTGAGAGTGGATTCTCAGAGATTCTATGACATCGCGGAATAAGGAACGTTTCTCGTGGGTTGTGGCGACTTCCCGATTTTTTGTTGGACTTGAGCTGCATAGAATGATCATGTACGTGACGCAGATGAAACACTGCATCTGAAAGAGAAAAACTTTTTTTTTACTAAGGCAAATTATAGGTCACTCCACGATTTTTTTTAACAAATGATTTGTACGATTAGGTGTTTTATTATTTTACTTATAATGTTCTTTATTGCAACGACAATGCAGTTACGTATAAGAGTAATTTGTCCTACTGGCCTACAAGCCGGTTTGTGGTCGGCAGAGGTGTTGGATTGGAGAACAAGTACATTTAATTGAACAAAGCGTTCTATGCTGAACGACAATACTAAACCCGCAGTCTTAGAAATCTAACTTTCTTTAGCTATATTTTATACTTTCTTTGTCTTGAGATGTTGAGGCAAATATTAGAGATTTTATCAGTATTTTTAGCAAAACGCACTGAAAATTGGGCATAAAGATTATAATGATGTAGAATGAAAAACATAAAGCTAAATTATACATAATTTTTGTATTCAAGAATTAAAGCGACTCATCTACATGGCTTCTATAAACTTTTGCTATTTTAGATGGACGGATAAATAGTATAACTAAATATATAGTCTGTATTAATCTTTAAAAACTTCTATTGGTTTACGCGATACAAATGAAACATCCATTAGATACTGAAAATAGCGTAAACATGACAGTTTCTAATTTATTCTGTGTGAACAGGCCGATACTTAAACGGCTTATTACCACACATAATCTAGATCCCGGCACAAAAGTAGTAAAGGTTCTCTCAACTTCCTACTTATAACACATGTTCAAGCCTAATCATGCTTATTTAAGCATAACGATTTCTTTGTGTCACTTCCTAACGTCCTTAGGTAACTAGTTTCCCAACTAGTAACTAGTTTTTTAGGAGAACTAAACTAAAAACACTGGAACAAGGATAATAATAATGACTCACCTTGATAGTGTTCCGCGGATCGCGTTCACGGAGCGACTAGTTGCGCAGGAGTGGATGCGACCGGGAAGCGCTCGGAAGGTTGACTGAACTCGCCTGAACTGAGACAGGGGTGGGCAAACTTCATAGGGATACGTTTTCTATATCGATTTGATTCCTGCTTCGTTTGGTGATTTTTGTTGGACTATGTTTCTCAAATACTCTAAGATTCTTTCTTTCAGTTACAAGATACACGCTCTGCTCTATCGTACAAACGTTTTGTACGATATGGCATCTGTCTTACAGAATATGTTTAAGCTTTTTCTAAGGGTGTAATTTTATAAATGGATTATGAATCAGCCAAATGCCAGCTTGATACACTCGAGTAAATCGAAAAACTGGCCAAAAGGCAACGAGATACTGCTCGAGTTAAGGCCAGTCCAGAGCCTTGAACATTGTTGAACATTGAACCAAGTTGCCAGCCTGTCGGTATACAATACCGGTTAGAATTTGGGGAGTGTGCGATGGATGGAATTGCATGAACTACCTAGCTCCATTTCATCATTGGACTAGAAGACGTACGGCAATGCCTCATTGGTACATAGTGGACATCTCACCCATACGCACCAAA
Source organism: Orthosia incerta (assembly GCA_948252205.1). NCBI lineage: Eukaryota > Metazoa > Arthropoda > Insecta > Lepidoptera > Noctuidae > Orthosia > Orthosia incerta. The sequence continues at coordinate 25,241,977 of OX411746.1, forward strand.
CGTTTTGCGAAACCTTTTATAAGCGTACAGCTATGGAGTGGAATTCCCTCCTGGAGTCTGTGTTTCTTGATAGCTACAACCTGGGAGACTTTTACTCAAGAGTGAATAGGTTAATTCTAGGGTAGCGTACCTAACCGGTGGCATCATCGCTCACCATCAGCCTGAAGCCTTTACGTTATCCGGCTTGTTCGGGAGGCTGGAAATCGTCAAAACTGCGCGCGAGCCGATTCGTGATGACTCTTGAAAACAGCTTGTGTAAAGTGAGATGGGCTAGTTAAAGAAATATTTAAAATGTATTAAATAAGAAAGAAGCTGAATAAAATAAAAAAATGCCAATCTTGGGGTAGAAGGCAGAAGGCAAATAAACTTCGCGCTGTTACCCTAAACTTTTTTTCTTATTTTGAATGGCTCTCTGTTGGGCATAGGCCTTGCCCATATCTTTTTAGACACTCTTTATTTGTGCCATCTCGATCTTCGAGCCTTTGTGGTGCGCGTCCAGGTCATTCACCACCGCTTTCTGGCCGGTCTCTTCGACGTCCTTTGTCACCCATTTCTTTTCCAGTGGTTTTCAAATATTTACTAAGCTGCCAAATCGTATAGTGCTAAAATGGTTAACGGTGGTAACGAGGTCTTCAGTTGATACATTTCAACTAATATATTCGAAATAGAAGACTTTATTACACCAATGTTCCAGCACCCCTGTCCAGAATGAAATAGCAACTTGTCTTGTCGGGAACTACTAAACTTCTGATGTCCGGAACTGTGGCCATCGTGCTATAATACCAATGCCAATAAGTGAGCTGATTAACAACCTTATCACTATGGGAAAAAGGGGGAAACTGGATGAAAATGTAAGGTTGTAATTTTTTTGCCTACCGTTTGTGTTGTGGAGTTCAAGTTTATGGAGAAGAAATTCATCGTTTTTTTTAAGTTTGATAAAAACTTTATTGCTTCCCTTTTTATGGTAAATAGTATTTCTATTTCCATACAAAAACATGTTTATGTTTGATTTTTCCTTATTACCATATTTTTTTAATCAATTCTTACTTAAGTAAGTGCGAACTTATGTTATGTGCGAACTCCTAAGTTAGAATTGATTACTAAACAAATCTTATTCCTACGATACTAATAGCATCCTAGCCGATCGATGTGTCATCGAACTAAATGGTAATTTCCAGCCTACCGAGGAAGGCAATACAAAACTGGATATACTGCCTGTTATAGTGTACAAGTTGTAATAACTTCGCTAATCTGTGGTATACCAATAGGTTTTAACTAGTTAGTTAGATAAAAAAGTAGGTACTTTCAAATATTTATTGTTAACAAAATAACAATCGATCCATCCAAATGTTATAGATAAGCAAAAACAACAAAAAATAGAAACTAAATCAACGACTATAATATAATTTACAATATATAAAATTAATATATACAAATAACGTAAGTAAGTTCTACACAGAATAAACAAAAATATTTTTGTTCATGTCCTAGGTTCCAGTATGACCTGGAAGTCATCTGCAGCTCTTAACATGATATCAAACTTCAAGTCCAAAGGTTTTCCCAAGTCCAGCTTAGAGACAGGTAGCACTTTGAATCGTCGGAGAAGAGTTGCCAGTACTGTCTTCATTGACATCATTGCATAGCGATAGCCTGAAGAGAAGGAAAATTTTATAGATAATTATTATGTTTACCACTTTAACTCACTCTTTTAGTAGCATTATGGTGCATATTGGTGTTTGTTATGATAGAAAGTCTAAATATCTGAGATATAATGGACCAAATTAGGAGGAGGAGCTCGTGGCTAAATAATAACAGCCGCACGGGTCGATCATCAAGGTTAAGCAACGCTTGACGAGGTGGGTCCGTGGATGGGTGACCATTTCAACATACCGAGTTTCCTCCGTGCCTCGGCAAGCACGTGAAGCCGTTGGTCCCGGCTGTCATTTGAAGATCTTTGACAGTCGTTACGGGTAGTCAGAAGCTTGAGATCTGACACCAGTCTTGCCAAGGGATACCGTGTTACCCAGTTACTGGGTTGTGGAGGTCAGATAGGCAGTCGCTCCATGTAAAGCACTGGTACTTAGCTGAATCCGGTAAGACTGGAAGCCGACCCCAATATAGTTGGGAAAAGGCTAGGCAGATGAATGAAATTACTAGAATTGTATCTATATGCCGCAATTCGGTTTCAACAAAACCAATTTAATTGAAACTCTGTCCAACTCTACATAAAAATGTTACCACACACTAAGGCCTAAACTTTTCGATGTACAAAAACTGTGGTCGAAAAAGAAAAGTTTGTTATTGATTGAAGCCGTTCTTCGTTACAAACATATTTGAAAGGACCAATATTTTCGTATACACAGGGTGAAATTAAAAACATATTGTGACAAATGAAATAGGAGATTCAGAAAATGTAGATGGATACAGCGATTACAAACTTACCAATACAATTTCTAGGTCCATAACTGAACGATAAGAAAGCAGCTGGATGTTTGAGCTGCGTGTCGATGAACCGTTCAGGTCGGAACAGCTCCGCGTCGTCTCCCCAGTACCGAGGGTTGCGATGCGTCGCGAACAGGCTCAGCATGATGCCTGTGCCATTGGGTAAGGTGTCTCCAGAGGCTGGAATGGAGAAGATGATGGAAAAATGTTTTAGTAAAAGTTTATAGCGTCTTCATAGTTAGGAACCAATTCATAATAATATTGATCAGAACCTGGATTACGATATAGGATTAAGCTTTTGCCGGTATAATGTTCCCTTGAAATAATAAAACCACGGGCTTTAGTGGTTTTGTCTATGTTATTGCCACACTAAAATTATGGAAAATTTGCTAAAATTTTGTAAAGTTAGACATATTGACTGTAAAGGCACCGGTTACGTTTCTATAGGACTGCAGATTTTGACACGGCTTCGTAGGTACACAGTTGCTCAATGTATTTCATCGTAAAGGTATATACTTTCACTTACATCCCTCTCTGATGGGTTATACAATAGATAATAGTATTAACACATTAGGGCTAGAAATGCCAGAAATTTTTGATATGAAATTTTATATCAGATTAGCATTAGGCGGATTTTGGTAAATACTTACGAAGAATAACATCCTTATCAACTTTTCTCAATAGCGTTGGTGCTGGTGGGTATAGCCGTAGACTCTCCTTGATCACAGCATCCATATACTTGAGCTTAGTTAGATCGTCAGCTGTGACTGGCCGCTGAGAATCGCCGAAGACGTCTTTCAACCTGTAGATAATATTATAATTATCCTAGTTAAATATGTTGGACGGATTGGTTTCATTGCTCGCAGAACGGATGGCCGATGGGCCGAAAATTTCTGGAATGGCGACCGCGAACCGGAAGACGATACGTTGGAAGGCCTCCCACTAGGTGGACAGACGACCTGGTTAAGGTTGCGGGAAGGCGCTGGATGCGAGACGCACGGGATCGGTCAATGTGGCGACGCCTGGGGGAGGCCTATGTCCAGCAGTGGACGTCTTTCGACTGAAATGATGATGATGATGATTGGTTTCATTGGTTGGTCATTGTTTGCATTATATTTCTGGCCATGTTTTTTTTTACAATATTATTTGAAGACAAGCAGACGGTGATCACCTCATGGTTCGTTGATAACCTCCGATAGGATATCTGTAGTACCAACAGATGCTTTACCATCATCTATCTCTGGAACATGACTAAAATATCACAGGTTTAACAAATCGCATGCGTGGTCTAAACGGGCTTGCTATTTTCTTTTTCTCTATGGTTCTAGAAATTTAAAGTAAAATTTTCAAAGTAGCAATCAAAATATACTCACTCCTGATAAACTTTCTCTTGTATTTCAGGATGTCTAGCTAACAGCACACTAGTGAACGAAGAACCAAGCGTGGATGTGTCTGTACCAGCAGTAAAGATAACCACTGTTTCTTCTCGAAGTTCTGTGTCGTTGTACCCCTTGTCTCCTCCTGAGGACTCGATCATGAGCTCTAGGAAGGTTTTGAAGCGGTCATCGTCTGAAAGGAGGAAAATGTATGCTTAAAACATAATATCATCACTTTGTATCAGGCATGTTGGGAATTATATATTTTTCATTATTTGTTTATTAATGTAGTTACTTTTAATAACGATTAGTTTTATTTTTAACCGACTTTCAAAAAAGGAGGAGGTTCTATGTTCGACTTCTTGTATGTTTTTTTTTTTTTTTTTTTTTTTTTTATGTATGTTCACCGATATCTCCGTCAATTGTGGACCGATTTCGAAAATTCTTTTTGTGTTTGAAAGAGTATGTTCCGAAATTGGTCCCATTTTATTTTGGTGAAGATCTGATAAAAGACTTCGAAGATATACAACAGAACTCTTTAATAAATAACGGCAAATCTCTCGGGACTGCTGCAATCGCATGTCTGTTTCTTGTTTATACCATTTCATAACATAACATCACGCGATTACGCTCTTAAGGGGTAAGCAGATCTCTCATTTGATCGGTTTTGTTCAAGTTTCATGATATTCGGGTAACCTATTCTGGCGTTATAAAAAACTTACTAAACAACTTGCCTTTTAGGTAGAAACTAAAAAGTGAAAAATAAAAAAACTTTTTTACAAAAAAATACTACCGACTTCCAAATAAGAAAACTACAAAGTGAAAAATAACTTTATTTTTGGAAGTCGGTGTCTTTCGTAGGTACCATTTTTTTGCGCTATGGACACCGACTTCCAAAAATAAAGTTATTTTTCACTTTGTAGTTTTCTTATTTGGAAGTCGGTAGTATTTTTTTGTAAAAAAGTTTTTTTATTTAGTTGCGTTGTTTTGTTTATAAATTGATTAAAGAAAGAGCTTCTTACCTTCATCATTGTTTTTAGAATTATTGTTTTTAGCTAGTTCCCTCCGTTTATCTTTAATACACTGTAAACACATTAAAAGTACATACAGTTATGAACATAAATAAACATCATGTTATATTCACGGTGAGACACTTATTGCCATAAGTATAGCGTTAGGCGTTAGTGGCTTTTGAGGTGGCACTGGCAAAAAAAAACATAGAAATCAAGTATGTCACATATCATCACACTAAAATACGGCACAAATGACGTTTATAAACTTACAATTTTGAATAGTGTTAAAGAGTGTCAGTTAACGCACTTCCAGTGCGGCGCGGTAACGCTGTGCACTATGGCTACATAAATAAAAGTTCTGTTCTAGATTGTTTTCAATAAAAAATAAGATAAATTACCTCATCAATAAACCTGGAGATAACATCATTGTACTCCATGAACTGCGTGTAGTCTGCCGTCAGCTTGTATACCGGGTCCAAGTGGAGCCAGGGCTTGATGATGCGGTCTGATATCAGCTGGCAAGACCCTGTGAATGCTCCTAAGATCTTCTGGTTTGGATTCTGTATGGCGTTAGCTGTGATACCTAGGGCTGTTTCTGGAAATAAAAGTATACTTATTTTGTCAATTGCTTACCTTTTTTCGGCTATGTTGGGGCCGGCTTTCAATCTTGTTGGGTTTAGCTGAATTCCTATAATATGGTTCAGTGGTAACGGCCCCGACTTACGTGTCGTAGCCGTAGGTCGTGGGTTCGAAGCCAGGCAGGCGCTTTACTTTGTGTAAATTATTTCATCACTATTGCTCTCAAAACGGTGAAGGAAAACGTCGGCGTCGTGAGGAAACCGGTATGTCCTAGGACCAAAAATTCGAAGACGTGTTACATCCACCCCACCCACGGACCCACGTGGTGGATTAAGGCCTACTTTCTCTCTCACAAAGAGGAGACATATGTCCCAGCAGTGGGAATAATAAAAAGGATGACATTGATGATAATGATATGGATTTATTAAGCCTATTTTATCCCACTACTGGGAAAAATATTCACCTCCGTTTTCCATATAATTCTGTGTATTCAACTGATACATAAAAAGTAGAACATAATCAGCCTGTAACGTTTCCACTGTTGAACCATAGTGATTCTCTATTAAAATCAATGTCCATATTAAAATAATTAAATAAAACATATATTTTTATCACCCTGCTGAATAAGTGATGGGCATTATTCAGAAAGCCTAGACAATTTAATTATTTCAATAGTTTTTAGCATATAGCTTACTCATATTGGGCATTAGGCATTTTTCAAATTGTGCCTTAATAATCACTTGGTCTATAATATATACACTGCTATTCGTGTACCGATTAATTAAGTATACAAATCACAAGCTTCAAAGGCACACTTACCACAAACAGAATCCATGGCATACGCCATAATATACTGAGACAAGGAGAAGCTTCCATATCCTGCCACTTTCTGAAGCTGTTCCACCATAATCATGCTCTGCTTCGAGAATATCTCCGCGAATTTCAGCAGATTCTTATGACTGAAGGTTGGTACCAGGATCTTGCGACGAGGGCGCCATATTGGTACTGTAGATGACATATAAAAGAGGGTTGATACTAAAACTGATGATGTAGGCATAACTGATCATCATTATAATGTGGAGTATAACCATGTCGGGGTCAGCTCTTAGGGTCTGACTACAGGCTCAATCTTATTTGCACAAGCAAACATGTGCGTTAAGACGGAAAACGGTATACCGTGCAAATGGCTTGCACAAAACGGTAGTATGTACAAAATTAATTTTTACAATTAAGCATGCACGTGAAGACGGTACAATACAAATGCGCAAACGCTTGCACTATTCAATTTCTTATCGTCCAATTTTTGCACAAACCGTTTGCGCATTCAAGTCGCTATCGTGTGGACACCATGCAGTTTTGCGCCAATTTTTTTACAAATGTTTGCGCATGCAAGTCTGTATCGTGTGGACACCATGCAGTTTTTGCGCCAATTTTTGCACAAACCATTTGCGCATGCAAGTCGCCATCGTGTGGAAACCATGCAGTTTTCGCGCAAATTTTTCACAAACTGTTTACGCATGCAAGACTGAGCGTGTAGCCGAATCCAGCTGAGTAGCAGTATTTTATATGGAGCGACTACTTCCATAATCCAGTAATGAGTTTCATGATTTCCCGAGGCACAGATAAAATAATACTATCATACAGATACCTCATCCCATACAAAGAAACCATGCCGAGGCAACTAGTGTTTTTGTCTGATTATACTGATTATTTTTATTATTACATCGATCGTGTTCAGTTCCGTTCCACGGCTATGGTATTAGCAGCGACTTGCAAGTTAAAGATTTTGCTCGGTTGGTGCCTATTTTTTCTTTAAATACAGAGACGATTTGTTTTATAGTATTTTTGCACGTTTTTACAGTTTCATTGTACCAAAATGTGTTACAAACCAAATTAAAAAAATCGAGTAGAATGACTCAGAAATTTAAAACCGCGCCATCTATTGGACTCAATTTTTAATGATCTGTTCAAATAATCTTTGATATGTAAATTAAGAGGCCAATATTCCATGATTTTGAGCTTAGGAGATCGAAGTTGATTAAAAATTAAAAGAATTTTTGATCAATTCTTGAAAATGTTAATTTTACGCACAATTCAATAATAATTCGATGTATATCGCGCCATCTAGTGACATTTATTTGAACCAAATTTTATTTGTTAGCGCTGTGACCCCTTGCCGAGGCAAGAATGATGTTAGATTTTTTGGCTTCTGACTATAAACACAAAACACTTAGTAGATATTTGACACACTGTCAAATATCAACAAATAAATGCCGGGACCAACGGCTTAAGGGTACACTAGTCGACGGCATGAACTATTTTGTGCGCGGGGTTAAAACGCATTTTGTATCAACAGACAACACGCGCGGAAGAGATAGATGCTGTGATGAGCAGTAGGAAGCTAGTTCGCGTACGAATACACACTTTTGCAATTTTTTTGCGAAATGAATAATGATTTAGGACGAACACGAGCGCGCGAAATTTTATAAACAGACCTTTGGGAGTCTAGATATCATGAAAAAACGACTAAATCTATCTGTTCAAAATATAATTATTTGCATAGTTGAACTACAAATCTATCCCTGTATGGCGGCCGTTTTGCAATTTTCCTTCTTCTTATGGTATTTATTTGCGCCCAAAAATGCGTTAAAATTAGTGTCGAAATGTGGAACTTTCGACGCTCATAACTTTCAAATATTTACTTTTTATACTTTTTTGCTTACATACAGGGCTGAAATGATGAGACAAATTGATATCACTTTTTGTTTTGAACGTACATCGTCAAACAGTGGAATAATCCCTAGACTACGTATGTATGGAAGAATTTTCAACTAGTGTAACTGTGATTTACTTGCCGCAGCAGAGTCACGGTATGGTAAGAATCCACCCACCCATCTAACCCACCTAAAGATCGACGCGTGCAGCTGGTATTTTTTTCCACGAGCTCCTCCTACAAATAAAGCTAATAACTGGGAGTTACATAAATAGAAAGAAAAAAACCAACCAAGTGCGAGTCGGACTCGCGCACGAAGGGTACCGTACCATTATCGCAAGAAATGGCAAAACAATCACGTTTGTTGTATGGGAAAAAATTATTTTATTGGCTCAAATATTTATTTTATTCTGTTTTTATTCTTGTTGTTATAGTGGCAACAGAAATACATCATCTGTGAAAATATCAACTGTCTAGCTATCACGGTTCATGAGATACAGCCTGGTGACAGACAGACGGAGTCTTAGTGATAGGGTCCCGTTTTCACCCTTTGGGTACGGAACCCTAAAAAACCGGCCATGTGTGTAACGGACTTCGCACATTTAGGGTTCCGTATCAACGAAAACATCTGGTTTATCAATATATTGGTATTGGTTATAACCTATGATCAGATTAGAAAGCTTACAGTCACCCAAAGGACAATTGAGAGGGCTATGCTCGAAGATTCCTTGTGCGATTGAATCAGAAATGTAGAGATCCGCAAGAGAACCAGGGTTACCGACGTAGCCCGAAGAATCGCCAAACTTAGGTGGCAGTGGGCAGGGCACATTGCTCGCAGAACGAATGGCCGATGGGGCAGAAAAGTTTTAGAGTGGCGACGGCGAACCGGAAGACGTTGCGTTGGAAGGCCTCCCACCAGGTGGACTGAAGACCGGGTGAAGGTTGCGGGGATCCGCTGGATGCGGGACGCCCGGAACCGGTCAATATGGCGACTTTTGGGGAAGGCCTATGTCCTGCAGTGGACGTCTTTCGGCTGATATGATGATGATGATGGTATTTGTTAGTAAAACATACGTAATAATACACATTATCACCAACTTTCAAGTTCAAGAAGTTAAAGAATAAAATTGTGTGACAGACGACGTACTGACAGACAGACGGACACGTGAGAAACGGCAATAAACCGTTTGGACCCGTCGGGTACGGAACCCAAAAATACCATGATGCAAAATAAGAAGAGAAAGGGATACTTGTAGACAAAGGACACAAAGACTTTCAGAATAAATTGCACTTTAGTTTTTTTGTGTGAAGTATGGACGTTTTACAGAAACAATATCTCATTTCACAAGTAATTTAGAAAACATAGAATTATGAGAAATATCAATGACCTTCCGATGAATATATAGGTACTTACCTAGAACATCTTAGAATGGCCTTCCACTAAATGGACATTGTTCGAAACTTTGTTATGCATGTATTTTCCAAATAATCGCTAAGAATAGTTTCAAATATAAGTTTTCTACGAGAAAACATTCGTCATCATTAGAGACTCGACATATGCGTATGGATTGCATTATGTATTTGCATATTTAGCTCCTTTTCACCGGTAAGATTAAATACTGCCTTTTTAGGGTTCCGTACCCAAAGGGTAAAAACGGGACCCTATTACTAAGACTCCGCGGTCCGTCTGTCTGTATATCCGTCTGTCACCAAGCTGTATCTCATGAACCGTAATAGCTAGACATTTGAAATTTTCACAGATGATGTATTTCTGTTGCCGCTATAACAACAAATACTAAAAACAGAACAAAATAAATATTTAAGTGGGGGCTCCCATACAACAAACGTGATTTTTTTTGCGGTTTTTTGCGATAATGGTACGGAACACTTCGTACGCGAGTCCTACTCGCACTTGGCCCGTTTTTTACTAAAACAAGTGACGATGCATATTTGTATGCATATTTCGAGCTTTTTATGTTGTATATAATCTGGTTTTAAGACATGACCATCTGATTAGCCAATGACGTATACTGCTCACTATAAGCTTCCGTAAAGCAACGCCACAAATACCTGAAATACCAGCCTTGCACCGCCCGCATTAATAAAATTAGTTAGATACCGAAAGTCACCGTGGCACACGTGTAAGAAGGCCTCACAGGAGGTAGACTGACGTCGTCGTAGAAGGTCGCCAGAATGAGATTAGAATTGATATTTAATTTTAGAAGATTCCAAACAAAAACAGCCAGCCAATGGCCAGTTTTGGTACTAGCACACAAGAAGTGGAACTGGACCGGATGGTAAATGAGGTAAGAAGATGCCTGAGAGGATAACCAAAACTGGCCATTGGTAAATATAGCAGGCAAGAGTTGGGAGGCTTAAAACCGGGTAAAGCGGTGTCCCATAGAGGATTTCTGCTTTCGGCATAGGGTGTATAGAGGTATACAGAGCAGGTTGCAATGTCCAGCAATAATCATTTAAAAGAGAGGATCCCCGATCAGACAAGTGTAGTATCTGGTGAGCTACTGCTCGATGGCCCTTGTGTTCTTGTGTGGTTTGTATGTGGTGATATAGATGCCGCTAGAGGTGGATAAAATTGCAAATTGGATAATTAAGGGCTAAGGGTACTAGTCGACGGCACGAACTATTTTGAGGGCGGGCTTAAAATGCATTTTATATCAACCGACAACACGTGCGGAAAAGATAGATGCAGTGATGAGCAGTAGGAAGCTAGTTCGCGTACGAATACACACTTTTGCAAATTTGTAGCTAAATGGATAATGATTTAGGACGAAACCGAGCGCGCGAAATTTTATAAGCAGACCTTTGGCAGTCTAGATATCATGAAAAAACGACTAAATCTATCTGTTAAAAATATTTACATTGTTGAACTACTAATCTATCCCTGTATGGAGGCCGTTTTGCAATTTTCCGCCTTCTTATGGTATTTATTCGCGCCCAAAAATGCGTTAAAATTGGTGTCGAAATGTGGAACTTTCGACGCTCATAACTTTCAAATGTTTTCTTTTTTTACTTTTCTTGCTTTATACAGGGCTAAATAATGATGAGACAAATTGATATCACTTTTTATTTTGAACGTACAACGTCAAACAGTGGAATAATCCCTAGACTACGTATGTATGGAAGAATTTTCGACTAGTGTAACCTTAAAGGGGGAAGTTGAAGAAGAAGTGAAGAGATGTTTATGCTTCATTTAATTGTTTTCTTACCATCAGCAATTGCACTGCCATTTCCAACGAGGGATAGTGTTAGTTTCATCGAGTCATCCTTCTCAAGGCAGTGCTTCATCACGCATTCTGCTACCACTGGATCTGCTACAACTGAAAAACATAACAAATTAAATTTAGCACATTTCTCCATATTTAAATCGTTTGTTGCTTCATTTAGAAAAACACTTTTTAGCTTTTCTTTTTTCATTTGAGAAATTTAAAAATATGTTTTAGTAATCTGGATTTCAAAGGAAGCTCGTCCTATGAAAGGCTTAGGTTTTTATTAGGACTACATATTTCCGATTATTTTTATGCTTTAAAAAATCTTTTGACTTTCGACACAGAATAAGTATATACTTACGGAAATAAAGTCTATGTAGATTCCACGATGCCGTCACTCCACCTTGTTTCAAAGCCTCTCGACCAAACATCTCCAGTATACGCCATCGGTCTGAAAAAGGATTAATGAAAATTTTAACATTAAGCAATCTCTTCGTGGAATACGGGAGTGATGTTATGCAATGTCACAAATAATGATACAGATAGGAATATATGTTATGGAGGTTCGATCCAAACTTCCGATTGGTTTTTAACCGCCGATTTCGGTGCCGAAACTTATAAATAGAAGGTTATCGGAGGTCGATGCGTAGCGGCGGCGGTGGCACGCGTCCGCATAGCGATATAAGCAATAAAAAACTGTCAACAATATCAGCTGCTTCCGATTAGGTTACAAGCCGACCCCGACATTACTATATTGACGGTTGAAAAAGGCTTGCCAAAATCACCTATTTTTTAGGGTTCCATACCCAAAGGGTAAAATCGGGACCCTTTTACTAAGACTCCACGATCCATCTGTCTGTCCGTCTGTCACCAGGCTATATCTCATGCACCGTGATGGCTAGACAGTTAAAATTTTCACAGATCATGTATTTCTGTTGCTGCTATAACACCAAATACTAACAGAATAAAATAAATATTTAAGTGGGGCTCCCATACAACAAACGTGATGTTTTTGCCGATTTTTGCGATAACTATATAATGGTACAGAACCCATCTTGCGTGAGTCCGACTCGCACTTTTCTATACTAATATTATAAAGAGGAAAATTTTTTTTGTTTGTTTGTTTGTTAGTACCGAACAGGCTCCGAAACTACAGAGCCGATTTGAAAAATTCTTTCACCAACAGAAAGCTACATTATTCTTGAGTGACATAGGCTATTTTTTTATCCCGAAAATGGGTCCTATGGAGTGGTCCACGGGAGCGAAGCCGCGGGCAACAGCTAGTATTAAATATAATTATGAGCTTGTTGTTTCTTATGTACCTACCACTGCAGGGCAAAGGGCTCCTTTCCTGCTTTATATTTTCTTTATGTTTTAATACATTGTATAAATCTATAACGTAACGTAAAATTACTTACCACTATCAGTTTTACATTTGATAAACCAAAATGAATGTCCAAGAATCGGCAAAGATTTTATACTGTTTTTGAATAATTTCGAAAATTTTATCCTGTGCCGCGCTTGCCACCGTAACACCAAACAATAAATAATTATTACACTCACGCATAACTGCCAAATCATTTTAAAAATAAAATAAGTTTAAAAAAAAAACACTTGAGAAAAACTAGGATTGAAATATAAAATAAGGTACAATTTTTTTTTACGAATTTAGGTTGAAATTTAAAGCTGTAGTGTTTCAGTAAGATACAAAACGGTACTGACAAAATAATATAAATATGATAATGAAAATCATCAAAATACTCATTACTATTTTTTTGACTAGTTTGGCAAGTATCATAAAAAAAACCGGCCAAGTTCGAGGCGGACACATGCACCGAGGGTTCCGTAAAATATTTGAAAGCACTGAACATTGCTCTGACTGATATTATAAACTGGATTGATGAACAAACTTAACTTTGCCCTTGGAAAATTGTTATCCCCCTAGGTCGCAGTCAGCTTCCCAACTCTTCTACTTCTTTTCGTATCGATGAACTCAAATTTTGTCTCAACTATTCTCAAATTTTGCGTCCTCTGGAGATTAAAGAGACATAGTGTTCCAACCTTACTGGAAAGATTCGTCACGATGGAATGAGACACCTAACTGTGAAGTGAAGCGTCAAGCTAAAGAACACAGACAGATCCAATGTATCGGACAGAGAAGTGGCCTATTGTTGCGTTCAACAGATTGCCCCGAGACGGGAAGAAAGAAAGAAAAATTGTTAACGGATTAATGATTTTTTCCCATACTTGTGATTTAGGACCATACCTTCTTCTGCCCTAATTCATGATGCTAGATCAACGGGAAGTACCCATTAGATTTTAATTCGCTTGCTTGTGTCAAAATATGCGGCCCGGACGGCCGTATCTTTTGAGTGCGGCGAGTTTGACGTTTGGTTTATTCCCAGTTCTAAGAGATTGCAGACCTGAGAATTTGATATTAATTTCAACCTAAAACCCCCGCCCACGCCTTCCTGAGAAAAAGTGTCTTGACAGACAGATATACAACGAAGTGATCCTATAAGGGATTTTTCCTTTTGAGGAATGGAACCCTAAAAATCCGGTTGCAGGAAATAATATATGCGGTAACATAATGTGACCATATCGTATAAAATGAATGTTCACAATGAACGTGGCTAGCTCCATTATGAATTCAATGCCAACGTTTATTATATGTTAGTAGAACAAAAAGTTGCTTATTTTTTTACTTAGTCTAAACGTATTCCTCACTTGGTGCATCTTATTTTTTGTTTTTGTTTTACAGAGATTTGGTGTGGTGGTAGAGGGCTGACACTTGTCTCTTTGCTTTATATAGATTATTTAAATCTTAACTAATGTCTTAATGAAGAGGCAAAATTGTTTGTTTATTTATATAATGTAAAAGGCAATCTCTGAAACAACTGATTCAATTACTAAAATTCTTCGCTTAGAAAGCTACAATAGGTAGGTAGTCTATGCTAGTTTTTATCCAGAAAAACTCCACGACTCCTGCGAAGGCCGCAGGAAAATGCTAGTGTCTAATATCTACGTCGCGTTAGTTCTTTTTTACAATTATTTAAGACGTCTGATACGAACTATGAAATTGTAGAAAATGATGTAGATAAATTATGAATACGAGTATAATATAAGTAGGGGAGCCAAATGAATGTTTGGATGAATGTCGAATAAATTTTTTCTATTATTTTATTCTATTCTATTCCAAAGTGGCTAAATAGAAATTTACTCGAGCGTCGTATGTTTTACTGGTGGTACACAAGTTTCCAAAAATATAAAAAAATGTCACAAAGACTTACTTGGGTGCTTCCGATATTAATAGTGTATGCGCCCCACGTATTCCCAATTCGTAGGAATGTTAATCTGCCGGTTTGCATAGTGGGGGTGGCCGTACGAAGGGGTAGACAACGGGCGAAAAAAAAATTCAAACCTTAAGGAGCTCCTATTCAAAAGATTGAAAATTTGGACGCGACCAAAAGGCGTGGCCGATTTTTGAAAATACAAAAAATAATCTTGTAATAATCATCCAACTTACCACAGTGTCTCAAGACGAAAGTCTCGGACCAGTGTGTGTTGCCACTGTTGCAAGTGATGACATATAGTTCTGAGACGTGGTCGCTTACAATGGGCCTCATCAGAAAGCTTACAGTCACCCAAAGGGCAATGGAAAGGGCTATGCTCGGAATTTCCTTGCGTGATCGAATCAGAAATGTAGAGATCCGCAAGAGCTCCAGGGTTACCGACATAGCCCGAAGAATTGCCAAACTTAAGTGGCAGTGGGCAGGGCACATTGCTCGTAGAACGGATGGCTGATGGGGCAGTAATGTTCTGGAGTGGCGACTGCGAACCGGAAGACGTTGCGTTGGAAGGCATCCCACCAGGTGGACCGATGACCTGGTGAAGGTTGCGGGGATCCGCTGGATGCGAGACGCACGGGACCGAACAATGTGGCGACGCTTGGGGGAGGCCTATGTCCAGCAGTGGACGTCTTTCGGCTGATATGATAATGAATCGTTTAATTGGAATAGTCGAGTACGTCAGATGTTTTGTCCGGTAATTATTTAAGTGGTGTACAATAAAGTATTATTATAAGAAACTAGCTTGTCCCCGCGGCTTCGCTTTCGTGGACCACCCCACAGGACCCGTTTTCGGGATTAAAAAATAGTAATATTTTACCGGTTTTTTTTTTGTCGGTTTGTCGGTCCAGTAATTTCGGAGCCTATTCGATACAAACAAATAAACAAAAAAAAAATCTTTCCTCTTTATAATATTAGTATAGATAAATAATATACAGACGCTTCAGCTTGATGTCCTTGTCGTACTGACCCATAATATGACAATTATGTGGTGGAATTTCATTAATATGACGGTTGTTTTTTTTAAATTACTGCATGTAATAAATACAATATTAAATATATATATATATGATATAAGTAAAATTCTATCCTGTATTTAGAAAAAAATGGTACAATGAGATTTTTTTTTTATTCTTAATGGTCAGTGTAATTATCTTCATACTAGTGGAATTTTATTTATTTATTTAAACTTCATGTACAATAGTGGTACATAGGGGGAATTAATGCCAAAAGGCATTCTGTACCAGTCAACCTTTGAGTTAAATAGGACAACGTTGTGAAAGGGTACAAAACAATATCTAAAAAAAAACACTACAAAGTGAAAAATAACTTTCTTTTCCGAAGTCAGTGTCTTACGTACCTATTGTTTTCCGTGTTTCAACACCGACTTCGGAAAAGAAAGTTATTTTTCAGTTGGTAGTGTTTTTTTGGAAGTCGGTTTGTTTTTCTTTTTGTTAAAAATATTTTTTATTTATCTCTTTTTAGTTTTAATTGATAACTGAGGTAGCTGAGGTAGCAATTGCCATAAACATCATATCTAACGAAAGTACATCTCATGAAGATTCTAGTAAGCCCAAACACGAGTAGGTTACATTCTTTTATTTCGGAGTTCCGGTGCCTACCTGCTGACTTCATCATCAGATCAGTTCGATGGTACCATTTTCATCAGTACTATTTATTTATAAGTATTTGCTTCATCATAGTCGTTTAAGCTATGATGAAACAAATACTTATAAGTCCATATAAAAAAAGTTAATAAAAAGGAAAAATAATAAAAAAAAAACAAAAACCCGCCTGCTTAAGAAGCGAACTAAAAAGCTGTAAACAAGAAAAAATCATGCCGCGCAGTCGGAGCATCAGAGGGTCAGCTAGTTTGCGAATATGTATATATGTATATGTCTCATATTTTTGTGATATCCATTTTAATTAACATATTTATGTCCTCCTTTAAAATATTTTTAAAATATATATCACAAAAATATGAGAATACAAATATTTGTGTCATTGAAATATTTAATTCAATAAAATGATTTATTGCCAAAAAAATATAATAAGTTTTAATTGTTCAGAGCTATCATAGGGTCCCCATTTTTAGCAATAAATCGTTTTGTATGCAAAAATCCTTCTAAGGTTTCTGTGATTAGCCTATTCTTCTGGCAGGTTATCATGAGATTTATGAGACGGTTCTAATAATTCTTTTAGCAACAAAATTTTTATGCTGGTAACAAACAGATTTTTTGTTAAAAAGTTAATATCAACAAATCACGGTAGATTTATGGACTGTGGCGGTAGAACGGTAAACTAGGACCAAAAGCGGTAGATCTACCGAAAACTTCGAAGATATGGCAAGACTGATCATGGCGACGGAACGTAATATTGGGCCTATGCGAGAGAGTGAGAGATACACAAAGAGTGAGAAGGGTAGAGAGACGCGAAGTGGGAAATACCTAGTTCTCAGCGGCTGCACGCACCACACTTTATTGATGATTTTAGTAACTTCGGCTTGAGCAAATCGGCAGATCTTGCGGCAGGCCTTGAATGAGATCCTTGAATGGCCAGGTGTCGTTTTTTTTTTGCAACTTTGTGACTCTCCCATTTCCTCATGCCACGCTCAAATTGTCAGATTATTGAAATGCACACTTTTCTGTATATAATTAACTCACCTTGACGCGCTTGAGTAAATCCCAAAAACCCCACTAGGGCTCCCCTACCATAATTTTATAGATGTAGATAAGTTAAGAATATAATAGGTAGGTATGTATACTGTATATTGTACACATTTCTTAATTATGAAAATTTTAGGTAGAATTTATTATGATAATAAGGATATTTTTGTGTTAAATATGATGAATAACCAATTGTGAAAAGTTTAAGTATTTTCTTTTGCACAGTTCAAGGAAATAGAAAAACTCAAGTACCTAACCGGGTGGGAGTCGCAACTAGGAGTTATAGGAGTTTTAATATCTACTTATTTTTATATGCTTAGACCTAAACATAGCTATTATAGCACTTGTAATAGGTAGAATAGAACTATAATATTATAGTTCCTATGTGTAAATGAACAAATAATAATACTCACAATAAGACGCCATCTATGAGAAACAGGCGCGACTACATAAAGCCTTAGGCTATTTCCACCGTTTCCACCTCATTGAACGGCTTGGTCCGCACGTGGTTCCAATAGGGCACAATAGATGGCAGTTTTGCAAATCACCTGCAGTTACTTTGGATAGCTAGCTGCCACTAATATTATGCGATTATTTATCAATATTTCAGGACGAGCAGGAGGTTTAGGTACGTATCTAGTTATTTTGTTTAACCTAATTATTGTAAGCATCGGGCAGAGTGGAAGGCTATGGGGAAGACATTTGCCGAGCAGTAGAACAATATAGGCTGAATTAAAAAAAATGCGCGTGAAATCTCTGGCAGAAAAGATCCTATTATAAAATTCTGTTAGGCGCTGATAGAAAGTAACGCACTGCTACCGCTGAGTGCCATAATAAGTAAATTTTATCCCGGAAAAATGTACAAGTTATCGAAGTCGTGGCAAATAGCTAGTCTTTAAATGGTGTACATAATAAAGAGCATTTTATCTATCATAAAGAGACCAAAAATGCCGAAAATAACACAAAGAAAAAAACAAACCAAAGTTAATAGTAGGACAAAGGTCAACAGCAGTAAATATGTAGATGAAGTTATGTGTTATTTCCTGTTGGCGATAGTTTATCATAATGATCATTAAGACTTTGCAGTAAATGGATCATGAATAGTGGAACACATTTATCTTGGAGTTTTCCCCGAAATGCTGTAGGTTTCATGAGAATATCAATTTAGACAAAGTAGGGCTTTGGTGTTTTGGAGAATTCCGTCGTTATTTGTTACACATTTTACCTGTTATGGGCATATAGGTACATACTTACTTAGTAACGAAACTGACAGGAATGAAATCAACAACCACCCCGCAGGTCTTTTTTTAGGGTTCCGTACCCAAAGGGTAAAAACAGGACCCTGTTACTAAGACTTCGCGGCCCGTCTGTCTGTCTGTCACCAGGCTGTATCTCATGAACCGTGATAGCTAGACAGTTGAAATTTTCAGAGATGATGTATTTCTGTTGCCGCTATAACAACAAATAATAAAAACAAAATACAATAAATATTAAAGTGGGGCTCCCATACAACAAACGTGATTTTTTTTGCCGTTTTTTGCGTATTGTACGGAACCCTTCGAGCGCGAGTCTGACTCGAACTTGGCCAGTTTTTTTGTAGGTTATGTTGACTCAGACCGACTAAAACCCTGCAGTTCCTACCGCTACCGTGAGTCAGCGGCCCGGGACCCGTAGGACCCGTATACAGCAGTGATCTATGGGATTCTACAATTATTACAACGGTTATGTATGTGTTAGTTCATCAACATTTATTTCATTGTGATAGTTATCCGACGAATTATTCAAACAAATGTCACAACGGATTAGTTTTTCCTAAAAAACTAAAGTGTGTTATTCAATTGGGGTTCGATAATGTCAAAATCTGTCTAGTGATATAAAGTGTGTTACTCAATTGGGGTTCTATAATGTCAAAACCGGTCTACTGATATAAAGTGTGTTACTCAATTGGGGTTCTATCATTGGCAAAATCTGTCTAGTGATATAAAGTGTGTCACTCAACTGGGGTTCTATCATTTTCAAAATCTATCTAGTGATATAAAGTGTGTTACTCAATTGAGGTTGATTGTCAAAATCTGTCTAGCCTTTTACCATGTATGTTGGGCTCTGCTTCCAGTCTAACCGGATTCAGCTGAAAAAGGAGGTAATCAATTCGACACGTATGTATGTAATATAGAATAGAATAGAATAGAATACTCTTTATTATGTACACCATATAAGTTACAGAAAGTATAGACGAAGAAAACATTGCACTGGGGAAAAAAAAAAAAAAAAAAAAAAAATATGAAAAAAATTGTTGAAATGGCACAATATTCACATATGTTAGTCTATGTAGACTTCTGAACACGTCAAATTTCTTCATTGTATGTATGTATGTTTGCCCACGCATATCTCCGAAAATAGTAATCGGATCGTAACTATTCTTTTTTATTG
Source organism: Orthosia incerta (assembly GCA_948252205.1). Taxonomy (NCBI): domain Eukaryota; kingdom Metazoa; phylum Arthropoda; class Insecta; order Lepidoptera; family Noctuidae; genus Orthosia; species Orthosia incerta. The sequence goes on from OX411746.1 coordinate 25,261,770, forward strand.
GATTAGTTAACTCTCAACTTAGGGAACAGTAAAAGTTTCATCAAATTGATCGTGTAGCAAAACGACAAAATAAAATAAGAGGTACCAGAGGTACCTTCGAAACGAAAGTTATTTTTGCTCTTTTTAGTGTTTTGCTTTGGAAATTGGTATATTATTTGGTAAAAAGATTTTTGATCTCCACAACCCAGTAACTTGGTAACACATTTTGCTCTATCGCTGTATGAACTCAAAATAATGACGCTACATACCCCTTGTTTTACTTCGTACCCAAAGTTCCCTCATAACCATAAGCATAAACGCATAATACGATCAAAATCGCCTGATAAACGCTTCAGCTTTTAATATATATAGACCACCCATATTTCTTTTTAATGCGTTAACACCGGCCCCGTAAGAAAATTTGAGGTGCTCCTATCAAAGTGCCCTTATCGGCCGTAGTAAGCCCAAGGTTGAAAGGGCTATGGAGGCTGGGAACAAAGGATAATGAATTCTCTATGAGGCCCTAGAGAGAGATTGCAGGGCAGGTTAGCCCGTGGCTTTTTTCTGCAGGGAAATTTATTGGCTATTCGTGTGGTAGGTGGGCTCAAAAATACTGGGTAGATGAATATTTATTTGGGAAAGATGATACATTTTTATCTGTTCAGGTAAGTAGTTGGTAAAAAAACCAGTATAAGCTGGCTACTAGTATTGAAACTCTTTTCTACGCTAGGTCATCTTAAGTTTAAAGTGTTACTCACCACTGTCGTGCAGCTTAATGTAAACCTGCACAAAAGTTTGCACACTATCAATGACAAGAATATTATCTTTTAAAGTATTATATATTTTTTTAATTATTGTGAATGTGAAGACTATGTGGACCATTCTTTATTTTTTTTTGTTTTTATTTTTAATTTATCTTAGTTTTTAATCGTGGTCTGGCAGTTTGAGTAGTTTATGCGGCCTACCCGAATGTCCTTTCTTTGGTATTGTTCGTCGAATCCTTGAGCTCCTTAAATTCTGTGTTGAGCTGCTCGGTTATTGACAAATGCGTGCACTGACTGGACAGGTCCACTCAATCTAACTGGTTCTTTCCTCAAAAAACCATTTCAGACATCAATCTACATGGCTTCACATGATCTAACCAAGATTTTTGTCTGGACTTTAAAAGAGACTGTGACCTCTGAGTTTGTTTCGGCCTTTCTTCTCAGAGTAGTCAGATAGAAAACGCCGACCTGATCTAGTTTTAAAAATATGATCGACATGTAAAAGTGTTTGTACAAACCAACTTGCAGAAATAAAATTATTAAAGTATATTCTATTCTATTCTATTCTATCACATTGAATTATCGTCTGGATAAAGCAAGATTTTGATACACATTATCCTTTGATAGCAGAAGAATCAGCCTCCCACGTAATCCTGGAATGCGAGTCCATGGCATCTCAATGCGAAGAAATCCTCGGAATAGTGAGGTCACTCCGTGAAGTCTGTGAAGCCCTCAGCCAGCTTCAATGCTTTTGGACGGAGCTAGGCTGGCTATGTTAGCCAGTGCCCCCACGCACAATGGACCGATACTACTATCTTCTGACGGCTTTTCCAAAGTCAAATTATCCTCACGTCTTGTGTTTTATTTTCTAGTTGATAAGACTCCTCTTAAGTGTGTTGTTACCTGTCTTAATACTTCTAACCTCCATCTTCGTTAAAATACCTAATGCTTTAGGTACATTGATCTGGAACGTTGGAAACTAGGTGAAGAGTTACAAAAATCTCACTAAGCAAATACTAAACCCGTCAGTTGGTTCTACATTGTAAAAAGAAAAATATTAAAAAATTCCGCCGTCTATTTAGCCGTCGACGGCGAAACATAAGCCCGTTTTACAACCAAGTAACCTTTTACACGGTTCTCACCTCACAAAGTATGAGGTAATTCGGGTATTCGGGCATTTGGGCATTCCTGACCGGCGCACTTAGGGTTGTATCCTAAATAACTGCGCATTTCCCTTGGGAATTTACACCAGCTCTTAAAGACCGATGGTCATTACCACTCCCCCCTCCCTCCATTATTTCCCGTGTCGCGAGCGAAATCGTGCCTAGAATAGTGAACTGATGCTTATTGAAACACACCTTTACATTTGCGTATCAAATACCCCTATCGCATAGCCATAAAGTTTAGTTTTGGGCAATTTCAGTGAAGGTAGTATGTGGTGATCACAGCGCAGCAATCACGGATCTTTAGGGACCGTTACAAACAAGTGTCTTTGTGTATGTGTGTTCTGTTGGTCGTCCAATTTTACTATGTACTGTTCCTTTGTTAGTTATCTTATTAAGTTTACATTTGGTTCGGTCTCGGAGGAGAGACGTGTAATGCTGACTTAGCAGTAAGTCTCAAAAGAACAGATGCCGTAAAGTAATGAAGTCTGTACCGTGGAAGAAAATTTAATAACGTTAAGAGACAAAAGCGGGCGCCATTGTGATGCTGTATTCAATGCACATTTCTAGGTTGAATTCTTTCTGTAATCATATTTATTTAACTTTGTATTTTCAAAAGGACAACGTTCTTTATGTTTTTATGAAAAAAAAAACTACGTTGCTGGAGAGGCGTTACGTTTCTTTTGAGGTTAGCACAGAAAATTGTTGTTCTACTTAAAAATCGCTTCGCTACGAATAGATACAGTGTCATCGAGTTTCTAAGGCTTTTTAAAGAGTTTAACGGAAAAATCTTTGAATGTCGTAAAAACTATAAAAACCGGCCAAGTGCGAGTCTGAGTCACGCACAGAGGGTTCCATATAAACAGCTACATACAACAAAATAAATAGGTTACATTCCTACTAACGTTTATAAACTTCATATTTTTGTATGCATTCGAGGCACGGAGAAGCGACAGTGTAAATAGTCCACTAAATCTTTATTTGTTTGTGCAATATAATGCATTTTGGATGCCTAGAATATTCTGGAGAATTTATTAAAACCCAAAAACGTTATAAAGATAAACATAATTAAGGTTTATTCAAGATTAGTATTGCCTCGTTAGCGCAAGCCAGTGATACTAACTGCTAAATAAGGTCCCAGGTTCGATTCTGAGGTCGGTCCAAGTGTTATTAAACTGCCCATTTCAAATTTCTGAGTAGCAGCAGGAATATAGATTTGTGTTCGACTTATGGAAATAGCCTCGCCCTTAATACAAAGTCATAAACATAATTTGCGAAATATGAGTGTTCTATAGGCACACGGGTACATCTCTGAGTAACTTTTCGCGGTATACCGACTTGACATAACTAAGCTAATACCTTTTAACGAGCAATTATTGTCTTGTTTATAAACTAAAATATTAACTTAGCGTAACTAAAAATGTATTTATCAATTAAATAAAAATTTGGTAAAAATAGATCAACCTATATATTTTGCTTAGAACCAGTTTTCTAATGAGTGATCCAATGGTACACAGCTCGGAAAAAACGTAACAAGCAAAATACTCGCATACTTACAATCACACCCGCAATTACACTTTTTTCCTTTGCTGATAGATGTTTACGGCTTAAACAATTGCGTGATTAGTACGTTTTTGGGATGAGTGAATAGTTAGCTAATATTAAGCATATAATAAATAAATATGGCGAATGTGAGTAACAACACAAACCCATCCAGGTTTAATGGTACAATATATATGTGAAGCTGTACTCAAGCCTGTATTTGTAACAATAAAACAAAAACATGGATATAATCTGAATCTCGGAAACAGCTCCAACGATTTTAATGAAATTTAGTATACAGGGCCTTTTGGGGGCAATAAGTCGATCTAGCTAGTATTCATTTTCAGAAAACGTCGTTTTCTCTATATTCACCCGAACAGAACTCGGTTGCCCAGGTACAGAGGAAATATGGGCAGAGAGCGCCGACTGAATTTCCTTAGTTTTTTTTTTTATCATTACGATGTAACTGAATAGTTACCTCATAACAGTTTTCACTCTAAGTCTCATAAACTAACTCAAAAGGCTTAGTCCTTTTCAGTCTCCTTATTATGTCCGTGGTGTCAAGGAGCTGGATAGCCTCGACATTCACATGTTTATGAAGTCTCTGTTCATGAGCTTCGGCGTATTTTTTTATAACTTTGGCGACGAGGTCCACTCCTAAGTCCCGGTGGATATCCTCGTTTCTAATATACCAGGGAGCGTTTACTATGCTCCGCAGTACCTTGTTTTGAAATCTTTGAATAATTTCAACATTGGTACGTTTTGTACAGCCCCAAAGCTGTATACCGTATGCCCATACAGGCATAAGTACTTGTTTGTACAGAAGTACTTTGTTGTACACTGACAATGATGAATGTCTGCTAAGTAGCCAGTACATATTCCTGTAGCGGATATCTAACTCCAGGCGTTTCTTTTTGACATGAGCCTTCCAGCGAAGCTTTGCGTCAAGCGTCATACCCAGGTATTTTGCTGTATTTTCGTAAGGTATTATGCAACCGTTGATATAAACCGGTGTATAATTAGGGCTTCGGTTTGTGAAGTCTATGTGGGTCGATTTGGACTCATTTAACTTAATTCGCCATTTTTTTGTCCAGTTGGTGATGGAGTTCACAGCAATTTGTACTTTATACGGCTTCTTTGTGAGTGACACCTATAGCCATGATGGCTGTGTCATCTGCAAAGGTTGCAATAAAGTTGTTTTTCATTTCTGGGATATCACAGGTGTATAATAGGTACAAGATAGGTCCAAGAACACTTCCTTGTGGTACACCAGCTTTTATTTGCTTGAGATCTGAGTAAGCATCTTCATGTCGGACTCTAAACGTCCTCTCTGTTAGGTAAGATTCTAAAATGTCTGCAAATTGTTTAGGAAGCATTTTCCTTAACTTATAAATTAGACCTTTATGCCAAACCTTATCAAATGCCTGTGCTACATCTAGAAAAACTGTAGAACAGACTTTTTTTTCTTCTAGGGTTTTTTCTATAATGTTGGTAATTCTGTGTACTTGGTCTATCGTGGAGTGTTTTTCTCTGAAACCGAATTGGTAATTGGGAATCAGTTTTCTGTCTTCTATTATTGGTTTTATGCGTCTTATAAGTAGTTTTTCAAATAATTTTGAAATGATTGGTAAAAGGGATATAGGTCTGTATGATGTTACTTCCTGAGGCGATTTGCCGGGTTTGGGGATCATTATTACTTCAGCAACTTTCCAGATATCAGGCACGTGTTTCAATCGGAAAGTTTCATTTATAAGGGTTGTAAGTTTTACTATGGCTTTTCGTGGCAGATTTTGAAGCAGTTCTCCAGTGATAAGGTCGTATCCAGGCGATTTCTTTTTGGCTAAGTTTTTGATCATATTTTGCACTTCTTTCGGCGTAGCTAATCGTATATTCAACTCATCATGGTGAGTGACATCTAGTGTTATGTTTTCAGAGCTTTCCTCAGCACTTGTTTGAAAAGTTTGTTGTAAATGCTCTGCAACTATATTTGCTTTCTGTTCGTTGCTTATGGCCCATTTGCCATCTATTTGTTTAATAGGTGATGCATGAACAATAGGCTTATTTAGACGTTTAGTGGCTTTCCACAGTGAGTGTTCTGTTTTTCCACTACTTGTTAATTGGCTTAAGTAATTATGTGTAGCATCATCATGATATTCCTGTATTGCTTTACTTAATCTTTTTGTAAGTCTATTTAGCATTGTTTTGTCAGGTGGATATCTTGATTGTTGCCATTTTTGCCTCTGAGCCCTCTTTATGGCTATGAGGTTTCTTATTTCTAACGGATAACTATGACTTGCAACTTTTCTTTTCAAGAGAGGTGTATTTCCCCAAGCGCAGTTTTGAATGTCTGTCACAAATTTTGACACTTCTTTATCCAATTGTTGATTATTTTTGAGTGGTACTTTGAGGTCAATCATATTGTCTAAATCGAATTTGAAGCTATCCCAATCCGTGTTTTTATTCACTAAAGTTGGATTGCTTTCTTTCTGAATTATGGTTTCACTTAAAGTTAAGATAATGGGCGAATGATCAGAGTTCATATCAAATCCCTCCTGTATGTGAAGATATGTAGCCGACAGATTCTTAAAAATGAAAAAGTTGATCAGATCTGGAATTCTTTGGGTATCAGTAGGCCAGTAAGTAGGCTTTCCTGTTGATATTGCATTGCAATTGATTTCTCGCATAGCACTAAGCAATTCCCTTCCTTTAGTGTTGGATAGTCTAGATCCCCAACGTATGTGTTTTGCGTTAAAGTCACCTCCCAATATAAACGTGTTGCCAAGAAGTTTCAACAGGTTTCTGTACTGCTCTATTTTCAGAGCATGCTTTGGTGGACAGTATATAGCTGCTACGGTAATGTGATGATGTTTAGTTTTGACCCTAACGGCTACAGTTTGTATGAACTCTTCTTCATATTTAAGTTCTAGGTAATGGTAGATGTTCTCTCTTATTATAAGGGTGCTTCCCCCTCTCGCAGTATTGACAGGGTGCAGTGCATGATATATTTTATATCCGTTAAGGTGTATATACGATTCTCTTGTGAAGTGAGATTCCGATATGAGGCACACATCAATTTTTTCTGTGGCAAGGACCGCCTGTAGCTCGTTTTGATGCTTTAGGAGTCCGTTTGCATTCCACGCCATAATTTTTAGAGTGTTCTTCATTTTTGAGTCATACCATAGATTTAGATTTTTTTTTGCTACGCAAAAAGATACACGAAGCGTGCGAGCGAGAAATCCTAATCAAGTACAAACCGCCCAAGAGAAAAAGAAAGAGTGAATGACGTACCGATATGTCATTTTTTTCGCGAATAAGTACCCCTAGCGGCCCATCTGTTTTACGCCGCGGTGAATTTCTTGCATTTAAATAATAATATTTAGATTTAAATTGTTAATATTAATTATACAATTATGGTGACTTGTTCTGTGAGTGAATGTGACGTTACAAGACGAAATAACCCCAATAAATACACGTTTCACAGGTAAATACAATTTTGTCCTTGGATTGTTTAAACCATATTTTGACGAATTTCTGCTAGTAATCGGCTCAGAAAAAGAGTATTACAATAGTATATTGATTTCCAATGTTTTATATCAGTATATTTTGTATATATAAACAAAATTGGCGAAAATATTATGTAAAAGAGTAAATTGTTTGTTTACGCTAGGGCTTGACAAAGCGGTGACGTCATGAGTATCGATAAAAACTTAATCGTTTTTAGTGACATCATGACATGAATACAAACTTATTTAGTCAGGTTTTGTTAAAATAGATTTAAGTTACGATTGAGAAGATGTTTTTATCGAAACTGTACTTAAAGTTGCATGTTTATTATATTAGCCTTTATTTTTAAAAAAAAAATCGGACAGTTTTGATGTTTTGTTACTTTGAGTAGGTTTAGGAATGTCATTATATTCTTCTTCTTAGCTTGTCGATGGCAAATATAAAAAGTTGAATATTGTGTTAGGCCCAGAATTCAGCCACGGCAATACCATTCGGTGACGCAGTCATAAGGTCTTCGTAAGTACAGGTGACAGAGCATGCTGCGCAAGACACCCAGATCCGGAACAACTATATTCCAGGCCTTATCAACAGTATTCTTAGGCTTAACTTTGGATGCTAAGCTACAATGGGGCCCACATATAGATAAATTGTCAAAAGAGCTAAGCTCCGCAGCATATGCTGTTAGAAAAATTCGTAATTAGTGTAATGTCATACGGTATTCTGTTGTGGGGAAATGCCGCCGATATCCAGACTATCTTTGTTTTACAGAAAAGAGCTGTTCGATCAATTTATAAATTAAGCGCAAGACACTCTCTCAGAGAGAAATTTAAGGAGATTAATGTAATGACTGTGCCTTCTCAGTATATTTATGAAAACCTTTCATGGTCTGGCAGTTTGAGTAGTTTATGCGGCCTACCCGAATGTCCTTTCTTTGGTATTGTTCGTCGAATCGTTGAGCTCCTTAAATTATGAGTAGAGCTGCAAGGTTATTGACAAATCCGTGCACTGACTGGACATGTCAACTCAATCTGGCTGGTTCTTTCCTCAAAGGACCATTTCAGACGTGAATGTCACGATGAATGACCGACTGTATTTTGTTATTTGTATTTTAAATAAAAATAGTTAAAATACTGTATTTTACATTTTAAATACACGACTTAAAAATATTTCGTATTTTAAATACATGCGAGATATTATTTTGTAATTTGTATTTTAATTAAAGCAAAGCATGGTTATTGCCCAGCAATCGTGTTTCTTATGGTGTTCACCAAGTATCGATATCGATATTGAACATGGACTTTTTATCAACACTTTTTTAACTAACACATGGACAAATTCCCTCACACATAGATTTTATATTTTTGGTTTCGTTTTCCATCTGACTCTGTGTATCTTGTACATACTATATCTATGAGTCATACGAGGTAGCTGCGTAGCACTATTTTCTAGGTTTTTTAACCTTAGTTCAAATGAGGTTAAAATATTCAAAATTTTATTTATATTTTCATTTGTGTCGGCGTCTATTGACGTGGAGGGTTGTGAACCGTGCACTGGTGGTTGTGGTTCAAGAGATTTCGTAGCTTGCGCATAAGACACATTCTTTGATACCCTTTGATACTCTTTGACATTTTTCTTAGCACTAGGAGCCTGAGTGACAGGTGTAGTAACTTTTTTTTTCATGGCTTTATTTTTCAGTTGTTGCAATTCTTTGGCTACCATACACCCTCTGTAGTTGGCTGGGTGTGGCTCACCACAGTGAACGCATTTGGGTTTATCTGCTATAGGTTTCGTGCAGTCTTTAGTAAAGTGTTTACCTGTGCATTTTACACATCTAGGTTCCTTGGAGCAATATTTCTGTGTGTGGCCATATGCTTGACATCTCTTACACTGTGGTATTAGCTTGGAAGTTTTTAAAGGCTGCACTTCTACTTTACAACCTAATATGGTCTTAATACTATAAATTTTATTTATATCTTCGTCTTTTTGGAAGGAAAGCATAAACATATTTAGAGGTTCCTTAGTCCTCCAACTTAATTTGTTTACCACTTCCTGGATTTTAAAGCCGTTAGCATTTAATTCTTCAGCTATTCTATTTGGCATACATGATGAGTGTAGATTTTTTGCTATGACCCTAATCGGTCTGTCTTGTTTGTTCTCATAGGAGTGCCAGAGACAATTATTTTCTAGTAATAATTTAGTAATTGCTCTGTAGGAGTCTTCGTTCCTGGCGTTTACTTTGACAGTATCCCCGTTCATCATTTTGACCACAAAGGACTCTTTATTTGAACAAGTCAAGAGAAGATCATAAAACTTCTGGTAGTTTCTGATATTTTCTACTATGACTGGGGGAGGTGGAGGTAGTTTTTTTATTTTTGGTTGCTCGGACTTTGTACCAGCCTGAGGTTCCATGGAGCTTGCTCCTTGCGATACTGGAGACAGTGAAGCATTCATTTTTCTTTTCTTTCTACTTTTTTGTCGTACCCACTCAGTTTCTCTGGCAAGGTCCTCTTCATCAGTCTTATATTCGACTGTTGACTGGGGCCTATCATTTGTCGAATGTTCCTTCTCTGAAGTAACATTATTTTGTTCCTGGATAAGCTTCAGCTGGTGTTGCAAGGCTTCTACCTGGCTACTGTACTAGTTGCTGCAGTTCTTGGCGCTCTTTAGCTTCCTCTTTGTACCGGGTGTACAACTGATGTTCTAGTTCAGTTTTGAGGACTATTTTATTCGGCGAAGCCATACGCGAGGGCAATACGCGGCGGAACTAGGCTGCAGCGTCAGCACTTGTACACGAGCGCAGACTTGTGTAAGAGCGTGCGTGACGCGACCATTCTCGCTAGAAGTCGATTGACCAGTTACTCTTGAGAGGAAACGGAGGCAGAGAGCGCCGACTGAATTTCCTTAGTAAAAAGTCATAATTCGAGGTTTGGCTCTCGTCTCTTTCCTCCTCCAATATTGGACCAATTTAAAAGATATTCCATAAACTGGTAAAGTAAGATATATACTATGTCTTAATGTTTGCCTTTATATTTGTCAAATTAGCACACTAAGCCTCTGTTGACAGCGCAATTTTGAGCATTTTTTGAGGGCTCTAGTGCTTCTAAAGACAATGTATCATCAAAAAATAGTATATATCTTTAATTTTCAGTTTGCGGAATACCTTTTAAATTGGTCCAATATTGGAGGAGAAAAGAGGCGAGAGCCAAACCTCGAATTATGACTTTTTACTAAGGAAATTCAGTCGGCGCTCTCTGCCCCCGTTTCCTCTCAAGAGTAGCTTGAAACTTGAACAAGCTACCTAATATACGTTAAGCCCAATTAATTTACGAGGTAAAGCAAACAGAATAGAATAGGTATACGAGTACCTCTAGCTACCGTTTACCGTATAGGACCAAAGTCTATAATACCCGTAGCAACCACAGATACGCGCGACACGATTACTTACGGGGATAACTATAAACAATTGGGGATTACCCTGTTTTGGAGACCTATTACAGAAACGTAAGGAGAAATTCTTTTGTGTGTATTCTGTAAGGATTTTAAGAAAGGAATGTAAGTGTGGCTCTGATGGAAATGTAGGAGGATGATTAGTTGTAGGAGGTGGAGCCAAACAGCGTCAATCTGAGGGTCTCTTAGTCAAGAGTGAATAGATTACTACTATATTATATAAGAAATCTGAAAAATCGTTTTTGTACATCGAAAGTATTTAAAAATAAAACCGGCCAAGTGAGAGTCGGACTCGCGCACCGAGGGTTCCGTACAAAACTCAGCTTAAAGGTATTATAGACCTGAGTGTTTGATATGAATTTCAATTTAATACCTCTACGCGTTCATGAGGAAAGGGGTAGTAAGTTTAAAATTATTAAAAATATTTTTATTATCTGATGTAACAAAAAAATTACGGTTTTCGCAATTTTTCCTTTATCTGTGCTATGAGACGTTGCTTCGTACCAAATTTCAAGGTTCTGAGTTCACGGGAAGTACCCTGTAGGTTTTGATTCCCTTGCGAGTGACGAAAATTTGCGGCAATTTGCGGCATAAACGGCTCTATCTTTTGATTACGATGGCTTAGAAGTTTGATTTTTCACAGCTTTAAGGGACAGATAGTATTAGTATTTGATATAAATTTCAGCTTGATACCTGCACACGTTCCTGAGAAAAAAGGGTTTTGACAGACAGACGGATGGACAACAAAGTGATCCTATAAGGATTCCGTTTTTTCCTTTCAAGGTACGGCACCCAAAAAATTGGCCTGGGTGATAAAGGATAACCAACAGAACCCATTTCCAGCATTTTTTGTCTGTTTAATTTTGCACGCAATACGTAAAATATACGAAAATTAAACATTTAGATAATTGTGCATAACTTGAAGTAATATTTAGTTTTAGTTTTATCACAATCGGTTCACTCTATCAAAAGTTAGATAAATTTAAAGTATACATGAAGTAAAATTATCACAACACACGCAATTCAGATACTCGGACAGTTGAACTCCATAATCGCTAGATGGCGTTGTGCATTTGACGTCATTTTCTGAATGGCGGTGTTAAGATTATCCGCGAAAGAATGTCCCTAGAATATCAATTGGCAGGTAGGTAGAGTAGGTAGCAACGCAAGTAGGGTAGGTGTGAAGGTAAATATGGTATGTGTATGGGTATGGGTATGGGTATTTTTTATGGAATCCTAAGTAAGTTCGCAAGGTTTTGGCGTAGTGGAGGTAAGTTTGCGCATATTGCGCGGACTGACCAACCACCACATAGAACGAAAGGAATGTGGACGCGACGCGATTGGTCAATCGATCCTTGTGTCAACTGACCAACCAATCGCGCGCTCAGAACGTTCGAAGCGCCCCGCTTCATTACCAAAGAGACCTAAACAACTACTTCTGCGCATCTTACGACTCTTGCCAACTTACGTGCCGGGGATATACACACGTGTACCTTGGTAACACGGTACAGTAGTCACAGCGGATCTTCGTGTCTCTGAAATTGGCTCTTCGAACCATTGCGCAAGAAACAGTTTCTAATCGAGTATACTGCATACAGTAAGCGAGATAGAACGATGCGACAAACGACACCTGCGTAGTGTCTTGTAGCCAACTTCAGAGACACAAATATCCAATGTGACTACTATACCCCCTGTCAAGTCTAGTATCAGATTGGCTTCTGGCTATCCGTAACGGCAGTCAAAGATTTGAACATGCCTACACGTGGTTCGGTATATAACGGTTGGTCAGCCGTCCACCGGCAAGCGTTACTTAAGGTTACACTAGTCGATCAATTTTCCATACTAACGTAGTCTAGCGATTACTCCACTGTTTGACGATGCATGCTGTGTCTATCGCATCATATTGTATACTATGCTTGTATCATATTGCTTGTATTATTAGAATTAACTGTGTAACAATTGTAGATAGGCCAATAAATAAATGTGCGTTCAAAATAAAAAATGATAACAATTCGTCTCATCATTATCTAGCCCTGTATGGAAACAAAAAAGTAAAAAACCGGCCAAGTGAGAGTCGGACTCACGCACGAAGGGTTCCGTACCATTATCGCAAAAAACGGCAAAAAAATCACGTTTGTTATACGGGAGCCCCACCTAAATATTTATTTTATTCTGTTTTTAGTATTTTTTGTTATAGCGGTAACAGAAATACATCATATGTGAAAATTTCAACTGTCTAGCTATCACCGTTCATGAGATACAGTCTGGTGACAGACGGACAGACAGACAGACGGACCGCGGAGTCTTAGTAATAGGGTCCCGTTTTTACCCTTTGGGTACGGAACCCTAAAAAAGAAATTATTTGAAAGTTATGAGCGTCGAAAGTTCCATATTTCAGCACTAATTTTAACGCATCTATGGGTGGAAATAAATACCATAAGAAGCAGGAAAATTGCAAAACGGACAAGTATGGTGGCCGGCAATTTTAGATTTAATTTTAGATTAGATTAGATAGGTTCACCAATGCAAATAATTTTAATTTGAAAATATGCATTTAGTAGTTTTTTCATGATTCGCTACAAACTTGCAAAGGTGCTAATTCGTACGCGAACTAGCTCATCACAACATCTATTTCTTTTGCACGTGTTGTCGGATGAGATAGCAGGCATTTAAACTCCGCGCACAAAATAGTTCGTGCCGTCGACTAGGTGAACCTTAACCTCCAAGATCAGATCTAACCGTTCAGTTTTTATTACTTGGCTACGAAGAGCCAAATAGTAAGATTATTTAATTATTACTGCCGTTAATTACAGGATCACGTCATATGTTAATGGGGCACGTAGGGTAGGTTAGTATGGTTTCATTATTTATTCAGGCTTCGCTTACTACAGGAAAAGAAGAACTTGTTTTTTATATTATTTTTTTTTGATTTTCTCGCATTACTTTGACCAATGGTAAACGATGATGTGGTCGGAGTTGTAGCACGCTCGCCTAGAAGTAACCTATTCACTCTTGACTTAAATAGCCCTTGGTTGTAGCTATCAGGAAACAGAATCCGTCAGAGAATTCCTTAGCTGTGCCCATAATGAAAGTATGCCCAAAACGTTTTGTGCGTATGTTCCGATGGCGCTTCGTAGTATGCAATCTCTACAGGAAAAGAGGGTGCATACCGAAGCCACTGATTACGATGTGTAAGCACACATAGTTATGTAGTGCATTGCCCATTAATCTTCTAAGTGTGTTTAGTGGTTTTGGGTGTGTTGTGTGTGTTCTTATCTTAACAACTTTTTTTAATTTTTTATAATAATCCTCATCTGCTTAGTTTTTCCCAACTATATTGGGGTCGGCTTCCAGTCTTACCAGATTCAGCTGAGTAACAGTGTTTTACATGGAGCGACTGCCTGTCTGACCTTCACAACCTAGTAACTGGGTAACACGGTACCCCTTGGCAAGACTACCCGTAAAGACTGTCAAAGATCTTCAAATGACAGCCGGGACCAACGACTTAACGTGCTTTCCGAGGCACGGAGGAAACTTGGTAAGTTGAAATGGTCACCCATCTACGGACCGACCTCGTCAAGCGTTGCTTAACCTTGATGATCGACCCGTACGGCTGTTATTATTTAGCCACGAGCTGAGGTGTATTCTTATCTTATAGTAACAATTTTAACTATAATGAGAAAGCCCGAATTTTGTCTCTTTGTTTCTCCGTACAGGGTAATCTCTGATACAGATTTTTCAAAAAGGTGTTATTTGAAAAAAACTTCTACCATTTGAAAGTTACATTACTTCAGATGGTTATAGGCTATAAATTATTATGTCCTAGGTAAAGCCAGGGCGGGCCACTAGTCTAACTAATATTATAGTTGTGAAATTTTGCAAGGATGTGTGTGTGGATGTATGTTTGTTACTCAATCAAGCTAGAACGGCTTAAAAAATTTCATCCAGATCGGATGAAATTTCGCACAGACATATGATTTTACCAACGCTTATCTTATCTTATCTTGGGGCCGAGAAATAACTCGGACACGTCGACCTATTGGGTTCTTTTGTGGTCCCCTAGATACCCTACTCGTCCCCAATCTTGTTGAAAACTTTCTTCATGAGTTTTACTACGAAGCTAGGAGATATGAGCCTATAGTCTTCTGGTTTTGGTTATCCTACCCCTAGGAGACTCATTCGCTTACTAGCCAGTGCATTGCATGTACACAGAAGGTGCTCCATGCGTTCCGTATGTTTCCTGCACAATTAGCACATGGGTGTCGCGGTTAGATCCATCTTCATGACCTATGTCGTTCGTTCCAAAGTGGCCAGAAAAGGCTCCAAGCTGGTAGCGGATTTGCCCCCTGCTCATATTCCAAATGCATTCCCGTGCTTTGAACGTAGAGCTCAGGAATTTCTTGGAGTGTTCCAGACCGGTATTAGACAGCCAATGTGTTTGTTGTCTGTGATCTGCAAACTCCCTGAATGTGGCTATTACGAAACACGTCGAAACGATTACACATGATTCTGGACCCATAAAATCATTTGCTGAGCCCTCTCTTGCCAGTTCATCTGCCATTTCGTTACCATGGATTCTTTTATGCCCAGGGACCCACATCGGTCTTATTCTGTTATCCTTCCCAAGCCTGTTAAGGGTTTCGATAGCATCCAGAACAAGTTTGGAGTCCACTTTGTAGGATGCCATGGCTTTGATTGCAGCCTGACTGTCACTAAGAATATATATGGGTTTACCTCTGGTGCCTCTATCTATAGATTGGATTAGATTGTATGTACACACATGTTTGAGCAAATCAAGTTATCTGAATCTGAATATATTCTCTTGAGCACAGGTTATAATGGGATATGTTTCTGCTTGGAATCCATCATCCCTAAACTTTTGTTACATTTGTAACATTTTGCGTGTATACCTGCTCCTGTACCTGATTCCATTTTTAATCCATCAGTGTACCACACCAGACTATCTTGTTCTGGTGGATCAAGTCCCTTCGTCCAGTCCTTTATTGTTGGGATTTGGACCTTGAAAGACCTTTCAAACACAAACATGGATTGCATTTTATCGGATATCATGCTTGCTACCCGGTCCAGGTCCTCATTTCGATCGAATTGTGTATGGTTTGTCTTTGGTTTAGTGGTATCCCATAGTCCAGCAACAGCAATACGATGTAATGTCTTTCTTGCCTCGAGTGCAACCATCAGAGCAGGGAGCAGAGGAGGGATGTTGAGGTATCTCTCAATCACTGCCGTAGGTGTTGTCCTGAAAGCACCGGGATTCCGAGACACACTGTTGAGCTTGGTGAGTGGCGCTTTGCACGAGGCAAGTTTTGTTCTTAGCCACTGCATATGCTACCGTATATGATAATATGTATTATCACTATCCAGTACAGACATCGTATCAATTTGGGCTTCAGCCCACCAGTTTTACCATAGGTGGAACGACACATGCCGAATACTCGTAGGTCCTTTGTCGTAATATTTTCTAACTGGTGGTAGGCTACGGCCGAAGGCTTGCGACCACCCACTGGGCAAAGACGTACCGCCAAGCGGCCTAGCAGTGTTCCGGTACGATGCTCGGTGTAGCCAACTAGAGGAGTTGAGTCGAGATAGCTGTTCCACTGCAGGCGGACGTCTGACGCGCGCTGTTATGGGCGTATCGGGAGACTGGTCGTGGAAGGTAGCGGGATCCGAGGCACGGTGCGCCGCTGGCCGACCGCAGATAGTTTGGGGCCCAAGTAGTGTGCCAGCCACACACGAAAGGCTGCCCCGCCAACTGTCGAAAAATCCCGAAATGCACCATCGTGCTGATTGGCGACCAGAAGACAGGGCCCGATGGACATTCCCGTAGGGGCTCAAGCGTCCCTGCAGTCTGCAGATCAGTCCCCCATTGATTGCGTCCTGTCAGTGCGTGTCTGTGGGTTGCCAGCGTGGAACCTCATCTGACTGCCTTCTCCTCCCCTTTTCACTCTGTATAATGAAATGAAGAATAATAAAAGAAAAGCTGTGCAGTGGTAGCACTCCCTGTCACACAAAGTGCACCTCAGCAACATTAGAGGGCTGCACTCTAATCTCGAAGCAGTCCATCACCATCTGGACACTGATAGACCAGCTCTTCTTTTCCTCTCGGAGACGCAGACCGGATGTCCGTCAGACGTGTCTTACTTATCATACCCAGGGTTTACCCTGGAGCACAATTTTAAACCACGCGCGGGTGTATGCATGTACGCCCGAGACGACATCTGTTATCGGCGTCTCCGAAACCTTGAGGACTCTAGGTTTTCCGTGCTCTGGGCACTGGTGGACACAGGCCTGGATACAATTATTTACGCCTGTGTCTACCGATCGCACAGTGGAGATCAGGAGGCAACCAGGCTTACGGAGCATCTGTGTGAGGCGGCTGATACGGCACAGCAGCGGTACTTTTCTGCCCAATTAGTGATACTGGGGGATTTCAATGCCCACCACCAGGAGTGGCTCTTCCCATACCAGTGCACTGATCATGCTGGGCGAGAGAGACGCGAAAACTTGCGCTTGCGTATGTCTCGCCCAGCTAGTCCAGCGAGCAACGAGGGTGCCGGATGTTGATTCGCACACTGCCAATTGCTTGGACCTTCTTCTGACAACAGATCCAGACCGCTACTGTGTGTCAGTATCTTAACCTTTGGATAGCTCCGACCATTGTCTGGTGAAATCTGTATCCGTCTGCTCCCCGCCCGATTCCAGCCCAAGAGGCACTCGGCGGGTTTGGCGGTACAGGTCAGCAGATTGGGATGGGTTGCGTTCGTTTTTCATCTTATCCTTGGCAGCCCACTTGCTTTTCTTCAGCTGATCCCTCGTCGTTTGCGGACGCCGTGACCGATGTGTTGCGTCAGGGAATGGAGTACTTCATTCCATTCTCTGACATAGCAATGTCTAGCGTTGACCGGCCATGGTTTGGCGCCGAGTGCAATCGCGCCAACACGCTCAAACATGAGGCGCACCTGGCATGGGTCGACGCTCGGACGCGAAAGGCTGGCGACGTGATCCAGCGGAAGAGAGCCTTCAATAGGGCTGCCAAGTCCTGCAAGAGGGTATTGCGAAGGGCTCGGTTTGACCACAGAAGCCGTATTGGGACCAAACTTGCTTATAACCCAGCCGGTAGTAAAGCGTTCTGGTCCCTGGCTAAGTCGGTTGAATTGAATTTCTGCCGTCCCTCACTACCACCACTGCTGAAACCCGACGGAACACTGGCCCACTCCGCTGAGGAGAAAGCGAACTTGTTTGCCTCTCTTTTTGCGGAATCGTCACGCCTGGATTCTGGTGACGCGCAGCCCCCTCCTTCTACTGATGAATGCGAGACGAGTATGTCGGACATTCGCATCCATCAGAAGGACGTCCGTAGGGTGCTGCGCAACCTTGACGTGAACAAAGCTAGTGGCCCCGACGGGATACCGGCAATTGTACTGAGAACTTGTGCGCCTGAACTGTCTCCGATCCTGACACGCCTGTTTCGCATTTCATATGAGACTGGAAAAGTGCCGAATGCATGGAAGCAAGCTAACGTTCAGCATGTGCCCAAGAAGTGCAGTCGGGCTGACCCGGCCAACTACAGACTCATTTCAGTTACGTCCATCCTCTGCAAGAGTATGGAACGGGTGCTCAACTCCAAGCTTCTGGCATACCTAGAAGCTAACGACATCCTCAGTGACCGCCAACATGGCTTCCGCCAAAATCGGACAACTGGGGATCTTCTAGCGTATGCCATTCAAATCTGAAGTGAGGCCATCGAGAGACACGGGGAAGCGCTTGCTGTCTCCCTCGACGTCTCGAAGGCTTTCGACAGGGTCTGGCACGAGAGCCTTATCGGTAAGCTTCCTTCATTCGGTCTGCCCGGTGGACTGTGCGATTGGATCGCAGACTTCCTGAGGGACCGGTCTATACGAGTGGTTATTGATCGCCGCTCATCTGACCAACTGGATATCAACGCCGGGGTCCCTCAGGGGTCGGTACTCTAAGCAACACTGTTCTTGTTGCACATAAATGATCTGCTAAAAACTGGCATCTTTGGGTATGCAGAGGACAGCACTGTTGCTGAGAGATACTCGGGAGGATATACGGGAGGCCATGGTGGAGCGCTTGAACCTGTCCTTGCAGGCAGTCTCCGAATGGGGCGATGCCAATCTGGTCAAGTTTAATGCTGCTAAAACTCAGGCGTGTCTTTTTTACGCTAAAAGGAGCCAATTCCACCCGGCTCCTTCTTTCCGTGGTGTGACCGTGCCGATAACGGACCATCTTGTGCTTCTTGGCGTTACGCTGACATCGCACACCCTCAATTTTAGTCCATTCATTGAGGCAAAAGCTCAACTGGCTGCCAAAGAGTTGGGGATCCTTGCAAAGGTAAGACGGTACTTCACGCCAGAACAGTTGCTCAACTTGTACCAAGCGCAAGTTCGGTCATGCATGGAGTACTGCTGTCTTCTCTGGGATGGATCTGCCAAGTACCAGCTGGATGCACTAGAGTCCATCGAAAAACGGGCCAAGAGGCTCATTGGCAATGAGATATTGGTTGAGTCTAGGCTCCAGAGCCTTGAACATCGGCGCCAAGTTGCCAGTCTGTCGGTTTTTTATCGGTTACATTTCGGGGAGTGTGCGATGGAATTGCATGAACTAATTCCTCCTAGCCCGTTCCATCATCGGACTACAAGACGTTCGGCGATGCGTCATCGGTACATGGTGGACATCACACCCATACGCACCAAACGTTTTGGGAGTGCTTTCATTATGCGTCCAGCTAAGGAGTGGAATTCCCTGCCAGAGTCTGTATTTCCTGATAGCTACAACCTGGGAGTCTTTAAGTCAAGAGTGAATAGCACATCATCACTTACTATCAGGTGAGATAGTGGTCAAGCGCGAGCCTATCAATAATAAAAAAAAAACCGCATGAGTTTTCCACCTGAATTCTTTATCAAGCGTTACACCTAAATATTTAACTTCTGTGTGGACCAGGGCAGCTTTATTGCATTGAGGGAGGGCTCTCCTAGGTTTCCTAGTTGTTTCTTCCTCATGAATGGGATAATGACTGCTTTTCTTGGATTTACAGAGAGATGGTTCTTTGTACACCATTCCTCTGTCATCCTCAATGCCTGTTGTAATAATCCAGAGACTATGTTCGGGCATTTACCATTTACCATTATAGCTATGTCTTCTGAATAGCCTGCTGTGTAGAATGGTCCGGTATTGAGTTTGGTAAGTTGCGAGTTTACTACCAAGCGCCACAATAATGGTGACAGCACTCCACCTTGCGTACAACCTCTTGTTGTTTTTGCGCTAAGTCTCTTTCCCATCAGTTCCGATCTGACTATTCTGCTTCTAAGCATATAGTCAATCCAGTTACATGTGGTTACCAACGCTTATTAAAGGTACCCATTTTAAACAGGAAGCTCAAAAGAAAAAGCTTAAATATTTGAGCTTCAAAAACAAGCACTTTTCCAGACTACCAGTTTTAAAAAAAGCTCCACAACAACTAAGATTTGTGAGGTAACTACATGCTGCAGTTTTAACGCAAATGATAATTGCCACAATTTACTTCTGAAACTCACTGAAACTGGCTGAAACTCGGACAAGTTCAGTCCATAAACAACATAAGTGGTAATGTGTATAGTTTTCGGTGTAATCACCGGGGACTGCCGGGGAGCGTCTCTAGTTTAACTTAGCTGTTGTGTATTGACGATATTACAGGTAAAGGTTACGCCGGTTAAGGACGCCTTTCCTTAGTAGGGCGTAAGACATAAGAATAGAACTAAGTGAATTAGATAAGATAATTAGGTTCAGTTATCGATGGATTGGCCACACGCTTCGAAGGAATCCCGATCATATGCCCAAACAATTGTTGTATTGGATTGCCCAAGAAAAAAGAAGCGTGGGCATTGCCGTCAAACCTGGCGTCGCACGGTGTTGGTAGAAGTTACGAGCATCGGAATGTTGTGGAGCGAGGTGAAGCGTGAAGCTCAAGACCATTCGCGATGGAGGGCTACAGTGGACCCCCTCTGCCCCGTCTAAGAGACATAGGCGAAGTCAAATAACTGTCTACATAGCAGGCTCAATTGTCAACTGTAAAAAAAAACCCCAAATTTATACCATATGTGGTTCATGGGATTCAAATCTATCTTATCTCTATGATTTCGAAAAATAAAAATTTTTGAAGTCGATAAATAATAATCGTTTTAATACACTCTCAATATCTAGCAACATAGATCTATGAGACATATTTATATGATAATGTATTTTTCAACACACTTGCTCATAAAGTGGCTCTAATTTCACCGCAATTAGGCACATAATGATGCCTGTTATCAAACTGTGACTTTTTCATTACTATTATTCACAAAGTGAGTTATACAGTTTTTTTTTAATTTATTGGTTGAGTTGCTTTGTTCTTAAAAAAGTTTCGAAACAAAAAAGGTCGTGCTCAATAGTACAAATAAATTAATGTACCTATTGCTTGCTCATTTCATGCAACTTCGTTTTAATTTCAACTTGTACGTGCTTAATAAATAAAACTTTCACTCAAATATAAATTTTATTTGCTCTGTAATTAAGAAAAATTTAAATTTCCTATTTTGTACGTGGTTAAAACTCTATCCACGATAAGCCAAAATAAAAAGAAATTGGGAGTTTTTGGCGGGATTTTTTCGAGTGAACTTCAGCGGCTGTTAATATTTTTTGCAAATTGATTCCTAGTGGATATTGTGATATAAAAGTGGTGTAGTTTTGTGTCTCAACTGTCTACGCAACTGGACAATATGTGAAATCATTGACAGAAGCGATCTCGGGATAGTGAAGCGGAGAATTTTATTGTAGTATTGACTACCTCCGCAAAGCTTACTGGGAAGGCTGATTCGATACAATTTGCTTCCAAATACTCCAAAAAACATTAGAATATGTTACATCCGCATTCTAATGTTACTAATGAATTCAAGAAAAATACTGATGACTAGGCAGCATGGTCTCAGACCTTAGCCTGTTCCGTAAGGAACAAACAAAAAAAAAAAAAAAAAAAAGAAATTTCATTCTTTTAGTCTATGGCCGATCGCCATTGTAAGATGCGCGCGCATAGGAAAATTAATTAATTTTGCCCGCCATTTTGAAAAAATTTCACAACTCGTTTTTACTGTTAAAAATATTTTTTTGTATTATTTTCTTCACAAGTGTGTTGAAAAACGTCGTATGATACACGTGTGTATTGATGATTACCCTCCTCGGCTCTCTTAAGACCCTCACCTACGGCTCGGGTCTCAATGACGCCTCAGCGGTAATCACCAACATTGCACACTTGTACCATAATGTACTATTAATATACACATAAGGATCATATCGCTTTAGATAAAAGATTTTTGACATTTGTTGTTAGATGATCATAAAAACAGGAACAGGACGGAGCCATACAAGACAAATAGCTCTGTCCCTTAATCACTGTCGCACTATGATAGTTTTAACACGTCATGGTATAGGTAAGGCTCGTCTCGACATATTGAATCTAACTATATTGAATTATCAAATTTATTTTCATAATTATCTGAAACAAAATACGTCCACAAAAGTATGTGAATTTACCTTTTCAGCTTTGCTACTGCTATATTCTAAACTCTAAGGCAATTAATTATTGTGACGGTTTTATTGTCGGAATAAAGTAAGTATGTACAACGAAATTTTGGCGTAAGTTCACAATATGCTTAGTGGATGTGGAATTCTAAAATTATTGTTGGGAACACTGCTGTACACACTGCCGAAGCAATACACACTTACACACACACAAGTCACAACCGATACTTGTCCTCCATTGCAAACATTGCATTGCATTGTTCAAATTAATTTAAAAATAAAAAACCTGACTGTTTAAAAAGCAAACTAAAACGCTGTAAACAAAAAAAACTTGAGAGGTGTCAAGGGACACCCGGATGGAACGAAGTTCCTTTAGTATATATATATATATGTATACAAATATATATGTATATATATACACACATATATACATACATATACATATATATGTACTCTCTCGAGTTCGTAAACACAACAGCGTATAGGTTAGAACACGCACGAAACACGCGCACGCCGCACGGCTTACAACTTATAGCAAAAAGTGTCGTTACAACTTTTCGTTTGATTTTTTTCCGTCTAGGCCCCTTTCGCAACGCGCGATAAGGAACTTCGTTCCAAAAAAACACGCTGTGCAGTCGGAGGATACATATTCGTGAATTGGCTGCCCCCTGATCCTCCGACTGCAAAGCATGACTTTTTCTTGTTAGAAGCTTTTTAGTTCGCTTCTTAAACAGCCGTATTTTGTATTTATAAATTAGCTTTTTTTATTTACAACTTTTAGTTTTTTTTTTTCGAATTACTTTTAAACACAAATGTGGTATATATTTTTGTAATCACCTTTCATTTTGATACCACACTCGAAGACTTTGGAAGAAAAAAACCGCCCAAGTGCTAGTCGGGCTCGCGCACGAAGGCTTCCTTACCATTATCGCAAAAAAATCACGTTTGTTGTATAGACAGACAGACAGACAGACGGAATACAGGTACCTTATTAATACATCTACCAATACTGCTGAGCGTGCCCGCCTTCTGGCTGTGGGTGAGTGGGAGTCGGGCCTCTGGCTTCGGCACTACCGTCGCCTAACATAGGCACTAAGCTAGGTGACAACCTTCCGACTCGCTACATGTCTGCGATTGGGCGCTCTTTGTGGGGCTTCACATCGCTGTCAATGCGGTGAAGCAGTCGACTGCCTCGGATATCATGGCCTTTCCTGTAGATTAATGATCTCATCCGTTTCAGCTGTCTTAGTACCCAATGGCCTGGCACGCGTCGATGGGAAGAGACCAGATGGTATGACCATAATGCCATGGAAGTTGAGTAGGTCTTTGGTGTGGGATGCAACTTGCGGCGACACCCTTGCACCATCCCATCTTCCTAACACAATTACAGCGCAGCCCGCGCTGTAATTGTGTTTTGTATTTAGGCCGTTTGGGGTTGAAACACTAGGGCCATGGGGTCCGATGCCATCCAACGTGGCAATTCCGCCAGCCTTCTGGCCTGTTGTCAGCGACGTGGACAAATTTTTTGACGCCCTGTGATTTTACATGATTTTATTATTATTTTAGTTCTAATATTACTTTGTTAATAATGTACATATGTAAATAAATAACCTTTAATAAATGAAAATATAAGCGTTAAAAAAATATATAAATCCGTCTAACAGTTTGAAAGATATGAGGTAGGCATATTACATACATACAAACAAAAAAACATACAAGATACGCGCGAAAAACAGGTTGAACGTCCCTTTTGCTTGCAGTCGGGTAGAAACTAGAATCAAAGAATTATGACTATTTTTTAATTTTAGATATAATATGATAGTGTAATACCCACTTAATGGAACCTATCTGGCAATATCTACACGTAAATTATCACAAAAAGCTCATCATCTGCCTAGCCTTTTCCCAACTATTTTGGGGTCGGCTTCAAGTCTTACCGGATTCAGCTAAGTACCAGTGTTTTACATGGAGCGACTGCCTATCTGACCTCCACAACCCAGTAACTGGGTAACACGGTACCCCTTAGCAAGACTGGTGTCAGATCTCAAGCTCCTGACTACCCGTAACGACTGTCAAAGATCTTCTAATAACAGCCGGGACCAAACGGCTTAACGTGCTTTCCGAGGCACGGAGGAAACTCGATATGTTGGAATGGTCACCCATCCACGGACCAACCTGGTCAAGCGTTGCTTAACCTTGATGATCGACCCGTGCGGCTGTTATTATCTAGCCACGAGCTCAAAAGCTATCATAAAATAACTAATACATCACACTGAGAAGTTTTAATTTCCCTGCGGGGCGTGTCAAAAAGATTTGATAACTTCATGAATGTAGACAACGTCGAATGTTTACTAAATAACGTTCATACACTTCAAGAGGCGTTTAAAACTGCGATAATACTTATATTTGGAAACCTTTTTATTTGCCAACTTCAGTGCTCACTTACTCACTTTCACTAATATTATAAAGGTGAAAGTGTGTGAGTGTGTGTGTTTGTATGTTTGTTACTTCTTCACGTTTAAACCGCTGGACGGATCTAGATGAAATTTGGCACAGAGATAGATTATTGTCAGGAATAGCACATAGATTACTTTTTATTCCGGGAATATATTCCCTCGGAATAATTTTCGACATTCACGCGCGCGTCGCCGCTGGTAGAAGCTATAGTCATACTTCATACTAATATTATAAAGGCAAAAGTTTGTGAGTGTGTGTGTGTGTGTTTGATACTTCTTCACGCTCAAACGGCTAGACGGATCTGGATGAAACTTGGCACAGATATAGATTATAGTCTGGAATAGCAAATAGGATACTTTTTATCCCGGGGATATGTTCCCCCGGGTTAATTATCGAATTCCACGCGGGCGAAGCCAATGGCAGCAGCTAGTTGTGTCATAATTATTTGTTCTAAACTTTATCTGCTTTAAAACGAAATTAACGTTACTAAAGAATATTGCATAGTTCTGAAAATCACCATTGTATGTTATGCAACATGGCTGCAGGTCATAACGATACAAAGTCTAAGCCAATGCGTTGCTGTTCAACGCTCATTCTCTGCCTTTCTTCAACTTGTTGAATTTGAATTTGTTACAAATCTCTGTCAAAACATGCATAACTACTATGTACTTCATTATTCGCTACCCACTCATGTCTACCTCCAAACTCCCGGTTACAACTGATAGGCCCCTTGCGACTGTAAGTAGCTTTTAAAGTACGTACTTAGAAGGGCTCAGACTAGAGGGAACTTGTCACAGGGTCGTCACGGCCTCGCCACGGTTTCGTCAACGTCTTGTTTACACGAAAATGACGTGTTTGACACGCACATCGAGGCTCTTTGGGTAAGAGGCGAAAGTTTTACGTACTTTAAGATCTGTTTGAGAGTAAGAGAAAATGTTAGGTCGGATGAAAGGAAATAATAATAGTATAATGTATGGATAGGTTGTGTCAAAGATCGATGATAATATTGAATGATGTTTAGAGAGGTTTGTAGATGGCAGCTGATAGAATTTTGTGTAAAAAAACTTTTTAACAATAAAATACAACCGAACAAAGTGAAAAATAACTTCAATGTCGGAAGTCGGTGTTCCTGTTTTCGTTTCTTCGTGTTTTGACATCGACTTCAGAAATTGATGTTGTTTTTAGGGTTCCGTACTCAAAGGGTAAAAACGGGACCCTATTACTAAGACTTCGCGGTACGTCTGTCTGTCTGTCTGTCTGTCACCAGGCTGTATCTTATGAACCGTGATAGTTAGACAGTTAAACATTTTACAGATGATATATTTCTTTTGCCGCTATAACAACAAATACTAAAAACAGAACAAAATAAATATTTAAGTGGAGCTCCCATACAACTAACATGATTTTATTGCCGTTTTTTGCGATAATGGTACGGAACCATTTGTGAGCGAGTCCGACTCGCACTTGCGCAACGGCACGACGGCTTTGGGAGGTCCTTTTCGTCAATGACCTTGAGTTTCAGGGAGCAAAATTCCACATTGTGCATGGCATCCCGAAACCAGCGAGCTGAATCAGAGTTGCCACAGGATACATGCACTGCACCTGCGACAACTCCGGGAGAAACCGTGAGAACAGGTAGTGGCTCCGGTGCTTCTTCCAGTTTCTCTATTATGAGCTCCTGGATTAAAAATAAAAAAAAAACAAAATTTCTTTATTCAATTAGGCCATTACCTATGCACTAGCACTTATGAACGTCAAAAAAATAAGTATTAATAACTGATTCTACCGTCCATTCGGAAATGTAGCTTGTTATGGAGAAGAACGGACAAGAAACACCCCACTTACTCTTTTAAAAAAAAAGTGTTTTACAAGTATTTGATTACATCATTCTTGTTGGAAAAATACATATATGTGAGAACGATGTAAAATGACGTGCACGTAAAAGCGTCTAGTGTAAAACAAACAATTAAAAATACAATGATAAGCTGAGATTTTTTTAGTTAGTATAGTGTATTACAATGTTGTAGATTTTTTAAATGAAAAGGACTTTTTTATACCGGCTTCTAATATACATAGTTAAGAATAACAATTGAATAATGTGAATTTTAAATTGATTAACTTTTGAATGACTGTTGAATGTTAATTTGACTGCTTAGTAATGAATATTCTAGACATTATTTAATTTATTTTGACTATAATATACTTAATTATACTATAATATCCTTAGATCAATTATTATTTATTTGTTTTGTATTGTGTAATGATATTTAGAATGACTGCATGTAAAATGCATTTAAATGTAAAATAATATACCTAAAAATTTTGTACGCCATTATTGGCAAAACATGGACGCTCACAACATTTATTAATTCAATACCATGCATGTCTGATTAGTCATGTAAACGCATGTTTGACAAATAAAGTTTTCTTTCTTTCTTTCTAGGTAATTGAAAACCGGCCAAGGCAGCTAAGTTATGACCAATCCCAACTGATGGCGCCCGTTCACAAAGATGAAACGTGGATCGGCACTGATGCGCACTCAGCTCAACCATCATGAAGGGAACCGAATGATCCAACACATGTTTTGATTGGCACCTAGTCCTCAGCCTTTAAGTACTCGACGACGTCGATTTTCATAGCCATTACCACATCCCAAAAGGATGCGGTCGACTGCCCTTGGGTCCTCATCACCTTGGCCGTCATGTCCCCACTAGCCTCTTTGATGGTAATTCCGTAGGCATCCCTTCCAGAGCGGCTTGCTTTCTCAACTTTTGACGCCTTCTCTTTTGCGCCCTATATAATACAACCGGGTTCCACCCTAATACACTGCGCGAAGGGACTGTAGCGGCACCAGCGCCGCCACTTACAAACTAATGACATGACGTCACACAAATCCTGCATCGCGCAAGTAAAGTTTTCGGCGCGATTAGAACACATACAACAGTCCGACAAAAACCGTTGGGCAGTTGCCCGGACCAGACACAACACCCGTCTGGTCGGAGGATCCTCCCTTTACTATAGAGGTTTGTGGGACTTTACACTCTGTTCCGCATACCCTCAAACTGGTGACCCCGAACATGAACGTCAGCGCAGCCTTCGTGCAGAACAACTTCGTCGTGACGTCAACATCACTTCCTCAAGCTTTCGAGCAGCGAGTCATACAGCCAGCCAGTACCCACGGCATCTACGGGGGTATCCTGACCACCAGCTTGCAGCGGACGCGCATTCCTGGTCATCACCCCCAGCTTCTTTCATCACCGCTCCGACCCACCGGAGCCAGCAGCACTGCCCCAACTCACTGGGATATCATCACCCCGACTCACTGGGGCACAACCGCATACAGTTCCGACTCACCGCGATCTCTGCGACTTCCGGTTCCGACTCACGGGAACCAACCTTCCACTGGCCAGGCACGCATCACAAGATGTACGGAAGGACGACTCAACCTGCTATCGACCTCCGGTCTCCGGAGGGGAGTGATGTAGCGGCACCAGCGCCGCCACTTACGAACTAATGACATGACGTCACACAAATCCTGCATCGCGCAAGTAAAGTTTTCGGCGCGATTAGAACACATACAACAGTCCGACAAAAACCGTCGGGCAGTTGCCCGGACCAGACATAGCACCCATCTGGTCGGAGGATCCTCCCTTTTCTATGGAGGTTTGTGAGCCTTTACACCCTGTTCCGCATACCCTCAAAGGACCGTTGCCGAGTCAGTCCCGGCAACTTGTCGGCCGCTGGTAGATGAAGACGTGCTTCCTCTGCTTGACGCGTCCGGATCAGTAAGGTACGAGCTAAATCGCGCCAGATCGCGTGATGCCCATGTCGCGCCGGCTTTGGCAGTACCCTTATGCCCGATGGGCTTGTTTGCAGTTCCACCCTTCGATGGTCCCACAGCAGTACCGACTCTTGACAGTGCTGCAGCAGTCTCGTCTCTTGGCGGTCCTGCCACAGTCCCACCTCGAGACGATCCCACCGCAGTCACGCCTCTAGACGGTCCTGCTAGAGAAGATACCAACTTTCACCGGTCCCACCGTTTGTAGTGCGGTCTGCACTACTTAGGGTGCGGTAGCATCGCCACTTGAGCACCAAAGATTGATTGATTGATTGATTGATTTTGAAAGGTCTTTATTTATACATAGGTTATACAGTGTTGTTTACAAATGATCTTATTCTATTTGTAGACAAATCGTAATTTATTTTGTTACACAGGCTACCGCCTTTCTAAACATTAAAACATATTTTTCATGACAATAGTTTGCGTTGGAGTAACTGACTTATAAAAGGAATCATGATAAACTACTGTGTATGTGGAGGTCTTTGAATGGACCCACATAATATTTAAAATGTTTAGGTTACTAGATGTACACTTTATTATAGTTTTATATTTTATATAATAACAGAAAAATAAAGGGTAGTTGGTGCAAAAATTATGAGTACACGGCCGGTCAAGCGGCGTCAGCTGGTAAGCGAGCTATCGTCATGATGCGTCACGGAGGAAATAGTGATGTGGGAGTCTGTATCGATTGTAAGTGCGAGCGTACGGTAATGTACTAAGTCTACTTTTGCCAATTTCGGATATTAGGTTGTTACGGTGTGTCGGCTTTTTATGCAAATAGAATTTACGCGAAATTTTTAGTATGAAATCTTTTAAAAAGGGGTATTTGATACGGTAGTGTAATCTTTTAAGGTTCGTACGAAAAGGTGTGTTATATGACAGTTTCAAAGCTTTGTTTTGGATAGTTTGGAGTTTATTATATTTAGTTACAGTTAGACTAGACCAGACAGGTGCTGCGTAAGTTAAGCAAGGTCTAACTAAAGTGGAGTAAATTTGTAGTTTGGTCGAAGTACTGAGAATAGATTTGCGATTTAAAATAGGTTTTAAAGAATTAAGGGCTTTTACACTTTTGCCTATAATTAATTCAGTGTTTTTGTTCCAGTTAAGTGTCTTGTCTAAAATTATGCCTAAATACTTAACCGATACCCTCCACGTAATCTGGAAATCATCAATTTTTACAAGCCTAGTAGGTAGTGTACGTTTTCTGGTAAACAGAATGGCTTCAGTTTTTGTTGAATTTAGCTTTAGTTTCCAGGTTTTAAAATATTGGCTGAGTAGATCTAGTGAGTATTGTAGCCGTCCAGTTACTACTTCAACGTCTTTGTCTGTCGTGAATGTTGCCGTGTCGTCAGCGTAGATGGCAAGTTGTGTGTGAGCCTGTTTAGGTATGTCATTCAGGTAAAGTATGAAGCCGTATGGACCCACGAGCGAGCCTTGAGGCACACCAGCTGAGATAGTTTTAGGAGCAGAATGGTCTTTACCTATGTAGACAGAAAACGATCGATCTCGCAGATAATTTTGTATGAGTTTTACCAGACAGAGAGGAACTTCATATTGAACTAATTTATGCAAAAGGCCATCGTGCCAGACAGAATCAAAAGCTTTTTCAATGTCTAGTAAAACCATGCCTGTGGAAAGGCCCCGGTTTAAGCCATGAGTTATGTGTTCAGCCACTCTGGCTAGCTGTTGCGTGGTTGAGTGTGAGCTTCGGAATCCAAACTGTTCAGGAATCAACATATGCGCAGTTATTTTAGTTAGGCGGGTTAGGATAATAGCTTCTAAGAGTTTCCCTATGCTTGGTAATAAGCTAATTGGCCGATAGCTAGATGGGATGGACTGATCTTTGCCAGGTTTCTTGATAGCTATGATTTTAGCATGTTTTAATGCATTTGGGAAGTATGCAATGCGTAAACAACCATTAAACACTTTTGTTAAATACACAATAGCTTTCTGAGGGAGCATTTTCAGTAAGCCATTTCCCAAGCCGTCAAAACCAGGCGCTTTATTTGATTGTAGTTTTCCCAACAACTTTCGGATTTCCTTTGGCCTAACAAGTGATGGGTAGTCACACATCTGGTAATTGTCCAGCAAACCAATAGAAACTTTGACTGCTTCTTCTGTTCTAGGATCACTAACCCAATGTTTGGTTAGGTTCGTGTTTTCGAGAAAGGCATTAGCTAGTGTCTCACATTGCTCAAGTGGTGTGGATGTGGTGATATTGTTTGACATTTTTAGAGCAGGTATTGAGATAGGCTGATGGTTTAATGACTTGACCACTCTCCACAAGTCTGAAGTAGGGTTGGTTATTTTAGCTAGTTTATTGTTCCAGGCATTGTCGTTAATGGTTTGGATCTTAGACCTAATAATTTTCTGCAGGTTATTGACTTGGGAGAATAGTTCACGTCGTTTATGTGGAATTAATTCATTTAAAGCTAATTTTCGAAGACGATTTTTAGTTTTGATCTGTGACCTGATCCGACGTGGGAGCTTATGACCACCATCACTGGACAGTTTAGGAACGGCTTTGTCTCTTGCACTAGTCTTTGTCTCTCAGCCAGTTTTCAAGGCGAGAGTTAAGACGAAGCTGCTTCTCAAACAAATTTCAAATGGATAATCTATACTTACTGGTTGCTACCTCTGTCTGCTTAAAACTATGTCTCGTTGGGCAGGGCCTCAAATGTTATCTGTATTATAATCTCATTCGTATGCACGTTAATAATCTTATTGTTATATTGACTATTTTTGGTATTTAAATTATTATTATTATTTTTTTTTTTTTTTAATGTATGTTTCAGTGGCTTTTATGTATTTAATTTAATTTATGATTGGACGTTTTTTGCTATTTTTTACTGGATATTTTTATCTATTATTTTTGATTGGAATGTTTTGTTATTTTTATTGGCTTTTCTTTTTATTATTTGCGATAGACATTTTTAATTCTTTTTTATTTTGTTTGCCATAAAATGTGTAGATATGTAGGTATTATTTGATATTTTTGGTGGGGAATTTATTTATTTATTTATTGGGTCACTATAATGTAGTGAAAGTGTTGTGAGAAAGGGGACGGGCTGTAAATCAGCGTTGACCAGCGTAATAGCCATGCTTTTACACTGCTCAGCATTTGCTGAGCCCGCTCCTATTGCCATACTAAAATGATATTGTGCCTCAGAGCTAATTTGTGTTTTTTTTTGTTCATGTACAGTTGGCAATAAATGTTTTCTTTCTTTCTTTTCTTTTCACTAATAATTGACTGCGTTATATGTTCAATGGCAAGGTCAATTTCTGGAGGTGTGTTGAAAATGCTTTGGCTTAAAGTTATGGACTGATTCAAGTGAGATCTATAGCTTTTCCAGTCCGCTTTGGTGTAGTTAAATATGGTGCGCGTTTGTCTATTGATTTTACCACTCGCGGTGAAGTAGACAGGCAGATGGTTAGAAGAAAGGCCAGTGATCACCTGAGGCTCTGAAAGATGGTGGACAGAGTTAGCTAGGATAATATCGGGCGTAGATGGCATGTGCGTGCTATGATAGTGGACTAGAGTGGGACAAGAAGGTGCAAGAATGTCATATTCATTGTCAATCATGTGATCAAAAAGTACCTCGCCATGGTTGTTGGAGCGAGAGCAGTGCCAGTAGGGGTGTTTGGTGTTAAGGTCACCCATTATTAGTGTTTTTGAGTGAATACTGATAACTGTGTCTAAGTCTTTAGGTAATAAGGCTAGGTTAGGCGATTGATAAGCTGAGATAAAGGCAATGTTCTGGTTTGAAAGCGAAATTTGTATACCAACACATTCTAGGTTTTGAGTTAGAGGTATGTTTAGAGGGGTATGATCTATGTCCGACTTGACTAAAATGGCAACTCCCTGACCCACTCCGTCAGGTTTCTTATCGCACCGATAACAGGTGAAGCCAGGGGTGTGTAATTTGATGTGGGGGGATATTCTAGTCTCTGATAAAGCTACGATATCAATAGAGAGCTCGCTTACCAGGTCCAACAGTTCCGATATTTTTGAACGAATGCCGTCGGCATTCCAGTAGAGAATACGTACTTTTTGAAAGATTGATTGGTAGTATCGGGGATTGATCGAGAGATAGCCCTCTCCCATTAGTTATCCATGAGAGCGCACAGCACCAACTCACATAGATACCACTAACTATGTGAGCGAGCACTGCCATCTGCAAGTCCCCAATGGGAGAGAGCCAGCCTGGGGGCCGTCTGACCAAACCCCGCAGCCGTTTGACTTTATCCGGCTAAGCTACAGCCTCCCGTGTAAGGATAAATCCGGGCCAAAGTAGGCTATTGCCTCAAAGACGTTAAACCACCTACTTTTGTCGGCTCAGCCACCAGGATCCCATCATCCTGCCATACGGGTCCCCGCACACGGCACCAACAAGCGGGTGGTTACCTCTCTCCCCTCATCATCAGTCTCAATTGATGATGAGGCCGCAAGTACCAACCACATCGTACGCGTAGTAGGATAGTAGGTAGGAAGAAAGGATGGATCAATTACTTCAGAGGAACCAGATCTAAAACGGGTGGTAACTACGAGAGAAGAACTAGTCAGACTTGTCAGGGGGATCATAGGTGACCTGCGCTACTCCCATGACCATTTAACATGCACGCCTCCGGACAGGAGGATGCACTAGGGTTGGGTCTGCTCTAGGCGATCAAGGCCATTTGGACCACACCCAACCCCGCCCAAAACTTAGTCCACTTCGATACTTAGTTGTTTCTTCTTCAGTTAGAGCATATTTTCATTTACCTACCATACCACCTTGCCGCCTTACAACCTACAAGATCTTATTTCATTTAAACAAAACGTTCTGGCTAGTTTTAAAAGCTTTTTAATAATAATAATTGTTGAATACAGGCCTGTGGATCACAAAGCCAAGAGGCAACATTGGGGCCCATAGAAATGCTGCGAATCTTGGATCCTTGAAGACTTTGTAGATCTATACCCGCGAAACTGCGATTCGCAGCAGCGGTAAACTAGGGGTTTGTTCTTTGAGATACCGATTCCTTTCAGACAGGTGGAAAGAGATACAAAGGTACACAAATTACAACTACTACTCACATTTGTACCCGCGGTGGTCTCCTGGTCCCGTGTCCAATCCCGCGCCCGGTCGAGAGTTATAGGGGGAAATATATATAATAATTAGGGCCAACCGACGTGGTCCGGACCGGATCCCTGCACACAACCAGACACACGTTCCCCACAAAAATACTTCGCTGCGCGCAAAATACATACACAAACAAATGCACGGGCGATTTCCAGTACCACTCGCGGATCGCGAACGTAATTTCGAACAAAGATTGCTATAAACCCATTTCAACTAAATTAAATGATGACCATCTTTTTACGTCTCGTGCTATCAATCACATTTTTGCAAGTTAGTGTCAACTGTCAACTCAATCCAAAGCTGTCAAATCGATGACAGCGAGCTGACACAGTGTTGCAACAAAATAACAAAAAGGAACGAAATGTTTCACATTTCATCCTACATGTCTAACAAGGCCTCTTCGAGTTGGTTTGGGCCCCTTTCAAAGGTCCGAAACCCCGATCCCGAGAATCACAAACATATAGCAAAAATGTAATCATAATAATAAATTTGTTTATTGACACAAAATACATGTGTAACATACTTAATTAATTCTCTGGCTCCTGTGCTAGGTAGCAACCTGTGTTACAGGAGCCAGTTTTTGCAGTCCATTAACTTTATTTGCTGTCATTCATGGACTGTTTGCGGCGAATGTTAGTTTAAAGTCGACTGCACCTACAATCGATGTTAATTGCTAATGTTACGTACATTTATTTTGTTATGGCGGCAAAAGTGAGGCAATAGAATATTTTTTGTCATACTTGTTTGTTTAGTTAATTGACAGGCTTGGTGTGGTTTTAAAAGACTTAGAGCGGGTTTCTGAATTGAGTATTTCGAGTGAAAACGTATCAAACCCTACTTTAATGCCAAAGTTAGACTGCTTTCAAATTCTTAATTCAGAAAACAGGGGTTAGACCTAAAGTTAGCGTGCATGAACTTTGAATGAACGATATTGCCATTGTGTCGCTATTGATGGTGAGACCTTACTTAAAATTAACCTGACGAAAAAAGAGCAGTATAATAAGTTTGACGTTACACACGTCAATAAATAAATAAATAAACTTTATTGACATAAAAATATTACAGCCATACATATGAAGCCCCTGACTCCTGTGCTAGGCGAACCTGTGTTACAGGAATCAGTGTCCTCCGCTGATATAAATCCATACACATATCAATTTTTATGTAATAGAACAAACTCAAAAAACTTATTACAACGCTCTTTTTTCGTCGTTTCCTGTGAGTTTGTGTATATGTGTATTTGTGTATCTGCCTGTGACATCATAACTGCTAAACGAATGAGCCGATTTCGATTTAGTTTTTTTTGTTTGAAAGGTAACATTATTGGAAATGTTCTTAAATATGTTTGATGAAATCGTTTCAGGCGTTCAAAAGTTATGGGCATTTTACTGTTTGAATCGGGGTGTTTTCGCAAGATATCGTGTCATAATTACGTGTTCAATAGATTGTCGATCGAAGCGCGTCTACTACTAGATAAATTATGTAGCATGCAATAAAAATGTGTCACGGGTTTTTTAAATTTTACTTGTATTCAAGTGCTTTCGCAAATATGGCAACATAAAACACTGAAGGGCAAGTTAAATAAGAATAGTTGCCATAATTTTTGAGTGAATTAAGGTTTAAGTTTATGAGGACTATGTACTATAATAAGTAAATACTGCCTATGTTTATTCAAAGTAAGTATATATTATTATATCAACGATATTTAATGGACATGTATAGGCTTATGTTACTTTTATTTTTGTCCCAAATATTTTGTAAATATGCCACAAAAGCCGACCTTATTGTTTTCTCCATAGCATGAGATAGAAAAGTAAGACAATACACACGTTTACACGAAAAAGCCTCAGTTATCTCACCGAAAGGTAACAGGTAAATACAATATTCAGTATTATTTTAGAAAACGGTCTTTTGGAAATATTTTAGGGTGCGCACAGACTTGGTAGGTATACCGCCATTACCTACTGAGGCCCGAGCAGTAATTACTGTTGATAAAAAAAAGAAAAAGGTCCAATTTCAAATTCAAATATATTTTTTGCTCAACACAGTACATATTCATAGTATACATTTCCAGATGTCAAGTGAATGTCGGTAGAGGTCTTTGAATTTTGGAAATGCCGTGTTTTTCACAATGATTTTCTTCACCGTTTTGAGTGTAGTGGTGATGAACACAGATCTTAGTCTTAAAGACGTGACCACTGGGCCACCACTGCTTCTACTGCATATATATCGATCTCTTTATTAGTTCATTCGTGTTTTCATGACTTAAATAGGCTAGAGTCTGGCAAACGAAAGTAGACACTGGAATTATTTGCAAAATTTTTATATGGCAATGATAAACTAATGTCAACCCCAATTTTCCGTATGACGCTACTTTGTTTTAATTCGTAATCACTATTTATATTTTTGTAAAAACATTTTCTCTATTTAATAATTTAAAAAGTTTCATTATTAATGTAGAAAACATTGATTCCTGTGACTCTTATGAATCTTTTCACATGAAAGTCTTATATTCAGATTTTGATTGATAGTGAATAAACCAAAATTATTATAGAATACTGTTGCTTTTTTTTATTCAGATTGATATATCTAAAGTATTACCTACCTAAATGTACCTATAGTATTTTTATTCAGACGAAGTAATATCAATAATTCTAAAGTATCAAATTAGGTTATTCCATGTATTGCATACTAGTTCTTGGGGTTGCTATACTGATATTTTTAAATTTGCCGCGCTTTTTCAGTCTCTACTTTCGTTTGCCAGACTCTAC
This sequence comes from Orthosia incerta, assembly GCA_948252205.1. Taxonomy (NCBI): domain Eukaryota; kingdom Metazoa; phylum Arthropoda; class Insecta; order Lepidoptera; family Noctuidae; genus Orthosia; species Orthosia incerta. The sequence continues at coordinate 25,297,935 of OX411746.1, forward strand.
AACATGATAAAAAGATAAGTCTATCGAACCGAACATGTCCTTCACGAATGTACTCGTTTGGAACCTTTGCTAGAATTCCACGTCATGGCTTAATCAAAAGATTTATGAATAATTACGGCTAATTAATGTGAGGGATGTTGGAATAATGAAGACATGACTTATGTACTTGCTAATCCGTCTGAAAAAACATTGGTAGTTTTGGCATTTTGTTTATGACCGTTAATTGCACCCGTTATAGAAATGCTTACACTGCTAAGATGGTTGAAAGGTGAAGAGTGGTAGTGAGTGTGTCTATCTCAACATTTATTTATGAAATGCAATCATTTTTCTCTGCTCTTGTCCTGTGACACAAGGGTCGACGTAGCAAGTTTTCTTCTTCTCATTCATTATATGTTGTTTCAGAGCACACATCACATCACATCATCAGCCTATTAATGTTCCCACTGCTGGGACACAGGCCTCCTCTCTGTGAGAGGGGATGGGCCGTAATCCACCACGCGGGCCCAGTGCGGATTGGCGGATGTCACATAATGTCTTCGAATTTTGGTTTAGGACATGCCGGATTCCTCACGATGTTTTCCTTCACCGTTTTTGAGAGCAGAGCCGTTTCAGAGTATTACTAACAAAAAACTCACATACGCACCATCTCACACATACACACACCACGATACGCATTACATACACACACTATTATGATTGCAGCCTTCTATAAATTATAATTTCTAAACATACCTAATGTGAATCTTATTATTGGAGGAACTGACTCCCAAGTCACAGGCAATAAGCCTAGTTTGGGAGCCAGGGAACTTGTTACTATGTATAACGTAATGTATGTTATGAATACAGTTATTATTACTAAGACAACCCATCCATTTCTTAATGACAAGAAGACCAAGGCCAAGAGTCCCTCTTCATCCATCAATATTTATATGCTACATTTCATCTTTGAGTTAGTAATATAATTTTGCTGTAGTTTTCAATCTAACCTTTATAAGAAACAGGTTTCAGCATTGCAACGTCAGTCTGAATGAAGCGTTTATTAGTGATTTCCCAACGGTTACGTACACCTGCCCTCCGGGTTTTATTGTCTCTGTGAAACTCAATTGTAGCACGTTTATCCGCACATACACAATAGACACGGTTCTCCTAAATATGTGTTTATCAAAACTTGCTTGTGTAAAAACATTATTATTGTATGTTTCGTAACGTGTAGGTGAATAGTTCTCTGAATAATATGATAGGCACCTACCATTATTAGTCTCTGCTTTAATGAGCAAAGGTATTTTTCGTAGAACTTTTTACCTAATCTAATAAAATATTGCAAATATATGAGAGCAGACTTACAAGTTGTGGGTTCGAATCCAGGCAGGCTTTTTTCTTTGTGTAAATTATTTCATTATTTCTCTCAAAACGGTGAAGGAAAACATCGTCAGGAAACCGTGTACATCAGAATCGCGGGTGTACTTTTCAGATTTTCCTAAATGTATTGCAGTTATTTGGTATCATTACGGTTGCGTAATGATAGCGGGGCTGGCATCATTACCGGTTAAGACTAACTTAAGTACCAGGAGATTATAATCATGAGGAAGTATTATAAAATAGTAACAACGTCAAAGAAAATCGTTTTTTTTACTTTTACAGCAACCTTACAGTATTTTGTTTATTAAATACGTGTTTCTGCAGGTACACAAGAGGTACCAAATTTATTTATACAGTGCACTTAGGTACATATACTGGTTAGCAGTACACCCGCGGTTCTGACATCAGGATGGTGTAGGTACAGTCTGTGGCCAACAATATTGAACCCACTTGAATAATAGCGAATTTGAACCTTATCGCGAAGCATTTCGATAAATCATGTTGTTAAGCGATTGTAATCATTACATTGTTGTCGTTAAGGTTGAAAGGCTAATGAGTAATACGGCTTCTTAAACTAACTAAGGCGAGGGTGGATTAATAAAATATCGAGCATAAGGAACACTAAAGTTAAATGTCTACGGATAATAGCTAATGCCGTGATCTATTTTAACAGCTGCTTGCATTTGTGCGATAATGAACTTTATGAAAATATCCGATATGGTTCAAATTCTATAGAATATTGCGTCTAGCATTACAACTAAGGTTTAATTTCAAGACGAAGTGTAAGAGTTCAGGTGGTCTTATTGTCGCTAAGGCAGATAGACATTCAACCATTTCTGCGTTCGAAACCAGGTATAACATAGCGTTTTGTTCACAATGTTTTGTTTTTAATTATTATCTTTTTTTTACTTTTCTTTAACGAACGACCACGTTAAAGAAAAGTCAAAAATAGATAGTATAATTCGGGAATTATATTTTTAAATGGGCAGTTTGTTTGGAAATTAAACAAAATCATTACAAGCTATGAAAATGTTTATTTTTTCATTAAAACATACTTAACTAAGATAAAGTAAGTAAATGCTCATAGTTCAAAATTTATATACATTTTATAATCATTTATCATATTCAAACCTAACCATTTATAAACATTAAAAAAAAGTTTTGCTAATGCTTGGATGTTTTTATCAAGAAGATTAATTAATTTGTTAAATATTTTACAGATATGTAGCTATAAATGTAGTGAATCAACATGTTATTTAAATAGAAAATACATTTTCAAGTTCTAATCCCAGCAGCATGTAAATGCCTTCTCACTGTTTTCACTGAAATATTTTGTTTAATTGCAGTAAAACGAGTAGGCATAAATGGATTTTGAACATGGCTTGAATCAATGACCCTGGTGGCTTTCGGATTCGGGACTATAAATCATGGGTTTTGCTCCGTGCCTCCATAACGTCTTAGCCATAGCATGACTTATTTCTCTAAAATAAAAAAAAAACATTTTTGGAAATGTGTAGAATGTGTATACTGTGAACTTGTAAGAAGTGGGTGTGATGGGAAAATAACCAAAAATACACGATCACTTGTTTGTAAGAAATACTTATCACACGTCTTTAAAAAATCTGTCAGTCTTTACTTATTTACTTAGTAAATTTTAAAGAGTAAAATAAAATAGGTATTAAAGCACTTACCGCTATATTAAGTTTACGACCAATCACTCCGATTACAACATTCTGCTCATGTAAACATATTATTTTATATTTTGTATAGTCATTAAGTTGCGACAAAACGGTTTGATTACACCAAATTTAATAAAAAGTGTATGAGTTGGTCGTGCTGACGTCACAGGTCCGAAGGAAACACTTGTGAACTTGTTGGTATTTATTTTAGTAGGCAAAGTTACAGACTGATAACACTATTTATACAGTATAGGACGTAGTACACACAACCAAGTCCGCTTGGACGAAGGCGGGGTACTTAGTCCTCTAATCCAAAAAGACCAGCTGACAGGGATGTCCTGCGTGACCCTTTCCAACTAGGACGAGAATCCGCTGATGCACCGTTCTGCTAGCTGGGATTTGTATTGACGAACTGAAGGACGATCGCTACGTCCCCGTCAGGGGACGTGGCGGGCGGGTTTTAGGCTCTGCCTTTGTCCCGCGGTTTCTTTGCGTGCTCGTTACAACGAGCACGATGCTTTTTGGTTAGCCATCTTGGCGTATGGTAGTAGGCAGGAGTGTCTACACTGCCTGCCAATGTGTAGTTGCTTAGTTACAGTGGGAGCGCCGCGACGCTGCCTCGCAGTGTCGATTTTTCACGGTACCTATGCGACACATTCCCGCGCGGTGAGACTATAGGCGAACCATATAGAGGCCGCACGAGAAATAGTCAGCGAATAGGTACCGGCTGTGTTGGCGCGCCCAGCTGAGAATGTTAGGTCCCCGCCTGACACGCTTCCAGAGCTAGCCAGTTACGTCCCAGGCTAAGGAACCGTATGTATGTTTGAGCGGTATTGTTTTTGTGTAACACCGCTCATGTATATAACAATGTAAGGACCGCACGCGTCTTACACTTGCTATGTGTTTTTAGTCGAATGTAGAGTCATGATTGAGTGCTTTACAGTGTACATAATACCTATATTAACTTAGTACATTATGTACACCAAGTGTGTGTATATAGGTGGAGTATTATTTTGTGAGCGAGGCGCGTGTTATGATGTGCAGCTCGCTCAAGCGTCAATCAGGTAGTAAGGCTGCGGGGGGTGCGGTGTTGGGGGGAATATGGGCGAGGCCTATGCATTACACAAGTCGCGCGGAAGGCGGCTGGTGTCCGGCGGGCGCGCGTGCCATGGCGCTATCTGCTTGATATGCGGGTGAGCAGAGGCGTCGGCACGCGCGAACATGTTGGTTGAGAGGCGGGCGCAAAAAATGTCCAGGCTCTCAATCCCTAAGTCTCGTTGTATTACGCTATTTCTCACATAGCGAGGCGCGTCCGTTATCCGTCGCAGTGTTTGGTTTTGTTGCGTACGGATAAGTTTCTTCCTGGCCTCGCTAGTGAGAGCGTACCACGCTGGAGCGGAATAGGTGATTATTGGGCGTATATATGTTTTATATACGCCCAATTTGGTACGTAGCGGGAGTCGGGATGAGAGCACTGGCTTAAGCATGGCGCGCGCTACTCTTGCCTTGGCGACGACCTGTTTAACATGGGCGCCCATGTTGAGCCTCCGATCGATGGTTACCCCCAGGTATTTCGCCCGGGGGGTCCACTCGATGTCTTGCCCCTGCAGCCTGAGGGGTGGTGGGAGGTGGGCACACCCGACTACTAGGGCCTGTGTCTTACCCACGTTCACCGATAACCGCCATTTCGACAGCCATTCGGGAAGCAGCTCTAACACGCGCTGCATTTTGACGGCCGCGTGCCGCGCATTGAGCGAGGTGCATATGTACGCGGCGTCGTCGGCATACAGCGCGAGTGAGGCCTCTTGGGTTGTGGGGATGTCATCGGTGTAACATGAGTAGCACAGTGGCGAGACACATCCACCTTGTGGCACGCCTGCCGCTATGGGTCGGGCGCTGGATAGCGCACCATCGACCACCACCTTGAAGTTCCTGTCTGCCAGGAAGGATTGAACCACTTTTACTACGCGACGGGGCGCGTCAGACTTAGATATTTTATAGATTAGGCCCTCGTGCCAGACGCGGTCGAATGCCTTTTCCATGTCCAGGAATACTGCGACTGCGTGCTCCTTTTTATTTAGCGTCGCTGTAAGTTGGTGCAGTACCCTGGATAGCTGAAGCGTCGTAGAGTGTTCCGAGCGGAACCCAAACTGTTCCGGCCTTGGTGTTAAATATGGTGTGAGATGTCGCAGCAGGAGTGCCTCGAACACCTTGGAGATTGTGGGCAGGAGTGTGATGGGCCGATAACTCTCGGGCTTCAGTACATTCTTGCCCGCCTTTGGCAGCATTATGACGCGCCCCTCCTTCCAGCATGAGGGAAAGGTCCCAGTGCGCAGTACCCCCGTGAACAGGCGCGCCAACGCTGCTTGGTGCAACGCGGGCAGGTGGCGCAGTGCTGTATTGGTGATACCGTCAGCACCAGGCGCCTTCCTCAGTTTGGTGCGGAGGATGGCGCGTCTGACTGCATTAGGCGAGAAAAAGATGGCTTCTTCGTCGAGAGTTATCGGTGCAGCGAAGTACTCGACAAGGTGTTGCTCGACTGCTGCGACATGGTCGAGGTTACCAGTCGGGTTCGGCTGGAATTGACGCTCCAGGTGGTCAGCGAATATCTCGGCGCGGTCTGGCGCGGTATATCTGGGCGTCCCGTCGCTGTGTAGCAGTGGGCGCACAGGAGCTGGGGCATTGGATAACTGCCGGCACAATCTGTGTATAGACGGCCAGTCACCAACTGTAGAGTCCATGTGTTGTTCCCAGCTCTCAGCGTTGTGCGCCTGGAGCTTGGCCCGGACCTTTTCCGCATGGCGGTTTAGTTGAGATTTCATGACTGGGCAGCGGGTCACTTGCCAGCGCTTGCGAAGGCGCCTAGTTTGGGCGACTAACTGTTGTAAGTAGCTAGGCAGGGGTTTTATAATTTGGCCCCGCGCCTGCGTACTTTCAGTCGTCGCCTCAGTGTAGGCGCGTTGCATGCTAGCAGTGATTTCCACTGCCAGTCTGTCCACGTCGGCGGAGTTGGTAACGGGCCAAGTCGGGGTAGTGGATTCAATCACTTCCTGAAACTTGGTCCAGTCCGTTTGTCGACGTGGCGCAGGAGGCGAGAGTCGAGTCGGTATCTCGTCTAGGACGACGAGTACTGGCTGGTGGTCTGACAGCAACTCGTCATCAATGACCTGCTGCGTGACCTGGCAGTTTAGGCCGCTATGAATAGTGATGTCCAGCACATCGGGTGAGTGAGTGAAATTGTCCGGAGAGTGCGTCGGCACTTCCGGGCCGGACACCACATACCCATGCGCCTCAGCGTCAGCGAAGAGTCGGTTCCCTCCTGCATTGCGAGTCATGGAGTTCCACGCGGAGTGCTTACTGTTCATGTCGCCAGCAAGGAGTACTGGGTGTGTTGAGTTAATAATTAGCGCCCTTAACTCGCTTAAGTTGTAGCGGTTTTGGGGCGGACTATAGGCTGCATATAAGTCTATGTCCTTGCCAGCGACATGGACCTGCACGCCCAGCGCGTAAAAAGTGGTGACTGGTGGCAATGGAAGGGGTTGGTGGACGACTCTTCGCCTGACTAGGACCGCCAAGCCACGGTACGTAGTGCCGAGTGCCGACCTCTCGTCCTTCCTATATATGTGATATCCTGGGAACTTAACCACATCTGTGGGTCCCAGGAGCGTCTCACTGATAAGCGCCACGTCGACGAGCTGCTCTTTGAGAAGGAGGCGGAGGGGGGCGACCTTTGACCTTAGGCCGCGAGCATTCCAGTGAATTACTCTCAACGAGTTAGCCATGATACATAGCTAAGAGTTCTGCCAACCCGTCGAGAATAACTAACTCAACGTCCTGGCCCTGCCTGATGACCTTGATAAGGTCCATCAACAATCTGATGGCACAGGCGGTGAACTCTTGTCTCGGTTTTGGTGCTGGTATTTGATAGGTATTATCAACAATGCGAGTTTGTCGCTGCTGATTAGGCGCGACAAAAGTAGGCTTCTTAATTTGTTTAATTGGCGCTACGTTTTGGGCATTTTCCGCCAATTCTGTTTGGCGCGCCCTTCTTTGGCTTCTTGGCTCTTTTCTTTTGGATTCAGCAGCGACAGGAGCGGTCTGTGCCGCCGCCTGTGCCTTGTGTGTGGCGAGCTTGGTCGCCCCATCTTTTTCGGTTTCGTTTGAGGTGGGGGGTTGGAGTTGTTTCCCCTTCTTCCCTCCCCTCATATTTTTTCTCCGCCTCCCGGAGGGGGCTTCCTGCCTGCTGGTGGGCCCATTTGCTGCCGCCATCAGAGACTCGCTGTGTGTCTCTTTTTCTTCGGCATTTATTGGCCTGTCATTCAGTGGTTGTTGGCTTCTATGTGGCCTTGAGATGGCGACAGTACCCGCCCGCCTGTTCTTTGCTTCACGCATATAGACAGGGCAGCGCGGATTGCTGGCTGGGTGGGCGCCCGCGCAATTCGCACAGGTAGCCGGCTCTGTCTTTGGGCGCGGACAATCCCTGGCGGCGTGGTTTTCGCCACATCTCACGCAAGCGAGCGGGCGGTGACACAGATGCGAGCTGTGCCTGAACTTCTGGCATCTGTGGCACTGTGCAGGCCCTTGTTTGCCCCTCCACGCCTCGATCTTGACACCACGCATGTAAAGAAACGTGGTGATGTCATAGACTTTACGGAAGTCGGGCGTCCTCTTTATTACTGCATGGAAGATGCAGCCGGGTCGTTCTCCACGTGCCTTAATATGGCGGACGTACTCCGGCTCAAAGCCATGCAGTCGCAGCTCCTCCTCGATCTCTTCGATCTCGGTGTCCGCTGGTAGCCCTCTAATCGCTAATTTCATGCTCCTCTCAGCGGGCAGGGAGTAAGCGAACCAACTTAGGCCGCTATCCCTTTCTAAGTCCGTGAGGTATTTCTGGACAATCCTGTACTCGTCCGCACTTTCCGGCAGAAATCTAATGCCATTTTGGTACGGGCGAGCATTTGGGGGGTAACCCAATTTCTCCCTCACAGCCCTGAAGTGCGCCGCCCAGTTGGGTAGCTTCTCCACTATGAGAGGAGGGTAGCGAGGACTCTTCACCTTTTTATTGTGGACCGCAACACTGGCCGGTTGCGTCGCGCTCGCATTTGACCGATTGTTTACATCGGTCGTAAGCGACGCGGAAACTAGGTCAGTGGCGTCTACAGAAGTTTTAGGGGTGGGTTCAGAGTTTCGCCTCTGACCAGTGGCGTCATGGGTGGGCGAAATCGAATCGCCCCCCCCGCGTTGTTTGCGTTGCGGTAGTGTGCAATACCGCTTGGCCTCCTCTTCATCATCCTCATCCGGGCTTCTAGGTCTACGCTGGGGTCTGGCAGCGACGTCGAGCGTGAACTCGTATTCTAACCCCAGTGTATCCGTAGTTATGTTTTGAGTGTAGTACTCACCCTGTGTGGCGACTCGTTCGGACTTGTCAGGCGACATGTCACGTCGATCGTCACGTGAAACCCCAGAGTAGGCCGACATGTCCGATCCCTGACGGGATGAGCATGCCGACATCATGGCCGGGGTGTCCTGGGCGGACCCTCTCGGTGGTGGCGTCGTGAAGAGCGTCTTTGCGGCACTTCTAAAACTGTCCGCCACGGCGCTGGTGCTGCCGACCAATCGGTGGAGCGACAGTGGTGACACATCGCGGCGTAAGTCGGTGCTAATTTTGTTTTTTGTCTTCCTCGGCGCTGATTGGTTAGCTGCCGAGGCAAAGGTGGATGCATGCGGAGGCGCATTTGATGCATTCTTTGGGGGCGGACATACAGTAGGCGCACTTGTTGTCACTGCCCGTGCATAGGTAGCACTTTTTGCTACGTTTGGCGCAGCGGAGCGCACATTCAGCGGCGTATTTATTTTTGGTGCGAGCGGCACCACGGGGCTCGCTTGTATATTTTGGTCTCGCGTCGTCATCGCCGCGGGGCGCGCGGGCTGCGACACGGTCGCGCGCTGTCCCGGTGCAGCATGGCGCACAGCGGCGGCGGCGGCGCGGACCACTTGCGAGCGACTAGGTGGTCCAGTATTTCCCGGTGCCTGGATAGGCACAGGTCGTAAAGCAGGTGGTCGGATTGGTACCGCAGGTTGCCGAGTCGACGACGGCACTGGCGAAACACGCGCAGTCGCCAGTGACGGCGGCGACTCGGTATAAGCGGGGCCGGTCCGGCTAGTAGGCGGCGTTTTAAACATGTTCACTGGTGAAGAAGCTCCAGGCGACGCGCCTCTCACGCTGGGCAGCGACGTCGAGCGATCTCCCATCTGGCTGGTAGTAGATCGGCTGGAAGAGGAGGTGTCTTGGTCTCTTGGACCTCGACCATTCTCATCATCATCAACATCCCCGACTTTCTTGGGCGGCATGATTACGTAGAATTAAAATAAAAACTGATTTTAAAAATTCGAGGGTAGCATAATAAAGTAATATAAATATTATAAAACTGAAGTTAAAAACTGTGGCCTCCGCAACCGCAACGGTTTGTCACCAAACCGGGCAGCGCGGGGTAGCAACTTCCCGTTGAGCTCCCACAGGTATTTATATTTTACTACAAACACACACAGTGAGAACACAACAGGTAGCTTCTAGAACGGCTCGGGCGGATATGTGACGTCACTCCGGAGGCAACTGGCACTCAAAACAATGACGACACTCGACGACCACAGGGCGAATCCTATTGACGAACGACGATGCTCTGTCGTAGTTCGTCAATACGATCGTTAACACCGCGATTCAGAATTCCAACACCAATAAAAAGTGACATCTAGTGGTCATTACTGCGAACCACATGCAACTTAGTCAATGAAGTTGACTAAGTGACTTACGTTCCTCAAAGGAATCGTAATCAATGATAGTTTGGAGTTCTATACGCAGATGGCGCTATTTGTAATGTATGTTATACTGGTAATACATATTATATAGTAATGAGGTGTGTTACAAAAGACTTTTTACGATTTACGTCCAAAGTTTTAGAAATGCTTTTGTGTAGTCACTGCTATTAGGCGTATGAATTTTGTCACTTATATCAATTTAATATCCATCTACCCCACGAAGTAAACATATTTAGCTTCGAATCTTCTCATCTATGGACTCAACGTTATTTTTATTTACCCACCTGTTTACAAGATAAGTTTTGAACAAAATCATATTGGTCGTTCTAAAGCAAGAAATATTGTAGAAATCATAAATGAAAACCAATTAAAAAAGAAATTGATAATAGGTGGAGTGTGTTTTCGAACCCACATGTTGTTCATCGCCAATCCAGCATCGAACCGCGAAGCCACAGTAACTTGTTGTAAACACTCGAAATTAAAGATGAGCTAGTAATTATATTCCTGTCACTTTAAGTTCTTTCAACGTTAAAGTCAACAAGATAATGAATAAAATGGCTTAACAAGATATGCCGGTGGGTTAGATAATTATGGTTGGGTTATTCAATTTTGGCCAGGGACTGTACACAGATTTTCAGGAGAGGTACGTAAAGGTACACAAGGTACCAAATAACTGCAATACATTTAGGTAAATCTGAAAACAACACCCGCGATTCTGATGTACACAGGAAACCGGCTTGTCTTAAAACCAAAGATCACATACACAGAACATGTGATATCCCCAACCCGGACTGGCCCGCGTGGTGAATTACGGCAGAGAGGAGGTCTGATTCCCAGCAGTGGGAACATTAAAAGGCTGATATCAGATGATGATGATAGCAAATAAGTTTAGACCAAACTTGTTTATTTGTAAAACAAGATCTCTAGAAGTACACATCCGATTACGATAATTGTTTCACTAATAAAAAGCTACCTATCGGTGAGTGTCATAGGTTACTTAATTTTATCCCGAAAGATTTAATTATTTTTTTAATATCTAAAGGCTTGAGCTTGACCATTATCTCACCTGATGGTAAGCGATGATGTGGTCGACGGTGAAACACGCTTGCCAAGAAAAAACCCATTCAATCTTGACTTAAAGATCCCTTTAGAAGAGCATTAACCATACATTATTCAGAGTAATTGAGCATCATTTTAATTTAGTTTTATTATTAAATAGGACACCCTATTCAATAATAAAACTAAACTAAGATGAAACGTTCCACTTCACATTGCATGTGTTAGAATCATGAATGGAACTCTCTATAAAAGTATTGATATCTACCAAGATAGCAAGCTTTGAATGTCAAGATGGTTATTGATTATTTACTGTGTATCAGGGTTCCAATGTATGCGGTGTGTTAGTGAAGGGTTTTATGGATAAAAGCACAGAAAGACAAGACTAGGTATTTATTTAAATAAGGCTTGTGAAACGGATAAATAAAAACCGGGCAGAGCTTTGTTCAGATCTTGTATTCACAATCGAAAGAGACAAATAAAATTATGGGCAATCGCTTATATTAACACAATCCTCTTGCTGACATAGCTTGACTGGAGGGGAGGCTTCAATATGGCAGCTTAGCTTCGGCGGGCTCGGCGGGTATTGGTCGGTTGCACGTAGGCCGACGTCACATCCGTTACATTCGGCCATCCTGGAATCATTGCTCCCGCAATGGAAGCAAAACACATTCATTAGCTTTCATATAAATCAATTAGGTATTCAGTGTCACTACTATTGTTACTGTCTGATATAGGTGCTTTACTTCTATATGGCCTTAGCGCATTTACAGTCTAAGCACCCGTGAGCTTTTGGAACCACGTAAACCTTTTATGTCCTTATTCCTGTACATATAATTTGCCACTACTTTACATAATGCATTTTCAATTCAATATGGACTTGACGGATTCTTGCAAACCATTGTACCGCATTCAATGTAAATAAGTTATGGCCATAATAAATACGTTATGGCAATGGCTCTGACATTGACTTTAGTTACTATAGTTTATATACTGAATAATAGTCATCCAGTTTGTATTGACTAGCTGCACTCATTGTAGTCATAAAAACAACCCTTTTGTACACATTATCACTTGCGTTATCTGAAGCTTTCTTTTTACATTCAATATTTGACATTCAAAGTGCCGCCTAGTGGCCCAATTGCAATAAAGGATCGGACTTTGGCTTTGCATGGCGTTCATGGCATTGCATGGCGTTCATGGCATTGCATGGCGTTCATGGCATTGCATGGCGTTCATGGCATTGCATGGCGTTCATGGCATTGCAAGGCGTTCATGGCATTGCAAGGCGTCACCAGGCGTCACTTTACTGAAAATCATTAAGTCACATGGCCTACCAGTACGAGCGAATATTAAATCATAGCGCTTCAAAGAAGTTGGTGTCATTAGTAGTGCTACTGATTCCCCAAATTACATCAGACAGGGCATTGGCCCAGTTATTTGTTAAGGTTTTTCTATAGTGATTATAGCCCGCAAAGCATTATAAATGGACTGATTTTTACGTTTAAACTAACCAGTAGCATTTGGACAAGCAATATCATTTACTCAACTGTTTACCAAACCATGTTTGCTCGTGAAGGCCTTAATTTGGTACCTCACACCATGATTGAGAGAACCAAAAAGGCAAAATGTATTTTTCAGTGTCCGAATCGTTACGATAGAATTGATAGTACGCAAGTGTCGACTCGGCAATAACAAATTTGGAAAACTTAGTCACTACAATCATTACAAACTGTACACACTGAGTTTCTTGTGCGTTCTTCTCTATAAAAAGCTACTTTTCCGAATGCAATGTAGAATCAACTTGTATTACTTGTAAATTTTAATTCATTTATGTATGACGTTCAAAAGTGCTGCTCACCGGCCTAATTGTAAGAAATATATTTGACTTTGACCTTACTGGATTCAGCTGAGTACCCGTGTTTTACATGGAGCGACAGCCTATCTGACTTCCTCAACCCAGTAACTGGCAAACACGATACCCCTTAGACAAGACTGGCGTTAGATCTCAAGCTTCTGACTACCCGTAACGACTGTCAAAGATCTTCAAAAGACAGCCGGGACCAACGGCTTAGTGTGCTTTCCGAGGCACGGAAGAATCTCGGTATGCTGAAATGGTCACCCATCCACAGACCGACCTCGTCAAGCGTTGCTTAACCTTGAAGATCGACCCGTGCGGCTGTTATTATTTAGCCACGAGACAACTGTACAAATACCCCTTTTATGTAATGTTCGTTCTTTCATACACTAACTGCCCTTGCCATATGCACAATGAAGACGTGCGGTCATGTATTTTCTAATGAATCGAGTCATTTTTGGTAACCAATATACTAATTTATTGAAATCATGGTGACCAAAGTCATCGTGATGCATTTGCACTATCTTATCTATCTACCCAAGCTCCGAAGCTCCTACCAGTCTACTGCCATTTAGGGTTTTTCTATAAAGCTTCTCGTCAATAATCAAGTAATTGCTTATTATGTCCAGATCGACGGTGTTGGTTTTTAGTTGGTTAATTAGTGAACTAAATCTTGTCGTTCTGGCATTGTAACATATAGAACCAGTATCAGTGACTTAGAGACGGTTTTTTTCTATTCATTGTATAGACTGGATTTCTGCAGAGTGCACCTACATGTTTCATACGATGGGCAAGCCTATACTCAACACTAACGTTATAATATTTTATCAAAAACCACTATACTGCGTGACCGTACCTTGGACCGCTGCACAATCGGTAACAACCTTTACATGACATATTTACCTATAACATACACGCGAAATCTACGTAACGAGTCCAACAGCGAGAGTTTGAAGCTCATAATAATGGTCCATGCTATGCTCACTTGTAACACGACTGGTCGTAATGAATTTTATTTGCAGTTTGTTTTTGCATCAATATACCGGCGACACTTAACTTACTCGCATCCGTATGTACTTCTGTAGGAAGCGCGGGGTCATACAAAGCGAAAACAGGCTTAGAACCCGAAATATTTTGCAATCGTTCAAAACTAATCCATTAAGGGGTACACAATCAGCGCGAAATTTGGAATAAACTTCTTAAAATAACTGCACAATCCGATAAATTGACGTACCCACATGACACACATTACTAGGCAAATGAAACTTGAAACTGCCAACACGGCTGTCTGCCACTGGTGGCAATTTGACCTGACCATTAAAGCGATTTGTTTTTTTCAAAACTAGTGTTTTAACGAGTATTCATATTTAACTTTCGGTATTAAGTCCTTTTTTTGTTAGACATTTTATAAAATAATAACACCAGAATTTAAATCAGTTGAGGGTAGAAGTAAACCTTCTAAAAAATGCCAATACCTACTTCGTTTTGGGTATCGACAGATCTACCGACAGATTATGCTAGGTACTATTAATTTAATCTCACACTGAAGGTCTCTTTTCTAAACTAAATGGAACCCCGGTATACTTATACTACCTACTACCTTTGCTAGTTCTAAAATCTGTTTTATGAGTATCATCTGGATTAATTGCTAACTTTGGACCATACTGATACGTAACAGTTGTAATCTTTGCCAGATAACTCGAGAAACTTTATCATCTATATAAGGTAACGGAAATCTTTCATTTTACAGGGACATTTAAAGCGCGGTAATCAACACAGAGCCTAGTAAGCGGCGGCGTTCTATTTTGTGACAGAGCTTATTATCGACGTTCATTTTTTGACTTAGACCACAGGATAAGCGTAACTGGTCTAAGGATGTCTAATGTCTATATACCTACGGGTTGATCAGTGGCAAGCTTAATTTTGATCTGCGTAATTAGTACAATATCATGAGTGTGCACCCGAAGCTAAACAATGTTTGTATTTGGTTAATCTATTTATTCGCACTGCCAGACTAAGTGGCTATGGAACAAGAGCTAATTATAAGCACCTCAGATCAGGGAACAGTAGATAAGCACATACATGAAGTCACGCCTTTTTTTCCTTGCGGGTAGACAAACTACAGAACGCCATCTGCTACTATCCTTATAACTCTCCTTTCAACTCTTGTTTCGTTTACGTAAAAACATAGTCATACACGCACATACACGGATGCTGGTTATGCGAACTAGTTTTATCCTCATTATTTAAAATATGGCGACGAATAGAACAAGTGGCTATGGCCTGGATAGAATTTGAGTTATCGATATTGCGAATATGGAAATGAGAAAGACAACGCACCTGACAAACTGGCTGTGGCTCCTGGTAGACTAGCTGTTGCTCCTGGCAGACTGGCAGTGGCTCCTGGCAGACTGTCGGTGGCTCCTGGCTCCTGGCAGCTCTCGGCCCTTGTTAGGACCTCTCCTTGCAGTCACACGCAGCACAGGGCTTGATGCAGTCTTGCTCGGCGTGCAGTTGGGTCGATGGCAGAGTGCAGCTCACGCCGTGAAGCTTGTAGTGTCGTTCCGTTCGTGAATAACACAAACTTCTTCGATTTTTCTTCAGAGTCAGGTGATCTTGCGGTTGTGGCGTGGATGTGTTATTAAACGCAGATTAATTTTTGTTCATACCACTTCTGAGTGAAACGGATAAATAAAAACCGGGCAGAGCTTTGTTCAGATCTTGTATTCACAATCGAAAGAGACAAATAAAATTATGGGCAATCGCTTATATTAACACAATCCTCTTGCTGACATAGCTTGACTGGAGGGGAGGCTTCAATATGGCAGCTTAGCTTCGGCGGGCTCGGCGGGTATTGGTCGGTTGCACGTAGGCCGACGTCACATCCGTTACACTTGTCAATTAATTTATATTTAGAAGGCTCATCGAGCTTATTGCCCGTTCGCAAGACCTAGTTCTCGTGGGGAAGAAGGGCAATAAACCCCACGGAAGCTCTTTCATAGTATTTATCGATATCTTTTACAACCACAAAGTAATTACAATATTATAGAATCAAAATAACAAGGATAAGGCAAAGGACATATATCAACATATTAGGATTAAGACTATAATATGATATATATACAGTTTCAACACAACCATTAGCAATAATAAAGTTATAATATCAAATAACTTACGTTAGCCTTGTGTAGTCGATCTTACATCAATTATTAATGATAAAGGATATATAATAATATATCTGGCCTGTACTGGCTTGTAGTTCACAGAAAAGTAAGTCGGCTTATCCATTACACAATATTTTATAATCTCAGGTCTATGAGTGTCTCAATACGTCCAATATGAGAAAATGGCGCGGAATCCCGCCATTTTCTATATTGCTTTAAATAATCTCACAATTAGGTGAACAATAATAAACTATCATGTAAAGAATCCATTTTAAAACTTAACAAGACAATTAAGGAATTTAATAACACCTCTTTAGTCATTCTTAATCAATATTCGAAAGAATATTGATACTAACAGACAGTATTGTACTAATTGTTTCAAAGGACTTATTTTTTTTTTTTTATTTGAGATTGGTTTGCTCTTGACTCTAGTCTAGGTCAGAGGTGACAGAGACAAAGTCGACGATGGAGTGAGCTTACCCAGAAGTAGCCTGTTCACTCTAACTTTGAAGAGATTCGGGTTGTATGCGTTCGGAAACACAGACGCAGGCAGTGAGTTCCACTCTTTTGCAGTGCGCATTATGAAGGATGTTTGGAAGCGCTTGGTGCGAATTGGTGGAATAGCAACTAGGTGAGGATGGTAACTTGCAGTGCGTCTAGATGTCCGATGGTAGAAGGGGTCCGGTGGGATGAGGTCGTGGAGTTCATGAGCACACTCGCCAAAATAATACTAATAAAGCAATATAAAATCCAGGATATATCACAATAATCATTACAAATTACGTAATAATTTATAGTAATGTCATCAATGTGGCTTAATACAAGTTTAAGAGTTATTTCCTGTGAACAACAATATTTACTTAGGTGGGTACTCTTTTACATTTGTAGGTAGTTGACAACACAATAATTTAGGTCGGTACTTAAACATTTGTCGGTAGGTGCTTAATAAATATGACAGGTATGTATTATGTAGCAAACCATTGTCACTTGAAAAATGAAAATTCATGATTTAATGACGTCGCACATACTTCAAATTCTAACACACGCTTATCAGTAATCTGGCCGAATATAATACATTATTACTTCAAAACATTTGTTGTTAAGTAGAGAAAGCTCCCATGTTTTGAAGTAATAAAACGATTTCTATATAAAGGTTGCGTTTGTTGTTCATTGATTTAACTGAGTTAGTACAGATGAAAGATAGTTTGAGAACATAAAATATCCCTAGAGCGAACCCAAAAATGAAAATACTCCTGCTGACAGTTGACTGAGCTGTCAGGAGCTGTCAGTGCTTTGTTAGTAAACATTGTACCTTGATCTTAGCCAGTATACTAGACTGTACGTAGTATAGTGTGTAGTGCTGTTTTTGGGAGCATCGTCCTCACATATATGAATTTATTAATGTATGTACTTATGTAAATATTGTAAATCACCAATTTTTTTTACAGTAAGTATGAAGTTTCTTGTGCTATCCATTGTCACTTGAAACATTTGTTGTTAAGTAGAGAAAGCTCCCATGTTTTGAAGTAATAAAACGATTTCTATATAAAGGTTGCGTTTGTTGTTCATTGATTTAACTGAGTTAGTACAGATGAAAGATAGTTTGAGAACATAAAATATCCCTAGAGCGAACCCAAAAATGAAAATGTTTTTTACCCCTGCTGACAGTTGACTGAGCTGTCAGGAGCTGTCAGTGCTTTGTTAGTAAACATTGTACCTTGATCTTAGCCAGTATGCTAGACTGTACGTAGTATAGTGTGTAGTGCTGTTTTTGGGAGCATCGTCCTCACATATATGAATTTATTAATGTATGTACTTATGTAAATATTGTAAATCACCTATTTTCTTTTAAAAGAGTAAGTATGGAGTTTCTTGTGCATTCTTCTCCATAACAAGCTACTTTTCCGAATGCACGGTAGAATCAACTTTTACTACTTGTAAATTTTAATTCATATATGTATAATTCATATATGTATGACGTTCTAAAGAGCCGCTTACTGTCCTAATTGAAATAAATATATTTGACTTTGACTTTGATTTTGGATATGTGCAATATGATTGGAAACAGCTCATACTTAATAGAGTATTTTGCCAAATTAGTTAACTTAAATATTTTCACACATTAACAACAATTATTTAAATCACCCACTCCACCACCCTTTTAAACAATAAAATCCTAACCAAGAGTTTAAAACCGAAATTAAATTATCCAGTCGTTCCTTATCTTGAAACAATTCAGCTCACGCAATGAGTTAATTGAGCTCAAGGGAATTAGTTAAATTGTCACCTCTGGGAACGTAGCAACAAAATTTATATAAAATTGGAACGTGATTCGGGTGGACTGTCCCGGTCATAACGACACGTACGACGTAGGACAGCAAAATTATTGAAAAACCATTATTATTATGAGGTGTTATGCACACAAGTGTAGTACGTCAGTAAAATTCCACATTGTACCTTAAAATTTTACTATTCTTCATATGTATGAATTGTCATTTCTAGGAAGAAATATATGTCTAGATAGGCATACGACATTTTTGCTATCAACTGTCTTTAAAATCTATCCACGTCGGCATCGGCCCTAGCGGACCGCGTCAGTTTTTGCTGACAGCTCTTTAGCGCTTCCCCGGCCAGGCATTGGCCCGCATGAATTCATGTGGACCCCGTCACCCTCTGCGGCCGCAATTCCTCTCGAGATACGCGGAGCGTAGAGATGAGTTTATTAGTAATAACAAAAACTCGCTTTTGAATTTTGCTATTTAGTTATACTCATTTTGCACATGTCTGTTCTAAGAATTTATTGTATGTACTTAATAATATCGTTTCATAGTTACAGCGTTCTAAAATATCGTTTTGCTCCGTTGTCTCATCGTAAACATCTACTGCTTAGATGTTATTGTTTACTCTGTTCAAGTTCGTTGGCCTAGAGCTCTAGAGTTTTCACTTTGTATGGTAAGGGTTACAATAACTAAATAAGGTTTTCAATTTTTAACTATGCTTAAGAAAAGCAAGCCTTGTAAACATTCAAAATATAGTTTTCAAGATTAATACATTTAAAATATTGTTACCTTTTTATTTTGGTGAATGTTAGCTGTTTATACTGAACTTTCTGTGCGCGGGTCAGGCTCGCACTTGACCGGTTTTTTTTTCATAATAGCTAATGTTTCTTTTCGCATATTACTAGAGCAACTCATGTTGTTGCAAAAACCCAATTTTTCTCCAGTAAGATTGAAAAATGTTTTCACCGTTGTCTAGTCATCCGTGTTTTCGCAATATCCCTAGAGTTTTCGTAAACATTTGAATTATAAAATCATCCTACGACATATACACTAATAGCAGGTAGAACATTTCAGGATTGGATTCTAGGAAACAATGTTTTTATTAATTTTCATTAACATTACACCTGGTTTCTAAAAGGAATATGCAGAGAATTACAGACATTTTATAAGACTGTGCTGTTATATCTAAAATCATAACGGCCAAGCTACAGTTTATCATCACGACATATTTTTTTATTTAACCTCGTAACTGTCTATAACCACAGGGTCTCAGCTCTAAGAAAGAAAATTTGGTTCAAATAAATCTCACAAGATGGCGCGATATGCAACTATCTGTTATTGAATGTGTGTAAAATTTACATTTTCTGGAATTGAACATAATTTTTTTCTTGTTTAATCAACTCTCCTAAGTACAAAATTGTGTCTTAATTCACATTTTAAAGATTATTTAAACGGATCATTTAAAATTGATGCCAATAGATGGCGCGGTTTTAAATTTCTGAGGCATTCCACTCGATTGCTTAAATTAGCATTCTTCTTCTTTCGTGTGAGGTGTGGCCACCTCTCGTGTCAGAGTAAATTAAGCGCCTCTGACTTGGCTATTTCAGACTTAGATAGACTATGTAAGTCCAGGTTTAAATTTGCATTGTAACACATTTTGGTGCAAAGAAACTGTAAAAACGTGCAAAAAATACTATAAAACAAACCTTCACTGTAATTAAAGAAAAAGTTATTCGCGAACCGAGGAAACCCTTTAACTTGCTAGTTGCTGCTAACACCATCTATCTATCACCGTGGAACGGAACCGAACGCGATTGATGGATAAAAAATAATCGGTTTAATCAGACGAAAAACGCTAGTTACGTCGGTACGGTTTCTTTGAGGCATCTGTATGCTAGTATTATATTATCTGTGCTATAACATAGACATCAAGGTAGATAGCAGTAGCAGTGACATATAATATGTATTACCTACTATATCATACCATCCTCTACCTGTCTCTACAACACAGCTATGTTAACGCAATAGTTAGCCATTAGGCATACGTCCGTCTCTGAAATGAGTATGTTTACATGTCAACATGTCCGTCACCTTGTTCGAGCTTGTCTCGAGTTAGGGCGTCAATTAAGTGGCTTTGACCATTTAAACGGTGATAGTGAGGGGGTGGAATGTGGAGGTTGAGGATTAGCTTGTCATATTAATCAGTCTGTAAAACATTTCTTTATAAAGAAAAAAAGAATAGGCAGCCATGAGGACTGTCCGTTTCAAAGTTTTAAGTTTGTACCGGCGGCGAGGCGTAAGACATCACATTAGCATGTCGGTAAAGCGAACGCATAAATTTTGCCCAAAGTCACTCAACGCAGCTAAATACATTTTTACTTCTAGGAAAAACCTATCAAGCCAAAAACAAAAATTATAATTATATGAATTAAGGCTTTAAATTTGTACTTTTGGAATGTACCAAATTACAAAACATAGTCCAAAACGATAGAATGCAATAGAGTGAAATGCAATACAAATAAAATAATTTGATTATGTGCTTTTTCGGGGTACTAACTATCAATTATAAAATATGACTTAAGTACTAAATATGACGTAAATACTAACGCTGCAAAACCCATTTCGATAATCCAAACCCTCACTCATCTTAATCAGTGACAGAGTTATCTGGGCACAAAGCAATCGCGCATCTATGCGCATAATGCCGAAGCAACAGTGGCATGAGACACGAGCACACAATGCTCGGCAGTCACGGCGAGATATCCAGCTAACTGACCTTATCCGCTTATAAGCGAAGCCAGGGCAACAGCGGGGAATGGAGTTGATTTTAGTGGTTAGGTTTCAATCAGTCTGATGCAGTTGGTGGAAATTATTTTAGCTCAATCTCAGATTGTATGCAACAAAAATGTTATCTACAGAAAATCTCATCAGAGAATAACCTATGTCACTCAACGTGTTAGAACGAATCTAACGACATATCAATTATTAAAATCCGTAAAGCCGTTTAGGCTATAGAGCTTGTTAAAGTAATGGACATACATACAAACATGTAAACCCTCCTTGCTCATCTTAATCAGTGACAGCGTTATCTCGGCACAAAACAATCGCGCGTCTACGCGCATAATGCCGAAGCAACAGTGGCATGAACACGAGTGCACACAATGCTCGGAAGTCTCGGCGAGATATCCAGCTAACTCACCTCATCCGCTGACAGGCGAGGCCATGGAAATAGCGGGGAATGGAATAGATTTTGTTGGGAATATCGATAAAGGAAGATATGGAAAAGTAACTGAAAGAAATGGTCTGGAAATACAAGCTAAATCAGCAAAATATGCTGAAAAACTACTGGGTAAAAGTTGAAAACATTCTTAATCTCTGATGGATGAGAATGTTGAACAGCATAAGCGAAAAAGCTTATTGAAAAATGTTAGGCAATTAATTTTAAGTTAGGTTAGGTTAGGTTAATTTTACCCGCAGTAAAAATGTTTTGATTTTAGCAAAAGTTTGAAAAACTATCTGATGAGACTCATTGAACTACAGAAATCGAATTAAATATTTATAATCTTATATATCAATGAGTTCCTCATCAATGCTGATTATTTTAAATACCTAACTGACGGGACTCAGGTGAAAGAGACGCTGTTGTAACTACTAATTTGCTCCTCTTAAGAAAATTAGCAACAAAATCAACTTATTCAACTCCATTTCCATGGCCCCACAGACCTGCCAGCGGAACAACCGGCATGATTCCATTCATCACAGCGTCGTCGCCAGCTCTAGCTAAAGCATTTTATTAATTTAACTGCCGCGCACCATTCTACCCTCCACCCGTTCGCGTTACCTTGGCTTCTTTGAGTCTTAAACTTGTTATTCTTGCAGAAATATGCAAGCGATGTTACCGAGTTTGTAGTTAAAAGCATCTAGCTTAAAAGATCGTAAAATGCCAGCTCTTCTTCTTTCAAGATGGTAGTTATTGTCAGTTTTGGTGGTATAAGAATTTGGGATACGATGTTGACCTAAATATTTTGTTTGTTCCGTGATTTTTTGAGCTTATGCAGTTTGAAAATCGTTGTACCCACGGTTTGGCCCACGTTAATTGTGTATTCTATTTTATATTATATTATGTTGTATATTATTTGTTGTATGGATTTGTGATTAACATAACAGCCCTCTGTTGATATAGCAAGTATCAAAGGATGGCTGTTCTGTTAAACGTTGGGCAAAATTATAGTCAATGACTCAAAAAAGGAGGAGATGATGGTTACTGTAATCAATTTTGTTTATAATTTTAACTTATTTGTCTTTAGCTTATAGAGACTGGTCAGCTTGCAGATATCAGTATTTATGCCAGTTGTTGCAGCCCCGTGGGTTTTGGGAAAACGGGGTATCCCGCCGTTCCCCTCATTTGACCCCATTAGTTAATTTTATTAGGGGAGGCGCATTGTACACGTAATAGCTTTAGCAATGTTACGCTCTTTGTGAGAAGTCTTGTCCGGGGTAGTAGGTAATACCACTGTAATTATTTCTGCCGCCTCACAAAGTATCTTTGTTTTGTTTTGGTTATAGTGATAAACTGTATTTGTTTTTACTTGACTGTAAAAAGAAGTTATGTTTTCGATGTGTTTTTTAAACTGTATTAGGTTGATATAAGTGGTTAATGCTCGTGCCTTCTCTGTATGTAAGTGTAAGTGGCCTTAGCCTCGCAACGGGTTGATATTTATTTTGTATATGTGGATATTTGACAATCGGTACGGGTAGTCAGAAGGCAGGGCAATTGACAACATAAGTTTTTAAGCTGACACGGTCACAATCATTGGAATTAATATTTGTTTCGGGATATTTTCCATCTCGTGATCATGGCGCTTGTAACGGTGCCGAAATATCGAGCTAACAATAATAATCTATATATACATGGTAAATATCCCGAAAGAAATATTAATTCTAACAATTGACAACAGTCATTCCTAGGGGTATCGTGTTAACCAGTTACTGGGTTGTGTAGGTCAGAGAGGCAGTCGTCGTGTAGTCACGGAACAGAAAAAACATGTGTAGTTATGGAGGGCAGAAATTTATCCTACTCCTCCGTTATTCTTTTCTGATTCTGATTTCGTCGCGGGATCCAAGACAGTTAAATTCATTCGCCGGGACTTTGTCGAGCTTCATTGCCTCGGCGCTTTTCTGTTGGTCGCCACTGTTGGTTCTGGCTTTCAAGAGTTGCAGTATTTTGGGAATAGTGCAGTGGGATTGCCCCAAAAAAGAAGAAGAAATTATTTTGAAAAAGTTAATCAGTTTGATAGAATAGAGAGATTTCCCTGGGTGCCGTCGTTCTGATTACCAACCAACACTATATTTAAATATCAATAAAATCTTAATCATTTTAACCGCCTTCAAAAAAGAGGAGGAGGTTCTCAATTCGTTGGAATCTTTTTTTATTATATGTGTTCCTCGATTACTCAAAGAAGCCTTGATCGATTTGGAAAAAAAATATATTTTTTTTAAAGTTTTCTATACTTCCCAAGTGGTCCCATAGTCATCAAGTCAGTATCTGATGATGGGGTCTTGGAAAAATCGAGGGAACTCCTCAAATTTTATAGGCAAACACGTAGTGATTTTTGTATTTTCATCAATATGGTAAGCATTTGCATTCAGAAAGTATCATTTGGTGAAGTGGAACTGATGATGAAGACCACAGATGGCCACTGGAACTATTTAATGATAAGTATGTTTTGGGTACATTTAAGACATCTCGAATTGTTAAATGACTCATCTTCATATTCATGAAAATGGTACCATCAAACTGATCTGGTGATGAAACCGGTACGTAGGCACCAGAACTCCGTAATAAAACTATGTATACCAATCGTGTTTAGGCTTGTTGGAATTTTTATGAGAAGCCCTCTGGCTATAAATGATTTTCATGGTATTATAGGGTACCCCAACTACAAAGCGAAAAATAAAAAAAACTTTTTAGCAAATAAATTAAACCAACTTCCAAAACTAACTCTATAAAGCGAAAAATTACTTTCTTTTCGGAAGCCGGTTTCAAAAACGAAAAAAGTCAGTACCAAAGACACCGACTTCCGAAAAGAAAGTTATTTATCGCTTTATAGAGTTAGTTTTGGAAGTTGGTTTAATTTTTGTTTACCAAAACATTTTACAACATAAACTGTTGCCAGTTGACACAGAACCAAATTCCTAGACTATTTTTAGGCAAAAACTAAAATATTCAAATCAAAACCGGCCTACTAATAAAATATGGATCCATGTGAACAGCAGGCGCTCCGAAATTCCCACTTCGGCCATGGGAATATTCACCGGTAAAGTTTCAAGGGCTGAAAAACCACTAGATGAAATGCTACTAAAATATGCATGGTGGTAGCGTGTTATCAAATCTGCGTGAACTGTCGTTAAGGGTGCTTTTTAGTCGTCTCTGATGGGATTAGGAAATGATTTTTTGATGATGTGGTATGGATACTGTATTAATAATGAAAAAGTTATTGATATGTATAATTATGTTTATTACATTACGTTGTTTTACAGCTGGAGTAGTTTACTGAGAACTAAAAAACTAGAACGAATATAAATCCGTTCAAGTAAGGTAACCATCAATTAGTGTCAATTTTGATCCATGGTACTTGGCTTATACCAGTTTTATACGGAAAATGTTTCATAGTGTCTAGTGTTGTTGTCTCCTGCTTGACATGGCGGTAAGTGGAATTAATGGTATTTTCTTAGGCCGCCGTTGTTTTTCTGTGAACTGTTGCGCTTCTGGTTGATAACTGTTGATTCTGGTTTTCAGCGTTATCAAATCTGCGTGAACTCTCGTTAGGGATGCTTTTTAGTCGTAGGGATCTGATGGAATTAGTGAATTAATTTTTGATGATGCGGAAAGAGTCCTGAATTCATGAATGTGATATAGATATATTATGGAAAACTCTGTTTATTTGATTCCACTGAGGTTATAACTGGGTTTTCCTACTTTAGTTTATTACAGTTTGTTAACCTTTATGAGTCACTGACGAAGAGTAATTTCAAGTTTGGGTCTACCACTTCTACCAGCTTCCGGTGGCGAAAAATTGCTTTCAGTATTGTTACTTGCGTCGTATTTGACAAAGAAAAGATAGCTGCATTGTGTGAGCAACGATTTGAAAGAAAGGACAAAGAATATAGCGTGGAAAGAGTTATGCAGACCCCAAATTTAACGACATGAGACAAGGGCAGAAAGATAGTGATGATGACTTTGCTTTTGACCAAACAGTTGTTGTTATATGTCGCCATATGCTGATATACATACATAACATTACACTAAAATCATCATTTAAGGAAATTTTCGTCAGGCTTGGACCACATTACATTGTTATACCAACGCCAACACTACGCCCGCTTTAAGAATTTACTTCCCCACCATTCCTGCATTGTCACGAACGACTCATACAACATTCTCCTACAAACACAGTTCCCAAACATTCTATAAATACGTTTGACATTAATTTGAAGACCATGTTCCAAGTTTAAATACGAGTTTCAATTAATTTTCCAACAATTACATGGGCAACTATATACGAGACTTTAACAAAACAGTGGTCGTTAGTACTGGTACCTATGTAGTGTGTGGGGTGGGCAAAGACTAGCAAACATGAGTATTGTGATACCGAGTATAATGAACTGACGTTATTAGTACATTGGTTAGGTTTGGGACACAACTGGAACGGTCCAAAAAAGAGCGGTAAATGACATTAAAGCTATGTTAAATGACACAATATATACTATACATATTATATATTTTATTATAATAAAGCTGAAGAGTTTGTTTTTTTGTTTGAACACGCTAATCTCAGTAACTACTGAGTGGAATTAAAAAAATATTTTTGTGTTGGATAGTCCATTTATCAGGGAAGGTTATAGGCGTGCTATGACAATAGGAGCCGAGCAAGTGAAAAATGTTGCAAAAAAGGGCAAAAATATTCCTTTTTGACAGCTTCCGTTGCGTGCACTGCGTGCATTTATCATTTAGTGTTTAAGGCTCAAAATAAGTACAGAACTCCAGACAGAACACCACACCGAAACGAAATAATAAAAAAAAACTTTTTTTCAAAAAAATACTACCGACTTGCAAATAAGTAAACTACAAAGTGAAAATAACTTAATTTTTGGAAGTCGGTGTCTTTGGTAGGTACTAATATTTTGCGTTATGGACACCGACTTCCAAAAATAAAGTTATTTTTCACTTTGTAGTTTTCTTATTTGCAAATAAATAGTCGGTAGAATTTTTTAGTAAAAAACTTTTTTAATTTTTCACTTTTTAGTTGTACCTACCTAATAGGCAAGTAGTTAAGTAAGGTACCTATAATGCCAGAATAGATTACCCGAATTTCGGAACATACTCTTTCAAACAAAAAAAGAATTTACAAAATCGGTCCAGAATTGACGGAGATATCAGTGAACATACAATATTTTTTTTATTAAAGTCGAACATAGAACCTCCTCCTTTTTGGTAAGACGGTTAAAAACTGTCCATAGCGGGGTCTCGAACCCCGGCACCTTGGGCGTAGTAGGCCAACGCGTCTATCTTTAGGCTATTCAGACGGGCAGTAGAAAAACTGGGCATCCTAAATAGAGTGAAGCGATACTTTACGCCTGGACAGCTTTTAAACCTATACAAAGCGCAAGTCCGATCCTGCATGGAGTATTGC
The DNA here is from genome assembly GCA_948252205.1 of Orthosia incerta. Classification (NCBI taxonomy): domain Eukaryota; kingdom Metazoa; phylum Arthropoda; class Insecta; order Lepidoptera; family Noctuidae; genus Orthosia; species Orthosia incerta. The sequence goes on from OX411746.1 coordinate 25,324,839, forward strand.
AGCCACCTTTGGGATGGCTCAGCTAAGTGTCAGCTTGCCGCGCTTGACTCGGTGGAACGCAGAGCCAAGAGGCTCATTGGCGACGTTGAACTGGTGGACGCCAAGCTTCACAGCTTGGCTCATCGCCGCAAACTTGCCTGCTTGTCGGTCTTCTACAGACTGTACTTCGGTGAGTGTGCTCAAGAACTCCACTCTCATCCCACTAGCCCCCTTCTACCATCGGGCATCTAGACGCCCTGCAAGTTATCATCCTTACCTTGTTGCCATTCCACCAATTCGAGCCAAGCGTTTCCAAACATCCTTTATATTGCGCACAGCGAATGAATGGAACTCACTACCAGCGTCTGTGTTTTCGAACGCATTCAACCCGAATCTCTTCAAAGTTACAGCGAACAGGCTTCTTCTGGGTAAGCTCACTCCATCGTCGACTCTGTCTCTGTCACCACCTATGACCTAGACTAGAGTCAAGAGCAAATCCATTACAAATAAAAATAAAGTATCAGCGGCAAAATTAAGAACCACATTGAACACATGACAACGTCATCATTGGCATTGGTAGTATGATTAGAGACCTAAAACCTCATAAAACGTCTTTTTTTGTCTCGTGCATTAGGTCCCGAATTATTTTTGGTCTCTAGCCACACCTGAAATTGCCCTTGAAGGTATGTCGTTGATTCAACGTGTAGAGTTTATACTCCCGCCTAACTACCTGCCTACCCTATTTGACTTGCTATCTACCCTACCTACCTGCCTACCCTACTTGGTTTGCTACCTACCCTACCTACCTACCAATTTTTTGTTCTGGTGTCATTTTCCGCTGTGAATCTTAAAACCGCCATTCGGTAAATGACGTGACATGCACAACGCCATCTATCGAATACAGACTTCAACTGTCCGAGTATCTGAATTGCATGTTGTGATATTTTACTTCTTGAATACTTTAAATTCATCCAACTTTTGATAGAGTTAACTGATTGCGATGAAACAAAAACTAAGTAATACTTCAAGTTACGCAAAATGTTTGTATGTAAAAGTTATCTACATTGGATTCCTACATTTTAAACAGATAAACAGACAGAAATTTCAAAAATGCTGGCAATGGGTTCTGTTGGTTATCTTTTAACACCATGTCTATTTTTTTTTTATATTTTCAATGTACAATAACGACTTTTCTACAGATTTATTATATGTATTGATAGGCTCGCGCTTGACCACTATTTCACCAGGTAAGTGAACATGTGGTCGACGATGAAGCACGCTTGCCTAAAAGAAACCTATTCACTAGACCCATATATTGTAGAAATCGGGATATTATACAGACTCCGGCTGGAAATTCCAATTAAAATTCTTCAGCTGTACGCATAATAAAAGTATTCCCAAAATATTTGGTGCGTATGGGTGGGATGTCCACCATGTACCGATGACGCATCGCCGTATGTCTTGTAGTCTGATGATGGAACGGGCTAAGAGGAATTAGTTCATGTATGGATAAGAGAGTGACCTTTACCGTTTAGCAGTGGGTTATAACGGGCTAGTTACATGTAGATAGATATAAACAGGTATACAGATACATACGTACGGATAGATTGTAACTAGCTTCCTTATCTTTTAACCCATAATTATGAGGAGCTACGATGTAGCTCTGCAGTGAAGACAAAATGTAATATCTGAAGCTTAAGAATAAAGCTCAGATTCGGGCTTAATTCTTATCTAAGCTTAGCAGCTACCCTAGGGTGGCAGTGAAAACAGTGATTAAAACATAAAGGTTCAAGAAAGGATTTGTTTGACCTAAAATATTAGGGTATCAAGGCTCTTATGCCTCTAAACAACACGTGAAATTTCGATAGAATTTGTCAATTCCATACATTTTTTTTAGAGCTGGTCGCTCACACAGCTTCAGCAGCTGGGCTTCATCAGAAAGCTTACAGTCACCCAAAGGGCAATGGAGGGGACTATGCTCGGAGTATCCTTGCGTGATCGAATGTAGAGATCCGCAAGAGAACCAGGGTTACCGACATAGCCCAAAGAATTGCCAAATTTAAGTTTTTTTTTTTTAACTTCGCCTCACACTAGGAATTTCTTCCTGTATCGTGGGTGCGTTTACAAACATATAAATTCACATACACAAACACGCAGAGCTGGAACAACTATCTGTAGGTCATACAAATATTTGTTCCGTGTGGGAATCGAACCCGCGACACGCAGCGCAGCAGTCAATCGCTCAATCACTGCGCCAACCGTGCGCCCAAGTGTACGTGGCAGTGGGAAGGGTACATTACTCGCAGAACGAATGGCCGATGGGGCAGAAGAGTTCTGAAGTGGCGACCGCGAACTGGCAGACGTTGTGTTGGAAAGCCTCCCACAGGCATCCCCTGCAGGTGGACCTGCCTGATGACCTGTTGAAGGTTGCTGGGATCCGGTCAATGTGGCGACGCTTGGGGTAGCCATATGTCCAGCAGTGGACGCCATCTTAGAATCCACGAAACACGGGTCTATACCGCCCTTGTTGCATTGAGACATAGTAGCGTTCTCGTAGACGGAAAGAGTCATAACAATAACAAACGTTATTGCTATAAGTGCACCTTCAACTTAACGACTGTATGCATTACGACTCCACGTTCATAAATATTGGCGCGGACCACAGAATACGGAGACGACTGGTCGCGCGTCCACTGCTAAAGGAGGCATTATATTATTTTCGTTATTGCTATTAATTAATTTATTGACATATGGATTAAATTTTTATTTTTTTTTGTTTGCATGTTATTTACATTTTTTTAATATAAAATAAATTAAAATATTTTTTTTCTATTTGTAATAGAATTGCATGTATTCTTATATATTTGAAACGACATCTAATAATGCTGATTATGTTAATGTTTAATGCTGGATTATATTCGAACGCAATGTCAATTGTTACTGAATAAATTGAATTAAATTGATTCAAAATAAAATTGAATTGAATATAAAAAGAGTTTAATCATTTCATATGAACCAAGCGTGGGTTCCCTTAATGGGCGGCCTTATCGCATTCCGCGATCTCTTCCAGGCAACCTGGTATGGACAGTAAATCTCTGGACTTGAAGTGGGGTTGTCATTGGTGTGACATTAACATTGATAACACACTATATTATAATAAATACACATAAATACATATGCTATGTAATATATACATAAAATATACATACTAAATATAACGGCAATAAAAATTAATGATGAATGACTATATTGACAATCACAATCACAAATCAACACGCTAAGACGAAGACAGTGACAGGTAATGTTCCTTTACGAGTCTTTTGAACACAGGCAATGATTGAGCACGTTTGTTTGGATCTGGCAATGCATTCCACAGACGAGTAGCCTGGATAGTAAAGGATTTATCCAAAAAAAAATGGAAATGAAATGGAAATGTGAAGAAAGACTTCTTTCCAATGTGTTGGAATTTGAAGTCGTAAGTTGTCTGATGACCTAAGAAATTTTGTGTGAGAATCGCGGAGAAACTGAAAACGTTTCATAAGGTACAAAGTGGTGGAAGGAGTAAAGAGAACATTATATAAAAGGGAAAGGATATAAGTATTCCGGCGAAGGCGAATTGGCAACCACATGAGCTTCACACGAAATTCGGAATCATGGTCATATTTCCGCAACCCGAATATGAACCTTATACAAACATTTTGAAGCCGCTCAAGTTTATCTCAGATTATATCTAGCTGCTGTCATTTGTAGACCTTTGACAGCCTGAAATCAGACTCCAGTCTTCTCAAGAGGTTTATGGTACGCTGTAACTGAATTGTGCAGCGGATAGGCAGTCGCTGTTATTAGATGTCGGTATTCAGCTGCAACTAGTTTGACTGGAAGCCGACCGCAATATAATAAGTAAAATAGTAGTAGTATAGTAGACTGCCGCTGCCGACGCGAAATTTCTGTGGTCTATGCCTCTACGGCGTGGACATTCGAAGTACGCCACATAATATTTACTGTTCATTCCAATAATGTAATTGTTTTAGAGCCAGTTATCACGTTAATATGCTTTTAGCCGATACTACAATTATTTGATTATTATGTTGATATTGACGCGATTTAGTAAGGTAATCATATTCGACAGTATCGTTAATAGCTGAGCTTTATAGACTGCTATTAAAACCGATCAGGTCGCTTTCCTGAATGAAAAGATTTCTTTGATAATAGTCATAATGAAAAACCAAAAACTGTAAGAAATAAAGATATCATCAATCCGTCATCCTCTTGCGTTTATCCCAGTTCATTTAGAGTCGGCGCAGCATATCGTCTTCATCCATACACCTTCATTTGCTGTCATCTCAAAAGTAGCCTTCTTTCGCACCATAATCATTTACACTCGATCTATCTAAATCAAAATCAAGTCATTTATTCAAATTACTACTAAAAATCAGCACCTTCCATACGCTGACAGACCCGTCATCCACCGTTTCTTGGAGTATTCATAAATTATTATTATGAAATGATGTAATTTGGCTGTAGGAAATATTAACATTTTTAAAACATGAAACCCTGTCAACAACGAAAAAAGTAAAAACAAAACAAAAGATGAACGTTATACAAAACCTATTCTAAATTTACATAAACGGCAAGATGTGCACACAATCGAACTCACATGAGAATTATCATTTGAATGATTCAAAAGTCTTGCTCCTTTGAAAACCACATCACAAAGACATGCAGTTCCAATAAACTACGCCATTGAAAGAGTCAACATACAAACTGCGAATGTAAATATAGTTTTAAAATCAGTATCCAGGTGTGATGAATAATTCAGGCGACGCGCGCTAGAGCGGGCGATGCTTCAATATTAAATCTTTGACATCGATGCGCTGAAAACAATGTTCTTATGTGGAGGGAGGGTTTTGTATCGGTTAAAGATTATCATATTTTTGAATTTTGAACCTGTTTGTATCACTGAACTCTTTGATCAAGAGAGTATTATTGATTGAAGATTGAGCTTAGCAAGCTCAACCTAGAATCAATACATATAATAAATCTGTATAAAAGTAATTATTGTACATCGAAAATATTTCTAAAAAAATTGCCAGGGTGTTAAAGGTAACCAACAGAACCTATTGCCGGCATTTTTTTTTGTCTGCTTGTCTGTTTATCTGTGTGTCTATTTATTTGTGCACGCATCACGTGAAATTACGAAACCAATGTAAATAACTTTTATACATAAAAAATACTAACTTGAAGAATTACTTAGTTTTAGTTTCATCGCAATCGGTTCACTCTATCATAAGTGGAAATATTTATTTGACAATATACCGTGTATAAAATACTTAATTAACTAAGACTACAAATATATACATTTAAACCAAAAACTACTCACTACCTAAACCTAAAAATATACTTATCATAAGTTAGATGAATTTAAAGTGTTCAAGAAGTAAAATTATCACAACACACGCAATTCAGATACTCGAACAGTTGAACTCGATATTCGATAGATAGCGTTTTTTTTTTTTTTGTCAAAACTTTGCCCTACACTGGTAATTTCTTCCTGTATCGTGGGTGCGTTTACAAACATATAAACTCACTTACACAAACACCCAGAGCCGGAACAACTATCTGTAGGTCATACAAATATTTGTTCCGTGCGGGAATCGAACCCGCGACACGCAGCGCAGCAGTCAATTGGTCATCCACTGCGCTAACCGTGCGCCCGTTGTGCATTTGAAGTCATTTTCTGAATGGCGGTGTTAAGATTCTTCGCGAAAGAATGATGACTATAGAAACAATAAATTGTAGTTCTAAAAACTAAAAAACACGCTTTAATGGTAAATTGAACTGAAAAGTCGCTGATCCGGAAGATCTTGGTAAGGCATTTGGGACAAACAATTTAAACGCGCACGGTAGAATCAACTTTTATAACTTGCAAATTTAAATTTTTGTTTGACTTTCAAAAGTACTTTGACTAAATTATTGCATTGTCATCGGTCCTTGATAGGTGTGCAAAGTTTCAAATCAATCACATTCAATGATTCCGTTACATTGATACATAGATACATACCAAGCTAATAAAAGCGTGTTAAAAATGGTAGGTAGGTAAGTAGGGTAGGCAGGAAGGTGAGTAGGGTAGGGTTGGCAGACAGATGACGGGAGCGAACAGCTAGATTTCAAATAAATCTTTGGGTATCTCATTAAAAGCGCCAATAAGAGGTAATCGAGTTTTCTTTCGTCACATCTTATAATAAGTGGATCAAGTATTGCCAACTACATCATAATGTCAATAACATTGCAAAATGAAATTCATATGAATGTTTCAAAATTACCCTAGGCTGATAAAATTTCGTTTATTCTGAAATTATACTACTTTCAGTTTTAGACTCGGCTTCCTCTATATTATCTAGTACAAACCACTTTTTTAGGGTTTCGTATCCAAAGGGTAAAAACGCGACCCTATTACTAAGACTCCGCGATCCGTCTGTCTGTTTGTCTGTCTGTCCGTCTGTCACGAGGCTGTATCTCATGAACCGTGATAGCTAGACAGTTGAAATTTTCACAGATGATGTATTTCTATTGCCGCTATAAAAACAAATATTAAAAACAGAATAAAATGAATATTTAAGTAGGGCTCCCATACAACATACGTGATATTTTTGCTGGTTTTTGCGATAATGGTACGGAACCCTTCGTGCGCGAGTCCGACTCGCACTTGGCCGGTTTTCAAGTTTTTTAACTTGCAATGTATGTTATGTTCGGAACAAATCGTGCAACTGAATTTAAAGGCAGGCATCTTCAGCCGATTTGGATGAAATTTTGCATACACGTTTGGTTTGGATGGCAATGCACGGAAAGCTAAAAAGCTTGGTTATTTTTTTTATTGGATAAATGTTGTTTCTATGGTTTCTTAATTAAGAATTCGAGTAATTGTCAAACTCCACTTTAGTCTGAAAACCTCATACAAGTTTTCATTTTGGCATTCTTTGAAACGTTCTTATCACCGAATTCCTTACACAGACCACCTGTCAGACACTTTGGCAATGATAAGTTTTTCCAAATCAATTTTTTTAAATACTCTAAAGGCATTTATAACAAACTACAGTATCGTTTCTCAAAATCGCCCCACTAACAATACTGTCGTCTTTCCCCGGCGGCTGAGCGAGGCGATATCAGCCTTCGAGAGAGCTCTGCCAGCATTCAAACGCTCATTATTTACTACTGAATCACTATCTACTTACTTATACCAGACGGGGTTAGGCTTATCGTTTATACTTGGAGAATACTTACCTTTTGTCCTAAGACGAATACTGGCATAATCCTATAAGATTACGAGTAGTTATTGAGGTGGGGTCTTCAGTTTCTTTGTATCACATCACATCACATCATCAGCCTATTAATGTTCCCACTGTTGGGACACATGCCTCCTCACTGTGAGAGGGAATGGGCCGTAATCCACCACGCGGGCCCAGTGCGGGTAGGTGGATGTCACATGTCTTCGAATTATTGGTTCTAGGACATGCCGGTTTCCTCACGATTTTATCCTTCACCGTTTAGAGAGCAGTGGTGATGAAATAATTTACACAAAGTAAAGCGCCTGCCTAGGCTCGAACCCACGACCTACAACTTGTAAGTCGCGGCCGATACCACTGGGCCACCACTGCTATTCTTTGTATAGTAACCAGAGATTTTAATTGTTGTTTTGTGGGTTGTGTTGAAAGCTGCAGAGACCTAGGATTGGCCAGTATTTGCATTACTTGTAATTAAAATACGTTAATGAAATACAAATACGTATTTGGTATTTGTAATTCAATTACCTCTTAAAAATGTAATTTGTAAATTTGGTATTTCAAATACCTGACGCTGTGGTATTTTGTAGAGACTATTTCAAATACTTATGACTTCAAAATACATTTGAACATAAATACATTTAGCGATCTTGGCAGAAAATAGAGCTCGATATCTTTCGTAAGCAAAATGGCGACAGTGTTCGTCAAATTGTCAAGTATCTTCTCAATTATCATTTTCATTTCATTCATTGATATTCACGAAACTTCTGTGTTGTAATCAAGTTTATTAATACGAATGTCACGATTGATGATCGGCTGTATTTTGTCATTTGTATTTTAAATAATATAGTTAAAATACTGTATTTTGTATTTTATATTTCAAATACACGACCTATAAGTATTTTGTATTTCAAACACACGCGAGATAGTATTTTGTCATTTGTATTTTAAATCAAAGTGTGTCAACGGCATCGTGATCCCGTTGTGAAAAAGGTATAGTGCTATTTGCCTTGTATAGATTCGTCTCTCCTTCACAGTGGAACCATGATAGTTTCAACACGCCATAGAAAGGCCCAGCTTGTAGTCATGGGTTCTATCATATTTGCAACCCAATTCGTGCTGAGTTTAAGTACAATAAATCTATACTTAAGTAGCAAAATATACAGCATAGTTTGATTTAAGCTAAGTTACTTTTTTTTTCTTTTGAATTATTTTATTTATTAATAATCTAAAATTTACATAATATAAAATACTTAATTAACAATAACTACCTATGAATACACTTAAATAAAAATAAAATAAAACTACGAACGCGTATAAAAGGGCAGGGGTCATAGGGCGTCAAAAAATTCGTCCACATCGCTGTCAACGTGAAAAGTGCCCAGCTAAGTTTCTTGAAGATTGGATGAAACAGTTTGCATGTTCTGAGAAATTAAGTAATTGCAGTATTTTATTATCAATTTGCCCCAATAATTACAAAATCAACCGAAGATGGTATTATTTGCTGATGACACATCTTTGATATTTAAAATATATCGGCGGTCATAAAATCTTGATAATGTGTATAACTCTATCCATCAGGTCCAAAATTGGATCACGACAAACAATTGAAATGAAAAAAAAAACAAATAGTTTTCATTGCCGAATGATAGAGGTAGCGAATGCGACTTCATATTGATTGGAGAAAAGCTGGGCTTTATAAAACAAACAATTTTCCTAGGAATCACTCTAGACGAGAAATTACAATGGGATCTTCACATAACATCTCTTGCGGGTCGGCTAAGCTCAGCCGCTTATGCTGTTAGAAAGATAAGACAGTTAACGGACGTAGAAACCACGTGTTTGGTCTATTACAAGCTTTTGTTTAACTTGCAATGTATGTGTGTGTGGCACGGGTCAAATCTTGCAACTGAATTTTAAAGCAGTTATCCTCCACCGATTAAGATGTAATTTTGCATACACGTTTAGTTTGGATGGCAATGCATGGTTAGCTAAGTGACGTCATTCTAAATCCAATATGGCGGACGCCCCAAGATGTACATGTAGTAAAACCCTTTTTTTAAAAGAGTAAGTGTGGAGTTACTTGACCGTTCCTCTCCATAACAAGCTGCTTTTCTGAATGGACGGTAGAAACAATTATTATTACTTATAAATTTAAATTTTTGACGTTCAAAAGTGCCGCTTAATGGCCTAGTCGAAGTAAAGAATGCTGGCTTTTGAACGCAAAATTTGTAAATCATGGGGCTATTCTTGACCACCTAAGAGTACTCGTATGTCGGTAGGGTGGGTAATAGATGACTGAAATGCTAATAACTATTCCTCTCTTCTAGATACTTATATTAAATGTTGCTGTGCCCGACAGGGTTAAAAATTGTTTCTGTTACCACCTGAACGTACATTATGAATGCAATAAACTTATTTGAATATTTGAATTTGAAGCTTACCTACCTTAAAACAGAAATCAAAACTATATATATGTTAGATCTTTCAAACGTAGCTAAGAAACTAAAATAAATTGCCAAAAAAGCTAGACCACAATTCTGTACCACGAAAAAACATACTTCCATCACAATTTATTTCCTACCAAAAACTGTCGCGACAAGAGCAAGACAAGACAATGTATACACATGCCACAGTCGCAGCAAAATGGAACATACTACATGCACTGACACTTCAGCAGTTTGTGAGTTATGTGTCGCAACTCGCAAGCCTGCGGACTATCTGCTTTGTGATTTAAAAGTGGAAACTTTTAATTTTGTGAGTACCTTTCCGTTTTGGGTTGGGAGTTGAAATCGTTGGTGTATTTAGGGCTTTTTGAGCTAAAAAGTTAGAAATAATAAATATATTTTTTAGATAAAGTAATAGAGACATTGTCCTAATTAATTCCGTATCTTATAGGATAATGTTCCTAATGTGATATTCAACCAACTACACAACTCACTTTGTTTCACTACATTTATTACACCAATATAAGCAATTACATACTTGAGAGCAGCTTTTACTAATTACTTGAGAGCAGTGGTGGCCCAGTGGTATCGGCCGCGACCAGCCGCGACTTACAAGTTGTAGATCGTGAGTTCGAGCCCAGGCAGGCGGTTTACTTTGTGTAAATTATTTCATCACCACTGCTCTCAAAACGGTGAAGGAAAACATCGTGACGAAACCGGAATGTCCTAGAACCAAAAATTCGAAGACATGTGACATCTACCAACCCGCACTGGGCCCGCGTGGTGGATTACGGCCCATTCCCTCTCACAGAGAGGAGGCCTGTGTCCAAGCAGTGGGAACATTAATAGGCTGATAATGAAGCAATTAGTTCCTTTCTTTTGTTTTATATTATGGTTATAGCACGGTACCCCAAAAATACATAAGTAGTTTTCTTAGATATAGATCCTTCCGGGAGCTGTTTTGTCATTTTCTCTTTCAGATGGCTTTTTAATGATTTCATAATTTCCAAGCCAAGTCAAATCTTGAGCTACAATTTATCCTAAGTTATCTGTTTTATGTAAATAATTCGACTATTCAAATTAAAGAAGTTATATTTTAAAACAGCAAATATTGTTGTTGCAGAAAAAGCATGAAATTGTGTTTTTAAATTTATTTAAGAATGTTTTATGTTCTTGTAAATAAATTTCAGGATACAGTGCTTGGCGCCTATTTAGATCTCAATTCTTTTGTCAGCGTTATCAACAACCGCGCATAATCTTAGTATTGAACTTGGCTCCCTTTTTCACATTTATGTTTTTGATGGGTCTTACTTATTTATTTATTTATCTCAATTACTCAATGCACTTACAGTTTTACCCAACGCGTGCAGAGAGTCAACAATTTAGGTACTATTACACATATAACGTCAAAAATTTGTCAGAGGATTAAACAATACAAATAGAAACACAATATTCAATAAAAAAAAAACATTTCAATGCCTAAATAATCAAAAATACATTAACAATAATTAAAAATCATTAGTAAAAGTTAATATAATTATAACGAAGAATTTAATAAAAATAATTTAATACAAAAAAAAAAACAATTCAATAATTTAAATTTAATAATAAAAATAATTTAAGAATTCAAATTTAATAATAAAAAAGCTTCGAAATAATCAGCATTATCTAGGTGCTAAAACACTCTTTAAATTGCTTTAGGAATATACGCACATTCGAGTTGAATACTTAGTGGCACACGGACGAATAGATCTCAAAAATCAGTTTAATTACTATGAAGGTATGTTTGATGGTATATATTTATATACATGAAGGGGTGCACCTAGGTAATGAGCGTTAGAATCCATTGATCTGTGAAGTAAGGAAGCGGAGCTTGGGACTTGCTGCCGTATCTTTAAGATGGGTCAAGATTATTATGAGATTCCGAGCTCTTGAAGTGCTTTGGAGTGAACGTTAAACTATTCATCTTGGGAGTTTATAATATGATAAGTTACAAACTTAGAGGCTTGAAAGTACAACTAAACAAAAGTTTCTGGAATGAAGTTATTAACGCCTCAAAAAACGCAATTTAAGTGATGCGGTAAGCCAAAATTAAATAAATTAGGAAACGCGAGTGTGAGAATTTTCTACATTTGTTTTACGATAATTTACGTTGGAGAAACTGGGACTACTAATTGTTACCGCCATATACATCACTAATGTCCAAAACTACTTACTTCAAGTCTTTTCAACTTTTAGTTATATCGGAATGTGGCGGTAGTAGTATCAGTATTACATTTCCCTTCAGTGACCTTCCTTCCTATTCATTCCTGCAGCGTCTACCATAGGTCAGAGCGAGACAGCCATACAGGGCCAGAAGAAGATTGACCGTAACGGACGCCATATTAAAAGAAAACAAATTCGTTCTAATACGCCGCCGCGAAAGCATCCCACCAGAGCTTTTACCGCTAATATATCTGGATTCCGCAATAAATCCAGGTTTTCGGGTCTATATTTAAACTAGACCTACTTACTTATCAAGTTACATTGATTTGAAGTGCTGTGTAAGTAATAGGAATCATCAGTGAAACCACGCTGGCTTGCCGCGTGGTTAACCTACACATCGAGGACATACAAGGTGCTAGCAGCAGGAAGGCAACTCCGGACCTCAATAAAGGTAAGACGCTGCATCCTGTGTCCTTCTCTTATTCCTGTTTCCCCATACCAAAGAATAGCCTCATTTCCAATCAATGTATGCTGCCACATAAAGTTTATTACAGTCCACAAACCGCCGATTCTCATAGCAAGGCTTTGAATCACCGCTCCAGTCTTTTAGAAGTCTGGAAAGAGCTGTTTAGACAGTTCTATCCATTTTCATGGTAAATTCCCCGCACCCCCTCATGTTAGCGTTTAAGAACCACCCAAAAGGCTCGCGGCGCTAACATTTTGGTCCTCCGAAAGCTGGATTCATATCCTATTTGCAATCCACCTCAATAAATATTAGACGATCTTCATTCCATTCCCTAAGGAAACCCGCACTCGGATCTGAATTCGTTCAGATTCAACTAGTTAATTACTTTCGTGTCATTAAAATCACCTACTTAAAATAATAAATTCGTTTATAAAATACGTTTAGTAAATAGGTACCTACGTTTCAATTGTATCTAACAATCAGTCATAGGTGGCTCAAGTTTAGTCATAGTTACATTGCATCGTAGCACAAAGTACCTACACATTCCGCTATAAAGAATACCCGCTACCCGCCGTTTAATATTATCAGTTTTTTTACATCAGCTGTTTGTTATCGCGCGCATTATAGTTATAGAATATAGGTTGTTTACGCACTATCTAAGATAGGTTGAGAATTCACTAAGTGCATTCCGATCTATTTACTTGAACAGGTTCATTTCATTGTAATAAATCAAGATGCCTCGGCCTGCAGTTGATGCTAAGGATAAGAAAGCTGATGAGTTCGCCTCATCGCATTTAAGTTCAGAAATCATTCTCGTAGAAGCTAAACGAAATGCCCTTTTTGAATCAATTCAAATTGTATTCGAAAGGGCCAAAAGGGCACACATTGACAACGAGATGGTGGAGAGCTTTCTGGATTCAGTCGCGACTATTGATGAAACTCGATCTGAATTTAGGGATCTCGTCAACGAACACAATAGGCTACTTTTAGAAATTAATCCATCCGCGAAGCCTAACTATCAATCATTGATTTCATTTGATGATCTATTTTGTCGTATCAAACGAGTGTTAAAGCAGGTTGAGCCTGTGCCTTTGAGGGTGAACGCTGACGATGATCAGAAGGTCTTTAGATCTAAACGGCCTACTTTAGCGCCAATCGAAATTGTGTCATTCGACGGTGACATTCGCAATTGGCCCTTATTCTATGAAAGCTATAAGTCCACAATACACGAAAATCCTTCGTTGACAGACGCTGAGAGACTGTACTATTTGATAGGAAAACTTTCCACTAAAGCACAAGCGGTATTTTCAGGCATCGCGCCGTGTCCTGAAAACTATCAAATCATCGTAAAGTGTCTCGTGGATAGGTATCAAGATAAACGCATACTCGCTTCTACGTATCTAGATCAGATGATCAATCTTAAATTAAATGGCCCCGCTTCTGCATCTAATATGCAAACATTTATGGACCAGTATGTAACTGCCGCAAACGCAATAAAAAATCTTGGAATAAATGACCTAACAGATTTTGTATTTTTACATATAGCACTAAAAAAGTTGGACGGAGAAACGATACGTGCTTTCGAGTCACAATATCGTGATGTTTCGTTGCCGGCTTTTGGCCAGCTGACCGAATTCATTAGGAGTCAACATAGGATTTATCAAAACACACAGCCTAGTGCAGCTGGCGTTTCCACCCGTAGTTCTGTTAAATCTCGCAATAATGTACCAAACCCGCAGAGTTATGTAGCCATCGCGACTGCTAACAAAAAATGCCTATGTGACAATATTGTACATGATCACTTTTTCAAGTGTCAAAAATTCACTGAGATGACACCGTCCGCACGCTTTAAATGCGTGAAGGATAAAGGTGCATGTATCAATTGTTTAAGCATTAAACATAAGTCTCGCGATTGTAATTCCACGCTCAAATGCCGCACTTGTCATCAAAAACACCACTCTTTATTGCATTTCAATAGGGTTCCGAATCAAACCGCCTCACAATCTCATAACAGTGGATCGGTGCAAGTATCGAACTCCGAACCTACGATTCTTAGCGAGCCCGCCACGCCGCCGCTGTCGCCGTCCACACCGTTATTAAGTGCACGCGCACCGGCCGCGGCGCCTACTGCGAGCGAGCCGAGAGTATCGTCCTTTCACACTACATCCATTGCTGCGCCATTGCAGCTTAGTGCTAATGACGGCGACCGCGCCGCGCGATGTATTCGTCACACAACGATATTGCTATCGACCGCTCAAGTTGTAATCTGCGATCGAAATGGACAAAAGCATATTGTAAAATGCCTTTTAGATTCAGGATCGCAGAGCAATTTTATAAGTAAAGAATGTTGTAACCGGTTAGGTTTAGATTATAATAAAAATACGCAAATGATTGTTCGAGGGTTTGGTGGTTCAGAAAAACCTATCAAAGGTTCGACTGACTTTAAAATATTTTCTCGGTTTGACAAAAACATTTCTTTCGATGTATCGGGATTTGTCGTAGATCGCATCACGGATGACCTGCCCACAGTTCCCGTGGACGAGGCTGCCTTTACCCACATCGTATCATTGCCACTCGCGGACAGCACGTTCGCCACTCCAACCGCCGTTGATGTTCTGCTTGGGGCATCTATTTTTCCGCACCTACATAGCAGCAAGCATGGAATACCGCCCGCCATACAAACAGTGTTAGGTTATATTATAATGGGTTCCGCGCCCACACTTCTCGCCTATAAGTCTACTGCCGCATGTTGCGCTATCGTAAAAGACGATTTAGGCCACCTCCTCAAGCGCTTTTGGGAACTTGAGGAAATTTCCGCTCCAACCCCGACCAGTCAAGATGACATTGAATGTGAAATTCATTTCCGCACTACTACTACGCGTGATTCTAGTGGTAGGTACACCGTTGCGTTTCCATTTCGCGACGATGTTTATAAATTGGGAGATTCTTTCTCCACAGCGCGTCGACGTTTTCTGTGCTTGGAAAAGAAGTTGGAGTCGTCCAGCTTTCTACGCACTGCCTATGACAATATCATTCGTGAATACATTGATAAGGGTTATGTAACCGAAGTAGGGCCTATTGACAGTAATAGTATAATATCCACCGCCGCTTCCTACTTCGTACCACATCATTGTGTTCAGCGCCTGGATAAGACGTCCACAAAGGTCCGCATGGTTTTAGACGCTAGTTGTAAAACTAGCACAGGTTTATCCTTGAATGATGTTCTTCATCCAGGCCCTAATTTACAGGGTGACTTGAATAACATTCTTTTGAATTTTCGGCTATTCAAAATCGCCATTTCAGCAGATTGTAGGCAAATGTTTCTTCAGGTAGGAATGTTAGAGCGAGACCGCAAATATCAAAGGTTCATTTATCGTTTCCATCCGGAAGATAAATTGACAGTTTTTGAACTGGTTCGTGTTGCGTTCGGTATGAAGTCGTCCGTATTTCACGCAATCCGTGTTGTTCATCAGCTGATTGCTGATGAAGGTGAGAGATTCCCAACTGCAGCTGCTATAGCAACCGCTTCTACGTATATGGATGACGTCTGCTACAGCATTATGTCAGATGATTCAGCGCAGGAAAACGAGAACGTCGCTATCAATTCATGTATCGAACTTATACAATTATTAAAATGCGGTCAGTTCGACCTCGTAAAGTGGACGAGTAACTCGGCCGGTGTCCTTCGCGCTATTCCCGCCTCGCATCGAGCTTCGTCAAATCTCGAAATTGATAAAAACGTACCTGACAAAGTTCTAGGTACACTTTGGGACAAATCCGATGACGTTTTCAAGTTCAAGGTCGCAAGGCCAGACTCAAGCTGTACTAAGCGTAGTATCTTGTCAGTCGTAGCACGCTTATGGGACAATCTAGGGCTGGTGGCCCCCGTCATACTTCATGCCAAGCTCCTGATTCAGGAGCTATGGTTATTGAAGTGCGACTGGGACGAGGCCCCCCCGCAACGCATCGTAATCCTCTGGAGGCAGTTCTGTAGCGAACTGCTCGCACTCAACGAGATACGCGTTCCGCGTCATCTCGGGGTAGTGCAGGGTTGTGTAGCAAACCTGTTAGGATTCGCTGATGCAAGTGAGCGTGCTTACGGCGGCGTAGTTTACTTGCAAGTCAAAGATAACGCAAATACGACCGTTAGGCTTGTGTGTTCGAAATCGAAAGTTTCGCCGCTTAAAACTATTTCGATTGCTCGCTTAGAATTGTGCGCTACAGTTTTATTATCCACGCTTATGCGTAATGTGCTGAACAATTTTGAGCCAAGGTATAAAATTTCGAATGTCTTCGCGTTTACCGACTCGAAAGTCGTTCTTTGTTGGATTAATTCGTCTCCGCATCGCTGGCAAACTTTTGTGGCAAATCGTGTCGCAAAAGTTGTCGATAACATTCCCGCAAGTTGTTTTCATCACGTGGCAGGCATTGAAAACCCTGCTGACTGTTTATCGCGAGGTTTATCACCCGCGCTGCTTGTCAATCACCCTCTGTGGTTTACTGGACCCCCATGGGCATCCAGGCATATGTCAGAGTGGCCTATTTCTGAATTCGATCGCGAAGACGTTAGTGAAGTACCGGAACTGAAGCCCTCTGCGCACGCTATAACAGTGGGTGGATCAAAATCAATAATTTATGAGCTCGCTCAACGTGTTTCCTCATGGTCAAAGTTACTTCGCATAATTGTCTATATGTACCGCTTTCCAAAATTACTACCGCGCAGATCTTACATGAACAAATCTGATTTAGTTTTTGCTGAAATTAAAATAATATCCGCATTACAACAAGTCTACTTCAGTGACGATATAAATAAATTAAAAAATAGTGAGAACTGTTCTTCCGCTGTGCAAAAACTTAAACCGTTTTTAGACGCGAACGGTCTCATCCGCGTTGGCGGTCGGTTGACTTATGCAGAAATCAATTACGCACAGAAACACCCTTATGTATTACCTAAGCACGATCACGTGATTGATATCTTAATCGATTATTATCATCGAAAGCATTTACACGCCGGCCCTGAATTGCTTATGTCCTTACTTAGGAATCAGTATTGGATACTGGCAGCGCGACGCGTTATTCGTCATCGTATTCACAAGTGCAATACGTGCTTCAGAGCAAAACCACGTCCAACTTTTCCGATTATGTCAGACCTGCCTGAGTTCCGCGTCACCCAAGTTGACAAGCCATTCACGCATACTGGATGTGATTATGCTGGTCCTCTCCAGTATACACCGGTTCGTGGAAGAGGCATTAAAAGCCGTAAGGCTTGGCTCTGTATTTTCACGTGCCTGACAACCAGGTGTTTGCATATAGAGATCGCTTCGGAGTTAAGTACCGCCAATTTCCTTGCTGCTTTGAAACGATTTCTAGCACGTCGCGGTCCTGTGCAGTGTATATACACTGACAATGGTACTAATTTTGTCGGATGTAGTTCTTACCTTCGCGACCTTTATAGGTTCCTCGATGAGCATCGCCCGCAACTTGAATATGAGCTCTCAGAAAGTCGCATAGAGATGAAACGCATAACACCCCAGTCGCCTCATATGGGAGGTTGCTGGGAAAGCATGGTAAAGGTGGTAAAATCTCATTTATTCAAGATTATCGGTCAACAAATATTATCGTATGAAGAGCTGTTGACGGTGTTAACGCAAATCGAGGCACTTGTAAATTCGCGACCGCTGACCGCTATGAGTAGCGACCCTTCAGAGCCTTCTGCTCTTACGCCGGCTCATTTTCTTAACACTGCGCCCCTTCGCTCTCTGCCTGCTCCCCAGGTAGAGAACGTAAGTTTGCTAGACAGACATTCAATTTTGCACAAGATGGTGCAGTCTTTCTGGCAGCGATGGCGAATAGAATATCTGCATCAATTGCAATCTAGGTCCAAGTGGAATATTCCATCCACTCCAATCCCACTGCGATCGGTAGTTATACTAATTGTCGACAATGCTCCACCATTTACTTGGCCACTAGGTGTGGTGGAGGCTGTTCATACCTCGAAGGATGGCACAACGCGGTCTCTTACCGTTAGAACTGCTAAGGGTAGCCTGGTCCGCCCAGTTGTCCGTGTGTGCCTTTTACCGAGCCAATAAGAGCGTATTTAGCTCTCTTATCTTTAGGTTAGTTTAGAGATAGGTTTATTGCAAATAGGTAATGTAATTCGCGTTATTCTCTGACTCCTTTTAGAGCAGACGATCCCGCAAATAAATTGTTAAGGATTCTGATTCTGTCTGGATCAGATCCTATCGCTCAATTATATAGTATTAAACTTTGTAATTTTTTATGGTTCACTTCTTTAAAGGCAACCCTTTAAGGCCGGGAGAATGTTACCGCCATATACATCACTAATGTCCAAAACTACTTACTTCAAGTCTTTTCAACTTTTAGTTATATCGGAATGTGGCGGTAGTAGCATCAGTATTACATTTCCCTTCAGTGACCTTCCTTCCTATTCATTCCTGCAGCGTCTACCATAGGTCAGAGCGAGACAGCCATACAGGGCCAGAAGAAGATTGACCGTAACGGACGCCATATTAAAAGAAAACAAGTTCGTTCTAATACGCCGCCGCGAAAGCATCCCACCAGAGCTTTTACCGCTAATATATCTGGATTCCGCAATAAATCCAGGTTTTCGGGTCTATATTTAAACTAGACCTACTTACTTATCAAGTTACATTGATTTGAAGTGCTGTGTAAGTAATAGGAATCATCAGTGAAACCACGCTGGCTTGCCGCGTGGTTAACCTACACATCGAGGACATACAAGGTGCTAGCAGCAGGAAGGCAACTCCGGACCTCAATAAAGGTAAGACGCTGCATCCTGTGTCCTTCTCTTATTCCTGTTTCCCCATACCAAAGAATAGCCTCATTTCCAATCAATGTATGCTGCCACATAAAGTTTATTACAGTCCACAAACCGCCGATTCTCATAGCAAGGCTTTGAATCACCGCTCCAGTCTTTTAGAAGTCTGGAAAGAGCTGTTTAGACAGTTCTATCCATTTTCATGGTAAATTCCCCGCACCCCCTCATGTTAGCGTTTAAGAACCACCCAAAAGGCTCGCGGCGCTAACAACTAATACTTATATATAGGCTAGGGCTAATACTACTAGTATTTGCACTACAAAGCAAATACTTCATACTTCCTATACCTATACTAAGAAGAAACAAACGTCATTTGCAAAACAAGATCATTCTAGTTCGAACTCACAAACTTTTTGCTTAATAACCAGGTCAAAGAACCCTGGGCTTGCATAATATTGATGCTGAAATTCAAAAATTTAAAAAATCAGACGACACTCATCCCTAAAAACCATATAGAGCATAAAATAAATAATTTCAAACAGCTGAATCGTGCATTCAATTCCTTCAGATCACACCATATGGACAGATTAGATATTCATTGGATCCGCTCCGATGCAACCGCCCCCGATGTTCGAGAAAATTCGAGAACCACCAGAAACTCTTTGATATGTGAGCGAAATATTTATTGCATTTGATGATTTAAGCGAAATGTGGAAATTTCGCTTGATGTTGAAAATCCTGATCTTTCATGATACTTTAATTATGTAGTGTAAAACTAATCTATTACTTAATCACTAAAAGGAAATATACTAAACCTAACTACTTACATATCTATTTTGATTCGTGTATCCAGTTTCTGATAAAGAACAGTAATATATCTAGGTATTTTAAAACGCGCTGAATACAAAAAAAAAACAAAGGGATGGGAAGCAGTCTTATTTACTTGTACTTGTAAAACCGTGGTAACTTTGGAGTTTAATTTTTATATTTTTTCACTACACAGTGATTTGACATTGACAGTGAAAATTTTGTAATTTTATCCTAAACCAGCAGCCTAATTGTGTAAGTAAATTCGGCAAGGCTTAGGGTTTGACCCTATGAAAGAGTATGACAAATTCTCTTTAAATAATTAGGTATTGCCATAAATTATTGGACTTTTTCATTGTTGAAGATACTCCAATAATTTGCCTTGCTGAATTCACTTACGCAATTGGGCTGCTGGCCAATATTCTCACCACGATGAGACCACCACCAAAGTTCTTACTTATCAGAAACACAGCAATTGCAATACCTCAGCCAAAATTGCACAAGAAATGCTCCCAGATTCGACCCGGTCACCAACGATTGGTAACTTGACTGACTAACCGCTCACCGTTGCACCGTTTGACACAGAAGAGCAGTAGCTTAGCTACTGTGTGAAATCATTAAGAATTCCAACATGACTGATATACCAATCTAGCTTCGAATTCACAAGGTTTCGCACTCAACCTCTGGCACGGTATACCTTTACAGAGGTATATCGCCTTGATGTGGTAATCATGTATTCATTGGCTTCTAGTGCTCAGAGCGGTGTCATCTGCACTTCCTGTGAAATATTTGTACGTACGAACGGAGTACTGGAGTTGAGTTCGGGCTGAAAATGTTTGAGAGACAGATTTAAAAGGATTAATACAGGCAAAATAAAAAAGTAACTTTATGTTTATGTTATTTTCTGTACAATAAAGTAATTAGAAAGTTTATATGACCAGTTTCTACCAATCCGCATCTCCCTCTCCATGAGAAGAGGCCTGAGTCCCAGCAGTGGAGATGTCATGGACCAATGTATAATGCTCGGGCATTATGAATCTAGTCAAGTCAAATCGGGCAATGTAATGAACACAGATTTAAACTGCTATGTTTCTTAAATTGCCTGGTCATTATGAATGTTGCTACGTAACGGTTGAGCAATTCATCAACTATGGTCAATGAATTAGTTCTAGAGCGAGCGAAGCGAGCTCGGGAGCTTAGGGCACCCCAACACGAATAGGTTAGGTTCGAAGGAGATAACGGGAGTTGAACGGAAGTGAGCGAGCAATAGTTTTTATCATATTGCCTACTTATATTGGGCATTTTTCAAATTTCCCGGGCATTATGAATAATGCCGTATTAATAAATTGGTCCATAACAGGGACTAAAACAAAGCTGATGATGATGATAATATGATCACGGATAGATAGATCAGTGTAAATAATTGACACAGAAAACTCGCTGAACGCATTACCTTTTCTTTTTTGTAGTTGGTTTAATATGGATTAAAAGGAGTCGAATAAAAACAGGATGATTTTAATCCAGAATTTTAAAACAGATTCACACGAACATAAAAAAAATGTTTATCACTTTATTATGCGCGTTAAAAACGTTGTTGCAGTAAGTAATTTTTGGTTTATTTAAGAGCAATACAACCACGGGCATTTTATTTATGGGAACATCAGACTTAAAATTTTACGATGCGGTTAACTTTATGCAGATTTTAATCATTATAACGAACGAACGAACAACATTTAAAAAATACTCGACTCGTTTTACATACATCCAAACTGATATTGTAAATGTAAAAGTAACTCTGTCTGTCTGTTTGGCACTTTTTCACGCCTAATCGTTGAACCAATATTGATGTTTTTTTTCGAGTAGAAAATAAACAGATTGGATCTAGGCGATGAGCATATGGTAAACAGCATACAAGCAGCTTTATTGCATATTTAATTCGGCAGGGCAAAGGGCAAAGAGTATGAAAAATCGACCAGTCACATAGACGGAAATCCACATCGCGTCTTTCTCTCTATATCGAGGGGATTCTTCATAAGCTGCAGGACTACGTACCCTCGGGATAATTTCAGATTTTAACGCTGACAAAGCTGGTATGGTCATCTGATGAGGAGGGATGAAACGAAAAGATTTATACTAAAAGATTACTAAAAGATTTATGAATATAAATGTGGATGGATGGAGAGGGAAAGAAAAGATAGGAGCCAAAGAAAAGATGGATGGACTGTGTGAGGAGTGATATGAAAGAAAAGGGAATCAGTGATAGCGTGACGGGGGACAAGACGGTATGGAAGAACAAAACGTGTTGCGCCGACCCCAAATAACATGGGACAAGGGCAGGAAGATGATGATGATGTAAGCTATCGGCAGAATCTAGTACATACATAAAACTCACGCTATTTTCCCATGGAGCTAGGCTGAAACTACAGAAGGCCGTTAATAACATACTTTAAAGATCTTATTGTTTTACTTGACTATTTACAGAAATACCAAAGGAACGTGCAACGATCGTAAAAGTGTGTATAGACTAAAGTTTTACTTGTAATGGCGGAAACACACTTACGTGTCGTTGCGTGGCGTAGCGTGGGATCCACCAATCAAACACTCCGTTCCAGCCTACATCATAACACAACGAGTTTTGTAGCCAATCAACTGTATCAAAAGGCGCCACGCCACGACACGACACGGGAGTGTGTTTCCATATTAACAAAGCATTGAGCATTCGCTTTTAATCCGTTAATTCATGTTGGAAAGCGGTTAAAAACAGAGAATGTTCGATGTTCTGTTGCAAGTTAATGCTCAAGTATACACTCACCTTTACGATCAAGTAAAACAATTAGTGTTTTTATTAAATATATTATTAACGTAAAATAAAACTTATAGAATTTTGTTTATGAAGCTATACAAAGAAGAAATCTCGAAAGAATTGGTTTTTCATAGTTTTACTGAGTCCTACATACGTACGTACTATGATTTGCCTTTTGTGTTTTTAATATATTACCCGTGCAGTCCTTTAACAAATTGGATTCAGTCCAATTGGTTAATGGACTGAGAATGTCATGTTGTTGTTTTTTTTAAACTTTGCCCCGCACTTGAAATTTATTCCTGTATCGTGGGTGCAAACATTTAAACTCACATAAACAAGGCACCTAGATCCGGAGCAATTATTTTTAGGCCATACAAATATTTGTTCCGTGCGGGAATCGAACCCGCAGCACGCAGCGAAAATTTGAGGAAGTTAACACCGTATGTACACACACAACAACAAATCAACATTCAACATCAACAATCAATCAACATTGATTTTGATAGTTGAGTTTTTGTGTTTTTTTTTATTATTGATAGGCTCGCGCTTGACCACTATGATAAATGATAAATGATAAATGATTTTATTTCTGTAAGTTGGTTTGTACAAACACTTTTACATGTCGATCATATTTTTAAAACTAGATGAGGTCGGCGTTTCCTATCTGACTACTCTGAGAAGAAAGGCCGAAACAAACTCAGAGGTCACAGTCTCTTTTAAAGTCCAGACAAAAATCTTGGTTAGATCATGTGAAGACCATGTAGATTGATGTCTGAAATGGTCTTTTGAGGAAAGAACCAGCCAGATTGAGTGGACCTGTCCAGTCAGTGCACGCATTTGTCAATAACCGAGCAGCTCAACACAGAATTTAAGGAGCTCAACGATTCGACGAACAATACCAAAGAAAGGACATTCGGGTAGGCCGCAAAACTACTCAAACTACCAGACCACGATTAAAAACTAAGATAAATTAAAAACAAATAGTCCACATAGTCTTCACATTCACAATAATTAAAATAAAATAATATAATACTTTAAAAAGTAAATATTCTTGTCATTGCAAGAAAACCAAAAAATAGTAATAACACAAAATTCACGGTGGAAAATATAAAAAATCTAAATTAATTTTTAATTGGAGCAGCTCAATCCCAAGCCTTTTTGTCCTCAATGTAATCTTTGATGGTATAAAACGCTTTCTGACACAACTTACGTTTAATGAATGATTTTAATTTATTAAGACTTAGAACTTGTACGTGGCTTGGAAGCTTATTATAAAAGCGCACACATTGGCATCTAAACGAGCCACCTATTTTCTTGAGCCTTGTTGTTGGTACTACAAATTTGTGTTTATGTCACCTGATGGTAAGTGATGATGTGGTCGAAGATGTAGCACGCTTACCTAGAAGAAACATATTCACTCTTGACTTAAAGACTCCCAGGTTGTAGCTATCAGGAACTACAGACTCTGGCAGGGAATTCCACTCCTTAGCTGTACGCATAATGAAAGTACTCCCAAAACGATTGGTGCGTATGGGTGGGATGTCCACCATGTACCGATGACGCATCGCCGTACGTCTTGTAGTCCGTTGATGGAACGGATGGAACGATGATAGGTTATTCTGTTTATATACTGATTCATTCCAGGTAAAGAATAGACACTTTAGTACGATGCAGTGTGGAAATGAAAAGAATCTTTTATTTACTGTATACAGGCTTGTAAAGTACGGCAATAATAGTAATCTTTATATTTAATGCTTTCTTAAATATATTACAACATAATTTTATATGTAAATCATTATATCAAAATTCTGTTCTTCCTTAATTATTTTTAGCTAATAAAATCACAAAGTATTATTGTTTGTCTGTGATACTGATCTAGCAAAGTTATCTTTGTCGATCGAACGCGATCGATTTACAAAAAATAATCGGTATAATCAGATGAAAAACGCTAGTTACGTCGGCACGGTTTCTTTGTATGGGGTGTGACATCTGTATGCTAGTATTATATTATCTGTGGTATGGCAGAATAAGACATGCTGTACGATTCCAGCCGTAAATAATTATATCTTTCGACTTCCTTTATCTATTCCCATAATATGCCTAGGCATATCCCAACTATGTCTGCCTATCTGGGCCTCCACAACCCAGTAACTGGGTAGCACGATACCCCTGGAAAACATGCTGTACCGATTCCAAATAAATGATGACAAATATATCTCTATTTGCCGTCATTTCATTAGTCACCTCCTTTCTAGCCATATCATACTTCACACAAGCTACCCATCGTTCTTTCGATTTCCTTTAATCTATCCATAATATGTTTTCCTATCTGACCTCCACAACCCAGTAACTGGGTAACACGATTCCCCTTGGCAAGATTCCTGTCAGGTTTTTTTGACTACCCGATGGGTAGTTGTTACCCGTAACTAAAGTCCCCGTCACGAGGAGCTATACATTTTGTAATAGGGAACTATCCGCAAAGCTGCGCTCAGATGGCGCCACAGGTTTCTGCGTAAACTAGAAAAAGGCGTTTTCGGTTTTTTGCGCAAACGGTTATGTATGTGTTTTCATATTGATATCGTAAACGGTTTTCAGATATCGATATCAGTAGTACAGTTTGCAAAAGTTAAAATGTTATTTAGATGAGCAAACTAACAACGAACACGAAATAATACTTAGAAAGATAGGAAGCGCATATGGTTCCTAACGTTTGTGAAGTTTGCATTTTGTTCGTAGTTCGTACGTTTTCGCATTGTTACGGTTTTAAGTTTTGAATTATTCGTTCTAACACGCTGGTAACGTTTTTATTAGATACAGCTTTTGTAATATCGGTTATTTTGATATCGATATGATATGATATCTAACACTGACCGATATAAGTTACGGTTAGATATATCCAAGGCGTTTTTTTTGTTCTGTGGATATATCGGACACATCCCTAAAAAAAAACCAAACTGTCAAAGTCCACCGACAAAATTTCGCAGTTTACGTATACAAAATATAAAACAAATAGTGAAAGAAAAATAAAGCTAACTAACTTCCCCAATATTATTATTTGGTTTTTGAACACAAGTTATCTTAAAACAGTAGTAGTACAGTAGACGCCATGTTGTTATGTTTTTGTTTACTCAGAGCCTAATAATCTTTATTCAAACTTGAAATTGGTAAAATATACTAATAGGTCTTATATATAAAGTGGGTACAACAATGTTAAGTGCCTGTACTAGGTAATCCTATAACACAGGCGGCAGGGACTCAAACAATGTAATTAGAAGGACCAGGAATATATTGATAATCTTAATTACTAAAACAGATTAAAAATTAAATTCTATAAATAATGATAAACTTTATATGATTCCTTACTTAGCTTAGATAACGTTAAATTCACACACGGACAACGAACTTTGAGCGTCAGCAGATATTTGAGCTGGGTTAACCACTATTGCAAAATGTTTTCAAACCATTTTTCTAAAGTACGCACGGCGGCACCTAAGACAGCAACAAATCCAGGCTAAGTAGGTCAGTGCAGTGGCTTGTTCTTGTTGAGTTGGCATCACGTGTTAAACACGGAAGCCTGGCCTTGAGTGTGACGCTCTAGGCGCCCACATAATCGACAGAGTTGATGTATCTGAATTCCGCGCATCTTCCTTGCAGGGCACTCAGGATCTCCTGTTTTATGATTGCTGGGTTTTTTAAATCGTGAGCAAGTTGCACATCTTGGTACATCAGCTTTCTTTACACATTCTGTCATTGAGTGCCCTGTTTCACCACAATGCCCACACGTCGAGTTGATCTCTCTGCACGTTTTTTTGCATGACCATACTGTTGGAACTTGTAGCACCGGGTTACCAGTATAAAATCCCTGACAGGGCAAGACGTCCAATTAATAAAAAGTCTCGATTGAGCGATAAGCGCTTTACGTGTATCAGCTGGTACTTCAATGACGTAGTTGCAGGTCGACGCATCTCTCTTCCCAGATTTGTGGCTTAATTTTACCACGGCCAGGAAGGATTCTAATGACATGTCTTCAAACTTGTCGGCTACATTTTGTTCAAAAATGCATCTGAAGACCTCATTTTCAGCCATGGAAGTCGGCACTACTAAGACCACGATCCGGGGTTTGCACTTGTTAAGTTCGTCGGCGGTAACTCCTGAAGTAGAGAGCAGGACTGCTTGCTTTACTTTATCAGCGTCATGCTTGGTCTCGGTGCTGATAATTACGCCTCCGTTTTTTGTTTTCCGGACACCACGAACATGCAGTTTCATTTGCTCCGCGCGTATGATCTTTTTCACGAGGTCTTTTGTTTCGTCACTCGTCATCAATTTATCTTGCGGATAAATTGCAACCGAGCCTTAATTATTGGGCGAACAAAGTTATTTGCTCCCTTTTTTACCATTTCGGCAAAAGAAACATTTCCCGCAGTACCCGAGTCCTGTATCGTCTTCTTGAAGTATATGAAGTGGTCTGACAGGACACGCTTTTCAGTAAGGGATTTAACCGCATTATGCATTAGAAGAGATATAGCCTTGTATATCTATAGATATGATGACGTTCCAGTTCAAAATATAACCCGACCAAGTGAAATTGCTTAGAGTTGATTGAATTTGGGTTTATTTGTTGTTGATTGAATTGTCGCTACGTAACTTAGTAGATGTTTTTACTATTTTACAAAATTTATAGCTTTTCGTGACGGGGACTTTAATCTCAAAGATCTACAAATGACAACCGGGGCCAAAAGCTTAACGTAGTTGCCGAAGTAACAATCCACATTCAAATTCAATCACTGCAAAACCATTTCACTAAAATTACTTGCAACTCTATTCTCACCAAAACGTTAGAATATACCCAAAACGGAACAATTGAAACAATTTATACCACTTAAGCAGATTCCTTCAAAGACTTTAAGATATTTTAATTATGCATATCGGTGTCGTTACGTTCTTAATGCTATATAGCTTGTACCATTTGCAAATTTAACAGGAGTCTAATAAAGAGATCGTGGCAGGGTTGGGCCAGGGAAACGGAGGATTTTGGACCAAAGGTGAACGGCAGCTTTCGTACCGCATACTTTTTTTGTTGTTCAGTTACAGAATTTGTACCACTTATTATGGCAACTAAGCCATTTATTTTCATGTAAGTTTTAAATTTAGAACTTCGGATTAAATAATAATATCAATAAAAAGATTTTAATAAATAAACGTAATAAAATCGTACACTAAACGCAGTTATGTTTTTAAAAGACGCCTTATGTAAAAAAACACAAACATTGAAATGATAATTAATTATTTAGAAATAGAAATAACATTAAATATAATCAAACTCATCATTATCAAACTGTTGCAGTCCGCTGCTGGACATAGTAGGTATCTCCTAATGCCCTGAGTAGGTACGGTCCTCAACTCAATCTACCTACTTAATGGTAAGTAAAACACTTCAAAGATAGCAACAAACAATTTACTTTATACATTATGAGTATGTAACAAAATGCAACATTTACCTATATGTAACTATCTACATTGGTACAACTAGTACATAACCTTAAATAATAAATTGTAGTTCTAAAAACTAAAAAACACGCTTTATTGGTAAGGATAATGGGACAAACTGTTTAAATTATTGCATTGTCATCGGTCCTTGATAAGTGTGCAAAGTTTCAAAACAATCCAACGTTTTGAAGTGGGTGAAAATCACGTTCAAAGATTCCGTTACATTGATACATTGTTACATTGATACATAGATACATAGATACATACATACCAAGCTAATAAAAGCGTGTTAAAAATAAAACTGGTTCTAACTTTTACGTCCCAAGTTCTAAAAATCTAAGAATTTAAAAAGGGATTATCTATCATATTAACTACCAATTAAAACAAAAAATAGCCCGAAAGTCTCTCACCTAAGTTACCATCAACTCCATACAATATATCCACCATGGTCAACACATCAATCTTTCAAGCCCGTCTAGACTAGACTACCGAATTGACTCAACCCGCCTCGTCTCCGAAAAATCCTCCTCCAATCGTCAACTGTCATTAGATGTGACGTCATTTGACTTTCGAATATTTTCTAGGATAATCAATTTAACAACAACAATTACGTTATTCAGTAGCGCGAGTCAGACATTATATAAATTCGAACGAACGAATTTATATAATGTCTGACTCGCGCTACTGAATAACGTAATTTAAATATTGAATGTTAGTTGCAACCCAAAGGACAAAAACGAGACCCTATTACTAAGACTCCACTATCCGTCTGTCTGTCTGCCTGTTTGTCACCAGGCTGTATGACAAGATCCGTGATAGCTAGACAGTTTAAATTTTCACAGATGATGTATTTCTGTTGCCGCTATAACAACAAATACAAAAAAGCAGAATTAAATAAATGTTTAAGTCCCAAGAACTTCTATACAACAAACGTGATTTTTGTGCCGTATTTTGCGATAATGGTACGGAACCCTTCGTGCGCGAGTCCTACTCGCACTTGGGCGGTTTTTTCTTTTGTAGGTCTCACTTAAAATCAAATACGGAACCATAAAAACGACTAAAAAAAAAAAAAAGGACTTACATCGCATTCACACTTTCGACATTCGCATTTTTTTCCAGGAACTTTTCAAAATACTTTTGCGTTCTAAGAATACCCCGGTTCCCTCTTACTTCGTGGCTCTCTCGTTAAATCGTCGGTTATATCACTTATCGTTGAGCGCAGCTCGCTGCGATGTTCCCGTAACTGTTACAATTCCGCCCTGGACCATCCGAACCGAGAGTTATAGAAAATATTCATAGAATGACGGAGATACTGTCGTTTAACTGTGTCTAGTTAAAGTGGAAGTAGATCAGATACCGCGATTCTTGAAAAAGGTATAGAAAGCAATAGAACTCTCTGTGAATGTCTCCGATCTGACACCGTTGTCGTCATCTTAATCTCAGCAACTCTCATCCAGCTAGTGAGTAGTAGCCATAATTTTAAAACAATCATATTAAACCAGTCAAATAGTAAAAAAAAAATTGGCTTGTGTCAAAAGTAAGATACAGATATTATAGATATATACTGTTAGGTTTTCTTTGATAAATACATTTTTAAAAAGTTGTTAAATTGATTATCCTAGAAAATATTCGAAAGTCAAATGACGTCACATCTAATGACAGTTGACGATTGGAGGAGGATTTTTCGGAGACGAGGCGGGTTGAGTCAATTCGGTAGTCTAGTCTAGACGGGCTTGAAAGATTGATGTGTTGACCATGGTGGATATATTGTATGGAGTTGATGGTAACTTAGGTGAGAGACTTTCGGGCTATTTTTTGTTTTAATTGGTAGTTAATATGATAGATAATCCCTTTTTAAATTCTTAGATTTTTAGAACTTGGGACGTAAAAGTTAGAACCAGTTTTATTTTTAACACGCTTTTATTAGCTTGGTATGTATGTATCTATGTATCTATGTATCAATGTAACAATGTATCAATGTATCAATGTAACGGAATCTTTGAACGTGATTTTCACCCACTTCAAAACGTTGGATTGTTTTGAAACTTTGCACACTTATCAAGGACCGATGACAATGCAATAATTTAAACAGTTTGTCCCATTATCCTTACCAATAAAGCGTGTTTTTTAGTTTTTAGAACTACAATTTATTATTTAAGGTTATGTACTAGTTGTACCAATGTAGATAGTTACATATAGGTAAATGTTGCATTTTGTTACATACTCATAATGTATAAAGTAAATTGTTTGTTGCTATCTTTGAAGTGTTTTACTTACCATTAAGTAGGTAGATTGAGTTGAGGACCGTACCTACTCAGGGCATTAGGAGATACCTACTATGTCCAGCAGCGGACTGCAACAGTTTGATAATGATGAGTTTGATTATATTTAATGTTATTTCTATTTCTAAATAATTAATTATCATTTCAATGTTTGTGTTTTTTTACATAAGGCGTCTTTTAAAAACATAACTGCGTTTAGTGTACGATTTTATTACGTTTATTTATTAAAATCTTTTTATTGATATTATTATTTAATCCGAAGTTCTAAATTTAAAACTTACATGAAAATAAATGGCTTAGTTGCCATAATAAGTGGTACAAATTCTGTAACTGAACAACAAAAAAAGTATGCGGTACGAAAGCTGCCGTTCACCTTTGGTCCAAAATCCTCCGTTTCCCTGGCCCAACCCTGCCACGATCTCTTTATTAGACTCCTGTTAAATTTGCAAATGGTACAAGCTATATAGCATTAAGAACGTAACGACACCGATATGCATAATTAAAATATCTTAAAGTCTTTGAAGGAATCTGCTTAAGTGGTATAAATTGTTTCAATTGTTCCGTTTTGGGTATATTCTAACGTTTTGGTGAGAATAGAGTTGCAAGTAATTTTAGTGAAATGGTTTTGCAGTGATTGAATTTGAATGTGGATTGTTACTTCGGCAACTACGTTAAGCTTTTGGCCCCGGTTGTCATTTGTAGATCTTTGAGATTAAAGTCCCCGTCACGAAAAGCTATAAATTTTGTAAAATAGTAAAAACATCTACTAAGTTACGTAGCGACAATTCAATCAACAACAAATAAACCCAAATTCAATCAACTCTAAGCAATTTCACTTGGTCGGGTTATATTTTGAACTGGAACGTCATCATATCTATAGATATACAAGGCTATATCTCTTCTAATGCATAATGCGGTTAAATCCCTTACTGAAAAGCGTGTCCTGTCAGACCACTTCATATACTTCAAGAAGACGATACAGGACTCGGGTACTGCGGGAAATGTTTCTTTTGCCGAAATGGTAAAAAAGGGAGCAAATAACTTTGTTCGCCCAATAATTAAGGCTCGGTTGCAATTTATCCGCAAGATAAATTGATGACGAGTGACGAAACAAAAGACCTCGTGAAAAAGATCATACGCGCGGAGCAAATGAAACTGCATGTTCGTGGTGTCCGGAAAACAAAAAACGGAGGCGTAATTATCAGCACCGAGACCAAGCATGACGCTGATAAAGTAAAGCAAGCAGTCCTGCTCTCTACTTCAGGAGTTACCGCCGACGAACTTAACAAGTGCAAACCCCGGATCGTGGTCTTAGTAGTGCTGACTTCCATGGCTGAAAATGAGGTCTTCAGATGCATTTTTGAACAAAATGTAGCCGACAAGTTTGAAGACATGTCATTAGAATCCTTCCTGGCCGTGGTAAAATTAAGCCACAAATCTGGGAAGAGAGATGCGTCGACCTGCAACTACGTCATTGAAGTACCAGCTGATACACGTAAAGCGCTTATCGCTCAATCGAGACTTTTTATTAATTGGACGTCTTGTCCTGTCAGGGATTTTATACTGGTAACCCGGTGCTACAAGTTCCAACAGTATGGTCATGCAAAAAAACGTGCAGAGAGATCAACTCGACGTGTGGGCATTGTGGTGAAACAGGGCACTCAATCACAGAATGTGTAAAGAAAGCTGATGTACCAAGATGTGCAACTTGCTCACGATTTAAAAAACCCAGCAATCATAAAACAGGAGATCCTGAGTGCCCTGCAAGGAAGATGCGCGGAATTCAGATACATCAACTCTGTCGATTATGTGGGCGCCTAGAGCGTCACACTCAAGGCCAGGCTTCCGTGTTTAACACGTGATGCCAACTCAACAAGAACAAGCCACTGCACTGACCTACTTAGCCTGGATTTGTTGCTGTCTTAGGTGCCGCCGTGCGTACTTTAGAAAAATGGTTTGAAAACATTTTGCAATAGTGGTTAACCCAGCTCAAATATCTGCTGACGCTCAAAGTTCGTTGTCCGTGTGTGAATTTAACGTTATCTAAGCTAAGTAAGGAATCATATAAAGTTTATCATTATTTATAGAATTTAATTTTTAATCTGTTTTAGTAATTAAGATTATCAATATATTCCTGGTCCTTCTAATTACATTGTTTGAGTCCCTGCCGCCTGTGTTATAGGATTACCTAGTACAGGCACTTAACATTGTTGTACCCACTTTATATATAAGACCTATTAGTATATTTTACCAATTTCAAGTTTGAATAAAGATTATTAGGCTCTGAGTAAACAAAAACATAACAACATGGCGTCTACTGTACTACTACTGTTTTAAGATAACTTGTGTTCAAAAACCAAATAATAATATTGGGGAAGTTAGTTAGCTTTATTTTTCTTTCACTATTTGTTTTATATTTTGTATACGTAAACTGCGAAATTTTGTCGGTGGACTTTGACAGTTTGGTTTTTTTTTAGGGATGTGTCCGATATATCCACAGAACAAAAAAAACGCCTTGGATATATCGCACGCTTAATAATAAACCGGAATATGTCAAAAATTAAGGATTCCCACTTTTGTTAATAAAACGAACTAACTCCGATTGAAGAATATATAGGTACGATCCCGCTATTCGAAACAAACCAAAATGGCTGATTGTTAGTTCACCCTTCTCTTTTCTACAAAAGCGCGCGAAAATGCATTTCATGCAATAAAGTATTATTCAGTGATGCGGCGACCGTGATGTGAGATAGGTGTCGTTGTTTTGCGACTACGGTGGAGTAAGGTGAAATAATTCAGTGTATTTTCAAACGCAGGTGAGACTATTCTCTTATTTTTATTTTCTAAACAAGCATGTTTCGATTTACTTCATTTTAGTTGAAAACAGTGTTATAATACAGCATGTACTATTTAGACTTGTTACAGTTTATCATTAAATTATAATTGTATAGATGAGAAAAATTGCGTATTAGTGCGTTTTAGTATATTTTTTTTATTTTTTTTCGAGAAGCAATTCATTTTAAATCAGTTTATTACCAACACTATCGGTACATTTAAATAATACTTGTGTTTATTTCAGTTTACGTTTTAAATGATCCTAAAGTCTAAAATTGCTCTAGCAATTGCTGCAGTTTATTACAAAACGTCCTTTCAATTTATTTTAAATACTCATTAATTAAAAGTATTAAATTTCTAATGCCATAGTTTTAAACCTGCAGATGACGTCTGCAAATAGGAAGCAGCGGTGCCTTAAACTTCTTATGATGAGTAATAATGCTGGATGTACTGATACGGATAATTGTAAGCTAGTCGAAATAAAAGTAAGTAAAAAACGTCGTGTTTACGTAGTTACAAGTGCGGTAAGCCAACTGTAAATTTGCAAGTGAGTAAACGTAACTATAGCGTTTGCGTTAAGATTATTATTCTCATCCTTATATTCTTATCATTATGATATAACAGTCAAATTTTAACGCAAACGAAATAGTTACGTTTACTCTCTTCCAAACTTACACTTGGGGTACAGTATCTATAATACATTTTACGTAATATTCTCTGAATTAATTGAGGGCTTTACCTTTTTATTTAATGTTGTGTATTATTTATTTTATAGTTTGTTCAATGAAACAGACGGTGAAGTCCAGCACAGCATACAGGAAGACAAGGTCCCCAGCTCACCATGCAGGAAATCAAGGTCACCACGTAATACATCGTTCAGAATGTCCAGGGGGATGAAAATCCTCATTCAGGTTTGAGAGAGATAGCCACCGAACTTTCTGTGTCTCACGAGTCGGTCCGTACCATTTTAAATAATCACTTGGCTGAACTCGATTCCGGCGAAAAATGTTTTGATGATTGGATTATTGATTGGCGTAAGTAAAATATGACCAACATCATGAGGAAAAGATACAGAGTACAGATGAAAAAAGCTAGAGTGAAAAAATATTACTGAAAATAACAAAATCGTAATTTAAAACTTGCAAGCTGTTTTACAATGTCCAAGTGGTTTTTTTTATACTCTTGCTCGCGCTTGGCCACTATCTCACCTGATGGTAAGCGATGATGCGGTCGACTGTAAATCACGCTTGCCTAGATAAAACCTATTCACTCTTGACTTAAATACCCCTAGATTGTAGCTGTTGGGAAACACAGAATCCGGCAGGGAATTCCACTCCTTAGCTGTACGCACAACTAAAGTATTCCCAAAACCTTTTGTGCATATGGGTGGAATGTCCACCATGTACCGATGGCGCATCGCCGTACGTCTGGTACTCCGATGATGAAACGGGCTAGGTGGAATTAGATCATGCAATTCCATCGCACACTCGCCGAAATGTAAACGATAAAAAACCGACAAGCTGGCAACTCGGCGACGATGTTCAAGGAGGAGCTTTGTTGACCAGCGCTTCATCGCCGATTAGCATCTTAGCCCGCTTTTTGATCGGCTCTAGTGCATCAATCTGGTATTCGGCAGATTCGTCCCAGAGATGAGAACAATACTCCATGCATGATCGAACTTGCGCTTGATACAAGTTGAGCAGCTGTTCCGGCGTGAATTAATTTTTTTGCAAGGATCCCCAACTTTTTGGCAGCCAGCAGAGCCTTTGCCTCAATGTATGGCCCAAAATTGAGAGTCGATGTCAAAGTTCCGCCAAACGGCTCAAGATGGTCCGTTATTGGCACGGTCACATCTCGGAAAGTTAGAGCCGGGTGAAAATGCCTCTCGATAGCCTCACTCCTTAATGTGAATGGCATACGCTAGAAGATCCCCAGTAGACAGATTTTGGCCGCAACCGTTTTGACGGTCACTAAGGATATCGTTAGTTTCTAGGTATGCCAGGAGCTTTGTATAAGTACACGCTCCATACTCTTACGGAGTATGTACGTTACTGAAATGGGTCTGTAGTTGGCCGGGTCAGCTCGACTACCCTTCTTGGGCCCGGGCTGTGCGTTAGCTTGATTCCAAGCATTCGGCACTTTTCAAGTCTCATACGAAAGGTAGAATAGGCGTGTCAAGATCGGAGACAGTTCAGGCGCACAGGTTCTAAGAACTATTGCTGGTATTCCGTCAGGCCCGCTAGCCTTGTTTACGTCGAGGTAGCGCAGCACCTTATGGAGGTATTTTTGATGGATGCGAATATCCGACAATCTCTTCTCGCATCCATCAAGTGAAGGAGGGGGCCGCGTGTCACCAGGATTCATACGTGAAGATTTCGTAAAAAGAGAGGCAAATAAATTTGCCTTCCCCTCAGCGGAGTGGGCCAGCGACTCGTCGGGTTTCAGCAGTGGTGGTAGTGAGGGATGGCAGAAGTTCGACTCAACCGACTTAGCCAGGGACCAAACGATTTACTATCTGCTGGGTAAGAGCAAGTTTGTTCCCTATTCAGCCAATGTGGTCGAAACGAACCCTTCGCAAAACCATCTTGCAGGACTTGGCAGCCCTGTTGAAGTCCTTCTTCTTCTAATCCACGTCACTCGCTTTGCGC
Organism: Orthosia incerta; assembly: GCA_948252205.1. Classification (NCBI taxonomy): domain Eukaryota; kingdom Metazoa; phylum Arthropoda; class Insecta; order Lepidoptera; family Noctuidae; genus Orthosia; species Orthosia incerta. Next base: position 25,360,877 of record OX411746.1, read on the forward strand.
GATCGATCGTCGGCCCATGCCAGGTACGCCTCATGCTGAAGCGCATTGGCACGATGACATTCGGCGCTAAACCATGGCTGGTCAACGCTGGACAGTTTTTATTCTTTTGTATTACAATGTTTAATGTTCTTTAGCATAATTACGTAAAGCTAGATCTCTTAAGCATTTTGTAATGACTAACTTTAATTACCACTGTTGTTATTAGGGTAATAAAGTAGTTACGATAGAACTTAAAATATAAACTGTTATTTTACATTAACAAATATAAAGGTTTTTTGCGAAACATTTCAGTATTTTATTTCCTTTTTACTTTTAAAGTGTAATAAGTATTATATATTTAAATATATTATATTATTTATTAATACTAAACTGAATGATTAAATATTAGTTTGTATAAATTTAGAAAATGGATCATAAATTTTTATACTAAACTGACCTAAGTCAAAACTTTAGAAAATAAACTTCATTTATTCATTTGATATAAATAATATAATTAAACTATTATGCCAGCTATATTCGTTATACATCTCTCTACAATTTAAGACCAAGAAAATAAAAATAACACCATAAACACGTGAAGACCATCAAAATGTTTTCAACAAGTTAGAGACTCAAAACTTTGACCGCGATTTCCCAAAAAAGTTAAGTTTTGTCTTATTCCAGTTTATTATTAAGCGTGCGATATCTAACCGTAACTTATATCGGTCAGTGTTAGATATCATATCATATCGATATCAAAATAACCGATATTACAAAAGCTGTATCTAATAAAAACGTTACCAGCGTGTTAGAACGAATAATTCAAAACTTAAAACCGTAACAATGCGAAAACGTACGAACTACGAACAAAATGCAAACTTCACAAACGTTAGGAACCATATGCGCTTCCTATCTTTCTAAGTATTATTTCGTGTTCGTTGTTAGTTTGCTCATCTAAATAACATTTTAACTTTTGCAAACTGTACTACTGATATCGATATCTGAAAACCGTTTACGATATCAATATGAAAACACATACATAACCGTTTGCGCAAAAAACCGAAAACGCCTTTTTCTAGTTTACGCAGAAACCTGTGGCGCCATCTGAGCGCAGCTTTGCGGATAGTTCCCTATTACAAAATGTATAGCTCCTCGTGACGGGGACTTTAGTTACGGGTAACAACTACCCATCGGGTAGTCAAAAAAACCTGACAGGAATCTTGCCAAGGGGAATCGTGTTACCCAGTTACTGGGTTGTGGAGGTCAGATAGGAAAACATATTATGGATAGATTAAAGGAAATCGAAAGAACGATGGGTAGCTTGTGTGAAGTATGATATGGCTAGAAAGGAGGTGACTAATGAAATGACGGCAAATAGAGATATATTTGTCATCATTTATTTGGAATCGGTACAGCATGTTTTCCAGGGGTATCGTGCTAACCAGTTACTGGGTTGTGGAGGCCCAGATAGGCAGACATAGTTGGGATATGCCTAGGCATATTATGGGAATAGATAAAGGAAGTCGAAAGATATAATTATTTACGGCTGGAATCGTACAGCATGTCTTATTCTGCCATACCACAGATAATATAATACTAGCATACAGATGTCACACCCCATACAAAGAAACCGTGCCGACGTAACTAGCGTTTTTCATCTGATTATACCGATTATTTTTTGTAAATCGATCGCGTTCGATCGACAAAGATAACTTTGCTAGATCAGTATCACAGACAAACAATAATACTTTGTGATTTTATTAGCTAAAAATAATTAAGGAAGAACAGAATTTTGATATAATGATTTACATATAAAATTATGTTGTAATATATTTAAGAAAGCATTAAATATAAAGATTACTATTATTGCCGTACTTTACAAGCCTGTATACAGTAAATAAAAGATTCTTTTCATTTCCACACTGCATCGTACTAAAGTGTCTATTCTTTACCTGGAATGAATCAGTATATAAACACAATAACCTATCATCGTTCCATCCGTTCCATCAACGGACTACAAGACGTACGGCGATGCGTCATCGGTACATGGTGGACATCCCACCCATACGCACCAATCGTTTTGGGAGTACTTTCATTATGCGTACAGCTAAGGAGTGGAATTCCCTGCCAGAGTCTGTAGTTCCTGATAGCTACAACCTGGGAGTCTTTAAGTCAAGAGTGAATATGTTTCTTCTAGGTAAGCGTGCTACATCTTCGACCACATCATCACTTACCATCAGGTGACATAGTGGTCAAGCGCGAGCCTATCAATAATAAAAAAAAACACAAAAACTCAACTATCAAAATCAATGTTGATTGATTGTTGATGTTGAATGTTGATTTGTTGTTGTGTGTGTACATACGGTGTTAACTTCCTCAAATTTTCGCTGCGTGCTGCGGGTTCGATTCCCGCACGGAACAAATATTTGTATGGCCTAAAAATAATTGCTCCGGATCTAGGTGCCCTACGAAATTAGCGTGATACCTACATAAATCGGGCACTTAAGATGGCTGCCCATTGGCCAATGAGGTGGGCCATTTGCAACTGTTTGACAGCACAACTACACAGATAAACGTACATAAACAGCACACAACTACCAATTTTACTCGGTAATCAACATGGCGACCGGCCACGCATAGACATGATTTTGACGTCACACAAAAGTGTTACCAAGTTTAGTCCTTGACAAACATTTAGATGTCTCTCTTTTCATATGTAGTTCTTGGTTAGTTAAAAAGAGACAAAACGCTTTTTGACATGCGTGTGTCGATTTGATAGATATGTGTATAACTATTCTTCATATACACTGACCTCTAATATACAAGTACGCTGGACTTCATATTATCGATGACAAAATTAAGACATTTGATTTTCGCCATTTTGGCGCTGATAGCAACGTGACTTAACGTGAGATTCCATGGAACTAATATTAGAGATGGGACTGGCCTTCGGTATAAAAATACGTGAGAATAATTTAATACTTAGGAGAACAAGAAAATCCCAAATATTTTAATAGAGATTCATTTCTAAGTAATAGAAAACTTGCTGTAAAGGTTAATTGAAAAATACTTTCAATCAGATTGCAAGCTATAAACTAGTGGATAGCGTGCTACTAAAGTTATAGCGCATTACTGTCAGATCAGTGAGATTTAAATATGGGGATAGGCTAACAACTTATCCTTAAAACCAGTATATTTGAGCAAGTATCTGCTCGCTCAAGTATACTAGTTAGTTAATATTTACATTTACAATAGTTTGGATTCACTCGGTTGGAACATCATTCTTACAAATATTTGCGTACGAATGAGATGGATAATAATTTACTTCGGACATATTTCTCGCTCTCATCGCTGAGATCCTGTCTTATCTGTAGTGTTAAGGTGCAAATAAGAGTGACATCGCATTCCAGCGACGTGAAGACTTATTTCAGTTTTCAACTCTGTTTCAGATGCAGATATAAATTGTTTGACTTAAAAACATTTGTTAATACAATTATAATTATCATGATATTATTCCAGAATTCATTCCAGACAGGAACGAGGTGATTGATACAAGAAGAGAGAGGCCTGTGCTCAGCAGTGGGCGAAGTCGGACTGTGGATGATCATGATGATGATTCCAGAATTTAGTATTACACATTGTTTTATAACATATTATTACTGATTATTAGGCATTCATATAACATTCATCACTAATACCAATATGAGATATTTAGTTGCAACATATTATGAGAAGTCAATACAGTAGATGAGTGATACGCCTTGCCAAGTCTACTATTTTGATATTAGTGTAATTTAAAAATATTACTAATACTCATATACTCGTATTAGTTAAAATAATATAATATTTCCTCAATCAAGACTCGCGTACCTCAGAACCCATTGGAAGTAAGCATGGATTTTGAAATATCCGCTATATTAGAACTTCTAAGAATGCTTCGCAGTGCTAATATAGCGGATATTTAGCGAATTATCCCAGATGTGAAGTTACTTGGTTGCTATTTCCATTTTACAAGATTTTTATGGCGAAAAGCAAAACAGTTGGGTACATCCAAATCTAAACTTGGAAAAATACATGTGAAGTTGTGTTCAGCACTTTCCCACCGCCGACAACATTTGATCAGTGCCAACCCTTTTTACATGATGGAATAGTGTAAGAGGACCAGCGAAATAACATCTTTTATTAATTATTTTGCAATTTTAATACACGGTTAGAAAATGATATTTATTCAATAATATGGTGTAGTTATGATGAGGACCACAAAACAAATAACATATTGTGATGATAAGTAGCCAATGTGCTATTCCAGACAACAATTTATATTTATGCCAATTTCATCCAGATCCTTCCGACATTTTAAACCGATTAACGAATTTATATAATGTCTGACTCGCGCTACTGAATAACGTAATTTAAATATTGAATGTTAGTTGCAACCCAAAGGACAAAAACGAGACCCTATTACTAAGACTCCACTATCCGTCTGTCTGTCTGCCTGTTTGTCACCAGGCTGTATGACAAGATCCGTGATAGCTAGACAGTTTAAATTTTCACAGATGATGTATTTCTGTTGCCGCTATAACAACAAATACAAAAAAGCAGAATTAAATAAATGTTTAAGTCCCAAGAACTTCTATACAACAAACGTGATTTTTGTGCCGTATTTTGCGATAATGGTACGGAACCCTTCGTGCGCGAGTCCTACTCGCACTTGGGCGGTTTTTTCTTTTGTAGGTCTCACTTAAAATCAAATACGGAACCCTAAAAACGACTAAAAAAAAAAAAAAAGGACTTACATCGCATTCACACTTTCGACATTCGCATTTTTTTCCAGGAACTTTTCAAAATACTTTTGCGTTCTAAGAATACCCCGGTTCCCTCTTACTTCGTGGCTCTCTCGTTAAATCGTCGGTTATATCACTTATCGTTGAGCGCAGCTCGCTGCGATGTTCCCGTAACTGTTACAATTCCGCCCTGGACCATCCGAACCGAGAGTGATAGAAAATATTCATAGAATGACGGAGATACTGTCGTTTAACTGTGTCTAGTTAAAGTGGAAGTAGATCAGATACCGCGATTCTTGAAAAAGGTATAGAAAGCAATAGAACTCTCTGTGAATGTCTCCGATCTGACACCGTTGTCGTCATCTTAATCTCAGCAACTCTCATCCAGCTAGTGAGTAGTAGCCATAATTTTAAAACAATCATATTAAACCAGTCAAATAGTAAAAAAAAATTGGCTTGTGTCAAAAGTAAGATACAGATATTATAGATATATACTGTTAGGTTTTCTTTGATAAATACATTTTTAAAAAGTTGTTAAATTGATTATCCTAGAAAATATTCGAAAGTCAAATGACGTCACATCTAATGACAGTTGACGATTGGAGGAGGATTTTTCGGAGACGAGGCGGGTTGAGTCAATTCGGTAGTCTAGTCTAGACGGGCTTGAAAGATTGATGTGTTGACCATGGTGGATATATTGTATGGAGTTGATGGTAACTTAGGTGAGAACTAGAAAATAAAGAATAGTTCAAAGTCCAAACAAAAATGAATTACCAACGTGAGTATTATTTATTCTTGAATACCAATATTTCTATTAGTAGTTCATTATGAATGAACAGGCGACATACGACATGACGTCTAGTCAATGTGTTGACATGTTGGTATTACCTAATCTAGTGTCAGCCGCCGTGGTTGGATGCTTGACACCCGATTAATTTGAGTTGAGGTACTACATACCTACTTATTACATGATGTACCTCAGTAGCGTCTACTGAGGTTGATGTACTACGTTCAATTAATTAATTATCTGTAATAAAAGTTTTCTCAATTCTCTTCAACTCTTATCCAGCAGACGCCACGTTAAATAAAAAATGAATAGAAGATTATTAATATTGTATCTGCCATGAAAATTACACCGAACCTTATAGGTCATTCGGGATTCGTCTTTTTAAAAGCTTTTATTTAACTTGCAATGTAGGTATGTAAGCGTGTTCGGGTCAAATCTTGCAACTGAATTTTAAAGCAGTTATCCTCAACCGATTAAGATAAAATTTTGCATAGACGTTTAGTTTGGATGCATGTATGCATGGTTAGCTAAGTGTGTCATTCTAAATTCACTATAGCGGACGGCTCAAGATGGCGGACTAGTTATTTTTTGTACTTTGCCATTATATAGGTATCAAATGAAAGGGTTTGCTGAAAAGAATACGACAAAAGCTTGTTTAAAAATGTTCTTTAATGAATAATTTTATTATTTTGGCTAAGAAATACTTTGAATTGTTTTGACTAACATTGAAACTTGCTTCCTATTCAAACAAAAGTGCATCGTAGTAAATACTTCAGTGGGTCACAAAACTCAAGACCAGATAAGGAGGAATTCTAAAAGCTTAATTGGGCACTGTAATGTCTGTTTGACTTCGATTGGCTGGTCTAATTAGTGACGTCACCAGCTCACTGGACCGCGATTGACTGTTGACCTACATTCAATTCGAATTCCTTAGTTGAAGTTAGTGATCTGCTTGATGGCAACGGGCTTCTTAGAAGAAGAAAATAAAACCAGCCAGTATTAATTAATCAGTTTTATTTGAAATTCAATGCAAATCTTCTAATCGCGATTTATTCTCAATATTGCACCTACCACTAGTTGTCTCTGCATCACCCTAAGGTCGACTGGTAGAAAATACCTAAGGCATTAAGCCCATCTCTGTACGTTTGTGTGCGTGAAGTATTATAAAATAAATAAATAAATCGCGACTAATTGAGAAGTATGGCAGAAGATATGTTGCGCCGACCTCAAAAAAGTAATCATGTTCTTTTTAATAAAAATTTGTAAGAACAACTCTTAGGCACGAGAGTAAATTCAAAGCATAGATGAATAAAAACCACTTGAAAATGTTTGCTTATTCACCTCGTGAAAAGTTTTATATCATCAATGTAATTCATTTAAAAAAACAGCCCATAAATTTTTGATCCATTCAGAATTCAACACTCACCTAGTATTCAGATAGTTGCTAACTTTTCTACCTCAGAACATATTTCTACCGCTCTCAGTATTTCACCCTCATCTTGCGAGTGTACTCCCTGGAGAGGCACGGACGCAGTTTAAATACCTCCTGATTTATGTGCTCCTGGTCACTTGAGCTCTGATTTCTGGTGTATGATACTAAGTTTTAAGTGTAATTTATAGTAAGTTGTTTATTTATTTAACATTAGTGGAAAATGCTTTTAAAAATTGCCATTCAACATAGCAAATTTCAAAGTCTTTTGGGCATGCAACCGGATGATAGCGAAGTTAAACTATTGTTCTTCTTCTTTTAAGTGAAGAAGTACATTTGAAATATATAATATTTATAACGGGTTATGCCGAAAACGACGAATTGAATAGTTACAGCACTGATAACAAAATTTGTGCCACATGTTAAATTTAGTGTTGTTAGACATTATTTTTTTTATTAATTTGGTTTTTTTTTTATCTTTTTATAGATTCTTTTACCGATTGTTTTGTGAATGTGTGAACATTGTAGGCCTTCTAGATTTCTAGATGAATGTTAACATTTGTTAACTTTTTATTACGTTTAACATTTTTTTTTTGGGCCTACGTTGTCCCCCCATATCCAAGTACTAATGCTGTAACATGGAAATATTGTAAAACCAAACCATTTTTAAAAGAGTAACCATGGAGTTTCTTGCCGTTTCTTCTCCATAGGAAACGACTAATCCGAACCGTGCACCTTTTGTCGACGTTTTATAAGTGCCCATGTAGGCCAAGGTAAAATAAAAAAAAAATATTTTGATTTTTGAAAACTAAAAAGTATCTTAAAGTTTTGATTGCATCACGATTATCCGAAGTTCACTTAGCCGAAGAACGTTTGCCGTGTCTTGGGAACTTTAAAAGATGTGTCTAGTACTGACAAGTTTGTTTTACTTTCAACCCAAACTACGACAATAAACAAGATTCACTGAAAACCAATAGTTGCTGAATTGTCGTCAGTTTTCGCCATAATTGATTGCTCTTGAACCCTTTCGTTGACGACTGTGAGCCCAAAATGGTACTCGTATACCTTAAATTGTAGAAAGATTTTTGTTTGCGTTTTCTTATAGTTATCGGTCGGTCCAGTGGCTAGGACCTCGCCTCTTGTGCTTGAGGTAGTGGGCAATCCGGGCAAGTACAAATGAGACGTTTTCAATACATATGTACTTTCTAAACTTATGTTGGACAACACTGACAACGGTGGAGGAAAACATCGTAAGGAACCTGGATTTATAGTTAAAATTTGTTTGAAATCACCATTCCACCTTGAGGAACTTGACTTAAGATCCTATGGCCCCTAGCTGCGGCAGAGGGCTTCCACAGTAGTCTTCCATCGAGACCGGTCTTGAGCTTCTCGCTTCACCTCGCTCCACGTCATTCCGATACTCGTCGCTTCAGCCAAAACGGTGCGTCGCCAGGTTTAACGGGGACGGCCTCGCTTCCTTTTTCCTTGAGGATTCCAATCCAAGGCCTGTTTAGGAATGTGATTGGAATCCCTCCGGAGCGTGTGACCAATCCAACACCATTTACGCTGCTCGATCTGGCGGTCGATCGGGTCTCGTGGCATCTCTCCAACAGCTCTACATTAGAGATGATCTCGGGCCAGTAAATTCCGAGGATGCAACGAAGACATCGGTTGACGAAGACCTGGATTTGGCGTGAGATGTCCTTTGTTACCTTCCACGTTTCGCACCCGTAGAGCAGCACGGATTTGACATTGGACCCGAAGATTTTGAGTTTAACCCTTCGGGTCAGTTTTCGTGATTGCCACACAGGTCTCAGCTGTGCGAAGGTAGCTCGCGCTTTGGCGATCCATGGACTGATATCCTCATAAGTTCCTCCAGTCTCTTACAGGACGCTCCCGAGATACGTGAATTTATGGACGCGTTCACAACCTCTGTGCCGATTAATATCGGCGAAGAATTCCTCACACCTGTACGCATCTCCTGGGTCTTCCAGATGTTAATTTTGAGCCCAGTTTTCGCCGCCTCCTGGCGCAGGTCATTCAGTTTCGCTTGCATGTCAGCGTGAGCATGACTCAGCAGGCATAGATCATCTGCATAGTCCAGGTCCTCCAAGACATTGGTCAATCCCCACTCTATCCCGCGACGCCTGCTATCGTGAATGCGCAGCATGATTCCGTTGAGGACGATTATAAAAAGGAGGGGCGAAAGAAGACATCCCTGGCGGACACCAGTATGCACTGCGATGTCCTCCAAAATGAGGCCTTCGTGAGTCACCTTGCAGGAATTTTTCCTGTAAATGCTCTCCAATAGGCGGACTATTTTTGGCGGCACTCCAAAATCCATCCTGGTGGGACCAGATGCTGGACCACTTCAACGTATCAAAAACCTTTTCAAAGTCGACAAAAGTAAGATAGATTTCCCTTTGCCATTCTGCTGCCTGCTCCAGAATGATAAAGGGAAATCTATCTGCATTGCATGAGCGGCTCGAACGGAAACCCGCCTGCTCCCCGCGCAGAAGAGGCTCAAGGGCCTTCGACAGCCTGCCTAACCTTGAGGAAGCGTGGTGTTTAATGATCGTGATTTCTCTGTATGAGAAGAGACTATTGCCCTGCAATGGGACAGTAACTGGCTGGTATAATCATTTCTTCTAGCTACGCTAAGAAAGCAATTTTAATAACATCAACTATTTATCAACGTACTAAATCAGAGAAGCCAAAACGGATCTGTAATATTCACTTACTGTAGTACAGAAACACATTCAGTAGTAAATTATATCTAGAAATAGGACCAAATATCTGAATTTGTGATATTAGCTAAGTTTATTCGTTATACTCAAACGTGTTACAGAGCATAAGTGATGTTTAATACTAGGAATCGGAAAATTTAAATACCATATACTAACGTAGTAGTAGGAACGTAGTAACTGATATGATTGTTGGAATATCTAGTGTTGAGTGATATCACACCGCCTGGGATTTCAAATTAAACCTGAGGCCGAGAACGCAAAATGTAAGCGATTGATTTATATTATATCGCTTTGAATTACCTTTCTTTTTGGCCTTTTACAATGGTTCTAACTGGTAGAATGTCACTTTGTTGAGAACCTCTGGTGGTCGAGGTTGTATTTGACTATGATGACTTATTAATTGTATTTGACTGTTTAATTGATTTACTGTTTTCATTTTATTTTGATATTTTTAACTATTTGACTTAATTTATTTTATTCTGTCTACATAATTTTTATTAATCCAAAGTCCAATGGCAGACTTTCATTATTTTTATTGATTATATTTGAAAATGTAATTTACTGAGTGTTTTCAATTTATTTTAATGTCTTTTATTTGGCTGATTTGTTTTTATTTTGTCTTTTTTTAACTGTTTAACTTTGTTTTTTTTTTTTTACTATGATTTATTTAATTGCTTTTTGACTTTCTTTTAATGGTTTTATAAATTTTATTTTTACTGTTTTAACCCTAATTGACAAATTGACTGCTTTGTAGTATTTTGGAAATTTTAACGGCATCTGACTATCTATTTTTTTATTAATTTATAAAAATTTATATATCATACCATATTTTGGGCAGAATGTATTGCTCTACTGTTCTAACTCTACTGTTCTATCATTCTAGCAAATAAATGATTTAGTTTAATTTTGATTTGGTTGAGTTTTCAATCTCTATAAGCTGAGAACAAAATAATGCAGGTGATAACACTATAATACTGAATTATTAATCTTTACAAACACAGCTTCATTGGCACAAGGTCATTGGACATCTTTGTATGAACACCATACTCATGGCGTACACAAACGAAATATAGTAGAATGTATTAAATGGTTCCGATTTACTACAGAATTAATTACATTCATATGAGTCACAATGTCGAATATAAATTCATCGTATACAGGTTGAGTTTTTAAGTGGGTCAAATCCGAAACTATAAGGAAAAGCTATATATACTGAAAACTCCTTTCGCTTTTTTTTGCCAGGGGTGTTTTGATGAAAACTAAAACAGTATTATGAGACTTTTGAAAACTCAATATTCTTAGCCAGGAATCGAACCTGTTGATTTTGAAGAAAATAAGCACGGTGATTATTACACGATCCGAAAGTGTCGCTTAACGATCAAATTCTGGAAAGTAGTGACACACGGAAAACTTAAGGAAATACTTAATTTTGAACGATTTACAGAGGAAAAATAAAGTCCTCTGAAACCGTTTCATTTTTATTTTTTGTAAACTATTCGGTACATTTTCTCCATCGATTTTGAATCAAATAAATATATGCAATAAAAAGACACATTATTCTCTTTAGTTTAAAAATATTTTGGTTAATATCCGCCACTCTTCGTAAAGCGGATCAGATTATGCCCAATTTACCTATTTGCATGCCAACAAATAATTACCGAAATGTGTCTACGCTGAATTTATAATAATTGTCTGTTGTATTTGTTGTTTGGTTTTATAATTGTATTGTTGTTGTTGTTTTGTAATTGTGTATTTGTGTTGTTGTTTGTTGTGTGTGTAATTTGTAATTATTGTTTGTAATTGTCTTTTAAATCTACCATATTTTTCGCAAATTATTGATTTTGATTATTTTGAAAGATATTTTACAAAATACATAGACACCTAATATCACGTCTGCATTCCCCGAAGGGTTAGGCAGAGGTGTCCCATTAAAAAGCGTGCCATAACTTGGACACAGACACTCTGGGCTGCTACTGAGAAGTTCCAGATGGATAACCTAATAACACTTTATCCGACCAGCGACCCACGAATCGAAAGACCTTGATTTAACAATCAATCAAGGACCAAACCCCAAAATTTGACGTCACGTATAAAGATTTAAATAAAATTATAAATAGAACAATGACAGACTTCAAAGTTTCTAATTTATACGGAACCATGGATCACAACAGAAAGGGATTTAGTTCGATTATAGGGCAATACGATTCTTTGATGAAACGATTTTAATCGAGAAATCGATTAAATGTCTCGTTACGATGTTAATTGTGTTTGAAGAAAGATATGAAAGGATTTTGTGAAGACTAGATAATGTGGAGGTTCATTGGAAAATGGTGATCTATAAAATTAATTCCCTGCCGGAGTCTGCGTTTCCTGACAGTTGTAACCTGGGGTCTTTAAGTCCAAATTTAATGAGTTTGACGACGAAATCATCGCTTACCATATTGTGAAATAGTGGTGGGAACCATTCCTTTGTATTCGCCACAAGCATCGTCATGTGGATGGATTTAATCTGCCCAAAGTTGCCTATTTTAAAATATAATAACTTAAGTAAATATACCTATTTCCGCGGTATATTTACGAAAACTCGAAAGAATTAGACATCTTTTAGTAAAAAAAGAAGCCTGTAAATAAGTAGTAAATTCCATTTTTATATATTTCTCGGAATATGGTACCTTTATCTTGCGAGAGGAACGAACTTTAACAATAATTTATTCATTTTTTTTTTTTTTAAACTATCTTTTTTCGTATTCTTCTCAGTAAACCCTTTCATTTGATACCCATATCATGGCAGCGCACAAAAAAATAACTAGTCCGCAATCTTGAGCCGTCCGCCATATTGTATTTAGAATGACGTTACTTAGCTAACCATGCATTGTCGTCCAAACTAAACGTGTACTCAAAATTTTACCTTAATCGGTGGAGGATAACTGCTTTAAAATTCAGCTGCAAGATTTGACCCGAACACACTTACATACATACAGTGCAAGTTAATTAAAAGCTTGTAATTATACTACACTCTCTTGCAGCAAAAACGGCCACCTAAGGAAATTTATATTCCAAGGTCGATTTGAGTTAATTAAAATAAATTAATTGTTTGATGTAGTCTGTATACTCATAATCGTGGAAATTAATACGCGTGAAATGAATTCTATCAATTAAAAAAAAAAGGATGTGTTCTTTAACACCGATGTACACGGCCAAACAATAAAAAGTGGTCGGCAATAAAGACAAGAAGATATATGTTAATTTTTTTTAATTAAATAAAGTTACAAATGTAAAAAGCTAATAACGAGTGTGACTTTCTCTTGTCAAAATCATAGTTTGAATCCTTCTGGGCATGCTTGCCTCGACGTTTTTAATAACGTTTTGAGGAATACGTTCCCAGTCTTCTGCAATAACTCTTTTTAGCTCTCTGGTGTTTTGTGGAGAAGATTGCACTGATCTTACCCGTCTCTTTAGAACATCCCAGACATGCTCAATTGGATTGAGGTCAAGACTCCGAGCTGGACAATCTAAAAGACGGATCCCAACTTCTTGCATGTACGCTTCCATGTCACTAGAACGGTGCGGGCGAGCATTGTCGTCCATAAAAATTTAATATTCCCCAATTGCAGTCAATGCGGGTTGTGTATATGGAATTAGGACTTTCATTATGTACCGGTTTGCATTTAATGTTCCATTTTCTATGAAAACTAACTCCGTTCGCTCCGTCGAATTAATTGCTGCCCAAAACATAACGGAGCCTCCGCCATAAGGAGTGATTTCTTCGAAACACACTTCCGCATAACGTTCCCGTTGTCTTCGCAGCACTCGCCGGTGTCGGTCCTCTCCTCACAAAGAGATTCTAGCTTCATCAGAAAACAATACTTTATTCCAGTCCTCCAGAGTCCATGAAGCACCGGATCGAGCAAAATGAAGTCGAAGAACATGGTGCTCACGGAGTAATTTAGGGTCCCGAGCCGGGACCCTAAATTACTCCTGATATTGGCAGCCAAAACCCTCCTCCTGACCGTCCACAAGCTAACTCCTACTCCTCTTACTTCTTCAAGGCTCTTCTTCAGGTCCACACTTGACGCCTTACGATTCCGGAACGCCTGACTCAAGCGGTCATATCTTGGTTCTGTGCATCGTTTTCTTCCCAAACCGGGTCTTCTTTTGACCGAACCGGATTCTTGATACCGTTGCCAAGTCCTCTGGATAGTTAAACTACTCACTTTTAGCCGCTGAGACACGTAAGTTTGCGAACAACCTTCTTCAAGTAGGGCTATAATTTTACCGGCCCTTATCGCTTTATCACTAATATCAAAAACTGGTATTTAATGTAAAAAGAAAGATTAAATAGTTTAATTTGCAGAAAATATCCAAAAAGTTTTAAAATTTTAGTAATCAGTAAAAAAATCGTTTCGATGTTGCAATTTTACAATAATCTACAATAGTCAATATTTTTCTTTTGTTAATTTCAAAATTTATATTTGGAAGGTAAAGAATCATGCCAGGATGCTTCAAATAACATGCCAATACATCGTCAAATTAATAAAACCTCTTTCTTATTCTTTTTCATTGAAGTAGAGAAAAAAATCAAGTGTCCGTTTTTTTTTGCAAAAGTGTTTATAAATAGCCCAGGAAAGCCTGCGAAAAAATCCTAGTTATGTACTTTCACCTGCATTATGTTTTTAATAGTAGTAGTAAAGTTGCCTGAAAAGTCTATAAATAAGAAATAAATATAAAATCATAAAATAAATCATAAAGTCAAAAAACAAAAACATGAAAAATGCAAGTACATAATCATTACAAAATAATAAGTCAAAATCATTTAAAAATAAACTAAAAACCAATGTCAAGGTAATTATGAAAATAATCATCATCATCATCATTTCAGCCGAAAGACGTTCACTGCTTTACATAGGCCTCCTCCAGGCCGCGTCGCCACATTGACTGATCTCGTGCGTCTCGCATCCAGCGCGTTCCCGCAACCTTAACCAGGTCATCGGTCCACCTAGTGGAAGGCCTTCGAACGCATCGTTTTCCAGTTCGCGGTCGCCATTCCAGAACTTTTCGGCCCCACCAGCCATCCGATCTGCGAGCAATGTGCCCTGCCCACTGCCACTTAAGTTTTGCAATTCTTCGGGCTATGTCGGTAACTTTGGTTCTCCTGCGGTTATCCTCATTTCTGGTACGATCACGCAAGGAAACTCCGAGCATAGCCCTTTCCATTGCCCTTTGGTTAACGTAAAGCTTTCTGATAAGACACATTGTGAGCGACCACGCCTCGGTCCCATAGGTGAACACTGACAAAACACACTGGTCATAGACTTTTGTCTTGAGACACTGCGGTAAATTGGACGAGAAGATACGGGCGCAACTTCCAAAACGCCTTAGGAATCTGCTAATCATTTCAGAGAGTTGTAGTAAGGCCCTTTGTCAGTAAATTTATAAAAAAAAAGAAGTTAATTACTTCTTCTGTTCCTTTTTCGACAAGCTAAAAAAAAACTATAATGACCACAATAACTCATTTAGTGCTTGAAGAGAGTCACGTAACGGTCTGCTTATTTGTGCAGAAGGAACGTGAGAGGAATGGCGGAGGGCTGCCAGAGATTAATTCGAGTATAGTCGGCGACAACACCGCCACTACGTGATCATAATTCATTATAACTTGATTTGTTTACTAGGCAATGGACTGGGTGGTTCCTTGGTAATTTACAAGACTGGATTGGGTGGCCAGGTGTTGATGGATAAGAGAGTGCAATATTCTGCCTTATTCCTTGTTCATAATTATAGTATTTTTTTTAAATCTTTTTGTTTAAAGCAGTTGACTCGCACACTGTTTCGTTGTTGTTGAATTAGATAATTCACCCATGTTTGCAACATTTGTAAGTATGTGAGAACCATGTTCCTATTTATCATATGAATGAATTTATCTGTTAGTGTTTGTAATAATTTATATCTATACATAGTATAGAAGTGTTAGTCTGGGTGCATCGTCCTCATCGTCTATAAATCTACTATACTTTATCTTCTATACTACATATACTATACTACACTCGGTTCCAAAAATAACGGGTCAGTCACATAAACCCGAATATCTCCCGAACTACGTATGCCATCCTAATGAAACGAAGACTGTTCAATTGAGAATTTAATTATACAGATATAAAAAAAAAATACTTAGTTGCATCCACAATATTAATCTCTAAATTAAAAAAAAACTAAAGTAGTCATATTTTTCTTAAGATTAATTTTTTTTTATGATTGTTTTTTGCTGTTTTTCATCACTTTCTTCATTTAATACTTTGTATTGCCTCCACGAGCTCTTCTGACAGCTTCCAGGCGATTAGGCATGCTGTACACCAAATTTCGGAGCCGGTGCTGAGGAATACCTTCCCATTCCTCCACCAGTGCTTGTTTGAGCTCGGGAAGCGTGATTGGTGGGGGGTTTCGACCTTTCACGCATCTCTGAAGCTCGTCCCAGGCGTGCTAGATGGGGTTTAAGTCCGGGCTTCGCGCTGGCCACTGCATGAGTTCGATACCGACCTCTTCAAGGTAGTCATGTACAATTCTGGCGGTATGGGGACGCGCATTATCATGCATTAATATGCCATGCCGGTCCATCCTGGCCATGAAAGGACCTACATGTTCATTGAGGATCTCTTCCACGTACCTCTCTGCATTTAGAGTTCCATTTTGAATGAGTACCAGCTCGGTGCGGGCCTCAGCAGAAATCCCAGCCCAAACTTTTACGGAGCCTCCACCGTACGCCACTTTTTCCTCCACACACGCTTGATCGAAGCGCTCCCGTGGTCTTCTGTACACCAACTGCCTACCATCATGCTTATAAAGTATGAATTTAGACTCGTCCGTGAACATTACCCTAGACCAATCGTCTAGTGTCCAGTTTAGGTGCTCGCGCACGTATCTCTGTCTTGCAATTCGATGTCCCCGTTCCAGTTTGGGGCCATTTGCGGGCCTCAATGGTTTCAAATTTGCTTCAGCAAGACGTCTTCTTACTGTTTGAGCGCTTAAATTGCCACCTCCAAAGCGAATAAAGTGAGTTTTTAGACCAACAGCAGTTTGAAAACGATTTCGGAGCATTGTAGCCACCAGTTGTCTGTCTTCCCTGGCCGTTGTGCATCTTGGTCTGCCATTTCCTGGTCTTCTAAGGTGTGATCCGGTCTCTTGGTACCGCTGGACTACCCGCTGAACAGTCGACAAAGATACACCAATGTTTCTGGCTGTTTCACGCTGGCTCCGCCCAAGTTCCAAAAAAGTTAGGATTCTGGTACATTCCTCTAGCGTGACTGCCATGCTTCACCTCACAGAATAATAATTATGCACGTGGAAGACGTTCACGATATTTTTTTTTGTGACAGAATAGAAATGGAAAGCATCCATAATGACATGAAACAAAAATATTGTTTTTAAAAATAGTCATTTTTTTCAATTTTGTTTTTCTAATGAAGTTTTTTTCATCAACCAGTCTAAATAATATGCTATTAGAAGCGCAACTAAAAAATCTTTATTCTGTTTTTTATTTCATTGATCTAACTTTTACAGTTCTGGAGGAGACCTTTACAGTGCTTCTGACGCTGCAATAAGCGTGGCCACCTACTGGTCCCAGACAATCTAATTAAATGTGCCATCGAAACGAAAAGAAGAAGAAGAAGTTCTGGAGGTATTTCAATTTTTGTGACTGACCCGTAATTTTTGGAACCGAGTGTATATAATATTATAAAGCTTGTTTGTTTGAAAGCGCTAATCTCAGGAACTACCGATTGGAATTGAAAAATTCTTTTTGTGTTTAATAGTCCATTTATCGAGGAAGCTTATAGGCTATATATCAACACGCTGCGACCAATAGGAGCCGAGAATACATGAAAAATGTTGCAAAACGGGCGAAATTATTCCTTTTTTATAGCTTCCGTTGCGTGCGCTGCGTAAGCGGTTAAAGTTACGCAACATTCATGTATGTAGGGTAGGTAGGTAGCCAGTTGACGGAACCAAAGCCACGTGGGACAGCTAGTAATATAATAAAGCTGAAGAGTTTGTTTGTTTGAACGCCCTAATCTAAGGAACTACTGGTTGGAATTGTTTTTTTTTTGTGTTGGATAGTCCATTTATCGAGAAAGGTTATAGACTATAATTATAGCATCACATTACGACCAAAAGGAGCGGGGCGTAAATGAAAAATGTTGCAAAACGGGGCAATATTCCTTTTTGAGAGCATCCGTTGCGTACGCTGCTTAAACGGTTTAAGTTACGCAAATATTATGTAGGATGGTATTGTTACTCTATAAAAACCAAACCAAATTTGTTCATTTGCGAAGGAGTTTTGTCAACATCTATACTAATATTTTAAAGCTGAAGAGTTTGTTTGTTTGTAGGGTAGGTAGGGTAGGTAGGTAGTGGTAGGTAGATAGATAGCCAGGGCGCGAATCCGCGGGGGCAGGTAGTTACTTATAAATTTAAATTATTGACGTTGAAAAGTGCCGCTTACTGTCCTAATTGAAATGAACAAATTTGACTTGTATTTTATAATTAGTGTACCTTCCTTCCTTTGAGTGACATCATCAAGCTTTGTTTTTATGATTATATCTTAGTTGGATAGTCCATTTATCGAGAAAGGTTATAGACTATAATTATAGCATCACATTACGACCAATAGAAGCGGAGCATAAATGAAAAAATGTAGCAAAAACGGGAACAAATTTTCTTTTTGAAAGCTTCCGTTGCGTGCGCTGCGTAAACGGTTTAAGTTACACAACAATCATGTATGTAGGGTAGGTAGGGTAGATGGGTAGGTAAGTAGGCAGTTGACGAGAGCGAAGCCGCGTTGGACAGCTAGTTACATATAAGGTAAAAGTGTGTACACTGTGGTAAGTGTGGCAAAAAATTAAGCATAATATATTTAGCGTATATACGTGGTGAAACTTTTCTCTCGTTGCTGCCCCGTCTTTATTTATAAGGGGTGTCCTGAAACCGAAAAGTGTTAGCCAAAGAGTGTGACAGCGTAATTAAAATTATTTATCGCCCGACATCTATTATTAAATAAGGAAGCTAGCGATATTAAATGGGTGAAATGTTTCTGGGGAAATAAATAAACCCTTTAAAATAAAATTGAGAATGGTATAATGTTGTTTTTCACGAAACGGCGACGAGCTTTAAATTGAATCATATTTAAATTATGCAACACACGTAAACGATGTATATTTCCGTTCTATTTCTAACAGTAATCCTGCAATAGGTATCGTAATTAAATTTTTGGGTAAAATGTATAATTAGTCAATTATTAATTATAATTATTGTAATTTTATTATTATTAAATTATTATAACGTACTTTATTCATTATTTTTCTTATTATCTACATTTTTAAATGAATAATAAAAATGTATGTTTTTTCATTTTTAAATATTTGTTTTTAATTATTATAATTATTATTAACTTCGCCCTTAAGAAAGTTCTAACATAACATCACGCTTATATTCCCCGAAGGGTCAGGAATAGGGTTAGGTGATCTATATAAAAGAAAATAGTAAGTATATCATAGACTATATATACTTGTATTGTTTATCTGGAGGGACACTGATTGCCAAGATACAGGCAACTGCCTAGTTTGGGAATCAGGGTTTCACAGTTGCTTATTTGCCTTGTTCTATATTTCACACGTAATTATATCCTGTTTTTGTAAAGCTTTGTTGTGAATTAATGAATTTTTTTTTTTATTAATAAATTACTAATTTGGGTGGCATTACTTTTCTAACCGTACAACCTGGGAAAATTAAACCGTAAAACCTAAATGTGAAAATTGCATGACATGAAAATTAAATTAGACATGTTTATTTTGATCGATTAATTTATTTAGATCTCATGTTAAAGTTGACATTCTATACAATTTTTATTTTATTTTTTTTGACTTTTGTAAATTGATTTTTATTTTGTTGTAGATAATTTTTGATTGAGCATTTCTTTAGTTTTTGATATTGAAATTTATTTCATTGAATAAATTAGAATTTATTAATTTGTTTGGTTCTCGTCAGTTAAATTTGACATCTATGCAATTTGTAATTTTATTATTTTTCTTTGACATTTGTAATTTGATTTTTATTGTATTGTGGATGATTTTTGATTTAGTATTTTTTGACATTGGGGTTTATAAATTAGAATCATCATAATCACAAAATTTGCATGCCGAATTTAGTAGGCGGAATATGAAGAACTATTGTGTGTGTATTATAAGATCTGTACCATACCATATTTCAACCAAATAAATGAATCTATCTATCTAACCACTTTACAACCCATTCTTTACCCAGCAACCTTAAAAAAAGAACGCCCCACAATTCGGTCTGCATCTAATTCGTCTGGCCGCCATTTGGTCACGTAGAGTAACAGTGATGACGCCACGGCACACCACTTCATTACGCCTGTCGTGTGCGCGCATAATGGTGCAGAGTGAAAAATGCACAGCTCTAGGGCGCTTTTACACTAGACATATGCGAGCTAGTTTTGAATTTAGAATTCGAGACAATTATCCTATTACGGAACAACAAACCATAGATTATACAAGATAAAATTTAAATTCCATTGCTATTCAATTTTATAAGTTAAAGTTGGTGGTATTAAAGTAGGTGGCAATGGATTTAAATTATGTCAATTGGATGTGTAGCGGTGTTGTGAAAATGTGTTATTGTTTCCACTAAATGTTCGAGGATCCGTAGTGAAACTGAAATTTTCTGTAGCTGAGTGGTGTGAGGATGCGAAGCGGTCTCTTGATAGCTTTGGATGAGCGGAGGCTCACATTCCTCGCTCTTGTCTATTCACACATTCCTCGTTCGTATCCCTAGCGCACATCTCTCGCCTTTTGTCCGTATAAATACCTAGCTCAGCTGACCCGTGTCCATCAGAGCTGTGCTAATCCAGACTAAGAAAATGAAGGAAGCTACTAAGTCCGAAGAGTATACCTAATTATGTTGATTTAGTTACCGTTGGCAAGAAAAAATAAGATTGGTATTTTTTCCTCTCGCTCCTTTTACCTAAGAGTACCTCGATGATCTCTGGTGTAAAAGCATCCTTACTCTAGAACTGGTTATTATGCCGCGAAAGCTTTTACTTAGGCTCTGGTAGACTGTGGCGCTTTCCTAGTTTTCTTTGTAGGGCTGTTCGAGTGGCGTTTTTGCGGCTATTGTTAGTTTGTAAGAGTTAACAGTAGGTGTGTTGTTGCGGCGTTCATATTTCATTCTTTAGTAAAAACGCTCTGAGAAAATTGCTTTTCTGAAAACAGTATTTTGGTAGAAAAAAATCTCATTCACAAGTTAGAGTAAATATAAAGATTTTTTTTTAAACTTTATTTTAATAAAACATTTATTAAATGAGAGGCGAATAGTAAGGCAGACGTGAGTGAAAATGCCAGGAAGACGCCCAAGAAAGATATACACAGAAATTTGTTACAATCACACCGCACTATTCCCAAACCACTGCAACTACTGAAAGCCAGAATTAACAGTGGCGACCATCAGAAAAGCGCCGAGGCAATAAAGCTCGACGCAGTCTCGGAGAATGAATTTAACTGTATTGGATCCCGCAACGAAATTAATCAGAAAAGAATAAAGGAGGAGTAGGAAATCACAAACATAATTTCCACTTCCCTACATAACAAGCAGGAGACAGAAAAAACAAAGCCAATAAGCACAAAGGGTCGTTAACAACTGGGATAAGCCCAGTTGCCTAGCACCATGGATACAATTTAACAATTATAATAATGAGTCCTAACATTGTGAACTTATAAATTTGATTCCTATAATAGGTATGGCAAAAACGCTTGAACGCACGAAAGCTCACAGAAACACACAGAAATGGTAACTCACAACTGATATGCGTGTATGTCAAAATGTATGGACGTAAACGAAGCAAAAGGCGTTGTATAGTTTCTACCCATCCTCATGGGAATAAGGCGTGAGTTTTTGTATATATGTGTATTCCAGCCCCTGGTATAAAGGCTATTGCCTGATCTTCTGTTCTATGGTAAAAAATATTTTCATAAAGAATTTCGGATTACAAAAAGTCAATAACCCAAACTTGACTGACTACTTAGTGGAAATAAAACCTCAGCTATAAAATCTCGGCTTTCTATACTCGTAATTTCCTAACGACAGAAAACAGACACACACACCAATAGTTCCCAAAACATAACTCATAGTAGTAAATACTTGGCACAACAAGCGTCCACGTTCGCCTGTAATGTATGACCGACATGACAAGTGACGCTATCTATCTTCAACCGTACATACAATTGACGTTAGTACATAAGCCGTGTGTCTCGAGACGTTTGGAAATGGAACTTTATCGTTTCGTTTCTTATTATTTTCTTGTAGGCAGGAGATATTCGGTCTTAGCGTATGTAAATGCCATTTAATACTGGCCACTTTGTATTGTATTAACTACTAGCTGACCGCCGCGGCTTCGCTCCCGTCAACTGCCTTCCCTGCCTACAATGCCTACCCTGCCTACCCTGCCTAATCTTCCTACCCTGCCTACCTTTCCTACCCTGCCTAGCCTGCCTACTCTGCCTACCCTACCTACCCTACCTACCTACCTACCTAATATTTTTTATCTATCATCAACAGTTTTTTTACGATTCAGTAGATCCAGAGATTACCCCTTACAACGTCACAAACTTTACCTCTTTATAATATTAGTATAGATGGTTTCACTTGGAATTCCAAATTCAAATAAATATGGTGGTGATTTCAGTAATATAATGGTAGTACTTTTATATGGTTAGTCCTACATCCAAAACAGTTGAATCAATTCTTCTCCGTGACTCGTTGATTTTTAACTCAGGTTAGCGCTTGATCATCATTGCTAGGGCGCTTTTACGGTTGCAATCATGTATCATCAGTTACAAGCGCAAACATAAATTAATCAAAGTTATATTTGAAATCTAAGACGAACGAAAATGTTTTTTAGATATATCGTAAATGGTTTACTAGAACTGTAACTCTTGTGAAACAGATATGTGATTTTATAGTTAAGTGTAGTTTTTACGAACCGTTATTTTTATTGATACACTACACTAGTTTCTGCGAGTAGCTTCGCCCGCGTGAAAAGTATTTTCTTATCCCAAGGGAACATTATATCGGGATGAAAAGTAGCCTGGCTATTCCAGGCTATAATCTATGTCTGTGCCAAATTTCATCCAGATCCGTTCAGCCGTTCTAGCGTGATCGAGTAACAAACATCCATACACACATCCATCCATACTTTCACATTTATAAGCTACTAGCTTCTGCCAGCGGCTCCGCCCGCGTGAATGTCGAAAATTATGCCAAGGGAACATATTCCCGGGATAAAAATCCCATGTGCTATTCCAGGCTGCAATCTATCTCTGTGCCAAATTTCATCCAGATCCGTCCAGCCGTTCGAGTGTGAAGAAGTAACAAACATACAAACACACTCACAGACTTTCGCCTTTATAATATTAGCGTGATAAGATATAAGACATCAATACTAGAACGCTTACTCTGGTCTGGTGGGTGATTTCTATTTTTGTGTTGACGTTTTGATTTTTGATGCTACACGTTTTGATTTAGGAATGCCTTCATTGTAAGTACAGCTAAGAAGTAAAATCGCCTGCTATCAAGCAACACAGACTCTCGTGTTTTCTGATTGCTGGGCATCTTTCGACTTAGACTCTCGTGTTTTCTGATTGCTGGGCATCTTTCGACTTAGATTCTAGTGTTTTCTGATTGCTGGGCATCTTTCGACTTAGACTCTAGTGTTTTCTGATTGCTGGGAATCTTTTGACTTAGACTCTAGTTTTTTCGATTGCTGGGAATCTTTTAACTTAGACTCTAGTGTTTTCTGATTGCTGGGAATCTTTTAACTTAGACTCTAGTGTTTTCTGATTGCTGGGCATCTTTCGACTTAGACTCTAGTGTTTTCTGATTGCTGGGAATCTTTTGACTTAGACTCTAGTGTTTTCGATTGCTGGGTATCTTTTAACTTAGACTCTAGTGTTTTCTGATTGCTGGGAATCTTTTAACTTAGACTCAAGTGTTTTCTGATTGCTGGGAATCTTTTGGTCTAAAGTGAATATGTTACTTCTGTGAAGGCGTGCTCCGTCATCGACACAATCAAACTCGAGCCAATCAACAATAATTGCGATTGAGGTACAATGTCAAATACTTTCAAGATATTCATCGAACACACAGCCCGATAACTTAATTAACCGCGAAAAGGTCAAAATTCTAGGAAACAGCGCCTATTATCTTAAGACAATAGTAACAGTGGGCGTCTTCAAGTGTAAGGAAAATATAGTTAACTGGGTTACCTCTTCAAATCCCGTATTGTAAACTCCGTATTGTTTTCTCATTAAAATATTTAGGTATTTTCGTCATAATAGAGAGAAATCTTCTTAAGGGTACACTAGTCGACGGCACGAACTATTTTGTGCGCGGGGTTAAAATGCATTTTATATCAACCGACAAAACGTGCGGCAGAGATAGATGCTGTGATGAGTAGTAGGAAGCTAGTTCGCGTACGAATACACACTTTTGCAAATTTGTAGCGAAATGGATATAGATTTAAGACGAAACCGAGCTCGCGAAATTTTATAAACAGACCTTTGGCAGTCAAAATATCATGAAAAAACGACTAAATCTATCTGTTCAAAATAAAATTATATGCATTGTTGAACTAATAATCTATCCCTGTATGGAGGCCGTTTTGCAATTTGCCGTCTTCTTATGGTATTTATTTGCGCCCAAAAATGCGTTAAATTAGTGTCGAAAATGTGGAACTTTCGACGCTCATAACTTTCAAATATTTTCTTCTTTTTACTTTTTCGCTTCCGTACAGGGCTAAATAATGATGAGACAAATTGATATCACTTTTCATTTTGAACGTACATCGTCAAACAGTGGAATAATTCCTAGACTACGTTTGTATGGAAAAAAAATCGGCTAGTGTAACCTTAATATTTGGGCACAATCATCTAATTCGGTAACTATGATAGCAGAGGCAATTAAAACAATAATTGATAGTATAACAATGAGTAAATAATAGAAGATGTATTGTTTAACAAACAATATGGTATTAAATACCATGATAATAATTTCATGTTTCATTTTCGGTATTTGATTGTTACTATAAGTAATTAGCGTAGGTTTATTTCTAAAGCAAGTTGTTTTGTATACTTGATACTACTTAATTAGCCTTCAAGCGTTTGCGCGGCGTCGAATCGTTTTTTCTATCATAATATCGAGATTTCTAGTCTGAAATATTTCTCATCAGTCTGTAATTTGTTCACTACGCACGAAAACCATTCTATTCTTCTTCGCGCCTCCCGAGGGGCACAAAAAGCTACCTTTTTCTCAGTTGCAGCGCAGGCGCGCGCCTGCCCTTTAATTTTGCCTTGAAGAGAAGACTGATTTTGAAGAAAACTGGACCTGATTTCACAATACACTCTTTGGTATATTTTATTTGATTTCCACAATAAATAGAAAAAATAAATCTAAATAATAATGAAAAATAAAGCAAAATTGGTTCCTGATCCAGAGAAAGTTGTTTATTTCTAAGATTTTGTTTTTAAGAAATAAAAACTATTGTTAGCACAAGAAATAGATAATGCGTGAATATCATCATCATCATCAGCCTTATAATGTTCCCACTGCTGGGACTCAGGCATCCTCTCTGAGGTAATGGGCCGTAATCCACCACGCGGGCCCAGTGCGGGTTGATGTATGTCACATGTCTTCGAATTTTTGGTTCTAGGACATGCCGGTTTCTTCACCGTTTTAAGAGCAGTGATGATGAAATAATTTACACAAAGTAAAGCGCCTGCCTGGGTTTGAACTCACGACCTACGTCACGTAAGTCGGGGCCGTTGCTACTGGGCCACCACTGCTCATATAATATGAATATCAATAGTTAATATTTTTTGCTTAATCGATGCTGAACGAAGCAAGCTTGACGGTGAAACAAGCTTGCCTATAAGTAACCTATTAACTCTTGACTTATAGACCCGGTTGTAACTATCGGGAAACACAGACTCCGGCAGGGAATTATTCACTCCTTATTTGAATGCACAATTAATGGATATGCAACAAAACGAAGTCTCTGGGAAAAGGCAGTTCCATTTAAATCATAGTAACCCCATTGAAAATGCTGAATATAAAGCTACATCCTGTATTCAGTTCTATGGAACTTAATAAACTAAAATTTGTGGTATGATAAATAAAAGTATGAGTAGCAAGAAATAATTTTGTTGAACTAAATTCACAGCAATCAGTAAATTGGATTAGTATTTATAAATGGACTATTGTCATATTTTAATCAAATCAAATCAAATCAAATTATTTATTTTTGCAGAAAACACTGTTACAATGGTGTTATTGAATAGTACATGTTTCAAGTGAATCGACCGATAGGCATGCAAAATAAATAAACCATGATTGTACAATCATGGTTTATTAAAATCAAGATTGACATTGAAACGTAAAACTAGATACAAATATTTTGAGATATTAAATTAATGTAATGTCATCCTTAAAATTAAATTAATATAGATTTTTAATAGTCATTCATTTAATTCATTCAATAATAATAATCAAATTGTTTCAATGTCATTCCTAGTACAATTACAACAAATTAACATATAAATTATTAGATTCATGCATAACTGTTCTATAACTTGATGTCACTAGGAGGCCTTGAATTTGGAAAAATTATCGTTTAGGTAGTCATTCAAATTATAGTAGCATTTGTCAACTAAAAGGCTCTTTAGAGTTTTCTTAAATAAGGCAATATTCATTGCCCTTATTTCTTTAGGTAGTTTATTGAAAATTTCAGGAGCCATCCGAAACACACTTTTGTGCATTAATGTGGTACGGGTTTGGCGCACACAGAGGCGAAGTGCGTCACGTTGTTGCCTATTGTTGACTTCTGAGGCCAATGTAAATAAGTTACGATTGACCTTAACAAACATTGAAATCTCATAAATATATATGCTTGGGAGAGTAAGTATTTTGTACTCCTGGAAATACGGTTTACAGGTCTCAACCATTTTAAGTCCAAACATAGCCCTTATGCACCGCTTCTGTGCTTTAAAAATTAGGTCAGTGTCAGTTGAATTTCCCCAAAAAATTACACCATACCTCAGGACTGGAGCAACTAAAGCATGGTATGCAGTTAACAAGGTGTTGCTATTGGAAATCTGTTTCAATTCATGTAGCGCATATACTGATTTATTAATTCTTTTGCATAATGTTTCAATCTGGAATTTCCATTTTAATTTGTTATCTAGATTTAGGCCAAGAAATTTTGTTGTTTGTACTTCAGATACAGGTTCTCCCTTATAGTTAATCTGAGGCATAATTGCTTTCATACGCTGATTAAAGTGGATTATCTTAGTTTTCCCTATGTTTGCCTGCAGATTATTAATGTCTAGCCATTTAATGATTGAATTTAGGGTACTGCTTATATCATGCTCATAAGACGCTCTGTCATTACACTTAATTGCAACGGTGCTGTCGTCAGCAAAGAGTGTCATTGGGTTTGAGTTCACATTTGGAAGGTCATTAATGTATATTAAAAATAATGGTGGTCCCAATACACTTCCTTGCGGAACACCATATTGTTTATTAATTAATTATTGTGGGATAATAATATTATGGTTAACCCACACCTGTTGGTACAAACATAATGTTAGTACATATTTTGTATTGTGCAAAATGTGCTTTTGAGGCAAGATGGTTGTAGGAATTGTTTCGCATAAATACTGATCCTGATTATTAACAAAGGCAAAAGTGCTAAATAAATTAGGGAAATTATTATCCGAGCGAAAAATATACTGAATGGGCGACTATTATACTAAGTACGTGACTATTTATCCGGTTTGAGTAATAACTCAAACCATAACACAAAGATAGATTATAGTCAGGAATAGCACATAGTCCAGATATAATAAGCCCTTGGGATAAGAAAACACTTTACACGCGGGCGAAGCTGCTGGCAGAACTAGGTTCAATAATAATATTAAAAGAAGTACATTTGGCAGTTTCCAAGGAAGTATGTTGTATAACATTTTCACACACCATGGCACCACTCCGTGTCCATACTCCACGTTTCGAAATTACAACTTATTGTGACATGAAGGGAAGAAGATTTCTGTGACACATTTTTTTATTTAGGTCTTCAATTATCTTTTGTCTAATTTTTTATTTTTGTTCCTGATGGAAAGCGTGTTTTGTCTCACAATTGGCTTATTTTAAAAGTTTCTACAACTAAACTTTGAATTCTAATTACACAGCCTAGCTGGCCTCACCGCGCTCCATAAATTAGATTCGAGTGAACATTGGGACTGGTTCGAGGTACGAGTAACTCCATAACGTTAATGGCCGATCGCCCCGGAACATTATGTTCCGTGTATTACACAGATTGTGGACATTGTTTATTCATATGTACCCGAGGCTCTAGACAAATGTGATTTGACGTCAGCGAAGGCGGTGGAATGCCAAAATGTAATGCCGCCTCCACACGCTTGGCGAACAATGGTGAACAGCAAACAACAAACAACGAATAACAAAGACGAACGTGTGGATGGATGTTTGTTTGTGTTCGCCTGTTTTTATTTGCGTTCGCCCGTGTTCGGCATCGGTGTCGATTTTTATGCACAAATCAAAGGGTGTTCGACAAACATGTTTGCGATGTATCCAGACGCTAGTTCGGTTCAGTAGAACGCGCGAGCTTACGGGCGGGGCGGACGGAGTTAATAGTGGTGGTCAAATTTTCGAATCGTGACATTTTGTGTATCCTAAGCTAAATTGTTAGGAAAAATGAGGAGTTTAACCCGAAAGTAATCGCTGTTACAGCACTCATCGTCTGCCATGTTTGCCAATCCGGAATATACAAGCACCTTCGCCATGCATTTGGATGCCGTGTTTGTGTTGAGTCAGTGTTCGACACGTGTTTGCTGTTCGCCACTATTTGTGGCAAAAAGCAAGCATGTGGAGGCGGCATTAGGGATTGTTCAAGTGAAATTTCAATAGTGTTTGCCATTGCTATAAATTTTATACGTTTTTCCAATCGCTATCGCCACGCTTTCGATGATAGAATGTAATAATACTCGTATTGTTCTAAATTTCAATTGGTGTGTTATTTTTCGAAATTTAATTTTTATGGTACGATAACGTACCTAACTACAGTGGGCGTTGACTGACAAAGTTAATAATTAAAAGTAGTGAGCCATCTTCAACAGAAAAACGCCAATCAAAGTCACCAAGCCAATGTTAACACTTTGGGGTAACTTTGGTGACCTATAGCTACTCCATGGATAGTTTAAATGATAGATAATATAATAATAATAATAATAACCCCACCGCCGTATCTCTACGTTGACGACGTGGTGGGGCTTGCGTGCTCCAGTGAACCCTAGGTCTGTGTCGGTAGAGGTAACTTTGTCGAGATAGATTTAGGGTGAGGGGCCAGACTAAGAGAGATACAAATCCAAGCCAAGGTCGCGCATGCCGAGGGCTGCATGGCTAGGGGAGTGCTTCAGTCGCTAGTGCGCCAACTCTGGATAATGGGGGACCTCCAGTTTTATTTACCCTTGCCACAGTGAACGCAGGGCTCTGCTGTGTGTCGACTTCTTAAGTCCCTAGCTACTCGTGGGAACATAATGATAACTAGATCTAGAACAAAAAAACAACTTCAGGCAAATTTGCCTCCAATAATTGACGAAACTACACAATTCTCTTCGTCATCTTCCTCATCTCTTTTTCCATCAATTCCATCATCTTCACAATCGTTTCGCGTCTCTCCGACGCCATCATCATCATCAATCAGTATACAGTCAGCGGATGTTGTACAGGAGACAAATATTGTCGACGATACTGTACCCACCACTAGGACTGCAACAGCTCGTAGGAAATGGAGTAATGAAATGAACAAATTTATCCTACGCACTTACCTTCACCTTACTAATATGGATACAGACAAAAACGCATACCTTCCACCACTTCACACGAAGTTTTTAGAAAAATACCCAACTATGCAAGTTAGCCGACAAAGAATAGGTGACCAGCGAAGAGCAATAGTACAAAAGAAGTTATTATCACAAGACACAATAGTTCAGATGTATCAGGAAGTTAGGGCTGAACTACAAACGGTTCACACTCAAATACAGCAACACTCCACACAATCTAATACACAAACGAGTCAACGCATGAGATGGACAAACGAATTCAATGAAACACTAATTAGAATATATTACACTGTCACACAATTAGAGTCAAATAAAACAGCCTATAGAAAATATTTACATGAAGAATTCACAAATAGATATCCAGAATTAACAAATATAACAGAGCAAAGATTATCTGACCAAGTGAGAGCGATAACAAATAACGGATATATAGACAGCAACAGATTACAAGAAATCAAAAACCAGGTAGCTGCAGAATTCAAGAATAAAAACAGCAACATTCAGAATATTGATTATAACGATTTAGTTAATACACAATCGCAAAATGACTCCGAACTACCTGACAACATTACTAACTTTACTGACACGCCCAGAAATACCCTTACAACGGATGTATTTATAAATACCAGCGTAAATTTTAATCTTGTTCCTCAAACACTCGTAAATACAGACGATGACAATTTCTTGAACAACATAGAAATTGGTAACTACGAACCTGCGCAAATAAATGGTAATATTATCAATCCTGAAATCGAAGCCATATTTCAAGAAGCTCAACAAAATTTTACTGACACAGATCCCACTAATAGGCCTTACATTCCCAAACAGAAGACATCTAGGAAGTTTTCTGCCATAGTCACATATATAAATAATGTCATACTCCCTAAGCACGTAAATGTCGAAACTGAATTCATCGAACTGCAGACAATAATTTATTGTGCAGCATGGACGGCAGTTAAATACAACGGAGCCAAAATATCAGCATCTACACAAAATGAACGCGGCACATATAAACCAAGACAACCAAAGTGGCAAATTAGATTAGAAAACAAAATCAAAAGTTTAAGAGCAAACATAGGTAGACTGACACAATACATTAATGGCAGCAGAAGCCAAAAGTTAATAGCTGCAGTAGAACAAATAAAAATAAAATACCAACTACACGCACAACACGAGAATTCCAATACACTGTTAGAACACTTTTTGGACACCTTAAAACAAAAGTTAAGCGCAGCATCTAGTAGACTTAAAAGATATATTACTTGCACGAACCGCAAAGTTCAAAACACAAAATTCATAAATAACGAAAGAATATTTTATAGAAATCTTACATCTAATAATAGAGACACCACTAGCCAATCGCTAGAAACACCTCCCCCCGAAGCATTACGGGAATTTTGGGCAAACATATGGGAAAACCCAGTATGCCACAATAACCACGCCAACTGGATCAATAACGCAACACCAGAAATCCCTGAAATGGACTTTGAATTCATCCCAATAAACACATTTATAGACGTCATCAAACGCTCTCACAACTGGAAATCGCCAGGCACAGACAACATTCACAACTACTGGTATAAGAAATTCACTAGCATACATCCATTCATATTTAATCACCTAAACACCTTCATTAAATCACCACATTTGCTCCCAACATACATAACACAGGGAATCACATACATGATTCCTAAGGACATGAATGATACCACAAACCCAGCCAAATACCGACCAATCACTTGCTTGCAAACGCTCTACAAAATCCTTACAGCCTGTGTAAGTGAAGCAATTTACGAACACTTAAATAAAAATGACATTCTTGCAGAGCAACAAAAGGGATGTCGTAAAAACAGCCAAGGATGTAAGGAACAGCTCACTATTGATGCGATTGCTATGAACAGCGCAGTTAAAAACAAACAAGATATTCATACCATGTTCATCGATTACCAAAAGGCATTTGATTCAGTTCCGCATAGCTGGTTGTTGCATGTCCTATATATCTATAAAATTCACCCCACACTCAGATCGTTCTTAGAATCTGCCATGCAAAATTGGCAAACTGTACTCAAAATAAATCAAGCCTCCATGGCTTTATCAACTGAACCTATTCAAATAAAACGTGGAATATTTCAAGGCGATGCACTAAGTCCTTTATGGTTTTGCATGGCTCTCAATCCTCTCTCACAACTCTTAGATAAAGCTAACACAGGATTTACCTTGGCAAGTAGTAACACCCAATTCACCTTAACACACCATATATGTATATGGATGACATAAAATTGTACGCAGCAGATAAAAACTCCCTTTTTCATTTAGCAGATACAACACAAGAATTTTCAAACGATATTAGTATGCAATTCGGGGTAGATAAATGCAAAATTATGTCAATAGTTAAAGGAAAAATTCAAAATAACAGCTACACACTCGAGTCAGGTAAAATTATTGAGCCTATGGATGAACAAACAACATACAAATATCTAGATTTCAAACAATCCAGACAGATAGAACAAAAGATAACAAAACAAGAACTGCTCAAAAAGTTTACACATCGCCTTAAACTAATCTTAAAAAGTAATCTAAACTCCAGAAACACAATTAAAGCTATCAACACATTCGCAATACCCATTCTTACATATTCTTTCGGAATTATACGATGGTCAAAAACTGATATAAAAAAACTACAAAGAACTATCAATACTCTACTTACTAAACATAGGAAACACCACCCGAAATCATGCATACAGCGACTTACTCTACCACGCCAAGAAGGAGGAAGAGGATTGATTGATATACACAATCTACACAACAAACAGATACTTTCACTCAGATCATACTTCCATAATAAATCAGAAAATTCACCACTACATAATATTGTAACAGAAGCAGATAAAAAACTTACACCACTCAACTTGCAAAATAAAAACACTCAAATTAATGAAAACATTATAAGCACACAACAAAAAATTGCAGCATGGGCTGGAAAAGCTTTACACGGAAGACACCAAGCTACCCTGAGCCAGCCACACGTCGATAAATTAAAGTCGAACGAATGGCTCAAACGAGGTGAATTATTTCCCGAAACAGAAGGCTTCATGCTTGCGATCCAGGATCAAATAATTGCAACACGTAACTACAGAAAGTACATAATGAAAGACTCTAATCAACCGACTGACATATGCAGACATTGCAACAGTGCCTCTGAGACCATACAACACATAACAGGGGCCTGTAAATCTCTCGCACAGACAGATTATAAACACCGACATGACCAAGTTGCCGCCATTATACACCAACACCTAGCACACAAATATAATCTTATAGGAGAGATGATTCCATATTATAAATATAAACCTGAAATAATTTTAGAAAACAGAAATCAGAAAATTTATTGGGACAGAACAATAATTACAGACAAAACTATTCGTTATAATAGACCTGACATCACTGTACATGACAAAGTAAATAAAACAGTATACCTAATCGATATAGCTATACCTAATTCACACAACATCCAATCAACAATATCCGAAAAACTCAGTAAGTACCAAGAACTCGCCATTGAAATCAAAACCCAGTGGAAAGTACAAACCGTCCACATAGTCCCTATAGTACTCTCATCTACCGGTGTAGTACCAAAAGCTCTCACGCAAAGTCTTGGCACTCTACACATGCCTTCTCACACACTATACATGCTACAAAAAGCCACCATCCTCAATACTTGTCGCATAACCCGGAAGTTCCTGACTTCTTCTACCTTATCATCCACCTTTTCAATTTAATTATCCCCTCACACACTTGGTCCTGGCCCGTGTGTAAGGTCGTATACTCTCTTATAAGAGAAGAAAAGTAAAGAACTCTAAATAATAATAATAATAATATAATGATAATAGATAATGAATGAAAAATACCGTTACCCGTCTTTTGGGAACGACCTTTTTACTACCGTGACCCATTCATTTAAGGAACCAGTTTGTAACGAAAATAGCTCAATCAACCAACCTATAAAATAAAAACCGACCAAGTGTAAGTCGGACTCACACACCGAGGGTTCCGTACAAACAGCTACATTCACCAACATATTTAGGTAAAAATACTGAAGTTCATAAACAATGAAAGCACCGAACTTTGCTGTAACAAAAATAAAAAAAAACACTTTACCAAGTACATTTTATAATTTAATTGATAATTACTCGTAAACTTGTAAAGCCTACTTAGCTGTGACAGTTTTCCTTATAATTTCATTATATATACTACTGCCGTAATTTTTTTCACATATCCAAAAATAACCATTTAGCTGGCGGGGGAAAGGCTCTAGATTCTTATCAAAGGTTAGCAATTCAACGCTTAATTTTCCGCAAACGGATCTCTGAATCGAAACATGGGTTTCACAGTCACAGAACCATAATATTTTTGAATGGCCTATCCATACAGTCAACCCCACTTTACGTGTACAGGACCTAACCTAAAAAAAAATATTTTTATGATTTTATTTTACCACTTTGTCGGCGTGATTGTTATGTATATTCTGCCAAATTATAGCTTACTAGTACTAAAGCATAGCACGCACTGCGATTTTTATTCGCGCGAATTTTTTTTCGTCCATTCTGTGACCTATGGAAATGTATGAAGCTGCACGCATTGCGAAAAAAAATCGCAATGCGTGTGAAGCCTAAGAGTCCCTCAGCTAAGATGCAGACGGACGGATAGATGTACATGGCGAAACTATAAGGGTTCCTTGTTAACTACGGAACCCTAAAAAATAGTCACCGAGTAACCAATCTATCCTCGTATTTCCCCTTCTGTAGGGGTTTCTTTTGTAAGAATTTACTTCAGCAACTACATTGTACATAGCTCCCTACAGACAACGACAATGTAATGCCGCCTGGTGCCGGACTCCGCAGAGAGGTCACGGTACAAATGACGAACAATTAGCTCCACCTATTATGTTGATTGCGGCCAGAGTGCCACCGTGTTTCTGTGTGGATGTATTTCTGTTCAGTACTGCTGTATGTAGGGACTGTGAAGGGAAGAGTAGTTAAAACGCACGAATTCAAAACGAACACTTTAATGATTTGCGTTTACCTGAAAAGCGGACTCACAAGACTATAATAATATTCAATCAATCTGCCTAGCCTTTTCCCAACTATATTGGGGTCGGCTTCCAGTCTAACCGGATTCAGCTGAGTACCAGTGTTTTACATGAAGCGACTGCCTATCTGACCTCCACAACTCAGTAACTGGGTAACACGAATAACTAAAAACTAAAAAGACTAAAATAATACGAAGAAAGACTAAAAAAAAACAAAAAAAACAAATAAGACTAAATAATAAAAAACAAGAAAGAAAAATAAGAAATAAGACTATAATAATATTATTTAGGTTAAATTAAATTACACCCATGAGGTTTATTGATACTTTTGTCACTGTGACCCGTGTGTGTGTAATGTAAAAGCAATAGATGGTTACTGCTGCTACGACTTTGTGCTACTATTTTTCGCGAGCACAGCGATGCGCGTTATATATCGATGCGCTAGTGATGTGCGCATGCTAACAAAATTTTAGTGTTGGGTTTCCAACACACTGTGACTTACTTTGTTGTAAGGAAATAATCCAGTTGTGTCTGTGAAAGACCACCATGTTAAGAGTGAATAGGTTTCTTCTAGGCAAGCGTGTTACACCGTCGACCACATCATCGCTTACCATCAGGTGAGATAGTGATCAAGCGCGAGCCTATCAATAACAAAAGTTTTTGGTGATGTTTAAAATATTTTTTATGTAAGTAATAATTAGAATCCCATCAAAAACATAAGCTGTGAAAAACACAGTCTCGCGGCGCAGTTCTACCGAAAAAAGTAGTGAGTTCGAATGTAAAACCAAATCGGAATAATTATTTCTTCAGTATGTAAGTACCCTAATAATTACACTCATTTCGACATTATTGTGTTTTTCTAATGTAAAAACCAAGTCGGTTAATTTGTTTATCTGTGTGAACTGTAAAAGTAACTTTGTAATCCCATATATTAGATGACTGTTTATATAGGATTACAAAGTTACTTATGCAGTTTGTATATCAAAGAAACGGGACGGAAATTGCGGGCTGTTTTAATTTTTCCTTGCTTTATAGGCTAAACACTAATTGTGTTTAACATGTGAAGCTTGTGAGTCTACTAGAAGTACCTTAGAATTTGATGATCGGTGAGTCAGTCAGTGACGAAATTAAGGAACTTTGACTTGCAATAATTCCTAAACTACAAGTTCAAATTAAATGTCATTTGGGACTATGCCTAGTTATTTTATGTTTTCTTAGTCTACAATGAAGTTACATGGGGGGTCGAAAATGCTCTGAATGGCTTCGAGAAAAGGATGGTACGGTTGTGCCTTCATTTGTTAATTTGTTTGAGACAGATTTCCTGCGTGTCCACCTGTCCATTGCCCACACAATTTAACAAACGGCCAAGATGACCCCACCAAAATCATATATTCCAGATTGACAAAGGAAATCTGGCAACTCAATGAAGGTGGTGAAAGAAAAATCCTTTGTTCATTATATCGGTTACTCATCGGTTATCGGTTTAATTTTTATTTTGATGCATATTAATTTATCTCCTCATTAATTTTAAGGTAATTTTGTTTTTCTGTTTGACATATTTATACTATTAGCTTTTATATTTTTTTATACATGTCGGGTTTAGTCATAGATTTAGTTTTTTTTTTGCTATGGGTTTAGTCAATAATACGGATGTTAAAACAAATCGCAAGCACGACATCTGGCGGCAAAGCAAGAACAACTACGCATTGGCTCGCTTTTTCTAACCGCTTGCGAGGTGGGGACAGCAGAATATGGCAGATGAGTACTGACCGCGTTAGAGCTAAGACGTCGTAGAATCACTATCGATCCGTAATATTAGTAAGTAAGATTGTAACTAAGTTGTGACATCCTGACTGCCCGATGGTTTGCATCTATCGGCCAGCCTTGATGCGACATATATATTATATAATTATTATTTGATTATTTAATGTCTAATATTTGTGTTGTAGATATAATTTGTAACATTTTGCTGTGTCGCGAAGAAAATTCTATCTACTTTTTCTAAACGCTGGGCCATCAAGATACAGGCTCTGCCTAGTTTGTGGCCCACGGCCACTTCCTCTTTGTTATGAATCTTATTTAGTCCATTGTGAACATTGTTTCTTTCTTATGACTTGTGTTTGTGTCAATAATTCATGTTTTTTTATTCATCTCGCATGAGAATCATCCTCATCGTGAATCATCATCACAATTTGGTATGATATAATATAATAGATTACGAAGACCAAATCGACTAATTACACACATTTATATCCACCCCAACCTAGTCAATTGAAGACACACACAACATTGTTGTGTCTGTGTCGAATAAATGTTTTCTATTATATTCTGTAGAAAGCACATGCTTTCCCATGAGACTACACCGGGTATCCGCGTACATAAGTGATGAGGTACAATTAACTGCACCTACTATGCTGATTGCGGACACGGCTCGACACATGTCCTGTATTGCAAGTGCCTGTGATACTGTGGAAACTGTTTAGTGAGAAGTTGGTGTATGGGGTCTGTAATGGTAAGTGATCATTCCATGCTAGAGCATGGAATGATCATCACATAGCATCCGCAATATCAGAAGAGCTTTCCGATAGATCGGAAAGCTCTAAGGAACCCATGACTTTGTTCGCTGATGACAGTACTATATCAATACTACTTGGCTCCCTGAAACTCAAGGTCGTTGACGCCAAGGACATTCCAAAGCCAGTCAAAATGGCATGGAAGAGTCGCAACTTGGCGTTGCAAGACTCTGCCCGGGCCATTCGATTGCTCCAGCGACTTAACCCTACCTTGAGGACGAGCGACTGGAAAGTTGTGAATGCACTCACTGAGCAGACCGGCATCCGTCGTATCGTCCTCATGGACGGGGTGTCCGCTGGGGTCATCAAGGCCGCGGGCTACTCTCTTCCAGGAGGGATTGAACGATACTCGTTCAAGCTCCTGGAAGAAGAAAAGGGAGAGACACCTACTGCGGAAGCAGAAGTGGAGCCCTCCGAGGATGGACCACCACAACATGAGGAGGCCATCGAAGAAATCTCTGCTGACGGCGCAGCGCAGGAAACAGAGATTGGGACCAGGGCGTCAGAGGCAGACCACGAGGATGACATCCTCGGGGACTTCGACACCCTGGGGATTGAGTCGCCGACTGCTCTCGAGGAGAGCCAGGCGATGGAGGAGGGGCCTCAAGACTAAGGCCCTCCTATATCAACACAGGCCTATCAAAATCATCCAAGATGGAGGGACTAAGGTGTGTACAAATTAATTTGCATCATTGCAGAGCCGCTACTGCCCTTCTGGCTCGGCAACTGAAGCTTAACACATACGACGTTGCCTTGATACAGGAACCTTATCTGTATAAGGGGACTATAAAAGGCTTAGGTGGGACAGGAGGCATGGTGCTCTATGACTGTCCAACTAATGACGCGAGGACTTGCATCTATATCAGGGGCGGTATAGAGGCAATGCCCTTACGTACTTTCTGTTACAGGGATCTCACAACAACCTTGATCCAAGTGGGGACGGGAACAGAGAAAAGGAAAATTATCCTCGCCTCTGCCTATCTCCCATATGAACAAAAAGAACCAGTAACACCACTAATCAGAAGACTGGTTGATTACGGCAACCAAAAGAACCTTGGCCTGATACTTGGTTGCGATGCGATGGCACACCTCGTCGTTTGGGGCAGCTCGGATGTCAACAAACGAGGGGAGGATTTGTTGGACTTTGTGGTAAGCTCTTCTTTACAAATCCTTAACGTAGGCAATAAACCTACTTTTAGGACTTCTGCGAGGACTGAAGTTATTGACCTTACGCTGGATTCAAACAGGGCCAGCGCTCATATTGAAAATTGGCATGTATCGGACGAAATTTCTCTGTCTGACCATAATTATATATGCTTTAGGTTTAGGACGGCGGGAGAAGCCGAAACTAGACGAAGGAGAAACCCAAGGCATACAAATTGGGACTCATACAGGAGGGACCTCAAAGTAAATTTGGGGAGCCCTAAAGGTAAGCTCAATTCCATACTGGATATAGAATTTGAAGCGGACAAAATCAAGGCAGGCACCATCGGTGCATGGGAAGATAACTGCCCAGAGAAGAAGGCCTTTGGCAAAAAGGTACCATGGTGGACACCTGAAATAGCCAAAATACGTCAGGAAACACGACAGGCCTTTAATGATGCAAAAGCCAGGAAGGATTTTTCTGGCTATCATAGCATGCTAACAAGGTATAACACGGCGGTACGCAAGGCCAGAAGAACTAATTGGCGGCAGCATTGCACTTCCATCGAAACTCTGCCAAATGGGATGAGGTTGTGCAAAGCAATGTCCATGACCAAGACAAACCCACTAGCATCTGTAAGGGATGAGAATGAGCAACTCACGGAAACTGGACAGGACACTCTGGGCGTGATGTTTAGGACCCACTTCCCAGAATGTATACTGCGCGATAGCGATGAAGAGGAACCAGTCACAAGGGACGAGCTCACAAGGCACACGTCCAAAAATAACTGGCTCACGGCAAAGAAAGTGGTAGATGAAAATAAACTGAAGCTGGCCATAGCGGGCTTCCAGCCACTCAAATCCCCTGGTCCAGATGGCATCTACCCAATACTATTGCAAGAAGGGGCATCGGTTTTGATACCCCATTTGAGTAAGCTCTACAGAGCCTGCATAGCCTTTGGGTACGTACCCAAGGCATGGAGGGAGGTCAAAGTCACCTTTATACCGAAGGTGGGTAGACCGACTTATGAAGAAGCTAAAGCTTACAGGCCCATTAGTCTATCATCCTTTCTCTTGAAAACTCTGGAGAAACTGGTAGACAGGTACTTAAGAGAGGGTCCACTGAAAGTATTCCCTCTACATAAATTACAATGCACCTACAGCCCCGGCAAATCTACGGAAACGGCATTGCACTATGTTGCGAGTCGAGCCGAGGCTGCGCTAGAGGGACAAGAAATCTGTGTCGGGGCTTTCCTCGACATAGAGGGAGCCTTTGACAAGACAACATTTGAGTCCATACGCACTGCTACAAAGGAACATGGCATCAATGATACCACGTGCAACTGGATTGACTATATGCTGAGAAGCAGAACAGTCAGATCGGAACTAATGGGAGACAGACTTAGTGCAAAAACAACAAGAGGTTGTCCGCAAGGCGGAGTGCTGTCACCATTATTGTGGTGCTTGGTAGTAGACTCGCTACTAACCAAACTTAATACAGGACCATTCTACACAGTAGGCTATGCGGATGACATAGCTATAATGGTCAATGGTAAATTCCCGAACATAGTGTCTGGATTATTACAACAGGCATTGAGGATGACAGAGGAATGGTGTACAGAGAACCACCTCTCTATCAACCCAAGCAAAGCAGTCATTATTCCCTTCACGAGGAAGAGACAACTAGGAAACCTAGGAGAGCTCTCCCTCAATGGAATAAAACTGCCCTGGTCCACCGAAGTTAAATATCTGGGAGTAACGCTTGATAAAGAACTCAGGTGGAAAACTCATGTGGAAAATATTACGACAAAGGCCTTACGAGTGTTCGGCATGTGTCGTTCTACCTACGGTAAAACTTGGGGGCTAAAGCCCAAAGTGATACGATGGCTGTACCGGACAATGATAATACCTATTATCACATACGGCAGCATAGTGTGGTGGCCAAGAACAAAGCTTGCCTCGTGCAAAGCGCCACTCACCAGGTTACAAAGAACAGTGTGTCTCGGCATCACGGGTGCTTTCAGGACAACACCTACGGCAGCGATTGAGAGATACCTCAATATCCCTCCTCTGCATATGATGGTTGAATTCGAGGCAAGGAAGACATTACATTGTCTCGCTGTCGCTGGACTATGGGATGCCTCTAAGCCAAAGACTAACCATACAAAGTTCGATGAGAATGAAGACCTGGATCGGGTAACAAGCATGTTATCCGATAAAATGCAAACTATGTTTGTGTTTGAGAGGTCTTTCAAGGTCCAAATCCCAACAATAGAGGACTGGACGAAGGGACTTGATCCACCAGAACAAGATAGTCTGGTGTGGTACACTGATGGATCCAAAATGGAATCAGGTACAGGAGCGGGAATATACGCAAAAGGCTACAAATGTAGCAAAAGCTTAGGGAAGATGGCAACTGTATTCCAAGCGGAAACATATGCCATTATAACCTGTGCTCAAGAGAATATAGATAGAGGGACCAGAGGTAAATCCATATATATTCTAAGTGACAGTCAGGCTGCAATCAAAGCCATGGCATCCTACAAAGTGGACTCCGGACTTATTCTGGATGCTATCCAAACCCTAAACAGGCTTGGAAAGCACAACAGGGTAAGACTGATGTGGGTCCCTGGGCACAAAGGATTCCATGGTAACGAAGTGGCTGATGAACTGGCAAGGGAGGGCTCAGCGAATGATTTTGTGGGTCCAGAACCATGTGTAGGCATCTCGACGTGTCTCGTAAAAGCCGCATTTAGGGAGTTTGCAGATCACAGACAACGAACTTGTTGGCTGTCTAATACCGGTCTACAACACTCCAAGAGATTCCTGGGCTCTACTTTCAAAGCCCGGGATTGCATTTGGAACATGAACAGGGGGCAAATCCGCTACCTGCTTGGAGCCTTTACTGGGCACTTTGGAACCAACGACATGCTCATGAAGATGGGTCTAACCGCGACACCCATGTGCAGGTTGTGTGGGGAACATACGGAACGCATGGAGCACCTACTGTGCACATGCGATGCACTGGCTGGTAAGCGAATGAATCTCCTAGGGGTTGGATACCCAAAACCAGAAGATTATAGGCTCATATCTCCTAGTCTCGTTGTAAAACTCATGAAAACAGTTTTCAACGAGAATGAGGAGGAGTAAGTTATCTAGGGGACCACAAAAGATCCCAATGGGTCGAAGTGTCTAAGTTATTTCTCGGCCCCTCCATAAGATAAGATAAGATATCAATAGCATCCGATAATTTATGTGATTATAATTTTGACGCAAATAACTCATTAATCTCTATAATTACCTGGCTTAGCAACAATAATTTGAAAATTAATCTTCATAAAACTAACATAATGCATTTTAGACAACGGGAAAAATAACATAATTTATCAAAATTCAATTTAACTTACAATGACATTATTATACAAGAAGCAGATACAGCCCGATTTCTGGGCTTAATCATTGATCCACAATTAAATTGGAAAACACAGATTAATGTATTAAGTAAAAAAATCAGCAGCTCGTCGTATGCCCTCTATAAACTTGCTCCTACTGTCAATACAAACACTCTACTAACGGCCTATTACGGACTTGTGAAGTCTTTGTTGAGATTTGGGATAATTTTCTGGGGAAATTCAACGAACAAAGACATAGTGTTCAAAGCACAGAAGCGTTGTGTACTGTTTCGGTTGCAAACTATGGACAGTTGCAGACCAATGTTCATAAAGCACAGAATTTTAACACTGCCGTCACTCTACATATTGGAAATGGCTGTATTCGTAAAAAGTAATCCTCAGTGGTTTCCACTTTTGTCTAATAATTCTAATAGAAATAGACGTGAGCAGTATAGACTTTGGGTGCAGTCACACTCGGCCAAAACAGCGCTTCTGAGAAAAAGTGTTGTATGCATGGCCCCAGTAATATACAATAAAATTCCTAATGATATAAAGCAATTGAATTTTAATTTATTTAAGAAAACACTTAAAAAGCTGCTTACTGATAAGTGCTACTATGACATTGTTGATTTTTTAAATGATAAATTTTGAATTTTATTTTGACTAATTTTATTCTATATTGACATATTTTGTATTTAATTAATAATCGTATTGACTACATTTTGTACTGACTCTGGTTGTATGTTGAATTATTGATAACATTTTGCACTGACTCTTAATTTTTTATATATGAAACTGACATTCATTTATTTCATTTTGTACGCCGAATGAGGCAAAACATGTTGGTCCGGTAAAATTGTTTCCATCTATATGTGCATATTCATGTATCATGTTACGCATGTTTGAACAAATAAATGGATCTTTATCTTTATCTTAATAACATTTGCACCATATAAAAAAGTTTGAGGAACAATATGCTCCCCAACTTAATCTATATCTATATACTAACATTATAAAGAGAAAAGATTTGTATTTTTGTATGTAACGAATAAACTTAAAAACTACTGGACAAATTTTAAAAATTATTTCACAGTTGTGAAGCTACACTATCACCGGGTGACATAGGTACTTTTTATCCCTGTATTCCGACGGAGACGGGAACTACGTGGTTGTAACCGCGAGGAGTTGCTAGTATTCAATACAGTCAGATACACACACAAGTCTTCCTAACCGAAACACATGTTATCCCAGTGGGAGTACATCGAGCATACTAGTACAAAACTGATGTGATGAGGTACAATTAGCTGCACCTACTATGCTGATTGCGGATACGACCCGACACGTGTCCTGTATTGTAAGTGCCTGTGACTTACTGTGGAAACGGTTAGGGGGAAGTCGGTATAAATGGGGTCTATATGATGATGAATACCTCGTTGGTGTAGTGGCCGCAAGAGTCCTCTTGAAATCCTGGCTTCGATTCCCGGGTCGGGGAAATTGTTGTTGGGTTTTTCGATTTGATATTTTTCAATAGCGGCCCAGAGTTTGTATTTGTGCCCGGTTGATTGCAATAGGCTCGCCTACTATTTCGTTTTTTTTTTTAAACGTTGCCCCACACTAGGAATTTCTTCCTGTATAGTGGGTGCGTATAAAAACATATAAACTCACATACACAACACCCAGAGCCGAAACAACTATCTGTAGGTCATACAAATATTTGTTCGTTGTTATTTGTTTGTTGTATTTGTTTGTTGTTGTTTGTTTGTTTTATGTGTTTGTTTGTATTTGTTTGTTTTGTTGTTATATTTGTTGTTGTTGTGTTTGTTTGTTTTGTTGTGTTGTGTGTTTGTTTTGTTGTTTGTTTGACTTTGACTTAGGAATCGAACCCGCGAAACGCAGCGCAGCAGTCAATCACTCAACCACTGCGCCAACCGTGCGCCCAAATACATGGGACTTAAACATAACTGGGGCGAATTGTGAGCGTGCTATAGCTCTGCCCAACCCTTCAGGGAATACAGGCTTGATGTTGTGTGTATATGCACACTATAAATATGAACGAACAGTACGGAAACTACCTACAAACCCTCGAAATGGCACACTCACACAAACATGTGCATAGACGAAACCCCTAAGCGGTTGTCGCGATGCTGGCAGTAGTGCGTGCCGCTTAGGTGTCTCATCGATGCACTGATACACTGATAACTGTTCGTCAATATTTATACTGTGGTGTATGTATGATAATTCCGGGCCCTATCGACAACCTCTTCTAAGATTGTGTATGGCGCTGTTTGGGTACAAAGGTAGACGGTAAATGCGACAAGCCGTGATCAATTCTATTTTGGCATATCGAACATCGCCATCGTTTATTGAAAGATAATTTGTCTTAAGACGAC
This sequence comes from Orthosia incerta, assembly GCA_948252205.1. NCBI lineage: Eukaryota > Metazoa > Arthropoda > Insecta > Lepidoptera > Noctuidae > Orthosia > Orthosia incerta. Next base: position 25,405,166 of record OX411746.1, read on the forward strand.
GACTAACGCCAACGACCTTGAGGGAACAAAACGCGCCCTCGTTACACACCCGCACAACCTAAAATTTAGTAGATTTTTGTACTTTCCTTATTAAATTGTCTTTGAGCTGGTGTCGATTTCATTAAAATACGCCCAGCGGTTTTGGTGCGATTTTCGTGTTTTTGTCCGTTTTAGACATAACTTTACAAATTAATTACACTATGTTATACGAATAAAACTCAAAATTTTCTTAGATCAAATTATTAAGAAAATGGTCTGTAACATATATTTTTTTCCAAACAATAGCGGCTTGTCGTTTAGACGTGATTCTCATTTTAAACACGTGATTCTCAGCTACTCAGGGGCATCTGCGCCTTAAATCTTAGAAGTACTCAATTACCTATAAGTTTCTGCAACTTTACCATTATTGAATCAAATAGATACCTAGGTTTGAGTAAGGTTCTATTTAGGTACTTAGGTTGTAAGTTATTCAGAGATTCAGGACATTCTTTCCACTCCAGTGCTCACTAGCACTTGAGACCTCATCCGTGACTTGAGTAGAGTACTACTCAAGTAATTGACAAAGTCTTGATACATTATTTTGAAACATGAAAATCTTTATCTCTAAGGCCGAGTTTCTCAACTCTAAATTATCGCAAAATTAATATGACAAATTGTCAAGCACGCGTTATCTGCTGTGATTGGTTGCATGATTTTTCAACAGCTTATCACAGCAGATAACGTGAGCTTGACAATTTGTCACATTCATTCTGCGATAATTTAGAGGTGAGAAACTCGGCCTAAAGGCCACTTGCACGAAAAGCTTAACAGAGCCTAGATGCTAACTCAAATTGTCAATTTAACCGTGTTAGCAACTAACCCTCGAGTTAAGTTTTACTTGCAAGGGGGCTTATCTATATCTATACCAATAGTTGGGCGCACGGTTGGCGCTGTGGTTGAGCGATTGACTGCTGCGCTGCGTGTCGCGGGTTCGATTCCCGCACGGAACAAATATTCATCTAAGGTACTTTCACAGTTATTATGTCTTGTGACTGGGACTGTAGCACCATAATTTTGTAATATTTTATTTTGTCTTTTGACAATTCAAAAGTGCCTGTAACTGGCCTACTTGAAATAAAGTGCTTTGACTTTGACTTTGACTTTGACTTATTTGTATGATCTACAGTTGTTCCGACTCTGGGTGTTGTGTATGTGAGTTTACATGTTTGTAAACGCACCCACGATACAGGAAGAAATTTCTAGTGTGGGGCAAAGCTAAAAAAAAGAAAAACAAAAAACATACAAAGAGGAAGGATTTTTGTGTTTGTTTGTGAGTTTGTTTGTTTGTACCGAATAGGCTCCGAAACTACTGGACTAATTTTAAAAATTCTTTTACCTATGGAAAGCTACATTATTCTCGAGTAACATAGGTATAAATTATTTAAAAAAATCAGAGATCCATAAGAAAATTGCAATAATGTAACCCAAAGTAGCAAAATTTTTTTGCCTATAAAATTCATTATTTGGTAGTGGCAAGGTTGGTGGGTAGGTAGATAGGGTAGATAGGTAGGTGATAGGTAGGTAGACAGCCTGTTGACGAGCGAAGCCGCGGGGTTCAGCTAGTGTAGTATAAAACAAAGTCGCTGTCCTCACCTGTAGATATCAGTTTTGTTTCGCAGCTAACATCTTCTAAACCACTCATCAGATTATTGATACGGTTTCCACCAATAGAAAGAGCAATAAACGAGGAATATTTTAGTTTATAATTTGCACCATGCAAAGCAAGGGCAGGTCGCTAGTGAATAATAACGAATTATTAATATTCCTCTTTGTATTTAAATAATAGTTATTGCATAACTTAGTGAAATCGTTTAGACTTATATTTTCTGTTCATTTCTGCCACCCTGATACTTAAAAAAAAAACAAATTATTCAATTTCATAACCTGTATTTTTACCATTATTGAGCTAATGTAGTTATTAGCTTAAGGACCTAGTTCCAGTTCATTTCTGCTTTCCTGGTAGTTTTAATAAATATATAATTAGGGCCGTTGAATTTTAAAACATCTATCGATATCATTTACTACGAATCCTTCATGCTCTTCTCTATGTTTCATCGTGGATGCACTTCGAGGTATACTTTAGGTGCGCTTCACCAGGTGCGCTTCGAGGAGTAACCCTTTTTCGCATGTTACTTCGGGTCGGCGCAATGCTTTTTATTTCCAAACCGTCTCGTAAAATAATATAAAACGGACTATTTCATGAAGTTTCAGATTTTTCTTCTTAAAGTAAAACTTTACATTGACCGCGCTTTTGTCTTCGTTGCCCATTAATTGCTTTTGTTTACTCGTAGTTGTATACCCAATAAACTACTAGATATCGACTATTTCCCAAAAGTTTTTCGAAACGAGAGAGTCTGCACAACGACAAATACGATTTGTCTCGATCGCTCCGGCCATTTATTACGATGGCTGTAAAGTGTTACGTGTATGCATGTGGCAAACTACTTTGTTTATACTTGTTGGGTAGAGAAATAATGGAATTTGTCTAGTGGTGAAGAATTGAGGGCTTGGGTTCGATTCCCACGTTGGGGAAAACCTTATTGGGTTTTTCCGTCACAATTTTCTCACAAGCAGCTCGGGCCTTTATAGTGTCCGGTTAATAATAATAGGCTAACGCCTTGATAAACATGCCACTGTTTACCTCTTCCAAGAACACGGGTGTGATTCATATTGCTTTTTTGTGTGTCTGTCAAAAAATAAATAACATACTCAATTACTGATTCACCTCTAATTTAATATCCCTAAGGATGACATATAATTCTCCCTTTCCTCTAACACCTTCAATCAAAACTACCCTCCACCCAAATTGTCTATTGTTCTCCAATTTGTTCATGTCGCTTCCCTATGGAGACACTGGTCAATACTGCTCATTACACGAGACAACCCTAGCAACAACAACCCAACAAGCAAAATTCAATCTTATCTCCGCAGCAACAAAGCCTTTTCAATCTGTATGACGGTCATTAACAGCACAAAATTAGGGTTGAAGCTGAGTCAAGCAAAATTGAAGTTTATTTATAGATGGTACGGTTGGATATGATAGCATTGGTAAGTTGGTAGCAAAAGAAGGATTAAAGACAGAGGAAGCTAAAGGATACGGAGGCAAAGAGGTTGCAAGCGGCTTTGTCTAAGGACCCATTGGTCTTTTGAAATAATATTATGAAAGTGTCGTAATATCTCGGAGGTTTAAAGATGAATGGGCTGGCGGAAATAGTAGAGAGATTTAATAGGGAAGGTGAACTATCTTGTCAGATTTTGGGTTAGCAAAAATATGCTCTATTATTTTGCGGAGTAGGTACTATTAGGCTGGTAAAGGAAATTAAGTTTTAGGCTTCAAATTCTTTGATCGAAACGATCATGATGTAATGAAATACATTAAAGGCTGGTTTTCTGCATCGATCTTGTTAAGAACGAGTCAAACCCTAATTGAATGCCAAAGTTTGACAAGTTTTCTGGCTCAAGTAAAGTTTGAACAATACTAGACTTCATTTTTTTTATAATTAGATATCGAGGGTTAATATGATAGCATTGCCCAACTTAAATGTTTTGAAAATATTTAGAAAAAATATATTACTTTTTGCTGTTTTATTTTTGGCTTTATTTGGATCCGACACAGTGAAAGAATAAATATAAACGTGATATGTTACGTGCATGCATGCAAGCAAATACTGCAACAAATTTATTAGTTATTGTTTGAATTATTTCATAATTTCTATTTATATTATAATGAACTATGTATTTGATTGTTTAATGTGACTTTGTGTGTATGAATGTTTAATTTAATGAGTCTGTGAAACTTGTAATAAATGATTATATATATTATTTTTAACACAACCTGTATTTCTATTCACCCCATAACGGAGATGAAAATAAATAGATAACGTACCATTACGCTACCAATTATAATGAAACAGTCCTGAGTGACAGCTAGCCTCCCTTCAGCCGAGACAGAAATTATCATAAATATAATAAGGAAATACAATCAAAATGTTTACTGGAACAGGAACAAAAATAATGTAAAAAGAGAGAGGTGTCGTATCCGGTTCAATTAATTAAATTTACAGTCTCTAAGTTTCTGAAAAAACAACAACACAGCTGATGTTCAGTGTTAACACAATAGTGGCTGCTTGGTACTATGTGTCTAGTCAGCGCGCGCTCGTACATCATCGGTTTTCTTCGTGCGCCTCCGGCTCTCTCCTCGGCGGCGGCTACTCCCTTTTCTGCGGATCTTCTCTTGTACTATTATATCCTGCATGCAGCATGATGTGCCTCGCACTATTTATCACGCAAAAATGATAATTTATATTTGTTAACCGACTTCAAAAAAGGAGGATGTTTCTCAATTCGACCGTATACACCGTGAAATTTAAGTGGTTGTTTTCCCGCGGCAGAACGACTTGCCTTAAGGAGTACTTTCGAAGCATAGAGTTAAAGTAAAAAAATAACGATGTTTTTGTTTTAAAATAATTAAAAAAAAAAACATAAACTCGAAAAAGTGAGTAACAATAGTAACTTGTAGGTACTAGGTACTACGGTGAATAATACGGTGATGACGCGAGTAGTACCTAGTACCTACAAGTTACTATTGTTACTCACTTTTTCGAGTTGATGAATATTTTTTAAATTATTTTAAAATAAAATATCGTTATTTTTTTACTTTAACTCTATGCTTCGAAAGTACTCCTAAAGGCAAGTCGTTCTGCCGCGGGAAAACAACCACTTAAATTTCACGGTGTATATAATATGTTTTTTTTTATGTGTGTTCGCGGATAACTTCATCGTGTATGAACCGATTTTGATAATTCTTTTTCTTGTTGGAAAGGAGATATCATTAGACAGATACAGCTTTTCAAGCATTACGCATTTACGCATATTTCGGTTTCATACTAAAGACGTCTTCTTTGTGCCACACGGCAACGCAAAATGTTATGCCTACTCAAGTTTGCCGCTACTCAATTAGTTATGTAGTTTGGACGGATAAGTCATTACTTTAATTACATATTTCTATACTATAATATAATAAAGATGCCCGCCCGCCTCAATTAGTATAATTAAATTGATATATAATTTCAAATTAATTTGATTCATAAAAAACTAGCTGTTCCCCGTGGCTTGGCGGATTGGTGAAAGAATTTTTAAAATCGGTGCAGTAGTTTCAGAGCCTATTCGGTACAAACAAACATAAAATCTTTGCTCTTTATAATATTGGTATAGATATATTATATGATCGGTATGGAAGAAGAAAACGTGTTGCACCGACCCCAAGTAATATGGGATAAGGGCAGGAAGACGATGGTGATATATACTATTAAAATTTATAAAAAATATCACACGTCTTATTTTTAGAATTAAGAAATCGGGTATAGATAATTAAAAATGCAATGTGTTATATTCATCTGATATGCTTAGCTGGGACCTTTTGTCACAAGGATTGATAATCTTGTTTTTTAAATTGACAGCATGTCTCCAAGGTGTAACTAGGTAATAATGCAATTCGTGAATAGGGTCAAAGCAGTTATCATTATGAAGTAACTTTTACTATACGAGTACTTAAGACCAAACCTTTATTTTTTCAAGATCAAACCTGAGATTGCGATACAAAAAGCTGTTCAGTAAATTTTTATTAATTATTTATATAATAATCATTTATTTATTATATTATTTTTATTATTTTTTAATATTTATTTTTTAATTATTTGTATTGTACATCAAAATATACAAGAAAAAAAGATAACCTTTGAGATTGCTCAGTTAGAATATTGTATGACAAACTGTCAATTTAACCTCATGTTAGCAACTAACTCTGAGTTAAATTTATCGTGGAAGTGGGACTTTTGGTGGTTAGATTGTTAAAAATATTCATAGTTTCTACTATGTATTTTTACCTCTATTCAGGCATTAAGTTGTTCATGTACGTACTAAAATATAAGTGTTAAGTAACGTTTATTAATCTGGGCCATATACTCATGCAGTCCAAACATCATAAATAATTTAAAGCAACGTACAACTACAGAGGAGGTAATTAAATCGTCCGGGATGCTCTCTGTCCGCTGTCAACGGATGACGAATGAATATTTTCGGTTCCGTCACAAAGATACATGTTTTTCGCATTTCGTCGCTCATTTAATTATGCTCGACAGTGATCATTTCAGTGCTTTTTCTTTGTAAGGTTTAATGGATACAATGACGGCAGATTTGTGTTTCAAATGCATTCGGATAATGACCAAAGGAATTTAGTGATAAATGGAAAGGCAAATTGTACTTTCTACGTTTTTATTTGTTATTACTCGTGCCAACATTTATTTAAGCTCGCCTTTGTACTTTATTATGACGTTGTTTTGGTTGTACAATAAATAAGTGAGACAGTTTACGATACCCAGAAGGCCGATCGATAAACTGGTGCGAGTCACGGGAGTCGCTGGACAGGAGAGTGCAAGACCTTGTGAAGGTTTTTGTGACGACGCTCCGGAGAGGGCTATGTCCAGCTGTGGTGTCTCTCGCCTGAAATAATGATGATGATGACACATTTTAACAGAACCACGGCCCATATTCCAAGTTAATTTCGACTCTATCTCCAATCATCAAATTGAAATAAACCGAGGTTTTTATTTCATTGCCATGTCTTGGCGAATGATTTGAGTGGAGGTCGGCAACGGACTTGGAATATAGGCCTCAGCTGCATACATTGTATAAATTGTATTAATTGATTGATTGTTGGCTTTATTATGCAGTTATTAAACTATGTTTAAATAAAGAGTGCCATCAATTATAATGTCACTTTGCCTAGCTTTATCCCATTTCATTTGGGGTCGGCTCTCCTCATCATTCTTCGCCTGATGTTTCGGTTCTGGGTCGTCGGGTCATTTACTTGGGTTTGCTTCATGTCATTTTTGACTACAGAAATCCATGTGGAAAGGGATCTAGGGATCTTCTTTGGACCTGCGTTAATTAAGAAGACTTGCTTCTTCATGTATTCTTCGGGCCTTTTCACATAGCCATATCACATCATGTGTGCTTCAGATAGTTTTCTCCGATGGGATAGATCTTAACACTTTCTCGAATATGTACTTTTTCCTTAAGAGTGACACCACCATGCCATCAACCTGCCATCAACCATATCCTAATCATTTTGTGTAAATAGACCAAAATCAAAAAAATCAAAATCAAATAACGTCATCATCATCATCAGCCTTATAATGTTCCCACTGCTAGGACACAGGCATCCTCTCTGTGAGAGAGGTATTAGGCCTTAATCTACCAAGCGGGCCCAGTGCGGGTTGGTGAATGTCCCACGTCTTCGAATTTTTGGTTCTAGGACATGCTGTTTTCCTCACGATGTTTTCCTTCACCGTTTTAAGAGCAGTGGTGATGAAATAATTTACACAAAGTAAAGCATCTGCCTAGGTTCGAACTCACGACCTACGATACGTAAGTCGGGGCTGTTACCACTGAGCCACCACTGCTCTCTGCAAAATCAAATAGTTTATTTCAAATAAACCTTAAAGGTACTTTTGAATTGTCAACAATAAAAAGATGAATCTAGTTGCAAATTCACAAGAGTCAGTAGGTCTCAATGGAGAAGAATTTGCAAGAAAATCCACGGACACTCTTTTCCATCAGTTTTAATTACAAGTATTTAGTTACATCATTCTTGATGAAAAAATACATATATGTGAGAATGATGTAAAAAGCACGTAAACACGTCTAGAGTAAAACAAACAATAAAAAAATACAATAAGTAGGTAATTAAAAACAGGCCGAGGCAACTACGTTATGACCGATCCCAACTGATGGCACCCGTTCACGAACATGACGCATGGATCGGCACCACTCAGCTCAAGCATCATGAAGGGACCGAATGATCCAACACATGTGCCACTATCACAGGGGCATTAGAGAGAGCATGACACACTATCAACTGTCAGGACACACACAAGTCAACGAACGACACATAGGTACAGTGAATGGTAGAATTACAGTCGGCACATAGCACTCACATGTGCTGTGCAGTTATATAATACTAAAAGATATTGAGTTTATACAATACAAATATATTCATACAGTCTTCAGTAGGTCCAACAATACTTCAGAACTTTTCTGCTTATCACTTGTTTTTGCTCACTAGTGGAGGACTAGCGTTGAGCCAAGCATTTTCATCAGCTATGTAATCCCCCAACCTATAATATGCCCGCCTGCATAGTGTAAGTTTTATATAAGTTTAAAATTTCGTCTCATTCAGTTCTAGAATGTGGGGATGTATTTTATTGTAACATTTTATACGGTACCCCATAAAAGATGACGCTACTTTAGCCAGCCTGAAACCTATTTGAATTAATTCGTCCCTATTTCTAGTAACATAATTATGTCTGTCGCCGTTTTTACTAAATATGTAAATTATTTCAAACGTACATGCTGTTTTCGTAAATATATTATTGATAAGGTATCGTTATGCTGTTAATATCCTTAAACAGTTCCCTTAGAGAGTCGCGCCGGTGAAGATTGTATATCGCTCTGAAAACTCGTTTTCGCAGAATAAAAATTGACTGAATGTCTGCAGCCCTTCCCCATAGTAATACACCGTAAGACATTATACTATGAAAGCAACTAAAATAGACTCGCGGTATGTTCATCAGTAAATTGACGATTTTTCTAAAAGCATAAGCTGCTGAACTTAACCACCCCGCAAGTATTATTGAATGGACCCCGCAAGGACCCCATTGTAACCTTGAGTCTAGGCAAACCCCAGGAAAACCATTTTATCGACGAATTCTAGCTTCTCCATGTTTAATATAATGTCACAATCAGAACTTTTGACATTCGGCAAGGCAAATTTTACATACCTTGTTTTTTTTTTTAATTTAAAACTAAATTATTAGCAATGAACCAATTTCGAACCTGCCGTAAGGCATTATTTACGTCGGCAACGTTACTCGTACGTCTTTTATCTTAAAAATCAAAGAAGTGCCAACAGAAAATAACACTATGTTTAGTTTGTTTTTCAATAGATGGGGTAAATTGTTAATGTAGACTGAAATAAGAAAGGACCTAAAATTGAGCCCTGGGGTACCCCTATTTTAACGTTTAACCTCGTCGAATTGACACCGTTTATTTGAACTGATTGCTGTCTATCATGCAAATAGGATTTTACTTAAATAATTGCTGATTGGCCAATCTTCAGACTTACATTTTGCACGACTATTATATATACTTACATACAGCAGTAACCCCTATAGCTTTTAACATTTAATATGAGAGCTCCTAGCTTCCTAACTCTAATGATTCTTAGATGAGGTCACTAAACTTCCATTAAGTCCAATCTCAACGAAACGAGGCAAAATAAAAGGGAACGTAAAAACAATGGAAAGAAACTTGTTTCTAACAAACAAAAGATTGTATAAGAAATAAGGAAAAATCATCAAAACCAGTGAGATTTCACTAAAATAAAAGGGATCAGAATAAAATGGATACAATGTTCTCAGTAGAAAAATGTAAAAAGATACGAGCAGAAGTCGCATCTGACAAAGCTATTAGAAGCTCGGTTAAATACTACCAACTAGCATTATTTAAGTGAGTGTTTCAATTATGGTGGTAGGTTTCACTTACTACTAAGTTTTAGTCGAAGCAAAATTTTATATTTCAATTAGACCAACAAAAGGCACTTTTGCATGGCAAAATTTTATTTTAACATTTTATTTTATTTTAATTGTAACGATACGGTCAAGCAAGAAATTGATTCATAAAGCAGTACTCCTGGAAACGGCTCGTATTGTTAGGAGGTTCCTCTCTTTGGCCGCGTAGTTTGGACCCTGTTCGTGATATAAGTGGGCCACTATTTTTATATGTTATTTTTCATAAAATATATCTGTACAATTCTATATATTCCATACAAATAAATAAAATTGAAGTCTGTATGTAATATCAAAACAACAACGTTTTATTGAATGCATGTGAAGGTATATCAGGTACTAATAAAAACAGGCCAAGTGCGAGTCGGACTCGCGCACGAAGGGTTCCGTACCGTTATCGCAAAAACGGCAAAAAAATCACGTTTGTTGTATGGGATCCCCACTTAAATATTTATTTTATTCTGTTTTCAGTATTTGTTGTTATAGTGGCAACAGAAATACATCATCTGTGAAAATTTCAACTGTCTAGCTATCACGGTTCATGAGATACAGCCTGGTGATAGACGGACAGACAGACAGACGGATCGCGGGGTCTTAGTAATAGGGTCTCGTTTTTACCTTTTGGGTACGGAACCCTAAAAAATAATTATATATAATATAATATAAATATTATAATTTAAAAAAAATATCTGTCTGTGTGTTTGTTCCGGGTAATATCCGAAACGGCTGGACCACTTTTGACGGGACTTTCACTGGTAGATAGCTGATGTTATAAGGAGTAACATAGGCTACTTTATTTCGAAAAAAGAATTAGGGTTGCTCATAAAAAAAACCTTAATATTTTTTTTAGTTTTACGGGTTTGACGCGGACGAAGTCACGGGCAACAGCTTGTTATAAAATAACAATAAGTGAATAAACGATATAATACTCTTAACTCTTACTAGATTCTAGCTGTCCATTCAAAAATGCTGAGTCTTACTGTGAGGTCAGTTTTACTGGTATATTCTAATCACTTCGACAACTTCTTTTTGCCTTGCTTCTCAACTTTGTCGGCTAAAAGCTGAAGAAATCTTGTAGGTATATTTGATATCCGTACCGTTTTAGTAAACCTTTTGGGTTCACCTTTTATATGGCACAATATCTGCTACGAACTAATGGGGTCCCTGAATAAAAACAGACCCGTACTACATTAGAACTAATGCTGTTTAAAAGGAGAGAACTTCTTGAGGATGCTTCCTACATGATCTTTAGGCGTTTCTGAGCGTCTATTTGTTACCTCGCTGTTCGTGGTTTGTGTCAAGTATCAAAATTAGGAAACAGAAATAAGATATGAAGTATTTATTCGGAACAACACACACAAAAGCAAAAAAATACACAAGAAATCGATGATAAAAGATCAAAATGGTGCTAATATTCGACACAGCGACTGCAGTCCTTAACTTTGCATGGTGGTTTAGAGCTGAGATTTTCTGCTCTTGTGATCTCTAGTGACTGGCACATCCAAATTGTCGACACTTAGCAAACAAGCAACATGCCCCCAAAAGTTTCAAATGCCATAAAAATCATGTTTCATGTTTATTTTCCTCCACAAATAACACTTATTATCTATCTCTGAACTAAGCCGTAACCTAAACGAGTATTTTAGGAAAACCATGCGGCAACCATGCCCTTGTAGACGAGCGATGAATGCTGACGAGATGTAATTTAGAGTTTTCGGTAGTTGATAGGTGGTTGTAAATAATATTGTACCTATTAGACCACATTTTGATTCGTTTTGGACCATTCCTAATCCTGGATTCATGCATCAAACCCAAATGCCTGGCTTTCAGAATCATAGAGAGTTCAGTAGAAAGAAAATAATAATAATATCTATAATTATTAATGGGTTATTATCCACAGTTGGCACAGGCATTGTTTTCAACACATTAATTTACATTAATTAATCGTTATAATTGCCCACCAAAATCCACTAAAACTAATAACAAAACGCAAAAATAACCACGCCAATCCAAATAAGGACTTACACAAACACATCCTAAACAAATACGAAACTACTAATTTGTTGTACAAGACACCCTTTCAAATATTTGTTTCAGCCTGAGGCGAGTTGACTGCGGAGAATAAACATTGCTGATTATCCTGTTTAGTTCTAGACGATAGACCTTTGAACGTAATTTGCCATCGTTCTAAAGGTCACAAACGTTTTGTCCTATTTAGTTGACTGCTTATACACACGATAGACCTTCGAATATGGGCGCCTGGTACCTGAACATTAAACTAGACTAATTTGACATTGACTTAAAGGTCAAAAAAGGTCACAAAAATTTTAACCTCCTACGGAAAAAGATTGGTGTTATAAGTGTACATATGTATTTGTGTATTCTGTGGCATCATAGCTTCTAAACGGATCAACTGATTGATTTAGTTTTTTTTTGTTTGAAATGTGATCTTATCGGGCGTGTTCTTAGCTATGTTTGATGAAAATTGGTTGAGCCGTTCAAAAGTTATGGGCGTATTACTATTTGAATCGGAGTATTTTCACAAGACATCGTGTCATAATTACGTGTTTCGATGGATCGTCGTTTCGTGTGTCTACTATTACATAAATTATGTAGTTTAAAGAGATATTTGTGTCGGGTGTCTTTAAAATTTTAATGTATCTTATGTCCTGTTTAATTGTCTACTTCTAAACGATAGACCTTCGAATGTGTGGACGCCTAGGACTAGTCGTACTTTGACATCGTTTTAAAGGTCAGAATATTTTGTTGATGATAGTGTCTTCCCTCCTACGCTCATACCTACTTTTGCAGAATATAAAGTTGTAGTTCCCAGAATCATGGCTTTATATGAAAGAAGATAAGGAGCAAAGTTCTTTGATCGTAGTATCTGTAAATAAATAAGGGGAAATTTTATCCCTGAAAGAAAAAGATGAATGAAGGAAGGGCTCCAGTAATAGGATAACACGCTATAAAGTAAACAAGATGTGTTTCTGTTTAGAAGTGGGTAGTAAAGCTTAGCTGAACAAACCTTTCAAGATACTTAATCACAAACTACTTCAGGAAGAATAGACAGTACAAGATAGCTATAATAATAATTATAATTTTAGGTTAATAATTACATTTTTGCAAGATTTTCGACATATGGCATAAGAGTTGAGAAGACTCTCGTTGGGTAGTTGGATAAAGAACTTGATGCAGAAAGCAATACTCCTGGCAATGGCGCGTCTTTTTTAGAGGTTCCACTCCTAGGAGCCCTGACCACCAGTAGCTTGGACCCTATTCCCGATATGTACCCAGAATGCTTTTATAACTTTGCATTTTAACATTAAAATGTAAATGATATAAAAAGAAAGAAAAACAAACTGTTTAGTGTCACAGAAACGGACATGCTAATACATATAGTATGTACTCGTATAAGAACCTCTAGATCTCTTCACAGATAAACAAAAAAAAAATAGACCATAATAAAGGGAGCTACAATAAATAAAACAAAAGCAAGTCTCATGTAAATAGTACAATATAAGTAGGAATTCTCTCCGACCTCGACGGTGAAACTACCTCCGTTACGCAAACACTGCTGATTGTCACTAAACATACTGGTTGGTTAGTTTGAAATAAAACAGAACTTGCCGACCTACTCCTATCTACCTACTGTGTAGAACTTAATGAAGCTCTAACTCTTGTTACGTTAGAGAAGTTTACGACATTAGATAGTAGGTAATATGGGCAATAAGCCAGTAAAGAATAATTATTATGAATCTACAAGCTTCTGCCTGTGGCTTCGCCCACTAGAAATTGTCCCAAGGTAACATAGTCCGGGGATAAAAAGTATTCTTTGTTCTAATCTAGAACACTGTTGACGCCTATGCCAAATTTCATCCAAATCCGTTCAGCTGTTGAGACGAGAAAAAGCAACAAACACACAAATAGACAGCCAGAGTTACTTTCGCATTTATTATATAAGTAATTTCCATACCGGATTCAGTCAATAATGAAACATTTACGAGCTTTTCTTCAGCCTTTTTTAAAGTCAAAGTCAAATTCTTTAATTCAATTAGGCCATTAAGCGGCACTTTTGAATGTCAAAAATTTTAATTTAAAAGTACAGTATAATCGCCCTAATCCGGCACTATTAAAAACCAGAGGGTGCCGGATTATTGGAATGTTCGGTTTACTGGATTATAGAGAAAAATCATAATGAGTAAAATAATGAATACATATAATGTATTTCTCACTTTAAAAAAACAAGTTAATACGTATGCAAATACACATGATAAGTTTTGAGGTTAGACTGCCAGCCAGACGACGACGCAGCGACCGGAGCGCATAGGCTTAGAGGGGCGAGGGAGGCTTGGGCGGAGGGTGCCGGATTATTCGACGTGTCGGTCTATTGAAGTGCCGGATTAGTGAGATTACACTGTAATAATAATTGATTCTAGCGTCCATTCGGAAAATAATCTTGTTATGGAGAAGAACGAACAAGAAACTCCAAAAATACTCTTTAAAAAAATGTCTTTTACTAACACAGACACTAACAGATAATAAATTCATTCATTTGCTAAATAGGAACATGGTTCTCACATTCTTACAAATATTGCAAACATAGGTAAATTACATAATTCAAGAACAACGGATCAGTGTACGAGTCAATTTCATAAAAAAAGCAATACAATAACTAAGAATACCTTCATAAATCAGCCAGTTTAATTTGGTACTCGTAAACACAAAGATTGCCCTATGGAGCAGGACAAGCATATTTCCAAGCATTCTTATCTTGAATATAATCATCTAATTTGTAATATGCTTGTTTACAAAGTGAGTTTTTAACAAAACTTTTAAATTTTCTTTCATTTTGTTTTAATATATCACAAGGTTTTATTTTGTTATAGAATTTAACACAGTAGCCCAAAAAAGATGTGTATATTTATGCTAGTCTATGAGATGGTTGATCTAACTCTAGTAAAGACAGTCTAGCAAAAGGATATTTCTTCAAACAATTCTTTTTTATTTTCCTAGTATGTACATAACCTAAACATAAAATCACGACTGTATTCACCGACAGGTTAAACAAAGTTGCACTTTTATTTCCATGTTATAGTAGTTCAACATTATAAAGATACCTGTCTTCCATAGATTCCTCTCAAAATCTTTCATGTCTTAACCTTTCAATGTATTTTCTTTCAGTATTTTCTAACAGAATCAGTTTCATCAAAAGAGCGTCAAAAAGATAACGTATTTTAAAGAATCTCGTATCTTCCAAAGATATTATATAAAAACTTATTTTCGCCGCGTTTATTATATAAAAATACCTTAATTTTCCCATTTGAACCGCGTACAAATTCCATGGTAAATCCCTGAACGATCCGAGCAATGTATAAGCTGGGGGTTCACTGATGGCGGAATTAAAGAGATAAGGAAAATTTGTTGGATAAATGTTTAAATCAGACTTTGATTGGATAAGTGATGGATATTTAGGTATTTTTTCCCAAAGCAGTCTTATTATGATGTATGGCTGTTTGATGGGGTTGGGTTCTGTGTTGTTTTAAGTAAATTTTGTTTACTGCGAATTTTTTATCAGATTTGTTTGATCGTCTCTTCCGGATAAGCTGACTCTTTGTTGTCATTTTGCTTTATAGTTCAAATATTCATCATCATCATTCCATTCATTTGGGTTCGGCATAATATGTCATCTTCTTCTTTACTTTTCAAGTCGTTATCTCAGTTGACGTCTCTTTTTAGCCAAATCATCATTAACAAAGTTGTATTGACGGCAACAAAGAACAATAAGAAAACTGCATTTTTGCGAATTTTAAACTTTATTCTTCTTCTTCGTCGGTACACTCTTGGCAGAGCGGTCGTGGTCATCATGTTGCAGTGAGACTTCGGTTTGCCATAATATGTTTAACGATGCGACGCCTAAACGCTGAAACTTTATTTACATAATTGAATTCGGCAATTCTGTTCTTTTAGAAGTATCCGTGTTAATAATGCTCTCCTGGAAACTAGTGATTTTGTAGATAACCGTCTGTTTTTTGTTGCCTTCGATATATAACCGAAGGATGAGATAGCTTGATTTCTATAAGTCCTAATATCTTTGTGGTAGTAACATTGTATTGGCGTTATAGCTGTTAAGGTGTTACTTACATAATTTTGAATAAAAAAATAATAAATAAAACACCCTTGGCTACCACTCTAGATTTAATTTCCAGTTCATTCAAAGTCTTCTAAAGAATTTACCGGACACAAAAATAGGTTTCTAAATTCTCATTGGGAATTTAAGATTAAAAGTCGCTCTTCGCTAGCGCTGCCAACTCTCCCTTGAGCTTAAATGGACTTAATTCACTAAATACAATCCAGTGGGTGCGGTAACTCGGCGAGGCCGAGTCTAGCTCTGACGTATAATAGATAAATTTCTTTCTTTCTCTCTCTACAATGTACCTCTAGTGTGTTGTCAGCCTATAGTTACAATCCGCTTAGGAATGAAAAAATTCTTGGTGAGTCTGGTCTATAAATTTTTGATTGGTCTCTTTGTTTTAGGTTTCGCCTTTTTGTGTTTGTGTGTTTCTATTTTGGCCGGCATTACTCTAATATACATTTTTTAAATACTAATGTTACTGAATACTCGTTGATTGGTTTAAAGATGGAATATGTCACTTACCCTTCCACCATCATCACCATCATTTCATCCGAAAGAAGTCCACTGCCGGACATCTAACTCCCTAAAGCTTCACCACATCGACCGGTTTTGTGCTTGCTAAGGGCTCAAAATTAAACTGCAATCCAAACAGCAAGAATGTCAACGGTTCAGTTACCTGCTGTACGTATTAAACTGAAACGGACAACGAACTGACCTTTATTGTATGATGTGCATCTGACTTTAAAAATACTATATCAATTTAACCAGTTCTTATATAGAGCAAATTTAAAACACAACAGTTTTCCATTACCAAATTGAACTCAGCAAAGCCCACCTGAATCATCAAACCATCAACAAGAAAGCAATAAAAACGCAACATGTCAAGCCATCAAGCTTCTTCAAGCAGAAAACGCTTTTAAATTTCCATAGGTAATGGTTATTTGATGGGCTCCCGTATTCTTGATACAAGATTGATGTTCCGAAATATTAGCAGATAGGAGCGTAATGAGTTCTGGGTTCACTGACTCCTGGCTTTGAATTGGTGTGTCTACCTTATTTCCGTGTTGGATTGATGGTCCTGAATTTGTGTGGCAATAGATTGAGAGTGCTGGTTTTGGTTTAACGTTTTTTTTGAGTTGTGTGTGACGATAATGGATAAAGTGACAGTAAACTTGAAAGGAAACTGTTTGCCCTGGTAAGGGCATGTGATGAGGAAGGATGAAACGCATATTACTAAAAGAGTTATTAATATAAATGTAGATGGATGGAGAGGGAAGGGACGACAAATGAAAAGATGGATGGACGGTGTCAGGAGTGATATGAAAGAAAAGGGAGTCAGTGATAGCGTAACCCGTCACGCTATCACTGACAGGATAGTATGGATGAAGAAAACGTGTTGCGCTGAACCCAAAGTACAAGGGCAAGAAGATGATGTTTTTTTTTTAAGTTGTGTTTAGAATCGGTGGGTTAGTGTGGACAGTATCATCTAATACAGAAAGGCAGAAGAGGATGAGTTACGCAAACCTAAAATAAATTGGAACAAGGGCAAAATAATGATAATGATGTGTTTGTGTGCAAAATCGGGCATTTTTAATCTTTGCACAGGCCGACCATGATGCCCAGTATTTTTTTTAAATAATGCGGGGATTTAAATGCGCAATGAATTTATCTAATAGACTTATACAAAAATAGCTTCTGCCAGCGAATTCACCCGCGTGAAAACAGTTTTTACTCCCGTCTATTCGAAAAGAGGCGAAGGGTTCCTCAATAAGTGCGAGCAAAATGGGACATTCTGCACTTAATAACAGTGACGAAATGACTTTTGAATTTGGAACACCATTTAATTAAAAAGTTTGAACGCAATTCGCTTCGACAAAGTCCTGGCCGGTAATACAAAAAGCGCGCCTGACGCGGGATTTGTTACGGTCACCAAATAAAATAAAAAAAATAAGCTGTAACATCTTATTCTTTTTATGACTTTTCATCAAAATATTACATACAATTTTAGTTTGATTCACACAAATTGAATAAAAGATGACTTCTAGCAGTGAAAGTGCAATATTAACACCAGTTAGTGTAAAATTAAAGGCATAAACTATCGTACTCATAAACAGTTTACTACCAAACAAATCGAGAGCGGATGGAAATCCAGTGGTGTCGCGGAAGGCAAAAATTTGCAAGCGCGTAGTTGAAAGTATAAAATTTCGGCCTTCCTCAGGTGATCCACCGATTAAACCTTTGTCGCCGCGCCCATCCACTTCAAACAGTGTGAAATGTCATCATTGACTCAACATAAAGAAAAGATAAGAAAGTAAAAGTGTTTATTCGCCACAAAAACCACGTACATAATATTCGACATCTTAATATTTTTTTTTATTTTTTTATTTATTATGTTTGTAAAGACTAACATAATTTAAATAATTACTTAATTGGATACCGTCTTACTTTTTTTTAAAAGTAAGACTAAAATTACGTAACAAATTTGAATACAGTACTAGGATGATGAGTAAGTACAAGCAGATGCATGTCGTGACTGTGACAAGAAGGCTTCCACTCTGCATATTGCTGTGCCGTGGGAGACCCACAGCACGGCGCTGATTTTCAGTAGTCGCCTAGCATACAACACATAACATAAGACACGTAACATGATCATCAACCGGAGTCTGAAGTTATTGCGATTACCCAAGTGATAAATAAGTCAACGACATTTTCTGTTCTAAAATTGTGAAAATTGCGAAAAGGTATCAAATTATAAATATATAATTTTGTTCTCTTTAATTTATTTTTCTTATAGAGGAGGATGAAAAGCACAGTTTGCCACACGGTTCCAAAATTATTTAACAATCACTCTCGCCCTCAAAACGTTATTTTGGTCCCTTGTACATTTACATTATACCGGGATGAAAAGTAGCCTATGTTAGCATATGCAGACTGTAATCTATCTCTGTGCCAAATTTAATCTGGATCCGTTCAGCCGTTGTGTCTTGATTGAGTAACACATCCATTCAGACTTTTACATAATATAAGTAAGATTTGGAACTGTTTCTTTACTATGGTAATTTCAAAAGATACGAAGAAATTGAAGAATTAATTATACCAAAGGATAACGTGAAACCAAAAGCAGGAATTAATTATTTCAAGTCTACTCTTAGAATGTTTACAGAATGAATACATAGTTGGTTCATGACATCTAAAAGGAAAAAAAAAACCCACGAAAAATTATATGAAAATTATTCAAGCACTATTTCATTTCAGAATGCTGAGAAAATTGCCAAAAATTGCTAACGTTTTGGGTGTTCCGTAGCTGGTAAAGAATAAAATGATTAACAAGGACCTGCCACAATCAGATACCTGTTTTATACCGTCCCCAGCAAAGATGAGTAATGGCGTTTTTTACTATTTCTCTAGGGAACCCTAAGATAACAGTCAGTTTTTTTGTCACGTTTTTTATGTTCTTTTTACAGTTGTTGTAAAATTCTGTGATGTTTCCTTTGTTTATAAATAGATAGATGGTGTTTGTTACTTTGGGTGAAAAAAGAATTCTTAATTTAGTTTTTAGGAGTTCAATTATTAATTTATCTTAAAAATAAAATTACTTTTTACCATCTGAGGCGCCACAACGATTGTCGAAAAATCAGAAATGTATGGGAAATTTCACTCTTATATATTTTCAGCTTTTTCCCGACTGCAAGGCAAGGGTTATGTTTTCTGTGCGTATATTGTATAGTTGTTTGTATATCTGTAATATTCTTTATTACCTCATATCTTTCAAACGGATTTATATGATAAGGACGTCGTTAGAGATACGTCTGGACTTCCCAAGTGTTCTTAGATTCAAGAGGCGGATTTTGGGCGACATATTGGGCGGGTCCCATTATTTTTTTCTTCCAATCTCATTCATCAAAATGAAGGGTTTTAAGAGGTGTTTACAAAAATACATGACACTTATATGTTAAAAAGTAATTCAAAAAAAATATAGTTAATAAGATGTAAATAAAAAAAGTTTATTTAAAAATCGAATACCCGACTGCTTTTGAAGCCAACTAAAAAGCTGTTAACAAGAAAAAATAAAGTCGGAGGATCAGGGGGGTGACCATAAGTTCTTAGAGCGGTATCAATTTGAGATCGAATAAGGGACAGATGTATCTGACGTGTATACAACGACGTGTTTCCCGAGTATGTATCCTCCGACCTTTGCTAGTTGATTTACATTGCTGTTAAAATGTATAAAATAATTCCGTTCTATATTCATAGCGATGGTCGGAATGCCTTAATGAGTTAGTATGAGTAATTAAGTTTATTACATGACATTCCGAAACCGTTTGGCAAGCCCATATTTTACAATTGCCCATATTAAACCTTTCTTTGATATTAGAATGTTTCCTGTCTAGAGCCTATGGAGAGCAAGCGGGAGAGCAGTGTTGGCCCAGTGATATAGGCAGCGACTTACAAGTTGTAGGTCGTGGGTTCGAACCCAAGTAAGCACTTTACTTTGTGTAAATTATTTCATCACCACATCTGATCAAAAAAAAAATCGAAGACATGTGACATCTACCAACCCGCACTGGGCCCGCGTGGTGGATTACGACCCATTCCCTCTCACGGAGAGGAGATCTGTGTCCCATCAGTGAGAACATTAAAAGGCTGATGATGATGATGACTGCGATTTATATTCGTGCGAATTTTCGCAAGTGCGTGCAGCTTGATACAATTCCATATGTCGCAGAATAGGCGGGACAAAATCGCGCGAATAAAAACCTCAGTGCGTGCTAAGCCTTAGCCGCCACGATATTTTTATTGCGGTAAATTTAAGTTTTTTTGTTCAATAGGAAAGAAATCGCGTTTTCATGCCCGTAATTTCACATCTGGTGATATTTTAATTCTATGTGATATAGTCACAAAATATAGACATGCCATAGAATTTGTTTACGTCTTCTAAGAAAACAATATTTCTTCATCAGAAAACAACATTTCTCTTACACTGATTAGCGAATATACCGTAAACGCGTAGACCGATTTACATAACTTAAACGGATATAATGGTTCTACGTCTAGACCTTTCATTTGAGACCAATATTATTAAAATATATCCATAAATAAAAAATCATGTTTTCAAGTTACGTAATTAATTTTGAAAATTCTTACACTAACCCAGGACCAAACTCTCCCACATCAGCAGGTAGGTATTTAAGTAAATTTATAATGTTAACTCTACATTTACCTCTAACTTTTGGTGGCGCAAGATGATATATCTGATTAACCCTGAACTAGCTGTTAACACCGTGTTATTTAGGATAACCCAGGAACGCGCAAGTGGCCCTTAGAACCTCATTACAATATCTTACAAGCTCTTAAATTCTTTTCAAGCAGAGCACAGTGGAAATAATAAAAGTCTCTTGCACGTTCCTTTGGCACCATTTGAAGCCCCGTTTGGCAGTAAGCGTTAGTTTTAAAACCGCGATAGAACCTTTAAAATGGCTTTATCGTTTCTGGATCGTACGCCAGGAAACTTAGTGATGTTGTACTGTGTGAAATGTCAGTTACAACGATTTTCTTTGGTTATTATAATTTTATAGTTAGTTATTCTGTTCTTGACTGCCTCAAACGCATGAGGTGATTGCTAAGCATAGGTTCCTAGTCGATAACCAGGTCAAGCAACGTTGCAGAGTTTTTAACATAGGATTTTTGAGTTACCAGACCGGTTTGTTGCAGTACTTTGCTAGCCATCTTTTCTCCTCCTCCAGTCCTTTGCTTACTGCTGAGCCGTAATCAACCTTACTTCTTGAAGATTGCCTTCCAGTTGTGCCGATGTTCGGCCTATTGACGTGCGGCGGAGATATTGGTGTCCAGGTGTTGCTTCATTTATAGAATGTAGCAAACATCGTCCTCTGGGTCTGTTTCCTATCGTCTCACCGTCGCACGTGCGTTCTTCGTGTCGATGATTTCTTCACTAGATTTTCTTCGACCAGTATTCAGCCACATCGATAGCCTTAGCTCTGGCCTCACAAAGGTCTTGCATGGTGCAGGTGCTTTTACATAAGGAGCAAGACAGGAGGTAGGGCATCGTCTGTGGGGTGGTTCCGCAGTCACACTGTGGCTGATTGGAGTACTCCCATCTGACTAAGTTATGCCTATAGCGGCCCACTTGGCTTCGTAACCGGTTTAGGGATTTCCAGATGGGCCATGGCTGTTTATGGCCCGCTGGGAGCTTTTCTGCAAGTCTCACCGGTAACTGTAAGATTGTCAGAAGGCTTTCGATCGATATAGCTACAATACAGCTGCATTTATCTTCTTAATTCAACATTAGCTAATTTATCTACCTATCTTTTGCTTTTAGATTAACACTATTAGTCTTATGTATCTTCAACTATTAGAATATAATCTATAGACTCGTGTTCACCTTCGAGCTGTGCTAGTTGTGAACTAGGCAAAACTGCCTGACTTTGTGAATAGTTGATAATTACATCGAAATACATTCTTACTGCATATACTGATATAATTTGTGTCTGTGCTTGATGGGGAATTACTTAAAATCTTCGTTGTATATTCATGTCAATTTGACTAAAATTTTCAATGAATTTTCTAAACTAAAATTCCTGATAGCTAGGGATCTTTAAGTCAAGAGTGAATAGGTTAGGCCTTTATGCAAGCGTCGACCACATCATCGCTTACCATAAGGCGAGATAGTGGTAAAACGCGAGACTATCTTTAAAAAAATAAAAACTGCATAATATATAAGCATATCAGTTATGCCCGATTGATGGCAATTATAATAGGCTCACTCTATATAATATGATACTTTAACATTACAATCACCGGAATAATTTCAGCAATCATTACCAGCAATTTAAGGCCTAGTTTCCCGTCACAAACAAGCATGTTAGGATAAATAATAATTAATATGTTTGTTTGACACAAAGGTAACGCGTAACATGATGATGATAACTACCAAACTAGACCAAATGAATTAAAACCAATTTGAATTAAATCAAAATTAAAATCCAGTTACAGTCAAATAAAATCCAATATAAAATTTAATCAAATTATGACAAAAAAAAATAAAAGGAAGAAGATAGAAGCCCAAAACCTTATGCAGTTTGCCCGATCCAGTCATCTAAACTAAACTAATAATAAAAAGAGATAAATTACATGTTTTTTTTTGGTTTGTTGTGTATCAAGATTTTTATAAGAGATGAAAATAAGTGGTAGATAGAATACTTCACTATAGCTTTTTCACAAAAAAATAAACAGACTTCTTAGTGTGAGTTAATTTGCACTTTTTAGTGTTTTGTTTTTGAAGTCATTTTTTTTTGTGAAAAGTTTTTAATTCTCTCATTTATGTTTTGGTACACCACCACTAAAAAGTGAGCAAGTTCTATAGTAAGGTACCTAAAGGATTGACAAAATAGGTACCCATAATAACTCAATTTACATATTCGTGCTGTTTGTTGTACACATGTTTAGAAGCCCACATAGAGTGGCATATGTGAATATTGTGCTCTGCCAACAATATTACATACACAATTATGTATCGACTTGAAAACCTACTTTATTTTTGAAATCGGTAAAATAGAAACGCAGATTTGGTGAGATGGAGGTGGTAGGGACCAAGACCTGTATAAAATCAGAATGCAAACGGTATAAAGCTTTAACACCCCCAATTTTCTTTCACAATAGAAAGTACTCATTCAATACTAACAAAACTCGAGCCATTTACCCTTAATTATCTTCAACAAACTATTTCAGTAACAACCTTTTTACTACCGAGATAACATCGCGTAACCTTAGAATGAAAGTGACCTATATCAAAATGCCTATAATTTTTGATTTCGCTATAAATTTACCTTTCAAAGCCTACTCTTAAACCCTGTGGTGAAAAAACTCCCGAATTATGAGTAAGAATGGGGCAACTTATACATCGGTTACTTTAATACAAATAATTACAATAATTATTAAGTTTTCTTCGTTTTGTGTGAGGATGTTGCAACACCTCTGGCATAAGAGTTAATTAAGCCACCTCTGGGAACCCCACGGGCCTCTGACTTGGCTATTTCAGACTTACATTAACTATACAGGTACAAGTTTCCTCACGATGTTTTCCTTCACCATTGCCTGTGTTGTCCAAGATAAACTTAGAAAGTAGGCATATGAATTTGAAAAAGTAATATTTCTTTATTTATCTATATCATCATCATCAGCCTTTTTTAATGTTCCCCCTGCTGGGACACAGGCCTCCTCTCCGAGAGAGGGAATGGGCCGTAATCCACCACGCGGGCCCAGTGTGGATTGGTGGATGTCACATGTCTTCGAATTTTTGGTTCTAGGACACGTCGGTTTCCTCACGATGTTTTCCTTCACCGTTTTGAGAGCAGTGGTGATGAAATAATTTACAAGCGCCTGTCTGGGTTCGAACTCACAACCTACAACTTGTAAGTCGCGGCCGCTAACACTATTTATATATATACTTTACTGTACACCAGAAAATACAGGTAAAAAAACTTAAAACTAAAAAATATACAACGGGCGACCTTATCGCATTCTGTGATCTCTGCCAGGCAACCTGGAAGAGATCGTGGGTCATATTGGTACTTGCCCGGATTTGAACCCACGACCTGAAGCACGAGAGGCGGGGTCTTAACCATTGGGGCACCACGACATTAAGTACAGTGAAAACTATACTTTTTGCATTTCACACAAATTGCATTCTTTGAGTTAGGTTACTTTCATTCTGAGGGGTGCGATCGAAGCCGAGACTAAATCGCGATAACGAAATTATCTAACTTCTTAATATAAATAGAAGTTTACAGAGTCTTTGGCTCAAATCTCTCTCAACTTAGTGTGCTCAAGTAATAGATAGAATATGTATATAAGTAATACCTATTATAAATGTAAAATAGTGATTGTGAAATCGAAGGATTACATTTTGGTGTAAAATTTTTGGCAATAAGTTAGATTTATATTCATGAGATAATTATGTATTTATATTCAGGCCTAGTTAAAAAAAACTTTTGAATCATAAAGGTACCCTCGGCGAACGCTCACTCACCTGGAGCGTTCGCCTGTAATATAACATTTCAGATTCGATTTTGAGCATTACATTACAATACTGCCTCCGTGACTTGACGAGCATTCGCCTGTAATGTAACATTTCAGATTCGATTTTAAGCATGACATTACTGTACTGCCTTCCTGACTTGACGAGCCTTCGCCTGTAATTTACATTACCAATTAATCAACTTAATGTCAGACGAAGCGGTCGTTGATGTTACAAGTTGTATCAAAATATTACACACTAGCTTCTACCCGCGGCTTTGCCCGAGTAACAAGTATTTTATCATCCAAAAGGAATACAAACTATTCTATGTACTTTCCAGGGTCTCAAACTATCTCCATGCCAAATTGCATCTAAATCGGTTTTGTAAATCCAGAGATTACCCCCCTACAAACTTTACCCTTTTCTAATATTATGTAGTATAGAAGATTGTATCATCAAGTTGCACACTGTAATGCTCGGTTCTCTTCCCTCACCAATGTAATGCACGAATCTGTAACATTATATTACAGGCGAATGCTCCAAGTGAGGGTGCACCTTTAGATTGGTTTAAATACTGATTAGCAGATTCTAAATTCAAATGTTCTCTCTTTAATTCTTAATTCAAAGACATAAGTTTAGGCACTTTATGTACACGTTCTGTAATGAAGATTTAAATACAAAGGCAGCTCTTTGTATTCAAAACTAGATTGAAGAGTTATTTATCAATTAACCCTGTTTATTGGATTATCTACTGTTAAAAGCTGATTGCAATTATTTAATTCCATCATCAACCCTTTCACTAACGAGATTTTATTATATACCTACCATCGCCTATAAACCCTTCATATTCTTTAATAACCCACCTCATTCATCATTCTCATCACACACATTATTGCCCAGCAAATTGGGCGTTTAACCAAAACATTCTCCTCAAATAATACCGGTATTAACACTGAAAAAAATAATTGGGACTTCTGATTTTATTTATTTTATTATTATTGATAGGCTCGCGCTTGACCACTTTTTCTTACTAGAAACAAAACTAGTTTTATTTATTTTATTTGACAGTCTTTATAAAAACAATCTACCATATTATAAAATGAAAAATAGCCTACTCTTTGTTTTGGTAATCATATGAATAATAGGTAATGCAAACCACCGGTCACAATAAAAGTTATCTAATAAGCAACCTTTTGTTAATAGAAAATAAACTTTAGTAAAATAATACAAAATTAATTACCAAATAGCAAAACTCTGTTTTGTTGTAAGAAAATAGTTCGCAAGTCCCAATTATTTTTTTCATTGTATCCACCACAGACAGAAATCTAACTAGATAACGCAAGTCCCTCCAATGTATGAAAACCAAGCGTGCCACTTTTTCACAAACTATTTAAAAACAAATTTACTGACCAATCAAAGGAAAAATTTGCAATGCCTCGGCCAACTTTTTCTATACATTCTTTACAGCTCAATATGGCACAAAAAACCGGCCAAGTGCGAGTCGCACTCGCTATCATTATCGCAAAAAACGGCACAAAAACACGTTTTTTGTATGGGAGACTTGAATATTTATTTTATTCTGTTTTTAGCATTTGTTGTTATAGCAGCTACAGAAATACATCATCTGTGAAAATTTCAACTGCCTAGCTATCACGTTTCATGAGATACAGCCTGGTGACAGACGGATAGACAGACGGACCGCGGAGTCTTAGTAATAGGGTCCCGTTTTTACCCTTTGGGTATGGAACCCTAAAAAGGCATTTTTCTAGATTTCGGTGGATTTCTGATGCCGAAAATTCTAAATGAAAAACTCAGATTACGATCATTGATCGTAACTTTACTCCGTTTTTTGGCACGCGAAGTACATACAATCGCGTCATCTATTTAGATTATATCTGTGGTATCCACACTGACCTGATTATTTAAAATTAAATACATAGGGCGCGCGTGCGAAAGTAATTTACTTGCCATAGGGAAGTTCTTATTCTTATTCTTATTCTTTATTGTACACAAAAACATAAAGACACAGATACAATAGGTAAGCTTATGTACAAAGGCGAGCTTAACCCATAACTGGGTTCTCTTACAGCAAACCTCAGTTGCATTAAGAAATTTGCATATGAGGATAATACATCCAAGTGCACAACAAAATTTAAAAAACACTTAATATTTAAAATTCTTACATACTAAATAAACTTAAACAAATACGTGTACAACACACAATGTATAAACTAATACATACATTACTTTATAATACAACCAAAATCTTAAGTTCATAGATAAATATCTTCGCATCATGTTGACAGGAAATGATACCTTATTCTTCTCCTGAAAACCTCTAACGAAGGACTATCCCGTATAGAGTGAGGAAGAGTATTCCAAAGGCGGACAGCACGAACAGTAAATGATCCACCGTAGCGACTTGATGAATGGGGAGGAACACGAAGGAGTAGAGATGTTGATAAACGACAAGGTTTTCCTCTCGGTACAAGGTACTCAAAGCGCTCCCGAAGATACGAAGGAGAGACAGGATTATGAAGAACTGAAAAGAGTAAAGAAAGAGTGTGCGTATCTCGGCGCTGCCGAATAGGCAGCCACTTCAACCGTTCTCGAAATTCCGACACATGGTCGTACTTTCGGAGACCAAAAATGAAGCGGATGCACAAATTCTGCAAACGTTCGAGCTTATCAAGGAGTTCCTCAGTCGCATCAAGGAAGCAGACATCAGCATAGTCAAGAAGAGGAAGAAGGAGAGACTGAGCAAGAGTAACTTTAGTCGAGAAAGGCAGGAACTTCTGGAGACGTTTCAGAGACCGAAACGAGCAAAACACCCTCCTGCTTACTTCCGCAATGTGAACCTGCCAAGATAGGTTGCAGTCTAGGAAAACACCTAAGTTTTTAACTTTCTTGGAGTAGGCTATTGGGACGGCATCGTACAAAATAGGAGGGAGAGGCTGGTTACTCAACAAATTGACGAAATATTTGCCACCAATAATGAGAGCTTGTGATTTTGTTGGGTTTACTAAAAGTCCAAAACTTTTAGCCCACTGATAAATATTTTTAAGATCATTATTGATGGCATCGATAGCTCCAGTAAGCTCTTCAAGTTTGAAGTGGCGATAAAGCTGCAAGTCGTCTGCATAGAGATGATAGTGTGAAGATATGACCTTAGTGATAGCGTTTATAAAAACAGAGAAAAGAAGAGGAGAAAGGACGCCACCCTGAGGAACACCCGCAGAAAGTTCGCACCAGTCAGAGGAAGCCCCCTCTGAGCGAACTGATTGCGAACGACCCCGAAGATAAGAGTTAAACCACGCGATCACAGAAGGAGATATATTAAGAGAGGATAGGATACCTAAGAGGATGTCAAAATCAACTGAATTAAAAGCACTGCTAAAATCCAGTAAAATCAACGCTGTAAGTTGCCTGTTTTCCATAGCCAGTCGGATGTCGTCTGTTATTTTAACCAGGGCCGATACAGTGCTGTGGCCAGGACGGAATCCAGATTGATAGGGACTTAGCAGGCTATTAGAGGAAAGGTAATGGGACAGCTGATTATTAACAACACTCTCAAGGACTTTAGATAGGATTGGAAGAATGGAAATTGGACGGAACTGGGAAACTGAAGAGGGTTTAGGAACTTTGGGTAGAGGCAGAACATGCGCTTTTTTCCATGCTGAAGGAAAGCAGCCAGAAAAGAGAGAGTAGTTGATAATGTTGAGGATGACAGGAGCAAGTTCATTTAGGATAGGAAGGAGCATTTGTAGTTGTAGACCATCATCACCCATCGCCTTCGTGGATATAGATTTGACGGCCCGCTTTATATCCCCTTCTGTAACTGGGTGAAAGGAGAATGAAGTACACAATGGCCGAGGAAGTTTAGAGAGATTGTTTAAAGTAGAAGCCTTCACGTTGTCGTCAAGAGAGACAGGTGATTTCGAGAAATGTAGGTTAATAGCGTTAAGGTCAATATCAGGCGGGCTGTCATCAACAGTTTTGCCGATTCCAAGGGATTTAAGAAATTGCCATACTTGTGCTGTGTTGAAGTTTTGAACAGCGTTGTGGATGTGTTGCCTTTTAGCATCCCTACACATACGACCGCACCGATTACGCAGCTTCTTGTACAGAGACCAGTTCTCATCAGTGGGATCCCTTCTGTGCCGCCTTTTAGCCTTATCCCTTTTCGACATTGCCCCTTTAATGCTGTCAGACAACCACGGCGCTGGGAGATGCTTCACTCTGACCCTTTTAAGCGGAGCATGTTCATCAAAGAGTTGCAACACTATCTTGGCAAACTCGGCCACCTTATTGTCCAAGTCATTGCAATCATAAACAGGAGACCAGTCAATTTTGCCCGCGTCCCCCACCAAGCGATCCAGGTCAATGTTCTTGAAACTGCGAAGGAAAAGAAATTTAGATTTACGTTTAGGAGGGCGAATTTTATACGAAAGAAAAATAAGATCATGATAAGAGAAGGAGGCAGTAAGTTGCCCGTGAGTGGCTACTTTGCTTGGATCGGACACCAGAATAAGATCTAGAAGTGAGGGGTTACAGTGGGGAGCATGATGAGTGGCGTCAAGCTGAAGGATATGCATGTTGACAGAAGAGACCAGGGACTGGAATTTACGGCTGCGCACATCATCCTTAATCAGACAGGTGTTGAAATCGCCGAGTATTATTGTGTGTTCATACAGTGAAGAAAATTGTTCTAGTTTTGACTCAAAGGAAAAGAAAAAATCAATGTGGCATGAAGGACTATAGTAAACACATGCGTCCTCAGCGCGCTCATCGTTTTCCAAATAAGGCACTTAAACTCCATGAAGTCGCGAGACAGGCTGGCTATGGTCTTGTGGGTGGCCTCATTACTGCTGACATTCTTCAAGTCCTTTTCGTAGGTATCCATCCGTGCGACAAAAGTGGCAGCAAGATCCTCCATACTGCCTGCTAGCTTGGCGTATAGGTCCATTTTATATTTATTAATTTTGTGCAGGTCAGGTGAAGGCGAGAGGAGAGTTTAAAGGTGCAGTGAGTGCAGTCGAGGGCACTGAAGACTTCTAGTGCATTTGCACGATAATAAATATAAATAAACTATTTTTTATTTAAAATTAAACGAGAGCTTCAAAAAAAGTTGTGTTCACTTAAGGTACCCTCAATTTTCAATTCGATAGTTAGAAGTTCGATACAGATCTGATGTTATTTTGTTATTGTAATATTCAGCTGGCTGGATGATGAAAATTTTGGTAAGCTTTATTATTTGTTATTTTAGTTTTATCTTAATAGTGATCTAATGATTTGAATTGCAGGATTGTGGACTGTGAATGTTCTGTTAATTATGACATTTAATCTAGATTGTTGTTAAGTCCCAAATATTAAATATTGAATTATTACTAGCTAACTGATATCCAGAGGATTCGCGGTATTTCATACGTATGTAACGCCTTCTTTTTAACCGACTTTTCAAAAAGGAGGAGGTTCTATGTTCGACTTTATGTTTTTTTTTGTGTATGCTCACCGATTTTTTCTTCAATTGTGGACCGATTTGTATATTTTTTTATTGAGTATTTTCCGAAATTGGTCCCATTTTATTTTGTTGAAGATGTGACGATGAGCTTCGGAGATGTCAACAGAACTCTTTAATAAATAACGGCAACTCTCTCGGGATTGCAATCGCATGTCTGTTTATTGTTTATACCATTTCATAACATCACGCCAGTACGCTCTAAGGGGGTACGCAGTTCACCTTGGTACACTCTCATTTCACCGGTTCTGTTCAAGTTTCATGATATGCGGGTAATCTATTCTGGCATTATAGGTACCTTACTAAACAACTTGCCTTTTAGGTAGATTCAACTAAAAAGAGAAAAAAAAAACTTCAAAAAAAATTTTGCGACTTCCAAAGCAAAAAATAACTTTATTTTTAGAAATCGGTGTCTTTGGTAGGTACCAATGTTATGCGTTATGGACACCGACTTCCAAAAAGAAAGTTATTTTGCATTTTGTGTGCACTATTTAGTTGTAAAATTTAGCCTATAAAATTCATTATTTGGCTTGCACTGAGAAAACTATTGATGATACATAAAAATTATGTACTACATGATTAAAGTACTCATTATTACTTGCAAAAAAATCACAATAGCAGCTTTTGTGTTCTAAAATTTAATTAGACAACCGGTAGAAAAAAAATTACATTCGTATTGTAGTATTAATTCTTAATCAAATAAATAGTTTAACCAATTGATAGGTATGTGGCTAGGGTAAGGTAAGTAGGGTATGTAGGATAAGATAGGGTAGGGTAGGTAGGTATGTAGGATAGGGTAGGGTAGGTACTTAGATCGTTAGGGCAGGTGAGTAGGTAGGTAAGGTAGGTTGGTATCTTTGTACCTACCTAGACAATCAATATCATTCTCAATATTCTCAATATCATTTATAAAGGTATATCTAAACCTTTTTATTTATAACTAGCTAACCCCCGCGGCTTCGCTCCCATCAGCTGTTTATCTAGCTAGGTAGCTAATATACCTTTATCATCGTTCAATAACGGTGTAAATATTTTGAAACAACATCAAAACATTAACTCGATAGTCTATAGCCTCGGGCTGATACAATATTGTGATCATTGCAGTCTATTTGATGGGCTCATTACTGTAATTGTTTTTATGATTGCCGTGTTTGGGAGTATCGGGCAGATATATTCTGATATTCCAAAATGGTTGTGTGAATTGGATTTATTATAGTTACTTGTAAGTTTTGCTTTATTGTGTTTACTGATTAGGCTAACGTATGGTAGATACTTATTCGAGTGTCCATAGGAATAATTTACAAATATTTATCCGTTTAAAAAAAATACCCATATTTGTTATGCTAACAGACAAAGTGGCACACTCTGCCAGCATCTGTGTCACCACCTATGTAGGATCAATCAAAATTTTAAGCAAGAGTTAATACATATCACCTGGGCTTCTTCGTAGACCTTGTCCATTGTTTACTATCAGGTAAGATCGCGGTTAAACGAGACCAAAAGTTACAAAAAATAAAATGATTATGTTATAACTCGATAACAAGTTCTCAACAGGGGGGTGACCATAAGCTCTTAGAGCGGTATCAATTTGAGATCGAGTAAGTGACAGATGTATACAAGTCAAATACAAGTCAAATACATCTGTCCCTTATTCGATATCAAATAGATACCGCTCTAAGAGCTTATGGTCACCCCCCTGATCCTATAGAAAAAGTTGTTGATAATGGTGAGAAAAATTACCGATTTTCAAAAATGGTTCCCTATCCATTTGCATAAAAACTTTAGACATAATATATCATGGCATACTTTTGTTTATCCTAATTATATTTACGCATAACAGCTTACACATAATTTCTCTAATCATAATAATGTTTAAGCATAACATACTAAAGCATAAATTTGTTTACGCATAATTATATAAAAACATATTTTTTTCAAGCATAACAAATACGCATAATAATTAACTCCTAAAATGTTAACGTCATAAAAGTAAAACATAACTTATTTAATAATCGTAAGTACATAAAACACCTATGCTATTCCCACCTAATACTAATTAAATCAAAGCGGATGAAATCCCTAATCATTAGCGAAGCAAGCATGTTGTGGTTTTATACAAAAGACGCGTTGAAACGTTAATTAAGTGGATGGATCGGTTTGCCGCATACACCCGGACGTGAGGTAAATGAAGTGTCATATCTGTTACTCAAAAGTTGGAAAATCTGTACAAAAGCCGGGTTTTAGGTGTGAAAATGTTGTCAGTTTTAGGGGCTGCCAGCTAAAAGATAACGCCAAACTGCTGTGATAACCAATATGTTTATATGTACCAATTTGTTGATTAAGAACAGTTTTAAGTATTGAGCGTAGCTACAACAAAAAACGGGCCGCCTTCAGCAGTACCTATGAATGAAGTGAATTATGTACATTGAAAACAGCAGTTTTCTTCAAAGCATAAAGCGTATAAAATCTATCAAACATAGCATAGGGTGGTTCATTGGTAACGGCCTTTCCAGCTGAATGACGTAGCTTCAAACACATTCAGGCGCATTACTTCGTGTAATTGAATTCTTCACCACTGCTCTCTAAACGGCAACGGAAAACATAGTGTGGAAACCGGCATGGCTTAGAATCAAAAGTCCAAAGATATGTGATATCTTTTAATCCACTCTATGCTCGTCTGGAAGATTACAGCATCGAGAGAAGGCCTGAATCTCAGAAGTGTTGGTCACCTTGTGGTTTTAGTCAGTTAGAGTCTGACAGATCCCTCCAATCATCCCGAGTCAGAGAAAATAAAGAATGAAAATATAATTATTTATTTGTGACTCGCACAGGAAACACGATAGAAAAACAAAAAAAAAGTTAAACAATAATAAAAACAAAAAATACTCGTGCGAGACTAAAAAGGCTCCTACCTCAGCATGTGCATCGATATTTGAAAATGATAAATAACGCCGCGCTGGTATTCTGGTGAGGTCCACTGTTGATGTCACGGACACACTTACGGAAACGGAACCTGATTAAAAAAATATAATAAGGAGGAAGAGGAGGATTTCAACACGTTAAATAAAGCAGTAGGAATAATATAGACTGATTACGCTTATGCTAATGCTAAACTTCCATCCTGATAAATCAAGAGCATATAGAAAACACCAAAAGTTATTTGATGGAATAAAAAGCCATAGGAAAAACTACTTCATAAAAACCCGCACAACATACCTATTTATCGAATTAGTCGATATTATCGAATAAATAAATAAATAAAATTCTTGCTACTTTTAAAAGATTGTGAGGATGATTACTCTTTTACGCAAAAACTACTAAATTGAATTTGATGAAACTTTACAGAAATATAGTTTATACATTAGAATAAAACATAAGCTATAATTTATAAAGATTGAGTCAAAGCTCCAGAGCCTTGAACATCGTCGCCGAGTTGCCAGCTTGTCGGTTTTTTATCGATTACATTTCGGGGAATGTGCGATGGAATTGCATAATCTAATTCCGCCCAGCCCGTTTCATCATCGGACTACCAGACGTACGGCGATGCGCCATCGGTACATGGTGGACATCCCACCCATACGCACTAAACGTTTTGAGAATACTTTTATTATGCGTACAGCTAAGGAGTGGAATTCCCTGCCGGAGTCTGTGTTTCCCGATACCTACAACCTAGGGGTCTTTAAGTCAAGAGTGAATAGGTTACTTCTAGGCAAGCGTGCTCCAGCATCGACCACATCATCGCTTACCATCAGGTGAGATGGTGGTCAAGCGCGAGCCTATATAAGATAAAAAAAAAAAAAAAAAAAAAGATTTGGAAAAAAACTAATACCACGCGGGTGGAGGCGCAGGCGGCAGCTAGATAAATATGTAAATTGCTTTTGCTAATCATTACATATCTCTACGTACTACGTCTACAAACAAAATAATAAAGCGTTAGTTAGTCACGCACCGTTACAAAGTAACAGCCCTGTCAGTTAACCCTACCAACTAATTTAATACAGTAAATGTGTTGCGTGCGCCATAACCCTCAGGTTTTGCGCTAATAAGTTTCGCGTCATAATCCACACGCGATTCTTTAACCCCTTCTGACTCATTGTTGTGAGTCATGCAGTTCTAAAAACAAAACTTTCTAATCCATAATAATATTATAAATGTGAAAGTAAATGTATCTGTCTGTCACCTTTTTATGTTTTGACGGCTGAACGGCTTAATATGAACTTGGTACACGGGTAGACCATAAACGGTACTGGATTATGACAAAGGATACTTTTCAGCCCGGATATTAATGTTCCCTTAAGATTCATTTACGCAACATTAACGCAAAACCGTTGGCAAAAACTAGTATTATTATATGCCAAATTAACTATATGTTTGTTTGTTTGATACGTTTTCGCCTAAACTGCAAAACCGATTTTGATAAATGTTGGTATATAGATAGATTGGATCTTGCAGAAGAAATATGGATAATTTTTATCCCGGGAGTAAGTATGTGATTTCGAAAATTTTCCTTTTGATGGTTTCCAAATTTCACGCGGGCGTAGCCCTTGGTAAAAGTTAGTTGATAAAAAAAGAGAATAGAAAATTTTGACTTGGTAGAAGAAAGCCTTGGAGTACCAAATCATCTCATCGCCCTACTTCGCACCCTTTATGGCTCAAGCCAGGGAGTCGGAAAAGTCGATAAAACAACCTCAAAACGCTTTAAATTTTACCAAGGAGTCCGCCAGGCATACATTTTATCGCCCATTCTATTCAACGCTTATCGAGAGCACATTATGAGACGTACTTGCGAGAATTGGGAGGAAGGCATTGGCATAGGCAATTGGTGGTGTGAAAATCACCAACCTGTGCTACGCCGATGACACTACTCTTCTTGCAGCAAATTAGTCGGCAATGGCTGTACTTCTGTACCGAATGGAGCGTATTAGCGAGGAGATGGAACTTGACGTAAACAGGTCCAAAACCAAGGTCACGGTGGTGAATAGATCTGGGAAGTTGGACCTCACTGGCGCGTTGGACCTAGAAACAGTAGACAACTTTACCTACCTGGGTTCCAGCATTAGTACTCGTAACGATGGTTCAAGTGACAAGGAAGTGCGCAGGCGAATTGGCATGGCTAGAAGCGCCATATCTCAGCTTGGAAAAATCTGAAGAGATCGCAACATTTCCGTAAAAACCAAAAGCAAATTGGTACGGACTTTCGTCTTCTCGATCTTTTCGTATGGCACTGAGACTTGAACACTGAAAGCTGCAGACCACAAACGCATCGACGCCTTTTAGATGTGGTGCCTGAGAAGGATGCTCCGTATCCCTTGGACAGCATTTCGGACTAACGTCTCCATATTGCGAGAACTCAAATGCACCTCGCGGCTGTCATCCGAGTATCTGCGCAGAGTTTTAGAATACTTCAGCCACATTACAAGGAAAGACGGTGGCAACCTCGAGAGGCTCATCGTGACCGGCAAAGTAGATGGGAAAAGGCCTCGTTACGTGGCCCAATACGTTGGTCTGAGCAGATCTGCACCGCTCTTGACTCTACAGTTTACAGCGCCCTCCACACCGCCAGAGACAGAAACAGATGGAGAAAGATCATTCGAGAGAAAGTGATGCAGAAGCGAGGTCACGACCCTCAATACTGAGGAATACGACGCAAGGAGGAGGAGAAGATAGCCTAACTTTTCGTTAGTTGATGTTGTTACATTGTCATACGATACTCTTAAAGCAGAGATACATTAAATCTTAAGGTGCCTGTAAACAGGCTACAAAAATTGCATATTGTTGGCAATTTTGTTGACCAATATAGCTCAGTATATTTGCAATTTATACCCTTGCTGCAATGTCATTGTGCAATACATTGCCAAGTGTATTCCAGCATGATTCTGCAACTGGATTGCCGAAGAATTTTGTTGGTACACGCGTAGTAATCATGAGGCTAGATCTCAGTAGTTAATGACGATTTTACGTGTGCCTCTTCGGTCGTTACATGAAACTTCGCGGCAATTACGGCCCAAGCATCCTTCTTAAGGTTACGATCTTTATACGCACTAGCTTCTACATACCATAATTCAGGACGTACATGGATTTCTTTGATAAAGTTCAAAATCTTTTCGTTTGACTACTCGGTCATGACCAACAGAATAAAAACAACAACGGATACACACACAACAATTCATTAAGACGACGACTAACGTCAACGACCTTGAGCGAACAAAACGCGCCCTCGTTTCACACCCGCGTGACCCAAAATTTTGTAGTTTTTTGTACTTTCCTCATTATACTCTAACCTAAAAAAAAAGCCTCAGATTTATTTATTTATTTATTTATCAATTATGGACGACTTACAGCTAAAACAAACAGAATAACAAATAGTACGTGAGACTGACAGCCAATTAAAAGTCATCACTTCTAAAAATAGTTTGGAAATAGTGTGAACAACATAACACAGCTACCAAAAAAAGAAAAACAAAACAGTATAACATTCAAGCTTAAACTAAATTAACATTTCATATTTGATAAAAACCTGAACATACAAAATCCTAATTAAAAAAGTCAAGGCTCAGGCACTTTCTGGCCGAGGACACACCTGTTATGAAAGGATCAAAATCATGCCGCCTACATATGTCATTAAAGCTTCTACTTGCACGCACTATAAATGAATTTTGCCTGTAATTCGTAGAGGAAGATGGAACACGCAACGGTGCGTACCATCGCTTCGACCTTCCGGGAATGTTAAAATAAAATTTGGATAGAATATCAGAGTTATTGATCGAATTATTGAAAATTTTAAATAATGTAGTACAGTCAGAGACTGCTCGCCGATTAATTAGGGGTAATATATGGTACTTCTTGCAGAGATTGAGGTAATCTTCAGACCGGTAGGTCACTTTCTGATGATAACACAAATACTTTATGAACCTTTTCTGAATGCTCTCTATACGATCAA
Source organism: Orthosia incerta (assembly GCA_948252205.1). Classification (NCBI taxonomy): domain Eukaryota; kingdom Metazoa; phylum Arthropoda; class Insecta; order Lepidoptera; family Noctuidae; genus Orthosia; species Orthosia incerta. The sequence goes on from OX411746.1 coordinate 25,442,459, forward strand.
TGTACTTGTGATAACATGGATTCCAGATTTCAGACGCATATTCCAAGTTGCTTCTAACAAAAGTACAGTAAAGAATTTTTAAAGTTTTGGCTTGAGTAAAACACTTGGATAGCCGCATTATGAAACCTAGTGCTTTAGATGCTTTAGCGACTATGGCATTGATATGAAATTCAAACGTAAGCTTAGAATCATGATATACCCCCAGATCTCGGATGCAATTCGTTCTAGGTAGTACTTGATCACCTAAGATATACGATGAAGGTATAATTGAGCGCTTTCGAGAATACGTTAGAACCGAACATTTAGCAGGGTTAAGATCAAGCTTACTCTCACGACAATAAGCCTCCAGACGACGTAAATCATCCTGAAGTGCAATCACGTCAGCATGTGATGATATTGTGGCATAGATTTTCATATCGTCAGCAAAACACAACAGTTTGGATGAAAGCAAGCAAGAGTTGATGCCGTTTATGTAGATAATGAAAAGTAATGGGCCGAGCAATGAACCCTGGGGGACTCCACTGGGGACAGGTACCCAACCAGACATATAATTGCTTAATACTACTGCTTGGGACCTGTTCTCCAGATAAGAAGAAAACCATCTGAGTAAATCGCCTCGTATTCCCATACCATATAACTTAGATAGTAAGATCTCATGGTCAATTCGATCAAAAGCTTTACTGTAATCAGTATAAACGACATCAACCTGCTCACCGTTATCCATGGCGTCAGTAATAAAATCATTGAGTAATATTAAGTTGGTGACGGTAGATCTTCCCTTCAAAAAACCATGTTGAAAGGAACTAAACGAATTTCTAAGAGCACTATACACCTGGTTATAGATGATACTTTCGAAGATTTTTGCCACAATACAGAGCTTGGATATCGGCCTGTAGTTTACAATTTCAGTTTTGACTCCTTTCTTGTGGATAGGCGTTATGAAAGCCGATTTCCAAAGTTCAGGTACAATACAAGTATCTAAGGATTTCCTGAAGAGAATCGAGATAGGTTTGGCAATCGAAGTCGAACATCGTACAAGAAATTTGGATGAAATATTATCCGGGCCAGCCGCTTTAGAAGTATCCAACTTGCGAAGCAAGTTAGAAACCTCCTCAACGTTCACTACAATACTACATAATTATATCAGATAGGCTGGAAGATTCAGTAGAAAGAGTGGGTAAAGAATTTCCATGACCAGGGCTAGTATCCAGAAATGTAGAATGGAAGTACGTAGAAAACGCTTCGCATATTGTTTCTCCGGTACGCAACGCTTCGTTATTATAGTTTAAAGTGCTCGGCACTGCATTTGAGTTGTGTCGTTTTTTAACGAAGGTCCAAAAATATTTAGGGTTCTCCTTAATAGATTTTTCGGTTAAGCTCAAGTAGTTTTCATAACATTGCGATTCTAATACCTTTACCCTTTCACGAAGTAGCCTAAATGTTGACTCATCTGCTATGTTGCCGTAAGTCTTAAATTTTCTTAAATATTTGTATTTTTCTTTAATTGTTTTAATTAGTGCCGAATTGTACCAAGTTGGATATGTTTTGCTACGATGTAATTTTTGTGGAATATATTTTGTGTGTAAATTAAGAATAACTTGATTGAAAAAGTTTAATGATTCATCAACTGATCGTGTCGCAAACTCGGATTCCCAGTCAGTCATGGAAATGTCTTTGTTGATAGATTCATAGTCACCCTTGTCGAACAGATATTGCGTCCGTGGCGCGCACTCTAATAGAGGAGCTTCAACGAAATCCATATTAACTAATAGTGCTGGATGGTAGGCGTCGATGGGAACCAGTGGACATGAACATTCTACCACATTAACTAATTGGTTTGAAAATACCAAATCTAAAATTTTACCATGCCTATTATGAACACCATTGTATTGACCAAAATCTAGGGTACATAATTCGTCACTTAATAAAACCTCGTCAGGACCATTTGGGTTCTTTGGGACGAGTGATAGATTGTCGGATAAGACCCAGTTAATACCGCTCATGTTAAAATCACCAATGATGAGAAAGGTATCGGAAGAGTTACTCATAACTATTTGGTTTAATTTTGTGAGGTAATTCCGAAGTTGTAAAGAAAAAGAAAGCCCTAAGTTTTGCTGACATAAATAAATAACACAAATATGTAAGGTAATATATTTACGTGTATTGGAATTTTTCAGTCGTATGCTGAGCCATAAATCCTCTGCAGTAGAATGGAAGGTAGGTTGGCATACAACTGAAAGTTCCCTACGTGTAGCAATAAGCACACCCCCACCACGCGATTGCCCGGTCAAAACATAATCCCGATCACGACGCCACACTATGTACCGTTCATCAAAGAATTCAGAATTTAAAACTCCATCCAATAACCACGTCTCTGCAAGAATAATAATATCATACGAATTTTGTAACATTTGACGATAGAATATATCACTTTTAGTTCTAAGCCCGCGATCGTTTTGATAAAATATATTTAACTTAGGAGCCATTAAAGCCAAGACCAATAATTGAGTATAAATCTATGTAATCCATCAAAATATAGCATTTCATTAAATAATATTGTAGAATAAGGTATAATATAATTAAATAAGTATAATGAGGGTAAAAGTCAATAAGATTTATGCGAGCGCAAGAATCATCCGATGTTAAATAGTAAACACCGGTGCGAAAAAGCAAGCGATAGTGCGTGGTGCGTGCAAGTGCGAGAGAGTAAAACATATTGTAGTGCGGTAAAGCTTTGAAGCAAACGGCGCGATAACGATCACAAAGCATACAAGTAGCTAAACAAAAGAGAGGTGTCGAACTCATTAGTACGGCAGAGGTGTTAAACATTTTGTATAAAGTTATTGTGACAAAAACGGTATTAAACATTTGGAGCCATTGAAGCAAAATATAATAGCAAGATAGGAAAGTATGTATAAAAATTAAGAGGCAAATTAGACAATCTTGTTTAAATCTGACTCCTTCCTTATGATAAAAACTTTCGAATGATTATTTTTAAGTATATGAATTTTGCCATGTTTAACCCATACGTACTCATAGTGTTTATCTTTGGCAATGATTTTAACTTTGGTTAAAAGTTTTTTGTACTCCACGCTAAGGTGATCGTTGACATACACACGCTGAGATGAGCCTTGAAACCCGATGTCACAAGTGGATAGGTCCTTCCTGGCACGTGCCGCCGCAATGAAATCCTCCTTTACATACCGGATAAAAAACTCACTATTATGAGCTTTTCATTGGAACCAAAAATAGGAACCCTAGAAATATAGTTCACCTGGGCTTTGGGACAGCTGTAGTTAACTTTACGGCCGATAGCGTCGATGATCGAGTACAAATTCTCATCCTTCTTTATAGGAACCCCCTTAATTTCAACATTGTTTAGCCTGGATCTTTGTTCATAGGTCGAAAGTAGATACTTCGTACTCGCCAAGTCAGTCTGTAAACAATTTACTGATTCCTGAAGCTTTCCAAGTTCAGACACTCTTGCTTCAACTTCCACGAGTCTTGTGTCAAAATCATCAAGTCTTCCACCAGTGCCCTCACATGTCGACTTAAGCTCAACCAACTCATCCTTGATCACGCGAATGTCATCTACCAAGGTCGGCAAGCTAAGTAGCTGCCGCTTCATGTCCCGTATCTCGCTTAGTATAGTATCCAGCGATGCAGGTTCAGGGGAAGGCATAACTGGTGATGAGATTCTGCAAGTGGGGCATTTCCATTGTGCCATCCTATTGGCACCCAGCTTTCTCCATCCGGTTTCTGAGATGTTTGCACATCCGAAATCTAGATGTTTTTTGCAACTGCCACACTGGACGCCGTCATTGAACTGCACTTTACAAACTGCGCAAGATTTCATTTTAAAAATTATGTAGTTTGAACTGAACAAAAACTTAAAAAGGTTGACGATCTATTTCTTTTGAGTGGCGCGTACTGTGCGTATGAGTGTCCACACAAGAGTGATCAAAATATAGATAATTCAATTGTCTTTGAGATGGTGTCAATTTCATTAAAATACGCCCAGCGGTTTTGGTGGGGTTGTCGTGTTTTTGTCCGTTTTAGACATAATTTTACAAATTAATTACACTATGTTATACGAATAAAACTCAAAATTTTCTTAGATCAAATTATTACGAAAATGGTCTAATGTAACATATATTTTTCCAAAAAAAATCGACTAGCCTTTTAGGCGTGATTCTCATCTTAAAATTAGCTACTCAAGCGGCGCCTTAATCAGGCAGTGATAGGACGAGGTGGGGGGAGGCGAGTGAGGGAATAGAGATGCACCTATACATCAGAGCAAAGACGATATTGCAGTAAAGCGGGATAAAACATTTGAAATATCTTGGTAATATCGCTGGGCTAGGGGACTACATCCAGACCCAGAAAAAGTAGAAGCGATACAGAACTTCCCAACCCCCACCAATCCTAAAGAAGTAAAAAGATTCTTAGGAACGGCATCATGGTATAGACGTTTCGTACCAAACTTCAGTACTCTAGCAGCACCACTAAATAGACTCACAAGCTCAAGTAAGAAGGCTCCCCCCTTTGAATGGTCTCAGGAATGTCAAGAGTCCTTCACTAAACTAAAGGAAATACTAATATCGGCCCCAGTACTATCGTGTCCAGACTACACCATATACTGCAAGATGACAGCAATTGTTGCACTGTATGAAGCGATATAACTGATAACTTGGCGGCTATACAATTGCAGCAAGAAATTATCAAAAAGCTAGCCCGTTTACAGCCACATTTAACGCATAAAGACCACTACCCACGTCTTTTGGTGTTTCCACATCCAAGCACTTACCCAAGTGCATGGATGTGGAAACAGCAAATTAATTCCTAATCGAAATACAAAGATCAGCTACCTATCAAACTGACCACTGACCAAATATGTTTATCATTCAACATAATATTTCGGTCGGTTGCTTCCAATCAAACGCGTTTATTAATATTTCGCGTCGATTTCAACCGATTGCGTTTTAGGGTGATTTGCCACCAAAAATGCGCTATGTAGCGAGGCTGCGCGAGGATGCGTAGCGATGCTGTGAAAATATGTACCTGTTTTCACTAAAGCTATGTGAATTAGTAAAATCGCGCGATGATGCGTAGCGACACCATGACAAGGTGTAAAGCTCAGTGGTGCACACATCTCTCGTACACATCCCTAGCTCAAATCCCTCGCACACATTACATATATTATATATTTGTCGCAAATAGGAAGGCTATCTTGGATAAACACTCGATCTTTTGGGCTTTCGTAGTTATGCATGCACAAAGCAGGTACTTATGCCTTTTTGGAGATAGTCCTTGTTCCAATCTTATCAAAGCAGCGAATTCGGCCACCTATCGTCTCGCTTCTCTCAACAAAACACACTTTCCAGTTTATACACGCCACTTTAGGCCACCTCTCCACTATTTTCCTCACAATTCTTATTCAAACTTTCAATTTCGCAAACGCGCGCCCGCGCGTTCCTTTCTTCTCATTAAAAAAATATAATAAGGAGGAAGAGGAGGATTTCAACACGTTAAATAAAGCAGTAGGAATAATATAGACTGATTACGCTTATGCTAATGCTAAACTTCCATCCTGATAAATCAAGAGCATATAGAAAACACCAAAAGTTATTTGATGGAATAAAAAGCCATAGGAAAAACTACTTCATAAAAACCCGCACAACATACCTATTTATCGAATTAGTCGATATTATCGAATAAATAAATAAATAAAATTCTTGCTACTTTTAAAAGATTGTGAGGATGATTACTCTTTTACGCAAAAACTACTAAATTGAATTTGATGAAACTTTACAGAAATATAGTTTATACATTAGAATAAAACATAAGCTATAATTTATAAAGATTGAGTCAAAGCTCCAGAGCCTTGAACATCGTCGCCGAGTTGCCAGCTTGTCGGTTTTTTATCGATTACATTTCGGGGAATGTGCGATGGAATTGCATAATCTAATTCCGCCCAGCCCGTTTCATCATCGGACTACCAGACGTACGGCGATGCGCCATCGGTACATGGTGGACATCCCACCCATACGCACTAAACGTTTTGAGAATACTTTTATTATGCGTACAGCTAAGGAGTGGAATTCCCTGCCGGAGTCTGTGTTTCCCGATACCTACAACCTAGGGGTCTTTAAGTCAAGAGTGAATAGGTTACTTCTAGGCAAGCGTGCTCCAGCATCGACCACATCATCGCTTACCATCAGGTGAGATGGTGGTCAAGCGCGAGCCTATATAAGATAAAAAAAAAAAAAAAAAAAAAGATTTGGAAAAAAACTAATACCACGCGGGTGGAGGCGCAGGCGGCAGCTAGATAAATATGTAAATTGCTTTTGCTAATCATTACATATCTCTACGTACTACGTCTACAAACAAAATAATAAAGCGTTAGTTAGTCACGCACCGTTACAAAGTAACAGCCCTGTCAGTTAACCCTACCAACTAATTTAATACAGTAAATGTGTTGCGTGCGCCATAACCCTCAGGTTTTGCGCTAATAAGTTTCGCGTCATAATCCACACGCGATTCTTTAACCCCTTCTGACTCATTGTTGTGAGTCATGCAGTTCTAAAAACAAAACTTTCTAATCCATAATAATATTATAAATGTGAAAGTAAATGTATCTGTCTGTCACCTTTTTATGTTTTGACGGCTGAACGGCTTAATATGAACTTGGTACACGGGTAGACCATAAACGGTACTGGATTATGACAAAGGATACTTTTCAGCCCGGATATTAATGTTCCCTTAAGATTCATTTACGCAACATTAACGCAAAACCGTTGGCAAAAACTAGTATTATTATATGCCAAATTAACTATATGTTTGTTTGTTTGATACGTTTTCGCCTAAACTGCAAAACCGATTTTGATAAATGTTGGTATATAGATAGATTGGATCTTGCAGAAGAAATATGGATAATTTTTATCCCGGGAGTAAGTATGTGATTTCGAAAATTTTCCTTTTGATGGTTTCCAAATTTCACGCGGGCGTAGCCCTTGGTAAAAGTTAGTTGATAAAAAAAGAGAATAGAAAATTTTGACTTGGTAGAAGAAAGCCTTGGAGTACCAAATCATCTCATCGCCCTACTTCGCACCCTTTATGGCTCAAGCCAGGGAGTCGGAAAAGTCGATAAAACAACCTCAAAACGCTTTAAATTTTACCAAGGAGTCCGCCAGGCATACATTTTATCGCCCATTCTATTCAACGCTTATCGAGAGCACATTATGAGACGTACTTGCGAGAATTGGGAGGAAGGCATTGGCATAGGCAATTGGTGGTGTGAAAATCACCAACCTGTGCTACGCCGATGACACTACTCTTCTTGCAGCAAATTAGTCGGCAATGGCTGTACTTCTGTACCGAATGGAGCGTATTAGCGAGGAGATGGAACTTGACGTAAACAGGTCCAAAACCAAGGTCACGGTGGTGAATAGATCTGGGAAGTTGGACCTCACTGGCGCGTTGGACCTAGAAACAGTAGACAACTTTACCTACCTGGGTTCCAGCATTAGTACTCGTAACGATGGTTCAAGTGACAAGGAAGTGCGCAGGCGAATTGGCATGGCTAGAAGCGCCATATCTCAGCTTGGAAAAATCTGAAGAGATCGCAACATTTCCGTAAAAACCAAAAGCAAATTGGTACGGACTTTCGTCTTCTCGATCTTTTCGTATGGCACTGAGACTTGAACACTGAAAGCTGCAGACCACAAACGCATCGACGCCTTTTAGATGTGGTGCCTGAGAAGGATGCTCCGTATCCCTTGGACAGCATTTCGGACTAACGTCTCCATATTGCGAGAACTCAAATGCACCTCGCGGCTGTCATCCGAGTATCTGCGCAGAGTTTTAGAATACTTCAGCCACATTACAAGGAAAGACGGTGGCAACCTCGAGAGGCTCATCGTGACCGGCAAAGTAGATGGGAAAAGGCCTCGTTACGTGGCCCAATACGTTGGTCTGAGCAGATCTGCACCGCTCTTGACTCTACAGTTTACAGCGCCCTCCACACCGCCAGAGACAGAAACAGATGGAGAAAGATCATTCGAGAGAAAGTGATGCAGAAGCGAGGTCACGACCCTCAATACTGAGGAATACGACGCAAGGAGGAGGAGAAGATAGCCTAACTTTTCGTTAGTTGATGTTGTTACATTGTCATACGATACTCTTAAAGCAGAGATACATTAAATCTTAAGGTGCCTGTAAACAGGCTACAAAAATTGCATATTGTTGGCAATTTTGTTGACCAATATAGCTCAGTATATTTGCAATTTATACCCTTGCTGCAATGTCATTGTGCAATACATTGCCAAGTGTATTCCAGCATGATTCTGCAACTGGATTGCCGAAGAATTTTGTTGGTACACGCGTAGTAATCATGAGGCTAGATCTCAGTAGTTAATGACGATTTTACGTGTGCCTCTTCGGTCGTTACATGAAACTTCGCGGCAATTACGGCCCAAGCATCCTTCTTAAGGTTACGATCTTTATACGCACTAGCTTCTACATACCATAATTCAGGACGTACATGGATTTCTTTGATAAAGTTCAAAATCTTTTCGTTTGACTACTCGGTCATGACCAACAGAATAAAAACAACAACGGATACACACACAACAATTCATTAAGACGACGACTAACGTCAACGACCTTGAGCGAACAAAACGCGCCCTCGTTTCACACCCGCGTGACCCAAAATTTTGTAGTTTTTTGTACTTTCCTCATTATACTCTAACCTAAAAAAAAAGCCTCAGATTTATTTATTTATTTATTTATCAATTATGGACGACTTACAGCTAAAACAAACAGAATAACAAATAGTACGTGAGACTGACAGCCAATTAAAAGTCATCACTTCTAAAAATAGTTTGGAAATAGTGTGAACAACATAACACAGCTACCAAAAAAAGAAAAACAAAACAGTATAACATTCAAGCTTAAACTAAATTAACATTTCATATTTGATAAAAACCTGAACATACAAAATCCTAATTAAAAAAGTCAAGGCTCAGGCACTTTCTGGCCGAGGACACACCTGTTATGAAAGGATCAAAATCATGCCGCCTACATATGTCATTAAAGCTTCTACTTGCACGCACTATAAATGAATTTTGCCTGTAATTCGTAGAGGAAGATGGAACACGCAACGGTGCGTACCATCGCTTCGACCTTCCGGGAATGTTAAAATAAAATTTGGATAGAATATCAGAGTTATTGATCGAATTATTGAAAATTTTAAATAATGTAGTACAGTCAGAGACTGCTCGCCGATTAATTAGGGGTAATATATGGTACTTCTTGCAGAGATTGAGGTAATCTTCAGACCGGTAGGTCACTTTCTGATGATAACACAAATACTTTATGAACCTTTTCTGAATGCTCTCTATACGATCAATGTACTTGTGATAACATGGATTCCAGATTTCAGACGCATATTCCAAGTTGCTTCTAACAAAAGTACAGTAAAGAATTTTTAAAGTTTTGGCTTGAGTAAAACACTTGGATAGCCGCATTATGAAACCTAGTGCTTTAGATGCTTTAGCGACTATGGCATTGATATGAAATTCAAACGTAAGCTTAGAATCATGATATACCCCCAGATCTCGGATGCAATTCGTTCTAGGTAGTACTTGATCACCTAAGATATACGATGAAGGTATAATTGAGCGCTTTCGAGAATACGTTAGAACCGAACATTTAGCAGGGTTAAGATCAAGCTTACTCTCACGACAATAAGCCTCCAGACGACGTAAATCATCCTGAAGTGCAATCACGTCAGCATGTGATGATATTGTGGCATAGATTTTCATATCGTCAGCAAAACACAACAGTTTGGATGAAAGCAAGCAAGAGTTGATGCCGTTTATGTAGATAATGAAAAGTAATGGGCCGAGCAATGAACCCTGGGGGACTCCACTGGGGACAGGTACCCAACCAGACATATAATTGCTTAATACTACTGCTTGGGACCTGTTCTCCAGATAAGAAGAAAACCATCTGAGTAAATCGCCTCGTATTCCCATACCATATAACTTAGATAGTAAGATCTCATGGTCAATTCGATCAAAAGCTTTACTGTAATCAGTATAAACGACATCAACCTGCTCACCGTTATCCATGGCGTCAGTAATAAAATCATTGAGTAATATTAAGTTGGTGACGGTAGATCTTCCCTTCAAAAAACCATGTTGAAAGGAACTAAACGAATTTCTAAGAGCACTATACACCTGGTTATAGATGATACTTTCGAAGATTTTTGCCACAATACAGAGCTTGGATATCGGCCTGTAGTTTACAATTTCAGTTTTGACTCCTTTCTTGTGGATAGGCGTTATGAAAGCCGATTTCCAAAGTTCAGGTACAATACAAGTATCTAAGGATTTCCTGAAGAGAATCGAGATAGGTTTGGCAATCGAAGTCGAACATCGTACAAGAAATTTGGATGAAATATTATCCGGGCCAGCCGCTTTAGAAGTATCCAACTTGCGAAGCAAGTTAGAAACCTCCTCAACGTTCACTACAATACTACATAATTATATCAGATAGGCTGGAAGATTCAGTAGAAAGAGTGGGTAAAGAATTTCCATGACCAGGGCTAGTATCCAGAAATGTAGAATGGAAGTACGTAGAAAACGCTTCGCATATTGTTTCTCCGGTACGCAACGCTTCGTTATTATAGTTTAAAGTGCTCGGCACTGCATTTGAGTTGTGTCGTTTTTTAACGAAGGTCCAAAAATATTTAGGGTTCTCCTTAATAGATTTTTCGGTTAAGCTCAAGTAGTTTTCATAACATTGCGATTCTAATACCTTTACCCTTTCACGAAGTAGCCTAAATGTTGACTCATCTGCTATGTTGCCGTAAGTCTTAAATTTTCTTAAATATTTGTATTTTTCTTTAATTGTTTTAATTAGTGCCGAATTGTACCAAGTTGGATATGTTTTGCTACGATGTAATTTTTGTGGAATATATTTTGTGTGTAAATTAAGAATAACTTGATTGAAAAAGTTTAATGATTCATCAACTGATCGTGTCGCAAACTCGGATTCCCAGTCAGTCATGGAAATGTCTTTGTTGATAGATTCATAGTCACCCTTGTCGAACAGATATTGCGTCCGTGGCGCGCACTCTAATAGAGGAGCTTCAACGAAATCCATATTAACTAATAGTGCTGGATGGTAGGCGTCGATGGGAACCAGTGGACATGAACATTCTACCACATTAACTAATTGGTTTGAAAATACCAAATCTAAAATTTTACCATGCCTATTATGAACACCATTGTATTGACCAAAATCTAGGGTACATAATTCGTCACTTAATAAAACCTCGTCAGGACCATTTGGGTTCTTTGGGACGAGTGATAGATTGTCGGATAAGACCCAGTTAATACCGCTCATGTTAAAATCACCAATGATGAGAAAGGTATCGGAAGAGTTACTCATAACTATTTGGTTTAATTTTGTGAGGTAATTCCGAAGTTGTAAAGAAAAAGAAAGCCCTAAGTTTTGCTGACATAAATAAATAACACAAATATGTAAGGTAATATATTTACGTGTATTGGAATTTTTCAGTCGTATGCTGAGCCATAAATCCTCTGCAGTAGAATGGAAGGTAGGTTGGCATACAACTGAAAGTTCCCTACGTGTAGCAATAAGCACACCCCCACCACGCGATTGCCCGGTCAAAACATAATCCCGATCACGACGCCACACTATGTACCGTTCATCAAAGAATTCAGAATTTAAAACTCCATCCAATAACCACGTCTCTGCAAGAATAATAATATCATACGAATTTTGTAACATTTGACGATAGAATATATCACTTTTAGTTCTAAGCCCGCGATCGTTTTGATAAAATATATTTAACTTAGGAGCCATTAAAGCCAAGACCAATAATTGAGTATAAATCTATGTAATCCATCAAAATATAGCATTTCATTAAATAATATTGTAGAATAAGGTATAATATAATTAAATAAGTATAATGAGGGTAAAAGTCAATAAGATTTATGCGAGCGCAAGAATCATCCGATGTTAAATAGTAAACACCGGTGCGAAAAAGCAAGCGATAGTGCGTGGTGCGTGCAAGTGCGAGAGAGTAAAACATATTGTAGTGCGGTAAAGCTTTGAAGCAAACGGCGCGATAACGATCACAAAGCATACAAGTAGCTAAACAAAAGAGAGGTGTCGAACTCATTAGTACGGCAGAGGTGTTAAACATTTTGTATAAAGTTATTGTGACAAAAACGGTATTAAACATTTGGAGCCATTGAAGCAAAATATAATAGCAAGATAGGAAAGTATGTATAAAAATTAAGAGGCAAATTAGACAATCTTGTTTAAATCTGACTCCTTCCTTATGATAAAAACTTTCGAATGATTATTTTTAAGTATATGAATTTTGCCATGTTTAACCCATACGTACTCATAGTGTTTATCTTTGGCAATGATTTTAACTTTGGTTAAAAGTTTTTTGTACTCCACGCTAAGGTGATCGTTGACATACACACGCTGAGATGAGCCTTGAAACCCGATGTCACAAGTGGATAGGTCCTTCCTGGCACGTGCCGCCGCAATGAAATCCTCCTTTACATACCGGATAAAAAACTCACTATTATGAGCTTTTCATTGGAACCAAAAATAGGAACCCTAGAAATATAGTTCACCTGGGCTTTGGGACAGCTGTAGTTAACTTTACGGCCGATAGCGTCGATGATCGAGTACAAATTCTCATCCTTCTTTATAGGAACCCCCTTAATTTCAACATTGTTTAGCCTGGATCTTTGTTCATAGGTCGAAAGTAGATACTTCGTACTCGCCAAGTCAGTCTGTAAACAATTTACTGATTCCTGAAGCTTTCCAAGTTCAGACACTCTTGCTTCAACTTCCACGAGTCTTGTGTCAAAATCATCAAGTCTTCCACCAGTGCCCTCACATGTCGACTTAAGCTCAACCAACTCATCCTTGATCACGCGAATGTCATCTACCAAGGTCGGCAAGCTAAGTAGCTGCCGCTTCATGTCCCGTATCTCGCTTAGTATAGTATCCAGCGATGCAGGTTCAGGGGAAGGCATAACTGGTGATGAGATTCTGCAAGTGGGGCATTTCCATTGTGCCATCCTATTGGCACCCAGCTTTCTCCATCCGGTTTCTGAGATGTTTGCACATCCGAAATCTAGATGTTTTTTGCAACTGCCACACTGGACGCCGTCATTGAACTGCACTTTACAAACTGCGCAAGATTTCATTTTAAAAATTATGTAGTTTGAACTGAACAAAAACTTAAAAAGGTTGACGATCTATTTCTTTTGAGTGGCGCGTACTGTGCGTATGAGTGTCCACACAAGAGTGATCAAAATATAGATAATTCAATTGTCTTTGAGATGGTGTCAATTTCATTAAAATACGCCCAGCGGTTTTGGTGGGGTTGTCGTGTTTTTGTCCGTTTTAGACATAATTTTACAAATTAATTACACTATGTTATACGAATAAAACTCAAAATTTTCTTAGATCAAATTATTACGAAAATGGTCTAATGTAACATATATTTTTCCAAAAAAAATCGACTAGCCTTTTAGGCGTGATTCTCATCTTAAAATTAGCTACTCAAGCGGCGCCTTAATCAGGCAGTGATAGGACGAGGTGGGGGGAGGCGAGTGAGGGAATAGAGATGCACCTATACATCAGAGCAAAGACGATATTGCAGTAAAGCGGGATAAAACATTTGAAATATCTTGGTAATATCGCTGGGCTAGGGGACTACATCCAGACCCAGAAAAAGTAGAAGCGATACAGAACTTCCCAACCCCCACCAATCCTAAAGAAGTAAAAAGATTCTTAGGAACGGCATCATGGTATAGACGTTTCGTACCAAACTTCAGTACTCTAGCAGCACCACTAAATAGACTCACAAGCTCAAGTAAGAAGGCTCCCCCCTTTGAATGGTCTCAGGAATGTCAAGAGTCCTTCACTAAACTAAAGGAAATACTAATATCGGCCCCAGTACTATCGTGTCCAGACTACACCATATACTGCAAGATGACAGCAATTGTTGCACTGTATGAAGCGATATAACTGATAACTTGGCGGCTATACAATTGCAGCAAGAAATTATCAAAAAGCTAGCCCGTTTACAGCCACATTTAACGCATAAAGACCACTACCCACGTCTTTTGGTGTTTCCACATCCAAGCACTTACCCAAGTGCATGGATGTGGAAACAGCAAATTAATTCCTAATCGAAATACAAAGATCAGCTACCTATCAAACTGACCACTGACCAAATATGTTTATCATTCAACATAATATTTCGGTCGGTTGCTTCCAATCAAACGCGTTTATTAATATTTCGCGTCGATTTCAACCGATTGCGTTTTAGGGTGATTTGCCACCAAAAATGCGCTATGTAGCGAGGCTGCGCGAGGATGCGTAGCGATGCTGTGAAAATATGTACCTGTTTTCACTAAAGCTATGTGAATTAGTAAAATCGCGCGATGATGCGTAGCGACACCATGACAAGGTGTAAAGCTCAGTGGTGCACACATCTCTCGTACACATCCCTAGCTCAAATCCCTCGCACACATTACATATATTATATATTTGTCGCAAATAGGAAGGCTATCTTGGATAAACACTCGATCTTTTGGGCTTTCGTAGTTATGCATGCACAAAGCAGGTACTTATGCCTTTTTGGAGATAGTCCTTGTTCCAATCTTATCAAAGCAGCGAATTCGGCCACCTATCGTCTCGCTTCTCTCAACAAAACACACTTTCCAGTTTATACACGCCACTTTAGGCCACCTCTCCACTATTTTCCTCACAATTCTTATTCAAACTTTCAATTTCGCAAACGCGCGCCCGCGCGTTCCTTTCTTCTCTAACTTCACGACAAAACATGGCGGTTGAAACTCGCTCAGGGTGTCTTGAATAGACACCCCTGCTTTTTATTGGCTCAAGAACTCATCCGGCAAATTACCGCTTATAACATCCAATCCAAATCGAGTATTTTGACATAAGCAAAATAAAGTGTTGTCAATCGAATAAAATCGAACTGAGATTGAATCGTAGGCTAAATGTTGCCAATTAAACAAAACTGAATTAATAAGTTTACAAGCGATATTTCTTTGTTCCTGATTATTAATCATATCCCTTCGACTATATATACCTTCCTCCTACATATTTATTATAAGGTACACCAACAGCATTACATACAAAACAGTTTGTAGTAAACAAAGAAAAATAAAGGTGCTGGTATGTATGCCTATTATTTTATTAAATAGCCTAAGTTGAAGAATTTGCGCACTCCCGTACCTCCGAGACTACTCTTCTAAACTTATTGAGTGAAACACCGCGTAAGTCAGTATCTAGAGTTGTACAAAAACTATTATATCTTCTACACATGCGGAGAAGTGGAGCGTTGAGACCTAGGTTGGTTTTGCGGAATGGAATATGGAGTAATTTTGTGATGGGATGTCTGGGTAGTTTTGAAGGAACTAAATATTGGATACATTCTACTAAATCACTGCACTTAATAATCCCGTTTGCTACTTTGTACAGGAAAATTAGATCACGCGTACGGCGACGGTCACGCAGTGTCTTTATTCTGAAAATGTGTAGGCGCTGTACATACGGACAGCGATGACTAATTCCCCTAGATATAAATGCAAGATGTTTAGTGAAAGCTCTTTGAATTTTTTCAAGTTTTTGCGAATGAACCGCGTAGAGTGGGTTCCAGGCGACACTGGCGTATTACAACCGACTTCGCACTAGGGTAGTAAACCAAACTATGTTGGTCTTTGGTTGTTGGAAGCCTCTTGTGTTGCGTTTAACAAAACCCAGCATCTGCGCAGACTTCTTTACGACGTCGTTAATGTGTGGCTTGAAGGTGAGCCCATCATCCACCAGAACTCCTAGATCCCGGATTTCTCCAACCTTTGACAACGAGGTGTCGCATAGTGTGTAGGTAGTTGGGAATGATGAGTTTTTCCTAGAGAAACGGATGTGAAAGCATTTTTGGGTTAAGTAATACATGATATTATAATTACAAAATCTCTAATATTTACAAGTTTAACAACTGAATCTATAATTTTATTTGATATAATATAAAATCGTTCGATATACCACTCAAAAGACAAACCTATTTAGTCTAATATGGAAAAACGCCTAGTTGAAAATACAAAGCAAAATTGCTTAATTATATACACATTATAACTTATTCATACTTCGTCAATCTTGACTTAATGTCCTATATCCCCTAGCTGGGGTAGAGGGCGTCCACAGATGTCCTCCATCGCGATCGGTTTTGATCTTCACGCTGCACCTCGCTCCTTATAATTCCGATGCTCGTCGCTTCTGCCAACACGGTGCAACGCCAGGTTTGACGGGGTGCACGGGCGGGGACACGCTTTCTTTTCCCTTAGAGATTCCAGTCGAAAGCTTGCTTGGGTATGTGATCGGGACCTCTTCGGAGCGTGTGGCCAATCCATCTCCACTAGCGACGCTTGATCTGGCGGTCGATCGGACTCTCGTGGCATTTCTCCAACAGCTCTACGTTGGAGATGGTCTCGAGCCAGTAAATGCCGAGAATGCGACGGAGATTATTTGGTGTGAGATATCCTTTGTGACCTTCCATGTTTCGCACCCGTGGAGCAGCACGGGTTTGACATTGGACCCGAAGATTATGAGTTTAATCCTTCGGGTCAGTTTCCGCGATTGCCAAACAGGTCTCAGCTGCGCGAAGGTGTACACACATCCCTCGCACGCATCCTTAGCACACATCCGTTACACGCATCTTTCGCACAAACACCCGCAAGCATCTCTCACTTTTTCTATATAAAATACATATCTCTGCTGGCGCTTCGGGGATCAGAGCTGCGCTAAGCCCGGTAAAAAAAAAATTATGATCTGATTGGTGATCGCATCGCTACATAGCATAGCCGCTACTACTAAATTATTCTACTGCTAAGGCTCTTAGACAGGCTGACTGCATTTCAACTGCACTCCAACTGCAAATTTACAGCTTTCATGCAGTTTATGTGCAGGTGACATATGTAACACATCTGTACAACTGCATCGAAACTGCTAACCGAATGCGCAGTCCCCTCAAATACATTCCATCTATCTAGAGCCGTGTCGTTCGTTCAAGAAATTATCGAAACGAAGAAACATCATTATTGCATTATTTGTAGCATAGCGGTTGGTGGATAAGCGCCCGAGGTATATGAAGCTCCGGATAACTTGTGGCAATTATTCGAGTGATTAAAACAAATGACAGAGTGGCATAATGAATGGGTTTATTTTATTGGCTACTTATTTTGAATGAAAGTAACTTAATGTGATTTTAACAGCTGTTTTGTGAATTGACTTTTATTTTATTGATGGCCGCTTCTAGTTGCAATTGTAATCACTACAATGATCAGTGTTCATTTTTGTTCAAATAATCATTGTCATTATTTTATTTGCTCAATTAACGAAATAATAAAGGGAAAGGATACTCTGTACATTTGTGTGCTTAAAGTATTGAATAAATAAATAATCGCCATAATGTCCAATCATTATATCATTACACAACAGTATAAATGATTATAGAACGAAGTTGACGCTATGATAAATTTAGTAGAATTTCATAAAAATCGTGATATTAAAGGGCCTGTCCTAATAGTGTAACGTTAAATTGCTTCGATGGGCGGTATCTAACGGATATTCTAAGAAAATTTCAAGTTAAGCAGACATTGAGTCAATTTTAATTCTGCAAAAACGAGCCATCAGAGCGATGTACAATCTTCGCCGGCGCGATTCTCTAAGGGAACTGTTTAAGGACATTAACATCATGACGGTTCCTTGTCAATATATTTATGAAAAAATCATGTACGTGAGAAAGAATTTACATATTTTTTTGTAAAAACGGCGGCTGACATAATGTCGTTTCTAGAAATAGGGATCAATTAGTTCAACCAGGTTTCAGGCTGGCTAAAGTAGCCTCAAATTTCAATACCCCTTATTGTATAAAATGTTTCAATAAAATATCTCCCCACGTTCTAGAACTGAATAAGACGAAATTGAAAACTTGTATAAAAAGTACACTATACATGTCATTATAAGTTCATAAAAATCGCTGATAAAAATGCTTAGCTCAATACTAGTCCTACTCCACAACAACTAGGGCGCAAAAACAAGTGATAAGCAGAACATTATTGTTTTAAAGTATTGTTAGACCTGTTAAAAACTGTATGAATACGTACTATGTATGTACCAAATGTAAATCCATTTACTATACCTGTGTGTCGTTCGTTGAGTTGTGTGTGCCCTAGCAGTTGAAAGCGTGTTATGCTCTCTCTAATATCTCTCTGATGGTAGCACATGTATTGGAACATTCGGTTCCCTTCGTTGAGCTGAGTGGTACCAATCCATGCGTCATGTTCGTGAATGCGTGCCATTAGTTGGGATTAGTCATAACTTAACTGCCTCGGCCTGCTTTTAATTACGTACTTATTGTATTTTTAACCAACTTCAAAAAGAAAAGGAGGTTCTCAGTTTGACCTGTATGTTTGTCCGCAATTTTCTCACGTTTGGCTGAACCGATTTTGATGCAGTTTTCAGAAAAGTATTTGTTACATTCTGGTTTTGGTATACAACAAATAGATACCCTGTGACGTCGTCCACATGGATCCGTTATATGTTTTTGTATATATGTAACTTTGTCCACGCATTTCGCCGAAATTTGCAATCGGATCATAATCATTCCTTTTTAATTGGATTAAGTATTTTTCAGCTTAGGTCATAGTGCAAGTTTCATCAAAATCGGTAAAGCAGTATTAAAGATATGGAGCATACAACCGAACTCTCTAAACCCTCTACGACATGTAAGCTTGATATGATGTATATTATATCATGCTTACATGCTGTGCAATAAACAGCAAGAATGTGTAAATTGAGTTATTATGGATATGTTGTCAATCCTTTAGGTACTTTGGAACTTGCTCAATTTGTAGTGATGGTGAACCAAAACTAAAAAGAGACAAAATAAAAATTTTGCGCAAAAATCTTACCGATTTTAAAAACAAAACACTAAAAAGTGCAAGTTTTGTTTTTGAAGTCGGTTATTTTTTTTGCGAATATGGTTTTCTTGAATTGTTTGTTTTACTCTAGACGCTTATACGTGCACGTCTTTTTACATCGTTCTCACATATATATTTTTCCAACCAGATTGATGTAACCAAATAATTGTAATTAACACTGATGGATAAGAGTGTCCGGAGAGTTTCTTGCACATTCTTCTCCATATAGACCTACTGACGCTTGCAAATGTGCCACTATATTCATATTTTGTTTGATAATTCAAAAGTAACACAAGGTTCAGATGAAACAATAAAAAAAAGATCAAATTGGTCAAATTGCATCGCATTTCAGCCATATGAATGAACTTGCAATTTATATCGCCTATCAATGTGAATCGAAATCGAATGGCGTCGAGCCACCAGTAAGGTCGCTAGTCAATCTGCTATTATTTATCTGTCGCTACAATTACACATGGAGCAAAAATACCTCCAGGTGAAAAACCTGTAAGTCCACCTTTGCTGATTTCTCTATGCTTCAAGTTTTGAACAAACAATTTGCCAAGACTATAATCATTACCATACGAAATAACATATATCTAATATCCATCATATTTAACTAATCATTACATCGTAACGATTAAACAGTAGATTTAATCAACTACATTCAGACTACAGCTAAATTAAATTACGAAATCCCAAGCGGTCACTTAGGAGCAAGTTATCATGAAACTGGTTAATCAAAGTTGTACTATTGAAATGTTTGAAAGTTTCGTAAAGTGTGTTTGACACGGAGCCCTAAAGGTTTGAGGCACAAAATAGATGGGTATAGAAGGTTAACTTCAAATTTATATTACATACCGATAACACAGTAAATTCTATATATCTTAGTATCATCTACCTTTAACAGTCGAGTCGTTGCAAGTCGTCCATAGACTGTTCGCCACCGTCTGTGTTGCGTGTTGTGTACCTTCAATACAAGAGGAGGTATACGGTTATCTTTTGAGCACACTTGTTACAACGTAGACCCTATCCATTTCAATCATCTATATTTAGCTCATCCATACATCACTGTAGAAAAGTCGTTTTTGTGCATCGACAATATTACCAAAACAAATAGCCAGGGTGTTAAAGGATAACCAACAAAACCCATTGCCAGCATTTATGGAATTTTTGTCTGTTTATCTGTTTGTCTGTGTATCTTTTTGTTTGTTTAGTTGTGCACGCATCACGTAAATTATACGAAACCAATGTGGATAACTTTTTTAGATAAAAAAATTGTGAGTAACTTGAAGTAATACTTAGTTTTTGTTTCATCGCAATCGGTTCACTTTATCAAAAGAGACGAATTTAAAGTGTTCAAGAAGTAAAATATCACAACACACGCAATTGAGATACTCGGACAGTTGGCGACTCCATATTCGATAGATGGCGTTGTGAATTAGACGTCATTTTCTGAATGGCGGTGTTTAGATTCTCCGCGGAAGAATGAAACTAGAAAAAAAATTGGTAAGTAGGTAGGGCCTACCCTACCTACATACCAATTTTTATTCTAGTGTACCTATAGTAAGATAATTAGGGTACGCAGGTAGGTACGTAGGGTAGGATAGGCAGTTGACGGGAGCAAAGCATCGGGCACAGCTAGTTGTAAAATAAAAATAAATTCATTCAGAAGATCAAAAAAGTCTTTTAGCCAGTATTTAAAAGAAGGTATCCTGCTACCCAATAACTGGG
Source organism: Orthosia incerta (assembly GCA_948252205.1). Lineage (NCBI taxonomy): Eukaryota > Metazoa > Arthropoda > Insecta > Lepidoptera > Noctuidae > Orthosia > Orthosia incerta. The sequence goes on from OX411746.1 coordinate 25,463,263, forward strand.
TTGTGAAGGCCAAAACAGGCAGTCGCTCAATGTAAAATAGTGGTGTTTATCTGCACTTGGCTGGTTCCAAAATAGTTGGGAAAAAGCAGAACAAAATCGCCGCAGGCATGGTTTACGCTTCGAGTTTTATGAAATATTTTTTTGGGTTGTTTTATTTACTGGTTGTATAGAACCTTCTGTACCAATCTTATTTGTGTCTGAAGGGTTTCCGAAGAGTTTGGGTACTTTATAATTAGCGTAATTTCTTGATCGTTTTAGACATGCAGCTCATTTAGTTGTAAACTAATTTGGGTTGATTGGAGATTGAAGTATTGTTAGTCTTAAATTATTAAAGTCAATTACAAGAGGAAGCTAAGCAACATTCTTAGAAAGGGCGATTTAAAGTCGTACCTTAAGTCGCGTACTTGAAGAAAGAAAAGCTTTTACGAATATTACCTCATTATCACTCTTTTGCCCTAATTCAAATTTATTTGCATAGTTATTTTTTTTTAACTTGTCTATTTTGTCGTCTCACCCCCTTTAATATCATATCATATCATATCCTCTAATGCAGACTATATCTTCTTATATCTAATAATTATAATATATTCTTAAGAATATTACTTTACCTTGCCGTCAACGGACTAAACGACGTACAGCAATGTGCCATCAGTGGTGGAAATCCCACCCTTATGCTCTTAAACATTTTGGGAATAATTTCATTGTGCGTACAGCTAAGGAGTGGAATTATCTACTATAATCTGTGTTTCCTGAAAGCTTTAAGTCAAGATTGAATACTACTAGGCAAGCGTGCTTCATTGTCGACCACATCGTTGCTTTCTATCAGGTGAGATACTGGTCACAAGCGAGCATACCAATAAAAAAGCCTAGCTTGTAAAAATTGGTTAAGGCGCAGATACCCCTGAGTATCTGATTTTAAAATGAGAATCACGTCTTAAACGGCTAGTCTTAATTTTTGGGAAAAAATATATGTTACATTAGACTATTTTTTTTAATAGTTAGATCTAAGAAAATTTGGAGTTTTATTCGTATAACATGGTGTAATTAATTTGTAAAGTTATGTCTAAAACGGACAAAAACACGACAATCGCACCAAAACCGCAGGACGTCTTTTAATGAAATCGACACCATCTCAAAGACAATTTAATTTAACTATCTACATTTTGATCTGATGCTTTTTTTTAAAGTCATAGAATAATAAGTAAAGTACAAAAAACTACAAAATTTTGAGTCGCGCGGGTGTGATGCGAGTGCGCGTTTTGATCCCTCAAGGTCGTTGGCGTTAGTCATCATCTTAATAATGTTACTGTAAATATACAACGCCTAATACATAATTTAGGAATAAAATCCAGTTCCTATTAACAACAGTAGGTAAAGGATTTCGATTCGCTCTTCGTTTACTAAATTCCGAACGCTTTCAAGCCAGGTGCGTTTAACGTTGATAACAACTCCATTACAAGTTAGTTCGAAACTACAAGCTCAAGGTAACTACGGGAACACCCCTTTGACAATTACCGCCATTGACTGACGTTGGTGCATAATTTCCGGTAGGATAATTTAGTGGGAAATAATTATTTTTAACTTTGGTACGGAGGAGCTTGTGGTCAAATAAGAATAATCGCACGGGTTGATCTTCAAGATTAAGCAACGCTTGCCGAGGTCGGTCCATGGATGGGTGACCATCATAACATACCAAAATTCCTCCGTCTCTCGGAAAGCACGTAAAGCCGTTGGTCATTGTTATTTGTAGATCTCATAACAATCGTTACGGATAGTTGGAAATTAGGAAATCTGACACCAGTCTTGCCAATGGGGTATCGTCATATATATAGATATAATAAGCAAGTATCGTATTATCCAGTTACTGGGTTGTGAAGGTCAGATAGGTGAGCTCCATGTAAAATTTAATCCATACTATCTATACTATATTAATATATATAATATAATATTATAAAGCTGATGAGTTTGTTTGTTTGTTTGAACGCGCTAATCTCAGGAACTACTCGTTGGAATTGAAAAATTATTTTTGCGTTGGATAGTCCATTTATCGAGGAAGGTTATAAATTATATGACATCACGCTATTACCAATAGGAGTTGAGCATAAATGAAAAATGTTGCAAAAACGGGAACAAAAATTCCTTTTTGAGAGCTTCCGTTGCGTGCGCTGCATAAGAGGTTAAAATTACGCAACATTCATGTATGTAGGGAAGATAGGGTAGGGTAGGTAGGTAGCCAGTTGACGGGAGCGAAGCCGCGTGGGACAGCTGGTATACTAATAATATTACAAATGCGAAAGTAACTCTGTCTGTCTGTCTCTTACCTTTTCACGCTTAAACCGCGAACCGGTTTAGATAAAATTTGGTATGTTGATAGCATGAGACTCTGGAAAGACAGGATAGTTTTTATCCCGGAAATCATCCTTAAGGGGGTGGAAATGGGGATAGAAGTTTGTATGGTATAATTTCTCCCACCAAAATATAAAAATATAGGCTATTTGAAGTACTAATGCTACGCAGACGAAGTCGCGCGCAACAGCTAGTATTATTATACTCAGCTGCATCTGGTTAGATTGGAAGCTGACCCCAATATAGGTGGGCAAAAGTTAGGCAGATTGATATTGATATTTTGGTACTGGCTGTTGGTGGTAAAGAACAATAAAGGTGACTTTTGTTTTTTTTGGGACAATCCCACCGCACTATTCCCAAACCACTGCAACCCCTGAACTCCAGAATCAACAGTAGCGACCACAAGAAAAGCGCCGAAGCACAAGCTCGACGAAGTCCCGGAGAATGAATTTAACTGTTTTGGATCCCGCAACGAAATTAATCAGAAAAGAATAACGGAGGAGTAGGAAAAAATACAAATTTCTACTGCCCTCCATATTAAGCATGAGACAGAACAAACAAGGCCAATATGCACAAAAGGTCGTTTACAACTGGGATAATTTTCAAATTTTTACCCGTGGTGCTAGACAACTCCACGGGTAAAAATTTGCATTAATATTAATGGGTCCTAACATTGTGAGCTGTGGTATAGCAAGAACGCTTGAACGCACGGAAATTTGTTCTAGTTTCCACAAGGTCCGTATAGTAAACAACGTAGTAAAAGATCACTGTTGGATTATGGAACAGCTCCACTATATTAAGATAGTTCTGAACTACAAGCACAAGGTATCTGCGGACACACCCCTTTGACATTTACGGCCATTGACAGACGCTGGTGCAAAATTTCAGGCAGGATAATTTAGTGATAAATAAATTTGGGCAGGGGAGTTGTAAAGGCGTCGTAATGTGAGACTTCTGGAGTAAAAGTAAACTGTGTCTATTAAAGTGTAAATTATTTCATCACCACTGCTCTAAAAACGGTGAAGGAAAACATCGTAAAGAAACTGGCATGTCCTAAAACCAAAAATACGAAGGCATGACATCCACCTAGATTTCTAGATACTTGTTAACATTTGAAATGAAATGAAATGAAATGAAATCGTTTATTTGCTAAATGTAGGTGTACAAATTAGATGTTCTTTTAGTAGAGAGTCCCTATACACTTTACCTTACGGCATGCAAATTTATATTCTTTTTTAATTTAATATACAAAAACACCACTATTTTGTAAATTATCATCATTTCAAAGTAATAACCAGACCAAACATAAAACATAAAATGGCTTAAAACATGAAATGAAAAATAAAATGATTTAGGTTATAGGGAAACATTATTTGAATACAACAATAGTTGATCAACATTATCGACATTAATATAAAAATAGTCAATCTTATCGATATAATTTCAACACAATAAACGGAAGTTATGAGATTGATAATACAGATGAATAATATTAGGAATAAAATAATATTAAATATTAGAATGTCAAAATAAAAATTAAATGTCTGATAAAATCTCTATAAGTGTGCATGTCAATTTAATATAAAATTAATTAAGTGCTAAAATATAAATCAAATGTCAAATAAAATCAAAATAATTAAGTCACACTATTTAAAATATGTCAAATGTCAAAAATAGTAATATAGATGTCAAAACAAAAGAATAAAATAGAAAATAATAAGTGTCAAAAAAATTATTACAATGTCAAGCAAAAGTTTTATCATTAACAAAATCAGTAATAGTGTAGTAACACTTGTCCAATAACATTTTTGTTAACTGTTTTTTTAATACATTGGTGGGTGATTCTAATAAAGTATTCGGTAGCTTATTATAAATAAGAGGACCCATGGATAAAATATTTTTTCTTAATAGGGCTGTTTTGTGACCACCTGTACAAAGTTGATTTTTATATATAGACCTCATGGGTCCTGTGCGTTTTCTTATATCAACCAATGAAGTAAATAACTGTTTATTAGTTTTAACAAATAGGGCAATTTCAAGAATATATAAGCATGGTAATGTGAGAATTTTTAGTGATTTAAATACTGGTACACAGCTTTCTGTAGACTTCAGACCAGTCATCGATCTAAGGCAACGTTTTTGGGCCCTAAATATCCTTTCCCTTTCACTACAATTACCCCAAAATATGACTCCGTATCTTAATAATGACGCAACTAAGCCATGGTATGCTGTCACTAGTGTTTTTAAATTTACTTTTTTGGAAAGAGTGTAAAGTAGATAGGCAGATTTACTTAGTTTTTGGCAAACGTATTCAGCATGGGGTTTCCACGTCAGTTGACTGTCGATATGTACTCCTAGGAATTTAGCCACTGCGGTTGTATCTACGATTTGGTCTTTATATTTAGTAATTATGTCATCTGGCTGTAGCCGCTGATAATAATGCATCACTTTGGTTTTATGTAGATTTATCACTAGGTTATTTTTATTGAGCCAATCAATTATTGCTTTAAGTGTGCTATTTATGTCTTTTTCATATTCTATTTTGTCTACGCTTGCAATTATGGCTGTGCTGTCATCCGCAAACAATGTCATTGGATGACGAATTTGGCGAGGCAGGTCGTTGATATAAAGTAAAAATAACAGTGGCCCAAGTACACTACCTTGCGGCACCCCAAATTTGGTGGTTCTACATGTAGATCGATATTTAAATTCCCGTTTAGTTTTGGTACATACTCGTGATATCTCTGTGTATTGATTTCGATCAGTGAGGTATGATTTTATTAGGTTTAATACATTCCCTCTTATACCATAGTCGTTTAGCTTTTTTAGGAGCGTGTCATGTTTTACATAGTCAAATGCTTTCGTCATGTCTGTAAATATAGCACAAACAGGGTTTTTAATATCCACATTAGTCATAATCACCTTAATAAGTTCAAATATAGCCATATTGATGTTTTTATTTTTTCGAAAGCCTTTTTGCTCTTCGCATAATATATTACGTTTTGTAACAAATTTGTTATCTGTTTATCTCGTTTTACTTTTTTTTTTAGTTTCTTACGACTTATTGTCGGGCCTACGTTGTCCCCCCATATCTAAGTATCTAAGTAATGTAACATGGAAATATTGTAAAGCCAAACCATATTTTTTTTAAAGAGTAGGTTACAGTCGCTTCATGTAAAACACTGGTACTCAGCTGAATCCGGTAAGACCGGAAGCCGACCCCAATATAGTTGGTAAAAGGCTAGGCAGATTGATAGATAGTAGGTAACCGTGGAGTTTCTTGCCGGTTCTTTTACTTAGGAAACAACCAACCCGAACCGAGCGCCTTTTTTGGACGTTTTATAAGTGCCCATGTAGGCCAAAGTGAAAAAAAAACGCAATCCACCAACACGCACTGGGCTCACGTTAAGGGTCCATTCCATATCTCACAGAGAGGAGGTTTGTGTCCCAGCAGTAAGCAAATTAAAAGGCTGATGATAACTATTATTATTACAGAACATAACATGATGCCCATATTCCACAAAAGATTAGTCAGAGGGTTACCTAGTTATTTTTACTACTCCCAAATTTCGAAAATCAATTCCCATGTAATAAAGGCCAGGCCTATTGTCATCAAATGAGATCAAAAAGAGGCTACTAAGGAGATAGAAACACCTAGTAACACTTTGCTCTACCTTGGTATCGAACCCTTACATTGTTCCAGAGTTCAATTAAAGAACACAAGTTATTTATCGATAAATTGATAAGTCGCCTGGATTTTAAAAAAGAACAGTTAGAACAGGCCTTTTTGAACCCTTTACTTGTGATCGTAGCACAGGCCGTAAACAACGGACAGGGACAAGTCACCGACGCGTATCCATTGCATGTTAATAAATGGTGCAGTGTAAGATGCTCGGAGAAGTGACGGGACATTCATGGGGTTTAGTAAGTCCATGTCCTGTATTTCTCCTCTTTAGGTTCTCTTTGAGTTTGGTCTTGAAACAAACTTCGACGACTTCAAAACCAAAGATATAGATATTAAACTGAGCAATACCTTCACAAATTCTTTCACTTCGTAGAATGAGACAGAAAGACTGCGACCAATTGACGACGACTGATGCCACGGTTGGCGTAGTGGTTGAGCGATCGGCTGCTGCGCTGCTTGTCGCGGGTTCATTCCCGCACGGAACTTGAAATATTTGTATGGCCTGCAGAAAGTTGTTTCGGATCTGGGTGTCTTATAGTGTATGTGAAATGTGTAAATGTTTGTAAATGCTCCCACAATACAGGCAGAAATTCCTTGTGTAGTGCAAAGACAAAAAAAAACTCACGCATGAATAAATAATCCGCCTTTGCAAGCCTTTGACGTGACCCAATCTGAATTCTAGACAAAGACAACTACTGGCCGCACATATCTTTCTTACAATTTTCTGCCTGTATCCACTCGGATAAAGAAAAACTCCGTCCATTTTCTATTTTGAGGTTCAAAACTAACCGACAAGGAAAACGAAAAATCCAAACACGACCATCAGCTTCTCGAAACAAGAATTAAAGAAGCTCCTAGCTCTCATTATCCCGTGTCATGTCGATACTACACAAAGTTTCTCGCAAAGCGAAAGTTCCGACATTTGATGACAAAAGTGAACTAGATTACGAGAAACTTTTCCCGCGGTACAGTTATTTTAGCCTAAGATCCTGATGAAATCTGCATGTATTTATGTTTTGATAAAACCTTAATAATCATGAATGCTACTTGTTAGTAAAATAAACTGCTGCAGGGTTAACAGGCAATATCTAGGAAAATAGAAAAAGATATGGTTGCCAGTTTTTCTGTTTATATTAGGCAACCCATAAAATGCGGCTAACTGAGAGTTAGCCATTGAGGTAATAGTATAGAGTTAGCTGATGTTGCACACATACCTAAATAAATAAATACCTAGTATGTAAAACAAACGAAGCAAATTGGGTTGATGGGGCCATGTTATTAAAAATATTGACAGAAAACTAATTGCGACTAGATATTGTCATACTTATATATACTTGATAAAAGAATAGACTACAGAAGGGTTGCCCTTCTGTAGTCTATTCTTTTATCAAGTATATTTCGTAAAATAGTACATTGTGATACAAGGGTGGAAAGTAGGTTATTGCAAACGAGCGAGTTTTTAATGACACGAGTTAGCAATAACCTACACGCCCGTGTATCACACGACGTTTTTCAATACAGTTGTGAGAAAAAGTAAAAACAAATAAAAGAATTTGATTAGTTTATTTAAAAAAAACAGAAAATGCCGCGTTTTTGCAACACATTTTTTTTTACAACGAAAACAGCCTATACAGCCTATTCGATTTAAAAAAAAATGTCTATGTGAAAATAATTAAATTAAAACTGGTAATTAAATATATTAAAAGATATAGATATTATAGATATTTATAATTATATATATATTATAAATATATATATAATTATAATATATATATTATTATTATTATTTATATTATATATTTTTTTTTTTTTTTTTTTTATTATTTTTTTTTTTTATTTTAGGTATTATATATTAAACAACCATTTAAAAGACTTTTAAGAATTCAATTCTAAAACGTACGAAATCATTCATTTTTCCTCGTATACATTCTATACAAATGTATTCTATGTATGGAAACTCCTTGCTACTAAACTTTTTTAAATTGACTTATAAATTTAAAACTCATCTGCAAAAGTGATGATCGAGCTCGTAAACAAAAGTCACGACCGCGTAACAGAAAGATGCCTATGCAAAAGATTTAACTTTCGAATCATAATTATAGCCTCTGAAAGTACGCCATGTTTAACAACTGTATTGAAAATTAAGCTTAATCAAAAACAAATGACTGCAGATTTTTGCGGTGAGATCTCGTACTATTATATACACCCCCTTCAAAACGTCGGATTGATTTGAAACTTTGTACACTTATCAAGGACCGATGACAATGCAATAATTTAAATAGTTTGTCCCATTATCCTTACCAGGATCTTCAGGATTAGTGACTTTTTAGTTCAATTTACCATTAAAGCGTGTTTTTTAGTTTTTATTAACACGTGTTTATTAGCTTGGTATGTATGTACCTATGTATCAATGTAACGGAATCTTTGTACGTGATTTTCACCTTCAAAACGTCGGTTTGATTTGAAACTTTGCACACTTTTCAAGGACCGATGAAAATGCAATAATTTAAATAGTTTGTCCCATTATCCTTACCAGGATCTTCAGGATTAGCGACTTTTTAGTTCAATTTACCATAAAAGCGTGTTTTTAAGTTTTTATTAACACGTTTTTATTAGCTTGGTATTTATGTATCTATGTATCAATGTAACGGAATCTTTGAACGTGATTTTCACCCCCTTCAAAACGTCGGATTGATTTGAAACTTTGTACACTTATCAAGGACCGATGACAATGCAATAATTTAAATAGTTTGTCCCATTATCCTTACCAGGATCTTCAGGATTAGTGATTTTTTAGTTCAATTTACCATTAAAGCGTGTTTTTTTAGTTTTTAGAACTACAATTTATTTTTGGTTGGTATTTCAATAGTAGTAAGACAGTAACGATGACACAGCAAAATTATAAGCTGTTCCACTTTTGAATTTATTACACTTTACATATGCACACCACATCCATACCTACCTATTACAAATACATCATATTACAAAAAACATTTGATCGATCGTTGCTGTAACCGCTAGCTGCATTTTGCAATGATGATTTAAAGTGAAATTTCATGTCTAAAGTCACTCAGCTGCTGTAGCACTTCTGAATAGTATATGAACAATTTGAGGCTCTAAAGATACTGTATATTTGCAATTTATAGCCGTTAGTTATATTAAGATTAATACTTAAACATTTTACGAAGTTACTTAGATTTTTTATAAAAACACGAAATGTTACTTTGAGGAGTTTTTTTCTGTTGCTCTTAAGTAATTACTGTGAATACGAGTACGACAGAAAGTATTCTGTCTCTGTCTTTCGTTTTATAAACTGAAGGAAAAAGTTACTTAGCTAAAATGTTAAGCACTTGTAAGGTATTAAAATCTCTGCGTGACTCACTTTAGCAGTAACTTATCTCAATTTTAAGACATTAATTAAATTATTCATTGTGATGATCCATAATTTTCAAGTTTGCGACAATTTGTCGGCTATAAGCGTAGTTTGGAAGTTCAAAGTTTTCAGCTGCGATAAAATTATGACTTCATTATTATCTTTATGCTCTATTTCGCTTGTGGGGTGGGGCTGAGGGTGACTTTGAGTATTCAGCAAACAATTACCTATTTCAAGCGTTTTGAAGATACAACCTACAACTATTATAAACGTGAATGTTAATATGGATGAATGTATAAGTAACAAACATCCATGTATATACATGGATGTTTGTTACTCTTTTACGCAAAAACTACTAAAGAGATTTTGATGAAAGTTTACAGAAATATAGCTTACACATCAGAATAACACAAGCTATAATTTATAAAGACCTTCTGCTTGCGGTTTCACCCCCGTTAAAGTGTTATTTTATACCAGGGGAACATTAAACCGGGATGTAAAGTAGCCTTTGTGCTTTTTTCTCTCAGCCTTGTGTGTGTGTGTATGTGACATATATACCATACCTTATATACCAACACAACACACAGTTCCTCTGATATAGGTAAAGAGAAAATGAGGCAACGGGAAGAAGCTAGTTATAGGTGAACTTTTGAACCTTATTGATTCTGTTGTGCGCAAGGAGGTTTTCTTCTGTTTTATTAGTGTTCAATCAAAGGCCCGTTACTAACATGGATTTTGATAGTATCACTATCTCGTTTTATCTATAGTTGCTTATATCTATAATCGCAAAATCCATGAGCTTAATAGCCTCTTACCCGAGAATTGTGGTGGCCCAGTGGTAACGGCCGCGACTTACAAGTTGTAGGTCGTAGGTTCGGGGGTCGCATGCCGATGCCCGGCAACCGTAGGCGCGGGCTTGCGGACGGCGAGTAACGGGTAGCTCGCCGCCCGATAAGGACCAGGCCCGAGTCGACGGCGCGTAGTGTTCCACGCGCGCCTCAAAGAGATGTCAGCAAAATTGACGGGGTCCGCTAGGGCCGATGCCTGTCTGGGTCACGGATAATTTGAAAATAGTTACCGCGGCCCTGTGGCTCAAGCAAATGAAAGAACACGGGTGGGTTTTTCGTCAGTAAAAGTCTGACACGCCCTCCCGCTTCACCCAGAGCGGAAGAAGTCATTGGATGATTTCCCACCCAAAAAAAAAAAAAAAAAAGGTCGTAGGTTCGAACCCAGGCAGTCGCTTTACTTTGTGTAAATATTTCATCACCACTGCTTTCAAAACGGTGAAGGAAAACATCGTGAGGAAACCGGCATGTCCTAGAACCAAAAATTCGAAGACCTTATGGCGTCGGCGAGGGGAGTGGCCAAAGCTGTTTTATTTTTTTTTATTTGGCATGGGTTTGCTCTTGACTCTAATCTGGATCAGAGGTTACAGAGACAATGTTGACGATGGAGCGAGCTTACCCAGAAGAAGCCTGTTCAATCTTACATTGAAGAGGGTTGAATGCGTTCTGAAATACAGACACAGGCAGCGAGTTCCACTATTATGCTGTGCGCATTATAAAGGACTATTTTCTGCCAGTGGCTTCGCCCGCGTGAAAGTGAAAAATTATCACAAGGGAACATATTTGCGGGATACAAAGTATCCTATGTGTTATTCCTGACTATAATCTATCTTTATGCCAAATTTCATCCATCTCCGTTCAGCCTTTTGAGCGTGAAAAAGTGACAAACATACAAACACACACACTAAACTTTCGCCTTGTTCTTTGTTTCTTTGCCTCGTGATGATGTTTTGAAGCGCTTGGTGCGAATTTGAGGAATTGCAACTAGGTACGGATGGTTATATGCAGTGCGTCTAGATTTCCGATGGCAGAAAGGGAACATGACATCTGAAATTTGTATTTACCATCGACACGCCAAAAAGAAGAAAAAGTAGCCTGTCTATTTAAAATTGATTTTAAAACAGCCTTGGGATAACACCCCTTTAATTTGAGATTTAATTCAATTGAACATTTTGCAAGACAAAAACCTTTGTCAACTCATTAGACCCAATTAAGTCCCCAAAGTCGAGATCCATATACCTCCCGTCCTAATTAGCATCACAAAAGGTCTACCTATATTTAAAACTCAGGTAAACTCGCTTAAACTTTAGGCATAATTACCTACTCTCATTTGAATACTTTTCTGTTCCAACCGTACTCAACTTTTTACGAGGTGTGGATTCGGTGAACGTTATTTTTGCGCTGGATAATTTTAAAAGCAAGACATAATACAGGCGACTAATTATTGTTCTATTGTAATTTGAAAGTTGATTGTCGTTGAATTGTGAGAAAATGTGTCTTCTTCGCTTTTTCAGACTAATTTTGAGCTGAATTAAAATCCTATTCACTGCGTGAAAAATGTTGTCTTAACCCACGGAAAAATTATATCGGGATGAAAAATCTATGTGCTATTTGTATGAATCTATCTCTGTGCCAAATTTTATCCAAATCCGTTCAGCCATTCTGACGTGATTGAGTAACAAACATACATCTGTCGCATCAAGGCTGGCCGATAGATGCAAACCATCGGGAAGACAGGATTTATTCCCTTAGGTTAAGACACATCGTGTGTGGGCAGGTAGGTGGGTCAATCGTGCAAATGAAATCACATAAGTTATTCGATACACTGTGTATTTTCAAATAAGACTCAAGTTACATTCTTGCTTACTAATATTACGGATCGACACTGATTCTACGACGTCTTAGCTCTACGGCTGTTAGTACTCAACTGCTCTATATTGCTGTCCCCACTACGCAAGCGCTTATAAAAGCGCGCCAATGCGTAGTTGCTCTTGATTGCCGCTAGGGGCGTGCTTGTGATTTGACTTCACGTCCGTACTATTGACTAAACCCGACACGGCCATCCTGCGAGACAGGCGTCCTCGTCTGTTTCTCATTGTCAGGTTCTAACAGTGTATCGAATCATGTGGAAATCCTCAATGGATGACCTCAGCCCTTGGGGAAAGCTGAGGGGTCTGTCAGACTCCTACTGACTAAAACCACATGGTGTTCTCTAGGCCGTAATTCCTCTTGAGAGGCGAACGTGGAACACACACGTCGCCTTCTCGAGCCTCTCTCAGGTGACAGATCCCCAAATCTATCACCCGCAGGCATCATCTTCTTGTCCTCGCTCCATGCCATCTCATGGTCACCTCGTGTTGCACCACACGTCGACTTAGTCCACTCCATCCTGGCAATCTCCCATCAAACAAGGGATGTTCTTCTGAAAAATACAAAATTTTCAAACAGTATTTGCTCGTCCAATCCTGACTCAACCTCTAGAGTGAGGAAATATTTTTAAACAATCAAACATGATCATTTAAATCTCTCTGTTCACTATCGCAAGGAACGAGTAATTCTATTTCCGATTTAAGGAATAGCAATTTAATCATTAATTTGGTACCTAAAAGCACCCAATCTTCGTGATTACAAAGTTCAAGTACCACTGATAAGTCATAAATCTCAAATTAAATCAAACAAAAGAAACAATATACCATGTTTCTTATTCACGATTTTTAACCATCACATAGCTCTACTAGCTATCTCATAGCTCTCTTAGCTATCTCAATTGCTCTACTCGCACATTTCCAAGATGTCGAGTCAACTCGACTCTCTGAACTTAGACCTTGTTCACACAGAGATTTAGTACTTACTACTTTATCTACAATCTCAATTGGTACTTGAGCCCTGTGTGTCTTACCAACACGATCTACGCATAGTAATCAAAATTTGAAAACCAAAACTATTTCAATTTTCGTAATGAGGGCTTGACGATTCGAACGTCACTAACATTAACATGATCTCTTCACACGCGTGACTGCGAGTTTACTTTCCTTTAACCTCATGACTCAATAGGAACTTTCTGTAAGGTTCCCAACACAAACATGAATTTTCACACCAGCCATAGTGTCACACAGACTTACAGGTGCCATACAGGCCAACAGCCGTTGCCATAAAGGACTACAGTTGTCATACAGGCCTATAGTTTCTATAAAGACCTTCACTTGCCATACAGGCCAACAGTTGCCATACAGGCCAACAGTTGCCACACAGGCCAACAGTTGCCACACAGCGCTCGGCTACTCCTGATCGAACTAGATTATTGGGTTCGTTAAAATAGGGAAATTTTAGAACCCTACTCTTTAACTAAATCATTACCCTGGGCCATGTACCACTAGTCGCTCCAAACAAAGTTTAAAACTTATTCTGCAGCAAAAACTGCCAAGCTTATAGAAACCCTCGAGTAAAACCTCCAACGCCATGGCTCTCTAGCCGACCAGCAATTATATTGCTCTCACAACGGTCTCTCGGTCTCTCTCTAGACCCTGACCTCCACCAGAATCCACTGGTACGGTCAAACATAATACGTTCGATAGACTGAATTACTCGACACCTTAAGCTTGCTCATCATTATCAAATCCTTTTGACATCAACATCGACTGGTACATGACCCGCTGGCATCTGCCCTAACCTATCTTGTGCATACTTGTAGGTTCTAGGCGTACCTATTTAAAGCTTTCGGTGTATAACGATCACCGTCCTGTCATAATCACCTATCGTGTACCTAATAAGGGCCTATTTAGTTTTCGTATTAAGAGTTTTCCACACAACACTATTCATTAGAAAAAGGTCCGACGATCAACAAGTTCAACAACTAAACAAAGTAATTGTAACAATGCTGTTAATCTTTACCATAATTCTTGCAATGCATACTCAACTCAAACCTCTTCGTAAACCCATCGCCACATGTTACTCACGAGGTGCGGTCCGGAGCTTCGAGTATGAGTAGACATGTCAATCATATTTGGTCTCACTACCAATGTCATCAACTATGACATCCAATTCCTGAGGAACTTGGTGATCCGGGATCCTTCTCACAAGATTCACGCTTTCTACTCAAAGATCTCGGAATATACCGACCGTTCATATCAGGGGAACAATTAAGCCCGATATTATTTGCGTCTTAATAGGTCGTGTGAAGGAGCTTTACGAATTAATTCGGATCAATATTCTTAAAATCTCATCATTAACAGTAACCCTTTACTATCGTTCTCTAACTCAGTCTTTATGTAATGAAAACGATCGCGATATCTACCACTATCATAATATTACTTTGAAAGTAAGCAAGTGAATTCAGATCTCAAGGTGGTGGTTGTAAATTGTTGCGCAACCATAAGATCTGTTCCGAATACACGTAAATTATCAGTACCGTTACTAACTCGATACAATTTCCTTTGCCCAACGACTTTACTAACTCGCTTTGCCACTGAAGATGACTAATTGTTAAGTCACTTTGGATAGATCATCTTCTTCATCATCTGCCTAGCCTTTTCCCAACTATATTGGGGTCGGCTTCCAGTCCTACCGGATTCAGCTAAGTGCCAGTGTTTTACATGGAGTGACTGCCTATCTGACCTCCACAACCCAGTAACTGGGTAACACGGTACCCCTTGGCAAGACTGCTGTCAGACCTCAAGCTTCTGACCACCCGTAACGACTGTCAAAGATCTTCAAATGACAGCCAGGACCAACGGCTTAACGTGCTTTCCGAGGCACGGAGGAAACTCGGTATGTTGAAATGGTCACCCATCCACGGACCGACCTCGTCAAGCGTTGCTTAACCTTGATGGTCGACCCGTGCGGCTGTTATTATTTAGCCACGAGCTCATCTTCTTATGGGATATTTAATCCTAAAGTACGTACTGAATCAAATGTTGAAACTATTCCGCCAATAGGAAACTCATTAACTACTTGCTTTTTAGTAAGGGTGTCTTAATTAGCTAGTGATAGTGCTAGATATAACCATGACCAACTCTGTTGTCAAACATGAACACTCTTAAATTTTGAAATAGCATCTCTTCACTAGAGGACATTCGACCTCACTATTGAAATAAAATGGAAGCGACTCACCGAATATTCCATTCCAAACTTGCGCGTGTTCGTAACGTTCGGCTACCAACTGCGAACTGCTAGCCTGCCGTCGGTCTCAACCTCTCAGATGTTGACACGTCAACCTTCGCATTCAGCATTTGAACCGCTAGCCTGCATGAGCAGCAGAGGCTCCACTTCGACGCAATATGGTATCTGAAACGTGAAAAACATTACGAGAGTATATGTTCACAGTTATCTTAACTATACACAGCTTTGATGGAATTTAACCGGTGCAACGGTGTAGTAAACTAAACCTGCACAGCAAAATGGATTATTGTGGACATGAACCACACATTACAGTGTCCCATGTGTCTAGGTAGGTAGATATGTGGGCTTTATAGAATCCAATGAATGCCATAGCATTTTAAGTCTCAATTTCTAGGCCTGGTAAGGTTTACCACCTTTTAGACAGTGTGGCCCTCCGACGACCACAAAAGAAGAATACCATGCTTCTTCTTAGTTAAGTCTCACTACATAAAACTATCACACTACAAAAGTAATCAGAATATTTCATTTGGAATTATAATAATTTCCAGACTGAAATGTAAGGTAGGTACGTCACTGTCACCATATCGTTCTAAACAATGATAGTCAGCAAAGGCCAGTCAAGGGTTATTGCCAGTGTTAGTAGAATAATAACCCCAAAACAACACCAAAACTTGACCATCGATTGTAACTAAAGTAAAATTATGACCTGACACGGGCCACCCGGACGATCCACTGACCGCCATACCCTACATAAAATCAAATTTTGAATAATGAACACTCTTGGCCATAGTCATAACAAAATGAAAACGACTCACCAGATTGGCATAAAGATCAGTGCGTATGGATCTTTCAACACGTCCACCCGCTCTGCCTTGACCTGTTCAGCTCCTTGGTTGTTACTAGCCTCCTCGCGGCTCCGCTCTGGACTGGTTTTTCATTATTTTGTTTTCGAGGGTAGTCGCAACTGACACCGTAATTTTTTTGCAAGAATGTAACCGACATTTTCACTAGCATTGTTTTTACGTGTGATCTCATTAGCACGATTGAATCCCAATTCTGATGTCGCATCAAGGCTGGCCGATAGATGCAAACCATCGGGAAGACAGGATTTATTCCCTTAGGTTAAGACACATCGTGTGTGGGCAGGTAGGTGGGTCAATCGTGCAAATGAAATCACATAAGTTATTCGATACACTGTGTATTTTCAAATAAGACTCAAGTTACATTCTTGCTTACTAATATTACGGATCGACACTGATTCTACGACGTCTTAGCTCTACGGCTGTTAGTACTCAACTGCTCTATATTGCTGTCCCCACTACGCAAGCGCTTATAAAAGCGCGCCAATGCGTAGTTGCTCTTGATTGCCGCTAGGGGCGTGCTTGTGATTTGACTTAACGTCCGTACTATTGACTAAACCCGACACATCTATAATTAATATAAGTAAGATGTTCTTTGTGAAATGGAAAACTTTCCCTGTAAAAATCAAGTTCATCATCTTCATACCCTTGCCTCATTTTATTTGGGGTTGGCGAAGCACGTTTTCTTGTTCGGTTTTACTCTGTAAAATGTCACGCTATCATGCATACCCTTTTTAACCGACTTCAAATAAAGAAGGAGGTTCTCGCCGAAATAATATTTAGTCGCTCATATTTAAATATTTTTCTGCTTTCCAACCTTACTTAACTTTTTACGAGGTGTAGATTTGGTGAACGTTATTTTTGGCAAGACAAAAGATAGGTGAGTAATAGTACATTACTGCAGAATCCAGTAAGTAAGCCCAGGATGGCTTTCTTACGTTGAGGCTTGTATAATGCTTTTCTCAAAAATGAAATAAAGTTTAACAACAAATTCGTTTAATTAATATTGAAGGTTACATTTATACTGGTGCAATTACTGTTTGATATTGTGAACGATTTACCGGGGCATTTAAATTTGTTTGTTGTACATCTTGATTAACGCCGCGGACTCATAAATATATCCATCTCATAAAATGCAATACCAAATATGACTAAACTCTAATCTGGTACTGTTTTTTTTCTAAGCAGATCTAAAGAGCCTACCTACTGTACTGTCCAGTAAGTAAATTACATACTTAATTACTGGACAGTAGGAGATTCCAAATTTAAAATCACGCTTCTTACTGGACAGTTGTGAATAAGTCTCAAGTAGATTTCACTTTCTGGATACTTTTTAGAGATGTTATGGCAACATTACATACCATTTTTGAGATTTTTTTTATATTGTAATTAGAAAGTTGGTTATGCTTGAATTGGAAGAGAATTTGTCTTCTTTGCTTTTCAGGAACGTTTTGCAGACTTGATAATATAATCTTAGCTAGGTACGCATTTAATAATTATGAGATGGAACACTAAGTACCTGTTAACGTTTATACGTCTCACTTTGATATTTTACATAATATCATCTCATCATGTTCTCGTGCGATTTGAAACTACATTTTTTTTGTCGGTTGCTACCAATAAAACATAGTTTCTACTCTTTTTCTTCATATTTTGGGATAAATATCAGGGAGTGTAGACTTTTTACCTCACTAAAACAACTCTGGTGATCACCATCAGCACATGAAAGAATGATTGATCCTTTTAAAGACCAGCCCAAAACCCCTCCTGTGCAACGCCTTTAAAGTACCAACTTATTTAGCAGTTCATTACCTACCCAACGCAAGAAATAGAGTAGTTTAATAACAATACAATAAACAAAGTTAAACCTAAGTACGATAACATAAAAAAAAATCAACATGATTGATTTCACGAACGGACATTTCCATAACTCCACATAAATGTGGGAAAGTCATATTTTTTCTCTTATTTCCAAGTCGACGCGTAATAATTATTTTTGCTAGTGCGGAAAGTAGGTGATTTAGGATAAATCGACACTAGTCGGAAATCATCTTACGTACGTGTATCATACAACATTTTACAATGCGTTGTGCGAGGAAATAAAAAAATATATCTGAACCAAGCAAGAAATTAATAAAATGGCGGGCTTATTCAAGCGAGCTCAGCATATCCACAGATTAACTAATATTGCCTCGGGCATATCTACTGCGCATGTGCAAATAGCTGTCACGTCGTAACGCAAAAAGGCACGAGCAAATATTCATTCTGCCAAACATATTTAATGAATATTTAAAATTAATTTATTGATCAAAATCAAAATCTAGAGTAATTAAAAACGCCTTTAATAAAGTATTCGTTTTATTTTACCTTTTATATGAATGAAAATCTGTACTTAAGTAATTTTTAAACTTTTATCAAATAATAAAAACTCTATGCGGCTGGCTCACGTTTGAGTTAAAATTTAAAAAATACAGGAAAGTCAAAAGCACTAGTAAAAAAAAAATGACACTTGCCGCACAGTTTGGCTGCTTGGAAAACGCATGGACATGCATTGTAAACTATATTTTCCACATAAAAATATTATGGTTACTATTATCAGATATATGATAAATTTCTGCAGATATACCACACTTCTCCGATGCAGCCATAGATAAATTATGTTAGTTAATAAATGGAGCTCGAAGGATGATTTATTCCGCTAGGGTTGTGCCATCATAAGTCAATGTCACTTCGCGTTCTTTTTACTTCACTAGAACATGTGTTCATTATTATAATGGTTTGTCTTTGGCGTAGTTACATTCCTTTTTGTAAAATTGTGAAACTATCTACTTGATGGTGATGTAACAATGGTTAGTCAATAAAAGTTTGAGGATCGTTGTTGCTCGGTTTATAGAATAATCTTACTATTTTCCTAATAAACGCGAATGTTTGGATCTGTGGATGTGTGTATATTTGTTACTTAATCACACCAGAACGGCTGAAAGGATCTGGATGAAATTTGATACAGAGATAGACTAAAGTCAGGAATAGCAGATAGGACACTTTATATATATGGCGGCAACGGCATATGTTCCGATAATTTTCTAATTTTACGCGGGCAAAGTCGCTGGCAGAAGCTAGTACCATATGAATATAGATTTAGACTAACTGTGTTCATGCCCGCAATCTAATGATAGGAGTAATGTTTGTCAAATGTGGACAATTTTTTATTTTATTTGTCCACACACTACCATAATTGCCGGCCAAAAAACTGGGCATCCTAAATAGAGTGAAGCTATACTTTACGCCTGGACAGCTTTTAACTCTATACTAAGCGCAAGTCCGATCCTGCATGGAGTATTGCAGCCACCTTTGGGATGGCTCAGCTAACTGGTTGACACCAAGCTTCACAGCTTGGCTCATCGCCGCAAAGTTGCCTGCTAGTCGGTCTTCTACAGACTGTACTTGGGTGACTGTGCTCAAGAACTCCACGACCTCGTCCCACCAGCCCCCTTCTACCATCGGACATCAAGACGCACTGCAAGTTATCATCCTTGCCTTGTTGCCATTCCACCAATTCGCACCAAGCGCTTCCAAACATCCCATATAATGAGCACAGCGAATGAATTGAACTCGCTACCTGCGTCAGTGTTTCCGAACGCATTCAACCCGAATCTCTTCAAAGTTAGAGTGAACAGGCTTCTTCTGAGTAAGCTCACTCCATCGTCGACTCTGTCTCTGTCACCTTTGACCTAGACTAGAGTCAAGAGCAAACCAATCACAAAAAAAATTGCTTTTCTATTTAACTTATAAAACTTTTAATAAATAACATTCAAGCTCAGACCTTAATCACAAACCGAGTAATAATAAACTTTGATTACATTGCAAGTGTAATGATAGCGTCATTTATTACGAGCAAGCATTGTTTCGTCTCACGCAGACACGCAGACCATGTCTGTGTATTATAATAACCATTACTTATACTTTAATTAAGTTAGACATAAATGAATTAATCTTTTGAAAGATGTTGTTTATGAAAAGATACACACATGATTTTAGGAAAATGTTTATTACAAATTTCTTCTTTATCTAATATGCGGCTATAATATACTGAAATATCTATTACTTTACAAAAACTCTCATCTTACTTGTAATCTAATCTCACTTACCTCAACGATAATCATTTAATCCTTACCACGGGGTCTCATTGCTAAAAAAGAAAATTTGGTTCAAATAAATCTCAATAGATGGCGCGACATGTACACACAATTCAATATAATTGTGTTTGTGTGTAAAATTAACATTTTCTGGAATTGATCATAAAAATTGTATGTTCTTGTTTAATCAACTCTCCTATGTACAAAATTATGGAATATTGGGCTCTTAACTCACATTTCAATGATTATTTGAACAGATCATTTAAATTTGATGCCAATAGATGGCGCATTTTTAAATTTCTGAGGCATTCCACTCGATTGTTAAAATTTGCATTGCAACAAATTTTGGTGCAAAAAATTTTAAAAACATGCAAAAAAATACTATAAAACGAACCTTCACTGTATTTAAAGAAAAACATATTCACGAACCTAGTAAACCCTTTTACTTGCAAGTCGCTGCTAACACCATCTAATGCCGTGAAACGGGATTGAACGCGATTGATGTACTTACAAGAATAACAAGATTAATCAGATGAACAACGCTAGATACGTCGGCACGGTTTCTTTGTATGGGATGAGGCTTCTGTATGCTAGTATTATATTATCTGTGTCCTTACTTACACACCTAACAACATTGAAAACAAATTTTATCTAAACGTTACCAGAATACCCAAACGTGAACAACGCAAAACACCAAGACTGTTTCTCAATTCATTTACCTTAATAATGTGTTCAACTTCGGCAATTTCAGTATCTAGGTTCCCTAAATCTACTTCAACTATTGCAATTGATCAGTAGATCAATTGCAATAGTTGAAGTAGATTTAGGGTGTGCCCTTAGGTTTATTCAATTACACTTTAACCGTCCCCTCCATGTTAAAAAAACTCTTATAATTATTTCAGTCAAAAGACGTCCACTGCTAGGTATCGACCTCCTATGCTCCTATGTTGAGCTTATTGCATCCAACGTAATCTCACAACCTTCACCAAGTTATCGCTTTTCTTCGGCCTTTCAAGAATTCCAAAAAAAAACTCCCATGTTACCTGTAGTCTTTTAATCCTTACACACCTAACAACAACGAAAACAAACATTATCTAAACGTTACCAGAATACTCAAACGTAAACAACACCGAAACCCCAAGACTGTTTCTCAATTCATTTTGCGTTGCAATCTAACAAACATCCGAAACTTATTAAGCTGTTTAAGTACTTCTTGAAGATAGAGATAGCATGATCTTCCATCCCCCTCTTAGGATCCTCCACCAGAGATTTGCAATGCTACGTTGCTATGGATGCGTTTAATTTCATAATAATCATTAGCCTTTTAATATTCGTACTGCTGGAACACAGGCCTGCCTCCTCTTTGGGAGAGAGGGAAGGGCGTGTCAGATCTACCAATCATATTCATTGTTCCGCATAGCATAGCACTGGTTGAAACGGGTTCCATCATAAGCTATGTTATATGGAAGGATGCGTGATATAGATGGGACCTATGGATGCGTGCTATGGAGACGTGCTATGGATGGAAGTAAGAGTGGTGTGTAGCTGCCCGTACCTTCCCTACTGTCGATGCATCGCATAGCTCGAGCTGCGCATACTACCTCGCGGTGGCGCATCTTCAAAGCACTTCTTACTCACTCCGCTTCACAGCTTAGCATTTGTAGAAACGATCACATAGTTAGCTTTCTCATCCTCGCAGCATAGCTGCATAGCAGATCTCTGATGGAAAGGCAACCTAATTCCCGATCACGTACGAGATTCTTCACACGTACTTTCAGGACTTAATAGGTCATATTCGTATTAATCTCGGCGGAAAGTTGTTGAAAGTGTTTCTACGTTTATCGTTGTGTGTTCTGAATTAATTATGTTGTGGACGATAAAGATTTTCTAGAAAATAAAAGAGGGATTAACGGGGTAGGGTTCCTGGATAGTGAGCAAAATAAATACAACAGAGAATCATTAGATAATCAAAAAGCATTAATGCTACACACTGAAACAACTACCATTTGCTGAGGTCGGTCTGTGGATGCTTGACCATACATTAAATGGTAATGGAGCCCCCAGTAAGAGGCCGGAACCAACGTTTCGGGTTCCGTTATCGGGTAGCCAGAAGCTCAAAATGTGAGACCAGACTGGCCAAGAGATAACGTGTTATCTAGTAACCGTGTTGCGGAGGTTATATAGGCAGTAGTTCCCTGTAAAATACTGATTTTTGATTGCAATTGGTTACACTAGAAGCTGGAAAACATTTATATAACTGGACAGATTGATATATCTACCTTTAGTCGCGACAATCTAAGAATTCGGATTGGACAGCTATAAAAATCCTTAATAATAATTCAACTTGATGTTTACGAATGGAGGTTGTTTCCAGAGGTCCACGATTCTATTGTTCCTCTTTTCCCACCTGGTCCATGAAAAAAATATGAAAATGTTTCATATTTTTCTAAATGGGTCCAAGAGATTTAAATTTGAATCCATCCAAAGTACAGTCAGTAAAAACAATTACTTGTAAGAAGGAGCAGGTTGTTGAAAACATAACAAAATAAAATCTGGTCTTGAATGGTGACGATACGTAAGCATAAACTAGGCATGAAAACATCCTGGGAAGCTGAATATTATGAAAAATATCATGTAAATAAACAAAACCGAACAACTGAAATTTTTTAAATGCTTAGTTATGTCTGTTTTATTTTAACATTGAGACAATTAACTGTAATTCTTCTGAAACTGCGTTTTTTTTAGATTTACTGTGATTATTCTGAAACTGTGATTTCTTGTAATGCTTGAGTCTATTATATTATATTGTAAGATTAAGATGATTTATTGTGATTATTCTGAAACGATTTTTTTTAATACTTAGGTCTATTTTAGTCTAAGATTAAAATAATTTACTGTAATTGTTATAAAACTATGATATTTTTAATGGTCATGACGATTCATGTGATACAGTAAATAGTTCTTAGTTATCTATATTCATTGTGACTTATTTTATAGAAATAGTAAACATTTGTCCCTTAGCCAAGCTTTTATTACTGACTGTACCAAACATTGTAATTTTTTTTCCTTACGGGTGTAAGGAAACAAAATATTTCATATTTTAAAATGTCGTGGACCCGTTGTATGAATTTTCATTTTTCGAAAACAATAGACTCGTGGACCTCTGGGAACAATCCCAAATGGTACTCGTTGTTATAGTCTATGGGTAACATAGTAATTAATTAGAATTATGAATTTTATTTTTCGATTTCTTACGTACAAAATTATCGCGGCATATAAAATGAGAATGATCATCGGACTTTTTAGATTGTCACTATAATAAGGATAGATTAATCCATTCCTTTAAAAATACAACTCAAAAGGTTTAAAATAACACCTTTGAGGATCAAATTGGAGCTGTC
The DNA here is from genome assembly GCA_948252205.1 of Orthosia incerta. NCBI lineage: Eukaryota > Metazoa > Arthropoda > Insecta > Lepidoptera > Noctuidae > Orthosia > Orthosia incerta. The sequence goes on from OX411746.1 coordinate 25,487,027, forward strand.
GGAAGCGTTCGAGATTTCAACTTAAACTCAGTATAAACTTTGTCTCTTACTTAGCTTGCAGAAAAGCTTAAAATCGTAGGGATCCTTCCAACACTAGTAGGTAGTTGGGTACAGAGGTGAAAGTTCGCTAGTTATTTATTTTTATTTTTATTAATGTGACTGCGTGTGCTGCTATTATTGTTATTATGTTATGAGTCTGTGTTGCTTGAAATAAATAAATTGAATTGAGATGAATGGCATTTATCTACTTTAAGAGAATATTAGAACCATTTTTTTTGGAATGATTACAAGATTAGTTACACGAAATGCCTCTATTCCCCAAATGATAAGGTAGGTATGTAGATACACTCTTCATCACCCTTCTGGGAATACAGGTACACGAGTACACTCATACTTCTCAAGAAAAGTTTAATCCCATCCCATCCTATCGGGCGAGTCTGTTCTCATCAACCGGATACAAATTTGGATCTCGGAATACATATGAGAAATTACAGATGGACAAAATTCAAAAACACTTTTTTCCGTCCCTGGAAGGTAACCCATCATCATCATCATCTTCCTGCCCTTATCCCATGTTACTTGGGGTCGGCGCAACACGTTTGCTTCTTCCATACCGTCCTGTCCCCTGTCACGTTATTACTGACTCCCTTTTCTTTTATATCACTCCCCACACAGTCCATCCATCTTTTCTTTGGCCTTCCTCTCCCTCTCCAACCATCCACATTTATATTCATAACTCTCTTAGTAACATGCATTTCATTACTCCTCATCACATGACCATACCAGGACAAACGGTTGCCCTTCAACTTTTCTGCCACTGGCGCTACTTTCAAACTGCCTCTAATATACTTATTTCTCACTTTATCCAATCTTGTCATGCCGGACATCCATCTCAACATTCTCATCTCTGCTACATGCAATATCCTGAGAATGTTGAGATGGAAGGTAACCCAAACATCATAATATAAATAAAATTAAAATATTTTTTTATTTTCAGTCGTGAATACGGCTGTCAAATACGTTGAAACATGCCGAAAATTACTTATAAAGTAGAGCAAGATTATCCGGTTGCATAAACTTGTCTTAAACATATTTACACAGAAAATATCTTGTTAAGTTTCAACCACTGCACAGTAAGACGTTCCGTAGTAAGGTACACACGTCCAACTTCACTAGTTCTTCAAGAAAAGTTAAGACATTAGTTCAGCTCATGTTAATGAACTACAAGTCTCGGTGCAGTGGACTGCTAAGTTTATTCTGGGAAAACTTGTGCTTGTCAAACAAGTTATTTAAATTGTATAGCGTTTAATTAAAAAAAAAAAGTTTAGAGAAAGATTTCAGATGTTCTACAAACAAACTTTACAATACCTTTTGCCTTTTGCTTTTTTTTTTTGACTTAATCCAGACTTCAGGTAGGTTTTAAAAATCTTGATTCCTGATTTATAATCCCTATATATAAACGTTTATATACGTTCCCTTGACTGCAATAGGGAACTTTGGTTCCCAGAATAAAATGGTTTTTGTATTGTGGCTGCTAATTAGCAATTAGCTTTTTGGACTATTTGCCCAATTACAGCGATGCGGAGGTATTGTTAGATGCCCAATGAGTTCTTTCCTCAGTCTTATGAGTTTCTCCCACTTTTTAGCCGACTGCCGAAGGAGGGTAATGTGTATAGCAGTATGTATGTATGTTTGTTACTATGTGGCGTTCCAGACACCAAACGCGTTGGCCGGATTATAATGATTCTTACGTCAATAAATTCGTCTTAAACCATGTGAGTGTTACTAAGGGCTACATTAAAATTGAAAAAAAATGGCGGATTTTGGGCGCCAAATTGTGGGGGCCCAATTTTTTTTCTTCCAAACCCATTGTGTGGGATATCAAAATAAAATATTTTTATGAGATGATAACAAAAAAATATTACACTTATATGTTTAAATGTACCTAATTCGAAAATAAAGTGTTAATTTAAAAGATATTAATATAAAACTTAACTTTTTATTATACTTAAATAGCTTGTGCCAGCGGCTTCGCTCACGTGAAAGTCGAAAATTATCCCGAGATATGTTATATATTCCCGAGATAAAAAGTATCCTATGTGCTATTCCAGACTTACTATCTATTTGCCATATTTTATTCAGATTCGTCCAGCCGTTTAAGCGTAAAGACGTAACAAAGATACAAACACACGCTCAAAAAAATAATAACTTTCGCCTTTTAAATATTAGTGTGAGTACTCTCCGTTCAGCCTATTATTTTACTTTTGACAGAATTTTATTAACAGGGAACCATATGCAATAAAATACAACAGTTCATTGACGCTTACAGAAGTGAAGCGACGTGCTTTTCTGCTCAGTTATTCCGATTAATTAAAATTTACAGTTAAATCGAATTAACTTAGCAGTAAATATCGCAATGTAAATTAAATATAATAGTACATATTAGTTGTAATAATGTTATTATAAATAAGATTTGCAATTAAGGTTCGTCCATCCAATGAAGTTTAAATGAAAAAAAAAGTAATATGTATTGGATACTTAAACATAGAAAACGATAATATTTGCGATTTTATTAAGATTAATCGTTGGATCTTCTCCATATAAAATGGAATCTTCACTTGAATAAAATGATTGGTAAAATTCATATTTTATGTTAAACCGATTAAAATGTCTTCATTAATAAAGTCGATTGTTGTATGCAATCGAATCGGTACCGCATTAGTTCATCACTAAATCATTTATTTTTGAGCTGTCAAAAATTAAATATCATGCTGGATGGAGCTGTAGTGTGAAATGTGATAATAATATTTTTCGCTTGAATACTTCTGATATTTATAAAAACCTATTCCATCCCACAGCAGGGCAAAAGCCTTCCCCAAGTCCATAGGCTGTCAAATAATTCAAATAAAGTCTATTAAATGAATATTACACCTTCCCCAACCTAAAAATCAAACCGAGGACGCCCCGCCTTTAAGGTTATACTAGTCGAAAATACTTCCATACAAATGTAGTCTAGGGATTATTCCACTGTTTGACGATGTACGTTAAAAATAAAAATTGATATCAATTTGTCTCATCATTATCTAGCCATGTAAGGAAGCAAAAAAGTAAAAAAAGAAAATATTTGAAAGTTATGAGCGTCGAAAGTTACACATTTCGACACTAATTTTAACGCATTTTTGGGCGCAAATAAATACCATAAGAAGACGAAAAATTGCAAAACGGCCTCCATACGGTAGATAAGTAGTTCAACAATGCAAGTAATGCATTTTAACCCCGCGCACAAAATAGTTCGTGCCGTCGACTAGTGTACCCTTAAAAGTCGCGCTTGATACTCTTCATGAATTTTGTGACAATTGAAATTATTTTTTATTTTTTTACCAAATATATTTTTTACTTAACTTGTTTCTTTTTTTTAATTTTACCATGGTTTTTATTTATTAATAATTTAATTTAAACAATATATACAATTGAATATTTCTAGAGTTTGGCAAACGAAAGTAGAGACTGAAAAAGCGCGGAAAATTTAAAAAATATCAGTAAAGCAACCCTAAAACTAGTATGACATACCTGGCATAACCTAATTTGATACTTTAGAATTATTTATTAAATTTCGTCTGATTAAAAATACATACCTCAATTACATATAGTATTTTTAGATATTATGTATCAATCTCAATAAAATAAACAACAGTATTCTATAATAATTTTGGTTTATTCAACTTATTAGCGTCATTCTAACTTATTATATCTAAAACAACACGTAAACAATCTTGGTTTTTCTTTAAATTCGACGTCTTTCTCCTGTTGTTTTCCTTGATATTTATCATGCGAAACGAAATCTCCCGTAATCCACTTTAAATTGTTTAATCATTTTTCACTTAATAAATGCTATTATCAAGACCACAACAAATCACCAAAAATTGATGTTGACATTATTACAGCATTGCCATGTAAAAAGTTTGCAAATAATTCGAGTGTCTACTTTCGTTTGCCAGACTCTAATCTATTTCTCACCGAGTGTTTCGAGACATTAGTAAACGGTTAGTCGAATGTTTGCGTGACCAGAGGGCTGGCCTTTTCTTCAGCCAGAGAATCAGCATTGCCATTCAACGTGGTAATGCTGCCAGCGTTCTGGGTACGTTTCCCATTGACATCGATGTGGATGAATTTTTTGATGCGCAATGAGCCCCTTTTCCTCTCCCCTTTGTATGTAAGTTTGTTTTGTTATTAGGCATAAGATTAGATATATTCAATTGCATTAATTGACTTAGTGCAAAAAAATACTACTTCTCTCTGCGTGTTGTATGAAATATGCAGAAATACAGGTATTTCAAAACAAAGCACTGCTGGAGACTCCCAATATATGCTGTAGGTACTGGCTATTCATTAGACCTAGACCGGCACAAGTTTACCAGTTCATCAAGAAAAGTTAGGACATTAGTTCTGCTCGTAACCAACTACATGTATTGGTTCAGTGGTCAGTTGGAGCTTCGGACTTCGATAAATACGGATGTTAACAGAGTGACGACGGTAGTTTTTTTAGGGTTTCGTACCCAAAGGGTAAAAACGGGACCCTTTTGCTAAGACTCCGCGGTCCGTCTGTCTGTCTGTCCGTCTGTCACCAGGCTGTATCTCATGAACCGTGATAGCTAGACAGTTGAAATTTTCACAAATTATGTATTTCTGTTGCCGCTATAACAACAAATACTAAAAACTGAATAAAATAAATATTTGAGTGGGGCTCCCATACAACAAACGTGATATTTTTGCCGTTTTTTGCGATAATGGTACGGAACCATTCGTGCGCGAGGCCGACTCGCACTTGGCCGGTTTTTTTTAAATTACATCTATACCATGATTATATTATAAAGAGGAAAGATTTTTCTTTGTTTGTTGTACCGAATAGGTCAAACAAACTAAGTAAATAAACTACTGGACCTATTTAAAAAATTCTTTCACATGTGGAAAATAAATATTAATTATAACGTAATAGTTAATAAAAATGCAAATTAATTTAGAACTATACAGTTCATTATATAGAACTATATATTTTTAAACTTTACTAGTGTTTTTATTCGGGAATACAGGTTGACCTCGTCAATGGATCAAGATATAAAAAAAAAATTAAACAAAATTTGTAGTGAATTTAAATCACTACAATATTTATAATAAATTGTATGGCATAAAACCCATAGTTAAAGAGATATTTTTACTCCTGTAACACAGGTTGCTACGTAGCAGCCAGGGCTTCAAATAAGTATGTTACACCTGTTTTTGGTGTCAATAAACAATTTTATTATTATTATTCATTTGCAATAAATGTGTAAAAAATCAATGTTTTGACCTTGAGCTTGGAAAATCTTTAGTCGTGGACACCCTACGATATGTAGGTTTTGATACAAGTTTTAGGGTGCCAAAATAAAGGTTTATACAACCTACCTTACGAAATAAAACACAAGTTCACGTTGATTGTTGAAAACCACAGGCTTTTATTCTTGAAAGATACAGAGCCTTTTTTAAACATAGGAGTTTTTCACTTGAAAAAATATATCCATGCAAAAAAAGTTGTTTTACAAAATAATTTTTTCCTCAACCAGCGTTCGAACTTTTGCCATCTGATTTATATTTTCGCGGTGCATTGTCAAGGGAATTGCTCTGAAAAATGCAAAATGTAACTCACGTACATATTGTGCTGGGCTGTAAGTTACTTCGGATGCTGTGCTGCAAATTGTACTTCAGGGCGTGAATCACTGATAAAAAGTGCAAGATCGGTGTAGTGGGCAAGGTACAGTCGAAGAGCAGTGGGTCAAGTTCAGTTTTTTGGATGGTAGTTCTGATTTGTTTGCCGGTTTTTTACGGTGTAGCCCCCCGCTAGACCGAAAAAAAGTGTACAATGAAAACAAAAAAAAAAACAACACCCACAACGTGAGGCACTTCTCGATCACCTAGGAAACTAAAAATTTTTCAATCGATTTATCTTGCCGTCAATTTTGAGAATATGCTAAAATATTTATAACTTTATCGTTTAAATAACATTTAAAAAAATATAAATAATCATTTTTGGGTGATAAATTGAGGGAGGTACAGCATACTGCATGCATGATAGTACAAGCGAAGACCCGCACAAAAGGAAGACGCCGAGGAGAGAGATGGAGGCGCACGAAGAAAACCGAAGACGTACGAACGCGCGCTGACTAGACACATACAGTACCTACGCTAGCTGCCGCTATTGTGTTATACACTGAGCATCAGCTGTGTTGTTGTTATTTTACAGTTTCGTCATATTTTATGAAACTAAAAGACTGTAAAATGTAATGAATCGAAATCCGTTCCAACCGGGTGCTCATAAGACACCACTAAATTTTTAACGGAATGGAAAGAAAGTACCAAATACATTCCTGTGATTGTTTACCCAGTAGATTTAAAGATATTTAAGGAAAGAGAATTTATTTGGCCTTGAAAATAAGTTGTGAAATTATTTCAAAACGCATTTTCAAGGCCGAATATTTGACCCAACATGGTCTTTCAGCCTGCAATCTTGATTTTAATTTTATTTTTCGCCAACTGAAATATACACGTACGTCATTTGTTCCAACGTAATAAAGAATATCCTAGATAGGGCAAAGGGTGTCCACAGTGGAGTAACAATAGATATTACACACACACACACAGTAGATATTGTAGTAACAATATATTAAAGAATCTAAAAGTTAATAATTATTTGCTTGTCACTTTACGCACACAAACTTACAGAGGCAAACTTCACCAACATTACGCTGTAAATGTAAATCCCTACATTCAGCTCAACAACTGTAATAGAACCATCCAACACGTTCCAACGAGGACTTGATTCACTCACCGCTCCACTGTGGCTCACGGTTGGTTTCAGAAGTAGCTCTAAAACTTTTTCTGTGTGCGCTTGAGTCTATAACGAGTTGTCCGAACTGGTGGTAATGGTCTGAACGAGGCCGAGTTTCAACTCTCGCCCGATTTGTTCGCGCCTTCGCTTAAGGGACACTTACGAACAAAGCAGCTCTGCGTCATTGACGCCATGACACTTGAAATTCGCTGAAAGAAGTTCCTAAGCGCCGTGTAATTCGCATCGCTTATGCGTTTGTTAGAATTTGAAGTATGTGTGACGACATTAAATCGCGAATTTTCATTTTTCAAGTGACAATGGTTTGCTTCATAATACATACCTGTCATATTTATTAAGAGCCTACCGACAAATGTTTAAGTACCGACCTAAATTATTATTGTGTTGTCAACTACCTACAAATGTAAAAGAGTACCCGCCTAAGTAAATATTGTTGTGTACAGGAAATAACTCTTAAACTTGTATTAAGACGCATTGATGATATTACTATAAATTATTACGTAATTAGTAATGATTATTGTGATGTATCCTGGATTTTATATTGCTATATTAGTATTATAAGTCCTTTGAAACAATTGGTACAATACTGTCTGTTAGTATCAATATTCTTTCGAATATTGATTAAGTATGACTAAAAAGGTGTTATTAAATTCCTTAATTGTCTTGTTACGTTTTAAGATGGATTCATTACATGATAATTGATAATTGTTCATCTAATTGTGAGATTATTTAAAGCAATATAGAAAATGGCGGGACACCGCGCCATTTTCTCATATTGGACGTATTGAGACACTGATAGACCCGAGATTATAAAATATTGTGTAATGGATAAGCTGACTTACTTTTCTGTGAACTACAAGCCAGTACAGGCCAGATATATTATTATATTTCCTTTATCATCAATAATTGGTGTAAGATCGACTACACAAGGCTAACGTAAGTTATTTGATATTATAACTTTATTATTGCTAATGGTTGTGTTGAAACTGTATTTACATCATATTACGGCCTTTATTCCTAATATGTTATATTGATTTAAGGGCTAGTCTATGTCCTTTGAGTTATCCTTGTTATTTTGTTTATATAATATTGTAAATACTTTGCTGTTGTAAAAGATATCGATAAATTCTATGAAAGAGCTTCCGTGGGGTTTCTTGCCCTTCTTCCACACGAGAACTAGGTATAGCGAATGGGCAGTAAGCTCGATGAGCCTTCTAAATATAAATTAATTGACAAGCCTTATTTAAATAAATACCTAGTCTTGTCTTTCTGTGCTTTTATTCATAAAACCCTTGCCTTACACACCGCATACATTGGAACCCTGATACACAGTAAATAATCAATAACCATCTTGACATTCAAAGCTTGCTATCTTGGTAGATATCAATACTTTTATATAGAGTTCCATTCATGATTCTAACATCAGAAGTGGGATTCAGCTCTAGCTCACACAGATTTCTAATGAATTCTATTTTGTCATTTTCATAAACAACTTGTCGACGAGTCGCCAACTCCACTCGCACCAAGACGATGACTTCGCGATGCCGCCCCAGACGACGGCACTGCGAGCTGCATAGCTTGCGGATCTACAAGCTGTACGACCATTGGAACTACGGTTCTTCAGGATCTTCGAGTCTGCTAACTATTGTCAGAGTCTGACCATGGAAATCAAGCCATCAGCTACAGGAAGAAGTAGCTAAAAGTGGTGAGACTTTGGTTTTATTTGTTTTACTATTGAATATATGTAAATTTTGAATATCTTGTGTTACATAGATATTTTTGAATAAGCGTAAAGCAATATTTTCTGAGGTTTTAAATTTATTTACCAGAAAATTGGTATTTATTACTTAATAAAATCGTAACATTTTGGTCTCGCCATAACTCAAGATCTCAAAATCGAGTTAAATGTATGAGATTTTAAAGAATTTTGTTTAGATTTTTTTATGAATATTTTGATTACCAGAGGGTATTTTTACAAAAGTGTACCCAACTTGGTAATAAAACAGTTAGTGACCACATTCACACTTATGAGGTACAAAGGACTTGCAAAGAATCGTTATTAGAGAATAGTAGTTTTAACAATATTCTCACGTTTATAAGAAAATATTCTCTTCTCCGATTTTCTCTTGGCTGTCTTTTGGGTAAAATTAAAAAGGAATAGTAGTTACAGCATGAGCTGTAGCGAAATTATTTTCCTACAACCCGTGTTAATTATTAAAATTAATGTTTTAATCTTCAGAAATATTAAAAGTAACAATCTAATTAATATTTTCATGACCATGCATTTTGATCGATCTGAAAATAAATGTAATAAGTTTTAGGGCTATTAGAGATTCAGATTTGAATATAAACAAATCGTGATCTAATGGTATACAGAAGTAGAATTATAAAAAAAGGTCACTATTGGTCTGTTATTGGTCCAATGTTAGTGCAGATTTCAGGTGAAAATTCTGTAGTAATTATCTTTTCTTTGCATTTCTTTTACCGTGAAAGTGCTTATTCTGTGGTCTTAGTCAAATAGCTAATATTATTACGACGAAAAGTCAAGTACTGGTCAGAGTGCCCTTGACAAAATCCGTAAAAATATTACTGGTCAGAAGAAAATGTGTACAATCAGTACAATTTGCAACAATATTGTCAGGTTGACCGAGCGATGTATTGTTGGTTGGTGAAATAATATTGAATTATTGATTTCCCATTTATTTTGACATTGATACCACTGAGCTATATTTTATAAAAATATAATAAAAGATCTTGCCGAGTTATATTTTATAAAAATATAACAAAAAATCTTACCGCAATTCGGTAAATGTAATAAATAAAGACCTTACTGCAATTCGGTAAATGTAATAACTAAAGATCTTACCGCAATCCGGTAAATGTTATAAAAGATCTTGCCGCAATTCGGTAAACGTAATATAAGTTGTTACCGTAATTCGGTAAAGTAATAAAAGATTTTACCGCAATTCAGTAAATGTAATCGGCATGTTTATGCTACAACTTATTCGCTGCTAAGCCTTATAATTTGCGTCAATTGATCTCTCCAGCAGCGGGTGAAAGCTTTTGGCATGTCTATTTATTTGGCTCAAGTATCCGTTACTAGGCCTTATATTTGGCGCCATTCAATCTCACTGGTAGCGGGTGAAAGCGTTTGGCGTGTCTATTTATTTGGCTCAATATCCGCTACTAGGCCTTATACTTGCCGCCAATTAATCTCACCGGTAGCGGGTGAAAGCGTTTGGCGTGTCTATTTATTTGGCCCAACCATTCGTTAGTAAATCGTTAAATTGGTATCTGATAAATCTCACCGGCGATTGGTGAATGTGATTGACATGTCAAAGTATCTGGTAAATAATTTTGATGGTGTATCTCAGTACGACTGAAAGTGACCACGATGTCTTAAAAGTAGCATTGTATGTTTACCTGAATGTAACTGGTTAAAAACTTCATTATTTATTAATAATGATGTGATAAGTAAGATTTGGGTATAATAATCTTAAAACACTTATCTTGAGTCACTATTGTGATCCAAGCTACAAAGTAAATTTAAAAGTCTTGTGACATTTACTTTTGTTTTCATTGATATGCTATTATCAAATAAGCTATATAAAATTGTACATATGTACTTCGTGGACGAAGTATTTGTCAGTATGGCCGTGTTAGAATTTGAAGTATGTGTGACGACATTAAATCGCGAATTTTCATTTTTCAAGTGACAATGGTTTGCTTCATAATACATACCTGTCATATTTATTAAGAGCCTACCGACAAATGTTTAAGTACCGACCTAAATTATTATTGTGTTGTCAACTACCTACAAATGTAAAAGAGTACCCGCCTAAGTAAATATTGTTGTGTACAGGAAATAACTCTTAAACTTGTATTAAGACGCATTGATGATATTACTATAAATTATTACGTAATTAGTAATGATTATTGTGATGTATCCTGGATTTTATATTGCTATATTAGTATTATAAGTCCTTTGAAACAATTGGTACAATACTGTCTGTTAGTATCAATATTCTTTCGAATATTGATTAAGTATGACTAAAAAGGTGTTATTAAATTCCTTAATTGTCTTGTTACGTTTTAAGATGGATTCATTACATGATAATTGATAATTGTTCATCTAATTGTGAGATTATTTAAAGCAATATAGAAAATGGCGGGACACCGCGCCATTTTCTCATATTGGACGTATTGAGACACTGATAGACCCGAGATTATAAAATATTGTGTAATGGATAAGCTGACTTACTTTTCTGTGAACTACAAGCCAGTACAGGCCAGATATATTATTATATTTCCTTTATCATCAATAATTGGTGTAAGATCGACTACACAAGGCTAACGTAAGTTATTTGATATTATAACTTTATTATTGCTAATGGTTGTGTTGAAACTGTATTTACATCATATTACGGCCTTTATTCCTAATATGTTATATTGATTTAAGGGCTAGTCTATGTCCTTTGAGTTATCCTTGTTATTTTGTTTATATAATATTGTAAATACTTTGCTGTTGTAAAAGATATCGATAAATTCTATGAAAGAGCTTCCGTGGGGTTTCTTGCCCTTCTTCCACACGAGAACTAGGTATAGCGAATGGGCAGTAAGCTCGATGAGCCTTCTAAATATAAATTAATTGACAAGCCTTATTTAAATAAATACCTAGTCTTGTCTTTCTGTGCTTTTATTCATAAAACCCTTGCCTTACACACCGCATACATTGGAACCCTGATACACAGTAAATAATCAATAACCATCTTGACATTCAAAGCTTGCTATCTTGGTAGATATCAATACTTTTATATAGAGTTCCATTCATGATTCTAACACGTTCGAGTCAAACTACATCGATCGCAGTGGCCGCGGCCGCTTGTACATGCTAAGAAAATTCACCGGATCTACGCGAATATTCGTGTCGTACACGACATGTCCATCATGTCCACAAAAATAATTTTGTCGGAGCTATGCTCGAGTACTCTCTAGTGCAAGTAAGACTTTTTCTGTTTCTTTCACAGTTGATGTGTAGAAACGACACGAATTCTTGCGAAAGCCCGGTGACTTTTCTTAGCGTGTACAAGTGGCCAGCAAAGCGGAGCCTTTGCTCGGAAGTCTACGTTCAACAGCAACGCAGGAATACTATTAAACAGTTTTTAACGCCTGCGATATTCCACTAGCGTTATTTTATGGGGAAACTTTATTTCAGCAAGGTTTTTGACGTGACTTTCTGAAGATAATGTGGTTGGTAGGGGCTTTCTTTCGGCCTTCGTCGGTGAAGTTTGACAAAGTTGTTTTGGAGTGCAAAAAAGGGACACGTGATGCAATGTGTCGCTAAGTAATGAGATAGGCAGGGTTTGTTTGTTTATATTAAAGTGGAGGATGCTCTAGACCGCAGGCTATACTAGAACGTATAAAGAGGGATAGTGCTATTCGTCCCGTATAGTCTCACCCTCACAATGGAACCATCATAGTTTTGGCACGTCGAGTAAGACCCCAGACGTGCTCAAATAGTTGATGCAATTCGAGTCGATTGCGGAAATTCCAAAACAGTATAAAATATAAATGGCGACAATGGTGTTTTTCACAGTGGCTGGCAAATGAGATTATCGATTTCAAAACACAAATTTATAACTAAAAACATATTTTATTTCTATAGGGGTCAAATGAATTTGGGTTTATCGATTTTTTTCGTAGTAGAAGGTTGGCAGTCAGTCATTGGTGGCTAAATATTTTAAAGTCGATTACCGACAGCATAGTTTGAGCATCACCTACTCTAAATAGACAGCAAGACGTTCAGTTGGATGGACATACACAAGAACAATATTATTCTATGACGGCACAGTAGTCTGAAGTACTGTGTAGACGTAGATATAGCCGGCTGTCTTGGACAACGTTTTCATCCTGTGCAAGATAGACCTATATAGGTTTGTGTGGAGTGGACACGGTTATGGTCCGTAATTCTTGTAATTACTATGTAGCTAAGGTGTACATGAGAGGTCTGAGAGTCTACAGTCCTTTGGAGCGTAGAGGTTCAAAGTAGCATGTAACTGTGTTTTAATTTTAGTAATAGTACATTACTGCAGCGGCCAGCAAAAGAGGCATTGTTGGACGAACATGTATTTACACGTTACACACGAAGCCGAGGCACACATACGTCAGTCCATCAATGCCTAGTTGTGGCCAAGGCATGTATAGTGCTTTTCTCAAATAAAGCGCGGACATTAAAACTAAATAGCACCTACTCGTACAACTCATTTTGTCATATGCAATTACTTTTCGAAATCAATGACGAACAACAATAATATTCCCGTTTTAAAGTGTTATTTTTTTTCTATAAACAGCTTTACATTTGCAAGCTAGTTCGAAATTTAAATGAAACCTTTGATAAGTTACCTTCTTGGTTGTCATGTTTCGGAGTAAAAGATTGTTCCATTTTTAAATTACACGACAGATGTGAGTTTACTATGTAATTTATTTGGCCGCTAAACACGACAGATATGGATATTCATACAACATTTGCCGGCCGCTGCTCGAATGTATATGGCCAGTACAGCAATTGCAATTTATCTCGAAGAAGGTTGTCAAAATAATGCTCAAATTTCCAAGCATGTTTGAGAAAATGATTATAACAAAACAAGTAATAGTGTCTATTATAGTTTCTATAAATTTTGATATCATAATAATATTTCTTTAGTTTAGTAGTAAACTTGCAGCACATTGTTTATAAACTTTACATGGTTTTGGTGATGAATGGAATTAGATACATTAATTGAAGCAGTAACGTGGCTGAAAAATTATAATTTGAAAATTAACACAAATAAAATTTTGATTATGCACTTTTAGCCAACGATCATCATTATTAGAGAATAATGATGATCGTTGGCTAAAAGTGCAAAGTCTTGGCATTGAATATAATAATAATAAAATACAGACAGCTAATAGTACAAATTTTTTTGGTCTAACAATCGACAGAAGCTTAAATTAGAATGCGCATATTGAGGCTCTAGCCAAAAGAATAAGCAGTGGTGCATATGCGTTATATAAATATTATCACGTACTCTAAATGTAGAGGCGCTATTAAGGGCCTACTACGGTTTAATTGAATCCGTCATTAGATATGGGGTTATCTTCTGGGGTAACTCAACCGACAGGGATATCATCTTTAGGAGACAAAAGTGGTGCTTGAAATCTATGTTTAATCTCAAAACTACCGATAGCTGTAAAAATTATTTCATTAAATATAAAGTAGTAACATTACCTTCACTTTATATATTAGAAATGGCAATGTTCGTAAAAACAAGTCCACATTTGTTTCCTCGTATAGCAGACAAATTGCCAAGAAATAGGCGTGATGATAGCAAACTATGTTTACATACATCAAAAACTGCACTTATACACAAGAGTGTTTTTTGCATGGCACCAATTATCTACAACAAATTGCCCAAAACTTAAACAAACAATGAAATTGATTTTGGCACAAAAAGCATATCTAGACACGCGGCAGCGTGTCAAGCCAAGTTCAAGCAAAAAAGGAACTGGCGACGCAGCAGCTGTGTGTAATATTACACGAACCATTTGGAGCAACTTTTGTCATCTTAATAACTCAAAATCTGTTTAACATAAACAAATGAAATTATATAAGATAACTTATATGTGAAAACCAGCCAAGTCAAATCTTGAGCTACAATTTATCCTAAGTTATCTGCTATATGTAAATAAATCGACTATTCAAATTTGAGAAGTTATATTTTAAAACAGCAAATATTGTTGTAGCAGAAAAAGAATGAAATTGTGTTTTTAAATTTATTTTAGAATGTTCTTGTAAATAAATTTCAAGATACAGTACTTGGCACCATTTAGATCTTAATTCTTTTGTCGGCGCTATCAACAACCGCGCATATTCTTAGTATTGAACTTGGCTCCCTTTTTCACATTTATTTTTTTGATGGGATTATAGTATAACATAATTTTTAAACGACTCATGGTGATTATTATGAATAATTGTAACTAACTTTGTAGTACTTATGGTCATGTAGTAGTGGCGAACTAAGATATGCCTATAATATTATAAATTTCATTATAATTGAATGTCTATTAAAGTGATGCAAATCTTCATTGTGATAATTGTAATCTGTAATATTGGACTAGGAAAATAAAAACTAAATCATTGGATAATGTAAATAATATTGAATATAAGAAATCTGTTTGTGTGAATGATGTTTAATGTATAATTGTAAAATTTAAAAATCATTAATTCAATAATAATAATTGTATCGCCACTTTGAGCACTCCATGGCGGGTGGGGATAGTCGAGGGATGAAACAATTTTTTGGAAAAATCTAGATTCAATAAAAAACCACAAGGCGAAAGGACCGGCGAAAGCTGGGACTGCGCACCAAAAGGCGGGACCGGCGAAAGCTGGGACTGCACACCAGACGGCGGGACCGGCGCAAGCCGGGACTGCATCTGCCCTAGCAGGAACGTCCAGAGGTGATACTGCAGTGGGATCGTCTCGAGGTGGGGCTGCGGCGGGACTGTCAAATGACGGGACTGTTGCGGCACTGTCGAGGGCCGGTACTGCTGTGGGACCACCGAAGGGCGGAACTGCAAACCAGCCCACCGGGCATAAGGGAACTGCCAAAGCTGGCGCGACACGGGACGCTTGCGTTAGAGATCGAATGACCTCGGACCTTGCGGCCCCAGACGCGACCGGTAAAGACAGCACCTCGTCGACTCCCGGCGGCCAGCATGAATCAGGCTGGCTTCCGGTTGGACGAACTGGGGCGCGAAGGAAAAAGCGCCAAAAGCTGAGAAAGCAAGCGGCTCTGGACCCCTCCAGACTCCTACGGAGGGCCCATCAAAGAGACCGCGTGCTGCTCTCAGCGGGGACAGCGGGGACATGGCGGCCAAGAGGATGAAGACCCAAGGGCAATCATACTCAACCGGATCATTTAGGGATGCGGTGGCGGCTGTGAAACTCGCTGTCGTCACAGTCAAGTAC
Source organism: Orthosia incerta (assembly GCA_948252205.1). Lineage (NCBI taxonomy): Eukaryota > Metazoa > Arthropoda > Insecta > Lepidoptera > Noctuidae > Orthosia > Orthosia incerta. The sequence continues at coordinate 25,502,917 of OX411746.1, forward strand.
CCGGAGGAGTACTTGAAGGCGGAGGACTTGGTGCCGATCCAGGAGCTCATAATTGAGAAACTGGAAGTGGCGCCGGATCCTCTGCCTGTCCTCACGGTTACTCCCGGAGTGGTCGCGGGTGCAATTCATGTATCCTGAAACAACTCTGATGCAGCTAGCTGGTTTCGGGGTGCCATCCACACTGTGGAACTTGGCTCCCTGAAACTCAAGGTCGTCGACGCCAAGGGCCTTCCAAAGCCAGTCAAAATGGCATGGAAGAGTCGCAACTTGGCGTTGCAAGACTCTGCCCGGGCCATTCGATTGCTCCAGCGACTTAACCCTACCTTGAGGACGAACGACTGGAAAGTCGTGAATACACTCACTGAGCAGACCGGCATCCGTCGTATCGTCCTCATGGACGGGGTGTCCGCTGGGGTCATCAAAGCCACGGGCTACTCTCTTCCAGGAGGGATTGAACGATACTCGTTCAAGCTCCTGGAAGAAAAAAAGGGAGAGGCACCTACTGCGGAAGCAGAAGTGGAGCCCTCCAAAGATGGACCACCACAACATGGGGAGGCCATCGAAGAAATCTCTGCTGACGGCGCAGCGCAGGAAACAGAGATTGGGACCAGGGCGTCAGAGGCAGACCACGAGGATGACATCCTCGGGGACTTCGACACCCTGGGGATTGAGTCGCCGACTGCTCTCGAGGAGAGCCAGGCGATGGAGGAGGGGCCTCAAGACTAAGGCCCTCCTATATCAACACAGGCCCATCAAAATCATCCAAGATGGAGGGACTAAGGTTTGTACAAATTAATTTGCATCATTGCAGAGCCGCTACTGCCCTTCTGGCTCGGCAACTGAAGCTTAACACATACGACGTTGCCTTGATACAGGAACCTTATCTGTATAAGGGGACTAAAAAAGGCTTAGGTGGGACAGGAGGCATGGTGCTCTATGACTGTCCAACTAATGACGCGAGGACTTGCATCTATATCAGGGGCGGTATAGAGGCAATGCCCTTACGTACTTTCTGTTACAGGGATCTCACAACAACCTTGTTCAAGTGGGGACGGGAACAGAGAAAAGGAGAATTATCCTCGCCTCTGCCTATCTCCCATATGAACAAAAAGAACCAGTAACACCACTAATCAGACTGGTTGATTACGGCAACCAAAAGAACCTTGACTTGATACTTGGTTGCGATGCGAACGCACACCACGTCGTTTGGGGCAGCTCGGATGTCAACAAACGAGGGGAGGATTGTTGGACTTTGTGGTAAGCTCTTCTTTACAAATCCTTAACGTAGGCAATAAACCTACGTTTAGGACTTCTGCGAGGACTGAAGTTATTGACCTTACGCTGGCTTCAAACAGTGCCAGCGCCCATATTGAAAATTGGCATGTATCGGACGAAATTTCTCTGTCTGACCATAATTATATATGCTTTAGACTCATACAGAAGGGACCTCAAAGTAAATTTGGGGAGCCCTAAAGGTAAGCTCAATTCCATACTAAATATAGAATTTGAAGTTGACAGAATCAAGGCAGGCACCATTGGTGCATGGGAAGATAACTGCTTAGAGAGGAAGGCCTTTTGCAAAAAGGTAACATGGTGGACTCCTGAAATAGCCAAAATACGTCAGGAAACACGACAGGCCTTTAATGATGCATAAGCCAGGAAGGATTTTTCTGGCTATCATAGCATGCTAACGAGGTCTAACACGTACGCAAGGCCAGAAGAACTAATTGGCGGCAGCATTGCACTTCCATTGAAACTCTGCCAAATGGGATGAGGTTGTGCAAAGCAATGTCCATGATTAAGACGAACCCACTAGCATCTGTAAGGGATGAGAATGGGCATCTCACGGAAACTGGATGGGATACTCTGGGCGTGATGTTTAGGACCCACTTCCCAGAATGTATACTGCGCGATAGCGATGAAGAGGAACCAGTCACAAGGGACGAGCTCACAAGGCACACGTCCGAAAATAACTGGCTCACGGCAAAGAAAATGGTAGATGAAAATAAACTGAAGCTGGCCATAGCAGGCTTCCAGCCACTCAAAGCCCCTGGTCCAGATGGCATCTACCCAATACTATTCAAGAAGGGGCAACTGTTTTGATACCCCATTTGAGTAAGCTCTACAGAGCCTGCATAGCCTTTGGGTACGTACCCAAGGCATGGAGGGAGGTCAAAGTCACCTTTATACCGAAGGTGGGTAGACCGACTTATGAAGAAGCTAAAGCTTATAGGCCCATTAGTCTATCATCCTTTCTCTTGAAAACTCTGGAGAAACTGGTTGACAGGTACTTTAGAGAGGGTCCACTGAAATTATTCCCTCTACATAAACTACAATGCGCCTACAGCCCCGGAAAATCTACGGAAACGGCATTGCACTATGTTGCGAATCGAGCCAAGGCTGCGCTAGAGGGACAAGAAATCTGTGTCGGGGCTTTCCTCGACATAGATGCAGCCTTTGAAAAGACAACATTTGAGTCCATACGCACTGCTGCAAAGGAACATGGCATCAATGATACCACGTGCAACTGGATTGACTATATGCTGAGAAGCAGAACAGTCAGATCGGAATTAATGGGAGACAGACTTAGTGTAAAAACAACAAGAGTATGTCTGCAAGGCGGAGTGCTGTCACCATTATTGTGGTGCTTGGTAGTAGACTCGCTACTTACCAAACTTAATACCGGACCATACTACACAGTAGGCGCATAGCATACTGTGTAGTATGGTCCGGTATTAAGACATAGCTATAATGGTCAATGGTAAATGCCCGAACATAGTGTCTGGATTATTACAACAGGCATTGACGATGACAGAGGAATGGTGTACAAAGAACCACCTCTCTATCAACCCAAGCAAAGCAGTCATTATTCCCTTCACGAGGAAGAGACAACTAGGAAACCTAGGAGAGCTCTCCCTCAATGGAATAAAACTGCCCTGGTCCACCGAAGTTAAATATCTGGGTGTAACGCTTGATAAAGAACTCAGTTGGAAAACTCATGTGGAAAATATTACGACAAAGGCCTTACGAGTGTTCGGCATGTGTCGTTCCATCTACGGTAAAACTTGGGGGCTAAAGCCCAAAGTGATATGATGGTTGTACCGGACAATGATAATACCTATTATCACATACGGCAGCATAGTGTGGTGGCCAAGAACAAAGCTTGCCTCGTGCAAAGCGCCACTCACCAGGTTACAAAGAACAGTGTGTCTCGGCATCACGGGTGCTTTCAGGACAACACCTACGGCAGCGATTGAGAGATACCTCAATATCTCTCCTCTGCATATGATGGTTGAATTCGAGGCAAGGAAGACATTACATCGTCTCGCTGTCGCTGGACTATGGGATGCCTCTAAGCCAAAGACTAACCATACAAAGTTCGATGAGAATGAAGACCTGGATCGAGTAACAAGCATGTTATCCGATAAAATGCAAACCATGTTTATGTTTGAGAGGTCTTTCAAGGTCCAAATCCCTACAATAGAGGACTGGACGAAGGAACTTGATTCACCAGAACAAGATAGTCTGGTGTGGTAAACTGATGGATCCAAAATGGAATCAGGTACAGGAGCGGGAATATACGCAAAAGGCTACAAATGTAGTAAAAGCTTAGGGAAGATGGCAACTGTATTCCAAGCAGAAACATATGCCATTATAAACTGTACTCAAGAGAATATAGATAGAGGAACCAGAGGTTAATCCATATATATTCTTAGTAACAGTCAGGCTGCAATCGAAGCCATGGCATCCTACAAAGTGGACTTCGGACTTATTCTGGATGCTATCCAAACCCTAAACAGGCTTGGGAAGCACAACAGGGTAAGACTAATGTGGGTCCCTGGGCACAAAGGATTCCATGGTAACGAGGTGGCTGATGAACTGGCAAGGGAGGGCTCAGCGAATGATTTTGTGGGTCCAGAACCATGTGTAGGCATCTCGACGTGTCTCGTAAAAGCCGCATTTAGGGAGTTTGCAGATCACATACAACGAACTTGTTGGCTGTCTTATACCGGTCTACAACACTCCAAGAGATGCCTAGGCTCTACTTTCAAAGCCCGGGATTGCATTTGGAACATGAGCAGGGGGCAAATCCGCTACCTGCTTGGGGCCTTTACTGGGCACTTTGGAACCAACGACATGCTCATGAAGATGGGTCTAACCGCGACACCCATGTGCAGGTTGTGTGGGGAACATACGGAACGCATGGAGCACCTACTGTGCACATGCGATGCACTGGCTGGTAAGCGAATGGGTCTCCTAGGGGTTGGATACCCAAATCCAGAAGATTATAGGCTCATAGCTCCTAGTCTCGTCGTAAAACTCATGAAAACGGTTTTCAACGAGAATGAGGAGGAGTAAGTTATCTAGGGGACCACAAAAGATCCCAATGGGTCGAAATGTCCGAGTTATTTCTCGGCCCCTCCATAAGATAAGATAAGATAAGTCACTCTGTACGGTTGTCTCTTATTCATGAATTAATATTAAACCGTTGGTCCAAAATAATCAATAAAATAAGACCATTATCAAAATCATTCATTTCAGATTAAATTAATTTGTAAAAGAGCATGTCAATTTAAAATGATTCCAATAAAAATTTATTCATATCATAATAAGATTTACTAGCTAAAAAAGATTTGATTTTCCTTTTAAATGCTTCTACGTTTAGCTCTTTCCAGCTATTGGGGAGCTTATTGTAAATACTGGGAGCCATACAAAAAATCGGGTTATTGGACGATTCGCACAAATTTAATTCTCCCGAAAAGTACGAATCGACCCCTTTTAAAAATCTTAATTTTTCTGTGGCGATTCGCCCGAAGTGAATTTGTCGTTGTGCAAATCGACCTCTTCAAAATTATGTAGTAGGCGATTGGCACACACATTGTGTTTTATGCAATACCGTTAAGATAAAGTACACTCAAGTACATAAGTATTAAGCACTAAATATTTTTGTTGACATGAAATGAGACACAATTTAATCAAAACTGTCTTTATTAAAATAACTACTTTATGATTTGAGGACGTATTACACATTGGGCACCCACTTAAACTGAAACTGATTGAATGATACCTGAGGTATGCCACATATGGCACCTATCGATATTTTACACAATTTTATTTCATAAAATTAATATATTATATTAATATATATTATATTTCATTACCTACGAATCAGTAGGTACTTACTAGTGTTGGGACGTTTACTTTTATAAACTCTTTTCACGATTTAAATTACGAGCCATGGCCAATCCTAAAAACTTAGTGGATTTTACAGGGTCAATTATATTATTCATCATCATCATCATCATATCAGCCGAAAGACGTCCACTGCTGGAAATAGGCCTCCCCAAAGCGTCTCCTTCCACCGGTCCCGTGCAACCAGCAGATCCCCGAACCTTCACCAGGTCATTATATTATTATTATATTTAATTTAAAAAATTAGCAATTTTAATTGCCATTGGCTAAAATGCTTTATTATTTAAGTTCATATTGAGGTAAGAATGGTGTCATATTTCCGGGCTTCTGACTACCCGTAACGGCTGTCAAAGCTCTACAAATGATAGTTGCAGTTGCAGTTGCACGAGATTGCCGAGGCACGGAGGAATTTTGGTACGTTAAAATTATCAAACATCCACAGACCAATTTCGACAAATCTTGCTCTTTGAAGCTTAACCCATGCGGCTGTTATTGCGGATGATATACTAACGAAACTCAACACTCCAAAAAAATAAATTTACCAACAGAATTCCTCAAAAAGAAACAAGATAAACCCAACATAATGTACTAAACAAAATCAAGCATCAATTCCGCTAGACGAGCGGCCATTTTTGGGAGCATCCACGAAGATTTCGCCCCATAATGACGGGTCGTCCTCCTACCAACTGTCGGTCAAAACGTGAATTTTATCACTGGCCCGGATTAATTCGGAATCAATTACAGCCGACGGAGCTTCCATTACATAAACAGAGAACTCATTTAACGTGAAACGGGGGTAGTTATACACTGTAGTGTAACAGTTTCGAAAGTTGGAATAATTTTGCGAAAGTGTAACGGGTAGAGCTGTTTTGATTGAGGTTTGAGTTGCTATCGAAGTATGAGAATGTTGAAAGTTAGTAAAATAGTTTTTAAATAACGGCCAGACTTTTTCAGTGTTTTCTGGAACGATAGGAGAGGCTCTCTAACTAATTACAGAGAACATTACCAAGTAGGTATATTTCAAACTGATGGTAGAATCAATAATAGTCAAGATCCAGCCTGTCCCCTTGCTGTCCCTCCCAGCAACGCCCTGAGTCGAGGTTCATACCCCACAGGGGGTAGCCCTCAGCGTGGTTGCTTAGTCACTAAGGCTGGTTTAGATTAGTCCCCACAGGATAGCCCGGTTAAACAGTAGCCAATCACATTGATTGAACTATGAGCCGCCACTTAAAAAATGAAAAAAAGTACCGGGTATAGTTATTTATGCTACAAGTGCGGCAAGTAGGTGATTTCCGATGAGTGATATTTTTATACACGAGCGAGCGAAGCGAGTGAGTGGATAAATCGACACGAGTCGGAAATCATGATACGCACGTGTATCATACAACATTTAACTATGCATTGTGCGAGGAAATAAAAAATATATCTGAACCAAGCAAGAAATTAATAAAATGGCGCTTATTCAAGGGCGCTCAGCATATCCACAGATTAACTAATAGTTCATAGTTCCTCAGACATATCTACTGCGCATGTGCAAATAGCTGTCACGTCGTTACGCAAAAAGGCACGAGCAAAATATTCATTCTGCCAAACATATTTAATGAATATTTAAAATTAATTTATTGATCAAAATCTAAATCTAGAGTAATTAAAAACGCCTTAAATGAAGTATTAGTTTTGTTTTACCTTTTATATGAATGATAATATGTACTTAACTAATTTTTAAAACTTTTCTCAAATAATAAAAACTTGCTGCGGCGGGCTGACCTTGGGGTTAAAAATTAAAAAAGTACAGGCAAGTAAAAAGCACTAGTAAACAAAAGTGACACTTTCCGCACAGTTTGGCTGCTTGGAAAACGCTATTTTCAAGGACATGCATTGTAAAAATATTTTCAGTCAGATTATTTAGATGCAAATAATTCTGCCTGTATCTATTATTATTTATTTATTAAAATTTCATGTATAATGGTGGTACATAAGTGGACTTTATACAGCAAGGCATTATCAACCAGTGAACCCATGGATTAGTATGTCTGTCTATAGCGACTACTACTGTAGCTATAATTCTTTTTGTGACCCAACGTTGGTGCCCATAGAACGCTTTTCTGTAATATCATCAGACAATTCACAATCTTTGAATATCCTGGGACCACGCTTTGTCAAGGCTCTCTTCTCTTTTTCCGAAGGAATAAATTCTGACCAAAACGTTACTTTCATTAATCTTGACGAACGAAAACATAAAATAATAGATTGAAAGAATATTAGACGATTCAACACTTGGGTGTGATAGAAGGACACTCTGACCTTAGCCCTACGAAGAGGTCAGCAAATAATTGCAGTCGGCAATTTTATTTTATTTGCCTCTGAATTCCACTATTCAATTATCTGTACGGCTGAGTACTGATGTGATTGGTTTGTGGATTCATTGAGCTTTTCACGGGTTTATACGATAAGAGGAAATGGGAAATCAGGACAGTTGGTAAGGCTTAACAGACGATTAATAATATTCCTATCAATAATGAGGTATATTTTTTATAAGTAGCGTAAAAGTTGTCAAAAAATAGAAGGCCCGTTTTGACAGCTATAAAAATACTTAATAATAATAAAACTTGATGCTTGCGAATACTTGTTGTCATAGTGTATCGGTAACATAGTATTTAATTATGATTATGGATTTGATTTTTAAATTTCTTACGTAGAAAGTTATCGCGGCATGTAAAATGAAAAACGTCAACGGACTTCTCAGATTGTGACGACTATAAATTAATAGAAGATAAGATTAGGAGTGGGACAGTATGAGTTGAAGAAAAAAAAAAAGATTAGGTGTGGGGGCTTGTGACGTCACTTCTAGGTAAAGGTTTACCGATGCGTGACGTCACTTCTAGGTAAAATTGAACCAATGCGACATGCATTGGTTCAATTACGCGAAACGTTAACACGCCGATTCGTCGTCATTTCCGTACCCAAAGGGTAAAAATGGGACCCTATTTCTAAGACTCTGCGGTCCGTCTGTCTGTTTGTCTGTCACCAGGCTGTATCTCATGAACCGTGATAGCTAGACAGTTGAAATTTTCACAGATGATGTATTTCTGTTGCCGCTATAACAACAAATACTAAAAACAGAATTTTATTCTAAATATTTAAGTGGGGCTCCCATACAACAAACGTGATTTTTGCCGTTTTTTGTGATAATGGTACGGAACCCTTCGTGAGCGAGTCTGACTCGCACTTTGCCAGTTTTTTTTATTTATGTCATGAAGAAAATATACGTGTGTTATATTTTTGGTATTCCAACTGACGGCCCAAATATTTTGTTTACAAACTACTCTATTTTAATGTTTTGGTCGAGATCATTTAAGATTTACGAATCGATTATTTTGCAGCAAAAACAGACGAGGTCCCCTTCTTTCAATCAGAATTAACCACGCCTTTCAACCAAGATGTTTTTAAGCCAACCAAAAAAATTCCTCGAACGCCGCACCAGCATCAGTTAAAAGGGCCGCATATTTTCCAACATCAATTTCATGAAAGGCAAACAGTAAACGGTAAGTCTTGGGAGCCTCGTAAAAGGGTGAGACGTGTTTATTTCCAAAATTCAAAACCCAACATTTACTTAGGTGAGGGTAGGTAAACAAAAATATAATACGCAGCGATGTGATAATACAAGCCTGGTGGAGCGAGATGGTTTGCTTTGGAGCTGATAAAAGTTTTGCGCAAAATATTTTTTTCTTGCATATTCTAAGGGTGAAAATATTGCTGGAACATGAGATTTTAACGTGGGCTGTGAGATTAGCAATCTTCTTAGTGTGTAGGGTATAAGTCGGCGTATACACATACCTGTAGCAAATATGTACATAGTGGGTTGTCATTCTGACGTCTTATAAGAGGTAAATAATAAAGATGATAGAAAAACAGACAGAGTAAATTTTGATGTATTGGCTAGTGACCTACGGCTGAAACTAATTACGTATCTGTCAGTAGATGGTCCTACTATAGGAGGTCCATTCGCGTTAATAAAATAGTGAGTCATCGTTGTCCGCCGGCCTATAGACCAATCAGGTCGCAACAAGTAAGAAAGCTAAGTACACAGTGACAATTTGTTGCGATCCGATTGGTCGAGGGGTGAGGCTAAGCCAACGGACAACGATGACTCACTATTTTCCTAACGCAAATGGACTTTGACCTAAGTTACAAACAAGTTATGTCAAATTACTTTGGTGACGGGTATATAAAGCGTACTTTGTGCATGAAGACTAAATAAATATAGCAAGCAAATCAACCTACTGACAGATTCGTTATTAAGTTCCTTAGATATCACACTTATCGACATCACTGAAAAACAACATGTTTGTTGGTTAGGCAAGCGTGCTCCATCATCGACCACATCATCGCTTACCATCAGGTGAGATAGTGGCCAAGCGCGAACCTATATTAGATAAAAAAAAAAGATTACACCCAACTTCGCAGATAAATTTACTAAGGAATAAGGAAGATCTTAAAACCACTCAAATCGATATAAAAATAATTCCTAAATCAAATATTTCTAAAACCACTACGAAAGTTTTAAGCGATGAAGTAAGATAACTTGTAGAAGAGCACATGTTTATGACTCCTGTGCCAAAAGTTTTAAAAGAAAATAATAAATTGTGGACTCAGGCGAATGCGGTCAAGATGAAGCGGTCTGTTGCATTTGGCATGAGGTAGCTGTGCGAGATAGATAGCGAGTGGAGTGCAATGCCATTTTCGATATCATAACTGAAACTATTCAGTGGAATGGAATTTAGAGGTTCTGGGTCAGCGGTGTTGTTAAAAACATTGTCATTATTTTTATGGGCAAGCTTTTCTTGATGATTTGCTTGCTAAGTAGGTAAATATGCAATTTAAAGATGCCAAGTCAAATATTACCTTCTGGACCGATGGTATGGAGACACATCAGGGCAAGCCTATGTTTAGTAGTGGTCGTCTTTCGGTTGAAATGGTGATGGTGATGACTACAGTAATATTATAAGTTGACTTGAATCATCAATTCAATGTCAAAGTCAAAATAAAAAAATAATAATAAAAAAATGTGTAATTGTTCTACCATCCATTCGGAACAATAGCTTGTTATGGAGAAGAACGGATCAGAAACTCCACGATAAAACAAAAAAAAAAGATGTGTTTTACAACATTTACATACATACATTAATTCATATACGTGAAGACGATTCACCCAGACTTACACTACTATACTATGTTTTTTTATCTGTATGGTAGTGCTTGACCACTATCTCACCTGATCGTAAGCGATGATGTGGTCAACGATGAAGCACGAATTAAGTAAGCGACAACGGAAGAGTTTAAAAATAAACTTTATTTGATCCCAGTTACAGCAAGACGGTAATTAATTCATCTAACAAGATATTGATCTTATATACTAACTTAATTGCTAACGTAGTACATCCACAGCGTGATCAGATTGACGCATGTTCTAGATAATTATAAATGCTGATCGCGCAGTGGGGAAATTGAGAAATAATAATCTAGTAAATACTTATTGTCTGACAAAGCTAATATTGGTAGGTTGGGGTTCCTTAACTCCTCCCTCCCTAAGAGAGAAATTATCCGAAGGTGTCGCAGACGGTTTCGGAGAATTTCGACAAAAGTTTATGAACTGAAATTTATACATTATAAAGATAACTATTGCTATTACAATAACCACATACTCTAAGATGGTCCATATACTAATTTCTATTGTCACTGTTTGTGTCGTATCGTCTATTTCACCAAATTTTGCACTTTGTAACACTTCTTTCACATCACTGAAGTCCACATTTCTTAGATCCACTTTCTTTGATCTTCTCTGGATGTCCTGTTGTAGGTCTGGCATCTGGATCAATGGCAGCTGGAGACTGGAAACTGTAGTGTTTGTGGTGGCGGCAATGATGACTTCGCCTATTTGTGTCTCGCATTGTTGGCCAGGTGTCACGATGTAGGTCCCAAGGATAGTGTACTTCAGGATTTCTGTATTGCAATTCTCGGTGATGATGAGATTTTCCTCTGAGTAAACCAACCATTGGTTGTCGGTTATTTTCTGTGTCTTAGTTTTTTCTATTTCAATATGGTTCTGTATGCAGTTTTTGTAGTTGTTCTTCATCAGCATTATTTGTTCAATGCAGGTCTCGGTTGGAAACTGGGCTAAATTAGTTTCAGCGCAAAGGAATTTTCCATTTTCAATCTCAGTACATGGGCTTACCACGGGCATGTATTTCAATCTATTCACCATCAGGTAAGGATATTTGGGTATTATTGTAAAGGTATTTGGAGAATGGAATATAGGGATGGGTATAACCTTGTAATAATTATATGTTTCGTTATTTATTAGGGGAACTTCTAAAACAAAAACTAACTTGTTGTTATTTATATATGATTTAAGTATGATATTACGTTCTAATTTTATTAAATTATGTTTGTTTACTGGGTATATTGTTCTAGCATGTTTAGCAATGACTTCTAACGTATTATATAATTCTGTACTATTTATAATGGATTGGTGCAATGTATTCAGTTTGCTAAAGGCTATTGCCGTTTCAATCTCTTGTATGTTTTCGTAACAGGTTCGAAAGTTATTTAAAATTTGATACATAGTATTTAATATTTGGAAAAGTTTGTTAAACCTGAACTCATGTTCAACTAATTTTTCCATTTCATTGGTATGTAAACCCAAGTTTTTAATATTTGAATTTATTATTTCAGAGTCATTTACTAATTTATCAAAAGCTTTTTGCATTGATGATACTTTACGTTCGACCACATGCTCTTTGTTCTGTATCATTTGGATTTCTCTATCATATTTAATTGCATCGTCTTCATCCAAATTTCCTGTGATAGCTTTTACAAGTGAGCCTAATGGATTAAACAAAGCTCTTTTGTTTCTATAATGGAAAGGTAAGATTTGAAAAAATCTATCCTTAGTTAGTTTAATAAGATATTCTATTTGGCTTTCTATTCCTATAGTTTCGTTACTAAGACTATTTTCCTTAATTTTAATTTTCAAGTTAATAAAATCCCGAATATTATTATCTATTTGTAAGTGTAATGATTCTAAATCTACAATTTTGTATATTGTCCAATAACTATTCCTCTTCACTGCTACTCCCCGCTTTATCGCTGCTATCCCCGGATTCTGACCGAGGTTTTGGAGGTCCAGCGTGAGTGTTGGCACCACTAGTACCAGAAGTACCAGGCACGATCTGTGGAGGACGTTTTACATTTTTTAAGGCTACTCTAGTTTTCCTTTTCTTTACTTCTACTGGGACTATATTTCTTTCAACTTCACCTATTACTTTCGCTTTTTCATATCGAGGTTTTTCTTTGGCTTTTCTAATCCTAGTGTCTTTCATGTAAATATTATCGTCTGGTTCGAGTATCGGTGTCGTTTCGCCACCTTTTTTATTAATTATTTTAATTTTATCGGATTCTAATTTTTCTGTTATGAATTCATAGAGTATTTTAAGGCGTTTTCTATGATCTAACAATAATTTCTGAGTTAAGTTCTTCTCTCTATCCACGTTAAATACATTTTCGGAATAAGTGTGACCAAATACTAGTTCAAAAGGCGTAAAATCTGTTGCTGAATGTATGGTGTTGTTATAAGCCATGATGGCATAAGTCATAACTGATGCTGCATCTAAATCGCTTTTATCGTATTTTGCTATACGATAAATCTCAATAATGGTAGAATGAAACCTTTCTACTATTGCCATTGAACTGGGATTATTTGGCGTCCCAATATGAAGTTCAATTTTGTAAAAGCTTAACATTTCTTTAATCAAAGTATTGTTGAATTCTGTACCGGAATCGCAACTAATTTTTCTAGGCAGACCATACCTGCTGAAATATTTAATCAATGCTCTAACTATCTCTGGTGTACTCCTATTCGGTACCTCTATGGCTTGTGCTATCTTACTAAATGCATCCACTATAGTTAAATAATATTTCCCTTCAATATATAATAAATCCATAAAAGCTTCCTGAAAAGGGGCATCCTGGGTTTGTGTTAACTGAATGTGGGGTTTAATCGGCTTTCTATCATATTTCATGCGTTTACATGTTTCGCAAGCATTTATGATTGCCGTGACTGTCTCTTTCATGTTTGCCCACCAATAATGTCTTTTAAGTTTGGTTAAAGTTTCTTTAATACCTCTATGACATGTTTTCCCGTCGTGGTATTTTAAAATAACTTCTTTTTGATCTTCTTCAGATCCTGTCAAATTTATAACTCTTTCTGTACACTCGGTTAACTTAACTGAATCCTTTTTAAATAACTTAATTACCATGTTTGAAAAAGTTTTTCTAAAAGATGGGTGTTCGAAGTATATAAAGTACTTATGTTTTGGATCAATATACTCTTTCAAAAAGTCTTTAACTAATATATCGTTATTTGTCGGTAAGTGAACTTCGAGAATTTTTTGTTTATTATTTGAAATATCTTTTACGTCTAATTTATTTTTAAACCATGAATGAATTAAAATCTGTTTTGGTTTAGTATCGACAGCTTCGTTTAAACTAGGAATGCCTTCGTGTTCTCTATTTGAAACTGAGTTGGCAGTGACCCCATCATCAGAATCCGAAAGTTCTATCGTTTCTATTGGAGTTTCGGGGTCTTGTAATTCGCTTTCTATAATTTTTTGTATACGTTCCTGCCTATCTCCTATATTTACGAATATTGAATCTAAATCGTCGTCAATTGCATTAATCTTAATCCTAGATAAAGCATCTGCATTCGTGTTTTGAGGGCCTTTCTTATATTTTATTTCGAAATCGTACTCTTCTAACCTTAACCGCCATCGCGTGAGTTTACTATTGGGCTCTTTCAATGAATACAGCCAAGCTAATGGTCTATGGTCTGTAAATATGGTAAACTTATTACCATACAAATACGGTCGAAAGTGCTTAACTGCCCATATTATGGCTAAAAGTTCCTTCTCGATAGTGCTATATTTTACTTCTGTGTCACTCAGAGTCCTGCTAGCATATGCTACTGGCTTGTCTGAGCCTATTGATCCTTGTGACAATACAGCCCCAATTGCAAAATTCGATGCGTCGGTAGTTAAAATAAAACTTTTACTAAAATCGGGATACTGTAATAAAGGTGCGTTTGTTAAAAGTTTTTTACATGTTTCAAAACATTCCCTATACTCATCATTAATAATTATTTTACGACCTTTCTTTAAACAAGCTGTTAAAGGTCTAGTTATTTTTGCAAAATCTTTGATGAATTTCCTATAATAACCAATAAGTCCTAAAAAGCTTTTTATTTGTGTAACTGTTTCTGGAATGGGATATCTTAAGATTGCATCAATTTTATCATTATTTGGCTTCAATCCTTCACTTGTAATAGTGTGCCCTAAGTAAAGAACTTCCTTTCTAAGAAAATGTGATTTGTCGAGTTGTATTTTTAAATTTGTCGCCCGAAACCGATCAAAAACTGCTCTAAGTTTTTCTACATGCTGAGTCAGCGATTTAGAAAAAATTATGACGTCATCAAGGTATACCAGGCAATGTAAGCCCTGGAGACCTCTTAGAACGTTATCCATAGCCCTCTGGAATGTTGCAGGTGCTGTTTTTAACCCGAACGGCATCCTGTTAAATTCATAATGTCCTGAAGGTGTACTGAAAGCTGTTTTCGCCCTATCTTCTTCCTGGACCTCGATTTGATGGTACCCACTAGCTAAATCTAAGGTAGTAAAATAGGTACTATTGCCTAGCATATCAAATAAATCATTTATGTTGGGCAAGGGGTATTTGTCATCGGTAGTAATTTCATTGAGACGTCTATAATCAACTACCATCCTCCATTTTTGCTGTCCTGATGAATCTAATTTTTTTGGCACTAAATGTACGGGAGCACTCCAGGGGGAGTGTGATTCCTGGATGATATTGTCCCTTAACATTTTATCTACCTGATTCCTAATTTCTTTCGATTGAATGGGAGGTAACCTATGTGCTTTAATATTTATAGGATCTTCATTCCTTGTTCTAATTCTATGTTTTACTTGATTTGTAAACGTTAATGGAATATTCTCACAATAAAATATGTCCTTATAATCATTACATAGCCCTTCGATGGTTTTACGTTCCTCAGAATTCATGTGGTCTAACTGTAATTTTTTTAAATTATCTGTTAGCATCCTATCTATTTCTATGTTATTTTCTGTAAAATTAATGTGAACAGATGGGTTCTGCCTGTAAGGTTCGACCGTAAAAGGTCCTGTTACCACTAAGGTTCTGGTTTCATCCGTATAATTCTGAATAACGGTTGATGCGTAACCTTTAATACACGTAACTAATGCGGCGGGCATTCGAATCCCTTCCGTAAATTGCTTAAAATCTAACACAGCTTCCCCGTTCAGTAAGTTGACTGGGAGTCTTACTCTAAGTTCACTACGAGATGGTAGATTATATACCTCTCTCATAGGCGGTGAATATATGATAGGAATATCAGTATTTTTTAAATGTAATATCTGATTTTCCATATTAATCTTTGCCTGTAATTGCTTCAGCAAATTGCTACCTATTAACCCATCATACCTATCGTCGACACTATAGACATAAAACTTATGGAACTCTTGACTTCCAAAGGTAACCGGTAATGGAATAATAGCCGTTTCACTATGAACACTCGATGCGTGAGTGCTAACAACTTCGAAGGGTTCATACTGTAGATAATTTTTAAAATATTTATTCGCTATATACGGGCTTATAAACGATCTAACACTCCCCGTATCTATCATAAAAACTGCCTTTAATTCTGGTATAACTATATGTGGTAAATTTAAGCGTTTATTACAATTTATTTTTATTCGTTCTCTAGGGTAGAGGCCGTTATGCAAAAATTTCCCGCCCCGGGTTCTTCAGGAGAAAATTCTTGGCACTCATTGTACGAATAACTTGAACTCTGTTCATTATTATTAGAATTATTTATGTAATTAACACGTCGCGACCTTGCAGTACGCATGGTGACATCAGTATTCGCACCCGACGTAGATGCTTGCGCTGCAAAAGACGGCGTGCTCGGTGCATGTGCCGCGAACTGTTGGTTCGGTTGTGCAATCGGAACAAATGACCTACTTGACTGCGGTGACGCATTATTGTTGTTTGTACGATTAAAATTGTCTTGATTTCTTTGAATATTATTATGTTGTTTATAATGTCTGGGCTGATGCGGATTGTTCGGTGTAGATGTGCTGTTTGTCGCACTATTCGGTACATGTGTACTTGATATGCTATGTGAATCTTTCTTTTGATTATTAGATTCAATTGCATTTTGGTTATTAGGCAAATTGGGTCTGTTATTTCTGCTAAAATTACGTCTGTCGTTTGTTTTCGACTCATAGACTGCCTGGAAGTTTTGTTCTTCTAAAACTATTTTTAATGCATCCTCTAACGTTGTGACGTCGCGCAAACGAACTAATCTAACTAAAAATGGCGGTAAATTAAACAAGAAAGCATTCATCGCTCTGTTACTATAAATGATTTGCTTTGCCTTACGTAGAGATTCATCAATGATAGTTTCTGATATTTTAGCAAATAAAACACTTCTCATCCGCTGTATTCTATGGCAAAAATCTAAATAACTTTCACCCTTATTTATTCTACACGATTCTAATTCCATTGCTAAACAATCCTCTGTGCGTGGATCACCGAAGTGTTGGTTTAACAACTTCTTCAGCTCGTCCCACGTACCTATAGCTTCTCTTTCGCCTACCAAACTGGCTGCTTCGCCTGATAACCTACTAGTTACTACATGAAATAAATATTCATTTTGGGCTGCGGTTCCTAAGAACGTAGACAAAATGTATTCACATTTTTTTATAAATAAAGGCAACATTCTAGTGTCGCCGCTGAATATTGGTATGATGTTAACCAATTCCTGTGGGACACGGGTTACGTTTTCCATTGTGAAATGTTATGAAAGGAGCAAACGCGGAGAGAAAAAAAATCACACTAATGTGCTACTAAACTATCACTATTCTAAAATATTAGTACGTTTAAAATCTATGCAAATATTATTACGGCGTTGTCCAATCCCTAATAATACACAAACACATAGACTATTACAAGGTTGGGATATAGATGGAAGAGCTGAGAGGAAGGTGAAAAAGATTTACTCACAATTCCGCAGCTAGCTCCATGCTCCCTGAATTACTGCTTGGCTCCTGGTCCTCTCCTGGCTTGATGTGGCTTCTTAATGTATTTGTTTGTTCGGTGATCTCTGCTGAACCGTTGAAACGGACGTCGGCTGCTTCCCGTAGATGTGGATACGTGACAGACTGACTACAGAGATCCTACCGGCTGCGCCAATTAAGTAAGCGACAACGGAAGAGTTTAAAAATAAACTTTATTTGATCCCAGTTACAGCAAGACGGTAATTAATTCATCTAACAAGATATTGATCTTATATACTAACTTAATTGCTAACGTAGTACATCCACAGCGTGATCAGATTGACGCATGTTCTAGATAATTATAAATGCTGATCGCGCAGTGGGGAAATTGAGAAATAATAATCTAGTAAATACTTATTGTCTGACAAAGCTAATATTGGTAGGTTGGGGTTCCTTAACTCACGCTTGCCTAGAATAAACCTATTCACTCTTGACTTAAAGACCCCTAGATGGTAGCTATCGGGAAACAGACTTCTGAAGGGAATTCCACTCCTTAACTGTACGCGTAATAAAATTTCATAACATAACATCACGCCAGTACGCTCTCAAGGGAAACGCAGATCTCTCATTTGATCGGTTTATTTCAAGTTTCATGATATTCGGGTAATCTATTCTGACGTTATAGGAAACTTACTAAACAACTTGCGTATTAGGTAGGTACAACTAAAAAGTGAAAAAAAAAACTTTTTTACAAAAAAATACTACCGACTTTCAAATAAGAAAACTACAAAGTGAAAAATAACTTAATTTTTGGAAGTCGGTGTCCATAACGCAAAAAAATTGTAAGTACCTACGAAAGACGAGAGTTTTTTTTATACTTTACTGTGTTGCCTGAAAACGTATATCTCGATAGTGGATAGTTTCTTTCTGTAATGTAGGCAATCTAGCAGCTGGCAATATCATTAATATATCAATATCATTTAATTCTAGTGCAACTTAAGTTAATGAAAATTGTAATAACGATCATAGTCAAGTATCACTCAAAACTGATGAAGTCACAAAATTCGGTCGATGTTCAAGAGTTTGGTTAAGTTATTCGGTAGTTTTGTCAAGGACACTTTAGAATTCATCAAACTTATCCGTTTATATTACTTAGTTTCTTGGAACTTTTTGATCTGTTTTATTTACAGACTTCAGTTTACCAGAGCCTCTAGACAAGTGACTATATCGTTGAAAACGTGGCGATAGCGATTGGAAAATGTAAGAAATGTTTGGGAATGTTAATGATTTAAGCCCTTATATTTTGGCATCTCGTCAGTCGCCATCGCTTATGTCGAATGATAGGTCATGATTAGGGCCTCAGAACCTCTTTTAGGTTTCATTTTTTATCATCCAAACATAATCATACTGTAACTTAATCCTTTTCTCATTAGCACTTTTCATTCCCTCTGGCACAACTTAAAACAAATTTCTACACTTACGCAGTTCCTAAGTAATGTCCCAAAAGTTGCCTTAGATAGAATTTGTAAACAAAATACCAACAATTAAAACTTTCCGGCTTAATACAGCTAAGAAAACAATTAAATAAATAAACTCAATTCAGACCGAATTTGCAAATTCCTGTTTGGAATACCCCAACAATATTTTTTTCATGAAATAATTTAAGCAGGAGATTTTGCTATCAAAACATTTTAATTCCTTTTAAACGAAATTAAACACGGAACGGCTTTTTAACGCCCAAGGGGTGTTCTATACCCTCTGGTTGAATGTAATGGTCTTATTGTGAAACAAGAGGAGATACGGGGCGAAACATTGGGCTGAATCTTTATAGTCATGTGGAGTTGGAGTAAAACTTTTTATGATGTTCACTCACATAATGGTGATAAAGTCTTAATAAATACCGATGTGGAACCTGAGGAAACTCTTCTTTGTTTCACTACTCTTGCATTTTTAAAATTACACAAACATGACATCACGTATGTTACTCCGAAGGGAGAAGCAGAGGTTAACTGTATTTTCTTTGTGATACTTTTATTTTGATGTATTTGGAAGAAAAGGTTTTTAGCTATCTATTCTAACCAGGATTTGGAATTGTACAGTCAAAAATGCAGTTGCACTTTCGCAAAAAATTTCGCCAAAAATGTCTTTGTACTTTTGACCATTGACTGTACATCCAAAAAGTCAAAGTATATAATCAGAAGTTTCTTCACAGTTATGATCATTCTACCAATCCGTATATTTTCCTACATTTCTTGCAAAAGAGAAACATTTCTTTTTACAATACCTACTAATGTATGGGTGCTTAATTCATTAGCTCCGACTGAATTACCAATAAATTGCCGATCCCTCGTTAGGGGTGATCGCATAGAAATTTATTCGCACGCTAACACCAGTAGGAGCGGCTCGATACCTTTCGATTAGCTGTTCACTTCCTACTGAAAATTAATTCTTTCGAGTGGATATTAACCTTATTATTCGTGCTTGTAGTTTTTACGTGGCACCAGTGACAGAAATATTTAAAGTAAACCGTTTGTCCTGGTCTGGTCAAGTGATTGAGGAGGGATGAAACGCATGTTACTAAAAGAGTTTTGAATACAAAAGTGGATAGGTGGAGAGGGAGAGGCAGGCCAAACAAAAGCTGAATGAACTATGTGATATGAATGAAAAGGGAGTCAGTGATAGCGTGACAGGGGAACAGGACTGTATGAAAGAAGAAAACGTGTTGCGTTGACCCCTATTAACATGGGATAAATGCAGGAATATGATGATATGTGCTTGTAGTTATAAAACGGTTACCTTTGCGTTTATTTGAGGAATTTGGACTTTATAGTTAGTGTAGAATTTCGCAGATTACATTCATACATACATAACATCACGCTTGTATATCCCAAATGGTCACCCACATTTCATCAGTTATATTTAGTTTCCATTTAGTTATTTTATTTTATTCCCAATTCTTTTCAGGTAAATAAAATACATAATGATAAAATAAAATAAATGTTAAGTCATTTGCTATTTACCGATATCCATAAAAATAATTTAAAGTTAAGAGATAATATTTTTACGGATTTTGATGAAAATATGTGTTTATGGCACTTTTCCCACCCCCGACGATCAGCCAGCAGCGAGTAGACCTAGAACCTAGATACAAGTAGGCAAGCAGCGAGAAGTGAGTGTGTAGTTCCGATAGTTTTACCACTCGGTTATGAGCGAGTGTATTTGTGCGACGGGCAATTAATCGCACCACTAACTCGGGCGGTCAGTCCTGAACGCGTTGGTTAGTTGGTATCTCGGCGTTTGTTCTGACCGCCGAGCGAGCATCGCCTAACGAGTAACTCTGAGTGAGTATTATTTTTGATAGCTCTTGTCACTGCGACAAACTTTTGTCGAGAGACCTACTCGCCGGCAGTGTGAACTGTCAGCGATCAACTAATAAAATATGTGTCACTTTTATTGACACGTGATCTGTATCTTTTGTTCGTTTCTTCAGCGAGAAAATAGTCGATAGCTTATCGCTTCGTCACCAGCAGTGTCGCCTAAGTAGATAATTATGTTTTTGCTAATGCTAAGTACCTTTTGATTAGTGCCCTATTTTTCATATTAACCTAACCTTCAAAAAAGCTAAAAATTGGTTGTCTGTAAAGTCGGTTTACGGACGATAGTTTAACGTACCAACGTCATAACAAAACATTGATGAAATAATTGCATACTTAACGATACAATTAACGTCATTGTAACGTTACGATTATAACGCTTACAATAAGCGTAATGTTACATTGAGCGTAATGTTACATGGAGCGTAACGTTACATTGAGCGTAACGTTACATCGTTACATTGAGTCATCCTTTTTCGTGCGTGCAGCCGGCGTTCAACGATGTATTAGACGTTGTCACGTCAAAAGTAGAATGGAAAACATATTCATGTTAGTCAAACTACCGGTCACTGACCTTTCACTACCCGTATACAGAGTAACAACGATGTTTAAAATAGACTTGAAAGATTATGTAAACGAAGATTGTGCCGTCAGTAGTACTCTACCGGGAATTATCCGGGTATAACCAGTTCCAGCCGGGCCCAACCGATTTCAATCGGGTTACGCGCTCCATGGCTCTTGTAATTTTTTCTTTTCTTTTTTTCAAGTTGGAAAAGGGGTTGAGAGCTTATTGCCAGTATTCTTTTGTTTCTGCTTGGTATCAGCATCAGCAAGTCAGATGGTAGATTCGGTTTTTATTTTTTGTTTGACATAGACTGCCTCTTTTCAAGTATTGTGCATTTTCAGGGTTTTCTTGGAGGTTTATATGTATGAGTCTATTTTTCTATTCTCTATGCGATTTTAGTAGATACTGTCTAGAAAGTCATGAAAAATAATGAACCACCATCATTTAGATGGTATCACTTTAGATGTCGACTGCATTTTTTTTATGCGTTGTTTTTTTAAATAAATATATTATAGTAGTTATTGGTTTATATTATGGTCTCTTAAATTTGCATGATAGTAAAGAGACCATTAAGCATTATCAGTATGAAAAAATAAAAATATGTAATGATGAGAGTTTATTTATTAATAAGTAATCATGGCTTGCATCAACATTTAAATCTTCCTTCAGTACTGCCAATAGCTTCCTTAGTGTAGGAACCTCTTTCTGAACTGTGTGAAAAAAAATATACCTCATATTTTTTTTCAAATTTACCTCCATTCTTCATACCTTTGAAACTGAAACATATTAAATAACATATTTAAAGATAACATAAATAAAGTTTTTTTTTTCATATTCATGGTAATTATAATATTATCTAAATAAATCATATAAAAGGATCAAAACCGTTCATTGTGTAGTATAAATCGTAGGGAAATTGAATAACCATAACGAAACATAAACAAAGCTATTTAGTAGATAAATTATGCTTTTATACACAAGACTGACTAAAGGTTAAACTGGTATGTACAGTTACCTATGCTGTTTGACCGTAAACATAGTCCAATTCTGAAAGCAACTTTCTCGATTAAAATTCGGTTGTACACTCGAAAATACGATTTGGTCTTGCAAGCTCTTATAAACACTGGTCATCATCATCATCATCATATCAGCCGAAAGACGATAATACATATATATAAGTGTAATATATATGTGTATATATACACTGGTCAAAAGACAAAAATCTCGAAATAACGTAAATAATACTAGACATGTTCTACCAAAAAGCTACGACCGACATGACAGTTGATACACCTACTCAGTTTGATAGTAAATCGATGTTGCCAATTTAATTAAAAGCATTAGTGCCCAAAGAATTTTTTTCTTGACTTTCTTGACAGACTGTAGCGTGGGCTACAAGGTTTCCATTTTATTTTGATGAATATTTGGAAATAAATATATATATACAACAAATTGTAGTTCTAAAAACTAAAAAACACGCTTTAATGGTAAATTGAACTAAAAAGTCGCTAATCCTGAAGATCCTGGTAAGTATAATGGGACAAACTATTTAAATTATTGCATTGTCATCGGTCATTGATAAGTGTGCAAAGTTTCAAATCAATCCAACGTTTTGAAGGGGGTGAAAATCAAGTTCCAAAATTCCGGTACTTTGATACATAGATACCAAGCTAATAAAAGCGTGTTAATAACACAATAGTGATATTGTAATAATTTTCTAGGGCAAAATAATATTCATGAGATAGAGGGCTACGTTTTTTTTTATTTTTGGTATATACGATCCTCTTAACTTAGATATAAATTAAGAAAAGTACTAACACAATATTGTTTTAGATAAATACCTCGAGGACAGCTAATACCATAATCTTTTTAAAGACAAAAATTACGAGATACGATTTTTTTTATTTTTTTTATTGATATATACGATATATACAAAACTCTTAACTTAGATATAAATTAAGAAAAGAACTAACACAATATTGTTTTATTTAAAGACCTTGAGGACAGCTAATAACATAATCTTTTTAAAAACAAAAATTATTCCGAATAATATAACCAGTATTTCTAAGAAATTCGTAAAGGATCTCTTTCATTAACTATTGCAATGGCTAAGCAGAATGTATTTTCGGTGGTAAAATTATTTTAACGGAATGAAAATGTCTGTAGTCACGTATAAATACTGTCTACCAAAATAGCTGTTTTATAACGAACTAGCTGTTGCCCGCGGCTTCGCTCCTGTGGACCACTCCACAGAACCCGTTTTCGGGATTAAAAAATAGCCAATGTTACTCAGGAATAATGTACCTTTCTATTGGTGAAAGAATTTTTCAAATCGGTGCAGTAGTTTCGGAGCCTATTCGGTACAAATAAACAAAAAAATCTTTTCTCTTTATAATATTAGTATAGATTTAGATCAATATTAACAAGGTACATCTGTTGAGGTTTATGAGGTGGACACCAAAGAAAAGAACGGTTTAAGAGTTTGAATAATAACAGTTTAATTACCCTTTGTTTTATATATATCGAAAGGTGTGTGTAGCACGTGTTGCTCTAACTGTGGCCTAGACGGTATACAGTACTGTGCCAGCTAGCATTTCAGTTTCGAGTGTTGACAAGGGCTCACATAGTTAACTTTGTTATTTATGGTTAGACAGAGAAGGCTATATAGTGTTGAATAGTATTGATTTATTTTTGGTAAACTCCAACAACATCTTAATCCTTTAAGGGTACACTAGTCGACGGCACGAACTATTTTGTGCGCGGGGTTGAAATGCATTTTATATCAACCGACAACACGTGCGGAAGAGATAGATGCTGTGATGACCAGAAGAAAGCTAGTTCGCGTACGAATACACACTTTTGCAAATTTATAGCGAAATGAATAATGATTTTGGATGAAACCGAGTGCGCGAAATTTTATAAACAGACCTTTGGGAGTCTGGATATCATGAAAAAAACGACTAAACGTATCTGTTCAAAATAAAATTATTTGCATTGTTGAACTAATAATCTATCCCTGTATGGTGGCCGTTTTGCAATTTTCCGTCTTCTTATGGTATTTATTTGCACCCAAAAATGCGTTAAAATTAGTGTCGAAATGTGGAACTTTCGACGCTCATAACTTTCAAATATATATTTTTTTTAATTTTTTGGCTCCATACAAGGCTAGATAATGATGAGACATATTGATATCATTTTTTATTTTGAACGTACATTGTCAAACAGTGTAGTAATCCCGAGACTACGTTTGTATGGAAGAATTATCGACTCATCATCATATCAGCCGAAAGACGTCCACTGCTGGACATAGGCCTCCCCCAAGCGTCGCCACATTGACCGGTCCCGTGCGTCCCGCAACCAGCGGATTCCTGCAACCTTCACCAGGTCATCGGTCCACCTGGTGGGAGGCCTTCCAACGCAACGTCTTCCGGTTCGCGGTCGCCACTCCAGAACCTTTCTGCCCCATCGGCCATCCGTTCTGCGAGCAATGTGCCCTGCCCACTGCCACTTAAGTTTGGCAATTCTTCGGGCTATGTCGGTAACCCTGGTTCTCTTACGGATCTCAACATTTCTTATTCGATCACGCAAGGAAACGCCGAGCATAGCCCTCTCCATTGCCCTTTGAGTGACTGTAAGCTTTCTGATAAGGCCCATTGTTAGCGACCACGTCTCAGAGCCACATGTCATCATTGGCAACACACACTGGTCATAGACTTTTGTCTTGAGACACTGTGGTAAGTTGGACGAGAAGACACCGCGCAACTTCCCGAACGCTGCCCAGCCGAGTCGGATTCGACGGTTGACCTCTTTCTCGAAGTTGGCCCTACCCAACTGGATCGTTTGTCCCAGGTAGACATAGTTGTCCACAACTTCGAGTGTAGAGTCTCCAACCTTGATAGGAATGGGTGTAACATGGGCATTCAACATCACCTTGGTTTTGTCCATGTTCATTTTCAGACCCACTCTTTCGGAAGCTCTACTGAGGTCATCGAGCATTGTACTGAGGCTCTCCATGGTCTCAGCCATGACCACTATGTCGTCGGCAAACCGAAGCTTAGTGATATACTCGCCATTAACGTTGATGCCTAGACCGCTCCAGTCCAGAACCTTGAATACATCCTCCAGCGCAGCAGTGAACAGTTTCGGAGAAATGACGTCTCCCTGTCTCACGCCACGCTGGAGAAGGACTGGTTCCGAGGTCTGATCCTGAAGACGGACTGACATGGTGGCGTTTCTGTACAGACACTTCAACACCTCAATGTACCGGTAGTCGATCTGGCACCGTTGGAGAGACTGCAATACAGCCCAAGTCTCGATCGAATCGAAGGCTTTCTCGTAGTCCACAAACGCTAAACAGAGAGGCAGGTTGTACTCTTCGGTCTTCTGTATAACCTGCCGCAGCGTATGTATGTGATCTACGGTGCTAAAGCCTTTTCGGAATCCGGCTTGTTCGGGAGGCTGGAAGTCGTCAAACCTGCGCGCGAGACGATTCGTGATGACTCTTGAAAACAACTTGTAGACATGGCTAAGAAGTGAGATGGGCCTATAGTTCTTCAGCCGGGCATTGTCGCCCTTCTTGAAGAAGAGTACCACCACACCCCTGCACCATGCCTGTGGCGTTTTGCCCTCGAGTATGACGGAATCAAACAGCTTCTGAAGGGCCTTAAGGACCAGTTTTCCACACGCCTTCAGGAGTTCAGCAGTGATTAATAATAATAATAATAATAATAAATAAATGTTTATTTCCAATAATTAATTAACATAAGTTACAGGTACAGTAATATGATACAACATAATGTGCATAAAGTATTATCTCCTGGTTCCCAAACTAGGTTTACAGCCTGTGACTTGGGGACCAGTGATTCCATACGGGTACATAGAAGGTCAAAAATCTGTTTTCACCAGTAACATAGCTAACATAACAATGTAATGAAAATTTATGTGATTAAGTAGAGAAGAAAAATAATAAAAAATAAAAAATTGTGTTAAGAGTGAGAGTGAGTTTGTTGTGGTAGGTGTAGTATGTGGGGTGTGTGTGAGTAAAAGTGTAAGTGGGGAGTATGTATGAGTGTGTGTCTATTATATACTTGAAATGAGGGGAGATCTGTGTTAGGCATATGGGAAGAGTAGTTTTTCGGTTTCGTCATACGATTTGTCAATCAGCCATTCTTTAACTGAAATTTTGCATTGGTGGTAATTCAAACTGTGGATATGGAGAAACTTATTGATTTTATTATATAAAATATAGCTTAGGTAGGTGAATTGGTGTTGAGCGAAGGTAGTTTTGTGACTAACTGATGGAAGGACAATATCTGCGCGACGTTTAGTATTTACTGTGAAGGGCAGTCGATGTTTCCTTAATACACACTGTAACACATACAACCCTCTCACAGACAGAACCCTGCATTCCCTAAAAAGTGCCAATGTAGAGTATCTATAGGGCCTGCATAACATAACTTTGAGAACAGCTCTCTGAGCTCTCTCTAATTTCAGAAAGTATGTTTTGCAGGCGCCACCCCAAGCTGGCAAACAATACAGGAGAAGAGACTGACAGAGTGAGTAATAGACCATCATAAGTGTTTCTGAGTCAGCCGAACCACGGAGTTTCTTAAAGATGGAAATGAGTTTGCGCGTTCGGGTGACTAGATTATCTAGATGACTATACCAGTTCAGATTCTTGTCAATTTGCACACCCAAGTATTTTATACATGATGTGGCTGTCAGAGAGGGACAGGTACAGCAGGAGTTTCTAGAACAGGAATGAGCTTTAATAGTAGGCGTTATATTTGGCTGAGTCTTATTATTTAAAGAAAAAGAAACAATTTTCGTTTTTTCCGCATTTAAGGTTAACAAATTTTTGTTAAACCAATTCATGACAATGTCTAGCGCCATCTGAGCATATTTTTCTGTTTCATTCCAATCCTTGCCATGAAAGAGTAGGGCTGTATCATCAGCGTAAGTAAATATGGAGCAGTTTGTTAAAGGAAGGGAACACAGATCGTTAATGTAGATGAGGAACAAGGTTGGGCCTAGTATGCTTCCTTGTGGGACGCCGTATTCTATTTTAGCTTTATCGCTTATCACCTCATCCAATTTAACATGTTGGAAACGATTTTCAAGATAACTAGAAAAAATGTTAAGTGCAGGACCACGAATTCCCATGCGTTCCAGTTTTGATAGAAGTATGGGCGCAGAGACAGTGTCAAAAGCTTTTGCAATATCTAGAAATATACCCAGACACCGCTGCTTTTCGTCCATGAGCTGAGTTACTTTTTCAGAGAATGCAATAACCGCATCCTCTGTTGCAATTCCGGCTCTGAAACCATATTGGTTTTCGGAGAGAAGTTGATAAGCATTCAGGTATTTAAGCAAACGGTTGTTCAATATCTTCTCCAGAATCTTCGAGATGGTTGGTAAAATAGATATGGGTCTATAATTTTTGACACTGCCTCTGTCCCCTCCCTTATGAATAGGGTGGACTAGAGCAATTTTGAAAGTGTCTGGGAAAACACCGGTAGATATCGCAAGATTGCAGATATGGGTGATATAGGGGATTAAGATTTTTCGCGTTAACTTCAATATGTGTCCAGAAATACCATCGACTCCAGCTACAGAACTTGATTTCAAGTTAATTATAAGTTGCTCTACTTCCGAGTCGTCCGTCTCTAGGACACACATTGAGTTAGAAGTTGAATCTGAACTTGAAGAGTGAGGTGGCACATTCTGACTCTGCTGTATATTTGTAGCTAAGTCTTTGCCTAAATTGACAAAGTAGTTGTTGACTCTGTTTGCTGATGAAAGTGTGTCAGGTTCAAGGTGCAGCAGTTCCTTCGGCGGTGAGGGAGTAGATTTTGAATGAGTTATGGATTTAATGAGATCCCACGTTGCTTTGGAATTGTTTTTCCTTTTCATAAACTCAGTCTTCTCGTAATTTATTTTCAATCTCCGTAGTAAAGAATTACAGAAGTTGCGATAGCGAAAATACGTTACTTTAAGGATAGGGTTGTCTGGTTGTGCTTTTAGAGTTAGATGCATTTTATCCCTGTTTCTAATACAGCGTAGTAAGCCAGGAGTGATCCAGGGCTTGATGTTACGGATTCCGTCATCACCCGGCGCCTTGTTGTTTTTAAGCTGTTTCAGAGCCATCCTAATCTCGTACAGGCTGACATCCGGGATATCTTCGGTATAGTGTCGGGTCAATCTAGCTCTTGGGTCGTTTGCTAGATTCGCAATGGGTTTACTGGTTGACGTGTACAACTGCCCATAGAATCTCTCGATCTCCCTCAGAAGCTCCGGTTTGGTGGAAACGATCCTGCCATCATCGGTCTTCAGTTTTGTGAGCTGGCTCTGCCCAATAGACAGATCCCTTGCAAAGACCTTGGAGCCCTTATTCCGCTCAATCGCATCTTTAATACTTTCAGTATTAAAGCGGCGGAGGTCGCTTTTCAAGGACTTTGAGATCCGTCTATTTAGCTGCCGGTATTTCACCGCATCGTCTGAAGACTGCAAGATCATCTCACGCGTCTCCTTCATTAGCTTTAGAGTTGGATCAGAGAGCTTTTTGTTTCTATCTGTACGGCGGGTCTTGAAAAACTTAGACCCGACCGTATGGACAGCTTCCACGAACCCATCGCTGTAATCGTCCACGGAGCTCCCTAGGCACTCGAAACGATTCTGGAGTTCGAGCTGAAAGGTTTCGGGGTTTTGGATCTGGATCTGTGCTGGACGGAGCGTGGACTTCATCAGTCGAGACCTTTCAAGCTTGATATTAATGTTCAATGTGCCTCTTACCATGCGGTGATCGCTCCCGGTTTTCACCGAATTGATCACAGAGACATCATTGAACACTTGCTTCTTGGTCGACATGATGAAGTCGATCTTATTTTTAGTTACACCATCGGGGCTTTGCCATGTCCACTTCCTGTGCTCACGCTTTCTGAAGAAGGAGTTCATCATATAGAGGCCTTCCTTCTCCATAAAACTGGCCAGTAGGTGACCCCGGTGGTTCCGACGTCCAACTCCGAATTGCCCCACTTGCAGCTCATCCTCGTCTCGTTTGCCCAGTTTTGCGTTGAAGTCCCCCATGACAACGGTGAAGTGAGTTTTGAAACCATGCATGGCTTTAGAGATATCCTCATACATGGTCTCTACCTCGTCGTCGGGGTGTGCCGAGGTTGGGGCGTAGACCTGTATGACCTTCAGCGAATATCTTGCGGATATTCTGAGTATAAGGTACGCCACCCTGGTCGACACACTCTCGATCTTCACCACATTGTTCACAAGGGACTTGTGGACGATAAACCCGACACCACCTTGGGACTGCCGGTCACCCTCTCGGAAATAGAGCAGGTTACCGGATTTGAGGATTATCGAGTCCTCCCCCTCTCTTCGGACTTCAGATAACCCTATAACACTCCATCGCAACCTGCTCAATTCTTCCTCGAGTTCGGCTATCTTCTCGTCGGTCCGGAGTGTTCGCGTGTTATATGTTGCCAGGTCCAGTCGTCGGTGTTTATTGGGGTAGCCGGGTCCACTCCGGGGATTCTTTGCACCCCTTGCCACGCCATCGCCTCGACCGCTACCGTAGTCGAGGGTAGACGGGCTGCCGGGCACTCGGGGCCGTTTATTTGTTGTGCTTATCATGGTTTGGGGGGGTTTTCCGTAATCCCCACACTTGGCAGGCGGGTTGGCGATCGCAGTTTGTTGATAAAGTGCCCAGAGAACGCTGCTGCCCATTCTCTGGTGTTTCCCTTAGTCGCCTCTTACGACACCCACGGGATGATATGGGATGGTGAAATTCTTTACGTCCGTCACCATACGGTACAGTAATTATTGACTAGTGTAACCCATTGAGCATTGTGTGCCATTGAGTGCATTTGCATGAGTAATATTATACAAACATCCAAATATTACTACAACAAACAACACATTCAGTTTTTATAATATCAGTATGAAATAAGATAGGATACGATAGTCGTAAATAGGAAAAACGTACTACCTAGTACCTATATCTTTTAGGTAAATCATCCAATATAATGATTTCCTGAATCTGTCCAGTTCAGTGATACACAATAACACAATACATCCGTTGCAATAATTTATACTGATAATAGGTATAATATTGATTATAAGTTTTTGGAAATTCATTAATTCATTCGTTCATCAGTAAATACATTTTTGACGTTATTCCCTGAATGTTGAATTTATTATTATTATTCCTTATGATGTTCATTCATTAAGACTGAGCTTAAACATAACATTAACATTTGTAACATTGCTTTGGGAAACTTCGTCGAGTCTTCTCGTCGCGAATTCCACAGAGCCTTAAGGGAACACTAGTCGACGGCACGAACTATTTTGTGCGCGGGGTTAAAATGCATTTTATATCAACCGACAACACGTGCGGAAGAGATAGATGCTGTGATGAGCAGTAGGAAGCTAGTTTGCGTACGAATACACACTTTTCCAAATTTGTAGCGAAATGGATAATGATTTAGGACGAAACCGAGCGCGCGAAATTTTATAAACAGACCTTTGGCAGTCTAGATATCATGAAAAAACGACTAAATCTATCTGTTCAAAATAAAATTATTTGCATTGTTGAACTACGAATCTATCCCTTTATGGAGGACGTTTTGCAATTTTCCGTCTTCTTATTGTATTTAAACGCGCCCAAAAATGCGCTATAATTAGTGTCGAAATGTGGAACTATCGACGCTCATAACTTTCAAATATTATTTTTTTACTTTTTTTGCTTCCATACAGGGCTAGATAATGATGAGACAAATTGATATCACTTTTTATTTTGAACGTACATCGTCAAACAGTGATATAATCCCGAGACTACGTTTGTATCGAAGAATTTTCGACTCGTGTAACCTTAAGACACGAGTCTTCAATCAGTGTCTTCAATCAGGGGTGGTATGGGATCTACCTCCTAGTGGTCCACCCCGGGCAACGGCACCACGGGCTTGCCTGTGGTACGGCTGAAAGATCCCACTTAAGCGGTGGTAGGCTCCGCAAGGGGCCGCCTGGCTCGCGACCACCATCCCACCGGAGTCCGGTGCCAAGCAGCTTGCTGTATTCCGTCGGTGTGTGGGAGTGCCAGTGCCTTTGGGGGAGAAGGAGGTTGTCAGTTGCGCTGTTCAGAACCGGTCGTGGTCTCTGAGAATAACTTGCCGGGTAGCTCATTCTGGAGGGTAGCGGGATCCGAAGCACGGTGCCAGCCGTTGGCCGACCGCAGTCAGTAGGGGGCCCAAGTAGCACGCCAGCCACGTGCCAAAGGCTGCCCCGCCAACTCGCGAAAAATCCCGGTATGCTCCACCGTGCCAGCTGGCGACTGGATGGGAGGACCCGGTGGCCATATCCGGGGGGTTTCGGGCGTCCCCGCAGTCTCCAAATGAGTTCCCCATAGGTTGAGTTAGTTTTAGTGGTCCACTTGGTTATCTGAGCAGTGCCTCGACAGTTCAACTTTTTCCCCAGCAACTCTAACAATATCAATGACCAAAGCAAAGAAGAGAAATAAGGTTAAACAACGGCTGCACTTCCTCCCACTTAAAGTGCACCTTATTAACATCAGGGGGTTGCACTCCAACCTTGATCCGGTCCACCACCACCTAGAGACCGAGAAGCCGCACCTGTTCTTCCTAACGTGCTTCTCCTCGGGTGACACCTCGTGCTGTGCTGACGTGGTTGCGGACGTGATTCGGCAGGGAATGGAGTATTTTATTCCATTCTCCGACATCCCGCTCGGTTACAAAGCCCGGCCTTGGTATAATGCAGAATGCGCCCACGCTGAGGCCCGAAAAGAGTCTGCCTACCAAGCCTGGGTCAAGGCCCGCGACCGCAAAATTGGAGCGCGTAGGGTTCGCGCGAGGAAAAGAGCCTTTAATTCTGCCGCCAAGCTCTGCAAGCGAGTTCTGCGTCGGGCACGTTCTGACCATATTGGACGTATCGGGGCCAAGCTGGCATCGCACCCCCCGGGTAGTAAACAGTTTTGGTCCCTGTCTTAAGCGGTTGAAACTAATTTCTGTCGACCCACTTTACCTCCAATGCTGAAACCTGATGGCTCGCTGGCTCACTCTGCAAGTGAGAAAGCAAATTTATTTGCATCTCTCTTTACAAGCAATTCACGTCTGGATGCTGGCTCTAAGCTACCACCTAATATACCTCAATGTGACTCTTCGATGCCGGAGATCGCAGTTCACACTAAAGAGGTTCGGAGAGTACTGTGCAGCCTAGACGTGAACAAGGCCAGCGGGCCTGACGGCATTCCAGCGAGAGTATTGAGGCAGTGTGCGCCTGAACTGTCTCCTGTATTGACACGCTTGTTCCGCCTCTCTCTTAAAAAAAGAAAGGTGCCGAAATCCTGGAAGCTTGCAAATGTACAACCAGTACACAAGAAGGGCGACCGTGCAGACCCTGCCCACTACCGTCCGATAGCCATTACCTCCATACTATGTAAGGTTATGGAAAGGGTACTGAACAGTAAGTTGCTGACCTACCTTGAAGACAATGAGCTCCTCAGTGACCGTCAATATGGCTTTCGCCGGGGACGGTCAACTGGAGATCTTCTTGTGTTTGTCACGCACTGCTGGGGCGAAGCCATCGAGAATCACGGCGAAGCACTTGCCGTATCGCTCGATATGTCGAAGGCCTTTGACAGGGTCTGGCACGCTAGTCTACTCAGCAAGCTTCCTGCTTATGGCATATATGGTCTGTTCTCTCTGCAACTATTTTCCTGTTGCACATCAATGACCTACTTCTGCCTGGTATTGTTGGGTACGCAGATGACAGTACTGTTTCCGAGAGATACTTCTCCAGCGCAAGAACCGGCGGGGATGAAGTTCGTTCCTTGAGAGAGGCTATGGTGGAGCGTACTGATTTGACCTTAAGTCTTGTCTCCCGTTGGGGTGATGACAATCTGGTCTCTTTTAACGCCACCAAAACACAGGCATGTCTTTTTACCGCAAATAGGACTCATTTCATCAGAACGCCTACTTTTCGGGGTGCATCTGTTCCTATAACTGACCGGCTCGAGCTCCTTGGCATGGAGTTGACATCCAGTCTCAACTTCGGCGCCACCATCGAGTCCAAAGCCCAAATTGCGGCAAAGAAACTGGGCGTCCTAAACAGAGTGAAGCGATACTTTATGCCTGGACAGCTATTAACTCTTTACAAAGCGCAAGTCCGATCCTGCATGGAGTATTGCAGCCACCTCTGGGATGGCTCAGCTAAATATCAGCTTGCCGCGCTTGACTCGGTGGAACGCAGAGCCAAGAGACTAATTGGCGACGTCAAACTGGTGGATGCCAAGCTTCACAGCTTAGCTCATCGCCGTAAGGTTGCTTGCTTGTCGGTCTTCTACAGACTGTATTTTGGCGAGTGTGCTCATGAACTCCACGACCTCATCCCACCGGCCCCCTTCTACCATCGTACATCTAGACGCACTGCAAGTTACCATCCTAGCCTAGTTGCTATTCCACCAATTCGCACCAAGCGCTTCCAAACATCCTTCATAATGCGCATTGCAAAAGAGTGGAACTCACTGCCTGCGTCTGTGTTTCCGAACGCATATAACCCGAATCTCTTCAAAGTTATAGTGAACAGGCTTCTTCTGGGTAAGCTCACTCCATCGTCGACTTTGTCTCTGTCACCTCTGACCTAGACTAGAGTCAAGAGCAAACCCATCTCGAATAAAAAAAAATAAAAAAAAGTGCGTTCTACCTGTTATGACTTACGACACTGAGACGTGGACACTCACGGTACGGCTGGTCCTCAGCGAGCTATGGAAAGGGCTATGCTTGGGGTGTCTCTGAGGGATTAAATTCGGAATGAGGTGATAGAACCAAATTTGTCGACATAGCTAAGAGAATAAGCAAGCTGAAGTGGCAAAAGGCCGGCCATATTAGCCGTAGGCCTCCCACTAGGTGGACCGATGACCTGGTTAAGGTTGCGGGAAGGCGCTGGATACGAGACGCACGGGATCGGTCAATGTGGCGACGCCTGGGGGAGGCCTATGTCCAGCAGTGGGTGTCTTTCGGCTGAAATGATCATGATGATTAGCCGTAGAACCGATGACCGTTGGGGTAGACGTGTTATCGATTGGAGACCTTGAATGGGTAAACGTAGCGAGGGAAGCCCTCAGGCTAGGTGGAGCGACGATCTTCGCAGGGTGGCTAGTAGCAACTGGATGAGAACTGCCAAAAATCGAAATCAATGGCATGCGATTGGAGAGGCCCATGTATAGCAGTGGACTGCTATAATAATAGGCTGATGATGATGATGATGATATATGTAACATCTCAATTTCTATGACATCTTACCAAGTTTACTCATTTTGTGTGTCATATAAAAATCATTAAAATTAATTTTGTATGTTGTTCTAAATTTTACAAAAAATTAAGGATGGTACGAGTATCATTAAAACGCTTTTCACAATTATTTCAAAATTGCCTATTGTGACCAAAACCGGGTTTAATATGACAAACAATATTTGCAATTCAGAGGACAAAAATACACGTTTCTGTATTAGGTATAGCTGTACACATTCTAGGAAAAAAACTAGCACAGCAAAACATTACACTACATGAATCCAATACTATTCCACTCACAACAAAGATGGCGGCCCCGTCAATCCATATAACTAAGTTCTCTGATTATTTCAACGAGATGTTACAAAACACGAGACCGAGATACGGGGAGATACGTCTGTTTACTTTGCCGGATTGAAACCCTGGGGACTATCTTTTTTTTGCACCGCACCGTATCGTATATTGTTTTTAGAATCGATTTTGACCTTTCCGATTCGTCTTTTCGATCACAAGTTAGATTTTTTTAGCTTTTCTCTTTTTAATTTGATCGTAGTGTTCATATAAAACAATAGGATTAAATTGATTTTATAAAAACCAATTTCCTGTTTGGCTTGGGGATGTTTTCTCAAATTTACATTAGAGACAGAAATTAAAATCCTTAGTTCATTCTTTATCTCTTTGGCAAGCGTAGGAATACTGCTAAATAAGTATAAAATTCTTTATCATAATCATTTCAGTCGAAAGATGTCCTTTTTCAAGCGTCATCAGAAAGCCAACTCTCTTTCAAATCCAATACGCAATATCATATCGGTCACAATCAATGTAAAATACTTCTCACAATGTAGGAAAGTAAGAAGTGTTTTTTTGACGGTATTCCTCGTTGGGTCGTGCATCTCACATCCAAAGGTCTCTGGTGACTAAAATATACAAAATAAATAAATGATGGCACAACCTAAAAGACATACAATATAATGCAAAACCTCACATATTTTCCCAGTGAAATAAAGGTACTTGGTGCGAATTCCCCATACACAATACCCACCGTTCTCAACTCTGCCGGATGCCAAGAATTATTTTATATACATCCCGCCAGTGTACACCTCATACTAGGCACATAAAGACAGTGTAGCCGGATGTTTACCTCGTTATCACATACGGGATTAGTGAGGAAACAAGATGCTGACATACTGAAAGATATTATTTTCCTTCAGCGGTAGAGGGTTGGGTAAATTAATAACAGTTTTTCCTTATATCTTGAGTAATGAAGGCAGACGATAATCTACTTTTTGTAAAAGTTTTGCACGTGTGTATTACTTGTGGCAATTGATTTATCATTATCAGTCTAGCCTTTTCCCAAAAGAATCATGTCACATGTCACATGAATGAAATTATGAAAAATGATCGGTTGTTTGATTGGGCTATAAAATTTTAATTTTTTAATCGTAGTAAGTATTTTAAGCGACTTCAAAAAAAAGGAGTTAATCAATTCGATACGTGTGTGTGTCTGTGTATGTTGGAATTGCACAATATTCACATATGTTACTCTGTATGGGTTTCTAAACACTTGTGCCAAATTTCATAAGTGTGTTTGTATGTTTGTCGTACGTATGTATATAAACAGGAGGTATCAAAGACATCGATTGCCGACACTAAAGTTATTTTTGCACTTTTTAGTGGAGTTTTTCGGTTTATGTTTTGTGAAAATGATTTTTTTTCGCCTATTTGATTTAGAAAATGAAGCAGTGGTGGCCCAGTGGTAACGGCCGCGATTAACCAATGGTACTGTATTCAATGGTACTGTGTTAGACAACCCCAACACGAGTATTAATGCTTACTTACTGGGGCTGTCTCATTGACATTTGTATATGTAACCGTTTGAGACACAATAAACAATTTTATTTTATTTATTATTTTTTGTTAAAACCCTAGCTGGCTCTTTACTTTGTGTATTTTTTCATCACTACGGTGTCGAAAATAAAAAATCCTGTGGAAATCGACTTATCCTAAAACCAAGAATTCAAAAACATATGACATCCACCAACCCGTACATGGACCCGCGTGGTGGAATTTGGGGCATCTTCCTCTCTTAAAGAGATTGTAGGAACATTGTAGGCTGATTGTTCTTTTGAAAAGTATTTAAAATTTGAACATTCCAACAATTGGACCTAAGTATGACGTAATGTCTCGTCTCGATATGTAATGTAACAGATCTTAAGTAACCGGTTCAATGCTGTAATTACCGAAACAATGAAAAAGCCTTTGTGTCACACGTAGATCCACATTTCCACTCGAGGGGTTAAATTCAGAGGTCTCAAAAATGCTAACAAAATTTAGTTTCGCGTTTACCCTATATAATTTTAACAGTTCATGTATGTAGTACACCCAAACTAGCATTGAATTTCGCTCACAAAAATAACGCCCTAATTTTATCCTTAAAAGTAACTTAATGTTCCAATATCCTCCAGAACACCACAAAAAATTCACTCAATCTTCGATGGCAAGTTAATTGGCGCTCTAGCCACAATCTGCAGGTAAATGCGTCCAGATTAAATAGACCTTTGCTTTCCCCTTAATATGGACAGAAAATATGAAGACAGAAGGTTCATCTTAAATACTAAATGCAGCTTATATTCAAATTCAGTCTAATAAAGTTCTTAGTAATAGGCTGATAGTTACCAGCGCTGTGGCTCTGTCTTGCACATGAGTACTATGCTGAGCAAAGGTCATTTTGCGATATTTGGAAATAAATACCTTTTCTTTCTTTCTACTTCAAAAAAAGGTGAAAAAGGTGGATATTCTCAATTTATTGCGGGTTTTGATACTCTTATATCACGTCAACATGAGCACATTATTTTCAAGATTAACTGAAAACCAATTTTATTTTTTTGTAAATAAAGGACTAACTTTGGAACAAACTTACTCTGTAATAACGTTTGTATCATCTCAATCAGTCGTGCCGTTTTAGAGTAATCGATGCCACGGGTATCGCAGATGGAAGCGATAGTAAAACTAATAATGCTCAGCGTGGACTGCAACCCTAAATAAAGCAGTGTTTTTTTGGTAGAGAGAGATTTTTGTAGTGATAAAGCTATTCTGTATGTTGTATATAGCAATGAGTTTTTTGGACTATGTTTTTTCGCTCGTTTTAAATAAATGGAAAAATATGCAACACATTCCTGAAAAGTAGGTTTGCGGGGTGCCATCTGCAAATATATTGACTGTGGTTTTATATGCCATAGTTGTATACCTACTGTTCCACTTTCCAGGGGGGTGACCATAAGCTCTTAGAGTAAGGTTATTTTGAGTGTGTGTAAGGGACAGATGTATATGACTTGTATACATCTGTCAATTACGCGATCTCAAAATAACCTTTCTCTAAGAGCTTATGGTCACCCCCCCTGTTCTTTATTTAACTTTATTGCAAATCTACTTGTTCTCGACGCATACATAAATAATAATAATTAATCACATTTTTAAAACAAGGTATACACGTTCTAGAAATTTTCGCAATAATTAACTGAAAATCCTGAAACGCATTATGAAAGACCTGAATTCCTGAAACAACGTAAAAACTCAAAAATTACCTGGAATCTGATTGAGCCCATATCTAACTAGAGTAACAAGACTTCTCCCAATAACTATACTATCTCTTCATTCAGATTCTAGTCTTTCACTCAATCACGTCATCATGACTTTTTCACAAATGTAGGATCTTTCCTACATTTGTGAAAAAGTCATGATGACGTCATCCAAAATGACAACGGTTTCTTATAACTCCCAGTCTGATATTGGTGCTGGGGCACCACATGACTCAATGGCCATATTTGGTACATATAATGAAGAGATTGAAAGAATTATATTAGGTTGAAACTTAATACCACAGTAGGGTAAGACGGTAAAACTTCTACCCTAATTAGGGCTGCTAAAAATACTCTTATCCCTATTATCTCCCATGTCTTCAATCTCGATTTTGAAACCGTGGTCTTCCCCACTGTATTCCAGAAGGCTACTGTACAACCTATTTATAAAAGTGGGGACAGGGCCTGTGTCAATACCCATAGACCTATCTCCGTGCTCACTATTCTTTCTATGATTCTAGTTCTTTTTAAAATAAAATACTGCTCAGTTATTTAAACACTAGCAAAATATAATAATAGCACTGGTAAAAGTACAGAAGATGCTGTACTTGATTTAACTGGAGCTATTGAAACTATTGCTATTGTTTTTCTTGACCTCTCAAAGGCATTTGACATTATCTCTATCCCTATTTTACTCACGAGATTGTTTCAGATTGAGTTACCGCTGGATATTTTTAAAACCTACATTAGTTATCAGTCTCAGGTTGTAAAAATCGGTAACCACACAAGTAAATAACAGTTTCTTACCTACGGAGTTCCTCAGGACAGTGCCATTGGTCCCACCCTTTTCCTTATTTATATAAACTTATTCTGTAGTTAAATAACAACTTGCTCACCCTGAATTTAGAAAAAAACTAAATTTATAACGTTTACACCACGGCTTACATCACAACCAGATTCCTCCTTCACAGCAAATGCTCACAAATGCCCCTTGAATACAAGTGCAACCTGCAACTGTATTAGAATTACGCTTACTAATGACATCAAATATTTAGGGGTTATGATAGATAGCTCTATGACCTGGAGTGAGAAGATTGAGTTATTGGTGTCACGTGTCAGAAAGTTAATATTTGTGTTTAAAAACTTAGATAAGCAGATTTTCTCACGTCATAACTGTATATTTGGCACTAGCACACTCCGTGATAACGTACTGCATTACCGCGGCGGGGATACCTTCTAATTCGTCATGACACATAAACCTATTCGCTTCCCCACGCACGACTTGTAAGTTTTTTGCAAAGTTCCTACTGTAAGATAAGCATTTCTGATAAGCACAATATTGCGTAAGCTTACTGATAATAATAAAACCAGAAGATAGCAACTCTGCTTGGTGGAGATATGATTGTAGCGGCTTCCTACTTTCTAAGGCACAGAGTTCATCATGGATCCACTATGAGAGAGAAGGACTAAACAGGACGAAGAGCACCCTGATTTCTACTAACTTAAAAGCTGTCATCGATAAGAGAGTGGGTCTTCTGTATATTTTTACCCTTCAATATAGACTTCAAAGATATCGAGCAAAATGGTTCTGTTTTAATTTCGTTGAGGTTTTCAATCTCCTTGCTTTAATGGTTCGCGGGCCCTGTAATCTGCTTGATAAAATCTAAAGAGTATCGTTTGTAAATATAATAGGTTAAGCAGATGCTATATATTTGGTTCATTAGTAAGACTTTCGAAGTATGAGTTTAATTACTGAATGTATTAATAATTTAATGGCTTCGTTCTTTGATTTTTTGCGACTTGGAAAGCGCCGGGTACCTGAGGCGCGGGGGCGAGTGTCCGCATAGAACGAATGATAAAAAAGATTGCACTCGGCCGCCCGCGTAGTGCTCGCCAGCAGTCGCTCTTAGGCTGATGTGCGAGCACACGTATCGCTGAGTGCTCGCCAGCAGTCGCTCCTAGGCTGATGTGCGAGCACACGTATCGCTGAGTGCTCGCCAGCAGTTGCTTCTAGGCTGATGTGCGAGAACACATATCGCTTTGCGTCCTGTCGAGCGCCCTAGCAGTCACGACCGTTATTCTTTTAAACTTAATATTTTATTTCACGAGTATACAACGATTTAATTAGTGATAAAGATGTGCGTGGAAAACCCGAGTTAGGGTACTACGACATGTAATCGTACTGCGAGCCGGTCGTCATTGGGTGCTTCAGTCCGAAGGCCCACTTGCCGCTACGCCACTGGTGTGCTGAGCGAGTCTGTCATTCTCGCCATACAGACTGCAAGAGACATCACCGTACGGCACATCTCAGATCATCGGCCAGCTTCCATCTCTGGCTTCGCGGAACTACAGTGGAGTACCTATCCCTGCAGGAGTGACAACAGACGTCCGTAACCCACGACTTATAAATATTTGTGTGCCTCCGGCTAAACTAGTTTGGTTTTACAAATTAAAGTTTTATTTTTAAAGCATACGCCCGTTTTTTATTCAGTTGCCAATTGTTAGGTGAGAATAGAAAGGGTGGAGGCTACAAGTGACACCTGGTAAAGGCTGCGGGAGTCCGGTGGATGCTAAACGCACCGATCAGTGTGGCGACGATTGGGGCAGGCCGATGTTCAGCAGTGGCTTCTTCCGGCTGAAATCATGATGATGAGGAAACTGACAATAATAATTATGTACAACCGCGTATAAAAAGCGCATACAAAAATTTTACCATATTTTTACTCAATGGGAAAAGTGCCCAGAAAGCTGGCAGCATTGCTACGTTGAATGCCAATACTGTTTTAATTTTTTGGTTGAAGAAAACCCAGCCGTGACACGAACGTGACTAGAGTCGCCTTACCTTTTATTATGTCCTGAAATACTCAATGAGCACTTGGACTCCACGTTTCTGGGCCTGATGTTTCAAAGGCTCAAACATAAAACGCCCAATGAGGTTGTTATATTTATAAGTAAGATTTAGATTTTTTGGTTTGATGTGATTCTTAGAAGTTTCAGTCGTGACGTGATATTTTATGTTGTCAAAAATGCCTTAAAGAAGGGATCAGCATATTTCATGTTCCGTCATAATCGGATTATTGCGATTTTGGCAAAATTTCGTTAAGGAAAACGGTTGTAGTTTTCCTTGACAACTAAGTTATTATACACAAACCAGGAAATGGGCAGGAAGCTGAGTTTTTCTACGGAAAAGAATTTTTGAACATATTTATTTTTGTATTTTTGTTAACAGTAATAATTTAGTGCATCGCATTACATAGAATTAGAACAGTCGTGGCCTAGCGGGTATGGCCTTGAAATGCGTGTAGGTTCGAACCGAGACAAGCACTTTACTTTGTGTTATTTACGTCATCATCACTGTTCGCAAAACGGTAAAGAAATACATGAATACATACCAACCCGCATGGCGGTGTTTTCCCAGCCCTTTTACTGTTCTTTATTACACACAAACTAATATACATTTATTAGGACTTTTGCTGGCAGAAAACTCCAATTGGAGTTATGTTCGCCTTTGTGCATTTGTTGTCACTTACGGTTTAGAATCTTTATTTCTCAAAAGAATTACAATGGCATTCACTTATAAGAGAAACTTACATATCTAAACAATTTAAGTTATGTTGAGCTTACAGAACAAAAAAATTACACAGCATATGTTTACAATTAGATTGGTCCATTAGTTAATCTTTACATATTTTCAAAATAAGGTATCCAAGAAAGAAAGAAAGAAAGAAAGAAAGAAACTTTTATTTGCAAATATGGGTACAGTCATGCTTGATGTCATTTGTAGGTTACAATGTTCAGCCATATTTTACCAGCGGCATGCAAATACATTCATTAAAATTTGATTAGAAAATTCAATATAAAACAAAAACATGTCAACCAACAATAATAGCATTAACATTCATTAAAATTTGATTAAAAAAAAAAAAAAAATTCAATTCAATGTAAGACAAAAACATGTCAACTAACAAAAATAGCATTAGTGGTCAAGATTATAAAAATTACAATGCACAATTTAATTCATAGTGTCATAATCTTGATTCACAATGTCATAATTTCATAATTTAATTCATAATGTCATAATTTCATAATTTAATTCATAGTGTCATAATTTCATAATTTAATTAAAAATGTCATAATCTAATTCATAAATAAATAAGTTACAATTATAATCAAATCAATATTTTCTCTGCTAGAAAATCAGTCACACTATAATATGCCTTATTAGTCAAGAATTTTCGCAGTGTTTTTTTGAACAGTGTAAGTGGTAACTCTTTCCAGCTCTTAGGGATTTTATTAAATATGACCGGTGCCATGCAATAGACACCCCCGCGCATCAGTGCAGTATTAGACGACTGGTGACATAATTGACTATTATCACGCCTGTTTCTTGGAAATGCATCTGCTATACGCTTAAAACGACTTTTGTTTGTTTTTACAAATATAGCCACTTCCAATATATACAAACAAGGCAGTGTTAAAATTTTATATTTTTTAAAATAGGGCAAACAGCTATCCGTACTTTTAAGATTGAACATTGCCCGTATGCAGCATTTCTGTGCCTTAAATGCACTTACTTTATCGGTTGAGTTGCCCCAAAAAATGACTCCATAACGTAGGTGTGATTCTACTATGCCATAATACGCAGTCAGCAATGCATCCGTATTTATAGTGTAGGATAGATTATATAAGGCGTATGCAGATTTACTTAGTTTTTTGCACAGATTATGTATATGTGATTTCCAGTTGAGTTGGCTGTCAATCGTAACACCTAAGAATTTTGTAGTTTCAACGTCCTCCACAACAACATTATTACAACTTACAGTTAGGTTCATACTAGGCATACGTTGTCTAAAGTGTATAACTTTTGTTTTGCATAAATTTATTTTTAAATTGTTCTCTTCCAACCAGTTTACAACTAGTTTTAAAGATGCATTAATGTCATTTTCATATGTCTCTGCATGTTTACAGGGTATTATCACTGTGCTGTCATCGGCAAAAAGAGTTATAGGTTGTTCGATACTTTTAGGTAGGTCATTAATATACAATATAAATAAAAACGGCCCCAAGACGCTCCCTTGTGGTACACCGTATAAAACTTCTCGCTCTGTCGAATGATATATTTCTTCAATATTATTAGCTAAGTTAGTCTGGTTAATTTCTGTTACTTGTTTTCTTTTTCTTAGGTAGGATTCAATTAGTTTAAGAACGTTGCCTCTAATGCCGTATATTTCAAGTTTTTTTAGAAGAG
Organism: Orthosia incerta; assembly: GCA_948252205.1. Lineage (NCBI taxonomy): Eukaryota > Metazoa > Arthropoda > Insecta > Lepidoptera > Noctuidae > Orthosia > Orthosia incerta. The sequence goes on from OX411746.1 coordinate 25,546,337, forward strand.
TTGTGTAATGTACGTGGTCAAAGGCCTTGGTCATATCACAGAATATGCCACAGATAGGTTTACGTTTATCAACATTATTAATTATTTGATGTATTGAGTCATATATAGCCATATTAATCGTCATTTGTGGTCTAAATCCCTTTTGTTCGTCAGATAGAATAATATTTTTGTCAATAAATGAATATAATTCCTTATATATGTATTTTTCGAAAATTTTTGAAATTACTGGTATCAGCGAAATAGGACGGTAATTTTCTATTAATTCTTTGTCTTTGTCTTTTTTAAGCAACGGCTTTACTATTGATGTTTTTAACGCATCAGGGTAAATGCCTGCACTAATACTTAAATTGATAATATGGCTTAGGTGAGTACAGATTTCATACGATACATACTTCAATACCTTTGTACAAATTCCATCATATCCCACGCTATTTGTATTGTTTAACGACATTATAATCTTTTGTATGTCTAAAGGTACGCTCGGTGCCATAAACATAGATTTACAATTGGAGTTTATTTTACAAAATTTAGGGGAGTAGGTGCTATCTAATTTTGGTTGAATATTGTCTATATAGTAGTTGTTAAAAGTTTCTGCGATTCTCTTGGGACCTGTCAGAACCTCATTTTTTATACGAATTTTATTAATATTATGCTTGGGCAAGTTATGCTTTGTGCGGTTAATGATTTGCCAAATAGTTTTAGATTTGTTTTTAGATGATATTATTTTATGATTGTTCTGTGCTTTTTGTGTTAAAAGTATAATTTTCTTATGTAAACGGGAATATTTATGAAATTTGAATTTATTAGTGTTATTTTTATTTAGTCTAAATTGCCACAAAAGTTTTCGCTTCTTGCGACTGCATAATTTTATTCCTCTAGACAACCACTTAGGCCTTTTTATTATTTCTGTTTTTATTAATCTTGTAGGGAAACATAAATCGTAGATTAATTTGAATAATTCATAGAATTTATTATATGCCACATTTGGATCATCAGTCTCGTAGATTTCAGAGAATGAGAGACCTTCCAAATAGCTTTTAAACTTTACGAGATTTTCTACACTATAATCTCTTTTTGTCGTGAGCCAGTATTTGATGGAATATCTTCTCTGTACTGGACAATGAAATAGCTGTGCCGTATGATCGGATAATGCCAATTCGATAACGTCAGTCTTACATGACTTACCAAAATTATGCGCAAAGTTATCTATACATGACATGCTGGACAAACGAGTTGGTTGATTTAATGCTAGCTTCATATTGTATCTCATTAATAAACACTCAAACGCGATAGTGTGACTATTTTTTTTAAGCATGTCTATGTTGAAGTCGCCACAAATTACAATGTTCCTACTGTGCCGTGAGCGAGATATTTCACGCAAAAGTATTTCGAGCTTATCCATGCAACAATTTAGATTATTGACGTTTGGCACTCTGTAAATACATACAACAATTATCTTGTAGTCCGAAAATTCAATTACTTCCAAATTCAATTACTTCTAAATTCAATTACTTGTAGTCCAAAATTTCAATTACTAAATTTGACCCCAACAAAAAACAGGGCAAGCCAAACATAACACAAAAAAAAAAAACATAACACTCGCAAAACTAAATCAAAATTACAAAAGGTTTAGTAGGTAAGAAGTAAATTAGTACAAAGAATTAGTGAACAGTTGACAACAAGCGCCATGTTTATGTTGATGCCGAGCGTAATCGAACTTTTTCTGTGAGTTATTGTTTTTGTTGAGTAATGTGTTGTTTAAGTAGTTTTTTAAATAGGCGGCTTATGTTCCAGCAGTGAAAACGTTATAAACTGTTTTTTTTAAGGCTCTTTTATTTTTTTATTTTTCCCTTACTTTGCCCCAAAGTTCAACACACTTTACAGAATGCTTAATAGAAAGAGTCAGATATCAAGTAGATCTTACTTAAAATGACAGTTTAGCTGTAGTAGATTCGACCATTAAAGTGAATGCAAGTCGTAAGATTATCTCAATGTCTCAGAGCTTGGAGATAAAATTTCATATCTGCGAAGGATTAAGTTGGTGAGGAATAGTTATTGTTATTGCAGATTGTTTTTGAACGGTGACTTTGCGCTTTTTGCTGAATGTCATATTCTCCTAATAGGTCTCGGTTTTTGGCAAAGTTACTAAGTTTTCCTTATCGGAGTTATATAAGCCTTCTTCGTCTTATGGATGATTTATTTCAGTAAATACGTAATGCCTTGACAATAAATATTTAAAAAAAATGATCAGAATTCGTTCACGTCTCACGCCTGTGGCGTTAGCCTTTGGCTCATAAAGGATTTTCAGGGTGCAAGTATTCTTTCACAGAGCGCACGACAATACGTAACGTATTTGTTAAGACTTTCATTTGCAGGATATTTGCATGATCCAAAAGAAGTATGAAATGATACTTTATATATTTTTAATACCTTGTTGATAATTTTATAGATTTAAAACTTTTTATCAGAGTTATTATTTAAATGAATAAAACAAGTTGAGTACGTTACAAGCCAATTACAGGTTCTCACGGCTAGAAATATAATAATTTTAAAGAGATCTTAGGGATCGCTACAATCAGAAAAATTAAATCACTAACGCTAACGAAAAATATTTTACACTATCCACTTTTGAAAAAGTCAAGGTTAGGCTGCTTACGCACTGATGAGCTTTTAGTGGTAAACACATCAAACGAGAAATCCTTGCACAGTAAGTTGAGATCTTTACTCGTTTGCACTAAGTACGAATGACGCCTGTAGTTAGACGAAGATGGAGATAAGTGGATTAAATCTTACCGATCTCTGGGGAACATTGAAATGCAGTTAATGCAGGAGATCAGGACAGTCGATCTCATTAGATAATATTTTTAAAAGATGTGTGACATCCGCCATCCTACGACGATAACTAAGTGGTTGCAAATGGAATTTCTTGCAAAGATCTAAGTTTCAGTACGATATTGAATACGGAGGTGAAAACAAATAAATCGAAGGATTATTTTTTGGATACTATCAATGTGATTAATGTATTTATTGTTACATGTGTTCCAAATTTGAGACGCATATTCAAGGTGACGCCGCAAAAATTAGCAATCCAAAATCTTTATGGTTTTAGCTTTCTTAAAGCATCCTACAAATCTCATAACAAAATCGAGTCACTTCGAGGCTTTAGCCACTATATGATGATAAAAACTTAGAATCGTTATAAACTCTTAAGTAGGGAATAATAGGGGGGGGGGGGGGTAATAGGGAGTGGCATACTTTTTCAGCTAAATGAGATTACGGAGCATTTAGAAGGGTTCAAGTGTAATTTATCGATCCGGCAGTAATCATCCAAACGTGCTAAGCCAGATTGGAGAACAACCATGTCATCAAATGATGAAATTGAAGAAAATATAATCATGTCATCAGCAAAGCAGAGATGAAAACACAAGCCGAAATCGCTCACATAAATGATAAAAAGAGACGGACCCATCAGAGAACCCTAAGGAACTCCACTGGGAATCGATACCCAGATTGAGATTTAGTTACTGACAACGACCACTTAAGACCTGTTTTTTAAATATGAGAAAAACCAGTGGTATAAGTCACCTCAAGTACCGTTGTTAAAAATCTTCGATTTGAGGATGTTATGATCGATTCTATCAAAAGCTTTGCTAAACGTCATCCACCTGTGCCCCATCATCCATCCTTTCCGTTCGGAAGTCATTAAGCAGAGTCAAGTTTAAAACAGTTAAACGGCCTATAAGAACCCATGGTGTGAGGAACTAAAAGACTAACTAAGCGCTGCATACACTTGGTCATAGAACACCATCTCAAAAACTTTAGCTAATATGCACAGTTTTAAAATTGGCCTGTATTTAACTATAAAAAACAAATACATTTTCGATGGGGCTGAAAAGTTCTGGAGTGGCGATCGCATACTGAAACACGCAGCGAACGAGGCAGCCTAGGTGAACCTGGATACAAGACGCAAAGGACCGATCGATGTGGTAGTTCTTGCTAGAGACCTTTATTTCGGCTGAAATGATGATGATTATGACATTCTTAAGTAGAAATCTTTAATATCTATAAATAGAAAAATATGTTAATAGGTTAAAGTATATTTCTTACATAATATTATTATGTATGCCTAAAGTATAAACATAATAAACCTTCTATTTCAATTACGTAACATCTAATCCAACCCAAATTTCGCAAGAACATCAACATAAACAACGTATACCGCCTAAACTCCATTAAAGAAACATTTATCGCTCCCTTTCGACCGTTTCACCAACAAGCTCCTAAATCACACATAACGCCTAATTCTCTAGTCGGCCATTTGTTCGAGTTTTGATTAGCTACACGTTCGGCTCTAAGTGGCCGACAATCGGGGAGGCGCTCATTTAGACGGGATTAATAATTAATTCCCGGGTCCCGGATCCGCGATTAATTTCTGGGTGCTCCGCGGTTTCGCATCACTAGTCGCAGGGGCGGATTGGAGTGTGATTGGTTCGATAAGTAATTATTCGAATTATATTATCCGCTGATGATCATTGTCATCGTGTCAGCTCGTTAGAGACTACTGCTTAGTACCTAATGTACCAAGTAATAGTTTGCTATGGATAATTGTCAGTGAGCGAGATAATAAGTGTCCATAGAAATAATTGTGATATTAAAGGGGTTGACATTGTACAAAATATTATTTTATACTTTCAGCAAAAATTCGTAAAATGATGGACAAAAGACCGATGGCAATAAAATCATCGGTGTTTTATAATTTATTGAATTTCTCTAAAAATATAAAAATCTGTGTAAAACGGTTTTCCAAATCATAAAAAAGTTACCTATCTTCAACGGTAAACATCTAAATAACATTTATTTTTCTTCTTCAGCTCAGCTGAAAGCAGTTCAGTTCAGCTACAGCAAAAACCACAAAGCCAATTCTAAATAGCATTTCTTCTTATTTTTCAAAGTGTACTCCAATACAACGAATACCATTTTAGCTCTTTGTCTAAAACATCTCGAAAAGAAAACTTGTACAAAAATCCTCTCAGGCAAAGCATCTGTTACTCAATGTTTTTCTTCAATTCCTCGACTAGATAAACTTAAAAAAAAAACAAATAAGCAAACTGCTCAGCGATATCTGCGCAAAGAGCAGGTGCAAAGTAAAGGAAAGTCTAAGGGCGGTTAGGCACTACATCTGATCCGTGTTCGTGAAATTTCGGTTCCAAAGTAGCCGTAGTACTTCTTGTAGGGAAGCTTACGCATAGATATAGGATGTACAAGATACACAGAGTCAGATGGAAAACGAAACCAAAAATATAAAATCTATGTGTGAGGGAATTTGTCCATGTGTTAGTTAAAAAAGTGTTGATAAAAAGTCCATGTTCAATATCGATATCGATACTTGGTGAACACCATAAGAAACACGATTGCTGGGCAAAAACCATGCTTTGCTTTAATTAAAATACAATTACAAAATAATATCTCGCATGTATTTAAAATACGAAATACAAAATATTTTTAAGTCGTGTATTTAAAATATAAAATACAGTATTTTAACTATTTTTATTTAAAATACAAATAACAAAATACAGTCGGTCATTCATCGTGACATTCGTACTAATAAACTTAATCAATACACAGAAGTTCGGTGAAAATAACCGTTTGAAATAAAAGTGACAATTTACAAGGTACTTGACAATTTGACGTACGCGGTCGCCATTTTGCTTATGAAAGCTATCAAGCGCTATTTTCTGCAGAACGCATCTATTAATAAAATCGCTAAATGTATTTTGAAGCCACAAGTATTTGAAGTACTAATAAAAAAATACCGAGGCGTCAGGTGAAATTAGGCGTGACCAGTATTGAGTTTTGAACTTTTTGACAGTCGTTCAGCTATGTTAGAGGTATCTAGATGGTTTGGAAACTAACACTAGGTTGGCCACTAACTAACCATACGATAGAAAGTGTCATTCTTACAGGCACAAATAAAGTAGGTATAGATTCTTTCATTAGAAGTCGTTTCATCAGAACTGCAGTGGCCTATATGGAAAGCACTCAATCGTTTGCGCACCCAAGTTGGCCGCTGCAAACACAATTTAGCAAAATGGGGTTTTATAGACCCGTCTGATACCCAGTGTGAGTGCGGTGCCCCTTTGCAAGATATGGCACACATGCTGGAGTGTCCCAAGTGCCCATACTCCTGCACTTTGGAAGACCTTATGCTCGCCACTGACCCCGCAATCGGGGTGGCCACCTACTGGGCCCAAAAAATATGAACAGTTTCCCATCGACTCGAAAAGAAGAAGAAGAAGATTAGAAGTCGTCGATGTTTTCTTTGTATGCAGTATCTCTGTTTAAAATTCGAATCCATTTTTCTCTTAAAACAGAATTATTTGGGAATCTGTAGGTACATAAATATTACATATTATTATTTACACAACAGAAAAAAATGGTGATGAGCAGAGCACTGATGTATTCTAGCCACTGTAAAACTAATAAATGCATACAATTATAATGACCCTAAATAGACTCCGCACTCGGGTTGGCCGCAGCAAGGGCAACCTCCTCAAGTGGGGGTTCTCTGATGGCACTAGTCTTCAGTGCTTATGCAGCATCTCTCCGCAGACCATGGCCCATCTCACGGAGAGCGCAGCATGCTCTGTCACCTGTACTTACGAAGACCTTATGACTGCGTCACCGAATGGTATTGCCGTGGCTGAATTCTGGGCCAAACACAATATTTAACTTTTTATATTTGCCATCGACACGCTAAGAAGAAGAGTATAATGACATTCCTAAACCTACTCAAAGTAACAAAACATCAAAACTCTCCGTTTTTTTTTGAAAAATAAAGGCTAATATAATAAACATGCAACTTTAAGTACAGTTTCGATAAAAACATCTTCTCAATCGTAGCTTAAATCTATTTTAACAAAACCTGACTAAATAAGTTTGTATTCATGTCATGATGTCACTAAAAACGATTAAGTTTTTATCGATACTCATGACGTCACCGCTTTGTCAAGCCCTAGCGTAAACAAAGAATTTACTCTTTTACATAATATTTTCGCCAATTTTGTTTATATATACGAAATATACTTATATAAAACATTGGAAACCAATATACTATTGTAAGACTCTTTTTCTGAGCCGATTACTAGCAGAAATTCGTCAAAATATGGTTCAAAACAATCCAAGGACAAAATTGTATTTACCTGTGAAACGTGTATTTATTGGGGTTATTTCGTCTTGTAACGTCACATTCACTCACAGAACAAGTCACAATAATTGTATAATTAATATTATCAATTTAAATCTAAAGATTATTATTTAAATGCAAGAAATTCACCGCGGCGTAAAACAGATGGTCCGCTAGGGGTACTTATTCGCGAAAAAAAATGACATATCGGTACGTCATTCACTCTCTCTTTTTCTATTTATTAACACACCGTTTTGCTCATAGATTTAGAATTTTTTTTGCAACTATATCTATGGTTGTGCTTCACCCAGAGCAGGCCATCATGATTTCAAAATCCCAAAAAAAAGAAAAGGTTATGGTGGATTTCTTACGTTTATTTTTACTGTTTTAAAAGTAGTGGTGATGAAATAATTTTTCTAAATACCCGGTCTGGGATTGAACTCACAACCAAGACAGTCGTACGGTACGTCACTTGGACACTACGCCACTGCTCTAATCGCTGATCGCCAATGCTAAAAGTATCATGTCTGCTACAACCCTTTCTTATTTCCCACCTAGATTCAGCTCTGGCAATATAGATGAACCGGATTAGGTGGTCCAATTCAATCGAATTGAATTTTAATTAAATTACCTGCCTGTTTCTGGGCGAGGTTTAATTTTCTTCCAAAGAGACGAGACTAGTGAAGGATTTAAAATACAAATAACAAAATACAGTCGGTCATTCATCGTGACATTCGTACTAATAAACTTAATCAATACACAGAAGTTCGGTGAAAATAACCGTTTGAAATAAAAGTGACAATTTACAAGGTACTTGACAATTTGACGTACGCGGTCGCCATTTTGCTTATGAAAGCTATCAAGCGCTATTTTCTGCAGAACGCATCTATTAATAAAATCGCTAAATGTATTTTGAAGCCACAAGTATTTGAAGTACTAATAAAAAAATACCGAGGCGTCAGGTGAAATTAGGCGTGACCAGTATTGAGTTTTGAACTTTTTGACAGTCGTTCAGCTATGTTAGAGGTATCTAGATGGTTTGGAAACTAACACTAGGTTGGCCACTAACTAACCATACGATAGAAAGTGTCATTCTTACAGGCACAAATAAAGTAGGTATAGATTCTTTCATTAGAAGTCGTTTCATCAGAACTGCAGTGGCCTATATGGAAAGCACTCAATCGTTTGCGCACCCAAGTTGGCCGCTGCAAACACAATTTAGCAAAATGGGGTTTTATAGACCCGTCTGATACCCAGTGTGAGTGCGGTGCCCCTTTGCAAGATATGGCACACATGCTGGAGTGTCCCAAGTGCCCATACTCCTGCACTTTGGAAGACCTTATGCTCGCCACTGACCCCGCAATCGGGGTGGCCACCTACTGGGCCCAAAAAATATGAACAGTTTCCCATCGACTCGAAAAGAAGAAGAAGAAGATTAGAAGTCGTCGATGTTTTCTTTGTATGCAGTATCTCTGTTTAAAATTCGAATCCATTTTTCTCTTAAAACAGAATTATTTGGGAATCTGTAGGTACATAAATATTACATATTATTATTTACACAACAGAAAAAAATGGTGATGAGCAGAGCACTGATGTATTCTAGCCACTGTAAAACTAATAAATGCATACAATTATAATGACCCTAAATAGACTCCGCACTCGGGTTGGCCGCAGCAAGGGCAACCTCCTCAAGTGGGGGTTCTCTGATGGCACTAGTCTTCAGTGCTTATGCAGCATCTCTCCGCAGACCATGGCCCATCTCACGGAGAGCGCAGCATGCTCTGTCACCTGTACTTACGAAGACCTTATGACTGCGTCACCGAATGGTATTGCCGTGGCTGAATTCTGGGCCAAACACAATATTTAACTTTTTATATTTGCCATCGACACGCTAAGAAGAAGAGTATAATGACATTCCTAAACCTACTCAAAGTAACAAAACATCAAAACTCTCCGTTTTTTTTTGAAAAATAAAGGCTAATATAATAAACATGCAACTTTAAGTACAGTTTCGATAAAAACATCTTCTCAATCGTAGCTTAAATCTATTTTAACAAAACCTGACTAAATAAGTTTGTATTCATGTCATGATGTCACTAAAAACGATTAAGTTTTTATCGATACTCATGACGTCACCGCTTTGTCAAGCCCTAGCGTAAACAAAGAATTTACTCTTTTACATAATATTTTCGCCAATTTTGTTTATATATACGAAATATACTTATATAAAACATTGGAAACCAATATACTATTGTAAGACTCTTTTTCTGAGCCGATTACTAGCAGAAATTCGTCAAAATATGGTTCAAAACAATCCAAGGACAAAATTGTATTTACCTGTGAAACGTGTATTTATTGGGGTTATTTCGTCTTGTAACGTCACATTCACTCACAGAACAAGTCACAATAATTGTATAATTAATATTATCAATTTAAATCTAAAGATTATTATTTAAATGCAAGAAATTCACCGCGGCGTAAAACAGATGGTCCGCTAGGGGTACTTATTCGCGAAAAAAAATGACATATCGGTACGTCATTCACTCTCTCTTTTTCTATTTATTAACACACCGTTTTGCTCATAGATTTAGAATTTTTTTTGCAACTATATCTATGGTTGTGCTTCACCCAGAGCAGGCCGTCATGATTTCAAAATTTCGCTGATCGCCAATGCTAAAAGTATCATGTCTGCTACAACCCTTTCTTATTTCCCACCTAGATTCAGCTCTGGCAATATAGATGAACCGGATTAGGTGGTCCAATTCAATCGAATTGAATTTTAATTAAATTACCTGCCTGTTTCTGGGCGAGGTTTAATTTTCTTCCAAAGAGACGAGACTAGTGAAGGATTTCGGTTTTAAATTACACTCGACACGGAGGATAATTTTGTGCGATTAGACATTTGACACGAAGTTATTTTGTGGAGGGATTTGGAGTTTATTTATTTCAGTGTTTTATAATCGACTTTTATTTTAATGTATTTTATGAGGAATCAAATAGGTAGTAAAAAAAATACTGCTGCTACATGATTTACAACAAATACCTGAGTGATTCCCAGCTTTATGCAGATACATCATTTAGATGATGCTTAACTTACTACTGCACTACTTTTGTGTACTATAAATGTTCCTTGGCTACCCTTCGGAGAATATAGATGAGTGAATACAGGATGATATGTTATGCTATCATCATACTAACGGTCCCCGCGGCTTCTCTCTCGTCAACTGGCTACCTACCTACCCTACCCTACCTACCTTTTACGTACCGTTACGGACTTTGGTGGCCAATTTTTTTTTTTTTACCTTAGGTACCTAATTACTTTAGCCATTTATAATAGAATGAATAGGAATAAGTCGAGGAAGCCTTCTCCAGTAATATCAAGAGAAGCGGCGGACAAATATTTTCAATACTTGATACACAGCCATTCTACTGCATCTATCATTAGGCCTTTTAAGACGACGACTGTCGCCAACGACCTTGGGGTAACAAAATCAAAATCAAAATCAAATATTTTTATTTTACATAGGCCTACATGGGCACTTATAAAACGTCGACAAAAGGTGCACGGTTCGGGTTAGTCGTTTCCTATGGAGAAGAACCGGCAAGAAACTCCATGGTTACTCTTTTTTTTTTTTTGTGTTTACAATATTTCCATGTTACAGCATTAGTACTTGGATATGGGGGGACAACGTAGGCCCGACAATAAGTCGTACGAAATTGAAAAAAAAAACAAACAAACAAAAAAAATTATGTACGAAATAAAAAGTTAACAAATGTTAACAATCATCTAGAAATCTAGAAAGCCTACAATGTTCACACATTCACAATCGGTAAAAGAATCTATACAAAGGTAAAAAAAAAAAACACAACACTAAATTTAACATGTGGCACAAATACTGTAATCAGTGCTAATCTAACTATTCTTAGCAAAGGGCTATAATGATGATTGAAAAATATTGTAAAAAGTCTAATTAAAAGAGAAAAATAATGAGATTGAGAATAGTTAGAGATATCCATTTATTTGTGCCGTTTATGAGTTACCAGGGAAGCCGAATGCGCAGAGGATGTCAAAGCCAAAATTTTTATCTTCAACGTAGTCCTTGATTTTATAATATGCTTTTTTAATAAGGATACGTTTGATGTAGTTTTTGAACTTTCCATCGGTCAGTTCTATAACTGACTTAGGCAACTTGTTATAAAAGCGTATACTGTTTATAAGAAAAGACTTGCTAGTTTTCGTTAATCTGAATTTGGGTATTACAATTTCGTGCTTACTGCGTGTATTTAAATTATGGAACGCGCACTCGTTTCACACCCGCGCGACCCATCATTAAGTAGTTTTTTGTACTTTCCTTATTATTCTATGAATGAGATAATTAAATTGTCTTTGAGATGGTGTCAATTTCCCCAGCGGTTTTGGTGAGACTGTCCTGTTTTTGTCCGTTTTAGACATAACTTTACTAATTAATTACACTATGTTATGCGAATAAAACTCAAAATTTTCTTAGATTAAATTATTAATATTAATAAAATGGTGTTATGAAAGATATATTTTTTGCAAATATTAGGACTAGGCGTTTAGACGTGATTCTCATTTTAAAATCGGCTACTCAGGGGTATCTGCGCCTTAACTCTCCTTTGCAACTTTAGCCTCAAAGTGATTGACTTGGGAAGAACCTGTAGTTGGATTTAATAACAGTCGTCGCCTCGTTGTAGTCGCAGGCGCTACTGCTAAGTATTAGGTCCAGGTTCGATTCCTGGGTCGGGAAAATTGTTATTGAGTTCCCCATTAATTGTTTTCGGAAGCAGGCTGGAATCCAGATTTGTGACAGGTTGATGGCAATTGAATTACCGCCTGATAAAAGAGACGTAACTTTAACTGGGCAAATGTGGTTGAACCTGCACCTCTGCACGTAGGCTCTGCTCTAACAAGAATCAAAGATTTACAAATGGAAGCCGGGAACAATTGCTTAACGGTGGAGTCATGGTATGTAGTTATTTTAGGTATTTTCCAACTTCAATTAAAATGGCACTATCAGCAAAAACGTAAACACACGCAAATACACACTAACAAACACACACACATAAACCCACACGCACACACTACTATTATATAGACACACATACGCAGTCTCACAATCACAAACTACTCAGAGCTGATAATTACTTTCTGAGTCATTGTTCCTCTGTGGTCTTAAAAACCTGCCAAGTGCGAGTCGGACTCGTGCCCGAAGGGTTCCGTACCACTATCGCAAAAAACGGAAAAAAAAACACGTTTGTTGTATGGGAGCCCAAATTAAATATTTATTTTATTCTATTTTAGTATGTGTTGTTATAGCGGCAACAGAAATACACCATCTGTGAAAATTTCAACTGCCTAGCTATCACGGTTCATGAGATACAGCCTGGTGACAGACGGACAGACAGACGGACCGCGGTGTCTTAGTAATAGGGTCCCGTTTTTACTCTTTGGGTACGGAACCCTAAAAATGCATTTCTTAATTTAAGTCTCAATATTGTTAACTGTCTATTATGGGATGGAGCGAGACAACCTCAACACAAGTATGATTATAATCTTTACTTATTGGCTGTCTCATTCACATTTGTATTTGTAACCATTTGAGACACAATTTTATTTTATTTATTTATGTTATGTAGTAAATGGGCACCCATCCACATCCCAACCTTGGCAAGCGTTGCTTAACCTTAAGGTTGATCCGCGTGGCTGTTATTATTTACCACGAGCTCCTTCTTTTCAATACTTGAACAGCTCTCTATAATTAGGTCTTTCAACCCTCGTTACTCTTTGCAACTATAGCTTCAAAGTGATTACTTCAGAAGCACTTGCTGTTGGATTTAATAACAGTCGATAGCCATGTCCGAAACTGGCCACTTCCTGCTAGTTCAGCTTTCCGCGAACTATTTTAAAACTTTTTCCATTTTAAAAAAGGATTTTTAAATTTTTCTTGGACTAGAGATGGCTTGGCGGTTGGCCAATGGCTTATGGTCGGAATGTTTTAGTGAATTACATAGTGGCTGCTTGTTAAAATTTGGTATAGGCAATGAGTACCCTTTAGGGTTCCGTACCAAAAAAAAGGGTAAAAACGGGATCCTATTACTAAGACTCCGCGGTCCGTCTGTCTGTCTGTCACCAGACACCTCATGAACCGTGAAAGCTAGACAGTTGAAATTTTCACAGATTATGTATTTATGTTGCCGCTATAACAACAAATACTAAAAACAGAATAAAATAAATATTTAAGTGGGGCTCACATACAACAAACGTTCCGTACCATTATCGCAAACGTTTTTTTGCGATAATGGTACGGAACTCTTCGTGCGCGAGTCCGACTCACACTTGGCCGGTTTTTTTAATTATAATGCTGTGTCAGTGAGCGCGTATAGTTTTTCAAATTTTACTCAATTTAATTGGAAAATTTTATTGTACTTGTATGAATCTGTTCTCTGTCCATGTTGCTCCTCGCAATCTCAGGAAGGAACCTATTATATATTTTACAGTTGTGAAAAGCCAACGTTTAGATAATCTTCGTTGATCGACGTTGCAGGTAACCAAGTGTTCTATTACGAGTATAAGGATTATATTTATAAATCAGTGTAAATAGGAACACATACAAAACGTATCCATGGAAATAACAGCCTAAGTCCGTCCGACAAGATATCTCAAAGTGAAATGTATATAACGTGCCGATACATAAACTTTATACACTAAGTTTGCCTATCGAACCCGTTCACCTTTTCCTTTTAATTATTTGTGCTAAATCACACATCGGGATCTAAGCCTCTTACGGGTCAGTGTACGTAAAGTTACTAGACGTGCTTCAAAATAATTACTACTCTTTTTAGTCAAATTATTTTACCTAAACATAGGTTCGCTTTCGTTATACACGAAAGCGAACGGCCTGGCCGTTTATGGCCTGTTTTTTTCAAGCTTTATTTCATCATCTTCATCAGCCTTTTAATGTTTCTACTTCTGGGAAACAGGCCTCCTCTCTGTGAGAGGGATTGGGCCTTAATCCACCACGCGGGCCCAGTGCGGGTTGGTAGATGTCACGTCTTCGATTTTTTTGTTCTAGGATAAGCCGGCTTTCTCACCCTTTTTTAGTTGGGTTTAATTGATCTGGATAAGATACGTAATTGACCACCCGTAACTTTCCTATAGTTGGGACACAGGACTCCACTCTGTGAGATGGAGCAGGCCTTAATAAAACTGGGGCCCGATGTCGGTAGATGGATGGATGTCACATACCTAAATAGTTTAGTTTAGTTTAGTTTAGTTTCGACGGGCTGTTTCCGCAACTCCACGACCAAGCGCGTATTTTGCGTACGGGAACAAAATAAAATACATACCTAAATAAAACTCACATCACTTTCCCACCGGACAAATGAACAACTTCATCAGGACCTGCACATGACCACAGTCAAACAGGAAATACTCTTCAATACAGGCACGTACAAGGAAAAATTAAAGACCATCCGAACAGCTTGGCCAATGTCTTGACGGAGGACAACAATACAATTCACAGATTTAAACGGAAGATGCCTCAAGAAACACAATTGCAACAGTGAAGTAAAATAGGATGCGACACAGGTCGCTTGTTGAGCATTTCAATAAAAAACCCAACCATCCCACTGATAAATGTCCCTGTAGCGACAGATCGCAGTAAAATGGGACAAAAAAACTTTCCCACGATAGTAGGCAGAAAATACAGAACACCATCAGAAAGTCAAATGTTTACGAATTTTAGTTTCTAGGACATGCCGGTTACCTCACAATGTTTTCTTTTATCGTTTTAAGAGCTGTTGTTAGGTACTAGGAATTGAAAGAAGCTGTTTTCCAGAAACTATGTTTTAAATTCGTTTATGCCTTTGTAAAACTATTCTCCAGCATTCAAGCGAAGCCATTTCTAGTATCTACCCGTTCCATTATTTAGTTCGGCAGCCTGTAAACAATCTAACTGCGTTAATACTAAAAGCTTAAAGCAAATCTCGTCAGACTTATCCGCTTCCCATTTCTGGGTATAAACGTAATTATGCTAAGATTAGGGGTATACTGTCACTATGCCTTAAGCTATCGATTTTTACTAACTAGGTTAATATGGGCTTTGGGTATACTTAAAAACAGTTTGCCAATAAGCATCCATATTAATATTCCAAATGCGAAAGTAACTGTATGACTTTTCACGTCTTAACGGCTGCACAGATTTGGATTAACTTTACGAAACAGTAGACCATGTCCTAGATTAGGAAATAGCATACTTTTGACGGGAGTACATTCTTTATGTCCCTCGGCATATTTCGTGTTTCGTTAGTGGTCGGCTTTCTATCAGTTGCAGGGGGGTCTATGTCTAATCAACGACATACCTACAAGCAGAGACATTGTAGTACCCCTTCAAGGGCCATTTCAAGCGTGGCTAGAGAAAAATAATAATTCGTGACCGAGAATGCGAGTGACTAAAAATTACGTTTTATGAGGTTTTAGGTATCTAATCATACTACTAATGTAAATGATGACGTTGACGTGTCTGCAATGTGGTTCGTAATTTCGCCGTCGCTAATGCCCGTCTAAATAGCCTAATAGTAAATGCGGTGGCCTACTATGTCCAAGTCGCGGGTTCGAGTCCCTGCTATAGTTAGGTTTTTTATGTTTTCGTTTCGGTGTGGTGTTTTGGAGTGCTTCTAGATGGCGCGCAGCAAATCTGTCCTCACTTTTTTATATGAAGTCGATATTCTTCTCCCTAGAGTAAATAGTATTCTGTGATCAGTTGCCCTTTGCACTTGGTGCAGACCGGACGACGCTCTCAATCAACTTGAAAGAATATAGAGTTGATAATACTTTTTTAACTTAATGTTATTTATTTTAAAAATGGAAGGAAAACTGCCGTCTTATATTAATAAGACGGCAGTTTTCCTTCCATTTTTTAAATAAATAATTTTATAAACGTGGACTAAGGTAAGATTAACTTTATTCCAAGCATTAGGTTGGTACTAGCAAATTTCCGTATTAATAAACACGGAATAAGGAGAGATTATACTAATATGACTCTAGTCTTGGACTAAAAGTTATTCCATGGTGCTAGCTAGTTTAAGGTCGGAGTAAGGTTGGATTAAGAGTGTATCCATGGCAACTACATTTATAATTTTTTTATTTATTTATACATTTTTTTCGTTGTGATTTGATGATGAAAATTTTTAGTTTAATATAAATATATTGTACTAGACAGGAAACACTATTTCAGGAATTGGCATGAAGTTGTTTTTAATACTTAGGTATTTTACTAACATTAGTATGAGAGATACACTCGTCATCAGATGTATCAAACCACTACGAATATTAAATACTAGCTGTTGCCCGTGACTTCGTCTGCGTAGCATTAGTACTCTTAATAGCCTATTTTTAATGTCGCACTAATTATATTGTGAGGGCCGCCTTACTTGAGAAATTATTAGTTCACCATACAAATTTCTATCTTCCTTGCCACCATTACATTGGATAAAAACTATCGTATGTCCTTCCCAGGATCCCAAACTAACTCCATTGAGGTAATTATGTAATACATAATATCTCAATGACTAACTCCATCCAAAATCAGTTCAGCGGTTTAAGCGTGAAATGGTAATAGACAGACAGACAGAGTTCCTTTCGCATTTATATTATTTTATTATATGCGATTTAAGTATAACAGATGTCACTTTGTCAGCTATTTTTCTTTCTTTTTCTACTTAATGTCATCAAATTTCTTGGTTTCATTCACTGGTTCACTCTTTTTACTTTTAAATTGAATTGGGTTGCCATAGCTTAAGCGTAATTCCAAGAGTAACAAATGAATAGTTAGTCCGAGGTTATTCCATGTTTATTAATAACATTGCTAAGCCTATGTTAATCCCTACTTACTCCGGGATTAGCTAGTCCAAGAGTAACTTCGGAGTAAGCTGGTAATACGTCATTTTTATTAATAAGACTGGTAAAGTCGATGATTGCCGAGTAACATTAAGAAAATAGTTGTACTGTAAATAGGTCAACATTATGAAAACAATTTGTACGAAACATATAAATCTCAATCAAGAATTTACAAATTGAAAGTACCTAGTTAGTTAGTAGTCCTCCTCATAATCCAACACTCTTTAACATTTAATTTAAGAAACTTGTTTACGTCATGTTTATAAAAATAAAATCCGCGATCATAATTAAAAATATAGCGCATATTCTCATCACGACTCACGCGACCATGCTTTTGGTTACCCCATTTTCCACTACGAAAAGACCACACACATGAAAATAGGATCTTGTGGAGAGAAGGATAAGGTTGGTTATTGAATAGTGGTGTGAGGTCCTAAGGTTGGAGTGAAGGAATATGTAAGTTTGTCAAACCTTGGAAGCCGGAGGCTGCACAAAATTTCCATTTTCCACACGATTTACTACAAATTAATGCTTCAAATCCGTCCGCGCTTCGCCAATTTATAGTGGGGATTTGCATCTAACCAACTTATAGTTAAGTTTTTCTCGGGCGACGGTAATTGTGATTTATTAATAGAGTAATAGGGCGCTCCGTAAGGTTCGAACTTATTTTTTTCTCGGTGAGCTAGCTGAAAAGTTGTTAAGATCTGATTTAAATTTTTTAAGTCAGAGATTGTTGGTTGTTACGTTGCTGGAGTCTATCAATTTCTAATACGAAATCTTAAACTTAAGGTTACACTAGTCGATTTTTTTTCCATACAAACGTAGTCTAGGGATTATTCCACTGTTTGACGATGTAAGTTCAAAATAAAAAGTGATATCAATTTGTCTCATCATTATCTAGCTCTGTATTGAAGTGGTAAAGTAAAAAAAGAAAATATTTGAAAGTTATGAGCGTCGAAAGTTCCACATATCGACACTAATTTTAACGCATTTTTGGGCGCGAGTAAATACCATAAGAAGACAGAAAATTGCAAAACGTCCTCCATATAAGGATAGATTAGTAGTTTAACAATGCATATAATTTTATTTTGAACAGACAGATTTAGTAGTTTTTGCATGATATCTAGACTGCTTAAGGTCTGTTTATAAAATTTCGCGCGCTCGGTTTCATCCTAAATCATCATCCATTTCGCTACAAATTTGCAAAAGTGTGTATTCGTACGCGAACTAGCTTCCTACTGCTCATCACAGCATCTATCTCTTCCGCACGTGTTGTCGGTTGATATAAAATGCATTTTAACCCCGGGCACAAAATAGTTCGTGGCGTCGACTAGTGTACCCTTAATCTATGTTTTTTTAATATCATATGTGAAGAAATAACTCTGAAATATTGGAAGAATTTATTAAGTTTTTAGGGTTCCATACCCAATTACTAAGACTCCGCGATCCGTCTGTCTGTCTGTCTGTCCGTCTGTTCTCATGAACCGTGATAGCAAGACATGTGAAATTTTCACAGATGATGTATTTCTGTTGCCGCTATAACAACAAATACTAAAAACAGAATAAAATAATTGTTTAAGTGGGGCTCCCATACAACAAACGTAATTTTTTTGCCGTTTTTTGCAATAATGGTATGGAACCCTTCTTGCGCGAGTCCGACTCGCACTTAGCCGGTTTTTTTTCCTCTATGGAAAATTTTGAAAGGAAGAAATAAGTTTTTTTGATAGTTTACTATCAAAAATGTTACACCAAAAGTTACACAGAGACACTATTTGTAAAGGTATTGAAGCCGTTCAATCTTTTAAGGGGTCACCAGCCTTCAAATGGAACTCTCAAACTAAACCACCTATACAAAACGCCGATATATTCCACCACTACCTACTGACAGTAGGGTAGACTATTATAAAACACGCCTGTTCTAATTCAGAGGCTTATTTATCATTTTACAAAGCGCTGTAAAATTCCACCACTACTGACTAACAGTCATCATCTTTTCAGTAGAAAGAAGTCCACTGTTGAACACAGGCCTCTCCCAAGTGTCGCCATATTGACCGGTCCCATACGTCTCGCATCCAGCGTATTTCTACAGTAGCCTCAACCTGGTCATCGGTCCACTTAGAGTGAGGTCTTCCAACTCTGCGTCGCGTCGCCCGGGACGCGGTCACCATTCCAGGACTTTATAGCCGCATCGACTGTCCGTTCTGTGAGCATTAAGCCCACTGCTACTTACGTTCGGCAATTCTTGAAGCTATGTCGGTAACCTTGGTTCTCCTGCGGATATCTTCATTTTTGATTCGGTCACGCAGATATAGATAAATAACTCTTAAATTATGTAAGAATTTATTGATTTCTTCCTCTTTGGAACATTATGTAAGGAAGAAATAAGTTATTATCAAAAATTATGTACCAAAAGTTTCACAGACACTCTTTGGTCCCAGCGCTAAGAAAGAAAATTTTGTTAAAATAAATGTCACTAGATGGCGCAATATGCATCGATGTGTTATTGAATTTTGAAATTAAAATTTAAAAATTGTATGTAATGTATTTATGTATGAAAAAGACAGACATAGGCCAGACCGGAGAACCTGCGGAGATGCTCCCCAGCCCGTGGATATTAGGCGACGTAAGACGTTATTTCTAGTCCCGACGTTTAGCTTAGTTTTTAAGCAGTGGTATTTATATGTCAAGGACCTATCCAAGGTGATGCCCAGGTAGCGGGGTTGAGGGCAGTGCTCTATGGCAACGCCTTGCCACGACATGATGAGAGACCTGTTGGACTGACGGTTGCGTAGATGGAAAGCACAGGATTGGGTTTTGGATGGGTTTGGCGTTAAGGCATTTTCATCATAAAACTGTCCAAGTGCTTCCAGAGCTTCCATCAGACTTTCTTCGGCCACTTCGAAACTATGTGTCTGGGCAGAGAGCAGTAGAGCAAGATCATCTGCATATAGAAAGCGTTGCGTTAGTGGAGAGCTAGGCTGGTCGTTTGTGTACCACGATGACACAAACTCAAAAAATACTATAAAACAAATCATCACTGTATTTAGAGAAAAACGAACCGATTAAACCCTATTACTTGCAAGTCGCTACTAACACCATCTATTGCTGTGGAACGGAACTGAACGCGATCCATTTACTTGTGACCTACGTCGGCACGATTTCTTTGTATGGGATAAGGCATCTGTATGTTAGTATTATAGTATCTGTTCCAGACACCAACCTCCAAATGAACTTTTTTTATAAAATACCAGGAAATTCCACCACTACCTACTGACAGATGGGTAGACTATTATTAAACATGCCTTTTCTAATTCAGTGGCTTATTATCATTTTATCCGTGTCCACAATCAAAATTCATATGGGATAAGGCATCTGTATGTTAGTATTATATTATCTGTTCCAGACACCAACCTTCAAATGAACTTTTTGTATAAAATACCAAGAAATTCCACCACTACCTACTGACAGATGGGTAGACTATTGTAAAACACGCCTGATCTAATTCAGAGGCTTATTATCATTTTATCCGTGTCCACAATCAAAATTCACGTCTCACTGCCCCTGAGTGACGTGCGGCTAACGACCGCCGGTCGCGACATTTAGGGTTAGGTCACGGTGGTAACGGGTAGTGGGGCTGACGGGTAATTTATAATAATAATAAAATTTATTCAAAAAGGCACACAAACCCAATTATTTAATATTACAAGTTCATAGTTACAAATATCATACATTCATTAAAATTAATACATTGTCATTGATTTTATAAAGGATAAGGGGAAAATACCTGTCTTTAAGCTAGCTGCTAATTTCCTATATGTGTCCAGTAAACATTGCTACACCTCCCATGGTTGTAGATAGAAGCTACGGTCCATAGACAACGCATTTTTTTGTTTTGTTTACGTTCATGTATCTGTTCATACACGCACCCTGGTTATGAGCACTACGCACCTGGCCTTTCTGAAGAACAGCACCAATAAGACCCATTTATGTTTTTCTAGGGCGTCTTGACGTTTCCACTTATACCTGCTTTGTAAATACCTTTCGTAAGACGCCTTAATTCAAATCATTAATCCCATCAACTTGACCAAACCATCCAAGCTACGAGTAGCTACTTTTTGCTTTATGTCCATAAAAGAGATTAAGTAATTAAAACGGTTGAATACCGTATAAGATAGTGTAGTTAAATAAGCTCAACAGTGGATATAATAACACACAATCATGAACTAATAAATATGTTTACAGCTATATTAAATATTAATAAATGTAAGACTGAATTTTTACGCACTCATATACTCCTCTAGTATTGTCTCCTATTATAGCGTTTTATATTACGTATAAGTGGAGCGGGTTAGTTATTGCGATAGATAGATCTATAGTCTATACCAATATTATTAAGAGGAAAGCTTTTTTTGTTTGCGTGTTTGTACCGAATAGGCTTCGAAACTACTGGACCAATTTAAAAAAATCTTTCACCTATGGAAAGCTACATTATTCTGGAGTTACACAAACTATAATTTATTTGCAAGAAAATTATACATCCTTATGAAAATTTCAATAATGCAAAGTAGCAAAATTTTGCCTATAAAATTAATTATTTAGCTTGCGCTGAGAAAACTATTAATGATACATAAAAATTATTTACTACATAATTAAAGTATTCATTATTATCTACAAAAAGTCTGCAAATAAATATATCTAACTAGCATAGTTAAGTCACAATAATAACCATAATTAATACGCAAAAACCCCTTATATTAAGTAATAGAAAGGAGGTTACTTGAGACGACTCTGCTATTGGTTTAGAAAATAATTCCGCAACTTCTTAAGGTTACACTAGTCAACGGCACAAACTATTGTGTGCGCTGGGTTAAAATGCATTTTATATCAACCGACAAAACGTGCGGAAGAGATTGATGCTGTGATGAGCAGTAGGAAGCTAGTTCGCTTACGAATACACACTTTTGAAAATTTGTAGCGAAACGGATACTGATTTATCCCTAGACTACGTTTGTTTGAAGAATTTTCGACAAGTGTAACCTTAAATGCTTGCGCTTGCTTGTGCTTGCTTGTGCTTGCTTGTACTTACTTGTGCTTGCTTGTGCTTGCTTGTGCTTGCTTGTGCTTGCTTGTGCTTGCTTGTGCTTGCTTGTGCTTGCTTGTGCTTGCTTTTGCTTGCTTGTGCTTGCTTTTGCTTGCTTTTGCTTGCTTGTGCTTGCTTTTGCTTGCTTGTGCTTGCTTGTGCTTGCTTGTGCTTGCTTGTGCTTGCTTGTGCTTGCTTGTGCTTGCTTGTGCTTGCTTGTGCTTGCTTGTGCTTGCTTGTGCTTGCTTGTGCTTGCTTGTGCTTGCTTGTGCTTGCTTGTGCTTGCTTGTGCTTGCTTGTGTTTGCTTGTGCTTTCTTGTGCTTTCTTGTGCTTGCTTGTGCTTGCTTGTGCTTGCTTGTGCTTGCTTGTGCTTGCTTGTGCTTGCTTGTGCTTGCTTGTGCTTTGCACTTAATGATTAGCTGTCAGCTATTACTCGTGTGCACTCATGTAATGGGCCGCCAACTACAGGCTTGATCGGTCCATCGCATGGGCGACCAATCGCGCGCTTCCTTTGCCTCCACTCTACGCTGAACCACAAGCCACAAGAGTCACACCATAACCTAACTGCGTTCGGTCACGCGTTCGGTTCCCGGTTGAATCACTGTTTAATCGGTGTGGCCTACTGGATAAATGGGAATTCTGCCGACAATTTCATTATATGGACCTCTCGGTGATTTATAATTACGTATATCGGCTTTTTGATACTCTTTTGTGACCGTGTGTGACATGTAGGGGATTATTATGGTTAATTTAATGTGACTGTGTAAAGGAGTACTTGTGTGTGATATATGTGTCGGTTAGAAACAAAACTGGTCAAATCCAAAAATAAATGTTTTGGAACAAAGTACGCCATTTTTTTCAATGAAAAATCTTGTTTTCAAAAAGAGTCAAATCCAAACCAATTCGTAGAAAAATCGATTCGAAATGACTGCTCAGTATCAAAAAGAGTCAAATCCTTTAAAGCTTAGGAACAAAATCGGTCTAATCCACGTAGCCAATCAGAAGCCAGAACCACGTATGAAAATGACAGCCGACCGGCGGCCATTTTGCGGAGTGACGAGCGCATGGAACGTGGTTTTGTGTATTCGTCGCTGTTTTTCATTTAAAGTTAGTGTTAAATTACAATAAAATGGATAATTTAATAAAGGAAACTACTCCCCAGTTGTCACGGAAAAGGACACAACAAAAAGCTGATTGGAAATGCAACAAATTGAAGAAGGAAAGGTATGTTTGTACTGCTTTGATTATTCACGCTGCCTTTCGTGGTCAGCGGTGTTAAACATGTGGTGGTTTTATTTTGGATCATCTACTGAATAATTTACTATTTTCTTGCAATTTGTTTGTTTTTTTAATTAGATGGCATGAAAAAAATTAAAAACAAGTCCTGTCAAGACCTAAATCATCTACTACTCACGAACAGGTTGCTGAAGACTGTGATTTCTCCGAAGAATTACCAGCTATAGTTGTATAAAAAAATTAAAAATATAATAGCTTTGATTATATACGTATAGTGATGATAAATGGAGGTTTTTCAAATAAAACAAGATTCTAAAGTACTAAATTGTACTAAATTGTTTATATTTATTGGTACTAACCAACCGACCCAAAATATTGAGAACCCCTGACATGATATTGTTTTAGCATCAAAATCAGTCATATCCATGGTGATAAGAATCAAAGATGGTCAAATCCAACTACATCAATAACAAAACTAGTCAAATCCATAGCTTGGTTTCGAAATAGGTCAAATCCAAAATAATATCCCTATTATTTAGTTTTATGGTTATGAATCTTTTCTTTTTAATCAGTAATACTAGCCTAAGTGAAGCCATATGGATTCAAACTCTAAACACAGCTTTTGCAGGGCGATCAGAACGAAAAGTCGTTGATTCCCATAAATACACCCGAATGGATTTGACCACTTTTGTTTCTAAACGACACATATTATCGGTCAGTTAATTTAAGTTCGAATGTCTCGATACTCCAAGAACTCTACATCAAGCAGCGTCTGTCCGCAATAGTACAGTCCTGAATACTCACTTTCTTCGGGCACGTTTCAAGGCGAGACAGTCAGTCCATAGAGCGGTTTGTCGTCCAAGGAAAAGTGGAAGGCACTAGACCACGTGGTAGGTCACCCATGCGTTGGACCGACCAGATCAAGTCTGCTGTGGGCGGTCCCGTGCACGAATGTACCCGGATGACTTCTAATCGGGCAAGGTGGCACTGTGAGACGCATTACATCTGCCGCATATACTACCGATACATCATGACGACCACGACCGCTTTGTCAATAGCGTAACGACTAAGAAGAAGAGAGAATTTAAGTTCGTTATGAATTCTTAATTAGTAGGGAAGGGTAGGGTAAAAGCTATTTATTATGCTTTTGGAATAATATATATCATCTTTTTCCTGCCCTTGTCCCATGTCACTTGGGGTCCGCGCAACACGTTTTCTTCTTCCATACCTTCTTGTGAAATAGGAATAGGATAGAAAAGGGAGTCAGCGATAGCGTGACGGGGGGTCACTCCCTTTTCTTTCATATCACTCCTCACACAGTCCATCCGTCTTTTCTTTGGCCGTCCCCTCCCTTTCCATCCATCCACATTTATATTCATAACTCTTTTAGTAACATGCGTTTCATACCTCCTCATCAGATGACCATGCCAGGACAAACGATTTCCTTTCAACTTTTCTGTCACTGGCGCCACTTTCAAACTTCCTCCAATATACTCATTTCTCACTTTATCCATTCTCGTCACTCCGCACATCCATCTCAACATTATCATATCTGCTACATGCAATTTCTTATCATCCATCTTTTTCACAGCCCAACATTCTGATCCATACAGTACGACAGGTCTAATCACGGACCTTAATTTTTCCCCTTTAACTTGAGGAGCATCCGTGGGTTGCAAGTAGTTCCAGTGACCTGTCGCCATTTCATCCATCCTGAGTTGATCCAGTGAGTTACGTCTCGGTGACGGAGCACGAAACCAGTGGAGAGAGCGTGCCGGGACTACCGCGGGCAATATCAATCATATGCGGCGAAATTTTAGTCAGTCGCAGCATTCGTAGGTAGGCCGTACGAACGTCACGCGCTTCCGTCTTTAAAACAAATAAACTGAAAAGTAATGCCTATTTGTGCAATTAAATGGTGTGGAAAGTGTTTTAAATACTTCAAGTTACACAAAAGATGGGTTAACATTTCACAGGCAAGTGTTTTTCTACTCCATTTAATAAATTTCATTAAGTAAATCAAATATTTTTATTTCTGGATGGTTCCGCTGCTGTCTTTTTCTGGTACACTGATTCGCGCATGAGTCGTTGTCTCTTTTTTTCTCGATAGTGCTGCATCGCAGCATCACGACAATTATATCGATATGTTAGGCTCCAAGACGGAAACCGCTCGTCGAGCGAAAAAAATACTCAGAATGTTTTATTATTTAAGCATTACACAATACTTTGTTGCCGAAATTAATAAGAACTGCAGCTGTGTACGTTCTTTTGTTTTTTATTCAAATTCAAATATTTTTATTTGTAGAACATAGGTAAATAAAAGTTACAGTTGACAATGTTAATAAGAACATACATAAAAAAAACATACAAGAAGTCGAACATAGAACCTCCTCCTTTTTCGAAAGTCGGTTAAAAATGAACGCTATGTCTTGCCATCAACGGCGTACAAATATTCTAATTATAATTTTTAATTAATAATTGGTAAGAAATAATAATACATTCAAAATTAATAAATAACATGTCATAAGATTACAATTTGTCTTCCAGGTACTCATTGACTGTATAGTAAGCTTTTTCGCCCATTAGATCAAGAAGAGCTTTTTTGAAGTGGTTTATGCTGTCAAGATCTCTTATTGTAATGGGCAAATTATTGTATAACTTGGGTGCCATTCCTAAAAAGCTCTTTGAGTATAATACAGTCTTGTGTGGAATAGCACATATCTCTCTATTGCGACGTTTCGATCGTTTTGTCGTGCCCGTATTTACCATATCATAAATCTAACCTTTAATCGAGCAATTCATGTATATATGTATCTTTATATATATAATTCTACTGTACGTGTTATGTCACTGAACTCCTCCTAAACGACTGGAACGATTTGAATGAAATTTTTTGTATGCGTTTGGGTGGCGCCCCGGATGGTTTAGCTTCACAAAAGGGCAGGGTATGTAGGGTATTTGGTGTTTTATATGACAAAACAAAGTTTTTCGGGTCAGCTGGTATATATATAATCTGAATCCCGGAAACGGCTTCAAAGATTTTCATGAAATTTAGTAGGCAGTGGGTTTCGGGAGCGATAATTCGATCTACCTAGGTTTAATTTTTAGAAAACGTCGTTTTCTCTATTTTCACCCGTGCAGAGCTCGGTCGCCCGGGTACTGGTTATTATACGTACCGAAGATCCTAAGAAATTCATTCTTTTGTTTGTTGTTATTACCAGTGTAAATCCATAAAAAATACGATTACATTGCTGGTGCAGCAAAAAACGACAAACGAGAACAGACTATGCGCAATAAGCTTTGTTATTTGTATCAATATTAATGTTGGCTGTTTGTATATTTCTATAATAAATAATATTACCTAAATTGTAATTTGTAAAATTGCAGTGGTGGCCCATTGGTAACGGCCGCGACTTACAAGTTGTGTAAATACTTATTCTTCTTCTCTCCATTTAACGATAACTCTTAAATCTCTTTAAAACATGATTAGCATGTTTTAAAGAGATTTGAGAGTTATCTTTCTTGGAATTTGCAGATTTTCCAACGATGACATCGAAAAGAACGAAATTTGGATCAAAGCTACACATAGAGACAATTTTTTTCCAACAAAGTTTAGTGTCGTGTGTTCTAGACATTTCACGCCCGATTGCTTTAAAAGTTTAAAAAATAATAGACGCTGATTATATAGGTAATACACCTGTTTTATTTCAAAATCGAACCCGTAATCTCTGCATCCTAAAAAAATCCTTACACTATTAATATGTTAAACAACTATCGATATCGATATTTTTTTAATTACTTGTTTGGAATCCCTAAAGAATCAGCTGTCATTTGGTTGTCAATCTGTCGCCCAATCACAGCGAAGGAAGGTTACCTCTGCCCCCGCCGTTATTTGGTGACTTTGATTTAGAACAAAAACGTGCCGATGCTCACTCCACTGGTTTCGTGCTCCGTGGTCTCGGTGTACCTCGCCATCCCCTTGGACAAGCGACTCTAGGTACCGAATCTCAAGCCAATACTCTCCAGTCTGTGCCACCACATCTCCAAACTGCTCTGGACCTCAAGGCACCCAGCAAAATGTCATCGGCAAACAGCATACACCAGGGTGCCTCTTCCTGTATGTCCGACATATGTGTGTGTGTGTTGTTGCTACGGATTCCGTAGCAGAAAATATCAGCTATCCGCCAAATTGTTATCCTTTGATATGTTAGATTTTTCAGAGTATTTTTTCACTCGCAAGAAGACCCACAGCTGTCTCTATTAACTTACCTTTTTTGTGATAAACTCCTCTTGGATACCCTGTAGGGCAGGGTTTCCCAAACTGTGCGTCGTGACACCCCAAGGCGTTATTGTTTCGTTATTATCGTTTGTTGTTATTCAATTTTAGAGTAATGTAATGTATCCCAAGATTATCCAACTCTGGGTATTGAAGATTACTAGTACCGCTTAATACCTACTTGTGAAAAACTGGCTGTTCTGCAGTTGCAGTAATTAATTCGTAGTACAGATTACAAGCCGGACTGTTATAGGCTTATAGACTTTATTTTTTCTCTATTTATCCTTTTATTTAGTTCCACCTGCCTTATTTTATCTCTGCACCACCCTAAGGTCGACTGGTAGAAAATGCTAAAGGCATTAAAGCCACCTTTGTACTTGTGCATAAGGTTTTTATAAATAAATAATTACACAATGGGCAAAGTAATTTTTTTTTCCATTTTTTTACAGATAATATCAAAGCAAATCTGGTAAATCAGGTCCTAAGCCTTCCCCTGTAACAGGCGATGGAGTTCTATTGTTTCAACTTACAAATGCCTACTACGTTAGATTGATCGTTCAATAGTTGACCTACTAAACTCAGTAAGTCTATTCATATCTTGAGAGGTTATTAAGGCCATTCGTCTTCATAATACGCCATTAATTCTGTTGCATAGTCTGATATAGTTAGTATAATTGATATGGATGTTTTTGATTTCTTCCTTTTAGTAGTATTGTTTTGGCTACTATTGTTATAGACTGCTACTATTGTTAAAGCGGCTACTATTGTTAAAGCCGCTAATCCTGAAGATCCTTACCAGGATCTTCAGGATTAGCGGCTTTTTAGTTCAATTTACCAGTAATAAATTATAGTTCTAAAAACTAAAAAACACGCAACACAACAACAACAACAACAACAATTTATTTTGCTTTTATTTATCTGTTAAATAGCATCCTCAAAATATGTTCAACCAGTCTATAACAATAGTAGCCAAAACAATACTACTAAAAGGAAGAAATCAAAAACATCCATATCAATTATACTAACTATATCAGACTATGCAACAGAATTAATGGCGTATTATGAAGACGAATGGCCTTAATAGCCTCTCAAGATATGAGTAGTCTTACTGAGTTTAGTAGGTCAACTATTGAACGATCAATCTAACGTAGTAGGCATTTGTAAGTTGAAACAATATAACTCCATCGCCTGTTACAGGGCAAGGCTTAGGACCTGATTCACCAGATTTTCTTTGAGATTATCTGTAAAAAAATGAAAAAAATATATACTTTGCCCAACTATAACTATCATTATTTCAGAATCTAGGATTGCAGTAAGCAATTACTTCAAAACGTGTAATTATTTATTTATAAAAACCTCATGCACAAGTACAAAGGCGATCTTAATGCCTTAGGCATTTTCTATCAGTCGACCTTAGGGTGGTGCAGAGATAAAATAAGGCAGGTGGAACTAAATAAAAGGATAAATAGAGAAAAAATAAAACAAAATAATTTATATGTAGGGAAGACTGTCTAATTCTCAGGAAAGGCCATTATTGCATGGGTTCTTTTCGGGCTAGTACGAGTTAGACAAACCAACTTTTTCGCTTGTATGTAGGGTCACAACATAATGTAACGGATCACGTTATGTATTGGAGAATAACGTAGGTATACGACATTTCACTAAGCACGTAGTTTCATCTACACGAACATCAGTCACTCTCACTGTATTTCTCCATAAGTTTCATCACAAATTCACAACTCAATCCAACCCGCCACTTTCTTACTCTATACTTGACCTCTCTCACT
The DNA here is from genome assembly GCA_948252205.1 of Orthosia incerta. NCBI lineage: Eukaryota > Metazoa > Arthropoda > Insecta > Lepidoptera > Noctuidae > Orthosia > Orthosia incerta. The sequence continues at coordinate 25,575,819 of OX411746.1, forward strand.
TTTTCGCGCCAAAAACTAGTGCTTAGTGGTACGTCAAGTTGACATCTGTCCAAGTCGTTCCAAACCATAGCTCTCATTAGAACGAAATCTTTAGAAGTGCCTACATATATAAATATATACTTAGATATAAACAATGTTATCGTGTATGTCAATAACTAGCCTATTCACCTCCTCGCATCATGTTGTTCATTACTAAGGTTCGTGACTCTCCGACAATAGATATACTGTACTCTGATGATGTTTCTCTAAATCTACATCTGTGCCTCTCTTTGGCATCGTGGAGTACATCGGGCATCTAACTAGCCTATATGATCCCATTAAAACTTACACACGTGAAAAGGTTCCCCTGTATTTCCAGTTTTCAGCTCATGCGGGCCATGGTGGTTCTTTTAGCCATCTAAAAATATTTCATTTAGCTCGGATGAAGGTAATTGACATTTATACCTCAATACAAATATGTACCCTGTGCCACTGTTATGTATTATCATCATCATTTCAGCCGAAAGACGTCCACTGCTGGACATAGGCCTGCCCCAAGCGTCGCCACACTGATCAGTCCTGTGCGTTTAGCATCCACCGGACGTGATTGTATAGTAGTAGAAATTCACAAGCTGTTAAAACTTGTATAACGCTTATCTGGGTTTGTAAAATAAATTAGTTCTAGCCCGCATATAAGTTCAATCGGAACTGTTCCTCGAGTTTCAGTCTGCCAAGACAAAATACAGGTGTAGATTCATACCAGTCGATTTTTATTTTAGAAAGTGCTGGTGGGATTGTGAAATCGTACAGAACTTTTTCGTTAAAAATGCTGGTGAAATTGAAAGAGTAAAAACGCCAACTCACTTCAATAGATAACATTGATCCCTGAAATGTAATGACCGCTATTATTTCTTGTACTTCAAATTATATGGGTGTGTCTTGGACTTTATTACTGTTATTCTTCAATTCATGTGAGGATGTGGCCACCTCTGGTGTCAGAGTTCTCTAGTAATCCCACAGGCCTCTGACTTGGCTATTTCAGACTTACATTAACTATATAAGTCCAGGTTTCCTCACGATGAATTCCTTCACTGTTGCCTGTGATGATAATTTGTTAAAGGATTAGGTAAATTACACATGCGGATAAATGGAGAGGCAGATAGAGGCCTAAGAAAAGATGGGTGCATTTTATGAAAAATTATATCAAAAGAAATAGGAGTCGGAGATATTTTGGCGGTTGACAAGAAGAAATGAAAGAAAAATCGTGTCGTGCTGACCCCAAGTAACGTGAGACAAGGACAGAAAGATGATGATAAGATAAAGATTACCAAATAGGTACAATATATGCTAACTAAAGAAAATAATAAATTAAATGTTTTATTGGCTATATACGATTATATAGAGATCAATCCACAGCTCATTTGTAGGTAAATTGCAAGTGTTATAAGATCCATTACATTTGAAAATCTAGGTCACTGAATATCTCAAAGACACTCCTGTGTCGATAGTGATAAATAAAATTATGTTTGCACATAATGGTCAAAGAGACAATGTCTCTGCTTGTGTTGAACAAAGGGAAATCGTATCCAGTCTGCGACGGTGCAACAAAGAGGTATCAATTTAACACCATATTGGCATGAACGAGTATATTGCATACGTTACGTTCTCGTATAAATATTTCGAGATAGTGTTTGAATACACGGACGTACAGTACAATTATTTTGAAACTTCGTGTATTGTCAGTTGTCAGTCATTGGCTTTCTATTAGTTGCCATTTTCACTCGGTGAAGACTGGACGCTTTCAATCAACTTGGAAGTATAAAGAGTTGTTAATACTCTTTTTACTTAAACTAATTTATTTTTAAAATGGGAGGAAAGCTGCTGCGCGAAAGGAAATTAGTTTTACAGATCTATATGGTTCACACGGAAATCAAAACAATTAAGTACTTAGTTCTAATTCAAATTAATATACAAGATAAATAATGGACTTGGAAATTAGCATTCGTTTCTATTCGGAAATGCGATGATTGCCGAGGGATATTAAGAAAATAGTTATACGGTACTTTAATGTCCCGTTGCACTTGTCAGAAGAAAACTAGGTATTTATTTGTCTTCTATCTTCAATGCAGCCTTATATATAAGAACAAATTTGTTGGTTGGGCTTAGATAAAATGAAATTCTATCCGGGATATTTAAAGTTTTTAAATATTTGTGATTGACCATTATAACATTTCGTTTATGGCAATCTTTATCAGTGACGTATATGGGCTCCTAGGGCGGTTACGCACTACAAGCCCGTGTCCGTGATCCGTGTCCGTGATTTGAGTACAGAGTTCAAAATATTCCGAATTATGACAGATTATGACGGATAGAGTTCGAATGTAGTGCATAAGCTTCCCTACAAGAAGTACTACGGATACTACGGCACCGAAAATTCACGGACACAGACGTGTAGTGCGTAACCGCCCTAAGGGTTTAGCTAGACTAGTGAGATTCTATCAATGCGAAAACGTAATTGTCGACATAGCGATTAGAACAAGTAAAAAATATATGGCAATGCCAAGCACAATTTAAATATCACGTGATTAATAGCCCAGAAGCTAACTTGGCTTGTATTAACCATTCATTCGGAGATGAAACTAATTTTCAAGAAGGTTTATATTTAAATAAAAATAAAACAAAATAATTCAATCACGCATATCATTTTATTAAGAGTGTTGTAGCTAGGCTCTCTTCTATTTTTTCAATTAATTACACATTAATTGACAATAATATAAATTATCCTTACAATTAAGGGTACAAAAATAAAATGTAAAAAATTACAAACTATCTACATACGTAATTACGATACAGGAGAATATTCATTTACTAAGCAAAGTATTGAAGATGATTTTTTTGCCAAATATTATGAAGATTCATTTGAATTTTCCATGATTATAAAATTGAATAGGCCACCTAGACCCCTATTAAATGAGACTAAAAGGCCTTCCTGATGTTAGATGCGATCCGATTTATAAAATTATATTAAATATTTAAAAAACATATTAAGTGGAATTGCAAGAACATTCACACGACGCAATGCGATGCTATTCGAACGAAATGCACTTAAATTTTTCTTAGAAGTTACATGATATTTCCTGTCGAACCAATTTAATTTGCGTCCCGCCATCACGAAGGTCCTTTAAATGTTACTTGCGTTTTGTTAGGAAACTATAGGTATATTCATACCTCTGCTTAAACCTCAAGAAATACAAGCATGATTTTATGTGTAAAATACAATTATTATCTATCAAATCAAATTCATACTAAAGATTGAGTAAGAGACTTTGCTGTTTGTAAAAAAAATACATTTTAACACGGATTGTATCAAAACTGTAATTGCATTATTTTGGTAATATGCTAGTAGTCACAGATTAGATTGCAATTCATGATTTAATAAAATAAGTAATTTAATAACCAAAACATTCAGTAAATTTTAGTTATCAACGAACAGAAATAAAAACATTTTCGTTAAGATTTGTGTTAGGAAAAAATATTGAAAATAATAATGGGATAAACAGGAACAAGTAGGTATATTGTGTTTGAAAAGAGTCAATTTCATAATGTATATTTTTTTCTATCTACAACAAACTTCGTATCTATTCAATAACTTCTATTAGATTACAAAGTCTTTCTGTTTTCTAAGTTTTTTTTTATATGTTAACAAAACTTACGAGTTATTTTCTATTTATCATACGCAACTTTAATTTAATTGGCATTTTTATCGAAATTATATAAAAGTTAGTAATTTTAATTTTATTTACAGCTGTAAGCGATCACAGAAACTAAAAAATAATACATAATTTAGAAAAGTTTGATTTAAATGTACGATAACAAATGCCAATAAATAAAAAACACGCTGAATATCTATGTGAGTAGAGATAGTTCACAAATTTACTAAAAACAGACCAGTAAATGTTATATACTATATGTTTATTTATACATTTTCTAAATAACTATTTTTAAAATTGCTATCAGTCTGATTTCAACAACAGTAATGCTACACAGTTATTAGTCATTTTATATTATTTACAGTTTTTTACGGACTTATTAACTCAGTATGTATTAATTGCATCATAAATAGTAGTTACCAAATGATTTTTAATCAGAATATTGTTTTCATTTAAAATGAAACGTAAAATAATATTTCGAACAGAATGCGATTATTAAATGAACTTATAATAATAATTATTGTTTATTTTATTTATTGATAAAGCTGAAAACATAGTTTACATAGAATCCTTTGATGATCCAATTATTCAAACATGTGTGAATACACATCCGAACATTGGGGATGCGTTGTTGAAGAATTCAATATAATGTATTATGATATTGTTCCAACGATTTCATAAATACTTTCTTTGAAATTAAGTTGAAATTCTAATTTACTTACAGAATAATATCGGCTGAATGTGTTAACTTTAATCTAATTATTTGGCAAGAAACGGCGTTGCTTTGAAAACATCTTTGGTAAAATACAAAATAATGCGTGGACAATATAAAATGAATACATGAACAGGTATTTTTTGATAATAATATGTGAAAACATTAATATTATCACACACGTGTTTTATATTATAAAATACCACATAATCGTGTATTCAGTTTAGTGTCCTTACATCATTACAATACATAGGCACATTACGGGATTATAAAACAACATTTAAATCTATTAACAAATAACTAATCAATCGATGCCTAATATTACATTAATTTATAGTTAATTATTTTAATTATGCCGTTAAATCGTCTTTGGCGATTATTATTTTTATTAATATTCATAAAATTTAATTCGTAGCTACAAATCAATGAATCTGTACAATTTTATGAATTCCAGTAAGTTTGCTTTAACTTGAAGAATGTTAATAATAATCACATGGCCTTACAAAAATGTTTACACTATTTTAATAGTTTATTATTGTTTTAAACACCAGGAATAAGCAAATGGGTAGCAATTTTACAAGCCAAAAACACGATTTATGCAAAAATGTGCTGTACTGATTATATACAGACCAGGCTATATTACCTACTCTAAAATGTTTTTACTCACAATAACTTCTCATATATTTTCAACCCTAGCCACGGGGAAACCGCATAATCTCAATGTTTTTGACCTGTGGTCCTTCGAAACTATCCAAACCGTTAAATACTGTCCATCTCTGGCATGTTACTTTTTCATGAACATTAATTATTATTATTTTTCGTACCGTGTAGTAAGTTTAAAATATTTTACATTTATTATTATTTGCACCATTCTATAAAATAACATGAACGCCTTAAATGTAATCATTATTTTTTTCATTTACAATTTATTCATATAATCTAATTAACTCCAATGAAAAATAGCCAATACATTTCATAGTGAATATTTGGCTATTTTTTTTAATTTTTAATTTTTATAATTTAAATGAAAATTATTTAAGGCATAACAAGTTATTTTTAAGCCTATTATGCGTTTTTAACTTCAAATACAAAGGCCCAAAGCTAATCTAACATAGGTCATCATCCAATACTTATAATTATTATTTACAATCCTTATAATTATTTTAAGTACTAATTACAACACGGCCGTATGAAGTAGGTTACTTAAAGCTAAACGTTTCATTGTCTTTGGTGTGATTTCACTAAAGCCGGGTTATACACTAAATCGTCTTAGTCACAATACTACTGTCACTCGGGCTTGAGCTGTCATCGAGGCGCTGGTTCCTCAGTTCCTGTAACAAACAAAATTACTTTTATATATAATCATTTTTACATATTTTTACTTATAAAAAAATGTACCTTCCTGACTATTGAGATGCCTGTCTGTCTCATTATTTCCAATCACTGCAGCTACTGGTAACCAGAGTCAACAGTGGTGACTACGAGAAAAGCGTAGAGTCAATGAAGCTTGGCGAGTCCCGCAGAAACGATTCCACAGGCTTGAAGTCCACAGTAAAATTAAACACTAGCAAAAATTTGATTTCCACTTCTCTCTTTACTAAGCAGGAAACAGAACAGAGCTAAGCAAATAGGCACTCTAGGTCTAAATTATAAGGAACTTCAGGTTATAACAATATAGATAACTACAAAGTGCCAAACATTTCTCAATTACATCTCCAACACGTTTCCCAATCCAACAATTCCGGCAATATAATAAGATCTACTCCAAAACTACCCACTATTGGTGTTCGATCGTGATAGCCTAATTTAAGTTCACCTCTACCCCTAATAATTCATTAAAGTAATTAATATTCACCCCTTATTCATCCTTTACCGGGTTTAGCTGTTCTATACTTAGGGTTGGTTTTTGCAATCCTCTTTGTGATCCTATCTCATCGTTTGGTTTTAGTATTAATTTTAACAAAGCCTATGAACATAATATATTATATGGTTAAATTTATGCACAAATATTGTTAAATATGTCAATAAAGATTTTTAAGAAATTTATGGCTATCGACAGGATTGGTTCACAATTGTCCAAAACCGCCCGGATTTGAAGAAAGAAAGGCCTTTGTCCTCCAGTGGGACAGAACAAGCCGAAAATGAAAAAAAACAAATAAAAGTAAATCGGGCAAAGAAATGTAATCTTTCCTTAATTTTCAACACAAAGATGAAAGACACAACATTATATTTGTTGTCAAAAGAATCAATTTACTCGAAGCCAAACAGAAAAGAATTGTGATTAGCTCACAGAGGCGACAATTCTTTGTCATTCGAGTATGAAAACGCGACATTATTGAGCTCACAAGGAATTTTACATGCATCATATTTGAATATGTTCGCAGACGTAAAATATGTAACAGTTGCTTTTGGGAATTCCTTTGTGCTTTTTAGATGACTGTGAAATATTATTCTGAGAGAGTGTTGGACATTTTTGGTGTTTGAAATAAAGTTGGAAAATGAGGGTAGAAGAGAATTTTATACGGCACTAGCACTGGGTTGGTTAGTTTTATCCGGGTAACAAGGAAAGTGCTTACTGTTCCAAAAATTACACAAAAGCAGCTGTTTTACATTCTAGCAGTACATGGTTTTAAAACAGCCAGTGTTGAGTTGATTAGAAAGTTCACTTTGTACATCATTTTCTGTCCACGATAGTGTGTTTCGAGCCTAGCCAACAACAATGTTGTCATGTGTTTTTAGTTTTATGAGTCTAGTTAGTGCTTGATTAATCATAAAATTAAAAGAGTGTGACAAATGTATTCTTTACTTAATTTTCATATTAGTTAAAAACTTTCCACACAGATTATGAAATCAATCTTACCCTGGAGGTGACGAGCCTCTGCACAACAATCTCGAGCCGGTCACCAGCAGATGCGATCAGAGGCACCGTGAGGCAGCAATCGTAGTCTACTGTCCTTGTTCCATTTACCTGGTGAAGATAAATATTTAATAAAAGAAAGACTTAATCTGAATATTTGTGGAGTGTCCCATATGTATATCTATTTGTACTCTAGATGAACTGTGCAACGCTTCCGAAGTTGCGAGAAACGTGGTCACCTATTGGGCCCAAACAGACTGATTACAATGTACCGTCGACAATAAAAGAAGAAATAGGATATAATATAGGAAATTATAGGTAGGTAATCAAAGCTCTCCATGGAAGAAAGATTGAGAAAATCTGTGAAAGAAGGAAACCCGTTTCATAGTGTAAGTGTTACAGATATTATCAATAAATGTTTATTATACGGATTAGACGAGTGTGTAATAAAAAAAAACAAAATTGTAAAGTTAAAGGATAAAATAAACATAAATAAACTCTCAGAAGGTTTAATAATATTGACTGTAGTTGTATCTAACAACTCAGTAATAAATAGGTCAACAAATTTAATATCAAAAGGTATATGAGGGATTTAAAAAATAAAGACCTGAAAAGTTCGTTTATAAAATTACGAGAGGGCTAAAACAGGGCACAACATTAGGTACACCTGTGAGACGTAATTGGGTAAAATAACCTTGCTTTCTATAGAAAAGCCAAATTCTGTTTTAAAAACGACTTCAAAATATTCCTTTGAACTAATTTTTTGTCATCAAGTTTCAAAATATTTGTGTATCAAAATAATGTGTAAAAATATTTCAACATATTTTTTAAGATTGAATAATCAAATCGTTTATAAACTTTAAAATTGTATTTTTAATACAAATTTGATTTATTTGTCATTTATGCATACATTGGTTAATGTACTTAATATTACTAATATTTTAAATGCTTTACACGCGGGTGAAGCCACTGGCAGAAGCTAGTTGTTCAATATAATATTAATTATTATTTGCTATTAAGAGTTTTCTACAAAAATACATTATATCACAAGATCCTATTGTTGTTTAACAGCAAAAGTGATATTTAACGGATTATCGTTAATACAATAAAAAAAGTACTAACCTGCAAAATCCTATCATACGGCCTTAATAATCCAACAATATCGGCGGGTCCTCCCTTCCGAATTCGGTTGATATACACTCCTCGTTCATACAGCCCATCGGACACTGAGAAACCGTAGTCATCATAGATGGCATCTTTATATAAGATGACGTGATGTACGGAGCCTCTGGCTGGAGATACTGCTTCGGTACTGTAGAGGCCTGTGAAGAATACAATCGAATACCATTTATTGTTGTTACAGTGAGAATTTAAAAAATCAAATTATTAGTGGGGAAAGAAATATGTTCCAGAGGTGGCTTAATTAACTTTAACATCAGAGGTGGCCAAATCCTCACACGAAAAGAAGAAGAAGATTAAAATGGCAATTAGGCATGTTTTACGTCATTACCCTGAATGCAGTTGGAAGGGTTAAATTTAAATTAAATTAACAATATTTTTATAACAAATTGCTCTAGTTAGTAAACAAAGGTAATGCGTCCATGCAAAATGAATGGAACCAAAATTATTTAAAAGTATACAGAATAATACCTGGCACTTCATTTTCGTAAATTGGACTCGTCGAAAATTGAAAACTGGTTCCAGGAACCCCAGGCTTCATTGGCGATTTCTGTGGCGTTGTCACCGTATATATTCCATTATTTAAATAATCGCTATCCCAATTTGGTCTTCTTGTCTTTGGTGAAACGATTCCATAAGGTCCCATTTGAACGTAGTCACATTTACAAGAAGACCTTTCCATATTGTGTAGTTGACAATCTTTCATGTTTGATGTTAGAATCTCAATCTGCTGAACATCATCCTCTCTTGTTATATTCTGTTTATTTTTTAAAGTGTTTTCAGGAATAATACATGTGTTTTCGTAATGGAAAGTCTTCAAGGAGTTGTTTAGCGAATAATTTGGTAGTGGCAAGTCGTTGATGTTGTACGGTGCTGCTGAGTTGAAGTTTGATGCCATCAGTTTATCTTCGTCAGTTGGAGAGTAAGGCTGCTTATCTATCATTCTTGTTTTATCGGGTACTGCGTATTCTATTACTTCAGAGTTACCTATAACATAAACTGTTTCTTTTATGTATGTGGCAGTTTCCTTTTTTGTTATATACCTTTTATATCAATGTAAAAATGTAAAAATAATAAACATATACAAAATATAGTTATATTAAATTCTAAGGGATATAGTCTGAGTCCTCTTCCTCCTCTCAGACATAGTTGTCAATGGAATAATGGAAAAACCCTCCATTAATCTCAATAAATAGCAAGTTATAACTGTCAATTTGATTGATTCGGGTGGAGTTGTTGGAGTTTACTCCTTTAAATATAGAGATAAGTTAAAACACAGACAGAAAAGTTCTGGATTGCGACCTCGAACCGAAAGACGTTGCGTTGGAAGTCCTTCCACCAGGTGGACCGCTAACCCGGTGAAGGTTGCGGGGATCCGCTGGATGCGGGACGCATGGGACCGGTCAATGTGGCGACCGTTTTTCCAGCAGTGGACGTCTTTCGGCTGATATGTTGATGATGACTTATTTATATATACATTGCTATTACTCTCGATCCCATCCAACAATAAATCATAACACATCAACAAAGATTATGCACGTTTAACATAAAGTGTCTTACCGCAATTCGCACTGGTCCTGACTGGCGTGTTCTGATCCCACGACTCAACGGCGCTGTCATTGGATAAGCCGGGGCTTGACGTGGAATGACTCGAGTCCCTCGCACTGGATTCTGCACTCTCGAGCGACCCTAAGGCGAGATGATTAATTAATTATGTCTGATGTAAACCTGACTTACTTTACATTCAATATTATGTTTATTTGAGTTTAATGAATAGAATTAATTGTTTTTGTGTATGTGTTGCCAAAGGCTTTCATCCAAATATGTAACTCAATATTGTGAAGAAATACAACAAAAATCAATATATCAGTGTCTGACATGAGTACATTTAGTAAATGAAACCTTAAATATAACAAGATATGGTTATAAAAACTTTACCAGATACTTTTCTACAGAGTTGCAGTTGAACTCGTAGTCCGCTTTGTTGTAACAGTTTGATTGCTTCAGACAACGGCTTGTTTAGGACGCTTTCACCATTAATAGTAAGCAGTTCATCACCTATAGCTAGTTTACCACATTTTTCTGCCACACCACCTGCAATAATATCAATTTATTTAACTACCACTACACTTATACCAATTACAGCTTCAATATGATCAGAAGCAGGTGTCCACGTCTCAATCTTTTTCATATATATAGTTTTTGCTAGTCTGCTCTGTCTTACTTCCGTGCAAAGGCCTCCCCGCACTCCTTCCACCTTTTGCAAGCCCGCGCTTCCCCCTGCCAGTGCTTGCAAAATCTATCTAGTTCGTTCAGCCATCTCCTAAGTGGCCTGCCACCACATCTCGCTGTATAAGACCACCACCACCGTTATTTTTAAATTGATTAATTAAAAATACTATACCTTCAACAAGCCCACTCAGCAGAATAGGCTGCGTAACATCTTCACTCCCAGCTATAGTCAAGCCCAAAGGACCACATTCCTGCTTGATCAGTTCAACAGTAAACACAGCTGTATTGCCATTGTCATTGCTTCCATGACTTCTTTCACTTTCCTTAGCACTGTTATTTGGACTTTCTGTATGATGACCAGAATCTTCTCCACTATGGACTACAGCTTTGGTTTCTATATTACTAAAGCTTTGGAGAGTGAGTTTGGCGTTGTGCTTGTGAATGTTGGACCAGTCTTCTGTTAGATCTCGTTTACGGATTTTCAGGGTGATTATATCTTCTGGTGAGTTTTGAAGGATGTTGAAAGCTGTGTCCTGAAACGAAGGTTTGATATTAGGAATGACATAATTATATAGCTAATTATTTAATAGGGTTAAAGTTGTGTAATATATTATCATATTGTCCTTCTAACGTAAGGTTAAGTTGAAAACCAGCGTCAGGCAACTCCCAGTTGTCTGGTATTTTGCTGAACTGGACCTTTTTGGTGCAGCCGCGGGGCACACTATGTATGTAATTGTATTAAAATTAAGTTCCCTTTTATTTGTACCTACATTGTGTGTATCTGTGTGTGCCAAATAAACTAGTTTTCTTGCTTCTTTCTTTCTTTTTCTATCCAGAATTGCTAACGACCAATATTTATAAAAGGAGTCTAGGTCATGTGATTTATTTATTCAAAAGGGTATCTTATTTGCACATTATTTTAGTATTGCGGTTCGATTGATGACGGACTCAGATAGACTCATCAACTAAGCTAAGTGCGCTATTATTAAAAGGCATTTAGAACAATAGGATAGATTTGTCTTAATGATCTTTAATTGTTAACGATGAAAATTCAATTACTTGAGTATTTAGTTCATTCTGATATTATTTTCACGAATTTGAGTTACATCCTTAATCGTGTAAATGCTTTGTGTATGTTTAGATCTCACTTTGATCAACATAATTAATCCAAAAATTGTTAATTAATTTATCTTGGCATCTTTCTCAGGCGTGAAAATTTAAAGACGACATTTTTACTGAATTATTATTTTATGATTAAAAGAGAAGAGCTTTTAGACGAAATCAAATTACAGTAACTACTTTTGAAAACATTGCTAAAAAGTTTTATAAGAAAATTAAGTATTATTTACCAATGATAAATTATGCAGTGGCTGTCCATTGATGGCCAGAAGTTGGTCTCCCGGTGCTAAGGCTCCACTCCGATGAGCCACAGATCCTGGCTTGATATCAGAAATCACCATAGGCTCTTCGTTGGTAAGCAATTTCTGTTTGCACCCTGTGGAAATAAATACCATGTTAGCAGAAACTCTAAGGAGCTCAAGCAAGCGATTCTTGCTTTCTTGCTCTATGAAGGCATACTTAAAAGTTCACCACGTATGATAGGGTCATTAGTTGGGCAAGTTAGTATCTTATGAGGCTCTCGACCTGTATGTTTGCCTAGTACGTTAGGTGTGGCAAGCGAACTTATTTACAGTGCAACGTACCATGACATGCCTTATGCACATCTGTTTGGCTAACGCAGCCTGGCTGCGCTGCCATGTTGCTTAGCGTGGTATCTGTTAAAAAGACTATTATGAACCTATCTTCAAAAACCACACGCTAAAGAAATTAGTTTTCTAAAAAGGTTTACCTAAATTCCAACTCTATATGATTGAAAGAAGTAGAATGTATGAAAGAAAATCTCGATAGATGTGAACATCTTAAAATTTTAAACTATGAAGAGTTAATGGACTATTTTACAAGAAAATTGTAAGATTGATAAAGAGTGGGCAGAAAATAATGGAGATGAAATTTGAAAAAAAACAAGACAAATCAAAATTAATGGTAGGAAAAGACAACAAACCTGTAATAGTAACGCCCAACCCAGCAGTAGTTTTAGCCAGTTTTACATTAAAGACTCCACTGGAAGCTTCAATAGTGTTGGGCATACTGAATTCCACATTCAAAGTCAAGTATTTAGGGTTGTGAGAATCATTCCTTCGTTGAAGGATCTCATTGGCAACGTCAACTGTTAAGTTTTCGTGACCATTGATTGACATCACCCTGTCTCTGATTTGAAGGCAGCCCGATCTGAAAAAGAATAAAAATATAAGATTTTTTACAATTTTTATGGCGACCCTTATTTTTTTATTAGCCTGTACTGTCTCACTGCAAGGCAAAGGCCCTTCTTGCCTCCTTCCACTTGACTCGGTTTTCTGCTATTTTGGCTCCTTCTTCTTCATCGTGTCGATGATTCCATTTACACTTTTTAAATTAAATGTTGTGCTTCGTCCAGAACTCAGCCACGTCAACTAGCGCTGGCATCACACATGTCTCTCATGGTGCAGGTATTTGTGCACAGAGAGCAGGACATCAGTGAACATGATTTTGTATTGCTGTCGTATCAGGTGGAATGTGACTTTGCTGATTCATTATTTTGTAATCTCACACACCAGTGTACCTAACAATATATTGACATAGCTCCACTCAGGTACTTTTTAAGGACAGTTCAAGTGTTTTCACAATTGCCCGTGATGTTACGGTTTTCATTATAGAGAGAAATTCATCATGTTACTTCACAATATAAAAATACTGTAAGGGAAGGATTTCGACTATGTCTCTCTGGATCTGACACTTTCACCTCCAAGCTGATAAAGTCCTCCTCAGTGACAAAGTTTAGTACAAAACTTTATAAACCACTTACCTGTAAGCCGGTGACTGCGAAGCGACATGCGATATAACCAGCATAGCATTCTCCTCATGGACAGCTAGACCTGAGCTCTGGCCGGGTGGAACTTCCAGTTGTATGTTGAGGGACTCTGTTCTGCATACACCCATACTCATGTAGTTTTGTTGACTATCTGTTGAGGAATAATAATAGGCATTAGAAAAGTGTAAAAAAGGACACGGTTAAGAATAATATGTCGCAATATATTGTTTATCATCATTTCAGCCGGATAAGTCAACTGCTGGACATGTGCCTACCCCAAGCGTCGGCACATCGTACGCCTATGTTTCTAGCGAATAATAATCTGGAGCGTATGTTGATAATTTTGTAATGCAGTGTGGTTTTGACAATCTTGCATTACAAGCTTTGGGCTATCCATTTTGATAATAATTGTCTACCGGTTTATATATCTTTGTAAAACGCCAACGGCACTTCCCTAGAGACAAATAAAGGAATATAGTGAAACCGTAACGCAGAAATATTGCTACACCGCAGAAATAGTTACTCCGGACAAATTCTTTCTCTAAAATGTACTGTTGATAAAGTTCAAAATTGCATGACCCGGACCATGATGCGAAAACCACGGATGGGCTGCATTGAAATCCACGGCATTTAGCGCCACTACGTCAACTCCTAACTAGGCTATTACGAGCTCCGTCCAATTAACATAATGCTTTAGACCAACGTGCGTGGGACGAACAAACTAGGAAGTTGCAGGTCCTAAACAAATATGCGAGGAAGATATACTGGACTCCGTGTTTAGGGTTCCGTACTGAAAGTGTGGCAACGCGTTGGCTGTATGCCTATCACAGGCCTTTATCTCTTTAACCAACTAGGAGAAAGACGGATAGACAGGGAGACGGTGCAGGTTCAGTAATAGAGTTTGATTTGATCCATTGGAACCCTTTGGTTCTATTGCAATATTCACAGAATATGTGTTCTAAGAATGTAGTCGCATTGGAGGATCATGTATTCGTATGAAGAATGCACAAAAGCAGATGTACCAGAGTCATTACGTAATGGGTGTGGTCACCGAAGGAAGCCTAGAAAACGCTGGCGTGACGACTTGCAGTCGTTTGTGGTGCATTGACCGGAGAAGGGAAACCACCAAGGAATAGTAAAACTGTGAAAGGCCATGAGATAGACAAGCCAAGCAGTCGGATGCTGTATGTTTAAAAAATGAAATAAGAATGCTATCATGGCCTATAAAAATAATGTTGATGTTACAGAACCCTTATTGTGTTAGTGCAACTCCCACTTGTCCGGTATTTCTGGTAGAAATTAATTACTACGCCTTTCCCTTTCCCTTTGTTTGGGGAAAGCTCGCCTGATTTTGTTTACGATGACTGTGTTTGGGTTCCGGTACTACTAATAGTGGAAGGAAAATGTGGTTTCATTACCTTTGTGGACAGACTTTTGGTCGGGAGTTTGTAATTCATTGAAGTGCTGTTTCTGGTTTTTAAACTATCGTTTGTAATTGTCTTGGTGATTAAGTAGGTAAACTAATGATGTTGTTCTGTTTTTTAACCGACTTTCCAAAAAGGAGGAGGTTCTATGTTCGACTTTAAGTTTGTTGCTTTTTTCTGTTCACCGATAATTGTGGACCGATTTTGAAAATGTTTGAATGAGTATGTTCCGATTTTAATTTGGTGAAGATCTGATCAAGGACTTTGAAGACATACAACAGAACTGTTCAATAATAACGGCAAATCTCTCGGAATTGCTGCAATCGCATGTCTGTATATTGTTTATGCGATTTCATAACATAACATCACGCCAGTAAGCTCTAAAGAGGTACGCAGATGAGTACAGTTCGCCTTGGTAGGTACACTCTCATTTCACCGGTTATATTCAAGTTTAATGATATTCGGGTAATCTATTGTAGCGATATAGGTAGGTACCTTACTAAACAACTTGTCTATAAGGTAGGTACAACTAAAAAGTGAAAAATGAAAAAAAAACATTTTTACAAAAAAATACTACCTGTTTTTTTTTTAGTTTGATATATTTTTTTCATTTGGTTGACTTGTTTTAATTGTTATCTTTGAAGAATGATATGATGGGATCCCGCGTATGAAGGCGCTTACGTCTTTAGGAATCAATACGTACGGCGCTTAATGGCTGTTCGGGTTTTAATGAGATTTTGAAGGTAGACCATGAAGTTGATTAAGGCATGGTTGGTCTTTCGTCTTTTACGTGAATGGAGTCGCTGGCAAAAGGTAAAATATACGGTCTGAAAAAATTGGCATTCAAAATAACGTACTCAATATCCGATGTTAGTGTGGTATATGACTGTAGCATTCCCATTATTTTGTTTATATGACGTTTTTCAAATAGGATGATCTGCTCATATGTCGTTTTGAGACATTTTGATACGGAGTCCATCTTTTTATAAAAATACATAAAACAAAATTAAGCTCCACATTCCTTCGAAATAATTAAATACATCATCGCTTGTTCGATACGTGAAGATTTTATTTAAAAAATACAGTAAGCGTACATCGAGAGCCGACCGAGTTCCGAATTCCGATACACTTCACTTCAAGTATTGATGATAAATCACTGTTAATTTATTAAGCTGGTTAACTATGACTCAATATACGGTCTTGGAAGAATATTTCAATTGGATTGTGCTATTTTTGGAAAGTGATTGAGTTGTAGATGAATAAAAGCTGTCGGAAATTAATTTTGGGGATTATTGTTATAGTTAAAAGATGATTCTGCTTTTTTAGAATAGAATAATTATTTATTGCCACAGAACGTAAGTACATAAAAGATGCAGATGTTTTTATAATTAGATATCTTTATACATTCTACACAAACACACTGACACTGATTGGGATGTAGTTCAGAACGGGCTTGAGATTAATTTAAGCTAATATCATTTTCGTCGTTGTCAAATGTGTGAAAAAAACCTTTGCTTATCCCTTCGGGGCATATAGGCGCGATTTAATGTGATAACATATTGGACTATACGGTCCTAAATATAATTTTGCTTGTTTTTCTCTTTTAAGCATTTCAGACCATATTAGGCACGCTGACCAAAGCTAACCATTTTGACGGCAACCAAATAGTGTTTTCTACCGTATTTCTGCTCAACATCTTGACATTTTGTATACTTTTCAGAATCTCTTTATCTTACTTACATCTCTTAGTCAACATTAGTAGCCCACTACCTGTTTCTATATTCAAAATTGACCTGCAAAACTCCATCAAAACGCAAACTCCCCACTCCATCAACAACCATTTTGCTCGAAGCATCCATCGGAACTTCACTTTACAACTCCTGATCGATCTCTCTCATAATGATAATACAATCGCTATCCCATCCAGTATCTTACCATAATCGTCTTGTAAACCTAGTTTGGGCATCGAGCTCTGCCTGTAGTTTCTCGCGCGATGTTTCTTGGCGTTCAACGTCGACGTTCCAGATATTGAATTTTCTGCAACAAAGTGTAAGCTCAAAATGATGGTATTTTCTGTGAGCATTTTTATACGTAGTCGTGTCATTATTGTTACTTTTTATTTATTTATAAAACTTTATGCACAAGTACAAAGGCGAACTTAATGCCTTTGGCATTTTCTACCATTCAACCTTAGGGTGGCGCAGAGATAAAATATAGCAGGTGCAACTAATGAAAAAACAAATAGAGAAAATAAATATAAATAAAACAATTTAATATATACATACATAGATTCATAAATACATATAAATAATGTTATTGAGAAACCCAATCCAACAAATTAACTCTGTGATAATTCTGCAAACTACTTGCGAATGTACTCGCGTGCCTCCAATTTGAAAGACAACCAACTGGTTGCCATCCTGATGTTCTAAAGGGAGCGCATGCCAAAGGGAAATCGCCTGGACAAAGAAGAAGAATTGGATAAAACCAGAGCGGTGAGAGGGACATTGTAGAAGACGATTATTGGCGGAGCGAAGCTTATTACTGTGGGCAGAACAAAGGAACAGGACATGTGAAGTCAGATAAGAAGGCGAAGTGGGTTTATCAATAAGAGAAAACAGGGTAGTCATTGCCCTCAGCACTCTACGCTGACGAATCGTTAACCATTTTAAAAGTGATCGATGCGCGAATACATGATCATACTTACGGAGGTTGAAGACTAATCGAATGCAGTTATTAGTAGAAGGCGGTCATGTTTATTGAGTAGATCTGCATTCAGGTCGTAGTAGCACACATTATTATAGTCAAAACTGTTTTGTTTTGTTGTGTTTTGCTTGTATAGTTTATAAATGGGTATTGCAATAGTTTTAGTATTAGTATTATTCTCTTATAGTTTATGGAACGGTACTGTAACAGCTGTTTACTCATCTCTTTTTTCAATTTGTATCAAATTATTTATGTTAGAAAGTACTTGAAATGTCTATGCGACACTCAGTTGCTTCAAATAAATTACGAGTATAGTAAATTTGTGCTCTTCCATGAATTACGTGAGGACCTGGATCCATTTTACAGATAAGAAATTAAATGTACGAATATATTATATTGCAATGCATAATAAGTGTACTAACTGGGACAAACAAACAAAACAGATGGTCCCCTAAAGACTCCACCTCATATTATATCTGTATAAAATGGGCCTCTTAGGAGCCTGTTTGTCTTAATAGTTACACTTCCGTGTAACTAATGACTTCTGGTGAAACTAGTAAAATAAATGGTTATTGTTTTCATAATATGCGTGGATGCACAGTGAGAAGGACATTTATTATTCTTTAAATATTTTATATTAAACCCATACAGATATGATATATATATGAAGATGACATATTCAGATGGCGAAAGCTTAGACCAATACTTCGTCACTACTGGTTTCCGAAGTAGCAATGGACTTCTGGAGTTATAGATAGATACTTGAAAACGTATTTGTTATATATAATAATTCTCATTTCATAGTCGTATTTGCTTGGAACTCTTTTCAAAATATATTAATTCCGACAGCACCCGCATTAAGCAGACGCATCGATGTCCCAACTTCAAAAATACGTAATAATTCACCTGGCTCAAAGGGGACTTGAAGTTAGAACTCTAAACTGAAATTTAAACTTGAATTAATGTACCAGCTCTGCACATTAGTGGAAGCATATTACAGACATCAGAACTTAAGCCTTTTGAGTTATACGAGCCAAGTTTGATGTTCATATATTCGTTCTTGTTAGTCGCGGTTCAAGCCACGAGAGGAAATCTAAAGGATGTATGTCCAGAGTTCGTAAACTTTGAAGATTCTGAAACCTTTTCCAAAGATTTCCAGTTTGATAGTGTATTTTCGGACTACGAAAATGTTTGTGCTGAGCTCCTTCTGGTATAAACTTGGGTTCGAAGTTATTAGTGTTTTAGTTGTTGCCAAGTTGGTTAGGCTGATCTTTAAAACACACAAAAAGTTTTATTATCAGTAGTTGTAACCTTCTGTTATGAATTGTTATTCGTGCTAGGTCTTCAAGTATTCTTATTTGTTTTTTTATACACTATATCTATACTCTGGCCAAGATGAAGGTACAATATTTACTAACAAAGCACTGACAGCACAATCAACTGATAACAGTCTCTAATCTGCTATTTCTATAACCTTGGATATTTTATGTTCTCAGACTATCTTCTATCTCTATTAACTCAGTTAAATCGATGTACAGCAGAATACAACATTCTATAACGAATCCATTCCAATCGATTTATTTTTGTTGTTGAGTAGAGGGTACAAAAACTATGTTTAACTTTGTTATTAAACATCGTATCTTCAAAATGGCTGGAGTAGTTTCTCATTCTAGTCTTCGGTCACATCGGCGTTCTGCTGATCGAAATTTCTTTTGAAATAAGCAGTACTTCTGTGCTCTTTTATCCGATTATATTTTTCTTATTAAGGAAAATTTTATAAATATATTAATGCCCAGTTTTTTTTCACAAGTTTCATTTTGTAGATTCTAACAATTAAAAACTCTTCGAGGCCTTTCGTGCTTTTTATAATTACACATATTTTTCACCCAAGGCTTAGAAAAGCGCCTGACTTGGAGAAAGCTAGTTCCCAAGTTCGGTCATTCGGTAAGTTGCCTCAGGCTTGCGAAGAATTAACTCAGTAATTATTATACCTCCGGCATTGCTTACGAAAGGTGCTACTGCAGAAATTCTAGGAGCCGGGAAAAGGTATTAAACTTTCTTCGGGGTATTTCGCCCCGAGTGTTTTGTGAATAATTTTCAACATCAGTCGGTATTATTCGTGTCATGAATATCCATTTTTGTGGGTCTAGTGTACAAATTGTTGTGAATGGTAGTGCAAAATGTTGGAAACTGTACACTTTAAGGTTAACTAACGTTGAAGAAGAAAATTTGATAATAGAAATAAAACTAGAACAAAGAGACGCAGAAATGCAATTACTATTCTTTCACTATCCGTTATTTTCTAGTGTATTCGTCTTTAGCAAGCTCTCTCTTAGTTGTTATCTACCTTCTAGAGCAGAATCAACATATTTTGTAGGATAAGATGACAAAATACTTAATCTCAACAGTTCCTATCTTATTGTACGCAATAATCATCGTATCATCATATATGCTCGTGCCTTCTCTGTTTAAGAAAAGTCCTTTATCCTGCAGTGTAACAGTTACAGAGAAGTATTATTATTAGCCTTAATAGTAACAATCACGTAGATAGATCTATAAATAAATTAATTAATTTCTTCAAGCTTAGTATCTAAATAATCAAATACATCTTTACCTCTAGTAAACCTCCCACAGTGTCCCACAACATGCCTGGGAGCGACATGCAGCCTAGTGAAACCTCCCTCACAGTTCTCGAGGTAACACATCACTTCTTCAGCTGTGTAGTTGTTGCCGTCGATTACGTGGTCGTCAAACGCTAGAATTTGGTCTCCTGGGTGGAGGGCTCCGCATCTAGAATGAGAGGTTTGATTTGAAATTGGAAGACTTGACATCTTTTGTTGTTACCCGACTACGGCGAAGCTACAAGGAGGGTTATTTCCTTATGAACTACCTATTATATAAGGCTTCGTTCATATCAAACGAATAGTCAGCCGCCGACAATTTATGAAGGACAACTGACAGTCGACGTTGTTTTTCCACTGTTGGCAACTACATGTACTAGGGTCAAAAGTGCAGTCACACTCTACCAAAACAGAAAAGGCATTTTTTTGTAGGCAGCAGAATTTCAACTTTTCGCGGTAAGTAGGAATAATCTATACTTAAATTTCTATACAAAATATTAAATCAGTTGTGGATAATTTAACTTCTTCTACAAAAACTAGCCATTTGAGTTTTGGGAGAGTATGACTGCACTTTTGACCCTTGACTGTACATGTACCACGTACATGTTTTATCCTAATGCCGCATGTTTAGCATACGGTAAACATGCAGCATTAGGATAAAAAAAACTTATGTTGAAATATTTGCCAGTCACCAAGAGAGAGAGAGAGTTCATTTAGATAAATTTCATCACTCGTGGAGGCTCATTTGAATTACATAATGTCATAACGTTTCGTACATATTATATTGACCACTAACAACCCCATCGTCATACCTAAAGTACTGTTACAGTATGGACGATGACGGTGTTTGTAATGGTAAGGGACCACAGTAACCTCATAAGAAAGAATACTTTAATTTCAAAAGATTTTGGCGACTAAAATCCTTAAAATAAGATCCTTAAACACTTGAATAATCTCTTTGAATCGTGGCTAGCAGTCAGCAGATTTATCGTAAGCCAAAAAGTCGTAAACAAAGGCCACAATTTTTATCACCGAATTAACTTCGACCCAAGAAAAAAAAATACAATACTTGAAAAATTCGCAATGCGCCTGTTCATCTCTCGATTCAGGCTTAGTTTAAGCCCAGTGCAATCCCAGGGCTTACTGCAAGCCTAGGCTTGCAATCAACGGCTCTAACTGGATCTCTATTTGTATTACTTTAAGTAAGGTATTAGCTTTGAAAAATAAGATTGTGTGTTAGGTTCTGGTATTGAATAAAATAAAAGAACAAAAAAATAAAGTTCTGAAAACTTTAGTGCAAATGATTGATTTTCGTTTCAAACTAAAGGCGAGAGTGTTATGGGAAAAGAAATGGAACTGCTTGGTATATCAAGCAATATAATAATCATCATCAATACAGCCGAAAGACGTCCACTGCTGGACTTTGGCCTTCCCCAGGAGTCGCCACATTGACCGATCTCGTGTGTCTCGCATCCAGCGCATTCCCGCAACCTTAACCAGGTCATCAGTCCACCTAGTGGGAGGCATTCCAAAGTATTGTCTTCCGGTTCGCGTTTACATACCAGAACTTTTCAGCCGCATCGGCCATCCGTTCTGTGAGCAATGTGCCCTGCCCACTCCCATTTAAGTTTCGCAATTCTTCGGGCTATGTCGGTAACTTTGGTTCTCCTGCGGATATCCTCATTTCTGATGCGATCACGCAAGGAATCTCCGAGCATAGTCCTCTCCATTGCTCTTTGGGTAACTTTAAGATTTCTGATAACGAACAAAAATGAATGTTTCAGGATTGCCCGAAGTTTAGTGACCGAAGAATGTTCGGTCAAATGATCAATTGCCAGAAGAAAGTTCGTCCGAACCACGTTCACTCGATTAAACGTTCGCCCGAAGAACGTTTCGCCGAATGATCTTTCACCTGAAGAACGTTAACACGAATGAACGCTCTTAGTGGTTCGCGCTTATAAAAATTATGGAAATTACAACAAAAAATTACCACAAAAAAAACATACAGGACAAACGTTCACATACAAAAGTGTTCCTCCCATGTTACTTGGGGTCGGCGCAACACGTTTTTCTCTTACATACCGTTCTGTCCCCTGTTACGCTATTACTGACACAACTGAGTCAAAGTAAAACTTAAAAGTATAAAATTTTAACTGAAAATGCCAAAACTATTGGCGAACAAGTTAGAACCAACTTCGCAAATCTTGAAACTTAATTTCGCTATTATCAAAAATATAAAATTAACTACTTCAAAGAATATAATGAAACAATCAAGAAAGTTTTCATCTTACCAACAGCTAGGATTCATAAACAAATTACATAGCTATACAATAAAAGTTTTAAACTATTTTAATTCAAGCAGAATGAGTTTCTTAAAACATTAGCTTGAACTTCAAAGTGTCTCACAATATTAGTAAAGTATGAAGTAAAGAGTTAAGCGCCCTCTGCTGGGAGAAGTTTGTAATTAATGTCAATTACTTGAAGACGAAGCTTTTAAATAAATAGAAACTGAAGGTATTTTTTGTATCTTGGATTAGATTAGATATTTAATTATGACCTTTCGCGAATCAAGGGAATCAGTTGACCTTTTATTTAACCCTTTCTTTTTTGCATAGCATTTTGGTTGGTTCCGTCTCTCACTTGTGATGATTTGATCTTTGATTGATTTGATGTTAGACCCCTGTGTTTTTGACATTCATAAGTCAAAAACCCGAAAATCTAACAACCAATGTCACCAATGGGTATCGTCACAGATGGTTTACTAATGATAAGCATAAGATATATAGCCATAATTTACATTGGCATAACGAAATTCAGCATAATATTACTAGGCATAAATGTTTTGTCATAATGTTTTATTGCTATAAATACTGTTGGTATATAATAATGAACAATAATTTTATAAATCATAATGTTGTAAACGCATAATGATATGTACACGTTATAAACACAAAATTATGTTTTCTTCCAACTATGCTTTAATTTCATCACAATCACACTAAAAACTCAGTACAAAGCGAGTCTTTAATGCTCTAGAGCAATAAAAATGTATGAAATCTCATTATTGCACAGTTTTTTTTTTACCACCAAAAAGTGCCAATCTCAATGGATTAGCTCTATTCAGCCAGCCGATATCAATACTTTTTTTTACGTACGTATTATTCGTTTCTATCCTACTTGTTCTAAATAAAAAAAAATGATTGCTGCTAACTCTGATTTAAAAATGAAAGAAATTTAAAAAAGTGAATTGGCGGGAAATTTGTTAATTTTGCTTGACAATATTTTTAATTGAAAGAAAAGCAGATTATGCACCTCGCCTTAAGTAATTTATATTGCCCTCGTGCCTGTTAGATTAGAGCCCTCGCTCACTCGGTGCAGTAATAAATTACTTTGTGCTCGATGCAATAATCTACTATTACGATATAACTCATATAAAAACAAACATTTTTAAGGCTCGAGGGCAGCCCAAGGGCCACCCCCGCCGCACCTCAACCTAATTATAATAAATAACATAAGTACATAACACCAATTTTTATCTTTCGGATTCAAAAATTATTATGCCTTAAAAATGTATGCAACTCCAAAATTATGCCCAAACAAATTAGACCAAAAGACAGATATACTAACCTTAGCATTATGCCAAAGTATTATTATGCCACAGTATCATTATGCTAAAAAAAATTATGCGAAATCGTAATGCCAAACAAATATTACGCCTTAAAATTTGATACAGTATATAATACATTACATAAAGTTTATAATATTATCGTGTTACAGTTACCGAGTTTAAGTATGGTCGTTCCATGTATCGGTTCACAATGCTGTATACTTATATTTTGGTTAGACTGAAAGTCGACCCCAGCATACCTGTTTGAGATAAACCTAGGCCGGTAAATTGATTCATATATTCGATTAAGATAGTACTCACTGTCTGAAAAACACTCCTAGTATTAAAATATAATTTACACATTTAAAAAATGTATTTTCTACTACCAGGAATATTTCTTATTCATTGAACTCAATAAAAAAAACCCAAAGGGATGATTACCAAAGACTTGATGCTCGTATCGGAAAGCTAACATTTTTCTCGAAGCGACTAATGGAATGTAATTAATTTTTCTTCCCCTCTAATTGATTAAAATAATCGTACTGGAGAATTGGGAGTTGGAATTTTCATTTGGCTTAAAGACTTGATTCTGGGCATCGAATTTATTTTATTGATTTAGGCTTTTGTAGCTAATACTGGTTAAGGCGGAATAAAAGTAAGCCCGAGTTACTTATCACTACAAGAATTTGTTATGAAATTCGATTTCATTTTCTGGTCGATACAATACACAAAAATGTATTTCACATATAAGCTTTGATGGCAATGAAACTGGTAAAATAATTTTGATGATTTACAACATTGGTTTCACAAATCATTCAATAGGCATTAGTGGTTATGTTTATACTAGTGTCAGTGTTATATTTTCGACCATTAAAGGCGTAACACCGGGAAGAGTGGAAGGCCATGGAGGTGATCCAGAAGTGGGACATCGTAGTTTGCGAGAAAAATGTATCAAACCCTCTTTAAAAATAAATCATTTAGCTTTCTTTAACTGTGCTCTTATTTGCTCAATATCTTGAAAAATATATGGATTTGGTGTAGATTTTTTATTTTTTTATTTTCAATACAGTATTGAAGGCATTACCTTACTAATGCTTAAGCTACGCATAGGCTTCAAGAGGTATAAAAACACCTTTGTGAAAACTACTTAAGTACTCATCTTGAAAGGCAACGAGCATGACAACGGCATATTGAATCTATTCCTTTTAAAAAACACAATTGGGCATTGACCCGCCCTAAGACATCGAAGGTTGACAAGGGTCAAACATCCCTGAGGCGCGAAGGGTTTCCATCGAATGACGAATGAAGATTCATGATATTATTTTTAAATTCACTGCAGTGTTTTCCTAAGAGGCCAGCCATTTTTTTTGTTTGTCATGTCATCCTTTGTGTGATGCTCTCAGTGTGTAATGTATGTTTTTCTTGGCCAGCCTTAAGGCCAATTGGATGAAATTTTGTAATAAGGACGTGGCTTATAAGGTTTTGCTTTTGAAATAGTCTCTCAAGAGAAACGTCAAGATAGCATAAACGTTTGAATAAAAAAAAGAATTAAGGATTTTCAGGAAAATTTATATCACCAGTTGGCGTCACTTTGCTGGCGTAACTTAGGAAGTCAACATGTTGGAAATCTTGAGTGTTTTGACAGGTGCGTGGACCTGTCGTCTCTCTGTTGCCACCTAGAGAATCATCATTATTTCAGCCGAAAAACTGCCGGACATAGGCCTCCTCAAACGTCACCACATTGACCGATCCCATGCGTCACGAGAATGCCATTTCAGAAACCCCACATTAGATACGAAAATTCTATCTTTTGAAATTCTCAGTAGGTAGCAACTCGGAATCTTTCCGGAATCCCGAAACCAATGATTACACAGAACTTAAATAGAATTGGCAAAATGTTATGCCCTGTGCCTTTCGGGAAATATAAACAACTAGCGGACGCCTCGCGGTTTCACCCACGTAGTCCGTGGGCATACAGGGATAAAAAGTAGCCTGTGTCACCCGGGGATAGTGTAGCTTCCCAACGATGAAAGAATTTTTGAAATCGGTTCAGTAGTTTTTAGGGATCCGTACCCAAAGGGTAAAAACGGGACCCTATTACTAAGACTCCACTGTCAGTCTGTCTATCACCAGGCTGTATCTCATGAACAGTGATAGCTACACAGTTGAAATTTTTCACAGATGATGTATTTCTGTTGGCTCTATAACAAAAAATACTAAAAACAGAATACAATAAACATTTAAGTGGGGCTCCCATACAACAAACGTGATTTTACTGCCGTTTTTTGCGATAATGATACGGAACCCTTCGTGCTAGAGTCCGACTCGCACTTGGCCGGTTTTTAAGTTTATTCGTTACATACAAATCTTATCTTTTTATGATATTAGTATAGAAAAGGTTGTGCTATGTGTGCAACTGTGCATGATCCGAATAAATCAACACACGATAAAATCATCTATTCCAAAAAATAATAACTCAAGAAACTTGAGTCTCATATTATTAATCCCGCTTAACATTTTACCACGTATCGTAGAGCAGTGAGCTGTAACTAGGCTAAGCCGATATCTTGTAACCAATTTAAATATCGATAGCTCATCAGTTATGGTCCCGTCACTAATTATTTAGTGGCGCGAGACTTCCACTTCAGGCGTTGTTGATTAATGTGACTTCTAGTAGGAGGCACAAGTTGTAAAGGGTGTCTCAGAATGTTTTACGTTTTTGATAATTAAAAAAAAGACACTAGAATTAGTTCAAACACGGTTTATTTACTGTTAAATTAAAGAGCAGTTTTTCAATTTTGTTTATTAAAATCGATGTTTAGTAAATTCACACCCTCCAATTCCTGTCACTCATTTAGCCTGGAAGTAAAGTTTACAAACTAGTGCCAACCAAATGTTAGATTTTCATTATTTGTTTCGTCTTTGAGTTGCTTTTAAACATTCAGGTTGGCACTAGTTTTAAACTTTACTTTTTAAGTAGTCCCAAAGGAGAATATTAGCAAGCGTTTAATTTGGGCTATTTGGGCTGCCATATCACGTCAAGGAATTGTCGGTTCCTAACTTAATTTGCGTGTGATTGAAGATTTTAATTACAGGATAATTGACTGTCAGGAAGTGGAGGGTGCACATTTACTAAACATCGATTTTAATAAACAAAATTGAAAAACTGCTTTAATTTAACAGTAAATAAACCGAGTTTGAACTAATTCTAGTGTCTTTTTTTAATTATCAAAAACGAAAAACATTCTGAGACAGCCTTTATTTAAAGTTACAGGGCTGTCTACTGAAGAACGTGCCAAACACTACTGCTAAAGTTTGAAAGGTTTTTAAGTTAAAGTAGAGTTTGAAAAATACTCAACTTCAAATTCTTAATTCAGTATGGTTGTCTAAAATTTTATTTTATTATTATAAATTGTGTTACTATTATTTTGTAAATTTTTAGAGTTCCCTTGACATAAATTTTATTACAACGCCTAGCACGTAATACGTAAGTCTATAACATAATTTGATTAGTTATGTCTAGTTTTTAGGTTATTGTTGAATTAACTGTTATAAGATTATAGTTGAGTGTAATAAGATTATGATATTTAGTTTTGATATTAAATTACTGTGATAATTAAGAATATTTTGATAAGAATTGCGAGGCTCCACGAGCGATAATACATTGTATAGGTCTTACATCAATTTTTACCAAATTGCATCAATCGCCTGATAACTTTTCTCTAAGATATAAAAATGGGAGTAAGACTGCATTTCTAAACTACTAATTTCAAACCATCTTATTTATTCGTTAGTTTATTTTTGCCCTTACTTTAAAAAAAATGTATAAATGAATAAAACTGACTCACCTGTCACTTATACTGGCTGGCAATATACTATCAATATAGATAGCATTACATGTCCCACTCCCAACTCTCTGATACGTATCAGACCCGGAACTGTACACATCATCAGATGAACACCTCTGGTTGGTCAGGAACAGGCCCAAGTCTTCATTGCAAGGCCTCTCGATCTCTATGAGGAGGGGACCGGTTGCCAGCTTTACTGACTCCATGATGGATACGTCGTATTCTATCGTGAGGCTGGTAACTTGTGGACAGTTCTGCAGAATGTTGTGGACTTCTGATAAGGTTTTGTTTGTTAGAGAGACCTGAGAAAAAATATAAAATTACATTAGTTTGAGGGCTTCTTAGTAAGATAAAAACTTAAAAAATGGAACAGAAATTGAGAGATTTTATAAATGGAGTTAAGTCGAAAAATTTATGAGATTAAAAATAATATGACACTATGAAAAACTTCTGCCACATCCATATTCCAATTTTAATAAACTCTTAACTCGAGTTCGACTGAACTATATTTTGATCATCCGTCATTTGAATATATATTACAATTAAATCATTGAAAAACAATACTCACGTGGTCAACTTTCAACAGTCTATCCCCAGGTTTTATCCTAGAAGTATTATACGCAGCCCCACCAGGTCTGACATGCGTCACTACCAGGGGCTGAGCATCCAAGGACCGGCTGTTCAGTACCAGGTCAGCACTGGGAGCCGAGTTCTCTGGTAGACCACCTCTGATGGTGATACCAAGAGACCCACTGATCTTCTCAACGGGAACCTCTGCTAGCTTCGTCGTGATGTAGAGAGAATTTTGGGACGCTGGAACAAAAGAAGGATATGTAAGTTTTTACTGTACTTTTATTAAAACGAATGGATACCTAACCAACTGTGACCATGTGTGGTCCGATGTATACGCCGGAAAATAAAAGGAGTGAAATGTTACCGCGATATAATTCGTGCTGCAGTTACTGGTATAGACTAGTCCTTTGGGAAAATCGAGTGTTTTTAGTACTGACACATACTTTGTACGTGCTAGCACCTTACTTTTAAAATCTCTGGGCTACTTAGCAACTGTTAAGCAGATTCCTTATTCAAATTGTTTATAGAAATTTGAATATAGAATGTGGTATGCAATCACCAAACTGTGTCAGGATTTAAAAAAAATGAGGGTGTTGCTGCTCCGTCCTTTTTTATTAAATTGTGTACCTTTAAACTTTTTGGTAATCTGAAAAGAATCAAAGCAAAGTTTGTCTTTTGGGCTCCACAGCAGTCGGTTAAAAATATATATATTCAAGAACTTACGAGACAAAACATGAAATTAAATAGACACTCTGTACCAAAATAAGATACTAAGAAAAATGTAAAGGACTTAATGGGAATCAGTTGTCACGCTGAGCTGTTTATGACAACTAAGGAAGCTAGCCGACGAATCAAGAGAAAGGATGAGCGCCATGGGCTATTTCTGTGCTCATCCGACGCAGCATCGGAAGTTCTTGCTCAATGTGGCAGGTGCCGCTATATATAACTGTTCATGGGATGTTAGAATTTATTTTAATTACACGCTAAAGATAGTTTCATTTGATCTAAGCATTGAATAAGTGTATCTATGCCTTTTTGTTTCTGTTGAATCTTGAGGACTAATTGGTAGGGATTGGTTATTGTAATTTGAAAATGCTTCCAGCATTTTGATATCATTTGAAGATATAGATAGTATTAGGTAGATATTGATTTAAGATTAAAGCAACTACTTCTAGTCCTTCTTTGTGTATCTTTATCTCAGAGATAAGTTGGTACACTGGTAATCTAACATTATAAAAAACATGTTTAATTGTTCGTATTGTTGCGCTGCCATACCGTTCATCCAAATGCAATAAAACTTTGTCAACT
Organism: Orthosia incerta; assembly: GCA_948252205.1. Lineage (NCBI taxonomy): Eukaryota > Metazoa > Arthropoda > Insecta > Lepidoptera > Noctuidae > Orthosia > Orthosia incerta. The sequence continues at coordinate 25,605,483 of OX411746.1, forward strand.
TATTGATTGCATTTGCGTGAAGGTTAAAGGTAAAGTAAAACGGCAGAAATGCGCCGAATACTAGCTAGTCTATACTATCTATACTATTACTATTTACTATAATAATAATATAATAAAGTGGTGATAGACCGATTAGCGCGCCGCACAATGATAATCGATGTCACCATCCCGCATAACGAGAACCTCGTGAAAGCTGAGAAAGAGAAACAAATCAAGTATCTTGACTTAGCACACGAGGTTGTGGAATGTGGCCTCGGCGATCATTGTGCCGATTGTCGTTACGGCCATCGGCCTGATGGCCAAGAGCCTCGACAACCATCTGTCGAGGCTCACATTGAGCGGTTGGATCAAGGGCCTGATACAGAAAGCAGTACTCTCCGATACGGGTCGTATTGTGAGGAGGTTCCTGTCTCTGGAGGCCTAACCACCGGTAGCTTGGACCCTGCTCCCGACACCGGTGGACAACCATTTTTTTTTAATATTTTTAAATGTTTTTTATTGTGTTTTTTTTTTATAAAGAAATATTTAAAAATGTAAATATAAATTGTGTACAAAGTTGAATAAACGATATAATAATAATAATAAAAAGCAGCCATCTTGAACACATGTCGAATTGACAGAAAGTTCATACAAATTGATGGAAATGAAATAGCTCCACATCATTCATCCTGAACATAACACATCACATTACTTGTCTCTGTGATCCTGTCCTTGTATAAGCTGTATTTGTTTCCTGTTTGTGTAGTTAGATGTATGTAGGTATTTATGTATCTATTTTTGTAGTTTGTTTTTAGTACCTAATTGTACTTAGTAATAATAATAATTTGAAATTTGCACCAAGTGCAACCCCATATCGTGTCCAGGCTATCTCTATCCATTCAAGGATGCCTGGAAGAGATCGCAGAACGCGATAAGGCCGCCTGTTGTATGTTTGTTTAATTTTTAATGTCTCTTTTTGTATTTTTTATCTTGGTGTACAATAAAGCATATATAAATAAATCACACGTTGCATTTACTTCTTCTCGGCCCGTAAATGTAGCTTAAACCAGCCTAAGAGCTGAGGAGTATAAAGGTCTATCCACACATATCAGGGCCGTGCCTGGGACGTTCACGGGACGTGGACAGACCGTGCCCCGTCAGAGGCTCAAAAAAATATCGGGGATACATTTTATAATGAACTCATTCACAAACGTCCGTGCATGGGGCGTGTACGTCCCTGGCACGGCCCTGATATGTGTGGGTAGACCTTAAACACTTCCAAAGAATAATATAATAATATCTAATACTATAATTATAATATAATGTATAATCTATACAATGTTATAAAGAGAAAATATTTTTTTGTTTGTTTGTTTGTACCAAATAGGCTCCGAAACGAATGGACTGATTTTAAAAATTCTTTCATCTATGGAAAGCTACATTATGCCGGAGTAAAAAAAGCTATAATTTATTTTCAAAAAAATTAACGATCCTTATGAAAATTGCAATAACGTAACCCAAAGTTGCAACATTTTTCTTATAATTTTTTTTATTTGGCGTGCGCTGAGAAAACTATTGATGGAAATGAAAAAGCTGGAAAAGGATATATCTAACTATCGTAGCTAAGTCACAATAGCAGCTTTTGTGTTCTAAAATTGAATTGGATCGCCGCCGCCGCGCCGCCCGGTAGAAACAAAAGTTAGTTACATTCGTATTGCGGTATTAATTGTTATTCAAATAAATAGTAAAAAAATTGGAAGGTATAGTATAGGGTAGGTGGGTAGATAGGTTAGGGTAAGTAGGGTATGTAGGGTAGGGTTGGTAAGGTAGGTAGGTAAGGTAGGTTGTTAAGGTAGATTGGTAAGGTAGGTTGGTAAGGTAGGTAGGTAGGTAAGGTAATTAGGCAAGGTAGGTAGGTATGGTGGGTAGGTAAGGTAGGTACGTAAGGTAGGGAGGTAAGGTAGGGAGTTAAGGTAGATAGGTAAGGTAGGTTGGTAAGGTAGTTAGGTATGGTAATTAGGTAGGTAAGGTAGGTAGGTAAGGTACGTAGGTAGGTAGGTAGGGTAGGTAGGTGGTATGTAGGTAGGTAGCGAAGCCGCGGGGGACAGCTAGTACTATATAAAAATATGGTTTAAAAATAATAAAATTTCTTTCTATTACTTTACGAAGTTAATATTTCAAAGCTAAAATTTCAAACTGCAATTAGTCTTTCCAAAAACAAAGTAGATTTATTCTATAATTATCCAGACTTTAGAACTTTAACAGGATTAATGATCTCGAGAGCTGAAAGAGGTGTGTCAGTAACCAAATGAATTGTCCCCTTGTCTTGTGCGAAATGATGTACGATTGCTAGGCTCTAGACAAGTGGAAAATTGGCTAAAACAAACATTATAAATTAATTTAATGTTTCTTTTAGTTTTAATTATTTTTTATAATATTTTTACTGAATTTCATTAATTAAGACAAATAGTTTAAAAATTCACTATAAATATTAAGAAGAAGCATTTTATAAATCAAGATACGGTTTGATAAAAAAGAAGAGTATTTCAATTAGTTTTGAAATTCAATATGAGACGAAGAGTTTTGATATTTCTATTGAATTTTATCTAATTTACAATTTCAGAAAAATATTTGCTAAAAAAACAGTTATAAATAGGTCAACATCTTCCTTAGTTTTATTTTATGCTGCATAATTTATCAAGTAGTAGACATGCTTCTATCGAGAATCTATTGAACACAAATTGCTCGCAGAACGGATGACCGATGGGGCAGAAAAGTTCTGGAGTGGCGACCGCGAACCGAAAGACGTTGCGTTGGAAGGCCTCCCACTAGGTGGACCGATGACCCGGTGAAGGTTACGAGGATCCGCTGGATACGAGACGCACGGTCAATGTGGCGACGCTTGGGGAGGCCTTTGTCCAGCAGTGGACGTCTTTCGGCAGATATGATAATCTTGCGAAAACACCCCGACTCAAACAGTAAAACGCCCATAGCTTTAGAACGGCTGAACCGATTTTCATCAAACATAGCTAAGAATACTTTCGATAAAGTTACCTTTCAAACAAAAAAAAATCAAAATCGGTTCATTCGTTTAGGAGCTATGATGCCACAGAAACATACACAAATACACAAACACACAGATACACACGTCAAACTTGTAACACGAGGGGTGTCTGTTTTCTTCATCTGTAGGGGGTTAAAAATACCTATTGAAATAGATAGCCTCGAGCTAAGATTATTTACGTTTGAAATTACCATCTGTACAGACAAAATTTAATTTAACTACATCTTTCAAGAATTTCGTACTATCACGAAAGTCAAACAACATTAATCTTAAGACTAATTCAATATTGAATGTTTTATAGTACCTCGAATTCCGTCGATAAAGTTCTGTCCCTAAACTCATGAGTAGTCTGTCAAAATGATCTAGAAAGCACTTAAAATTAATATGGCGAATTTAACTAATTTCTCTTTTGACAGTATCTGGAAAGAAGAAAATGGATTCGGGGAAGAATTGACTAAGAATCTAGATTGATATAAGTTTAATGATTAAATTATTTCTATAAGTTTTGTAAGCTATATTGATATAGGGCCTGGATGAAGTAATGAAAGAAAGAAAGAATATTTATTTGTGACCCGCACAGGAGACACGAGATAAGAAAAACACTAGAATAATAAAAAATAAAAATAAATAACCCCGTGCGAGACCAAAAAGGCTCCTATCTAAGCATGTGCAACGATATTAAGAAGAAAATAACGCTGCGCTGATATTCTGATAGGGCCCACATAGGGGTAATGGAATCATCAGCGACCGATTTTCAAAATGCCAAGCGCTTGCCAATACCATACATTTCTGATATTTTACCAATCGTTACTATAGCATAAGATCCGACTGCAGAAATCTGCAGGAGTCAGGGTTTTTGATTAAACTTAATTTTCATGGATGATACGAGTGCTTGATAGTAAAATAGATTGCTGCAGGATTGCCTGAAAACATCTAGCAGCAATCAAATTTATTAAATATTTGATATTTAACCCCGAATATAAAAAGTTTTTAAGTGAGTCCAACGTTATTTGAGATAAGAAACTGGTGTAGAAAATAGGAAAAATAGGGTGCCAAATCGAATGCCAAAACGAATAATAATTGATCGAACACTTTAAACCGAAAGCCAAAATACTCGAACGTTCATAATATCGAATGGTTAATAAATCGAACATTAAATATATCGTACACTCAATACATCGAGTGTTCAAAATATCGAATGTTTTAAGGTTGTCAGCTCTCAGTTAACCGCAAGCTGTGGGTTGCTAGTTTACCTGCAAAACCTGGTAACCCATAAAGAACGGCTAACTGAGAGCTATTTGATGTGAAGTTTATAGTGCAGGGGAGACTTAAAAAAAATACACAAAAATACATGAAAAGCTAGTTGCGGCAAGACACGGCTAGGCAATCCTACAGCAATCTGTACAAAATCATAAAATCAAGTTTTTTTAACAAAGAAACTCGCAGAGTTTCGCAGTGGGGTCTCAGTATATAATACTAATTAGTATCGTTCTATCAGCGATAGCGATTTTTGAAATGCTAAATGTTGGGGATTTACCACGAGACATTACAATCATCATCACCATCATCATTTCAGCCGAAAGTCGTCCATTGCTGGACATAGGCCTCCCCCAGGCATCGCCACATTGACCGACCCCGTGCGTCTCGCATCCAGCGTCTTCCCGCAACCTTAATCAGGTCATTGGTACACCTAGTGGGAGGCCTTCCAACGCGTCGTCTTCCAGTTCGCGGTCGCCATTCCAGAACTTTTCGGCCCCATCGGCCATCCGTTCTGCGACATTACGATAGCTCAAGTTAATCCCACGCCATTTTAAACTGAGGCAACACAAGTGACGACAACAAGACAAGTGTCATTCAAAAATGTTTGCGAATACAAAATGCTATTAAAATTTCACGTGATCAATCCTGTACATTTTGGCATTTTTTTCTTGTTTTATTGTTATAATTTTTAACCATCGCCATCGTTGACATCGAATGACACTTGTCTAAAGCCTTTGACAAATAGTCATCTCCACAAATATTACTATACGTAATCTCTCTGATTGGCTTATCAATGCGGATTATAATAAAAAAAAATATATATAATATCATTATTTTCAAGAAAGCTTAAAAAGATATAATCAATATCTTTCTTTTAGAGCTTATTCGCATCTCATTTACGATTTTGCCTTAGTTCTTGAAAATACAATTAATATTCACAACAGACGTTTAAAAAATAATGACGAAGAAAGAAAGATAAAAATAGCCATATTGTTGACCTTTAAGATTATGGGTTCAAAATAAGCGGATTGAAGAAGTTTTATATTAAAAAAAAATGTGTTTTATTTAATAAGTAACTACGTATACCTGGATGAAAAGCTTTTACAATAATCCAAGGATAAAAAATAAGCTTGCTTTGACTGAAGAAATTTCATATTTTATTATTTTTCTACAAGCAAGCTACCTATTTATCAATCTGAAATTAAGTTAATACGTGTTGACGTTATTTTCAATATTTTCTAAGATAAATCTTTATCTTTTGAGATTAGATTAGGTATATTTATTTTATAAGAATTACAGTACTTAATGCTTGTTACAATATTTCATAGTTCAATGATCAAAGAAATCTTATCATATTTTCGGAGTACCTATCTAATACGGATTCAATCAAGTTTCCTATTTATTTTCTTGTCTATCGTTGTTGATATTTTATGTCACGGCATATTATTTTTGTATCAAAATTGTTTCGTGATTAGATTTTTTTTTCTTTCTTGGCTTTTGTGGTAGTACAAAATTCTTGAAATATGTAGTTAAATCATATGTTGTCTGTACAGATGGTAATGTCAAACGTAAATAATTTATCTCAAGGCCATCTTTTTCAATAAGTATTTTTAACCCCCGACGGAATCATAAGTTTGACATGTGTACCTGCGTGTTTATGTATTTGTTTATCTTTCTGCAGCATCATAGCTCCTAAATGGGTGAACCGATTTTAATTTGGTTTGTTTAATTTGAAAGGTGAATTTATCGAAAGTGTTCTTAGCCATGTTTGATGAAAATCGGTTCAGCCATTCTAAGGTTATGGGCGTTTTACTGTTTGAATCGGTGTGTTTTCGCAAGATAGCTTGTCATAATTACGTGTTCAATAGATTTTCGATCGAAGCGTCTCTACTACTAGATAAATTATGTAGCATAAAATAAACATGTGTATGGGGTTTTTATTTTTTTTAAAGTTTTACTTGTTGCTAACCCTGTTTGCGATTTAGGAAAATATCGAAATGGTTAACGGCGCCGACGTGAACTGCAATAATTTTCGTCGCAGAAACTGGGGTGTTAAACCGAACAAAATAACAACCGTAATGATTCAAAACTCACCATAGTTAGGCATATAGTATTCCACCTCCAACGAAGCCCGTTCCTCAACATTATCGAGGAGTCGCAGTACCTCATCATTGGTCAATCTTGCTGTGGAAATGCCGTTGACGCTGCAGATCCTGTCCCCTGGAGCCAGCCGGTCTGACTCGTGGGCCACCGAGTCTTTTGTGAAGCCCACTATTGAAGGTACTATGCCGGGTTCCGAACGACCTGTGGGCAAAGAGAAGAAATGTGGTGAACATTCTGATAAAGTAATGTGACTTTAAGATACCACCACCGATTTCTGAATGGGAAATGTAGGTATCAATCAGCATTCATTCCTCCATTCTAAACATATGCAATGGAGCTGATACCAATATTTTACATGAAGTAACTGGCCATCTGTACTTTGTTGCCCATTAATCGGGAAACATGACACCTTCTGGTGAGGCTGCCTGTCGGATTTTCGAACTTCTGACAGTCAAAAGTGTATTAATTGATAGCCGAGACCGTGATATGATGAAGGTTTAATTTATTTATTTAATAACAAATAAATAAATCCTGTATAAATAAATAAAATAATGACGAAAGTTTCAACTTAATTAAAATTAAATAGTTATTACAAATGATTTTTAGAAAATTGAAAAAGTTTTTCAATTCTGAAGTTTGACTAAAAACAGTCTTTGTCTAGACTCTACATTCAAAGTTGCAGCGCTATTTACAATTTAGTATAATATTATACAAAGTCACAAGGGTACAAAAGATTTGTGTAATAAGTTCGTCATAATCTTTAAATACTCTTAGGATTTTCTACCGAATCCTTACAATTCAGTCAGTCCATAAAGCAAAGTAGGTACCAGGATTACAGAAAACCGAACACGTGTCACACTAAAAAAGTTCCTTAAAACAAAAACCTAGTCAGCCTAAAGACGTGTACACCCCACCCCATAAGTCCCGAAACATCTCACACAACAACACAGTAACAATGATGCTAAACTTGGAAGTGCTAGAGTATGGGCTTGCCGTGCTAACTGAGTCATAAACATCTTGCTGTTTGAACCTTCATAAAAGGATCAAAATTGCTCGTAAATATGAAATGGCACTTTCTACGACTGGCTATTCAGTATGGCATGTAGTGCGATGTAAACTACCCAGTTTTTGTGAAGTGGAGCCGCCATTTTTAGTATCCAAAACTTTTTAGAGCATCCAATTTTGTTCGGTATTGTTTTTTTATGTTGAATACTTCAGAGTGTTTTCAGTTTTGCTCGATATTATGGTGTAACGGTTATCGTGTGGAAATTGGTGGAGCGGAGTTTTTAGGTCATGGGTTTTGATGGTACTAGTAGTTACTATTAGTTACTTATGTGATAAGGCTACAAATAAAGACTGAAGGTTAAAAGATTCTGCTATTTAGCATTTCCATTATTAACATATAGGTAATACAAGACGGCTATATTACCCAAAGGGTAAGGCAGTGATGACGTTTTTCATTTACATTTAAGGCGAGCGTATAACCATCAAGAAGTTAGAAATCTAGACGGGGCGACTGCTACTAAGAAATTTAAAATCAAAACCTAATAACACTAGATGATCCGGAAACCAGACTCAGGGGTTTCATGCTCACGAAATAGCAGCGCTGATCACCACTAGATCAACGAAGTCATTCATTATATGCTTTTTGATATTCTGTTGACTTAAACAATATAAACAAAACTAGCTGACCTTCGCTCTTGTCCACTGGCTACCTACCCCACCTACCTACCCTACCTATCTACCTGTCGATTTGTTAAAATATTTATTTTAATAAGAATTAATACTACAATACGAATGTAACCAAGTTTTGTTTCTACCGGCGTTGTGGCGGCGGGCGCCGGCGAACTAATTAAATTTTAGAACACAAAAGCTACTTTTGTGTCTTAAATAGAATAGTTAGATATATTCTCTTGCAGATTTTTTGTAGGTAATATTGAGTACTTTTTTTTTTTTTTTTAAACATTGCCCCACACTAGGAATTTCTTCCTGTATCGTGGGTGCGTTTACAAACATTTAAACTCACATACACAAGACACCCAGAACCGGAACAACTATCTGTAGGCCGTACAAATATTTTTTCCGTGCGGGAATCGAACCCGCGACACGCAGCGTAGCAGCCGATCGCTCAACCACTACGCCAACCGTGTCGACTTTAATCATGTAGTACATATTTTTATGTATTTCTCAGCACACGCCAAATAATGAATTTTGTTGGCAAAATCCTGCAACTTTGGGTTGCTTTATTGCAATTTTATTATATCTCTATTTTTTTTCAAATAATTATAGCCTATGTTACTCCGGCTAGCGGTTAGCATTCCATAGGTGAAAGAAAAAAATATCCAGTTTCGGAGCCTATTCGGTACAAACAAACAAATAGAAGAATCTTTCCTCATTATAACATTAGTATAGATAGTATAGATATAACATTTACGAATAAAATTAGATGATTTGACAGTTTCAATGTCACACCCACATCAAGGGACTTATGTTCCCAACGAAATAAAACTGTAACTCTTTATCGATTTGTTATCTCCCTGCTACCTTTATTTTACGCTTCGGGAATATGAATTTGAATATTGGAAAATTATAATATCAAACAGTGTTGTATGTTTGTTTTGGTTAAGGTAAAGTGCCTACTTTAACTTTGCAGAAGGTATTCGGATCTGTTTGGATATATCTAAACTAATATTATAAAGAGATAAAAGAAAGAAAAGGGAGTCAGTGATAGCGAAACGATTGATAGAACGGTATAGAAGAAGTGTTGCACCGACCCCAAGTAACATGGGACAAGGACAGACTACAAATAGAGGAGGGATTATAAAGAGATATAATTGTTTATTTATATGTAAGTAAAAGGTGAAACTATTAACCCGAGTACAAAAATTCATTCGCTGCCAGAAAGTTACCCTATCTTGGAGCATCATACTTGTAATCCTGTAACCCCTTTAATCCGTGAAGAAACCGATATTAGAAGAAGTACCAAGCAAAGAATTTACCTAGAATTGTAGACATAGCTTGGAAAGTGTCATTACAGTTTAGGCTCTGTAAATTCGCTCTAGGCAGAGCGCTGGCAAGATGGTTAAATGCAAGAATGTCGGAGGCAGGTTGTGCCAAGCGGTTCACACTTCAAAATACCACACAGCTTGGAGACACAACGTATAATGTGGTTGAAATCCTCAACAGTGGGGCAACGACGAAGATAGAGATATTTAACGTAAACTGCTACAGATGAAATTATATTATAAGTATCCACGTATTTTTGAACACAGACTCGTAGTATAGACTCTACTAAGAAAGAACGATGCCACGACAAATTTTCATAGAAATTGTTCTATGGGTGATCAAATGTAATTAATGTCGCATCTGTCGATCCGCGCGTCTCGTCCGTCTGGTATAGTCTTAAGAGGAAATGTGGTCGTAGACATCCGACTGAATTTCCTTAGAAAAAAGTCATAATCCAAGTTTTGGCTCTCGCTTATTGCCTCCTCCAATATTGGAAGAATTACAAAGATATTATATAAACTGAAAAAGACTGTGCTATACTGTGACCCTATGTTTTCCTTATTAGGGTTCCGTACCCAAAGGGTAAAAACGGAACCCTGTTACTGAGACTCCGCGGTCCGTCTGTCTGTCTGTCACCAGGCTGTATCTCATGAACCTTGATAGCTAGACAGTTGAAATGTTCACAGATAAAACAAACACTAAAAACAGAATAAAATAAATATTTAAATGGGGCTCCCATGCAACAAACGTGAATTTTCTGCCGTTTTTTTTGCGATAATGGTACAAAACCCTTCGTGCGCGAGTCCAACTCGCACTTGGCCGGTATTTGATGATACATTATCGTTAGAAGCACTAGAACCCTCAAAAGATGCTCACAATTAGTGTACAAATTTGGCAACTATAAATGAAAAAAGGAAAACATAGGGGCACAGAAAAAAACTATATTTTTCAGTTGTTTAAATATCTTTTAAATTGGTTTTATATTGGAGGAGGAAATACGCGAGAGCGAAACCACGAACTATGACTTTTTACTAAGGAAATTTAGTCGAATGTCTGCTACCGCATTTCCTCTTAAAGAGGCTTAGTTACAAGTATTCTTGTAGGTACCCAAATACTCCTTGGCGAGACTTGTGTAATTTTTTTCGGCTTCTGTCTACTGAAATGGCTGTCAAAGACCTTCAAATGATAGCCGGGACGAACGGCTTAACGTGCTTTGCGAGGTACAGTAGAGTCTCGGTATGTAATTTACACGTCCACGGACCGACCTCAGCAAGCGTTGCTTAACCTTGAAGATGGATCCGTACGCGCACTTTCTAAGGTACCTAAATGTAACAATTTACTTATTTAATTACGCATGTCAACATAATATACGACAGACAGTAGACAAAGTTATTAAAACCATCCTCATCTGCAAACTTCTACTATAATCAGTTTGCTACAGTTTTGTTAATAAATATTACTCCAGACTAAGTTATATTTACCAACAAACCTAGGCAGTAAACAATTTGAAGCCTTTGATACTCAGACCTAAATTTTCAAGGATGAATAAACTTTGCCTAGAACCCGTGTACGTTTGAAAGGACTCATAGATTACAGTATTTTCTCTTAACATTACACGTCTATTCCCTGGAAGGGTAGGCAGTGATGTAATATCTACCTAACTCACCTAATTAAACAAACTATTGGCCTTGGCAGACTAGCGGACGGGATGACAGAGGATTTTAATTTTATCAAATGTTTAATTTTATTTTTTATTATATACTTTTTTGTACACCACAAAAACACAATTAGTTTCTTTATTTTTTTATTCATTAATTTCAATTTGATATTTATTCAACCGAAATAAGGCACACATTTCAATAATCGACCTTAGTGCATCGCAGCGCAGTTTCCTCTGTAGCACCGAGAATTAAATAATACACCTTATTTCGATCGGACAAGTATTAAATTAGACCATTATACCAGATTGCCTGGAAGAGATCGCGTAATGCGATAAGGCCGCCCATTGTATTTGTATTAATTTTAAGTTTATTTTTATAATTTGTAATGCTAAAGATCCATATAATAGGCGGCGAGAATGTTGACAGCAACCCGGCACAGATACATACTTCTAGTTCCCAGGACCTCATGACAAAAAGAGTGTGGAACTCACTGCCTACGTCTGTGTATCCGAACGCATTCAACCCGAATCTCTTCAAAGAAGAAGCTTGTTCAATCTAACTTCGTCGCTTCATCGTCGACTCTGTGTCTATCACCTGTGACCTAGACTAGAGTCAAGAGCTAACCCAACTAAAATAAAAACTTTTTAACAAAAAAAAACAGGAAGAAAAGTAGGTTGAAAGTCGGTTGTGTTTTAATGTAAAAAAAAAATATTCTTCACTTTTTAGGTGTTGTGCCTAATGAGCAAGTTTAGAGGTAGGTACCTATAATACACAACGTTATGCCAGAATAGATTACCCGAATAACATGAAACTTGAATAAAACCGGTGAAATGAGAGTGTACTAGGGTGAAGTGTACACATCTGCGTACCAATTTAGGAATTGGCGTATGTTATGAAATGGCGAAAAGCGTAAACAATAAACGACGATTTGCCGTTGTTTATTGAGTTCTGTTGTATATCTCCGAAATTCTTCATCAGACCTTCACCAATTTAAATGGCACCACACGAGAAGCACCAGCTTTCAAATAAAAAAAAGAATCACCAAAATCGGTTCATCTAGTAAAAAGTTTTGAGGGAACACACATAAAAAAATACACAGTCGAATTGATAACCTCTTGCAACCACTAGACATAACACAACATCAGTAGTCCCGTTAAGGTGTTAAAAAAGGTTAAGCAGGGCGCACTTATAGTAGATCCACATTATGCCAGTAATTTCTTTAGTCCCATGTAGTGCAGGGTGACTTGTAGTCCTGGTATGGTCATGTGATGAGGAGGGATGAAACGCATGTTACTAAAAGTTAGTTATGAATATAAATGTGGATGGATGGAGAGAGGGAGGAAAGCCAAAGAAAAGATGGATGGACTGTGTTAGGATTGATATGAAAGAAAAGGGAATCAATGATAGCGTGACAAGAGGACGTATAGAAGAAGAAAACGTGGATCGCCGACACAAGTAACATGGGATAAGGCCAGAAAGAAGAAGCAGTCGTACTGGGCGACCACTAGACCATTGAAAATGATAAATGTGTTGATAAACTTTACATTTCCACATAAATTACTTTATAAATATTTAAATAAATGGCTTTATGTAGATTACGTTGACGAATTTTCAATATAAAATAGCATAATAAGCTAAAAGCAAATTCAAATTACGTCACAACTGACCAGAACAATGCGGAGTGTGATGACCCAGTATTATTTCATACAAATTTATCTAGGGCGCAAACCACAGCCATACATGCGGACAAAATATGTGGAATATAAATTATAATTTCCGCCATTCTACAGGAAACGGAAAAGCATAGAGCAGAACGTTGAACACGGTGAAATGTATCTTTTGGATCCACCATTTTGTATTGGTGTTATTGATGTCTTTTACTAGAAGTAATGTTATGTTCACAGGAAAGTATAAGTCTTTACTGTAATTGATGATTATATTGGCCCTTTATTTTGGGTTTTTTCGTGATAAAGACCTTGTTAGTAAATTCACTTGTCAAAAAAATACCACCTAGAAGCGTTAACGACGTATTGGTCAGAAAAAAATACTGAGACTATGGCTTCGCTGGCGTGACCACAAGCGTTAATTACGTATTGGTCAGAAAAACCAACACACCTGGAAAAGTGTAAGACTAGACTTTTGCCCAGTTGGACAACAAAAAATAAAAGAAATGACCTCATCGAGTCTTTCATTATTAAAAGAAAAATAGACCAATGGTATCATAAAGTCTAACTTGATTTTAAGACCTACTCAGATCTACTAAGATCCCCTGATCTTAGTTGATATGAGTAGAACCCCTGAGGCTGAGTGGGCCCTTGCTCTACCATGTTGTATCAAAACTATAATGTTTCCACTGTGGGAGAGGGACGGAGCTATAGAATAGAAGACAAATATCTCTGTCCATTTTTCACAGTCGCACTATGATACTTTTGAGGGGCCGTACCATGAGGTCAGGACCCTTATTCGAGAACTGCTCAGTTACTGGGTTCCAACCAAATCATGATTCTATTGTTGCTAAAATTATAATTATTACTGACAATTTCCGCTAAATCGTAGATCAAAACACAGTAATTCTCGTTCAACTCTAAAACCCAGCTCAATTGCTATAAACGCCGGTTTCAGGGTTTGCTTTAAAGTTATCGCATTTGGCCGAAGTAGATAATCCCAGCTAAGTTCGTGCTAGCTATCCTAACTTACTTTTCTTTTGAAGATATTTTACGAAGCTTAAACTTTAAGCTAAGATTTTAAACATTAACTTAGGCACATTTTAACAGTTTTTAAGTAAATTTGGAAGGTTTACATTATTATGACAATAACAAGTTTTAGAGTAATAGTTTTGCTAAAACTTACTCATAGAACATTGCATAGCGATTTAATTATGACTTGATGGTTACAAATAATTTAAAATTCTTATGAAGACTGAAACGAATTTAGAAGAAGAAAAAGGTAACAATATGCATTGTCCGTTCCATCATGGCATCATCATTTCCGCCGAAAGACATACGCCTGTCTCAATCTTACCTCACCAAATCATCGGTCCATCTTATGGTGGATCTAGTCTCTATGGGTGACTTCCCAATACTGCGTCTTCCAGTGCGCGGTCGCCACTACAAAACCTTTGGATTCCATCGGTGCTCGTTCCAATATGTGCTGATTATTAAAGACTAGCGGACGCCTCGCGGCTTCACCCGCGTAGTGCCCGTTCCCGTGGGAATACAGGTATAAAAAGTAGTATATATTACCCGGGGATAGTGTAGCGTACCAAAACTGAAAGAATTTTTGAAATTGGTCCAGTAGATTTTTAGTTTATTCGTTACATACAAAAATGCAAATCTTTCCTCTTTATAATATTAGTATAGATATAAATAGGTGAAGTTACTTAGAAAAAGCTTCACAAAAAGAGGAATCTTCATGAAATGATACATGACATTTCACAAATCTACAAGTTAAACCAGCGGTGAGCAATACGAGTATCATCGTAACTCTCCAATTTACCATTAACAGGTATGATTGTTCCCCCAGTTCGGCAATCCTCGGCAGTACTCGGGATTACATCAGCATTTCCTACACCCGAGAGAAGGCTATTTATTTGAGGCAACATCAATATAAACTGTATTTATTTAATTCTGCAGCTGAAAAAAAACATTTACGATGAATATTTCATATTTATTAGGATCTTTTTTTATGAACAGGTATATTAAATCGAGGAATGTTTAATGAGTTGCTCACATTTCAGAGTTTTCATTTAAGTATTCATGTTCATTTGGACCATTTGGTACATTTTGTAAGATATGTGTGTTTTCTTTCAGGTGCCATCTTTAGATTGATACGATTTATATTTATTTGAATATGTAGGCACTTCTAAAGATTTTTTTCTAATGAGAGCTATGGTTTGGAACGACTTGGACAGATGTCAACTTGACACACAAACACTAAGCACTAGTTTTTGGCGCGAAGAGTGACAGAAGTCAAGGAGAGAGTAAGAAAATGGCGGGTTGGATTGAGTTGTGAATTTGTGATAAAACTTATGGAGAAATACAGTGAGAGTGACTGATTGTTCGTGTGGCTAAAATTTCCTTTATGGACCGCTGATTTGGAAGTTCATATTTTTTATGTAGATAGTACTCATAAATAGAAAGCTTTTTACAAAGTTTCAAAACGCGGAGTATCACGGTTTACGAGAAAAAAATATTTTAAATTTCCATACTAATTTTGCTTTGTGCAAATTTTTAGGTTAGATAAATTGTCATGGTAAACGTCGATGTTCACATTTCACGTTCCGTTGAAGTAGAGGTGTATTTTATTCAATTTGAAGTCATATTTTTCACTTAAATATAATTTTATTTTCACTTTCTCACATATTTCTATTTGGTGTTGTGCATTGACTTTTTACACAAAAAATAACGAATTTTTGTTAACACTGTGGAACGGAACGTGAAGCGATGCCGCGCTTTTTCGTATTAGCTGTCACTGGTCTTGTTTTATTTTCACTATGTGAATATCCGAAAATACCCAAAATGGAATCAGAGCACCCCACTTTCCATGAGGTCTTCATCACATTGTTTGGTCATTATGAATTAGTCGAAGAGCGAGCGAAGCGAGCTCGGGAGCTTAAGGCACCCCGACACGGACAGGTTAGGTTCGAAGAGATGACGGGAGGTGAAGTGAGCGAGAAAAGCGAGCGAACTTAGCTCCCGTCATCTTCTTCGTGTTAGGTTACTTTAGACCCTTCAGACAGAAATAGGAGCCCCGCGCTCCGTCGACACTGTTAAATAGTAGTTGTAAAAACTTTAACCATGGATATCTCCTTAACCATGTGGTTCCGCGGGGTGGGGAAGTTACAGTGGGGTAGCCCCACTAACCCCCCACTTCCCTACCCCCGCCCCAAAAATCGATGAACATTGATGGAAATTTTTATTCTAACCTAAAAACTTTAACCATGGATATCTCCATAACCATGGGGCTCCGCGGGGTGGGGATGGTACAGGGGGGTATCCCCCCTCCCCTCCCCCCTCCCCCCCTCTCCGCGCACCTTAAATCGGCGGTCCATTAAGGAAATTTTAACCCTTAATTTTTAACATGTAGTTTTCACTGTCTGAGCTATCACACACTAACCCTCAACACATTACCAAATAAAGACACCCATAAAACTCCACTAATTTCATGACGAAACCCGTTCAGAACATCCCATAATCCATTTCCATTTTCTAATAAAACTAACCTCAATTCCTTATGTTGCAATAAAATGTATTCAGATCAAAATCACTAACGACCGGATCTCACATCAGCATACGACTACAGTTTATTCCCCGTAACATGCAGTTTGCGGCTTCAACGACTCACTTCTGTCCCTAACAGAGCTGTTTGAATCCCGTCCAAAGCTGGCTATCCACGTAACAGCTTATTATTATCGGTTTCATGTACGATCACAACAAGCAATGTACGATTGTAATAACGATTTTAACGTCGAATGCGATTGTAAATGTATTATGGTGAGAGACTGCATCTTTTGAAATGGATTTTCGATTGAAGGGAGTCGAAACGACGCCATGCGTCCGTCTCTAATGTCCGTTGCATCATCATTTGCCTAGCCTTTTTCCTAACTATATTGGGGTCGGCTTCCAGTCATACCGGATTCAGCTAAGTACCAGGGTTTACATGGAGCGACCTATCTGACCTCCACAACCCAGTAACTGGGTAACACGGTACCCCTTGGCAAGACTGGTGTCAGATCTCGAGCTTCTGACTACCCGTAACGACTGTCAAAGATCTTCAAATGGCAGCCGGGACCAACGGCTTAACGTGCTTTCCGAGGCACGGAGGAAACTCGGTATGTTGAAATAGTCACCCATCCACGGACCGACCTCGTCAAGCGTTGCTTAACCTTAATGATCGACCCGTGCGGCTGTTACTATTTAGCATATTGACCCCTATCTCCAATTCTCCAATGTACACTTTCCTATCAAAGTAAACAAAAGTTTCGTGCATTCACGCGTCTTTTTATTTTATTTAAAAAGTTACAATAACTTGGGGAGGCCTTATCGTAGTCAACTATTCTTCCTAATTTTCTCAACTCCTTAAATTGTTTTGAAGTCTATTTTTACTTAAATAACCATAATAATCATTAATTATTTATTTAAACTTCATTGCCAAAGTCCCTCATGCATTCACTACCAGTCATCCAAGGAATGGGCTAATAAAAATACATTATTCATAGTCAGAGGTAACGCACACACAAGTTTTCACTATACAACACTTACATCAATGCTTCAATGATAGCCTTCAAAAACTACAAGGTACTTTCAACTAACTATCGGTTGCCTATCGTTTGATGATTTGGCTTCAAGCCAGGAACGCTGTCACTGCTTACGTGTTTTCAAGCGTCATGACATCTTGTACTGATACCAGTAAATTTACGTCATATTTAACAGATGGTTGCTGAGAAGAGGCATTTTTGGGCGACCGTCTTGTAAATACTAGAGATTCTACAGAATGTGATTATCTATCGATAGAATTTCACTTTGTGTTGAGCCCAAGAATGTGGTGCTAACAATTATTTAATTTCTAAGAAGCTTCACACTATGCCTACACGATATCATCAAAACATTACAACTGTTTTACGAAAAGTTAGGGCTTTTATTCCACTTAAGTGCCATAAAATGGTTACTTTCTAAAGCATACTCCTTAGTAACTGGTACGTTAAAAGGTTTAAAAAAATATATGTAATTGATTCATAGAACATAGTTGAAGAAGTAGTTTTTTTTTTATTTTTTATTCATAGTTTTTTCGTGAAATTAATAGTTTTGCTTTAAAAAAATAATTGACTACACGACATT
The DNA here is from genome assembly GCA_948252205.1 of Orthosia incerta. Lineage (NCBI taxonomy): Eukaryota > Metazoa > Arthropoda > Insecta > Lepidoptera > Noctuidae > Orthosia > Orthosia incerta. The sequence goes on from OX411746.1 coordinate 25,623,392, forward strand.
TTTTCGCTTCTTTTGACTAATTCTTCAAAACAACATGGAAGTTCAAAAAAAAATACATCACACATCACATCACATCATCAGCCTATTAATGTTCCCACTGCTGGGACACAGGCCTCCTCTCTGTGAGCGGGAATGGGCCGTTATCCACCACGCGGGCCCAGTGCGGGTTGGTGGATGTCACATGTCTTCGAATTATTGGTTCTAGGACATGCCGGTTTCCTCACGATGTTTTCCTTCACCGTTTTGAGAGCAGTGGTGATGAAATAATTTACACAAAGTATAGCGCGCCTGCCTGGGCTCGAACCCACGACCTAAAACTTGTAAGTCACGGCTGATACCACTGGGCCACCACTGCTCTCCAACATAAAAAAAAATACACAGAAAAAAATATAGTTAGTATTTTTCTTAACCTACATAGGTTATGTGAATCAAAACATATTTTACAAAAAAAATGTCCTATAGGAGGTCCAATATTGATATTCTGGCTCCGAGCGGATGTACGGACAATACCGCGGTAACATGAGGGAATACAATACGCCTTAAGCAAAGGTTCGATCTCATTTTATCAATCAACTAATTACTCTATCAAATTTACTGTAAAAATCTCACTGTGATGACTTAGGTGAAGTTAATTTGAAATGAGCTAATCATTATAGCATCGGTTAGAACGACAGCTCGCTTCAAGCTCACATCACCTAAGTTAAACCGAGATATGTCTACAGTATCGACCCGTTGCTGATACGGATTGTTGATATCACACCAGAATAATTACCAAAACGAATTTTAGTTCACTTATCCAATACAATAATCAATTCTAATACACACTACAAACCTGTAGTAGGCGTTTTTTCTGTTCTGTGCTACAAACAGACACAATCCTTATCGGGGTGATAAACGCCAAAATTATCGCAATTAGATCGTTTGACAAACAATCAACGAACACCGTCACACTTATGTCCACTTAAAATTTCACACAACATAATTCGTACTTTCGTATTCAGTTCTCGTTCCTATCGGTAATGCCTCACTTAATGAAGGTTGATTGCACGTTTGTGTGCCGCTAATATGGCAATATGAGCAATTTGCGGAATTCCAAAGGTTTTATATATGTCGTGGCCAAATAATAGAATTGATTTTACGATATGATGATGATCACTCACTAATGACCATATCATGAAGTAGCCTTGCATTTAGCTGTTCAAATCGTCAAACTGATTATTCATTGATTTGGCCAGGCCATATCATGATGTAGGCTGGTATTTTCCATATCATGAAATACAACCATTTCATGAAATGTTCGGTCACACCATGAAGTGATCAATTCTACGATCTGGCAGCGACATATTATACAGAAAATAGAATCACCGTACTCGCAGAAGGGACAAGTGTAAACAAATATTTTCTTATGGTGTAATATTGTTTTGTCCTCGCAAGTTGCGCTCATCATCATAATCATTTTAGCTGAAAGACGTCCAGTATTGGACATAGGCGTCCTCCAAGCATCACCACATCGACCATTCCTGTGCTGCCCGCATCGGCAGATGCCCGCAGTTCCCTCCAGATCGTCGATCCACATTGTGAAGGGCCTTCCAATGTTACGCCTTTCAGTACGCCGCTTCAAAGGTTAGCTAACGACAGTGTCGCGAAAGCGATTGAAAAAACGTCGAACATGAATGAGATTGTCAAGCGCTATTGAAACTAATAGCGCAAACTACTATATCAGCGCAGTGATATTTTCTTTTTGATATCGTTGCGCATGCTGAGATAGGAGCCTTTTTGGTCTCGCACGGGGTAATTTGTTTTTATTTATTATTATTGTTTGTGTTTTGCTTATCTCGTGTCTCCTGTGCGGGTCACAAATAAATATTTGTTCTTTCTTTCTTTCTAAACTTGACGTGTTCAATCCCTTAAATTTTGGGCCGACCATCGCCATTGACACTTGTTAAGGCCCTTTGGCCCTCATAGACCATCCGTTCCACGGCCATCGGGTAAGGCGCACTGCAAGTATGGCAATTCATCTGGTTTCTATGGCTAATCGGTACATTCACTTATAAAACCTATGGTTTGAATGTAAAGTCTTGACCATTTTGGCTCTATACTTAATAAAATATAGCTTGTTCTCCGCGACAGCTGTCAGTATCAATGCAGTAGCAATAGTGCTTGACAGGGTAATAATAACGTATACGTCAGTTTGACATATATCGCAGAGATCAAGCTATCTTTTATGAAGTATAGCAACAGCCGCCAAGCCATCTCCAAGCTCTGTGGTTTTATAGGTGTGAGGGAACGGATAAACTAATTTGTCGGCGCCAATAGGTATCGAGTGTATACGATCAATTTCGTTACGCGAATCTGATTTTCTGTGGGGTTGAGCGAATTATTTTTTCAGATGGGTGTAATTTTTTGCTCCGGAATGGAGGTGACATGGCTTAGTTATTTTTTGTGATTTCGGTGTTTAGGTTTTACTTGACCATGATATTGTGAAGCCTACTTTTACATCGATATATTGATAGGTAAAGCGTAAAGCTGAAGACCGATCGCAATGTAGGACTTCTGTTGACGCCCTCTGCCCCATCTAGGGGGCATAGGTCATTAAGTCAAGTAACCCATCAACCACTAAGTAGATTCAAAATTAATTCCTGAGACCGAAGCTACAAAAATGTACTTATTATACCGAAAACAATTTTAAAACAAATCTATCACCTATTTGCCCAAAATGGTGAATAAAAACAATGTTTTCAACTTGTCTCGTTTTAAGTAGTACTACTAAATGATGGCAAGCTTTCCTTTTTTTTTGGTCACTGCCCACAACCGAAGTGATTATATTTTTATTTACTTCGACATACTATAAAATGGAATAACTTTCATATTTTTACGTAACATCAATTCTGGCGATTCCCCTACGCAGAATAACTCGTGCGTGAAAATTGGCGATCGCTACGAATTTCTTTTCCTTTATAGAACGTGAAATATAAAAGTTTTTCATAAAAAATATTATATTCATATTTTTAGTTAATCTCTTTATAATCCCGTTTTGGGATATAAAAGGTGGACTTTATTAATTCGGTGTTTTGTTAAAGTATTAATACAAATAGAAATATGATGTATCTATAAGTATCTGCATGATGACCTATATGAAGTTAACCTTTAGATAACCTTTATGTTAGGTGACATTGCTAAACTGTTCTTTAATTTTTAGGGTTCCGTACCCAAAGGGCAAAAACGGGACCCTATTACTAAGACTCCGCGGTCCATCTGTCTATCTGTCTGTCTGTCCGTCTGTTACCAGGCTGTATATCATGAACCGTGTTAGCTAGATATTTTCACAGATGATGTATTTCTGTGGTCGCTATAACAACAAATACAATAAAATCAGAATATAATAAATATTCAAGTAGGGTTCCCATACAACAAACGTGATTTTTCTGCCTTTTTTTTGCGATAATGGTACGGAACCCTTCGTGCGCGAGTTTAACTCGCACTTGGCCGGTTTTTATATGTGAAGTAGTTTTGCATATTAATTTCAAAGGCGTTATGACGTTTTAAAACGCAGATTTTTAGCTTCATGTACTTACATTAATTTATTCTCTTATTGTATCCTATTTTTCATTTTTTTTCATTGATATTGCTCTGTCATTAGGTTCAATAGACTAAAATTGATATTAGACTAAAATTATTAACTAACTAACTAATAACTGCTGTTCAATTATATTAAGACCGAAGGGCCCTGATATAAGTAAACAGCATTTAACTGGATCATCCCTCATGTATTCCAATTAATACGGCCATATAATATTTCATAACATTATCTGCTTGTTATGTCCACTGCTGGACCAAAGCTATTAAATTATGCATAATCATAATGGCTGTATAAGTTTACCATGTTTACTGTTTGTTGTGAGTTTCCGATTCCGCTTCTAATGTTAATGTAAAATAAAATAACTGCTATTACGTTCGTTTATTTTTAATATACTTATATTTATACTAATACGGACAGATACTATGGCTAGGGATGTAAATTGAGAAAAAACCAAATGTTTTTTTTCACAATCTTGAAAAAAAAACATGAAAAGAAACTTGGCTCCGTCGTTTTTTTCTACATTTGGTTTTTTTTTTCAGAAAAAGTGAAACACTAAATTTAGTTTGTTTTGTTTTAATTAAAGTCAAATTATGTCAAATCAATGGGTACCTATTATTATGAACTTAGAAAATACTTAATTTGTTACAATCAGAATCATCAAGGATCTGTGTTTGCAAATTGTTTTGATGCAAAATCAATGAGAAATTCATTAAACCAATATCAGCTGTCATTCAACGGACACATTTGAAGTCACCACCTTACCGGGGGAGTATTTTGTTTATTTATTTTGTTTATTTAACTTTTAGTTAGAATAAAAATATTAATTGTAATAGGTCCTATTGCCCACTGAACAATTATTCCCTATTCCCTGCGAGCTATGGCCTATTTAACACTTTCATTATAATATAAATGATGTCCATGCAGATGAAACTTTAAAATCATTTTTAATATGTTTAGGCCTTATAAAATTCATGAACTTGATTACTAGAGATAGTTCTTTCACCATTGTTTCCTAGATAATACCAGTCTAGGAAATTACTGTGTTTAAAAACAAAAATAAAACCAGTAGTACTAGTACCCTCAATTAGATTTTGTCACTTTAATTTTGTTATTTATCCTATTTATTTAGTAAAGTAGTGATATCAACTAAGATAAAACTACTAATATATCTTTCATAACTTTTATTCCTTTTTTTTCTCTGTAAATAATTACCTTAAATCTAATTAGTTTTCACTCTTTTTAAACTTATTAATTCTGTCCCTCACTCCTATTCTTTTCACATACTTAGCTGTTTCTTCTCTAATTCCAGGGTGCCTCTGAGATTGTCGTCATCATGTTGACTCGCAGAGCTGCATCCTTAGAGGAAAAACTTAGGGCTACTTTGAAGGAGCTAGAATCTAGCCAAACCACGGTCCGTCAGCTGTTAAAGGAAAGGGAAGAAAGTGAGGTGGAAATAGGTTTAGTTATTAAGAAGAACACTGAGCTCAAAAACCAGTTGGCTGAACTGCATATGCAGCATGTGGACATACTGGACCAGCATCAACACCTCCGTCAACTTGTTGGTAACTTTGAACAGTGCAGTGACACCTACGATCAGGCCTTAAAACGTATTTCAGAACTGGAGCTGGAATTAAGCAAGGCACACAACACCGTAACACGCCTGGAAAAGCTTAAGGCCAGTGAAGAGTCTGCGAACACCTGCAATCTTTATCATGAGTTGGTTGATAGCCGGTCCGGACCCACATGTGTTGAACCAATAGTGACCATAGACTTAACTAATGACACTCTTAATAAATGCAGTTTATTTACTAGTCATAAAAAAATTAAAAAATATATTAAGATTAACAAGTTAATTAGAAAAATTAAAAAGTCACTGAAGGGACAAAAACTGAACAAATTAAATTTAAAACTAAGACAAAAAAATGTAAATATAACGCAAGAATTAAAAAAATGTAATACTGATTTAGAATTATGTAGGATCAGGTATGATGCTGACTGTCAGAACCTTCAGGATGAGTTGTTTGTGAGGGAATGTGCTCTAAAAGATATCTTTAGCAAATATGAGGCTTCTCAACAAGATCTGAGTAAGCGCATGCTGGAGGCCAACGAGCTGGTAGACTTGGTCAGGTGCAATGCAGAGAGGTATGAGTCCCTGACCAATAACTTCTCTTGTAGCTGTGCCTGCTCTCAGACACCAGATCCTCAGCATGTCACACCCTTAATGGCTCAACCAGTAGTTAATAATAATAATATTTTAAATAATTCAGCTTATGTTTTTTCAGATAAATTTGGTCAAGGTTTTGGTAGTATTCTTAGTCAGTGTTCTCAACAGTATATTGTAAATCATTGTTTACCCGGTGCCAGTTTTAGCCAGTTAATTAATAGTCTTAAATTGACTAAAATAAATCCCAATTCAACTGTAATATTGTTATTTGGGGATAGCTTAGCTGTAAGAAAAAAGGATTTAGTTGCATGTTTTAATTTAATGCTAAAGCTCCATGAGTCTTATAATTGTAAATTTATTTTTTCTGCTTTGCCTTACTCTGATTGTTTGTCGGATGAGCAAAATAGGCATATTTATAATCTGAATCTGCTGATGTATAACAGGACTTGTCGTCACAGGGACGCGATTATATATTTTGATTGTAATAGTTTTATTACAGATTACAGACTCACTGATTGTTCCATGTTTTTGCCAGCTAGTTGTAGGAGACGGATTGCTAATCTTTTAGCATATACTTTACACATTTACACCGGTACTTATACTGTACCTACGTTTACTGTTAGTGGTGACACTAACATCTCTATTGATACTATTAGTATAGATACTAATATCACTTTTGATTCTGTTGGTAGTGATACTAACATTGCTATACACACACCTAGTAGTTTAAACTGTTAGGTTCGACAACGGGTGAGTCGCATATGTTGAATGTTGTACATCAAAATATGCAGGGTTTGTCCGGCAAGGAATTAGAGTTAAGCTTGTTTATGGAGAATTATGATGTTCATGTGTTATGTTTAACTGAACATTGGTTGAAAGAGCATGAAGTAGTGTTTATCAATGATGATTTATTTTCTGTACAGAGTGCATTTGTGAGAAAAACTGCTATTCGCGGTGGATCTTTAATTCTTGTTTCAAACAAGTTAAAATGTAAACAACGGTTAGACCTAGTTAATCTTTCCATTGAGCGCACTATCGAGTTGTCTTGTGTTGAACTTGAGCGGTACATAATAATTTGTGTCTACAGACCCCCTTCAGGGGACTTTACTAGTTTCGAATCTGCAATGGAGGATGCACTTAATAAGATTAAATGCAGTAGTAAAAATATAATTTTATGTGGAGATTTTAATGTTAATATTTTAGATGTTACTCCACTAAGTACTAGGCTTCTGAACTTATTTAAATCTTTTAATTTAGTTAATTTGTTTTTCGAACCAACTAGGATCACGGCGTCTTCGTCGACTTGCCTTGATAATATATTTTGTGATTTTGATGCCGACAATAAATTGGTGTTAAGTGATTTATCATCAGATCACTGTGGATTAATGGCTAGCTTCCCTATGCCATTAAGTAAAAAGCCGCGCAAAGTAGAATGCAGGCCTTATACTGTTAGTCGTTGCAGTAAGTTTAAAAATAATATAGCTCTTAAAGTTATACCGTCAATAATAGAGTACGAGAACCCAAATGAAATGTACGAGGCCCTTTTTGATGTTGTGCAAAATGAGTACAAATCCGTTTTTAAAACTAAAACTATCAACATTACTGGGACTTCCGCTGGTTTCAACCAATGGGCTACACCAGGCATTTATAAAAGCCGAGCGAGATTGTATGAGTTGTATGGTCTGAGACAGTACAAGTTTGATAACAATTTTTTAGAATATGTTAAAAATTATTCAAAATTATTTAAAAAGATTTGTCGTGTTGCAAAATCAAAATTTCTAAGTGAGACTATTAAAAATTCTAATAACAAAGTAAAAGCCACTTGGAAAATCATAAACAACGAAACGGGTAAATCGGTTAAAAAAGAAAATCAACTCGAGATCATGGTTGATAACAAATTAGTTAATAAACCAGCTGACGTAGCTGAGGCGTTTAATGAGTTTTTTACGAGCATACCTGCAACGACGACTTGCTCCTTAAGTTCGTCGCCGTCTAAGGCTGAAAACCTATTGCATAGTAGCGTCCCTAAATGTAGTTATGTATTGAGATTCGAGCATGTAGCGCCTCGTGATGTAGTTAATGTTTTTAATTCTCTTAAATCTAAAAACACGGGTGATTACTGGGGCATATCTACCAAACTTTTGGGCAATATAATAGACATTGTGGCCCCCTATCTTGCTGTTACGTTTAACAAATGCATTGATTTGGGTACTTTTCCTGATCTCATGAAGAGCAGTAAAGTCATCCCTCTATTTAAATCCGGTAGCAAAAATGATATTGGTAATTTCAGACCAATCTCTATTTTGCCTGCATTCAGCAAAATATTTGAAAAGTTAATTCTTAAGCAGTTACTCAGACATTTTAACTTACATAGCCTCCTTCACAGTGACCAATATGGGTTTACGAAGGGTCGCTCGACTACAGATGCGGGTGTTGCTTTGTTGAAACACATATTTGACGCATGGGAGAAGTCGCGAAATGCAATTGGTGTTTTCTGCGATCTTTCTAAAGCCTTCGATTGCGTTCACCATGATACGCTTTTGCGTAAACTACGCCATTACGGTGTTCAAAACGAAGCCCTAAATGTAATTGAGTCATATTTACTTAATAGATACCAATGCGTAGACGTTAATGGCGCTAAATCTTCCAGGTTACCTGTTGAGCTGGGTGTACCTCAAGGCTCAATACTGGGTCCGTTTTTATTCCTGGTTTATATTAACGATCTGCCATTCTATTTAAAGGATGTTTGCGACGTTGTACTGTTTGCGGATGATACTTCTCTGATCTTTAAAGTAGATAGGAATAGACAAGTTTTTGATGACGTGAATAACGCACTATCAATGGTCACAGATTGGTTCACAACAAATAATCTTGTTCTTAATGCCAAGAAGACTAAATGCATAAAGTTCGCTTTGCCCAATGTTAGAAATCTGGGTCCCAACATTGTGCTCGGCAATGAGAAGCTCGAAACTGTTGATTCAGCTGTGTTTCTGGGTATAACAGTAGACTCAAAAATTCAATGGGGGCCACATATATCAAGCCTAGCGGGTAGGCTTAGCTCGGCCGCCTACGCCGTCAGAAAGGTTAGACAATACACTGACGTTGATACAGCAAGGTTGGTCTACTTTAGTTATTTTCACAGTATCATGTCCTACGGTATTCTACTGTGGGGCAGAGCCGCTGATATTCAAAATATATTTGTGCTTCAAAAACGAGCTGTTCGTGCCATTTACCAATTAGGTGCGCGTGTTTCTCTAAGAGATTTTTTTAAAGAGATTGGTATTCTCACAGCGGCTTCACAGTACATATTCGCCAACATTTTATATATTAGGCAGAACATTCATTTGTACAGTAACAATAGTGATATTCACAACTTTAACACCAGAAATAAGGACAAATTACGAGCTCCCTTTCATCGACTTCATAAGGTGCATAGTTCATTCGTTGGGGTTGGTATAACTTTTTACAACAAGTTACCGTCTTCTTTTCTAGATTTGCCATTTAACGCATTTAAAGCAAAGGTAAAAGCTAATCTCTGTTCTAAGGCATACTATTCTATTAATGATTATTTAGATGATAAGCATAGTTGGTCGCTGTGTTGAACTCAAGACAATGTTCGTGTTCTTTTACCAAAATTAGCTTGCTGTCAGGTTAAATATTATTATTTTTTAATTTCGTTTTTATGTGTATTTTTTAAATTTTATTTTTTGGTAAGACTGTCGTAGGTATCGTTTACTGTTATTGTCAGAGCTGATGAGGATTGCTACTATCTTTGCATTATATAGAGTTAATCTTTCTAGTATTATATAGCAGCATAGCCAGCATTGTGTGAGTACCATGTACTTCAGAGCTATCATTGTCTAGATACCTACGTCTTCTATTGACTTGAATGACTCCGGTGGTTGAGAGTATGTCATGCCCACTCAAATGTCTCGCCGATGGTGGCGCGTGTGTCGGATCATTTAGCTCCCTTCAAAATGGTTGAGCTGAATGGTGCTGATACATGTGTCATGTTCGTGAACGGGCGCTGTCGGTTGGGACTGGTCATCTCTTAGCTGCCATGGTTTATTTTAATTGATTCTAATTTTATTTCTGAATTGTCTTTTTATATTTACTATGGACACTTTTAACTTGCTACATCGTTCTCACATAATGTGTAATCTCAACATGAATGATGTAACAAATGATTTGTAATAATTACCTAATTGAAAAAGAGTGTCCATGGAGTTTCTTGCCCGTTCTTCTCCATAGAGATCTACGCCTTGGAATGGGCATCTACGGTACTTTCACAGTTATTATGTCTTGTGACTGGGACTGTAGCACCATCATTTTGTAATATTTTATTTTGTCTTTTGACAATTCAAAAGTGCCTGTAACTGGCCTACTTGAAATAAAGTGCTTTGACTTTGACTTTGACTTTGATCTTTTCTTTGTAATTAGGAAAATCCCCGCCCGTAGATGGTAATCTTCCGTGGGTGTTGTTATAGTTATTTATGCTACAAGTGCGGGAAGTAGGTGATTTCCGATGAGTGGCATTTTTATGCACGAGCGAGCAAAGCGAGTGAGTGGATAAATCGACACGAGTCGGAAATCATCTTACGCACGTGTATCATACAACATTTTACTATGCATTGTGCGAGGAAATAAAAAAATATATCTGAACCAAGCAAGAAATTAATAAAATGGCGCTTATTTAAGGGCGCTCAGCATATCCACAGATTAACTAATAGTTCATAGTTCTACAGCGCATGTGCAATAGCTGTCACGTCATAACGCAAAAAGGCACGAGCAAAATATTAATTCTGCCAAACATATTTAATGAATAATTAAAATTAATTTATTGATCAAAATCTAAATCTAGAGTAATTAAAAACGCTTTAAATGACGTATTAGTTTTGTTTTACTTTTTATATGAATGATAATCTGTACTTAACTAATTTTAAAACTTTTCTCAAATAATAAAAACTCTATGCGGCGGGCTGACGTTGGAGTTAAAAATTAAAAAAGTACAGGAAAGTAAAAAGCACTAGTAAAAAAAAGTGACACTTTCCGCACAGTTTGGCTGCTTGGAAAACGCTCTTTTCGAGGACATGCATTGTAAATTATTTTAAGACATTTATGTACTATTTAACAAAACACCAATGGTATTTTATAATTAAACAAAAAAACATGTAATATCAGCTCATATACGATAACCGCCTTACTATTTTTCTATTTTCGTACTCTTTAAAAAAACCTACTCCAGACAAAATCTGTTATTTTTTCATGTTTTTTTGTCATCTCAGAAAAAATACCGTTTTTTACAACTCTAACTATGGCCCAAAGAGGCATTGGTAACAACGTAAAATAAGATTTAAAGGGGATTTCACAGAAAAGACGAATGTATGGTGTGAGTCATAACATGAAAGATACAGCAGCCATTGATACAATGACGGTTGACAGAAAAAGTCCTTGCAAAGTTGAAAAGTTATTGACACTGAGAAGAGAAATCTTCAAAACAACATAGTATTTTCCAACAACAAGAAAACTATGCTATTGTTTTATAAAATAGAGATACAAACTCCAAACCCTTATTGTAACCCTGATTGTTCTTACGGTGCGAAAGAAAAACAACTCTAAACAAAGGCGTAAACGGTTCAAAGTCCATTAACTTCTATCTTCGACAGACAATGTAGATGTAGAAACTAAACGTTTCCAACTATTTTGTAAACAAAAGTAATAAAAGGATAGACCACGGTTCGTTCTTAGATAGTGCTGAACTTCGGTATTAGTTATCCCTTTAAGTAAACTTGTGGTATTGTTACGTACTTGTAATTGTAAGTTTATAATTGATGCATGTAATAAGTAATTTTAAGGTTACACTAGTCGAAAATTCTTCCATACAAACGTAGTCTAGGTATTATTCCACTGTTTGACGATGTACGTTCAAAATAAAAAGTGATATCAATTTGTCTCATCATTATCTAGCCCTGTATGGGAGCAAAACAGTAAAAAAAGAAAATATTAGAAAGTTATGAGCGTCGAAAGTTCCACATTTCAACACTAATTTTAACGCATTTTTGGGCGTAAATAAACACTATAAGAAGACGGAAAATTGCAAAACGGCCTCCACACAGGGATAGATTAGTAGTTTAACCATGCAAATAATTTTATTTGGAACAGATCGATTTAGTAGTTTTTTCATGATATCTAGACTGCCAAAGGTCTGTTTATAAAATTTCGCTACAAATTTGCAAAAGTGTGTATTCGTACGCGAACTAGCTTCCTACTGCTCATGACAGCATCTGTCTCTTCTGCACGTGTTGTCGGTTCATATAAAATGCATTTTAACCCCGCGCACAAAATAGTTCGTGCCGTCGACTAGTGTACCCTTAAGACTGCTTCATCATTTTAAATGAGGTTCCGAAAATTTATTATTTCTGTTTGGGGTTGGCACATTAATTTGTTTGTATGCTTGTAATGAAATGAAAAATAAGAACTCAGGCCGGTATTCCAGTTGCTCATGCTTAACTGAACTCAAACTGGCAATCTCTTTGTTGGTATCTAAGGCCAGTAGCCGGCAGCTTCGACTCATTCTCTACTCAAAATAGACATTTGTGATTGGTTGGCTTGTTTTTTTTAACATTTACGTACTCAAGTCCAAGATCCTAGACGCCCCAAAAATTACCGAACTCTTTTAACACAAAATTATTTGAATTGAGTAGTTTTAGTATGTAGTTTGACCGTACACATACTTGCTAAATTGGACGTTAATGTAAAAAATACAAACCAACCAATCACAACTGTCTATTTAGAGTTGAAAATGAGTCAAAGCTGGCAGCTACTGGCCTTAGACTCCAAGAAAGAGATTAAGCCCACTTCCTCTTACAGCGAGGATACCTCCGTCCCAGTTGTAAGAATAGGTTAATTATGCTAAACGGTAGAATTTGGTAATTAATAGCTTAGAATGTGATTAGTCTGTTAACTCCACGATACAGGAAGAAATTCCTAGTGTAGGGCAACGTTTCTTTATAAAAAAAAAAACTTTCGGCCAATAAAAGCATGTTTATAACTAGACATAGGATTATATCCACTATCAAAAGGGCAAAATATTACAAAAAAAGCCGCATTATGCACAAAATACTTTTACAATGCATGTCCTCGAAAAGAGCGTTTTCCAAGCAGCCAAACTGTGCGGAAAGTGTCACTTTTTTTTACTAGTGCTTTTTACTTTTCTAACTCCAACGTCAGCCCGCCGCATAGAGTTTTTATCATTTGAGAAAGGTTTTAAAAATTAGTTAAGTACAGATTATCATTCATATAAAAGGTAAAACCAAACTAATACTTCATTTAAGGCGTTTTTAATTACTCTAGATTTAGATTTTGACCAATTTTTTTTTTTTTTTTTAATTTGGCTGAATGAATATTTTCCTCGTGCCTTTTTGCGTTACGACGTGACAGCTATTTACACATGCGCAGTAGATATGCCCGAGGAACTATGAACTTAGTTAATCTGTGGATATGCTGAGCGCCCTTGAATAAGCGCCATTTTATTAATTTCTTGCTTGGTTCAGATATATTTTTTTATTTCCTCGCACAATGCATAGTAAAATGTTGTATGATACACGTGCGTAAGATGATATCCGACTCGTGTCGATTTATCCACTCACTCGCTTCGCTCGCTCGTGAATAAAAATACCGCTTGTCGGAAATCATCTACTTTCCGCACTTGTAGCATAAATAACTATTGTCATTAGAATTTACGTTCACAGTCACAAATATTTTCTAGATTTCCTAGACTTGTAACGTTTGTTTTTATATATTTACTTGTAGGTAGATAATTACCCCTACATCTACTGACGTTTTTAGATAGAAATTGAAATTTGGCGCCATTTCTGCAGAAACCTTTTCCAGCCAGACCTGGGTTTTTATACAGAACAGCATTTATTTAACATAAAACACCTTTAACTACTGAAATAAGCAAGCTATCAATAAAAAGTAATAAAACATGCAATAACGCTATAAAATTAAGGTTTTGTGCATTTGCATATGCGAACATGGAAATGCATATAATCCGACGTCTATTTATAACCATCTGAGTTATCTTTTGCTGCCAATATTTCTGTGCTAAGAAATCGAGCAAAGAGTTTCACTGCATCAGCCATTATGTATAGCAGCTGGACTACGTAACATTGTTACAAAGCAGGTGATTTTCTCAAAGAAAAAATACAGTAAACGGAACCCAATATCAACGACCTTCATTACAAACTGATGAATACAACTCACCCTCCCATTTTGCAGCACACCTATCCATCAGAGCTAGGAGCAAATCTACATAAATGCCAATAATAGCAGGATATATACGTGATCATGGCGTTTGAGTCGTTTCTCATGTAAATGCGAGGCTGGCTCCGAACACGTGACGATCCGACTTGAGACGGATAGAGGAGTGATTGATATTGTTTGAGATGTGGGGTGAGCGGAACAAAATAAACATAGTAATAGCTATAAGGGGTCTTTAAGTCAAGAGTGAACCAGTTACTTCGATGTAGTATCGAACAGATTAACGCTTAGCATCAGATGAGATAGAAGTCAAACGCAAGCCAATCTGATGTCACTGTTTGCGTAGTTGTTGCGCTCCCGCACGGTACAAATATTTATATGGCCTACAGATAGTTGTTCCGGATCTCAGTGTCTTGTGTATATGGATTTAAATGTTTTTTAACACACCCACGATACAGGAAAAAAAGCCGAGTATGGAGCAAATAGTAAAAAAAGATTCGCAGCCGTTCTCAGGCCCAGTTATAAGTTTATTTGCCATTGATATTCTGAAAAGAAGATTAATTAAATGTATTATAGACTATTGGGATAGCTCGGGCTAACAAACGGCTCTAATGCAATAACTGTATTTCAAAGCCAGCCAATATCTGCGTCCAAAATATCCCTTACAGCTCCATAACAAGATGGTAACTTTTAAAGTGAAATGCTTCAGGAGCTGCTCAAAGGCATTGCTTTCGAGAGTCGATGTAGCGGACATTCTTCGTGAATGAGGGGCATTCCGTTGCTCTAATGTATTGGAGATTTTGTATACGGGTGATTGTTAAACAGTATTTGCATAGACTACTTAGTAGGTAAACATAATGTAAATAGCATTACGGGATGTAACGTAAATGAATATTCATAGTTTAAAAATGCTTTTTTCCATGGAAATGAACGACTTTCGTCAAGGAAGTTACAGTCAAGCCTAAAAAAAAATGGACTTTTCATGCAAAGTTATCATCAACCGATCAAAATTTGTATGAGTTAAGATGATTTATTTTTGGGCTTCCTCCAAGAATGTTGCTCATTTCTATAGGCAGAAGCACTTTTTGAATAAAAGCTGTATAAAGAGCAAAAGATGTTCCTTAGTTTGTAGCTCTCGACATCCGAAACAAAAACCCGTCGACTCACTTCCGTGCTAAATCCTACTGAAACCTCGCATTTTTTCGGAATGAAAATCTTATATAGCTTTCTATCGGTGAAAGATTTTTTTATTATCGAGTTAGTACTTCCAGGGATTACCGCCTATAAATAATCAATAAATTGTTTCTCATGAATTTTTGATAAGATTGCTTTAAATTGCAATGCAATAATCTATTCAGCAACAATAAATACAAAACCAAACCAACCTCATACTGAACCAAACCATTTCGACAAAACACATAATAAAATGATTTTCAACCCATTGCAAGCTCACAGCCCACATCTTTAATTCAGAAGATCCCGCTTTTCAACAGCTAAAGTGATCTGCTTCCACAATGTGGATTGAGTTTTAAAACTTCCAGAATCGTTACTAAGCTGTTAACCAGAGTTTACAACGGAATTTAAAGGTACTTTAATACTTTTAATTAAGTTAGCTGTTTCGTACGGTTGTTGCTTTTAGCAAGGTGCCAGAATTATTAAGAATTTCAAAGATGTTTGTTGTAGGATTAAAGGGTAGGGAGCGGCAAGCTGGCTTATTCTGAGTTATTTTTTGTAGTAGGATTAGTGTTTCGAAGAATTGAAGGAGGCTTTGCTTTTATTCGGAAAAAAATCATAGGTCACCTTTTAAAGGTGAACAGGGGCTTGTGACTACGTAATAACAGCTGCACGGGTCGATCTTCAAGGTTAAGCAACGCTTGCTGAGGTTGGTCCGTGGATGGGTAACCATCTCAACATACCGAGATTCCTTCTTGCCTCAGAAAACACGTTATCTTGTTGGTCTCGGCCATCATTTGAGGACATTTGACAGTCGTTACGGTAATTAGAAGCAGATTTTATATCTGACATCATGTCCTGCTCCCCTTAGCAGGACATGATGATATCACATTACCCACTTACGGGGTTTTAAAGGTTGATAGGCATTCGATCCATATAAAATACTGGTACAAAGTTCAGCTGTGCTGGTTATTAGACTTGAACCCGACCCCAACATAGTTGGAAAAACTTGATCTTTTAAAGATAAATATAAAAATAGTTTCAAGTTTAATACAATAAACAATAATTTAAAAAAAACATGCTTTAATAGAAAACCAAACTATAAAGTAGAAAATAAATTTAAATGAAGAATAGTGTGATTAACAAACAAAATTATTGTATTATAATAAAGCGTGGGGTGTTTGATGTTATTTGTTATAATATTTTATTGACTGATATTGGTAAAAGTAGAGTCATCATGAAAATATCTTAAAAAACACCCCACGATTTTTTACATATTCTTGTTAATTAAACAATTAGAAAAAAAAATAAAAAAATATTTTCTACTTTTTAGTTTGGTTTTCTATTAAAGCGTATTTTTTTTTAAACTATAATTTTTTTGCTTTTTAGTTTAATCGCTAATCCTGAAGATCCTGAAACGGATAATGGGACAAACTATTAAAATTATTGCATTGTCATCGGTCCTTGATTAGTGTGTAAAGTTTCATACTAATCCGACGTTTTGAAGGGGGTGAAAATCACGTTCAAAGATTCCGTTACAAAGATACAAAGATTCATAGATACATTCATACCAAGCTAATAAAATCGTGTTAAACGAGTGAACCTTTATAGATTCTCGGTAATCAAACTATAAGAAAAGTGATTTCTTAAAGCAAGAACTATCTAACGAACTAAGCTAAGAAGAAAAGTGGAAGAGAAAAGTTTATCTGCCCAAGGGAGATCAAAAGATAGCCGGTATTGGATCCGTCCAATCTCTTGCATATTACATCAGTGTTACATCAAGATATAAAAAAGGCTACCTACAGTAAAGCGATCCCGAACATTAGTCTTTCAACAATAAATTATAACATGAGACTTGTAACCGTCGAAATTTATGTTTACTATAAGCACACCTCTGCTTAGGCCATCGGCATTTATAGGTTTGATGTTTATATTACAATCAATAACGTCTTAAACATGAATCGAATCGAACCAAATTATTACTCCATTTTGGCAATCACCAAATAAAAGTACCTCATCAATAATCACAATTTGTTCTCTTGATTACATTCTTTACATTACGATCAACACCTGTTCACCATCCATATGAAAATCTTATTCATTGCCCTAACAAAGGAACAGCACAAAATATTTTCTTAACGTGAATTATTGAAGGGGCTTTTCCGAAAATTACCTCGAAACGAGTATGATAAAAAAATCTAGCAAAATTGTGATTCAAACCCGCTCTAGTGATCCCAATTCGTTTCGCGTGAAAAATATTGAAATACAAAAGCATTGGTGAGACAAAAATATATATATTATTCATTCTCTAATGTATGAGCGGAAGCGATTTGATTATGTTCTGTAATATGGAAGTGGGCCAATAGCGAATAAAGAATGAGTTGTTTTGAACGAATTTTTGTTACTATTTACTTAATAAATTATTTGTTTTATGTACCGTGTGGTGGGTTTCCGTAAATAAATGTTTCTTAGCGCCATTCAGTTAATTTCCTTTTGAATTTATTTATTTGCTTTTTGTTTTTATTTGATTGCGCTTCAATGCCTATGGATACATTGCTATAATACAATAGATCAAGATACGATTTTGTGTCAATTTCAAGGTGACTGATAAAAAATATAAAGATTACCTAATTTAAATTATTTGAACGATTAAGCTGACAGCAGGCTTTTGGACAGTCACTGCAAGTTTTACGACACAGTACAATGAAACCCTATAAAAATACTAACATAGCATTTTATTTTCCAAAAATAAAGGTACCAACTTTGTTTTTCAAACAAAGAGTCCATAATGTTTTTTACAAGCTATTATCTTACTTGCAATGTATGTATGTGTAAGTGTGTTCGGGTCAAATCTTGCAACTGAAATTTAAAGTAGATCCTCCACCGATTAAGATTAAAGGAGATTGCCCATCCTTCTATGGACCGCCGTTGCGTATAAAAAAAAATTGTATGATAGCGTAAATTGGATATAAAAGAAGGGAGAGGTCATACTTTCAAAGGAAATAAAAATCATCCATTTATTTTGTGGGGTTTTTGTTTTTTCTTTGATTTTCTGTTCGTTCTACACAATCCACACCACCAGCACAGAAACAGTACAAAAGTCTTTAAAAAGATTTCTTGAGCGTGCAGGAGTCCGAAAACTACGGAACACGAACTCAACGCAATGATAAGTTAGTAATTAGCACAACAAACTCAACAAATATCAACGCAAAAACAAAAATTCTCTGCCGCGCCGACACGAATCTTTGTTTGGCACCTAGTTTGACTTGACATTTGACATTTTTGACAGTGACATTTTTGATAGTTGACAGTTCACCTTTCATTTACATCGCCTGTGGTAGTGTTACCAACAATTAATCTAAATCACCCTGACCATAAGTGATTTGTTAATTAAAGAATGATTTTTAATTAGTAAAGTAATATCATTTTAATTATGTTATATATAAATAAAAATATTAATGAAGCGGGAAATGTCATAATTGAAATGATTTTTAAAACTCAGCGTCTGCCCTTACACTATTAGTAACTTCGATTATGGGGAGGTTCATAAAATGGCAACACTGTTTTCACTAAAGTACGCCATTAAAATAAAATCGAATAAATAACTAATTAAACACTAAATATTAACCCCACATACGATTTCGATCAAGTTAAATGAGAACACTTAATTTTTTTTTTATAATTAATGAGTATATTTTTGTGGCTATACTCTTTTATTACAAAGCGATACTGATTTTGGTCATTCTCCTTTGCATACACGTTTAGTTTGGATGACAATGCTTGGTTATCTAAGTGACGTCATTCTAAATCCAATACGGTGGACGGCCCAAGATGCCTAGTTAGTTTTTGTGCGCTGCCATGATATGGGTATCAAATGAAAGGGTTTGATGAGAAGAATACGAAAAAAGTTTGTTTTTAAAAAAAAGAATAATTTTATTACTTTTAAGCTTAAAAATATTTACGTAAGTATCTGACAACGGACACTCGCCAAACACCTAACACTCACACCACCTCACTCTTTCACTGAGCTACTGAATTAAAGATAGCACACGTACAGTCTTGCTGATATGATTCACTGCAAGTTGAGTCATTGTGATGTATCGTACTACAGCAATACTAGTGACGGCTAGCCGCTCTTAATAAATTATCGGCGTTGAGAGATTGATGCTGAAATGTTCAGTTCAGTGTCACTTATGTAATGTAGGGTATTGAACTAAGTCGATTGCTGAAAGATTTCATTGTTGTTCCGTATTGCGAGTGTCACTAAAACATTGGTTGGTTTTCTCTGCTATTATTATTTCTTCACCATTTTGAGTGTTTTGTTTGTGTCCTGGTTTCGCTTGACCTGGGAATATACCCGTATGTTCCCTCTGTAGTTGTTCCCAGTTGATGCCAATAGGTTTACCCGAAACTAAAACTTATCTGAATACTCAAACTGAAACTTGAAGCTGGAAGGTTGCCTGCTTGTCGGTCTTCAGTAAGTGTGCTCATAAACTCCACGACCTCATCCCACCTGTCCCCTTCTACTATCGGACATCTAGACGCACGGCAAGGTACCATGCTCACCTAGGTGCCATTCCACCAATTCACACCTAGCGCTTCCAAACATCCTTCGTAATACGCACAGCAAAAGAGTGGAACTCGCTGCCTTTGTCTGTGTTTCCGAACGCATTCAACCCAAATCTCTTCAAAGTTAGGGTGAACAGGCTTCTTTAGGTAAGCTTACTCCATCGTCGACTTTGTCTCTGTCACCTCTGACCTAGACTAGAGTCAAGAGCAAACACATCCTAAATAAATAAAAAATATCGCGAATAGAGGGCCTGGTGTAGCATAAGGTCTCTGTTATATCAAACTCCACTGTTGGTATTGTGAGTGGGTGCGTTTTTTCATAATTATATTATTGTTGTGAATATTTTGCGATATTTAAGATTACTTAGGTTAGGTTAGTTAAGGTATTAAATATTATTTGAATGTAAACTTGGTTTTCAAGCCCGTGGTAGAAGTACGTAACTCACTTTGACAGATGTACATCTGGACCTTAGTCAACGTTCCTAGTTTAAACTGACTCTAATTATTTCATCCTCATTGATTGGTGATTGGTGATACATCTCTGCTTGTACAGATCGCTTTGAGATACACGACAGTAATCTATATGGATATTGTTTTACCTCCCAAAGGCTGTGACAAAGGCATTACGTCTATATATAGCTTACATAGTGATAGTTTGTAATCTCGAAGAGATAGTTAATTTATTGACCACAATATAGAAATGACAATGGGAATGAAACTATTACTGTTACAGGTATAATTAACATTCCGTTGCTGCAAAAATAATTATCGTGACGTAACAAACACAAGTTATGCAATGCAATTGGCTCTCATTCAGTCAATGACAAAATAACTTACGCACGTTTGGTAACTTGTAACAATTCGCGATTATTTTGTTTCAAGAAATAGTCTTTGGGCCTCAGTTTGTTAGTGAAAAGACCTTTGCGATTCTAGCGCTAGAGCTTTTGACGTGGCTGAGTTTATGGTTGAACATCAAATGAATTAAGACAATTAATATTTAAAAAGAAACATTTTTATTTCATGCTACTAATTTATCTAGTTGTAAACACGTTTCGATAGACAATCTATTGAACTCGTAATTATGACACGATATCTTGCAAAAACACCCTGATTCAAACAGCAAAACGCTCATAACTTTTGAACGGCTGAACCGATTTGCATCAAACAATTCAACCGTTTAGGAGCTATGACGCCACAGACAAATTCACATATACAGAAACACCCAAACACACAGGTACACACGTCAAACTTATAACTGCCAGCTTTTTCCGTCGGGAGTTGAAAAAATGAAATACAAAGAAGAAGAAATAAAGAGAAATTCAGATGTCTAACTGAAAAAATGTCTTACGGCTTTCGATAGATGACTAATAAACCACAAGGCTTTAAGGATTGGAACTACAACTTTCACGTCTTGACCATTGCATTTAATTAGCTAATGACAAACCATTCTCACCGAAGCCCACTACAGTCTTACAACCAATTAGAACTGTCTTACCTCTACTAAAATATAATAACTGAAGACAGCTTTGTAGGTGATAAATTGTGAACAGTGTGAACTAATCCTTATTTGACACGTGGCAGGACTTAAAGTTCAGTGACTCATTTGATTGTTTCATCATTATGTTTTTGAGAGCGAGTTCAACGAAATTGTGATTCAGAGAGTTTTGTCTTTCAATACTTTTAAAAGTGTTCTTGAATTGTACGTGAAACATTAGGACTTGAAATTCAGTGAGAGACAGTTCATTGACTCAATGGCACATAGCGATAAAATACAGTAAGTTTAAATCCTTGCTAATTGCTGGTACGGATATACATTGATGACACTCTACAGGGTGTCACGGTGTGACCATATTTTAAAAACAGCATCTTCCCATATTAACGAAAAATTTTCTTCAATAGAGTCAGTTTTTCCCAAAAAAAAAAACAAATTTTGGTCAGGTGACGGTAAAGAAGACAACTTTGTGCGGAAAATACAAATTGTTTATTTTTAGGATGCGTCTATGAGTTGTTAATTTTCATGGGCAGAAGTAGTTTTTAAAATATTATGGTCATTGATGACACATTTTTGTTACAGCTTGTGATAGTTTCCTAGATGTGACATCTTGAACGAACGTAATATCTTTTACATAATCTAAGTAGATTGTTCTCCGTAGGCGACACACTCTCAATAGTCTACTGAAGTCTTTGGTTTCAGTTTAAGTTATGTATGGCCCCTAAACGAAAATCAACTGTACAACGTTTTTAGCACAAATAAACTCTGGGCAAATTGGTTTTTCGATAAAAACTATTTTGTTTACACGTGTGGAAACTAAATGGTATATTAAGTAGACTAGTACATTCTTTTTTTACCCGGCTGCAAGGAAAGGGTTATGTTTTTCGCGCGTATCTTGTATGTTTGTATGTATGTATGTATGTAATATTCTTTATTACCTCATATCTTTCAAACTACTTGGCGGATTTTATAATTAGGACATCATTAGATAGGTCTTGACCGCCCAAGTGTTCTTAGCTAAGTGCCGTTAAAAAAAAAGGAACATGGCGGATTTTGGATGCCATATTGTGGGGGTTGCAATTTTTTTTTTCTTTCCTACCCATCGAGTGGGGTATCAAAATGAAGGGTTTTTAGAGGAGATTACAAAAATATAAACTACTTATATGTTTAAATGTCATTCGAAAAAAAAATGATAACTAAAAAGTTGTAAATAAAAAAAGTTAATTTAAAAATCAAACACCCGCCTGCTTAAAAAGCGAACTAAAAAGTCGTAAACAAGAAAAAATCATGCTGTGCAGTTGGATGATCAGGGGGTCAGCCAGTTTACGAATATCTATCCTCCGACTGCATAGCATGATTTTTTCTTGTTTACGACTTTTTAGTTCGCTTTTTAAGCAGGCGGGTGTTTGATTTTTAAATTAACTTTTTTTATTTACAACTTTTTAGTTATCATTTTTTTTTCGAATGACATTTAAACATATAAGTAGTTTATATTTTTGTAATCTCCTCTAAAAACCCTTCATTTTGATACCCCACTCGATGGGTAGGAAAGAAAAAAAAAATTGCAACCCCCACAATATGGCATCCAAAATCCGCCATGTTCCTTTTTTTTTAACGGCACTTAGCTAAGAACACTTGGGCGGTCAAGACCTATCTAATGATGTCCTAATTATAAAATCCGCCAAGTAGTTTGAAAGATATGAGGTAATAAAGAATATTACATACATACATACATACAAACATACAAGATACGCGCGAAAAACATAACCCTTTCCTTGCAGCCGGGTAAAAAAAGAATGTACTAGTCTACTTAATATACCATTTAGTTTCCACACGTGTAAACAAAATAGTTTTTATCGAAAAACCAATTTGCCCAGAGTTTATTTGTGCTAAAAAAGTTGTACAGTTGATTTTCGTTTAGGGGCCATAGATAACATAAACTGGAACCAAAGACTTCAGTAGACTATTGAGAGTGTGTCGCCTACGGAGAACAATCTACTTAGATTATGTAAAAGATAATACGTTCGTTCAAGATGTCACATCTAGGAAACTATCACAAGCTGTAACAAAAATGTGTCATCAATGACCATAATATTTTAAAAACTACTTCTGCCCATGAAAATTAACAACTCATAGACGCATCCTAAAAATGAACAATTTGTATTTTCCGCACAAAGTTGTCTTCATTACCGTCACCTAACCAAAATTTGATTTTTTTGGGAAAAACTGACTCTATTGAAGAAAGTTTTTCAGTTTTTAAAATATGATCACACTTTCCGTTATAACCTGTAATGTCATTAAAGTATATCCGTACCAGCAATTAGCAAGTATTTAAACTTACTGTTTTTTTTTCGCTATGTACCGTTGAGACAATGAACTCTCATTGAATTTCAAGTCCTAATGTTTCACGTACAATTCAAGAACACTTTTGAAAGTGTTGAAAGACAAAACTCTCTGAATCACAATTTCGTAGAAGTCGCTCTCAAAAACATAATGATGAAACAATCAAATGAGTCACTGAACTTTAAGTCCTGCCACGTGTCAAATAAGGATTAGTTCACACTGTTCACAATTTATCACCTATAAAGCTGTCTTCAGTTATTATATTTTAGTAGAGGTAACACTGTTCTAATTGGTTTTAAGACAGTAGTGGGCTTCGGTGAGAACGGATTGTCATTAGCTAATTCCTGCATGGAGTATTGCAGCCACCTCTGGGATGGCTCAGCTAAATATCAGCTTGCTGCGCTTTACTCGGTGGAACGCAGAGCTAAGAAACTAATTGGCGATGTCAAACTGGTGGATGCCTGCTTGTCGGTCTTCTACAGACTGTATTTTGGCGAGTGTGCTCATGAACTCCACGACCTCATCCCACCGGCCCCCTTCTACCATCGGACATCTAGACGCACTGCAAGTTACCATCCTCACCTAGTTGCCATTTCACCAATTCGCACCAAGTACTTCCAAACATCCTTCAAAGTTAGAGTGAATAGGCTTCTTCTGGGTAAGCTCACTCCATCGTCGACTCTGTCTCTGTCACCTCTGACCTAGACTAGAGTCAAGAGCAAACCCATCACAAATAAAAGAGAAATGCAATGGTCAAGACGTGAAAGTTGTAGTTCCAATCCTTAAAGCCTTGTGGTTTAATAGTCATCTATCGAAAGCCGTAACACATTTTTTCAGTTAGACATCTGAATTTCTCTTTACTTCTTCTTCTTTGTATTTCATTTTTACCTCCCGACGGAAAAATCTGGCAGTTATAAGTTTGACGTGTGTACCTGTGTGTTTGTGTGTTTCTGTATATGTGAATTTGTCTGTGGCGTCATAGCTCCTAAACGTATGAACCAATTTTGATTTCGTTTTTTTTTGTTTTTGCTAAGCTATGTTTGATGAAAATCGGTTCAGCCGTTCAAAAGTTATGGGCGTTTTGCTGTTTGAATCAGGGTGTCTTTGCATGAAATCGTGTCATAATTACGTGTTCAATAGATTGTCTATCGAAACGTGTCTACAACTAGTTAAATAAGTAGCATGAAATAAAAATGTTTCTTTTTAAATATTACTTGTCTTAATTCATTTGAGGTTTAACCGTAAACTCAGCCACGTCAACAGCTTTAACGCTAGTATCGCAAAGGTCTTTTTACTAACAAACTGAGGCCCAACGACTATTTCATCAAACAAAATTATCGCAAATTGTTACAAGTTACCAAACGTGCGTAAGTTATTTTGTCATTGACTGAATGAGAGCCAATTGCATTGCTTAACTTGTGTTTGTTCATCATCATCATCTATCTCTTCCGCACGTGTTGTCGGTTCATATAAAATGCATTTTAACCCCGCGCATAAACTAGTTCGTGCCGTCAACTAGTGTACCCTTTAGACCGCTTCATCATTTGAAATGAGGTTCCGAAAATTTATTATTTCTGTTTGGGGTTGGCAACATTAATTTGTATGTATCATCATCATCATATCAGCCGAAAGACGTCCACTGCTGGACATAGGCCTCCCCCAAGCGTCACCACATTGACCGGTCTCGTGCGTCCCGCAACCAGCGGATTCCGGCAACCTTCACCAGGTCATCGGTCCACCTGGTGGGAGGCCTTCCAACGCAACGTCTTCCGGTTCGCGGTCGCCACTCCAGAACCTTTCTGCCCCATCGGCCATCCGTTCTGCGAGCAATGTGCCCTGCCCACTGCCACTTAAGTTTGGCAATTCTTCGGGCTATTTCGGTAACAACCAGGGTTACCGAAATAGCCCGAAGAATTGCCAAACTCTTGCGGATCTCTAAATTTCTGATTCGATCACGCAAGGACACTCCGATCATAGCCCTCTTCATTGCCCTTTGGGTGACTTTAAGCTTTCTGATGAGGCCCATTGTAAGCGACCACGTCTCAGAGCCATATGTCATCACTGGCAACACACACTGGTCATAGACTTTCGTCTTGAGACACTGTGGTAAGTTGGACGAGAAGATACCGCGCAACTTCCCGAACGCTGCCCAGCCGAGTCGGATTCGACGGTTGACCTCTTTCTCGAAGTTAGCCCTACCCAACTGGATCGTTTGTCCCAGGTAGACATAGTCGTCCACAACTTCAAGTGTAGAGTCTCCGACCTTGATAGGAGTGGGTGTAACATGGGCATTTAACATCACCTTGGTTTTGTCCATGTTTATTCTAAGACCCACTCTTTCGGAAGCTCTTCTGAGGTCATCGAGCATTGTACTGAGGTCCTCCACGGTCTCAGCCATAACCACTATATCGTCGGCAAACCGAAGGTGAGTGATGTACTCGCCATTGACGTTGATGCCTAGCCCTCTCCAGTCCAGAACCTTGAAGACATCCTCCAGTGCAGCGGTAAACAGTTTCGGAGAAATGACGTCTCCCTGTCTCACACCTCGCTGCAGAAGGACTGGTTCCGAGGTCTGATCCTGAAGTCGAACTGACGTGGTGGCGTTTTTGTACAAACACTTCAACACCTCAATGTACCGGTAGTCGATCTGGCACCGTTGGAGAGACTGCAGTACAGCCCAAGTCTCGATCGAATCGAAGGCGGAAGCGGAAGGTGTGTTTGTTACGTCTCGATAATTATTTTTGCAGCAACGGAATGTTAATTATACCTGTAACAGTAATAGTTTCATTCCCATTGTCATTTATATATTGTGGTCAATAAATTAACTATCTCGCCGAGATTACAAACTATCACTATGTTACTCGTAGCTATATATAGACGTAATGCCTTTGTCACAGCCTTTGGGAGGTAAAACAATATCCATATAGATTACTGTCGTGTATCTCAAAGCGATCTGCAGAGCAGAGATGTATCACCAATCAATGAGGACGAAATAATTAAAATCAGTTTAAACTAGGAACGTTGACTAAGGTCCAGAAGTATATCTGTCAAAGTGAGTTACGTACCTACCACGGGCTTGAAAACCAATTTTACATTTAAATAATATTTAATACCTTAACTAACCTAACCTAACTAATCTTAAATATCGCAAAATATTTAAGAGCATGATTTTTTCTTGTTTACGACTTTTTAGTTCGCTTTTTAAGCAGGCGGGTGTTTGATTTTTAAATTAACATTTTTACTCTTTCGATAGGATCTGTCAATCTGAAATCAATCTAATCTGCAAAAATTAAAGTTGATATTAAACTGCTCTCACAGAGTGGAGGCATGTGTCCCGACAGTGGAAACTTTAAAAGGCTGATGATGATGATGATTTATTTAACTGGAGATAAAATTAAATTGATATAGCTATACTGCAAACTACAATTTCTTTTTGCAAATTTTTAGATAGCACCAGTCATTCTGAAATCAACTCAATTCCGAATAACTTAAAGTTACTATTCGTTTAACTAGAAATAACATGAGATTTATATACAACAAACTATGTACGTTACATCACACACCGCGTCTTTAACATTATTACCCTCGGGGTGAAGTAGTAGATCCACATTTGTTGGGAATTAATTACCAATGTTGTTGATTTCCGTTAGTTAGATGAGGAGGGCTGATTCCACGTGATTTCGGAGTTACATAATGAGGGAGTATTTGGGACAAGGCCTTTTATTTACCTATTTAAATCTTCCTAATATTTTAAATGCGAAAGTTTGTAGGGATGGATGGATGTATGTTTGTTACTCAATCACGCCGGAACGGGTGAACGGATCTGGATGCAATTTGGAACAGAGATGGATTATAATCTGGAATAGCACATAGGCAACTTTTCATCCCAGTATAATGTTCTCCTGGCATAAAAAAAAAACACTTTTCACCCGGGCGAAGCTGCTGGCAGAAGCTAGTATTTAATATATATAGTAAATGTAAATTATAAGGTCAGTGATAGCGTGACGGCGGACAGGACGGTATGGAAGAAAAAAACGTGTTGCGCCGACCCCAAGTAACATGTGAAAAGGACAGGCAGATGGTGATGATGATAAGGATGGTAGCATGGCGTTTGGTAGTTGCTGCTTACCCCCATCGAAAGAGACGTGAGTTTATGTATGTATGTTAGGGGCAGTGGTGGCACAGTGGTAACGGCCCCGACTTACGAATTGTAGGTCGTGGGTTCGAACCGTAAAATATTTCATCATCACTGCTCTAAAAACGGTGAAGGAAAACATCGTGGGGGAACCGGCATGTCCTAGACTCAAAAATTCGAAGACATGTGACATGCACCAATCCGCACTGGGCCCGCGTGGCGGATTAAGGCCTATTCCCTCTCTTATATTGAGGATGCCTGTGTCCCAGCAGTGGGAACATTAACAGGCTGATGAAGATGTAGCACGTTATTAACAACTAGCCTTCTGCCAGCGCTTCGATACCAGACGATATACGAGATTGTTCAAGAACCTTCTCGAATGACGTCTGGTGTTAAACTTCAGAGTCCAGTCTCGGGAGCCTAAACCACCATATTTGCCGAAGGGTAAGGCAGAAAAGTACTTATTGTACTCCTCCAATTCACCACGTATTATGGGGCGTGCCTAATGCCATAAATAGGACACAAAACCCGACTTCGGGCTACTCATGAAAAATCACTTTCTCCACGACTGCCCAAAAAAGGAGTATTATGTTTTTTGGATTTAAGATTTCAGTAAGATGTTATTTCTGTCTCTTCTAGCACCCATCTTATTTTTTTGTAATTTTTTCTAGTACTCCTAAATCTCACTTCTTCCATTAATACGATGGCTCTTCGTAATTAATTACACCTCCTTATCTCAAAACCGTGAACCATAATTCCTCCACCGTGTATTCCTTGTTAGATCAAACTCTACCTGATTGGTTCCGAAAATTACCGTCAGGCACATATCAGCAGAATATTGGTAATTGGTGTAATAACTTACTCGTATGTAAGTTTCGGTTTCAGTGCTGCCGTCCTACCTAACACCATTATCTGACAAAATTATATTTTGAGTAACAAAAAAAACAACTCGTTAATTACTTTATTCTTACCTATATTAAAATTTATTTTAACTTTTTGAGCTCGTGGCTAAATAATAACAGCCGAACGGGTCGATCATCAAGGTTAAGCAACGCTTGACGAGGTCGGTCCGTGGATGGGTGACCATTTCAATATACCGAGTTTTCTCCGTGCCTCGGAAAGCACGTTAAGCCGTTGGTCCCGGCTGTCATTTGAAGGTCTTTGACAGTCGTTACGGGTAGAAGAAGCTTGAGATCTGACACCAGTCTTGCCAAGGGGTACCGTATTACCCAGTTACTGGGTTGTGGAGGTCAGATAGGCAGTCGCTCCATGTAAAACACTGGTACTTAGCTGAATCCGGTAAGACTGGAAGCCAACCCCAATATAGTTGGGAAAAGGCTAGGCAGATGATGAGTTCGGTTTACCATTAAATCCTGACCAAGATAATCGGACGAACTCAATGATTTGTTGTATTGATATCGGCCCTTGAAAAGTGTGCTAAGTTTCGATTTAATAGGACGTTATGAAGTGGGTGAAAATCACCTTCAAAGATTTCGTTACGTAAAAACATACTTACTCGTACATACAGGACGATCTAATAAAACCGTGTTAAAATCGATATCTACTGTTTATCGACTATATATCATTAATGCAAGAGTTTACAGTGCCTAAATAATTTGAATTGAGTACTTTCGAAAAAGCACATTGTCAATTTATATCAATAACTTTAATCTTATCGAAATAGGTTTTTTAAAATAGCAATTTCGGTAACGAAACGGTTTTGTTTTTCAGGAATCTATTGTTAGTAGAAAAATAATACTAATATAAGAGATTTTTTGCTTATTACGGTGGTGTCAAAATGTTAAAATCTCCTAATAATTCAGATAGTGGCATTTTAGCTTAAGGATGGCAAAGAGGTTAGGCTCATTCATTTAGTTAGGAAGCGATACCTTTAAAGGTCGGATTTCAGATAAGGAGGCTGTTATGTGTGGTGTGCTATAATTGCCAAATATTGTATGGGTTTCTTGACACCTTGTTGATTATGTTCCCTGGAATTAAGGTAAAGGTGATTTTGGATGAGAAGCTTAAGGTTATTCTTGAACCACTAAAGGTTATTCCTTTACGGACATAACAATTTGGCAATCTAAAAAATATAATGATAGACGTATGGTAGGGTTTTAACTATTGGTAAAAAAGAAATGTCATTGTTTACGTCTTCTCTGATTTATTCAATGATTTATTTATAGGTATTCAAATAGTCAGACAGTAGTAAAACAGTAGAATACGAACAGAGAAAGCATCACATTACATCACACCATCAGCCTATTAATGTTCCCACTGCTGGGACACAGGCCTCTTCTCTGTGAGAGGGGATGGGCCGTAATCCACCACGCGGGCCCAATGCGGGTTGGTGGATGTCACATGTCTTCGAATTTTTGGTTCTAGGACAAGCCGGTTTCCTCACGATGTTTTCCTTCACCGTTTTTCAGAACAGTTGTGATGAAATAATTTACACAAAGTAAAGCGCCTGTCTGGGTTCGAACCTACGACCTACAACTTGTAAGTCGCGGCCGATACCACTGGGCCACCACTGCTCTCCAGAACTGCTCTCACTCTGCTCAACAGAGAACGCATTGTTTTTATTTTGAGCTGTAAAATTTGGATGTAAAAATATTCCTATTACCATAGAATAGAGTGAGTGATTGATGAAGGTAGCTAGTAAAAAAAAAAACCCTTAAGATGATGTCTATAATAAGATAATTTGTCTCAGGAAAAACATTAATGGTTTGCTCTAAATGAAATCGAATATCAGATACAGTTGTACCACACCACGACGGCGGTTTGGTCTTAGTTGTGTGTGTAGATGTACATGCACATTGTTTCAGTGTGAATCGAAATTGGTAAGTGACGCGGATGACTACGACTTCAATTAATAAACTAAGGATACGAAATAGGTACCTGATACGTTTTTTGATAGACATCATGTTTACAAAAGGCGCTGAAGGCGTTAACCCATCACAAGGAATACTAATATTAGGTGTACTCGTAAGGACACCATAAACTCATCAACTTAGCCTTACAGTTCAATGCTTAGTTTTGACCTTTTAATACATCTTAATCTTAGATCATTAACCCAATAAGTTTGAAACAATTGCTCACACCGACATTTTGTATGAAGACTATTTACAAAGTTACAAACAGACGTGTTACAGCATCTTCAAGATGCATATATCCACACCCCAGTTTAGTTTACCAATGTGGCTTTTTGCATAAACAATCCGATTTACGGTGTGACCATAAAATAAAAAAGACGTTAAATCGAACAGAGTTGTAAATCCGATAATGGCCAGATTTACAGAAAACATTCGACGTTAAATAGCCCATCATAATGATATATGGCTTCAGTAGCCAGGTGGCCGGTATAATGTGAGTAAATTACCTCAATTCTATCTTGAATCAGTTGGAAGATATCAGAGAATGATCTGTAAATAATAAGTCGGTATTTGATCTGTTTATTATGGATCAAGAGACATTCGAATTTTTAGAAGTTTTTAAATCAAACCATTTTTTAAATAGTAAATCTGTTGCACAGTTTTTAGCTGTATCAAAAAGCACATGCGTTTTTTTTTATGTTGAATGCTACAGAGGCCCTAAGTGTCTAGACGAGTGGAATCCGATGTCAGCGAAGGCGACAGTCGAAGTATAAGGGATTGATCACGCGATTTATCGATGTCGCTTATCAATCCCATACAATTTCGCTTTTCTGAAAATAAAAAAAAACTTGTCTAGGGTCTATACACAAGTGACATTCAATCATCGAAAGCGTGGCGATAGCGATTGCAACAATGTCAAAAATGAAAAGAAAGAAAAGAAATGTCAAGTGATCAATCCCCTTCATTTTGACATTTCGACTATCGCCATCGCTGACATCGAATGACACTTGTCTAGAGCTACAGTTATCCATGCCATGCCAACTTGAAGGACCTCATACTCGGTCACCACAAGACCCGAAAAAATCCTCAATTGGTATCAATAAATAACAAGCTAAAACAAACAATTTGATGGTTTGAGGTGGAGTCGAGTTGAATATTTTGATTATAATAGGAAAATCATAACTTATGTAATTACAACTTATGAAAATCATTAAAAAATCCCAGGATTGTGTTGTAGGTATGTGTACTTTCTGTCACCACACTTTGAACCTCAAATGAAATTCTGAAATAAACTGCAAAAGACAACTGTCCTCGAAACAGTAGCAAAAAGTGAAGTATAAAGAGCGCAAAGGCAGCAAAGGTATGAATTACAGTTAAAATCAGAACGGCATATTACCAAGAATCGCTATTCACGTTCGTCGATTACAGACATCGTTGCGCGGCACTCGCTTTAATCGATTTAATCGTTTCCCGTAGGGGTGTGACGGAGGCCATCTTAGCGGAGTTGGAGTTGGAAAAAATTATGAATTATTTAATTGTAAAAGGAAAAAATTTAACAGTTGTATTCCGTCAGAAATGGCAAACAGTATTAAAAAAACCTTTATTTTATTTTATTATAGTTAGGCTCGTGTTTGTTCACTGTCTCACCTGATGGTAAGTTATGATGTGGCCAACGATGTAGTACCAACGCTAACCTAGAAACAACTTATTCACTCTTAACTTAAGACTCGCAGGTAATAGCAATCAGACACAGTCTACGTCAGGGAAGTCTAAAGAAAAGATGCCATTGCCTTCGAGTCGATCAATAATAAAAAATACATAACATTAGCTGACTTGGTGCTGAACCTGACGAAAGTTGTGATAAGGTAGAAAAACATTCGAGTTTGATCTCCACAAAATTAAAGTGGCGTTTAGTTGAAGATGATTTTCTAGACATCAGTTGCGTCTCTGATGAAGGCAACACGACACTGAAGGAAACGAATGCAGATGCGGAGGTACGACTACTTATTATACATATGGGTGCGAGGTTCAGTTACAACCCTAGTTGCCTGTATGAATCGTACGTTTCCAAATTGTCTTTGAATATCCTTTAAATGAATGGCACGCTGATTGTGTGCGATGTTTTATGTGCTTTTGTTCGTGAGGTCGTATCGATTATGGGGGTAGGCTGCAAGATATCAGTTTCATGTGTGTCGACAGTTTTGGTTAAATATTCTTCGGAATTACTGGGTATTTTCTGCTGAGTGTATGTTTTATGAGTTTAAGGAGATGATAGATAGAATAATTTTCACTTACTTTTTATCATTGCCATCAACCCACCTTAAGTTAAAACAATCGTGATGCTAATTTGTTTTCTTTGTAAAAAGATTTTTACTATTCCAAACAGCTTTAAACCAAACGTACAACAAAGTTTCCTTAGTCCCTGTAGTGGATTGGGTATCTGCTACGAGTGCTACGGATACTAGCTACGGCGTAGCCATGAGCGGGTCCTGCTACGGCGTAGCTAAAATTCATTCCTTTACAAATAGCATTTAAGATCAAGGATAAAACAATGTTGCAATTAGTACTAAAGCATTGATTGCTACCATGTAAGGGTGCAGAGTGTAAGAGGAAAACATTGTAGTGGGGTTGATAAAGTTAAGGAGATACAAAGTTTAGGCGAAAATTGAATTAAAAATAAACTTTGATGGTACAAATAGATCAGCTTGCACTTTTAGGATCGATTTATTTGAAGAATAAACCTGACTAAGTTTTTAATGTGAAAAAATACACAATAGCCTTTACGTAAAATGCTATCGAGTGAGTACACCGATGAGAAAAAAGGCTCCCACAGATAGGCGCGCGTTAACAGTGCGCCACCGATTAGACTGTTCTAAGGATAAATAATTGTACATAGAAAAAAATCTTTTATTTTTGCGCCTTCGTTGTCTGTGGGATTATTCTACTTCTACAAAATTTTGCCACTTCCACGGCATCGTCGGAGGACACTTAATGGTTTTTTAGAAAACTTTTAAATGCCTGAGCAAAACTATAGTAAAATTCGACCCTCGCTTTGAACTCATCACCCTTCAACAAAATAAAACTGCTTCATAGCACAACTTCCCCTTAACCGTTCCGGGGTCTCGTTAGTACGTATCTATAGCCACTGGAGAGAAACTTTAAGCCGGCCGGGCGGCCATCTGTTCCGAGTGCCGATGTCCGGCCTGTCTCGACGAACAACTTGCTGAATTTACCACTTGCAATCTTAAATTTGTTTGTTTTAAACCATGAGAGATAGCGGAATTAGGTTTTTTTTTTTTTAGGAGGATATAACATTTACTTGTGTATCTGTCATGGCATTATGAATCTAGTCATGTCAAAACGGGCAATGTAATAAATACTGATTTAAACTTCTGTATTTATCAAATTGTCTGCTCATTATGAATATTGCTACGTAACGGTTGTGCAATTCGATAATAATAGACTATATGGTCAATGAATTAGTCCGAGAGCGAGTGAAGTGAGCTTGGGACTGTAGGTTAGGTTCGAAGTAGAAGTTCGAAGCGAGCCAAGCGAGCGAACTCAGCTCTCGTCATCTCCTTCATGTTGGGTTACTTTAGACCCTGCAGACGACGGGGCTCCTATTTTTGTTTTGTACGGCTCGTACTTACCTATTATATATTAAAACTAATGTCAACATTAAAATTATTTAAAAATATTTCTTTTTATCACCCGGCCCAATTCGTGATGGGCATAATTCTGAAAGCCCACATCACACATCACATCATCAGCCTATTAATGTTCCCACTACTGGGACACAGGCCTCCTTTCTGCGAGAGGGCATGGGCCGTAATCCACCACGCGGACCCAGTGCGGGTTGGTGGATGTCACATGTCTTCGAATTTTTGGTTCTAGGACATGCCGGTTTCCTCACGATGTTTTCTGAAAGCCCGGTCAATGTAATTATTTATATAGTTTTTATAATCATAATCTTTATCAACCTACCCTCATCATATTGGGCATTTTTCAAATTGCTCGGTCATTATGAATAATGCCGTATTTATCATTTGGTCCATCATTAAATTTGATGTGGACGTGTGTTTTAGGCTGATACATTTAGAAATCATTTTTTTATTGGTAGAAACTCAGAGGTCAAAAATGAAGCTTCGTGATTTGAAAAACGACCAGTGAAAACAATCACAATCACAAGTCCAGCCCAGGATTGAACATAATACAAAACTATTAATAACACGGCGTGGCGTTAATAACATACAAATCAGAAATAAACAGCTACACCCTACTTTGTCTTCTTTAATCGACGACAAAGTACTCGCAAAATTCAGTTTTGTAGAATTACCAACCATAACGACAATTACATAACAAACAAAACTAAATTGAATCTCCCATCAGTTTGCTTCTCGCACCACTGCCGAATCAGCGCAATTTTCTCCAAATTACAACATTAAATATAATTTTGAGCGCGATTGTACTAACGTTTGGCAAAACACCCGTCTATATTAGATTTTAGTCATTGTTTATAAGGATTGCTTCAATAAATATCTGTTACGAGCTTAGGAACTTGGAGAGGCAATTTTAATAATAAACGATGGCCGAATTGGGGCAACGCAGGAGTATTGAATAGTCATTAGGTCGAAGAGAAATTGGAATTAGGAAGAAACGAGAAATGAAAGGAATATGAGCCCGTGAGAGAATTATTGATTTGATGGAATTAATCTATTTGTGTGAAATGACTCAATTATGAGCAAAAGGAACGTCGACCTGACTAAGAGTAAATAGGATTTGCAGAATGTATTTATCACCGACTACTTTGACCTGAAACGTTTTCTAGTCATTCCTACAATCTATATTTTAATAATTAATAATCTATACTAATATTATAAAGAGGAAAGATTTTATTGTTTGTTTGTACCGAATAGGCTCCGAAACTACTGGACTGATTTGAAAAATTCTTTTACCAATAGAAAGCTACATTACATTATTTTTTTGTCCCAAAAATGGGTCCTGTGGGGTGGTCCACGAGAGTGAAGCCGCGGGCAACAGCTAGTAATTAATATTTAATATTATAAAGAGGAAATATTTTTTGTTTGTTTGTTTGTTTGTTTGTTTGTTTGTACCGAATAGGCTCTGAAACTACTGGACCGATTTGAAAAATTCTTTTACCAATAGAAAGCTACATTATTCCTGAGTGGCATAGGCTATTTTTTTGTCCCGAAAATGGGTCCTGTGGGGTGGTCCACGAGAGTGAAGCCGCGGGCAACAGCTAGTAAAAAATAAACAAGATATTTAATAATGTGGATTCACAGATATCAAAACGATACAAAGGTTTTTTTTTTGAGTGCTTCTTCAGTTATAGAAAGACCATATTATTATTGTCTTATTGGTAGAGCTGTTTGTGTCATTTATTACCGTTTACTACATATATATAGGTAAGTCCCGTGAAATATGCAACAAACATATTAATATTCACCCGTAATCTAAATTAATAGATCCCTGCTTTAGCCAGAAGTCACTGCCTGATCTGAAGTTTGAACCCAAAACCATGATCAGGCGGATTCTCGCTTGGAAACCTAACCAAACGTCGGTGTCTTTAAATTGACGGGTATGTAGTTAGGATTTATTAATTAGACATCTTCGAATTCTGTATTAGCAAACAATTTTTTTCCACCAAACCCTTCGTTACCCAAATGTAACCACCACTCCTAATACCTTAAGTTTACTCAAGCCACCACTCCAATCCAATCAGCGTACAATTGTCTCTGATTTTTCTTTGCAGCAGAGATTAAAATAGATTCGTAATGCTACAGCCAAAAGATACGAAATCAGTAATAATAAAATCCTATTTACTTAATCCTATTTGCTATTCCAGACTATAGTCTATAGATGCCAAACTTCATCCAGATTTAGCCGTATGAGCGGGAAGAATTAACAATCATAAAAATATACACACACACACACACACAAACTTTCGTCTTTATATTATTACCGTGATTACTAGTAATCAAACAATGAATTTGATTCCATTAACCAGTTGGTCAATTAAATCAAATTCTTCGTGGTGACACGTATATTGGATGGTTCCTACAGCATCCACGTGTACCACTGTCTCCAAAACCTTAACGTTTACTCAAGCCTCTCCAATCTAACCAGCGTTCAATTCCCTTTGAGTCCTCTTGCCAGCATAGATTAAACCTACTCTATGTGCTTAGGAATTTTGTCATACGCAAAGAGAATTTTTGATCAGGACTTAGTCTAGGTCGTGAATCAAAGCTGAGACTTAATCAGGGTAAGAGTGATGACGTGATTGCTGTCCAAACATAATAATTTAGCTTAGGAATTGCGACTATTTAGATAGAATTTCCAGTTTCTCGGCAATAAAGGTTTAAAAAACTTGAACATTATTTATCAAATAAATTAGATTTACTAACAGAATTGGAACTAACTTCAAGGATTCATCCAGGCCATTTTCACAAGAAACCAACATTGATTGCTAAGAAATAGAAACTTCATTGAACGTATGTCTACCAACAATCATTGTATATACCGTTTACTGAAACATAAAGATATCTTCTCTTAGTTCAAGAAATTAATGTCTTCTCAAAACTCACGACCCAAAAGATACATAACTAAAACTGAAAAGGGATAAAAAAATACCATTATAAAAACTTTTAACGTCCCTTAACAAGTGCAAAGTAAGCCTTAACAATGAATTTGGTAAGTGTCAACCTTAGGCACCTGTTCCACTGCCGACGATTAGCGATAAGATTTAGCAAATAGCGAGTAGCGTTTTGGTTTGATAGCTCTCATCGCTGCGACAAACTGGTGGAAAGAGAGTTCTCACCAGTAGCGTGAACAACCAGAGATCAACTAGTTACATATCAATAAAACATAAAAATTTTGTACATAATAATGGTCTGTTTGCATAAGAGATACATTTTCTTTTACTTAATATCCTATCCTATTATACCTACCTACATTGTTCAGTCAAAAGTCCAAAGCTAAAGTACCTAAAATTTCTTTATAGAAGAAGGATTACTAGTTTAATACATCCTGCATACTATAGTTTGAATTAGTCGTAGACCATGTAACTAATTCAACAAAGAAATTTAAAGCACTAGGTTTGGGCAACAGCAACTGTACTTTTGCCAAGTACCTAAAATTACTTTATAGAAGAAGGTTCACTACACCCTGCATACATATTTGAATTAGTTGTAGACCATGTAACTAATTCAACAAAGAAATTTAAAGCACTTTAGGTTTGGGAAACAGCGACTGTGCTTTTGCCAAGTACCTAAAATTTCTTCATAGAAGAAGGTTCACTAGTTTAATACATCCTGCATACTATAGTTTGACTTAGTTTTAGACCATGTAACTAATTCAACAAAGAAATTTAAAGCACTTTAGGTTTGGGAAACAGCGACTGTGCTTTTGCCAAGTACCTAAAATTACTTTATAGAAGAAGGTTCACTACACCCTGCATACATATTTGAATTATTTGTAGACCATGTAACTAATTCAAAAAATAAATTTAAAGCACTTTAGGTTTGGCCAACAGCGACTGTACTTTTTCCAAGTACCTAAAATGTCTTTATGGAAGAAGGTTCACTAGTTTAATACATCCTGCATACTATAGTTTGATTTAGTTGTAGACCATGTAACTAATTAAACAGAGAAATTTAAAGCACTTTAGGTTTGGGCATCAGCGACTGTACTTTTGCCAAGTACCTAAAATTTATTTATAGGAGAAGGTTCACTAGTTTAATACATCCTGCATACTATAGTTTAAATTAGTCGTAGACCATGTAACTAATTTAACAAAGAAATTTAAAGCACTTTAGGTTTGGGCAACAGCGACTGTACTTTTGCCAAGTACCTAAAATTTATTTATAGGAGAAGGTTCACTAGTATAATACATCCTACATACTATAGTTTGAATTAGTTGTAGACCATGTAACCAATTCATCAAAGAAATTTAAAGCACTTTAGGTTTGGGTAACAGCGACTGTACTTTTGCCAATTAACTGTACAATAGATGTAAGTCGCGTATCGGTTTACCAGACACATGTATTTTTAGCAAGAAAACAGTCGATAGCTAGTCGCTTCCTCGCTGCCCGTGGGACAGGTGCCTTAGTCAGACGTTAAGGGTCTATAAATATTTCTATTTGCGGTCCGAAGGTAGCACCACCATCCATTTGAAGAGGGTCCATGTGCTAGATAAACTTGGTTTGGTGAGTTTAGATTTCGGTAATTAAATTCTGTTTTCGATACCTTTGTACATGAGATTCATGTTCGATTTTTGTTCAGTGACAAATGCGCTAGGTATTAGGGTATATTTTTTCGTATGGCTAGTTTTTAGTGGTAATTAACTCCTGCCAGCAGATTCGCCCACGCGAGTATCGAAAATTATTCAAAGGGAACTTATTCCCGGAATAAAATGTGAATATAGAAAAAAAGAAAGAAAATATTTATTTGTGACCCGCACGAGACACGAGATAAGCAAAACACAAACAATAACAAAAAATAAAAATAACATACCCCGTGCGAGACCAAAAAGGCTCCTATCTCAGCATGTGCAACGATATTAAAAAGCTAAGCTAAGCTAGGTGCTATTCCTGATCTATCCTGATCTATCTCTGTGCCAAATTTCATCCAGATCCGATCTGTGATATTTATTACAGCCGCAAGGTATAGGCGTCTCGCTGAAGACGATATAAAAATAGTTTTATATTTTAATTTTATTATGAGACGTTAATTATTATTATTCTAGCAAATCTTTACCACGATTTACTGTACATAAAATTTCAAAATAGTAAAACCTTTCTGTCGACGTCATTTCTGTTTCTCCGCTTGCTTCTTCTTAACCACGGAACAGAATTTATTACGGGTCGCTAGTAGATACTTAATGAATGAACGTTTTACTTACACAAACACCTTTAAGCTTTTTATTAAACTCTTATACGTAATGGAGCCGTTGAAAATGTGTTTTCCAACAGAGTAAAAATTACATACATTTTTAATAATATTCACAGCACTAACATCACTCAAAATATGAGCATTAAATTACTCACTACACAATTTTATGCTCGAGAGATCGTATAAAAAAAGTCTATTGCGAGTCAAATCAAGCGAGTTAGAGGTACAGTCATGCACACAGATTAATTGTCACTCCCGCGACTAAATCCGTCGCCTGGCTTGACAAGCGACATTTTCTGGACACAACTGTCAATTAGGTAGGTCATAGGGTAGGTATTGACGCTTTAAACTGGGGTTTAGACTGTCTCCGGGGTAGTAGTTGAAGGGGAACGTAATCTGGTGTAGTTAATTGTAAATTGAAAATGGTTTCGCTAGTGATTCGCCATATGCCATATATCAATATTATTGAGCTGATGGTAATTTTCATGCGTGATTTTGTTGTAGAGATGACGTAATACTTTCTTTGTTTTAAGGCTTCTTTTTTCATTATTTGTTTTAATGTATGCCAAAAGGACAATGGCAGAAGCCAATACACTGCTTAGCTGAGATTAATTTCCTACGTCATTAAATGATAAATATCTGGTTTAACTCAGGGTCACGTTATGAAATTTTTATTTGAGAACGCCGAGAATGATAGATATTCAGTCATGCACTTTTATAGGTTATGTCTGGGTAACTTTTAATAAAGTGTTTAATAAGTAATATTATTAAAAAATTCGTGTTAGTAAAAGGGCAATATTGCATGAGTATTTCCTTTATCTAGTTATTTCAGCATGAAATGTAAAATATACTCTTTAGAAAGAGTATATTCATTTATAATAAGCGACTTTAACGTGTATCAAAAGGTCGTCGTCAACAACCACGCTTTTTTTAGACTTGCATACTAGTCTTGTTGCCTATCATTAATTGAAAGTAAGTAATTCATTTATTTCTACTACACTATAGTATTTTATCTACCAGCAAGGAACACCTACACTTAGACATAAACTGTATCGTTAATTCAATTACTTAGTTATATACTTACTACAGTCAATACATGTCACGAGGCAGAATAAGTATTAAATGGAAACACTGAGCTAATGAAAGTTAACGAAAAATATCTAATAACTATCTTTTACAATGTTTTTTTATCCGTGGTGAATCAGTTAATGTTATACTTCGAAAATACGTAGACAATTAATGGACATTCTTTCATGTAGAACTCACTATTAGACGTTCAAATTTAAGTCAGCTAAGATTTCGCCATTGTTCTTTACCTTTTAATATAACCAGGTTAGTCAATTACAGTTCACAAGCCAGTTTCATTACAAGTTCTGTATTGATCAAATCAATCAGTCAGTCTGCTTAGTCTTCCCAAGTATGTTGGTTCGCCTTACAACCTTACTGTATTACAAAGAACGGCTGCCGTTCTAAACTCATCAACTCAGTAACTGATTAACACGATACTCCATGGCATTAGTATGGTTTGTGACTCAATGACTTCAAAGTACTGTAAATCAAAGGTTAATGTTCAGGACAAAGCCCGTTCACGTTACGTGTCTCATTGTATTGGCTTGCTCAACGTTTCCGAGTCTAAAGGACATTGAACTGAATGAGATTAAGCGGGACTTAATCCAGTTATAGATGAGCTGTAATTGCTGCTGAAGATTCATACAGCAAAGATAGGTATA
The DNA here is from genome assembly GCA_948252205.1 of Orthosia incerta. Taxonomy (NCBI): domain Eukaryota; kingdom Metazoa; phylum Arthropoda; class Insecta; order Lepidoptera; family Noctuidae; genus Orthosia; species Orthosia incerta. The sequence goes on from OX411746.1 coordinate 25,664,623, forward strand.
TTGAATTTAAAAGCTTAAAGAAAAAAAAGAAAGAGATAAAATAAGATATATGAGTTTAGATTTTATTAGAATTTTGAGTTACAAAAACCAGCCAAGTTCGAGTCTGACTCGCGCACAGAAGGTTACGTATAAACACAGCTAAATTCAACAAAATGAAAAGGTAACGTACATAAACAATGAAAGCAACTTAAAATTTTAAATTAACTTTGTCGTTGTGCATTTGACGTAATTTTCTGAATGCACCGCCATTAAGATTCTCTGAAAAAAAGAAAAAAAATGGTAGGTTGGTAGGGTAGACAGGAAAGTAAGAAGGAAGGTAAGTAGGGTACGGTAGGCAGTTGATGGGAGCGAAGCGGGCACAGCTAGTCATAAATAAAATGGGATAAGAGCCGGTGAATAATAATGTAATTTTAATAAAACCTTCCTGATGACGAGACGCGCTTCGATTTATTACCACACTGATAAGCGAAACTGCAAGTGTGTTTGCATGGAAATGATGCAATTCAACCGTTTGTACTTGACATTTTCTTGTAGAAAATAGTTGTACGATATTTCCTATCGACGCAATTTAACCTTCAGAACGGTCCCCAAGTCGTAAGTTTCGCGTGAACTGGAACAGCTAAGTACCATTGCGTGTATGTTTTTTAGGTATCTCTTTGATTGATCAATTACTGAGACCGATTTCATAGAATAACGTTCAAACTGTTACGGTGAAGTCTTGATTAAAATCGCCTTTTAATAGTTTTATGAGGTTAAAAAAGTTTTCTTAATTAAGCTTATTTGTAACGATTCTAAAAAGGTCATCCACTAAATGAAGACAACGAATCTAAGAAACTCGCCGAAATAGGATATTGTTATTATAAATTTTCATTTTATTTTTTTATTTTAAGTTTCTAAATGAGATTAATCTCATCTCATCAAACTAATATTATAAAGGCGAAAGTTTGTGATTGTGTGTGTATGTATGTGTGTTTTTATGTATGTTACTTCTTCACGCTCGAACGGCTTGACGGATCTGGATGAAGTTTGGCACAGAGATAGATTATAGTCAGGAATAGCAAACAGGATACGTTTTAAGCCGGGCATATGTTCCCTCGGGATAAATTTCGACTTTCACGCGGGTGAAGCTGCTGGCAGAAATTGTTTTGTATAAAAGTATAGATAATTTTAAATCAAACAAATTCATTGTATAAATATTTAGAAAAGGTAGAAATTAATAAAAACAATTGATTAATGCCTACAAAGTTTAATATAAAATTCATAAAAATATTTTTTGTACCTCCTTAAACGAGAGACGATGAAAGAGAAACAAAACACAGTCAAGAAGAAATAAATGTAAGATTACAAGAAAAGTATTGAAGTAAGTACACGAGTATAAGTGTAGACGAATAACACGAGTAACTACAGAAAACACGACTCATCGAAGGTTATTAGCCGAATACCCAGGAGAGAGCACAACATTTATCTCTTCTGGAGTTATACAACTTCTAAGGTATTTTAAGTAACACTTTGCTAAGCCATCTATGAACGCCAAGGAAGAAAGCCTTTAAAAATCGTGTATCTTCTTGTGAGTAAAATAGAAGTAATTATTTATTTATAACTAGCTGTGCCCGCGGCTTTGCTCCCGTCATCTGTCTGCCAACCCTAACCTACTTACCTTCGAGCCTACCACTTACCTACACCATTTTTGTTTCTATAGTCATCATTCTTTCGCGGAGAATCTTAACACCGCCATTCAGAAAATGACTTCAAATGCACAACGCCATCTATCGAATATCGTGTGTTGTTATAATTTTACTTCATGAACACTTTAAATTCATATAACTTTTGATAGAGTGAACCGATTGCGATGAAACAAAAACTGAGTAATTCTTCAAGTTACGCACAATTTTTTATGTATATAAGTTATTTACATTGGTTTCGTACATTTCACGTGATGCGTGCACAAATAAACAGACAAAAATTCCAAAAATGCCGAAAATTAGGTTCTGTTGGTTATCCTTTAACACCCTGGCTATTTTTTTTTAAAATATTTTCGATGTACAAAAATTACTTTTCTACAGATTTATTATATGTATTGATATTGATGATGATGATGATGATGATGAATTTCTTATCGGAAGACGGTGTCTTTGGTACCTCTTGTTTTTATCGTTTTTCAATGCCGACTTCCGAATTAAAGTTATTTTTGCACTTTTTAATGTTTCGATTTAAAAGTTTCTTTTTTATTTAATACCCTATCAGTAAAAGTGAGCAAAGTCTATAGTGAGGCACCTAAAATACCCATAATAATTCAACATATTCTTGCGGTTTATTGCTAGGGAGTTCAGTTGTATGTTCCATATCTTGAAAACTGCTTAACCGATTACTGTTTCCTAAGTTGAGAGATACTTAATCGAATAAAAAAAAGAGTGATCATGATGCGATAAGTGGTTTTTGAGAAATACGTGGACAAACATACATACACACTAACATACATACACTTATGAGATTTGGCACAGGTTTTTACAAATCCATACAGAGTAACATATGTGAATATTGTGCAATTCCAAAAATATTACATACATTCGTGTCGAATTGATTACATCCTTTTTTTTGAACTCGGTAATAAGTAAATGAAACACGACTAGACAAGACGAGGCAAGACGAGGCAAGCCGAAACCATTCAATATCTTACTAATCTTACTATAATATCATAAATGCGAAAGTTTTGATGGATCGATGTTTGTTACTCAATCACGCCAGAACGGTTGTACGGATCTAGATGAATTTTGGCACAGATATAGAAAATAGTCTGGAATAGTACATAGGCTACTTTTCATCCCAGTATAATGTTCCCTTGGGACACTTTTAACGCGGGCTGAGCCCATTGCAGAAGCTATTATTATAAGTTCTTTCCAAATTGGTTCTTCCATTAAATTTAAATATAACCTTAATTTTGTAAGCAGATACACTCACGACTGAACGCAAAGCTCAGCAAAGTTCCTCTAGTATGTTTACTAATGCAAGTTTGTTCTCAGATTTCACATCTAATACACCGGTGAATGCAGGTATTACACATTTACAAGTCAACGCTAACTCGAACTGAGCCAACCTTTACCCAGCTGTAAATTTATTTGCAGTCGAGAAAAGGAGTTTTCATAAATTTAATTTCGCGGAACCCAAAATTGAATTTCTTTATGACTGCTCCGATAATCAAATGAATAATCCATTTACAGGACCTTGTAGGGTGTTCGTGAGAGAAAAGACGTTTCTTTTCATTCCAGTTCAATGTTTCTACGGTACAGAATTTTATGTTCAATGTTTTTTATTCTATTCGTATTTCGTTGGTCCATTAAGCCACCAGGTGGGAACGGTGTTTCAAGTGGAATTTTTAATATGGTCCCCGGAATGAGACTGTCGGTGACTGTACGTGGTTACAATTCTTTAAAAGGTCTGGAAGTGTAACTTATTGTTTTTCGAAGAAAAATGTCGGTCGGGTATTTCGTTGTTGCTTCTTGAATTCGATATTTTGAGGTTAACGTATAGTTCTACACTATAAATAATGTTTTTTTATTTGCATTGACAGCCCTGACAAATTACAGAAGGTTGGTAGTGTATTGTCATCTCCACTCGGTATTGACAACGACTTATATTATCTAATAAAATATATTACATCTTTGTTGTATCTCTCACGGTGAAACTTCACTAAAACTCTTAATGAATACAAACTAATCTTACTTCCACTGTGACTCTACATATCATCTGTTGAGGTTTATGAGGTGGACACCAAAGAAAAGAACGGTTTAAGGGTTTGAATAATAACAGTTTAATTACCCTTTGTTTTATATATATCGAAAGGTGCGTGTAGCCGTGTGGATTCTACTAAGTATGACGGAGTACTGTACAGTGCCAGCTAGCATTTCAGTTTCGAGTGTTGACAAGGGCTCACATAATTAACTTTGTTATTTATGGTTAGACAGAGAAGGCTATATAGTGTTGATTTATTTTTGATAAACTCCAACACGCCCCCTCAAAAATAAATCCCTTTCTCTTTAATAACATCATCGTAATAATACATATCTCAAACCATCTTTATACAATAATAAAACACACACCTTTCTTTCTGGGAAAACAATATCATAATGGTCCAACATTCATTGCGCAGGATTAGGAAAACCCAGAAAACCTAATCAGACCAATCAATCATTTCATCTATTATAATTAATGAAATATTAAAGTTATTCATCTACTTATTACCAAGCTCTTATAATTAAATATCCGTATAATTATAACCAAGCTTTTATTATTAACACATTATGTAATCATCCTTGTAATTATAACCAATCGTTATATAATTAACTTATCCTTTTATTATAAGTATAACCAAGCCTTTTAACTAACATATCCTTATCACCACATTGCATATACATATTTGTAATACCACCCCGAACTTCATACTCATTCAGAGAAACACCGCGGGGAATTTGTCAGGATAACAGACAGCTGGTTAATAGAAATATAAAACACACACTATTTCACAACATGATTTTTATAGTTTCAATGTGTTTAGATCGTCTGTGACTGGTTGGATTGCTGGTGCTTTTGCAACCATTATTATACCTATCAATTTAATTATAATCTAGTATCACAATGCCAAAACTCGACATCAATTACTTTAACTACAAAGTTTCCTTTACAACTTCATATTGAGCTATGTAAGTACCTGCTCGACTTACTTTACTGCATATTTGTGGCATACAAATCACATTGTGCAATGATCAAATATTACAATTAACCCGTAGTAGATACTTTTTCTATCAATTACGTCATAGCCTTTTGTCACAATGAACAAAGCCACTTCCAACAATTTAATTTGTTTATTAACTTGAAATTTATGGTTTGTTTTAAATTTCACGAGAGTCAAGACCCTTTGAAGTGTGACCATAATGAACTATTGTTTTTGCTTGTATACTGACTCAGAATGTTTATATTAAAACTTAGGTCAGATCAAGTGGCCAGCATGATAAGCTTCAAGCACACAACGAAATTTCTACAAGGGGCACTTGTAATTTCACACGACTCTAATACTTCGTAGTTCATAATATGGTTTATTTTCCACTTTGGGTACAAGTATTGACTTATTTACATTATTCATATTTAAACTTCTCAGGTACTGTTTACATACCCTGTACAAAAATAACTTTGTTTTCTGATCTGGTTATTTTGCTTATCAGAAAACCTTTTCTCGCATTTCCGTCTATTATATTAAAAGTGTTCAATCTATATGTTTTAGAACTATTCATAGTACATTTTTAAATCAGCGATCGTCACAAGATCATCCACATGTAAAACTTAAATACAATTTGAAATATAACTTAACATACTTAGCATCACGCCTGTATTAACCAAATGGGTAGATATAAGCCTAGTACACTATATTATAATACATACACATTGTTTTCAGTTACAATAAAGTCTTTTCAAAACAACTTAACATAACATCACGCCTGTGTTCCCCGAAGGGTTAGGCAGAAGAATATAGTACATTATAGTACATCAGCATGTCACCAGTTATATCTAGGTCCTATGTTATAGAGGCGAGTCTATTGCCGTCAACCGGGCACAAGTCCAGACTCTGGGCTTTACTTGATCTGCATTAAAGATATTAATGCACCGATTCACTGATGAGTAATTAAAATCCCTTTCTATAAAGCATTTATGTTGTAATTTTCCAACATTTGGAACTAACAGCTTGCAAATTGCTTCAATCAATGTAATGACTTAAACGAATATAATATGAATATGACTGCTTGCCTTTCGTACTCATATTCAGTCGGGATATGCTTGGAAATATTAATATAATTATGTACTTAGATTTCCTTGATTATTATTATTATTTATAAAAAAAAACGTTGCCCCACACTAGGAATTTCTCCTGCATCGTGGGTGCGTTTACAAACAAACAAATTAATATCCCATTCAAAATGATTTAATAGCCGTATGGTGTACTAGTAAATTAAATAGACTCGCTAAAGATATTAATCTTAAACTTGCGATCTTTGTAACTAATGCAAAGTAAGTAAAGTTTCTAACTAAAACCACTAGCTATTTATTCACAGGTTTTCCAAACTCATCATCTTTAATCGTAAATGCCCACTTACAATCGATCAAAATAGATTTATTATACATGATTTTAGTGTTATACATCAGGTATAATTTACATTATGTAAATTATACGCCTCACTGATATTTTCCCATACATGTTTATTATACATAGATTTAATTTCTGAATTAATAAAGATCAGCACACAACAAGTCAATAGATATTTTTTTTACCAAAAATACAGTCGTCATCATTTTCATTATTTGAAAGAGATAACATGTTTTGCATCCTAACACTTAGTCTTAATTTGCTATGTTTCATTATTTTACGGTTAAATTAACTCATTTCCATTGTGATAATATGAAGCTCGGTTCAAACGCTTCACTGTTTCTTTAACAGATTTATTAGCAATTATAGCAGGAATTAATATATATATATATATATATTTATTCACATATATATTCGGCTTTATTCTTATTAGATCCACACCATTTCACCATGGTGTACCAACTCATGCCAATTGCATGTAGTTATGCCAGGAATTAAATCCTATTAATTCACATGTACATACAATCTGATATATTCTTATCAGATCCACACCGCTTCACCAGGGTGTACCAACTCATGCCAATTGCATGTTGTTATGCCAGGAATTAAATCCTATTAATTCACATGTACATACATACAATCTGATATATTCTTATCAGATCCACACCGCTTTGCCAGGGTGTACCAAGTCAGAATTTTCAACAGAGTTATTGCTACTTTTAGCCATAATCCGTTCGGGCTCAGATTTCACTGGCCATTTGATAAGATATTTACCTAATCCATTATCACATCACTGACTCTCACAAACCAATTATCTACCACAACCTACATCTCAGGTATACCATTTCGTTTATAACCAATGAATTATTTCTCTTTGACAATACATTGTCAAATTTCGTTTTCTTCTACTTATTACAAAGTAAACAGTAAAACTAAAACATTAAAATACTTTAGTTGTGGCTTCTTATTATGCCATAACACATACGGTGTGTTATTTACCTCAGTGCTCTCCAGAACAATCTTATCCCTAAATGATTTAACACATTTAGACACTAATAGTAGAGTACAACTTAATACTAATTACATGTACGACTCTGTTCTATATTATTAATTGTTCTTATCATCCATTCGACAATTACATTGAATGCCGTTATACATAGCACTGTAATGGTAACTAATACCATTTCGAGTTCAGAACTCTTTCATTTAATTGGATTCAATTTCCTCTCCATTATCACAACATAAGTTAGGAATAATTCTCAGATAAAAATGAAATCCCGAAACATAACAAAAACATCTGGTCTATCACAAAAAACACAACTCAGTTTTTGTTTTCAACTCAAGTGTCGTAGTCGTAACTCAAATATGAGCACTTTAAATATCTATTTTTAACATAACTTTTGTTTTCAATTTGTCAATTGCCAAACAAGCTTGTTTTCCAAAAATACAAGCTTTACACAATTTTTCGTAAGGCACAATATTATTAATTGCATCACTATTAGAAAATAGTTTAATAAATTTAAAATCCAAAAATATAATTTGTCTTTATAGCCTCACATTTCGTTCCACATTAAATCATAATTATCATTATTATTTACGAAATTATTTACAAACATTTGCTAATTAAAGCGTTTATAAATCGCAGACAATTAACGTCAGTTAGATTATTCAAAGACTTACCCTTTATTACTGGTTTAACATCTTTGAACACAATGACTCCGCCGTTTTATCAAGAACGACAGTCATACCTACTTGCTGCATTTTGCTTACCAATATTATGGAATCTCGCAGAAAAATACATTCTGGAGCACACCTGGAACGCCCATCTTACAGGTAACCGGCAGATCTCCTCCCTTGGTCGCATGTATTAACGCGCCATTATGACTGCCCGTCACGAAGGCAAATCCAGACGTATTTTCATCATAATTGTGGTTCTGGTTTTTAACTAACCTTATCACCGTTATATTGTTCCTGCTTTTGTTTTCAATGGATTTAACATCTCTCGGTTCTTGAACCTAGGAACCTAGTACTTTTGGACTCAGACCATGATCTTCACTTTTAAGTTTGATTTCATGATCATAGTCAATTGTCATTCAGTCTCGATTACGGTGACAGTGTTGCTTTTCCTGTTCTCTAAAGTCATGAAAAGGTTCATAACTTTTTCGAATTCCTTTGACTTTACACCTGCAGCTTCCAGTTCAGCAATAGACAGCTAGGTCGCTCTACAGCACATACTTTTATTGGAACTTCACTGTCGACAACGTTCAGTAGGTACTTCAAGTTCACTTAATAATTTTCGATATTCGAAATGTCTACACACTTTACTTATTGCCATCAAAATGTTAAATGTTCATATTACTCATTTTAATTTTAAACAGTCTTATTCATTTTTATTTGTTTCACTAGATGCACAACTCGTTTTTATTATTTAGTGTCCAATAATTATTTTCACTTTGGCTTAGCGCTCTGGGCCCATAACCTGTTGAGGTTTATGAGGTGGACACCAAAGAAAAGAACGGTTTAAGGGTTTGAATAATAACAGTTTAATTACCCTTTGTTTTATATATATCGAAAGGTGCGTGTAGCCGTGTGGATTCTACTAAGTATGACGGAGTACTGTACAGTGCCAGCTAGCATTTCAGTTTCGAGTGTTGACAAGGGCTCACATAATTAACTTTGTTATTTATGGTTAGACAGAGAAGGCTATATAGTGTTGATTTATTTTTGATAAACTCCAACATCATCTGTTGAAAGCCCGTAATTTGTTTTATCTTGAAAAAGTCGCATCACTAACGCAACCAAAATGGCTTCCATACTTTTCCTCTTTTATTTAACCAACCACGACATTCACATTTTCTTTTCCACCCGCCCCAATCCACAATAGGGACACAAAATTCATACTTTAACAAAACCCACGGTAAAATTTTAATTCCAGTAAGTAGTTCACAAAACGAGTTGTATAAGGCAGACATAACTCATCGCGGTAACCGGGTACCCGTAAAACTCATCGCGGTATCCGGGTACCCGTAAAAATCTTGCGGAGGAAACCTTCTCAGTGAGTCAGTGCATTATTCTCATTATCATAATCCCAATTACTCACGATCCGTCGTCGGTATAATTTACCGCCCGGTTACAAGAGCTACTTAGTTTGGTATGCATTCATTTTTGCGAACTGTCTTAAAACTTTTGCCGGATGAGTTATAAAAAAAGTTTTTATTTTACTGTTGGCTTTTATGGAGTGTGATTATTAGAGGATTTTTTGGTGGCCAATTTAAAATGAATGGCGTCACAAAATGTGCCTAGTGTCAACTTTGTCTCTTTAGTTAAACTAAAAAAGAAAAACAAATTAGTTTTTCTAAATTGTCTTTGGTTACGCGTGTTAAGAAATTATAAATTTTTGTCGTAAAAAATACTTGCTTAAAATCTTCATTGTTCTTTTTATTTAGCAAATAATCGAATGTCTATAATTATACAGATTACACCTATATTTTTATTTAACTATATGCATATAGCCACACAATTATCTCCTTATGTAATGATATTTACCATTACAAATTCCCAAATTACTATTGTAAATAACCAATCAATATCTGCATAAACCACACGTAATATAATTCTACAACGTATTAGTAAGCTAATCTGATCATTACAATGTAAATCATTACAACATTACAATGATGAATCCATCATTGTAATGTTACAATAACTACTTGTAATGTTAGCATATCAATCTGGTTGGATCGTTTATCATCATGTTCTCTTATTATGATAATACAATTCCGTTGAGCCCATTGTCTTTTATTGTTTTTGGTATAAATGCTTTCCCAACTTATCCATCTTCATTATCGATATCAATAAATTATTTGGAGTGATTTTTATTATGAGTGGCTTTTGTCGGTGAATGTACTGCGGTTGTTGAAGGGCTGTTCTTTGTTTTTTACTTTTCTTTTTTGATGAAAGGTTCAAGCTTATCATAGAGCGAATGTTAGACAATATCAAAATAGCTTGTCACATCTTTATCTTTTCTGTAAAGCCTCACCTCTTGTCGTACTCTCTAACCACCTGCACTGCGAAATACTTTTACGAGGCTGACCCTAATGCTGTTGACGTGGCTGATTTCTGGTTAGACCACGTTTAATTAGGAAACATCGACGACGAAGAAGAAGAAGTACTTACATTTAAAAACTGATTCTTCTTTTGACCACACAATTGCAATTGAATGCTTAGCTAAGCCAGTATTAGTCTTTAAAATTAATATGAAGCAACTAAACCTACCAACCTGTGAAGCGATAACAATTCAAGGTAAAGTTAATATAACTGTAGGGTAAAATATATAGTTTTTTATATAATATTTATTCAACCCTCTCCCAGCTGTGAAAGGTCACATTGTCCCTTTAGGCGTAAGACTGGAAACATGTACCTGTTTGGAACACGTGGCGTGACATCTGGTGTCAGAGGTGTCGATGCGAAGCAACGGGCGAGCCATAAAATTGGTAACGATTTAGGCTTGGCGTAGCATGTAAGCAACAGATAATGTGATTTTTTGTGATTTTCGGGGAAAGGGTTAAGTTATGTTTATATGTTGTAAAACTTTTGAGAAATTCAACTAGGTGCGGCTTCCATGAGGACTGAGCATTTTGCCGGGATAAAAGTAATTTATGGCACTAGTAAACACTGTAATGTTCTATTCAATATCATCAGCCTTTTAAAGTTGCCACTGCTTGGACACATACCTCTTCTCTTTGAGAGGTTATGGGCATTATGAGCATTGTCCTTGCACCAAAAATTCTAAGACATGTGACATCCACCAACCCGCACTGGGCCCGCGTGGTGGACGGCCCATTCTCTCTCACAGAGAGGTGTCCCAGCAGTGGGAACATTAATAGGCTGATGATGAGATGTGATGTGAGCATTAATGAGGAGTGGTGATGAAATTACATACGCAAAGTATTGTGACTGCCTGGGATCAAACCCATGACCTACGACACATAAGTCGGGGCCGTTACCTCTGGGCCACCACTGCTCCATTAGTGAAAGAATTTTTGTATTGGATATAAATTTCCACAGATTACTTTTAGAAGATGTAGGTCCCTAATCCCATACATATCTCATTGTTTATTACCCTAGTAACATAAGTAAACCTATCACAGTAAACAATAACCTCTGACCCAATATTGTCTAGAAAAACGTGTGTCAAATGTTCTATCCAAAAATTTTCTCGTCATCCGTTTTTTCATTTTTCAACCTATCTCAACATTTTCTCCGCATATGCCCTTCGCTTTATTCGGACACATTCTCATTGGGTTTCAAGGCACGTTCCTGGATCGACACGTTAGTGCCGGGTCATAGGACTTGAGTCTGGTATTTGGGACCGTCCGTCGTGGTCTTTTACGGGTTGGCGCAAGCATTGGAACGTTTGATGTCCGTTTGACGTGCGTTTTTAGAGATGTCCCCTGATATGTTTTATTGGGTAGTTATGGAGTCATTTGTTTTAGGGCGTAATCGTGTTTTTTTTTTAATAGTTTTTTTTTTTAATAAAATTGTAACAACCTGTAAGAGGATGCGGTTTGAGCTATGTTAGAGTGATTTAATACTTCTTAAAGAGTTTTGAATAGATTTTTTGTTTTATGTTACAGTATAATAAATTAATAAAATTTATTTGTAAACATATATTTGCCTCGTACTTCTTCCAATTTAAGGCTGTACACTGACCAAAAAATCTTGAGCATTCCTAGTGCCCTAGCGGCACACTGGTGGCGCATGATTTTACAGTAGTGAATACGGCCAGATTTTAGAATAAAATCTATAATATGAAATCGAATGTCGGTCTTATAAAAAAAAGTTGCTAAATGTTCGTTATCAAATTGTCTATCCATTAGTGTTAATACAAAACTTAAAAACTTTACGAGGAGATGATGATTTTTATGGTTTTGTTGGAAGGAGATTAGTGAAACTTATACTTCTTTAAAAAACAAAGTATACTACCATTTTGGAATCAATAGCAGGTAGAAATTTAATGTATTTTTATGAATTGATATTTCTTTTTAAATAATGAGTAGATAGTTCTTAAAAACTGCACAAAAACGGCTAGCGCGGCGTTTTGCTCGGGGAGGCGCCTTAAACAGATTTTTCTTTCAACCTGATGAATGTTGTAAACTTCATATAATGGGTAAAAAATTAAGTAGATTTCTTTACAAAAGACTAGAGCAGAAAGGAAAATAATTTGAGTTACAAGGAATAGTGAGAGTGAAAACATAAATTAAATGTCAAACCTTTTCCAGAATATTGAATGGGCGGAAAATGTTCAGTAAAGAAATGCTGAGAAAAATACAATAATTTTCCTGGCAGTGGCATGGTTAATTCTAAGGATAATTATTTATTTGTGTTAGTTAAAAATCTACAGTTTACTTAGTACGTACGTACAGTTTTAAGTTTCTGCCAAAGAAATTAAGCTAAAGCTTATTTACAGAAAATACCTCTTTCAGATTCATGTTATAATTATAGAAATCAAAATATCAATGAATAAGTTAATGTTCATTTCCAGATGCAAAAATGTCGTGCTGGGATGTCATTATAAAAGGATCCGTTTAGGTCAAAACATATTGGAACAAATACGAGTAAATAATACGCATGAATAACATCGATATTCATTTACATTAAAGTTAGGAGTATGATTTTATATTTTGTATTATTATAGATTCGCGCTTTACCACTATCTCACCTGATGGTATTATAATGGTATATTAATTATATACATAGAGTTAGTTATAAGTGTAGTAGTTTATGCAATGGTCATATAATAGGGGTTTTATTAAAACACGAGCGTGGGTTTATCACATGAGGCGAAGCCGAATGTAATAATATCAACACGCGAGTGTTTTAAAAAGTAAAAATGTGCTATAAAAATTAAAAAGTTATTTTATGATGCAGTTGTTTGAAAATCGAAGGTAATGCAATGCAATGCATGTTGCAATGTAATGGTCTTTTTTTAATTTTACCTATCCACGATAAAGTACATGTTTATGCAATATTTTTTGAATTCATAATTAGAACATTACGTTGTAAGTGTAGATAAAAGTATTTTATGTAACTCAACCTCAGTATTCACTACATAAAATATTAAATAAATCCCAAAACCATTTTACGAAATTGCGAAATTTTGCGAAATTTTTCCCACCAGTATTTGCCAAGAAAAAGAGCCGGTCATAACACTCATCTTCAGTCTTTCGGCATGGCCCGAGTCCAATGAAGCCATAATTAGGGCCGCGTTACGTAATCTCCTTGAAATAACTGGCCCTCTCGATGGGAGCTTCGACGGTTACTGACGAACAGACAGACGGTAATAGACACGGTGGTATAGAGGTTGAACTGCTTTTAATTTTGACTTTGCTTGGAAATTGTGTTTTTTTTGTTTTGATTGATTTAAAATGCAGGTTTAAATTTGTAGGTAGGCACAATTTTGGCTTAACTATATTGGTAATTTTATGAAAGTGAAAGTATACATATTAGGATGTTTGTTTATCAATCACGCTTCAACGGATGAACGAATTTGAAAGGATAGATACCCGCGTGAAAGTCGAAAATTGTCCTGAGGGAACATATTCCTAGGATAAAGAGTAGCATATGTGCTATTCCAGACTATTATCTATCTCTGTGCCAAAGTTCATCCAGATCCATTGAGGCGTGATTGAGCAACAAACATACATCCATCCAAACTGAAGCACTTATACTATTGTGCTATATACACCTACTCAGATTAAAAAACCGGCTAAGTGCGAGTCAGACTCTCGCACGTATGGTTCCGTACCATTATCGCAAAAAATGGCAAAAAATCGTGTCTATCTATCACGGTTCATGAGATACAGCCTGGTGACAGACATACATACAGACAGATCAGTCTATGTATGTATGTATGTAAAACGCATTGGTTTGATGAATCATACGTGTCACTGGCTACATTAAAATTGGAAAATAGAAAAATGGCGCCATATTGTGGGGGGGGGGCAATATTCTTTTTTCTTCCAAACCCATCGCGTGGGGTATCAAAATAAAGGTGTTCAACATATAAGTGTTGTAGATTTTTGAAATCACCTCTTGATTTCAAATATAACAACACTTATATGTTTAAATGTACCTAATTCGAAAAAAAACATAACTAAAAAGTTATAAATAAACATAATTATTCGCGAGCTGGCTGACCAAAACCAGATGTATCCTCCGAATGCACAGCATGATTTTCTTTTTGTTTACGTCTTTTTAGTTCGCTTTCTAAGCAGTCGGGATTTTTGATTTTTTTATTAACTTTTTTGTATTGATTTCTGTGTTTTCTGAAATAAATGAATCAATAATATAATATATATGCAATAATAGCATAAAGAGTAGGTAGTGTATGGAAAAAAGTCTCGCAATAAAATTATCAAAACCTAGTTGCATTCATTTTCATCCACATAGATTACGCAAGGCGTTAGTTGAATGAAATAACTTCAGCACGACCTACCTACCTACGCGTTTATGACGCGTTTGGTTAACGAAATTCATTGGCAACGCTTACCGCTGTAAACAAGAGTAGATACATGATAAGCCTTGAATGGGACGGTGGCGGTGCATCTGCAATGCGTGTTTTGGGGTTTAATTATGTATTGAGAGATTGTGACATTATAGATGATCATCATCTACTATCTATAGATTTACTGTGTCATGTTTCTGCAGCATCTCTCCCGTGGTTGCACACGAACCGAGCATATTTTCTGGGATAAAATATAGCGTATGATACCCAGCAAAAGCTTATCTCTTTCCTTAAGAATTTCGGTGGCAGACATTTGCGTTTTCGAAATTAAACAGCAAATAAAATACAAACCGGTGAAAATCATAAATTGGTGAAGCTAAAAGGAGGGTTCCTTTTAGCTTCACCGGCTTGATTTACTTCTCCGTAGTCGTATAAAAAATATATTATTATAATTAACTAATAAGTTTAAATTAAAACAAAAATCAGCATCATATCTTATCGTACGACTACGAACAGACAGATTTCTTTGAACACATAATAGGTACATATAGCGGTTTATTTAGAACCACTTTTAAGTCTGGTCGCCATTTTTCCATAGCCCGTGACGTCATAATGATGATTTATGAGTCAGGACAGGCTTAGTTTAGAATGGATATTTGTGGTGATTTGAACCAACTGTAGTTCAACATTGTAACTTCTTAGTAGGTGACTAAGAAAAGATTTGTGTCTCAATGAGTAATGACATGATTACTCATGATTAGTCAAATGACTTCAAAACGGTAGCAATGCATTTCATTACATTATTAAAATCAAAGGTAAAATTGATAATTTTAATAAGGCCATTAAGTGGCAGTTTCGAAAGACGAAAATGTTAATTTACAAATAAGTACCTGGGCGACCAAGCTCTGCTCGGTTGAAAATAGAGAAAATGACGTTTTCTAAAACTGAAACCTAGCTAGATCCATTTTTCGACCCCGAAACCTCCCGCATATTAAATTTCATGAAAATCGTTGGAGCCGTTTCCGAGATTCAGATTACATATATTTACAAGAATTGCTCGTTTAAAGGTATTAGATTAGATAGATAATAATAGATTCTACTGTCCATTCCCAAAGGTAGATTATAATGGAGAAGAACAGACAAGGAACTTCACACTCAATCTTTAAAAAAAAGTGTTTGGTTCATCATCATCATTTCAGCCGAAAGACGTCCACTGCTGAACATAGGCCTTGCCCCATTGACCGATCCCGTGCGTCTCGCATCCAGCGCCTTCCCGCAACCTTAACCAGGTCATTGGTCCACCTAGTGGGAGGCCTTCCAACGTATCGTCTTCCGGTTCGCGGTCGCCATTCCAGAACTTTTCGGCCCCATCGGCCATCCGTTCTGCGAGCAATGTGCCCTGCCCACTGCCACTTAAGTTTGGCAATTCTTCGGGCTATGTCGTTAACCCTGGTTCTCTTGCGGATCTCCACATTTCTGATTCGATCACGCAAGGAAACTCCGAGCATAGCCGTCTCCATTGCCCTTTGAGTGACTGTAAGCTTCCTGATAAGGCCCATTGTAAGCGACCACGTCTCAGAGCCATATGTCATCACTGGCAACACACACTGGTCGACGAAGTTGGACGAGAAGATACCGCGCAACTTCCTGAACGCTGCCCAGCGGATTCTACGGTTGACCTCTTTCTCGAAGTTGGCCCTACCCAATTAGATCGTTTGTCCCAGGTAGACATAGTCGCCCACAACTTCGAGTGTAGAGTCTCTGACCTTGATAGGAGTGGGTGTAACATGGGCATTCACCATGACCTTGGTTTTGTCCATGTTCATTTTAAGACCCACTCTTTCGGAAGCTCTACTCTACTCTAATTTTATTCGTATTTTCGCGTCAAGGCTGGCCGTGGAATTCTCTAGAATGACGGCAGATTATAATTATCTATAGTTGGTACCCAATTTAAAAGTTTATTAGATACATTTTGACATTTTAGTCACAAAATATTTAACAGCGCGTCGCCATTTACATAAAAAACACATACATACATTGTGGTTTAATAAAGGTTTATAACCGTCAAGCAGATGACGCGCAAGAGGACTTCATATTTTGATTGGCACTTCAACCAGTCTATCTCATGAATTATCTTTAGAGTTCCATATTCAATTGCCGATCAGCCAATCAGCGAATAGAGTAAAATTTTTCGATTTTCGATTTCAATGAAAACAAGATGGTTATAACCTAGAATACTAAGGGGAATTTTTAACTGCACCTCTATTTAGAAATTTAAGCAAACAAAATATCTCCACTAATAACCTACTGCATATCAAATAAAGTACTGTACTACAAATTAACTACTTGATTACCTAAACATGTTGTACTAAAAAATGTTTAAAATTCATCAAAATCTGATGGCTTTTTTTATCTAATTTACAGCAAAAATCTAGCTGAAACCACAGATATACGCATTTTGAAACAATATTACTCACCGTAAAACAAAAATACTGATTTGCACACAAATTATTCAATATTACAACGGAATTTCCAAAATTATTTTCTAAAACTGCATAACAAATAATGTATGTTTACATTATCAAATTACATTTCACGTATTAATTACTCATGTAGCTAAAATCCCTATCATCCAACTTTATTTCTTTTTGTTTATCTGTTTTATTGAAAAGTATATTGGCGCGCTTTTGTCGGCGGCGCACTCACCGCTCGCGCTAGTCGCATCGCGCTCACTTCTTCACGACGACACGAGTGTGAGAAAGATAGAGTGATGTGAATCCGCAGTCGAACACGGCGCGGCGCATGGGCACGTGCATTTGTTATTGTTTACAATTGTTTGCTCGAGTTTAAGTGCAAAATAAGTTAAGTAATTGTTGAACTATTATTTTCAAGAAGTCATTAGTCCAAGAGCGAGCGAAGCGAGCTCGGGAACTTAGGGCACCCCGACACGGACAGGTTAGGTTCGAAAAGATGACGGCAGCTGAAGTGAGCGAGCAAAGCGAGCGAACTCAGCTCCCGTCATCTTCTTCGTGTTAGGTTACTTTAGACCCTTTAGACAGAAATAGGAGCCCCGCGCAGCGGGGCTCCGTCGACATTGTCGTTAAATAGTAATTGTAAAAACTTCCAACAAAAGCAAGACCTGCCTTAATCATACAATAAAAAGATTTATAGGTGATCGATTAAAA
This sequence comes from Orthosia incerta, assembly GCA_948252205.1. Lineage (NCBI taxonomy): Eukaryota > Metazoa > Arthropoda > Insecta > Lepidoptera > Noctuidae > Orthosia > Orthosia incerta. The sequence continues at coordinate 25,682,447 of OX411746.1, forward strand.
AAAAATTATGTTTAAATATGTTTTGCAATGATTAGTGTATATTAAGATTACACTTTGCTGATTTTTTGTGAACTTTAATTACGTAAATATGACTGATTAACTGGTGTTTCATTTAGAATAACCCATGTTCTTAAAAGTTTAATAGGTGATGGATTCCAAAAAAAATGATTCAATATTTTGTTGCACTCGAAGAATTATTAGATTTACTTTTAGTTAACAGATAGTCATTCAGTAAAACAGTTAAGCTTTAAAGATCTAACAGTAAAGTATAATTTATTCATTTGATGAGCAAATTTAGTGTGCGATTCAGTATTTTTGGTGGTAATTTCGAATATTTTGATTGAAAAAAGGGAATTTACAGTTAAAGTATTAAATACCACCCGAATACTAACTGTAGCTGTAGCTGTTCCTACTATATGAACAGAATGAACTTTAACGAAACGATATCGAGAGGCGATTGCTCTCAGTGCGAATTGACACTCGAATACAATTTCAACGTTTTCCTTTGTAGCAAGTCGGAGTTTCTTTTCGTTCATTCTTGATGTTTGTAATTTAATAATGAAATAAAAGGAACTGATAAAATCGATAGATTGATGCTTCAATTACTGACGAGTTTAGCCATTCTATGATTATGAAGTTGTTATAATAGTAGTTTATGAAACTGTTGCATAATAAGAGGTATTAAAACATGAGTGTGTGTTTAATAACCAAGGCGTAGGTGAGGCTTTTAAAAGTATCACACGAATGTTTTAATACCTAGTTATGTGCAGTTTCATACACTACTTTATCTACACTCATACAATGGGATTGAACTTACTAAATAAAAGAAAAAAGTCAAAAGAATAAGAAAAATTCAGTACAGCAAAACGTATGAATGGCGCCAAAACCCAGCACATTACCGCATTAACCGCGCATGTGCTAAAGCCACAGACAAGTAAAAATAGGAATCTAAACTGTTTTATCACATCATCAGCCTATTAATGTTCCCACTGCTGGGACACAGGTCTCCTCTCTGCGAGAGGGAATGGGCCATTATCCACCACGCGGGCCCAGTGCAGGTTGGTGGATGTCACATGTCTTCGAATTTTTGGTTCTAGGACATGCCGGCTTCCTCACGATGTTTTCTTTCACCGTTTTGAGAGCAGTGGTGATGAAATAATTTACACAAAGTAAAGCGCCTGCCTAAGTTCGAACCCACGACCTACAACTTGTAAGTCGCGGCCGATACCACTGGGCCACCACTGCTCTTTACTTTTTGTGATAGGTACCATAAAACAAATATTTACCTCCCGCAGTCGGGTAGAAATGGTGCGCCCCGCATAAGCTTTCAATTACAAAAAAATATTGACAGAAACTCCTTGGTGATATTTACTTCTTGGATTTGTCCTGTATCGTAATAGAAAAAAAAGTTTTATTGCATTATTTTGTTAGAGACAAAAGTGTTATAATAAGATTCTATTTTTTTAAATTTCGGTATTGTGTTTATAAAGTATGTCAACATAAACTCGTTTTGAAGTAAATAATTCGAATATTACGATATGAAAGTAGATAAAATGATTTACAAAATAGTTCAATTGAAAACTGATGACTAAGATCGATATTTATTCGTACTACTTATGAGAGGATATTTTCATGACCATTGGCCTAGTAGAGCTTTTAGTCAGTTAAAGTATGACATACACCAGGTAGGTAAGAGGACATCCAGAACGCTTATTTCGAGTTTTTTTAACATACTCGATCGTGATAACGGAAACGATCTCTTATGTCAATTGTATACAAAAAAGGGTTTACCCTTATTGTCACCAGACGGTCCGGTATCCAGTTTCAAAACAAATTGACGTGTCCGTTAACGCGAATGAGCGCGAGTAAAAACTCACACTAAGCCCACAGGTGTACATTTATCGGCGCTTATGGGCTCATTGACTTAATGTAGAAAAATAGTGTCATTGTGTATAGATGCGCGCGCTGCGCAGTCATGCACAATGACAATCTAAATTGTCCGCCATACCACATATTTTTTCCGTTTTCACTTTTTATTTCAACTGTTTGAGTGAAGATAAAATAGTGTATGCAACGGTATATAATTAGGTATTAAAACACTCGGGGGATACTGTTATCACATAAACCCAACCTCATGTTTTATTAACCTCTATTATAAATAAATAATTATCGTTGCATAAACTACCATAACGAAAACAAAAATAAAAATTTGCTCCCAATATCACAACTGTAGACTATTTCAGGTCAGGTATTTGAACTTCAAACAATCCAACGACTTATCAGCCAAAAGCATCGAAGAAATTCCTCTCCCAAAATATCCTTGTATAAGCAGAGTGCGCCAAGTATTTCAGAACCATAATAATTCGAGTATTTGAGCGGACATCGAATTAGGTCAACGGAGGAATGCCTAGGACATTAGTGATTACCAAGTGGCTAGTAGGGGCTGGGCTGTTTTAACAAACTTGCGCTTTGAGCCCTCAGCGACAAGCCCTATGGGGCTTGGCTTTGTCGATGCAGTCCTACCTTGTCTGACTCCTTCAGAGACGGCAAGGTGGCGTGGTCTTGGGGGAGAGCGCACGGTCGTGATGATCCTCAAGGCAAGTTCGGTGATTTTCCTTCTCGTGGTTGCCGCCCTGTTTTTGGTCTAATTCCCTATGAAATAGACGTAACAGAAATCACCGGGCGCCCTATCACAGGGGTGGCGAGGTCATGCCCCTGGGTGTCCACCATCGGAAAAAATTAGATGATGGATAGTAATGACCTCCTGCGTGTTTGTGCCGTGCGCAGGGACCCGTACGGAAGGATGATGGGATCCTGGTGGCTGAGCCGATGAGCGTAGGCGGTTTAACGTCTCTGAGGCAACACTCCACTTTGGCCCGGATTTCTTCTCACAAGGGTGGCCGTAGCCTAGCCAGCTACGGTCAATCGGCTGCGGGGTCCGGTCAGACGGCCCCCAGGCGAGTTCACTCCCATTAGGGGCTTGCAGACGGCGGCGCTCGCTCGCATCGCTAGTGGTAGCGGTGTGAGTTGGTGTCGTGCAGTCTCGTGGGCAACTAATGGGGGGGGGCTATATCCCTCGACTAATCCCTGGTGCTACCGTAGCATCGCCACTTGAGCACTCCATGGCGGGTGGGGATAGTCGAGGGATGAAATATAAAATCGGGATTTAAATGGATTATAAATCTAAAAAAAACCACAAGGCGAAAGGACCGGCGAAAGCTGGGACTGCGCACCAAAAGGCGGGACCGGCGAAAGCTGGGACTGCACACCAGACGGCGGGACCGGCGCAAGCCGGGACTGCATCTTCCGCAGGAACGTCCAGAGGCGATACTGCAGTGGGATCGTCTCAAGGCGGGGCTGTGGCGGGACTGTCAAATGACGGGACTGTCGCGGCACTGTCGAGGGCCGGCACTGCTGCGGGACCACCGAAGGGCGGAACTGCACACCAGACGGCGGGACCGGCGCAAGCCGGGACTGCATCTTCCGCAGGAACGTCCAGAGGTGTTACTGCAGTGGGATCGTCTCAAGGCGGGGCTGTGGCGGGACTGTCAAATGACGGGACTGTCGCGGCACTGTCGAGGGCCGGCACTGCTGCGGGACCACCGAAGGGCGGAACTGCAAACCAGCCCACCGGGCATAAGGGTACTGCCAAAGCTGGCGCGATACGGGACGCTTGCGTTAGAGATCGTATGACCTCGGACCTTGCGGCCCCGGACGCGACCGGCAAAGACAGCACCTCGTCGTCTCTCGGCGGCCAGCATGAATCAGGCTGGCTTCCGGTTGGACGATCTGGGGCGCGCAGGAAAAAGCGCCAAAAGCTGAGACAGCAGGCGGCTCTGGAGGGGACTCCTACGGAGGGCCCATCAAAGAGACCGCGTGCTGCTCTCAGCGGGGACAGCGGGGACATGGCGGCCAAGAGGATGAAGACCCAAGGGCAATCATCCTCAACCGGATCCTTTAGGGATGCGGTGGCGGCTGTGAAACTCGCTGTCGTGACAGTCAAGTACCCGGAGGAGTACTTGAAGGCGGAGGACTTGGTGCCGATCCAGGAGCTCATAATTGAGAAACTGGAAGTGGCGCCGGATCCTCTGCCTGTCCTAACGGTTGCTCCCGGAGTCGTCGCAGGTGCAATTCATGTATCCTGCGACGACTCTGATGCAGCCAACTGGTTTCGGGGTGCCATCCACAATGTGGAACTTGGTGCCCTGAAACTCAAGGTTGTTGACGCCAGGGACCTTCCAAAGCCAGTCAAAATGGCATGGAAGAGTCGCAACTTGGCGTTGCAAGACTCTGCCCGGGCCATTCGATTGCTCCAGCGACTCAACCCTACCTTGAGGACGAACGACTGGAAGGTCGTGAATACGCTCACTGAGCAGACCGGCATCCGTCGTATCGTCCTCATGGACGGGGTGTCCGCTGGGGTCATCAAGGCCGCGGGCTACTCTCTTCCAGGAGGGATTGAACGATACTCGTTCAAGCTCCTGGAAGAAGACAAGGGAGAGGCGCCTGCTGCGGAAGCAGAAGTGGAGCCCTCCGAGGATGGACCACCACAACATGGGGAGGCCATTGAAGAAATCTCTGCTGACGGCGCAGCGCAGGCAACAGAGATTGGGACCAGGGCGTCGGAGACAGACCACGAGGATGACATCCTCGGGGACTTCGACACCCTGGGAATCGAGTCGCCGACTGCTCTCGAGGAGAGCCAGGCGATGGAGGAGGGGCCTCAAGACTAACGCCCTCCCATATCAACACAGACCCATCAAAATCATCCAAGATGGAGGGACTAAGGTGTGTACAAATTAATTTGCATCATTGCAGAGCCGCTACTGCCCTTCTGGCTCGGCAACTGAAGCTTAACACATACGACGTTGCCTTGATACAGGAACCTTATCTGTATAAGGGGACTATAAAAGGCTTAGGTGGGACAGGAGGCATGGTGCTCTATGACTGTCCAACTAATGACGCGAGGACTTGCATCTATATCAGGGGCGGTGTAGAGGCAATGCCCTTACGTACTTTCTGTTACAGGGATCTCACAACAACCTTGATCCAAGTGGGGACGGGAACAGAGAAAAGGAGAATCATCCTTGCCTCTGCCTATCTCCCATATGAACAAAAAGAACCAGTAACACCACTAATCAGAAGACTGGTTGATTACGGCAACCAAAAGAACCTTGACCTGATACTTGGTTGCGATGCGAACGCACACCACGTCGTTTGGGGCAGCTCGGATGTCAACAAACGAGGGGAGGATTTGTTGGACTTTGTGGTAAGCTCTTCTTTACAAATCCTTAACGTAGGCAATAAACCTACTTTTAGAACTTCTGCGAGGACTGAAGTTATTGACCTTACGCTGGCCTCAAACAGGGCCAGCGCTCATATTGAAAATTGGCATGTATCGGACGAAATCTCTTTGTCTGACCATAATTATATATGCTTTAGGTTTAGGACGGCGGGAGAAGCCGAAACTAGACGAAGGAGAAACCCAAGGTATACAAATTGGGACTCATACAGGAGGGACCTCAAAGTAAATTTGGGGAGCCCTAAAGGTAAGCTCAATTCCATACTGGATATAGAATTTGAAGCGGACAGAATCAAGGCAGGCATCATCGGTGCATGGGAAGATAACTGCCCAGAGAAGAAGGCCTTTGGCAAAAAGGTACCATGGTGGACTCCTGAAATAGCCAAAATACGTCAGGAAACACGACAGGCCTTTAATGATGCAAAAGCCAGGAAGGATTTTTCCGGCTATCATAGCATGCTAACAAGGTATAACACGGCGATACGCAAGGCCAGAAGAACTAATTGGCGGCAGCATTGCACTTCCATCGAAACTCTGCCAAATGGGATGAGGTTGTGCAAAGCAATGTCCATGACCAAGACAAACCCACTAGCATCTGTAAGGGATGAGAATGGGCAACTCACGGAAACTGGACAGGACACTCTGGGCGTGATGTTTAGGACCCACTTCCCAGAATGTATACTGCGCGATAGCGATGAAGAGGAACCAGTCACAAGGGACGAGCTTACAAGGCACACGTCCAAAAATAACTGGCTCACGGCAAAGAAAGTGGTAGATGAAAATAAACTGAAGCTGGCCATAGCGGGCTTCCAGCCACTCAAATCCCCTGGTCCAGATGGCATCTACCCAATACTATTGCAAGAAGGGGCATCTGTTTTGATACCCCATTTGAGTAAGCTCTACAGAGCCTGCATAGCCTTTGGGTACGTACCCAAAGCATGGAGGGAGGTCAAAGTCACCTTTATACCGAAGGTGGGTAGACCGACTTATGAAGAAGCTAAAGCTTACAGGCCCATTAGTCTATCATCCTTTCTCTTGAAAACTCTGGAGAAACTGGTAGACAGGTACTTAAGAGAGGGTCCTCTGAAATTATTCCCTCTACATAAACTACAATGCGCCTACAGCCCCGGCAAATCTACGGAAACGGCATTGCACTATGTTGCGAGTCGAGCCGAGGCTGCGCTAGAGGGACAAGAAATATGTGTCGGGGCTTTCCTCGACATAGAGGGAGCCTTTGACAAGACAACATTTGAGTCCATACGCACTGCTGCAAAGGAACATGGCATCAATGATACCACGTGCAACTGGATTGACTATATGCTGAGAAGCAGAACAGTCAGATCGGAACTAATGGGAGACAGACTTAGTGCAAAAACAACAAGAGGTTGTCCGCAAGGCGGAGTGCTGTCACCATTATTGTGGTGCTTGGTAGTAGACTCGCTACTAACCAAGCTCAATACCGGACCATTCTTCACAGTTGGCTATGCGGATGACATAGCTATAATGGTCAATGGTAAATTCCCGAACATAGTGTCTGGATTATTACAACAGGCATTGAGGATGACAGAGGAATGGTGTACAGTGAACCACCTCTCTATCAACCCAAGCAAAGCAGTCATTATTCCCTTCACGAGGAAGAGACAACTAGGAAACCTAGGAGAGCTCTCCCTCAATGGAATAAAACTGCCCTGGTCCACCGAAGTTAAATATCTGGGTGTAACGCTTGATAAAGAACTCAGGTGGAAAACTCATGTGGAAAATATTACGACAAAGGCCTTACGAGTGTTCGGCATGTGTCGTTCTACCTACGGTAAAACTTGGGGGCTAAAGCCCAAAGTGATACGATGGCTGTACCGGACAATGATAATACCTATTATCACATACGGCAGCATAGTGTGGTGGCCAAGAACAAAGCTTGCCTCGTGCAAAGCGCCACTCACCAGGTTACAAAGAACAGTGTGTCTCGGCATCACGGGTGCTTTCAGGACAACACCTACGGCAGCGATTGAGAGATACCTCAATATCCCTCCTCTGCATATGATGGTTGAATTCGAGGCAAGGAAGACATTACATCGTCTCGCTGTCGCTGGACTATGGGATGCCTCTAAGCCAAAGACTAACCATACAAAGTTCGATGAGAATGAAGACCTGGATCGGGTAACAAGCATGTTATCCGATAAAATGCAAACTATGTTTGTGTTTGAGAGGTCTTTCAAGGTCCAAATCCCTACAATAGAGGACTGGACGAAGGGACTTGATCCACCAGAACAAGATAGTCTGGTGTGGTACACTGATGGATCCAAAATGGAATCAGGTACAGGAGCGGGAATATACGCAAAAGGCTACAAATGTAGCAAAAGCTTAGGGAAGATGGCAACTGTATTCCAAGCGGAAACATATGCCATTATAACCTGCGCTCAAGAGAATATAGATAGAGGGACTAAAGGTAAATCCATATATATTCTTAGTGACAGTCAGGCTGCAATCAAAGCCATGGCATCCTACAAAGTGGACTCCGGACTTATTCTGGATGCTATCCAAACCCTAAACAGGCTTGGGAAGCACAACAGGGTAAAACTGATGTGGGTCCCTGGGCACAAAGGATTCCATGGTAACGAAGTGGCTGATGAACTGGCAAGAGAGGGCTCAGCGAATTATTTTGTGGGTCCAGAACCATGTGTAGGCATCTCGACGTGTCTCGTAAAAGCCGCATTTAGGGAGTTTGCAGATCACAGACAACGAACTTGTTGGCTGTCTACTACCGGTCTACAACACTCCAAGAGATTCCTGGGCTCCACTTTCAAAGCCCGGGATTGCATTTGGAACATGAGCAGGGGGCAAATCCGCTACCTGCTTGGGGCCTTTACTGGGCACTTTGGAACCAACGACATGCTCATGAAGATGGGTCTAACCGCGACACCCATGTGCAGGTTGTGTGGGGAACATACGGAACGCATGGAGCACCTACTGTGCACATGCGATGCACTGGCTGGTAAGCGAATGAGTCTCCTAGGGGTTGGATACCCAAAACCAGAAGATTATAGGCTCATATCTCCTAGTCTCGTTGTAAGACTAATGAAAACGGTTTTCAACGAGAATGAGGAGGAGTAAGTTATCTAGGGGACCACAAAAGATCCCAATGGGTCGAAGTGTCCGAGGTATTTCTCGGCCCCTCCATAAGATAAGATAAGATAAGATAAGTGGCTAGTAGGAGTCTGTGTTTACCGTTCAGGCTTTGCTTCGTTAGTAAGGTCCTAATATGGGGATTCCTCCCATATTAAGACCTTACTAACGAAGCAAAGTTTGTAATTTAGAGTATTTTAGACAATCGGAGGTATTTTCTATCACTTCTTTGTAAGGAGGGAAAATGTTTTTCGAGTCTAGCAGATTAGCTCCTTCTGGTGGAATAGAGCCCACTTCCTCTCACAGAGAAGAAGCCTGTGTATTAGCAGTGGGACTATTTTTAGGTTAATTTTATTTTGTCATATCCAGCAGGTGTAAATTTTGATCGCAATGTATTTCTACTGATGCCCGACGGCTTTTACCGTCGAGCATCAGTATACTATGCAAGCTTGACTAAGATACAAGCCCAGCATATGATATTGTGTGAATTATGCAGCTCGTGCCAAAAAGGTTTCAAAGATTCGAGACATTTATTTTCACAACGCCGTTCAAAGTCACTTACTAATACCTCTTATTCTATAGGGAAGGGTAATATATTCTTTTAGCACTTTATAGGCATGTCAGTTTCTGTGGCAATACATATTATAATCTTATTTTTTTTTCAATAATGGATTACAACTGATGTATCAATATTGGCTAAGCAATCATATATAACAATGTCGAAATAAGTAGAAAGACTCAACATCTTTTAGCCTATGCCCAAACTTTTTACTCTTGATGTTCCGTTTTGGCCTTGTTTGGTTCGGTTTCCTATCATACTGAACAAACCATGAATACGAAGACATGTGTGATGTGACATTCACCAACCCGCACTGGGCCCGCTTGGTGTATTACGGCACATGCCCTCTATCGAGAGGAGGCCTACATTCACAGCACAACGGACCAAATGGGAGTTTAAGTGCGTAAAAGGGAGTCCATCTATCATATCCACAATAACTAGGCCCATCATGTAATATACTCATGACAACACAATTTACCTCTGATTAATATCAAGGATCACATTGCAAACACAAGTTACCTTGGCAACAAATAATTCAATCCCTCCTTACAAACGCAAACGCAATCAATTTCACCTCTCGCAAGTACGGCAACAAGTTATAAATAGAAATGTATTAGTAAACAAACCGTTATTGGAGCAAGCCGCAACTCCGGCCGTGCCCATTAGAAAGAGATTTTGTAAGTGATATCATCATTAGATGTGCGTTTGAGTTGTGGAGTTATTGGACAGCGTTAAAGAAGGATGAGGGAGAGTGTTATATATAGTTTAGATTTGTGCAGTTCTTAGATATATATTATAGTATAGTCATACATTAGCAGAGGAGCTCGTGGCTAAATAATAACAGCCGCACGGGTCGATCATCAAGGTTAAGCAACGCTTGACGAGGTCGGTCCGTGGATGGGTGACCATTTCAACATACCGAGTTTCCTCCGTGCCTCGGAAAGCACGCTAAGCCGTTGGTCCCGGCTGTCATTTGAAGATCATTGACGGTCGTTACAAGTAGTCAGAAGCTTGAGATCTGACACCAGTCTTGCCAAGGGGTACCGTGTTACCCAGTTACTGGGTTGTGGAGGTCAGATAGGCAGTCGCTCCATGTAAAACACTGGTACTCAGCTGAATCCGGTAAGATTGGAAGCCGACCCCAATATAGTTGGGAAAAGGCTAGGCAGATTGATTGAGTCATACATTAGCACCAATGAAACGTCAGAAGCTAGGTGCACTCGGGGCTCTATATATAAAGATATTCTATTAGGCCTAGATGGACTGACAGGTAGCTTGGTTAGCGCCTAGGGCCTAGCGAATTAACTGGTGAAAAGTTAAGTGAAACGAACGATTTAAATGCTTGTGATCGGCCGAACTGTGCTCTTGGCGCCTTCATAAGACGCCTAGCATTGTGACCTTAAGGTATTATGATTGTCAAATGTCTGTTGTATCGAATTTCACCACATGACTTTTAGGTAGAGCGTTTCAATGCCCTAACTTCTGTACTTCTTAAAATTGAAAGAGAGACAGCGACAGTCTATCAGCGATAACTATCAATATCTTTATAACATCAGCAGAATGCTATTGATAAACAACAACAGGAACTATTATTTTTAATTTAAAAGGTTGTAAGGCTATCAAATCCCAGCCAAATCCACCATCCCATGGTACTGTTTGCCTAATATACAGTAAAGCACTCGAAAAATGCGACAGTAATGAAAATTGTCCCTCCTCGGCAGTCGGGTAAAAAAATAATAATGCATTTTTAGCAAAGACTTCGTATCAATGATCAAAATATTAATTATAATAGTAAAAATGTGGACAGAGTAGATGTTACAAAATTTATAGGAATTTTTATTGACAGTCAACTGACATGGAAGGCACAGGTGGATTAAATCTATGAATAGCTTGGCGCTTAAAGAGAGCTTAAAGATTAAAGAGGTGCTTAAGCACTTTATAATTTAAAAAAAAGTTGTATCAAAACAGTATTCATATCATAGTCTTGTCGTTTCCATTTTAAGGTTTGGTATTTAATATTGAGGCAATTGTACCGAAAGACGGATAATTTTAAAGCCCAAAAACGTCATAAGGAAACTTCATTTAAGTCTCTAAATAATAGAAAAGGAGAAAAGGTGGTAAGGAAAGAAAGATAGAAAGTAAAATAGTTTATTTGCGCCAGCCACGACGTATATCATAAGTAAATAAAAATAAACTGAAATAAAACCATTACAAACTATGCATCACAATCACGCAAAACATTCATCGGTCAGCATAATGCTGGGACTCTCGTGTGAGCCAGAGCCACAGTGCTGGTTTTCAGCGATAGCCGGTGTCGACTGGGTGACATTATACATAACCATGTTCTAGTTTAATCGTCTAACCACTCAGGAATAGGTCTTGCACGTCATAAGGAAATGTCATTAAAGCCTCTTAAATAGAGTAACTGGACTGCTTTTGACCACTATTTAAGCATACATGGTAATCAAAATGCTACTAACTATACAACCAGTACAGCAGTGAGTTTAACATGATGGTTAGGTTACTATGCAAAATGTAATTTTGTTCAAATGTTCTTCTCTTCCTCACACACTATTGTCTACCTAAATATCTTTTTCGTTTTTCCTTTTCGCGGGTCTGTTGGTAGAAATATCTTAAGAAATAAGCAGTATCTTTGTACTCTATTGTCTTGATGTGTTGTCTCTGTGCATTATATTGTGTGTTCATTAATTATAAAGATAAGTTTTTAAGCTGACATGGTACTTAGTATAAATGTCTTTTGTCTGTAGTAGGTTTTAACTTTAAAGTTTAGTTTATAGTTCCTACATCTAGTTTATAAAACAGTCGCAAATTTTTGTATTACGTTTACTTTTTTCTTTCTCCCCTATTACGTTCAGTTAGTTTTCATTAATAGTTATTATGGCAATGTTATCTCACTGAAAGTATAACGAAAAAAACGAGAGATTTAACATTATCTACGCAGTGTAAAGGTATTCGTGGTTCTCTATTGTGTCACCTAACTTTTTTTTCCATAATTTAAAGTGCCATAACTTTTTTTGTCCTAGCCATCATTTGTCCGAATGATAACTTACCCGAACTTAATATCACATGCCATAAAATTGAAATCTCTAAATATAATATGTCCTAAATCCGTTTGTCATAAATATTACAATCAATAATATACAAAAGACATAAAACCGTTTTCAATAAAAGTTATAAGACCTAAATACAATTCAATTAATTTTGGGTCAGAATAAAGCATTTGCTTGAGAACACTCGGTTTTTGTAAGCAAGCAAGCATGCAGCATGCAAGCAAACACGCAGCATGCAGCATGCAAGCAAGCTTGCAACTTGCAGCAGGCATGGTTTCTGTCACGGCTCCGGCGCTGCGGGGCTCCGGCTGTCCCACGCGAGTTTATCGACGCAGATGGGTTTAACGCTCACCACCGCAGCTTCGGCTTGCTAGCCTCAGCCGCGGCGGCGAGTGTTCCAACCACCTGCTCCTCAACTCGCGGGCCACCTCGCCCCTTCGCGCCTACGCGATTTTAAATTACACTCTAGGGGTAGGGCAGACCCCCCCCGGTGGGTTCCCGCTTTGTCGAGGCGGGGGGGCTCAGTAACCGTGGCTTGGTCACCCACGGTGAAGCGAAGAGGAACCCGAGGAGGGGCCGCTCGCTCGTCAAGGCTTTTGCCGATTAAGCCGACGACGTAGCGGCCAACTAGTAGGTTGCGGTGCCGTTTGGTAACAGGCGACATCGCAACTGAGGCGGGCCGCGATGTCTTATGGAGATTCCCAGGTCCCATACGATATCGCGGCTGAGGGTTGGAGGCCGCGGTGAGGGCCCGGTGACGGACAGCCGCGGCGGGTTCGCGGTCAGTGCTAACGCGTGGTCGTGTTTCCGCCATAAGCGGCACTGGAGGACACCGTGGAGTTTTAGTGGGTTAGAGTCCCACATAACTGCACTATCTCTCCGTGGTATTGCAGTATGCATAAGCATTTCACCACGAAAAAAAAAAAAAAAAAAAAAAAGGGGTAGGGCAGACAAGACTACGTGGAATCGGATTTACAGCGATTCGTTTCTGACACTAAAACCTAATTTTTAGCAAATGTTTTGACAAAAAAAAATATTATACATTCGGACAAATACACATTATTTAACACAACACTTAGGACATATGACTTTAGGTCATGTACAATTAGGAGATGCAATTATTATAGTACTTGATATTTCGACAGAATACTTTTAGAACTAAAGATTATGTTAAACAAAATTTTGGGATTTTGAATATTATGGTTACTGAAGTTTTAGCAAACTTGTTATGGATAATGATTTTCGGACAAACAATTTTAGGAGAAGAAAGAGAGTACCGTATTCTTCGGGTACATTTGTCGAAAAGTACTTCAAGATTTTAGAAGTCCCCAAAAGAATGACAGAGAGAGAACAGGGGAGTGACCATAAGCTCTTAGAGCGGTATCAATTTGATATCGAGTAAGTGACAGATGTATACAAGTCAGATACATCTGTCCCTTATTCGATCTCAAATTGATACCGCTCTAAGAGCTTATGGTCACCCCCCTGTCCCACTATTCCCGGTTCTTGATCACTCCGCCATAATTGATTGTAGTTACCTAACTAGGAATTAATACGGATTGGGGCCGATTGTTATCTAGGGAATAGCCTAATAATCTGACATCATGTATTATGTAGGAATATAACTAGTAGGAAGTAAGCATTATATCGTTCTAGTACGATATATTATTAATGTGTCCTATGTAAATTTCGTGAGGAAACCTGGACTTAGTAATAGGATTATATGAGTTTGAAATCATCGACCCGCCTTGAGCAAGCGTGACGATGTCAATGCTCGTGCCTTCACTGCATGGGAAGAGGCCTAAGCCCTGCAGAGGGTGATTAACAAGCAGCTATTATTATTATTATATGAACTTGATTTGAGTGCCTACATTTTAGAGATTATAAATTCACTCGCACAAGTAACATAATTCACCTAATTCTCCGTAACAAGACTAGCGCTAGATTGTAAGCAATTCCAATTCCATTAAACATTCCGAGGTATCTGCAAATACAAAGCTGTAATAGAGCTGCGCGGTGGTGTTACAAACTCGGAATAAACGTGCACCTCTAGTCGGCAAGTCAGTCACGCGCTGAAATGCAAACTAAGACACCTGCGTTTCCCCTCTCTTATCAAAACTGTAAACACTAGAAACAATCCTTGTACAACCGCGGATTGAGAGCAGTTTCGCTCGGCTCCAATTTACATTGATACCAGCCGCATCACGGAGCTCATTCCGGATTTCGCGACGCATCCCATTAAGAGAAACATCTAATTTTGAAGTTTGTTGGTACGAAACGAACAAACAAGCCCGCACCTCATTAAGCCGTGTTTATTTTTGCATTATACAAATATAAGCTGTTTATAGTCAAACTTACGTCTTTGATGTCGTCTCACACGAGACAGTGTTGGAGTTTTCGGCGGTTTGGTTTTGACGCTCCTGTAGCAGTTTTGAGGTTCTTCCTTGCTTGTTTTTTGTTTGAGCATCGGCAGTTTGAAATTCGAGAACATTGCAAGCACATCACTCACACACTTTTAAAAAAACACTGACACTGTCACGTACGCGAAGATGCCATTTTTGAAATGATTGTGGAATACACGGTTGCTAGAAGCGTGCGTTCCCGCGTCGGTTTCTAAATATTGTGACTTGTTGTTTTCGGAGCACGCGGGTAGTTTATATTTAGATCGCACGCGTCTGGTGTCGGCTCTGGCCGTCTGTTATACATATACATACGTTTTTAATAAATAAAACTCGATACAAATATTACCGGCAATAAAGTATTATAAATAGTTTGTTCGTCTTTTATCTTGAGTTAATGGATGGTTCTCTGTGCACGTGTGATTGGTCTTGTTCGGTAGACAGATGTTTGTTTGTTATTAATGGTTTGTATCAATGGACGTACCGTATCTATGACGTAAGGTGCATCGGTTATATAGTGGTCTCATTTTTATACTCTGTGGCAAACTGACATTCAAATTGATATTTGTGTAACGATTCGACAAATGAGACTAATCGGTGGCACGATTTAGATCGACACTTAATATTTGAAAAGATAAATTTTAGTCGGTCGTTGGTTACAAGATATTATACCATTCATCGTAAAAACAGTTGTCTTGTCAGTTTGGTCATGTCGCCTTGTGCTCCTAATTTTCGCTTGATATTTAATAAATATTACATAGTTTAAAAATAAGTGTTTCTATTATTCTCACACAATCATACAGTCCACGTTCATCACTAGTTATCATTTTGGTCCTTCGAGCCGGATAATTCCAAGTCATTTCCTCTAACTTAACTCCGCCTTAAATCATCAAATTGACAGTAATTATAGTTTCTTATTTGTTGACATTAATCAAGGTATTTTTTCTTTGTCATGGAGGTCTGAATATGAGTATATAATGTAGACGTATAATGAATAGACAAAAAAGTGAATCATAGTCCAGACATAAATTAACATATGTGAAACTAACTATGCTGTCTCAACTCGCATTAGTCATACATTTCGAGGAAGCTACCGAGATGTTTGACTGAACACCGTCTAGGCAAATCTCCGTATGCCAGATATCCCTAAGTGATGACTGTCAAAACATTAATGATAATAATAACAGAAAAGACAATAATTTATCAGAAAAATAAAACTTGCTAAAATTGCAGTTTCTAAGTAGTTTTTAATAGAGTTTGTGTCTAAGTAAAAAACAGTCAGACTAATTTCGGACAAGCCATTGTACGATGACCATGCGGAAGCTCACCGACTTGCTGGTCAGATCAGATCACGGCGGTTAACAGGACTCACGGTGAGCACTACCATAAGAACACCCAAAGTCAGAGTGGCTTGGGAGCAGCTCATCAGTGATTCCGTCAAAGTTTTTCCAGACAAGCATGACCTTCAGCAATGAA
Organism: Orthosia incerta; assembly: GCA_948252205.1. Classification (NCBI taxonomy): domain Eukaryota; kingdom Metazoa; phylum Arthropoda; class Insecta; order Lepidoptera; family Noctuidae; genus Orthosia; species Orthosia incerta. Next base: position 25,698,377 of record OX411746.1, read on the forward strand.
GACAACGAATAAAAAGATCCTTCCATGACAGCTAATTCATTTTGAGTACTCAGTATTAATGGAAAACTGTCGAAAAAGACATCTATCGCCTATATTTCTGCTGCTGGAAATGTATTTTATCGGTTTGGAAAACTGCATGTGAATTGATTATCCTATATTTTACCCGCCCCAGAAAGCCCCAGAAAGAGGGTCATGTTATATTTTAATTGCATAGCTGCTGGCGTTGTAATAGGATAACAAACACGTGGCATAAGAAATCAATACACAAATGGACTATCCAAAACCATTTCGTAGAATCAGTTTGATCAAAGTAACATTTATTGGCAGTATAAATTCTGATATTTTCCTCTAGTAACACGAGAAGTCTTAGTGTTGGGGTGATAATATCAAGCAATAAAATAACACAATATTTGAGGTAACATCTTGGTCTGTTCGCGTTAATAAGGATATTGGATATATCGAGATTGGATATAGTGTTAGTATTGTTTTTTTTTGTAAAATAAATGTAAGCTTACATAACTTATATAAATACTTATGGTAAACATCAGATTACAGAAGAGTGTGTTCGTTTTAAGGGGCTGACTTTACTAAGCACCATGCTTGCTTGATCATTTAGTTATACATACATACATAAACTTACGCTTTTTAGGTAGGATAAGCAGAAATTACAGCACGCCACCTACTACGCCTAAAAACTTTACCAGCTATACTTAAAAACTGTAATTTGAAATCCTACATAATCTATTCAACCATTAGGTTGTTATTATTTCTTTTGCCGTAAGTACCTACTTTTTTGCAAGAAAACTTTACGAACTATGAAAAAGGTGACGAGATCAACACCATCAAACACGTAATTTACAAACAACCGACCTATCCAACACGTTCTTTTTTCAAATCTAATAAAAATACAAAGTGACGAAATTCTTAAACTCTACATCAAAATTAAATATATGAGCAGGTACTTAAAGACTACTTTGGCACAAAAGAATACGGAGTCAAATGTTGACTCAATGTCATCTAATAGAGGATGATGCCAACGGTCGCGTCATTTAAGAAAAACACTCTGAAAATAATCAGTCGCGGACACGACCGGAAATCGGCCATCTTGGATATACGTCAACGGATAAGAACTTTTTTCGGGAAGTGGGTTAATTCGTGGATAAAAATGGTTTAGGATGGTGGCATTAAATATCTGCGACTATTACTGTACTGCACATAGAAGTAAACGTTTTCAGCTACTTAAGTTTACTTTAAAACGATGTGTCTTTTTTGTTTGTATCTTTTCTATACTAATATTATACAGAGGAAAGATTTATTTGTTTGTACAGAATAGGCTCCGAAACTACTGGACCAATTTAAAAAAAATCTTACACCTTTAGAAAGCTACATTATTCCTAGGTAACATAGGCTATATTTTATCCCGAAAACGGGTCCTGTGGGGTGGTCCACGGGAGTGAAGCCGCGGGGAACAGCTAGTATTTTATAACATCATAAAGGCCTATTAAATGGTTACCATAATGTTATCATAATTCACGATACAGACAATTTATTTTTCTTAGTGTTTACCATATTTGCAGTTTGAGTTTACCATCGTGGTGAAAGGATAAGTCAGCAAGACTCTGCGTTACCGAGTACTAGCTGTCCAGGGTGCGCCGGGCGTTTGGAATCGCGATGCGATTGAGATTAACGCCACTCGGGGAGGCTCCTTTCATGCAAACACAATTTAGCAAAATGGGGTTTTATAGACCCGTCTGATACCCAGTGTGAGTGCGGTGCCCCTTTGCAAGATATGGCACACATGCTGGAGTGTCCCAAGTGCCCATACTCCTGCACTTTGGAAGACCTTATGCTCGCCACTGACGCCGCAATCGGGGTGGCCACCTACTGGGCCCAAAAATTATGTTTCCCATCGACTCGAAAAGAAGAAGAACCATATTTGCATTAATGAATGACAATAAGACGCAACAGTGAGTGGTCGGTTGGTCACCATTGTCGGCTTTATTTTGTAAACATTAGTTGAAATTATGTAGCTGCAGTATTTCTAGAACATTTTTATCGGGTTACACTAATGTTGATTCCGTTGATTTTCAGAAAAGAAAAAAATGATGACAAAGAGGCCGAGCTAACAAAATATGGATAGACTATGTGAAATATAGAACAACAATACTTACGTATGTAAGTGAAGACAGGTCGAAATGACCCCGAATACAATGGGATTGAATTAAAAAAAAACAAACCTTTAAAATCACAATTGTAACTACACCAAGTTGTTTATCAAAGTTTTTACAATAAAGCTGATTTATTTACATCAGCAGATATTGACAACAACTGAAGTCAAATTTGAAGCATTCAAGCAATAACGATCTCCCTGAACTGGTCCATTAGCAGAATCTGACCGTATCAGTCGAGGTTAAGACACTAATAATAATGTACCGAAATCGGACGTTCAATAGTTAGAGCTGTGCTGAGTCAGATGAATTGTTCTGTCGTTTGTCTTATATCTAGTGAACTTACCTTTATTTTGTGTGGGGCAATCCTCATGAATACTATCCGTCTGTGGAACGGAGAGTTATGTTGGACGCTAAACGACTAAAACCACACAGATCCTACCGTTACCATGCGTTGGGGTTACTGTTAAATTCTCGCCCACCATTGACCATTAAGACGCGCTTGGATCAAGAGCGCGCCTCCTCTTTAGGCCTGACTGGTCGAGCAATGACTCAGCCTCAAGATCGCCGATCTAGTGTACCTTTCATTTTAGTCGTTGTTCGGTGTTGAGGCACACGAAAGACCATCTCAGACACCAATCTGCTTGGTCCTCATCATCGGACAAAATTCATACCTGGAACAAAAGATAATGTGATAAGTTGGTTTCGGTGTTTATTTTCGACCTATTTCGACTATGCCTTGGTCATCATAATGTATAGCCTTTAACCGTATGTAATAATAATGTACCTTTCAAATGATGAAACATTTTTTCAAATCGGTGTAGATGTTTCAGAGATTACTCTACACGTAAGAACAAACTCACCGAATTTGGGATCTCTCTTTATCAATATTAGTTAGGTATGTTTAGGTTAGTGCAAAAGTGTTTGTTTACTCGTATATATATGCTTTTGTTTATTTTTTTATTTTATATATAAATATTATTATTAACCCAAGTCACAGTTAACCAACGTTTGTTGCGATTTGGATATCAGAAAATTAAAAAAAAAATTGAGATATTTTTTCAATCTAATGAGAAATCGGAAATGCTTAGATTTTACAATTAATTTTAAGTCAAGACACGAACAGTTTAACATTTCATAAATACAAAGAATAAGCACCAGGCCCAGGTTGTATCTTTGCCATCAAATCTAAAGAAAACACCCAAAGCCATTAAAAACATAACTAAGAGAAAAAATAAACATTAATACAACATCATCTACAACCCCACATAAACTCAAATACACACGTCATCTCCCTTAAACAGCAATGCCCGCCCTTTATAATAGTCCTGCAGGGACTAAGAATGGACCCATGAGCGCGGCAGTTTTAATTACACACTTAACGAGGTCGATGGTGTGTCGTTCAGAACAGGTATAGGGTTCTTTTCTATCAGAGATGTGCGAGGTAGCTTTTTAAGAGAGGGAAAAATTGGCAATTTGATCATTTTATTTTCCTAGTATGGATTAGCGCAGCTCTGAGCTATCACTCACACAACTTCAGTGGAAACTATCGCACATTTTCACAGCACCGCTACATATCCTCCCTCCGCCTAGCTACCTCGGACATTTGTTGTAAAAGCACCCTTATTCCAGGTGCCAGTTGACAGGTAGAAAATGGTCTAACTTTTGCTATTAGCGCTCACGATGTGTTTTTGTTTTCTGGACCTTCGGTCCTTCCATGGTTTTTGGATATTTTGTGACCCTAAAGTTTATAGGTTTAGGTTTCAGTAAATGAATGTGGATAAGTTTTGTGTCGTGTGATTTGGATTATTGTGGTCGGCAAAGAGTTTTGGGTTAATGTCTGTGGTAATGAAAACCTTGGTGTAATTATTCGGGTTCTATGTTCTTTAGTAGAAGGGTTTTATTATTAGTATAGAGGTAGATACTCTTTTGTAAGTAAAAGGGACATGTAATGTGGAGGAATGAAGAAAATGTCTTAAGGAAAGTGAGTATGAATGTGGATAACTATAAATACGAGGATGGGAAAATCAATGGATCGATGACTGGTCCACATGATATGGCTAGAAATGAGGTGATGGCAAATGGAGATGTGCACTGTGTGTGTGGTAAGATAATTATAGTGATGATGGGGTAGGTAATAATGAAATAATTATTGATTTAATTATGTGTTTTAACGCCACAAAAGTCGCGCGCACATTATGTGTGCGTAAGATATTGTTGTTTCTATTGTGTCTGCTAATTAATGGTGTTAAAATAATTGAGATATATATGTCATTTGGAATTCAAATCATTTTTATTAGACCAAAGCTTAGAAAATTCATTATAACTAAACAATAACATGATAACTCAACGAACGAAGCGTCCAAACAAAACCAATATTCCTACCACGGCCACTAACGTATGAACACCAAAATTAGTGCTAACATACACAGCATTCAAATAATCCACCCAAACTGGTAAAATTAATTTCAAAACTCTACTGCCTCCGAGTTAGGGTGCAGTCCCATTGAGCGCTATAAACTTAGACAGTGAACTGTAATTTATATATTAGATAGTTGGCTAATAAACGTTAGCGTCGAAAGGCCTCTCACTAGGTGGACCTTGTGCTTTCCTATTTATCAAACAGACAGCAAAAAGTAAATGTTAATGAGGCGACGTCCTCCGGGTCTCTAGTCAAAATGGGCGTGCCCCAAGGTTCAATTCTCGGCCCTTTCCTTTTTCTTGTTTACATGAATGATCTCCCTTTTATGATGGCCAAATTATCGGATATAATTCTATTTGCTGATGATACTTCGCTAATTTTTAAAATAGATAGGAAAGATACGGATGTCTTACATGTCAACGAAAGTCTAATTGTTCTCTCGGAATGGTTCGCAGCTAACAATCTTATACTGAATGCGAAAAAAACAAAATGTCTAAAGTTTTCTTTACCAAATGTACCTCAACGTGACCTAAATCTAAATCTTGACGGCAAAAATCTTGAAATAATAACGGAAACTGTATTCTTGGGGATTACTATCGATTCAAAATTGCAGTGGGGCGCGCACATTAGAACTCTTTCGGGCAGGTTAAGTTCGGCTGCCTATGCAGTAAGGAAGATAAGGCAGTTAACCGATGTAGCCATAGCTAGACTAGTATACTATGCTTATTTCCACAGTATTATGTCTTAAGGCATTCTGCTGTGGGGGTCAGCAGCAGACGTTGACTCAATTTTTATCTTACAAAAGAGGGCAATCCGCGCGATCTATAAAACAGTATACGCTTTTATAACAAGTTGCCTAAGTCAGTTATAGAACTGACCGATGGAAAGTTCAAAAACTACATCAAACGTGTCTTTATTAAAAAAGCATATTATAAAATCAAGGACTACGTTGAAGATAAAAATTTTGGCTTTGACACCCTCTGCGCATGCGGCTTCCCTGGTAACTCATATACGGCACAAATATATGGATATCTCTAACTATTCTCAATCTCATTTTTTTCTCTTTTAATTAGACTTTTTACAATATTTTTCAATCATCATTATAGCCCTTTATGTAGGCTTTCTAGATTTCTAGATGATTGTTAACTTTTTATTTCGTACATTTTTTTTTTGTTTTTATTTTTTTAATTTCGAACGACTTATTGTCGGGCCTATTTTGTCCCCCCATATCCAAGTACTAATGCTGCAACATGGAAATATTGTACACACAAAAAAAATTTAAAGAGTAACCATGGAGTTTCTTGCCGGTTCTTCTTCATAGGAAACGACTAACCCGAACCGTGCACCTTTTTTCGACGTTTTATCAGTGCCCATGTAGGCCTATGTAAAATAATAACATTTGATTTTGATTTTGACCGATGACCTGCTTAAGGCTGCGGGAAATCGATGGATGCGAGAAGCACAGGGCCAGTCGATGTGGCGATACTTGGGGCAAGCCTATGTCCAGCAGTGGACGTCTTTCAACTGAAAGGATACAGACGATGTTGAAAAGAAAGAAAATACAAAAAAGATTTTATTTGCGCCAGGCACGAAGCAAGACATTACAAAAATAGTAGTCGAAGAAAAAACTTAAGTACAAAAAGCTAATACCGATCAAATTCATTGGTGAGCTGCAAACTATGTATAAGCAACCTACCTAATTGATCAACGCGATTCGATATATATCACGCCGATAATAATAAAAGCAATTTATACCAAGCGAAATTGCAAGCGAACGCGATGCAATTCAACCGATTTGCACTTGAAATCTTAGAATTATACTTGCGCGATATCGCCAATCGACGCAATTTAAATTGCTGTTACATCGCGAGATGAATCATGGCAGCACGAGTTTCACTGCAAATGGTGACCATGACGTCCACGGCCGCACTTAAAGTAACGACGTAAAAGAAGAGATAGCTCTTCTTGAACTACAAAATAGCTCCTATTAGATAAAATCCCTCAATGGGACCGCGCCCTTAGGTGTGTACCATCGTAAATCACTAAACTAAACCCACTCAGGCAAGTTAAATTAAGCCTAAGAAAGTTATTACCCACCTAGGTAGCGTATCAATGCGATCTCAAGTTTAGCTAGAACTGTATTTTGTAAAGGCTGTCGTAGACTGGCGTTATGCATTCTTTTTTCCTGCTTATATATTACAAGATGAAAAAAAAAACATGCTGCATCGTTGTCGCATTGTCGTATTGCACCTGTCTGCGGGAGCTTTGAATGTTAGATTTACTGCCAGTTCCATGTTTACTGTTCTCAGTTGACTATGTATGGACTTTACATGGTATGTTGGTTTTATCTTGTGTTAAACTTTGCGTATGGAAGCTTAGTTTATAGTCACATCGTTGTAATTAAAGTTAGGTTATTGCAATTTGAAGCTGCGTACATTCAATTAAGTTTTCTCGTACACTCCTCCTCTTTTTTAATTAATTTATTGTGAGGTCCAAGCTTAACTAGGAAACTAGATAGCCTTGTCTACAAGGACAGCCAATGGGTTCGTAAATAAATACAAACCCTCCCAATCCCGATACAATTAGCACACAAAAACGACCGCATTCGTTCCGTCCTCGCCGCTAAGACCCGTCGCGTTGTCCTTGTCAATAAATTCAAACCAGCCCGCGAAATGCTGAGATATAGTTAAAATACAGCTAAAAAAGGAGTTTCTTGTCCGTATGGTAGAATCACTTAATCACGATCCAGCCTTTGTTGTCCCCCCAGCGACGCCCTGAGCCAAGATTCGACCCCATAGGGTGTAGCCCTCAGCGTGGTCGCTTAGGTTAAGCTTTTTGTGCCTGGCTGGAGGATATGGTTTAGTCTCCACAGGGAACCGGTTAAGCAGATAGTAAATCGTATGATTTAACTGTGACATTAAAAAAAAAGGTAGGTGTACTCAACATGGTGCAAAGTTTCCCCTCTTATGTTATCCTGCCGTGCTTGAGTAAATCCCCAAATCCCCGATTGGGCTCCCCTACTAATATTTTCGCGAGTGCGGGACATTTCGGTAATGCATGTGAATATGTAACATTTTTGACAACTTCATCGCTGATAGACATTTAAATGGGTGAGGATATATGCGCTGTACTATAGGTGCATTTCTGCCCAACCCTCCGCGGAATTCAATCGTGATATAATTTTATGAATGACAATTTACCGGGACCAGCAGGATAGAGAAGTGTTGAAGGCATTATCACCCAAAATATGATTGTTTCTTTGTATAATTCAGAGCAAATATGCAAGACAAAGTGATATATGCGCTGCACAATTACTAATGATGTGGCAAAGTTTTGGGCCAAACCAATTTACAAACCGTCATGCTAGAAGAAAGCAAAATTTTGCTTCATTCCTATGATGTTAATCTAAACAGCAAAGTTAAATTTTATTTAAAACTCATAAATGAAAATAGGGGAAAGACATATTTCAACTTCAGAAGTTAAAGTAATATTTTCGGTAGAAATTTGAGTCAGTTACATGAATAAATTCCATTCATGAAGATTTGAAATAAAAAATATGCTTCGAAAAGGCAATGAAGCAGAATGTAAGAGAATCTTATATGAAAAGTTTTACTTTTTATATGGAAATACAGACAAGTATGATATGAAAATTATTTAAATGTATTCTAGTATTTATTGAAGATGTTTTCTGATATTGATATTTTTAGAAATATTAGAATGGAGTTTATGATATTGGATTTTCAGTTTATTAAATTCCAATTCCAATTCCATTTCCTTTGTTTTTTCCATTTCGATGTGAGATTTGATAGTTTCAATTCTAGGCAATATTCATATCGGCGTTTCTGCTTCACTTACACTTATTTATTTTCAGCCTTTGTCAATATATATATGGTCCCATTTAAGAAGGAATAAACCTATTATTAATGTCAAAAATAGTTGTAAAGTGGGCAAGCAAAGAGCCCTTCACAAAGTTGTATTAAACCCTAAGGAGAAGACCCACGTCCTTTCATTTATTATCAAAAGTTTCTAGTTTCCCAAGACAGTTTGACATAACCTTTATCTATAATAATCAGTTAGTATCTCACCTTAGTTCCCCGAGAAACTTTAGTCTAAAAACCAAAATAATTATAACCAGCCGTATAAATTTCCCATTGCTGTAACACTGGGCTTCTCTATGAGTGGGAATGGGCCTTATTCCACCATGTGGGCCCCATGCGGGTTGGTAGATGTCACATGTCTTCGACTTTTTGGTTCTTGGCCTTGCCAGTTTCCTCACGATGTTTTCCTTCACCGTTTTTAAAGAATGGTGATGAAATAGTTTTCTTCTTTGTATGAAAAGTGGCCTCGCCCAATATGCTGGATAAGGCAACAAACCTTTATTTATATTTAACCCCCGACGGAAAAAGAGGGGTGTTCCGTGTTATAAGTTTGACGTGTGTACCTGGGTGTTTGTGTATCTGTCTATGGCATCATAGCTCCTAAACAGATGAACCGATTTCAATTTCGTTTCTTTTGTTTGACTGGGTGACTTTATCGAGTGTGTTCTTAGCTATATTTGATGAAAATCGGTTCAGCCGTTCTTATGGGCATTTTACTGTTTGAATCGGGGTGTTTTCGCAAGATATCGTGTCATAATTACGTGTTCAATTTATTGTCGATCGAAGCTTGTCTATTATTAGATAAATTATGTAGCATTCATGAAATAAAAATGTGTCTGGGGTTTTTTTAATTGTATTTGTTCTTAAATAATGTTAGTATAGAATGAATCTGAAACTTTCCCATCCACGAACAGTCAACACCAAAAAACAAGTCAAAAACACTGAAGTGGTGGAAATAATTTACAATATTCTCCACTGACAGCCAATTCGGGCATGTATGATAAAATCACCGAACAACTTTCAATTACCTGCACCATCACCTTTATTTACCAGGCAGTAAGATTCATAATCGTTCGCATTTTATTCAGACTACAGTTGTATACTGTTATCGACCGTAACGCTCTTATTTATTGTACGATAAGGTTCATAATTGCTTGTATTTTATTCGCGATATGGTCGTGGTTTACTATGATAGTACGCCTGTTTGCCGTTATGGCGACAACTAATATGAAAGAATCAAGTTTTTGTAAGTACGGAGAATGTTTTTGTTTGGTGAAGCGATTTAGTGTTAAAATGTTTTGTGGCTCGTATCACTTGTTGTACACTTAGATAAATAGTCCGGGAATGCTTTGGAAATATTTATTTGATGATCTGAAAAGAGTATCAGCTGGTTTAACATCTTACTCAAGTAGGGTGTCTGTGTAGGGAAGTGATCCGTTTCTGTTTAAAGATTTCTTTGGAATGTATGTCTTTCATATTTTTTTTTACAAAACATTAGGCTTTGTCATTACGATAAGAGTATTTTCACGTATAAAATAGGTACAATCGTACACAGGAATGAAAACTAACGGGATAGTGATTGTTGGCGACTGGCTGGTGCAGCCTTTTTGTTTATATATTAAACCTTTTAGCTATTTTTGTACTGACAATGTTTTTGGCATGTTTTATTTGTCAGGCTTTGGTGCCAGTCCATATATGTGATTTGAGTTTGCAACTATTATAAAATTAACAACGAGTAACTATCTAAAGGGTTCTCATTTAGCATTATTATACAGTCCACCAATCGTCCGTAACAGTGATGAGATGAGCATTTGAAAAGCAGGACAAAAAACCGGCCAAGTGCTTGTCAGACTTCGTACATTTAGGGTTCCGTACCAAACCGCAAAATTAATTGGTTTTAATAGAAAAAACGAGGAATTTCAAAGTAAAAATGTGATTTATCGATATATTGGTATATGTTAGTAAAATGTACGTAATAATGAACATTATCGCTGAATTTCAAGTTCACAGGTCAAAGGGAAGTTAAAAGATATTCGGCCCAAAATTTTGTAAAAAATGTCAAATTTGGTGGCTTCTCATTCCTTTGTTTTTCAATATTACTTAAAACAAATATTACAATATTTATCTTCTCTACGAGCTCTAAATAGCTGTATGGGAGATCCCCTTAAAAACAAACAAAAAATATTTTTTGACAATCTGTATAGCTTTGGATCAACAATTTGAAGACTGCTTGAAGATTTGCTAGAACCGTTTGGCTGTAAAACTCGTGTGTCAGACGACGGACAGACGGACCCATGAATGACAGCAATAGGGCTCCGTTTGGATCCTTCGGTTACGGAACCCTAAAAGGAATAACGATGAAAGAGATAAAATACAGTAAGCCACGATTTATGAATTAAGTATTTCAATTTGAGTATGTATCAAACTTTATAATGGCCGGTTTCTGATGACATTGCAGAATGGTTTGACACGTTCTTAACTCAAAATACTCAATTTCGAAATCGGGTGTTACCGTTTCTTTTCTTTTTCGATCTTTAATGTCCTGCTTTTCAAACGCTCATGTGATAGAATAGTAAATTTTGTGTCGAGGATAAAAAAGTCGAGATTTTAACACGAGCCAATTTTAACGTGATCCGAAGGCGAACGTCGAAATCTACATGCGAGTGTTAAAATCAAGAATTTTTATGCAAGACACAAACGATTCTTTTTCCACTACCTAAAGAGCTTACTTAATTAAATGCAAATAAGTTCCAACAACAATTTAATATTATAGGAACGTTCAGACTAAAAACCACAGACTATATACACACTATCAACGCGCGCTTTTTCGAGAGGTGACAGGTTCGGTATCATTCTGCCAGTTACATAATGATCCATACAAAAGTCATTTCATAAGAGCTTACTTAATTAAATGCAAATAAGTTCCAACAACAATTTAATATTATAGGAACGTTCAGACTAAAAACCACAGACTATATACACACTATCAACGCGCGCTTTTTCGAGAGGTGACAGGTTCGGTATCATTCTGCCAGTTACATAATGATCCATACAAAAGTCATTTCATAACTGTTACTATGTAATTTTGTATTTTTTTTTTTATCTTGTGTCTATATGTTTTTTTTCTTTTTTATCGATAGGCTCGCTTTGACCACTATCTCGCCTGATGGTAAGCGATGATATGGTCAACGGTGAAGCACGCTTGCCTGTACGTACAATGAAAGTATTCGCAAAATGCTTTGTACGTATGGGTGGGATGTCCACCATGTACCGGTGGCGCATTGCCGTACGTCTTGTTGTCCGGTGATGGAAAGGGCGGAATCAAATTGTGCAGTTCCATCGCACACTCCCCGAAATGTAACCGATAAAAAACTGACAGACTGGCCACTTGGCGTCTATGTTCAAGGCTTTGAGGCGACCAGTGCATCGTGGCCGATAAGCCTCTTGGCCCGTTTGTCAATCGACTCAAGTGCATCAAGTTGATATTTGGCAGATCCGTCCCAGAGGTGACAGCAGTACTCCATGCATGACCGAACTTGCGCTTTATACAGTTTGAGCAGCTGTTCAGGCGTGAAGTACTGTCTCACCTTTGCAAGGATCCCCAACTTTTTTGCAGCCATCTGAGCCTTGGCCTCAATGAATGGACCAAAATTGAGGGTCGATGTTAACGTAACACCAATAAGGTCGAGATGGTCCGTTATCGGCACGGTTACAGCACGGCAAGATGGAGCCGGGTGGAATAGGCTCTTTTTTGCTGCATTGAATAAATATTTTCATATTTCGAAACGAATTTCTTAGGTAATAATATGTTACATAATAGACAAGAAAGAAGAAAAAGAAATTATCAGATTAGAAGGAAGCGCAATGATTAATAACTTGCTACTGCCACTATGGATTTAGAACATAGAACATTAATAACCCACATAAAAAATAACATACAACCTCACCAGCCAAGCGAATATGAAAACAATAACTTACAAAAGTCATTCATAAGAAACAAAGCAATAAATAGACAAAAAAGAGAAGAAAAAAAACGAAGGAGACCCATCACACAAACAGGCCGTGAGTTTAGCTCACCCCCGTTTACATAAGTCTGATTTATTCGAGCGATGTCGGAGCCAAAGTTGTTTAGTACAATGTGCTTGTTATTTACATACATTTGTGTAAATATTACTAGTTACAGACGTTGAATTATGTTGAATTGTAATAGTGGAGTTCGAAAAAGTTTTGGGACTGTTTTGACTGTATGTAGTTGTGTTGTGAGACCGCTAGCTTGATGATAAGGGCTTCTTATTGTAGCAGTCATAAGAAGGTATCTTTAAACTTGAAAGATACAATGCTGCTGGACTTAATTACAACGTTATGGAACATGACAATGGGCTGGTTTTGCTTTGAGGGCTCATAGGAGTTTAAACAATAATATATTCAAAAACGTAAAAAGTGTTTTCATCCATAGGGAACACGCTACTGGTATAAAAATGGCCGGTTATCTTATCCTTCTCAGGGTCTCAAACTATCTTCATACCAAATTCCATCTAAATCGGTGCAGTCGTTTAGTCGTGAAAAGATAACAAACATACAGAGTTACTTTCGCATTTATAATATTACTAGCTTCTGCCAGCGGCTTCGCCCGCGTGAGAACTTTTTTATCCCAAGAGAACATTATACCAGGACGAAAAGTAGCCTATGTGCTATTTCAGATTACAATCTATCTCTGTGCAAAATTTCATCCAGATCCGTTCATCCTTCTGGTGTGATTGAGCAAAAAACATACATCCATTCAAACTTTCACATTTATAATAAAAAGATTGGTATGAATATTCAATCTGATACAGCCGGGAACCGAGAAATGTGGTAGAAGAAAGGCGAGGGGTGGTATATTAGTGATTTTGGGTTGTAATGAAGATGCCGATTATGAAATCTGAATCTTTTGCTACTATCTTGTAAGAAATTATAATTTCTCGGACGATCAGACCAAGGTTTAAAAGTCTTGCCAATTCCAAAATCCCAAAAATAATTATTTCGTAGGTTTCGTTTATAGTAAAAAAGAGATCAACGTTTCTAAACTAAAACAAACTCCTTAAGAAGCAAGTATGGAAGATCCCACGTTTTAGTAAAATTTAAAAATTATTTTAGAAATATAAATACATAATTATATGTAACCAAGAAAATTATAATAGGCGAATAAGATATTAGTCTAACATAGCTAATTGCAAGCAGAGTTACTTTACTGCCTCGAATCATAATTCCACCTTTGCAAGTTGATATGGAACTTGCATTGTAGGCCCTGAGAAGACTGTAGCACTGGATCCCAATTAGTAACAAATTGCTGACTGAACGCTAGCAAAATTTCACACCAATTAGTCTTTGGGCATACAATACGCAGATCTTTTGGTTCAGAAGATCTTGTCAATTATTTTGCAATACGGAGGAGAGCTACCAGGGGTTTATTATTATATGTCACCGGTTCTCACCATTCTGTAATTACGTTTATTTGCCCACGTTATGGATTTTCAGCACTTTTTTTCGCATGATTTTCTGCTCCCAAAAATGTTAAGGAAAACATTGTCAGGAAATCAGCAAGTCGTTGAGCATAAATGCCAGAAGTGTCGAAAATCGAAATGACGTTGACCAAGGTGAAGCGTAAACTTCAAGACCGTTTGCGATGGTGGACTTAGTTATGTGGACGCCCTCTGATCTATTAGGGGATATTATTATAGCACATCAAGTCTAGTAAGATAGTCGGGCATACATATTAATAAAGACTTGTGACATTCACAAACCCGTACTGGATCCGCGTGGTGGACCATGGCCCACGTCATCTATCAAAGAGTAGACCAGCAGCAGAGAAATTATAAGCTGATCATACTGGTACAAATTATAATGGTACTGGTACTGGTATTAATTATTTTATTTTGGTATTGTCATGAACTAAATTTACCATTCAAACAAAGGAGGCTCAAAAGATCTGATTATTTGCAAGTGTTTGTTAAATAGACGAGGCTAAAAACTAAAAATCCATAATGTTATAAAACACTTTTAAACACACGTACAAACAATACACCAGAACTCAGTGTAAAAGGAGATCACATACCACCAATAAAGAACACATATTATTACCATAATCTATGACTTCACAAACTGCCAGTAAATTCAGTTAAACTTTCAACAGTGTGTAAGGGTACTGGGGTGCTGGAAAAAAGCTCGCCCTATATCATTATCAAAAAGTTATTAAGGCGGGCCTTGAAGCGTCCAATTTATTACCAAAGGAATCGCTGTAGCTGCCAACTTAGGCGTGATCATTATAGTTTATTGAGACAGCAGTGCTGATAATAATTTTCGATGGAAATTACATTTTGATTTAAGTTTGGTTGGGTGATAAAAAAATAATAGTGTCGTCGTTAATTTTGAAGAGAAACTAGCTTTTTTGAGAGAAACTGACTTTATTTGCTTCGAAGGGAAATACCCGTGCATTTTGTATCCAAGCCTTTAATTAAAATAGCCTATATTGTGTGTGAGAGCAGTGGTGGCCCAGTGGTATCGGCCGCGACTTACAAGTTGTAGGTCGTGGGTTCGAGCCCAGGCAGGCGCTTTACTTTGTGTAAATTATTACATCACCACTGCTCTCGAAACGGTGAAGGAAAACATCGTGACGAAACCGGCATGTCCTAGAACCAATAATTCGAAGACATGTGACATCCACCAACCCGCACTGGGCACGCGTGGTTGATAAGGCCCATTCCCTCTCACAGAGAGGAGGCCTGTGTCCCAGCAGTGGGAACATTAAAAGGCCGATGATGTGATGTGTGTATTGTGTGTGCCAAACAGCCCAATTCATTCATCAGTTGATAAATGATTGAGTTACATATGTTAACATCATCATCGTTGGCAGTCTTTTTCAACCCATTGCCGAATTGATACTTTGAAAGAAATGAGAGTTTGTTTAGTATTATATACTCACTCTTAGCCACTCTTCACCATTTTCACATTAAATTATTTTCCCCGCCTCATGGATTATAGCCATCATTGTTAAAAGCAACTAAATGTTGCCTTACATAACATGTATCTTTTATAAAAATGATACAACTTGCGGGTCGACGCCTCCTAAGGGAACGTGCGACAATATTGGGTCTAATTCTATCGTCGGGACATTGTAGGTTAAAGTCGTTCAAGAGATTAATATTATATCCTTTAACCTTTACTATATATATACGAACTTTTTGCCGCGACTTCGCTCTAATAGCCTATCTCATAGGAACCGAGCATTTTTCTGGGATAAATATGTAGCCTACGGCACTCGGCGATAGGGTAGCATTGTGTCAGTGAAAGGATTCAAACCTACCTTCCAGAGATTGCCTTTTACAAACATAATATAAACAAACAACTGGATAAGTAACTAAAAAAAGATAAACTTGGCTGGATCGCTGGTAAAAGGGAATGCGCAAAAAGACAGTGCTCTCAGCAGCTCTGTACTCAGCCGCACAAGACAGCTGCTTTCAGAGGCAGTTTCAGGTACGCTGCATCCAAGTGTTGGAACAATATTCCCCCCCCAATAAGAAACATTAAAACACTAGGTACCTTCAGAAGTAGGCTTCGACTGTTCCTTATCAATTCCCAGAAAAAGCTGGGTACGACGATTTCAAACACGTCGTTAATTTGAGTTTGACAACTGCTGCCGCTGTGGGTCTGGAAAAAAATATATATGTATATATATATATACTAGCTGCTGCCCTCGGCTCCACCCGCATTAATGTCAAGAATGTATTCCATGTCTCATTCCAGACTATTATCTACCTGTATGCCAATTTTCATCAAAATTTGTTTGGTATTTCTTGCGGGTAAGAGTAACAATTTTTCTTTTTAATTTTATTTATTTCAACCATCCATCCTCACAAACTCTCATATTATAATATTAATACTACTACTTACTTACTACTTACTCTGCTGATCTCAGTCAATCGTTTATAAGCATTTATCTTTCTTAAATTATATATCCACATGTGGTGTAAACCACACACAATCATACTGATCGCTGCCAATCTTTTATTTAGCTTCTATTCTTAGTATATACTTATGCCTAATAATATTACACACACTCAAACATAAAACAAACACACAATATTTAAAAATCAAATATGGTTAACTCACCAAACGTTCTGCATCGCCTTGGCGTCCGTATGTCGCCACAAGGATCCAGCAGAATATCAGCGTCAGGTGTATTGCCTGGCACATGCTGAGCTGGACTCCCATTCAGTGCAACTTAGAGACGCGCACCGCACAAGTATAGGTGTTCAAGCTTCAAGATGCAAATCTTGAAGTTTGAATTTTTTTTTTTTTTTTTTAAGAAGATAGGTAGTTCGGCATTCCCACCGAGGATTGCCATAAACAATTTTATTTCCTTGTGTTGTTTTCTTCTTCTTTTTTTAATGTTGTTCTTTTATTATGCGTTGCTTGTAATTATTATTTGTTTTTATTTGTCGTGTAAATTTGTCGTTTCTGTGCTGTGTCTTCTATTGTGTTTGTACTGAATAAATGTTTTATCTATCTATCTAACTGGTGGTACAGGAGCGTAGGGATTGGTACAAGATAAGGGCATGCCACTATAGTGGTGGTAAGACCGATTTCAAGTGAGTGGCTGGAGAGACGGCATGACGCCCTTACTTTACGACTGACACAGTTACTGTTGGGCTTGGTTGCTTTGGGAAGTGCCTGTGTCGCATATGTCGTGAGCCGATGGTCGGTTGTCACCATTGTAGCAACTACCCAGACGACAAGGCGCAACACACCCTTGAGAATTGTCAAGCTTAGGCAGTGCAGCGCCGTGACCGTCGGTGCGGTCGTGGCGGTCGGTGTTGCGAATAATCTCTCGTTTCCGATCACGGTACAATCCATGGTTGGAAGTCAGAGTGCGTGGGACGCCGTCGCCTCCTTCTGCGAGGAAGTGATATTCGCAAAGGCGGCGGTGGAAATGGAGAGGGAGAATACAACCTTTCTCCCTATCCGTAGTAGACGTATCGGGCGGTGGATGCCGCGGAATGATTTCCAGCCACCACAGGATGTGGCCTGCAGGTAACAGACTTGGAGAGTCTGTTGCCTGAACAGTCAAAGACGGCGGCCGCCGTGTAAGCGCTCCTCTCTAGAGGAATTCCAGCCGTATACGGTCGCAGAGGGTGACGGGGTCCACATGAATACATGCGGGCTAATACCTGGCTGGGGGAGCGTGACGAAATGCGCAAGCACCCCGGCTAAAGGTAGCTGCAGAACACCGTGCGGTTTTAGTCAGTTAGAGTCTGACAGGTCTCTCAGAGTCTAAATAACTTCGCTCACCTAAGGGTGGAGGACGTCCACGAGATTAACCAGAACATCAATCAATCAATTACATATTTTCAATATTAGTTTAGATTAAAAAGTACTCGATATCAATACTCTGATAAGTAATAAAATCTTTTATTGAAAGAAATTTGTGTAAAGGTCTCCACGCGTCATAACAATAGGCACCTAGGGTCATTCACATAAAAATGCGATAGATTACACACCTCACTAAAACTTTTATTACTCTTAGAATTCTTTACAAAACACGTCGGTCTATAAAGGATTACACCGATAGTTTCCCAACGGATGCGAGGCAGTATCCTCACCTTTTTGGCACAGTTTTATGGGCTACTAAGCCTCTCCGTATGCCTTAATGGGCAAAGTCACTTAGTCTCTTTATCCATGATAGTGTAAAATAGGTTTTTGTGAAGGGAACTTTGATGGAACCAACTACAAGTGTGTGCTTCTATATCACACTAGAATTTTCTGAAGAAGATTTATGACGGTGTCGGGCAATGCATTATTAATTCTTCTCTAAGTAATATCAAAGAACAAGCTTAGAGCCTAGTCTTTTGACCAGTATAGCAATAAGCTCGAACCTTTTACATTAACCCGGCGAGCGTCAGGTTCAAATCTTTAACACTGAGCGTCAGGTCGGGTTATTTTCACCCGAAATTCTTAAGTCAACTTTTTTATTATAATGTTTTTACAATATTTAATTCTATAAGGTAAAATATTTTTCAGGCACTGGTAATTAAAAACCAGTAAAATATTTGTCATGTTTCATATATTTAGTATTGTTTGTATGCGACGAATTTAAAGTTTTTGATGCTTATTTGTTTCAATAAACAGTTCCGAGTATAAATGATTATGCATGAGACTTTTTCATCCGTAAAAACATTCACAATGCGAGAAAAAAGGAACGAGAGGGAATTTTTAAAGTTTTTACTATTTTTCAGCTTCTATCTACGTTACAATAATACCAACTTATTGCTGTTCCACTGCAGGGCAAAGATCTCTTCTCATACAAAGAAGGTACGAGCATTGATCACCACGGTTGCTCATTGCATGTTGGCGATTTCAAACTTATGTTTACTATAACTAGTGGCCCGCCCTGGCATTGCCTGGGTCATAACACTTTATATACTATAACCATCTGGAATTATGTACCTTTCAAATGTTAAAAGATTTTGTAGTGTAGTTGGTAGGTTTAGTGGTTCCTGAGATTTTCCTATGCGTAGGAACAAAGTCACAAAATTAGTTTTTGAGGGTTCCGTACCCAAAGGGTAAAAACTGGACTAACAGTAACAGTAGTTGGTTGGGTTGACAGGTGTCACTAGACTAGAAAAAAATAGTGAACGAGCGCGTGCGTCGCGATACCGGTCTGGTTGGATAATATTGCAACTGTTAATTAATCCAGACATCTTTGTTGAAAAGTTTGCTCGCCATTCGTGATTGGTGTTGTGCGGCGCTGGTGCTTTTGTATTTGTATATATTTCGCGTGCAGCGAAGTATTTTGTGTCGACAACGTGCCTGGTGGAAGCTGGAGTTTCCGGTACAGAAGAGGACGCTTATTCCTTATAGTACTTTATTAATTATATATATATATTTTCCTACCAATAACCCCACACAACCCGGCCACACCCACGGATTGAACATCCCCAGGGGTCTCCCGCGGGAATCATGCTGAGTACTAGTGTTAATTATTTGTGTATTTCTTTTTCTATCATTTTCCACCTGCCTGACAGGGACCGGTATCTCAACGAACAAACCCCTAGCCACTGCTGCTGCGCCTCGCAGTTTCGCGGGTATAGTCCTGGTTAGATCCAAGAGTAGCAGCGTTGCTAATGGGCCCGGCGTTGCCTCTTGGCTGTGATCCGCAGGCCTTTTAATACAGGCCATGCGAATATGGTCACCCATCCACGGACCAACCTCGGCAAGCGTTGCTTAGTCTTGAAGAAATTATAATAACCGTACGGGTCAGTGCGGTTGTTATAATTTAGCCACGAGCTCCTCAATCAGAACACAATCAACGATCAGAAAGAAAGAAAGAAAGAAAGAAAAAATATTTATTTGTGACCCGCACAGGAGACACGAGATAAGCAAAACACACACAACAATAAAATATAAAAAACCCCGTGCGAGACCAAAAAGGCTCCTATCTCAGCATGTGCAACGATATTAAAAAGAAAATATCACTGCGCTGATATTCTGATAAGGCCCACTGTTGATGCCACGGACACACTCACGGAACGAAACATACAATATATATATTAGGAATAAAATAGAATAAAACAAATAACAAAATAGTGCAAACACAGAAGGTGAGTTACAGTATGTTTGTGTATAATATATAAAACAAATAAGTAAATAAAACACAATAAATATACGACCAAAAACCCGACGGCTCAATAGTCATTTGTCGAAACCGTAGACAAACGAGAGAGCGCGCCAATCCGTGGTTGACGTCGGCTGTCAAAATGAGAAGAAAAAAAAAAAGATAAATAATGGTGATTGGTGAATTATGTAAGAAATTTCTGTAAATAAACAAAGTGAAAATATAGCTGGTATTGAATAAAACAGAGTGGTGTGAATATTACTGAGTGTAGTAAAGTCTTCAGTGTAGTGTTCGCCAGAAAACATAAACTAAGAACAAGGAACATGACAGTAATTAAGTTTATACGCTGGCTTCTTTTTGCTTGAGTAATAAGTACTGCTTGAAATTAGTACTAAATGTTCCAATGGTCTTCATAGCACGAAACGGCGGAGGAAGATCGTTCCAGATACGAGAGGCAGCGAATTTAAAACTGCCTCGGAATGCAGCAGTTTTGTGAGACGTCAACAAAAGGTAGGCAGAAGCTCTCGTTCTGACCTTGATCACGCGAGCGATTGAATACACAATACCCCGCGCGCCCTTGTTTACCCCGATGTTTCAAATATCAAATCAAATCAAATATATTTTATTGGAACAAGAAAACAGTTATCAAAATTCGAGTTCGTTAACAGCCACATTAGTATGGAGTACTGTGTCGCGGCCATTAGCGCCCATCTCCAAAAAGGGAGACAACAGCGTTCCAGGTATACATATTAACAAGAAAAAATAACAACAAAATATATATACATATGTAAGGTTTTGTAGAATAACAATATAAATATATTGAAATGGGCCGATGTTTTTAACAGAGTTTAATTTAGGAACTTTATACAATTCCTAGGAAAGTTGTGAAATAAAATTTATTTCATACTTTATCGGTCGATTTTCGGAAATGTATAGAATGCCTGATTTCATACATTTCCTATAATATTCACAACACATTATGATAACAGAGTACAAAGTTACTGCTTATATTGTGTATTTATACCAAGTCATAAGGGATTATCTCATAACTAACGCATCTAATGTGAGACTGAAATACATACTGAGTGAGATATTTCTCCAGAGAATCGGAATTACGGCGGAAATTTGCCGGACGACCGTTATTGAAACCGGAGATGCATACTGCGTTGATATTCAACGCGTTTAGGTGAGAGTGGATAATGTTGTTAGGTTAGGTTAGGTTAATTGTATGCGGGGTGCAAGTTGAAAGCCTCCACGCGGCGCACCCTGGGCAACGTCGGCTCCAACTGCCCACCCGCGCTGGGTGGACAGTTGGGGCGGGCGGCTAATTTCAACACACGAGGAAAGGTTACGGTTCCAAACACAGATCATCATCCATGATGGTCTGTGAAGGGAACCGGGCTAGAGGCGGGACGGCAAGTCCGTCGCTGCGGTGGCCATCTAACGCCTACTCCCCCCTCTGCTTACAGAGGGCAGGTCGAGTGGGCGTGGAGTAGAGATGGAACCCAATCCCAAGGTCTCGCGTGCCGAGGGGATGAATGGCCGGAGGGTTTGTATCCGGTCCCTAGCGCAGGGAATGGGACCTCACCCTTAAAAAGGAACCGGGAAAAAAAAAAATGGAACCAAGACTACTGGATAATATTCCTCAGGCGGGTACCCTTGCGCAACGCAAGGGCCAGTCCCGCCCCTCTAGGGATCCCCTAGAGGGCAGCCCCATCGTATCTGAGGGGGGCACCACTAGTCTCGCGGGCCGGCAGAACACCGCCGACCTGCGCCAAGAGAGCCACGAGCGAGAAAAGGAGCTCCAGGAGAATCTGGAGCGACTGCGCGAAGTGGACGCACCACTTGCCGTCGCCGACGGCTACAAGAGCCGAGGAGGCTCAGGTCCTGGAGACAACTTGTCTGACCAGGACTCGCGCAGCACCTCAAAATTTTGGAGGAAGCGTCCGCGCAGCAAGGACGCGGGGTCGCTGGGTCTCTCCTCGAGTGAGGAGAACCTGTCGGCCCCGAAGGTCTCAACGGGAAGGAGAGGGCGGGGTCGCGCGTTGGCGGGTATTTCCACCACTCGGGTGCCGGAACGCGACGTGCGGGGTCGCTTCGTACCTCGGCCCGACACGCCTGCTCCTGCAGAGTGCGTGCAAAGCGACCCTGGGCACATGAGTGCGGACCAGAGTGGTGGCTCCACTACGTCCCTATTAGGGACAAATAAGGCGGAGGCGAATGCCGCAAAGCGGGCGCAGCGACAGGCTGTCGCGGCTGACGAGGTCAGCGAGTTGGCCCGACAGGCCCGAGAGCGGCGCTCGGCTCGGATAGCTGCCGGTGGAGAAATGTCAGCGGTGGCGCTCAGTCGCCAAGTGACGGACGGGCTGGAGGTCGTCCTGAAGGTTGCCACCAAATCGGGCAACCTGAAGGGCACTTTCACACATGCCCTGAAGCAGGCGGTGAGTGAGATTCAGGAGGCGGTTGAGGTCCTCATGAACCGCACAACCACGGACGAGACGGCAAAATTGTGGGAGGAAAACGGCCGTCTCCGATCCGAGTTAGAGGACCTCAAGCGGCAGTTCACAGCCCAGACGGCAGCTTCTAAAGTCACCAGCCCACCGCTGGCGCCGTTGTCAGCTCCATCTTCGGCCCCATCATCGGCCCCAGCACTTGCGGATGCGGAGATCGAAAAGATCGCGCGCATCTGCATGATGCAGTGCGGTGAAATGGTGGGTGCCCGGCTGGAGGCCATAGAGGCGAGACTGCCAGCCGAAACCCTTCGCCCACCGCTCGCTGGAGATAGGCGGAGACAGGAGGGGCCCGCTAAGCCGGCAGCGGCGCAGCAGATAAATGCCGGGAAGGGGGTTACAAAGACCACGGAGGGGCCCAGTAAGCCCACTGAGGGTAGATCCGCGCCCACTTCCCAGTCGGTGGCTGCGACCCCGCCGACACCACATGGCCCCCTCACGGAGGCCTGGACGACGGTGGTCAAGAGGGGCCACCGTCGAAAGAAGAGGACGGCACCGCCGGCAACCGCTGGAGCACCCGCACCGGCATTGAATAAGGCCGCGGGACCGCCTAAGGTCAGAGCCCCACGCTCCGCGGCTGTAGTGATCACGCTGCAGCCCGGAGCCGTCGAAAGGGGCATTACTTACAAGGCGGTCCTGACAGAGGCGAGGGCCAAAGTCGCGTTCCCCGACCTTGGAACACCGTCCGGCTTCAAATTGAGGCCGGCGATTACGGGGGCGCGGCTGCTCGAGGTGTCGGGTGCCTCTAGCGCCGAAAAGGCGGACGTTTTGGCCGCCAAGCTGCGGGAGGTCCTCAACCCTGAGGACGTTCGGGTGTCCAGGCCGATGAAGACGGCTGAACTGCGGGTCGACGGTCTGGACGACTCGACGACCCCAGCTGAGGTCGTGGCGGCCATCGCCCGAGCCGGCGGATGTCCGTCGGAAAACGTGCGGACGGGCGAGATCCGTGCCGACGCTACTGGGCTCGGCATGATTTGGGTGCGTTGCCCGGTGGCGGCGGCACAAAAGGTTGCTAACGGTGGACGACTGCTGGTGGGGTGGGTTGCAGCGAGGGTCAAGCTGCTGCAACCAAGGGCATTGCGGTGCTATCGTTGCCTGGACATTGGGCATGTCAGGGCACGATGCACCGCTGAAACAGACCGCAGCGAGCAGTGTTATCGCTGCGGTCAGCCCGGCCACAAGGCGGCCCAGTGCTCTGCGGCGCCAAACTGCAGTCTCTGTACAGCTGCAGGAAGGCCCGCTGGACACAGAGCGGGCGGAAAAGGCTGTGGCACACCCGCGCAGCAGCAGAAGAGGAGAAGGAGGGCTAAGGTTGCCGGGGGCTCGTTAACCCCCCGTCAGCCTGGCTGCCCTTCGGCCGACTCCCGGCCTAGGAATGGAGTGGAGGGAATGGATTGCGCATAATGGCGCTCTACCATTTCCTCCAGGGCAATATCAACCACTCTGCCAGAGCTCAGGATCTCTTGCTCCAGAGCATGGCAGAGTGGTCGATTCACGTGGCTGTGGTCGCTGAGCCGTATTTCGTCCCACCCAAAGATAACTGGGTTGGAGACCTCGACGGTTTGGTGGCCATTATTGGCGGGGCTCTTGTCAGCCCGTCCCGAGGTCGTGGCTGGGTGGCCGCCCTCGTGGACGGCGTTGGCATAGTTGGTGCGTATTTTTCGCCCAACAAGAGTCTCGCCGACTTCGAGAGTTTCCTTGTCGAGTTAGGCGCCGTCGTAGGTCGACTCCACCCTCACCCTGTGCTGTTATTAGGGGATCTCAACGCCAAGTCTTCGGCGTGGGGATCTCCGGTAAACGATGCTAGGGGTGAGGCGCTGGAAGAGTGGTCAGTAACCACCGGCCTGGTCATCTTAAACCGGGGCTCGGTTTACACGTGCGTGCGACAGCGGGGCGGGTCTGTAGTGGACGTCTCGTTCGCTAGCCCTGCTGTCGCGAGCCGTGTCCGTGACTGGCATGTCGCCGTGGAGGTGGAGACGTTATCGGATCACCGATATATCCGCTTTGACGTCTCCACCCAGACCGCTGGCGGCCGCGGTACACCGGCCCCGCGAACGGACGGTCCGCGCTGGGCGCGCAAGCGCATCGACAGGGAACTTCTCGAGGAGGCCACAATTGTCCAGGCCTGGATCCGGGAGTCGACAACAACCGGACCCGTCGACGTCGAACAGGAGGCGCTGTGGTTCCGCGGGGCGATGACGCAAATCAGCGACGCGTCCATGCCCCGGGTCCACGCACAGTCAGCGAGGCGCCAGGTGTACTGGTGGTCCGCCGAGATCGCACAGTTGCGTGTCGCGTGCGTAGCGGCCAGACGCCAGTACACCCGATACCGGAGGAGACGTCGTCGGGTCCCCGACGAAGAAGCCGCGCTGTATGAGGTGTACCGCGCGGCGACGGAGACTCTGCGGCTGGCCATCGGCGAAGCGAAGAAGCGAGCCAGGGAGGAGATGTTGGAGACTCTAGACCGGGATCCTTGGGGGCGCCCTTATCGAGCGGTTCGAGGAAAACTTCGAGCCGCCGCGCCTCCACTTACGGAGAGTCTCCAACCCGAGCTGCTGGGGGAGGTAGTCGCAGCCCTCTTCCCGGCGAGAGCGGAGCATATCCCGCCGCCGATGGCTTTGCCCACGGCCGCAGAGTCTACAGAGGAGGACGCCATCAGCGTCCCAGAGGTGACACAGGCAGAGATGGGGGCGGCCGTGATGCGGCTCCGGGCCAAGAACGTGGCTCCGGGGCCCGACGGAATCCACGGCCACGTGCTAGCCCTCGCTCTGAAGGAGCTAGAGCCCTGGCTGAGAGGACTCTTCACAGCGTGCCTTGAGCGGGGCCAGTTTCCCACTCTGTGGAAATCTGGTCGTCTGGTCCTGCTCAGGAAGGCGGGGCGCCCTGCGGACTCACCGTCCGCGTACCGGCCCATAGTGCTGCTAGACGAGGTGGGTAAGCTGTTTGAGCGGATAATCGCTGCCCGCCTCGTCAGCCACTTGTACAGAGAGGGGCCGGACCTGGACGAAAGCCAGTTTGGCTTTCGGCATGGGCGCTCCACCATCCACGCGATATCGCAGGTGAGAGTCCTGGCGGAGGAAGCAGTGTCCCGGGGTGGGGTGATGTTGGCGGTGTCCTTGGACATTTCCAACGCCTTCAACACCCTGCCCTGGAGTTGTGTTCGGGAGGCACTGCGGTATCATCGAGTGCCTCCCTACCTCCGCCGCATTGTCGGGGCTTATTTAGCGGAGAGGTGTGTCACCTATGTGGGACGTGATGGCGTCGAAAACCAGCACCGCATGTCGTGCGGTGTTCCACAGGGCTCGGTCTTGGGCCCGCCCCTGTGGAACATCGGGTACGACTGGGTGCTGAGGGGCGAACTCCAACCGGGCGTAGACCTGACGTGTTACGCGGACGATACGCTGGTCACCGCCCGGGGGAGTTCGTACAGGGAGGCAGCGTTGCTGGCGACGGCTGCGGTCTCACAGGTGGTGAGCCGCATACGGCGCCTTGGCCTGGAGGTGGCCCTCAACAAGTCGGAGGCCATGGTCTTTCATGGCCCCCGGCGGGCGCCACCACCCGATGCCCACATAGTCGTCGGGGGGGCTCGAATCGCTGTCGAGTCAACCATGAAGTACCTGGGATTGGTGCTCGACAGCCGGTGGGATTTCGGCCCCCACTTCCGGCGGCTGGCGCCCAAGTTGTTGGGCGCGGCTGGGGCGCTGTCAACGCTGCTTCCCAATCTGGGGGGCCCGAGTGCTGCCTGTAGGCGGCTCTACGTGGGGATCGTGCGATCAATGGCCCTGTATGGGGCCCCGATCTGGGCGGCTGACCTGACGGCCGGCAGCATCGCTGTTCTGCGAAAGCCGCAGAGAGCGATGGCCGTCAGAGTCATCAGGGGGTATCGCACGATCTCCTACGAGGCGGCTTGTGCACTGGCCGGATCCCCGCCCTGGGACCTGGAGGCGAAGGTACTCGCGTCACTGTATCGGTGGCGCGAGGAAGCGCGGGTGCGGGGCGAAGGGCTGATGCAGCGACATATGGAGTTGCGTCAGTCCCAGCTTCGCGAGGTCCTGGTGGCGGAATGGCGGGACAGGCTTTCACGCCCTACCGCCGGCCTCAATACCATCGAGGCGGTCCGGCCAGTGCTCGAGCGCTGGCTCGGGAGGAGGCACGGCTCCCTGTCGTTTCGGGTGACGCAGGTGCTATCGGGGCATGGTTGCTTCGGGAAGTACCTGTGTCGCATAAGCAGGGAGCCGGACGCCCGGTGTCATCACTGCGTCGACTGCCGGGAGGACACGGCGTGGCATACGCTGGCTGAGTGTGCCGCTTGGGAGGGGCCACGCCGTGCCCTTATCTCTGAAGTAGGCAGTGACCTGTCGCTGCCGGCCGTAGTCGAGTCTATGGTCGGCAGCGAGGAGTCCTGGGACGCGGTGGTATCCTTCTGCGAAACAGTCGTCTCGCAGAAGGAGGCTGCGGAGAGGGAGAGGGAGATTTCATCCACTAACCCGTAGTGTTCCACGCGCGCCCCTCTTAGACGTTGCGGGGGGTGCAAACACCTCACTCCCCCCCAACCCGAGATCGAGGCCCGCGAAGGCGGGCCGGCACTAGCTGGGGGTTGCGGAAGTATCGTTGTTCCCGCGACCCCCAGCGTAGGTGTGAGATGGAACACCGGGGTGGTTTTTAGTCAGTACGAGTCTGACAGACCCCTCCACCCACCCCAGGGCGGAGGACATCCAATGAGGATTTTCCACCCCGGAAAAAAAAAAAAAAAAAAAAAAAAAAAAAAAAAAAAAAAAAAAAAAAAAAAGGTTAATTGTATGCGTCAATAGGATGATACGGTATGGTAAAATGTATTGTGTTTTACATAATGGGAAATACTTTTTCTTTGTCAAATGAGTTATTGTGCAGCATAAATATTGCATAGAATCCTACTTGTGTAATACTGTTTTTTTTGCAAATATGAGAGGAAAGATATTGGTTAACTTCATAATAATCATCATCATCAGCCTATTAATGTTCCCACTGCTGGGACACAGGCCTCCTCTCTGTGAGAGGGAATGGGCCGTAATCCACGCGGGACCAGTGCGGGTTGGTGGATGTTACATGTCTTCAAATTTTTGGTTCTAGGACATGCCGGTTTCCTCACGATGTTTTCCTTCACCGTTTTGAGAGCAGTGGTGATGAAATAATTTACACAAAGTAAAGTGCCTACCTGGGCTCGAGCCCACGACCTACAGCTTGTAAGTCGCGGCCGATACTACTGGGCCACCACTGCTCCTCTTGGTTAACTTAGGTATGTAATAACCTCGAAAAGTTTTATGAAATACTCTGTACCATCTGATCAATGACTCTCATAAAAGTGGCATATTGTAACGGATGTGACGTCGGCCTACGTGCAACCGACCAATACCCGCCGAGCCCGCCGAAGCTAAGCTGCCATATTGAAGCCTCCCCTCCAGTCAAGCTATGTCAGCAAGAGGATTGTGTTAATATAAGCGATTGCCCATCATTTTATATGTCTCTTTCGATTGTGAATACAAGATCTGAACAAAGCTCTGCCCGGTTTTTATTTATCCGTTTCACTCAGAAGTGGTATGAAGAAAAATTAATCTGCGTTTAATAACACATCCACGCCACAACCGCAAGATCACCTGACTATGAAGAAAAATCGAAGAAGTTTGTGTTATTCACGAACGGAACGACACTACAAGCTTCACGGCGTGAGCTGCACTCTGCCATCGACCCAACTGCACGCCGAGCAAGACTGCATCAACCCCTTGCTGCGTGTGACTGCAAGGAGAGGTCCTAACAAGGGCCGAGAGCTGCCAGGAGCCAGGAGCCACCGACAGTCTGCCAGGAGCCACTGCCAGTCTGCCAGGAGCAACAGCTAGTCTACCAGGAGCCACAGCCAGTTTGTCAGGTGCGTTGTCTTTCTCATTTCCATATTCGCAATATCGATAACTCAAATTCTATCCAGGCCATAGCCACTTGTTCTATTCGTCGCCATATTTTAAATAATGAGGATAAAACTAGTTCGCATAACCAGCATCCGTGTATGTGCGTGTATGACTATGTTTTTACGTAAACGAAACAAGAGTTGAAAGGAGAGTTATAAGGATAGTAGCAGATGGCGTTCTGTAGTTTGTCTACCCGCAAGGAAAAAAAGGCGTGACTTCATGTATGTGCTTATCTACTGTTCCCTGATCTGAGGTGCTTATAATTAGCTCTTGTTCTAGCCAGGCCATAGCCACTTAGTCTAGCAGTGCGAATAAATAGATTAACCAAATACAAACATTGTTTAGCTTCGGGTGCACACTCATGATATTGTACTAATTACGCAGATCAAAATTAAGCTTGCCACTGATCAACCCGTAGGTATATAGACATTAGACATCCTTAGACCAGTTATGCTTATCCTGTGGTCTAAGTCAAAAAATGAACGTCGATAATAAGCTCTGTCACAAAATAGAACGCCGCCGCTTACTAGGCTCTGTGTTGATTACCGCGCTTTAAATGTCCCTGTAAAATGAAAGATTTCCGTTACCTTATATAGATGATAAAGTTTCTCGAGTTATCTGGCAAAGATTACAACTGTTACGTATCAGTATGGTCCAAAGTTAGCAATTAATCCAGATGATACTCATAAAACAGATTTTAGAACTAGCAAAAGGTAGTAGGTAGTATAAGTATACCGGGGTTCCATTTAGTTTAGAAAAGAGACCTTCAGTGTGAGATTTATTAATAGTACCTAGCATAATCTGTCGGTAGATCTGTCGATACCCAAAACGAAGTAGGTATTGGCATTTTTTAGAAGGTTTACTTCTACCCTCAACTGATTTAAATTCTGGTGTTATTATTTTATAAAATGTCTAACAAAAAAAGGACTTAATACCGAAAGTTAAATATGAATACTCGTTAAAACACTAGTTTTGAAAAAAACAAATCGCTTTAATGGTCAGGTCAAATTACCACCAGTGGCAGACAGCCGTGTTGGCAGTTTCAAGTTTCATTTGCCTAGTAATGTGTGTCATGTGGGTACGTCAATTTATCGGATTGTGCAGTTATTTTAAGAAGTTTATTCCAAATTTCGCGCTGATTGTGTACCCCTTAATGGATTAGTTTTGAACGATTGCAAAATATTTCGGGTTCTAAGCCTGTTTTCGCTTTGTATGACCCCGTGCTTCCTACAGAAGTACATACGGATGCGAGTAAGTTAAGTGTCGCCGGTATATTGATGCAAAAACAAACTGCAAATAAAATTCATTACGACCAGTCGTGTTACAAGTGAGCATAGCATGGACCATTATTATGAGCTTCAAACTCTCGCTGTTGGACTCGTTACGTAGATTTCGCGTGTATGTTATAGGTAAATATGTCACGTAAAGGTTGTTACCGATTGTGCAGCGGTCCATGGTACGGTCACGCAGTATAGTGGTTTTTGATAAAATATTATAACATTAGTGTTGAGTATAGGCTTGCCCATCGTATGAAACATGTAGGTGCACTCTGCAGAAATCCAGTCTATACAATGAATAAAAAAAAACCGTCTCTAAGTCACTGATACTGGTTCTATACGTTACAATGCCAGAACGACAAGATTTAGTTCACTAATTAACCAACTAAAAACCAACACCGTCGATCTGGACATAATAAGCAATTACTTGATTATTGACGAGAAGCTTTATAGAAAAACCCTAAATGGCAGTAGACTGGTAGGAGCTTCGGAGCTTGGGTAGATAGATAAGATAGTGCAAATGCGTCACGATGACTTTGGTCACCATGATTTCAATAAATTAGTATATTGGTTACCAAAAATGACTCGATTCATTAGAAAATACATGACCGCACGTCTTCATTGTGCATATGGCAAGGGCGGTTAGTGTATGAAAGAACGAACATTACATAAAAGGGGTATTTGTACAGTTGTCTCGTGGCTAAATAATAACAGCCGCACGGGTCGATCTTCTAGGTTAAGCAACGCTTGACGAGGTCGGTCCGTGGATGGGTGAACATTTCAGCATACCGAGATTCTTCCGTGCCTCGGAAAGCACACTAAGCCGTTGGTCCCGGCTGTCTTTTGAAGATCTTTGACAGTCGTTACGGGTAGTCAGAAGCTTGAGATCTAACGCCAGTCTTGTCTAAGGGGTATCGTGTTTGCCAGTTACTGGGTTGAGGAAGTCAGATAGGCTGTCGCTCCATGTAAAACACGGGTACTCGGCTGAATCCAGTAAAGTCAAAGTCAAATATATTTCTTACAATTAGGCCGGTGAGCAGCACTTTTGAACGTCATACATAAATGAATTAAAATTTACAAGTAAAAAAAGTTGATTCTACATTGCATTCGGAAAAGTAGCTTTTTATAGAGAAGAACGCACAAGAAACTCAGTGTGTACAGTTTGTAATGATTGTAGTGACTAAGTTTTCCAAATTTGTTATTGCCAAATCGACACTTGCGTACTATCAATTCTATCGTAACGATTCGGACACTAAAAAATATATTTTGCCTTTTTGGTTCTCTCAATCATGGTGTGAGGTACCATATTAAGGCCTTCACGAGCAAACATGGTTTGGTAAACAGTTGGGTACACATTAAATGATATTGCTTGTCCAAATGCTACTGGTTAGTTTAAACGTAAAACTCGGTCCATTTATAATGCTTTGCGGGCTATAATCACTATAGAAAAACCTTAACAAATAACTGGGCCAATGCCCTGTCTGATGTAATTTGGGGAATCAGTAGCACTAATGACACCAACTTCTTTGAAGCGCTAAGATTTAATATTCGCTCGTACTGGTAGGCCATGTGACTTAATGATTTTCAGTAAAGTGACGCCTGGTGACGCCTTGCAATGCCATGAACGCCTTGCAATGCCATGAACGCCATGCAATGCCATGAACGCCATGCAATGCCATGAACGCCATGCAATGCCATGAACGCCATGCAATGCCATGAACGCCATGCAATGCCATGAACGCCATGCAATGCCATGAACGCCATGCAATGCCATGAACGCCATGCAAAGCCAAAGTCTGATCCTTTATTGCAATTGGGCCACTAGGCGGCACTTTGAATGTCAAATATTGAATGTAAAAAGAAAGCTTCAGATAATGCAAGTGATAATGTGTACAAAAGGGTTGTTTTTATGACTACAATGAGTGCAGCTAGAGTCAATACAAACTGGATGACTATTATTCAGTATATAAACTATAGTAACTAAAGTCAATGTCAAAGCCATTGCCATAACGTATTTATTATGGCCATAACTTATTTACATTGAATGCGGTACAATGGTTTGCAAGAATCCGTCAAGTCCATATTGAATTGAAAATGCATTATGTAAAGTAGTGGCAAATTATATGTACAGGAATAAGGACACAAAAGGTTTACGTGGTTCCAAAAGCTCACGGGTGCTTAGACTGTAAATGCGCTAAGGCCATATAGAAGTAAAGAACCTCTAACAGACAGTAACAATAGTAGTGACACTGAATACCTAATTGATTTATATGAAAGCTAATGAATGTGTTTTGCTTCCATTTCGGGAGCAATGATTCCAGGATGGCCGAATGTAACGGATGTGACGTCGGCCTACGTGCAACCGACCAATACCCGCCGAGCCCGCCGAAGCTAAGCTGCCATATTGAAGCCTCCCCTCCAGTCAAGCTATGTCAGCAAGAGGATTGTGTTAATATAAGCGATTGCCCATCATTTTATATGTCTCTTTCGATTGTGAATACAAGATCTGAACAAAGCTCTGCCCGGTTTTTATTTATCCGTTTCAATATCTTGGGTTTTAGACAAAGTGAAATTCTATCGGAGCGATAGCGGTTGCTGAAATCCGATAATATTTGCGAATAGCCATGTGATATTTCGGTAGCGCATATCATCCCATACATATTTACCAGGCTACGGTGAAGCAAAAGGGAGGGTTATGTTTTGGCCGGTATGTCTATATGTGGGTTATTGGACGATTCACCCAAATTTAACTCGCCCGAATCGTGTGAATCGACCACTATTAAAAATATAAATTTTTCTGTGTCGATTCGCCCGAAGTTAATTTATCGGTGGGCAAATCGACCGCTCCTAAATTATTCCTTATCGTAATTTGACAAATGAGAAAGAAGTAAGTTGGAAGCGACTTGTTTGTCCGCTGATTACAGGTTATGTGACGTCACGTTATATTGAATATGGCGTCCTCTAGGGGGCAAGAAGTCAAGAACCAAACAAAATTCTCTTCCCACCCCATCATGTATCATTCAATAGCGATTTTAAAATGAAGGTAGATAGATTTTTTGTACCTCATATTTTTGTTAAGCGTACCGTTGGCGAGACATTATCCCGTCAAAGCCATGAATATATTTTTTTTACCCGACTACGGCGGGGGCGTCGCAAAGTGTTTGTTGGTCGGTATGTAAGTATGTTTGTATGTATTAATGTTAATTTGTTCACATTTCAGTAGTCGGGTTTTAGTTCTTGAGCTTATATTTTTTTTACTGTTCGACAATCGTGCTCTTCGCTGATAAAAGTTAACTTTTTCTGGAAAACCATTTTGATCGACTAGACCGTAATTAAATATTAATTCCAACCAATTAAATAATCAATTAACCGAAAAAACCTAATCGATTGTCAAAGTAATTGTCAAACAGCTATTACGCAAGCCTTCGGGGCCGGACGTGGCGTAAGTAAAGCAAATATGGCTGGCGGATGTGGATCGTAAGTCACGCCACAAATACCCGGGCGACTGGCCGCCATCCGGGCGACTGGCACAAGACTGTGTGTTTGTTTGTCTCGCTTCACTTGAGGAATTCATTGGTGATTAGTTATTGTTTGATTTGGTATTCGATAGATGCGATTAGATTTGTTTCTTCATATTTTCCTGTAATAAGCCTGCATGTTTGAAATCACACACTAAAGGCGATATTCGAATGCTTGCTTGACTCATAGAATAAATTCATGAATAGAATTTGTATGAAATTATTTGGCAAAAAAAGTTAACAATACCATACGCAGTCCTTAAAGACCAAATGGAGAACTTGTGGAACTCCACAGCTTGAAGTTCAATACAACGTGTGGAATTAAACTACATAATTATAAAATACTAGCTGTTCCCCGCGGCTTCGCTCCCGTGGACCACCCCACAGGAACCGTTTTTGGGATTAAAAAATAGCCTATGTCACTCAGGAATAATGTAGCTTTCTATTGGTGAAATAATTGTTTAAATCGGTCCAGCAGTTTCGGAGCCTATTCGGTAAAAACAAACAACTTTTTTTCCTCTTTATAATATTTCTAGCTGTTGCCCGTGGCTTCGCTCCCGTGGACCACCTCACAGGACCCATTTTCAGGATTAGAAAATAGCCTATGTCACTCAGGAATAATGTAGCTTTCTATTGGTGAAATAATTTTTCAAATCGGTCCAGTAGTTTCGGAGCCTATTCGGTAAAAACAACCAAAAAAACGCTTCCTCTTTATAATATTTATTATAGATTAAATCAATAAATAAACTGTGACTACAACGTGTAAGTAATGAAACATCAACCCCTTTTGAACGCTTGGGAAGCAGCGTTGAATAATCCAGCTTTTTACTATAAAGCACAGTTTTAAGAAGCAGCTCCCTTTATTTCTTTCTCAGACTTTTTGTGCAGTTTAAGAGCTATCTACTCTTTATTTAAAAAGAAATATCAATTAATAAAATACATTAAATTTCTACATAATGTTGATTATAAAAGTGAAGTTCACATTTTTTTTAAAGAGGTATATGTTTCACTAATCTCCTTCCAACAAAACCATAAAAATGTGAAATAATTATTGATAGCATGCATCTCCTCGTAAAGTGTTCATTAATTATTTTTTATACTAACACTAATGGATAGACAATTTGATAACGAACATTTTGTAAGTTTTATTTTTTTCAAAAGACCAATATTCGATTTTATAAAGATTTTATGCTAAAATCTGGGCGTATTCACTACCGTAATTCATGCGCTAACAGTGCCGCTAAAAAAAAAAATAGGCCAATAGGAATGCTCATATCTCATGCTGATATTTTGGTCAGGGTACGGCCTTAAGTAGTCAATCATTCGTGCAAAGAAACGTTGTAAAAGTTTTATAGTATCTACATACAAATAGATTTACTCCCACGACAAGCTAAAATACCCATTTAATTCACCTACAAACTAACTAAAGCCACGTCTGTTAAGGCTCCGATCGCATATGCCCTGTGAGCCAGTGTGATTCATTGGTTCAGTTCACAGTTTCAAAGGCATTCAACATTCGCTGTCCTGGATGTTAACCAAAGGTGGGTGTATTGCAGTCTACAGGAGACGGACAAAGCTAGGCTGAGTGACAGAATTGCCTTTGAATGACCAAAGAGCAGATTAATTAAGTTGTTTGTTGATATTGGGAAACGGTCTGACGAAAACGTGATGGAAAATCACGACGGTGATGATTATAGAGTTCTGCAACCAGGTATAAAGAGAAATAATTTTACTATAAATGCTCAAGTGCTTTTAAAACGGCACGGTTGGTGGAGTTGCTGAGCTATTGGCTGCTGAACAATTGACAGATCTATTAATCAATAAATGTTATTACTCAATTAGCGAATTTCTGACCGATAAGAACTTAAATTGATAACATGACATCTCTGTTTCCTGACTTGTACTTAATATTTTTTTTTGTTTGTCTGTATTGACTGGAACTTGAAGAATTTGTAATCCCGTTTTATTAAAATTTACATTGTATATTGTATTGCCTATTTCAAATTATTTACTGAATTTGATCTTGACATGGTAAATTTGTATTGATTTAATTGAATGTTTTACTAATTTATATTAAATGGGTCTTTATTATTATAGCTTAACCTGTTTGTATGCCTTAGTTAAGGTAGTCAGTATAAGGATCATTACATTAAAACTTAACATCTGTAACTTGTACCTACTTTCTGTGCAAATAAAGAACTATTATATTCTAACAAATATTTATATGGTCTACACTCTACAGATAGTTGTTCTAGGTCTGACTGTTTGTGTATGTGATTTAATTTCTTTCTAAACGCACCCATAAAAAAACAAAGAAAAATTGCTAGTGTAGGACAAACATTGTTTAAAGTAAAAACAATAGCAAATATATCCCAACAACACAGCCACAAATAGAATCCTAAGCTACAAAGAGCTATGAGCATTTTAAAAAGCTTAACTATTACTTAGAAGTATGCATTTATAGAGGGAGGCAAGCATAAGACTAATCTGCAAATAACTCATAGCATGAAAATAAAGTTAGAAGCATTAATTCCACGAGTAAAAACTACCCCAGCAAATACAAAGTAACCATCATTGCCAATTTGCTAACGAGCAATACCACGAGTACAAAACCCGATGCCAAAGTACAAATAAAGAAAAAGAAATGTACTGAGCTAAGTATAAAAAGGAATAAATCCTTCCTCTTACGTTATCATCGGGGTATTACCGAGGTTGCCATTAAGCTAATAATATATGCACAGACTGGCTTACTTAAGGTTGCCACACACATATCAACTCAGAAACGGATCGTCACTGTATCAACTGGAGCCGTTTGGTATTCTTTGTAAGAAATACCATACTGTAACGTACACTAATCAGCATTGTAACAGCATCGCCTTGCCTCGGGACAAGCTCACGAACATCAGGCGATGCATGGTCAACTCATAGTGACGACTGGTCATAAGTGCGGGGGCACTTATGTCCAGTCGTTACTGAGCTTACGCCTCGTCGACGTCGCTTACGTCTCGTCATCGTCCCGCTTCCCCCTCCTATTAAGTACCTTTGAAAAACGAAAACTACGCCTACGCCTAGCCATAAGTGCGTCGTTGCCTATTCGTAGCCTAGTCGATATATTGGAGGTGCTGATATGCTCCGGTTATATGTTTGGTTTAAGTTGACGTACGAAGGCGAGGTGATGACGATCCGGTTCCGACTTGACGACAGTGTGCACTAAACTTTATACGTATATAGACGGTATCGTATGGTAAACATTAACTTACTGAGGATTATGGTTGTGCTGCCTTTTGTTCATGGTTTCATTTGATTACTTGGAGGATGCTGTAGGTACTGGTATAAGGAGACTCCATGTTTGCATCAATGACAACCCCATTTCATGTCCAGGTAATTAATGTCTATTCCAGGAGTTTTATACAAGTAACATTAACGCAAACGAAAGCGTTGCCATAGCATTTGGAAAAAAAGTAGAATATGTATGGTAATCCCTTGCACTATCGAAGTGATCAATTATTTACATATTGGCGTTTCGAAAATCGTCATCGCTGCTGGAATAGCATTTTGTACAGAGCCAGGTTGCAGGTTGAGATCACTGAATGCGTTAAATCCTCTAGTCATTAATCACCATGTATTTTTTAGTATATCTAAATGTGTGGCTTGAAAACCACCGAAACTTGTAAACCTCATTTTAAATCATTGCTGACTATGCCAGCTTTGTACATTTACGAGACTGATTTGTTAAAATCAATTTACACCTGTTTCAAAAACTATCCGAAGAAAAAAAAATATTCCAATGCGTTCTCAAAATGAATAAACTGAGCGACAGAAAATGTAGAACCGCTTTAATGAAAACGAGTTTTATTGGCATGGCTCAGAAAATTTAAAATAATATACCCGATAACCAAAAAATTTGCCCCTATTAAAGTTTAATAAAAGTCTCTAATTGCTATTAATTGAAAAATGTACTGTCAAAGATTTAAAAAAACATAGTTTTTAATATTTGTGTGCAATAAATATTTGCTGTGATTCTTAAATATTTTTTTAATAAATCTTTAAATTTTATAATTTAAATAAATTTAAAACTGTTTTTTTTCTTTTGTTGTACTTAAGTATTTAATTTTGTTTTATTCTGTTAGATATTTTTCTTTTATTTTATTTTCAAAAATATTTGTACGCCTTCACAGAAAAACATACCGCTCCTTATAATTAACTTATGATCTTTATGTAAATACCTATGTTTCACAAACAAATATTGTGATTCTGACCGTCAGACACGAGTCCAGTTTATGAGTCAGTTCAGAAGTTGCGAGTATTTCTCAATGATTTTGAATTTAAGTCAAAATTTACGTTTTCTCCATATGTACGATTTGTATTGGAACACGAAGCCAGTAAAAGGTCAGTGACTAAACTGACTCGCAAATTGGCATCGTGTTCGGAACTCTTTGAAACGTGTTGAAAAAAAAAACTAACTGAGTAGTTATTGCAAAGACTTATTGGGGATTAATTTGGGAACTTCTGGATTCATTTGAATTTCGTTTTTTGACAGGAATACAAATATTAAATCCTATACAGGTAAACTTATTTTAGGATATATCAACTAAAATGTCAAAACTACTAAAGTAACATCACCTGTGACGTTCTTATCTATGTTTTTAGAGCATTACCCATTCATTTTTATGATTAAAATGGCTGTATTGTAATAAAAATAAACTATATTCCCTGTATGGTATCAGGCGTTAAGATAGGAATTTAGAAATGCTTGTACATATTGATGAACACTTAGATGGTATTTTCTTGTGTTTTAGATCTATTAAAGGAATATTATAATTATTATGTTGTTTTCATTGCTGTATGCTAGAATATAGTATGACAGAGTAAGCAAGTCTTAAGTCATAATTAATTCAACCTTAAAATTACATTATTTAAATGTTGAATTAGTTCGGTGCCTAGTAAGGACATACTTATATGTTTTTGTTTTCATTTTCTGTATTTGATAGGTAAAATGGTAGATAATTTTAAAAGTCGATTTCTAATATAAATAATATATTTTCAATTAAAAAGTAAAATATATTATTGTCAGTTCATTAAAATGCGAATTATGAATCTCTGCACAATATGTAACCACGTATGTTAAGTTTTCCAAATAAAGGCTTGAATGAGATTTCTGTCAATATTTTCACATAAACCTTCTAATTTATACTATTCAAAGACCTACTCCATCCCTATCAGACTCCATTAGATTTGACCTATCAATTTTGCAATAACGGTTTTGTTCACTTCACTCACAGTACAATTTTCAACATCCGAATCGTATCCGCGTTTTCAGGATGAAAATTAACCGTTGAGTGAGTTATCCGCAGCGTTATTCCGCTATTTAAAATCGATATAGATGATGTGCTTTATGCTGAAGTCTGAAATATTAGCTTTTACATTTATCCAAAAATAGGGGTAGTTTTTAATCTGGCCTACGTAAATATTTTTTCGATAGCAATCAATTGGATTCGGAGCGGGATAGTTGCCCAGAATAACTCGATACTGTAATTAATAAATGTGAGATAGTTCATAGTGTAGTTATATTATATTTATTTAACATTTTATGTACACACATACTAAAGAACACGGAAGAAGATGGAACTGTAAGGTAGGTACAAAGGTGAAGGTAATTACGGTATTTACCATGTGTTAAAATTAGAGGAGCTCGTGGCTAAATAATAACAGCCGCACGGGTCGATCATCAAGGTTAAGCAACGCTTGACGAGATCGGTCCGTGGATGAGTGACCATTTCAACATAGCGAGTTTCCTCCGTGCCTCGGAAAGCACGTTAAGCCGTTGGTCCCGGCTGTCATTTGAAGATCTTTGACAGTCGTTACGGGTAGTCAGAAGCTTGAAATCTGAAAACAGTCTTGCCAAGAGGTATCGTGTTACCCAGTTATATTTATATTTATATACACTTTATTGTACACCATAATAAACAAGAAAAAAAGAAACTTAATACTAAAAACATACAATGGGCGGCCTTATCGCTTTCCGCGATCTCTTCCAGGCAACCTGGAATGGACAGAGATTACCTGGACATGACATGGGGTTGTCAGTGGTGCGACAATACCAACTATGAACATAAAATTTATACAATAATACTTACTAAAAATAAAAATACATACATATGCTAAATAATAGATACATAAATACATACATACTTAATATATAAGCAATGAAAATAAATGATGTACATATAATGTGTCATAGGACATTACGTCAAAAAACCAAGAGCACAATCACAGCGACAGGTAATATTCTTTGACTAATTTTTTAAAAACAGGCAACGACTGAGAACGTTTTATTGAGTCAGGCAATGCATTCCACAGACGAGCAGCTTGGACAGTAAAAGATTTATCCATGAAAGTTGTGGAATGCACTGGCATTTTAAGTCGCAAGTTATCAGATGACCTTAGAGATTTTGTGTGGGAATCGCAGATAAATTGAAAACGATCCTTCAGGTAAAGAGGGGTGGAAGGAGTAAAGAGCACATTAAACAAAAGAGAAAGAATATGAGCATTCCGGCGAAGGCGAATTGGCAACCACTTGAGCTTTACACGAAATTCGGAAACATGGTCATATTTGCGCAATCCAAATATGAACCTTATACAAAAATTTTGAAGCCGCTCAAGTTTATCGAGTTGTTCTTGAGTAAGGTCAAGATAGCTGGCATCAGCATAATCAAGGATGGGAAGAAGAAGAGATTGTGCAAGCGCAATCTTAGTGGCAGTCGGAAGAAAGTTACGCAGTCTCCTCAAAGTTGCAGCAGATGAAAACAACTTGCGGCTGACTTCTTGCAGTTGAGCAGTCCAAGAGAAGCTCTTGTCGATGAGTATCCCCAAGTTTTTAACTTTCTCACTGAAGGGAATTACTGAATTGTCAAAAAGAACTTGGGGAACACACGTCCAGTCAATCCTAGAAACCATTCTAGAACTGCCCACTACAATTACCTGCGTCTTTACAGGATTGACCATAAGCCCATACCTCTTGCTCCAATCGCAAATGCGAGCCAGATCAAGATTAATGGTAGCAATAGCCTCAGACAGCTTTCCGAGAGGAGCTCGCGAGTATAATTGTAGATCGTCTGCATAAAGATGGTAGGAAGAAATTAGTTCATTGGAGATTGAGTTTATAAAAACTGCGAAAAGTAAAGGGGATAAAACGCCACCCTGTGGTACCCCGGCAGAAGTACTACACCAGGAAGACAACTTCTCTCCGATGTTAATACGTTGCCGGCGCCCGAACAGGTAACTACGAAACCAGTCAACCACCGATGGAGATATATTAAGAGAGCATAGAATGCCAAGCAAAACATCGAAATCAACAGTATTAAAAGCATTACTGAAATCCAGCAATGCCAAGACCGTGAGATTACTGCTTTCCATGGCTGACCGAATATCATCCGTAATGTTGAGAAGAGCTGTGGAGGTGCTGTGACCAGGACGGAAGCCGGACTGGAAGGGATTAAGGAGATTATTTTTGGATAGGAAAGTGCTTATTTGATTATGGATTAACCGTTCTAGGACTTTGGACAGGAATGGTAAGACAGATATAGGACGGTATTCAGAAAAGGATGTGGGATTGGACTTTTTTGGTAATGGAATTATCTGTGCATCTTTCCA
The DNA here is from genome assembly GCA_948252205.1 of Orthosia incerta. NCBI lineage: Eukaryota > Metazoa > Arthropoda > Insecta > Lepidoptera > Noctuidae > Orthosia > Orthosia incerta. The sequence goes on from OX411746.1 coordinate 25,739,392, forward strand.
TGACAATGGAAAGACACCACTAGACGCAGAAAAGTTAAGGATGTGGCAAATAACAGGAAGGATAACGTCCAGCACCGGGAGTAACATTTTACGGCTGATACAATCACTTCCTATCGCATTGGAAGTAATTGATAGTATGCTCTTCTTAACATCACTTGCGGTGAATTGACTAAAAACAAATGGAGCATAACTGGGAGTCGGAAGAGATGAAAGATAATCCAATGTATTCAGTTTTACTGTCCTATCGAAATTGGACGAAGCTGTGAAATGATTATTCAATGCATCGATATCTAAATCTTTAGGGATTGACTCTTGTCGCGTTTTACCGACCCCCAATGATCTTAGAAAATTCCAAACTTTGGATGCGTCTCCGTTTTGGACAGAGTTGTGAATGTGTTGGCGATTAGCATTCCTACACACCTTGTTGCAGAGTTTGCGGATAGAGGCATATTTGTCCCAATTCGCATCAGTAGGTCGTCGCTTATATTTGGCCTTCGCCGCAACTTTTTTGTGCATTAACTTTTTGATCTCATCTGTCAGCCACGGCGCCGGCAAATGCCTAACTTTAACAGCTCGTACAGGTGCGTGAACATCATAAAGCTCGATGAGTTTAGCAGTAAAGACATTAACCTGCTCATCGACCGACGTGGAGGCAAACAAAGGAGACCAATCTATATTGCTGGCATCCTCGCAAAGACTGTCAACGTTCATACCACCAAAATTGCGTTGCATGAGAATTTTGGCTTTAGCCTTAGGTGGACGAATTTTATAAGATAGAAAAATCAGATCATGATGCGAAAAGGCGTCGGCTGCGCATTGGCCATGCTTAGCCACGCGATCTGGAGAGGAGACAAAAATCAAGTCAAGAAGCGAAGGAGTACAGTTAGGCAAATTGTGAGTAGCACGTAGCGGCAGAATAGAAAGATTGCTAGAAGTAGCAACATTAGTCAGAGAAGAAGAGCGATGGTCTTTTTTCAGGAGACAAGTGTTAAAATCACCCATGATTATGCTATGACTGTAAGAAGGGACTAGAAGTTCTAAGAGATTTTCAAAAGATGCGAAGAAATTGATGCGTAAGGAGGGACAATAATAGACACCAAGAAGTAATTTCGAGTGGTGTAGTTCGACCTCAAGAAAGAGGTGTTCACCAGCATTTGATGGCGGTGGTTGCACTGACACATGGACTACAGAGAAGGGAATGTGTGCACGGAGGTATATGGCAACACCACCACCACCACCAACCACCCTGTCGTTTCTTATGAGTACGAAACCAGGAAGAGAGTAGCTAGTTGAAGGGAGACAAGGTTTAAGCCATGACTCGGATACAAGAATAGCATGAATGTTTTTACAGTCAAAACTTGCCAACATATCGTGGAAATGGGCCGGAATACTCTGGGCGTTAATATGAATCACGTTAAAATTCCTCGGAACATCAGAGAACTGCGCCTCTAGACTGTCTGCAAGAGAAGGAATGCTCTCAAAACTGTCATCACTGCCTGCCGAAAAATAACTATTGTTATCGCTGCTGTCAGCCTCCAGATCTATAGACATAAATAATACCTATAATAATATTAATATATAAAACCCTATCTTATAACTAAAAACCAATAACATGTTCACCTGCTAGTTGCGTTATAAAGATTTGAACAAAAAACTAGATGAGTGACCGGGTAACACCAACACAACCAAAATAACTTGTGACGAGAAAAATAAAACAGTTTATCAACAAGAAACATATAAATAAAAAACTATTTTTAATTATGTCCATGTCTGTGCCTTTCACTAGTGCGCAGTTACCTAAAAACGGAACGCACCCATAAAAATAAAAAATAAACAAACAATTGATTGACGTTAAACTGACAGTACCCAGTGACGTCCTGACAGTGACTTATGACAATTGTGTCTGACGTAAGATTGTAAACATTAGATAAAAATAATGTGAAGGTGAAAAACAAAACATAAGAAAATAATATTGGCTATTACCCGGCCCTTCAGTAATATATCACAAAGATGAAATCACTTTTTCACTGCAGCAGCACGTTTTAATCTTGCGGTCTTCATAGTAGCAGCGTTCGGAACAGAGCCCGGCACTGGCGCTTTGGGATCGCTCTGCTTCGGCTCACAGGGAATCGGCGCAATCTTATCCAATTCAGCAAAAGATTCGACCCGATGCCGCGTATCATTGGCGCCAAGGACATATACGCAGCCCGCCTTAGTCCAGCTCTTGGAGACGCCAAATCTTTCCCTTGCAGCTAAGAAAATGTCATGCCGCCCCTTTGTTAAAAACTCGGACAAAGTGATGCCCGAACCTCTTAATTTGGCTTTGGCAAACCAAACTTTGTCCCGAACAGCGAGGCTGCCAACCTTGAACAGGATAGGCCGGGTTTTGCTTGCCACTGCTCGTCCCATCCTGTGGCACCGGCTGATGTCCGCCACGGTGAATTCAGTCATCTGGAGCTTGCTACGTACCACCTCAGTTAACACCTTGGCGGTATCTTCCTTCTGCTCCTCGCTCACGCCATGCAATAGCAAGATCTTCCTCCGTCCTCGCATCTCTATTTGGTCAACACTTCGGGCTAGAAGCTCCACCTGACTCTGAAGGCTGTTGAGAGCTTGCGAGATGAAAGTCCGGAAGATAGCAAACTCCGCTGCTAGGCTGGAACTTGTGACAGGTGATGGAGGGGCCTTCTGCAGTTCAGCCTCAAAGACGGACATGCGTGTGTGAAATAACTCCTTGAGGTCACTGAGAGTGCTTGCCAACGAATCCATAGTGATGAAGTGATGTTAATAGTGTTTTAGAGAATATATTGTGAGGAGATAACGCTACACCAGCAGGTACTGATTATGAACTTTTAAGTAATGACATTAAATGAATGTAAATATTATTATATTAAATTATTATAAAATTTTAATTAAGAGCGTTTGTTTTTTAATGCAACTGGTACAACTACCCACACGAAAAAAGTTACTACAGTTACTGGGTTGTGGAGGTCAGATAGGCAGTCGCTCCATGTAAAACACTGGTACTCAGCTGAATCCGGTTAGACTGGCAGCCGACCCCAATATAGTTGGGAAAAGGCTGGGCAGATTGATTGACCATGTGTTAAAATTGCCCTTTTATTTTGCACAAACAATAATGTAGATATAATCGATCGTGTATCGAAAAATAATAATTAGAAAGTAAACAAGCAACATAAAATCACTTTTAATTAAAAGTCCGATCTTTAATTCTTCTCATTATTATCGCCACTTTCCATACGGGTATCATGTCAAAGAGAATTTTAATGAAGGTAATATTGACAACGACGAATTCAGGTAGAAACAGGGTTGCCAACCTTATTCCAGAGACAAACTTCATAATTAAGAGAATTATGTGGTAAACTTCAAATATGAATAACGGAATTCTACAGCTTTACAGTATTTTGTAACTAGAAAAAAAAAAACAAATATACTACTGAAAGGAATAAGCGAAAAATATGTGATAGTCTAACTTTTAATCAGAATTACGGGATAAACCTCAGCATTATGCTGAGTGATGGCTTTGTTAAAATTGTAAGGTTGGCTACCCTGGACACAGGCACCGGGTTCAAAAAGGCGGTGCCACCGGGAGTAATTATGAACAATTTCAATCAATGAACACAATAAACGTATCGATGGAGACGGAGAGAGATAATGAGAAAACCAGTGTTTAATTTGTGCTATTGTAAACACCTGGCGATTTCTCGTTACTCAAGATTTTATTGGAAAGGTGAAACGTTTCACAGGTGTTTTTAATGTTTCGAAATATATTGATACGGTGTTGTTAATTGAGGGTGTGATTTTAATTAAAGAAAAAGAGAAATTTAATTTCGTTAAAGATGGTACCTATAAGGGAAGAGAAAATGAATGATGGTAAGTCTCCGGCAAGTAACTTGGCAAGGTTTTGGCTTAGTGGGTAAGTTCGCGCATAATAGTACATTAATGCAACAAAAAACTGACCAAGTGCGAGTCGGACTCGCGCACGAAGGGTTCCGTAGCATTATCGCAAAAAACGGCAAGAAAAACATGTTTGGCAACAGAAATACATTATCTGTGAAAATTTCAACTGTCTAGCTGTCATGGTTCATGAGATACAGCCTGGTGACAGACAGACAGACAGATGTACAGCGGAGTCTTAGTAATAGGGTCCCGTTTTTACCCTATGGGTACGGAACCCTAAAATGGTGGAATGTCTACTTACTAAAAGCTCACCGTACCCAAGTGTTCACGGTGAAATTTTTATAAAATAGCACTGATGTAGTCAAAAGCAACAGTAAAGAAGAGAGAGTAGCAAATTGAACAAATAAAAAATGATTTTGCAAAAAAAATACAACGGACTGAAAACTAACTTAAATTTCAGAAGTTGGTATTCCTATTTTCGTTTCTTCGTTTTTTAACACCGACTACCGAAATTTACTGACGTTTATTGAAGAGTTCTGTTGTATATTTTCGAAGTTCTTCATCAGATCTTCACCAAATTCAAATGAGACCATTTCGGAGTAAACCATTTCAAACAAAAAATAATTTAACAAAACTGTCTATATAATTATGACGGAGTTATGCCCGAACAAACATTAAAAAAAATAGAAACATCCTAACTGAGAACCTCCTCCTTTTTTGGAAAGTCGGTCAAAAATAAAAGCTTATAATATATCTTATCTTAACAAATAATAAGTAACTACAAACTCTTAACTTAATATCTTAAACATTCTCAACCTTTTATTACAAAACATCTTGATAGTTTTGACAAGTTCCAAAATGTATCCAAAGATTTATTCCTCTACTGGAAACTTCTCAAACTACAAGACGTTGATTTACATTGTTTTCAAGCAAACTGTAAACGCTGATTGTGCGATAAGAGAAAACTAGATTTTTGAAAGGAAAACTTTCTTCATGGAAAGGACTGGGTGAACGATGAAAGGTTTACAACTGCCATTCTGTAACCAACCAGCCGTGAAAAACTTACATGGAGTGATGTTGAAGTTACCTGTCTATCCATCCAGTCTTGGTGGGAAGACACACCACCAAAAGACTAATAATAATTCAATACTTAAAGTATCTTTATCTGGCTCGCGAGGTTGTCGACATGTGGGATGTAAATACAGCAGTCATTGTGCCGATAGTCGTAACGGCCAATGGCATAATAGCCAAGAGCCTCGATGAACATCTGAGGAGACTCTCGTTGGGCAGCTGGATCAACGGTTTGATCCAGAAAGCGGTCCTCCTTGACACGGCACGTATTGTCAGGAGGTTTCTCCCTCAGGAGCCCTGACCACCGGTAGCTTGGACCCTGTTTCCGATACCAGTGAATACAATTTTTGTATTTTTTTATAGCATAAATTTAAAAAAAGGAAAAGTATGTATCAATTTTGGCCCATACATTGAGGCAAAGGCTCAGCTGGCTGCCAGGAAGCTGGGGATCCTTGCAAAGGTGAGAAGGTACTTCACGCCAGAACAGCTGCTCAGCTTGTATCAAGCGCAAGTTCGATCATGCATGGAGTACTGTTCTCATCTCCGGGACGGCTCTGCCAAATACCAACTTGATGCACTAGAGTCGATCGAAAAGCGGGCCAGGAGGCTCATCGACGATGAGGCATTGGTTAAGTCAAAGCTCCAGAGCCTTGAACATCGTCGCCGAGTTGTCGGCTTGTCGGTTTTTTATCGATTACATTTCGGGGAATGTGCGATGGAATTGCATAATCTAATTCCGCCCAGCCCGTTTCATCATCGGACTACCAGACGTACGGCGATGCGCCATCGGTACATGGTGGACATCCCACCCATACGCACTAAACGTTTTGAAAATACTTTTATTATGCATACAGCTAAGGAGTGGAATTCCCTGCCGGAGTCTGTGTTTCCCGATAGCTACAACCTAGGGGTCTTTAAGTCAAGAGTGAATAGGTTACTTCTAGGCAAGCGTGCTCCATCATCGGCCACATCATCGCTTACCATCAGGTGAGATGGTGGTCAAGCGCGAGCCTATATAGATAAAAAAAAAAAAATGGAATAATAATTCAATTTGATTGAGTCTGCAAGTCACCCCCTGCCATTTTGTAGCTGTGTAGTTCAACAGTGGTCAGGCAGGGGCCAGTAGTCCTCCTATAGTTTTAGGCAATCGATCCACTAAACCTACCAAACCCATAGCCCAATATTTTTTTCTCCATATCTTACAATAGTCCTGCACCAACCGGGGATTGTCCTTGGGTGCACTTGCGTTGTTCATACAGGGATAATCGTCGGTTGGTGTCACATTGCCTGATACATGCCTAACAAGGCCTCGGCAAGTTGGCTACGGAGAAATTAATGGGCAGAATTCTGGTGACACCTAATACAGGTTTCAACACAGTGCACAGGTACCAGAGTTTCACAACAATTTGTTTTGTATAATTTGTTTTATGCTAATACATTGATTTATTAAACACTAGCAATGCCCGCGGCTTCACTCTACTACTGAACTCCATATTCGATAGATGGCGTTGTGCATTTGATGTCATTTTCTAAATGGCAGTTTTAAGATTCTCCGCGGAAGAAAGACCCTAGAAAACATTGTAGGAAGGTAGGGTAGGATAAGTATGTAGGTAGGTAGGAATGTAGGGTAAGTAGTTGATGGGAGCGAAGCCGCGGGCATAGCTAGTGTTTAATAAATCAATGTATTATTAGCATAAAACAAATTATACAAAACCAATGGTCGTGAAACTCTGGTACCCGTGGTAGATAATAAGAACCTGTATTAGAGGTCACCAGAATTCTGCGCATTTTTAGGGTTCTAAACACAACCCTATTGCTGTCCTCACGTGTCTGTCCGTCTGTGTGTCCATCATCTGTCAAACATTTTTTACAGCCAAACGGTTGGACCTAGTCTTCAAATTTTCACAGTATAAGCGTTGTTAACTCAAAGCCATACAAATTGTCAAAAAAAATATGGGGTGCGTATTTTACTGGTTGGTAGCGCCATCTATTGTAAAGGTCATAAATCAAAGACCGAATACATACACAAATGCATTTGAGGTTTCGCGGGCGATCGATATCCAAATTATCTCGTTCCTTCCTCATTCCTTTTCCCTTCATGTACGCCTTGATGACAGGTCGCCAGAACGAACCGAAACTTCAACGTGACCGGGCTTCGCGTCTCAACCGCCAGCTTTCCAAGCCACATGGCTGAAGACTGATGCATCTAATTAGTTAGATTGCAGAGAACCTTGTGTACCGTGTCTATTAACCCGCTTCGCGGATATATAAACATTTGTGTGAAGTGTGGATCCTGAAAGTCGTCGTCGCCATTTTGGAGTTGAAGAACATCAGCTCGCCGCCATACGTGGGCTGGCTTCGTTCACCACAAGGTAAGGCGTAATACTTCCCTCATTCCCATACTAGATCGCCCGAATTGATCCGTGAATATTTTCCCGCTTATTTTCATCGCACAATTACCAGAACCCTTCAAATACAGTCCACTTTTCATAATAGACACAAGGATGATGAGATTTCTCAAACCGCTATAACACTAGTCAATATCAATATATTGATAAATCATGTTTTTCTTTGAGATTCCCTGATTAGGGCTCCGTACCCAAAGGGTAAAAACGGGATTACTAAGACTCCGCGATTCGTCTGTCTGTCTGTTTTTCCGGTGAGATGTCTACATTATAGACCGGCTGTTTACAAAGGGCTGCCAAACTGCCAACATATAAATAGCGTGAACTTATTGATTCTAAAGGCTTTAGAGTTTCAATATTGTTTGATTAGTTAGCAAAGTTTGGATTATAAATGTTTTGATGTTGTGTTCTGGTTTAGAAACACAATAAATTTTAAATGCTTTTGGGCTTCGGTCATAGTTTAAATATTCAGGGAAATTATTTTTGGACATGATCTTTCGCTTTAAGCCTGTAGGCTTGGTTTTAGATTTAATTTATAGTATGGATAATACAAGTATTTGCAGTCACTGACATAGATTTAGAGTCAATCAGCTGCTAGCTATGCTCTGATCATTGTTTTAGAGATACAATTGGAGTATAATTACACAAAGTTGGTTATTAATCATAGAACTCGTAGAATTTATTTCGTGAACTATCAAACATCTAATAAATATCAGCCTGTAACTGTTTCCCTGCAGGTCAAAGACACCACTACAGCAGCGTTTCTTAACTTTTTCAGTCAACGGAACCCTAGAAAACCCAGCACAATTTCAAGGACCCCCAAGAAAAAGAAACAGCAGTAAATTTCGGACAATTTATTTAAGTACTACAACAAATACACATTGCTCCACCATCACTTGAGGATTCTAAAAACGCTGCCAGTGTAGGCAAGTGATTATAGTTTTTTTGAATTATTCGATTAGAGACTTTTGGTGGAATTTATTTATTATTGTTAAATGGTCCATAGCCCCCATACATATACTCACCACAATTGCACAATTTCAGATTTAAGACTTATATTAACTATTAGTCAAGGCTTTCTTACAACGTTTTCCTTCTCTGATATCAATAATAACCAAAGAAACTTGAACTCATTATTAAGGTTTTCATTTTTCATGCTCTCTTATTATCGAAACCTATGTTGCACTTTTAATCTATGTAAGAATGCTCTTTTAAAGTTTTTTTCAAACAGAAAACTTCATAAAGAAAGAAAGAAAGAAAATGTATTTATTTGTGACCCGCACAGGAGACACGAGAAATCAGCTTAAAATTAAACAAGATTAAAAATAAAAACCCCGTGCGAGACCAAAAATGCTCCTATCTCAGCATGTGCAGTGATATCCAAAAAAGGAAATAACGCTGCGCTGATATTCTGATAAGACCAACTGTTGATGCCACGGACACACTTACGAAAACGGAAAATACTTAAATATGTAATACAATAAAATAGAATATATAAATAACAAACAAAATAAAATAAACACAGAAGGTGGGTCAGAGTATGTGTAAGTATTATACAAATCACCCTTCGATACCAACACACCATCATCATCACCAATCCCTTTCTGTTAGCAATACCAATACTTAACACGAAGCAACGGCCTCTTTAACCTCTACAATCCAATAAATGGGTAACACGATACCCATTACCAAAACACCATCACTTTATTCATAAAATCAAACGTCCGTAGTAATAAACGTTTACACCACACTTCAGGCTCACGAGACATGTCGGGAACTTCGCAAGTTGTAATGAAAGTCCGTCCGGGCGGACTAAAGAACTTTACATACGGAGCGAGAAGTGTGGGACAGTTAGAGCTTTATCATGTTATATTTTAAAATTCAATTGTCTTTAGGTCTTTATTCAATTGTGTTTGTGTTGTGTGAAAAGTTTGAGTTTTAATACACGACGGAAAAAGAGGGGTGTTGTTAATTTGACGTACCTGTGTGTTTGTGTATTCGTGTATCTATCTGTGGCATCATAGCTCCTAATCGGATGAACCGATTTTGATTTCGTATTTTTTGTCTAAAAGCTGACTTTATTAAGAGTGTTCTGAGCTATGTTTGATCAAAATCGGTTCAGCCGTTCTAAAGTTATTGGCCGTTTTATTGTTTGAATCGGAGTGTTTTCGCAAGATATCGTGTCATAATTACGTGCGCAATAGATTGCCGATCGAAACGTGTCTACTAGTTACGAGATAAATGATGAAGCATGCAATAAAAATGCGTCGGTGTTTTTTATATTTTACTTGTAATTATAATGAATAGGAGGGCTGTGTTTTTATATCTTTTTCTTTGTACATTCTTTAGTCTTAATTTAAACTATTAAAACCCAGGGTTTCTGAAAATAATATCGACGCATCACAATGCATGTCATGCTATACGATTGATAAAAGCAAACGCAAACATGTTGTTATTATTTTTGCTACAGAAACTGAACCTTAATTCATCTTTCTAAGATTTTAGACTTTTATCACGCGTAAGAAAATTTAAAATCATGAGTCTTTTTTAGGACCACCAAAGGTACATTTGGGTTTATATATAAACCTATTTGCAATAAGAGGTCTCTTCAAGTCATCAGGTAAAAATTGAAATTCGCTGTTACCAGTTAGTCGTGGCAATTGATATCAGGAGTTTTCATTTTCTGTAATGCTGGCTTATTTTTACGACACAATAAAATTGTGTGAAGTGATGAATACAATATTCATAGAAACAGCCCACATATATCCCACGTATATCTTCAACATATAGGTATTTGTGTGTGTGAAGTACTTATTTTATATTAGAAACTGTTATTTCGCCTGATATCGACAAGCGACCCTCGTAATAAAACATGTACGCATCACAACACTGTGAACGATCTAGGTCTAAGAAGATTACAAAGATAGTTTCAACAGAATCCCAAACTATAATAGCCCTAATTCCGCTCGAAATAGAGCCCACACTGACCGAAACTACCTTTGGTAATTTACGATCACATCAAAATAGACGAGTTCTCAAAGAGAAATCAACTTTATGACCTACAAAATTAAGTTCAAATTGCTTTGGGCTCGTAAATGGAAGTTCCACAGCGTTATAGGACCCAACAAGTACATACATAACGCTCGAATGGTGTCAGATATTCGTTTTAGTATTCGCTGAGTCTCGAAAAAATCTGATAATATTTCTATGGGTTTGAGAATGGTGGCTCTCAATAAAACTTATCATAGGCTGGAAAAATTGATCAGTCGCAAAGATTATCCCCTCGAGTTTTATTTTTATTTTTTACGACCTAGGACGTTCGTTGCTTAAGTATTTACCTACCTAAACCCTTGATTTATGGCAATCTACATAAAATGTTATCTACACTCACAACGTAACGTTCCAAATATGAATTCAAAAAATATTGTATAAACACGTACTTTATTTTCGTGGATTGGTAAAATAAAAAATAAAAACAATTACAGTGCAACTTTTTCCTTCGATTTTCAAACAAGTGCATCATAAAATAACTTTTTAATTTTTATAGCACACTTTTACTTTTTAATTTATTGACGTTTATGAGCTCATTGACTTAATGTACAAAAATAGTGTCATCGTCTATGGATGCACGCGCTGCGCAGTCATGGAGCAATGAGAATCTAAATTGCCCGCCATACCGCACATTTTTTCCGTTTCCACTTTTATTATATTTCAACTGTATGAGTGAAAATAAAATAGTGTATGCAACGGCATATATTTAATAACCCGTGTTATCTGACCATTGCGTAAACTACTATTATATGCCTTTGCGAAAGACAAAATTTAGTATGATATACTTACATACATAGGTATCTACGTCATCATCATCAGCCTTTTTATGTCTCCACATTCGGCTTCGCCTTATGTGATAAACCCACGCTCGTGTTTTAATAACCTGTGTTATATGACCATTGCATAAACTACTATTATATGCCTATGCGAAAGACATAATTTAGTATGATATACTTACATACATAGGTATCTACGTCATCATCATCAGCCTTTTTATGTCTCCACTGCTGGGACCTCCTGGGGGCCTCCTCTCTTATAGAGGGAGGCTATAATCCACCACGCGGGCCCAGTGCGGATTGTTAAATGTCACAATAATGTCTTCAAATTTTTGGTTCTAAGACATTTCCTCACGATGTTTTCCTTCACCGTTATGAGAGCAGTGGTGATGAAATAAATTACACAAAGTAATACGCCTGCCTGGGTTTGAACCCACGACCTATAATTCGTAAGTCGGGGCCGTAACCACTGGGCCACCACTGCTCCTCATATAGGTAGGTATCAAAGGATCATCCCCAAATAAAGCTGTTGCCACGTTACCTAAAGCAATTTATTTTCACAATACTTTTCTTCAGTCGTTTCTACAGTACCTAGTAGATACAATCTATTTTTGAAATATTTATTTCTTCTTGTACCTAATCCAGTACAAATTCCTATAAATATTTTAGGGCCCACGTCTTTTCTGTTGACAAAGTGCCCTCAATCCAAGGCTTGGACCTCAAATCTTATTCCTTTTTATAAGGTCGAGTATGCAAAAATATGCTCATAATATTTTATTGATATTACCAACAGCTAGTGAATTTTGCTTGATCAATGCGAGGGTCTATACGGAAATATATTCGGCCAGTTTATGAGGCCTATTGGCCTCCGAATCGGTGGGAAATAGATCCATCATCTTTGCTTGGTATAGAATTTTTCTATGCTGATATTTGGAACAAAAGAAGATCGTAAAGTATTTTGGTGGAGGCTGGTAAAGTCGGGTCAGAGTAGATTAGTGTGAGAACGGTTTTTTTTATTGAAAATAGGCTTGCGCTTGACCACTATCTCACTTGATGGCAAGTGATGATGTGGTCGAAGATGCAACACGTTTGCCTAGAAGTAACCTATTCAGTCTTGACTTAAAGACCCCGAGATTGTAGCTATCGGGAAACAAAGACTCCGGCAGGATTATTTAAATCAGAACGACAAAATGCCAATTACACTGATGAGACTGATTCCATAGTATGTGCAGCACATAATGGATTAAAGACGTAAATTATCATCATCAAACTAGTAGATGGATTGATATTCATACTAATATTATAATTGCGAAGATATAGATATATTATGTCTGCCTGTCTCTTTTTCTGTCAGTCATGCAGTTTAGGCGTCAAATTGCAGCATCAATGCACTATGACGCCTAAACTACATAACTAATTTAGATGTAGAGAGATATTAATCCTTAGACATGGACATAGGATATTTTTTGTTCCTGGATTACGTTGCCTTGGGATAACTTACGAATTTTACACAGCCACTGGTAGAAGCTATAAAGTCCTGTATTCAAAATTCAAAAGTCATTTATTCATACTAGGCTGAGAATCAGCACTTTCCGAACGTCAAAATTACATAAGACAGTCCCCCAAAAACGCCCGCCCTTCACCACTTCCTAGTGCTTTTGCTGGGAAGAAGAAGTGGCGCAACAAACTCCCCAGCAGCACATCTGTCTGTTCGGTTAGAAAAAAAACCATAAAACTTGATTCTATACAATAGTATGCAAAAAATTAAAATTAAATAACATCGAAATCTAAACTCAAGCGAAAATAAAAACTAAAAATAAAAACGTAAACGGAACTTAGTACCCGAATTATAAAGCCTCCAGGCATAAAGGGCGTGCCCGCCTACATATAGCTAATACAGCTGTAACTATATTCTTTTAACACACTTTTCTTTGTTATAAAAAATATATTTCTTTCTAAAACTACACAGAACCAAGATGGCGTCAGTACAAGTTCAACAACCTTTGTTCCTAAGAGAGCTATTAATTTAAATAAACCAGCACTTTTATTCACAATAATCCTCTTAAAAGTTATCGCCTACCACGAGAAAACTACAATTTGGACTTCTAACTTTTCTTCCTTTAACACAATAATTTTTACTTACAGTAGTAGCAAAGCTAAGTTATACAATAAAGGCAACTTGACACATTAATGTGGAAAGTTGAAATTTTTATCGGGCCGTAAATCACTATTAAACGGTCCAGAGCTTCGTATCTCTATTTTCCAAAGTTGCAATTTTAAAAATGTTATTTGTCGCGAGATTGGCAACGGTGCCTGGGGCTGCAGGGCTGCTTCTAGCGAAATACTTCACATTGCAGCAGAAATGTATGCAGTTGTGACAAGTTATTTTAAATTTCATGACTTATGCCTTATGGTGGAGGAAAATGTCGCAAGGAAATTTGGCTTTTGGTTGTTTAAAATAGCCAACGTGCAACGAGCAAGTGTGGTTATCGCTGCTCGTGTCTAATAAGTTGTTTGCATTTGAAGAAGCCTTGTTTTGTAGCCAGTGGTACTGTGAACAATCTGAAACACTGTAAACAAGTGGTACTTTGTCTGTATGTTTGTTATGTTGTCACTCCTAAACCGCTGAACCAATTATCACGAATTTTGGTACATAGTTAGGCCTTGTAGAATGAAAGAAAATAGATTTTAGTCCAAGGAGTTCCTTGACCATCCTTTGGGATGATTTCCGATTTTTAAGCGAGCGAAACCGCTGGCAGAGTCTAGAAAATAAATCATAATTACTGACTCTAGCATGGTTTAACAGAAGTTTAAGTATATAACCTTTAGTTACAGTATGTAGTTAGCTGGTACGCTTAATGCAAGTAAGAGAGCCTATAGCTTAAGTTAAGGCACGATGCCAACACTAAGCTCTTTTTAATTATTGTGAACAAAAGGTCGTTTCAAACATGCAGGGACATTTTCATTACATTTAAATATTCTCTAACATAACTTCATGAGAAAACCGGAATATTCAAACCGAAATCAAGTGTGACATCCACGAACCTGTGCTGGACCTGTAGTGCTATCCTGTAAACACCCGATAACTTGAGTCAGTTGTGAGTTGACCTGAGTTGTCTATCCCTAGCATCAATTGGAATAAGTTCTACCTTCACGGTGTGATTTTTATACTTTCGTAGCTAATTAGTGCCCACTCTCTCCCACAGATAAGATACCTTTATCCCAACAGTGGGAACGTTATGGGGATTGTGCTATATCTTCAGAGACTTGAAGACAATCATAAAATATGTTTATCGTGACATTCTTAAAAGTACACTCACGCGGTTTCATCTGCTTGACATAATGTAAATCGAAACACGTTCCACAGTCCTAGTATCTTTGCTATTTTATCGCATTGTAGAAATACTGCGGTGTTGGAACCGAATTTCGCTTCTGCCACTAGCATCGCCCGCGTTAAAGTCGAAAATTATCCCGACGGAACATATTCCTGGGATAAAAAGTGTTCTATGTGCTTTACCTGGCTATTAATCTATCTCTGAGCCAAGATTCATCTAGAACCGATCAGCCGTTTGAGCGTGCGGAAGTTGCAAACATACAAACACACTCACAGACTTTCGCCTTTATAATATTAGCGTGATCTATACTAATATTATAAAAAGGAAAGATTTTTTTGTTTGTTTGTTTGTACCGAATAGGCCCCGAAACTACTGGACCGATTTAAAACATTCTTTCACCAATAGAAAGCTACATTATTCTTGAGTGACAAAGGCTATTTTTAACCCCGAAAACGAGCCCTGTGGGATGTTCCACGGGAGTGAAGCCACGGGGAACAGCTAGTGTGATATATACTAGCCTTTATTAGAGCCTTCGCTCGGCTGGGTGTCGGAAATTTTATTTTCTTTTATTTATTGGGGAAAACAAACAATTACACACTATATATGGTTAACAAATAATTGTTCGAGACTACATTAGTCTGCAACTAACAACGTTATCCACATCTTATATAATTAAAATTGGAAGATACATGCACAAGTGCAATACTAATAAGCCTTAGCTTCATTACATACTATATTATACAAACAAAAAAAAAAACACAAAATCTACAGAAACAGAAATTAGTAAGTTAATTAAGTTAAATTAAATTAATCCTCACAGTTGTTGTTGGCTTTAAGGATTTCATTTCGAAATTTAATAGCTGACCAAGAAAATAAATCTAAAGTTGAGAATAGGATGTTATAATTATTTGCTAAACGACGCAAAGGTGCGCGAACTCCTGCGTTTGTGCGACACGAGGCGACGCAAACAGCGGGCGATCGCGCACCCTGCGTCTTGTGATAGTCCTAGGTACTACATAACACAATCTGTTTGTTAAATCTGAGCAATCATATTTGTTATTACACAGGTCATAAAGAAACATACTTTCCAGAAAGGTGCGTCTAATATTAAGGGTAGTAAGTTTATAATGTTTTAATAAATTATGGTAAGTGGTAGTTTTACGGAAACACCGGTAATGAGTGGCTTTAAGGAATTTATACTGTACGGTTTCAAGCTTTTCTTTGTATTTTGCATAGAATGGTTTCCAAATCATTACAGCATACTCTAACTGTGCAGCATAATCTCACTAAAGATTTGTATAGATGAATGTATGTATGAGTACGTTTAAAATCAGTCATACATCTCATCACAAACCCATACATGCGGAAGGCATTACTAATAATCTTATCAATATGTTGATCAAGATGAAATTATTCCAAGGTATCCGACGACCGGGATAAAAAGTTGCCTATTTACAATTCCAGACTATAGTCTATCTCTGTGTCAAATTTCATTCAGATCCGTTTAGCAGTTCTGGCGTAATTTAGTAACAATCATACATCCATCCAAACTTTCGTATTTATAGTATTAGTAAGATAAATATATATATAGTAGTATTGGTTGAAAATCAAGTTTGTGGAACTCAAAGCGTTCTACACACACATTACCCAATTATAAAGAAACCAAAATCAGTTTAAAATATACTCGTACAAGTAAATTTTCGCAAGGTCTGTCTGGAAGTCGTGCATCGTCTTGCCTCCAGCCACGCCATTCACTCCTGCCATTACGCTACACCCTTCGTGTTATTGCGATCTTCATAGGTTTCTGGGTCATCTTGAACCGGTTGAAGCTATCTGTCTATACTTATGTAAAGTTGAATTGGTGCTCGCGTCCTACTACGTGGGTGACTCTTCTAACTTGGCTGGTGAAATATTGCTGTGCGGTCGCTCTACAAAAACCTAAATCGAACTTAGAACCTTTTTCTGTAAATGGCGTTGAGAAAAACTAGGTGACAGTGACTAACATCTAAACTAATATTATAAAATCTATTGTAAATTGATAAAATGGTTTGTTAATTTGTTGTATAATCTCTGGCAGTACTGATCCGAAATGTTTAATTAAAAACAGATAATTTAAAGATCAAAAACCCGACGTCTTAAGTAGCGAACTAAAATGCTGTAAACAAGAAAAAATCATGTTGTGCAGTCGGAGGATACATATTAGCGAGCTGGCTTTCTTTTTTATTTTGGCTGGAATTTCTTTTAAACATTTAGATGTCATATATTTTTGTAATGACCTCTTAAAACCCTTCATTTTGATACCCAACACGACGAGTTTGGATGAAAAAAAAATTGGAACCCGCACAATATGGCGCCCAAAAGCCGCCATGTTTGTTTTTTTAACTTCACCTATCTAAGAACACTTGCCAACCATGAGTGGTCAAGACGTATCTAACGATGTCTTAATTATATAAATCCATCGCGCGGTTTGAAAGATATAAAGTAATAAAGAATATTATATACAAGATATGCGCGAAAAACATAACCCTTTCCTTGCAGTCGGGTAAAAAAGGTACACTTAATTATCGCTGAGTGCCTGAATATTACTCGACGTTTGCGGGACAGAACATAGGCATGAGTGAAAAGGACACGCCTGGATCTTAGCAGCATTGAACCTGACCAGATTGGCATCGCCCCATTCGGAGACTGCCTTTAAGGACGAGTTCAAGCGTATGGCTAGGTGCCTCCCGGAGAGACCGGATCAAAGGCACCAGTAGTGCGTGCGAGTGCCGGACACGTATATATCAGCAACAGTGCTGTCGTCTGCATACCCAAAGGTTTTAGTATGATTAGATATTTATATTATAAATTGAATTTCTCCAATCTAGTTGTAAGAAGACTTACTTACTTTCTCGAGGCACAGCTAGATATCAAAAATAAACCGTTCAACACAAAGAAAGAGATCTACACTAATATAACAATATCAGAAGCCACTATTTTTAGATTGTATAAAGAAGATGAAATAACATTACCCCTTTCAAACTACGTTAGCTAAGGTGAACGACCCAGAGAAAATAAACTTTGAATAGATAAGTGGGATGTTTGATCTCTCCGTGCGAATATGATGTTCACTTTTACATCAATCAGTGTGTGGCAGGATCCTTTATCTTGTTACCTTTTTGTGGTACTGTTTCGTTAGAAAATCAGACAAAAAATATGGTTTGATTATCATGATCATTTTAGCCGAAAGACGTTGCCACTGCTCCAGGTCATTGGTCCACCTTAAGCTGGAATAATGAGGCTATGGTTTAAAATGTCTTTGTTGGAGTTAAGGCTCTCAAACGCGAGTGCGACGCAACAATGCGACAGGCTAATTCTTAAAGAAAATTTTTCTCAAGGTAATACGAGTATGTTGTCTTTAGAACTATTTCTATAAAAAACGAGAGCCTTTTCCCTTGCATTATTTGGGATGTTTTTGAGTAGGTATGTCTGACAGACTGTTTTCGGTAAGAGTCTTTTTTTTTGTTAAGCTCAAAACGTAGTTTTTGTTGCTAGGGGATCCTTCCTTTAATCTTTAGAAGCACAACAAGTCACAACTCCAAATTGATGAAAAACTAGTCTTCACACGTCCGTAATAAAACTATCGTTTGCCTGTATTTTCAGAATGGCAATATGTTTATGAATTCATGATGATACATATTGTCTACCTATTTAGTATATTATGTACATTTTCCTAATGAATGACATACAAGTAGTTGAGGCCCTTCACCCTTTTCAAACTTATAAGTACCAATATCTATCTCCAACTGTTCAAACGAGTCTGTGATTGGAAATTGATAAACACCATTTCTTTACTTTTACTTACTTTATTGAGAATTGGGAAATTAAAGATACTTTAGAATCAATAGATTGATCTGCGAGCAAAGACTGCAGAAAGAATGTCAGACAAAGAAATAAACATATATTTATTTACAAAAATTTATTTGCAGACACATTTAGGAAGCTTCAGTTTTTTAATCCCTGACAATGTTTACTTGAAAAGTACTACCCTGATATTTACATTAAGTACGGAGCCGTAATCCTATGGAAATCTACTACAATTCCAACAATATTATACTCAACGGTATTGTTACACATACTTGCATAATAATTCACCCAGCACAATGCTATAATCAGCGCTCACATGAACAGCTAATCGGTTTAACAAAGTCGGAGTGACGCCATACTGAATGTGTGACGTGTGTACCGCTAAGATATTGTACTCTGTACACTATATACATTTGCCTGGCCTCATGTGTATTGTTTTATATATATGTTGATTGTAAAGGATCGAAGGATTATGTTGTCGTGATTTCCTTCAATAGACTTAAAAAATATTATATTATTAGAATAACTAAGATTTCACAGGCAATTACGTGTTTATCAATTTGAGTATTACAAATGCTAAAGTTTGGATGGATGGATGTTTGTTACTCAATCACGCCAGAACGACTGAACGGACCTGGATGAAATTTGGCACAGAGATAGATTATAGTCTGGAATAGCACATAGGCTACTTTCCATCCCGGTATAATGTTCCCTTGGGATAGGAAACTACTTTTCACGTGTGTGAAGCCGCTTCCAAATGTATGTAAGCACGCCTATTTGGCAAATTCTTTATTTGTTGTGTTTGCAATTTTCAGGACAAGGTTTGGATGAAAGAAACAAAAAGGTAATTTTATTTTTAGTATTTATGGTTCCGTACACAAAGCTTAAAAACGGGACCCTATTACCAAGAGTCCGCCGGTCCGTATATCTGTCTGTCTGTCTGTCTGTCACCAGGCTGTATCTCATGAACCTTGATAGCTAGACAGTTGAAATTTTCACAGAACAAAAAAACAGAATAAAATAGCGGTCATCACACTGCCATGCATCACGCTGCATGTTGCGTGAAAACGCACTTACGCGCATACTTGCGTGCGTTTTTCTATGCAAACGGAGACACGCAAGTACGCGCGTAGGTGTTTTTTTATGCGTTTTCATGCGTTTTCACGCTATATGTAGCGTGGTGCGTGGCAGTGTAACCGCCTTAAGTGGGCATACAACAAACGTGATTTTTTTGCCGTTTTTGCGATAATGGTACGGAACCCTTCGTGCGCAAGTCCAACTCGCACTTGGCCGGTTTTTTTCATTAGTAAGTACACCCGTAAGAAGTCGATAATAGAAATGGCATTTAAAAAGATCGACACGATAACTTTCTTCAAATTGAATAATTAAGTTATGTGATTTAAATTAAGAACCAATTTCCCCGCCACAAATCACTTGAACTTCATAAATTGAAAAAAATAAACTATTCACATTCTGACGTTAACAAAATACAAAATTAAAAATACTTCGCTTCCAAAATAATCTTAACGACGCGTCTGAAACAATCTTCTTCTAAGATTAAGCAAACGCGATAAAAAGTAAGAGTAAATAACCTTAGACAGAAACACTCTAACACACAATAGGAACTTGAGTTAATTTAATTGAAAAACTTTTTGTTGTTCAAGCAAAAACAGCGCTTTAATTTCATTAACGTAGAACGACTTCGCTTTGTTTCTGTGTTACTATCGCGGATAAAAAGAAAACTTATAGCGACTTGATTGCTTAAAGACATTGGGACTTTGTTGTTTGAAGCCGCTGAAGAACAAAGGTATGGGTCGAACAGGGAATTATGGTAAATTTGAAACCATTAAGTACATTCGATGTAGTTGTGAGTGTGAATGAAGGGTTAATACGAACTTTTTTATAATGGAAACGAAAGAAACTCTGTATGTCTGCCTGTTATCTTTTCACACTTAAATCGCTGTACCCAAGGGCGTTGCCAAGGGGGTTCAGGTAGGGGCAGTTGCCCTCCCCTAGAAATAAAAAAATAAGTAGCCAAATGGAAAAAAAAACCTAAGTCAACATAAAACCAACCCAACAAATCTAGCCATTTGTTGATGTCCTAAAAGAGTACTAAAAGCATTAAAAATTTTGGTTGGTCTACCAAAATCAATCGTTATGTAGCCTAAGAACCTTAGGAAGTACTATGGAGGAAAATCGCCTCAATCAAAATCAAAATCAAAATCAAATATTTTTATTTTACATAGGCCTACATGGGCACTTATAAAACGTCGACAAAAGGTGCACGGTTCGGGTTAGTCGTTTCCTATGGAGAAGAACCGGCAAGAAACTCCATGGTTACTCTTTTAAATTGTTTTGTTTACAATATTTCCATGTTACAGCATTAGTACTTGGATATGGGGGGACAACGTAGGCCCGACAATAAGTCGTACGAAATTGAGAAAAAAAAAAAAAAAATAATGCACGAAATAAAAAGTTAACAAATGTTAACAATCATCTAGAAAACTAGAAAGCCTACAATGTTCACACATTCACAATAGGTAAAAGAATCTATACAAAGAATCTATAAAAAATGGTCTGGCCATGATGAAAGTGCTCAGAAAACTTATTAATGAAAACTTATAAGATTTACAGACGATGAAATTGGTATGGATATAGTTTGAGACCCGGGAAGGATTTAGGATAGTTTTTATTCTCGTAGTGAGTTCCCTTGCGTGATAAAACTGTTTTACGCAAGCAAAGCTGCGGGCAGAAGCTAGTTTTAGACAATTAAAAGGGTATAGTAAAAAATCAGCCTTCATTTTTGAGGCTCAAATTTCATGGAGGTAGGATATACATACTTAAAGAGCAAGAGTAGCGGGTTCACTTATATACTCAGAATAAAATTACAGATAACTTCACAAACAAAAGTGCTTGATCTATTTATCTTTTTGAGAAAGCATAATTTCAATATCATCAGCCTATTAATATTCCCACTGCTGGGACACAGGCCTCCTCTCTGTGAGCGAGAATGGGCCGTAATCCACCACGCGGGCCCAGTGCGGGTTGGTGAATGTCACATGTCTTTGAATGTTTGGTTCTAGGTCATGCAGGTTTCCTCACGACGTTTTCCTTCACCGTTTTGAGAGCAGTGGTGATGAATTAATTTACACAAAATGAAGTGCCTGCCGGGGTTCGAATCTGCGACCTACAACTTGTAAGTCGCGACCGTTACCGCTAGGCCACCACTGCTCTCTAGTATGAGATCATTTCACCTATTTGTGGAAACGAGGTGGCTGTAACAAACAAAATAAAAAATAAATACAAGCCATCTGTATTATTAGGTCTTGTCTGAGACCGGTATTAAGTATCTATTTCTTGGGAATAAGATAAATTAAAAACTTGTGAAAATAATGAAGAAAAAGTATAGGTACCTCGTACTATTTTCAGGACTGCTAATAGTCAGGTTTCGAAGTTATTTGTGACCCTAAAATATTTTATAATAGGTCGCTTTAACATCAGCTGCCAAATTCACAAAAATCTCTGTACCTAAAATTCTCTTCACAGGTTTAGGCAGATTCCTTATTCAAATTATCTATAGAGATGTTCGCTTGTCAGTTGCTTTTCAGCGAAGAATCTTCAGTATTATTAATAATACTGAAGATTTTTTGAAAATAATCACATTTCAATCACTTTGGCAGCTGCTCTAAACAAAACCTTTAAAAAAGATGATTTCGTATTTTGTGCTGAATTTACGAAAACTGCCACCCCACCTCACCAATTCATTAAGACGAATGACGAAGCTTCTCTCCTAATTCACAGAAATGGCGCTCTTAATTCGTACCCAAGTGTCTTGATACCTCAGATCCTTGTGGATAATCTGGTAAAGCTACCAAACCGTTTCCTGGACTTAATCCATCCACAAATAGGATAAGATCCATCGAGTTGGAACGAATCAAATGAATCGCCGATCGAATTACTCGCTAAGACACTTGAGACCTTTAATTTGTTTTCTAGGTTTCGTCATGAGTTGTTAAGACGAATTGAGTGTCTGTGTTAGCGTCTTGAGAACTGATTAGTTTTTGGACAGTTGAGGAATGTAAGGTACTACTCTACTAGATATATTCTAGTTAAAACTGTTTTGCCTTGGGTATTTATGTCATTGTAAAGCTGAACTGAGAAGAGGCCTGTGTCCAAGCAGTGGGCACATTAAAAGGCTGATGATAATGATGATTATAGTTGAACTGGAAAGAGTTTTAAGACAAAAGTGTAATGACTAATTTAAAACTATAAAGGTTTGGCATTTTGAACATTTAGTATAAAATTAATGATAAATGATTTATTTTCTGTAAGTTGGTTTGTAAAAACACTTTTACATCATCATCATCTGCCTAGCCTTTTTTCCAACTATATTGGGGTCGGCTTCCAGTCTTACCGGATTCAGCTAAGTACCAGTGTTTTACATGGAGCGACTGCCTATCTGACCTCCACAACCCAGTAACTGGGTAACACGGTACCCCTTGGCAAGACTGGTGTCAGATCTCAAGCTTCTGACTACCCGTAACTACTGTCAAAGATCTTCAAATGACAGCCGGGACCAACGGCTTAACGTGCTTTCCGAGGCACGGAGGAAACTCGGTATGTTGAAAATGGTCACGGACCGACCTCGTCAAGCGTTGCTTAACCTTGATGATCGACCCGTGCGGCTGTTGTTATTTAGCCACTAGCTCCTCACAAACACTTTTACATGTCAATCATATTTTTTTAAACTAAATGAGGTCGGCGTTTCCTGTCTGACTACTCTGAGAAGAAAGGCCGAAACAAACTCAGAGGTCACAGTCTCTTTTAAAGTCCAGACAAAATCTTGGTTAGATCATGTGAAGACCATATAGACTGATGTCTGAAATGGTCTTTTGAGGATAGAACTAGCCAGATTGAGTGGACCTGTCCAGTCAGTGCACGCATTTGTCAATAACCGAGCAGCTCAACTCAACATTTAAGGAGCCCAACGATTCGACAAACAATACCAAAGAAAGGACATTAATTAATAACCCATAATTCGTT
Source organism: Orthosia incerta (assembly GCA_948252205.1). Taxonomy (NCBI): domain Eukaryota; kingdom Metazoa; phylum Arthropoda; class Insecta; order Lepidoptera; family Noctuidae; genus Orthosia; species Orthosia incerta. The sequence goes on from OX411746.1 coordinate 25,762,837, forward strand.
CTTCATGAATAGACCCTAAAAATACACAACTTTACAACCAAAATATTCATTAGGTAACATATACAAATACAGTGTCGTGCAAATAAAAAGAGCCGTTAAGTTATTCTTGGTACAATTTTACGCAAAGAAACATTACAGTGAGTGGCCAGAAAAACTGCATATATATCGTATAAATTCACACAAATTCTGACGGCTACGGTTGATTTGTGGCCGTGGGAATCCACTATAAATCTCCGTTCTTTTCTTTTTTTCGTTTAAGTCATAAGCTTAGAGCGAGTGTCGCGCAACAGCGATAAGACGACTTAAAATAAATGTTCATTTTGTTTCGGATTTGATTTAATATTTAACTCCTTTGAAAACCATTACAGTCAAGCTTTATGGTTTAAATGTGTTATATTCTGAAAGTATGGACATGTTTTTATTATATTCATGGTTGTCATTGACACTGGCAAGTTGGCATAACTTTTCAGGCATGGAATTATGCTTTTCTCGAATAAGCCTAATTCTTATGTGTCTTTGTGTTTTTTTTATTTTTTTTTATTTAATATCGGTTTTTAACATCTAATGTCATTAGGGACCACAGTAAAAATTATAGTAGAATAGGTTACATTAGTTTATTTGTCTCAAAGACAAAAAAAAACGATTTTTTTGTGCACACCACAATCGCAATCGCAAACTCTTCTATTTCGCTCCACAATATGGCGAAGGCATTCCCTTTGTTCCGTGCGCGAGTTTATTATTAAAATGTTATTAGGAAGCGAAGTGGATACAGTCATAGCTTATGACTTGGCAGACACTGTATATTACTTTTTTTAGCCTACTTCAAAAGGAGGCCTTTGCTGCTTGTTCCGTACTACAATTGACATTACAATAAACTGGCTGGTTCGTTCTCGGGGAAGAGAAACTCGTTTTGTCATGAATAGCTACGTACTGTGTTTTCTTTTCTTTCTGTGGATTGTTTTGGTGGGCCAGTTTTTCAGTTGTTTATTAATAAATGGACGAATTAAAAGTATAGGTACCTAGAGTCTGGCAAACGAAAGTAGAGACTGAAAAAGCGCGGCAAATTTAAAAAATATCAGCATAGCAACCCCAAAAACTAGTATGCAATACCTGGAATAACCTAATTTGATACTTTAGAATTATTTATATTACTTCGTCTGAATAAAAATACTATAGGTACATGCAGGTAGGTAATACTTTAGATATATCAATGTGAATAAAAAAAAGCAACAGTATTCTATTATAATTTTGGTTTATTCAATCAATCAAAATCTGAATCTAAGACTTCCATGTGAAAAGATTCATAAGTCACAGGAATCATTGTTTTCTAGATTTATAAGGAAACTTTTTAAATTATTAAATAGAGAAAATGTTTTTACAAAAAGATAAATAGTGATTACGAATTAAAACAAAGTATCGACTTAGTAGCGTCATACGGAAAATTAGGGTTGACATTAGTATAGCATTGCCATATAAAAAGTTTACAAATAATTCAAGTGTCTACTTTCGTTTGCCAGACTCTACCTAATATTTTCAGGACTGCTAATAGTCAGGGTTTGAAGTTATTTCTGATCCTAAAACACTGTATAATAGGTCGCTGTAACATCAACAGCCATGTTCATAAAAATCTCTGAACCTAAAATTTGGTGGACCAGTTTTTCAGTTGTTTATTAATAAATGGACTAATTAAAAGTAAGGATCGTAGCAGGAGGTGTTTTGGTCGCGGATAAATTAGAAAAAGAGTTACCGCGGCCCTGGCTCAAGTAATGTCTGACACACCACCTCCCGCTTCACATAGAGCGGGAGAAGTCGTTGGATAACTACCAAAAAATAACCGGCCAAGTGCGAGTCGGGCTCGCGCACGAAAGGTTTCATACCATTAGTTCAAAAAACGGCAAAAAAATCACGTTTTTTGTATGGGAGCCCCACTTAAAAGTTTATTTTATTCTGTTTTTAGTGTTATAGCGGCAACAGAAATACATAAACTGAAAATTTCAACTGTCTAGCTATCACGGTTCATGAGATACAGCCTGGTGACAGACAGACAGACCGGCACTAGAGTCGATTGAAAGGCGGGCCAGGAGGCTCATCGGCGATGAGGCACTGGTTAAGTCAAAGCTCCAGAGCCTTGAACATCGTCGCCGAGTTGCCAGCTTATCGGTTTTTTATCGATTACATTTCGGGGATTGTGCGATGGAATTGCATGATCTAATCAAAATCAAAATCAAAATCAAATATTTTTATTTTACATAGGCCTACATGGGCACTTATAAAACGTCGACAAAAGGTGCACGGTGCCGCCCAGCCCATTTCATCATCGGACTACCAGACGTACGGCGATGCGCCATCGGTACATGGTGGACATCCCACCCATACGCACTAAACGTTTTGAGATTACTTTTATTATGCGTACAGCTAATGAGTGGAATTACCTGCCGGAGTCTGTGTTTCCCGATAGATAAAATCTGGGGGTATTTAAGTCAAGAGTGAATAGGTTACTTCTAGGCAAGTAAACATTTTCGTAACTTGAAGTATTACTTAGTTTTTGTTTCATCGCAATCGGTTCACTGTATCAAAAGTTAGATGAATTTAAAGTGGTCAAGTAGTAAAACTATCACAACACACGCAATTTAGATACTCGGACAGTTGAACTACGTACTCGATAGATGGCGTTGTGCATTTGAAATCATTTTCTGAATGGCGGTGTCAAGATTCTACGCGAAAGAATGACCCTAGAATAAAAATTGGTATAATCCCCGGCACGTAAGTTGGCAAGAGTCATTAGAAGCGCAGAAGTCGTTTTTAGGTCTCTTAGGTTGTGAAGCAGGGCGCGGGAAACGTTTAAGACCGTTCCGGGTGCGATTGGTTGGTCAGTTGACACAAGGATCGACTGAACAATCGTGTCGCTTTCACGATCCATTCACTCTATATGGTGGTTGGTCAGTTCGCGGAATATGCGTGAACTTACCCCCACTACGCCAAAACCTTACCAACTTACGTGCCGGGCACTATATGTAGGTAAGTAGGGTTAGGTAGGCAATCAGTCGACGGGCGCGAAGCCGCGGGCACAGCTAGTTTTTAATATAAAAGCTTGCTTAAAAAATATTTTTTCGATATAATGTTTAGTATAGGTAAACAGTGGTGTCTCATCCCATACAAAAAAACCGTGCCGACGTTTTATACTGATTATTCTGATTATTTTTTGTACATCGATCGCGTTCGGTACCGTTCCATTCTGTTTCACCGACATATATGGTGATCTATCTATCGCCATGGAACGGAACCGAAGGCGATCGATTTACAAAAAATAAATGGTATAATCAGATGAAAAACTCTAGTTACGTCGGCACGGTTTCTTTGTATGGGATGAGGCATCTGTATGCTAGTAATATCTGTGCCTATACTTTTTTTTTGTTGTATTGTCCCTTATGGACACATCGGATAATAATCTGCATTAACAAATCTTTTTCACCTTATTCTAAGGTATTTCAATGCATAAGGGGTATCTAATTAGTGCAGCTACGACTACCGAACACAATTACGAACATATGGTGATCGTGTTTGGCAACCGTGTCTGTTATTGAATGCAATAATATAAACGTCGCTTGCAAGATTAGGTCATTAGGTGTTACAATATTGTAGGTTATGTATGTAAGTATAGTTAATTGAACATGGATATCGATGTCTATATTATTATTTTGAATCCCTTCCTATCTTACTTTTACTAAATTTTTAACGGTGAAAATCTATAAATGTTATAGATAGATCAACTCATCTAGGCGCGCGGAGCCATGTGTGCGTGCGCTTTTAATTATACATTATGCACTTGTGTGGCAGTGACGCAGTAGTCATCGTCCGAGCTAACAATCACCCACACATGCTTACTCATACATAGCGCCGTGCGCAAAGATGAGTTAAACTATCTATAATATGTTGGGATGTTTGTTGAACGGCTGAATGGATTAGAATGAAATTTCGATGGACCTATAGGGGTATGTAAGTACTTTTATTGAGTTCATTCATTCCTTGACACATTGTATAATTTTCGATTTTTGGGCAAAGCCGTCGGCAGCAGCTAGTGCTATAATAACATTACACACATATTTTTTTTTAATTAGTTTGCTCTTGACTCTAGTCTAGGTCATAGGTGACAGAGACAGAGTCTACGATACAGTGAGCTTACCCAAAAGAAGCCTGATCACTCTAACTTTGAAGAGATTCGGGTTGAATGCGTTCGGAAACACAGACGCAGGTAGTGAGTTCCATTCATTCGCTGTGCGCATTATAAAGGATGTTTGGAAGCGCTTGGTTCGAGTTGGTGGAATGGCAACAAGGTAAGGATGATAACTTGCAGTGCGCCTAGATGTCCGATGGCAGAAGGGGGCTGGTGGGATGAGGTCGTGGAGTTCTTGAGCACACTCACCGAAGTATAGTCTGTAGAAGACCGACAAGCAGGCAACTTTGCGGCGATGAGCCAAGCTGTGAAGCTTGGCGTCCACCAGTTCAACGTCGCCAATGAGCCTCTTGGCTCTGCGTTCCACTGAGTCAAGCGCGACAAGCTGATACTTAGCTGAACCATCCCAAAGGTGGCTGCAATACTCCATGCAGGATCGGACTTGCGCTTTGTATAGGGTTAAAAGCTGTCCAGGCGTAAAGTATCGCTTCACTCTATTTAGGATGCCCAGTTTTTTGGCCGCGATTTGGGCTTTGTACTCAATGGAGGAGCCGAAGTTGAGACTAGATGTCAACTCCATGCCTAGGAGCTCGAGCCGATCAGTCACAGCAACAGACGCACCCCGAAAAGTAGGCGTTTGATCGAACAGACTCCTTTTAGCGGTAAAAAGACACGCCTGTGTTTTGGTGGCGTTAAAAGAGACCAGATTGTCATCACCCCACTGGGAGAAAAGGCTTAAGGTCAAATCTGTCCGCTCAAACATAGCCTCCCTCAAGGAACGAAATTCATCCACGCTGGTTTTTGCGCTGGACAAGTATCTCTCTGAAACAGTACTGTCATCTGCGTACCCAACACATACAAAACATCACGCATTTATTTAAATGGGATAGGTTGAGCCATTCACAGTTATCACAGTTCAAATGCCAATGTTCCCTAAAACCATTTACGTGGACAGACAGTCCCCGTACACTGTCATTGTTTGAAGTGTACCCAGCAATGAAATAAAAAGGGCTCGTTTTAAACATTTTGTCAGCAAAAAAGAAAGTGCTAATGTTGGGCCGTTAATAAAAAAGTTGTTTGTATGTGGCCATTAGACAGGAGCTTGATGTTTATAGCCCGGAGCGACATTTTTTTTGACGAATGTTTTGTAGGTCAGATTTTTTGGTCGATAGTGTATGTAAGTACGCAAGTGTTTAGTTTTATGATTTTGTTCTAGAATTTAAAAACGGTCACTTTTTAAGAATTTTATCTAACTTAATGATATTGGTACCTATTTTAACTTAGGCAGGCTTTCATCATCAGCCCATTAATATTCCCACTGCTGGGACACAGGCCTCCTCTTTGTGAAAGGGAATGAGCCATAATCCACCACGCGGGCCCAGTGCGGGTTGGTGGTCACATGTCTTCGAATTTTTGGTTCTAGGACATGCCAGTTTTCTCACGATGTTTTCCTTCACCGTTTTGAGAGCAGCGGTGATGAAATAATTTACACAAAGTAAAGCACCTGCCTGAGTTCGAACCCACGACCTACAACATGTAAGTCGCGGCCGATACCACTGGGCCACCACTGCTAGGCAGGCTTTACCATACCTATAATAAAATTAAGAAAAGGAATAAAAAATTACCAAAAATTGTTGCTCCAGTCAGAGAGGAGACCCTTGTCCCAGTGGAAATACTGGGACAAGGGTAAGACACAGGCATACACAAACTTTTGCATCGACTTGATTGAAGTTACTTCATAACAAGATTTGGCGGCGGTACGGGTCAGTCCCATATTTTTGCAAAAAGAAACAACAAACATGGTGTAACTACATTTAAAAAAACCGCAAACGCCCCGCACTCAGACTAATAGAAATATAGCATCACAAAAAAATAATTTAACGTAACCATTGCGACCCACTTCAAATTTGCTCCCATGCGTCGGACATTAAAAATAATCGCGTTTTTATTTTTATTACGTTTATTGCGCGCACGTTGTCCCGTGTTTATTATTTATTTGTGCTTTTTTGGACCCCAGAGCATATGGCCTGGAAATTTTAGTGGAGTCACGTATTTTGGTAACGTGTGATAAGTGTTAGAGTAATTTTTGGCCGCTTATTTTAAATTAGCTGTGTGACTCTCGGGTTTTAATAGGTCGTTGTTTTGATGTTTTAGTTAAACACTTTATTAGGGCTGGATAGAATGGAAGAAGAAAACGTGTTGCGCCGATCCCAAGTAATATGGGACGATTGCAGGAAGATGATGAGAATTTGAAGTAACTAGAGGGACAATTATATGTTTTATTTTAAGGGACTGTATCATTGCAGTCACAGTTTCAAACTATAATTATTTCGTCGATTTACCGTCTATTATTCTACATTTTTGAGAAGTCTTTTTATAATTTTTTTATTTATTATTTATTAAAGTCTTTTTATTTTTATATATACTAAATTGTTTTATTTATATTTCTTTCCTCTATTTGTTCTTTTCATTAGTTGCACCTGCCATATTTTATCTCTGCACCACCCTGAGGTAGAAAATGCCTAAGGTATTAAGTTTTTTTTTTTATATTATTGATAGGCTTGCGTTTGACCACTATCTCACCTGATGGTAAGCGACGATGTGGTCGACGATGAAGCACGCTTGCCTAGAAGAAACATATTCACTCTTGACTTAAAGACTCCCAGGTTGTAGCCAACAGGAAATACAGACTCCGGCAGGGAATTAAGTCCGCCTTTGTACTTGTGCATACAGTTTAATAAATAAAACATTGTCGCTGCAATGACAAACCAGAGGCCCTAGACAAGTGACATTCTATCATCGAAAGCGTGACGATAGCGATTGTCAAAAAAGCAAAATTCGCGATATCGCGATATCGAAACACGTGACCAATCTCTTAACTTTTGTTATTTCGACTATCGCCTTCGCTGACATCGAATGCCTCTTGTCCAGAGCCTCTGTTGGTCTTTAAGTCAAGATTAGGTTACTTCTAGTCAAGTGTGCTTCACCGTCGACTTCAAACTGTTTTGTACCCCAGAGTATATTCCAGCCGCGCGAGCACGGCCTCTGTGATAGGCTAGAGTCACGCATTTTATCACGGTTTGTGCTCCCAAACTATATTAAAAATGTGTGACTCAAGCCTGTCAATGTAGGCCGTACTCGCCCGCCATGACTAAATGTAACGTATTATAAGTGTTGGAGTAATTTTTGGCCTCATAAGCTATTATTTGAATTGGCGGTGTGGCTTTGGGCTTTTAATTTGTGAAATTGTTATGGCGTTTTAGTTAAACACTTTATTTACCGGTTGAAGAACCCTCTAACTCATGAGGGTTAGAAACTGGGGTTTGAATGAAAAAAGGTTTCAGTCTGTACTTGGGAGTGTGGATCACTGATGCAGACACTTTGATCCCAGTCTGATTTATTCGTAGATGTAGTGATTACACCGTAGAATACAGGTTGGTTGTAGTAGTGGTTTTTTTAATAATACTTAATCCTAGACACATATGTTATCGGCGGAAAATCTTAACATCGAGATTCAGAAATGGATCTAAATTGGACAACGCCATCTAGAGACGAATATACGAACAAGTTTTCATAACAAAGCGGTATTTTCTGATATATTTGCTGTGCGGTTAGACACCGGTGGTCAAGAATTACAGGTAACTAGAGTCAAATCGCCATTTTTATTTTTAGAGACTGTAGCATTTTAATCTTAGACTCAATCTGTACACACTGCGTCCATTTTCCGGATATCAACCTATATTTTTGTCAAGTTTTGGGCAATATTGTTATTGCAACCAGATACGTCTTGAATTTGAATGTTTTTTGAACGAGAATCTTAACTTTAAAACTTTCGCGTTTCATCATTGGTCCCGGGTCGTTGCAACACGGCCGAAACGTCTGTTTAAATAGGTAAATAAATAATCGAAATCATCGCGTTAAATTCCCGTGATATATTTATATTCCCGTAATATATAGTTTTACAACGAGAATCTTGTTTTATTTTTGTGTATTTTTTTTGCGTGATTGGTTCATAAGTCCAATGTAGATAGGTTAATTCTAGGCAAGCGTCGACCACAACATCGCTTACCATCAGGTGACAAAGTGGTCAAACGCGAAAACAATAACAACTAAAAACAAAAACGTTGACCCGTGCTTATTTTATTACCCGACTGCCGAAGGAGGGTGATGTGTTTATCAGTCTATGTATGTATGTATGTTTGTTCCTATGTGGCGTTCTAGAGACCAAACGCGATTTTGATGATTCTTACGCCAATCGATTTGACTTAATCCTTCGAAATAAAAAAATGGCGGATTTTGGGCGCCATATTGTGAGGCACCAATTTTTTTTCTTCCAAACCACTTATATGTTTTACAATGCATGTCCTCGAAAAGAGCGTTTTCCAAGCAGCCAAACTGTGCGGAAAGTGTCACTTTTTTTTACTAGTGCTTTTTACTTTCCTGTACTTTTTAAATTTTTAACTCCAACGTCAGCCCGCCGCATAGAGTTTTTATTATTTGAGAAAAGTTTTAAAATTAGTTAAGTACAGATTATCATTCATATAAAAAGTAAAACAAAACTAATACGTCATTTAAGGCGTTTTTAATAACTCTAGATTTAGATTTTGATCAATAAATTAATTTTAATTATTCATTAAATATGTTTGGCAGAATTAATATTTTGCTCGTGCCTTTTTGCGTTATGACGTGACAGCTATTGCACATGCGCAGTAGAACTATGAACTATTAGTTAATCTGTGGATATGCTGAGCGCCCTTGAATAAGCGCCATTTTATTAATTTCTTGCTTGGTTCAGATATATTTTTTTATTTCCTCGCACAATGCATAGTAAAATGTTGTATGATACACGTGCGTAAGATGATTTCCGACTCGTGTCGATTTATCCACTCACTCGCTTCGCTCGCTCGTGAATAAAAATGCCACTCATCGGAAATCACCTACTTCCCGCACTTGTAGCATAAATAACTATAAATGTACCTAATTCAAAAAAAAATGGAAGTTATAAATAAAAAATGTTAATTACAAAAACCAAAAACCAAACATCTGGTTTTTTTCAGCCAGCTCGCAAACATGTATCAGCTCTTGTTTACGTCTGTTTAGTTCGCTTTTAAGCAGTCAGGTTTTTTTTATATTTGTGCTCTTTTGAACCCCAGAGCGTATGGCCTGGAACATTCAAATAGCATTACGTTTTTTGGTTACGTAAGTGATGGAGTAATTTTTGGCCTCAAAGGCTGTTATTTAAATTGGCTGGGTGACTCTGGGTATAAAGTCGTTGTTAAGGTGTTTAAGTTAAACACTTTATTACGGTTGGTCAAGAATCATACCAAGAACCGGAGTATTCTAATCTCACTCTCAATTTGTAAATAATAAGTCTGAGTATTGATTATTTTGATTTAAGATCGTGGTAGTGTACTCAATGTAGAAATTCCAGTAGTAGTGTAGTAGAAGTGTACTCAAAGAAAGAAAGTACGTCAAGTTGTTGGTCCCGGCTGTCATTTGAAGATCTTTGACAGTCGTTACGGGTAGTCAGAAGCTTGAGATCTGACACCAGTCATGCCAAGGGGTACCGTGTTACCCAGTTACTGGGTTGTGGAGGTCAGCTAGGCAGTCGCTCCATGTAAAACACTGGTACTCAGCTGAATCCGGTTAGACTGGAAGCCGACCCCAATATAGTTGGGAAAAGGCTAGGCAGATGATGGTAGTGTACTCAAAGTGTACTCAAAGTTTTTCAGATTTTCAGGCTCAGGTAGCTATAGTTTCACAAAAACTCAATTTCAAATTCTTAATTCAGAAATGGATGGTACCTGCATTTTTGATATTATTATAGTCTCAGCAATGAGATAAGGCTTGAAATTGAACGTTTTTTAAGCACGGGCATTAGTCTCATGATTTCGAACAAGATACGAATATAGTATACTGGCGTTAAGCGTTGACCAACTTCGTCTTCCAACAGTTTAATCAATCTTTAACAATCAGCTTCCTTTTGAAGTCAGCAAAAAGATGAAAAGGCAACAAAATTCAATAACAATAATCGTAGCGCATCGACTACGAGGCTATAAGACTACGAGAAGCCGTGAACTCATCGCGTGTGCTACGGCGTAGCTCGTAGCATCTTTTATTCTCAACACAACACTAACTTATTTAATTTGAGCTCTCTGATCCAACTATCTCAAACATTTTTGTGTTACAACATTGGGAGGAAATGTTCTTGGAAATAAATTTTGATATTTGCACATTATTTGAGACATTGATGAAAAAGGTTGAAAAAAGTAAATATTGTTTACTTTTTTATTATAATTTTGGACAATAATTATGATGATCAGTTACCATTAATGACTGTCTCAAGTCCTTAATTAATATGAAGCTGGCTATTTTAATAAAAGAAACCAAAGAAAGATTAATAATCTTTTACTGATTTATTAGACAGGAAGGCAGTATCTACAAGCAATAGAGTTGGGGCTGCCGCAGAATCACCTATTTACTAGAACATTGAATTTTTCTTCTCTTTCCATGACATCAATTTCAGCCCAAAATCATTCAAATACTAAAGCCCCATAAATATAAAAAACTAGCATACTTAATTTAACAACGACATACAGCATACCTATAATAAAAACGGGGACAGAAATCCATTCAGATCAGTTCCAACCCGCCGTCCCTTCTAATCCCCACATAAAATTGCCAAAGAAAAAGCCTGCAATCGAAGCACCGAATCGTAACTTCCAACAGTCCTTCAGTCCTTCACTTACAAAGGTTTTAGAATGGCCCGTTTTGGAAATAGGCTATACATTTTAGGAGGACTGACAGTCTATTAATGCCCTAGTAGCCTGAAAATGGATAATTTGTGTCTTAGATTTCTTTTGTACAGTTTTGGGATACAAATGGTAAGGTCTCTGGGGAAATTCGTAAGAGTGAGATGAGGCTGAATTAAGTTTGGGATTGAAAAGTTGAGAAGGTTGAAAATTAATGACTCAATTTTCTGTATACGAAATCTTTTCGAGACGCACGGGATCTTTTCGGAATGCGAGACGCACGGGATCGGTCAATGTAGCGACGCCTGGCGGAGGCCTATGTCCAGCATTGGACATCTTTCAGCTGAAATTATGATGATGAATCTTGTCTGTAAACGCAGACTGATAAAGTATAGAATTTGTTCCCATTGCTTACGTTCTACTGTAAGTCAGAGTAAACGCAAAACTAGACAGACAGGAGACATGACGTTGAGGTTGCGGCACAAGGCAGTGTAATTTATCCCGCCGCGATTTTTGAAATGGAAAAATGTAAAGGATTGCGATTTCGATAGCGCTTGGCAATCTCATAAATATTTGACATTTCATCAATTGCTATCGCGTCGATTACGTCGAAAGAATGTCACTTGTATAGAGCCTCGGGTTAGGGCGATTACGCACCACACGTCCGTGTCCGTGATTAGAGTTACGAGTTCAAAATGTTCTGAATTATGACAGATTATGTCGGATAGAGTTCGGATGTAGTGCATATTAATAAGCTTTTCTACAAGAATTACCACGGATACTTCGGAACCAAAATTTCACGGACACGGATTGATATAGTGCGTAAGTAGAAGCACTGATTTAGAGTTAGCATAGAATTATTGAGAATCACTTTTTGTATGGACGACTTGCCAAGATTATAATATTACTATCCCTCCAGAAAAAAGACAAAATCTTACAATATTTCTTCGAAACGCTAAACTCACAACCTTATTGGGACTTAAGTATGTAAATCGGGTCAAACTGTCGGTCGAATAACTGGAATTTTATTCATAGCATTGACAGGGTTTTTCAAAAGCAATTTTCGATGTTATCATAAATTAGTAGTCCATTTACGTCACCTTGTCGACTCATGAACGAATGAGGTTCGTTATGCAATTGCCTGTAAGCCTTTTTATCGTCTTTGGAAAGCGCGTGACGAACAGGAAATCGTTTTTAAAATTGGTAAATTAATTAAATAACGGGTGATTTGGAGGAAATAGACTTGAAGATTTGGTTTGGATTCGGGATTAAATGAAAATTTGTATAAATTGAGACTGGAGTCATTTTTTTATTAAACTGTAGATAAATTGGCTGCTAACTAAAGGGTGCATTGAGTTGGTGGGTTTTTATTTAATTGGCAATGATAAGATTGGCATAATATAACTTAAAAAAATCCTATTGTTTACACCTCCAACAGTTTTATGTTACCATAGTCTGTTTTTAGATAATGTCTGTTCAAAAATAAAATAAGCAGACAATTTACAACATACAAACAAAATAAAAAACAGTGAAAATAAAAAACTGGGACAGAATGCCGTTTATTTACTTCCAAATTATTGTTAATTAAGTAATATAAGTTTTTAAGCTGACATGGTCACAATCATAATATTTGTTTCGAGATATTTAGATTTTTGTTGAGCATCGTCTGTCGTGAACAGTGTCGAGTAGCTAGTGAGAAAAGTTCTGGTAGTAGTGGAACCGTGCGTGAAAAACGAGTGAGGAAGAGGGTAGACAGATATGTCAGCTCGTAAATAACACCCACCCGCAAAGACTTTAGTTCTCGTGATCATGGCGCTTGTAACGGTGCCGAAATATCGAGCTCTCAACAAAAATTTAAACATACATGGTAAAGATCCCGAAACAAATATCAATTCTAATGTTATTTAAGTATTTTATTCAATGAAAAGGAGACGGATACGCTTTCATACAATTTTGGGCCTGGATGTAAAAAGATGAAATTGGTGTTAATTGATAGCTACTATATTATCAAACATTCACTGAAAATTTTGCAGATTTTGGCAATCTGAGAGCCGAGATAAAAGAGATTAATGAAAACTGAGGTTACATAACAATCTATACATAACAGCAGATTTTTGACCTGTCTATTATAGACCGATTTTGAAAATTCTTTTTTTTTTTCGAAAGAGTATGTTCCGAAATTGGTCCCATTTTAATTTGGTGAAGATCTGATGAAGAACGTCGGAGATGTACAACAGAACTCTTCAAAAAATAACGGCAAATCTCTTAAGATTGCTGCAATCGCATGTCTGTTTATTTTTTATACCATTTCATAACATAACGCCATTATGCTCGAAAAGTGTACGCAGATCTCTCATTTCACCGGGTATGTTCAAGTTCAAAGGCGTTATAGGTACATACTAAACAATTTGCCTATTATGTAGGTACAACTAAAAAGGGAAAATAAAAAACTTTTTTGCATTGGTACCAACGAAAGACACCGACTTCCAAAAATAAAGTTACTTTTCACTTTGTAGTTTTTATTTGGAAGTCGGTAGTATTTTTATGTAAAAAAGTTTTTTATTACAGCTACTAGTCGCTATGCCACAATTTACACAACGATCCATGGTGTCAATATCCAATCGGTAGGCCGTTCGTAGCATCCAAAATAACAAATCCAAGTTCAACGTTAAAGCGGGGTTCTCAGTGTCCGGTATGGTAGCAAGGCAAGGGTCGTACGATCGAGGAAAATATCAATAAAACTATGGGGGGAAACACACTCAAAATGCACACGCACTAGATGATACGAAACGAGTAAGTATCAGCATAGACCAGTGTTTTTCAACCTGTGGGTCGCGACCCCCTGGGGTGTCGCAAGAGGTCGCAAAAACTACCTCAGTAAAACAACAATAAGGTTTAAAAATATAGAACATCGCATGAAAATTCTAATAAGGCCAAACACGACTAGGATACATAGTTTTGTTTTGGAGTTCCAGTGCCTACCTTCCCGCATCATCATCCGATTAGTTCAATGGTACCATTATCATCATTACCATTGATTTATGAGTAGGAATATGCTTCATCATAGTCGGTTATTCGAGATGTCTTATACTCGTGAACTGATAAGGGTTTATCAATCAGAAGTTCCAGTAGCCATTTGTGGTATTCTTCATCAGTTCCACTTCACAAAATGATAAATTCTGAGTGCAAATGATTGTATTGTTGATGAAAAATATATAATACCAATGCTATATGTATGCCTATAACAATTGAGTAGCTCCCTTGATTTCCATGGGATCCCATCAGACTCTGACTTAGTGTCAATGGGACAACTTCGGGAGTATACCCTTTCAACCCAAAAATATTTCCCAAAAAGTTCCACAATCGGCGGAGTAATTGTGGAACAAATATACAAAAAATAAAAAATACATACAGTCGAATTGAGAACCTCATCATTTTTGAAGTCGGTTGAAAAAACCAAGTGTCGGGGTTCGCGAAATATTTTTTCATACTATGGGGGTCGTGTCATGAAAAAGGTTGAAAAATACTGGTAAAGACTATACAGTGTCACATCATGCTTGTCAACGTCAAGTCAGAGTTAGCACAGACTAAAAATACAATAATCGATTAGTAAACGTGAATCGATTTATCTTAATTATGTAGATATTTAATTGGTTTAAACTGTTTAATACGTTAATTCTAATAGATTTAATTATTTTAATTGAATTAATCATCTGGTGAAAGCATTTTCTTAAATAGTATGAACCCTGTCACGTTAATCGATTAATTTAATTGATATTCGATTTACTTCGTAACCTTAACTTAATTTTTGGATTTCTCATTTTCCAGATTGTGAATTAAGCTGATTTTTCACATTTTGAATTAGAAAAATATAACCCTTTTATTAAACCATACCTCAACTTATTACATTCAGGCCCAGAAATCCCCGTCTCCTTTATACTTACGTGTTATAATTAAAGGAAAACGACTTCCAAGAAGAGACTTATATATTTATTTGTACCTTACAAAACATGTTATATTTAATATTATGGCGTAATGATGATACAGGTTTTATTTAATTAATTTATTTAAGGTTCACCAACGAGTGTTACAGAATGTTAAAATCTTTACAAACAATTGGTACACCTTAATGTTATCTTATAATGCACACTCAATTAAAGGCAACCACAGCATATGTTCATAATTAATAATTATACCCAGAATCATTATCAAAGGCCTTAAAGTGTTCACTCTGAAATCCCCGAAATCACAGACATATATTGCAATCAAACGTAATAAATTGCATTTTTGCACACAGTATTCACAGCCGCAGCAGTTTTTTATACACAGCCGTCAGGCAGTTATACTGAGCAAATATTAAGAGGATGAATAACGACCTTGAGGGAACAAAACGAGCACTCGTTTAACACCTGGGCGACCCAAAATTTTGTAGTTTTTTGTACTTTTCTTATAATTCTATGACTTTAAAAGAAAAGCTTCAGGTCACAATGTAGATAATTAAATTGTCTTTAAGATGGTGTCAATTTCGTTACAATACGCCCAGCGTTTTGGTGCGATTGTCATGTAAGACATAACTTTACAAATTACTATGAATAAAACTAAAAAAATTATTAGATCAAATTATTAAAAAAATGGTCTTATGTAACAAATATTTTTTCCAAAAAATTACGGATAGCTGTTTAGACGTGATTCTCATTTTAAAATCAACTACTCAAGGGAATCGGTGCCATATATCGAAAAATAATTTACGGTCATTCAAATTGTTTTTGCAACGGAAGGTTTTGGTGGTATTATACCTTGATGGCTGATTTTCATATAATAATCCCTGAAATGGTTTATGGAATTACACTATGGGTTATGTCAGGTATTGGTCGAATGTTTTTCATTTTGAAATTAACAGATCAGAGAGAATTTGGATGAGTAAGCATTCGTATAACAATTTTATCCAGGCAGGTTTATAGTCTTTTTGTAAATTCGGCAATTATTAAATAGAGTTTAGGAATTATGTTTTTCGTTTATATTCATTTAAATTTAAGTTAATACTAAAGTAATTGTATATATTAGTACACAAAGTTTCTTCAAAAAAATTATTTATTTTGATTAACAACACGAAATATTTTAATTTAAAAAAATCTAAATCATTTCCTTTGATTCTGTTATATATTGTTTCGGATTTCCTATACAGAATCAAAAATTCGTTCGGCATTTTTGATTCTGGGTAAAATAGTGAAGTTCAGAAGCAAAACCCTATGGGTGTTGCTCAATTTGGTATGAAAAGAGTGACGTGGAGCGAACGTAATCCAATAAATCCTTTACAAAAAGCCAATTTATTTCGACGCAAGGATAAGATTCGTTTTTATTTGTTTACAGCAAAATACACGCTTGTAAAAACCAAAAATACTAAATTTGTTATTATGCCAAGCATGATAGGTACATGATATTACACCGCTATAGCTCGCTATAGCGGTGTCGAAAATTAAATTATGTTATAATGTAGTTAATTTAATTTTTTATAGAATATTTTAACACGTAATTGATTATGCAACACCATATCAAACGAGTCTAAATATTTTGTCCCCGACTGAATTCAAGGAGTATTTGAAATGCTTGAATATATTATGTGTCTTTCCTCTGTCGTGGCTTGCGTTTAGTTAGAACGAAAACGTTGGTTTGTGTCTAGTCTGCATTCTTTTGCTGAAACTTAAACGTTTCTGTTGCATCACAGGAGCACTCATGTGGAAGCACAAGAAAGGAAATTTGTGCTGCATTGAGCTGCTAAAGTGTTTTCGTTAAATGGACATGGTTTTTTCTTATTTGTAGTATCATATCGGTTAGTGGAATTTTATTTTCTAGTCAGACCTAATACTTTTTGATATTTGGAAGTTATTATTGTAAAAGAACTGGAAATCAAGCAATACCTCTTGCATAATTTCATTTTTTTTTCTGTTATATTAATTACATAAATGACATTGTGAATGGTTGTGTCACATTAACATGGCCAATACATTTTTATGATTATACAGTAGGTACCAACCCACTTTACTATACCATTTATTAGGGTTCCGTACCCAAAGGGTAAAAACAGGACCCTATTACTAAGACTCCGCGGTCCGTCTGTCTGTCTGTCTGTCTGTCACCAGGCTGTATCTCATGAACCGTGATAGCTAGACAGTTGAAATGTACACAGATTATGTATGTCTGTTGCCGCTGTAACAAAAAATACAAAAAATAGAGTAAAATAAATATTTAAGTGGGGCTCCCATACAACAAACGTACTTTTTAGGTCGTTTTTTTGCGATAATGGTACGGATCCTTCTTGCGCGAGTCCGACTTGCACTTGGCCGGTTTTTATTTATTGGCCTATCTACAATTATTACACTATTCATCCTAATAATACCAGCAATATGATATAATACTTGCATAGTGTACAATATGATGCTATAGACACAGTATGCAACCATCTAATATGGAAACATATCAGATTTGATAAAATAAATTCTCAAATATTAACCAAAAAATATTTTTCGAAAACGTCCTCTATCATCCAAGAAATCCAATTCAAAACAACAAAGAACCTTTTAAAACTCATGACAAGTTCATTTATTGTAGAGTGACCTATGACATAACAAGAAAATATCAAATACCGCCACTTTCGACATCAAAGTATATTTTTCCAAATATGAGGGTAGGAGCTGCGAAGCAAAGATTAAAAAATAAGTGGGTAAGGGATGGTGGGGAGTTGGCCTCTCACCCGCCCAATAGCCTTCCGGAATTCGCGAAAAATATGTTATTTCAAAGGTGGAATATTTTTAGACATGAATTTGA
The DNA here is from genome assembly GCA_948252205.1 of Orthosia incerta. Lineage (NCBI taxonomy): Eukaryota > Metazoa > Arthropoda > Insecta > Lepidoptera > Noctuidae > Orthosia > Orthosia incerta. The sequence continues at coordinate 25,780,588 of OX411746.1, forward strand.
GAAGGTGTAGTTTCATAACGGTAGTAATGGCATAATAGTTTTGTGATGATTGAAGGAAATTTGGTTTAGGTCTGGGTTTTATTCTATTGGCGTTTGAGAAAAGTACTGGTGCATGCTGAGTGTATTTGCAAACTTTTCGAGTACAAGCAAAATTGTAGTTTTGATCAAAGTTATTCATAGTTGTTGCTATTTCTATACGAATAACATTGTAAATAGAATGTAACAAAAATATATAAAGTTTGATGTCTTTCTAGAATAGTTTTATTTTACTAACATAAACAGAACGAACGGTAATGGAATGAAATTTGGATATCTGCAAGAGAGCCAGGGTTACCGACATAGCCCGAAGAATTGCCAAACTTAAGTGGCAGTGGGCCGGGCAAATTGCTCGCAGAACGGATGGCCGATGGGGCAGTAAGGTTCTGGAGTGGTGACCGCGAACCGGAAGACGTTGTGTTAGAAGGCCTCCCACCAGGTGGACCGATGACCTGTTGTAGGTTGCGGGTGTCCGATGGATGCGAGACGCACGGGACCGATCAATGTGGCGACGCTTGGGAGAGGCCTATGTCCAGCAGTGGACGTCTTTCGGCTGATATGAGGATGATGAACATAATAATAGTAAACCAGTGATTAACAACTTTGTTTAGTTCTAGATACAGACCGTTGCGCTGCTCGTTTTTGTAAATAGGTTTTCTCATTATTAGTGAATAATTTGTATTCTTTTGTTAGAAATAATAAATGTATGAAATCATAATTTATGTCTGGTTTACACAATAAACGCGATAAGTACCAAGTTCAAAATTATTAAACAGAATATTTAAAAACCGTGCATCCCTCCTTTTTAAAAACAACCCTTTTAAGTAAAACTTTACAAGGTGAGAACCATTTTGTGGGTTCACGGCTTTTACCACAATATATTCGAGAGAAAAACAGCCTTACCCCATTTTACAAATATTTTAAGTCTCGAAGGGAATTCGCGTAACCGCCTCTGGTATGGTGCGGGCCCGAAAAATTTGATCAACAATTTCGGCAGAGCAAAAAGGTCTGTACAGCTCATTGGAATATAAAATTGCCTTTTTGAAATAAACTGTTCCGACCTTTTTTTTGGACATAAAATTAAAGTTTTCTGATATTTAAATGGCTTTCTCGTATCCTCTTTTATTTTCAACCATGTAAAATATAGCCAGGAGCTGATAGTTAAAATAATATTTTTGTAACTTTATTTTATTTCGTAAAATGGTACATCCGTTCGTTAACATAAAATGTAAACATAGGTACATAAAGCATGGTGGTAAATAATTTAGCTATGTTGAGTTACTATTAATTGCTTTGATTTTCTGGTCAAAAGATAATTTCTTCACACAAAACAAAGTATATTTATTTTAATTAAAACTAGCTGTTGCCGGCGGCTGCGCTCCCGTGGACCACCCCACAGGACCCGTTTTTGGGATAAAAAATAGAGTAGCTTTTTATTGGTGAAAGAATTTTTCAAATCGATCCAGTAGTTTCGGAGCCTATTCGGTACAAACAAACAATCAAACAAAAAATCTTTCCTCCTTATAATATTAGTATAGATACGTTGCTTAATCGGTCGTGTGATTACCGAAACAATAGAAAAGTAATTGTGTCTCGCGTGGATCCACGTCTTAAACACAAAGATTAAACTAAGCATCGTTCCCACAAATAAAAACACATCCTTACGTAAATAGAACGAAGTTAAAGCAAATTAGCTAATAAATTCCTAATTTGCTAACGAAATAATGACTTACAACTTTACTATTTTCTCATTTTTCACTGTTTAACTTGAAAATTTTCTTTCTTTGCTTCGCGACAATGTTGAATGGGGAAAATGTCGCTCCAAATGATTTAAATCTACAACCTTAATTAGGTCGAGTTCGTTTAAAACAAACAGAGACCCGTAAAAAAACATTTTCTACCGTAAATTATAAAAGCCCGGCGAACAATTCAGCTGAGGCCTTAAGGCGGTTTTGCTTTTTACATTTTCTCACTCTATTACAATGGTGATGTAGATAACATTTATTAGAACGTACCTAAGCTAGGTAGCTTTCAGTATCTTTTGAAAAATCTAGAAGAATTTCAGGGCAATGTTAGATTGGAGAAAGTAATTTTGCGGCGCACCTTTATTACTTGTGGCGCGGCAAGATTCCCTAGGCCCACTTGCGTCATACCATTAACTCAGAGTTAGTTGCTAAACCAGGTTAAATAAAAATGTGTCATTCATAATTGGCCACGTTAGCTTCTAACTTGGTGTTGATAAGATAACCTAGACTGGTACCAGAGGGCCTGAATGTAATTCATTTTACAAGCTTATATTTATCTTGCAATGTATGTATGTAAGTTTGTTCGGGTCAAATCTTGCAACAAAATTTTAGAGAAGTTATCCTAAACCGATTTACAAGAAATTTTGCATAAACCTTTAGTTTGGATGACAATACATGGTTAGCTTAGTGACGTCATTCTAAATTTAATATGGCAGACGGCCCAAGATGGCGGTCGGTTCAAGATGGCGGACTAGTTAATTTTTGTGCACTGCCACGAAAAAAGCTAGTTAAAAAAATACTTTTTAATGAATAATTTTATTTTCAAGTGGAGTTGCTTTCTTCACCGTTTTTATAAACATGCTGTCATGTTATTTATTTATAAATAAAAACAACAGTAACAAACCTTTTTGACGTATAATAAAGTGTATTCTATTTTATTTTAGAAGGGCGATTGAGATAATCCGTCGGTGGGTATTTGCAGATCATTTTAAAACTAACCCTGATCCCATCATTATAGCTGTTTACTAAATTAACAGGTTCACAGTCCCATGACGCACATAATGGCATTTGCGATTGTTTTAACTATTATGCTCCATGTAAAACACTGGTACTTAGCTGAATCCGGTAAGACTGGAAGCCGACCTCAATATAGTTGGGAAAAGGCTAGGTAGATGATGATGATTGTTTTAACTATTATGTTCCATGTAAAACACTGGTACTTAGCTGAATCCGGTAAGACTGGAAGCCGACCTCAATATAGTTGGGAAAAGGCTAGGTAGATGATGATGATTGTTTTAACTATTATGTTCCATGTAAAACACTGGTACTTAGCTGAATCCGGTAAGACTGGAAGCCGACCTCAATATAGTTGGGAAAAGGCTAGGTAGATGATGATGATTGTTTTAACTATTATGTTCCATGTAAAACACTGGTACTTAGCTGAATCCGGTAAGACTGGAAGCCGACCTCAATATAGTTGGGAAAAGGCTAGGTAGATGATGATGATTGTTTTAACTATTATGTTCCATGTAAAACACTGGTACTTAGCTGAATCCGGTAAGACTGGAAGCCGACCTCAATATAGTTGGGAAAAGGCTAGGTAGATGATGATGATTGTTTTAACTATTATTTTTGCTATGTGGACAGTGGACCTCTGTTAAAACAGTCAGAAAATATATCGAGATCGTGAGACAACAATTTTTAATCCTATTTAACTATTTCTCAGATAGGATTAATAAACTTTGTAAGACCCACTTAACTTAATGAATTAAGAAACGTAATTCCAGTCCAAACAGATCAAAGTGAAAACTTTCCAGACCATTATGAAACGATTTTACGTAGAATATATAAAACTAGCTGTTCCTCGTGGCTTCGCTCCCGTGGACTACCCCACAGGGCCCGTTATTGGGATTAAAAAGTAGCCTTTGTTACTCAGGAATAATGAAGCTTTCTATTGGTGAAAGAATTTTTTGAATCGGTACAGTAGTTTCGGAGAGTTTCATATTCGATACAAACAAACAAACAAACAGATCTTTCCTCTTTATAATATTAGTATAGATTGGGCTCTTAATTGAAGTTGAAATATAATAGTTGTGCTACAAAATCCGAGCTCTGTTAGCTATAGGATTATTAAAAACTTTATACAGTTCTACTGTAATAACAATTTAGAAATTTACATACCTGTAATTCAAAACAACAGTTGTTTTGAATTTAATCCCTCAATCTGGCAAACAGCGTACTTCTAAGAACAGGTAGGTATTTGATATTTGCTGATTTATAAACAGGTTCTCGGAAAAAGGTTACGCTGGAGGAAAATTGTAACCATAAAGGAATTAATAACAATGTTAAAGTTAACATCCCAACAATTTCGTATATTACATACTGATCTGTTTTTAAAAACTAACTTTTTCTTTTCATAATGCATTTTCGACATACATTTCTGCGTACCGTAGGAAGCTTGTGAATGGTGTTCAATACTTTTTCTAAGTCTTCACAATTTACCTGTAACAATAAACAAGAGTTGTTTAAATACTTATAGCATATAACCAGATATAAAAAAGTTTAATAAAAATGGTTTCACAATATTGGTTATTCTTTTTTAAATGTTAAAACACTTTCATGCTCCGTCTTAATATTCTAAAAACAACATAATAATTAACTTTTTTTATTGGGACAATCCCACCGCAGTATTCCCAAACCACTGCAACTCCTGAAAGCCAGAGTCAACAGTGGCAACCACCAGAAAAGCGCCGAGGCAATGAAGCTCTATGAATCCCGGAGAATAAATTTAACTGTCTTGGATCCCGCAACGAATTTAATCAGAAAAGAATAACGGAGGAGTAGGAAAAAAGAAATATAATAATAATTATCTATTGACTTAATGTCCTATGTTCCCTAGATGGGGCAGAGGGCGTCCTCCATTGCGATCGGTCTTGAAGTTCACGCTGCACCTCACTCCACTTCATCCCAATCTGTTCCTGTGTTCTAAATTTTAATAAAATAACACTTATGGAGTTTCTTGTGCGTTCTTCTCCATAACAAGCTACTTTTCCGAATGCACGGTAGAATCAATTTTTATTACTTGCAAATTTTAATTTTAATTTTTAATTGACGTTCAAAGGTACCGCTTATTGGCCTAATTGAAATAAATATATTTGACTTGACTTAATAATAACATCCGGCTGTATTCCTCCACATTGCAATAATCAAATAAGAAGAAATTAACCAATCTAATCTTTCTAATCTCATCACATTCCGTTTTATAACTAAACCAGTTATTAATACCGACAGATATTAATGGAGGCCCAAATCAATACTTTCGGGTTATATATCATGCTTTTGTCTCTCACAGCTGACAGGTGCCTTCAATCAATCACACACTGCATTATCTCGCTCTAACACACAGAGAAAAAAGGCTTTTTGGCTGTCTGAAGTTGCATAGCAGAGTCATTTACTGTATTTTTTTTATTTTTTTTTATGATTTTGAGACGGGTCTTTTTGTCTAATCGCCAATGTAATATTTTTTTCGCTAGTGATAGTGTTGTGACATGTAACTTGTTTTATTTTTACTTTATTTGTAGTTTGAAGCTCGTAAACTAGTCTCTAAGTAATAGAACCGTTGTTAAAGTATGAGTTTGAATATAAAAAATTCAGCCTATCGTGCTCTCTGTGCAACAACACCTGCACCCTGAAGGTCCTTTGTGAGGCAAATGAAAACGCTATTGCCGTGGCTGAATTCTGGTCAAAACGTATATAATTGAGGAATCATCGATACGACGAAGAAGAATTTTCTGCTAATGAGAAGGGTAAGACTCTTTTTATAAATTTTCTTCTAAATTTCAATGTTATTTATAAACTGGATAACCCTTCAAAAACAAAGCCACTTTTTAATCCTGCGTCCAAGCTGAAGCTCTCTTTTAATCGAAAATCCCTGAAATCATATTTTATTCGTTCAATAAATATAGACTTCGTCAACGAGAAAAGTTTAATTAATCACTCTTTTATTCAAACATCCAAGCTAAATTACTACGACCCAACTTTGGTATGACGTGGACCACATCACAAATTTAATTTTCATAACCTCTTTATAATTCTAAATTCATCCATAAATTAACTGAAAACAAACTCGACCGCAAAACATTGGCGTTTGCCCAAGCTGGTCCTGAAAAACTCCATCTGAATTTCAAATTCGAGACATTCCCGTTACCGAAATGTTATTTCACCGCTCACACTTTTGGGTGACACAAGCAAGAATCACCTTTATGCTTCAAGTCCTAGAGTTCACGTAAAGTGTGTGTTTATGCTGGTAATTGGCTAAACGCTCGGATGGACTACATTTTCATTTTGTGTGGATAGAATTGTGTAGCTCTGCTATTACGTGATGGGATAGTTGTGCAACTCTTAACAGTCATAGTAGATTTATACCGATTGAATTCCAGAAAGTGTATTTTTGGGATAGGTGACAATATCCATAGTTTCGATGTATGAAAGCTCGCAGTTCGATAGATAAGATTCTAAGTATTCTTATAAGTGTGTATGGAAATGTAGGAAACTTTAGAACCACATAGGTAGAATGAAACAGTGAAATTGCTATGCTAGAATTTTGCGTTGGCTTTGTAGTATGTATTACAGGCGTGTCTTTTTACCGCTAAAAGGAGTCTGTTCGATCAAACGCCCGATCAGTCACGTTCCTGTTCCTGTGACTGATCGGGTCGAGCTCCTAGGCATGGAGTTGACATCCAGTCTCAACTTCGGCTCCTCCATTGAGAACAAAGCCCAAATCGCGGCCAAAAAACTGGGCATCCTAAATAAGGTGAAGCGATACTTTACGCCTGGACAGCTTTTAACCCTATACAAAGCACAAGTCCGATCCTGCATGGAGTATTGCAGCCACCTTTGGGATGGTTCAGCTAAGTATCAGCTTGCCGCGCTTGACTCAGTGGAACGCAGAGCCAAGAGGCTCATTGGCAACGTGGAACTGGTGGACGCCAAGCTTCACAGCTTGGCTCATCGCCGCAAAGTTGCCTGCTTGTCGGTCTTCTACAGACTGTACTTCGGTGAGTGTGCTCAGGAACTCCACGACCTCATTCCTCCAACCCCCTTCTTCCATCGGACATCTAGACGCACTGCAAGTTATCATCCTTACCTTTTTGCCATTCCACCAATTCGAACCAAGCGCTTCCAAACATCCTTTATAATGCGCACAGCGAATGAGTGGAACTCACTGCCTGCGTCTGTGTTTCCGAACGCATTCAACCCGAATCTCTTCAAAGTTAGAGTGAACAGGCTTCTTCTGGGTAAGCTCACTCCATCGTAGACTCTATCTCTGTCACCTATGACCTAGACTAGAGTCAAGAGCAAACCCATTACAAATAAAAATAAAAAATGTATTTCTACTGGGAAAACATTTTTTTTTTTTTTTTTTTTTTTATTATAGATAGGCTCGCGCTTGACCACTATCTCACCTGATGGTAAGCGATGATGTGGTCGACGGTGTTACACGCTTGCCTAGAAGTAACCTATTCACTCTTGACTTAAAGACCCCGAGGTTGTAGCTATCTGGAAACACAGACTCCGGCAGGGAATTCCACTCCACATTGAACATTGCCGGAAATCATCATCATCATGCTCTCTGTGAGAGAGGTAATGCTTAGGTTAGGGCTTAATCTACCACGCGGGCCCCGTGCGGGTTGGTGAATGTCACATGTCTTCGATTTTTTTGCTCTAGGATATGCCGGTATCCTCACGATGTTTTCCTGCCCCGTTTTTAGAGCAGTGACTAATAATGGCCGGAAATACATACTACAAAGCCAACGCAAAATTCTAAAGTATGAAATGACAGTTATGATCCTAACCAGGAAGTGATATTCTACTTCTCTTGTCGTGCTCCTTATGCAAAAACACCTGCAATTTGAGAAACCTCTGCAAGTCCAGCACTATACCTATCGACGTGGTACATTGGTCGAAGAAAATATAAATTCAGAACACGAAATCATCGACACAAAGATGAAAAAGAAGACCAAAATCTATTCTAACCCATACTAACCACAAACAAATCGGCCAAAATATCACTTAACAAAAAATTGCTCAAGTTCTTTATTCAAAACACCTTACATCCTTATGAAAACTAATAAAAGAAAACTCCAAGCTTCTAACACAATCGAAACAGCTACAAAGTTACTGCATTAACAATTTAAAAACAAAGAGCAAGCAACGCTAAGTGCACATGCGGACTACAACGTGTTTCTTGTTGTTACATTGTCGACTTTGTATGTATCAGTGTTTATCGTCACTGAAACAAACAAGCAATCGAGAGAAAACAATGGGATTTTGTCGGCGTGTATAGTGGTAGTAAGTTTGTGATTGTTTGTCGCTTAATTTGTAAAGGATTTACATCGAGGAAACTGTTACTTGTGTTATTATTTGTTATGGAGTTGGTACATACCAACAAGGAAGAACCGTCTACAACATCTAGCTGTTGAATATGTATTCAACAGCTAGATGTTGTGTTGTTGTTGTCGTGTGTGTAGAAGTCTCATGATAATTTATCCTTAAATAAAGATAAATTATCATTAGTCTTTACCAACTTAACCTTGGAATGTGGAGCTCAGATAGGATGTCGCGTCATCTAAAATATTGGTATTCAACTGCTTCCGGTTAGACTGGGAGCTCACTCAAATATAACTGACGTGTACTTGACTTGTACTTGATGTGTACTTGACGAGTACTTGACATGTACTTGACGTGTACTTGACGTGTACTTGACGTGTACTTGACGTGTACTTGACGTGTACTTGACCAATCATTTACTAAATCGTACCGAGCTGGGCAGGTAAAAATAAGCGATGTCAACTTTGCTTTGTTCAAATAAAGTTCATCGATAGCACTATTATTGTGAGTAAGGCACTATAATTAATTTAATGTTTTGTTTATTTGATAACATCAGAACCAAGTTACCTGATCAATATAGCAAGCATGACCGAGTAACGGGCTAATGGGCCTAGACAAGGCCGACCTCAGACGAGACCCAAGAGCCTCAGTTAGAATATTACATAAATAATAATGCTATGATACCCAGAACTGTCTTGAATTTACCTACCCAACAAACATTTTGGCGCTAAGGGCAACCTTTTTTTAGCTCTCGTAGTATTATAAATGATACATAAGAGCTTCGATTGTAACAATCGATTCTACTATGGTGTTAAGGATAAATAATTAAACCTTCAAGAGGGATAACAGTTACAAAGAAAAATTGTATTACTTAAGGCGGTAGCATAGAGTTGGTGGGAACCTTTATATAGCTGACTCTTATAGCTTTAAGAAGCTTAAAAAACTGTAAGCAATTGTAAGGTGTCTACTAACACTTACTAACGGCTGATGGCTTAAAACAGAGTTAGTTAGATGCTTTGTAACACCTTAAGGCTTACTGTAATAGCTTTAAGAAGCGTAAAAACTGTAAGTAATTGTAAGGTGTCTGCTAACACTTACTAACAGCTGATGTCATTAAATAGAGTTAGAAAATACTTTGTACCACTTAACGAGTTATATCCAACCCTAAGAGTTAGCAAGAAAGCTATTAGTATCACAAAAGTGTTAATTATAAATCTTATAGAGCTGGATGCTGCAAGGGTTAGAAACCACCTTTAAACCATTAATGATTGTATAAAGGGGTTACTCGGTCAACCTTAGGTAATACAGTGGTTTTTAAAATACTTCTATACGGCCATAAACAATATGTGCAAACATTATTACTCTTAATTATTACTTTAAGTTGAGTTATAGAATTTTCTATCACCTAAATGCATCTTAATATAACCTAACCTCAAAAATTATGTTTTGGTACAATACAAGTTTACACTGTGCAACGGGTTTATTCGGTAATATTTTTGTTTCCATCATGCAACATAGAAAGTTAAAAAGATAACCGGTGGAGATAAAAGAACAGCTTCTAAAGAATTCAAGAATATAAATGGATCATCGCAAAACTATCACAACGAAATTTCATTAATTGAAGAAAAAAGGGATGACATTGTGGCAGAGGAAGAATTACTTGTAGTGGAGAAACAGTGTTTCGTAAATCAAAAGCCTAGAATAGATTATGATGTGATTCCACGGAACAGTCCTCATATAAGATATAATTACAATCTCAGTGACCTTGGTACCGATTTATATCAAGCGCAAGCAAAATATACAACAGGGTTCCGTACATCAGGAAATTGTTATGACGAATGATGAGTATAACATTTTGTGTCCTCTCAGTAGTTCAAATACCTCGGACGACGAGCAAGACTGTGAATATATGCAAAACATAAATTTAAAGAATGTTTTACGAACATGGGCTGTACAAAAAAATATAAGCCAAGCTGCTTTGAAAGATTTGATTTTTCTTTTATACAAAAGATTTACAGATATTTTACCATCCGACAAAAGATTTTATAAAAAAAAAACATGCTAAGGCAGGGGAACAGAACACATGCCAGGTAGCGAAAAGATTATCTTAGCAAAATAAAAAGCAGCATATATCGTCAAAAGAAATTATATTATATCCTAAAGATGTAAAATGCTAAATATTTTGTATTAAAAACAGTGGTTTTCTGTACTTGTTACCTCTTTTACGTACCTACAGTGTAAAAATAAAACATATTATTATTAAAAAAAATTGGTTTTATTCAAAATATCTTTAGTATTAGTAGTATCACAAGGAAATAACATAATGAGTCAAATAATTTAATTAGTCAAAGTTTGAGCATAATTTCTCAAACATTTCTAATGTTAAAGAACCAAAGACAACAACAAAAACAGAGGCACTATGAACTTTCACGCATGTTCTCTCACTCATATTCGTGTCATGTCAATTCGGACTCGCCAAGATATTTCGGCCGTACATCGTATCATGGGCGAAACGAACATCTGAACACCGTGATAAAAAAATCCCGTGCACACGATGACCACATCAGTGCACACTTTGGCGTGATGTGTGTGACTGGAACTGGGCGCGGTGTCGAGTAGGTAGGTTCTTTAACATCACCACCACTAAGATATGGGCATAGTTACTGAAACAACAGTTATTTTTTGTAATAATGTAAAAATACATACAAATTAAGTTTCTAAAATTTAGTTTACAAAATACAAAACAAGTTTAGTATTATAGTAAAAGACATCTTTTAATTCAAAATATAACGAATATAACTAACTCTGTTTTAAGCCATCAGCCGTTAGTAAGTGTTAGTAGACACCTTACAAACGTTAACTTAAGTTACGTTCGTACAGGCTTTTGTTTGCATAATTATTATAAATAATAGAATTTGGAATTCTTTGGTAAATTCCATCAAGTACGTGATATGTAAAGGTTTTATTTAAACAATAAGAGAACCCTGAAAATATTCAGCCTACAGGTTCACATAGAACCATTATGCAAACTGAAACTATAAAATTGTTGTCTTTTCAGTTTTAGAACCATATTGTAGAACTGCAAGTGGCATATAAGTGCTAACAATCGTTCTTAAAGCACTATGTTAGGGATAAAAGAGTTATCAGCAACCTTAAGTAATTTAGAATGGTCGCCATTAAATAAATAGTTGACCTAAAAAAACCTTAAAAGAAAAAACCTTTTCTAGTTATTATTGCCCCACTTATTTACTATATAATTGTCCGTTTTCCATTAAAATACCTATATAAAGTACCAGGAACTATTATTCATCATAATTGAAATGAAAAAATAACTGAGGCGGTATTTTTTTTCTACATATTATCATCAAATGCAGTTTATTTTTGAGGCGCTTCAAAATTGAGATGAAAACATACACATATTGTTACAGAAAACTTACCATGGCAGTGAGTTTTAATAATTATAACACCATTGCAGTAATCTAAAATACATTAATTGACTTACCTCTTTTATTAAACATAAAGTCAATGTCAATATCAATATATCGAGGATGAATAATGCGTACTGCTAAATATTTTAACACTATTGATGGTAATAACGCACAACAATTATGAAAAGAGGTGAATATGTTGGCGCTTTGGGTGATGCTCGTTGCTATTAAATACCTACAATATATTCTTAAGGTATATATTGTGTCGAGGAAGCACTAATATGTTACTAAAAAAGTTATTAGGGTGGATTTCATAACTATATTACTACTTTAGCTTGCAGTTGTAACCTTTGTATAGCTTATAATACACTTAATGTGGTAAGCACTGCTTCAATAGCACTATTGTAGCTCTGTATTGTCAATCATTTATCACTACTCTATAACTATTATGCCACTTTAAACTCTAAAATCGTGGGCCCAAATCAGGGTTATAAGAAAGTTAAAACGCGCTATATCACCAAATGTTAGTGCCTTTGTAGGACCTTAGGTTCTTAAAATTCTCTTAAATAGCTCATATAGCACTTATTCTTATCACCAAAATGTTAGTTGGGTACTGATTGTACATCATACTTGTACAACTACAACTGTTTAACTTTGCATATTTATCAGAAACCTAAACGTTCTTTTTTCCATATTATATCTAATTCTTTTAAGCGAATGAGCTCAGTGAAATTGGTAGTAAAACTATTTATGAACTCATCATTATCATTTCAGCCGAAAGTCTTTCAGTCTAAAGACATAAGAGAAAGAATAGTGAGACTAAAAATCTTCACCATTTTCATATTAATATAAAAACAAGCGGTCACGATAATGCTAACTAGACGGCTACAATAGCCACACTTGCAAGCTTTGAGATAATGAAATTAACAGAAACTGTATTCATTAGGTCTGTTTGTTTCATTAATAAAGCCCTGAGTAAACTGTATCTTCGTTGAACGGATAGAAATTAAGAATCCCTGTGGGAGGAAGGTGAATTTATAGTTTTCGTGTTTTATCAGTCTGTGTGAGGTTATTAATGAGCAGGATATTGTTGCTAATTAGCATACTCTACTTTATTCTTTAGTGTTATTGTGATAATTAATTAGCAAATATTGTCTGTGCAGCATGTTTTCTTATTTCTTATACATAGAGATGTAGACACATTTATTCTAGCTTTAAAAAATTACACAAATACTCTATCCTTTCTTTGTTCTTCCATTAAAAACAAAAATACAAGACCATTCTCATACATTTTTAGCAATTCTCAATTCAATTCTGAATTCTTCATTTCGTACCATAATGTATACAGTTGGTAGGGAAATAATTATATTAGTCACAATTATGGATCCTGTCGGCATTGTTATTGTATGATATTCCTCTGAGGTGTAATTGAGATCCTTCTTTTAAGTACCTTTCAAATGTTACTAGTAATAAAACATATGTTAGCCATGAACGCCACTATTATTTCAAACGGTATAAGCGAACGAATCCAATAAACATTATTGATACCACAAATTATGCGAAAAATATACCCAATGAAGGGTAAGAAAATAACAAGACCATTACTGAAGATGATGTTTATATGCAATCAAACGTAGGAGGAAACGTACTCAAACTTAAGGCATCCTCGAACTAAATTAACAATTCAACGACACACCAATTTTGAATTTTAACAAACGCATTTATATGCATGAGGTGTACGTACGATTTTCATCGAATCCGTTCGTCGACTTATCCTTTATTTATTTTCCTGTAAATTCATGAATCTCACGTTGTCATATTATGAGTAATAAAAGGTTTTATGTTTGAGCGGTCTGATATTCTGGAGAGTGAAAATGTAGGGTCGCTGTAGAAGGCTGCAGCGAGTTGATAGGCGCCTGTATGAATTGTTATATCTGTTGAAACATGTTCTATGATGTTGAATTTATAACTGGTTTCGATTATTGAGAAATATATTTAAGGATACTTTGGAAGAAATAAACTTTAACTTCAGGATTTTATATTTTTTACGTTGCCTTGCTAATATTGAAATACAATAGAATCAAAATATTTTATAAACATGTAAAAATTTGTAGGTCTAAATATTGGATGCAGTTACTTTACAATGGTGTCGACTCCATTACTCCTGAAACAGCAAGTTAGTTGAATTTGGAATTGGTCAAAATTAAACGCTCCCCAATGAGCATTCAACCATTCTGAAAGAAACAGATCGAAGTAATAGGCCATAAAATCGCAAAAATGAAGATGAGATAATGAAATCATCCAGATAAATCAATATCAAATCCTTATTTCCTCACTTTCTTCGACTTCAGATTCGTAATATCACGCCTACGCTGGCATTGTTACAGTTAATAACCGTATTATTGGACCCATCAAATTTTATGTTTACTATTATCGTTTGAATCGATGGTTGAAGGGCCATCTCCTCTTGTGTCATTGTATCCTGGTACTCGTATTCGTTATCCGCACAAAGAATTTGGAGCTAATAATTATTATAATAGAATTCGACCTAAATATTTTTCGAATGATCTGATCAAGTATTAGGTATCTACTCAGGAAGATCATCTCAAGTTTGTCCTTAGTTCCAGATTTTCGATCTCATATTATACGGAATTGAGTTTTTTTTTTCTGATATTCATTCTCGATTTTGTCGGTGTGGATTGCTCTCAGATTTTTTAACTTTTTTGAACTAATCAGATGTTAATCTGGAGCTGGTTTTCTTTTGGTGGGATTATTTTGCTCTCAGCTAATTTAATGTAGATTAAATTATAGGTACTGTACATTGTTTTAATTTTAGTAAGTTACTCACAAATTCAAGTCACGACTATAGTGTAAGTAGGTTTGTCGAAGCATACCTAATTATCGAAATGCGGCAGCGTGACAAATTAGGAAATGGGTCAAATGAATCCGGTCATATTTACACAGATGTGCGTAAATAAAATAAGTATATTGAAAAGGAAAACATAATGATTGTGGATATGTCTTTAACTAAATCATGGCTTTGTAAATGAATGGATTAGCAGAAAAATACTGAAAGTACTGCTGAGCTGTTCTACCACGCAAAGGAAATTAAGGAGAAATATTCAACTCCAAATATTTCTGAAAGGTCAACCTACATTAATTATTGTTATTTTGTTTGAGAGGCCGATAGAAGGAGAACGAAATGATATAAAGTCAGCATGTCAATTAAAAATATACCTACCTGTTCAATCAGTCTTAGAATAGAGTTGCTGGTTTTGAACGAATATTTGCTTCAGTTTTACAACACCGGTAAGAAACAATTTACTTTCTTCTCCCATCATTCGTTTACCCAACGCATTCCCCAAAATTACACGTTAAAATTTTCCACAAAACACTCATAATATTTTATACGTTATAAAATTCACTCCATAACCCAGCATTTATCAAAAGAATTTTACTAAACACATCAGTGTACGAGGGAGTGAACAAAAAAGTCAACTTTTGTTCTTTGAGTATAATACGTCTTACTTCAGTACTACGAGTATTGTGATGAAACTCGCTTATGTTTCCGGTGCAGACATTTGGGGCATCACTATCGAGACTCGTGGAGAAGATAAAAAGAGGTCTGAGTGCTACTAGACGAACTCGGATGTTGTTTTGCTTTAAATGGTTTTGTAGATACTGAGCTTGAAGCCTGTAGAGTGTTTTGAGAAAAACATAAAGAAAATTAGATGAAGAAGATTCAGCCACTGTCAATGAAATTTAAGCAGTGGTAGTGTTCAGATATTCAGTTATGGTTTGGTGTGATGTTTACCACATATATATAAGGTGCAAAGAACACATTCTTTGGATATTGTTATTATTTTTGGATATTCTGACTTTAAAGATATCAATTTAATTTTGGAGGTCTGACTAGTGTGCCTTTGTCAGAAAAATAACAAGCTCTTTTATCTCGAATGAATTTAAATGTTATTTAAAAAAAATACATGTATTGTACACCAACACTCAAAGTAATATTAAATTAACTTAACCAGACAACAGTAATGAAGCCAATATTATAAACGCAACACAAAATAAAAGCCAACCGTATAACTAAATTAGCCTATATAAAGGCACACGACAAAATCTCGACTTTCAACACCATGGTAACAGTTCGCCACTTGAGGCTGCCATCTCTTTTTGCACGGTTATTACACATGACACGCTACGCTTAACTTACGTCCCGAGCTGCCACCCTCTAATTTATTTAGCATATATTATGAAATTTTATCTCCAAAACATCAAAGGGACTTTGAAGTTCCTGTAACTTTGAATTTTGTCGCGCCTCTACAGTTGATTGTTTCTCGCGTATATATTTTTTGGGTTCAGGTACCTTAGTTCGCAATAAGGGCTTTAATGAAGCAATGTTTTGCGATAAATTTTTAATTTTCTCTCTGTTCCAAGTTCAGCTTTTAGCGTTGTTTTCAAAGGGTAACATTTGATGTTATGAATCAAGGGCTTTGTTTTTTATCGCGCATAATTGGCTTCACCTGTAAGGGAAAGGATATTGTATTCTGTTAATTAAATATTGTCTTCTGTATTTATATTAATTCCTTTAGCAGCAGCTGCTTTTACAATAATTTCAACTCATATGTCAAGTTTACTGCTTAGACGGAACGCACCTGTTTGTACGTATACAAGTTAAGGCTGAGATTACTATGAAACTTCTTTCATAAAATAAGTTTTGTACAAATCATTGCAATTAATAACTTTACCTCGACGACCTTTTTTTATTTATTTTCAATAAAAAGTTTTACAATGTGAAAATTTGCGTCCATCATCTAAGCTGCCTATTTTTTCCATCTTTAGTTTTGATGTTAACAAAAATATTACTGATCTTAATTACAACCATTATACCAAAACTATTATACGAATCAAATTGTCTACATTCCCCTTTATAATCAATATCATTATCAACGTCTAAAATCACTGTGCCATCTACCCTTTCACCAAATTTTAATTCCATATAATCATACGCGTATTAAGCTGTACCCACGAACATCCACTCATATTTCATCTTTCCATTAAGAATTTCATTTAGAATATTACAAGAGATTGTTTGGGGACAACGACCTGCCACCGTTAGCCTCAACGAACCTAAGTTTTTATTTACATGAAGGATGATAATAAAACCTTACACCGAATCACAATGGGAGTTCATTTTCTTCAAGAAAATTGTTTTCGAGATTATCTCCTTCGTAGTGCGCTTTTTGCACTATCCTCTTACGAGTATGTGAGATGCAGCGAAATGATAAATTGTGTTTTAACTTTCTTTGGGAGTTTGAAGAAAACTTAGAATGTATCAGTTTTCGGCATCTCAAGTGAACCGTAAAATTCGAGTGAGGGTAAGGGTCACTGAATGGCTGTCAACATGTCATCAAGTTTAGTTTTTTTTTGTTCCACATAGTGAGTAGGCGTTATTTACTTGTATCTCCTATTATAGTAGGCACTATTTTATGTATTTCGTTTGTAGTTTCTGCAAGTAAATATTATTTTTTTACTGTTGACATACCTTTTTCAGAAACCTTAAAGTAACGTATCAGAAAACGACCCATTCAAAAGCAACAACCCAAAATGCTGCCACCATTTACGGAATCAAGTTCATCGCGAACACGAACGAGAGCTTGCCTATTTTCCACGTTTTAACATTTAGCAAGTAGAACAACGAAAATCCCGGTGCTACAAAAATAAAATAAAAAAACAAACGAACTAAATTGGCATTCAACTGCAACGCTCACATCCCCCAAGTGGACAGAGCTATCAGAATTTCCGATGAGTACGTCTGTTAGTTCGACGTTCGATTCCCGTTCTGCTATCGCTCCCTAAACGTGGGAAGGTTTTAGTGTTGGTTACCCTTTTCATTCCTTCGTATGAGAGTTTACATTCTTACAGTCTTTATCGACTAACGTTTTGAATTCAAGAAAATCGTTGCCTTATTTGCTGACGGTGAAATTCGGTTAGGATGGGAATGCTTTTGAATGTGTTTTACTTTAGTTATGATCTGAAAATAGAAGGGAATTGAGATGAGTGTGGAATATAGTTATGGTTTGTTGTTTACAAAAGTTGTATGATAATGATGGTGAATCAATTTTGCAAGTTGGTGTTGGTTATTGTTAGAATGTAAATACCTAGTCTGCATTTAGTTAGCTTCATATTACAATTTATGAGTCTCAATCTCATTTTAAACCTAAACAGCCTGGACTTAAGCGAAATAGAGTTTTGGATTTTGCTAAATTATTTTTTCTGCTCTAAGTAATCAAAGATCTTTTTAGAAGTTGTAGATTTAAGTGGGGCTCCCATACAACAAACGTGTTTTTTTTGCCGTTTTTTTGCGATAATGGTACGGAACCCTTCGTGCGTGAGTCCGACTCGCACTTGGCCGGTTTTCTTTTCCGAGCACTATGTACAGCATTCTTGAAAATGTATTAATCCAACCTTTACCAAGTAACATTTTGGTTACACAAATTCGTCTCTGTATTTGCTGAAAGAAAGAATATGTGAACGAAATGGTTTTTTATTGCGCCTTTCCACGAACCGTAACCAAATAGGTAGCTATTTGGAGAATCTATAACCCGAATAGTAGCAAAGGAAAACAATTATCAGATTCAGTTAGTTTTAATATTCCTATTTCAGATCTTCGTTTACAAATCCGTTCATGAATTTAGTTTTCGTAGTAGTCGGCTCACTCCTCTGGCATGACATCTCACAGGAATCATGGATTGGGTTGAAACGGCAAACATCAGGGTACAGATGTATGAATGTGAGTGAAGCAAAAGAAGTATGTAAGGATCGTAGCAGGCGGCGTTCTGTAGTTTCTCTCTACCCCCATGGGAAAAACGGCGTCAGTTTATGTAAGTATGTATGTATGTACAACTGGGTCAACAGCTAATAGAAGAGTTTCTATTAATGGAACTTTCTATTAATGGAAGAGTTTTCGTAATCGGTTCAGTACTTTTAGGGATATTTTTTTCCATTCGCATAAGAAATAACAAATAATGTATCTATCACACATAAAAAAATACATGTTAAATTCCCTAAAGGTTTAGACAAATGTGCACTTATAGTACGAGATGAGCCTATTGCCATCAAGAAATAAAATTTACACCTTATAATACTTATTATTTAAGATCGAAAACAGGTCCCGTGTTCAGTATTCTCATTTCAATATGTAATCTACATTCCTACATCCAAACTATGTTGAGGAGGGATGAAACGCATGTTACTAAAAGAGTTATGAATATAAATGTGGATGGATGGAGATGGAGGGGACGGCCAAAGAAATGATGACTGAAGACTGTGTGAGCAGTGATATGAAAGAAAAGAAAGTCAGTGATGGCGTGACGAAGGATAGGACGGTATGGAAGAAGAAAACGTTTTGCGTCGACCCCAAGTATGGAAAAGGGGCAGGCAGATGATTATGATTCTTACATCCAAACATATTGCCTATGACAAACTCCAGCCCCTTTTATAGATAAAACCAAGCAAACATCCTGCAACTAATAAACAAGTTAAGCTAATTGCACATTAGCAGAAAACACATAAATTCATATAATCTATCTAGCCTTCTCCTGACTGTATTGGGCTCGGCTTACAATCTAACCAGATTTAGCTGAGTACCAGTATTTTACATGGAGCGACTGTCTATCTGACCACCAATCAGATTCAGCTGAGTACCAGTATTTTATTACATGGAGCGACTGCCTATCTGACCACCAATTGGATTCAGCTGAGCACCAGTATTTTACATGGAGGGACTGCCTATCTGACAACCAATTAGATTCAGCTGAGCACCAGTATTTTACATGGAGCGACTGCCTATCTGACAACCAATTAGATTCAGCTGAGCACCAGTATTTTACGTGGAGCGACTGCCTATCTGACAACCAATTAGATTCAGCTGAGCACCAGTATTTTACATGGAGCGACCTGTCTATCTGACCACCAATCAGATTCAGCTGAGTACCAGTATTTTATTACATGGAGCGACTGCCTATCTGACCACCAATTGGATTCAGCTGAGTACCAGTATTTTATTACATGGAGCGACTGCCTATCTGACCACCAATTGGATTCAGCTGAGCACCAGTATTTTACATGGAGCGACTGCCTATCTGACAACCAATTAGATTCAGCTGAGCACCAGTATTTTACGTGGAGCGACTGCCTATCTGACAACCAATTAGATTCAGCTGAGCACCAGTATTTTACATGGAGCGACCTGTCTATCTGACCACCAATCAGATTCAGCTGAGTACCAGTATTTTATTACATGGAGCGACTGCCTATCTGACCACCAATTGGATTCAGCTGAGCTCCAGTATTTTACATGGAGCGACTGCCTATCTGACAACCAATTAGATTCAGCTGAGCACCAGTATTTTACATGGAGCGACTGTCTATCTGACCACCAATCAGATTCAGCTGAGTACCAGTATTTTATTACATGGAGCGACTGCCTATCTGACCACCAATTGGATTCAGCTGAGCACCAGTATTTTACATGGAGCGACTGCCTATATAACCACCAATCAGATTCAGATAGGCATCAGAATGTTACATGGAGTGACTGCCTATCTGACCACCAAACGGATTCAGCTGAGTACCGTTATTTTACATGGAACGACAGCCTATCTGAGCCCTAATTGGATTCAGCTTTGTACCATTATTTTGCATGGAGCGACTGCCTATCTGACTATTTTAAATTTTACTTCTTATTCACGAGTTCCAAACACATCTAAACGATAAAATTAAACAAAAATCTCCCATCGAATAAACCAGTAAAGCTAATTATAACTTCCATCATCGTACATTAGCAGGAAACACTTAAATACATACGTGCTATTAAAATGGGTGCGGTTAGAACAATCAAAGGTAAATAAACGGAAGAAGTATGTAGGACGACATAACATGGCGGCGCGGCTGTGGTGCTCCCGACATCTGAATGTACGGGACGCGCCTGTGCGTAGGGCTGCGGTTACAGTTTTAGAATATTAAATTATAATCTATCTGCTAGCCTTTTCCTATCTATATTGGGGTCGGCTTCTAGTCTCTTCGGATTCAGCTGAATACCAGTGTTTTACATGAAGCGACTGCCTATCTGACCTCCACAACCCAGTAACTGGGTAACACGGTGCCCCTTGGCAAGACTGGTGTCAGATCTCAAGCTTCTGACTACCCGTAACGACTGTCTAAGATCTTCAAATGACAGCCGGGACCAACGGCTTAACGTGCTTTCCGAGGCACGGAGGAAACTCGGTATGTTGAAAATGGTCACCCATCCACGGACCGACCTCGTGAAGCGTTGCTTAACCTTGAAGATCGACCCGTGCAGCTGTTATTATTTAGCCACGAGCTCCTCCAAAGAATATTAAATTATAATAATTATTTAAAAAACAAAATATTGGAACAATAGTATATTATGCAACTAGTAAATAAAGGACGGATATAAAGCGAGGGCCATAGATGAATCACGAACAAGTGAAGGATTCTAACAACTCAATCACGCGAGTGATTCATGGCCCTCGATATAAATCCGTTTTATTCAAGAGTTGCATACTATATTTTATACCATGACTACGAGAAAAAGAAAGATTTAAGCGAAAAGCACAAGGAATAATAATAAATAACAGTTTTATTATCTTCAAAATTTTGAAAAAAAGTGAAAACTTTTTTTCTAAATTAAAGCAGAGCTAGGTAACAGCAACTGTGTTTCAGGGGCCATTGACCACCTCCGTTACGTTACATAATTATAATTGATTAACACCAATGAAATTAATATTACGATTAGAATCCAAATAAGTATTCACTAAACATCCCAGACTAAAATCAAAATCATTATTAAAATCCTAAACATTAACAAACTGAAAATCAAATCGATAAAGGAGT
This sequence comes from Orthosia incerta, assembly GCA_948252205.1. Taxonomy (NCBI): domain Eukaryota; kingdom Metazoa; phylum Arthropoda; class Insecta; order Lepidoptera; family Noctuidae; genus Orthosia; species Orthosia incerta. The sequence goes on from OX411746.1 coordinate 25,802,111, forward strand.
TTGAAAGTCGAATATTCTTTGCACAAGGATTTCGTATAGAGTATTTTATGCGCATGGAGGTTGTATAGCATTGAGATGGACGTCGAATATATATTGGTGTGTTCTAAATTCAAATACCAAAACAGTGAGTAAAAGTGCTTTTTATTCACTTTTTTCAGTGAATAAAATAAGCTTTTTAGAGGGGGAATGGTATAATAGTATATTATGCAACTAGTGAATAAAAGACGGTTTTAAAGCGAGGGCCATAGATGAACCACGAGCAAGTGAAGGATTCTAACAACTGAATCACGACCGTAGGGAGTGATTCATGATGATTGAATCACGAGCATAGCGAGTGATTCAAGTGGTAGAATCCTGAGCGACGCGAGTGATTCATGGCCCTCGATATAAATCCGTTTTATTCAAGAGTTGCATACTATATTTTATACCATGACTACGAGAAAAAGAAAGATTTAAGCGAAAATTACAAGGAAAAATACTAAATAAAAGTTTTATTACCTTCAAAATTTAAAAAAATGTGAAAACTCGAGGTTTCACATTTTTTCTAAATTAAAGCAGAGCTAGGTAACAACAAATGTGTTTCAGGGGCCAGTGACCACTTCCGTTACGTTACATAATTATAATTAATTAACACCAATGTTTTAATATTATAATTACAATCCAAATAAGTATTCACTAAACATCCCAGACTAAAATCAAAATCATTATTAAAATCCTAAACATGGACAAACTGAAAATCAAATACATAAAGGAGTTTGAAAGTCGAATATTCTTTGCACAAGGAGTTCATATAGCATTGAGATGGACGTCGAATATGTATTGGTGTGTTCTAATTTCAAACACCAATACAGTGAGAAAAAGTGCTTTTTATTCACTGTTTTCAGTGAATAAAATAAGCTTTTTAGAGGGGGAATGGTATAAAATCTGTTATTTAAACTTTATTACGTCAGTGACAATAATAATAAAATATATTATTAAGTAAAAATACCTACCTACCTCTGGGCTCTGGATGACTAATTTACAAAGCTGTTCTCTAAAAACCTATTATTGAATTAGATTGTGACCAAATTACATATAGCCCTACTATTATTTAACGAAGTGTCTAGTCATCCGCTAAAAGGATAAATAAAAATTATTTAATCGTTCGACTATCGTTAATTTATTTTTGTCTAGACATAATGGGCCTTTGATTAACCCCTTGAGTGCACAAAACATGGCTCCACACGAGAAACAATGGCTTTTTAATTGTTTCGGTAATTGTAGCATGTGGTATCACATCATCATCATCAGCCTATAATTAATGTTCCCACTGCTGGGACACAGGCCTCCTCTCTGTGAGAGGGAAAGGGCCGTAATCCACCACGCGGGCTCAGTGCGGGTTGGTGGATGTCACATGTCTTCGAATTTTTGGTTCTAAGACCTGCCGGTTTCCTCACTATGTTTTCCTTCACCATTTTGAGAGCAGCGGTGATGAAATAATTTACACAAAGTAAAGCGGCTCGAACCTACGACCTACAACTTGTAAGTCGCGGCCGATGCCACTGGGCCACCACTGCTGCATGTGGTATATCTAGTCATAACTGTTTAAACTAATCAATATAGTTTAAATGTTTTTTTTAATAAATAATATGGCTGAATAAAAGAGTACCAAGGAAATATATCAGGCAAGTTAAGAAAGCTGCTGTTGGATATAACGTAAAAGGCCAAGAAAATCATCTGTCTTAATATCTATTGAAAAACAGATGAAGTTTTCTTTATAAAATTACCACAAATCTAACTTGAATATTAATAATAGCAATGCATCTTTTGTCTAACAGTCGTAATAAATAATGGTGGCAAAAACTTTGAAACATTGTGCAATTTGTAAAATACTCAAAAGACGAAACAACAATATTTTTCAGTTTTCAAACACAAATTCATCTTTTTTATCTTTGACCCTACTATGTATACTGATCAGAATATCTGTCTGTTCGCCAATAGAGAGTCCTAGACTTTAATAGTAGTCTGTAACTGTCTCACAGAAGGGGCCTTCTCATATTTAGAAGGTACAATAATTAATCACGACGCTTGCTCGGGTGGGTTGGCCATTTCAGACTTACTATTTATAGTAAGTTCAGGTTTCCTTGCGATACTTAATTCTCATGAAAATAACATCATATCATATTCAAAATTGAAATAATACTCGTATCTTCTAATTACAGCCCACCAGCCCTGGCTGCAATTGCAACATGTAATTAGAACGGTTGTGAAATTAACGCGCCAACCGCTTTCAAAACCAAAACAATCGCGGTCGCAGAACAACTAGAAATATTGTAATTTATGTTACACCAAGTGGCTTTTGTGTGATTGTTAAGGCAGGGTGAGGTATTCGAGGGAAACGCTGTTTTTTAAATGGAGAAAAGGTGCGATAATGACTTTCGAAGAAAAGAGGGCACGAGGGCGGTGACCCATACTATGGTCTGACCAGGTGAAAGAAGCTCAAGTTCTCAAGGAAATTTTAACATGGAGTGATGGCAACTTTGGACAGGAGTCGATGAAGGCAGATTATCTGCTTAACCCAAGAGTGCTCGCACTGTGAGCATTTTTCCGCCCGTGTCATAAAAATCGTGTTATTTCAACACGATGCATTTATCAAGGTCAAGCGTCCTAGTAGGTGCCTACCTGTATCTTGCCTCCTTGTTTTAAAAATTATAAGAAATTCAGTGCACGGGTAACTGCAGGAGGAAGGGGTTGTTGTACGTAATTAGCGTTTGGCGCCAAATAGCTCACTGCAAGATTACTCTCGTCATTCAGTGAAATTCGTGTTTGGTTTTTATTTTAGTTGAAATATTATTACTTTTATTATTTTTTTTGTTTAATGTTGTTTTGATGTAAATTTTTCTTTTGATCTTCTGATCTTTTGATCAATTGTTGGGCATTGTATTTTATTATTTGACCACTTGTTCTTATGACGAATATTTTAAAAGAATTCATTTGAAAAATGTGGATGGATGGAGAGGGAGGGAAAGGCCATAAAGAAAACCGGCCAAGTACGAGTCGGACTCGCGCACGAAGGGTTCCGTACCACTATCGCAAAAAACGGCAAAAAAAAAACACGTTTGTTGTATGGGAGCCCCAATGAAATATTTATTTTATTCTGTTTTTAGTATTTGCTGTTATAGCGGCAACATAAATACATCATCTGTGAAAATTTCAACTGTCTATCTATCACGGTTCATGAGATACAGCCTGGTGACAGAGAGACAGAAGGACCGCGGGGTCTTAGTAATAGGGTCCCGTTTTTACCCTTTGGGTACGGAACCCTAAAAAAGGTGGATTGACTGTGTGAGTAGTGACATGAAAGAAAAGGGAGTCAGTGATAGCGTGACGGGGGATAGGACGGTATGGAAGAAGATAACGTGTTGCGCTGACCGCAAGTAACATGGGATAAGGGCAGGAAGAAGAAGATTTATGCAAAAAAATGCTCTGGCATTGACCTAGACCAAATATAATTAGAGAATCCGATATAAATACTGTTTACATAGCTGCGAAACCAAATAACCCAATTTATGCCTTCGGAACATCAAAATATACCCTCAGTAGAGAAGAGTATGTAAATACAGTACTTATGTCCTTCTATGAAAAATAGAGGAACCAAAACAGGGTGCGATAGATACGCAAAGTGACTGTGCAACGAACATTGCTTGTACATGTATCAGGATTGTTTTGCTGAAATATATGTTGTCGATGATGAAAACATTTAATTTTCTTACTTAGTTTTATTTTTCTATTTTTATGTAAATTCAAATAAAGATGTTGTTAAAATTCTGAAATTTTACCTAAGACTTCCCAAACTAATGTCCATAATTTGTATAAAACTTTAATTAATGTTATCTTTTCTGCTAGTTTATGGTTTAATGTATCATTTAAAATCACTGTGAATTAATTAAATCTTTATTAGTATGGGTGGCAAAGTGCCCCCCACGCGATCACTCACGTTTCATGGAATGGAGGGAATACTCTAGGGTTAAAGGGGTCCAGTGACTACGATCGTCAGTAATGAGGGACCGATTAAAGAAGAGAAGAGAATGAACTCTTCTCTTTCTCTTCTTTTAAGACATGTTAAAAGATAATGATTTAATTGGCTCAATGCATTTTTAGGGTTCCGTAGCCAAATGGCAAAAAAAAACGGAACCGTCATCGTCCGATTCGTCATGTCTGTCTGTCAGTCTGACTGTCTGTCAGTCCGTATGTCACAGCCATTTTTTTCCGAAACTATAAGAACTATGCTGTTGAAACTTGGTAAGTAGATGTATTCTGTGAATTTTAAAAGGATAAAAAAAAAAAATTTTGGGGGTTCCCCATACTTAGAACTGAAACTCAATTTTTTTTTCATCAAACCCATACGTGGGGGACTTATCTATGGATAAGTCTTCAAAAATGATATTGAGGTTTCTAATATTTTTTTTTCTAAACTGAATGGTTTGCGCGAGAGACACTTCCAAATTGGTAAAATGTGTGTCTCCAACAACACAATTGGTTTGAAGGAGATCTAGTTAATAGTTTTTTGTTAATACGTCATAAATCGTAAACCACAATTTACCAAGTACGGAACCCTTCGTGCGCGAGTCCAACTCGCACTTGGCCGGTTTTTCAATTCTAAGTCTTTCAAGACCACATTTATTTTAATTTCAACCAGCATTACACAGCAGAACAGAAATGACAACCAAAACTAAAGTCAGGCAGGTCTGCCAAAGTTGCACATTGAACATAAAATCACAAATGATATTTTATTAAACATTCCTAAAAAAAACCTTGTAAGTTTCTAGAAACTGAATTTAATTTCAAAAATCCCTTAGATGCTCGCTGTGGCACGTATTCAAGCGTTTTAATTCAAGTCAAACCTATCCCTATTGTTCAAACTATGCGGAACCACGGAGCTTCCTCAACGTCAGAACGAACTAGATATCGCATCTGAATTTCAAATGTGACACTGCGTAAAACTAGTTGTTTTTGGAGACATTATTTTTAAAGGTCTTGTCTGGCTGAACGGATTCGGTATGCAAAGTAAATGTTTTCTATTCTTACACAAGTTATGTTTTTGTAACAGAAGTAGTTATGTAAGTAGCAAATGTCTTTGACGTTTGTCTAGAGTTTAGCAAAGAACGTTTTGTGAGCTGCGACAAGATGGAGGAAAATAAACGAGTTTTAGTTAATGTTAAGCACAATAATTTCGATGTATTAAATTAACAACCACTCTAGATATTTTACTGTCTATAAAGCTGTTTACGAGAGTCTAAAATTTAGTTTATGACATGTCAATTAATATTTTCAGGTTATCTTGGACAGCGCTGACAATGGTAAAGGAAAACCTCGTGAGGAAACCTGAACTTATAGCAAATAAAAGTTTGAAATCGCCAACCCGCATTGAGGCAGCGCGGTGATAAATGCTCGTGCCTTCTTTGTATGCAAAGAGGCATTTGCTCTGCACAATGACAATAACAAGCTTGAATTATTACTGGTCAGAGTTTTGCCACGGTCTTTTAGGAACCCAAAAACATAAGCCTAAGTTTAGAGGCAGGAAACTTTATTTCTTGATAAAAATGAGACCTACACGGCCAGGCTGTCTAAACGTAAAATTAAAACTAAATAAACACATCAACACGGTCTAGGGATATTTCATACTCAATTAAATAACTCAAAAAGTACTGGCCGCATTGGAATCTTTAATACACCGATTTGTTTGTAATTTATCTCAGACTAATTCCAAATTCAAATTTTTGAAAATTCTTTTATTTCGGTGGCATAAAAATGTCTTGATGTGTAGGAGAGGGAATTTTCATTAGTGCGAAATTTAGAAAACAAGACGAATTACGTTTAGTTACAGTTTTTTTTTCATTTTTAAACAAAAGATAAAGTTAAAATTGAGGTATTGTAGCCATGCAACGCCAACATTTGACGAGGGCGGAGATGTTACCTGCTGTGAGCTGTGGGAATGCTGGAAGCTGGTTCTGTTCAGCGTAATGTTGCTGAGGCCATAGGGACCCACCAAAATGTAATTTCAAGATTGTGGACACGCTATCGTGCCACAGGTGAAGTTGCGGAGAGACACCGGCGGCCAAGTCGCATCACTACCCCCAGACAAGACCGATTTTTGCAAATTACTGCGCGAGCTCAACCAAATGCAACGGCGACTCAATTGGTCCAAGGCTGCGAGTGGAACACCAAGTGCTTGTGAGTGACCAAACTGTAAGAAGGCGACTGCATGAAAGCAATCTACGCTCTCGTAGACCACTCCGGGTCCCACCTTTACGGAGAAGCAATCGTGGACGACGATTAAAATGGGTTCGGAACCACGTGGACTGGGGCCGTGAGCAATGGTCCAATGTGCTGTTCACGGATGAGTCCAGGTTCGGCTTCCATCCAGATTCACGAAGGACGCGTGTTTGGCGAGTTCCTGGACGATGGAGCCGTCTTCAGAACCCTCAGGAAGTTCACCCATACCAAGGAGGAACAATTTTATTATGGTTTGGCAGGAATTCGTCTTGGAGGACGGACGGATCTCGTTTGGGTGCGGGGCAATATGACGGCAGAACGATACGTCCAACAGGTACTGGGGCCCGTAATCTTGCCGCACAGAACACAAATGGGGCAAGATTTCCTGCTCATGCACGACAATGCCCGGGCACACACGGCGAGAACGGTAGCAGCTTGGTTACATAAACACAATGTTAGGGCCTTAGACTGGCCTGCTCAATCGCCAGATCTAAATCCCATTAAGCATGCGTAGGATATGCTGCAAAGAAGAGCTCTGAAGGAAGTTCCTGAAAATCTGGCTACAGAAGATCAACTTTTTGCGCACCTCAGAAGGACATGGGACAATATTCCGCAGCAAGACATTGACAACCTTGTTCTGAGCATGCCGAATCGTTGCCGATGTGTTATGAACATCATGGGCGCTTTCTCAGACTACTAACTTCAAGTTTATAAACACAAATTAAATGATTTTTCTATTTTTTTCAGTTTTTACTCATAAATTAAAAGTTAATTCATATACGGTTTCCGTCTATGCTTCATTTTTTTTCCATAAAATCCTGAAATTTTAATCGAAGTACCTTAACCATTATTAAAAAATGGTAGAATATTAAATAACGTATCTTTGAAATATATAAATCATCATCACATCATCAGCCTATTAATGTTCCCACTGCTGGGACACAGGCCTCCTTTCTGTGAGAGGGAATGTGGGCCGTTATCCACCACGCGGGCCCAGTGCGGATTGGTGGATGTCATATGTCTTCGAATTATTGGTTCTAGGACATGCCGGTTTTCTCACGATGTTTTCCTTCACCGTTTTGAGAGCAGTGGTGATGAAATAATTTACACAATGTAAAGCGCCTGCCTGGGCTCGAACCCATGACCTACAACTTGTAAGTCGCGGCCGATACCACTGGGCCACCACTGCTCGCTAAATATATACATGTCATATAAATAATTAACACATTGATAGTAATTCGCTTTTTTAAAAATATCCCTAGACCGTGTTGATGTGTGTAGCTCATAGCCTTAACAGTATTCAGTTATAGCATTTACCTTTGTATTGGGGTACTTTTTGAAGTTTACATGGTTTTTATGATCAAGTTGGGTTTATTTTTAAAAGAAAGCTTTTGTTGTAGGATAAAAAAATTAGTTTTGATGTAAAGGCAAGGCATGAATCCACAAGTTTTATTTTTTATATTTGTTATAGGCTCGCGTTTGACCACTATCTCGCCTGATGTTAAGTGATCATGTGGTCGAAGGTGAAGCACGCTTGCCTAGAAGCAACCTATTCACTCTTGACTTGAAGACCCCTAGGTTGTAGCTATCAGGAAACAAAGACGCCGGTAGGGAATTCCACTCCTTAGCTGTACGCACAATGAAAGTATTTTCAAAACGTTTTGTGCATATGGGTGGGATATCCACCATGTACTGATAGCGCATTGCCGTACGTCTTGTAGTCCGATGATGGAAAGGGCTAGGTGGAATCAAATTGTGCAGTTCCATCGCACACTCTCCGAAATGTAACCGATAGAAAACCGACAGGCTGGCAACTCGTCGTCGGTGTTCAAGGCTCTGGAGCTTTGAGTTGATCAGCGCATCGTTGCCGATAAGTCTCTTGGCCCGTCTGTCAATTGACTTAAGTGCATCTAGTTGGTACCTGACAGATTCGTCCCAGAGGTGAGAGCAGTACTCCATGCATTATCATGCAGTTATCTTTTGCAAGAGATGCAGTGAAGAAAGTTATCAGGAATAATTTGAGGAGATATATTTCCTTGTGGTAACGGTCAACTTATAATTATTTTGCCAGAAAAAATATCGTCAGCATACTATATTTCCAAGCAAGTAGGCAATCCAATATTGGTTTGGGGGTTTATAAGTTTAGGGATATATAAGTTAGCAGTAAGAAGGCGAATAACGATCTATATTATTTATTACAAAGCGCTGCTTATATACATTTCTAATTCACAATAATCAAATTAAATAGGGTACATACATAAACTTAGTACTAACAATATTTGGGTAATGACGGTAGAATGTGCCGCGCTCTCTTCGGTGTTCGAGCGCGATGATACAGCCGGGCAGCCGACATTCCTTTCACCTTGTCTAGTTTAGTATAGTACGCGCAGACGCACAGTGGCGGGTGGTTGTATGCGCTTCTTCTACTTGGGATATTTATACTATATGTAACGTAAGTATGTGCTCCTACATTGGTATTCGTAGAAATAACTACATAAACTCAAATATTTTGCCACAAGGGGATAGGCTGAAAATACAATCCTTACCTACTACTTTTTAACCGACTTCGCAAAAAAGGAGGAGGTTATCAATTCGATTGTATTTTTTATTAATGTGTGTTACCTCAGATCTTTTTATTGGGTTAACCGATTTTGATGATTCTTTTTTTATTCGAAAGCTGGTGGCCCATTTAATTTTCATCAAGATTTGATGAAGAATTTTGGAGATATACATCAGAACTCTTCAATAAATGACGGCAAATCACTCGGGATAGCTGCAATCGCATATCTGTTTATTGTTTACACCGTTTCATAACATAACATCACACTGGTAGGTACGCTTTAAAGGAGTGCGCAGGTGTGAATAGTTGACCCTGAGGTACCTAGCCTATAGAACTGGTCCATTATGTACCTACCACAACTAAAAAGTGAAAAATAAAAAACTTTTTAACAAAAATTACAACCGACTTAGAAATAACTTCATAGATATAAGATTCTCTCAAATCAGAATCAAAACCATATATCGTCAACAACGAACACCAACATATGAATTCATCAACACCATATGAAAAGAAAACAAAAACACACAAAAAAAACGAAATAATAAATGCATGATCTGCTCAAGAAGAAACAAACGATAAAAAGATCTTCAAAAACAATTTTATCTTTACCATAAATCCACATTTAAGACCAACCTACTCAACGAACGCGTTTAGCCAAATTCTTTTCGCCACATCAAAGCTTGGATCAAGGGGCATTTGAAATTCTGATGCGGTTTTCTTGTTTGCTCCACTAACGGCCATTGTGTGGCCAGGATGCGCATAAAGACACATTTTCCTAGATTGGTATGTGCTTTTACAAGGTTTTTCGGATAGTGCCTGTTGTTGCGACAGTTTTTGGTAATAGTCGTGGCCTCATGTTTGTTTATTTGTTGACTTGGTGAATATGGAAGAAACGGGTCTTGTTTTTTTTCTTGAAAAAGACTTGTGGATTCAATTCTTTAGTAGATTATTGCATCGAGCACAAAGTAATTTATTATTGCACCGAGTGCCTGATTTAGAGCCCGAGCGTTAGCGAGGGCTCTAATCAAACAGGCACGAGGGCAATATAAATTACTTAAGGCGAGGTGCATAATCTGCTTTTCTTTCAACTATTACCTATAGGAATAGTAGATAAAAGAAACTCATATCAAACAGTTAAAATAGAAGTTTAATTATTGAAATTAAAAGTTATACTTGAGCAATTATTAAACGTAAGGTTAAGTTTTGTTGGGCAAATTTATATTTGTTTGTTTAACTTGGGTCTGAATAATATTATCAGACGAGTTAGATGGGCCTGGCTGATTTGTTACAATGAAGTCGTTATCACGGGAAGTAGATGGGCGCGGCCACGGGCGCGGCGATGTCGAAAATCACTTTTTTAAATTTCTTTCATTTTTAAATCAGAGTTAGCAGCAATCATTTTTTAAATTTGGAACAAGTAGGATAGAAACGAATAATACGTACGTAAAAAAAAAGTATTGATATCGGCTGGCTGAATAGAACTAATCCATTGAGATTGGCACCTTTTGGTGCGATTAAAAAAAAAACTGTGCAATAATGAAATTTCATACATTTTTATTGCTCTAGAGCAATAAAGACTCGCTTTGTACTGAGTTTTTAGTGTGATTGTGATGAAATTAAAGCATAGTTGGAAGAAAAATTCTTTATTGTACACAAAAAAGTTACATATACAACATGAGTGATTATAAAATTGGTTTAGTTTTTGAAGATGCTTGTGGCTTAGTTAGAGAAAATCGTATTAAATTCAACTAACGAGATAGTTAGCGTTCGGGAAGTTGCGCGGTATCTTCTCGTCCAACGTACCACAGTATCTCAAGACGAAAGTCTTATGACCAGTGTGTGTTGCCAGTGATGACATATGGCTCTGAGACGTGGTCGCTTACAATGGGCCTCATCAGAAAGCTTAAAGTCACCCAAAGGGCAATGGAAAGGGCTATGCTCGGAGTTTCCTTGCGTGATCGAATCAGGAATTTTGAGATCCGCAAGAGAACCAGGGTTGCCGACATAGCCCAAAGAATTGCCAAACTTAAGTGGCAGTGGGCAGGGCACATTGCTCGCAGAACGGATGGCCGATGGGTCAGAAAGGTTCTGGAGTGGTGACCGCGAACCGGAAGACGTTGCGTTGGAAGGCCTCCCACCAGGTGGACCGATGATCTGGTGAAGGTTGCGGGGATCCGCTGGTTGCGGGACGCACGAGACCGGTCAATGTGGCGACGCTTTGGGGAGGCCTATGTCCAGCAGTGGACGTCTTTCGGTTGATATGATGATGATGATGATGAACGACATAGTTATTCTTGTCTATCCAGATGAAGGAAATACCAAGCTGATGGTCTTCTTAAACCAAATTGTCTTTAGTTCCTTAACTAGAAATATAAAACCTACGTCACTCCGGAATAATGTAGCTTTTGTGTGCTCTAATGGCTTGTGACAAATAAGTGTATTTTCTTTCTTTCTTTCTTTTCAAAAGTGATAGTATTTTTAAAATAGGTTAAGTAGTTTTTGAGTTTATCTACAAGAAACATGCAAAACTACAAACAATCAAATATTTCTTATCTATACTAATACTTAATATTATAAAGAGGAAAGATTTTTTTGTTCGTTTGTCTGTTCCGAATAGGCTCCGAAGCTACTGGACCGATTAAAAAAAATATTTCACCAATAGAAAGCTAAACTATTGCTGAGTGACATAGGCTATTTTTTTATCCCGAAAACGGGTCCTGTGGCTAAGCTAATTTATAATATTAGTGTTGATAATAATAATTGATTTAAAAGTTATTCCTTTTCATTTACATTCGGTACCTCTATAGAATAGTCTGCAAATCTCATCAGAATATAATAGTAGGCACTTCTCAGCATCCATTACTATAATTTCAGCTAGACGATCTAAACTTCAAACATGATTGACTGTCACCTGCAGGCCAGGCTAGTCAATGAACCAGCATGACAAAGCAAAATGTTCTGTGATTGGGTACCGAAGTACCATTTGCCAATTGTTTTGGTCAATCCTTTGTAAGTGCAGAGAGGACCAAAATTTTGAGAAATTAGACATTTCAAGGGAAGCTGCTGATAATGTTAAATTGTTAGTGACGACAGTTTAATTTTGGAACATTGGGTGAATAAATTGGATGCTTTGAAAGACTACTATTCAGTGGATGTAGGATTTATTGACATAATGATGAGTATCGATGCGGAAACAAGGGAGGATTTGAACACATCAGGTAACGCTATTACGTAATCTGATTGAATTTGAAAGCTTAGCATAAGCAGCAACATGTTATGTGCCCACTACTGGGGCACAGGTCTTTGTCATTGAGAGGGACTGGGGCATAATTCACCAAACCGGCCTAGTGTAGGTTGGTGGGTATCATATATATTAGGATGAATTGTTCTTAGATATGTTTCCTCATAATGTTATTTCTCACCGTTTTTAGAGCAGTGGTGATGAAAAAACTAACCCTAAGTACGGCCTACAATTCGTAAGACGCCATATTTTCCACTAGACGCACCACTATTCTAGATGTGAATATGTACTTGTTTATGCAGCATTCTAAACACATTTCAATGTATATGCAAACAGAGCATTTGTTTACTTAAAAATAGACGAAGTTAATCAGCTAATGAGCCATTTAACATTATTGGAGAAACCTCTACTACAATTTATGACAATACTGACACGTGCAAAGTTTCCGAGGTAAACAATTTGAATCAACGACCTTCTTGGTGGTTTCATGATCATCATTTCAGCCAAAAGACGTCCACTGCTGGACAGCTTCCCCCAAGTGTCGCAATGGTTAGACGCAATTCAATTTATATCATACCGATACGTGTTTTAACTAAGCGAAATTGCAGGTAATATTCACATGGACGTACTGCGACTGCGATGTAATTCAACCGATTTGCACTAGATTTTTTTTTAGAAATTAGGTAGGCGATATCGTCTATCAGGAAGGTCCCTAAGATTATCCACACAAACAAATAACATAAAGTTTTTTAGAATCTAGATGCTCTTGAGGAAGTTCATGAACGTTCTTAGGACACGTGCGATAGTTTGTCAAACGTTTTAGGAGTCTTAAGGTCTATCCACACATATCAGGGCCGTGCCAGGGACGTGGACGAACAGTGGCCCGTCAGGGGCTCAGAAAAAATATCGTTGTGTACATTTTATATGAACTCGTTCACACACGTCGTGGATGCACGGGCCAGTGACAGATCTTTAATGACTGGACCCGGCCCTGTAACGACCTGGGCACAGCCCTAATATATGTGGATAGATCTTTAGTATTAAAATACAAGGGCCCGAAATTTGTGGTCGAACGCTAGGCGACGACGCCTTGTTTGACGACGCAATCCTGGTGTGGGTAGTTCTGGGCAGTCTGTGGTTATGGTTGTGAAGCTGGTTATTAATATACAAGAAGTTCGTTTGAATGAATTCTGGTTCTGGGAAATTTTGGGCATTGTAAAGTTCCTAGGTTGCAAACATTAATACAGGTTGATGTGTTTACGAAATAATGAAAATGTCAAACGATTTTTTTTTTCAAATTGTAGTAAAAATGCGCGTGCTGCACCTTGAAAGAGTGGAACTTCTGAATAAAAATAAGAGAGTTTTAATATGAGGGCAGGACGGATTTATAACAACTGTCTTATCTTTCATGTGATGGTACCGAAACTTGACCCTTTAAACTATATTTCAAATATTTAAAATTTTAATTTAATGTCAATTCAAAATAGTAATGAATACGCTTTTTTGATGTAGTGTTGTGAAAAATTATTAGCACTAAGCTGCATAAGCTAAAGAAAGATATCTTATTCCATCCCATTCTTATCAGTCAGCAGCAGTAACTCACAAAACACTCGCTCTAGTCTTCATATAACTATGTTAGTGCATATTCGCATTCGCTACGGAGTCAGATGCCGTAGTAATCCGGTTATATCCGGTTCGCGCTACACGACAATACATGTCTTGTTGATAAAGAATTTGTAATTGTTTTGGGTAAAAAATGGATAAGAAATAAAAGTTTACATTATTTTTAAAGTGTGACAATAAAATCCCAATACTTAGAATTGAGAAGACTGTAAAAAATATGGAAGTGTGAAGAATAAGTTGAAATTTATTATGATTGTTTAGGTACCTATCTTTGAATTTTACAACAAATTTAAAGAAAACTTTTTTGCGAAAGTCATAACCCTTTATTTCTTAGTCATTTTCAAGGAAACATCAGCTACTACAATTGAATTCGTTTCGGCAAAAATCTCGATGACGATGTCAATTAATATCAAGCTACAACTGTCAAATTGATTAACGCCAGGGGAGGAATATAAGGCTTCTCCAATATTCTACTTGTATGCTTTGCTACATATTTAGTATTTATTTATTTCCAAAATACTTAACCTATTTTACATTTGGTTTGAGCCACACAACAAAAACCTCACAGGGCTTAACTGTGTGATGGCGAGTCGTTTATTTTTAATTAAATATATATATATATATAGGTATAGGTACGTATATATTTTATTTATTTAAATAATCTTCTTATCAAGAAATAAGCACTAATAAAACAAGGAAATTAAGTTAAATGTTGTCGTCAGAACATTAAATGTAACACAAATATAGTATTCAAATAAAGAAACAATAGAAGTGAGTACCAAAGAAAATAAAACAAATTCAACATTAATTATCCACATCTCCAATTTGATTGATCCGACAAAAGACTCCCCAAAGATATTACTCTAAAATAAATTGTTACAAAGTTACAGTCAAACAAAACAACCAACAAAATACGAAATTCCCTAATGACTGCCAAGTTAGGCATTAGCCAGTATCCCAAAAAAGAAAACCGACGACCCAACCCACAGACTAAACTTCCTAAACGAAAAACTACGAAATTTATTTTTAGTCCGAAGCGAAAATGTCCGAAAACGTAGATATTTACCTACTGGAGTTTGCCGAACTTTTTCACTGAAAGCCTCTTTTGAATTGCCTGTGACATGTTTACTAATGCCGGTAAAGTCTGGCCATAGGTCCGTGCTTTACCTTCGGGATGTGTTGACACAAGTCTGGATTTTCGTAGACGAATCCATATTTAAACTAGTACCTACGAAAGTAGCATTGATACATAGGTATCTTGATAAATGTCTAGTGGATTTTACAGCTTAGCTCTTAAGACCAATTAAATATATTAATATCTAATCAATTGGTATTCAGCGGATTATCTGCTAATTGATCTGTTTAAGACCTATCATCGTAGACAGATTAAAAGCGTTAGGTATCAAAACAAAAAAACTATACTGATTTTTTGGGATGACTTTAATATATACATATCAATAACGTTAGACCAAGTTATTAGCTTAAAACGAAAAACTGGGGCCTTACCAAGACGTGTCAAAACTCTCACGGTGCGACTGTGAATACAAGTCAAATACAGTATATAACGTAAAGTGAAAATAACCTTGCTCTAAGAACTTATAACCCCCGTGCTACAAGATATTCTAAAAACCTTGAAATATTCGGTCATGTTTCAGGTTTAAAACTTGTAAGCGGTGCAACATACGGCAAAAGTCAATGAGTAAACTTTTAAAATGGAAAACAATGCTACAATTTAAGTAAAACTGCACCTGCACTGTAAGTTCAATTGGTTTTGAAATACAAGGCACTAGTAGGGTTGAAATTTAAACAAAACCAAATCCTTTCCTGATCTAAGCTGGTAATAAACTAAATTTCACTCGAATCCAACTAAATTGCGGTAACGAAACCATAGCGAGTTCTAATTTGACGGAAACGCCATCTATCAAGCTTGGGGTCAAACTTTTGAACTTTTACATATTATCGCTACAGTTTCTGCATTAATAACACTGAACTTTGAACATTTTTCCCAAAAAGTTCAGATTTGTAGATTTAGCCGCCAGATGAAGAAGACAACATCGAAAAACGACCAATAATAACATTATCTGCAGCATAAGTGTGAACCTAATTAAGATCAAAATAATAATAGTGCAAAACGTCACAATATTTCTGGAAACAAACAAAGTAAACTACAAAAGCGATAGTTCAGTTTCTTTATTACTTTTCTTTCCATTCTCCGTATTCTTTACCGACGTAATATTCCTTAACCGTTTAAAAAAAAAGCTAAGCTTAAGACGTGACTTTTCTACAAACGCGAGCTTACATAAAGAATATGTTTATTTCCTGCACAGAAACTGTAGTATCTTTAAAACTTAAATACTTAAACCGTTATATTTTTCTTCGTAGAACTATCACGTAAGTAACATCAGAAGTTCATACTTATTACGTAGAAATAAGATTTACTTTAAAACTTCAATCTCAAAGATTAACACTCATGAAGTTAAGAGGAGAATTTTCACAAAGAAAATTAACTGGGAACAACAAACTTTAACGCGGCGCCGGCGAAAATGTATGTACCGTGCAGACTGACTGTACTGGTGTAGGGCTGTCACTGCCATCTGCCACATTTCATGAGACGCTAACTTTTCACATAATTAAATGTAGATAAATTAAGTAAGATAGATTTTAATCTGTCAGATTCTCCTTATTACCGTGAGTCCGTTTCAGCTTGTCAACGGCTTTTCTCCTTCTGTTACGATCAGCAGACTGGAGGAGTGCGGCGCTGGTAGGTATCTGCAAACGCTCAGATAATTCATCTAACTACTTACCGTTTGGGCTTCGGCCTCTAGGTCTTTTAACTTCTATTTTTCCAGTCATTATAAGATGTTTCATGTTGTTGGTATCTCTGCGGACAATGTGGCCAATGTACCCGTATCTCAAAACACATTGCAGGTAGGTTGAACAGATTTGTTGAGCTTTCTGTAGCTTGAGCTGTATAATTTTTGAGAAGTTTTTACGGTGGGTTGTACATTACCTAATTGATAATTCGTTCGAAAATAAGATGAGATTTTATTTGTAAAACTTTAAATCTAGTTTCTGGCCCATTATTTTTAAGAAGACCATCCTGGCATCTAAACTAAATTTACACTGTATATTCCCCGAACAGAAATAGAAACGTTGAAAGGTAACCGTTTGTCCTGGTATGGTCTTGTGGTGAGGAGGAATGAAACGCATGTTACTAAAAAAGTTATGAAGTTGTGGATGATGATGAGATGGATGGATTGTGTGAGGAGTGATATGAAAGAAAAGGGAGACAAGTAACAGGAGACTGGACGGTATGGAAGAAGAAAACGTGTTCTGCCGACCCCAAGTAACATAACATAAGGGCAGGAAGATGATGATTCCCTGAACAACCGAACATACGTACTCGGCCTAACATACCAACTTCATCAACCCATAAACCAAAACTATGCCGTACAGCAGCCCTGTGTCGCATAACCGGCTGGAACTAGTTTAAACTAGTATTATAACGATAAGACAGGGCGGCGCGTTTGTTCTGTACGACGTACGAAGCCACTTCGCGTGAAACGCTGCACGGTGGCTTGCTCATACACTTGTACGAGTATGTACAGGCACGAGCGTAAATGCGTTATGCTTACGCAACATTCGAAAGCGATTTTCTCCTGAAATGAGGGTCTAATGTGATATCATTTGGATAGAAAATTGTTTGCTTGTAATCTCTGGAATTAGGTATTGTTAGTCTATTCTGTTGAAAAGTTACCGTAAAAACTTCAGTCCACCGAGAGTAAAAGTGATGCGCTGTCATTTGACCAGAAGCTACAGATTGATATCTGACTTCAAGCTCTAATCGCATAACGGTGACTAAAACACCTTCAAAGAGAGACTTTAGCATTACTGCTGATACAATTACGAACATTCTAACACTAATAAAGCAGACTTTAACCAGGAAAAATGTACGGTTGCTGTAAAAAATTCTTGCCTATTACGGAGTAGTTAAGCTTCTGAAATTAATACGATCGTACCACCATAAAATTTCAATAGACACATAGGAGAAAATCACTTTGAAATTTTGCGTAATTGTCACATATTTTTGGTCATGACTGTACAAAGACGTAGCTTGGTGATTTGTTCATACACATTTGTACGTACAATAATTGTACAAGCACAAACAGTTGAGATTTTCGGATAATCGTATTTCCGAATACTGTGCATTTACAGCAGCTATCAACGATTTGGTGACACGGTTTGATGTGCCGACAGTTTGAAGTTTTATATTCGGAATTTTATATTTATTAATACTCTGAAGTTGTGCGTTACGCCGCGTTTTTGCCTGCAAGCAAATCGCAATTAATTACATTGTAAAGCGCGACGGCGCAATTGAGCACATTATACCTCGGAAGCCCACAATGTAATGCAATTTGCATGAAAGCTGGTGGCAGGTGGAAACGTGGCTTTTGAAAATGTTTACAAAATTATCAAGGCCAAATGCAAAGTTATCGATTGACAGCAGTCAAAAGTGACTAAGACACATCTTCGCCGAGTTGCTTGTCGGTCTTTTATCGATTACATTTCAGGGAGTGTGCGATGGAATTGCATGATCTAATTCCGCCCAGCCCGTTTCATCATCGGACTACCAGACAAACGGCGTTGCGCCATCGGTACATGGTGGACATCCCACCCACACACACTAAAAGTTTTTCAAAATCAAAATCAAATATTTTTATTTTACATAGGCATACATGGACACTTATAAAACGTCGACAAAAGGTGCACGGTTCGGGTTAGTTGTTCCCTATGGAGAAGAACCAGTTTTGAGAATACTTTTATTATGCGTACAGCTAAGGAGTGGAATTTCCTGCCGGAGTCTGTGTTTCTCGATAGCTACAATCTAGGGGTCTTTAAGTCAAGAGTGAATAGGTTACTTCTAGGCAAGCGTGCTCCATCGTCGACCACATCATCGCTTACCATCAGGTGAGATGGTGGTCAAGCGCGAGCGTATACGAGATAAAAAAAAAAAACTTGTTTACCAAGAGAGGTACAAACAAGAGATTGAAACATGTACAATCTTGCTTACTAATATTACGGATCGACACTGATTCTACGACGTGTTAGTTCTAAGGCTGTCAGTGCTCAACTGCCATATTCTGCTGTCCCCAGCCCCCACCACGCAAGTGGTTAGAGTAAGCGCGCCAACGCGTAGTTACTCTAACTACTTGCTTGTGATTTTCTTTTGACGTCCGTACTATTGAGTAAACCCGAAATATATTAAAGTGACTTTAGTATAAGCTCTGTCGACTTTGTCTCTGTCACCTCTGACCTAGACTAGAGTCAGGAGCACACCCATCTCAAATAAAAAAAAGCTCTAATGTAGTAAAATGTCAAAATATGATTTAGTACTTTACAAGGTGTTAATTCTTCATGACAAATTGTAATGGCGTCCGTTTTGATACGTTGAGCATCTGTGTGTGAATTCTCAAGAAATAACTTTTTTTTTAATAGCTTTACATTAAAATATCCATCATCTATTTTTGTTACACGTTTTCAATTAATTTTTTCATAATAAATATCACTACGAATAACTTTACACCGCGAGTGTACGTCGCTTGCTAGCCTAGCGGTGTTTGTACTCGCTGCGGCATCGTTAATTAAGCTATTTCAAGCTATTATTCTCACGGAGCTGGTAGTAAGTCAAACAGAATTAATATATTAAGTAGGTAAATTATTTCTACCTATAGGTACTCCTTAACCTGCCTACCTATACGTAGAGGTAAAGAGAGAGCTAAATACATTGATAAGATATCCTTGGTAATATATTTCTTTCTAGCTGTGCCCGTGGTACATACCTACATACCTAACTAATACCTACCTATATATCTAATTACCTACCCTACCTACTTAAGAATTATTTTTCTAGGGTCATTCTTCTGTGGAAAATCTTAACATCGCCATTCAGGAAATGGCGTTAAATGTACAACGCCATCTATCGAATATGGAGTTCAACTGTCCGAGTATCTGTAGTGTGATATTTTACTTCTTGAACACTTTAAATTCATATATATTTTAACCGATTGCGATGCAACAAAGACTAAGTAATACTTCAAGTTACGCACAATTTTTAAGAATAAAAGTTATCTACATTGGTTTCGTAAATTTTACGTGATGCGTACACAACTAAACAGACAAAAGTTCAAAAATGCTGGAAATGGGTTCTGTTTGTTATCCTGTAACACCATTATTTTTGTTTGCAAATATTTTCGTTATACAAAAACGACTTTTCTACAGGTTTATTATATGTATTGATGATTGATGATGATGTGTGTTGCCAGTGATGACATATGGCTCTGAGACGTGGTCGCTTACAATGGGCTTTATCAGAAAACACACAACCTTACAGTCACTCAAAGGGCAATGGAGAGGGCTATGCTCGGAATTTCCTTGCGTGATCGAATCAGAAATGTAGAGATCCGTAAGAGAACCAGGGTTACCGACATAGCCCGAAGAGTTGCCAAACTTAAGTGGCACTGGGCAGAACACATTGCTTGCAGAATGGATGGCCGATGGGGCAGAAAGGTTCTGGGGTAGCGACCGTGAACCGGAAGACGTTGCGTTGGAAGACCTCCCACCAGGTGGACCGATGAACTAGTGAAGGTTGCGGGGATCCGCTGGTTACGAAACGCACAGGACCGGTCAATGTGGCGACGCTTGGGGGAGGCCTATGTGCATTAGTGGACGTTTTTCGGCTGATATGATGATTGATGATGATGATTTTGATGATGTTATCTAAGCAATAAAAGATGATAGCGCGACAAGCTGGGCAAAACAAGTGAAGCAGTGCAGCCTTCCATCGAAAAAGCTGACATGTGGAGAGGCCTTCGCCTAGAAGAAAGAGGATGCAGGTTAAGCAAAGAAAAGCGAGCAATTTGTTATTTTCTGGACCCAATAATTTTTAGAAGAAACAGTCGGGATTTGGGTACCTTTTTAGCATTTCAGTACCTTTCATTAAGCTACTGCGATTAATTAATCAATCAATAATTTAGCATTGCCGTACCTTTCACTTAGCAACTGCGATTAATTTATCAAGTAATCATTAATTTCATAACAAGTTCTCCACATTAATAACTGCAGTTTCAAAACACAGAAGTTGCAAAACTACCAAAGTAGGTCGAGAAAAACTTCTGAACAAAGTAAATCTTTTCCGTTCCACATTTTACCTCGTTATTGGTTGCATGCTTAATAAAGTAAATGAAAAAAAGAGTTTGCAATAAGCCTTAAGTTTGAAAACTCACATAATTAGCAGAAATAAAAGCCATCATCAGGCTTCCTCTCTGTGAGAGAGGGAACGGCCCGTAAACCACTACGCGGGCTCAGTGCGCGTTGGTAATTAAATTATTATTATTAATTAATATATTAACAATAGTATTAATGTATAACTGCGTATAGCAAACAGAAAAACACAAATGCTACTCATTTCTTCCTAACCTTTCCCGGAAATATAGGCGTGATATTAACTGATGAGGTTTTATACTGGTATTCGGCTGCATCCTATTCATCATAATCATCATCAGCCTTTGTATTGTTCCCACTGCTGGGAAACAGGCCTCCTATCAGTGGGAGGGAATAGGCCGTTATCTACCTAACCGTTATCCACGCGGGCCCAATGCGGGTTGGTGGATGTCACATGTACTCGAATTTTTCTTTCCTCACCATGTTTTCCTTCACCGTTTTGAGAGAAGTGGTGGTGAAATAAGTTAAACAAAGTAAAGCTCCTGCCTGGGTTTGAATCCACGACCTACAACTTATAAGCCGCGTCCGATATAACTAAGCCCCCACTGCTCCAGTACCAGAATCCTATTACAATGTATTAATACTGGTATTCAGCTGTATACTATTAGACTAGAAGATAACCTCAATATGCTGGGAAAAGTCTAAGATAATGTTTTGTACCATACCTAAAAGTTCATAATTTCCGCTTGTGACATTATTTTGGTAGCTTAAAGTTGGTTGCAGACTAGCCCCTAAATTCTGAGCTAAGAATTTGAAGATGAGTATTAATTTGTCAAACTTTACGTTAGTTTGAAAACCTTGACAGATAACTTTAGTTCTAACTAAAGTGGTTTTTGACACGTACTTCATTCCAAACATTCAATTCGGAAACCACCCCTAACAACCCGGTGGGTTCCAGCATTGTCGGGGTGGGGGGTGTCCCACGGTGAAGCGAAGAGGAACCCGAGGAGGAGCCACTCGTCAGGGCTTTTGCCAATTAAGCCGGTGCCGCTTGGGCGACATCACGCATACGATATCGCGGCTGAGGGTTGGATGCTGCGGCGTGAGAGGAGTGCCGGTATTGTGGTGCGCCACTCTCCCTACCTTCCGCGGCCTTTACAGGGTTGCCACCATCTGATGGCGGACGCGGTGGGGCCACAGGGAAGGTCCCTATCTCCTGCAGACGAAAAGTGATAGGTGGCGGAGTCACTGAAAAGACCCGTCACAGGGGATCATCTGGCGCCTATGTGCTGGTTTGGTCCCAAGGGTGGTCACGGCGTATAATGTGTTCTGGTGCGCCGGTGATAGGGGTTACGCCTGAGAGGGAGGTCCGGTGACGGACAGCCGCGGCGTATTCGCGGTGAGTGCTAACGCATGCCCGTGTTCCCGCTATAAGCGGCATTAGTGGGTTGGAGTCTCACATAACTGCGCCAAATTTACCATGGAAATATAAACGGCAGGCCATCTTTCCAGCCTCAAATTCTCCAATATGACCAACAGCCATTCACCTCCGATGCATACAAAATGCGCGCAAAATCGGTCGAAAGCCACCAAAAAATATTGTGTTTCAATCGCATGTCAATCATGAGTGGATGGCTGACACTCGATGTATCCACGTCGCACCGTTCCTGCCCACAGTAACATATGATGCAGATTTTTGTGCTCATCAATATGCCGAATATGGAATGAAATTAGCTGGTTTTATATTTAGACCGCAGTGCAGTGCTCTACTTCTATAATTTTGTACACAGATCACCAGTAATTATGAGATAATAGCTTCTGCTTGCGACTACGCCCGCGTGAATGGCGAAAATTTTCCCGAGGAAACATATTCCCAAGATAAACAGTATCCTATGTGGTATGCCTAAATGTAATCTATCTCTGTGCCAAATTTTATTCAGAACCGTTTGCGCGTGAAGAAGTAACAAACATACAAACAATCTTACAAACCATACAAACACTCTCATAAACATCACAACAACTCACCCAGAGCGGGTGCAGTCATTGGATGATTTCCCACCAAAAAAAAGTTCTAGTCTATCCATATACCAAGATTCGTCCAAATCCATTCAGCCGTTTTGCCGTATCCAAATTTGTTGGCGTAACAAACTTAAATTTTCTTTTACAGTTGGGACCTAAATAAATTATGAATACCCAGACTCAACATCAGTAAGAGTGTTTCACAAATATCGTAGGTTAAGCTGTCAAAAAGACTTGACAGCTTAAGATAAATCTTCTACAGTTAAATGTTAACACTCTGCAAATAAACTCCGTAAATTAAATTCGCCGATTCTTTTGACAACACCAAAGTTATCCGAACCTGTTTCCCTCAACAGCCAAAACTTGAACAATATTTAAAATCCCCACTGAAAGGAAACAGGAAATCCACAGCACCAATTCCTTAAAAAACTCAATTGGACTTGTGATGCAAATTCACAAATCTACTTTACTGCTTCGAAGCTCCTCGCCTGAATTAAACTCTATTTAGATATCCACGATTTGCTGAGTGATCTAACTCGTCCATGAAGTGGTTTTAACTTATTTTGCGCGGAATTGGTTTTCAAATGAGACTAAGTTTAAATTACTGGTGTGTATTTTGTTCGGCTTTTTTATGTGGGGTGTAAGGGAAGTGCGGATTTTTTCGGTGACTGGATGTTTTAAGGAAGTAAGGGTTTTAAATTTTATTAACTTTTCTGGACTAGTTTTGTAAAAAGGTACAATTGTATGTTTATTTGTACTGAGTAACCACTGGAAGTACTGATTTGATTTTGAAAATAGATAATAACCTAGTCGGATATTTATTCGTTCGAATTGTATTCATTTTTAGGGTTCCGTACCTCAAAGGAAAAAACGGAACCCTTATATGATCACTTTGTTGTCCGTCCGCCCGTCTGTCTGTCAAGACCTTTTTTCTCAGGAACGCGTGGAGGTATCAAGCTGACATTTATATCAAATACTCAGGTCTACTGTCCCTTAAAGCTATGAAAAAATCAAACTTCTAAGCCGACGCAATTAAAAGATACAGCCGTTTATGCCGCAAATTTTCGACACTCGCAAGGGAAGCAAAACCTACAGTTTAGCAAAGAAAAAAAAAGGAAAAATTGCGAAAACCGTATATTTTTAGTTACATCATATTATAATAAAAATATTTTTAATAATTTTAAACTTACTACTCCTTTCCTCATGAACGCGTTGAGGTATCAAATTGAAATTCATATCAAAAAATCAGATCTATAATACCTTTAAGCTGAAGTTTGTACGGAACCGTCGGTGCGGGAGTCCGACTCGCACTTGGTCATTTTTTTGTTGCATTAAGTGTACTATGCGCAAACTTACCCCCATTACGCCAATACCTTGCCAAGTTACGTGCCGGGAACTGTACCATCATTCATTTTCTCTTCCATTATAGGTACCATCTATAACGAAATTAAAAATAAAATTAAATTTTTGGGCCAATATCTTTTAAACAATTTTGCAAAAATACCTATTTAATTAACGAACACATAAACGATAAATCTAACGAGGAAGTAAACAAACCTGATTTTGTGGAAGTTTAATTTATGATTGTCGTGTATCAAAACCGAATTTACCTGAGTACAGCCGGGGGGAGGTACGTGGAACTTGAACAGTTTATTGTATAACTTGTTCGAAAACGGCGACACAATTTGGGTACTTCGGAAATTGGGTCATGCACTTTTTTCGGTAGGTGTAACTATAAGTATTGGAAAATTGTCATTTGAAATATTAAATTTTACCCCTGAACCGATGAGTTTCTGAAGATCACGAAAACCTATGATGGATGGAGGAGGTCACGTTCTTCTCCATAGAGATTTACCTACGCTTGCAAATGAACAACTAGCTTCACGTTTTAGACTGGGCGACTGCTTGACAATTGAAATGTACCTGTAAATGGTCTTATGGAAATAAATGATTTACATTTGAGTCAATGTCCAGAGGGATGTTTTTAGGTTTCCGTACCTCAAAAGGTAAAAAAAGAACCCTTATAAGATCACTTTCATGTCAGTCTGTCATCACCGATTTTCTCAGGAACGGGTAAACCTAGCAAGTAAAAACTTATACCAGATACTGAGGTCTATAGTCCCTATTAGGTGTATAAAATTAAGGTCCTGAGTCAACACGATAAAAAGATATAAGCAAATTTAGATTTTCTAAATTTGCTATTTAGATTTTCGCGGAAACTTGTAAGTATCAAAATTTACCTTAGTTATCAACTTTTTTTTTCGTTATTTTCCCTTTCTCTTTGCTGTAAGACCCTGCTTTTAACCAAATTTGTCAATTCTAGGTCAACCGGAAGTACCCTATAGGTTTTGGGTCGGAAACCTAGGTAGTATGGTAGTTCCCGTTGACCTAGAATCACGAAATTTGGCAATAAGTAAGGTCTTACAGCACAAATAAAGGAAAAATTCCAAAAATAAAAATGTTGAAAATTAAGGTAAATTTTGCTACTTACAAGTTTTCGCGAAAATCTAAATTTGTCCATATCTTTAAACGTTAGCCACCAATAAAAATTATACCAATTTTTTATGGCGGTATAATAGGCGGTTTTTATGGTAGTTCCTGCAAGTGACTGTAGAATTACGCAAAGGGCAAAAAGTATAAAAATGATTTCAAAACGTTCAAAACCATATCCGTAACTTTTTTGACATAAAACTTGCTGCAAAAAGAACATAGCAAAAACACGGCTTACAACCACACTTTAAATTACAAACACAGGATACAAAAACAAAGATAAATGATCCCACTAAAGTAGTAAAACTACCTACGGAACAGTACTAATAGAAACATAATATTTTGGTATCAAAATGTAGGGTGCTCATAAATTTTAATAAAACGTGGACGTTTAATCCGCTCGCGGACGTGTCTAGCCCCAAGTCGTGTTTGCACATGATATGATATTTTATTCATTGTATTATATTTTGAATTTAAATGGGATTTTCGTGATTTGGGAATATGATTTAGGAAACTAAACCCAATGGTTATCAGCGAGTTACCAACCTACGTGATTTTGATGGTAATTTGTAAGATTAATTTGTGTGTGTTGTTTGTGTTTATATGTAGCAATAACATCACATGTAAATACAAGTATCAAACTGAGCTAGTTTAGGTATGTACTCGTGGTACTATACCATGTTGTGTCATGCCAAGAAAGATTAAGCAATACAGAAAGTTACGAGTTGGCCTTTTTTGTCGAATAACTTCCTTTCCTGCTGCCTTTTTTTACAGGGTAGTAAATGCAAATAAAATTAAAACTTTTTGTATCCAAAAATAATACGAATTCCAATCAAAAATACTGATTACACAGCAAAATAGTTACCTCAAAATATTAATATTTTAGCAACAATTGCGGGACTCCTATTTCTGTCTGCAGGGTCTAAAGTAACCTTACATGAAGGAGATGACGGGAGCTGAGTTCGCTCGCTTTGCTCGTTCAAAGTCGACGAAGACCCGCTGCTCGCTTTGCTCACTCACATAATGTGAGTGAGCAAAGGGAGCAGGGGGTCTTCGAGCAGCGGGTCTCCTGTCATCCCCTTCGAATCTAACATATCCGTGTCGGGGTGCCCTAAGGTCCCGAGCTTGCTTCACTAGCTCATGGACTCAGTTTGTTATATGTATGAGTATAAAGTTTGTACGCTCTGGTTAATTTGCTGTGCAGTATTTTTGATGTAAAAAAGTATATAAATGATGGCAATAAATTGATAGGTGATTATTTATTTGATGTGCAGTTAATAAAATATTTAATAAAATATTAATAAAATATTTTAACAACAACGTAACTTCTCTCATTTCTATCCTACTATAAATATACATCCATCCAGATTTCAAGTCAAATTATAATATGAATCACATCTCCCCGGACAATTCAGTGCACGTCTCTTTAAAATTCAGACGTGCGGTCACCGTACTCGCTAAGCCGTATCGTTCACTATATGAAATGCAAATTCTGACCCGTTTGTAACCTGAAATAGGAATAGTTGACTTATGGCGGGTAAAGGTGTTTATCGTTTGCAGTACGTTTTCGTTTATTTAGAAAGGTAATAATGGATTGTTCTTTGCGGGTAGGAATAAAAACCTTTAAGAATTCAACGGACCCTGAGGCTCAAGACAAAATAAAATTCTGTGAACGTTATAGATTATAGAAAGTTAAAATGTAAGTGATAGACCACGTGACATTTCGGTTAAGCACGTCAATCCCATACATTTTGAATTTCACTTTGTTCAATGCCAATGGCCAGTTAAAGCCATTGGATGTGTAGCTAATATTATTGCCAGATAAATTTGAAAGAGGGTTACCGCTGCCCTTGCACAAGAAACTGAAAGAATACGGGTGGGTTTTAGTCAGTAAAAGTCTGACACGTCCTTCTCCCGCTTCACCCAGAGCGGGAGAAGTCATGGGATTATTCAACAAAACAAAAAAAAAGGTTTAGCGGAGAAAATACGAAGTATTGATATATTTTGTGATGGTACACGTAAGATCAAGGAATCTGGGCACATAATTTTTGTATAGCTTGTTATTAAAACTACGTGGTTGACTAGACATCAGTTAAATTAGGTTCGTTGGCCCTCGTCCTCCCTCCAGAAATATTTCATCGTAGTTTAAAAAGCACCATTACGTTTTGGATTTTTCTATAAATGTGTAATATGTATGCATAATCGTTTTCATGAACTAGTTTTTTTTATTTGTATTATTACCAATTACAGTGTAATGCATTCATTACGTACCCTATCTACTTCACTCTTTACCTTCTGCATACACAACAATATTACAGTAATGAAACGCTCTTCATTTGTGTGGTTATTGTTTTATTTCCATAAAATGGCCTAATGGCAAAATATTTTGTGGTTTCCTACGTCATCATTTTTAGTACCAGTAATATCAGGTACTGTTATGATAACTTATTGATTATAATCACTTGTAACGTCAGCTAAAATGGTCCAGTTGCACCTAGTAATAAAATTACACAAACTTGCAAAAGGATTAGCTACTCTAAATCTCTGTAGGTAAATTATTTACGCCACAACAAACAAAAAGTAAAGCAACACAATTTGAAAAAATTAAACTTTAAAACCAGCAACACAAAATTAAATAAAATGAAGCCAGAAAGGAACTCACCCCAGCATATTAATTTCAAACTCGCATAGAAAATAAAGGTCCCATTTCCAAAACTTACGTAACACCCTCGAGTGCGGAGCTAAATAATCATTATTTATATCTCGCCACATATAAATTAACACAGGAAGCCATTATCAGGCTAACAGATGACAAGCAAGGCATTAAAGTCTAAAATTGTACAAAACTAATTACCACGGAGACCGTTTGTAAAGGTGGCCGCTATGTAGCTGTAATAAGAGTCGGAGCTAAGTTTAGGTGCACTGTAAACTTGCGATTTGTTGCAGAAAAGTTGAGAGAGCTAGATGCATAGAGGGTTTTGTACGAAAAATGGCTGTGCAATGGTAAGAGGTGTTAGTGTCTTAGAGTGATGTTAGCTTGGTATTAACATAGTAAAGTATAATTATTGTCTTGTGACTGGCAATTGACTGGCATATTATATATCTGGGTAAATAAATTTTGAAAAAAAAAAGAGAGAAATAGTAGACGTAAATAATAATGAGTAATCTTTACATCAAGAGAACTGCTGTTTCATCTTCTTATTCGATTAATTTGGAATTATCGATCGTTTAAGATCTATTAATCGTATTGTTAAATATGTATTGAGTTTTGAATATGTATTCCGCCACAGTTTTAATCTATGAAAACGCGATGCAATCCTTTTTATTATTTTCAAGATAAATAACCAACTTGAAAACCCTGAACTTACCTTAATCGTAGGCGACGGTGACGCTAACATGCTTCCCGAAGTATTTTCAGTTACAGCTCATAAAATGTCTGACGTTTGCTAAAACCTTTACGTTCTCCCTTTAGCAACACTATATTAAAGCGTAACAACTGAAGATGTAGTAGGTCTTTGAAGTGAATGGAGAAGACGACGGAAATGTGGCCAGTGGCGATAAATATCTAGGTAATGGTGAACCGTGGCCAATCTGCACGGCTGCTATGTTGGTCGCGGTTGATTTACTAAAGGAATTATAACGTAAAGGCATAGGAAAAAGATCTGCTAAATATAATGTGCAAAGATTGTTTGATGATGATGAAGCATAAGTATTATCAGCCTATAATTTTGTCACTGTGAGGCTTGTGCTCAAAAGAGATATTTAAGATATTTACGAAAGAAAAGAGTTCTCTTTTTCTTTTCGAATTGAATGTGATTTAATCCTTCGACAATTTGTTTGATCCTTAGACACGTTTATAGTAGCATAAGTGGCATTCATCAATTACTCAAAAGTGCAGGTATATGGTCACTTGGGGCACTTCAACAAGTATGTACAAATTACTACTAGCAAAGAAAACAACACTTGGTAATATAATTAATTTAAATTCCATAGAACACATAAATCCTTTTCATCACGCTGCAGTGGAGGTACAGAAGACGCTATCATGTATAGAAGTAAATGCAATCGTTACTATATTATAAATAAGAATTCGTAAAACAGTAATTCCCAAGGCTTCTGCGATACCTCTATCAAAGTCCCAGTTATCGCATACCGAGAATCTATTAATACTAGATTATTCACATGCAATATTCCCCTTTGAGCGATAAAATACGTGCAAATTTCATATTTGATACTCATACGCGATGAGAGCCTTTATAAGTTTCTACAACGTGAAATCTCCTTAGGGTTTCGACCAAAGTAAGGAGATTATGCGGTTGATTTCAAACATATGAAACCGCTGTTTGCATTCTTAGTGAATATGGTATAATCGAAAGAACAAGTTTGCGAGAAATCAACCATAGTTTCACCTTGTGTATTTGTAGTTTGAAATCGCCAACCCGTGGTGATTAATACTCGTATCTTCTCTGTATGTGAACAGGCCTTTGCCTTGCAGTGGCATACTAACAGGCTGTTATTGTTAAGATATGTTTCTTCGCTTCAACAAATGTGATCATATAATCGCGCCCGCCACCGTGACTGCTATTGCTCTAGTAACCGCGTGTTTACCATGAACGAGGCTTTTCAATTTTAATGTAAAATATTTTGTATCGCCTGTAACCAAATCTGTCTTGCGCGGCTATCTTATTAAAGCTCATTTCCGCATTTGGGATTATGAGAAAACCAGTAATGGTATGGCTTTTTATCTTGGACAATGTTAACATAACAAAGAATTGCGATTTAACCGTGTAATAAGTTTTGTAAGCTTAGTCACAAAAACATATGCAGCTGCCCTACACATTGAGTATGAAACACACTTTCAAACAAAAAATAATAAAATACTAGGTACATCAAGAAAAAGTTATAAAAAACCTTCACACTCCTTCCAGGAATGTAAAAAGCCTGCACATGTCTGAAAATAACTGAAAAACCCAATTTGAGTCCAACTGTATGGTGTCTATTCATTCCAAACGTTTGAATCACAAAAAAGAAAACCAGAAACGGTTGCTATACTAAAATAGACCGTGAATTTTCGTAGCAAGATTTAATACAGTTTGCAAACATCTCCTGGCTGTATGCTTCTCCAAAGATCATTCAAATTTGAACTTTCACCTGATATGAATAGAATTAAGATTTCCTTTAGATACTGTTGGTTTAGTTTTAACACCCGCACGTGTGGAGCATGTGAATTATGCACCTTTGAGCGTCGCGTCGTGTTTCCAAACTGACAAACATATCAAAAGGATTCACATCTTTATGAAATTACAGAGCTATAACACGTAATTTACACTGCAACTGTGCTAAGAAGATGTTATATAACTTTGTAAGGAACAATAAAAAGGCAACAATGAATTTATTGTTGCTAAAATCTGTATAATTACCTAAAATACCTTTACACATCCCCCCTAGTGAAACTAAAAACTACATATTTTAATGCAATACTATTATTTTACTAATATTTTTTGTTAAAAATATTTTATTTCACGTGTAGTAGACAGCCTATCAAAAACATCAAATTTTCGCATACAACAGGATTACAACGGGAAACGTTAACAAGTTCTCTGAAATCGTTTACAAAACCCCAATATTCGTCATGATACTATCGATATTGCTCACTTTTGGGTTTCACTTAATTTCACGGTGGTCAAAGTAAGTGGGTCCCACAGGGTTCACCGCTTGGTCCGCTAGTTTTTCAATTTGCCATGTTGCGATGCGCACGTGGGCCATATTGCGATTTTATTCACTCCACCATTCAAATGGGACGGTTTAGATTGCTGCAATTCAGATAGGCTTTTGACTGTTAGTATTTGAAGTATTAAAAAGATAGCAAAGCGGCGCTGAAAGAAAGAATTTCTGATGATTGAAAACGTTTCCACCAAAGTGGGTATAGGGATTCTAGCTCTTAATTGCTCTGAAAAAACTACAAAGAACTAACTGAAAAAACTACGAATCAAAAACTTCCTACATATAAATATTTTAACTAGTTCCATCCACAACAGTAATGTGCAATGGTTTGTTTCATAAAGTTCAATTCATCCGGGATTCCTTTTAATGTTTAGTTTCAGTTTTGATCATCCGCAATGAACAAAGTTTGTTTTAATTACTTTCAATACAAATATTCAAAATATTTGCCAAGAGTTCAATTAAAGTAAACAGGAAACAAAATGGCTTCTCTCAGTTGTTAATTACAGTAGTTTATCATTTTTTATCTACTATGCAAGAAATGTTTATAAATATGTTTAAATACCTTTTTTAAGCCTAAAAGTGAAAGCAAAAATATTCTATCACGTCTCTTTTTTTACAGTTGCCAATTTATTCCAGGTTGCACATTGTGGTTGTATTTTGATGTTCATTTATTCGATTAAAACAATAAATAGCTTGTTTCTAATTAATTAATATGTTGATTAGAAGCTAGTAAATTAATTTAAATGAAGCCCTGGATTGCTCTTTTAATATTAACACTCCAATAACTTAGCAAAGTTCACAAAAAAAAATCGTCTATACTAAGTTGAAATTTTCAATATACGGTGAAGTCGTCACCAAGATTATTTGAATTTTAAAAATTTTGAAGATTGATATCGAGGAGTTTGCAATAAATACATGATGTAGGATTATTTTTGTTCCATTATATGAGAAATCAATTCACAAATCTTTATTAGTTTTTTTTTTTTTTTAGAACTTTTTTTCTGGATAACTGTCCACATACATCAATAACAAACTATTTTCAGCTGAAGTATAGAAACCGTGTAAACTAGTGTTATTTATTCAAGATCTTATTACTAATATTATAAATACGAAAGTATAGATGGATTTTTGTTTGTTACTCAGTCACGCCAGAATGGTTAAATGGATATTGATGAAATTTGGCACAGAAATAGATTAGTCTGGAATAGCACAAAGGCTACTTTTAATACCGGTATAATGTTCCCGTGGGATAATAATAACACTTCTAACGCGGGCGAAGCCAGTATTTTATAATGAATAGATACAAATTCCAAAAAAAAAATATTTTTATGGCGATAGAATGATAACGCAGAATAATAATATTTGCTTATGGCAAATAAAATGTCAAAGAGAAGAAATCAGCAACAATACAAAAACAATTTTCAGCAGAATCAACGAGAAAATTGTTTCGCGTAAAATAATACGTTACGAGTCGAATATTAAAACGGAAATTCGAAACTTATTTCCTAATAAACGAGACTTCCCTCCCCATTCCCAAAACAATATAGGAAGAGCCCTCATCCTTCGCTAATATAATAAGTGCGACGTCTTTTCAGGCCATCGAAATTCTGATCCGGTTCGGAGGACCTGCAACTGACTTCCCGCTGGCAATGTGCCAATAAAAGAATATAATGCTATCCCGGCTACCCGGCTACCCTCTTAGCCTTTTGTTACTAACTGCTTCACTTGGTCCGTTGATGGTAATGATCCTAAACTTTTAGCCTAAATAAGTAGGACAACTTTGCTGTTCGAAAAATCAGGAGTATGAAGATAAATGGTTTGGATGAATTAAATTACTTCACAACGAACATTTTTGCGTCGTAAATGGCTAAGACGAGGGCGTGATGTTTTGTTAACAATTTAATTTTCGTCGAAAAACATTATTATATTTTTTTCAGATTACAATGAAATCTAAGACAACAAAGATGTTATGTTTATGATAAAACAACAGTTTCTTCAGGCTTATATTTCAAATAATTCATATTAACTATAAAATAACCTAGAGGTGTGTGCTCTATATCCAATATGTTTACCTAGAATACTAACACACACCCAATAAAAATATTGATATTTTATCCTACACCCTAATCTCAATTCATATAAAAGTTATTGTATTTTGTCTACAACGCTGCTACGCGGCAAGCATTCATATTGCTATCTCAAACAATATGAAAGTGAAACAACCTCTTGGAACGGTTAGCCTGTTATATAAGCCAGTATATTTTATACGGTCTATATCTTCTTAAAAGGTCAGGGCAACTAGCATAAGATATTTGCATTTCCTCATTCCTTCTTTACATTATCTCGATCATAATAATGGGGTATATTTTTCATGAGGAAAATACTGCCCATGCTAATCTTGGAGTGAGAGAAAAAAACAGTATAGCGTCTTATCTAAATGAATGAAATTATTTTCCTGTCTAACTTAGAGGAATTAATCAGGGGAACGAATCGCCATTGGGGGATAGATGTGGCAACCGTATAATCTAACCACGTCTTGAACATTGTTACGATCTTTTGATGAGTTTATTTTGTGTTTCGGAAGTAATTTACTTTTCCTTTCTCTTGACACCACACTCGACACCATCGGCGAACGTCGCGAATTAATGAGTTTGTTCGTTAATAAACTTAGTAATAAGGAGATAATTCTACTCTTTCATTGATATCCCGCATTTATCTAAAACTTAGTCATTAATACATCATCTGGCTGCCTTTATCTTTTTATGCATTTTAAGATCACCTTAGTTTGCCAAAATATTAACTTTGAGCTTTTAAAATAAAGGGTAAATGCATCATCATTATCATATTATTATTTGGGCCAAAACCGTACACACTCACACAAAAAATATCGTGATAAGATATAGGCATTGCCACAACAACCGAGTATTTTAATAAGCATCAAGTAAAGAGACAACAGAATGAACACAGTATTTTCAATACTCAATATTGCTCAGCGCCTGGCAATTTGTCTTTCTTACACGTACGTACGTTACGTACGCTACGCGTAGGTCACAGGGTTAAGTAATAAATGCTGTAAGTTACTTCACGCGATAACATCGCCTTAAGTGTCATGTCACCACAAATTGGAGTTCTTGAATTTATTGAGAACAGCGCCTAAGTAAATTACTTTTTAAAAGTTCGCAAACAAGCAAATAATAGAGGTGACAATTATTCTGCAAAACATGTTGCAGAAATTGGAAAATATTTGATGATTTAAACTTGACGCTCATATTCCCAAAGCATTAATTCTCAAAGAGGCAGAGGTTTTAGTAGACACGTCTACATTATTTTCAATTATTTCAGCCTCATGTATTAGTAGTTTTATATTAACCATGAATTGGGTTAATGTATAATATTATATTTTGGGCGCACGGTTGGCGCAGTGGTTGAACAACTGACTGCTGCGCTCCGTGTCGCGGGTTCGATTCCCGCACGGAACATATATTTGTATGACCTACAGATAGTTGTTCCGGCTCTGGGTGTTGTGTATGTGAGTTTATATGTTTGTAAACGCACCCACGATACAGGCAGAAATTCCTAGTGTGGGGCAAAGAATATCTTTTTACTTACCTTTTTAAATGCGAATTACGAATGATGGATGGATGCATGTAAGGATGGACGTCCTACATTTTACGTAATATTTTTTGAGGCAAAGGCTAGAACATATATATTTGTTTCAACCCCAGAACTTAATAGTAAAGAGGACCTACGCAACTGCAAACATAATGTAAGCTCTACTTGCATGAATAACTTTGCTTCCTAATCTTCTCTTTGTACACACTTGCATGTTGCATTACAGGAACGCAACTTAATAACAACCCAAAATGCAAGAGAACGTTTAACACACTTTCTTCTTGAATATAATATTTTGTCGAGGATTTCATTATAAGCGCTGTTGTAGGAATTTGTAAGGATTTTGCTTCGCTAGCTTTCCTTTTGTCCTCCACTGGTATTGTTTAAGTAAACGTCGCCACTTAGAAAATAATTATAGGAAACTAATATTCTAGAAGCAGCTTTATTTTTATATTGTGCTTGAATTTCCTCGCTGTTTATTTTCTTTTTACCATTTCAAGTTGAGTACGCTTAAAACGTTATTATAATGTATGGAAAGTACTTATAGTATATGGTAATTTTACTATGTGTTTGTATGTCTCTCTATTAAGTCAACATCTCTTCAAGATACGATTTTCAAGATACAGTTCATTAATATTGGTGTTGAGCGTTTTCGTGTGATTGATAAACAAACATCCACATACATAACTTTCATATTTATAATATTAATATATCACACATACACACACACACACAGCACATTAATATAAACTTACAAAACCAATCCCAGGTACTAATAATTCTTCCTTTCACATCATACCAATAATGGTTGCAATTTCACAGAAATAAGCAGGTCTCAAAAAGGATACTAATGAACGTCAGCTACACATAAGTGGTAGGATTTTCACACACATAATAGATAGAAAGGCAAAATTTATCGCCACTGTACTGGACATATACGATGCTAATTTGTACGGCTAAATGGGGCAGCTACGCCCCAAGGGTATTAGCCGCCAAAGTTACAAAGAGATGCAGCTGATTGATAATGTTGTGCTGAATGATGTAGCTGAATTCGGTGGGGTAATATTTGTAAACAGATATGGAAAAGGCTGGCTTGTTGGCAGTATACGGCCATTTGAGCTTGAGAGTTGCATTGATTACTTTGAATGTTTGCTTGAATGTGGCATTATCAGGCATCACATTAATAATATAATGGAAAAGTTTGAGAGTGAGTTTGTTTGTTACTTTTTCACGCCAAAACAGCTGAACTGAGGAATAGCTCATAGGATAGTTTTTATGCCGGGAATATGTTCCCTCAGGATAATTTTCGACATTCACGCGGGCAAAGCCGCTGGCAGAAGCTAGTATCGAATAATTCTACCAGAGTGCAATGAATATTTGAATGAAACATTCAAATATTCATTGTTGTTGCACATACACAAACGTTCATATTCCTGGCTACTGTACGTCCTTGAGTATATAATGGCCAATGAATTCAAAGACAACAGCTGTATTAAGTACACCATTATTTACCCCTTCAAGTACAATATAATGTTTTATTATGATGTACTAATAAAAAGCAGCGCTCCTTGCATTTATGGATGTTACAATGTATGAAAAATATTTTTCCTAAAGTTACATACAGAAGTTGGTCAAATCGTTTTATCGCCGTCGCATTGTTAAGCACAAGTAGACATTTAGGTGTGGTTTGTTTACCGTTTATGTTTTATAAGTTTAAATAACGAAGATAATAGCAAACCATGTCTTTTCAATTATCTTCTAGTAATAAATTATCAAACACGCAAAAACATTATAAAAAATATTTTTCAAAAAGTGAATACTTAACCCCAGATTTCAGAAATAACAATTTGAAATAAAGTATTTATTAAACTCTACTTTATTGTGAGAACCTGTCAAACTTTGGAATAAAAGTAGGGTTTGACGGGTTCTTAACTCCAAACTCACAATTCAGGACCAGCCCTTACTTAATAATAAAACAAAAAATAAGGACACCGCACTTCATGGTATTAAAAAATATGGACGCCATGAACGAGCAAACAAACAGGAGGATAATCCCAAAGGGTTTATAGGAAACAATGGTGTTCGTCACACGTCAGATAATGTCAGCCGTGTCCAAAGTGAGGGTTTAAATGATTTTGATGAGAATACTTCAGAATAATACAGTATGCGAAATGAAGGAGAGCGAGAAAACATACGACTGCGTGTCAGTGGATCAAAAAATAAGTAAGATATCGATAAATAGCTCAGTTGCTAGAACTGAAAAAAAGCTGAAAGAAAATCATTTATTTGCCTACAGTTCATCAGGTTAAGAGTAATTGCTGCATCGTCATGAAAATGGCTCTTGAATTGCAGTTATGGTAGCTTTTGCTAGTAGTTAGGATGTGATGTAAAAGAATCTGCCTAATATCAGTTGATCTACCTATATCATTATAACAAAGACTGCTGACGGATTCTTGATATAAAAGCTTCGTCAAACAACTCATCTCTAAACTTAGATTTATTATTATTAACTTCGAAACATCCAAAATTCTATATTCAGCACGCTCATGATCTCTGAAAACCTAGTCACTCACAAATTAATAATCTACCCACAAACTCAAATACAGCAAACGAAAGCCAAAAACTTATTTATTGTTAATCCGAGCATATAATGCTTAATCTTTCCGTAAAGTCGAGCGTAAGGAGGCTGAGATAAAACAATCGGTACTGTTTAGTAAGCGTAAAAATACAAAATCCTTACTAAGAATTTATTGGGCTCGTACACGATGTGACGAGGATATTTTTGTAGTGAATATTTTAGCGTATTGTGGTGATGAGAGAAACTAGTCGAATCATTATAAGAGATATTAGAGCAACAAATATATATTATTCTAAGGTTTTAGGTGTTACATTAATGATAGGTTCTGAGTATAAATGTGGATAAGAGGAGGGGAAAACAAAAGAAACTTTATATGGAGTATGAGAAAGATGGTTTAGCTGAATGAATAAATGGGGGCGGATTACTATAACTGGGATGGTAACTAAAAGAGGATGAAAAAATAAAGAATTTTGTGCTAGACCAAAATACTCGTAAATTGGAATACGGGCAAGATAATTTAGATGTCAAAAGGATATTCAGTATTATAATTTCTTAACGCGAATGACTATAATGCCCTGTTATTTGCTTATAAAAATTTACTGCTTGCCGTAATACTGGTAAAATCCTATTTGATAATTTTTCATTCAAAGTACAAAAAAGTAATGTTCCAAATTGAAGCAGACACAGACCATTAGTCATATTTCCTAAGCACAAGTACTAAATCGAGTTATCTTCTAAAACTTATTTCACAGAACTCATGAAACCCAAATCGTTATTAAAGTAGATTTATTCAAGAGACTGAACACTTCTATTTTATTGCTTTATTTCTCATTTATAGTCTGGGAGATGATCGTTTTTCTAAATCCTACTGTACACTTACTTTGGTCTCAATATTATTACATTGTGTAGTTGTTGTAGACCGAATTTGAGAACAATGGGTATTAGCTCTTAACTAAATACTTATAAGGTTTTGATGAGGATAATAATAGAGTCTAATGGCGACTGTACACTCTCGGGCGAGGGCCTGCGAGGATGATGTACATTGCTCTCAGTACTATTCAATCATGAAGTATTTGGTTTAAAAAAAACTTTTTTACAAAAAAAAAACTACCGACTTCCATATAAGAAAACTACAAAGTGAAAAATAACTTTGTTTTTTGGAAGTCGGAGTCTTTGGTAGGTACCAATTTTTTGCGTAATGGACACAGACTTCCAAAAATAAAGTTATTTTTCACTTTGTAGTTTTCTTATATGGAAGTCGGGAGTATTTTTTTGTAAAAAAGGTTTTTTATTTTCTATTTTTAGTTGTACCTATCTAATCATTATCAACCTATTAATGTTCCCACTACTGGGACACAGGCCTCCTCTCTGCGAGAGGGAAACCCTAACCTAATACGCAACCTGTTTAGTGAGGTACCGATTACCCGAATATCATGAAACTTGAACATAATAAGTGAAATGAGATGGTACCAAGGTGAACTGTACACATCTGCGTACCCCTTTAGAACGTACTGGTGTGATGTTATGTTATGAAATGGTATAAACAATAAAAAGACATGCGATTGCAGCAATCCCGTAAGATTTGCCGTTACTTATTGAAGCGTTCTGTTGTATATCTCCGAAGGTCTTCATCAGATATTCACCAAATTGAAATGGCACCAATTTCGGAACATACTCTTTCAAACAAAAAAATAATTTTCAAAATCGGTCCATAATTGACGAAGATATCGGTGAATATAAACAAAAAAAATAAACAAATGTAAATTTGACCATGGAACCTCCACCTTTTTGGTAAGTCGGTTAAATATTCAATGTACTGCGCTTTCTCGGGCTCTCGCGCGAATGTGTACAGCCTGCATAAGCTTCTTATTCTCCTTCATCTTCTTACTGAAACTTTATGCGATTAAAAATTTGGTAATATTTTGTTATCTTTTTCACTGCGGAGTACCAAGCGTCAGTACATCGACCGGTGTGCTTGCTTCCATTTGTTTCAGTGTCAGATAAATACTTAGTACTAATATATATCTTAATAATAATAAAGAAGCAAACAGTAACACACATAACACAAAACAAGAACAAATTTGTGTCATCTTCGAATACTCGACCTCATCTCTCAAATGCCTCTCAATCCTCAAGTCCATAAAATATCTCTTATTCTTCCAAAAATATACTTTAATTGGGGCCTCCATTACATAAAATAGGCGTCTTGCTACCGTCAAGAGCGTTTCAAAGGTCCTGACGTAGAATTTTGAAGCCGAACACTCGGGTTTGTTAGCTGACGTCAGCCGCGTCAGGGTTCTTGAGCCAACAGCCCCTGTTCTCCGTGGAGTAGTCGATAAGGTTACCTACTCGTTTATAATAACTAGTAATATAGGAGTGAGCGTGTACTGTATATGGAAAACTTTCAAAATTATTGTTGTGTAAAAGCTACAGGGAAAGTTGAACCATTAGCGGTCCTCACAACATCTACATTATCGGACCTATGTATCGGTGCCATATCGGCCTAATACTCTACAGCAGAACCACCAACAGTTGAAATCTCCGATCCTGAATCTAAAAGACCGGAAAAAGACACTATTTATTCATAATGATATCACCGACGGAGGAACGAAACGTATTTGCCGCGAGATTCAACTTTTTAACTTTTGTATTTTTTTTATTGTGAAGTGTTTCGGTGAAGGATAGCGAATAAAACCAATTATGTACTGGGATCTTGCGCTTTATTTACCCCAAACCAGATCCTACGTTACACAGTTCCAACAATCATTTTGAAGTAGCGAATGCGACATCATATTGAATGGAGAAAAGCTGGACTATGTAAATCAAACAGTTTTCCTAGGAATCACTCTAGACGACAAATTACAATGGGCACCTCACATAACGTCTCTTGCGGATCGGCTGAGCTCGGCCGCTTATGCTGTTAGAAAGATAAGACAATTGACACATGTAGAGACCGCGCGTTTGGTTGAAAATATTATGTATGTAAGGAAAAATATACATCTCTTTAGTAAAATTAGTGATAGACACAATTGTAATACTATAAATAAAGATAGATCAACCATCTTTAGATTAGCTAAAGTACACATATCTTTCATAGGGTACTTGTGTTAAATTCTACAAAAATACCTTGTGAAATATTTTTATTTTTTTATTTAGAATAGGCTAGCGCTTGACCACTATCTCACCTGATGGTAAGCGATGATGTGGTCTACGGTGAAGCACGTTACAAACATGTTATGTACAATCGTATAATCGCACAATCGTACAATCGTACAATCGTACAATCATACAATCGTACAGTCGTACAGTCGTACAATCGTACAATCGTACAATCGTACAATCGTACGAACATACAAACATACAATAGTACGATTGTAGAATCATACAATCTTACAGTCATACAATCGTACAATCGTTTAAACGTAGAAACGTGCAAATATCCAAACGTACAAACACACATTTTTAGAAGCTTACATGTGATTATTGTGCAGTTCCAATATATGTATCGAATTGATTACCTACTTGTTTTTGAGGTCGGTAAAAATTACGGGTTTACATTTCGCTAGCCAAAAAAGGTCAACCACATAAAATACAATAAAAACTTCGAAACCCACATTACAACACCAGCAAAATTAAAAGAAACTACAAAAACATATCCTGCACACGAGAAAACTTTAAAACTAAGCCAAAATTCGATTTCTTATAAGACGATTGAATTTAGTTCACTTAAAAGCCAAGCACGTGACCTCATTATAAATTTTCTCGAGTTCGATACATTTGGTGTTCAGGAAAGTGTTTAGGAAAGAAAATCAGAGAATGAAAGAAGGAAAAAATACTGGACATGAGCCAGACGGGCTCTTAAGGGATTTCTACGTGATAGTTTTGGGCTGAAAAGGGAAAAGTGCCAAAGTAATGGGACATTTTAGGGGTATCCGCTATAGTGCTGAATGAGCAATATTTTATTGGATTTTACTGTGAAAGTACTGGAAGAATTATTGATGTTTCGTGATGTATGGAGTAAATAATATATTATCTCTGTTCTTTTACATGACCTTCTGATTTAAGGCTTAGTAAATATCAATGAGATATTTGTATCTCACATTAGACACGAATTCACTGATTTTCTTTCTTTTTAGGGTTCCGTACCCAAAGGGTAAAAAAGGGACCCTATTACTAAGACTTCACGATCCGTCAGTCTGTCTGTCTGTCCGTCTGTCACCAGGCTGTATCTCATGAACCGTAATAGCTAGACAGTTGAAATTTTCACAGATGATGTATTTCTATTGCCGCTATAACAACAAATACTAAAAACAGAATAAAATTAATATTTAAGGGGGGCTCCCATACAACAAACGTGAATTTTTTGCAGTTTTTTTGCGATAGTGGTACGGAATCATTCATGCGCGAGTCCGACTCGCACTTGGCCAGTATTTTGAATAAAGGATACATTAAGTTCTAATATTACTAGCATTATCTCCAAATACAATAAGATTTCACTTCCTAAAGACTAACATGCCTAAACCGACCTAAACAAATTTAATTTTTCCTTGCCAAGTTCAGCGGGGAATAAAATATTTCTGTAGATACATCCCGTCAAATGGGAACGGAGCCCATGATTTTTCACTGTCGCCAAGAGATGTAAAGTGTCAATTCGTAGTAGGAAGAGGGCGAGGTTTATTTTCTTTCGAGGACTATCTATTCAAGTGTGGTTTAAAATTGGTTGGCAATGTAGCGGTTGATTAAGGCATGATTAAGGCTGTTGATATTCAGGAAATTTATCGTTTAGACGCTTATCACGTAAATACGCTTAAAAGGCAAAAATTACCAAGATATTTTGGGCAATATTGTGTTATATAGAATATGTTATTGTTATTTTTTATGTACTAGTCTAGACTTACGAAAGGCCCTAAAGTAGTACTATAACTTAATATTGTCCAAAATGTCTTTCAGTAAATTTGGCGTTTTAAGCGTTCAAAAATGTTCCACCTTACTTGGCCGTACCTCACGTAAGGTCTTAGTAAAAAACTTA
This sequence comes from Orthosia incerta, assembly GCA_948252205.1. Taxonomy (NCBI): domain Eukaryota; kingdom Metazoa; phylum Arthropoda; class Insecta; order Lepidoptera; family Noctuidae; genus Orthosia; species Orthosia incerta. The sequence continues at coordinate 25,844,463 of OX411746.1, forward strand.
TCTTTTTAGTTACTTGCGTTTGTTTAACACTGGAAGATTAGGTGGAGACACAGTTATACCTACATAAACAAAAATAATTAGAATAAAACAAGGAAATACACGGTACCAACGCAAACCTTAATGAAATAACAATCTATGACAAAAAAATCAAGATTGACTTTACCTCTTTTGGAAGCGTTCACATAAAACAAAATTTATTCGCAGTTGGTCTAGTCAATTATTCACCAAGTTATTTCAGTAACGTACCTGTAACAAAGAAAATTAAACTCTATTAGTCCTTAGTCAAATAAAGTACGAGTAGCAAATGAATGTTTAGGAATAAAGGAAATTAAATTCTATAAATCACAAGATATTTTTGGACCAAAAACAAAATTGTAATGAAACATCATTTGGGATCCTGACTTACAATTTATCAAAAGTTATTTGTTTTCATGAATAATTGGAAATTTTTGAAATGCTTGTGATTTGGCTTTTACGAGTATTAGTCGACTGTTGAAAATGATTTAATCTGTGACATCGCTGATATGATATTATGTGAAGAAGTGACAGCTTGTTACCCCTCTCACTTACCAATGAGGTAGGATAACTATGGAGACGGCCTTATCTACTATATGAAGAATAGTTATACAAATATCTATAATATCGACACACGCATGTCAAAAAGCGTTTTGTCTCTTTTTAACTAACCAAGAGCTGCATATGAAAAGAGAGACATCTAAATGTTTGTCAAGGACTAAACTTGGTAACACTTTTGAGTGACGTCAAAATCATGTCTATGCGTGACCAGTCGCCATGTTAATTGCCGAGTAAAATTGGTAGTTGTGTGCCGTATATGTACGTTTATCTGTGTAGTTGTGCTGTCAAACAGTTGCAAATGGCCTACCTCATTGGCAACTGGGCAGCCATCTTAATTGCCCGATTTATGTAGGTAAGCACGCTAATTTCGTAGGTATGGCAAGTCCATAGGTTTATAAGTCAGTGTCACTTACTGTCATTGCCTTGTATAACATTTTGAAGGCTTCCATATTATTGTCACTCTTTATAAAAAAACAGAATGCATGTACAAGGGTGCCGATAAATACGCTCTTCCAATCTTGGTGTGATAATCAATGGTCGTGAATTTGAATTAAAATAAATTCTCATTTTTATATAGGCATTGTAAACGAAAGCAAATCCTCTACGTAGCCACGTCAAAACAAAAGTGCCTTGTTCAGAAAATTCGTGACAAAAATCAGAACATGAAAGCCACTCGTGCCGGCGACGTGACAACAGCGCGTTTTGACTTGGATGACGCGAATCGAGAGGCCTCAAGCACTGGACCGCAAACGCTGACGCATTCACTTTGAAGCCAAACGAGTTGGCTCTTAAAAGATCCGCAAGTTTGACGTCAGTGTCCAAGTGCCCTCCAGCCGTCAGAGAACGTGTCTCGTCAGTTTTTTTGATACGCCCACTCACATCAAAGAAGAGGTTATTGATCAAAGTGGATGTACGGAAAAAATCGGAACGATAATGGAAGAGGACGGATGCTACAAGGTTGGGAATAGATGTCAGAGTTACGGGTCTGTTGGAGATGCAGAGATAATTCAAGAAGGAAGTCATGATTTCAATTTCTATTTTAAGAGAAAAGCTTTTAGTGTCAGTACCATTAGGTACACAGCACTATTTTGATCTATCTTAATTAATCTAACAGCCGTCCGCTTCTTTGATTTTGGCACAATTACAATCTATCATTGTAGGTAAATTCTTTAAAGATAACAATGACTGACATTAATATTCCAATGGTTATCCAAGTTAAATTTCCAGCCTTCATTACGTGCTAAGTGAAAAGTTTCTTTGTCTCCATGATGATGTTCAGACAGATTAGAATTGGAAATTGAGGAAGAGACCGGAATAATTTGTTTTGTTCTATTACCGAGTTATATTTGCAACAATTCGCCTGTCATTTCACCAACAGCTCTCGCGAAAGTTTCTTTCTTACCTAATTTAAATTTGTTTGAAGAAAAATGTAAATGGAATTTTGAATTCTGTTTAATTAAAATGGGACAAAAGGTTACGGTTCGTATTTCTGTAAAGAGCTATATTTTAATTGAAAACAAAAGTTAATAATGAAGTAGATATTATTGTTTTATTTAAAACTGGAGTTGACCACGTCATGAGCTGTATTGATATAAAGTTAAATATGAGTTTAGATTTTATCATAAATCTTCATTAGATATTGACGAACAATTGTCAAACTTAAATGGCAGTGGGCAAGGCACATTACTCGCAGAGAGGATGGTTAAAGAGGCCGAAAAAATCTGAAGAGGTAACATGTGCCGGAACACACAGTGACAGAAGACCTCTCACAAGGTGGAACAATGACCTGGTGAAGGCTGCGGAAATACGCTGGATGCGAAATGCATAAACCCGGGCGATGTGGTGTCGCATGGGAAAAGCTTATGAGCAGCAGTGGCTGTATGATGATGTCGAACCATCACTATTAGTTTCACTACCAACTCATTCACTAAGATATGCTTACGATATGCTCTCACCAAACTTCTAGTTAGTACTTCAAGTTTCGAGCGTAGCAAGTATGAACATCGAAAGTTCAGACAGGTACTCGTACCTGCCAGGTTGCATATTTGAGACATCGTTACCCCTTATTAGCGTGGAATCTAAAAAGTTCTGAAGTTTTGTTGGACCTGCTGAAGACTGTATGGATATATTTGTGTTGTATAAACTCAATTTATGTATTATAAAACTGCACAGATTTACAGTTAGTACATAGTACTCACATATGTGCTATATGTGAGTACTATGTACTAACTGTAAATCTACCATTTACTGTACCTATATGTCGTTTGTTGACTATAATGTCCCCTGGCAGTTGATAGTGTGCCCGTGCCTCGGCAAGCACGTTAAGCCGTTGGTCCCGGCTGTCATTTGAAGATCTTTGAAAGTCGTTACGGGTAGTCAGAAGCTTGAGATCTGACACCAGTCTTGCCAAGGGGTACCGTGTTATCCAGTTACTGGGTTGTGAGGTCAGATAGGCAGTCGCTCCATGTAAAACACTGGTACTTAGCTGAATCCGGTAAGACTAGAAGCCGACCCCAATATAGTTGGGAAAAAAGGCTAGGCCAGATGTGATTTTGATCCTCCATGATATTTTTGAATTAGACAAGATTTTCCCAAACTGATAACGTCTTATTTTTCTAGCCAAATTCAAAAGAAAGTCACGAAGATCAAACCAAACATTTTCTCCAATCACGATAACTTGCAAAATGTCTTGCCACAGATTTATCATCTTCTTAGAAATGTTATTTCAATTTGGTTTCAAAACCGTCTCAAATTCAAAGTCCTTTTTCTATAAACAATACTAAGTCCTTGCATCCATCCTCATTAAAATTGTATTGCATTAAAATGAAGGGAAGTATACTGATAGACAAACGATGGATGCTCTCTTACAAACACAAAAGATTGTACAAACCCAACCTTTATATACAAGTAGTAGAGTCCTGTTTTGAATGGATGGAATAAATAATCAAGTTGGTAACAAAGTTAAAAAGACGTCAAAGGAGTGACATGAAAGCGACGAAAGACGAAGTTACATCAAAGCATGTTCTTGTTTTTGATATGATTATGAGTCATGCGTAAGAATGTCGGAAAATGTTTTTGTAAAGGGTTCTTGACAATATAAGATTCGCTCGCAGAATAATCATATATGACAAATACTTACGTAAATAAGTGTTATTAGAGCAACGTTTGACTTAAGAGAGACTGACTGTTTTCTTAAATAATTTACAGCTTTGCGTTTGATCACCATCTCACCCGATGGTTACCGTCAGGTGAGATATTGATGAAACGCGTTATTGTGAACGATGTAGCAAGCTTGACTTGAAGACCCCAGTTTTTTTTTGTAATTACAAAATAACAACCTTAATATATAATATTATAAATGCGAAAGTAACTCTGTCTGTCTGTTACCTTTTCACGCTTAAACCGCTGAACCGATTTAAATGAAAGTTGGTATGGCAATAGTTTGAAACCCGGGAAAGGACAAAGGCTACATTTTTTTTTTCATAAAACACGATGGGGGAAAGATGGGAGGGGGGTAGTTTTGTATGAAACTTATTATTATGGCTTAAACCGCTCCACCGATTTAGATGAAATTTGGTATGGAGATACTTTGAGACCCTGAGTAGGACATAGGCTACTTCTTTGTGCTTAAAAATCGAAGGAGGAGAAATGGGAGGGGTTAGTTTTGTATGAAACTTCTCATTATGGGGATCGATTCATTTCAAACTTTGCGGTAATACTTCAGTAACAAATAATTAAAAAAGTATATTGTTATTTTTTTATTACCCCTAAAAGGGGAAGGGTAGGGGTTGGGGTTGTAAAGATAAGATGTACAAATTTTCTTCATGAAGCTAAATTTTTGCAGGTTATAGTATAAAGATAGTATACGTTAGTTAAGAAAGGATTTTTATAAATTAGAATTTTAAGGGAGTAAATTTAAATAAAAAGTTAATAGGCTTCCGATTTGTTTGAAACTTTGCAGGCATTTTTATATGATTGAGATCTACATATTTATTTAGATTATCTAATGGGTAGTAGTATTACACAATATTTTGCCCATATTGTGTAATACTAAGCCTCATCTTAGTATTACACAATATGGGCAAAATATAGGAGGTGCCAATATATTAACAGGTATGAGAAAATGGGAAAGCATCTTCATAAGTCCTACCTATCATTTCAATTCAAAAGACTCCAGTTTCTAATCAAACTTAGTTATGCTATTACTATTAACAAAGCTCAATGATAGCAGGGGTGCATTTGGAAAAGCCATGCTCTACCCACGGCCAGCTATATGTAGCTGATGATGTTCGCGTATGTCCAGGGCCCAGAATGTGTATGTATTAGCATCAAATGACAACATAGTATATAGTGGCAACTTAACATATTGTACCCATGATTAACGACATAATTAGGGAATGTCAATTAACTTCAGATAAAATGTACAATAGAGTGGTATCTTCAATTTGCAGCAAAGCAGAACCTATGAGTCTGTAGTTTATTTGTTTCCTTTTGTAACTATTTAACCTATACCTGTATTGACTAACGTCTTCAATTAATTAAGTTAATCGTTTTTACGTTAATGCTTCCTGTACCTATACAGGCTAAGTTTTCCAGGTGGGCGTGGTTGGCCAAATCATCACTATGAAGAAAAGCACAGAAAAATCAACCCTGTATGTCGACAACCAGAATTGATTGACAAAATCTATTTTAACGCGTGCGAAGCTGCGGGTAACAGCTAGTATTTTTATAAAAGCTTGTTTCATTACAAGTCCCAAACTTATTTATCTCTATATTTATATCTGCCGTAGTAGCTGCCTAGAAATAAATTTATTATTTGGTCTAGCAAACGTCATTATTAAAACCCCAACGTGCTTTGTGTAATAAAATTAACTAAGCATACTAACGAGTACACACCCTAACGCAGAATTCAAAGCAAATAAAAACATTTCTCATCACAGAATTAGTACAATAAACACTAAATTAACAAAGCTCCAACTTTAGCGCAAAACCGGGCGTTACCGCTAGAACAACATTGCCGAATAAAACACGTGTCTGACATCTAATAACTAAAGGATTTGTATTCAAAAAACCAAATTTACATTTACATCTCAAATAGCCTCTACCACCTAAAACATTATATCTCATTTCCATTGTCAAAACACACTCGGTTAATTTGGACTTTTTCATAGAAATAGTGGAATGCAATTTTCATGCAGACAATAGAGAAAATTAACCTTTCCGTGATATCAGCGTTTTAAATTTCAACAAAGGTTTTATTTGGAGCAAATTGTTTGGTTTTTGAGGTGTGATATTAGAATGAAAGACTTAACAATGTAACAAACAGTTAACTAGGTTTAGAATGATAATAATCACTTTAATTTTGCATAATGTAATGGGTAAAACGGAAGTCGAATAGTGTTTTTTAGTAGCTTAAGTTTTAAGCAACATTAAAAGAAAATAAAGAGCATTAAAAATCTTTACCTCTTTGACGCCGGTTTTCGAAGGAGAAAATTTCTTAAAGGAGTATTAAAACTAACACACTCATACTAAAGTTAACTGAATAGACCTAAACATGCTTGAATGTTTTCAAACATAAGCTGAATAAAAAAAGAAGATTGATAGAATATCAGATTCAGATTCAGATTCAGATAACTTTATTTGCTCAAACATGTGTGTACATACAATTATAACAAACAAAAAAGCATGCAAGGTGATATAAAAACATGGGGTTGTGCTAACATGTTTACCATATAGTCATGGTGTGCAAATATTAATACAAACTTGCAATTAAATAATAACAACATTCAGTAACATTGACAATGCTGACATAAATAAATAAATTAAATTTGATAAATTGATTGATAATTAGTTCTTATGGAAAATAGGAGTCACATACAAAATTGTCAAATATTCAATTATTTAAAATAAAACAGATAATGTCAACGTAAGTCAATAATATTCAATATAAAAAATAAAAATAAAATAAAAAATTAAGAAATCATTATCAAAAACATTATTACATCACATACATTTCAGATTAAATTAATTTGTAAAAAAGCATGTCAATTTAAAATGATTCCAATAAAAATTCATTCACATCATAATAGGCTTTACTAGCTAAAACAGATTTAATTTTCCTTTTAAATGCTTCTACGCTTAGCTCTTTCCAGCTATTGGGCAAATGATTGTAAATAATGGGAGCCATACAAAAAACACTCTTGCGCATCAGTGCAGTACGAGATCTATGTTGACAGAGTTGACTGTTATCACGTCTATTTCTAGGAAACAGGTCTGCCATGCGGGGAAATAGATTAGGATTTGTTTTAACAAAAATCGCGATTTCAAGAATATAAATTGAAGGTAAAGTCATGATGTTGTGGCGTACGAAAAACGGCTTGCAGCTATCAGTCATTTTTAATTTAAATAAGGATCTAATGCACTTTTTTTGGGCTTTAAATGCGATATCCCTATCCGTAGAGAGTCCCCAAAAAATAATGCCGTATCTGATAATGGGCTCAGCTATGCCGTAATAAGCGGTTAATAGGGCATCTGTCTTTAGTATCCGCGATAGTTTATATAATGCAAATGCACTGTTACTTAGTTTTTTGCTAATAACCTCTATGTGAGCCTTCCAATTTAAATTACGATCCATCGTTAATCCTAAAAACTTAGTGGAATTTACAGCGTCAATTAAGTTATTATTATATTTAATTTCAAAAATTGGAAATTTGATCTGCCTTTGGCTAAAATGCATTATTACTGTTTTACTTAAGTTGATGTTGAGGTTATTATTTTCTAACCATCGAATCGCTTTGTTCAATGTATTATTTATATCAGATTCATACAGTTGTTTATTATCACAAGGAATGGTTATCGTGCTGTCATCTGCAAAAAGTGTCATACTGTGTTCTATACATTTAGGAAAATCGTTAATGTAAAGGATAAAAAGAGGTGGTCCTAATACGCTTCCTTGCGGTACGCCATAGTTGACGTTACGCTCTCCAGATGAAAAAATTACTTCACGTTTAGTGCTCGTATTAATCGTTGTGATTTCTGTTGTTTGCTTCCTGTCTTGTAAATATGATTGTAAGAGCTTTTGGACATTTCCTCTTAAACCATACGCTTCGAGCTTTTTTAATAGAATATTATGCTGAACATAATCAAATGCCTGCGTCATGTCGCAGTAAATGGCACAGATGGGTGTATTCTTATCCATATTTATCATGATTTTATGTAGAAAGTCGTAAACCGCCATATTGATTGTTTTACTTTTTCTAAAACCGTGTTGCTCATTACAAAGTATATCATGTTTATCCACATATGTGCTTAGTTCTCGAGAAATATATTTTTCAAATATTTTGGAGAAAATGGATATTAACGATATTGGTCTGTAATTTTGCATCAGGTCTTTCTCTTGCTTCTTATGTAATGGCTTTACCACAGATTTTTTCAAAGCATTAGGAAACATTCCCTCACAAATACACAAGTTCATTATATGACACAGTGGGCCACATACAATGTCAGCGACAGCTTTAATAATCTCTGTACCAACACCATCATAACCTACACTCTTTGTGTTTCTGAGGGCTAAAATGATTCTGAATATGTCTGTAGGCAAGCTAGGAGCCATAAACATCGAATCCTTTCTATTTAGGATATGGTTAGTGACAGTTGCCCCTGCCGTAATTGGTTTTATTTTGTCAACAAAAAAATCATTAAACATGTTTGCAATTTGTTTGGGGTCTGAGATAATTGTATCGTTGATACGTAATTTATTAATGTTATTCTTAGGTGTATTTAGTTTATTTTCATTAATAATTTGCCATGTCGTTTTAGATTTATTACTAGACGTTTGTATTTTATACGTATTTTGTGCTTTTTTCGTCAAATAAATTACCTTTTTTAACTTATTACAATAATTCTTAAATAGAGTTTTGTTTCGTTGCGTAGGTTTTAATCGATACTGCCATAATAAATGGCGTTTCTTTGTACTACATTTTTTTATACCGCGCGATACCCACTTTTGCTTCTTGGATGCTTTCACATATGTTGCTATTTTAGGAAAGCATTGGTTATATAGAAACAAAAACATTTCCGTGAACGCATTTAAAGCTATATTAGGATTATGCGATTCGTATACATCTGAAAATGTTAAACTACTCAAATATGATTTAAATTCATGGATTAGTTGCTTCATTATTAAGATATGGTGTCATATTTTGGGGCAACTGCAGTGAGAGAGAAAGAATATTTAGGGCCCAAAAACGATGCCTCAGATCAATGACAGGTCTTAAGTCTACTGAAAGTTGTCAACCCGTATTTAAATCCCTAAAAATTCTGACATTACCTTGTTTGTATATACTAGAAGTTGCCCTATTCGTTAAATTAAACAAACACTTATTTACCTCAATGGTTGAGGTGAGAAACCGCACAGTACCATTAAGATCGCAATATAAAAACCAATTGTACACGGGTGGTCATAAAACAGCCTTATTAAAAAATAACATCCTTTCCATGGGACCGCTTATATATAATAAATTACCTGAAAATTTAAAAGGCCTACCCATAATTTGCTTTAAAAAACAATTAGTAAAGCTATTGCAGGAGAAATGTTATTACACAATTAAAGACTTTTTAAATGATAAAACTCTACAGTAAAAAGTTGTTGCAATTTCGAATGTTTATAGCTTATTATGATTTTATTGTGATTTATTATGATTTACAATGATGACATTTTTATGCCTATTAATATTTTATTTTTTTCGACATCAAACATAATTTGACATTACAGTAATTGACATTACCTTCACTTATGACATTATCTTTAGTCTGTAGTTTATTTGTGATTGTTGTTGTTCTAGAATATTTTGACAATAAACATTTTGACATTCATCTTTTTGACATTATGACATTTATTTTATATTCTTCATTGCATGATAATAAATATGCGAGAGATTTACATTTCAATAATTCAAGGTGTTAATAATAATTGTGATGTTTGTAACTATATTATTAAATTCAAATGTTATATTTTGCATGCCGTAAGGCAAAATGTATTGGGACAATTTATTAATATTCCAACTTATATGTATACCTACATTATCAGCAAATAAATGATTTCTTTATTGACATTGTCAATATTATAGTCACGTCTCAATATACGCCATTGTTTTATAGAACAGACAGTTTTTATAGGGCATTTTAGGAGTTGCGCGGTATGGTCAGAGAGAGCTAATTCTAGTACAGAAGCCTTAAAGGACTTGCCAAAATTATGCGCAAAGTTGTCAATGCATGACTGACTCCCAAGACGAGTTGGTTCATATAGAGCAAGTTTTAAGTTGTAATTAAGTAACAATTTCTCGAATTCAATTGATTGCCTATTACGCTTTAATAGGTCAATATTAAAATCGCCTGCTAAAACAATATTTTTATAGGACTTTTTTACAAGCATACGTAACATTAGATCTAATTTTTCAATACACTCATTAAAGTTGCTTGCATTGGGTACTCTGTATACACAAACAATCACAGTCTTGTCCATCGTTAATTCAATGGCGCAACATTCAAAAACACCATTTGTAGATAATTGTGCAATTTTCACCAGTTCCCTCCATTGATGTCCTTTCCTTACTAATATACACGCTCCGCCTCGTTTGCTTGTCCTGCGACTGAAACTGGCTGCTAAACTATAATCCATTATATTGAGATGTTTTTCATAGCCCTCCATCATAAAATGCTCAGTAATGCATAAAATATCGACCCATATATGCTTATCAATTAGCTCATGTAGGCAAATAGGTCCTTTCCTTACTAATATACACGCTCCGCCTCGTTTGCTTGTCCTGCGACTGAAACTGGCTGCTAAACTATAATCCATTATATTGAGATGTTTTTCATAGCCCTCCATCATAAAATGCTCAGTAATGCATAAAATATCGACCCATATATGCTTATCAATTAGCTCATGTAGGCAAATAGTAAGATTTTCTGCTTTTCCCAATAACCCAGCAATATTTTGGTGTAATATGTAGAGGTGCTTAGTCGAGAAAAAAATTGTCATTTTGTTTGGCGGGTTTTTTCGACTCACTTGTATCAATTTGTTTTATGTAAGATTGTTCTTTTATACTAGTAATTAAATCTAATAAATCCTTGAAAATTCTCGATAGACCACGATGTTTTATAGATCCTGTGTACCTATCAAACATGCTGTAGTCGTATTCAAGATTTAGATTGCTGTCTAAGAGGAAGGCGTGACCATGCGTCAAAATATCCAGATACAGTAGGTTATTAAAAGTCTCTACTCGGCAATTAAAAAGACTTGTATCAAAAGGGCACTTAAATGTAGGCAAACAGATTATTACGTTAGTATGCTGCATGGCTTGCAATACGTTTCTTAAATGGAATATAATGTCGTAGTAGTTATTGGTCGTCTTAAAGTCTTCTTCACCAAGGAATATTATACAAAAATCATCTAAAGTGAATTGTAGTAATTTTGTATCAAGATCCTTAAGTAGCTGTTTGGTGCATCCGTATGGTGTCAGATAATGGCACAGGTTGAAACAGCTATCAAAGGTTTTCTCAGCTATAGACAATACATATCATCATCATCATCACCATATCAGCTGAAAGAAGTCCACTGCTGAATATAAAGCTTTTTTTTTTTTTTTTTTTTTTTTTTATTATTGATAGGCTCGCGCTTGACCACTATCTCACCTGATGGTAAGTGATGATGTGGTCGACGATGTAGCGCGCTTACCTAGAAGAAACCTATTCACTCTTGACTTAAAGACTCCCAGGTTGTAGCTCTCAGGAAATACAGACCCCGGCAGGGAATTCCACTCCCTAGCTGTACGCATAATGAAAGTATTCCCAAAACGTTTGGTGCGTATGGGTGGAATGTCCACCATGTACCGATGACACATCGCCGTACGTCTTGTATTCCGATAATGGAAAGGGCTAGGAGGAATTAATTCATGCAATTCCAACGCACACTCCCCGAAATGTAACCGATAAAAAACCGACAGACTGGCAACTTGGCGCCGATGTTCAAGGCTCTGGAGCCTAGACTTGACCAATATCTCATTGCCGATGAGCCTCTTGGCCCGCTTTTCGATCGACTCCAGTGCATCCAGCTGGTACTTGGCAGATCCGTCCCAGAGGTGAGAGCAGTACTCCATGCATGACCGAACTTGCGCCTGATACAAGTTGAGCAGCTGTTCTGGCGTGAAGTATCGTCTCACCTTTGCAAGGATCCCCAACTTTTTGGCAGCCAGTTGAGCTTTTGCCTCAATGAATGGACCAAAATTGAGGGTCGATGTCAACGTAACGCCAAGAAGCTCGAGATGGTCCGTTATCGGCACGGTTACACCGCGGAAAGTAGGAGCCGGGTAAAATTGGCTCCTTTTAGCGGAAAAAAGACACGCCTGGGTTTTAGCAGCATTAAACCTGACCAGATTGGCATCGCCCCATTCGGAGACTGCCTGCAAGGACAAGTTCAAGCGCTCCACCATGGCCTCCCGGAGAGACTGGATCTGAGGCCCGGTAGCACGCGCGTTGGACAAGTATCTCTCAGCAACAGTGCTGTCGTCTGCATACCCAAAAGTGCCGGGTTTTAGCAGATCATTTATGTGCAACAAGAACAATGTTGCCGAGAGTACCGACCCCTGAGGGACCCCGGCGTTGATATCCCGTTGGTCAGACGAGCGGCCATCAATAACCACTCGTATAGACCGGTCCCTCAGGAAGTCTGCGATCCAATCGCACAGACCACCGGGCAGACCGAATGACGGAAGCTTACCAATAAGGCTCTCATGCCAGACCCTGTCAAAAGCCTTCGAGATGTCAAGGGAGACGGCAAGCGCTTCCCCGTGCCTCTCGATGGCTTCACTCCATATGTGAATGGCATACGCTAGAAGATCCCCAGTTGACCGATTTCGCCGGAAGCCATATTGGCGGTCACTGAGGATGTCGTTAGCTTCTAGGTATGCCAGGAGCTTGGAGTTGAGCACCCGTTCCATACTCTTACAGAGGATGGACGTAACTGAGATGGGTCTATAGTTGGCCGGGTCAGCCCGACTGCCCTTCTTGGGCACAGGCTGAACGTTAGCTTGCTTCCAAGCATTCGGTACTTTTCCAGTCTCATATGAAAGGCGAAACAGGCGAGTCAGGATCGGAGACAGTTCAGGCGCACAAGTTCTTAGAACAATTGCCGGTACCCCATCGGGGCCACTAGCCTTGTTCACGTCAAGATTCCGCAGCACCCTACGGACGTCTTTTTGATGGATGCGAATGTCCGACATACTCGTCTCGCATCCATCAGGAGAAGGAGGGGGCCGCGCGTCACCAGAATCCAGGCGTGAGGATTCCGCAAAAAGAGAGGCAAACAAGTTTGCTTTCTCCTCAGCGGAGTGGGCCAGCGTTCCGTCGGGTTTCAGCAGTGGTGGTAGTGAGGGCCGGCAGAAGTTCGATTCGACCGACTTAGCCAGGGACCAGAACGCTTTACTACCGGCTGGATAGGAAGCAAGTTTGGACCCAATGCGGCTTATGTGGTCAAACCGAGCCCTTCGCAATACCCTCTTGCAGGACTTGGCAGCCCTATTGAAGGCTCTCTTCCGCTGGCTGACGTCGCTAGCTTTGCGCGACCGAGCGTCGACCCAAGCCAGGTACGCCTCATGTTTCAGCGTGTTGGCACGATTGCACTCGGCGCCAAACCATGGCTGGTCAACGCTAGACATTGCTACGTCAGAGAACGGAATGAAGTACTCCATTCCCCGACGCAACACGTCCGTCACGGCGTCCGCGCACGACGAAGGATCAGCCGAAGAAAAGCAAATGGGCTGCCAAGGATAAGATGCGAAGAAAGAACGCATCCCATCCCAATCTGCTGACCTGTACCGCCAAACCCGCCGAGTGCCTCTTGGGCTGGGATCGGGCGGGGAGTAGACGGATACAGACTTCACCAGACAATGGTCGGAGCTACCCAAAGGTGAAGATACCAACACAGAGTAGCGGTCTGGATCTGTTGTCAGCAGAAGGTCCAAGCAATTGGCAGTGTGCGAATGAACATCCGGCACCCTTGTTGCTCCCTGGACCAGCTGGGCGAGATTTAACGCAAGCGCAAGCTTTCGCGTCTCTCGCCCAGCATGATCAGTGCACTGGTATGGGAAGAGCCACTCCTGGTGGTGGGCATTGAAATCCCCCAGTATCACTAATTGGGCAGAAGGGTACCGCTGCTGTGCCATATCAGCCGCCTCACACAGATGTTCCGTGAGCCTGGTTGTCTCCTGATCACCACTGTGCGATCTGTAGACACAGGCGTAGATAATTTTATCCAGGCCTGTGTCCACCAGTGCCCAGAGCACAGAAAACCTGGAGTCCTCAAGGTTTCGGAGACGCCGATAACAGATGTCGTCTCGGGCGTACATGCATACACCCGCGCGTGGTTTAAAATTGTGCTCCAGGGTAAACCCTGGGTATGATAAGTACGACACGTCTGACGGACATCCGATCTGCGTCTCCGAAAGGAAAAGAAGAGCTGGTCTATCAGTCTCCAGGTGGTGATGGACTGCTTCGAGATTAGAGTGCAGCCCTCTTATGTTGCTGAGGTGCACTTTGAGTGACAGGGAGTGCTGCCGCTGTACAGCTTTTCTTTTATTTTTTCCTTGCATTTGTTTGAGTGAAAAAAGGTGAGGAGAAGGCAGTGAGATGAGGTTCCACGCTGGCAACCTACAGACACGCACTGACAGGAAGCTATCAATAGGGGACTGATCTGGAGACCGCGGGGACGCCCGAGCCCCCCCGGGAATGTCCATCGGGCCCTGTCTTCTGGTCGCCAACCAGCACGATGGTGCATTCCGGGATTTTTCGACAGTTGGCGGGGCAGCCTTTCGTGTGTGGCTGGCACACTACTTGGGCCCCCAACTACCTGCGGTCGGCCAGCGGCGCACCGTGCCTCGGATCCCGCTACCCTCCGCGACCAGTCTCCCGATAGGCCCATAACAGCGCGCGTCAGGCTGGAACGCCTGCAGTGGAACAGCTATCTCGACCCAACTCCTCTAGTTGGCTACACCGGGCATCGTACCGGAACACGGCTAGGCCGCTTGGCGGCACGTCTTTGCCCGGTGGGTGGTCGCAAGCCTTCGGCCGTAACCTACCACCAGTTAATTGATGTCACCTGATTTGCACCACCCGGGGGCCACGTGTAGGGATTCGTATGGGGTTCTCTCCTACGGACGAGGGTGACTCAGCCCCCAAAAGCTTCTCTCAAATGTCACCAAATCGACCGGTGCTGTGCTGATATAGAATATAATACATGAACTTTATTACACCAAAATCACAAAAAAATGGCTCTTTCTTAATTCTATGTTTGAAGAAAGTCAGGCACATTTATACTATGTAGAAATATAAAAGCAATTTCGAAAGCTTCCCTTTCTTTGATAGACGTCTTATTGATCCTCTAATCCTATCTATATCATAAGCTGCGCATCAAGATCAATCGTAAGATTATCATGCCTTTCTAGAATACTTTTGTTACATAATCGAGACATAAACAGATCAAATATATGAAAATAGTCTATTATTCCAACATAAGTTAATAGTAGTGTCGACATAATAGTCTAAAATTAAATCGGACAATAGACGGATCTAGTAAATCCAATTTAAATCATTTGATTACAACTGATTGAAATTAAATTTAATTCTAACCAAGTCTAGATTTAATAAATGGATAGTAAACACCTTTTGACTGCTTTCAACATGAAAAGTTTCTAGTAAATTTAATACAACCTGGTGCCTAGTGCCTGGTGCCTGGTGATGTAATAATAGTTCGATGCGAGAGAACATCATACGCATACAGAAACTAATGCCTTTTTTCAATAGGCTAACCCGTGGACAAAAACTACAGAATGCAGCTGCTACAATCTTTTGAATTAGTTTACTCACATACCTTTTGCAAGCACCACACATCTAACCTATCTGAAGAACATCACCATTAAGTTCAATTCGTTAGAAAAAACAAAACGAAACATTAAAAAATTACAGATAAAACTCGTCATCACGCAGCAATAAAAAATACAATAACTCAAAACCCTCAATCAAATCAAAGCCATGACTTTTCCAATTAACTCTTCAACAGAGTCCAAGGGCTATAAAATCGCGGCCAAACCTCCTACAGTAAAATGACAGGGGAAAACGGGCAACATATCACCAATGTTATCAACGTAACGTGTGTCCATTTATCAACAGGCTGAGGTATTGCGTATTATTCGTACAATATTGGTTGGGTCGAAGATGGAAGATCTAGCGAGAAAAAGGGCAAACTCTACGTGAGACTTTTCATTTTGATCGTTTTGGAGGCAAAAGGAATGGGAATACTTCACCATCTTCCTGCCCTTATCCCATGTTACTTGTCACGTTTTTTTTTCTTTAATTCTCTCCTGTAAATCGTCATGCTATCTTAGACGCCTTTTCCTTTTAGAACATATTGATATTTAAAATATTTATTATACCTGCACCACAAGAGATCTTTGCGAGGCCAACGTTAAGACTATCGACGGGGCTGAGTACTGGACGAACCTTAAGATATAAATCAAGAACATGGAATCATCGACACGATGTGCTGTATAAAACACAAACTGCTTTGCACTCTAAACAAATTGTTTGTTGTTTACTAAAACTGGCTTGAAGCATGTGCACCCTTTACCTCCGCTGCACGTTTTTCATCAAACTGAGAACCCTCTTATAACTTGAACCGTATCTCGTGTTTTCAAGACGTAGAGTGCGTGTATAATATAATGTATCGTGGCCCTGCATTATATTAAAAGTAATATATCAACAGTAGAATATATTTCTCTTACACCTGAAATCCTCAAAGATTCTTTAAGTTCACCGCAATCTACATCTTTGTGTGTATTATATTTTTTCAGGCATATGCGATAAATTTTCAAGACAATGCAACGTACAGCGTCGAGTCCAATTTTACTCTGAAATCAACAAATATTTGGTTTGGATTTAGCTCTGGTTATTTAATTCTATTCATCATTATCATCATCACTATTTCAGCCGAAATACGTGCACTGCTGGACATAGGAAGGTCGCCACTTTGATTGATCTAGTTGATTTGCATCTTTCTTATTTCAAAATGACTTTACAAGATTTTCGTTTAAGGAAGAGGATATTTTTCTTATAACTTGCACCAAAAACCTGCGTGCTTAAGAGCAAACGTAATGTATCCTAGCCGTACATAATATCGAGCTCAATATATCAAGAGTTGAGCGAGCGCTTTTCTCTACACTCGGCTATAGAGTAAGCAAACCTTGCAGAAGAGGCACTATCGTGGATTTTCTTGTATGCTTCCATCTATACCTCTAAAAATAATTTTCTAACCACTTCCCATTACCATACTATGAATCATGCTCGCCTTAAGGAATCCGCAACTATCCTACTGCAAGACCAAGTCGCTCTTCCTACTTAGAGAAGAGTCGCTCGCTCTTGCATAAGTCGGGTTGGCAATTCCATACTATAAACTTTAAGTCTATATTTTCTCACCAATGTTCCTTCGCCAATGTCAGTGATGTTCAAGAGGAATTTAGGATGTGCTTCATCATTTCAGCTGAATGACGTCCACTGCTGGTTATACCTGCCCCAAGTGTATCTACTATCCAGTCAATCGACCAGTCTTGTGTGTCTACTATCCAGCGAATGCCCGCAGCCCTATCAGTCTCTGCAGTCTCTGTCTATAATCGTGCGTTAGTGTCGAGAAGATCTTTATTGTAGTAAACTAATCAAATGCCTTACCTGCCTTACGTGATCTAAAACAGATTACAAGTGAGAGTGTCGCTTCTAGACATTCCTGTTCTATGACTCAACCTTGTATTAGTATTCCCTATGTTTTTCCAGTTTCTACTGACTTCATCCTTCAGCCAGAAAATTCACTAGTCATTCTTTTACAATAGACGAAAATTACTCAAGTCATCTTGGCTTTATTTAGAAATCTTCATTGATTTTGTCTTAATATTGCTTTAAAAACTTTGATCTATTTAGTTCTTTAGAAATTGCATTTTCATCTTTAACTTACTGTCAAGATTTTTATTTTATTTTACGAGATTTTTTCCACTCTACGAAAATAGTCCTATTCAATTACTTCAAAAAGAAATGCCAGAAAAAAAAGATCACAATAGACTGAGTATCTCTTAGAATTTTATTAAATCTGAAATTCTCTTTTGAAACTATTGGAAATCTAAATCTTGATCTTAAGAACCAACTAAGATTATTTTTAGAAGCACCTAGTTCTTTATTTTTTATTGAAGACTAAAGATACGCATAGACAGACTTCTATCAAAAGTTTCAGATTGAAATGTTAAATCGTACGATAAATACGACAAAGTTCTAAGGATAAACCTAACCTAATATATTAAGCTTCGATTATTCCCACCTATGTTTTAAAACAAGCATCTTAAATATCATAGAGCAATTTGAGAAACTCATTCAAACAAGTAATTTAAAGACGCAATATTAAGTTCCAAAATACGCCCCATAATAACAAAATGAAGAAATTAATTCTGTCCTACGCAAACTTTGCTTAGCAAACTGTACGAAATATTTGTACACTGCCTGGGACAATTTTCTCTAAATGATTCTGGCTTATCGTTTTAGGTCTTAGAAATCAAATAAAGACATCGGACAGACTACTCTCTTAGGAAATTAAAGCTAAAATCTAGTAAAGACAAGGTTATTGCGAAATTAGATCTGCGTCCATAACATTTAATAATGTTTTTTTTAGGGTTCCGTACCCAAAGGGTAAAAACGGGACCCTATTACTGAGACTCCGCGATGAGTCTGTCTGTCTGTCTGTCTGTCCATCTGTCACCAGGCTGTATCTCATGAACCGTGATAGCTAGACAGTTGAAATTTTCACAGATGATGTATTTCTGTTAAATGAAAAACAGATAAAATAAATATTTAAGTGGGGCTCCCATACAACAAACCTGATTTTTTTGCCGTTTTTTTGTGATAATGGTACGGAACCCTTCGTGTGCGAGTCCGACTCGCACTTGGCCGGTTTTTAATAATTTAAATAACAGTACCATCGTTTCTCTTTGTAATGCCTACAACTTTAAACTAGTATTTAATTGAGGGATATTGTTATATCAATCTGCTTAGTGAATGCTTATCGCATCTCCACAACCCCGTAAGACGAATAGAAGAGGTATCAGATTCCCTGCTTTCTGACTAATCGTAGCGACTGTCAAACACAGAGTACCTAAGAAATTGAAAAACAAAATTAAATGGCGACCCATCTTCGAACCGACCTCGACAAGCATTGCTTAACTGAAGATCGATCTGTGCGTCTGTTATTATTTAGCCGCGAACTCCTCAAGGAATAAAGTTTTATATCAACCAAGAATAATCTTACAAAAGATAATTCCGTACAATCCACATCTACCTACATCCCTAAAACCAGAATCGTTGACATAGGCACAAAAAAGAAATATGACAAATCACCGAAAGAAGTCCATCCATTACAAAAGGGACCTAGAATATTCAGGACCCTTTTTATTCATACAACAAAAACATTGGCTCCAATAAAAAATGTAGCAGCAATAACAGTTAGATTTGTAGTGGGAAACAAAACAATGATGAACGCAAAGAATATTAGTGTGAATTTATATCAACCTTTGTTCTCCGGGTTCGGAATGCGCATTTTGTTAGTAGGACTCACGGCTTTGCAGGATGGTGAGCAACTTTTATTAAATACACTGTTTTAACTATGTCAAGAGCATAACTTAAAACAATATCAAAAAGAAACAAAAATGAATGTGACTAATTTTCAACGTTAACTGCTGTTGTTGAATATATTTTCAACAGTCAATCGCATAATTTGACTTGTCAACTTTGTGACGCGAAATAATTTATTTCAAGAAATCTGGTGTATGACATTTGTATCCATTAAATCTAATAAGCTGAAGAAATTGCTGTGTTGGATCTAATGTTGTCGGGCGGTTATCAAGAACATGAAGATATCCCCACATTGAAAAGAAGAAGGAATAAGTAAGAAAATACTTAGTCCAAAACCTAGAAGACCCTTACTCTGTACTCGTCCAGGTATCCTCAAACTAAATAAGACATTGCACATAATATCTATAGTACTACTAGTATATCGCACCCTCTACCACAAACTTCAAATCTCAATTGCAATTTTGCTTACCTCATAAGGCAATGCACGAGTGAGCACGAACAAACTCGATTACTTCAAGTAAATTCATGAAAGTTAGTATATTTACGATAGTGAGTAGTTTCTGTCATCGTTTATTAGTGGCTGTAAGTTTAACTAATATCTAAGTCGTAACTATGAACGAGTATATTAAATCTTTGCAGTAGCATTTAATGTATTATTTTACGTTTTGTTGATATATTATTCATTTATATATTTTTTCCTTGCCATCTCTCTTAGATACATGCCGAAACATTTCGATGTATTAGAACCCAAACATTGCTTTTATTAGTGTTCAATAGAACATCATCATCTGCCTAGCCTTTTCCCAACTATATTGGGGTCGGCTTCCAGTCTTACCGGATTCAGCTAAGTACCAGAGTTTTACATGGAGCGACTGCCTATCTGACCTCCACAACCCAGTAACTGGTAACACGGTACCTCTTGGCAAGACTGGTGTCAGATCTCAAGCTTCTGACTATCCGTAACGACTGCCAAAGATCTTCAAATGACAGCCGGGACCAACGGCTTAACGTGCTTTCCGAGGCACGGAGGACACTCGGTATGTTGGAATGGTCACCCATCCACGGACCGACCTCGTCAAGCGTTGCTTAACCTTGATGATCTACCCGTGCGGCTGTTATTATTAAGCCACGAGCTCCTCAATAGAACATTACTTAATAATTAGTTTTTAATATTTTTTTGTATACCAAAAATAGAATGTACTATACAAATTCATCAAATTTTGATAACATAAAAAACTTTAATCAGTACCTATACAAACATCAAATCAACAAAACAGCTTAGTAAAATAATGCCAACAATGGAATCCGACGACCATGAAAATTTTCACCATACAGCAATTTTACCCTAAACATTTTCCTTGACCTTGACCTTCATCCTCTTTGTCTGTGTGTACGTAGTAATAATGGAACATTCGCATAATAAATGGCGACACGTTCGCAAGGTAACATCGCTCTTTCATTTTTCTCACGGTCGATTAATCTTCTTGCGTTAGGATCTTCTGGTTGGTTATTCGACGAGTATATATCGACAAATGGCTGGGAATTTATTGTATACGGGTGAATGGTTCTCGAAGTATGGTAAGTGTTAGGGTTTTAGTGAGAGTTTTTCGCTTAGTTCTGTTTTAAGGCAGTTTGTGAGGAAGCAAACTGTAAATAAATTTGTCAATATGGTAAATGAAGACTTCTTTCACACTGGAACTAGTTACTATGGCTGGCAATTTTGTCTAAGTATTTAATTATATGAGACACCTCACTATCAGTAATCATGTTGTGTCTAAAAGTAGAATACCTGTAGACTTAAATCCATTACTCCCTACCAATCCTACCTGATTATTATCTACTTTTGCATAATTCGTGGGCCTATATCTACATTAAAATTATATTATACCTACTTTAACTATTACATAGGTAGTACAGTATGATATCTTCTAATTTCAACCCTAAATCAATACACAAATGCAAACTATACAATACCTACATGATATTAATGTGATTTGAGCTACTTAAAATAATTGTAAAGCTCAAATCATTTAGGATTAATTCCACAAATTCCGACTAGCATTGTTTTGGCGAATTTAACAACACGGAATATTGATCAAACAGAATGTATAATCGAGATGAATTTCACTTGGCTATCGGTAATGCGACCAATTTCGATTCTATTTGCGTAATTGGTCCAAATTGTAACACTGATAAAGCCTTTTGGGAACCAAAGAATGACTATGTGTTTTTGAGTGGTCTGTGTAAAACAGGATAATTACTTTGTTTATAATAACGTTGGCTTTAGCAACCATGACCTTACCATCTTCCTGCCCTTGTCCCATTACTTGGGGTCGGCACAATACGTTTTCTTCTTCTAAACCATCCTGTCTCCCGTCACGCTATCACTGACTCCTTTTCTTTTATATCACTCCTCACACAGTCCATCCATCTTTTCTTTAGCCACCTCCTCCCTCTCCATCCTTTATCCACATTTATATTCATAACTATTTTAGTAACATGCGTTTCATCACTCATCACATGAGTTTACACTAAAATCGACCTCGTGACTCCTTTGAGTGTTTTTAGTTATTCCTCACAGTTTCGGATTTCGCCATCTACGCTCACTTGAAACACTCACTCTGTATACTCTGAGTGTTCAAAAGTTTAACAACACAGTAATAACTTTTATCACATTATGCTTTTATAAAATTATACACAAAATCTTTGCCATCTTCAAAATAATATTGTTCCCAAACTTTTCAAACCAGCAAACATTTTCGTCGACACGAAAGCGGATGTCTTCGCCGGTACAATTTTAAAAGTTTTCTTTATTTTTTCTTCCCTGTTTTGAATTTTCAAAATTCTATTAATAAGTTTTTCTGTCATTCGGGCTGCGGTATACTTTCTCAAATATAAGACAGTGTGTTTATTTGACTTTTTAGTAATGTGCCAATCTTTGAATTTAATGATTTTTCTTTTACTCACCCGACCAGAAACGTTGATTTTTATGTACAAATTCCATACTTCGTGCTTCACGTATTATTTCAAACGCAATTGTAATATTATGACTTTTGATATTAACCCTACGTGTAACAAATAAGGGACGTCCTTCAAATTCTAGGACATCACATTTGTTGAGTCCTACATTATTGCTATCGATTTGAGCAATCTTAGCCGTCGGTTGTCATTCCGGAGAGGGACGCGATCGACCGTGCATCGGCTCCTATATTTATAAATTCCTGAATCTTACGTGACTGGCCTCTTACTTTTGCTTGCTGGGGAGTGCAATATTTTTATATTAAAGAAGGGAAAATTGTAAAAGAAATAACGTGCTCTTAGTAAAAGCTTTTACTGATTTGACTCAAAAAATTCTAACAATTGGTTACTAATGGCTCAATATGGTATCTAAGTATCGCTTTATCTCGCTAACATTGTTCAGAAGTTATGAAACGTTAACACCCAAAATCTATACCTAGTGTTCTGAACTGCCTCTCGACCAATTCAAAATCGTCTATTTCTGAAAATACAGCAATTTTTGGGCATTATCAATGTCAGAGGCGAGAAATACTGGGATACACTAAATATTTTTTCCAGCGTCCTATCCTAAACGTCGGGGAAATATTTTGTGTCCATAAATGCCGCACGTTTCTCAAAAACACTTTTAAACAATATTCCAGGCCAAATACGGATTTCCATCTATCTATTCCAAGTATGCGGATTATGCTGGGCCAACGCAAAAATGTATGTAAATACATGGAGGCCACACTAAGATATTTCGGAAACAAATCTTTGCACGCGTCATTTAAAGCGTCCTTGAGAGTCGGATTGAATTTACTAAATTATGAGCATTGGCTTGTTTAAGGATATGCCCTGGATTTGTGAGTTTAATATGTAATAGTAAAATTAAAGACGGTTCGTAAATATAAATTTTAAGTTAAGAAAAAATCCTGGAATAAGCTCATGCTGTAGAATTTTCAGCTGTTCAACAAAATACTTGTACAAAGATTTCTACATGAACCACTTTTTTCATTATTGTTGTCTACGAACTAAGTATCATTACAATGTTTCAAGAAATATGTAACTTTAGTGAAAGACTTACCTACTATAAAGTATATTGTGGTTGACGAAAAACTTTGATGTTCTGACTGAACGAATAACTAAAAAGAAGAACAAAATGCAAGCTCTCTTGGTTAAAAAATAACAAAAGAATGAAGTATGTGATGTACCGTAAGTAGAAAAGAAAAGTACAATTGATACAGAAAGAGTGAGTGTAGGAAATTAAGTAAATAGACCGGCGGGTAAGCAAGTCGACGGCAATAACATAAGTCCCAAGGAGCTACGGGAATATATTGCTAAGGATGATAAATAGACGTAGTTAAGCTGTAATAATACTGTTGTAGCTCACAAAGCAGTATCTTAGCTTTGAATATGGACGCGTGACTACGCTTCCTTTGGTTTAATATATCTTGAAAGACTACCGACTAGATTATCATTTCAAAGTACTGTGTGTAGTATTAAAAACGTTCTGAGAAAAGTTTCGTTTTGTTAAAGAAAGCTACAGACTCTCTTTATCCATGGTAGCCTAATGTAGTATCTATTGATCTGCACAAAACGTTAAACAAAAAATTGTTGATGAAAAAATACATTTTTGTTTTTTGTTACGACCTCTTGCTGTATATTTTACACTTCTAGATAAAATTGGCATAGTTGCACCTAGATTTTATGAAAAAGAAACCTTATAATCGAAAGATTCTACAGTATTTTTTCCTCGTATCATTAATGAATGCGTTTGGGTTATATAAACCAATCATTGTAATCTCCTTGATCCATCTAATGGCATCTAAACACCACGTTATCTTGGTCAAATCTTCACCACTTACAAAGGACTGTTTATCCCTAAAAGTTCAGTTGAGCGCAATTCACTAATTAAATAAATACTCCAGTTTAACTAGTTTGTTTAGAATGACGTGTGGGTGTTTGTGGGCGAGCGATAGTGCTGGGCAATGCTGGGCAATAATTAAATTGGTCGAGGCCGAGATACGGCGCTGGGAACGATAGATGGGTGTTGATTGGATCAACTGCCGATCGAGGCACAGTTGTTGGAATTCAGATGGTGGATGCAGCTATTCTGATGTAATATGTCAGTTTGAGAACTGCATTGTAAGTATTATAATCGTTACTATGTGGTTTTGATTGAGTTACCTCTGTGGTATAATTTTATTTTAATTTATTTATTAGGAAAAACAAACGGTTACACATTATATTATAAATAAAAAATTAAACAAAACAGTGTGATAAATGTACAACCAACGACTTTTTCCACAGAATATTTAGGAATCTTACAAAACTAATACGACGTTAGCTAACAATTCGTAACATATTTAAATCAAAAAGTACATTATTTTCAAGTAAAGTAAAAACGGCAATCAACAATATTATAGATTTCTGCTTTTTGTCGTTTTGATCAAGTATTGATTAGTATATTTTATGAGATTTTATCAGAGGCTTCGCCTGCGTGAAAGTCGTAACAAGATCCTATGTCGTAATCCAGACCATAGCCTACCTGTGTTTATTTTTTTTTCGAAACCTATCACCATACCAGTTTAAGTAGGATAAGAAATAGAATATCATGATATTTTTTTTACATTTCGCATACTTACTTAAAAAACGAGGAATACCTAAAAAACTCTTTCTATATCTCGAAAGCTATCGACTAAAATCAAACTGATACATTGGCGTGCGCCGTGATTTAGTATCGCACTCTGAAATCCTTTTATATTCCTCCTTGAATAAGATTAAATACTTCACATTCTTTGTATGTAGCAGGAAGAATTCAATTCAGGAGCGTAACACGTACGCAGAGCTTTAAGTGCTTCTTTTATTCCTAAATCAAGATAGCACATAAGACGTCACAATAAAGCTATACGCTATGAAGTTCAAGTAGGAAGAGCAGTACTGAAAAATGTGATAAAAAAAGTTAATTCAAAATATCAAAAATCCCGACTGCTTTAAAAGTGAACTAAAAAGACGTAAACAAGAAGAAAATCATGCTTTGCAATACCAGATGTATTCGCCGACTGCACAGCATGATTTTTTAGTTCACTTTTAAAGCAGTCGGGTTTTTTGATTTTTCGAATTAACTTTTTTCATTTATAATTTTTTAGTATTTTTTTTAGAATTAGGTACGTTTAAACATATAAGTGTTTAATATATTTGAAATCACCTCTTTAAACCCTTTATTTCGATACCCCACACGATGAATTTGGAAAAAATAAATTTGGTTCCCCACAATATGGCGCCCAAAATACGCCATTTTTCTATTTTCCAATATTAATGTAGCCAGTGACACTCGCAGGGTTAAGACAAATCGATTGACGTAAGAATCATCAAAATCGGCCAACGCGTTTGGTCTCTAGAACGCCACATAGGAACAAACATACATACATACATAGACTGATAAACACATTATCCTCCTTCGGCAGACGGGTAAAAAGGGCACAGTTTGTGATTTGACTAGCTTATGTGTAACGCACTCAATCAGCGAAAATATTTTATTGAAAGTTAAAATGTGAGTGATTGTATGGGATTGACAAGCGATATCGAAAAATTAATCCCTTACATATTGACATTTCGACTACCTATAGCCTTCACCGACATCGAATACCTCTTGTCTAGAGAGTCTCTGGGATCTTAATGTCGCGATTTAATAAGTTACTTCTAGGCAAGTTGGCCTGCATGTCAAGGCGCGGGGTCTCAGTAGCCGTGGCTTGGTCACCCACTGTGAAGCGAAGAGGAACCCGAGAAGGGTCGTCAGGGCTTTTGCCGATTAAGCCAACGACGTAGCGGCCAACACATAAGTTACGGTGCCGCTTGGTAACAGAAGCGACATCACACCTTGGCCTTTACGGGGACGCTACTGTCTTATGGCGGACGCGGTGGGGCCGCAGGGGAGGTCCCTATCCCTTGTAGCTGGAAGGTGGTAGGTCCTGTGGCGGGGCCACTGACCGAGGACCAAGGGTGCCATGCACGGGGTCGTCTAGCACCCATTCGCTGGTTTGGTCCCTGGGGTAGTTACGGCGTGCAATGTGTTCTGGTGCGCCGGTGATGGGAGGTACCCCCCAGAGAAGGGTCCGGTGACGGACAGCCGCGGTGGATTCGCGGTGAGTGCTAACGCGTGCCCGTGTTCTCACCATAAGCGGCACAGTAGGACACTGTGGAGTTTTAGAGGGTTGGATTCCTACATAACTGAGCTCCACGGGGAGATCCCCGTGGTGGCGCAGTATGCATGAGCATACATCCACGATAAAAAAAAAAAAAAAGGCAAGTTGGCCTCATCGTCTGTCAATGTCAATGGTCAAATACGAGCATATTATCAAATATTATAATATAACTTAATTGGCAGTGGGCAGGGCACATTGCTCGCAGAACGGATGGCCGATGGGGCAGAAAGGTTCTGGAATGGCGACCGCGAACCGGAAGACGTTGCGTTGGAAGGCCGCCCACCAGGTGGACCGATGACCTGGTGAAGGTTGCAGGAATCCGCTGGTTGCGGGACGCACGGGACCGGTCAATGTGGCGACGCTTGGGGGAGGCCCATGTCCAGCAGTGGACGTCTTTTGGCTGATATGATAATGAAATGTTATGTCTTTGAAGTTAGGAAACAAAAGAAATTTTTAATTTCGTTCTAGATTTTTCACAGTTACACGTAGTACCTACCTACTTATGTACCAGTTATTTTAAAAAAAACATCCTTGAGTTAAATCGGCAGGCCAAATGTCTCGCCGACAGCGAATTCACACATCCCTAAACATATCTCCGAAGATCCCTCACACGAATTGTGTAATTCACTACAATTTGGGACTTAATCAAGATGTTTTAAACACTTGATGTATTAAAGGTTCTTAGTTACTTTCAAAGTAAATGTTGGCTGTTTGTTGGGCCTTTAATTGCTGTTTGTATGAAGTTGATTGCTTCGTTGTTTGGAAGTTTTATCGAGAATATGTTGCTGAACAAGTGAATTATGTAATGGTGAAAGATTTTCTGTGATCAAAGTTACTCGTTTATCAATTAACATTGGTGATGTCTTGTAATTAATAGCTCTGGGTATGAGCGAAAGGGGAGTGTTGAAAAGTTAAACGTTTTGCGCCAACCCCAAATAAAACATAGGCAGAGTTGATGATGATTACACAATAAGTTTTATAAAAATAGGAAGTCAACTGTAATGAAAAATAAAATCAATAAGGACTTTAAAATTGAATTTTCTAACGAACTATTGTAAGAAAATCTTTATTCATAATAAAAAAAATATGTGTCAGTATTGAATTTTTGGAAAGTATTACAAGTAGCAATGGACTCTGATACGCTGAACTGAAAACTATTATGTATCCCAACAACAATTATTTAAGGCTCACGTAGGCCTAACAAAATTTTTATTGTGTCTATTTTCTTCGATGTAATAATATTTGTATGTGAGAAGGAATAAATTACATTGAATTAAAAAAAAACGTAAAAAGTTCTTTATTTGAATATGTATTTTTTAAGAATATGTATTAGCGTTGCCTATGGTAAGTTGGTAACATACTTACTGAGTCCATAGCAAAGATATTTATTAAGTAGACTGTGGACAACATTTATTTGCACTTATGTAAAATAGTTATATGATTTAAATATTTTAACATAATTTCTCCTTCATTCTCAAAGCAATTGTGAGCATAGGCGTTAAGATTGTAAATAGCTGTAGTTTTAAAGTTAAACACAACATGTATTTAGAATAAGCAAGCAGTAGTACGCCAATCGATATTACACAAGGCCCAAGCAAAATAGCGCTGCCCTAAATTATAAGCCCTAAATCCTTAGTCCCTAGAAAGCTGGAGGCGGCTTATAAATAATAAGCCGATTTCAACCCAACACGCTCTCTATTTCAGTTTTGGTCTAAGGTATTAAATGCTGCTGTTTTGTTTATGCGTTTCCAAGATATTAAATGAAATGGGAAGATTTGTTTTGGGATGATCTTAATCTTTTCCATTTTTCGGGTTGGTAAGAAGGCTGATGTATGTAAAAGACATGCTATGGTAATTTTTTGTTAAATCTGAAAGTTAAGCTTGTTGGCTGAATGTCTCAAACTAGCTGGTAGACATTCAATGGCGTATTGAACACCCAGTGCGAATGCAGTGCTCCTATTCAGAGTATTCCCCAGTTGCTGGATTGACCCAACCTGTCCATTTACTTGCTCCCTGGATGACCTGTACAATGCCTCTGACGATGCAATAAACGTGGCAACATACTGGACCCCAATAGTTTGATTAAATGTACCATCGAAACCAAAAGAAAAGAAACCGAAAAAACGCTCAATCGGGTTAACGTTAACGCCAATTTGTATTGAAACTGGATAAGCGCCGCCTGGTGACGGTAAGACGAAACCTCTTTTTTTGTAGACATTTTGACATTTGAGATCGTTTACGTTATCACGAGTGAGTACGTTGAAAAACTGGATATAAGCACACTGGACACATAGCTCATCTCGTAGAGAATGGACTGACTACTCTACTCAAAAAGGTTGATTTGGTAGTGAAGCTAAATATCCAAGTTAGACTAATCTTTAATTATGATTAAATCAAATAATAAATAACTAAACAATTATCTTTGATTATTTTATTCAGTGGTTCACATTTACAAACATAAATATTAAGCATACCTACCTACACGTGCTTATTTTAAACAAAACATAGTAGTTTGACATTTTTAATGCAACATAAGAACCTAATCTCAGTTAACAAAAAAGTTAATTCACAACACGTTTTGCTGACTGTAAGTGTACGATTTTATGTATAGTATTCAATCTAAAAAACCTAGGCGTGCCTGGAATTTCAATTGAATAAAGTTACAGGTAGAATAAAAGCTGTGACCTGAACAGTACCAATATCTATAAAATTTACCAATTTATTCAGACTATTCTAAATTACAAAAATAAAATAAAATAAAAACCCGACACATTTTATTTACATAATTTATCTTGTAGTAGACTCGCTTCGATCGACAATCTATTGAACACCTAATTATAACACGATATCTTGCGAAAACACCCCGACTCAAACAGTAAAACGCCCATAACTTTAGAATGGCATAACCGATTTGCATCAAACATAGCTAAGAACACTCTCGATAAGGCCAAAATTAATAAAAAAATACAAAATCGATTCATCCATTTAGGTTATGTAACCTAAACAGATAAATCGATTTTGTTTTTTTTTTGCCACATGCAGACAGACAAACATACGACACAAGACCAGACACGATATGACACGACACAAGACAGACAAATAAACAAACACAGAGGTACACACGTCAAACTTATAACAGTTATAACAACTTCTTTTTCCGTCGGGGTTTAAAAAAATAGTAGAAAGGCAAGAAAAACAGTTATTTAGTACAGACTTAGGGAAAAACTAATTAAGGTTACACTAGTCGAAAATTCTTCCATACAAACGTAGTCTAGGGATTATTCCACTGTTTGACGATGTACGTTCAAAATAAAAAGTGATATCAATTTGTCTCATCATTATCTAGCCCTGTATGGGAGCCAAAAAGTAAAAAAATAAAATATTTGAAAGTTATGAGCGTCGAAAGTTCCACATTTCGACACTAGAAATTTTAACGCATTTTTGGGCGCGAATAAATACCATAAGAAAACGAAAAATTGCAAAACGGCTTCCATGCAGGTTTAGATTAGTAGTTCAACCATGCAAATAATTTTATTTTGAACATATAGATTTAGTTGTTTTTTCATGATATCTAGACTGCCAAAGGTCTGTTTATAAAATTTCACGCGCTCGGTTTCGTCCTAAATCATTATCCATTTCGCTACAAATTTGTAAAAGTGTGTATTCGTACGCGAACTAGGTTCCTACTGCTGATCACAGCATCTATCTCTTCCGTACGTGTTGTCCGTTGATATAAAATGCATTTAATCCCGCGCACAAAATAGTTCGTGCCGTCGACTAGTGTAACCTTAATATAAAATTGTGTCAATGCTGTTCCAAATCGATCTCATTAATTTGTTTTTGAAGAGAACCATTGTTCATCGCAATCCGATAAATAGTTTCAATTAATCTACGACACTTTGTCCACCAAATCCTCAAAATGACTACCCCATTTCCCTATAAATCACTGCAAGGGTTGGCCAACCCTTTCATCATACTCGGCTCGCCTAAAATCATAATATATCCAAATGAAAATTAAAATCGCCTAATCCTACTCAATGTTAATCTCATTGCCATACAAATTAGTTCGCACCCGACACATTATACAGAGTTGGGGGCCAGAAGTACCCCAATCACGCGTTATAGAGGTCCAGGAGACGTAGGGTCTCTAATTCCGGATTTAATCATTATAATCGGGTGCGGTCACGGTGACATTAGAATACTGGAGTGATTCTAACTTAGATTAGTCGGTCGTTGGATAGGATTGCTTCGATGGATGACAAGGATTCGATTTGCATATGATAAGTGTGGGTGTAGTTAGTTTTGATGGTGGCTGTTCATATTTAGATGGCTGTGATATTAGATAAATGACAACTACTTCCAAACATAATATGCTAGCTATTTCCAAGGTGTGATATAATATGGCTGACTATAAGTAACTTTAGTTCCGATTGCCCAAAACATCGTTATAATAGATAAAAAACTTAAAAAATAAAAAATGCAAGATTAGCTAGGTATTTTACTTGTACATAAATAGATTGATTCTAGTCAGAGAAATGTGAGTAAAAAATTATTGCCTATCCTGCCTAAACAATTCCAAGTCACTGGCGTGGAAGTTTGTGCCCCACAAAAGTTGTGAACGATAGAGCATTCAGTATTGACGCTTCTCTCATGACAGGTTATGTTGTTTTTGTTTATAAGTAAATATTAATTGTGTGTGTAATAACACACCACCCAATATTATTTGTTTGTACCAAGAACAACATTTCTGGCTTTGATCCGGTAACCTTATACTTTAGGGGCCAAGCATTGAGATCAAAAGTAGCTAGAAAATTGAAAGATGAAGAACAGACCTCGTCCCACCAGCCCCCTTCTACCATCGGATATCTAGACGCACTGCAAGTTACCATCCTTACCTTGTTGCCATTCCACCAATACGCACCAAGCGCTTCCAAACATCCTTCATAATGCGCACAGCGAATGAGTGGAACTCACTACCTGCGTCTGTGTTTCCGAACGCATTCAACCCGAATCTCTTCAAAGTTAGAGTGAACAGGCTTCTTCTGGGTAAGCTCGCTCCATCGTCGACTCTGTCTCTGTCACCTTTGGCCTAGACTAGAGTCAAGAGCAAACCCATCACAAATAAAAATAAAAAAAATAACAGAAGTGGTCCTTTGCCCAGCTGTGCGATAGTAAAAGTAGCCTATGAATTCAGCGAGAGTGTAGCTTTCTATACCTAACCAAGTAATCAAAGCGAATTTATAAAATATTCAACACGCCTAAGAATTGGAACTTTTTCTACTGCAAAAAAAAACTAATATTTTTTTATTGTAAGTACTAAATTAAAGTTGCGGGAATACGTACGTGAATTACTCTACGCATAACACTGTTACAACACCAACATATCACGTCTGCTTGGCGACTATTTGTCACTGCAGGGATCCAGCAGAATATCAGCGTCAGGCATATTTGCCTGACACGTGCTGAGCTGACTCCCATTTGGTGCAACCTTGAGACGCACACCGCCCTGTGTTTTGATTGTTTTGATTGCCAAAATTAATGTTACTGGTGTCACTTTTACTTTTGTTTCGGTTTCCTTTTTCTTTTTATGTTAGCACTTTGTTTTTATACATACCTACATGAAAATTGTAATAATTTAATTAAGATTTTGTGTATTGTGTTGTATCTTTTGTGTGCACTAAATAAATGATTTATCTATCTATCTATAAATGTTAGAATTCTCGTAATCGGATTAATACTGCCACTACCTTTGACAGATTTTATTAAAAAATACTTAACTCTTCATTAGAATACTAGTGGCCCACTCCGGCTTTGCCTGGGTCATTACAATTTCAGCCTATAGCCATTCAAATAGGTTTAGTGGTGAGAAATATTCATGTAGGGTAACCTAAACGTCTGAACAAACTCTCAAAATTCGGGCTCTCTCGTTATTTATATTAGTTCAGATTAGTACATGCAGAGTACGTCGTCTTTTGTTACAATAACTGGGGCATTCTGTAGGAAGATAGTTGTCACTGTTTTTGCGCGAAATTCGAAACGCGAATTCATGGAAACGAGAAACTGACTGATATTTAGCTGCATTCGCCCGTGTTCTGTAGATTCCTGGCAAAAATTCTATTCGATGAAAACTGTTTCGGTTTTCCAGATTCTTCTTGAAAGAAGTTTTTTTTTTTAATTTGCAGAATTTGTTTAATTTATTAAACACTTTGCATAACAACATAAAACCTAAAAACATACAGAGGTAGCCTTAACACCATAGGCAATTTTTACCAGTCAACCTTCGGGTTATAATTAGGAAAACCCACAAGACGTTATTTACGAGTATATCCGCCAACAGATTTTTTTTTATTATCCTAGAATGTGTCATGTGAAAGACCTCCTCCATATTTTCCCAGACACTCTAACCATTAAAAATAGAGATAACAATTAAGGTACAAAATATCTGATTTGCTCCTTGACATTAAAAAAACTTAATAAGCCCACATAACATAACACTACTCGAAGAGAAAACAAACGTTTGTATTTTTAATACCGACAGCGGACAAGTGTCAGACACTCGCTTCGCAATTTGTGTCGCAGCCTGAATTCAATTTAATAGCGTCGCGTAAACGCGTCTAAAACTACTAGCACTGACAACTGGCAAGCCCATCCTTCACAATTTCCAATTAGAGTTCACAACTGTAGAAAGTTTTATTAGAATTAATGTCACACTAGGAATGTTAGTGCCTTCTGAAGTAATAGCGAAATCGTATTGGCTTTTATAACTGTCTAAACTTTAAAATATAGTGCCAATAATCCTTCTCATCATTTACCGGGTCTCGCAAATTTTAAGGCTTTTTGGGTCTCTGGGTTAACCTTTGGTTGACTTCTGTAACTAAGTTGGTGAGCTATAAGCTTGTAATCTCCTTCTGGACCTTTTTGCATAGTTAGTAAAGGTTAAAGAGGTGCTTTTGTAGCTATAACACTATGTAATGAAACTGACGGTTTATGGGTATGTTTTTTGAATGAGTTTTTGCAGGCTCTTTGAGAGCTTCTATTATGTTACTGTAGACGTTTTTCGGGTCTTGTTTTTATTGCTAAAAGTTCAACTGGACACGCAGTGGCAGAACAATACAAACCAATTCTGGTTTAATGGAACCAAAATCAAACTCGGAACTCAACCTATATTAAATTTATGAAAGACTAGCTGTTGCCCGCGGCTTTGCTCCCACAGGACCCGTTTTCAGGATTAAAAATGTTATTCGGGAATAATGTAGCTTTCCATAGGTGAAAGAATATTTGAAATCGGTCCAGTAGTTTCGGAGCCTATTCGGTACAATCAAACAAACAAAAAAATCTTACCTCTTCATAATATTAGTAATATTAGTATAGAATAGAAAAGAAGTTGACACTAATGACAAATTGTTTGAAAATCGAGAGTCTCAAGATGGCGTTCAGATCTAAACATTGTGGTGTGGAATGGACTGCCTTAGATGACGATAAAAAATTTCATAACTAGTTTAAGAAAAGGAAGTTAAAAAGAATTAACAGACATACTTTAATGATATTTAAATAGAGTACTAAAGCACTCAAGAAAACACCTCGACCAACTATCTCAACGAAAATGTAGTTTTCAACGCGAGACTTCATATCCTGCGCTCATTAATCTACGTTATCTGTAGCGCCCAAGTTGTTGTGACCTACTAAACTTGCCAGCGTTGGTTGAGCACCGAAATGTTTCAGCCTGTCTTGTGTCAGATTATTTTTGTTTTTGTTTGCGCATTTTGTTTGTGTGTGTGTTTTGGACTAAAGGGGTTCCTCTTAAGACCAGAACACACACACATGTTTAGTGAAATGTACAGTCGAGATGTTTATAAGTTCGTCACTTATTGAATTTTATTCTTATTAAGTCAGTATAAATAATAATATTTCAAGCCGACTACTGAAAAACTATCAATAGATAAAAACCTTTTTTTATTTTTCTCTTTTTGGTTATGGTACATAATTAACAAGTTCTATAGTAAGGTACCTTTAAAGCACAAAGTTATACCAGAATAAATTACTCAAAAAACATAAAACTTGAACATATCCCGGTAAACTATACATATCTGCGTACCCCTTTAGAGCGAACCGGCGTTATGTTATGTTATAAAAATGGCGTTAACAATAAGCAGACATGCGATTGCAGAAATTCCGGGAGATTTACAGTTTTTTATTGATGAGTTCTGTTGTATATCTCCAAAGATCTATCATCATATCTTCACAAACAAAAAAATAATCATCAAAATCGGTTCACCTAGTAAAAAGTTTGGAGGTGGCAAACATTAAAAATATATAAATTCACAATGTGTTCGAATAATCAAAACCTTCTTCATGGATTGACAATTTACTCGAAATATAAATTAAAATCTGTTTTTAATTTATTTATCAGGATATAATGTCTTCTATTGCCTTATTTTTAAAAACGTTTCCTAGGAATTTCTACTGTATAGTGGGTGCGTTTATAATTGTAAGCATTTAAACTTACATACACCCAGAACAACTGAATTAATCGTTAACTTAACAAATAATAACATACCTTAAGGTGACGAACTTATTTTTACTGTGACTGTACTATAATACCACATTATCTTTTGTGTGAGTGCGGTTGCAAGCGCCCTGTTTAGACAGGGTTTGTAAAGGATTTCGGCCAATCGGATTGGAGCACTGTGTTGTTTCGAAGTTCGTATTATCTTTGGCGTTCACTCGCTCAGATGCAGAGCTTATGTCTAGGAAGGAGGAGATAATTATGGTATAGGAAGACAAACTTAGTATTTTCGTTCTCAACTCCTGATGTGTATTATTATGTGATCTAAATTAATGTGTAGTGCCCGCTTTAGACCTGATAATTCACTTTATTATATTGAAACAATCATTCATTTAAAACAATTATCTAGGTAGCAAAAAGTGCATTTCAGGAATCGGTGTATTTGGTACTTCTTTTTTATCGTAATATGACACTGACTTCTGAAACGAAAGTTATTTTGCAGTTTTTATTTTTTGCATTGGAATTTGGCACACGTGCTTAGAAAGCCCCATTGAGCTAGGAAAAATATGGAGGCGCCGCGATGTTCTATACATACATTGGCTTATACAAATATGAGTGAAATACGATACAGAATGTGAAACATCGTTTTGTTTCATTCTTTCTAATGTAGTAATCGTATTTGACAAAAGAGACAACAATATTTCAGTTATTGCTCATTATGGCAACATTTGTTATGACGTAGTGACAGTTGTAGGTACGTGCCATATTCGCCATATTATGTGACACATTTTGTGGTTGTGTTCGTGGTAGTCCTGCTGTCAAATGGTTTTTATTTTTGTATTATTAATGTGTGTGTGTGCCGTGATTAATACAACCATAGAATCGGCAGCCATTTTAAGTGCCATTTTAAGGTTTAGGTAGGCACGTTTTTTTGTAGGTATTTCCAGTCCATATTATTTAATATGTCTATGAAAAAGCTCACATAGAGTAACATATATATTGTGACTATTGTGAAGGTCCAAAGAATAAAAAAGTATAGAAAGTAAGAAAAAGCAGAAGAAGGAAAAGAAAAACAAAAAAGAAGGAAGGATAAGTATGGAAAGTATAGAATTGATTACCTCCTTTTTTTTTAAGTCGGTTAAAAGGTACTGTATCTTCATCTCGTTAATGGAGATTTGTTCAAAATCTCTAAAACAATGACCAAACTTCTTTCCTTGCTGTTCAAATTCCACCAAACCTAACAGTTAAACCAAATATAAACCGAGCCGTGTACAACCAGCACAATTGCTTACAAAGAGAACATTTTGCTAAACATCACTATATAAATTGCTCGTAAACATGAGCTACTCGGTTTTACGACCAGGTGGTTGGTTTTTCTCCCTTTTTCCTCTAAGGGGAGTATGAGCCATGAGCAATAACATCCAACTTGATCCGACGATGTAGGATGCAAATAGCTTGCGTCTGTTATGATGGTTTAGAACTGCCTTGCGGTTCGATTCCGTTGAAAAGCTTTTAGGAAGTAATAGCAAAGTCTTTTGTTTTGATTGTTGAACTATATTTATTGTAGTTATTTAACTGGCAAGGAAGAAAGATAAAAATAAACTGAGTAAGAAAGAACATGTGCTATCTTCATAGGTAAACGCACATCTTAACGTTTTGGATTGCCATTTGTGATTATCAATATTCAAACAAGATACTGCTACAATGCTTGCTTTAACGCCTTTGGGTGAATTCATGGTTACGATGATATACTAACCGGTAGGTATTTCGATTTCATCCACGGCCATCACACGCTATGCTCTAAAATATGCAGCCAGAGTAACCTATGCGCTGCATCGCCGATGTCGTGAAGCGGAAAAGTTTTGGGCCAAACAAATCTAAATTACTTTCGTGCCAGCGATATGAAGAAAAAAAATATTCACAGCCCAACTTCACCCAATGCTGAGCAAAGGCATTTTTATCCTTGTGCCAGTCTTCTGACTGGCATGCAATTTAATTTGTGTTAATAACTTATCAAGTTTTCAGACAGAACAGATTCGAAAACATGTGACATCCACCAAACCGCAATGGGTCCACGTGGTTGGATTACGGCCCATTCCCTATCATAGAGAGGAGGCCTGTGTCTCAGCCATTAAAAAGGCTGATTATGAAGTTTTCAGATGCGCTTCAAAATTTTTGTTCACGCAAAAAAATGTTTTCTCCTGACAAAGGGACCAAAACAATCTCTTTAGTTTCTATGCAATGTACCAAGACGTTTTCGGCACAATTTCGTCTAGTAATAGTCTAGCCATAAATGCTTGGAACACAATACTTTACGACCAGCAGTTAGGTCGTACTCTTAAACTTATCTTTACTACCTAAGTCCCTAAGGTGTTTAAACCTATGTACGATCTGGTCAAACCAATTTATGTCTTCATCAGATAAGTTCTAATTTAGTTGATTGTAAGATAGCACCAATTTCATGTATGTACCTATGTAGGTCATGAAAACATAGAATATAGTAGACCGGTGGTCTGTAACTGTGGGATGTCGTTTGCTACGGAGACGAAACTCTGGAGTTGGCCGGCGGGGATACCTTTGATGAGACCGTCCAGCTTTCCGAGCTCGAGGTGGCAAGAGTCGTGGCGTCGATCCTAGAGCTGGGTTTAGGTTCCTTAAACTGCTGAGGAGCAGAGAGTCACCCATCTCGTTAGTGACAGTTGGAGATGCGCAAGACCAGGTACCCACCTGGGGCTTCGAAGAATATTTCGAGCGTTTGGTCCCCCGCGTTGGAAGGGCAGTTGGTGCTTTGCATAGACTGCTGCCCAATCTCGGGGGACCTCGGGCAGAATTTCGCTACCTCCACGAGGGTGTCGTGCTATCGATAGTCGTTTACGGGGCAAATGTTTCGTCAAACAGACTGTCAGGTGTTCGACGCTGCACGACTAAAATCAACAGCCTGCAGCGAAAAATGGCCATTCGTATCGCACGAGGATATCGAACAATATTCTTTGAGTCGGCAACACTCCTGGCACGCTTTACTCTACTTGACATTCTGGCAGATATGGATGCGAGTGTTTATAACCAGATCCGCGCCATCCACCAGAATTGTGATAGTGTGCCAGGAATCGCTGTAGTAAGGCTGAGGCAGAAGGAACGGCGACAACGAGCGGCGAGCGGCTTCAGCAGCTGCAATTTTCGTGCAAGCGCGTTGTCAAAGGTGTCCTGCCGCACTTCGAAGCCTGGCTGAATAGACAGGAACGCATTTCCTACCGGTGCACACAGGTACCGACCGGACACGGTTGCTTCGGTGAGTACTTAAATAGGATTCGGCGAGATACCATGCCAAAATGCCACAAAATGCTCGCAAAGACGGCAGCAAAGAGATCACGTAATATTTTTTTCGCACATATTACTTGCTGACCGAATATTTGAAATAAAATCTATACTAATATGCCATAAATATCGAATTGCCCAACAATAACGTAGCAATGTTCATAATGACCAGACAATGTGATAAACAATTAAGGTTAAATCAGTATTACATTGTCCGATTTAAATTGACTTGATTCATATTTCCCGGGCAGCATACATAGTGCCTTGGTTAATCACTTGTTCCATGACATATGCACGTAGACGCATTTCTATAAAAAAATAGTCATCGAATCGTTGTCCTTTAACTTTATTTATTTAATTAAGGACAACCAACAAAGCTTACACCAAAAAATACATGTTACAGTACTCATATTTTTACATTTTATAGTGTAGCCTTAATTAAAGGCTGCCACGGCATGCATTAAACAAAGGAATAGGAAATGTAGAACAGTTATAATCAGATTTTACCCTCTTTAAATAGATTGTTACATAAATACATTGTTACATAAATACAGTTTTATGTAACGTAAATCCGACATATATACAAAAACTCATGAATGTATGCTGGTTTTGCTCGATTAATCCAAACAATTTTGTTCAAAGTTGCAAAAAAAAAAAAAAAAATATATATAAACATATTCCAAGTCTTTACATTTATGTTTCTGTAAGTGAAAAAGACAAAAGAAAAAATAAACAACAATATTCTTTTCTCCTTTTCACTTTTGAGATAATGCCCTATGCAAGACAGACTTAACTTTATGTAAAGAGTAAGACATTTTTTTTTTCTTTAGGACAACAAAATATGATAGTGTCCAGTGAACCACCTCGTTGTTATTTACATTACCTATCATGGTCAGTAGCCGTAACAAGAGGAGTTGCGTACCTTCTATTCTTAGAATTGAAACAGCAGCAGTAAGGTACTTAAACTAGGGGTGTTGAAACCATTAATATTATTTCATAGCAAGTACCTAATTAGCGAACTGGTTTGAACATCATAACAGCGCATAAATTCTAACAAAGTAGACTACTTATTATTGCGGTTGTAAAAGTTCAAGTACAGAAAATTGGAGGTTACAAGAGGCATAGTGTGTTTTCGTATTGTTTTATTTAATTTGTCTAGACTGGAGAAAAGTTAATAAACCGAGAAAGATTGGCCCTTAGTGCAGAAGAACGGAATTTTGCTATTTTAGATTATCACGATCATGAGAATCTTCAGTCAATAGATGTCTATTGTTGGACATAAGACGTTACCTAACGTCGCTACAGGGGTCTCTTACGGCCTTCACCAGATCATCGGTCCACCTTGTGGGAAGCCTGGCAACACTGCATTGTGGTACGCGAGAGACACTCCACATTCGCATCAAAATTTGAATAAAATTACCGACATATACATTAATACGTATATTTATTTTTGTCGTGTATTTTTCTTAAATTTTCTCTATGGCACATTTAATACAGCTGCATTTTTCCCATGTCAAAAGGAAAAAATGCACCTGTCAAAAAACCAACCAAACCTTTCAAACAAAATTCAATATCACAGTACCAGTAATTGACCACCGTGCCGCTCAAAATAACACATTGAGCATTTTACTAAATATCGCAAAATACTTGAGTCGTAAACGAGAACAGGATACTCAACTTCACGACAGTAGTATTTGCTTGTATTTTTCTGTCGGTAAAACAGAAAATTTTAAAACCAGTAGAAATGTCACGACAGCTGCGCGGTGTTAAATTTTACAGAGAACTAGGGTGAATAGATGTGGCCTGTAATTAGCCAACACCTTCGCCGACTTATAAGTAAAATACCTACGCAATACACGTAGGTAAACCTTTGAATTCCTTTGATTTTATAGGAGGACCGTTTAGAAGCAATAAAATTGGTCAACTTCGTCTAATCCAAAGTCGATACAGAGAAGTATCTTGGTCTCCATGTAGATAAAATCTGACGTGGTAGCAGCACCTAGATAAACTAAGATCTAAACTATTCTTTTATAGTGGTGTGGGGCACTGCAGCCAAAATAAATCGAAACAATATATCAGAATAAAATTATTAAACTATTATTCCATTACAACTATCTAACTACTACAGAAAAAAAATATAAAGAAACTAAATTGATGAAATTTTCGCATATTTATAAATATAACGCTTGCCTATTAGTGTAAAAGTAAATTACAGTTACCAAAAAAGGGCTAACACAAAAACGATATTACCATGGAAAAACGTCATCTACCTAAGATACTAACTACGGAAAGAAAAGCATATTATATGAAGGAGCAGAGTTGTATAGTAAATTGCCTAATGATATTTAAAAGATCCAGTCCTTTAATATAAAAGAAAAAAACCTTAAAGCTTACTTTAATGGATTTTTCAAAATTTTCATCCAATCAATTCATAAAATTAGTATCATTTATTTGATCTGTTTATTTGCTACTACTACTTACTTTAAATTATTACTTATACAAATATATATAATAAAATAGGCACTAACAAATTAAAAGTATTGTCATTATTAACAATGTGTAATTGCTATTGACTTGCTATCAACAAACGATATGTTCACTAACTTTTTCTTGTTACCCACAGAGCTGTAAGAAAATATTTGCGCATCCCCTACTTACTAATTTATTTACGAGTACCCACCGTTCTTCATAAGTTCGTGTATAAAGTAATATGATTAACTTGTATTTTTCATGATGTAAATTGTATTCTTTTTGAGAAATAAATGTCTGAAACCTTTAAGGGCCTTCCACCGCTATAATGCCGTAAAACAGTTACTTTCTAAAGCATACTCCTTAGTAATGGTTAAGTTAAAAGTTTTGAAAAAATATTTATCTATACTCACAACGTAATGTACCAAATATGAATTCAAAAAATATTGTATAATCACGTATTTCATGTTCATGGATAGGTAAAATTAAAAAAACCAGTACAGTGCAACATTTTCTTTCGATTTTCAAACAACTGCATCATAATAGTACATTGTGATACAAGGGTGGAAAGTAGGTCATTGCAAACGAGCTGTTATTAACAAGCCCGAGCCGAAGGCGAGGGTTTTTATTGACACGAGTTTGCAATAACCTACACACCCGTGTATCACACGACGTTTTTCAATACAGTTGTGAAAAACAGTAACAACAAATCAAAGAATTAGATTTGTTTATTCACAAAAAATAAAATTTTCAATATGGCGCGTTTTTGCAACTGGACATATTTTTTTGCAAAGAAAACAGCCTATACAGCCTATTCGATTTTTGACAAACGTTGATGTGAAAATAATTAACTTAAAACTGGTAATTAAATATATTAAACAAATATTAAAAAAAAAAAATGAGAATTCAATGCTAAAACGTACGGAATCATTTATTTTTCCTCGTATAAAATCGTATCCCATTTTATTCTATGTATGAAAACTCCTTGCTACTAAACTTTTTTAAACTGACTTATGGCGCGTTTTTGCAACTGGACATTTTTTTTTCAACGAAAACAGCCTATACAGCCTATTCGATTTTTGACAAATGTTGATGTGAAAATAATTAAATTAAAACTGGTAATTAAATATACTAAACAACCATTTAAAAGACTTTTGAGAATTCAATGCTAAAACGTACGGAATCATTCATTTTTCCTCGTAGAAAATCTATCCCATTTTATTCTATGTTTGAAAACTCCTTGCTACTAAACTTTTTTAAGTTGACTTATAAATTTAAAACTAAACTGCAAACATAATGATCGAGCTCGTAAACAAAAGTCACGACCGCGTAATAGAAAGATGCCTATGCGTAAGATTTAACTTTCGAATCATAATTATAGCCTCTGAAAGTACGCCATGTTTAACAACTGTATTGAAAAATAACTTTATCTACACTCACAACGTAATGTTCCAATTATGAATTCAAAAAATATTGCATAAACACGTACTTTATATTCGTGGATAGGAAAAATAAAAAAAAAACCATTATAGTTCAACATTTTCCTTCGATTTTCAAACAACTGCATCATAAAATAACTTTTTTTCTATTATGATACAGGACAAATCCAAGAAGTTAATCACTAAGGAGATTCCATCAATTATTTATATTTTTTGAAATGCCATTTTTATAGTACCTGATAAAAAAAAAAATGATTCCAATTTTAACTTGTCTGTAACAATGCCCGCTTTAGGCTTATTACGCACTGCCATTTTTATTTGCGCGAACTTTTGTCTTTTTCCAACTGTTCATAGAGCTTAAAATATTCGCGCGAATTATATTCGCGCTGCGATGCGGTGGATTCTGTTGCAAAACACGGATTTCATGCGGTATTATTGCCGCACGATTTTTTTACCGCAATTTAATGCGGTGATGTGCTGGGTTTTGGCGCCATTCATACGTTTTGCAGGTTTCGTTGTACTGAATTTCATGACTTTTTAAAATTCTTGCTTAAAATGTCTGATATTAGTGAATGTGAAGAAAAATTGACGCCGCCAAATATTTATATGCGGCGAAGGAAATTACTCATAATCTCTTACCAGCAAAGTCGAGATTATTATATGATGCATTTATCACGACTTTATGGCATGGAAAATGCAAAAAATAAGATTAAGTAGGTTCAATCCCAAAATGTATGAGTAAAGATAAAGTAGTGTATGAAACTGCACATAACTAGGTATTAAAACATTCGTGTGAATACTATTAAAAACCTCGCCTACGGCTCGGTTTTTAAACTCGCACTCATGTTTTAATACCCCTTATTATGCAACAGTATCATAAACTACTATTTTTAATTTTTACAACACACTTTTACTTTTTAATTTATTGGCGCTTATGGGCTCATTGACTTAATGTAGAAAGGTAGTGTCATTGTTTATGGAGGCGCGAGCTGCGCAGTCATGCGCAATGAGAATATAAATTGCCCGCCATAACACATATTTTTTTCAGTTTCCACTTTTGTTTTATTTCAAATATGATATAAGAGAGAAGATAAAGTAAACACTCGCGTGTTATTATTATCACATTCGGCTTCGCCTCATGTGATAAACCCACGTTCTTGTTTTAATAACCCTTATTATATGACCATTGCATAAACTACTATTGTTTATTATTGATTCATGTACATTAGATTAACTAATAGTTTTGCTTTAAAAAAACCAAAATATGATATTTATTCGCTACTTTTGGATACTCCTCCAAAACGATTTGGATGTTTAAAAATATTTTTGCACAAAAAAATGTATGGCTAGGATTTCTTCATAACTGTGATAGCACATGTCAATCAAAGAATATATGCTAGTAAAACTGTCCAAAAGGAGGTTCAATATTGATATTCTGGCTCCAAGCGGGCTCACGGCCAGTACTGGTAATCAACCTTGCTGCTGCTTAACATTGGGGAATATAGACGCCTTAAATTGGGTGCATCGGCAGCAAGGAGCATTGGCACGAGCTATACAAGGTTAACCATGTTATTTAGCATACTGGAATTATGGAGCGGTGACTTGTGTCAATTGTGCAGGAATGGAAATTCTTTTAGCGATCGTGAAAATGTACTACGTCAAATTTTGGTAGCACTTAGCAATTCAATACATTTTAGTTTTTTTGACAATTTAGGTCGATTTCTTTAAGCTCGGGCAAATATTATTTAGTATGTCCGGATGTCCCGATGTCCGGATGTCCGGCTGTTCTGTCTCCTCTACAGCTCGCATTTCTCAACCGATTCCCGTGACATTTAGTGAGCAGATCCGATGATTATATGGAAAAAAAATGTCGATTCAGTTTTTTGAAATTTAGAAAAACTGAATCGACCAAAAAATCAAAAAGACAGACTCGAGACGCCAGGTCTACTGCCCACAAAGCCACTAGTAGCTATCTCTTTGTCGTATTAAGGCCGTAGGGCGTCTAGACAACCATTTCCAGCAAACTCCCCTTCACTATTCCTCTAAACACATGAAACTATTTTTAATTCCCCACACGTACAAATTTAGTCCCTCTCAAGTCTCAGTAGCTGTGGGGTACTAATTGACGCTTTAAATCTGTCCCCGCCCTTAGTACTTGTCGTATGTTTATGATTTTATACACGTAACTAAATGTTTCCCCTGACTTTGCCTGTCAAGGGAGGAATGAACTTGGTTTATTAACGTTTCTGTTAGTGTGGTTAGATGTTTCGCTATTTATTTAGCTTTCGTGAGCGTTTATTTTAAACGTTTTTGTTGATAGTTTCATTCACTTAATTTACTAGGAGACATTTAGAATAGTTATGAATT
Organism: Orthosia incerta; assembly: GCA_948252205.1. NCBI lineage: Eukaryota > Metazoa > Arthropoda > Insecta > Lepidoptera > Noctuidae > Orthosia > Orthosia incerta. Next base: position 25,889,054 of record OX411746.1, read on the forward strand.
ACTTGATACGAATGCTTATGAAGTTTTAGATCTATCTTTTCGCTTCGTATTTCACTGTCTACTTATTAATTCGTTATTGTACCTATTCGATATTTAAAATAAGAATTACTATGTTATGAATTTAATGCAATATTAATTTATTAATCATCTTCTCTTAATTAAGACACATAAAATAATTATAAATGATTGAAAATCAAGTTAACAGGCTTGCGGCTGTTATTAATGATTGTTATGTAGCAGATGAGATGAGCACTATGAGAAAGTAACAATATTGAATACCAAATATTATGGCAGAATGATATTAGTTTACTTACATAACGTAGAACGAGGCTGCATAATAACTGCCGATTATACATCTCCTTGCCTCGAAAAGCACGTTAATTTTTCGGCTATCATTTGAAAATCATAGACAGTTGTTACGGATAGCCAAAAGCTCGAAATTAGCAAAGGTATATCGTATTTTTAACAGACTTTCCAAAAAGTAGGCAATTCTATGTTCGACGCTATATTTTTTTTGTCTGTTTTCACCGTTCCGTCAATTGTAAACCGATTTTGTAAATCCTTTTTTGTTTGAAAGAGTATGTTCCCAAATTGGTTCTATTTAAATTTGGTGAAGATCTGATAAATAAATTCGGCGATATACAACAGAACTCTTCGATAAATGACGGGATTGCTGCAATCGCATATTTGTTTTTGTTTACAACATTTCATTACATAACATCACGCCGGTTACTTCGAAAGGGGTAAGCAGGTGTATACAGTTCCACGACATCGCAACTGAGGCGGGCCGCGATGTCGTATTGGACCTCCCATACCCATACAATATCGCGGGTGAGGGTTGGAGACCGCGGCGGGAGAGGAGTGCCGGTATTGCGATGCGCTGCTCTCCCTACCTTCCGCGGCCTGGAAGGTGTCGCCACCGTCTGATGGTGCACGCGGTGGGGCTGCAGGGGAGGAGGAGTGTCTGTATAGCTTTGGCCGCTCTTTCTATCTCCTGCAGCTGAAAAATGGTAGGTGACGGGGTCATTGACCTTGACCCGTCCCAAGGGGACCAAGGGTGCCATACACGGGTCGTCTGGCACAAATGTGCTGGTTTTGTTCCTAGGGTAGTCACGGCGTACAGTGTGTTCTGGTGCGCCGGTGATGGGGAGTACTCTCTAGAGGAAGGTCCGGTGACGGACAGCCACGGCGGGTTCGCGGTGAGTGCTAACGCGTGCCCGTGTTCCCGCCATAAGCGGCAAAGGAGGACATCCACATAACTGGAGTGTGCATTTCAAAGAGCAAAAAAAAATGTTTATACAATTCTTCCTGGTACACTCTCATTCCACTGGCAAGTTTCATGTTATTCGGTTAATGGGTAAAGGGGTCTGGTCGACTAAAAGCTCCGGAGCCTTGAACATCGACGCCGAGTTGCCCTGTAGACTTTTTTCGGTTACATTTCGGGGAGTGTGCGATGGAATTAGATTCCGCCTGGGCCTTCCATCATCGGTCTACAAGACGTACGGCAATGGGCCATCGGTACATGGTAGACATCCCACCCATACGCACAAAGCATTTTGCAAATACTTTTAATTGTGCTTACAGCTAAGGAGTGGAATTCCCTGCCAGAGTCTTTGTTTCCTGATAGCTACAATCTAGAAGTCTATAATTCAAGAGTGAATGTTTCACCGATCCGACCGATCTCTTAAGGGTACATGTTGGTGACGCAGCCTGCGAAGCCTCAACATCGTGCGATTTGTGATGGTGTATATCACAGAACAAAAAAAACGCCTACTACAATAGAAGTCGCAAGTGGGCGGGGCCCGCGTACCCCGAGCTTTGCACAGTTCTGCATATGTTTCCTTCCGCGCACACACTACGCACATCAGTCTTGGTTCAACCGACACGGTGACAAAAACTTGAAAAAAAATACAAAAATGCCTTATTGTGCTGTTTTAGAATGTAAACACAATAGCAGAACCAAAAATGTATCAAATGTAGGTATATCTTACCATCGGCAAGTCTTAATTTATTTTATTTCGATAAAAATGTAAAAACAATATTTTATTAAACAAGACAAGTAAAAGTTGATTTTATGATGTTAAACTTAAGGTCTACTTTATTTAAAACTCAAACATTGTTCTCGAAGATTCCAACTATGCACATGTCACATTCAGCTACTCAATTAGAGATTACCAATATCGATAATGAGTTATCGATTCATTAAGGAAGTTAGTCAAGCTAATCATAATAAGAGTGTAGCCGCAGGCGAAAGCGTAAGCTTCCCATATCAGTAGGACGTATTGCATTTGTAGTGTAGTCTATCGCATCATCAATCATCAATACATATAATAAATCTGTAGAAAAGTATTTTTTGTACATCGAAAATATTGCCACAAAAATAGCCAGTGGGTTAAAGGATAACCAACAGAACCTATTTCCGGCATTTTTGAAATTTTTGTCTATTTATTTGTGCACGCATCACGTGACATGTACGAAACCAATGTAAATAACTTTTATACATAAACATTGTGCGTACCTTGAAGAATTACTTAGTTTTTGTGTCATCGCAATCGGTTCACTCTATCAAAAGTTAGATGAATTTAAAGTGTTCAAGAAGTAAAATTATCACAACACACGCAATTCAGATACTCGGAGAGTTGAACTCGATATTCGATAGATGGCGTTGTGAATTTGAAGTCATTTTCTGAATCACGGTGTTAAGATTCTTCGCGAAAGATTGATGACTATAGAAACAAATATGGTCGGTAGGTAAGTAGGGTAGGCAGGAAGGTAAGTAGGGTAGGGTTGGCAAACAGATGACGGGAGCGAAGCCACGGTCACTGCTTGTAATTAATAATAGTACACCAAAGACTACGTATACGTACAGTACTGTCTTTCCTTTCATTTTTTAAATCCATGGAAAGATTGTGCCACCCAGTGTAATGTTTTCTTCGTCTATACTTTCTGTAACTTACATGGTGTACATAATAAAGAGTATTGTATTCTATAATTCTATTGATAGAACAAAAACACTAAGATACGCCCATCTTTGTATCAACAGAATCATTTTCAAAATCGGATCAGTAGTTTACCATAAAATATCTTAATAATACTTTCTATAAATTGTAAGTATTGGAATAAATTTATATAAAAACTTGATTACAAACATAATAATATTTATCGACTCTAGTTATTGGGCGCACGGTTGGCGCAGTGGTTGAGCGATTGACTGCTGCGCTGCGTGTCGCGGGTTCGATTCCCGCACGGAACAAATATTTGTATGATCTACAAATAGTTGTTCCGGCTCTGGGAGTTTGTGTATGTGAAATTATATGTTTGTAAACGCACCCACGATACAGGAGAAATTCCTAGTGTGGGGCAACGTTTTTTTTTTAGCTAAACTGTATTTTGTTTGAAAATAAAACGGAATGTCGATAAATAAGTCAACGACCATGGTACATCACTACAGGAGGCCGAGTAGTAATGACCTCATTTCGCAAATATAAATCTTATCGGTAACGAAATACGGCTTTAAATTAAATGAATTTATTATAGTGACATCTAGTGGCGGGTAGCGTAACTTGCTCATTAAACTATTACGTGTGCGCTTTAAACGAAAAAAGTAACAAATACTCAAAAAGAGTAGACAATAAACCAACTCTATTGTCATAAAGCTGTGGTTTATTTTCAAATAAGCGACGACTGACATATTTTCTACTTTCACCTAAAAATTAAACTACCAATCACACCAAAGATTTCTTAGTGTTATGAAATACAATTAATCTGTATATGTGTGAGTTTGGGTACGCTGGTTCCGATACTAATAAAGCTATATGCGATTTCTACTGTCTTCTCTGTTCTGTGGTGTATATAGACTCAGACTCATGATTGATAGTGACTATATGGACTTATAAAGTGTTTAGGACAGTGATAGTGAATATGGACTTATGTAAGTGTTTGGGATAGTTAAGTAATATGTTTTTGCTTTATATGTAAACCTCATTATGTAGCTAATATGTTTTGTTAACTTATTGTAGCGAGGCCCCTAATTTAAAGTAAAATTAATTCGAAATAGCCAAACGGGCCTCGTAACGTTTTGTCATGGAATAGTGCCGCGCCCGAATTGTGACTACTTTGCGCCGATTGGTCGAGTAACCGCTTCGCTATGATTGGTCGACGTTCGATCGACGTGAAGTTGCTCGACACGGCGCAATTTGTAGAGGGGCGCGGCGTTAGGAACTTTTCTATAAATAAGGGGCCATTGTTGGCCAAAGCCCACGCGGAGGCCCTCGGATACACTGTGTCCGGCCCTGATACGCCCACACATTACCCAGCCATTGATAACCACATGCCAGACGTGCTGGACATTGTGATCCACCGAGGGCTACACTGCCAGGTCGCGCAGCAGGTACTGGACGACGAGCTACAGTCGGATCATCATCCTGTTCTCGTCGTCCTGTCGGGTATGCCGACTAGAGTAGTACCTCCAGCGCCACGTCGATTAATCGACTGGAAGAAGTTCCAGGAAGAGATCGAATCCACGACACCAACTCGGCCTATCACCTCCGCCACAGATGTCGACACACTCGCCGCTGACGTCTCTGCTTGCGTACAGAACGCATTAGAGGCAGCTACGATCACACAACCGCAGGGGAGAGGGCCACAGCCGCCCCTGCCGGCACGCATCCAGCGAATGATCACCGAAAAGAGACGACTACGCAAGCAGTGGCAACAAGTAAGATGCCCGCGCATGAAAACGCAGCTAAATAAGCTGGTGGAGAGAGTGAAGGCCGAGCTGAGCGCTCTGGCCGCCGAGAGCTGGGAGGAACGTATAGATGCCGCGGAGGGCGACTGGCCCTCCCTCCATAAACTGTGCCGACAACTTAAAAATACCCCAGCCCCGGTGCGCCCACTACAGAGCAGCGACGGGGCACTGAAATATGTAGCAGAGGACCGGTCAGAAGTCTTCGCAGAACATCTGGAGCGTCAGTTCCAACCGAACCCGACCACAGAACACGAGCATGTCGCAGCAGTGGAGAAGCACCTGGAGGAATACTTCGCTGCGCCGATAGCTCCTGATGAAGACCCCATCTCCTTCTCGCCTGGCGCAGTCAGACGCGCCATCTTGTTAAGGAAGCCCCGGAAGGCCCCAGGTGCCGACGGAATCTCCAACACAGCGCTGCGCCACCTGCCTTATCGTATGATAGCGGCCTTGGCGCGCCTGTTCACGGGGATCGTCCGCACGGGCTCCTTCCCGGCTTCGTGGAAAGAAGGGCGCGTCATCATGCTGCCAAAGGCGGGCAAGAACACACTGAAACCTGAGAGCTATCGGCCAATAACTCTCCTGCCCACCATCTCCAAGGTGTTTGAGTCGCTCCTGCCGCGACACATCACTCCACACATACCGCCCCGCGAGGAACAGTTCGGGTTTCGCGCGGAACATAGCACGACGCTCCAGCTGTCAAGGGTACTCCACCTGCTGTCGACCACAATGAACAGAAATGAGCACGCGGTGGCAGTATTCCTCAACATGGAGAAGGCTTTTGACCGTGTATGGCATGATGGGCTTGTGTACAAAATGTCCAAGTCCAGCGTGCCCCGTCGTATTGTCAGTGTGATCCGATCTTTTCTTACCCACAGGACCTTCAGGGTGGTGGTAGAAGGAGCACTGTCCGCCCCCCGCCCGATACTGGCGGGCGTACCACAAGGCAGCTGCTTATCGCCTGCGGGTTACACCCGTTACACCGACGATATACCCACAACACCAGAGGCGACGCTCGCGCTGTATGCCGACGACGCGGCATACATCACCACCTCCATGAACGCCAGGCATGCAGCGCGCAAGAATCAGCGCGCCCTAGACACAATACCAGAATGGCTGTCCAAATGGCGACTGTCGGTTAACGTGGGTAAGTCGCAGGCCATTGTTACAGGACTGGGAACTCTGCCACCACCGCTGAAACTACAAGGAGTCGACATCGAGTGGTCACCCCATGCCAAGTACCTGGGTGTGACCATCGATCGCCGACTCACGATCGGGCTGCACGTAAAAACAGTGGTGAGTCAATGCAGGATGGCTCGAAACCTGCTGTATCCAGTGCTCTCATCCCGCCTCCCCGCCCGCACCAAGCGCCCAGCTGGGCGTGTACAAAACATATATCCGCTCCATCCTAACCTACGCTACCCCAGCTTGGTTCGCCCTCACGAGCGAGACCAACAAGCAAAAGCTCAGGGCGCAGCAGAACATCTCACGCTGCGCCGCATCATGGACGCTCCTCACTACGTGAGGAACGATGTAATCCAGCGAGACACTGGGATTGAGAGCCTGGACGAATTTGTGGGGCGACTCGCCAAATCAATGTTCGCGCGGGCCGACGCATCTGCATGGCCCCACATCGCTAACATAGCGCCATTGCACGCGCGCCCACCGGACAAAAAGCGCCTCCCACGTGACCTCCTCACTACTGAGAGTGCAGCCCCATCCACCTCCCGGACTTGACGCCTGAGTAAGCAGCAACAGTCTACACGCTGCTTACTCATACAGTAACACTACCCACCCCACACGACATTCGCGGCGTGAAGTTTGTTCTAAGTTAATATAGACACGCTTTACGCCGCAAAAACACACAATCATTACTATACATTCGCCAGTACACTTGCACCGAATAGCGCCCCGCGCCGCGGCACTACTAGTAACCTAGGTTACTAGTAGAGTCTTCATTTTCAAATCCACCTCTTGTGGTCCTTGGCGGATACCTAACGGTGTTAACTACCCCAAGGGGGTGTCGACCCAAACACCCGCTAAGCCCCTTCAGGGCACGGCAGTTATTGGATTCGGGAGCAGGATCGTTGGCCTTGGTAGATAGCCTAGTCAACCCCTGCTTCGTTCCACAGCTCACACCTGGCACGGTCGGGTGTTTCTACCCCGACGTGCCAGACTTTTGGTACACAAGTGGTGGGTGGCCCACCTTCGGTGGGTTTACCGGTACCTTAGGACCCCTGTCACCCAATAAGATTGGTGCAGGAAGACTAGCTTAGGGCTCACCGAGGTACTCACCTCCCAGTCTCACCCGGCTGGGAGGGTAGGATTTTACACATCCCCGGGCCCATCCACCCGGGGAAGATTACTCCTTGACCGGCTTCACCGGATTATTCCCCTCGACAATGTCGTTCGCGGCAGTTGTCGACCTACTGCAGGAGATTCTCCTGGCAGATCCAAAACTGAGAAAAAAGTATGGGGCAGCATTCAAAGCTGCGGCTACAAAGCCCAACCATATCACTTCGGCCCAGATAGAGGCTCCCATCAGGGCCTTCAAACCCTTCCCGGACGAGGATACTCCGAGGTCGCCCTCACCCAGGTCCAAGCCTAGGCAAGAACCTAGATCCCCAACCCTCTCCCAGGCCGAAGAGCCTAATTCACGCCCTATCTCCCCTAACTCACGCCCTGCCTCCCCCATGGAGGACTCCCCCATCCCCGCTAACGAAGAGCGGGACCCTACCCCTCCCCCCACCTCCTCAGACGAGGACGACTTTCAAGTCGTCGGTGGTAAGAGGAGGAAGAACAAGGCCCCAGCCCAGGCCTCAAAACCCAAGGCCAAAAAGACGGTGATAGTCGCAACCCCGTTTGCGTCACCCGTCGGCTCCCCCTGCCCCTCCCCCGAGCCGTCTATTCCATACGTACTCGCTCCCAGAGGAACGTGCAATCCGTGTGGTGATCCGCCGAATCCCAAAGGAGATCCCCACGGAAGAAGTCCGATTAGACTTAATAGCCCAAAATGTCCCGGTAATAGAAGTCCACCGATTGCACAAGGCAAGAGGTGGCAAGCAATACGACATGGTCATGGTCGCCTGTACCCCTACAGAGGGACTTAACCCCATATTCAGGGTAAAAACGGTGTGCTCCCTGTCGGGCATTACCATAGAAAAACCCTACCGCCCGCATCTCGTTGGTCAGTGCCATAACTGCCAACTGTATGGCCACTCCCAGGCCAATTGTTTTGCCACCCCCAGGTGCGTAAAGTGCACAGGCGATCACAGCACAAAAAACTGCCCCCGCCCCAAAGACCGCACAGAATGTACGGAGCCTCCCAGCTGCGTGCTCTGTGGTCAGGTCGGACACCCAGCAAACTACAGGGGCTGCCCCAAAGCCCCTAAGCTTGCGCCCAGAGCGGCCAAAAACTTCGCTGCTCGTCAGCAGCACGATAATCCCGCGAAGAGCTTACCCTCCTCGCAAATCCCCCAAAGACTCGCCCCACAAAGATCTTCACCTTGGGGTAAATTGAACCACCGGGCCGTCAACCCGGCCCAGGTGGCCTCTCAGTCCACTCAACCTCCACCCATACCTGCACTGTTGGACCTCAACATCCCAGTGTCTAGCCCACTCCCGGCCACAGCGGCCCCAGCGCAAGCCAACAAGGTGGCTCCCACCACCGTCGTTGGCGAGCGCTCTCGCCCTTTGTCCCAACCCACCATGACTTCGTATCGCAGTATCGCTAATACTATCTTCAGCACATACGCGATCTGGATGACTCCAGAAGCCCGAGCCCTCCACGCTGAATTAACCAACTCAGCATACGCGCTTAACGCCATATCTTGCCTCCAGATATTTGATAGATACCCCTCGATAACGAGGGAACTAGACTCGCTAGTTTTTAAAAACGGGGAATGGGTTCGCAATTAAAAACTAATTGCCTCAAACCACGTTCCCTAAGGTTAGGTTTTTTCAATGCCGATGGCATTCAAAGCCAGCGTGATGAGATCGCCACTTTCATTCGCGACCATCAGCTGGATATCTTCCTCATTCAAGAGACCCATTTAAAACCCCACCATCGCAATCCCAAAATTGCCAACTATCGCTTAGTTCGCAATGACAGGATGCGCGCTCACAAGGGTGGCACTCTCATTTACTATAAAAATGAGCTCCACTGCAGCGAAATTACCCCACCCGACCCCACTTCGTGCCTCGAGTACACAGCCTGTCGGCTAGGAATGACTGGTCATCAAACGATCACCATCATCTCCGCCTATTGCCCTCCTCACTCGGCGTCATCGCCCGACAACCCAGAAGGTTTCAAAAAAGACCTTACTGCCCTCTTCAGCATAAGTGACTCCGTTATCCTAGCGGGTGATCTAAATGCTAAACATCCAGCCTGGAACAGTACCGCTACCAACCCTAGGGGAAAGTTGGTGCTGGACCTAAGCTCATCCCTCCACTACGACGTCATAGCCCCAATGAGCTTCACTCACTTCCCGCATGATCCCGCACATAGACCCGATATCCTCGATGTAGCGTTATTTAAGAACGTTAACCTTCGGTTACGCTCGATAGATACGCTAGACGAGCTCCATTCCGACCACCGCCCTGTGATCATGGACCTAGGCAACCGCTCAGGCCTCCCAGATCTAGGTCAGCCACCCTCTACTAAAAAGGTCACCGACTGGAGGAAAGTAAGTGAAAAACTGAAATCCGCAAAGTCACCCCAGCTAGACTCAATCCCCTCGTCCATAGAAACAGCCGCAGACGCGACGGCGGCGATCGACTCGCTTACAACTCACGTACAATCTGTCCTGAACGAATGTTCAAGGGAGGTTCCAGTGCTGGACATCCAGCAAGGGAAACTCCCGGACGATATACGGAAGTTGATAACCAAGAAGAACGCAGCTGTCCGTGCCCGTAGGAACTTTCCCAGTGCCGCAAACGTAGCTCGCATGCGGGCATTACAGCTTGCTGTAAAAGAACGCACTGATGAGCACCGTTCTGCGACATGGAACAAGTTACTGAGCGAGCTTGAGCCCACCCACCATGCTTTCTGGCACCTCCAGAGGAGATTACGCTCCGCTGAAGACTCAGCCATACCCCCGCTTATTCGCCCTGATAAGAGTGTAGCATTTGAAAACACTGAAAAAGCCGAATGTCTGGCTGACAGTCTTGAAATTCAATGCTCACCCAGCTCCCAACCAGTAGACCCAGCTCACCTAGCCATGGTAGACGCTGAAGTTGAACGCAGGACCTCCCTCCCCCCCGTCGAAGACCCTGATGATCCGCTACCTCCCGTCACCCCAGACGAAGTAGAGGAGGTCATCAAAAGGCTTCAGCCCAACAAAGCCCCGGGCTCAGATGGCATCACCAATAAGGTGTTAAAACTCCTCCCCGCCCATATAATAGTGCTAATGACGGCCATTTTCAACGCTGCATTAAGCAAAAATATCTTCCCACAAGCTTGGAAACAAGCCACTGTGATAGGCATCCCTAAACCGGGTACCGTCCCATCAGTCTGATAAACTCCCTCGGTAAAGTCTACGAACGGCTTATTTATAGGCGGCTCAAAGACTTTGCCGAGCGAAAAAGTCTTATACCCGACGAACAATTCGGTTTTCGTGCCGAACATTCTTGCGTCCAACAAGTGCACCGCATCGTTGAACACACTAGTGCTGGCTTCCAGCGTGGTCTGATGACGGGTGCCTTGTTCTTCGACATAGCGAAAGCTTTCGACAAAGTCTGGCACAATGGCTTAATTTATAAGCTATACAAACTTGGCGTGCCAGATCGTCTCGTGCTCATCATTCGAGACTGGTTGTCGGACCGAACTTTCCGCTATAGAGTCGAGGGAGAACTCTCCTCCCCTCACCCCATACGAGCCGGAGTCCCTCAAGGCTGCGTACTATCACCTATATCTTTCACGCTGTACACCAGCGATATCCCAAAACCCAAAGAGGGCCAGTTGGCACTATTCGCTGACGACACGGCCCTTTATTACGCTGGCAAAGCACCCAATGCCATCGCCCAAAAACTCCAGAGAGCCGCCAACGCCCTGTCCAAGTGGTTCCGCCTCTGGAGAATAGAAGTCAATCCCGAAAAGAGCCAGGCTGTCATTTTCTCGAAGCCTCGTAGCCTTTCCACAAAAACCCGACCCACCAAAACAGTGACTATGTACGGCAAGCCGATCCCCTGGGAAGAGCAAGCCAAGTACCTAGGCGTGACCTTAGACAACCACCTCACTTTCGCCAAGCACATTAAGGCGGCGCGCTCGCGAGCCGCCTTTGCTATGGGCAGACTTCATGGGATGATAAACGCAAGCAGTGGCTTGTCACTTAGGTGCAAGCTGCGCACCTTCACTGCGGTTATCCGTCCCATCATGACCTATGCCTGCGTAGTGTTCGCGCATGCTAAGCCCCACCACATTCACAAGCTTCAGGTTATACAAAACCGATTCCTCCGTAAAATCACGGGAGCCCCCTGATACGTTCGTAACCAGGAACTCCATGTCGATTTGAAAATCCCCACTATTCAACAATTCATGAAGCGCATTTCAAAGAGCTTCTTCGACAAAGCTGTCAACCACAGCAATCCCCTAATTCAAGCGGTCTCCCGCTATGAACTCTCCCAAATCTCTAAAGTTCGCCGACCAAGGCTCGCTCTCTCCATCCCCGATGACGCCACTACCCTGCTCCAAGAGAGCAAGAAAGAGACCAGCACAATTTTCAAACACAGACCGCCTTCGATCCGTCCTCGCCGCCGAGGCCCGTCGCAACGTCCCCGTCAAGATATACAAGCCAGCCCGCGAAATGCTGTGCCGTAGTTAAATTCTAGTTAGTTAAATTGGAGTTTCTTGTCCGTTCTTCTCCACGTAGGCTTATTCCGAACGGATGGTAGAATCACTTTAATAAGATCCAGCCTTAGTTGTCCCCCCAGCGACGCCCTGAGCCGAGGTTCGACCCCACAGGGGGTAGCCCTCAGCGTTGTCGCTTAGGTTTAGAAATTTGTCGAATCGAGATGCCCCAAAAAAAAAAAAAAAAAAAAAAAGGCCAAAGCCCTTTTTACTGCAAGCAGCGGCGCAAGCAACACGTTCACACAAGATTGAAATAAAGAAGAATTATTTCCTCGGTAATTGACCTGGTTTTATTGGTTGAATCCTCAACAGTACACTAGTCGAAAATTCTTCCATACAAACGTAGTCTACGGATTATTCCACTGTTTGACAATGTACGTTCAAAATATAAAGTGATATCAATTTGTCTCAATATTATCTAGCCCTGTATGGAAGCAAAAAAGTAAAAACAGAAAATATTTGAATGTTATGAGCGTCGAAAGTTCCACATTTCGACACTAATTTTAACGCATTTTTGGGCGCAAATAAATGCCATAAGAAGACGGAAAATTGAAAAACGGTCACCATACAAGGATAGATTAGTAGTTCAACAATGCAAATAATTTAATTTTGAACAGATACGTTTAGTCGTTTTTTCATGATATCCAGACTCCCAAAGATCTGATTATAAAATTTCGCGCGCTCGGTTTCGTCCTAAATCATTATCCATTTCGCTACAAATTTAAAAAGGTGTGTATTCGTACGCGAACTAGCTTCCTACTGCTCATCACAGCATCTATCTCTTCCGCACGTGTTGTCGGTTGATATAAAATGCATTTTAACCCCGCGCACGAAATAGTTCGTGCCGTCGACTAGTGTAACCTCAACATCAGGCGAGATTGTGGTCAAACGCAAGCCGAAAGCATTAATAAAAAAAACACATTTTTGATCTGCAGCTTTATAAGTAAGGTTCTCAGGTACTAACCTCAACGTACTGCTCTCATGATTATACCGATATTTCATGTAACAGTACAAGGTTTATAGAAGTTTATACTTGTCAGAGAAACAACTTTTCTCCCCATAACATGAACTAACCACAACCCTCGCTGCGTTTGCGGTTAATTATGGTTTTCTTTGGTTACAACAAGTTTAACGACTTGTTTCCTGCTTAGACGTGGTCGTAGTAAACTGTTTCTGTAATTAAATGTAATGAAGTAAAAATCTTGGGTTCATCTTTTTGTAAACGAGTGTACGGAAAAAGGAAGAAGAAAACGTGTTATGGCAACCCCAAGTAGTATGGGAAAAAGAAAGTAGGATGGTGAAATGAGTGGAATGCTGGGGATATACTAAAAAAAATGTTTATCGGTGTCTTTTTTTTTTGCGCATATTATATTTTTCTTATAATAATGTTTGTCGTCAATTATAGTGCACGAAAAATTACTGATACAACATACAATTTAATAAACACATTACTCTCCTTCGGCAGTCGGGTAAAAAAGGGATTGCTCGATTGTTATTCGTATTGGTGATAGATTGATAGGAGACTAGCTTCTGCCCTGCCAAACTATCCTTCGTCCCTTTCAGGGTTTCAAACTATCTCTATGCCAAATTTCATCTAAATCGGTTTAGTAGATCCAGAGATTAACCCCCAGAAACAAACTCACAAACTTTACCTCTTAATTACATTATTATAGATTATTATGACGGTGGATTTCATCACACCGCTTATCTATGCATTTTATATTATTAATTATTTATTTTATCTCTCTTTGGTAGACAAGCTGGCCTTAACGTTTCAGTCCTCACACCAAAATCTATAAAGCTACAAAGACAAAAATATTTTATTTCAAGTAAGCCACCAAGCGGCACTTTTGAACGTTACATTAAAATTTACAAGTAATAATAGTTGATTCTACCGTGCATTCGGAAAGTACCTTGTAATGGAGAAAAATGCACAAGAAACTCCATACTTACTCTTTTAAAAAAAAAAAAAATTACAATATTTATGTACATAAGTACATACCTTGATGAATGAAATTGAGTTTATACAATACAAATATATTCATACAGTCTTCAGAAGGTCCAACTATATTTCAAAATAATAATGTTCTACATATCCCTTGTTCTTGCGCCCTAGTGGATGTGGAGCAGGACTAGCATACCTACCTAGGCATATCTACAATAATTAATTTAAAAAACTCTCGTCCTAACAAGAAAAAAGTGTACCCGCTAAAGAATGTCGAACGGAAACCACATTAGTCGCTAAGGAAGTCGGACGATATTGTAAACTCGTTTCTAATTTGAGTGAACACTTTTGCTTGCCAGACATATCACTGCGGGCGGTACACCTTGCCACAGTATAGTGGATTTATCAGTAGTATTAATTGGTTTCCTTGAATAATGATTATAAAATACGATACTACTTGTCATAAATAGCAACTATACAAACAATTATTTACAAAACAGGTTTAATAATAAATCATATATTTTTGTTTAACCAAGCTTGTATCTTAGTAATTGCATGGTCACGAGAAAAAAAACGTATTGAAAAAAATCAGCGTACTCCGGGAAGTGGATCAAATTTGACTTGCAAGCTTTGTTTAATTCCATACACACCGGAAATGGTGCAACTAAATAAAAGCTTCTAATAAATAATTTATATTTATAATATTGATTCTTTTTTGTCTTTTACTCCATGATTGTTTCTGTTGTGTTGTGCCTGAGTCGAATAAATATGTTTCTATTCTATTCTATTCTATTCCATTCCATTCCATTCCATTCCATTCCATTCTATTCCATTCCATTCCTTTCTATTCTATTCTATTCCTTTCTATTCTATAGTTTGGTACACCTCTGCCCAACCCTTCGACATTACTTTGCAGCAAATCTAGATTAAAATAGCAGGACGAGTTCGTCTCCTACCGAAATAAGTGCCTTCCTGCAGTGGGCAGGCTAGTTAGATTTTAAAGTCAAATAAACCTGCAAAAAAAGCCAGCTACTGTCAACAAATCACCATTACTTTTACCATTAGCCAAGTAAAACTGCCTTTTATCCTCCCATTAAACACCATTCGCAGTTAGTTAGCCCCGCACTCTCTCGCCCATACATTTCACATTCCACTATAAAGCATTCTCCTTTTGTTCAGACCAAACCTTCGTCCATTGTCTTCGGTGCGTAAAGTGCATAGTGCTGTGTACAGATTTAGCGACGGCATCGTTTGACGTGGTAATTACGCCGTAAATCCTCAAGCGGACGAAATTAACTCGCGCTTCTGAGCATGTTATGAAAATGCACACCATTGTACACTGTAATATGCTTAAAAAGATCCTTTGAGGTCAGGTTTTTTGGCCAGGAGTGTAATTATGGGCAGAATTTTATGTGTTTCTCTGAAAGAATAGCCTTCTTTTATTTTTTTTGTGAACGATTATAACTTTAACTTAATCAAACTGATCATGAGAAGTACCAAGTTGTATTGTTTTAGTTTAGTAAACACATTTTTATGACTGTTTTGATTAAAAGTTGAGTAAGATTTGCAGAAACATAGCCTCAAAACGTTGCGTAAGATTTTCAGGTTTATAGTATAGCCCCAAAAAGGATAGAAAATTACAAATACAAAATTGATGGACCCAATTCCGAACTCCATTCAGTCCATTATCTAGAAATAACTACACTTCAATACATTCAATATGGCTTCATATAGCAACAATACAAAAAACATTTCTTTAATAAACTAGTAAGGTAGAAAAATTGCCGGTTATCAAACATAGATTTTCGTACGATAAATCAAAAGGTTTTTCTCTGATAAGTCCAGCTCCCTGGGCAAATGTTAACAGAATACGAATTGTTGGCAGAAAATAAAGGCAATCTAGGCTACTACTAGAAATTCGTAATTACCTTTTCTTCATTTTTTTTTTCTTCTATTTCTCTGTATTTAAGCTTTCCGTTGTATTTTATGGTACGCGTCTTACCTGGCGCAAATAAACGTCTTTTTCTTTCTTTCTTTATAAATATTTCATTAGAAAAATAGGACAACAGACGTTTTGAGTTGCTGTTTTACCACCGCATTGTAAGTAAAAGCCTAACCTAGGGGTCTTTAAGTCAAGAGTGAATAGGTTACTTCTAGGCAAGCGTGCTCCATCTTCGACCACATCATCGCTTACCATCAGGTGAGATGGTGGTCAAGCGCGAGCCTATATAAGATAAAAAAAAAAAGCACTTTACTTTGTGTAAATTATTTCATCACCAATGCTCTAATAACGGTGAAGGAACTAGAACGAAAGATTCGGGCCCGCGAGTTTGCCCATCCCCGCTCATAGAGACCCAGGTCTGTGTCGCAGCAGTGGAAATATTCCAAGGTTGATTGTCAATGGAAACTCATTTTTTGCCAGGCGCTAGTTCTCATATTACTTATTGCAATCACTTTTAAATGCATTGTAGCAAACAAAAACACTTTTTAGAAACTCCTAAAGATAGGCGTCATTTTATGATCCAGATTTTCACTTAACGATCAAGTATGCTCATCCTACAATGCTGTTGAAAATCAATACGAAACTAAATCATCATCATCATCATCACATCATCAGCCTGTTAATGTTCCCACTGCTGGGACACAGGCCTCCTCTCTGTGAGAGGGAGAGGGCCGTAATCCACCACGCGGGCCCTGTGCGTGTTGGTGGATGTCACATGTCTTCGAATTTTTGGTTCTAGGATATGCCGGTTTCCTCACGATGTTTTCCTTTACCGTTTTGAGAGCAGTGGTGATGAAATAATTTACACAAAGTAAAGCGTCTACCTGGGCTCGAACCCACGACCTACAGCTTGTAAGTCGCGGCCGATACCACTGGGACACCACTGCTCTGCGATCGACGCGATGCGACGAAACTAAATATGGAAGAAATTATACTACCAAACAAAAGAAACAATGCTCGAACTGAATCCAATTAGACAGCCAACACCTAGAACCCTGCATAAAATTAACACCATCCGCATGTAGATCACCAGATAACACCACAAATATTAATTTACCGATCGTCACACTTCGAAATTAACATTTTAAATACATTTAGAACCACACCCGGGCATGCCCAATCGCAATCAAAGGCCCCAAAGTTAGACCCTATCGATTAGACACCGCATCTGTCCCCGGAGAACCCAATAAATATGTAAATTTGTTCAGAATTAACCCCGATTGGCGAAAGAAGCTTGCTCGTGTAAATTCCAGCGAACTTGCCTTGAGTAATCATTTTTTGAATGTTTATTAAATTCGCTTTTTTATTTTTTATTTATGGCCCTTTTGCCTGGGTGGAAATGCAAATTGAGGGTTCAAATTGCATCACCGCTGATTGGTCTGTTGAGGTTTTTAGAATAACAGGAAAATAAACTGGGTCTGTTCTGTTATTGGATAATTCTTGATACTGTTATTTCCTTTCATAAGATAAATTTTCTTAATTTTGCGTAATCTTATATTGGGGAATAATGCTTACCAGCATTGAATATTAAAACACCCATGTGCAATGCGTTATAATTAATAACGGTTTTAATATCTGGGGGGAGACCATCAGCTCTTAGAGTAAGGTTATTTTGAGTGTGTGTAAGGGAAAGATGTATATACGAGACTTGTATACATCTGTCACTTACGCGATCTCAAATAACCTTACTCTAAGAGCTTATGGTCACCCCCCAGTACATGGCTACCAAAGCTCTATTTGTAGCAATTTAAAGAGAGATTAATGAAAGAGAATTCAATAATATAAAGTAAATCAAAAGAAAGTAAGCAGACTTAGACGAGTGCATGAAGATATCCAGAAACTCGAAACGCAATAATAACTCCTACATTCTACGTAATTTCCTCAACTCGAATCGATCAATTTGCCAGTTACAGCTTGGTCAATGTTGAAATTGAGGGTTTTTCCGTAGAAATATTCTTTCAAAACGACTCACAATATAAGTCATTGTCGAATAGCAAACTAAAGTAAAACACCGACAATTTATTGAAATACTAGCTGTGCCCGTGGCTTCGCTCCCGTCATCTGTCTGCCAACCCTACCCTACTTACCTTCCTGCCTACCCTACTTACCTACCTACCATTTTTGTTTCTATAGTCATCATTCTTTAGCGAAGAATCTTAAACCACCATTTAGAAAATTACTTTATATGCACAACGCCATCAATCGAATATCGAGTTCAACTTTCCGAGTATCTGAATTGCTTGTGTTGTGATAATTTTACTTCTTGAACACTTTAAATTCATCTAACTTTTGATAGAGTGAACCGATTGCGATGAAACAAAAACTTAGTAATTCTTCAAGTTACGCATAATTTTTATGTTAAAAAGTTATTTACATTGGTTTCGTACATTTCACGTGATGCGTGCACAGATAGACAAACAAAAATTCCAAAAATATCTGTTGGTTATCCTTTAAAACCTTGGCAAATTTTTTTGGAAATATATTCGATGTACAAAAATTACTTTTCTACAGATTTATAATATGTATTGATGATGAACGGTGAAGGAAAACATCGTGAGGAAACCGGCATGTTCTAGAACCAAACATTCGAAGACATGTGACATCCACCAACCCGCACTGGGCCCGCATTCCCTCTCACAGAGAGGAGGCCTGTGTCCCAGCAGTGGGAACATTAATAGGCTGATGATGTGTGATGTGTGATGATGATAGATTTTAGTATACCGCCTTGAGCAAGCATGGTGATTAATGCTCATGCCTTCTCTGTATGAGAAGAGGCCTTTGAGAGACAATAGGCTGGTACTGGTGGACTGGTGGTGATGAGTAATAGACTGGTATTATGAATTTTATGTTTGAGAGTTCCGCTTTTTGATTCTATTCCTGAAAAAATTTGTTTACAAAACAATACTACCGACTTCCAAATAAGAAAACTACAAAGTGAAAAATAACTTTCTTTTTGGCAGTCGGTGTCGGTAGTATTTTTTTGTAAAAAAGTTTTTTTTTATTTTTCACTTTTTGTTGTACCTACCTAATAGGCAAGTTGTTTAGTAAGTTACCTATGTTGCCAGAATAGATTAGCCGAATATCATGAAACTTGAAAATAACCGGTGAAATGAGAGTGTACCAAGGAGAACTGTACACATCTGCGTACCCCTTTAGAGCGTACTGGCGTGATGTTATGTTATGCTATAAACAATAAACAGACATGCGTTTGCATGGCGTGCATTCCCTTTATTTATTGAAGAGTTCTGTTGTATTCCTCCGAAGTTCTTCATCAGATCTTCACCAAATTAAAATGGGATAAAACAAGATTTTTTTAAATCGGTCCACAATTGACGGAGATATCGGTGAACATACACAAAAACAAAATAAAAAATAAAGTCGAGAATCTGCTCCTTTTTGGAAAGTCGGTTAAAAATACCAGTAACATAAATAAAACCTGTCAAACAGGCTTTCCGAAACTCCATAATAATTTCACACGTCTACATATAGGCGGCAAAAGGCAATCTTTCACAAAATAACCATTCGCTTGAAGAGATAAACCACAGGAATATGCTTTTAATTCCAGCATGTAGCCGAAAGAATTCAGCGGTCATGAGATTTATAGGGTTCGTAGAATTTATGGGCCACAACACACGGCGCCTATGGTAGGCTAACCGTAGTATAAGGGCGTTTTTTCACCAAAGGCGCTATGTAGCGAGGCGGTAAGGAAAATGTCCACCTATGGGATCAATTCACTTCCTTAGCCAGACTTTTAGCACAATGTTATTTTAAATACAAACAATTATCTACTTAACTTAATTTAATTTTTAAACAAGCTTATGTATAAAAAAATCATACGAAAACCAAACAGGTACGCAAAATTTCATCTCAATCGAATTTGGGGAAGTGGGTCAAAATTAACTTGCAAGTTTTTATAACAGACACTGGGACAGGTAAAACTAAATAATTCTGTAAAAAAAAACTGAAAAAAATACGACCGACTTCCAAATGAAAACACTGCAAAGTGAAAAAAAATACTTCAATTTCGGAAGTCGCTGTTCCTGTTTTCAATTCTTCGTTTTTTGTCACCGACTTCCGAAATTGAAGTTATTTTTCACTTTGTAGTATTTTAATTTGGAATTCGGTTGTGTTTTTTTGCAAAAAAAAAAATATTTTCACTTTTTAGTAATGTTACATAATGGACCAGTTCTATAGGTTTTTTTATCATAGATAGGCTTGCGCTTGACCACTATATCACCTGATGGTAAGCGATAATGTGGTCGAAGGTGTAGCACGCTTGCCTAGAAGTAACCTATTCACTCTTGACTTAAAGACCCCTAGATTGTAGCTAGTATAAGGTACCTATAATGCCCAAAGTGATGCCACAATAGATTTATCCAATAACATGCAACTTAAATCAAACAGGTGGAATAAGAGTATACCAGGGTGAACTGTTCACCCTTTAGAGCGTACCAGTGTGATGTTATGTTATGAAATGGTATAAACAATAAACAGACATGCGATTGCAGCTATCCGTCATTTACTAAAGAGTTCTGATGTATATCTCCGAAGGTCTTCATCAGATCTTGATGATATTTAAATGGGACCACATGGCAAGCCATCATGGCATGGCAGGTATCCATGTTTTAAATAAAAAAAGAATCATCAAAATCGGTTCACGTAGTAAAAAGTTATGAGGTTAACACACATTAAAAACCGGCCAAGTGCGAGTCGGACTCGCGCACGAAGGGTTCCGAACCATTATCGCAAAAAACGGCCAAAAATCACGTTTGTTGTATGGGAGCCCCACTTAAATATTTATTTTATACTTTTTGTAGTATGTTTATAGCGGCAACAGAAATACATCATCTGTGAAAATTTCATGGTTTAAATTTTATGGTTCATGACATACAGCCTGGTGACAGACGGACAGACAGACAGACGGATCGCGGAGTCTTAGTAATAGGGTCCCGTTTTTAGAAAGATGTGGCTACCACTCAGCTACACATCGTAGATTCGTATCACAGCTTCACTTGCAAACATGCATCCTCGTGCCACTTAGCTACCTCGCATTGCTTTTGTGGAAACAGTTACAGTCACATAATAATATCTTCACAGCTTCACTACGCAGCTTCGCTATACAGCGCTTATTTGGTGGAAAAACACCTTTATGGGCTATGCGTATTAACTCCTGGGAACTTCATTGTTTTTATTATAGTATTTCATTTTAGGATAACGAGTTCAGGATGCGGTTGGTTTTAGGAACTGGTGGGTGTTTGTGGGTGTATCTGGTTTATGGTTTTCTATTTTTGTTCTGTTTTATTTATTTTTCGTTTTAATTAAAGTTTGATTATGGTGGTTTTCAGAAAAACATAAAGAGTAGGTAAATCAATATATCTCAGAACCAAAAATTGTGTATATATCCTGTAATAAACTTTGTTTCAGCATTAAAATTTACGTGTAACGCTTATTATAGGTAGACAGACAGCAGTTTGAAAGGAGCAAAGTTTAGTTAAAGTATATATTATCTTTATCTACGTTAGAAAGACTTACAAACTGTTCGGCGTCCCTGACTCTTGTGCTAGGTGATCAACCTGTATTACAAGAGCCAGTGCCCCCTCTCGGGAGGTTAAAATATGCTTCTTGCTTTATGTCAAATTCAACAGAGAAAACCAATTAATCTGTGATTTTTATTTCGTAAGCTAAACTGACAATTGGGGGATTGGCACTTTATCGATCATAATAATAGTGTCGTATCCTGAGTGATCGAAAATTGATCGAAAATGGAACTATTGTACGGCAAATTACTTTTGTTAAGGAACTAGCAGCCCTTATTTAATTTTAACTTCATTTACGACTTAATTTTATCGATTGTATTTATTTTATGGTTAATTTATTATTTATTGCAATAAAAGTATATACTGTGTGATTCAACACTGTTATATTTAAATATATTACGTTTATATTAATAAAACATTAATTTGTACGCCAATTAATAAAATTAAATTGCTGAGTCATGTCACATCGATTCGATGAATCACTTATGATTGAGCTTTACCTACAACACTATGCCCCGCAACATATGCCGTTTACTTCATGTACAAAAGAAGTATGCTGTTGAACTGAAGCATCTTCAAAGAGTACAAGAATAATTTATGATAGAAAGAGGCCACAATCATAAACCCGGTTAATTTTATTTTATTTTATTAATTGAAAAAAAAAGGACAAGCTATAAGGCCAACGTTATGGATTACGGCACATTTTCTCTAGGAACTAGGAACTCTAGATTTTAGCAGTAAAAGAGAAAATGTGCCGTAATTCATAACGTTGGCCATATAGCTTGTCCTTTTTTTTCAATTAATAAAATAAAATTAACTGGGTTTATGATTGTGGCCATAACCTCTTTCTATCATAAATTATTCTTGTACTCTTTGAAGATGCTTCAGTTCAACAGCATACTTCTTTTGTACATGAAGTAAACGGCATACTTATCGTCGTTCTCAGAACATTACACAAGTTGTAACTTATTAGTAACACTCGGCTAGGTTTCCTTAAGACGTTTTCCTAGAAAAAATGCTTTCTTGCTTCTTGAGTTACTCTTCGGATTTAATCCGCTTACGGCATAAGGTAGTTTATCTTCGTATATTTTGCTACTACACTTTTTTATAAGATGACTGTTTTGTCGTGTTATAAATAAATACTGATCTACACGTGTAACAGTTTGTCTATCGTTTTTGTGCCATTGTGTATAATGTATGATCATTTTTAGGGTTTTGTACCCAAAGGGTAAAAACGGGACTCTATTATTAAGACTCCGCGGTCCGTCTGTCTGTATGTCACCAGGCTGTATCTCATGAACCGTGATAGCTAGACAGTTGAGATTTTCACAAATGATGTATTCCTATTACCGCTATAACAACAAATACTGAAAACAAATCAAAATAAATATTTATGTGGGGCTACAACAAACGTGTTTTTCTGGCGTTTTTGTTTGCGATAGTGGTACGGAACCCTTCATGCGCGAATCTTATTCGCAATTGGCTTTTTTTTTATTAACGATCGACTAGCGTTTGGCCACTATCTCACCCGCCGGGCGAGCACGGCCTACTGTGACAGGCTTTCATCACACATTTTTATCACAGTTTGGGAGCAAAACCGTGATAAAATGCATGATTCAAGCCTATCACATATGTGCTTGCCCGGCTGCGATGATGTGGTTGACATTGAAGCATGCTTGCGTGGTAGTAACCTATTCACTTTTGACTTAAAGATCCAACACGTTTATATGTTTGTAATGGGATAAACCCTAGAAATACTGGTCCTGTTAGAATAAATATTGTGATGGCCACACTATTGCAGAGTGAAATTTATTTATAATTGCGGGAAAATGCACGGATCCCATGGGATAGACCAGGCTAGCGAAGCAGTGACAAAAAGTTAGCACATTTTCAAGTAATCGTTGTAATCAAATGCACTTAATTCTATTTATATTTTTTTTATTGTCTATAGGCTTGCACTTAACCACTATCTCACCTGATGGTAAGCGATGATGTGGTCGACGATGGAGCACGCTTGCCTAAAATAAACCCATTCACTCTTGACTTAAAAACCCCTAGATTGTAGCTATCAGGAAGCACAGATTCCGGCAGGGAATTCCACTCTTTAGCTGTAAAAAGTGTCCCCAAAACGTTTTGTGCGTATGGGTGGGATGTCCACCATGTACCGATGACGCATCGCCGTACGTCTGGTAGTCCGATGATGGAACGGGCTGGGCGGAATTAAATCATGTAATTCCATCGCACACTCCCCGAAATGTAACCGATAAAATACCGACAAACTGGCAACTCGGCGACGATGTTCAAGGGTCTGGAGCTTTGACTTTACCAGTGCCTCATTGCCGATGAGTCTCTTGGCCCGCTTTTCGATCGACTCTAGTGCATCAAGCTGGTATTTGGCAGATCCGTCCCAGAGATGAGAACAGTACTCCATGCACGATCGAACTTGCGCTTGATACAAGTTGAGCAGCTGTTCCGGCGTGAAGTACCTTCTCACCTTCGCAAGGATCCCCAACTTTTTGGCAGCCAACATAGCCTTTGCCTCAATGTATGGCCCAAAATTGAGAGTCGATGTCAACGTAACGCCAATAAGCTCAAGATGGTCCGTTATTGGCACGGTTACATCACAGAAAGTTGGAGCCGGGTGAAATTGGCTCTTTTTAGCGGAAAAAAGACACGCCTGGGTTTTAGCAGCATTAAACTTGACCAGATTCGCATCGCCCCATTCGGAGACTGCTTGCAAGGATAAGTTCAAACGCTCCACCATGGCCTCACGAAGAGACCGGATCTGCGGCCCAGTAGCCCGTGCGTTGGACAAGTATCTCTCAGCAACAGTGCTGTCGTCTGCATACCCAAAGGTGCCAGGTTTTAGCAGATCGTTAATGTGCAACAAGAACAATGTTGCTGAGAGTACAGACCCCTGAGGGATCCCGGCATTAATATCCAATTGGTCGATAACCACTCGAATGGACCGATCTCTCAGAAAGTCTGCAATCCAATCACACAGACCACCGGGCAAACCGAATGAAGGAAGCTTACCAATAAGGCTTTAGTGCCAGACCCTATCGAAAGCCTTCGAGATGTCGAGGGAGACAGCAAGCGCTTCCCCATGCCTCTCGATGGCCTCACTCCATATGTGAATGGCATACGCTAGAAGATCCCCAGTAGACCGATTTCGGCGAAAGCCGTATTAGCGGTCGCTAAGGATATCGTTAGTTTCTAGGTATGCCAGGAGTTTAGTGTTAAGTACACGCTCCATACTCTTACAGAGTATGGATGTTTCAGAGATGGGTCTTTAGTTGGTCCGGTCAGCTCGACTGTCCTTCTTGGGCTGTACGTTGGCTTGCTTCCAAGCATTCGGCACTGTTCCAGTCTCACATGAAAGGCGGAATAGGCGTGTCAAGATCGGAGACAGTTCAGGCGCACAGGTTCTAAGAACTATGTCTGGTATGCCGTCAGGGCCGCTAGCCTTGTTCACTTCGAGGTTGCGCAGCACCCTACGGACGTCCTTTTGATGGATGCGAATGTCCGATATACTCATCTCGCACCCATCAGGAGAAGGAGGGGCCGCGAAACACCAAGATTCAATCGTGAAGATTCCGCAAAAAGAGAGGCAAATAAATGTGCCTTCTCCTCAGCGGTGTGAGCCAGTGACCCATCGGGTTTCAGCAGTGGTGGTAGTGAGGGACGGCAGAAGTTCGACTCAACCGACTTAGCCAGGGACCAAAACGCTTTACTACCTGCTGGGTAAGAAGCAAGTTTGGCCCCTATTCGGCCAATGTGGTCGAATCGAGCCCCACGCAACACCTTCTTGCAGGACTTGGCAGCCCTGTTGTAGGCTTTCTTCTTCTGACCCACGTCACTCGCTTTACGCGATCGAGCGTCGACCCATGCTAGGTACGCCTCATGTTTAAGCGCGTCGGCGCGATGACATTTGGCGCCAAACCATGGCCGGTCAACGCTGGAAATCGTTATGACATAACGATTTCCAGCGTTGACCATATATTGTAGTACTCCATTCCCTGACGCAACACATCAGTTACGGCGTCCGCGCACGACGAAGGATCAGCCGAAGAAAATCAAGTAGGCTGCCAAGGATAGCAAGCGAAGAAAGATCGCAGGCCATCCCAATCTCCCAATGTGTAAATGAATAAATAAATAAATCTGCTGACCTGTACCGCCAAACCCGCCGGGTGCCTCTTGGACTGGGATCGGGCGGGGAATAGACGGACACAGACTTCACCAGACAGTGGTCGGAACTTCCCAAGGGTGAACCTATCGACACAGAGTATCTGTCTGGATCTATTGTCAGCAGAAGGTCCAAGCAATTCGCTGTGTGCGAATCAACATCTGGTACCCTCGTTGCCCCCTGGACCAGCTGGGTGAGGTTTAGCGCTAGCGAAAGCTTACGCATCTCCCGTCCAGCATGGTCAGTGCACTGGTATGGGAAGAGCCACTCCTGATGGTGGGCATTAAAGTCCCCCAGTAACACTAATTGGGCGGAAGGGTACCGCTGCTGTGCCGCATTAGCCGCCTAACTGAGGTACTCTGTGAGCCTGGATGTCTCCTGATCTCCGCTTTGCGAGCGGTAGGTATGGGAAGAGCCACTCCTGATGGTGGGCATTAAAGTCCCCCAGTAACACTAATTGGGCGGAAGGGTACCGCTGCTGTGCCGCATCAGCCGCCTCACTGAGGTACTCTGTGAGCCTGGATGTCTCCTGATCTCCGCTGTGCGAGCGGTAGACACAGGCGTAGATAATTTTATCCAGACCTGTGTCCACTAGAGCCTACAGCGTTGAAAATCTTGAGTCCTCAAGGTTACAGTGACGCCGATAGCAAGTGTCGTCACGGGCGTACATACACACACCCGCGCGTGGTTTATAATTGTGCTCCAGGGTAAACCCTGGGTAAGATAGGTACGACGCGTCTGACGGACTCGCTATCTGCGTCTCCGTAAGAAAAAACAGCGCTGGTTTCTCAGTCTCCAGGTGGTAGTGGACTGCAGAGAGATTTGAGTGTTGTTGTGAGTGTGTGGTGAGTTGGTGAGGTGCGTTTTGAGGGGGAGGGAGTGCAGCTGCTGTTCAAATCTATTATTATCTATATGCGCAAGAGCACACATTTCAGTCCATTAAAGTAAATTGGTATCATCATCATCATCAGCCTATTAATTTGTCCACTGCTGGGACACAGGCCTCCTCTCTGTGAGAGGGGATGGGCCGTAATCCATCAGGTGGGCCGGTCGGTGGATGTCACATGTCTTCGATTTTTTGGTTCTAGGCCATGCCGGTTTCCTCACGATGTTTTCCTTTACCATTTTTGAGAGAAATGGTGATGAAATAAATTATACAAAGTAATGCGCCTGTCTCTGCCTGGGTTCGAACCCACGACCTACAACTTGTAAGCCGCAATACCATTGGGCAACCACTGCTCTTAAATTGGTGTCAAGTTTGAATTATTTCGACAGTTGACATAATGCTTCCACTTTTATTACATTAAATAAATCCTTCCTTACATACAATGTGTGAAAAATATTTGTACGGCTTCAACGTACGTTGTACGGGGTATCATTAATCGGGTGACACAGCACATTACGGCAATACGGTGCGTATACATGACGTCACAGGCGTGAAAAACAGCTCGAATTCCCCTATTTATGCATGTGGAACACAATTTATCTTCCAGAGTTAATTTTTGAATTAAAACCGAAAAATTCTTTCACTGCACGCCTTTGATTCACGTTCGAAATTATGCTTTTGAGAATATTCATGCGGGAAAAATTTAATTCATGCCCCAATATTTTTTTCTTCCTTCGACAGATCGTGCGGGTTTTCTCTACCAAGAGGATAATATTTACAACAAAATGGCGCCCAAAATCGGACATTTTCCTATTTTCCAATTTTAATGTAGCCAGTGACACTCGCAGGGTAAGACGAATCGTTTGACGTAAGAACCATCAAAATCGGCCAGCGCGTTTGGTCTCTAGAACGCCAAAAATTATAATGTAAATTTATAATGTAATTTTATTAAATATAGTTGTGGTTTGTGCACAATCTCTTCTTTTTTTTTTATTTGTGACGGGTTTGCTCTTGACTCTCGTCTAGGTCAGAGGTGACAGAGACAAAATCGACGATGGACGACGTGGTGAACGTTGACGTTGACGTGGTGATGGTGGACGTTGTCTTACCAATTTGCACGCCACGATAAGCGGTTAAATACGATAGAACATTTCTGTTTTTAATATCTTGCATGCAATGTATGTACACCATGTCTATACAAGTAAATGAACTTACTTACTTAAATATACATAAAGACTGATAAACACATTACCCTTCTTCGGCAGTCGGGGGTAAAAGTAGGGACATACTTTTTTCTGGAGGTTTCTTTTTATCCTCTCAGAGAAATTATTTTTTTCTTCTGTGTAAAAAGGATCAATAACGCAGTAATTCTACGAAATATTTTTCTTTCCAGGAATTAATGTCCTTAACAACGATTGCTAAATGGATAAACTGCTAAATAAATTTTCTCGGAAACAGGAATAGAAAATGGAATCATTTTTGTTAGACAAGTGGGATCATATTTTATTTTATTTTTTTTTATTTAAGGAAAAACAAACAGTAGCACAATAAGATACAGTCATACTATCTTAAATATTACATTTATATAATTATGCTACCCACTACGTTCTCCACAGATTACAATCTAAAGTATTTAAAACTAGCTAGTAACACAGATACAATACACAACGGTTATTGTCCTAGAACTCATATCTGGATTTTTAAATAATATATAAAAGAAATACAGGAAAAGTAAATTTGTGTGCGTATTAATAAACATTACGTTATTATGTTAATACATTGCATTTGCTGATCTTTTAGGGTTGCTCGGATTTGCTTCTTAAATGCATTTTTACCGAGAAAAAGAATGTCGATTGAATTAAATTCATTGTTATATGTCTCAACCAAACGATGAAGTGGTGAACGCGAGCCAGCGTTGGATTTACAGAGGCTAGTAGCAAATAGATGTCGAGTGCGTACCTCACGTACACGAACTGTTCGAGGAACCAGGTAACTCAGACTCCTAACTAGGTCCGGACAATCAAAATGATTGCGGCAGACATTGAACAGAGTCATAACTTCTAGAAGTTTCCGTCTTGACTTTAAGGTCAGAAGATCATACTTTTTAAGAAGTAAGTGGTATGACATTTTATTCCGATAACATCGAAAATTCATAGCACGAAGATATTTACGTTGTACTAATTCTAACCTATCACTATATTTTACGTAAAAAGGGTTCCAAATAGGCACTGCAAACTCTAACTGTGGCCTAATTATTGATTTGTATAAGTGCAAAAAGGTGGAAGGTCGACGAAAATCCTTGGAAGATCTCATAACAAAACCAAACATTTGGTAGGCCTTGTTAACAATTTTTTCTATATGAGCATCCAGATGGAGCTTCGAATCCAGCAGAACACCAAGATCGCGGAGAAAACTTACTTTACTAATTGGCGTATTGGCAAGACGATAGTCGAACTCGGTAATATTTTTCTTTTTTGTAAATGTTATAACATGACACTTTGGAAGACTAAGGTAAAGCTTATTGGAAGAGCAATAGTTAGAGAAACGGTCTAAATCTTGCTGGAAGTTAAAACAATCGACTTTATCAGAAATTATTTTATAGACTTTTAAATCGTCCGCGTAGAGAAGAAATTTTGAATTTTGAAAACAGTGTTTTATGTCATTGATGTACAAAATAAATAATAAAGGGCCTAATATGGAACCTTGTGGTACACCGGAGGTGACACGAAAAGAGCCAGATTCAAAGCCATTAACAACCACCTTTTGTGTTCTGTTAGTTATGTAAGATATAAACCACCGTAAAAGGTCCCCTCTGATTCCATTGTAAGCAATTTTATTAAGTAGTAGTGTGTGGTCCAGTTTATCGAAAGCCTTCTGAAAATCTGTGTAAACCGCATCAATCTGCTGCCTATTATCGAGACTATCAAACAGTTGGGACGTGAAAATAAGAAGATTGCTAATGCAAGATCTGTCTTTAACAAAGCCATGTTGTTCTTTTATTAAAATAGTGCGAATAGCAGGATATAATTTATTATGTACCAGTCTCTCAAAAAGCTTGGAAAACGCAGAAAGTATAGAGATAGGTCGATAGGTCTCTACGTCATGCTTGGAGCCACTCTTATGAACTGGTACAATATTTGCATGTTTCCAAACTTCAGGGAAAATACCACATGATAAACATTTATTAAATAATATAAGTAAAGGATAGCATAATGTATCACACGTATTTTTCAGAAAAACTGAAGGAATCCCATCAGGACCAGGACCCTTGGTTGAATCTAGTGACTTTAATTCTTTATGTACTTCATCAAAAGACAGTTGCAGTTTGCATAGGAAGACATCGTGGTCAGCTTTTCTAGATGGTGGTTCCCAAGAGTTACAGTCAAATGTTGACGGTTCATAAGCAGACTGGAAAAATGTAGCAAACAAGTTGCAAGTAGTAATAGGTTCATTGGATGAAATTTGATTGTAATGAACCGTGGATGGGATTTTATTTGTAGTTTTACGTCCAGCAACGTACGTTCAAAATGTCTTAGTATTGGTAGCAACACTGTCTTCAATTGCATTAATATATTTACTATAGCAAATATCAGCCACTTTTTTAAATTTTTTCCTGTAACTCGAGAAAACCTCATAGTCACATAAATTGCCATACTTCTTCCACCTAACCCAGGCTTGAGTTTTCTTTTTGTAGGTATGTATGAGAGATTTGGAAAACCAATTGGGGAAATTAACATTTTTTGGTCGACAAGTGGGTGTGTGTGATTTTATAATTTCATAAAGTTTTTCATAAAATGTAGAAACAGATTCATTGGGTGTTAAGTCATCCAGTAAGACATTCCAATCAACGTCACTTATATCAGTATTTATTTTGTTATAGTTAGCTTTGTGATAATTCAGTTTGTTATCAGTAGTACATTTAGGCATATGTGTGGGGTGAGAGAAAGAAATGTGTACATAAAAGGCCGGATGATAGCAGTCAACAGGTAAAAGGGGGACATCAGGGGAGAATGTGTATGCATGAATATTACAAAAAAGTAAGTCTAAGATGCGTCCGCCAGGATTGAAAAAATGGTTATATTGTTTCATAACATGTTGTGAACAGAAATTAGATAAAAAACGAGTTATATTTGTCAGTTTGTTGTTCGCAGCATTTTCCATGTACGAAAACTTATTTACCCAAGTAAGTGAGGGTAAATTAAAGTCACCCGTTAAAATAATATTTTCTACGGAAGGGTCATCACACAACACAGACAGAGAATTAATTATTGTTTCTAATTTTGTTCGTTAAACCAACACAGCAGCGCAGCTTTTTTTTTATACAGACGAATTTCAACTTTTAACGGTTAGAAGGTATAATCTCTATATTTTAATTTCTAAATAACATATGAAATCAGGTATGGATGATTTAACTTCTTCTACAAAAACCTAGCCATTTGAGTTTTGGGAGAGTACAGAGAACAGCACTTTTGACATTTAGAATAGATTTTTGATGAAACAGTTTTTCTTTAGATTTAAATAGGGCGCACGATTGGCGCAGTGGTTGAGCGATTGACTGCTGCGCTGAGTGTCGCGGGTTCGATTCCCGCACGGAACAAATATTTGTATGACCTACAGATAGTTGTTCCGGCTCTGGGTGTTTTGTATGTGAGTTTATATGTTTATAAACGCACCCAAGATACAGGAATAAATTTCTAGTATGGGGCAAAGTTTAAAAAAAAATACATAAATCTATATTGTGTCCCAATAACAAATTGAGTTTTACTAACTTGTGTGATATTATGTTTTAGAAGGTCACAATGTAAAATTTGACAAAATATTACTATTTTCAAGCCTTAAATGACACATTTTAATTTTTTTATTTGTGATGATATTGCTCTTGACTCTAGTCTAGGTCAGAGGTGACAGAGACAAAGTCGACGCTGGAGTGAGTTTACCCAGAAGAATTTCTTCTTTTTTTTCTTTAATAAGGCTATTTATTAACCGGCGTGCATGAATGACCAGATTCATGTTCATACGATAAAGCAAATGGAGTACGTAAGGACGGAAGCAGGTGGCGTTCAGCAATTTCCGTTTTTTTCGATAATGGTACGGAATCCTTCGTGCGCGAGTCCAACTCGCACTTGGCAGGTTTTAGTATTTAATAATAATAAAAACAGCCCGGTGACAGACAGACAGACGGACCGTGGCATCTTACTAATTGGGTCCCGTTTTTACCCTTTGGGTACGGAACCCTTAAAAGCATCACGCCTGTGTTCTCCGAAGGCTTAAACAGAGGTGTACCTTTCTGTATCTACATATTCAGTAATCCGAATGGGGGGTGACTCTATTGTCATCAACCGGGCAAAAATCCTGGAATTACCGCATTTTAGCCCGGAACGTTATTGAAAAATTCCCAGATCTGGTATTCTAACTTTTCTGGGTTCGATTTCCGAATAAGGATGCCTCGTGCTCCGCAGTAGCATTTTTGTAAAATTGAAAATTTTATAAAAGGATTTGGATTAATGTTAGCTTAAGAAACTTTGATTCGCGAGTAAATCCTTAAAATTAATTGATTGGATTATTATTTTCAGCTACACGTGGAGGAAACCGGTGTCTGTTATAAAAGTTTTATTTTATTTAATATTCGTACGCAGACAGATGATGTTTCAATATTTTTTGGTGAATGTGTGAGTGTTGAATTTATTTTGTAACAAATTCCTCTTTCGATTTTTCTATTTTAACCTTAAAAGCTATTTGGACTCTATTAACATATTTAAACATAAGTAGAGTTACGATTGACAGACATTATCAGTTTTTAAAATGATATCTTTTATTCATAAAAAAGAAAAAGAAAATTTTGGTGGTTTCATAAAAATGATAATTTTTTTGAGAAGATCATTAGATCAAGAATCATTTCCAAGAAAATTATGCACAGGTCAACTCTCATATTATTCCGGTAGAATCTATTTTTTTATTCAGGTTATCTATACCAATATTATAAAGAGGAAAGATTTTTTGTTTGTTTGTTTGTTTGTACCGAATAGGCTCCGAAACTACTGGACCGATTTAAAAAATTCTTTCACCAATAGAAAGCTACATTATTCTTGAGTGATATAGGCTATTTTTTAATCCGAAAACGGGTCTTGTGGGGTGGTCCACGGGAGCGAAGCCGCAGGGAACAGCTAGTTATTAATACTATGAGGGTTTTTCATACTTATTTGTTTTGGTTTCACATGAACCAGGGTTACACCTAGTTAAAATTTCTTAATATGTCAGTATAAACAATGTAAATTACAAACTAAAGCACATACCTGCCAGTTTAAGTCCGATGCGTCTCCCTGGAGGCTTAATTAACTCTATATGAGTCCTGCGCAGTCCTCGCTCTGTGCACAAGCCGGAGTCAGTCGACAGCGAAGTCTGGGATTTGAACACTGGAACAGAAGATATTATGTGTTCAAATACTGTACCTAATTATAACAGGATGCTATTGGATGCTTTAACAAAGCAAATGCCAGGGGCAATAGAATAGAATTTCTCCGTATTCGACAAAACAAGATTCAAAAATGATTAATAAAACATACGATTATGTTACTAAGCAAATAATACAAAACAAATAAAGAAGGAAATAATGATCAAATTCAACTTCATCTTGAATCATCAAATTGAGATTTATAACTTGTTATTCATTTACATAAACGTAACGAACGTACGTAACGTACGTGAATGATTAGACGTTCAAACGTACAAGAAGCAAAAGGAGTAGGTATTTATTTGTATTTATTTATATATACTTTATTGTACACCAAGATAAAACAAGTCAAAAAAAAACAACAAAATTAAAACAAACATACAACAGGCGGCCTTATCGCGTTCTGCGATGGATAGAGATAGCCTGGACACGATACGGGGTTGTACTTGGTGCATATTTCAAAGGTAAGTTCAAGGTATGTTAGGATCGTAGCCGATGGTATTCTGTGTTTTCTACCAACCCCCACAAAAAGATCGTGAGTTTATGTATGCATTCATCGAGGGTTTTATTGCGATGTTCTGCGACCGATTCAAGTGGATGTTTTTCAAACTGGCTGAGATAATAGGCCTATATGTTCATTTGTTACCTATCTAGAGAGTGTCACACAAAATATCAGCTTCATTGTGAAGGCGAAGACATTTTGACTTAGGTCTTTCTATCTTCAAATTTTATATTGTCTAGCGTCCTAGTTAACGTCGCAATATGTCAAATACAACGCACAAAACCCGCTCTACCCTACCAAGATTGCCCAAAACTCCCCGAACATTACTCTCCCCCACTTTCCTTGTTTTACCCAAAAAATAACCTGCAATTTACGGAAATAACGCCCCCACAATACTCGAAACTGTACAGTTTTGGTAGCAAAACATTTAACTGGTGGACGCACAAATCTCCGAGCCCGTTCCCGACCAACTTTTACTGTAACTGCACTTGTAAACTGCGGAGCCGCTCTTAAAATAATACCCGGTTCGGGTATCGATGGTGACTTGTGGCAGTTTGGAACTAATAAAGGAGCTGTAAGCTTCTTTATTAAGGAAAAGGAGCGATGGTATGGTGGAAGTGGACGTTTTATAAATGGTGTCAAGCTTTAGCCTCTTGATTGGAACGTATAATGCTGCAGTTTGCGGTGCCGGACACATTCACGTCAATTTTCACCATACCATCGCTCCTTTGGCTTCAGTTGGGTGAAACAGTTTCCTTGGTTCGTAAAGGTGCTCGATTAAAATTTTGTTTTGTGCTTAAGCACTACATAAATAGCTGATGGTGCTGAAAATGGTGATTATCAATGGTATGCTGTCACTGTTTATGCGTCAAAGTCAAAGTATCTTTATTGTGAGACAGCGGTTACAGAGTTGTTATTGGGTTATTTTTGTGTGCATTTGCACTGCTCCACCATGTTAGGCATACAACAGTTTGAAAAAAAAAATTGTTATCTTAGACATAAGTTTATGTGGTTATGCGTATTGGTCAGTTTTTATTATTTTTTAATTCATCACATTAGGTGATATATTTACGAGTATGGTCATCCAGAGTAAAGTGTTTTCAGCCAAGCTTGCTGATGCTTATCATTCTACTACAAAAAAAATATGTATAAATCATTTCGAAATGACAGGAGAATTTTTCGCATTAAAAGAAAACAAAAACCTCTATAGTACCCATTTCTTAAAATCTTTGTGACGCTTCCAATTTGTTAAATCATTTATCAAGCAAATAAGATCGGGGAAATATTTTTTCGTAAAGGAAACAAAATATTGTAGTTTGCGTCTTCTGTGCAAGTCATAAAATGTAAGTGGATAAGTTTTGGTCCACTGAAAATAATACTATTGTGAGTGTTTTCTTGTATCTCTAATAATATGGGAATATTTTTTTTTTTTTTTCGTTTATTAACTAAGACATTTTTACAACATTTATTGAATGTATTAACATACCAACACAAACCATCGCGGGTTTAACAGCGGTATGTCAGACGCGGCAACTCGGTGCCACAACATATGTTTAAATTAACAGTAGGTACACAACTATAGCTTATCATTTGTAAAGATACTTTCTAGATCACATTGCAATCTAGAAAGTATCTCTTCAGCACTCTTGAGCAGTTCTTTAAATTCATTGCATTACATATATCCAGAGGTAAGTCATTCATATAACATGGTAGCATGCATTCCCACGTCCGTGCTCCATAAATATTATTAAATTTAGGAACGATAAATGTGGGTAAGTATGTCAAACTACGCAGAATATAAAACAACGTCTACTCGTTTATTATGTATAATAAAAATAACATAGTTATACATATTTTATTTCAAATTGAGGGTCACTTGGTATCTATAAAACGGACGCTTGGTTTATGTATCAAAGTATTTTTTTTATTGTTTGTAAATCAAAAGGAGAGGATTTGTGTCTGCCACATTCCGGACAAATTGTAGTTCATAGTAGCGCAGAACTGGGGTGTCCAGAGACTATGCGACTTGGTTGTGGCAGATCACGAAGGGGGTGTAGGAACTGTACAGAATTAGCCAAAACTGGAAGCAGGAAATGTGATAAAAGTGGAGGGAGGCCTTTGCTTAGAAGATGGACTGAACTACTTAGCATAAATGGAAACTCAATAGGATACAAACATAAACAACACCACACTTAATGCTTTCAGAACTTTAAAAACATCCAAGTTTTTCAAACAGCCGATTCGAAAAAAAATCTCTTCCAAAAACGAAACAGTTAACAAATACAAACAAAAACTTTGTGCCCGCTAACGCCTGTAACTCAAGCAATTACGTTTTGGATTGTTGTTTGCAAATTTCAGCGGCTTCGCGGGTCGTTAGCAGAACTTGACGTTTCGTTTTGAAAAAGAAGGATTGCTTTTTATCCATCTCTAATTTTCTACTCCTCGTCGAACTTTTTCTGACCTATTTACAATAGGGATGTTGACTGAAAATTATTTATGTCATTATTAATAAAAAAATTGGACACGTATGGTTTTTTTTTGACACATAAACATAAATGACGATGATTAAGTGCCTTCAAATATCGTGTGACGTCACGCTTTTGGTAGGTACACTTTATTAAGACAAGTGACGTCACAAGGCACCACTCCTGAACTGTGATGCGCTTTATTAGTGTGTGTTGTTTTATTAGCGTTTGTGAGTGTGTGTTTGTTACTTCTTCACGCTCAAACGGATGGACGAATCTGAATGAAATTTGGCACAGAGATAGATTATAGTCTGGAATACACAATAGCACATCGGTTACTTTTATCTCGTGAATATGTTCCCTTGGAAACATTTTCGACATTCACGTGGGCGAAGCCGCTGTCAGAAGCTAGTTGATTTTATAGATAGATAGATAAATCATTTATTAATTACAAAAATCAAAATCAAAAAAAAATCAAAATCATTTATTTGCTGGAATATGGGTACATGAGATATTACAAACAAAAAAGTTCTTATTGCCATACTTTACCTCAACAGGCGTGCAAA
Source organism: Orthosia incerta (assembly GCA_948252205.1). Taxonomy (NCBI): domain Eukaryota; kingdom Metazoa; phylum Arthropoda; class Insecta; order Lepidoptera; family Noctuidae; genus Orthosia; species Orthosia incerta. Next base: position 25,925,185 of record OX411746.1, read on the forward strand.
TATATATTAAATACTAATACATGCAAAGGACACAGCACAACTCACAAAATCTTATTTAAATTATAATAATTTACATGTCGATATGTTTAAAAACAAGATGCTAACATAAAAAGAAAAAAGAAAACCATACTTTCAGAAATAAAAGTTTAAGTGACACCAGTAACATTAGGAATAATAAAACAAAGTATACGTGTCCTTCCCCTTCCCCTTCCCTTACGTAATTATTTTTATAACGAATGTCAATCAATATTCTAAAGAAAAAAGCTTTGTTGGTGTCTTTTTTATGTTTTTATCCTTTTAAGGTTAAGATGGATTGGATTTACACTTGTTTTGGGATTTATTAAGGCGTTTTCTGGGCGTTATGCTATGAGGAAATTTGCTGTTGATATCTTATTTAAACTGAACGTCAGTTATTCTCAATCATTTCCGAATTTGAATACGACTGCTCTCATGTTTTCAACTGTTAAAGACAGTGACGAACTGATCCTAATTGAATTCCTGAAGCCCAATTTTTCTCGAATCCAATTTAAATTCAAACACAAAATAGACGATTAGCAATAACAGTTATGCAAGTACCATCGACAAAAGTTATGAATACCCGCCCTAAAATTGCAGTTTCGAAATTTCAAAACTCTCAAAACAAAGTTTGTTACAGAATTCAAATAATAACGTACGTGTCACAAACGCTTTTTCCAACAATGGCAACATTCAAATAATACCTAATTTAAGTAACTTTTTGCTATGTTAATTGCTGTTTTAAAACAATGGCCAATTAAGTAGGTAACGAAATAATGTCTAATTGTTCTTGCTACTACATCCCCTTTGAATTGTGTTACATTGTTTCAGACAAAATAATCTAGGTACGAAATTGTTGATAGAAATTTTAACGAGTGGTTTCAAACAAAGAACCATTTATTAATTAAATTTATTCATGGAAGTAATTATTAAGAATAATTTCATAATGTTCACCTTGTTGGTGGTTAATTTTGTAAAAAAATACAGTGAAATTTACTTTATCAACAATAGTGTTTTCGCAATAAAGTCTATGAAAATGCAAAAAATTAACAAAATGCGCTTATGTACCTAAACACCTATGTATATCAGTTGTAAAAATCTACAAAATCTATGCTTAATCATGTTATTGAGAGGGTCAGATGTAATACCAATTTGGTAAATGGGTGTATAATATACACAAGATTTGCCATTATATCTTGTTGAAACGGCCTTGGATATAGAAATGCGAGGCAGACCATGTCTTCCCTACTGTCCTGATCTGTGTGCCATAAAACCTGCAATTAAAGCTATCTAAATGTTTTCCTCCAAAGATGATGCCGCGCAAGTAGCGAAGTATTGGGCCATCAAAATTGAAATGTCCAATCAACACGAAGAAAAGCTTTTAACAAAAAAAAACAAATTGACTTCCAAAACAAAACACTACAAAATGAAAAATTACTTTCTTTTTCGAACTCGTTGTATAATTATATGGTAATAGGTACTTTCTATTTTTTTTTTTTTTTTTTTTTATTATCTATAGGCTTGCGCTTTACCACTATCTCACCTGATGGTAAGCGATGATGTGGTCGACGATAGAGCACGCTTGCCTAGAAGAAACCTATTCACTCTTGACTTAAAGACCCCTAGATTGTAGCTATCGGGAAACACAGAAACCACTTTCTATTACCATGAAAATCATTTATAGCCTAAGTTCATCTCATGACGATCCTAATAAGCCCAAACACACATTCACACATTGTTTTTTGTCGTCGTTCCAGTACCTATGTTCCGGCTTCATCATCAGATCAGTCCGATGGTACCATTTTTATTAGGAACTAGTTTTCTTTCTTTTCTTTCAGTACAATTTATTTATAATTAAGTATTTGCTTCATCATAGTCGGTTAACTATTCGAGATAATCTTATACCCATGGCATACTTAACGTTAAGGAGTTCTAGTGGCCATCTGTGGTTTTCTTCATCAGTTCCACTTCACTAAATGATACTATCTGAGTTCAAATGATTGCATTGTTGATGAAAATACAAAAATCGCTATATGCATGCCTATAATATTTGAGGAGTTCCCTCAATTTCTCTAGGATTACACCATCAGATCCTGACCTGATGACCATGGGACCACCAGGAAAGTATAGTCTTTCAAACGAAATAAGAATTAATCAAATCAGTTCAGGCGTTATTCAGTAATCGGTGAACGAAGGAACACACACACACACATGTAAATAATGAATAAATAGGTACTAAAGACCTCCATTGCTATAATAGCACCAAACTTTTTAAAGCCCGTAACAACAATGACTTGACAAACAAAAGTAAAATGTTAAAACGGATTAACAATTGTGTAAAGGCGAACACGAACTGGGGAATTAGCCGACGTTCCTCGTCGTATCATTTGTCAGGAGGTTGAAATAAGAAGTACAAACATGAGTAAATTGCAAGCACTCGTTATATCAGTAAAAGGTTGTGGTAAATACTTCGTCTAAGGGACCTTCCGGATGGCACACGTAACAAAAATTTTCCTATAGGCGATATCGCACACGTTTTTTCTAAGAAAATTTCAAATGCAAATCGGTTGAATTGCATTGCATTACTTCCATGTGAACGTATTTGCAAATTCGTTTAGTAAAAATCGCTAAATAATGTGATATAGGGTAAAACTAGGATAGTTGCCCGATTGTAATTAATCTAGTACAGGGATGGCGAACCTTATAGCATGCGTGCCTGTGGTGGCACACGACAAAATGCTTTGGGCACGCTAAAATGAGGATATCTAGGTAATTTGCAACAGCAGAAATGACACCAAATCCTACTTTTATTTAAATAAAACATAAAACTGATTTTTTTTTTTTTTTTTTATTGTCTATAGGCTTGCGCTTGACCACTATCTCACCTGATGGTAAGCGATGATGTGGTCGACGGTGAAGCACGCTTGCCTAGAAGAAACCCATTCACTCTTGACTTAAAGACCCCTAGATTGTAGCTATCGGGAAACACAGATTCCGCCAGGGAATTCCACTCTTTAGCTGTACGCATAATAAAAGTGTCCCCAAAACGTTTTGTGCGTATGGGTGCAATTAGTATTGCTGTAAGAATTTATGGGTGTAAATAAAGATTCATAACATTTAGAGTTTTGTTTTTTGTCAATTAAGACAAAGTCAAATTTTTTTGTGGCACTTCATTGTCAGATAAAAAAAATATATAATTTAAAAGGCACGTTTTCTAATAAAGGTTCGCCATCCCTTCTCTAGTATCACGGATGAATCGCAGGCTGTTTTTTTTATTAATCTATCGAAAGATTCTCCAACTACCACTTAGTTCACCGTATCTCATATCTCTGTGCGATTGCATGGAAATGCAAAATGCAATCAAAGTTTTTGCAGGATAGATATCCTGTTTTTTATCGTAATTTACATGGATTAGGCAACATATGGTCTAAAATATAGAGGTCCGCAAGAATCGCTAATACTTTGTAAATATTAAAGATAATGTTTTCTACTCAAAGACAAAGACAAAGATATTTTATTTCAAGTAGGCCACCAAGCGGCACTTTTGAACGTTACCATTAAAATTTACAAATAATAATATTTGATTCTACCGTGCATTCGGAAAGTAGCTTGTAATGGAGAAGAATGCACAAGAAACTCTACACTTACTCTTTTAAAAAATAAAACATAAATGTTTTACAATATTTAGGTACATAAGTACATACCTTGATGAATGAAATTGAGTTTATACAATAAAAATCTATTTATACAGTCTTCAGAAGGCTACTTTTCTTAAATTTGTAGATAAAATCCAAAATACAGGCCAGTATTTTGCTTTTTGTACCTACTGAGATGAGTGATTTCAGAAAGTGTGTCAGCAACTATTCGGCTTTTACCCTAAATCGAAACGCGTCGATCCATCAGGGAGGTCGCTTAATCACAACTCAACGGCTATACGAATTTGGAAGAAATTTGGGACACAATAGATCATGGCTTAGATAACAACATAACTGAAAATTTTCCCCTGCTGATTTTGGACTTTCATGTGGGCCAAGCCACTCGAAAAAGCTAGTTAAGAATATTTATTACTTCTTTCTTTCTATTTTGGCCCAGTAGGTGGCATTGCATCAGAGGCATTATACAGGTCATCCAAGGTACAAGTAAATGGTCAGTCGGGACATTCCAGTAATCGGGGCATAGTCTGTACAAGGAGCACCGCAATTGCGCCCAGTGTTTAATGTAATAATAATTTCCCATTTTGAAAAATAGTATATTATTATTTATTACTCAAGGAAAATAATGTAATCTCAATTTCATACAATTTGCCCCAATTCAGACGAGCCAGAATTCTCGAGGCCTTTGACTCACAGTGAATTTTAAGCAGTAGGTTAGCTAAGTATTCATTCAGATGTACCTTCAACCTAAAACTTAATTCGGTTTTCTTTGAAATTAATTTTATCTAAACTAATTAGGTATTTCTTGAAACCTTTGGGAAGAACACACAGTTCGAACGAATTTCTTCAGCTAAAATGCGAAACAATCAAATAACATCAACTCTTTTTACTTTACTGTTGTCTCGCGCTTGAACACTATCTCGCCTGATGGTAAGCGACGATGTGGTCGACGGTGCAGCACCGTCAAGACCAGGAAACAAAGTCTACAGCAGAGAATTCCTCTCCTTAGTTGAATTAGATTGGATTAAGGTAGTGCATCGTTTATTATTGCCAAAGGCGGAGTAAGTTGGCTTCAGAAACAAAAAAACAATCGTAACGACATCCAACTATCACTGACACTGAAAATACCCACAAACCACCGTCACCGACAAGCCATCAGTCACGCCTTCTTTGTTCTTTTCGAGTCGATGGTTAACTCTTATATAATTTGGACCCAAGAGATGGCCACGTTTATAGCAGTATCAGTGGATTTCATTAAATCCTCAATGGTGCAGGGCATTTTGGACACTACAATTTGTGAGTCACGTTTAAAAATATAGTTTAGTAAAAGTCGTTGGATATTGACATCAGTGACGTCACGACCAGCGCATTTCAGTTATTCATACAATTTCATGATCTAACGGTGATTTGACGGTATCCTGACTGATCGGTGACTTGTCTGTAACATGACTGATGTGTGTGTATATTGAGTGTACCCCATTGTTGCGAAGTTCATTACCGCGATGTACGTTACTGCTAAAGTTTACTACCGCGACGCTCGTTTTTGCGAAAGTTCTTTACTTTATTTCTGTTCAGCATTGATTTCAATTGAAACACTTCAGTATTTTACTAAAGTAATTGTGGCATGAACCGGATCAACTAAATCCGTGCCCGCAATAAACTTACATTTTTCATTTGATGAAACAGTTTTCATGATTCATGGACCAGATATAGTCCGTAGCAGTAATTTATGAATTTTTATATAAAACATTTGTAAAATGTGGATTATAAATAGAATGTCCAGTTCTTTAGATGTCGAGTAATGCGGGGTTTTCATCGGACAGACTCTTTTTTAAAAGTACTCAGAAAAACTGTTCTCTTTTTGGGGCGAGGCAAAGCAGGCTTTTCAAAGCTTTATGGCCTTAAATCAGTTCTCAGTACGAACAACTACTTATGTAGTCTCAAAAAGCATTCATAATCTTGTCATAGGAATTGACTGTTTGTTTTCGACTGTAGTTTTCCAAAGCTATATCCACTTTCAATGAAAATGGTTAAACTATCAAATGAACAGCCTTGAACATCGTCGCCGAGTTGCCAGTTTGTCGGTTTTTTATCGGTTACATTTCGGGGAGTGTGCGATGGAATTACATGATTTAATTCCGAATTGCTTTTGAATAACCTACAACATATTGGGATACCGCGTTTGAATTTTCCGGTGGTGTAAACTGAGGTCTTCAAAATGACGAATTTCATAGTTTTTTAGCTTTTCGCGACAGTTTATTCAGTATTTGTTTACTATTGTGAATATTTTCCAAATATGGCAAATTAAGATAGCTACGGGATGTAACCACTGCTTTAATAGAGTTTTTCTTCTTTTTTTCTCTTCTTTTTATTAGACTTTTTACAATGGTTTTCAATCATTTTTATAACCCTTTGCTAAGAATAGTTACAGCACTGATAACAAAATTTGTGCCACATGTTAAATTTAGTCTTGTTGTACATTTTATTTTTTTACCTTTGTATAGATTCTTTTACAGATTGTTTTGTGATTGTGTGAACATTGTAGGCCTTCTAGATATCTAGATGCTTGTTAACATTTGTTATCTTTTTATCTCGTTTTACTTTTTTATGTTTTAGTTTCTTACGACTTATTGTCGGGCCTACGTTGTCTCCCCATAAATAAGCATCTAAGTAGGAAATATTGTAAAACAAAACCATTTTTTTTAAAAGAGTAAACGTGGAGTTTCTTGCCGGTTCTTCTCCATAGGAAACGACCAAACCAAACCATACCATTTTTTTAAAAAGAGTAACCGAGGAGTTTTTTGCCGGTTCTTCTCCATAAGAAACGACCAAACCGAACCGTAATCCCTTTGTTGACGTTTATACCTACTCGATTTTATATTTAATCGCAATTTTTCGTCAATAGAACTGAATTTTAATTCAAACCTACCGTGCGCGTGATAACAACGTTTATCAGCTATATTTACAGACCGTAGTCAACAGTTACGCCAACTGGTGAGCAAAAAGACCATAGCCTCCATGTAATGCCGGTATAACTGCATTATTATTAATGACTAGCTGACACCCGCGGCTTCGCTCCCGTCAACTGGCTATCTATCAAAAAGTAATATAATAACACGGAACTATCTATCTACCTGCAACTACCAACCTACCCTACAAACAAACTCTTCAGCTTTATAATATTAGTATAGATGTAGATAAAACTCCTTCGCAAATTAACAAATTTGATGAACATAAAAAAGGTTATAGTGAGTCAATCTTAAAAGATAGACATTTACTGTCGCGGATTTTTTTTTAGAACTTTTAAAGAGGAACAATTCAGCAAACAAACCATCAGCGTACTCAACGGAAGCTCTGAAAAAGGCATAACTTTTCCAACATTTTTCATTTATGCTCTGCTCCTATTGGTAGTAGCGTGGTGTTATTTCTTCATATTATATGTCATACATATATATGCCTATAACCTTCCTCGATAAATGGACTATCCAACACAACAATAATTTTTCAATTCCAACCAGTAGTTTCTGAGATTAGGGCGTTCAAACAAATAAACAAACTCTTCAGCTTTATAATATTATAATAATAAAGTACAGATATGACAGTTATTTTACCTTTACTGAACATATGAACAGTCTTCGAATTAAACGCCTCCTATTTATACATTGCTGCATTAACCGTATCCGTCCAAAACAAACACGAAAGCAAGAGAAGACATAACACAATGCAGCGTCAAGGAATTCGACTGACACTGCGAAGTGCGAAACCCTTGATTTATTTCCGGCCAGTGACTGTAACGCTAATTAACGCTATGGAAATAACTTTGCAATGAGATATCGGGAACCTAAATAAAATACCTAAGCATTACTTTGACAAATTCAGGTTTTTTAGCGAATTTAATGAGGTTAAGGCCTTGATTTTGGATTTGGAATCACAGTTGCGTCGCAAAATACGGATATGTTTTTATTATTCACATCCCACTAGAAAGATAAGTAAGTCAAGTATCTTGACTTGGCTCGCACGGTTGTCTACATGTGGGATGGAGACACAGATAGATAGAAAGATATAAATCATTTATTTAGTGCACACAAAAGACACAGCACAACACATAACTTTACCTAGCATCTTCATTTATGAGATATCAGTCTTTGTCAAAAGTAATATGCAGAAAAATTCCGAAGTGTTAGATAAAAAAATAAAATTCAGATTGCACCATGCAGTACTTTTACTATTTACTTTGACTTTTTTTATTTTAATTTTAATTGTATTATATTGATGTATAATATTATGTTGTGTGTCATAGTCTGTGCTAAATAAATTTATTTTCTTTCTTTTTTTCTTTCTTTTACTTATTTAATGGGCTCCAGTGTTTATTGTATGACATCCAAGATTTTTAATAAATTGCCATGTTGTATTACAGATATTGACAACTTGCACATATTTAAGCGGAAGCTAAAGGAATTTCTAACTGATAAGGCGTATTACAGTGTGAAGGAGTATTTAAACGGGAATCCTTATGGCAGATAATATTTATTACTGGATACTCCTTGACATTAAAAATAAAATGGTTTAATGATTTTGTAATATTTATTGTTATTCGGTTTGATATTAAAAATTTATTGTATTTTGATACCAGGTTGTAATTTATGTGTAAGATTTTGCATGCCCATATGACGGCAGTGCATGGAGAACATTAAAAAACAAATGTATAACATCTTTACCCCTACCTATCCTGGCAAATAAATAATTTTGAATTTTGAAAAACATAATATCTTAATTAAATTATTGCAATTTACATGTAGGTTTAAAAACAAGGTGCCAACATAAAAAGAATAAGGAAACCATACTAACGAAATAAAAGTAAAAGTGACACCAGTAAACACACACACACAGCGACCATTGTACCGATAGTCGTATCAGCCAAAGGCTTAATAGCCACGAGCCTCGACCAACACCTTAGGAGGCTCTCGTTAAGCAGCTGGGTCAAGGGCCTGATCCAAAAAGCAGTATTGCTGGACACGGCTCGTATTGTTAGGAGGTTCCTCTCTCTGGAGCCCTGACCACCGGTAGCTTGGACCCTGTTCCCGGTACCGGTGGGCCTCTATCCCCATCCTACTTGGTTTGAAAATGAAAAAATCTTTGTTTTCCAAACAATCACCTCAACTGCTAAACAAAAAAATATCGGTAAACTGTGGCCTGGATTACATGAGGTATCTCAGCTTTAAACTGGTAGAACATTCTAAAATGATTTTTGACTTTCTCGCAAGCTAATCTGCTGATGAAAGCAAGTTCAGAATAAATAACCAACAAACTTGCCCAACGACGAAAATCTTAAAATAATTTAGCTCTCCAAACGAAGAAAATTATAGGATTAGACTCGGTGTCTAATCCTATAATTTTCTTCGTTAATTTCTAATTTCCCTTGTCTAATTGGCATTTCAAAATACAATCTGAAACAAAACTTCTGCCACAATTTACGAACAAGTTGTCTGCATAAATTCGTGCTCATAACTTTTGATAACGAGTTGGGGTTGCACTCATTTGTACCCTAAACTTTCTCCAGTTTTGGGAGGAATCGAAGTACTCGCCTTTTGTTGCCGTCCGTGGGACTGTTGTACTGTTCTGTCTTTTGGTTTTAAAATAAGATTTTCGGTTGATATAAAAATCAAGTGGACAGAATAATAGTATCGGGCAGTAAACAGATTAGCACCCAGACTTTTTATTTTATTTCTAGCTGTACCCGCGGCTTCGCTCCCGTCAACTGCCAACCCTACCCTACCTTAGATAGGTGGGGTATCCCTATCCTATCTACCCTATCCTACCTACCTACCCTACTTACATACCTACCCTACCTAAAAACCTACTCTACCTACATACAATTTTTTTTCTTTCTAAGAAAGTCTTCAACAAAAAAAGAATAAGCGAAATCGGTAAAGCCGTTCTCAAGTTATAGCATGACCAGGAGAAATAGGGGTTCATTTTTAGGGTCCCGTACCCAATGGTTAAAAACGGGACCCTATTACCAAGACTCCACGGTCCGTCTGTCTGTCTGTCCGTCTGTCACCAGGCTGTATCTCATGAACCGTGATAGCTAGACAGTTGCAATTTTCACAGATGATGTATTTCTGTTACCGCTATGAAAACAAAAATAAAATAAATATTTAATTGGGGCTCGCGTACATTACAAACGTGATATTTTTGCCGTTTTTTGCGATAATGGTACGGAACCCTTCGTGCGCGAGTCCGACTCGCACTTGGCCGGTTTTCATACATCGATTAACACCCAGATTAGCACTCAGATTTCTGTGCAGGAGTTATCAACGCGTAACAAAGTAAAAGTAAGTCAAATGACACTAATGGCTATTGTAAATTTATTTACAGTTGTTAAATCGAAATCCACAATTACTTAAAATAATTTGAGCACCAGAAACTGGGCCTGTATCATACCTAGAAAATCTTCATAAGATCTTTTATGCTTATTATCATAGATAAATATTATTATTACCTTATTATCATATGTACAGTGTATAAAATAGTTAAATAACTGAGACTACAAAAATATACACTTTAACCAAAAACTACTGACTAATTATACGTTTTGTAATTAGTGAGTATTATTATTATACACTGTATTTCAACCATTATTTAAAAATAACAAAGCCAGAAGCTATACCTTATTACATTCATAATTAGACCAGCAAATATTTCTAGCAACAAATACCCTCAATTAGTCATCTCTGAAAAAATATTCTCAAAAAATACATCCCGCAAAATAATTAAACTTTACACACGTACCGGTAATCAGATACTTTCAAAACGAGACACTTCAAAAAACTAGAACAAAGAAATCCATCCGCCTTTCATTAGACGCATTATTAATCCCGCCGAACAATATGTACTTTAAAAGTGGGGCATGCTCTATAATCCCCGTTTATTCGACTCTATAGAACTCCTGTGCTATGAGACGGGGTCACGTAATCCATTACCATGGAGGAACGTGACTCTTTCAGACGGTACAGTCTGTAGGTAATTTTATTTACCTTCTTGAAGATTGTGTGGTGTAAAGTGCGAGAGTTGCGAGAAGTTGGTTGGTAAATATTTTGCTGGTAGAGTGTTAGTCACTTAGAAATTTAAAAAAAATAAACCGGCCAAGTGCGAGTAAATTGCACACGAAGGGTTCCGTACCATTATCGAAAAAAAGGAAAAGAAGTCACGTTTGTTGTATGGTATGTTTATTTTATTTGTTGTTATAGGAGCAGTGGTGAACCAGTGGTATCGGCCGCGACTTACAAGTTGTAGGTCGTGGGTTCGAGCCCAGGTATGCGCTTTACTTTGTGTAAATTATTTCATCGCCACTGCTCTCACAACGGTGAAGGAAAACATCGTGAGGAAACCGGCATGTCCTAGAACTAGAACCAAAAATTCGAAGACATGTGACATCCACCAACCCGCACTGGGCCCGCGTGGTGGATTTCGGCCCATTCCTTCTCACAGAGAGGAGGCCTATGTCTCAGCAGTGGGAACATTAATAGGCTGATGATGTGTGATGTGTGTGTGTGTGTTGTTATAACGGCAACAGAAATACCTCATCTGTGAAAATGTCGACTGTCTAGCTATCATGGTCTTAGTAATAGGGTCCCGTTTTAACCCTTTGGATACGGAACCTTAAAAATATTCCTTGAGTGGCAGATTGTGTTCTTCGTCTTTTTGTATTTTGTCAGTTATGGCAGAAAAATCACGGGGCTGTAAAACAGCTACTTTTAATTTTACTATGTTGAAAACTAACACGATTTGATTTTGTATGCATGACCCGTCAGTGTATATCTCGTTAAAATTTCTCTAAAAAGACTGAGTAATTTCGAAAAAAAAAATATTCCGAATTTTGTGTATCAATTTACATTGAACCGCATGTTTTTCATAACTTGAACCACGCCCCCAAAGGAAACTTGTTTCGTTTTGTTTGTCACGCTAAACTTTTCGAAGTTTACGCGATGTACAGTAGTCGTCTTGTTACATTTTTTATGCTTACTTTACGCGATGCAAGAAAAACTAGCCTTTGTTTACTCTTGTTTCCTGGTTTCAAGAACTTTAAGTTAGTGATAGTGTTGGAATTCAATTTTGGATGATATGATTTACTTTCAGTTTACCGTAGTGCAGATAACGGCTTGTAGTCAAACGTAGAGTGGATAACGAAGAAAGAATGAAAAGAAAGAAAGAAAGAACGAGAATGCGCGGCAGGTCGCCCATGCAATGGACTGACCAGATCAAGTCTGCAGTAAGCGGCCCATTACATGAGTGCACACGAGTCATAGCCTTTTAGGCATTGGACATTTTGGGAATAAGACATTTTGAGAATAAGTTATTTCGGGAATTGGACATTTTGAAACCTTTAGACATTTTGGGGTTTTGACATTCTGAACCTGAACGCCGGCAGATTAAATCTGTCTGCGTCGCATTGTGAGGCGAATGAGGGCTGTCCAAAGTTTCACTGCAAAATGGTGATCATGACCGCTCTGTCAAGACTGTACCGACGAAGAAGAAAACTTCCACCACACACATACCACACCTACAGTAAAAATAATTCATCACTAAGAACTATTCTGTTTTACCTTTTCAATTATTTTGCACAATTTCTGATTAGATACTACAGCTCAAGAATTCAAGTATTTGTTTTTTTTTAATATTATGTTTAATTTTTTTTTGGTCTCATTATTATCTGTGTCAAATAATTGTTGGTATTCTTTCTTTCTTTGAATTATTTTCGTAAGATCAGAAGAAGTTAATACACACAAATATAAAAATAATCAATTTTATTAATAAAGCGAAACTTTTATAATTACGAAGAGGGTAGATATTATCAAATCCCATTAATTTCTGGAGATTGATCACTATCGGACGAATATGACCCACAACCCCACATGTGGTAACCAACTTTAAATTTAATTACAGCCCACCATCGATATTTCATCCTGAAGGGTATGGTGCGTGCCCCTAACTAGGATCATATACCATGAGTCATTAGGGGAAAGGGCTTGACATTGTGGTTGCTATAATTTTGAGCACACATAATACAATATAATAATTGAGCAGTACGGAGTTTATCCCTTTTATCCCCTGATGTACCCGAGTCTGTTCGTCCATGGCATGGTCGGGTACACCAGGCTAGCAGTAAGAAGGGACGTAGCGCTGGTTAAATATGTGGCGGGCATCTTACTAGGGTTGCGGCACCACCCGGAGGTGCGCGCGCCAGACGGGTGCGTGGGCGCGCGCCGCCGCCCCGCTCTGTTAGACGTGCCGACGGCTAGGACCAACCTCCTCAAGTTTGGCCCTATCTCGCCAGCCGCGCGCATTCTCAATGTTGTAACAATGTCGGAAGACATATTTGGGCAAAACCTGTCGAGATTTCTTCAAAGGGCTCAAATAATTATTGAGAGAGGCCTGCACATGGAGCTATAGACTTTGGCATGTTTAATTTAATTTAATATATTGATGTAATATTAATACTTATTTTTATTTTATTGTGTGTAATTTTGTTGCTAGGATACTTTAGTATTATATAATTTTATGTGTTTGTGACTTGTAGCATCATATTGGTTCAAACTGTAAAGATGTTATAATTGGTGATAATAAATAAATAAATATTAATAAATAAATAATGTTGATGGTAAAATTAGAAAATATACTTTGGACTGACAATCTTTTAAATTGAATTATTGGTACTTAATAATATTATAAAGTGAAAATCTGTCGGGGTGGATGTTTGTTACTCTTTCACGCAAACACTACACGGAACGGATTTTGATAAAACTTACAGTAATGTAGCTTACATTAGAACAACTCATGGGCTTCAATTTTTAAAGACATTGGAGGAAGTACTAATTTTATTTTAAATTAACAGCAGCTGGTGCCAGCTAGTCAAGTTATAAGTGCAGGAACAGACAGACATGAAGATTGGTTTTAGAATAATTTATAATTAACATACATACATACATAAACTCACGCCTTTCTCCCATGAGGGTAGGCAGAAACTACAGAACGCCACCTGCTACGATCCTTACATACTTCTTTTGCTTCACTCACATTCATACATCTAGTCATACACACACGCCGGTTATGAGTACTGCGCACCTGGCCTTTCTGAAGAACATCACCTATAAGGTCTATGTATGTCTTTCTAGGGCGTCCCTTCCCGGCGTTTCCATTCACGTCTTCCTTGTAAATACCTTTCTTTTACGTGTTTCTCTTTTTTTCTTTACCTCTTTAGGAATCCGTACGTAAAGGGTAAAGACGGGACCCTAATACTAAGACTCCGCGGTCCGTCCGTCTGTCTGTCTGTCTGTCACCAGGCTATATCTCATGAACCATGATAGCCACACAGTAAAAAAATTCACATATGATGTATTTCTGTTGCCGCCATAACAAAAAATACTAAAAACAGAATAAAATAAACATTTAAGTGGGGCTGCCATACAAAAAACGTGATTTTTTTGTCGTTTTTTGCGATAATGGTATGGAACCCTTCGTGCGCGAGTCCGACTCGCACTTGGCTGTTTTTTTATAATTAACATTGTGAAAAAATCAGGAAATGATTATATTTTATTTCAACTAAGAAATAATATTTTATATCTTATATCTGAACAAAATAAATGAGTAGAACCTACATCGAAAATACAATTAAATTATGTGCAAGAAAGACGTTTCCTTTTTTTTTTTAATTCTTTTAACACCCTCAGATTGTTCTTATTAAATGTATCAAAGCTATTTAAGCAAAAGGTAAATTAATTATGTTAATTGCCTGAAACGAAAGGTCATCGTTTCGGCCTTTGACCTTTTTGGGACAGCCAAGTTAAGCGAGCCAATTTCAAAACGTAATTCTCAAGACCATTTGAATTTTTACTCCTAATGCCTCTTCGTTAACTTTAACTTAACTTAACTAAATACAGGCTTTCTTAGACTTCAAACGAAAGTCTGAAAACCTTTTAATCAGATAGACTTCTTGAAAAAATCTTTGAAGAACTGTGAAAAATTATACTTGTTAGTTCTTGAATTGGCAAGTTTTTGTTATTCATCTAAACTTATAAACCAATGTTTATAACAGAAATGATTTTTTGTAATGTTTATTTGTTGACAAGTAGTTGACTAATTGCACTATTAAAAAAAACAAAATACCCGACTGCTTAAAAAGCGAACTAAAAAGACGTAAACAAGAAGAAAATCATGCTGTTTAGTCGGAGGATACATATTCGCCAGCTGGCTGACCAAAACCAGATGTGTAGATGCTAGCTGATCGTACGGAAAGCTCCTTAGTATTAATAAGCCTATTAAGTATCAATGCCGAGCATTACTAATTCTGTTTAATCATGTAAACTAATCCAAAATGTGCTTCTAATAACAATTGAAGGTTATTCTCGGGGTAAGCTTCATTGCTGCCATTATACTTGTAATAATTTAATTGGAATGTTTGAATGATCGGCTTTAAACTCTTGGTGTTAACATTAATTATTAATACGCAAATTGTCATTTACAGTAAGGAAATTTTTGAGTATGAATGGCGATGGCTTTAAGAGTTGGGGAATATCAAATCTCGTATAATCTATCCTTGAAAACCGTAAAACTCACGTAGGTGCGGCTAATTAGTTTGGTAATAGGTATGGAAGTCGTGGCATATCTATAGCAACCAATAAGGTGACTAATGAGGTAAATCATTTCTAACGTTTCATGAGTAAATATTTTTCGATCACGATCGTTTAAAGCACCCCTGTGGTAATACAGTGAGTCACCTGTTCATTATGACGTCACTCACCGAGTTGAACGTGATGATAGGTACTTTTCTTTTATATTCTATGGATGTTACATATTTTACACTCAAATGATAGAATTATGTCCTCGATTGTGTCGACATTTGACGTCAATATTTGAGTGTTGACTCTTCACGTGACCGGAGGGCTGGTATTTCTTTGGCCAAATAATCAGCATTGCCTTTTAACGTGGCATTATTGCCAGCATGAAGCAGTGCGTTTTGGGCACTTTTCTCGTTTAGCCGGCGAAATTACAATCATCTCTGAGAAAGCCATTAATAAGTATTGGATGTGGGACCCATGTAATTCACAATGCAAATATATCTGATGCAGACAGGCCACCCTTATATTTTTTTAACTTTGTATAGATTCTTTTACCGATTGTTTTGTGAATGTGTGAACATTGTAGGCCTTCTAGATTTCTAGACGTTTGTAACATTTGTTAGCTTTTTATTTCGTTTTACATTTTTTTGTTTGTTTTTTTAATTTCGTACGACTTATTGTTGGGCCTACGTTGTCCCCCCATATCCAAGTACTAATGCTGTAACACAAACAAATTTTTAAATGAGTAACCATGGATTTTCTTGCCGGTTCTTCTCCATAGGATACGACTAACCCAAACCGTGCACCTTTTGTCGACGTTTTATAAGTGCCCATGTAGGCCTATGTAAAATAAAAAAAAAATGATTTTGATTTTGGAAAAAGCTTACCAAAACATGGAAACATTTTCTTTCATCAATAAATGTTTATATTGTGTGTGAAAAGTGGCAGGCTTGGTTTTCATACGGACAGAGGGATTTGCGTTACCTAGTTAGAATAACGTCTGTGAGCATTGTGCTTTAAAATTCTTACGAGCATTACAACCTCGTGATGTATGAATAGAGCGCTCTTCTCATAAAAAATTCAAATTAGCTCTGTGCTCCTTCCTTTCATAATATTTTCTAGAGCTTGTGTAGGATTAAGATAAATAAGAAAGTTAATGGTTCATATGACGTTAGGCTTCTTAATTTAAGAAGGAGAAGATGGACTGGTGATTTGATAAAAATGGTTGAAGGACGCTAGATGTGGAGGCAAATAACCCGGTGGTAAGGCTATATTTTAACTTATGGTCTATAAAGTTACGCATCATCACATCAAATCATCAGCCTATTAATGTTCCCACTGCTGAGACACAGGCCTCCTCTCTGTGAGAGGGAATGGTCCGTAATCCACCACGCGGGCCCAGTGCGGGTTGGTGGATGTCACATGTCATCGAATTTTTGGTTCTTGGACATGCCGGTTACCTCACGATGTTTTCCTTCACCGTTTTGAAAGCAGTGGTGATGAAATAATTTACACAAAGTGAAGCGCCTACCTGGGCTCGAACCCACGACCTACAACTTGTAAGTCGCGGCTGATACCACTGGGCCACCACTGCTCCTATAACGTCATGATTGAGTTAATAATAAAGCCAATCGAAAAGCTGCCAAAGTGATTTAAAACAATAAACTAAAAGTTGTGGGTCTCATTATCATCTTCCTGCCCTTATCCCATGTTACTTGGAGTCGCCGTAAAACGTTTTCTTCTTCCATACCGTCCTGTCCTCTGTCACGCTATCACTGATTCCTGGGTTTATTTTATATCTAAATAGTCCTTTAAAATTTTCGGGACATTTAATTCAAGCAGTGAAGCATTGATGATTAAGGCAATAATATTTTATACAGCACTTGTTTTTTTTACTGCTATGACCAAATTGCCCATTGTAGTAATATACAGACTGAACAGAAGAATTAAATTGTCAATCCAATAAGAAGTAATTGTAGGACATATTTTCATTAGTGTCGTCGACAGATTCTTTTGATAATTTAAAGTTAATGGTAATGACCTAGACCAGGGGTTACCAATTACTTTCATTTGGGGTACGTGTCTTAAAAATAATATGATCGCGGTCCGTAAGGTTTAAAACCCGTCCCTCCATTAAGTAATCTAATCTACAAAAGTAAGCACCAAGATTTTTTCAAAAATTAATGTGAAACTTCACCGTTTTGAGAGCAGTGGTGATGGAATAATTTACACAAAGTAAAGCGCCTGCCTAGGCTCGAACCCAAGACCTACAACTTGTAAGTCGCGGCCGATACCACTGGGCCATCACTGCTCCGGCATGTCCTAGTACTAAAAATTCGAAGACATGTGACATCCACCAACCCGCACAGGGCCCGCGTGGTGGATAACGGCCCATTCCCTCTCACAGAGAGGAGGCCTGTATCTTAGCAGTGGGAACATTAATAGGCTGATGATGTGATGTGATTACTTTTTAGCCTTGGAACTATCAGTCCAAAGTTTCGACTAAAGTTGGTGCACGCTATTGTCATTAAATCCTGAGGATCTGGCACTCCGCGCTCGTCTGATGTCGACGGCAATAAATACATAAGAGCGGAATAAATTACTATATTACGTACTCAAATAACACAAGTAAATATTGGATTGTAGTGTACGTAGTGGAGCACTGCGGAAAAAATATTTGCCAATAATATTTGTAGGACTCTTGGGTCAGTGGATACGAAACAGGGCACTAAAAAAAGACTTTTAAAATTATATTAAAATTTCACCAAAAACCCATCGCCTAATCATCTCTTGGGGATCCGGTGGGATGTGGGAGTAGTAGGGTGGGGGAATACCATGGGACACCTCAAGGTCATTGACCTTGACCACAGGGTCATTGACCTTGAGTTCAAGGTCAAAATTATGAAATTAAATATCCGCGGTAGTTAGGAGCAGTAACATTCATGGTTAGTGATCTTAAGGTCAAGGTCAAGTGATCTTATAGGTCATGGTCAAATGACGGTCGGCAGTCTGCCATTTGGTGAACCCTGACCTAGACAGTGACTTTCATGATGAAAATATTTTGATTTAATATATGAATTTTACTAATGCGTCCTTAGATTAGGTACAAGTCGACTGTATTAAAACTAATAGATTATGATGAATAGATAATAATTAGGAAAATGGTTATGGTAGTTTTGTTTCGAACTAAAGACTGGGTTTCAAAATAAATGCCTAATAGGACATCATCTTCCTGCCCTTGTCCCATGTTACTTGAGATCGGCGGAAAACGTTTTCCACTTCCATACATTCTTGTCCCTCACCACGCTATAACTGGCTAAGGGAGTCATATCACTCCTCTTACAATCCATCCATATTTTCTTTGACTGTACCCTCCCTCTCCGTCCATCCACATTTATATTCATAACTCTTTTAGTGGCATGCGCTTCATCCCTCTTTATCACATGACCATACCAGGACAAACGGCTTCCTTTCAAACTGTCACTGGCACCACTTTCAAACTGCCTCTAGTATACTCATTTCTCACTTTGTCCATTCTCGTCACTCCGCACATCCATCTTTTTCACAGCCCAACATTCTGATTCATACAGTACGAAAGATCTAATCATGGACTTATGAATCTTCCCCTTTAACTTGAGGGTCAAAACAGAACACTACAAATAATTGAATTTACAATTATTCGTCATCTACCTATCGTTTTCCCAACTATGTTATCCAGGTGTCAATACCAGTACTTAACAACAATTATAATTATATCCATTGCAATCATTACCCTAACAAAATTCAATCCTTCGAACCCAATACACATTGTACAAATTCTTCAATTAGCGAACAAAACATTTCCAATTTAATTGTCACACAATTTTATTCCATATCCATGCGCCATACAAGGTTAACATTCGCTCACATTATTAACAGCACATATTTACGCGTTTATATTTCACAGAAATAATATTAGAACTTGAGGACACAAAGCTAACCCCGCTTTTATAATTAGTCACTAAAGCTCGTGAATCATTCAAACATCCTGCCTTGCTAAGAGGAATTCATATTGGACGGTGAATTGACAAAAAAGCTTAAACGCCAACTCCAAAAATAAAATGTGCCTACCCGCTTTGGTAGAAAATATAAAACGACGAATGGGCGCTTGGATCTATCTTAATTTAGAGTGTGGGTAGTGACAGTTGGTTAGTCTAATGGTCGCGAAGTTATGTCTGATATCTGTCAGAGAATTTGAACGATTTGCAAAGGATTACTATTGCTTTACGGGTTTCTAAGTTAGTGTAAATTGATTGGTGTAACCTCCTACTGACTTATTGATCATATTTGTCAAAAAGGTATTCGTAACCTAAAGGAGTAAGAAGTGTTTATTGTAAGTTTACAATGCATGTCCTCGAAAAGAGCGTTTTCCAAGCAGCCAAACTGTGCGGAAAGTGTCACTTTTTTATTAGTGCTTTTTACTTTCCTGTACTTTTTTAATTTTTAACTCCAACGTCAGCCCGCCGCATAGAGTTTTTATTTTTTGAGAAAAGTTTTAAAAATTAGTTATGCACAGATAATCATTCATATAAAAGGTATAACAAAACTAATACTTCATTTAAGGCGTTTTTAATTACTCTAGATTTAGATTTTGATCAATAAATTAATTTTAAATATTCATTAAATATGTTTGGCAGAATGAATATTTTGCTCGTGCCTTTTTGCGTTACGACGTGACAGCTATTTGCACATGCGCCGAGGAACTATGAACTATTAATTAATCTGTGGATATGCTGAGCGCCCTTGAATAAGCGCCATTTTATTAATTTCTAGCTTGGTTCAGATATATGGAGTTTCTTGTGCATTCTTCTCCATTACAAGCTACTTTCCGAGTGCACGGTAGAATCAACTATTATTATTTGTAAAATGTAACGTTCAAAAGTGCCGCTTGGTGGCCTACTTGAAATAAAATATCTTTGTCTTGTCTTGTCTATATTTTTTTATTTCCTCGCACAATGCATAGTAAAATGTTGTATGATACACGTGCGTAAGATGATTTCCGACTCGTCACCTACTTTCCGCACTTTTAGCATAAATAACTATTCAAGTTATTTTATGAAAAGCTTTATGGCATGACATGACCGAAAGAGAAGTAAAACAATGTTTGAAATTTATTGCAAAATTGTATGAAGAATATTATCGACTAGCTTCTGCCCGCGGCTTCGTCCGCGTAGAAAGTGTTTTATCATCCCAAGGGAATACAAACTATCCTATGTCCTTTCCAGGGTCTTAAACTAATTTAGACGAATTAGACGAAACCGATTTAGGCGAAATTTGGCATGGTCACCATGCCAAATTTCATCTAAATCGGTTCCATAGATCCAGAAATTACTCCCAACAACCTCACAAACTTTACCTCTTTATAATATTATATAGTAAAGATTAACAAAAAAATGGGGCGTGTTAACAAAAAAAATTGTATCTCTAATATAATTATCATTTGTTATTGTTATTAATTATACCAAACTACGCTGTCTAGTAATACAAAATACCTATTATTTTTATAAGAAAAATTGTTTAGAAATTTTGTGAAAGCTAATTTTTGTTTCCATATCCTCAAGCTTAGCTAAAAATATTACAAAAAAGCTAATTTTAAATGTTAGCCTTATTTCATCATGCGTCGTCATCATCTATAGTTTCTAATAATAACCAATACTTTCAGTAGTATTCATTCCCAACCAAAATGCAGCTAAAATTAGTCCGCAGCTTAACACAAGTTTAACCGTAATCATGCCAATGGCCTATTATTACACTGTAGAAAATTCAAACATTTCAGTCAATCATCAGCTTTAGTCCGGCTTTCAGACAATGCTATAATATAATAGCATATAGTATATAGCTCATAGCAAAACAATATCGCGCACCATACATTGTACCGTATGCTGACGGACGTAAAGAATTTCACCATCCCATATCTTCCCATGGGTGTCGTAAGAGGCGCAGGTGCAGGACACACCAGAGAATGGGCAGCAGCGTTCTATGTACGCTTTTACAATAAACTGCGATCGCCAATCCACCTGCCAAGCGTGGCGATTATGGCAACCCCCCCCCCAAACCTAATGAAAAGCACACATAAAAAACGGCCCCGAGTGCCCGGCAGCCCGTCTACCGTCGGCTACGGTAGCGGTCGATGCGATGGCGTGGCAAGGGGTGCGAAGAATCCTCGGAGTGGACCCGGCTACCCCAATAAACACCGACGACTGGACCTGGGAACATATAACACGCGAACACTCCGGACCGACGAGAAGATAGCCGAACTCGAGAAAGAATTGAGCAGGTTGCGATGGAGTATTATAGGGTTATCTGAAGTCCGAAGAGAGGAGGAGGACTCGATAATCCTCAAATCCGGTAACCTGCTCTATTTCCGAGAGGGTTACCGGCAGACCTAGGGTGGTGTCGGGTTTATCTTCCACAAGTCCCTTGTGAACAACGTGGTGAAGATCGAGAGTGTGTCGACCAGGGTGGCGTGCCTTATACTTCATAGAATATCCTCAAGATATTCGCTGAAGGTCATACAGGTGTACGCCCCAACCTTGGCACATCCCGACGACGAGGTATAGGCCATGTATGAAGATATCTTTAGAGCCATGCATGGTTTCAAAACTCACTTCACCGTTGTCATGGACTTCAACGGTAAACTGAGCAAACGAGACGAGGATGAGCTGCAAGTGGGGCAATTTGGAGTTGGAGATCGGAACCACCGGGGTCACCTACTGGCCAGTTTTATGGAGAAGGAGGGCCTCTACATGAACTCCTTCTTCAGAAAGCGTGAGCACAGGAAGTGGACCTGGCAAAACCCCGATGGTGCAATTAAAAACGAGATCGACTTCATCATGTCAACCAAGAAGCAAATGTTCAATGATGTCTCTGTGATCAATTCGGTGAAAACCGGGAGCGATCACCGCATGGTAAGAGGCACATTGAAAATTAATGTTAAGCTTGAAAGGTCTCGACTGATGAAGTCCACGCTCCGCCCAGCACAGATCCAGGTCCAAAACCCCGAGAGCTTTCAGCTCGAACTCCAAAATCGTTTCGAGTGCCTAGGGAGCTCCGTGGACGAATACAGCGACGGGTTCGTGGAAGCTGTCCAGATCGGGTCTAAGTTTTTCAAGACCCGCCGTACAGATAGGAACAAAAAGCTCTCTGATCCTACTCTCAAGCTCACGAAGGAGAGGCGTGAGATGATCTTGCAGTCTTCAGACGATGCGTTGAAATACCGGCAGCTAAATAGTCTCTCAAATTCCTTGAAAAGCGACCTCCGCCGCTTTAATACCGAGCGTATTAAAGACGCAATTGAGCGAAACAAGGGCTCCAAGGTCTTTGCAAGAGATCAGCCTATTGGGCAAAGCCAGCTCACGAAACTGAAGACCGATGATGGCAGGATCGTGTCCGCCAAACCGGAGCTTCTGAGGGAGATAGAGAGATTCTATGGGCAGTTGTACCCGTCAACCAGTAAACCCGTCACAAATCTCGCGAATGACCCTAGAGCTAGATTGACTCGCCACTATACCGAAGGGATTCCGGACGTCAGCCTGTATGAGATTAGGATGGCCCTGAAACAGCTGAAGCACAACAAGGCACCGGTTGATGACAGAATTATGGCGGAACTCCTAAAGGCGGGTGGAAACCTCTATTTAAAAGCCTCAAAATCCTAACCTTGCCTTCTCTGTATATATATGAAGTAAATGTATTTGTCAAAACAAACAACGCTCTATATGAAATAGCTTTTAAAAGTCATTACAGGAAACTTCGTGATAAAAATAAGTTAGAGCTTAAAGTACCTTATTAAAGCCATGCGGCTTTAATGAGTAAAAGCTTCTTCTGTATGGCCCAGAGAATATTTAATAAGTTGCCCTGCTCAATAAAAAGTCTCATTTTGGTCAATTTTAAGCATACATTACGTAATATATTAGTACGGAAATGTTACTATTGTCTCAGTGACTATTTTGATGAGTTCTTTGACATGATTGAAGCAAAGGTAAAAGCTAATCTCTGTTCTAAGGCATACTATTCTATTAATGATTATTTAGATGATAAGCATAAGTTGGTCGCTGTGTTGAACTCAAGACAATGTTCGTGTTCTTTTACCAAAATTAGCTTGCTGTCAGGTTAAATATTATTATTTTTTAATTTCGTGTTTATGTGTATTTTTTAAAATTTTATTTTTTGGTAAGACTGTCGTAGGTATCGTTTACTGTTATTGTCGGAGCTGATGAAGATTGCTACTATCTTTGCATTATATAGAGTTAATCTTTCTAGTATTATATAGCAGCATAGCCAGCATTGTGTGAGTACCATGTACTTCAGAGCTATCATTGTCTAGATACCTACGTCTTCTATTGACTTGAATGACTCCGGTGGTTGAGAGTATGTCATGCCCACTCAAATGTCTCGCCGATGGTGGCGCGTGTGTCGGATCATTTAGCTCCCTTCAAAATGGTTGAGCTGAATGGTGCTGATACATGTGTCATGTTCGTGAACGGGCGCTGTCGGTTGGGACTGGTCATCTCTTAGCTGCCATGGTTTATTTTAATTGATTCTAATTTTATTTCTGAATTGTCTTTTTATATTTACTATGGACACTTTTAACTTTCTACATCGTTCTCACATAATGTGTAATCTCAACATGAATGATGTAACAAATGATTTGTAATAATTACCTAATTGAAAAAGAGTGTCCATGGAGTTTCTTGCCCGTTCTTCTCCATAGAGATCTACGCCTTGGAATGGGCATCTACGGTACTTTCACAGTTATTATGTCCTGTGACTGGGACTGTAGCACCATAATTTTGTAATATTTTATTTTGTCTTTTGACAATTCAAAAGTGCCTGTAACTGGCCTACTTTAAATAAAGTGCTTTGACTTTGACTTTGATTATATTTGTATACCCATAGCATGTATAATGATGACTTTGCAATTCCGTGGACAATATCACTTTTAAACTTTTCTGTTAAAAATTATTTATTGACATTATAACTAAACTATTTATTACTGACATGATCGAATTTATAATTAATTATTTACATCACTTGACATATTAAATTACACAAATAATTCATATTGATTGCGGAGTTATTATAAATTAATGTACCTAATTGGCAAAAGCCTCATAAAAATGCATATTTGTACGCCACATGGCAAAACATATAGAAACTCATATTATTGTAACATCTTGCACACTGCTGTAACCTACTAATGTTTACAAATAAAGACTGATTGATTGATTGAAAACCAGTACTGAAGGCCCTTCAGAAGCTGTTTGATTCCGTCACACTCGAGGGGAAAACGCCACAGGCATGGTGCAGGGGTGTGGTGGTAATCTTCTTCAAGAAGGGTGACAATGCCCTATAGGCCCATCTTACTTCTTAGCCATGTCTACAAGCTGTTTTCAAGAGTCATCACGAATCGTCTCGCGAGCAGGTTTGACGATTTCCAGCCTCTTGAACAAGCCGGATTCCGTAAAGGCCTGGATTGGTTGAATTTATCAGTAGCGTACGTCTTAACTTGAGCCCGTGTTGATGTCACCGTAGACCACATACATACGCTGCGGCGGGTTATACAGAGACCGAAGAGTACAACCTGCCTCTCTGTTTAGCGTTTATGGACTACGAGAAAGCCTTCGATTTGATCGAGACTTGGGCTGTACTGCAGTCTCTTCAACGTTGCTAAATTGGCTACCGGTACATCGAAGTGTTGAGGTGTTAATACAAAAACGCCACCATGTCTGTTCGACTTCAGGATCAGACCTCGGAACCCATCCTTCTGCAGCGAGGTGTGAGACAGGGAGACGTCATATCTCCGAAGCTGTTTACCGCTGCACTGGAGGATGTCTTCAAGGTTCTGGACTGGAGAGGGCTAGGCATCAACGTCAATGGTGAGTACATCACTCACCTTCGGTTTACCGACGATACCATGGAGGACTTCAGTACAATGCTCGATGATCTCAGTAGAACTTCCGAAAGAGTGGGTCTTAGGATGAACATGGACAAAACCAAGGTGATGTTAAAGGCCCATGTTACACCCACTCCTATCAAGGTCCAAACGGTGCCAAATTGACTATCAGTACATCGAAGTGTTGAAGTGTTTGTAAATAAACGCCACCATGTCAGTTCGACTTCAGGATCACTCACCTTCGGTTTGCCGGCGATATAGTGGTCATGGCTGAGACCATGGAGGACCTCAGTAAAATGCTCGATGACCTCAGAAGACCTTCTGAAAGAGTGGGTGTTAGGATGAACATGGACAAAACCAAGGTCATGTTGAATGCCCATGTTACTCCTACCTCGATAGGAGTGGGTACTCCTATCTAGGTCAGAGACTTTACACTCGAAGTTGTGGGCGACTATGTCTACGTGGGACAAACGATCCAATTGGGTAGGGCCAACTTC
Source organism: Orthosia incerta (assembly GCA_948252205.1). Taxonomy (NCBI): domain Eukaryota; kingdom Metazoa; phylum Arthropoda; class Insecta; order Lepidoptera; family Noctuidae; genus Orthosia; species Orthosia incerta. The sequence goes on from OX411746.1 coordinate 25,950,899, forward strand.
GAGAAAGAGGTCAACCGTCGAATCCGACTCGGCTGGGTAGCGTTCGGAAAGTTGCGCGGTATCTTCTCGTCCAACCCACCTCAGTGTCTCAAGATGAAAGTCTATGACCAGTGTGTGTTGCCAGTGACGACATATGGCTCTGAGACGTGGTCGCTTACAATGGGCCTTATCAGAAAGCTTACAGTCACTCAAAGGGCAATGGAGAGGGCTATGCTCGGAGTTTCCTTGCGTGATCGAATCAGAAATGTAGAGATCCGCAAGAGAACCAGGGTTACCGACATAGCCCGAAGAATTGCCAAACTTAAGCGGCAGTGGACAGGGCACATTGCTCGAAGAACGGATGGCCGATGGGGCAGAAAAGTTCTGGAGTAGCGACCGCGAACCGGAAGATGTTGCGGAAGGCCTCCCACCAGGTGGACCGATGACCTGGTGAAGGTTGCGTGGATCCGCTGGTTGCGAGAAGCACGGGACCGGATTGATTGAATTTATCAGTAGCGTACGTCTTAACTTGAGCCCGTGTTGATGTCAATAGGATCGCCCTCGACTACATGGGATTTAATCATAACTAACAACATATGGGTGTATACTTGTAAGTTCTTTAGGTGCACCCATGGATATAATAAACAAGGGTGCACCTATAGAGTTATTAATGCCTTTTACAATGAATATTATGGTATTTTATATATTAGGACCTAAACCACCTAAAGTATATTTTTCTTCATTTGTTTTACATGGATACTAAGTTTCCGATTTTTATTAATGCTATTTTGAATGGTTTATTCAAAGCCAAGCTTTATATTATTCATACCGTATGCACGTTACACGAAGATCAAAAAGTTTAAAGGCTTTCAAGAGTCCGATTAATGCAAAAACAAATAAAACTTCAAACAGTGTTTGTTGATCAAAGCTATGTAAGGAAAAATCCACTTCATCAACGTTAATAACCTTACGACATAAAAGCTATTATTCTCCGAAGGCACTTAGTACATTTTTCTTTTGTGGACTTCATAATTTACGTTGACAGCCGAGAGCAAAGACTTTTTTGTTCCTCCGTGCTTGTTTAATTCATTTCTAATTAGCGAGGCGCCACAGTTACGGGGAAAAATGTCCCCTGAATAATGTCGTACGTGTAAATTTACCTAAGGTTAATACTATAGGGAATGTTACATAGAAATTGTGTTATTTTTAAGGAAGTTGGTGGGTTATTGTTTTTGGAGGTGAAGGATTTGAAATATTTGGTAACATAATTATGGTACCAAATTTAATCATAATGTCCCACCGACTTTCACAGATAAAAGGCTTGTGCCTGTAAGTATTTTTTTCCAACAATATCCAAACATACGTAGTCTGGCGATTACTCCACTGTTTGACAATGTACGTTCAAAAAATTATATCAATTTGTCTCATCATTATCTAGTCCTGTATGAAAACAAAAAAATATATATTTGAAAGTTAGTAGCGTCGAAACTTCCATATTTCAACACTAATTTTAACGCAACTTTGGGCGGAAGGAAAATTGAAAAACGGCCACCATACAGGGATAGATAGTTTAACAATGCAAATAATTTTATTTTGAAAATATACATTTATTCGGTTTTTCATGATATCTAGACTCCCAAAGGTGTGTTATAATTTTTTTGCGCGCTCGTTTTCGTCCTAAACATCATCCATTTCGCTACAAACTTAGAAAAGTGCCAATTCGTACGCGAACTAGCTTCTTACTGCTCATCACAGCATCTATCTCTTTCGCACGTGTTGTCGGATGAGATAGCATGCATTTTAACCCCACGCACAAAATAGTTCGTGCCGTGGACTAGGGGTACCTTGCACTCAAGGTTTGCCAACGAGCAATTGAGCGCAGTATACAACGTGTTAAATTAAAGGGTTGAGGTTTTAACACTATACTGCGCTCCAAAACCAAGATAGATGTTGCTCAAATGGTTGCCCAACTTAAATGGGACTAAGCAGGACGTGTCATTTGTTGCATACCGAAAAACTGTGTGCCAATTGTCAAAGTAGCATAGAGCAGGTGCCCTGACACAGTGAGACGGGATCGCGGCAGACCTCGAAGAAGACGGAGGGGAAAACTGAACAGAGTTAGCAAGAACTGGAGGGAGGAAACGCGGGCTCGTGAAACGAGGAAGGAGAGGAGGAAGGCTTTTGTCATGTAGTGAGACAGAACAAGCTAGAAAAACAAATGATGATCGACTAATAAAAACAGTGATAAACGCTTGTTTATAAAACATATAAACGGTTTTTTTCTTATGTCTATGTGTACAGTTAATGACACAATATACAGTCACTAACGTCACGTCTCGTTTTCATCACAATCGACTTTTTTGACCTTTCGTTTGCTTACTCACTATTTACTTTCATTATTAATGTTTACTGTAAGCATTTTCACTCCAGTATTAACAAATTAATCACTGAATTACCTACAGTCTAAGATCCCACCGCTAATTTCTGTTTTTTTAATAAAACCTTATTTTCTTGAGTGAAAAAGAAGCCAGAAGGGTGTAGACAGGTAAACTGGGCATCTTACATTACCGCTAACTGAGAGCTTAAAACCAATTGTATTCCTATTTTCCACATCATTTTCTTTCACTTCGTCTTTATTCACTTGAAAAACATGCAAATTTAATGAACCCCAGGGTATATATCCTGGGGTTCATTAACAAACATTAAATACAATTTATTTAACTTGTAGCTAAATATTATAATTGCCAGGCAACCCCGCAGTATTCTATGCTACTATCACGGGCACCCAACGCAAAGAAAGAAAATTTGGTTCATATAAATTACACTAGATGCCGTGATAAGCTTCGATTTGTTATTGAGTTTTGTGAAACATTCAAGATTTTCTAGAGACGAAAAATGTTCATGTTTAATTAACTCTCCTAAGCACAAAATTAAGGAATATTGTTGGTATAGAAGGTGCATCTTTTATCATAAAAACATGTACCTGCAGATTTACAAGGTGGGATCTCGTACTAGTAGGTACTGTAGAGTCACCCAGTCAACATGCAAAGTCACTCTTCAACCATTTGTTTGTATAAATTCATTTCAATTAAGAAAACACTGGCATCGTAATGACTGCTGAGAAAACAGATCCGGACGCAATTCCGTAGCAAATTCGTTTGATGGACTCACTTTGTAAAAATAAATTTACAAGTTAATAATTCATCATCAGCGTTCAATTCATGATCTAAATTGAAATGGAAGACGACCCGCGTTTTGGATTTAATTTATTATGAAAAGTTTTCCTTTTAGTATTTATCTGATTTGACGGTTTGATGTGGGTTTCTTTGTAGAATATAATTGTTTCGTATTTTCTTGTATCATTTATTGAAATGAAGCCCATCTTAAGTTTTACTCGTATATTACTAGTTTTACTCGTATATTACTGATAATGAAACTTTATAAAAAATTACATAGATATGTACCCAACATGCTAGCATTTCATTGCAATAATTTTTGAGTGCTTACTTCTTAGTATTAATTACTGTCTGATATCAATAATAATAAAGCTTTATTTATTCCATGGTTGGTTTCCAGGAGCTCGTGGCTAAATAATAAAAGCCGCACGGGTCGATCATCAAGGTTAAGCAACGCTTGACGAGGTCGGTCCGTGGATGGGTGACCATTTAAACATACCGAGTTTCCTCCGTGCCTCGGAAAGCACGTTAAGCCGTTGGTCCCGGCTGTCATTTGAAGATCTTTGGCAGTCGTTACGGGTAGTCAGAAGCTTGAGATCTGACACCAGTCTTGCCAAGAGGTACCGTGTTACCCAGTTACTGGGTTGTGGAGGTCAGATAGGCAGTCGTTCCATGTAAAACACTGGTACTTAGCTGAATCCGGTAATACTGGAAGCCGACCCCTATATAGTTGGGAAAAGGCTAGGCAGATGATGGTTGGTTTCCATGGTTCCATGGTTGGTTTTGCGTTCCCTCTCACAGAGAGGAGGCCTGTGTCCTAGCAGTGGGAACATTATAGGCTGATGATGTGTGTGATGTGATTGATTTCATGCAAATTACAATCTATTAAAAGAATATATCTATACTAAGTTTATTTTGAAACACGTAACTTAAGTAATTTGTACGGACCCCCTTCGGGTAAAAGCCTCCTCCAAGGAGTGCCATTGAGTTTTGTTGCTGGAAGCGTGTAACCAGCTTAGACAAGGCCTCTCTGATATTACTGTCCTAGAAATTAGTACATTACTGCAGAATCCAGTAAGTAAGCCTTCCTGGCCAAGTATGAGTTAACCGGACCGAACCGCAGGTGAGGTCCGGTTATATACGAGGCCAGGATGGCTTTCTTACTGGTTGAGGCTTGTATAATGCTTTTCTCAAAAATGCAAGAAAGTTTAATAACAAATTCGTTTAATTAATATTGACGGTTACATTCATATTAGGGCAATTACTGATAGATATTGTAATCGATTTACCGGAGGCATTTATATTTGTTTGTTGTACGTCTTGATTAACGGACTCAAAAATATATCTATCTCATAAAATGTCATACCAAAAAGAGAGATAGATATATATTTGGAACCTCCCTCCTATAACCATGTTATAATGGCTAAACTCTAATCTGTGTCTGGCTGGTACTATGTTTTTTTTTCTAAGCAGATCTGAAGAGGATGACCTGACCTACTGTCTAAGAGATGGGTGTTTTCGGTTTTTTGCACAAACGGTTATGTAACCGATATACATTTCCATATCGATATCGAATACGGCTTTCAGTTATCGATATCATATATTTATTTAGATGAGCAAACTAACAACGAACGCGAAATAATACTTAGAAAGAGAGGCAGGTATAGCGCATATGTTTCCTATCGTTTGTGAAGTTTGCGTTTTGTTCGTAGTTCGTACGTTTCCGCATTGTTACGGTTTTAAGTTTTTTTCTAGTATGGTTTTTATTAGATACAGTTTTTGTAATATCGGCTATTTTGATATGGTTATCGATATGATATGATATCTAACACATATCCGATATAAGTTACGTTTTGATATATCGGACCAATCCCTACTACTGTCCAGTAAGTAAATTACATACTTGCTTACTGGACAGTAGGAGATTCCAAATTTAAAATCTCGCTTCTTACTGGGCAGTTGTGAATAAGTCTCCGGTAGAGTTCATTTTCTGGATACTTTTTAGAGATGTTATGACAACATTACATACTATTTTTGAGAAAATAACATTTTCTGTATCAACTTCACTTGGTAAAGAAAAGGCAGCATAGGTACATGGGTAGATAGGGCATTGTACTTTAGGTTATAAGAAGGTATCTGCTGCTAAGCGCCCTCATACATTTTATTAAACCCTGACAGAAAAAGAGGAGTGTTATAAATTTGAAGTGTGTACCTGTGTGTTTCTGTATGTGTGTATTTGTGTATCTGTATGTGGCATCATAACTCTTAAACGGATGAATCGAATGACGGATGAACCGAATGACCGATGAACTTTGATTTAGTGATTTTATGTTTGAAAGGTAACATTATTGGATGTGTTTTTAGCTATGTTTGATGCAAAACGGTTTAGCCGATCAAAAGTTATGGGCGCATTACTGTTTGAATCGGGGTATTTTCGCAAGATATCGTGTCATAATAACGTGTTCGAAATGTTGTTGATCCAAGCGTGTCTATTTAAATCATGTAATTTAAAAAATATGCGTTCATCCCTCTTCATCACATGACCGGTATGGTCAAACAGGACAAACGGTTTCCTTTCAACATTTCTGTGTCTGGCGCCACATTCAAACTTCCTTTAATATACAAATTTTTCACTTTATCCTTTCTCGTCACTCCGCACTTCCATATCAAAATTATCATCTCTGCTACATGCAATCTCTTTTCATCCATCTTTTTCACAGCCTAACATTCTTATCCATACAGTACGACGTGTCCAATCACGGTCTTCTAAATTTTCCCCTTTAACTTGAAGGTCAAAACAGAACACTACAAAATATTTAATTGAGAATTATTTTGCTGATCAGCAGGCAAACAGGGTTATTCATTTTAATCCAAAAAATTCTCTCTCTATCTGACATATCCGAACATTTCTCAACGGTACGGTTCAACACACATAATTTAACCAATACCCTAATCTTCAAAATTTTCGTAATCACGGCGAACAGCTGCGAATTATCGTTTTCGAGACACGGAGTCAAAAATGAGAGGAACAGAATGCCTACTTTGTAAAAAGTTTTTGGAGGTATTCGCATACATCAATCTATAGGGTTCCCAGGGTCACGTCACGGCCAAGAGTCTCCACTGAAGATGGAAATTGCCGCCGTCCAAGCCGACCCAGAAAGACATGGCGAGATAATTTGGACGTGTACTATGAGGACTGCTTTGAGAGGCGTGGGAGATGAATGTCCGGAAGGACTCGGTGTGGGCTTTTGCCCATCGGTGGGATAACAAGCAATGGTGAGATAAAAAATATTCCCCACTATATACATAGAAAGCCTTCCCTCTGTGAGAGTGGATAGCAGTAATTGACCACGCGGTCCACTGCTGCACTATTGGACTTCACCCAAGCTACGCCACAACACCTGGTCCTCCACCTTCCACATCTAGCCTGTCCCAGCAGTCCTGTTAAGGTTGTCGATTTCTAGCTGCCGGGTGGCGTGCAGGATCGGGGGCTTACCACGCTAAGCTAATGATCGCCAGCTTTTACAGGAATTGTAGCGATCAAACTACAATATATCTTCGTCTCCAGTTTACCCGTAGGCGTAGGCAGACACTGGTTCTTAATATGATAACGATAATTGTGGATATGGAGCCGTAGAAGTAAGACCAATTTTATAATATAAAATTGGTATAGTCTTACATAAATAAATAAGAAATAAAATAATTATGTTCCCTATACTTGACTAAATAAATTTTGTAAACATTTACCAAAGACGTTGTTTGCTGGTTACGAAATTATTAGGACTTGCGAACTTTGTCTGACCAACAACCAAACAGAGTTTTACTAAATAGCTAATTAGTTTTTTATTATTTTATTAGAGTTTATTTTCTTATAGTTAAAGTATACTTTTTAAAATTACAAATCTTGTTCGGCTATTTATTTTCTTCAGTGTTGAAATAAACCTTCTGCAACGTTTAATTTCAAGTTCAAAATGAGAACAGGCACCTGTTTTTGACGTAAACAATATCTGTTGATTCTCATTATGGAAATAGGTGTCGTTAAAAATAATTTTACTGCGTCGTCCCTTAGTCTTCATTACATTATATATGTGACAGCCGTTTCGCGAAGCAGTATGTGTGTTCGAGTTTTATTGGGGATTTTGAATGAGGGGCTGAAGGCATGACGTTTATTGGTATATTTTTAAAGGTTACCGCGAAGATTGGCCATTCAAAAATGGAATAGGATTCGTATGGAAGCTGATTTAAGCTTTGATATTAGCTTTGCTTTAGTATTGTCAATTTATTTGAGTGAATTTGTTCATGCTGAAATTAATATTCGGTATGAAATAATTTCTCAATTTATTTGCTCAGGGTAACAACATTTGTAACAAAACAAAAATAAAATACAAAAAGCAAAAACAATTTCGAAAGACAAACAGAAAATATACGAGTACAAAAGAAAAAACCGAAGCTTTCCTATCACACAGTAACTTCTCAGCGAAAGAACCACTTAGGTTTTCTGAACAATTTTAATTTACTCACTTAATATTACCCTACAGAAGTTTTTTCCCAACTTTCCATCTCCGAACTTCTTCGGGATGATTTTCAAGATAATTTTTGCGAGACCCCTAAAAAGTTTTAACACCCTACTACCAATTCTCTTTACCATGAAATTCTAAGAATAGTCCATAAAATTTTTAGGACATCTTCTTTGTCATAAAAAGTAAATTAATCAAAAAGTTCAATGAAAAAACGCCATTGAATGTCCATGGTTGTAAAACATTATGACGATAAATGTGACACCATGGATTTAGTTTTGTCTTATCAGAAGGGCTTCTGACGAATACCAGAAGATAAGAAAGACAGTGATGCTCGTAAAAGTGGATATCTTTTTATTCGTTTCAACTTTTCTTTCGGATTGTGCTTGATCTTCCCGAGATTACTCAGCTACATAACGCCGAGCTTAAAATCTGCGAAGTGAATGAACTTGGCATTCATATACTTACATGTTGTTCGATTCGATTCTTGTAATTGACATTTATAAATGATAACAATTTTTTTTTTATAATTCCTAGATAGGCTTCTTGATTTGTATTCGACTATGTATGTGATATTTTAAATGATAACAATTTTTTTATAATTTTGGATAAGCTTATTGATTCGTATTCGACTGTGTATGAGACAATTAAGTTATTTGTGATTTTTTATTTTATTTTCTGATGCCTTGTTAGATACTTAGTCAATGACAAATGTTGTATAGTAATTTCAAAAAATAATGTTTTTGCATGCCGTAAGGCAGAATGTAGCGGAAACACCCAATTCTGTACCATGTCAAACTTGTACCTGCATTGTTAGCAAATAAATAATTCTGATTCTGATTAGAATATAATAATTTTGCAAATTGTTTCTTTTGTAATCTTAGGCAGTAGGTACTAATACGATTAAGAAAATGCTTTAGCTACTATCGGTGGGCTAAATGTTAGAAAAACATAGTTTCTGCGGATCTCAGCAGGAAATCATAGAAAAATACTAGATTTCTGATGAAACTAAAAACATCGTGTCGGAAATATAATAACCCGGTTTGAATGGAAATGATTATATTTCCTCCGCTTTAAGTTCATGGTTAAAAAACCTTGAACCTATTACTGGTTCAAGAGTTAAAATACCCAGTATGTACGTAAACCAATTCATTAAACTTCCACGTGGAGAAGCCTTTGAGTAGATTCCAAGTAACGATAAGATTTAATCAACTGATAACGACCTTTGACGGAAGCTCTAAGTTCATTCTTGATTACACACACATAAATCGGTGATACAACAATCGAAAGTCCTGTTCATCAATCCTTGCCACACTAGATAGACCTGCAGATTGAGTGTCCTTATAAAAAAATAACTAACTTCTTGCGACTCGCCCGTGGCCTATACCACTGTAATCTTGCATATATCCGGGATAAGAATAGCCTAGATATCACGGTAGCTTTCTACTAGTGACTATTAAAACCAGTTTACGATACGAAGTCGTCTTACAAACTGAATCAATTACCAGCCAGTCTTATTTCTAGCAAAAATCTTTTTATTTGCCGACGGGTTTCCTCTTGACTCTAGTCTAGGTCAGAGGTGACAGAGACAGAGTCGACGATGGAATGAGCTTACCCAGAAAAAGCCTGTTCACTCTAACTTTAAAGAGATTCGAGTTGAATGCGTTCGGAAACACAGACGCAGGTAGAGAGTTCCATTCATTCGCTGTGCGCATTATGAAGGATATTTGGAAGCGCTTGGTGCGAATTGGTGGAATGGCAACAAGGTAAGGATGATAACTATGACACTATGATTATATCCTAATAAGCACTTTTTTTTGATAGCCGTACTTGTGTCCCACTGTTGAGTAAAAGCCTCTCCTTTCACGTTCCAAACTTCTCTGTACTGCGCAATCTCAGGCCAAGTTTGAACCGCAAACGAGATCTAATTGTTACACGACCTTCGCCACGGTCGACCATGATTGCGATGTCTTCCTTCAAGCATCCAGTGAGTGAAGATCTTCGCCTAAACAGATGCATAATGTATGATATGATTGAAGCTTTCGTGTGACATGGCCAGCCTACTCCCACCTTTGTCTAGCTTTCCTTGTTTGGGACACAAACACATCAAAATCGACCCCAAAAGTAACAATGTCCCACAAGAAAACAGGTACTTCAATGTTCATTTATTCAAGCAGTATTTCAAGGAAAACCTTCTCGAGGTGGCCACAGCCTTAATACCGCTTAGGGCCACTTACGCCAGTGAGTTATTGGTTAGTTACTCGCTCACTCACCGACAAGCTCTGCTTTAACCTCTTCTGTTACTAGCACGGAATACTAAGCAGCTAGTGCTATAGTTTTCTTATATTTCTTAACTTCAGGTTGCGCAAGCAGTCGGTATATACATTGAAATCGATTCAACCGTTCAAAAGTAATTCGCATTTTTACTCTTTGAATCAGGGTTTTTTCGCAAAATATCATGTCATTATTACGTATTTCGATAGATTGACGATTGAAGCGTGTCTAAAAAATAAGCCTCGTACTCGCGTCGGCGAACCGCTAAGTTGTATTTAATGATACAGTTTTAATAAGTTCCCAAACAATTTAACATAAAACTCCTGCAGATAAGTTGGACGCGACAATAATGCGACACTCTGTTACCATGTTCTAATATTATATGTGTTTATATCTGTAAAGACTCCTACAGACAAGTACTAAGTGACAACACAGGCACCAAAATATTAGACAAGTGTCAAATATTAAAAACCCCTGAGATATTTATATTTCATACTACATAATTTATCTAGTAGAAGTCACACGTAATTATGACACGATATTGCTTGCGGGAGCAGCCCGATTCAAACAGTAAAACGCCAATAACTTTTGAACGGCTGAACTGATTTTTATCAAACATAGCTAAGAAAACATTCGATAAAGTAAACTTTCAAACAAAAAAAACGATATCAAAATCGGTTCATCCGTTTAGGAGCTATGATACCACAGACAGATACACGAATACAAATAAACACGTAGGTACACACATAAAACGTAAAACACCCCTCTTTTTCTGTCGGGGGTCAAAAGACGCGGTCAACAAATATTACATTTAAAAAAAACATTATCATTATCCTATAGCAGTGCAAGGGCTATATTAAACAAGAGAATAACCTCTTTTTAATTACAATATTGTGAGTCTTTTCAAAAGGGTCCTATTTAGTCCTATGTACAGCAACGTACTCCGATAAGCCGATTTGATTGATTGATTGATCAGGGCATTAAGCTCAAAAAGGAAACTCCCCACCAAGCCATATTGATGTTCAAAATATTTCTCTTCCATTGTCTGCCACATTTTTCGCTAATGCACTCTTAAAACTCAATTCTCCAATAAATTTCTTGCTCGAGGCGACGTTATTACGAAGATAAACATACATTCTTTAACATTTTATTTTCTGGAGGCACATGAAAAAACCTTTCTATTCTCATTTAGAAGCTTTTAGCTGTAATCCCGAAGGTGTCCAGGAGTGCCGTACTAACGTCTAGGTTTTCATGTTTAATTAAAGTCTTCTCTAATTAGTTAGTACTATAACTGAGGGGAGGAAATGCAAGAAATGTTGACGAATATATTCGGTTGCAAACAGAATTTTGAAGTCTTTCTAAAACGTCGTTGTAGCTTGTAATTTTGTAACTTTCATTTATGGAAAACTTGTGTTTTTGTCAACATGAAACAAAAACTAATTAAAAAAACCTGACTGCTTAAGACGTGAACTAAAAAGACAAGAACGAGAAGAAAATCTTGCTGTGCAGTCGGAGGATACATATTCGGGAACTGGCTGACAAAACCAGATGTATACTCCGACTGCACAGCATGGGTAATAAATGTCTTTAAGGTATAAAATTTTACTTTTAGTACTTAGGCTCATATACCTACAGTATTCCTCTTCAAAATGGGTGTGCTTCGAGGAATACCCCGATTGCGCAATGTTTGAACACAAAATTGAAGAGGCTTACATTTTATTGCACCATCAACATTGCACAATAATATTGTAGGTGTATAGCACGACTTAAGGAATACGATGGAGGATAGCTTTGCCTATTAATGAGACAATATAGGTTAAATATAAGAAGTGGTATTTAATTAAATCTGTGCCTACTATTGACATGAATAACGATACGATTTCTGCAAATCATGGCACACGAAATCACCGAAGACTAATCAATCAATCATCCACTCACTGAACATTATTTAGTGCAAAAAGAGTTTTATGAAATGATGAAGGCCTCTTTCAATTTGTTCAAACACAATCGTTAGAGATTCGATTCCATTTAACTTATTGCTAGAAACATAAAATTCGAAAGCAAAACTTTATTTTGTTATCCGCAAAAAAAAATTTCACAAAATAAATACTAAGAAAACATCTGCAAAAACAAAAAATCACACATTATTTTTGCCAAAACAACAAATAAAATAACTCGTCAAACTGGAATAATAAAGGATACTAAAAACAAAATACAATTTTGCAATTTTTACGATGTAACAAAGATAAAATACTTTATTAGTGACACGTTTCCCCGGGCCAATGTTTTATGTTTCTACTATTATGGACCAAGCTACATAATTTGTATCTATCTTGTAATATGTAGAAAATACATGACATATAGCACAACATTTTGTTTTACTGTTAAAGTTTTGAGAGCGAGAAAAATAAATTTCTTCGGGGAGCAGTTTGTTCTGAACGAAGTTGGTTGTAATAGCAATTCTCGATTATAAATTAGGTTAGAAAATTATAATTTAGAAGCTCTCCCCTAGAGGCTGAAACTCATAACTTGTTCGTTCGCGAAATCAAGTGCTGTGGTGCACAGAAAATACTAAGCCACATTTTTGACACGTATTTTAGATGTAAGAAAAGCCATGCTATCATGGCAAAAAGGTCAGTCAACATCAACAAAATCGAAAGACGAGATACACTCAAACAAAAATGTGATTATATCTGTTTTGAAAACTATCAACCAACTACCATGCTGATTACTTTGCAGAAGCAAGACTTTATAGTGATCTGAATGATACTATGAATCCTATGCAAACAAGAGAAGAGACAGACAGATTAGTAAAAAAACATAATATAACAGGAACAAATAAAATAATCCTTTAAATACACCGTTCTTTACCGAAAAAAAAACACTTTTATTGTATTCCTTTTTATCTTTTGAAATTTATGCCAACGACGCGTGTCAGAATGAAGAATGGCTTAATGCACAATCCAGGGGATCTGATAATTATATTCATGTTCCTGTAAACATTTGCGGAGTACAGTGTGTATTGTTAGGGACTTATTTTTATGGTAATGGCTCTTATTCGTGTACACTGGAACGTTTTGTTCAATAATTTGGATTTGCCGGCAGAAATTCTTGCTTGGGTCATATTTATTTGTTCCATTTTACTTCCTGAAATGTTCAACCAATCAAATTAATCTATAACAGTCCACTACTGGACATAAGGAGAGGCCTACCACAGCGGAACGAAACTCGGGCGGTTACGCACTACAAGTTCGTGTCCGTAATCAGTGTCCGTGATTTGAGTTCTGAGTTTATTTTGAACTCGGAACTCAAATCACGGACACTTCTGAATTATGACAGATTACGACGGATAGAGTTCGGATGTAGTAAGTAAGCTTTCCTACAAGAAGTAGCACGGCTACTTCGGAACCGAGATTTCACGGAAACGGATCGGATGTTGTGCGAAACCAAGACCAGGGGAGTGACCATAAGCTCTTAGAGCGGTATCAATTTGATATCCAGTAAGTGACAAATGTATACAAGTCAGATACATCTGTCCCTTATTCGATCTCAAATCGATACCGCTCTAAGAGCTTATGGTCACCCCCCTGACGCTTTAGACAAGTGACATTCTAGCAATGAAAGCGTCACGATAGCGTTCGATTGCCAAGCGCTATCAATTCCTTACATTTAGACGTTTCGAACATTGCCATCGCTTAAGGAATTACAATTTTATCCAGAACCTTAGGTCTGCTGCGGTTCACATCTAGTCTAACTCAGCTACCTTTTAAATTCATCGGTCCCTCTAATAGCACCGTGACATTTTAATAGTCTTACAAAAGCAGCCCACTTATTCTTCCCATCTATATGAACTCTTCTCAACTCTCCCACACCTGCTTCTTATTTCATACCTCACTTTCAATATCTGTGTACTTAACAAGCTAGGAATCCTTGCACTTGCTCTCGATATCAGGAAGGCCACCATTCAGTATGCATTTAAGCGTAAGTTGTGGAATTATTTTCTACACGATTAGCAGAGTCGTCTCAATAAAACGCCTTTCTATTACTTGATATATATGTATACATACATATAGTTTAGTTTAGTTTAGTTTCGGCGGGCTGTTTCCGCAACTCCACGACCAAGCGCGTATTTTGCGTACGGGTGGGACTCAGTCACATCATTCGATCCACCCCAGCTCCTCGAGAAAGGCCAGCAGCGCCTTGGTGCTGCCGACTATCTCCTGCAGGGTACCTGGGTCGCCGAAGTATTTGGCCCTGTATCCAGCGATTACAGGGCAGCTCAGGAGCAGGTGTGCCGCTGTCTCTTCCTCCACCATGCAAGCTCTGCAGAGTGGGCTGTCCGTGATTCCAATGACAAAGAGGTGTTTATTAAAGGTCCCATGTCCAGTTGTCACGGCAGTAACTGCACGCAACTGTGGCTTTGTTAGTCGTAGGACCTTTTTTGTGAAACGGTCGTCAATGAGCGGTAGTGCGTCCTTGGCCTGCCTGCATTCGCTAAGATCAGTCCATAGCTTACTGTGTTGATCTTTGGTGCGTTTCCTTACCAGACCGCGTAGATACCCGAAAGGTAGGGGCACTATGGGTTCCGGGCCCACCGGTGCCATACTTGAGCCCCTCCGGGCGAGCTCATCTGCAGCGTCGTTCCCTCGGGAGTCGCTGTGTCCTTTGATCCATTGAATGGTTACTTTGTTATGCATACCGACCTGGTTCAGGCGCCGATGACACTCGTAAATCAGCCCTGAGTTGACCGTGTGGCTGTTTAGTGCTTGCAGGACGGCCCTGCTGTCCGAAAGTATACGTATAGGGAAGTCCTTTACCTCCCTAGCCAAGACCGCAGAGGCCGCCATGGAGATGCCTAGACATTCGGCCTGGAACACCGTGTTGTGGATCCCCAGTGGTGTGGCTAAGCGGATATTTAGGTCCTCCGAGAAGACTCCTGCACCCGTGCCTGTACCTGTTTTGGATCCGTCCGTGAAGATTCGCAGTTCATCGGGGCGTAACCCCTCGCAGCGGTTATCTTCGTGTAGCTGGATTCTGTATTTTTTATCGAAAATGACTGTCTTGGGTATCCGGTCATTTATGGCTTTTGTTATTGGGATTTCGTGGTGGAGACCCTCGAGCAGAGCGGTGTGTTGAGTCACTCTCTTATCCCATAGATCCAGTGCCTTTAGACGTACAGCTGCCATTGTCGCTTCCTGTTGTATAAACAGATGCAGAGGGGGAAGTCCCAGCATAGCCTCGAGCGCTGCGGTCGGCGTAGTCCTCATGCAGCCCGTTGTCGCCATGCAGGCAAGTCTCTGCATACGCTGTAGCTTATTCACGGCTGTAGTTAGTTTAGTGCGAGGCCACCAAACCACGGCTCCATAGGTGATCATGGGCCGGATTATCGCGCTGTACAGCCAGAGTATAATCTTGGGGGATAGGCCCCACTTCTTACCTATCATTTTCCTGCATTGCCAGAAGGTGATGCAGGCCCTGTTCAGCTTATTGTCTAAATGACTGCTCCAGTTCAACTTACTATCAAGAATGACTCCCAAATACTTGACCTCGTTGGATAGCTGGAGCTCTGTATCGAACAGCTTAGGCAGGCGGAAGGGGCCTAGGGCCCTTTTCTGGGTGAACATGACCAATTCAGTTTTAGTGGGGTTTACTGATAGTTCATACTCCCTGCACCATCGCTCCACTATACGTAGCGCTTGCTGAGTAAGGTTGCAAATTGTACCAGTCACCTTCCCGGGTACGAGGATTGCGAGGTCGTCTGCATACCCTATTGTATAATAACGGTGTTCATAACATACATATAATATACATTATATATATATATATTGGATATATTTCTGGGTATGTATTATGGTTAATATTTATATATTATGTATGTTTATTTTAGCTATATATATTATCTAATTTTGTACCCATTTTACTCTTATATCTTTTTTTAATACACCTGCCATATTATCTCTCCACCGCCCTTGGTTGACTGATAGAGAATTCCTCAGGCATTAAGTCCGCCTATGTACCTTTATGTTGCATGAAGTTTCAATAAATTAATAAATAAATATGGAAGTCATAGCGAATTCTCAAAATTCTTTTGTAAGACTATTATAATGCCACGGTGTATAGCTACAAGGCTTCCTACGCTTCTCCAACTCTTGTATAATACAAGAGTTCAAACTCCTCGCTATACACATTAATGTCTATAGAATGTTATAATAACAACTCGTTTATTTTATCTTGTAAAATGTCCCATCAAATAACTATCAAACTAACGCCCTCTATGCAAAGCTCCGGGTCGTCAGCATTACTCAACGAACTCATGCATGCGCTTTCATTAGGGGAGTTTTTCATTTCAACATCATTTGGCCGAGGTCCAAATTGTTCTAGATACTCCCAATTCATCTTACTCGGCGAAATGTTGTTAAAAAACTTCTCAAGGCTTGCCCAGTGTTTGCTTTTTATTTGGCTTTTTTATTGTGTAAGCAATAATGTTGTTAGTTATGTAAGCGGAAGCTTGAAAGAACTTGGAGATAGTTTTGATATGTTACATTAAGCGACCTTAATGGCTCGACGTGATTTGATTTATATCATACAATATCGACAAGTGATTCTTGCTAAGCGACATTGCAAGTACGTATAAATGAACACAATGAGATGCAATTTGATCGATTTCACTAGAAATTTCTTAGAAAATACTTGTAAGATACTGCATATCGACGCAATTTAATTTTCCTGGCGCCATCAAAATCACGCGATATTAATCATTGAGAACGGTATCCATGATTATAAGCAAGTTGAATCGCATACATAATTATCCAAAAAGATTCTCAAGATGAACGCCAACACAATCATCTCATCACATTTTTGAGCCTGACACTGGTGAAGACGTGACCAAGAAATATTATTCTTAAATCTCCTCCCACAAATTAAAAACAGAACCCACTTATAAACACGTTTGAGTACTTCGTCAAAAAAGTTAACCTTGGCCAATTAAATTCACTCAACGCAATACTGGGTCACATAATAGATAATAACAGTATGTAGACTCCTTAGAATGAACGAAAACTGACGCACACAAAGACACGCATGGATCGTCAAATCAAATCATAATGTTTATTTGCCTGAAATACATAGTTTTCAAGGGAATATGTTAAAGCCTATTTAAGTGACTGTATTCTGCCTGAAAGCAAACGTGCAAATTATTGATAATAATGAAATTAAATTAAAAAGAAACCATAACAACATTCAGCAATTCCAATAAATCAAATTACAATTGTCCATAAATAAACATTAAACTATAATCTACCCACTCAAAATAGGTACAGTTATAAAAAAAATAAACAATTTATATAAAAACCAGTCAAGTGCGAGTCGAAGTTCCGTACCTACACATTATACCGCCATAATAAAATTGGTATCATTTTTATTGGTGGCTAAGTTTAAAGATATTTGCAAATTTAGATTTTCGCGAAAACTTGTAAGCACCAAAATTTACCTTAATTTTTTTTCTTAATTTTTTGCAATTTTTCCTGTATTTGTGCTGTAGTACCTTATTTTTTGCCAAATTTCGTGTTTCTAGGTCAACAGGAACTACTTTATAGGTTTTCGACCCAAAATTTATAGGGCACTTTTGGTTGACCTAGAATTGTCAATTTTGGTTAAAAGCAAAGTCTTACAGCACAAGTAAAGGGAAAATTCCAAATAATTAAAAAAGTTGAAAATTAAGGTAAATTACAAGTTTTCGCGAAAATATAAATTTTCACATATCTTTTTATCGTGTTGACTCAGGACCTTGATTTTTATACACCTAATAGGGACTATAGACCTCAGTAAATTTCAACTTGCTAGATAAGATAAGATATATTTATTTTGTGAAACATGAGTACAGTATAAAGGTCTTATATTAATATGAGGTGGCTACATGTTTTGCCATTTATGGCGTACAAAATTAGTTGCACTAGACAAACAATACAAAAAAAAAACAATATCAAAATTCAAATTAAATTAAAATAAGAATGTCAAAATTTAAATTCAATAAAAAATCAGTAAGTCAAAATATAAATTAAATTTAAATTACAATGTCAAGATATAAATTCAATAAAAAATCACTATGTCACAATAATTGTGACATAGTGATTTTTTATTGAATTCAAATTATTTGAATTCAATAAAAAATCACTATGTCACAATTTAAAATTCAAATAAAAACACTATGTCAAATTGTTTGTTCAATTTGAGTAAAAACGACAAAAAAACACACATTCAGAATTCTATACAGGCGAAATATCGTTTAAAAATTCATCTACACTAAGCGTAATAGCACTTCTCTAGTAATATCCCCTTAAGAGACTTTTACATTTGTTTAGAGGCATACGTTTAATATTATCAGGTATTTTATTATAAATATCTGGAGCAATACCAAAGAAACTCTTTTTCATTAAAGCAGTTTTACACTTGTATTGACATAATAAATTCTCATATTGGGCACGAATTGGGGTTCTCTAAACTGTTTTTTTTTTTTTTTTTTCTGTATTAATAAAAACTAAAGTTCTTAATAATAAATTACAATCTAGCCTTAATAGACTAATAAGCAATTTAACTCTAACTTATAATTATGTTGTATAATGTTATGACTAAGAATAGTGTCAATTTGCACTTTTATACAGTTCGGTAGCACTTTCTTAGAGTCTGATACGTTAAAAACACTTAGTTCACGTGTTACAGTGTTACTGTTGCAAATTTTTGAAATAATTGTTGATTAGCTTTTACAAATAATGCAGGTTTCAATACATACAATGATTAAAAAAATACTGACATTATAATTTATTCATTAAACCATTATTTCTATGTTCTATAAATTCCCTAACACTATAAAACAACACTATATTAGCCACTCTGTCAATTTTGTTATAAAAAAAATTACCGATAAAAACTTAAATTCATTTGTTAAGTTATTATTGATTAATATACACAAATTAAACAATTTCATCTTATAAATATCTTTATGACAAGGATACAATAGATTGCGAAATCGTGGAGTGCGGTTGCACTCGCAACTGGCATTTGTTTGTCATAGATTGAGATCAATCGTATGTACGCGTTAACGTATTACTCTCACATCCTAAGCCATTGCCTCCAATAGACTTGACTCAATTTCATAAAACTTACTGACAATAATAGTATGTTATCTAAGCATATTAACGTACTCAGAAGTTTGCTTCCGTCACCATGGCGACTGAGTCGAATGGAGAGGAGATGGAGAGGAAGAAGTTGCCATCAAAATGGTTTAAATACAATATTGGTATAGGGTGGTGTTGGTTTCGGGTGTTGTATGGAGTCGGCTTTCTGTAGTTATCTATTCTACCACAGGGTCGTGCTCTCCCGGTCCTCGTGCAATTTTTTACGTGTCGGGCCAAAAAAATAAGCTTGAGACAAAAACAAATCATCCTTTGTGGCCTTTTGTCGCCTGTCCCAAAAATGTAACCGAGTGAGAACTTAATTAAGAAACTGGGTGATTCAGTTGAAGTGTGCCTCATTTTGTTATGGTAATGTCAGGCCTTTTTGATTTTTGTTCGCAAAATGAGAATAATAGAGATCATGTTTTATGTTTAAAAGTGAGTTATGATTTTAAACGTAGTTTGTTTCTTTTTTAAACTTAAAATTTTCTTTGTTTTGTTTGCTGATATAATAAAATAATGGGAATGAGTAATATATTAAATGCTTAAAAAAATTCGAAAAAAATGTCTCAGGAAAACTTGAAAATTATTCTTTAAAATAGCCTCTAAATGTAACTCAAAACATTTATATTATGTTAACAGCTTTAGTCATTTTGATTATTTACTTTTTACGCATAGCATGAATAAATATATGCTGAAAAATTCCAGTTTCTTATCTCTAGGTCCAAATTGCTCCCAAATGCAGAAATAGGTCACGCAAGTCCGCTCTCCCCAGCTCGTTTGTCGTCCAGTTGGTCAAAGTAGGTTATACGTCCCCTTTTATTTTGTATAAGTATAAGAAACCAAGTCAGTCAGATGTCGACGACCTTTGGCATTGCTTATTGTCACGCTATGGCTATTGTCTGAGTGGGGGGAGACGTTGATAGCTGTATCGAGAGAATTATGTTTCGAGGTCCTCGGATGAATGTTAAACTACTTACTTAACTGCAGAGTACTGCTCTACTTACGGAAAAGTTTCATTTCTTTATCAAATTAATACCCAAATGAAACTATTTTTTATAGATTTGATGAGACCTCAATCAATCTCAGGGTATTTAAGTCTTGAGTGCATAGGTTACTTCAAGGCAAGCGTGCTACACCTTCGACCACATCATCACTTACCATCAGGGGAGATAGTGGTCAAACGCAAGCCTATAAACAATAAAAAGAAAACTACGCGAATTCAAAAAAAAGCAACAAATTTTTAAACTGTTTCGGTTCTCTTAATTATTTTAAGAGTAATAGCAACTGAAAATTAAGTTACGTTGCAATTGAAATATCAAGCAAAAACTTCAAATTGTTAATCGATCTAGTTCTAACGTGAAAGGTTATTAAATTTACTAGAAAGCTCGTATGTATTAGTCATACAGCATTTGTCTCTCAGGGATTTAAAATTTCACCAGCAACTACCTCAGAACTTTCAGTCTAAACTGCATCCTGAACTATACGGCTACTAATACTAACTAGTTCTTAAACAATAGCAGAGGAAGTAGAACCACGTCATGTGTATAATGTATTTGCTAATTGTCGCGCTTGCTATTACGGTGTACAAGACATGTGCATCTATTGCTGTAGTTCTTGTAATTATAGCAGAAACTGACGAGGCACTTTGATGATAAGTGCAGGATATAATCTTAGAAAGGCTTGATGACACAGTGGTAAGATTTGATTTAGGAGACATAATGGGAACTTCAACTCACAATAAGTAAGATTTAGAAATAAATTCCTAATACATTGCTTATAATTATATTGTCTGGCATTTTCTTATGCTCGACAACGTAAATAATTAATAAATGTTTTTAAATCATCAAAATAAGAGGCAATGCAAATGATTGTGTGTAAAGCAGTTACCCCGCAAGATAGCTCGTCGGATGATAAACATCGACCTGATTGAAGAAGCCAAAGGGACATTGCTTTTTCATAGAACAGTCTCCAATTACCATTTAATCTAATAGACAGAAAGAGTAAGCAAAGAGTAGCAACTAATATGAATTCATCATCGTTAAAGTTTTTTTTTAATATTAAGAAACATACAAACGTCACTGAACTGCCAAGACTCAATAAACTTGTTACAACTTTATTGAAAAAAGAAGATCAAAATTAAAACACGGAATCTCGAACAAAATTGCATTTTGTTATTTTAAATTCGCCAAGTCGGTCCACAATATAGGAGAATATGCAAAGGGGAGTCTTGAACGAAATTGCCAAATCATTGCATACTTGGGCAGCGTTGAGTCTAGCACGGACACTATTGGATTCTCGAACTGTATTTTTGGCTAGATGTTTTAAATTAGATTTTCATATTGTAAAATTTTCTTCAGGGTAGAATTTTGGTTTTATTGGAAGACAACATCTCCAGTGAAAATAAAGTTTTCATCTCGCCAGAATTTCATACGATTTTGGATATTTTTGGATTGCATACCATCCTCGATACAACTAGGCCTGATAATCTCCGCTCGAAAAATCTAATTTTTAGGCTTCTTCCGGAGCATGTTTTACTAGGTTTTAGAAATGAGCAATACGGGCGCAGTGGAAATAATGTAAAATCATTTAGTATATTATTTTACAGACACCTGACATATGTTTTTCTAAACAGATAGACTGAGACAGCGCTGACAGAGAGTACTTAATTCAAAAAGAAAACCTTCATAAAATGGCCAGCGTTATACTCCAACACCCGCCTATAACGTGGGCATCGTGACATCATGCCACTCCAAGCTGACGAGTGAACATCTCGTGCTTGACACAGAAGATGACAGCAGATGTGTTCACCAAACCCCTGGGCGGGTTGGTGAACAAATCTGCTATCATCTCATTCGTAGGGATGTAAACAATTTTAACGTTAAATCTAGCAATTTTATATCTATCGTAATGAAATCTTATTTCGATATGCTTGCTCCTCCTATGAAGAGTGTGATTGGTAGCAAGCTGTATAGCAGATTGTTTATCACAATACATTACTATTTTACAACTAGTCGTCTTAAAAAAATCCTGAAATAATGCTTGCAGGAACAACGCTTCTCTGCTAGGTTCACTTAAGCTACAATACACCTTTTACTAGCTTTTAGAAATAAGCAATACCAGCACAATAAAAATAATGTACTATCATTTAATATATTATTTTACAGACACATGAAATATATTTTTCTAAACAGATAGACAGAGACAGCGCTGACGAGAGCCGAGGTTTTCTATTTGAATTTAGTACTCTGTACTTAATTCAAAAATAAAATCTTCATAGATGGCAAGAGTTATACTCCAACAGCATGCCAGGACTGCACAGTCCCGGCGTCATTGTTTTTTTTTACCATCATCTGCTTCAAGAGCTCAAAGCTACTACCACTACTACCAAAATTTGGTATCATGCCTTTTCGCCGAAAATTGTTTGGCAGATTATCACTTGCCAACCAACGTTTCGCCGATGTTTCACTTTGACAACTAACGATTAGCAAATGTTTGTATGACAACGTTTCATTTGGTAGAATTATTGTTAAGCTGATTATGTTAGGAGCAGTGGTGGCCCAGTGGTATCGGCCGCGACTTACAAGTTGTAGGTCGTGGGTTCGAGCCCAGGTAGGCGCTTTACTTGGTGTAAATTATTTCATCACCATTGCTCTCGAAACGGTGAAGGAAAACATCGTGAGGAAACCGGCATGTCCTAGAACCAAAAATTCGAGGACGTGTAACATCCACAAACCCGCACTGAGCCCGCGTTGTGGATTACGGCCCATTCCCTCTCACAGAGAGGAGGCCTGTGTCCCAGCAGTGGGAACATTAATAGGCTGATGATGTGATGTGTGATTATTTTAATGACACAAAACGTTTGAGCCATTTATCATTTGTCAAACATTTCACTAGGCCACACAACTATTAGACGATTGACGATTTGTCAGTGTAACAGTTCCCTTTTCATACATTGATGTAATGATAAAAATAAACTGATTTTACATGTTTTATTTAAGAATCTCAAAAACAACATTAAACCTTTAAATCGTTCACAGTTTTAACCTAACCTAACCTATTTCACTCGGTCAAAATAACGACTAACTGGGTGAAATAGGTTAGGTAAGGTTAGAACTGTGACCAACCAACTTGAAAACTCCTTTTTTGTCATTGTCTTAGAGATTTTAGGCTTTGAGATGTAATTTCGGAATTTTGAACTTCGGGATTTATGGGTTTTCGGGCTTTTAAACTTCAAAATAAAACATTCTGCTACTTGAAAGTTGGTATTTTAAAAAGTGTCAATATGAAAAGCAGACCAAACGTACAGTTGGTAACTGTAAGGTTGAGAAATAAAACAAAATTATATGATATTATAAGTTGGCAAATGATTATTCGGCGAAATAAAATTCTGCGAAACGTAGGTTGGCAAGTGATAATCTGCCAAACAATTTTCGGCGAAAAGGCAGAGAACCCTAAAATTTCTGTTAATGAACTTTGGAACGTAATATCTAGTTATTATGTTCCAAAGTTCATTGACAGCAATTTTGGTCATTCGGCAATACAGACAAATTTTATTAACCCAAAATATAATAACTCAACATACTACCGGCCATACATATCTGTGCTGCATTCTGTGCTTACATTTGAATATTGTACATAAATATTAATGAAGCACAGTGCGCTTCAAGTTTTATTTCTTTGTATAAACGTAATGGCTACATAAGTGCAGTATGTCAAGAACCTTTCCCTGTGTTTCTTTGTCATGGACCCAAAGATACTCTCGCTCGTCAGTCTTATGTCCAGCTCACATTCAAGTTGTTAGCGTTCCCTGAGAAATAACGGGCACTCTACAAATTATGTGCATTATTGGCAGCAATTTTGGTCATTCGCCAATACAAACAAA
Source organism: Orthosia incerta (assembly GCA_948252205.1). Taxonomy (NCBI): domain Eukaryota; kingdom Metazoa; phylum Arthropoda; class Insecta; order Lepidoptera; family Noctuidae; genus Orthosia; species Orthosia incerta. The sequence continues at coordinate 25,974,900 of OX411746.1, forward strand.
TTTTATTAACCCAAAATATAAAAGCTATTACAAACAACAAAAATGTTTATACATATTTGAAAGAACGGAATACGTAAATAGAACTTTATTTGGCAATTAATCATAATACACCGACTACGAAAGAACAAAATGAAAAGAAGTCCGAGATTGGGATTCAATTAGAGGCATCACTCAGTCTGGCGTTCACAGACAAAGTCTCAAGAAAGTTTTGAATCTCTCGTTCTACCGGCAAAATGCACCGCATGCTATTCTTTCTATCTTTGACCTATTTCCACCCACAGTTAAGTAAACTTAATCTTATGGAAGCCATTTGTATAGTAGCTTTGATCTCTCAATTCTCAACGAAAACAAAATTACGAAATGCTGGACGCACTAATTATGAAACAAAAATAAACTTCGCTACGGTCTCATCAATATACATAAAGTGCTTATCTATCACAATAACATGGGCTGTTTCCCATCCCAAAATAACATAAAAACATAATTCAAAACAACACGACGAGGGAATTTTGTAAACAACCGTTTTACCCAATTACCTTGACTATGAAACCGAAATTTTTACTTTGATGTCGCGAGCGAAGCATGGCCCAGTGATAACCCGTTGATTAAAAATTAGGAGAAGAAAAGCCTTTCATCATACCTCTACATGTAAAGGTTTGTTCACAAAATCGATTTTCGGACAAATCCGCATTATCATTTTTTTTAAAAAACATAAGAATCAGAATCAGAATCAGAATCAGAATTATTTATTTGTGAAACATAGGTGAAGAACATATATACATTAATCATACATGTCAAGGTCTTAAATAGATAAGTGTTGCACTATGCTTTGTCATTGTTGACATACAAATATTAAAGTCAGGTTCGTCAAAGTTAACAAAATTTTACGTTAACAAAATACATTAAAATAATCAATTTAATAATGTCCACTACAAGAAAGAAAAACAAAAAGCACACACAAGAAGATCATAACAAAAGAATATGCGAGAAATTATTCGTTACATTAATAATAATTATGAATTAATAAAATTACAGAATTTAATCAAATAGTCATCCAAAATTAAAATAGTCATCCAAGTCAACATTAATAATATAAATTTATAAAATTACAGAATTTAATCAAATAGTATTATCATTAAAATAGTCCTCCAGGGTATAATAACATTTCTCAACTAATAACTTGTGAAGACACTTTTTGAATCTCTTCAATGGCATACATTTTATAGCATCAGGTATTTTATTAAAAATTTTTGGTGCCACACCAAAGAAGCTCTTTTTCATTAACGCAGTATTACATTTCAACGTACATAGTTGATTTTCATATTGACTCCGAATGGGGGTCTTCTTAACTGTTGAAAATTTTGTAAATAAATGTGGATTTGATTTTACAAATAATGCAGTTTCTAGTATATATATAGCTGGTAATGTTAATATTTTTAATTTCTTAAAGTAGGGAACGCAACTATCTGTTGACTTTAAATTACACATGGATCTTACACACCTTCTTTGCATCCTGAATACCAGTTCCCTATTAGTTGATTGCCCCCAGAAAACAACACCATATCGGAGATTAGAGGCTACAAGTCCATGATAGGCTGTTAACAGTGTTTCAGAATTAACTTTCTTAGATAATTGAAACAATAGATACGCAGATTTACTCAGTCGTTTACAAACCACTTCCAGATGAGGTTTCCAAGTCAACTTATGGTCTACAGTTATGCCTAAGAATTTTGCACTCGTAACTTCTTCTATTTTACACTCATCGTAGGTAATATTAAGGGGTGGATTCTCACGTCGTTGATGAAACTGTACAATTTTAGTCTTACTCAAATTGATCACAAGATTATTATTATTTAGCCAATTAATGATGTTATTTAGCAAGTTATTGATCTCATTTCGATATTCGTTTGGATCAGTGCATTCTATGATAGCTGTACTGTCATCTGCAAAAAGTACCATTTTGTTTCTCAAATTTCTTGGGAGATCATTGATATATATCAAGAAAAGTGGGGGCCCGAGTACAGTGCCCTGAGGCACACCATACCTCACGGATCTCGCTTCAGAGACATATGTAGTCTCTAATTTGCTTATAGGACAAATTCTGGAAATCTCAGTACACTGTGTCCTATCACTTAGGTATGATTCTAGGAGTTTATGAATGTTTCCCCGAATGCCGTACCCGTGTAACTTTTGCAGCAAGATCTGATGATCTACGAAGTCAAAAGCTTTTGACATATCCGTGAAGATCGAGCACACAGGATTTTTTTTATCCACAGATGTCATTATACTTGACAGCAGGTCAAATAGTGCCATATTAATATTAGTATTTTTCCTAAATCCTTTTTGTTCATTGCAAAATAACTGAAACTTCTCGAAATACGTGTAAATGGAATTATATATTATTTTTTCAATAACTTTTGCAAATATTGGTATTTTTGCAATAGGCCTGTAATTTTTTACATCAGTCTTGTCATTATTTTTGTAAATGGGTTTAATAATTGCCTTCTTGAGACTAGTAGGGAATATACCATCAGAAATGCAAAGATTAATTATGTGCGATAACGGTGTCGCTATGACCTCCTTAACATCTTTTATTACTCTAGTTGAAATACCGTCGTATCCTACTGTACTAGTATTTTTTAAGCTACTTATCACTTTTATAATGTCAGTGTCTGAAACTGGTAGCATAAATAGAGACTGCGAAGTTGAGTTTTCAATAACATTTCTACACGAATTTGTTAACGGGGTATTATTAAGGTTTGTTTTTGAATTATTTTCTATAATCTCTATAAAATATTTATTGAATTCATTCGCAATGTCAAGGGGATGTGTAAGAGTTGATTTATCATTTTGTATGGTCAATATTGGTTCTTGCGGCAGACATACTTTGGATTTGTTAATAACTTGCCAAGCAGCTTTTGATTTATTTTGAGACGTCTTTATGAAGTGGTTGTTTTGGGCCTTCTGGGTTAGATTTACTATTCTTCTATAAAGCTTGGAATATTTTTTAAAAGCAAGTCTATTTTTTGTGTTCGGATTATGCCTATATGTCCAAAGTAGCTGCCTCTGTTTTCTGCTACATATTTTTATCCCGTTCGAAATCCATTTGTGTTTTTTACAAGTATAAATGGTTACTATTTTTTCTGGGAAACACAATTTGTATAGCAATATAAAGTCATCTATAAAATTTTCGTAGGATTCATTTGCGTCTTTAGCTTCGTATACTCGTCGAAAAGTTAGGTTTTTTAGATGATTTTTAAATTTCATTAAGTTATCTACTGATATTTCCTGTTTAATTGTTTTCCAATATTTAATCATACAGGTTTTTTTAATGGGAACTTGCAGTAGTTGTGATGTATGATCAGATAGAAGTAAATCTATTATCTTAGCTTTACAACCTTTACGGTAAGAATGTGCAAAATTATCTAAGCAAGAGTTACTAGCCAATCTGGTTGGTTTATAAAGTTCTATTTTGAGATTATATTGCAAGAGAAAGTTTTCAAATTCTATTGTGATTTTATTTCTCTTTAACACATCAATATTAAAGTCTCCGGTTAATATAATTTTTTTATTTGTAGATACGCAAAGTCTTCTCAATATATTGTCCAGTTTTTCATAAAATACATTATAATTATATTTTGGAATCCTGTAAATGCATATTACAACAATATTATAAGATGTCAGTTCAATACCGCAACATTCGAAAACACCTGAGACCGACTGTTTTGCAATATCTGTCAATTCTCTAAATTGCAGCCCTGCTCTTACAAAAATGCAAGTTCCTCCACGTTTGACACTTCTGGTAAAAAAGGCAGCTGGGCAGAAATTAGGTATACGCAACATATATTCATAGCCCGTCTCTATAAAATGCTCTGTTATACAGATGATATCTACCTTTGTTCCCTCACTAGAAAGCTCGTCTAGTTTAACTACTAACAAATCTGATTTATTTATAAGCCCTGCTATGTTCTGATGGAGAATGGTAAGGTGGTAGTTATAGAAAAAACTGATTGTCTATTGTTTTTGTTAGTGTAAGGGGTTCAGTTTTATCCTCTTGAGAGCAAACAACCTGTGAGTGCATATGGTCTTTGGTATTTACAATATCTAGGTCTAAGATTAAATCATGCAAGTCTGACAGAACTTTCACAAAGCCTTCGTTATTCAGGTGTGCATGTCGTTGGTTATACGTATCCCACGTGTATGGAAGATTAAGATTTGAATCTAGTATAAATGCATAATTGTAAGTCTCAACATCCATGTAAATTAGATTATTGAAAGTATCAACTCTGCTGTTAAACATTATATTTGTATTGTCCATAAATTTAAAAGTTGGCAGACATATTATGAAGTTAGTATGATTAAGTGGTAATAGTTTATCTCTAATATAAGTAACAAGCTCAATATAATTATGCGTTTTTGTAAAGTCGTCTTCACCAATAAATATAATACAATAATCTAATCGAGAGAAGTTACGTACTTTTAGATCAATGTCCTTTAACAAATATTTCACTCCGCATCTGGGAGTACGGTAATGACACATATTAAAGTTCCCTAAATGAGTTCTTTCACTCAATGTTTGTATTCTGTTGGATGTTTCACTACTCAAAATACAAATGTTATTCTTCACAGGTGCAGGTGATGCAACATGAGATTTCGCGCTAATAATATTATTCAATGAGGCGACACCTTGAGTACATCCAGCGTCAATGTTATCTTCATGTCCGCTTGGCGCTCTTGTCAAACTTTCCGATGTCTGCGTCTGTTTTGTTTTTGTATAAGGAGTATGAATGTAATAAGATTGGACAACTTAGGAGAAGTTTGAAAACACAAAGAAATCTCAAAAGCGTTGGCTACTAAAAATCTATGATTTTATAAATTGTATATATTTGGCCTTAACATTTGACCTACCTATTTTCTTGATAATCTGTGGATCCACATTTTAGGCATTCAAGATATTTTAAGTATCATATGATTGAAATTATATGTATGTGATTTTGAAGTTCAGCTCTTGAAACTTTTTTACAAAAAATACTACTGACTTCCAAATTAAAGCACTACAATGTCTTTGGTAGATACCAATTTAATTCGTTATGGACACCGACTTCCAAAAATAAAGTTATTTTTCACTTTGTACTGCTTCAATTTGGAAATGGGTAGTATTTTTTTACGTTTTTTTATGTTTCACTTTTTAGTTATACCTAATAGGCAAGTTCCTTAGTAAGGAACATATAATGCCAGAATGGATTACCCGAATATCATGAAACCTGAACATAACCGGTGAAATGAGATTGTACCAAGGTGACCTGTACACATCTACGTACCCCTTTAGGGCGTACTGGCGTGATGTTTTGTTATGAAATGGTATATACAATAAACAGACATGCGATTGCAGCAATCCCGATAGATTTGCCGTCATTTATTGAAGAGTTATGTTGTTTATCTCCGAAGTTCTTGATCAGATCTTCACCAAATTGAAATATGACGATTTTCAAAATGATTTTTTTGTTTGAAAGAGTATGTTCCCAAATTGGTCCGGGAACGTACTCTTTCAAACAAAAAAATCATTTTGAAAATCGATCCACAATTGACGTAGAAACCGTTAAACAAACGCAAAAAAAAACATCAAGACGAACATAAAACCTACTCCTTTTTGGAAAGTCGGTTAAAAAAGGGTGTTTTCAGGTGGTTCTATTATCGGTAGATTTTCACTGTGAATTATCGGTTTTATAGCAGATAGCACATCAGAATACTCAAATTTCGTTTCTAATCACACTATTATTAGAAAGGCAAAAGTTTGTGAGTGTGTTCGTACGTTTGTTACTTCTTCACGCTCAAATGGCTAGACAGATCTCGATGAAATATGGCACAGAGATAGATTATAGTCTGGAATAGCACTGAGAATATTTTTTATTCCGGGAATGTGTTCCCTTTGGGTTAGTTTTCGAAATTCACGAGGGCGAAGCCTGGCAGAAGCCAGTATAAATTTAGATCTGGATATTGAGAAGGAGCGCAAGTCTAGAGGTAACATGCTGGCTGCACTGCTCTGAACAAGTAAAATAACGTTGTTTATAGGATATTGTTTAACAATACGCTATAAACAACGTTTTTATACAGGAAATCTGTGGGTCAGTCACACCAAAATATCGCTGGCGGTCTTGCGCGCTGGACGCGCAACATTTTACAACATTATTACAATATTTTCAGGATGATGTTAGGCTGCCTCGCTTTTGTAGTGCATCGGGGATGTTTGCACTGAGTAGCACTGATGGCTTTCATGCCGAATTCTGAACACTCTTAGCTGATAGGATGTCTTCTCCGCTATGGAGACCCTTTATTAAGCGAGTAATTTGAATGTGATGTTATGTTATTGAATTTTTATTTTTATTAAATCGAACTGTATGGATGAAGTGAAATAACAAAGTTAAAAAAAAAAGTTTAATCCCTTGTCATTTGAACTTGAATAAAGGGTAACTCTGTACCCACGCCTTATCCGGGTTGAGGAAAAAATTAGATTTGACCAAAATGAGTATACAAAGGGTGGGCGATATTTTGTTTAGACCAGAATTTACTGGCTTTATATTTTGTAAAGCGTGGGTTCATCACGTGTGAACAACACGTGATGAACCCACTTAATGGGTGTACATAGATACTGTTTTTTTGAGTGTCCATTTTTTTTGTTGTTTTATGTATATGGTTTTTGTCTGGACATCCTAAATATCATATTACTAATTAGGATTGTACCATAAGTTTTTTTCTAATTTTGCTTTAGTGTTAATATTATAATATCGTCCTGATTTTAAATGTCCAAGTTTGAAGGTATATTTATTATTCTGCATCAATGAAAGAATCGTCATTTTTATGTTCCCATGTGACTTTCTTATTACTTTATTGTTTATTCACTTCTTTTTTGTCAACAACACTCTCTTGTCTATATTCAAAGTGATAAATGATGTCTTTTATCATCACCGGTTTTTTGTGTTGCTCGTTCAGAAAAGTGATTAATGAGTTAAATCAGAAGCGAGAATGTGAGTATGGCAACAATTTTAATAAACGCAGCTTATATAACATATTCAGTTCCCATAACAAACAGTATGGCGAAATTTTTTTTAACTCGCATCAACTAGGTAAAATAATGTTACGCTCCAGCTTAAAAAAAATATTTTAACAATTTAAATAACTTTGTCTTTTTTTTTCAAAAATAAACGCGGTTATTTATTTTTTTCAAAAATAACACTAAACTACACAACAATATGCAACATCAGATTTTCCCTGGGTTGCATATATTATGCAACGGCGGAAATGTTGAATTTTGTTATTGAATCTTGAAATTTTGTTTAAAATATTTACGATTTCATTAGCTGCAGCAATGATTAGTTGTCATGTCAGATGTCAAATGATTTCGAATTTTTGGTTCAAGGACATGCCAATTTCCTCACGCTATGTTCCTTCACCATAAACGTCTTTATCATAATAATTAAAAAAAAACAAGTTAAACTCACCATCCAATTCATATCCTTGCCCACCCCACTGTGGTAACTCCTGAGAGTAAGACTTGGGGTCGTTGCGACTGCCTATCGATATCTTAAGGCTTTTCCACAACTTCATCTTGACCACATATTTATAATACACAACACTGACACTATTCTGGTACACGTCACTGAATCATTTTGTCACACACACTGTCACTTTGAGTCAGGAAATCTGGAAAAGAAGAACAATACGTTAGATTATGATATCTCTAACTATTCTCAATCTCATTTTTTTTTCTCTTTTAATTAGACTTTTTACAATATTTTTCAATCATCATTATAGCCCTTAGCTAAGAATAGTTACAGCACTGATTACAGTATTTGTGCCACATGTTAAATTTAGTGTTGTGGTTGTTTTTTTTTTTTTTTTTACCTTTGTATAGATTCTTTTACCTATTGTTAATGTGTGAACATTGTAGGCTTTCTAGTTTTCTAGATGATTGTTAACATTTGTTAACTTTTTATTTCGTGCATTATTTTTTTTTTTCAATTTCGTACGACTTATTGTCGGGCCTACGTTGTCCCCCCATATCCAAGTACTAATGCTGTAACATGGAAATATTGTAAACAAAACAATTTAAAAGAGTAACCATGGAGTTTCTTGCCGGTTCTTCTCCATAGGAAACGACTAACCCGAACCGTGCACCTTTTGTCGACGTTTTATAAGTGCCCATGTAGGCCTATGTAAAATAAAAATATTTGATTTTGATTTTGATTTTTGATTTTTGAGATTGAATGATCAAAAAGTTTGTCGTGTCCAGGAGAAGAAAACTCTCTCAAATCTTCAAGGCCTTCTAGATTTCTAGATGCTTGTTAACATTTGTTAACCTTTTATCTCGTTTTACTTTTTTTTAAATTTCTTACGACTTATTGTCAGGCCTACGTTGTCCCCCATATCCAAGTACTGCTGTAACATGGAAATATTGTAAAACCAAACCATTTTTTTAAAAGAGTAACCATGGAGTTTCTTGCTGGTTCTTCTCCATAGGAAACGACTAACCCGAACCGTGCACCTTTTGTCGTCGTTTTATAAGTGCCCATGTAGGCCTATGTAAAATAAAAATAAAATATTTTGAATTGATAGGAGAAAAACACAAAAGTAGCTGTCTAGTGTAAATCCCGTTGAGCTGTCAACAATCAATGCTTTGGGAATAATCATAGTACACAAACTGATAAGTTTAAGGATATAGTTCAAGTAAAGAATGGAGCTAATATTTATTGGGATGATTATAAATTAACATCCCACGAGGTTTACAAACGTCAGCACAAAGATACGGGTCACTTCACAACGTAGGCATTCTAAGACAGATTAGATCGAAATTGATTATTATCAATACCAAAACCAATATCTCAAAGGTTAATTGCATTTGGACATCACAGTAATAGGAATTGTTCGCCTTGTCCATCCACCGTCATGGGTCACTAAAGACCATCGATCAGTAGGCAACGACATGGTTCCTTGAATACAATGGAGCTCAAACATTTACTTTTTAATGGCTCCCGACATACTTCCATGAATATAAAATGACTTTGTAAATAAATTATTCATAAATCAAATGTGATGAATGGGCAAATTGGGCATTAAGGTTATAATGTATCAAGGGCAGATAATCTGTCTGTATCATCCACTTAGCCTTTTCCCAACTATGTTATGTTGTCTTCCAGTGTAATTACGTCGTCTTCCAGTCTAGTTACGTCATCTTCCAGTCTAGTTTAGTCATCTTCCAGTCTAATTAGATGCAGCTGAATACGTATATTTAAGGCAACGACTGCCTATCTGACCTCCACAACAAAGTTACAGTGGGTAATACCATACGGCAAAATAATTTGTTTACGTCAGTGCGTAAAATTGTGATCACACCATCAAACGATATTACCGTTGAAATTCGAAAATGATGAGCATTATACCCAATACCTCTGTTTCAATACTGTTCACGATATAACCCATAAAGCTTGTGATTAAATACGGGCACGATATTGGCATGTGCGAGATGTTTGGAATTAACTAGCTAGTAATAATTATCTCAATCAACTAAGCAATGTTGGTGTATAATGATTCGCTTTGATCAAACAGTTACAAACAATTATAAATTGTCAACAGCGGTTTAATGAAGAGTTGGTTGACAAGCGACGAAATGATTTATTTGTTTGGTATTTAAGGGAAGACAACAGGATTTAAGCAAAGTGACATCCTAATAGCGATTGTCAAAAATTCCAAAATGTTTTCTATTCTATGTTCATTCTGGCAATGGTGCCAATGTTGACAGTGCAAAATATAGGTATAACATTAAGTCCTACCAATATGTGCAGCATTTTGACGATCGCTATCCCTGATAAAATATCACTTGGTCTAGCATCGACTATGTTGTCAATTGCAACAATATTGACATTTGTAAAAATTGTTTTAGTATAATAGGACAACATACTCAACTTAACATGTTGGCTTCAACACAAGTTATTATTCCGAAACCACGATCTTTCATCCTGTCATATTCACATGAGGAAAAACTTATAATATCTTCGAACTTGAATATATTTCGCTGTCATATAAACGTACGCCATATAATTGCCTGTTCATAATCCAGGGTTTCCTTCATTTTTTATGTATTTATGGGTAATCATACCCAATATGCTTTACTGAGAAAGCCCACGCTTTCTTTTTTATTTACGCTACTTCGAGTGACTTGCGAATCGAACGCCTTTGAGAAGTGTATTCAGATAGGGATGTGTGTGACTATGCATTAAGCTGTTGTCGATAGTTTAATTGTAAATAATACTTTATTTTTAAGAAGCAATAAATTAGGTGATCGTGATGAAAGGTTTTGAATATGAATGTGCATGGTTATAAAGTTAGAAGAAGACCAAAGAAACGATGTGAAAAATTATGCGAGAAAAGAGATGACTATTGAAATGATGATGAATACAATAACAAGGATTATGTCACAATAATTTAGGTAGGTATTGTAATTTATTAAGGAACATTTTTAGGGTTCCGTACCCAAAGGGTAAAAACGGGACCCTATTACTAAGACTTCACGGTCCGTCTGTCTGTCTGTCCATCTGTCACCAGGCTGTATCTCATGAACCGTGATAGCCAGACAGTTGAAATTTTCACAGATGATGTATTTCTATAGCCGCTATAATAACAAATACTAAAAACAGAATAAAATTAATATTTAAGGGGGACTCCCATACAACAAACGTGATTTTTTTGCCGTTTTTTGCTCGATATTAATAACGGCAACAAGTAGACGCTTGAAATATTCACAGAATATTTAGTTGTATATTTTCTTCAAAAAATAATAATAATAAAACTAAAATAAAATAAATGAAGGGGGGCTCCCATACAACAAACGTGATTTTTTTGCCTTTTTTTGCGATAATGGTGCGGAACCCTTCGTGCGCGAGTCCGACTCGCACTTGGCAAGTTTTTAATTTGATATATTTTGAGTGCCCTATCAGTTTCATGTCCGGCTTTAGTATCCTGCAGTCTATAACCACAATATTTACCAAACTTCACAAAAACATGAAACGAAATAAACCATGTAACATCTGCATCAAACTCATTTTAACTCCTAACAAAAACAATTTGTTTTTGTAGACAACGCTTTGGCACACGAGGCGCGGAAACACATTTTTTCAAATCGATAACAATTTCGATGAAAAAACATCGAGTCCCTATCTTTTCTGGACTTACCGAAGTTGAACAAAGTAAAGCTGGAGATCAGTCGTCTGTAACAATGCAGAATCATAGTGATGTACGAAAATACTCCCCACTTAGTACGATCCGAACGGGGAACCTGTTCAACAACAATGATTTGTGTATGCCAGAATTATTAGTTATTATGTCTAATCGACATGATGTTTGTTTTTGGGTAATTTAGGGGAGAATGTATTGTTATCTTCAAGACAATCGAAATATCAGAGGCATTTGAAGCTATCGAGTAAAATTTTAAACCGTTCATGTGTGTTAGCTTTAGGAGCTCGTGACTAAGTAATAACAGCTGCAGGGGTCGAGGTTTAACGGGTCGAGGTCAAGCAACGCTTGCCGAGGCTGGTCTGTGAATGGCTGAACATCCATTGCATACCGAGACTCCTCCATACCCTCAACACGGGCACCCAATGCGAAGAAAGAAAATTTGTTTAAAATAAATTGCACTAGATGGCGTCATAAGCTTCGATTTGCTAATGAGTTTTGTGAAATATTAAGATTTTCTAGAGACGATCATAAAAAAAATATGTTCTTGTTTAATGAACTCTCCTAAGGTTCTTAATTCACATTTCAAAGATTATTTGTGTAGAAATTTCTATAGAGAAACTAATAAGCTTTATTCTATTCAAACCAACAAAAATGATATTAACATCAATAAAATCACACAAAGTACTCGACAAAGCCTAGTTATATTCACTAACAAACCTTCTGTTTCTATTTTCTTTTATCTTTCCCTAAATTAAATTTCTATAGATAAACTAATAGGCTTTATTTTACTCAAACCAACAAAAATGATATTAAAATCAACATCACACAAAGTATTCCACAAAGCCTAGTTATATTCACTAACAAACCTTCTGTTTCTATTTTCTTTTACCTTTCTCTAATTGTAACGTTCCATTAAAATAATACAATTTACATTTTCAATTCACTTTGTCTTATTGGTTTAAAGTCAATCTAGATAATAGGGCCCCGTTTGTCTATAGATTTGTTCGACCAAATTAGTTTGAAATAAATGAATAACCTTTCAATATAAAAGGGTTTTGTTTAAAATACAGTGAATAGAAAACAAAGCTCGTTAACAAAAGACTCACGTAGTAAATAAATGGGTTAGGTTTAGGTACTTATATAAGTAGTACTATTTTCTTTAAAGAACGGATAATTGATGGAACTATCATCATCATTTCAGACGAAGGACGTCCACTGCTGGACATAGGCCTCCCCCAAGTGTCACTACTTCGATCGGTCCTGTGCGTCTCCCATCCAGCGGATTCCCTCAGCCCTGGCAAGGTTATCACTCCACCTATTGAAGCAATTAAAATGGTTGATCAATATGATTTGCCGTTGGATGATTGACGTAATTGTATTACAACTACGTGTTTAGAACAACGTGCAAAATCATGATTTTCCTATTATGGTAACCATTTTCTTGTCCGTTTTTAACCGACTTACCAAAAAGGAGGAGGTTCTATGTTCGACATTATGTATGTTTTTTTTTTGTGTATGTTCACCGATATCTCCGTCAAATTTGGACCAATTTTGGAAATTATTTTTTTGTTTGAAAGAGGATGTTTCGAAATTGGTCCCATTTTAATTTGGTGAAGATCTGATGAAGAACTTCGGAGATATACAACAGAACTCTTCAATAAATGTCGGAAAATCTTTCGGGATTGCTGCAATCCCATGTCTGTTGATTGTTTATACCATTTCATAACATAACATCACGCCAGTATGCTCTTAAGGGGTACGCAGATCTCTAATTTCACCGTTTATGTTCAAGTTTTTTGGTATTTGGGTAATCTATTCTGGCTTTATAGGTTACTAAACAACTTTCCTATTAGGTAGGTACAAAAAATAAAAAAAATGAAAAATAAAAAAACTTTTTTGCAAAAAAATACTACTGACTTCCAAATAAAAACTACAAAAAAAAAACTATAAAAATTTTTGGAAGTCGGTGTCCGAATGACACCGACTTCCAAAAATAAAATTATTTTTCACTTTGTAGTTTTTATTTGGAATTCGGTAGTATTTTTTTGCAAAACAGTTTTTTTATCCTGTGATGTAATATTATTAGATTTTATTCAGTAACAAAGACTGAGAGGGAGGCCAAAGAAAAGATAGATAGTGTGAGGAGTGAAATAAAACAAAAGGGAGTCAGTGATAGCGTGGCAGTTGACAAGACCGAATGGAAGAAGAAACCGTGTTGCGCCGGCTCCAAGTATTGTGGAACATGGGCAGGAAGGTGATGATGATACAGTTAAGAAAATACTTGATTTTAAATACAAGTCACCTGTACAGAAAAAGCGTACGAAGATATGTATATGTTATGGACCAAGTGCATTCACACACACAGCATTATTCATAATGCCCGAGCAATTTGAAAATGCGCAATGTGAATAGGCAATATGATAAAAACGATTTAAATAATTAAATTGTCTGGGCTCTCTGAATATTGCCCATCATTTATTGAAAAAAGATTAGTTTTTTTTTTAATTATTTAAAGGATGACATTGGTTTTATTATAGAATAGTTAAGTACGATTATTATTTAAGCAACAAAGTCAACAAAGCCTTGCTGCGCCGAGTTCCTATTTTTTCTGCAGGTTCTAAATTAACCTATCATGTCATCTTCTTCGAACCTAACCTATCCGTGTTGGAGTGCTCTAAGCTACTGAGCTAGCTTTGCTCGCTCTGGGACTAATTCATTGACCATAATTATCGAATTACCCAACCGTTACGTAGCAATATTCATAATGACCAGACAATGTGATAAATATAGATGTTTAAATCAGTATTCATTTCATTGCCCGATTGCATGTCGTGGTGGCCCAGTGGCTAAGATCTCTCGTACTTGAGGTCGTGGGTTCAAATCCGGGCTGCTACCAATGTACTTTTTCAAATTCATATTTACTATCTACGTTCAGCTTGGACATCATAGGCAACGGTGATGGAAAATATTGTAAGAAAATCTGGATTTGTATAGTTAATGTAAGTCTGAAATAGCCATGTCAGAGGTTTAATTGACTCTGACACCAGAGGTGGCCACATCCTCACACGAAAATGAAAGAAGATTACCCGCTTTGACTTGATTAGATTCATAATGCCCGGGCATTATACATAGTGCCCTGATTAATCACTTAGTCCATGACATATAATATACTACCTCAATTTTAGAAAAAAAAATACATTCATCTAAAGCAGGAACACAAATATATCACATACGCTTACGTAAACCGAACTAGGTACAGCATAACGAGTTCTAACAACGCAACTCAAGTTAGAGACCAGGGGTAATCAGTTAACCGACGTCGTCTCGTTACCAGGGTTGCGCGGTCAACCAGATTAGCGTTGCTAGGCAACGGACCTCTATTGTGATTCCTGAGGTCTTTTCTCTATTATTATTTTAATTATGAAGCAAAATGGATTAAAGAACAAATAGGGACGTTGGCTACAATGGATTGTTGGTTGAAAACTAAATTGTAGCTATTAGCCTTATATTAGCAATGAAAATGGAGCAAGTTGGCAAGCTGAGAAATTGTAGTTAGTTTTCAGTTCTATGGGGGTAATATGGTCCGTGATAATTTGGCTCTGGATGGTTTCAGGTGCTTGCTACTGTATATTTTAAGCAGGTATATGGCTAACTGATTTCAAAGCATAAACTGAGGAAACGACTGAAAATATAAACATAGGTTTATGTAATTATTTGAAAAAGGTTGATGTGCAACATAAAACTAACTACTAAACGGTATTTAAAGCCAGTTTGCAGACATTAGTTAGTACCAGATTATACCGGTAGCTAACATGTGGTTCATGAGAGTATTATTTTCTAAATGGTTGCTGTGTTAATATTTCTGTCTTGAGTTTCAAAGTGATAAGTCTTATCTTCTTTAAAACCTATTTGATATTCACTCCCTCTTTAGGCTTCATGTTCATTTAATTCAGCTTTAAAAATAGGAAGAATTATCTATATTTGACACCCATATTATTGATCATCAGCATCTTGCCGAAATTCTTCCTTGGTTAAAATTTTTCCTTTTCAATAAAATCGTTCCTCCATGAAAATAAATGATTTATGACAAAGTAAGATGTCCTCAATTTTTATGGGAAAAGAATTTGTCCTCCTTTTGGGGCCAGGACACCGCCCTATAGAAATCCCATTACTTTTAGATCAGTGTAATATATTCGAGAGTAAATTAATGATAGACACCCATTAACGCATTATTTTTTAGTTCTTCACTATGTGTTACTGGGGGCTGGGCTGTATTATCAAACTTACGCTTTGAGCTTTCAGCGACAAGCCTCCTAAGGCTTGGCTTTGTAGATGCAGTCCTACCTTGTCAGGCTCCTTCAGAGACGGCAAGGTGGCGTGGTTTTGAGGGAGAGCGCACGGTCGTGTAGATCCTCAAGGCAAGTGTGGTGGTTTATCCTTCTCGTGGTTGCCGCCCTGTTATTGGTCTAATTCCCTATGAAATAGACGCAACAGAAATCACCGTGCGACGTATCACAGGGGTGGCGAGGTCATGCCCCTGGGTGTTCACCATTGAAGAAGAACAATG
Source organism: Orthosia incerta (assembly GCA_948252205.1). Lineage (NCBI taxonomy): Eukaryota > Metazoa > Arthropoda > Insecta > Lepidoptera > Noctuidae > Orthosia > Orthosia incerta. The sequence continues at coordinate 25,990,696 of OX411746.1, forward strand.
ATGGACAGTAATGACCTCCTGCGTGTTTGTGCCGTGCGCGGGGACCCGTAAAGAGGGATGAAGGGATCCTGGTGGTTGAGTGGAGCAGGTTGCACACAACACACCACTTTGGCCTGGATTTCTTCGGACACGGGAGGTCGTGGGAGTAGCTTACCACGATCAATCGGCTGAGCTCTCCTTCTGAGAGTATAAGCGAGGTGCGTGGGGTCCACTGATGTCGTCCTCGGACGGCTGAAGTGGTGGTGAAGGTCACGCTGACGGTGTAAGGGAGGGCTGTTCTGTTCAAGCCAGCCCAAACGAGCACCTGATGTCGCACTGTAAGCCAGCCCTGCGCACCTATATCTCAATGGTAGTCCTAACGCCCACCTTGAGTGGTGGGTCGTTCCCAGTTGCGGGCTCGATGGAGGGTGGGAGCCGGAGAGATGAATTTTCCAAATATATTCAATGGATTTTGTCAAAGCCTTGAATACTTCGGGGGTGGAGTCGGCGAAAGCTGACGATACTCCGAAGCGGGGTGCACCTAGCACTCCGCTTGCCCCTGGACCTGCGGCTCACGCCGTAGAATCCAGCGCGGGCACCAATTCGACTGCGGTGAAAACTGCAGTCTGGACAGCGACGCATTCCCTTGGGAAACCCACGGCTAACGCCACGGGCCCCAGTACGGGTAGCGCCATTAAGCGGGGTGCACCTAGCACTCCGCTTGCCCCTGGACCTGCGGCTAACACCGCGGGCTCCAGTGCGGGCACCGGTCCGGCTGTGGCGAGAGCCGCAGCTAAGACCAACAAAAAGTCCCTACAGAATCGACATAAGGGCTCAGGGCTGAAAGGGACCAGCACTGAACCTTACCCTCCTTTGGCGAAAGGTAAGGGGCCGGCAATGAGTCATCCCTCTGCCGGTTCCAACCTTTCCAAACACCCTCTTCCCAATCCTTCCACTAACACGACACCGCAAACCGGGGGGGCAACCGCCACCAGTCAAACGGGGGCGGCGGCCGAATCCTGGCGGGTGCAGATGTATAAGGGCAAGGGTAAGGGCAAGAAAAGTAAAAAACAAACCCAAGACCCTTGCCCTAACCTTTTGGTACAAGCGACCCCTCAAGTCCAGGGTATCAAGGGGGATGGCCTGACGCGGAAAGAGAGGCGCCAACAAAAAAGAAAGGGGAAAGGCAAAGTCTCCCAACTAGGGCAAGCTGCCAAAACTGGCTGTCTGAACTTCTCGGAAGGGAAGCGGTCGCAGACTGCGTCCGAAGACAGCCACTCAGCGGCAGCAGGACCAGCGCAGACGGCTGGCACGTCGCGGCAGGGCGCCCGGAAGGGTCAAGCCGTGGCCAAGCGGGTTCTCAACGAGACCATGTCGCCTCGAGGAGAGCATAAGCGGCTGCGACTTGATCAGTCCGGGCAGGCTGAAGCGACGAGCTATGCCCGAGTTGCAAGCGCCCACCTGTGCGTCGCAGTAACCTGCGCCAGCACGGGCATTATCAGCCTTGAGGTGTCTAACCTGATCCATGACGAGATCCAGAGGCTGATAATGGAGGAGGCGTGGTCACCCGAGAGGGAGACCTCAGAGCGGCAAATACCGTCCTTCGTCGCCAGGCCGAAATTCGGCAATGGGGCGCTCAAGCTTTGGTGTAGCGATGGGTACACCTTAGCTTGGCTCAAAAGGACGGTCTCCAGCATGACTCTCTCGGTTAGCACCCAGCTAGTCGTCAAGAGTCAGGCTGAACTGCAGAAGCAGGTGCGATGTGGAATCGCAATCCCAGACGACAGAGGGGTTTACAAAGATGTCACCATGGTGGGTAGAACGCTATGGTACCAGAACCCCTTTGTCGACATCAAAAAGTGGGTGCTCCTGCGTTCGGAGAGGCAGAAGACGGGCTGGTTCGTGGTGCTGGGGGTTCCCGAGGACCACATCCCGGCCTTGATGTGCGCCGAGCGCAGACTGTCATTCGGTCTGGGCTCGGTCTACACCAAGTTCCAAGGAACGAACGGCCGTTTCGGGTGTGTTCCCCGGGGATGGGACCCGCTAGCGAAGCAGCTCGTCGATGAGGCAGGGGTGAGTAATCCCCCAGCGGACAACCCGGAAGCGACCACGGCCGCAGCCACAGCTGCAGAGCCGGCCGCCCACACCACCACTACCGCCATCACGGTCACCGTCCCTCCGTCGGGCGGGGAGCTGGACGACAGCATACTGTCGCCGGCTTCCGGAACGATGGAGGATGACGAGGTGGGTGACGCCTTCGCGGGTCTGCAGCTTGAAGAGGAAGAGGAGGGCCCCATCTGCGATGGCGACCCCTTCGTCGGCCTGTAGAGCTGTACAGGCGAACCTCCACCACAGTCAGACAGCGACGGCCCAGTTACGCAAGTGGTTGGAGGTTCAACACACGGCCATTGCCCTGATCCAGGAGCCGTGGATTAGGGGCGGCCAAATACGAGGACTGTCCGGTTTAGGCGGTAAGATCCTTGTTACCTCAGCTCATGATCACCCTAGATCTTGTATATATGTAACAGGTAACATCAAAGCACAGTTTTTAATTGACTTCTGTTGCAGAGATGTCTCTGCAGCTAGGCTGACTATGCAGCGCGGCGCCACGATGATGTCGTGCGTCTTCGCCTCGGTTTATATGCCTGAGGCGGAGACACCGCCCCCGCATGACCTGGTCCGCCTCATAACATACTGTGAGGCCAGAGGTGAGGAGGTCATCATCGGGACCGACGCGAATGCACATCACCCACTGTGGGGAATGGACACTCAAAATGAAAGGGGTAAGGCATTAGTAGAATACTTGTTCACAACCAACCTTTCCCTATTAAACACAGGCACGGAACCGACGTTTGTAACCAGACGCAGTCGGACGATTATAGACCTGACTTTGGCGACAGAAGGCGCTGCGGAAATCATCACTGGGTGGCAGGTCTCCAGTGAGGCCTCCTGCTCGGACCACAGATGGATCCGCTACGACATACAGGTCTGCGTTGAACCTACACCACCTAGGCGTAACCCGCGCAACACAGACAAAGCTGTCTACACACGCACCCTCGCCTCCAAGCTCCCGCCCTTAAGCGAGGAGCTGGCTTACGCGAACACAACGCAGATAGATACGCAGGTAAACCAACTCACCGAATCTATGATATGCAGCTACCACACGGCATGCCCAGAAACTACTCCACGCAAAACACCGGGTAAACAACCCTGGTGGGGTAAAGATCTGGAACGCATGCGCGGTAAGGTAAGGAAGGCCCTGAATAGAGCCATGAACACATGTGCGGATGAGGACTGGGACGCCTACTACGCAGCCAAATCCAGCTACAAAAAACTCATTAGATTCAGGCGTACCACTGGATGGCGTAAGTACTGTGGGAACATTGAATCTTGCCAACAAGCAAACAGGGTAAGGAAAATACTGGCACAGCAGAGTACACCAGGGCCCGCCACACTCCGCAAACCTGATAACACACTCACCACGTCACCTGAAGAAACGAGACGCGTCCTAGTAGAAACACACTTCCCAGGGAGCGTCTTCGTACAGGTAACAGACTGGCAGGATACTCTCCAACAACCAACAACCGGCGATTGGAACTATGCAAGGTGGATGATCACGATGGAAAAACTCCAGTGGGCCATACAAAGCTTCCATCCTTTCAAGGCGCCCGGTCCAGACGGGGTGTTCCCTGCGCTACTACAATGGGGTGGTATGCCCGTAGTAGAAAGACTGGTGCCACTGTTCAGGGCGTGCCTGGCCTTTAGACACGTCCCTAAAGGATGGAGGGAAGTGAAGGCAATATTCATCCCTAAACCAGGTAGGAGTGATTATACAAACGCCAAATCCTACAGACCCATCAGCCTGACCTCGTTCTTGCTAAAGACCATGGAGAGACTGTGTGAAAGGGAGCTTCGAGATGGCGCTCTAATTACATTACCTTTACATGGTAACCAACACGCTTACAGCTCGGGTAAGTCTACTGAATCCGCTCTTCACTTGGTGGTAAGCCAAATAGAGGAAGCAATTCATCAGAAAGGTACCTGCCTGGGCACATTCATAGACATCGAAGGGGCCTTCGACAAGACAAATTTCTCCAGCATCGGTGCGGCCCTCTCCAAACATGGCGTAGAGCAGGTACTGATTGACTGGATTAATAATATGCTAAGCAAACGAGCGGTTCGTCTAGAAGGAGAGCAGCAACAGGCCTTGATAGCTAGAGGCTGCCCACAAGGAGGGGTGCTCTCACCCCTTCTATGGAATCTGGTAATAAACGATCTCATCACCAGACTAAACGAACACCATTATTATACAATAGGTTATGCAGACGACCTCGCAATCCTCGTACCTGGGAAGGTGACTGGTACAATCTGCAACCTTACTCAGCAAGCACTACGTATAGTGGAGCGATGGTGCAGGGAGTATGAACTATCAGTAAACCCCACTAAAACTGAAATGGTCATGTTCACCCAGAAAAGGGCACTAGGCCCCTTCCGCCTGCCCAAGCTGTTCGATACAGAGCTCCAGCTCTCCAACGAGGTCAAGTATCTGGGAGTCATCCTTGACAGCAAGCTGAACTGGAGCAGGCATTTAGACAATAAGTTAGACAGGGCCTGCATCACCTTCTGGCAATGCAGGAAAATGATAGGTAAGAAGTGGGGCCTATCCCCTAAGATTATACTCTGGCTTTACAGTGCGGTGATCCGGCCCATGATCACCTATGGGGCCGTGGTCTGGTGGCCTCGCACTAAACTAACCACAGCCATGAACAAGCTACAGCGTATGCAGAGACTGGCATGCATGGCGACTACGGGCTGCATGAGGACTACGCCGACCGCAGCCCTCGAGGCTATGCTGGGACTTCCCCCTCTGCATCTGTTTATACAGCAGGAAGCGACGATGGCAGCCGTACGTTTAAAGACACTGGATCTCTGGGGTAAGAGAGGGACTCAACACACCGCTCTGCTCGAGGGTCTCCACCACGAAATTCCAATGACTAGAGCCATTAATGACCGTATACCCAAGAAAGTAATTTTTGATAAAAAATACAAAATCCAGTTACACGAGGATAGCCGCTGCGAGGGGCTGCGCCCCGATGAGCTGCGGATCTTCACAGACGGATCCAAGACAGGTACAGGCACGGGTGCGGGAGTCTTCTCGGAGGACCTAAATATCCGTTTAGCCAAACCACTGGGGATCCACAACACGGTGTTCCAGGCTGAATGCTTGGGCATTTCCATGGCGGCCTCTGCGGTCCTGGCTAGGGAGGTAAAAGAATTCCCTATACGTATACTTTCGGACAGCATGGCCGTCCTGCAAGCACTAAACAGCCACACAGTCAACTCGGGGCTGATTTACGAGTGTCATCAGCGCCTGAACCAGGTCGGTATGAACAATAAAGTAACCATTCAATGGATTAAAGGACACAGCGACTCCCGGGGGAACGACGCTGCGGATGAGCTCGCCCGAAGGGGCTCAAATATGGAACCGGTAGGCCCGGAGCCCATAGTGCCCTTGCCCTTCGGGTATCTACGCGGTCTGGTAAGAAAACGCACCAGGGATCAACACAGCAAGCTATGGACTGACTATAGCGAATGCAGGCAGGCCAAGGAGGCACTACCCCTCATTGACGGCCGTTTCACGAAAAAGATCCTACGACTGACAAAGCCACAGTTGCGTGCGGTCACTGCCGTAACAACTGGACATGGGACCTTTAATAAGCACCTCTTTGTCATAGGTATCACGGACAGCCCACTCTGCAGAGCTTGCATGGTGGAGGAAGAGACAGCAGCACACCTGCTCCTAAGCTGCCCTGTAATCGCTGGTTACAGGGCCAAACACTTCGGAAACCCAGGTACCCTGCAGGAGGTAGTCGGCAGCACCAGGGCGCTGCTGGCCTTTCTCGAGGAGCTGGGATGGATCGAATGATGCGACTGAATCTCACCCGTACGCAAAATACGCGCTTGGTCGTGGAGTTGCGGAGACAGCCCGTCTAAACTAAACTAAACTAAACTATGTGTTACTGTTGTGTGAGTGGTGGTGGCGCAGTGGTAACGGCCTCGGTTTACAATTTGTAGGTCATGGGTTCGATCGCAGGCAGGCGCTTTATTTTGTGTACATTATTTCATCACCAATGCTCTCAAGACGGTGAAGGAAAACATCGTCAGGAAACCGGCGGGTACTTTTTTTTTTTTTACGTGTAGAAATGCTCATGCATACTGCACTACCACGGGAAGATAGTGCAGTTATGTGGGACTCTAACCCACTAAAACTCCACGGTGTCCTCCAGTGTCGCTTATGGCGGCAACACGGGCACGCGTTAGCACTCACCGCGAACCCGCCGCGGCTGTCCGTCACCGGACCCTCCTCGGGGGGAGTACCCCCATCACACACACTGTACGCCGTGACTACCAATTCAGCACATGGGTGCCAGACGACCCCGTGTATGGCACCCTTGGTCCCACTGTGACGAGTCGAGGTCAATGGCAACCGGCGTGTCCTAGAAACAAAAATTCGAAGACATGTGACATCCACAAACCTGCACTGGGCCCGCGTGGTGCATTACGGCTCATTCCCTCTCACAGAGAGGTCAAAGTCAAATATATTTATTTCAACAAAGCCATTAAGCGGCACTTTTGAACGTCAACAATTAAAATTTACAAGTAATAAAAATGGATTCTACCGTCCATTCGGAAAAGTAGCTTGTTATGGAGAAGAACGGACAAGAAACCCCATAAGGAGGAGGCCAGAGGAGGCCTATGTTCCAGCAGTGGGAACATTAAGAAGGCTGATCATGATGATGTGATGATGATATGTAACAGTCTCTATAACTCAACTTTTTTTTATGAGTCTAATCGATTTAAATTTTTTTCTTCTATTAGTTTTCCATTTTCCAGAGCAGCACATAATAAGCACTTAATTTATTGATATTATCAAAAGTCTTGAGTAGATACGTAAGGTAATTGCAATACTAGATTCCACATTAACTACAACGGTGTCTTTATTTCTGTAGTTATTTTTCTCGCTCAATAAAACGAAAGATTTTCCAACCTATGCCTGAAATAATATTATCAGTTACATAACATTCCTGTCCCCTAAACCTTTCCAAGAAAATTATATTCGGTTAGTAACGACCCAAACGGGCAAAAGGCTTTAACGCGAAACACGGTTATTAACTCAGTCGAGGTAAAAACGAAACTTATAATTGCCCGTTGAGACAAATTTGAAAAGTTGGACGAAGTTTTCTCGAACGCATCTGTTAACTTGAAACATTAAAAGCAGATGATGGAACGTTCGGATTGAGGTTTCCGAATAAAATTATAATAATTGGAAAGGTGCTGGATTTATTTTCTTTGATATTTTTGGCTAAAAATAGTTTTCTTACCTTGAGACTTGGAGTATTTGATTTAATGGATCTAAATTATTCATCCGTGTTTAATATTGAGCAGTTTATTATTACGTACTTACGTAAATAATCTGTTAACAAATTATTTAATACTCCAGTATATTTGTATCTATACTTAGCGTCCTGAGTTTCTATTCAAAACCATTCACTGGAAATTTCCAGTAAGATTTAATTAAACAGTAAACGTTTCACTCATATTCTCGTTATAGTCCATTTATTGCAAGAAAATCTCTTTCAACCGGCTGATAATTCACCTTCAAGTGAAATTTTACGATCTGCATCCCACTTACTAAGAAATTCAAATACTAAATATTACTTACATTTTTATTCATACCATCTTTCTCACGAGAAATCCATTTTTTAATTTTTTTACTACCAGATTTTTCCGCGGCTACCCTGCTTGTAAATTCTGTTTGTTTTTCCAAGGCAACATTACACTGGGATGAAAATATCATATCAGGTTATGAAATATCTGTGTGCAAAATTTCATCTAGATCCGTTCGGCCGTTTTTGCGTGACTGAACACTAACTTTTTAAAATTAGTAGGATAAAGTTCAATAAAATTATTATATTGCTGGCTGAAGACCCAGCAATACCTCTATAAAAAGCTTTATTAGGCATCGTAATAGAATTAAATTATGCCATAATTATGATAACAGATATAAAATTAAACCGTCCATAAAAAGAGGATCCATAACAAAATAGGTAGCACAACAATTAATGTTACTCCTGACGACAGATAAAACGGTATTAGCACCCGCAGGAGCGCTTGTACTGAAAATTTAATGATTTCACGCTAATCTTCCCGAGCTGTCAGTTAACAATAAAGGCTCATTTAAACGTACACACATACTGGATGAGAATGAAAAAGATGTTACTAGAATGGAACTGGCATTTGAAAAATTTTGAGACACAAAAGCAATAGAAAAGAATAGAATAGAATATAATTTATTGTACACCAAAAAAAGTTACAAATCTCTTCAACCATTTAAGAAACAATTAAAACACAACAATTAAAACAATTTCTTTGTCAATTATATTTATGAAATAACGGAAGTTTACTCCGTAGAAGCATGCAAAGAAAACACAACTCGGTACGGTAATTGAATAGTCAAAGAGAGTAAAGGACTCACGCAAAAGATGAATATATAAGAGTTTGTCATTGAAACAATATGAAAAAATCGAGACTTAAGTAAACAAGCACAAAATTATCGTTTGACTTTTGCGAAACAAACCAAAGATTTTACCTCCTTACAAATGCGTTCACAAAACAAAGGAGATGAGGTTAAAACTGCCAAAAATATAAACAAACTTTACATCCCAGCAAAATTCTCGGGATAATTAAAATTATTATAACGTGTCGTTTATTCTGAAAGGACCCTCATACATTATGTGGATTACCGTTTACGTAATAATTAGGTAAACACACTGAACTGGAAAATTACTGAGTAATTTGTTTACATTTTGAGAAATATCATTCATGTGGAACACCTGTCTCATGGAGTGAGAATTTCAGATTAGTAAGCAAGCTATATTGTCCATTGTTAAATGAGGCTTATGTGTAAATTCAATAATTTACAGGAGTTAGAATGAACACCTGTCACATTGGACTAATACCAGTAATGTATTTTTTTACTATTATATCAACACATCATCATTTTCTTGCCCTTATTCTTATTTATTTGGGATCGGCATTACAATTGTTTTCTTCTTCAGCCGTCATCTTAGTAGTAACCTTTTTGTTACCTCATTGTAAGAAAAGGGTTATGTTTTTCGTGCGTATCTTGTATGTTTGTATGTATGTAATATTCTTAAAGCTTATATTTATTACGTAAACGGTATTATTATAACCACCCGACGGATTTATAATTATAATTAAGACATCGTTAGATAGTTCTTGACCACTCAAGTGTCGTTTAAAAAAAAATAAACATGGCGGATTTTGGGTCCCATATTTTGTGAAGTAGTGGAGTATGAAGATTTTTTTTGTGGTGTTTACAAAAATATAAACCAAATATATCTTTAAAAGTAATACGAAAAAAAAGATAGCTAAAAAGTTGTTTTTTACAACTTTTTAGCTATCTTTTTTTTCGTAGAGTTTATAAAATCAAAAATCCCGACTGGTTAAAAAGCGAACTGACAACAATTTATTTATAACAATTCAATTATTTATATATATGCTTTATTGTAGGTACACCAAGTTAAAACAAAGAAAAGGAAACTTAACACTAAAATACATACAACGGGCGGTCTTATCGCATACCGCGATCTCTTCCAGGCAACCTGGAACAATCATGAAAATCAAACAAGTGAAAGATGAAAATATGGCTCCTAAAAAAAGTGTTAGTAAAATCAAAAAACCCGAGTGGTTAGTAAGCGAACTAAATAGATGTAAACTAGAAGAAAAACATGCTGCCCTGTTGGAGGATACATATAGTGGTTTTTATTAGCCATATTTTCATCTTTCCCTTTTTTGTTTCTCGTAATTGTTACAAATAAATTGTACTGTTATGAAATAAGAGATACAAGACTTGCATCTAAATTCCGTCAGTTTCATGTAAATTAAACGAATATTATATGATGTTAAATTAATTAATATCTGGATCAATCTATCGCTGAGTGTCATAGGCGCCTGTTCATAGAAATAGTCGTCCTCACGTGTGTCCTGTAACGCAAAAAGTTACAGGACACACGGGAGTAAAGCTGTGGGGAAAAAACTAATTTATAATAGAAGCAATTAGCATAGGCTTTTAGGATTTTTGTCTATACATACAAATGTAAGTATAGACGTACATTTGTACATTTAATAATCCTTTTATCATATATTACAACATTTTAATAAAGTGTACGAACAGTATAATTTGAAAGCTAATACACAGAGGTACTTAGAAGCGAGGACGTTTGAAATCCTGGAAACCGGAGTGAAATGGCTAGTTAAGTAGACATTAGCTTTAGCCACTTCAGTAAAAACAGACTTAAAGTGACAGAAGATAAGGTTGAAGTTGAAACAAAAACTTTAATTCTGGATTCGTTAATTGTAACAAATTGTTAGAGATCAAACTTAGTGATTCATGTATTGGAATAGAGCCAGTACAAAATGTGATTCTTAGTTTAACTTCGTAGAGCATTTCAAGCTTTAGTTTTGTTTTAAATTTTGAAGGATTAATGAACATATTTTCAATGAATTTTGGATGACTTTAAGAATAGAGACCAAGGAAATGTATGAATCATTATTGTCTAAAATAGGGTGACTACTGAAAAGAGACTGAGAAAGGTATGGCAGAAGGAGAAATATAACGCCAACCCAAAGTAAATTTTAGTAAGTGCAAGAGAATAATGATGATGATAAATGAATACATTTTGAAAATAATGTTGTATGAATTTCGAGTGCATGTTGCTCAAAACAGGAGCAAGTGGAAAAATATCATTGAGAAAGAAAGTTTTGAAACCATGTTGTTGTCACGATCCCCGGCATTGGAGAATGTGCGCAACAAGGAATGTGTCTCAAGATTTGTCACAAACACCTTCCAGATTTACTCGTGTCTTTCTTGTATACAAATTGACTTCAACTACTAAATACTAATGACTTCATTAAAGTTCCTCCACGTCAAGTTGCCAACAACTATGCAATAAGCTTAAGATTTATTCCAAGCACCTTTTCCACACTAATTCCAAAGTGAGTAACGAGTCTTGTTAACGCCCATTCAAATATAGCCGGTGTTAGTTAAAACCCGTCGCATAAACTGCTACACAGAAAACTAACTGCCCTGGATGAGGCCTGGGGACGGTTTAAACAAAGCCAAATAGATATATGGGTGACTACCTCAATTTACGATGTTGGAATGTGAATGACTACCTAAAACTGTGTTGCGAAAACATTTAATTTTATATGGTAGTAAAATTGATTTTTCGTAGCTATATCCCTGAGTGCCCCAGTCTTATTAAATGTTGGAAAATATATATGGTTCCTATAGAATAGATCATGTGAGCGAAGCTGCGGGAAATTGTTATCATCATCATCATCATATCAGCCGAAAGACGTCCACTGCTGGACATAGGCCTCCCCCAAGCTTAAAAACTAAACTGACAATATTATTATTTATTTATTTATATACACTTTATTGTACACCAAGACAAAACAATATTACATTTAGAAAACTTAAAATTAAAACAAACATACAGGCGGCCAACAATAAGCCAATTATATTCAACATTAAGGTCTAATAATCTGGAATAGATTTTGCGATGTACTATTAACCTACCAATTTATGCCACGTTTATTTTGCTTTACTTAGAGCGTTCTTAGTAAAATAAACGGGAACACCCAAATACTCTGTTCCGATTTTCAAAAGTCCGAATTTCATAATACCTAAGAATTATAATGTCTATGAATAAAAATCACGAAATTTATTTTACCGAAAGTCATAAATGCGATTTGTTAGTTTTTCGATTTTCGGTCCGAAAAACGACATTCCGATTTTCAATACTTCGAATAAACTAAGAGTCAACATGTTGTGCTACAGAATTTAGTGACAGAAACGAATCGCTGCAAAACCGACTTCAAGCAGTCTTGTCTGCCCTACCCTAGAGTGTAATTTAATCCATCCATCTGCGACGATAAGCTCGCGTGGGGCCGCCCAGACCCCGCAGCGCCGGAGCCGTGACAGAAACAATGCTTGCTGCAGGTTGCATGCTTGCTTGCTTGCTGCTTGCCTGCTTCCATGCTGCATGCCTGCTTGCATGTTGCATGCCTGCTTGCATGTTGCATGCTTGCTTGCATGCTGCGTGTCTGCTTGCACGCAGCATTCCTGCTATATTATACTTCTATCTGACGAGCAATTATGTGATTATTTGTCTCGCTGTTCAGTTTTACAAGGCGTTTTTATTTCGGAATTGTATTAATCGGTATTTTAATAATCGGAATTCGTATTTTTTGATGTATCGTATTATTTGTTAAGTCGGACTTTTTGTTATTCGATCTATTAAAACTCGGTATTTTGCGAATAGTAATTATAATCGTTAGGAATATTGAAATTTAGGAATTATAAAAATAGGAGTAATGATAAGTCGGAGTTGTTATATTCGGAATTTTGAACCATCCGGAATTATGAAAATCGGTATTTTGAAATTCGTATTTGTGACCGTCGGAATAAAGTTTTTCGTATTTATGTAGTGTACCCAAAATAAACATTGTAATTGAGATTCAACGAGCGATATAAATTGCAAGCTAAAAAAACGTAAAAGAGATTCTCAAAATATTTTCTCATGTACCAATATTGTGAAAAGAAATACTATAATTATCGTAGGTACCTAAGATTAAAAATAATTACACCCATTACAAATCCAAGAGATGACACAAAACATAACTCCAAGAAACATAACAACCATTGTGTTACATTTCAAAATCCGTCAATTCAAGTAGAGGATAATGTAACAAGTCACTTAACGAAATGATCGGATTATGTTTCATTGACAGGACAGTGCATGATTCATGTTCAGCTGGCGACCGGCCAAACGGTGCGCTTAAATAGACGAGACCGTGCTAGATTAGGTTGTGTAGGGAAAGTTAGTACCACTGCAAATACTGCAGAGACAGTCGCACACTTAGGTTTTGGTGATGTCCGAGTTTATTACGACTGAGAACTATAATTGAAAATTGCGAAGTAGATTAAGTAAAATCTGTACTATTACGTATATAAATAACAGTACGGCTTTTACTTTGTACGGCTTGTTCGTTGTCACGAAGTCGTTTTTCTAGAGTTGTTTATTTTTAGGATGGTGGTCATAGTGGTATTTTCTTCATATCTTTTCCCGAATAATATCCCGAACAATAAACTTTGTATTTCTTTTCATTAAAAAAAAAACTACGATCACAGTAGGTTTTGGACGGGACGGCTTTATTTAATTGCGATTTTTAAACTAAGAAGGCTGGTAGATTCTCTATGCTATGCCAAAACAAAAAAAACGATGATAAAGACGATAGTTTTGTTATTAAACTAACGAGAGAGTTGGTAGTTATGTTAGTGCCTACATAAAACTATCCATATTGTTGAAATAGCTAAATGTAATATAGCTTTACAACAAGGGAGGGAGGGAGGGGGCTTCTTCTGGGTAAGCTCACTCCATCGTCGACTTTGTCTCTGTCACCTCTGACCTAGACTAGAGTCAAGAGCAAACCCATCACAAATAAAATAAATAAATAGGGAGCTAGGATTGCACTAGCGAATTGGTGACGCTATAGTATTCCAGATAAAGTCGTTTGTTTCATAAATTCTGTGTTTGCCGATAGTCTTCAAGTATTGCGTTATAAAGTTCCTTTTAAGCAGATCAAAATAATTGAAGACCTCATCATCGCCTACCAACAGATAATGCACTGAATATAGAACGTGAGCTGGTCTTAGAAAAACTGGAAAAATGTTTATCAGTATCTACACTAGTTCCTGTAAATAAGCTTAAATCCTAACAGTTCAAAGTATCCAAGTATATTGTATAATCCGAAACCACACCACGTGCAATAGTAACGCGTTCCGTTAATGACCACATTATGCATAAGTAGCAAGCAGTAGTGTTGTTCACGTAGTCTGTATCTGAGCTGAATGGAACTGTTATTCTAGAGGATACTGCTTTTATTTAAATTTTAGTCAGTACAAGAATGAACTTGATAATTTTCATGAAGTTGAGGTTGCAGTGCAATTTTGTAAACTTGTAATAAAAGCAATATTTTATAATATATGAAAGACATTTTTTGGAAGTGTATGGAGTTCAATGCGAGTCGCACAGGATCGACCGATGTGCTGATCGACACTTGGGTAGGTGTATGGTCGGCATTGGACGTCCCATAAATGAGGATTAATTATTTATCGTGAATGCAGTTAAACATGATATTGAAAACAATAGCCATAATCCAAATGATTTGAACTTAACGAAGTGTTGGCAGTTTATGCTTACCACTGCATTCAACTTATTCTAAACTGCATCAACTTATTTACGACACTATTAACGCTTCTGCTGACCTATCAAACGAAGTCGACCGTAACAATAATAAAGCACATAAAGATACAACCACACCTAACATCCATTATTCACTTTTTATCAATTTTCTTACATCACATAGAACGATTTAGCCAACAGATTTCCCGCGGTAAACAATCGATTAAAATAAATCATTCGCTGTCGCCCACGGCATTCTTCAAGCGATGTGCGGTCGCGTAGAAAAATATTTTGATTGTGAAAATTCTGCACCGGTTTACAGACTCTGTGGAATTTCTTCATTTAATGGACCCCTTTTATGAAAAATCACCACTTTGATAGTTCTTGTGGGAATTTTTAGGACTTGATTTTTTTAGTTCGACTTGTTTGAGTCTACGGTTGAGAATTTATTACATATTTTTACTTCGAGACACTCATTTTATAAAATTCACTTGGCTACAATAAATAAAATGTATTTCTTAAAAAAGAAATGAAGAGTCAATGTCGCTTCATAAAAAAAGGATTGAATGTCAAATCGTGTTCGATAGTTTTTTTTCTAACCCCCGATGGAAAAAGAGGCGTGTTATAAGTTTGACGTGTGTTGCTGTTGAATCTGGGTTTTTTCGCAATATATAGTTTTATAATTACGTGATATGATAGGTTTTCGATTGAAGCGTGTCTACTGCTAGTTATATTATATGTAGTTTAAAAAGCATGAAATAAAAATTAAATTATAAATTCACAAAAAAACCTCCAACACAAAAACCTCTGAACAGGAAAAAATTTGGTCGTACTTTAATATAATTATTATTTATTTATAATTTAATTTTTACTGTAGTTGGTAGGATCGTGTTTGTCTACTATCTCACCGTGTTTGTCCTCTATTGATGTGGTCGACGATGGAGCACGCTTCAATTTAAAATTAAAATTATAAGTTCCAGAAACAATTATGGACCCTGTCGGGCACAGCAACATTCTAGATAGAGTCAGTGTCTAGGAGAGAGGAATAGCGCTTAATATTTTTCCATAATAACATTTTGATTTTGATTTTTGTTTTTTGCTTCTTCACAGTACACATCTGCAGTAATGCTCATCCCGTCCCGTCTGGTAAGAAGGTGTGATAAATCACACCGGCCCTAGACCACCAAACAGTGACCATCATTTTTCTAAGGGTAAATTTTTGTTTAAGGCATTTTTTAAGTGTTGAACCAGGACCTAACCTACTTCCTGAGCGCTTGCGATTGTCTAACAGAATCCACTTTTTGTCGCAGTTAACAATGCAACTCAAAATTCCTTCGTTTTTATGCCTGTTAAGCAGTGCAAGGCACGTCTCAACGCGTACTTCGCGCTGGCGATCATTGAGTTCGTGGGGCACCCATTTTTCAAGCTTTTTCACCTTGCCAATTTGATGCAAATGGAACAATATAGTTTTGATGCTAACGTCGAAAGCTGCTGCTAGTTCAGCCGAACATTTTTAATATCACCAGCTTCTTCAATCGCCTTTAATTCGTCATTGTCGACCAAAGTTTTCGGACGACCACGGGGTTCATTTTTGTTCATTTTATATCACTAGGCAACTGGTTGAGAAGGTAGGGTACTTTTTTATCAAGCGTTCGGTCGCCAAAATAATTCCTAATTATTCTAGGTACATCAAATTTACCTGTCGATACCATCTTCGAGTTGATAAGATACATAATTTATTTAGTTAATGGAATCAAAATGAATGAAATCAAAGAGAGTAACAACTTCCGGGAAAACGTACAAAAAACAGGCACTCAATCTCCACTTATTTGAAAATTATAATTTCTAAGAAAGTAATTCCAAGTGAAAAATAATGCCCAAGAAACGTAGCCCTAAACGATAGCTTGAACGAATGAACCATCACCTGAGGCTTAAGATGATGACAATCTACCAACGAAAGCGTGGAGAGAGAAAAAAAACAATATTTTTGTTTCATCATCGGACTACCAGACGTACAGCGATGCGCCATCGGTACATGGTGGACATCACACCCACACGCACAAAACGTTTTGGAAACACTTTTATTATGCATACAGCTAAGAAGTGGAATTCCCTGCCGGAGTCTGTGTTTCCCGACAGCTACAATCTAGGAGTCTTTAAGTCAAGAGTGAATAGGTTATTTCTAGGCAAGCGTGTATCACCGTCGGCCACATCATCGCTTACCAACAGGTGAGATAGTGGTCAAGCGCGAGCCTACAGGATATAAAAAAAAAACAATTAGGTATGGGATTGCCAAGCACTATCGAAATTTTGCGTAATTAATCTCTTACATTTTGGCATTTGACCATCGCCATCGTAGACGTAATGAAACTTTGTATTGAGCCTCTGAGCCTAAGAGCTCCGAAGCACTATAACAGAACGAAGATCCGATGCACACAAGTAGTTCGAGATCATCAAGACGTTTCGTCAGAGAAGCTAACTTTAAACTACCATTTATTTATTATATACTTTATTGTACACCACAAAAACATACAGGACAAACGCAATAACAAGTGTACAATGGGCGGTCTTATCGCACTAGGCAATCTCTTACAGACAACCTTTGGATGGACAGAACGATAGGAGAAGAATTTAGGGCTGTCAGTGTACAAATTATCTATACTAATACTAATAATATTATTATTATTATAATATATTCATTAATATATTTATTTATTTATATATATAATAATATTATAAAGCTGAAGAGTTTGTTTGTTTGTTTGAACGCGCTAATCCCAGGAACTACTGGTTGGAATTCAAAAAATCTTTTTGTGTTGGATAGTCCATTTATCAAGGAAGGTTATAGGCTATAAAACATCACGCTACAACCAATAGGAGCCGAGCATAAATGAAAAATGTTGCAAAAACGGGGGAAAATATTCCTTTTTGAGAGCTTTCGTTGCGTGCGCTGCGTAAACAGTTTAAGTTACGCAAATACCATGTAACATGGCATTATTCCTCTTTGAAAGTTAAAAAAAAATAAAGTCCGCGACAGCATATGTCTATCTTTTAATATTGACTCACAATAGCAGCTTTTATGTTCTAAATTTTTATTAGATCGCCGCCGAAGGTAGAAACAGAAGTTGGTTACATTCGTATCCGTACTAATATTACAAATGCGAAAGTAACTCTGTCTGTCTGTCTGTCTGTTACCTTATCACGCTTAAACCGCGGAACCGATTTAGATGAAAGTTGGTGTGGAGATAGTTTGAGACCCTGAGAAGGACATCGAAGGGGGATAAATGGGTGCGGTTAGTTTTGTATAAAACTTCTTATTATAGAAATCAATTCGCTTCAAACTTTGTGGAAATACTTCCGTAACAAATCATTAAATTGTTTTTTTTCAACTACCCCTGTAAGGGGGAAAAATTAAATGACAAAAACAAATATTCTTCATGAAGCTGAATTTTAGCAGGTGGTAGTATAAAGACAGAAACGTTAGTTAAGAAAGGATTTTTGTAAATTCGGATTTAAAGGGGGTAAATGGGGAAAGCTGAACTTTGTATGTAACTTTTTATTGCGGCTTCCGATTTGGTTGAAACTTTGCAGGCATGTTTTTGATAACAAATGACTGAGATCTGCATAATTATTTAGAATATATAATGGGATGAGGCTTCGTATTACACATAGGTGCCATTATATTAACAGGTATGAGAAAAGGAGAAAGCGAGTTTATACGTCAAATCCCAAAAATCGCCACTGACTGAAACTTAGTTTTGCTTTTACTATTAACAAAGCTCAAGGATAGCAGGGGTGCATTTGGAAAAGCCATGCTTTACCAACGACCAGCTACAAGTAGCTGCTGATATTCGCGTATGTCCAAGGCTCAGAATGTGTAGCGTCATAAAAAGTTGAACCCATGATTAACGGAATAATTAAGTAATTTAAATTAACTGTAGATACAATTTTATTCATTTAAATAAGTTAATCGTTTATACGTTAATGCTTCCTGTACCTATACAGGCTGAGTTTTCCAAGTGTGCGTGAATGGCCAAATCATCACTATGAAGAATAGCACAAAACAGTCAAAGGAGTCACGGGGCCGATTTTGAATAAAACTTAAACTGCAACATTGGATTTTCTCACCATGTATGTCGACAACCAGAATTGATTGACAAAACTTATGTTAACGCAGGCAAAGCTGCGGGTAACAGCTAGTAATATTACAAAGAGGAAAGATTTTTTAGTTTGCTTGTACCGAATAGGCTCCGAAACTACTGGACCGATTTAAAAAATTCTTTCACCAATAAAAAGCTACATTATTCCTGAGTGACATAGGCAAAAGAGTCCAGTGGAGTATACGGGAGCGAAGCCGCGGGCAACAGCTAGTCATAAATAATATACAACTTAGACATAATAACATAAAATACAAACATACAATATTACAAAATATACTACTATATATCAAATATAACAGAGAAAGGAGGAGAATCAAAAATATAGTGAAAGGTAATGCACCTTCACCATTTTCTTAAACGTTGGCAGTGTTTATTCATTTAGTTGAAATCGATCTGTACACTATTTCTTATTTTATTATTATAACACGGTCTTCTCAAATAACACTATTGAAATATAACCCAATTCTCCGCCATTTGCAGATCAAGTCGAACAAAGTATTTGACGTTAACAATAATTAAGATCGACCCTCATTGTAACATTTGTAACCCTTTCATCGATAATGATAATATTAGGTTACAACATTGTGGTATCCGGGTTATGATGACGGGGGAATTAATATGTCAGAATAATAATAATATACGTATACTAACTGTTGCCCGCGACTTCGCCCGCATCAAACTCGTTTTTTTTTTCCCCACAGGAACCGACTAGAGGAGCTCGTGGCTGAATAAACAGCCGCACAGGTCGATCATCAAGGTTAAGCAACGCTTGATGAGGTTGGTCCGTGGATGGGTGACCATTTCAACATACCGAGTTTCCTCCGTGCCTAGGAAAGCACGTTAAGTGGTTGGTCCCGGCTGTCATTTGAAGATCTTTGACAGTCGTTACGGGTAGTCAGAAGCTCGAGATCTGACACCAGTCTTGCCAAGGGGTACCGTGTTGCCCAGTTACTGGGTTGTGGAGGTCAGATAGGCAGTCGCTCCATGTAAAACACTGGTACTTAGCTGAATCCGGTAAGACTGGAAGCCGACCTCAATATAGTTGGGAAAAAGGATAGACAGATGATGATTACAGGAACTGTACATTTTACTCCTTATAACATCAGCTATCTACAAGTGAAAGTCCCGTTAAAATCGGTTCAGGCAGGTCGGAGATTACCTGTAACAAACTGAAAGACAGACGCACTGAAAAATCTCATCTCAGTATCATACTTTCACAATCATGCATTCAATAAAACGTTGTTATTTTGATATTACATACAGACAATTCAATTTTATTGATTTGTATAGATGACACATCTCATGTTTCTTGGAATAGTTATAATTGAGGTGTCTGGTTGTATGTATGTCAATAATTAGTACCGAAGCGATGTATTAATTTGATGTATAATAGCTGCTTTAGGAGCAGTCATATAATCATTCTCGTTAAAACAAATTAAAACTAATCAATCAATAGGGATATTTCCTGGGTAGAAAGTCCGTCAGTGATATTATCAAATAATATTGGACCCGTATTTTTTGCTATATCGAATAAATAAAAAATTACAAAAAATAAAGCGCATCAAAGTTCAGGACAGGGCTTGTTACGTCACTTTGGAGTGTACCCCATTGTTGCGAAGTTCATTACCGTGATGTAAATTACTGCGAAAGTTTACTATCGCGACGTTCGTCGTTGCGAAAGTTTTTTACTGCGATGTACGTTATTGCGAAAGTTTACCATTGCGAAGTACGTTGTCACGAAAGTTCATAACCGCGATGTAAGTTACTGCGAAAGTTTACTATTGTGAAGTACGTTGTCAAGACAGTTCTTTACTGCGATGTACGTTACTGCGAAAGTTTACCATTGCGACGTACGTTGTCGCGAAAGGTCATGTAAGATGTTTGCTGATATTGTTGGACATGACTAACAAATGAACAAAAATTTAAAGCAAATTTAATTATAATTGAACCAAAAGATAATAATAATAAAATAAATATAAACAAAATTCATTTTACTGCGATGTACGTTATTGCGAAAGTTTGTATAAAGTGTAGCACACCGTGACGTGACTCGTTATTTCAACGCACTGTATCATCGTATTTTTTTGTTTACCTTTAGGTTATCTTACTGACGAACTAAATAGATATTTTTTGTCAACTAGCCTATTTGAGAGTATGCTGAATTATCCTTCACTCTATCTACTATCGTCTGCTTTATCTGACCTGTCTCGGTGATCTGGTGGCCGCCAAGCGTTACCGCAGAGCATGAGGTCCTGGGGTTCGATTCCCGGGTCATGCAAAGTGTTATTAGGTTTTTGAAACCTGGATTTTCTCATTAGCACCCCGGAGTTTGGACTTTGTGCCCGGTTTGCCATGGCCACCTGTTACATGGGACTTAACATGACTGGTGAAATATGAGTTTACTATCGGCGCGGGGTCCCAGCGCTAAGAAATAAAATTTGATTCAAATAAATCTCACTAGATGGCGTGACATGCATGTTGTTATTAAATTGTGAGTAAAATTGACATTTTCTCGCAATAAACATAAAAATTGTATGTTCTTATTTAATAAACTTCCCTTAGCACAGAATAATGTAATAATTCACATTTCAAAGATTATTTGAACGGATCATTTAAAATTGTTGCCAATAGATGGCGCGGTTTTAAATGTCTGAGACATTCCACTGGATTGTTTAAATTTGTATTGTAACACATTTTGGTGCAATGAAACTGTTAAAACGTGCAAAAAAATACTATAAAACAAATCTTTACTGTATTTAAAAAAAAAAATCATGCACCGAGTAAACCCTTTTACTTGCAAGTCGCTGCTGACACCATCTATCTATCGCCATGGAACGGAACCGAACGCGAACGGTATACAAAAAATAATCGGTTTAATCAGAGGAAAAACGATAGTTACGTTGGCATGGTTTCTTTGTATGATGAGGCATGTATGCTAGTATTATATTATCTGTGATATCGGTACAACTCTGCCTAACTCTTCGAGAATTACAGGTGTAATGTTATATATTATGGTATCAACTATCATGAATAAGACGCTATTGAACTCTCAAGTGTCACTAATACTAATCAATTGCTGATTAATTCGATCATCGTTACTCCATTGTCTATTAAAAGCATTAGATTAACATACACAATAACACATACATTAATAAACTCACGCCCTTTCCCATGGAGGTAGACAGAAACTACAGAACGCCACCTGATACGATCCTTACATACTACTAAAGCTTCACTTACCTTTACGTTTACACATAAGAGGTTCTAGACGAGTGACAAAGAAAGGGTCACGATAGAGAATAGACAAATGTTTAAAATGTATGGGCATTTTGGGCTTTCGACCTTCACCTTCACAGATATAATTAAACTTTGTCTAGAGCGGTTGTACTAAAATTCATGATATTTATTTAACTTCCAAATACCACCGAAAACTTTTGCGACGACCTTTAAAAACCCACAATAATAATTAAATCAAACTTTTTAATCACATCACCTAACCCCAAAATGCTTCACATTATTACAAAACACACAAAAATTAATTTATGAAATTTTATAAGCCCAGTCAGCCATGACAGTTCACCTTTATCACTCGACACGCTACGTCACCATCTGTTTTCGTCACATCAAACGCGTTTACGTTATTATAATGTAGTTATAATTACTTTCGACTGGCGCCCTCCCACGGCGTTTATGTGTATTTATGGTCACGTCGATAATCTCGTTAGCAGCTAAATATAGATTTTTGATATGATTTTCGGTTTATATGTGGGCTTTTGTGGTTGGTTTTGATTATAAAATAAATAAATAAAAAATAAAAAAGCCTTTTATTTCATGCATTAAATTATTACATCTTTCAAGTGAAATTTGCCAATAAAGAATATACATAGGTACTGTCTTAACTTACTTAACATTAAATAAAAGTACAGTCAATTTCAATCACAAACAAAATAAAAATGTGGGTACCAAATTATCTTTTTTTTATTTTTAAATAGAAGTAATAGGCATTGATTTTATTATTAAATTAAATTAATTGATTATTATATAGGTATATTTATTTAATTGAACGAATTGGTTGATTAAAATAAAATTCATAAATAAATTGAAATTAAATAGATTGATGACGTAATATAAAAAATAAAATAACGAATATTGTACAATATAATTAAAACTAATAAAAATACCTCTCATGGTGACATGCATGAACCTCTCACATGTTGAGAGTAAAGGCCTCCTCCAGAGATGACCAGTGGTCGCAGTCGTTGGTTTCTAAAATATATTTTTTGTATTGTTTTTTTCTTTTTTTCTCGACTTTTTTGGTGTATTGATAATGTCCTTTCATTGTTCTCGATTCTAACATGAAAGTTTTTTTTTTACCTCTGGAGGGTTGTGGTCTACTTCTCCCACGGTGACCGGCCGGATTGGGAGAGGAAGAGGGACGTCATTTAGTTATTTTAGTTATCGCCCTGTTTTTTCCAGTCTATCGAGTTTCCAGCCGTTTTGTTCAGTTGAGATGGTCGTAGAAAGGTTGTAATATTCTGGGATTTGCTCTTTTTCGATATTTGTTTCGGATTTTCTTTGGTTTCCCAAACCTTGGTGCCCGCTGCTCCCTCTGGTGATTCTGACAGGTACCTCTTTTGTTTTGAAAATCGGTTAGTTCCTTGATCGAGTCTTATAATCTTGTCGTGACGGAGAGCCACCTTGTTGCCCGCATTTCTTTCCCGGTGCAGCTCTTCTTGGAGTTCCTTCCTCTTCTGGAGTACCGCAGGAGAGTAATCCTCTTTTATATAAGTGCCCGAGCCTTCTAGGATTTTTTCTTTCGTAGAATCTCGATTTTCTTTAGCGTAGTTGTAATTGTTACCTTAATTGGTCTTGTTTTCCCGTGGTTTTGCCCGATTCTTGCTACAGTCTCAATTTCGAATTTTTCGCAAGATACCCCCATTTTTATGATAATCACATCAAGGACTATATTCAACAGATCCACATATGTCTTTTCTTTTTCTTCAAGACCAAAAAATACCAAATTTTTTCTTCTTATTTGTCTATCCAGAAACTCAATAGTTTTTTGTTGGTTTTCAATTTTTTCTTCCAACTGGTGTTGTTTTCCTACTATTATATTAAATTTCTCATCCAATATTTTATTTATGCTCTCTGTTATGTTTTCTTCCATCGACTTCATATCCTTTTTGTTTTGTGTGATGTCATTTTGTATATTTTGTAATGCTTTAATTATTTCATCCATTCTATTTTACCCACTAGTGGCAACCTCTTTAAAGAACTTAAGTGATGGTAGTACGATATATTTTAGAAAAGTGCCAAACTTGCTACTCACTGCTAGATGGCGCTTATCGTAATATTATATCGGAATGACGTTTGATAATGGGTCATACAAGGTTTTAATTTTGATTTATAATTTCAAGTTAGCTATTATCACTTGTATCTACTAACTAACCATCCGTTTTGGTATTTCCGTTATTCCCAGGTGTCTATTCCGTGTTGAATGGCCGTGTTGGATGTGACCGTTACGAACTGTTAATTCGGTTTTTCACAACAAATGCTGATTTTCTTGAGCCACCAATACTTGTGCCGGTGCTCCACAGTGTTCTTCACAGTATTTTCACTTCTACAATTTATATTAACTTCTTTCCGTATTTTTATTTGTAAAATAGTATAGAGCCGAAGTCACCACAATTTTATCGACGTACCCTCCTCTTGGTTGGTTTTGATTATGTTAGTGAAATTGTGGCGTACCCAACTTCCTAGTTACTTGTTAGTTCCCCAAATCAATATGTTTATTTGCCAGGTATTACCGGGCACCATAAGCTGGTTGCTGAACACAGTTTGTGTATAACTGTGTTCAGCAACCAGTTAATATTCCGTGAGCGGTTTAAATGTAATTCTACGATAATATGATTTTAAGACAGTATTTTTTTTTTACAAAATTAATTTTTAAACATATTTTCAATTAATTGCCGTCCATAATTCTAGTCAATTATCAAGATCCCAATTTTTTGATCCGTAGTTAACTCAATCAATGGCCTTTTTATCAATTGTTAGCCTCACAAATTGTCAATTAAGTCGGAGAATTAATAATTTGACCATTTTCTAGACTTACAATTGACGAACTGAAAATTTCAGCCATTGGTTAGCATATTTAACCATTGATTGTATTAAAAACTTATTATCGGTTGCCCCACAATAAAGTCAAATCATTTATTTAAATTATGCCATTAAATGGCACTTTAGAATGTAGACGAAGATAACGATCTAGTATCTAGTCAGTACCAAGATCATGCTTAACTCTTCTTTTAAAAGACGACTATATTAGTTTTTTTCCGCAGAAAAAGTACACAGCACAAAATAAAAATTATTCAAAACTTTGTGTTTTATTATTGCATACTTTCACCAATAAAATTGAACAAAATATCAACAACGAAATATCCTCGACACCGATACATCGAAATAACAAACCCATAACGATAACGATTACGATATGAAAATCACTTCATTGTCATAATCAACCCAATACCACCCCTAATTCAGATAATGAATGAGAGACCCACGAGATAGTATCGCAATGTAATTTCCTCCTCGTATCGGATAGGATTATGTTTATGGTTATTAACATATATTATGATAGTGGTTAATTATTATTATTACTTAGTGGCGTTTGCAGTTTTTTTTATTTTTTATTTAATGATCACAACGAGTAACATAACAAACACTTACAAAAAATAAATGAATTGAAAAACACTATCATGTTATGCACACTACATTATAGGTAAATATTGAGTAAGTCAATAAAGTGTTATTGAGTATTCAGGCTCTACATTAAAATTAAGACATATATAAATAAATTAAAATCAATATAACAACATTGAAATACAGATTAAGTTCAATTTATATTTAGATTCAGGTTATGTCAAATAAGCTCTAAATATAGACGATGTCAAATTAGATCAAAATTATAAAAATACAGGTTATCTCAAATGATATCAAAACAGTTTAAAATTTAAATATAAATAATGTCAAATTAAAATAAATCAAATACAAAGTCAAATTAATATAGGATAAAAAAATAGATAAAAATAAATTAAATTAAATGGATACAATTAAAATGAAAATCAACAGTTGAAGGGTTAGTTGATTATACTTAAGATAGTTTGGTTAGGGTTATATTAATTATTGTGTTTAATTTATTTTTGGTATGGTATTGCAAAGGTAAGTAGACATACAGGTGTGGCTACATTTTATGGACACAATAATAAATACTACACATCTGTAATTTTTTTTTTCAGATTTCAGTTAGTCATTTATTTTTCTGCAGGTCAGTTGAATCACACACACACACAGCCTGCCGACCGGTCGCACAAGACCGATCGGTGTGGCGAAACTTGGGGGCGCCCTATGTCCAGCAGTAGACGTCTATCAGCTGAAATGATGATGATGATGAATTAATAAATAATTTTCATCTAAAACCACTTTTGAATTTAAACAATAACATATTGTTGGAATTTTTACTCAAAGGTACGAAAAATTATTAAATAAATGAAAACAAAAGATGTGTTTTTTAAGTTTTGGCTTCGCACGGTTTGTGCATTTAGCCAGTGTCACGTTTAGAATAGAAGTTCTAGTTTCATTCGATTTTAGTCCAAAGTCCTAACTATAAGCCCCAATAAAATGGCGGTAACTTTATGGAAGCTTCTACGGAGTTTAGTCGACAACATGATTGTAACAAACTCATGTTCTACCGCTGTGTTTTACTTGCCCACACTCGTGCACGTTCACTAATATTATTATAGTGAAAACCACAATTTTCACACTATTAATATTCAATTTAACACAATTTTAGAAAAATAAAACAGAGAAGCGACATAGACACCATCACGTTCCCGCCAAAACTCACAAAAGATGTCATAGATTAAATAAATTAGGGACCAGTGAGTCATTATCTGGCCAATTATACTCGTGGATCTCAAAGTAATTAATTAAGATGGCAAGGTACCTGTGCCTTTTCAAACAACTTATTTGTTAATAATTAATTTGACTTGGATAATTAAAATTAAGTTCCTTTTATTATTTTAATAAATTTATGGTGGAAAATAAGATAAATTTTTATTATTAATGCTATTTATGTTTATTATTCCTAAAAATAATATAGAGAGTTAAAGTATTACTCCCATAAGCACAATAAAAGTGATTTATAACCTTTTTAAATTTATATAAATACCCGTTTTATTACGCCCTTTCTTTTAACTGCAAATGGGTTATAAAATATTATTCAAGATGACCGACTTCCCAAAAAGGAGGTTATCAATTCGACTGTATTTTTTAAATTGTTTTACCTCAGAAGTTTTTACTAGGTTAACCGATTTTGATGATTCTCTTTTTATTTGAAAGCTGGTGCTTAAATTTAGTGGCTAAATTTCATCATGATCTGATGAAGAACTTCGGCGATATACATCAGAACTCTTCAATAAATGACGGCAAACCTCTCGGGATAGCTGCAATCACATGTCTATTTATTGTTTACACTATTCCATAACATAATATCACACTGATAACTCACTAAACAGTTCACCCTAGTATACTCTCATTCCACCGGTTTCATTCAAGTTTAATAATATTGGGTAAATCTATTCTGGCGTCTATAGGTAGCCTATAGAACTGATTCATTATGTACCTCAACTAAAAGTGAAAAAAAAACACCTAAAAATACAACCGACTTTCGAAATTGAAGTAATTTTCACTTTGTAGTGTTTTTATTTAGAAGTCGGTTGCATTTTTTGGTTAAAAGATTTTTTAAGACTGCTTAGATAACTTGGTATAATGGAATGCTGTTTGGTAAATTCTGTTTTTATTAAGTGATAATTTTTTCTAACTCCCATCAAAAGCACAATTTCTGTTCCGAGAACCAAAAATTCGAAGATACGGATGGTGACATCTATCATCCCGTAAGTCACTGGGCCCGCGTGATGGATTAAGGGCTCTCACACATAACTGCGAATTCGCAACGCATCGCAAATATCTGCGAGCTCGCACGTCCTAAATCTATCTAAAACGCATAGCATTGCATCGCATCGCAGTTATGTGTGGTAGCCCTTAGACCCATTGCCACTCAGAGATAGGAGGCCTGTTTCCCAGCAGTGAAACCTTAGTAGGCCGATTATGCTATGTCTAAAATTAAAACCCAGAACCCCTGGTACAAGCAAAGATTATCTATCTATACTAATAATATTATAAAGAAGAAAGATTTTTTTGTTTGTTTGTACCGAATAGGCTCCGAAACTACTGGACCAATTTGAATTTTTTTTTCACCAATAGAAAGCTACATTATTCCTGAGTAACATAAGCTATTTTTTAATCCCGAAAACGGGTCCTGTGGGGTGGTCTACGGGAGCGAAGCCGCGGGCAACAGCTAGTTGAATACAAACCGACAGATTACTAATAATTTCAACTTAATTACACGTGATGCCAATATGTTCGAGATAGCTGATCTAAACAAGGCCGTAATGCTTACATTACATAATCAGTTTATCATTATTGATGACTCCACTAACTGCTTCAGTAGCCACGACTAAGCAATTAGCCAGCTAAACATACCTACTTAAGGTTTATACACACACATACATAACTTCGCGCTAGTTTCAGTCAACAACACACCCACATTTCATGTTTTGTTGAAATCCCATGTAATAGGGGTGAACCTATTGCCATCAACTGGCGAACAGTCACCGGGTTGCTACAGAGAAATTCGAGATGAAATAGAAAAACGTAATTCATAAAAAAAAACAAAATCCCGACTGCTTAAAAGTAACCTAGACAGACGTAAACAAGAAGAAAATCATGCTGTGCAGTCGGAGGATACATATTCGCGAGCTGGCTGACAATAATATGAGTTAATATTTTTTTTTCAACAAAAGAAAACAAAGAAAGAAAAACGTTTATTTGCGCCAGGCACGACGCATACCTGAAAAAAAACATAAGAAACACTTAAATACAAATACAGAGTATGCGTCACAACCACGCAAAACGGTCATTGCTTAGCATACTCGTAATACAAAATGAGCTTAGAACTATATCATAATTATCTTATCTGTAACTATGTAGTTTAACAATATTTTTTATCGACGGTGGTACCCAAACTAGGTAGAACAAGAACCTTAGTTCATACAAGTAATTCCAAATTATTGGGATACGTTATTTGGTTTGTGACCGCTGCGCCGCAGATAGATAGGCTTACTGTACCGAGACTTGGTGTATATGGCCCACAAGCATGCAAGCAAAGACTGATTGAAAACTGAGAATCCTTCGACCAGACGGATGTTGTATGTATTTTCGCAAATCGCGCGCATAACTTTGATTGTGCCATGAAGGATTTATATAACGTTAGCTCTTTTTTTTCTTTTTTTTCTGTTGGCTCGCGCTTGACCACTATCTCACCTGATGTTAAGCGATGATGTGGTCGACGGTAAATCACGCTTGCCTAGAAAAAACCTATTCACTCTTGACTTAAAGACCCCTAGATTGTAGCTGTAGTTCGCATATGGTGCTATAGATTTCGGTACAATCTATTATTGATCGGTGACGTTGTGTGCACGTACCTTTACTCCCCTCCATCCAATTGAGAATACGTACCGACATAATACAATCTTGACTAAGCACTTACGACTGTAGATCAAAGAGACATCATCAATTTGAGGTCTACTTTAATGAATCTACCATTAAGATGTACCCTAACGTTTGTACCAAAAACCCAAGTCCCAATTGACGCCATATAGGGGTCAATTGTTTGATACGATCGTAATGAAAGTCTCATAAGATTGCAACTTTAGTCTTTACATCCAATCCAATAAGAGAGATAATTCCTTGATTGTGTCCGTGACAGACGATCTAATTGTCTGATTCACTTCACTTGTTTAGCCATTAATAATATTAAATAATGTTGTAAGTTTATCAAGATATTATTTTTATTGTGTTGAAGGGATGATTTTTATATCAATGGT
The DNA here is from genome assembly GCA_948252205.1 of Orthosia incerta. Lineage (NCBI taxonomy): Eukaryota > Metazoa > Arthropoda > Insecta > Lepidoptera > Noctuidae > Orthosia > Orthosia incerta. The sequence continues at coordinate 26,020,171 of OX411746.1, forward strand.
ATACTTAGCTGTTGCGATGGGGTTGGTGATTGATGGTCCCTTGACAACTGATATTATCAGTTTGACAAGTGTTTTGTTAACTTATTTAAGTAATTTGACTGCTCGATGCAATGAGTGTTAAATGCTGACAATCGATTGTCTTTGTGGCAACCAATTGAATGTGGTAATAAAAGACATATAAATACTTTTTAATGCAAAACTATGTAAATTTTGTGTACCTATATGTTTGCAATATTTACCACAACATAAAAACATCACGCTAGAATATCCCAAAGGGATCACCAGACCCACCTAAAAACAGCTATTTTCAGCCCCATACAAAATAAGGTGAGCCTAAAGAACCTCTACCACAACCCCCACGTGGTGTATTAAGGCCCATTCCCTCTCATCTATCATAGAGAAGAGGCCTGTGTCCCAACAGTGGGAACTTTAAAAACCTAATGCTTAAGCACCTATTTCATCAGCTGGACGCAAATACTTATAAACTAAAAACTCAAACAAATAAAAGCATAATATCATGCGGCTCCATATACAAAAGGCCATTGGCCGTTTGTAAATAATATACGAAAATTATTGAACAACCAGTGAGCCGTCAAATTAAGTTATCAAAGTTTAACAATCCACTTGCGAAACTGATGATTTTAATGAAATTCCAGATATCTTCCACATCACTGGGTCTCTTATAAAATTGAGGTAGATATAGATGTTTCGGTTTAGCCTGACAAAAGCGGCCATTGGCCTTTTTCTAATACCACTTATTTTTTCGTTGAATTCTGAATTTTAAACAAAGTATTGTTATTCGTTAGTAAAAAAGTTGCCCCATGCATCACTTCTAGAAGTTTATCAGTATACTGAACTATGAACATCAAAAACTAGCTGTTTTCATTAAAATTCTTTTATATCATCTGTACATTTGTCAGTTTATGAGTCTTATGTTTAAAGTATATAAACTAGAGCCTAGTAATAAATATTGAAGATATGTAGTTGTCATTTTTTGTCAGTAAAAATGTTGAGAATCACAATACAATCTCAATTAATTGTAGCTCAGTCAATGATCGTTGTTTTCATACTAATAGACAATTCCTATAGTTACCGTAGGCTATTGACCCTGATACATATACGTAGACGGAATCTAAACAAAACGTTTCTTGAAACTAAATTAATATAGGCACAAAGGGAAACTAAAAGGTCAAAGAGGTTGATAAACATAAACAACTAAATCTGAAATTTAGGAATGTCATTCACCTGATAAACAAACCACCGTTTTAGTACATTCAGTAACTAAATCCCAAATATTAACGTTCCAAGAATCGAGAATTAATACCCTTTGGGACAATCAGCGGCAATTCACGGGAAACTATAAATACAAGCATCCAGGATGTCAAAATGAGGACTCGTTAGGGTATGTCCTTTCTCTGTCTTGCTTCCTTCTTTTGCTATTTTCGTCTCTGTTGTAACGATGTGACCTAGAAGTCCCGTTTTGGTTTGGGTTTTGCTCTTCCGGACTATTCTCGTTTTGTAGTTTCGGAATACGATCCGAAACGATTTCTTGTTATGAACTAATGCTTTATTTAAGCTTATACTTAAATATAATGATTGTCTATATATCTATCTATCTATACATAAATTATTCAGTTGTATATGTTACGGCTAAAGGTAGGTGTGAACCTAAACTTAAGATTAGCCGGCTAAACCTAGGTTTATCTTCGACGAAATGTTAATGTTAGTTTGTTCTATCTTTAGCCGGCTAAACTTAGGTGTAGCTGCAGGTCCTTGGCTAAAAAGTAACTATTTGGTCATTACAGAATTTTCTGTAAACTAGATGCAAACAACTAACCTAACCTAACCTCGGGAGCTTAGGGCACCCCGACACGGACAGGTTAGGTTCGAAGGGGATGACGGGAGCTGAAGTGAGCGAGCAAAGCGAGCGAACTCAGCTCCCGTCGTCCCCTTCGTGTTAGGTTACTTTAGACCCTGCATTCAGAAATAGGAGCCCCGCGCAGCGGGGCTTCGTCGACCATGTTGCATAAACACTAAACTAAATTGCACCAATACCTAGTTCTAGCCGGAATGATATCGGATAGACGCAATACTAAACCAAAACATTGCCACGTGCACGCGTGTTGTCTCCCCACCGCCCGCGCCCCCTCAAGCCTTCCGCCGGCCCGGCGCGCCTATCGAATACATTTTTAGCCGTTTCGTTTCGGTTAATGTGCACATTAACCGGCTAAAGATGGAATATCACGACGCAAACTAACATGTTATCGAACTTTAGCTGCTTCTCGAAGATAAACCTAAGTTTAGCCGGCTAATCTTAAGTTTACGTTCACACCGACCTTTAGCCGTAACATATACATTATTACCAAAAATATTGCTGAAATTACTGAAAAAAGTATTTATTCAACTAAAACAGAAATGCTGTCTGTCTGTCTGTTACCTTTTTACGTTGAACCGTTGAATCAATTAGGGAATGCCCATGTTAGGCTCAATTAGTGGACAAAAGGCCAGGGGAAAATATTTTATGCATTAATTTTGCCATAAAATAATATGTTTTTACTTACTTCTAAATTGGTACTACTATGTTGTCATATTTCGTTAAAAAAGTGACATAATTAAAAAATCAAGTATATTTTGACGCTAGCAAAATATTGCCAGCTTCAAACTCATGTTTTAAGTATTATCAATCAATCGATTAGAATCGATTTATAAACAAAAACAGTAATCAACGGCATACCCACGGGACTTTTCTGTATTTGTAATTAACCACCAAATAAAAGAAAACATAATTATGAAAATTAAAACCAATATGTACTCGTAAACAAAGAGTTAGAAAAATGAATCAATGATCAGTTATTTAAAAAAGTAATCGATATAGAGACAACGGTGGTCAAGCGCGAGCCTTTATGAGATAAAAAAAAGCCAAGAATCTGACACTTCACCTTTGACACTTCGCTTGTTGCTTACGCTCAATGTGGATGTGTTTTGATTTTTCTTCGATTTCTTTTAACTAAAAGCTACAAAAGGATAAAAATATATAATTTTTTATTTCCAAAATACTTAACCTATTTTACATTTGGTTTTAGCCACACAAAAAAACCTCATAGGGCTTAACTTTGTGATGGCGAGCCGTCTATTTTAAATTATTTTACAAATTGCAATGCTAAATACATATAAAAATAATTTTGTTGAAAGATAAATTAATTGGGGAATTTTACTGTGTTAGGAAATGTTTTAATTTGTACTTAAATCCTTTCGAAGCCTTTTTGTATAAAGTTAGCAAGTCTTCTGGAAGCTTATTAAGAAAAAGAGGTACCAAGTATTCTGCAACCCTCATCCCGTACACATTATTGTATTTTGGTAAGCTGTATTTATGTTTATGTTTTATATTCGAAGAAAGTCAGATCTTGTTTTTTCGGTTAGCAGCTCGGGTCTATTCACTTCAGTAAGAGTGAAAAAAACATTACAGTATTTAAAAATATCTTCGTCACTATTTTCGAACTTCTTGTTTACATGTTTAGGCTTAATTACTTTTAGTATTCTTTTTTGTAGCTTATAGATATCTGTCAAGTACACACATCAACACGGTCTAGGGATATTTAAAAAAAATTGAATTACTATCAATGTGTTAATTATTTATATGACATGTATATATTTAAAAGATTCGTTATTTAATATTTTACCATTTTTTAATAATGGTTATGGAACTTCGATTAAAATTTCAGGATTTTATGGAAAAAAATGAAGCATAGACGGAAACCGTATATGAATTAACTTTTAATGTATGAGTAAAAACTGAAAAAAATTGAAAAATCATTTAATTTGTGTTTATAAACTTGAAGTTAGTAGTCTGAGAAAGCGCCCATGATGTTCATAACACATCGGCAACGATTTGGCATGCTCAGAACAAGGTTGTCAATCTCTTGCTGCGGAATATTGTCCCATGTCCTTCTGAGGTGCGCAAAAAGTTGATCTACTGTAGCCAGATTTTCAGGAACTTCCTTCAGAGCTCTTCTTTGCAGCATATCCCACGCATGCTCAATGGGATTTAGATCTGGCGATTGAGCAGGCCAGTCTAAGGCCCTAACATTGTGTGTATGTAACCAAGCTGCTACCGTTCTCGCCGTGTGTGCCTGGGAATTGTCGTGCCTGAGCAGGAAATCTTGCCCCATTTGTGTTCTGTGGGGCAAGATTACGGGCCCCAACACCTGTTGGACGTATCGTTCTGCCGTCATATTGCCCCGCACCCAAACGAGATCCGTCCGTCCTCCAAGACGAATTCCTGCCCAAACCATAATTGTTCCTCCTTGGTATGGGTGAACTTCCTGAGGGTTCTGAAGACGGCTCCATCGTCCAGGAACTCGCCAAACACGCGTCCTTCGTGAATCTGGATGGAAACCGAACCTGGATTCATCTGTCAACAGCACATTGGACCATTGCTCACGGCCCCAGTCCACGTGGTTCCGAACCCATTCTAATCGTCGTCCACGATTGCCTCTCCGTAAAGGTGGGACCCGGAGTGGTCTACGAGAGCGTAGATTGCTTTCATGCAGTCGCCTTCTTACAGTTTGGTCACTCACAAGCACTTGGTGTTCCACTCGCAGCCTTTGGACCAATTGAGTCGCCGTTGCATTTGGTTTAGCTCGCGCAGTAATTTGCAAAAATCGGTCTTGTCTGGGGGTAGTGATGCGACTTGGCCCCCGGTGCCTCTCCGCTACTTCACCTGTGGCACGATAGCGTGTCCACAATCTTGAAATTAAATTTTGGTGGGTCCCTATGGCCTCAGCAACATTACGCTGAACAGACCCAGCTTCCAGCATTCCCACAGCTCGTAACATCTCCGCCCTCGTCAAATGTTGGCGTTGCATGGCTACAATACCTCAATTTTAACTTTATCTTTCGTTTAAAAATGAAAAAAAAACTGTAACTAAACGTAATTCGTATTGTTTTCTAAATTTCGCACAAATGAAAATTCCCTCTCCTACACATCAAGACATTTTTATGCCACCGAAACAAAAGAATTTTCAAAAATTTGAATTTGGAATTAGTCTGAAATAAATTACAAACAAATCGGTGTATAAAAGATTCCAATGCGGCCAGTACTTTTCGAGTTATTTAATTGAGTATGAAATATCCCTAGAACGTGTTGATGTGTTTATGTCTGATAAGTTCTCCCATTGCTGCTGAGTCCGTAGGTGATAACTGAGTCTGCTAGGGCCATGTCTTAGCGTTTTATAGGGCAGTACTATTAGGAAAACTATAAGAGAAGTTCTTTTTCTTCCAACTATGCTATAATTTCATCACAATCACACTAAAAACTCAGTACAAAGCGAGTCTATAATGCTCTAGGGCAATAAAAATGTATGAAATCTCATTATTGCACAGTTTTTTTTTTAGTAGCACCAAAAGGTGCCAATCTCAATGGATTAGCTCTATTCAGCCAGCCGATATCAATACTTTTTTTTACGTACGTATTATTCGTTTCTATCCTACTTGTTCTAAATTTAAAAAATGATTGCTGCTAACTCTGATTTAAAAATGAAAGAAATTTAAAAAAGTGATTTGGCGGGAACTTTGTTAATTTTGCTTGACAATATTTTTAATTGAAAGAAAAGCAGATTATGCACCTCGCCTTAAGTAATTTATATTGCCCTCGTGCCAGTTAGATTAGAGCCCTCGCTAACGCTCGGGCTCTAAATCAGGCACTCGGTGCAATAATAAATTACTCTGTGCTCGATGCAATAATCTACTATTATTATCTCACAGTGCGATATATTTTCGTACAGAAAAATAACCTCAAACCAAGTTTTGATTTTATATTTCTAAAATAGTGGCATCAACTTGTTTTTTTTTTTTTAATATCTGATATCTACTATTAAGATTACACTCATTTTTTATGTTATATTTGATGTTCATTTTCCAATGCTGGATATACTTTGAGACCCTGGATAGGACACATGATTGTTTTTATCCAGGAAATGATCCTTAAGGGGTGAAAAAGGAGGTAGAAGTACACACACTGCACGCCTACAATGTTTTAGTGCTACGCAGTAATTTTCGGGCAACAGCTAGTATAAATATAAATTAACTGGCTTTTTGTTTGTACTTTTACCAGCCAGAATTATTTTTCGCTTTTTAAAGTAAAAAACATTTTAGAGCCATATGAAATGTACATAAGTATCGGACCTTCAATAACCAACATATTGATATATATAAAAATAACACTTTGACTGTCATCTTTATCAAACATGACCGCAAAATTTAAGTTCAATCAACTGTATGGCATAACTTTTTTAAATGCAGTTGCAAAAGCAAATTAAATAAACGCTTGTAGTAAATAATATGAAGAAATATAAAAATAAATAATACAGACCAATTCATTTTTAACACAAGAAATTAAAACCAATGATCAGGTTTCTTTGACAGTTTTCATATGCATCACTTCTATAAGTTTCTCAGACTGCTGAACATTGGACATCAAAGAACTATGCTGTATTATTATTTTCTTTTATGTCATCTGTCTTTCTGTCCGTTTATGATTTGTATGTATAAACTACAGTATAGCTTGGTAATAAATATTGTAGATAGTTGTCGTTTTTTATATGCAGGAAGTTTTTTTGAAAATTTTAACTTATGAGTATAAATTCTTTGTGTTTGCATTTCAGAAGATGATAAAGGTAAGGTATGCAAATGTTTTGTAGTTATTTGTGACTACATGTATACATAAACTCACTCCTTTTTGCCATGGGAATGTGCTACAATCCTTACATACTCCTTTTGCTTCACTTACGTTCATACATCTAGTCATACACGCACGCCGGTTATTCCTGATTGTATTATTGTAAATCCGTTATAGGTATGGTTTTCTGTCCTGTCTTGTTATGATATGTAGTACTTCTCCATGTAATGACCAAAGATATTAATTAAGTTTAATTATTTATTATTTTCAGCCTAATCTGTCCCACTGCAGGGCAAAAACGTCCCGTTTTTCCTTTCAATCCTCCTGGTTTAGGGAGGATTAAGTTAAAGTTAAATTTAAGTGTTAAGTAAACATATATCAAGATAGCATTGAAAATGAATTTATTCATGAAATTTCAGCTTATGCCAAGGTTAATAACAGGCACACTCTGATATACTCTTATAATACTTATGTCATCGTCAAATATCAAAATGAACCCCATGGAATTACAAATGCCAAAGCCACTGTGCACACATAAGATACAGACTCTATATTCATCCAAACAAAAATTCTGTGTGGATAGCACTTAACTCCCTCAATCCATTGTTATATACGATCAAATACCGTAAAATCAACACTTGTCTTAGAGAGTTACGAAGAGTTACCTTCGGTTTTAGTTCGTCCATGTTTTATGCATCGAACACTTATTGATTTTGAGAGGTAAAGCTTTTTGTCAGTTTGGTAAATCGACGGGTGGTTTCATGGTAATTTTATGTTATTGGCTAAGGGTGTGTGACGATTTGATAAAAGCGGTAGGTGTGTCAGATTGGGGTTTGGTGGTAACTATAGCAAAGTGCAGGCACAGTAAGATTGGTTTTCAATGATTATAACTTGTGAGAGACTACGCAAAAGATGGTTGGACAAGCATAGACAACTAATGATCCTATACTATATATCTAGCCCGGAGCCAAAACTGCTGGAAGTTATGTGATAGAGCTTTGCTCAGCAGTGAAATGAAACAAGCTGTCAATAACCAGAATATAGCAATTGAATTACTCGTAGTACCTATAAAGTACTAGCAAAACACAATATAATAAGGAATGCTTTTCATTACGTTCTGAGACGCCTCAATTTGTCTCCTCTTAAGATTAGCCATACTCATTTTATATAAATAACGATGCCTGTAGGCACAGCTACTTAACCACTCTCGCTTCGCTTACAAACAATTACCATTTCTCTCTCCCAAACATTGTTCTTGTATTATTGTAGCACTCACGACAACAAAATTTAAGTAGGCATACTCCAAACAAATTGAGGAAACACTACCCAAAATCCTCGCGTACGATAACAGTATATACTAGAGTAGCTAGCTCGGTACTGTCATTTTCCGTCGCTCGACGCTCTTGCTTTTAAACGGCAATCGTCTCGGTACTCTCAAAATATTCACTTAGAGTGGTTGTTAGGAACTCAGACGCGCTAGTCTGAGATACCACAATTTGTGTGCGGTCTGTGGTGGATTATGGTAACTTCTTAGAATATTGTTCTAAATTTTTGCTACAGGAGCTTTAGATGAAGTTTCAACTATTACGTCAGCGGGAGTCACAGAACCGGTCGAAGTACCTTGCTAAGGGGTCAATATCCAGTAGTGGATATTCCTTGACCAAATGATGATAATGATGACGAAGGCTTCTTTTTCACGAAGTGATAAAGTGCATTTTACTACAAGGCCGTTTGATAGACCATGTCCCAGAATTACATTCTAATTTCTGATATGATTGCGAAAACATAAAAAGAAATGCAGTTTTCTCCAATATCTTCAAACAGTCAAGGGTTTTTTATATTCAGAATAATGCTCCGTATACAAAACCGTGTAAGAAGACGCTTGTTTTTGTCGACTTATCTCGATGCTGAATAATTTTATACAAACGCCTACGAATTTCTTCCGCCTCTATTTGAATAATGTTAAGTCGGCCGCTTATTAAATTCACTCGGTTTTGTAGGAATGTGCGCGGATATATCGATAAAAGGATCGGGATCATTACCATTATTCGATTACTTGATTTTCATCTTCTACATTTCCATTTTTTTTTACCAGATATGTTTTTTTATTATTTATTTTTATTATATTACAAGTATGTCTTCATAATGCTTTCTTCTATGTTCACTTTCTTATATATTTCAGAAACACAAGCCATGATATTTGGAAATGTTTTCTTACCAGCATTAAAAAAATCAGTATGTAAAGTAGAATGATTAAGTTACATAGGTTAGGATCAACCCAAACTTAAAACTATTATACGCCTTGCTATAAATCTAACGCTATCAATATTATACGGAACACGGGAATAATATGTTGGACCAAATTGACCGGAACGCGTATATTGTGGTTAAAGTAATAATTTTTTGTCTGGTGATTTTATCACTTCTTAACAAAATGATGAGAGGTTGGGATGTGAAAGATGACTAAAAGAATAGAGGAAGGCTTCAGGCTACATATTGTAGCATATAAAGAAAAACCGTTGACAATGGAATCACGATTATCAGCAATGGGAGAGCGATTCGGAAGAAAAAAAGTGTTGTGAAAGATTGACACGTTTGTAAATAAAAAAATCTGGGCTGATGGCAGATTGTGATGTACCTTTGAAATATGAAGGTTTCGAAGTAATTGTCATAGGTGCCAATAAATAAAAGAAAGAAGATGTGGTATGAAGTTTTACGTTTTGATTATTCAAATAAAATATTACGGAAAAAAACTCGAATACAATGTTATTTTACAAAAACAAGCTACGAGCAGCAATCTATATCTCAGCAAACGAGAACTTAAGTGATGTCACTATCTTACTCGTAACTTTACAAGATTCAGCTCGCAATAAGTGTCATAACTGATAGATATAGTACGTAGTTATCGAAAATAGCATCGTAGAAGATCATATGAAACGTTGCGAGGTATATCTCAAAACGAGACAAGATATCCATAGAACTTACACGATATGAGAATGAACATTCTGTTGAATGTTTTCAACGTAATTTCTGAGGTGATATATATCGAAAGTGATGCTCACATGTAATAAAGAGTTGCGAAAGTCGATTGACTTTGACTTTGAAGTGGAATGAAAACTGACAGGCGATCTGTAGAAGGTAATAAGAATGGCGTGGGTTAAAATGTCATTGATATTTACATTTGACGCTTTATTTTTGCCCTTGTCAGTGATATATTAAATGATTGAGGAAAAAAAATATTAGAATATGCTGTTAGTTGTGTTATTGTTTGGCCTGTGTCCCAGCAGTGAGAACATTAATAGGCTGATGATGTGATGTGATGTGATATTATTGTTTTATGTATTTCTAAAAATCCTCGTGTCAAAAATAGATTTATTTGCTTATTTTAAGCCATTTCTGTCCCATTCTTAAAGGCAAAGAACAGTCTCTCCTCCCTTCGTGTAAATAGTTTATATAATATAGTTTTAACTGCAGTTGATACAAGCTATCCTTTCTTGAAAAAAATAGCCGGACTTAAACTCGATGTATGTGAATTTACGTATTTTGTCCCGACGCCGCTCGGTCCGGCCCGATACATCGTAAATCTGTAATCCAGAAAAATTGGCCACAGCCGCACCGGGACGGATATGTACCGGCCACGGGTTTTACACTTCATTTGTTTGACGGATTGCGCCGGATTTCCTAGAGTTTAGTTTTGTTCAGCGAATTCGGTTAAATAGGATTTTTTGAGTGTTGATAGAAATAAGGTTTATAGAATATGTCACCGGGTTATTGTAAATACTGAATATATTGAAAACCTCACAATATACTGACATTTTATACCCAAGCAAGATATAATATAAACTTAGAGTTTAGAATAATCCGAGTAGGTATAAATAAATGAGCGTTGTATTCAGAAAAAATATTCTCTCTCTCATTTCAAAGGCGATGCAATACACCACTGTGATACCTGTGTCTACTTACCATCAAGTCGGATACTGCCTGTTTGTTTGTCACTCTAGACACAGAAAAATGTCTCAATATGTAAGACTAAACCTACAGAGAAGACAAAAATAGCTTTGATCAACATGCTAGCTCAGTAGGTTGACAAAGACCCCTTTCAAATTTCTAAACCAAAATAGATGTTTGCAGATTCACTAAAGCTTTAATTCAATCATTTAACCTATACCTTGTCAAAGCCAAAATCCCCGTCAGCTAAAACCACTCTATGCAATAGTAGGTAGGTTTGTTTGTGAAACCATGTGTCAGTCGACTTTTCCACAAACATTAATAAGACTTTGACAGGCGTTAGCAAGTTTGAAATAACACACACGTCATTCAAAACGAATTTAGCAGTTTTTCTGCGTAAGTTGAAAACGTTTTGTGGTGTTTTTCATGTGTTTGTGCAGAAATGAAAACAGAAACAGTTCTGGTGCAAAACTTAATAAAAAATGGTTGGATTCAGTGCATTTTTTTGTACTTACTTGATCGCGCGAAAACTAAAATTTGAACTGTTTATTTGACGTCTTCAGAATATAATGAAAAACAAAAACAATCGATGCAAATAGGCGAAAGTAAATGTCGACTTAAACGCAATCTAGCAAGTAAGTATAAAAACTCGAATAAACTCTCAGACAGTGCTCATGAAATATAATATAATTCATGTTTGTGGGGAACAATCTTTTATATAATATATTATATTAATAGACGAAAATGGTTATTCTCAAGTTATTTCTGCAGGTACCGAGCCCTACAAGGATAAGCCCGATTTCGACCTAAGCTGGGACAAAGGGAATAATTAATGGAAAGCTCGTTCGTAAAGGACATCCAAGTAAGTTTCTTTGACCACTACAAAAAAGATATAAAGTAATATTTTCTTGGTGTACAAACAAATAAATCTAATAATAAATATTGTTTTTGTTTGAGATTTCCTTTGCATTTATGTATGATAATAAGCAGATTTATTGATTTTGTCTGCCAACTTTTCATTTTCATATTGTTTATAACATTCGTCTATAGATACGTCTCCTCACATACCATAATATATTATATGGCATCATTAATTATAAGACAAATAATCTATTTGTTTGCCTTTAAATCTTCCCTCTAGCTTTACCCTTTATCTTTGAACTTTTAATCTCCTAGTGTCGTCAACTTCATAGCATGTATGCCACATGTACGAAAAAGTAATCAAATTTCTTATATCTCTTTCCCTTGTTTTGACACATATGTAATTTCTGTATCATCAGCATCAATGAACAGTATAATTGACTGTTAGTCATCGATAACAAGTATTAAAAGGACTTTACTGTCCGCATTATTGACAGCTTTATGGACATAATAATATCAATTACGAATAAGACAATAACTTATTCAATTATTACTGTTACTTGGTAAGTGCTGGCGCTAAACCTGTCACTGATCACTGTTTTTCTTTCATTTATTATATCATTGATGACGTTGTTTGCTGTTGTAGTCGCATTTTTATTTCTGGTTTAAGATTATGCTCTGGTTGGAAACACTTAGTTTGTTGTTTTTTAGAGATAAACATTACATAACTGTTTAACTTGCTCTGGAGTTATTTCTATCGTCTATCTCCTTTATAACATTTTACCTTAGAATGGGTGATACAGAACAATATTACTCATCGAATATAGTACCGTCCCTTCCATCATACTTCTACACTATCTACCGAGGGCCATTTACATATAAAAACGTTTCATAAAATTTTGGAACTTATTACCATAAGTCAAAGGAGGAAAATTCTTTAAAACTCACCCCGAAATGATTATAAAAGTCGTCCACTGACAGAAAATTTCACTAAAGAATTTTTCGTTTACGTTAAAATTTAGATAAGATGAGAAAGGCGATACATCATAGCCCTTAAATTACCTGAGGATAGCCTTACAAGTAATATTAGACCGAAATATTACCTAGATTTATATCAACTAAAATTAATGTAGGTGTTTAATATAAACATAAATTGGCGACGTTGAGCTGGCGGGTGCCAGGCTTCACAGCTTGGCTCATCGCCGCAAGGTTGCCTGCTTGTCGGTCTTCTACAGACTGTACTTCGGTGAGTGTGCTGAAGAACTCCACGACCTCATCCCACCAGCCCCCTTCTACCATCGGACATCTAGACGTACTGCAAGTTATCATCCTTACCTTGTTGCCATTCCACCAATTCGCACCAAACGCTTCCAAACATCCTTCATAATGCGCACAGCGAATGAATGGAACTCGCTACCTGCGTCAGTGTTTCCGAACGCATTCAACCCGAATCTCTTCAAAGTTAGAGTAAACAGGCTTCTTCTGGGTAAGCTCACTCCATCGTCGACTCTGTCTCTGTCACCTTTGACCTAGACTAGAGTCAAGAGCAAACCCATCACAAATAAAAAAAAAAAAAAAAAAAAAAAACACGGTTCTCTCATAATTCTTAGGTTTAGGGTCCAGTTGAAAGGTGATATTGTAGTGAATTTGATTCTGATACTAGTATCGATATATTTCATAGTATATGAACATGGACAAAACCAAGGTGATGTTAAATGCCCATGTTACACCCACTCCTATCAAGGTCGGAGACTCTACACTCGAAGTTGTGGACGACTATGTCTACCTGGGACAAACGATCCAGTTGGGTAGGGCCAACTTCGAGAAAGAAGTCAACCGTCGAATCCGACTCGGCTGGGCAGCGTTCGGGAAGTTGCGCGGTATCTTCTCGTCCAACTTACCACAGTGTCTCAAGACGAAAGTCTATGACCAGTGTGTGTTGCCAGTGATGACATATGGCTCTGAGACGAGGTCGCTTACAATGGGCCTCATCAGAAAGCTTAAAGTCACCCAAAGGGCAATGGAGAGGGCTATGATTGGAGTGTCATTGCGTGATCGAGTCAGAAATTTAGAGATCCGCAAGAGAACCAGGGTTACCGACATAGCCCGAAGAATTGCCAAACTTAAGTGGCAGTGGGCAGGGCACATTGCTCGCAGAACGGATGGCCGATGGGGCAGAAAGATTCTGGAGTGGCGACCGCGAACCGGAAGACGTTGCGTTGGAAGGCCTCCCACCAGGTGGACCGATGACCTGGTGAAGGTTGCGGAGATCCGCTGGTTGCGGAACGCACGAGACCGGTCAATGTGGCGACGCTTGATGGAGGCCTATGTCCAGCAGTGGACGTTTTTCGGCTGATATGATGATGATGATGATACCTATAGTATTGTTGAATATGAATACATTGATTATATATGGATCATTCAATGTAAAAATATAATTATAAAGGTGTGGGAAAGCTCAAAGTAGTTAACTTAAGAGACCTCGAACTAAATACCTTACTAATAAGAACGGGACGTGCTTAAAATGATGATAGAGACCAATACTTAAAAGAGTAGGCGTACAAAATACTCACTAACCAACGTTCTACGGACAGTCCACCCCAGTCCCAACATTTATTCAACAATTTACACAAAGACGAAGGTTATTATTAAGTTTCCCCCGAAGTTAATATTTTTCAAGAATTTCTCGGCAAATATTTGAACGGCAAAAAAAAACCATGAATTACAAAAGTTTGCTTACACAAAGAAAATTCAATTTATTTAACGACCATCGTTTAGTTTTTCTAATTTATTTTTTACTTCACAAGTTTGACGCTTCTCCTCGTAAACACGTCCAGACATGCTTCATAAAGATGTCTGTGCTAAAGATATTCTATGTGTTTCGTCGCCATTTAAAATGGAGGTTATGTTTGAGCACAACTCTAACATCGGGACGTAAAATAAAACTCACATCAATCCTAAATTTTTAACAAATTTTTATGTAGCCAAAATCACAGTCAACAGTCACACAAATCGCTGACATAAATAATAAACATGGTGATTCTGCTAAAAATAAAACGAAGCACAAAACATGTAAACTCAACAGAATGGAGGCAAACATAAAATATAAACAATTCACAATAACCCTAGAGATTTATGTAAGGTTAATAAAATTAACAATTTGCTTTCAGGCTTTGATTTAGTGGTTTAATTCAAAGCGTTACTCTGTTGATTTGTTCATTAAACTCTTGTTCTCCTTTATGGATGACAAGAGAATTGATTGCAACGATTTCTTGTTTTACAGCAATTTAGCTTGACACCGATTGAGAATTATAGCTGCTATGGGAGACATTCGGTTTCATTAGAAACTAAACAGCCATACTCATAACATCTAGGGATATAAAATTTACAGGAAGTTAATTTAATAAATATAAGTAAACAAATTTGCAACATGTTCAAATTGTATGCCATTATTACTTACCATAAACAAAAACAACAGCATCTCAAAGTTCAACAAGAGCAAACATTTTTATTTCATTCCTTGCCATCTGTAAGGTCGCGAAACAAATCCTTTTAAAAACCAACAAAGCTTCAGAGAGACAACCACCGATCCATAAAACAAAGAAACAAGACAGTTCGCTCTAAAAGACAAACAAAGGCGTCTTCAGTAAAAAAGCTAATACCAAAGTTGAAAAGACTATCGATCACAAATCAGCAAAGTTATTTCCATCCGTGGTTTCGCTTCCTGGATTATATACTCTTTGCAAGAGATAAATTAAAAATCATTTTTCAAGTAATTCCCTAGTGCTGGACCGGACGGTGTAATCTATACAAATTGGACGACCTCGCGCACCCTGATACATCAATAGGGGATTGCTCCACGCCATTTTTGTTTATCCCACTGATAGGTTATTAATATTTGCATATCAGTTTTCGGTGCAAAATAACGGATGAATAATTTTGAGCTTATGGATTGGTGAATATTTGGCTATTAAAAGCAATTGTTCAATGAATATTGTTTCAATGTCAAAGATAAAATGTGAATTGAAATGTGAAATTTGTGAGGTGTTTTAAATAAAAACCGGTACAATATGTTGTGTTGTGGTTACATACTTTTGCACCTGCAATGTGGTTTGAGTGTGATTAGCCGCACATAATTTCAGCCAACTAAAATGGTATTCTGGAACAGCTTGACTTCTGATAGTATGGACGTTGCAAACACAACTCTCTTAAAGTAAAAGTATGCCTTCTCTTTCAACAAAATAAACTTAATAAAATCAATACTTCCGCCCACTAAAGATTACATCCCGAATATATTATGAAACATGACAGGAAAACCGAAAGTATAGGAGGTACAAGTAGAGTTCCCATCATTACCTATCAAAGAGCCACGCAATATCCGCCTGAGTGACATTCGGTCTTTTTTCGATACTTTTAAAGGGATGTAACAAAGGCCATCTTTGCTAAGACGGAGGTGAAAAATTAAGATCATATTTATTAAGTAATGAAAGTTTTAACCTATTGGCAATATTTTTTTTTTAAGAGACAAACTATGTTTCACAGCGAACGGTCCTCTCGCATCCAGCGGATTCATCGCAGCCTGGTATGATCAGCAGTGGACGTCTTTCGGTTAAATCTATACTTTTAATATTATAAAGAGGTAAAGTTTGTGAGGTTGTAGTCCCTGTATCGAATGAACCGATTAAGATAAAATTTGGTATGGAGATAGTTTGAGACCCTGGAAAGGACATAGGATAGTTAGTATTCCCTTGGGTTGATAAAACACCTTTTACACGGGCGAAGCCGTGGGCAGATGCTAAATGATGATAAAACTGTAGTTCAGAAAAATAGTTTTGCGGATTTGTCAACTTCTAGGCAGCTTTTTAGTCTGCTTTATCCGCTTTTCGTTATTTTGGACCTCCGTTACAAGTGAAGAGGTATGATTTCTTGCGGAAGTTCTGCATTTGAAGTGGGGGTGAAATTTCGTGACAACCCTGTTATCGATACTCGGCCCCAATAATTTGAGCGAGTGTTTCATCCGGGATCAACGGATCAACAGTTTAACTGTCCTTTTCTGTTACTAACTAGTTTCCCGACTGTACGTAAAGGATGGGTCACTTTGTTCATTGGTTCTTTTCCTTTTTTTTTTGTTATATTTTGTTTCTGGTATACAGTTGTGGTTGTTTGCATTTTGTAGGTTTGTATTTGTTAGGAATAAATCCGGCTTTCAAATTTGTGCGGCAAATTTTGTCTACTATACTAGTATCTATTATTACGTTACTATTTTAGTATCAAGACCACATAAATTTCAAAACGTATTCGTCAAAATTATCAATAGTTCCAAAGACATTGTAAAAAAAAATACCAACCGAAATTATTTAATGATGACACTACTATCATTGAGTTAACATTTTTGCGAATACCTTTCAATACTGTTAGTATTCGATAGTGATAGGTTTATTTTAGAAATTTAAATTAAAGAACAAATTTCAAAAACCTTCCTTGAGAGCTTATTCTATTAAATGAAGGACTAAAACAGTAAATTGAGATGCTGGAGGCACTTCAAGTTTTATTTTTATGGCATCGTTCAAGTTTTTACGAGACCATTGACAAGTATTAATTGAGGTTCTTTAAAATTAAATGATGAATGATAGGACAAATTTAATTTACGTTACCGCGAATGAGTTTGTACGTAAAAATTTTTTTTTAATTTAAAAGTACTTTGTCTTCTGTTGTTTTTAGGTCTTGTTAAATTTTACGAGTGTTCTTAATTTCAGAGTGAACTTCATCCGCGTTTTAGGGCAGACAGTGTCAGTGTAATCATTTAATGTAACAATAACGAATTATATTTGAAATTGCAAATCATATTTGTGTACCCCATGTCAAAACTTGAACTAGAACTAGAGTCTGCTTAATTTTTGTAACACCTCACACAGTTTAACCTATGTTTTCTGGTTCTGATGTGCCACAAAAAGATGACATATCTTGGTATTTTCAACGGATATTATTTCTGACAAAATTTCACTTTTGCCAAGAGCTCTTGACACACAGTTTATGTGCGTTTAGTTTCGTCCTTCGACAGTACCACGAATTTGTCGGTTCAGCAAAAACACTTCATACATTTCCTCCAATGTTAGGTTCTACAATATATGTAATGTTCCTATGTTCTTTAGTAGGGTGTGGGTTATAAATTTGAACCCTGTGGATACAAACTTGAAGTATGCAGACAGGAAGGAGGGTTCGGGGATTAGTTTGTATAACAGGTTGCTACCATATCACGGAAACCAATGTCCCTACATTAAGTTGTAACTCGTAAACTGTGTTGGAACTACTCAGCTGTTTTTGTGTCCTCACGAATACGCTAGCATGAATATGTTCGAAAAATTCTCGCATGTCGCATTAATTTTTACCCAACTGCAAAGAAAGGGTTATGTTTTTTGCGCGTATTTATGCTTTTATGTTTGTATGTATGTAATATTATTTATTGCCTCATATCTTTCAAACCGCTAGATGGATTTATGTAATGGAAAAACAGCGGCTTTTGGGCGCTTTTATATTGTGGGTGTCCCAGTTTTTTATTTTCCCAAACCCATCGAGTGGGTTATCAAAATTACGGGTTTTTAGAAGTGATTACAAAAATATATATATTACTCATATGTTAAAAAGAACCTAACTAAAAAAAATATAACTAAAAAGTTGTAAATTAAAAAAGTTAGTAAAGCGAACTAAAAAGATGTTAACAAGAACAAAATCAGTCGGAGGATACATATGGTTTTGGTCAGCAGCTCGTGACTAATTATATATCCTCCGACTGATTCTCTCTGTTTATATCTTTTTAGTTCGCTTCGTATGCAGACGGGTTTTTTGATATTATTGACTTTTTATGTAAAATATTAGTGGTATATTCCGTGGTAAACGTCATTGTTTGTACTCTGTTTAAATTGTAAGTATTACTGTAATGTGTAACAAATAATAACAGCCGCACAATAAAACAGTCGATCTTCAAGGTTAAACAACGCTTGACGAGGTCGTTCCGTGGATGGGTGACCATTTCAACATACCGAGATTCTTAAACCGTTGGTCCCGGTTGTCATTTGAAGATCTTTGACAGCTGTTGCGGATTATCATAAGCCTGAGATCTGACACTAGTACTGCCAACGCTACCAGTTTTACCAAGATACTGTATTTTGGAGGTCAGACAGGCAGTCGCTTCATGTAAAACACTGGTACTCAACAGTTGGGAAAAGACTAAGCAGATTGATTTTTGACTGTATTGTGTAACCGTTTGTTTTTCCAAATAAACAATATTTTACAGTTTTTTGTTTTAAGAGATGATCTCTTGAAAGCAATAATAACGAGAATTATTTATTTGATAGAAAGCTTGTAAGTTTTTTTTTTATCTCGGGCAAGTACACGGTTCTTCTGAGACAGGGTAACAAAGCCGCGGGATAGAAAATATAGCTATTTTTTTAATTAATCAACACCATGAAATTATAAAGCGTTATTAATACAGGCTCTCGAGCTGTTTAGCAACTGATTTGCAGATTCTTTATTCAAATTCTCTACATATTTGAAAAACACTTTTTAGCGAAAATATTAAACCGGCTTCTGAAACAAAACACCACAAACCGAAAAATTACTTTCTTATCGGAAGTCGGTGTCTTTGGTACCATTTTTTTTTTCGTTTTTGACACCATCTTAGACAAGAAAGTTATGTTTCGCTTTGTAGAGTTTTTTTTGGAAGCCATATATTTTTTTTTTTTTTTTTTTTCTCCTTTTAGTATTTGTATCTTATATTACCATGAAAATACGCATTATTAACGACAACTTTAAAACTACTTGTCAGATCTTTATCAAATTATGTAAATAAAAAAGTGTATTTAAAATTAGAAAAAATTGATTCTAAATAGTGTCGAGATTTTATAAATATGGGTTCAAATGTTTCGCTACAATTATGCCTTCATAAAACTACAGGCAATGAAAAAGAACCTACTTATCTCTGATCAAAGGTAAATCTCGAGAAACTGTAAAATTACTTTTTCTTTTATTTATTTATTTAAAACTTCATGCACAAAGGTACAATGGCGGACTTAATGCCTTAGGCATTCTCTACCAGTCAACCAAGGGTGGTGAAGAGACAACATGGCAGGTGCATTATTTAAATTGTGACAAGCAAAAAAGTAAAACAAAGAAATATTAATAATAAGTTGCTTAAAATACACATACATACATATTTTGTATAATACATACCTAAATAAATATATATATATTTAAATAAAGTAATGAATAGAAGTTATCGAGATGTCCCTTCTCCCCGTTGAAAATAAAACCGCAATTTACGCTTGAAAGCATATTGACTGGTGGCCGTCCTGATTTCGAGAGGAAGCGCGTTCCAGAGAAGAATAGACTGAATATGAAAGGAAGAGTGAACAAAATCAGTAGTATGAGAAGGACACAGTAGGAGAAGATTATTGGAGGAACGCAGATTCTTAGCGTGTGAAGAACTTAAATATTGAAAATGAGACATAAGGTAAGAAGGTGGGGTGGGAGAGTTGAGTAGGGAAAAAAGCGTAGTTAGAGCGCGCAAACTTACGCTAAAATGTTCACTTACTCGCAGCATTGTATCCCAAAGTTAAGCTTTCAGCTCAATACGCTGAACCTCTAAGATGTGATTTTCGACTTTACCCCAAGATTCATTTCTAGCACCCTTATCTAGGGATGGGGTTTGTATCGATTTGTTGTTAAACTTGTTTAGCTCGGTTATAAAACTTGTTACGGTTCGGTGAGGTTAGTGACCAAACTTAAATTTCGAGAAAACAGGACATAGTGGCAAAGTCTAAGAGTACCTAATCGATAAAATGTATAGTTAGTTAGTCCTATTATAAATCATACAAATGCGCAAGTATAACTCTGTTAGTCTTAATGGATATAGATGAAAATTGCCACACGGGTAGACAGACAATGGCTGAGAGGATGTTCCCTTCGAATGATTATTAAAAACTATAAACAAAAGTCCGTTCAATATGGGCTCTCTCAAAATCAGTTCAGGAGATGACTCTTCAACAGTCAAACATAATTAATGAATACCGTCCATCAAAAGAAAACATGCGATCGAAATAATAAATTCGTTTCGATTTCAATTTTAATTTACCAATAATTTCAACTCAATGTCTGCATCGAAGCATTTAAATTAAAAGAGTATCGACTTTCTGTATGTAATCGATACTGTTTTCACCATCTGCTTCCCTAGCCAACATATTGAAAGGAAAGAGTTTATTACTTCTCTTTGTGTCGAATCGAACAAAAAGCGATTCCAGTGTTTACTGTGTGTGTCGAGAAAATATCTCATTGTAGCTGTTGAATTGATTTATGACTCGTTAAGCGATGTTGACGTATTTCCGTGAAGTTTAAATTTTTTGATGTTTTTTATTATAGATATTTTGTGACCTTTAGTTCGACAACCTTTTAAACTGTTAACGTCATGCTGTTTTCCTGTATACTATAGCAATATCAAGTCGTTTATCTGTGTTTTTTTTTAATTTAGTTACTATTAGATGGAAATGTTACAGCACTGATAACAACATTGTTAGACATTTTTTTTTTTTTTGTCTTTGTATTCTTTTACCGATTTTTTTGTGAATGTGTGAACATTTTTGTCCTTCTAGATTTCTAGATGATTGTTAACATTTGTACATAATTTTTAGTTTTTTTTTTTTAATTTCTTACGACTTATTGTCAGGCCCACGTTGCCCCCCCATATCCAAGTACTAATGCTGTAACATGGAATTATTGTAAAACCAAACCATTTTTAAAAGAGTAACCATGGAGTTTCTTGCCAGTTCTTCTCCATAGGAAACGACTAACCCGAACCGTGCACCTTTTGTCGACGTTTCATAAGTGCCCATGTAGGCCTATGTATTTTTTTTTTTTTTTATTTGATTTGAATCACATGAAAATTACGTGGTTTTCAACGATATTCTTTAAGGCCCTTAATCCGCTTCAGTGTCGTAAAAAGGGTACTTTCTAAGGCATGCTACCTAATAACGGCTAGAATAAAAGGTTTGAAAAAAAAAATATTGTTGATTCATGTAGGTACATTATTTATGAAACATGGCTTTTGGCCTAAGTCTTTAACGTGAGGCGAGAGAGGGATAACAGTATTGCCGAAAATAAGCGGCTTCAGAAGGCCAGTGTCCAAGGTTCGTAGAAAATACGAACTACCAATAAGGATAGCCTGACATTTACTGACATTGACAGTAACCCCAAATCTGTTAGACCAGTCAGCGATTGCTTGAAGGTCAGCATTCAATAGTGAGATGCAGCTATCCAGATTGAGAATGTCAGATTGCGCGTAGAGCTGCAGATCATCAGCATACAGATGGTAGGAGCATTTGAGGATAGTAGTAATAGAGTTAATAAATAAAGAAAATAAGAGTGGAGAGAGTATACCGCCTTGTGGAACGCCTGTTTCCAGAGCGCACCAATCGGAGAATTTCTGATCAGCACGTACCGCCTGCTGGCGACCACAAAGATATGATGAAAACCAATCCCGTGCCAACGAAGAAACCCCAATTTGAGACAGGATGGCCAGGAGAATGTCGTGATCGACGGTATTAAATGCATTGGAGAAATCTATTAAAACCAACACCGTCAACCTCGAACCCTCCAAGCCGGTCCTGACGTCTTCAGTAACTTTAAGCTACTAACTATTCGGGTGCAAGCATTTATCGATAACTAAAGACAGTCGCTCGGTGTAAATGTGGTATTCAGATGCCAATACCAACATATTTGAGACAGCCTACACAGTTCTTTTTTACTATTTGTTTAAGAGAATTTTTGAAAAGGTTTCTGTTGGTTGGTCCATATTTCACATGTAGAAAACTGGAGCAAGGTGGTATAATTTCATAGTTAAATTATTTTCACCTCGATACTGACAAGGTAATTATTAGTAAATCGTACCTCAGCTACCCACGTAAGATTTATTAGCGATACAATATCTAGTTCGAGCGTGTATTAATTATTTTCAGCAAGGTAATTAATTAAACTTAACATCTCTATTCACAATATTATTTTTCATAGCAGTTTTGAGGCCAGTTGCTAGGCCCGTTTGAGCTAAAATTAATGATTCACAAAAAAAGATTTTTCTTTTTATTGTTAAGTTACCGTTATTCAGACTAGAGTTCTATCCGATTTTGCTTACGCCTCGGCATATGCGGAACTTTCGCAAGAAATCATTCTTTACTGACCGCATCCTTAAGTCAAGCAGAGTTGTAACCTCCGTTACAACACTGCTTGACTTGAGGTCTTACAAAAGAAATTAGTTCCAAAAAGGCGAAGTCCTTATTACTTATACTCATACTTTTTTTTTTGTTATTACAGCTGCTTGAATGTTTAATAAAGCCACTAAACAGTAATTCGCATGGAGTTACTATTTAGCAGCTGATTTATTTAATGAACCAATAATAAATAGGGTGGCTTGCCCTTTGTAAACTATATAAACAAGAAGATTTTTTGAAAAACATTAAATTGAGTTCAGGTTACTTCACGATGAATGTTTTCCTTCACCAAAGTTGACGATCAAATTGCCAACTGTTGCCGTGTTGTTCGTGCCTTCTCTGTATGAAAAGGGGCCTTTACCCTGCAGTGGGAAATTGTAGCAGGCTCTTATTAAAAAAACTAACAAAAATAAGTTTATTGTACAAAACAGTAAGACAAGGTTAATTATAAACTAAATATTAGTACAAAAGGTGGTCAGAAACAGCTGGCCCCTGAACTAAGTAAAAAGATACTTGTATCTCAGGAGTCAAAGTTCCTCGTTTTTTCATTGAATATCTTAAATGTTAGTGACTCTGTAATTACTAATATATTGTATTTATAATGATATTGTATTTATTAACAAACAACAGATTGCTTTATTAAACAAATTTATATTTGCATAATTACAGGAATAGTCTCCAAGACCACTACTACCAAAACCAATGCAACTCACAATCTGCTCATTATTACTACTATTTGTTTCTTTATTTTTCCTACGCTTCCTGTAGGATGGCCTCCGTAACCACCTTAATTCATACTTTTCAAGTCCGCGAGCTAAATACCTTGAATACAAAACTAAGTTTTCAATACTGTTGTTAAACATGGCGTATTTTCAGAGGCAGAAGATTTAATTTTCGAATCATAATTATATTATATTTTCTTTCTGTTACGCGGTCGTGACTTTTGTTTACGAGCTCGATTTCTACTTTTGCAGTTCAGTTTTAAATTTATAAGTCAATTTAAAAAAGTTTAGTAGCAAGGAGTTTTGATACATAGAATAAAATGGGATAGATTTTATACGAGGGAAAATGAATAATGCCGTACGTTTTAGCATTGAATTCTCAAAAGTCTTTTATATGGTAGTTTAATATAATTTAATTACCAGTTTTTATTTAATTATTTTGCACATCAACATTTGTCAAATTTCGAGAAGGCTGTATAGGCTGTTTTTGTTGTAAAAAAAATCATGTTGCAAAAACGCGCCATTTTCAGTTTTTTTTTTTTGTGAATAAACAAATCTAGTTCATTGATTTGTTTTTACTATTTTCCACAACTATATTGAAAAACATCGTGTTATACACGGGCATGTAGGTTACTCTCTCTTCTTTCCACCCTTGTATCATAATGTACTATTGTTCAGCTCTTCACACCTACAATGTTTCTTTTTTATTTCAATCATATACTGACTTGTTTTTGTCTAGACTGAAAATAAACGTCAAAATTTAATAATTATTTTGAAAGCTACTAGAATTCAAAAGTTAACACGTGCTTTTGTCCACAGCTATTAATTCGAGTGTCTTTCAAATTATTTTAGGTGGGCTGAATATTTACTTTGTAAAATAAAGGGTGTCTCAGAATGTTTTTCGTTTTTGATTCTTCAAAAAAAGGTACTGGAATTAGTTAAAACTCGGTTTATTTACTGTTAAATTAATAAACAGTATTTCAATTTTATTTGTAAAAATTAAATTAAGTAAATTCACACACCCTCCACTTCCTTACACTCATTTGGCCTTGAACTAAAATTTTCATTATTTATTTCGTCTGTGTTTCTTTGCTTGCTTTTAAACATTCAGGTTGGGTGTTGCACAGCACTAGTTTGTAAACTTTACTTTTCAGTAGCCCCACAGGAGAACATCAACAAGCGTTTAATCTGGGCTATTTGGGCTGTCATATCACGTCAAGGAATAGTCGGTCCCTCATTTTCTTGCGTGTGATTGAAGATTTTAGTTACAGGAAAATTGAGTGTCAAGAAGTGAAGGATGCACATTTACTTAACATTGTTTTTAATAAACAAAGTAAAAAACTGCTCATTAATTCAACAGTAAATAAACCGAGTTTTAACTAATTCTATTACCTTTTTTAAGTATAAAAACCGAAAAACATTATTTCGATTTGTTCAGCCTTTTTTGCCGCAAGCTTTACAGCTGAGCGTGATGTCTTGGGTTTGATTACAAAGGCCGGTAAAATAAATTTCTCAGTAGTAACCGTCTGGATTTGTGTCCGTTTGATGCAAATAGACGAGGAGAATGTATTTAACGTCATATTTTTTGCTCGTGAAGGCTAAGACCCCGTCTATCGTATGGGCTTGACTTTTCCAATTCATAATATGCTTTCTTGGTTTATCTTGGACATCGCTTACATTGGTGATGGAAAATATCGTAACGAAACCTGAACCTATACTAATATTATAAAGAGGTAAAGTTTGTGAATTTGTAGGGAGTAATCTCTGGATCTACTGAACCGATTTAGATGAAATTTGGCATAGAGATAGTTTGAGACCCTGGGAAGGGCATAGAATGAAAGTTTGTATTCCCTTGGGATGATAAAAAAAAACTTTTTACGCGAATATGCGGGTAAAAGCTAATATAAGTTTAATGCCAACCTAAATTGAATAAGCATGGTGATTTATGTGTGTGCCATATATTTATGAAAAGTGGCCTTTGCTCTGCAGTGGGATAGTAAATGGTGGGTACTATTATTATTTTAACGGTGAGCTCAAAAAGGTTAATTAATTAGTGCGGTTGTCTAATATAACGAACGCTTGTGGTTTTGGCAACAAATGGATCACGCGGTAAATTCTCCTGGGCGTCGTAACAGGCTACTAACGGATGGGCAGCTTCATCCTCCTGGGATTTAATAACATTACAATAGTTTGTAAAACTATCGAATTTGTTACGTTCGTGTTTTGATAAATTATTGTGTGTATCATTATTTGAATATTTACACTACAAGTTATATCTGCCGAAGGAGGGTAATGTGTTTATCATTTTTGTGTGTGGTCATGTGTTTTTTTTTGTTTATGTGTTTTTCTATGTATGTATGTATGTAAGTTTGTTGCTATGTGGCGTTCTAGAGACCAAACGCGTTGACCGATTTTGATGATTCATGCGTCAATCGATTTGTCTTAACCTTGCCAGTGTCAATGGCTACATTAAAATTGGAAAAGAGAAAAAGGGCGGCTTTTGGGCCATATTGTGGGGGCCCAATTTTTTTTTCTTCCTTACCCTTCGTATGGGGTATCGTTTGGTCAGCCAGCTTGTGAATATCCTCTGACTACACAGCATGATTTTCTTCTGGTTTATGTATTTTTATTTGCTTACTAGGCAGTCGGGTTTTTAGATATTTTGAATTAACTTTTTTAGTCCAAATCATTTAATCTTCATAAAATTCTAATTTTCATTTTATTTGAAATAAGAAACAAACAGCGTTGTTCATGAATACACACAGTGCGTATGTAACGTAAGAAATATACGACCCACTATACTGGCAATGACATTATTACTTATTTGTCTTCTTAAAAGTATTTGAAGTAAAACTCACCAATGACTAGAAGGAAAGGAAATTAGTATCCTCTTAGTTTTTTTGCTAGATATACAGCTTCGAACACCGATATTTTACCTACGTACGTACACAGTGCCTTTGAAAAATCAAACTGGTACAAATTCACTAGACTTCAAAAACTCGAGGACCTAATCGAGTTCCATTCATTGTCGAAATTGTAACAGACTGTCAATCAACGAGTATAATAGAAAAAGAGCGAAAGGATTAAATTTACGAGTAACATGTCAAATGCTCTAGAAAGCTGAATTTTTGGACGCTCGGCTATTAACTTTTGGAAATTGTACTTTTTGAAATCTACTGTAGGCATTTTTTGAGATGGATTCCGAACTAGTGCTTTCTTGTTTGAAACAATGCAGGTATGTAAAGTTTATTATTGCATTTTTAACGGTTTCTTTCCTTTTTGTTACAACTGCCATCCTCTGTCTCTGTACAACCCTGAGGTCGGTAGAAAATGCCTGGAGGTATTAAATCGTCTTTCGTAAAATATTTTTCCTAGAGGGGCATAAAGTTTTTAATAGTTTAAGTATCACTCACTGGTTCATTATGAAAACATAGAATAACTTATTTAGGTATGGAACTTTAATTGAAGCAAAAATATTTGACGTTTTTGTTTTCTTTACGGCGTACATTGCAACTAAAGAACAACATTTTTCAATCATTATGATGTCCCCTTTGGATAAGTCCAGCAGTAAACTGCTATATACTTTTTATTTATCTGATATAAAATCTTACCATGGAAACTCAGGTGAAGAGAACATGAAGTTAGTCAATCGATCCAAACAAGGTGGAATGACAATTCACGTCGATTTAACTCCACCTAAGATTTCAAGGTGAGATGTTTACAGAATAGATCGACTGAATTTATGAAACACGGTGAGTGACCAATTAGACATCACCTCATGTTACTAAGGGTTGGCGCAACACGTTTTCTTCTTTCATACTGTCCTGTCCCCCATTTAATAATTTGATAATATATTTGAATGCAAGCAGTCATCTGTGTTAATTGTTTAACCACTGAACACGAGACAATCATGAACTGAAAAACATCCTGTGACAGATTTTATAAATCCAGAACACAAAGACAAAGGCGATGATGTCACGACGTCTGATCTGAATGTAAACTGGCGACATGAACAAATATAACTACAGACACAACAGTCGTTATTTATAATAATAATAATGTAAAAAGCTGTAGAACAGATTTCATCACTATGACAATGTACAGTTAATAGTGTATTAATAACATGATGGAAGAGTGTTGTCACTCAGTGTTTATACTGAGAACTGATTTGGAGGTTTAGTTAAAGCCGTACCGTGACCAAAAAATCAGCATGAGATATGAGCATTCCTATTGGCCTAGCGGCACTGGTGGCGCATGAATTACAGTAGTTAATACGCCCAGATTTTAGATTAAAATCTTTATAAAATCGAATAATGGTCTTTTGAAAAAAAAAAAATACTTACAAAATGTTCGTTATCAAATTGTCTATCCATTAGTGTTAATACAAAAAATAATACTTACAACTCTTTAAAATGAAACTCTTTAAAATTTCTACATAATGTTGATTCTGAAATTGTAGCACTTTCAGAATCAACATTATGTAGAAATTTAATGTATTTTTATTAATTGATATTTATTTTCAAATAAAGAGTAGATAGCTCTTAAAAACTGCACAAAAACGACTAGCACGGCGTTTTGCTTGGGGAGGCGCCTTAAGAGCGTACATGTTTTAGAATTAGAATATCAGAAAAAACGTTGCAGCTAAACTACCTTCTTAGATTTTAAAACATTGCAATGCGTCTCTCAAACATTGAACACGTTTTCTTATTATTCCTTTCGCTCCCATTACCCATAACTGTCTAACGATGAACATTTCGTAATCCTACAACCTAAAACTATGTATGAAATGTGAGCAGCAAGGCTTTTTTCTTTAGAATTTGTGACCCTAGCCCATATCACTTTACTCCCATACCTTACACCAGTCAATGTATCTCCACCATCCCCAAGGATTACCCATTGTTGCCGCAAGGGATCAATATTATTATACCCACAACGATATTGGGAGCTGAGTTTAAAGAGAGTACACGAAAATCCCTTTTGTATCAATTTCCTCCATGTTTTCCTTGTAACGATTATTTTCGAGAAAAAATATTGTTCGCAGTTATCAAAATATTATTTGATTGTAGTTCTTTGTTCGACATTTTCTTGTTTGTCCTTTGGACGAGACGGCTTACGGAGAATCTCAACCAAAAATCATTTATTAAAAGATTTTGGAATAACTGATTTGATATTATTATGAAATTAGATTTGTGGAAATACGCTTGTAATTCTGGGTAGTATTTGCAGAACCTGCTTGCTACTGACACTAAAGACGAAGTTGAAAGAAATTGTATATCTTCTGCTATCTCACTAATAGATGATTATGACAGTAATTTACATATTTTCAAAATGATTCCTCCAAGACACAACGCATAAAATCTTACGAGACCGAAAAAAAATCTCCTAAAAGGTTTCTTAATTCAATTCGTCAAGCTCAAGTCTACACTTTGACCAAATGAGCGAATCCGCAGACAAATACTGACCCATTGACCTCTATTTATTTTCTTACGCGCTTTTTCCAAGATATCCTTAAGCCGGGAACTAAGCGCGGTCTTTGTTTAACACTGAGATAAGGCCACCGTCTGATTTGAATTAGGAAATTGAGGCACCGAATCAGGGCGTCGTACTAAACCCATTTATTCGCAAATAATTCAGAGGCTGAATTAAATTTGGTCATGTTTTTAAAGCTGGGCTTAGGAGTACCCAATTATTTGTTCGTCGATATAATGTTAAAATAAGGGCTGTTATGTAAAATTAATCTGCTTTGTTTTTTTCATTAGATATTTTTAGCAAAAAATATTCTTATTTGACGTGTTAGGATCTATTTAACGATAAAAGTGAGCATGTTTAATATTTCGGTTGTAAAATTATTCTCAACAGATGTTTGAATTGACGAAAAGGCACAACAAATTTAGGTGAACTAATGGCTGGGAAACCGACGATTAGAATTCTCTTCGTTGAACTTATTGAACGAACTCATTCGATTAATTGGAAAGGCTAACAGGAGTACCTACTCATATTAGGAATGCATCAGCAGCTAGTTAGGAATTGGTTACAGCTCTTTAGGCATACAATTTATTAATTGATGTGGTTGAGTTTATCTTACTACGATTATAAACACAAAATTTTGTGAGGATGGATGGATGAATGGGTGGATGTTCACTTTTACGAAAAACTTAATAAACAGATTTTCTTGGTAGCTTCCGGTACCAAGAAAAATAACACAAAGGCACATCAACTTTCAAAGATATTGAAGTAAGTAATAAACTTACGCAGACGAAGAAAAAAAAACTGAAATTTTAAAAACCTCATCCGTCCCGAATGACCAAAGCTTCGTTTTCTATATGCCAAGAAGCCAATAAGTATCACAATAAGTTTGTAACATTTTTACTAACACAAAACACAATATCCACAAACTACCTTTGTTTTTCCGCAGAACTTTATGAGCAAAATTTGCAGCCGGCTGTAGTAGCGTAGTCATAAGCGTCCGTTTATAAAAATGTTCCATTTGTTATGTGCCATAGACACATTGTTTCACTAATATTTGAAACTAGCTAGCTTTGCTAGTTCCGTTACCTTTTCCATCTTTATGCATTTCGCTACCTCGTTCTCTTTCTGAGTTTTTAATCATTTCAAAAATGGAATCCTTCTTATGTTTTTATTATTACAAAAGTCTTAGAGCAGTGGTGCCCAGTGGTATCGGCCGCGACTTACAAGTTGTAGGTCGTGGGTTCGAGCCCAGGCAGGCGCTCTACTTTGTGTAAATTATTTCATCAACACTGCTCTCAAAACGGTGAAGGAAAACATCGTGAGGAAACCGGCATGTCCCAGAACCAAAAATTCTAAGACATGTGACATTCACCAACCCGCACTGGGCCCGCGTGGTGGATTATCGCCCATTCCCTCTCACAGAGAGGAGGCCTGTGTCCCAGCAGTGGGAACATTAATAGGGTGATGATGTGTGATGTGATGTGATGATTACAAAAGCTGCATTTTATCTTTGTTTTTTATCATTTTCAATTTTATTTAGTTCATTTGTTTCTGCTTTTTTATATATAAGAAAGAAAGGACAATTGCATTTCTCACGGTTTTCCTTTAGACATAGGGACCACTGGTTTGTCAGTGGAAGTACCACTATCCAATTTATTTCTTGTATACTATTTCTATATATGTTATGGACCAAGTGACGCACAGCATTATTCATAGTGCCCAGACAATTACCCAATATGATTAGGCAATTTGCTAAGAACTATTGAAATAATTGAACAGACCGCGCTTTCTGAATAATGCCCATCACTTATTGGGCAAGGTAATAAAAAAATATGTGTTTTATTAAATTATTGTAATGTTGACATTGATTTTAATATAGAATCAGTATGTAGGTAAGTACGATTACTATGTAAGCAGCAAATTCGATGGGCCTATTTCTCTGCAAGGTCTAACTTTAAAGTAGCATAACATGATCCGTGTCAGGGTGCCCTAAGCTCCCAAGCTCGCTTCTCTCGATTTTGGACTAATTCGTTGAAAATATTTATTCGCTCACTCCATCGTCGACTCTGTCTCTGTCACCTATGACCTAGACTAGAGTCAAGAGCAAACCCATTAAAAATAAAAAAAAATAAAAAAATTGCGGCACCGCTTACAAATATTATCTTACGCTAACCGATTCTAAAATCCTGCTGACTAAATAATTTAATTTTGCTATGAAAATATTTTTTCGCAGACATTTCTTGCTGACCAAATAATTAAAATAAAAACCATACAAATGTACCTACCATTATTAAGGAGTTGCCCAACAGCAACGTAGCAATATTCATAATTAATAAATAACGAAGACTACAGTATTCTTTACATTGCCCGATTTGACTTGATTCATATTGCCCGGGCATTATACAAAGTTCCTTAAGGGTACACTAGTCGACGGCATGAACTATTTTGTGCGCGGGGTTAAAATGCATTTTATATCAACTGACAACACGTGCGGAAGAGATAGATGCTGTGATGAGCAGTAGGAAGCTAGTTCGCGTACAAATACACACTTTTGCAAATTTGTAGGGAAATGGATAATGATTTAGGACGAAACCGAGCGCGCGAAATTTTATAAACAGACCTTTGGCAGTCTAGATATCATGAAAACACGACTAAATCTATCTCATCATCTGCCTAGCCTTTTCCCAACTATATTGGGGTCGGCTTCCAGTCTTACCGGATTCAGCTAAGTACCAGTGTTTTACATGGAGCGACTGCCTATCTGACCTCCACAACCCAGTAACTGGGTAACACGGTACCTTTTGGTAAGACTGGTGTCAGATCTCAAGCTTCTGACTACTCGTAACGACTGTCAAAGATCTTCAAATGACAGCCTGGACCAACGGCTTAACGTGCTTTCCGAGGCACGGAGGAAACTCGGTATGTTGAAATGGTCACCCATCCACGGACCGAGCTCGTCAAGCGTTGCTTAACCTTGATGATCGACCCGTGCGGCTGTTATTATTTAGCCACGAGCTCCTCGACTACTACGACTAAATCTATCTGTTCAAAATAAAATTATTTGTATTGTTGAACTTCTAAACTATCCCTGTATGGAACTTTCGACGCTCATAACTTTCAAATATTTTCTTTTTTTACTTTTTTGCTTCCATACAGGGCTAGATAATGATGAGACAAATTGATATCACTTTTTATTTTGAACGTACATCGTCAAACAGTGGAATAATCCCTAGACTACGTTTGTATGGAAGAATTTTCGACTAGTGTAACCTTAATTAATCACTTTGTCCATGACATATATATAATTTGGTATTGCCAAGACCTAAGATTTGATCAAAGGTTTAATTTTAAAAATCGTTTGTTCAGTAGATACATTTTGCTGAGCTAAGCGGGCAAAAATGTTACTGAATGGATGATTTCTTTTTTTCTATTTTGGGAGTAGATTTTTGCATAAACCTTTCTTTGATTAAGACCTAATTCCTGGAAAAAAAAAGTCTGGTCATTGAAAATTAACCTGGTATATTGAGTATGGAATGATATGAAAGAATGGGAGTGACGTTTGACAGATTAGAAAGATAGAAAAATCGAAATGATATCCAAAACAAAACTAATGAAAAACCTCAAATAACTAAGGATGATACGAGTCGGGAACATGATGATGAATTGCAATGGATTGAAGTGTAAAATCTGACATTATGCACAAGCTCTGCCATCTTCTATTAGGGATTCAAAGATTTCATTTTATTACAACTCAGCGACCGCATTCGCATTTCTCAAACTATAACCCTACCAAGTTGAATAGATATACAATACCCAACAAATAACACTTACAGTACGTCCTCTTAGTGTTACCCAAAGGAATCATTGTTATTGTGGGCACTAAAATTGTTGGAGCATAACACCCGTCCGGGCATGACATGTCTTCACAAGGACAATTTAGCATAATATATGCAGTGTTGCAAGCTATTATGGCCCTTCCATATTTAATAATAGAGTCTTCAGTGACTGCAGAGGTTTTAGGTCCATATGTTCTTATGACTTTAACTGCACTGTTTGTTAATGGGAAAAATTTTATGTTGTTTTTAGTTTTAAACCACATAGTGCGAAAAGGATTTTATTCGAGGATATATCCCAATTTATTAGAGGTCGCCCCGAGTTTTCTGTTCATATATTGGATATTTGTCCTTGTTTGTATCTCCTGTGTGGGTCACAAATAAATATTTTTCCTTCTTTCATACTCCTGGATAAGTCGTTATCTAAATAGTCATACGCTCGTCTAGTCTCGCCTAATACCTTTCCATCCATCAATCCATCGTTTATTTGGTTTTCCTCTACTCTTGAAGCCTGTCCACATTCATACAAAAAGTATACATACAACATTTGCCTCCTACCGCTGTTTAGTTCACTTAGTACTAACAGGTAAATAATCCTGTCACTGAAAGGAATCCTTTTTTCCTAAAAAAGGTCTATTACCTCTGTAGAGCTTCGATATTTTAAGAAGGTGGGCTACGGTTTTAAATGTTTACTTGTTACTACAATCATCATATTCCTGCCCTTGTCCCATGTTATGGTATTAAAGAAGAAAACGTGTTGCGCATTCGCTCTTGCACAGAGAGGAGGCTTGCACGCGCAATGGAGCAAATGGGAGTCTAGGTGCGGAAAATGGGGGCTATCTATCTATCTAACCGGCGAAATGTGTGTGTTCTTTATGTGCACTTCTGCCTAAACCTTCAAGGAATGCCGGGATGATGTTATGTATACTAGTATATTTGTTAAAAAATAACGTTATATTTTTTTTTTTTTTTTTTTTATTATCTATAGGCTTGCGCTTGACCACTATCTCACCTGATGGTAAGCGATGATGTGGTCGACGATAGAGCACGCTTGCCTAGAAGAAACCTATTCACTCTTGACTTAAAGACCCCTAGATTGTAGCTATCGGGAAACACAGATTCCGGCAGGGAATTCCACTCTTTAGCTGTACGCATAATAAAAGTGTCCCCAAAACGTTTTGTGCGTATGGGTGGGATGTCCACCATGTACCGATGACGCATCGCCGTACGTCTGGTAGTCCGATGATGGAACGGGCTGGGCGGAATTAAATCATGTAATTCCATCGCACACTCCCCGAAATGTAACCGATAAAATACCGACAAACTGGCAACTCGGCGACGATGTTCAAGGCTCTGGAGCTTTGACTTGACCAGTGCCTCATTACCGATGAGTTTCTTGGCCCGCTTTTCGATCGACTCTAGTGCATCAAGCTGGTATTTGGCAGATCCATCCCAGAGATGAGAACAGCACTCCATGCACGATCGAACTTGCGCTTGATACAAGTTGAGCAGCTGTTCCGGCGTGAAGTACCTTCTCGGCGTGAAGTATATCATATTAATAACGAGTCACCAAGCATTTCATTCCCCTTTCCCACACAGTTTTATCATTTACAAACCCTTCATAACATTTATTTTTCTGAAACAAATTGTAATACTGTTGACGCCACACAAAGTTACAAACAAACCGTTGTTATCAAACAAATCTTGAAGCTTACAGGAAAATGTATATACCATCTTTAATTACATATCGAACAATGTTTCCTACAAATAGATCGATGGCTTTTACAAAACAACAAAAAAATACTTTACAACGTGAAGCTTTAAGTTCATACTCGTTTGGATGGTGTAAGGGCGATGATCGCAGTGCATGTCGATTAAAGGAACTGTTTTAGTAATTAACGCTTCGTAGATGGAGTAAAAACAAAAGGTTGGTTCTCAGTACATTTTTGAGTCTTTGTAGTTTGTTTTTGTTATGTTTTATAGGCTAATGTTTGTAGGAAACGCTTTTGATGGGGGTGCTTGTCTGGTATCAACATCCCGTACAGTAAAATTCATGTTAGTTGGATGTATACTGTTCTCCCTTACGTTATAGAAACTTGTATCTATTAATATTTGCTGCATTGTCTACAGTAATGCCTGTAGCCGCTTTGCCGCTAGGAGGTACCTCATGTGTGGACCGCCCGGAGGACACGGTGGAGCATACGGTGGAGATCTGCCCTGCTTGGGCGGAGCACCGCCGTGTCCTCATGGAGGCGATCGGCGGTGGCGACCTCTCGTGTCCGGCCCTGGTCCAGGCCATGGTACGGAGCGAGAGGGCGTGGGAAGCTGTCTCCTCCTTCTGCGAAGCAGTAATGCTCGCAAAGGAGGAGGCGGAACGCGTGAGGGGGATGCAAAGGAGACGCCCTCACGCCCCTAGGCTCCGCAGATGACGCCCCGGGCGTCGGGAATCGCGAGCCGATTCCCGGCCACCGTAGGCGCGGGCTTGCGGACGGAGACTAATGGGTAGCTCGCCGTCCGATAAGGACCAAGCCCGAGTTTACGGCGCGTAGTGTTCCACGCGCGCCTCAAAGAGATGTCAGCAAAAGTGACGGGGTCCGATAGGGCCGATGCCTGTCTGGGTCGCGGATAAATTTGTTAGAGAGTTACCGCGGCCCTTGCACAAGCAACTGAAGGAACACGGGTGGGTTTTAGTCAGTAAAAGTCTGACATGCCCTCCCGCTTCACCCAGAGCGGGAGAAGACATTGGATGATTGCCCACCCAAAAGAAAAAAAGGTAGGTACCTCAGACAATATTAACCCCTTGAGTGCCTGAAACGTGGATCCACGCGTGAGGCACAATGGCTTTTTAATTGTTTCGGTAATTACGGCATTCAACCGGTTAATTTATATTTTCTATTGTGCGTTCTTTCTTTAAATAATATGTTTATTTAAACCATATGTTCCCAAACGTACCTACATGCTTATTATATGTTGTGCTTAAGCAAAAAAAAACTTTACATCTAGTAATGAGCTAAGATATTACCTTATTGGGCAGGCGACTCAATTTAACCCAATTATAAACTGCAAAGTGAACAGCAAATAATAGTCAACAAAACTGCAACAAAGAACATAAATGGCATGAAAAAGCAAATATTCAAAAAGCAATCTTTCTATTGAGTCAGTTCTGCCCAATTTTATTACGCAACGTATTTTATTTGTTTAATCGACAGTTTATTGGGACTCCATTTTATCGCGACACTTCACAATGAAATATTTCAATATTCAATTGAAATAAAATATTGGACGTTTTATTCACATTTTAGTTTTTGGGGCTGTTGACTGTGTTTAAGTGGGCTCCAATAATTTGTGTGTTTTTGACGAACTTTTATTAAACACATATCAATATCACCTGGATGCCTAGAAGGAATATGCAGGTCTGCCTATAACCCTAGGGTATAACTTTTTTTAAATGCTAGACGACATCGCGGTAGAACAAGGCGAAGGAGAAGCGACAAACATGACTCCTACTGAAAAGACTGGCCTGAAATGGCAGAGGATGTGTTAGAAGAGGAAAGAGAGGCCTTTGCCAGACAATGGGACATCTTTGGCAAACATCTTCAAAAACTAGAATAAAATGTAATGAGTTTAGTGAAGACTTAAATCAGATTCATTGGCATCTGATTTAAGTACACACCCTGCCGCTATTTCGTCGAGGTTACCCCATTTTGCGAGGTAGGAGTTACACCTTCCTACCTGGGGTCTGAGGCGATCCAGGTACCTCTATGTAGACCATGGAAGGTTAGATCCTGTGGGAAGATGCACGCTTGGAGGCTAAGAATGTGTTGGTGGAGGAAAACTATTCTGCCACAGTTTGCAGCGGGAGTCGGCCGGGTTTCCTGACAGAGGAACTACCGTTTTCAGGAAGCTGTGTCTGATTTTCAGCTGTTGCGTCGATAGTTGTGAACCGAATAGTGGGTGTAACTTTTATTAAATGCTAGACAACATCACGGTAGCTCAAGATGAAGGAGACGACCTCTTTTCGGACCTCCGGAGGGGCAATTCCTGCTAGGGAGTACAGTGCTGTGACTGCGAGTGGTGTTGGTATCTTGCATGTCTCATTGAGGGCTACATGGACTTGTCGAACATAGACTATTAAAAAACACAGATGTATAAGTGATGTAGTATAATCCCACCTGAGATTATTACAAACTTTTCATCAAGCAATGTTTTTTTTTGAAAATATATAAAAACTGTATCGTAAAGTATTTGTTATCTACAGAACTAGTTAGATGTGACAAATTAATCAACGGAGGCGTTAATGTAAACGTTCTCTTATGTCAATTTTAATACAAAAAAGCATTTCAATACAAATTGTCGTTTACTTCAACGATATCAAGCACGAGTAAAAACTCGCACAAAGCCCACAGAAGCGATTTAGTTATTGTCAAAGGTGGTGAGAGTTCAACAAAAATATCCAAAACAATTCTCAGCGTGTCACACCAGAAACAAACTATTTTTAGCCAAAATATATTGTATGTAAAAAACCTTTTACAAAAACAATATGGGTTGGTGGAAAAACAGTATTGTTTTAACATTTCTATAGAATTCTATTTGTGTTACCTGAACTCCTGGTACTGACATGCCATTAATTTTTGGCGCTTCAGCAATTCGCGAGGTAAGTGTGTCTAAAAATAAGTAGGAATCGGAAGAATCACAAAGGTTTCTCGAGAGTGAAAAATGCCATTACCATATTCTTCGTCCTGCTTGGAAGGCTAGTTAGAATTAGCAAAAGATTATTCAACTTTCTCTAAACTGATACTTAAAATTTAAAATACCTCCGACACAAATACCTGTTTAACCTACATAATTTATCTAGTAGTAAACAAGCTTCGATCGACAATTATAATAGGATATCTTGCTAAAATAAAGAGTGAAATGCGCGTAACTTTTGAACGGCTTAACTGATTTTCATCAAGCATAGTAAGGACACTCTCAAACAAAAACAAACTGAATCAAAATCGTTTCATGTGTTTAGGAGCTACGATGCTACATAGACAGAAACACAAATGCACAGATACACACGTCAAACCCCACACCCCCCACCCCTCTTTTTCCATCAGGGGTTAATAACAAAGAACGTTTATTGCTTGTTTATAAGTGTGTTGAAAGTAATCTCTCAAAGTAGGTACTGATCTGATTAAATATATTCCATTGTTATAAAAGTACTCTATTGCTGAACGACATAGGCTACATTTTAACCCAGATAGATTGCGCTATCTATGGAAAGGACACGGCAGCGAATCCGCAAGAAAAAAAGCTAGTCTTTTAGGCGGGCTGCATACGTACGTTTTCCGCGTTCGATTTCCGAATTAGTTTTCCGTATTCGGAAACCCAAATGCACCGTACGCTTATAAAATACATTGACTGCCGCACACGTCCGTTTTTTTTCGAACGGAACACTTTCCGTACGTACGTATCGAATGCCAGCCCGCGCGTTCGTGAAAATTCTATACAGACGTTCTAAACGTACGTATGCGGCTAGCCTTCAACTTACAATAATTACGATTAAGGCTGGCCGATACGTACGTTTTCCGCATTCGATTTCCGAATACGGAATACAGATTCGGAATTCCGTGAACTTAGCGCAGACGTTAGTTTTTTTTTGTTCGGAATTTTCACGAACGCGCGGACTGGCATTCGATACGTACGTACGGAAAGTGTTCCGTTCGAATGAAAACGGACGTGTGCTGCATTCAATGCATTTTACTAGCGTACGGTGCATTTGGGTTTCCGAATACGGAAAACGAATTCGGAAATCGAACGCGGAAAACGTACGTATGCGGCCCGCCTAAATCTGCCTATAATAGTTGGGAAAGGCAACTATGTTGGGGTCGGCTTCCAGTCTAAACGGATTCAGCCGTGAGTGTGTTTTACATGGAGCGACTACCTATCTGACCTCCACAACCCAGAAACTGGGTAAAACGATACCGATTGGCTAGACTGGTGTCAGATACAAGTTGGTGTTGTATCAGTTTTTTGACTACCCTTAACGACTGTCAAAGATCTTTAAATGGCAGGGAAATTCGCTATGTAAAAATTATCACCCATCCACGGGCCGACCTCGGCAAGCGCTGCTTAACCTTGAAGATCAACCCGGCCAGCTGATATTATTTAACCACGAGCTCCTCTATGAATAATTACGATTAAAGAAAAATAAAATTTGTTGTATTGGCAAACTTTGAAAACCATTTTGGCGTTTAGGCGCCAACCCCACTGCGCGCGGTCTAGCGGTCAGATTTCCGCGTTAACACTTGCGCACACTGCGAGCGGTCTAGTTTGGAGTTCAGTAGGTAATCTTCGCCACAGGTGAGGTGATACGACACACGCTCTTTTAAAAATTAAAATGCCACAACTTTTTACCTCGTTTTTTTTTTTTTCTTACGACTTATTGTTGGGCCTACGTTGTCCCCCCATATCTAAGTACTAATGCTGTAACATGGGAATATTGTAAAAACAAACCATTTTTTTAAAAGAGTAGTGGTGGAGTTTCTTGCCGGTTCTTCTCCATAGGAGACGACTAACCCGAACCGTGCACCGTTTGTCGACGTTTTGTAAGTGCCCATGTAGGCCTATGTAAAATAAAAATAAAATATTTTGTGTTTTTCGGAAGAATATCCAGTCTTCCATTTCATGAGAACATTTAACATCAGTGGTGATATTGCAAAAATATTTCTGACTATTTGACCTTAACAACCCAGTTGCTGGGTAGGGTAAACCCAGGATAGTTGTCCCAGGGATATGGTTGCCTCGATTGTTATTACTCTATTTTCGCAGATCTCTACAACTACCACTAAGTTGACCGTGCTGCATGTCTGTGCGATTTCATGGGACGGATAAGTGCGATCAAAGATATTACGAGACAAATGTCCTCTTTCTCGGCGGGACATCTATCCTAAACGTATTTTTTATGGATTAAGCAACTATCCCCTATATGGGATGGATGTCCCATAATGTAGAGGTCCGCAAAAATCGCCAATACTTTGGGAATATCAAAGATAATGTTTATTACTTTCATG
The DNA here is from genome assembly GCA_948252205.1 of Orthosia incerta. Lineage (NCBI taxonomy): Eukaryota > Metazoa > Arthropoda > Insecta > Lepidoptera > Noctuidae > Orthosia > Orthosia incerta. Next base: position 26,059,990 of record OX411746.1, read on the forward strand.
AATTTGAAGATAATAAACCAAAGTACCTACCCGTTTAAAATATAAAGAATCTTGCTTTTTGTACAGAAAGATATAAAATAATTTCATAAAGTATGGCAACTATCCGGTTATGATCTAAGGAGAACAACAAAATATAAAATAACACTCCCGTCTAAAACTCAGCATGGAAATATATTCCTTTAGCTATTATCATAAGTCATCATCAACATAATGCCACATTACGTATGCACCCCTTCAATATTACACAATACACAAACCTATTGTAATTTACTTATAAACGTAAATTGCGTGAAACAATACCGGAATGGCAACAATTTCCATAGGCAAATAAAATCGGCCGTATAAATTATCGTCTGATGTCCAATATACAACAGAATCTGAACAATGTTTTGACCTTAATCGGAGTTTAGGGTAGCCGTTTATTAGGACTAGTGGTGAGAGAGATGGGAATCAATTTGATTCGTTTAAACCGGTTTTACCGACATTATTTCGTTAATTTGCCAGTTATTTTGATTAAGTGCTCCAGGTAAATTAAATCAATATCAAATAAGTATAGACGCTATTTGGAAAGAAATTATGAAATAATGTTAATTATGAAATGTTTCAATATGACCTGTAACGAATAATTTCTTTATTTTTGTTTATTGAACTAAAACCTATTAATCCTTTTACTGAACCAACAGCTTTCGCTTTGTGTTGGCTGCTTAGGTTGGGCGTCTACACGTGGAGAAAATCGGTAGTTATATTTATTGGTAAACAGGTAAACGAAATTCTAGCTAATCTAATTAATTATCAAGTACTACCTACTCAATTCTGTTAAACAATGTAAAACTTACTTACACGCTTCGTGTTCCTGTTATACATAATTTGATCACATTTAAAATTACAATATTATTTAATTAAAACTATACAATTATGATAAAATATTGTAATTCCATCGAATTCTCCAAATGTTCGTTTCCCATCCCTAGAATCTTACCCCTATCGTAAAACATGAGATAATGTACGTGGCGGTAATTTATTTTACGCATCATAAAACAAACACTTGAAGTTACATTGTGTTTTGTATAAAAAATATATGTTTGTCTGGAAGTGGTTTCTATGTTGTAAATCAGTCATCGAGTTCACACCTACTCGTCTAGACTAGTAAATAGAGTAACATCATATTTATTAATTTGTTTTGCTGATTTTAAAAGTCTTTTAAAATAATACCTAACTATCAAATGCACAAAAAAATCGGTTAGGTTAGATTACGCCCACACTTGCCCCAAAAAGTGAATTCAATCCCACCGCACTATTCCCAAGCCACTGCAACTCCTGAAAGCCAGAATCAACAGTTAGCCCATCAGATAAGCGCCAAGGCAATGAACCTCGACGAAGTCCCGGAGAATTAATTTAATTGTCTTGGATCCCGCAACGAAATTAATCAGAAAATAATAACGGAGGATTAGGAAAAAATATAAATTTCCACTTCCCTTCATTTCAAGCAGGAGACAGAACAAACAAGGCCAATAGGCACAAAGGGTCGTTTACAACTGGGGTAAGCCCAGTTGCCTAGCACCACGGATAAAATTAGCATTAATATTAATGGGTCCTAACATTGTGAGCTGCTATATTTGTTTCCAATAATAGGTAAGGCAAAAACGCTTGAACGCACGGAAATTTGTTCTAGTTTCCACAAGGTTCGTATAGAAAAACAACTCCTGATGCAGCCTGTACATTCAAGTGAAGTGAATCACTGTGAGTGAGTGAGTGTTCATTAAGAGTGTTTTTCATTGAAGGGGATTCAGTGTTAGTTGCTAGCACGAGGTTAAATTGACAAAGTTATACATAATGAGTCCAGTTTAGCTACTAATGCGGAGTTAGTAATATAACCCAGGGTGGCGCAAGTTGGGTCCAGGGGCAAGTCCGTCGCCCCACACATCAGGACCTGAGGTGGCAGCGCGTTGTGTTCCACGCGCGCCCCTCTTAGACGTCGCGGGGGGAGTCAAACACCTCACTCCCGCCAACCTGAGGTCGAGGCCCGCAGGGGCGGGCCGGCACTAGCCGGGGGTTGCGGAATTATCGTTGTTCCCGCGACCCCCGGAGTAGGTGTGAGATGGAACACCGGGGTGATTTTTAGTCAGTAGGAGTCTGACAGAACCTGGAGGACATCCAATGAGGATTTTCCAACTCGGAATAAAAAAGAGTGGCGCATGTGGCCCATAGTCATTTATTACAACCTTTTCTTTTTCTACTTGCTTCGTGCGTTTGTAGTCAAACAGTACCTGACATCTGATTATGATGAAACTTGGCATTATTATGTAACTTTGGAAACAATGCAATAATATGAAGCTGGTTTGATGATGCAGCCGATACGTAGCCATAGTAACTCCTCAACCAAACAAGATAGCAACATCATGTAATTTAGTACTTTTTAGTTTGTTTAAGGTTCCCGTGGTCGACGGCACGAACGATTTTGCGAGCGGGGTTAAAATGCATACTATCTCGTCTAACAACACGTGCGAAAGAGATAGATGCTGTAATGAGCAGTAAGAAGAAGAAGGTAGTTCGCGTACGAATGAGCACTTTGCAAGTTTGTAGCAAAATTGATGATGATTTAGGACGAAAACGAGCACGCGAAATTTTATAAAGAGACCTTTGGGAGTCTAGATATCATGAAAAAACAACTAAATGTATATTCTCAAAATAATGTTATTTGCATTGTTGAATTACTAATTTATCCTTGTATGGAGGCCGTTTTGCAATTTTCCTTCTTATGGTATTTATTTCCGCCCAAAGATGCGTTAAAATTAGTGTTGAAATATGAAACTTTCGACGCTCATAACTTTCAAACATATATTTTTTTAACTTTTATGTTTCCATACAGGGCTAGTTAATGATGAGACAAATTGATATATTTTTTTATTCCGAACGTACATCGTCAAACAGTGGAGTAATCGCCAGACTACGTTTGTATGGAAGAATGATCGACTAGTGTAACCTTAAAGATCTAACTTATATTCCTACTATTTTGTCCCTAACAACAAAAACTCTATATTTAAACACTATAACTGACGTTTTTCTTAGTGATCCTTTATACGGTCGTTGAACTAGCAACAGCGCGGAGGATAATGTGTTTTCCACAAATCCATGTCAACATTCTTTCAAAGGCGAAGAAGAACGCTGGCTGTATGAATTAGGAATTGTCTAGTAAGAACTCTGTTGCTAAGAGCTCTACTACTTCTGACAGTTATTTGTTTTTACTCGACTGCCAAAGAAGGGTCATGTATTTATCAGTCTATGTATGTTTGTTTGTATGTATGTATTTATGTTTGATCCTATATGGCGTTCTAGAGACCAATCATTCTTACGTCAAGAGATTCGTCTTAACCTTGCGAGTGTCCCTAAGAGATAAAATTAATCAAAGTTCACCACAGTCACAACTTAACGCCAAGCTGCAAAAAATAAAAATTGAATTAGATCGTCGATTTTTCCGTTGAATACGAATTTAAAAATCATTAATACGTTTATTTTTATCACTTTGCATTTTAAATAAAAGTTAAAGATATAATCTTACGATTTAAAGTTAGTTAACAACCATCCTCGCTAATTAAGCATCTCATGCATATCTTTGAAACCTCTAGACGGATTTATATAATTCGACAGTCAGAGACATCGTTAGATCAAAGTCAAAGTAAAATATATTTATTTCAATTAGGCCAGTAAGCGGCACTTTTGAACGTCATACATATATGAATTAAAATTTACAAGTAGTAAAAGTTGATTCTACCGTGCATTCGGAAAAATAGCTTGTTATGGAGAAGAATGCACAAGAAACTCCATACTTACTCTTTTAAAAAAATTGGTGATTTACAATATTTATATAAGTACATACATTTATAAATTCATATATGTGAGGACGATGCTCCCAAAAATAGCACTACACACTATACTACTCGTACGTACAGGTTTAAAGTAATAAAAGCATTAACAGACAAATTGATTAAATTGTTAATAAATTGGGACATGGTTCTCACATACTTACAAATATTGCGATCACCCAAGTGTTCTAAGATAAGTGAAATAAAATAAAAATAAAGCATGGATAATTTTGGGCCCCATATTGTAGGGGGCCCAATTTGTTTTTTTCCATACCATCGAGTGGGGTAAGAAAATTAAGGGTATAGAGGTAATTACAAAAATATATACTACCTATATGTTTCTTTTTTTCAAGCTTTTTTGCAATAACTATTATTGGAATCAAATATAACAGGTCACAATATTAGTACCCATTATTATTAATGATATTTTTTATCCGTGGTGCTAAGCAACTGGGCTCCCAGTTGTAAACCAACCTTTGTGCCTATTGGCCTTGTTTGTTCTGTCGCCTGCTTGGTATGGAGGTAAGTTAACCTGTCCTTGAAGGAGGTCTCCGAATGGGGTGATGCCAATCTCACCCAGCTCCACCTTTCCGTGGTGTAACCGTGCCCTTAACGGACCCTTTTTGGTGGTACATTGACATCGACCCTCAACTTCGCTGCATTCATTGAGGCGATCGCTCAGTTAGCTGCAAAAAAGTTAGGAATTCTTGCAAAGGTGAGACGGTAGTTTACGCCTGAACAAATGCTCAACTTATATAAAGCGCAAGTTCGGTCATGCATGGAGTACTGCTCTCTTCTCTGGGATGGATCTGCCAAATACCACCTGGACCAGCTTCAGACGGGCCAAGAGGCTTATTCGGTCGCGTCAAAGGCCCAGAGCCTCGGCCCAGAGCTTTGACTTTTCTGGCCGAGTTGCCAGCCTGTCGGTTTTTTATCAGTTACATTTTGGGGAGTGTGCGACGGAACTGCACAATTTGATTTTGCCTAGAGCTTTTCATCATCGGACTACAAGACGTATGGCCATGCACCATCGGTTCATGCTGGGCATCCCTCCCATACGCACAAAGCGTTTTACTAATACTTTCATTGTGTGCACAGCTAAGGAATGAAACTCCCTTCCGGAGTCTTTGTTCCCTGATAGCTACAACCTTGGGGTCTTTAAGTCAAGAGTGAATAGGTTTCTTCTAGGCAAGCGTGTTTCACCGTAGACCACGTCATGGCTTACCATCAGGCGTGATATTGGTCAAAAGCGAGCCTATAGATTATAAAAAAGATGTGGAAATTTGTAAATTTAGTAATCAACCGCGTACCTTCACAACCCGATACCCTTGAAAAAGACTGGCTGTCAAATAAATGCTAAATGAAAACTGCTTTCCGAGGTACAGAAATGTCTCATTATGTAATTGATGGTCCTACGTCCATAGACTACTCTTAGCGGCGCAGCTCAAACCTGAAGATCAAATCTTGCGTCTGTTATTACTTAGCTATAAAGAGCAGTTGTTATATCATTCTCAAGGCCCTTTTCGTTCCAACCATTCGCAAAAATAACCCTTAGGCCCAAAAGCACTCAACAAAAAGCCATAAGTTAAAAGTCAATCATCCAAGCATATCCCAGTCTATCACTATAAAAACACAACAAAAACAAAATAAGAAAAAAGTTATAAAACGGATTCATTATTTACGCTCTACCCAAGAAGATGTTTACGATGTTATCAGAAAAATATAAACCAAAATGTTCTTCAAGTAGTGCAGGGTTTTACGTGAAAAATATTTTTATGGCTACCAATCCGGAAGAAGGATTCTTTCCTGCAATATGGGATCTTATTCCTATGTTCTTCTGAATTGAACGAAACAAGGTGCGTCAGGTTTTACGCAAACCAAAAATATAAAATTGAGAAAATAAATTTATAAAAATACTAGCTATACATTAACCGGTGCTGAAACTAAATTATGAATCTGAAGTATATATATATAGGTTTTTTTTTAATTTACTATCCACCAAACCGCACTGGGCCCGCGTGGTGGATTACGGCCCATTCCCTCTCACAGAGAGGAGGCCTGTGTCCCAGCAGTGGGGACATTAATAGACTGATGATGTGATGTGATGTGATTATAGTATACGTTTGCAGTTTATAATATAGAGATGTTTACGCAGATATGAGATGTTTTTGCTTGACTATCAAGAAGAAAATATGTTTAACCAAATTAACAAGCTTGTCCTAAAAAAAACAAAAAATACAGACGATGTTAATATTACAAAGCGCAAAGTAATTATAAAAACCAAAACCTACTTCAACCTAAAATTGGAACAGCGGGGGACTTTAATTAGCAAGATGCTAACTACTTTGTGAAATTCACCGAAATTTTCTTCTCTCAATGTCTTTGAGGACGATGCAATTAGCATCGTAACGCTTGGTTCACCAATATTTTTATAAAAATGATATAATTAGGACGTTTACTTTGTAAATTAATTGTATTATTTCTGAGATGTAAGGCTGATAGAATTATGCTAAAGCTGTCGTGGTTCTAAAGTTTACTATGGAACTTCTATTTTGTTGTGACTTTACTTAATTACGAAGCTTTGGGTCTTTAATATTTTGAATTAGCTTTCTGAATTATACTGAAAACTCTCGATTAGATTATACTTGTTTCTAGAAACTAACATCAAGGTCATTATGATCCGAATCGTTGATTGAAAAGGTGTGGTTTACGTATAAAATAAGTAATGGTAATCATTCATGATTTTATTTATATCTAGCTGTCCCACGCGGCTTCCTCCCGTCATCTGGCTTCCTACCTACCCTACATACATGAATGTTGCGCAACTTTAACCGCTTACGCAGCGCACGCAACGGAACCTCTCAAAAAGGAATCATTTGTCCCGTTTTTGCAACATTTTCATTTATGCTCCGCTCCTATTGGTTGTAGCGTAATGTTGTATAGCCTATATATATAACCTTCCACGATAAATGGACTATCCAACACAAAAATATTTTTTCAATTCCAACCAGTAATTCCTGAGATTAGCGCGTTCAAAGAAACATAAAAACTCTTCGGCTTTATAATATTACAAGTATATAAGTATAGATATGCGTTGACGATCAAACGTAAAAACATACACATGATTAAAGAGTTTGCATGGTAGCCAGGTTGGTGGCAAGTAGCATCCAGAGTGATGAGCATCATCGTTCGTGGGGGCTATGCTTACAAGTCCTACAATCCAATTTTATTTTAATAGATGTTTTTTTATTTATTTTTCATTTTAATAGATGATTAATGAATCAGAATATAATGTGTAGAAAAAGACAGTAGAATATCAGCCTACAAATGTATCGGCAAGAAACTGGGGCACGACTCACATACAAAAACTTTAATAACAACATACCACGGGGGACTATTCCGACTCCAATTGATATATTGTTGGTTTTGCACCGATACCAAACCGTTTCGGGTTATGTCAATTTAAATATTAATGATTAAAATAGTGATCTGAATACTCTATAAACTAGATCAACCATTTAGACTCGTCAATTAATTGGAAGTTTATTGAACTTTAGGTTTTTATACTCAACATTGGAAAAAAGTTTGGTGAATAATATCATTTCCAATAAATATGGACTTATTGTCTGACGGATATAATTTATTATGCCTATTCCAGTAAGGAGACTTATCTTTCAATTAAAACTTTCTAACCCCTCAATTTTTGTACAACGTTGTAAATTGAATTCCAGTTTGGGTATTTAAAGTGAGATATAGATTATAGGCTGGAGATAGAGTTGCGCGAGAATTTGACAACTATGCGACAACTATTTTTAGTAGTACAATCAAAAAGGATAGAAGTATTTTTGTAAAGATACAAGAAAATGACTATTCCTACATAAACGAATAAATAAATATTGTTCTTAAAATGTTTAGTTATGTTTATCTCCCTGCTTGCACCATTAGCACCCCAAAAGAATATTTAAAAGATGTTATCACAGTGGATTGCAGAAATAAGTTTCGTCACAGTACAGCTTACTGCCTACCCACACCCCAACACAAGAAAGCGTAAGTGATACATTTCCTTTACATAGAGATTTTTATCACTAGATTACTTTGATAATTTAATAGGTGATACTAAAAATAAGCACCCACCACAAGCAAGGCACTTTGAACCAAACTGTCCAGAACTTATAGTTGAAAATTCAATGCCTAGTGCTGCCCTTCTAGAGTTCCCTCCAATAACTTGAGAGCAGAAATCGACAGAATGTCCCCAAAACATTTCGCTCATGTTTTTATATGGGATTCCCATTAAATTAAACATCAGCCCTTCTCATTCCTTGCCCTAAAAACAATAATATCTGTGCGGGGAATAAAACGTCACTTTGACTGTTTTATTATTCTTAAAATTTTATTTATGGGGTCTATAGAATTGATGTGTTTTTTTCTGTGGTGAACAGAACTGTCTGGCATAAGCATGCGTCATATTTTTTGTAATATCTCTGCGCCGAACAGAATTTTTGTGCCTGAAATTTTAATATAGAAAAAAAAAATTGGAAAAACATATTTAGCCAAATATATATTTTTTTATTTTCCTTAAATATCATCATCATTATCAGCCTTTTAATGTCCCCAGTGCTGGAACACAGGCCACCTCTCTGTGAGACGGAATGGGCTGAATACACCACGCAGACCCAGTGCGGGTTGGTGGATGTCGTTGGTTTTTGTAATTTACACAAAGTAAAGCGCCTGCCATGATCTACAATTTGTCAGTCGCCGTCGTTACCACTGGGCCACTGTCTTAAACATGTAATGAAGATAAATCGTTTATTTTACTAAAGTCAAAGTATTCTACTAGGAATAAAATAAACAAATGCCGCTAACTTGGTGCTACAGGTCCAATGGGAAATTAAAGCTTTAATGACAAAAAATTCATAGCTGTGATGTTCATAACAATATCCCTCACAAAATAAAACTTCAAGAATATAATAAAACAAACGGCAAACGGCTATCCACGTCTAAACAGAAAACACCGCTCTTCCTTTAGTGCGCAAGTAATACTAAAGAAACTAGTCACCACGCCGACGGTGACGTATTGTAACGATCCTTTAAACAACAGTATTACTCCTGCATCTGGCTTGAAGCCATGCAAATAACTGAGAGATAAGGGACCTTCTACAAAATGTGAGGAATGAACTGGAGTAGAGAACTGAAAAAATTTGCTAAGAGCCCTTACAAGTTTAGAAAACAGCTACTTTTTCAGAGCAAATTTCTCAATAACTACAAGATATATGATAAATCTTTAAATATATTTTTTTCCGTCACATAACTTATCTAGTAAATGTACATTACATATTTTTGACAACTGCTCAAAAAAAATTAGAAAAATTAAATTCCTAACATTTTTACGAAATCCCGAAATACCAGGTTTTTCAATTGCTTTTTCAGCTTACTGGTGGCGAATAATAATCTGCAAAAAATGGTATGGACTAGGCATATAGTATACTAGTAAGTCACCAATTTTGTATTTCAAAGTACAATAAACTTTGAAATACAAAATTGGTGTCTTACTAGTATTTGTCCTTAAAAAAAAATGTTGTCCACGCGGAAAAAGGCAATTTTATCCATGTGCGAAAGCGTCGTCTACGCATAAGAACATGTTGAATATAAAAATAACTGGTAAATAATTTGAAATTTGAGGTGTTTATCAATCGAATCCAATTTTTATATTATATTTTTGAGTACTTATTTCATTGTAATAAATTGTCCAAGTAATCCCTTATAAACCGCGGCGCTCGCGCGAGGCATCCAATTTTAGTCTCGCTCAAGGTCTTGTAGTCGACGGACCTGTGTCATTTTTATTGTTTTTATTATGTTTTTTATCATATATCTTCTAGTTATTGAGAAATTTTCGCTGAAAAACTAGCTGTTTTCTGTTTTTGGCTCGTGAAACTTGTAGAGACTCTTAACTAACGTTTAAATTGTCATCGTCGTTGTATTGTTTTATAATATTTATGTAGTTTTTTTAGGGTTCCGTACCCTATTACTAAGACTTCGCGATTCGTCTGTCTGTCACCAGGCTGTATCTCATGAACCGTGATAGCTAGACAGTTGAAATTTTCAAAGATTATGTATTTCTGTTACCGCTATAACAACAAACACTAAAAACAGAATAAAATAAATATTAAAATGGGGCTTCCATACAACAAATGTGTTTTTATGGCGATAATTGTACGGAACCCTTCGTGCGCGAGTCCGACTCGCACTTGGCCGGTTTTTTTATGATCCTCAACAAGGAATTCACCGAGTGATTTGATAACAATGGCAAAGTAGTTCGTAAAAATATGGTAAGTTTTGATTTATCTTAGGTCGTCAACGAATTTTCAATTTTAAGAAGTACAAAAAAACCACAAGTATCGCACATCTCAAGATGACTTTGGCCAATGGCAGTGTTCAATGTAATCGTTTTAGTAAAAAAACTAAGGTCTCCCTAAAGATATTGATTTTAGCAGCCAACTAGAAGAGAGCAACTGCCACTTTGCTGTGCCAAAGTTTGGTTTATCTGACGTGCCATAGACACTAATTGGCCGTTACAACCAGACTATAGCCGTTGAATTGGGTAACATAGTTTGACATGCCTGGCTGCATAGTAAACGCACACTATCTGGGAAATTGGCCTTGCTATCTCTGGCTCTTGTTTATTTGTTGTTGATATTGCAGGGTCAATATTATTACTATGTTGATTGGTTCTTAGAACATTATTTTCAATGTATTGATGTTTTTGTAAAAATTCTGTAACCTTAACAAATTTACACAAATCATCATCATAAATATCACCACCATCTGCTTAGTCTTTTTGAATTATATTGGGCCGGATGGATTGCAGTCTATCCATTCGGTTAGAAGCTGTCAGCTGAATAAAAAATGTAGATCAAAGTCGTTTAAATACGGTTTAGGATTACCAACTTAACACTTCTTTTAAATTGCTGTTAACACTACTAATAATATTGCATTAGTGTTAAATGCTTCAATTATCTGCAATTTCCTATAGAAAGCTGCACAATTATACAAATCAATTGCCCCTATCCCCGAGTTTGAAATTAGCGGAATCGTTTCTATCCCGCAGAACTACGGCTCTGCAAAGTTTTCTTTGTCCGGGGAGCTGTTCTATCCTCTTTGCGAGTTGGCTTCCACTTTGTTCCCTTTATTATATAAATGTCAATACATTTAACTATTAAGTCGGTAAACTACCATTGGGTTGCCGATGTTTAGCTACAGTGTATATGGTACAGTTTTACAAGAAAATATGGATTCGAATTTGTTTTCTTTGACATTTTAACGTGATTACTTCATTTGAATATATTGAGTGATTTTTAGCAGGAAGGACAAGAGGAGCAGAAGTTATTTATCAATGACGACCGTAAAGTATAAGAGGTTCATAATCATGATTAAGAGATTTTCAGTAAAATTTAAACTCACCTGTTTATTTTGTTTATAATCAACTAAAATATTAGCCTTTAAGGAATTCTTCAACTTCAGTTTCAAATCAACTGCTATGAATGTAATTCATTAGTGTAGGTTTCCAAGCCGACTAAGGGCATCTGACTATCAGTATTTTACTTGTGGAGACTGCCGTCTGACCCCTACAACCCAATTAAGTTTCAACTGGCACCCCAGTGTCCTAAGGCTATGCTGTATGTAGCTCAGGAGCGGCGGGCAATCTAATTAGTTTGGTATCATATTTTTTCTTAATATGGGTTGTAGTATGCTCGAATATGTCTACGCCGATCGAAACACCGCACTATAATAACAATAAGGGACTTATTGTTTATTTCAGAACACAAAAAAATGATTGTAAAAATATTAATACTTAGTCCCTCTAGTAATCCGGTAACATAGTAGTCCCTAAAGTACTGGCAGACGTAACGTTGGAAGATCTCTTTCTATGTGGAGCGAAGACCTGGCCAAGGCTGCGGGCGTCCAGTGGATGTGAAACGCACAGGACCGATCAGTGTGGCGACGCTTGGGGGAGGCCTATGTCCAGCAGTGGACGTCTTTCGGCTGAAATGATGATGATAGTAATCAATGCAAATACAGAATAATTTGCCTATGACCCCCAGCGGTAATGTAGCTTCAAATCAGTAAAAATGTCATAATCGATTCTTCTAGATTTACAAAAATTTTACCGGACAAAAAATTATTTAATTATTTATAACAATAGTTTAGACAGAGCTCAATTTGAAACGATCACCTGCACTATATTGACAAAATCAGGCATTTTAAGTACCTCTACTACAATCCCAGAACAAAATACACAAACAAATAATATTTTTCAAAGTCAAAGTCAAAGTCAAAGCACTTTATTTCAAGTAGGCCAGTTACAGGTACTTTTGAATTGTCAAAAGACAAAATAAAATATTACAAAATTATGGTGCTACAGTCCCAGTCACAAGACATAATAACTGTGAAAGTACCGTAGATGCCCATTCCAAGGCGTAGATCTCTATGGAGAAGAACGGGCAAGAAACTCCATGGACACTCTTTTTCAATTAGGTAATTATTACAAATCATTTGTTACATCATTCATGTTGAGATTACACATTATGTGAGAACGATGTAGAAAGTTAAAAGTGTCCATAGTAAATATAAAAAGACAATTCAGAAATAAAATTAGAATCAATTAAAATAAACCATGGCAGCTAAGAGATGACCAGTCCCAACCGACAGCGCCCGTTCACGAACATGACACATGTATCAGCACCATTCAGCTCAACCATTTTGGAGGGATATAACACATTTGCAATATGTTACCCATATTTTTACGTTCCAACAGCAGAAATACAAGTTAAAACTATAATATACTATTAAAGGAGTTACAAAGCTGACAGCCTGACGCAGCAAGGAAAGTTTCCATTAAAAGCAAAGCCTTGCATTTGTAACAAAAAATATTCTTTGTGGAATCGCTTGGAACTGTAGCACGGGAATTTATTAAAATAGTTCCTTTTAATGTTACAAAGCAAATTAATAGTTGGATCTTAAGTAGGTATACGTTTGTAATGGCTGTTACCTATTCTTTTTGTGGGTTATCTCAATTAAATTGCATTTCTTTGATGAACTGCTTTGTTCGGCTAGTTGTTGCAAGCGTTACTGCTGATGGTTGGTGGTTAAGTAATGGGTTCGATGCCCGGGTTGGGCAAACTGCTTTTTTTTTGGGACTATCCACCCGTACTATTCCCAAACCACTGCAACTCCTGGAAGCCAGAATCAACAGTAGCGACCACCAGAAAAGCGCCGAGGCAATGAAGCTCGACGAAGTCCCGGAGAATGAATTTAACTGTCTTCGATCCCGCAACGAAATTAATCAGATAAGAATAACATAGGAGTAGGAAAAAAAACAAATTTCCATTTCCCTCCATATCAAGCACGAAACAGAACAAACAAGGCCAATAGGCACAAATGGCCGTTTACAACTGGGGTAAGCCCAGTTGCCTAGCACCACGGATAAAAAATAGCGTTAATATTAATTGGTCCTAACATTGTGAGCTGTTATATTGGCTAAGTGTCTTTGGATTTTTCCAACTGGAATATATCAGTAGCAGCCCAGTCTGAACTTGTGCTTGTGTTACATGAGACTTAAACAAAACCGACGAAATATTATACTATTATTGAGCAAGCGTGGTGATCAATGCTCGTGTCTTCTCCGTATGAGAAGAGGCCTTTGCCCTGCAGTGGAACAGTTACAGGCTGGTTTTATTATTATCTTCTTTATTTCAAATTTAGAACAATTTTCTACATTTTTAAATATTTCTTACAAAAATACCTAACAAACACATTTGAAAAATTAAAAATTAGAGGCTCACCAGTATCGGGAACAGGGTCCAATCTACCGGCGGTCAGGGCTTCAGAGAAAGGAACCTCCTAACAATACGAGCCGTGCCACATGTCGACAACCCACCATTTTACCCAACTGCCGAAGGAGGGTAGTGTGTTTATCAATCTATGTATGTTTGTTTCTATGTGGCGTTCCAGAGACCAAACGCGTTGGCCGATTTTGATTTGATGATTCGTACGTCAATCGATTCGTCTTAACCTTGCGAGTGTCACTGCCTACATTCATATTAGAAAATAGAAAAATGGTGGATATAACACTTATATGTTTAAGTGTACCTAATTGGAAATAAAATGTGAACTAAAAAGTTTTAAATAAAGAAAATTAATGAAAAAAATCAAAAAACACGACTGCTTAAAAAGCGAACTACAAAGACGTAAGCAAGGAGAAATCAAGCTGTGTCGGAGGATATAATTCTGGTTTTGATCACTCAGCTCGCGAATGCCTATGTATCCTCCGAGTGCACAGCTTGATTTCTTCTTGTTTACGTCTTTGTAGTTCGCTTTTCAAGCAGTCGGATTTTTTGATTTTTTGATTTTTTGAATTACCTTTTTTATTATTATAGTACTTTAGGGTTACCTGGTCAGGGTTGCGATAGTCCGCTGGATGCGGGACGCACGGGACATACTGTACTTGTATTTGGGGTTCTATTTATTCGTGTTTTTAACGAATTAGTCCAAGAGCGAGCGAAGCGAGCTCGGGAACTTAGGGTACCCCGACACGTATTGGATAACTTAGCTCCCGTAATCTTAAGTTACTTATGACCCTGCAGACAGTAATAGGAGTCCCAGCGGTGCTACACAAACAAATTGGACAAAATTTTATTTTTAAGTCGCTGTTTCAAACATTTGTATTCACCCAGTGTATTTCGCCCACATGTAAGGCATATTCATTATTTTTGACACCTTTAACTTGAATTTATTTTTGCTCGTTTAAATACTATCCATAACAGTTTAGATTAAAATTAAACAAAACAAAATTTATACATTTAAAATATTACACGAAAAACTCTGATATAGCAAATAACGCTTAAAAATGAATGTGGGGATAACGTTTCTCCAATCATCTATTATTCAATAAATTCACAGAACGTTGCTAATAGCCAATCAAATGTAGTGCGGATACACACAAAACGGTTGAATCCACAAAACAACAAAAACCGAAGTTGTATCAATATTCATCAACAATATTGCTCGTGGTTATTGATTATAGAAACTATAAAAAGGATAAAACAGCAGGTTTTACTAGAAATGGAAAACAATTATTCAATTAATTCTCAGAACTTTGCTAAAAGCCAATCAAATGTAGTGCAGACTTAATTAGAAATAGAAAAAACTCTCAATATGAATATATTACTGGATTATTGCAGAAACTGTAACTTTGTGAAATTCCCGATACGCGTATTGTAAGCATAAGTACTAGGCCAGACAAGGCAAAACTTTATGTAGTCGGGTTTATTTTTATTTCACTTATTTAATTACTTTTTGGGTTTTTTTGTAGTTAACTTTTTTCAAATACTTGAACCTTACGGGTTGCAAATAATATAATAATATTTGCAACCCATTTGGTTCAAATAATATTAATATTTTTGAAGTCAAAATTCTTTGGCGCACGTGATAGTCCCATTTTTAAGTACAATTTTAATTATACGTTTACTATTGAGAAGCGAACTAAAATTATGGTTTTAGTTTTCTCGTGTATTGAGAAATTCTTTTTATTTACGTCTTTTTAGTTTTCTTCTTTTGCAGTCGGGTTAATTTTAATTTTTTAAGTCAACTTTTTTTATTTAAAACTGTTTGGTTATAAACTTATAATATTTTTTTATCTAATTACCTTTAAAAATATAAGTGGTATATATTTTTGTAGATAAAAATAAATCTCTTAAATCCTTTTTGATACCATGGATTTGAAAGATAAAAAAAAATGGGATACCCGCAAAATGGGGAGGATGAGGTGATACGTGAGTCTTAGGTTCACTACCGCATTTCTAGACAAAGTTTTAGCGATATCACGTGACCCATCCCTTACGTTTTGGCATTTCCCACATCGCCATCGCTAATAGAATGGTAGTTTGTCTAGTGCCTCTAATCATGTAATGTTCATGCAAGTGTATAATAAATATCATCATTTAAGCAAAAAGACGTCCACTGCTGAACATAGACCTCCCCCAAGCCACGCTGATCGTTCCTGTGCGTCTCGCATCCATCGGCAATTTTCGTTTTGGGGGAAAGGGTTTGCCTTAATCGCCACGCTTGGCAGGCGGGTTGGTGATCGCAGTTTGTTGTTAAAGTGCTGCCGCCTATTCTCTGCTCCCTAAGTCGCCTCTTACGAAACCCACGGGAAGATATGGGATGGTGAAATTTTTAACGTCCGGCACAACTTCCCGAAAAATTCAATAAAAATATACCCGTATCTTATTGATCGGAAAGAGTTTACAAATATCACGCAATGTATTATAAACTTATGGTGTTTGCAATAGTTAGGTGACTAATACAAACAGAACATGGCGTTTGCATTCACTGAAATTGTACTAAAATATTGATTATCTACATTTTACTAATAATATGTGGTGAAGATATTGCCATTATCAATAGACAAATTTAGATTCCACAACTGAAACCCTTTGTATAATCTAAACGCATGATCGCACATTTGACAGTCGTTATTAAGACCCTCGACCATCCAAGCAACCAAACAATACAAATTCTTGATACTAATATAAATGTTCACACGATCACGATGGAGTATTAAGTTGAGTTGTTCACAGTTCGATTTCGAATCCAGGTGAATTATCGTCTCTCGAGACTTGATCTCAAAACTGTTGATCCATGTCAGACGACAGAATATGAGCCATTCTGCGAATTGTACACAAGATTTGTAGGTCACTTTGACAAGACTCTGTATCAAAGATATTGAAGAGACATGAGACACGTAGCTGCTACTTGGCAGACTTGTTACCTGAAGTTTTGAAAAAATTATCCATTCTAATACATATATTATTATAAATACGGCAGCGTGTGTATGTCTATCTATATATCTGTGCATTTTTGTTTTTTTCCAGAATTATGTTTCCTTGGAAAATGCGGCAGCGTGTGTCTGTCTATCTATCTGTGCATTTATGTTTTTTTTCAATCGATAATTCACAAAAATATACAAAAAAAATTTTAATGATTCAACTTGTACATGGATAGTTATCTGATAGGTTTGAAAGAGCATGAGTGCGGATTGAGGATGAATGAGTTGCCTGTCAAATGTCTTCTCTATGCAGATGATCAAGTTCTACTTGCATCGTCAGCAGAACAGTTGGAAGACATGGTGTCTGTGATGAATGAAGCTTTTAAGTTAAAAGGGAAGAGTATAAATGTGAACAAGACTAAGGTAATGGTGTTTGAGAGAGAAGACGATGTATCGGAGTATGAAGTGAAAATAAAAGATAAGAGTGTGGAGCAAGTAAACGTGTTTATACCTGGGAAGTATGTATTCACAAGTGTGTATTCACAAGTGTGTATTCACAAGTGTGTATTCACAAGTGTGTATTCACAAGTGTGTATTCACAAGGGATGGAAAGATTGAAGAGGATGTGGAAAGGAGAGTGAATGCAGGAATTAAAGTGAATGGTGCTATACATGCTGTTGTGACCAGCAAATCGATGTCTCTGGAAGCTCGACTCGCCGTTCACAACAGCGTGCTAGTGCCTACACTTATGTATGGAAGTGAAAGTTGGGTATGGCAAAAAAGACATAAAAGTAGGATTAATGCAGTAGAAATGCGTTCCTTGCGGAGTATGTGTGGTGTAACTTTAAATGGTAGATTGAGGAATGAGGTAATAAGACAATGTTGTGGTTTAAAAGAAGATGTAGTGACTAAAATCGAAAAGAGTATGATTAGATGGTTTGCCCATGTTGAGAGGATGAATGAAAGGCGACTAACGAAAGGTATTTACAAGGCAGACGTGAATGGAAATGCCGAGAGAGGACGCCCTAGAAAGACATAAAAACTAGTAACCTTAACGATCTCTTATTAAATTTAAAAAAATCTTTTTTGCAAAAAAATACTACCGACTTCCAAATAAAAAACTACAAAGTAAAAAATAACTTTATTTTTGGAAGTCGGATAGATTTTTTAGGTGATGTCTTCAGAAAAACCATGTGCGCAGTACTCATAACCGGCGTGTGTGTATGACTAGATGTATGAATGTGAGTGAAGCAAAAGAAGTATGTAAGGATCGTAGTAGGTGGCGTTCTGTAGTTTCTGCCTACCCCCATGGGAAAAAGGCGTCAGTTTATGTATGTATGTATTTTTTAAAGAATCAAACTTCGATTTAGCATCGTTTTGGTTGATTTACTAAACTAAGTAAAAATGTAAATAAAAAAAATACTTTTGTTAATTGTGTATACAGAATACAAAAAAAAAAAACGCAATAGTGATGGTGGTTACAGTCTCTAAATCTTACAGTATCTCCCGTTCATTATGGGTTTCTTCATTTAGTTCACCTTCTTTTACTTCTAATTTGGTGATAACATTAACATTTACGAGTTAAACTGTTTGTTTTATTGGTGGATAGGGAATTGAATATAGAAGTCTAATGCGTGTATGTTTGATTTATTGTATTAGATTATTGATTATAAACGTTGAGTATTAAATATATAGAAGTGCTATACGAGCTTTTGTACTGACAAATGCTCGTACAGCGCTTATATCTGCTCGCTGTCTTTGTTTTCTTGCTGAACCCTCTCTGGAGTCTTACTTTTAAGGCATTTATTGTTAATATTTTAGAACGAAGTAATACTATAAATAAGTACCTACCCAATAAACACTTCAAGTTGACACTCACACTACCTGAAAACAAACAAAACAAAATCATTATTTCTCTGTGATTTATCGGCTGCCAAAGACCATTTACCTAAACGCATAAACAAAAGAATACACAGTATAATTAAACTCAAACATCCAGTTAATGCAGTGCTATAATTCCTTCGTGAACATACTGGCTCCATGAACGAATTTATTTTTACTGTGGTCGCTCTTTCCCATTCGTTCGAGGTTATCTTGAGGGTTCGACCCGACGTAGTCTTCGTATTCGATCTTATGTAAAATATTCGGCTTTGCCTGCGTAGTAAGACAAATTGCTACTTAATTTTGGATTTGAATTTTTTCTTGGACTTATCTCTGGAAGAAGCTAGTTTGCCTAAAGCTTGCTGAGGTCAATGTTTTATGTAAAGAAAGATTTATTCACATAAGCCTGGATTCCGTGAATTTGGCTGTGGGTCGTTAATAAGCACAGGGTCAGTCCTCATTAGCCATGTTGGTTTTGGTTGATGATTCAATCTGTAAGCTTATTCTAAATGAGCAATATTTTGTCCTTGATGTGTGTGCCAAGTGTCTTCAATTCTAAATCTTGAAATAACACTGTATCTGCATCTTGTTGCAGCATTTTAACGTAAGTATCATAATATAAAGCTATTTTCAGTATCAATAAAGCAGAAGCAGTTCTACTGACATGACCTCTGAGTATGTTTCGGCCTTTCTTCTCAGAGTAGTCAGATAGGAAACGCCGACCTCATCTAGTTTTAAAAATATGATCGACATGTAAAAGTGTTTGTACAAACCAACTTACAGAAATAAAATCATTTATCATGGCTCCCACTATAGATATTTACCAGGAATATGTGAGACGGCATGCAGCTGAAGCGTCATATTTTTCCTATCATTCCTTAATACCTTCAAAATATACTTTGAAACTCTCTCCAATTGTGCAGCCCTTCAAAGAATTCACTCGTCAACACACCACGTGCACAGTTAATCTCGAGGAAAATACTGAATAAGTTCGTTTTCGAAAAACCATCTTCGGCAGATCTCACTTTACCCACACTTGAGCATTCAGCGCGCGGGCTCAGGTTCCCCCTCGCAGTCCGGAACGGAATTTTTACTATCAATATCATGGTGTTGAACTATGGCGATGTTTATGTGCTCGTATTATTTATAGTTTTCGCTATTTGTGGGGTCTTGTATTTATTTATAATGTTTGTTGTTCGCAGTAAATTGGATTACGGCTTCGGTTCTCTTCCCGACGTGTTTTATGGTGTGATCAACAGTGTTTCCAGATTTGTGAGATAGAAATAAAGTGGGGCATAAATGTTTCATTTTATTTGGGATTGAAATGATTTGTGGGGAAAGCGAAATAGCTGGAGGACCTAGATACGTTGGAGATTGAAGGCGTCTCATAAAACATTGGCTAAAGTTTGACTGATGTGTGGGTGGGTCGTTCAAATGGTAGAAAAGTATTCTTGAATCCGTAGCACGGTTCTTGAAAGTTCTTTTGAACTCGTTTTATTGATTTAAAATACCTGCTTTGTTACCTAACATAATATTGTTGATGTAAAACTTCTGTTTACTCTTTGTAATAAGAATTCCATATTACATTGGTTTTGCATTGTTCATTGTTGAAATTAAATTTATAACTATTATATTTTTCAAAACTTCTTTGTCTAAGAATTCTCGCCATGCTTTTTCCCGACCAAGATTACTCGAGCATATTACATTCCAAAGAACAGCTAGACAGTTGGAAATCGTTGCGAAAATCTATGCTTAATACTATACGTTTTTTTCATTATCAGGAAAAAACCTATATTTATAATGTAATTAAATAACCTATAGAGTACAGAGAATAATCAAAGTACATACTTAATTTCAGATGTATGACATATTGTTAGTACCATAGAAGAGAATAATAAGAAAGAAAGAAAACTTTATTTGTCAAACATGCGTTTACATGACTAATCAGACATGCATGGTATTGATTTAATAAATATTGTGAGCGTCCATGTTTTGCCAATAATGGCGTACAAAATTTGTAAGTATATTATTTTACATTTAATTGCATTTTACATGCAATCATTCTAAATATCATTACACAATACAAAACAAATAAATAATAATTGATTTAAAGATATTATAGTATAATTAAGTATATTATAGTCAAAATAAATTAAATAATGTCCAGAATATTCATTACTATGCAGTCAAGTAGAATCATTCAATAGTTAATTAATTTAAAATTCACATTATTCAATTGTTATTCTTAACTATGTACATTAGAAGCCGGTATAAAAAAGACCTTTTCATTTAAAAAACTCTACAACATTGTAATACACTTTACTAACTAAAAAAATTCTCAGCTTATTTTTGAAAAGTGCCAAGGGCATTTCTCTCCAACTTTTAGGTAATGTATTAAATATGATAGGAGCCATACAGAAAACACTGCTGTTGTCGCGCCTATTACGTGGGACTACTTCATCTAATCGTTTAAATCAGTGAGGATTTGTTTTAACAAAAACAGCTACTCCTAAAATGAACAGAATGGCAAAGTAAGTATTTTATATTTTTTGTAAGGCACGCAACTATCAGTAGGTTTAATTCTAAATATTGAACGAACGCATCTCTTTTGAGCCTTGAACACCGTGTCTTTTTCTGTCGAGTTGCCCCAAAAAATGACACCATAGCGTAGATGACATTCTGTTAAACCATAGTAGGCTGTAACTAATGCCAAGAAAACAGAATAGAAAAAGGAAGAATAACAAGGACGTATATAGGTTAAAATTTAAACCCCCATAATATAACATGAATTAGAACTCCATAAACGTTGCCAAAAAGAAACAAACTATTATAAAGCAGAGAGCACCATCAAACATTTTACAAGCACCAATAAAAACAATGATGTGGAACAATGGGAACTGTTAGTTTTATCGCCAAACGTATATTATGCAATAATTCAAGCGGGAAATGCAAGTGTTGAGAAAGTTCCGTAAACTGCTACTACTGTTCCAGTAGTTCCAAACTTGTACGTTTCGCTGACTTGCGAGAGCTGGCCTCGATGAAATTCATAGAAAATGAAGTAATTTAAAAGTTCCCTAGTGGTTTTAAGTTTTGCATCATTGGCGCCTGTCGAACCGCAAGGATAAGCATTTTATTTTTGATTTAGTAAGGGGGCAGAAATTATGTGACGGGAAAAGAAAGATGGTTCTGTTATAGAGAAAGGAAGATGTTTTAATACTGTGGGCTTACTGCGAATTTTTACTCGTGCTTGAACGCGTCCATTGTATTATCCTTCTTTGCGTGTCGATTAGACCAAAATGTGGCTACCTGGAAAGCTCAGTTACGGAAAGTGCAGGTGTTAGCGCATGCTGGGCGGAAAAGGAGGTTATGCATATCCTGTGAAGCGACTCCACACTGGCACCGTGTTTGGGATGGGTCTGGAATACGCCATTTTACCAGGTTATCTCTGCAGTGACCAAAATGGGCCCGCAATCGGTTCAGAGATTTCCAAAATGGCCACTGAAGTTCGTGCACAGGTGGGAGATACTCTACTGGAATGATGCAGTTTGGAGGAGTGGAAGTGGAAGAGTTGAAACTGGATAAGCACCGTCTGATGACAGTAATGGAAAACATTTTTTTTTTGTATAGCAAATTGACATAACATAAGTGGACGTTTGCGTTAACGCACCATTTTATTAAACCATCAGAATAATTTCTGAAACCCAATGATCTTATGAAGTCTGCGCGGCAATACAAACACAAGCTGACTAGCTTGAGTGAACTCAGTCCGTCCTGCGTCTGGCCGCGCCACGAACGTACGTTTTAACAGTATTTTTGTCTCTTTCTGACAACGGGTACCTATTTATATCTCTGTGATCTTTTAACCTACTCAGTGATGGAAATAAAGTTCCAAAAGTCCTATGTAGGTAGTTAAAGTCAAATATCGCCATGTTTTTTTTTCTTTATATTGAGTATGGCGTCTCTATTGGTAAAATCTCATTGCTGAAACCTCTGTTTTTAAATTTACAAAATTGTTGACGCTCAGCTACGTGGCACGGAAAAAAACACAGAACTTAAACAAAGTAAATTGTGCACACTTGGTAACATTCTTTGTTTTAAGCTTACTCCAAATTCAAAGCATGCTGCAATTCCAGATGTAAACGACTCCCGGAGCAATAAGGTGCTCGCATTGTACCAGTGAGTTTCAGTGGATTATAACATCTTTACATGGGTGCAGGTAGTTATCGAGTGAACATCGTATATGCATTACACGTCTTTGCTGGTACGAAAAAGATTATTAAAGTATAAAGAGAGAATGCACAAATACACTATATTTATGACCGCCATGATGAAAATCAAAGGGAACTTTTTCTAGACAAATTGATATTCTGTCTAAAAGTCAATATGGACAAAAGATATATCAGGACCATTAGAACCATTTAGATAAGGTCAATCTAAATGGTTCAAAAAGTAATTTTTGACAAACCATTTCGGTAACGAATGATAATGCCATACATTTTGAGCTTTTTGGCAATCGTTAAAGTGCCGATAGATTGTCACTTATCTATAGTAAAGTGTCAGAAAAAACTTCTATGAAAATGCAGTACCCATAGATTCCGCCGATAAAACTTAAGAAAACAAAAAATTACGATATGGTAAAGTTTATGACGGAACGGTTAAATTTTCTACATGATTTAAAATTTTAAGATGGTTAAACACAACATTTGTTATACAATAAAGCTTAATCCTTTTAATCCATCTTAAGCCCTCAGAGGGAAACAAAAAGATAAAATAAGCCACGCAAACTTTAGCCTACAAGAAATTAATGACCTGTGTATTACAGAAAAAGGATTGAGGCAACACTTTTTACCAACATTATGTAAACGCTTAGGAACCTTATGAAAAAGTTGATCACTTTAGTGCTATTATAATATCAAACATAATTTTATCTTAATTATGATAAGGTTCTAATACTTCATCTATATAAAAAAGGCAGTAATTTATAAAATCTATAAAAAGATTACACAGTACCTGGTTTCTAATGCTAATAAATGAAGTATAAAAGTATGGTTGAGGGTTTCAACTTTTAGTTACAGTCACCTATAAGTTAGTATCACAGATAACTTATGTTGCCAATCTCTTTGATCGCCGTATCGAGCCATTTCCTAGACTTATAACATCCTAAGGACTATGAACAAGAATTTATGCATGAGAAAGTTATTCATACCGCTATCTTCAAACTTTGACCGTTCCCAGGTAAAATGGAACCGATGAAATTTCAATTATGCTAAAGAAATGTTGAATGGAGAAAAAATCGGTTGACGTAGGTAAGGTAATAGCCATTAAAATCCAATTTAATTGACTTCAGGGCTCCTTGAGTTCTTCCCAAATTTGTCGCCAGGGAAATTCGTAGAAAACATTTGTTTGATAAATTGTTCTTTATTTTTTAGATTGCCGAATTTGGACTTTAGTGAGTTGGGAATAAGAATTTTCAAATTCATATGTACTTTCTAAGTTTATATTGGATATCACTGACAGCAGCGAAGGAAAACATCATGAGGAAACCTGGATTTACAGTTAAGGGCCTACATACGCTTTCTAAAGCATACTCCTTAGTAACGGTTAGTTTAAAAGGTTTGAAAAAAATATATGTTTATTACTAATTCATGTACATAATTTTGAACACAGGGTTTTTACGTGTAACTAATAGTTTTGCTTTAAAAAAATAATTAACAACACGATAATTTTCGCAACTTTTGGAAACTCCTCCAAAACGACTTGGATGTTTACTTAAAAATATTTTTACACAGAAAAATTTATGGCTGGTATTTCTTCATAACTAACATGGCATATGTAAATCAAATAATATTTTGCAAATAAAACTGTTAAAAAGGAGGTTCAATATTGATATTTTGGCATCGAGCGGGCGCACGGCCGGTACTGCGATAGCATTGGGGTGTATATATCGCCTTAATATAAGTCGCTTTGATGAAGCGTGGTAATTAGTGCTCTTGACTTATCTGTAAGAGAAGAGGTATTTGCCCAGCAGTGGGACACTAACAGGCTGGTATTATTATAAGCGAAGCTAGATCTTTATTATTGAGTTATTAATGGCCTAGCTACTAAGTAGTCTTCTCGCTATAAGCGATAAAATCTTATAACTTGCAATGAATAGTCTGTTCATGAATAATATATTGTAATAATTTGCCTAGTTTATTTCACACAGAAACACAAGACAATAAAACATCTCTCCCGAACTGGACCGAATAAATAGAAACAAAAAAATAGGTCCACCCCTAAATGTATTACCCAATCTCAATTTTAGTAAGACTATTTTATTTCCAGCGTTTTGTTTCATGTAAAATGCGAGAAAGAATGTTTCCAAGTTCCCAACATTTTTCCTTTAGATCTGGCATCTAGCCAGGATCCACCTTTCGCCTGGAGTTCGTACTTAGCCAGATTTGTGAAAACTTATACTGACATTTTCAACTGAAGCCTCCACAATAATCAGCTTCAAAGATGATAAAAGAGAAACATTTTCATTTTAAGAGTGTCAAAGTTTGTAAATTCTATATTCTCCAAACCAACTGCTTCTTAAGCTTTGGTTAATTGATCAGGATCAAGACGCACAACACTGCGAAATGCATTGCCGAACACATAATCCTTCTCACCGCTGACGCATACCGTGACGGAACCAAATACCATTCCAGACGTTTTTCATTTATATTTCCCGCACCGAATACCCAAGCAAGTGACATTTAACCGGTCGTGTGCCCGCACTTTAGATTCAAACACGTATAATTGCATTTGCATGTCCATAGAAATTCAGGTTGTAAGGCACCAACTTCAAGATAAAATAAAAATAAATCACTTACTTTACCTACTTTATCCCACGTTTTGGTAGTACACGTACATAGTTATTTTCACGCTCTTATCCGGCCATTGCCCTCTCACCAATTTAATAAAACCTAACATTTATAATTTTCTGTAGTTGACTTACACAATTTCGGCAGACGATCCGGTTTTTCTAGAAAACTAAAGTAACAGCCTTTGGGTCCTAAGTTATTCCGACCCGCTTTTCACGTAAGCACCCCGCCGAGTCCTTTGATATACGGGTCTGTTCGCCCAGATATTTGATTATCCTTACCTGCGTAGGACAACGATTTTCCCACAGTTATGAACGAAAATTTTGCTAGCTTTTTTTTTCATTTTGCTACGTTGGCGGTAATGTTATGGATTTATTTTTGGTTAAATTAGTTTGAAGTTTGTGATGTGTTTTAAGTGCGGATGCTATGCTTGCTTTGTGGAACAATGCAATTATGTTTAACTAGCAATTCCCTGCGGATTCGCTCCTGTGGCATACCCCACAGGACCAGTTATCGGATTAAAAAAAAAGCTATGTCACTTTCTATTGGTGACAGAATTTTCAGAATCGGTTAAGTAGTTTTTGAGTTTATTCATCACAAACAAACCTTCCCTCTTGATAATATTAGTGTAGATTGTTAATTAAGTCACCACTATGAAGATTAAGTGCGGTTTGAAAAGAGGCGGACAAGAGGACAGAATTAATACTAAGGGTAAACGACCGGAAGTTCTCGCATAATCAGCGAGACCTGAGCAGAAATGTATCACTTCAACACTCAGTAGTTTCAGTTGAACATACAATTAATCAAGTATTTTTTTTTATCTCGTATAGACTCGCGCTTGACCACCATCTCACCTGATGGTAAGCGATGATGTGGTCGACGATGTAGCACGCTTGCCTAGAAGTAACCTATTCACTCTTGACTTAAATACCCCTAGATTGTAGCTATCGGGAAACACAGATTCCGGCAGGGAATTCCACTCCTTTGCTGTACGCATAATAAAAGTATTCTCAAAACGTTTAGTGCGTATGGGTGGGATGTCCACCATGTACCGATGGCGCATCGCCGTTTGTCTGGTAGTCCGATGATGAAACGGGCTGGGCGGAATTAGATCATGCAATTGCATCGCACACTCCCCGAAATGTAATCGATAAAAGACCGACAAGCTGGCAACTCGGCGACGATGTTCAAGGCTCTGAAGCTTTGACTAAACCAGTGCCTCATCGCCGATGAGCCTCTTGGCCCGCTTTTCGATCGACTCTAGTGCATCAAGCTGGTATTTGGCAGATCCGTCCCAGAGATGAGAACAGTACTCCATGCATGATCGAACTTGCGCTTGATACAAGCTGAGCAGCTGTTCTGGCGTGAAGTACCTTCTCACCTTTGCATGGATACCCAATCAAGTTTGATAATCTTAGTTTTTCTGAGAGTCGCCGAGCTTCATTACCTTTGCGCTATTCTGGTAGTCGCAACTGCTAACTCCGGCTTTCAGGAGTTGCAGTGTTTAGAAATAGTTATAGATGTATGGATGTTTAACCCATTAAAAACAAACTTGCTTTTCATGGCATTTTTCTATCTCCTACCATCTCTGAAGTTTCGAATTCTACTGAACTTGCTTGTTAAATCAAACCCATGCTTAACCAAACGTAGACCTTTTATAAAGCATTACACTTGCAAAACCGCACGTAGTGCACCATATATTTCAATTTAACTTAAGTTTATCTAATCAGAATATCTAATAGTATTCCTTGAGGACGCTTCTAGCTCGGAACACCGAAAATCCTTTGACTATAATTGAGTGTCTTTAGATATAACTACATGTAGATTATAAGACGAAGCACACAACCTAATTTAGTTAGGTCAGTTTTGGCATAAAGTCTTTAAACTTTAATGTCAAATCTTATGTAATTTAAGTGTTGAGATAACTGATTATTTGTTCCTTTACTTTGTAAGCATAATTAGGTAGTTTAGGTTTAAGTTGCATTATGTATAGCTTAATTTATTTTAATAACTATATTGTGTTTCATAAGGTAAGGTAAAATAAAGTGTTTTAATATAATAAACCTGATTCTATGAACTTTTTACCTAAACGTTTTTCTTTTGCCTGACCTTTTTAGGGTTCCGTAGTCAAAAAGGAACCCTTACAGTTTCACCATGTCCGTCTATCCGTCCGTCTGTCCACAGCTTAGCTCAGAGTCTTTTAGTGCTAGAAAACTATAATTTGGCATGGATATACATATTAATCACGCCGACAAAGTGGTAAAATAAAATCATGAAAATAATTTAAAAAGGTAAAGTGGGAATGTTTTACCATGGCAAACCATGGTAACCATGGTATGCCATTCAAAAATATGATGGGTCTTTGAAAACAATTTTTCGATTCAGGAATCCGTTTCCGTAAAATTAAGCTTTAAATTGCAAATTTTTGTTAGGGTCAAGTGTGCCCCTGCCAGCTAGCTAGTAGCAAGCGGTTGCTTTTGGATATGTGAAAAAAATCACGGCAGTAGTATTCAATATAACGAAATTAAAAAGAAAAGTCAAAGTCAAAGCCATTTATTTGCATTAAATGCGGTACAAAGATGGTATAAATAAGTTATTAGCACAATGACACATTTCGCCATAAGTTGGCATGCAAATATTAAGATATGAGTTAAGGTGCTTACAATAAGCAGATCTCATAACACATTATTTTTATTAGGTATTTAACCTGTTAAGTTTAGTAAACTCTTCAAAACACTTAGTTTACTTACTTAAGTAGACTATGAAATTATATGGTTAACAACACATAAAATATAAATCAAATAATATCATAAAAGGCAGTAGGTAGAAATTACAACAACTAATAACAAAATAATCTACAATACATTCCTGTAATGATAAGATTGACATGGAGTTTTTTTTAGAAATTCGTTTATAGAATAAAAGCTGTGAGAAATGAGCCACTTTTTTAAAACTATACAGAATTTTCTGTAAGGGAGATCGGTTATAAAGGAGGGTATAGAATTATAAATAAGAGGCGCCATGTAAACACAACTACGCCTAAATAATTCGATTCTGGGTACAGGCAATTCTAATACATACTGTGTAACTTTTCGTTTATTATTGTTATTTTTAGTATTAAATAGTGAATAATTAGTTTTTACAAATTTAGCGATTTCATATATATACATACAAGGAACGGTGAGGAGATTGTGTGCTTTATATACTGGTCTGCAGGAATCAGTCCAGTCCATATTAAAAATGGTGCGGATGCATTTTTTTTGTGCCAACAGAACTCTACAAAGTTCAGAGGAGTTTCCCCAGACAATGATGCCGTAACGGATGACTGAGCAAACATAGGCATGATACACCATTAGCGCAGTTGGTTTGGATGTCTCATCTTTAACTTTTTTTAGAGCAAAAACAAACCTATTAATCTTCATGCATATTTCATTGATATGCTCCCTCCAGGTGAAATGTTCATCGAGTGTTATACCCAGAAATTTTGTTGTTTTTATCTGTTCTACTATTTGATCCCTATGTTTTATTTTAAGATGAATATTTTTACTCTTTTGTGTTTTAAAATTTAATATTTTAGTTTTATCAACGTTCACTTTTAAAGCATTTATATCTAACCATGTAACTATTTTATTCAAACTGGTATTTATATTAGTCTCATGTGTTTCATGATTTTTACCATCTAGGATAACTGTTGTGTCATCTGCAAATAAAACACACTCTTGTTCTATTTTTTGAGGAAGATCATTGATATATACAAGGAATAATGGAGGGCCCAAGATGCTCCCCTGCGGAACTCCAAAGTAATTTTGCCGAGGCTGAGAGTTGAAGTTGATGAGACTGTTAACTTTGTCATCAAATTTTGTAATTTGGGTAGTCTGAGTTCTATTGGATAAATACGATTTAAACCATTCCAGTGCTGGTCCCCTAATACCAATACTAGATAATTTGTCGATTAGAATGGAATGATTTACAAAGTCGAAGGCTTTACTTAGATCTAAAAACAAAGCTGAGCTTACACTTTTAGAGTTAATGTTATTTATTATAGATTTGACTAAACTAAATGCTGCTAGTGAGGTGGATTTATTTTTCCTAAAACCGTATTGCTCTTTTGCAAGCATATTATATTTGTCTAAGAAAGAGAGGACTCTTTTGTACATGACTCTTTCAAATACCTTGGATAGAATTGGAATTAGAGCAATCGGTCGGTAATTGTTTTTATCAGTTTTAGAGCCTTTTTTATGCAATGGTTTTATCTATACTAATATTATAAAGAGGTAAAATTTGTAAGTTTGTAAGTTTGTATGTAGGGGGTAATCTCTGGAACTAATGATCCAATTCTAAAAATTTTTTCACTGGTAGAAAGCTACATTATTCCTGAGTGCTATAGGCTATATAACATCACGCTACAACCAATAGGAGCGGAGCATTAATGAAAAATGTTGCAAAAACGGGCAAGAATATTACTTTTTGAGGGCTTCCGTTGCGTGCGCTACGTAAACAGTTTCAGTTATGCAATCATGTATGTAGGGTAGGTAGAGTAGGTAGGGTAGGTGTTGGGTAGGTAAAAAAAATGAGGAGAAATTAAATAAGGGCCGCATGTTTCTTAACAAATGTATTTTTTTGCCGTGAAATTGTTGAATTTTCGATCACTCAGGAATCGACACTATTTTTATCTATACTTAATATTATAAAGAGGTAAAATTTGTAAGTTTGTATGTAGGGGGTAATCTCTGGAACTAATGATCCAATTCTAAAAAATTTTTCACTGGTAGAAAGCTACATTATTCCTGAGTGCTATAGGCTATATAACATCACGCTACAACCAATAGGAGCGGAGCATTAATGAAAAATGTTGCAAAAACGGGCAAGAATATTACTTTTTGAGGGCTTCCGTTGCGTGCGCTACGTAAACAGTTTCAGTTATGCAATCATGTATGTAGGGTAGGTAGAGTAGGTAGGGTAGGTGTAGGGTAGGTGTAGGGTAGGTGTAGGGTAGGTGTAGGGTAGGTGTAGGGTAGGTGTAGGGTAGGTGTAGGGTAGGTGTAGGGTAGGTGTAGGATAGGGTAGATACGTAGCCAGTTGACGGGAGCGAAGCCGCGTGGGACAGCTAGTAATAGATATTTTGAGTTTATCCGGGAAGCAGCCTTGTTCTAAAGATAAATTAATAATATATGAAAGAGGTTCTGCAATGAATGGGGATATTTTTTTTAAAAGGTCTGTAGATAAGTTATCATAACCAGTGGATTTTGTGTTTTTTAATGATTTTAAGATACTAAAAACTTCAGCAGGGTTTGTAGGATTTAAAAAAATGCTATTGTCATTGTTTTTAATATCTTGGTTATATGTGTTATTCTGTAAAGTAGCGCTGTTTTCAACAATATCAATGAAAAAGTTGTTAAATATATTTGCTATATCTGAACCTGATGTGGCAGTAACACCATTATCTATTATACAATTAATATACTCTCGAGACCGTTCGTTACCTGTACAGCTTTTTACAATATCCCAAGAAGCTTTACTTTTATTTTTTGAGTATTCAATGTGCTTAAGATTACATAAGGATTGCATATTATGAATACATTTCCTTAACATTTTCGAGTACACCATAAATCTAGTTTTGTTTTCATGCGTTCTGTTTACATAATATTTATATCTTAATGTTCGTTTAGTGTTACTACTAATTTTAACTCCTTTTGTTGTCCATTTTAATTTATTATCTTTGAACTGTTTTTTTACTTTAATCAGAGGGAAACATAGTTTATAAAATAATGTTAAAGTATCATGAAACGAATCAAAAGTATTATTCGTGTCTGAAATTTTATAAATATCCGAAAAAGATAATTTACTTACGTGTTCAATGAATTTGCTAACATTATCTTTACTCAGGTCATTCACAGTCATGAAGTAATGGCCAGATATGGCGAAAACGATCACAGTTAATAGGCTTTACAAGTTTACGAGTAATAAATTGTCAACCAACTTATAAAATACTAGCTGACACCCGCGGCTTCGCTCCCGTCAAAATTATGGCCTATGTTACTCGGGAATAATGTAGCTTTCCATAGGAGAGAGAATTTTTAAAATCGGCCCAGTAGTTTCGGAGCCTATTCGGTACAAACAAACAAACACAAAAATCTTTCCTCTTTATAGTATTGGTATAGATAATTATGTGTGATCCACCGAAACCGTTTAAATGTTCATGAAACAATTAAAACCCTCATCTTAGTTCGCATTATTGTGCAACTACGGAACCCTCCCTATTACAGCGCGTGGCCTGACACGCACTTGGCCGGTTTTTTTATTTTCCCGTTGGCGTAGTACGTTAAAGCGGCTTTTCCGATTAAGCTATTTCGGTTGGTATTGATAAATATAACACGGCTCTACAACTACAAAAATACGAAGAGTATAACTGCCCGGAAAATGTAAAAAATCTTTACACAGTAGATCCGCAGGGCAAAGCTAGTTAACTATTCTCCTTTGCAGAAACATAACTGCTATAAATAATTCCGGCCCCACATTAAGCTTTGACAAAAACTTCGAACTGGGTTCAGTAAAAAGTTCAGGAGCACCGAACGTTCCTCTCTCACTATCAACCTTAATGTTCAATGTACGTGATCCATTAAGAGGTAGGTAGGATAGTGGGATCGTACTAATTTAATACTCAAGATAAAAACGGCGAGCAAAAAATTTGAAATGAAAATCTTAAGTTTTGTGAAAATGGAGAATCGTTTTATGATGAGCGTCATTTAGAGCGTGACTTGGTATCAGAGCAGTATCCGCAATGTTGAAGAAATAATCTAAGGTAGTCTTGCAGATTTCTTTCTTAAGTACTTTTTAAATTTCACAAGTAAACCTGGCCTGGCATTGCCTGGCACTTAACGTTAATTAGCTTCAGAGCCATGTTTAATTTAAAAACTGGCCAAGTGCGAGGCGGACTCGCCCACGAATGGTTCCGTACCATTATCGCAAAAAAGGCAACAAAATCACGTTTGTTTTATGGGAGCCCCACTTCAATATATTTTATTCTGTTTTTAGTATTTGTTGTTATAGCGGCAACAGACATACAACATCTGTGAAAATTTCAACTGCCTAGCACCTATCACGGTTCATGAGATACAGCCTGGTGACAGACGGACAGAGAGACAGACGGATCGCAGAGTCTTAGTAATAGAGTCCCGTTCTAACCCTTTGGGTGCGCCCTACTTCATACGATCATCATCATCTGCCTAGCCTTTTCCCAACTATATTGGGGTCGGCTTCCAGTCTTACCGGATTCAGCTAAGTACCAGTGTTTAACATGGAGCGACTGCCTATCTGACCTCCACAACCCAGTAACTGGGTAACATGGTACCTCTTGGCAAGACTGGTGTCAGATCTCAAGCTTCTGACTACCCGTAACGACAGCCAAAGATCTTCAAATGACAGCCGGGACCAACGACTTAACGTGCTTTCCGAGGCACGGAGGAAACTCGGTATGTTGAAATGGTCACCCATCCACGGACCAACCTCGTCAAGCGTTGCTTAACCTTGATGATCCTTGGGTTTTCTTGGCTGTTATTATTTAGCCAAGAGCTCTTAGCTGCACCCTACTTCATACGATATGACCGTATTATTTATTCTTGCATGTATTCACGTATTTGAGCAAACATATATCAATCTTTATCTTTAGTAACAAATTGTGGAATTACGATGAAACGCAATTAGAAAATGAAAAAATTATGTTTGAAAGAATTGTGAAGATCTAATTACAGTCAAGTTGTAATGGACATTCTGGCTAGACGTGGATATGACTGATGGGGTACAAAGCTTTGACCAAAAGGTGGCCAAAGAATCCAGAGGTTCTAGTTAAGTGAGATTCTATCATTGGGAGCGTGAAGATAGCGTTTGGAAAAATGTAAAAAAAACAAATTGTTATAGAAATAAAAAACCCGACTGCTCAAAAATTATTAACTGAAAAGAGAAAAACAAGTATCCACTACGTACACTTTATACATTAAATATTATGAGGTGCTGCCAGAGCGGTGACAAACGAAATGTTGGTAGGTATTGCTAATTTGTTTGTTTGTTTGTATGGAAAAAATCAACTGGTCATGCGAAGTACGACAAACGCACCGCCGCCCGCGGCGCCGCAGCAGTCTCGCACCAAACGTCTTAATTGAAATAACCCAAATTGGGTGCTTCCAGTCTGCAATGATGACGTTGATGGGCTGTAATTTCCACACTAAAACTGAATTTGAACAGAACAAAAATCAAATAATCTAGAACTAAACCAAATTCATGTTGCAGTTACTATAAAACGAAGCGTACACGTTAAATAACACTATTCCAGTACACAAACACTAACATATAGTTACTACACAATAAAGTTTCAAAATAGCTTTCTATAACAATAAAAGGGCCCGTAAAGAGAAGCCACAGATTTGTGTTGTGGCCCAACGGGCTATATTGATAAAAATAAACGCGCCCAATCTATTTGGAATTGAATTTGGTAAGAACGCATAAGAATCTTTATGGTAGGAGATTTAAAAGTAATTGTTGCACTTAAATGAGACGGTTCAACTGATTTTGGTTATGGAGAATAAATGTTGCAAGAACGGTTACTTGAGATGGTCCATGATGATGATAGAACGATGGAAGCCGTTAAATTATACAATGGAATCAGAGGAAGAGTGCGGGACAGTATGATGCTGTATTAGCTGGATTTATATATGACTAGCTGTTGCCTGCGGCTTTGCTCCCATGCACCACCCCACAGGACCCAATCCCCCTCATCCCCCCGTCAAAATTATAGCCTATGTTTCGGGAATAATGTAGCTTTCTATTGGTGAAAGAATTTTTCAAATCGGTCCAGTAGTTTCGGAGCCTATTCGGTACAAACAAACAAACAAACCTTTCCACTTTATAATATTGTATAAGTATAGACTAGCTTCTGTCCGCAGCTTCGCCTGAGTGAAAAGTGTTTTACTATCCTGAGATAACATTATATTGGAATATAAATCCAGACTATAATCTATCTCTGTGCCAAATTTCATCTAGATCCGTTAAGCCGTTCTGGCGTGATTGAGTAACAAACATACATCCATCCAAACTTTCGCATTTATAATATCATTAGTAGAACAGTAGGATGTAAAAGCCCAAACTGAAGGCCGATGGGGCTTAAACATCCGCTTGATGCGAGAATCATGGGACCGATCGATGTGGCAACGCTTAGTAGAGATCAACAGTAAACGTTTTTCGGCTGAAATCATTATGAAAAGGTATACTTTACCACAAATAACGGGATTCATGATAAAAACGGATACAAAACATCTTTTAACCCAGTTTCTTTGCTGAAAACTACAGCACAATATGCGGCATCTGAAGAAATTGCGGTTACCGAAAATTTGTTCAAGAACTCGATCGAAGATTACTAGCAAGTCGGATACCAAGAAATACTCGTAAAACAAACTTCAGAACAGACTGTTTGTGACACTAGCGGCCTATAACCGCTACGAACTAAAACCAATTATGTTTTGTGGCCGTAAATCTTAGTTGAAGTTCACAAATCATAGCAGATTGTCACCCCATCGTGGACAAAAACAACAGTGAATTATTTGTCTTGGCCTACCAACGCAAGAACCGATTTTCTAAGTTTTTTGGGAGCTGAAACCTCTTACGTTACTCTTGATTAATTTATATGTCTGCGATTGACATAACAAACTTTTAAACTTATGATTAGTTTAAGCGCTGATATTAGCATATTTTCATTCAAATTTCTATCTAGAATTACAAAAACAGATTCTGCTAATTAGTATTTGAATAAAATTAATCATTATTGTTGTAGTTGTATTTTCCTTCTACATAATAATCAGTAACATTTTTGCAATGTGTACATTACGTTTATTTGATTCCTATAATTATTATTGTGATTTATTTATTTATTTGCATTTTTATCTAAATGTTATTTAATGTGATATTTTTTTTGTTTAATTTACCTGAATAATCGAATTTAATTATTATTTTACATGCCTTTGACAATCTCGAGACTCTGGGGTCCCGGTCCTTTGAAAGGCGTGCGGAACTGAAGCCAATTCTCTGCGGCCTTTTTAGGTATGTCTGATACATACCTAAAAAGGCCGCAGAGAGTTGGCTTCAATTTAATTAATATTATTACTATTGCTATAACAATATAGAAAATTATACTCCAGGGGGAGGACCTGGAGATCCGTAACACAGGATGTCCTAACTCCAGTCTCTCGCAAAGGAGCTACTAACCTGTATTATGATTACATGTAAGTCAACCTTTGTGGAGAGAAAAAAATAAATTTTATTATTGATTTATT
Source organism: Orthosia incerta (assembly GCA_948252205.1). Lineage (NCBI taxonomy): Eukaryota > Metazoa > Arthropoda > Insecta > Lepidoptera > Noctuidae > Orthosia > Orthosia incerta. The sequence continues at coordinate 26,095,724 of OX411746.1, forward strand.
TGTATAATTTATAACAGGAACTACTGGTATTCAGCTGCATCTTGTTTCACTTCAAGCTGAAACCATCATATTGGAATAAGCAGATTATGATTATCATAGCTAAAAGTTGGATTTATCATAGTACCCATGTTCCTACTGGTTTATCTTACAGCGGACAGGATATGTACTACTGAGTAATGCCAACTCATCGGTTCATAAGTAAAATGGATTAGATGAGGTTTGGAGAAGTTTTTCTATGTTTCTTTATCACTGTAAGTATAGATAGTTCAACTCTCACCTGTGCGCCTCAACAACTCTCCCAGCTGTATACACAAGCGCACGCACACATGGCGCCGCGCGCATAGGTGAGTTCAAGGGCGGACCCAGGTTTTTTTTCTGGGAGGGATGTTCTTTCTGTTATTTTATTCATATATTTTAACTGATAATTTGATTTGCTTCTAAGTATGTACTGTGATGGAATCTCCACAGTGAGATGAGTGATGAGTGTGGTGAGGCCCTCCTTTAATCTAAAACAATATATAATGGTACATTTAGGACAGGTACACTTTTGAGCCACTACCAAATGACCCAATTTGCCTCAAATGAATTGATCCATGAATATCATTCAGTGGCAAAAAAAAACGATTTGACTATAATTTAGTACCGTCAGTTTATATTTTCAGCTGAATATTTTGTCACGTTCCTGCACTAAATATCATAAATCGACGCAGTTGTTTTGGTCATGCCGTTGGTGAGCTTGATTTAATAGAGCTGACATTTATAGCCAACCTGCAATATATTGCAGTTTTTTAACCGATAATTGGATTGGAATAGTAATAAAAAAATATCATGTTCGAAAAAATAACCTGAAAATTCCTAAATAGAATTAAAGATATTTTGGAATAACACCTTGAAAATTCGTTATGGTTTCTGCGATGTATTAAATAAAATTATGTATAAGCGAGGTCGAGATCAATCACCCTTGTATTAAATTTTCAATAGTCATGGTAAATCTCAAGAGTCGTTACAAAAGAGAGTCGAATATCACAATAAATCGGTTCAAAAAGTACGTCATTAACAAAATTATATTACTGGCAGGCTGATGTCAGAAACAATAATGTTCGTGAAATCATAATTATAGCAGTCGCCATTTTTGAGCTCTCGGTAACGCGTTCAAGTTCATCGAATCGAGAATTCCAATATTGGCAATTAGTTGTACTTTAAAAGTGATGATACAATAAAATGCAGTTTGTTTTTGGAGAGCAGTGGTGGCTCAGTGGTATCGGCTGCGACTTACAAGTTGTAGGTCGTGGGTTCGAGCCTAGGCAGGCGCTTTACTTTGTGTAAATTATTTCATCACCACTGCTCTCAAAACGGTGAAGGAAAACATTGTGAGGAAACCGGCATGTCCTAGAAGCAAAAATTCGAAGACATGTGACATCGACCAACCCGCATTGGGCCCGCGTGGTGGATTACGGCCCTTTCCCTCTCACAGAGAGGAGGCCTGTGTCCCAGCAGTGGGAACATTAATAGGCTGATGATGTGATGTGATGTGTGTTTTTTTTTTACAAGTTTTGCTGCATTCATAATGAATTTTAATCACTTTCAGCCTGATTTGTAGAAACTTGTTGTATTGTATAGAAATTTGTTGTATTGCAATATGTGGTTAGCTAGCGACCTCGACAGTGGATCATATATTATTCTTGCTTAACTGTTGATTTATTTTTTACTTCGATGGTCCTAGTTTATCATAATTATGTGACTTCAAGTTACAGCTGTATTAGCTATATGTAGGCGGGCACGCCCTTTATGTCTGGAGGCTTTATAATTCGGGTACTAAGTTCCGTTTACGTTTTTATTTTTAGTTTTTATTTTCGCTTGAGTTTAGATTTCGATGTTTCTGTTGGTATATTGGCGTGTGCTAGCTGTCATTATGGAAAATGTATTTTATTTAAATTTTTGTGTTAAGTAATTTAAATTATCTGCATAATATTGTATAGAATCAAGTTTTTGTTTTTTTTCTAACTGAACAGACAGCTGTGCTGCTGAGGAGTTTGTTGCGCCACTTCTTCTTCCCAGCAAAAGCACTAGGAAGTGGTGAAGGGCGGGCGTTTTTGGGGGACTGTCTTATGTAATTTTGACGTTCGGAAAGTGCTGATCTCAGCCTAGTTTGAATAAATGACTTTTGAATTTGAAAAAATTAAATTAGATTTACATTTATTAGCTAATTCATATTATCTATTGAAAATAGTAATAATGAATCTATTGGTAGGTAGAGGACCTACCAATAGATTCATTATTACTATTTTCCAAAACTTTACCCTTATAAAAGTCATAATTAATTTGATTTTAATTCTTACAAATATTTTGAAATAAAACCATTACTTTTTAATCAGACAATAAACATTTTCATGATAAAATTATGATTTAACATAGGTCATTTATTCCTATTTGTACCAAGCAAATCATCTTCAAAACGGAGTCAGATAATTTCGACAGTCTCGTCTTGCTCTTGACAACAACTCTTGGCTGTAAATCACGGACTAAGTCGTCTAAACTCAAAACAATCTGTTATTGAATAGTTGAAAAGGTTATGTCCACAGAGTACGGAACGCGGCGAACAGAGACGCCATTTTTTTGGGTTCCGTACCCAAAGGGTAAAAACGGGACCCTGTTACTAAGACTTCACGATCCGTCTGTCTGTCTGTCCGTCTGTCACCAGGCTGTATCTTATGAACCGTGATAGCAAGACAGTTGAAATTTTCACAGATGATGTATTTCTATAGCCGCTATAACAACAAATACTTCAAACAAAATAAAGTATATAATATTTAAGGGGGGCTCCCATACAACAAACGTGTTTTATTTGCCGTTTTTTGCTCGATATTAATAACGGCAACAGGTAGACGCTTGAAATATTTACAGAATATCTAGTTGTATATTCACTTTAAAAAATTGTTATTATTAAATAAAAATAAAATAAATTAAGGGGGACTCCCATACAACAAACGTGATTTTTTGCCGTTTTTATGGTTCCGTACCCAAAAGGCAAAAACGGGACCCTATTACTAAGACTATCGTGGACGATCCGTCTGTCTGTATGTCTGTCTGTCTGTCCGTCTGTCACCAGGCTGTATCTCATGAACCGTGATAGCTAGACAGTTAAAATTTTCACAGATGATAAAAACAGAAAAACATAAATATTTAAGTGGGGCTCCCATACAACAAACGTGATTTTTTGGCCGTTTTTTGCGATAATGGTACGGAAGCCTTCGTGCGCGAGTGCGACTCGCACTTGGCCAGTTTTTTTTATTTGTCTATAGGGTCGCGTTTAACCACTATCTCGCCTGATTGTAAGCGATGATGTGGTCTAAAGTGAAGCTCGCTTGCCTCGAAGAAACCAATTCCCTCTTGATTTAAATACCATTAAGGTTGTAGCTATCAGGAAACTAATACTCCAGCAGGAAATACCACTGCTTAGCTGTGCGCACGATGAAAGTATTCGCAATCGCTTTGTACGTATGGGTTGCTTCGTATCGGTGGCGCATTGCCGTACGTTTGTTGTTCGATGATGGTAAGGGCTAAGCGGAATCAAATTATGCAGTTCAAGTCGATGTTCAAGGCTCTGGAGCTTCGAGGAAACCAGTGCATCGTTGCCGATAAGCCTCTTAGCCCTTTTGTCAATCAACCTAAGTGCATCAAGTTGGTATTTGGCAGTTCCGTCCCGAAGGAGATAGCAGTACTCGATGCACGTCCGAACTTGTGCTTTATACATTTTATTAATTGCTTGCATCTGCACGCGGCTTTATCCGAGTAAAAAGTCATTTGTATCCGAAGGGTACTTAAATTACTATCGGAATGAGCATTTTACGTACTAAACCATGTCACAGTCTATTAGTGTTTCTGTCAAGTTTTATCAAAATTCGCTTAGCGGTTTAGACGTGATAATGTAATAGAAAGATGGAGATATTTTCTAATCTATAATACTTATATTAAGGATATAAACATGGATATTAGTAACAAAAACGGTAGACATGGATGTTAGCACAAGTTTAGTCTATTAAAGCTATGTTTCGGGTTGCTAATTTCTATAATTAAAACGTGATACTCACTGACACGCTTGGTTTCTGTGGAAAGTTTTGACAATGCCGTGTCTAGAAATGACTGCTGTAGCGTCTCGATGCTCTGTGGTTATGCCAGACTTATTAATTTAAATAAACCCGACGTTGTGGTTCATGCCTATATTTAAGGTCCATTTTCTTAGCAAATAATTAGAAATTGGTCTGGTGTACTAACGAAGCCTGTTTGTTATAGACTTAAATTAACAATTTTAGATAGAGTATTTTTTAGTTAAAAGTGAACCAATAGTCAAATATTTAATAACAGATACATCTTATAAAATAATTACTTAATCAATTAAATCTGGGTAACGATATCATAGAGCTGGTTTCAATAACTTTTATTTTTCTTGGAGGAATGCTCTTGCATACTGAACTGCCACTGGGGGATAGTGCAGCTATGTGGGACTCCAATCCACTAAAACTGCACGGTGTCCTCCTGTGCCACTTATGGCGGGAAAACGGGCACGCGTTAACACTCACCGCGAAGCCGCCGCGGCTGTCCGTCACCGGACTGCCGCGGCGGTCTGTGTGTCGGACAGCCGCGGTCAGCAGCGTCGGTCGGTGCCTCTGGGGAGTACCCCTCAGCACCAGCGCACCACACACTTTCACACCCCTGACCAACGCAGGGACCTAACCTGCACATGGGTGCCAGACGACCCAGTGTATGGAACCCTTAGTCCCTTTGTAACGGGTCAAGGTAAATAGCCCCGCCACCTACCATTTTTCGACCGCATTGGACAGGGAGAGCAGCCAATGCTATACCGACACTCCTTCTCCCCTGCAGCCCCACCGCGTCTGCCATCAGACGGTGGCGACCCCGTCCAGGCGGTGGAAGGTAGGCAGAGCTGCGCACTGCATTAGCAGCACTCCTCTCCCGCCGCGGCCTCTAACCGTCACCCACGATATCGTATGGTTATGGGAAGCCTCATACGACATCGCGGCTCGCCTCAGTTGCGATATCGTCCGAGCGGCACCGCAGCCTACTTGTTGGCCGCTACGCATTGGCGGCTTAATCGGCAAAAGCCCTAACGAGTGGCAGATTCAACGTGGTTGACCAAGCCACGGCTACTGAGCCACGGATGGAACCATCATACCTTGGATTAATATATAAAATTTGAATCGTTTATTACGAGCGACTTCAATTTTTTTAATAGTTCTCGGGTTTTTATTTTATTACATCTAACACAGAAACCGAAAGCAGTTGTTCGACTCTATGACAAAGGTATTTTTCTTAAATCTTGTTTATGATAATAAAATAATCTTAAAGTTTATTTTACAGAAGGATTAGCAAGTCAGACGACTATTTGTACTCATGAAGACTTAATTGCCTAAGGACATAATTATCCTAATTATAATGCGAGTGCTGTACCTATTGTTGATCCTATTGATAAAACTGGCCAATTGCGAGTCGGACTCGCTCACCACTATCGCAAAAAAAAGCAATAAAATTGCGTTTGTTGTATGGGAGCCCCACTCCAATATATATTTTGTTCTGTTTTTAGTATTTGTTGTTATAGCGGCAACAGATATACATCATCTGTGAAAACGTCAACTGTCTAGCTATCACGGTTCACGAGATACAGCCTGGTGACAGACGGACAGACAGACGGATCGTGGAGTCTTAGTAATAGGGTCCCGTTTTTACCCTTTGGGTACGGAACCCTAAAAAATAAACTTAATTTTTATGTTTTTTTAAACTGTAAATTTTTTTATGCTTAATAATATAATGAGGAGTACGATTATTGAACACATCATGTCAGTACAAACACTTATGTAACCTAAAACTTGTTGAGATAAAGTTAAGGTGCGGAAGTAAGCAGGGCGGATGTCGTTAAAAATTATGTTCTTCTTTACTATATGGTAAAGGATTTTTTCTTGTATGTTATGTAAGAAGTTGCATCTATGGAGATTGGAATGATAGTCACTATGTTCAGGTTTATGGTTTTCATAAACTTGAACTATGTATTTACTGAGATGGGTTGGTCACACGCTTCGGAGGGATTTTTACATTCCTAATCAGGCCATGGATTGGAATCCTCAAGGAAAAAGAAAGCGTGGCCGTCCCCATCAAACCTGATGACGGTCCGTATTGGCTGTGCGACTTTTTATAGTAATTTGCTGAAATACTCGTATAAACATGATATTATAGTATATACAATCATTTACAAATAGATATTTCAAAGAAAACGTATCCAAAAAATAGCTACTTAGTTAGTAACTTTCTTCACACAATAAATTTGCTGTCTTATTAAAACGTAAAAAATTTGCTTCTCAGAAATCATTGCGTAGTAAGTAAACTTTAACTAAAAACCAAGTTCTTTCCAAAAAAGTCTATTTGCATACCTACCTATGCGACTTCGGTATTCCAGTCAATGTCCCCAAGAGTTCAAAATTTTTATCCTTTCAAAGTTGTATGATTGGCCGGAACTATAACTCAATTTGAGAACAAAAATTTGCTTAACTGAATCATATGATTTGATTTAGTGAGTCCGGTTCACAATTTGATCATGAAATTGCCTTTGTTAAATCGTCCTCTTGATTAAACTTGAGCGTCCTAGTCGGTTTCGAATTGGTTGGGTTCATGGAGCACACCAATTAAGAAATAATATTTTGAACAAACTGTTTTGTCAGTCAATTTTGGAAGTGGAATATTCTGTTGATAGGTCTGGTCTAGGGAATATCGAAATAGCAGACATGTTGAAGGAGAAAATGCCGGGAAAATCTTCTTATATTAAACAAATTAAACAGGTGTTAAGGGCCTTCTACCGATTTAGTTCCGTAAAACGGTTACTTTCTAAAGCATACTCCTTAGTAACGGCTAGGTAAAAAGGTCTGAAAAAAAAACTGATTCATGTTCATTATAATATTTTGTGAAACATGGTTTTTTCGTGTAACTAAAAGTTTGCTTCAAATAAATAATCACTATTTTTGGATACTCCTCCAAAATTACTTGGATGTTTAAAATAATTTAAACAGAAAAATTAATGGCTAGAACTATTTCATAACTGAAATAGCATAATAAAATAGCATAGCGTAAAACAAAGAATATTTTGAAAACAAAACTGTTCAAAAGGAGGATCAATATTGATATTCCGGCACCGCGCGGGCGCATGGCCAGTATTGCGTTAATATTGGGAAATATATACGCCTTAGTAACGGTAAAAATGTCAGTCTAGTGTTTTTAGCGGCTTCGGTCCTACGGGACCTAGTCTACCCTACAGAAACTGTTTGTTTATTTTTTAACTAGATTCTGCCAGGCGGCTTCAACCACGTGGAACTCGGAAGTTGTCACACGGGAATCGTACACTTTGCCGCTATAAAAAGGAGGCTATGTGCTATTCCAGAATATAATCTATCTCTGTGCCAAATTGCATCCAAATCGTATTTCTGGCGTGATTGAGTAGCAAACGTACATCCATCCAAACTTTCGCATTAATGATATTACTAGCTTCTGCCAGCGGCTTCGCCCGCGTGAATTTCGAAATTTGTCCAAGGGAACTTAAGGCCCCAATGCTAACGCAGTACTGGCCGTGCGCCCGCTCGATGCCAAAATATCAAAATTGAACCTCCTTTTGAACAGTTTTGTTTGCAAAATATTATTTGATTTACATATGCTATGTTAGTTATGAAGAAATACCAGCCATCAATTTTTTTGTGTAAAAATATTTTTAAAAATCCAAGTCGTTTTGGAGGAGTTTCCAAAATTTGCGAAAATTATCGTGTTGTTAATTATTTTTTTAAAGCAAAACTATTAGTTACACGTAAAAACCTTGTGTTCAAAATTATGTACATGAATCAGTAATAAATATATATTTTTTCAAACTTTTTAACCTTGCCGAGCCTATTTAAGGAGTATGTTTTAGAAAGTTTCCGTTTTACGGCACTAAAGCGTATGTTGGCCCTTAATCCCGGGACAAAAAGTATCCTATGTGCTATGCCAGACTATAATCTATCTCTGTGCCAAAGTTCATTCAGATTCGTCGAGCCGTTTGAACGTAAAGAAGTAACAAACACACACACCGTTTACGTAAGTGTGTCCGTGGCATAAACAGTTGGTCTTATCAGAATATCAGCACAGCGTTATTTCCTTTTTTGGATATCGCTGCACATGCTGAGATAGGAACCTTTTTGGTCTCTTTATTTTTATTTTTGTTTAATTTTAAGCTGATTTCTCGTGTCTCCTGTGCGGGTCACAAATAAATGCTTTTTCTTTCTTTCTTTCTTTCACACATAAACTTTCGCCTTTATAATATTAGTGTGAAGTTTGATAATAAGTATAGATTAGGGAAATAGACTGGCACTCAAGGAGTGTAGCATTATAAATCAATCTGCCTAGTCTTTTCTCAGTTATGTTGGAGGCGGCTTCCAATCTGCCCGGATGCAGCTGAGTACTAGCATTTTACATGGAGTGACTACCAGTCTGACCTCCACAACCCAGCAACGGGACCCGATACTGATTGTAGATTTGTGTCGGCCGAATGATATTGTTATCAGATCATTGCATTCAGAGACAAAATCAAACACGCTATTTTACCTGTAAAACATTATAGTTAATATTAAGTATCAAATAATTAGGTTGCTACAAACTTTTATCCAAACCAATCTGTTAAGAAAAACATTAAAACGTTCGTACCTAAAACACAATTTTACTAAAACCGCAACTGTGTACAAACCCGCGAACATTTCTAAGTAAACAGTGCCGCTCCAAGTGCGTCCATGTTTAAACTTTTAGTTCGAGTTGTAAGTCAAGAGGGCAAGGCTGCGACGCTTCCAAACGCAATGGTACTTGAAACTGGAAGGCTTTATAATGTTCTTCCTTTTAAAATAGCTGAGTCGGAAATATTTTGGGAAAATAAATTGCTTGGAGCTGAGGGTAGAAGGAGATAGTGGTGGAGAGTTCGGTAGAAAATATTTTGTGGGCAAGTCTAAGATTTTTCTCACAGTTTTTTTGTGGAATCCGTAAGAGTATTTGTAACGCGCTTAAGTTTATAAACCTGACCACAGAATCGCAACATAACATTTAACAAATTATAAAAGAAAACTGCAATGCTTGTGTTGATTATGGAGTTATTCATATAAAACTTGAACCAGTAACGTAAAATCATCTCCTAAGAAAACCTCTGAAAGCATGAAACTACGTCACTTACCCACTTTATTCTACCAATGAAATAATTTTACAAGATAAATCGATAAGTTGCAAATTGGCAGCCGTCAACTAAATTTGACTATAACTTATCGATATTCCTCTCAATTTTCTATAGAAGTACCTAACGATAATAATCGGCACGAACCTTATTTAAATTTTCAGCATCAGATATCCCAAATAAACATTATTATATTGTACAAAATATGAATAGGTTTCATGATCTAAATACCAATTTAGCTACACAATATTTTTTATTAAAAAGCCCTCGGTAACGTAGAAGCCACAAAACTAATATAATTCGACGTTTACATCTAAGGCAAACATAATTTGTGAGTTTACATCAAAAATATTATTTTTCTTATATCAACCGGTAATCTAAAGAGAACTTTTTCTTTTCGGCCAGGCTCCCGGTATAAAAGCTATTACGAGTTTTCCAACTTAAATTAGGTAAGTACTTCAGTTGGTACCATGTTTTTTTCGTATTTGGAAGAAGTTATGTTCTATTTTGTTCAGCTACTCTACTACCCGCATCTTCGTGCAACTTGATCTATTTAGTTTAAAAGATAAATACCTATGTGCACTTCTCTCTGTGGTTCCAAAGCAAAATTTTGCATGCAGTTAGCAGTGTGTAGAAATTTTAACCAATTCAATTCTTCGGTATTTTTCAAGAACTATCTATACATAACTTTTTGATGCCGTTCGATGTACCCTTAACCAAAAAAAGTAAAATGGCGCAATCACCACGTGGGGCAAGATGATTGATGGCCCTAGCTTACTCCCTAGAGGGACCCTAAAAAATTTAAATTGACACACAACCCGCTACGTGACGAAAAGTCTTAACAACTATTTAGGGTCATTGTATCAACCTGAAAAACACCCCAACATCCGTATTTGAAGTCCTTTTGAACAAAACTTTCTCCACCCCACTTGACTCAGACACTATGACAACGGAAAAATCTCTCGAATTGAGAACTTTAATGACAAAGGCTGAATTGTGTTAAGGAAAGACTAGAAAGGCGAAGAATATGGGAGGAAGTTTTGATTTTAGATTAATAGAATGAATACATCGGAATGACTAAGTAAATGGGTGGTACTACTTTTGCCGTTATGTGTCCGAAGATAGAAAACAATACCGTTCTACAATATTAAGTTCACATTTCAACCTCCACTTTTATTCTCCAGCGCAACCCAATTGAATGCTCTCACAGATTCCTTATAATTCCACTGCATTCAATGTTCAATCGAGAGTCTTCATAAACGTGATATTCTTTCACATGTCCAGATTCCATTGTGAGCGGAGTTCATTTCATATGTAGAAGCTTTATATAAAGTCCTTCTCAACTGAGAGTGCCAGTGTTCGATTCAATTCTGTAAACGAGTTTGCTATGAGAGCAATTTTTGAGTTGAAATATTCGTTCACAAAACTGTTCTTTTTCATTTTTTTTACTATTTCCGTAATTAAATCGTGGTTGGTCGTATCCTGCACATGATATATTTTTTTAAAGGAATGAACTTATAATAGTGAGGTCGCTTATAAAACGATAACCATTAAAATCGGAATTGAAAAATGTATAATGTCAAATTGGCACTAGCCTCAACTTTATTATGTAAATTGAGAACGAACTATAAAACAAACAATGTATGTATTATTATTATTGATAAGCTCGCGTTTGACCACTATCTCTATCCTGAAGATATGGTCGACGGTGAGGCATGCTTGACCCCCGGTTGTAGCCACATACTAGGAGAAATCAATAAATTGAGGACTAACAATCCCAAATCAATTATACAGACATCTATTAGACAATAATTCAGCTTTCGGCAAGAATAACTATCAGTGGGATTCTAAATGTCTGATAATGCTGGCGCAACCCCGGGGAGAAGCTCGAGACAATTGACAGCACTAGTGGGTGCATTCCAATCAATAGCTGTGGGTGACACTGAGCATTTTCTGACTAAAAACGGTTTATTTTAGTTTCGAAATGGTTTATTTGTCGCTAAAACTTTTACGCTGCGTTGGGCAATGTCCGATTTATTAAATCGAGTCTGTTTGATTTATGTGGGTAACTGTTTTTTAAATGTTGGTCATCAAAATGGTTTTAATCTATTTTTGCTTTCGTGGTGTTTTTCATTCGAAGTGATTTGAACACTGAACGGATAACTAATAGCTTTAATACTCCTGAATCAGCTTGTTTGTCCTTTAAGTATTATGTACCATACTGCATGTAGGTTTTCCGTAATCTAATTAGCAATCTAATACGAGGTTTTTAGAAAGATATGGGATCTTTTGCTCATCTTAGGCTTATAGAAACAATTACATTTTTTTATGCCTTGCGCCGAGTAGTATCCTAGGGGTATCGTGTTACCCAGGTACTGGGTTGTGGACATTAGGTAGGCAGTCTCTCTATTTTCATATATATTTGCTATAGACACGCCAGGAAGAAGACAAATTTGAGCAACAATATTACTAACACCATTGCAATTATGAAGTAACTGGATGTTCATAACACACATGCAATCTCGCTTAGAGAATTTAATCCTAATTCAAGAGTTCTGTCAAAGCAATTAATTGCTAGAGAACGGAGCAGCGAAAGACAAACTTAATTAAATATACATGACTAACTAAAACGTACCTACTTATGTATGAATAAATTTGGAAAAGTAATCATAACCGTTTTCAGTCACTAATTATCCGGTTTCTGAAATGAAAATTATCGCAATTTGTGTGATACATTTTTAGACGCGCATAAGCTTCACTTCAGTTTAGTTAAAAGCTTCACTTGACTTGCATTTAATGTGTGAAGCATCCAACAATCTTACTGCAGATGAATCTGGGTATCTTTCTGAAGATCTGCTTTTCATAGCCCCAGTAACTTTTGAAATTCCATAATACTTAATCTATAACAAATTGTCTAATTCATCATCATCATATCAGCCGAAAGACGTCCACTGCTGGACATAGGCCTCCCCCAAGCGTCACCACATTGACCGGTCCCGATGTCTAATTGTCCATACTTAACAATGGAAGATTTCGGACCAATACTTTGACAATGATAAAGATGTTTGACCTGACTATTAATACAGATGACAGTATCTCCAAACAAACTTTAGATCGAATTTGTGAAATTTATGTTAAGAGCTGGAGTTTAGGGTTAAATGATTTATCACCTTTAATTAATCAGACTTTATTACAGAAATACTTCTTAAGAGTCCCTACAAGTTTCACCAGCCAAAAATAGAAAACAGCTACTTTTTCAGCGAAAATTTCTCAATAACTACAAGATAAATGATAAAAAATATAATGACAAAAATAAAAACGACACAGGTCCGTCGTCTACAAGCCTTTGAGCGAAAATGAATGCCTCGCGCGAGCGCAACGGTTTATAAGGCAATATTAAGACAATTTATTAAAATAAAATAAGTACTCAAAAATAAAACATAAAAATTGGATTCGATTGATAAACACCTCAAATTTCAAATTATTTATCAGTTATTTTATTAAGCTATTGCATAGCTTCTATCGCAGGCCTTGAGCGCGGGGACCGAATCCAGAAATTCCGTAACGAAAAAATCTCACGCTCCCCACTCCGACGGGCAACGAGGTGTGGCTTGAAGGCCGTGCATCGTCTAACGTCGTTTCAGTTCGGCAGTCTTCGACACGGCGTTGTGTGCGATTAGACGTATTGTACGACTCTACGAAACTCGCACGAATCGAGACGAGCTGCTCCGAAATCGGACGAATACATAAGCAGCTGTATATGAGAAAGCATATAGGTGTATAGGTATTTATGTAAAACAGTGAATAGCTGTTTTTTTATTTTATTATATCTATATAAATGTACATCGCGCGAAATTCGATAATCACTTCTTAATATTGTTGTTGCTTTTTTCACATAGCCGAAATCTTTGGAGCTGTGTAATTTATTAAAATTTCAACAAAACGACTATATATTTAGGCTTAAAAGATAGGTTTTGACTACGTACTACTTTTAAAACAATAATATTAACTTATTTTACAATAGCAAAAAAGTTTCTAGAACAAAAACATAAAAATATTTGGTTTGTTTACATTTTGATTTCAAAGAAAAGCGAATATCTTGAAAACGCGTGGACCGATACTCATGAAACAAGCAGATTAATTAGTTTTAGAGTAAGACCTTTCATTTGAAATCCACCTTACACAAATATCTTCATAAACAAAAAATCATGTTTTCAAATTCCTCGCGTAATTATCCGCGTGTATGATATCTCTTATCACTTCGTCAAAAAACTATGTTTTACAACTTTTAACGTTCAGATTAGGAGTACGTGCTCTTGCACATGCTAATTAGACATAAAACAAAACAATTACTACTCTCTAATTAGTATCTAACAAGAATTAATCATTCATTACTGAGTACTTGTCATTTGCTTACAACTTGTTTCGATATTCTTACTTATTGGTTGAAATCTTATTAGATCTACTTAACTAACACTTTACATACAGTTCTTATATACTTTACTTATGTACTTAAGTTGCACAAGTAGGTAATACCTAAATTTCGTCATTTTACCTACTTTAGCTTACAGATGGTGTCTCGTCGCCGACAATATGCTTCAATATTATTTAATTTAACGATTTCATCATTTTTTTTTACAGAAAAAGATTTTAAATAAACAATCATAACTTTTTTTATTTATTTAATAATAGAAAAAATTGTTTTCTTATCGGTCACCACGCTCAAAAAGTGTAACTTGAATTAATATCAAAGAAAAAGCAATACTGCATGAATAAAATAAAAAATAAATAAAAAAAATTATGATTGCATAAGTTGATACAAAATGCTATGCAATAGCTTTTGTGCAGATTATTATTCGCTACTAGTAAGCAATTGAAAAACGTGTTGTTTCGGGATTACGTAAAAACCTGTGTTAGGAATTTAATTTTCTAATTTAAATTGAGCAGTTATCAAAAATATGTCATGTACATTTACTAGATAACTAATTTATTGAGAAATAAATTAGAAAACTAATTTATTGAGAAATTTGCGCTGAAATAGTAGCTGTTTTTAGCTCGTGAAACTTGTAGGGTACTCTTAAACAATTTTATTACGAAGCCAAATAGTGCGAATTATTTCGCTTCGTGTCGCTTCCAAATTGAAATTGTCCTATGACGAAGTCGACTGCCCTTTATATAGCACGGAATTTGTTTCTGAAATATTCCATACTGTTCCAGATACGTAGAGATCCTACCGGAATTATCAGCTGGGAAAGACATTCGAAGAGTTTTTTCGAGATCGTTCTCGACGTGACTTGAACTTTCCAGAACGTTCGGCTGAGAAAGATTTCGGTGACACACACATTCGAGAAGATTACTTCCTCTATTAGATATGAGATGGTGCTACCAGCTACTACTAATTCTTCCTCTCATCACGAGATGGCATTGTCTTATGTTGTAACAGTGTGAAATATAATATGGCTAAAAAGCGGATGACTATATTGAGAAGACGAGTATTCGATAAATATGGATGAAGACATTTTGGTTTTTTGTTGGTTAGTTTTAGCACATGGACAAGACAATGATTATAATGACAGTGTTATTTCAACAAAATGAAAAATTGTCAGTCTCAACATGTTTAACGAAAAAAAAATGTATTTTTGAACAAAACATTACGCCCGAACGAGCAAGGAAATACAGAGGGAAAAAATAACAATTCCATTTATGTAATGAATACTTTTGACTGAGCTTCGAGTCTGATCCATGGATTAAATAGAATATGAGTGGCCGTAATCCAATATGATAGTTATCTAGAATTGAAATATTAACTTTCAATATTATCGAGATTGGATTATTTGAAGGATTGTTATTTTTGATTTTGTATTAAGAGGATTTGATTCTAGGAATCTTCTTTAAGAGTAAAATAATATCAGTTTTAGCTGTTTTATAAGGATATACTTTTTTCAATAAAAAATCATAATATAACATCACGCCTGTATTTAGCGAAGGCTTAGGCAGAGGTTCATCTATAGTACGCTCAAAATTTCACCCATGAACCGGGCACAAATTCATATTCCAGACTGCTGCTGAGAAATTCCAGATGGAAAAACTCAATAACTTTTTGCCTGACTCGGGAATCGAACCGAGGGCCTCATGCTGAGCAGTAGTGCTTGCCACCACGAGACCAACGAGGCTAGTGAATAAATTATAAAACATTTAAATAATTAATTTTATTTTTAGCTTGTTTAACTTTCAATACGTGTTGAGTCAAAATAATATTAGCTTTTATCAATAAAATAATTCATATGTTTTTAATAACCAGCACAACATTGTTGTTTCATTCAACTTTTGTTCACAAACATGAATAAATTTTGGTTTTTGTTTGATAATTATCGGAACAAAAACAATGAAACAGAACAATATGGGGCAATTTGAATATCACATTATGCACAGACCAATTAATTTTACAAACAAAACAAATACACTGTGCCTGGAATAAATTTGATGAACCTTTATATTGTTGTAGATGGCAAAGGAGATAATTAGATAAATATTAATCATATAACTTTATTGATACAGATAACCTTTGTTACAAAAGTTCTTAGCGATTAGGTTACAAGTTCAGATAAATAAAAGTATCTTAAGTACTATTAATATAAACCCTGCCTCCTAAACTAGGAGAAACCTGTGACTTAGGAGTCAGTGTTCTACTGGTACTTCGAATGTTCCAATAGACCTTTCTGTGTGTGTTGTTTATGGTGCAGAACCTAATTAGATAATTGGGGTAGTAACAATTATTAACAAAAAGCTTTCAATGTGAGATAAGGTTATGCAGAGTGGGATATGTGAGTATTTTGTGTTTTTATTAATTTATTATTATTTTTGTTGTGTGCGTGTGGGAGCAGTGGTGGCCCAGTGGTATCGGCCGTGACTTACAAGTTGTAGGTCGTGGGTTCGAGCCCAGGCAGGCGCTTTACTTTGTGTAAATAATTTCATCACCACTGCTCTCAAAACGGTGAAGGAAAACATCGTGAGGAAAACCGGCATGACCTAGAACCAAAAAATCGAAGACATGTGACATCCACCAACCCACACTGGGCCCGCGTGGTGGATAATGGCCCATTCCCTCTCACAGAGAGGAGGCCTGTGTCCCAGCAGTGGGAACATTAATAGGCTGATGTGTGTGCGTGTGGGTAACGTGTGAGTGTATGCATGGATGTGAAAGTGTGATAGAAGGGGTGTATGTGAGTGCATTTGCGAGCGCGTTCGCGTAGGATATTTATTATATTCTGAAATACTAAGAAGTGTTTTGTTTAGGTTTCTGTTTAAATAATATTGTATTAAATAATACCTTGATTTTACCTCAATTTATGGTGTAAAACTTCATAATTTGATATATCGACCAATAGCATTTTCTTTAGGAATAAAATCTAAACTAATATTCCCTCTCTGTTGTTTTCACGTCAAAACCATTGAAAGGATTTTGATGAAACACACAGATAGTCTACGACCTGGATTTAGATATAGGATACTGTTAATCTCGGTAGTAAATTCCGTTGGCATATTAAAAGACTTTTATACCAATATTATAAAGAGGAAAGATTTTTTTTTTTGTTTGTGTGTTTATTTGTACCGAATAGGCTCCAAAACTACTGGACCGATATCAAAAAGTATTTCACCTATGGAAAGCTATATTATTCCCAAGTGACGTGAGCTATGAATTATTTAAAAAAAATAGAGATCCTTATAAAAATTGCAATAATGTAACCCACAGTAGCGAAATTTTGCCTATAAAATTCATTTTTTGGCATACACTGAGAAAACTATTGATGTACTACATGATTAAAGTACTCATTATTAACTACTAAAGTCTGCGAGAGAATATATCTCACTATCGCAGATTTTGTGTGCTAAAATTTAATTAGATCGCTGGTAGAAACAAAAGTTGGTTACATTCGTATTTATTCAAATAAATAGTTCAACAAAATAGTAGATAGGGTAGGGTAGGTAGGTAGGTTAAGTGGGTGGGTAAGTAGGTAGGGTAGGGTATGTAGGACAGGGTAGGTATGTAGGATAGGGTAGGGCGGGTAGGTTGCTCGGTAGGGCAGGTGAGTAGGTTGGTAGGTAGGTAAGGTAGGTAGGTGGGTAGGTAGGTAGTGTAGATAGGTAGGTGGTAGGTAGGTAGACAGCCAGTTGACGGGAGCAAAGCCGCGGTGATCAGCTGGTTTTTAATAAAACCATATTAGAAAGAATCTCAAAAAAATATTCCATTGTGTACTGTGTAGACCAAATCTTATCTTATGACAAAATAAAATCAACACAATCACTTAGTTCTCCACACAGTTTTTTAAACAATTGTTTTTATTTTAAAATTAAAATAACTACAATATTTGCCGATACATATCGCAATTGTTTAGAATTGGGTCTACAGTCGTAATGGATTGATCGACTTAATTAAATTGTCGATTTACCCCCCATTGTATGTACATTAGCGAGTCTAAACCGATATTTTATGTGCGGGTTACAAATATTAGATAAACAATCATACCAAGGCACACTGCAGTAACAAAAGTTTAAATACGATTCAAAGAAAAATCTAAAAAGCATAGATGTTGGTTAGGATCAGTATCTACTTTAAATATACGGCAACAATTTATAAAATACTATCTTTTTCCAGCAGCTTCACCCGCGTCAAAAGAGTTTCATCATCCAAAGGGAATACAAACTATTCTATGTCTTTTCTAGGATCTCAAACTATCTCGATGCCAAATTTGATGTAAATCGGTTTAGTAGATCCAGAGATTACAACCAACCCCTACAAACTCACAAACTTACACACTTTTCCTCTTTATAATATTATAAGCATTATATAGATGAAAAATCTACAAAAGAATATCCTTAAATGATCAGATAGAGTACGTTCTAAGCAAAATGCATCGCAAATCTAATACTAGCTGACTTCACGAAGAGCCTTTATGCAGGAAATGTCATCTTAAAATAAGTACCTACAAAGACATGATACAACCTGTTTATAGTTTTATTTTAGTCGACAACACTGAAGAAATCGGGCCCGAAGACTTTCAAGATGTAGGTCGAAAGGAAGTTCTAGAAATATGGGATGATGAATGAGATTTTCTGGTAGAGGATTACGTGCAGGTACCCATATAATTAGACATGAACAAAACCTTTTAAAAGATTTGATGCCGAAACTGAACGATGTCATTTCTACTACAATAAGGACAATGTTTTAAGTAAGACCACCAAAGGCATACATATTTGAATAAACTCACGTTTTTCTCCCATGGCGATAGCTAAAGAGTTGGAAATATTTTTTCTGTCTGTATTTAGTAAGCTGTTTGTACCAGCGCCAAGTCACAACTTTAAAGCTATAAAAAAAAAAGTTAGTTTCCTCGTGTCACATCTCTACTTGTCATTACGTTTAAAGATAGGTTTATGAACAACCCTAATACTGGGATAATACTCAATGAGTATTAGTGGGAGGGTTTTTGGGACTGCCGTCTCGGACAAGGAGCTTCGTATAATTAAGATAGAACTTCACTTAAGGTAAGTTCGTTTAATCTTATAATTATACTCTCTCCTTGTCCGAGACGGTTTAACGTGTAGATGTTTGAAGTTAGGTTGTGAATAACCAGATTTTGTAATAAAAAAATAATAATTATGTATTAAATATATGGTATTATATTAATCAAAAATATATACATTAGGTTACATTAATTGGTAACAACGCAAGGAAAATAATCAACAATTTATGTCATAACAGTGTTACATATCACACTACTAAACTGGGATGGATTTTGGTTGATAGGTCTATTGTAATGCCTGGCAAAAATGGCAGAATTTTGAGACCACCCTGCAGCCTTTCTAATTACATCAATACTGACACCAGATCTGTTTGCAGCAGATGTTGATGCATGTCTGGTGCTATGGGCTGTGAAGATGGTGACATCAATTCCTGCTTCTTTCAATGTCAACTTGATCCAACGGCTTATAGTCTGCGTTGATGCATTTCTATAGGGTTTCTTGAATGTAAGAATTAATTCGTCTGTAGGTACTGTTTCTTATAGAACTTGTCTGATCGATATAAGATTTAATGGTGTTGACAGGACAAATTTCTTTCTTTTGGATGAAGGTTTTTAAGTGAAACATTGGTTGTATGCTACCTCTTCTGGATGTTTTGATTATATCAGGTATGTATATTTCTACACCACTGTCAGTGAATTTCATATTTGATATCTTTATCATTGACAAGGTTTGAACACGGTGACCAGTAGTTAATGCCAGTATAGTGACCAATTTTTTGGTTAATTTTTCAAGTGTTACATCTTCATTTGGGTAGCACCCTGCTAGATGATTAAGTACTATGCCTGGATCCCATGTTCTGTCATACTTCGGCATTGGTGGTCTTGACCGAAAGATTCCTTTAATAAACCGTTTTAGCCTGTCGTCAGATCCGATTTTGGGTCCCATCAGGAGGGATAATGCAGACCTGGTAGTGTTTATTGTTCCATATGACGCCCCATTTTGATAACACTTGGTTAAAAAATTCAAAATGTATGGGATAGATGCCTGATAAGTGTCTAAATTGTGCTCCCTGCAGAACATCCACCATAATTTTAGGGATGAATCATATTGTCTGAATGTATTTGCTGAGAGTGAGTTTAACATCACTTTTAGTGCAGAGCGTGGTGTTCCACGCCTTATAAACGCTTGGCTGACAGCAGCCCTGCAGCCAGGGTAAGCTGGTGGTGCAGGGGATGGCATTCTCTGAAAGGAGATGACAACAGACTCTTGTTAGGACTAAAAACAATAAGATCCTCACAGCACAAGGATTTTATTAGTGGGAACCATGGTTGTGATGGTCAATAAGGAAAAACTAAAATTCCCTTGGCTTTATCTCTTTGTATCTTATATAAACATTTTAACAATAAAGAAAAAGGTGGAAATGCATAGAAAAACATATTTGTCCAACTGAGGGTGAAAGCATCTACAGTGAATGCTTCTGGGTCACATTTCCAGGAAACAAATTTTGCACATTTTTTATTTGTCCTAGAGGCAAATAAATCTACTTCAGGAGTGCCAAACCGCTCAGTTATTTGCATATAAGCTTTTTGTGAAAGTTCCCATTCAATATTGATTTTCCTTGATTCCTTATCAGCTTCAAAATTATCTTTGGTATTTATATAGGAAGCAAAGATCCAAATATTTCTATTTTCACACCATTGCCAAATCTCTCTTGTGATATTATTGAGGTGTGGGAATTGAACCCCCCCCATTTTGTTAATGTATGCCACTGCAGTAGTGTTATCTATTCTCAATAAGATTTCGCAATTATATGTATCTTTTGTAAAACACTGAAGCCCTAAAAAAGCAGCTTTCAATTCTAAATAATTAATATGGTGTTCTTGTTCTGAACATGACCATGACCCAGAAGCTTTCTTGTGACTGCTTACAGCTCCCCAGCCTGTAGTAGAAGCATCGGTGTGTATTTCTACATGGAAATTATATTGTTTAATTGGGTTACTTTTGTTTATATTACATTACTTACTACTTCCTGTGTATTTCTACGTGTTTTCTGTGAAAACTGATTGTCATTCTTTTCATCAAAAGGGAAAAAGTTATTTTTTTTTGTAGGAGTACTTGGTTACCACCAATGATATTCTAGTAAACATAAATGTTATGCGACACTCACAAAACAACCGAAAAAAGTGTTCCGCATAGCATGACAGCAGCGGCAGCACAGATAGAACACTTTTCATTCATCTGACATTTTACTACAAGTCGAAAGGGATGGCTTGATAAAACCAACGAGAAAAAAAGAGACAGCTAGTCTTTGTCATTTGCGTGTGAATGTAAACAAACGTTATTCTGGCCACCAATGTATTTATTTACCATTTCTTTCTTTTCCTAACCTCCAAATATCAGAAAATTAGAAAAAAAAGTGAAATAAATGAGTAAATCGAGGTGTATTGCGTACTTACACATGGTATGAGATCCCTTCTGTTTTATGTACTTTGGTATAATAATTGGTACACTTTCTAAATACACACGATGGCATATTTTTAATTTTGTTTCAACAAAGCGTATCGCTCTTCACCATGCGTGACATAGACTAAAGACTATACGTCCCAATTAGGACGTATTCATGTCTTCACAATGCGCGCGTTCATAACATATCTGTTTACTAGAATATCATTGGTTACCACTATGTACAAGTACCTACTTCTATGTGTAAAGTAACACTTAGATACCATCTTCATCGTACGTGCACCAGAATACAATGCAATGCAATTCGACCGATCGATATTTTCTTAGAAAATACATGTTTGCGATATCCGACCAATATCGCCTATTGAGTTAGATGCGATTTAAACTGCTACGTACCATTAGGAAGGTAACACTATACTGGTATACTGTTTTATAGGTACTAACTAGCAAATATTTGTTTATAGAACTATAAAAAAATATTTAAAGAACCACCAAAATCCTGAACATTACCAACATAATAAATAACGGGTGTAATGTTCTGAGAACAGCTATAAGACGTGTTAAATTGAGCATGAAAAATCTACCGTTACCCCGTATCCATAAGGTTTACGATTGTAATCGTGAAAATATAACCCTTTTTTTTAATAGTCGATCGTAAATATTCTTTTTTTGAAAAAGAAATAGAAATGAAGGAGAAGACTGTATGGAAAATAAGTGTAAAAAGGTGACGGTTGTATGGTATCAATCTGCTTCTCTTCAGAGTTTACTTTTTGATTTTTGCCCAGTTCGGGAAGTGATAT
Source organism: Orthosia incerta (assembly GCA_948252205.1). Taxonomy (NCBI): domain Eukaryota; kingdom Metazoa; phylum Arthropoda; class Insecta; order Lepidoptera; family Noctuidae; genus Orthosia; species Orthosia incerta. Next base: position 26,117,753 of record OX411746.1, read on the forward strand.
TGGTTTATTCCATTAGTAATTTAAACTCCAGACTGCTTACTGACAAGCAGCCTGGAGTTTAGAAGTTCCTCGGAAAGCACGTTAAGTCTTTGGTCCTGCGCATGGTCTGTCTCCAGTCGTGTCGGAATGCCGTTCCGTCAGACTATGCGAATGATAACAAAGAGTGCATCTGTGTTTACACACACACTTGTGCACTATTATATCTGCCGCGCCGATGGCTAACCTGCACTGAGATTAGCCAGCCGCTTTAGCTGAAATCCGGCTTTGAGGAATATTATTTGGGGTCCGCGCAACTTGTCTTTTTCTTCCATCATCATTTCAGCCGAAAGACGTCCATTGCTGGACATATAGGCCTCCCGCAGGCGTCGCCACATTGACCGAATCTATGCGTCTCGCATCCAGCGCATTCCCGTAACCTCAACCAGGTCATCAGTCCACCTAGTAGGTTGTCTTCTAATGCATCTCCATCATTCTTCTTCCATACTTCTTTATTATTTGTCATCCCAGTAGTCATCCTCTTTCTACCCATATTAACCTTGAAACGGTCCATCTATTGTTTCTCTGTTCTTCCCTTGAGGGAACAAAACGCGCACTCGTTTCACACCCGCGCGACCCAAAATTTTGTAGTTTTTTGTACTTTCCTTATTATTCTATGACTTTAAAAAAAAAGCCTCAGATCAAAATGTAGATAATTAAATTGTCTTTGAGATGGTGTCGATTTCATTAAAATACGCCCAGCGGTTTTGGTGTGATTGTCGTGTTTTTGTCCGTTTTAGACATAACTTTACAAATTAATTAGTTATACGGATAAAACTCAAAATTTGCTCAGATCAAATTGTTAAGAAAATAGTCTAATATAACATATATTTTTTCAAAAAATTACGACTAGCCATTTAGACGTGATTCTCATTTTAAAATCAGCTACTCAAGGGCATCAGCGCCTAACAAATTTTCCTTAGTATCACTCTCATGACATGTAAGTATGGTAATTGACATGTACTTAACACGCTTTTATTTTGCTTTTTATATACTAGGTTCCCACGTGGAAAAGTGTTTTATCAGCCCATGAGAATACTATACTTGTATAAAAAGTAGTGTAAGTGTTTGCCAGACTATAATCTATCTATTTGCTAAATTTTCATCCAATTCCGTTCACCCATTCTGGCGTGATTGAGTAACAAACATAAGATAAGATAGGACTAATATAATAATTCTAACCGTTCTTTGATTGCTCTTTTAAAGGCAATATTTTTTAGTCTAAACCGATGCCATAATTGATAACCAATAATACCCATAATCACTAAAGAAAATCCTAACCACATTCTCTACACATTCTTAAAATTTTACTGCAAGAAAACTTACCTCATCTAGAAAAACAAAGCTCCATATAAAAAACAGGTGTCCCGTTTTGTAGCAGTATCTGTGTAGCTTAACTTTTAGTGTCACTTCTCGTTTACCAGCTACATCTACGTGACATTTCTTGTTCTTGGCTCAGCGAGAGAGCGGTTTAATAAAGCGAATGTCTCTGCTGCGCTAGACAGTACTACCTTATAATATAGCTTTACTATTGCAGTTGTTTCCTATGGACCAAACTAGATCTAGTAACGTTAGAGAGAGTAATTGCGTGCTAGGGTAACGTTTTCTTTACTGCACACAAGCCCAGGGCAAGTTGGCGGACTTCACATGTCCTCAAAACTTTGGCTTTAGAACATGCCGTTAACTTACGATGAATTAAAATACACAAAGTTATGTACCTGATTGGTCCACCGGCTGCTATTTATGGTGTACAAATTAAATAATTTGCATGCGATATGGATACTCTCAAATACGCTCACAATATGGCGGCGCTGTAATAAAATTTGTCGATATTGACACTATTAGCCTAAATATTGAACACACGATACTATTTTTGCGAGGTTTACAGTGAGCGTACCTATTTGTTTTCAAAACATCTGCTACCAAATCTAGTTTTTAGATACTGGTGATTGATGATGTGTCAAAATTTTTCATTTGTTGTGGCGTGGCGGATGCCTGAATGTGATTTGGGAATAGGAAATACCTGAAAATGTATGTGTTTGGTGGCAGGGAATATTTTCGAGAGGTTTAAGAATATGCATCATGTTATGGTTGTTCGAATTGTGGTACAATCTATTGATTTACCGGTGGAAGAATGACAGAGTTATAGATAATCGTTGAGGCTGTCAACTGCAGTCGTGTTAAATTGGTACCTCATACACACATCACCAGCCTTATAATGTGCCCACTGCAGGGACACAGGCATCCTCTCTGTGAGAGAGGTTACAATGTGGAATTGGTACCTAAGACATTGATTGATTAACTGTAATTTTATAGTGTTCGGTAAATTGTCGCTTTCTGAATGTGGGACCCAAATACCAACCAGTACCTACTGGTAGCTTACCTTAAACGAAACCCAGAAATTTTGTGTCCGCGCCCACTTGACCCGCGTAGACTCGACCCGAAGAATAATAAAAAGGTGTTATCGCCTCAACAACTAAACCAATGTGCAGTGATGATGATGTAACACTTCTAGACCATGCCCTGGATACTATTTATGCAGTAGGTTTCCGTGGATAAATTTCTCGACTTTTGCGTGGGCGACATTGCCGGTAAAAGCGAATTATTTAATAGAGAAATTCAATAACGGTAGAAAGCCTGTCTAACCAGTTTAATCACAATAAAACAAAACAAACATTGTAAAATTAATAAACATCCTAACTAGTCGCAATGTACACTGCGAGCCATTGTGATGAGGCCAACAAAAGAGTTTAATATAACTCAGTGGTACAATAATATTGAGCTGAAAACGCAATATTCAATGTGGCCAGACAATACTGAACGTGGACCATTTAGTTTTACTTACAGTGTAGGTTCAACGAGAGATTTTTACATCATTAGAATTTTCGAGATGAATGATGAATCAGATGATTTTATCTTGGTATTTGAATTATTATATGGGTAAACGTAAGAACTTTTTATAGTCATAAAATAAAACTATTCCATCACCTTGCGGTGCTTAGAGAAGTGGTTTAACATTCATCAATAATTAGATTGGAAATATTGGTATAGTATTGCTGTTGCAACTGAGTATAATATTGGATTGTTCATAATATAAAACATCACGACTCTGTTTCCCGAAGGGTTGAGCAGAGGTGCACCTGGAGGATACCCACACTTTGCCAGTTTTGTTAAAGGCGTATATATATTCCCAAATGTTAACGCAGTACTGGCTCGGAGCCAGAATATCAATATTGAACCCCCTTTTGGACAGTTTTGTTTGCAAAATATTCTTTGATTTACAAATGCTATTTCAGTTATGAAGAAATTCTGTGCCATTTCTTTCTTTTTGCCATATTACCCAATTAATGGGTTGTGGAGGTCAGATAGGCAGTCGCTCCATGCAAAACACTGGTACTTAGCTGAATCCGGTAAGCCTGGAAGCCGACCCCAATATAGTTGGGAAAAGGCTCGGCAGATTTTTTTATGTGCCATTTTCTGTGTAAAAATATTTTGAACATCCAAGTCGTTTTGAAGGAGTACGAGTATCTAAAAGTAGCGAAAAAATGAAGAAAAAATTTTTTAAAGCAAAACTATAAGTTACAAGAAAGAAACATGTTTTACAAATAATGAACGTTACATGAATCAACTTTTTTTTTTTTTCAAACCTTGCCTTACTAAGGAGTATTCTTTAGACAGTAACCGTTTTACGGCACTGAAGCAGTGGAAGTTCCTTAAGTTCCATGTAACAAGGTATGACTCAGAGTCTATTGCCATCATCCGGGCATAATAACAGACTACTACTACTGAGTAAAACCCAATAACTGTTTTTCCAATAACCACCGCCTCGTTATCAGAAACCAGTTTAGGAGTACAGAATATCGCTTCCGTGGCCCAGTGGAATCTGCCGCGACTTACAAGTTGTGGGTTCGAGCACCACTGCTCTCAAAACGGTGTAGGAAAACATCGTTAGGAAACCAGCATATCCTAGAACCAAAAATTCTAAGACATGTGACATCCACTAACCCGCACTGGGCCCGCGTGGTGGATTACGGTCCATTCCCTCTCGCAGAGAGGAGGCCTATGTCCCAGCAGTCGTAACATTAATAGGCTGATGATGTGTGATGTGATATGAATATCGCTTACAAGTCCCCGAGAATCTATCTAAGTATTTTTTTCGAACTAATTAACATTCAAAAACTAACATTCAGTCTTATCTTCATTTGCTAAACTATAATTATGCAAGAAATAAATAAAAGTTAAAACTTCTGTTGTCAACTTAACTAAAAAGAACATTCAATAAAAGTAATTGCCAACGTTCATAGTGACATTTAATGTTAACTGAATTACAAATTAATTAGCTGAAATTCATTCGAGACTTTTAAGGCGCCAGGAATCTGCTTTGTGCATGCTGCCAATTTATGGCCCGTAACATATTTCTTTGTTCAAATCTGCATTTCAAATTATTTCTGTGATAATTTAGGTTAAACTAGATGAAATTAAATAGATACTAAGTACCAAAATGAATTAATGAAGTCTGTATGTTTGTAGTTGCCTAAACGGCTGAATATGGAACACGGGTAGACTATGGCCTAGATTAGAACATACTTTGATTACTATTTTGATACTTTTTAGGATTCCGTAGCCAAATGGCAAAAAACGGAACCCATATGGATTCGTCATGTATGTGTGTCTGTCTGTCCGTCCGTATGTCACAGTCACTTTTTGCCGAAACTTTAAGAACTATGCTGTTGAAACTTGGTAAGTAGATGTATTCTGTGAACCGCATTAAGATTTTTACACAAAAATTGAAAAAAAACAATAAATTTTGGGGGTTCCCCATACTTAGAACTGAAACTCAATTTTTTATTTTCATCTAACCCATATGTGATGAGTATAGGTCGTCAAAAATTATATCAAGGTTTCTACTATATTTTTTTTCTAAACTGTATAGTTTGCGCGAGAAACACTTCCAAGGTGGTAAAATGTGTGTGTCCCCCACCTGTCACTTCTAAAATAAATGAATGATAAAACAAAAACAATATATGATGTACATTACTATGTAAACTGCCACCGAAAATTGGTTTGAACGAGATCTAGTAAGTAGTTTTTTTAGTACGTCATAAATCGTAAACCGCAATTTACCAAGTATGGAACCCTTCGTGCGCGAGTCCGACTCGCACTTGGCCGGTTTTTATATTGGTAGTACGCAAAAGAAAGTGAAAATCCTACTTCTGAATAAGGTGTGTCTACCGCAACGTAATCGTGATATCAGAACTCACACTTTCACCTCCTCAAATATTTCCAACGAATAAAAGTCACCCTGTAGATCACTGAAACTAAGTTCTCTCTCTAAAATAAAAACTCTTTTTTTAATGTTAGCTATCTTCAAAAAAAAACTTACTTCGCTCGAAACTCTCAAGAGCCCAATTTCCCATTACCTAAAACTATAATTTAGCAGGTCGCCTACTGCTTACAAATTACGACTTAAAGCATTCAATTTGATCTCGAGATGACCCTTTAGAAGAGAAGGTCGGAAAAACAAACGGCCTTTACAATTGGTAGCAGCACCGTTCTAGGACTCCGTAATGTTATACGGCACACTAGTACGAGTATTATATACTCTGTTTTTGTCTCAGCCTACTTTGCAAGGAGTGAAACCTAAGAGATGTTTTAAAATAAAAGTGGGAGCGACTAATTCATTTGTAGTTTAGGCGTAGTACTGAAAAAAGTTAATTTACACACAGTACAGTGGCTAAATGTATATTATTACTATTAAAAAACTGCAGCGCCATAATCTCTGGAACTACCAGTCTGATTAGAAAAAATCGTTTGACATATTTTGGTAACCAAATTCTTGTGGATGTTTAATATTACGTTATGTGCCCTAAGCCGAACAAAATGAAAGAATCAGAAAAAACGCTAAGCGAAAACGAAGTAAAAGCGCGCGTGGGTGAAACTGCAAAACACAGCTAGTCTTATTTCTATTATAAAGGCGAAAGTTTGAGAGGATGGTTGTTTGTTACTCTTTCACGCAAAACTACTGAACGGATTTTGATCAATCCTTACAGTAATAATAACATAAAGGAGGATGGAGCCGCGGGCAACAGCTAGTCTATTATAACAATATAATAAAATATTTCAGTAGCTCTAAACGACTTATCAGCACTGACTTAGGTAAATTGATAAATTCTAAATATTGTCTCCGTAATTACTGCACGGCTACAACTGTAGATTACACTGCAGTTTCTATTAATATTGTGATACAATCTAAAATCGTAAACAAACGAAAATAAACATCAATTCGTACCAAAAGGAGAAACCTTTACTTAAAAATAAAAGTTCTAAATATATTTACCCAGCCCGCAGGCTCCTTTAACTTAACACTTACACTGCTGATAAGGGTTGACAATGCGACACTAAACCCACTCGGCATAGTTGGGAGCAATTGAATAAATAAACAAGCATACAAAATTAAATTTCAACACTACAGCTAAACGAAAAAGGAATATCAACATAGGAGATAAAGAGAAAAGAGAAAACCAATTCGGTGAGAAAGATAAAGAAAGTAATAAGTATGTGTTTGTTTTTAAGAAAATAAATTAATATAAAGGTGTGAATAGAGCTTATGAAAAGAAAAAAGATGTGGAATTTTACAAGAATAGTAACAAACAAGAATCCTCTGAAAGCAACCAAGAAAAAAAATAAGACGAAAGTGATATAGACGAAATATTATTAATTCATTAAAGCGTAAAAAGCTTTGTCAACTAAAACCTTCTTTATTCCAGCCCACGGATAACTAAGACTATCGAAAGCTTTAGCGACTACCCAAATAATCACTCTAAGCAAAATACCCGCATATTTTTCTACTTGAAAACTTCAAGTGAAATCACTACTTCAATAGGGATTTCAACTGGCAAAAGTTAAGAAAAGCTCAAACGTTGGCGATCCCTTTGTGTCGTCAACCATTGAAGTGAACAAAGACCGCTCTGAATCATACGATACGTGTATTATGATTTAAATAGTCGTTGGAACTTTTTTGCGTTTCATGTCGGAATTGACATTGTATGATAAACATTTATGGTACTATCCTTTTGAGATACAAAATCTCTGCTTGCGTAATTTATAAATCTGGGTCAATTCTTCAGCAGTGTAGTCATTTTATATTAGTTTATATAGTACTTGTCTCTATATTGATGTGCGAGTCAGTTCATACTTTTGTATAATATCATTACCATGCTATTGCCTTTGTCAAAATAAAATTTATTTGGGATCGATGCCACTTGTCTTCTTCAACACCTCTCTATTTGTTGTTATGCTTTTCAATAAATAATTGACTGCTGTAATACAAAATTACATTAAGAAAGGGATAACAACTGTGAAACTAGATCAAGAGCCCAACAATAAGCCCAAAGTGATACTGAGAATAGCCAATTATCCAATTAAAAGTTCTAAAGCAGCCGCTGTTGTTACCTGGTGTCAATATAAGGGATTGGCTTTACCACGTCAAGGCTCCGAGGGATTACAGTATAAACTCAACTTTGCATAACCAGAGGCATATAGTAATCTCTAAGGACATGGTGGAACTAAGACCGTACTTTGGCCGTATATATAATATATTTACCATAAATGTATTTTGGCCACATACTAGCCTAACTAAGAATAGAATAGACAAGTTCTTCCTCTGGGTATTGTGTAAGGTATCATAATTATTATGAGTTGTTTTGGGATGTTTAAAATATGATTTGTTAAGTAAAGTTATGGGTTTCCAGCCTTTTACGTAAGTATATTCATAAATGAAGAAGAAAAATTTGTCTCTTGTTTCCTGATAGTTACAACCAAGTAACTTTAAATCAACATTGAATTGGTTACTTATAGGCAAGAGTGCTTCAACGTCGACCACACCATTATTACCATCAGTTGAGATAGTAGTCGAATGCAAAACAATCAATACTAAAAAAATCTCAATTAAAAAGTAGGCACAAATTTTTATTTTCACCTCCATCGTAGAGACTGAACGTCCAATAACGAATCGATATGTTGCCGAAACAAGAATCCAATATCCCTATCAATATTGGCTACAAGAGTGATGTAACTTAGTTATTACGGGAGGTTCACCAATCCGTAACATCACATGAGGCGGAAATAAAATCGTATAGCAGAAATTTTGCTACATGAGGAAAAATCTCGATGCCTATTTGAAGCCCTTTTCTGTTGTGAGATCAACAGCGTACCTGGTATTGGATTTATGACTGTTGAAACCACTCTAAGCTACATACATATAACCGCGATTTAAGCTTTTTGATCTTAAAAAGTAAGAGCAAAAATATTATCGATTTTAAATGACGTGGGGTTAACTTTCAGATATTCTTTATAGATGTTGAAATATAGAGTTGTGAAATAAGAGCAGTCCTTAGTAATTTTGATTTTCAACGAGAACTAACTAAGACCGAGAATATCTAATTGGCTGCTACTACATTTCCGATAATTGTTTTGAATATATCCTGCAGGTTCCTATTGCCATGTTTAAAAGTATAGTGACTGACAGCACTGAAAATGGCTAGTTAAAACTGAATGCTTTGAGTAACAACTTCAACTAAGACAATTTGCAGATTTTATTTTAAAAGACATTTTACTATAGTTTGATCAATAAACCACTTAACTTGTTTATAGTTTACTTGAAATTCATGCTTGGTCACCCATTTCTAATGTACTTAAGCTTTTTTATCTTAATGCTGTAGAGCTATTTGTCTTCTTAGTGGTTCAAGAAAACAAGTCGTTAATCTTTTGTGTTCAAAAATTTCGGGGTGGAAAATAAGTCTTGAGATTGCGTTAGTTTTAATTCTGATAAAATCTGTGAAGAGTTGGCAAGGCATCAGAATTGTAATGCTTTATAGTTCAATGAACTTTAGGTCATGTTGCACGGGTTTTTATTTAGATAATGAATCTGATGGCGGTAAGAGTGAATTTATCAATGAAAATATAAACACTATTATTCTTCTTCGTGTCGATGATTCCTTCACTAAATTTTCTTCGACTACTATTAACGTTACAGGACCCAAGAAAATACATAATTGTAAAATAGTATCAAATAGAATGTCAATTTTTGACAAAAATTATAAGCTTTTAGAAATATAATATACATACAGATAATAATTGTAGACGCTAATGGAAGCTATAAAAATATGAGTGGACTAGTTCTAATTGAGAAGTCTTTTAGCATCAAATTATACTCCCTTGTGAAGCCATTACGGCGTCTTTTGAGTCCTCTACTTATCTCAACTATTTTACTGTTACTTTGTATCATCTGATCATAATGCAGCAGTGACAGGCTTTTACAAAATCTCCGGAGGCCATACAAAAAATATTTAATAAAATCCTGGAAGTTCTGCAAAAAAAAAATTGTCTATAAGCTCTTTATTTTCCTGTATTTTATATCGGGGACGCAATATTTTTAATAATGTAGTGGTTCTCATACTCTGAAAAGCATTTGTTTAATTATTAATAGATACAGTAAAGGTATTCCGAGAATAATTTTAAATAAAGGACAGCCAAAACAAAAACATTTAGACGCCGTCAAGGCTATTACTATTTAGCTCCTTTGATAGACAATTATGAATTCAACACAGTAACTGAAAACAATAAATAAACAAATCTTATTATCGTTCCCCCAAAACAATCTCATAGTCAAAATATTTATTACTTTAACTACAGCAATTCCGATTTGAGAATTTCGAAATCACAAATCAAGCTTATCCGCGACACGAATGCAAAGGAACACACATCTAAATCTCAGCTGGAAAGCGGTCGTAAATTTTGGACACAATTCGCTAGGATGCCTACTGACTGACAATGAACTAGAAATTACACTAAATACAGAGCCCCGTAGAGTCTTTATGGGCTAACAGCCAAATGTACTGATTAGTTTGACACTGTATGTCGATTAAATTCGTAATTTACTTTTGTAATACTCTTTTATAGGATCGTTTATTATGTTTATTAGTTTTTATTCGTAGGGTGAGGTTTATAAAATGTTGTATAAATTTACTAGTATTGATTGGACCCAATAAAGTATCTTGGGTGAAGGGATGTTGTAAATTAAATTAAATAAACGAGTTGCAAATGAGTAATGCCCAATTACTTATGCAAGTTAACGAATTGAAAACGCTGTAACTTCACATAATCAACCAACCAACTTCGAACTCCGCACATTTCATAACATCACCTTCCATCAAAACTGAAAGTCGTATACCTATACATCGATATACTTTAGAAGCATTTCAAATACTTATACTGAAGAGTGGGGAGATGTCAATACGTTTGAGAGTATGCAAAGTGACTGATGGAAACACGCAGCTTTTATATAAGTACATATCGTGTATATTGTACGGGGGATGATATATCCAGCTATATTCATACATTTTCAGTAAGACTTGACCTCCCATCGGGTTGACTTTTCGTACAATGAAAGATTGGCTTATACTAGAAACAAAAGTTTAATATGTGTAATAATTATTTTGTGGTTATGTTATCGTTACAAAGAGTGAACCTAATAAGAAGTGTATTATTGTTTTGAGAATTTTTATTATGATGTAGATTGCGGGGAGTAGTATGGCTCGACGTTTGCGTATGATCAGACAGAATAACTTAAGTAGGCTTATGATTGCTAAATGTGAAATGGCTAAAAAAGACCCTCTTTATATCACCATGACCAATTTATTGTCTTATAGATATAACATACAATAAGGTCCTATGCTTAAGACCTTTTTATGATATGCTTCGTATGTCTGTGTGCCTTAACCAGGTTTCATCCCGTATCAAACTGAATAGTTGATTATGAATTAGCACCTACCTCCCTTAATTTCTCAAAGAAGACAGACATAAGCCCTTTTTAATGCTAAAACATCTGTGTCTATTAAACCTTCACCCTAGAATTTATCACTCACTGCTTTTATTACACAGCAAACGTAAACAGCCTAATGATAGTGACCATAACCCCAAATAATTCACATGTAACGTTTCCCCGAAAGCTGTTAAATCGACAGAGTTATAGACCAACACACAGTGTATGTCCATTTGGATTAAATATCGTAATTGCTCGCAAATAGTGATAGATTGATGGCCCATCCCGAAGGACCCGCACCACGACCGATGTTTGGCTACAGTTAAAACTGTTTCAATACAAATTCTTTAAGCAAATATGGCGCATAAAAATACTGGCAGGCATTCAAGAAACATTTTATTAAAAACTTTTTAAAACAACAACAAACATTGACAATATGCTACGAACTTAAATAACCTTGCTATCTATGGAATGCATTGCCTGTGACATTAAAAATAAAAACATATTAAACGGAGCACTACCTGTCACTGTGATCTTATTCTTGTTGGAGCTGTATTGTTTTCTTGCCTGTATATTTTTATGTATTTATGTATATATTTCAATATTTTACATCTAGTGCTTACTATGTTTGTAACTTGTTATTTGATTTACAATTGCACCAAGTGCAACCACATGTCATGACATGAAGAATGATGAGAAATGAAATGAAGAATAAAACCTAGAATGGAGAGAAATGTTGCCACGACACGCTACTCAATTACTAGCTTCTGTCAGCATGAATGTCCAAAATTATCCAAAGGGAACATATGCCTAGGATAAAAAGTATACTTTTTGCTATTCCAGACTATAATCTATCTCTTTGCCAAATTTTATCCAGATCCGTCGAGCCATTTGAGCGTGAAGAAGTAACAAACATACAAACACACACATAGACGCACAAACTTTCGCCTGTATAATATTAGTGTGATGCGATGATTACTGAATGAAAACTTGGTAAACTTCTCTCGGAGATAATTTCTGTTTTGTTAATCTATATTATAGAAACCATCCAGATACTATAAATCAGGCCCGCAGAGAATAATACTACATGAACGACAAAAAGTAACACTCGCCCACTGACCTTTACAGTTTCTGACAAGAAGCCGTCGGCACGACTTATTTTCTATTCACCCTTAAAGCAGTAAGGGAAAAAAAAAGTAAATAATTTTACATTTTCGCCAAGAAATTGCCAATGACGGTTAAGTAAACTGAAATTGCGGATGACGTGCCTCTTTTTATTTTTGACTAAACGGCCAGATTGCTTACCTCAAACACTCTTTATGTTGAACAGTTTTTGAGTAAATAATTTTGGGCACCCGTTTATGATGGGCGATGATGGGCGCTTAAACATCAAAATGTGACGAGTATTGCATTAGGCGTACCGAAAAGATTACAACTGACGACGGTCTTTGTTTTCGTCAAAAAATTCACAATCAGTGCATCCTCTTACGGGTTTTATTGTAAGTACAGTCAAAAGAAAAAAGGCATACATGCCTAAAAATTTATTTGTAGAATTATTACAAAATGTGGTCTATGAACTGATTTAATCTAATAGTATAGAATCTAAAGTATAGAACTAATCGTCTAATGGACCACCATTGACCTTCTTCTTGTTGATAGATGGACCACCATTAACCTACAATTCAACATAAATCGTCTGGAATATGCCAAGATATGATCACACACACTCACTCTTTTACCTACTTCTTATTATATAAATGTAGGCAGGTAGATAGTATTAATTTAACGCAGTATCGGCTACATATTGAATCTTAACAAGACCGAAGAAATGAACCCAATGATAACCAATTAAAGGAAAATGGTTCATTTGTTACATTTAATTGCCCACAATTTTGTTTACAATGGTGTATTAATCTTCGTTTCTATAACAACAGCACATTTTGGAAATAATGGGCATTGTAACCATAATAATTTGTATGGTGTAGGATAAGAAGGGCTTTAGAGGGTTGAAATTTTGCCTTTAAGATGTAGTAAAATCGTTTATATAAATTTACGATTGTAGCTAATAAATGATTAAACTTTCCCTTATCATTTTTCATAGTATTAGAGGAGTATGTTACAGTAAGTTAATAATAACCAAACCTGTATAAACTAGACTCTCACTCTATTGAAACCCTGTACTTTGAAGGTTCCTGTCACCACCGACTTATACTGGTCTATACTTACGAATACACTTTAGAAATTAGTTATGTCAATTTAGTAATCCGAGCCAGTTGATCACTTAACAAATTAATTAAACAGGCTGTTATTGATAGATTGTTCCAAATTGAAATATCGATGCTTCGTTAGTTTAATGGATTGGGATATATATTGTGAGTACCAACGCCATTAGTGTTAATATATTAAGTACTAGTATAAGATTTTGGTTTTACCGTTCGTAGGAATAACTCCTAGATAGCAACATCTCGAGGCTCGAGTTTTATAATTTTCACCTTCTTGCCACATGTGATACGAAACTGAATTGGGAAGTCTTAAAGCAACCAACGTTGACGAGGATAAGTATCCCATCGATATTAAAGTTAATTATGGAAGTAAAACTGATTAAAGTTCTGAGAGCGTACAGCTAAGGAGTGCAATTCCCTGCCGGAGTCTGTTTCCCGATAGCCGAGTAGCCAGCTTGACGGTTTTTTATCGGTTACATTTAAGGGAGTGTGCGATGGATTTGCATGATTTCAGTTCGCCCAGCCCGTTCCATCATCGGACTACCAGAAGTACGGCGATGCGTCATCGGTACACGGTGGACATCCCACCCATATGCACAAAACGTTTTTGGGGACACTTTTGTTATGCGTACAGCTAAGGAGTGGCATTCCCTGCCGGAGTCTGTGTTTACAATCTAGGGTTCTTTAAGTCAAGAGTGAATGGATTTTTTCTAGGCAAGCGTGCTTCACCGTCGATCACATCATCGCTTACCATCAGGTGAGATAGTGGTCAAGCGCAAGCCTACAGAAAACAAAAGAAAAGCTACAACCTAGGTCTTTAAGTCAAGAGTGAATAGGTTTTTACTAGGCAAGCATGCTTCACCGTCGACCACATCATCGCTTACCATCAGGTGAGATAGTGGTCAAGCGCAAGCCTACGGATAATAAAAAAAGCTACAACCTAGGTCTTTAAGTCAAGGTGAACAGGTTTTTACTAGACAAGCATGCTTCATCGTCAGCCACATCATCGCTTACCATCAGTTGAGATAGTAGTCAAACGCGAGCCTATCTATTATAATCATATAATAAACATTTCATCATCCTAGTAAATACAAACTCTAAAACTAAACAACCAACGCCAAAACTTGTAGAGAAGTCACCAATAAATCACATTTGCGACTCAACATCGCTCCTAGGATTAACCCAAGCGTTAGAATGTGTGATCCTAGTTCCACAACAGGAACCAACTGCTATCATGTACCACGAAATAGATAAATAGGTGCAGAAGGTCAGCTCTATACTATGCGCAAAACATCATGCAAACATAGACACGCTTGACGTACATGCACACTTTTGACTAGCATTAATTTGAGATAGTCTGACGGACTCCGGATATGAAGCCAACATTTTAGAATCATTTTAGTTCACAGTTCAACCACTGAAGATTGTCAGACTGGCCTCAAGACAGTACATATTAACAAGGTTTTTGTCATAGGAGGCACTCATTCTTTGTCATAAGGTTCACAGATAGCTCAAGAGGAGACAGTATATTTCATGTTTCTAAACTGTAACAAAGCGTTGCTGATCTTTCTGAGGTGTATCGAATAACCATTCTTTCCACCCGTACGCAAAATGCGAACTTGGACGAGGAGTATTGGACATAGGCTCGATACAAAAAACAAGTACAATTAGTCAAGTCAGTAAGAAATATTTGCCAGTTACTGAACTGACTTGCAAACTCTCTACACGTTTGTACACCTGTTTTTCTGTCCAGAACAGACCTTCTGTTCCTTGTAATCTTTTTCATGCATATTATACGTGCAAATTAGAGCTGAATCTAGAAATCCCAACTTTCAAGTCCACATGGACTTTGCAATGGTAATTAAATTCTGTATGAATCTATATTCATTTAATTTGTTGGATATGTATGTGAAGAATTTTCATATCTCCGGCTTAAATTTTGATGTGGTAAAATTATGCATTAGAAGATAAAGTAAGTAGCAGTATTAATGGAGCAGTAAGTTTTAGACATGAATTTAAGTTAAGGAGATTAGAGAACGATGTTATAAATGAAGTAGAACACTTAGGTATAAATTTACAGAGTGTTGTGATCGTGTGGTACAAAATAAGTTACCATAATGGCTGCAACTAATAAAGATGTCGTGGTGACCCAGTGTATCAGACTTTGTCTCTCGCTCTCGAGGTCGTGGGTTAAATCGGAGCAAGTACCAATGTATCTTTTATAATTCATATGTAGGTACTTTCTAAGTTTATCTTGGACATCAACTGACAGTGGTGAAGGAAAACATCGTTATGAAACCTGAATTTAGAGTTAATATACATGCCTTTTCTGCATAAGAAGAGGCCTTTGCCCTGCTGAGTGATAGTAACAGTCTGGTATATTTACTATTAATGCTATAAATAAAAAATTCTATTTTGACATTCTAGAATGATAATTTTAAAATAATTTGAGTATATGACATGATATTTTAGATTAATTGTTTTGATTTGTATTCTATTAATAATATTTGCTTGCCATTATCTAAGGCAAACATGACGCGCTGTATTTTTATTAATTTTTAACATGCCTTACACATTGACCATTATTTGTTGTGTGTACTGTACTCATGTTTGAGCAAATAAATGATTACTTACTTACTTACTTAATGGCTGCAGAAATCCATTCAAACTGTAATTACGTAAATGAAAACAAAGATGTATTTTGTAATGTTGGTTAGTGCATTTGCAACTAAATTATTTGGTAATGGTTGTTTTGCGCATTATAGCAACATTAACTTTGTATTCATCTAGGTATTATAATTTGAAAAATATGGTACACTGGCTTCGCCCGAGTTAATTTCGAAAATTATCCCAAGGGAACATATTCACGGGATATAAACTACCCTATGTGCTATTTCAGACTATTGTATGTCTCTGAGCCAATCTTCAAACACACACACACACTCACATTTATAATATTAGTGTGATTGCAATTATTCCCAATGTCCACCACTTGGTTGGCCACCACTGGGGGACAGCGAAACAGCTTTTAAAAATTATTCTCGTTGTCCACCACCACTGGGGGACAGCGAAACAACTTTTAAAAATTATTCTCGTTGTCCACCACTGGGGGACAGCGACACGGATTTTTAAAAATTATTCTCTTTGTCCACCACTGGGGGACAGCGACACGGATTTTTAAATTATTCTCGTTGTCCAACACTGCGGTCAGTGACATGGAATTTTAAACATTCCCTATCGTCACCGCTGGGGGACAATGTCACAATTTGTCGTATTTTAGCAATAATTGCAGTAGCCTTTCGTTTAGAACATCAATTATGAACAACAATATAACATTATAAATGCAGGTATTTGTCTGTTTTGAGTTTAAAAACACAAATTACGGAAATTAGTATTTTTTATCGAAGTAAAAAAATGTAACTCGTTCTACCGTTCAATTGATTTATTCAATAGCAAATATCAATTGACAATATTTACGACCTGATTTTATTTCCAAAAAGTTATTAATCATTTTTGATTACGTTTCGATAGAAGTCTGTTCCATACAATTTGTTCCAATCATAAAAATCCAATTGTTGGGAAGGGTCACTCGCGTCAACAGCACAACTCAATTTGTCGTATAAAACTAGATATTTTTCGCTACGATTATCCACATCAGATGCTTTTGATGGATTATATCGATTAGTGGAGTAATTGATTTAGTTTTCTCCTTTTAATTTTATAATAATACAACCCAGGATTTCCCATAAATGATGAACATAAAAACATTAATCCCATATTTATACTTTATGTTTTAAAAACCTTCGTAATATTTATGAATCCCTTGCGCAAATTTTTATTCATCTAGACCAAGTGGGTTAGGCTGTGTGATCTTTAACTGTAAATTAATTGATTAATTTGTATTAGAATTAAAAAAAATATATGAGAAGCAGATTTGGAAGAAGAGGAAGCAGTTTTGATATGAAATCCCTTAGCAATATGTGGTCTGATTGATAATAATGAGATCATTTCATTTCATATCCATGATAAAAGTTTTTTACTACTAAACTAAAAAAAAAACTATTTATCTGTCTTTATCTTGGGAGGGAGTTAGATTTTCTCAGTAGTTTATCAATTTCATCCTACAAAGACTTAGACTTTTATTTTCGGCGAAATATTATCAAATGTTATTATTCTGCTTGATAATTTATCTTGTTGTTGGTAATTAAATCTTAACAAATTTTGGAGCGTTAACCTGTTAAATAATAGTTAATTAATTATGAAATATACTGTGAACTCGATTTAATCATTTCACTCCGAGGCTGTAATTAAATTATGTATCTCCCTTTATCTCTTTTCATCTAAATGTAAAGTTGTATAAATATTTCTGTGGGTTAAAATTATTATTGTATTGATTAATAAATATATATTATTTTTATTATACCTCATTAATTTTACTTTCATTAGTCGGGGTATATTTCCCTTGATAAATGAAACAACATTTTCCTACTGTTGTATCAATAAGATTTTAAGGCATTTGAACAATAAAGCGTACCACTCTATTTTATTTTTTATACTCTTTTTTGTAATTATCAAAACTGCACCAAAATTTTCACAAGTACCACAATTTCTTATAAATATCAATTTTGAACATATGGCGATCAATTTTCTGGAGGACAAACTAAACCAATTTTACAACAGCGTTGCTCAAAACAAAATAACTTTACTCATAACAGTTCCAAATTCAAATCACCGGAATTCCAAATAAACACATCACATTTCAAAATAATATGGAACATGGCGCTACTTATTAATGTGTCAAATCAATTTCTGTTGACTCGGCCGATGACAGTTCCGTCCGAACTTTGCACCCCCTATCTATGGACCCTTAGTATTACATCCCTTTGATCGGTGAATTTTCATGAATATTTTCATTTACATTTGCATCCTATACATCTTGTTTACCCCAGGATGCTTATTGGAAAATTCTTCTTTGATGTGTTTGATTATGCATGCAGACTTTTTTTGTTTTCTTTGAGGTGTGGAAGGGTTAAAATTTAATGTTGTACGTGTTATGTAATGGGCCTTAAGTTTTAGTAGCACAGAATTTCCTTGCTGATAATGATAAAATTTTAGGTGCTCAACAATTTGTGTAGAAAGTATTAAATTTACAATGTAAGTGATAATTTTCCGCTTATTGTTATGAACACTACCAAATATTCTGAAAATTTTTCTGTGTACTCCTTTGAGTAACTTAGAAACAACAATACAACGAAACATTAATTAAATTCGACATTATTTCGGTAACCCCAAACGAGGGCTTAGTAACTAGGGTGACGAGAAAATACTCACTTTTCGTTCAGAAAATCCTCTCCAAACAAAATCAAAAATATTCTTTAAAACTCTTTTCAACTGTACAATTTCACTTCATTCAAAGTTACACTGAGCAAAGTACTAGTCACTTTCACTTCAAATATAAATATAGATAAACGTCAAATAGACGTTACTATTTTCGTCACACAAATTGCAAAGGGGACGCACGTCCTACTCGCGCGCGGCCAGGATCAAACTGAGTTCAGTCGCTTGCTTCGTCATACAGTGCACCGAAAACGGGCAAAGATTCAAGTCTGTTCAGCCAAGCAGCAAAGTTATTCAAGCATAAACAGGATAATGCTATAAATCTGAGGTCGGTCATATGGTAGTAAACTCGTATGTAGTCAAACAGTAAAACATGCTTTGATCTTAGAGTCGTGGTCTGTTTAAATAATATTTTTGTAAGCGACTGTCTATGAAAAGTTTATCTTGCGGTCTTTTAGTAAAGTGGAAAAACGCTGGCGTCTGACTGTCATTTGCAACATCGTGTGGTGTGATGATTTCTTAACGTTGTTAAATCTTTTTATACTGTGGTTGGTTTATGAAATCTTTATATCAGATGTACCAAGTAAATCTTGGACATTCGACACGTTCCGTTCAAAACGCTTTAAGGTCCATTTATATAGAAAATCTAAGATTTAAAACGTCTTACAATATTTTTCAGGATGCTTTCTTGAACAAAAAGGTTTTATTTTGATACATTTGTGATACAGAGATGATTAATATATAATAATTTAAATATAAAAGATATCTACTTGGTATTACTTTGTGCTAAAAATAACATTCAGCAAATTTAAATCACCAATGAAATGAATGAACCTTTTAACCAGATATTAAATTTTGCATCTACCAGAATTTGAAAGCAAAAGTTCAATGCGAACAAATCAATCAGAATGATACGATATCTCAAATTGAAATGGCTGCGATCAATTACGTCGCAACTTTTAAAGGGTTCCCATGCTACCCTTTCAACTTTCTCATTCTCAAAGGCTTAAAACTCCGGGAAAGTTATCTCGTAGTGATTTTATTAGAATATTTAAAAGGCCAGTGAATGTAGACCTCTAGAACCTCACTTTAATTGAGGGTATCCAATCAAAACTGCTGAAGATGTCGTCCAAGCAAAGCTGGACGCTGTTTCGTTTCGACATCTGCAAACCTGAGGTTTACAAAACTAAATTCCGAATATCTCATTTACTGAACAAAATCTGTCATTTTCGCATAATTTTCGAACAAGTTTTGGATAACCTTTAAGAAAATTGTTTGAGAATTGAGGGTCATTTGTGAATACTTTGAGGGCAGAAATGAAGCTAATTGTAAAGTTGAAGTTAATTTCAATTACAGATAGCGATTAAATTATTATGGACTAGTTAATTATGGAATAGCTACACAAAGTCGTAGTTTAACAAATACTGAAAATAAGCGAAATAACACATTATAATTTATTTATCTATACTATGATAATAATATTATAATAATTATTATATACACACACACTAAAACACTAAACTAACATTATAAAGAGGTATGATTTGATTGTTTGTAAGTTTGTTTGTCTATACTTATATAATCATACTATGAAAACTTACATTCACATTTACAATATTATAAATGTGAATGTAAGTTTTTTTGTTACACTTTCACACGATAGCTACTTAACTGATCATCATGAAACTTTGTATACATATTCTTGGAGGTATTAGAAGTAACATAGAATACTTATAATAGAAAAAAAAACGAAATATATCACTTTTGCCGCGATAACAGTCATTGCTCTGAAGCGATAACCGACATCCACGCGGACGTTGTCGCGGGCAAAAGCTAGTAATATAACATTATAAAGAGGAAAGATTCTTTTGTTTGTTTGTTTGTACCGAATGTAGGCTCCGGAACTACTGGACCGATTTAAAAAATAATTTCACCTCTTTCATAGGTAGCTACATTATTCCTGAGTGACATAAGCTATTTTTTAATCCCGAAAACGGGTCCTGTGGAGTGGTCCAAGGGAGCGAAGCCGCGGGGAACGGCTAGTAATGGATAAGCTCAAAAACTAAAAACTGATTTTGAATATTCTTTCACCTGGTTGTTAGTGTTCAGTGGGTCCATTCAAAGACCTCCACACACGCAGTAGTTTATAATGATTCCTTTTATAATGACAGCCAATATTTTTTTCCGAAAACGGGTCTTGTGGGATGGACCATGGAAGTGAAACCGCGGGGAAAAGCTAGTTCTTTATATTCGGAATTGACAATGAACCTATCTTAATTTTGACATCTGTAAACTCAACAACAAAATTACAATACACTAAGTGTCCCACTGTCCCAAACAGAATTTAGTTGAATATAACAGTTCCTTCTTATTTAATTATTATTACATACATACGATCTTCCAATCAATTTTAGCTACATTTGGCTCTTTTTTATCTACGGTAGGCTGTCTACCATCAAATTCACTAGTTCCTCCGTGACGCATCATGACGATAGCTCGCTTACCAGCTGACGCCGCTTGACCGGCCGTGTACTCATAATTTTTGCACCAACTACCCACTATTTTTCTGTTATTATATAAAACTATGATATAGTGTACATCTTGTAACCTAAACATTGTAAATATTACGTGGATCCATTCAAAGACCTCCACATACGCAGTAGTTTATAATGATTCCTTTTATAAGTTAGTTTACTCCAACGCAAAATATTGTCATAAAAATCATGTTTTAATGTTTAGAAAGGCGGTAGCCTGTGTAACAAAATAAATGACGATTTGTCTACAAATAGAATAAGATCATTTGTAAACATCACTGTATAACACATGCATAAATAAAGACCTTTCAAAATCAAAAATCAATACAGAGTGACACTGTTACTCGACATGGTTGAGATGAGAAAAACAAAATACGACTAGCCACCATGAATCCGATTAAAAATTTAATTAAAAAATTCTCTTCTCTCTTTCATAATATTATATTAAGTAAAATGAGAGAAAACATATTGAAAATTTAATTTCATTGGAAGGGACAAAATTTATCTGTTTTTGAAAGGGAAAAAGTTTTGGACAGATTTTAAATTTAATAAGATGTAGTACCCACCTACTTACTACTAAAATTGACTTGATATCATTAATGCAGCTTATATTTATATTAACTGTACCACTATAAGAAGATTTTTTATTTAGGATATATTAAAATTAAATTACAATTTTAATTAAAATTTCATGAATCATGTAAACTTTTGGCCATTGGCTTTTTGTATTGGTACTAACATTCTACTGTTAGATTACAAACACACATTTTACAAATAAAATCTGCCCGCCACATTACTGCAAATAGAACAAGGGTGTCTTTGTCCGCAACACAATCATGACGTTTATAAACCATACGTTATATCTCATCATCTCTTGCAACCACTTGACATACTCCCAGCATGTCCCGCAGCATCAGACGGGCCGTCTCGCGAACAGACAGTCCTGGCCATAGAGCTTGGATGCGGCCACTGCTAGAGGTGGCATTGTCAGCACATCTCAACACATGATGCACATGATGTACAGACACCGACGGCTTGAAATGGCGATCGTTACAGAGAAGAGAAGTTGTGCGCTCAAAACACTCGGCGCCATGAATTTATTACTACTACAGACCGACCGCTTAACTGATACCATTCAGAAGTAACTGCGCGGTACGGAATGTGGTGTATTTATTTATTTACTACCCACGCGGCTTCGCTCCCTTCATCTGGCTACCAACATACCCATCTACCCTACACTACCCACCCTACTCAATCTACCCTACCTACCCTGCCTACTCTGCCTACCCTACCAACCCTGCCTACCCTGCCTACCCTGCCTACCCTTCCTATCCTACCCTACCTATCCTACCCTACCTACCCTACCCTACCTACCCTACCTACCCTACCCTACCCTACCTACCCTACCCTACCCTACCCTACCTACCGTACCCTGCCTACCCTACCCTACCTACCCTACCTACCGTACCCTACCTACCGTACCCTACCTACTCTACACTACCTATCTCTACATGCATGATTGTTGTGTAGCCGGAAGATCTCAAAAAGGAATATTTTGCCCGTTTTTGCAACATTTTAATTTATGTTCCACTCCTATTGGTCGTAGCGTGATGTTATATAGCCTATAACCTTCCTCGATAAATGGACTATCCAACACAAAAAGATTTTTTCAATTCCAACCAGTAGTTCCTAAGATTAGCGCGTTCAAACAAACAAACAAACTCTTCAGCTTTATAATATTATATAGTACGAGTATAGATTCAAATTTCATTATGGGGTGTATTTATTTATTTATTAAAATTTCATACAGCATAAAAGTAAATAAGAGGACCTGTCAGTTGATAGTTCACTGATGGGTGTCACTCTTGCTACCATATATAGGTCTCAGTTAAGCGGTCGGCCTATAGAAAAAACTCGTAGCTAAATAATAAAGCAAGAATTGACTAACCTGGGGTGATCTCCCAGGTTAAGCAATTCTCGCCGGGGTCAGTACGTGGATGAGTGACCACGTATTACGTACCTTCCTCCTCGACCCCTCTGTGCCTCGGAAAACAAGCCGCACGTGGGATGTTGCCTTTTATTTCTAGATATTTGACTGTCGTTAAGGGTAGTCAGGGACTTAAGTAAGATTTCATACTCAAATCTTACCAAAGAAGAACAAAGAAATAAAAAGTGTTTAATTGTCACAAAACGACATACAATATAAATACATGCTTATGCTAAACCCTTAACAGTAGTATTAATGGTTATAAAATTAAGTTAATAAATGCGAGAAATAAATGAAACAATAATAACATTTACTACCTACATTTTTTTATAAAACAGAAAATAAATAGGATGAAAAAGATGGCAGGCATATGCATGTCGTAATTGTGGCAAGAAGGCTTCCACTCAGCATAATGCTGTGTCGTGGGGAACCCACAGCATGGCGCTGATTTTCAGTGGGGGAATTCAAAGGAAATCGTGTTACCCATTTACCGGGCTGTGGAGGTCAGATAGTAAGTCGCTTTATTTAGAATACTAGTATCTAGCTGCATCCAGTTATAATAGAAGCCGACCCAGACATAGTTGGAAAAGTGCTGGACTAATTGGATTGTGTCCAGAGTCTCGCTGCCTGCGTAGCGATTCCGTGCACTATGGTCTCGCTGTTCCTGCTTATTTTCATATTGTGAAGCGCATTGATCGTGTCATTTTGACGACGAACGACAAATCGTGGTCGTTTTGACGGCGAAATGAGGCGATAAACCTCGGATTTTCATCGATGGGGTCAATCAGGATGACAGAATTGGACTGATAAATTTTATATGGATTGTTTACGATGAATTGTGGTCAGGTTCAGGGTGCTTTAGATGATAATGCTAACGGTGATTTTTAGAGTTCCGTACGTAAAAAAAGGAACCCTTATAAGATCACTCTCTTGTCCGTCTGTCCGTCTGTCTGTCCGTGTTTCACCACCGATTTTCTCAGAAGCGGGTGGACTAGGCAAGATGAAATTTATACCAGATACTAAGGTCTATAGTCCCTATTAGGTGTATAAAAATCAAGGTCCTAAGTCAACACAACTTTATTATTTTTTTATAATTTTTCCTTTATTTGTACTGTAAGACTTTTACCAAATTTCTTGATTCTAGGTCAACGGAAACCACCATACAGGATTTCGACCCAAAACTCGGTTGATCTAGAATTATCAATTTTGGTTAAAAGCAAGGTCTTACCGCATAAGTAAAGGGAAAATTCCGAAAAAGGAAAAATTTGAAAATTAAGGTAAATCAACTCAACCATTACAGCACACAAACACACTTAAAACTTGGCCACCAATAAAAATTAAACCAATTTTATTATGGCGGTATAATGGGTAGGTACGGAACCCTTAGCGCACGAGTTCGACTCGCACTTGACCAGTTTTTATCTAAGACAAGTTTGGAATCTACTATCTTTCTATTCCACATAAAGAAATTTCTCACAACCTATATTTTCGATCAAAACTGAGCCCAAATAGACCGACGAAGCCCAAACAGTGATAACTTAAACTATCACTATTTCTAATTATCCCCATCTTACAAAAGCGTGAACACCTAAACACCCAATAGTACAAAACTATCTTCGACCGTCTAACCCAAACAAATACTGTCCGAAACAGTTTTATTGACTACAATACACACAAATGTTCACTTACAAAAACACCAACGAAGACCGAACTTGAAGCCGAAATTCTTAATAAAACCCAGTTTATTTATAGAAAACTATTTTTATAACGGTCTGTCTTTCGCCCCTTCGAAATACGGTTCACGGCGAGCGAAGCAAGGAAGCTGTGCAAAGGAACTTGATCCATAACTCTACTAAGTTTGAGCCAAAAAATCTCCCTAATAGCCCTTTGTCTTCAACTTTGACCTTTAAGAGTAAATTATAAATTATACAGCTTCGCCTGTTATGACAAAGTTTTGAGCTGAGATGTTTTATATGTTTTATAGGTGAAGATTTTCGTGTGTGGTTTTTTTTTGTTTTGAAGTGTAATTATGATTGAATGTGCAGCAGAGCAAGTAAAGGTTACCCATTTTGTTATATTTAGTGCTCCACAAAAAAAAGTTGCTTATTTCATCATCAAGAAGTCATCTCATATTCCAAAAAAAAAAAAAAACTTTTTTTTTATGCTATTATGTATTCTATGTCACAGGTTTATCTTATTTATTTTATGCTTTATGCACACAAACGTACCTACAGAGGTGGAATTAATGCCTTGGATATTTTCTACCATTCGACCATTGGGTGATGCAGTGACATAGTGGTAGGTGCAATATTTTGAGTTAAGCAAGTCATGTTTATTTAAATACATATACGTAAACTATAAATACAATAAATACTCAAAGAATAAACTAAATACATAAATATATTTAAGCAATTAGTGGTTATAAGCGCCAACTTCATACGAATGTGCTCGCGAAATTTAACTTTGAAGGTTAATCGATTAGCAGTCATCCTGATTTCCTGGGGGAGCAGTCCACACATAAATAGACTGAACGAAGAAGGAAAGTGAATGAAGTCAGTGCGGTGAGTGAGACATTGAAGGAGGCGGTTCTGTGATGATAGTAGATTTTTATTGTGGTTGGTATAACGTGACCTTGGCTCTATACTGATATACTATAATATTATAAACAGCAAAGATGCTTTTGTTTGTTTGTACCGAATAAGCTCCGTAAATACTGGACCGATTTTAAAATTTGTTTCACACAAGGTAAGCTACATTATTCCTGCGTTAGTGAGCCACGGGAGCGAAGCCGCGGGAAAAAACCTAGTTATAACACAAATATACACGGTAGGTTGCCTAAGTTAATCTTCCGTTATGCCCCGAAATTACGATATAGGTAGTGCCATCTATCACATTAGGATTGAACCGTTGGTGTGACGTAGACGAATCGTATTATCGAAAATTCAATACATTGATTGATATTTTATTCCTACATCAGTCTGCAGAATATATGGGTGTATTTTTTTCCTTACTAGGATTTCGATATCTAAGGATACAGAGAATATGGATACGTAAACTTAAATTGTCTGATGAACTATCATGGTGCAGTAGGCCGCAACCGCATGTCAGTGGTCACAAAACCAGCATAAGCTGGCCTCTAATTCTATTTAAACTCCATACTAAGCTAGGCCAGTTCAAGGTCAAAGTTTACCACCGTCGTGCGGTCTTGACAATCTCAAACACCACTTCCCAAGTCCCCGAAATACGACAAACAAATAGTTGGATATAAAACATTTCTGCCACGTCAAATGTTTGACCAAACATCGGTTGGTGGGGAGTGTCTGGCAGCCCGCCAATAAACATGAATCATCGCGCTCGGCACAAACCACCGGCGATTTGTCAGCATTACGCTAGGGAGGCGACACTACAGACATGTGTGAATGAAGTGTGGGGCACTTTTTTGCCCCTATTCTCTAAATTTTAGTAGTTCGGTGATTAGTAATGGGGGCAAAAAATCAATATCACACGTTTTGGTTTGTGCTGATCGAGCGATGTGTTTTTAATGTTGGTTAATGTTTGAGTATTAAATAATTATTTTGGATTTTTCAGCGGAGTGAAGTCACGAGTGCTGCTGAGAGTTTCAGCTAATAAAGATAAATATTTGAAGTTCTTAGGCGTAGGATTGTATTCTTTACTTTTAATTTTCAACCTCCATTACTCACTTCTTACAAAATTTTAATTTTCCAGGAAATCTGCAGCTCAACCCTAGCGCTATTGTGAGTTACTAATTTACCTTAAATTAATTTTAGTTCCAAACCCGCATGTGTGTTTTTTTGCACAACCATCTCTCGACCTAGACCAATTTTTAGTTTTCAATTTAATTCAAATATTATCTTATCTTATCTTGTGGAGGGGCCTAGAAATAACTCGGACACTTCGACCCATTGAGATCTTTTGTGGTGCCCTAGATAACTTACTCCTCCCCAATCTCGTTAAAATCTTCTTCATGAGTTTTACAACGAGATTAGGAGATATGAGCCTATAGGCTTCTGGTCTTGGATATCTTACCCCTAGGAGACTCATTCGCTTACTAGCCAGTGCATCGCATGTGCACAGAAGGTGCTCCATGCGTTCCGTATGTTCCCCGCACAGCCCAGCACAGCTACTCATTCTAAATCTTCTTAATTAACTACTGCTTTATATTTATTTTAACTCACGTGTCCAACTTAATATTCTAATTGTAATAATTTGACTGCAAGTTTATGAGACAAAGCATAACATTATTCAGTTTGTAATTTAAAACTTTGTCTCCTGCCTTCGCCGGCAAATTCGGTAGAAACGAGTCCAGATCGTCACGCCAGCGTTTTTTAGGCCTGCCTCGGTTACGACGTCCGTCTCACTAGCAAAGTAGCCTGGAAAGATGTGGCCTTTGCCCCGCAGTGGGACAAAGTAGGCTAAATTAAAAAAAAAAAAAACTTAGTTTACCTTTGCACACACAAGACAGCCCATCTCTAAAGACATGACGGCGGCTAGTTCCAGCCACGCATGTGTGATATGACAAGTGTCACGGTCTTTTTTTGCGCCGCCATATCTCCAGCATCTTTTTGCATTGTCACTTACATCCTTTTTCGCGAATCCCTAATGAATTCTGTTTTATTAGTTAATCGTTTCAAACGAGACTCGGCGACTCTTTGAAGAAGTGATTTTAATGTAGCCTTTTTGAAGATGTGCAGATATGTTTTTTGATTGATGTCGTCGTTTTTGTGTGCAGAAATGTAACACGTTCTTACTTCTTCATATAAAATCGTTTTTATGTATTCCTAAGTGTATCAGTTTCTAAGTTTACTAGTGATATTAATAGTGAGACCTTGTAGATATCGATACATTTAAAGAGATACTATTATGTATATCGTTGAAAGGTAGGTAATTATTTAAAAAAATTGACTTTCATTACACTTAATGAGCGTGTAATTACAAGGCTACTACTGAAATATTATAATTGAGATGCATTTGCGTCTTTGTCACAATACTGTTGGGACTTCACTGCTGTTGGTTCACGCAACTTCTTTATTTTCGTTTTATAGGCTGGCAAACAAGTCAGTTGCATCGGCCCACCTGATTAAACTTTTGGCACCTGCGATACCACAACTGTCTGTCGATGTCGATTTTAACGCCCGACGGAAAGAGAGGGGTATTAAAAGTTCGACGTGTGTACTTGTGTGTTTGTGTGTTGTGTATTTGTGTATCTGTTTGTGTCATCATAGCTCCTAAAAGAATGAACCGATTTTGATTTCGATTTTTATGAAAGGTGTCTATCGAGAGTGTTATTAGAATTAGCTACGTTTGATGAAAATCGGTTCAGCTGTTTAAAAGTTATGGGCGTTTTACTGTTTGAAACGAGGTGTTTTCACAAGATATCGTGTCATAATTATGTGTTCAGTAGATTGACGATCGAAGCGTGTCTACAAATAGATAAATTATGTAGCATGAAATAAAAATATGTCGGGGGTTTTTTAAATTTTATTTGTTGAAGACACATTCTGTAAGTTTCATAACAAACATCATGCATGCGTTCCTCGAAGGCAAAAATGCTTAAATTAAAACTAACTTGGCTATGACGTACTGAGAAATTCTAGATTGAGAACGTCAACAAACTAAGCCCAACCAAGAAATCGAACCAAGCTCAGCAGAATCATGTTCAGGATAAAATGCAGGTAAGTATTAGTGATAACTTTTAAACTAAAACACAACATAACTACTTACAGAAGTTTGAAGAGAAATAACAATATATTGTTCATAGATTTCTCTAAAAAACGCCGTTCAAATTCTCTCTTCTATAAATTCCAGACTAATAAACGTTGAATCAACTTCAACTGCACCGAGCTTAAATCCCCAGTTTCGCAGTCAACCTTTTAATAGTACTTGCTAATACACCATCCTGCTATTACCAACAAGAAACAGGATTAACAAAATTATGCCTACAGCACTTAGTAGCAAAGGGAACTAAAATTATCAAGTGAAGATAGCGTTATGACCTGCTAATGCTCTAATAGCCGGAATACTCTTCTAGCTGGATGCTTCGCAACTGTTAGGTTTTATTTTAAAGAGAATGGAGGTGTTATAGTTACAGTAAGTCCGGTGCTGAGATAGAAAATAATATTGGCTGGTAATAACTTTATGCCTCAAGTTGTTGTTGAAGCCATTACTATCATGGTTAAGACAAAGGATAAGGGCCCTTGAATATATTCTGTTTTCGAAAATCTTTCAAGGTTTTCGCAAACAACTCATTGATCAACCCAAATACAGATGAACTGGCAAAAGAGGGCTCAGCAAATGATTTTGTGGGTCCAGAACCATATGTAGGCATTTCGACGTGTCTCGTAAAAGCCAGTTTTAGGGAGTTTGCAGATCACAGACAACAAACACATTGGCTGTCTAATACCAGTCTGGAACACAAGAAATTCCTGGGAACGACGGGATTGACGTTCAAAGCACGGGAATGCATTTGGAATATGAGCAGGGGGCCAATTTGCTACCTGCTTGGGGCCTTTACTGGGCACTTTGGAACCAACGACATGCTCATGAAGATGGGTCTAACCGCGACACCCATGTCCAGGTTGTGTGGGGAACATACGGAACAGATGGAGCAACTTCTGTGCACATGCGACATACGTGTTGCACTGGCTGGTAAGCGAATGAGTCTCCTAAGGGGTAGGATATCCAAGACCAGAAGACTATAGGCTCATATCTCCTAATCTCGTTGTAAAACTCACGAAGAAGATTATCAACGAGATTGGGGAGGAGTAACTTATCTAGGGGACCACAATAGATCTCAATGGGTCGAAGTGTCCGTGTCTCGGCCCCTCCACAAGATAAGTTGTGAACCCAAATACCAGTCAGTAATAGATAGCAGTTTGACCATTGCTAATATTTATGTTTGCTTCAGTTCCGTGGTTAAATAATAACAGCTCGGAGGAGCTCGTGGCTAATTAATAACAGCCGCACGGGTCGATCTTCAAGGTTAAGCAACGCTTGACTAGGTCGGTTCATGGATGGGTGACCATTTCAAAATACCGAGTTTCCTCCGTGCCTCGGAAAGCACGTTAAGCCGTTGGTCCCGGCTGTTATTTGAAGATCTTTGACAGTCGTTACGGGTAGTCAGAAGCCTGAGATCTGACACCAGTCTTGCCAAGGGTGGTGCCAAGGGGTACCGTGTTTACCCAGTTACTGGGTTGTGGAGGTCAGATAGGCAGTCGCTCCATGTAAAACACTGGTACTAAGCTGAATCAGGTAAGACTGGAAGCCGACCCCAATATGGGAAAAGGCTAGGCAGATGATGTTTTTACTGTTGAAAATGTTTTTTTACTATGATTTTCTTCAAAAACGTCAATACACGTGTGTATTGATGATTACCGTCCTCGGTTCAATGGCGCCTCAGCGGTAATCACCAACATAGCACACTTGTACCATAATGTACTATTGTACTGTATATTATTATTCCCACTCGAGGATTTATTCGTCGAATTTACTTTCATTTTATTAAATAAAGATGAATTCAATTGAATTCTGTAATTTATATTGGAAGTGGAAAACCCATAATAAATTCATTTTTGCACAATATTTCTGAATAAATTGAAAGGATTGCATCATTATGAAAGGGCTATGAAAATTTTCCAGTAGATGAAAAATCAACAACTCGTTTATTTTTAGGGTTCCGTACCCAAAGGTTAAAAACGGGACCCTATTAGTAAGACTCCACGATCCGTCTGTCTGTCTGTCTGTCATCAGGTTGTATCTCATGAATCGTTATAGATAGACAGTTGAAATTTTCACAGATGTATTTCTGTTGCCGCTTTAAAACGAATACTAAAAACAGCAAAAAAAAAGAAACTGTCCCATACAACAAACGTGTTTTTTTGCCGTTTTTTGTCATAATGGTACGGAAACCTTCGTGCGCGAGTCCAACTCGCACTTGGCCAGTTTTGTTTCGTCTCGTTTAGTTTAAACTTCATGTGTAGTTAGTAGTCAGAGGAGCTCGTGGCTCAATAGTAACAGCTGCACAGGTTGATTTTCTAGGTCAAGCAACGTTTGCCAAAGTCGGGCCGTGGATGGGTGTCCAATTTAACAAACCGAGATTCCTCCATCCCATGAAAAGCACGTTAAGCTATTGGTTCCGGGTGTCATTTGTAGATCTTTGATAGTCATTAAGGCGTAAATATTCGCCAATGTTAACGCAGTCACGGACACCCAACGCGAAGAAAGAAAATTTGGTTCAAATAAATTGCACTAGATGGCGTGATCAGCTTCGATTTGTTATTGAGTTTTGTGAAATGTTAAGATTTTCTAGACCAGATCGTAAAACATTATGTTCTTGTTAAATTAACTCTCCTAAGCACAAAATTAAGGAATATTGGGCTCTTAATTCACATTTCAAAGATGGCGCTCTTTTGAATTTCAGAGTCCTCCACTCGATTAATTCAATTTGCCTAGTAACACATTTTGGTACAATGAAACTGTAAAAAAGTGCAAAAAATACTATAAACAAATCATCGCTGTATTTAAAAAATAATGTATTCACGAAACGAGTAAACCCGATTTCTTGCAAGTCGCTGCTAACACCATCTATATCCGTGGAACGGAATCTTGTCAATCCCATACAATTTTGCCTTTTCATCCCCGTCGAAAAAAGAGGGGTGTTATAAGCTAGACGTGTGTACCTGTGTATTTGTGTCTTTGTGTATTTGTGTATCTGTCTGTGGCATCATAGCCCTTACCGGATGAAACGATTTAGTTTTTTTTTATTTGTTTGAAAGGTGACTTCATCGAGAGTGTTCTTAGCTATGTTTGATGAAAATCGATTCAACCGTTCAATAGTTATGGGTGTTTACTGTTTGTGTGTGTTTTCGCGAGATATCGTGTCATAATTACATATTCAATAGATTGTCGATCGTTCAATAGCGTGTCCACTACTAGATAAATTATGTAGCATGCAATAAAAATGTGTTGGGGATTTAAAAAAAAAAAAAATACTTTTTGACAATCACTATCGCCACTCTTTCGATGATATAATGTCACTTGTCTATGGCCTCATGTAATAGGACCGGGCTGCTACTGAGATATTGTTTGTTTACCTTCTCAAACAAATATTTACTTCCATTCTCTCTAACAAACCAGAGAACACAGAGCTATTCAAATCTCAGTCATACAAAGTGCAACACAAAAGATCATTAACACAAACAAACAAACATACATTCATACACACACAAACAAATAAACCGCGACTCGACACCGCGGGTGCGCAAATATATGCAATTAGAATTCACTTGCGCCACGTGAGAAATATCTTTGAAGATGTGGTGCGGTGCAGGTGATAAGAGACAGCGGGGAGCTAAAAATTGGTAAATCTTGATGATTAAGGTAAAATAGATAAAAGAGTCGTACTATCTTGGTTAAGTAATAACAGCTGTTCGGGAAGTTGCGCGGTATCTTCTCGTCCAAGTTACAACAGTGTCTCAAGACAAATTTTCTATGACCAGTGTGTGTTGCCAGTGATAACCTATGGCTCTGAGACGTGGTCGCTCACAATGGGCCTCATCAGAAAGCTTGCATTCACCCAAAGGGCAATGCAGAGGGCTATGCTCGGAGTTATCTTGCATGATCGAATCAATAATGTAGAGATCTGCAAGAGAACCCGGGTTACCGACATAGCCCGAAGAATTGCCAAACTTAAGTGGCAGTGGGCAGGGTACATTGAACGCAAAACGGATGGCTGATGGGGCAGAAAAGTTCTGGAGTGGCGTCCGCAAACCGGACGACGTTGCGTTGGAAGGCCGCCCACCAGGTGGGCTGATGACCTGTTGTAGGTTGCGGGGATCCGCTGGTAGCGGGACGCACGGGACCGGTCAATGTGGCGACGCTTGGGGTAGGCTTATGTCCAGCAGTGGACGTCTTTCGGCTGATATGATGATGATGAAGTAATAACAGCTGCACGGGTCGAACTTAAAGGTTAACCAACGCTTGGTGAGGTAGGTCGGTTGATGGGTAAAAATCAATCACATACCGAGGTTCCTCCACCCATTGCTCCTTGCTGTCACTTGTAAACCTTTGACAGATCTAACGGGTAGTCAGAAGCCAGAAATACTGTCACCAGACTTGCTTGATCCCTTAGGATGTAATGTTATTCAGTGCCTTAGTAGCGAGGATAGATAGGCAGTCATACTGTCAAATACTGGTATTTAAACCAAATTCTCTGGTAAAATGCTAGGTTAATTGAATGAAGGCAAAATATTCACAGATGTAATTTATCGAGTCCGGTAAGAAACACATTAATGTATTTTAGATGAGTTTGCAAATCAGTTCAGTTGATGGTTTGGTCCATTGGCCGTGTATAGGCTTCGTATTCATAAATTTGTACGGAAGATAGTATTTGCTGCGTCTGAACTGGCTTTCAAAGTAGCCTTATGTTAAAGGCCTTGAAGCCTTTTCATGTCTTCTATTTTTAAATTAAGTTCATCCTCATCATTGTTCTTTTTACCCGGCTGCAAGGAAAGGGTTATGTTTTTCGCGCGTATCTTGTATGTTTGTATGTATGTAATATTCTTTATTACCTCATATCTTTCAAACTACTTGGCGGATTTTTATAATTAGGACATCATTAGATAGGTCTTGACCGCAAGTGTTCTTAGCTAAGTGCCGTCAAAAAAAAAGGAATATGGCTAATTTTGGACGCCATATTGTGGGGGTTGCAATTTTTTTTTCTTTCCTACCTATCGAGTGAGGTATCAAAATGAAGGGTTTTTAGAGGAGATTACAAAAATATAAACTACTTCTATGTTTACATGTCATTCGAAAAAAAAATTATAACTAAAAAGTTGTAAATTAAAAAAGTTAATTTAAAAATCAAAAACCCGCCTGCTTAAAAAGCGAACTAAAAAGCTGTATACAAGAAAAAATCATGCTGTGCAGTCGGAGGATCAGGGGGTCAGCCAGTTTACGAATATGTATCCTCCGACTTCAGCTATAAAAAACCTTTATTTTTAATAAAGGTTTTGTATAGCTTCTTTGGGAACGTAATGCCATAGAAACCTACAGTGTCTGGCTTCCCTCGCAATATACGACTATAATTATTAAGACCAAAGCCCCTCTATCCATCTAAAAATACTGCTACCTTAAACAGCCCTTACAAAGGCTGGCTATTACAAAGATCATTGCCCTCAAAATCCTGTCTCCGGTTATCTTTCACTGGATCTAACAAACCATGGACGCTTCAGGACCAATGAGGCGTCTCTCATAGTCCAGCTTAACATAATGGGCCATAAAAAAAGGTTAAAGGCCGTTCACGAATTGGCGACTAAGTCCAGGATTTAAGTGCTTGTTATGAGGCTGAAATGTATTATGTTATTTATGGATGGATGGAGCAGCAAGTGATTTAGGGGGTCAGAAAAAAACAGAAGGAAATGTTCGAGAGTTCAAGGTTGGTAGATGATTCTTAGTTTATGATGTCTGAAGAAGTGATGTTTTCTATTTATAAGAGAAAAGATCAGACAGGGTACGAGGGCATAATTATTTAATTTAACCATTTATCTTCATCGTTTCAACTGTTTATCTTATCGTCCTGGTATGGTCATGTGATGAGGAGGGATGAAACGCATGTTACTAAAAGAGTTATGAATGTATTTGTGGATGGATGGAGAGGGAGAGGAAGGCCAAAGAAGAGATGGATGGACTGTGTGAGGAGTGATATGAAAGAATAGGGAGTCAGTAATAACGTGACAGGGGACAGGACAGTATGGAAGAAGCAAACGTGTTGCGCCGACGCCAAGTAACATGGGATAAGGACAGAAAGATGATGAACCGTTTATCTTCACACTGGCACGCTTTGCAGAAATGACACTAATGAAGCACAAACTTTTACGAACCATAATTCCAGATTTCCTATTTTTTCCTTTACCGTTGCTAGCAATGTCCAAGATAAATTTGGAAAGTACATGATTATTATAAACTAGCTTTTACCAGTGGCTTCGCCCACGTGATACGTGTTTTCTTATCCCGAGGGAAAATTGGAATAGGAAAGGAGTGGAATTCCCTGCCGGAGTCTGTGTTTCCAGATAGCTACAACCTCGGGGTCTTTAAGTCAACAGTGAATAGGTTACTTCTAGGCAAGCGTGTTACACCGTCGACCACATCATCGCTTACCATCAGGTGAGATAGTGGTCAAGCGCGAGCCTATCTATAAAAAAAAAACGAGATTAAAAGTAGCTTTTGTGCTATTCCAGACAATAATGTATCTCTGTGCCAAATTTGATCCAGATCCGTTTTGCCGTTCTGACGTGATTTAGTTACAAACATACATCCACACACACACATCCATCCAAACTTTCGCATTTATAATATTAGTAAGAACTAAGATAAGATAAAATTGAAAAAATCACTTTGGTACTTGCCCGGCTTTTAACTCACGACTTGAAGCACGAGAGATACCAATCTGTTACCTTCCCACTACAGGGCAAAGGCCTCTTTTTAGGGTTCCGTACCCAAAGGGTACAAAACGGGACCCTATTACTAAGACTCCAAGATCCGTCTGTCTGTCGGTCTGTTCGTCTGTCACCAGGCTGTATCTCATGGACCGTGATAGCTAGACAGTTGAAATTTTCAGAGATGATGTATTTCTGATGCCGCTACAACAACAATTGCCAAGCGTCGCCACATTGACCGGTCTCGTGCGTCCCGCAACCAGCGGTTCCCCGCAACTTTCACCAGGTCATCGATGCATCTGGTAGGAGGCCTTCCAACGCAACGTCTTCCGGTTCGCGGTCGCCACTCCAAAACCTTTCTGCCCCATCCGCCATCCGTTCTGCGAGCAATGTGCCCTGCCCACTGCCACTTAAGTTTGGCAATTCTTCGGGCTATGTCGGTAACCCTGGTTCTCTTGCGGATCTCTAAATTTCTGATTCGATCACGCAAGGAAACTCCGAGCATAGCCCTTTTCATTGCCCTTTGGGTGACATTAAGCTTTCTGATGAGGCCCATTGTAAGCGACCACGTCTCAGAGCCATTTGTCATCACTGGCATCACACACTGGTCATAGACTTTCGTCTTGAGACACTGTGGTAAAACCTAGTCCAAGATAATTATGTCCAAGATAAATACAGTAACATAATAAAATTTCAATAATATGGTATCAAAATTATTAGTTAATTCAGCCTATAAACGCTTTTTACAGCAAATGATTAAATTCTCTTTGCAGAGTTGGATTTGCTTTGCCTTCCCACCTAGCATCGGTTTAGAGAAAATCCGCTGAGTCATAATAACTAATGTGTATGGAAAACCCATTAAAACTATCCTAGCGTGCCATTTTCCCGGGAAATAACGTTTATGTATACATTTGCCTTCCAGCGTGCATTCGCTACGTATTTGGAAATATCGTCGTTAAATGCTGAAGGCTTATGATATCGATATTCAGAAAGAAAGAATGAAAAATTGTTCAGCTAGATGTTGTTCAATCTTGGCGTACTTGAGGTGATAGTTGAAATAGTTGTGATGTGTTGTTTAAAGAGAGATCGAATTGGGGAGTGGAATATACGGCTACGGCTATTGAAATGGCCATAATCTGTATTTTGAAACATTAAAGATCGGAGTAGTTGCCATTTCGTATTAATTACCTTGGATGCATAAGGGAAGAATGCCTAGATATAGTACATTCAATATGCAATAACAATGGTAAAAAGTCCAAAATGTTTTGTGATTGACCCGAAACATTTCAGTAGCGCATGACATTTGTACTTTTAATAAAATTTCACTTTAACTGAGTCCTCTTTTTTTGTTTTTAGATCCTTTTTCTACAATCCCACCGCACTATTCCCAAACCACTGCAACTCCTGAAAGCGAGAATCAACAGTGGCGACCACCAGAAAAGCGCCGAGGCAATGAAGCTCGACGAATTCCCGGAGAATGAATTTAACAGTCTTGGATCTCGCAAATAAATTAATCAGAAAAAAATAACGGAGGAGTAGGAGAAAATAAAAATTTCCACTTCCCTCCATACCAAGCAGGAGACAGAACAAACAAGGCCAATAGGTTCAAAGGGTCGTTTACACCCCGTTTTATCCTTTTTCTAGCGTTATCATAGCCCTACTTAAATTAAGACTTATGATTGTACCTACCTTCATCTTCGAAGGTCAGTTGCGAGCTATCCATTGGTAGCCAATGTATATTTTTTTACCTTACCCACATAATTTTGGGTTCAAAAAGATTCGAGAATATTCCCAGAAACTCTTTGGTCGATAACTTTCACAGATGACTGAACTTTGACACAGGGACCAGACGAATGAATATTGGCATTTTATGAATAAAAAGTCTATTTAAGTATTTTATTAAGATTTAAGCAATTTTATATTTTAATGGAGCTATCAAGTTTTATAGTAGGTATGATAAAAATAAATTGCATTTCAATCGCTTGGAGTCGTTTGAGCGTCTTATTGGTTTAAGTGCAGTAAAAATCTAGTAATCATGGAATAGTTTGAATATTTGTTGATATAGGATCGTCCATACAATTGCATGGGTTGGAAAGTTACTTAACAATAGGGGTGTTTCCTGGATAGAAAAAGGATAATTATATTTAGTCCGTTAGTGAGATTATCAAATAATATTGGACTCGTATTTTTTGCTTTGTCAAATAAACAAAAATTGACAAAGATAAAGTGCATAAAGTTCAGGGGGATGACCATAAGCTCTTAGAGCGGTATCAATTTGATATCAAGTAAGTGACAGATGTATACAAGTCATATACATCTGTCCCTTATTCGATCTCAAATTGATACCGCTCTAAGAGCTTATGGTCACCCCCCAGGAGGCCTGTGATTTCACATTGTCAGTATAAAGTGTAGCACACCGTGACGGTACACGATATTTCAACGCACTGTATCGCACTAGTTTTTGATGTGACAACGTCTAATAAATCGATAAACGCTGGCTGCACGCACGAAAAAGGGTGTCTCAATGTAACGTTACGCTCATTGTAACTTAACTGTAAATCGTAACGTTACAATGACGTTAATTGTATCGTTAAGAATGCAATCATTTCATTAATGTTTTGTTATGACGTTTTCACGTTAAACTATCGTCCGTTAACTGACTTTACAGACAACCAATTTTTTGTTTACGTGGCAAAAGAAAATACCTGTACAATATTTTTAGGTAATCTGATGCACTAAATAGATATAATTATTGTTGACGTGACAACGTCTAATAAATCGATAAATGCCGGCTGCACGCACGAAAAAGAATGACTCAATGTACCGTTACGCTCATTGTAACGTTACAATGACGTTAACAATTGTATCGTTAATATGCAATCATTTCAACAATGTTTTGTTATGACGTTGTCACGTTAAACTATCGTCTGTAAGCCGACTTTACAGACAACCAATTTTTTTTGTCAACTACCCTATTCCAACGACATAAAAATTCAACAGCTGCCTGAATAACAAGATATCGGCATTTTAATCACACGAGCTGTTATCGCATGACGTCTCCCAGATGGCACGTGACACACATGCAATTTCGCAAAAATGCCCGCGACAGCGGAGTGGTTACATAGCTTTTTATTTATTTTATTTGTTTACTTGGTTCACCAACAATTGCATATACTGGTATAAGCAAATTAACAGGCGCAAAAAATCTGAATAGAGTGTAACCATCACTTACAGGTAAATTCTGCATGCTCACAAAACTTTGTCGTAACTAACAAGAAAATATAAACAAAAGACTACACTATCCAACATGCACGTTAAACTTAATACATTAATTAAACTAAATCAAAACACATAAAACTAGGTATTACAAAAATTTTAATAGGTAATATGGTTGCCACATTCAGCGAGACAAAGCAGGGCTAGGAAACTCAATATTCGGGCAGATACTTATAAAAACTTTCAATATCATATTCTTAAACTATCTAAACTGTTGTGTTTGAACTTTAAATTCCTTTAAATTTAACATCAAGCATACTGATTAGAAAAATACTTAATAAAAATATACACACAAACATAACCTTCACAAAAACCAAAAAAATACACAAAATGACATTAAGACGTGAACAAGACTTTTTACAACTACACTCAACCCGAACAAACTACGGCAGAAAATCTATTTTATATGAAGGATCCAAATTATATAATGAATTACCTAGAGACCTCAAAGAATCCAAATGCGCTACTACTTTGAAAAAGCTAGTCAAACAATTAATATTAAAGAACGCACTTTCCTTAAAATAGTTTCGAGCCACATCCAGATAAGCTTGTCCGTGTTGTAATTGTAACGAACGGTGACTTGTTTACTTCAATGTTTGAACCAGCGTCGAACCAAAATATTGTTGTATTTTTGGTCTACCCTCAAAATTTAAGTAACTACTTATGTTGACCTACCTCTGTATTAACTCCCAACAATAATTAATCTACCAACTGTTATTTATAATATTCACATGTAAGTGACTTGTATTCTTATGTGGATAAAGATTTCTTAAACCTCATCAAGACATCTTACTTACAAGCTGGAAATAGGGCTCTCCCAACTGTTGCCACTTGTCCTGTCTTGTGCTTTTCGTATCCATTGGATGATAATCATCCTTTATCCGCGGCTATATTCCCGTGGACACACAAACCGACCAACCATTTAGAAAAAGCGACGAACTTTGGAATGATCTGTAGCGAGGTGACGCTCAAGATCTCTCTCGATGGAGGACTTCTGTGGACGCCCTCTGCCTCAGCTAAGAGACATAAGATCTTTAGTCAAGCATTGGTACATACTCAATAATAATGTATCTTTCTGTCAGCGAAATAATTCTGCCAGAGTTATTAATTGTAAATAACTTAATTATTCTACTCCTTAAGAAAATTAGTTTAGATTATTATTTCTTACATTAAACTTGTACCACACAGCTAAAAACGTCTCCTCATGAAGCCGTGACTGAGGAAACCGACAGAAACCAACATAGCTTTGACGGTTCACTTAAATGTATATTTATCTGGCACTTTACGACCTTTTATGTACTGCAATGATATGAAAATAAAGCTGAAATTAGAGTGACGAGAGTTCAATGACATGTTCTTAGAGTATTCTTGTTACATTGACGTTGGAGCATATCTTGAATGTGCATTTAATTATGGGCTTTATGTTTAACCTGTTTTTTTTTAAGTGCAATCACAAAAATCACAACCATCTCTAAAGTATATGCTTTACGGGCATTAATTCACGAATTACTTCGATATATTCAATCTGTAAATGGAAAAAAGGCGTATGTTTATGTATGTAGGTTTGTAATACAATCAGTTTCGATTAAACGCACGCAGCAGCCTTATTGCGTAATGAATTCGACAAGGCAAAGGACAAAGAGTACGAAGAATCAACCAATCACATAGAAGGAAATCCACATCGCGTCTTACATCTCGCATGCCCCCACCCTTTTCTTTGCCGAATGCATTACGCAATAAGGCTGCTGGTCTGTCCAACTAACGATTGTTAGTTTTAATATTTATCTCCTGCTTCCAAAATCTAGCGTAGCAAACTGAAGTTCTTGAAATATTTTTAAATTTCCACTACCGATATCCTCAAACGTAAACTTCAGATCGAAGCCAGCTTTATAAATATTTCAGAATACTATAAAACTTTTCAAGATTACTAACATTCAAATTAAGTTGCGTATTTCAAACATTTCATACATTTAATAAATCCTGGCAGCTACTGTCTGTTTTCCTTTCATAGCTTGATTGGCTTCATCAACCAATGAAACTCTATCCCTGAATGCCGCTACCGCTTCCAATGGATCGCAAGTACTAACGATCGCAGTAGTGAAGCATGTTGCAGTAACTTTTACTAACCATAGGCGATCGGTGCTTGTGCTACGTAAAATTTTATGTACAAAATAACATTTTTTTTTAGTAAAACTGGTAGAGTATATGGATTTTCGGTGCGTTGCGTTATATTGATGACAGGATTCGTGGCACTTGGCTTTAATAAAACACAGCACTGTAAAATTCAGTAGCGTGATATTGACAAGTATTTAAAATATATTTTTTCGAGAATTTATCAATATAAATGCTCTGCAAAATATGGATACAAAGCAAAATTAGAAATTCAGACCAGAAATATTTAATTTACATTTTCTTTCATTTGTAGGGAATGCCTGCTTCCATGATTTAATAATAAAAGAATTATTTTGAGGACTAAGACTCATGAAAATAGTGTTAATAACGTGTACTTATAACTAAACTAACTAATGAAAGACAACTAGATTATTATGTATATTTGTAGTTGTAAAAGACGATGAGAATCCTTATAAAGAATTAAACACTAAAGCCCGTATTCCAGATGCACCTACCAATTAACTGGCAACAAATCACAACTCTCGAGTTTGGCCTATGATTCTTCAGCTTGACATATGTGTAAACAATAGAGCAAGAGCCCAGACGCCCCAGACGTTACTTTTTTTTTTTTTTTTTTTTTTAATTTGCCCCACACTAGGAATTTCTCTTGTATCGTGGGTGCGTTTACAAACATATATAAACTCACATACACAAACACCCAGAGCCGGAACAACTATTTGTAGATCATACAAATAATTGTTCCGTGCGGGAATCGAACCCGCGACACGCAGCGCAGCAGTCAATCGCTCAACCACTGCGCCAACCGTGCGCCGAAATTACTCAATTCAATTTACTCAATTCTTTCTACACAAAATGTGTGGTAGGAGTGGCTTGAGAGGCGCTACAGCGTCCTCACCTTCCGCCTGATGCAGGTCCACACCGGACACGGCTGTTTCGGGAGGTTCCTGTTCAGGATAAGGCGCGAGGAAACCCCCGAGTATTACTATTGTGTGGATCGCCCGGAGGATACGGTGGAGCATACGATGGAGGTCTGCCCAGCTTGGGCGGAGCACCGCCGTGTCCTCGTGGAGGCGATTGGCGGTGGCGACCTCTCGCATCCGACCTCTCTCCCTTTTTTTTTTGTTCCTGTTTGAAAAATCCTCATTGGATGTCCACCACCCTGGGGAGGGCGGCGAGGTCTGTCTGACTCTTACTGACTAAAAACCACCCCGGTGTTTCATCTCACACCTACGCTGGGGGTCGTGGGAACAACGATACTTCCGCAACCCCCGGCTAGTGCCGGCCCGCGTCTGCAGGCGTCGATCTTGGGTTGGGGGGAAGTGAGGTGTTAGACTCCCCCCGCAACTACTAAGAGGGGCGCGCGTGGAACACTACGCGCCGCCACCTCGGGACCTGATGTGTGTTGGGGGCGACGGACGTCCCCGAGTCCGTCGCCCCTGGACCCATTTAGGGGGGCTGGAAGAGGGCGTAGTCCGCCCTCCGCCAACGCCCGGCGCGTCTGACCTCAGTTCATGCCATGTTACGGAGCAAGAGGGTATGGTAAGCTGTCTCCGCCTTCTGCGAAGCAGTAATGCTCGCGAAGGAGGAGGCGTAACGCGTGAGGGAGACGCAACGGAGACGCCCTCACGCCCCTAGTGACCGCAGGAGACGGGCGTCGGGAGTCGCAAGCCATTCCCGGCCAACGCAGGCGCGGACGTCGAGTAGTGGGTAGCTCGCCGTCCGATAAGGACCAGGCCCGAGTCGACGACGCGTTGTGTTCACGCGCGCCCAAAGATATGTCAGCAAAATTGACGAGGTCCGCGAGGACTGATGCCTATCTAGGTCGCAGATAAATTTGAAAAAGAGTTACCGCGGCCCTGGCTCAAGTAACTGAACGAAAACGGTGGGTTTTAATCAGTAGAAGTTTGACACACCCTCCCGCCTCACCCAGAGCGGGAGAAGTCATTGGATGATTGAAAATGAAAATAAAGGTATTGAGTAGTTATAATATGTACTTCAAACGTCCGACGGCCAATTAAATAGTATTCAACGCGTAATTAGTAAATACAATAGTCTCAGAGCTGGTCGCCACCTTGAGTGAGGTCCTACTCATAAGAATGAAATTTGATCTAAGTTTCACTAATAGGTAAATAATGAAAATGAAAGTCCAAGTTAGCATGTATGTGTACGGTTAAAGTACATACTAACACTACTCAAATCCATTGATTTTGTGTTTAATGATTTCGGTAACGTTTGGAGCGTCTGGGATTTTGGACGTGAGCACGTTAATGTCAAAAAATACAAACCAACCAATCACAACTGTCTATTTTGAGTTGAGCATGAGAACACAGCCTGGTTTTTTGCCGGCGCCGCCGCCGGGTAGAAACCGTTCGGCTTGCACACAAGACGGTTTGTACACGGCCTGGTTTCATAGAGGTGCAGCCTTCATTCGCTCTTTTTATTAATTGCGGACGTACAAAATGTTGAGTGATAAAAAGAGAAAATGTATTATTGCGTGGTACATGTATAAAAAGCTAAAAAAAAACGATAAATAATACAAAGACAATATTGGGTACATCCCATGTTAACAGAAAGAGAAGATTATGGTGCATTCATAGATATATATATTTCTATGGGTGCATTTCATTTCATTTAATATTTCTATAATATGTATTGCGTTTCGCGTAGGTAGCTGGCACGTGCCGGGCTTAAGGGTACACTAGTCGACGGCACGAACAATTTTGTGCGCGGGGTTAAAATGCATTTTATATCAACCGACAACACGTGCGGAAGAGATAGATACTGTGATGAGCAGTAGGAAGCTAGTTCGCGTACGAATACACACTTTTACAAATTTGTAGTGAAATGGATAATGATTTAGGTCGAAAACGAGCGCGCGAAATTTTATAAACAGACCTTTGGCAGTCTAGATATCATGAAAAAACTACTAAATCTATCTATTCAAAATAAAATTATTTGCATTGTTGAACTACTAATCTATCCCTGTATGCAGGCCGATTTGCAATTTTACATCTTCATAAGGTATTTATTCGCGCCCAAAAATGCGTTAAAATTAGTGTCGAAATGTGGAACTTTCGACGCTCATAACTTTCAAATATTTTCTTTTTTTACTTTTTTGCTTCCATACAGGGCTAGATAATGTTGAGACAAATTGATATCACTTTTTATTTTGGACCTACATCGTCAAACAGTGGAATAATCCCTAGACTACGTTTGTATGGAAGAATTTTCGACGTAACCTTAAGTCCGGTCATGCGCTCACACACTGCCATACTTAACTGCGCACCGGGCGTAGACGTGGCGAGCATCGTGCCCGGTTGTGCTTGTGCGGTGAGCCGGCGCTAGCGCCGGTGTCGTGTGATTGGCTTCATAGTGCATAGACTAATATATAAAAGATTCATAGTGTCTCATACAATACTGACGACCGGACGTAGACCCAGTTTGAGGCCGGGCTTAGCTCCGGCGAAAAACCGTCACGTGGGCATGAACGCTAAGGGTAGATTTCTGAATTGAGTATTTGGTGTTAAGAACGTGTCAAACCCTACTTTAGTGCGAAATTTTGACGGATTTTCAGGCTAAAGTATAGTTTGACAAATACTCAACTACAAATGCTTAATTTACAA
The DNA here is from genome assembly GCA_948252205.1 of Orthosia incerta. NCBI lineage: Eukaryota > Metazoa > Arthropoda > Insecta > Lepidoptera > Noctuidae > Orthosia > Orthosia incerta. The sequence goes on from OX411746.1 coordinate 26,162,175, forward strand.
ATCGGGGTTTACAGCCTTATTAGCAGCAGAATTTGCTAGTCAATGTTTGACCAAATTTTAAATGGTTATAAATAAGCACCTGAAGTTAAAGACACGTTAAGAGTAGATGAATATAAGTCTACATCGTTTAAAAAAAAACGTACGGTTACCCAGCAACTTCTTAACATCTTAACCCTTACAACGACAGTAACCACAAAGCAACTTTACAATAGTTTACCCAATGCTTTCATAGTTCTTCACATAACATCTGAGCTTTATTGCAACTGGTACTCATCTCCTCGAGTAAACTTTCATAGTATCAGCAGGTATACAAATTTAATAATATATGCGGAATAAAAATTATTATGTTAGAGGACATACGTGACATGACAACGGTATGGTTTTGGAGTAATTCGTGCGTACCTGTACGGTTGCTTCAAGTTGTTTGGGTTGTACATAAATGATTGGATTAGAGTAAGCCGTTTGGTTTAGAGTTTACCGACCGTGAAAGTGGATGGTACACATACATTTTAATCCTAATATTTTATTTTTGTTTCTTTTCTGAAAGGAAGGTTATCTTGCAAGTTATTCGCGGCAAAGATGGTGTAAGGAACTTGATAGGCAGAGATAAATCACAACCGAAAGAAAATACAGTTAAGGTCTGTTTTTGGTCGTGTGATCATCGTCATCAATTGCATAGACATACTCGTAATTTAAGGAAAAATATACATAATCGTCTCAGTTGGAGTTTAAATGGGAGAGACTGATGTTGATTTGAGGTGATTGAAGTTTTCGTTTTCAAGACAAAGATGTGATGACTTACTTCAATTTTTCAATCTTTTAAGTTTCAACTTTTAGCATATGTAGGTAAATTATTATGCACGAAAATTGCACGAAAATTGTTGTGAAAGAACTAAACATTTAATTATTAATTTTAAAAAGCTTTTTTGTACTTCTCTCAGGGCTAGACTTTTGTTTAAAACTCATGTCATGGGGGTGCATAAAAATAATCGGCCCGCCATCTTTGGGAGTCCAACGTATTGGATTTAGTATGAAGCACTTAGCTAACCGTGCATTGTCATCCGGATTGGTTCATCTTGTATGCAAAATATCGATCAATCAGGTTAAAGATAACTGTTTTAAAATTCAGCTGCAATATTCGTATCAACAAAGTAAGGAAAATTTAATAAAAGTTTACATTTTTATTTCGATCTTTTATTTTATGACTTTGTTAAAAAAAAACAATGCCTATTTTAAACAAAACATGGGCTGGACAGATGGCGTTTTTCTGTTCTGTGGGCTGGATATACAACCAAAAATCAAGTATTTTTTTGTTAATATTCTATTCATAAACAAAAACTGCAATATCGTATGACATGCATGAGTGATGGGGGCCCAGAATAAAAACCTCTGTATTGTTGAATATGATACATTGCGTGATATGAACTTTAATATTAAAACAGACGTTTGTTTTGACCAATGCTTTGTTTTTTTTATGAAAATAAAAATAACAAAGCTTTGTTCTCTTCTTTCTTTTTTTGTCAAAAGCAAACTCACTAGATGAAAATCGTCTGCCTGTTGGAGAGTATGTACAGGAATTATTCTTGTAAGGACTGACCCGAAGGATTAAACTCATAATCTTTGGTTCCAATGCCAAATACAAGTCATCTTCAACCGCTGTCTTCGTCGCTCTCTCGGCATTTACTGGCTCGAGTCCACCGACAACTTGGAAGTTTTTCCATTTTTCTTCCACTTCCCGTCGCAGCCCATATTCTTCAGCACAGTGGCGTCCTTCAATCCTGGAGAGCCAGGAGGAGAGACGTGTTCTCTGATCGTGTCTTCGAGGTGCGTACCCCGAGTCGTTGTTACCGTTCGGGTCAGGGATTGGCTGCGCCTTGATATTTCTTTTTGGAGTGCTGGAGAGTAAAACGAGAGTTAGAATTGGTTGAGTATGATACGAGACCATCTTCAATGTTCCGCAAGAGCTATTGGAGAAATACCACAAGAACCTAGTAGTTGTACATTGGGGTTTCTAGATCAGATCTTGCGATCTGATCTAGAAGCCCCCAATTTACATTGTTTATCTATTCAATCCATTTAAATACAAAGTAACAGGTGTGTTGTTATGGTTACGATGTTGAACGTGAATTGAATGAATGAGTCATGCAGTGATCAGTGTGTATTATGTTATAGACTAGACACTAGTAAGTAGTAATGCATCGTGTGTGGCGCTTGGCTTTGTGCTACACGTGAAACAGTGAACAGGATTTATTGTGTTCTTAATATGGCAGATGGTTGCATTATTTCGTTACCTAGTGTAATAATAATAGCTAGCAGGTAACTAACTTTACTATACGGACCTTGTGGAAACTAGAACAAATTTCCGTGCGTTCAAGCGTTTTTGCCATACCTATTATTGGAATCAAATATAACACCTCACAATGTTAGGACCCATTAATATTAATGCTAATTTTTATCCGTGGTGCTAGGCAACTGGGCTTATCCCAGTTGTAAACGACCCTTTGTGCCTATTGGCCTTGTTTGTTCTGTTTCCTGCTTGATATGGAGGGAAGTGGAAATTTGTATTATTTTTCCTACTCCTCCGTTATTCTTTTCTGATTAATTTCGTTGCGGGATCCAAGACAGTTAAATTTTTTCTCCGGTACTTCGTCGAGCTTTATTGCCTCGGCGCTTTTCTGGTCGTCGCCACTGTTGATTCTGACTTTCAGGAGTTGCAGTGGTTTGGAAATAGTGCGGTGGGATTGCCCCAAAAAAAAATTGCTAGTAGTTACGCACTGAATAAAAAAGCTTTTTTTTTTTAAATTAGCCTTTATGTAATGTCACACAGTATAAGTAGTAAATACTTTGTTATTTACTATGAAGTAGGTAAATAATATTAACACGTATTTAATAAGGGGTCTTATCTTACAAATATTATTATAATTAATAGTAAACAGTGTAGTTAAGTAGTAAGTACATATTTAAGACCAATCTATTCATTAAAAAACACTTTCCAAATTTTCCTGGATCCTAACGATGAGGTCCTTGGTTGATTGGTATATACCGTCCACCATGGTGTGTTTGACAACATGCTGTACGCACAAATCTGCTTTGCATTTGCATGAACTTTCTTCGCGATCGGCAAAATCTTTTGCATCGTATATTTCGATGCGGATTATCTTTGATCCTTTTAAAAGCCGCTTCACAAAACTGTAATGCGTCCCATTATTGGACCTTTTCAGATTCGCTTGAATCTGAAGAGGCGTTTGCCTCGAAGATTCCTCGCCAACCTCGTTTTGCACCAGCCAAGGTTCCTTAGGGGGGAAATTGAATAGATCTTGAGAATCTTGGAACTGCAGCAAAAAAAAGAAAGGAACATTAATTACATGACTCTATTAATTATCTCATAATAATTATAGCATGATGCATTGATTTTCTGGTAGGCAGTCCTCTATAATATCATCACCATCATCATCAGCCTATCTGTCCACTGCTGGCTTGTAATCTGTACCACGATTTAATTACTGCAACTGTAGAATAGCCAGTTTCACATTACTAGGTGCGACGCGATGTATCAAGCAATACTAGGAATCTACAGTACCCAGACTTGGATAATCTTAAAGTACATTATTCTAAAACATAGATTTTTATATCTCATAATTCCCAAAGGTGTACTTTCACGTTGTCGACGCCCGTGAGTGAGCACCACGATGCTCCGGTGCGTCGCTACGCACGGTTTGGGAATCCCTGGACTATTGTTTTAATAGACCTATAGAGAACGATTTTCATTATTTTTGTCCTCTTTTTCCAGACCCGCGCTAAACTATAGTAGCAAACGCACATAATGCAACATTGCTTATTCCCTAAGGCAAATAGCGTGATAATTTATTGCCTATGTGTTGGTCTGATCTCGAAGGCATGTATGTGCAAAATTTGAACAGAAACTGTTCAGAAGAGCTGGCGCCAATTGAATGCATTGCAACAGACAAAAAGAGTTAATACAAAAAACAAATAACCCGATTAAGCCGTAAACAAGTAGAAAATCATGCTGTGCAGTCGGAGGATACATAACATTCGTGAACAGGCTGACCAAAACCAGATGTATCCTCCGATTTCTTTTATCCAACAAAAAAAATTGGATCCCACAATATGGCGCCCAAAATCGGCCATATTTCTATTTTTATGTAGCCAGTGACACTCGCAAGGTTAAGACAAATCGATTGACGTAAGAATCATCAAAATCGGTCAACGCGTTTGGTCTCTGGAACGCCACAAAGGAACCAACATACATATAAATGTATGTACATACATACATAGACTGATAATCACATTATCCTCCTTCGACATTCGGGTAAAAATGCTTTAAACTCTTTAATTTCCACGTAGCTTTTAGTTTTTGTCAAAAATATTCAATGTACAGTTTTGACGTCTCTACGATTTTATACATGTATCATCGACATAATTATGTATAGATACTTACTCATGAAAATTCATTAAAAAATTCAAATTATGTATCTACATAAAATTATCTACTTACAACGAAAATCACAGCATGTTGCCTCCCCATTAACCTAGCTATAAATAACGAATCCTGAAAGTAATTTGACACGAATAAAAATGGCTTTCGGATTAATTAACTTTGCATAATGATATGGAGTCATAATTAATTACTTTTCCTTCGTAACATCGCGTTGATCAGCTGATTAATAACGTCAGATACGCATTAAATTAGGTGATGCGATGCTAATAAGTTTTTTCTAGAAATACTTTATATTTTTTTATTTAAAGCTACTTATTTTTTTAAGAAATATAAAGTAGATTTTGTTAAACTTTTATATGTCGCATGATACCGAATAGGTTTATAAGTAAAAAGTGCTGGTAAATGTCAGCTGATACTGGTCGGCATTTTTCATTGGTATTTACACAGCAACGCAGCTATGAAAGTAGGTGTTATCACTGATTACTTTTTTTCACTGAAAAACTCGCTACAATTTAAATATCTCTACTTAACAAGCTTTACAATATTGGTCTCAAATTAGACTTTAATGAAAAATGTAATGAAATTCCAGTCTGCCAGCCGACCGACTCTTATATTTCACAAGTTCCGGCACAGTAATCAAATCACCGTTGTACCGGTAACTCGGCACGTGTACTGAAGTGAGCACTCCATGCTGGCTGGTATCGACAGTTCTATTCATTAAAATGCTCGGTACTTAACTAATGCAGTACCTAGTAAACACGGGCTTAGAATTAAGGATAATAGCATGCATAATTGATTAGGCTTGTACGAAACCTTTTTTTTTTTTTTTTTTTTTTTGGGTGGGAAATCATCCAATGACTTCTCCCACCCTGGGTGAAGCGGGAGGGCGTGTCAGACTTTTACTGACTAAAACCCACCCGTGTTCCTTCAGTTGCTTGTGCCAGGGCCACGGTAACTCTGTTTCAAATTTATCCGCGACCCAGACAGGCATCGGCCCTAGCGGACCCCTTCAACATTTGCTGACATCTCTTTGAGGCGCGCGTGGAACACTACGCGCCGTCGACTCGGGCCTGGTCCTTATCAGACGGCGAGCTACCCATTACTCGCCGTCCGCAAGCCCGCGCCTACGGTGGCCGAGAATCGGCTTGCGACTCCCGACGCCCGGGGCGTCTCCTGCGGTGGCTAGGGGCGTGAGGGCGTCTCCGTCGTTTCTCCCTCACGCGTTCCGCCTCCTCCTTCGCGAGCATTACTGCTTCGCTGAAGGAGGTGACAGCTTCCCATGCCCTCTCGCTCCGTACCATGGCGTGAACCAGGGCCGGACGCGAGAGGTCGCCACCGCTGATCGCCTCTACGAGGACACGGCGGTGCTCCGCCCAAGCGGGGCAGACCTCCACCGTATGTTCCACCGTGTCCTCCGGGCGATCCACACAATGGTGACACCCGGGCGTTTCCTCCCGCCTAATCCGGAACAGGAACCTCCCGAAGCAGCCGTGTCCGGTGAGGACCTGCGTCAGGCGGAAGGTGAGGACGCCGTGGCGCCTCTCGAGCCACTCCTCAAAGAGGGGCCTTATCGCCGCAATTAGGCTTGTACGACACCTAGTTATTGTATCTAAATATCATCTAAATATCAAATCTCGACTTTAGCAAGGCGCTATAAAAGACAAAAAAACAGTTAAATCAATAAACCCGACTGCTTAAAAAGCGAACTAAAATGACGTAAACAATAAACATATCGAAAACATCTTTTTAGTTAGCTTTTTAAGCAGTCGTTTTTTTTGGTTTTTTTAATTAACTTTTTTTATTTACAACTTTTAGTTCAATTTTTTTTAGAATTAGGTACATTTTAACACATAAGTGTAACATATTTTTGAAATCATTTCTTAAAACACTTTATTTTGACACCCCACACGATGGGTTTGGAAGAAAAAAGAAAATCCCCCCCACAATATGGAACACAGTAAAAATCTTCGCTCAAACAATAATCGTCTTCTACTATGTCCCTCTCACCGCTCTGGGTTTATCCATGCCTCCTTCTTTGTCCAGGCGATTTCCCTTTGGAATGCGCTCCCTCAGAACATCAGGATGGCTACCAGTCGGTTGTCTTTCAAATTGAAGGCACGCGAGCACATTCGCAAGAGGTTTGCAGTATCATCACTGAGGTAATTTGATGGATTCAGTTTCTCTTTAACATTATTTATATGTATGTATGTATCTAAGTATATATTTATATTAAATTGTTTTATTTATATTACTTTTTCTATTTGTTTTCTTTCATTAGTTGCACCTGCCATATTTTATCTCTGCACCACCCTAAGGTCGACTGGTAGAAAATGCCTAAGGCATTAAGTCCGCCTTTGTACTTGTGCATAAAGTTTTATAAATAAATAAATAAATATGGCGCCCAAAAGCCGCCATTTTTCTATTTTCCAATTTTAATGCAGCCAGTGACACTTGCAGGGTTATGTCGAATCGATTGACGTAATTACATCGCTGACATACATACATACATAGACTGATAAACACATTACCCTCCTTCGGCGGTCGGGTAAAAAAGCACCGGCTGATGTAGCAATGCTTTGGGACGACTCTTCAACGGACGACTTTTGGCTAAAATTAAGATAAAGGAACTATAAAGGGCTACGATAAAAAAAACAAAACTGTATCAAACCGTCCATAAAAACCCAACCAGTTTTTTTGCAGGTGCGTTGTGTTATCAAGATTTTTTTTTTTGTATAACATGTTTGGGCTTCATTTCTGCATTAATTATCATTTCAGCCTTACAAGAGTTGGCACTTATGCTGGCCCTGAACTTCTCGCAAGCTAAATTGGAAATAAATAAACGGCATAACAAAGCTTTTTATTCTGCAATAGTGAGATAAAACTCTAGTCTATACAATAAATCTTTATAGTTTATAAAATGTCCCTAATCTCAATGTGCCTCTTGGTATTGGCCTCTACTAACATTTTCCATTGGGGTGAGTCCTGAGCTACTCGCCTACACTTTGGACCAAAGATCTTTCCACTGTCTTTCACGGCATCTTTTCCCATCTCTTGAGTACCAGTTTGATACTGCTTTGCTGCATTTCCCTTTGTTAGGCTGCGGTTCCACTGAGGCGGAGTGGAGCAGAGCGGAGAAGAGCTGTGCCGCGATTCACCAATCACCATGGCTTGAAATCATTGGATGAATCATTGGATATTGTAGCTCTTCTTCGCTCTGCTCCACTCCGCCTCAGTGGAACCGCAGCCTTATCGCGCATCATATGACCGGTCCATCGCCACTTTTGCTGGTCTTTGTTTCGTCTTGAGGTCGGCATTGATGATCCTGTCCATAAGTTTGAACTCTGTAATGCTGCGCTCGTTGGTATTTGGAAAGCTTGTCTCTTAGGCATTTGGTTAGTGACAAAGTTACACACTCATAGTTTCATAACTTAGTGAGCTGTTACACTTATTGTGTAGTTCCTGTTGCATAACTATCGGCTTTTGCACAGGTAAAGCCATTGGCGCCCACAAACACAAAAACTAGCATTTTTCAATAATTTTGTTGAAGATCTCACTCATTGTCATCATCAATTCTGCCAAAAGACTTCCACTGCTAGATACAGGCCTTCCTCAAGCATCACTAACTGGTCCTGTGCATCTTTTATTCATCGGATGCCCGCGATTTTAACCAGGTCTTCGGTCTACCTAGAGGGAAGCCTTCCAACGCTACGTAATCCGCGCCAGAACTTTTCAGCCCCATCGACCATTCGTTCTGCGAGCATCTGAGATCTATCAGGCGTGAAATAGTTGCATCCAATCCGGCAGGTCAATAAATGTTTTCGATGATTTAGGGCCAACACTCTTCTTCCAAGCATCGGTTTTTTCTATGAAGTATCTCCAAGGAAGACAAGGATGGATATTCGACACTCGTTTTTTATTTTTAATATTAGGTAGTGTAACACACCTCATTACTATATAATATGTATTACCAGTATAACGTATATTACAAATAGCGCCATCTGCGTATAGAACTCCAAACTATCATTGATTACGATTCTTTTGAGGAACGTAAGTCACTTAGTCAACTTCATTGACTAAGTTGCAAGTGGTTCGCAGTAATGACCACTAGATGTCACTTTTTATTGATGTTGGAATCCTGAGTCGCGGTGTTAAGATTTACTCCCAAAGAATGACTACGACAGAGCATCGTCGTTCGTCAATACAAATCCCAGCTAGCAGAACGGTGCATCAGCGGATCCTCGTCCTAGTTGGAAAGGGTCACGCAGGACATCCCTGTCAGCTGGTCTTTTTGGATTAGAGGACTAAGTACCCCGCCTTCGTCCAAGCGGACTTGGTTGTGTGTACTACGTCCTATACTGTATAGTGTTAACAACTTCTGTAACTTCGCTACAAAATAAATACCTACAAGTGCACAAGTGTTTTCCTTTGGATCTGTGACGTCAGCACGACCTACTCCTACAAACTGGCGCCCAACGTGGGGCAAGACTACAAAACCCCTACAACTGGCGACCAATGTGAAGCAAGAAGTCGACCCAAAGTACGTCACACGTTTCGGACGAAATGACGAATCACAACAGCAAGTGTTAGTAGCCAAGCAGAGATGCCTATTCTACAATGATAACTCGGTTATCTACCACGACTGTGTTGCGGCAGGCAGACGAAACAAAGCCCTATACCCTCAAGACCGATGCCAGTAACTACGCGCCTGGAGCAGTTCTGGTCCAAGGAGAGAAGGAAGATGAGCATCTCATTAGCAAGGAAGCTCAGGGTGTCACCGCAAAATTTGCACCTCGGAGAGATGGACCCTATGTCATCATTAATAAACATGGACCCGCCTCTTTTAATGTAGCGTTCCCCAGTGATCCTACTAACTCAATCGGACTTTATCATACATCCGCTTTGACCCCATACAGAGTCGAAAGCCATGAAACTGTTCCAGAACCCGTGCAACCACTTCGAAGAAGAGGACGCCCCAGAAAGAAGATTGTTGTCGACAAGCCTTTACCTGGAGACAAGAGAGGACGCGGACGTCCTAAGAAACAATAACGCCCTATCATTCAGTCCTTCACGCCGAGACGTCTTTGAGGACTGAGGGGGAGATTGTAACACACCTCATTACTATATAATATGTATTACCAGTATAACGTATATTACAAATAGCGCCATCTGCGTATAGAACTCCAAACTATCATTGATTACGATTCTTTTGAGGAACGTAAGTCACTTAGTCAACTTCATTGACTAAGTTGCAAGTGGTTCGCAGTAATGACCACTAGATGTCACTTTTTATTGATGTTGGAATCCTGAGTCGCGGTGTTAAGATTTACTCCCAAAGAATGACTACGACAGAGCATCGTCGTTCGTCAATACAAATCCCAGCTAGCAGAACGGTGCATCAGCGGATCCTCGTCCTAGTTGGAAAGGGTCACGCAGGACATCCCTGTCAGCTGGTCTTTTTGGATTAGAGGACTAAGTACCCCGCCTTCGTCCAAGCGGACTTGGTTGTGTGTACTACGTCCTATACTGTATAGTGTTAACAACTTCTGTAACTTCGCTACAAAATAAATACCTACAAGTGCACAAGTGTTTTCCTTTGGATCTGTGACGTCAGCACGACCTACTCCTACAGTAGGTTTTTTATATTACATTGAATACTTAAATCAGAAACCGGCCCTAAGTAATACTAGCACTAAATTAGGAGTACGAATTTATAATATCCTCTTAACTAATTTCATCCTACGAGCGAAGGAAATGCGTCACTGTATTAATGGAGTTCCCCTCCAGATTATAACGCAGTGCGGAAGCACTTAATTTTTTCTACAAATTCGCGGTACAGACACAAGTCTTTGTGAGCTTCTGTGCGTCTGTATTGTTTCTCAGTCTTTGTTTTCACTGTCAGAGTGAGGAAACTGATTCCCAGCAGTGGGAACATTAAAAAAAAGGCCGATGATGAAGATGATGTAATGTTTTCAAAATGATCGTTTTGAATGCTTTTTTCGTGGTCAAATATATAGTACCTGGGCGACCGAGCTCTGCTTGGGAGAAAATAGAGAAAACGACTTTTTCTAAAAATGAAACCTAGCTAGAGCGATCCTGAAACTGTTCAACCATCAACATTCAGATTATATATGTATATATATATATGGGTATATACAAGAACTGCTCGTTTAAAGGTATTAGATATGTATTGGTATATATTGGTTATAGTTCTCGCCAAACTACTTGGCCGCCCTGAAGTTGGCTACAATGGCTGCGCAGTAGGAAATCTCATACAAAAACAGCACCGTTTCGTGCCTCGCGCATCCGGTAAACCAACTTCAGGACGGCCAATAAGTTTGGCGAGGGCTGTACATCTAGATTCAAGAAATTAGGACATATAATGGCTTTTTTGTAGGTTTTAGAATACATTTGTATGTGTTCCCTACTTCTTAAAACCCATCAGGCTTCAAAGCAAGATTGCACAGGCATCTTTAGTGCACGCTAGTTCCAAGGTGTGCCTCATAAATCGCTGCATCAGGCGAGATTGAAGTCAAAACAGTTGGCAAATAAAAATAAAAAATACACCTATTTATATATCAGTTTATGAGTTTGAAACCCGAAGCTATAAATATGACACTGAATCTGTTGATGATGATAAGGAAGTGCTGACTTTGCAAACCACCACCTACCAAGACCTATAAAATCTTTAAAAACAGTTAAAACATATATATACACATAGACTGATAAACACACTACCCTCCTTCGGCAGTCGGGTAAAAATACATTTGCTTCTGTCAAAATATTATACGTCTGTCTACGTCAATAATAATCCAAAATATATTCGAAAAATCATCGCAAATATCAATCAAAATACAGATAGCAACGTCATGTTACATTCATATCTATACTAATATTATAAAGAGGTAAAATTTGTAAGTTTGTAAGTTTGTAAGTTTGTATGTAGGGGGTAATCTCTGGAACTAATGATCCAATTCAAAAAATTTTTTCACTGGTAGAAAGCTACATTATGCCTGAGTGCTATAGGCTATATAACATCACGCTACAACCAATAGGAGCGGAGCATTAATGAAAAATGTTGCAAAAACGGGCAAGAATATTACTTTTTGAGGGCTTCCGTTGCGTGCGCTACGTAAACAGTTTCAGTTATGCAATCATGTATGTAGGGTAGGTAGAGTAGGTAGGGTAGGTGTAGGGTAGGTAAAAAAAATGAGGAGAAATTAAATAAGGGCCGCATGTTTCTTAACAAATGTATTTTTTGCCGTGAAATTGTTGAATTTTCGATCACTCAGGAATCGACACTATTTTTATCTATACTAATATTATAAAGAGGTAAAATTTGTAAGTTTGTAAGTTTGTATGTAGGGGGTAATCTCTGGAACTAATGATCCAATTCTAAAAATTTTGTCACTGGTAGAAAGCTACATTATTCCTGAGTGCTATAGGCTATATAACATCACGCTACAACCAATAGGAGCGGAGCATTAATGAAAAATGTTGCAAAAACGGGCAAGAATATTACTTTTTGAGGGCTTCCGTTGCGTGCGCTACGTAAACAGTTTCAGTTATGCAATCATGTATGTAGGGTAGGTAGAGTAGGTAGGGTAGGTGTAGGGTAGGTGTAGGGTAGGTGTAGGGTAGGTGTAGGGTAGGTGTAGGGTAGGTGTAGGGTAGGTGTAGGGTAGGTGTAGGGTAGGTGTAGGGTAGGTGTAGGGTAGGTGTAGGGTAGGTGTAGGGTAGGTGTAGGGTAGGTGTAGGGTAGGTGTAGGGTAGGTGTAGGGTAGGTGTAGGGTAGGTGTAGGGTAGGTGTAGGGTAGGTGTAGGGTAGGTGTAGGGTAGGTGTAGGGTAGGTGTAGGGTAGGTGTAGGGTAGGTGTAGGGTAGGTGTAGGGTAGGTGTAGGGTAGGTGTAGGGTAGGTGTAGGGTAGGTGTAGGGTAGGTGTAGGGTAGGTGTAAGGTAGGTGTAGGGTAGGTGTAGGGTAGGTGTAGGGTAGGTGTAGGGTAGGTGTAGGGTAGGTGTAGGGTAGGTGTAGGGTAGGTGTAGGGTAGGTGTAGGGTAGGTGTAGGGTAGGTGTAGGGTAGGTGTAGGGTAGGTGTAGGGTAGGTGTAGGGTAGGTGTAGGGTAGGTGTAGGGTAGGTGTAGGGTAGGTGTAGGGTAGGTGTAGGGTAGGTGTAGGGTAGGTGTAGGGTAGGTGTAGGGTAGGTGTAGGGTAGGTGTAGATACGTAGCCAGTTGACGGGAGCGAAGCCGCGTGGGACAGCTAGTTGGCAATATTTTGATGGACAGATACACTGCAAGCTGAACTGGCGGCGCGGAACTAGAGTAGCCAATCATTACGGAGCAAAGCTGTGCACGATCTGAAAAAGAGGAAGGTATTTTTTAAATTATTTTTAAATTTTGTGTTGGTGCAATGTTCCAATATAATAATGCACTGAGAGTACTGTTGAGTCTGCCGTGGCGTTGAAGTGCGTCAGGGATGTTTGCGGACACAAACATTGATGGTTTCGCCGCCATTATTAGAAAAAGATGTGCCTCTCTGATGACGCATGTTCGCGGCGGGACCAACACCATTCTCAGTGTGATCGCAGATCGGTGGGATTCTCCAATGATGTAGAGGAGGATGCAGCTCCACGTTGAAGTCTAGTTGTATGTAACACACTAGTTTTTACGTGAATATAATATATTTTAAGACTAAACTTAAGACATTCGTTCTGACTTCACAACTACAATTGAATGGCATTAATATTGACAAATCGTTTATCTAATTCTTATCTTATCTTATTTTAATCCAATATGTATTATTTAATTTGAATCATTGCCACGTAAGTTTAAAATTTAGTTTAATCCATCAAGTGGTGTGCCTATTTCTAGGTAGGTAATAAGTCGGGAAGAGATTGGCTGGATGTGACAAGCCGGTTGCGTCTATGCCATTTTGGGTTTTTTGAGACAATTTTAATCATCATATTGTATCACTTTATATTATATTGCATTTTATATTTTTCTATTACTCTATATTATCTGTTTTATTTATTTATTTATATATACTTTATTGTACACCAAGATAAAAATTGTTCAAAAAGACATCTTATAACAAAAACAAACATACAACAGGCGGCCTTATCGCGATCCGCGATCTCTTCCAGGCAACCAAGAATGGAAAGAGACAGCCTGGACACAATTTGGGTTTTTACTTGGTGCAAATTTTCAACAAATAATTAATTCATTATGAAAGTAGGTACTAAATACAAAAATAAAATAAAAATAGATACATAAATACATACATATAACCAATATACAGACACAACAATTCAGCTGTGTTGTTTATTCATGTTGTATAACATTATGATAACAGTGACCAGTAGTGCTCCTTCACAAGTCGCTTAAAAACAGGCAGTGATTGCGCGCGCTTTATAGTCACAGGCAATGCATTCCATAGACGAGTGGCCTGGACAGTAAAAGATTTGTCTTGGAATGTAGTGGAATGCATTGGCATATTAAGTTTCATATTGTCCGATGACCTAAGAACTTTCACGTGCGAGTCACACAGAAACTGAAACCGTTTCTTGAGATAAACTGGGGTAGAAGGAAGAAAGAGAATATTATACAGGATCTATTTTACATATTTTTTTCAATTTATAAGTTATATTCACATTATGACATTATTTTAAGTATCTATTTTATTTACCCACGTCCGTGTGTCACTAGCGGGGTGCCAAATGAAAAACAGCGCTGGGTGTCTGACACCTAGCAAATGCTGAGTGGGTAACCCTTTCGGTATGGGCACGCCCGGTGCAACCATTCTTAAACCTTGTTTGTACTTTTTACGAGACTGCCGAAGGAGGGTAATGTGTTTATCAGTCTATGTATGTATGTTTGTTCCTATCTGGCGTTCTAGAGAGCAAACGCGTTGGCCGATTTTGATAATTCTTACGTAAATCGATTCGTCTTAACCTTGCGAGTGTCACTAGCTACATTAAAATTTTAAAATAGAAAAATGGCGGCTTTTGGGCGCCATATTGTGGAATTCCAAATTATTTTTTTCTTCCAAACCCATCCCCCCCGTGTTAGGTATCAAAAGAAAGGGTTTTAAGAGATTTCAGAAATATATAACACTTATATGTTTAAATGTACCTAATTTGAAAAAAAATAACTCACACTCACTCCGGTTTTGGTCAGCCAGCTCGCGAATATGTATCCTCCGACTGCACTGCATGATTTTCTTCTTGTTAACGTCTTTTTAGTTCGCTTTTTTACTATTCTTCTCTGCTACTTTGTGATTGTTGTTGTTGTATTGTCTATGTCGAATAAATGTTTTTTTATTCTTTTCTATTCTAAATTATTACTAATCCTATGGACTTTGTTTGAAATAAAAGTTTTATTTATTATTATTTATTTAAAGAGCAGAAGCTGTTTTTAAAACATGTATACTTCTCCGTTTTCATTACCATTTATACTCCATAAAAGAGAAACATCAAATAAAAACTGATCTCCTCTAAAAATATGAAGAAATTGATTTTACCTTTAATTTGATCAAATTTCACTTACATATCTCCAGTATCTTGACATTTAATTAAGGGGCCGTTCAAAAACTTGCGGAAAGCCCTTACAAAATCATCAACCCAGATAATAAGAAAATATGAGGGCAGTAGTAGGGATTCGCCGGCTCTAGAACACCGATCTCGTGGGCGGTTCAGGGTCTGGCACAAACTAAAAAAAAAAAAAAAAAAAAAAAAAAAAAAAAAAAAAAAAAAAAAAAAAAAGGTTTTGGGGTGCGCTGATTCCGAATCTGTAATCCATTTTTACGTAGCTTGCACGGATGCAGAGATACATAAATCAATTACGGATCCAGAATCGCTAATTGTCATAGACATTAGTAGCCTCATTATAAATCAATTACGAATCCAGTGCCCCTTATTGTTATAGTCATTAGTAGCCTCATTACTAACCTCATTATGAATGCCTTTCTGAATCATCAATAAAAGACATTTTTATTTCTAAATTTTATTACTTATTCTTTACAAAATATGAGCGAAACATCTCATCTACTAAAATATCATTGTACAGTGTGTTTCCTGTAAATATGTTCGTAAAACTAAGCATTGAACATCCCTGAAACTTATATAGCAAATACATCAAGCAATATTCACCACAAACTGAAGTCCAATCATTCTGAATCCTATCAACATTCCAGTCCCATCTTTTACAATTCCTTTTTAAAAACTCGAGATGATATCGCGCAGGTGTTCGTCCATATGAATCAAAATATTGACCGATACCATTCGTATCGATATGAACAGCTACCCAGTGTGAGCCTGGTTTATCATCCACATCCATATTGCATATTATATACGTCGGTACATGGGTATACATAGGCAGTCTATTAGCAGCATAAACATTATTTTCTAAACTAACATGAATTTTTTTCAGATGTTGTTGTACTTCTAGTGTATCCATGATATTACTGTTATTTGCAGATAATTACAGTACCAATCTATTCAATGGTTCATGTAGGAATGTTATCATAAATAAACAATATTAATAAGTAATTTAGATAAAACTCATTTTGTCATGAGTAAGCTACATTAAAAAGTAATTGAGATAAAAATGTTGACCAATCATTAGGTACATGGTATATAAAACTCAGCAATCCTCAATTTTCGATTGAATCGGTGGAAGTAGACAGTTGGTGTAACAGTGAATTATAACTCTCAACACACAGCAATAGCAATGGAGGTAAGCATTTATTTACTTTTATATTCCTTACTACATATGATTAGACAATTAACTATACTTGACCTAAATTATCACTGTGTTGTTACAGAATTCATTAAATTTCGGCGATGATAATACTTACAAAAATTATTACTATCCACTCTCCCCTCACGATGATGAATACAGTGGGCAGATGGTGATAAAAACGAATAGTGATACGGGGAAAAGGAAGTCTTCAGCGAGCAATATAGAAGATTTTTTTGAAGTACAACCAAAAAACAAAAAGAGTAAAGTAATATCATCAACAGTGACTCGAGCTGCAGCAGGAGGAGTGTCTTTAATATCTACTAATGCAGATGATGGTGGCCAGTCAACGCACCTAATCAAAATCGAGGTTTATGATATGAAAAAACTGACGAAAATCCCTAAAACGGAGCATTGGAAACATGCCAATTTACGGATCAAGTACTACATCAAAGAAAACGATAACAAAATATTCGACAGCACCAACAATATAATATATAAAATTACGAAAGAAATTGCCGAGAGTGATAACGCGAAGAAATATTTTTTTAATAGTGAGAAATAGGGTAACAATTCACCTAATTGCTTTCTAATGGATAACTATTATGTCTATGGGTAACTTGATGCATTCTAAGTAATTATAATATATTTAGTGTTCGTTTGTAATTACTGAGTCTATTGTGTACGTTAGTATCTTAATGTGTTGACAAGTAGAGTATAAATGTTTTAATACTATAAATACCAAATGAAATATAGTTGAAACATTAGTTGGTGTATCAACCTCTTGCTGTTACTTACTAAACTATCCATTTCAACTTTCCTACAAAATGAACAACACTAGTGAAGTTTGTGTTAGTGCTTTCTTTTTCTCACCCACGGTCATCGATGCAAGACTCGAACTTTTAAACGATGACATGGACCAAGAACTGTTTGAAGTTTGTGAACAACTAGAATATGCTGAATTGTTTGATGCATCATATGATGATGAGTTATATAACCAATGTGCAATTGTTGAAGCAAAGTTGGTGTAAGTATTAGAAGTACAAAATCAATAAGAAAAAATATTGTAGTGATGTTTTATTGAATTTGTCTAATAATTTTCTTGCTTTTTTGTTACAGTCAACCACAAGTTGGAAGAGGTATCATAAGAGGTATCACTACTGACGAAAATAAGGTTACCAAGAAAGCGAAATTTGATGAAGGAGCTTCTACATCATCGATTGAAACCAATAACGTGGACAACAATAAGGTGGAATGTGACACATGTCATGTTTTTGTTAATAAAAGGTATCTAAATAACCATTTAAAAAGCAATGCACATAAAAATAATCTTTTAAAATCACATATTTCATTAACAAATGTTACAGTTGTTGAAACCGCTTTTGACAATCGAATTTTAACATATAGAATTAATAGTAAAACAACTCAATCGGAGCAATATTTTGAAACACCGGAATCGTTTTTAAATGCATTAAAAATTGACATCTTATTTTTGATAAATGAATGTATTCAACAACATACAATTTTTAAAATAAACTTCATATTGCATGCCGATTTCATACAACAAACTAAAGATATTAAAAATACGTTTGATTTTCAAACGTTTAATTACATAATTTGTCTAGGTGATGACTTAAATATTTTTTATTCATCATTAATAGACACTGTAGTCGGTAAAATTTGTCAATTTGAAAAAAAAGATAGTGGTTGGAGTCTTAATCAAATTAAATACATAGATATGAATGTTAACAAATTCAACCCTCTTCGCGGTAGTTCGTATATCGACCTTCCTCGAGATATTAAATTAAAAAAAGCTGTAATCAATGTTAAAAATAATGATAATATGTGTTTCAAATGGGCATTACTCTCTAGTTTATATCCTGTATGTAAAAGTGTAGATCGGGTAACATCTTACGCAATTCATGGAAATAAACTAAAATTTACTGGTATTTCTTTTCCGGTTAAAATTGCAGATATTTCAAAAATAGAGAAATTAAACAATATTAGTATAAATGTTTTTGGTTTAGAGTATAATAAAGAAAAAAAGTGTAATTCTGTTGTAGGTCCTTTATATTTAACAAAATGTCGTACGCCCAATCATATCAACCTACTATATATATCGAATGGTACTAACAATCATTACTGTTATATTAAAAACTTATCGCGATTAGTTAGTTCACAAATATCAAGTCATCGTCATGCAGTTTTTATATGCGATTCATGTTTACTTCATTTCCCATCAGAGGAAAGACTTAATAACCATCAACAATATGATTGCTCTCACATTTGTACAGAATTACCAAACGGTGAGGATTCCAGAAAGGATTGGTTTGGTAATGCAACATCAAATAATAAATTGAAATTTGATCAGTTCGTGAAAAAGTTGGAAATGCCCTTTGTAGTTTATGCAGACTTTGAGGCATTTTTGAACCCGATAGAATCATGTAGTAACGATCCATCCAAGCCTAGTACAATTAATATTCAAAAACATGAAGTGTATAGTTTCGGATATTACATTAAATGTGCATATGATAACAGATTATCAAAATATGAGACGTATAGTGGGCCAAACTGTGCGCAAATGTTTATGGATCGCCTTTGTGAAGATGTGAAAACAATAGTAAAAAAAAATAGTTTCCAAAAATGTCCCATTCCATTATCAGATGAAGATAAAATTAAAATTTCAAACTCAAACATATGTCATATTTGTGAAACTGAGTTAAATGAAGATCCTTTTAACGATTTTGATTGGCACACTGGCAGTTTTAGGGGTGTTGCTCATCAAGTGTGTAGTTCTAAGTTCAGAACCCCTCGTCATATTCCAATATTCTTACATAACCTCAGTCACTACGATGCTCATTTTATTGTCCATGCATTAAACCTCGATGATGGTGAAATTGAAGTTATTCCACAAAATAAAGAACGATACATATCATTTTCAAAACAGATAAAAATAAATAATACACCAGTAAGTTTAAGATTCGTAGATTCATTGAAATTTTTATCATGTAGTTTAGACCAACTAGCTAAAAATCTTAATGATGATCAGTTTATAGAACTAAAAAGACACTATCCTAATAATGAAGATTTTTTACGTTTAAGACGGAAAGGTGTTTATCCTTATGAATTTATGCGTAATAGTGATTGCTTGAAACATCCATCACTTCCTGATGAACACCAATTTTATAGTTCACTCACAGATTCAAATATTTCAAATGATGATTATAATCATGCAAAAGATATTTGGCAACATTTCAAGTGTAGTAGTATGTCCGATTATTCCAATTTATATTTAAAAACGGATGTTTTACTTTTGACTGATGTATTCGAAAACTTTAGAAAGCTTTGTATTAAAACTTATGGATTAGATCCTGCCCATTACTATACTGCTCCTGGTTTAAGTTGGGATGCAATGTTAAAATTTACGAAAATAGAATTAGAGTTGTTAACGGACTACGACAAAATTGCTTTTTTTAAAGCTGGTATCAGAGGGGGTGTATCTCAGTGTAGCAATCGTTTTGCTAGAGCAAATAATAAATTCATGGAGGATTATGATAGTGAAAAACCTAATTCATATCTAACATATTTTGATGCGAATAATTTATATGGTTGGGCAATGTCTCAATCCCTTCCTGTTGGTGGTTTCGAATGGGTAAATTGCAATACAGATTATAATGTATCGGATACGTCTGATTTAGGTTATGTTTTAGAAGTTGATTTGGAATACCCTAATGAACTTCATAATTTGCATTCTGACTTTCCGTTATGTCCTGAAAACATATGTGTGGGTAATACTAAAGAAACTAAATTAGTTCCTAATTTAAATAATAAAAAGCAATATATCATTCACTACAGGAATTTAAATCAATGCATTGAAATGGGGATTAAATTAATAAAAGTACATAGAATTTTAAAATTTAAACAGAGTTCTTGGTTAAAGAAATACATAGACTTAAATACTAGTTTGAGAACGTTAGCTACATCAAACTTTGAAAAAGACTTTTTTAAACTAATGAACAATTCTGTCTTCGGTAAGACCATGGAAAATATTGAAAAAAGAGTAAATGTTAAACTAGTAACTCACTGGGATAATCGTGGTAAAGTTTTAGGTGCCCAGGATTTGATTGCAAAACCAGAATTCCATAGTTTATCAATATTTTCAGAACATTTAGTCGCAATACAATTGCAAAAAACAAAATTAATTTATAATAAGCCAATTTATTTAGGATTTTGTATTTTAGATATATCTAAGACCCTTATGTATGAATTTCACTATAACTACATGCTTAAAAAGTTTAATAATAAAATTAAGTTATTGTACACCGATACTGATAGTTTAATATATCAAATTTTTACGGACAATTTTTATGAGGATATAAAACCAGATTTACTTCACTATTTTGACACATCAGATTATCCGGAAAATAATATTTATGGTTATCCAAAAATAAATAAGAAAAAGTTAGGTTTTTTTAAAGACGAGAATAACGGTAAAGTGTTAAAGGAATTTGTAGGGTTGCGATCTAAAATGTATGCCTTGGAAGTAGAAGATAAATTCATAGCAAAAGCAAAAGGGGTTAACAAAAGTGTTACCAAAAAAATGAATATGGAAAATTACAAATCGTGTTTGTTTAATAAAAATGTTCAATATAGTAGTATGCTTCGATTTAAGTCAATTAAACACACTATTTTTACGCAAAAAATAAATAAAACATCTTTATCATATAATGATACCAAACGATGTATTATGGACAACAACATTGATACATTGGCTTGGGGTCATTA
Source organism: Orthosia incerta (assembly GCA_948252205.1). Classification (NCBI taxonomy): domain Eukaryota; kingdom Metazoa; phylum Arthropoda; class Insecta; order Lepidoptera; family Noctuidae; genus Orthosia; species Orthosia incerta. The sequence goes on from OX411746.1 coordinate 26,183,151, forward strand.
TACATTACGATAATTATTGATATTAGTTATAAGTAAACAATAATCTTTAAATACTTCTTAGTCTATCAAAAAAAAAATATTTTACTGTTCTGTGCTAGTTTTTTTATTATTTAATGTTTCAAATATTATGTATATTTGAACTGATGTATTATTTTGTATCGTTTTATGTACGGTTTTAAAATTATGTATATCTGAATTGATGTATTATTTTGATTCATTTTATGTAAGACGTTAAAATTAAAATTTACTTGTGTAAATATTAAGTAATAGTTAGTAACTAAGTATTTCATTTTATATTGTTGTCTCTTTTTTTACATTCCGAATAAATATAATGTTTATACACTAAATCCATTACTTTGATTTCAACCTTCCAAACACCACATGTACACAATGTTACAATTTATTCATCCGTTTACTGCAATTGTAGCTGGACCGAGTGGATGTGGAAAATCAATTTTTGTAAACAATTTTATTAAATACTTCAGGGAAATTAGTAATTGTAATTTCACCCAAATTACATGGTGCTTTGATGAAATGCAACCTTTATATAACTTACAAAACGTCAACTACCATCAAGGAATTCCTAACATTAATATGTTTGATGGTGAAAAGCCACATCTTGTTATTATTGATGATCTAATGAGAGAATCTGATGGTAGAATTGTTGATATATTTACCAAAGGTAGTCATCATAGAAACCTTAGCGTATTTTATATTACACAAAATTTATTTCATCAAGGTAAAGGTCAGAGAGACATATCTTTGAATTCTAGTTATATTATTTATTTTAAAAATCCTCGTGATAAGACACAAATAAGATATTTAGCACGACAAGTATCACCAGATAATACAAAATTTATTGAAGATGCATACAAAGACGCTACTACAGAAGCTCATGGATATTTAATGGTAGATTTAAAACAGGGTACTAATGACTTGTGTCGTATAAAAACGAATATATTCCCATTTAACGGATATTGCACAGTATATGTCCCCGCAAAAATGTTTAAATACACAAAGAATCAAACAATTGAAGTCATTTGTAAAGAATGTCGTGTAGACTAACCACACATAGGAACTTGTTGGGAGCCCTGCATTCACTTAAACCAAAATATCAAAAAGTGCTATTAAAATCATGCAATGAAGAAGAAATTAATTGTATTTGTGAATGTATTTATAACGTTCTTCAGGGAAAGGTGCCTCTCAAAGAACAAGATAAAAAAAAATTAAATAAACATAAAAATATTCTCCGAAAATTGGTGCGTAAGTGTAAGACTAAAATAAGAAAAAATATTATCATACAAAAAGGAGGAGCTTTCTTACCAATAATATTAGGCTCAATTCTGAGTGGATTAGTTAATTCTTTCTTATAGAATTAAAATGGAAAATGCAAAGAAAATGATACTTATAGAACCTGGATTGATTGAAAAATTAAAACAAGAAAATAAGGTTAATAGTAATTTGTCTCGATTAGATATTGAAATGCAAAATATTATGAATAGTAAGACGGAGGACCGTAAGAAGTGGATGTTATATTTACAAACACTACAAAGATACCTTCACTTTACCGAAGAGGATCGACAACCACTCAGATTACCAATTTATTCTGATATATCTAATGAAGATCTAAATGACTCTAAAATTGACTTTAAAAATAAAGGTAGAGAACTAAAAAGTATAGTTGATGCTGAATCTTTGATGGAGGCGAATGGATCCCTGAAAAATAAAGAAAATGACACAAATCCACCTTACACAACAACTCAAATACTCAGTTTAATACCAAAAAGTTATAATAAAAAAGGTGAGTCATTATTAAACTTAGTTGGAACAAATAAAAGTAAAATACATTGGGATAATGAAGGTACAGTCATAATTGATAATGAAAAAATTCCTGGAAGTAATATTGTTGATTTAATAAATGATTCCCTAAGACCCTTAAAAAGAAGTGATCCGATAGGGTGGGATAGATTTGCTAAAGCATTAAAAGATATTAAAGTACCACTTACTTACATTGGAAACCCAAAGAGATGTGAGTTTATTAATCAACTTCAAGCAAAAGATCTGAACAAAACCTCTCAGATTGAAGATCAAGAGTTTTCTACACCGAACAGTGGAGATAAAAAAAAAATAAATAAAATACGTAAAAAGATCGATTGGGAAAAATGGACCCCGTACTAGAAGAGATTAATAGAATTTATTATGATCCATCTAACTCCGCTGGTTTTAGTAGTATTAATAAATTATCAAAAGCTATGAAGGGTAAAATGGATAAAAATCAAGTAAAGGAATGGTTACAATCACAAGAAACATACACATTACATAGACCCATTCAGAAAAAAATCCCGCGTAATAGATACATTCTATCAAATATTAATGAACTGTGGCAAGCTGATTTAAGTGATATGCGAACTTATTCTCAATATAATGATGGTTTCAACTACATACTTTGTGTTATTGATGTATTTAGTAAATATGCTTTTGCTAGATCAATGAAAAAGAAAAACTCAGAAACAACTAAAGAATGTTTCGAAAGTATATTTAATGAAAGTAATTCAACACCTACTCACATACAATCTGATAAAGGTACAGAATTTGTTTCAAAAGATGTACAAAAATACTTTAAATCCAAAAAGATTAATTACTATACCACTAACAATCCTGATATTAAGGCTAGTATTGTTGAACGATTTCAAAGAACTCTAAAAATGAAAATGTGGCGTTATTTCACTCATAATAATACTTATAGATATATAGATGTTTTACAAGATTTAATAAACTCTTATAATCACAGTATTCACTCTAGTATTAAGATGTGTCCATGTGATGTAAATTCCAATAATATTATGACAGTTTGGACTAATCTTTACAATAGGGGGTCAAACAAACTTTCTTTGGAACATCCAAAACCAAAATTCAATGTGGGTGATTATGTTCGAATAACTAAATATAAACATGTTTTTCAAAAAGGATATGAATCAAATTGGAGTGATGAAGTATTTATTATATCTTCAATAATTGATAGATGTCCATGGGTTGTATATACAATAACAGATTTACAAAATGAACCAATAGTTGGTACTTTTTATGATAGAGAATTACAGAAGATCATTTACAACCCCACCTCACAATATAAAATAGATAAAATAATTGACTCTCGTTATTCAGGCAACAGAAAAGAAGTATTAGTGAAGTGGAAAGGTTATCCAGATAAATTTAACAGTTGGATTTTAGCTTCTAGTTTAAAAGAAATATGAATAAACAAAGTTTTTATTTAACTTTGCTCAGCAACAGTTCAATGGACTACTTTCCTGATAACAAGACCACAAATTTTTCAACAAAATTACCAAAAGCTATTAAATTAGAAGGTGAATGGTCGGTTGGGGTTGTCGAGTTTCAATATCCATGTACCATGTTTACTGTTCAAGATCATGAAAATGTTATATACATTACAAAAACCATGTTTATGCCTAATGAAGATAAAACCTCAACAGTGTACTACAAAAAACATATTCCAGCTACCAACTATGATAACGTTGAGCATATTTTGAAAGCGTTAAATGGTATCAGAGAGAACTTAAGATTTCGTTATGATGAAATAACAAAATTTGTACATGTTTCTGTTTTGGATAAAAATATATCATCCGTAACATTATCACCCAAATTAAGTTTACAACTAGGCTATGAGCCAAATAAAAATCTCTTAGAGAGAAATTTTGGAAAATGTCCTGCTAATTTACATTTAGGGTTACCATCTCAACTATTTGTATATTGTGATATAATCGATCCTCAGATTGTAGGTGATGTTATGACTCCTTTATTAAGAATAATTTCATTAGATCCATCAAAATATATTTATGGTGCAAATAAAATGCACGTTTTCGCCCCACCTCATTACTTACCTGTTATGCGAAGAGAGTTTGATACGCTGGAAATAGATATAAGATCGAGCACAGGACAAAAAATACCATTCCAATTTGGAACCGTGTGTATTAAACTACATTTCCGAAAATTATAATGTATTCTCTTCGTGACCATCATAATTGTCCATATGAAAATTATTATACACATCAAGCTGGATCAGGAGTTGGAGTAATTTATAAGGGTTCACCATATCAACGCGGTCATGGCATTGGGAGCTTCTTAGGGGGTTTATTTAGATCAGTTTTACCTTTACTTTCAAGTGGTGCTCGAGTGATTGGTAAGGAGGCATTAAACGCTGGAGTTGGTCTTTTATCGGATATGGTTCAAGCGCGTCCTATGGAAGCCTCAATAAAAGATCGTCTAAAGCAAGTTAGCACGAACTTAAAACGAAAGGCTGATGATAAAATTGATCGATTTAACATGACAGGAGCTGGGTATATAACTAAAAGAAAACGATTGCCCTCGTTCATTCCACCATTAGCTGCTAAAGTGAAAGCTGCGAAAAAACTTGGTCTAAAACCAAAGAATATCAAAGATATATTTTCAAATTAAATATGTCTTTTCTTCATAATCATTCTTGTGAGTGCGCTAAGTCAGAATTGGATTTGTTTGCACTTCCCTCTACACAAACAAGCATTGAAAATGGATTGTGGATTCATTATAAACCAATTTCATCTCTTGGTGATGATGGACCTATTGAGTTTCAAGTTCCTGGTACAGGCGATGACTACATAGATTTATCTCATACATTACTCCACATAAAGGCAAAAGTAATAAATCAAGATTCAACTAACTTAGTATCGGCTACAGTAGTAGCACCCGTAAATAATTGGTTGCACTCACTTTTTAGTCAACTTGATGTTTATTTAAACCAAAAACTTGTATCGCCACCTAATAATACCTATGCCTATCGAGCATACATAGAAACCCTTTTAAACTATGCTCCTGCTGCTAAACAATCTCATCTTACTTGTAGTCTTTGGTATGAGGATACAGCAGGAAAAATGGATTCTACAGATGGCAAAAACATAGGATTTGTTAAAAGACAGGAATTAGTTACTGAAAGTAAGGAAATAGAAATGATTGGACATCTTCATGGTGACATTTTCAATCAAGATAAATTTTTGATAAATGGTGTCGAAATGAGTGTAAAATTAGTTCGATCAAGAGAGAGTTTTAATTTAATTGCTGGGTCAAACGATGTAAAGTTTAAAGTTTGCATTACAGATGCAACTCTTATTGTCCGAAGAGCACGAATTAATCCAAGTGTATTACTTGCACATCAGAAAGTTTTAGCTTCTACTACTGCTAAATATCCTATTACTCGAGCTGAAGTCAAAGTTTTAACAATTCCATCAGGTGTTCAGGGAAAAACTCTTGATAATATATTCTTAGGACAGGTACCCAAAAGATGTATAATTGGGTTTGTGAACAATTCTGCATTTAATGGTGCCCTTACTAAAAATCCATTTAATTTTGCAAACTATGGTATTAATTCTTTCAGCTTATATATTGATGGTCAACAGATTCCTTCAAAAGCTTTGCAACCATCTTTTAATAATAGTATATTTACATCAGCATATCATACTCTGTTCTCGGGAACTGGTATTCACTTTCTTAATGAAGGAAATGCAATCTCTCATGAACAATATGCCAAAGGTTACTGTCTATTAGCATTTGACTTAACTCCTGATTTATCAGCTAACTCATCAACTCATTGGAACCTCATAAAGCATGGTAGTGTAAGATTAGAAGTACGGTTTGAATCCTCACTGATACAAACAATTAACTGTATAGTTTATGCTGAGTTTGATAACATTATTGAAATAGATAAAAACAGAAATGTTACTGTAGACTATAGTAGTTAAGGTTATAATGTATGTTGTGTTAGATTTATGTGTTATGTGTAATGCATGTTGTGAGTATGTAACTATAGGAAATATTATAAAATTAAATAAAACAAATTGTATGTAATATACCATTTTTTATTTCTATAAAAACCTGTATTTCATCTTATACAAAACACAGTGGATACTTTCACCCAATTCTGTTGAGACATGCGGCAGATGTGACCTACCCAATTCCACATACATTAAGCAATTAGGTGAATTGTTACCCTATTTCTCACTATTAAAAAAATATTTCTTCGCGTTATCACTCTCGGCAATTTCTTTCGTAATTTTATATATTATATTGTTGGTGCTGTCGAATATTTTGTTATCGTTTTCTTTGATGTAGTACTTGATCCGTAAATTGGCATGTTTCCAATGCTCCGTTTTAGGGATTTTCGTCAGTTTTTTCATATCATAAACCTCGATTTTGATTAGGTGCGTTGACTGGCCACCATCATCTGCATTAGTAGATATTAAAGACACTCCTCCTGCTGCAGCTCGAGTCACTGTTGATGATATTACTTTACTCTTTTTGTTTTTTGGTTGTACTTCAAAAAAATCTTCTATATTGCTCGCTGAAGACTTCCTTTTCCCCGTATCACTATTCGTTTTTATCACCATCTGCCCACTGTATTCATCATCGTGAGGGGAGAGTGGATAGTAATAATTTTTGTAAGTATTATCATCGCCGAAATTTAATGAATTCTGTAACAACACAGTGATAATTTAGGTCAAGTATAGTTAATTGTCTAATCATATGTAGTAAGGAATATAAAAGTAAATAAATGCTTACCTCCATTGCTATTGCTGTGTGTTGAGAGTTATAATTCACTGTTACACCAACTGTCTACTTCCACCGATTCAATCGAAAATTGAGGATTGCTGAGTTTTATATACCATGTACCTAATGATTGGTCAACATTTTTATCTCAATTACTTTTTAATGTAGCTTACTCATGACAAAATGAGTTTTATCTAAATTACTTATTAATATTGTTTATTTATGATAACATTCCTACATGAACCATTGAATAGATTGGTACTGTAATTATCTGCAAATAACAGTAATATCATGGATACACTAGAAGTACAACAACATCTGAAAAAAATTCATGTTAGTTTAGAAAATAATGTTTATGCTGCTAATAGACTGCCTATGTATACCCATGTACCGACGTATATAATATGCAATATGGATGTGGATGATAAACCAGGCTCACACTGGGTAGCTGTTCATATCGATACGAATGGTATCGGTCAATATTTTGATTCATATGGACGAACACCTGCGCGATATCATCTCGAGTTTTTAAAAAGGAATTGTAAAAGATGGGACTGGAATGTTGATAGGATTCAGAATGATTGGACTTCAGTTTGTGGTGAATATTGCTTGATGTATTTGCTATATAAGTTTCAGGGATGTTCAATGCTTAGTTTTACGAACATATTTACAGGAAACACACTGTACAATGATATTTTAGTAGATGAGATGTTTCGCTCATATTTTGTAAAGAATAAGTAATAAAATTTAGAAATAAAAATGTCTTTTATTGATGATTCAGAAAGGCATTCATAATGAGGTTAGTAATGAGGCTACTAATGACTATAACAATAAGGGGCACTGGATTCGTAATTGATTTATAATGAGGCTACTAATGTCTATGACAATTAGCGATTCTGGATCCGTAATTGATTTATGTATCTCTGCATCCGTGCAAGCTACGTAAAAATGGATTACAGATTCGGAATCAGCGCACCCCAAAACCTTTTTTTTTTTTTTTTTTTTTTTTTTTTTTTTTTTTTTTTTTTTTTTTTTTAGTTTGTGCCAGACCCTGAACCGCCCACGAGATCGGTGTTCTAGAGCCGGCGAATCCCTACTACTGAGGGCCTACAAGGAAAAATCGTATGATATCCTCCTCGCCAGTGATGTGTTCTGACAGCTTCTGGGTAGCAGTTCATTTGTTAGCTAAGATTATGGATCAGGTATTTTGCTATACTTATTGCATGATTATTTTTTCTTAAATGTGTTTTTTTTTTCGGTGAATAATGTGGTGGATGTATTCAGAGGCTTTTAGCGGTCATGAAAATTGTAGTTTATTTATTATTTATTTAGACTTCATGCACAAAGGTACAATGACGTATTTAGTTGGTTGGGCTACACATAAGTTATTTATATTTTTTTATTATTTGCTTGTTTTTTTAGGAGTCCATAACCAAAGGGTAAAAACGGGACCCTAATACTAAGACTCCGCGGTCCGTCTGTCTGTCTGTCCGTCTGTCACCAGACTGCATCTCATGATCTGTGATAGCTAGATAGTTGAAATTTTCACAGATGACGTATTTCTGTTACCGCTATAAAATAACAAATACTAAAAACACAATAAAATAATATAAGTGGGGCTCCCATACAACAAACGTGATTATTTTGCCGTTTTTTGCGATAATGGTACGGAACCCTTCGTGCGCGAATCCAAATCGCACTTGGCCGGTTTTTTTCATATGTATGAAAGCAAGCCTTGTCTAATAAAAAAGATTTTTAAACACCAACCGAAAATACTTTGCATGTGACAAAGGAGTGTTTTTTTTTGTAATACCATATAGTAATATAAGTCAATTTTTTTTCTTATAATAATTTAGTACACTGTGCTGATAGGTCACCTACAAAGGATTATTAAATTAAGAATTCTTGAAACGACAAAATTTACCAATTATTCAACAAATTAAACCATCAACACTTTAATGTGTATCATTCTATTTTAATTATAATTGACACGTTCTATTATGTATACGTGGTAATTATAACAATAATTTTGATTAACAAGACAAGTCTCTAATTACGGCATGCTATCAATTCATGACACGTCAAAGTTTTTGGCTCCTCTCCTAACTATCATAATCACGGTGTATCACAATAAATGTGAAAGTTTGGATGGATGTATGTTTGTCACTCAGTCACGCCAGAACGGCTGAACGGCAGGCTTATTACTTATCTTTTGCTAGAGCGAAACGATAGCGATTTTTGCTCAATAATTGCTCTTCCATGCAGAAGATTTAGAGTTGTTGGCGATTTTTAGGGTTAGTACCCATAGGGTAAAAATGGGACCCTATTACTAAGACTCCGCGGTCCGTCTGTCTGTCTGTCTCTATCTGTCTGTCTGTCTCCAGGCTGTATCTCATGAACCGTGATAGCTAGACAGCTGAAATTTTCAAATATTATTTCTATTTTATTTCTATTGCCGCTATAACAACAAATACTAAAAACAGAATAAAATAAATATTTAAGGTTACACACTAGGCAAATATTCTCCCATACAAACGTAGTCTAGGGATTATTCCACTGTTTGACGATGTACGTTCAAAATAAAAAGTGATATCAATTTGTCTCATCATTATCTAGCCCTGTATGGAAGCAAAAAAGTAAAAAAATAAAGTATTTGAAAAAGTTATGACCGTCGAAAGTTCCATATTTCGACACTAATTTTAACGCATTTTTGGGCGCGAATAAATACCATAAGAAGACGGAAAATTGAAAAACGGCCTCCATACAGGGATAGATTAGTAGTTCAAAAATGCAAATAATTATGTTTTGAACAGATAGATTTAGTCGTTTTTTCATGATAAAGATAAAATTTCGCGCGCTCGGTTTCGTCCTAAATCATTATCCATTTCGCTACAAATTTGCAAAAGTGTGTATTCGTACGCGAACTAGCTTCCTACTGCTCATCACAGCATCTATCTCTTCCGCACGTGTTTTCGGTTGATATAAAATGCATTTTAACCCCGCGCACAAAATAGTTCCCATACAACAAAAGTGATATTTTTGCCGTTTTTTGCGATAATGGTACGGAACCCTTAGTGCGCGAGTCCGACTCGCACATGGCCGGTTTTTTTTTAATAAGTGCATTTGACAAACTGCGAGCGATTAGCAAACGACTGTGTAGGACCTACCATACCTACACTGCTGGTAATTCCAACTGTAGCGACTCCATTAATTGTTTATTAATAGAATACATATTACTTTAGGGAACTTGTATATAAATAATATTTTAAGTTAACTGTTAATTACCGTTTAAGGATTCTAACGGCCTGCGCGCAGATGTTATTGCATGTTATAATAGTTTATGGTAATGTGCAAGGGACCCTCCTTTGGAACGATAAGTTCATTGTTTTAGTTTTAAGAATTTAGCTAAGCTTTCTGTGTGATGCCGACGGTTCTTTTGTTAATGTATAACTTTCTATATTTATTGTGCAACCCATTATAGCTGTAAAAACCTTTGTATTTTAGTTCGTAACGTGCCGCCCGATCGTAACCCAGTATTCAACAATTGTGTAGAAGCATTCATTCAGTCTTATTCGGTCTAGGGAAGCGGTCGGTCGGCACCCTTACTCTTTGTAATTTATCTTGAATATACTAACTCCAACACGTTAACCAAGTATTCATTTTCACGATTCACGTAACGCCGATATAGCTAAGTAACGATACGTTCCCGAAACAACTTTTATTACATGAAACGTTTGATTGCTATCGTTTTGCTCTTGCAAAAGATACGTAATAAGCCTGCCGATCAGGATGAAATTTGGTATTGAGATAGATTATAATCTGGAATAGTGCATAGACTTTTCATCCCGGTATAATGTTCCTTTGGGAATAATAGATACTTATAGTAATCTATTGTCTGATTTTTCTTTCGGTAGACCTTTGTCATTATTAAAACATAGTCTTTACATAAGTTGAAATAAAATGCGTTTCTATTTTCCTATGCCATGAACCAGATAATTTGTCAAATACCATACGTTAAAAAATACTACCAATTTTTGTCTACCACTTTTTTGCTATCTGTACCCAACGTCCGATGGATTGGGCTTTCCTTGGTGATTTAATTCAATTTATTAATACGTAGATCTGGTTTCCTGATGTAGCCATTTCAATCTGTGATAATGGTAGATGGAAGTTTTTTTTTTAAAGCTGATGGGTTACATGTAGCATTCTAGGTTCATCATCATCAGCAGCATCCCACTCCCATTCACTCTCCACACTCCATTCCCACTGCTGGGACCCAGGCCTTCTCTGTGTGAGAGGAAATAGGCCTTAATTCACCATGCAGGCAAGGTTGGTAAATGTCACATGTCTTCGAATTTATAAATAATCAAATTCTAGCTTCGCATAAAAAGCGTCCAAGCAAAATCATTATGTTGTACTCCCTCTACAATATAATATTCTCCTTACCAACAAAACACGACATCAATAGGCTTTGGCTTACCGAATCAGACACCATTCAACCCAGCTATTACTGTGGGGTCAGTAGCCCCAAGTCATCGCCCCAACTGTAATTTCGATATCAATCATATATTGTAATACTAATGACGCATTTGTTTGGGGTGATCAGAATTACCACGTATGGGGGAGTGTAATGATACCGTACCGGGGAATGTACAGTGAAACAAGTTATTTGGTGTACAGGCAAAAGTATTTCATTGTTCCAATAAACTGTCAATGTTCGTTTTTTTGTGAGCGTAATAACTTTTCAAATCTAAAGTTTTTAAGCGTATAGCAGTTGCTTATTTATTAATTGCTTATGAGTGTGATGTAAAAGACTTGACTGGTCCGTACACTCACGTGAAATTTAGTAGCCTGTACACTAAATAGTTTGTTTGAATGTACAAAAAATAATGTTTGTTACAAAAAAAAACCGTTACAAAACATGGTGTTTTGATTCACAGAATGGAGTTATTTTGTACTATGGGCAATTATTTCGAGTATAACTAGTTGCTTGTGTAGGAGAAGAAACTATGATTATTTAATTATATAGATTAGGTTTTCAAGACTTGAATAGCCACGTCTTTCTTTGAGACATTATGCTTTCTTCGTGCCATTTGTTTTTTAACCGACTTCGCAAAAAAGGAGGAGGTTATCAATTCGATTGTATTTTTTTTTATGTGTGTTACCTCAGAGCTTTTTATTGGGTGAACCGATTTTGCTGATTCTTTTTTTTTTCGAAAGCTGGTGTTTGTCATATAGTCCCATTAAATTTTCATCAAGATTTTATGAAGAACTTCGGAGATATACATCAGAACTCTTCAATAAATGACGGCAAATCACTTGGGATAGCTGCAATCGCATATCTGTTTATTGTTTACACCATTTCATAACATAACGCTTTAAAGGAGTACGCAGGTGTGAACAGTTTACCCTGGTATACTCTCATTCCACCGGTTTTGTTTATTTAAGTTTCATGTTATTGGGTTTATCAATTCTGGCTTCACTTTGGGCGTTATAGGTACCTAGCCTATAGAACTGGTCCATTATGTACCTACCACAACAAAAAAGTGAAAAATAAAAAGTCTTTTTAACAAAAATTACAACCGACTTCCAAACAAAAACACTACAAATTGAAAAATAACTTCAATTTCGGAAGTCGGTGTCAAAAAACAAAGAAACGAAAACAGGAACACCGACTGCCGAAATTGAAGTTATTTTTCAATTTGTAGTGTTTTTGTTTGGAAGTCGGTTGTAATTTTTGTTAAAAAGATTTTTTTTTAAATAAAGGTAACTAAGATTATTTCTATCTTTATTTCTGATACCTGCGATTGTCTTTTTCTGTATTTACTAACAAAACTGTTTTGATTTATTTTCCCAGTAATAGTAATAGTTTTAATTTCTGAATGAGACCATTATTATATTATGAAACTAGCTTTACCTCGCGGCCTCACTGCCGTGGTGCACCCCAAAGGATCCGTTTTCGCTGTGTAGCTTTCTACTGGTGAAAGAATTTTCAAAATCGGCTAAGTAGTTTTTGAGTGTATCCATTTCAAACAAACTTACAAGAAAATCTTTCCTCTTTATAATATTAATAATAATATAGCCTTTATTTCCAATATTACATAATAAGGTTTTACAAGTAAACTAACAACTAAACTAACGTAACTATACTAGGAGGACTCAAAAAGTAGTGAGAATGACATACTCCTTGGTAAGAAAAAAAAAATACTGGCAGGCATAGCTCAGATAAATATTTGAATAAAGTCATTTGTTTGCTTTGTGTCGGAACGTGTTCTCGAAAATAGAAAAAACGAAGTGCGAGCCGTTGTTAAATACCTCTGTTTAAAAAGTTAACGACGCAAGAGATTCATTGCGATTTGGAGGCAACATTAGGAGAGTCTGCTCCGCCATATTCCACTGTCGCAAGGTGGGCTTCTCAATTTCCAGTAGGGAGAACAAGCACGGAAGACTAACATCGTTGCGGCCGTCCATCGAAGTCAGTCACCCTAGAAAATGTTGCGAAAGTCGAGAAAATTGTATTGAGCGATCGAAGAGTTACCATCCGATACTTAATTCAAGAAACGGGCATTTCATATGGAAGTATTCAATCCATATTGAAACAATCTTTGATCATGAGAAAAATCTCCGCAAGATGGGTGCCGAGAATGTTAACCGACAGTCAGAAACAAAATCGACGAAAATATTGTTGGACAAGCTTCAAGAAGATTCTGAAAACACCGACCCCAAAGAAGTTTCGTGTCGTGGCATCGGCTGGCAAGGTTATGGCCTCAACATTTTGGGACTCAGAAGCGATATTGTTGACTGATTACCTGGAGCGTGGAACCACTATTACAGGCCAATATTATGCAGCTTTAATTCGCAAGTTGAGGAATGCCATCAAAGAGAAAAGGAAAGGGAAACTTCGAAGGGGCGTGCTGTTTCATTACGACAACGCACCCGCGCACAGGTCGGCAGTTGCGATGGCTGCCATTCAGCAAGTTGGCTTCGAGTTGGTTGACCACCCTCCTTATTCATTAGATCAGGCGTCTAGCGATATTTACCTGTTCCTTAAATTAAAAATACTTAAGGGGAAACAGGTACGAATACAATAACGAGGTGATGGATGCCGTGAAGAGCTTTTTGCAGGACCAAGACAAAACTATTTTTTTTTAAGAATTTGAAGCCTTGGAAAAGCGCTGGACTCGGTGTGTAGAGGGACTCGGCAACTATATAGAAATATAAATTATTAAGCTATCAATAGTCATTATATTCTATCTCATTCGCACTACTTTTTGATCCCTTCTCGTATAACATAAGGTACTTAATTATTTACTAATCTACTAATATAATTTAATATTTGACACCGGTATTGTCATGGGTCATCCTCCCCCAAGTTACACCAACGGTTCGCCGTATATCGTCTTACAGCCAACACAGTATGGAGAGAAGCATGCTCAACGTCAAGTTACAGGACAGAATAAAACTAGAAACATTAAGAAAACAAACGAAAATCAAAGACGTAAGATATTGCATTAAAAAACTTAAATGCAGGTGGGCAGGGCATATGATGAGGAGTAAGATAGAAAAATGGGCGAAGGACATAACCGAATGGTGTCCAAAGCAAAATAAATGAAAGAGAGGGAGGCAGAGTCTAAGATGGGAAGACGATATCTTTATAATATTAGTGTAGATTAAAAGAACTAGCCTTATTCAATCAAAAACCTTATCCTTCAAATTACGACCAACGACTCATTAAGCAAACAATTTTTCTCAAAGAGCATCAATGAGAACGGACACAAAACCTTTTTTTGACAGATTAATCTATACGTCTATACGTCATATCCGTTGTTAATATTTAACAAGTTCACTTCTGGCCAGTGTCCCAGCAGTAAGCAGTTTAAAGCTGATTATGCTTGTAGGCACTTCTAAAGATTTCGTTCTAATGAGAGCTATGGTTTGGAACGAATTGGACAGATGTCAACTTGACGTACTACTAAGCACTAGTTTTTGGTGCGAAGAAGTGAGGGAAGTTGAGGATGGAGTAAGAAAATGTCGGGTTGGATTGAGTTGTGAATTTGTGATAAAACTTATGGAGAAATACAGTGAGATAAAACTACGTGCTTAGTGGAATGTCGTATACGTACGTTATTCTCCAATACATAACGTGATCCGTTACATTATGTTGTGACCCTACTTATAAGCGAAGAAGTTGGTTTGTCTAACTCGTATTAGCCCGAAAAGAACCCATGCAATAATGGCCTTTCCTGACAATTAGACAGTCTTCCTTTACTTACCTTTACGACGAGTATACTCTGATGGCATATTTTAGTTTTAATTGAACCCAATTGAGCTACGTAGCTCCAAAGAATAGTCATTCGAATAAATTGTGAGCTTGCTGGTATCTCAAGACAAATATGCAGAGACCCATCATCAGCAGAGGTCAACAAAGTTACAACCTTCTTGAATATTCATAGATATAAACTTTATTACTGTAGTGTCCACGTATATAAACATAATTTTTATATGATATAAAAGCTGGATAAGTTATGCGTTTCAGTATAGAGAGGTATATAAGCACCTATTATTACCGAAGTACCTTTTGGAGTTATGTAGTACGTAGATAGTAATATATTTGAATATACAGTTGAGTCGTTTCGTTTATTAGCTCGTATTGGGGAAACTGTAATAGGGGGTATTAAGTTCTCTTGTCTCTTGGAATCCTTTATGGAACTTGTGAGGTAGTTGTTAAATTCTATTAATGCTTCATGATTTCGATTTATGCTTTGTAACGGGTAAAAATTGCCAGTGCATATATTAGCAACATCTGGCGTTGATTTTGTTCACACTATGTATGTTAGCGACATCTGCCTCCTTTTTGCCAAACAAGTTCGGTTAGTTGTGTCGCTGATCGATTGTTTGAGCATTTGGGTACTAGATGGCGCTGACATATGTATGACATAGATGAAAGTTTAAATAAAATATATTCTATTTGTGTGAAATCATTTAATTCAATAAGCACACAAATTCAACATACAAATTAATAAATTATTAAATTCTTTTCAAATTAGTTACATAAAAAATGATAATTTAGTAAAAGGCCTATGGCTTAAAAGCAAAGTATTCAAGATCGGTAGTTGCAATGACTTGAGCCTTTACTACGAGTGAACTTGCATTGAGTGGACGGTGTCCAGAAATAACCTCAAAGGCAAGGACCTAAAAGTATACGTAATGTTATATGGGGCAAGGCTGGCTAGCGTCAAAATGAAAAGCACATCATAATCAATGATGTAGGCGCTGTGAGTATTATTTTGAATCTGTCTGAATGCCCATTTTCATGACACATGTGCGTTTGATCTTAACATGCAATTTTCTTCTCCTTGGCAGGGCTCCAAATGCTATCTTTAGGTATAATTTTATATATAGTTAAAGCTAATGGTCAACTAGCTGTTCAAGCTACAGCAGTCTCCTCTTGCAAAGGGTTCCGAGCATAATTGTCATCATCTGATATACAGCAAGCTTACGGACAGCTACACAGAGAACGATGCTGTTTGAGGAATCATGTCTCCAGCAGTGAATATTGTGGGTAATCTATATCCCTTCAGAAAGTGAGTGGTTCATGCTTTGTAACTTCAATTTATTGTATTGATGGAACGTGTGCTTGAAGAATTAAATTAGTTGACCAAACTTAAGTGTGTTTTACTTCAGTCAGCTTCATGTGAGTTAATCCCTGCAATTGTCTCATGCTACTTACTACCCACGAGTTAGCCGGTTGGGTAAGGAAAAGCTGCCTTACAGCTTTTGTATAGGTTTTTATACACAAGCATAACATCATGTATGAACGTAAGTGAAGCGAAAGAATTATGTAAGGATCGTTGCAGGTGGTGTTCTGTAGTTTCTGCCTATATCCCCATGGGAAAAAAGCGTGAGTTTATGTATGTGTCGCATCAAGGCTGGCCGATAGATGCAAACCATTGGGAAGTCAGGATGTATTCCTAACCTAAGGGAATACATCCAGACATCGTGTGTGGGCAGGTAGGGTCAATCGTGAAAATTAAATCACAAAAATTATTCGATACACTGTGTACTCGTATATTCAAATAGACACAAGTTTCATTCTTGCTTACTAATATTACGGATCGACATTGATTCTACGACGTCTTAGCTCTACGGCTGTCAGTGCTCAACTGCCGTATTCACAACAACGAGTGCTTATAAAAAGCGTGCCAATGCGTAGTTGCTCTTGTTTGCCGCTAGGGGCCTTATTGTGATTTGACTTTACGTCCGTTCTATTGACTAAACCCGACATATGTATATTGGATAAAATCATTAAAAATTCGAAACATGCAAAGGTATATTTAAATAGTCATCATAATTAACGAAGAGAAGAATCCTGGCCTTGGGGTTGTCAACCAACCGGGCAAGTGGATAGCCATATACTACTTTTACCAAGCCAAGAGAAAAATCTTCGTCAAGTCTACGTCTACCGTTGTCTTCGTTCTCTTCTCACAATTTACTGGCCCTCGACTGTCTCCAACGTAGAGCTGTTGCCACGAGAACCCGATATACACCTAGATCATGCATCGCAAGTAGAGATGACTTGGCCCACGCTCCGAAGGAGTCCCAAAACAAGCAAGCGTTGGACTAGAATCCCCAAGGGAAAAGAAAGCATGCCGTCCCCGTCAAACCTAGAATTGCAATGTGATGGCAGATTCAGCAAGCATCGTAATGACGTAGAGCGAGCTGAAATCCGAAGTTCAAGACAAATTCCTATGACATCTGTGGATGCCTTTTGCCTCATCTATGGGACATAGAACTGGAAAGAGAAAAAAAAAATCTGCAACACAACAATCGAAGGCCTGGTAGGTATCGATTCAACTCATCCCTAATTCCCCAAAACCAGATACCCACAGCTTTCAATTAACACCCTCTAATCACCAGCCAATCAAAACCTCAACAGCCGTTATTTAACCAAACATGTTGGTAACTAATTCAGTCATAAATAATTCATCTATTTGAATGGAATAGTTGTTGTTATATCGCAATCAAAGTGTACTAGGACAAATGCAAATTGATTTTAAATCCTCATAATGAATTAACGGCTTAATGGAAATATACGCCGGAATAGACGTGTCTATTCCGTCGTATATTTCCTAATGTTTTAAAGAGTACACTAGTACAGTACAATTATTTTCTTATTGTCCCTCGGTAAACTTAGCGTTTCGTCAGTCGTCGGTTTTCATCATTCATCATGTCTATCAGTTGCCTTTTGCACTTGGTGCTGACCAGACAGGTCTCAATCAACTTGGAAGTATTCTATATACTACGGAATGGAAGTATTCTACATACGTTGTTAATACTCTTTTAACTTAATTAAATTGATTAAAAAAATTGGAGGAAGACGATGATTGCCGAGTGACATTAAGAAAATAGTTGTACTGTAGTTGGGTAACAAACAAGGAAATTAACCGACTTGGTTTTACATAAGAGGTCGATATTTATTATTGTGTTCTTCTAATATCTGGCTTAGAGAAAAGGATGCTAACTGTCTTTATTTGCTCGACTTGTTGGGGGCACTGCCGTATCCCCATATAAAAATATAGTAGTTGTGGCCCAGTAGAAAGACAAGCAAATGACGATCGTAGATTTGTATGCCGGCACCTTGTGTCAGCGGCGGGTTCGCGGTGAGTGCTAACGCGTGCCCGTGTTCCCGCCATAAGCGAAACAGGAGGACACCGTGGAGTTTTAGTGGGTTGGAGTCCCACATAACTGCGCTATCTCCCCGTGGTAGTGCAGTATACATGAGCACTCCTCCAAGATATAAAGGCACCTTGTGTCAATTACATATTTTGTCATTACTGTAAATACTAAAAAAATCAAAGGAAAACACCGTTTGCGGAAAGTGGCAGTGGCACCCGCGCGGTTGGCTTGCGTTTTGTGTTATAGATTGGACACTGCTTCTTCTTCGCTTCTCATAGATAGGAATCTATGAGAATAACTGTGCCGTAAACGTGTGCTGTGTGAGAAACGAACTTTACATACTGATCTATCTTCCATCTTTATATATAAAAGCGAAAGGTCGAAATATCGAAAACCGCTTGACGTTTAAAGATGAAATTTGGCAGGGAGGTTTCTCAAGTGCTGTAAGTGCGCACTAAAAAAGGATTTTGGAAATATCACCCCTGACGCGGTTGAAAATTTGTATATAATTTCCACAGTTTGTAAATTAGACACGTGAAATTTTACATTTAAGCTCTTGTTTAATAAATAAACAATGAGATTTTTTTTCATTTCGGCAATTCTACCCATATGGAGTAAAAAGAGAGTTGAAAGTTTGTATAAAATTTTTACAGTTTGTAGGTAATTGGACACATGAACTTTTAGATTTATACTCTTGGTTGTTAAAAAGAATTCATGTATTTATTGATTTTTGGAAATTCCACCCCTCATCAGCAGCTTGCTCTGATATTCTTTTTGACCAACAATGACAGTTCCAACTAGTCAACATTTTTTTTATCGAATTCATAATAAATCTCGGCTCATTATAATGATAAAAAATAAATTTACTACCGAGAATATTTTAGTTAAGCAAGCTGACAATGACGCTGATGTACTTATTGTTGAAACTGCAATCAATAAATTTAATTCAGTAAATATAAATGTTGTTGTTGATGAAGACATTGATCTGTTGGTATTAATTACTGCTCGAACTTCAAGTGACAAAATTATTAATTTTTTTAAACCTCAAAAAATCAAAATCAAAATAGCCTTTATTACTGATAATATTGTTACATTAAATTTCATTATAGTTCATTCATTGGTTTCTTGTATTATATAATTTTCCAATATATTACAATAAAACTTATTTATATTTAATTACAACATTTCATGCACTTATATGACAACATTTCATGCATTTTTAATAATTAATAATAATACAAAATTGGATCATATAAATTAGATTATGTTTGACTTAGTCATTCTAGTCTTCGACATCGGTAACATTATTATCTGTTTGCCATTTGGCATAGGCCTCCCCTAGGCTTTTCCATCTATCTCTATTTGTGGCTTCCCTTAGCCATGTTGTTCCCGCTACCTTACTGATATCATCCTCCCATCTTGTTTTTTGCCTTCCTTTCTTTCTTTTCCCGTCCCGAGGATACCATTCCGTAACATCTTTTGTCCATTTATCCTTATTGTTTCTTATCATATGGCCTGCCCAGTTCCATTTAAGTTTTTTCACTGTGTAAGTGACATCCATGACTTTTGTCTTGCTTCTTATATTCTCAAGTTTAACTTTGTCTCTTAGCTTGAGGTTAAGAATGCTCCTCTCCATTTTGTTTTGACACACTCTGAGCGTCCCACTCTGTTTGCTAGTGAGGGCCCAGGTCTGTGCTCCATAGGTTAATACTGGTAGTATGCAAGAGTTGAACACTGTAGTCTTATTTTTAAGTGGCATATGTGGATTTTTTAATACTTCCTTTAGGGACCAAAATCTTTTCCAAGCTTTGCTTATTCTGGTGTTAATTTCTTTTTGCATTTGATTTGCCGGTGCGATGATCTGTCCCAAATATGTATATTCATCCACATATTCTATTTGATTAGAGTCTAATAGAATAGGTGTTCTTGTGTTGTTTGTCATTAATTTTGTTTTATCTGGATTCATAGACAGACCTACTTTTTTGCTTTCTCTGTCTAATTGCGTTAGCATTGTTTTTAAACCTTCTTGGTTTTCGTTTAGCAGAATCAGGTCGTCTGCGAACCTAAGGTGATTGAGCTTCTTGCCATTTATATTTATGCCATAATCGTCCCAGTTAGTTTTACGAAATATATGTTCAAGTACTGACGAGAATAGTTTTGGTGAAAGGGGGTCACCTTGCCGTACTCCCTTTCTTATTTTGAAGGTCTCTCCTTTCCTTTCAGTTTGGATTTTTGCCGTTGATTCCTTGTATATGTTTTTTATTATCCTTATATATTTTTGATCTACTCCTTGTGAGTGTAGAGCGTCCCAAATGTGTGCATGTTTCAGAGAGTCGAATGCCTTACTGTAATCTACGAACGCCAAGTAGTATGTCTTTCCGTATTCATTACTCTTTTGGATAATTTGCTTGATGACATGAATGTGATCTATCGTTGAAAAATCGCTTCGGAATCCAGCCTGTTCTCTCGGCTGGTTTTCTTCCAATTTTGAGCTTATTCTGTTCAGTATTATCTTTGCAAATATCTTATACAGATTGGAGATCAGGCTGATCGGTCTATAGTTGTTTATTTCTGTCCTGTCGCCTTTTTTATGGAGCAATATGATGGTTGATGATGTCCATTGTTGCGGTATTATTTCTTCAGTCAGAATATCATTGTATATACTGGTAATAGCATTTGTTATGTAGTCTAGGCATCCCTTCAGAATCTCGTTTGTTATTCCGTCATCTCCAGGAGCTTTGTAATTTTTCTGGGACAGTATTGCAGTTCTTACTTCGGATTCTAATATTGGGGGAGTAACTTCTTCGTCTTCTTTCGGTGAGTGTTTGGTATTTGTGTTTGTATAGTCTGGATCATTGTATAATTTGCCATAAAATATTGTTGCTATTTCCATGATTTCGGGACGTTTTGTCGCTTTTTTATTCATTGTATTGCTTTTGATGGATGGAATCCAGCTGGTATTCTCTCTCAATTCTTTCAGAGCTTTCTTTATGCCACCTGTTTTTTCAATGTGGTATTGGATAGTTCTGTTTCGAATTTGTTTCCTGTGGGTCCTAATTTTTTCATTTATTTGTTTACTTAGCTGCGTTATTTGTGTTCTATTTTTCTTTTTATTCTTTAATAAAGTTTTCCTGGTTTCAATAAGTTGTCTGGCTTCATCTCCTATTTTGTCTGTCTTGTTTTTTAGGGTGTATAGTTTTCTAGATACTTCCTGCAGTGCTTTTTCTATTTTATTATATTTTTCTTGAATGTTTTCACTCTTGTTGTTATTCAGTACATTATCTTCCAAAGTAGTTAACAAGTTTTCTGGGATGGTGAGTGGGATTTGACCTGGTGTAATTCCTTCCTTAGGGTGTTGTCTCTTCTTTTTTATCTCTCTTAGATGGATGGCTCCTCTTACCATTCGATGATTTGTGTTAAAGTTAAAGTTATTAATAGTGTTAAGAATTTTTTTAAACCTGGCAAGTCTCAAAAATCTTCAGATTTTTTTTAAATGAGAGTTTATCGGTTTTCCCTAAATGTAAACGCCATCTTTTATTTGTACATACTTTCACAAACTGTGATACTACATCAGCATTATTCAGGAGGGGAAAACATCAATGTTGAAATTATTCGTAAAACAGGATTTAGTGAGATGTGCCAGGAACTGTAATCGTTCACGAAATTCGCTTTCTTCTTTCAGTCTATGGAGCTCCAGCAAAAATCACCTGCATTGATAAGTATCGTTAGTTATCATTTGCTAAACTTAGCTTGTCTTCCCCAAATGTCAGCTTCTGCTCAGCGACATTTCTGCAAAAAAGTGGGCATATTTTATTCAACAAGATGCATCAGTTGTCAAGGCCAGTCGTGTTCAAACGTTGAACTTTCAACAGAAGTAGATACTAGCATTAACGACAAAACAAATGATGTATCGTTGCTACAACCATTTACATCGACTCAGGAGGATGCAGAAGAAAAGATGAAGAACAAGAAGATAATTATGGAAGACGAAATGAAAAAGAAGAAGCTCATTTACCACTAAAACAGACTGTGGAGTATGCCTAACAGGGAAACCACGTTGAAAAAAACGCGTCGAGGAAACGTGTGAATTTTATGGAGATTGCAGCTCCAGCTAACTTTCAAATGGCTTTTTATCAGAAATGGTAAATCTTAGAGAAAAAGTATCAGGACAATTTTGGGGAACTCTCTTTCTTCTCCTAAAATTGTTTGTCCGAAAATCATTATCTATAACACGTTTACTATAAACTTCAGTTACCATAATGTTCAAAATCCCGAAATTTTGTTTAACATAATTATCTTTAGTTCTAAAAGTATTCTGTCATAATATCAAGTACTATAATAATTGAATCTCCAAATTTTACATGACCTAAAGTCATATGTCCCAGGTATTGTGTTAAATAATGTGTATTAGTCCGAATGTTCATTTATAATATGGTTTTTAGTCCTACAACATTTGCTAAAAATTAGGTTTCAGTGACAGAAACGAATTGCTGTAAATCCGACTACACGAAGTCTTGTCTGCCCTACCCCTAGAGTGTAATTTAAAATCGTGTGGGCGCGGAGGGGCGAGGCGGCCCGCGAGTTGAGGAGCAGGTGGTTGTAACACTCGTCATTCAAGCCTCAGCCGCGGTGGTGAGCGTTAAACACATTTGCGACGATAAACTCGCGTGGGACAGCCGGAGCCCCGCAGCGCCGGAGCCGTGACAGAAACCATGCCTGCTGCTTGTTGCATGCTTGCTTGCATGCTGCGTGGTTGCTTGCATGCAGCATGCTGCGTGTTTGCTTGCATGCTGCATGCTTGCTTACAAAAACTATATGTTCTCAACAAGCAACTGCTTTATTCTGACCCAAAATTAAACGGATTTAGGACATATTATATTTAGGGATTACAATTTTATGGCATGTGATATTATGTGATATTAAGTTCGGGTAAGTTATCATTCGGACATGATGATTAGGACAAAAAAAGTTATGGCACTTTAAATTATGGATATAAAAGTTAGGTGACACAATAGATAACCCAATTTTAGTAGATTTACCTGAACTACAATTTTATTTTAGCTATTTTTATCGTAAAACTATGGGCAAACAATCCAATAATCCCATTTTTGCGACCATTTACCTTGAATATTTTTTTTGCACACACGGGATCAATGGGGACTTTTCAGGATTTCATTAGATTGGTATTTATTACGTGCCTGTAAATTTTTAGCTTGTTGTGAATACAAGGGTACCCCTATTTTTTGGGCTCATTTGACTGGGCTATTATTGGTTTTTGGAAATTCTACCAGGTTCTAAAGGTTGAATTTCAAAAATCCCTTCTTAGTGCTCCCCTACATCATAAAAAGAAGCCCTGTATAGTAAAATTCTTCGAAAATCTTTAACACCCCCTAAATCGTCTTTTAGGAGTAGTTTTGAATAACTAATGATGAAAACCTTTACTATTTACTTAGGTTAGTATTTATTCCAAGTTTCAAATATTCACCTATTCATCTCCTTAGGGATCACGCGAACGAAGGCGCAGGCAAACTGCTAGATATAAAATAAAGGTTTGTTTTTTATTTGATAAATGTATTAATTTAATGTGGTTAGCAGCTTTTGAACTTAGCATTGATCCGATAATAACATTTAACTAAAAGATAGACTTGTCTATTAACTTTTCTGAAAACAAAATAATGGTTATGTGATAGTTAAAACCTTATTGATATGTTTTTTTTTGGATCAAAAGTTTAAACAGGATAATATTTATTTTACAAAACTCAGTCAAGCCCAATCGAGATCCTTTTTGAAGTCGACTCAACTAATTATAAGTTTACAGAGAATTTACAATCAAATTAGTTATTTTGTGGCCATTTTTATTAAAATTTGAAAGACTTGTAGAGGCAAGCCTGTTGCTAGTCTGTCCTCCTGGCTAAATAATGAGAGATAGTGAGAATTTGTTTGCTTAATAAAATTTCCCGGACTTGGACCTTCCTTGTGTGATCAGATCGGAAATAAAGATATCCACAGGGGGACCAAGATTACCGAGAATATCTTCATAGCAATTTGGTAGAGCATATTTCTCAAAAACCGGCCAATTGCGAGTTGGACTCGCGCACGAAGGGAGGCCCACTTAAATATTTATTTTATTTTGTTTTTAGTATTTTCTGTTATAGCGGCTACAGAAATACAACATCTGTGAAAATTTCAACTGTCTAGATATCACAGTTCATGAGATACAGCCTGGCGACAGACAGACGGACCACGGAGTCTTAGTAATAGGGTCTGGAACCCTAAAAAGGATGGTCGATGGGGCTGAAAAGTACTGGTACGGTCAATACGCGATTGCCACTCCACAACTTACAGTGAAGTCGCTGCGTTGGAAGTCCTCCCGTGGTGGACTGACGATAGATGACAGGATCAGCCGATGTGGCCATACTTGGGAAAGGTAAATGTTCAGCAGTGAAATGATGACAACATTTCCCGATCCGGGGATCAAACTCTGCAAGATTTCACGTTCAGCCAAAAAATACCTAACTAGCCAACACCGAGGTAGTCCCTTTGACTCTAAATTTACTGTGTACTAATCTACTCCTAAATCATAATACTATATTATCCTAAATATTATATATTATGAGTATAATCTACCGCCGAAATTAGTAATTAATCACACAATGGAGCTTAATTAAAACACATGAATAGACTGATCAGCTATTATCAGCCGTTAAAGTCATTTGGCCATTGAATTTGTGATATTATTTTGTGAGATAATTATGGTACATAACTAACTTTTACCCGTGGTTTTTGCAATTCACTCTCGTGGCCCATCATGCAGAAATCTCGAAATTTGCCAAGATAAAAAATAGTCAATGACATTGAGTTTACTATTAGGTATCTATTATATTTTATTTTGTTACCCACGTCCGTGTGTCGCTGCGGGGTGCCAATTGAAAACAAAGCACTGGGTGTCTCACGCCCCGTAAAATGCTGAGTTGGCAACCCTTTTGGTATTTGGTACGTTCAGCGCAATTTTCCCTTGCATTTTGTAATCGGATCAGTACTTCTACAGGATAATCTATTTCAAAACAAACAAAAAAATCTTTATAATATTAGTGCAGAAAAATATCGAAATGACCTCGTATAAATTTCGATGTTAAATAAGAGTCAATGTGATATTGAATGAACTATCATGAATTTCAATTAATGGACACGGCAAGTGCATGAGACAATACTACGTAGGAGGTATTTAAAAGATGTAATTATATTTTTAGAAATAAATAAATATATTTTAGGAAAATAATATTTGTTAAGTGGTGTAAGATCCTCATAACATAATAACCATCATGATTAGGACTTAATTAAACCGGTCACCAAAATAGATTGGATCACCAAATACAACATGCCTTTTTGGTCTTGCACGGGGCTATTTATTTTTATTTTTTATTATTGTTTGTGTTTTGCTTATCTCGTGTCTCCAAATAAATATTTGTCTTTATTTCTTTCTTTACATATACAAGCACGGTGAATGTATAGTATAGACTAGCTGTAGTAGTAGTTCTCCCAATATTTTAATAAATTATAGCCTATGAGTTATTCTGATGTATAAGCTTTATTTATGTAAAGTTTCATCAAAATTCGTTAAGGGCCTACATACGCTTTAATGCCGTAAAACGGAAACTTTCTAAAGCATACTCCTTAGTAACGGCTGGGTTAAAAGGTTTGAAAAAAATATATGTTTATTATTGAATCATGTACATAATTTTGAACACAAGGTTTTTTCGTGTAACTAATAGTTTTGCTTTAAAAAAAATATTAACAACACGATATTTCTCCGCAACTTTTGGAAACTCCTACAAAACGACTTGGATGTTTAAAATATTTTTACACAGAAAAATTGATGGCTGGAATTTCTTCATAACTAACATAGCATATGTAAATCAAATAATATTTTGCAAACAAAACTGTTCAAAAGGAGGTTCAATATTGATATTTTGGCATCAAGCAGGCGCACGGCCAGTACTGCATTTACGTTGGGGCGTACATAGCGCCTTAAGCAGTTTTTGCGTGAAAAAATTACAAACATCCATCCATCCTCACAAAGTTTCACGTTTATTATAGTAGTAGGCTTGAAATGAGCTGCTATTTTTTTTTTATGAGCTTATTTGAGGCAGTAATTACTGTAAACATTAATAGCCCCACATTGGTTTTCTATTGTATCACCTAACTTTTTTATCCATAATTTAAAGTATGCCATAACTTTTTTTGTCCTAACCATCATTTGTCCGAATGATAACTTACCCGAACTTTATATCACATAATATCACATGCCATAAAATTGAAATCCTAAATATAATATGCCATAAATCCGTTTGTCATAAATATTACAATCAATAATATACAAAAGACATAAAACCGTTTCCAATAAAAGTTATAAGTCCTAAATTCTAATTACATAATGTTTATTTATAATAATAATATTCTTAGAACAAATTTGAGATTTTAAATTTGATTTGAGCAAGCAAGCATGCAGCATGAAGCATGCAAGCAAGCACGCAGCATGCAGCAGGCATGGTTTCTGTCAAGGCTCCGGCGGTCCCACGCGAGATTATCGTCGCAGATGGGTTTAACGCTCACCACCGCTGAGGGCTTTGCTGGCCAGGTTCAGCCGCGGCAGCGAGTGTTACAACGACCTGCTCCTCAACTCACGGGCCACCTCGCCCCTCCGCGCCAACGCGATTTTAAATTACACTCTAGGGATAGAGCAGACAAGACTGCGTGGAGTCGGCTTTACAGCAATTCGTTTCTGTCACTAAAACCTAATTTTTAGCAAATGTTTTAGGACTAAAAAAAATATTATAAATAAGCATTCGGAATAATACACATTATTTAACACAATACTTAGGACATATGACTCTAGGTCATGTAAAATTAAGAGATTCAATTATTATAGTATTCGATATTATGACAGAATACTTTTAGAACTAAAGATAATTATGTTAAACATTTCGGGATTTTGTACATTATGGTTACTGAAGTATTATGGATAATGATTTTCGGACAAACAATTTTAGGAGAAGAAAGAGAGTACCAGCCCACATTATTAAAAAGTTAATAATCGCACACCAATGAAGTGTGATGGGTAAGTAGACGAATTTGTTGCTATCGAGGGTCAAATCTGGCAGTTATAGGAGATTGGCATTATCGCTAAAGGTTTAGGCTAGTGGCTGAAACTTAGGCTTATAATGATTAGCCAATTGAACGATTAGCCAATCAACAAAGTTCGAAGAGATATTTACCCTTTAGTGCATATCTACTAAAGTTAAGTATAGTCACATGACTTTTTTAAACTTTTGTTACTCATAAATGGGCCTTATTTTGTACAAAACTAACATCGATAAATATACAAAAAATTATTCATAGTCCACTTTAGAAGTTATCCGTTATTGGAACAGAAAGCGTTGTTAATGTATAAGGGATGGTTTGGTGACCTTTAAAAACTGCCACGGGTGAGTAATACGTAGCCCTTATTCAACCTTTCCGGGAACAATTTTCAGGAAATTAGACACAATGTCAAATATCAAGTTTACACCCACAGGGATGTAACAAGGGTAATATATTAATTTGAACTTTACTACTGAGTGTGGTTAGGCCAAAAACTTCTGCCGTGGCGACCGCGTATATGCGCGTGACGACACAGTGTTAGAAGGCCTCCCACAAAATTGGCCAATGAAATGATCCCCACGGAGATCCGCTGGATACAAGAAGCACAAGACCGGTCGTTGTGGCGATACCTGTAAGAGGCCTCCAACAGAAGAAGCTTTTCGTAATGATTAGACTGCTGGGTCTATGCTTCTCTTCTTCAAGAGAAGTGAAGGATTAGTCGATGTGGCGACGCTCGGTAAGACACCTACCCAGTAGTGGACGTATTTCATTTTAAATGTTGAAAAAAGAATGTTTTTGTTGGACATCTGTTTTGACTTACCTGGGACACGGGGTCCCAGCGCTAAGAAAGAAAATTTGATTCAAATAAATCTCACTAGATGGCGCGACGTGCACCAAGTTTACACACAATTCAATAGACTTGTGTGTTAAATTAACATTTTCTGGAATTGAACATAAAAATTGTATGTTCTTGTTTTAAAGATTATTTGAACGGGTCATTTAAAATGTATGCCAATAGATGGCGCGGTTTTAAATGTCTGAGGCATTCCACTCTATTGTTTAAATTTGTATTGTAACACATTTTGGTGTAATGAAACTGTAAAAACGTGCAAATAAATACTATAAAACCAATCTTCACTGTATTTCAAGAAAAAATATTCTTGCACCGAGTAAACCCTTATCTTGCACGTAGCTGCTAACACCATCTATCTAAAGTCATGGAACGGAATCGAACGCGAACGATGTACGAAAAATAATCGGTTTAATCAGACGAAAAACGTTAGTTACGTTGGCACGGTTTCATTGTATGGGATGAGGCATCTGTATGCTAGTATTATATTATCTGTGCCTGGGATTATTTTTACCAAATCAAAGTACTTACCGATCAGTTTAATTACCAAACCATTTAACGTAAAATCAACAAGTCCAAATGAAGTTTAATGAAAGCCAGCGACAATGAGGTACGTCGGGTCGCAGATGCCGCGCGATCGATCATCTATTCGTCGCGAATCGTGACACCCTCATCAATCACCGCCTCTAATCACTGGATGAGTTCGGGTGAGATCGGAAGACTTGCGACTGGGGGCTGAATTAAGATTTTAGATACTGATTTTATTGAGATTTTTTTTGGTTGGTTTTTTGACCTTTGAATTTGATGTAGTCAGGAATTGCTGCGGTCTATTGTTACTACTGAGTATTAAAAGTCAGTTGGGAGATAACAGATGATTCGACGTATCCGTTGTATTGAAGTTGCATATTACATTAGATACTTACTTCAAAAGTACTTTCCTATAATAAAAATAAGCTTGGACCCCCAAGCTTCTTTTGATTCGTTTATACCATTTCAGCATGAAAGGAGCATTTTTGTTTCTTTTTTAACTTTTCCCCACACTAGGAATTTCTACCTATATCGTGGGTGCGTTTACAAACATATAAACTCGGATACACAAACACCCAGAGCCGACACAACTATTTGTAGGTCATACAAATATTTGCTCCGTGCGGGAATCAAACCCGCGACTCGCAGCGCAGCAGTCAAACGCTTAACCACTGCGCCAACCGTGCGCCCAAAACCAAACTTTGACCAGCGATTAGACGGAACCTACAAAAAACCCCTTTTTTTTGTCAAACAAGTGGCGTACTACTGGCCTCCTTTTTCTCCTTGCGATCCTATTCTATCTTGAACGATCTCTGGCCATGTATGCCCAAACACGATCGGGTTGTCAGTCCATTTTTGCCAAAGAAACATGCAAAATAAAATTAAAAAAAACCCATTCATTTACCCGTAACACTACTAATAACCAGAAGACAAAACCGTTAATCAGCTACTTACGCCAGGCCAAACACCATATAAATAACAGAGGCTTATCTACGAAACTTCCAACATCTTGTAATGGGGATAGGACATCACGTATCGATGCGGCGATCTCGACAGGCGAACATTTGTCTTGTTTGGCTGGCCGTACGACGTGCGACCGTTCGTGTGTTTATACAGAAGGTACGCTCTGCAACGATAAAGAACGGTACTACTACAATCAAATAAATACAATGGACTTTGGGCAAGGTTGGGGAGCCTATAAAAAGCGCGTTGAGTTGACGATAACGGCAAGTGACGGGAAACATGGCACTTCGAAGGGAGAGAAACGGGACCCGAAAAGTATGACTGAACTTGTTTTTCATCATCCATCCTTCTTCTACACTGTTCTTTCTTTAAGTTTGGCTGAAGTGATGATGATGACTGCCTTTACGACTTTCACAACCCTAGTGATGGGTAACAGGATTTCTTTTGCTAAGATTTGCCATCCTTACAAAAGTGTCTAAGACCACCACAATAGGCCGGGTGATATAGTAATGGTTAAAGAAGGTCTTAATACTTTAACTGTAAATTCCCTTTTTTCAATCAAAATATTCGAAATTACCACCAAAAATACTGAATCGCACACTAAATTTGCTCATCAAATGAATAAATTATACTTTACTGTTAGATCTTTAAAGCTTAACTGTTTTACTGAATGACTATCTGTTAACTAAAAGTAAATCTAATAATTCTTCGAGTGCAACAAAATATTGAATCATTTTTTTTGGAATCCATCACCTATTAAACTTTTAAGAACATGGGTTATTCTAAATGAAACACCAGTTAATCAGTCATATTTATGTAATTAAAGTTCACAAAAAATCAGCAAAGTGTAATCTTAATATACACTAATCATTGCAAAACATATTTAAACATAATTTTTTTTTAATCGATCACCTATAAATCTTTTTATTGTATGATTAAGGCAGGTCTTGCTTTTGTTGGAAGTTTTTACAATTACTATTTAACGACAATGTCGACGGAGCCCCGCTGCGCGGGGCTCCTATTTCTGTCTAAAGGGTCTAAAGTAACCTAACACGAAGAAGATGACGGGAGCTGAGTTCGCTCGCTTTGCTCGCTCACTTCAGCTGCCGTCATCTTTTCGAACCTAACCTGTCCGTGTCGGGGTGCCCTAAGTTCCCGAGCTCGCTTCGCTCGCTCTTGGACTAATGACTTCTTGAAAATAATAGTTCAACAATTACTTAACTTATTTTGCACTTAAACTCGAGCAAACAATTGTAAACAATAACAAATGCACGTGCCCATGCGCCGCGCCGTGTTCGACTGCGGATTCACATCACTCTATCTTTCTCACACTCGTGTCGTCGTGAAGAAGTGAGCGCGATGCGACTAGCGCGAGCGGTGAGTGCGCCGCCGACAAAAGCGCGCCAATATACTTTTCAATAAAACAGATAAACAAAAAGAAATAAAGTTGGATGATAGGGCTTTTAGCTACATGAGTAATTAATACGTGAAATGTAATTTGATAATGTAAACATACATTATTTGTTATGCAGTTTTAGAAAATAATTTTGGAAATTCCGTTGTAATATTGAATAATTTGTGTGCAAATCAGTATTTTTGTTTTACGGTGAGTAATATTGTTTCAAAATGCGTATATCTGTGGTTTCAGCTAGATTTTTGCTGTAAATTAGATAAAAAAAGCCATCAGATTTCGATGAATTTTAAACATTTTTTAGTACAACATGTTTAGGTAATCAAGTAGTTAATTTGTAGTACAGTAATTTATTTGATATGCAGTAGGTTATTAGTGGAGATATTTTGTTTGCTTAAATTTCTAAATAGAGGTGCAGTTAAAAATTCCCCCTTTATAATTATGTTTTTCGGCTAAAATGCTGATGATTAATAGACCGTCTGATGAAGTAAAGACTGAAAAAAAAAACAAAAACTGGCCAAGTGCGCGTTGGACTCGCGCACGAAGGGTTTCATGCTTGGTAAATAGCTGTTTACGATTTATGACGTATTAAAAAAAAAACTAGTTACTAGATCTCGTTCAAACCAATTTTCGGTAGAAGTTTACATGGTAATGTACATTATATATATTTTATTGTTAAAACCTTAATATCATTTTTGAAGAACTATCCATACATACCCCACACATAAGGGATCATCATCATCATCATATCAGCCGAAAGACGTCCACTGCTGGACATAGGCCTCCCCCAAGCGTCGCCACATTGACCGGTCTCGTGCGTCCCGCAACCAGCGGATCCCCGCAACCTTCACCAGGTCATCGGACCACCTGGTGGGAGGCCTTCCAACGCAACCGTCGAATCCGACTCGGCTGGGCAGCGTTCGGGAAGTTGCGCGGTATCTTCTCGTCCAACTTACCACAGTGTCTCAAGACGAAAGTCTATGACCAGTGTGTGTTGCCAGTGATGACATATGGCTCTGAGACGTGGTCGCTTACAATGGGCCTCATCAGAAAGCTCAAAGTCACCCAAAGGGCAATGGAGAGGGCTATGCTCGGCGTTTCCTTGCGTGATCGAAACAGAAATTTAGAGATCCGCAAGAGAACCAGGGTAACCGACATAGCCCGAAGAATTGCCAAACTTAAGTGGCAGTGGGCAGGGCACATTGCTCGCAGAACGGATGGCCGATGGGGCAGAAAGGTTCTGGAGTGGCGACCGCGAACCGGAAGACACATAAGGGATAGATGAAAAAAAAAAACGAGTTGCAGTTCTACGTATGGGGAACCCCCAAAATTTATTGTTCTTTTTCTATTTTTGTGTGAAAATCTTAATGCGGTTCACAGAATACATTTACTTACCAAGTTTCAACAGCACAGTTCTTATAGTTTCGGAAAAAAGTGGCTGTGACATACGGACG
This sequence comes from Orthosia incerta, assembly GCA_948252205.1. Taxonomy (NCBI): domain Eukaryota; kingdom Metazoa; phylum Arthropoda; class Insecta; order Lepidoptera; family Noctuidae; genus Orthosia; species Orthosia incerta. The sequence continues at coordinate 26,215,768 of OX411746.1, forward strand.
GACAGACAGACATGACGAATCCATAAGGGTTCCTTTTTTTGCCATTTGGCTACGGAACCCTAAAAATTACGAGTCTTATTATGTTATTCGAAGTAGAACTTCTGCAGCTTTTTTAATTTGTGCGTAAGCATAAGCCAAGGCCGATGGCTGATTGTAAACGGACATTGTAAGACTTTTTGCGGGCATAATAAAGGTTTTTGTTTATTGATATCCTGAGTGATTAATCTTGCTTGATTGATGATATTCTAGGTTTGCCAGTGAAAGAGAATTGCGCGTCAGATGGTCACTGTCGTTAGAAAACTCTTGTGGAGGTCATGGGTAGGCGAGTACTTAATCTATCACTAGGTTCCATAAATAAAATGTATTACTTCGTCTTAAATTAAAATATCAGTTTTAAAAATTAACCAATAGATTCAGTGATTGTTGTAAAATATGATTGATTAAGAGATATCAATTCGTTAGTCAGCTTTTTGTTGATACCAATTTTATACACGTTTTGTGGCCCGTTTTACACATTTTGTTTTAGCCACAATATCTACTGCAGTTTCCCTGTCGTTTCGGGTGACGCAGGTGCTCTCGGGGCATGGTTGCTTCAGGAAGTACCTGTGTCGCATAAGCAGGGAGCCGGACGCCCGGTGTCATCACTGCGTCGACTGCCGGGAGGACACGGCGTGGCATACGCTGGCTGAGTGTGCCGCTTGGGAGGGGCCACGCCGTGCCCTCATCTCTGAAGTAGGCAGTGACCTGTCGCTGCCGGCCGTAGTCGAGTCTATGGTCGGCAGCGAGGAGTCCTGGAACGCGGTGGTATCCTTCTGCGAAACAGTCGTCTCGCAGAAGGACTTTGCGGAGAGGGAGAGAGAGATTTCATCCACTAACCCGATCCACAGAAGACGCGCCGGGCGTCGGTGGAGGGCGGACAACGCCCTCTTCCAGCCCCCCTAAATGGGTCCTAGGGCGACGGACTCGGGGACGTCCGTCGTCCACCACACATCTGGACCCGAGGTGGTGGCGCGTAGTGTTCCACACGCGCCCCTCTTAGACGTTGCGGGGGGTGCAAACACCTCACTCCCCCCCAAACCGAGATCGAGGCCCGCGGATGCGGGCCGGCACTAGCTGGGGATTGCGGAAGTATCGTTGTTCCCGCGACCCCCAGCGTAGGTGTGAGATGGAACACCGGGGTGGTTTTTAGTCAGTACGAGTCTGACAGACCCCTCCACCCTCCCCAGGGCGGAGGACATCCAATGAGGATTTTCCACCCCGGAAAAAAAAAAAAAAAAAGGTTTACCAGTGAAAGAGAATTGCGCGTCAGATGGTCACTGTCGTAAGAAATTTCTTGTGGAGGTCATGGTTAGACGAGTACTTAATCTATCACTAGGTTACATAAATAAAATGTATTGCTTCATCTTAAATCTAAATATCAGTTTTTTTTTGTGTTTCTGTGTATTTTTTATAGATTGTTGAAAAATATGATTGATTAAGAGATTTCAATTCGTTAGTCAGCTTTTTGCTGATACAAATTTTATACACGTTTTGTGGCCCGTTTCATTTTGTTTTAGCCACAATATCTACTGCAGTGTTTAACATTCATTTGTAACTAGGTAGATACTTAACTTAGGTGAAAATTTTAATTCTGTTTAAATTGTCTTTCAATAATTTTCTGTAAAAAAAATCGATATGCATAGGTTTATATTTTAATTTAATCGAAGGACCTCTTCAGGTTCTATATCTTTTTAATCGTATCACTTCTTAAAGCATATGTACACATTTATCTAATATGCTTAACGTAAAAGGATTTTAAAGTATGCGTAGGAAAGTAAAGTTACAAGGATTCATGATAACATTTATGTAAAAGGCACTTACATGTTGAGATAAGGATGAACATAATAATTTAGGAACGAGAGCTAAAATGATTAAATTCTGTCTTGAACATCTTACTTGAGTCTAGCCTAAGTATAATTAGAATGTAGATTTTTAGACAAGAACGCATGTAACACACACACACACACACATGTACACATGTGTAATACTTTTTCAAAATAGACTCTTACATTGTGATGTCTAAAAGCGATCGTATGCGCTGATTAATTCTTTCCTTCCTTCTCTAATTGACCTTCTCTAATTGAAACGTCAGGAACCGGCAAAAACGGGGCTCAAAATAAACATCCGGCAGACCCAGGAAATGAGAACTGGTGTGAAGAACCACTTACCGTTGCTGATTGGCACAGAGGCAGTGGAACGCGTCCACAAGTTTACATACCTCGGGAGTGTTGTGTCAGAGACTGGGGTTAGTGAAGAGGACATCGCTTCACGGATCGGCAAAGCCCGAGAAACCTTCGCGCAGCTGAGACCTGTTTGGCAATCGCGGCAACTGACCCGAGGGATTAAACTCAAAATCTTCGGGTCCAATGTCAAATCGGTGCTGCTCTACGGGTGCGAAACGTGTAAGGTCACAAAGGACATCTCACGCCAAATACAAGTCTTCGTCAACCGCTGTCTTCGTCGCATTCTCGGAATTTACTGGCCCGAGACCATCTCCAATGTAGAGCTATTGGAGAAATGTCACGAGAGCCCGATCGACCGCCAGATCAAGCGTCGCAAGTGGAGATGGATTGGCCACACGCTCCGAAGGGGTCCCGATCACATACCCAAGCAAGCTTTAGACTGGATTCCCCAAGGGAAAAGAAAGCGTGGCCGTCCCCGTCAAACCTGGCGTCGCACCGTGTTGGCAGAAGTGACAAGCATCGAAATGACATGAAGCGAGGTGAAGCGTGAAGCTCAAGACCGATCGCGATGTAGGACATCTGTGGACGCCCTCTGCCCCATCCCCCTAGATAAGGATTATAGGACAGTAAGTCAAGTTAAACGAGGTCTTTGCCCTCAGTGGGTCAGTTATAAGATGGTATTTTTTTCTAGCCATTACTGTCCTCCCCAGCAAGATGGTATAATTTCATAACTCGTTTCTTCATCCAACAGCAACACAAAATTAACAGACATTTCAAATAGCACACTCCACTCCTCAAAAAGCACTAGCTAAAATTTGGAAGTTTCTCTTCACAACAGTCATGAACTTTAACGTACACAACCACACAATAAAGGTCGTTTTACATTGACCACAATCACCAAATTCTCAACACAAAATTCTACTGCTCCCGAAACTCCCGTTCCACATTTCCTCGCTGCACTTTTCTAACACGAGCTTAACTTCAATTTGCAACGTCAAGTTTATTGTAAACCGATAAAACTGTTTCCTACAATGTACAAGGAACTTCTCAGCGTACGAGCTAACTATAAACTGCAATAATATTAAATTAAACGTCAATTTTGTAATGAGAAATAGAATTTATTGTGGTACGCTCTCGAGTTAAGATTTCCCTCCAATTTAAGACACAAGTTATGCTCGGGAAATAAAGATTGCACGTGCAGCCGTCGGTGAGGATTTTTTCGCAAAATATTCTTTACCGAGGTGAGAATGAAAATATAATGCATATCGTGGTATGAACGGAAAATAGACTGCTCCATATTTTTCCGTGAGAGTCTGCGCTTCTAGATCAGAATTTTTTCAGATAGTTTAGCTGTAAGATAAGCTTAATAGACATTTTTATAGTTACCTTTTGTGTTTCTACGATGCTTGACTTAAGACACTCTCAGAAAAATTATTAAGGTACCTTTTTAAAATAATAATTTTAAATAGGTACCTTACGTGCACATCAATCAATCTACCTAGCATATTTCCAATTAGGAATTAGAGGAGAGCAGTGATGGCCCAGTGGTAATGCCCCGAGTTACGTGTCGTAGGTCGCGGGTTCAAACCCAGGCAGGCGCTTTACTCTGTGTACAATATTTCACCACTCCTGCTCTAAAAACGGTGAAGGAAAACATTGTAAGGAAACCGGGATGTTCTAGAACCAAAAAATCGAAGACATGAATGATTACATCCACCAACACGCACTGGGTCCGCGTGGTAGATTAAGGGCCATTCCCACTCTCATAGATAGGAGGTCTGAGTCCCTGCAGTGGGAACATTAAAAGGATGATGATAATGATTTCGAATTATGTTGGGATATGATGGATATCAATGAGATTTTACCGATAGAGACGTCATGCTCATTATAAAAAAATAAAAACATGGCGAAATTTTACTTTAGCTACTTACATAGAAACTTTGAGTATATAATTTTGAGTAGGTTAAAAGATCACAGAGTAGGTACTGTATTTGTCTAGTCAACGTACGCTCGAACGTTTTCGGTTTTCTTCGTGTGCCGCCGGCTTTCTCCTCGGCGTCTCCCTTTTGTGCGGATTTTCGCTTGTACTATTCTGCATTCAGCCTCGCACAATTTATCACGCAAAAATGATTATGTGTATTTATATTGGGTATTTAAACGTTAAAATTATAAATATTTTTGCCTATTTTGGAAATTGATAGCAAACTGAATCGATTGAAAGTGGTGTGTAGTTTTAATTTTTTTTTTTTAGATAGGCTCGCGCCAAATCCGAGTAATAATAATAATGCATGTCAAATCCGTGTAAAATGAATCTAACAAATGTCAAAATTAAAAAAAAAACCGGCCAAGTGCGTGTCGGGCCACGCGCAGTAATAGGGTTCGGAAGTTGCATAATAATGCGGACTAAGAAGAGGGAGGTTGTTGTTACATGAACATTAAAACGGTTTCAGCGGCACACAACGTCTAAAAACGGGCCCACATAGGATGATGTTTTTTTTTTTTATCGATATGCTCGCGTTTGACCACTACCTCGCCTGATGGTAAGCGATGATGTGGTCTACCGTGAACACGCTTGCCTAGAAGTAACCTTTTCACTCTTGACTTAAACTAAAGAAGGACTAACTGGGAACTGAAGAAGGAGTTATTAAATCTAACTTCGTAACTGAAGTTAGAAAATATTATCTATTTGAGTACCACCGCCACAGAACAAAAAAAACGCCTACTACAATAGAAGTCGCAAGTGGGCGGGGCCCGCGTACCCCGAGCTTTGCACAGTTCTGCATATGTTTCCTTCCGCGCACACACTACGCAAATCAGTCTTGGTTCAACCGTCACGGTAACAAAAACTTGAAAAAAAATACAAAAATGCCTTATTGTGCTGTTTTAGAATGTAAACACGATAGCAGAACCAAAAATGTATCAAATGTAGGTATATCTTACCATCGGCAAGTCTTAATTTATTTAATTTCGATAAAAATGTAAAAACAATATTTTATTAAACAAGACAAGTAAAAGTTGATTTTATGGTGTTAAACTTAAGGTCTACTTTCTTTAAAACTCAAACATTGTTCTCGAAGATTCCAACTATGCACATGTCACATTCAGCTACTCAATTAGAGATTACCAATATCGATAACGAGTTATCGATACTTTAAACTTACAATATTCGAAAAAATCTTCTTACGAGCGAAAAACATAACCCTTTCCTTGTAGCCGTGTAAAAATAAAGATTACGACGAATTGAGAACCTCCTCCTTTTTTTGAAGTCGGTTAAAAAGACAACAGCCTTCAAAATCAACAAAGTGTAATAATAATAACACATGAACATAGAACCTCCATCTTTTTTTAAGTCAGTTAAAAACTGGCTTATGTGTTAGTCTGAAATTTAAGATCTACTGGTGTATAGACTAAAATTTCATCAGTTCATTAAGGAAGTTAGTCAAGCTAATCATAATAAGAGTGTAGCCGCAGGCGAAAGCGTAAGCTTCCCATATCAGTAGGACGTATTGCATTTGTAGTGTAGTCTATCGCATCATCATCATCAATCATCAATACATATAATAAATCTGTAAAAAAGTATTTTTTGTACATCGAAAATATTGCCAAAAAAATAGCCAGTGTGTTAAAGGATAACCAACAGAACCTATTTCCGGCATTTTTGGAATTTGTGTATGTTTATTTGTGCACGCATCACGTGACATGTACGAAACCAATGTAAATAACTTTTATACATAAACATTGTGCGTACCTTGAAGAATTACTTAGTTTTTGTGTCATCGCAATCGGTTCACTCTATCAAAAGTTAGATGAATTTAAAGTGTTCAAGAAGTAAAATTATCACAACACACGCAATTCAGATACTCGGAGAGTTGAACTCGATATTCGATAGATGGCGTTGTGAATTTGAAGTCATTTTCTGAATCACGGTATTAAGATTCTCCGCGAAAGATTGATGACTATAGAAACAAATATGGTCGGTAGGTAAGTAGGGTAGGCACGAAGGTAAGTAGGGTAGGGTTGGCAAACAGATGACGGGAGCGAAGCCGCGGTCACAGCTTGTAATTAATAATAGTACACCAAAGACTACGTACAGTACTGTCTTTCCTTTCATTTTTTAAATCCATGGAAAGGTTGTCTTGAAAAGATCGCTTTTAGCGATAAGGCCGCCCATTGTGCCACCCAGTGTAATGTTTTCTTCGTCTATACTTTCTGTAACTTATATGGTGTACATAATTAAGAGTATTGTTTGTATTCTATAATTCTATTGATAGAACAAAAACACTAAGATACGCCCATCTTTGTATCAATAGAATCATTTTCAAAATCGGATCAGTAGTTTACCATAAAATATCTTAATAATACTTTCTATAAATCGTAAGTATTGGAATAAATTTATATAAAAACTTGATTACAAACATAATAATATTTATCGACTCTAGTTATTGGGCGCACGGTTGGCGCAGTGGTTGAGCGATTGACTGCTGCGCGGCGTGTCGCGGGTTCGATTTCCGCACGGAACAAATATTTGTATGATCTACAAATAGTTGTTCCGGCTCTGGGTTTGTGTATGTGAAATGATATGTTTGTAAACGCACCCACGATACAGGAGAAATTCCTAGAGTGGGGCAACGTTTTTTTTTTAACTAAACTGTTTTGTTTGAAAATAATACGGAATGTCGATAAATAAGTCAACGACCGTGGTACATCACTACAGAAGGACGAGTAGTAATGACCTCATTTCGCAAATATAAATCTTATCGGTAACGAAATACGGCTTTAAATTAAATGAATTTATTATAGTGACATCTAGTGGCGGGTAGCGTAACTTGCTCATAAAACTATTACGTGTGCGCTTTAAACGAAAAAAGTAATAAATACTCAAAAAGAGTAGACAATAAACCAACTCTATTGTCATAAAGCTGTGGTTTATTTTCAAATAAGCGACGACTGACATATTTTCTACTTTCATCTAAAAATTAAACTACCAATCACTCCAAAGATTTCTTAGTGTTATGAAATACAATTAATCTGTATATGTGTGAGTTTGGGTACGCTGGTTCCGATACTAATAAAGCTATATGCGATTTCTACTGTCTTCTCTGTTCTGTGACCACCGCGGGTGCGAATTGCGAAAGGAGCCAATACGAGCGCACGTTAGAGCCACGGGGAATGGTATGGCTCTTTCCTGGATCCTTGCACGCTCGCTCCTTGTTTATTTCACTTTCGGAATTTGAAAAATTTCGTATGTATTCACCTCTAATCTGCAGTATTCACTAGTGATGTAGTCGGGTCGAATGTTGACTTTATAGATGGATATCAACAAAAGAAAATAAGTAGTTTGCTTGGCAATCCAATCTAATTTGACTTTAGATTACAAAACGTCGAAAATACTTCTGCTCGAACACAAAATAGACTCCCCCGCGCGCATGCGCCGTATGGACTACGGACCGGTACTGCCAACGACTCCGGCCACTCCAATGCGTTATTCGAGCTTAAACATGATTAATTTAGAAATCTTTATTATTAAGGAAGTAATGATTTTAGTTTTATATGTTTTTGTGTACATGGTTCATAAGCATATATTTACTATCTGTTTTACACAGCTAACTGATTAAATAATTTTTCAATGGCATTTGTACAAAAATTACACTGTGCCAAGTACATTTTATAAGTTGGTCGACTATTACTCGTAAACTTGTAAAGCCTACTTATCTGTGATAGTGTTCCTTTTAATTTCGTTATATTTACTACTGCCGTGAATTTTTTCACATAGCCAAGAGCAACCATTTTCGTTGGCAGGCGGGGGGGACTTTTGACTCTAACATAAATTTGCAATTTAAAGCTTAACTTTACGCAAATGGATCTCTGAATCGAAAAATGGTTTTTATACACCCATAATATTTTTAAATTACCTATCCAACGATACCCCACACCATGGGATAGACGAAAATTATGTATGTATATCCATGCCAAATTATAGCTTTCTAATACTTAGATTCTCTGAACTAAGCTGCGGACGGCAGAGCGAAACTATAAGGATTCCTTGTTGACTTCGGTACCCTAAAAATATAATGTCCGTCAAATTCATTTAAAAAAACTAACCAAAACAAATGTCAAAATAGTAACGTCATTTAAAATATTGACTGATGGAGTAAAAACATTTATCACAGAGCCAGCTACAAAATTTCCAATTAAAATCTTTTGCATGTTCTCTAAGTACTTTAGGTAACTTGTTATAAATTCGTACCACCAACCCATCAATTCCCATATTTGAATAAATGTAAAACAAAATAATGTCTTCTGCTTGATTGCAAAATGTATTAACTTCTGCCCCCTACAAGTGAAACTGGGAATTGAAGAGTTAAAACAATTTTTATCGCAAAGTTTGAGTTTGTTTTTAAACTTTCCTTTTTAAACTTAACTTGCCTTTTCGCCTTTTTTGAATAATGAATAGTTGTTCCTTACAAACTTTCATATTTAAAATATATAAAGAGATGGAAGAGTAAGTAGTATTTGCTCAACAAATGTAGGCCTGCCAGGCCTACTGTAGGTCTTAAGGTTGAAATTTGATTTCATACACTTTTTCAAAATCAGAATAATTTTTTTTATTTTACATAGGCCTACTATGGGCACTTATAAAACGTCGACAAAAGTTGCACGGTTCGGGTTAGTCGTTTCCTATGGAGAAGAACCGACAAGAAACTCCATGGTTACTCAAGAACTTTTCTGGGCGATGAATGGCCTTTGGACATCGGTCGAATTTTCCAATTATGGCAGTTTGTATGTTGGTCAGATTATGTTGGTTCTCGTGATTGCAAATACAAATTTATTTATTCTCTTACACACCTGATCTACATGAGCTTTCTAATTACAGAATCTATCAATAAATTGGTCTAAGAATATGATGACAAAAACTTCCTCTTTGTTTATATTATTATGTTAAATTTGTAAATTAATTTTTATTGTTATATCTCATAAAATAAAGAAAATTAGTTTCGCTCGTGTTTATTTTCAAATTATTATTAACCAGTTAATTCCATCATTCAATGCTTTATTTGAGATATTTGTCGCGTTTTCAGTAGTGTTTGCTTTATTTATAATCGTAGTATCATCTGCAATTAATGAATTCATCTGTCGAATTTGGTAATTTATTAATCATATGACAGTCTGAACCAACAACTCAACGTGCTTTCCAAGGCACGGAGGAGTCTCAGTATGAAAAGTTTTATCACCCATACACGCGTACACCTTGACAAGTATTCCTTAACCTTTAATATCAACCCGTACGACTGTTATTATTTAGCCACTTCTTTGCTTCAAATGCACATAAACGAAGAAGAAAACCCAAGAGAATTTTGGCGTATTGTATTCAGGTCACATCGCCGAAACAAAGTAGTATAATCCTGCCAATAGACCAAGAAAACGCTAAGCCAGCAACACTAACTTAGTCTAAACTCCCAAGCTTGCTAGGAAGCCTCCCCATAACTTGTATATTTATGATGTTTGTGCATTCCGTATGCATTACCTACGTCCACACACATTTTGTTGGCAATTCACCGTTCTCGGTAATTTATGTCGATGTGCCAGCAATCGAATAGAAAATTATGCGTCGCATGTAATCTGGGGGATGAAGTTGCAATTCTTGTCGTGGTATGTAGATTGTAGGCACTTAAACAGATATGAAATTAGATTTATTCCCGTAATTTAATATCAAACTTTTCAAAATAATTTTGTTCATAGATTCCGTCTATCTTTTATTGCCGGAACCCCCTAAAAGGTAAAAGTATAGTTATTTCCATTTAGTGTTTAGAGGTTTGCAATCACTTAACATTGATCCACTGGCATATTACAGAGCTGATTTAGCAGTACTGGCAGATAAACATAATCGAATCAAAGTGTCCCCAAAAGAAGAAAAAAATCTTTCTGATAGACCTGCTGCCCATCTGATAAAAGATATTAATAAAATGTCTCATACACGTGCAAAACTGCCGGTAAATATAAGCATTGTGGATATCGTATCCTATTCATAACTTAACCAGAAACAACAAATGCAAAAATCAATACAAAAAAAATTATAACATAAACTACAATCCTGCAACTTATGTATCAAAAGTACTAGGAACACATGCTGTACAAGTGGTTTGATCAATAGCACGTCAACGTGAGGTATGGCGATCGACACAGACAGACCTTGACGGCCACCAGCTAGTAGAAAGAATTTATTACCATAAAAATAGCCCCGCAACATTCAAATGATCATTGAAACAAAGTAAAACGTCTCAAGCACTTGCAATGTCCCTGGTAGAATGAGAATAGTGGATATCGTATCGTATTCATAACATTTCCCCAAAATAACAAATGCACCAAATCAATACGAAACCCCATTACATAAACCACAGTCTTGCAAGTTATCTATCAAAAGTACTAGGAACACATGCTGTACAAGTAGTTTGATCAATAGCGCGTCAACGTGAGATATGGCGATCGACACGGACCAAACAAATAGCGTTGGTGAGCCAATGCATACAGATCTAGTCGGGACTGGGATAAAATGGTGCTGGATGAGACAATGTAATATGGGAATGTTTAAGGTTCTAGTGGTCTAATATAAGTCAAATGTTTTTTTGTGTTTTTTATAAATCGAATTAAGAAAAAATATACAATACCTATCGTCTTGGATTTGTGAAAACTGACGCTGACAACTGTTGTCAGTGTCAGTTGTGCTGCATTTAGAGCATTTTGAGCCGCGGGCACAGCTAGTCTATAATAATTCTGTTACAGAATTATGATAGACCAGCTGTGCCGGCGGCTTCGCTCTGGTTAACTGACTGCCCACCGTACCCTACTTACCTGCCTGCCTACCCTACCTACCTATATTTTTTTTTCTAGTGTCATTCTTTCGCGGCGAATCTCAACACCGCCATTCAGAAAATGACTTCAAATGCCCAACGCCATCTATCGAATATGAAGTTCAACTGCCCGAATTTAATTTTTACTTCTTGAACATTTTAAATTTATCTAACTTTTAATAAATATACATTGATAGAGTGAACCGATTACGATGAAACAAAAACTATGTAATACTTTAAGTTACGCACAATGTTAAGGTATAAAAGTTATCACCATTGGTTTTGTACATTTTATGTGATGCATGGACAAATAAACAGACAAACAGATGAACAGAAAAACCGACAAACAGACAAAAATTCCAAAATTGCTGGAAATGGGTTATGTTGGTTATACAACTACAACTTATTTTTCGATGTACAAAAACGACTTTTCTACAGATTTATTATATGTATTGATGATATTGATGGCTCGTGTCGCCGTCTTGGGAGTTTTTTGATTCTGCAAGTAATTTTTTCAATTGTAACGTAAAAATCCCAAAATTATTGGGAAGGAATAGATGCTCTTTATGACTGGTGTTCAGTTGTTCACACACGTTTTTATGCTCTAAAATACAGTTTATTGGAAGTGCGCAATTGTTCAAACACGTTTTGCGTCTGGTACGGTAACTCTGTCACGCTTTGTGCACCTTTTCTATCAACAAGCTTCCATAGTGATTCATATAATACTGACGTAGTTGCACTCTCAATGCCTCTTCCATTTCCTCCTAATCCATGTGCCTGACTGTCCCAAAACTGTAATATATTATAACAACCAATAGCGTAATCAATCTTCAAGAGATTCAGCCTCCTTCTAGTTTATTTAACTTGTAAGTAAGGACAATAGGGGATCAATTGACTTCGTGCCCTTCAAATGTGAACAGACAATAAATTGTAGACTGAAAACATTTACTTTATTATTATGTGTAAAACGATGGACATTTATAGCTACTTGCAGTCTTTTATTCACAATACTTACAACTATCTTTACAGAATCTGTAAGAAAATACCTAAATAATTATACTTAAGTATAGGTATTGTACTAACAACTAAACCTACGTACATACTTGTAAATACAAAAAACAAGATACACCTTTTTTTTCGATATGAAACCTTCAAAAAGAGCCTGGACTTTTGAGGCAAAACACCAGGGAGTGTGGGGTTTTACCTCACTAAAACCACCTCGGTGATCACCATCATTCAGCGCGTAGAAGGGCGCTGTGACCTCTTAAGAGATCACCCCGGTACCCCCTCTGTACAACGCCTCTTAGGGCAAATCCTTGAGGAGACTGTAAGAGCATCTCCCCTGAGCCTCGCTGTGCACAGCAGCGCGTGATCTCTGTGCTACCGTCTTTTCTGGAGTCACTTGGTGGGCGGACAGAGTCCCCAATCGCCCGTGATCCCGGAGTCCCACCTGAGCATTTATTTATTAAAACTTCATGCAACATAACAAACAAACATAACATAGGTGGACTTAATGCCTGAGGCATTCTCTACCAGTCAACCAAGACACGCCCATGATGCAAGCGGGTTTTCAGCGCTTTAGGCATCGGGGTGGTTGCCTCTCCACTGCCTTCTTCTCCGTTTGGATCGGCCCTCTCACGATCCCGCTCGGCGGCCTCCTTCTGGACCATCACGGTCTCACAGAGGGAAGCCATTTCCCTCCAGTTTTCGGTCTCTGTCAGCATGGCCCACACCATTGATGAAAAGACAGATATCACCCAATCTTGGCGACCAAAACCTGCCGCTCAGAGGCCCGCACCAGACACTCCTCGAGCGTGTGCTGTGCAGAGTCAAGGTCGCCTCCGCAGTGGTGACAATTTGCCGTGGTGACCGAAGCAACCGTGCCCGGTCAGTACCTAAGTGACCCTGTAGGAGATGCGCTCCTCTCTCCTCAGAACGTCACATATCTCAGATTTGCAGTTAAGGCTGAAACCGCCATTATTAATAAAAAAATTCGACTATCACAGACATAGTCGGAATGATCACATCATTCACAGCCCATCAATATTTGATACTCACTGACACACTCGGTTTGTATGAAAAGTTTGCCAATACCACCTCTAACTGTGATCACTAAAGCACCTTGGTGCTCAATATCAATCACGTAGGTACATGAATTCAGGATCGTAGGCTTTTGTTTCTAGAAATAGCCAAGAATTTGCAGGTGAATGGAGTTCGACGAGGTACTCGTATTACCTATTCGATGTTCTGGGAATTAATTATTACTACGATCCTCAATTGAACTTGGATTTCGATTGTTAGATCATTGAATAGATGCTTCTCTATTCGATATTTGTTATAGGAGCGAAAATCTTTTTTGATATTTTTGCCATAGATTTTTTTTCCTTTGAATTTACCTCTGGACTTTTTTTCCCATAAAATCCGAAAATATCTGTGTTTTGGTACCAAGGTATATATACCTTGGTGGCCACTACCAGATACGACATTGTCAACACTTTCCAAAGAAACCATACTTGTTAGTTGGGTGTCACCGATTATTACCTGTATAAAATGACAGCTTGTGACAAATCTCACTTTGCCAGTGGCATCGATGTGATAATGAGATTCGACGTAGTAGGAAATTTATATCATTTCAAAAAAGTCCAATCAGCGTTACTTACTCGAAAAATTGCATCTACAAGGAGTAAAATGACTAGCTGGGCAAGGAAATAATCAACCATTTAAAGCCATTGAAAGATTCTGATTCCAATATAAACAAAACCTGATTTTAATACAAGAATGTAAAAAATAAACGAACATACAATTTTCGCTTTACACCTTCACCTTTCCACCCTTTACAAACACAGAAAGATAAACCAACACGCCAGCCAATCTCCGTAATACACGCTCCTGAACAAAGCCAAACACTATCTAGTAAACAATTCTAAAAGATAATTAACTGCTGAACAAGACAACAGAGCGCCAATAAGAGTAGTGAATTTGCATTCCTAGTCTGTTGTATGCACGTTGATAAGGATGACCCCTACTGTTTGTTGCAGTGAATGTTTTCACATGTGAGAAATGGTTAACATTCCCAAGAGTTTTCATCATTCATGGGCAGCTCTGTTCTAGGACAGCACAGACTAACAAGTTGGTTGTGAGTGCAAACCCAGGCAGTAGGTCTATTTTGTGTTATTTATTTCATCACCACTGCACACAAAATGGTGAAGGAAAACGTCCTACAAAACCGGCATATAATGAAAAGATATAATTAAAACTTTAAAGAATGTGACATCATCTACCAACCAATCCAAACTGAGCGCGCGTGGATATTATTAGCCCATTCTCTAAAGCACAGACTTACGAGTTGGTTTTGAGTGCAAACCCAGGCAGTAGGTCTATTTTGTGTTATTTATTTCATCACCACTGCACACAAAATGGTGAAGGAAAACGTCCTACACAACCGGCATATAATAAAAAGATATAATTAAAACTTTAAAGAATGTGACATCATCTACCAACCAATCCAAACTGAGCGCGCGTGGATATTATTAGCCCATTCTCTAAAGCACAAAGTTACGAGTTGGTTGTGAGTGCAAACCCAGGCAGTAGGTCTATTTTGTGTAATTTATTTCATCACCACTGCACACAAAATGGTGAAGGAAAACGTCCTAGAAAAACCGGCATATAATAAAAAGATATAATTAAAACTTTAAAGAATGTGACATCATCTACCAACCAATCCAAACTGAGCGCACGTGGAGATTATTAGCCCATTCTCTCTCAAAGAAAGGACACCTGAGTCTCAACACCGCTTATGCCGCTGATTCCCTGGTATCTGCGAATCTCAACCAGAGGCTCTAGACTTGTCTTGTCACTTGTGACATTCTATCAATGATAGCTTCACGATAGATACCTATTGGAAAAAAATATTTCATGAAATTGATATCCCATGATCAATCCCTTCCGTTTTGGCATTCGACCATCGCCATTCCTGGCATTTAATGCTACTTATCTAGAGCCTCTTAGGCCCTATCATCGAAAGCGTAGCGATAGCAATTGTCAAAAAGGCAAAATTGTTCGGGATTAACAAGCGATATCGAAAAATCACGTGATCAATCCTTTAAGTTAAAAAAAAAAAAAAAAAGTTTTGACATTTCGACTATTGCCTTCGCTGACCTTGAATGCCAGTTATTTAGAGCTGCAGCAGGTCTGGAAAAGTGGAACTTAATGCACACACATCACATCACATCATCAGCCTATTAATGTTCCCACTGCTGGGACACAGGCCTCCTCTCTGTGAGAGGGAATGGGCCGTTATCCTCCACGCGGGCCCAGTGCGGGTTGGTGGATGTCACATGTCTTCGTATTATTGGTTCTAGGACATGCCGGTTTCCTCACGATGTTTTTCTTCACCGTTTTGAGAGCAGTGGTGATGAAATAATTTACACAAAGTAAAGCGCCTGCCTGGACTCGAACCCACGACCTACAACTTGTAAGTCGCGGCCGATACCACTGATGCACCAGTTTGAGTTAATATTAAAAAAAAGCCTCCACAATTTTTCAGATCCCCCTGTGAGGCTCCCAGACTACCGAATTAGTGCATTTTCTTGATATATTAAACAGATATTATGTCACAAGCATGACCTGTTCATGGAAACTATTCTGTACACGATTTAATTAAACTGGGTCCCTATTAGTGGCATTTGTGTTCAAAACCTACCCCTTGTGTAAATGATTTTGCACAAAATTAGACAGGCTCTGCTCGAGTGAAAATAGAGAAAACGACGTTTTCTAAAAATGAAACCTAGCTAGATCGATTAATCGCCCCCGAAACCCACTGCATACTAAATTTCAAGAAAATCGTTGGAGCCGTTCCCGAGATTCAGATTATATATATATACAAGAATTGCTCCTTTAAAGGTATTCGATTATATATACATATATTAATATATATATGCAAGAATTTAGATAACATTATAGTTATAAAAATTCAATATTACTTTCATCCAATCGGTGGCAACTAATTCGATGAACGAATTAGTTTCATAAACTCATTTAACCTAAAATTATATTACCATAGCATAATTTTGTCGAAATTACATCATCATTTCAGCTGAAAGACGTCCACTGCTGAAAATACGTCTTCCCCAAGTGTCGCCACATTTACCGATCTCGTGCGTCTCAAATCCAGCTGATTTCCGCAACCTTCATCAGGTCATTGTCGAAATTCCATAATGTAAATAAAAAATTTAGACTATCTACTGGGTACATACAAATACAAGCTAGCTTTATAGTCGCCAGGATGACTCAATTCCCCACATAGTTGATCGCAGTTTGACAACAGTTACGGAGTGGACAAACTCCCTGAAACTGTTCAACTGCAGGCAAGTATGCCAATATCCTGATCGAATAACTACGACGACACAGAGGGAACACTTAAGTAGATCGTGTTTAATACTGCGTTGTTTTAATAAAAATATAAGTATGAGGTTAACTGTATAATTTTTGTGTTACTGATGAGACCGTTCTGGTCCTTCTCTTATAGATATATGCAACATTAGAGGTATTGCATGGATGCGTAACCATTACAGAGACAATGCGACCACAATAGATCCCAATGGGTCGAAGTGTCCGAGTTATTTCTCGGCCCCTCCATAAGATAAGATAACTATTATGGAAGTGTATTAGTCCACCAATGCCGTTCTCCACCTTGCGCCGTTTCCCCAATGTTGGGAGTAATGACCAGATCATGAATTCGAAATTTTCACCATGATAATATTTCACCACATGCCTTTACTCTCTACCAACTAGCAACATGCACGGCTTTTGAGGTAAAACCGTTAATCAGACACAAATCCTGTGCAGATCCAGGTATCAAACTCAAGATTCCATGCTCATAATCGCACCATACATAACTCATCATCACCAAACAGGCGTATCATAAAACAGCACCTATTTTTTTGTGAGTCTTAAACAACGGTACATCTCAACATTATGTATTATATAATCACCTAGACATCTTGTTTTCGTGTGAGAATGTGGTCACCTCTGGTGTCAGAGTAAATTTAGCCGCCTCTGGGAAGCCCCTATTTACCATTCAAAACTGTACCAAACAGTTACCAACTACGACAAATACTCCGATCAAAACTAGCCCGGTACATAGCCACGGTGACTTCGTATCGAGTTCGACGAAAGCAAGGCAGTAGTTGTACGCACATTGTCTGTTATGCAGATTCTATTAGACAGCTCTGCAGACATGTGCTGGTAGTGGCTGTTTACACGCTTGTAGGAAATTGTGGCGTGGCGTCAATTGCTTAAGACGAGGGCGGGCAAGAGGTTCTGTTTTTAATTGAATTTTTAGACGGTTCCATTTTTAATTTATTTTCAACGTCACTTTGTTTTGATTGTCCCAAAAGCCGGTTATGATGGCAGAAAGGATCTATTATGTGACACAATGTGCACGTCAGTACGTGATCACTGTGCCACCGTCTTTTCTGGATCACTTGGTGGTCGGACAGAATCCCCACTCTGAGAGCCCGCGACCCCAGTACTTTGTCGACTCCTATTAATATTATGAACATGATAATCGGGATGTATGGATGCTTTCATATTAATCAATCACACCTTAATGAATGAAAGAATTTTACGTTAAGTACGGGCATACGTTCCCTTAAACTTGGAAAGAATTCCAACATTTACTGAAAAATATGCAAGTAAGTTTTTTTATTAATTACCCATACATTTTTTAATAAGAAAAGGGGTCCTTAATTCTGTTAAAATAACTGTTATCTCAAGTCATTTAAAATTTAAAAACCACTTATGTTGACTACGAAAAATTTATGGGAGACTTTTTCAGAACTTCGATTGTTTGACTGTGTGAAATGCACTTAGCTACGTAAAATATTCTACATTACTGAATGTGAAAATTTTGTAGGCGCCCATAGCTTTAAATGTTGGGCCATGAAAAGTAAAGGAGATACATTTATTTCGTCACTGTGCTATTTGAATTCAATTTGTAGCACGAGTTTATATATATATTTCTTTTATTTGTGTTGGGTTTGCTCTTGACTCTAGTCTAGGTTAGAGGTGACAGAGATAAGTATATTAAATCACTATGCATTATTTTTAATAAACTTTTCTACTTCAAATTTTTTTAGATTTGACATAGCTGGATGAAAGGTCTGATTCATTTAGGACAGCCTTTCAGTAAACTTCAACCAACTTTCTCAAGATTACATAGCGCATAGCGCCTCGTACCGACGCAGTTTGTAACAATTTTTGTAATTAATAATAATCTTATTTGGAACTACTGGTACACGACTGCTCTGCATCATTTACTGTGACTTAAACGTGGAGTTTTCATACGAATTAGTATCGTAAATTTACCAGATGACCGCTGAAGAGATTGTGACTTTAAGGCTGTGAATAGTGGTATTATCACCCACTTAGCACACGGCAAAAATGGTGTTAGATTAGCGTTTTGCTTTATTAGTACGAGAATGTAATTAAAAATGTTTTATAATAATTTCTCCAAATTCCCAATTATACCATGGCGGCAAATTTCTCAAGAACAAATAGAAAAGGTGGTTCATGTATCCTAGTACGGTTAAATATAAATTTAAGATTCTACACGAAGCAAAGCTTGTTAGCATATCCAAACTCATAGTGATCGGCTATTGAATTGTTAGAGCATAAGTTAACTGTCATAATGTATATATAGGCCTGCAAAGACTAAAAGGGATTGTACAGTAATATTTTTTGACCGTTTAACGAAAAAAATACCGACTATCAGGTATTATCAGAGATAGGAGTGATTTTAAGAAATATGCAAAAAAGTTTAAAAGTATCTTAAAAGTCACTCAAAGGTAGCAAAACAACTATCATATCCAAACAGCCACAAATAAATCTAAAGCAGTGTGGCAAATAATCAATCAACACAAAAACAATAACGTCCCTGAAAAAAAAAAATAGAACAAAATATAATAACCAACTTTCAACTGCTCCTGATACTATAGCACAAACATTCAACAACTTTTTTTAATGATGTCATTTCAAAACTAACAAATCAAACACTATATCAAATCAAACTCCTGTTTCTTATCACCGGTAACCCCTTACGATGTTATCAAAATAATTATGACATTAAAAAAATACTATCACTAGGTACAGGTTGTTATTGAATTTCAACAAAAGTAATAAAAAGTGTAGTGTACGAAATTGCTCCAATTATCACCTTTATAATAAATCAGTGTCTTGAAGAAGGAATTTTCCCGGCATACTTGAAAACTACTGTAGTTAAACCAATATTCAAAAAAGTAAACACGGAAGATGTAAGATGTTAGAGACCTATCGCTCTCATTCCAATAATGGCTAAAATATTTGAAAGGGTACTATAGTGAATATTTCAAAAAAAAACAATAATAATACATAACCAAATAGGATTCCGAAAAGGGAAATCGGTTAATACAGCAATGCATCAGTTTAAAAAAAAAATACGGACCTAGATAAAAAATCAGGTCACAGCCCTATACATGGACATGACAAAAGCTTTTGATTGTATTGACCATGGACTACTACTACAAAACTAGAAATATACGGCATTCGAGATAAAGCACTTGAAATAATTAAATCCTATCTCCGTTTCAGATATGAAACTAGGCATTTTGGGTTCCAGTTCCGCATGTACCTTCCACAGAAACCTAGGTTTGGAAGTATAAATAGGCAGTCACTCCATGGTACTCAGCTGCATCAGGTTGGAAAAGCAAATCCCAACCCAGTTTGCTAAATGTCAAATCATCAACTGTCTAGCAAATAATATGGTGCAGGAACCCACAAGATCTTTCAACATGAAAATCTCCTCTTCTAAGGCCCAATTTCACAAGTAAGAGACAAAATGTAGGGCAAGTGAGCGGCCCAAGTTAGCAGCAGAGAAAGTTTCGCAACAGTCCGGGATGTTCGTGTAACGGATACTGGCAAACGTCTGCCCTGCATCGTGTACTGTGACTTAAACGTGAAGTTTTGATACGAATTGTTGTCTTAATATCTATAAAAAAACTGCTGAAGAGATTGTGATTGTAAGACTGTGAATATCCGGGTTTAGCCTAAAGGAAATTAATGGTAGCATGTAACGTTTCGCTAAATACTAAAGTTCAAGAGGAGATCTTTGCACAGCAGTGGCATAATATAGGCAAAAATAAAAAAAATACTCCAAGTCATTATTCATTATCTCATTTTTTTTGGGGTCGACGCAGAATCTTCCATATACGCCTCTGTTGGCCGTCATCTAATAGTCCCCAAACCACCCCTTTTCGCATCATCTGAGACACAGTCCTTCCAACTCCCAGTAATAAGGTAAACAATAGAAGCATTATCAAGAATTTGGGCATTGTTATAACCCAAATCATTAAAATTTAGAGACATCACTACACCGCTTACCGAAAGAACATAATATGAGGAAAGGAGAAGTGAGTACATCGACTTTCATAGACTTACTATGAAAGTGACGTCAGTTTTATTAAGAGTCTCCGTAGCTACAATATGTTTGTCATATCAATAAAGTGGCATGTAAAAACAATCCAAATTGTGACTGATAAAGTCTATCACAATTGCAGAATCACACACTGTTTTATTTGAATGACTGAGCGGGAATTCCATTTATTAAAAAACATTAATACAAGCGGGTTCGAAACCGCAACTTCGTGTTTCGCTCCTACACCCACGGATCATTACTATCACCGATTTTCTACCACAATATAACAGTGTGTATGTGAATATTTTTCGGGTTAATATATTTTACATGAATATTTTATTCAGCCTTGTATTTCGTTTGTATGAGCAAAAAATAATAAGCTAATGCTAGGATATTAAATCAACGAATGTGACTGACAAGGGTCGTAAAATACTGCACGGTAATGTTCGCATCTGGAAGATTAAAGGTATCACGTTGTAAACTAACCCTTAAACACCTGATGTTAAAGGTCCTACTAACCCTACCATCATCATCATTACATCCAAACGATGGTATTTGCTGGACAAAGGCTTTCATCCTATGCTTTTTGCAATCAGCGGATGCCCGCGGCCCTCACCAGGTTATCGGTCCATCTTGTGGTCCCAAGGCTGCGGTTTCCGGTACGCGGTCGCCACTACAGAACCTGCCGACCCCGCTTTGCTTGCTTTTGCGAGCAACGTAGGTTATAATAAAAAAACCGGCCAAGTGGGAGTCGGACTCGCGCACGAAGGTAAATTGCGGTTTACAATTTATGACCTCATAAAAAAACTACGTACTAGATCTCGTTCAAACCAAATTTCGGTGGAAGTTTACATGGCAATGTACATCATATATATTTTTTAGTTTTATCATTCTCTTATCTTAGAAGTTACTGGGGGTGGGATATCATTTTACCACTTTGGAAGTGTCTCTCGCGCAAACTATTCAGTTTAGAAAAAAAATATATTAGAAACCTCAATATCAGTTTTGAATCGCCAAACCAAACCCCACACGTATGGGTTTGATGGAAAAAAAAATGAGTTTCAGTTCTAAGTATGGGAACCCCCATATGCGGTTCACAGAATACATCTACTTACCAAGTTTCAACAGCATAGTTCTTATAGTTTCGGAAAAAAGTGGCTGTGACATACGGACGGACAGACAGACAGACAGACATGATGAATCCATAAGGGTTCCGTTTTTTGCCATTTGGCTACAGATAATAAATACTTCGCCTTCCACACCCAACATTCACCCAGAAAAATTCAGTTCACAAGGTCTGACAAAATCAAAGAAAAATCTTCCTTTGAAACTAGTAAGAAGAAAACGTCCGATATAATTTCCAGTTCTTAATGAAACCCGACGGGTGTCATAAACGGTATTCCGCTGAGCACTGTGCATCTAAATCATAACCTACCTTTTACTCAAAAGGCGCCAGAAAAATCCAATAAAGCTCTTTGTGGGCCCATCCGGCGTATAGAAGTAAATTAAACTGGCGCTCCGGGTGGCCAGGTGACGAGAATTTTTCGATTTCAAATTAATTGCTGATTTTTTAAAAGGACAAAACTTTTTTGTTCGATATAATCGGTAATATTGGTATAATTTATATTCAGGGTTATTTACGGTAATATTGGTTCAGTCTTTAATGTTGGTCAAAAATTATCTAATCTGTTTAAATAATACTACCGATCATCACTGGCTTTTCACAGGTGCTATATTTTACCAAACTTTAACTTTATTTTATACACTACTTGAAATGACGGATATTAAAAAAAAAAACTAATAAATCGGCCGAGCCATTCTCGAGTGATGATCTCTTTCATATTGCGAAAAAATATAAACTAATACATAACATACTTATTATATAACTGGCTGTCCCACGGGGCTTCGCTCCCGTCAACTGGTTACCTACTTACCCTACATACATGAATGTTGCGTAACTTTAGCCGCTTACGCAGCGCACGCAACGGAAGCTATCAAAAAGGTTTTTTTTGCCCGTTTTTGCAACATTTTTCATTTATGCTCGGCTCTTATTGGTCGTAGCGTAACCTTCCTCGATAAATGGACTATCAGTTGTTCCTGAGATTAGCGCGTTCAAACAAACAAAAAAACTCTTAAGCTTTATAATATTAGTATATAATATATTTATGTAAAAAGGGGAAGGCTGTTGTAATTGATTATGAATTACGAGTATTAACGGATACAGAGATTTTTTTATTCGGTTAAAACCGTTGGCTTGGCAACACTATTGGAACCCCAACCCCCTCAATTAAAGTGTCGTTGAATAATTCAGTTTGATAGTAGGCGATTTTTTATGTGAATGGAAAATTTAAATTGATATTTAATTTTGAAAGATATTATTGGAAAGAATTGTACCTACCTAGAAATTGGTCTGAAATAAATTTGTTTTATATTTTAAATTGGTATTGGACGTTTCTGGGCAATCAAGGATTTTTATTATTAAAAAATGAGTTTCATACCTAATAAACTTTTTTGAATACTTGAGTAAAGTTAATATATAGCCTTGAAAGCTAGCTTAGTGTTTCTTAGAAAACGTACCTCGTCGAATGAAGACTCTCAAAAGCAGTCATAATTGATTTTTGGCGTAGTTTTTTTCTGAAATATTACTAATAGCATCTTTCAATCACTGATAAAATATCTTTCATAATATTTAACTAACTGGTAAGTTGGGGAATTGCGAAACTTAAATGGCAGTGGATAGGGCACATTTCTCGCAGATCGGATGGCCAATGGGGCCGAAAAGTTCTGGAATGGCGACCGTGAACCGGAAGACGATGCGTTGGAAGGCCCCCCACTAGGTGGACCGATGACCCGGTTAAGGTTGCGGGAAGTCGCTGGATGCGAGACGCATGGGATCGGTCAATGTAGCGACGCCTGGGGGAGGCCTATGTCCAGCAGTGGAAGTCTTTCGGCTGAAATGATGATGATGATGAACTTGTAAGTTACATAACTAGACTATAGACATATATTATATAGGGTGCAGGTTATCTATAATATTTCTCTGCCCCAAACCTTTGCGGAATATAGACAATATTGTATAATAGGTCTTTACCTATGAAATTGCCGCTCTGCAGTACTGGCCAGTTCAAATCTGAATGATATGATGGAATTGCATGATCTAATTACGCCCAGCCCGTTCAATCATCGGACTACCAGAAGTACGGCAATGCGTCATCGGTACATGGTTTATATCCCACCCATACGCACAAAACGTTTTGGGGACACATTTATTATGCGTACAGCTAAGGAGTGGAATTGCCTCCCGGAGTCTGTTTACCGATAGCTACAATCTAGGGGTCTTAAGAGTGAATAGGTTCTTTCTAGGCAAGTGTGCTCCGACGACCACTTAATATCAGCTGAGATAGTGGTCAATTGCAAGTTTAAAGGCTTTTTTTGGCTTTGAATTCCAATTCCGATCTCCTCACATCATTGTCACCACTAAACACAGTCGCCATAGTCGGAGATATTAACATTAATATCGCTCCAACCAGCACCGATCCGAATTGTGAAGACTATCTAAACACTCTAGCTTCCCATGGTCTACTACCTGCGCATCTTCTCCCAACACGCTTAGTAAACTGCCTAGATCATGTAATGTTAAAGACCACAAAAAAAGCCAAGACCATAGTCTTTGACTCTCCCTTTACTGATCACAACCCACTTCTTTTTAACATAGAACTCACTCATAGAAATACTAAACTTAAACACTATAAGGAACGTACAAACATTCCAGAAGCAGTAAAAGACATTGAAGCAATCCAGTTTTCCGAAGTTTTTGGCAGTTGTGATCCCAATATAGCCTCAAAAATTTTCGTAGACATATTGACGGCTGTTATAAGTAAAAACACTAAAGTAGTTAAGGTACCCTGCAAAAAAAGAATAATTAAACCATGGATCACACCCGGTCTCTTGAAATGCATTAAACATCGTGACAAACTACATAAAATATATAAGAGATCACCAGATGACGATACCTCGAAAACTATCTACATCCGCTACCGTAACTTTTGCAATAACCTTTTAAGAAAGTTAAAACGCAATTACAACCAGTCCGAACTTGAAAAACACCGCAAAAATCCTAAAGCTACATGGAATATAATTAAAGAACTAGCAAACATGAAGAAAACGTCCCAACCAGCACTAGATCTCCTAAATATCACAAGTAATCCCACTACATCTATCAACAAGGTCAACAGTTATTTTGCAAATATTGGCAATGAACTAGCATCCAAAATCATTACACCGCTAAATCCAACTTACCCTCCCAGTGAAACACATAGTTGCAACTCCCCTCTTAACTCGATGGCCCTATTACCAGTTGATGAAGCTGAACTAAACTCTATTATAATGAGCCTTCGCAATGACAGTGCTACTGGTGCTGACAAAATACCTACTGTGTTCATTAAAGCTGCTAAAACATTTCTTATTGCCCCACTGAAGCACATAATGAATCTCTGTCTAAACAAAGGCGTATTTCCCGTAGAGTTCAAAAGAGCACTGGTACACCCGATCCATAAGGGAGGTGACAGAAGCAGTGTCACTAATTACAGACCCATATCCGTTCTTACTTCATTATCCAAAATCTTTGAAAAGGCCTTAAATTCTCGTTTGACTAACTACCTGGAAAATAATAATATACTTTCACAAAACCAATACGGGTTCAGAAAACATTAATGTACTGAAGATGCAGTTCTAGATCTCACCAATAACATAATTAATGCCCTTGATAATAAAACCAAAACAATAGGCATATTTCTAGATCTGTCCAAAGCATTTGACACTGTCTCTGTCACCATCCTCCTTAAGAAAATGGAACGCATGGGAATCAGGGGCGTGGCACTGAACATATTCAAAGACTACCTTACAGGACGAAGCCAATGTGTGAAAATACAAAACTCTCAAAGTGATTACATTGATCTCAGTGGCTTCGGGGTGCCCCAGGGTAGTGTACTTGGTCCCACACTCTTTCTTATTTACGCAAACGAACTTTGTCAACTCAACATAAAGAATTGTAAAATGTATGCCTATGCGGACGACACCGCTGTACTTGTATTTAGCAAAACCTGGGAAGATGCTCATATTGATGCAGAGAATGCTCTAAGAATTATCATGACGTGGTTGAATGCTAACTTGCTCACTCTGAATGTCGCTAAAACTAAGTATCTCGCTTTCTCACCATCCACTCAATCCCAACCCTCAAGTGATTTACTCTCCCTTAGGGCTCATAGTTGTCTTGACACAAACACACAGACCTGCAATTGCCAATGCATAGAGAGGGTAAGTAATGTCAAGTACCTTGGTGTGTTCCTTGACTCCACCTTGAATTGGCACACGCATTTAAAGGTATTGACAGGGCGTATCCGCAAACTCATATTTACCTTCAAAAGGCTTCGATCGACTTTGCAGAGTGGTTCGCTTACAGCGGTGTATTATTCTCTGGCACAGTCCATTCTTGCGTACTGTATTTCGGCGTGGGGTGGTGCTTATGCCTCGGCGTTTTTAAAAGTTGAAAGAGCACAGAGAGCTGTCTTAAAAGTTATATACAAGAAACCACGCATGTACCCTACATCTTTGTTACATAGCGAATGTAAACTTCTATCTGTGAGACAGCTCTTTGTCCTTCAATCAATTCTGCGCCAACACTCGTCTCTCCCGTATGTCGCAGGGCTCATGAGTGGGAAACGACGCAAGAGCCATGTATGTCCCACCGTACGCCATAGGACCACTCTTGCTAGTCGACATTTCTATGTACTCGGTCCTCGTCTTTATAACAAAGCGAACAAACAACTCAACATTTACGAGCATTCTTTCTCAAAGTGCAAACTACTGTTGCGTGATTGGCTGTTGAAACTCTCATACAGTGATACTGAAAGACTTCTCGTACAACCGATATAGTTCTACAGTGAAATCTGTACACTCACGAGCAATCAAATACACGGAAACGCACACACACACACACAAACGCACACACACGTACACACACATCATACATCACACTACACATATACACAGCTCGCCTACACAGTACACACCTACAGTTACATTATTTTAATTATCACCTTGTTCCTACTTTTGCATGTATTACTTATTAAATAATTAGCTATTTCCAACAAACATCGGCATACATGTACTGCCAATACGCTGTCTCATTGTAAACGGAAGGCCCTGTCTCCTGTGATACAGTTTTCTATAACTAGTACAGGAAACAGGTGATCTTTTCCACTAAAACTCTAACCACTACTTTGTATTGCATAGTCTGTGCATAAATATCTGGTGGAAAATATAATTTGTAACACTGTTTTTTTTGGAACAATAAAATTATTAATGTAAATGTTAATGTTAATTCCAAATTAATTTTATAAAAAAAAATGGAATTCGTTTTCAATATAAGCCATTCGTTTATTGATTAGCGTTATATCTTCATTGCATTTGAACCTTTTTCGTCATCATGGATACATTTAAAATAAATTATTATTGTTCCATGTATTCATTTTATTTACATACTTTTACATTTTTAAATATAATTCTATAATAAATTAAATAAAAAAACATTAAAAATTCAAAAATAGTAGCCCACCGGTATCGGGAACAGGGTCCAAGCTACCGGTGGTCAGGGCTCCTGAGAAAGGAACCTCCTAACGATACGCGCTGTGTCCAGGAGTACCGCTTTCTGGATCAAGCCCTTGATCCAGCTGCCCAACAAGAGCCTCCTCAGATGTTCGTTGAGGCTCTTGGCTATTATGCCATTGGCCGTCACGGCTATCGGCACAATGACTGCTGTATTCACATCCCACATGTCGACAACCTCGCGAGCCAGATCAAGACACTTGCTTTTCTTATCTCTCTCAGCCTTCACGAGTTTCTCCCTTCAAATTATTATTATTAAAAACGCAACATCAACGACGTTTACGGAGCAAATAAACTACAAACTTTTTACATACAAACGAACGCACCACCTGTTATTGGCTTGCCCGCTTCCGTTCTGGAAATTTGCTCTGAAAAATGAACCCCGTGGTCGACCGAAAACTTTGGTCGACAATGACGAATCAAAGGTGATTGTGGAAGCTCATACTCAATCTACGGCTGAATTAACAGCAGCTTTTGACTTCAGCATCAAATATAAATTGGTATTTTTGCGTCAAATTAGCAAGGTAAAAAAAACTTGACAAATGAGTGGTCCACGAGCTCAATGATCGCCAGCGCGAAGTACGCGTCGAGACTTGTCTTGCTTTGCTCAACAGGCACACAAACTGAAGAAATTTTGAAACGCATTTTTACCTGCGTCAAAAAATGGATTCTGTTTGGTGGTCCAGGGCCGGTGTGCTTGATTACACCTTCTTAACAAACGGGATGAGCATTACTGCACATATGTACTGTGAAGAACTGAACACAATGATGGAGAAGCTCGCAGATCTCCAACCAGATTTGGTCAATCGCTCGTCTCCTCTGCTCCTGCACGACAACGCGTGACCTCATACTGCACAGCAGACGATCTCCAAGTTAGAAGAGCTGGGGTTGCAAGCTCACCGTCATCCGCCATACTCACCAGACCTTGCGCCTACATATTTCTACTTTTTGCAGAATCTGGATAACTTCTTGGCGGGAAAAAAAACCAATACCCGAGAGGCAGTACAAAATGCCTCTGAAGAATTTGTTGTCTACCTTCTAGCTGATTTCTTCAAAACGGGCATCAATAAACTGCCACTACCTTGGCAAAGATGCATCAAATGTATGTTACCTTATTTCTATTATGATGTTAAAAAAATTACGTCAACTTATTTCATAAAAAACGTAAATTTCATAGGCACATAATATTTTTCGTTATCTGCCTGCCCTTGTCCCACATGTTACTTGGGGTCGGTACAACACATTTTCTTCCCCTATTTCGTCCTTTCAACCGTCACACTATCAGTGACTCCCTTTTTTCTCTCATATCACTACTCACACAATCCATCTATCTTTTTGGCCTCCCTCTTCCTTTACCTTTACATCCTAAAGCAAGCCTAATCCGCCTATAATGTTGTCACACCTGGGACACAGGTCTCCACTTTGAGAATGGGACTGGTTGGTGGTTGGTTCCTCACGATGATTTCATTCAGTTTTGAGAATGGTAATGAAATAAATTAAACTAAGCCTTACTAATGCTTTACCTCTGCATCCACCCACACCTACATTAATAACTCTTTTAGTACCTAATGTGAGTGTACGAGTATTTCTGTTAAATTATAATTTATAAAACTAAAATGGCTTCATTACCATACAATATTGTTCAATGTATTCGAAAATACTACGACAAAATGAACCACCGCTCAGGCGGGCGCGTAATAATTAATGCCAACGAAAATTCCTCTCGTGGTAACCGATAACCCAGGTGGTCGCAGCCTATGAATAAAAATGTGACATTACACATTATTCACCTTGTGTCCCCTAGGGCGGGCGATCGAAGCGAAGGTCTAAACGGAGTTTAAAGTATTTAAGAAGTGGGTTAGATAGGTTTTATCTGTGTTTGAGAATGTTGATTTCTTTGGAATTTCGCTAGTAATAATAAAGTACCTGAGCGACCGAGCTCAGTTCGGGGAAAAATAGAGAAAACGACGTTTTCTAAAAATTAAACCTAGCTAGATCGATTTATCGCCCCCGAAACTTCCATTAAGCGGCACTTTTGACGTGTTTTTTTTTAATTTAAATTAATAATAATTGATTCTACCGCCCATTCGGAAAAACAGCTTTTTATGGAGAAGAACGGATAAGAAACTCTACCAAACAACCATCCATACTAACATAATAAATCCGATACTCTGTCTGTCTAAATGTGTGATATTTATCTTATGTCCTAACGGATTTGCGTTAAACTTGACACACTGGTATACCATGATCTGGATTAGGACATTTTAGGATATTTTCGTACTTTCATCCAGGGTGTATTGATTGACTCCTAGAATCAATTTCCAATTTTCACATAAACAAAAACATAACCTTTGATTTTGTAATTTGTAAGAGTGGTGGTAATAGACACACTTTTATGAGGATCCTCACTCTTCCATACTTATTGCTAATAGCTTGGACAACGTAAAGTATCTGCCGTTACTATGGGAGACATAACACAGAAGTGATTAGCACTGAATATATCCAAATGCTTACAAGTTCTGGCTATGACTAAGACCAAATTGAATCACTCCTAGAGAACCTACCCCAGTTAGCTGCTTGCACATTCTGCATCTAAAATTCACCACCACGTATAAGAAATGTTGTTTGTTCATTTAATAAACGAGCGAGGTCTGTTGTAAACGTCGGTCTGTGCAAATAAGAGCAGCTTAGTTACCAGCTCAGCCTAAAGCTTAGTTTGTTTGACTTGGCACGTGGCTGGGTGGTTTGGTGCTCCCACAGGGTACCAAGACGCCTCGACGGCCAGAGGTATTGTCAAAACTTTTCAAACCAAGCGTAACCGTTACCACAAAGATATTGAAGGCTCGTGTTGCTCGTGACCAAAGTTGACTATCAAGCTATGACATCTGAATCTTGTACTCAGTGACGCGAAATGTGAGTGTTGCTATAGTTGCCTAACCTTTTGTTTAATACAGGCGTCACTTATGTACAACGTGACCATGAACATTTTATTAGCCATGGCGTCTGTAGTTACTGTTAATGTGGCGTTCCGTACTCTGTGAGTGCTGCAGATTCACCTATATTTATAGCGATGCTGTATTTGTGGTGTGTATTTTATACGTCTTCCAATTATACCAATGTTATTAATTTTATATTTTTATCATTGTTACTTTTTATTATTGTTTATATTTTAATTTATCAATTTTCATCATTGATCGATTGTATAATTTTTACTTTTATGTCTTTTAATTTATTTTAGTCCAGCGACCTGCCCCCGCTTTAATGACGCAATACAATATGCACCTATTTTATTTGTTTTCTTTTGTTTTATTGGGCACATAGAACTTTTATTTTTGTTGCGTTATTTAAAGAGTAGCAAGATTTTATTTTAGGTGGTGTTTAACAAAAAATCCAGTATTTTATAAATGTTTGTTGGTGTTTTCGAGCGTATGGGACTTGTGGGCTGCAGCGTCAGGTGGTATACCCTGTATTACCAATTGGCATCATGCTGAGCTGAGGCCCTTTTGGCATTAATAGTTTAAAGTATTTATTTTGCTTAATTTTATAATTTTAAGGTGTTTTTGTTTTTAATGCCAATAAATTCATTTTCTTTCTATCTTGTGTTTCTAATATACTTGGTGCGTGCTGGTTATTGCGTTTGTAAAATAGACTTAGGGACCTTCAACTACAAAGTCATGAGTCAATGTTTATTTCGACTCAGTAGAAGAACAGACTAACATTTAGGAATACGCTGAGACGCAGGCGGCGCAGTTCAGCGCAGCGCGGGGCAGTGCAGATTTTGTAAAGTATGAACGAGTATGGATCTCGCTCGACGAGCTCGTGGCTAATAACAGCCGCACGGGTCGATCATCAAGGTTGAGCAACGCTTGACGAGGTCGGTCCGTGGATGGCTGACCATTTCAACATACCGAGTTTCCTCCGTGCCTCGGAAAGCACGTTAAGGTCCCAGCTGTCATTTGAAGATCTTTGACAGTCGTTACGGGTAGTCAGAAGCCTGAGATCTGACACCAGTCTTGCCAATGGGCACTGGTACTCAGCTGAATCTAATGAGATACTGGTTGAGTCTAGGCTCCAGAGCCTTGAACATCGCCGCCAAGTTGCCAGTCTGTTGGTTTTTTATCGGTTACATTTCGGGGAGTGTACGATGGAATTGCATGAACTAATTCCTCCAAGCCCTTTCCATCATCGGACTACAAGACGTACGGCGATGCGTCATCGGTACTTGGACATCCCACCCATACGCACGAGTGGAATTCCCTGCCAGAGTCTGTATTTCCTGATAGCTACAACCTGGGAATCTTTAAGTCAAGAGTGAATAGGTTTCTTCTAGGTAAGGGTGCTACATCGTCGACCACATCATCGCTTACCATCAGGTGAGAAAGTGGTCAAGCGCGAGCCTATCAATAATAAAAATAATAAAAAGAATCCGGTAAGACTGGAAGCCGACCCCAATATAGTTGGGAAAAGGCTAGGCAGATGAACAAGTACGGATCGCCGTTTGCTGCGGCGCAGGCACGTGTCTGCTCTGCCCTGCGCTCAGTTGTCGACGTGATACAGTTCCTCAGAGTTGCACGTATGTAAATTTCCGATGTATCTGGTATAAACAAGTAGTCATATACAATTTTTTTTACAGCCTTTTAAATTTAAATTAATTAAAATTTACCATGGATTAAATTAACTTCATTCAACTTGAATACTTAGGTACTAGCACTTTCCTAACTAAAGATATGAAGCTTTCTGCAAAGTCATCAAAATAAATTCACTTTTTCCTATTTATTTTGCTAAGTTTTATTCAATTTAGCGCCAGCCAACGTTGCTAAAACCGATGTGTAAGTTAGGTGCAACTTCCTGCTGTAAAACTAATTACGAAGTTTCCGCTACGTTTTTCCTGCTCGCTAAGCTGCTAAGCTGCTGCTTTAGCTAAGTGTTAGGTAATAATCGAGATATAAAGAAAAGCTATTAGCAAAATTAAGTACGATTTTCCTTATTTTATTTTTAGCTGGCATGAGACCGAGAAGTCGCAGGCCGATCAGATAGTCTGACCAAGTCCTATCAACGCTGAATACCAAACTGCACGATGCCATACATGACACCAAAGACAGATGGTGAAATATCATCACAGAAAAGTTGATCCCTCCTTGAGGTAATCACGAACGTCAGTAAGGAGGAACACGACACGAGGAGAAGGATATTTAGCTGGCAAGAATCGGTTGCAAATCAATACGTAATGCTGTCCTAAAACTGACCATCTTGGGATAAATGCAAATGACGTGTTCTTCTTTTTTTGTTGTAATGCAGTCCAGGATTGATATTCTGGAGTGCATTTCAAGAAGATTTCCTATTATTATAGTAGGATTTCTGATTGTAAATTTATTTATTTTCTGTCACTAGCAGTATTGGTATATAATAACACTATCGTATATGACCTAACTCGTCAAGTATACCAGCTTATGATTGTTCTTACAATTTGTGTTTTTTTAGAATGCATCGTAAAAGATTTGGTATTAAAATCAAATGTGTGAGATTCTTCTCTGTATGAGTAGAGGCCTTTGTCCTGCAGTAGGACAGTTACAGATTGGTATTATTATTACTAGATATGTAAATTGAAAAAAATAACATTGTATATAGGTTTGTTTATACCTATATAAAACACTGTATTTGTATATAGGTTTTTTTTTATATAATAATCAATTGTATATAATTATGTTAATAAATTTAGCTTGTATTGGATTTTATGAAAAAAAACTTGCCACTGCCTTTTATTTTCTTCATTTGGTTTTTTTTTCAGAAAAAGTGCAACACTGAATTTGGTTGTTTTGTTTTTAATTAAAGTCAAATTATTTTTAAATCAATGCATACCTATTATTTTGAACTTAGAAAATACTTAATTTGTTACAATCAGAATCATCTTTTCTTTCGACCACATCATCGCTTACCATCAGGTGAGATAGTGGTCAAGCGCAAGCCTATGGATAATAAAAATAAATAAAAAAAAAAAAAATAAGTAGGAAAATTCCCGTCCGTAAATGGTAAACGATAACCGCCTTACCACATTTTTATTTTCGTACTCTTGAAAAAAAACCTACTCCAGAAAATATACTGTTTTTTTTCATGTTTTTTATTAAACGTTTTTTTTTCATCTCAGAAAAAACACCGTTTTTTTACAACTCTATTACCATATTGAGAAAAAAAATAAGGACGAAACACTTTCAAAGAGCGGCTTCTGTTTTATTAAATTTACGGAGCAAATTGAGCCATAACACAAAACCGTATCAAATCAATATCACATGACTGCAACTTGAAACAAAGTTAGGGCTATTGTACATGAACAGTGATGCTCCAACAGATGGTATGTTGATGTGTTATACCAAAGTTGCCGTCACCATAATAAGGCGGAAATTATTGTTACTGCTTTGGCTGTTCTATTTTAGAAAAAATAATATGTTTACTGCCATTATTATTTTCATAAATAAACTTGTATTTATAAATCTTTTAAAATTTAAATTAATTAGAATCCATCGCCTACAACTCAAGTATCGAACGGAACTTAAACGTCTTGTATTTAAAGTTGATTTTAAGTGATTTATTTCTATTAAATAAAAAAAATGCTATAAAAAAGTATGGGTTGCAATAATATTTGAATTATGAATATATAAAGTTTGTTGTTACAAAATTTGATAATTTCTTAAATTCTGACGAAAGTCAGCAAAATTTCAACTGTCAATCACTTTGATTGCACAAAAACACACAACAAACCTAAAATGTACATTATTTTTATAATTGTGAGCTTCATGTGTATTAAAATTCAATTAAAAATGCAGTGTTACAGTCATTAACACGCTTTTATTAGCTTGGTATGTATGTATCTATGTATCTATGTATCAATGTATCAATGTAACAATGTATCAATGTATCAATGTAACGGAATCTTTGAACGTGATTTTCACCCACTTCAAAACGTTGGATTGATTTGAAACTTTGCACACTTATCAAGGACCGATGACAATGCAATAATTTAAACAGTTTGTCCCATTATCCTTACCATTAAAGCGTGTTTTTTAGTTTTTAGAACTACAATTTATTTTATATTGTTTATTCTGTAACTCTGCTGTCTATTCTGGGCCTAACCTCAGACTGTTATAAATCCTCAAGAAATTAAGTATTTGACATGTGTAAGGGCTTCGTTTCAGAGTGCATGCAAAAAATGCACAAAAAAATTAAAAAAAAAACATAAACGGAACATGTGTGGTTATGGGTAAGATGTTACTTTTAGGTAGAGTTACCAAACGTTTGTGATTTGACCGGAAAGGTTTATTCTGATTTTTAAATATAGTCCTACGTTATATATTTCAAATGTGAATGTCTGTATGTTTGGACTTTTTTTTTAGGATCTGCGCGCCCCACACTAGGGATGTATTCCTAAATCGTGGGTGCGTTTACAAACATTTTAACTCACATACACAAGACACCCAGATCCGGAACAACTATCTGTAGGCCATACAAACATTTGTTCCGTGCGGGAATCGAACTCGTGACACGCAGCGCAGCAGTCCATCGCTCAACCACTACGCCAACCGTGTCGTCAATAGATAGGATTGATTTTTACTTACTTTATTTCTTCATGTAAGCGTTTAACATTGTTTTTTTTCCAACTCCTTCTGTTCTTTGTTTTGTTAACTTTTTTCCACATTTAAAAAAAAAATGCTAAGTGGTATTTTTTTTATATTGTTAATTGGTTAAAAATAGCACGTCATCCTTTTTTGGCAATTTAAACTAAATGCAGGCATTTAGGAGTTTGAATGTTTGTTAACCAATCATGGCTCACAGATAAACGTAGTTGGATAAAACGAACCGGTAATACGTTCCCATAGGATCGTTTTCGTCCATCACAGATAGGAAGCCTGTGTCTCATCAGTGGCATTATTTAATGGCTGATGATGATGATGAAATCCACAGGAAAAAGTTAGTGTTTTATAATAATGTTCTGGAATACGAACATGTAGGTAATACTCAAGAGGCAGTACAAAAACAGTGTGCTTAAGTTAACAGCAACTACAAAAACTTATTTCGTAAATGTATTTAACATTATACGAATAGATTTGAGGCATAATTTGGAGATGCATACCGTTAGTTGAAAGCAGTAACTTGAGCCAACAAACTTACTATCTAGGATGCACATCACTGAACAGTGTTCTTGATAGATGGCGAATCCTGGCAACAAGCCGCCATATTTCTTGCATATCTTAAGAAGTGGCAGTAGCCCAACGATTGTAATATGGACTTGTGCGGGAAGGGTTGTGTTTAAATCCTACTCGTTCTCCGATTGACTTGTTCTATTTAATAGACGTATTTTTTTATTTAAACTCACAATGCAATTTTTCTCTCTCTTTATTGAAGACGTTATGGTTATTTTTTCACAAGACGAAAATAATAATTAGTAGCAAAAAAGCAAAAAGAAAGTGTAATATTTTTAACAAAGGGATTTTTGTTTTACCTATAAATTGGGGCTGTCTTTTAACTTAAGCATGGGTAAAGAGTCTCCGCTCTTCTTAGCTAAAGGATTAGCATAAATATGCTTTTTGGTCACCCTACATTTAACAGAAGTCAGCTTTAATATATTTTGAAACCAAACATATCGTTAGTGTGAACAGCTAAATATTTGGATTTCAATCAGATTTTTTTCCTTTTTTTTATTCAACCTCTTCCTCGAACAAATATCAAAACAAATATGATTCGGTTGTGAATGAACCGTCACTGAAAAAATAAAAGTAGGAATAGCGTAGTTTTTATACAAAGTTTGATACAAAATTATTACATAATATTAGCAAATATTATCTGAATATTTTTTCATTCGAACAATATTGGTTTGGCTGAAGGCAATCAACTTGTCTCTTTTGGCCAGACAAATCATTATTTGTATAGTATCTTAAAAAAAACATACTTTGATAGGACTGGACACTGATAGTCTGTATGCTGTGATTAAACTTTAATTACAAATAAACCAACCTTTAGAAAGCCAACACCAGACAACATCTTTGCTAAGACGCACCCCGGTCTACTTTTTTTTTCTTTATTTATACATAGGTTATACAGTGTTGTTTACAAATGATCTTATTTTATTTGTAGACAAATCGTTATTTATTTTATTTCACAGGCTACCGCCTTTCTTAACATTAAAACATGTTTTTTAAGGCAATACTTTGCGTTGGAGTAGCTAACTTATAAAAGGAATCATTATAAACTACTGTGTATGTGGAGGTCTTTGAATGGACCCACATAATATTTAAAATGTTTAGGTTACAAGATGTACACTATATCATAGTTTTATATAATAACAGAAAAATAGTGGGTAGTTGATGCAAAAATTATGAGTACACGGCCGGTCAAGCGGCGTCAGCTGTTAAGCGAGCTATCGTCATGATGCGTCACGGAGGAACTCCAGTCTACTACTAAAGTCTTTGATATCAAAAACGCCTCAGTGCACGTTGAAGAAACAAAAACACGTTCATAAACATAAGGTATTGACGGCTCGGAACAATTAATATACATACACCCAGACCAAACGCATCATAATAATTGGGAACCAACACTCAAACTTACATATATACCACAAGCAAACACACACCACTGCACATTCTCTAACTACTCTGGAAATCAACATACGTGCCTGAAACCGAAACCAAGATACCGAGACCGACTTACTGTCTAGTTTGGGGCGCATTGGCAATTACACCTATTAATAAATTTAAACCACTCTATCACATATCTCTATCTTCTATAAGAATAACTTTGTATGAGAATTTGTATGTATTACCTGAATAATAAACAATTCCTATTGCAACAATATTGAATTTTGATTGATTTTGATTTTTGTTGTGTTTCTGGGAGTTTGTTGCACCACTTTTTCTACATAGCTAAAACATTTGAATGTATATGGCCAGGCGTTTTGGGGGACTGTATTTATGTATCCTGGTTTTGAGCCTGATTTCAATAAACTAAGATTTTGATTTTAAACGATTACTTTATTTTAAATAATTAGAAATTTACGTTAATAACCCTCACCAAATCCCCTTAATCTCCAAAACAGCCAACAAAATAAAAATAAACATAAAATTTTCCTTGTTCTATACAGAAGTCATACAATAACTTCAGCATCTTGTATCCGGTCCATAAAGCTGCTAATGTATTCGTTCGTGGACGCACCATTTACTGTTATGAACGCGGTTTACTTGCCTTATGTATTTATCCAGAAATGCGGTGCACATACGGGAAAACAATGTTATGATGCTGGCTGTTAAATATAATAAGTGAAGACTCTTTTGTAAGGTAAATAAGAAGTTAGAAGGATTTGAATGAGGAAGGATTTGGTGTGATGCATCTGAATTTAAAATTGTTCTATTTATAAAAATCTCGACGGTTTTTCGCGACTGATTAGCAGATTTTAAATTTGTCTAAAAACAATAAGGAATTGGAATTTGCTTAGAATTTTATTAATAAACTAGTATTTGCTTGGTGCGCGAGCTGCAAGCAGCTCGCGGCTTTGTCGTGTTTTTGAGAAGTATTCCTTAACCTACCCTACACCAACCCTACACCTACCCTACACCTACCCTACACCTACCCTACACCTACCCTACACCTACCCTACACCTACCCTACACCTACCCTACACCTACCCTAGACCTACCCTACACCTACCCTACACCTACCCTACACCTACCCTACACCTACCCTACACCTACCCTACACCTACCCTACACCTACCCTACACCTACCCTACACCTACCCTACACCTACCCTACACCTACCCTACACCTACCCTACACCTACCCTACACCTACCCTACACCTACCCTACACCTACCCTACACCTACCCTACACCTACCCTACACCTACCCTACACCTACCCTACACCTACCCTACACCTACCCTACACCTACCCTACACCTACCCTAAACTTTGTTCCAAAAAACATAACCCTAATGTTTGCTTGTCGTCGCCAGACACTGAGTTTCGCTTCACCCACTCGTTCACTTCGCTCCACTCGGGATCCCTACGCTGAATCCGTAAAAAAAACAAAACAAAAAGATTCGCCAAAACGGGGGGGAAGGGGGGAGAAGGGGGGCAAGGGGGTCAACTTTGAAAAATGGTTCGTTTGTGACTATAGCATTGCCCCTTTATATGAATCTGAAAAAAGAAATGTTCCAAGTCTCTCAACTTCCGAGAGCCGCTTAAAGGGGGGGAGAATGGGGGCGAGGGGGTCAACTTTGAAAATTTGTTTTTACTTTACCGAACCTCCTCTAAACGATTCCGTAAAAAAAACAAAAAAAAAAGATTAGCCAAAACGGGGGGGGGATGGGGGAGAAGGGGGGCAAGGGAGTCAACTTTGAGAAATAGTTTGTTTTTGACTATAGCATTGCCCCTTTATATGAATCTGAAAAAAGAAATGTTCCAAGTCTCTCAACTTCCGAGATCCGCTTAAAGGGGGGGAGAAGGGGGGCGAGGGGGTCAATTTTGAAAAATGTTTTTTACTTTTCCGAGCCTCCTCTAAACGAATCCGTAAAAAAACAAAAAAAAAAGATTCGCCAAAACGGGGGGGGAGGGGGGAGAAGGGGGGCAAGGGGGTCAACTTTGAAAACTGGTTCGTTTGTGACTATAGCATTGCCCCTTTATATGAAACTGAAAAAAGAAATGTTCCAAATGTTCCAACTTTCGAGATCCGCTTAAAGGGGGGGAGAAGGGGGGCGAGGGGGTCAACTTTGAAAAATGCTTTTTACTTTTCCGAGCCTCCTCTAAACGAATCCGTAAAAAACAAAAAATACGGGTACCTTAGTTTCCGAGAAACGATAGAGGGGGGGAGAAGGGGGGGGTAAAAGGGGAGGTTTGGCACTTTTCCCAAACTCGCGAGAGTCACTTGTTTACGAATCTGTCAAAATATACCCACCTCCCCCTCCACCATCTGGGAGAACAATTATGTCAATGAGTCAGTCAGTCAGTCAGTGAGTGGTAATGCAGTTTTATATATTATAATAATAGGCGTTTCTTCTTCTTTCGTGTGAGGATGTGGCCACCTCTTGTGTCAGAATTAACTAAGGCGCCTCTAAGAACTCACTACTGGCTGACTGATTAGCAGATTTTAAAATTGGCTAAAAACAATAGGAATTTGGAATTTGCTTACATTTGTATAAATAAACTAGCTGTTGCCCGTGGCTTCGCTCCCGTGGACCACCCCATTAAAAATAGCCTATGTCACTCAGGAATAATGTAGCTTTCTATTGGTGAAAGAGTTTTTCAAATCAGTCTAGTAGTTTCGGAGCCTATTCGGTACAAACAAACAAAAAAATCTTTCCTCTATATAATAATATTAATACATATAAAGTATAGATGTGAGATATAGAGAGTACATAGTATAGATTAGTATAGATAGGGGCTAAAGTGCTCTTTAGCTTGAAAACTAAAATTCAGAGAAAACAGGGTATATTTTGAACTGTATTTTTATTACTGTCACGAAGAAAAACGGATCATAAACGGAGCGCCATGATGCTCCGGTAACAAATAAGATTTCGAATTTGGATATAAATAACCACCAAGTAAGCCCCTTCTAATGCTACACTACTTTCGCTGCAGACCAAGGAAAATACGGTGGGTTGCCGTAGTGGTAGAATACAGACAAGTCAGATTAGATGTGACTCACTTTGGACACAGTCAAAGGACATTTAAAATCTTGAGAAATTCAGAATCCTATAAAATACTATTTACTACATAAACTACGCGGTTTATCCAACCGCAAACATCACTTTGTGTTACAGCCAAGAAATCATAGTGAAGTGAAATGCCCTGCGGAACGGTACCGCGTATTTTTGGCACAAAAACAAATGAGTGCTGTTAAATTTTAAATGCGTTGTAAATTTTTGTAACTGCACTTCCCTGTTTTGATATTGGTATGATCTCTTATTGCTCTTCTGAAGGGTATTATTGATGTGCATGTAGTTTATTCCAGTGCTTTTATTCGGCAAAAGCTTCCACTTTGTTTCGGCTTTGTGTCGGCCATGATTCTTTTTCGTGGGTGTGCTATACGAGTTGAAAACGTTGCCAGTTTTTTTCATTTAAACGTCAGTAGCGAGGACTGCCCGAAGCATTTTGACAAACCAATTAAAAGAATAGATCTCTTTGTTTGCCAGTTTTCCACCAACGTTTTGGAGAGCGAAAAAAGAGCTGCCCCATGTGATGATACTTCGTGTCCGGACTCCAAAGGGTCACCATTAGTGTGTACTCGCTTAGTTTTAAATTTTGTTGCCTTATATTAGGACACTAATCCTTGAACTTCAATTTTACGAATTTTAGACGACTATCACATAGGTTCACTTGCGACAGATAACTCCAATGCTTTGAGGACTGTTTTTTTACACATTCTTTTTTTTCACATTTACACTTTTGCCTACACAAGATTAGTCTAATAGGGTAGTCTTTAACACATTAGCTGCCACATTTGTGCCTGACGCTAGTTGTGGTTTAACTTTTGTTTTTAGCCCACCAGTGTTTGGATTAAGGTTTTGAACTCTGAACCTTAAATTCTGTAGATGTACAGAAAAACTACCATCACCAAAACATTCATCCAAACATCCTGTCAGCCTGTATCACCCACAGCTGCCAAAGGCCTGCTAGAAGTAAGCATTCGTTTTCAAAATAAATAATTCTAGAAGAATCAATTAGCCTAGCCTTGCCTTAATAATTCGGCTTGCAGTCTAATCGGATGAATTGAATTCCAGTATTACATGGAGTAACTGCCTATATAACCTCCACAAACCAGAAACTGAGTAAACGTGAGGCCTCCTTCACTCAACCGTACTTCTAGTGATTAATACCTACACTTTCGCGCCGCCAGTCGGTTGTCACCGCTCACGCGCAGAGAACCGTAAAGAATCAACCCAACTGTCACGGATATCGAACTCAAAATTGTATTCTTGATCTCGGGGAGTGAAATATCTGTTACGTAGTAACTTCTCAAATCTGTGACTCCGGTGCAATGACGGACAGTGTTTGTTACGATCCATTGTCGAATCTGAAATCCTCCCTGAGACGCTGCTCTGCGACGACGTGCATTGCCCTCTTGCGTTGTAAAGACGCACGCAGGTGTGGCATACAATGCGTTGATCCGTTGCGACGACACAACGCTAGTGCGTTGCGTTGCGTTGTCACAAGGCCTCAGCCTAACATAACCAGTGATATATTTTCTGACTATAGTAACGACTGACATAGATTTATAAATGACAGCCGTTGATGATTTTGATTGAAGATCGACCCGTGTGGCTGTTATTATTTAGATCTATCCACATAATTCTACACTCTACGCAACACCGCCTATATAATATTTCCGCACAATATTATTAATGCTCACACCAGTGATATAGTTTCCTTAATATTAAGGTTTC
The DNA here is from genome assembly GCA_948252205.1 of Orthosia incerta. NCBI lineage: Eukaryota > Metazoa > Arthropoda > Insecta > Lepidoptera > Noctuidae > Orthosia > Orthosia incerta. The sequence continues at coordinate 26,257,385 of OX411746.1, forward strand.
GGGAGTCATAAACGACAATTGCTATGTTCGGATAGTGCAAATTGTTAGAATTTGGACAAAAGGTTTCGGGTGTTCTTGTTCGATGGGGTATCTTGTCGTTTATAGACTGTCGTGGTGTTTAATGTTATGGTGGGACGTGAGATCAGGTGTTCGTTATGATTTTTGGACTAGTAGTTTGAGTTACTATGGTACCACTGTTATTGGAGATTTGTTATACTGAAAGTGAATTAATGCTAATAATGATACCAGCCTGTTACTGTCCTACTGCAGAGCAAAAGTCACTTTTTATGCAGAGAACTCGCATTAATCATTAGGCTTGCTCGGTTTCCTCACGATGTTTTCCTTCACCGATGTCTATGATAAACTTATAAAGTACAATTGAAAAAGTCACAATAGAACTTGTCCAGATTTAAACCTATGAGCTCAAGCCACGGCCACCATGACATTAACGCTATTTATTTATATCTTGAGTCATTTGAAAGAAAGAAAATAAAGTATATATATATACCTAAATATCTTAACATATATCTGCACCTGTACAATTTGGCCAGTTATTCCAGTACTGATTAGTTTAAACATCATGCAGACATAAAAAAAAATGATACAAAAACCATTTTCTGAAAATCAATAAACAGCTATCTCAATAAAGCGCTAAACTGAAAAGTTCTCAACAGTTCCGCGTTTAGCTGATACTGCAGTGTTACAGTGTTGCTGCGTATTCATACAATGTTTACATGGACAGATTCCAAATGTTATCGCCTTGTATATTGTTTTCGTTTATAGGAATGAGCAATAGAACTTTTAGGTTTAAAATTATGTTATGTTAGCATTTCAACTAACGACAAAAAATATATATTTTACGATCCAATAGTTCTAGTAAAATATTTTTTGCACAAAAATTGCTTCGTCGAAAACGTATTTCTGCAAAGTTTTCAATTGTATAAATACTTTGAACACTCAATAAATCTTTGCTAATGATTGTTAATATTCTATGTATCTTCAACAAATAAATCTTCTTAAATACAATCCTTTACTGTCTTTACGTCATTAACCACGCTACATAAATTAATTTACCTAGGATTGCAACCAATCAAATTGTAATACCACATTCTAATGTAAAATCAAATATTACATTCATAAATCTTCATACATCTGAACCAAATGTTAAAAAAAAAAACATTTCAGTTACGTTTGTCTATCTACCTAAAGATGGCGGGGTCATCATCAAATTCAAAGCTCTCCAAAGTTTCCAATTGTAACTTTGAACTGTACCGCCTCAATAAATCTTATATGATTGTTAATATTCTATGTATCTTCAACACATAAATCTTCAAGATTTAGAATACAATTCTTTCTAAATTTAAGTTATTAACCGCGCTACATATCAATATAAAAAAAAATATCTAGGATTGCATCCAATCAAATAGTAATACCATATTCTAATGTAAAATCAAATATTACATTCATAAATCTTCATACATCTGAACCAAATTAAAGAACATTCAGAATTTAACAATCGTAAAAATATCTCGATTTATTCTCACTTTATATCATGGTTTGACAGATAGTGTTGGGAACATTGTGCAAATCCACCCTCATCCTCTTCATCTTGAACATCACATTCTAATTCGGAAACCACCCTTATGTCTTCAAACTTAAGGTTTTCAGGTTTGAAATCTGCAGTTCCAAGACTATAAAGTTAAGTTTGCATTGCAATAGTTGGTATTTCAACCACGTACGGTTAGCATAGCCCCTGAATAGATATCTACTAAAATGATACGGCCCTCTCGATGCCAATAAAGCCTGATTTATATAAAATACTTGCAAATCCAGTTGGAATTTTCGAAAATTTTTCCCTCTATCTCCTATGTTGATCGGTTTAGCCTTTCGTCTTGTTTGTGACGAAGGAATATATTCAGAATTGGAAGATTTGTTTGAGCGATAGCAAAGCGCACTGAATCGGTGGCGAACAAAACTTATTTAACTTTTACATCAGTTTCGAGATGAAGCTGAATTTATTGGAAATATTTAGTACCCAGTGGCTAGTCGGTGTCTTATTGATTTTCTATATATATATATAAGAGTGTTATTTTATAATAATGTAGTTGTTGTTATTTCTCTTTTAAGTGTTTTGTGTGTACATAAATAAATAAGGTGGGTTACGTGACTTCTATGTCGTCTCAAAAAAAAAAAACATTTTGCTATGATTCATCCGCCTTCGTGAGATAGAATAACAATATACCAGTCTTTTACTATTCCACTGCAGGGCAAAGGTCTCTTGTCATACAGAGAAAGCACGAGCATTAATCAAGCTTTCTTAAGACGTGTTGGCTATTTCAAACTTATATTAACTATACCTTCACCGATGTCAGCGATGTCCAAGATATTTGAACCCACGGCCTCAATCACGAGAGGCGTTGATAAACGGTGCTCACCTACCTTTTTGGTTTTCTTACATCTACAAGTTATGTGTTATCAAAATTCAAATAGAATTGCTCCTTGCTCATTATCATAATCTAAGTCGTGGTTAACCACTACCTTGTAATTTGTATCCATAAACCAGAGAATCACTCTTGCTAACCTTTGCGAAAAATATGTCACAAGTATTATTATCAATATTCTGCTCCTCTATAAGGTAAACCGATATATGCTCAAGGAAAATGTTTAATATGACGATGTCAATTTTATGGTAATTTCTCGGAATATGGGGGAGTAACATTTCCATTAAGAAGACACGTGGATTTTCACTTTATCAAGTGAAGGACAAAGTACATCCTGCACGTGTTGGTGTCAAACAAAGGAATTTGAAAAAAAAGTTATTCAGATAGAATAACATCAGATATATATTCGTGAGCTGGCTGACCCTATGATCCTCCGATTGCATAGCATGTTTTTTTCTTGTTTATAGCTTTTTAGTTCGTTTCTTTTGGATTTTGATTTTTAAATTAACTTTTTTTTATTTACTACATTTTAATTATATATTTTATTCCGAATTATGTTTAAACATATAAGTAATATATATTTTTGTAATCACCTCTTAAAACCCTTCATTTTGATACCCCACTCGATGGGTCTGGCAGAAAAAAAAATTGGGACCCGGACAATATGGCGCCCAAAATCCACTATATTTGTTTTTTTTAACTTCACCTGTCTAAGAACACTGCGGCGGTCAAGACCTATCTAACGATTTCGTTAGATAGGTCTTGACCGCCGTTCTATACGATTTAATTATATGAATCCGTTTAGCGGTTTGAAAGATATGATGTAATAAAGAATATTACATACATACATACATACATACAAACATATTTACATACATGATACGCGCGAAAAACATAACCCTTTCCTTGTAGCCGAGTAATAATGGGTATATTTTAATATAAACAACTAAATAAGCAAAGAAAATGAAACAAAGCAATTTCCTTGTTAGGACTAACAAGAAAATAGGATTAGGGTTTGTTGTTAGGAGTAAAGCTGATAAACAAAGATAACTCTTGAATTCGATGCTTTGCTCTCATTTTATTACTTAAGTAAACAAAAAATATTTAATAATATTATATATGTACATACTTAAACAATAAACAAAAGTAAACTTTACAAAATTAAAATTAAACTAACTACTTACACTATATACAAAAGAAAGGTACACTTAGGCGTCGAAGTACTCATCCACATCGCTGTCATCTGGGAACGTGCCCAGAAGACTGGCAGCATTGCCACGTTGAATTGCAATGCGCAAAGAAAGAGCCTGCCCTCTGGTCACGCACGGTTTCGATCAGTCGGCGAGAGATCTCCTTAGAAAGGAGATGTGCACTTGGGACCCATGACCCAAGCGTTTCGACCCCAAACGGCTCAAAACTGTAATTACCAATTAGGTTACAGTATTTGCGCCGCTTGAGGGCCTCAGCAGCCGCAGCAGCAGCGCCAGCACAGCCAAAATAATAAGCATAGCCTATATATATATATTTTTTTTTTAACTACATTTATAATAATATTATATTAGAAAGTGGAAATATTTGATTCTTTGTTAATTTAAAACTATATTAAAACTTTAGTAAACATAATATAAGTAGAAACATTGATATCTTCTGGAAAAAGTGAAATTCTATCAGTGTACATAACGAGTTTTTGAAGTTCTAAAGGCAAGTTTATATGAGACGATTTTGTACGCACCAGCCCAACGTATTGGTGGCGTTTGATGGCATTCATATTCGGTGCAGTATTCATGGCGATCGCATGGCATCCACGCGGCTGCTGCAGGTTTACATGTTTCCGAAGAATTTGAATCTTGTTACCTAATAAATAGAATCTTTATGCGTCATTAACATGGCGTGCAGCGCAGGAACCGCGTGGTAGTAGGCTTAACTGTCTGGAATCGACCTCGTGATATTTTGGTAGCGCTATCGTTTGACCTTTTAGTTAATTATTTTTGTTAATTATGAGTTCCACCGCATGCCAATTAATATCTGGCTAACCTAACAAGCCCAAGTTAGCGAGAAAAAATGTTTTTCAGTTCAGTATCACGTAAGCCGAGTTCCATACTAAACTCTCATTCATACTGAAGCGAACTTAAAACAATGAATATCAGGAGTTAGATACGACTTAGTTGAAAGAGTTTCACAGGAATATTAATAAAGTTTCACAAATTAAATACGAACATAAATTGCTCCTGTGATATCACTTTTTGCATAAATAGGTACTGTTACGAAAGAGTTATTATCTTCTAACGTGTAAGCATGATATTTTCTTTTACCTCAAAGTATCCTTTTTACTCTTGGAACAAAAGGATTCCCACGCAAGAAGTTTGGCAATCAAAATGTTTGGTGAGGATAGTGATTGCTCTGAAGAAGGTGCTTGCGACACTCAAAAGTGAGAATTATAAAAATTCAGCTGTAAAAACTATATTTAATCCTTTTTTTCGTTCTAGGACTAAAGTAAACTTTATGATGTCTGAATAAAGCTTGCCATCTTGTCGTGTAGGACAAAAGGCGCCAGAGGGCAAGGAAGGTTGCCTAGGCTATCTCTTCTTCTTCTTATTCTTTGTCTTCATTACTGAAGGTCGTGCCCGTCTTGGAAAGCTTTCACGGAGTCATTGACGAGCTGCTTCCAAGCCACTCTGTCTTCGGGTCTTCTCAGGGCAGTCGTAACCGTGAGTCCCGTAATCTCCCTGATCTGGTCTGACCACCGAGTGGGTGAGTGTCCGCGTGGCCTTTTCCCATCCACTTTTCCTATAACAACCAGTTTTTTATAGTTATCTGGCTGTCTCCGGGTGATGTGTCCAAAGTAATTTAGGACTCTTTGGTAGCAGATCGTGGAGAGTCTGGTTTTGATGTTTAACTGGTTGAGAATGGACTTATTTGTGCATTTTGCAGTCCATGATATGCGCAACATTCGCCTTGGCAATAGACTAACCAAATTAAGTCTGCTACGGGCATCCCTTGCACGAGTGGCCGATCTCAGGCCGTTAACGTGAGGAAAATCACCACTTCCCCTAAAAATCTACATGATGATTACGACCGCTCTGATGATAGCGAAAAAAAAGAACCATTCTTACTATTGCAGTCTATAGAAAAGAAAACAAAAAACGATAAAATTTTCTCTACCACAATCAAACATCTCAGCATCCGAAATATAACAACCTCAACAATAACCTTTCAAAGGCTTCAAACTTTCAAAGTTGTCAAAATCCATGGCGATTGCCAATAGCAACCAGTTGCTTTTGTTATGGCATCTGAGATACCTCTCACTTCACAATACAACACAAAGCTAAACAGTTTCTGATCCGTCCACGGGCTTACGTTTTCTATTTTATGAACATTCCCATTGATACGTGTGGGTCGTGCGAAAAGCAATCTTCTGTGTTGACTTGTAGGGTTGCAATTCAATTCCAGTTGTGTGGGTTGAAATGCGTTACAAAGCTTTTGGGGTATAGGGTTGTTGTTGAGCGGGAGCGGCGCGATTAGGCCCGGTTGCGCCATCTCGAGGTTATCTTAATAACTTAAAGTTAGTAGCTAACTTGGCCAATTATGTGTAAAATATTTGTTATTTAACTTCATGTTAGCAACTTATATACCAGGGTAGAAGCCTTGAAAAATAATAAAAAGTGAAAAAAAAAATAGTAGGATGAAACCCATTAGAAAAGGAGGGGAATATTATAAAAATGAAAGGAAAAATAATTTACGGGCGATCTGAGGTCGGGAAGGGGATGGGGGTGAGTTTTTAAGGGTAAAAAACGGTTTTTCTCGATTTCCGGCAAAACTAAAAGTCGTATCGAAAAAAGTCTAATGGCAAAGTTGTAGGTAATAAAAAGATCTAAAACTTTTGTATTTACACTTTTTTCACATTACCTCAAAATTTATGTGAAAAATCCAAAAAACCAAGTTTTTGGTTTTTTATTTTTATCTTTTACAAAATTTTTTTTTTAACGAAATTTGGTGAAAATTTACCTTTTTATGTCCCAAATACGCTGTAATTTATTTGATTAAAAATATTTATTTTTTCACCTTATTTTGAATTAATATCAAAAAAACACCCTAATTTTCAATCGAAAATTCACCCGTCAAAATATCAGCTTTTTTCAAAAAGTTGGTATGGTTTCTGTTCGTTGAAATCTCTACTTTCCGATGGTGAAAAAAAAAAATATATGTTACTACAGTAAATCTTCTCAAAAAATGCAAAAAATCAAAAAAAACTTGAATTCGTTTTTTTTTTAATTATTATAAATTTTAAAAAGGTTTTAAAAATTATCGACCCTGGTCTATTACTCTGAGTTAAGTTTTTGACGCAAGTGGGCTTTCGACTTTAATGAATTTTCAAAGATTGTGAACGTGTCACGATATATGTAATTGTAAATAGTATGAGTTTGACAGACATGATCCTGTACTTCATTAGAGTTTTTGTCTGTAAAGGAAAAGACGAATCCATGGAAGCCACAAACAGTTTAAGCTAAGCAGGAATATCATTATTAAATATGATAGTAAACACTTTTTTTATGTATGCGTCCAAATAAATGACGCATTTCAACTTCTCGATCAAGTTTTATTAGATCTTTTTCAAGTTCAGCCACAACCTAGCATATCTGAAGTTTTAACAACTAGAAGACAAACTTCAAATCAGCCTATTTCATCTACCAAAGCATCCTCTTTACTCTTTAATTTGTCCCCTACTATCAAAAATTAATCCCCGCTCCCTCGCTTCGCTTGCCACGCGTCGCAGCCGCGTTACAGTGACAGTTTGAGATCAAGTATGATAGCAATTTCCGGGACGCATCGAGTTTTAATATAAACGTTGTATCGAAAAGGGATGTAGCTGCGGCAAAGAGTTGGACTGCAGATGCGATAGTTTTGGAGGTCGTGACATAGTTTCCATTATGAAAAGTTTGTACCTATATTCAGATTCATTGCCAGCATTTATCATCGTTTTCGTGAATAATAGTTTCTGACTGTAGATATATATTTTTTATTTTTTTTTGTTATTAAAAAACTAAACTCTGACTAATATTCTTGAGTTTTGAAATCAATGATGCAACCTATATCCTAATCCTTTGATCTACTTCAACTAGAGAAAAAGAAGTGCAATTTTTGTTATTTCATTACCGCGGATATCTCAGTAGACCAGTTAATGAGAGAGACAATATGATTTTGTTAGATAACATATTATTGATAACAGTAATTGTTATAATTACTGATAGTTACCATAATTAGTTCTCAATGCTAGGCTCATTGATTGTAAAGCTGGTGATGCAGCTATTCAGTTACAAGCAACAAAAACACCTTCTACGCCATTATTGTGTCCGTGTGAACACGTCTTGAGTCATTCACCACGCGATAAAAGCTATAGATTCTTAGAAAATGCTGTAATAAAATGATAAAAACGTAGACTACAAAGTACTGTCTCGTCTGAATGCAACAGTTAGTTGATCTTTTCCGTGCGGTTGACAATAGGAGTACGTTGTGCAGATGTGTTCACGTGCAGACTTGATACTTTCGTACTTTGTAGCTTAATTTCTTCTTCTAAATTCAACTTGAGTGGGGTGGTTTGATGTGTTTGAGAACATTTAGGATACCTCAATTAAATAAAAACGCTTTGTTTAATTCAGATGTAGTGGTTTTACATTATTTTGCTTTTATTCTTGAGATGTTTCAACCTGAGTATGTATTATTTATTGTCACAATTCATCTGAATGTATTAAAATTATAGAAGCAAAAGGAGTGTGTAAGGATCTTAACAGATGGCGTTTTGTAGTTGCCGCCTAACCCATGGGAAAACGACATGAGTTTTTATATGCATGTTTTTATAATTATTATGTATGCGTCAAAATAAGAATTAATGTTTGAAGGAGTTAGCTTTTGTTTTATACCTTGTTGTTGTTTGCTTTATGCCTGCGCTGTCCCTTTACTAATAGGGACAGCGCAGGCTAGAAAAACAAAACTAAATTTGCTACTGAACTTTTCAATGTGCAAAGCTAGAGCTTTACACACTGAAAAGTCCACCGGCAAAAAAAAAATTGTATCAACAAGACAAGTATCAAGATTGTTTCACCCGCCAACAGTAGATAAAACACGTCGCTTGCCGTACTACCAATGAAGCATTGAGATAGAGAAGCTTTCAATCTTTCTAGACTTTTCTCAACTATGCTGTGGTCGGCTTCCAGTCTAACCGGATTCAGCTGAGTACTAGTATTTTGCATGGAGTGACTGCCTAGACTGGTGTCAGATTTCAGGCTCTGACTACCCGTTAAGACTGTCAAAGATCTTTAAATGACAGCCGGGACCAACGGAAATGATGGTCACCCATCCAAGGACTGACCTCGGCAAACGATGCTTAACCTTGCTTTAAAGTGAGTATTACGACGATACTTTCTGTTACCAAGTTACATTTTACAGTTATAGTTATGATACTTTAGTAGGTATAACCTGAACGTGTTACTGAACTTTATAAGGAATGTTTAAAAAAAAAAAAAGATAAATATTGCATAGCTGGCCTTAAAATATCACGTTATTATATATAAGGCGATTCGTAATAGATTTATTTTTACCCGACTGCCGAAGGAGGGTAATGTACTTATCAGTCTATGTATGTATGTTTGTTCCTATGTGGCGTTCTATAGACCAAACGCGTTGGCCGATTTTGATGATTCTTACGACAATCAATTCGTTTTAATCCTGCGAGTGTCACTGGTTACATTCAAATTGGTAAAGAAAGAATTGGCGGCTTTTAACCGCCATTTTGTGGGGGTAAACAAAATATTTTCTTTTCATCCAAACCCATCGTGTGGGGTATCAAAATAAAGGGTTTGAAGATGTGATTTCAAAAACATATAACACGTATATGTTTAAATGTACATAATTCTAAAAAAAATAACTAAAAAGTTGTAAATAAAAAAAGTTATTAAAAAACCAAAAATCCCAACTGCTTAAAAAACTAACTAATAAGACTTAAACAAGAAGAAAATCATGCTGTGCAGTCGGAGGATACAACTGGTTTTGGTCAGCCAGCTCGCGAATATGTATCCTCCTTTTTAATCAGTCGGGTTTATGTTTTTTTTTTCAATCGTATAACCCTACGTGACCCTACTTTTTGTGAAAAATATTTTAATTTAATTTAAGTATGTTAATTTAAAAAAAATGTGTTTTAAACTAACATAATTAAGCGGGGAGTTCACCAGACGGAATTATTCGCGAAGCCGGTTAGGAAGTGCCTTCCAACACCTTCACGGACAATCAAGCAAGGGAACTAACCACCCGATATGGAATTTGCTACCTTTAAAGATGAAGATGAAAATTCTTATAAGTTTTATAAGTCTGTTTTTTGTGAGTGTTTTTTTAGACTTAGGATCAATTTATACCCTGCAGACCATTAGGTAGTACCTTCACAACTAGCAAAAATGCTTCTATTTAACACAAAAATATAATTACCACCACGCCAGCAGTCACCGAAGGGTTAGTTTAATTCACAGCTCCATCAGCAGTGATTAAGGTTCATCCACTTATCCCCTTCCATTCACATTTCTACTCTACCTAACAACTAAATAACTAAATTGGAAGCAGGTTTTGAAATCCGTAAACAAAATTACGGGTCCAGTAACTTAGTTCCGAATTAGCGTCCAAGTTTTAAATTCAATATATTATTTCGTACGGACGAATTTGAAAGGTTTTATTTAACCTTTCAAATTCGTCCGTTTAAATTTTTTTACTTTGCTTTTGGGTAGGTGCTTGGGTACTAAAATGGTTTTTTTTAACTGATTTTTAGGGTTCTGTACCCGAAGGGTCCAAACGGAGACCTATTGCTTTCACTCAGGTGTCTGTTTGTTTGTCTGTCTGTCCATCGTCTGTCACACAATTTAGTTCCGAAAAACTTTTTAACTACCCATTGACTTACGAAATTGAAATTTGGTGACACTGTTTATTATTACGTTTAATTTACTATCAAATACCAATATATTGATAAATATGATGTTCTTTCGTACGGAACCCTAAATGTCCTAATTCCGACACGCACTTGGCCGGTTTTTATATACGTAAGAAATAGTCTTTTGACGGGTTATACAAAATAATAGTGATTTTTGAGGATGTAATTCAAGCCATATGACTATTATCAATTCATATTCTTTATTGTACACAAAACAAATATATACAAATACAGAAGGACTACTTTTGTACAAAGGCGAGCTTAACCCATAATTGGGTTCTCTTACAGCAAACCTCAGTGTTATAGCGAGATTTACACAATTAGGACAATTAACAATAGCGCACATCAAAAAAATAAACTTAAAATCAAATTAAAATTTCAATTCTTACTAACTAAATACACTACATAAATATATGTACAGCACACAATGCATAAACATAATACATACTTTATAATATATAACTAAAATACATACATATGAGTCATGTCGACAGGAAATGCTCCCTAGTTCTTCTCCTGAAGATCTCTAACGAAGGGCTATCCCGTATGGTGTGAGGAACATTATGCCAGAGGCGGACAGCACGACCAGTAAAAGATCCACTGTAACGACTTGATGAGTGAGGAGGAAAACGAAGGAGAAGAGATGATGAGGAACGGCAAGACTTTCCTCTCGGAACAAGATACTCAAAGCGCTCCTGAAGATACGAAGGAGAGGTAGGATTGTGAAGAACAGAAAAGAGTAGTGAAAGAATGTGGGTATCTCGACGCTGTCGAATAGGCAGCCACTTCAACCGCTTCCGAAATTCTGACACATGGTCGTACTTTCGGAGGCTAAAAATGAAGCGGATGCACAAATTCTGCAAACGCTCGAGCTTATCAAGAAGTTCCTCAGTCGCATCAAGGAAGCAGACATCAGCATAGTCAAGAAGAGGAAGAAGAAGAGACTGAGCAAGAGTAACTTTAGTTGAGAAAGGCAGGAACTTCTGGAGACACTTCAGAGATCGAAACGAGCAAAACACCCTCCTGCTTACTTCAGCAATGTCAATGTTATCAACTTATGTATTAAACAATATATATATATATATAGAAGCCGACATTAGCAGAGGACAAAATTGTGTGTAAAAGGATGAGGAAACAATTGCCAAGCAGTGGACATATCGGGCTTGTTACATTAGATAGATCGTAAAAGTTGAGTATTCTCTCTCGTCCTGATTTTTGTGCGATGTACCCAGGATTACCTCTACAAAACCAATGCTGTTGGTGTGGCTGTATTTTTGTCGAAGCACTCGAAGACGATATTATAAAATACATAAATCAATGATACGAAGAAAAATGTTAGTGATGCTGTAATCGCATATCTAAACAAAATGTTGGAAAAAAATTGCAAGCTATCTCGCTTGATAAGGTAACGTATCCCTAGATTAATCAGACGTTCAAAATCGTAATGAAACAATAATATTTTTTTTTTCATACGCCTATATGGACACTTATAAAACGTTGACAAAAGGTGCACGGTTCGGGTTAGTCGTTTCCTATGGAGAAGAACCGGCAAGAAACTCCATGGTTGCTCTTTTAAAAATGGTTTGGTTTTACAATATTTCCATGTTACAGCATTAGAACGTGGATATGGGAGGACAACGTAACAGTAAGTCGTAAGAAATTAAAAAATCAAAAAAAAAAAAAAAACTTTAACAAATGTTAACAATCATCTAGAAATCTCGAAAGCCTACAATGTTCACACATTCACAAAGCAATCGGTAAAATAATCCATACAAAGGTAAAAAAATAATGTCTAACAACACTAAATTAAACATGTGGCACAAATGTTGTTATCAGTGCTGTAACTATTTTTAGCAAAGGGCTATAAAGATGACTGAAAAACATTGTAAAAGGCTAATTAAAATAACTATAGATATCACATAGAATATACATCAGTACCCAAAATAATATATGAATATTCAACTATAAAACTAAATTAAAGTCAACACACCGTTCCACATAACTACAGGCAAATATGTTAAAGTCGTTATACACTGAGGTGATTATAAATTATTCATTATACATGTTTTACAAGTCAAATTGTAATTAATTCAGTTATCTCGATTATTGTAAATGTAAACATGCTATGTTCGTTGAGACGTGTTTCCATGTTGATGATGATTTTATATAGTTACCTATTTTAGATGTTAGGAAAATGTTAGCGAAACAGTTGTTTTAGCAAAATTACTAGCACAAATTATTGTTTGAATGTTCATAGACATCCAAACTCATCGTCATTCATATTATAAAAACCGGCCAAGTGCGAGTCGGACTCGCGCACGAAGGGTTCCGTACCCACCATTATCGCAAAAAACGGCAAAAAAATCACGTTTGTTACATGGGAGCCCCACTTAAATAATTATTTTATTCTGTTTTTAGTATTTGTTGTTATAGCGAAAACAGAAATACATCATCTGTGAAAATTTCAATTGTATAGCAATTACGGTTCTTGAGATACAGCCTGGTGACACACGGGTAGACAGACAGACAGACAGACGGACAGACAAACAGACAGACGGATCGCGGAGTCTTAGTAATAGGGTCCCGTTTTTACCCTTTGGGTACGGAACCCTAAAAAGCCAATGTGATTTTATTTGCTTTTAAGGCGTACTTAACGGCTGAACAGTTATGGTGAAACTTGGCACATGGAAAGACCAGAACCACTGGATTTATAATACTATAATATTTTCATCCCGCTGTAGAAGCATAACTTCTTTGGAATAGTAAAAAAGTTTTTATGCGAGTGAAGCCGTGGGCAGAAGCAAGTGTTACAGTTCAGTAATTTGGGTTGTATCTACAAAATATTACTTTTTAAACATACCTCATTAGATTTTATTTAAGAAAGTGTTTTATTATCGCAAGGGAACATAATATTGAGATATAAAGTAGCCTATATACTATTCCAGACTATAATCTATCTCTTTGCCAAATTTCATCCAGATCCGTTCTGGTGTTCTCGCGTGATTGATTAACAAACACACATCCATCCAAACTTTCGCATTCATAATATTAGTAAGATTTTTTAAATTAACGATGGATGGATTGTGAAGGGTGACATGACTAGAAAAAGGTTCACTACTGAGATGAGGTCTATCAGAGCAATATGGAAGAAGAAAACATGGTGCGCCGACCCCAAAATCGAAAGCGATGAGTCTAACAGAGAACTTTGGACGAAGAATACATGATGGGCGACCCCAAATAAATTGCGATGACTAGTAACAGAGGGTTATGGAGAAAGAAAACATTTTGCGCGGATCCAAAATGGAATGCAATGACTAGTAACAGAGGCGGTGGCCTCGTAAAAGTCTTTCAGACTGCGGGTGATGTTGCACAAAGATACATGAGGATAGGCATCATTTGGGTCGTAACTCCGCAATCGCATCGTGGGTCATTGGAGAACCTTTATCTAGGTAATTTTTTTTTTTTTTTTGCCTGGAGAAAAGCTCATGCATAATGCGCTACCACGGGAAGATAGCGCAGTTATGTGGGACTCTAACCCACTAAAACTCCACGGTGTCCTCCTGTGCCGCTTATGGCGGGAACACGGGAACGCGGAAGCATACATCCGCGAACCCGCCGCGGCTGTCCGTCACCGGACCCTCTTTTGGGGAGTAACCCCCGTCACCGGCGTACAAGAACACGTTGCACGCCGTGACCACCCAGGGACCAAACCGGCACATGGGTGCCAGACGAACACATGTATGGCACCTATGACGGGTCAGGACAGTGGCCCCGCTACCTACTCTCGCTATACTGACACTCCTCTCCCTTGCAGCCCCACCGCGTCCGCAATCAGACGGTAGCGACCCCGTACAGGCCGCGGAGGGTAGGGCGAGCGGCGCACCGTAATCCTCTCCCGCCACGGCCTCCAACCCTCAGCCGCGATGCCTACCATACCACATCGCGGCCCGCCTCAGTTGTGATGGCGCCCATACGGCACCGCAACCTACTTATCGATTATACGAGCGGCCACTCCTCGGGTCCTCTTCGCTTCACCGTGGTTGTCCAAGCCACGGCTACTGAGCCCCCCCGCCTCGACAATGCGGGAACCCACCGGGGGGAGCTAAGTGGTAACCTAATTTGACCTAAATCTAAACCAAAATTACTGTTGAAAAACTTCCACGATCCAAGCTATACATTTGCTCTTTAGTCATAATTCTGTCCACTCGTAATAAAACATCTAGTATCTTCCTTCACCCACCTTAATAAAACATAATGAAACGTCAGAAACTTGTCTAATAACATGAAACATTCGGAAATAAAATAAAAACTAGAGTTAAAGTGACATCAGGTACCATCTGGTCCAGCAGTCGGACGGTATAATTTTTACAATCTTCCCCTTTACATTTTTATATTAGTTGCACTTGGTAAAAACTTAATATTGTAACAGAATATTTCAATTAATGTTTGACTAACCCCATTTTGTTAGTCATAACTACAATTAGACTTTTAGTCGTTTAGCGATCATTCACCCTTTAATTTATCTTTTCTCTCTTTGTTCCCGAACATAGACAATGTATGCAAAAAAATATAAGACAATTAGGTATAAATGTCATATAATTTTTTAAGCTGACATGGTCACAATCATTAGAATTAATATTTGTAACGGTGCCGAAATATCGAGCTCTCAGCAAAAAGCTAAATATACATGGTATATATCCCGAAACAAATATTAATTCAAACTATAAATGTCGATTCAGAAAAGTAATCAATATTTATGATTTTGAAACGAAGATTGTTAGTAAATGTTCTAATAACCTTTGCCATGCTAAAACGTTATATGTACCTAAAAAATCCAAACCTCAGTTTTTCCTAACCGTCATTAAACGGTTAAACTGTCGTCAATTTCCAAGTTTGTGTTACGAGCTATCCATTTCAGTTTTTTGAGAACTACAAACACAACTGCAAACTTTGATGCATGGAGACTAATTTAATCCGATCGCTTTATGTTTTCTCTTTCTCCTTACAATAAGGAAAGTCTTAACAAGAACGATACAGAATTGTCGTTTCTAATGAGACATGCACTTTGATAAAAATACCCCGATTTGTTATTACTTTCTGAGTCTGTCCCATCTTGTAGCCTTTCTAAATCTTCGTTATTTGTCTGAAAGGAACATGTTGAAAACATTATATTGAGGGATAGCGTATCGGATACCTTAATGAAAGCTGCCACTTTGACCCTTGTCAAATGTGACGTGCAATTGATAATATGTTATCACCTTTCTAGGCTAAAAGTGTATAGTAAAAGTTCTGAGATGTTTACTTTGAGGTTTTGTGTTCATAATATGTGTGAAAGACATCCGTATGTGTATGACGTTACATAAGGAAATAAGTTATACCTGGTGCAAATAAAGGATTTTTTCTTTATTTATTCTTTTTCTTGATTTCTTTCTTACATGGAAACTTGTCGTGACTTATACATTTTGCATAGTAAAATAAATCATCTACATGTTTAAATATGTAACTACTGGCTGTATAATTGTATATTTCATCATAATGAACATTATTGTTTTGTAAATTTTTAACAAAGTTTCTATCGTAAACATTCTTAAATACGCAAATCTTGAAATACAAAAATAGAATCGTCACTAGTATTAGACATCTTATGATTTGAATCCAAACTTACTAATATCCCGTGATTAAAGCTTTCTGAACCAAACATAAATTGCATTACTATGTTATTCTATAAATATTTACCTAAAAGATTATTTTCAATAGGTCGTCATCGCCTAATGGTGAATGAGATAGTGAGTGAACGAACTAAGTTAGCCGCTTGGTAGCTTTGTAACTCGAGCTTGGAAACTGTGACGTTATTGGCTGCCTTCAAAACGTCAGTCTCAGACAGCTGTTATCGGTCTAATGAAGACTGGCTGTCGGTTTGAGATCTTTATTGTTCTTCAAGTGGCATTATCATCAAAATTTTTATTCACTTAGTGGAATTGAACTTGATCAAATTGAGAAAAGCTTACCGTCGACTTTTGTGATTGATTTCAAAAGTTGCTACTGCGACGTCAGGAGGAGGATGCATAGCAAAATCATCGAAAAAAAAAAACAATAGCAAAGCTGACTTACAATTTGAAGAAAATCAAAACACATTTTTTTCAAATCCCCTTTGAAATGTTTCCCATCACAATTGTTACCATGTAACAAAACTTTAACCACAAATAATATAAGAGCAACTTGCAATATCCTACCTACAAACGAGACAACACTACTTACCTGCACAAAACCGTACCTCATAGATTATACTTACTAGCAGTTCCCACACTTCATTAATTCTGCCTTACGAAGCTCCAAGCCACTCCAGCCCGCTTTGTGTTACTATGGCGCTATTGCACTAATTTAGTTCTATATGACTTCTTGCGGTACCACCGAACTTCCTCTATCAAACGGTTGGAACTACGTGTGTTTATTAAACATTGCAGGCCCGTTGGCTGGAGATTTATTGAGGCAAGAGGACTTTAGTACATTAATAAATGGTCTTTATTACAGAAGAAGGAGATATCGTCGTTTAGTTGGCAGTGTAATCTATATCTATACTATAATCACATCACACTAATATTATAAAGGCAAATGTTTGTGAGTGTGTATGTTTGTTACTTCTTCACGCTCAAACGGCTGGACGGATTTGGATGAAATTTGGCACAGAGATAGATAGAGTCTGGAATAACACATAGGATACTTTTTATCCCGGGAATATGTTACCATGGGATATTTTTTTAAATTCACGCGGGCAAAGCCGCTGGCAGAAGCTAGTAATATTATAAAGTGGAAAGATTTGTATTTTTAACCCCCGACGGCAAAACAGGGGTGTTATAAGTTTGACGTTTGTTGCTGTGTATCTGTGTATCTGTGGCATTATAGCATCTTAACGAATGAACCGATTTAGGTTCAATTTGTTTTGTTTAAAAGGTGACTTTGTCGAGAGTGTTCTTAGGTATGTTTGAATAAAATCAGTTCAGCCGTTCAAAAGTTATTTGCATTTTACTCTTTGAATCTGGGCTTTTTCGCAAGATATCGTGTCATTATTACTTGTTCCGATATATTGTCGATTGAAGCGTGTCAACTACTAGATAAATTATCTAGTTTAAAATCATGAAATAAAAAAAAAATTGAAGGTTTTGGAATTTTTAAAATTTTTACTTGTTTTATGTAACGAATAAACATAAAAACTACTGGGCCGATTTAAAAAATTCTTTCACAGTTGGGAAGCTACGCTATCCCCGGGTGGCATAAGCTTTTTATCCGTTTTCCCACGGGAACGGAAACTACGCGGGTGAAACCGCGAGGCGTCTGCTAGTTAGTTGATATTTAAGATGGACATTTACTTAACTAGATTTCTGTCGAAGGAGTTTTTTTTATAAATAGTGAGATTCTTTCGCGGGGTAACACAATAAAGATGGACGGAGTGGAGGGAGGCTTCTGCCCAGTAGTGGGATAGAATAGACAAAAAAATGAGACTAGGTTGAACATAGTCATTGAATTGTCTAAAACTCGTTTGTGCCGAAAGTTATATTAATGTTATTCAGCTGTCTTCAACATTACCTCATGTTTTAATTTTATTTAAGCTGCTTAAAGTTACTATTAAATATTTTTATTTTAGACAATATCTATTATTATTGACAGAGTTGATTACGATTGATCCATAAATCCACAGGGGCCAAACCTGTGGCCTGATCAATATCTGTTAATTTCAATATGACCCGGCCTCTTGTCAGTCTTGGGAATTATGAAAATAATACCTTTGAAATGTACACCATCAACGTCTGCAGGCTTGTTGCTACTTCAACAATTATCTGGCTTACTTTACTAGGCAATGTAAAGTCCCATTACAGTCTTTAACTCAAATAAAACACGAGAAATCATCCCCAACTGCTAAACTTAGACAGTTTAAAAAGTTTTCTGAACATTACTTGTTTTTCTTATCGTAAGTTTGCATCAGGGAACGCTTGGTGTAATGTAGTGGGCATAAAAGTTGTTTACTTGTGTCTTAAGCGCTTTTTATAGCGGTTATGCACCGTGAAGAATATCATTTTGAGAGTACATTGTTATTACGGTTAGGGCGCGAATCGTCTTGCGCCATTTTTGTTGTAGAAATGATGAGTATCTATAAGTTCTATTAAGAAGATATGAATATACCCAATGATACCTTTTGGTAGATACGACAATCTATTTATCGATGCACATGCGAACAACTCTGCTTACATCATGCCACGACATTCGATTGTACTAAACCTTCATCATTTCCACCGAAAGCTGTTGAAAAAAGTGACGTGTACAGTACGACATAAAAGAGTAGAAATTAAATATTTGGGAACTAAAAGTTTTCATTTTCTGGCAACATCTAAAATGAGTACTTGAGCTGTCAATTTTTCTCGATCGGTTTCGATTTTCGTAAGAATTTTGGTTTTTGTGTGATATTTCCGAGTGTGGACAGAAAAACAGTGGCAAATCATGAATAAGGTAATTCGTGGAAGTGCCCGTGATATAGTTTACAAAGTTTATAATATGTGGTGTATAGCCGAATTCCAAGCTGGGAAGCTTCTATGCAACTTAGAAGATGTTTACCATCGTACAGCAAATTTTACTGGTAAGTAACTATTGAAAGTTACGCTAAACGTTAATTACAAACGATTAATACATTCAGGGAGCTACATTTTCGAACCACATATCATTAACAAATTATTTGTCTACCATTTTTGAGGTTATGCTAAGGTAAACAAATACCGTTGTTGTAGTTATAGCGCGACTTAACAACGTTGATAGTAAGGCAAAAACAATTAATGTAATTTATTGCGGATACGATTTTTTTTTGCTTTGCTATATTTGTTGATGCAATCGACTAAATGGAAAGAAACAATTTTAAAATATATTCACGTTTATTTACCGCGGAACTTCTTTCGTCATACTGACAGTGATTCTTTTATTTGCTTTTTTTAGGTGTTTCTGTAAGCACAGTGCGCAGAATCGTGCAACACGGCATTGAAAACGGTGGGAAATTCTCAACACCAGCTAAACACATGAAGGGTCGTCCCATGGTGCAGACAGCAGTGACGATGAGAGTGGTTCAGAAATCAGTGACGAATTAATACCAGAGCTTAAAATAGACTACACGAACTTAAGTGATCCCATGGAAGGTGTAGAGTATTTAGATTTTGATTTATTAGATTAGTTTATTATATTAATTTTAGTTAATATCTGAGTTTATATGGAAAGCAATTGATTATTAAAAATATTTATTTCTTTGTGAAATTGTTATTTTATTACTACTACATATTAAATATTTAATAAATATACTTATTTAATATATTTACTCATTTTTTGGTCTATGGTCGTACTAACTGGGTTGCTATCTGAGCGATTGTGGCGCCCTCATTTAATTTCTACTCTTTTATGTCGCACTGTAACTCTTTTTTTTGGTGTTCAATAAAGTATATTGTATTCTATTCTATTCACAGCTGGATAAAGGTCTCCACCTAGCGTCACCACTTCAGGTAGTCCTGTCTTTCTCGCATTCAGCAAATTCAAGCAGCATTCCACCTGATCATCGATTCAACCTTGTAGGAAGCTCTGCAATGGTACGCCTTGCGCTTGCAACATTAAAATCAATAAAAAAAGGTAAACAATAGCAAATACCTAAGTATAGTAAACCTACCAAAGAGTAGCCACAATTGTTTAAAAATCTGTTACCAATCCGAAAAACCTGATTGATCTGAGCTGTCATTTTTCCCGAATCAAAATGATTGAATTCAATTTCGATCAAAGAAAACGAAGTTTTTTATCTCACGGCTAACAAACTGTCGGGTGCTTCTATAACTGATTAATAAAGCCGCGAGGACCTCTGCACTGTGGACCCATTTGTTCGCTTCTTGTTCAGAACACCATTTATTACAGGATTCCATTATTCAACTAAGAAATTTCGTATTTCTGTTCTTATGTTATATCTATTGTTAAATTGATTTCGTCTACCGGTTGACGAATCCTTAGATAAAAAAGTGTTATTTTTCATTTAATTTTCAACATATTCCCGTGGTTATTATTTTTTATATTTTTTACCGTTTCGATCGATAAAGTGATCGTAAGTGTTTTTAAGAGTCATATTTCTAACTAATAAATAACTTTTAAAAAGCTTGTTATTTTTTAATGTACCTATTCCACACTCTTTAAAATCTTATCACATTATACTACTTTAGTCAAAAATTGACGATATTAACTAATCTAGAGCCCATAAAATGAATCTTAAGCTTCGCCTAACCTTTTATATAGGTAGGAATCATTCTTAAATTATAGAGAAACCTTTTGTGGTCTTCCTTCGCTTATAGAATTTGTTAATACAAAACCATTTTGGGTTTTACTAAAACATAATCTATGACCCTTTTAAAAACCATTTAGGTACATAAATCGTCATAAACTAACCAAAAACCATTTACGCGCCTGCTGAAAAATAACAGTAGCACATTCAAAACTAATTGCTAATCATTTTATCGTAGGCACAATTTATATTTGCGTTATAAAGCCGACTTATCGCCGGGGACGGGCAATATTGCCCAGTAAATTGCAAATATATTAAAACAAATTGCCAGAATTAATATTTGCTGCATTATTTTAGTGAAATATAATCCGGAGTTTTGATAAAGAGGCTGCTTATGCAAAATGTGGCGGTGTGTCTGGAACTTTATTTTGAGAACTGTTTTCAGTTTTCGGTCGAAGTTGAGGCAACAAACCGGAATTATATTAATAAGGCTGAAGGTTGTGCCCAAAATTTTAGGGTTTTTGAGGTGGCCTGTCGCACACTAATCATTATTGTGTGGGAAATCAGCAATTCGTATTAAAACAATCGCTTAATTCGCTTAGAGCCTAAGTGATTTTAATTTTTAAGTTAATTTAATGTCATTTTTGTTGCTAGATGTTTTTTTTTATTTATTTATATGAAGGCCTTGTGAAGTCTATCATTTGGATCGTTTTTGAAATCAGAAGAGTTTAGTTTATTTTCTTTAATGTCGCACCTACCATTGCACCACCTTCAGGAAAACTGGTACAAAGTGGATATTTTGTCGTTAAAACCTTCTTTTTGTTTGGTTAGTGTTTTGTGTACTTGCGCATAATGTTAAGATAAATAAGTAAAACGGAGAAAATAGTCATGGTAATTTATTGACACGTAAATAATTCTTATACGAGTAGATACGTAGGAATCGCGCAAAGTAAGCAGAGTTGCAACCTATAACCCTCTAAATTAGGGATGTTACGGAGGTTGGATTCCGATTCCGAAAAGTCGGTACTTCCAATTGTTTTTAAACCTCCGATTTCGGTTCCAAAACTTTTAAATCGGAAGTTATCAGAGGTCAATACGCAGTGGCGTGCGGCGACACGGCTGTGTGGCAGTCACAGACAACGCATACACACTTGTTTATATAATACTGATCACGATTTTAGAAAATTTGTTTGTTTTTTTTTGAACGCCTAGTTAGGTGTATCTGAGCTAAAATTAAAAAGGCTGATTAACAATGTATGTATTACTACTAGCTTCTGCTAGCAGCTTCGCCCGCGTGATAAGTGTTTTTTTTATCCCAAGGGAACATTATTCCGGAATGAAAAGTATACTACCTATGTGCTATTCCAGACTGTATTTGTTCCAAATTTCATCCAAATCTGTTCAAACCTATCTGGCGTAATTGAGTAACAAACATCCATCCAGACTTTCGCAATTATAATGATTTTAGTAAGATTTTTTTTAATTAAACCTGCTTTCTCTTAACACATTTTTGTTAAGCCTCCGCCTCCGATTCCGATTTTGGTTTCGGTTCCGATAAACAAAATTTTAAATCGCCGATTCCGGCTTCGGTTCCGATATCATCACTTCCATAACATCCCTACTCTAAATCAAAGTATTTTCTCGAATTCATTAAAAACGGTTACAATCATCTTCCAACCCCCTATGTTTCGTCTCTAAGTTAATTCAGTTCCTCTAATGGGCTACGGCGAGGGGTTTTTCGCAAATTAAAACTTTTACCGCAAAGTTAGCACTTCAACACTTTCCTAGTTAGCTGAAATTTATAAATTAACTGTTTCTGTTATTCCCGATAAAAGTTAGTTGGTTCGTCGGATGTTCTGAGCAGTTACCAAAGTTATTCGTCATAACCAACAGCTGCCATTTATTGATCCGTTTGAAATGAAATTTTTAACAGGAAATTATCATCTAAACTTCTATTATTGTGAATGCCTCGTTCGTTGGTCATGCTTCTGAGTTCGATTCCCGGTCGGGTCAAGTGTTATTGGGTTTTTCCATTCGAAATTTTTAACGTTGTACTATAAATATCAACGTAAATACTATCTCATAGCACAGATAATATAATACTAACATGCAGAAGAAACTGTGTCCACGTAATTAGCGTTTTTAATCTGATTATACTGATTATTCTTAAGTACCTACTTCGATCGCGTTCGGTTTCGTTCCACGCCTATAGATGGTGTTAGCAGCGACTTGCAAGTAAAAGGGTTTTCTACGTTCGTGACAATTTTTTTTTTTAAATACGGTTACGATTTGTTTTATAGTATTTTTTGCAAGTTTTTACAGTTTCATTGTACCAAAATGTGTTACAATACAAATTAAAAAATCAGGTGGCATGGTTCAGAATTTAAAAACCGCGCCATCTATTGAAATCAATTTTAAATGATCCGTTCAAATAATCTTTGGAATGTGAATTAAGACCCCAATATTCTATAATTTTGTACTTAGAAGAGTTGTATAAAAAATAATTTCTATGATCACTTCTAGAAAATGTGAATTTTACACATAATTAATCTACGGACATTTATTTAAAACAAATTTCTTGTTTAGCGCTGGGACCTCGTGCTTATAGAATAATAATCAACATAAGTAGGTAAGTACCTAACACTAAGTAAGAATTGAATTGAAAACAACAAATTTCCACACGAAGTCCGCGCCTGTTCTCAATTCAATTTATTCATCATTATCATTAATTTTATAAAGGTGATTACAAAAATATATCCACGTACGTAAATATTCGAAATTTTATTTTTTATTTTTTTTATTATATCAAAAATCCGACTGTCTTAGAAGCGATCTAAAAAAATGAAGAAAATCATACTGCGCAGTCGGGGGATATATAATAATTATATATGGTTGAGGTCAGCCAGCTCGAGAATATGACAGTATTCTCCGACTGCACAGCATGTTTTTCTTCATCTTTTTAGATCGCTTGTTAGGCAGCCCGTCTGCCTTTTTTTAGACAATTGACTTTTTAGTATCCAATATTATTATTTATATTATTTTTATTTCCCTGTCTTATTTCTCTAATAAAAGAGATAAAAACTGTGATAATACAATATTATGAACCAATAATCGTGCCTAACCCGTCACGAAATTATTAATGGTAAAATGTATGTCAACGCCATCTCCAAAAAGTTAAGCGTACTACATACCCAATCCACTCACCGCTTGAGAATCAAGTAAAACTGTAGCTAAGTTAGCTACGTGTAAATACGACAGATGGCACTGTACACTGTATGTTATGACTTGTAACCTAGATGGCGCGAAGTGAACATTAAATGTACTGCATTAAAATAAGTAATTTATTTGCCTTTATAATAATTAAAACTGTTCTGATTAAGATACGTATACCTTTTCAACTGGTGTGCTAATTATATTGTAAGAACGTAACAGTGCTATAGGATTTCAGTTCATAATACCTTCACATAAGCCTGATACATAGCCACTGCTAGGTTTCAGGCAATACTGCTTTACCAAGACTTCAAATTTACGTACTGCTGCGTACTCGTCTCTAAGAACGTAAAGTTTCACAACCACCATACATGCTATAACTACTTGTAGTTTACTATCATACCTACGTTAATATTGACATGTCGTGAAATTGATGTTGTTTCGATAGTTTCGATGCACCAATTCAATTATACTATGATAATAAATCGATTATGTGTACTTGTTCAAGTTAGATACTTGAACTACAAAGAACGTAAGCGGCGTGAACCATGTTTAGATTGGTAGCTGTTTAGAATTTGTTGCGTCCCGAGACTCTAGAGTTTTAGTAGGCGTTTCGGCCGCTGAGTTACAACCTATCCGGTTGAAACAGGAATTTCATTAAGTTAAATATTTTTGATCTGTAGAGTTTAATAACATGAAAAAAATATAAATTCCTCTTTTGTTTTTTTAGTTAGATGTTTGCTTTAGCATTAATATACCCAAACTACCAGGATCAAGAATAATAATAATCATGAAGAAGTCTTACTGCTTGCGGGGCTGGAATCATTACCGTTAAAGAGTACCTTAAGTACCAGGCGAAAATGTTTCCATACAAACGTAGTCTAGGGATTATTCCACTGTTTGACGATGTACGTTCAAAATAAAAAGTGATACCAATTTGTCTCATCATTATCTAGACCTGTATTGACGCAAAAATGTTAAAAAAGGAAACATTTGAAAGTTATGAGCGTCGAAAGTTCGACATTTTGACACTAATTTTAACGCATTTTTGGGCGCGAATAAATACCATAAGAAGATGGAAAATTGCAAAACGGCCTCCATACAGGGATAGATTAGAAGTTTAACAATGCAAATAATTTCATTTTGAACAGATAGATTTAGTAATTTTTTCATGATATCTAGACTGCCAAAGGTCTGTTTATAAAATTTCGCACGCTCGGTTTCGTCCTAAATCATTATCCATTTCGCTACAAATTTGCAAAAGTGTGTATTTGTACGCGAACTAGCTTCCTACTGGTCATCACATCATCTATCTCTTCCGCACGTGTTGTCGGTTGTTTTAAAATGCATTTTAACCCCGCGCACAAAATAGTTCGTGCCGTCGACTAGTGTACCCTTAAAGTTAAATATTTGGCTATGAAGTATATTTTTGCCAAGATTTTTGACCTAGGCTTAACCAAAAACACCTCAATGTTTACAAAGTCATCCCATAAAAAAAGTAATAAGCTTAAAGTCGCTAATTCTGTACGTAAGTCGTCATTTGCCAAACCTTTACCGAAATAAATATATTGGAGTCGGTTACCACTCCAATCGAATGAAGCTGTATTTTACATTTTTACAGCTTCTTCTGTACCCAACCCTGTACTCAAATTTGTCTTAAAATGAAGTCATCCTTTAAAACCGCAACAGAATCATGTCAGCCCACAAAATGAATAGTTCGGAGGCTTTGTTTATAGGCTGTAGCAACATCGTTTAGTGTGTCAAGTATGAATGACCGACTGCTTATAATTGCTCGTCTAACCACAGCTTTTAACTGCCTAAGAATAGGCGTAGACTTTGCAACTTGTTGCTTGTGTATGTATCTATCTATATTTTTGCTTGTACCATCATCTTCATTATATTTTTGCTTCCTGCCCTTGTCTCATGGCACTTGGGGTCGGCGCAACTCCTTTTCTTCTTCCATTCCATCCTGTTATCAAAAACTTATACATCTATTATTAAAAAAAAAAAGTTTTTCTTAGCTTAAGGCGCCTCCCCGAGCAAAACCCCACGCTTGTCGTTTTTGTGCAGTTTTTAAGAGCTATCTAGTCTTTATTTAAAAGGAAATATCAATTAATAAAAATACATTAAATTTCTACATAATTTTGATTCTAAAATGGTTGTACACTTTTTTTTTAAAGAGGTATATGTTTCATTAATCTCCTTCCAACAAAACCATAAAAATGTGAAATAATTATTGATAGCATGCATCTCCTCGTAAAGTGTTCATTAATAAATTTTTACACTAACAGTAATGGATAGACAATTTGGTAACGAACATTTTGTAAGTTTTATTTTTTTCAAAAACCAATATTCGATTTTATAAAAAAAATATTCAAAAATCTGGGCGTATTCGCTACCGTTATTCATGCGCAACCAATGCCGCTAGGCCAATAAGAATGCTCATATCTCATGCTGATTTTTTGGTCAGGGTACGGCCTTAAACACTTGAATTTTATTTATTCTAACTGTAGTCTCGCGTTTGACCACTATCTCGCCTGTTGGTAAGCGATGATGTCATCGGCGGTAAAACAGGCCTGGCTAGAAGCAACTCATTCACTCTTGACTTAAATACCCCAAGGTTGTAGCTATCAGGAAACATAGACTCCGGCAGGGAATTCCTTTGCTGTACGTACAATGAAAGTATTAGCAAAATGCTTTGTGCGTATGGGTGCGATATGTCCACTATGTACCGATGGCGTATTGCCAGGCGGTCGAACCTTCGGTCGAGTCTTCAAAGAAGTTGCAGCGTTGGAAGTCCTCCCACTAGGTGGGCCGGGATTCCGCTGGTGATACTTGGAGGACGCCTATGTTCTGCAATAAACGTGTTTCGCCAGAAACTATGATGAATAAAATTGTTGTGGATGTTTATCAACAACAGTTGTAGATACAAATCAAACATCACATATTGCTTAATACCTACCTTGCAATCGCAGAATGGTTTTCCTTTCAATCGCAATCTCATTTATGATGATCGATAGACTTATGTCCGCGTTGGAATATCACAATAATTTTATCACCAGTTAAATATCATCAAAACAATGACGTGAAATCTGCGCCATAACTTAGTATACTTTGTCAAGTGAAAGGCCTGTCCTTGCTATGTTTACAGCTGCCATTTTACGCCATAAATCATGGCATCATAGGTAATACACGCTTTGTCTCTTTGTGCTTGGTTATGGCAGGTCTACTTGCGAAACTAAGAGATGTGGATCTTCGTATTGTGAAGATATAAAAGGGATGTTGATTGAGTGATTAAAAGAATGAAAGAAATGAAAAGATTTCTAATTGCGAAGAACCGTGAGGGTAATATTTTATACAAACCGCGCTCACTTATTTAGCACTTTAGAACTCTCTTTGAGTTCTAAAGTGATATTCAGCTTAGAATTTTAGAGCACTCTTTGTGCTAGGTCTGTCTAAAATATTAACCTCATGAGTCTTCTCTCGATACAAAGGTAAAATTGAATGTAAATAATAAAACTTAGAATTACTTTTCGATTACAATATTTATAGGGAAATACAAAGAAAGAAAGAAAGAAAAAATGTTTATTTGTGACCCGCACAGGAGACACGAGATATACAAAACACAAACAATAATAATAAAAAATAAAAATTACCCCGTGCGAGACCAAAAAGGCTCCTATCTCAGCATACACACTATCCTTCTCCGTGAAAACCTTGTCCGAGAAATTTCGGCTCCGGAGTAGCCGTAGTACTTCTTGTAGGGAAGTTTAGGCACTACATTCGAACTCTCTCCGTTATAATCTGTCATAATTCAAAACATTTTAACTCGATTTTCAAATCACGGACACGTATCGGATGTAATGCGTTAAATCTACACTGTCATTTTATACAAAAATAACTACACGGAAAAGATTATTGTATAGGTAGTGTTTTGAAAATGAGTGACCACATAACAATGTCAATCAAAGCCGAATTTGAATTTTAATGCAAACGGCTGATAGGTTGAGAAATCAGGTATGGTCTAGTGTGAATGTGACTAAGCCAATATACATTTCCTTGCATAATATTTACTAATTAAGTTAAAAACGGAAGTTTGGAATGCATAATCATTTGTTTATCATCGTCCATTTACCTCTAATAAATTGATATGTCGAAAAATATCGTTAATTGCTAAGTGCTTACACATAAACAATCCATAATTATTTACTTTCAAATATTTTTATTGATTAATATCTTCAACCAACGTCGTTAAAATCGTCTTTTTGTTCAGTTTTTGTCGAACTGAATTAAGTTCCCACACTCATATTTTCTCGTAAAGGTTCTTTCCATAGATAATACATTTATCATAATTTCAGCGTTGGACATAACATTTCTTTCAGACTTCCATGTTTGTTCAGTCAACTGTCTACTTTTCTTCATCATTATCATCTTTTCAGTCAAAAATGTCCACAGCTGGATTTAAGGCTCTCCCAAACGTCACCATAACGATCGTTCCTCTATGTAAGTCTCGCATCCATGGGACACCTGTGATCTTCACTACGTCATCAGCCACCTTAAGGAATGCCTTGCAACCCTGATTCTTCCAGTATGCGACCACCAATCCCCAATAAAGAACCTTTCGTCGACAGTACTCCCTGTACTCCGTGTTCATCTGCTTATGCATGCTGGTCTTTGTTGTAGTCGGTGCTAATTCGTTCAACTGGGATCTGACCCTACTATAATTGGGAATGGGTATACTATCGCCGGGTGTATGGCTAATTTTGTATGGCATCCGTGGGTTGAAGTTTAAACTCAGAGTTAAGACATTTATCGTGAGCAAGAAAAGTGCGTATGTCTTCGCCAGATTAGCACAATAAAGTTATATTTTTAATGGTTTTTTTTTAATTTTCATCCAGAAAACTGCACTTCAGGATAGGCATTGTTTCTGAACGAAAGCATTTATCATCATCATCAGCTCCCACTGCTGAGATACAAGCCTCCTCTCTGTGTGAGGGGATGGGTCGTAATCCAACACGCGGACTCAGTGCGTGTTGGTAGATGTCACATGTCTTCCAATGTTTGGTTCTAGGACATGCCGGTTTCCTCACGATGTTTTCCTTCACCGTTTTTAAGAGCAGCGGTGATGAAATAATTTACTAAAAGCGCTTTACGCCTGCCTGGGTTCGAACCCACGACCTACAACTTGTAAGTCGCGGCTAATACCAGCCACCACTGCTCGACAAAGTATTTATGCAGCAAAGCATTTCAATATAACGTCAATATTATTTAATTCTGACTGCGTGAATTGCAATTATAATCCGTTCATTCACTCTATTTCTCTGATCCAACTCTCAAACTGAACGGAAAAAGCCATAGAGTACTTTTTTCAAAGCTCTGTAATTAATTCAATTTTTTCCTAACAATAAACAGTCATAACAGTTTAGAACTGTTTTTTTATCATCCTCCATCAGGCCTTGGAAGCGAAACCACATGAAAAATAAAGTGAACCTATTTACGATTTTACAAAGTTGATCAACACAATAATCACCGGTATTGCACATACCCAAGTTACAAGTATAAACAGTAATTATTGCAAATTCTATTAAAAAGTTAACCGTATCAATGACCGTCATAAATTCATAAAAGACATTATTTCAGATTTTTTGCTCATTTCATGTGTGTTAGGTGTTACCAAATAACATGTTATTTGAATTCTATGGGTGTTTAATTGTCACTTTAGTTTCCCTAAGTATGTAATTAAAATGTTGCTGGAGTTAATTGATAAATTTGGTTGATAAACACTTCTTTTTTGCCAAATTCTAGCAAATACAGATGAATCTCATGCAATAACACCTGTTTTTTTGCCGTTAGATATAATTTTGATGTCGTCATTTCAATTTCATGTTTTTAACGCCATAGTGGGGAAAATAGCACAATCGCGTAGCGTGTTGTACAAAAGATTTAGCTAAATTTCTTTGTGTGCTAATTTATGAACTTTATGAATATCTAAAATGTTTTATTACCTAATATTTATTTTAGAGGCACAGCAGCAGGCTGTAGATGATGAATTATTCATAACTCATCTTCATCTGTGTAGTCTTTCCCTAACTTGATAATTGCAAAAAGGTTATACAGATGTCAACTGTGGGATTATTTTTGCCAAATTCTAGAAATATAGAGATGAATCACATGCAATAACACCTCTTTTTTGCTGTTAGACATAATTTTGATATCGCCATTTCAATTTCATGTTTTTAACGCCATAGTGGGAAATACTAGTAAGGTTGACCACGGCACAATTGCATAGCGTATGAACTTTGTGAATAATACATAAAATTAAATAAAAATAAAATGAAAATAGCGTTTATTGCTTTTCATAAATATTAAAAAAAATACTATGTTTGTTGCATTTAAAAAATAATTTAAATTTATTTTAAATTAATCAGCAACCGGTTAATCTTGTCTTGCGACAAAGGCCTCCTCTAAAGCTTTCCATTCAACTTTATCTTTTGTTTTCTTGTCCATTCTGGACCAGCTACTCTTTTTATTTCGTCTTCCCATCGAGTAGTCTGAAGCCCTTTATTTCTGTTTCCATCTCTTGGATACCACTCGGTTATTAATCTTTCGCTCTTATCATATGACCTGTCCATTTCCATTTCAGAGATTTATGCACATTTTCTACATTTTTAAATTTTGTTCTAAATTTGATTTCATCCAGCCTTACTCTGTCTCTTCTCTTGACCCCAATTACGCTTCTTTCTATGCTATTCTGACAAACATTTATTTTGTTTAAAAGTTGTTTTACAGCCATATGTTAAGCAAGGTAGGAGGATGCAAACATCATATACTTTTCGTTTATCTTTGATATGTATGTCCTTATTTTCCATGATTTCGCGAAGTGACCAAAACCTTTTCCACGTGTTGGCAACTCTTCTATTTATTTCCCTATTCATTGTGACCGCTGAGGATATTAGTTGTCCTAGATAGATATATTCATCTACGTATTCTATTTATTTACCGTTCACTATTATGGGCACTAGTTGATTAGAATTGGTTATGATTTTGGTCTTCGTTATGTTCATGAACAGCCCTGCAATGGCACTTTCATCTGATAGTTGTTATATCATTATTTCTAGATTTGAGATTGTCTGGGCATTCTGAAAACAAGATAATGTCGTCCGCGAATCTTAAATGGTTTAAGGTTTCGCCATTTATGTTAAGCCCGTACTTATCCCAATCCATATTCTTAAATTTGCTTCTAGAACTGCATAGAACAACTTAGGTGAGATATGATCCCCTCTGACGAACTCCTCTGTTGATGTGAAATTCTTCCCCTTTTCTGTCTAGCTTCACTTGTGCAGTGCTTCTTGAGTATATATGTTTTAGTAATCTTATATATTTTACTTGCATTTCCTGTGTCCGTAGTGCGTCCCAGATGTATTCATGCTCCAGAGAATCGAATGCCTTGAATATCTATGAAAGCCAAGTAATATACTTTATTATATTATTTGTATTTCTGTAACACATGTCTCAAAACAGGAATGTGGTCTATGGTGGAAAAATTACTTCGGAATTCTGCTTGCTCTTTCGGCTGGTTTGCGTCAAGAGTGGTCGCGATAGTATTATTTTGGAAAACACTTTGTAAATGTTTGACATTGGACTTACAAGTCTGTAGTTTTTAATACTTCCTCTGTCTTCTTTTTTATGTAATAATATTATTGTTTCTTTTGTCTAATCGGTTGGGATATTTTCGCTCTCCATGATTTCATTAAATATGTCTATTAGTTTTTGGGCAAGTACTGGCATAGTGGTTTTAAGAAGTTCGTTTGTTATTATTTTATGGTCTGGTCCGGGTTCTTTTTCAAGCTTTTGTAAATGTAGGGTGCCTTTTCCTCCTTCAATATTGCTGGTAGTATCTCCAAATCGGTCGATTTTTCTGCTGCTATATAGAGTTCTACAATAGTCTGTGGCAAAGAAAGTAAATACCGACACACTTTTAAGAGCCTATCATGGATTGGTCGCTTCTATTTTGAGGTATGATGTTGTTTTTTGGGGACAGTCAACTAATAGAGAACTTATATTCAGGATGCAAAAAAGGTGTATACGATCAATGTGTGGTCTAAGAACAACAGATAGTTGCGTTCCTTACTTTAAAAAAAATAAAATACTGACTTTTTCATCTTTGTATGTATTGGAAACTGCATTATTTGTAAAATCTAATCAACAATTATTTCAAAAATTTGCAGCAGTTAAGAAAACCCCAATTCGTGCCCATTAAGAGAATTTGTTATGTCAATACAAGTGTAAAACTGCTTAATGAAAAAGAGTTTATTTGGTATTGCTCCAGATATTTATAATAAAATACCTGATAATATTAAAAGTCCCTTCAGGTTATATTATTGGAGAAGAACTATTACAGTGTAGATGAATTTTTAAACGATATTTCGCTTGTATAGAATTCTGAATGTGGTTTTTTTTTCCTGTCTTTCTTACGTAAATTGAATAAGACACATAGTGTTTTTGCCATAGTGCCATATGCCATTTACCATAGTGCCATGCCATAGTGTTTTTAATGGAATTTTAAATTGTGATATAGTGATTTTTTATTGAATTCTAATTGTGACATAGTGTTTTTTTATTGAATTTAAATCTTGACATTGTAATTTCAATTTAATTTAAATTTTGACATCGTGATTTTTTATTGAATCTAAATTTTGACATTGTAATTTAAATTTTGATATTGTATATTTTTTTTGTATTGTTTGTCTAGTGCAACAAATTTTGTACGCCATAAATGGCAAAACATGTAGCAACCTCATGTTAATACGAGACCTTCATACTGTACTCATGTTTTACAAAATAAATATCTTATCTATCTCTTGTGGTTGAGTTCTTTAAGAGCCTTTATTACATCTCCAGTTTTTCTATGTGCCTTATCAGTGTGTTTTGTCTCTTTAGTTTTATACCCTTCCTTATATTTGAATTTATTTAATTGCTAAGTTCTGCAATTCTTTCAATTTTCCTTTCTTTGAAGAAGTTCTTTTCTCACAAGTAGATTTTGTGTTTCTAGAGATAAAACTATTTACCTTCTGCATTTGTTTTTCTTGTCTCGGTCTCAAGTAAATTCACAATTTTGTCATACTTTTCTTGCGTTGTAAGACTTCTCTCTCCATTTATGTCCAATGATGATTTTGAATTAGTTAGTAGAGTGTCATTGTGAACTACGCATTTTAGAGCAGCGTAATTCGATTGGCACGTTCTTCTTTTATTTAACCTGTGCCATTGCGAGCACCGCTCGAATAATTCTGTGATCAGTATTGAAATTTAGATTTTTACGATGGATGAGTCTTTAAATGATTTTAGTCTGTTTGATATTATAAAGTCTATTTCATTTGTATCGATTCCGTTGGGCGATCTCCAGGCCCATTTAGTTATCCGTTTCTTTTTATAAAGCTATTCAGAATACTCAGGTTGTTTTGTGACGCGAAGCTAATGATTCTGTCGCCATTCTTAGTTCTTTCCTCATATCCGTACTTGCCTATGATTTGTTCTTCTCATATTTTGCATTCTCCTATCTGTCCATTGAAATCACCCATTATAATAATATTCTTATGAGCGTCTTGGATGGTCGTTTGTAGTTCATTATAAAATTTGTTTATTTTAGCTACATAATTTTTTTGTCTGACTCCGTTGATGAATGATGAATAGGAATTATTCATAATTCATCTTCATCTGTGTGGGATTATGTTTTTACTAAATTCTAGAACTATAGAGATGGATCACATGTAGTAACACCTCTTTTTGCTGTTAGGCATAATTTTGATGTCACCATCTCAATTTCACATTTTTAACGCCATAGTGGGTACCTAATACTTGTAAGGTTGACCATGGCACAATCGCATAGCGTTTTAACTTTATGAATATCTTAAATGTATTATTACCTTTTATTTATTAATAGCTCGTGGCTAAATAATAACAGCCGCACTGGTCGATCATCAAGGTTAAGCAACGCTTGACGAGGTCGGTCGGTGGATGGGTGACCATTTTCAACATACCGAGATTTCCTCCGTGCCTCTGAAAGCACGTTAAGCCGTTGGTCCCAGCTGTCATTTGTATACCTTTGACAGTCGTTACAAGTAGTCAGAAGCTTGAGATCTGACACCAGTCTTGCCAAGGGGTATCGTGTTACCCAGTTACTGGGTTGTGGAGGTCAGATAAGCAGTCGCTTCATGTAAAACACTGGTACTCAGCTGAATCCGGTAAGACTGGAAGCCGACCCCAATATAGTTGGGAAAAGGCTAGGCAAATTGATTTATTAATGAGGCACAACCACAGGCTGTAGATGATGAATTATTCAAAATTCATCTTCATCTGTGTTGCCTTTTCCCAACTTGATATTTGCGTAAAGGTTATACAGATGTCAACTATGGGATATTTTTTTTGCCAATTTCTAGAAATATAGAGAAGAATCACAGGCAAAAACACCTCTTTTTTGCTGTGAGACGGTATTACGTGTAAGGTTGAACATGGCACAATCGCATAGCGTATGAACTTTATGAATATCTTAAATGTATTATTACCTATTATTTATTAATGAGGCCCAGCAGCGGGCTGTAGATGATGAATTATTCAGAATTCATCTTCATCTGTGAAGCTTTTCCCAACTTGATAGATGCGAAAAGCCTGGGCAGATGTTAACTATGGGACTATTATTCAAATAATTGAAATAAAACTTGTACATAAAATGATCAAAATTATAGTTTGATAAAAGTTAAATTTGAGATATTTTTTTTGGTTATATAATTTTTTTGAAGTTTTTTACATTTAAACATATAAGTGTCATATACTTTTGAAACCACCCACACGATGGGCTTGGAAAAAAAAACTAGGCCCCCACAATATGGCGCCAAAAATGCGCCAATTTTATGTAGCCAGTGACACTCACAAGATTACGAAGAATCGATTGACGTAAGAATCATTAAAATCAGCCAACGCGTTTGGTCTCTAAAACACCACATAGGAACACAAACATACATAAATAGACTGATAAACACATTAAATAGAGATTAATATTGAGATTTAAAAGTGATAAACTGATTGTTATAGATTCTTCTTCCGCCTGATAAAACTGTTAATCCAATCAATGGCAATCTATACTAATCTATACTTTATTATAATTATAATATATATAATATTATAAAGCTGAAGTTTGTTTGTTTGTTTGAACGCGCTAATCTCAGAAACTACTGGTTGGAATTCAAAAATTATTTTTGTGTTCGATAGTCCATTTATAGAGAAAGGTTATAGACTCTATAACATCACGCTACGACCAATAGGAGCGGAGCATAAATGAAAAATGTTGCAAAAACGGGCAAAAATATTCCTTTTTGAAAGCTTCCGTTGCGTTAATTGCGTGCTCTGTATAAGCGGTTAAAATACGCAAATATCATGTATGATGGAATTGTGCCTGTTTAAAAGTTCTAAAAAAAATCCGCAACAGCATATGTCTATCTTTTAAGATTGACTCACTATAATCTTTTTTATGGTAATCAAATTTGTTCATTTGCGAAGGAGTTTTATCAACATTTAAACTAATATTATAAAGTTGAAGAGTTTGTAGGGTAGGTAGGGTAGGTAGTGGTAGGTAGATAGATAGCCAGTTGACGGGAAAGAAGCCGCAGGGGCAGCTATTGTAACATAAGTACCTGATACAAGTATGTTACATCGTACTTTGTTAATCGACGATTGACAATTGACCTACTGCAAAAAGTTTTCAAAATACAAAACAAAATTGTTATTACCACCCCGTCGTAAAATGCCCCGTTTGTTTCGTCATCGTGACTGCAAAGCGTAGAAGCCCCGGTTCGATTCCTGGGTCAGGCAATGTGTTATAGGGTTTAATCTTTAGGCATTTCTTAGTGGCAGATCGGAGTTTAGAAGTTGTCATAATTCAATTTACCCTTGGTCTTGAGACTGATCTCTCTCCATCCGTGTCGAGTGGTCGTCCCTTCGAATTATGAGAGTTAAGTGAACAGAGATGCACCTGTGTTTGCGCACACACTTGTACGCTATAATATCTCCCTCAGTGTTGGCTAGATTCCGTTGAGATTGGCTGCTGTGCTGTGACCGAAATTTGGTCTGGAGGACTATATTATACGACTGTCATAAATATTGTCCGATTTCTGGCTTACCCTTGGTTTCTAGAAATAGATTATTTTTAAAGCGTTACAAATAAGATGCTGACAGCCAAATTGGATGCAGCTACTACTTTTTATCAATATGCTTACTACCAATTAATATAGGCACAACACTTCTAATCACTTCCGTCCGCTCATAGTGTTCGTTGTGCAACCACACTCTTTGCGGATCCCGCGATACTTTGTCGCACGTTGTCACGCATCGTATCGCTCGAAGGCCAAGGTCTATAGCCAAGGTCGAAGGCGTTTCTTCACGTACGATACAACAATTAATATCGTTAATTAATTGTATTATAGGCTGTATGTACATTAGCATTTATTTATAGGAGGTTGATTGCTTTTGGTTAGGTCAGTTGGGTATTGGAAGTATCAAATAAGGCTTGTGGTAAATGAAACCATCTAGAATTGCGTTTCGTATTTGTGAACGAACTTACGATACAGTCCACGAATAAGACGAAAAGTCCGAAACTATTTTTACAGACTTCAAAAATGAGGTGGTTATCAATTCGACTCTATTTTTTAAAGTTTGTTACCTCAGCACTTTTTACTAGATGAACCGATTTTGATGATTCTTTTTACAAGCTTTTAACTAACTTGCACTGTATTTATGTATGTTTGTATGTATGTAAGTGTGTTCGGGTCAAATCTTGCAGCTGAATTTTAAAGCAGTTATCCTCCACCGATTAAGATGAAATTTTGAGTACACGTTTAGTTTGGATGACAATGCATGGTTAGCTAAGTGACGTCATTCTAAAGACAATATGGCGGACGGCTCAAGATTGCGGATTAGTTATTTTTTGTGCGCTGCCATGATATGGGTATCAAATGAAAGGGTTTACTGAGAAGAATACGAAAAAAGCTTGTACTAAAAAAATATTTTTTAATGAATAAATTATTTTAGTTGAAAGCTGGTACTTCTCATGGTAGTAATATACAACAACTCTCGGGATTGCTGCAATCGCATTTCTGTTTATTGTTTACGGTTACGCCATTTTATAACATATCATCCCGCCGGTACGCTCTAAATGGGTACACACATGTGTACAGTTCACCCTGGTACATTCTCATTAGTTGTTATATTGTGTTCAAGTTTAAGTTATTCGTGTAATCTATTCTGGCATAACTTTGTGCATTATAGGTACCTTACTATAGGACTTGCTCATTATTTACCCACAACTAAAAAGTGACAAACAACTTCAATTTCGGAAGTCGGTGTCAAAAAACGAAAAAACAAAAACAATAATACCGACAACCGAAATTGAAGTTATTTATCACGTTGTAGTGATTTTTTTACAGTCGGTTGTATTTTTTTGTAACAAAGTTTTTTTGTGATAATTATTATCTTTATATGATTTTTCCCACAATAGCTTTTGGCTCTCAAACATAGTGTAGCTGTGTATCTGTGAAAAATCTTTATATTCGAATCAGATACTTAAGACAAGTGACATTATGTCAACGAAAGTGTCGCGATAGCGATTGGTAAAAGTCACGTGATCAGTAGCTCACATGTTACCATTTTGATCATCGCCATCGCTTATAGATTGACATTTTTGCCATCGCTTATAAATTGCCATTTTCGCCATCGCTTATAGATTGACCTTTTCGCTATCGCTTATAGATTGACCTTTTGTGTAACTATAGCCAAGTTGACAATCTACAATCGCTAACGCTAGTAGAAAACGAACCAATGTATCGGAATGACAATTTGGAATTTATTTTATTGAAGTCATGCTGACTTGACCTCTATGGATCTTCTACTATTTTAAGCCATGAACCTTAATATATCCTTGCTTACGCAATGGCTTAGCATTGGTGCCCCAGTTGCACCTAACGGCTGTGGCTTAGGAGTTGTACGTCTTCCCCACAACAGCTCTCAAAACGATTCGAGCAAATCTTGAGCAAACGAAGAGCCTAGAAGCAAACATTTCAGACTTGTGATATCCAAAATAGCAACTAAGACGTAGAAGAAGACTGAGAGGACATAGGCCTCTTCTTTGTAAGAATATAGAAGAAGCCTGTGTTAGGTTGAGTATGCAAAAGCGTGGCAGTAATATGGGGTTGTATTGGGCAGATCTTTCAAAAGCCTGTCTCAAAATCACTTAGCCAGGAATGCTTTAGAACTGTACACATACCCACCGTATCTACAAATTAAACTCCTGAAATGATCTGTACTAGTTGATTCTTCAATAAGAAATTTGTTACTCACAAGATAAATACTTGTACCTGACCGGACTAGAAGTTGGCACATAATAACTCGATTATAGGTATAATTATTTATTTAAGTTTATATCCTAGGAAAATATAGCGTGAAATATTGCACATTGTAAAGTACCTGCTAAGATTGATGGGTGTCATCGTCTGGTATCTATACTACGAGTATATCTATACTAATATTATACGAGTAAAGCTGAAGAGTTTGTTTGTTTGTTTGGACGCACTAATCTCAGGAACTACTGGTTGGATTGAACACCACGTTACGAATATAACATCACGTTACGACCAGTAGGAGCGGAGCATAAATGAAAAATGTAGCAAAAACGGGAAAAAATATTCCTTTTTGAGAGCTTCCGTTGCGTGCGCTGCGGTAACGGTTTAAGTTACGCAAAAATCATGTATGTAGGGTAGGTAGGGTAGATAGGTAGGTAGGTAGCCAGTTGATGGGAGTGAAGCCGCGTGGGACAGCTAGTATTGAATGTAAATAAGTAATACCTACTATTGATGGCAGCTGCCAAGTATTTCTGCTTAAGTTTGAGCGTCACTACATTTATTTTTTTTCTTGTGGAAGGTTTCTAGGCTAGGAAGAGCTACATAAAAGGAAAGGCACTATGTCTCTCTCTGTGGAATGCGTCACATACCTATTGCAAATTATCTCTTTATCTTTCTCACTTTTCTTCTTTTTTTTTTTTTTATCTTATATAGGCTCGCGCTTGACCACCATCTCACCTGATGGTAAGCGATGATGTGGCGATGTGGTGTGTGTTCTATGAAAGGTCTCGAAGAATCTTCTTTCTCTTCTACATCTTCTTTTCTTTTTTTATTTTCTTTTTAATTTTTCACGTCGTAGTGTTTTTTAGGGTTCCGTACCCAAAGGGTAAAAACGGGACCCTCAGTCTGTCCGTCTGTCACCAGGCTGTAACTCATGAACCGTGATAGCTAGACAGTTGATTTTATTGATTGAATTTGCACAGATGATGTATTTCTGTTGCCGCTCTAACAAAAAATAATAAAATAAATATTTAAGTGGGGCTCCCATACAACAAACGTGTTTTTTTTTGCCGTTTTTTTTGCGACAATGGTACGGAACCCTTCGTGCGCGTGTCCGACTTGCACTTGGCCAGTTTTTTTTACTGTCGGTTGTATTTTTTTGTAATAAAGCTCTTTTTTGTGATAATTATTATCATTATATGATTTTTCCCACACTAGCTTTTGGCTCTCAGCAATAGTGTAGCTGTGTATTTGTGAAAAATCTTTATAATCGAATCAGATACTTAAGACAAGTGACAATATGTCAACGAAAGCGTCGTGATAGCGATTGGTAAAAGTCACGTGATCGGTAGCTCACATGTTACTATTTTGATCATCGCCATCGCTTATAGATTGACCTTTTGCGTAAAGCCTCAGCACCAAGTTGTAGCCAAGTTGACAATCTACAATCGATAACGCTAGTAGAAAACGATTCAATGAATGGGAATGACACATCTGAACGTTAAGTCACGTGGTCAGACCATACAAATAGAAGGCGTTAACGATTGTAGAAAGAGATTCGATACGAAACGTTTGTAAACTGGCTAGGGGGGCTGGATTTCCAGAGATAACCCCATACAAAGAAATCTAGTTGCTCTATCTCACGAAGAAGGGTAACGTGACTTTTATGACGCCGACATAAGATTCATTTTGCTACGATTCATCTGTCATCGTGAGATAGAACTATAACATAAACAACACAAAAAACACAACACACAACATATTTAAAACTTTTGATGCCTGCTCATTCCACTAAGTTCTACGACAAATCGTTTACGGTCCAGGCTGTGCGATTGTGGAATGAGTTTCCGTTGCCTGTTAGGCAAGCCCAGGCACTGGCTTCTTATAAGATCCTAGTTAAAAACCACTACCTTTCTCACTAACGCTTTTATATTTGGATCTAATTTCTTTCATCATTGTTCAAAATATATATTCTTTTGTCCCTTCTTTCTTTGTATTTGATAACATGTAATATTATGTATGTATATATTTAAGTATATATGTATGTGTGTATTTAAGTTTATGGATAGTATTTAGTATAACAATATAGTTTTGTATATATTTTTGTTTTACTGTAATAGCAGTACACCACAGACTACCCCCTTTTTCATTATAAGGTCTTTCAGTCCATCCAAAGGTTGTCTGGTAGATATCGCTGTCAGCGATAAGACTGCCTTTGTACCCGTATAATTAAGTTTTGTACAATAAAGTATATTCTATTCTATTCTATAACCTTATCAATATACAAACAACACATGGTAACAAAAAAGATTACGATAAAAAAGAACACAAAAATAAACAGAAAATTCCTGCTTAGGATTTTACACAGACAGTCACACATTCGTCGCAATCAAATTAAAAAAAATTAAAACCCCGTCACATTTTTATATCAGGCTACATAATTTATCCAGTAGTAGACACGCTTCGATCGACAATCTATTGAAAACGTAATTCTGATGACGCGAAATATTACGAAAACAGACCGATTCAAACAGTATAACGCCCGTAACATTTGAACGGCTAGACCGATTTTCACCAAACATAACTAAAGTCACCTTTCAAACAAAAAAACGAAATCTAAATCGGTTCATCCGCTTAGGAACTATGATGCCACAGACAGATACACTAATACACAAACACACAGGTAAACACGTGGTAAAAAGATCAATGTAATGAGTTCTTATTAGCAGATTCTCAATGAAACTAAACAAAAAGTGGTTCTTGAATCGAGTTCCTTTACCTTTTTGGACTTTGGGCTTATTTTCAAGGTGAGACAAAATCACCGAACAAAGGTTTTGTTTTAAGTTAAACTTATTTGACATATAAACCTCTTATGCGGGCCGGCCCTTCGTTTATTTTACAAGCAACTGATGCAATGGCAGACTACTTAGTGCCTAAACAATTTTTCATAATTTCGCTACAACACTGTCAGTTGGTTCACTTAATTGTGTAGAACGGCTATTTATCGTGACAATCATGATGAAAGTGTCAGAATGGCCTTCACCCAGTCAGTTCAGTGTCTTCAAGTATTTAGCAAGTGATCTATAGGAGCTAGGATGAGTCGACAAATTTGTATTTTCACCTTTTATTTAGAGTTCACGGCGAATTGATTGTTTGAGCACGTGAGAATTGTTTTTTGATTGTCCGCTATTTGTTTTTCCAAGGTTTTATGAGTATTGAAGGATTTGTGTACCAGTGGTGGCCCAGTGGTATCGGCCGCGACTCACAAGTTGTAGGTCGTGGGTTCGAGCCCAAGTAGGCGCTTTTCTTTGTGTAAATTATTTCATCACCACTGCTCTCAAAACGGTGATGGAAAACATTGTGAGGAAACCGGCATATCCTGGAACCAAAAATTCGAAGACATGTGACATCCACCAACCCGCACTGGGCCCGCGTGGTGGATTACGGCCCATCTCACAGAGAGGAGGACTGTGTCCCAGCAGTGGGAACATTAATAGCCTGATGATGAGGAACAATATGTAACATTTAGTTACATAATGTGTAAATTAAATGTTCTAAATTGTTCGTTGCTATCTTCGTACAGTCTTATTAATAAAAATGGCGTAT
The DNA here is from genome assembly GCA_948252205.1 of Orthosia incerta. NCBI lineage: Eukaryota > Metazoa > Arthropoda > Insecta > Lepidoptera > Noctuidae > Orthosia > Orthosia incerta. The sequence continues at coordinate 26,299,286 of OX411746.1, forward strand.
TCCCAGCTTACTTCGAAGTTACTCTTGGACTAGCTAATCCCGGAGTAACTAAGGATTAACATAGATCTAGCAATGTTATTAATAAACATGGAATAACCTCGGACTAACTACTCATTTCTTAGTCTTGGATTTACGCGTAAGCTCTGGCAACCCAGTTGAATTTAAAAGTAAAAAGAATGAACCAGTGAATGAAAAAGAAGCAAGTTGAAGACATTATGTAGAAAAAAAAACTAAAAATGACATCTGCCATAGAGATTTGACAGTAAAGGTGGAGGATCCCTCCTTTTCAAATTAACGTATTACCTTTAAACTTAAAAATTACATAAAATGATGATTAATTAATTTGTAATTTCGTTGACTAAAGCTAAACAGCTGCCAATGACCTTTTTTTTTTAATGTTCCACATCTACGAAATAAAAACTCAGAGTCTATGTAATAATTGTGGTTGCGAGAGTTTTTGGCGGGATTTTTTCGAGTGTAGTTCCGCTGCTATTAATATTATTTGCAAATTGATTCCTAGTGGATATTGTGATATTAAATTGGTGTAGTTTTATGTCTCACTGGTCAATCTGTGAAAGCATTGACAGAAGCGATCTCAGGATAGTGGAGCGGAGAATTTTATTGTAGTATTGACTACCTCCCGCAAAGCTTACTGGGAAGGCTGACTTGATACAATTTGCTGCCAAATACTCCAAAAAACATTAGAATCTGTTGCATCCGCATTCTAATGCATACTTAAGAATTCCAAAAGGATATTATGCACTGAACACAAGGCGGTATAGTCTAAGACCTTAGCCTGCCCGAATAGGGCGATGCAAAAAAATTAAAAAAGTTGTGGTTGCCATAGTTACACTACTCTTTTTCCGACCTTAAACTAGCTGGCACCATGGTTTAACTTTTAGTCCGAGACTAGTGTCAGATTATTATAATCCCTCCTTATTCCGTGTTTATTAATACGGATTTTTGTTAGTACCAACCTAATGCTTGGAATAAAGTTATTCTTACCTTAGTCCACGTTTATTAATAAGACGGGTAGTGTTTTACTTACCATTAAGTAGGTAGATTGAGATTGGGATCGTACCTACTCAGTGCATTAGGAGATACCTATTTCCAACAGCGGACTGCAACAGTTTGATAATTATAAGTTTCATTATATTTAATCTTATTTCTTTGTCTAAATAATTAATTATCATTTCGTTATTTGTGTTATTTTACATAAGGAAACTTATAAAAACATAACTGCGTTTAGTGTACGATTTTATTACGTTTATTTATTAAAATCTTTTATTGATATTATTAATTTAGCCAAGGTTCTGAAAATAGTACACTTACATGAAAATAAATGGCTTAGTTGCCTTAAGGTTACACTAGTCAACGGCACGAACTATTTTGTTCGCGGGGTTAAATGCATTTTATTTTTAACCGACAACACGTGCGGAAGAGATAGATGCTGTGATGAGCAGTAGGAAGCTAGTTCGCGTACGAATACACACTTTTGCAAATTTGTAGCGAAATGGATAATGATTTAGGACGAAACCGAGCGATTTATATGCATAGTTGAACTACTAATCTATCCCTCTTCGTCTATCGTATATCTATCGTCTTCTTATGGCATTTTTTTCGCCCAAAAATGCGTCAAAATTAGTGTCGAAATGTGGAACTTTCGACGCTCATAACTTTCAAATATTTTCTTTTTTTACTTTTTCGCTTCCATACAGGGCTAGATAATCATGAGACAAATTGATATCACTTTTTATTTTGAACGCACATCGTCAAACAGTTGTATAATCCTTAGACTACGTGTATGGAAAAAATTTCGACTAGTGTAACCGGTAATAGGTGGTACAAATTCTATAACCGAACAATAAAAAAAAGGATACTTGTTGTACAAAATCGGACGTTCACCTTTCCCGGATTGCGATTCGGATTACCTCTGCGGGGTTTCATAACGTGATCAAATCATAACGTGAGAGTGTGATGTTTATTATTATCACTTGCTATTTTATCAGCCTTTTCGAATTACCTACTTAAGTGACCAATGGATATTTTGTTAAGAACATAAACAGTCGTTATTAAGTTCCATTCCAAGTAACTACCAACACTTTTGTCAGCTTTTTTAGGGTCCCGTAGTCAACAAGGGTCCCTTATAATTTCGCCATGTCCGTCTGTCCGTCTGTCCGTCTGCAGCTTAGCTTAGATACTCTTAGTAAAAGAAAGCTATAATTTGGCATGGATATTACATATAACCTCCTGTACGCGTAAAGTGGCGATGTTTTTTTTCTCATCTCTCCCATGATGTGGGGTCTCGTTAGAGAGGCCATTAAAAAAAAATACGGGATTGTCAAAAACCTCTTTCGATTCAGAGATCTGTTTGGGTAAAATTAAGCTTTAAGTAACTTAGCTAGTAACTTATAAAACATTCATGGAAAAGTAAACATTTTGTGTATTGATGAATGTGGATAACAATTTCCGAACGGCAAAGTTAATTTTGTCCCTTAGGTCGAGTAATGTACGGTGCTTTCATTATTTATGAGCGTTAGTAATTGGTACGAACGTTACTTGGTTTGAACGTTAGTACCTGGTATGGTAGAGGATAAAACGCATGTTACTAAAAGAGTTATGAATATAAATGTGGATGGATGGAGAGGGAGAGGAAGGCCAAAGAAAAGATGGATGGACTGTGTGAGGAGTGATATGAAAGAAAAGTGAATCAGTGATAGCGTGACAGGGGACAGGACGGTATGGAAGAAGAAAACGTGTTGCACCGACCCCAAGTAACATGGGATAAGGGCAGGAAGATGATGAGTAATTTTACCTATTTATTTTGATGAATGTAGTTGTTTATACGGAACCCTCTGAGCGTGAGTCATACTCGATCTAGACCGCTTTTTAAAATGATGACGGTCTAAGCTTTTGAACTTTGAACGTTCGTCGAATAACATCGTGACTCGGCTAAAGTGAAGATCAATTTTAGAGTACTATGCTCGCCCATATTAGATGATTGCTGAAATCAAAGATGACTGACCAATGATGCAGTGAATGGAGCAGTGGTGGCCCTGTGGTATCAGCCGCGACTTACAAGTTGTAGGTTATGGGTTCGAGCCCAGGCAGGCGCTTTACTTTGTGTAATAATTTTCATTTTTATTTTTCATCACCACTGCTCTCAAAACGGTGAAGGAAAACATCGTGAGGAAACCGGCATGTCCTAGAACCAAAAATTCGAAGACATGTGACATCCACCAACCCGCACTGGGCCCGCGTGGTGGATTACGGCCCATTCCCTCTCACAGAGAGGAGGCCTGTGTCAGCAGTGGGAACATTAATAGGCTGATGATGTGTGATGTGACCAATGATGACTTGACAGTTTTTTTGGCCTTCCGTTTTCTTTGTAATATGTTGAAAGTAAGTTAGTAACTATTACGTAACTGATTATCATGTGATGGTAAATAAAGAATAAAATTAACTCCCCGCCAATTAACATAAGTGGGATTATTTCAACATAACGGTTAAAGGGTGCAGATAAAAACTGCATATTAGTCTCTTATACTTTTCTACCCTCAGATTCTCAAAACTCCCAGCCAAGGTGAACTATGCGCTGCCATCAACGATTACGTGGATGTGGCGAAAAATTTGGTCACCAAAATTTAACAGTACCATCGATCATCATCATCATTATTTCAGCCGAAAGACGTCCACTGCTGGACATAGGCCTCCCCCAAGCGTCACCACACTTATCGGTCCTGTGTATTTCGCATTCACCGATACGGTGATGAAAAATATGCCTTATATTTATAGAACACTTCTTCCTCTATTTTCACGGTTTCATGTTATAAAACCTTAAATATTTTGTGGTACAAATTAAATTTTTCTGCGAACCAAAGAGAAATCTCCAAAAAACCCCAATAATGTTATTTAAAGATGAGGTAACCTACCTATGTACCTGTGATGACTAATTAAAGTTCCAATGCTTTATACTATTATTCGAAATGTTGTAATTTTAAAAACTAATAAATTCACGGACATCCCGTGGTCAGGTTCAGGTAACACCAAAAATCTTCTAGAAAATCTTTGCGGTGGTAAAAACCGTGGTCTGTGACTATTACTTACTCATAATTATTTGTTTAATAATTACGCCATTGCTGACAGGGAAAACTGCACATTAACATTCCATTTTTAACCGACTTTCGAAAAAGGAGGAGTTTCTATGTTCGACTTCTTTTTTTTTTTTATGTATGTTCTCCGACATCTCTGTCAATTGTGAACCGATTTTTTAAATTCTTTTTTTGTTTGAATGCGTATGTTCCGAAATTGGTCCCATTTTAATTTGGTGAACATCTGATGAAGAACTTCGAAAATATACAACGGAACTCTTCAATGAATAACGGCAAATCTCTCGGGACTGCTGCAATCGCATGCCTGTTTATTGTTTATATCATTTCATAACATAACATCACGCTAGTACGCTCTTAAGGGGTAAGCAGATCTCTCACTTGATCGGTTTTGTTCAAGTTTCATTATATTCGAGTAATCTATGCTGGCGTTATAGGAAACTTACCTAACAACATAACGCAAAAAAATGGTACCTACGAAAGACACCGAGTTCCAAAAACAAAGTTATTTTTCACTTTGTAGTTTTCTTATTTGGAAGTCGGTAGTATTTTTTTGTAAAAAAGTTATTTAGTTTTCACTTTTTGACCTTACATTTACCTATTTATTTAGCGGTTAGGTCATTAAAAACTTACAGTCACTCTTCGCCAGCCGTCGCCCTGCGCGGTCGTCTCGCTGCCCGCTGCCGCTCCGCTCGCCCCACCGCTGCGAGCCCCCACTCATCGCTCCGTCTCGCTCCTGCGTGACGTCACTGCGGCCGACGCGCCTCGCGCTCGCCGCTCCACCGCTGCGCGCCCAGCGCCCCGGCCCCCGCCTCGTCTCGCTCCTGCGTGACGTCACTGCGGCCGACGCGCCCCCCGCACGCCGCCTCCCCGCTGCGCGCCCCGCGCCGCGGCATTTTCAAATCCACCTCTTGTGGTCCTTGGCGGATACCTAACGGTGTTAACTAACCCAAGGGGGTGTCGACCCAAGCACCCTCTAAGCCCCTTCAGGGCACGGCAGTTATTGGATTCGGGAGCAGGATCGTTGGCCTTGGTAGATAGCCTAGTCAACCCCTGCTTCGTTCCACAGCTCACACCTGGCACGGTCGGGTGTTTCTACCCCGACGTGCCAGACTTTTGGTACACAAGTGGTGGGTGGCCCACCTTCGGTGGGTTTACCGGTACCTTAGGACCCTGTCACCCAATAAGATTGGTGCAGGAAGACTAGCTTAGGGCTCACCGAGGTACTCACCTCCCAGTCTCACCCGGCTGGGAGGGTAGGATTTTACACACCCCCGGGCCCATCCACCCGGGGAAGATTACCCCTTGCCCGGCTTTATTCCCCTCGACAATGTCGTTCGCGGCAGTTTTCGACCTACTGCAGGAGATTCTCCTGTCAGACCCAAAATTGAGAAAGAAGTATGGGGCAGCATTCAAAGCTGCGGCTACAAAGCCCAACCATATCACTTCGGCCCAGATAGAGGCACCCATCAGGGCTTTCAAGCCCTTCCCGGACCAGGACACTCCGAGGTCGCCCTCACCCAAATCAAAGCCTAGGCAAGAGCCTAGATCCCCCACCCTCTCTCAGGCCGAAGAGCCTAATTCACGCCCAATCTCCCCTAACTCACGCCCTGCCTCCCCCATGGAGGACTCCCCCATCCCCGCTAACGAAGAGCGGGACCCTACCCCTCCCCCCACCTCCTCAGACGAGCGACTTTCAAGTCGTCGGTGGTAAGAGGAGGAAGAACAAGGCCCCAGCCCAGGCCTCAAAACCCAAGGCCAAAAAGACGGTCATAGTCGCAACCCCGTTTGCGTCACCAGTCGGCTCCCCCTGCCCCTCCCCCGAGCCGTCTATTCCGGACGACCTACCCGCCCCCAATAACGCTTCCCAGCGTTCTAGCCGCCCCCCGAGCCCGATGGTAACAGCTCCCGCTGCTACCACAAGAAAGCTCCCTCCCCCGCCACCGATTTATCTCCAAGATAAATCGAAGTGGAACGACGTTTCAAATGCCTGCACTGAGCAGAAAATCAGATTCATTAAAGCGACTGCATGCCAACAGGGCATTAAAATCGCTGTCCCCACGTCGAAAGACTTCCGCGATTTAACTCGCCTACTAAAGGTTAGGAACATTTCGTTCCATACCTACACCCTCCCGGAGGAGCGGTCCACCCGAGTGGTGATCCGCCGCATCCCCAAAGAGATCCCCACGGAAGAAGTCCGTCTGGATCTTCTGGCCCAAAACGTGCCCGTCACGGAAGTCCACCGACTGCACAAAGCAAGAGGTGGCAAACAGTACGACATTGTAATGGTCGTATGCAGCCCCACCGAGGGACTCAACCCAATTTTCAAGGTGAAGACGGTATGCTCCCTGTCGGGCATATCGATCGAGAAACCATACCGCCCCCACCTCGTTGGTCAGTGTCACAACTGCCAACTTTATGGTCACTCCCAGACCAACTGCTTCGCGACCCCCAGGTGCGTGAAGTGCCTGGGTGACCACAGCACAAAGAATTGTCCCCGACCGAAAGACCGCGCAGAATGCACGGAGCCTCCCAGCTGCGTGCTCTGCGGCCAGGTAGGGCACCCTGCTAACTACAGGGGTTGCCCCAAAGCCCCCAAGCTTGCGCCAAAAATGGCCAAGCGCCACATTGCGCAACAAGCAATATTGGCGCCCTCCTCCCAACCCCCCCGCCTAGCCCCTCAGAGGGCTTCTCCATGGGGAAAACTGAACCACCAAAACGTGGCCCCTCAGTCCAATTCACAGCCCATACCTGCACTGTTGGATCTCCACATCCCAGTGCCCAGCCCAATCCCGGCCGCAGCGGCCCCAGCGCTAACCAACAAGGTGGCTCCCACCACTGTTGTTGCCGCGCGCACAGTCCCTGCGTCCCAACCCGCCCAATCGTCATCCTCATATCGCAGTATCGCTGGAACTATTTTCAGCGCATACGCGATCTGGATGACTCCAGAGGCCCGCGCCCTTCACGCTGAGTTAACGAACCCAGCGGTAACCCATAACGCCATATCATGCCTACAAGTATTTGATAGGTATCCTTCTATAACGAAGGAACTAGACTCTCTCGTTTTTAAGAACGGAGAATGGGTACGCAATTAAGATCAAATTGCCTAAAACCCAGATCCCTTAGGTTAGGGTTCTTCAATGCCAATGGCATTTCTAACCAGCGTGATAAGATCGCCGCGTTTATTCGCGACCATCAGCTGGACATCTTCCTCATCCAGGAAACCTATCTAAAACCCCATCAGCGCGATCCCAAAATTGCCAACTTTCGTTTAGTTCGCAATGATAGGACGCGCTCCCACCGTGGTGGCACTCTCATTTACTATAAAAATGAGCTCCACTGCAGCGTAGTCACCCCTCCTGACCCCACCTCGAGCCTCGAGTACACAGCCTGCCGACTAGGAATGACTGGTCATCAAACGATTACCATCATCTCCGCCTATTGCCCCCCAAACTCGGCGTCATCGCCCAACAACCCGGAAGGTCTCAAAAAAGACCTTACAGCCCTCTTCAGCATAAGTGACTCCGTTATCCTAGCGGGTGATCTCAATGCTAAACACCCAGCCTGGAACAGTGCCGCTACTAACCCTAGGGGAAAGTTGGTGCTGGACCTAAGCTCATCCCTTCACTACGACGTCATAGCCCCAATGAGCCCCACTCATTTCCCGCATGACCACACTCATAGACCGGATATCCTCGATGTAGCGTTACTTAAGAACGTTAACCTTCGGTTACGCTCGATAGAAGCGCTAGACGAGCTCCACTCTGACCACCGCCCTGTGATCATGGACCTAGGCAACCGCTCAGGCCTCCCAGATCTAGGACAGCCACCCCCTACCAAAAAGGTCACCGACTGGAGGAAAGTAAGTGAGAAACTGAAATCCACCACGTCACCCCAGCTAGACTCAATCCCCCCCGACATAAAATCAGTCGCTGACGCGACGGCGGCGATCGACTCGCTTACAGCCCACGTACAATCTGTCCTGGACGAATGTTCAAGGGAGGTTCCAGTGCTGGACATCCAGCAAGGGAAACTCCCGGACGATATACGGAGGTTGATAACCAAGAAGAACGCAGCTGTCCGTGCCAGCAGGAACTTTCCCAGTGTCGCAAGCGTAGCTCACATGCGGAAATTACAGGAAGCTGTAAAAGTACGCACTGCTGAGCACCGTTCTGCGACATGGAATAAGTTGCTGAGTGAACTTGAGCCCAACCACCATGCCTTCTGGCAACTTCAGAGGAGATTACGCTCCACTGAAGACTCTGCCATACCCCCGCTTATTCGCCCTGATAAGAGTGTAGCATTTGAAAACACTGAGAAAGCCGAATGCTTGGCTGACAGTCTAGAACTTCAGTGCTCACCCAGTTCCCAGCCAGTAGACCAAGCTCACCTTGACATGGTAGACGCTGAAGTCGAACGCAGGACCTCCCTCCCACCCGTCGAAGACCCCGATGACCCGCTACCTCCCGTCACCCCAGACGAAGTAGAGGAGGTCATCAAAAGGCTTCACCCCAACAAAGCCCCGGGCTTAGATGGCATCACCAATAAGGTGTTGAAACTCCTCCCTGCCCAAATTATAATGCTAATGACGGCCATTTTCAACGCTGCATTAAGCAAAAATATCTTCCCACAAGCTTGGAAACAGGCCACTGTGATAGGCATCCCCAAACCGGGTAAACCCAAATCGGAGCCTACCAGTTATCGTCCCATCAGTCTGGTAAATTCCCTCGGAAAAGTCTATGAGCGGCTTATTTATAAGCGGCTCAAAGACTTTGCCGAGCGAAAGAGCCTCATCCCCAATGAGCAATTCGGCTTTCGTTCCGAACATAATTGCGTCCAACAAGTTCACCGCATCGTTGAACACACTAGTGCTGGTTTCCAGCGTGGTCTGATGACGGGTGCCTTGTTCTTCGACATAGCGAAAGCGTTCGACAAAGTCTGGCACAACGGCTTAATTTATAAGCTTTACAAACTCGGCGTGCCAGATCGTCTCGTGCTCATCATACGAGATTGGTTGTCGAACCGTACCTTCCGCTATCGTGTCGAGGGAGTACTCTCCTCCCCTCACCCCATACGAGCCGGAGTCCCCCAAGGCTGCGTGCTATCCCCTATTTCATTCACGCTGTACACCAGCGACATCCCCAAAGCTAAAGAGAGCCAGTTGGCTCTATTCGCTGACGACACGGCCCTCTATGCTTCTGGCCTAGTACCCAATGCCATCGCCCAAAAACTCCAGAGAGCCGCTAACGCCCTGGCCAAGTGGTTCCGCCTCTGGAGGATAGAAGTCAATCCCGACAAGAGCCAGGCTGTCCTCTTCTCTCAGCCTTACACTCGCTCCACAAAATCCCGACCCACCAAACCCATCACTATGTACGGCAAGCCGATCCCTTGGGAAGAGCAAGCCAAGTACCTAGGAGTCACCTTAGACAACCACCTCAGTTTCGCCAAGCACATTAAGGCGGCGCGCTCGCGAGCCGCCTTCGCTATGGGCAGACTTCATGGGATGGTAAACGCAAGCAGCGGCTTGTCACTTAGGTGCAAGCTGCGCACTTTCACTGCGGTTATCCGTCCCATCATGACCTACGCCAGCGTAGTTTTCGCGCACGCAAGGCCCTACCACATTCATAAGCTTCAGGTTATACAAAACCGATTTCTCCGCAAAATCACGGGAGCCCCCTGGTACGTTCGTGACCAGGATCTCCACGTCGATCTTAGAATCCCCACAATCCAACAATTCATGAAGCGCACTTCCAAGCGCTACTTTGACAAAGCTGTCAACCACAGCAACCCCCTTATTCAAGCGGCCTCCCGCTATGAACTTTCCCAAATCTCCAAGATTCGCCGACCAAGGCTCGCCCTCTCCACCCCCGATGACGCCACTACCCTGCTCCAAGAGAGCAAGAAAGAAACCAGCACACTTAGAATACACAGACCGCCTTCGATCCGTCCTCGCCGCCGAGGCCCGTCGCGACGTCCCCGCCAAGATATACAAGCCAGCCCGCGCAATGCTGTGCCGTAGTTAAATTATAGTTAGTTAATTGGAGTTTCTTGTCCGTTCTTCTCCACGTAGGCTTATTCCGAACGGATGGTAGAATCACTTTATTAAGATCCAGCCATAGTTGTCCCCCCAGCGACGCCCTGAGCCGAGGTTCGACCCCACAGGGGGTAGCCCTCAGCGTTGTCGCTTAGGATTAGAAATTTGTGCCTGGCTGGAGGCTATATAGCTTAGTCTCCGCAGGGAAGCCCGGTTAAGTAGTTGTCAGTCACTTTGACCGAACTACGAGACGCCCCAAAGAAAAAAAAAAAAAAAAAAAAAAAAAAAAAAAAACTTACTTTGTTACTCTACATGTGATTTCCAGTGAAACATACTTCTAAAACCCGTCGTCAGCCTTCAGAACCAGAGTGAACAGGCCTCTCTGGGCTCGCTTGATACATCGTAAAGCTTTTCCATGGCATAGTATCAGGCGGGCAAGCACGGCCTACTGTGACAGGATTGAGTCACACATTTTTACCACAGTTTGGGAACAAAAACCGTGATAAAATGCGTGACTCAAGCCTATCACAGAGGCCGTGCTCGCCCATCAGGAAAGATCAAGGTCAAGAGTAAGATAATCACGAGAAAACAAACAGTCAAAAGAAGTATTTTTACTTATCAAAAATTAAACGAACTAAAAAGATGTAAACAAGAAGAAAATCATGCTGTGCCACGGAGGATCAGGTGGTTAGCCAGCTCGCGAATATCTATCCTCCGACTGCACAGCATGATTTTCTTCTTGTTAACATTTTTTTTAGTTCGTTTCTTAAGCAGTCGGGTTTTTGATTTTAAAATTACCTTTTTTTATTTACAACTTTTTGGTTATATTTTTTTGTCGAATTATTATTTAACATAGAAGTGGTACTTATATAATTTTAAAACCACCTCTTAAAACCCATAATTTCGAAACCCTACTCAGCCGCACAATATGTGGTCAAACTCCGTCATGTTAGTTTTTTTTAACATCACCGGTTTAAAAAAAACTTAAGCGATCAAGCCGCATCTAACGATATATTAATTAAATAAATCCGTCTAGCGGTTTGGAAGATATCAAGTAATAAAGAATAGTACATACAAAAAAAGATAAGCGCGAAAAACATAATCCTTTCCTTAAAAACAGGCCAAGTTCAAATCTGACTCCAGAACAGAGGGTTCCGTATAAATAGCTACATTCACCAAAATAAATAGGTAACATTACTAACGTTCATAAACAATATACATCAGTATACAAAATTATTACTTTCCAAGTACATTTTATCAGTTGGCCGGCTATTACTCGTAAACTTGTAAATCCTACTTAGCTGTGATAGTTTTCCTTTTGGATTTTATTATATTATACTTATACTACTGCCGTGTTTTATTTCATATATCCAAATGCAACCATTTAGCTGGCAGGAGGGACACAGATGACTCTTACAAAAAATAGCCATTTAGAAAAATGGTTGATTTTTTCTTAGAAAATGGTTTTCACAGACCCGTAATATCTTTGAATGGCGTATCTAACGATACCCCACACCATAGGATATAGGCGAAAAAAAAAACATCCCCACTCTACGTGTACAAGAGTTACGCGAAAAAATGTTTTGTTTTATTTTCTTATTTTACCAGTAGCCGTAGTACGCCGACTAGGCGTGATTAATATGTATATCCATGACAAATTATAGCTTTCTAGTAATAAGTCTCTGAGCTAAGCTGCGGACGGACGGACGAACATGGCGAAACTATAAGGATTCCATGTTGACTACGGGACCCTAAAAAACGAAACTGCCAAACATACAAAGTTTGCTGTTGCTAATCCTGTTTTGGTATCCTGTGAATGTGATAGACTTCTTAGTAGATAACTTACTAGCATAATATTCTGATAATATTAGATGACGAAAGTGAAGCCAACTCAAGGCCGGCAACCCCATGAAAACATCCGTAAAATGCATGGCTAAATGATTACCTACTCGAGAATCACGATATCTTAAATTAAGCGCGAACGCATAGTATTTTTCCATTTAGTAGTATTCAATTAATCGTAATCACTACCGATACGTATATACTAACTGCTAGTTATTTTGCCGCGGATTATCTGAATCCTGTTAGATTGGATGCCGAATAGCTGTTAAATGTTGTTATTACGCGCACGGAAGCAAAATTAAAATCATTTCGAATGACGTAGACGTGCAATTAAATATAAAATCGAGTGCTGCAGTTTCGCGTACAACTTTTTTTTCGAAAAAAGGAGGATACAATTTTCCGAGACATACACAATTAAAACAACGGTTGGTAAAACCCGTCTATCTTATGACGATTACGCCACTGTTGGACGGGGTACGCTCAAAATAAAAATTGATATAAATTTGTCTCGTCATTATCTAGCCCTGTATAGAAACAAAAAAACATAAAAAACGTGTATTTGAAAGTTATGAGCGTCGTATGTTTCATATTTCAACACTAATTTCAACGCATCTTTGGGCGGAAATAAATACCATTAAAAGAAGAAAAATTGCATTACAATCACCATACGGGGATAGATTAGCTGTTAAAAATTACAAATAATTTTATTTTAAACAAATACATTCAGTAATTAATTCATGACACTCATACTTCCAAAGGTGTGTTGATAAAATTTCGCGAGCTCCTTTTCGTTCTAAATCATGATCCATTTTTTTTTTTTATACTTCAGTGTGTATTCGTACGCGCACTAGCTTCTTACTGCTCATCACAGCGTCTATCCCTTTCGTGCGTGTTGTCGGATGAGATAGCATGCATTTTAACCCCAGCCACAAAATAATTCGTGCCGCTGACTACTACAATAAAAAGTAATAAGTAAACTCGCGTTAAGAGGAAACGGGGGAGGGCAAACATAGGGACATAGTATATATCTGGTAAAGTAAGATATATACTATGTCCCTATGTTTTCCTTTTTTCATTTATATTTGTCAAATTTGTACACTAAGCCTCGAAATATGACTTTTTACTAAGGAAATTCAGTCGGCGCTCTCTGCCCATATTTCCTCTTAAAAGCCAAATATTACGAATTTTGTCATTTTGATGAGCTCAGTCTACAACCTTTTTTTTTTTTTTTTTGCTTGGAGAAATGCTATCCCTGTGAACAGCGCCCCTAGCGACAATTTCAAACGCGGTAGCCCTCATTAGGAAAAAGCTTAGCAGATTGATTTACTAGGTTTTTCTGGAGCATCGCTGTCAGCAGGAATCTTGATTATTTTCGAGATAAAAATTTGCCACTGTACTCATTCAACTTTTTTCTTATTTCAGTTTTATTTTATTTATAACTAGCCTGAATTGTTCCACTGCAGGGTCACGGACTCTCTTTCTTCCTTCCATTTGTCCCGGTTTTGGGCAAGTGTAGACCAGTCCTTTCTGTAGGTGTCGATTTTACTAAGGATTAAGATTTTATAAAACAATACGTTAGTAACGTAGTTAAGGCAATTAAATTTTTCCACCAGTTATCGACTTTCGGTATTGTTTTTTTAGTTCTGGTTAACTATAAATATCTTCCTGCATTTATTTCAACTTTTAAATCAACATTTACACGATTCCTCAAACTCAAAGATAGACAATTGACCCTGGTAAGAGAATTTCTGACGTAAATACATATATAATTTAATTAATTGGACCATTCGATTTTTTATCGTGTGTTGCTTTTACCCGACTGCCGAAGTAGGGCAATGTGTTAATCAATCTATGTATGAATGTGGCGTTGTAGAGACCAAACGCGTGGGCCAATTTTGATGATTCTTACGTCAATCGATTGGTCTTAACCTTGCAAGTGTCACTAAAGACATGACTGTAATCAAAGTTTACCACAGCGACAACCAAACGCCATATTGTCAACAATAAAACAAAATGGCGAACTATGTCAAATGGGGTTTCGTTGAATAGGTACTTAAAATTCATCTTTAAGTTCCTTTCACAAGTTTTCATTTTAAATAACGGTTAAGGATAATAAAGATTTAACGTTGCCGCGTTGGTTAATAACCATTCTCGCTAATTATCTCATATCTTTCAAACCACTAAACGGATTTATTAAATTAAGACATCGTTATATACTTCTTGACCGCCAAGGTGTTCTTAGATAAGTGATGTAAAAAAAAACAAACATGGCGAATTTTGGGCCCCATACTGTGAGTTTCCCAGTTTATTTTCAAACCGATTGAGTGGGGTATCACAATAAAGGGTTTTTAGAGTTGATTACGAAAAAATATACCACCTAAATGTTTGAATGTCATTCGAAAAAGAAATGATTACCTACACGGAAGTCGGTGTTTCTGTTTTCTATTCTTCGTTTTTTGACACCGACTGGCGAAAAAGAAGTTATATTTCACTCTACTGTTTTTTGAAAGTCAGTTGTATATTTTTTTTTGATTTTTCACTTTTTTGCTGTGGTACCTAATAGGCAAGTTTTTTAGTAAGGTACCATTTCGAGTCATATCGTCGTATCCATCAATCCGGAAGGCAATAACAAAATAATAAAAAAATATGTTTTCTTTTTACCAAAATCGTAAGCAAAAAAATCAATCATCGAGATCTTCAGTACCGGTCCGTACGGCGCATGCATGCGGTAAGTGGTTTTAACAGACACCTAATATTGTTGAATGGCATATCCAAAGATACCATGGGAATGACGAGAAAAAAAAAATCATCCCCACTTTACGGGTTAGACCCTAAAAATTATTGTATTATAAGAAGCATTTAGTGTATGACAAATCAAAAATAAATAGCCGCTCAAAACCGCTACATTTATTGACGACTTTTTTATCAAGATCGATTGATTATCAAGATTGATTTTTTCACTTACGATTTTGGTAAAAAAAAATATGTTATTTTTTTGTTATAGCCTTCCGGATTGATGGATACGACGATATGACTCGAAATGTTGTATATCATCATGCAACAGTGAAATGGCCAAAACAAATTTGACGAAAAACTAAAATTTATGGAACAAGTTTTTTTTAACAGGAGTACCTAGATGAAGATTTAATTTATTGATTTAAGGCGCCTCCCCGAGCAAAACGCCGCACTAGCCGTTTTTGTGTTGTTTTTAGGAGCTTTCTACTCGTTATTTAAAAAGAAATACATTAAATTTCTACATAATATTGATTCCAAAATGGTATTCTTTTTTTTAAAAGAATTATATGTTTCACTAATCTCCTTCCAACAAAACCATAAAAATGACAATTAATGATTGATAGCATCTCCTCGTAAAGTGTTCATTAATAAATTTTTGTACTAACACTAATGGATATTGCAATTTAATAACGAACATTTTGATATCTTTGTTTTTCAAAAGACCAAAATTCGATTTTATAAAGATTTTATTCTAAAATCTGGGCGTATTTACTACTGTAACTCATGCACCACCAGTGTGCCACTAGGGCACTAGGAATACTCAAGGTTTTTTGGTCAGGGTACGGCCTTAAGATTATATCAGACACATTGTGTTGCGGATTTTGAATAAATACAGAAGATGTGGTAAAATATTGTCAAGAAACTGCTGAATTATATGTCGCATTATATTGACTCTTATCCTATGTCCTTGCACAAAGTATTTCAACATCGAGCCGAAGTAATTAAAGACGCATCTCTGCCAAACCATCCGAAGAAGCTGCGGAAAACCGGAAAAAACACTAGGTCATACAGATTAAATAATAATAGAAAAATTTCTCGGTTTATGGTGGTTTTTTTGGGGGTAATAGACTTCTTTTAACTTCAGACCCCCTACTAACTGGAATGAAATGTCAGTTTCAAAAGAAAACCGGCCAAATGCGAGTCGGACTCGCGCACCGTGGAGACCGTACAAACAGCTACATTCAATTAAGGTATCATTATTGAAGTTCATAATCTACGAAAGCTCAAAGCATCGATCATTGCACTTTAGCCCGCTGGGGTATGCTTAATTTTTTCCTTTTTAGGGTTCCGTACCCAAACGGTAAAAACGGGACCCTGTTACTAAGACTCCACGATCCGTCTGTCTGTCTGTCCGTCTGTCATCAGGCTGTACCTCATGAACCGTGATAGCTAGACAGTTGAAGTTTTCACAGATGATGTATTTCTGTTGCTGCTATAACAACAAATACTAAAAACAGAATAAAATAAATATTTTAGTGGGCCTCCCATACAAAAAACGTGATATTTTTGGCATTTTTTGCGATAATGGTACGGGACCCTTCGTGCGCAAGTCCGACTCGCACTTGGACGGTTTTTTCTTAAATAACTTTCTCACAACAAGCACATTAATTTGATATGTCACACGATATAGTTTCCATATTTTTTTTTTGTATTTATGGATAAATGGTTTAATTTGTTGCTAAGTAATTTTTTTAATAAATTTATCACCTTAATTCATTCAAAATAAGCAGTTGTAGCTATTAGACGCATACAATATTTTTGGCCATGTTTTGAGACCAATACGAAAGTCGAAACATAGGTTGTAATTAAAAATCTAATAAGCGTGTGCTTTTAATCTAACCGGTGCAGCTGAGCATAAATATTTTACAAGGCCTGTCTCGCCTCCACAGCCTAGTTACAGGATTACACGATAGGTACTGTTAACGCAAATTAACATGTTTTCTTTATTTTATTAATTATTTAATGTAAGTTCTGAATTCCTTAAACTCATTATATTTTCCCTAAAATTTTGTATAGAAACTTTAATTTTGTTGCTTGCAACACAGAGCCAAATGGAGATTCATGTCGGCAGAACGCCTTTAAAATCAGCTTTCGGTTTCAATTATTAAAACTCATGTAAAATACGGAATAACTCATCAGTTCATTGTTCAAAACCTAATTTACGGTCAATTGTGTATGTGGATACAATAAATCAAGCCATCAAGTGAAATCAAAGTTTTTCATTGCCACCGATGTTCACAAAACCCCAACTCAACATTCCGGTTGCGATTCGAACCCGCCAGCCGGAGTGAACAGGTACTCCTTTTGTATACTGTACGCTGCAGGACGAATTTAACGCGGTCTATCAGTGGAGCATAGATAACAAGTACTAGTGGTTCTGTGAGCTGTAGACCTCACATTCAGAGTCTGTAATTTTTTTTAAGATATGCAATTAACGAATCTGCTCACAAAATTTCACGAGAATCGGTTGAGAAATGCGACCTGTACAGGAGAACAGCTGGACATCTGCAGGACTGAAGCTGAAACGAAAACGCTTCGCTCGCTCGCGCATCACGCTCGCTCAGACGATAAGTAACTTTTCAATATTGCTAACTGCAGCGTTATACCGTTCAGTTGCACGCGTAATCCCTGGTATGAAGAGACTCGTCTTAGGCGATGAAGTGATAGCTTGTGTTAATTCTGTAAAGGATCTCGGCGTTCTATTCGACACGAGACTGACCTTTCATGAACATATTATGTACATACGATTTACTTATTAAAAAAAATTAAAAAGCTTTCCTTCGTTTTCTTTATAAGAACTCTTCGGATATTACCTCTTCCTATACCCTACTAAATTATTACTTGGTTTTTTTTAATTTTAATTATCTCGAAGTAATGCCTAAGTACTTCTTGCTTTTGTCGGCTCTTCTTGCTTCAGCACGTACTGTATCCCGAGCCTTTAGTTTCGGCGCTCACAATGCTTGATGCTTTTTGACATCAGCACCGGAGTATGACCTGTTTGCTGGGAGATGGATCATAGATGTGTGTCGTGAACGGTTTTGTGAGAGGATGTATGAAAGATAGATGAGTAAATAATTGGCTATTCCTTGTACCTTTATTTTACTTTTATTTATGTAAGTTTTTATTTGACTTTTTTGTTCTGTTTTTGTATTTTAATGTATTTTTTTTCTGTTTGGTATTCTCGTGTTTTATTTTTTTATTTAGTTATTATTTGTATATGTTATTAGCTGTTGCCCGCGGCTTCGCTCCCGTGGACCTCCCCACAGGACCTATTTTCGGGATTAAAAAGTAGTCTATGTCACTCAAGAATTATGTAGCTTTCTATTAGTGAAAGAATTTTTCAAATCGGTCCAGTAGTTTCGGAGCCTATTCGGTACAAACAAACAAACAAAAAAAAATCCTCTTTTTAATATTAAGTATAGATGGACCGAGTGATTAATACGTCATTATTCATAATACCCGGGTAATTTGAGAAATGTCCAAGATGAATAGGCGATATATAAAACTTTTGATATAGTCAAATTAATCGGGCTTTCTGAATAATGCCCATCCCATATCGAGAAGGGTATGTGTTTTATTAAGTTACTTTAATGTTGACATTGATTTTAATATAGAATAAGTAGTTACTATTACTATTTAAGCAACAAAGAAGACGGGGCGTCGCTGCGCGGGGCTCCTATGTCTGTCTGCAGGGTCTAAAGTTACCTAATATGCTTGCTTCGCTTCGCTCGCTCTGGGACTAATTCATTGACCATAATTATCGAATTTCCCAACCGTTACGTAGCAATATTCATAATGACCAGACAATGTGATAAATATAGAATTGCCCGATTTGACCTGACTAGATTCATAATGCGCAGGTATTATATATAGTGCCCAGATTAATCACTGAAATTGCCCTTATGGATTCGTCATGTCAATCTGTCTGACAAAGACGCAGACACACACAGACACAGTTTTTCGAAACTATAAGAACTATGCTGTTGAAACTTGGTAAGCAGATGTATTCTGTAAACCACAATAAGATTTTCACACAAAAATAGAAAAAAAAAAACAATACATTTTGGGGGTTCCCCATACTTAGAACTGAAAGCCAAAATTTTTTTTTCAGCAAACCCATACGTGTGGGAACTATGGATAGGTATTCAAAAATGATATTGAGGTTTCTGATATCATTTTTTTCTAACCTGAATAGTATGTGCGAGAGACACTTCCAAAGTGGGAAAAAGAGGGGTCCCCCCCTCTGTAACTTCTAAAATAAGAGAATGATAAAACTAAAAAAAATATGTAATGACTTCCACCGAAAATTGGTTTGAACGAGATCTAGTATTTAGTTTTTTTTTAATACGTCATAAATTGTAAACCGCAACCGGAACCCTTCGTGCGCGAGTCCGACTCGCACTTGGCCGGTTTTTTGTGTTGTTTAATTGCGCTGTTGTACAGCCTTGGGTATCTAATCTGCAATGTTATTTATATGACAATTTTTTGCCAGTCAGTCTTCCAGGTTTTTAAAATGGGCTATCTGCAAAATAACAAACATAACTGAACTGCAATATGCCACTGTGTACACTACACAGTACACTCATCATCATCTGCCTAGCCTTTTCCCAACTATATTGGGGTCGGCTTCCAGTCTTACCGGATTCAGCTAAGCACCAGTGTTTTACATGGAGCGACTGCCTATCTGACCTCCACAACCCAGTAACTGGGTAACACGGTACCCCTTGGCAAGACTGGTGTCAGATCTCAAGCTTCTGACTACCCGTAACGACTGTCAAAGATCTTCAACAGCCGTGACCAACGGCTTAACGTGCTTGCCGAGGCACGAAGGCAACTCGGTACGTTGAAATGGTCACCCATCCACGGACCGACTTCGTCAAGCGTTGCTTAACCTTGATGATCGACCCGAGCGGCTGTTATTATTTAGCCACGAGCTCCAATCCACACACTACACAGTACACTGCTGGTATAATATTGTTTACCAGAACTAGTTTGGTGGTGGTAGAACCTACTTACAGTAACTCTACCAGTAGGTCACAAAGACGGAAATTCATCAACGAAGAATCACCAAATTGTATAAATATCCATTTATTTCTATATTAAATTTTTAACGCTAACAAGCAATAATGATCCCTATTGACTCACGCGAACGTTTTCAAAGAAGATGACATTATCATCGCCGAAATTAAGGATAACTACTATATTATTAGCACTGAATCTTTACGGTTTTTCACATGGTGATAATGGGATGGTAATAATGTACAAATTGGGAGTTTTAAATACCATACTTTTGACACGGATGTAAAGGGTTGCGTGAGAAGCATCTGTGCGCTTTTTTTGATCTTTAATTTGAGAGATTTAAAGGAATTCACTGTGTGAGAGTTATTTTGACTTGTTTAATTTAAATTTGCACGACATCTATTTTTTATATCTAACTAGCTTCGGCCCGCGGCTTCGCCCGCGTTCAAAGTTAAAAATAAGGTCCGATCGGCAACAAACTTTACATGATTATCCTCTGCTTAAATCTAAAGATTGTCTGAAAATTTCACAAAATCGGTGCAGCCATGTCGGTGTCTATAAGGATCATACATATAATATACATACTTTCTCTTTTGAACCGACTTTCGAAAAAGGAGGAAGATATATGTTCGACTTCATGTATGTTTTTTTTTGTTCACCGATATCTCCGTCAATTGTGAACCGATTTTTAAAATTCTCTTTTTGTTTGAAAGAATATGTTTCGAAATTGGTCCCATTTTAATTTGGTGAAGATCTGATGAAGAACTTCGGCGGTATACAACAGAACTCTTCAATAAATAACAGCAAATCTCTCGGGACTGCTGCAATTGCATGTCGGTTTATTGTTTATTTCGTAACATAACATCACGCCAGTACGCTCTTAAAGAGTAAGCAAATCTCTCATTTGACCGGTTTTGTTCAAGTTTCATGATATTCGGGTAATCTATTCTGGCGTTATAGTAAACTTACTAAACAACTCGCCTATTAGGTAGGTACAACAAAAAAGAAAAAAAACTTTTTACCAAAAAATACTACCGTCTTCCAAAAAAGTGAAAGATAACTTTATTCCAAGAATAACGTCGAAGTCGGTGTCCATAACGCAAAAAATGGTACCTACGAAAGACACCGACTTCCAAAAATAAAGTTATTTTTCACTTTGTAGTTTTCTTATTTGGAAGTCGGTAGTACCTATTTTTTGTAAAAAGTTTTTTTTATATATAGATAGATAGATAGATAATTACTAAATATGACATTCTGTTTATTATTTGGATGTGTATTCTTTTTTATATTTGAATTTTCCAAGACAAAAATGACGTTCTATTATTTTGTATTCTAACATCTCTTCATGAAATTTTCTCATGTATGTATGGTACTCATGTTTGAGCAAATAAAAATGATTTGATTTGATTTGAGAGTCTCGTGGCTAAATAATATCAGCCTCACCGGTCGATCTTTTGTGCAAAGCATCGCTTGCTAAAGTTGGGCCTCGAATGAGTGACCATCTAATACTTACCGAGACGCTCATCGTCAAGCACGTTATGCCGTTGGTCCCAGCTTTTCACCGTAAATCTTTGACAGTCGTTCCGGTTAGTGAGAAGCCCAACATTCTGGCAACCAGTCTTGCCAAATGATATCGTGTTACCTAGTCACTAAGTTGTAAAAGTCAGATATATGCAGCCGCTTCATGTAAAGTACCAGTCTTCAGCTGCATCCAGTTATTGTACAGGACGACCCTAATATAATAAGAAAAACCAGCCAAGTACGAGTCGGACTCGCGCACGAAGGGTTCCGTACCATTATCGCAAAAAAACGACAAAAAAAGCACGTTTTTTGTATGGGAGCCCCACTTAAATACACACATCAACACGGTCTAGGGATATTTTTAAAAAAGCGAATTACTATCAATGTGTTAATTATATATATGACATGTATATATTTAAAAGATACGTTATTTAATATTCTACCATTTTTAATAATGGTTAAGGTACTTCGATTAAAATTTCAGGATTTTATGGAAAAATAATGAAGCATAGACGGAAACCGTATACGAATTAACTTTTAATTTATGAGTAAAAACTGAAAAAAATAGAAAATCATTTAATTTGTGTTTATAAACTTTAAGTTAGTAGTCTGAGAAAGCGCCCATGATGTTCATAACACATCGGCAACGATTCGGCATGCTCAGAACAAGGTTGTCAATGTCTTGCTGCGGAATATTGTCCCATGTCCTTCTGAGGTGCGCAAAAAGTTGATCTTCTGTAGCCAGATTTTCAGGAACTTCCTTCAGAGCTCTTCTTTGCAGCATATCCCACGCATGCTCAATGGGATTTAGATCTGGCGATTGAGCAGGCCAGTCTAAGGCCCTAACATTGTGTGTATGTAACCAAGCTGCTACCGTTCTCGCCGTGTGTGCCCGGGCATTGTCGTGCATGAGCAGGAAATCTTGCCCCATTTGTGTTCTGTAGGGCAAGATTACGGGCCCCAGCACCTGCTGGACGTATCGTTCTGCCGTCATATTGCCCCGCACCCAAACGAGATCCGTCCGTCCTCCAAGACGAATTCCTGCCCAAACCATAATTGTTCCTCCTTGGTATGGGTGAACTTCCTGAGGGTTCTGAAGACGGCTCCATCGTCCAGGAACTCACCAAACACGCGTCCTTCGTGAATCTGGATGGAAGCCGAACCTGGATTCATCCGTGAACAGCACATTGGACCATTGCTCACGGCCCCAGTCCACGTGGTTCCGAACCCATTCTAATCGTCGTCCACGATTGCCTCTCCGTAAAGGTGGGACCCGGAATGGTCTACGAGAGCGTAGATTGCTTTCATGCAGTCGCCTTCTTACAGTTTAGTCACTCACAAGCACTTGGTGTTCCACTCGCAGCCTTTGGACCAATTGAGTCGCCGTTGCATTTGGTTGAGCTCGCGCAGTAATTTGCAAAAATCGGTCTTGTCTGGGGGTAGTGATGCGACTAGGCCCCCGGTGCCTCTCCGCTATTTCACCTGTGGCACGATAGCGTGTCCACAATCTTGAAATTACATTTTGGTGGGTCCCTATGGCCTCAGCAACATAACGCTGAACAGAACCAGCTTCCAGCATTCCCACAGCTCACAGCAGGTAACATCTCCGCCCTCGTCAAATGTTGGCGTTGCATGGCTACAATACCTCAATTTTAACTTTATCTTTCGTTTAAAAATGAAAAAAAACTGTAACTAAACGTAATTCGTATTGTTTTCTAAATTTCGCACAAATGAAAATTCCCTCTCCTACACATCAAGACATTTTTATGCCACCGAAACAAAAGAATTTTCAAAAATTTGAATTTGGAATTAGTCTGAGGTAAATTACAAACAAATCGGTGTATGAAAGATTCCAATGCGGCCAGTACTTTTCGAGTTATTTAATTGAGTATGAAATATCCCTAGACCGTGTTGATGTGTTTATTTATTATATTCTGTTTGTAGTATTTGTTGTTATAGCGGCAACAGAAATACATCATCTGTGAACATTTAAACTGTCTAGCTATCACGGTTCATGATTTACAGCCTGGTGACAGACGGACAGACAGACAGACGGATCGCGGAGTCTTAGTAATAGGGTCCCGTTTTTACCCTTTGGGTACGGAACCCTAAAAAGCAGAAAGATGATAAAGGATAGTCTTTTTACCCGACTGCAAGGAAAGGGTGTTGGGATTTGATTGGCAGATTTTGGGCGCCATGTTGGGAGGGTCCCATTTTTTTTCTTGCAATCCCATCGAACCAAGCAAAATTATTCATGATTTTCTTCTTGTTTACATATTTTTACTTCGCTTCTTAAGCAGTAGGATTTTCTGATTTTAAGTATTGACTATTTTATTATTTATTGTTTTTGAGAACTTTGCGCTTCTCTAGGAATTTCTCCAGAGCCGAAACAACTATCTGTAGATCATCACAAATATTTATTCCGTGCGGGCATCCAACCCGCTACACTCAGCGCAGCAGTCAATCGCTCAACCACTGCGCTCGTTTGTGAGAGGCTCCTGACTAAATAATAACTCTCATCATTATTATTATAGTGAAGTGAGAGGGAAGTTGCTGACTCCACAACAAATGAGATGTATTTTAATTATGGTAGCATAATCAGCCTATCATCTTCCCACTGCTGGGACAAAAGCCTCCTGTTAGAGGCAATGGGCCATAATCTACCACGCGGGCCCATTGCTGGTTGGTAGATGTCACATTTCTTTGTTTTAATTTTTTAATCTAGGACATGCCTCCAGGTCTCACGATGTTGTTTCCTTCGCCATTTTGAGAGCAGTGGTGATGAAATAAATTGCACAAAGTACGCCTGCCTGGGTTCGAACCCACGACCTACAACTCGTAAATCGGGGCCGTAACCATTGGGCCACCACTGTTCTCTCATTTTAATTATGGTGGAATTGCTTAATTACTTTGTTTGTTGAATTGCTGATGCTAATTTTTTAGTCATCGGTCACTGCTCGTCTAGCTTTGAAAACCAGCATTATTTTGCCATTTAAGTGGCCTTACCAAATTTCCATGACGAATAGATGATGTGCTTGCGTGTTAATGAACTCGTATAGGGAATTTCCATTCAGATGGAACTTCCCTATTACGGACTCAACAATTTATTTGAAGATGTTTTTTAGAACCCATGATCTTCTTAAATAATTAAGATGACTTTTGTTATTCCTTCGCGGTTAAGACATTTAAATCACTCATACGAAACGGAAATAATCGAGATTCGTTGCTTCGACGCTTTTCTGGTGGTCGTCATTTTTGATTCTGGCTTTCGAGGGTAAGATTCAAAAAAGTTATGACCTTTACTTGCGTAGGTCTAAAGCGTCTACCTATTGCTGTAGGTGTATCATCTTCTGAATCATTCCCAATGTATGAATATTGAATTGGTTGAACCTAAAAATCATTATTGTAGGCAATGGCAGTTGCATGGATGAGGTGAGCGACGAATGGCGATGGCTAGAGGGGCAATGGACAAGTTAAGGAAGGTATGGAAGAATCGCAAAATAACCAAAGCTACTAAGATCAGGCTCGTCCGTTCGCTTGTATTCCCCATATTTCTCTACGCGGCTGAGACATGGACACTACGAGAACTGGAAAGGAAAAAAATAGATGCTCTGGAAATGTGGTGCTGGAGAAAAATGCTTTGGTATTTCGTGGACAGAATTCCGCACAAACGTCTCCATACTCCAAGAACTCGGCATCAAAGAGCGTCTATCAGCAGTAGTACAGTCTCGAATACTGAAATTCTTTGGCCATTTCTCGAGGCGGAATAACGACTCCATTGAGCGCCTAGTGGTGCAAGGCAGAGTGGACGGTAACAGGCCACGCGGGAGATCACCGATGAGGTGGACTGATCAAATTAAGTCCGCCGTTGGTGGTCCTGTAAATGAGTGTGCCAAACTTTCATGTAACTGAGCTAAATGGAGAGAGATCGTGCGGCGAGTTACCACACCAGCGATTGGACAAAATTCATCGTGACCACGCACCGCTCTGTCAAGAGTGAAACGAAGATGAAGAAGAAACATCATTAAAATCTTTAACAGTCTTCTGAACTTTTTTTTTTGTCTATTAACAAGAAATCTTCTTTATTTACATGGATAAAAGTATATACAGTGTATAAAATACTTAAATAACTTATTAAACTACAAACATATACACTTAAACCAAAACCTAAAAATATACTAAACTAAAATATGGCGTCGAAAAACTCCTCCACATCGTTGTCCACTGGTAATGTGCCCATAAGACTGGCAGCATTGCCACGTGGTATGGCAATGTATATTATATATATTCTTCTGAACTGTATAATTAATAAATAAAAATTACACTTTTAGATAGACTTCATCGGAAAATTTTCCACACAATTATCGCTTGGATATTTTGTAATCTAAACGGTTTTGATCATTAGTTGTTATTGTTTTCGTGTTTGGAATTTTTGATACAAATCAAGTGTATTGTCTATCTATATCGTAGCCAATTAGCTTAATTCGCCATGTAGTTAACAGCTGAGCCTTTTTAACGAAACGGCGCCGGTGGCCTGAGTGATCTCTAGCCATCCAATGAAACAGTTAGGTAAATGACTTGGATCTATAACGTTTACTATCTCTTCTACCCTTCCGAAGCCCTTTAGTTGAACGCAGCCGTTTAGTAAAAACCCTAGGCGTTGTCGAATGAGTTTTTGGTATTATATCAAAGAGCGGAGGCCTTTTAAAAAAAAGGCTAGGCTATTAAAAGAATGGCAGATTAATGTAGTTAGCTGCGACATTTACATAACCTATAAGGTCCGTATTATATACCGATACCTAGATATAAATATAAATGTGGATAGATGGAGAGGGAGGAGAAGGCCAAAGAAAAGATAGATGTACTGTGTGAGGAGTAATATGGAAGAAATGAGAGTCAGTGAAAGCGTAACGGGGTACAGGACGGTATGTAAGAAGAAAACGTTGCTCCGACCACAAGTAACATGGTACTAGGGCAGGAAGATGATTCATCATCCCATTCATACTTCACGCAGAGGCAATATCGGTTGCTTAGAATGGGTCATCCAAGGTGCGATTAAAGGTAACAGACAATTTACATTATTATGAATATTCATAATAATTCAGGCATTGTTTTCGTCTATTGCGCATAATGACCTCTTTCTTACCTATGCATAAAAATTATCATAATTTTCTAAGTTTCTATAAATTCAGCATGACTTTGCTAATTATATCAATACAAATAAAAACACTACAAAGTGAAAAATATAACGAGAAGGATTCGGTGACGGACAGTCGCGTTGGGTTCGCGGTGAGCGCGGGCCCGTGTCCCCGTGTAGTTTTAGTGGGTTAGAGTCCCACATAACTGCGCTATATCTCCGTGGTAGCGCAGTATGCTATTGAATTTAAAAAAAAAACGTTTTCCAGAAAAGAAATGTTTTCCTTTTTTTTTACGCCATAATACACACACACGTGTCGAATTAATAACCTCAAATTTTTGAAAGTTGAACTCACCGAATTCGCAACTCCATAATTTACTCCAAAACGGGCATTACCGATTTTGGCGATACATCTGCGAGGCTAAAGTGAGACTAGGCGGATCACACTTGGAAGATGCATCAGGACCGATAGACAGGCCAAGATCGTCACTCAGTGGAAACCTAAAGACGAACGCCGTAACGGAAGCAGGCTTAAGAAACGCTGGCGTGACAATTGTGACTCGTTTATCACGGATTGGCCGGAGAAAGCAAATTAAAAAGAGTGTTTGAAGGCAGCAATGTAACAACATAGATTAAATCAGACGACTTTGTTGCCATTGCAGGTTGATCTACAAACGATAGCAAATA
Source organism: Orthosia incerta (assembly GCA_948252205.1). Lineage (NCBI taxonomy): Eukaryota > Metazoa > Arthropoda > Insecta > Lepidoptera > Noctuidae > Orthosia > Orthosia incerta. The sequence continues at coordinate 26,326,431 of OX411746.1, forward strand.
GAGAACAAAGACAGTGAAACTGTGTCGACCCTAAATTAATTGGGATATGAGGGTGATGGATAGAGTTCGAGTTTAGACACCTGTACAATCTAAAAGAACTAGATATCTAGCTCTTCACTAGCAACACTGGCAAAAGACAGGAGCGAATCACATTTGACCGGATGACCCATGGTTATAGGTATTTTTTTTCACATCTTTAGGAGGGCGCGAGTCCACTTCGAGATGCAATCTTGTTGCACTCAGGACGGTGTTATTGTGGTGAAGGCCCCCGATGGGAGTAAACACTAGATAGCTTCATTCCACGAACTGAGTCCACTGCTAGCGAAGTATCCAAAGGTCCAGTGGGGCGATAACCTGCTAAACAATACGCGTAAATCTACCTTGTCTACTTATTTTCATTAATAATTAATGATCATCATTTTCATTAACCATGTAGAAATGTGGGATTTGCGGGGCAAGTAAAATAAAAAATGAAAATGTATTCAATAACCATTTATTATTTTGATCAGTAATTTCAGAGCACCCAAGTTCTTCCAACTATGGACAAACCGGGATAACTGACCGGCTTTGAACTCGGTGCTCGTATGACTCGAGTCAAAACTTTAGTTTTTTTTAAATTGTCATTTTTAGAGGCACCGGTGGATGCGCTCTGGTTTGTGTTTTTAAATGGCCATTGGCATAGCGATTTTGATGACCAGATAGTGATCTTTTTTTTATTTTTTATTCGTGATGGGTTTGCTCTTGACTCTAGACTAGGTCAAAGGTGACAGAGACAGAGTCGACGATCGATAGGAACCTCTATTATTGGATGTCCCCCGTCTATTAGATTTTTTATTGCCTAGATATCCCTGAGGATATTGAGAATTGCTACCTCTCGGAGGAACAATGTGCTTTGGATGTTCAGCATGCGCATGACAGCATCCGGGTACTTGGCAGGTACAGGCCTGTGATGGCCCATTGTAACAGACCGCAACCTTCGGAGGGCGGTTGTTAGATATAGCTCAGCTAGGACGTACTTGAGAGGCCAAGTCGTTTTTTACAAGTGGGTCTCGTATGAATTTCGTTATGCCGTCACGTCTCATCTGAATTATCTCGGCTCTATGACCGCATAATAATTGCAACAAATAGGATGACACTTTATGCACATCGCCATTTAAAAATAACACAATAATCTTTTCCTGTAGGTTATAAAAATTCAATTCTTGTTGATCTTTTGCCCATGTTAAGAAACCTTTTTGCAGATTTTCTATTAATTTCAGGCCCTATCGACTTAAGCTAATTGTCGCGTTGATATTTTCATCATTAATTTCTTACTTTAACCTGGCGAATGATTATATGTATATTGTTTGCGTATAACATTCACACCAGTGCTTATTATCAAAATGATGAATACTGTTAAGAGTAGTTACAAAGTCATTAAGAACTATAGGAACTGACGGTTCCTTTAGTCTAAATAGCAAACTCAAAATGTTCGCCGCCGACGCCTCTCAAGCCTCTCCTCAAAGAGGGGCCTTATTGCCACAATTGTGGCATGCCCAGAGCTGGGTTGCGACAGTCGCCTCCTCCATGTCGCCATGAGATCTGCCGGAGCTCTGTCCGCCGAGCCGTGATTTGTCGCGGCAACGGAGTTTCACCCCGGCATTTCGCCTCCTCGCGCCATTCCCATATTTGCGCGAGGACTTTTGCCTCCAGATCCCATGGCGGCAATCCAGCAAGGAGGCTCGCCGCCTCACCGGAGACCGTGCGGTATCCCCGGATAAAGACTATCCCTACCAGGTGGTAACGGAGAGGTGAAGGGAGGGGGATGTGAGAAAAAGAGGGATATATAAGGTAGAAAGAGAAGGGAAATAAGCGGAGAGACAGAGTTGCCATCTCAATAAATTAAGCTTCGAATTTACGGTAAAGTTATTTAATGCACAATTTTGCTTAAGCTTTAATTTTCGACCACGCTTTCTTTTTATCTTTAAACTATATAGCACTCATGTTATATACTTAATACGATGACATTTATATGTTGAATTGTGTGCTACCTAGAATAATGTTTGATGTTAGCTGGCGGGTGTTTTTGTTTGTGTGACTTGTGTTTAGTATTGGTATATTTTTTTTTTATATGATGTTATCAGACAGCGAATCTATTTAGTCTGCCAACGAATCAACTGCCTCTTCTTGCGATGTTAGCTTCAGCTCTCTTACGGACACCCTTGGCGATCTAATGCGTCAGAGGTTCAGCACAAATCCTGGCCGGCTTTTTAACGTTTGCCACATTAACGCTCAAAGCATTCCAAGCCACTATAGCGAACTGTACGATACCTTTTCCAACAACAACGTTCACGCCATCCTGATTTCTGAGACCTGGCTCAAACCTGAATATCCATCTACCAACTACTCTCTTCCTCGTTTCGTTCTTCTTCGGAATGATGGGATTGGTAAGAGAGGCGGTGGTGTAGCAATTTACCTTCGCGGAAATCTCCCTCTTAAAATTCTCACCACTTCTGCTTGTAATGATTCTGCTAAGTTCCTTTTTCTAGAGGTTTGTGTCAAGGGAGCTAAAGCCGTTTTAGGTGTCGTTTACTGACCCCCTTCCATCGATTATTTCACCGAATTTGAATCGGTTTTTGAATATTTGGGTTCGGAGTAAGCACATCACATCATCATGGGCGATTTTAACATCAACCTCCTTTCCAATAACTCTCCTCGGTCCCATAAAGTCCTGCATATTGTCAAGTCAGCCAGTCTTTATGTACTACCTCTCCAACCCACTCATCATAATAAAGTCGGTGAAGATACCTGGCTCGACCTGATCCTCATCTCTTATCCTTCCCTAGTTTCCACGCACGGTCAACATATGAACGAATCTTGACTGCAAACTATTGCAGGAAGCTGCTACAATGTATGACACAGTTTGTGTGTTCAACAATGCTGTGACCAAACTATATGACACTCATGCTCCTGTCAGGAGAGTGAAGTTGAAGCGTCCACCTGCTCCCTGGATGAATAGGGGAATCCGGATGGCAATGCGACGGAGAGACCGCGCACTTAGGTTATTTAGAAAGGATCGCTCAGAGGACAATTGGATCTTGATCAAGACAGATAGGAATCGGTGTAATCAGATGATACGCAACGCTAAACGACGCCACATTCTAAACAACATTTCTTCGTCTTCTTCTGCCGATATTTGGCAATTCCTTCGGACCCTAGGTATTGGCAAATCACGGCATTCAAACCTTCCAAACACGATTTGCTTAGACAATCTTAATCGCGTTTTCTCTACTGTGCCTATGCTAGTTAGTCTAACCAAACATCAAACTATCGACTAATCTAATGCAAGAAAATCTTTGCTTAAAAGGTGACTTCAAAATTAACAATGTAATTTATATAAGTTGATGAAATAAATATTTTATTATTTATTATTATCGACTACCTTGCTGGTCTGACGCGTCCCAATATTTCCCCCTTTGTCTTCATACCAGTTGACCCAGGACAGATCGAAAAGATAATCCTATCCATTAAATCCAAAGCTGTGGGCTGCGATAACATCAGTCGTTAAATGATCGTGTCGGCGTTGGTACAAGTTCTTCCTGATATTGCCCACATCATTAACTTTTCTCTTTACTCTGGTGTTTTCCCTTCCTTGTGGCGTAAATCTCATGACCGAGCCTTGCCTAAGATTTCCAATCCCACTCTTTCTGGTCACTTTCGATCCTTCCCTTTCTGTCCAAATGCTCGAGGCATGTGTTCATAAACAACTGTCTTACTTCATATATCACAACTTCGTCATCAGCCCATTTCAATCCGGTTTCAGGCCCGGGCACGTTACCGTGTCAAAGTGACTGACGATATAAGGCGGGGAATGGAGGACACTAAAGTGTAAATCGACATCTCAAACGCCTTTAATACCATCAATCACGTCAACATGTCCTTTTGTCTATCCTTTATTATCTTACGGTCTCACACGAGGTACAAGAATCGTTTTCCTCTTATTTTCGGGTGCGTCTGCAATCAGTTCATGCTGGAGACTCTTCTTCAGAGTGGTGTGACCTTGCAGCTAGCGTCCGTCAAGGCGGTATTTTATCTCCTCTTTTGTTCTCCATTTTCATTAATCTTATAACCACCGAGTTTCAGTGTGCGTATCATCTTTACGCTGACGATTTACAGCTCTACTGTCAGGCAGGTGTTGGCAACTTATCAGATGTGATCGAGGGGCTAAACCGGGATTTAATTACGATTAAAGGCTGGTCCGACCGTTTCGGTGTGGCGGTTAATCCTGCAAAGTGTCTGGCTATCATACTTGGGAGTCCCCATAGCTTGAGAAAGCTTGATGGCTTAACTGTTCCACCAATAATCTTCGACAACGTACCAATTCCGTTTAGCTCCGAGGTTAAGGATCTTGGTCTGCTCGTCGATACTTGCCTTGACTGGCGCAAACAGGTAACGAGTGTCAGCCGAAAGGTCACCGGAACGTTACGTTCGCTGTATCGATTAAAAAATCTTCTCCCAGCTCACATAAAGCCATGCTTGTAAAGTCCCTAATCTTTCCCATAATTGAGTATGGAGATGTGTGCTACTATGACCTGAACGCAGATCTACTCAATAAGCTTGACCGCAATCTAAATAACTGCATTCGATTTGTCTTCAACCTCTGTAAGTACGATCATGTATCCGCACATCGATCCCTTTTAAAATGGTTACCCATTCGTCAGCGTAGAGTGCCGAGGTCCTCGACTACCCAGTTTTTTTTATATTGATATGATTCTCTATAACATTGTTTATATGTATGTTTGTATCTAAGTATATTTATTTGTATATAAATATATATGTCACTTCGAGGTACCTATGAATTATAGGACCACCATCATCAACTCCAATTCTAGAGGCAATTCCTTCATTCTTCATAGGAACGGGTAAACTTCAATAACACACATCACTGGATTGAAACTCGAAAGTATTTATTTGACTTAGTTACAGGCACTTTGAGTTTTCATTCGAACTTGAAGTTAAAACCACATGGTGTGGCTCGCTAGGTCGCAATCCCTTGTCGATCTCTAGAGAAGACCTAGCAAGAAACTCCAGGATACTCCTTTAAATCTTTTCATAGTTTACACAATCACTTTAAGACAATTGGAGTTACATGTTTATTAGGTTTTCAAACATCTAATCAATCAGATTTATTAAACAGTTATTATTTTATTCACACCATACGCGCGATGAGCGTTGTACTCGTAAGTGGGCGGGACTTTCATATTGTTTTTGTTTAGACACTAATTACTTGGATAGTTGAATAAAGCTAAGAAACAATACTAAAATGATGCTCAGTCAATTATTTTTATATTACATAATCCCAATACTCACAAATACAAAGTTGCTCGTAGATTATTACTAAAAAAATCACCTCAACTCAAAACTATCCAAGTTTCCGGTGATCTAAATATCTTACTAATCAGAAGGTTTCTCATTATTACATAGCTATGTAAAATAGTTTTATCACTTTATAGTATTCAACCAATTACTCAAATTTGTTTAGTTCTCGTATTAAATTATTAAATCTAGTTATTGGTCATTAAAATTATAACATCCGCCATTGTTGACAACTTTACTTAATAAGAATAACATTAGGTCATAATCAAACATATTTACTTCGTCAAATGTGCAATAGTTAAAATGAGAACAAATCTAAAAGTCCTACAATAAGTGTTCCTGTTTTATTTAAACATCTCGTATTAATTAAGCATTGAAAATTAGCTTATCAAATGATATTCATTCTAACAAATTAATAAATACTGCCACAATAAGCCAATAGATGGCGCTGAACCAAAAAACAACTTAAATAGACATTTAACAGTTCTAGCGAAATCTCAGAGATGACAGAATTATAGAGTTTGATTATTAATTTGGATAACAATTTAGCAAATCCACGCCTCCGCGGCGACATATACGTTTTTCTCTATTCATCTTATCATTTAGTTACACCTGCCTTGTTTTATCTCTGCACTACCCTAGTGTTGACTGGTAGAAAATGCCTAAGGGATTAAGTCCGCCTTTGTACTTGTGCATAAAGTGTTAATAAATAAATAAATAATTATATATATTTATTTTTATTGACGATGTTAGTACTAAAATAACATAATATAGGAAATTGTGAATGTAAAAACTTAAAGTATTAATGCTTTAGCATATTATTACAGCATTAAATACTATAGATTTCCGCTTATTAAATTTCTACACGTTATATATCAAGTATAATGTCCGTTAGTATCCGGTCCAATACATTACTAATCGGTCATTCAAACCGCATCGTTTGGGCGAGCGATAAATGTCGCAACTATTAAGGTCGTCGATAAGGTAAACTTTATAATGTCTACTCTCACCATGCTCTAAAATAAAAGTCAGCGACGATAATGACTGTGGTGTTGATAAAATGTATTAATAACTACTATTAAGCTACCGGTTTTAGTTAACAAGCCAAAGCCATTATAGCGTTGTATATTATGTGGCAACTTACACTTGACATTGGACATGGTGGTGCTTATGTATGGTACTCTATGAGTAGTTGATGACAATTAGTCTCGAGTTGAGAACAACTACAGTTTGCCGGGCCTACTGTCTCTAAAATTTAAAAAAACCGGCCAAGTGCGAGTCTGACGCAGAGGGTTCCGTATAAACAGCTACATTCACCAATATAAATAGGTAATATTAGTTACGTTTTCATACAATGAAAGCATCGAACATTTTTCTAACAAAGGTCCCTTTGCCCCTTGCTGTTCGAAACCTATTGTCCCCTTAAATCAATATTATTCTTTTTACTTTTCCAAGTAATTTATAAAAGTTTTTCGACATTTACTAGTAAACTTTTAAAGCCGACTTAGCTAAGATACTTATAATTTTAATATCGTTACATTATGTACTACTGCCATACATTTTAATGGGGACCCATGACTCTAAAAAATGGCAATTTAAAGCTTAAATTTACGCAAACGGATTCTTGAATCGAAAAATGGTTTTCACAGCCCCTAATATTATTGAATGGCCTATCCAACGATGCCTACACCATAGGATAGACGAAAAAAAAAGAACATCCCCACTTTACGTACAGGAAGAAAAAAACATTTTTCAAAATTTCTACGACTTCGTCAGCTTGATTAATATGTATATCCATGCTAAATTATAGTTTGCCAGTACTAAGAATCTCTGAGCTAAGCGGCTGACGGACGGGCGCACAGACGGACATGGTGAAACTATAAGGGTTCCTTGTTGACTAGCCCCAAAAAAAAGGAAAATTACCTACCTCATCTCGTTGGTCTATTGGTCACAAGTGCTACTGCTGGTCCAGGCAAAGTGTTATTGGTTTTTTTCATCTCGAATTTCTCAGTAGCTACCCGAAATTTAGACTTGAGCCCGGTTGATGTCAATAGTTACGCCTCCTATTAGGCTGAACTCCCATTAGTACGTTGTGTTGCGACGTTGCAACAGATCAACGCATTCAAAATAAAAAATGTATAAAACCGTTTATTGTCACAATTAGCATTATTAAACATTACGACGTGTTTGGAGCCTCTCTTTAAGCAAACAATGCCTGTATTAGGAGACGCCGCTCTTCCGTAAAATTGCCGTATTATATTTATACTTAAACTAACTGTGAGTTAATCTAAAATAATGTACTGTGATGTGACACTTAAGATTATATAGTTTAAATTTTATTGTTGATGAAGTATTATATATTTATTTCAATAGATAAAAGTATATACAGTGTATAAAGTACTTAAATAACTTAATAAACTACAAATATATACACTTAAACCAAAACCTAAAAATAAACTAAACTAAAATATGGCGTCGAAAAACTCCTCCACATCGTTGTCCACTGGTAATGTGCCTAAAAGTCTGGCAGCATTGCCACGTTGTATAGCAATGCTTATTCTCTGACCAAGGTAAAAGCCAGCCCTTGGGTCACGCGAAGTATCAACTAGGCGTTTGGAAAGATCTTTAAACAAAGCGTGAGCACTCGGACCCCACGGACCAAGAGTTTCAACCCCAAACGGCTCGAAAATATAATTACCAATGAGGTTATTATATTTCCGCCGCTTGAGGTTCTCTGCAGCCGCAGCGGCAGCGCCAGCACAGCACGACGAGCTAAGAAGATGGGATGTCGCAAAAGTATGGACACAAGTAGCGTCCCACAATAAAGGCCTACCCATCTTCCATGGAAACAAAGACATCCCGTTTGGTCTTTTGCCATCGTCACGTGCCAGGTCATGGGGTTCCAATATGGCCGGAACGCTGACAGTGACGAGAGCACGTCGGATGATGTCGTTTAAGTTTCCGTGACGTGCTATGCGACCCGCACTTCGGCCGCATGAAAGACCGTGGTGGCCGAGGCTGTTGACAACTTCGCCACAGTGACAACGATGAGGAGTAAAACAGGGAGTACTACAGTATTATATTAATTTGGCATTGTATGCAACACCCTCTGCTTTGTCTCTCGTCCGTCGATCCATTGAAACGTCGTACCATACCAAAATATATATAAAACGACGCAGCGTTGACGTTGCGACGACGCAACGCATGGCAATATGTGAGTGTACTACATATATATAGGTGCATCTAACTCTAGGGAATATATACTGAAGTTATGTATGTATATAAAATCATATGCACCATAGAAATCAAATAAAAAGTGGAGGAAACACCTTCACAAAACGCAACTATGTATACCATGTATCTTAATCGGATCATCGGATATAACCGTTGCAACATAAGCGTTGTATGTTATGTGGCAACTTACACTTGAAATTGGACAAGGTGGTGCTTAGGTAAGGTACAGTGAGCGCATCGTTTTAAATGTCATGTGTCATGGCTATTATTCGATGATCGATCTATCACTCATGCTAATCTGATTTCCGAATCGTTTAAGAATCCGTACATCTTAATTTTATTTACTTTTGTCTCTGTAAATAGGACAAAGAAAACCAACCTCTACTAACGGGCACACATACGTTTGGACGCTGGTTTTTGTCGCGCGGGTGTGCTGCTGGCAACTACGCTCTTTAGGTGTAAGCAGATCTCTCATTTCACCGGTTTTGTTCAAATTTCATGATATTCGGGTAATCTATTCGGGCGTTATAGGAAACTTACTAAACAACTTGCCTATTAGGTAGGTACAACTAAAAAGTGAAAAATAAAAAACTTTTTTACAAAAAAATTCTACCGACTTCCAAATAATAAAACTACAAAGTGAAAAATAACTTTATTTTTGGAAGTCGATGTCCATAACGCAAAAAAACTGTACCTACGAAATACACCGACTTCCAAAAATAAAGTTATTTTTCACTTTGTAGTTTTATTATTTGGAAGTCGGTAGATTTTTTTTTGTAAAAAAGTTTTTTATGAAATATTGGAATACATTGGTAGACTGGTTTTACTCGCTTTTCACTTGAAAATCTTTTACGATTGGGGTTATTATCAAACATACATTTTCATTTATTTAATTAAGGTCATTGCGGCTAGATATTTATAGCTAGCTATAGTAGAATGGATTGCTGCAGGCAACCCTGCAACAATCTATTCTACTATCAAGTATAATTCATGAAACTTAAGTTTTATCAACAACCTTTATTCCAGGTTTCTTCAGTTGGATCTTTAGGCTATAAAATTTCGGTTATTCTTTCGATAATAAGTTTTTATTTTTGTTCAAAAACTTCTACATAAATATTAAAATAAGATAGTATGAAAATCAAAAGCACACTGATTTACTTTAACATCAGGACATTTTATGTTTTCTATTTCAAACAGAACTTTGCTCTTAAATATTAACTCGTGTTAAAAACAAACAGAAGCGATTATATTAAACAAACAGAAACAGTAAACCCATGTCTTGTGTGTTCTAGGTACACTACGGCTTATGTATTATGTATGTTTACTATCGATTGATTGATTTTCATAGAGAAATTTTTAGCGTTCAATACTTCACATAGCCTACATAGACTACGCTAAAGCGTTCGACTCAATTTCACACAACTATATCTGGAAATCCTTGGAAAAATGCCACATTCATGAAAAAAACTTGAGAGGTGTCAAGGGACACCCGGATGGAACGAAGTTCCTTTAGTATATATACATATGTGTATACATATATACACATATATATATAAGAATATACTATATTTATTACATATTTATAGTATATTCTAATCTGTTGTCAGATTTGGCCTATCTCCTCCCGTTTCCGAGATACAATTTTATTTCTTAAATTAATGTTTTTTAGTTCCAGCTGATGGCGACAGATGGCGCTAGGTGACGAAAATGTTTGAAAATTATTTTATGAAAAGTATTTCGAGTAAACGTGAGTGGGTGAGGCGTGAGGGGGAGGGGGGAGGGGGGTGGGGTTTGTTGCACGATTTTATAGACTTTTGGGGGGGGGGGGGTTTCCTATCCTGGAGGGCCGGGGGGCAAATTTTCACTCAGAATTGAGCTAGTGCCAACCGTTTCCGAGATATGGAGGTTTTTAGGTTTTTTGATTTGATCGCCGGTTCGTTATTAATGGCGGCTCGGGGTCATTTTTCGAGTAGTGTTGACTCGAGTCGGCCTGTGGTGAAGGGTTTTGTACGTCTGGCGTTAAGAAACTAAATATACATATATATACGTATGTATATACTCTCTATAACTCTCTCTCTAAACTTCGTAAACACAACAGCGTATAGGTTAGAACACACACGAAACACGCGCACGCCGCACGCACACAACTATAGCAAAAAGTGTCGTTACAACTTTTCGTGAGATTTTTTTCCGTCTAGCCCCCTTTCGCAACGCGCGATAAGGAACTTCGTTCCAATACATAAATGTGTTAAAACATATGTAGTAGCAGTTTCAGCAGAGTCAAAATGTAAAAACTTGGCCTGAACATATCAATCTGCAGAGGAGTGAGACAAGGTGATCCCTTGTCACCTAAACTCTTTATAGTAGTAATACAGATAATCTTCGATCATCTAAACTGTCAGTCAGATTGAATCAGAGTAAATGGGATGCAACTTACACACCTGAGATTCGCTGACGATATTGTCCTCTTCGCTGAAACTAGCAATAAATTCGATAAAATGATATGCTCACTAAGTGAAGACAGTGAAAACGTAGGTCTCAAAATGAAACAAGACAAAACGTTTATAATGACAAACAGCAACATTAATACAATAAGCCTGCATGGTAAGCCGTTAGAGTACGTAAACAACAACATATATCTAGGGAAACAAATAAGATTTGGAGAGAGCAATGAAGAAGACGTTGAATTCAAAAATTCGAATGCAAAAAAAAACAAAAAGGCCTAGATTGTCGAATGTGTGCGTCCACAAGATATTTGACTTCTATGGCCATATTGCCCGTAAACCTGGTGACAACTTACTAAAGGTAATTGTCACTGGCAAAGTTGAGGGTAAACGGCCTAGATGCAGAAGTCCTATACGCTGGTCAGACCAAATCCGAACCTCACTAAACATCAAAGCCTCAGAAGCCGTGCACGTTGCTGAGAATAGAAACAGGTGGAGAAACATCATCAAAGAGAAGGTTTTGAAACCATGATGTGGTCACGACCCCCAGCATTGAGGAATCGACGCGAGGAGCAGGAGGTCTGCTGCAATGCATTCTATTGGCGCCAAAACTACTGAAAATATTCTGTTAAAATTTTGCACATACATGCCGTAGAGGTCAGAAAAACATATAGGCTATAAATTATCACGCTATTTGCCTTGGGGCATAAGCAATGTTGCATTATGTGTGTTTTATACTATAGATTAGCGCGGGCCTGGAAAATGAGGACAAAAATAATGCAAAACATTATCTTTAGTTCTAGTAAGCGTATAGGCTATATTATATCACGATAATACCTATGGGGGATAAACAATGTTACATTATGTTTGTTTTTCTACTACTGTTTAGCGCAAGATTATAATAACACAAGAATAAATATTGCAAAATATTCCTTAAGGGTACACTAGTCGACGGCACGAACTATTTTGTGTGCGGGGTTAAAATGTATTTTATATTAACCGACAACACGTGCGGAAGAGATAGATGCTGTGATGAGCAGTTGGAAGCTAGTTCGCGTACGAATACACACTTTTGCAAATTTGTAGCGAAATGGATAATGATTTAGGACGAAACCGAGCGCACGAAATTTTATAAACATACCTTTGGCAGTCTAGATATCATGAAAAAACGACTAAATCTACCTGTTCAAAATAAAATTATATGCATTGTTGAACTACTAATCTATCCCTGTATGGAGGCCGTTTTGCAATTTTCCGACTTCTTATGGTATTTATTTGCGCCCAAAAATGCGTTAAAATTTGTGTCGAAATGTGGAACTTTCGACGCTCATAACTTTCAAATGTTTACTTTTTTTACTTTTTCGCTTCCATACAGGGCTAGATAATGATGAGACAAATTGATATCATTTTTTATTTTGAACGTACATCGTCAAACAGTGGAATAATCCCTAGACTACGTTTGTATGGAAAATTTTTCGACTAGTGTAACCTTAATGTTCAGTAATAGAACTGCTATTTTAATCCGTCGTCGACTGAGTACATAGCCTGGTGGTTTAGATACAAGGCTTCCAAGTTATTCGTCTTGAGTCGAATTCCAACGTTCATTTTTTTTGGTCATTTTGCTGTTTTTTTTGTACGAATAGATCTTCAATAGATCTTCCCTCTCACAGAGAGGAGACCTGTGTCCCAGCAGTGGGAACATTAATAGGCTGATGATGTGATGTGATGATCTTCAAATATAGTAGAATTTTACGTACAATATAAAATCAAGTACTTTGCATTTATTTTGTCTACAGTTATGTTTAAAATATTTCAATTGGAAATACCTACCCAATTATAGAATAAATCACGCCACCATTGCACATTTTCCACTCCGTCAATTTTCGGCACAAAATATCAGTGCGCCAATTGTTGAATATGTGACGCAAATCATCCTCAAAAACATATACGTATTAAATATGCATCTAAGAATACCAGTTTTCAACCCACTACAATATTCTAACCTTTGTTCAAAAATCGAAATTTTACGCAAGCTAAAGATGAGATATGATCCGTAGAACAGCCTTCGCCATCCATATTTGAATCTTGATAATTTGTCGTTAGACTTTGACCGCTGATATTTTAAAAATTTAACAATAACATTGATAGCCTGAACGATTAAGGCTTGGTTACACAGTGCGACCTGATCCGGTCAGATATTTGAGCTTCAGCACGGTAGTGTAGCTACTCGCACCATGGGACCGTATAGTGCGAGTTATTTACAGGAGCGAGTCTGACAGTAGCTTGTATCTGAGTGACCCTTACTCTTTTTCACCACCATTTACCTTTCTCTGTCATGCCTCAAGGCAGTATTTGTAGCCGGGATGCTAGAGATACTGCTTTGAGGCATGTAGATTACCTGGGAGGGTACTGTCCGGTCGGGTCGTATCAAACTGCTGCCATGCGAGTTCTGTCAGGTGAGGTCAGTAGCACATAACGTGTAAACAGAACTTAAGAATCAGCCTTTCATGATGGCAAATTGATTAGAAGCTGGCAAAAATAAAAAAACAACTTTATTGAGTTTGAACTTTAAGTTCAATGTTATATTGAGGATGCATTAAGACATTTTCAAGCACACGTTTTTTTGCAGATTATTCACGATAGATCAAGCAATTGCGATAAACTTAGAACATTATCATCAGCCTATTAATGTTCCCACTACTGGGACACAGGCCTCCTCTCTTTGAGAGGGAATGGGCCGTAATCCACCACGCAGGCCCAGTGCGGGTTGGTGGATATCACATGTCTTTGAATTTTTGGTTCTAGGACATGCCGGTTTCCTCACATGTTTTCCTTCACCGTTTTGAGAACAGTGGTGATGAAACAATTTACACAAAGTAAAGCGCCTGCCTGGGGTCGCAAAATACAATAACTATGACGAAGACCGAGCTATGGACGAGAGGACAAATAATTGTTCCGGATTCTACGCTCAAATGAAAATTTACTTTCAGCTTTTTATGTCAAGGGGAAGCATGTTCCAGAGTTTTATAGTTGAGACAGTGTAAGAATTAGATAGAAACCCAGTGCGGTGAGAAGGAATATGGAGAAGTAAGTTTTTGGAAGCTCAAAGTTTAAGATCGTGAGAACTGCCCAATGCTTTAAAATATTGTTTTAAATATTTGGAAGTACAAGGATTGTTTATGATGGTGAAGAGCATGCAGAGGGATCTGAGGGATCTCTTCTTACGGATAGGCAGCCATTTTAGCTGAGAACGGATGGAAGAAAAGTGATCATAATTACGAATACCTAAAATAAAGCGAATTCAGTTGTTAGGAAATTGATTGAGTTTTTATCTACCTATGGTACCTGGTACTGACACAGGTACCTGAATCTACTTTTTGTTTATATTAATAATTATTGCAAGGAATCAATTAGATAGGGTCTCTCCTTGTTTTTGTTAGACCAATGTTGTAAAAGGCAGATATTCTCAACAATGTTATTGACCTAGGAGCCACGTAAATACGTCCTAAATGCAGTTTTGTGACTATACCTACCGTATTAGTACCTGCTAACTTGTTTTCCTTGCCTGCTGGTTTTCCCTTCAATATAATAATATGGTATATCTGTAGGATAATGAAAGCGATACTTAAGGGTACACTTGTCGACGGCACGAACTATTTTGTGCGCGGGGTTAAAATGCAATTTATATCAACCGACAACACGTGCGGCAGAGAAAGATGCTGTGATGAGCAGTAGGAAGCTAGTTCGCGTACGAATACATACTTTTGCAAATTTGTAGCGAAATGGATAATGATTTAAGACGAAACCGAGCGCGCGTAATTTTATAAACAGACCTTTGGCAGTCTAGATATCATGAAAAAACGACTAAATCTATATGTTCAAAATAAAACTATTTGCATTGTTGAACTACTAATCTATGCCTGTATGGAGGCCGTTTTTCAATTTTCCGTCTTCTTATGGTATTTATTTGCACCCAAAAATGCGTTAAAATTTGTGTCGAAATGTGGAACTTTCGACGCTCATAACTTTCAAACATTTTCTTTTTTTTACTTTTTTGCTTCCATACAGGGCTAGATAATGATGAGACAAATTGATATCACTTTTTATTTTGAACGTACATCGTCAAACAGTGGAATAATCCCTAGACTACGTTTGTATGAAAGAATTTTCGACTAGTGTAACCTTAAGGCGCAAGTATGCCGCAATGACCTTGAGCATCCCGGCGAAGCTAAACTCGAAAAAAAAAGAAAAAGGTTAGTTTAATAAATCCAAAAACCCGTCTGGACTGCTTAAGAGGCGTACTAAAAAGACACAAACAAGAACAAAATCACCCACCAGCACGGCTCACGCACACATAGTGCGCACGGACTATAATCAAAGAATATGCGTGGAAGCAGAGATGCGACTAACTCGTTGGCATTTCGCCTACGACACCGTAAATAAATAATACGTATACTTTTAGTTTTTACTAGACATTATTTTTTATTACATTAAGTCAAGTGGCCGCTGTCAACATTATTAATATGAACAAAAAGTATATTCAGGTACCTGTGTCAGTACCAGGTAACATAGGTAGATAAAAACCTCAATCAATTTACAACAAATAAATTCGCTTTATTTTCGGTATTTGTAATTATGATCACATTTCTTCCATCCGTTCTCAGCTAAAATGGCTGCCTATCCGTAAGAAGAAATTGTTGCACACACATTTTATTAGTTACTAGCCCCGGCTTCACACGGTTGCAATTTAATTTCCCGTGGATTGTCCTATTTTTTAACCGAGTTCCCAAAAAGGAGGAGATTTTTTTTTATGTATGTAACCTTTGAACTTTTCACTGGGTGAACCGATTTTGATGATTCTTTTTTTATTTGAAAGATGGTGCTTGTCCTGTGGTCCCATTTAAATTTAATCAAAGATCTGATGAAGAACTTCGCAGATATACATCAGAACTCTTCAATAAATAACGGAAAATCACTTGGAATAGCTAAAATCGCATGTATGTACATCATTTCGTAACATAAAATCACACTGGTACACTCTAAAGGGATACGCAGGTGTGAAAATTTACCCCTGGTATACTCTCATTCCACCGATTTTGTTAAAGTTTCATGTTATTGGGTTAATCTATTCTGGCAAACCTTTGGGTATTATAGGTACCTAGCCTATAGAACTGGTTCATTATTACCACAACTAAAAAGTGAAAAATAAAAAACAGTTTTTACAGTTTTTGCACCATTTTGGCAATGTATTTTTTTATTTTGTTTGTAATTGTCCGGACTGTTACATCTCCTATTCTGTCCTCTGTGCCCTAAAACATGCAACCAAAGCGACTTACGCGCAGACGCGAAGTGGCAAAAGTTGGGCCGGTTTTTTTTAAATTTAACTAAGATTGTATAAAAAAGTTTTTACAAAAAAAATACAACCGACTTCTTCTTCTTATTTTTCACTTTGTAGTGTTGTTAAGTGGAAGTCGGTTGTATTTTTTTAACACGCTTTTATTAGCTTGGTATGTATGTATCTATGTATCTATGTATCTATCTATCTATGTATCAATGTAACAATGTATCAATGTAACGGAATCTTTGAACGTGATTTTCACCCACTTCAAAAAGTTGGATTGATTTGAAACTTTGCACACTTATCAAGGACCGATGACAATGCAATAATTTAAACAGTTTGTCCCATTATCCTTACCAATAAAGCGTGTTTTTTAGTTTTTAGAACTACAATTTTTATTTACATTTAGATCTTACATAAATTGAGAGAAAATCTGTACAGTTTACATTATTATTAAATCTCACAAGGAGCTTCGCTATTAACTAATATTAAATCAGTACAAATTAGGTATTTAGATTACCTACCTGTATTTTTTTTATTATTATCCTTGTAGGCGTTCTTATTATAATTAAATATTATTACAGTAAAATATAATTTTAAATAACAACATTTATAAAAATTAAGAATGTAGTAAAACAAAACTTAAAAATAAATTCTTGCTTATAATTAATAACAGTCATGTTAATACTTTCTGTATAAATCCACTTAAGCAAACTAAAAAAAATATCTATGTATTCTTATTTAATTTTTTTCATTGGTATGAATGAGATCAAATTCTTCAATCAACGTAAGCGCCGATAAAGTATGAACTTATAAACTAGGTACTAAAATGAGATGATAATTAGATTACTACTTACTATGCACTTTTATTTTCTATAACATCATGTTATAGAAACTCTCAAATTAAGCAGGAATTAAACCCTTTGTGAGCAGGTCTTTCAAATCCTTCTTCTTATTGGCGCTTAATTTTAGTTTTTCAGTATACGCTTGTTTAAGCGCAATATCATTTACATCCTTCTTCTTCTTTCTCTTGTTTCTCACGTTCACCTCTTTGTATGCTTCATCCTCGTAAGAACTTTTGTAGAAAAAAGTAAACTGATTTTCTTTAGGCATCTTTAAATGCTTTACATCATTCTAATTTACAGCTTGACCATTAGTGTTGATATTAAAATTATATCCCCAGTCTTCTTGCAGTTTTTTATTGTCCATAAATGAATCGTAAGTCATTTCGTGAACATTAATAGTTGGACAATTTTCTTTGCAGACTTGATTAGGGTTATAATATATTGGTCGGGAGTATAAATTGGGCCTGACTTTAGGTTCTTTTTTACCTCCTTTTCAATGAGGCTGTGCACACTATCTGCCTCATTCTGGGTGTGGCGTCTGATTAGGAACTTATGAGTTATACTATTTATATTTTATTGTTGTGCAGCGTACAAATATACTGTTGCGATAAACTTGTTTCTGACCACAACAATCGTCAGAATATATTTTTTTTCCTTCTGTCCCTTCTTCACCACTGATTTTCTTCAAATATTCCCATACACAAGACCCGATTTCTATTGCCCCACGTTTAGGGATAAGTGTGTAAATGTTTGGACAGAGGTGGGTACCTCTGTCCAAACATTGCAGTGAACGTTATCGTATGCATTTTTGCTGTCTTTATTTTTAAGTCCTGTCAACGTTAGATTAAAACTGTTTAGGTTCGACTTATAATAGAAAGCCGATGTTTCTCCTCTGGGACATTGCAAAAAGGCTTCCAAATCGTAAATTACGACTGTATTAATTTTATCTGCCTTAATTCTATCTTTTAACTCTTCCCTACTTAGGCCTTTTTCTTTTAAGTGCACTCGATATTTATCTTCTATGGCCAACTTTCGATTCGATTTATATGATTCACCTTCGTTTCGCAATCTCTTAACTCGGTTTTGTCTCCATTTTGAAGAGTTTTTCACCCGCTTGCGGCCTTTTTTGATGTTCCGATTAGTAGAGTCAGAATCAGAACTTGAGTAATTCAAACTTGAAGGTAATAAAAAAATCATAGTTCTGGGACTAGAAGCGTTAGCGTTTTGTCTTCAAAGTTATAAGTTGGATCGCCTACGTCGTCGTCTATGGCACTTTCATCGGTGTATCGAGGAGAAATTGTAATTGATCCATTCATAGCACAGCCTCTTTATTCTCTTACGTTACTCTTAATAGTTAAGACTAAAAAAATAACGAAACATATTATTACATCAGATGTGTGGTCATTTTGTGCTGTGTTCTCCGTAGTATCTTGCAATTCAGGCGTATGCCTAACTATAACCGCTAGGTCAGTTTGTGGTATGCCGCTTTCCTTAGTCTGTTTGTCAGTTTGCCCCGAAGAGCTGTTGAAATTCGAAGACGACGAAGATGAGCTCGATGAAGATGAGGTCAACGAAGATGAGCTTGAAGATAATCTTCGTGCTACCTGGAGCAAGTACTTTTGTGTTTTCCTCATCATCTACGTTGGAAGGACTTTCGCTATCGTAGTAACGATAGTAAATTATTTTACGATTTTAGGGGACTATCAGTTTCAGCAATAACTTGACCGGCCTGAAATTTTGAATTAGTAAGTAATTATATTAAACAGTGACAAGGGGTAGGTAACTAAAAACATTAAGAAAATGAAACATTAAATGTAAAAATCTTACGTCATCGTTTAACTTTGTATGGTATTGTTTAAGCCAATCTTGAACGAGGTTAGACAAAAGAAACTCAGTTATTTGGCTCCTGAAAATTTTATACAATGTTAACTAGGTGGTAAAATAAATATTTTAATTATAAAACATAATCTATCTGTAAAAAACTTACTTCTGTATCGCATAGTTTGACATTTTCTACATTATCTTGTTGACTAATTTGCAGACGCTTTGGCTGTAATAAAAATAAAATGAATTTACGTATTAATTATGAATTTGACAAAACTACAACAATTTTATCCTTTTACTAACAATTATGACGATTTCAGATTTTTGACGATTTCCAGCCTCCCGAACGAGCCGGATTTCGTAAAGGCTTCAGCATCGTAGACCACATACATACGCTGCGGCAGGTTATACAGAAGACTGAAGGGTACAACCTGCCTCTCTGTTTAGCGTTTGTGGACTACGAGAAAGCCTTCGATTCGATCGAGACTTGGGCTGTACTACAGTCTCTACAATGGTGCCAAATTGACTACAGGTACATCGAAGTGTTGAAGTGTTTGTACAAAAACGCCACCATGTCAGTTCGACTTCAGGATCAGACCTCGGAACAAGTCCTTCTGCAGCGAGGTGTGAGACAGGGAGACGTCATAATATCTCCGAAGCTGTTTACCGCTGCACTGGAGGATGTCTTCAAGGTTCTAGACTGGAGAGGGCTAGGCATCAACGTCAATGGCGAATAAATCACTCACCTTCGGTTTGCCGACGACATAGTGGTTATGGCTGAGACCATGGAGGACCTCAGTACAATGCTCGATGACCTCAGTAGAGCTTCCGAAAGAGTGGGTCTTAGGATGAACATGGACAAGGTGATGTTGAATGCCCATGTTACACCCACTCCTATCAAGGTCGGATACTCTACACTCAAAGTTGTGGACGACTATGTCTACCTGGGACAAACGATCCAGTTGGGTAGGGTCAACTTCGGGAAAGAGGTCAACCGTCGAATCCGACTCGGCTGAGCAGCGTTCGGGCAGTTGCGCGGTATCTTCTCGTCCAACTTACCAGATTGTCTCAAGACGAAAGTCTATGACCAGTGTGTGTTGCCAGTGATGACATATGGCTCTGAGAAGTGGTCGCTTACAATGGGCCTCATCAGAAAGCTTAAAGTCACCCAAAGGACAGTGGAGAGGGCTATGCTCGGAGTTTCCTTGCGTGATCGAATCAGAAATTTAGAGATCCGCAAGAGAACCAGGGTTACCGACATAGCCCGAAGAATTGCCAAACCTAAGTGACAGTGGGCAGGGCACATTGCTCGCAGAACGGTTGGCCGATAGGGCAGAAAGGTTCTGGAGTGGCGACCGCGAACCGGAAGACGTTGCGTTGGAAGGCCTCCCACCAGGTGGACCGATGACCTGGTGAAGGTTGCGAGGATCCGCTGGTTGCGGGACGCACGAGATCGGTCAATGTGGTGACGCTTGGGGGAGGCCTATGTCCAACAGTGGACGTCGACTGATATGATGATGATAAAAATTATGTCACCGGTATCTTGTTAACGCATTTTGATAAACGTCTTGCGTGTGTTTGCTCATTTTGGGACGGTTTAGATTTTAAAATCAGGCCCAAAATTCGTTGACTTCTCGTCGACGACGTCGTCATAACTTTTAAGTGCTGATACCTGGTTAGTACAAAAGAGAAATAACTTTAAAATATGAAACGGAGTTTTACATACAAATAAAAAATAAACGCAAAAAGTCGTAATTTGAACTTTGATTTTAAAACATTTAATAAAAAACAGAACTATCATCTAATATTTTACTAAACATTGTAAAATTTTAATAATAAAACGTAACAATTATAAAAAGTCCTTACAAGATATCGTAATGTTTAATCGTAAACCGAATTAATTCTATTTTTTGCCAAATTAAGTAGCCATCTATTAAAAGCAAAACGAAATAACTTAAAAAAGTTCATTTTACATACAAAATAATAGAAATAAAAGCAGTTACCTTTTATAGCAAAATGAACTATTGGGTATTAGAACAGGCACATACACGTCTCACTCTTGCCACTGCTGGCGTAACACTAAATGGCACCTTTTGTGAATACTCATTGGTCCACTCCGTCAAACAAAAAGAGACGGCAGGTCCTCTATTTCGCTTGTAGTTGTTCGAATCAAGCGTCCGTTAGATTGTACGTACTCTTTATGCGGACTTAATTCGGTTTTTGATTAAATGTCAATAACTCTGTTTTTTTTTTGTTATTTCGGTTTATTATATTATTAAAGGTGCCCTATGTGCTATTCCAGACTATAATCTATCTCTGTGCCAAATTTAATCCAGATCTAGATTTAATTCAGCCGTTTTAGCGTGATTGATACATGAACACGTCCAAACTTTCGCATTTATAATATTACTAGTTCTGCCAGCGGCTTCGCCTGCGGGATGGAAAGTAACCTATGTGCTTTTCCAAACTATAATTTATTTCTGTGCCAAATTTCATGCAGATCCTTTGACCAGTTCTGACGTGATTGAGTAACAAACTTACATCCATCCAATCTTTCACATTAACATTTATAAAATTTAATATTAGAAAGATATAAAGTAAGAAGTAAGACTTGTAGCAATTCAATTAATTTAAAGTGCACAGTTAGTTTGCAATATAACATCCATATTAATGATATTACTGTTATTCACTCTTCAAAGAGTTTTTGTTAGATAGTTATTACAAGTGCATTCTGTCACACAGCGATTAATTAAGAAAACGAATGAAATAACGTCAAAATGTAATAGCTGTATGAGAAAACATTTCGACAATAGTGTTGCTAAACATTTGTGTTATGCCTAGACTTTCGACTATAAAGCTGGCCGCAGACTGTTGTATTTGATACGGCGTGGATACAAAATGAAGGCTGGATTAAGGATATTAATAATATCAGTTTAATTAGATGCGTAAAGAAGCTGTGAAACGACCCCGAGGACTCATGATATCTCGCTTTTTATGTAAAAACATAGATCTGCTAATCCTTTTCCACCAGAGCTGCGCAGCAAGTCTGGCTAAATAGATAGTGATCTCATTGGTGGATATTTTCGCCATGCACCGTCTCACTACATAGCGTATCGATGATTCAGAACTCGTCATCATCATTTTCTTGCTATTATCCAAATTTATTAGCGGTCAGCGCTACAAGTTTTATTATTCCATACTTTTCTATTTTCGCCATCTCAGTACCACGTAATCCACCACGCGGGCCCAGTGCAGGTTGGGAAATGTCATGTCTTAGAATTTTTGGTTCTAGTTTGGTTTCCACACTATGTTTTCCTTTACCGTTTTAAGATCTGTGGTGATGAAATAATCTACACAAAGTAATGTGCCTGCTTGGTTTTGAACCCATGACCTACGATATGGAAGTCGGAGCCGTTACCACTGGGCCACCAATGCTTCAGTATTTTTTTTTTTGTTCAATGCCTCTTGTTTTATTACTAAGTTGATCCAATGAAGACACATATGTCTTTGACTTCTTAAAAAAATCTTGGACCTTCAAGAACCCATTGTGATGGATTTTAGTAAAATTTCAGCAAAATTCTTTCGCAAAGTTTTGTCTGACACACACAGTGATAGACCAGTTTTATACTATTTTCAAATATTTTGGACAATTAATATTTTAGAGGCTAACTAATAAAAGCTGCACGGTTTGATCTGCGACACAAGCCGAGGTTGATCCGTAGATGGGTGACCATCCAATACATATTGAGACTCTACCGTGAATCTAAAAGCACGTGAAGCCGTTGGTCCCGGCAGTCATTTGAAAATGTTTGACACGACGTCGTTACGGAAAACCAAAAAAAAAAAAAATTGACACCAGTCTTGCCTAGCGGTACCGTGTCACACAGTGACTAGGTTCTGGAGGTCAGATAGGCAGTGACTCCATGTAAAATACTGGTATTCAGCTGCAAACTGGTATTCGATTGGAAGCCAACGCCAAAATAGTTGGGAAAAGACCTTCCAATTTTACCAGATGTAGCAAAATCTGATTCGGTATTTCTGCGCAAAGTTCACTGTACTTCTTTTTCTAGCGTATGTCCACATCTGGACTGAGGTCATCGAGAGGCATGGGGAAGCGCTTGCCGTCTCTCTCAACATCTTGAGGGCTTTTGATAATGTTGTAGTGGCACCAGCGCCGCCACTTACAAACTAATGACATGACGTCAAACAAATCCTGCATCGCGCAAGTAAAGTTTTCGGCGTGATTAGAACACATACAACAGTCCGACAACAACCGTCGGGCAGTTGCCCGGACCAGACACAACACTCGTCTGGTCGGAGGATCCTTCCTTTTCTATGGAGGTTTGTGGGACTTTACACCCTGTTCCGCATAACCCCAAAATGTCTTGCAGGAAAGCCTTATTGGTAAGCTTCCTTCATTCGGTCTGCCCAGTGATCTGCGTGATTGGATTGCAAACTTCCTGACGGATTGGTCAATTCGAGTAGGATATTAATGCCGGGGTCTCTCAAGAGTCGGCAATCTCAGCGATATTATTCTTGCTGCAAATACATGCACTGCTAAAACCTTTGGGTATGCAGACGACAGCACTATTGATGAGATATACTTGTCCTAGGGCGATGCTAATCTGGTCAAGTTGAATGCCACTAAAACAGTAAAAACGTAAAGAAATGGTTTTATCAATGCTCATTATTTGTCTGAAATAAAAACATAATTGTTTACTTTTCTGTAAGACATTATAATCGACCAATTCAGGTTTTGAATGCATACTGACCACAATGACTAGGGTTATAATTGTTATGTTATATTCCGTTTAGCCACTAATTAAATTTTAATTAATAGACTGGTTAAGGCGCGTCCCCGAGCAAAACGCCGCGCTAGTCGAATTTTGTGCAGTTTTTAAGAGCTATCTACTCTTTATTTAAAAAGAAATATCAATTAATAAAACTACATTAAATTTCTACATAATGTTGATTCTAAAATTGTAGTACACTTTTGTTTTAAGATTTGTATGTGTCACTAATCTCCTTCCAACAAAACCGTAAAAATGTGAAATAATTATTGATAACATGCATCTCCTTGTAAAGTATTCATTTATTATTTGTTATACTAACACTAATGGATAGACAATTTGATAAAGAACATTGTGTAAGTTTTATTTTTTTCAAAAGACCAATATTCGATTTTAAAGATTTTATTCTAAAATCTGGGCGTATTCACTACCGTAATTCATGCGCTGCCAGTGCCGCTAGGCCAATAGAAATGCTCATATCGCATGCTGATTTTTTGGTCAGGGTACGGCCTTAAAGGTCTATCCACACATATCAGGGCCGTGCCCGAGACGTGGACGGACCGTGCAACGTCAGGGGCTCAAAAAAATATCGGTGTGTACATTTTATATGAACTCGTTCACACACATCCGTGCACGGCCCAGTGACGAAGCTTCAATGCCTGGGCCCGGCCCTGTCACGTCCCGGGGATTCATCCAAATTGCATTACGTATAATGTCAAAATATTAATAATTAAAACAAAAATATGAATCATAATGTATAAAAAATTTATTATCATGTCAAAATATAAATCATTACGTCAAATTAAAAATTACAATGTCAAAGAATTCATAATAATTTCATTATTAAGATCTTAATTACAATATCAAAATGTATGATTTTAAAATTCATTGACGGAATGAAAACACGTAAGTAAGGTATTGTAAACAAATAATATTGGCTAAGAATATACATTTATACAGATAAAAGTTGTACAAAATATAATTTAATTTTAATACATAAAATTTATAATAATGCCATTTAAACGCCTGGGTATGTTTGTAAAACATTATCAAATATTAAGCAAAAATCTATTAAAATTTCTTCATAAATAAAGTCAATTGTTGTAAAAAATAGTCCCACGATATGCTACCAAAGAGTCCTGGGTTATTTTGGTCATATCGCTCGGCGACAGCCAGACAACCTTGAACAACTGGTTGTGGTGGGAAAGGTGGATGGTAAAAGATGAAGTGGACGTTCACCTACTCGCTGGTCAAACAAGATAAGAATGATTACAGAGTCACGGTGGCTACTGCTCTGAGAAGAGCAGAAGACAGAGTGGCGTGGTAGCAGCTCATCAGTGACTCAGTCCAAGCGATCCAAGACGGTCACGACCTTTGGAAAGGAAGACAAGGAATAAGAAGAGAGGGAAATAATTGTGTTCTAAAATAATTATTTATTTAATAGTTTTTTATAGAACCAAATCTACATTAACTTCTGATAATATTAATAACTGGCTTCTGCCAGCGACTTCGCCCGCGTTTAATGTGTTTTCTTATCCAAAGGCAACATTTTACCGGGACAAAAAATAGCCTATGTGCTATTCGAGGCTATAATCTATCTCTGAGCTAAATTTCATCTGTTCAGTTCTGGCGTGATTGAATAACAAACATACATCCATCCAAACTTTCAAAGTTAAGATAGTGGTAGAGCCTTTTAACACCAACAAAACAGGCGTGTCTTTTTACCGCTAAAAGGAGTCGATTCGATCAAACTCCTACTTTTCGGGAAACATTCTGTTCCTGCCATTGATCGGCTTGAGCTCCTAGGCATGGAGTTGACACAGTCTCAACTCGGCGCCTCCTTTGAGTACAAATCCCAAATTGCGGCCAAAACTTGCCGAAAACCATTTTCTACTTTTCATTTTGGTTTTCTATTAAAGTGTGTTTTTAGGGTTCCGTACCCAAATGGTAAAACGGGACCCTATTACTAAGACGCCGCGGTCTGTCTGTCCGTCTGTCTGTATGTCTGTCTGTCACCAGGCTGTATCTCATGAACCGTGATAGCTAGACAGTTGAAATTTTCACAGATGACGTATTTATGTCGCCGCTATAACAAAAAAATACTGAAAACAGAATAAAATAAATATTTAAGTGGGGCTCCCATACAACAAACGTGATTTTTGTTAAACCGTTTTTTTGCGATAATGGTACGGAACCCTTCGTGCGCGAGTCCGACTCGCCGTTAGCTGTTTTTTTTAGTTTTTTTAGTTCAATCACTAATCCTGAAGATCCTGGTAAGGATAATGGGACAAACTATTTAAATTATGACATTGTCCTTGATAAGTGTGCAAAGTTTCAAATGAATCCGATGTTTTCAAGAGGGTGAAAATCACGTTCAATGATTTCGTTAAAAAGATATATAGATACATACGTACCAAGCTAATAAAAGCGTGTTGAAAAAAAGTAAGACTAGTAACATGACGCACGGGACCGGTCGATGTGGCAACACTGGGGGAAGCCTATGTTCAGCAGTGGACGTTTTCTGATGCCTATAATTAAAAGTCTAATCACAATAACCTTTTATACAACTTTAGGCCTCAAAAGTTTGTAAAAACCTATTTTTTTTTTTAAATCTTGGTAATTGACTATAATTGATCTAATTAACATATTTTTTATAACTGAACCGATACATAAGATTTCGCCGATCCTCTTATTTTTTTATCGTACTATAAGCATTTAAAATCATAATATTAATTTAAATATGTGAATAATCGGCCAATATTCAACAATGATAGCTTAGGCTCATTGACAAGAGATTAACATTGAAAAAGGTTTTCAGGAACCCAAAACTGCTGTAACATGTGTTTAAGGGTACACTAGTCGACGGCACGAACTATTTTGTGCGCGGGGTTAAAAGTCATTTTATATCAACCGACAACACGTGCAGAAGAGATAGATGCTGTGATGAGCAGTAGGTAGCTAGTTCGCGTACGAATACACACTTTTGCAAATTTGTAGCGAAATGGATAATGATTTAGGACGAAACCGAGCGCGCGAAATTTTATAAACAGACCTTTGGCAGTCTAGATATCATGAAAAAACGACTAAATTTATCTGTTCAAAATAAAATTATTTGCATTGTTGAACTATTAATCTAACCCTGTATGGAGGCCGTTTTGCAATTTTCCGTCTTCTTATGGTATTTATTTTCGCCCAAAAATGAGTTAAAATGAGTGTCGAAATGTGGAACTTTCGACGCTCATAACTTTCAAATACTTTCTTTTTTTACTTTTTTGCTTCCATACAGTGCTTGATAATGATGAGACAAATTGATATCACTTTTTATTTTGAACAAACATCGTCAAACAGTGGAATAATCCCTAGACTACGTTTGTATGGAACAATTTTCGACTAGTGTAACCTTAATTCGAGATTTTTCTCAGATGTGACAAATTGTCAACCGCTTGTCACACTTGGTGTTAAGAAACTGAAAGGAGAATTAACCGGCGATTATTCGTCGATTTCGTTAAGGCCGTACCCTGACCAAAAAATCAGCATGAGATATGCATTGCATGCAAGCATTCCTATTGGCCTAGCGGCACTGGCGGCGCATGAATTACGGTAGTGAATACGCCCAGATTTTAGAATGAAGTCTTTATAAAATCGAATATTGGTCTTTTGAAAAACATGAAACTTACAAAATGTTCGTTATCAAATTGTATATCCATTAGTGTAAGTATAAAAAATAATTAATGAACACTTTATCATCTTAAAAAAAAGTGTACTACAATTGTAGAATCAACATAATGTAGAAATTTAATGTATTTTTATAAATTGATATTTCTTTTTAAATATAGAGAAGATAGCTCTATGAATGATAGGCGACTAACGAAAGGTATTTACAAGGCAGACGTGAATGGAAACGCCGGGAGGGGACGCCCTAGGAAGACATACATAGACCTTATAGGTGATGTTCTTCAGAAAGGCAAGGTGCGCAGTACTCATAACCGGCGTGTGTGTATGACAAGATGTATGAATGTGAGTGAAGCAAAAGAAGTATGTAAGGATCGTAGCAGGTGGCGTTCTGTAGTTTCTGCCTACCCCCATGGGAAAAAGGCGTGAGTTTATGTATGTATGTATGTAGCTCTTAAAAACTGCACAAAATTCGACTAGCGCGGTGTTTTGCTCGGGGAGGCGCCTTAACAGCCCGATAATTGAGAGCTGGAAACCGGGTAGACGATCACACTCTTCTTTCACATCATCAAATTCCATCAAATCATCACATTCCATTCAAATTAATTCAAAAATGCATTACTCTAATGATATGCGCCATAAAATAACCATCTAGGCGATAGAGTGCATTTTCTTTTTATCAAATAGTTACTATTCGATTACTTTCTCGATTATTGACACATTCTTTTCCCTCTCCGTTTATATTTTTCTGTTTTATCCAGTGCCCGCGACTTCAACTGCGTCAAACTCATAAAAATATCAAGAGTTTATCTGAAAAAAATCTTCAATCATTCTCTAAAATGAAAATAGCTTAAGTTACAAGCTTAAGTTAAAACATCCATCAAAATCGGACCAGCCCTTTCGGAGATAAAAAGAATAAAAAAATTGTTTTAGAACCGTATGTATATGTTTAATTTTATATGCATTTAGTAAGGAGCTGTTGTTGTTAGCCAAACAGATACTGACATTTTATTTATTATGTATGTCATAAATTGGTATAAAACCATGGTTTTGAATTTTATAATTACAATGGGACAAATAACGGGGTCAAATCCTTTCATCACGACAACGTGTCCCATCACTAACAAGATATATGAATGGATGTTACTCTTTTACGCAAAAACTACTAAAAGGATTTTGATAAAACTTCACAGACATATTTATCTTCTAAATATAAAAAAAAGTATGTATGTATGTTCCTTATAGACTTTGAAACGGCTGGACCGATTTCAATGAAATTTTCAGACAATATTTTGATTGGTCCAGCGGATAACCCTGTAAAGTTTGGTGGTGATCGGAGCATTTTTTTAACTTTGTACGCTGGCGAAGCCGCGGGCAGAAGCTAGTAGCTTATATATTACAACAACACATAGGCTATAGTTTATAAATATATTGGCAGAAGAACCAATACCACACGGGCGGAGCTGCGGTAGGCAGCTAGTATGTAATATGATAATGGCAGATTGCCAGTACTCACCAGGCCAATCCTTTCTCTTTTTATATGTCTTGCTTCTAGGTGTTGACTTAACAATTGTACTCTAGTTATAGCTTGAATCTGCACCTGATTAATGTAAACCTGATATTCATTATTAAAAACTAGCTGTGCCCGCGGCTTCGCTCCCGTCAACTGACTGCCTAGTGCCTGCCTACCCTACCCTACCTACTTTTCTGCCTACCCTACTTACCTTCCTGCCTACCCTACTTATCTACCAATTTTTTTCTAGGGTTTTTGTTTCGCGTAGAATCTTAACAGCGCCATTCAGAAAATTACTTCAAATGCACAACGCCATTAATCGAATACGGAGTTCAACTGACCGAGTATCTGAATTGCGTGTGTTGTGATAATTTTACTTCTTGACCACTTTAAATTCATCTAACTTTTGATAGAGTGAACCCATTGCGATAAAACAAAAACTAAATAATACTTCAAGTTACGCACAGTTTGTATGTATAAAAGTTATTAACATTGGTTTCGTACATTTTATGTGATGTGTGCACAAATAAACAGACAAAAATTCCAAAAATTCTGGAAATGGGTTCTGTTGTTTAACACCCTGGCTATTTTTTTGGTAATAATATCGATGTACAAAAATTCCTTTTCTACAGATTTATTATATGTATTGATATTGATTGGTGATGATTGATTTGAAGATGAGTATTTGTCAAACACAACTTCAGGCCTAAAACCTGTTAAACTTTGGCACTTAAGTTAGGGTTAACACGTTCGTAAAACGGCTACTTTCTAAAGCATACTTGTACTCCTTAGTATAAATAAAATAAAAACACATTATTCATTATTGATTCATGTACATTATTTGTTTTTCGTATGATTTATACTTTTTCTATAAAAGAATAATTAACAACACGATATCTTTTCGCTTCTTTTGCACCCTCCTCCAAAACGAATTGGATAAAAATTAATGGTTAGAATTTATTTTTAACCTGTAAATTAAAATAGTACATTGTGATACAAGGGTGGGAAGAACCTACACACCCGTGTAGCACACGACGTTTTTCAATACAGTTGTGAGAAACAGTAAAAACAAATCATAGAATTAGATTTGTTTATTCACAAAAAATAAAATTTTCAATATGGCGCGTTTTTGCAACTGGACATATTTTTTTACAAAGAAAACAGCCTATACAGCCTATTCGATTTTTGACAAACGTTGATGTGAAAATAATTAACTTAAAACTGGTAATTAAATATATTAAACAACTATTTAAAAAAAAATTGAGAAACCAATGCTAAAACGTACGGAATCATTAATTTTTCCTCGTATAAAATCGTATCCCATTTTATTCTATGTATGAAAACTCCTTGCTACTAAACTTTTTTAAATTGACTTATGGCGCGTTTTTGCAACTGGACATATTTTTTTTTTCAACGAAAACAGCCTATACAGCCTATTCGATTTTTGACAAATGTTGATGTGAAAATAATTAAATTTAAACTAGTAATTAAATATATTAAACAACCATTTAATAGACTTTTGAGAATTCAATGCTAAAACGTACGGAATCATTCATTTTTCCTCGTAGAAAATCTATCCCATTTTATTCTATGTTTGAAAACTCCTTGCTACTAAACTTTTTTAAATTGACTTATAAATTTAAAACTAAACTGCAAACATAATGATCGAACTCGTAAACAAAAGTCACGACCGCGTAATAGAAAGATGCCTATGCGTAAGATTTAACTTTCGAATCATAATTATAGCCTCTGGAAGTACGCCATGTTTAACAACTGTATTGAAAAATTTTTTGCAAACAATACTGTCCAAAAGGAAGTCCAATATTGATATTCTGGCACCGAGCGGGCGGACTGCCAGTACCGCGTTAACATTGGAGAATATATACGCCTTAACTGAAAACACTCAATTCAGAAACCAGCCCGTTTAGCACCCGTTGACTACTAAATAAATACCAATCTGACTCGTTTAAATTCAATAAATGAGTAACTTTTTATTTAAACTAGATTTTTTCTAGTTCTGTTGCCCGCGGCTTCGCTCCCGTGGACCACCCCACGGGACCTAGTTTCGAGATAAAAAAATAGCCTATGTCACTCAGGAATAATGTAGCTTAGCTTCCAGTAGTTTCGGAGCCTATTCGGTACAAACAAACAAACAAAAAAATCTTTCCTCTTTGTAATATTACTAGCTGTCCCACGCGGCTTCGCTCCCGTCAACTGGCTACCTACCTATCCTACACTACCTACTCTACAAACTTGAATGTTGCGTAACTTTCATTTATGCTCCGCTCCTATTGGTCGTAGCGTGATGTTATGTAGCCTATAACCTTCTTCGATAAATGGTCTTTCCAACACAAAAAGAACTTTTCAATTTCAACCAGTAGTTTCTGAGATTAGCGCGTTCAAACAAACAAACAAACTCTTCAGCTTTATAATATTATATTATATATATATTATAAATATTATAAACTAGCTGACCCCCGCGGCTTCGCTCCCGCCAACTGGCTACCTACCTACCTACCTCCTACCCTACCTACTCTACCTACCCTACCCTACCCTACCCTACCCTTACTACTATATGAATGTAACCTGTAAACTTTTGTTTCTACCGGCGGCGGCGGCGATCTAATTAAAATTTAGAACATAAAAGCTACTATTGTAAGTCAATCTTAAAAGATAGACATATGCTGTCACGGACTTTTTTTTAGAACTTTTAAAGAAGAACAATTCCATCATACATTATATTTGCGTAACTTAAACCGTTTACGCAGCGCACGCAACAAAAGCTCTCAAAAAGGAATATCTTTGCCCGTTTTTGCAACATTTTTCATTTATGCTCGGCTCCTATTGGTTGTAGCGTGATGTTTTATAGCCTATAGGCTTCCTCGATAAATGTACCTTCCTCGATAAATGGACTATCCAATACAAAAAGAATTTTTCAATTCCAACCAGTAGTCCCTGAGATTAGCGCGTTCAAACAAACAAACAAACAAGCTCTTCAGCTTTATAATATTAGTATAGAAGATATTAGTATAGATAATAATAATAAAGTATAAATAGATTAGTATATTAGTATTAGTATAGATAAACTGACTCAGTTCAGAAAAACTAAGTATACACTATTGATAACACAAACTGTATATTGCTTTTTAGATGCATCATTGATACCAATAGCGGTAACCAGAAGTTATTTGAACTACATGCGATATTAAAATTTATAAACCTAACTAATAGGTGATATTTTTGTGGTTTCTGGTTTTCCAAAGTTCCTGCAACCATATTTAGCTCTTATAATTGATTCATAATTCACATTCTTCAATAAATAATTTATGACTTGAGTCATATTATCTGGTTTCTGGTCTTTAAAGTTCCTGCATCCATATTTGAACGAGACTCGAATCTACTTGGTAATTTTTTGTATGACCTTGAAAACTACCAAAAGTAGGTTTTCCTATATGTCATCATAACAGTATCTGTTACTACTTACCGACTTTAATTTTCGAAAAATATTTATTAAATACTAGCAGTGCTCCCGTCAACTGCCTAACCTACCCTGCTTACCTTCCTACCTGCCCTACTTACCTTCCTACCTATCCTACCTACCATTTTTTGTCTAGGGTCATTCTTTCGTGGATATCTTAACACCGCCATTCAGAAAATAACTTCAATTTCAAATGCACAACTACATCTATCGAATATGGAGTTCATCATACCGAGTATCTGCATTGCGTGTGTTGTGATAATTTTACTTCTTGAACACTTTAAATTCATCTAACTTTTGATAGAGTGAACCGATTGCGATGAAACAAAACTAAGTAATACTTCAAGTTACGCACATTTTTGTTTACACAATATATTATATTTTTGATGGAAATACTTTCGATGTACAAAATCGACTTTTCTACAGATTTATTATATGTATTGATCGATGACACTCATAAACTTTATTTATAACCGACTTACCAAAAAGGAGGAGGTTCTATGTTCGACTTTATGTATGTTTTTTTTTTGTATTTTCACCGATATCTCCGTCAATTGTGAACCAATTTTGAAAATTCTTTTTTGTTTGATAGAGTATGTTCCGAAATTGGTCCCATTTTAATTTGGTGTAGATCAGATGAAGAAATTTGGAGATATACAACAGAACTCTTCAATGAATAACGGCAAATCTCTCAGGATTGCTGCATGTCTGTTTATTGTTTACACCTTTTCATAACATAACATCACGCCAGTACGCTCTTAAGGGGTACGCAGACGTGTACAGTTCACCTTGGCACACTCTTATTTGACCGGTTGTGTTCAAGTTTCATGGTATTCAGGTGATCTATTCTAGCATTATAACTACTTTACTTAAACCTATAACTTACACCGGAACCGGATAGTAATTTACTATTAGAGGAAGTTTAAAAGTGGCACCAGAGACAGAAAAATTAAAGGAAACCGTTTGTCCTGGTATGGAACTAGACTTTCCTAATAGGTACAACTAAAAAGTGAAAATACAAAAAACCTTTTTACAATAAAATACTACCGACTTCCAACTTAAAACACTACAAAGTGAAAAATAACTTTCTTTTTCGAAGTCGGTGTCTTTGGTAGGTACCTATTTAGGTAATAAAAAGTTTGTTTAACAGTAGTGTTTTCTGTAAAAATTTCAACATAAAAACTTAGATGAAATGCACTTGGATAGAGCTGTCCATCTCTACCATCACCGTGAAAGCTAAGGTGAAGTGAACTGTTAAACCATAGTATCAAGTAAAATGACAGTTTACCTAAATTTTCACGGTGTCATTCTAATAGCATAAAACCGCTGCAGGTGACCATTTGAATAGAATGGTTTATCATAACATAACATTGTCCATGGAGAGAAAGAGAGAGGAAAATACCGGCCAAGTGCGAGTTGGACTCGCGCACGAAGGGTTCCGTACTTGGTAAATTGCGGTTTACGATTTGTGATGTATTAAAAACAACTACTTACTAGATCTCGTTCAAACCATTTTTCGGTGGCAGTTTTATGGTAATGTACATCAGATATTTTTTTTAGTTTCATCATTCTCTTATTTTAGAAGTTACAGGGGTGGGGACACATTTTACCACTTTGGAAGTGTCTCTCGCGCAAACCATTCAGTTTAGAAAAAAATATATTAAAAAACTCAATATCATTTTTGAAGACCTATCCATAGATTACCCACACGTGTGGGTTTGATGAAAAAAAGATTTTGAGTTTCAGTTCTAAGTAAGGGGAACCCCCAAAATTTATTGCTTTTTTTCTATTTTTGTGTGAAAATCTTAATGCGGTTCACAGAATACATCTACTTACCAAGTTTCAACAGCATAGTTCTTATAGTTTCGAAAAAAAGTGGCTGTGACATACGGACAGACATACGAATGACGAATCCATAAGGGTTCCGTTTTTGTCATTTGGCTACGGAACCTTAAAAAACGTAACAAAGTCATAAAACTATTTCAAGTTGCCAGTGAAAAAAATTATACGTGTGTTAGTTGTAATTACTATCACTAACAAAGATATTGCGTATCGTCACGTACAGTTTGATCTACAGAATCTTTATCGGCGCGCGCGCACTGAATGTTTATTACAACGACGCCTTCGCGACTCCCTGCATTTTGTTTCGATCTAACGACTCGCGCACTTGCCCGCACGCAGCTTCCAGTGCAGCATTTCGAAAAAAGAACACTAAAAAACTATACATTCGAAAAAATATTGTTTAATAATTATTTTAGAGTAAATATATTATTTTTAATTTTGCTTAGGCATGTGTTATTTTAAAGTGTAGTGCTTAACGACTGCTTGATTTGCAGTTAGATTTTTCTAATTAGTGTAATTTAGGCAGTGGTTTTGGACAATTGCTAATTAGTGCTGGAATTGACAAACATGAATGGTAAGTTATTGTTTTCTCATTACTTCATCCGGAACTCGGCAATAAATTGACAGCGATTAATAACTTGTTCTTATTATGGTTGACACATTCCAGGTTTTTCTTTGATGTCCACATGATTATAGGCAGTAACTAATTAATAATTATTATTTCTTAATGGCATTCAAACTGTAGCATTGTCATGCGACAGATTTTCTTAATTATATACAAACCTTGGTACATTTTTGTATATGTTAAAATTAATTAGGTTATTGGCATGAAAATCAATTCGAGAGAAATTGATTTTCATGCCTGTTTAATTTTTATTGCTAAGCATTTTTCTTTGTTTTGCAAATTTATTTGAAAAAAAAAAACAAAATAAAAAAATCGTAACATGAGTCATATTTAATGAGTTACCGAAATTAAAAATTAATAACTTGAAACGCGCCAAAGGGTATTAATGTATTTTTTATAACGTCAAAAACACATTATTTGTTCAAAACACGTTTCTTTTGAGCTGTTTTCCTTCCCTATTTGCATAATCAATGTATCAAATATAACACGTTGCGTATATTTTATCGCAGTACAACGAACCATAATGGACATAATTTAGTTTGCCATAGAGTACAAATTTTCCTAAATAATTTCGGGATGATCGTTATCCTGGAAGTTTTGCTTCTCGTTTAAAACTCGATGACATTGAAGAAAACTATCAAATACATTTTTGTGGTTTTTCAATACGACTTGGAAACTAAATAATATTCTATTTTTTTTAATTTATCGTTTACTAGCTTCTGTTTTTCACCCGCGTGAAAAATGTTTTCTTATCCCAAGGGAAAATTTCATCCAGATCCGTTCAGCCCTTCTGGCGTGATCGAGTAACAAACAAACAGCCATCCATCCAAACGTTCGCATTCACAATTAACTAGCTTCTGCCAGCGGCTTCGCCCACGTGAATGTCGAAAATTATCCCAAAGAAATATATTCCCGGGATACAAAGTATCCTATGTGCTATTCCAGATTATAATCTATCTCTGTGCAAAATTTCATCCAGATCCAGCCTTTTGAGCATGAAGAAGTAACAAAAATACAAACTTTTGTTTGTATAATATAAGTTTGAAGTGTGATAAGAAGAAAGATAATAATAGTAAATATTATAATTTATAACAAAATAGTAATTATTAATATGCTACTTAAATATTTCCAGACAACGCTCTAAAAGGTAGAGAGGACCATAAATAAACGATTATATGGGTGCGTGAAGATGAAAAGGTTAAAAAGGAGGAGATAAATGAGATGACGGCAAATAAATATATTAAAGGAGGTATGGATGAAGAAGAATAGGTAAAGTAAGAAAGGACCATAAACATACTTTGGATGGATGTTGTGAAAGATGATATATTTAAAATAAGATGACTAATGAGATGACGGCAAATATAGATGAAGATATGAAAAAAGAAGACAACTGTGCCGAACCCAAATAAATTAGGTTATTTGCATAGAGGATGATGACTTTAAGCTACTAAACTTGGCCTATCCCAACAATAGACGCACATACCTTGATCCATTAAGGCTCATTAAAATTCAAAGTACATTGACTTGGTTACTCCATGACCTGTTAATCACAATAGGTTATAAATACTGTGTCCATTGTTTGTTCGTATGTGGAAATAAGAATATATTTTTTATAGATTTATTGTAAAGCAGTTTCCTTGAATGTATTTGCATATGCTGAGTTATTTATCTAGATGAAGATGGCAGAAGTTGTAGTTATTGTAAGTCAGCGGTTGATGAGTGCTTGACAGTTTCAATTTATGACTTGGATCTGTCTGTTATTGTTATACTACTGCGTCAAATACCTCTCATTGCAGCCTCTTATGCTAGAAGTACTAATCAGCTCTGCTCACTGTGTCTTTTCACTAGATTACAAATATCAAGTTCAGATTATGCTATCCCTGTTTTAAATTTAAGTCTATTGTTTTCCAATACAGAGACCCAAGTTGCGTTATCCTAATCTCGGTTCTACGCCTTCAACACTCTAGGTTATCTCATCTGGGGGTGACCATACGCTCTTAGAGCGATATCAATTTGAGATCGAATAAGGGACAGATGTATCTGACTTGTATACATCTGTCACTTACTCGATATCAAATTGATACCGCTCTAAGAGCTTATGGTCACCCCCCTGATATTATCAAATTTGGTTACGTATGCTTAACATTCAGTTAATTTTTCCAAAAATTAAGGCTATATTTTCTATTGTTATTTTATCATCATCATCATCGTCATCAGCCTATTAATCTTCCCACTGCTGGGACACAGGTTTCCTCTCGGTGAGAGGGAATTGGCTGTAATCCACCACACGGGCCCAGTGCGGATTGGTGGATGTCACATGTCTTTGAATTTTGGTTCTAGGACATGCCGGTTTCCTCACGATGTTTCCCTTCACCGTTTTGAGAGGAGTGGTGATGAAATAATTTACACAAAGTAAAGCGCCTGCCTGGGCGCGAACCCACGACCTAGAACTTGTAAGTTGCGGCCGATACCACTGGGCCACCACTGCTCTCTGTTATTTTATGTTATATATTACATTTCAGATTTTGTCAAAAGCTGATCAAAGATCTGTTACAACTTCTAAAACGACTTGTCATGGTTCACAATACTTTCAAACCATCTCGTATCGCATGCTTGTTTACCATAAAAAACCCGTTGGGTTTTTAAGCCCATGGCTCTTTACAACCATAGCACCTATCTACGACTATTATAGTAACAGATCGTTACGGAGGCGCCAAGGTTACACTAATTGAAGTTATCAATGAAATGGGCACAATCATTGCATGTTACTTGACCCTGGAATTAGAAATAAGTTATGATTTTTCTTGACCTTGCTAGCTGGTTGTTCACGATCGAAATGTGACTTTAGATTAATGATTTAGATAGGTATCTTTATGGAAGAATGTGCTTAGTAGTTTGTTTATTGTTGATAGTTTAGCGTTTGACTACTATCTCAATGGTAGCGATGTGTATTTGAAGACGTTGGAGCTCGCTTGCTAAGAAATGACTATAACTATCTACTACATAGCAGGGTTTCAGATAGACATAACGTTAGCGTAATTTTTTTTGTACCACAGAAATATACCGTAGGTTCATAGGTTCCATTCCACTGAAATCATCAATGGAATGAACCATAACCGAAAATAATCAATAATAATAATAATCATCTCGATCCTAGTGATGCCAACTTAGCAACTTTATAGCTAGATCTACTTAGCAACTTAGCAACTTTATAGCTATTTGGTGACAGTTTTTAATGAAACTTGTAGCTTAACTTTTAAGCTACTTTTTTTTAGCAACTTTTCATTTCATCATGAGACGTGAGAAATAATAGACAAAATAATGCAACAGTAGCACAATCTACATATAAATAATTGGCATTCTCAAGAAATAGTTCAATTTTGGGTCGAAGTACCAACATTTTGAAATTCTTCCGGTGACAACATATACCAAGATATAAGTACCCTTGCTTTAATTTGCGTTCCACTGCCACATTCTAATGCAGGGGTAGAGGTTATTCTCTCAAATTAATTTAGTTAAAAATAAGCAAAAAACCGTAATCTCTTTAATTGATTAATTTTTATTTTTTTTATTTTATTCAATAACGTAGACATGACATTTTTAACTCTCTTGCTGGAATTAATGAAAATAAATATGATTGTCAGAAATTGTCATTTTATTGTAACCTACTTACCTACTGTATGTAACATATAACTACTTCTAGCAACTTTTTAGAGTTAAAAAAACTGGCAATCTAGCAAAATTTTAAAAATTGTCTAGCTGGTAAAGCTAGTAGTTGGCAACACTGGTCGATACATCACAGATTGTTTAGTTGCAATATTAATGTCTCTGATCTATGTTGTGTCATCAGTTGGCTTTTAGTCAGATAATCTACCACTTTAATAGTTTAGACAAGTCATGTTTTTACTTCTCGAAACTCGTACGGATTTCCCAGTTTGGTAGTTTTTTATCAATTATATTTTCGTTGATCATAACTTTAACCGGAGTACATTCACTCTGAAAAAAACTTTTATACAAAAAAATACTACCGACTTCCAGAAAACTACAAAGTGAAAAATAACTTTAATTTTGGAAGTCGGTGTCTTTTGTAGGTACCATTTTTTGCGTTATTATCATAGGTATTTGTTATTTTTCACTTTTTAGTTGTACCTACTTAATATTCAAGTTGTTAGTAAGTTTCCTATAACGCCAGAATAGATTACCCGAATATCATGAAACTTGAACAAAACCGATCAAATGAGAGATCTGCTTACCCCTTAAGAGCGTACTGGCGTGATGGTATGTTATGAAATGGTATAAACAATAAACAGACATGCGATTGCAGCAGTCCCGAGAGATTTGCCGATACTTATTGAAGAGTTCTGTTGTATATCTTCGAAGTTCTTCATCAGATCTTCACCAAATTAAAACGGGACCAATTTCGAAACATACTCTTTCAAACATAAAAAGAATTTTTGTAATCGATCCACAATTGACGGAGATATCGGTGAACATACATACTTAAAAAAACATACAAGAAGTCGAACATAGAACCTAGAACATAGAATCCTTTTTCTAAAGTCGGTTAAAAATGGGGTTCTATAAACATCTCCATGTCGACAGATTTCATGATATTTTGTTCTTAC
Source organism: Orthosia incerta (assembly GCA_948252205.1). Taxonomy (NCBI): domain Eukaryota; kingdom Metazoa; phylum Arthropoda; class Insecta; order Lepidoptera; family Noctuidae; genus Orthosia; species Orthosia incerta. The sequence continues at coordinate 26,366,016 of OX411746.1, forward strand.
CGTTATGATACCACACTGTCTAGGACGTTTCTTTTTATTCCTAGATGTATTAAAATATCCGCCCCTTTTTTTCACTTTGTTGACATTTATAAAACTTGTTTAAATTAACCTTTATAGTCAAGCCAGCTAAGATTCGTATAGCTATAATTTTCAAGGACATCAATAAAGTACAACATCACCTACTTACACACAATAACAAAGTAACAATTAAATACAAAAAGATTTGTAAAGTTTATAAATACATGGATTTCTCACACTGATTTCTCACGGGGTCAGAAATGCGAGGACGTTGCGAGTTCAACTTGCATAATGTAAACAAATAAGGCTGATCGTGGACTGATTGTTATTCTAGCAGGTGTAAGATAGGATTTATAGACTGGTCTCATCACAATACACTGGTTAAAACATAACAATACATCACGCCTGCCATTTATCCACATTTCACCGGTTATGTTGTCTATTGTCACCAACCAGATACAACTTCAGAGTCCGGGTTGCTACAAAAAACATTGCCTGATCTGGGAATTGAATCCAGCAGAAGCATTTTGAGAGCAGTGGTGGCCCAGTGGTATCGGCCGTGACTTACAAGTTGTAGGTCGTGGGTTCGAGCCCAGGCAGGCGCTTTACTTTGTGTAAATTATTTCTTCACCACTGCTCTCAAAATGGTGAAGGAAAACATCGTGAGGAAACCGGCATGTCCTAGAACCAAAAAATTCGAAGACATGTGACATCCACCAACTCGCAATGGGCCCGCGTGGTGGATAACGGCCCATTGCCTCTCACAGAGAAGAGGCCTGTGTCCCAGCAGTGGGAACATTAATAGGCTGATGATGTGATGTTAACAAGTTGAGTTCTGCGGACTAATTTAATTGTAAAAAAAATACCCGACGAATTTCATTTTATGGAGTTTCTTGTGCATTCTTCTCCATAACAAGCTACTTTCCGAATGCACGGTAGAATCAACTTTTATAACTTGTAAATTTTAATGTACCTAACGTTCAAAAGTGCCGCTTGGTGGCCTACTTGAAATAAAATATCTTTGTCTTAAAAAAAATTAAGATCAGTAGACCAACGAGGCAGTCAAATATACACTGGATATGTTCAATTTAAATAACTGGGGACATTAGGAATGAAGAAAGTGCTGTGCGTAATGGTTTGAGCAATAATGTGGGTGCTACAAATAAACTTAAAGGCAGACCAAAGATACGATGGATAGACTGGGTGAAAGCTGATATTGTTGGAAAGGGTGACTATAGAAATGACGATCAATATTATAGAAGTATGGAAGAAGAAGACATAATATGTTGTGCCGAATCCAATTAAATTGGGTTAAGGGCAAGAGAGTGGTGATTAGGTACTCACTTCTTTTTGCGTATTCTTATAGATGATTAGCTGCCACCCGCAGCTCCATTCAAGTTTTACTAGCACTTCTCCTAATATCTTTATAAATTATAGCCTATGTGTTATTCTGATGTATAATCAATATAGATTATAATTATCTTTAAAGTTTCATCAAAATCCGTTGAGTATTTCTGCGTGAAACTTTTACGTTTAAAACAGTAATAAAATTATAGTTGATTGTTTATATTTGATTAAATATCAAATTAAACCTTGCCGGTGTTCCATCTCACTCGTACACTAGAGCTTGCGGGACCGTACGATCCTTCCGCAACCAGCTGGCCCGCGTCCATGGGCCTCGTAAACATTATTAAAATTATACTAATCATAATCATTGATTTAAATTATGTAAGTTCGCATTAATTATGAAACTCTTTATTTTGTCAAATATGTAACTAAATTATATAATTATTTATTTATAAGATCATTTGTATGAAATTAGTATAATTCGTTGAGTTACGTGTGTAGTAAAATAACTTTATGAATTATATAAAAATGTGATCTTGGCAATCTCTGACAGTTTTGTTTTTATTCAATATATTGTTTTGAATTGTTTACATCTTCAAGGCTATGTTAAGCTTAAATACTCGCGTTTAAGAAATATGTTTCAAACTAGATTTTAAGTCACAATCTTTAATTGTGATTCACACTATGATTTTGAGCTCTGTTTTAGAATGAGTGAATCTTGATACGACAACGATACCTATCTAGTTGTCAGATCGGAAGACCAAAATATCTGTAATTTTAAAATGTCGGGTTACTGAGGTTGTTGTCGGGAGAAATCATCTTCTTCCTGATCTCTTCCCAATTTATTTGGGGTTGGGCTTCCTTGTGCGTTTACACCAGGATGGTCTATTCTGGGTTTTCGATGGTGGCAAATTTTTCTCCTTAAGTTCTCTCTCGACATTGGTCCACCAAGAGAGTATTGCCTTCACGCAGTAGCTATCTTCACGTCTCATAATGTGCCCAGACCATCGAAGTCTGCTCTTTCTGATCTTGTCGGCAATTACGTAAGAGGATCATTCAAGGTAGCTTGAATGATCCTCTTACGTATTCATTCCGCAAGCGTATCACGCCCCTTGCGCAGCGGAGCATTTTCATCTCCGCTGTGTATAGTTGTTGTTCGTGCTTCTTCAAGTCTGCCCAACATTCAGTGCCATACAGCAACGTAGGTCTAATGGCTGTTTTATAGACTTTCCCTTTGGTATTGATCGGTATTTTAGAGTCACATAGAACGCCCGACAGAGATCCCCATTTTATCATACTGGGTCAATGATTAAATCATCAATGTCACATCTTTATCTAGATACGAGCGTCAGTAGTCAGCATAGAGCCAAGATATTTAAATCAGGACACTTTTGGTGGGTTGGTGTCGCCTATTTTCAGGTCACAGCCCACTTCCTCCGCACCGCTAAAATCTCATTTCATATATTCGGTTTTAGTGCGGCTGATACGAAGTCCGTCATTCTCAGACAACCACAATCGAATGCCTTCTTGAGGTCCGAGGCCTTGAGAAATAAATATTCTAATTAAATATAGTAAATTCATCATCATTTCAGCCGCAAGACATCCTCTGCTGGACACACCTCTACCAGGCGTCCGCGTCGCCTCATTTACCGATTGTAGTAAATTATAATGAATTTAATTTTTAGGTTACCACATGTATCTGGAATTGGATTTTACTGAATCCACCAATTTGGATCCTAGTAGTATTCGGAAAAGATTTATAATTCAAAGAATTTACTTCAAAGTGCATTCTAATTAGTAACTATTTCTAATTAATAGCTTTTATTAAATCCAAAACTATACAATTCGTCTCTTTGGTACCCTAGGTATATAAATTATTTTGCAAACTAAACACACAGAAACACAGTTTTGCTTACATACAGAAATTGATAGCACAAAATATGATCTTGTTTGTCTGGAGATTATGCGTTTTGCCGGGATTCTACATATTATTCAAAATATCGGCTGAACCCAGACGATTCCCGACCATCTGGCAACCCTACCCTACCCCATTCATATAAATTGTTCAATATGTTATATAAACCCATAAAACAATTTCTATAAAAAAAGTTGTCGTATTGTCCCATCGCGCCTATCTGCGGCAGCCTTAAAGCAGTATAGTTTAGTTATTTAACACCTGTGAAACAACTCACTAGAAAAATGTACGAGTGTATGAGTTATCAACGCCCGTCGGTTGTAATTAATAAACGAATCACATTAAATCGTCATTTACCTCATTCATTAACTATCTGTCGTGTAACATTCCACGCTGTTTACGTAAAACAATGTCGTTAGTGTTAGTAACTAAACTTCCATCTCTCGCATCGTTTGTCCTTGACCATCTAGCCTTTTCTTTTTAACTAACTTCATAAAAAGGAAGAGTTTCTCAATTCGTCGGAATCTTTTTTTTTTATGTATGTTACCCGATTACTCAAAGACTCCTGGACTGATTTTAAAAATTCTTCTTTTGTTTGAAAGGGTATACTAGCCAGTTGGTCCCATGGTCATCAGATTAGGTTCTGATGATGGGATCCTGGAGAAATCGAAGGAACTCCTCAAATGTTATACGCATAGATATAGCGATTTTGATATTTTCATCAACAATGCAACCAGTACTCAGAAAGTATTATTTGGTGAAGTTGAAATTAAGAAGAACAGCACAAATGCCCACTGGAACTCCTTAATGCTCAGTATGTCACGGGTATAAGATATCTCGAATAGTTAACCGATTATGATAAAGCCAATACTTAAATGGAACCATCGAACTGATCTGATGATGATACGGGAAGGTAGGCACTGTAACTCCGAAATAAAACAAAGTATCCTAGTCGTCTTTGAGCTTATTCGAATCGTCATGAGATGTAATTAAGTTATAAATGTTTATCACGGTAATTGGAAGTACACTACAAAGCCAAAAATAACTTTCTTTTCCTAAGTCGGTGACGAAAACCGAAAAAAATTGGTACCAAAGACTCCGACTTTTTACAAGAAAGTTATTTTTGGCTTTGTAGTGTTTTCTTTTGGAAGTCGTTTTGTATTTTATTTGCTATGTTTTTATCGGCTCTCCAGTTGCTGCATATTATTGGTATTTACATGAAACGTCTGTCTATCTGATTTTAAATAACAAAGAGCGTTTTGGTGTAATGTTTTATCGAGCAAAGGCACGCGGTACAAATAAATGTTACATGCAAATGCTCATTCGCCGCGAGCATTACGTCGAACGCAGCGTCGAACATTTGCAAGTTTGTACGTTACATTACATGGAATATTACTTAGAACCAATGACCGTTGGGGTAAACGTATTCTGGAGTGGAGACCACGAACTGGTAAACGTAAGGTAGGACGCCCTCATGCTAGATGAAGCAACGATCTTTGCAGGGTGGCTTGTAGCGCCTGGATGACAGTTGCCGAAAATGGAACCAAAGGGCCTATTTCCTAACTGGAGAGGCCTATGTCCAGCAGTGAACTGCTATAGGCGGATGATGATGATGAACTATTGCCCAAACTGTAATTCAGAGGTTCTAGATAAAAAGTCATTCTAGCATTGTGTTAGAAGAAGAAAAGAAGAAATAAAGAAAAGTGTTTATTCGCCACAAAAACGACATACAAAATTGTCGATATCTTAAATTAAACCCATAACGGTATCCAATATTAGTAAGTATTTAAATTATGTTAGTTAAGAAAAGTAAGATTAAAATTAAATACCAAATTTGGGTACAGTACTAGGATGATGAGTAAGTACAAGCAGATAAAAAAAAGGGATTGATCATTTTACTTATTTCCAATCTCTATTGCAACACTTTCGAGGATAAAATGCCACTTTTCAAGAGCCTAAATCAATTCTTGATGACGTTTGCTTTTGCCAATCGCACATGCCTATGCAAAAGATTGGTATGATTACCCAGCCTGCAATACAGTGTTGAGAATTTGAGAAATCACATTCTTGGATGAACAGTTCACATAAATCGTGACTTATAGAATCGATTAGTATAAAATGTTGCAATAACTCTATCTGTATATAAAACTATCTACTTATTTCAATATATAATGTATGTTGCATTGATATCGAAAAACGTTTTACATTATGATATATTACGGACCACACATACTTTTCGATTTTGGTGATCGCTCAATTCGATTTATTCAAACAAGAAAAAATATTTTTCTTTTGTTCTTTTCGATCTATCAAGCCGAGTGATAATTATCCAATTACTTTGTTACGTATAATTATAAAAATAAACCATACATAAACGCATTTACATCATACCTAATAAGTTTGCAAGTCAAGTATGCCAGATACGTCAAATGTAAATGACATTGCTGCATTTATGTAGTATAACAACCACTGTTAAGGTCCGTGCATACAAGATCTGTGTTTTTATTTTTTCACTATAAATTTTATAAAACTTTGTGATATATTTTTTTTTGTTTTGGCCAAATATCTTTGATTGCAACTATTTAAAAAAATTGCAAATCTTAAGTGTTTTATTTTGTAAAAGATACCGTTTGTCTGGTATTTTTACCGATTTATTGCAAAGTAAAATAAATAAATAATAGCTGGAAAATTAAAATGCAATAAAATACCCACCTTTGAAAGCTAATTGATAGCGCTGTAAATATCAATTATACAATTTATCATGTTACATTAAATGACTGTGGTATAAATTGAACAGGACATTTTTATCAAATTACATATGGAAAAATAATAAAAATCTTGAAAAATGTAACATCACACGACATTTGGAGAAAAATCGGATTCTGGATCTTTTTTACAATCTTTTATAATTTAGAAGACATTTTGATACTAAAAATAATAAAAACGGAAATTTTGATTTTTATCTCGTAATTCGATAGACATATGTCATTTCAATATTTTTATTTTCAACCTAACTAAATTAGTGTTCTAAAAATTAAAATATATCGAGTTTTTTTTTGTGCTTCCTTTAAATATGCAAAGACGCGACGAACGAAACAAAAAATCAGTAAGACGTAAAGCAATTTTTCTTTTGCTACCAAATATTATTTTTGTGTTGAATGATAAACTTTGTCCACTAGTTTCAATTATGGACCATTCTGTGTGCTCTTGACTATGTAGATTACAGAAAAATAGCGTTTCAAATTACAAGTATCGTAACGTTAAAGTATCAATGTTGTGTTAAATTACTTAATTATAATGTATGCGTTGAAAGATAATACTGTCATACAAAAATTATTGCATTCATTGCATTGCACATTTGCGTCAATGACATAAATATGTTTGCTTTTTGTTTAGTACTTGCTTGTGAGTGAACTCTCATCTTAATAAGTACCTCTATAAATAAAGTTTGTCACACAAATGATTTTTGAAGTGTTTGGTAATAATCGTATATATCGTAGGTTAAAAACTTTTTAAATGTTATTTGAAAAATTAACATAATTTTAATGTTAGTTATGAATTGTTTAAGTTTTTTAAGTTACAATATTATGCCTAGTCTTCTTCTTCTTTCGTGTGAGGTGTGGCCTCCTCTGGTGTCAGAGTTAATTAAGCCGCCTCTGGGAACCCCACAGGCCTCTAACTTGGCTATTTCAGACTTACATTAACTATGTAAGTGCTTAGTCATTTATGGTCATGCTTGGTGGCTTGTAATCTTCAGCTATGTTTGGTAACTATATTTTTTAATTAATTTACATACAAAACTAAATACGAATTTAAGTCATGAAGATAATACAAGAGTAAACAGTTACTAGGTACTTACTGTTGCTTTCTCTCCCTTGACGAACGTAGTATTACATAGTTGGTATTTTCTTGTATTTTGCTACTAGGCAAGCGTGCTCCATCAACGACCACATCATCGCATACCATCAGGTGAGATGGTGGTCAAGCGCGAGCCTATATAAGATAAAAAAAAAAAAACCTGCAACATGATAGATTTTGAGAGAGTTCTCGCAAGATTTTTCTAATTTTATTTTTTCATTAGTCCAAAGCCTTTCATCTATACTTGATTTACAAAGATACAAAACCCTATCGCTCATTATAACAAAGTCGACTTAATTGCACATGCATATTCATTTAAATCTCAGGCTCTTAACCTACGCAAAAATTTATTCATTTATTTATTTATAAGGCTCACCAATTGTTAACACTAAGAGTAAGAATATTACAGTAATTATTCACTTAAAACTATAGTTAAGTATTCACAATTTTTTACAGGTAAGCACCGCATATGATAATAATTGACGCGCTAAGAACGTAAGGAAAGTTTGCATTTTTTTATTTTATTTTTTATTATAGGCTTGCGTTTGACCACTATCTCACCTGATGGTAAGCGATGATGTGGTCAACGGTGAAGCACGCTTGCCTAGAAGTAACCTATTCACTCTTGACTTAAAGACTCCGGCAGGGCATTCCACTCCTTAGCTGTACGCATGTGTTAGAAGTTAGATAGGTAGGTATATCAAGTTGTCATAATTGTCCTCTTCCCCTCAATTTGCTTATAAAATGAGTGGAACGTGTTAGCAGTAATTAAATTATACTGTTTTTCATTTGCAGTATTTTCCATTAGTGCAGGAAATCTTGGACTAATTATATTTGCATACTGAGATGATTTTGCAATTGTGTTTCGATTATATTATCCTACGAATATTATAAATGCAGAATTTGTATTTGTTTCAATCACGCAAAAACGGCTAGATGGATTTGGATACAATTTTGCACACAGATAGTCTTTCACCTGGATTAACACCTAATACATTTTTCTATCACGGAATGAAGTTTCTTTCGGATAACAAAATAACTTTCACGTGGATGAAGCCGCGGGTAAAAACTAGTATAAAAATTAAATAAACTAATAAAAACTAAGTAAACATAAGTTTTTGTGATATCAAACTGTTTGTACCTTGAAATACAGCCTTCTTGTAGGATAGGACAAATCGAAAAAAAAAATGCAAAAAAAAAAAAAATGTGTGAAATTTTTTTTTTACGTGTTACGTTGTTTACGTGATTTTTCCTAACTCCTTAAAAACCACGGATAATACACGGATCTTATCTTTCTTATGTCGTATCCGTGTCTGTGTGTATGTCCTTCTAGGATCTTCAGTAAGGCCGGGTGTGCAGTACTCATAACCAGCGGGCGTGTATGATTAGATGTATGAATGTGAAGCAAAAAGAGTATGTAAGAATCGTGGCAGGTAGCATAGCCTACAAAAAAGACGCGATTTTACGTATGTGTATGCGTCCTTAACTAGTTCTTGAAATAATAAACAATTACATAGAACACGTCTGCATATCCTCTCAGTGATAACGTATAGGGAAGATTATCCTAATCACCTATCTCACGGAAATTTTTCAATGGCAATGAAATAATGAGAAAATAAAAACGATATTAAAATTGATTTTGCAGTGAATTAAGGTCAATAACATTCGATAAACTTCAAAATGTTAATAACGTATTTCAGAAAATCCAACCGGACATTCATTTTGATTATAAAAACTATTCATCGTCACCATCTTGATAGCTATTAAAAATTATGTTGCTGTCATCATCCAGTCTAAACAAATGCAGCTGTTTAACAGTTTTTTGTATGGAGCGACTACCTAACTGACCTCCACGATCTTAGGCCCGAGAGGGTGTAGCGTCGTGTTGCGCGCGCGCCTGTTTAGAAGAATTGCCGTCGTATGCGGCCACAGAGGGTGACATTACCTAGCCGGGGGAGCGTGACGAAACGTGCAAGCATTCTAGCGCCCCGGATAAAGGTACCTGAAGAACACCGTGTGGTTTTAGTCAGTTAGAGTCTAACAGACCCCTCGGCTCACCCCGGGGTGGACGACATCCATGAGGATTTCCAAACGTTAAATAAAGGGTAAAGGCTCTCGTAGACTGGCTCAACGCGATAACATTTTGTCATAGATTTTGTTCTAAATTGTCGATTCATTGTCACGTTGTCTGTGGGAGCCTTAACACGATACTTACCCCTTGATAAGTAGGTAAAACTAGCTCGTTGGTCTATTGGTCACAAGCGCTAATAATGATCATGAGATGCTGGGTCCAAATCCATGGTCGGGCAGAGTGTTATTAGAATATAAAAATAAAATTATTTTTAATTATTGTACAACGAAAAAGTTAACATTTACAAAAACTTTATGCTATTGGTATAATGGCGGTTTTATCGCTGACAGCGATATATTCCAGACAACCTTTTTTCCATATGAGTTTGCCATATCAAATTTCTCAGTACAGTGCGTTCATTATAAGTTGTTCCGTGACGCGATTGGTAGCACTGTTACTACGAGATAATAAAAGTTTCAACATTGAAACTAAGGCGTCAAACAGACGAGCAGCACTTTGCTGTCGACAGAGCGTACTTCAACTGTCGACAGAGGCAACTGCAGCTGTCAACAGAAGCAACTGCTACATGACGGCAAGGGACATGTTATAGTGAACGGTATGAAGGAGCCCGGAGCCTGGATTTGTGCCTGGTTGATGGCAATAGGATCCGTCCCCTGTTTCATGAGAATTCCAAACATCCTTCATAATGCGCACAGCAAAAGAGTGGAACTCACTGCCTGCGTCTATGTTTACAAACGCATACAACCCGAATCTCTTCAAAGTTAGAGTGAACAGGCTTCTTCTGGGTAAGCTCACTCCATTGTCGACTTTGTATCTGTCACCTCTGACCTAGACTAGAGTCAAGAGCAAACCCATCCTAAATAGAAAAATAAAAACGTACTCAAACAAAACTGGTGAAATGTGGTTGTTCTAAAGGTCCACCTCTGCCTAATTCTGCGTGATGTTGAGTTATGTTTTAGATTAACGGCGCCACTTTGAAACTTCCTTTTTATCATCGTCATCATCAACCTTTTAATGTTCCACTGCAGCTGGGACACAGGCCTCCTCTCTGTGAGACAGGGAATGGGCCATAATCCAACACGCGGGCCCAGTGCGGGTTGGTGGATGTCACATGGCTTCTAATTTTTGGTTCTAGGACATGCCAGTTTCCTCACAATGTTTTCCTTTACCGTTTTTAATGCAGCGGTGGCCCAGTGGTAACAGGGGCTTACATGTCTTTTGTAGTGGGTTAAAACCCAGGTAGGCGCTTTACTTTGTTCATTTACTTAATCATTTCATCACCACTGCTCTAAATACAGTGAACTTCCTTTTATCTCTTACTTATTCTATCCATTCACGTAACAACCAATCCATACATCGCTATACACTATACACTTCTTACTCAGGTACAGAAACTGCTGTAGAAACAAAATAGTAGTAACCCTAAGCGGTTTTCTTAAGGTCAATGTCTGCAGTTTCGTAACTTTTGTTTTGTAACCGTTGCTAATTACTTACCTACACTGTTGGAATTTCATTGATTTAAATGCGTGTATTGGAACGTAGTTATAATATTAATTTTGCGGTTTTGATGATGAATATTAAGTATGATGATGTTTAATTCTGTCTCATTTGTTTTAATTTGTAGATCCTACATTATTTTGCAGTTGGAAGGTAAATAACATAAATCAACCTACGGGCCGAATAATTATGATGATTTTTGGTGTCAAAGTCTCGATCTTAATCGTATCTTAACAGAATTTTTTTTTCATATTCAGAGCTCATTGGATAGCCTTCTTTATGTCTGGCTAATAATTTATTTCATCATTTAAGTCAAAAAACGACCATAGCTGTACATGGGCTTCTCCAACACCATAGGTATGTCACATCGAGAGGTCCCACATTCAGAATCCCACCGTTCTTAGCATACCATCAGTTCACCTTACGAGAGTTCGCCTTCCAAATCCTTTCGGTCCAATCAGCCCGTTCCGCGAGCAATCGTCATCAACATCATCAGTCTTTTAACGTTCTCACTGCTGGGAAACAGGCCTCCTCTCTGTAAAAAAGGAATGGGCCATAATCCACCACACGGGCCCAGTGCAGGATGGTCCTTCACCGTTTTTAGAGCAGTGGTGATGATATAATTTACACAAAGTAAAGCACCTGCCTAAGTACGAATCCACGACCTACATACCAGTTTTTTCCTAGACCTTCAGCCTATAATTACCTATTTGCCATACCTAGTTATAAAATAATTTATCAATACTAGAGACCACTTAGGGTGAATCGAAATCCGGTTTCAAATCGTGTCTTTATTGACCTGCATTGATCACCACGCTTGGCCATCTTTCTGATTTCTGGAAGCAACGGTTTATATAAGTGTGAACCGATAAGCGATTTTTACAATTTCCTAAACATAATGTGTAAGGTATCTTAGATCGAACTTGTGTGACATTGAAAAATTCATATTGATACACTATGTGTCAGCGTTTTGACCCGCAAATTGTGAGTCACAATAAAATATATCAGAAAAGCCTCACTTAGCCATCGGGTCAGACAGATAGAATTTACTTTATTGCATATATACATAACATTAATAAATGCGACTGAATAATCAAAATAAATAAACAACCCATATTGATTTCATAAATCATTATAAACAAACTGTTGAATACATATAACTAACCCATACTATATTTGATAATATACTGCATGATATGCAAAAACATTATGCAAGCCTCTCGCGTCCATTTGAGCTATCAAGTGTAGATATTATGTAAAAGTTTATAATCAAATATTGCTATTCCAACCGAATAAGAATCCATGGAAAACAGTTATTTTTTTGTTTGTATTAACATTAATTCTTAGTGTTCTGCTAATTCAGCTTGACGATTCGGCAAGTTATATCTGCAGCTTACTTTTTAAGCGATAATTTCTTGTCGGATATTACCTTTTGAATTTAGACAGACTCCGTCCAAAAAGGTTACACTAGTCGAAAATTCTTCCATACAAACGTAGTCTAGGGATTATTCCACTCTTTGACGATGTACGTTCAAAATAAAAAATGATATCTATTTGTCTCATCATTATCTAGCCCTTTATGGAAGCAAAAAAGTAAAAAAAGAAAATTTCGGCACTAATTTTAACGCATTTTTGGGCGCAAATAAATACCATAAGAAGACGGAATATTGCAAAACGCCTCCATACAGGGATAGATTAATAGTTCAACAATGCAAATAATTTTATTTTGAACAGATAGATTTAGTTGTTTTTTCATGATATCTAGACAGCCAAAGGTCTGTTTATAAAATTTCGCGCGCTCGGTTTCGTCCTAAATCACTATCCATTTCGCTACGAATTTGCAAAAGTGTGTATTCGTACGCGAACTAGCTTCCTACTGCTCATCACAGCATCTATCTCTTCCGCACGTGTTGCCGGTTGATATAAAATGCATTTTAACCCTGCGCACAAAATAGTTCGTGCCGTCGACTAGTGTACTCTGAAGGAAAAGGGTGGAACGTCCCGCAACCTCCATTGAAATGGGATCCTATGAAGATATTGTTGTTGGCCACTGTTAGTTGTATTCGTAGCCCGGTTTACCAATATTGATTTAATTTTCTTCAAGGGCAACTTCAAAAATTATTTTAGTCAAATATCGTGAGCCTATTAAGTAGTTTAATCGTGGGCAATCTTATGGAAATTATTAATCAAGGTTTAGGTAAAATAGATTAAAGTTATTATATGTTTTGCAATAAACATCGTAATATATGATTTATTAATAGGCTGTTCAATCTGTTTATTTTGTCAGAATACACGATTTAACACGGAGCAGTGGTGGCCCAGTGGCAACGGCCGCGATTTACAAATTGTAGATCGTGGGTTTGAACCCAGGCAGGCGTTTTACTTTGTGTAAATTATTTCATCACTACTGCTATCAAAACTGTGAAGGAAAACATCGTGAGGAAACCGGCGTGTCCTAGAACCAAAAATCCGAAGACATGTGACATCCACCAACCCGCACTGGGCCCGCGTAGTGGATTACGGCCCATTCCCTCACACAGAGAGGAGGCCTGTGTCCAAGCAGTGGGAACATTAAAAGACTGATGATGATGATGACACGATTTAAATAATACAACTGCTAAGCACGAGGATGGACAAGGAAGAGTACGGTCGATTTCAAGCCAAGCGTGATTGGGTGTTCCATATGCAATTTCACAGTAGGAGCCAGAGTCTGGAGACCAACTGGGGTCACTTATAGTACGAGCGGCAACTGCAAAATCCGCTACGTCATTTTTTTTTTTTTTTAAAAACGTTGCCCCACACTAGGAATTTCTCCTGTATCGTGGGTGCGTTTACAAACATATAAACTCACATACACAAACACCCAGAGCCGGAACAACTATTTGTAGATCATACAAATAATTTTTTTTTTTTTTTTTTTTTTTTTTTTATTTGTTATAGGCTCGCGTTTGACCACTATCTCGCCTGATGTTAAGTGATGATCGAACCCGCGACACGCAGCGCAGCAGTCAATCGCTCAACCACTGCGCCAACCGTGCGCTCATTTGATACTAAGATAAGATATTAGCACGCACTATGACTAAGATATATCCCCGTCTCTATCTTATATTTGTAGATGACAGTTGTGCGACAGTGACAGGAACTGTTTAGCCAAAGTATGTGCCAAGTAATATCTATAGATACCCCAATTAAATGTAGCTGGTAAAGTGCGGGTGCACTATAGCTACACCTCCTCCTTAACTTTTAAGAACTACAGGTATTATTGTATCCCTCTCTCCTGGTGAGCATGACATCAGTCAAGATCGATGGCCAAGTTATGAAGACTCGATCATTCGTCTGTTAGGTACTATACTCTGAAAATAAAAGCCAGCACTTGCTGTTTCTTTACTGACCAAATTTCGGTCATGGTGGCATACCTCAATGGAGATTTTTCTAGTATGAAGTATAATGTCTTACATGTTTGTGCGATAACTCAGGGGCATTTGTTTTTCCCTTGCTCTCATTGACTGACATATTCACGAGTATATTGCAAAAAGTGTGTAGCTTCAATAAACTACTGAATAAGAACGTGTGGTTAGTTCTGTATATAAACTTAATAATAATGACAAATAGGTGAAGGGGTATTAAATAGATGAAGGTTGTTATAGAAATTAGGCAATCTTCATACGTAGGTATATCAATGGACACGATATTTCATGTCTTTGTGTTACGGTTACGCAAAATCGCAGTAGAAGACAAATTAGGTAATTTTCGGCCCTTCGAATATTTTTGTAACACTTTAGAGTACTTTTAATTTACGGTCGTTCCGCCCCGTATATTTTCAACTAGCTGTGCCCGCGGCTTCACTCCCGTCATCTGTCTGCCAACCCAACCCTACTTTGCGTGTGATTTTACTTCTTGAACACTTTAAATTCATCTAACTTTTGATAGAGTGAACCGATTGCGATGAAACAACTACAAACTAAGTAATACTTCAAGTTACGCACAATTTGTATGTATAAAAGTTCGTACATTTCATGTGATACCTGCACAAATAAACAGACAAACAGATAAACAGTTAAAAATTCCAAAAATGCTGGAAATGGGTTCTGTTAGTTATCCTTTAACACCCTGGCTATTTTTTTGGTAATATTTTCGATGTACACAATGATGATGTTTTTATAGGAATAGGTTAAGACTAGTACAAGTAGGTACAGTAGATAGCATGTCTGTAGTAACACTTTGATTGTGGAGTTTTATTATTAGGTCAGCTTATACTGGTTTATTTTATTCACTCGTATGTCGTCGACTACTGCATGAGTAAACGTGTATATTCTGTCAAACTGGTTAATCACTTTTTGACAGCTGGCTTAGAACGTGAAGGTGTTCCTGATTACGTAGGAATTTACTTTCAAATGCGAATAATTTGTGCATCCGAATGTTATTCGGTCATGAACATCATCTTCTTGTCCTAACCTTGTCCCGTGTTACTTGGGGTCGTCGCAACAAGATTCTTCTTCCATACCGCCTTGTCATAATATTGTTTTGTATTTAATAATCATAAAAACAGAAAAATAGTAATGTATTAATAATTAGATACCTGACTTTTTCTGTTATCTTGAATTTTAGAATTGATTTTAAATATCATGTAAAGGACAAAGATGTATTGAAAGCTTATTATAGTGACTCTGACATAAGTATTATTAAAGTGACTCTGTGTCTATGGAGATTAGAAATAAAATCTTAACTTGTTTTTGTTTTAATTACGTCACAAACTAATCTTCCCATATAATATTACTAGCTGACCCGGCAAACTTTGTTTTGCCATAAAAACTCCAAACATTCACCTACCCTACACCTACCCTACACCTACCCTACACCTACCCTACACCCACCCTACACCTACCCTACACCTACCCTACACCTACCCTACACCTATCCTACACCTACCCTACACCTACCCTACACCTACCCTACACCTACCCTACACCTACCCTACACCTACCCTACACCTACCCTACACCTACCCTACACCTACCCTACACCTACCCTACACCTACCCTACACCTACCCTACACCTACCCTACACCTACCCTACACCTACCCTACACCTACCCTACACCTACCCTACACCTACCCTACACCTACCCTACACCTACCCTACACCTACCCTACACCTACCCTACACCTACCCTACACCTACCCTACACCTACCCTACACCTACCCTACACCTACCCTACACCTACCCTACACCTACCCTACACCTTCCCTACACCTACCCTACACCTACCCTACACCTACCCTACACCTACCCTACACCTACCCTACACCTACCCTACACCTACCCTACACCTACCCTACACCTACCCTACACCTACCCTACACCTACCCTACACCTACCCTACACCTACCCTACACCTACCCTACACCTACCCTACACCTACCCTACACCTACCCTACACCTACCCTACACCTACCCTACACCTACCCTACACCTACCCTACACCTACCCTACACCTACCCTACACCTACCCTTTTTTTTTTTTTTTTGGGATAAAAAATAGATGTTGGCCGATTCTCATAGATACCGGATAAGCACAAAAAATTTCATCAAAATCGGTCAAGCCGTTTCGGAGGAGTATGGCAACGAAAACTGTGACACGAGAATTTTATATATTAGAAGATAAATTTGAAAGTTTGGATGCATGTATGATTGTTACTAAATCACGCCAGAAATGCTGAACGGATCTGGATGATTTTTGGCAGGGAGATAGATTATAGTCAGGAATAGTACAAAGAATAATTTTTATCCTAGAAATATGTTCCCTCGGGATAATTTTCGATTTTTATCTCTTTGCTGATTGGAACATCTGTTCCATACAAATGAACGCGGCGGTCGCCTATTCGTGCGATCTTTTTCTTCTTCGAATCCATGATTCCTTTACTAAATTTTCTTCGACCAGTATTCAGCCACGTCGATAGCCTTAGCGCTGGCCTCACAAAGGTCTTGCATGGTACAGGTGTTTTTACATAAGGAGCAGGACAGGAGGTGAGGCATCGTCTGTGGGGTGGTTCCGCAGTCATACTGTGGCTGATTGGAGTACCCCCATCTGACTAAGTTATGCCTACAGCGGCCCACTTGACTTCGTAACCGGTTTATGGATTTCCTGATGGGCCATGGCTGTTTATGGCCCGCTGGCAGCTTTTCTGAAAGCTCAGCATAGTCAGTTGGATGCGGGTATTTGAGGAATTACAGTTTCTTGCGTGTTTCGCTAGGGCTGTTGTCTTTTATTATTTAAGTCGACTTAAGGAAGCTCTTCCGACTCTTCAATCGCCGTACCCTTGGTTGCTCCATGTTGTACATCAGGTGTTGGTTGTCGGTCTATGATCGCGTTGTATTAGGTAGGATAGCGCCAGGCGTTGTCCTAATACAACGCAGCTTCTCAGGTTACTAGTCCATCGAGAAGCACTTTATAACTTTAAAAGTAGGCAAAGTAGTATCCAAGTAATGTAAAGTATTGACTCCAGGGGTCGTACCATGACATGTCAACGCCATCATGATAACGTTGAAAAAAAAATAGTGCGATTGGTCTTAACATAGCACGTCTCTCTGTTGCAGCGAAACCATGACACTTTTGAGTCGTCATGGTACAAGCAAGATAGCACTTAAAGTAAAGTAAGGGCAATTTGCTTGAACGACGCCCAGAGAACATTACTCATTGTTTGATTCCGTACTCTTTAATTTTTTATTAAGAAATTTTCCTTTGTTTGTCTTAATTTTATAGGATTACCTAGACGTAAATTGTGGGCTTTTATAATTGCAGATTCGGTTAAAGTAATTGATTTTATTTATTTTTATTAATTTACATATACAAACAATCTGCAAACTTTATAGAGGATTTTAGTGTGAAACTACTTTTGTCTTGTAAAATTAAAAACTACAGACATAATATTCAGGAATGGTCTTGGAAAAACATTCGTCGTAATCAATATCCAACCGCGTAGCGGAAGACGTTGCGTTGGAAGCCCTCGCACTTGGTGGACTGATAACATGTCGTCAAATGTTTACTTTCTAAAGCATATATCTTAGTATCTACCGGCTAGGTTAGAAGGTTTGAAAAATACATGTTTATTTTTGATTCATGTACATTATTTTTGAAACTAGGTTTTTTCGTGTAACTAATAGTCTTGCTTTAAAAAAAAAAATGTCAACACGATATTTTTTCGCAACTTTTGGATACTCCTCCAAAACGACTTGGATGTTTAAACAGAGAAAAATTGATGGCTAGAATTTCTTCATAACTGAAATAGCATGTTATGTAAATCAAATAATATTTTTAAACGAAACTGTTCAAAAGGAGGTTCAATATTGATATTTGGCTCCGAGCGGGCGCACGACCAGGGGGGTGACCATAAGCTCTTAGAGCGGTATCAATTTGAGATCGAATAAGGGACAGATGTATCAGACTTGTATACATCTGTTACTACTCGATATCAAATTGATACCGCTCTAAGAGCTTATGGTCACCCCCCAGTACTGCGTTGTTCTAGGTTCAAAATGTTGAAATATTGACTGTGATTCCGGTCACAGGGCCATTCGATAAACTTCACTTGTGTAACTCTTCTTTAATAAAGTTAACATTTGCTATATAATATATAAGCTTGGATTTTTTTGCCATTCATTGAGGCTTTCAGTTGTAATGGTGACGGAGTCGAATGGAGTTGAGGAAGATTCCCTCAAAAGGACTTAGAATATAGGTTTAGACGGTGTAGTAGTGTCTGTGATCTCAGTTTACCTCTGAAAATGGGCAAAGGTTAAGAAAAATGTTTGCTAATTTACAATCTGTATCTAATATAATTTGTGTCACGATCCGTTTGTTTGCTCACCGTATATAGCTCTGTGGGTTTTTCAATTGAATAACCATATGTCAATATGTGAACGTAAAATACCTGCTTGTGAAGTAATCGTATTAAATCTGCGAATATCTTTGTCGTGATCGTCATCAATATTGTCTTTTGCTTGGCTGGGACAACGTCTTTCTTTCGTTTTAAAACTACGTAGGAAGCGTTCGTTGCGGCACCACAAATGTTGAAACATAATTATTTTAGTAGTACTACTGATATTTAGAAATGTTTTGGAATTCAATTTATAAATTGAATAAATGTGGACCTGCTGGACCCAAACTATATAAAGATTTTAACCATTGACTCGAAAAGAAGTAAAATAACGTAGGCCTTAAATTACAATACAGAACATGGAGATACATTCGGGGTGGCCGGTGCTAGATACGGTCTTGTCAACATTGCCTATATACAAAAACTTGTGGATCAAACGCAACTAGGGGTTAGTTGGGGCCATCAGCTCCAAAAAAATGTTCTACGGGAGGTCCTTAAGGTCAACCCCTGCAGAGTAATAATTTATTTTGTGTTTATATGAGAAAGTTGCCTTTTTTAACCGACTTTCGAAAAAGGAGGAGGTTCTATGTTCGACTTCTTGTATGTTTTTTTTTTATATATGTTCACCGATATCTCCGTCAATTGTGGACCGATTTCCAAAATTATTCGAAATTGGTCCCATTTTAATTTGGTGAAGATCTGATGAAGATCTTCGAAGATATACAACATAACTCTTCAATAAATAACGGCAAATCTCTCAGGACTGCTGCAATCGCATGTCTGTTTATTTTTTATACCATTTCATGACATAAAATCACGCCAGTACGCTCTTAAGGTGTAAGCAGATCTCTCATTTGATCGGTTTTGTTCAAGTTTCATGATATTCGGGTAATCTATTCTGGCGTTATAGGAAACTTACTAAACAACTTGCCTATTAGTATAACTAAAAAGTGAAAAATAAAAAAGTTTTTTACAAAAAAATACTACCGACTTCCAAATAATAAAACTACAAAGTGAAAAATAACTTTACTTTTGGAAGTCGGTGTCCATAACGCAAAAAATGGTACCTACGAAAGATACTAATTCATATGAAAATTCGAAAAAATCTACATCCTGTATCTTTTTTATAATTTTTACTAGATTTGTACTGGTGCGTTAGACATGCTATTTATGGTTGTTTATAGGGTGTGTTGAAGATAATATTAAGATTTACGAAAAAACAAAAACTCAAATCATAACTTTTTATTTACTTCGGACCTGACTGTGAAAAAAAAAATACTCTACCGAAAGCTGATCCTGTATTACAAGTTTTGGCGCATTTAATAGGTTCTAAAAAGATATTACATATGCGTGGCTTTGATATCTTTCGAGGACGATCATTCGTAGCAAGGCCAAAGTTAACCCAACCATAAAACTCGGTTAGGCCTATTTAAAAATAAACGCTGCAGGTAAATTATAACTCTGCAGGAGTTGACCTTAAGGACCTCCCGTAGAAAAGTTTTTTGCAGCTGATGATCCCATCTAACCCTTAGTTGCGTTTGATCCACGACTTTTTCGCCAACCTGTATAAACCAAACCTATCAAACCCCTAATGTGTCCAAACTATCATGATTGCACTGTGAGAGAGAGACGGAGCTATATCACAGCGGAATTATGATGGCGTTGACACGTTGTAGTACGGCCTCTGTTCTGACAGTGGTTATTACAGCAAAAAATACTGACCTGTACTCAGCGCACACTGCGTGGACGCGGTTATTTTTAATAATTATCTAGCTGCAGCTAGTGCTGCTTACGTTCCTTGTGATTGTTTATTTATCAACAACTAGCTGTTGCCCGCGGCTTCGCTCCCGTGGACCACCCCACTGGACCCAATTTCGGGATTAAAAAATAGCCTATGTCACTCAGAAATAATGTAGCTTTCTATTGGTGAAATAATTTTTCAAATCGGTTCAGTAGTTTCGGAGCCTATTCGGTTCAAACAAACAAACAAAAAAATCTTTCTTCTTTATAATATTATATAGTATATAGTGTAGATAAGCCCACGCAGTAAGGACTGCCCACACTGATTGCCCTTCAAACAAATTTGATCTCGATGTATACCATCCATCAACACAAACACAAATCTGTCATACCGTACGGAACCAGCTTTCAAATCGAGGCCAAACCTTCCCAGTCCACCATTACGATCCGTTTAAGTGATCTTTAATTATTTGAATGTCACTGGCACGCACCGGCACGTGTTACTGGCCTGTTGCAATCTTTCATTTGAATTTTATTAGTTGTAAGTGATGATTGAGAGAAAATGCATTAGGATGTTTTTTTTTCATTGAACGATTTTTTCTTTTTTGGGGTTGGTAAGTCGAAAGTGACCAGCAATGTCAATACGTTGGCAATGTAAGGAGTCATTTGTTAGCATTTTTAACTCTTGCATGCATATCGTTCTCGTCACACTTTGGACCTTTGACAATAAATATAAAGTCATATACAACCATAGATATAGTATGTACAAGATACACAGAGTCAGATGGAAAACGAAACCAAATATATAAAATCTATGTGTGAGGGAATTTGTCCATGTGTTAGTTAAAAAAGTGTTGATAAAAAGTCCATGTTCAATATCGATATCGATACTTGGTGAACACCATAAGAAACACGATTGCTGGGCAAAAACCATGCTTTGCTTTAATTAAAATACAAATTACAATATATATCTCGCATGTATTTAAAATACGAAATACAAAATATTTTTAAGTCGTGTATTTAAAATGTAAAATACAGTATTTTAACTATTTTTATTTAAAATACAAATAACAAAATACAGTCGGTCATTCATCGTGACATTCGTACTAATAAACTTAATCAATACACAGAAGTTCGGTGAAAATAACCGTTTGAAATGAAAATGACAATTTACAAGGTACTTGACAATTTGACGTACGCGGTCGCCATTTTGCTTATGAAAGCTATCAAGCGCTATTTTCTGCAGAACGAATCTATTAATAAAATCGCTAAATGTATTTTGAAGCCACAAGTATTTGAAGTACTCATAAAAAAATACCGCAGCGTCAGGTATTTGAAATTGATGACACGATTAGCATAGTGGTTGAGCGATCGGCTGCTGCGCTGCGTGTCGCGAGTTCGATTCCCGCACGGAACAAATATTTGTATGGCCTGCAGATAGTTCAATGATAAATGATATTATTTCTGTAAGTTGGTTTGTACCAACACGTTTACATATTTTATAAAAGTAGATGAGGTCTGTTAGAGGTATCTAGATGGTTTGAAAACTAACACTAGGTTGGCCACTGACTAACCATACGATAGGAAGTGTCATTCTTACAGGCACAAATAAAGTAGGTATAGATTCTTTCATTAGAAGTCGTCGATGTTTTCTTTGTATGCAGTATTTCGATTCAAAATGTTTACTACATATTGTAGAGTTTTTATTTGGAGATCTCTGTTTAAAATTCGAATCCATTTTTCTCTTAATACAGAATTATTTGGGAATCTGTAGGTACATAAATATTATATGTTATTATTTACACAACAAAAAAAAATGCTGATGAGCAGAGCACTGATGTATTCTAGCCACTGTAAAACTAATAAATGCATACAATTATAATGACCCTAAATAGACTCCGCACTCGGGTTGGCCGCAGCAAGGACAACAGTCTTCAGTGCTTATGCAGCATCTCTCCGCAGACCATGGCCCATCTCACGGAGAGCGCAGCATGCCCTGTCACCTGTACTTACGAAGACCTTATGACTGCGTCACCGAATGGTATTGCCGTGGCTGAATTCTGGGCCAAACACAATATTTAACTTTTTATATTTGCTATCGACACGCTAAGAAGAAGAATATAGTGACATTCCTAAACCTACTCAAAGTAACAAAATATCAAAACTCTCAGATTTTTTTTTGAAAAATAAACGCTAATATAAAAAACATGCAACTTTAAGTACAGTTTCGATAAGAACATCTTCTCAATCGTAACTTAAATCTATTTTAACAAAACCTGACTAAATAAGTTTGTATTCATGTCATGATGTCCCTAAAAACGATTAAGTTTTTATCGATACTCATGACGTCACCGCTTTGTCAAGCCCTAGCGTAAACAAACAATTTACTCTTTTACATAACATTTTCGCCAATTTTGTTTATATATACGAAATATACTTATATAAAACATTGGAAATCAATATACTATTGTAAGACTCTTTTTCTGAGCCGATTACTAGCAGAAATTCGTCAAAATATGGTTCAAAACAATCCAAGGACAAAATTGTATTTACCTGTGAAACGTGTATTTATTGGGGTTATTTCGTCTTGTAACGTCACATTTACTCACAGAACAAGTCACCATAATTGTATAATTAATATTATCAATTTAAATCTAAAGATTATTATTTAAATGCAAGAAATTCACCGCGGCGTAAAACAGATGGGCCGCTAGGGGTACATAATCGCAAAAAAATGACATATCGGTACGTCATTCACTCTCTCTTTTTCTCTTGGGCGGTTTGTACTTGATTAGGATTTCTCGCTCGCACGCTTCGTGTATCTTTTTGCGTAGCACAAAAATTCTAAATCTATGTATACAACACTAGCTGCCGCCCGCGGCTCCTCCTGCGTGGTATTAATACTTCGCCCAATATCTTTATAAATTTTAGCTTATGTGTTATTCTGATGTATAAGCTACATTTCTGTAAAGTTTTATCAAAAACCGTTCAGTATTGAAAGAGTTACAAACATCCATCCACCTCACTAACTTTCATGATTATAGTAGTAAGTAAATAGGTAGATAAATAAAAATATGTGGTGGCCCTAAAAATCTCATTCATATTTATGAATAAATAATTTATTCATTAAAAACATTTTTTTTAACAAGTTTTTTTTGTATTCTTCTCGGCAAACCCTTTCATTTGATACCCATATCATGCAGTGCACAAAAAATAACTAGTCCACCATCTTGGGCCGTCCGCCATATTGGATTTAGAATGACGTCACTTATCTAACCATGCATTGTCATCCAAACTAAACGTGTATGCAAAATTTCATCTTAATCGGTGGAGGATAACTGCTTTAAAATTCAGTTGCAAGATTTGACCCGAACACACTTACATAAATACATTGTAAGTTAATTAAAAGCTTGTAAAAAAGAAGATGATAACTTTATAGTTCAGGGGGGTGACCATAAGCTCTTAGAGCGGTATCAATTTGATATCGAGTAAGTGACAGATGTATACAAGTCAGATACATCTGTCCCTTATTCGATATCAAATTGATACCGCTCTAAGAGCTTATGGTTACCCCCCTGTTGTTTGGTATGTTATCATCAAAATACTACTATTACCTAAATTATGTTTTTCTTTGTTATTATTTAGCCTTGTAGATAAGTCCGGGTTCCTGACGCTAAAAAATAAAATTTTGTTCAAATAAATTTCACTAGATGGCGCGATAAATGCATCGATTTATTATTGAATTTTGTACCAAATAAATATTTTCTAGAATGAATTATAAACATTATGTGTTCTTGTATAATCAACTCTCCTTAGCAAAAAATTATGGAATATTGGACTCTTATTTCACATTTCAAAGATTATTTGAACGGATCATTTAAAACCGGTTTTAAATTTGTGTGGCATTCCACTCGATTTATTAAATTTGTATTGTTACAAAATTTTGGTACAATGAAACTGTAAAACAGTGCAAATATTACTATAAAACAAATTGTCACTGTATTTAAAGAAAAAAATCACTAACCGAGTAAACTCTTTTACTTCGAAGTCACAGCTAACACCATCTATCGCTTGGGGCGAAACCGACCGCGTTCGATGTACAAAAAATCAGTAAAATAATGTATAATATAAAAAATGTGTAATGTATGTAAAATGATCAGTTAAGTCAGACGAATAAATGCCAGTTACGTCGTGGCCTCCTGGGGCCAGAATCATGAAGAAGTATTTACAGGGCTGGAATCACAAATGGTAGAGACTAATGGAGTACTAGGACTTTAAAATCAAAAATCACCCGGTACTCTTTTCAAAAGAGTTTTCCTCATAAGTTAGTCTTTACCGGTACCTGTGTATAGCGTGTAGAGCTTTCTCATATTTTTTTTTTGTAGCGAATATTGCTATCTCCCTCTTATTGTTTTTTCACCTGTCTATCTTATCTAACGTGAATATCTCCACGTTGTAAGTGGTAATGACTAATTTAATGCATTGCTTTCCTAGATTCAAGTAAAATATATATTAACTACGATTAATTTTTCATATTACTTTCGAGACGTATGACCACGACTGTACTTTTTATTTTTTGTTCTCTAAAATAAAATATGTGCCAATTGCTTACTACATACTTATGGATTTGTCGATTCGCACACCAATAAATTAACTTCGTGCGAATCAACACAGACAAAATAATATTATTAAAAAAGGTCAATTTGCACATTTCGGAAAAGTTAAATTCGTGCTAATCATCCAATAACCTGTTGTGCCCACAATCCTGTACAATCGTGCTTAATCATTGGATCTTGGGAATGCAATTATGCAAATAAAAAAATGTAAACTAATATTATGACTGATTTTAACAAATAATAATTATACAACCTCGGGGTCTTTAAGTCAAGAGTGAATAGGTTACTTCTAGGCAAGCGTGTAACACCGTCGACCACATCATCACTTACCATCAGGTGAGATAGTGGTCAAGCGCGAGCCTATCTATAATAAAAAAAATAAAAAAATAAGCTGATGTTGTTTTTGTGCGGGCGGAAAATATCGTAACAGATTTATAATTATAAAATCTGAATAGACGTCACTGCTGCAGTTTATGTGCATATAAATAAATGTTATTTAATAAAGGGCTAGTGACATTTTAAATAAAAATGTCAAAAAAATAAAATAAATGAGAATATCATTGCGAACTACGCACTTGTATCTTGTTCGCCTTCGGATTAATGTTCGGTGCGTCAGTTTCTGGTAGACAACAAAGCCGATCTGAAGCAATTATGTACTACGAGTAGTCTTTGTCTAGCTATTACCAAACGGAAAATTCTGTTCAACATTTTATACCTTGGCTGAATAAGTGTTACAGCTCGGCTCGGCTTGGCCCAGGCTTTACCCTTATTTAATAATATCTGCATAATAATAAAGATATTATCAAACCAAGTCTATAGCAAGCTTTACATTGTGACCTTAACATTTTCGTCATGCAAACTTTGAATTAGATGATTTTTGAGTAGACCATAAAATGTTTACTGATTAATGTCAGATACATCCTATCCTATCTATATCTATATAATATATAAAAATCAATGCCAGTTTTCGTTGTAACTTTATAACTCAAGAACGGGCACGCAAAAACTACTGGACGGATTTTGATGAACTTGACAAAAATATAACTTATACTTCAAAATAGCGCATAGGCTATAATTTATAAAGATATTGGAAGAAGTACTACTAAAACACGGGTGGCAATAGAAATTTATAATACTTTATTCACGTAGGTACTGGATCTTCGTTTTACTAGGTCCCTTTTGTTACAGTGCATGTGAATTTACTTCTATCCGAAGCCGCAAACTTATGGTTTAAAAGCAGCTTCGTAGTAGTAGAAACTATGTGATTCAGGTCGGTATCCTCCGTTCTCCCCAGTTGGGGGTGGAATTCACTACAAAAGTCCTCCTGTTATTAGCTCGTATTATTGAGTTTCTAATAATTCGATTTATTCCAAAAATCTTTGTCAAATAATATTAGAAATACGAACTTTTGTGTCCTGACAGACCTTCTTGGCTTGCTTTTACTAATGTCACGGCCTGTCAAAAGGGGTGAGGATCTGACACGATTTCAGTCTTGCAATGTCAGTTTTAGACCATAGAAGAAAGTAATATAACGTCTTAGATGTACAGAATACTTGGCAGAGGACAATACTGAATTCACCGAATGCAAAAAAATAATGAAAATATTTTTTTCATTTATTTTTAACTAACTTTTACTAATTAACCCGTAGTGTTTGATGTTCTATCACTGTATCAACTTGATAGTAACAAAGGAGTGGAAAACTATGGTGTCTCTTTTACAAAAGTCATTATGAAGACTTGAAGTTGAAGAACTATATGTGCTAAGTGGGTGTGCCGTACGGTGTTCAGTGTCCTATGATAATGCTAGTGCGAAACTAGATTCATCGCGGAGAAATAATATGAGTTGTTCTGAGGTGATTTGCGCTAGGTATGTCTCATAACATTAAAAAACGTAAAACAATTAGCCTTAGTTGCCACTACTGGGACCGTTATGGCCTAGTGCAGGTTGGTCTTGAAATTTTTGCTTCTAGGACGTGCTGATTTCCTCACGTTGTTTTTTTTTCACCTTTTTAATGGCAGTGGTGATAAAATAAGATACATAATTGCCCAAAGTGTCTGCAATAAAAACATATCCATGTGGGGAAAATATTCGTAAAAGCCACGCCAATCTGCCATCGTTCAGCATGATTTACTAATGATAAGCATAAAACATGTTGGCATAATTTACATTGGCATAACGAAATTCAGCATAAAGATTATCACGCATTATATTATTAGGCACCAGCTGATGCCCGCGGCTTCGCTCCCGTGGACCACCTCACATGACCCATTTTCGGGCTTGAAAAATAGCCTATGTCAGTCAAGAATAATGTAGCTTTCTATTGGTGAAAGAATTTTTCAAATCGATCCAGTCGTTTCGGAGCCTATTCGGTACAATCAAACAAAAAAATCTTTCCTCTTTATAATATTATTATAGCTGTTGCCCGCGGCTTCGCTCCCGTGGGCCACCCCACAGGACCCGTTTTCAGGATTATAAAATAGCCTATGTTACTCGGGAATAATTTAGCTTTCCATAGGTGAAAGAATTTTTTAAATCGGTCCAGTAGTTTCGGTACAAACAAACAAACAAAAAAATCTTTCCTCTTTATAAAGTTAGTATAGATAGTATAAGTATAGATAAATGTTTTGCCATAATGTACATTGCCATAAATACTGTTGGCATAGTAATAATGAAGCATAATGTTATAAACGCATAATGATATTTACACATAATGTTCTTTGGAATAAACCAAACATGTTCCCGGCTCAAGGGTGGCCCAAGGACCACTCCCGCCGCACCAATCTAATCCAATTGATTCATAACCAATTTTTTTTTGCGTTGAATGTGCTCATGCAAACAGCGTGACCACCCCAGGGACCAAATCAGCACATGGGCGCCAGACGACCCCGTGTACGGCACCCTTGGTTCTCATGTGACATATCAGAACGGTGATCCCACCGTCTACCGCTTTTCAGCCGCAGGAGATAGGGAGAGCGGCCAACGCTATACCGACACTCCTGACACTCCTCCTTCCCTGCGGCCACGCCACGTCCGCCTCAGCCGCGATACCTCGTCTCGACAATGCGGTAACCCACTGAGGAGGAATTGACTCCTAACCAGCACACACATCAACAAAAAACAATATCAAATCATCAACATAAAATTATGATGACGAATAAATATTATGCCAACAAAATTATGCAACTCCAAATTATGCCACTACAAATTATACCAGTATAATTATGCTAATAAAAGTAATGCGAAAACGTTATGCCAAACAATGTTATTTCTAAAAATGTTATGCCAAGAGGAGGATTCCCGCTCAGCATAATGCTGAGACTCATGTGCTCCGAATGCTTGTAACATCGAGGCACCTTATCTCAATGTAACGTTACCTCCATAAACTCCTAGGCGAAGAAGGTTACACCTATGTCTGGATTACAAAAGTTTTACCCCGGCCAACTCTGACCGCAATTTGTGTTCGACTACATTTCAGAGTGCAATGACCGACTATACCTACATACCTTGACATTGAGCAAGTACGAATTCTTGAAGTAGTTATAATGTTGTTAAAAGCAGTGAGTAATTTGAAGCTATTTGCACGTTCAAAGACAAAGTTAAATAATTTTAGTTGTCTATTCGCAAAGGTAAATTTTTGTAGGGAAGAACAGACAATAAACTCCATAGTTTAATAGTACTAAAAAGTAGATCTCTAAAAGAGAAGAGCGTGCGAAATACGCCTTGGACACTCTTTTAAACCATATTACATTTTATTTTTATTTTTTTTATCAACTATTATCAAGTTTTAAGGCGTAACTTTTATTTCCGACGCGCAAAGGAGTGGTACAAGACCTAATAACCTTAGTCAGATTCTCACGGCAACATACTGCGCTCACGGCAGAAAGTCATATCTTACGTGGAAAGACACACTTAAAAAGTAACCCTATTTCTGCATCGTTTAGATTTCATATTAAATGTTACGTGTTCTATAATATCGAAATAGTGTTTATGAAGAAAGAATGAGTGTAAATGCACTGTCGTAAAGATTTTATTTCTTCTTCGTAATTATAGAGCTGGTGTAACTGATTTTTTTTGTGGCTAATATTAATTTGTGAGATCACTTTTATTGGCTAGCCTAGCCTTTAAGTTAATTGTTTTGGCTAAACAAGTATGAAGCAAATCTTGATGTAAAAATAATCATATTTGTGGTCAGTATCTATTATTTTTATTACACACAACCTATGATTTTGAGCTAAATTATGGTTAATTTAATATACCAATTTACTAATAAAAGAGTCAAAATCAAATCAAAACAATCAAATTTTAATAAAACACTTATTACAGTAATTGAATTTTGTTATTATTGGTTACAAATTTTTTTGGCGGATGTGTAAATATTCTGTGTATTGAACGTGATGGTTACATATACTTGCAAAATAAGTAATACAGTAAAAGATAATGAATTGCGGCAATGTTCAAATTTTATTAATTAGCCACATTACGACGATTTTGGAGAAGCCATTATTTCATTAATGACAGGTGTTAAGTGTAAAAATGGTTAATGATGTAATCATTGCAGTTTGTTCATTTTAATGTGTTCAAAGTTCTATTTTCAACGAAATCAGTTTTGCTGCTAACTTTAGAAATGATATGATTTCTGTGGAACTATTTGTTTGGTTCGATCATTTTCCGGGTTGTTTTAAGGATTTTTCCATGGTAATTAATGCTTCATCTACGGTTTATTTTATTTTATCACTAGTTTTAATGTTTTTTTTTTAAGTATATAAATTAATAGTAAGACCATAATTATGCAAATTTACTAACTATGAACTTAGGAACATATTTTTTTTTTTTTTATCAATTCTTATCTATTGAATGATCATTTTATTAAGAAAATAAAATGCCACGAACTTTCAATTTATCACCACATTTATCATAGTCACATTAGTATAAAAGCATTATAAAAAAAAAGAGTGCAGTGGTGGCTTAGTGGTATCGGCCGCGACTTATAATTTTTAGGCCGTGGGTTCAAACCCAGGCTGGCGATTTACTTTGTGTAAATTATTGCATCACCACTGCTCTCAAAACTGTGTAGGAAAACATCGTGAGGAAACCGGCATGTCCTAGAAACAAAAATTCGAATACATGTGACACCAACACACATTGGTTGGAATACGGCCCATTCCCTCTCACAGACAGGAGGCCTTTTTCCCAGCAGTGGGAACAATTAAAAGGCTGATGATGATGATGAAATAAAAAAAAATCGCCTTTCGCAACAATATTATAAATGGTTTCATTGACATTTTCAAAAAGCATTTTGCTAAAAAATATTTTATTACTTTAATTATTATTATTGTCTCGATCCATTTTTTTACTAAAAATGAAATGAAATTCGTTGGTAACCGCATCACCAAAGAACGGCTAGACGGAATTATATTTTTTTGTTTTAAAGTGTGTACACTCGTACACCGAGTTTAAATTTCTCAGAGAAATAAAATAATTAAAGTTTTATAAAGTTGGCAAAGCCGATGAGCCACTTCACTATACCGAACAATACATCTACCTCGGCAAACAAATTAGCTTCGACAGATCGAGCAACTACCAGGATGTAGAACGCAGTGCAGAGTTAACATGCAATAAATACTGGAGCTTAAAGGAAATATTTAAGAGTAACATGCCGATCAATCTGAAGAGTGGGGTTATGAACTCCTGCCTTATATCGTGCTTGACCTATGCCTGCCAGACCTGGAAGTTCAATAAAAAAAAAAAAAAATACGACGTGCCAACGCGGCATATAGCGCGGTATGCCAAATATTGAAAAAACACAAAAAATACGGCAAACGAAAATACGAAATATCACTAAAGCAATAAACGGTCTGACACAAGCTCTTGCACTAAAATGGAAGTGGGCTGGGCACGTACCTCGCCTTCAATACCAGCGATGGACAAAAAGTTTGACAGCGTGGAAAGGGCCAATAGGCAAAAGAAGGAAAGGAAGACCCCAAAATTGATGGGAAGACGAAATAAAATGCACAGCAGGTCCAAATTGGATGATTTTAGCAAAATCCAGATAAGACTGGCTCATATTGGAGGAGGCTTTTACCTGTAGAGGGGTTCTTGCAGAATAACTAACAAAAAACAAAAGAAAAAAGATATCTTGTTATACAATCAAAGAAAAAAAATACTAACACTTAATTAAAAAAATATTACAGTTTTATGCTATAAGTTTATTTTGTAAACCTAAATTCTGTAAGAAATATAGGTTTTTTTATTTTATTTTATTTTATTAAATTTGGCAAACTTCACCTTCAAATTCATAATTTGGAAATTGTGTGTAAGTCTACCTACATCTCTTTTGTATCAAATATACTGTCGCATGTAAGCGAAAAGAGATTTCTTTAGAAATGAGCATCTTAACCTTCGTATTTTATTGTTCTATACGTCTTGTCAGTGTATTATTCTACCCGTATATTAATTTATTATTTTTTGGCAAATTGAGAAAAAGCTTAGTTTTATTCAATAATAATACATATAAGGCCGCAAATATTTTATATCCTAATTGCAAAATTAATAGAAAAATCATTAAGATCCAACAAATACTACATTGTTTAATGACCAAGTCGTATAATAAGTGAGCCAGTGTCATCTCAAGGCTACTTCTGTATTTTCACAATACACTAATTTACTTTTAATGCTAAATTTGGTTTTCAGGTTAGTTTCCGATCGCTCTCTGTCTAGAGAAGAGCGTCGTCGCGGCGAATTCGATTTTTATTTTTTGTTGTCCTTGCATATTTTTTTTACGGAGTGCCGTGCCGTTTTTTAAATTTTGGATTTGTTTATAAAACAAGGTGTGGTTGTGAGCGTTCTTAATGTGTTAAAATTGTTTGTAATATATAAAAATATTTAAAACTAATGCCAGCCTTCATTAAATATTTTTTTCTTATTAGTTTTCAGATAACAGATGTGATAAAAACAAACAAACTCTAAATTAGATAAAACTTCTTTTCTTTTGCTTTTTTATTCATTCTTTTTAAATTTTATTCAAACTCTACTTAAGTTTTGATTACAAAGTTTGAAGAATTTTGTTTTAATTTAATTTTCTTTATTATTCAGGTCCAAACGCAACCATGTCGTTCGTGGACTCATACCGAAAATTCATGGAACGCAACAGCGGTAAGTTTTTATTTTAATCCGTTTTTAGACAAATGAAGTTATTTCTAAATGGGTGAAGCAAAACCTAGTGAGGAAACCTGGATTTATAGTTGAAATAGGATTGAAATAATTGGCAACCCGCATTGAGCAAGCGTGGTGATTAATGCTCGTGCTTCCTTGGACGAGAAGAGGCTTTTGCCCTGCAATGGGCCTTATTACAGGCTGATATTATTCTCGGGACCCTGGAGTCCCGGTCCTTTGAAAGGCGTGCGAGAAGCCGAAGCCAACCCGCAGAGGCCTTGTTAGGCATGTATCAGGCAATGTGACACCAACCGACGATTATCCCTGTATGCACTACGCAAGTGCACCCAAGGGCAATCCCCGGTTGGTGCAGGACTATTGCAAATTATGGAGAAAAAATGTATTGGGCTATGGATTTGGTAGGTTTAGTGGATCGATTGCCTAAAACTATAGGAGGACTATTATTATCTATATTATTATGAAGTTTTATAATAATCATGATTCTCTCAACCTTATCCCAAATTAAGTATAGTACCTGGGTGACCGAGCTCTGGTCGGGTGAAAATAGAGAAAACGACGTTTTCTAAAACAGAAACCTAGCCATATCGATTTATCGCCAAACGAATTTCATGAAAATCGTTGGAGCCGTTTCCGAGATTCAGATTATTGTATATATATAAACATGAATTGCTTGTTTAAAGGTATTGGATACAGTTAAAAAAAGAATAACGTTCGAAAATCAAATCATTCATTCATTCATTATTCATACATTAAAAACAAAAACGTTGCCCCACACTAGGAATTTCTTCCTGTATCGTTGGGTGCGTTTACAAACATATAAACTCACATACACCAAACCCAGAGCCGGAACAACTATCTGCAGGTCATACAAAAATTTTTTCCGTGCGGGAATCGAACCCGCGTCACGCAGCGCAGCAGTCAATCACTCAACCACTGCGCCAATCGTGCGCCCGAATTTTCCATTTAGAGGCTATCAACCTTTTCTCAGACTGATAGTAATAAATATTATTAGGTAGTTCATAATCGTAAAAATATTATGGTTATTCCTCAGGGACTTTGGGTCAAGGTTACTGTTACAAATATAAATAAATAATATCGAGGGCAGTTGAGTATAGGTTACCGTTAACTATTACGTTATGTTATGAATCAATTAACTGCATGATATACAATTATCAGAAGGTCAAACTTATGTTGTTTTAACAAAAGAGACACGGCGTTTCAATGTTCCAAATTTATAGATTGTTATAGAAAGTTATTGCTATATAGATTGAAGAACTGAGACCATCAGAGACAGTGCAATTAAAAAGTAAAATGACACACGAATTCAAGGCAATTAAAATAATATTATTTCCTAAAAGTGATTGTTTGTAGAGAGCAGTGGTGGCCCAGTGGTATCAGCGACTTACAAGTTGTTGGTCATGGGTTCGAGCCCAGGTAGGCGCTTAACTTTGTGTAAATTATTTCATCTCCAATGCTCTCAAAACGATGAAGGAAAACATCGTGAGGAAACCGGTATGTCCTCGAATCATAGATTCGAAGACATGTGACATCCACCAACCCGCACTGGGCCCGCGTGGTGGATTACGGCCCATTCCCTCTCACAGAGAGGAGGCCTGTGTCCCAGCAGTGGGAACATTAATAGGCTGATGATGTGATATGATGTGATGTGATTGTTTGTATATCCATTGTTGGTCGCAACATCCGACTGGCCTTTTAAAAATATTCTGACTTTATCTTACTTATATATATCACACTAATATTACAAAGGCGAAAGTTCGTGAGTGTGTCTGTTTGTTACTTTTTTCATGCCAAAACGGCTGAACGGATCTGGATGAAATTTGGCACAGAGATAGATTATAGTCAGGAATAGCACATAGGATACTTTTTATCCCGGGAATATGTTCCCTCGTTATAATTCACGACTTACACGTGGGTGAAGCTGCTAGCAGAAGATACTTTATCAAATAAAAAATCAAATCAAGTCATAATATTCATATCATGTAATAAATCATATTGCACTTAACACAAAATCACGCCTTCACTCCTCAAAGTGCTGGGATGAAGAGTACCAATAGTACACCCTCATTCCGCCAGTTATTTTTAAGTCTGATGTAACTGGAGGCGAATATATTGCCACAATCCGGGCAATTGGAATTGGCAAACAATTTAAATTCAAATTAAATTTATTGCATCGATAATGTACATACAGGCGGTAAATATAAGTTACAGAATCAATTATGGACCCTGTCGGGCACAGCAACATTCCAGATACATTGAATGTAAGACTTAGAAATAGAAATAATGAAAAAATAACGAACCAATCTCTTACAAAACTCCATAACAAAATCATGACATTTACAAAACAATGCGATGTAAATTTGTAATTGGCGTATTTTTGTCGAAATCAAATTAGTTAAAGACGTTATAAAATAAATTGCTTTGTAATGTTTTACACATTATCATCAGTATAATTTTTTCAATTAGACATATTATGTTATTTTTATCCTACTGAAATAAAATTAACATTATAAACTAATTACAAATGATACAACTTTTGCGGGGAAGAATAAAGTTTTGAATGCTTGATATGCTCCACGCCGGCATTTCTTGATTTCCCTGTCTATATCGTTCGAAGATTAACGTTTGACGATTTTCCCAGCCAAGCAGAGTCTATACGGTAACCAAAATACAAGCACTGTTTTCGATTTCTTTTGACGCTGCCATCTTTCTCGCACGTAAACACACTACCACAAACTACATTACGATGCGCCCAGCATCGACAAACAGGGCACATCATGAAATTATTTGCCAAATCACGAAATGCGCCAATGCAGGTCTCGATTGGTCTAGTTCAATTGGCCACATGCCGGCGACATATATTATTCACATTTTTTACAAGCTTACGTTGAATTCTGTTGAAATCACCATATGCACCCACACTGTCAGGTACATTATGCTGGGCATCCAGTGGATCCCCGCAACATTCCATTTTTTTTTAACAGCAAATTATAAAACAATTTTAACAAAATTACTTCAGATCGATTAGATATAACTGTTAAGAATCTTTATTTCTCAAAAGAATTAAGTACACTGGCATTCACTTACATAAGAAAAACAAACAAAACTGGTGACAAGCCTAATATGGAGTCATTTAAAGCAAAAAAAAAAAACATGAATCACACTCTTTGACCGTGCTCGTGAAAACATGCAAACACAGCGGAGTGTCAATAGTCCAACAAACATTGCGACACAATTTACTCATTAATTAGTACCTATAATACTCGTATAATAGCTGCCTGTTACTGTCCCACTCAATACAGGGCAAAGGCCTCTTCTCATACAGAGAAGGCAAGAGTATTTATCACCACGCTTGCTCATGGAGAGTTGGCATACACGGTCTTCATTATGTCTACCTTAAAAGAACATTGATCTAAAAAGGTTTACATTGTCATGAAATCACTTTTTTTTATACACTTGTACTTAAGGTAGTGTGTGTAGTGTCACTAGTCGAAAATTCTTCCATACAAACGTTGTCTAGGGATTGTTCCACTGTTTGACGATGTACGTTCAAAATAAAAAGTACACACATCAACACGGTCTAGGGATATTTTAAAAAAAGCGAATTACTATCAATGTGTTAATTATTTATATGACATGTATATATTTAAAAGATACGTTATTTAATATTCTACCATTTTTTAATAATGGTTAAGGTACTTCGATTAAAATTTCAGGATTTTATGGAAAAAAAATGAAGCATAGACGGAAACCGTACATGAATTAACTTTTAATTTATGAGTAAAAACTGAAAAAAATTGAAAAATCATTTAATTTGTGTTTATAAACTTGGAAGTTAGTAGTCTGAGAAAGCGCCCATGATGTTCATAACACATCGGCAACGATTCGGCATGCTCAGAACAAGGTTGTCAATGTCTTGCTGCGGAATATTGTCCCATGTCCTTCTGAGGTGTCAAAAAGTTGATCTTCTGAAGCCAGATTTTCAGGAACTTCCTTCAGAGCTCTTCTTTGCAGAATATCCCACGCATGCTCAATGGGATTTAGATCTGGCGATTGAGCAGGCCAGTCTAAGGCCCTAACATTGTGTGTATGTAACCAAGCTGCTACCGTTCTCGCCGTGTGTGCCCGGGCATTGTCGTGCATGAGCAGGAAATCTTGCCCCATTTGTGTTCTGTGGGGCAAGATTACGGGCCCCAGCACCTGTTGGACGTATCGTTCTGCCGTCATATTGCCCCGCACCCAAACGAGATCCGTCCGTCCTCCAAGACGAATTCCTGCCCAAACCATAATTGTTCCTCCTTGGTATGGGTGAACTTCCTGAGGGTTC
Organism: Orthosia incerta; assembly: GCA_948252205.1. Taxonomy (NCBI): domain Eukaryota; kingdom Metazoa; phylum Arthropoda; class Insecta; order Lepidoptera; family Noctuidae; genus Orthosia; species Orthosia incerta. The sequence goes on from OX411746.1 coordinate 26,402,494, forward strand.
TGAAGACGGCTCCATCGTCCAGGAAAAACACGCGTCCTTCGTGAATCTGGATGGAAGCCGAACCTGGATTCATCCGTGAACAGCACTGTAGTGTATGTAGATGTCAATAGATCGCGCTACAAGCCGATAACAGTATTGTAATGTTGTCTCGTACGCATACGTCGCTCGGTTATAAATACCGGTCCGAGTAGTGGGGCGATCAGTCGTTATCGGTCTGTTGGCCTGTGCGGTGGTGCGTTGGCGAGTCGACTATTAATATTGATAAATGTGCATATTTTACATTGGCGACGAGGATAAAACCGTAGAGTAAAATAAAGTTGTTTTTCTCTAAAAGGAACATGAAGACTTTGGTTACAATGCATTGTATTCCATTCTATTCTATAATAATAAAAAAAATAAAAATAAAACAAGAAAAAAAATGTGTGTGACGGTGACAGTTAAAATCAGTGGCGGTTCGTTTTGAAGCGCATCAAATGTATACGATAAGTAGTGCACTTGCTGAGTAGTGCTGTGGAATTCAACCTCGTAAACACACACTGTGCACACTGTTGGCACACAACACCGTCTGCGTCGTATTGTTTTGGTCCCACCAAAACTGAATGCAGTAGAAGTAAGCCCTTCTGCTTCGCGTCTACATGGCAGGAACAATGTGGGACTAATTTAAGGAGTCGTCTAGTTTTCTACGACTACCCTCAGAATCTCGAATACTGAAAAATAAGTCCAGAGTGGAGCAACAAGAAAGCTAGCAACAAACAAGGAGCTGGACAGGTCAATGAGGAGCGTGTGTATGTGTGGATTCATACACACGGCTCTTTATGCCAATCTGGTGAGTCGTTTTCATTCATTTTCAAAGATCGATCGATCGATCGATGGATCGATCGATCGATTTTTGTCTTCAGATCTTAATTCACTTGCTTACTTTTAAAGTAACATGATGATAGTATTAGATCCCGCGATCGCTATCTTTTGAAATCTGTAAATATTATAGAATGAATAATGACGCTCACGATCGCATACAAAGGATGCCTCTAAGTTGTGCTCCTAACGAGTTAAACGTAGAAAACAGTGAGGAGGCTTCCTCCACCGAGCAGGAGAGCACATACCGTAGCTCACACTGTACGCACTTTTCTGTAGTCGTACCTGCAATTCACTTGTGAGTTGTTCAGGGGGCGATGGGCAGCTGGTGGTGTAGCGGGGACACGGGTCTCATAGGAGATTCGTTGTATTGGTTTTGTAATAACCTAGAAGTCATAGACTCTATGTGAAGTGATGTGTGATGATCACTTGAGGTTGTGACGATATGGGTGGCATGAGTGTTACTAGCTGCTGCGGCAGTCGTGCCATGAGCGTTGTATATGATCTAAGCTGATACGGTTTCTGATCAGTTACTACTAAGGCTTAGAGGAACTTTTCGCTATCGGTGATCGTTAGACACTGAAGGCTTTAAATAGGCACGCTTAGAACTTGGAAGTATACACACGATAGGTTTAGGAAGATGATAGTGGATCACGTACTCACGTTCCAGTCGATGTTGATTTCGATAATGATATTTGATGAGCAAACTGTAGAAGGTCGAGTAATTCAGTCTATCAGCCGTAGCATGTACCGTACCAGTGGTTAAGCCTAATCTTGGCCGTAAATCGGTATAATTGAGGCAATACAAGTAGTCCGTAGGTTCGCGATATTGCGTTTAGCTCTTTTGGAGGTCTGGGTCTAGATAGACCGTTGTGTGAGGGCAATACGATTGCTGGACGGTTTGAGAGCGGTGGCGTTAGAGGCTTTACTCGAGGGTTTCTGTTGACTTGGCAGTTTTGCTGCAGTAGAGTTTCGAAGTTTCTTTGGAACGACTGTGACTGTGTTCAATCAAATTCTAAAAGAGTTGAATTGAATTGGTTAAGAATAGCCTAGTTGGCCTTTGTGGCAACTTTGAGCCTAGGTGGCAACCGCTGGCATAACATAAAATCACGCATGTGGTGTATTATTGGGCAGTTCCTGATGGAGAAACATAGTGACACTGCCGACCTGGGAGTCGAATCCGTGACCTCATGATTAGTTATTTGATTTGAGCTACATGATTAGTTCTAAAATAATAAATCAAAGAGCACACAAATGCAGTAGAACGTACCTACTGGTCATTAAATTGACAGGCAGTAGAATATAGCTACTGGTCATTAAAATGACAGGCAGTAGAAAATAGCTACTGGTCATTAAATTGACAGGCAGTAGAATATAGCTACTGGTCATTAAATTGACAGGCAGTAGAATATAGCTACTAGTAATTAAATTGACAGACAGTAGAATATAGGTACTGGGCATTAAATTGACAGGCAGTAGAATATAGCTACTGGTCATTAAATTGACAGTCATCAGATAATGACAGTAATAGCAGTAGATTATGCCTACTGGTCATTAAATTGACAGTCATCAGAGAATGACAGTAATAGCAGTAGATTATGCCTACTGGTCATTAAATTGACAGTCATCAGAGAATGACAGTAATAGCAGTAGATTATGCCTACTGGTCATTCAATTGACAGTCATCAGAGAATGACAGTTTTAGCAGTAGATTATGCCTACTGGTCATTAAATTGACAGTCATCAGAGAATGACAGTAATAGCAGTAGATTATGCCTACTGGTCATTCAATTGACAGTCATCAGAGAATGACAACAATAGCAGTAGATTATGCCTACTGGTCATTAAATTGACAGTTATCAAAGAAAAAAAAGAGAGAAGTCACCAGTAGTGGTACTTTATATGTACATACTGGTCACACCCGGAAGACCCAAGAGATGAGATCTGGTGTGTAGAATACTTCACCGTTGCTGATTGGAACAGCGGCAGTGGCACGCGTCCGCAAATTCACTTACCGCGGGAGCGTCGTGTCTTAGACTGGAGGTAGTGAAGAGGACATCGCATCATGGATTGCTAAAGCACGATCAGCTACCTTCGCACAGCTGAGACCTGTTTGGCAATCGCGGAAACTGACCTAAAGGATCAAACTTAAAACTTTCTCAACTCAAATCCGTGCTGCTTTACGGTGAACGGTCACAAAAGACATCTCACGCCAGATCCAAGTCGTCGTCAACCGCTGTCTTCGTCGCATACTCGGCATTTACTGGCCCGAGACCATCACCAACGTAGAGCTTTTGGGGCAATGCCACGAGAGCCCGATTGACCGCCAGATCAAGCGTCGTAAATGGAGTTGAACCGGCCACACGCTGCGAAGGGATTCTGATCATATACCTAAGAAAGCGCTGGATTGGAATCCCTAAGGCAAAAGAAAGCGTGGCCGTCCCCGTCAAACCTGGATGAGAGGATGCCGCGCAGCTTCCCGGACGCTGCCTGGCCGAGTGAGATTCGACAGTTGACCTCTTTCTCGAGGCTGGGCATGCCTAGCTGGACTATTCGTCCCAGGTAGGCATGGTCGTCCACGGCTGCGGGTGTGGAGTCTCCGATCTTGACGGGAATGGGTGTGACATGGGCGTTTAACCTCACTTTGGTTTTATCCAAATTAATTTTTGGACCCACTCTTTCGGCAGCTCTACTGAGGTCATCAAGCGTTGTACTGGGGTCCTCCATGGTCTCAGCCATGACAGCTATATCATCGGTGAACCGAAGGCGAGTGAAGTGCTCGCCGTTGATTTCGGTGCCTGGCCCTCTCCGGTCCGGAACCTTGAAGGCGTCCTCCAGTGTAGCGGTGGAAGGTTTCGGAGGTGGCGTCTCCCTGTACCACACCTCGCTGCGGAGGGATGGGTTCCGGAGCCAGGTCGCAAGGTCGGACTAGCGTAATGGCATTTTTGTGCAAGCGCTTCGGCACTTAGATGTACCGGTGGTCGATTTAGCGCCGTTGGAGGGACTGCAGTGCAGCCCAAGTCTCGATCAAGTCAAGGACTTTTACGTGTTTCATAGACGCTGAGCGGAAAGGCAGGTTGTTGTCTTCGGCTCTCTGTATAGCCTGCCGCAGCGTACGTGTGTGGTCTACGGTGCTGGAGTCTGTTCGGAGGCTCGAAGTCGTCGGGCCTGCGCGCGAGAAGATTCGTGTATTAATTAATTAGTGCCAGGTAACTAATTAATAACATGAGTTCTCAACTAACGTTAGAGCAATTTGATGGAGAGGGGAAACCTTCATCAGAAGGCCTGAAATGGGTATCAGAAAATGGAATAGAAGAAGAAGAGGAAGGGTCAAAGGAAGCACTAAATTAAACCAGTAAATGATTTTTAAATATTATTGTGCTCTCATTTTGTTATGCCAGAGATGCCAGTTCATTAATAATAAAAATAAGAATATGCTAAATGTCTTATTAATAATTCTGGTTATATACAACTGGTTAAAACAAGGAAGGGAATGTAGTGTATGTAGATGTCAATAGATCGCGCTACAAGCCGATAACAGTATTGTAATGTTGTCTCGTACGTTACGTTACGTTGAATTCTGTTGAAATCACCATATGCACCCACACTGTCAGGTACATTATGCTGGGCATCCAGTGGATCCCCGCAACATTCCATTTTTTTTTAACAGCAAATTATAAAACAATTTTAACAAAATTACTTCAGATCGATTAGATATAACTGTTAAGAATCTTTATTTCTCAAAAGAATTAAGTACACTGGCATTCACTTACATAAGAAAAACAAACAAAACTGGTGACAAGCCTAATATGGAGTCATTTAAAGCAAAAAAAAAAACATGAATCACACTCTTTGACCGTGCTCGTGAAAACATGCAAACACAGCGGAGTGTCAATAGTCCAACAAACATTGCGACACAATTTACTCATTAATTAGTACCTATAATACTCGTATAATAGCTGCCTGTTACTGTCCCACTCAATACAGGGCAAAGGCCTCTTCTCATACAGAGAAGGCAAGAGTATTTATCACCACGCTTGCTCATGGAGAGTTGGCATACACGGTCTTCATTATGTCTACCTTAAAAGAACATTGATCTAAAAAGGTTTACATTGTCATGAAATCACTTTTTTTTATACACTTGTACTTAAGGTAGTGTGTGTAGTGTCACTAGTCGAAAATTCTTCCATACAAACGTTGTCTAGGGATTGTTCCACTGTTTGACGATGTACGTTCAAAATAAAAAGTACACACATCAACACGGTCTAGGGATATTTTAAAAAAAGCGAATTACTATCAATGTGTTAATTATTTATATGACATGTATATATTTAAAAGATACGTTATTTAATATTCTACCATTTTTTAATAATGGTTAAGGTACTTCGATTAAAATTTCAGGATTTTATGGAAAAAAAATGAAGCATAGACGGAAACCGTACATGAATTAACTTTTAATTTATGAGTAAAAACTGAAAAAAATTGAAAAATCATTTAATTTGTGTTTATAAACTTGGAAGTTAGTAGTCTGAGAAAGCGCCCATGATGTTCATAACACATCGGCAACGATTCGGCATGCTCAGAACAAGGTTGTCAATGTCTTGCTGCGGAATATTGTCCCATGTCCTTCTGAGGTGTCAAAAAGTTGATCTTCTGAAGCCAGATTTTCAGGAACTTCCTTCAGAGCTCTTCTTTGCAGAATATCCCACGCATGCTCAATGGGATTTAGATCTGGCGATTGAGCAGGCCAGTCTAAGGCCCTAACATTGTGTGTATGTAACCAAGCTGCTACCGTTCTCGCCGTGTGTGCCCGGGCATTGTCGTGCATGAGCAGGAAATCTTGCCCCATTTGTGTTCTGTGGGGCAAGATTACGGGCCCCAGCACCTGTTGGACGTATCGTTCTGCCGTCATATTGCCCCGCACCCAAACGAGATCCGTCCGTCCTCCAAGACGAATTCCTGCCCATACCATAATTGTTCCTCCTTGGTATGGGTGAACTTCCTGAGGGTTCTGAAGACGGCTCCATCGTCCAGGAAAAACACGCGTCCTTCGTGAATCTGGATGGAAGCCGAACCTGGGTTCATCCGTGAACAGCACATTGGACCATTGCTCACGGCCCCAGTCCACGTGGTTCCGAACCCATTCTAATCGTCGTCCACGATCGCCTCTCCATAAAGGTGGGACCCGGAGTGGTCTACGAGAGCGTAGATTGCTTTCATGCAGTCGCCTTCTTACAGTTTGGTCACTCACAAGCACTTGCTGTTCCACTCGCAGCTTTTGAACCAATTGAGTCGCCGTTGCATTTGGTTGAGCTCGCGCATTAATTTGCAAAAATCGGTCTTGTCTGGGGGTAGTGATGCGACTTGGCCCCCGGTGCCTCTCCGCTACTTCACCTATGGCACGATAGCGTGTCCACAATCTTGAAATTACATTTTGGTGGGTCCCTATGGCCTCAGCAACATTACGCTGAACAGACCCAGCTTCCAGCATTCCCACAGCTCGTAACATCTCCGCCCTCGTCAAATGTTGGCGTTGCATGGCTACAATACCTCAATTATAACTTTATCTTTCGTTTAAAAATGAAAAAAAACTGTAACTAAACGTAATTCGTATTGTTTTCTAAATTTCGCACAAATTAAAATTCCCTCTCCTACACATCAAGGCATTTTTATGCCACCGAAACAAAAGAATTTTCAAAAATTTTAATTTGGAATTCGTCTGAGAAACAAATCGGTGTATAAAAGATTCCAATGCGGCCAGTACTTTTCGAGTTATTTAATTGAGTATGAAATATCCCTAGACCGTGTTGATGTGTTTATATCAATTTATCTCATCATTATCTAGCCCTGTATGGAAGCAAAAACGTAAAAAAAGAAAATGTTTAAAAGTTATGAGCGTCGAAAGTTCCACATTTCGACACAAATTTTAACGCATTTTTGGGCGCGAATAAATACCATAAGAAGACGGAAAATTGCAAAACGGCCTCCTTACAGGGATAGATTAGTAGTTCAAAAATGCTAATAATTTTATTTTGAACAGATAGATTTAGTCGTTTTTTCATGATATCTAGACTGCCAAAGGTCTGTTTATAAAATTTCGCGCGCTCGGTTTCGTCCTAAATCATTATCCATATCGCTACAAATTTGCAAAAGTGTGTAGTCGTACGCGAACTAGCTTCCTACTGCTCATCACAGCATCTACCTCATCCGCACGTGTTGTCGGTTGATATAAAATGCATTTTAACCCCGCGCACAAAATAGTTCGTGCCGTCGACTAGTGTACCCTTAAAAGTATGGATGATGTAATAATATACCAGTGTGTGTTGCCAGTGATGACTTATGGCTCTGAGACGTTGTCGCTCACAGTGGCCCTCATCAGAAAGCTTACAGTCACCCAAAGGCCAATGGAGAGGGCTATGCTCGGAGTTTTCTTACGTGATCGAATCAGAAATGTAGAGATCCGCAAGAGAACCTGGGTTATCGACATAGCCATAAGAATTGCCAAACTTAAGTAGCAATGGGCTGAGCTCATTGCTTGCAGAATGGATGGCCGATGGGGCAGAATAGTTCTGGAGTGGCAACCGCGAACTGGAAAACGTTGCATTGGAAGTCCTCTCACTAGGTGGCCCGATGACCTGGTAAGTTTGCGGGGATCCGCTGGATGCGAGAAGCACGGGATAAGTCAATGTGGCGACGTTTGGAGGAGGCCAGCAGTTCAGCAGTGGACGTCTTTCGGCTGATATGATGAATAATATGGCTAGAAAAGCGGGGACGATTGACGACTAATTGAAAAGTATGGATGAAGTGGACAGTTTGCGCTTACCCTAGGTAAATTGGGATAAGGACAAGAGAATAGTGGCCTAATGTTAAGGACTGTAATTTATGTTTGAGCGTATAGTACAAGACTGGAAATGAAAGGATTTTGTGCAAGGAAGGTGCATACTTTACTGCTAGAAATTTAAAAAATCGAAATCCAAAAGTGAAGGTTTTATTTGCAATTTCCTTTAAATATTTTATTTTGAAACGACCATAGCGAAATTCTTAAGAACTAATTTCATGATTTAAAACTTATAACTTTTTCGAGATTCGCTTCACACATTTCGTTCCTATTCTATTGCTATGCGGATCTAAGTATATATTTAATATTACTTACTTACGCCAAAATGTTTGCTCACCTACTGTTGTGTGTTCGGATTACCATAGAACTATTAGTTTTAGGCTTAGTTTTATTTGGGCAGTACTGTCGTCAGTAAACATTAGACAAAACAATTATTTATCATCTAGGTACTCCTTGCTAATAAAGCGTTAGTTGAACTATTTGTAGTCTGTCATTTAAAGATCTTTGACGGTCGATACGGGTAGTCAGATGATCGAAAGTCGGAGGCACTGTTCTAACACAACGCGAACATCGCGCGAATACGCGGCCGTTGCGTTCATTTGTATGGCGAAATAGAAAAATGCGACGACGCGTTCGTGTTTGCCACAAATAGACGCGAGAACTATATTCAATTGCATCCGGATAGACTGTAGACGCCAATATAGTTCTCCATACAAGATACTGGTATAGTTCTCGCCAGACTTACTGGCCGCCCTAAAGTTAGCTACAATGGCTGCGCAGTATTAAATCACATACAAAAAAAAAGTTAATTAAACATAACGAAAAAAAATTGTACCTACTAAAGACACCGACTTCCAAAAATCAAGTCAAAAGAGTCGGTAGAACTTTTTTGCAAAAAAGTTTTTATTTTTCACTTTTTAGTTGTACCTAATAAGGCATACCTATAATGTCAAAATAGAATACCTGAATACCATGAATCTTGAACATAACCGGGAAAATGAGAGTGTTCCAAGGTGAACCGTACACATCTGCGTACCCTTTTAGAGCGTACTGGCGTGACCAATTTTGAAACATATTCTTTCGAACAAAAAAATAAATTTCAAAATCGGTCCACAATTGACGGAGAAATCGGTGAATACACATAAAAAAAACACACATAAAATCAAACATAGAACCTCCTCCTTTTGGTAAGTCGGTTAAAAAATCAAAACACCCGACTGCTTAAAAAGCGAACTAAAAAGGCTTAAACAAGAAAAAAAGCATTCAACGCTTTTTTTATACAACTTTTTTTATTTATAACTTTTTATTTGTTTTTTTTTAGAACTAGGTACATTTAAACATATAAGTGTGATATATTTTTGAAATCACCTCTTAAACCCCTTTATTTTGATATCCCACACGATGGGTTTAGAAGAAAAACAAAATTTGGTGCCCCACACTATGGCGCCCAAAATCAACAATTTTTTATTATCCAATTTCAATTTAGCCAGTGACACTCGCAGGGTTAAGACGAATGGATTGACGTAAGAATCATCAAAATCGGCCAACGCGTTTGGTCTCTAGAACGCCACATAGGAACAAACATACATACATACATACATAGACTGATAAACACATTACTCTCCTTCGGCAGTCGGGTAAAAACAGCACCGCGCCGTGCTTTGCGCATCGAAAAGCCAACTTCGGGGTGGCCAAGAACTTTGGCGAGAACTATATTTAGCTGCATCCTGGTAGACTGAAGCTGACGCCAACATATGTGGGCAAGGCAACAAAGATTGACCCATTTCAGCCTATAAATTATTGTTAAAGTCCTATTAGAAAACAAAATTTTCCACACAAAAACAATTTGAAAAGCTATTAAAGCTGTCGACAAAAACCTTTCAAGACTTTTGTACGCGATTACACATGCGTAACAAAGTGGATACGCAATAATATATTTTAAAATTCTTTTACGTCAGTAACTGCGTGTACCGTTTTGTGTTTGTATAACTAAGTTTGTTCGTTGTTTACTTATTGTTGAAGGTTAAAAATAAAATTATGATAATAGGTAGGTAATTGGCTACCTACCTACTATCATAATTTTATTTTGGCGCCTCAAAGAGATGTCAGCAAAAGTGACGGGGCCCGCTAGGGCCGATGCTTGTCTGGGTCGCGGATAAATTTGTAAGAGAGTTACCGCGGCCCTGGCACAAGCAACTGGAGGAACACGGGTTTAAGTCAGTAAAAGTCTGACACGCACTTCCGCTTCACCCAAAGCGGGCGAAGTTATTGGATGATTTCCCACACAAAAAACAAAAGGAAGGTAATTGGCTATATAATTTTTTAAATCTGCTATGGTCGTAGTAATAAACTATATCGAAAAAAGTTGTTTGTAACTAGCTGCCGCCCACGACTCCATCCGTACGAAAGTCGAAATTATGCCAAAAGAACCTACTCCCTGGAAAAAAAGTATACAATCTGCTAATCAAGGTTATAAACTATCTATAATGTGCTAAAATTCATCCAAATCTTTTCATTAGTCTTAGCGTGGATGAGTAACTTACATCCATCCATCCATACCTACTTACGATCTTTCATAATTATCTTCAATTCGCGTAGAAATTTAAAAAATATAATTTACTAGCGACTCGCAAACTCGAAAAGCCGTTCACTAGTATTTGAGTTTATCGAGTACAGACGCGGCGGGCGACTTTTAATATGTGATGTGCTATTCTAGATTATAATCTATCTCTGTGCCAAATTGTATCCAGATGCTTTCAGGTGTTCTGACTTGATTGAGTAATAAACATCCTTTCATCCAAACTTTCACATTAGTAGTTGTATATCTTGTGATGATTGCTTTTATCACATCACACTTCACACTAATATTATAAAAGCGAAATTTTGTGAGTGTGTTTGTATGTTTGTTATTTCCTCACGCTCAAAAGGGTCAACGGATCTGGATGAAATAGATTATAGACTAGCAGATAGGATAGTATTTATCCCGGGAACATGTTCCCTTGGGATAATTTTCGACATACACGCGGGCAAAGCCGCTGGCAGAAGCTAGTATTATAAAAGCGAAAGTTTGTTTGTATGTTTGTTACTTCTTCACACTCAAACGGCTCGATGGAACTGGATGAAATTTGACACAGAAATAGATTATAGACTGGAATAGCACATAGGATATGCACAGATGGTGATTTTTATCCCGGGAATAATGTTCCTTTGGGATAATTCTTGAATTTCACGCGGGCGAAGCCGCTGAAAAAAGCTAGCTTAAAATAAAACGTAACTTGTCTAAGCAACTTATTTTTGTTTAATATCTGTCTTTGAAAAGACATACTATTTATGCCTGAAGCAGTATTCGAATATTTTAACTGATCTCTTACCGAAATATTTTCACACTCAGACGATAACTGACTAAATGCGAAATCCTGTATGACTAAGATTAACATAATTACCATAATATTGTAGGATGCTATGATATAAAATTCGTAAAATGTCAAATGTTGTTAACCTGTGCTTTTTTATCGAAGACAACCTATTGTGTTTCAGTTGTCAGAAAAGTCGTAACTTTGGAGAGATGAATCCTTTTTGCTTTCCGTTGTGCGTGCAGGCTTCCTGTCTGTGGGAGGGAATGGGCCGTAATCCACCACGCGGGCCCAGTGCGGGTTGGTGGATGTCACATGTCTTCCATTTTCGGTTCTAAGACATGCCGGTTTCTTCATGATTATTTCCTTCACCGTTTTGAGAGTAGTGCTGATGAAATAATTTACACAAAGTAAAGTGCCTGCCTGGGTTCAAATCCACGACCTACAACTTGTAAGTTGCGGCCGATATCACTGGGCTACGAGTGCTCTCTCTAAGATGTGTGTGTGTTACATCCTTTATAATGCGCACAGCGAATGAATGGAACTCACTACCTGCGACTGTATTTCCGAACGCATTCAACCCGAATCTCTTCAAAGTTAGAGTGAATAGGCTTCTTCTGGGTAAGCTCACTCCATCGTAGACTCTGTCTCTGTCACCTATGACCTAGACTAGAGTCAAGAGCAAACCCATTACAAATTAAAAAAAATAAAAAAAAGATGTACCTTATTTCATTTTATTTTATTCTAAGATGTACCTTATTTTTATTTTATTTTATTTTATCTTATTGAGTAAGTTTTCTAAATATCGCAAATTATGTGCTTCTTCTAGCCACAGACGATTTTAGACAAACACCAAATTGAACACGCCATTTGCATTATCATCAGCCTACAGCAGTTCGCATCTGCTGCTGGGCATATGTCTCTTCTTCTGCCATTTATATCGATCCATGGCAACTCGTATCCAGTTACTACCAGCCAGTCTGCAAAAATCGTTAATCTTCTTAGCCTGAGGGCGTCTCACTCGTCTCCATACATTTTCCGATTCGTGAAGTTCGTCCCTTTACCTCCTTCCTTTCGTACCCCCCTTTTTTATTATTTTATTTAAGTAACCAATAAGGTCACCCGCAACGCACAGTACTGATCAGTGAGGCGACGCTTGGGGGAAGCCTATGTCCAGCAGTGGACGTCTTTCGGCTGAAATGATGATGATGATAAGGCCACCCAGAACACAATCAATTACATATTAATAAACATCAGTATTAATTACTATTTTAAATAATTGTTTTATTCCAATGCATGTGTTATGGTATGCATACGACGTGATTAGAATTATAAAAACGATTTCTTAGCTCAGCCAGCGTGCCAATAAGTGCCAACCTATGGAGCACTAACATAATGATATCGATAAGTTTCTTCAAGTATTTTTTTTCTATAATATGCTACATTAAATTTAGTAGTTGATTGTAGATTACGATGATGTTGGAATACAGTCAGATCCGGACCGACTGTAATATTATCTAGTATGAAATGTTGCAAGGATTATTGTTATTGTAATCAACTAAGAAATGAACAGGAAAAATCCTTGATCAATATTCTATATCATAAATTGAAACGTAACAGTCTTGTTGTTAAGGAGTGCGATACACCGTATCTTCTTCATTTGAAAGTATTAAATAAATTTCGTGTAAAATAGATTTATGATGCTTGTTTTCCGACTTATTCAGTCTCAATTTCTATGTATAATCCCTTTAGGTTTCAACCCACGGCCGCTTACAAAAACGATGATAACAACCTAGTAAATATTTATATTTATACAAATAAATCTGATACTCTAAGGTGGTTTAATAGTAGGTGTTGCCCACATATTTATGGTCGAGACGTGATTGGATTTATAAGCACACTTAGTGGTATGTCCACGCATGTCATTGTTTTAGACAAACTTCAATCTGCGTATGATTTTTGAGAATCCTTGGGTTACAAACAATGGATGGCACCGTAAAATAAATCAGGCTATTAAGTTGTCTTAGCATAAGGCCTTGGATGACCTGGAATGTTAGGTTTGTGTGTATTGCGCCTAAATATTCAGAAAATGTTGCTTGTTGTTTAGTAGTAGTTACAGGTAATACTGATAATATCATCAGGCGCAATTTTAATTATTTGGATACTTATATCTTTGGCATTTCTGTAAGCCTGACTTATTATAATTCTAGCAAGCTTGTAATCTGTTTGACTGTTTTTGTTAGAAATCTATGGGGTCTACAGTGTAGCCTTACAACATTATGCATTACTTCAATTGCGTTCTACACTTTCTGTTTGTTCAAAATTATGTTGCTTTTAAGGAACACACTGGAATACAAATCTTTATTAACGTAGCATGTTCATTCATATATAGAATAGTCAAAAGCCACTGAATTGGTCACATGAAATGCTTATAGCAAAGATGGTAGGCTCGAGTCATATCGCAATAACTGACACGAGGTAACAGCAAATAGAACTGAGTGGAGAAGGAAGATCTTTTTGTAAAGGAAGTTCCTAAATGGTCCCTTTGTCCTGCAAGGGGGCATTATAGGATAGCCAGAATGATATGAGTAACTAGACTTTCAGGTCCTGCTGTGTCAGGCTGAGCGTAGATGTCAGGGCCAAGCTGGCCTGATGGCCACATGATCTCAATCGAGAGATCATACTCTAGCCACCTAGGGTCCAATTTCATCCAGATTAATCAATCCAAGATTACGTACAAACAAGGCGGAAACAGCACCTGTAAATTACAATAATATTCATATTTGTGTGCGTGTTGATGTGCAGACGCATGCTCGATCGTATTGTTATGGTCATTTGTTTTTGCGATTGAGTCATCTGATCGAGTCATAAGCAGAGGTTGTTGATTGGTTTGTACTTGACATTTACAACAATATATACGATGATTTGATTATCTTATAATCAAAACATCGTAGATATCATCATCCGAACCATCTTCATTTATAGTTCTTTCTAATGTCTAGGTTTTCAACCAGATCAAAACCGTTGCATAACTTAGAAGAAGTAAGTGGAAGAAACAGATAGAGGTAGATCAACTACAGGTTAGTATAAACTACACCACCAACTGGGCCCGAGTGGTGGACTGCAGCACATTACCTTTTTTAGATTTAGATAAGAGGATTGTGTCATATTTATCTTGTATCTATCTAGTAAAAGACTTGTAGTATAAGAACGCAACCAAATGAGACCAACTTTGCAATTATTTGACCGTTGAAATAAATATTAACTCATATAAAATTAATTCTGGCATATTTTTTTTAATTCTTCGTCATGCATCTGTAATTTAAGATAAAGAAGTCGATCCTGTAAAGCAAGCGTGGTCAATGCTCTTTTATTCTAAATTAAGATAATTATGAGATCTTTGCTCTTACGACACAGGTTAATTAGAATACCAAATTATTAATTAAGTTTTTTTTTCTAAAAGTCTAGGTATTCCTCACTTTTCAGGGTCAGAATTAGTTAAACTTGTTTTTTAGAAAAACAACGACTGGATAAGATTATTTTTTAAGGTCTAGTATTGAAATTAGATTACCTTTAATTATAGACGCAAAGCGTATCTTTTAAGAATATTTGTAGATATCTTTAAGATATCTTTATCTGTTGTTTACAAATTAATACCAATAGAAAATTATGTAATCATCAGATTAAAATATATTTATTCTATGCAAAAAGCCTGAACCATCGGAAATCGTATTTTCGTCGAATCAAAAATATTCGTTCAGAAATAAAACATAGCTCCCAAACAAATATATTACGGAACACCGCATGCCTAATATTCTGCAGTCGAAATTAACTTATAATTGGGTGCCGCCTGAAAACTCTGCAGGCGCATTTTTTCAAATTACTCGATAAATATGAGCCGAAATCGAAAGATATTTTGAAACTGTAGGGTTAAATTATACAATACTATGTTTTACACTCTTTAAAAAAATACTGTCTAGTCAGTTTTGTGGTTGATAGCCCAAGAACTTACCATGGAGTCCAGCCGGTCTGTTTCATGATATCTTAGGTGAAGTAAGCTTGAAGTGAACTATCATTTCACCTTGATTTTATGTATTGAGCACGACTGGTTTTGATCACTAAGTTAGGACTATAGGATTTGCCCTTCTTCTTTTGGGCGTTACCTTCAGGATTTTTTAATAATAGCCATAGTTTTTTTCGTACTATTGCAGTTAGCTACTTACTTAATCAATTCTTAAGGTTACACTAGTCAAAAATTCATCCATACAAACGTAGTTTGGGGATTATACCACTGTTTGACGATGTACGTTCAAAATAAAATGTAATATCAATTTGTCTCATCATTATCTAGGCCTGTATGGAAGCACAAAAGTAAAAATAGAAAATGTTTGAAAGTTATGAGCGTCGAAAGTACCACATTTCGACACTAATTGTAACGCATTTTTGGGCGCAAATAAATACCATAAGAAGACGGAAAATTGCAAAACGGCCTCCATACAGGGATAGATTAGTAGTTCAATAATGCAAATAATTTTATTTTTAACATATAGATTTAGTAGTTTTTTCATGATATCTAGACAGCAAAAGGTCTGTTTATAAAATTTCGCGCGCCCGATTTCGTCCCAAATCATTATCCATTTCGCTACAAATTTGCAAAAGTGTGTATTCGTACGCGAATTAGCTTCCTACTGCTCATCACAGCATCTATATCTTCCACACGTGTTGTCGGTTGATATAAAATGCATTTTAACCCCGCGCACAAAATAGTTCGTGCCGTCGACTAGTGTACCCTTAAGTGCAATTGGCGTTCAAGACACATTACGTTTTTTTATGAAAATTAAACAATGGATATGAGCTCATACCCACATAATAAGTTTTCACACATTCTAATTGACGTATGGCTGAATATATTGACGCATTGCTCTGTTTGTCGTGATATGTAAATGTTGAAACTGTCTTGGCTAAGACATTATGTATTATTTAATTGAGTATGAAATATCCCTAGACCGTGTTGATGTGTTTATATCAATTTATCTCATCATTATCTAGCCCTGTATGGAAGCAAAAAAGTAAAAAAAGAAAATGTTTAAAAGTTATGAGCGTCGAAAGTTCCACATTTCGGCACAAATTTTAACGCATTTTTGGGCGCGAATAAATACCATAAGAAGACTGAAAATTGCAAAACGGCCTCCTAACAGGGATAGATTAGTAGTTCAAAAATGTAAATAATTTTATTTTGTACAGATAGATTTAGTCGTTTTTTCATGATATCTAGACTGCCAAAGGTCTGTTTATAAAATTTCGCGCGCTCGGTTTCGTCCTAAATCATTATCCATATCGCTACAAATTTGCAAAAGTGTGTAGTCGTACGCGAATTAGCTTCCTACTGCTCATCACAGCATCTATATCTTCCACACGTGTTGTTGGTTGATATAAAATGCATTTTAACCCCGCGCACAAAATAGTTCGTGCCGTCGACTAGTGTACCCTTAAGTGCAATTGGCGTTCAAGACACATTACGTTTTTTTATGAAAATTAAACAATGGATATGAGCTCATACCCACATAATCAGTTTTCACACATTCTAATTGACGTATGGCTGAATATATTGACGCATTGCTCTGTTTGTCGTGATATGTAAATGTTGAAACTGTCTTGGCTAAGACATTATGTACATTCCTGCATTATAATTACTGTGTATTTAATAAAATAATGCTTCAATAGTGGACGGATGGCCGATGTGGCCGAAAAGTTCTGGAATGGCGACCGCGAACCGGAAGACGATACGTTGGAAGGCCTCCCACTAGGTGGACCGATGACCTGGTTAAGGTTGCGGGAAGGCGCTGGATGCGAGATGCACGGGATCGGTCAATGTGGCGACGCCTAGGGAGGCCTATGTCCAGCAGTGGACGTCTTTCGGCTGAAATTATGATGATGATGAATGCTTCAATAGTACCGACATTTACAGTATTATTACAAAAAGCAGTTTAACTTAAACGCAGGTTTAAATCTCTATAAACTGCGATTTATACAAAAATGATATTACAAATCGTGGTTTAGCGATAAACCATAGACCATATCATGGTCTTACGCTAAACCTCGGCGGCCCCTAGTTTAACGATGGTCTAAATCTTATCCGTCAAAGTTTCTCTTTTAGGTTATAGAATCTTTTTCATTGTGTTGTGTTGTTTTTACCAGAAAATTGATATTAACATGGTTGATTTAATTGATACTCAGGATATTACTTTTACTTAGGTACTCCAATGCCCATGTTTTTTTTTTTGGTCCATCACAATATATTATTAACAAAGAGGCAATTGTTCTATTAGAGACTTGGATAACTTAAAAAATCTAAAGCTTAATGAACTTTGTTCAATTTGCGATGGTTTTGTTTAATGTTACGGCTTCATATAACGCGCTAAAATTTTACGTTTCGTTACACGTACATATATGTATAGCAATTAATACGACATGAATTAATGTGCTTAAACCTACACAAAACTGCAATCGATAAACAACTAATGTTTATATTCATGCAAAATAACAAAGTCTCAATATTTTTTACATTCCTAAACATCGTTTAATCCTTACTGTATTATCAAAACGTCTTCTTTTCTGGGTATACGGAACGTTGCAATAGAATGATATTATGGTGAACGAATGATATTTGTATTAATCTGTGGTTGATATAATATTGACAATGGTTCAAATGACGGTACTAAGATGACCACGGTGTTTTTAAGTTTTGTAAATTTAGAACCTGGTTATGCAGGTAAGCCTCGACTTGATAGGACTGGTTTAAACCAAGGTTTATTTTGTTGTTTGGTAATAAGACTGTTAATGTTTAGCCCAAAGACATTAAGGGTATAAAATGCTTTTTAAGTATTATATAATTTTATATATTTTTTGCCTTTTTTTCATATATTATTTAGTTTCCGTCAAACACAAATGCATATATGAAATATAATTGCCACGTTACGGCTATTAAAATTGGCTAATATTATGTTTTTTTTTTAATTCATACATTTTCATAAAATTCAACTAATTAAACAGTACAAAGAGATATTATTACAATAAATTTAAAGCACATAATTATTTAGCATGATATGGACTGGCTACTAGGCAATAGATAAAAACTTTATTAATATAAAATTTTCGGTTCTTAAACTTATGCAATATTATGTTATATTTTTATTCATATATTTTAATAAAATTCAACTAATTTAACAGTACAGAGAGATATTATTACAATTTAAAACTCATAATTATTTAGCATGAAATTGGACTGACTACTAGACAACAGATAATAACTTAAGTATTATAAAAACGAAAAAAAATAAAAACTTCAGATGGACTTTTTAAGGAGTAGACTACTCCTTAAATCAAAAGGTTTCGTTGACACCCTTTGGATAAAGACACCTAAAGCAAAAACAAAAAATGTTTACATGACACAAAATACTGATAAACAATTCTCTTTTTTTCCAGATCCTCGAACAGAGAACTGGTGGCTGATGTCAGGTCCTGGGCCACTACTAACCATCCTGGTAACGTACCTCTACTTCTGCAACTCGGTCGGCCCGAAGTATATGAGAGACAGGAAACCTTATGACTTGAAGAATGTCATGATCCTGTACAATGTGTCGCAGATTTTGATGAGCATTTATTTGGTTTATGAGGTGAGTATACTTTTATATAATCAAAACTTCTGAAAACGAAAAGTTCCACTTCATCAATTCCTAGAGCTCGGAAGTTTACTTACGATGAAGCAATAGTCATTGATATTAATGCACACGATTTCTTAGCGCAGCTAAAGATACAAAAATTAGTTTATTAGTTGGGTACTAAGACGTGTCTTTTCATCAAACACTGCTATGAATGGCTGCTATGAAGATTAAACTACAAGAATTGATAAATTAATTCGTGATTGTAGTAAAATAATAATTATATAATATAATAATAATTGATACTCGTAACCAATATAAAATATTTTTATGTATTCACTACACCTACCACCAGCAACAGCACAACATAGGAATAATATTTTTGATTTTTTAATCGATTTACTATTTTCTTACAGGGTTTAGTCGCAGGGTGGTGGAACGACTACAACTTCTCATGCCAGCCCGTAGATTACTCCAACAGTCCCAAGGCTCACAGAGTAAGTATGAGAATTAACCATCCCGTAGATGAAATCATCGATAGAGTGACGACCTTCGCAGGGTGACCGGTAGCAGTTGGATGAGATTTGCCGAAAATTGTGATAAATGATGAATGCCTATATTCAGCAGTGGACTTTTGTATACTGAGAGGATGATCTCATAGATAAATACCTGTTTCTTTTAATGGTATCCCGATTTTCTGTTTCCAACTAGTAGACCAGAATCAAGTTCTCTATTGTGTATGCTATACGATGCATTCAATCAAACGCCTACAATATTTAAACGATTTTTTAATCCCTTTTAAAACATTTCAGATGGCGGCAGCAGTGTGGTGGTACTTCGCAGCCAAAATCATTGAGCTTCTGGACACAATTTTCTTTGTTTTGAGAAAAAAGAACAGGCAGATCACTTTCTTACATCTGTACCATCACTTCATGATGCCCATCTGCGCGTGGATCGGCGTCAAATTCTTGCCAGGTATGTATGTCCAAATCTTTTTTGCACATTCGATAATTTTTTTTTCAATGGTAATATTATCTTCTAATGATATTTTTTTTAAATACAGCGTAGACTAAAGAAATACTTATAAATGATTGATGGTGATAAGGCCTAAAGTGGCAAGGCCTAGAAAAAACGTAAATTAAAATTATATTAATTAAAATGATGTTGATTCACGTTTAAACACAGACAATTTAAAAACATAACCGACATCTATGAATAAATCGTTAATGTATATTTCAGGTGGCCACGGAACTCTCCTCGGCGTGATCAATTCATTCATCCACATCATCATGTATACTTATTACCTGATCTCCGGTCTCGGACCTCAGTACCAGAAGTACTTGTGGTGGAAGAAGCACCTCACTACCATGCAACTGGTACGTTCATTCATTATTCACACTCTGTATACGCGTGATGCTAAGAGAATTTCGATTCGATGGGTAAATAGCAATATGCTATCAATTCTTATTGCCGATGTAATATTAACAGTTCACAACGGCTAAACGAAGAACTTGAAAAAGTAACACTGATAAATGATAATATTAAAACTTAACCAACTGAATGAAACTAGGACAAATAAGTCGTAATACGATCACACACATACCTAAACCCTTTTATTAAAAAGACACGATGCCAAGAATTCGGACTTTAGCATGACATTGAATTAATACAAACCAAATAAGCATGAATTATGTAAATCTAAATAAATAGCAAAGTACACAATGTGATGAGTAAATGAACACGGAAACAGTATGTACTCAAAATATTATATTTTAATTATAAACTTCCGAAAAACTAACTAAGACAATTAGTAATGCATTAATGAATTGCATTTCTTTTCACAACTATTATTTATTGACATAGTTATTCTACAAATAAATTATAATACAAAATAATGTGTACAGTTCTGTCAAATTATTGATTAATTATCTTATAAATGAAGCTCATTTATCAATCGCGATATATTGCAATCGAAGTCTTCTTGGTTCGTCGGCCGCATCCACATCAGTTTTATCTAGGTTGCTCCATCATCGAAGCCGAATAAATTAGGTGTTGGTTTGAATTTATGTCTTGTGCCGCGAATGCACATGCTAGTGGCACGGATTATTGATATGATGGTTCTTGATCTTAGCCAACCCATCAGTTCCTGGACCAATTCCAGCGGTCAGCGATTGCAGCTCCAAGATGTTTTACGAAGGTAGACATTTGTGGAGCGAAGACTCCGTCAACGGATGTAACATGAGGGGTGAATGTTGTTTGTAGAAGCGTTCACAAGCGTTTGAATATTTTCTTATTTTTTCGTCTTGGTACAGATGCGACATGGGGTGAAATATAAGAAGGAGCGTCAGTGTCTACGACACGGTATCAAATAACGCCTCCCTCTGACCAAACACCACGGCAAGAAAGGAATCCACATAGTCCGCAGTCTCCTACGGCAATGATGGATTCCTTGACTACGTTTCCCTATGCATGTTGACATAAGTCACAGAACAAATCTCTAATTTCATTACGACGACGTGTTATTAGACCACCCTTTTTACAACATAGAGCATCATTGCAGCCACAACCATCACATAATTTATTTATTTAATACTTCATGCACACAAAAGTACAGAGGCGGACTTAATGCCTTAGGCATTTTCTACCAGTCGACCAAAAAACCAAATGCTGAATTTTGGCATAGATACTGGTAATCTGAGGTAACGTAATGCAAGTGCGTTTCTGAACTCTAATGGACACAGATCGAAATGGTATGTCTTAGTCGGTATGATAGGTACCCAGTTGTGGAGGATTTAGTTTAAATTTTTGTCGTAATGGATCATTCTATCATTCTTCTCTTGATAGGAGAGAGTTTGACCAAGACAGTATCCAAGAGTTCGTCATTGAGAGAGTCTTTCTCTTTACGGCAACTTTGAAGGATTTATGTCAGTTATGACGTTGGGAGAGGTCCATATGTGTATTTGAGTTCAAAGCATTTGAGAGGACTGCCCAACCTTTTTTCGAACATACATAGTTTATAATTATCATTTTTGATAAACCGGAGATTGCTAGACCATCTTTGTGAGATATCGCCTCCTAGCAGAGAGGGTAAAAATTCGCACGCAGTGTGCTTGTTAGTGGTTCGAAGAATTATTTTACGTCATCTAAGACTCTTAAAAGGAATGACTATTGGAATTGAACTGCTTTAATGAGGGCAGTGAAAGCAGCTTGGGGTGAGTATTTACAGAAAGTGAAAGTTTTTCTATTGTGGATTACCAGTTTTAAATTTTCTTGTTGACATAATCTTCTTTTCCTTCGCCTACCAACTTTAAATTTAACTACCAAGGAAGCGTGATCGAGTTATGGTTATGTTAATTCCCTTGAAAATCTGTTGAGCTGTTTGCTTGTCGTTCTTGGAAATGATTAGGTATGATTTTTTGTCTTGAGGAAAGCAACCATATTCTGTACCTATTTTGCTCTGTTTATCCTACCATTGACGTAGGTTTTTGAGCATGCCTTGGGCGGAAGTGTCATCTGCATACTAGCATTGGGTAGTTGCTTGTTCTTGTTTTAGTATGTTTATTATGGGTAGTATTGCAAGGGCATACAATGTCATGGTAAGTGGGTCACCTTGGGTTACTCCTTCTTTGCTATATAATCTCACATTGGAATCACGTACCTATTACAAGTTCTGCGTGACCATTGTCTGTGTTATATAAGAAACGAGCGCAATGTGGTCAATACATTCTTGCTTGCCAAAGAGCTAACTGTCTGTTCATAGAATTAAAGGCATTACTTGGATCGAAAGTAGCGTTCCCTAGTTAGAGCCTGGGCGCATTCTTTTTGAAAAAGGTCGTTCATTGCGTGTATAGGACCTTCGATACCGCTGCTTAGTCCACTGCATAGTTCCGAATGAGCACATGCTTTGGTGACCTCAGACACGGTGACTAAAATCATGCATTTAGATAGGATCCTGCGTAGGCATTCACCAATGCCAATCGGTCTCACACCTGGGTAATTGTCTAGGACTATGAGTCGACTTGACACAAGGGCTTCAGTTTGGCTCCATGGTACAATTTTTTAATTTAAATGCATTGTTAATTGTGCTACTGCAATACTCAAATGCAGGCTTGCTTCTTCATAACAAGTAACCTTTCCAATTTTCTAATGTGGTTCCTGTTGGGCCTGCACCGTCGTGCATTTTTCTCGGAACTGATTCCACAATACATGTTCGTTAATTATGTCAACTTCTAGTAATGGAGTCAATTCGGGAGGCCGTCAGGTAGTGTGGATAGACTTAAATCAGGATTGAATCTGGGGCGGTACTTCTAATGTATCCATGGCGGTTTTTCCCGTTACGTCAATTTCGACAATTTCGTCTTCATGTTTAAAGATTTTGCTTGTATCTGTTATCAATAGGCAATTTAGGGCATCGCGTGTTTTCCACGCTGTATGAGACGCATGAATTTTTTGTGATATAGTCATTATTATCATTGTATTTTTTTTGCAATTTGTAGCATTTATTTTTCGTTGTAGTCTTCTTGTCATTTATTTTAATTAAGTATGAAATCCTACTAATATTATAAATACTAAAGTTTGGGTGGATGGATGTATGTTTGTTACTCAATCACGCCATAACGGCTGAATGGATCTAGATGAAATTTAGCACAGAGATAGATTATAAAAAGCTCATATAATTCTAGCCCGGGAATATTTTCGACATTAACGCGGGCGATGCCGCTGGCAGAAGCTAGTATTATATCATGTAAACACAACATGACTGTATGGCTCAAACACTACATATACTTCGAGTTTTTTACTCGAATACATTTCTTTCACCCAGAAAAACCACCTGATTTTAACTTCTTTGAGATAATTTTGTACTCATCTTTGTCCTTTTCTTCTTTCAGATCCAGTTCTGCATCATCTTCTACCACAACTTCACAGTTATGTTCAGCGACTGTAACTACCCCAAGGGCATCAACTTCTTGCTCTCTCTCAATGCTAGTCTTTTCCTTTACATGTTCGGTAACTTTTACTACAATAACTACGTCAAAAACAGGAAGGCTGCTCAAAATGACCAGGTCACTGCAAATGGAAAAGCTGCTCACAGTTCCCTGGTCACTGATAATGGAAAAACTGCTCAGAATATCCAGGTCACTTCAAATGGAAAGGCGAAAGAGTGCTAGTTCAAAGACTTGATTAATTGTGATTGTTTTAGTTTAGTCAATTTGAAGTTGGCGTCTGGCTGGCTTTTGTTGTGTGATAGATTTATGTGTTATAGATTCTGTAGATTGTTTGTGTATTTCTTTTTTCTTTCTTTTTTCATTATTGTGAATATCCATGTGGGTAATTTTATGTTCACTGTGAAAGCTTTATTAATTTTCATTAAGATTTATTTTTATTTATTTATAAAACGTCCGTATAAAAAGTCGGGTTAGTAACACCATTTATAACTCGAGAACGGCTGGTACAATTTTCATGATCTTTAATTTGTTGGATTTATTGCCGCTACGAATAACAGAATAACTATTAAAATGTCGGAAATATTAACGGAAAACAAAATTATGAAGAAAAATCATTTTCCCATACGTTTCGCGAACACAGCGCCATCTCATAAACATGACAGAAACAAAACACAGACCAGAATGAACATAGCGTTGTATACTGGTTCCGGTAATAACAGTAGATGGCGTTGTTGATTATTCTGGAATTCAAAACGAAGTCGGGTTGGTTAAACCATTTTCCCATACATTTGTTGGAGGTGGTACGAAATTCACCGGGACAGCTTGTAATATCTAAGTATAACTTGTATATTTCTTATATCGCTGAAGGAAAATATCGTGAGACATAATTAATATAAGTTAGCATCGTGGTGATTAATGCTCGTGTCTTCTCTTTATGGCAATAGCCTGTTACTGCCCCACTGCAGTGCAAAGGCCCTGCATTGGGACAGTAACAGGTATTATTATTAATATCTTATATTACGCTTGCCCAAAAGAATGGACTTCTTAGTCACACAATTTTCAGAATCTTGAACACATAAAATATAAGTATCTTAGTAGACATTCATATAGACTTCCACGACTTCTTTTAGGTTAATGACTGTATATTTGTACAAATAGTTTTAATTGTTGGTTAAGGTATAATATATTATTATATCAATGAATAATATTTTGATGTTTGCCCTATTTTCGACTATTAAAATGTGTGTTATGCTGTGGAGTTACTATTATGTATGTGTGTAACTTTATATGGCTCGAGTTCTCAATATTTAGGAACAAAAGTAGTCAGAAATGCCTTGGTGAGTTATGTATTTAATCTAAAGTGATTAATTTAGACTCACAAATATTTTAGATGTAATACAAAAACTTTGCAAATGCGAATTCTACTATCTTCTACGGAGTCTAATCTTACACCTTCAATAAATAAATACAATTGGTCTGTAGATAAGTGTTTTATCATTCTTAATGTGATGTTTTATTTCATTTACATGATGTATATTTGTAAGATATAATATTAATATTACAGAATATACATACACAAAGTTTAATTTAAAAACATATTTTTATTTCACAAATCCGCTTACAAGTTAGTAAGTTCCTTTTGTATAAGATTTGACTGTTAATATTTTGTGTCTTTTTTCTTGGATACCGTACCGGCTGTCATTTGAAGATCTATGACAGTCGTTACGAGCAGTCAGAAGCTTAAGATCTGACACCAGTCTAACCAAGAGGTATCGTGTTACCCAGTTACTGGGTTGTGGAGGTCAGATAGGCAGTCGCTCCATGTAAAACACTGGTACTTAGCTGAATCCGGTAAGACTGGAAGCCGATCCCAATATAGTTGGGAAAAGGCTAGGCAGATGATGACCCGTTTCAATATACCGATCTTTTATTTAATCATAAATATTCGATCTTATACATAATTATTTCCACTGCTGAACAAAGATCTCCCCGAAGTGCCGCCATCGGCCGGTCCTGTGCATTTAGAATCCCTCAGACTCCCGTAGCCTTGACCAAGTTATCGGTCCACCTAGAGTGTGGCCTTCTAACACAGCATATTCCGGTACGTGTGGAGGTGTTTGCCCAACAGTGGACGATTTTCAGCTAAATTGACGATGAAACAAGAGGAGTTGTTTTGTATTGTTATGTACCTGTGTTCTTCTTACGTACTTGTAAGTAGGTATATTTTAAAAACATATATTTTTAAACAGGCATACATGTAAGACTTGTTATTTTAAGAGGATCTGAAATATATGGGTAATTTTATAAATCTGTTGTTTCATTTTCATAAAATAATTTTCGGTGACATCGCTTCTTGTAAGAATTAAATCATGAGAGAGCAAACGTATGGGAATATTTGATGTTAATTGAACCTATTTGGAATCCATGAAGCTTTACACTTTTGTAGTTCTATAGAACCATAATTGTTTTATTTACTTAGACTATCACCAATCAAATAATAGTTTGAGAAAGAAAGTAAGAAATAAAGAAAGAAAGAAAAAGCGTTTATTTGCGCTAGGCACGACGCATACCATTAAAATAAAACAGGAAAAACTTAAATACAAATACAGGGTATGCGCCACAATCACCCAAAATGGTCATCACTCAGCATAATGCTGGGACTCGCGTGCAAGACAGAGCCACAGCGCAGGTTTTCAGAGCGATAGCCGGTGTTGACTGGGTTTTGCCGAAATAATGCAACCTTAAGGAAACACAAGTGTCTAAAACAAAAGTTCAGAATAAAGTCTTTATAGTTATAGATAATGATGATGCTGATGTTTTTGTTATGAATATATATGCTTTGGTTATCTTCGGATCAAAATACACTCAGACAGAAACTATAGGCCAATTTCTGAATTGAGTATTTGAAATAAAGAATGTGCCAAACCCTTATTTAGTGCCAAAGTTATTATTAGTTATTATTTAGTGTCAGAGGTATCTAGGCAAAGTATAGTTTGAAAAATACTCAACTTCAAATGCTCAATTCAGAAATCGGCGGTAAGTGCTTTTCCCGATGGTTCGACACTATTCGATTTATATCACACCGATACGCGATTTTTACAAGCGCAAGTTCATGCACGTGCACGAAACAATGCAATTTCGACCGATTTGAACTTGATATTTTCTTAGCAAATACGATATGCGAAATCGCGTCGCGCCCCTAATGGTCAAAGCATACTCAACCGAACTTAACCGATGCATTAGACTAAATAAAGAACATAGCCTCCAGCTTCACAACGTAATGCACACATTCTGATCAAGATTAACAAAAGACGCGCGTAGTTTTTATTTTTATTTTTTTTATTTGTGATGGGTTTGCTCTTGACTCTAGTCTAGGTCAGAGGTGACAGAGACAAAGTCGACGATGGAGTGAGCTTACCCAGAAGAAGCCTGTTCACTCTAACTTTGAAGAGATTCAGGTTGTATGCGTTCGGAAACACAGACGCAGGCAGTGAGTTCCACTCTTTTGCTGTGCGCATTATGAAGGAAGTTTGGAAGCGCTTGGTGCGAATTGGTAGAATAGCAACTAGGTGAGGATGGTAACTTGCAGTAAAAGGGGGCCGGTGGGATGAGGTCGTTGAGTTCATGAGCACACTCGCCAAAATACAGTCTGTAGAAGACCGACAAGCAGGCAACCTTACGGCGATGAGCCAAGCTTGGCATCCACCAGTTTGACGTCGCCAATTAGTCTCTTAGCTCTGCGTTCCACCGAGTCAAGCGCGGCAAGCTGATATTTAGCTGAGCCATCCCAGTAGTCAATCGAGTGCGCGAATGAAAGTGACAAGAAGTCAATATTGTTAACTGCTAGCCTCACTACAATAAGCGTGAAGTGAAGAC
Organism: Orthosia incerta; assembly: GCA_948252205.1. Taxonomy (NCBI): domain Eukaryota; kingdom Metazoa; phylum Arthropoda; class Insecta; order Lepidoptera; family Noctuidae; genus Orthosia; species Orthosia incerta. Next base: position 26,430,023 of record OX411746.1, read on the forward strand.
TAGCAAATCTTTCGTTTCGCCTCTATCGTATGTCAATGTGCTTTAATCTAAGGGTTTCCAATTCATCAAGAACGTCACGCCTCAGATTATGTTGCACTTTGTAGTAGAGAACCGATCATTCCACGTATGTATACAAAAATAATCTTTCAGGTTCCGTTCATAGATTGTCATTTGCCTACCCAAAGTTTCGTTTTTTTTTTGTAATTGTTTAGAGTTGTTAATCTATAAATTTTTATAAAAAACCGGCCAAGTGCGAGTCGAACTCGCGCACAAAGGTTCCGTACCACTATCGCAAAAAACTGCAAAAATATCACGTTTGTTTTATGGGAGCACCACTTAAATATTTATTTTATCAGGTAGGATTTTAGTAGGTATTTGTTGTTATAGCGGCAATAGAAATACATCATCTGTGAAAATTTCGACTGTCTAGCTATCACGGTTCATGAGATACAGCCTGGTGACAGACAGACAGACAAACAGACGGACCGCGGAGTCTTAGTAATAGGGTCCCGTTTTTACCCTTACGCAATTTAATTTTAATTACTTAAGGGTAAAAACTTTAATTTAGTTACTTGCTTTTCGGGGTACGGAAACCTAAAATTTATCGTTGTAATAGATATAAAAAGATAATTTTCGAATGTAGTTGATGTTTTCCGAAGCGCTGGCTTTTCTTAAGAAACCTGTAGGTACACATTCTGTTTTATTTCACCATTTTGCGACTCCCATAGATACGTTTATCGATTTGATACAGCGGACTTCCTTGTACTTATATAACTATCACACAATTCGGTTGAATCAGATACATAATTAGGTAAGTACCTAACACCGCTAATACTAAACAAAGTAGGGTCGTGCCAAATTAAGTCCTACAAAGTAATTATATAATCAGAAGAACTATTTAATGAGGTATTAATATACCAAATTAATGAATGCTTTGACTTCCAATTTTACATTAATTGCATGATGAATACGTATATTTTGTAGGAATCATTACTTAAACTTTCTCTCTCTCACTTGGTGGTAGGTACTGTGTGGGAGAGGATACGACTGATGGAGTCGTGGCCCGTCTAAGCGTAGGCTTTGCGAACTTTCGCGGCATTTTGCGCATGTAATCCTGGTGTAGGTACACGGGTAGAGTTAACACAATTTGTTAGTACTCTACCGTGATACTATACGTGTACTTTACACTCGTGTAGAAAACGGCTATTTGGCTCGTAAATAGTAGTTTATGCAATGGTCATATAATAGGGGTTATCAAAACACGAGCGTGGGTTTATCACATGAGGCGAAGCCGAATGTGATAATATTAACACGCGAGTGTTTTAATACCTAATTATATATCGTTGCATACACTATTTTATCTTCACTCATACAGTTGAAATAAAATAAAAGTGGAAACGAAAAAAATATGCGGTATGGCGGGCAATTTAGATTCTCACTGCACCATGACTGCGCAGCGCGCGCATCCATAGACAGTGATACTACTTTTCTACATTAAGTTAATGAGCCCATAAGCGCCAAAGTAAAAAGTAAAAGTGTGCTAAAAATAAAAATTAAAAAGTTATTATATGATGCAGTTGTTTGATAATCGAAGGAAAATGTTGCACTGTAATGGTTATTTTTAACTTTACCTATCCACGAATATAAAGTACGTGTTTATGCAATATTTTTAAAATTCATATTTGGAACATTACGTTGTGAGTGTAGATAAAGTCATTTCTGCGCACCATTGGCGCTAAATTCAATCGGGTCACGACTCATCGGTCGTACTGTACCTCACGATTTCCTCACACCCGCACACACATTGCAATGGAATGAATGCACTCTGGCGGTAACACGCTTGTACAGTTATGTGTCAAAATTGCAGTCGCACCTCAACGTTCATAAAGCCTCTTCAAACGTAGTCCTAAAGTTCGTCACTGTCATTGAACTAAGCATAGCTGAGTTGTGAGGCTGTGCTACTTTAAAGCAGGTGAAAAGGGTTCAAAATACGGCAGCCCAAATTACTTTTTGTTTTTTTCTGTGTATCCTACACTCATACGTAAGAAACAATGCAAAACGGTTGCGCGATAATCATGCAACATATAAAAATCGGTATGAATTTTTTTTTTTCTTTTTTAGTATCGTTTATTAATACCTATTAATATTATTTATGCCATTGGTTTAAATACGTTGATTTTTACATATTATGCCTGTCTTGGTAGTTATATCTTTTTGTATAATACATTTATATTCATTATATTATTGACTATATTTTATTGAGGTTAGGGCTTAATTATTCATTTTAACAAAGAAAAGAGGATTAAAGCTGTCAAGCTTTACAAAACACAATGTTAAATGTTTGCTATTGTTTTAACATTCTATAACCATTGATTTAAATAGTATGATACAATATTTTTTATATAAAATAAATACTAATTGAATACGAATTGTAATACAATCAAATTATTTCTTAAATAATTTTTGATTAATTCATATTAAATAGACGCTTATAGCTTAAATATTATTTCGCTTAAATGTTTTTATTGTGTAACATTATGTCGTTAATAACTTTAACGTTAGGCCCATGGGAAGTTATCTACCCGCACATTTTATTCACACTTCTACCTGATTCTGTGGTAGGAATAATATTGTTATCAGATCAAGTGTATTAAATTCGCACCATAAATGAAGTCTTCCTATATCTACTACTATAGTCCCACAGTTGAAATCTAAATATTGCCGAGCAAAACGTAAACATTGCTTTTATGTTTGTAGTTTTGTTTCCAAGCAATCTTTCGTCATGAAGTGCGCAATGACGTATCTAAAAATTCACTTGCAAACGTCTTGTTGGTTTGAAACCAGAGAGTTCTGGTTTGAAACGAAACCAATATTCATACTCATTTATCATAAAACGTCGTTAAGACTGATAATAAGCGGTAACTTCCCACTTCACATGACCAGGGGGGTCACCATAAGCTCTTAGAGTAAGATTATTTTGAGTGTGTGTAAGGGACAGATGTGTATGACTTTTATACATCTGTCACTTACGCGATCTCAAAATAACCTTACTCTAAGAGCTTATGGCCAGCCCCCTGGACACTTCTTTCTTTCTTAAACTTCGTTATCCAACGACTCATAGTTTTTCTCTAAAAATAAACCTAACTTATTATTACACACTTGAAATCGCATCACACTAATATTATTACGTTTGTGACTATGTTTGTATATTTGTTACTTTTTCACGCTCAAATGGATGGACGGATGTGGTTTAAATTTGGCACAGAGATAGATTATGGTCAGGAATAGCACAAAGGATACCTTTTATCACGGGCATATGTTCCCTCGGGATAATTTTCGACCATCACGCGTGCAAAACCGCTGGCAGAAGCTAGTAAGTGATAAATTTGCTTACCTACTTGACAAGGGAATCATGAACTTTATTTAATAGGCCATAACATTATCTAAATCATTAAATTATTCTTCTTCATGTTCTTCATTAACAGGTTCACTGTCCAGGCTCCAGAGTGGGAATGGTCCATAAGTCCAGTTATGTCCTGCCTGTGATGATGTGTCCTGCCAAGTCCGCATTAAATATATTTTAAAAATAAACAAAAAACAATTTACATAAATTTTTGAAAAAACCTTAAACATCATCCAGTTTCATCAGACATTTTATATATATTAAGCCCATTCAATTCAAGGTTCCATAATTAAGTTATATTTGCTTGTTTTTCAATATTCAAATAAACAAACACCTGAAACAAAACAACTCGAAAGCCTCGCCTTGCCTCGCTTCTGTTTCTTGATGACTTGCTAGTTTACGGGATTAATAACGATGTTGGCGACAAAGCGTGTGACAGGTATTGTTTTTGAAATCTACCCACAATGTTATAAAGTTTATTTAAGCGTTTGTTTTATATTATAATATCTACAGATGAGGATGGATGAAACACCACCACCCATATGTTTTGTGATTATAATAAATAGTATGACGTTGCGGCCATTTCGATTTCTCATTGATTCATTATGTCTATATTAGAAGGTCATAAGTGCGACTGGTTGGTTATGCTATAACTTCGTGACGTTGTGACTGCACTTTAGAACCTGATAGTACATTATTATAAGAAGTTTGTTTATATAGTTCAGATGAGTTACAGAAATTCTACTGTAAATAAAGAAAAGCTTGTCAGCGAGTATTACAAATCGAGGAATTATTTAATGTAAGAACTTATCACTTGAAAACCTTAACAGAATTTCTGCACGAAAATTTACCGATGCGTCCCTTTTCTGGTTTAACTGTAGAAATACCTTAAAAGCCTGAGTCCTATTTTTTTTTTTTTTGCGTAGAGAAATGCTCATGCATACTGCACTACCACGGGGAGATAGTGCAGTTATGTGGGACTCTAACCCACTAAAACTCCACGGTGTCCTCCAGTGCCGCTTATGGCGGGAACACGGGCACGCGTTAGCACTCACCGCGAACCCGCCGCGGCTGTCCGTCACCAGACCCTCCTCGGGGGAGTACCCCCCATCACCGGCGCACAAGAACACACTGCACGCCGTGACCACCCCAGGGACCAAATCAGCACATGGGTGCCAGACGACCCCGTGTATGGCACCCTTGGTCCCACTGTGACGGGTCAAGGTCAATGGCCCCACCACCTACCATTTTGCGGCCGCAGGGGATAGGGAGAGCGGCTAACGCAATACCGACACTCCTCTTCCCCTGCGGCCCCACCGCGTCCGCCATCAGACGGTGGCGACCCCGTCTAGGCCGCGGAAGGTAGGGAGAGCGGCGCACCGCAATACCGGCACTCCTCTCCCGCCGCGGCCTCCAACCCTCAGCCGCGATATCGTATGGGACTTGGGAATCTCCATAAGACATCGCGGCCCGCCTCAGTTGCGATGTCGCCTGTTACCAAGCGGCACCGCAACCTACATGTTGGCCGCTACGTCGTCGGCTTAATCGGCAAAAGCCCTGACGAGCGGCCCCTCCTCGGGTTCCTCTTCGCTTCACTGTGGGTGACCAAGCCACGGTTACTGAGCCCCCCCGCATCAACAATGCGGGAACCCACCGGGGGGGTAAAAGCCTCAGTCCTACTGCTGTGATAGTACGCCGAAGCGCACTTTGCATTGTACTACACGCTTTATAGCAGTAAAATGCTGCTATTAAACGGCAACATCCAGCTGTTAATACTGCAAAAAAACGTGTAGTACAAAGTAGTGGGAAGAGTTTAGCTAAAAGGTTATGATATTCTGATTTTATTTTGTTGTGTTTTCTATTGGTTTCGGGAATTTCAGTGGTTTTTGTGTAGGCGACGAGGTATCAACTCTATTGAGTGGCTCGTGGTCCAGGATAGAGAAGCGAGAACGCGCGCCAGGCCGCCCATGCGAAGGATCGACCAGATCAAGTCTGCAGTGGGTGGTCCATTTCATCAGTGCACCCGAGTAATAGCCGACAAAATGAGAAGGCGTGGCATCGTAAGGCGAATCATGTTGACACCTCGACCACTATGTCAAGAGTGTACCAACGAAGAATAAGTATTTGAAAGCGCTAAGCTTGTCCCGGTTAAAACCCTCGCCAGGTTTTTTTTATATTTATTGATAGGCTCGCCCTTGACCACTATCTCACCTGATGGTAAGCGATGATGTGGTCGACGCTGTAAAACGCTTGCCCAGAAGAAACCTATTCACTCTTGACTTAAAAACTAAGGTTGTAGCTAATATATATATTATTACATTCATAGCACATTTTTGACAGAAACTCATCTTTATGCTGTAGGTCAAGACAACTCATTGAAATTAAGCAATCAGGTGATTGTGTATGTATACAAAGTTACACATTCAAGCATGACGTTGTATTATGTAGTTTTTCAGTACTCTATGTACACGCTTTAGCAAGTCATCAAGTCAAGCAATATTTAATTAGATACAAGGAATTCTATTAGAAATTCAACTTGTTAATAAAATCATTGCGCGATAGTTTTCACGTTTAGTTTTGGTTTAGTGGTGTAGTGAAGGCTTGGTTTATTTCTGTTAGGGACAGTAATTTTTAAATTGTGTGATAAACTAGAGTAGAAATATATCTCGATAAAGATGGCGGCGCTTATAGGAAAAATTAACGAGTATTACCAATATGTATTTTATGATTTGTGCGGTAAGATATTATTTTTTATTTACTATCTTTTTGCTTAAATTAGTCCAGATTACGGGAACATCGTTACCCGATAGAAAACCGATAGGATTTTAACTCTGCTTTGGCGCGTTTCTGTAAAAAAGACATCATTCATTCTTCAACTTCAAAATAGTGAAAGATTAAATAAATCAGCCTGCCATGATTCTGAATAATCTCAAACAAGTGCAAGTTTGATTGTGTCATGAGTACAGGGGGGTGACCATAAGCTCTTAGAGCGGTATCAATTTGATATCGAGTAAGTGACAGATGTATACAAGTCATATACATCTGTCCCTTATTCGATCTCAAATTGATACCGCTCTAAGAGCTTATGGTCACCCCCCTGGTCTGATTTCTGGGAATCTGCCAAATATAAGCTTGATGTGCTAGGTCGATTGAGAAACGGGCCAAAATTGTCAACAGCATGCACTGGTCGAGTCAAAGACTATTTGAAAGCTTACCATCACATGTTGCACATCATCTCCCCCATACGCACAAATGTTCAGTGTGCGTTCAACTTAAGAGCGTAATTCCCTGCCCAAGTCTATGTTGATGCAAGTGAAATTGTGTAGCGTAGACCCCCAGTTTCAATTTAAGAGCGTAATTCCTTGCCCAAGTCTATGTTAATGCAAGTGAAATTGTTTAGCGTAGACCCCCAGTTTCAACTTAAGAGCGTAATTCCTTACCAAGTCTATGTTGATGCAAGTGGAATTGTTTAGCGTGGGCCCCCAGTATCAATTTAAAAGTGTAATTCCTTGCCCAAGTCTATGTTGATGCAAATGAAATTGTTTAGCATGGGCCCCAGTTTCAATTTAAAAGTGTAATTCCTTGCCCAAGTCATTGTTGATGCAAGTGAAATTGTTTAGCGTAGGCCCCCAGTTTCAACTTAAGAGCGTAATTCCTTGCCCAAGTCTATGTTGATGCAAGTGAAATTGTTTAGCGTGGGCCCCCAGTATCAATTTAAGAGTGTAATTTCTTGCCCAAGTCTATGTTGATGCAAATGAAATTGTTTAGCATAGGCCCCCAGTTTCAACTTAAGAGTGTAATTCCTTGCCCAAGTCTATGTTGATGCAAGTGAAATTGTTTAGCGTGGGCCCCCAGTATCAATTTAAGAGTGTAATTTCTTGCCCAAGTCTATGTTGATGCAAATGAAATTGTTTAGCATAGGCCCCCAGTTTCAACTTAAGAGTGTAATTCCTTGCCCAAGTCTATGTTCATGCAAGTGAAATTGTTTAGCGTAGCCCCTCAGTTTCAATTTCCATGTCAGGCAAAGTGTTATTAGCTATTTCCATTATGAATTTCTCAGTTGGCGTGCCTCCGAATGCACATTAAATTATTTTTACTGCGCTTGATCTCTCCATTTGTTTTGAATTTTTGCCCGATTAAACTAGGAACGGGGAGGAACAGGGATTGCAGTTATGTTTCCATGTACACTTGTGCACTGAAATATCTCACTAGCCGATGACTAATCTGCGCTGAGATGCATGATGGGTCTTAAATGCAAGAGAGAACAAGTTCCTTCTGGATAAGCTCCATACTTGACCACTTCATCACTTACCATTCGATGAGATAGCGATCAAAAGCGAGTTTATCAATAATACAGATAAACGTTAGATGCCATAAAACATTCAAATTACCGAGCCTAATTATTATAAGCAGAAATAAATATGTATGTGTATATAACTGTGATGTGTATCATAATTACTGGGACAAAATTGGATGCACGATTTATTTATATAAACTTTATTGTACAACAAGATAAAAACAATAATACATACGGAAACCATAAAATAAAAAAAACAGCCAAGTGCGAGTCGGACTCGGGCACGTAGGGGTTCTGTACCATTATCTCAAAAAACGGCAAAAAAATCACGTTTGTTGTATGGGAGCCCCTCTTAAATATTTTCATTATTCTGTTTTTTGTATTTTTTGTTATAGTGGCAACAGAAATACATCATCTGTGACAATTTCAACTGTCTAGCTATCACGGTTCATGAGATACAGCCTGGTGGCAGACGGACAGACAGACAGTCAGACAGACGGATCGCGGCGTCTTAGTAATAGGGTCCCGTTTTTACCCTTTGGGTACGGAACCCTAAAAACAAACATTCAACAGAATGGAGAGAGATAGTATTTTTTTTTCATTATCACCTCATGAACCTCGCGTGGCTTGGTGTCGTCCCATATACGGCAATTCTGTCGCTAATAATGATTTCTCGGACAAAATTGGGGCTCCTCTTCCAAACGATTCGAAGCCCAGTCACGCTATTCTTTGTACGTGCTGTTCAATTGTGTAACTTGCCATGGTGATTTGGCTTATGTAACTGAATAATAAAAAAAGATTTGATAGATGTCAACAAAAAAAAAACCATTGCCACGGGCCGCCAAAATCTAGCCGCGCCAATTGAAAAACCTTTTAGTTAGCTCGCTACATTTAAGGCATATTTGGCTAACGTTAAAATTTACTTATTGAAATTTCGATATTCCCTTCGATGAATCAATCAAATGGTGTCTAAATTTTAAAACAAAAAACTGGCCAAGTGCGAGTCGGACTCTCGCACGAAAGGTTCCGTACCACTATCGCCAAAAATTGCAAAAAAAATGCCTTTATTGTATGGGAGCCCCACTTAAATATTATAATTTTATAAAAAAAATAGTATTTGTTGTTATAGCGGCAATAAAAATACATCAACTGCTATCACGGTTCATGAGATTTAGTCTTGTGGACAGACAGACAGACAGACGGACCCGTTTTTACCCTTTGGGTACGGAACCCTAAAAATGACTGCCGCACTGTTTGAACGACACTGACGAAGTTGTTTAACAGTGTATGTTGATGCTTATACCAAATAGCGCGTGGACTGCAGCTATGACGTCTGTAGACATCGTAAATATGGAAAAATAGTAAAAAAAAAACAGTAAAATCGTAAACATTCATTCAGCATTCTAGGATCAAAGATTAAAGTAATGAATAACAACAATAGTATATACATTTCTAGGTGTTAAGGTCAAATTATTTAACTGTATTTTACGTCAGAAACTTTCTTGACTGTACACGTACATACGAGTACATACATAAACTCACGCCTTTTTTCCATGGGAGTAGGCGGAAACTACAGAACACGATCCTTACATACTTCTTTTGCTTCACTCACGTTCATACACACCTTTCTGAAATATCACCAATAAGATCTATGGTGTGTCCTTCTAGGGCGCCCCCTCCCAGGCGTTTCAATTCACGTCTGCCTTGCCTTTGTTTCTTGACTGTCAGTATTTTTTTTTACTTTTATTGAGACGCTTTTCCTTAACAATACACCTTTTAAAATGGGATCGCATTCAATACAATTTTTGTGAGTAATTATGATTTTATTCGAAAACTGAACATTGTTTTTTAAGGTTACCAAGGTAAGTAAAACAAAAAATAACAATAAAAATCATCATCATCATTTCAGCCGATAGACGTCCACTGCTGGACATAGGCCTCCCCCAGGCGTCGCCACATTGACCGATCCCGTGCGTCTCGCATCCAGCGCCATCCCGCAACCTTAACCAGGTCATCGGTCCACCTAGTAGGAGGCCTTCCAACGTATCGTCTTGCGGTTTGCGATCGCCATTCCAGAACTTTTCAGCCCCATCGGCCATCAGTTCTGCGAGCAATGTGCCCTGCCCACTGCCAAGTGGCAGTGATTATACGATATCGGTAACCCTAGTTCTCTTGCAGATCTCCACATTTCTGATTCGATCACGCAAGGAAACTCCGAGCATAGCCCTCTCCATTGCAAAAATAATATCACATATTATTGAGTGTATCCTACACGTTCTCTTAGCACAGTTTTCACCCACCTAGACATGTTGAGAATAATGTTAACCAGTGTCTCCTGTGTAAGTCTCTACCATTCCTATGTAACAATGTTTCGCATTTCATCCACATTGACAGGTGCAGGGATTATGATCTTTGCCCTTCGTTTTAGCAAGCTCCAGACATATTGTATCGGATGCATATCTGGTGATCTCGCTGGCTATTCTAAAACTGCGATATTGACATTATTAAGATAGACTGTAGTTGAATAAGTGGTATGCGGCCGAGCATTATCGTGGATCAAAACGAAGTGACCCCTGATAAAGAGGCAAATGGTACCACATCTTGTTCTTAAGGCGCAGATACCCCTCATCCTTCCCATGGCACCCTTGGTCCCCCAGTGACGGGCCAAGGTCGATGGCCCCGCCACCTACCATTTTTCGGCCGCAGGAGATAGGGAGAACGGCCAACGCTATACCGTCACTCCTCCTCCCATGCGGCCCCACCGCGTCCGCCATCAGACGGTGGCGACCCCGTCCAGGCCGTGGAAGGTAGAGAGAGCGGCGCACCGCAATACCAGCACTCCTTTCCCACCACGGCCTCCAATCCTCAGCCGCGATATCGCATGGTACCTGGGACGCTCCATACGACATCGCGGCCCGCCTCAGTTGCGATGTCGCCTGTAACCAAGCGGCACCGCAACTTACTAGTTGGCCGCTACATCGTCGGTTTAATCGGCAAAAGCCCTGACGAGCGGCCGCTCGGGTTCCTCTTCATTTCACCGTGGGTAACCAAGCCACGGTAACTGAGCCCTCCGCCTCAACAATGCGGGAACCCACCGGGGGCATATAGCAGTACTCCTAGGGCAGGGTTCCAAGTTATTGGTGCTCAGGGTACCAGTGATCTAGCGTACCTTATACCGGTGATCTACTATTTTCAGGGTTCTGTACCCGAAGGGTCGTCAGTCACGTGTATGTCTGTCTGTCCGTCTGTCCGCCAAACGGTTAGAGCTACAGTCTTCAAATTTTCACAATATAAGCATCTTGTTGACCCAAAGCCAAACAAACTGTCAAAAAATATTATTAAATGTTTTTACTGCAATAAAAAAGAGGGGGGGTGGCTGAAAAGAAATTGACTAACCCCGTCGAATGGGGTATCGTTGTCTAGAACTCTTTAAGTAGATAAATTTTGTATTTTTTGTTTTAAAAAATATTGGAAAACAAAGGAATGAGAAGCCACCAAAGTCAGCCATTTCTACAAAATTTTTATTCCATAGATTTTTTTAATTTCCCATTGACCTATGAACTTGTGATAATGTTTACTATTACGTATATTGTACCAACAACGAGATTCTTTAAAAGATTCTCATTTTTCCTATTACAACCAGTTTTTGCGAAACACGTGTTATTGTAAACTCTTTTTCTCAATAAGGCTTAACACGCACTGCGATTTTTAATCGCGCGAATTTTTTTGTACAATTTGAGCGCGAATTTTTTCTTCATACATTGCCATAGGTCACAGAATGGGCGGAAAAAAAACCGTGCAAATAAAAATCTCAAAGCGTGCTATGCCTAACACATAAGTAGGTATATTTGAAACTATCGAACTTGGATGAGGATTATCTGGCAACAATATGGATAGGTATTGAAAATTTATGATGTTGCAAGAATAATATTACAAACTTACGGTGGCTGTTTTTAGGGTTCCGTACCCAAAGGGTAAAAACGGGACCCTAATACTAAGACTCCGCGATCCGTCTGTCTGTCTGTCCGTCTGTCACCAGGCTGTATCTCATGAACGGTGATAGCTAGACAGTTGAAATTTTCACAGATGATGTATAAAAACAGAATAAAATAAATATTTAAGGGGGCTCAACAAACGTGATTTTTTTGCCATTTTTTGCAATAATGGCACGGAACCCTTCGTGCGCGAGTCCGACTCGCACTTGGCCGGTTCTTTAATTCATTCGCTGACTTATATCTACAAATGTCATAATGAATATGTTTCTTTCTTTTCATTACAGACCCCAGAACCGTGGACTGGTGGCCATCACCCGTAGTGATGTTCACTGTCATACCCTTTTACTTATATTTCTCAAACAGTTTGGGACCACGGCTCATGAAAGATGAAAAACCGTTCAAGTTGAAGACAATTATATTTTATTACAATATTTTTCAAATATATATAAGCGCCTATATATTTTATACGGTAAGATTTCGGAGATGTTATTTATTATGACGGAGCAGATGTGGCCCAGTGGTATCAGCTGCGACTTACAAGTTGTAAGTCGTGGGTTCGAGCCCAGGCAGGCGCTTTACTTTGTGTAAATAATTTCATCACCACTGCTCTCAAAACGGTAAAGGAAAACATCGTCAGGAAACCGGCATGTCCTAGAACCAAAAATTCGAAGACATGTGACATCCCACACTGGGCCCGCGTTGTGGATTACGGCCCATTCCCTCTCACAGAGAGGAGGCCTGTGTCCCAGCAGTGGGAACATTAATAGGCTGATGATGATGATCTATTATGGGCTTTATCTATAAAAACTTTTTAACCATATTATGATGAGCTATTCCAGACTATAATCTATCTCTCTGCCAAATTTCATCCAAATAGAATGGATTTGGAAGTCGTTCTGGCGTGATTGAGTAACAAACATCCATCGATCAAAAATTTTGAAAGAAAGAAAAAGAAAGAAAGAAAAACGTTTATTTGCGCCAAACACGACGCATACCATAAAAAAGGAAAAACTTAAATACAAATACAGAGTATGCGTCACAACCACGCAAAACGGTCATCACTCAGCATAATGCTAGGACTTGCGTGCAAGACAGAGCCACAGCGCTGGTTTTGCAGTTATTATAATAGTAAAATGGATTAGTAGGATTTAAATTTAGAATCTGATCAGTATCACACCTTATTGGTTTGTTTTTTCAACCAACTTAAAAATTGAGGAGGTTCTCAATTCGGCTAAAATTATGTTTTTGTATGTTGGTTACAAGATTACTCAGCCAATTATGAACTGATTTTGATGTGTTTTTTTTTTTTTTGAATGCTGGTGTTTGTCATGTGGTTCCATTTAACAAAAAAATTAAACTGACTTCCAAAACAAAACACTACAAAGCGAAACATAACTTTATTTTTGGAAGTCGACGTCAAAAATTTAAAAAAATTGTCACCATAGACGCCGACTTCCGAAAAAAATTGTTTTTTTACGGTTTAATTCTGCATACAGTCTATTTTTTATTTTTTTTTAATATATATAAGGCTGCTAGTTTTTAATACTCTGCATATGATTACAAAAAAATTTTTTTTTTTCTATTACAGGGAATGTTTTCAGGCTGGTGGCCGTTTAATTCTCATGCATACAACTGGACGTGCCAGCCAGTGGACATGACCGATAACCCAGCTTCTCGAGGAGTAAGTAAATATAACATCACGCATGCATTCCCCAAAGAGAAAGGCAGGGATGCACTTAAAATACACCCGAATTTCGCCAGTTATATTTTAAGACACTTTGTAGCGTTATAAAAAAGAAATAAACTTTTTTTAAACGCAACGATAACGTATAATTTTGAACTGGCTGACCCCCGCGGCTTCGCTCCCGTCAACTGGCTACCTACATACCTACCCTGCCTACCCGCCTAGCCTGCCTACCCTACCTACCCTACCTACCCTACCTACCCTACCTACCCTACCTACCCTACCTACCCTACCTACCCTACCTACCCTACCTACCCTACCTACCCTACCTACCCTACCTACCCTACCTACCCTACCTACCCTACCTACCCTACCTACCCTACCTACCCTACCTACCCTACCTACCCTACCTACCCTACCTACCCTACCTACCCTACCTACCCTACCTACCCTACCTACCCTACCTACCCTACCTACCCTACCTACCCTACCTACCCTACCTACCCTACCTACCCTACCTACCCTACCTACCCTACCTACCCTACCTACCCTACCTACCCTACCTACCCTACCTACCCTACCTACCCTACCTACCCTACCTACCCTACCTACCCTACCTACCCTACCTACCCTACCTACCCTACCTACCCTACCTACCCTACCTACCCTACCTACCCTACCTACCCTACCTACCCTACCTACCCTACCTACCCTACCTACCCTACCTACCCTACCTACCCTACCTACCCTACCTACCCTACCTACCCTACCTACCCTACCTACCCTACCTACCCTACCTACCCTACCTACCCTACCTACCCTACCTACCCTACCTACCCTACCTACCCTACCTACCCTACCTACCCTACCTACCCTACCTACCCTACCTACCCTACCTACCCTACCTACCCTACCTACCCTACCTACCCTACCTACCCTACCTACCCTACCTACCCTACCTACCCTACCTACCCTACCTACCCTACCTACCCTACCTACCCTACCTACCCTACCTACCCTACCTACCCTACCTACCCTACCTACCCTACCTACCCTACCTACCCTACCTACCCTACCTACCCTACCTACCCTACCTACCCTACCTACCCTACCTACCCTACCTACCCTACCTACCCTACCTACCCTACCTACCCTACCTACCCTACCTACCCTACCTACCCTACCTACCCTACCTACCCTACCTACCCTACCTACCCTACCTACCCTACCTACCCTACCTACCCTACCTACCCTACCTACCCTACCTACCCTACCTACCCTACCTACCCTACCTACCCTACCTACCCTACCTACCCTACCTACCCTACCTACCCTACCTACCCTACCTACCCTACCTACCCTACCTACCCTACCTACCCTACCTACCCTACCTACCCTACCTACCCTACCTACCCTACCTACCCTACCTACCCTACCTACCCTACCTACCCTACCTACCCTACCTACCCTACCTACCCTACCTACCCTACCTACCCTACCTACCCTACCTACCCTACCTACCCTACCTACCCTACCTACCCTACCTACCCTACCTACCCTACCTACCCTACCTACCCTACCTACCCTACCTACCCTACCTACCCTACCTACCCTACCTACCCTACCTACCCTACCTACCCTACCTACCCTACCTACCCTACCTACCCTACCTACCCTACCTACCCTACCTACCCTACCTACCCTACCTACCCTACCTACCCTACCTACCCTACCTACCCTACCTACCCTACCTACCCTACCTACCCTACCTACCCTACCTACCCTACCTACCCTACCTACCCTACCTACCCTACCTACCCTACCTACCCTACCTACCCTACCTACCCTACCTACCCTACCTACCCTACCTACCCTACCTACCCTACCTACCCTACCTACCCTACCTACCCTACCTACCCTACCTACCCTACCTACCCTACCTACCCTACCTACCCTACCTACCCTACCTACCCTACCTACCCTACCTACCCTACCTACCCTACCTACCCTACCTACCCTACCTACCCTACCTACCCTACCTACCCTACCTACCCTACCTACCCTACCTACCCTACCTACCCTACCTACCCTACCTAATATTTTTATCTATCATCAATAGTTTTCTCAGCGCACGCCAAAGAATGAATTTTATAGAGAACATTTTGCTACCTTGGGTTACATTATTGCAATTTTCATAAGGATCTCTAATTTTTTTGAAAATATATTGTAGCCTATGACACTCAGGAATAATGTAGCTTTCTACTTCAAGAAATTTCCAAATTCGGTTCAGTAGATTCAGAGATTACCCCTTACAACGTTACGAACTCACAAACTTTATAATACCTCTTTATAATATTAGTATAGATAAAAATAAATATACAATACATAAAAAATAGAAAAAGGTAAAACGCATTAATTTAAAAAAACTAGGAAGAACCGCAACAGACAATATCGTATTCATTATTTTAAATTAGTAAAATAAACATGAGTGAAATCTTAGCAAGGTTTAAAGGTATAAAGCTGAATTCACGTGCCTAATCTTCAACGCAGTTGCAACCGGTTTAATGATGGCTTAAGCATACAAGTAAAGTACAATACCATAACGTGATATAAATTAGGTAATACAAGTTATTAACTACGGAAACTTTAAAGGTAAGCTACGTTAAAAATTAACTAAATAAAAAATATGAACATCCATTCGTCGGGAATCCACGCTCAATGAACAAAACCGCCCTTTGTAGAACCTCTCCAAAAACTCAGACCGTTTAAAAAAAAAAATGTACGGAACCCGTTGAAAGATGTTCGGAATCCCGAACACTGCAGGTACTCCAGGAGTCATTCGTTCTGTCACGGGGGTAAAGGGCCGATGTCGGCTCAACTGATATCAGTTTTGATTAATGAAGCATAAAATCTTTTCAGCGACAAGGTTTTTATGATTAGCTTGTCACCAGTCTTGGCAGGACTACCCAGTCCTCCAATCTGTCGCACGGCAAACGTAGCATGCCATGGTAGTGAAACGATAGTCGGCGTCTCTGACAGAGCTCAGTGGCAGAGACATGCGGTCCGCGAGCTCCGGCGCGCCCATGGATTTGTACATCACGTACCCTCGGCCTAAAGACAAGTAATGTGTTTCTGCAATGGCGGGAATGCCCGCACAAGAATTGAGAAAGCCCTGGTTATATGGTTGCTGACAATTTTAAAACACACTTTTAAACAGTTACTATAAAAAAAAACAATAATTAATTTAGTAGGTGATTTCCAAGCCAAACATTTTATAAAAATCCTATCTGCCAGTCCGAGAAAAATTGTCTTCTGTTTTCTTGACAAACGAAACATGAAAATTTTAATTATTTTAACCAACCTGTTTGACAAATTAAAAAGAGGCTAAAGCGAAGCGTCTTGTAGTGATCACGCTACACCATGTAACCGGGTAAAAACCCACACTCCGTATTGCAGCAGGGCAATTCCAGATGGTAACACCCAATAACACTTTTTCCGACCAGAGAATCAAATTTAGGACACCATGTTCACCAGCAGCAGTACCGCTTGCAGTGACTTAATCAAAGAAGCAATTCATTTATACAATCTGTCTTACATCGATAAAAACCTCAAAGATGGAGCAATCTTAGTACCTGACTAACTTATTACGATATTCATTTAGTCTTACAACCATTACTTTGAACCTGGGTATTACAGAAGCTAATGTTAGTGTTATTTTTACGGGCATCGAAAATCTAAAAAAATATTCAACTAACACACAATGCCTCAAAAGTCTATCTTTAAACATAATTTCACATGGCAATATTGCATTTCTTAAAATTGTGCTATTTTGTAGAGATTATCATAATTATATTTTTTTATGAGTGTTTTGTTAGTATTTGAGCTGTTCTACACACTGACATAAGAATCACAGCTCTAAGCCAATTACTTTTAATTTTGTTGTTGTCTTATAAGAACTCCTGCACTTTTGCCTTAAATTTTTGCAGACTTTTAGGTAATGAAATAAAATCGACAAGTGAAATTCTATCTACGAAAGCGTTGCGATGCCGATTGGTAGAATGTCAATAATATATGGGCGAGCCAAGCACTAGCGAAAGGTCACCTGATCAATCCCTTACATTTTTGTGTTTCAACCCGCTGTCAGAACTCTAGACACTGTCTAGAACAGGGGTCGACAGATGGACAAACAAACATACACGTAAGTGACAGCAATAGGGCTCCGTTTGAACCCGTAGGATACGGAGCCCTGAAAACGGACTCCAAATGAAAGTAATTGGTCACCTGTGTTCTCTCTAGAACGAGGTCTCTACTCTGAATGAGGCTTGGACAGTTCAAGCAAAATGGAGGACGTCTACAGTAGCTGGAACATGTCAAGTAGAAAATGATTAATGATGAAAGCTGAACCAGTTTATAAAGCAAGTAACCAGACTGACAGTTTTCATTAGACAATTTGTTGGTTATACCTTAGAACCTAAGCTAGGTGCTGCCGTCTGCGAGTTTTCAATAACAAAAACATTGGGCACATACAAATTCCTAATAAATGCGTTTCTTTTTTGTTTCAGATGATGAATGCCTTCTGGTGGTACACAGTGGTGAAATTCATAGACCTGTTGGATACTGTGTTCTTTGTTTTGAGGAAAAAGGATAGACAGATCTCATTCTTACACGTTTTTCATCATGCTGTGATGCCCGTAGCATCTTACATTGGGGTTAAATATTTTCCAAGTAAGTTTCTTGTTTTTTTTTATTTTTAACACACTTTTATTAGCTTGGTATGTATGTATCAATGTAACGGAATCTTTGAACGTGATTTTCACGTCGGATTGATTTGAAACTTTGCACACGTATCAAGGACCGATGACAATGCAATAATTTAAATAGTTTGTCCCATTATCCTTACCAGGATCTTCAGGATTAGCGACTTTTTAGTTCAATTTACCATTAAATCGTGTTTTATAGTTTTTAGAACTACAATTTATTCTTGAGCAGATTGTGAAGAAGATTTGCTGTCCATATTTTTAAACACAACATTAAATAAAACATCCATCATCATCATCATCATTAATCATTTTTTCACCATATTTTTGCATCTTCATTTAATCATTATTTTCCAAAAGTTTTGGTACCTATACTACATTCACATTTTGCGCCAGTTATGTTTAAGGCCCATGTACAAGTAATTGGGGGTGAGCATGTTGCCAGCCTATGTCCAGCAGTGGACGTCTTTCGGCTGAAATTATGATGATGATGTTGCCATCGATCGGGCACAAATCCTTACTCTGGGTTGCTACTGAAAAAGTAAAATTTAATTAAAAGTACCACCTTAAAGAAGCATGTGAATCATCTTGTGGTTTAGATAGTTTTTTTTTTTAAAGTTCTCCCTTTTATTAAAAACGTTGCCCCACACTAGGAATTTCTCCTGTATCGTGGACAAACATATATACTCACATAGAAATATAAAATATGATATCTATGTAAACTCACATACACAGACATCCAGAGCCGGAACAACTATTTGTAGGTTATACAAATATTTTTTCCGTGCGAGAATCGAACCCGCGACACGCAGCGCAGCTCAACCACTGCGCCAACCATGCGCCCAGTTATTAGAAATGAATAATAGACTACCATACAGGTGCACTTCTGCCTATCCTTTCGGCGAATACACACGTGATGAACAAAAAAGCAGGCATCAGCCAACGCCTTTTTTTTTGTTTTCGGTTGGGCAATCATCCAATGACTTGTCCCGCTCTGGGTGAAGCGGGACGGTGTGTCAGACTTTTACTGACTTAAACCCACCCGTGTTCCTTCAGTTGCTTGAGCCAAGGCCGCGGTAACTCTTTTTCAAATTTATCCGCGAATCAGCCAACGCCTGTTTTTGCTTTTTGGCAATCTCTTGCCGGTAGATGATTTTCTTCAAATTTTTTTTCACTGAGAATGTTCTCTACCACTGTGCCCTGCAGTGGGACACTAGAGTAATTATTATAATAATAATATTTTTCCACCGTATCCTCCTATGTTATAACTCTCTACGTTAACGTTATTTTGGGGCTTGCGCGAGAAATGATTTATCATTATTACCTGTGCCATAGCCTAATATAAAAACCTGCATTGCGTACAGATATAATCACCGGTTGGTACCTTATACTATTTGTATTGTATAACTGAGCCCAGCGTCTGCGAATTAAGACGGAACCACATTTACGTTGCGTGGCGTATCGTGGCGCATACTGCCGTGGCGCTGAGTGTGCACACTAAGCTGGCGTGTCGTGGCGCGCTCTGGCGCTATTTCTGAATTAGCATACTTCGAACCTTTGCAACGTGTAGTTTGTTTGTACATAATATTTATTTCGGGTCGGATGATCATATCGATGAAGACCTTAAATTTACTTTTGTGCACCTGCCATGTTATATCTCCACCACCCTTGGTTGACTGGTAGAGAATGCCTCAGGTTTTAAGTGTTGGAGTTTATCAAAAATAAATCATTACTATTCAACACTATATAGCCTTCTCTGTCTAACCATACATAACAAAGTTAATTATGTGAGCCCTTGTCAACACTCGAAACTGAAATGCTAGCTGGCACTGTACTTATACCGTCTACCTTAGTTCACGTGCTACACACACCTTTCGATATATATAAAACAAAGGGTAATTAAACTGTTATTATTCAAACCCTTAAACCGTTCTTTTCTTAGGTGTCCACCTCATAAACCTCAACATTAAGTCCGCCTATGTACTTTATTTTGCATGTAATTTCAATAAATACATATATAAATTTCTCCTGGCAATGAAACTTCTAGAGAGCAAAAACAAAAAAAGAAGGCAAGGCAATTTCTCCCTAAACAGAATTTCTGCACACTTATTGCGTATCTGTTTTATGATCACGAAGCACACTCCTTCCCTTTCATTTTGACAAGAAGAATACGTAAAAAATCTTGATTAATAAAAAATATTTTTTAATGAATAAATTATTCAATATATGAAGCAATTAATGCAAGGAAAGCGTACATTGCGCTATTCTTTGAACTTGCACAATTAGGGTACTTATCAAAAGATCCTTTTACTCCCTAGACTTTGTGTTATACAAAAGTGTACATTGACGTACAAACACATTTGCCTGGCGTGTCGTGTCGCACCATAACCGCTTTGACGCAATCGGTCGTGGGCAGTCCGCACCACGCCGAATGCGGTACGCTGCCCCACGACACTCAAATGTGCCTCCAACCATACTAAATGTATGAAACCGATAGGCTTCTGGTGCGACACGGCACGACACGCAAGTGTGTTTCCGCCATTACTTCGGCTCTTCATATGTATACCCACAGGGTAACGAAGTTATTAGAGCCCTGTAATTCATATTACTTAATAATATTATTTTCCAGATGGTCACGCCACTCTCCTCGGCCTCATCAACTGTCTAGTCCACGTCGTGATGTACACCTACTACCTGATATCAGGTCTTGGACCAAAGTACCAGAAGTACCTCTGGTGGAAGAAGCACCTGACTACCATGCAGTTGGTAAGTAATAATATTCGTCATACTAATTTAGGAAATCCTCATGGATCTGTCAGACTCTAACTAAAACCACATGGTGTTCTGTAGGCCATAGTTCCTTTTGAGAGGCGAGCGTGCACACAGCACGTCACCTTCTCGGGTGACGTGCTGTGTTCCACGGCCTCACTGAGGAGACCGATTCCCCAAATCTTTCACCCGATATCCCGATATGGACCACAATGTTCGGGGTTGGAGTGAGATAAAGATAAACTAGGATTAAAGATTATAAAGATAGATATATTTCAGTAACTCAAATGGGATAACGATTAAAACTAATGCGGTGAATGAGATGAGATTGAGTCGCGCCCGATATGCTATCAAAAAGCATACTGACTGTTTTACCTAAGTAATACATAAAATACACGAGGCATAGAGCGCGGTGTCGCAATTACGCTGACATTTTTATTATTGTTCGGTGACTGACCCGAACAGTCTCTATCTTCTACTTGTCCTTGCTCCGTATACCTCATGTCATGTTACGCCACACGTCCACTCCGTCCTGCCAATCTCCCATCATACGAGGGATGGTTTCCTGAAAAACACAAAATCGCCACACACTATTCGTTCTTCCAATCCTGATTCAGACAACAGTTTAGTGAGGAAACCTTTTGAAGCAAACAAACATGATCATTTAAATCTCTCTCTTCACTATTGTAAGGAACGAGTAGTTCTGATTCCAATTTAAAGAAAATAGCAACCTAAAATCGATTCGATCTATAAGCAAATCTTTGTGATTTCATAGTCCAAGTACCACTAATAGTCATTAGTCTCCCATTAAATCGAACAAAACACCAGGTATCTTGTTCACGATTTTTAGCCATCTCATCTTCAGCTCTCCTAGATATCTCATAGCTCTCTTAACTATCACAATTGCTCTACTTGCACATCCCCACGATGTCGAAGTCAACTTAACTCTCTGAACTCAGAACCTGTTCACACAGACATTTAGTCTGTCCTATAAGTAGTAGAGTGCGCGCAAGATAAGTCTGCGTGCGGCCAAAATCGGAACTAATCATTTGTCATTTTTGTCAGGTGTCAAGAGCGTTGTATGCCGTGTTTTTATTCGTTTTCGAAGTAAATCATGGCCATCATTATGCCAAAAGTAATTTAAAGTGCTGGCAGAGATGTTTTCTTGAAGTGAATAAGACAATAACAGGCCTACGGTACCGTTTTATAAAGATAGAGCCCGCGTTGCTTATTTGACAGTATATATTAGGGATACCATTCTACTAATATTTCCCTAAATGTTCGTACTACCGGTGCCGCTTCTTCAAAAATTATTGAAGAAGAAATAAAAAAGAATTGTATTTGAAATGGACGGTACTAGCCACTGCAGGGCCATTGTTAGACCAAACTTAACAGTAGGTACTACTAAGTATTCAATAAAAGTTTACAATAATTTCAAGCTTTTTACATCATATTTTATGCAAGTAGAAAAAACTAGTAATTAATTATGCTTAACATAAATTACTTCAAGTTACGAGTAATGAAAAATTACTATTGATTAAATGAAGGAAAAACGATCAGTTATGCTGGCAACATTAAGCACGCCACCCGTCGCGCGCAGACTTATCTTGCGCGCACTCTGCAATCTCAATTGGTAATGAAGCATGTGAATCAAGATCTGAAGATGCTGGTTTTAAATCGTTAAGATCTGTGCTAAATACACGCAAATGACCAGTACTGCGATATTACTAACACGCTCTGACACTTAAAATTACTAATTGTGCAGTTGTTCAGTCATTTTGGATATCTCATCTCCTTCATATGGGATATCTCATCCTAAAGTTCGTACCGAACAAAATGTTGAAACTATTACCGTCAATAGAAAACTCATTAACTATTTGCTTGGTGCTCACACACTGCTGTTAAAAATGTTTACAAACATTAGTAAAAAAAATCTAAACAAACATTTGATCACAATGTTAACCCACACCTCACAGACGATGCCCCATCTCATGTCCTGCTCCTTATGTAAAAACAACTGCACCATACAAGACCTTTGTGAGAAGTGAGCTATCGACGTGACTGAATACTGGTCGAAGAAAATTTAGTGAAGGGAATCATCGACGCGAAGAAGAAGAATGTTCAGAAAATGTTTCCATGTTAGGAAATGTTGGTAAACACAAAATTGTTAGTTAACCAATTGCAACAAATAACTAGCGTTTGGCTCATCTAGTTAGAACGCTTTTTCTTTTTTTAACAAAAAGTAAAAGCTAATCCAGTGAGAAAATCTTCTTCCATTTTCGTGCAGACACCTCGGAACGTAGTTCAAAACTTCGAGTTGATTTCATGTTTTCAAATGTTATAAATGTTTGTAAATATTTTCCATCAGTGTAGGAGCACTCAAAACATCTAACAATTCCTTACAGAATGTATCCATTCCTAACAGTTATTAGTATATTTATTAGTGTTAGAAAATATTTATAAAAAGGATTAACAGCGGTACTCGCAGACGCTGACATAACGCTCGGCTACCGCCTGCGAACTGCTTGCATACCGTCAATCTCACAGATATTGACACGTCAATCTCCGCATTCAGCATCTGAACCGATAGCCTGCAGCAGAGGTTTTACTGCGATGCAATATGGTATCTGAAACGTGAAAAACACTAAAAAACTTTACACGTTTATCTAACCATACACAGCTGCCATAATTTCCATCAAAGCTTTTATGGCGTTGTAACCTAAACTGGCACGGCAAAATGAACTAGAACCAGAAAATGGTTTTATGGACACCGAGTGTGAGTGTAGTGCCCCTGAAAGAAAACATGAACCAGTGTCCCAAGTGCGCAGGTATATGGGCTTTAGAGAATCCAATGAATGCCACAGCGTCAGTGGCATTTAACGTCGCAATTAACGTGGCCTGATAAGGTTTTTCCACCTTTTAAATAGTTTAGCCCTCCGACTCGAAAAGAAAAATACTGTGCTTCTTCTCAAACTTAGTTACCTCTCACTACATAAAACTATCACATTATCAAAACTAATCATTTCATTCGGAATTATCATAATTGCCAGAATTAAGTGTTAGCTCATGTTCGTCGTCACTCTTTAAAATTTCCACAATGTCTTTGAATGTTTAGTTCTGGGACAAGCCGGTTTCCTCACGATATTTCCCTTCACCGTTATGAGAGCAGTGGTGATGAATTAAATTACAAAAAGTAAAGCGCCTTGCTCGGGTTCGAACCCACGACCTAAACGACGTTCCATAGTGTTAGGTACGACACTGTAACTATATTGTTCTTACGTCCAAACAATAATAGCCAGCCAAGGCTAGCCAAGGGCTATTGCCAGTTATAGTAGAATGATTACTCTTCAACAACACAAACTTGACCAGCGATAACTAACATGAGATTATGACCTGACACGGGCCAAGCTGTAAACAAAACCAGAATTTTCAAAATGAAAACAACTCACCAGATAGGCATAAAGATCCGTCTGTATGTATATTTCTACATGTACACACACTTCTCCTTGACCTGTCCAGCTCCTTGGTTGTTGCTAGCTTCCTTGCTGCTCCACTTCGGACTGTTTTTTTTTCATTGTTACAGTGTTTGAGGGTAGTCAAGTAGTCGTTTATGTAGTTAATGTAAGTCTGAAATAGCCAAGTCAGAGGTCTGTGGGGTTCCCAGAGGCGGCTTCATTAACTCTGACACCAGAGGTGGCCACATCCTCACACGAAAAGAAGGTTAGTCACAGAAAACTCGACGACTCCTTAAATTGGTCCCACGTTGTTTCTGAATAGGTTATCTTCGACTACCATTTAGACGGGCAGCCCTTAAGCCCTTGACTACTGCATTATGTTTTGGAGAGACCAAAGCAATACGACGCGGACGCCGACGGTGTAGTGTGCCACCCGATCGCGCATTGAACTAAATGGATGATTGATTGATTGGATTCGGGTTTTTCGGTGTTGAATTCTACGGCACTTGCTAAGTTCTTAGCGCATGCTCTTGTTGCACTATAAAAACGAACCACTTTATCCACTGTTATTTGTTTTTACGTGTGATCTCATTAGCACGACTGAATCCCACTTCTGATGTCGCATCATACCTATCGCGGTGGCGGATAGATGCAAACCATCGGGCAGTCAGGCTGTATTCCCTTAGGTTAAGACATCGTGTGTTGTGTGTTGTGGGTACAATCGTGAATATGAAATCACACAAATTATTCGATACACTGCATTTGCTCAAATAGTCACATTTACAAACTTTGCTAACATTACGGATCGGCAGTGATTCGACGAGGACTTAGCTTGAAGGCGATCCAACCTATATTGCCTTTTTCTGCGGTCCCAACCACGCAAGCGGTTAGAAAAAGCGTGAAACCTTAGTAGTTCTTGATTCGCCTCC
Organism: Orthosia incerta; assembly: GCA_948252205.1. Lineage (NCBI taxonomy): Eukaryota > Metazoa > Arthropoda > Insecta > Lepidoptera > Noctuidae > Orthosia > Orthosia incerta. The sequence goes on from OX411746.1 coordinate 26,455,312, forward strand.
GGGTAGCGTGCTCGTGATTTGTTTTGATGTCCGTGCTATTGACCAAACTTCTATCACGTAATATTTTAGTATTTCACGTAAAGATTGGACAAGAAGCCATAAGGATACCTTGTTGACTGACTAATATACGTAGTTTGTGGCAGACTGGCAATAATCACTATCAGAAATTTACTAACCTTTTGCAGTGGTTCTGAAAAATCATAGTTCAAACTTTGGACGTTCAGCTCTATTATCAACCATACCAACTAGAAAATTATACCAACTAAAAAACAACAACGGAACAGTGTATGATTCAATTGCATAAACAAAAAGAGAAGAAGAAGATATAATAAAACAATACTATTTATATTATGAGCAGAGATGGGATCATGCAAATAGCCACAAACTTTTACCAGCAATTGTATGCATCACAAGATATCACAAACCAGGAAAAACTAACCGAGGAAAGAGTTTCTCAAAACAATGACGAAGTACCAATATTTAATATAAATGAAATCGAATGCTCGTTAAAGTTATTAAAACCCGAAAAAAGCCCAGCATCTGATGGTATTACAAACGAAATGCTAATTGCCGGTACAAACGCTCTCACTTCACCACTAACAAACCTATTCAATTTAATACTATCAACAAAAGAAATACCTAAACAGTGGTCGTGCTCAGATATCGTTTTGCTTTTCAAAAAAGGAGACCCGAAATCAATATCAAACTACAGACCAATCAGCCTCACGTCGTGTGTCTACAAGGTGTTTGCATCGACTCTACTCCGACGTCTTACTAGTATCTTGGATGAACATCAGCCAGTAGAACAGGCAGGTTTTGTAAAGGGGTTTTCGACAACAGATCACATCCACACTTTGAAACTTATCATTGAAAAATACAATGAATACGACCTACCTCTCTACATATGCTTTATTGATTATAGCAAAGCATTTGACTCTATATCCCACAGTGCAATTTGGAGAGCTCTATCAAGGCAAGGAGTGAACCATGACTATATCAATATATTGAAGGAAATATACAACAAAAGTAACGCTAGAATTAAAATAAATAATTATGGTTCAGCCTTTGAAATTGGAAGGGGAGTGAAACAGGGCGACCCCTTATCTCCAAAACTCTTCATTGCAGTACTCGAAGAAATATTCAGAACACTTGACTGGGAAGATGGAGGGATAAACATATATGGCAACCGCCTCTCGCACTTGCGATTCGCGGATGACATAGTACTGCTCTCGGAAGACCCAAAAGAAATGGAATTCATGATACAGTCACTCAGCAAAGAAAGCAGGAAAGTAGGTCTAGAAATTAACTGGGAGAAAACTAAATTAATGACAAATAGACAAACCATAATTATAAAGTCAGACTCAACAGAAATCGAATACGCCGAAGACTATATTTATTTGGGACATTTAATATCCTTCAAGTCATGCAATGATAAAGAGGTAGAGCGAAGAATCAAAATAACCTGGAACAAGTATTGGGCAATGAAGGAGGTATTCAAGAGTAATCTACCAGTTACACTAAAAACTAAAGCTATGCAGACATGTTTAGTACCCTGTCTCACTTACGCTTCCCAAACATGGCCTTTGTCAACAAAACAGACTCATAAGGTCAAAGTGTGCCAAAATAGCAAGTCTCCTGGGCCTTAAGCTAAGCGATAAAGTGAGAAATGAAGACGTCAGAAAAATTACCAAGGCAAAAGACATAGCAAAAACCATAATGACCCAAAAATGGAAATGGACTGGGCATGTCCAAAGATCACTAGGGAACAAATGGTCCAGAATTGTCACTAATTGGTACCCTATTCACAAGAAAAGACGGAAAGGAAGGCCATTCAAAAGATGGAGTGATGATATAGTTGCCACGGTGGGAAATACCTGGAGCAGACTGGCAAGAGACAGAGCGAAATGGAAGGAAATGGAGGAGGCTTTCACCGCCAGAGCGGTCCTTACAACAAAACGCTCTAACGCAGTTTAATAACATATACTAACAAACTAGAAAAAGTATAATACTAACACTACAAATACTGTTTAGAATTAATGGAAACTATGTGTAAGGAATAAATAAAGCTTTATTAAAAAAAAAAAAAAAAAAAAAATATATTATGAACTAGCTTCGCTCCCGTCATCTGCCTGCCAACCCTACTTTAAATGCACAACGCCATCTATCGAATAGCGAGTTCAACCGTCCGAGTAACTGAATTGCGTGAGCTGTGATAATTTTACTTCTTGAACACTTTAAATTCATCTAACTTTTGATAGAGTGAACCGATTGCGATGAAACAAAAACTAAGTAATTCTTCAAGATACGCACAATTTTTATGTATAAAAGTTATCTAAATTGGTTTCTTACATTTCACGTGATGCGTGCACAAATAAACAGACAAACAGACAAAAATTCCAAAAATGCTAGAAATGGGTTCTGTTGGTTATCCTTTAACACCCTGGCTATTTTTTTTGGATTTTTTTTCGATTTAAAAAAATATTTTTCTACCGATTTATTATATGTATTGATTGATTGATATATATGTCACGTCGAGGTACCTATGAATTATAGGACCACTATCATCAACTGCAATCCCTAGAGGCAATTCCTTCATTCTTCATAGGAACGGGTGAACTTCAGTAACACACATCACTGGTTTGAAACTCGAAAGTATTTATTTGACTTAGTTACAGGCACTTTGAGATTTCATTCGAACTTGAAGCTAAAACCACATGGTATGGCTCTCTGGGTCGCAAATCCCTAGTCGATCTCTGGAGAAGACTCAGCAAGAAACTCCAGGACACTCTTTTAAATCTTTTTATAGTTTACACAATCACTTTATGACAATTAGCGTTACATGTTTATTAGGTTTTCAAACATCTAATCAATCAGATTTATTAAACAGTTATTATTTTACACACACAGTACGCGCGATGCGCGTTCTAAGTGGACGGGACTTCCATATTGTTTTTGTGTAGACACTTATTACTTGGATAGTTGAATAAACCTAGCAAACAATACTAAAATGCTGCTCAGTTAATTATTTTAACATTAAACAATCCCAGTACTCACAAATACAAAATTGTTCGTAGATTCTTACAAAAATAGTCACCTCATCACAAAACTATCCAAGTTTCCGGTGATTTGAATATCTTACTAATCAGAAGGTTTCTCATTATTACATAGCTGTCTAAAATAGTCTTATGACTATCTAGTATTTAATCAAGTACTAAAATTTGTTTAGTTCTCGTATTAAATCTATTTATTGGTAATCGAAATTATAACATCCGCCATTGTTGACAACTTTTCGTAATCAGAATAACATTAAGTCATAATCAAACATATTTACTTCGTCAAATGTGCAATAGTTAAAATGAGAACAAATCCAAAAGTCCTACAATAAGTGTTCCTGTTTTATTTAAACATTGAAATTAGCACAAATGATCTTCATTCAAACGAATCAATAACTAATTCCACAATAAGCCAATAGATAGCGCTGAACCCGAAAACCAACATAAATAGACATTCAAATAGTTCTAGCGTTATCTCAGAGATGACAGGATTATCGAGTTGTATTAATTGACAACTAAAATGATGAATTATGATAATGAATGAGCAAATTCACGCCTACGCCGCGATATATGTATACTGACCAGTTTGATTTTGTCATCGAAAGGGTCGTATAACCACTGAATCTGTATTTACGAGTTCTTGCTTCTAACTTATTATGCTTATTTTTACCCGGCTGCAAGGAAGGGGTTATGTTTTTCGCGCGAATCTTGTATGTTTATATGTATGTAATATTCTTATTACCTCGTATCTTGCAAACCACTTGACGGATTTTTATAATTAAGATATGGTTATATAGGTTCTACTGGTTTTGGTCATCCAGCTCGCGAATTTGTATCCTCCGACTGCACAGCAAGATTTTCTTCTTGTTAACATCTTTTAAGTTCGCTCTTGAAGTAGTCGGGTTTTTTGATTTTATTAACTTTTTTATATTATTGATAGGCTTGCGTTTGACCTCTATCTCACATGATAGTAAACGATGATGTGGTCGACGATGAGGCACGCTTGCCTAAAATAAACTTGTCAAGAAAACAGTGCAAGTAACCTCTATTCTAATTTTGTATTTTCTCTTCCTCAGGTCCAGTTCGGCATAATCTTCCTTCACAACTTGTCAGCCCTTTACCAAGACTGCGGTTATCCAAAGTGGATTTCTTTCGCGCTTTGCGTCCAAAGTCTGAATTTCCTTTATATGTTTGGGAACTTCTACTATATTAATTACGTAAAGGACGCAAAAAATGACAAAACAAATGAAAGTGTTACATCGCTAACTGGCAAGGGCAAAGTAAACTAAACTGTATGGCTTATGTTTAAGACTGCTTTTTCAGGGAGTTATGCTAGTCGTAGATTCCAAGGACGATGGTTAGGTTGCGACTAGATGTGATTCATGGCTACCGAATGCATATTTACCGATTCTTAATTCTGTTGTGACCGATACAGCTCTGACAAATATTAACTTTATAAGGCCGACGATATGCTTTCGGAAATGTCTTTGATTTTGCAAATATCATGTTTTGTACATATGTTTTCAATAGGGCTGTTGGTATGCTCAACTTAACTCAAACTGGAAATGGACAGCGATTGGATGGCTTGTTTTTTTTTACATTAACGTGCTCAATTCCAAGATCCTAGACGCTCCAAAAGTTACCGAACTCTTTTAACTTAAAATCAGTGGAATTGAGTAGTGTTAGCATGTACCTTCTTGGAACGTACTCGTACTTGCTAAATTGAACTTTCACTTTCATTCAATACCTACCAAAAATTTTACGTAGAAAGAACTCAGTAACGCAATATTTATAAGTCTATTGTTTTAGAAATTATTCATGTATTTTATTAGTTAGGTAGTTATTAATATCCGAATTTAATTATTGTTCATATTTTTTATTTTTATTTTGTACACCTACCATTATTGTGTCCTTTCGAACCCAAAGGTTGGCTGGTAAAGAATGCCTTGCTGCATTAAGTCCGCCTATGTATAACCATTGTATATGAAGTTTAAATAAATAAATGAATAACGTCTGGGACATCTGGGCTCTTATTCTATTACGTACACATAAATGCTATGCTGTAGAATCATATGCCAAACTCGAGAGTGGTGATTGGTTGGCAGTTGATTAGTAGGTGTAGCCAATTTTGAGTTTGAGTTGAGTATGAGCATCTGGAATACGTTCCTTAGAAAACAAAAAGGTCTCACTCGTTTTCTTAGTCTTATCACATTATGTGTGATCGACTTGCCTGGTATTCTTTACAATCAAACAAAAAGGTATTGAGAAAAAATAAAACATCAAATTTGAAGCCTGCTAACTGCGTATTTTATTTTTAACAGGTTCATAGTAACATTTAACAGGTTCACAGTCCCATGACGCACATTATAGCATTTGTGATTGTTTTAACTATTATTTTTGCTATGTGGAAAGTGAACCTGTTAAGTGAGTTAATCCAACCAGGTTAGAATTCCAAGTTAGACAAAGTAAGAGAAGTATGAACAATATTTTCTGTGAGTCACATCTCATCGCGAATAGTAGTTTGTAATGTAGTCTTATGAAATTATTAGTTAAGTAGGAACTGTTCCTAATATTATGAAATAAGTGTTATTGTTACTCGAGCCTTCTATGTACTAGTTCCAATTCTAGTTATACCTCTTATTAATAACAATATAATCAGAAAGACCAATGTACGCTGCAAAGAAAATAAACGATTTGAGTTTTTTTATTTCTTATTTTTGTGCCTACCTTATTATTTAGCTGGTGAAGTCAAATATTATGAGAACATCCACATACTATTCTAAAGTAAATTAATTGAATCGTCTTGACTTAAGAGGAAACGGGAGCACAGAGCGCCGACTGAATTTCCTTAGTAAAAAGTCATAATTCGAGGTTTGGCTCTCGTCTCTTTCCTTCTCCAATATTGGACCAATTTAAAAGATATTCTATAATCTGGTAAAATAAGATATATACTACTCTCACTTTACACAGAAAGAGGAGCCCCGCAGCGGGGCTCCATCGACTTTGTTGCTTAAGGTTACACTAGTCGAAACTGTTTCCATACAAACGTAGTCTAGGGATTATTCCACTGTTTGACGATGTACGTTCAAAATAAAAAGAGATATCAATTTGTCTCATCATTATCTAGCCCTGTATGGAAGCGAAAAAGTAAAAAAAGAAAATATTTGAAAGTTATGAGCGTTGAAAGTTCCGCATTTCGACACTAATTTTAACGCATTTTTGGGCGCAAATAAATACGATAAGAAGACGGAAAATTGCAAAACGGCCCCCATATAGGGATAGATTAGTAGTTCAACAATGCATATAATTTAATTTTGAACAGATAGATTTAGTCGTTTTTTCATGATATCTAGACTGCCAAAGGTCTGTTTATAAAATTTCGCGCGCTCGGTTTCGTCCTAAATCATTATCCATTTCGCTACAAATTTGCAAAAGTGTGTATTCGTACGCGAACTAGCTTCTTACTGCTCATCACAGCATCTACCTCTTCCGCACGTGTTGTCGGTTGATATAAAATGCATTTTAACCCCGCGCATAAAATTGTTCGTGCCATTGACTAGTGTACCCTTAAATAGTAATTTTACTTACCTTTTCTATATTAAAACCAATTTCAACATTAAAATAGTAAATAATTAATCTACCTACTGTTATTTACAATATTCAAATGTAAGTGAATTGTATTCTTATGTGAATAAAGAGTGTTTATTAAAGGGCCCAATAAGTGATGGGAATTATCGGCATGCCCAGTCAATTTAATTATTTCAATATTTTTTTGGGCATTCATTGGGCATTTTTCAAATTGCCCGGACATTATGTACAATGCCGTATCTTATGTACACTTGGTCCATAACATAAAGACACGGGAGCAACCTTATTTAACTTTATTATAAGCCTTTTGTGTCTTACTGCACAACAAAGACCTTCCGTCGTCGGTGTCAAATCCTTCTTATTTTTTTTTTTTTTTTATAAGAAAACGTTGCACCACACTAGGAATTTCTTCCTGTATCGTGGGTGCGTTTTACAAACATATAAGCTCACTTACACAACACCCAGAGCCGGAATAACTATCTGTAGGTCATACAAATATACCCTTGTTCCGGGTGTCATTCTGAATTTCGACAGTTATCCGTGCGGGAATCGAACCCGCGACACGCAGCGCAGCAGTCAATCGCTCAACCACTGCGCCAACCGTGCGCCCAAAAAATGCAAATGTAAATGCCAAAGTATTACATACAGTTTTTCACTTTTTAGGCTATAGAGTTCTAAAAATACTCAACTTCAAATTCCTAATTCAGAAATTGGGTGTTAGTATTGAGTAGCATTTAAGTATCCGGCTGTAAACAACACGAAACCTACGTGTTATTCATTACACAGCAGTCACGTTTTACAACATCATAGTTGGCAGACAGATAAACGATCATTGTTTCTTATTTTTTGAAGAAGAAGGAGGATCACTGCCATGTCTGTTCGTGAACTTGTTGATAAGTTTGTGTGTATAAATAATCCAGTGTAAAGTTTAGTGCTTGTCCAAAATGAATGCACGGTAAGAAAGGTGGGACCAAGCGCGGTGGTAAGGGGGCAAGGTAAGGTGGCTACAGTGCACCGCGTGGTTTCGGGAGCGGAACGAGAGTGGGAGTGGAAGCGGTAGCTGAAATGGGAGGAGCGAGAGCGGGACATTCGTCCACTGCTTATCCAGGCATTGTTATTACAGAGCTCAAATATTGCATTTAGCGACCTTTCCCATGGATCTTCATGATTCGATGAACGCGAACCTACACAATAATTATCACAGCGTTAAGCGATTTTTAACACGCTTTTATTAGCTTGGTATGTATCTATGTAACTATGTATCTATGTATCAATGTAACGGAATCTTTGAACGTGATTTTCACCCACTTCAAAACGTCGGATTGATTTGAAACTTTGCACACCTATCAATTGATTGACAATGCAATAATTTAGTCAAAGTCAAAGTACTTTTGAAAGTCAAACAAAAATTAAAATTAACAAGTAATAAAAGTTGATTCTACCGTGCGCGTTTAAATTGTTTGCCCCATTAGCCTTACCAAGATCTTCAGGATTAGCGACTTTTTAGTTCAATTTACCATTAAAGCGTGTTTTTTAGTTTTTAGAACTACAATTTATTATTGTGAAATTGCAAGTACATTGACATTGAAGTTGAAGCAATGTGATGCAATTTGACCAATTTGAACTTGACAGTTTCTTAAGAATTGGTATTTGTAAGATATCGATATATACAGAGTGGGCCAAAACTCGTAGATCAAAAGAAACTGCAATATTTGGGGCTATTTGCAGTAGGTATTAAAGTATCAAAAACAAAAAGGATTTTTTTTCTACTTTGTTTTTACTTCTAATAATCCCAACTATCGCCCGCAGCTGTTATCGTAGCCTGTAAAATTATTCGAATTTATACTCGTATAGCTGTGTGGACGTTTTTCTGTAAGTACCATCACAGTCTGAAGTCTCAACTTCACGAAACTATAGCATAGAAAAACAGTCACACAAACGACCTTCTTCTATAGACGTAATAAACCAATGAGAACGCGACATGGCCGCAACGTCTTACTATTAATCATAAAACAGGTGGGTGATGATGTTTCAAATCCACCTACATCTGTATTGTAATATAATACAATCGTTCACCTAAACTTCATATCATTGTGGTTTTTTTTTCATCTCATGTTCTCAATAGATAAAGGTAGATTTTAAATGGGCCCGTAACTTAACTTCGAGAGTCATATATTCGATCAATGGAAAGTCGACTGAACGATTGTTCGAATGGAATTTATTGCGAAACAACCTTTTATCGCCATACGCTACTTCGACTGAACGATTCATCGAATATTTATTCATCGATAGACTGCTCTTACGAATGAGTTTTAGTTATTTTATAGTTTAATCATTGAAATAAAATTACATAATTAAAGATTTTTCGTCAAATATTATTTAATACATAATCGAGGAAATCACAATGAGTAGTCGAACTATTGATTTTCGAAATTGGGACTGTGTCGAAATAATTAACTGTCGAAATTCAGAATGACATCCCAAATGAAGGGAAAAAGGTCTAAACCATTTCCATTACAATTATCGCACACAATTAAGGTATTCAAAAACCTTTTCGGTGCTCTAGGGTTCTTTGATGCCCTGAGAACTCCACTAATAATCCAAACATAAAATAAAAATCAAATAAAAAATATCCAATAAATCAAAATCAAATAATAAATCATTTAAACGTTGTTTTGTTTTTAAAGTAGCAAATGTAAGCCATCGACCTCATGAAGTCAAGCCTGTCCATGTGTTCCTGTTGATTTAAAAGTTATTCAGTTTTTCTTCTTTCCCAATCTGTTTTTAGGGTTCCGTACCCAAAGGGTAAAAACGGGACCCTATTACTAAGACTCCACGATCCGTCTGTCTGTCTGTCTGTCCGTCTGTCACCAGGATGTATCTCATGAACCGTGATAGCTAGACAGTTTAAATTTTCACAGATGATGTATGTATGTTGCCGCTATAACAACAAATACTAAAAACAAAATAAAATAAATATTTAAATGGGGCTCTCATACAACAAACATGATTGTTTGCCGTTTTTGCTGTAACGGAACCCTTCGTGCGCGAGTCCGACTCGCACTTAGCCATTTTTATTTTTGGTAGGACTCATCTTGGGCTCTATTTTTTTCTATAATCAACTCATTATTTTTTGTTCTTTTTCCATTTCTTGTATGGTTTTATATCTAGGAGCCCATTCCAGCAGTGATTTCATGATTCGACTGAATTTTGGGCATTAGGCGTGTTTTATTCCAAACGATCATGCAAAAAGAATGTGACCCGAATTTCCTCTGGCTTTAAGTACGCCAAAACAGGTATGTGCCTTATTTTATGTGCGAATCTTATGTCTTTACATCTTTGTTGGATATGTTTCCAAATCAATTGGCGAAGATGAATGATGAAGCTCGATGGCTTATATTTCCACTTTAAATAATAAAACAACGTTTAAATTATTTATTATGTGATTTTGTTTTTTTATTAATATTTTATATTTGGATTATTAGTAGAGTTCTCAGGTCGTTAAAGAATCCTAAACAACCGAAAAGGTTTTACCTTAATTTTGTGCGAAAATTTTAACGTATATTTTTTTTTATTGTATACCGTGTTCCCTTCATTTGTGCTTTATTATCTTCCTTTTCACCAAATTGCATGTTTCTAAATCTACGGGAAGAACGTACGATATGTTAAATGTTGTTGATTTCCTTTTCCAAGTTTCAAACCAACAAGATGTTTTGCAAGTGAATTTGTAGGTACGTCACTGCGCACTGTTTACTGAACTAAAAATACAAACATAAAAAGAAACGTTTGAGTTTTGCTCGGCAATACTTAGTTTTCAACTGGGGCACTATAGTAGTAGAAAAAGGAATACTTCATTTATGACGTAAATGCACAATAAATAATACACTTTGGTCTGACAACAATGTTATCCATACAACAGAATCAGGTAGAAGTTTGAATAAAATGTGGGGGTAGATAATTGCCATAGGGCCTAACTTTTAACGACATGCTGTGCAAAATAATTAAGCTATAATAATCTTTTTAATATAAATAAATCAAAAAGTTTTAAGGAAATTTATTTTTATTACTATAAGTATTCAATTGGAATATTTTGTGTAAAAAATATTGAAAGAAAACTAGTATATTTGGCACGCACAGATACACAGAATGTAGGTACAAAAAAGGGAACTGTGATTGTGTCATACTATTGAAATCAACAATACATACCATTATAAAATAATAGTAAACATTTAATATTGTGTTGAGGTCAAGTTTCAATCCTCTTTTCCTTGTTAAAATTTTCGGGAACGTATCGTTACTTAGCTATATCGGCGTTACGGGAATCGCGAAATGAGTACTTGTTTTACTTCGTGTTGGAGTTAGTTTATTAAATATAAATTACAAAGAGTAAGGGTGCCGACCGACCGCTCCTCTAGACCGAATAAGACTGAATGAATGCTTCTACACAATTGTTGAATACTGGGATAACTGTCGAGTCGGCACGTTACAAACTACAATACAAAGGTTTTTACAGCTATAATGGGTTGCACAATAAATATAGAAAGTTATACATTAACAAAAGAACCGTCGGCATCACCTCACAAGCCCTACGCTAAATTCTTAAAACTAAGATAATAAACTCAGTGTTCCACAGGAGGGTCCCTTGCACATTACAATAAACATAACATCTGTGTGCAGGCCGTGAGAATCCTTAAAATAGCGGTAATTTACAGTTAACTTAAAATATTATTTATATGCAAGTTCCCTAAAGTAATACCTATTCTATTAATAAACAATTAATGGAGTCGCTACAGTACTCCCCTGCCAGTGATCGAGATCACGAAAAATTGGCCTGGTAGTAATCAGGAAATCGTACACGTCTACCAGACTTTCGCGGCCCCTGCGGTTCAGGAACCAGAGGTACAGATGGTGAACATTGGGGAACTGATTCAGATGCGGTTTGAGAACGTGAAGTGATTTCGGGAGCGAGATCTACGACAATATTAGTAGCGCTGTCCGGATGACAATTAGAATCCCTTAAGAAATAAGCTGGCTTTATCGATTGATACCGTAACCTCGCGGCCACGTATATCTAATACGAATGTTTTATCCTTCCTAGAAATAACTCTGTAAGGGCCGTCATAAGGTTGCTGTAATGGAACTTTGACTGCATCGTTCCGCACCAACACGTGAGTAGAGGTATTAAGGTCGTTGAAAATGAAAGTGCTTTTCTTTACGTGTTGGGTACTAGCGACAGGCTTGAGCTTATTAAAATGCGATCGAAGCTCTTTAGCAAATTCTGCCTGCGTCGTTTGGTTAGTCGGATTGTCACCTAAAAATTCTCCGGGGAGGCGTAAGCTCTGTCCGTAAACTAACTCTGCGGATGTGCTTTTCAAGTCCTCCTTCCAAGACGACCTAATTCCTAGCAAAATGGTAGGGAGAATTCGCGTCCAACTACTGGTTGCTGCATTGTGACACTTTAGTGCACTCTTTAATTGACGGTGGAAACGCTCGACCATGCCGTTAGCTGCAGGGTGATAAGCCGTCGTTCGAAAATGTGCCGTACCGGTCAGGGTATTGAGATCTCTGAATAGGTTTGACTCAAACTGTCTTCCTCTATCTGTTGTGATTCTAAGTGGTATGCCAAAACGAGCAATCCAATTGGAATAAAATACACGGGCTACTGTGTTGGCTTCTTGATTGACAATGGGAATAGCTTCCGGCCATCTAGTAAATCGGTCTACACAAGTAAGACAATAACGGTATCCCTCAGAATTGTAACAGGGCATTACTACGATGTCAATATGTACATGCTCAAATCGAGATGACGGAAGTGTAAATGTTCCCGGTGTTGTAATGACGTGACGAGACACTTTTGACCGTTGACAATCAACACATGCTCTGGCCCATAACTTACAATCAGAATTTATTGATGGCCAAACAAATCGTTTAGTGATAAGCTTAGTCGTTGCCGTGCTACTTGGATGGGAGGTATTATGAAGCATATTGAAAACGGACTTTCTGAATGGTTCCGTAATAAAAGGCCTTGCTGTTAAGGTAGAGAAGTCACAAAAAATTGGTTTGTCTGACTCTGGCAAATGTACAAGACGTAATTTAAGGGACGAGTTTCTAATGTCAATTAAGCTTTTAAGCTCCGCGTCATTGTGTTGCGAAGATGCAAGAGCTTTCCAGTCTATCTCCGTACATACTGATTCTATGCGAGACAGTAGGTCAGCCGTAATGTCTGAAATGTTTGACCGCAGCGTATATTGAGAGTAATTCGCGGTCATAGGCTGAATATTTCTGGTCAGGGGACGTAAGTTTCTTAGAAAAGAAAGCAATTGGTTGCCATTCATTACCGATTTTCTGTTGTAAAGCCGCGCCTATGGACATGTTGGAAGCGTCACAGAAAATAGCAAGTTCGGCATCGGGCTTTGGATGCACTAACAACGTTCCTTCAGCTAAGCTGTCTTTGCACATCTTAAAGTCACGCTTAGCTTGGTCGTTCCAAAAAATAGGTGTTTTTCCTTTTTTGTTGCCGCACAGTAATTCATGTAAACTAGCTTGGCTACTCGCTGCATTAGGTACGCACCGTCTGTAAAAGTTCAACATACCTAGGAATTGGCGTAGCTGCTTTGCGGTGGTTGGTAAGGGGTAGGTACGTATTGCTTCAACCTTTTCGGGGAGCGGACGTGTACCTGCTGATGACACTTGGTAACCTAGGAAATCAACTTCAGACTTCCCGAACACACACTTTGCGGGGTTTATTACTACTCCGTATTTCCTTAACCTATCAAATACAGTCTCTAAGTGTTTTAAATGTTCCGTTTCGTCACTAGACGCGATTAAAATATCGTCTATGTAGCAGTACACAAAATCAAGTTCACATAACACTTCGTCCATAAATCGTTGAAAAGTTTGTGCTGCGTTACGCAAGCCAAAAGTCATAAACTTAAACTCGAATAAACCGAAGGGCGTAGTTATTGCTGTCTTTGGAATTGTACTCCTCGACGATAGGGATTTGGTTAAACGCACGCACTAAATCTAGTTTTGAGAACACTTTTTTTTCACTTAAGCACTGGGCGAAGTCTTCAATATGTCGCACTGGGTATTGGTCGGGAACTGTTCTTTCATTCAAACCACGATAATCACCGCACGGCCTCCACTCGTATTCACACTTTGGAACCATATGTAGCGGTGAAGCCCACGAACTTTTCGACGGTTGAGCGACGCCTAATTTTAACATCGACTCGAACTCTTTCTTCGCTGCAATCAGGCGGTCCGGAGCTAGACGCCTAGGCTTCTGCGCAACTGGTTGACCAGGTGTAACAATTATGTGGTGTTGAGTATTGTGTTTGACCGTTTTCTGCATAGTCCCATCAAGGCGAGTAATGTCGACATATTGTGCTAACAGATGGTGGTACTGCGTTTCACCTTTAATGGTTTTGATTGATTCAGTTTTGCACCCAACTACCTGCCCGTTAACGGTACACTGGGTGGTAGCATCTACAAGTCGTCGGTTGCGCGCATCGACCATTAAATTATAATGTGCTAAAAAATCGATTCCAATGATTGGTTTTGATACATCTGCCACCACGAACATCCACGGGAAATCTCTGCGTAAACCTAGGTTAAGCGTGAGTGGAATCGTACCATATGTAGCGATTTGTGTGCCATTAGCGGCCACTAACCCATAGGCAGACATTTGGCGAGCCGTATGAATCAGTGACTTTGGATAAAAGGTTTGGCTCACGACATGCAGAACGTGGTGGTAACAAAGACGGATGCCTCATTGAATCACCTTGCGGATGTGGCAGACCTCATTAACGAAAACCACCAGCTACGATCTAGCCGAAATACCTGCGCCACTGTAGCCGCTGCGCAACAAGAGCCCGCACCGCCGCCTGAAGGACGAATCATGTTGCAGAGGGAGTACTGTAGCGACTCCATTAATTGTTTATTAATAGAATAGGTATTACTTTAGGGAACCTGCATATAAATAATATTTTAAGTTAACTGTAAATTATTATTTATATGCAAGTTCCCTAAAGTAATACCTATTCTATTAATAAACAATTAATGGAGTCGCTACAAAATGAATAATGAATATATAAAAAAATTAAAGATAGTCACTAATGTATAACAAAATAATAAATTTATTAAAAATAATACAATAACTATCGCGACAGGCATATTTTATGTAAAACTCAATATGTCCTACTATTTATTCCAACAGTATAAATAATTTTAATAAACGATATTTAAAAACTTTTATTTTTATTTCATACCTAAGTAAAGTTTGCATACTTTTCGCGCAATCTTTATGCATAGTTTCTTACAAACAATGTGTGTAGGATACCCAAAAAAAAAAATGTGATGTTGTTTTGGCTGCCGAGATTCGAACATGTCACCCGATTTAAAATAGCATAGCCTCACAACTCAGCCATGACTAGTTCGATAACATTGCCGAATTTTAGGACTACGTTTGAGCAGGCTCGTGGACACCATTCCTGTGCGGGTTGATTATGAACATTGAGGGGTGACTGCAATTTTGACCCATGTCTGTACATAATATTTTGAATAGAGTAAAACCCAAAATCAGTGAACCAGATATAAACTTTGGAAAATACCTGCATGACATGAAACTTTATAAGTGAGGAATAATTTATTTGAGTTTGTTATTCCCGCCGCGACGCTTACTAGTTGGGTTAGTTACATTTGAAATTACTTCGCGGTCTGACGCTCGGCCGGTCAATTCTTTAGACATTTCACCTTGATGACTTAGCTGAAGTTTAAAATGAGCTGTTTGTACTAACCTTTGGTATTTTTTTTATAGTCTACTAGCTTCTGCCCGCGGCCTCGCCCGCATTCAAAGTTCAAAAAGAAAATGCTCCGATCGCCACCAAACTTTACAGGATTATCCGCTGGGTCAATCTTAAGATTCTCTAATAATGTCAATAATATCGGTCTATCCGTTTCGGAGTCTATAAGGAACATACATATGTACGTACTTTCTCTTTACCACTATCTCACCTGATGGTAAGCGATGATGAATGTTCAAATAACTTGCTTCTAATTAACATAATTATGTAATGATACTGCTTAGAATACAATGATTGGCGGTGCATAAAACGAAAATTGTACCTATTATAAAGAGCAAGTAACATTACTAAAGTACCTTTATTGCTTTCCAAAACTTTATTCTGCGTAATTCCTATGTTAGTTCATTTTACAAAAAAAAAAAAAAATAACAAGCTGTGGCGACACTTCAGTGTGGCCTAAACTTATTCACGAGTGCACGTTTTTCGGCTGAACTTTTCGCTGTTAGTTCACAATTTCAACTAACTAATTATCTGTGTCGTCAACAATTCTAATATCAATCATGCTCTGATAAGTAAGTAGCTAGAATATGACTTATTCAATTTTATTACAACAGATAGATTTAACAATCTCTTAAGGTAACAATGCAATTTCTTAGTTAAGGGAATCAAGTTCAAGTACCCAAGCAATGAGAGCAGTCATGGTGACCCAGAGGTAACGGTCGAGTTAGTGTCGTAGGTCGTGGGTTCGAACCTGCAAAGTAATGCGCCTGCCTGGCGCATTACTTTGTGAAAATTATTTCATCACCACTACTCTATAACGGTATAGGAAAACATTTTGAGGAAACCGACATGTTCTAGAACCAAAAATTCGAAGACATGTGATATCCCTCAACCCGCACTGGGCCCGCCTGGTGGATTATGGCCCATACCCACTCTCACAGAGCGGAGGCCTATGTCCCAGCAGTGGGAACGTTAAAAGGTTGATGATGCTGATAATGATGACTCAAGTAACGATTTATGGACTGTGTCTAACTGCCGCACTCAGAGACATTTAATGGTTAATTAAGGCGCTACTTAGTAAAGATTTTGTACTAAAAATCTATACTAAGGAGAGATTTAAGTAACCGTTAACGTCTCTGAGTGTGGCAGTAAGACGTTAAAGTTAGAAAGGGGGTAGCGAGCGAGGGGAGGGGGAGGAAACTGAAGAAGATGACGATCATGTTGCGCCCACCCCAAATAAATTTGGATTAGGGCAAAATAATGACAATGCTTAGTACCTGTACCTTATCCAAGAGATTATCATCAGGGTACAGCTAAGGAGTGGAATCCCCTGTGGGAGTCTGTGTTTACCGATAGCTACAACCTAGGGGTATTTATGTGGGGTGCATGTTGAAAGCCTCCACGTGGCGTTCCCTGGGCAACGTCGGCTCCAGCTGCTCACTTTGGGTGGACGGTTGGGGCTGGCGGCTAATTTTCAACACACGAGGAAGGGTCATGGTTCCAATCACAGATCATCGTTGATGGTCTGTGAAGGGAACCGGGCTAGTGACAGGACGGCTAAGGTGGGCCTTCTGACGCCTACGCCCCCCTCTGCTTACAGAGGGTAGGTCGAGAGGGCATAGAAAGGGCAGAAAGGAAAGAAGGATGGAGAAATAGGGACCTCACCCTTTAAAGGAAAAACTAAATCAACTATGGAAAAAGGCCTTTGAAAAAACGTCCCCAGGTGGGTCCCAACTGCTCGGCGGTCGGGGAGTCCCACCCCGCTTCGGCGGGCTGCCCTCCGTATTCTGGGGTGGGCAACAAATGTCTTCTGTCTGTGTCAGACAACAACGACAACCAAACGCGCGATATACGGACACCGATATTTTTAGACGAAGAGGCGATGACTGATGCGGGGTTGGAATCCGACGCCGCATTTGGCGCAAAGGGCCCACAGAGCTCGGAACGCGAAGTTGAAGGGGCCGCTGCGAAGAACATAAGGTTCTTCCGGAAGCGCCCAAGGGGATGGCCTGGGGTCGTTCTCCGACGACGAGCTGGCCTCGGCCCGGAAGATCCCCACCAGTAGGCGTGGGGGCCGAGACAGAGGAGTGGGGAGAGGGCTCACCGACCAGGAGGCTGCCCATCCAGCCGAAAGGCTTGCCGCGGAGGGGCGGCACCCCGGATCGAACAGCCACAGGGCTGTCCTCTCGGGGTCTTCTGGCGTTGAGCTGGACGCTGCTAGTGGCGCCAATTTGGAGCGGGCAGTCAGTTTTGCAGAGGTCGTGGGAGCTGCTATCAGAGATGTGGCCTTGAAGAGGAACAAATCCTCTAAAGACAAGGCCATATCAGCGGCCACGGCCTCCATTATGGCGGCAGCGGAGGCCAATCACGCCGGGCCTCCGTCGGAAGGAATGTCCGAGATGCGGGCGGAGGTCGCCCACTTGAAAGCCGAAATGGAGCAGACCTGGCTGGGCTCCGAGGGGCTTGCCCCCAGGAGATGCCGCACGGGGGAGCGCCGCATGGGCAAGGCCGGCCCGTTCCTGCAGAGGACCGGGTTCTGAACCTGGTGCGGCAGGAGCTGGCTGCCTTTCAAAGTCGGTTTTCTGCACTGGAGGCCATCGTCCTGCGGCCCCCGCTAGCGGCGAGCCAGGCAGCCTTGGGCCAGCGGAAGGCGGCTTCGTTTGCCGCCGCCGCCGCTGCCACGGGCTCGTTGGGACAGGTCAACCGCGGGGCTATGCTGGAACCTTCGAGGTCGGCCTCGGTGAGACTGGGCAATTCTGCCCCCAAAAAGGGCGGAGCGTCTGGACTGGCGACGAGGGCCCCAGCCCAGGCGGTGAGTCAGCCGCCCCAATTGCTTCCGCCTCCTGAATCTCCTGCGGCTGACGCCGAATGGCAAGGGGCCGGGTAGAAGAGAAAGGCGGGCAAGGCAGCGAGGGCGGCCAAAAGGAAGGAGAGGCGGAAGCGGCGCAAGGAGCGAAGCGTCGCGGATAGGCTCCGCGCCCCAAAGTCCGCAGCTGTAGTGATGACGCTACAGCCGGATGCGGAAAAGAAGGGCGTGTCCTACCGCGAGGTACTCGTCAAAGCGAGGGCGGCGGTGAACCTACAAGAGCTTGGCGTCACCGAGGGCATCCGGGTGAGAGTCACCGCGACTGGGGCCCGGATGCTGGAAGTCCCCGGTACGGCCAGCGGCCCGACCGCTGACGCTCTGGCCGAAAGGCTCAGGGCGACCCTAAATGCGGACGAAGCCCGAGTGTCCAGGCCGACCAAGTGCGCTGACATGCGCATTCTGGGCCTGGACGACTCTGTGACGTAGGGGGACGTGGTGGCCGCCGTCGCCAGGACCGGGGGATGCTCTGTCGAGCAGGTGAAGGGAGGCACCATACGTCCTGACGTCACGGGAATGCAAGCCGTTACGGTGAGTTGCCCCATCTCGGCAGCCCTAAAAATAGCTGGGGAGGGCCGAAGGCTCTTGGTGGGCTGGGTTTCCGCGCAGGTGAAACTTTTGGAACCCAGACCCCTGAGGTGCTTTCGCTGCCATGTGGGCAACCAATGCACCTCGGAGGTGGACCGCAGCGATCACTGCTTCCGCTGTGGTCAGCCCGGTCACAAGGCCGGCTCGTGCAATGCCACGCCACACTGCGTCGTATGTGCAGCAGCGGGCAAGCCGGCCGATCACCGGGCTGGCAGCAAGGCCTGCGCTCCACCCGTCAAGGCCAGGGACAAGAGCAAGCCCTCAACCACCGCCGTCACCACCGCAGCCGCCGCCACTGGTGCCGCCACAGCCGTCGTCGCCGCGAAAACTACCGTGGCAGCGCCCTTACAGGGGGCTCAGGAGGAGGCTGATCTGGAAATCACCAAGCTGACATGGTCTCCTGCAAGCGAACATCAACCATTGCGCCGCTGCTCAGGATCTATTGCTCCAAAGCATGGTGCAGTGGTTGATTAACATCGCCGTGGTCGCTGAGCCGTACTTTTTCCCGCCCCGGGAAGACTGGGTGGAGGACATGAGCGGCTCAGTGACCTTAATTTCGTCGGCCTCCGCCGGTACCCCGTCCCTCGAGGGTGACAAAAGAGGACAGGGTTGTGTGGCAGCACGGTTCGGGGAGATTGCCGTGGTAGGGGTATACTTCTCCCCGAACCGAACTCTCACCGAGTTCCACAACTCCCTCGCGGAGTTAAAAGTCGTCGTCGTCGGTCGTATCGATCCATCCCTGTGCTTGTCCTCGGGGACTTCAATGCCAAGAATGTGGCTTGGGGTTCCCGGTATACGGACACACGGGGCAGGATGGTTGAGGACTGGGCTCTGGAGACAGGCTTGGTCATCCTCAACCGGGGTTCTGTCCCCACATGTGTGCGGATGCAGGGTGAATCGGTGGTGGATATCTCGTTTTGCCAGCCCCGCTCTGTCACCGCGTGTCGTCGACTGGCGCGTCATGGAGGAGGTGGAGACATATTCCGACCACCGGTATATCCGGTTCGACGTCTCCACCCAGATCTCGAGCGCGTCGGTCCGACAGACCCTGAGTGGTCCGCGGTGGGCGCTGAAACAGCTGGACCGGGAGCTCCTCCTGGAAGCCTCGATCGTGCAGGCCTGGGTGTCATGGCTTGTGACAAATAAATGTATTTTCTTTCTTTCTTTCTTTTCATCACCGGATAGGCCTGCTGACATCAACGACGAGGCGGAGTGGTTCCAGGAGGCCATGTCCGAGATATGTGACGTGGCAATGCCTCGGGTCCAGCCAGGACGCGCCCGGCGCCAGGTGTACTGGTGGTTGCCGGAGCTTACGGCTCTGCGCCAGGCGTGCGTTGCTGCGCGACGCCGGTACACCAGACACCGCAGGCGTCCGTCAGAGGACGGCCTCTGGATACGGAAGCTATTGAGGTGGACCTGTACGAGGGGTACAGAGCGGCGAGGACTGCCCTCCGAGCGGTGATCAAGCGGGCCAAGGGCTTGCCTCGCGAGGAGTCGCTGGGGACTCTGAACAGGGATCCGTGGGGGCGCCCCTACAAAATGGTGCGGGATAAACTCCGCCACTGACGCAGAGTCTCCGGCCGCAGCTCGTGGAGGGCGTGGTGAGCACTCTGTTCCCTTCGCAAGGGGAACATAGGCCCCCGCCCATGGCTACACCTCTTGCGGTGCCCGATTTGGACCACACAACCGACGACGACGACGATGCTCCGGAGGTGACTGAGGTAGAATTGAGAGTGGCGGTACGTAGGCTAAATGCCAAAAATACCGCCCCAGGACCCGACGGCTTACTTGGGAAAGCCTGGGTCCTGGCCTTGGAGGCTCTCGGGCCTCGACTAAGGGGGCTCCTTAGCGCATGCTTGGAGAGGGGCCAGTTCCCGCTTCGCTGGAAGACGGGGAAACTGGTCCTTATTAAGAAGCCGGGGCGCCCAGCGGACTCCCCGTCCGGCCTATTGTGCTGCTCGATGAGGTGGGCAAGCTCTTTGAAAGAGTTATTGTAAACCGCCTCGTTGAGCAGCTGGTGCGGGTGGGGCCGGATCTAGCGGAGAGCCAGTTTGGCTTCCGCAGGGGGCGTTCTACGGTGGACGCCATCATGCGCGTACGAGCCCTCACGACGGGGGATGCAGTGGCCCGGGGTGGGGTCATCTTGGCGGTGTCTCTAGACATCGCCAATGCCTTCAACACCCTGCCCTGGAGTTGTATCAGGGAAGCACTCCGGTATCACCGGATGCCACCCTACCTCTGTCGCGTGATCGAGGCCTATTTGACGGACAGGGCCGTCATCTACCCCGGTCACCAGGGAGAGTGGAACCGGCGAGAGATGTCGTGCGGTGTCCCACAGGGATCGGTCTTGGGGCCGCATCTGTGGGACATCGGGTACGATTGGGTGCTGCGCGCCGACCTCCCTAGCGGCGTCAGCGTAATTTGCTACGCTGACGACACGCTAGTCCTGGCGCAGGGGAGGTCGCACCAGGCGGCGGCTCAATTAGCGACACGCAGGGTTGCGACAGTCGTTGAAAGGATACGGCAATTGGGACTCGAGGTGGCCCTGCACAAGTCCGAGGCCATGTGTTTTCATGGTCCTCGGAACGCGCCACCGCCGGGTTCCCAAATAACGGTAGGAGGGGTTTACATCGGCGTCGGGTCGACGATGAAGTACCTGGGACTCGTCCTCGACAGCCGGTGGAATTTCGTGGAGCACTTCCGACGTTTGGCTCCCAGACTGGAGCGGGCCGGAGCTGCCCTCAAGCGACTCCTGCCTAATCTAGGGGGTCCAAACGCCTCCTGCCGGAGGCTCTACGCGGGGATCGTGCGGTCCATGGCCCTTTATGAGGCACCGGTGTGGGCGCGTTCCCTGAGAGGGTGACCAGTCCGCCGGTTGAACGCGTCCCAATAGGTCATGGCCATCCGGCTAGTTTGGGGGTACCGCACGGTCTCTGGCGAGGCGGCGAGCCTCCTTGCCGGATTGCCGCCATGGGATCTGGAGGAAAAAGTCCTCGCGCACATTTGGGAATGGCGCGAGGAGGCGAAACGCCGGGGCGAAACGCCGTGGCCGCAACAAATCGCGGCTCGGCAGACAGAGCTCC
The DNA here is from genome assembly GCA_948252205.1 of Orthosia incerta. Taxonomy (NCBI): domain Eukaryota; kingdom Metazoa; phylum Arthropoda; class Insecta; order Lepidoptera; family Noctuidae; genus Orthosia; species Orthosia incerta. The sequence goes on from OX411746.1 coordinate 26,477,288, forward strand.
GGCAGGATCTCATGGCGACATAGAGAGAGCGACTGTCGCAACCCAGCGCTGGGCACGCCACAATTGCGGCAATAAGGCCCCTCTTTGAGGAGTGGCTAGAGAGGCGCCACGGCGTCCTCACCTTCCGCCTGACGCAGGTCCTCACCGGAAACGGCTGTTTCGGGAGGTTCCTGTTCAGGATTAGGCGGGAGGAAACGCCCGGGTGTCACCATTGTGTGGATCGCCCGGAGGACACGGTGGAGCATACGGTGGAGATCTGCCCCGCTTGGGCTGGGCACCGCCTTGTCCTCGTGGAGGCGATCGGCGGTGGCAACCTCTCGCGTCCGGCCCTGGTTCAGGCCATGTTACGGAGCGAGAGGATATGGGAATCTGTCTCCTCCTTCTGCGAAGCTGTAATGCTCGCGAAGGAGCAGGTGGAACGCGTGAGGGAGACGCAACGAAGACGCCCTCACGCCCCTAGCCACCGCAGGAGACGCCCTGGGCGTCGGGAGTCGTGAGCAGATTCCCGGCCACCGTAGGCGCGGGCTTGCGGACGGCGAGTAATGGGTAGCTCGCCGTCCGATAAGGACCAGGCCCGAGTCGACGGCGCGTTGTGTTCCACGCGCGCCTCAAAGAGATGTCAGCAGAACTGACGGGGTCCGCGAGGACCGATGCCTGTCTGGGTCGCGGCTAAATTTGAAAAGGAGTTACCGCGGGCCTGGCTCAAGCAACTGAAGGAACACGGGTGGGTTTTAGTCAGTAAAAATCTGACACGCCCTCCCGCCTCACATAGAGCGGGAGAAGTCATTGGATGATTTCCCACCCAAAAAAAAAAAAGGTGTATTTATGTCTATAGTGAATAGGTTACTTCTACGTATGCGTGCTTCACCGTCGACCACATCATCGCTTACCATCAGGTGAGATAGTGGTCAAGCGCGAGCCTACCAACAATAAATAAGTGGGTCCGATTTGTTCAGTGATAATGATTTGTTTGTTTCAACCGGGCATCGAACACCTGAGTTCAATTCCCGGGCCAAACACAGCTTTAAATGGTTTTTCATCTCAATTTTTTAGTAGCAGCCCGGGTTGTAGATGGCAATAATAAACTCACCCCTATTACACCGGACTTTAAACATAATAACAATAAAATTATACAAGCTTTTTTCGTATTATTTTCAGAATACCTTTTTATTTGGTACCCATATCATGGCAGTGCACAAAAAATAACTAGTCCGCCATCTTAGGCCGTCCGCCATATTGGATTTATAATGACGTCACTTAGCTAACCATGCATTATTAACCAAAATAAACGTGTACGCAAAATCTCATCTTAATCGGTGGAGGATAACTGCTTTAAAATTCAGTTGCAAGATTTGACCCGAACACACTTACATACAAACATTGCAAGTTAAATAAAAGCTAGTAAAAAGAGTGTACTGTAAGTACGCCTCTGCCTTACCATTTTGGAAATACACGCTTGACGTTATGTTACGAAATGTCGGTCAGAGTTTTGAAACCAATTGATAATCTCGATTAATAAATCGGCGATAAAGCACGCTTTCTGTCCAGTATATGAAAACGTGCTACATCTAAGATGTCTTTAGTTTCCAATCACTTAACGGCAAACCAGAAATTCACTCATGGTTTTAATTAACAAGTAATTATTTTAATTACCCTAATTAATAAATGATATACTAGTTTTAGTCACTATAATTAAAATACAGTTATATAAAGATTGAAGAAACCTGTCAAATAGTTGTGCCAATTATTTGAATTTCAGATTCAAATGTCGAACTACGTTTTGACCTCTTCGTGAATATTGTTGCAAATCACCATTGAGTGTGAGATACAGTGCTTAATTATGCGTTAATGTACGATTGCGTATTAAGAATTTGTTTTAATAAGTTTTCTTTTAAATAGTATGTAAGTGAGTTGGCAGTTTACTTACAAGTGTCATAGGAGAAGTGACTCGGCAGTGGCTTGAACGCTTTATTTGTTTATATAAAATGGCGGGACTACTGGACTGGATAGCCGAAAAATATAATTATGTGATACATGATTTGGCCGGTAAGTTATTCATATTTATTTATTATTATTAAAATTTATAATTATGAAATAATATCTTTAATAATATGTTTATTATTTTCGTATTATACAGGATGTAACGAAAAGGTGGGTGATATTTTAAAAACTGCCAGTTTCCATTTAGTAATTTTCATTTTTGTACAATTTTTTCATCGACTGACTACATGAGAATGAATATTATTGTATCAAACAATGTTGTTGTTATGAATTGCAAATTCTTTTTATTCGCCAATCCAAACTAGGATTCGAAGTGTGAAGTAAAATTTGAAACTACCTTTATCGAGAAAGCTCCCTCTTTTTACCGACTTCAAAAAAAGGAGGTATTCAATTTGACACCTATGTATCTAATATCGTTCGAAAAAAATCGTTTACAAATTTCACAAGTGTATGTATGTTTGTTTGTATGTATGTATGATAGTCCACTCATTACTCCGAAACTACGTCTCGGATTGTCACGATTCATTTTATTGGATTAAGTATCTCTCAACTTTGGGAACAGTGCAAGTTTCACCAAAATCGGTTGAGAAGTTTTCCAGTTATGGAACATACAACCAAACTCCTTAGCGACGAATAGCAGGTATCTATAAATTAAGATAATAAGGGTATTTTGTCAATCCTTTAGATACCTCACACTTTGAGTTTGCTCGTTTTTTACTGACAGGGCACTAAAACGGAAAAGAGAGAAATAAAATCTTTTTCAGAAAAAATAAACTGACTTCTAAAGCAAAACAGAAAACGTTCCGTACCATTATCACAAAAAACGGCAAAAAAATTACGTTTGTTGTATGGCACTCTTAAATATTTATTTTATTCTGTTTTTAGTATTTGTTGTTATAGCGGCAACAGAAATACATCATCTGTGAAAATTTCAACTGCCTAGCTATTTATTCATGAGATACAGCCTGGTGACAGACGGATCGTGGAGTCTTAGTAATAGGGTCCCGTTTTTACCCTTTGTGTACGGAACCCTTAAAAGAGGTACCAATGACACTGACCGAAACGAAATTTTTTTAAATTTTTTTTTTGTGTTTTACTTTAGATTTTTTTTATACGTCATTAATAAATGCTGCATTTTTTTAAATATAAAATGACGATGAAATAAATGAAATCATGATGAGGTCCTGAGCTCAATTCCCGGGTGGAAATGGAAACCAAAAAATGGAAATCGGGAGTTTTCCATCTGGAATTAATCAGTAGTAGCCCGGAGCCTGAATTTGTGCCCGGGATAAGGCTCGCCCCTTATTACATGGAACTTGAAACATAACTGGTAAAATGTGGGCGTTGGTGGAAGTGTACCGACCCTTCGGAATACAGTCGTGATTTTATCAACCAAGTTGGTTTCTTTTTGTTGTGAGAAGTTTGATGAACAATACCTGAAAACAGGAAGACCAGCATCAGTTTTCAATACATTAATTTCGTTTAATTTTAAGGTATTCATTTAACCCTTAACATTTTCCAGATCCCAGAACGGCAGACTGGTGGGGCGTATCAAACCCTATGGTGGTGATCTCAATCGCATCTGCCTATCTGTACTTCTGCAAGTCTCTGGGGCCTCGGCTGATGGCCAACAGGGAACCGTTCGAGCTGAAGACCGTTCTTATGCTGTACAATATCTTTCAAATCTTTTTCAGCTGTTTCTTAGTTTATGAGGTGAGATCTATTAGTATTTAATTTTATTATTATAAGCCTGAGCTCTAAAAACTGTAAAGGAAAACATCGTGAGCAAACTGGCTTGTCCTAGAACCAAAAATTCTGAGACATGTGACATCCACCAGTCTGCACTGGGCCCGCGTGGTGGATTAGGAGCCATTCCCACTCTCAGAGAGAGGAAGGCTATGTCCCAGTAGTGAGAACATTAAAAGGCTGATGATGATGATGAAGCCTGTGTTGTTCTACTGTATGCTAAATCCTTCATTCTACTTTTCTTGGTCTACTGCAAATGCGGGCAACTCTTTTAAGGAATTTAGCTCATCGCGCGATCTCTTTCTGAGCCTGCATCGTTGTCGTTTCTTGCTGTTTGGGATCCACTAATTGATCTTTTTCACCCATTGTTCCTGCGAGATACGGCAGATGTGGTTTAGTTATATTTAATTTATCAGATATTTATTTATCTTATAATGAATATAATCACAATATAATACATAGAGAAAAGACGACATAACAATTGAGTACAAAGGTACTGCTTATTTCTTTAGAAGTTTCTTCCAGCGAATCATATTTCTAACTGCCTTGAATGAGCCTCATAGGAATATAATTATCACTAGTAGTCCGGATTGTGTATTTATTTCCGGTTGATGACTTTAACATATTAATTTTAATAAAAACAAATTAGATGTTTCAGCTGCTGGAAAAATTGGTTCCATCAAGTTTTGATCATAATAATAATGTTAGTTTGTAAAAGAATACCTGTTTTTCAGAAATCTTACGTCATTTTAGATGTTTATAAACCGATTGTTTACTCTAAGGTTCATTGATTAAATTAATGAATGATCTATAATAACACTGTACTGCTCACCGGGGCATTAGTATTGATATGACGTATGCCCTTGCGCATGTCAAATGTGTTGTAAACGCACGTACGATGCATAGGAATTTCTTAGTACGAGATAACTGACATTATTTTATCAATTAAAACAATCAAATCAATCAGAATAAATGATTAAGGTACAGCAATCTGCAGCAATGAATAATTATATGAATCGTAGCTTCTTCCTGTGGGTTCGCCCGCTTGATAAAGTATATTATGCACCAAGGGGATAAAGCAGTGTCTTTCGTCACGGGCGCCATATTGAACCATGAGCGTAATGCGGGACTGAGTTAACTCCCGAGTAGAGTCCTGAGTGAAGCGGTGGTTTCAAAATACCCAAGTCGAAGACAGGCTTTATCCCAGAGGAGCATACTCTACTTTCTGCGAGACAATAAAAAGCCAGAGCGCCATAAATTAAGTATTTTTTTGTAATTAAAAAAGGCTAGTATTTAAACGAGCGAAAAAAGAAACCCAAATACAATTAAAGTATGTAACAATATTATTACCGCAGCTCACAAAAATCTCCTAAAAGGTATTACTCAAATCGGATAAATAGTTACTTACTTAGTATAATAGTCGCCCATTCAGTATATTTTTCCCTCGGTTAATAATTTCCCATTAAAAAATAAAAGTTAATATTGATGTTGGACACATTAGTCCAGTAAGTTATGGAAGGACATAGTAACATTTTTGGTCGGTACATTTATGAATATTGTGGTGGAATTTATTTGAGTATTCAAAGGTGTATACAAGTTTTTATATAAATGTAAACTTGGGTCTAAGTTTTGGGTGTAATTTTGTTTCGTTCACTGTTTTTTGTTTCACATTCATTGAAATCGCGCCTACTTTTTTTTTTTTTTAATTCTGCTTATTATGCCTACTTCGATTTTCGAACAAATCTCTTTATTATACCTGTATATAATATATAATGGGCATTTTTTTTAATTAGACTTTGCCATGAGTTTCCACAAGAATTTGACGTACTGCATTCAAATTACTTTATTCCCTTGGGAGTTTCATATAACTTTACTTACTTACTCCCTTGGAAGGTAATGTTTTACTTTACGTTGCTATTGCATGATATGTAATGTCTTTCCGCTGATGATGATAATGATTCTGCTACGGATGAAACAGAATTCTTCAATCCGGTATTATTCCAAAGTTTAACAATAATAGTATTTAAAGTTATTAACGAATTCACTGGTGACAGTGAACCTGACCTTATAAGCATTCATTTAAATAAATGCTATGTACATGTTATTATCGCAAGCCATTTCCTTCTTTGTAGAATAAATTCAGTTTTCATAGTAGGTCGAAGTCAAAGTTGGAGAAGCTTTTTCTCGAATTACGTTATCATTCATCATAGTTATACTTTTACTCTCATAATTTTAGCTGAAAGACGAGCACAGCTGGACACAGGCTACTTCCAAGTGCACATGTTGATCGATTCTGTTGTTCTCGTATCCAGCGAATTGTTTTGCGCCTCACTGGGTCATAGTTCCTCTGTTTTGGAGGGCACCCACGGCAACTTTTTACAGTGAATCAGTACCGATGCAATAGCAAAAAAATCGAGCGCAATATAGTCTCGATGATGGTATACCATCACCCACGTAACCACAATTCTACATCGCTACTATCGCAATACAGCATGGATACAGATACGATGCAACATCGATGTATCTATCTGCGAACGCCTGTTGACGCTGTTGTTTGGATCGATGCATTGGCGCATTAGTAGAAATGTAGCATCATACAAGCGCGGGTATGCTTCGATGCAGTAGTGCGTTCTAAATGCGATAAACGGCCAAAAGTAGCGAAGCAGCTATACAAAAAGTCATCGTGGATGACCTTCCTTGTTATTCATCTACTCGATCGTAGCCCTGTTTCAGCACTATTAGTATCATCTGCAAAATTAATTGTCTTGTTTTTTTGTACTGGTATTCTTTTTCTTACACCTTTTTTATTGTTATTTAGAAACGCCGCCAAAAGGCACCTTTTGGATTTTTAGGAAAACACCAAGGAGTGTGAGATTTTATCTTACTTAAAACCACCCCAGTGACCACTCACATGAACCCCGTGACGACTTATAATACCGCCCTGGAATCAATGCTACACCTGTTAAGGCGCATAAGGGTTTCTCAGACACGCTGAATGTTTGGACCGTCATAATTATTTTATATTTTTAACGTTTTCAGGGATCAGCCTACGTAATTTCAAAGGAGTACAACCTAGCGTGCGAACCAGTTGATTATTCCGACAATCCTAGAGCATTAAGGGTAAGTGTAAAATCAAATTGTATGTTAAATTAAGAAAAAATCAATAAATTCTCAGACTAAAAAATACGCAAACAAAAATTTATTTTAAATTCAGTTCATGTAGTATTAAATAGAGTAGAGAACTCTGACTGAGTTCAATAGCAAAAAATAACAAAGGCTGAATTAAATTATTATATTTTCATTCATCATATTTTATTATAAATCGGTGAAAATTATAAAAAAAAAATATTTTTAAGATTTACAAAACAGTTTCTTTATACAGTTTACCTTAAACATAGGTAGGTACCGAACGGCCTCAGACTAATACAGAAAACTTACAAACAAGCTTTTCTGTAAATGAATAATAGTAAAAAAAAACTAAAAAACACGCTTTAATAGAAATCTAAAAAAAAAGAAAATAATTTTCAATAAATTTAAATTAAGAATATTTTTTTTTGTTGATCACACTATGATCAACAAAAAAAATACTGTAAAAAAGCGTGGGGTGCTATTAAGACTTTTTCGAAATGACTACGTTTACCAATATCTCCAAATAAAATGTTATAAACAATTGAAATTGCGTCTGTGTTTCCGAACGCATTCAACCCGAATCTCTTCAAAGTTAGAGTGAACAGGCTACTTCTGGGTAAGCTCACTCCATCGTAGACTCTGTCTCTGTCACCTATGACCTAGACTAGAGTCAAGAGCAAACCCATTACAAATAAAAAAAAAAAAAAAAAAAAAAAAAAATCAAGCACCCCACGATTTTATACTATAAAATATTTTCACACTATTCTTAATTTAAATTCCTTGATTTTTTTTCGTTTTTTGTTTGATTTCTATTAAAGCGTGTTTTTTAGTTTTTAAACTTTAATTTATTGACAAAAAAGCTTGTTTGTAAGTTATAAACTATTTATCACATCATTTGGCCATTATGAATATTGCTACGAAACGGTTGGAGCTTAGGGCACGGATAGTTTAGATTCGAAGGGGATGACGGGAACTGAAATGAGCCAGCAAAGTGAGCGAATTCAGCACCCGTCATCTCTTTCATGTTATGTTACTTTAGACCCTGCAGACGGAAATAGGAGCAAAACAATTGCAAAGCAACATTAAAACAATTTAAAAAGAAAACACATTTTAGTACGAGTAACCGGCCCAATAAGTGATGGCCATTATTCAGAAAGCCCGGTCAATTTAATTATTTCAATTGTTTTTAGCATATTGCCTACTCATGTTGGTCATTTAAAAAAATGTCAGAGCTAGTATAATGCCATATAAATCACTTGGTCCATAACATATACACTGAGATGTGTGAAACTTAATAATAACTTGTAAAAATCAGTATAATTTAGAAGTCTCATTTTCATATTTCCAGGTTGCAGCCGCATCATGGTTCTATTACTTCGCAAAGATCACAGAACTTCTGGACACGGTTTTCTTCGTCTTACGGAAGAAGTACAATCAAGTAACGTTCCTGCACGTCTACCATCACACTATCATGTCCCTCATGGTTTGGGTTGGGGTGAAATACTTCCCAGGTATGAACAAAAATCTGTAACACATAGCACATGTCATTACTCCCGTAGTAAAGGGTTAGGTAGAAGGGCACCTATAGTAGTTACAATAATATTTCACCGGTTACACAAAGCAAAAAGAAACATTTTTTGACTTCAATTGAGATGGCGAGTCAATAATAGGATGGCTGAGTTATGTTATATTTATACTGATGGCAATTTAAACATAGTTGGACTTGAACTGGCGTATGAGTTTGGGAACCGAATTATAGGTTGTGCACCCTATGGGGTCCATCCCACTTTCAAAGACATATCTAGCAATTTTAGTATCTGACTTACTTATGACGATATCCTGATGACCATAACTTTGGATGTAGGTCTCACAGAGGCATGCATAAAATTTAATGTTATTTTTACGGCCATAACATAGAGAATCTAAAAAAAATATTAACTAACACACAAAAGCTAAGAATTTTTTGTAGTGAGCCATAAATGTCAGTTTTTATAAAAGAATTAAAAGCAACATTTATATATAGTATTTTGGGGGCCGAGTCACCCACGTCCGTAAGAGTGTACCCTTTGATGCCCTAGGTAACTGGTGGTAGGTTTCGGCCGAAGGCTTGCGACCATCCACCGGGCAAAGTGGTACGTACCGCCAAGCGGCCTAGCCGTGTTCCGGTTACAATGCTCGGTGTAGCCAACTAGAGGAGTTGGGTCGAGACGGCTGTTCCACTGCTTACAGACCATCCTGACGCGCGCTGTTATGGACGTATCGGGCGACTAGTCGCGGAATCCGAGGCACTGTGCGCCGCTGGCCGACCGCAGGTAGTTGGGGGCCCAAGTATTATAAAAGGCTGTCCCACCAACTGTCGAAAAATCCCAGAATGCACCATCGTGCTGGTTGGCGACCAGATGGGAAGGGCCCGATGGACATTCCGGAGGGGCTCGGGTGTCCCCGCAGTCTCCGGGCTAGTGCCCCAATGATGCGGCCGTGATGATACTTGCTATCAGCGTCTCCGTAGACTTGAGGACTCCAGATAATCAACGCTGTGGGCTTTAGTGGACACTGGTCTGGATTAAATAATCTACACCTGTGTCTACCGTTCGCACAGCAGAGATCAGGAGACAACCAGGCTTACAGAGTACCTCAGTGAGGCTGCTGACGCGGCACAGCAGCGGTATCCTTCCGCCCAATTAGTGTTACTGGGGGACTTTAATGCCCAACACCAGGAGTGGCTCTTTCCATACCAGTGCACTGACCATGCTGGACGGGAGATGCGTAAGCTTTCGCTTGCGTTAAACCTTACGTTAACTTTACTTTGACTCGCACACAGCCAATTTCTTGGACGTTCTGCTGTCAGATCCAGACCGAAACTCTGTGTCGATAACTTCACCTTTGGGTAGTTGTCTGGTGAAGTCTGTGTCCGTCTAATCCCCGCCCAACCCCAGCCCAAGAGGCACCCGCGGATTTAGCGGTACAGGTCAGCAGATTGGGATGGCATGTGATCTTTCTTCGCATGCTATCCTTGGCAGCTTATTTATTTTTCTTCACCTGATCCTTCGTCGTGCGCGGACGCCGTCACGGATGTGTTGCTTCAAGGAATGGTGCTAAAAACTTCATTCCGTTCTCTGACGTTACAATGTCCAACTTTGAACAGCCATGGTTTGGCGCCGAATGACATCGTGCCGACGCGCTTAGGCATGAGGCCTACCTGGCATGGGTCGACGCTCGATCGCGCAAAGCGAGTGATGTGGATCAGAAGAAGAAGGCCTTCAATAGGGCTGCCAAGCCCTGCAAGATGGTTTTGCAAAGGGCTCGGTTCGACCACATTGGCCGAATAGGGACCAAACATGCTTCTTACCCAGCAGGTAATAAAGCGTTTTGGTCCCTGGCTAAGTCGGTCGAGTCGAACTTCTGCCATCCCTCAATACCACCACTGCTGAAACTCGACGGGTCGCTGGGCCACTCCGCTGAAGAGAAAGCAAATTTATTAGCCTCTTTTTTTGCGGAATCTTCGCGTCTGAATCCTGGTGACGCGCGGCCTCCTCCTTCTCCTGATGGATGCGAGACGAGTATGTCGGACATTCGCATCCATCAAAAGGACGACCGTAAGGTGCTGTACTACCTCGGCGTGAACAAGGCTAGCGGCCCTGACGGAATACCAGCAATAGTTCTTAAAACCTATCGGTCTACTGGGGATCTTCTATCGTATGCCATTTACGTATGGAGTAAGGCCATCGAGAGGCACGGGGAAGCGATTGCCGTCTCTCTCGACATCTCGAAGGCTTTTTATAGGGTCTGGCACGAAAGCCTTATTGGTAAGCGTCCTTCATTCGGTCTGCCCGGTGGTCCGTGTGATTGTATAGCAGACTTCCTGAAGGATCGGTCCATTCGAGTAGTTATCGATGGCTGCTCATCGGACCAATTGGACATCAATGCCGGGTACCTCAGGGGTCGATACTCTCAGGAACATTATTCTTGCTGCACATTAACGATCTGCTAAAACCCGGCACCTTTGGGTATGCAGACGACAGCACTGTTGCTGAGAGATACTTGTCCTCCAGCACTGTTCAAGCTAAAACTCCAGAGCCTTGAACATCGTCGCCGAGTTGCCAGCTTGTCGGTTTTTTATCGGTTACACTTCGGCGAGTGGGCGATGGAATGGCATGATCTAATTCCACCTAGCCCGTTTTATCATCGGACTACCAGACGTACGGCGATGCGCCATCGTCACTTAGTGGGGGATGTCCATCATGTACCGATACGCACAAAATGTTTTGGAAACACTTTTATTGTGCGTACAGCTAAGGAGTGGAATTCCCTGACAGAGTCTGTGTTTCCCGACAGCTACGATCTAGGGGTTTAAGTCAACAAAAAACTTTCCTAGAAAAAACCTATTCACTCAAGAGTGAATAGGTTTAGACTAGGCAAGCGTGATTAACCGTCGACCACATCATCGCTTACCATCAGGTGAGATAGTGGTCAAGCACGAGCCTATAGTGGATAAAAAAAAACAAAAACAAAAGTATTTTTAATCCCTAAAAATTTTGCAGAATTTTAAGAAATGCAATAATATATTGTGAAATTTTGTTAAAAAATTGACTTTTATCAAGTTATGTTCGTTAGAATATGTGGATATCGTCATAATTTAGCCAGATACAAGTACTAAAATAACTCTCTCCCTGAAATTTTTGGGATTGGACTCCTTACATGGTGAGTTTTTATAGATAAAATTAAGTGTATTTAACGGCCTTAAAATTTTATTACCTACTACACTAGCTGTTGCCCGAGGCTTCGCTCCCGTGGACCACCCCACAGGACCCATTTTCGGGATTAAAAAATAGCCTATGTCACTCAGGAATATTGATAAAAGATTTTTTCAAATCGGTCCAGTAGTTTCGGAGCCTATTCGGTACAAACAAACAAACAAAAAAATCTTTCCTCTTTATAATATTAGTATAAATGCACGGACACATTGTATAAGAGCTTTTTAATAATCTTGATACTAATAAAATGTTTTGATGTATTACAGGAGGCCACACAATTTTGATGGGATATTTGAACTCAATCGTCCACGTCATTATGTACACTTACTACTTCATCTCGGGACTTGGACCTAAGTACCAGAAATACGTGTGGTGGAAGAAGCACGTCACCATCATACAACTGGTGGGTCTTTTCTTTATTTATTTTTTTACCTGCGGGGGGCAAAATTTTTGGAGTGGTGACCACGTACTGGAAAACGCAGCTTTGGAAGGCCACCCACTAGGTGAACTGATGAACATGGTGGCTGCAGCCAGAATATACGAGAATCAAAAGACTGGACGATGTGGTGCTTGGACGTCCAGCAGTGGACGTCTATCCACCAGAATGTGGACGAAGATAAGCTAACAACACATGATACATAGGTGGAGAAAGGAGAGGGGATAGGTCAAATACCAGTGGTTGGCTGCATTTGATTAGATTCAAAGCTGAACCCAACATACTAAGCATTTTGTGAGAGAAAAAAAATTATCTTTCCTATACTTCAAATAATCTAATCAGTGAAGTCCTGGTGACTGGGTTTTCTTTTAATGTCTCTTGTTATTTAGACTGGCGAACCAATACTAGTTATACTTATTAACTTAACTATTTATAATACTCTTAAAATTACTCCTTTCAGATCCAATTTGCAATCGTTTTCGTCCATAACGCAGCGGTTTTCTTCTACGAGTGCAGTTTCCCCAAAGTACTCAACATTTTGGCCTTGATCAATTCAGCAGCATTCATAAATATGTTTGGCAAGTTCTACATAAACAGCTATAAAAAGGATAAAACGAAGAAATCTGCATTGGAAAGCAAAAACGTCACTCCTATTTCTAGTAAAGTCAACAACGGCTTCGGAAGAAGAAAAGTTGTGGAAAAATCACGATAACTAACTGATAATAGAGACTATCTCGCTATATGAATATGAATATTTTATAGGTACCTTTAATGGTCAGAAAGACGACATTTTTTTTCTTATAAGAGAAAACCTGCAGAATATACTAATAAGATCCGGTTAATACTTATGATAGTAGATTTAAGGCACGTCACGAAAATAATTATTCTCCTATTAAGAACTTTTGTGGTTACACCATTATTAAAAAAATATTCTAGGTAACATAAATTGTATCAATGAACATAATATATGCAAGCCACTGCAATTTTATTGTAACAATTGATACCAAAGCTAAAAATATAAGGCACAGTCTAACCAAAGATGCCTAGGCACCTGCATACCTATATGCTTTGCCATTAGTACTCAACTGATTTGTAACAAAATAAAGTTGAATTATGTAAGCAAAATCTTGTTTTCTTTTCTCTCACATTCCTTCGGTTTGTTGCCAAATAAATAAGATACCAAAGGTGCGATAATAAGCGATGTCGTGCAGGCGTATCAAGCGTGCGTGGTGCATAGTTGCCGCATGCAGGCTCCCACACGCAGGATGATGCGACGTAACCAACCCTGATGCAAAGAAAATGTTTATATGAAAATTGTTTCCACGTACGATAGGTACAACTCCGTAGAACTTTTACTCAACATTTTAACGTCGAACATTTTGGGAATCCATAATGAGAATAAACTTGGGATGATAAAAATCAATTGATCCAATGGTTCGATAAAATCAATAATAATTATGAAAATGAAGAAATGACCCGTATCTCATGGCCATCTATTCATCATTTGCTTTTACAGTAACCTGGGTCATTTATGTTGCTAACATCGAAAATACTCCATAGCGAATATCACCGTCAAAACCGTTTTTCGGTCTAGCGTCAATACCGCTAGAGCGATCGCGTCGAGTTATACCATTTTTTTTTCCATTGTTAATTTCCTTAATACTAAGCCTCTGTCTGTCATTGTTTTAACTAACGATTTTTTTATTATAAAAAATATCAAAAAGTAGAGCAAAGTAATTCCGGTTGCTTTAAGACGCTCTGTAATCTAAGACCAGTTGCATATCAGGGGCCTTACTATGACCAGTGTATATTGCCAGCAATTAATAACGGAACAAAGAAGTGCTTGCTCATAATGGGCCTCATCAGAAGGCTAAAAGTCGCCCAAAGGGCAATGGAGAGGGCGGCGTTTCCTTGCGTGATCGAATCAGAAATTAAGGCATTCACAAGAGTACCAAGATTAACGACATAGCCCGAAGAATTGCCAAACTTAAGTTGCAGGGTGGGCATATTCCTAGCAGAATGGATGGCCGTTGGGGCCGAAACGTTCTAGAGTGACGACCGCGAACCGGAAAACGCGTTGGAATGCCTCCTCCCTCTAGGTGGAGCGACGATATGGTTAAGGCTGCGGGAGTCCAGCGGATGCGAAACGCACTGGATCGATCAGTGTGGTGACGCTTGGGGGAGGCCTATGTCCAGCAGTGGACGTCTTTCGGCTGAAATGATGCATATTGATGATCTCAGTTTGAGGGAGAGCCAGAGATATAAAACTTTCTCACAATGGAAACATGACGGCATTGTCATGTTGCCCCAGATAGAAAAACAACACTTTTTGTAAGTGCTACAAAGTTATGACGATGATTGTTTGTGACAATATATGTAAATTGCAAGTAGAGTTTATGGACAAAACTTCCTCATATATGTCTATGGCTAGCCTCCGCTACACTGGGTTATCTTACTAACTCCGTTTTAGTAGCTAACCCAGCCAATTATGTATTTGCAGCAATTTACAATTACAATTATTTGCTATTTGCAGCCGCTGTTAATGGAATTGGAATACTAGATTTATCTAGTTTACTTTTTCCTTGGCATTATTATTTTATTAGAGTGAACGAAGAAGAGGAGTTGGAAGTGAGACGAGGTTCCACGCTGCTAACATTCAGACACGCACTGAAAGGAAAGCATCATTGGGGCACTAGTCCGGAGACTGCGGGGACGCCCGAGCCCCCCCATAATGTCCATCGGGTCCTCCCCATCTGGTCGCCAACCAGCACGATGGTGCATTCCGGGATTTTTCGACAGTTGGCGGGGCATCCTTTCATGTTTGGCTGGCACCCTACTAGGGCCCCCAAACCCTCCGCGAATAGTCTCTCAATACGTCCATAACAGCGCGTGTCAGGCTGGTTTGCCTGCAGTGGACCAGCTACCTCGACCCAACTCCTCTAGTTGGCTACACCGAGCATCGTAACTGGAACACAGCTAGGCCATTTGGCGATACGTCTTTGCCCAGTCACAAGCCTTCGGCCGAAACCTACCACCAGTTAGTGTCACCTGATTTGCACCACCCAGCGACCGAGTGACACACCCACGGACGTGGGTGATTCGGTCCCCTGACGCTTTGGGGGATACGCTGTGGGCTCTGGAGGATGTCCTCCAGCTCTTCAGCAATTTTATCTAGACCTATGTAGGTCTAGATAAAATTATCTACGCCTATGTCTACCGTTCGCACAGCGGAGATCAGGAGACATCCAGGCTGACAGAGTACCTCAGTGAGGCGGCTAATGCGGCTCAGCAGCGGTACCCTTCCGCCCAATTAGTGTTACTGTGTGGACTTTAATGCCCACTACCAGGAGTGGCTCTTCCCATACCAGTGCACTGATTATGCTGGACGGGAGAAGCGTAAGCTTTCGCTTGCGCTAAACCTTACCCAGCTGGTCCTGGGGGCAACGAGGATGTTGATTCGCACACGGCCAATTGCTTGGACCTTCTACTGACAAAATACCCAGACCGACACTCTGTGTCGATAATTTCACCTTTGGGTAGTTCCAACCATTGTCTGGTGAAGTTTGTGTCCGTCTACTTCTCGCCCGATCCCAGCCCTAGAGGCACTGGGGTTTGGCGGTACAGGTCAGCAGATTGGGATGGTATGCAATCTTTCTTCGCATGCTATCCTTGACAGCCTACTTGCTTTTCTTCGGCTGATCCTTCGTTGTGCGAGGACGCCGTGACTTATGTGTTGCGTCAGGAAATGGAGTACTACATTCCGTTCTCTGACGTAACAATGTTGACCAGGCATGATTTGGAGCCTAATATTATCGCGCCGACGCGCTTAAACATGAGGGCTGGGCTACCTACCTGGCTTGGGTCGACGCTCCATCGCGCAAAGCGGTCCAGCCCGTGCGCAAGAAGGGCAGTCAACTGACCCGGCCAACTACAGGCCTATTTCTGTGTACTTAAAACGAATCTCTTGGCATACCTAGAAACTAACGAGATCCTTAGTGAGCACCAGTAAGACTTCCACCGAAATCGGTCTACTCGGGATCTTCTAGTGTATTCCATTCACATATGGAGTTAGGCCATCGAGAACCACGGGGAGGCGCTTGCCGTCTCCCTCGAAATCTCGAAGGCTTTTGATAGGGTCTGTCATGAACGCCTTATTGGTTAGCTTTCTTCATTCGGTCTGCTTGTCTATGTGATTAGATTGCAGACTTCCTGAGAGATCGGTCCATTCGAGTGGTTATCGATGGCTGCTCATAGGACCAATTGGATATTAATGCGGGGGTCCCTCAGGGGTCGGTACTCTCAGCAACATTATTCTTGCTGCATTTTAACGATCTACTAAAACCTTAACCTAACCTTTGGCTATGCAGACGACAGCACTGTTGTTGAGAGATACTTGTCACGGGCTGCCAGGCTGCAGATCCAGTCTCTTCGTGAGGCCATGGTGGAGCATCTGAACCTGTCCTTGCAGGCAGTCTCCGAAAGGGGCGATGCCAATCTGGCCAGGTTTCCTTCACGACCGTTTACATTAATGATCTCCCTTTTATGATGGCCAAATTATCGGATATAATTCTATTTGCTGATGATACTTCGCTAATTTTTAAAATAGATAGGAAAGATACGGATGTCTTACATGTCAATGAAAGTCTGATTGTTCTCTCGGAATGGTTCGTAGCTAACAATCTTTTACTGAATGCGAAAAAAACAAAATGTTTAAAGTTCTCTTTACCAAATGTACCTCAACGTGACCTAAATCTAAATCTTGACGGCAAAAATCTTGAAATAATAACGGAAATTGTATTCTTGGGGATTACTATCGATTCAAAATTGCAGTGGGGCGCGCACATTAGAACTCTTTCGGGCAGGTTAAGTTCGGCTGCCTATGCAGTAAGGAAGATAAGGCAGTTAACCGATGTAGCCACAGCTAGTCTAGTATAATATGCTTATTTCCACAGTATTATGTCTTATGGCATTCTGCTGTGGGGGTCAGCAGCAGACGTTGACTCAATTTTTATCTTACAAAAGAGGGCAATCCGCGCGATCTATAAAATGGGTCCTCGCGAGTCCCTCAGAGAAAAATTTAAAGAGATCGATATACTGACTACCTTCACTTTATATTTTGGAATGTATTTTGTATGTCCGCAAAAATCGAGGGCTTTTCAAAACTAGAAGTGACTTCCATAATTTAAATACACGCAGTAAGCACGAAATTTCTTTTTATTTTAATTAGTGTAAAAATGGAAATAAGTCACCAAAATAGTAAATAACATACAGATAAGCAGTGAATAGATATATAATACTCCCGTGGACCACCCCACAGGACCCATTTTCGGGATTAAAAAATAGCCTATGTCACTCAGGAATAATGTAGCTTTCTATTGGTAAAAGAATTTTTCAAATAGGTCCAGTAGTTTCGGAGCCTATTCGGTACAAACAAACAAAGAAACACACAAATTAATCTTTTCTCTTTATAATATTAGTATAGATAATTGTAATGCCAGTGTGTAATATAAAGTTTCATAAATATATATACAGTATCTAGTGAGGGATGAACTCACGTAGTCTTAAGTTAGTTAAGTAAGCCTTAAAATAGTGTCCGACGTAGAAGTCAAATAATTGTAATTTTATAAATTAATAACAAACAAATAAACATGATAAAAAAGAGCGCGGACTGCCACATTTCCGTGGTAGAATATTAATAAAAAAAAATCTGGTCAGGTTTAATGCTGCTAAAACTTCGTGTCTTTTTTCCGCTAAAAAGAGCCAATTTCAACCGGCTCCAACTTTCCGAGATGTGACCGTGCCATTAACGGACCATCTATAGCTTCTTGGCGTTACGTTGACATCGATGCTAAATTTTGGCCCTTACATTTAGGCAAAGGCACAGCTGGTTGCCAAAAAATTGGGGTTCCTTGCAAAGGTGAGAAGGGACTTCACGCCGGAACAGCTCCACAATTTTTATCAAGTGCAAGATCGATCATGTATGGAGTACTGTTCTCTTCTCTGGGATGGATCTGCCAAATACCAGCTTGTTGCGCTAGAGTCGATGTTAAAGGGGGCCAAGAGGCTCATTGGCGATGAGACATTGGTCAAGTCAAAGCTCCAACGCGTTGAGTACCGTAGCCGAGTTGCCAGCTTCTCAGTTTTTAATCGGTTACATTTCGGGGAGTGTGCGATGAAATTGCAGGATCTAATTCCACCTGGCCCGTTTCATCATCGGACTACCAGACGTATGGCGATGCACCATCGGTACATTGTGAACATCCCACCCATACGCACAAAACGTTTAAAAAACACTTTTATCATGCGTACAGGAGTGGAATTCCCTGCCGGAGAATGAGTTGCGCGACAGCTACAATCTAAGAGTCTTTCAGTCAAGAGTGAATATGTTATTTCTAGGCAAGCGTATGTCACCTTGGACCACATTATCGCTTACCATCAGGTGAGATGGTGGTAAAGCGCGAGCCTATACAATAAAAAAATATATTAACAATACAATTAAGTCAACCGCCCACGTTTGTGCGTCGATAGACCAATTTATTTATAAATTCTACACTGTAATGGAAATTAAACCGCTTGAGTTTCAGTATATTAACATATCATTTTAATACAATACTTACTTAATTATAAGGAAAAAGTACATAAAGAACACTTTTGTCTAGTCAGATGACTAGACAAAAGTGTTCTTTGTCTAGTCATCTGACTAAACTTGTCACTTAAAATAGAACTGGCTCGTTTTTTTAGGCAATACCTAATGCACTATTGGTTTTTTATATATGTGCCTACTTCGAGCTTTGATAAGACAACAGTGCTCTTTTATCTAGACATTCATATTTATAGCAATTGAATAGTGGTAATGAATGCGGGCATTATTTGTTAGAAATACTTCTTCTTAGGTTTAGCCAAAACTTGTATAAAGTTTAACTCACGGATGAAAAATTTAATTCTAGTATTGACTTCCTCATGAGTCAATACAAAAAGTCTGAATGCAACGACGGATTGAAGTTAGATCAAAGCAAATACACTTTTATCCCCAAATAAAATACTTGAAGACACAACGTTGGAAGGCCTCCCTCTAGGTAGACCGGTAACCAGTAACGCTGCGAGAATCCGGTGGATGCGAGACACAGGACCGAATCAGTGTGGCGACGCTTGGTGGAGGTATATGGCCAGCATTGGACGTTTTTCGCCTGAAATGATAATGACGAATATGATGAGAATACCTTAAGACAAAAACTGTAACTACATAATTATATATCTTGAGTTCTAGACTCCTTTTTCTGTAAGCTAGCTCTCGAACCTTCTGAAAGACAACATGAGAATGTAGATTGACTGAAATTAATCTCCAACTCTATATAAACATTCCATTGATCTAGATTTTATTCAGGACTTACCAATCAGCCAAAATGGTGATCCTCTGAATCATTATCACTTGTATTTTTCTTCCAAAGTCTTCTACTGCTAGACTAGCTAGTCTGCAAAGCCTATTGTCGTTTCCTTGTGTCAATCCTCAAGCTGATGTACCAAATTTATCTAGTTTGTGTCCGCCTTGGCAACTATGTCGTATTATTCTACCATCATCATCTCTTCTACTTCAAATCCTTTGTTCTTTTCTTTCTTTGTAAATTACGTAAGTGAGATACGGAACCATAAGTTAAGTTTAGATGGGCTGGTGTCCGCAACACTACGTCTAAGCGCGTATTTTGCGTACTGGTGACGACCAACGAGACCAACTCCTCGAGGAATGCCAACGCCTTGGTGTTGGTGATAGCCGCTCTACGGTACCTGGGTCAACGAGGTATTTGGCCCTGTAACCAGCGATTACTGGACAACTTAGGACCAGGTATGCTGCTGTCTCGTCCTCCTCCATACATGCTCTACACAGTGGGCTGTTTGCGATCTCTAAGGCAAAAAAATCTTGTTAAAAGACCCGTGGCCAGTCGTTATGGCTGTGACTGCACGTAAATGTGGTTTAGTCAGTCGCAGGGCTTACTGTGTAAAACGGCCATCTAAAGAGGGAATTGCCTCCTTGGCCTGCCTGCACTCGCTAGGTACGGAACCTTTATAACATAAATATTTTCTTTGTTGATTAGGTTTTTGCAAACTAAATTAACATTTACGTAATAATTAACATTAATGAATTTAGAAGTATGTTCCTGTTAATTAAGTTTTAAACTTGCTATCATTGTAGCTACTCGCTTATAGAGGGTCGTGACACCCTTAGTAGTAGCTATTTTATTTTATTTTTTTAATAATTTGGTGTTGGCAAAGTTCAAATTAAAGATGGAGGGAATTATAAACAGTATAGCTGGTACATATAATTATGTACTTGATGACTTGTCAGGTATGTATTTTTTGTACACATCGCTTTTAGACTTTTGTGATTTTAATTGCACTGTTTAGAGAATGATTTAGGTTTTATTATTAGACTTGTGTAACAGTATAATATGTATGTCATCATCATCCGCTTTTTAATGTTCCCACTGCTGGAACACAGACCTCCTCTCTGGAAGAGAGGGCATGGACCATAATCCACCATGTGGGCCCAGTGCGGATTGGTGGATGTCACATGTATCTGGGCCGCGGATAAATTTGAAAGAGAGTTACCGCGGCCCTGGCACAAGCAACTGAAGAAACACGGGTTGGTTTTAGTCAGTAAAAGTCTGACATGCCCTCCCACTTCACCCAGAGCGGGAGAAGTCATTGTATGATTTCCCAACCAATGATTTCCTTACGTTGTTTTTCTACACTGTTTTTAAAGCAGTGGTGATTAAATAATTTACACAAAGTAAAGCGCCTGCCTGGGTTCGAACCCACGACACGTAAGTCGGGGCTGTTACCACTAGTCCACCACTGCTTTCAATAATATGTATATAATTACTAAACTATATTAACGTATACTAAACCTACACAATACTAACTAACAACTACATAACTTACACAATTTACTTTATCGTGACAGCTACGACAATTTAAAGAGGTCAAGGTTCAATATGTAGATTTAAACAGTGAACAATTGATTTGACAATATTCGAACTTGCTGCTTTATTTTTTAAGTATTTTTGACCAAGAATACTAACAAAAAGATAGCTTGTCTTCAAAATATTTTAATACTATCGATCATTTTGACCCTAGAATTTAAACTTAATAGGTAACATAGTTTGGCAGAGGGTACCTACCTGCACCCTAATTCTGTAACTTTTTAACGCGTTCGCTGCCGTAATTACTGAAACAATTAAAAAGTCAGGGTGTCTCGCGCGAGGCGAGTCCTTGGCAGCGAACGTGTTAAGGTATATATACCCCTCAGCTGATTTTAAAACGAGAAACACGTCTAAACGGCTAGTCGTAATTTAAATAAAAATGTTACATTAGACCATTCTGTTAATAATGTGATCTTTGAAAATGTTGAGTTTTAATCATAGTCTAATTAATTTGTAAAGTTATGTCTAATACGGACAAAACACAACAATCGCTCAAAACCTGTCGGGCGTATTTTAATGACATTGTCACCATCTCAAAAATAATATAACTAACATTTTGGTCTAAGACCTATTTTTAAATCATAGAATAATAATGAGAGTACAAAAAACTACTGAATTATGGGTCGCGCGTGTGTGAAACGGGTGCGCGTTTTGTTCCCTCAAGGTCGTTGGCGTCTTAAAACTCAACGTTTTAATTTTGACAATACAACAGTATTCATAGCATGTTTTACGCTATTGAGTAGACGGATTTTAAAATTGAATTAATGCAAGCTAAGCACCTTTGAGCTATAAAAAAGTTAAACAATAACGGTGCAGATCGTCCATCTTATGCCTACAATTTTTTTATTATGTTGTACACTAATAATAACTAATATATTTCATGTATTTTTACCTACAGATGCCAGAACGAAGCATCTGCCGTTAATGTCTAGTCCAATACCAGTTATTGTAACTGTGGTCTTATATCTGAAGTTCTGTACCGACTATGGACCCCGTTTCATGAAAAATAGGAAAGCACATGACCTGAAAACTCCGATTATGCTGTACAACGTTTTTCAAATAATATTAAGTGTATTCTTAGTTAATGAGGTGAGTGGCAATTTTTTTTAATGATCCCACGTGCTATTATAAATGCGAAAGTTTGTGAGTATGGATGGATGGATGTTTGTTACTCTTTCACGCTAAAACTACTGAACGGATTTTGATTAAACTTTACATTAATATCTACAGCTTATATATACATCAGAATAACACATAGGTTTTAATTTATAAGAAAATACTAATACCGCCCGCATGGGCGCAGCCACAGGCGACAGCTAGTGTTTAAATAAACTACAATTGATATAACATTATAAATGTTTACAACCTCTTTTACTGTCCGTACAACCGATTTTGCGTTCAATTCTTTAAATGTATGGATAGCATAAACATCATGTTTACTACAGCTGCAGCTGCCATCTGTTATATCACTATATAAGGCAATAAAAGCCAAAATTGGTGGATCGTGGAGAGATCATTTACATATTTAATGTTATTCCAAATGGAGCATAATCATCATCATCATTTCAGCCGAAAGACGTCCACTGTTGGACATAGGCCTCCCCTAGGCGTCGCCACATTGACCGATCCCGTGCGTCTCGAATCCAGCGCCTTACCGCAACCTTAACCAGATCATCGGTCCACCTAGTGGGAGACCTTCCAACGTATCGTCTTCCAGTTCGCGGTCGCCATTCCAGAACTTTTCGGCCCCATCGGCCATCCGTTCTGCGAGCAATGTGCCCTGCCCACTGCCACTTAAGTTTGGCAATTCTTTGAGCTATGTCGGTAACCCTGGTTCTCTTGCGGATCTCCACATTTCTGATTCGATCACGCAATGGAGCATAAACCCTGTATAATTACAGCAAAAATCCAACCTGACTCGTAAAAACGATGTAAGTGATGGAATACAAAATTACTAGAAAACAAATGACCATTGTGTGTTGCCAGTGATGACATATGGCTCTGAAACGTGGTGGCTCACAATTGGCCACATCTGAAAGCTTACAGTCACCCAAAGGGCAATGGAGAGGGCTATGCTCGGAGTTTCCTTGTGTGATCGAATCAGAAATGTAGAGATCCAAAAGAACCACGGTAACTGGCATAGCCCGAAGAATTGCCAAACTTATGTGGCAGTGGGCAGAGAAAATTGCTCGCAAAACGGATGGCCGATGAGGCAGAAAGGTTTTGGAGTGGCGACCGCGAACCGGAAGACGTTGCGTTGGAAGGCCTCCCACCAGGTGGACCGATGATCTGGTGAAGGTTGCGGGGATCCGCTGGATGCAAGACGCACGGAACCAATCAATGTGGCGACGCTTGGAGGAGGTCTATGTCCAATAGTGGACATCTTTCGGCTGATATGATGATGATGAAACAAATTACGATAAAAAATAAAATAATAAATGTTGTGTGTGACTACTAACCATCCTGTGAGACAAACCCTTCTCTACCACGATGGTTAGTAGTATTTGCTCTGTTTCTTCGTAGCTGACAATATTCATGGTTTATTAATAATTTGCAAGCAATCACTTCCAAGGTCTATGCGCCCTTTGACACTGTATCCATAAACACTAGATACATTTTTGAAGTTTGGGGCAATGATAATGCTGTTAGAATGTCCAAATAAAATTTGCCTGCATACTAATTTAATTCGAATTGTAATGTGAAACTCATATGTAAGAATTAGCTATTATTTTTGGTCAGGCGCTCTATGAATTTTATTTATTTGAGCACTTGTTTATTGCTTTCAGGGACTCAACTACCTCTTACTGAAGGATTACAGTTTTACTTGCGATCGCTTTGTGGAATCAGATCATCCTAGCATAACAAGGGTACGTTTTATAATAAAGAAATTATATAAATCAAGTTGTCTTTGGTTTTCATCGTGTATGAAACCACAAAGGTTCATGCCGTTCATGAATTCTTTGGTCATCTTTTTTGTTTATAAATTCCATAACAATATTCTTATCATGCTTTGCAGGCAGCTCATTCCTCATGGTGGTACTTCTTTGGTAAGCTGACAGAACTCCTGGACACCGTCTTCTTTGTGTTCAGAAAGAAAAGCAGGCAGATCTCAACCCTCCATTTGTATCACCACTCAATGGTTGCCGTCAGCTCTTGGGCAGCAACGAAATACTTCCCAGGTAAGATAAAATCTAAGACAATACCTACAACACAGACCTATCTATAAGTACTAAGACATTACAGTTGAAAGCATTGGGACTTAGTTTTTCCACAAAATTGGCCTAAAATATCCCCCGAACAATGTTGGGTCCGAGTATTGATTGGTGGTTTGAAAATGCGTTTAACCACAACAAACAAACCTTATATCATCAGGTTGTGAGGCGTTATTGTTCTGAGGCTATTGACACTGGTTTGATTACTGGTCTCAATTTTTTTTGACCATCAGGCTGCAAGTTTGACCAGGTAGATGTATGTAATTTTTTTAGAGCAACTAAAAAAAAAACATAGTATTTGTACGCCGTACATATGTTAGCTATGTTATTTCGTGCAGGCGTTGTTATTTTACAGAGAAGGTAGGTATAATACTCGGAATACTCGTAATAATAATACCAGTCTGTTAGTGTGCCACTGCAGGGCAGAGGTCTCTTCTTATTTAGAGAAGACACGAGCACGAATTTCAATCGCTTATTCATCATCTGCTTAGCCTTTTCCCAACTATATTGGGGTCGGCTTCCAGTCTTACCGGATTCAGCTAAGTACCAGTGTTTTACACGGAGTGACTGCCTATCTGACCTCCACAACCCAGTAACTGAGTAACACGGTACCCCTTGGCAAGACTGGTGTCAGATCTCAACATTCTGACTACCCGTAACGACTGTCAAAGATCTTCAAATGACAGCCGGGACCAACGGCTTAACGTGCTTTCCGAGGCACGGAGGAAACTCGGTATGTTGAAATGGTCACCCATCCACGGACCGACCTTGTCAAGCTTTGCTTAACCTTGATGATCGACCCATGCGGCTGTTATTATTTAGCCACAAGCTCCTCCCGAATCTCAATCGATTATTGCAGGTTAGCAATTTTAAACTTATATTAACTATAGGGCATAATCTTATAATAGTAGATACGCGATTTGCAGCTGTTAGCGATGCCCAAGATACTATACTAGGAAAGAAATTACCTGATAAATGCAAATTAATTGATAAACTCGGTTTATTTACTGTTGAATTAATAAGCAGTTTTCCAATATTGTTTATTAAAAACAATGTTTAGTAAATGTGCGACACTCAATTTTCCTGTAGCTAAAATCTTCTATCACACGCAATAAAGTGAGGGACCGACTATTCCTTGACGTGATATTGCAGCCCAAATAGCCCAGATTAAAAGCTTGCTGATGTCCTCCTATGCGGCCACTTAAGTTTACAAACTAGTGCCACCCAACCTGAATGCTTAAAAGCAAGCAAAGACTTACAGACGAAATAAATACAGAAAATTTTAGTTCCAGGCCAAATGAGTGTCTGAAAGAAATTGAAATACTGCTCATTAATCCAACAATAAATAAACCGAGTTTTAACTAATTCTAGTATCTACCTTCTTTTTAAGTATCAAAAACGAAAAACATTCTGAGACATCCTTTATTTAAATCCATTCATTATCGTGATTGCACCTACCACTATTTATCTTTGCTTCAGCCAAAAGTTGACTGGTAGAATATGCCTAAGGCATTAAGTCCGCCTCTGTACATTTGTGTGCTTAAAGTATTAAAATAATAAATAAATAAAGAGTGAGAGCGACTTTTGTGAGTTTGTTCCTACATATAGGGTAATCTCTGGAACCACTACACCATTTTGAATAAATCTTTCGTTTAAGACTGATGGCAAAGCAATGGCGGGCCACTAGATCTTTATAAATAACAATTATTTGACTAGACTTGATTTTTTTGTTTTCTTACACTAGGAAACACTGAACCCAATTTGTTTTATGAAACAAAAATCACGTCGTGTAGGTAAAAGTGTTATTTATTACTCGATGAATATAATTAACAAAACAGAGAGGTCAAAGTCTAATAAAATTTAATGTCCACAAAATTACTTATTATTATAATAGACAACCTTGTAAAGTGTATGAAGTAGTTGGTTTCTTAATGAGGACTGTATGCAAATAACCAAGTCTAGTCAGTGCACATAATGTGTAAGTAATTGACTAACTTAAAACTTAAGAAACTCAACAACTCAACAAACATGGCCAAAGGTAAAATATAAAAACTTTTATTCAACACAGTCACGGCACGATAGCAACAATCACAATGTGTAAAGTAAAAGGGAGAATATAACAAAAAAGTACAATGAAAAATTGCGCTGGCATATCGTAGGACATACTAATGCCCGGCTTTTGCATTTGGGTTGGCTAAATAATATTGGTATACAAAATCTTATTTTTCTTTACAGTTGGGCCTCTAATCCTGGTCGGGACACTAAATTCCTTCGTTCATGTATTGATGTACACGTATTACTTCATTGCTGGTCTAGGCCCGCAGTACCAGAAGTACTTGTGGTGGAAGAAATACGTCACTATAATTCAATTGGTAAGAATGTAAACCATTATAGATAAATTGGAGATCATCTTATGTCGACGACTAATATTTTATCCGTCTAGTAAGAAGCGACCAGTGGCCTAACTATGAGGAGTAAAAAAGTGACAGTGATATTCACTGAAACAGTGATGGCTTTTACACGTCATGGTAAGGCCACTACGTAGCTCTGACGTTTGCATATTTAAGTCTTAGAGGGTGCAGGATGCCGACGAGTAGAAAAAAAGGTACAGCATATATATATATATACAATCACACCGTAGTTTCGATGGAGTTTCGGTATATACACTCACACTGTGTTTCGGTGGAGCAAAGATATCCCATCTGGCTAGATTGGATCTGCAGTCATCAACGTCATCAACAAGATAGTAGTCCCTATTAAGACCGGACTACCTTCAATGGACGGTCCGTGGTGAATTATGCAGTTTGTTATTACTAAACAAAGAAGACGCAACTGCTTCTCCTCCTCCTTTGGAAAAAAAACCAACTCAACGGTATTAATAAAACTATTCTCTCCATCTTTCAGATCCAGTTCCTCATAGTGATCGGTCACAACACGAATGCCTTGTTCACCAACTGCAGCTATCCTAAACATGTCCACATCTTCCTTATTGCCAACACAAGTTTAATATTCTATATGTTCAGCAATTTTTACTATAACACCTATATCCAAGTTCATCCCAAGAAGAATGAGGATGGGACAACTAATGTGAAAGGATTAAATAGTCGAAAAGAAAAGAGACTAAGCGTTGGACAGTAAAACTCAAAGACTCGCTACTACATAATACGACTACTTAGATTTACTCACTAACATTTTTACAAAATACCAATAAAATGTGTTGATATTTGAGTTTGACTGTATTATTTCAAACAACATATTTTTTCATTTGCAGTCGTTGTTTATTAAACCGTTTCACCAAGATTCGTGACTGGAACTTGACCGGCCACAGACAAAAATGAACCTACAGTGAAGGATACAAATTTAACGGTGATTAAAAAAATAATGTAATAAATCAAAAATCCGACTGCTTCAGAAGCGAACTTAAAGACGTACCTAAAACAAGAAGAAAATCATGCTGTGCAGTCGAAAGTTACATAATCGCAAGCTGACTGACCCAAACCATATGAATGTTATATAGCTAAACATAATATTTAGTGTTATATATTTTTGTAATCACCTCTTAAATCCCTTTATTTTGATACCCACACGATGGGCAAGCCACAAAAAAGAATTGGTATCCCCACAATGTGGCGCCTAAAATGCAGCATTTTCTTTTTATCAATTTTATTGTAGCCAGTGACACTTGCAAGGTGAGGCGAAGTGATTGATGTAAGAACCATCAAAATCGGCCTACGCGTTTGGTCTCAAAAACGGTTTCCCGATAGCTACAATCTAGGGGTCTTTAAGATGTATATATTTCCCAATGTTAACGCAGTACTGGCCGTGCGCCCGCTCAGAGCTAGAATATCAATATTGAAACTTTTGGACAATTTTGGTTGCAAAATATTCTTTGATTTATATATGCTATTTCAGTTATAAAGAAATATCGTGTTGTTAACTATTTCTTCATCGCAAAACAAACGAAAAAAACATGTTTCACAAATAATGTAGGTTACATGAATCCATAATATATGTTTTTTATTCTTTTTACTTAGCCGTTAGTAAGGAGTATGCTTTAAAATGTATCTGTTTTCGGCACTAAAGCGGTGGAAGGCGGTGGCGGTGGGTGGAGATATAAGTTTCTCTGTGGTGAATAGGTTACTTCTAGGCAAGCGTGTTTCACCGTCGACCACACCATCGCTTACCATAAGTAGAGATAGTGGTCAAGCGCGAGCCTATTATAATTTAATAAAAAATACATACATAGATTGATAAACACATAACCCCCCTTTGCGTCGCGCAGTCGGGTATAAAGGAATGAAATGCCAAAATCAATAACATGAATGTGAGATATAATAGTTACCAAATTAGGGATCGCAGTATTGAAGGCTAAAATAAATTTTGTGTACCTTCCTGAGGCATACATTCAGGCGCAAAAATAATTTGATAATGAGTGAGGTGTCATTAAGTGACGATGCATAATTTATCGTTTGACGCATGTTAGTCAGTCACCAAAAGCCATTAACATGACGACTGGTGAATTTACGAAGAATAATGTAATGTGTTTTTTTATCACAATTAGGAGCTCTCCACGCTACAATGACAGTGCCACCCAACACGTGCAAAAAGTGCAGAGATAGTGCATAAAAATCTATGGGAACTAAATTATGAACTAGGTACATAATGAAAAAGGCTGCAAGATTAGTAACTATCTATAATATTCTTATTCTTTTGAAGGAAACATCAAACAACCAACAACAATCACAATTCAATCGTAATGACTACAGCAAATCCTCTATTCGAGGACGTTAATATCAATAACAAGCGGTGTCAATTTGGTTGAAGGAGGTTAGGTCAAGTGGAAAAACTCAAAAAAGAATATGGTATGGATCATGGCACGTGTTAGGATAAAACCTTTGTAAAAAATGCAACTCAGAAAAATTAAGTATCATCTTCTTGTTTTCGATTCGACGAAAATTTAATCAAACTGTTTGACCCCGGTAGGTGGGCAGGGTAACATTAAAATTTACCAAAATTAAAAATGTACAAAAATAAAAATGACTAAAAATAATATGGCCAAAAACAAAAATGATCAAATTATAATAACGTCCAAAAAGACAGATGAACCGCGGAGTCTTAGTACTAGGGTCCCGTTTTTACCCTTTGGGTACGGAACCCTAAAAATAGAGGCCAACCGGTATCGGGAAAAGGGTCCAAGCTACCGGTGGTAGGGCTCCAGAAACAGGAACCTCCTCACAATGCGAGCAAAATCAAGGAGTGCTGCCTTCTGTATCAGGCCCTTGATCCAACCGCGTAATGATAGCTTCGACGATGGTCATCGAGGCTATTGGCCATCAGGCCGTTGGCCGTAACGACAATCGGCACCATGATCGCTTAGTCCACATTTCACAAGTCGACAACGAGGGTGTGCTAAGTCGAGATACTTGATTTCTTTCTCTTTCTCAGATTTCACGAGGTTCTCGTCATGTGGGATGGTGACATCGATTGTCATTGTGCAGTGCGCTAATCGTTCTATCACCACTATAGCCAGCTTATTGGCAACAATAGTCCTAACTGAGAGAACTGGGTCGGGCACATACTTGTAATACAGTACCTCAGAATCCACTATATTGTATTTCAAAGCATGTTGCTGGTGAATAATCCTGGCCACTTGGTTATGTCTGTGTAAGTACTCGCCGTTAGCCAGACGAGAACAACCAGAGATAATATGCCGGATGGATTCACCTGGGTGGTGGCATGCCCGACACACGTCAACCGTCCCGTCCTTCACTATATGTCTCCGGTAGTTGTTCGTCAGAATAACTTCGTCCTTAACTGCACTAAAACCTTCAGTTTCCCCGAAAAGGTCGCCGAAACGTAGCCAGGATACGGACGCTGATACCAACCATGCAGAGCCATCCTAATCTCGTAGAGGCTGAAGTCTGGGATGCCTTCGGTGTAGTGTCGGGTCAATCTGGCTCTTGGGCCGTTTGCTAGATTCACACCGGGTTACTGATTGACGTGTACAACTGATAGCCCATAGAACCCCTCGATCTCCCTCAGAAGCTTCGCTTTGGTGGATACGATCCTGCCATCCTCGGTCTTCAGTTTGGTGAGCTGGCTCTGCCCAGTAGCCAGATCTGTTGTAAACACCTTGAAGCCCTTATGCCGCTCAATCGCGTATTTAATACGTTCGGTTTTAAAGCGGCAGAGGTCGCTCTTCAAGGATTTTGAGATTCGTCTATTGCGCCGCTGGTAGTTCCACGCATCTTCGGCACACTGCAGGATCATTCCACGCCTCTCTTTCATGAGCTTCAGATTAGGATGGGAGAGTTTCTTGTTCCTATTTGTACGACTGGTTTTGAAAATCTTAGACCCGACCATATGGACAGTTTCCACGAACCCATCATTGTGATCGTCCACAGAGCTGCTCCCTAGGCACTCGAAACGATTCTCGAGTTCGAGCTCAAAGCTTTCAGGATTTTGGATCTAGGACAATCTTACCACACTATTACCAAACCACTGCAAATCCTGAAAGTCAGAATCAACAGTGACTAAGTCAGCTCGACGAAGTGGCGGAGAATGAATTTAACTGTCTTGGATCCCGCAACGAAATTAATCAGAAAATATTAACGAAGGGGAGGAAAATACACAAATTTCAACTTCCCTCCTATCAAGCAGGAGACAGTATATACAAGGCCAATAGGCATAAAGGGTCGTTTACAAAAGGGACAAGCCCAGTTGCCCTAACATAATGGGTCCTAACATTGTGAGCTGCTATATTTGATGCCAATAATAGGTATGGCAAAAACGTTTGAATGCACGGATATTTGTTCTAGTTTCCACAAGGTCCGTATAGTAAACAACTCCTGATACTGCCTGTACATTCAACATAATATTGCGTTTATTCTGACAAAAAATACATTACCATAAGATATGATGTGCAGATTGTACATATTCGCAATCAGATGTAGAACACTCCCCGCTAAAACTTAAACTCCTCACCCGCTCTCTCTACTGCCTTACTTAGAAAGAATGTAAATGCGTGTCCTTCGGAGTTCAAGTTTCAAAATACAAACCCCCAGGCTATTTTAAAAGTTTTTAAAGATCTTAAAATTAACTAAATGAAAGTAAATTTAAAACTTTAGTTAAAAACACACTTTGTAAAGAAGCATATTTCAAATTAGATGATTATAATCTAG
The DNA here is from genome assembly GCA_948252205.1 of Orthosia incerta. NCBI lineage: Eukaryota > Metazoa > Arthropoda > Insecta > Lepidoptera > Noctuidae > Orthosia > Orthosia incerta. The sequence continues at coordinate 26,508,725 of OX411746.1, forward strand.
ATAAGAATGCTTGGCAACATGCTGGTCCTGCTCCATAGGGAAATCTTTACTGTAGACAAAATCAAATTTACTTAATTATATTCCTATTCATAGTTATTATATTATTATTCTTTTTTTTTTCAGAATTTGACTCACACACTGTTCCGTTGTTGTTGAATTAGATATTTTAACTATGTTTGCAGTATTTATAAGTATGTGAGAACCATGTTCCCATTTATCAAATTAATGAATTTACCTGTTAATGCTTTTATTACTTTATATCTGTACGTATTATAGTGTGTAGTGTTATTTTTGGGTGCATCGTCCTTCTGCAGAGTTTCTTGTGCGTTCTTCTTCATAACAAACTACTTTTCCGAATGCACGGTAGAATCAAATTTATTACTTGTAAATTATAATATTTAATTGTTTGACGTTCAAAAGTGCCGCTTATTGGCCTAGTTGAAATAAATATATTTGATTGTGACTTTGACTGACATGAAGACGAGGCAACGAGCTTGATGGCAAATAATTTACTTTTAAAGTTACCATGCCTTGTGAGAAATTGGGCAACACAGTGATCCATCTCCAGCCACGTCCTGGCCAGCCGAACGCGAACGGATGAAAAGAATTGGTGAATTGGTGGTTGGCTTGATGGAATTATCCCACCTACATTGCCATTCGGATAAAAGTTTCTCCAAATCATCAATATGCGATTTAAATAATAATCAATGGGATTTTGGATCTCTATCTGTGCTGGTCGTGCAGGCGAAATCTTTCCAGCGTAAAAATATAAAAGTTCAATGTGCATCTTACCATACGGAGATCACTTCCGGTTTTCACCGTGTTGATCACAGAGACATCATTAAATATGTGCTTCTTCGTCGACATGATGCCTATCCTATCATAGCCTATCTCATTTTCCGTTACACCATCGGGGCTCTGCTAGGTCCACTTCCTGTGCTCACGGTTTCTGAAGAAGTAGTTCATAATATCTCGTATCTGGAACTATCTTCCTCCGCCGTTTCGTGCTATAAAGACCATTGGATCATTTAGTATTAAAAAAAGAAGCCAGCGTATAAACTTAATTACTGTCATGTTCCTTGTTCTTTGTTTATGTTTTCTGGCGAACACTACACTGAAGACTTTACTACACACAGTTATATTCACACCACTCTGTTTTATCCAATACCAGCTATATTTTCACTTTGTTTATTTACAGAAATTTCTTACATAATTCACCATTATTTATCTTTTCTTACTTTTTTCTCATTTTGACAGCCGACGTCAACCATAGATTGGCGCGCTCTCTCGTTTGTCTACGGTTTCGACAAATGACAATTGAGCCGTCGGGTTTTTGGTCGTATATTTATTGTGTTTTATTTACTTATTCGTTTTATAAATTATACACAAACATACTGTAACTCACCTTCTGTGTTTGTACTATTTTGTTATTTGTTTTATTCTATTTTATACCTAATATATTGTATGTTTCGTTTCCGTGAGTGTGTCCGTGGCATCAACAGTGGGCCCTATTAGAATATCAGCGCAGTGATATTTTATTTTTAATATCGTTGCAAATGCTGAGATAGGAGCCTTTTTGGTCTCGCACGGGGTTTTTATATTTTATTATTGTTTGTGTTTTGCTTATCTCGTGTCTCCTGTGCGGGTCACAAATAAATATTTTTTCTTTCTTCTTTCTAATATAGAGGCCCTCCTTCTCCATAAAACTGGCCAGGTGGTGACCCCAGTGGTTCCGTCGTCCAAATCCGAATTGCCCCACACGCAGCTCATTATCATCTTGTTTGCTCAGTTTTGCGTTGAAGTTCCCATGTCCACAGTGAAGTAAATTTTATGACCATTTAACTATCGTATAAATATTTTGCTGGCCCCGGGCAATAAAGCGAAATAAAAGTTAATTTATTTATGGTGCAGCGTACAGTGATCCAAAACAGGCGTACAATATGTCAAATGAAAGCTATTTTTGTACCAAAATAACCTTTTAAAATAATTGTAATGTGGTATAAACATTTAATGAAATAATTTAAAAAATGTGTAATACAAATTATTGACGATACCGTTTCAAATAAAACATCATTAACGACATTATAAACACATCGATCACTGAGATTCAGGATGTAAGTATATAAACTACCACCGATTACCACCTTTTTCAGGGCAATTGAGCACTCCGGAACCGTGGTTCCACTTGCGGGACAAAACTTTTTCGTGGTTCCACCAAACACACACTTGACCGTTTTGTACCGTGGTATGTAATAGTCGCTACTTTCTTGAAACAAAATAAAATAATAAGTAAACGAGATACTATTTATCTCGTCATTAAAGATAATTCCAGCATTCGTTTTACCGCAAAGCTTGTAAATAATGGCCAACTGAAATTTCGTGTACATCAGAATCGCGGGTGTACTTTTCAGATTTGCCTAAAATAATTACAGTTATTTGGTACCTTCTGTGTACCTTTACGTACCTCTCCTGAAAATCTGTGTACCTGCACAATGATATTTAAAAAAATTAGGTACATCCGCCATCCTGATGTCAGAACCGCGGGTGTACTGCGAACCGGTATATGTAGCTAAGTGCACTGTACAAGTAAATTTGGTGCCTCTTGTGTACCTGCAGAAACAAGTATTAAATAAACAAAATACTGTAAGTGTAATGTTTGAGGGCTAAAGAATAAAAGTCGACCGTTCTGCCACAGAGATATAATTTGACTGTTTACAAGTACAACTTAAATCTACCTACATACTTACAAACTAATTAATATCAATATACCTACATTACACTCTTCCCTACTAAATTAATACTACAATTATCAACTAACAACTTAATAACTAACTTAACAACAATAACAATTCTTATTACATAATATTTTTCTTACTTATTCTATTCTATTCTAAACCTTATAATTATGAACCTTAAACCTACACTGTCTAACAGCACGTTGTGGAGTCTGTGGCACTTGAGGCAAGGCAACCTGACTCTCAGCTGACGCCTGTACGTCTACAGGTGCATCATTAATCGGCTGAGCCGGTGACACCACTCCGCGCGGCGACACCACGCGATCCGGCGACCCATCCGACTGAGCCCGCTCACCACTACCCCTGCCGTCATCCTCCTTTCCAGTCGTCTGAGAATCCGTGTCTGATCGCTCCGTAATATTAGGACCGCTAGATACTAAGGATAATCTGTTCCCTGTTCTCCTACGTAATTGATCAATATGCCTATGGACTATTTCCCCATTTTGACCCTGGACTCGATAATCGCTAGGACCCCGACTGTCTACTACTCTACCGGGAATCCATCTCTCCCCTTTTAAGTATTGTCGGTACCATACCTCTTCCCCTTCACCACCAATGCACCTATTCGCCCCCTGTACAGATTCGGCCTGTCGTTGTTGTGCTCGATGCACCTTGTTTTCCCTATCCGGTTTTATAGTATCCAGTCGAGTACGTGTTCGCCTGCCTAATAAAATCATTGCGGGGCTTTCTCCGGTTGTCGAATGTTCGACATTCCTATAATGCAGTAAGTATGTCCACAATGCCCTATCTATATTGTGTTTCTCTGTAATTGCCTTTTTAATAACTCGTTTAAGTAATCTAACTGCATTTTCTGCTAATCCATTTGAAGCGGGGTGGTAAGGGGCGGTAAAAATGTGTTCTATACCGTTACATTTTGTAAATTCATGAAATTCTTTCGATGAGAACTGGGTACCATTATCACTAACTATTTGCCTGGGCAACCCCCATCTACTAAATAACTCAGTTAATCTATCTATTAGACTAAAAGCTGAAATACTTGAAACATTAAAAACCTCTAACCATTTTGATGTGGCATCCACTACCACTAGGTATGTTCTACCGCCTATAGGTCCCATATAGTCGATATGTATCCGGCTCCATGGTCGGTTTGGCCAGGGCCACATGCGCGGCGTCTGCCGAGGCGGCGCGTCCGCCTGGGCTGCACACACTTCGCACGCCCGACACATGTGTTCCACTGCTTCATCTATCCCGGGCCACCATACATAGCTACGTGCCAAAGCCTTTGATTTCACAATTCCCATGTGTGGTTCATGCAACATTAATAGCACTTTATTTCTACACGCTTCCGGTACCACTAACCTGTGCCCCCACATAATACATCCTAATTCCTCATAAAGTTCATTTCTCCTATTAAAGTACGGTTTCAAGTTGCTCAAGTCACATTCGTTAGGCCAACCGTCTCTCAGGTAACTCAATATTTTTGACAGTCCCGCATCTCGTGTTGTTTGTTGTTTAATCTCATTATAATCTAATAACAATGACTGTTGCACAAAATGCAAATGCGTTTGCTCCGGCTGTGCGGCCATATTTGTTTGTTTACTCGGAGCTAGCGGTAACCTTGAAAACCCGTCCGCTCCGTTTTGGTCGGTGCGCACGTACTCAATATTAAATGTGTAAGCTGATAAAATAATAGCCCACCTTTGCATTCGGCTTGCCACCATTGTCGGTATTCCTGTATTTGGACCAAATATTGACACTAACGGCTTGTGATCCGTACGTAGGGTGAAATTACGCCCGTATAAATACTGGTGAAATTTATTCACGCAAAATATAATTGCAAGCGCCTCACGATGTATTTGAGAGTAATTCCTTTCCGCTTCTGTAAGTGTGCGCGACGCATAGGCTATCGGTCGCTCGCCCCGTTCGCCTGGCTGCGAGAGGACCCCCCCTACCCCACGCGCGCTTGCGTCGCATGTCAATAATAGTGGTTTCTTGGGATCGTAATGGGCCAATACGTCCGCGCCCGCTAGAATTTTTTTTATTTCCACAAACGATTTCTCGCACTCCCTCGACCAATGCCATTGTTTACCTTTCTTTATTAGTTCATAGAGAGGTACTAACCTACTACTCATATTCCTAACAAATTTTCCATAAAAGTTTATTATTCCTAAAAACGACCTTAACTCAGTTATATTTGAGGGACGAGGGATATTAGCTATAGCCTCCACCTTGGCCGGATTTGTTTTAATACCCTCATTATTAATAACATAACCCAAATATTGTACTTCTTTTACTAAGAACACACATTTGCTACTTTTCAACTTTAAACCGGAACGATGTAATCTACTAAAAACCTGTTCCAGTGCTTCTAAATGTTCTTTTTTGTTTTTCCCGCCTATTATCACATCGTCAAGGAATATTTCAACGTTAGGGATCCCCTTCAACAAATTGCACATGATTCGCTGAAAAATTCCTGGACTTGAAGATAGACCATATACTAACCGATTATACCTATATAGACCCCTATGTGTATTTATAACTGTAAACTTCTTTGAATCATCGAGTTCTATTTGATTATAGGCTTGGCTTAAATCTATTTTCGAAAAATAATTTGCTCCGCTAAGTTTTACTATTAGATCCTCGATTCTAGGCAATGGATAGCGATCAGTATGTAAGACTGGGTTCACGGTAGCCTTATAATCGGCACAGATTCTCAGCGAACCGTCAGGTTTATTTACCGGTACCAGCGGCGAAGCCCAGTCGGAGCAGTCAACGGGCTCGATGATGCCGTCACGCAGCATGGCGTCCAACTCGGCTTCGAGACGCCCGAGCAGCGCGTACGGCACGGGCCGTGCGCGGTGGAACACCGGCGTTGCGCCGTCCCGCAGGCGCAGCGTTGCCTTGCCCCCGGTGTACAGCCCCAAACCGCCACTGAATAATTCCTTATACCTGTTAAGAAGTACATTAATTTCATTAGACATGTTGACTTCTTTAAAATTTACATTGTTACAGTTGCTAAAAACTGGAATTTTTATTTTTAATTCTGTTAACCACTGTCGGCCCAATAATGAAGTGGTACCTCCCCCAATTACAAATAATTCCAGTTGTTTACTACCCTCCCCGTAAACTACAATCGGTTTGAACATTCCTAACGGTTTAATTTTTGAGCCATTATAAAAATTTAATACTAAATTACTAGGTTCTAATTTATGAGCACTGAAACACTTTTTATATGTAGCTTCGCTAATGCATGATACCGCGGTACCAGTATCGACCTCCATAGAAATAGTAACATTATCAATACATATGGGCAACTTTACCGCTCTGTAATCGTTCAAGCACAGATGATGAAATTCCTCTTGTGTCGACCTATCCTCTTCTGATAGATGTTCCTCCACATCCCCGTAGTACGCTGCCGAACGCCTGGAACCCTTTCCCGCCCTGTCCGGGCATACGCGTCGCAGGTGTCCAGGGTGTCTGCAGCTGCTGCACACGTAGTTACGGAATCGACACTCAGAGTACGAGTGTTCCGTCGCTCCGCACCCCGTACAACTCAACACCCGGCCGCCCCTGCTCGCACCACCGCCACTTCTCGCACCGCCACCGCGGCCGGCAGCTTGCGGCCGCAAGGTGCACCGTTCCCGTGCCGCTGTCGCAGCGCCCCGGACGAAGTTCGCGCCCCGGCTGCTGCCAAGCGCGTGCACCGCCTGCCCCGGCAGTGTCCCGCCTCCTGGTACGTCACCTCCGCTGTCCAGAGCCTTCGCATCCACCGCGGCCGCGTCCCGCTCCGCCGCTTCTAAAGAACTCGCCAACCTTACCGCGTCCATATACGATATTGTTTCGGCTTCCGCAAAAAGTCGTTGACGAATAACGTCACTCCTTATGCCGCAGACGAACTGATCCCGCAAATTCTCGTTTAATCCTTCTTTGAATTTGCAATATCGTGAGAGTTTTTTGAGCTCGGCTACGTACGCAGCTACGTTTTCCTCGCTGGCCTGTCTCCGTTGCCTAAACCGAAAACGTTCTGCAAGTACCGACGGCGATGGTTCTAGATGTTGACGTAATAGCTCGACAGCTCTGTCATACTTTAGCTCTGCTGGCTTTTTTGGACTTGCAAGGTTATACAACAACTCATATGCCTCGTCCCCCATGACGGCTATTAGAGTAGGCAATTTCGTCTCGTCATCGATTTTATTCACCCTAAAGTACATTTCTAACCGGTCAACATACACTGACCACGTCCCGGACTTTATGTCGAAATCTTTTATCTTGCCTATCGACATCGTTATTCCCGTTCGTACACTCGCGATAATCGGAAATATTCACAACGCAACTCGAATCACACGCGAAATTGTTCGAAATTGAAATCCTCGTCGCCACTGTAATGTTTGAGGGCTAAAGAATAAAAGTCGACCGTTCTGCCACAGAGATATAATTTGACTGTTTACAAGTACAACTTAAATCTACCTACATACTTACAAACTAATTAATATCAATATACCTACATTACAGTAAGATTGCTGCGGAAAGTAAAAAAAATATTTTCTTCCTTTGACGTTGTTATTATTTTATAAAAATTTCGGAAGTCGGTGTTCCTGTTTTCGTTTCTTCGTGTTTTGACACCGCCTTCCAAAATTTAAGTTGTTTTTCACTTTGTTGTGTTTTTATTTGGTAGTCGGTTGTATAGTTTTGTAAAAAGTTTTTATTTTTCAATTTTTTGTGGTACATAATGGACAAATTCTATAGTAAGGTACCTATAATACCCATTCCGATCCCAGCACGATGGCGCATTCCGGGATTTTTCGACAATTGGCGGGGCAGCCTTTCTTGTGTGGCTGGCAGGCGGCGCACCATGCCTCGGATCCCGCTACCCTCCGCGACCAGTCTCCCGATACGTCCATAACAGCGCGTGTCAGGCCGGCCTGCTTGCAGTGGAACAACTAGGCCAATAAGCGGCACTTTTGAAAGTCAAACAAAAATTTAAATTTACAAGTAATAAAAGTTGATTCTACCGTGCGCGTTTAAATAGTTTGTCCCATTAGCCTTACCTTGTCTTATTACAGAAACTGGAAGCCTACGGCATAAGGGGAAACATATTAAACCTTATTGAGTCGTACCTGACAAACAGAAAACAGTATACAGAAATAGCTACCATCAATATTAAGACTAAGACAGAAGAAATTTACAGATCTAACGAACTCACACCTACATACGGTGTACCCCAAGGCAGCGTATTGGGAGTTTTGTTTTTTATCTTCTACATTAATGACTTACCTAGTGCAATTGAACACCCCATGACGCTCTTTGCCGACGACAGTACAATGACGATAACATGCGACAATAAAGACCTCTATGAAAGTGACATAAATCAATCTTTGACATTAATAATATCATGGTTAGATAGGAACAACCTTAAAATAAACTTAGATAAGACAAGCATTATGCATTTTAGACAACGGGCCCAGACGAAAGATGACATTAGAGCTATGTACAATGACACATTAATTAATAAAGTTGACAACACAAAATTTCTTGGCATCATGATAGACGCAAAGCTAGACTGGAAGGTACACATAGAATACCTTAGTAAAAGGCTGAGTTCTTCGGCATACGCCTTATATAAACTAGCCCCGGAACTTAACCTAGATGCATTGGTAACTGCATACCATGGGCTAGTTGCATCGTTGCTACGCTATGGTATTATATTTTGGGGAAACTCCACCGACAAAGAAACAGCGTTTAAAGCCCAAAAAAGGTGCATCCGAGCTATGTTCAATCTAAATGTAACAGACAGCTGCAGGCCATATTTTAAAAAACATAACATATTGACCCTTCCATCGCTTTACATTTTTGAAATTGTAACATTTGTCAAACTAAATCCCGGACTATTTCCACGTCTAGGTGATACCTTCCCTAGGAATAGACGCGACAATAGCCAACTTTGCTTGCACTCATCAAAGACTGCTTTAATGAGAAAAAGTGTTTTTTGTATGGCTCCCAAAATCTACAATAAAATACCACAGTCCTATAAAGATTTGCCGGTAAATTTATTTAAAAAAAATTTTCTAACAGACAAGTGCTATTATCATATAGGTGACTTCTTGAGCCATGATATTATTTGACGCTATTTTCTTTCATCAATCCCGATTTATTTGATTTAATTAAGATGACATTCAGCAGGATATTGTGTTTTTTTTATTTTTTTTTTTAATCTGACATTATTTATTTTATCTTTTTGACATAATTTTTAATCAATCATATTGTTATTTTTTTTTAAATATGACATTATTTATTTTATGTTTTTGACATAATTTTTAATCAACCAAATTGTTATTTTTTTTGACATTTTATTATTTTTGTACATCTGACATATTTTTATATTTTTTTTACTTTTCTGACATTTTATGATTTAATTTATTTTGACATTATTTTTACGTTGTTGGCATTCTTTTAAAATATGAAATTGTATTTTTTTTTTAAAGCCATGTGTATTGTTTTTTAGTTTTTGGTTTTTCGTTTGACATTGGTTTATTTTATTAATTTGGTATGATATTTTATGATTTATGTTTTATATCTGACATTTGTTTTTTACTTACCTGACATTTTATGATTCCTGACTTATTTTTCGTACATTTTGACATTATTTTAATATATGAATCTGGTTTTTTTTTATGATCCATTGTGCTTTTTTTGCTAAATTGTATTTTTATTTTAATTTAGTTTTTTTTTTTTACCATTTTGTGCTTTAATTTATAAATATTGTAGAATAATTATTATTTGTACGCCTACTAGGCGAAACATGTCAGTACAAAAAATAGTTAAAAATAGAACATCCTGCATGCCTACTGTATGTGAACTCATGTTTGGACAAATAAATTATCTTTATCTTTATCTTTATCTTACCAAGATCTTCAGGATTAGCGACTTTTTAGTTAAATTTACCATTAAAGCGTGAGTTTTAGTTTTAGAACTACAATTTATTAGTATAATAATCAACCAGTAGTTATGTTATTTTTATATAATCTGTTACTTTATTATACGTACACAACTTACCTTAATTTTAGCCCAAAACATTATTCTAAAGGTCTGATAAAAATCGAAAAAACAAAACCTTAAAAAAAATTACCTGGTCAATTTAATTGTATTGGACATTTTTATTTTTGGTCATTTTCCGTATCGGAAGTTTATAATTTATGACATAGTTATATTAACCCGACAGAGCCACATATATTGCAGTGTCAGAAACGTTGCACAGGTCATCTAGGGTGCATGTGAATGTACAGTTAGGACACTCCAGAAAATGGGATTTATTTATTTGTTTATCCTCGCACTGGAACGCCTTGTAGCATTTTCACCAATGGAGCACAAACAACTGGGATGATTAAACACCATGAACAGTCAAAACTACGCCTAAAAAAATTAAGTAATAATACCCATAGTGTCCCTTTACTAACTATTTAGTAATTATGCTAAATGCGCACAAAAAGAATCCACATTTTTCGCAATCCAAGCTCAATAAGGCACGTAATTTAAAATAACAAAAACCTAATAACCACGCCTGAAGCAAAGCATTTAAATACAAATGAAGTTCAACTCTGTATATTAAGTGAGTTTCAAAATCGTTTGTACCTAAAAGTAATTGAATGTGTTTTATTTTAACAGCTTCATCTGCACAATTGGCCTTTTTTTAACTGTGCAGATAATGAACTGTGTATTGAGAGCAGTGGTGGTCCAGTGGTAACGGTTGAACTTCCAAGTTGTATGTTGTGGGTTCGAACTTCGAACTGAGGCAGGCGCTTTATTATAATCGTAAATTATTAGGAAAATCATGAGGAAACTGGCATGTCCTAAAACCAAAAATTCGAAGACAGTCACATGTCATCCACCAACGCGCATTGGGCCTGCGTGTTGGATTACGGCCCATTTTCTCTCATAGAGAGAAGCCCTGTATCCCTTGCAACATTTAAAGGAACCGTGTGTCAGATAGAATTTCACATTGGTAAAAATTAAAAACATATATACAAACTTTTTAAACCCTTTATGGAATTGAGTTGTCCAAGATCCTTCCTCGGCAGCTTGTGCAAAATTTCATGCTTTACATATGCCATCGGTTTGTTCAGTGCATGTGTGTGTGAATTAATTAATGAATGGATGTAATTCTTTGGTGGGCTTCCAGTCAAGCACTGCATCAAATTGTAACACGCAATGTATATGACATAGTGTCTACAAGCTCTAAATAATGAGCTATTCAGATATGCAAATTGTCTACAATGACAATCAAAGATATTCATATGGAAACTGCGTGGATATAGGACGTGATCTTCAACGCGAGGAATAATGTTTTCATACAGCTACAGATCGTCCACGCACGAATGTAGATTGTGGTCAACAGAACTGACCTCTTGTGGCATCGATTCATGAAATTATATGATAGCAAATTAAAATTAATATATAGGCCAACGGATGCAAGAAGCACAGAACTGGTCAAAGTGGCGACACTTGTAGTAATTGATTATGATTGGACACATTTAAAAGCAACTACTTTTAAGTATTGATATTTATGAGCCCATTGAATTTCTTATTTGATAACGCAGCGTCAGATAATGACCTAACAATCCATTCAAGCCTGTTCAAAATTTTTCGAGTTTGTTCTACTAAAGGTTTTTTTTTTTTTTTTTTATTTGTGATGGGTTTGCTCTTGACTCTAGTCTAGGTCAAAGGTGACAGAGACAGAGTCGACGATGGAGTGAGCTTACCCAGAAGAAGCCTGTTCACTCTAACTTTGAAGAGATTCGGGTTGAATGCGTTCGGAAACACTGACGCAGGTAGCGAGTTCCATTCATTCGCTGTGCGCATTATGAAGGATGTTTGGAAGCGTTTGGTGCGAATTGGTGGAATGGCAACAAGGTAAGGATGATAACTTGCAGTGCGTCTAGATGTCCGATGGTAGAAGGGGGCTGGTGGGATGAGGTCGTGGAGTTCTTCAGCACACTCACCGAAGTACAGTCTGTAGAAGACCGACCAGCAGGCAACCTTGCGGCGATGAGCCAAGCTGTGAAGCCTGGCACCCGCCAGCTCAACGTCGCCAATGAGCCTCCTGGCTCTGCGTTCCACCGAGTCAAGCGCGGCAAGCTGATATTTAGCTGAGCCATCCCAAAGGTGGCTGCAATACTCCATGCAGGATCGGACTTGCGCTTTGTATAGGGTTAAAAGCTGTTATATAGTGTGTGCTGTGTATTTTAATCTATATTATACTATAATATTATAAAGAGGAAAGATTTTTTTGTTTGTTTGTACCGAATAGGCTCCGAAACTACTGGACCGATTTAAAAAAAAACACCAATAGAAAGCTACATTATTCCTGAGTGACATGCTATATATTTTATCCCGAAAACGGGTCCTGTGGGGTGGTCCACGGGAGCAAAGCCGCGGGGAACAGCTAGTTATTAAAAAGCAAATAGTCACTAACGGTTACGTGTTTAAAATGCACGTGCCAATTTAGTTACTGACATTCCTTCGTGTTTCGTATGCATTGACCAAATGGACGGATGTCTGTTGAATGGTCCATAGATTTATCATTTTACTATCATAACCCAAACAGCATAACAAAAGAAAACACAGAAGCTACGAATAAAACATAAAAACAACGAATAAAACCTAAATACTACGAAAACAAAACCTAAAAGCTACGAATGAAAACCCAAAATCTTCGAATGAAAACCTAACAAATACACAGTCCGGCCTCCACACCCTTGCTGCCTGTGCCTGCACCTTGCTACTGCCTACCTGCCCGTTAGCCTGACTATTAGTTCAGCTGCCTTGACCATCTATCTATGTGCCTGCCTATCCGTCCTGCTGGCTACTCTACAGCCTGCCTATCCGATTGCCTGCTTGTCCGTCGTGGTGCCTGCTCACCTGCCACCTCGGACATTCCACGTCTTCCTGCCCAACCTGCTGCCTGGTTAGCTGCCTACGTTGTGCGAAGCTGCCTCATAGTTCTATACTCAATATGCTTATTATTAATTTTAGCTTATAATTCTTATTTTAAGTAACGTACATGTTTCAAAGCGATATTGGATTGATTTCGATGGCAATTTCACAGTTTGTGTTACATTGGTGCTTGCCACTTCTTTAGTAGATACGTTGGTTTTCTTCTTATGTCGGCGACAAAGGCATTTCCTTTGTTGTAATATTATGAAACTCTTGTCGTCTACACGCACCAACAACACCGAATATTAAGGCAAATTGCAACGAAATCAATTCATTCGTTTTTAAGAAGTTATGCTCAGGTTACGCAATTATTTAGATTAATAATACGTACCTTTGTTGCCAAGCACTGACTATCCGGAGTCTCTTTCAAAAACTTTTCAACGTCGGCTGGTGACAAAATATTAGATTTCCGACCAATATATCCGTCCGAGTTTGACCACCACCAGGAATAGATGCACCACAGGGAGCTGGGCTTTTATGTATGCCAATAGAAATAGAGTTCAGAGAAATACGCCAAAAACACATTTGCACCTTGCTCTTCCATTGTAGGAAACTATCGTAGGCAGCTCAATTAGTATTTCTGGCGGGGTTAACTCTATCAATAATGTTCATCTTCTGCACGAAAACTTAACATTTCTAAAATAATTTACCACAGCAGCAAATACGATAAAAAACAAAATATTAAAGTTATGGGAAATGGCGTACAATTTTTTTTCACGCGCCAATTGCGAGATGAGTGACTTCAAAATAATAATTTTAGGTGATAAAATCAAAATATTTTATAACAATTTATTGTGAATTATGAATAATTTGATCATAATAAATGTTTGTTTGACTTAATTACGGATGTACACATTTATTTATTCCAAAAATATATATGGATTTTCAGCGGCATAAAACCTCTTTGTTGTTACATTAAAAAAAAACCGTATTACACGGTTTAATTGAAAATGCTCTGTTTACTTGCAGAAAGGTACTAATTTAACTTTGTAGGGATAATTCTATTATGCACTAGCATGTAATATTATTACGCACTAGTGTGTAATGTTATTACGCACGTGTGTGTTTATAGCTCGGTTTATGGCCCGAACAGCAATTCTATTATTAAGGTTCACTTTACGAGCAAGTGCGTTAAAAAAAATATTAAAATATCGTCAAAAGGTGTTAGTACATTGCTTATAAACTATGTTAGTGAGCGCCGATAACAATGCGCATCCATTTATTCTGGATTGGGCAATCCGTTCGAGATGCAATCAAGTTCAGGCAAATAAGCAACTGTCTTCTTTTATATTTTTAAGATATTTTTATTGTAAAATGTGCCTTATGTTATAAATAAACGATATAATTAAACGAAACGATATTATTATCTGTAAGATGCCGTTGCTACTGCCTCGCACGCGCTGCCACACGGATGCTACCGTCTTGCGTATAACCGCATGGAAACCGTCCGTCCGCGCCTCCACAAACATGCTGGACGCACTACAATAGCGAGTTAGGCGCATCAGCACCCTGAACATATTATTGTATTGGACACGTAGCCCGTTGGGTGTAATTCACCCACAAGCTGTTCGAGAAGAAGGATTGGCAATACGCCTTAATAAGTAGTAGCGCTCGAGTAGCGTGCAAACCGACGCTTAATCATATTCCCCCGGACTGCCAGCGCCCTGCGTTCCCTCTCTATGTCAGCATCATCCTGCAACTCGTCTGTCACAATGTTCCCCAGATATTTAAAGCTTGTCACTACACGCAGAGCCACACCATTAAGCATAATAGGCATTATATTAAGTAAATAAAATGAAAATATCCAATATTCACTGCCTTAATTACCGTTACACAAATACTTTACATCTGCAAATATTAATTTATCGGAATATTGGAGCTAAAAAGTAATCAATTGACTGCTGTAAAAAGAAACAACGTCCACGAAGCGCAAGTGCGTTTCATTTTCATAATCTGGTTACTTAATCAAACATTTTATAAGTTATAGGATAGCTTATGTTAAAAGTGACTGTCAAAAAAATACTTAACTTAAAGGCCTCAGTAGCCAGGTCATTAAATTGATTGCGCAATAATTGCACAATTTTTGCTGCTTGCTGTTCCTTACGTAATAAGCCCGCTGGCCAATTAAGTATTACAATTATTTAACCTCGTGTTAGTATCTAACTCTAAGTTAAGTATTTAGTGACATAGCATGCATAGCGGAATCTATGGCACTCGTACATAACTATACGATAGACGAGAACTTCGCCCGTGACTTCGTTCGCGTGATCCTTATTTTAACCTACAGATGACTTTTTAGTTCACCTCCTTAAAGGTTGAATTTCCAAAAATCGCTTCTTAGTGCTTATTATACTATCCCCTATATCATAAAAAGAAGCCCTGTACAGTAAAATTCTTCAAAAATCTTTAAGATCGCCTAAATCGTCTTTTAGGAGTAGTTTTGAAAAACTTATATTGAAATCCTTTACTATTTACTTAGGTTAGTATTTATTCCAAGTTCAAAATATATATAAGCCCATCAAATTTGCACCTTTTTACCTCCGTAGGGGTAGAATTTACAAAAACCAATAAATACATGAATTCTTATTATCTTTAATTTCACGTGTCACACTTAAAAGCGTAGAAATTTCACACAAACTTTCAACCCCCTTTTGATCTCCTCAGAGGTGGAATTTCCAGAAACCAATAAATACATGAATTCCTTTTATTAACCAAGAGTATAATTCTAAAAGTTCAGGTGTCCAACTTACAAACTGTAGAAATTTTATACAAACTTTCAACCCCCTTTTTACTCCCTTAGGGGTGGAATTTACGAAATTAAAAAAACTCATGGTTTTTTATTAACCAAGAGCGTAAACCAACAATTTCAGATGTTTTACCATCCAAAACCGAAGAAAATTCACATAAAGTTTCAACCACTATTTTATCTCCTTTTTGGTAGAATTGCCAAAAACCAATAAATACATGAATTTTATTATTATTACCAACCAAGAGCGTAAATCTAAAATTTCATGTGTCCAATTTACAAGCAGTATAAATTTCATACAAACTTTCAACCCCATTTATACCCTATTTGGGGTGGAATTTCCAAGTATCCTTTCTTATTGCATACTTACGTCACTTGAGGAACCTACCTGCCAAATTTCATCTTTATACGTCAAGCGATTTTCGATAATTCGTGATGAGTGAGTGAGTGACCTTTCGCTTGTATGTATATGGATAGATTAGTTAAGAAGCAAGACTTTTCTTAAAACTTTGTGAAACTTCTGTCGATACTATTAGGTCAACTGCCGAGATTTTTGCGTCGATAGACCAATTTATTTATTAATTCTACACTGAAATGGAAATAAAACCGCTAAAATGTCAGTATAATAACATATCATTTTAAAACAATACATACTTAATTATAAGGAAAGATAAAAAAACACTTCTGTCAAGTCACCTTTGTCACTTAGAATGAATTTGAATTTTTGAATTTGAATTCAATTCAATTCATTTATTGCATCAAATATGGTAGGTACATAAAGTTCTCATATAAAATATTTAGCAACACACATTTGGTCAATATATAGCATGCAATAGTACAAGTTTTTACACTTAAGATATTAATTAGGTAACTACATTATGTCAATTTATGTGTCTACTTAAAAATTAAATATATCTGTGCTTTAGTGTATAAAATTTACAGGGACACTTTTGAAAGAACTCAGCTATCGAATAAAAACACTCTTGTAACAACCACTTCCGCAACGCAACACAAAACTTATTGAAGGGTTGTTGAGTAATTGACCCAGGCAAAGCATTGTAAATTAGGGGAACCATGTAAACGCAGCTCCGCCGAAAAAGTTCTAGCTTTGGAACGGGCATTTCAAAATCTAAATGTCTAGGTTTCCTTTAATTGTCTTATTTTTCCGTTCAAGTAGTTCAAGATTGGACCTCACAAACCTGGCAACTTCGTAAATATAAATGCATGGGACTGTCAATAGATTGTGCGACTTGAACATAGGCCTGCATGAGTCAGACCACTGCATATTGAATATTGCACGTAAAAAAAAATATTGAAATGGCTCGTTTTTTAGGCAATGCCTAATTCACTATTGGGTTTTTATGTATGTGTCCTAATTCGAGCGTTGATAAGAAAACAGTGCCCTTTTATCTGTTTTATTTTTATTCATATTTATAGCAATTGAATAGTGTTAATAAATGCGGGCATTATTTTTTAGAAATTCCTCTTCTTTGGTTTGGCCAATCTATACTATATATAATAATAATATTTTATGAGCTGATGAGTTTGTTTGTTTGTTTGAACGCGCTAATCTCAGGAACTACTGGTTGGAATTGAAAAAATATTTTTGTATTGGATAGTCCATTTACCGAGGAAGGTTACAGGCTATATAACATCACGCTACGACGAATAGGAGCGGAGCATAAATGAAAAATGTTACAAAAAGGGGCAAAATTATTCCTTTTTGAGAGCTTCCGTAAACGGTTTAAGTTACGCAACAATCATGTATGTAGGGTAGGTAGGGTAGGGTAGATAGGTAGTTAGGTAGCCAGTTGACGGGAGCGAAGCCGCTTTGGATAGCTAGTGCTTTTATAAAGTTTAACTAACGGACGAACGTACTAGAATTTAGTTTAGTTATTTATTTAGTTATTCGTCAGGATAACTTCGTCTTTCTGCTAAAATGATGATGATGATGAGAATACTTTAAGACAAAAACTGTACCTACATCTTACTATTCTACCTGTATATGTCGTATTATTCTACCATCATCATCTCTTCTACTTCTTTGTTCTTTTCTTTCTTAGTAAATTACGAAAGTGAGGTACGGAACCTTAAGTTAAGTTAAGACGGGCCAGTGTCCGGTATTGTCTTTTTTTAAATAAATTAATTTGTACTGTTACTCTTTTTCATAATCGTCCCCCGTCATAATATTTACTTGCACTATTATCATTTATACTAATAACGCTTGTCATATCACCTTATAAGTCACTAGCTTCTGCACACGGCTTCACCCGCGTAAAAAGTGTTTTATCATCCCAAGGGAATACAAACTATCCTATGTCTTTCCTAGGGTCTCAAACTATCTCCATGCCCTACAACCTCACAAACCTCTTTATAATATTAGTATAGATAACTTTAATTTGCTATAAAATAAGTTTTCATAATAACACGTCTTATAATCATTAGTTTCTATTAGCAGAATTATATTAACAGATTATTTAATCGATACTTGACATAAGCAATATTTAATATTATTATAAACGTTTATTGTTTTCTCCAAAAAATTATGTCATTTAGGCATTTGGTCTGTGCAAAATCTTTAGACAATAAACAGTTAGTCAAATTCAAAGATTCAGGTAGGTTAGGTTAGAACTGTGACCATACAACGCACGAAGGCGTGCGTGCCGAGGTAGCGGCCGCCGCGCCGAGTGCCAGATTTCCTCTTTTACAAAGCAAGCACCCATGCTAGATTAGGTTTATTTTAGGTTGCCTTGTGAATAAAAAAAATCTGTATCGTATAATCATATGTTAATTAATATAATTAGTAATATAACAATATTATTTTCATGAAAACAATATTATCAAAATTTTATATTGGAGGCTTAAGCTCTCAAAAAATCTTGTTGTCTGTAATTCTCTCAAAATTGCAGGCGCTTGTACTGAACTAGCTTTGTTGTGCTAGTATGGGCATATCAATAATATGGTGAATAAATGTTATGGAAAACGAAAAATATAGCAAATAAATTTATGGATTAAATATATTATGACACTTGATCGATTATGATCAATGAAATAAGTGAAAATGATTTCATGTAATTTCACAATTATGACGATTCCGCGTCCGCGGCGGTGCGCGGTGCCGTGTGTAAACCACCTTAGGCAACTGAAGCGTTATTTCTAATGAAATTATGGCAAATACACGTAAGTTATATTAAATTATTGCATTTTAAATTATGGCAAACATTAGTAAACCCTGGTGTCCGTATCTCCAGGTCTTATGTGCGTATTTTGCGTACGGGTTGGATTCTTCTTCCTTACTGGATCCATCCCAACTCCCCGAGGAATGCCAGCAGTGCCATGGTGTTGCCGACTATCCCTATACGGTACCTGGGTCACCGAGGTATTTGGCCCTGTAACCAGCGATTGCTGGGCAGCTTAGGAGCAGGTATGCTGCTGTCTCGGCCCGCTCCATGCATGCTCTACACAGTGGACTGTCCGTGATCCCTAAGAAAAAAAGATGCGTATTAAAAGACCCGTGGCCAGTCGTTACCGCTGTGCTGACTGCACAGTGTTGTGGTTTAGTCAGTTGCAGGGCTATTTGCTTAAAAGGGTCATCTAAAGATGGAAGTGCCTCCTTAGCCTGCCTGCACTCGCTAGGTACGGAACCTTAATAACATAAAAAGTTTCGTTGTTGATTAGATTTTTGCAAACTATATTAACATTTACGAAATAAATTACATTAATGTGTTAAGAAGTATGTTCCTGTTAATTATGTTTTAAACTTGCTATCATTGTAGCTACTCGCTTATAGAGGGTCGTGCTTCCTTATTAGTAGCTATTTTATATATATTTTTAAATAAGTTGGTGTTGGTATAGTAAAGTTCAAATTAAACATGGAGGGAGTTATGAACAGTATAGCTGGTACATATAATTATGTATTTGATGACTTGGCAGGTATGTTTTTTTTTGTACACATCGCTTTTGGACTTTTGTGATTTTAATTACACTATTTAGATAATGTTTTCCTTCACCGTTTTTAGAGCAGTGATAATGAAATAATTTAAACAAAGTAAGGCGCCTGTCTGGGTTCGAACCCACGACCTACGACACGTAAGTCGGGGCCGTTACCTCCACTGCCCTCAAAAATATGAATATACTCAAACTAAGCTATACAAACTTATATAATACTAGCTTCTGCCCGCGCCTTCGCCCGTGAAAAAACTGTTTTATCATCCCAAGGCAATACAAACTATCATATGTCCTTCCCAGGTTCTCAAACTATATCCATCGTCATGGATATTCATATTTTTTACCAATGGGAAATTCTATCTGGCACACGGTTCATCATAATCTATCTATCTGCCTAGCCTTTTTTCCCTACTATATTGGGGTCGGCTTCCAGTCTTACCGGATTCAGCTGAGTACCAGTGTTTTACATGGAGCGACTGCCTATCTGACCTCCACCACCCAGTAACTGGGTAACACGGCACCCCTTGGCAAGACTGGTGTCAGATCTCAAGCTTCTGACTACTCGTAACGACTGTCAAAGATCTTTAAATGACAGCCAGGACCAACGGCTTAACCTGCTTTCCGAGGCACAGAGAAAACTCGGTATGTTGAAATGGTCACCCATCTACGGACCAACCTCGTCGAGCGTTGCCCCGTGCGGCTGTTATTATTTAGCCACGAGCACCTCAAACTATATCCATGCTAATTTTATTGAAATCGGTTCAGTAGATCCAGAGATTACGCCCTACAACCTCACAAACTTTACCTCTTTATAATATTGTTACAGATTATAGCTAAACCTATCGTGTAGACGGACTTTTAAATTTAATTATTAAGCAATGAATGCAAGCAAGGCACACGTGCTGAACTTTCAGCAAAAAAAAAATTAACCAATTACGGTGCAGATCTTCCATCTTATTGCTACTAATTTATAAATTTAAAATACAGTATTTTATTATATGAGATTATTATATCAAATATATAAACTAATCGATCACTTTATCGGGCTAGTGGCGGACTTGATTGTTTTCATTCTAATGAACCCAGTCTTGGCATCAATCTTGTTGGATGGTGAGCGACGGATGAGATCTTAGATGTAACTTGCTAGACGGGCAGATCGATGACCTGAGACATGGTTTGGGAAAATATAGAATTTAGGTTTGAAGATATTTATTTGCCATAAGAACTTACAAATAATATAAGTTTTTAAGCTGACATGGTCACAATCGAATCGGTGGTTTTTGTTGAGACCTCGATATAATATTGAGATCTCAACAATAAACTATATATACATGGTAAATATCCCGATACAAATATTAATTCTAATTATAAATAATAGTTTATTCATTTATTGATATACACTTTATTGTACACCAAGACAAAAACAATATTACATACGGAAACCTTAAAATTAAAACAAATATACAACAGGCGGCCTTATTGAGTTTTGCGATCTCTTCCAGGCAACCCAGAATGGAGAGAGATAGCCTGGACACGACATGGGGTTGCACTTGATGCAAGTTTGAATAAAACAATAAGTAACAAACATAAAAAGCACTAAATATAAAATACTAAAATATATACATAAATACATACATATAAATATACAGTCAAGAAAACAATACAGCTCCAACAAGAAGAATATTACTGTGACAGGTAGTGCTCCTTCACCAGTCTTTCATAGTTCTCTTACAATGAGATACAGAGTTACTTCTAAATAATAATCCATACTAATATTATATTGTTTGTCCTCGCACTGGAAGGCCTTGTAGCATTTACACCAATGGAGCAAAAACAACTGGGATGGTTAAAGACCATAAACGTCAAAACATATTTATGTAAACCCATAGTATTTTTCGTAACTATTTAGTCTTTGTGCCAAATGCGCACTAATAGAATCCACATTTTTCGCAATCCAAGCTCAATATGTCACGTAATTTGACAATAACCTAATTACAATGCATGCCTAATGCAATGCATTTAAAAACAAAGCAAGTTCAACTCTGAATATTTAGGTGAGTTTCAAAATCGTCAGTACCTAAAAGTAGTTGAATGTTTTTTTAATCGACTTACCAAAAAGGAGGAGGTTCTATGTTCGACTTTGTTTGTTTTTTTTTTGTATGTTCACCGATATCTCCGTTAATTGTGGCCCGATTTTGAAATTTGTATTTTTGTTTGAAAGAGCATGTTCCGAAATTGGTCCCATTTTAATATGGTGAAGATCTGATGAAGAACTTCGGAGAACAAAAGAGCTCTTTAATAAGTAACGACAAATTTCTCGGGATTGCTGCAATTGCATGTCTGTTTATTGTTTATACCATTTCATAACATAAAACTCGAAAGGGGTACGCAGATCTCTCATTTCACAGGTTATGTTCAAGTGTTATTCGGGTAATCTATTCTGACTCTATAGGTTTTGTTTGTAGTTTTTTATTTGGAAGTCGGTAGTATTTTTATGTAAAAAAGTTTTTTATTTGAACGACTTATAGGTTACTTCTAGGCTAGCATGCTACACCTTCGACCACTCACTTACCATCAGGTGAGATAGTGGTCAAGCGATCTGCAGTAAAAACTGAACTGACTGAACTGTTATAAGGTTTTTGTTATACACATGTGATATGCAATAAAGAATTGAATTGAATTAAAAATAAAACTGCTCTGTTTTAATTTTGTAAACTGCATCTAAATTGTGTATTGAGAGCAGTGGTAGCCCATTGGTAACGACCGCGACTTACAAGTTGTAAGTCGTGGGATCGTACTCAGGCAGACGCTTTACTTTGTGTAAATTATTTCATCACCACTGCTCTCAAAACGGCGAAGGAAAATCGTGAGACAACCGGCATATCCTAGAAAAAAATCGAATATTTAAGTGACATCCACCAACCCGCACTAGGCCTGCGTGGTGGATTACGGCCCATTCCATGTAACATGGGACACAGGGCTTCTCTCTGTGAGAGCACAAAGAGAAGCTCTGTGTCCTATGTAACATTTAAAGGCTTATGATTATGATGAACCGTGAGGAGTTCGTGGCTAAATAATAACAGCCGCACTCATCGGTCATCAACGTTAAGCTACGCTTGACGAGGTCGGGTCGTGGATGGGTGACCATTTCAACACACCGAGTTTCCTCCGTGCCTCGGAAAGCACTTTAAGCCGTTGGTCCCGGCTGTCATTTGAAGATCTTTGACAGTCGTTACGAGTAGTCAGAAGCTTGAGATCTGACACGTCTTGCCAAGGGGTGCCGTGTTACCCAGAAACTGGGTTGTGGAGGTCAGATAGGCAGTCGCTCCATGTAAAACACTGGTACTCAGCTGAATCCGGTAAGACTGGAAGCCGACCCCAATATAGTTGGGAAAAAAGGCTAGGCAGATAGATACATTATGATGAACCGTGTGCCAGATAGAATTTCCCGTTGGTAAAAAATATGAATATCCATATAAACTTTTTACCCCTTATGGCATGGAGTTGTAGGAATTGATTATCCTTGTACACATTTAAAAGCAACTACTTTTAGTGGTTTATCAATATCGACCATTAAAAGCCCATTGAATTTCATCGTTGATAATGCAGCTCAGATAACATCCAAAAACCTTGACATCCAAAATCCATTCAAGCCTGTTCTAAATTATTCAAATTTGTTCTACTAAACATATCTTAATTATCAATTAGCTTATAAGCAAATATGCACTAACGGTTATATGTTTCAATTCATGCACGTGACAATTTAAACACTTAAATTCCTTCGTGTTTCGTATGCATTTAGCAAATGGACAGATAGTCCATAGATTTATCATTTCAGTATCATTACTCAAACAACATAACAAAAAAACACACAAAAATTACGAACGGAAACATAAAAACTACGAGTAAGAATACAAAAACTATCTACAAATAAAATCCCAAAAGCTTCAAATGAAAACCTAATACACACGAATAAAAACAAGTTTCACAGCCCATATATTGCAATGCAACCCTGAATACAAGGACGCTGAATACACATGAATCACTATACAAACTATGAAAAGCCTGTTGGCTCTCATCTCAGCCTCTTCAACCAATCCTCCAATGTCCAATCTACCTTTTTTTGGTATTTTGTACCTACATTGTGTGATTTTGTTTTTTTATAAAATCTTACCTGAAATTTAGGATAGAAGGTTTCATCGGCGTTAGTTTGGGTTAGAATAGCAGTACTAAATATTAAGTTACTTAGGTACTTACAATCACCTAAGTAATATACTAGTCCCGATAGTTTAAGTCTGCGCACCTATTAAAATCACCAACGAAAGATTTTAACGGTCTAGTAGGCAATAGAACAAATTCAGCGAGTAAATACTTAGGACGTTACACAACCGGGAGACGGAACCAAAGCGGCCAAAGACTGATAGATTTCGTCCAAGAACATGACTTGTACGTCATGAACAGCTTTTTCAATAAAAAAACTGCATGAACAATGGACATGGATTTCTCCAAATGGTATTGGGAAAATTATAATAGACTTAATACACACCAACAAACGTAAACTTTTAATGGACGTAAATGTCCTTAAACAGCTTAACTTCAATAATGACCACGGCATGGTATCCGTAGAAGTCCACGGAAGCTAGAAAACCATCAAGGAAGCACATAAGGAGCTCAAGGAAACTAGAACATCTTCCACTACCAGAGGACACTTTGGTCCCTATCAAAGAAGCACTGCGAAACGCAAAAGAAACTTCAAGAATATGCGAAGATTATGGCACCCTGGAAAAAGAACTACAAGAAGCTGAAAATAGAATAGCAGCAATCAAAACCAATAGGGAGAAAGTGGGTAATAAAGCAAAAGAGCTATTACAAAAACACCAAACACTACAACAACGATTATAAAAAGACAGAAAGGAGACGGCACTCATAAGCAAGAAAATTAAAGAATCTATAAGAAACATAGACAAGATACAAGAACAGAGAGAATAATGTTCTAAAAACCACAGAAGGAATGAAAAAGCTTGGAAATAATTGCAAGAAATTACGAATTGGATACCAAAATTACATAATCACAGAAATAAGAAAGACAAGACGAAGAGAATTAAAAACGCAAGAAAAAAAAATTGGACTCCAGATGAACACATCGAAAATGAAATAAAAGGCCAACAGCATAAAAGTACCAGTCTCGATTAAACGGAAGCATCGTATATGTTGAAGAATATCCATACCTTAGACATATTATATCACCAACACAACTCACCACCAAATAAATGCAAAACAGGATTAACTCATCATGGAAAAGGTAAACCCATCAATACTCAAACTAAAAAGTCAAACGTTCAACTCTTGCATTCTTCCTGTTACGACGTATGGCTGTCAAACATGGCCTCATACTACCGAAATAGAATTTTGTTATAAATATCATTAAATTGTATACCGTTCAATTTTATTATGATTCTTTTGTTTCAATAGTATTAAAATTCTTGTTTTAATTGTGTTATAATAATTGAATTTTGATTTTTGTTTTGACTTTGATTTTGATTTGATATAATGTGATCTTGATTTCGATTTTAATCTGGAGTTTGATCCATATCATTATCTTGTGTGCCTGCTTGAAATTGGATGGGTATAAGAACTCATCTAATTGTAAGTATTGTCGATTGCGACGCCATTTTTGTTGTTATGATCATGCAGCGCGTGTCAGATTACAAAGCGACGTATCGAAGATGCGCCCGTTATTATAGGTGCCACGTTACTAAGCCGCTTTGACGAACGCGAACTGCTCATACAATGCAGCGCACTTTATTTCAGCTGAATTGAAATCCGGCTGAACGAAAATAGCCGCATTTTAAAACAGCGACGTTTTTCAATAAGCCGCGCCTATTTGTAATACGGCGTGTTATACGATAAGTTTGCGACACCAACATAACATGGACCGTAGCATACTGATCCTGAAGAGAAAAGGTAGAGTGAAATTGAAATTCATAAGGAAAAAAACAAATATTACAGAAAATCACACGATCGTGCACTGTGGAAGGGTTTGGGGGAGGCCTCTACTGAAAAGCAAAACGAACTGTACAAAAGATAATAATATGTAAAATAATTACTTCAGATAAGTTTGTTAATAAATAAATAAGTTTGAAAATAAAGGTTATTTGAATTTGAAATCATAACATGAACATCCCTAATCATAACTAAACGTAACACAGCTAGGAAACGGCTAGAGTTTACTAGTTACTGGATACAGCTGATTACCAATTCTATGTAAAACCAAAGATTGTAGATGTGAGCACCACTATCCAATTATTTTGCACAAAACCAGCTTTAACATATTGCCATTCTTTACGTGTCGATTGAACTCAAATGATCAACCAGAATGTGACTATCTGGATATCTCTGTCATTGACCTCGTTCAAGGTAACCAATTAAACTAGTATTATGGAATATAGAGCTGTCGTTGGGGTTGATAATACATGTACCAATAATAATTCGTTTTATTACGTCATTAGTAAATCTCTGTATTACACTTCAGTGACTCTCAAGGATCTACTTTATTTGCCTGGTTTCCTGTGCGTCTATAGAGAGACAAAGCAGATTTAAAAGTTGCATAAATAGGCAGTTGATGTGATCAGTAAGATAAAATACTGCTTTTTTTAAATGAAAATAATAATATGTATACTGCGCCCTACCGCTGTTTGTAATGTACTGGGCCCAAATTATACAGAAATCACGGAGCGTGCTCCGTGACAGAAATTAACTATCGACTCGAAAAAAAGACTAAATCCAACCATAACATTTAACAGATGTTATCTTTGAAAAATCCATGTATACGTTTCTGTGTTACCGTATATCGCATAAATGGCTAAATTGTTTTAAACGGAGTTCAAAAAAAAAAAGTAAAGAAACAATAAAAGAAGAAAAGCAGAGAAGAGAAGCAGTGATGGCCCAGTGGTATCGGCCGCGACTTACAAGTTGTAGGCCGTGGGTTCGAGCCTAGGCAGGCGCTTTACTTTGTGTAAATTATTTTATCACCACTGCTCTCAAAACGGTGAAGGAAATCATCGTGAGGAAACCGGCATGTCCAAGAACCAAAAATTTTAAGACGTGACATCCACGAATCCGCACTGGGCCCGCGTGATGGATTACGGGCCATTCCCTCTCACAGAGAGGCCTGTGTCCCAGCAGTGGGAACATTAATAGGCTGATGATGTGATGTGATGTGAAAGAAACAAAATATTTATTTGTGACCCACACAGGAGACACGAGATAAGCAAAAACACAATAAATACAATAATAAAAATAATACCCCGTTCGTGTGCCAAAAGGCTCCTATCTCAGCATGTGCAGCGATATCTAATAGAAATAACACTACGCTGGTTTTCCGGGATGGCTGATGTTAAAAAAAAATGGATAGACCACATCCTGCACGATATATTTTTGTTATATGAGGGGTTTTTTTTTTTTTTTTTTTGAGATGGGTTTGCTTTTGACTCTAGTCTAGGTCAGAGGTGACAGAGACAAAGTCGACGATGGAGTGACCTTACCCAGAAGTAGCCTGTTCACTCTAACTTTGAAGAGATTCGGGTTGTATGCGTTCGGAAACACAGACGCAGGCAGTGAGTTCTACTCTTTTGCTTTGCGCATTATGAAGGATGTTTGGAAGCGCTTGGTGCGAATTGGTGAAATAGCAACTAGGTGAGGATGGTAACTTGCAGTGCGTCGTAGAAGGGGGCCGGTGGGATGAGGTCGTGGAGTTCATGAGCATACTCGCCAAAATACAGTCTGTAGAATACCGACAAGCAGGCAACCTTACGGCGATGAGCTAAGCTGTGAAGCTTGGCATCCACCAGTTTGACGTCGCCAATTAGTCTCTTAGCTCTGCGTTCCACCGAGTCAAGCGCGGCAAGCTGATATTTAGCTTACATTCTTCATCTTGGTTGTAGTACAAAACGAGCAAAAGGCTCGTATATTCCTTACAAGCCTGATGTGGTACCCCATCGGCTAAATTGTGAATTTCTGTACAAACTTTAAGCCAGTGTTGACCTTCTTAGGAAAAGAATTTTTTCAACCCTTCTATCCACATATCACCTTCTTTTACAGAGGAACTCTTCAAGCTTCTTGAGCCTCGGCATTTTGTCAGTAAATGGGTTAAAAAATTAATAAGTATATATATCTCGAAAACAATTTTACAATGCATGTCCTCGAAAAGAGCGTTTTCCAAGCAGCCAAACTGTGCGGAAAGTGTCACTTTTTTTTACTAGTGCTTTTTACTTTCCTGTAATTTTTTAATTTTTAACTCCAACGTCAGCCCGCCGCATAGAGTTTTTATTATTTGAGAAAAGTTTTAAAATTAGTTAAGTACAGATTATCATTCATATAAAAAGTAAAACAAAACTAATACTTCATTTAAGGCGTTTTTAATTACTCTGGATTTAGGTTTTGATCAATAAATTAATTTTAAATATTCATTAAATATGTTTGGCAGAATCAATATTTTGCTCGTGCCTTTTTGCGTTACGATGACAGCTATTTGCACATGCGCAGTAGAACTATGAACTATTAGTTAATCTGTGGATAGGCTGAGCGCCCTTGAATAAGCGCCATTTTATTAATTTCTTGCTTGGTTCAGATATATTTTTTTATTTCCTCGCACAATGCATAGTAAAATGTTGTATGATACACGTGCGTTAGATGATTTCCGACTCGTGTCGATTTATCCACTCACTCGCTTCGCTCGCTCGTGAATAAAACTGCCACTCATCGGCAATCACCTACTTCCCGCACTTGTAGCATAAATAACTATTTTCGACTTTGTAACACGAGTATCATTAACTTTTCCGTTCGTTTTCTTGGTGTTAAAAAATAGCAACTGTGAGTAAACATTGATGATCACTATAATTTTATGAAAAAAAATGTTTTTTCAGTATTATCTACGATTTGTCTCAATTACCTCAGAAATTACTCATAGTAACACTTTACTAGGCTTTTATTAGCAGATTTTCATCATAATATTTTTTTTTTTTGTAAATTTTAAAGAAGCAATTGACACTCGCAAGGTTAATAGGAAACGGGAGCAGAGAGCGCCGACTGAATTTCCTTAGTAAAAAGTCATATTTCGAGGTTTCGCTTTCGTCTCTTTCCTCCTCCAATATTAGACCAATTTAAAAGATATTTCATTAACTGGTAAAGTAAGATATATACTATATCCCTATGTTTTCCTTTTTTCATTTATATTTGTCAAATTTGTACAATAAGTCTCTGCTGACGGCGCAATTTTAAGCATTTTTTGAGGGCTTTAGTGCTTCTAAAGATAATGAATCATCAAAAAGGAAAACATGGGGACATAGTATATGTCTTACTTTACCAGTTTTATATCTTTAATTTTCAGTTTACAGAATATCTTTTAAATTGGTCCAATATTGGAGGAGGAAGAGACGAGAGCCAAACCTGATAGAATTATGACTTTTTACTAAGGAAATTCAGTCGGCGCTCTCTGCCCCCATTTCCTCTTAAGACGAATCGATTGATGTAAGAATCATCGAAATTGGCTAATGCGTTAGATCTCTAGATTGCCACGTAGAAATAAACATATATATATATACATAGACTGATAAACACATTACCTTTCTACGGCAGTCGGGTGAAAAGATTTTTATTTATCTCTTTTTAGTTTTGGTAGGCACATCCAATTACCATGAAAATCATTTATAGACAAAGTAAATCTTATGACGATTCCAATAAGCCCAAACACGACTAGGATACATTGTTTTATTTCGGAGTTCCAGTGCCTACCTTCAAGCTTCATCATCAGATCAGTTCAATGGTACCATTTACATCAGTACTATTTATTTACAAGTATTTGCTGCATCATAGTCGGTTAGCTATTCGATATATACTTTACCCAAAACGTACTCATAAATTGAGAAGTTCCAGTGGCCATCTTCTTCATCAGCTTCACTTCACGAAATTATACTTTCTGAGTGCAAATGATTGTATTTTTTATGAAAATACCAAAATAGCTATATTTTTGCCTATAATGTTTGAAAAGTTTCCTCGATTTCTCCAGGACCCCATCATCAGATCCTGAGACCACCAAGGAAGTATATCCTTTCAAACAAAAGAAGATTTTTCCAAATCGGTCCAGGCAGGTCTTTGAGTATTCGGGGAAAATGCATTTGAAAAAAAAAACAAACCGACTTCCAGAACAAAAAACAACAAAGCAAAAAACAACTTTCTTTTCCGAAGTCGGTGTCTTTTGTACCCATTGTTTGTCGTTTTTCGACACCGACTTCGGAAAAGAAAGTAATTTTTTGCTTTGTAGTTTTTTTTTAATAAAAAATAAATAAACCCATCATATACTTAGCATTTAGGAGTTCCAGTTGCCATCTGTGGTCTTCTTCATCAGTTCCACTTCACCAAATTATACTTTTTGAGTGCAAATGATTGCATTGTTGATTAAAATACCAAAATCGCTGTATGCCTATAATATTTGAGAAGTGCCCTCGATTTCTCTAGGATCCCATCATCAGATCCTGACCTCATAACTATGGGACCAACTAGAAAGTACACCCTTTTTAAAACAAAAGAAGAATTTTTGAAATCATTCCAGGCGTCTTTGAGTAATCGGGGAACATACATAAAAAAAAAGATTCCGACGAATTGAGAATCTCCTCCTTTTTTTGTAGTCGGTTAAAAAGTATTCCGACGAATTGAGAACCTCTTCCTTTTTTTAAGTCGGTTAGTAAATTAATAACAGCTGTATTAACATCGATTTCCAAGGTTTCTCAATGTATGCTGAGATCGGCCCATCTGTCTGTCTGTCTGTCCGTCTGTCACCAGGCTGTCTGACTGTCTAGCTATCATGAACCGTGATAGCT
Organism: Orthosia incerta; assembly: GCA_948252205.1. Classification (NCBI taxonomy): domain Eukaryota; kingdom Metazoa; phylum Arthropoda; class Insecta; order Lepidoptera; family Noctuidae; genus Orthosia; species Orthosia incerta. The sequence goes on from OX411746.1 coordinate 26,539,042, forward strand.
AGACAGTTGTTATTTTCACAGATGATGTATTTTAACAGAATAAAATAAATATTTAAGTGGGGCAACCCATACAACAAACGTGATTATTTTGCTGTTTTTTGCGATAATGGTACGGAACCCTTCGTGCGCGAGTCTGACTCGCACTTGGCCAGTTTTTTAAGTAAGCTTAATTTCATTTCGCTATTTTGATGAGGTTTTGGCACCAAAATAACAATAAAAACTTGTTTACAGAAAAATGTTTTTTTCCTAAAGATAAACACAAAGTGAAAAATAATTTAGGTTTCGGATTTGGTGACAAAACAATCACACAAACTCAAGGGCAAACCTTTTTTTAGGCAGTCGTGACTCGTGTCAAAACACTGACCTGCACTTTGAAGTGTTTTTCTTTCAGTACCTACTTGTTTGTTTTAACAGTTTTATTTTTAAATTTTTATTCATTTTATCATTTGGGCGTGTAACAATAGGACAATAGGAGGGTCCATGGGACTGAAGAGTTTTGGAGTGGTGGACCGCGAACCGGAAGACTCTGCGTTGGAAGGCCTCCCACTAGATCAGCGACCACATGATCGCTGGTTGGAATATAACTGTGGGGATCGATTTCAACCCAACAAGTCACAGCTACCTCTGACTGACTCAAAAATGTACCACTTTCCAACCAAAGTATGCTCAACAATAAAAACAAACCGTCAAACAATACAGCGTTCAGTGTGAACGAGTGTCCTAGCGTATACTATGCTGGTGGAATGTAACCACGCTCTGCTACCAATAGTTGAATACACGCCTGCGGATCACAGCCAAGAAAGCCAGCTGGTGAAGGTGGCGGGAATCCAGTGGATACGAGACGCACGGGACTTCTCAATGTGGCGACGCTTGGGGGAGGCCTATGTACAGCAGTGGACGTCTTTCTGCTGAAATGATGATGATGATGGTAACATGAAGGCATATCCACGGGGTGGACAAATAACGTCTGGAAGGTCTTGGAGTAAGCCTTTGCCCAACAGTGGGACAACAAACGACTAGACAAAAAAAAACAAACAAACAGACACAGACAAACTGACTCGGAACAGTGCTGCGCAGTGGCATCTTCATGTGACAGTGGAGGGAAGGGTACTGCCGCAACGATTGGCGTAACTTCAAAGCCGCCAGTAAGTTTGAAACGAGGTGTAGTGAAGTACCAATACAATGACGTAACGCTGCATACGTTGATTCAAACAACCCGTTTCCTTATCATTTAGATCTTATCAACCTCTTCAGTTTACTGATAATAACACTTCAGACAAGAACTGTAAATAATATTATCTAACTTTGCTATTGTTGAGTCAGATTGATAACACGATTGATAATATGCAGAATTACTGGAAAATGAGGGTATGTTGTTTTCCCACTCTGACGACCACTTACCCGGTTTGGGTAAAGTCGAATTTTTCGAAACTGGCTTATTACCCATTTTGGGTAAATCCGGTCGGCACATGTTTTTTTCTGATGTTGTGTCACTAAACCGTCTGTGAGTGTTGCATCTCTATTTAGTCTTCTAGTTTAATAGACAAGTATGGAAAAAAACTGCCGAGCCTTTTTCAGACTTAGTTTGGGTCGGTTCGATTGCTGGAGCTCATGGTTAAGTAATAATAAGGAAGTTGCCTAAAAAATATATTTAGTCCGCCAGTTAGATAACCTAAAAATATTGGACATGTATTTTTCTTATGCCACACGTAAACAAAAAAGTACGACGATACAGTGCGTTGAAATATCGTGTGACGTCACGGTGTGCTACACTTTATACTGACAAAGTGACGTCACAAGCCCTTGTTCCTGATCTTTGATGCTCTGTATCTCTGTCAATTTTTATTTATACGATAAAGCAAAAAATACGGGTTCAATGTTATTTGATAATCTCACTGATGAACTAAATAGAATTATATTATTTTATCCAGGAAACATCCCCATCGCCGCACGGGTTGATCTTCAAGATTAAGGTTACACTAGTCAACGGCACGAACTATTTTGTGCGCGGGGTTAAAATTCATTTTATATCAACCGACAACACGTGCCGAAGATATAGATGCTGTGATGAGCAGTAGGAAGCTAGTTCGCGTACGGATACACACTTTTGCAAATTTGTAGTGAAATGGATAATGATTTAGGACGAAACCGAGCGCGCGATTTTTTATAAACAGACCTTTGGCAGTCTAGGTATCATGAAAAAACGACTAAATCTATCTGCTCAAAATAAAATTATTTGCATTGTTGAACTACTAATCTATCCCTGTATGGAGGCCGTTTTGCAATTTTCCGTCTTCTTATGGTATTTATTCGCGCCCAAAAATGCGTTAAAATTAGTGTCGAAATGTGGAACTTTCGACGCTCATAACTTTCAAATATTTTATTTTGTTACTTTTTTGCTTCCATACAGGGCTAGATAATGATGAGAAAAATTGATATCAGTTTTTATTTTGAACATACATTGTTAAACAGTGGAATAATCCCTAGACTACGTTTGTATGGTAGAATTTTCGACTAGTGTACCCTTAAGCAACACTGTTGCGTGCAACTCGGCAAGACTTGCCGAGGTAGATCTGTGGAAGGATAACCATCCATTGCATCGTGCCTCTTTGACCGTCGTTACGGATATACAAAAGGCAGAAATCTGAAACCGAACATAAAAAAAAACAATAAAAAATCCCGACTGCTAACGAAGCGAACTAAAAAGATGTAAACAAGAAGAAAATCATGCTGTGCAGTCGGAGGATACACATTCGCAAGCTGGCTGACCAAAAACAGATGTATCCTCCGACTGCACAGCATGATTTTCTTCTTGTTTACGTCTTTTTTGTTCGCTTCTTAAGCAGTCGGGTTTTTAGATTTTTTGAATTATCTTTTTTTATTTATAACTTTTTAGTAACATTTTTTTTTCGAATTACATTTAAACATACGAGTATAAGTGTTAATAAACGGTGAAAGAAAACATCGTGAGACAACCGGCATGTCCTAGAACCAAAAAGTTCGAAGACATGTGACATCCACCAATCCGCACTGGGCCCGCGGGGTGGATAACGGCCCATTCCCTCTGGCGGAGGAGGCCTGTGTCCCAGCAGTGGGAACATTAATAGGCTGATGATGTGATATAAGTGTTATTTTTTTTTAAATCACCTTTATTTTGATACCATACACGATGGTTTTGTAAGAAAAAAAAATTGTGCTTCCACAATATAACATTGTGCCCAAAAGCCGCCATTTTTCTATTATCGATTAAGATGAATCGATTAACCTAAGAATCATCAAAATTGGCCAAAGCGTTTGGTCTCTAGAACGCCACATAGGAAGAAATATACGTACATAGACTGATAAACACATTACCTACCCTCCTTCGGCAGTCGGGTAAAAAGGACCTCCATCTCTTCTCGTCTTGGTAAGGCTGGTTGACTGTTAGGCGTGTGCCTACCCAAGTTATACAGTACTGTCAAATTGAAACCAACGAACAGTTTTGATATTAAATCATCATCATCATCATATCAGCCGAAAGACGTCCACTGCTGGACATAGGATTCCCCCAAGAGTCACCACATTGATCGGTCCCGTGCGTCTCGCATCCAGCGGATCCCCGCAACCTTCACATATTAAATAAACTAGCTGTCCCACGCGGCTTCGCTCCCGTAAACTGACTACCGAACTACCCTACCCTACCTATCCTTCATACATGAATGTTGCGTAACTTTAACCACTTAAGCCTTGTATCCACTTGAGCATGCTCGGGCGAATGAGCCGCAACAAAATGAATGTTTTGGTCGAACGAGCCTCAACATTGATAAAGCTGTGCTCAGGCTGCTCAGTATATGCTCGGCTCCGTCATGTCTTCACGTGTCCGTGTAGCTGCTGCTGCCTTTATAATCATTCACTGTGCCATAAAGAAGAAGAGAAAACCACCAAGGTGGTGAATGAGAGAAATATATATCCCATAACACCCTCTTTGATTCATATGCATCAACAAGTCTCGTTATCCCACAAGCCACTCATTTTTCAAATAACAGAAAAAGTAAACGTAATTAAACTATATTAAACTCGGGGAATTCGACGCGCTCGCCTCAAACACAAAAACAACCGTCCACACTGAGCGCCGAGCGAATACTGAGCGGGAGCGCCTTTGAGCACGGAAAAAAACCGACAGATGCCGGCTCGCCCTGAGCGCGCTCGGATTTGCTCGGGCCGAGCGTGCTCAGGCGTCTTCACTTGAGCGGCTCGGCCAAATGAGCCGCTCATTCGCCTGAGCATGCTCAAGTGGATACAAGGCTTTACGCAGCGCACGCAACGGAAGCTCTCAAAAAGGAATAATTTTACCCGTTTTTGCAATATTTTTCATTTATGCGCCGCTCCTACTGGTCGTAACGTGATGTTATATATATAACATATGACCTTCCTCGGTAAATGGAATATCCAACACAAAATGATTTTTAATTTCTACCAGCAGTTCCTGAGATTAGCACGTTCAAACAACCAAACAAACTCTTAAAATAGAAAGAAAGAAAAAGTATTTATTTGTGACCCGCACAGGAGACACGAGAATTAATGTGGTGACTCTTAGGGGAGGCCTATGTCCAGCAGTGGACGTTTTTCGGCTGATATGATGATAATGATGATTTAATATCGAAACTCTTCGAGAAATTAGACTCTTCAGCTTTATAAAATTAGTATAGATAATCTAAAATCAACCATCCTCCATCAGTACTTTGGCAAACGTGGCCCAACCTTCACGATTCCTGAAACACGTTTATTTAATTGTGGACATCTGTATTTTTGAAAAGAGGTTTTAATTTAATCCGTGTCTTCAATAATTTCATGCAACCTGTGAAAATGCAAAACATATATGACATTACTGTCAATCTCACAAGATATTTACGTGGAAATTCCGCCCATGGACTACTGTATACTGATGCCGCCAAAACATCCTAGATACAAAAAATTATATTAATTTTAACACAAATGTACAAAACCATACCAGTGAAGGTTTTCACCTGAATTATTATGTTTGTTACAATAGTATCAATAATTGACTGTATTAAAACAAATCCAGTGTGTGTGCGAAAAACGAGTTGGCCGCCAAAAGTAACGAAAACCATTTTTATGCAAATGTCTTGAAAAATTTGTGTTTACGTAAATTCAGGGTAAAAAAAGTTTATTTATTACGAAATAAATAAATTTCCAAAAAAGTGAAACAGTATTATTCAAATAGTACCAATAGTTAGAGAGAGTAAGTTGGTTATTAATAGTCGTCTTTGAAAAGGGTAGGCAACGCATCGGTGGTTGAGAAAGAAAACTGCGTAATATATGAATGCATGGAATCGATGGATCGCATAATGCCAAGAAGAAAAAAGAGTTAATTTACAACAGCGAGAAAAAACGCGCCTTCTACTCTTTCCTAAAGGTGGTCCACCAACCAACCAACGACTTACAACTTTTCTCAGCCGAATACCCCGTGAGAAAGATCTTACGTAAACTTTGGTAAGGAATATTTTGTGCAAAATTCAGTAAGGTTTAAACTTGTTTCAAAATCAATTCTTGTAAAATGAATAAATTTTGCTAAATATTACCAAAAACTTATCTTTGCGATCTTTGACAGTCAATTTCTTCTTATTGCACATGATCTCGCATTGACTTTCCACACGGTGTTTCTAATGCGCACCATAAATTAATATCGGTGAGAAATCTGCATAAAAAAATATTTTCCTTGTATGGTGGTATTTGTCCTGGTGTCCAGTTGGTACGTCAACGACCAACCCATGTCTACAACTAACAGGAAAAGTGGAAAAATATTGTTTAATTAATTAATAGAAATAATAGTTCTAAATAATTTTAGTTCGACGCGGTTTAATTCAAGCAATCAATCTGCTACCTAGCTTTATTGGGGTCGGTTTTATCCTTCGAGCCGGTCCACACGGCGCGTTGCGTTGCGTCTACGCATCGCAAATATTTTGACGCATTCCCGGCCACACGGGCGCTGCGTCTTCGCAGCGATGCTACGACGCAATCGTAATGCTCCGTCGTCGCAGCGGCGAAGCACAGTTGTGGCCAATGTTATAGATAAGTTTACCCTAGTTTTTAAATGAATGTTTTCGTGTAAGAGTAATGTAAATTTATTTATGAAAATAAAATATCTTTAACCAGTATACGAAAATACGTAAAAACGAAATTAACCTTCGTGTATCTGCTCCCTATCAACGCACAAACAACTGAGAGCTGTTTCTCTATCGTCGCCGCGTTGCAATGAGTTATTCCTCCCGCTTCGTCTCGGGGGCTGCAGTCCGTTGTTTTACGTCGACTCAGCGCACCGTGTAGATACTATGATTATTCGTATGGAAATGACGCAGCGACAGCGGTACGTCGATGCAATGCTGACGTAACGCGCCGTGTGGGCCGGCTCTACTTGATTCAGCTGGATACCAGTACTTTACAAGGAACGACTACCTGTCTGAAATCCAATACCCCAACAGAACGAGCCAACACTTTTCTATGCGATTTAATTATTTACGATTATTATTTTTACTAGACTTTGACAATCTAGGGACCCTGGGGTCCCAATCCTTTGGAAGGCGTGCGAGGGCCCGAAGCCAATTCGCAGAGGCCTTGAAATGTGACACCAGCCGACGACTATCCCTATATGCACTATCTAAGTGCACCCAAGGGCAATCCCCGGTTGATTCAGGACTATTGCAAAATATGGAGAAAAAATGTGTTGGGCTATGGGTTTGATAGGTTTAGTGGATCGATTGGCCCCTGCCTGACCATTGTTGAACTACACGGCTATAAAATGGCAGGGGGTGACTTGCACACTCAATTATTGGGCCCCCATAAACGGTCGCTAGCACTTTAATGACGTAGCGCCAAGGGGTAACATATCCGGAGGTGCTTGAGGAGTTGAGAGGTGTACCACACTTATCAGGACAATACCGGAAGTGCAGTCAAGATCCCTACCAGCATCTTACTGAATTAACTTCCTTCCTCCGAGCACGTTTGCTCTTGCGAATCTCCGCTCGTAAATAGCCAATGCATTAGGAATACAGTAGAATTTAAGCAGGTAAAAATTTGTATAGTGGTAACGATGTTTTTTTTTTTTTTTTATCAGAATCATTTTAAATGATATTATATCAGTTGTAGCAATTAATGTTTATTTTAGATATTAGTTCGATTTTGAAATTTAAATGTGAGTTTTATTTAATTTATGTTCATGAGGAATTCTGTCTATTTTTGGTTTTATTGATTCAGGGTTTCTTCATGTTGTGTATCTGGATTAGATGTGCATCTAATTTTATGTGAGTTACATAATTTAGAAGTATTTTTAGGTACTACTAAAACTATGAATTTTATATATAACACAAATAAATAATAATAATAATTAGTACTGGCATTTGCATACTTATACTATATTTGAAGTATCCCTTTGGTACTATACTACAAATATCATTTTCAGAGATAACATAATCACTGATCACAACTACTTAAAATTACTATTACAAGTTTGTTCATTACGAGAATTTCAATGAAATAGTTTGTTCAATTGACGATTCAAATCTCATTGACAATGGAAGAGTAAACACAATCAATCATGTAAACCTCTCTACCGTCCAAAAACTATTAAAAAACGTTTACTGTGATGACCCACTTATAAATAAATATTCGAGCATTCCCTAAATGAATCAATAACAGAGAATCATTGTGAAAAACGAGGCGTGCGAATTTCATAAACAACTGGTGAAATATAAAACTTGATGGAATATCTTAATCACTGTTAGTCTGTAATAGTCGCTTGCGCAGGCAGGGTCGCTATAACGTTTTGCGTTTATTTTTAAATCAGGATAAATTGGTGAAGTTGGAAGGTGGATACGAATTGTGACAAATTATAAATGTGTTTTCTGGGAAAGTAAGAAAAATATTTTTCTGAAAATGGCCGTGGTACAGCAAGCGCTGCAAGGATATCATTATGTGTTTGAGGAATTGTCCGGTAAGTTTACATTTTATTTCATTATATATTATTATATTATTTAGGCGTTTGCATTTGTGTTGATAATAATATTATAATCGTAATCTAGATAATAATAATGGTAGCGATGAGAGGAGTATTTCGATGCCTTAGAGTATTTCGTTGTGGTATATTATGTATGTAGAAGGTTTAGTATAAACAGTTAGATTTTTAAGTATCTTGTGCACATAATATTCTTATTTACGTAAAATAATAATGATAAACCAACCAACGGAATCGTCGCAAAACAATATCGACAGTAAATAAAAATAAACCAGCCATTTTTTTTCTATTCAATTACTTATCAATAGCATTCAACATAAAATATTTTTTTTGCAGTATATTTTATTCAAAAATATTTTTGATCGAAAATGAATGAGGCAAATACTAAATGTTTTTATTGTTCCGCATATACATCCTTATTATATTAATGCATATTTTTACCCCGAAAACGATCGGTTAGGTACTATTTATTTATTATATATACTAGCTTCAGCCAGCGGCTTCGCCCGCGTGAAAATTATTTTATAATCCCAAAGGGACATTATACCGGTATCAAAAGTAGCCAATGTTTTATTCCAGACCATAATCTATGACTCTGTCAAATTTTTATCCAGATTTGTTCAGCCGTTCTGGCGTGATTGTGTATCAAACATACATCCATCCATCCAAACTTTAGCATTAATAATATTATTAAGATTTTACAATAACTTATCTTTATTATTATATTAATTGTAGTCCAGGATTCTTAGTGCTCTGGAAAGCAGTTTTACATTCATATTTAGGTTTTCTGCTATATTTTTAGATTGTAAATGCATAGTGCATTATAGTGTGTGCATATTAGTTATTAAAATTAAATGCCCTAACATTTAAAATACGTAAAAACTGGAAGTTTACGGCACTGACAGGCACTAATTATACTTGTTATAACATAAACCATTATTTGATTAACCTAAACTCACATACGCACACATAAATTACAAAAAAAGAATCTGGCTTATAATTTACTTTTGGATAGATCTCTAAAACCAATGAGCATTAGTGAATCTTTACTAGGACTTTTTTATGCGCAATTTATATAAGGAGTAAACTTGCCATAGGATAAATTAATACCAAAATATTATGAGAATCAAGCAAAAAACAGATTGTTAGGACATTTGACAGTCAATATTTTTTTACTCACATGCGACTATAACCCCTCATTATGATCTACGCGAGACAACCGCTTTTTAATTTTTTCTATTAATTACGCAAAAAAAACCTAATGTTGTCTAAAAAGTCCATTAACCTCTTGGTAAATGGACTTTTTAGACAACATTAGTACTAGCACAATAAGCATAATTTCAGGGAAAATACTTAACTATAATAGTGGCAATCTGAGAAGTCCGATGAGAAATTGAAAGTCTACTTGTCAATCTATTCACGCCATGTACTGAAATATTGGGTTATTTAAACAAAACATATTATAATATACTTACTAGCCTCTGCCCACGGCTTCGCCCGCGATCAAAGTTAAAAAAAAATGCTTCGATCGTCACCAAACTTTACAGTATTATCCGCTGAGTCAATCAAAATATTGTCTGTCGGTCGGTCGGTCCTGCCGTTTCGGAGTCTATAAGGAACATACATAAATACTTTCTCTTTTATATATATAGATAGATTGATAATAATATATTACGTATTGTAAAGCCTTATTTTTTAATTATGTTCGTAAAAGTTTATCTCTAATGCTATATAATAGGCTTATGAATAGGCGTCGGGAGCCAGATCGCGGGAAAAAGACAGCTATTACAATAATTACAAGGTATAGCGAGACTATAATTATCCATCCAGGTAGTCCCCCTGAACCCAGGTTGCTATTGAGATTTTTTCTAATGGAAAATCTGCCTGTTAGAGGGAGAAGCGGTATAGTTTTACCCAATCTGTTGCTTTCCAACACCAGTACGAACGCTATTTTTCATTTTGTTACAGGCTATTTTTTTTTTTCATTTTTGCCTCGCATTTGACCACTATCTCGCCTGATGGTTAGCGATGATGTGGTCGACGGTGAAGCAGATTTGCTTATATGTAACTTATACACTCTTGAATTAAAGACCCCTAGGTTGTAGCTATCAGGAAACACAAGACTCCGTGAGTGAATTCCACTGCTTAGCTGTACGCACAATGATAGTATTAACAAAAGGGATGTCTAGAATGTCTAGAATGTACCGAAAGCGCACTGCCGTACTTCTTGTAATCCTATAATAGAAAGGGCTAGGCGGATTCAAATTGTGCAGTTCCATCGCACACTCCCCGAAATGTAACCGTTAAAAAAGTTAAGTCGAAAAATTCAAAAAAACATTTTCGCGAGCTGACTGACCAAAACCAGATGCATCCTCCGACTGCACAGCATCATTTTCTTTTTGTTTACGTCTTTTTAGTTCGCTTCTTAAGCAGTCGGGTATTTTGATACAACTTTTTTTATTAATAACTTTTTAGTTAGGTAACATTTTTTTTTAAATCACCTCTTAAAACCCTTTATTTTGATATCCCACACGATGGGACAAGAAGAAGAAAAATTGGGCCCTCACAATATGGCGCCAAAAAGCCGCCATTTGTCTATTTTCCAATTTTAACGTAGCCAGTGACACTTGTAAGGTTAAGACGAATCGATTAACGTTAGAATCATTGAAATCGGCCAACGCGTTTGTTCTCTAGAACGCCACATAAGAACAAACATACATACATTCATAGACTGATAAACACATTCCCTCCTTCAGTAGTCGTGTAAAAAGCTGACAGGCTGGCAACTTGGCGTTGATGTTCAAGGCTCTGGTGCTTAAAAAGATACATGGCAATGCATTCCACAGACGAGTAGCTTGTGTAAAGGGTTTATAATTAATTCAGCATTATGAATAATGCCGTAATAATCACTTTATCCATAACATACTACACATTGATTTTGACTCAAAATTAGATTTAATTCAACTCAAACCAATCCATTCATGCCTCCAATGATCTAACAAACATCCCTATTCTTATTCTAGATCCTCGGACTAAAGACTGGTGGCTCATATCCGGGCCCGGTCCTCTCCTCACGATACTGGCAACATACCTCTACTTCTGTACCAAAGCCGGGCCTCGATACATGAAGGATAAGAAACCCTACAACTTGAAACATTTGGTGATGGTCTACAATGTATGCCAGATCGTCTTGAGCGTTTATATAAATTATATAGTAAGTACTAGTAGAATAATTAATGTTTTTTATTCTATTCTATACTATCTTATGTTTTAAAAAGGTGAAACATTTTTTTTTTAGTGGGTTACCTCCACAAGAAGAGACGTTTATTCCTTCGTCAGTATTTTTTAATTATTTCTTTATAATACTAAAACACTTTATGAAAAAAAGTGATCATAATAACCGACACTAACGGTCACTGCGGTATAATAGGAAAAGAATAAGTATCAACTACAGTCGCAAAATATGCTATTAAGTCTCAATCTGTTGGTCTTAAGCACTTTCAGTGTCAGGGCCCGAGCCTTTAAAAAAGAATCAATTTATTTAATAATTACCAAAAACATGTTTTAAATGCCAGTAGAATCTTCTTCATTCCGGCGGAAATTACCTTCGACAGTATTATGAAGTGTCGTTTATGGGATATTTTTTATCGACGTAATGTATAATACCATATTTGCTTTCAGAGGTCTTTTGAAGGACCAGTTTTACATTACCGCTTTAGAGTTATCAAAAGAAGAAATCTTCAGTAATTTTTGTGACAAGTGACGACCGAACAATGTCAAGTTGAATAGATGTACCTAGCGCTCGCTTTCGCAACAAATTACTAAATTCGTATAGTGGCAAATGTTTATTTAGTGATTTACATTGTTCTATTTCTAACAATTGTTTGGCGATGTACAAACGATTCGATGATGTTTCGTGGGTTTAATCCCATCTCGGCACCTGTCCATCTCGGCACCCTGTCACAAATCATACAAGGTTCACGTAAACAATAGAAGTACAGTATTCTAGTGACTAAATCAGCTTGATTATTATTCAATCAATTTGATTTAACTAATTTTTAATTTTATGTTTTTGCTTTTGTGTTTTTATTTTTATTTGATTATATATATTTTTTTAATTAACATGTGATACGGTGTCGAGATAGGAAGGTACCGAGATGGGACTACACCAGCCGTGTGAGGGTCATCCGCTTCTTTAGTAGACAGATCCCAGACATTTAGGTGAAGTCCCATCTCGGCACTTACGCATCTCGGCACCTTACCACAGTCATCTAAATTGAAAAATAAAACTTTTTTTAATTTTTAAAGTCTAATCAAATAAAAATTATAAAAAAATATCAAATAAAAAAAAGTAATTAAAAATTAAATAAATAATAAAAATAAAAAAAATAATCAAGCTGATTTAGTCACTAGAATACTGTTATGTTTCCATTTTTTATGTGAAAATTACATGATTTGTGAGAGGGTGCCGAGGTGGGAAGGAGCAGAGATGGGGTTACACGGTTTCATGTTACCCAGTTACTGGGTTGTCGCCGTTAGATAGGTAGTTGCTCCATGTAAAATATTAGTAGGTTCTCAGGTGCATGCGATTAGTTTGGCGCATTAATCATTTCCGTTATTTCCATAGAAATTAGAAAGAAACCGTAAAATCCATAGCCATTTTCTCAGGTCGTTTAACTATTTTCTTTAAATTTACAGGGACTGAGCTACTTCTTCACGGAAAAGTACGAAAACCGATGTTATTCGGTGGACTATTCGGAGAATCCAAGGGCCATGCAGGTTAGTAAACTTATACCTTCAGCACCGTCACCTTATCAATACGACAGGTACTGTGCGTCCCGCATCCAGTGGATTCCGTAATCTTAACCAGGTCATCAGTCCATCTAGTAGGTAGTACTCGCCAATATTCTTGGCCGTGTTGAAGCTGGCGTTCCGATGCTTATGGCATGGTGCGCTGCTGTTCTAGTATAAGACTAGCTTCTGCCAGCTGCTTCGCCCGCGTGAATGGCGAAAGTTGTCCCACAGGAACCGTCGATTTTGCCGGGATAAAACGTGTGCTATGCCAGACTATTATCTGTCTCTGCCAAATTTCATCCAGATCCGTTCAGCCGTGCTGGCGTGATTGTGTAACAAACATACATCCATCCAAACTTTCGCATTTATAATAGTACTAGCGGACGCCTCGCGGTTTGACCCGCGTTGTTCCCGTTCCCGTGGGAATACAGGGATTAAAATATAAAAATAATAGCCTATGTCCCCCGGGGATAGTGTAGCTCCCAAACGGTGAAAGAATTTTCGATATCAGTCCAGTAGTTTTTAACTTTATTCGTTACATACAAAAGTACAAATCTTTCCTCTTTATAATATACTAATATTATAGGTATATAATATATAGAAAGATAAGATTTACTACTGCGCAGCAATTGTAACCAACATCAGGGCGGCCAAGAAGTTTGGAAAATACTGTATTCTGGGAGCCCTATCAACGCAGAATCTTCCGATACGAGATCGCAATTCGCAACTCGACTGAGAACGTTTCGACCATCCGTTCTACAAGCATTGTCCTTCCCTATGCCACTTTAAGTCTGGAAATTATCGGGTTATGTTGGTAACTTCGGTCCTCCTTTTCTTATCTACCTTAACCTTGTTTCTTTAGCAAAAACTGGAATTCACCGTAAAATTACTACCCACTTATAACTGGCACAGTAACCCAACAATTTCGTGAAAGCGGTTTACTTTCGTTAAACGACTTTATAACAATCTAGTGCAGGTACAAATGGTCCCTTTTCAACGACTTTTGACTTCTGACAAATAATTTCACAGAGTAATCAAAATTGAGATGAATCTTACGTGTTTTTTTTTACTTTTGTGGTGTGTAATGCTTATTTTATCATAAGTACCTGGGCGATCGAGTTCAGCTCGGGTGAAAATAGAGAAAACGACGTTTTCTAAAAATTTAACCTAGCTCGATCGATTTATCGCCCCCGAAACCGCCTGCATACAAAATTTCATGAAAATCGTTGGAGCCGTTTCCGAGATTCAGATTATATATATAGATAGATACATGAATTGCTCGATTCAAGGTATTAGATTAGATAACATAGTTCTCACGTTATAAATGCCACACTAGCCCAAAATAATAACCATTCAAAAGTGCCTCTTAATTGTTTAGTTAATTTTTTTGCATAAAATATATACTTAATTGGGTTTTATATATTTTTTATAGAAATTGCCATACAAACATGCGAATTAACAATTCTTATTAGCGCCATCACCTCTCGGCTCTTATTGGCGTCATTCGGCTGATATGATGACGATGATGATGATTAGCGACATCTCTACAAACTCTTTCAAATGTCTAGGATCAAACCTTACCCTAGCCTTACCGTGAAAAGTATTGCGACCCCTCAGTAGATGTCGCTAAGTATCTGGTTTGAATTTACGCCATAATGAGAATGTTTCATGCTATACACTTGGAAAAGGACAATTTAAATCATAATAAATGTACTTTTCTCAAACATGCTTGGCATTTTGAGCATTATTTTGACAACCTTCTTCGAGATAAATCAAAATAGCTGTACTCGACAAATACATGCGAGCAGCGGCCGGCAAAAATTGTATGAAAATCCATATCTGTCGACGTACTCGGTAGTGTCACGGTATAAATCTATACTATATATATATATTATAATAATATTATAAAGGTGAAGACTTTGTTTGTTTGTTTAAACGCGCTAATCTCAGGAACTGGTTGGAACTGGTTGGAATTGAAAAAATCTTTTTGTGTTGGAAAGTCCATTTATCGAGGAAGGTTATAGGCTATATAACATCACGCTACGACCATAAGGAGTGGAGCATAAATGAAAAATTGTTCCTTTTTGAGAACTTCCGTTGCGTGCGCTGCGTAAACGGTTTATGTTACGCAACAATCATGTATGTAGGGTAGGTAGGGTAGATCTAGATGGGTAGGTAGGTAGCCAGTTGACGGGAGCGAAGCCGCGTGGGACAGCTAGTTTTCTATATTTTTACTGTGGTGGTTCGTCCATCAATGCCTCTTTTGCTGACCTCTGCAGTAATGTACTATATCATACATTCACGCCTTCTTTCCATTGGAATAGGCAGAAACTTCAGTACACCATCTACGCTTACATAGAAGTATGTTGCATCATAAAACCTTTCAATAATTTAAAATAACAACAGCCACACGGCTATTTTTAGGGTTCTGTAGCCAAAGGGTAAAAACGGGACCCTATTACTAAGACTCCGCGATCCGTCTGTCTGTCTGTCCGTCTGCCACCAGACTGTATCTCATGACCTGTGATAGCTAGGCAGTTGAAATTTTCACAGATGATGTATTTCTGTTGCCGCTATTACAACAAATACTAAAAACATAATAAAATAAATAATTAAGTGGGGCTCCCATACAACAAACGTGATTTATTTGCTGATTTTTGCGATTATGGTACGGCCATACGGCCTTCGTGCGCCAGTCCGACTCGTACTTGGCCGGTTTTTTTAAGATTACGCAACCCTTGCTGAAGTCGGTCCGTAGATGATCATTTATTAATTACCGAGACTCTTCTGTGCTTTGATAAGCACAATCCCGGCTACAATTTGTAGATATTTGAAAGTTGTTAAGGTAGTCAGAAGCCAGAAGAACTTGATAGCTGTCTTGACATTGGACAGGGAGATACCTGGTTACTGGGGAGTCCTATGCAGTCGTATCATACCTACTCAGCTGTATCCAATTAGACTGTAAGTCGATCCCAAACATGGACTTTGATCTATTAATTCATTAAGCTGTATTTGAGTTACATTTTATCCTTATTTAATTAAGAGTCTTCAGTTTACCTACTGTACTCATAACTTACAATCCGTTGAAGTTTATACACAATAAGGAAAATAATACCATTGTGGACGGTTCGTAAGCACTACTCTGTAAATATTCCAGTGTTTTATATTGTTTACAGTAATGTATTAAATATTTAAATACTTACAGTACATTGGTTGATAATTAATATTATGACAATCACGTGAGGAATATAAATATGAAGCCTTTAATACTGTTTCCTGTTGCGTTAATTAATTTGTGGTATTAGAAATATGTAAGTATGTAGTAAGTATGTTCTCCTCCTCTCAAGATCCTTTTTCTCAGGAAGGCGTGGAGGTAACAAGCTGAAATTCATATCAAATACTTAGGTATACTGTTCCTTAAAGCTGTGAAAAATCAAACTTCTAAGCCAACGCAATCAAAAGATACAGCCGTTTATGCCGCAAATTTCCGCAAATTTTCGATACTCGCAAGGGAATCAAAACCTACAGGGTACTTCCCGTGAACTCAGAATCTTGAATTTTGGTACAAAGCACCGTCTTATTGCACAGATAAAGGAAAAATTGCGAAAACCCTAAATTTATAGTTACATCATTTATAATAAAAAAAAAATTTAATAATTTTAAACTTACTACCGTTTTCCTCATGAACGCGTAGAGGTATTAAATTGAAGTTTATATCAAATACTCAGGTCTATAATACCTTTAAGCTGAGGTTTGTACGGAACCTTCGGTGCGCGAGTCCGACTCGCACTTGGCCGGTTTTTTATTTTTTAAGAGTTAACTTAAATGCCCGTCGGATTGGCTGGAAAACGCAGATGATAAAGACAGCCGGAAATATATGGGGGAGCCTATTTCCTAGCAGTGGTACAGAACAGGCTAATTAAAAAAAAGCTTATATGGATTGTTCATGTTGAATAGATGAATGAATGGCAACTAAGAAATTTAGATGGACACATACATATTACACTCATACAATCTACACACACGCAAACACTCTACAGTTACAAACACGTACAAACATTCATGTTCACTTACTCTATAAGCTGACATTTCATGTATTCATTAAATTTATATTCGATTTTTATTTATATTATTAATTTTTATTTTATTTTATTGTGTATAATTTTACTGTCTTAACATTACATAATAGACATTATGAAAAAAAGCGAGATGGGATCAACAAGTAAGACACAAGTATCTATACTAATATTATAGAGTTTGTGAGGTTGTAGGGGGTAATCTCTGGATCTCATCATCATCATCATATCAGCCGAAAGACGTCCACTGCTGGACATAGGCCTCCCCCAAGCGTCGCCACATTGACCGGTCTCGTGCGTCCCGCAACCAGCGGATCCCCGCAACCTTCACCAGGTCATCGGTCCACCTGGTGGGAGGCCTTCCAACGCAACGTCTTCCAGTTCGCGGTCGCCACTCCAGAACCTTTCTGCCCCATCGGCCATCCGTTCTGCGAGCAATGTGCCCTGCCCACTGCCACTTAAGTTTGGCAATTCTTCGGGCTATGTCGGTAACCCTGGTTCTCTTGCAATCTCTGGATCTACTGTCACGTTATTTGTGAGTGGCACGTTAGGTGTAAGGCTTTGCAAAGTAAGTCGGAGAAAAAACGGTCGAACGAAAATGTTTCTTACGAACGCTGCCATTATGATTGAGTTCTAGAGAAAAGTTGAAGAGCTTGGTATTACGAGTATTTACAAAAAAGTCAGCGCCAGAATGTGTCTAAGCTTTATATTTACTAAGTCACAAAAAGTAGTTTTATAAATTAACAATGTAATTCAAATTTTTAGGTCATGTTTATTGGTCATATTATCAACAATTACGAAATATTCTTCTTCTTCATCGTCATTAAAAAAAAACAAAAATATATTATTATATATTATATATAATTAATTTTATCGTCTCAAGTATTTAAAATAAAAGACATTTCCCTTTTTCTGTGTATGATTTGGACGAATGGTTAAAGAGATAATACGACATAGGTATGGAACCGCGTCCGTGTCGTAATCTATCTACACATAATATAATATTATATATAAAGAGGTAAAGTTTGTGAGGATGTAGGAGGTAATCTCTGGTTCTACTGAACCAATTTAGATGAAATTTGGCATGGAGATAGTTTAAGACCCTGGAAAGGACATAGAATAGAATAGAATAGAATAGAAAAACATTTATTCGACACAGACACAACAAAACAACAATAATCACAAAGTAACAGAGAAGAATAGTAAAAAAGTACAAACAGGGTTTAAGAATTACATTAGGATAGTTTGTATTCCCTTGGGATGATAAAACACTTTTAACGCGGGCAAAGCCACGGTCAGAAGCTAGTAATTTATTACTTACTGGGGCGGTAGCCCAACAAATTACACGTACATTATATATGATTACATAGTTGAAGGTATTCAACTATGTAATCATATATAATGTACGAGTTACAATACAAACATTTTGTTTTTTCATTTTGATTTTGAGGGACCTTATTGGTTATTTTCGAAAAAGTTCTGGTGCGGAAGCAAAAAGATTAGTCAGGATTCTATTAGATAGCATTCTGTAAAGAAAGAAAGAAAGAAATAAATAAAGAAAGAAAGAAAAAATATTTATTTGTGACCCGTACAGGAGACACGAGATAAGCAAAACACAAACAATAATAAAAAATAAAAATAAAATACCCCGTGCGAGACCAAAAAGGCTCCTATCTCAGCATGTGCAACGATATTAAAAATAAAACATCACTGCGCTGATATTCTGATAGGGCCCACTGTTGATGCCACGGACACACTCACGGAAACGAAACATACAATATATTAGGAATAAAATAGAATAAAACAAATAACAAAATAGTATAAACACTGAAGGTGAGTTACAGTATGTCTGTGTATAACTTATAAAACAAATATGAAAATAAAATAATAATATAGTTTCTGACTACATCAATGAGGACAAGGCGTGAGAAGAGGATGTAAATATATATATTTACGCCTGTGTTTTTCTGGATTTAAATATTCATGACAAAATTACTTACAGCTTAGATAAAATAAAACTGCGGTGTATAATGAAAAATAATTATGAGAAACTAGGTACATGATTTAAAAAGAGTGCTAATGAACAAAAAATAGTAATTTACACTAATGATTATATTTTATTATACCGAAAAATGCAAATATAATTTGATGGACAAAGTAATGAGTTAACAAAAGATGATCATCATTATCTGTCTTAGCGGATTCAGCTAAGTACCAGTGTTTTACATGGAGCGACTGCCTATCTGACCTCCACAACCCAGTAACTGGGTAACACGGTACCCCTTGGCAAGACTGGTGTCCGATATCAAACTTCTGACTACCCGTAACGTCTGTCAAAGATCTTCAAATAACAGCCGGGACCAACGGCTTAACGTGCTTTCCGAGGCACGGAGGAAACTCGGTATGTTGAAATGGTCACCCATCCACGGACCGACCTCGTCAAGCGTTGCTTAACCTTGATGATTGACCCGTGCGGCTATTATTATTTAGCCACGAGCTCCTCCTCTTAAAAGTTAACAAAAGATAAAATATAATAATTAACCTAAGCATATTATGTGAAAATGTTAACAGCTGAATCTTTATTGGTAGATATTTATCAATACGACTATGTACGTTTAACTGCATGTATCTTTTTGCTTTAAACCGTGGGCGTGGGAGACACCTTATTTACTTTGTAAAAGCAATAGAAAGGGTTTCAAGGTATTATCGAACTAAAGAAACAATATACGTGCTTTATGTTCAGCCAACTCGATAAATTGTAGGGGACAGCTGTGTTTTTCTCCATTTCATCTCACAATTATAATTATACATAAAAGTCTTATAAAAAAAGACTAAAAAATAAAGACAAAGATATTTTATTTCAAGTAGGCCACCAAGCGGCACTTTTGAACGTAAGGTACATTAAAATTTACAAGTTATAAAAGTTGATTCTACCGTGCATTCGGAAAGTAGCTTATTATGGAGAAGAATGCACAAGAAACTCCATAAAAAAAATATAACTATACCGACTGGTAGCTATCCCACGGCAGACCAAAGACCTCTTCTCAAACAGAAAAGGCTCGAGCATTGATCACCATGATTGCTCAAGGCGGGTTGGCGATTCCACTTACATTAACTACTAGAGTCTGGCAAATGAAAGTAGACACTCGAATTATTTGCAAACTTTTTATATGTTTGTAATGCTATACTAATGTCAACCCCAATTTTCAGTATGACGCTACTAAGTTGATACTTTGTTTTAATTCGTAATCACTATTTATATTTTTGTAAAAACATTTTCTCTATTTATTAATTTAAAAAGTTTCATTATTAATGTAGAAAATAATGATTCTTGTGACTTTTATGTATCTTTTCACATGCAAGTCTTAGATTCAGATTTTGTTTGATGGTGAATAAACCAAAATTATGATAGAATACTGTTGCTTTTTTTTATTCAGATTGATATATCTAAAGTATTACCTACCTAAATGTACCTATAGTATTCTTATTCAGACGAAGTAATATAAATCATTCTAAATATCAAATTAGGTTATTTCAGGTATTGCATATTAGTTTTTGGGGTTGCTATGCTGAAATTTTTTAAATTTGCCGCGCTTTTTCAGTCTCTACATTCGTTTGCCAGACTCTAGCTGTGCCCGCGGCTTCGCTCCCGTCAACTGCAGCGCGTACCCTGCCTACCTACCCTACTTATCATGCTACCTACCTGCCAATTTTTTTCTAGGGTCATTCTTCCGCAGAGAAGATTAACACCGCCATTCAGAAAATGACGTCAAACGCAGTCCGTGTATCTGAATTGCGTGTGTTGTGATATTTTACTTCTTGAATACTTTAAATTCATCTAACTTTTGATAGAGTGAACAGAGAAATGAGAAGAAATAATTTGTCGGACGGTCTGATGCGACGTTTACTTTTTCTAAACATTTTTAACAAAACATACTTCAAAATGCTGTATAATACTATAAAATCAATTATTTTTAATGTTTTATAGATACAGCAAATATGCTAATACTCCTTATCTTAAAGTTTAAAGCTATTTCGTTGTGCCATATGTTACAATTACCAATATACACCACTATTGCTGCTTGAAATTGAAACACCAATTGCTGTTTACTATATAAAATGCGTGCTAGACTTACTTTATCATGCTAAAATTAGTGGCATCTGATAAATCTATACTAATATTATAAAGCTGAAGAGTTTGTTTGTTTGTCTGTTTGTTTGTTTGTTTGAACGCGCTAATCTCAGGAACTACTGGTTGGAATTGTTTTTTTTTTTTTTGTGTTGGATATTCCATTTATCGAGGCAGGTTATAGGCTGTACAACATCACGCTATGACCAATAGGAGCGGAGTATAAATGAAAAATTTAGCAAAAACGGGAAAGAATATTCCTTTTTGAGAACTTCCGTTGCGTGCGCTGCGTAAGTTTTTAAAGTTACGCAACATTCATGTATGTAGGGTAGGTAGGTAGCCAGTTGACGGGAGCGAAACACTTATTCCAAACCTCTGCCTCTACGATTCAGCTAGGTTACGAGTCATGATTTTTTTAAATGTTAAAGTTTTGTGGTTCTGTTGTAAAGTTCAACTTTTCGAGATTCTACAAGTTTCTTGCGTCGATATACAGACAAAAAATGTGGCTGTTTTTTTTTAATATTTTCGATGTACAAATACGAGATTTCTACATCATCATCATCTGCCTAGCCTTTTCCCAACTATATTGAGAGAGATAACTTAATACGAGATTTCTACAGATTTATTATAATTATGTATTGATGATTGATGATAAATCCAGGTTCCTCGCGATGACGTTTTCTATCACCGTTGTCAACGATGTTCAAGTTATACTTGAAACCACATAAGAATTTGTAAAAGTCACATTGTCCGGATTTGCTCCCACTCCCACCACCTCAAGCACTTCGCAATTTCATTTTATAGTTAAAGTTACTCATAATTATTTGTATGCAGAATTTTTCCTTCTAAGATTAAAATTTAATGTTAGTTATAGTCAAGGTCAATGTCTTAAAAGTCAATTTGAGACATCCATTCATTTTAAAGATAATTACTACCTACTGTAATAATATTTTGCTACCAGATTTCAGCAACATTCGTATTTTAATTGACTTTATGTAAATTTCGTTTCATCTGTTAAATGCGGTGTTGAGTCCACATAATTATTTAGCATATACTTTATTTAAGAATGTTGTAATATTGTTTTAACTGAAAATTCGCGGATTCATTTGAAACCCCCGATTGAATTAACACTGGAATAGTATCGGGCGACCCAGATCATTACCAGTATTTAATGTCACTCTTACAAAATTTCACATTGTCTATCGAAACTAGAAACCTTCAAATTATTTTGATTGAACAATACTTTGGACAAAGGAGAAAATGAAGAAATCACTAAAGCATTGTTGGCTGACGGGGAATTAATTCAAGATTCTTGAACTTGCCTAATTATTGATTTGGATGTTGGCACAACAAACAACACTGTTGGACTACTAAAATTTCGGCTCAGTTAAGATGACACTGAGGTTAGCTGTTAGAGAATTATGGTTTAAGCTTGCCCTTTGTACTTGAGCTGTCCTATTGTATTTGAATCTTTTTGTTTAGTGAAAATCTATTCTTCTAATATTATAAAGAGGTAAAGTTTGTGAGTTTGTCAGGTTGTAGGGGTAATCTCTGGTTCTACTGAACCGATATAGATGAAATTTGGCAAGGAGATTGTTGAGACCCTGGGAAGGGCGTTTGTCATATGGAAGGTTAGTTTGTATTCCCTTGGGATATTTAAATTTAAATTAATATCTAAACCATATCTTCCTAATTTTAAAATAATAGGGTAGATGACTAAAAAAATGTATTAAGTCCGTCAGCTAGATTACCTAAAAATATTAGACACGTATTTTCCTTTTGCAACTTAAACAAAAAAATACGACGGTACAGTGCGTTGAAATATCGTGTGACGTCGTGGTGTGCTACACTTTATACTGACAAAGTGACGTCACAAGCCACTACGCCTGAACTTTGATGCGCTTTATCTTTGTCAATTTTTATTTATTTGATAATAAAAAGCCGGGTCCAATATTATTCGATATTCTCACTGACGGACTAAATAGTTTTATATTTTTTCTACCCAGGCAACATCCCTATTCCAGCAAAAATTATAGAACCAGAGACAGGAGCCTCAACATGAGCTTTTGGGAACTGCCTATGACTTCCCTGGAGAAAGTTGTTCTCTGGAAATATTTAAAATATGATTGCACTATTCCGTTTCAGCCTGTATGATAATAGTACATTATGGTACAAGTGTGCAATACACACGTGTATCATACGACGTTTTTCAACACACCTGTGAAGCAAATAATACTAAAAAATCATTTTCAACAGTAAAAACGAGATGTGAATTTTTTTCACAATGGTGGGCAAAATTAATCAGTTTTCCTATGCGCGCGCATTTAACAATGGCGATCGGCCATAGACTAAAAGAATGAGGATTCTTTTTTTTGGCTTTTCGTGGATAGTGTTTCAGCCACGTACAAAATAGGGAATTTAAATTTTTCTTAATTACAGAGCAAATCAAATTTATATTTGAGTGAAAGTTTTATTTATGAAGCACGTACAAGTTGAAATTATCTATTTAAATACGAAGTTGCATGAAATGAGCAAGCAATAGGTACATTAATTTATTTGTACTATTGAGCACGATCTGTTTTGTATCGAAACTTTTTTAAGAACAAAGAAACTTAACCAATAAATTAAAAAAAAAACTCTATAACTCACTTGTGAATAATAGCAATGATAAAGTCACAGTTTGATAACAGGTATCATTATGTGCATAATTGCGGTGAAATTAGAGCCACTTTATGAGCAAGTTTGTTGAAAAATATTGAATTTAAACGAACCCTATACAATATCAAAAAGTAATCCTTACATCATTATAATTAACAAGATACAAGTATTTGTGATGGTTGACATGAAATGTAATCTCAGCGATCATTGTGCGAATTGTCGTGACTCGTGACAGGCAATGTTTCAATAGCCACAAGCCTCGACCAACATCTGAGGACGTTTTTGCTATGCAGCTAGATCATGGGCTTCATTCAGAAAGCGGTAGGTATTTCTGGACGCTCCTTATAATACGAACTGTAAATTTCTGGACACGGCTTGTATTGTTAGGAGTTTCCTCTTTCTGGAGCCCTCAGTGCCGGTAAATTGATACTGTGCCCAATAAACCGGGTACTTAATATTATTGTGTTTTAACATTTATTGAAATAATATTTATAAAATATATTTACTTACATTTATTTTTTTATTCATAAAGGAGATAGTAACAAGATGTTAAGGTAACACTAGCCAACGACAAAGATATTTTATTTCAAGTAGGCCACCAAGCGGCACTTTTAAACGTAACATTAAAGTTTACAAATAATAATAGTTGATTCTACCGTGCATTCGGAAAGTAGCTTGTAATGGAGAAGAATGCACAAGAAACTCCATACTTACTCTTTAAAAAAAAATATATGTTTTACAATATTTAGGTACATAAGGTATGTAACCTTGATGAATGAAATTGAGTTTATACAATACAAACATATTTATACAGTCTTCAGAAGGTCTAACAATACCTCAAAACAACAATGTTCTGCATATCACTTGTTTTTGCGCCCTAGTGGATGTGGAGCAGGACTAGCATTTAGCCAAGCATTTTTATCAGTGATGTAATCCCCCAATTTATAAAATGCCAGCCTGCATAGTGTGCGTTTTATACAAGTTTTAAATTTCGTCTCATTCAGTTCAAGAATGTGGGGAGGAATTTTATCGTAACATTTTGTACAGTACCCCATGAAAGATGAGGCTACTTTAGCCAGTCTGAAACCTGGTTGTACGGCACGAACTATTTTGTGCGCGGGGTTAAAATGCATGTTATACCAACCGAAAACACGTGCAGAAGAGATAGATGCTGGGATGAGCAGTAGGAAGCTTGTTCGCGTACGAATACACACTTTTGCAAATTTGTTGCGAAATGGATAATGATTTAGGACGAAACCGATCGCGCGAAATTTTATAATCAGACCTTTGGGAGTCTGGATATCATGAAAAAACGACTATACGTATCTGATCAACATTAAATTATTCGCATTGTTGAACTACTAATCTGTCCCTGTATGGTAGCCGTTTTTCAAATTGCCGTCTTCTTATGGCATTTATTTTGAACGTACTTTGTCAAACAGTGGCATAATCCCTAGACTACGTTTGCATGGAAGAATTTTCGACTAGTGTACCCTTAACGAAGTCTGCTCAGTTAGTAGTTTAAAATATAAACCGTAAATCAAAGTTTTATCTTTGATAGAATATAAACTTGTTTTTAATCGTTCAGTTTATAACCCTTTTCGCGGTCGTGATTATTTTATTTGATGAAAAAGTTGATGACATAATAATACATACATTCTTTAATTTTTACCTCTTTTTAAAACTTTAATAGTATCCTGATGTATCACTATGATGAAGCTGAGTTGACCTTGAAAACGGAAGGAATTTTAAGTATGATTGAATCATAATGTATTCGTAATGATTAATTAGTTTATTAACTGGTTTGGTAACTTGCCACTTAGTTGACGGGCATGCTGATGTGGTGGCAGTTGTTAAATCCAATACTAGCAAAAATAATCGGTATTGTAATAAGTTTGAAATCGTCAACCCGTCGAATGGTCTTGAGCAAGCGTGGTGATTAATGCTTATAGAAATATATTGTTTATTATATCTAAGTATGTTAATGCTCGTGTCATCTCTGTAGGTATTCGAATAGGCCATTGCCCTGCAATAAATAACATAGTAACAGGCTGAAAGTTGTCTTAGCATGGCAGTCTGTAACGGCTGAATGGATTTAAATGGTATTCCATAATTATAATACTGAACTAGCTGATGCCTGCGACTTCATCTGCGTCGCGTCAGTACTTTGAAAAGGCATTTTTAGGGTTCCGTACCCAAAGGGTGAAAACGGGACCCTATTACCTACTATTCTATAAACCGTGATAGCTAGAAAGTTTAAATTTTCACAGATGATGTATTTCTGTTACCGCTATAACAAAAAATAGAATAAAATATTTATTTAAGTGGGCTATATGATGAAATTATCCCAAGGGATCGTACTTCCAGAATTAAAATTATCTTTTATACCCTTCTTCGAGTTTCAATCTATCTCTATAAAAAAAATATTCAGTGGCTTAGGTGTCAAAGTGTACCGAAGACACTTGTCGTGGAAAGGGTTAGAAATAATTTAGATAATCTATACTATATACCTTTTTAAATATTGTAAAGAGGAAAGATTTTTTTGTTTGTTTATTTGTACCGAATAGGCTCCGAAACTACTAGACCGATTTAAAAAATTCTTTCACCAATAGAAAGCTACAATATTCCTGAGTGACACAGGCTATTTTTTTATCCCGAAAATGGGTCCTGTGGGGGTGGTCCATGGGAGCGAAGCCGCGGGCAACAGCTAGTGTTAAGCTATAGCAAATTGCAAATTAGGTACCTATTCAACATAAAAGTGCTACCACAACCTACATGTTATTCGCCAACTCAGTACAAATTACTTGATGACTAACAAACTCAAATTCCGTAGACAAATCACGTAACTGATGTTAGCTTCGTCAACATTTACGAGTATGTTGTTGATCGGTCGGAATCTCGTATGCGTCACATTAGTATTGACCTTAACATAATAATGATTTACTAACAAGTGACAGCGGAACTAGCCATTATAATAGCTGCTGCCCGCAGATTCGCCTGCATGGATTTTTTTTTACTATGTAAAGGGATCATCAAAACTAGTTGATAGGGATAAAAAGTGTCCTCACACTATCTGTGTGCAAAATTGTATCGAAACCAGTTTAGTCGTTTTTAGGTGATTGAAACACAAACATAGAAATATTCATATTTAAAATGTTAGTATGATTTATCTTTACGATTTACTTCCGAAATTCGTTTTTTTTACTAATTTATACGGTTCTGTTTCAATCTGAGATTTCTTTGAATTGGTGTTGGGGATTCACAGTATTTTGATCTTGACACTTTGATTAAGGTTTTTTTTTCAATGAAAAATGGTGTCAGAATTTTAACGACAAACCTGAATAAAACAGAATTTGGTAACAGATTTAATTTATTGCTCAAATTTCGTTTGTCAATCTGCCTAGCCTTTTCACAATTACATTGGGGTCTGCTTCCATTCTAACCGGATTCTTTCGAGATCTGAGTACCAGTGTTTTACATGGATCGACTGCCTATCTGACCTCCACAACCCAGTAACTGGGTATGTTCTGGTATTCAAATGTTTGTTGTAATTTCTCCTATATCAACGTTTACGAATATTTCGCTGATCGTTTGGCATTTTGTATGCGTCACTTTAGTAAGTGTTGACCATAACATAATAATGATCTACTATCGAGCCGACAGCGGCTAGCCATTATAATCGTATTATAAAATGTGTCCTTATTACAATTTGTAATCAAATTCTGGTTTTTTTTTTGTATACGGATCTGTTACAAATCTGAGGTTTTTCTATGAATTTGTGTTGGGGATTTACGATTTTTTGCTTTTGATATTTTGATGTTGGGGTTTTTTGTTTCCATTAAATGGTGACGGACTTTCAAATATATATTACTAACCACTATTTTGCTCTAATCGTTAACAAGTATAGTTTATTATCCACGTTCATCTTTCTAGTGTGCCTGGAAAGTATATATAGTTGATTCGAGCGATGTACAGTCGATGCAGTACCCAAGTTAGGTCTACAGTGGGCAATACTGGCAGCTTCAGTGTGGCAGTCTGCTTGCACCAAGGGTCGGCCTCTTCCTGTTGATAATGGACGCTCTGACGTCGGACATACAGGAAGAGGCACCCTGGTGTGTGCTGTTTGCTGATGACATTGTGCTGGTTGCCGAGAATGTCCTAGAGGTAGCAGATTGGAGGTGTGGTGGCACAGACTGGAGAGTGTTGGCCTGAAATTGAGCAGAAGCAAAACTGAATACTTGTTTTGCGATTTTTGCGGTCTCTCCAGTTCCGTGCCTATAGCTCTCGCTGGAACGCCCATACCAATCTGCTCCAACTTCCAGTACCTAGGGTCGTTTGTCCAAGGGGATGGCGAGGTAGACCGAGATGTAAAGCACCGGATCAACTTAGGATGGATGAAATGGCGACAGGTCACTGGAACAACTTGCGACCCACGGATACCCCTCAAGTTAAAGCGAGAAAACATAGGGACATAATATTTATCTTGCTTTTCCTGTTTATGGAATATCTTTTAAATTGGTCCAATATTGGAGGAGGAAAGAGACGAGAGCCAAACCTCGAATTATGACTTTTTACTAAGGAAATTCAGTCGGCGCTCTCTGCTCATATTTCCTCTTAAGGTTGCGGGAAGGCGCTGGATGCGCGGGATCGGTCAATGTGGTGACGCCTGGGGGAGGCCTATGTCCAGCAGTGGACGTCTTTCGGCTGGAATGATGATGATGATGATAGGGAGAGTTTAATATATTCGGTCTGGTTACTATATATAGGATACGCAACATGCAGTGTGAAGTGGTACGTAAGACCCTGTTCAATCATAAAACTAAATTAAAATGATGTTTAATTGCTATGAATAATATATGGTTAATGCTTTCCAAAAATTTTAATCATGTTCAAAAAACGACCAATGTTTGTCATCAAGTCTGATTTTCGTTAGGGTTGGCAGTGATATAAGGTTAATTATTCTCTAGTGATTCTAATCTTTGTGTTCGATTACTTATTGACGATTTGTACATTATATTGTATAGATTTCTCATAGAAATTATGATTACAAATGAAAATTATGGAAATCTGGTGGGATTATAGGTAAAATCATTATAATTTTGTATGAACATATCAATTTCATGGTGATAGCCCTGAAAAAATCTGCTGGTTTCGTTTGTTTGTTAACATTGTATCTTCTAAGTGGCTCATGTATAGTTGGCACAATACCATTTGGCGATACAGGGGGGTGACCATAAGCTCTTAGAGCGGTATCAATTTGAGATCGAATAAGGGACAGATGTATCTGACGTGTATACACGTTTTGTGTGATATTTTCTAGTCTCTGACTACCTATAACGACTGTCACAGATGTAAAAATAAAATTTAGGACCGATAGTTCAACGTGCTCTCTGAGGCATGTTCCTTACGTACTCTCTGAACCACGTTTCTTACGTGCCACAGAAAGCACGTTATGTAAAATATGGTAACCCATCCATGGACCAGCCTTGGCGATCTTCAAGGTTAGCCTTAAAAATCATCTTGCGGCCTGTTATTACTTAGCCAGGAGCGAGTAGTATTTTTAAATAAACTTATTTATTTTTATTTTTCAGTGGGCCTCTGGTGTCTGGTGGTTCTTCTTCGCAAAGATCACAGAACTGCTTGATACCGTGTTCTTTGTGCTACGAAAGAAGGACAGACAGATCTCATTCTTACATCTATACCATCACACCATCATGCCCATCATTGGATGGATTGGAGTTAAATATGCTGCAGGTTGGTTACTTATGTTAGACAAATTTCACTTTTCTATTTATCAAACCATTAGCGAGGCACATTGAAGCTAGGTCAATGATATAACATAATTTATTTAACTATATTAGAAAATGATTGTACTTTTGGCGGATTTTGCTAAAAGAGTCCTTGCCTTTTAAATGGCAAAAAGTTCGCATCAAAGGGACTAAAACAATAAATAATCCTCTGTCAGCGAGTCTTTTGGAATAAAAAATGGAAATCTAACGTTCACAAAACTAATCATGTCTTTATTGGTGCGTTTCCAGGAGGTCAAGCGGTACCTGAGGGTTCCATCAACGCGTTCATCCACGTTGTCATGTACACTTACTATCTGATCTCCGGTCTAGGACCTCAATACCAGAAGTATTTATGGTGGAAGAAATACCTCACTAAAATGCAGCTGGTAAGAATGCTTGTTATAGATTTGTTTGTAATTAACTAACGATGGAGGGTTATGGTTTTGCCGGTATGTGGGTGGTTATGGTATGTATGTTCATCTGTTCCCTTATAACTTCTAAACTACTTATCATAATTTGACAAATGAGGTGTTGTTGGTAAGCGTCTTGTTTGTCCGCTGGTTACAAGTTATGTGAAGTCACATTAAATTGAATATGGCGCCCTCTAGGGGACACGAGGACAAGAACAAAAAAGAATCACCCCACCTCATCATGTGTGTGTGTTATTGAACAGGTATTTTAAAATGAAGGTAGGTAGGTGGCTGCTACATCATCATCATTTTTGTCAAGCTTACCGTTTGCAAGACAACCCGTCAAAATCATGAAAAATTTTTTTTACCCGATTAAGACGCGGCGGCGGAATAGCAAAGTGTTTGTTGATCGTTTTGTTAGTATGTATGATGCATGCATGCATTTACGTTTATTTGTTGCAGCGTGCTCGTTCTTGACCATTATCTCTTCTTCCAGATCCAGTTCTGCATCGTGGTATACCTGAACGTGAACAGCTTAACCTCAAGCAGTTGCAACTACCCCAAGTACCTGAGCACCCTGGTCATGTTCAACTGCCTGGCTTTCTTCTATATGTTTGGAAAGTTTTACTATAACAGCTACATGCAAGGAAACACTAAACCAGTTGTATCGGTTTGTGAGAAAAAGGACTAAGTTACAGTATTCATTTGGATGTGTGAGAAATGTATTGGTGGTGGTGGCAATAATGCCCATATTTGAACCAGATTATGCTTTGTCGTATTTTTACAAAATTGACAAAGGGAGAAGCCTGTAGACATTTATAGAGTTACTGGATCTTGCAATGTAACATGACTTGCTCGTGATCTTAGAAAGATTATTAGAAGTAAAATTAAATTATTTTAGTATTTATGGGATAGACGCAGCTAAACATTTAAGTTGTATTTGTTGTGTTTTTATTCTCAGACATAATGCAATCAAACATCAGTTATGTACCTAAAAACTATTGACAAATCCTGATGACAATGAACAATTATGAATGTGATAAGTATTATTATAAATTTCTGCTACCTTGTCCTGGCGCCTAGAAATAAATGGGTAATATGCTGTTGTGCTATTGTTGCTAGTCAAAAATGGCTAGGCGTTTCGAAAACTTTTATTCACGGAATTAGGAAGTATACAAATAGGTACTGCTGTTATTCATAAGTTATTATTTATCTTTCCGGTTTACATGCCATTCTCTTCTTGTACTTGCCCCACGCAGCAGTGGTGGCCCAGTGACATCGGTCGCGACTTACATGTTGTAGGTCGTGGGTTCGAGCCCAGGCAGGCGCTTTACTTTGTGTAAATTATTTCATCACCACTGCTCTCATAACGGTGATGGAAAAAATCGTGAGGAAACCGGCATGTCCTGGGACCCAAAATTCGAAGACATGTGTCATGGATAACGGACCATTCCCTCTCACAGAGAGGAGGCCTGTGACCCAGCAGTGGGAAAATTAATAGGCTGATGATGTGATGTGATGTAACTTGCCCCACGTTACTTAGGGTCTGAGTAAGGAGTTGTTTTCTTAAATGCCGTCCTGTCAATCTTTACGCTATCACTGACATTTTCTTTTATAATATCATTTCTCAAACAATCTTTTATTTTCATAATCTTACATTTAAAAGTGGGGTATCGATACTTGATTTGACATTACTCGTATTAAGGTCAAAATGGCTATTGAAGAGACTTTATTTGTATACTACCTACAAAACAGCTTTATTTTCGTATGAAAATGTCCGTAAAATAAATTAATGTTCTTAAATAAATAAATAAAACTTATCTACTAACGAAGTGTTTCATTTCTTAATTTGAAAAAATCGATATTATTGTTAACGAAGCAATAATGCTATTCAATTTTAACCTTATGACAATGACGCAAATGTCGTGGACTACGTCAATAGTGGAATGCAGAAATAATTTGTGTATTTAATTAGGTACCTACTAAAGTGCTTTAGTATTATATTTAATCAATATGTGCAATGATATAAATATATTTGCATTGGTAACTTAGTTATTGACAATCTTTTAGGGAATTATAGTCCTCAAGAAAGAAGAAGAAAGGAAGATTGTTTATTGGCACAGAAAAAAAAAAACAATAAAACTTTACAAAAAATGCTAACTTATAAAATAAGTATATTGTACTTAAATAATAGGTATAAGTAACGAGCGTAACTTTATAAGGAAGAGAAACGACTATTGTATCGACTTTCTCAACACCAAAAAAAAAAACGAAAGATTTCGTTTTGTTAATAGCAACTTACCCTTACATCACATGGATTTCAGGACTAGATATATCTTTACTATAAGTTATTTTATCTAAAATCAAAATCTTTTATTTTTATTTTACATAGGCCTACATGGACACTTATAAAACGTCGACAAAAGGTGCACGGTTCGGGTTAGTCATTTCCTAACGAGAAGAACCGGCAAGAAACTCCATGGTTACTCTTTTAAAAATGGTTTGGTTTTACAATATTTCCATGTTACAGCATTAGTACTTGGATATGGATATATACTTGTGATAAAAGCATTAAAATCCAGTGCATACTTATAAATAACAACACATAAATAGAGACCCGAAAAGTGTTTAATTTTTTTATTTTTTTATTAAATAGCAAAAATCGAATACATAATTCTAAAGTGTTGATCCCGTTGTATTTTTATGTAATTTGCATTTCAAGTACTTTAACCCCTTGTAAGGTTGTCAATGAACTAAAAACTGACCTGTATAATTTGTTTCTTACTATAAAATCGTAGTTGTAAGATATTTCTTTGATTTTAGAAGAGAAATCACCATTGGTTTAATGTATTGTTTTCTTTTGTATATAAATCACGATTTTTTTATTTTGTATAGAAATATAATGTTTCCAAAACTATTAATATGTTTTATTATAGTCTCTTCTTTCATAGAATATACTTCCTACCTTACCTTCACTTTTTTATTCTTGAATTGTTTTTCGAATTTCATCCTAATTATTTTAGCCACAGGTCACAAACAAACACACTTAATTTTTTATGATATAAGTGAGGAGAATTGAATTTTGATAATTATTAGTTGAAGCAGCAAAAAATCTAGCTTATGAGGTTTACTTATCAATTGTGGTATTGAGGTACAAAATTATGTACATCTAAAATAACATTTTTCTGCATGAATATACCCAGAAGGAAGATGGAACTAACAACTATTATTACCATGTAGCAAAATACAAAACAATATTAAGATGGAGGTGTAGCGCGAGCCAAAGTATAGGTAATAAAAAAAAGGCACGTATGCCATCGACACAATGAAAAAAAAATGCAGGGCATTGACCTCTCACGTGTGAAATTACTAAACAACCGTCAAACCAGAATTATTATTGGCTCTTTCCGTCACCAAAGTTCCAGTTCAGTAGAACATTTTTATCCTGTCAAGTAATAAAAAAATCAAGAACATTAGTTTCAATAAAAATAGATATACAAGTATGACTAATTCATTTCCGAAATTCATCCCCAAAGAGCTTCAGCTCAGCATAATGACATGGTAACACTAGACAATACCACCAGCTTCTTCTCTGCATCGCATGAAATGTCGCAGCCAAACACAGACCTTTCAGTTTACACTCCAACCTAGCTAATGAACATTGCAATGAGGTCAAAAACATCCCAATTTTCAAGAGTGTAATTTCACGAAACAGAATTAATTGCTAACTCTACGATATTGAACTAAGGTTCAAAATCTATGTTAACTTGCCATAAAGTCAATGACACAAGCTAATTGAATTTTCTAACGTAAATTAATAATACAATGACTTCTATATATATAAATATGTTTTTAAAAGCACCGTCTATATATACATCATCATCTGCCTAGCCTTTTTCCCAACTATATTGGGGTCGGCTTCCAGTCTTACCGGATTCAGCTAAGTACCAGTGTTTTACATGGAGCGACTGCCTATCTGACCTCCACAACCCAGTAACTGGGTAACACGGTACCCCTTGGCAAGACTGGTGTCAGATCCCAAGCTTCTGACTACCCGTAACGACTGTCAAAGATCTTCAAATAACAGCCGGGACCAACGGCTTAACGTGCTTTCCGAGGCACGGAGGAAACTCGGTATGTTGAAATGGTCACCCATCCACGGACTGTCACCAAATTACGGTCTGCGGTCTGAGTCCGGACCGCCAACATATTTTGTGCGGACTTTATGAAAACAATACATAATTTAGTAGTGTTATCAAGTAAGACATGTAAATTATGTATTGTACAAAGTAAGTATATTATAAGTGTACGAAAATTCCGAAATCGATCGAAATCCTCAGCAAGATCAACTCTCTGTATTCTGATTGCGAATGGAGCAATTAAGGTGTAAAATCTGCTGCTTTTGGCAGTAATAAAGCTGCTGTTCAGATGGGAATGATCAATTCCAAGAAACTATAGTATTAAAACACAAAAATAAGGAAGTTTCCTGTCAGTTTTTGAAGAATTTGTGTACCTAGCTTACATTTTATTTACATTTACATATTTAAGTTTTAGTATTTGCGTATTTAAGTTCAAGGTTCAAAATACACGTGACGATGTGAAGGAGGGAGGGAAGGGGTTGTTGGCATTAAACCTTACGGACTGCGACAGGCATATTATTTTTAATATACGGACCAAAAATTAAAGTAATTGGTGACACTAGAATTGAATTTCATTAACACGCTTTTATTAGCTTGGTATGTATGTATCTATGTATCAATGTATCAATGTATCAATGTAACGGAATCTTTGAACGTGATTTTCACCCACTTCAAAACGTTGGATTGATTTGAAACTTTGCACACTTATCAAGGACCGATGACAATGCAATAATTTAAACAGTTTGTCCCATTATCCTTACCATTAAAGCGTGTTTTTTAGTTTTTAGAACTACAATTTTTTTTCATTGTGCATTGCAACAGTTATAAGAATACCTATATATATATATATCTATGTTTAATAAACCAATAGAAATAAGTTACCGAGATGACCCTCCCCCCTGCTGATAATAAAACCGCAATTTCTGCTTGAAAGCATACCGACTGGTGGCCGTCCTGATTTCGAGAGGAAGCGCGTTCCAAAGAAGAATAGACTGAATATGAAAGGAAGAATGAACAAAATCAGTAGTATGAGAAGGACAGAGTAGGAGAAGATTGTTGGAAGAACGCAGATTTCTAGTGTGAGAAGTACTTAAATATTGAAAGTGAGACATAAGATAAGAAGGTGGGGTGGGAGAGTTGAGTAGGGAGAAAAGCGTTGTTAGAGCGCGCAAACATCTTCTCTGGCGAATGGGTATCCATTTGAGCTCAGACCTGTAGCTCGACACATGGTCATACTTCCTCAAGTTAAATATGAACCGATTGCAGTTATTGAGGAGTCTATCAAGCTTATCCAGCAGAACCGCACTCAAGTCGAAATAGCATACGTCACCATAGTCGATTGTGGGGAAAAGTAAAGTCTGCACAAGCATAGTCTTCGTCTTTGCGGGCAAAAAGTTTTTTCGTTTTGACAATATGGCGTCTGCTGGTCAATGTGGGGAACTTTGATTATTGTCATGTATTTGTTGACACATGCAAGGTTAAGACGAATCGATGGACGGAAGAATCATCAAACTCGGCCCACGCGTTCGGTCTCTAGAACGCCACATAGAAACAAACATACATTAATAGACTGATAAACACATCCTTCGGCAGGCGGGTAAAAAAGGCAGCGATGAAGCCACATTTAGGTATGCCATGACTCTTTATCGCTTAAACTTTTTACAAGCTATCCCGACATTTTCGGTTTACATGTTAACCCATATAAACCTTTCTCTAAAGACGGAACCAAGTTGTCCTTTTGTAATACATTTCAGGCAAAAAAAACTGTGGGCATTAGTAATTATAATGTAAATATAATTATACCCGTTAACACTGAATCATTTATTGCATTAAAAGTAAAGAATCTTATTAGTCGCTTGTTAGTTATCGGTCTAGTTGGTTCTTGTAAAATGTAAACGACACATTAAAAACAAAAAAGGATAAATCGGTGCTGATAGGATTGTTGATGTCGATATTAAGTTTAGAAAATAACAGATTTTAATAACTTGATAAATACATAACAAGTATTTGAAGTAACTTTTTCGGTAGATGTTTTTTTTCAGGAATTTCAACGACTACCTTGCTATCACCGACAACGTTGTCGATGTGGCAAAGTTTTAGGCCAAAAGATTAACTTGGGTGCTTTGGTACCAGCAACAGGAAGAAGAAGAAGATTTTGAAGTAAGCTGAAGGTTTCAAATTGGTAAAATGGCGGTGGTTCTTGGCATTGCTTGGCAAGGATATAAATTGTTGTTTGAAGAATTACCAGGTATGCATTGTCATTCTCTCTTTCTTTTCTTTTCCAACCTGTATCCACACAATTAGTTTGTTGAAACAACTTCTTTTTTTTAATAAATGTAAAGATCACGTATAAGTTTTCGCACAAAACAATTTTTAGTTTCGCTATAATTACAAAGTAATATACGAATTCATTTTTTTTTAATCCAGTACCGAAAACACGGTGACAGTTCCCGAACAAACCCGAACCCGTGTGACGTCACGACGTTCATTTCTACTCGTTGTAGCACTAATAGCTGATATGTTTTGACTTATAACCGATTCAATCTTGTTATCATCGTCAATATATTGATGAATATCAAATATATTGATAAAGAATATCGAACCTTAAAAGTTATCGTGCTTGCTTCGTATCATTATGTACGAACACTGCGAAATCTACAAAAACTCTCCATTATAATATGTCATTCGCGCCATAGCCAAGTCCTAGCAGTCTGAACTAAAGTTTTAAGAAATGATCCATGTCTAACTAGATTCCAATTACAATGTGTTAATTATGTTGTTATCTTGTTCAAATTTAGTATAAGATTCGTATTAATTTGATCATTAAAGACTGCGAAAAGTTATTTAAGAGATATTTACTGAAGAATTATTGTAAGGAAAATGTAACGAATTCAAGTTTTTGTTCTACAATTTTTTAAGTGTTTGTATATTTTTAATATAGATATTGGTGTTTAATATTATTAACTACATGTCCGTTAATAATGAGAAATACTGAAAATTTTAAGGATTTTATCGAAAAATAAATTTGGGTTTGTATCATATTTAGTGGTATCTAATGAAGTTTTTTGATATCCAAAGTCGAAGTTTTTCATGCCAATCGTGTTTTTTTACTTTTTATTTTACACCAATTTTACCTACCCATAATGTAAAAACGAGGGCAGTTTGATAAGTCCGTGACTTTTAGAAAAAAAAAAGCTTTCGGCAGAAAATAAAAGATTTCGGTAGCTCAATTCATTTAATAAAATATTAAAAAAAAAAAACCTTTTTAAATAATAGGATTAATAAAGGCCCTCAAAATAGGCATTTGTTTCAGTGATGACCTTTTCATTAGAGACAAACTTTTCATTCCACCCAACTATTACTTCAGGTTTGTAAACAGGAAATAGTCACAGGGGGCCTAATCTGGTGAAAATGCTGTATGAGGTAGCAGTTCGAAGCCTAATTTATGGATGTTTGCCATGGTGACTACACACGTATCATCCCGTGCATTGTCTTGATGGAACAGCACTTTTGCCTCAGCAAATGCAGTCGTTTTTGCTTCAAATCAATATCGAATCTGTCCAAAAGCTCTGAATAATATTCGCTGGTGATTTCTTTACCCTTTTAGAGGTAGTCGATATGAATCACACCGCGTGCATCTCAGCCTTCTTTGGTGTACGTTCACTCGTAGAAACTCACTGTCTTGATTATTCCTTGGTCTCTTGAATCCATGTTTCGCCTACGGTGACGAAACGGCGCAAAAACTCGTTCAAATTACGGGTAAACATCCCCAAACACTCCTTCGAAGTTGTCACACGGTTGCGCTTATGGTCGAGTGTGAGCAATAGCGGCACCCATTTTGCGGATAGCTCTTTCATGTCCAAATATTCACGTTAAATGTGATGTACCCACTCAGTTGAAATGCTTGTAGCCTCAGCCACCTCACGCACTTTCATTCTCTTATAGACCAATATCATTCCATGGATTTTATCGACGATTACTGGCGTGGCGCCATCTTTTGGGCGCCCTGAACGTTCGGCGGAATTTGTGCTGGTACAACCTCAACGGAACTAAGTAAACCACTTCTTCATCAGTGAAATTGACGGTGCAGAGTCCCCGTCGTGTTTATCAAGCATTTCCTTGGTTTTGATGATGTTTTTTTCTGAAAAAATAATGCTTCAATCAGCACACGAAATTCACATCTTACCATTTTCGTGAAAATGCCCGCGGTTGCCTGCTTTAAATGGCTGGCAAACACAAACCCAATAACGTAGCTTGCTCATATTTTTACAGTAGCCTATTTAAAGATGGTTGTTGACAGAAGTAATGTTGCCATCAAAATTACTACGCGATAAAATAAAAAAGTCACGGACTTATCAAACGGGTCTGACAAATATGTTTCTAAATGTACCTGGTAAACAACACTAACAAACACCGGTCCACTAACACGTAATATTCATTACGACTACTTTATGTATGCTCAAAACTTCCAAATCGTCCTTCAGGTGGGTATTTTATCGAAATTAGCATTTAAGAATCCTTTATCACACATGACTAAATAAAATTTGCTGTTATAAATAATATTTTGCACTAATTTTAGTCAAGAGCAAACCCATCACAAATAAAAAAAATAAAAAAAAAATTTTTAGTTAATTCACGTGTAGTTGACACTGTATTATCGTGAAATTCCTTAAGCTTTATGATGTCACCAACGTGGCCCGTTCGCAGCCACGTTGGTGACATCATTGTTCTTTTTAAAATATCGATTATTATTGCTAATAATAAATCGAAAAAAATATTTAAGAGATTTTCGCAACAACGATATAATTTATGATAAAGTTTCAAAACACACAAAACATCGTAATTTTTTTTTATTTCAACAACCCAATTGCCAGTGTAGATACAAATATTAACCGACTGCAAGTACTTTTAAAACGAACTGCACCTGAACATTGGGCTCCTCCAAATGTTATCCCAGTTAGAACGAAGTGTCATATTTTATGAGCCTTGTTTATAAAAATCTCGACACCATTCGGCAACTGATAAGTAGATACTACATTCAAATTCTCTATAGACAATTTGAATTTAGAATTCTTCTTTGCATTTAAATAACAGGCAAATTGAAAAGATACTGAATTGTTTAAATTTGAATTTGGTGAAAGTGATAGCTCAAATCTTTTTATTCTATATAATAATAAAATCCATTTATTGCAGACTAATTACATGTCCATAGTTGTTAGTAACGTCGTGTTGGTAGTAATTCAACTTATTGTAATAGTGTCATCTAGTCACGTGAAGCTGGATTACTCCCCCCAGCACCGCAGAGTCTGGCCTCTCAGAAAAGATCCCCGCTCCCCCGAATCCGCCGAAGCTGTTTTCTTGCGCATAATGGCATAAAAGTCATCGACTCTTGCGTCAGCAAATATACCCGACGCGCTGCAGAATCGGGGGAGCCTCACCAGAATCCTAAAAGCGTTATTATATTGTACACGAAGAGCGCTGTAAGCCCGCTGGGTTTAGTTAAACCATAAAGCACTGGCATAAAAGATTTGGCAGTAGGCTCTGAACAGGGTCATTTTTACGTCTACTGAACACCTTGCGAATCTATGAACCAACATGTTAGCACGCACCGACAGCGCTCTTTGTTCTCGCTTAACAACCGCATCATCTATCAGGGTCTCAGTCACAAAGTGCCCTAGGTACCTCAACTGAGCGACACGTCGTTCTAAAGGTACTCCGTTCAGATAGACAAGTGGTACATGATCGGGTTGTTTATATGCTATGCTGATTTGTTGTTTTCAACATGAGCCTTGCGCAATTCGATAAAATTATATTAAAAATATATTTCAATTTCAGATCCCAGAACCAAAGGATGGTTATTTGTAGCCAAGCCTTACCAAACTCTAGCACTGCTTAGTCTTTATTTGATGTTTATATTAAAATGGGGACCAAAGCATATGAAGAATCGTCAACCTTATAATTTAGATAAACTTCTTGTAGTATATAATGCACTTCAAGTAGTGGCTTGCTTGTATTTGTTTGTAAAGGTAATTATTTCATTTCATTATATTTTCAGTTCATCATATTAATTTTGATCACAATTACATTTGTCAGTTTTTAGTTTTGACTTATCTGAACTCACTATCAATCTGTTGACTACAAAGTGTGTGTTTAATTAGTATTAATTACACACACTCTTTTTTTCTTCCATTTATATTTGAAATGAGAAGACAATAATGTTAATTTTTGTTTCGTCTTTTCATCTGATTGTTATACAAAATGTATAACTTTCTTTTCGTATGTTTACAGTCTATACACTTAGCGTGGGGATGGGACTACAAATGGCTTTGTGAACCTGTCGACTTCTCAAATGAGCCAAAACCCTTGGAAATTGCAAGAACTGTTTATTACTATTTTCTGCTAAAACTCATTGACCTGCTAGATACAGTAAGTACCATTGTTTTTCTTTCATATTTCGGATAATATTCGTGACTTGCAAAGCAAGTATTGTAATAAAATAAATTTCAATACGACATTCCTTAGCATTTGTTTTATGCAAACCAATAGTAGCAACTTTTTGCTTAGGTTTTAAATGTCGTCAGGCAGTATTTTATTTGCTTATTTACTGTCCGTTTATAAAACTTAATTGTACAATACAATAAAGTTTACAACAGATATGAATTCCACATTGTTTTTTTTTTTTTTTTGTCTTATATAGGCTCGCGCTTGACCACCATCTCAACTGATGGTAAGCGATGATGTGGTCGATGATGGGGCACGCTTGCCTAGAAGTAACCTATTCACTCTTGACTTAAAGACCCCTAGGTTGTAGCTATCGGGAAACACAGACTTCGGCAGAGAATTCCACTCCTTAGCTGTACGCATAATAAAAGTATTCTCCAAACGTTTAGTGCGTATGGGTGGGATGTCCGCCATGTACCGATGGCGCATCGCCGTACGTCTGGTAGTCCGATGATGAAACGGGCTGGGCGGAATTAGATGATGCAATTCCATCGCACACTCCCCGAAATGTAATCGATAAAAAACCGACAAGCTGGCAACTCGGCAACGATGTTCAAGTATGCCTTGGTATCACGCCATGCAAAGGAATGAAGAATAGGGTAGATTGCTCATGTATGGAAAAAAAATAAGTTTTGTGATTGCATTCTAATAGTGATATTTTTTTGGATTATGAGTATTCAAATAATGATAATAAAAGTCAAATTCAGTTCAGTTTTTCGCGCAAGCGGTTCAAAATTGCAACAAAATTTTAGCAAAACGTAAAATCAAACTCAATAATTTAATTATGAACCTACAATTTTCGTTTGAAAAACCAATCTTTGTTAAAAAAGCACAAAAACGAATAAAAATTTAAACAGAGATAGTATTTTTGATTTTTCGACCACTTCAATCAACGTTCGTATGATGCTAATCCGTGCAATACAGCAAAAACAAGTGCAGCAGCTGCAGTCAGAAATACCGCAGGTTGGGTGGTCACAGGTTTTTGACAACATAGGCAATTAATAACTAAAAATGTAAAGTAGTTTTCTCGTCTTCTTGTGATGTGGATGGTTAATTTATTCAATCATAATACACTATTTCAGAAACCAACCAACCAAAGTTGACACTAATTCCTGCTGTTCAATATGATCTGTTTATTTGTTAATCGGTATTCTAATTCCCTTGAGGCTCGTGTCATCTTTTTTTGTAATTAAGCAGTAATTATCGCCAATCCACAACTTCCTTTCCTGTCTTTGATAAATCAAAAAATGCCTTTTATTCATTAGGATTTTTATGCTCTCTTAGACAAAACATGCTTCTTAACTTTAACATTTTAATGCACTAATGTAAAACAAAACTCCATTTTTAATAAGTTAATAGTTTGAGCATGTTGGTTGGGTTCAGTAAGAGCCCATAGGATTTAGCCCATTTGCTAATTTTCAAGGTCATCGTTGATAGGAGCCACAGCCTCAACGAGTTCACCTACTTTAAAATGACGATATAACTGCAAGTCGTCTGCATAGAGATGATAGTTAAAAATTAGGACCTTAGATAGCATTTTAAAAATTGAGAAGAGAAGAGGAGAGAGGACGCTACCCTGAGGAACGCCCGCAGTCAAGTCACACCATTCAGAGGAACACTCATCGGATTGAACGGACTGGGAGATAAGATTTGAACCACTCAATTACCGGAGCATAGACATTAAGGGAGGAAATGATTCCCAAAAGGATGTTAAAGTTTTTTTAAAAGAAAAGAAAAAGAAAAGTCAACCGAGTTGAAGGCACTCCTGAAGTCTAGTAAA
This sequence comes from Orthosia incerta, assembly GCA_948252205.1. Taxonomy (NCBI): domain Eukaryota; kingdom Metazoa; phylum Arthropoda; class Insecta; order Lepidoptera; family Noctuidae; genus Orthosia; species Orthosia incerta. The sequence goes on from OX411746.1 coordinate 26,581,329, forward strand.
ACCAATACAGTCAGAGATTGATTCTCCATAGCCAGTCTTATGTCGTCTGTTATTTAACAAGAGTTGTTACAGATCTATGGCCAGGTCTAAAACCAGATTGGTAAGGACTCAGCAGGCCATTAGAGGACAAATAACAAGACAGTTGATTCTGGACAATACTCTCGAGGACTTTGGAGAGGATTTGGAGTATGGATATTGGACGGAACTGGGATGGGAAGCAGGGATTTGAAACTTTAGGAAGTGGTAGTGGTGGTGGCCTGGTGAACTCTGAGTGCGTCTACTCCCCGCCCGATCCCAGCCCAACAGGCACCCGGTGGGTATGGTGGTACGAATTCAATACACTCGCTTTGTTCACATCAAAGCTGCAACAATTAAGTTATTTAAAACAAAATATCCAAATTATCCGAATTAGATATTTAGGGAAAGAAAAATAAAAAGTTGCACGAAATATTGGATGATTCCGGAAAACTGAAAATACTTAACTGTCGTCACTATAGTATTTTTTATATATTCGGAGAACGTCTGTCGGGATAACCAGTCTAATATAAAATTTACCTATTTCAGATATTCTTCGTGCTACGAAAAAAGTCGAACCAAGTAAGCTTCCTGCATATCTACCACCATACTGGAATGTGTTTGTGTTTATGGGTTGCAACCACTTATATACCAGGTAACAATCTTGTTTCAATAGCCTTTTCATCTTGAAACTCCTCTCTTGTGCAAATGTTGTTATTGTTCTTTGATTTTTCGATTAGACCGGAGATCTGTGTGTCTCTTTACGAAGGCCAACTCTAACAATTCCCATTGCTTTTGGTCTTTTGCAAATCTTCCCAGTTTAGACCTGCTCTGAGTTTAATTTCTTCTTTACATCTTTTGTGTTTTCGACCTCTATCTTGTTTGACACCTCTAATTAATAGGATTTTGCTACATTGACCCGCTTATCTCCATTTCATTTGGTTTATTGAAGTATAGATATCTGTCACTCCAGATGTGTTCCTTTCTCTGTCTAGTTTCTTGGTTCCCAAAAAAGTTTTTTGATATTGAAATCTTATAAATTTTACAGCGTTTAATGCAACTGACTATTTTTTTTATAGTTTAAAATTATCTGAAGAACCATCTCATGAAAATTTTACGAGATGGTTTTCAAGATCGTTTTATTTTGTGCGTTATGAAATCACTCAAAGCACTTTTTATCAATATTTCAACAATCTGTAACTTTGTAATCCACCGATTTTCTCTTCAGTGAAATACAAGTCGGGACCCTATTACTAAGACTACCCAGTCCGTCTGTCTGTCTGTCTGTTTGTCACCAAGCTGTATTTCATGAACCGTGATAGCTAGACAGTTGAAATTTTCACAGATGATGTACTAATGTTACCGCTATAGCAAAAAATGCTAAAAACAGAATTAAATAAATATTTAAGTGGGGCTCCCATACAGCAAACGTGATTTTTTTGCCGTTTTTTGCGATAATGGTACGGAGGATGGTACACTTCGTGCGCGAGTCTGACTCGCACTTGGCCGGTTTTTTTAATTACTAGATTTTGTTCTGAAATTAAAAATATGCATACATATCAACGCAACACACGCATCATATGTATGTCAATTATAGTTTTTTTTGTATAATTATTATTTAAGTAGTCAATTTGCTTCACCTAGCAAACCATTCTAAAACCTTTATAATACAGAAACAAAACAAAGTGAAGCAAAAGTTTATGATCGATAAATATCGTATAAATAGTGGTCAAAGTTCAATAGAAAGAGGTGACTGTCCCTTCTACTAGAATAGTAATCATAACGACTTCGTTTTAGCGTGGCAACAGCGAACATTGCTCTTTCCCTTATATAACTTCGCAGGGACTCGCAGCCGTATTGCGTAAGTGAATACGGCAACGCAAAGAGTTTGACCGCTATCCAATCGACCAATCACACAGACGGAAATCCACGTCGTCGCGTCATTCATCTCGCTTGTGATTGGTCGATTGGACCACGGTCAAACTCTTTGCGTTGCCGTGTTCACTTACGCAATACGGCTGCCGATCTGTTTATCTTTTTAGAATAGGCTACCGTTGAAGACCACGTTCAATGTCTATTCAGGACGAGCGCTTTTTGTTAGATCAATAAATATAGATGCGTCAATGGCCGTTATTGCCATTATAAAGCAGAACAACTATAACACATAAACAGTTTGAAATTTTCCTACTTCTTTATTTTTTTTATTTCTTTAAAAGAAACGTTGTCCCACACTAGGGAATTTCGCTGGTCACTTAGCAAAAATTTTTTGTTTAGTGTCTTGATGCGTTTTAGGGGCCGTTCCTTAAAGCGAAAAAAGGAATCCTTATATGATCACTTCGTTGTATGTCGGTGTGTTCGTGTGTCAAGACTGTTTTTCTCTGAAAAACATGGAGATATTATGTTGTTTCTTGCACGTTCTTGTCCATAGAGACCTACTGACGCTTGCGAATGTGCAACTAGCTTTATGTTTTTGTCCGACAGTTCAATAGTAGGTACCTGTCAATGGTTTAATAGAAATAAATAATTTTGATATTTTGATTTTGTAATTAAGGTTACACTAGTCGAATTTTTTTCCATACAAAAGTAGTCTAGGGACTATTCCACTGTTTGACGATGTACGTTCAAAATAAAAAGTGATATCAATTTGTCTCATCATTATCTAGCCCTGTATAGAAGCGAAAAAGTAAAAAAAGGAAAATATTTGAAAGTTATGAGCGTCGAAAATTCCACATTTTGACACTAATTTCAACGCATTTTCGGGCGCAAATAAATACCATAAGAAGACGGAAAATTGCAAAACGGCCTCCATACAGGCATAGATTAGTAGTTCAACAATGGATATCATTTTATTTTGAACAGATAGATTTAGAATTTTTTTCATGATATCTAGACTGCCAAAGATCTGTTTATAAAATTTCGCGCGCTCGGTTTCGTCCTAAATCATTATCCATTTCGCTTCAAATTTGCAAAAGTACGTATTCGTACGCGAACTAGCTTCCTACTGCTCATCACAGCATCTATCTCTTCCGCACGTGTTGTCGGTTGATATAAAATGCATTTTAACCCCGCAATGCATTTTAACCTGGAAATGAATGTTGAGAAATACCAAAAATATATGAAAATAAAATAAATGGTGTATAAATGCGTTCCTTGCGAAGTATGTGTGGTGTCATTTTGTATGATAGATTTAATCTATCTATATTATTTAAATAAAAAAGAAACTAATTGACAGACTGATCGATCAACGCACAGCCAAAACCGCTAGGCCTAGAAGAAAGTAATTTGGCAGAAATTTTCCTCAACTGACGTAAATGAGCACTAAGAATCACACAAAAATAGTAATTTAAGTAAAAGATTAAGTTTTTCCCTTTTCGTTTTTTGAAACTACTCCCAAAAGATGATTTGGGGGGATGTTGAAGTTTGTATGGAAGAATCTGATTTCTTGGGTTAATAAACTTGAAACTTGGCACAAAAACTAACCTAAATAAATAATAAAGAAACCGTGCCGACTTAACTAACGTATTTCATCTGATTCAACTGATTATTTTTCTAAGAACATCGAACGCGTTCGGTTCCGTTCCACGGATATAGATGGTGATAGCAGCGACTTGCAAATAAAAGGGTTTGCTCGGTTTGTGAATACTTTTTTTTAAATACAGCGACGATTTTTTCTATAGTAGTTTTGCACGTTTTTATAGTTTAATTGTATCACAACGTGTTACAAAACAGAGGAGCTCGTGGATAAATAATAACAGCCGAGATGGTCGATCAGCAAGGTTAAGTAACGCTTGACGAGTTCGGTCCGTGGATGGCTGACCATTTCAACATACCGAGTTTCCTCCGTGCCTCGGAAAGCACGTTAAGCCGTTGGTCCCGGCTGTCATTTGAAGATCTTTGACAGTCGCTACGGGTAGTCAGAAGCTTGAGATCAGACACCAGTCTTGCCACGGGGCACCAACCCAGTAACTAGGTGTTACCCAGTTACTGGGTTGTGGAGGTCAGATAGGCAGTCGCTCCATGTAAAACACTGGTACTTAGCTGAATCCGGTAAGACTGGAAGCCGACCCCAATATAGTTGGGAAAAAGGCTAGGCAGATGATGATGGTTTGTAAAAACTCGACCCTCAACGGTGTAAAAAGGGGTAATTAAGTTTTAAGAGGAGGATTATACTTTGTGTCGGTAACCTAACATGTATTATTCTTTAACTCAAATAACGATTTTTTCGAAACTAATAAACCCATAATAAACCCTAGATATACCTAGATATAGCAATAGCTTATGTTTGGTCGCCTTCACTAACTGCACTTAGGAAAGTCATCTGTAGGATAAAATACGAAATCGCGCAAACGAAGTCGCGGGCGGAGTGCTAGTGATGAGAGTTGTGGTTTAAAAAAAGATGTAGTGACAAAAGTTCAAAATATCATGCTTAAATGTTTTGGTTATAATAAGAATACGAATGAAAGTTGACTATGAAAAGGTGTTAACAAGGCAGATTTGAGTGGAAACGCCGGGAAGGGTCCTGGATCCAAGGATCTTTTTAGTGTTTTCTTCAGAAAACCCAGGTGCTCAGTATTTGCATAGAATAGAATATAGTTTATTGAATACCAAAAAAGTTATACATCTCATTTACAACAACTACTATGGGTACAAAGGCGGTTCATAACCAGCGTGAGTGTCTGAAGCAAAAGGAGATTGTAAGGATCGTAACAGGTGGCGTGCCGCATTTTCTGGCTAACATCATGAAAAAAGGCGTGATTTTATGCATGCATGTATGTCAGATATCACGCCTTGTATTAGCCATATAATATTTTACACGATAGGACGTGTAGTTTTTCAATCTACACTTATAAAGATGAAAGATTTGTTTGTAAGTTTGTTTGTAATAGATATACACAAAAACTGCTTAACCGATACTGAAAATTCTTTCACCAGTAGAAAGCTACATTATTCCTTATTGACTTATGCTATTTTTATTCTGAAAACGGGTCCTGTGGGGTGCGCCACAGGAGCGAAGCCGCGGGGAAAAGTACCTTACAATATAGTGTTCAACAAAAAAATTGCATTTATTTATTCATATATTCAAATTATATTACAATATTCAGGTTATGATGATAATATATATGTATATCGGTTTAATAGTAGCTACCTGTAAATAATATAATTCACAAAGGTCCACTTGCACGAAAAACTTGACTGAGTAATAGCAACAACACGTAGTTAAATTGCCAGTTTGACATACATTATAGTCAATTTAACCTCGTGTTAGCAACTAAGTTTGAGTTAAGATTAAATCGTAAAAAATAACAAAAGGAAACGCTAAATCATTGAAATATATCTCTATTTTCAGGTGGACACGGTACGCTGATTGGTGTGATCAACTGTTTTGTTCATGTCGTTATGTACTCATATTATCTATTGACGGTTGCCGTACCGAGTATCAGGAACGCCATTTGGATAAAGAAGCATGTCACACAGTTGCAAATTGTAAGTTTTTTTATGTATTGTTTACCTTTTTCAACCTGTTTACAAGTATCCTACTGGTAGGTTAAAGTCTCTCCATAGTTTTTTTATCTTCTCGATGTGCTATTTCCATCTACTCGTCATCACGCCAGAGTTTCCTAGGTCTCCTAATGCGACGACTGACTTCTATCTTGCTTCTATTTTCACCAACTGCTGCCAATAAAAAGTTAAGCGGCTTCATAAAGGCTTTTTCAAGATACTCCTTATAATCTGGGGGGCAACGCAACGTGAAATTATAAAAATAACTTCATATCGATTGAATTTTTTAACGTAAAAATAGAATTGGACAGCTGCGTTGAAGCCGATTAAACAACAGTCAACATACTTGGAAACTGCTTCTGTTGTTTATGCCTTAAGGTTTAGAATAGCAATGCATTGTGAAGTAATAATTTGCAAAATTTATTTTGTTAGGCAATTCTAGCTTCATTATCAGCGTATTTCCCGTCATCATTGTAGTTGACTTTTTTGTTCACAATTACCTGAAGAACCATTTCATAAATTCAATGAAAGTACTTTTTTTACCAACATTAACATACTGTAACTATAAAATCCACTGCTGGTGCAACCACTAGCGCAGACTTAGCTGATCAATGAATGCTTTTAATAATCCTTTTCAGCTGCAATTCTTCTGGTGTGTAATGCACATGGCTCTCATAGTCTTCAAGACTGACTGCGAATACCCCCGTTGGACATGTGCCGTGGTCTTACCACAAAACCTATTCATACTGGTACTCTTTGTTGACTTCTACATCAAAACGTACAACGCGAAACCTAGAGAACAACTCCAAGCACAAATGAATGCAATACAAGCAAGCAATCAAACTAATGACAACGGAAACAACGATGGTCCAAATAATGAGGTTCCAAAAGCTAAAATTGAAAATGGCTTCAGTATATTCAATGATAATGATATCAAAGATGCTAAAACTAATCTCACTAATGATTTAAGTAAGCATGTGAATGGTAGTGATGTTTCATATACTAACAATAACAATGAATTATGTGAAAATGTAAACAATTTTGAGAATGGAAAAGAAAAATCAACTTGTGGGTCTGGCAAATGTAAAATTAATTGTTCTAAACATTATAAGAATGAATAAATATATAAGTGTTATTTTATTTATTATATAGGTATTGTTAATAGGATAAGAAAGTTTTATAATATAGCTCAATATAATATACATTTGTAATACTATTATTGTTATTGTTTCCCATAATTTCGAAGGACAACATTATGTTAAAATTTCTCATTGATCGCATATAGTTTGTAACGTGTACGCAGCAAGTCCAGGTTTCAAACTTTACTGCGTCAATAACAACTTGGTAAGTGTATTAGAGGTTGTTCGCTGAATTAAAAAAATTAAAAGGGTTGTGTAATGTAAGATTACGTGTGGAAAGTCTTGGAGCTGGGAGATTTTTTTTTAATTGAAAATGATTAGTACCTTTTTTTTTATACTTCTACTAATTAATTTAACATTTCTTTTCATTGAATTAGAGGCAGGACAAGAATTGGGGCAGGAGAGGCGTCTGCCAGACTGCTACGAACTAAAACCAAACGGTGTTTCTTCCCTTTCATGCTGAGGGTTGGGTACACATACGCATTCTCCACAGTCACCACAACAGTGACGGTTTGCGCTAGCAAACCCCATGTAATTTTTTTCTACTCCTCTGTTAATCTTTTCTGATTCATTTCATCGCAGGATCCAATACAGTTAATTTCATTCTGCGGGACTTCATCGTATTTCTGGTGGTCACCACTGTTGATTCTAGCTTTTTTTCGTTGTCATAACAATATGGGTATCAAATGAAAGCTTCTAAATAGACCATTACAAAAATATATATCGTAATTAGCTAACTTTTATGTTACTATTTTTGCATAAATTCAAGATAAACGTATCTTTGGTAGCAAAATAAATAATCTTTTAGCTCATAACTTATTTGGAGAACTTGTTCATTAATAAAAATAAAAATTCTGAAATGAAACAAATTATTATAAAAATAAAAACCCCGACTGCTACAACAAAATTAACTGAAAAGAGAAAAACAAGTACCTTCTTCTTCTTCCTGCCTTTATCCCATGATACTTGGGGTCATTGCAACACGTTTTTCTTTCATACCGTCCTGTTCCCTGTTACGCTATCACTGACTCCCTTTTTCTTTCATGTCCCTCCTCACACATTCCAACCATCTGGCCTTCCCCTCCCTCTCCATTCATCCAAATTAATATTCATAGTTTTTTTAGTAACATGCTTTTCATCCCCCCTCATCACATGACCATACCAAGACAAACGGTTTCCTTTCAACTTTTCTGTCACTGGCGCCACTTTCAAACTTCCTCTAATATACTTCCCAGGTACAACTTTCTTCTTAACGGCCCACAACAAAACCTCACAAGGCTCGTATGCTTTTTCTAGGTCAATGAACTTGATTACTGTTAAAAAATGGATCTGACAGATTTTAGCTTGACACAACTCCAGGTATTTGTTTTTAGCGCAAACAAGAAAGTTTCAGACAGCTGGAGATCGAGGAAGAAAGATGGCGAAATTAATCAGTTGTTGATTGGTGATAAAGCTTGAAGAGAAATACAGTGATAGTTACCGATTGTTCGAGTAGATCAAACTACTTGCCTGGTGGAATGTCATTTACGTTATTCTAAAAAACTTAACGTGATTAGTTACTTTGTAACCCTACATACAGGGAAAGACGTCTTTCATTTCTATTTTTTATTTCTCCTCGCCCAAAAAAGACCCACGCAATATGGCTTTTCCTGACAATTACACAATCTTCCCTACATTGGATCGTGGGATTCAAGGGCTAGTTATTGAGGATACTAGAGAAATAACAATCAAACAACTGTTAATCAGTGAAATTACCTACTAAAAGAAAGTTGGTAGCAGGAAACTCTTCTACAAAATCTAAACACATGAAGACTTGTGTGACACGTATAGTATTCGTTTGGAAGAAAATCTTATATGTAACACAACGATTGACTAAAATATATTCCACAATTATAAAGTTTGATCATGATGTTTTCTAAGCTGATTGTAAGCAACTCATTATATTTGTCTATGTAGTTATTGTCTCTGTATCTAGGGTGTTGTTAGCTGTAAGTATTGTATTATCTGTGGCATGCGTGCTGTCAACCTCACAATCCGCCGTATCTTGATGTCCTTGTCGCTCTTGTGCCAGCGACCTTACCGTCCTTGTTGCTCTGTTGCGTTGACGCTTGGATACGCCACGACCAACGGCAGGTGCAGAGCACAAGCCAGTCGCCAGAAATCCAGGCGCTTCCTTGTTGTAATATTATGTGAGCCCTGTTTTGCTTCGGTTTTAACCCCCCCCCCCCCCCCCCCCCCCCGTATGATAAGTAAATAGTTCCTTGTTCTGTGTATTTGTAACGTGGTGTTTTATTATTAATATTGTGTTAAATAAAGTCCTCGAGTTTGCCAGTAATTTGGTATTGCATTTCATTGTGTTGAAAATAAGCCGGTCCTTATCGTCAAAACTGATTGAAAGGGCTACTTCCTGCTTAATTAAACTTGGAGATTTTACAATAATAGTAACTTTGTCAAAAGTTAAGAAGATCAAATTTGCTTAGTTTAAATGTTTCAAGCAAATGTAAGATTACTGTGATCGAATCGTAAGGTGTCATATTTAGAGAAAAAAGCTTGCATATTTATTTATGTATTTTGTATATAGATATCTTATTCAGTTAATACTTAATTAGTGATTTAAATGAACAGGTTAGTATGATTTTCATTATAATTTGTTTGTGTTTGTTTTGTTGTTTGTTTCTTTTAAAAAAAGAAAGAAAAGAAGAATAACATCGATGACGAAGTTTAAAATAATGAAGATTACTAAATTCACATAATTATCATTTTCACTCAGGCCGATAAATGTTGGTTAATTTGAAAAGTACCTGTAAATGTTTGGTTTAAATTAATGCTTCAAGCTTTTGAGCTCAGCTGTTTAATTTATTCAGGCAAGTTTCCTATAAGTTGGTACAAAAACTAATAACTAAAAACAGGACTTGATATTGCAAATCATGCCCCGGAGTGAATCATAACTACACAATCAAAAATTTCTAGTGATACAGTATAGTTTCAACTATAAAATATTAATCCAATTTATATTTACCAAATCCTCCAGACTGGCTTCTTACTTTAATTCCTATTTATAAAAATAGGAATTAAAGTAAGAAGCCAGTCTAGCCAGTCAGTTAACAACTTATCCCCATATTTATGTAAAAATTAAGAAAAAAATTTTTTTTCCTGCAAATTGTGGACAACCTAAGTTAATGTCGTCAATCAAATGGCAAAAAAGGTAAAAATAATGATTTTTTATTGTAGAGTTAAAAAATCATCTGTGTTTCCACCATTGGCACGAATCACACAATCACAACGATTTGGCATGCTTAAAATCAGCTCATCAAAATCACTTTGAGAAATGGCCGCCCAGGTTCGCTAACAAGTCAAAAAGTTGTTGTGGGGTTTGTCAAACTCAGAAGTGCTCTTCTTTAGAACACAACATTTGAGCAGGTCTGGCGATTGAGGAGGCCACGGTAGAACGTTGATACGAGCATCAGCATGAGTGCGTGTTACGACTATAGCCGTGTGTGGACGTGCATTGTCGTGGATTAGTCGAAACGAATCACTCAACCGGCGTCTCAAACGGATGATCACGTCTGAAACAATCCTCTCCGCATAAATCTGAGCATTGAGGTTGGCCCTGATCTAAATGAGATCGGTTCTTCCACCGATCCAAATGTTATTGTTCCCCCTCCATATGAATGAACTTCCTGACAAAATTTCAAACATTCTTGACGTCCAGAGGTCCCCAAAACTCGAGAACGTCTTGTATTCGGCCCCATACCGAAACAAAATTCATCGGAAAAGCAATCACAACGCCAGTCTTCTTCCTCCCAATTTCTGTTTTCGCAAGCCCATTATGGCGATCTGTGTAGTGCCAAGAGCTAAATCCACAGTACATTGCCTGGAACCAGCTTGCAACTTTCCCACGACTCTCACCATCTCTTCTCGTGTCAAATGATGTCGTCGCTCCATATCAATGCAATCTTTTTTCAGTTCCAATGCAGAAATTGTAATGGTTTTGTAAAAACTCTTTTACACACTTTTATAGAAATCCTGATTGACAGTTGATATTCTATTTTTAAACAATTTTTTATTTATTTTTTTATTTAAGAGGAATATCTGCTTGGACTATTAACAAATTTGGTGAGCGCGTTATTTCGGTTAGAGTGCGTCCTGCTTCGGATACGAGTAAGATGTTCAAATTCTCCATTAACAATTCCACTTCGTCTTTATTTGGGGCAAGCCTGTTTACGTTCCAAGTTGCAATGCGTAGTGTGTTCATTTTGATAACTTGTCAACAAGTTTGGCTATGAGGCTCATTAGAGTACCCATTTGTTGTAGGATAATTTCGAATTTGTCATTTTGTTTTAACAGTAATTGTTCTATTGTCAGGTGTTGTGTTGTGATTTGAACTTTTGGATTTTTTTCTGTTGAGGTGCTGTCTCGTGTCTCTCTTTGTAGGGTTTCAGCGTAAAATCTTTCGTCTCTGAGATTGTTGTGTTTAGGCTCTTTATCTGGATGATTAAAACGAGATGTATTTGGGTACGGTTTTTAATCTGTGAATGTTGTTTTCCTTCTAGTTAAGATCTCCGTATACACTTGACATCCTTTGTAGTTGGCTGGGTGTGGGCCATTACACAATGCACATGTTGCCAGGACTTTACTGTCTTGCTTCTGGCGTTCTGAGGCCTTACTGCGAGTTTTTACTCACGCTAAATCACGTTAACGTAAACGATCTCTTATGTCAAAATGTATACAAAAAAAGAGGTTTCTCCTTACCGTCCCAAGACGGCGCTTATCCAGTTGCAATACAAATTTATGTTTACGTTAACGCGATTGAGCGTGAGTAAAAACTCGCACTAAGGCCTCTGATGTCTTGTGGGACTTTCCACATTTTACACATCTGTATGGTCGCATACAGTAGTTTTTAGTGTGTCCGTACTGCTGACACCTCTGACATTGGACTATTGTCTATCTTTTTTTCGGGTCTTCTATGAGGATAGACTGGTGATAGATATATTTTTGCTCTTTAATTGATTTGTAGTTAGGGCCTGCCTCAAGGTTGACGAAGAAGGTTGCATTAATATCTCACTTGTTACTATATTTCTTCTTTGATGATGTTTAGGAGTGTAGATTGGTGTAGTTTTTTGGTAACTATTCTACACGATCTGTTATCCTTCCTTTAAAAGGTATGGCCAATTAGTCCATTCCTCCTAACAAGGCTAATTAAAGTTTTGTAGACCTCTGTGTCTGCACTGATTATTCACACAGTAAACTGGTCTTGGTAGAAAGTTTTCTCTTTTTTTTCCTTTTAACTTGCACTCTGTGCCATGGAGGAGGTGGTGGTTGATGTTTGCCAGTTGCAGAGCTGACTGTTGCTCCTTTATCGCACGAGTTTATATCGGGTGGTATGGATCAACGTGCGCAGGTGGATGTCATTTATACCGACTACAGCAAGTGCTTCGACCGTATTGACCATCGTCTGCTGCTGGAGAAGTTGCTCAAAGCCGGTATACACGGAGACCTTTATACATGGTTTTCGTCTTATATTGAGAATCGGAGTCAGGCTGTGGTTCTCCAAGGTTACACTTCAGGATGGACATCGGTCCCCTCGGGTGTGCCACAGGGTTCAGTTTTGGGGACTTTGCTTTTCACTTTGTTTATTGCTGATGTTGTAAAATGCTTCAAGCACTCTTACGTATTGCTATATGCTGACGACATGAAGGTTCACAAGATTATACGTGATATCTCGGATACTCACCAGTTACAAGCTGACCTGAATAGATTTGAAGAATATTCCAAACATAATTTGCTCCAATTGAATGTCTCTAAATGTTTTCAAATGACCTTCACGCGCCAGAAATCTATAATAAATTCAATATATAGTCTCAACCGACTTACCTTGAGCAAAGTTAACAGCATAAGGGATTTAGGTATTACACAAGATAGCAAATTACTGTTTGACCAACACATTGAAAGTATTGTGGGAAAGGCTTCGAGGGCGCTAGGATTTATAATCAGAGCCTCAGCCTGTTTCCGTTCTCTGAAGCCTATCAAGCCTATCAAGGTTTTATACTGTTCGTTCGTACGCAGCCACTTGGAGTATGCATCTCAAGTATGGAGCCCTCAATATGTGATCCATAAGTCGCGCACTTAGGGCTTCCAGAAAAAGTTTCTGAGATATCTCGATTATTGGGCGCACCAGGTATCTATAGATTACAGTCACCGTTGTTGTGAGATACCATTTTCTGCCATTAGATCGTAGGCGGCTCATTAATGATGTATGTTTTTTGATTAACATAGCGAATGGCTTGATTGACTGCCCTGAGCTACTAACAAAGTTAGCATTTCGCACTAACACTATTGGATTACGTAAAAGGCCGCTTCTAGATGTGTCTTCTACCACTACTAATTATAGGCGTAATGCTTTTCTTATAAGAAGCGCTCGAAGCTTCAATGATGTGTCTTCTGAGCACGATATTGACTTATTTTGCACTAGGATAGGCACAGCAAGGACGCTCTTAGCCAAATCATTTTTTTGTGAATAATGCACCGGCTAGTAGTTCTTTAACTGATACGTAGCAACATAAATAAATAAAATAAATAGGAATAACCTTATTACTTAAGTACACAATGAACTTAAACTTTTTGGCTTCAATTAATCGATATGTTATATATCTGTGGAGGCTTGTTATTAGCAACTTGATAATGTGTTGTATTTACCTATTAATAATTGTAATTAGACTGTAAGCCTTCTTAAAAGTAATAAAATAAAATAAATAAAATAAAATTTATTATCTTGAGGGGGAGCTGAAGCCATGGTGCTGCTTCCCACTGAACTGGATCTTGGTCTTGCTAAAAACAAGCTAGGGTGAAATGCTTGTTGCACAAACACTTTTATTTGCTGCCAGTAGTATTTACCAACGCAATCAAAACTTAAAGAAAATTCTTTATTCAAATAGTGAAATTAACTAAAAAGAACCAATAACGACCCTAAAAAAGTTAAAATAATAATCCTCAATTGCAGTGTTACTCTAAAACGTACTAGATGATGTTTGTATTTTGGAAACATTGTTAACAAGTGTGAGTAGTAAGAGAGTAGTAGAGTATGATGGATTTCTGAAAACTCAACATAATTAACTCTATCTGTCTGGCTAAAGGTAATGGTAATAAATTGGTAATTTAAGAATGTGCTGTATATTAGAAAGTTCAGATTTACCAAACATATGACTACGGAAAGAATCTACAGTAACGGCTGTGGTCACTTTGTTATTATTATTACTTGATAGTGGTGTTCTGCATTCATTGGGAAAACATTACCACCCTTTTGTGATTCAACTGCAGACCGTTTTAAAAAAATATCTTGTGCATGTATGTATGCACAAGAAGCCGTATGCAGTAGAAGTTCATCGGCTATAGCTACACAATGTTTTTGTCTGTTAAAAGAAAATAAGTGTAGAAAGGCAATAAAATTAATTGCATATTACGTGTTCAAGTTTGTTTCAAATTGTAGATAATATGATTGTCACAAAAGTCTTCTCAGCTATTACTCTTTGACTGTGTATTCATGTTGCAATTTACTAGTGATGATTGAATTTTTCTGCTGTGTGTGATTGTTACCTAATTGTTTGACTACCTTGTTGGTCTGGTAATTGCTGGTGCACCTGCTGGACTTGGAGTCTAAGGCTCAATCTCTGGATAACACGGTAGTGGTATCCTATTGCTTGGATCTTGGACTTGGTTGGTGAGTTGAAGATGCACTATACCTCTGCTTGGTACATTGATTGGTGAGTGCAGACATGTTATTTTGTATAATAAACGCTTTATGGTTGGTGCTTTAGTGACAGTATCACAGAAACATTATAATTTCTTCATATTGGTGATGTGCCTTCGTGTGGTGATGTCGTTCATTAATTTTTATTGCCGTTTCGATGGCACGGTGGGCAAAGTGGCTAGGCATTGTACCACGCTGTGTGTCGAGAGTTCGGTGCTCGTTATTTTGGTGGCCTGCGAATGGCTGTTATGGGTCTGGCTGTTCGTGAGTGTGGGTTGTTTGTGAACGCAACCACAATACTTTTTGATCTGATATCTGAGAATAAAGAGAATCAATATTTTGTCCCGCTGGTTGCGGGACTCACAAGACCGGTCAATGTGGCGACGCTTGGGGGAGGCCTATGTCTAGCAATGGACGTTTTCCGGCTGATATGATGATGATGATGATCAGAGGCGGCTGTACTTTAAGTTCACTCGTGCACTGAACTGCCAGATTTAAAAAGGTTTAGAAATAAAATAAAAATGTTTAATAATATCTGATTAACGATCTATTCTATATATACGAAATTATGACGAACAAATTTAAGCTCTTTCCTAAAGTAATAAGACGTATATTGCTGTAAAAAATACTCCCCGTGCGCTAGGCTAAAGCGCACGGCGAGAGTTCATACAATTCTATGAGAAACAAGCGAAAACGCCTGGCGCGTGAGACAGAGATAGTTCAATAGAAAATGTACGGCGAAATATGACCATTCTCGTGCGCCGCACCAGAAAACCGAAGATTACCGAGAGCGGGCGAGGTTTGACGAACGAAATTTATCTTAGGGTCGAGTACCAACACTAAAAGTTGTACAACGACGTAACTAGATGGCGTTGGCGTCGAATTAGAAGTCGCTAGCGAGATGGTTTGCCGATTTACATAGGCTCCTGTGAATTTTAGCATATCTAACACAATTACCCAGTGAGACGGCAAAGTGCACTACCACTACTATGATCCACCAGCCGCCACTGATGATGATATTGTGATATTGCCAGTGAGAGTACTTGTTATTGTGGAAGTTGATGGGTTGACACTATGCTACCGCCAAAAGCAGTCTAGTCATAGAGCTGCACTCCAGTTGTTGTCCAGGCAAAATGTGGTGGCATCTGGATGGAAGCCTGGTCCCAACTGTCACTGATAATGTTAGATCTTATTTAGGATTAGAGTCTCTAATAAACAGCTCCAGGGAATTGGATTGTTTAGTAATACTTATATTAAAAAACAACTGACTGTTATATGGACATTGAAACGGTTTCAACGGCTCAGGTCTAAAAAACGGGCCTACATAGGAAGATGGTAACTGAAGAAGGAGTTATAAAATCGAACTTCACAAGTGAAATTAAGTTAATTTGATTTAGATTGATATAGATTAAATTTTGTAATAAAGATTGATAACCAGCATCACGTAATAATTTGAGTACTGCAGTATTGCCGTTACGGAGATCGTTTTCGTTAAAATCTCCAAATATTAGGTATGCAAGGGCTGTTAGGCGATAAAAAATTACGTACGAAACCTACTACGACAC
The DNA here is from genome assembly GCA_948252205.1 of Orthosia incerta. NCBI lineage: Eukaryota > Metazoa > Arthropoda > Insecta > Lepidoptera > Noctuidae > Orthosia > Orthosia incerta. The sequence goes on from OX411746.1 coordinate 26,597,294, forward strand.
TGTTACGGTATTTGCATGATCTATGATATATACGAGTACATACAAGGCTACTATCTTCACCTTGTTTACTTCGACAGTTACTGCTTTACAATGTTCACCTCCAGCAGTGTCACTGTACGAGTATGATCACGGTTTGAGTCGCGTAAAATGCGTCGCGGCATTTACGCTGCATTCGGGTCCTGTTTGTGCACCACGGCGTCACAAAACGAGTTGTCTGCTGACTCACACATTTTTCAACCGAATTGCTCTCGAGGTGAGGGAGGGAAGCGAGGCAAACGTCAGCGCCCCGTGCAAACGTAGAATAGCAACTGAAATTATGCAAGGTGATAAAGTTGAATTGACGTCTACAACAAAATTTCTCGGCGTTCACATAGATGACAATTTGAAATGGCAAAGTCATATAGAGTTTGTTTGCAAAAAAGTGTCACAGTCATCTTATAGTTTATACATGCTAGCGAAAAAAGTGAATCTTAACACATTGCTCGTTGCTTATCATAGTAGTGTTGCTTCTAGACTCAGATATGCAATCATATTCTGGGGCAATACTACAAACTGGGATAAAGTTTTTAAATGTCAAAAAAGGTGCCTGCGAGCAATGTGTGGTCTCAACAGAACTGACAGCTGCAGGGAATACTTTAAGAAATTAAAAATACTTACCGTGCCATCTTTATATATCTTTGAAATGGCCTTGTTTATTAGACATCATCCATCACTATTTATATTAGAGCTCAGATCTCGAAATAGAAGTCGTTTGTATAATAACCTAACCAGTCAATATAGAACTACCCTCTTTGGGAAAAGTGTCTTTGCTATGGCCACAAAGATATACGATCAAATTCCCAATAACATAAAAGAATGTAGCAATATTAATGTCTTTAAAAATAAATTGTTCCAATTTCTTATGGAAAAGTGTTTTTACTCCGTAGATGAGTTCTTATCGACGAGAACTTTTTAAATGTTTTATTCCGCTTGACGATATTTTTTGTTGATTGTGTTGTGTCTGTTATTTATGACTAATAGTAATAATATAATTTGTATTTAATCTGACATGGAATTAGAAATTTACACTCATATTTACATTATGTTATTTAATCATTTGTATGCCTAAGTGGCTGATCATGGCATGAACACTATTATTATATAGTTATGTAATGAACACCTGCATGTAACCCATGTATCACAAATAAAAAAAATTGATTTGAATTGATTTGATTTGAATTACGTCCGACCATCTGGCAGCCCAACGAATTTCAGTTGAACGTAATTTCTGCGACTCATTTTACGTAACTCAAAAACTTACCTTCGTTTGGCCTCACCCTAAAACATCGACTAAGTGTTAATTTAACAAAACATACCTATAATTGCAAAGTTATTTACGAACCGAAAACAAATATTTTTGTATGAGTATTTTCAAACAGCCTACTCAACTACCAAAAAGTGAAATCAAATTATTCAATGATAGGAACAAATAACCGACGTATATAAGCTGCAACAAATAATCTGTATTAAGGACGTCAATTGCAAAAGGAGCCGATACGACCGCGTGTTAGAACCAGTAGAGCCACGGGGAATGGTATGATTCTTTCCTGGATCCTCACACGCACGCTCCTTGTTTCGTTCTCTTTCGGAATTTGAAAAACTATGAATGTATTCACTATTTCATCCTTGAAAGTTTTTCGCTACTCAATTAGTGATGTCGTTGGGTCGGATATTGACTTTATAGATGGATGTCGACAAAAGAAAATAAGTAATTTAATATTTATAAACTATATTATTATAAAGAGCCCGCCCACCTCAATGAGTATAATTAAATTAGTACATACTTTTAAATTGTTTGATTTATAAAAAATATAAATGGATAGAATGGAAGAAGAAAACCCCCCCCGAAGAAGAAGAAAACCGACCCCAAGTAACATGGGAGTAAATCGGGTATCTATCGATTTCGAAAATGTAATGTGTTATACTGCACTGATGTGACTGCTTGATAACTATCGACCTATGATGAATGTCAACATTACGGCAAACGCAATTAAGTCTATAATTAAATCAAGAATCTAGTTTGCATTTAGATTACAAAACATCAAAAATACCAATAATTACTGCACTAACCCAACAAAATAGAAATTTTAACCTTATGACAATGTCGTGGACTGCGTCAACTGTGGAATGCAGAAATAATTTGTGTATTTAATTAGGTACCTACTAAAGTGCTTTAGTATTATGTTTTATCAACACGTGCAATGATATAAGTATATATACATTGGTTACATAGTTACAGACAATCTTTTAGGGGGTTAAAGTCCCCAAAAAAGAAGAAGATAGAAAGATTGAGTAATAGAAAAAACAATATAACTTATAAAGATGCTTCATTGAACTTATGTTCTGATACAAAAATTAATATGTATTTCTTGCACGTCTTTCTTTGTTAAAAGTTTATTTTACTTATTTATACCATTGTATCACATTGTCGGCACAATAGGTCTTTTGTAAGTAACCTATTTTCTAAATAATTATATTGATTGTATTCGACTGTTCGATACCAAAATAAAAAAAGTATATTGTACTTAAATAATAGGCATTAGTAACTAGCGTATCTTTATAAGGAACAGAAGCGGCTATCGTATCGTTTTTTATACACCATAAAAAAACGGAAGCATTTGTTGGGTTACTGGCAACTTATTCTTGCACGGCATGAATTTCGGGACTAAATATTTCTTTATTATAAGTTATTTAAATGTTTAAAAACTTTGAGTAGATACTTGGGCAAATAGCATCAAAATTCATTGCATAGTAAATCTACTTTTATAAATAACTAGCAGTTCCCCGCGGCTTCGCTCCCGTGGACCACCCCACAGTGCCCGTTTTCGGGATAAAAAATAGCCTGTCACTTAGAAATAATGTAGCTTTCTATTGGTGAAAGATTTTTTTAATCGATCTAGTAGTTTCGGAGCCTATTTGGTACAAAGAAACAAATAAAATCTTTCCTCTTTATAAAATTATGGGTACGGAACCCTAAAAACAGAGTTATGGCTAAAATAATAACCAAAATGTATACCAAAAGTTTATAAACTCAGGATAATGCCCCGGTGACACTAGTTGGTACCTGCTGCATTGCAACTGTGTCACCCAGACCTTTCAGTTTACTCCAACCTACCTGATGAAACATTACCCAAGTTTTACATTTATTATCAAAAAAATTTTGAAGCGTCATTTAACGGCATTACTTTCCTAAACAGAATTAATATCTAACTCTACGATATTACTCTAAGGTTCAAAATCTAAGTTAACGGTCCACAATGTCAATGACACAAACTAATTGAATTTTCAAACGTAAATTAATAGTACTATGACCTCTATTTATGTAAAAATGCTTTATAGGCATCGTCTATAAAACACACAAAAATTTAATTTCCGTTTCATTTGATTTGATTATTTTGTAAAGGTTGAAAAAAATATCACGTATGAAAGAATTATATTCAGAAAAAACATCATATCTTAAAAATCAACAACTGATCAAAATTGACTTGCAAGATTTCAGAATAAAATTAAAAAAACTTTCTTCCTTTGTTTATTTTTTATAGAAAACTAGCTTCTAGCTTCTTTTTTTCAACTTTGTACGCGGGCGAAGCCGCTGGGCTTCGCCCGCGTACAAAGTTGAAAAAAATGCTACAATCGCCACCAAACTTTACAGGATTACCCGCTGGGTCAATCTTACGATTGCCTGAAAATTTAATTAAAATCGGTCCAGCCGTTTCGGAGTCTATAAGGATCATATACATACATACTTTATCTTTTATATATAGATAGATAGATATATCGGCGAGGAATAAAACCTCATTATATTTTTTTTAAGAAAAACTTAATTCTTGCGAAACCAAATGTTGTGTATAGGCCGTGCACAAGGAATAGCACGAAAGTGTATTGCAACAGTTATATCTCAGCAAAACAACCGCCTTCGTTCAAATACAAAAGATTTAAAAATATTAACATCATAAATATACAAAGTGTAACAGAAACAACTGTTGTATTCCAATTAAAAAAACCGGTCAAGTGCGAGACTGAATCGCGCACAGAGGGTTCCGTCTAAGGGCCGATTTCACCAATGAAAAATCGCGGTTAGTTCAACTAAACTCAGTTTATGCAAGTACACCGTTCTGATTGGTTGAGATTCAATTAAATCGGCCCTTATTCACCAAAATAAATATGTACATTACAAACGTTCATAAACAATTACAGCACCAAACATTGCTCTAACGAAGGGACAAAATTTTCTTTGCCGTCGAAAACTGTTGTCCCCATACAAAATTTGTACTTTTCCAAGTACATTTTAAATGTTGGTCGACTATTACTCGTAAACTTGTAAAGCCTACTTAGCTGTGATAGTATGCCTTTTAATTTCGTTATATATACTACCGCCTGTGATTTTTTTGAATATCAAAAAGCAACCATTTAAATGGCAGAGGGGGACACTTGACTCTAACAAAATTAGCCATTTAAAGCTTTACGTTACACAATACCTGAATCGAACCTCTGCAGATCAGCCTCAGAGCTTTAATCAGATTGGTTGTCTTCATTTAACAGTTCGAGATTATTCACATCCTGCGATGCGTCATCTTATTATGTATTGTGGTTATTAGATTGACGCTATTCGTTTTCTTATAAGTCTGTAGGTAGAGTTCGAGGAGTAATGTCAGTGCGAGTTCATTTTTGTGATGCCGAAGTCTGCTTATAAGACTTGTATGACGATTCTACAACCTCTTTAATAGTGGGGATTTGTAGGTGCTTATGTACTTCTATGTTCTTAATGAAGCATTGTCGCTTAAACTTTTTACAAGCTATTCCGACATTTTTAGTTTCTATATAACCATTCTCTAAAGACGGAAAGGAACCAACTAGTCCTTTTGTAACATATAAAAAAAAACCCGGCCAAGAGCTAGTCGGATTCGCGCAAGAAGGGTTTCGTGCCACTATCGCAAAAAAAACGCCTGCTATTCTGCTTTTCGTTGTTATAGCGGCAACAGAAATACATCATCTGTGAAAATTTCAACTGTCTAGCTATCACGGTTCATAAGATACAGCCTGGTGACAGACGGACAGACAGACGGATCGTGGTGTCTTAGTAATAGGGTCCCGTTTTTACCCTTTGGGTACGGAACCCTAAAAATTACTTTAAAATGTTGATAACCATATAAAAATTCGACACGCACTCTAAAATATTTGCCAAAATTAACACGCACTCTTACCATAAAAATACATTAAAATTTAAACCTTGTTTATGTCCGTAAAAACGCTGTCTGCCATTTTGGTGATGTAATACTGGTATGTAAACATAACAGTCGTGACTATTTTTGGTGAAATAGGTAATTAATTACAACCGAACTGCTTTTCACGTACTGGAAGACGCAGCGTTGGAAGGCCTCCCTCTAGGTGGAGCGAGGACCTCGTCAAGGTTGGGGGCGTCCAGTGGTTTCCATACCATTATCGCAAAAAAATCACGTTTGTTGTATGGGAACCCCACTTAAATATTTATTTTATTCTGCTTTTAGTATTTGTTGTTATAGTGGCAACAGAAATACATCAACTGTGAAAATTTCTACTGTCTTGCTTATCACGGTTCATGAGATAAAGCCTGGTGACAGACAGACTGACAGACGGACAGTGGTGTCTTAGTAATAGGGTCCCGTTTTTACCCTTTTGGTATGGAACCCTAAAAACTGATGACATTAGTAATATAATGCAAATATATTTAGACCCGTGACACTGAATCAATTATTACATTTAAAGTAAAGAATCGTATTAGTTGTTTGTTAGTTATTGGTCTAGTAGGTTCTTAAAAAATCTATATACAGAGATACAATAAATAACCAGTATAAATCAAGTGATGAGGGTAAGATTGCTGATGTTGAAGTTAAGTTTAGAAAACTAACAGATTTTAACAACTTGAGGAACACAAAAAATGTAGTTGAAGTAACTTTTTCGGCAGAAACAAATCTTTTAAGAACCTCGACTACCTCTGTGCTCACATCAACAACGCTGTCGTTGTGGCACAATTTTGGGCCGAAGATTAAAAAAAGTGCTGTGGTACCAGCAACAGGAAGAAGAAGATTTTGAAATAAGCTGATGGTTTCAATTTGTTAAAATGGCGGTTGTTCTCGGCATAGCTTGGCAAAGATATCAATTATTGTTCGAAGAATTACCAGGTAAGCATTCTCATTCTTTATCTCTTCTCTTTGCCAACCCTTATTACCAGTGTAGAAAAATAAACCTACTGCAAGTACTTAAAAAACTTTTTTACAAAAAAATACTACCGACTTCCAAATAAGAAAACTACAAAGTGAAAAATAACTTTATTTTTGAAGTCGGTGTCCATAACGCAAACAATGGTACCTACGAAAGACACCGACTTCAAAAATAAAGTTATTTTTCACTTTGTAGTTTTCTTATTTGGAAGTCAGTAGTATGTTTTTGTAAAAAAGTTTTTTATTTTTCACTTTTTTGGTTGTTTCTATCTAATAGGCAAGTTGTTTAGTAAGTTTCCTATAACGCCAGAATATCATGAAACTGCTTACCCCTTAAGAGCGTACTGGCGTGATGATATTTTATGAAATGGTATAAACAATAAACAGACATGCGATTGCAGCAGTCCCGAGAGATTTGCCGTTATTTATTGAAGAGTTCTGTTGGATATTTTCGCAGTTCATCATCAGATCTTCATGAAATTAAAATGGGACCAATTTCGGAACATATTCTTTCAAACAAAAAAAGAATTTTCAAAATCGGTCCACAATTGACGGGAGATATCGGTGAACATACATAAAAATAAATAAAATAAACATACAAGAAGTCGAACATAAAACCTCCTCCTTTTTCGAAAGTCGGTTAAAAACGAACTGTGTGTCTTAGTGATTGCTGAAATCTTTTTACTCTATATTTAATATTCTTATATATATGCTGATTTATCATCTCCAATGTCACCTTTGATCATGTACCTTTTTAAATTCAATTTCAGATCCCAGAACTAAAGGATGGTTATTTGTAGCTAAGCCTTACCAAACTCTAGCACTGCTTGGTCTTTATTTAATGTTTGTATTAAAATGGGGACCAAAGCATATGAAGAATCGGCAACCTTATAATTTAGATAAAGTTCTCATAGTTTATAATGCACTTCAAGTAGTGGCTTGCTTGTATTTGTTTGTTAAGGTAATTATTTCATATCTTTCTATTTTGAGTCTATCATATTAATTGTTCACAACATTCGGCAGTAAAGCTTTTAGGTTTGAACTATCTGAACTTGTCCTTGTCCCATACTTGTTGGGATGGATGCAACACTTTTTCTTCCATTTATATCTGAAAGAGAAGATAATATGTTCTGTTTTTTGTTTCATCTTTTTATAGGATTGTAATACAAAATGTATAATTTTCTATTCATATATTTACAGTCTATATACTTAGCGTGGGGATGGGACTACAAATGGCTTTGTGAACCTGTCGACTTCTCAAATGAGCCAAAACCCTTGGAAATTGCAAGAACGGTTTATTACTATTTTCTGCTAAAACTCATCGATCTTCTAGATACAGTAAGTATCATTGTGTTTTTTTCTTATTTTGGTAAAAACATTTGTGACTTGCAAAACAATTATTGTAATAAAAGTAATTTTGACACGACATTATTTAGCAATTGTTTCATGCAGTTTTCGGATCTCATCAGGCAGGCAGAATTATGTCAATTGTTGAAATACTTACTGACCCGGTCTAGTAACAAGAGCTACTTCCCAATATTATTTTCTTTAATCTCACGTGCCACAATATTACATCCGAAGCCATTACCGAACATCCGAAGCAGTTAAGTTATGACCAATCCCAACTGACAGCGCCCGTTCACGAACATGACGCATGAATCGGCAGCACCCAGCTCAACCATCATAAAGGGAACCGAATGATCCAACACACTTTCCACCATCAGAGAGACACTTGAGAGAGCATGATACACTCTCAACTGCCAGGGCACGCACAAGTCAACAAAGGACACATATGTGCAGTAAATGGTAGATTTACAGTTGGGTACATAGTACTCACACACGTGCTGTGCAGTTATATAATACTAGAACAAATTGAGTTTATAGTATAAAAATACATATTATATTCATACAGTCATCAGCAGTTCCAACAATACTTCAATACAATAATGTTCTGCATATCACTTGTTTTTGCGCCCTAGTGGTTGTGGAGCAGGACTAGCATTGAGCCAAGCATTTTTATCAGTGATGTAATCCCCCGACTTATAATATGCCTGCCTGCATAGTGTGCGTTTTATACAAGTTTTAAATTTCGTCTCACTCAATTCTAGAATGTGGGGAGATATTTTACTGTAACATTTTGTACAGCACCCCATGAAAAATGAGGCTTTTTTAGCCAGCCTGAAACCTGGTTGAACTAATTGGTCCCTATTTCTAGTAACGTAATTCTGTCTGTCGACGTTTTCAATTAAAATATGTAAATTATTTCTCACGTACATGATGTTTTCATAAATATATTGACAAGCAACCGTCATGATGTTAACTTCTCTAAGGGAACTAAGACATTAATGTCCTAGTTCCCTAATACTTGGGAATACTTTCATTATGCGTACAGCTAAGGAGTGGCATTCCCTGCCAGAGACTATGTTTCCTGATAGCTACAACCTGGGAGTCTTTAAGTCAAGAGTGAATAGGTTTCTTCTAGGTAAGCATGCTACATCGTCGACCACATCATCGCTTACCATCAGGTGAGATAGTGGTTAAGCGCGAGCCTACCAATTATAAAAAAAAAAGAAACGCGCCGGCGAAGATTATAGATCGCTCTTATGGCTCATGAGCAAATAACACCATGTTTACTTTGTTTTCCAATAAACTTCACTTCACTTGAGAACCACTGAAACAAAATACATAGATAGTAATTAAAAAAAAACAAATCATAACTGTCCAAATAAATATTTAAGGGTAGAAAAAATTTAAAGTTGCCCGGCTATAATGGATAATTTCAGTAAACTAAAGGTACTTCGTCACTAGAGTATTCTTGTTTAAGTTCAAAAAATTTGGATAGGATACCGTCTGCCGGGATAACCAGTCTAATATAAAATTTACCTATTTCAGGTATTCTTCGTGCTACGGAAAAAGTTAAACCAAGTAAGCTTCCTGCATATCTACCACCACACTGGAATGTGTTTGTTGATATGGGGCGCAACCACTTATTTTCCAGGTAATAATCTTGTTTCAATAGCCCTTTCATCTTGAAACTCCTCTCTTGTGTTAATTTTGTTATTGCTCTTTGAGTTATAGTATATCTTGCGTTCAGTGTACCTCTTGCCAAAGGCCTCCTCTAACGATTTCCATTGTTTACGGTCATTTTCAAATCTTCTCCAGTTTAGATCTGCTGTGAGGTTTAGTTCGTCCTCCATCTTTTGCATTTTCTGAAGGTCGATCCTGAAAGTTAAAAAAAAAATGTTTGGCACCTCTTATTTATAGGATTTTGCTCCATTTTCATGTCATGCGGGCTCTATAACATATGACCCGCCCATCTCCATTTCATTGGTCTATCTTAGCGTAGATGTCTGTCACTTCTGTCCTAGTTCTTATAGTAATTGTGATTATATCTCTACTTGATTCCCAGCATGCATCATGATAAAAAGGCTGTTCATATCGAAATCTTATTGACCTTACAGTGTTCAATCCAGCTGACTATTATTTAGGGTTCCGATGTCAACAAGGCACCCTTATAGTTTCACCATGTCCGTCTGTCCATCCGTCCGTCCGTAGCTTAGATCAGAGACTGAAGGTAGAAAGCTATAATTTGGCAAGGATATACATTTATTTATCAAGCCAACAAAGTGGTAAAATAAAACCACGATAAAAAATATGTTTAACGTTACCTCCTGTACACGTAAAGTTAGGATGTTTCTTTTTCTTATGAAAACATCTTGAGATGCTCTGGTGGTGCGGTATAAAATCACTCAAGATTTTTTTGTCCAATTTAAAAATAATGTGACTTTGAGATACACCGATTTTGACCGATTTTGACTGTCATGGTTCGATTGTGGAAAAAACCTTTCTCTAAGAGCTTACGGAACTGTATATCGTTTTATAGTAGTGTAATGTTGAAGATCTCGTTTAATCTCGACTCAGGAGGAGGGCTTTTTTATTGCTGTTTGTTTTTATCAAGAAGATCAATTTTGATAAATCATATATATAAATATAGGTACGTCAATCAATGGCATTAACCATATTAGCATGCCATGCTAAAACAGAACAACTATAACATTTTAACAGTTTTACATGTACCGATTTCTTTCTGTTTTTATTTCTTTAAAAAAAAACGTTTTTGTTGGTGCGTTTTAGAAACCGTTTCTCAAAACAAAAACAAACAAATCCTCATAGGATCACTTCGTTGTCTGTCTATCTGTCTGTGTGTCAAGACCTTTTTCTCTGGAACGCCTGGAGGTATCAAGTTGAGACTATTACCATATATACTGAAGTCTGCAATCCTTTGGAACTGTGACAAAATCAAATTTCTAAATCGAAGCAATCAAAAGATACGGCCGTTTATATTTGACTAATCACTAGGCAATCAAAACCTATTGAGTACTTCCCATTGACCTGTAATCATTAAATTTGGCATGTGTTTATAGAACAAGTTAAAAAAAAAATTAGGTAAAAAAAAAACCTATTTTCACGAAAAAAAATTTTTCGGGAATTTCTCAAATTTGTTGCAGTATCGGGTTGACCTTGACCAAAACAATCATTTAGGTACTGATAAGCATAGCCCTACGACTCACCGTTTCCAAATTATGGGCCTCCGAATTTTATTTTATTTTGCATAAAACGCTTTTTTTTCCAAAATGGTAGCTCGGATGAAAATCGTTTTAGGAAAGAAATTGTTGCTCTAGTCGATAACCATGAGATGATGTAAGAAAATCAGCGAAAAATTAAAAAAAAAAAAAAGATTTTTTTCAAGTGTCGATCTTTCACCTTGCGTAGCCATATGGGGCAGTGGACTTGGTAAAATTTTAGAAGATTTTTTTTTAACACAATTCTTCCATTTTTTTTTCGCCAACTTATTAACCTTGTCCATAGAAGCCATTTAAGTTCTGAGACACATGGTCCTGTGACGCATCGTTTCCGAATTACGGGCCTAATATTATAAAGAGGAAAGATGTTTTTGTTTGTTTGTACCGAATAGGCTCCGAAACTACTGGACCCATTTGAAAAAGTCTTTCACCAATAGAAAGCTACATTATTCCTGAGTGACAGGCTATTTTTTAATCCGGAAATTGGGTCCTGTGGGGTGGTCCACGGGAGCGTAGCCGCGGGCAACAGCTAGTTTTGTATAAAACGGTCTATATTTCCACAATTGTAGTATATAGTATATGTTGGTATATAGTATATAGTATAGTATATGTTGGTTATTTTTTGCCTAGGACACAACGTTTTCGAGATGTTCGGATATATACTTCTCATCAGAAAAATCGAAACACCTTGCAAGTTTATGTTTTGTAAGGATTATCAGAATAAATGTGTTTAATAGTAAATAATAGGAGGTTTTCAAATCCTAATGTTAATGTTAAATTAAAATTAAATTTTCATAGGTTTCGTATTTTGTTTAACAAGTCATTTTTACCATGTATGGAGTATGAAGCAACACACGTAAATGAAAAAAAAAGCTAATAATAGTTTATTTAATATCTTGCATTCTCTCCCCGAGCTCTTATTACTGCTTCCATACGGTTCTTCATCGATCGGATGAGAGTCACGGTCAAATTTTGTGGCATTCCATTCCATTCCTCTTGGATTGCATTTTGCAGCTGGCTAAGTGTTTCCGAATTCTTAAAAACTCTTTAATTCATCCCATAGAGATGTTCAATCGGATTCATATCCGAGCTTCTTGCTGGCCATCCCATAATGGTGATACCGACTTCGGTAACTTAATCTCGTACGACGCTCGCTGTGCTCACCCTAGCATTGTCGTGCATGAATATTAAACAGATGCCAATAAAATGTGCAAAGGGCAACACGTGAGGCTCAAGACATTGTTCGATGTACCGATGACTGTTTAGTGCAGGCAGACGTGGCCCAGATACAAAGACAAGCTCTGTCTTACCGTCGGCGCTGATTCCTCCCCAAACCGTCCACGAACCGCCACCATAGCTGACCTTTTCTTCAATGCAGCATTGTGCAAAGCGTTATCCATCTCTTCTGTTGACCTTGTTCGTTCCGTCGTTACCATACAGCATAATTTTACACTCATCAGAAAAGAGGACTTTGTTCTACTGGAGGTATGACCAATTTAGGTGCTCACGTGCAAAGTTAAGGCGCGCTCTTCGATGGTCTGCAGTTAATTTCGGCCTATTTGCTGGCTTGTGCGGTACCAGTCTACGTTCCTTCAACCTTCTTCTAATTGTAGAGTCAATTACGCAATTAGTCAATTACCCTACGTACAACTTGAAGCTGCTACTGCAGTTGAAAAGCATTCAGGCGTCGATTTCGTAAAGAAGTTGTTACAATAAATCGATAATCTCGCTCAGAAGTGACCCGATTCCTGCCAGATCCTGAAAGGCGCGTGAACAAACCAGTCTCCCGATAGCGTTTGTAGACTCTATGAAGAGACGACAGGCTTAGATACAATCTTTTAGCTACAACACACTGACTAAGTCCAGAATCCAGCAATGCATTCAACCCGAATCTCTTCAAAGTTAGAGTGAACAGGCTTCTTCTGGGTAAGCTCACTCCATCGTAGACTCTGTCTCTGTCACCTATGACCTAGACTAGAGTCAAGAGCAAAACCATTACAAAAAAAAAAAAAATGCCACCACTTGGGCGGCTTCTGCGGCCGAAGTATCCATATGTTTAAAAGAAAAAGTTTTTCAGACGTCCCAAAGTTACAGTACAGACACAGTATACAGAACACAGAACAAAAGGTTTTAAGATAAGCGCTAAGTTTTAGTTTTCAAAGGTGAAATGTACTCCAACTCTAAACACATTTGTCTCAAATAAAAACTTTTTACAAAAAAATACCTACAATAGACTACCTACCAAATAAAATCACTGCAAAGTGAAAATTAACTTCGACTTCATTTTGTAACCTATCATTCAGAGTTATTTTAAGTTTTCTTGAATTAATCCTCTGTGTGCTGTACCAGGATGCACCAACCCCGGTTTTCATTTGTTGCCCAAATATACAACGCTATAAATAAACTTTTTTGCAAAAAAATACTACCGACTTCCAAATAAAAACTACAAAGTGAAAAATTATTTTATTTCTGGAAGTCGGTGTCTTTCGTAGGTACCAATTTTTTGCGTTATGGACACCGACTTCCAAAAATAAAATTATTTTTCACTTTGTAGTTATTTATCTCTTTCAAACAAAAAAAGAATTTTTAAAATCGGTCCACAATTGACGGAGATATCGGTGAACATACACAAAACATACATAATGTCGAACATAGAACCTCCTTCTTTTTGGTAAGTCGGTTAAAAAATGAATCATTTCATTTATTGGATAAACAAACGAAGTTCTAATTTTGATATTAGAATTTTGACTTATCACTGTAATCGCCAAACTGCCAGCTATACAATCATGTGATTTTTTTCATGGAATGAAAACTTTTTGTGTTAAATTAGGACAGAAACCATAAAAACGTTTCGATTTTTCTGATGAGACGCACATATATAATAAAATTCGGAGGCCCATAATTCGGAAACGGTGCGTCGTTGGGTTATGCTTCTCGGACACTGAATGGTTTTTATGGTTTAGGGTAACTCAAAACTAAGAAAAAAAAGGAAATTTGGATATATTTTTTTAAGTCCTCGCGCCATAGTACCCGTAAGGCTACACTCCAACCCACTTAACAGTTACCTTTCTGCATTAGCAAAATTTATATAGCTTTAAATTTACATAATTATAATGACTGAATAAAAAAAGTTATAAAGGCCATACAAAACACCTGTATCAAAATACGATACCATTTGGAATCCCAATCTTGTGTTAAATTACTTAATAAATTATTTCCTAAATGATTCATTTACACTTAAAGATTCTGTGATCTGTTACTCTTATAGCACTATCAGTAGAAAGAGTAAAACAAACATTTGATTCGACGATTTTGATTTTGGTTTAGTTTTCAAAATCTGTAACCACTGTTCTTGTTCTTGAAATGTAAATAAATATATGTTTGTATGTCGTTTTGTGGCAATTAATTTTTTTTTTTTCTTTCTTTCTTTAGCTGTCTAATATAAGCTACTAGTCACTAGAGTACTATTTTCAGGTGGACACGGTACGCTTATTGGTGTGATCAAATATCTATTTTTTTCAGGTGGACACGGTACGCTTATTGGTGTGATCAACTGTTTTGTTCATGTCGTGATGTACTCATACTATCTACTGACGGTTGCCGTACCGAAAATCAAGAACGCGATTTGGATAAAGAAGCATGTCACACAGTTGCAAATTGTAAGTTTTTTTGCGTATTTTGCACGTTGTTTCAATCTGTTTACGAGTATCCCGCAGAATTTTACTGACAGGTAAATCTCCATGGTCTCTGCCATAGCTTTCTACTCTTCTCAATGTATTGCTATCTCCAGTCAATTTCTCGTCGTCATCACGCCAGAGTGTCCTAGGTTTCCTAATAAAACGACTGATGCCCGTATTGAGGCTCCCATTTTCACCGCCTGCAGCGAATAGAAAGATAAGCCGCTTTTTAAAGGACTTAATGATACGCTTAATAGTTTGGGACGCAACGCAATGTGTAATTATAAAAATAACTTAATATCGAATGAATTTTTAATATTAATAACTTTCTTCGAATACTTAAGAGCAGTAAATGCAATCCGCTTTAGTAGCGGTGAAGCGCAATGTTACAGTATTTCAAATTGGCCCAAAAAAGAGATTTGTTTGATTTCGTTTCGCACCAAACTTCGTGAGATCGTTCTTCAGATCATTTTGAAATAAAAAAAGAGACAGCTGCATTGTAGCCGGGGGATTAAATGACAGTCAACTTGGATATTGTTTCTGTTGTTTAAGCCTTAAGGTTTAGAATAGCAATGTATTGTAAAGTAATATTTAGCAATTTTTTTTTTTTGTAAGTCGTTTACATATTCTAGCTTCATTATAAGCGTATTCCCCGTCACCATTGTAGCTGACTGTTTTTTTTCTTCACAATTACCTGAAGGACCAATTAATAATTTTTTTTGCGGTATGAATTCAGTCAAAGCACTTTTTTACTGTCCAAAATTAACATCCTGTAACTTTGAAATCCACTGCTGGTGCGACCACTGACGCTGATTTAGCTGATTATTGAATGTTATAATGTTATTAATAATCCTTTTCAGCTGCAATTCTTCTGGTGTGTAATGCACATGGCTCTCATAGTCTTCAAAACTGACTGTGAATACCCCCGTTGGACAAGTGCTGTGTTCTTACCTCAAAACCTATTCATGCTGGTACTCTTTGTTGACTTCTACATCAAAACGTACATCAAAAAACCTAGAAAACAGCTCCAAGCACAAATTAACGCAATAAAAGCGAGCAATGAAATTAAGGACAAAAGAAACAACGATGTTCCAAATAATGAGGTTCCAAAAGCTAAAATTGTAAATGGCATCAATAAATTCAATGATTTGAATACTAACGACGCTAAAACTTATCTTAAAAATGATTTAAGTAAGCTTGTGAATGGAAGTGATGTTTCATATACTAAAAACAGCAATGGATTTAGTGAAAATGTAAACTATTTTGATAGTGGCAAAGAAAAATCGACTTGTGGGTCTGGCAATTGTAAAACAAATCGTCATAAACATTATAAGGATGAATAATTTTATAAATTTAACTTAATGTATTATGGTATTGTTAATTAGATAAGATAATTTAATAATATAAATCAATATAATATTAATTATTAATAATATTGTTGTTATTGTTCCCCATAATTAAGAAGGTGAACAAAAGCGTCTTTACATTATATATAAGCCTTGAACGCATGCATAAAAACTGCTCTTGTTAAATAGTATGTTTAAATCTGTGATTACAATTATATATTTTGCAAATTTTGGTATAGGATATATTATGCGAATAGTTTGTAGCGTATACGCAGCAAGTTCTGATTTCAAATAGTACTGGGTCAATTACTGGTAAGTGTTTTAGAGGTTTGCCGCCGTACCTATTCATACAATTGAAAAGTGGTGTGTAATGTACAATTATACAGCCAGCTCTTCATAGCATCTTTTATATACGTGTGGAAATCCTTATGGATATCCTCCGTTTTGGGCAGGAGTAGCATCTGTCAGATTCCTACTGACTAAAATCAAACGGTATTTCTCCTCGTCACTTCATGCTGAGGAGCAGGTAGACATACTCATTCTTCACGGTCACCATAACAGTGACGGTTTGCGCTAGCAAAACCCATCTCTGGTCAAAGGTAAGAGTAAGCTGCTCCCCACCTTTTATTCAATTGTAAGAGGTGTTTAGAAAAAGGACGCGCCACTAATTGGACGACAGACTTCCCCTAGTCTGTCACTTGTAGGCATTGTCAGCCCCTCTTCCGCACCCGGCCCATCAGATGAGAATTGGCAGAGTGGAGGACATCTCTCTTTCCATTTATGCTACCTCTTTCGTTGCTATCACCTGTATGGAGAAAACAGTTACTGCTTGCCATGAATTTTTGTTACCGATCATGGCTGTAAGTGAGATATCACTTCAGCAACTAGGGCATTTCAATGCTCCTCCCTAGATGGCCTCGCTTCAGTTGCAGTGATGGCAGCTTGATGTCGGTTCTCTGCCGGGATTGTGACACTGGTACTTACCGAAGCAATTGTTAACCAAACACAGATCTTTCCTGTCACTCCAAACCCACTGATGAAACATTACCATGAGTGTAAAGTACAGTGGAAATGACCCAAATTTGAAGCGTTATCTCATGAAACAATTATTTTTTTACTATTGGATATTGAACTAAGCTAAGGGTCCAAATTAAACTTGACTTTACACAATGTCAGTGACGCAAACTATTCGAATTTTAAAACTTGACTTGACTCTGAATGCTTACAAAATACAATGACTTCTATTTATGTAAATACGTTTTTATTTATAACACAGAGGCCCTTTATGTCAAAGAAATAGTTACATGAAAATATAATTTTCGTGAGATTTAATTGAAATAGAATTTTAGCTTGATTGAAAAAAAAAACGGCCAAGTGCAAGTCGTAATCGCGCACGAAGGGTTCCGTACCATTATTGCAAAAAATGGCAAAAAAATCACGTTTGTTGTATGGGTTTTTGGCTAGTTTTTGGCGTGAACAAGAAAGAGATCGAGTAAAAATCTGAAAGATTATAAACTAAAACTTAGAGTTACTGATAGTTCGTGTAGATCAAACTACATGCTTGGTGGAATGTCGTTTACGTTATTGTCCAATACATTACGTGATTAGTTTCATTGTGACCCTAGGTACTTACAAGTAACTCTTAGCCCAAAAGGATCCATGCAATAATGGCTTTTCCTGACAGTTACACAGTATTCCCTACATCAGATTGTGGGATATAAGGGCTAGTTTGAACAATCGAACAACTTGTGATCAGTGAAATTACCGAAAGAATGTTTGAACCTAGCGGAAAACTTCAAATAAGTGAAGACTTGTGTGAGGCGTATTCGGCTATTGAGCTCAGCTTTTTAGTTAAATTGAAAGAATAAAGGAAGGATTCCAATAAGTTGGTACAAAAACCAGGAACTAAAACCAAGACTTGATTTTACAAATCATGGCCCGGAGGAAAGCATGACTATTTTGGAAACATGGTTAACAAGTTTGAAGAGCACCTCAAGTGATGGGATTCTTAACTCTACCTGCCCGGTCAAAAGTAATGGTAATTTAAGAATGTACTGCGCATGAGAAAGTTCGAATTCACAAAACATCTGTCTACGGGAAGTATCTACAGTAACTGGTAAGGTCATTTTGTTCATAATATTTGATGGTGATTTATTGGAAAAACATAACCACCCTTTTGCGGTTCTACTGCCGTTGAACTTCTACTACACTACAATACCAAATGTTTTTGTCTGTTAGAAGAAAATAAGTGAAGAAAAAAAAAGCAATTGATTGTACGTTACAGGTTTCAGGTTGTTTCAAATTGTAGATGATTATGGTTTTCACAAATGTCTAACGTTTGTGACTTATAGTATGTTTTTTTTTTTTTTTGCTGTTGTTCTTTGACTGTGTATCTTACAATTTACTAGTGATGATTGGTTTTTATTTGCTGCGTGTGATTGTTACCTAATTGGGCGCACGGTTGGTGCAGTGGTTGAGCGATTGACTGCTGCGCTGCGTGTCGCGGGTTCGATTCCCGCACGGAACAATAATTTGTATGATCTACAAATAGTTGTTCGCCGGAACAACTATTGGCTCTGGGTGTTTGTGTATGTGAGTTTATATGTTTGTAAACACACCCACGATACAGGAGAAATTCTTAGTATGGGGCGAAGGTTTTTTTTTTTTAACAAAAATTGTTGCTTGCTGGTAATTGCTGGTGCACCCGCTGGACATAGGGTCTAGCGTTCAATCTGTGGACAAGATGTAGTGGTACCCTATTCTTGAAGCTTGAACTTGGTTGGTCAGTTAAGAGTGCACTATACGCCTCTGCTTGCAGACATCGATTGGTGAGTGCAGACATTGTCTTAACGTAAAGATATTAGAATGTGTCAAAACATAATATAATGGTTACTGCTTTAGTATCTCAGAAATTTTGTTACTTCTTCATATGGGTAGTGGTGTTTTTTATTTTTTTTATTTGTAATGGGTTTGCTCTTGACTCTAGTCTAGGTCATAGGTGATAGAGACAGAGTCTACGATGGAGTGAGCTTACCCAGAAGAAGCCTGTTCACTCTAACTTTGAAGAGATTCGGGTTGAATGCGTTCGGAAACACAGACGCAGGCAGTGAGTTCCACTCATTCGCTGTGCGCATTATAAAGGATGTTTGGAAGCGCTTGGTTCGAATTGGTGGAATGGCAACAAGGTAAGGATGATAACTTGCAGTGCGTCTAGATGTCCGATGGTAGAAGGGGGCTGGTGGGATGAGGTCGTGGAGTTCCTGAGCACACTCACCGAAGTACAGTCTGTAGAAGACCGACAAGCAGGCAACTTTGCGGCGATGAGCCAAGCTGTGAAGCTTGGCGTCCACCAGTTCAACGTTGCCAATGAGCCTCTTGGCTCTGCGTTCCACTGAGTCAAGCGTGGCAAGCTGATACTTAGCTGAACCATCCCAAAGGTGGCTGCAATACTCCATGCAGAATCGGACTTGTGCTTTGTATAGGGTTAAAAGCTGTCCAGGCGTAAAGTATCGCTTCACTTTATTTAGGATGCCCAATTTTTTGGCCGCGATTTGGGCTTTGTCCTCAATGGAGGAGCCGAAGTTGAGACTGGATGTCAATTTCATGCCTAGGAGCTCGAGCCGATCAGTCACAGGAACAGACGCACCCCGAAAAGTAGGCGTCTGATCGAACAGACTCCTTTTAGCGGTAAAAAGACACGTCTGTGTTTTGGTGGCGTTAAAAGAGACCAGATTGTCATCACCCCACTGGGAGACAAGGCTTAAGGTCAAATCTGTCCGCTCAACCATAGCCTCCCTCAAGGAACGAACTCCATCCACGCTGGTTTTTGCACTGGACAAGTATCTCTCTGAAACAGTACTGTCATCTGCGTACCCAACAATACCAGGCTGAAGTAGGTCATTGATGTGCAGCAGGAAAAGCGTTGCAGAGAGAACAGACCCCTGAGGAACTCCGGCATCAATAGCCATAAGGTCTGAGGAGCAGCCGTCAATGACTACTCGGATCGACCGTTCGCTAAGGAAGTCTGATATCCAGCTACAAAAACCAGCAGGGATGCCATAAGCAGGAAGCTTACTGAGCAGACTCGCGTGCCAGACCCTCTCGAAGGCCTTCGAGATATCAAGCGATACAGCAAGTGCTTCGCCGTGTCTCTCGATGGCTTCGCCCCAGCAGTGCGTGACATACACAAGAAGTTCATTAATTTTTATTGCCGTTTTGATGGCGCAGTGGCTAAGCCACTGGAAGCCACACTGTGTGTCGCGAGTTCCGTTCTCATGTGGAGTAGATATTTGCGTGACCTGCAAATGGTTGTTCTGGGTCTGACTGTTCGTGAGTGTTGATTTGATATCTGAGGATACAGAGAATCGATATTGTGATAGTCCCAGCGAGAGTACTTGTTATAGTGGAAGTTGATGGATTGACATTATGAGTTGTAGAAAGGTGCTTCACCGCTGAAAGCCGTCCAGTCGTAGAGCTGCAGTCCAGTTAATGTCCATGCAAACGGTGTACTGCTGCTTATGTGGTGGCATCTGGGTGGGAGCCTGGTGCCTCCGGTGCTTTGGTAATCTGTTGTTTGGAGTATGAGACATAGTATGATGTGTTAAGCATCTGGAAGGTATCTAGCATCCTTGGTGCTTCGAGACCGATCTGACATCTGTTGCGAGCCAGGTGTCGTACGTTAGTTAGGTTGGTGGGTGGTCGAAGGGGCCCAGCACGCCCGGTCCATGCCACGCTGTTAGTAGGTGGGTGGTTGAAGAGGCCCAGTACGCCCGGTTCACGCCATGCGTCAGGTGGATGGTTGAAGGGGCCCAGCACGCCCGGTAAATGCCACGCTGTTAGTAGGTGGGTGGTCGAAGGGGCCCAGCACGCCCGGTCCACGCCACGCGTTGTACAGGAGGATAGTCGAAGGAGCCCAGCACGCCCGGTCCATGCCACGCTGTGAGTAGGTGGGTGGTCGAAGGGGCCCAGTACGCCCGGTCCACACACACAGTGTGTGGTATAATGAGTTGTTGATTGGTAGAATGGGGCCAGTGCGCCCGATTTACATTGCGTGGTATGATGAGTCGTTGGTTGGTTGAAAAGGGCCTTGTGCGCCCGTTCCACACATGATATGGTGAGTTGTTGGTTGATCTAAAGGATCTTGTGCGCCTGGTCTACACCGTATGATATCGCAAAGTATGCATGTCAGGAATGGATGAGCGGATCCAAATGGAATATTACTTTCTTTGGTGTGTGAGATATGACGGGCCAATATAAGTATTGCTAAATGCTCGCGGCCTAGCTATACTCAGGAGGCCGTGTCGGCACGTCTAAAGACTTCGTTCTAAAGAGAGCTATGGTTGCGAATGACACTGATACTCGCAGATGTCAATTTGACATAACTCCAGGCACTAGTTTTGGGCGCGAACAAGAAAGAGATCGAATAAGAATATGGCGGGTTGGATTGAGTAGTGCATTCGTGATAAAACTTATGAAGAATACAGTGAGAGTTACTGATAGTTCGTGTAGATCAAACTACGTGCTTGGTGGAATGTTGTTTGTCCAATACATAACGTGATTAGTTTCAATGTGACCCTAGGTACTTACAAAATCTCTTAGCCCAAAAGGATCCACGCAATAATGGCTTTTCCTGACAATTACACAGTATTCCCTACAAATATTTATTTTGTTCTGTTTTTAGTATTTGTTTTTATAGCGGCAACAGAGATACATCATCTGTGAAAATCATCAACTGCCTAGCTATTACGGTTCATGGGATACAGCCTGATGACAGACGGACAGACAGACGCAACGCGGCGTCTTAGTAATAGGGGACCCCGTTTTTACCCTTTTGGGTACGGAACCCTAAAAATCAATGCCAATTAACGTGGCAATGCTGCCAGCGCAGAGCTTTCTAGTAATTTTTTTGATGCCCAATGAGTTCTTCCCCACTCCCCTTTTATACGCGCTTGTTCATTATTATTTTTATCAGTTTGAATATAAGTTATTTATTTATACCAGAATATTTTTGTTGTATATATATATCCATGAAACCAGAAGAAAATATTTTTAGAAAAACACAGCTGAATTATAAGCTGACCACAATTTATTAGTAACATTTTAAGGATATTAAAAAATACTTGACGTCACACAAATCCTTCATGCAATAAAAGTTCACCGCACGAAATGAACATATACAACGTCCCGACAATAACCATCGGGTAGTTGTACAACAGTCCCCTCTGGTTGGAGGATTCACCCTTCTCAATGGAGATTGCGGGATTTTACACCCTTTCCACATTCCTCCATAGAGAAAGAATATCTCATAAAAAAAAACATCTTAGTCTACAAGATGCTTTTTGGAGGCTAAGTCACCCACGTCCGTAGGAGTCTACCCCAGTTGATTCCCTACACGTGGTCCCCGGGCGGTGCAAATCAGGTGACACTTACTGGTGGTAGGCTTTGGCCGAAGGCTTGCGACCACCCACCGGGTAAAGACGTACCGCCAAGCGACCTAGCCGTGTTCCGGTATTATGCTCGGTGTAGCCAATTAGAGAAGTTGGGTCGAGATAGCTGTTCCACTGCAGGCAGACCGGCCTGATGCGCGCTGTTAAGGATGTATCGAGAGACTGGTCGCGTAGGGTAGCGGGATCCGAGGCAAGGGACGCCGCTGGCCGACCGCAAGTAGTTGGGGGCCCAAGTAGTGTGCCAGCCACACACGAAAGGCTGCCCCGCCAACTATTGAAAAGTTCGGGTATGTGCCATGGTGCTGGTTGGCGACCAGAAGACAGTGTCCGATGGACATTTCCGGAGGGGGTGGGCGTCGCCATACCAGTCCCCTAATGATGGCGTCCTGCCAGCGCGTGTCTGTGGGATGCCAGCATGGAACCTCATCTCACTGTTAAATTTACCGTAGGTACACCACACACTATATTTTATCTGTATCAAAATAAGGCTGCACAAGCGCCATCTACCGTTATATGTATAACATTATTCAATTGAAATAAACTTTACTTTTCTGAGCATCATCCACGAGTTTCAATAGGTAATGGGCCCAGATCCCAATATTAATTTGAATAAGTTCAATATTTTTATAGAGCACAGATACCATGGCAGCAAATTACTCAATGAACGTACCAAAGCTCAAGGACAAAGATAATTGGGCATTCGCCGTGGCAAATTTCCTCATCCTGGAAGGCATCGACATCACGAAAAGTGAGAAGCTAAATGTGCTCATTTTTGTGCACATTTAGCTGACCCGACTTTGTTTGTGCACATCAAAAACGAAACCAAATTACATAGCTTGTGGGCAAAATTAAAATCATTTATTACGATTCCAGATTTACCCGCCGCATCAGTCTACTGAGAACATTAATCTCAATACGTCTAGAACTCTAGACAATTGCGAAACAATTACCGCCTATGTTGTGAACCAAAACGTTCCGTTCCTTCTTTTGTTAATTTTGTAGCAACACTGTATCAGCTCGCTGTCATCGATTTGACAACTTTAAATTGAGCTTGACGTTTACAGATGACTCGTAAAAATGTGACCGACAACGCGAGACGTGACGATTTGGTGCTCGAACTGGTTTTGTGGAAATTTAATTTCAACCAGCGAAGTATTTTCTGTACACAACGTGCCTGGTGGCTGCCGGAGCTGTCGGTTATCCCTCATTTCCCTAGTATTATATATATATATAACTTGGAAACTAGTGCTATCATCTGGAATCCTTATGAAACTAAATATTCTCAGATGGTGGACTTTTCCACCATCTGAGAATATTTAGTTTGCCTCATATAGAGGTACCGTGTAAACTTGTTCTGCATCTTTATGCAGAACAAGTTTACACGGTTCCTCTATATGAGGCAATTTGGCGTCTACCCGTTTTACCCGTTTATGTACCCAACTCTATTTGTAATAGGAATGGTTGGGTACTATAAGTTGGAAGTAAGGCGCAATCTTGCTCTGGTCAAATATGTCTTTATGGTGTTTCGTGGTATGCTAAACAATCCGCAAATCTTGGAATCGTTGGGATTACTCGTTCCAAACAGTAGGCTACGGTTGGGGCCGAGGGAGTGTCTGTTAAAAACTCCGGTAGCCCGTACAAACCTATTAAAGTTTGCACCCGTATGTCGGGCGGTTACGATCATTAATAGCATCTCTCAACGGTTGGACATTTTTTCCTGCTCTTTGGCGGAATTCCAGAGGGTGACCGTTAGTGTGTTGTCCTCCATGTAACTTGTGCCGGCACAAGGAGCCGTTTCTAGGGACTGGTCTATCATAGACGCGAGTAGGTGTGTGATCAGATTTCAAGAGGCGTCTCTGGGTGTCGCATTGTACGACTACTTTTATTACCTTGGGTTCTACCTGTAAAAATAATTGTATGTGTAAATGAATTGTTACGTTTATTTTTTGATTATAACGCTTGCCTGGAAACATACGGCTGTTAAATAAGGTTGTTTTCAAGGGAAATGTATATTGTTATTCTTGTCATTGACCTCGGTCGGTGAAGCGTATTTGCTGTCATCCCTTCATCAGAATTTCGTCACTAGACTCTTTAGAAACGCTTTCTGACGATAAATCACTTTTCAAAACACTACTATCACAGGTTTTTACAATAAATTGGACACATAAAAAATACTTGTTTACACTCGAAATCTCATAACGTCAAATGCCACTGTCAGTTGGAGGCGCCCTCTGGCTCATAGTTATGATTCCTAATCGATTATCGATTTTATTAGGTTCCTTCGTAATTATTAAATTAATATCGTATAGACCGATTCTTAATAATTTTCGGCTTTTGGTAAATAGAAGTCACATATTTTATTTATTACAAATTTTGTTCCAGAAGATTCGGCGCATAGACGACCCAGTTTTTAATCTGTGGTCGGAGGAATGTCAGTGTTGAGAGACAGTAAACATCGTTTCGCTTTAGTATTTTTCTAATAATAAATTCCCCATTAATGGCAGATTTGGGTGTTATAACTAATAAATCGGGAGTTGCCGGTATGGATTGTGTGGGTTTTTTATGGTTACCAAGTGTAAGCGCCTTGTGGGACCAGTGTCAGTGATTTACAAGAATTGAATATGTTAGTGTAAATGATTTTGTCGCCCGTGCAGTCATAAGTTTAACCTGGAGCTAGGGAGATTTTCTGCGAGTGTCACCCCCCCTACGGCGTCGAGATGAGGGGATTGTCTGTGACCATGGCGGGCATCGGTTTCACTTTACGTCCTGCTCGGGTCAGCAGTAAGTCTTCTCCCACATATTAAAAGGTAAGGGTTTATGTGAATCAGGGTTGGAAACTACTATTTGTGCTGCTCCCCGGTCGTTAAAGTGCTTATAGTGATCCCCGCTTATTCGTTACAGGATTCAATGTTTTGAGGAACTCGCGGACGCCATTTAGCGGACTGCGTGCCGAAGCCAGTCGAATCTTGCAAGCAAGCGTACTTTCTATAGACCAACCGTGAGTATTACACGCCCCGTAGGGGATCCTCCGTTTTGTTGTCCCGGCCAAGGGTTAGACCCCGAAGGGAGTGACGTTGCACACGCCACGTGCGTGTTCGCGAAAATCTATATTGGTCGGCAGTTAGATCGGTCCTCTCCGGCACAAGCATTGTTCCCTGCTTTTCCCTTATATAATAAATAGATTCTTTACATTCTTAGGACCATTTCTGTACAATAGATTAAATAGAAAATTAAGTATCTATAACTTAAATTATTTTAGCTGTAAAAAGACTATTATTGAACATCTGCTTCGCATCTCTTACGGAGAGACAGAAGATCTCCTGGCTGTAACAAAATAATAATTTTGCTTTGTCTTTAATTTAAGTATTCATATTCAAGCTATGTCATTGTTAATTTATTATTATTATTAGTTTTAAGCACTTTATAGTCTGAAACACAGGTTCAACCTAGTTCAGGCAAATAAGCAACTGTCTTCTTTTATATTTTTAAGATATTTTTATTGTAAAATGTGCCTTATGTTATAAATAAACGATATTAATAGGGTTCTCGTATTGTCGATTCCAGAAAGAGGCAGCTCGAGAGATTCGTCCCGCCGCCAGGATCGAGAGGTCCCTGGAGCCTGGACGCGAGACCCGTCCCTCAGCTCAATTAAGGCCTACTGCGGAGACGACTGTGCGGTGTCCAGATCCGCCTAGCTTTTATAGCAGGCGGGACGGTTTTTTTTCTTTATTTATTTCTACCTACTTAACTACTGGAATTAATTTACTACGGGTTCTTATAAGAACCACTTAAATACTGGTCCGGTTTTCAATATAAGAAGCCGGTCTGCAACTATAATCTATCAATGAACCCAGAGTTAGACGCCTACCTTTAACTGGAACGATATTGAACTTCTCTGTCGACTCCGGGATCTGGGACACTTCATGTCCCTGGCGCCCATTTAATAATAATTTACTTTTAAATATAACTGGAAGGTTGTACCTAGATATTTTATTAATATTATCTTACCCACATTTAATTAACAATAATTAATTTAAACTTTAAAGATAAAATTAGGAATCAGTGCTCGGCTTATCTTCCACCCCCCACCACCTTAGTTTTACCGACTGAATTTATCGCTGGTTGGCTTTATAAAGATGATACCTTTAAGTTACATTCTAAGATTATAGACTTAAGCGGTTCAGGACTATTTGTCCTAGTCCAAAAGCTTAGGGTGTTTGAACCTGTGGGATTTTGTTTCATTACCCCGAGAGGGACAAAATCACACAGGTGCTTTATTTGTAAGTTAATGGACCTAATGGTTGTTGAAACCATCTCATCTTGCATCTGGGACTCGGTTCCATTACCCCGAGAGGAACCGAATCTCAGAGGTAACGGAAATTGTTTTAAATTAATAAACTTATTTAGTTTTGAACAGATTGTTGTTTCCTTCTATTGAAATATTCACCCACCCTACATCTGGGATTTTGTGTAGGTACCCCGACAAAATCTCATATGTAACAGAATAAATAAATAAAATAAATATCTTCCCCTATAACCCCCGACCACACACGGATTGAACGACCCCAGGGGTCCCTCCTGGGAATCAAGGTGAATTATTGTTGTAATTTGTGTACTACCGTATCACTCTCCACCTGTCTGACAGGAATCAGTAAAGGAATCTCTAAAGAACAAATCATCAATTCGCGGGTCTATACCTGGTAGGATCCAAGAGTCGCAGCATTGCTATGGGCCCCAGTGTTCCCTCTTGGCTTTGTGATCCGAAGGCCTGTATTCAACAGCCTACGTAACACAGGTAGTGGACATAGCTCAAAAGCTAAAAGGAACAGGTTTTGAAATCAATGATGAATGGGTCGGATCGCTATTGTTAGCAAGATTGCCAGACAAGTTCGCGCCAATGATCATGGCGATCGAACATTCTGGGATGAACGTGAGTGCAGATGCTATAAAGATGAAATTATTGGACATGAGTGCAGATAGCGAAGTTACGAAGTCCGAAGGTGCATTTTTTGCTAAAGGATCATACCAAAATCAGAATATTTAACGTTACACCAACAAAGAAAAAGCAAATGGCGGGAAACAAACGCCAATGTCAAACTCATATGTCAACCATAGCTGTGACAAACTGGTAAAAACAATAAAATGTTATAAGTGCAAGCGTAGTGGACATTACAAAAATCAATGTCGGTATGCCGATACGCAAAAAGAAAAATAAAACAAAGCGCATTTAGTGCAATGTTTTTTACTGGCGAGTTCAGTGACCTAGACTGCTATGTGGATTCGGGCGCGAGCACTCACATGATTTCAGAGTCGAATAAGAATATGTTGACTAATATTTCCTACGATACAGAAACTCGAGATATATTTGTGGCAAATAAAGAAAGCGTGCCGGTTTTATGTTCTGGAGATCTTCAGATAACAAAACGTGTGGGAGATTCAGAGTACAACATAAATGTCAACAATGTTTTGTGCATACTGCTTCTATCCGTTAGTAAGATGATATCCAGTGGCAATAGATTGATATTCAAGCAAAATGTATGTCACATTTATAATCAGCGTAATAAATGTGTTGGAGAAGCTACTCAATGAAATGGTGTGTACAGACTAAACGTTGTAAAGTCAGAACAACCATTAGAGTGCGCGCAAGATAAGTCTGCGCGCGGCCAAAATCGGAACTAATCGTTTGTCACTTATGTCAGGTTTCAAGAGAGTGTGTTGTATTCCGTGTTTTTATTCGTTTCCGAAGTAAATAATCGCCATCATTATGCCAAAAGTAATTTAAAGTGCTGGCAGGGATGTTTTCTTGAAGTGAACAAGACAATTTAACGAGCCTACGTTACCGTTTTACTAAGATAGAGCCCGCGTTGCTTATTTAACAGGTAACTCTTAGGGATACCAATATACTAAAATTTCCCTTAGTATTCGTACTACCAGTGCCACACAGTATTGGTTTTTGGGTGGAACTTATATATACCAGCGGGACAGGACCGGCATCATGTAATATAATTATATAATGCATCATTGTTATTTTGTATAAGGCGTTTCTGAACGCACCGTCACCCAAATAACTCAAGAGGGTTATTTGGCAGTAGTTTCTTCATAAATTGTTGAGAAGAAGTTGATAAAAAAAGAATTCAGTAGTAGGTCAGTATTAGCCACTGCAGGACCATTGTTAGACCAAATTTAACAGTAGATACTACCAAATATTCAATACAAGATTTACAATAATTTCATGAAGCTTTTTTCATCATATTCTATGCAAGTAGAAAAAGCTAGTAATTAATTATGTTTTACTTAAATTTCTTTAAGTTACGAGTAAAGAAAAATGACTATTGATTAGATGAAGGAAAACAATATCAGTTATGCTGGCAACATTAAGCACGCCACCCGTCGCGCGCAGACTTATCTTGCGCGCACTTTAGCAGAGATGGCAGTGGTTTCCAGTAGGACTTGGCACAGACGCTTCGGCCACATAAATAGTACTGACTTAAACATAATGAGAAAGAAATCGGCAGAAGCAATTGCACAGTTTGCTGTGAAGGAAAACAGACAAAAATACCGTTTCCGAGGTGCTTGTCGAGGAGCACAAGAGTATTAAATTTAGTTCATGCAGATCTTTGCGGGCCTATGGGAAAAAGACACTCGTTATGGCCAAATACTTTCTACTATTTGTGGGATGACTATAGCAGGATGGCTTTTGTATATTTTCTCACGACTAAACTACCTATTTCAAGGAGTTTAAAAAGTTTGTAGAAAACCAAAAATCAACTAAGATAAAGATTTTAAGTACGGACAATGGTGGTGAATTTTGCTCAACAGTCATGGAGGACTACTTGAAACAGTGTGGTATTGTACACCAGAAGACAAACCCATACACCACAGCAAAATGGGCTTTGTGTGAGGTACAACTGGTCTATAGCAGAAAAAGCCAGATGTCTTTTATTTGATGCACAATTTGAAAAGAAATTGTGGGCAGAGGCAGTCCATATTGCAGTTTATTTAAAGAACAGATCCCCAGCTGCAGGTCTTCATCAACACACTCTATTTGAGCTATGGATGGGTACTAAACTTAATGTCAGCCACATAAGTGTCTTTGGCAGTTTAGTCATGACACATGTACCAAAGGAAAGGCGCTTAAAGTAAAGTGGGACAAGAAGGCCAAGAAATTGTTTCTTGTGGGATATGCAGACCATACCAAAGGATAAAGGCTGTATAACCCTATCTTACAGACTGTGACAGTGGCTAGAGATGTTGTCGTCATGGAGAAGGAAAGTGACGGTATGACAACATAGCTGATGGTACAGGAGATATGTGGAGACCAACAGGATTCAGTGGGGGAAGAAAATTCAAAAAGTTTTTTGTAATTATCTAGTTCAGAATCAGGAAATAATGAACATGATGAATTAATGTATGTACCAGAACCAACTATTGATTCCGAGGAAAGTTTCCATGAGTCATTATCAGTATTTCCAGAGGATATGGAGGTGATGTCTCAAGAGTCACATGAGGAAATGTTTAAGAAAAGCACTTGGTGGAAACCAGATTTCTATGGCTATGCTAACATGTGCATTATGGATGAAGTTTCTGGTGAAGAAATTTCTCTTAATGATGCCATGAACGGTCCAGAGAATAAAAAATGACAGCAAGCGATTCAAGAAGAATTACAATCCTTCCATGACAGGGATGCTTGTGAACTAACAGACAGACCTGTGAACAGAACAATAGTTAAGAGCAAGTGGCGATGGCCCTGTGTGTGCATTCATCTGCGGGACCTGATCGCATTCCGCCGTTTATTATTAAGGACTGCTCTGAAATATTTAGAGAGCCGCTGCTATTTGTTTTTAATTTAGCCCTACAAACTGCTACTTATCCTGCCAAATGGAAAATTTCAAGGGTTACTCCTGTACCCAAGGGTGGCGTCAAGTCAAAGGTTGATAATTACCGGCCTATTGCGGTCCTATCGGCCTTCGGCAAGGTCTTTGAGTCTATATTGAACCAGCATATCACCAGGCAGATCAAAACCCAACTGGCCGATTGTCACCATGGTTTTAGAACCGGCAAATCCACCATAACAAACCATATTAACTTTGTGGATTATGCTGTCACCGAAATGGAAAAAAATAAGCAGGTTGACGTGGCCTATTTTGATTTCAAAAAGGCATTCGACCGGGTTCAAAATGATGTCTTGCTGAGAAAACTATCCGCGATAGGATTTACCCCCAAGCTGCTCCAACTTTTCACTAGCTATTTTACCAACCGTCTTCAATATGTCCAACTCTTCGGGCATAAATCTGGCACATATGAAACTAGTTCTGGTGTGAGTCAAGGTAGTACCCTAGGACCACCACAATTTATTATCATGACCAATGACCTGCCGAAGGTCATTAGGACGGCACAGTGCCTTATGTTTGCTGATGATTTACAGTTATTCTTGAGTATCAATAGTGTGCAAGACTGTGAGGCGATGCAGAGGGATATCGATATGGTGGTAAAATGGAGCGAAGACAATCACTTAGAATTTAATATCTCTAAGTGCAAGACCATTACCTTTTCTCGATCGCGTGCTTCCATTCAGAATGACTACCACATATCAGGTGTACTTCTGGAACGTGTCACAGAAATCAAAGACTGACTTGACTTTTAATCGGCATATCGGCAATATCTGCGCCAAGGCATTCCAATCGCTTGGTTTTGTTATGAGGCAGGCCAGTGGGTTTCAGGACAGGATTGCCATTATGGTACTGTACTATTCCTTCGTGCGTAGTAAGCTTGAGTATAATTCTCTGGTATGGGATCCGCACGAGCAAAAATATAAGCTCATGATAGAACGGGTTCAACGCAAGTTTGCTCGTTACCTGTACAAAAAAATGTATGGGTACTATCCCTATTTGTATCCGTCTCTGTTCGTCGCGGGAATGGTGGGCATCAACACGCTGGAACTGCGACGGAAGTGTGCGTTGTTGATGCACTACTACCTACTGTTGAACTCTAAGATCGACGACTCGTCCACGCTAGCTCGATGTTCACTATTCGCTCCGGACCGAATGCGGGTGTCGCGTGCTAGTGCCCCGCGGTGCCTGTTTGCGGCTCCGCCCTCCCGTACCCTGACTGCTCGTCATGCTCTTACAGCCCAGGCGCTCAATTTGCTGAACGACCTAATTGCTCAGGAACCTGGCGTCGACATATTTATGCTCAGTAAAAAAAATGTGTTAAATGTTTGTATAAAGTTTTTTAGTTTATAAGTGTTATTATATGTGTAGTTTTGGTTTGCTGTACGCTTTGGTAAGTACAGCAAGTAATTGTTATAAATAAATAAATAAAATAAATGTGGCCCCGATCTGGGCGGATGACTTGACGGCCGGTAGCATCGCTGTCCTGCGGAAGCCGCATAGAGCGATGGCCGTCAGAGTCATCAGGGGGACTCGCACGATCTCCTACGAGGTGGCTTGCGTACTGGCCGGATCCCCGCCCTGGGAACTGGCAGCAAAAGTACTCGCGTCACTATTTATTTATTTTATTTATTTATTTAATACTTTAAGCACATAAATGTACAGAGGCGGACTTAATGCCCTAGGCATTTTCTACCAGTCAACCTTTGGGTGATGGAGAAACAAATAGTAGTAGGTGCAATTACGATAGTAAAATCGATTTGAATGCAAGACCTAAATATAAGCTATAAATAAATTCGATTTAATTATACAATAAATACTAAAACAAATAAACTAAATACAGGTACTACTTAACTATTAGTTTAGATAGACAATAGGGAAAAATTATCGCTGTGCCGATACCGCCGCCAACTTCTTACTCACTATATCGGTGACGCGAGGAAGTGCGAGCGTGGGGCGAAGGGCCGATGCAGCGACATATAGAGTTGCGTCGGTCTCAGCTAGACGAGGTCCTGGTGGCGGAATGGTGGTACAGGCTTTTACACCCTACCGCCGGCCTCGTCACTATCGAGGCGGTCCGGCGGGTGCTCAAGCGCTGGCTTGGGAGGAGCCACGGCTCCCTGTCGTTTCGGGTGACGCAGGTGCTCTCGGGGCATGGTTGCTTCGGGAATTACCTGTGTTGCATAAACAGGGCGCCGGACGCCCGGTGTCACCACTGCATTGTCTGCAGGGAGGACACAGCGTGGTATACGCTAGCAGAGTGTGCCGCTTGGGAGGAGCCACGCCATGCCCTCATCTCAGAAGTAGGCAGTAACCTGTCGCTGCCGGCCGTAGTCGAGTCTATGGTCGGCAGCGAGGAGCGAAATAGTCGTCTCGCAGAAGGAGGCTGCGGAGAAGGAGAGGGAGATTTCATCCGCTCACCCAATCCGCAGCAGACGCCCCGGGCGTCGGCGAAGGGCGGACAACGCCCTCTTCCGGCCCCCTTAAATGGGTCCTGGTCCACATCTGGATCCGAAGTGGTGGCGCGTAGTGTTCCACGCGCGCCCCTCTTAGACGTTGCAGGGGGAGTAAAATACCTCACTCCCCTCCAACCCAAGATCGAGGCCCGCAGAGGCGGGCCGGCACTAGCTGGGGGTTGCGGAAGTATCGTTGTTCCCGTGACCCCCAGCGTAGGTGTGAGATGGAACACCGGGGTGGTTTTTAATCAGTACGAGTCTGATAGACCCCTCCCCAGGGCGGAGGACAACCAATGAGGATTTTCCACCAAGGACAAAAAAAAAAGGGAATGGAGTACTACATTCCATACGCTGACGTAACAATGTCTAGCCAAGACCGACCTTGGTTTGGCGCCGATGCGTGTAAACATGAGGCGTAGACGCTCGAACACGCAAGGCGAGTGACGTTGGTAAGAGGAAGAAAGCCTACAACAGAGATGTTATGTCCTGCAAGAAGTTGTTGGGAAGGGCTCGGTTCGACCACATTAGCCGGATAGGGATCAAACTTGCTTCCTACCACTACAGCAGGTAGTAAAGCGATTTGGTCCCTGGCTAAATCGGTTGAATCAAACTTTTGCCGTCCCTCACAACCACCACTGATGAAACCCGACGGGTCACTGGTCCACTCCGCTGAGGACAGAGCAAACCTGTTTGCCTCTCTTTTTGCGGAATCTTCGCGTCCGAATCCTGGTGGCACACGCACCCCTCTTTCTCCTGATGGATGCGAAGCGAGTATGTCGGACATTACCATCCAACAAAAGGACGTACGTAGGGTGCTGCGCAACCTCGACGAGAATAAGGCTAGCGGACCCGATGGTATACCAGTAATTAATCTCAGAACCTGTGTGCCTGAATTGTCTCCGATCTAGACACGCCTGTTTCACCTTTCGTATGAGACTGAAAAAGTGCGAAATGCTTGGAAGAAAGCCAACGTATAGCCCATGCCCAAGAAGGGCAGTCGTGGAGACCCGGCAGTTAGTAACGTCAGTCATCTCAGTAACACGTACATAATAGTAAGCTGCTGGCATACCTAGAAGCTAACGATATCTTTAGCAATCGCCAATACGGCTTCCGCCAAAATCGGTCCTCTGGGGATCTTCTAGCGTATGCATTTCATCGATTTTCACATCACTCACATTCACATCTGGAGCGAGGTCATCGAGAGGCATGGGGAAGCGCTTGCCGTCTCGCTCGACATCTCGAAGGCTTTTGATAGGGTCTGGCACGAAAGCCTTATTAGTAAGCTTCCTTCATTCGATCTGCCCAGTGGTCTGTGTGACTGGATTGCAGACATCCTGAGGGGTCGGTCCATTTGAGTAGTTATCGATGGCTGCTCGTCGGCAGGGGTCGGTACACTCAGCAACATTATTCTTGCTGCACATAAAAGAACTACGAAAACCTTTGGGTATGCAGATGACAGCACTGTTGCTCAGAGATACTTGTACAACGCACGGGCTACTGGGCCTCACGTCCGGTCTCTCCGTGAGGCCATGGTGGAGCGCTTGACCTTGTCCTTGGAGGCAGTCTCCGAATGGGGCGATGCCAATCTGGTCAAGTTCAATGCCGCAAAAACACAAGCGTGTCTTTTCTCCGCTAAAAATAGCCAATTTCACCCGGCTCGGGTGAAATTTCCGAGGTGTAACCGTACCGATAACAGACCATCTTGAGCTTCTTGGCGTAACATTGACATCGACACTCAATTTCGGTCCATACATTGAGGCAAATCTCAGCTGGCTGCCAAAAAGTTGGGGATTCTTGCGAAGGTGAGACGGTACTTCACGCCAGAACAGCTGCTCAAGTTATATCAAGCACAAGTTCGATTTTGCATGGCATACTGTTCTCATCTCTGGGACGGATCTGCTAAGTACCAGCTTGATGCACTAGACTCGATTGAAAAACGGGCTAACAGGCTCATTGGTAATGAGGCACTGGTTTAGTCAAAGCTCCAGAGCCTTGAACATCGTCGCCGAGTTGCCAGCATGTCGGTTTTTTATCGGTTACATTTCGGAGAGTGTGCGACGGAATTACATGATCTAATTCCACCTAGACCATTTCATCATCGGACTACAAGACGTACGGCGATGTGCCATCGGTACATGGTGGACAGCCCACCCATACGCACTAAACGTTTTGGAAATACTTTCATTATGGGTACAGCTAAGGAAGGGAATTCTCTGCTGGAGTCTGTGTTTCCAGATAGCTACAACCTCGGAGTATTTAAGTCAACAGTGAATAAGCTACTTCTAGGCAAGCGCGTTATATCGTCGACCACATCATCGCTTAACATCAAGTGAGATAGTGGTCAAGCGCGAGCCTATCTGTAAGTAAAAAAATAAAAATGCAGACTAAGTTTTGTACACAGAAAATGCAAAGAAATCAAAGTGCACTTAGATTACAGTGCATTTTATCAGAACCTACTTACGTCTTTTTACGAATAAATTGTGTACACATGTAAGATTATTAAGTTGCATAGAGGTATTTCATGCAGTTTTGGTTTTCACAACAACACAAATCAATATCCAAAAACAGATCTAACTTTTACTTTTGTAATATATTTCTTTAAATAAAAAACTGGTGTCATTAGCAATTAAAATGCAAATATATATGTACACCTTTAACATTGAATCAATTATTGAATTAATTGTAAAAGAATCGTTTTAGTCGTACGATAGTTATTGGCCACATAGGTTCATAAAAATGTAAACGGAACAATAAAAACAGAACAAGATAAATGAAACGATAAAGATTCGATTGTTGATTTTGAAGTTTAGTTTAGAAAACTAACAGATATACTCTTTCTCAGTCGTTAAACTTGAGAAATACAAAAGAAGTATTTGAAGTTAATTCTTCGGAAGAAGTGAATCTTTTTGGAACCTCAAAGAACCCTGTGCTATAACCGATGACGTAGTAGCTGTGCCAAGGTTTTGGAACAAAAAAAAACAAAGGAGCAGTGGTACGAGCGCAAGAGGAATAAAAATAATTTGGAAGAAACGGACTGTTTTAAATTGGTAAAATGGCGAAGGTTCTTGGCGCAGCTTGGCAAGGATATCAGTTGCTGTTCGAAGAATTACCAGGTAACCATTGACATTCTCTCTCTCATCTCTTTTCCAACCCACGTTCACTTAATGCTGATCTCCTCCATTTCGTTGTCTTCTTTAAACTAAGCTTATTCTTAATCATCATGAACTTGAAGTTGATACATTGTATTTGGTGGTTTTCAAGTTAGAATATAATAATAATACTTCAGATTGAATGATTGAATTTTCAATAGCAATTGATTTCATGAAAATCAAAGCTTTACATAATTATTGTTAATACTTAAGGCAAACTGTTAGGTTATAGATGAAATCTTTTACTCGCAATATACAGTCCAAACTAAAGAAAAAATCAACTAAAGAAAAAAAAACCGGCGACTCGCACTTGGCGAGTCGGACTCGCGCACGAATGGTTCCGTACCGCTACCGCAAAAAAAAAAACGGCAAAAAGATCACGTTTGTTGTATGGGAGCCCCACAAACGGTTTCCCATTAACTTTTCTGCCACTGGCGCCACTTTCAAACTGCCTTTAAAAATACTAACGGTTGGAAAACTAAGTGTTAAGTGCAAAAACAAAAGAGAAGATGAAATATACTAAATATATATTAAATACACTCATACTGTTGACTCTAAGGATGTGAAATAATAAAGGCTTTTTTATTTATTTTTTGTTTATATATTACTTTACTGATCTAACATCATCAACATCAGCCTTTTGCAATCCAATAAAATGATGTAAAAATCTTTTTATTTCATTTTCAGATCCCAGAGTTAAAGGATGGCTATTTGTAGCTAAACCTCACCAAACTCTAGCTCTGCTTGGTCTTTATTTAATGTTTGTATTAAAATGGGGACCAAAGCATATGAAGAATCGTCAACCTTATAATTTAGATAAACTCCTTATAGCGTATAATGCGCTTCAAGTAGTGGCTTGCTTATACGTATTTGTTATGGTAAGTATTCCATGTCGTGTCGTGTTTCATCAATTACTTTTTCACAACATTTGTAAAATAAGATTTTATTTTAGAAAATCTGGAATGACCTACATCTTCTTACCCATATTAATTAGGATGAATGCAATACGTTTTCCTCTTCAATTTCGTCCCGTAATCTGATCTAATTGAATTAATAGGATTTGTTCTGCTTTTCTTTCCTTGTATTGTAGTAAAAAAAAATATAACTTTATTTTAATATATTCACAGGGTATATATTTAGCGTGGGGATGGGATTACAAATGGATTTGTGAACCTGTGGACTTCTCAAATAAACCAAGAGCTTTGGAAATTGCAGGAGTGGTTTATTTCTATTATCTGCTAAAACTCATAGATCTTCTAGATACAGTAAGTAAAAATAAAAATTCATATCATTCGTCACCTGTTATCCTTTTATGCAATAAAAATAAATATACAGTATTGTATCAGATCTCAGACTGTGCATATCAAGACTCAGATCAGGAAAATCAGGTATAAATTCAAATTATAAATACTTATGGGTGTCAACCTAAACTAACAGATCACATTATTGAGATTTGATTCATAAGCCTGCAGTCCCTCTTTCTCTTGTGATGAGACTTAACATTTTTTTCTTAAAAAATATAAAGGTTTAAATTTTTGAAAGAAGTTATTGTATATAAATGAAAACTGAAAATAGAATAACTAAATAAAAACACTTTTCAACACACTTGCTTATAAAGTTGCTCTAATTTCACCGCAATTAGGCACATAATGTTACCTGTTATCAAACTGTGACTTTTTCATAGCTATTATTCACAAGTGAGCTATAGAGTTTTTTTTTTGTTTTATTGGTATAGTTGCTTTGTTCTTAAAAAAGTTTTGATACAAAAAAGATCCTGCTCAATAGTAAAATAGTTACTTATGCTACAAGTGCGGCAAGTAGGTGATTTCTGATGCGTGGTATTTTTTTCACGAGCGAGCGAAGCGAGTGGATGGATAAATCGACACGAGTCGGAAATCATCTAACGCACGTGTATCATACACCATTTTACTATGCATTGTGCGAAGAAATAAAAAAATATATCTGAACCAAGCAAGAAATTAATAAAAAGGCGCTTATTCAAGGGTGCTCAGCATATCCACAGCACAGATTAACTAATAATTCATAGTTCCTCGGGCATATCTACTGCGCATGTGCAAATAGCTGTCACCTCGTAACGTATTAAACATATTTAAAATTAATTTATTGATCAAAATCTAAATCTAGAGTAATTAAAACGCCTTCAAAAAAGTATTAGTTTTGTTTTACCTTTTATATGAATGATAATCTGTACCTAACTAATTTTTAAAACTTTTCTCAAATAATTAAAACTCTATGCGGCGGGCTGACGTTGGAGTTAAAAATTAAAAAAAGTACAGGAAAGTATAAAGCACTAGTAAAAAAAAGTGACACTTTTCGCACAGTTTGGCTGCTTGGAAAACGTTCTTTTCGAGGACATGCATTGTAAATAAAATAATGTACCTATTGCTTGCTCATTTCATGCAACTTCGTATTTAAATATATAATTTCAACTTGTACGTGCTTAATAAATAAAACTTTCACTCAAGTATAAATTTTATTTCATCATCATCATTATCAGCCTATTAATGTTTCCACTGCTGGGACACAGGCCTCCTCTCTGTGAGATAAGGAAGGGGCCTTAATCCACCACGCAGGCCCAGTGCGGGTTGGTGGATGTCACATGTCTTCGAATTATTGGTTCTAGGACATGCCGGTTTCCTCACAATGTTTTTTTTCACCGTTTTTAGAGCAGTGGTGATGAAATTATTTACACAAAGTAAAGAGCCTGCCTGGGTTCAAACCCACGACCTACGACACGTAAGTCGGGGCCGTTACCACTGGGCCACCACTGCTCTCAAATTTTATTTGCTCTGTAATAAAGAAAAATTTAAATTCCCTATTTTGTACGTGGCTAAAACACTATCCACGAAAAGCCAAAAAAAATGAAACCTCATTATTTTAGTCTATGGCCGATCGCCATTGTTAAATGCGCGCGCATAGGAAAACTGATTAATTTTGCCCGCCATTGAAAAAAAATCACAACTCGTTTTTACTGTTGAAAATGATTTTTTTGTATTGTTTTCTTCACAAGTGTATTGAAAAACGTCGTATGATACACGTGTGTTATATTGATGATTACCATCCTCGGCTCTCTTAAGACCCTCACCTAACGGCTCGGGTCTCAATGGCGCCTCAGCGGTAATCACCAACATTGCACACTTGTACCATAATGTACTATTATGATGTTGCAAAATAATAAATCAATTTCTACTGTTATTAATATTTGCCACCTGTATGTGGATTATGGATGTAATACATTTGATTTGATTTGATTTGATTTCAAACAATACAAAATATTAAGCAAAAATAAGATAACAAGCCATTAAAATCTCTTCTTTGATAAAGTCGATTGTTATAAGAAATCGAATCGGTACCAGATTAGTTCATCACTAAATTATAAGGTTTTTGAGCCGTCAAAAACTTTGTGAAATTACATGCTGGACGGAGAATAGTGTAGGTATGGCGTTTGTTAACACGCTTTTATTAGCTTGGTATGTATGTATCTATGTATCTATGTATCAATGTATCAATGTAACAATGTATCAATGTATCAATGTAACGGAATCTTTAAACGTGATTTTCACCCACTTCAAAACGTTGGATTTATTTGAAACTTTGCACACTTATCAAGGACCGATGACAATGCAATAATTTAAACAGTTTGTCCCATTATCCTTACCATTAAAGCGTGTTTTTTAGTTTTTAGAACTACAATTTATTTTTTTGTAGAGTGAACATTGTCATACTTGACTTATTCAGCGCATTGAAAACGTTTACAATTATGAATTAATCGATTATCTAAGACATTTGATTTTATGTTTTGTCACTAAATATGTAGATTCTAACTGCCTTCATCAATTTGACTAATTATGTATACTGTCAGAACTAAATGTCTATTGACTGCAAATCGAATCCATCAAAATACACGAAAAAATTAAGAGTAAGTAGAAGGTATAGTCTTGTCAATATAGACATTTAAATTTAGAATAATTCGCTGAAAATTTTTGCCATAAAATTATAACCAAAAGTTTTCATTGGCCCTACGCCGGCAAAAATAAATCATGGTTCAACGGTATGAAAGGTAAATATTACCGTAAACGTAGGTCAGACAAAAATGTTAGGTCATGCAATTTTCTACATTATCAATATTTTGGGAGCCGAGTCACCCTGGACCCTAGGGAAATATCCTTTTCGATTCCCTACACGTGGCCCCCGGGTGGCGCTAATCAGGTGAAACACTGGTGGCAGGCTTGTACCTACCTAACCTACCCGGCAAAGACATACCGCCAAGCGGCCTAGCCGTGTTCCAGTATGATGCCCGGTGCATACACGAAAGGCTGCCCCGCCAACTTTTGAAAAATCCTGATATGCACCATCGTGCACGTGTCGCCGTAGGTTGCCAGCGTGGAACCGCATATCACTTCCTTCTCCACTCCTTCTTTCACTCACAGCAATAATGCCAAGTAACAAAAGAAAAAAGCTGAACAGCGGCAGCACTCACTCTCACACAAGCTGATCCTCAGCAGTCCATCACCACCTTTAGATTGAAAAATCAGCACTTTTGTTCCTTTCGGAGATGCAGATCGGATGTCCATCGGACGAGGCGTACCTATCTTACCCAGGATTTTTCCTGGAAAATACGAATAGGTTCAAGCCACGCGTAGGTGTATGCATGTACGCCCGTTATGACATCTGCTATCGGCATCTCCGTGACCTTGAAGACTCAAATAACTCAGTTTAACGGGCCCTGGACTAGACTGGATGAGATCATCTATGCCTGTGTCACCGATCGGATCGTATGGAAGTAGAAAACGTGTTGCGTCGACCCCAAGTAACATGGACAGGGACAGGAAGATGATGAAACTACCCATCTGAGAAATATCAGCTTCATGATGAGAATTTCTACAACTTATCTTTACAACCCCAACCCCCTTTTTGGGGCAGTTAAATAAAACAAATTATCCACACTTTTGTTATCCAGTTATTTGTTGTTAACTTTTCTGCCGCAAAGTTTTAAGCGAATTGGACGCCATAATAAAAACTAACCCCCAACCCCATTTCTCCCCCTTCGTGTTTAATGAAAAAAATAGTAGTCTATGTCCTCCCCAGGGTCTCAAACTATCTCCATTCAAAATTTCATCTAAATCGGTTCAGCGATTTAAGCGTGAAAAGGCAACATACAGACAGACAGACAAGTTACTTTCGCATTAGTATGGATGCTCGTAACATTCAAAACCACACAATCGCGCTAAAAGAAAATTATTAGCGCAAGACGTCACACGCTGCTCTGACCCCACCGACCGATTTAAATTATTATTTTGTACCAATTGTTTACCTAAACATGGTGCTACAAAGTAAACGGGAAATATTTATGCGTAGGAGTGAAAGCGATGCCGTTCAGCGTAACATGACAGTACGTCGCCGAGGCTAAAATAAATTTACGGGAAGAAAGGCGTAATAGCTTGGTACAGGATAAAATCTCTTGTGATTACTTCGTATTAAGTGTTTACAGTTTTTTGATATAATAAATTTATTTTAAAAAACGTAGTTAAATAATTATATTACTGTTCCTCTTTGTTTATAAATTTAGTGTAAATATGTTTGTGTTATGTTTCTTAGAGTAATGCAATAATACATAACTTAGTTGTAAGATAATTTTCCATGCAATAAAGCAGTTATTGTCATTTATTCTAAAGAAATATTAATAAAAAAAACAGTAACAAATTGGAGTGATAGATTGATACTCAGAGAAGCCAAAAATCAAATAACGAAAGGGCATAACCGGCGATTACCGCTATATTGCCCAGGGCCTTATGTTTGCAATAAATTGAATTTGAATTTTCTAACGTATGCCATTCACATCTATAGTGAGGCCATCGAGAGGCACGGGGAAGCGCTTGCCGTCTTCCTTAAACATTTCGACAGAGTCTGGCACGAAAGCCTTATTGGTAAGCTTCCTTCCTTCGGTCTGTCTAGTGGTATGTGTGATTGGATTGCAGAATTCCTGAGGGATCGGTCAATCCGAGTGGTTATCGATGGCTGCTCATCCAGTCAGTTACGTATTAACGCCGGAGTCTATTATTGGTTGGTGCTTTTAGCAACATTGTTCTTGCTGCACATTAATGACCTGCTTAAACTCGGAACCTTTGGTATCCAGACGGCAGGGGAGACCTTGGTTGAGCACTTGAACCTGTCCATGGAACCAGTCTCCGAATGAGGCGATGCCAATCTGGTCAGTTTCCATACTGCTAAGACTTAGGCGTGTCTTTTTTCCGCAAAAAAGAGCCAAATCCACCCGGCTTCATCTTTCCGTGGTATAACCGTGCTGATAACTGACCATCTCGATCTTCTTGGTGTCACGCTAACATGGACCCTCAATTTTGATCCATTCATTGAGGCAAAGGCTCAGATCAAAAAAATAGGGGATCCATCCAAAGGCGAGACGGTATTTCACGTCTGTTAACTGCTGCTCAACCTGTATAAAGTGCAAGTTCGGTCATGCATGGAGTATTGCTCTCACCATTGGGACGAATCTTCCAAATACCAGATTAATAAACTTGAATCGATTGACAAATGGGCCGAGAGGCTTATCGGCAACAATGCACTGGTCGACACAATGCTGCAGAGTCTTGAACATGGATACCAAGTTGCCAGCATGTCGGTTTTTTATCCGTTACATTTCGGGGAGTGTACGATGGAACTGCAAACTTTGATTCCACCTAGCCCTTTCCATCATCGGAAAACAAGACGTACCGCAATGTGCCATCGGTACATGGTAGACATCCAACCCATACGCACAGAGCGTTTTGCAAATACTTTTATTGGGCGTATAGCTAAGGAGTGCAATTTCATGCCGGAGTATTTCTTTCCTGATAGCTATAAGTTAGGGGTCTTAAAGTCAACTGGGAATAGATTACTTCTAGGTAAGCGTTCTTCACCGTCGACCAAATCATTGCTATCAGGCGAGATAATAGTCAAAAGCGAACATATGAAAAAAACATTAACATTAAAAGCGGGATATTTACCATGTTTACTGTTTGTTGCGAGTTCCCGATATTTCGCTGCTGTTGCAAGCACCATGATCACGGATAAACTGAAAGTCTTTGCGGGTAGGTGTTTATGAGGAGACAAAACGGTCTACCCTCTTTCTTGTTCGTTTTTTGCACTCAGTATCGCTACCATTGTCACTCACAACTCGATTCTGTTCCCGACACACGAAACTCACTGTGTCCGATCGCGAACTTTTTTCGGCACTTGCAACAGCACCGAAATATCGGGCACTCGCAACAAACAGTAAACATGGTAAATATCCCGCTTTTAGTGTTAGTGTTAGTGACCATGACAGTTTAAAAACTTATAAAAAAAAAAACCTGAAAACCTTTTAAAACATCGAATTTAATAATCAGTTGATCCGGAATGGTGAGAAAGATGAAGATTTTTGATATTA
Source organism: Orthosia incerta (assembly GCA_948252205.1). NCBI lineage: Eukaryota > Metazoa > Arthropoda > Insecta > Lepidoptera > Noctuidae > Orthosia > Orthosia incerta. The sequence continues at coordinate 26,640,526 of OX411746.1, forward strand.
TTTTCATAATAGTGTAGGTACCTAAAACCTCTACCAATTTACACCTTTATGGGATTTATTGAAAACTGAAATGCCTATTAACACTGGACTATAGATTCCACATTCTTGACAGAAATTATTAAGGTAATATATTCCACAGCCTTGTAATGAACTAAAATAGTCATAGGTCACTATTTAACTTAACATTATCAAACAATGCTTGTTTAGTAAATAATTCATCGACTTGTGTTGACAGGAATCCGTCTAAATGTATTTCTCATTGATTGACATGTAAAAGTGTTTGAACAAAACAAACTTACAGAAAATAAATCATTTATCATATGTAGGCCTTTTCAGAATTTTAGCGCAGCGTTATTTTCTTACAAGGATCACTGCCCATGCTAAGATGACTTTTTGGTCTCGCACGGGGTATTTATTTTTCATGTTTTTTTTGGCTTATAACGTGTCTCCTGTGCGGGTCACAAATAAATATTTTTTCATTCTTTCTTAATAACGATGCTTGTGAGGAAATACATAAATTACTGGGTACCCGAAATTGCGATTTTTTGTAATAGTTTTATGTAACGTAATGAAAGAGGCCAATGGTCCCTGAAACATAGGTACTGTTACCTAACTCAGGGGTCAGGGTTTCATTTTCAGGGTCCGTAACCAAAGGGTAAAAACGGGACCCTACTACTAAGACTCCACGATCCATCTGTTTGTCTGTCTGTCTGTCTTTCAGTCTGTCACCTATATTATAGTATGGTAAAAAATTTCACAGATGATGTATTTCTGTTGCCGCTATAACAACAAATATTAAAAACAGAATACAATAAATATTATAGTGGGGCTCCCATACAAAAAACGTGCTATTTTTGCTTTTTTTAGGGTTCCGTAGCCAAATGGCAAAAAACGGAACCCTTATGGAATCGTAAGTAGTTTTTTTTGAATACGTCATAAATCGTAAACCGCAATTTACCTAGTACGGAACCCTTCGTGCGCGAGTCCGACTCGCACTTGGTCAGTTTATTTTGTATTTTTTTATGCAAATAAATAATTTATTTATTTATTAGTTGCGAATACAAAATAATAATATTTTATTATATCATTTCTAGCTTCTGCCCGCAGCTTAACCCGCGTGAAAAGTTTATTATTATCCAAAGGGATAATAATAAACGTTATTATTATCCAAAGGGATAATAATAAACTTTTTACCGAGTTAACAGGGATAAAAACCATTTTTGCATGATACAAACTTTCACACTTATAATATTAATTGGATTAGCTATAGACTATGTCTACATCTCTTTTTTTTCATCTTTCCTATCGCAGGTAAGCTGGAAGAGATTTCTATAGAAATAAGCATTACCTATGTACCTATTTTTCTGTTTCTTCTTCTTGTCTGTATATTATGTGTGTGTGCATAAATGGTTAAATAAATAAAAATTTATAAATAAATATTATAACTCATTTAAAAATACGGTACTATCCTAATAAGGTTCATAAGAATAGATAAAACAAAACATGTTATCCGGAAATTATGTGTGTGCCTAATTACAATCCGGAAAACTTAAAATGGTACTTCAGTATATGTTTTTGTATGAACTCAAACATTTTAGATAGAAAAACGTCTAAATTAAAATTTTCTTTCTTCAGGTATTCTTCGTGTTACGAAAAAAGTTCAACCAAGTAAGCTTCCTGCATATTTATCACCACGCTGGCATGTGTATATTAATATGGGCTGCAACCACTTATTATCCAGGTTAAAATCTTATTTATATAATACTTACTTTACATATATTATATACTTGTGGCTCTGTAAGTTATAAACATCGTGAGTCTGTCCTTTTTAACCGACTTTCTAAAAAGGAGGAGGTTCTATGTTCGACTTCTTGAATGTTTTTTTTACTGTTTTTTTATGTATGTTCACCGATATCTCCGTCAATTGTGAGCCGATTTTGGAAATATTTTTTTTTGTTTGAAAGGGTATGTTCCGAAATTGGTCCCATTTTAATTTGGTGGAGATCTGATGAAGAACTTCTAAGATATACAACAGAACTCTTTAATAAATAACGGCAAATCTCTCGGGACTGCTGCAATCGCATGTCTGTTTATTGTTTATACCATTTCATAACATAACATCACGCCAGTGCGGTCTTAAGAAGTAAGCAGATCTCTCATTTGATCGGTTTTGTTCAAGTTTCATGATATTGGAGTTATCTATTCTGGAGTTATAGGAAACTTATTAAACAACTTGCCTATTAGGTAGATACAACTTAAAAGTGAAAAATAAAAAATAACTTTTTTACAAAAATATACTACCGACTTCCAAATAAGAAAACTACAAAGCGAAAAATAACTTATTTTTGGAAGTCGGTGTCCAAAACACAAAAAATGCTACCTACGAAAGACACCGACTTCCAAAAATAAGTTATTTTTGGAAGTCGGTGTATTTAAGTATTTTTTTGTAAAAAAGTTTTTTTTGTTCGATTCAGTTATTGAAAATTTTAAAAATGCTGAACAAATAGTGTGCCTTAATAATTGTAACAAAAAAAATATCCATATTATTATCGAAACTGCTTATTAAATAACATGTAGTGGAGAACAGCTGGACATACGGAAGCATTTTGCCCCAAGCTGAAACGGAGACGATTCGCTCGCGCTTCGTGCTCACGCATCTAGCTGTTTACAGCGGTTTCATAGGCGTAATATCTAAAAAAATCCCACCGAAACGTACCGAAGTAAAAAGTTTCCTATGTCCTAATTCACGCCAAAAATGGTCTACCGGTTTTCCGAATTTCATGTTAATCCGCGATTTCATCGTATCCGAATTTCTTATTGATAATAAGGTCTGTGGCTCGTCTTGAATGATGTCCTCTTGCATAAAATTATCATGATAATAATTTTCTTTATCTCAATTAATTTGGGGTAAAAGCAACATGTCTTTTTCTTCCATACATTTCAATTAGTAGTCATCTCAAAGTTACGTTTTCTAGCCATGACATCTTTTACAAAAACTATTATCAATACCTTTTACTTGATTTTCTAAAAATATATGTTTTCATCAAACAATGGGGAAAAAGTTAAGTATAGCTTCCTCATATTTCCTACCTATAAATAATGTCATTCCCTGCTAAATCATTGAAATATCTCTATTTTCAGGTGGACACGGTACGCTGATTGGTGTGATCAATTCATTTGTTCATGTTGTGATGTACACATATTACCTATTGACGGTAGCCGTACCAAGCATCAAGAATGCCATTTGGTTAAAGAAATATGTCACACAGTTGCAAATTGTCAGTATTTTTATATTTTTTACGTATTTTCACCTATTTTTTCTACTGCTGGGCCCATCCTATAACTTTCCAATCTTCCCAATGTGTGTTTCTGGGCCTCCTAACGTGACGACACCCGTTATTAGACTCTCATTTTGATCAGCTGCTACCAAAGAGATAAGCTATGTTATTTTTTTCTATATTAATAAAAACTAAGGTTCTTAATAATAACTTACAATCTAGCCTTAATAGGTTAATAAGCAATTTAACTCTAACTTATTACTATATTGTATAAATAATGTTATGACTAAGAATAGTGTCAATTTGCACTTTTATACAGTTCGGTAGCACTTTCTTAGAGTCTGATACGTTAAAAACACTTATTTCACGTATATCACAGTTTTGTTTGCTATTATTTTTTCACTAATTATACACTACACTAACTCCAATGGTTTCGTTATCTTTAGCCTACGCACTATGTCCGCATTATCTAGCAGCTGGATTGCTTGCACATTCACATGTAGATGAAGTTTGTGTTCGTGGGCTTCAGCAAAGTTTTGAATAACGGTGGTGATGAGTTTCATTTTAAGGTCGCGGTGAAGGTCGTCATTTCTGATGTACCATGGTGCATTAACAGCATCTCTGAGTACTTTATTTTGAAATTGTTGTATAATTTTAACATTGCTATGTTTAGTACAGCTCCATAGTTGGATACCATACGTCCAAATTGGCATAAGAATATGCTTGTATATTATAATTTTATTGTGTATTGATAGACAAGATTTCCTTTCGGGTAACCAATACATATTTTTGTACCGTATATCGAGTTCCTGTCTTTTCTTTTTGACGTGAGATTTCCAACGCAACTTAGCGTCAAGAGTTATGCCAAGGTATTTGACTGTATTTCCATAAGGCACTTGCATGCCGTTTATATAGACTGGGTGGTAATCGCAGTGTTTAGTAGTGAAGTCAATGTGAATCGATTTTGACTCATTCAGTTTGATCTTCCACTTTTGTGTCCAGTCGTAAACTTTGTTCACAGCTATTTGGACTTTTTCTACTGCTTCTTTGTGGTTTGAACCAATAGCCATGATAGCAGTATCATCAGAAAAGGTCGCTTTGGTGTTGTTTTCCAGCTCTGGGATATCACATGTGTATACCAAGTACAGGATTGAGCCTTACACACTTCCTTGTGGTACTCCGGCATTAATTGTTTTTAGCTCAGAAAATGCGTCCTCTTTCCTTATCCTAAACATTCTGTTGCTTATTTATGACTCTAGAATATCTGAAAATTCGGGAAGCATGCGTCTGAGTTACTATATCAGACCCTCATGCCAAACTTTGTCGAAAGCTTGTGCGACATCTAGAAATACGGTGGCACAGACTTGCTTGATTTCGAGCGTTTTTTCGATGTTTGTTATTCTGTGTACCTGGTCTATGGTATACGGAATAAGGTCTTTTTGTTCTTTAATTTGTTTTAGTCGTTTTAATAAGAGTTTTTCAAACAGTTTTGATAATACTGGCAGCAAGGAAATGGGTCTATAAGATGATACTTCATGGGGTGGTTTCCCAGACTTCGCAATCATAATGACTTCAGCAACTTTCCATGGCCCAGGTACATGTTTTAGCATAAATGCAGCGTTAATAAGTCTGGTCAACTTATATATGGCTTTGCGCGGGAGGTGTTTTAGAATTTCTCCTGTTATGAGGTCATAATAGGTCACCCAGAGGTTTCTTCGAGCTTATGTTGTTTTTAATTTCTCTCACAACTTCTTTAGGAGTTACAAGCCGAATTCTTTGGTTTTGTGATACATTTTTACCCTCAGATATTTCTATGGAACTTTTATTGGGTAAACCGCTTACCGTTACCGCTTTTTGTTCATTGCTTATGGCCCATTTTCCATCGCTGTGGAATCAGTGACAGTGATAAACAGCATAATCGGCCTTTTTAGTTTTTCTGTAGCTTTCCAAAGATTGTAATCCGTTGATTGGTCGTTGGTTAGCTGCACAAGGTTGGATTTCATTGTTACATCCTAAAATTGTATAATTTTCCTCTTTAATTGTTTAGTTAGGTTATTTAATAGTATTTTATCCCGCGGGCACCTATTATGCTGCCAGCGCTTTCTTTGTTTTCTTTTCTCTGATAGTAAATTCACAATATCCTTATCCTTATCTAGATCAAGCGCAAAGCTGTCCCAGTCTGTAGACTTGTTAACCAGAGTTAGATGGTATTCTCTTAAACTAATTTTTTGACTGTCTTAGTATAATCGGGGAGTTATCCGAATTCATAAGAAACTAATCCTCCAAACTAACATAATTGGTGGATATGTTTTAACATATGAAAATGTATATGAGATCCGGTATTTTCTGATGATCATTTGGCCAGTATGTTGGTTTGACCGTGCTCATAACTTCACAATGTGTTTCTCTAACTGCATTTAAGAGCTGTCTATGTCTAGTTATTTTTAGTGTGTTAGTCATTTAAGTTTTTTTTTTTTTATTTGTGATGGGTTTGCTCTTGACTCTAGTCTAGGTCAAAGGTGACAGAGACAGAGTCGACGATGGAGCGAGCTTACCCAGAAGAAGCCTGTTCACTCTAACTTTGAAGAGATTCGGGTTGAATGCGTTCGGAAACACAGACGCAGGTAGTGAGTTCCACTCATTCGCTGTGCGCATTATGAAGGATGTTTGGAAGCGCTTGGTGCGTATTGGTGGAATGGCAACAAGGTAAGGATGGTAACTTGCAGTGCGTCTAGATGTCCGATGGTAGAAGGGGGCTGATGGGATGAGGTCGTGGAGTTCTTGAGCACACTCACCGAAGTACAGTCTGTAAAAGACCGACAAGCAGGCAACCTTGCGGCGATGAGCCAAGCTGTGTAGCTTGGCATCCGCCAGCTCAACGTCGCCAATGAGCCTCTTGGCTCTGCGTTCCACCGAGTCAAGCGCGGCAAGCTGATACTTAGCTGAGCCATCCCAAAGGTGGCTGCAATACTCCATGCAGGATCGGACTTGCGCTTTGTAAAGGGTTAAAAGCTGTCCAGGCGTAAAGTATCGCTTCACTCTATTTAGGATGCCCAGCTTTTTGGCCGCAATTTGAGCTTTGTACTCAATGGAGGCGCCGAAGCTGAGGCTGGATGTCAACTCCATGCCCAGGAGCTGGAGCCGATCAGTCACAGGAACAGACGCACCCCGAAAAGTAGGAGTTTGATCGAAGATACTCCTTTTTGCGGTAAAAAGACACGCCTGTGTTTTGGTGGCGTTAAAGGAGACCAGATTGTCATCACCCCACTGGGAGACAAGGCTTAAGGTCAAATCTGTCCTTTCCACCATAGCCTCTCTCAAGGAACGAACTTCATCCACGCTGGTTCTTGCGCTGGACAAGTATCTCTCTGCAACAGTACTGTCATCTGCGTACCCATTATTACCAGGCTGAAGTAGGTCATTGATGTGTAGCAGGAAAAGAGTTGCAGAGAGAACAGACCCCTGAGGTACTCCGGCATCAATAGCCATGAAGTCAGAGGAGCAGCCGTCAATGACCACTCGGATCGACCGTTCATTGAGGAAGTCTGATATCCAGCTACAAAAACCAGCGGGGATGCCATAAGCAGGAAGCTTACTGAGTAGACCTGCGTGCCAGACCCTATCAAAGGCCTTCGAGATATCAAGCGAAACAGCAAGTGCTTCGCCGTGTCTCTCGATGGCTTCGCCCCAGCAGTGCGTGACATACACAAGAAGATCGCCAGTTGACCGTCCCTGGCGAAAGCCATATTGACGGTCACTGAGGAGATTTTTGTCTTCAAGGTAGGTCAGCAACTTACTGTTCAGTACCCTTTCCATAACTTTGGACAAAATGGAGGTAATGGCGATCGGACGGTAATTGGCAGGGTCTGCACGGTTGCCTTTTTTGGGCACTGGTTGCACATTTGCAAGCTTCCAGGATTTCGGTACCGTTCTTTTTACAAGAGAGAGGCGGAACAAACGAGTCAACACAGGAGACAGTTCTGGCGCACACTGCCTCAGCACTCTCGCTGGGATGCCGTCAGGCCCGCTGTTCACGTCTAGACTGCACAATACTCTCCGGACCTCTTTGGCGTACACAGCGATCTCCGGCATGGAAGAGTCATAGTGAGGTACAGTAGGTGGTTGCTTGGAGCCAGCGTCCAGACGTGAATTGCCAGCAAAAAGAGATGCAAATAAATTTGCTTTGTCTCTCGCAGAGTGAGCCAGCGACCCATCAGGTTTCAGCATCGGAGGTAAAGTGGGCCGACAGAAATTCGTTTCGACCGCTTTAGACAGGGACCAAAACTGTTTACTACCCGGAGGGTGCGATGCCAGCTTGGCCCCAATACGTCCAATATGGTCAAAACGTGCCCGACGCAGAACCCGCTTGCAGAACTTGGCGGCAGAATTAAAGGCTCTTTTTTTCGCGCGAACCCTACGCGCTCTAACTTTGCGGTCGCGGGCCCCGACCCAGGCTTGGGCGGCAAACTCTTTTCCGTCCTCAGCGAGGGCGCATTCAGCATTATACCAAGGTCGGGATTTGGGACTGAGCGGAATGACGGAGAATGGAATGAAATATTCCATTCACTGCCGAATCACATCCGCAACCGCGTCCGCACAGCTCGAGGGGTCACCCGAGGAGAAACACACATGCCGCCAAGGATAAGACGCAAAAAAGTGCCGCATCTCGTCCCAGTCTACTGACTCGTATTGCCATACTCACCTCGTGCCTCTAGGGCTCTCATCTGGAGGAGAGCAAGTCGAAACGGATTTCACTAGACAATGGTCAGACGTTCCCAGCGGGGCTGAGACCGACACCGAATGACTGTCCGGATCAGTTGTCAGGAGAAGATCTAGGCAATTGGGTGTATGGCCGTCAACGTCCGGTACCCGCGTTGCCACATTCACCAGCTGGGTTAGATCTAGCGAAAGATAAAACTTGCGCGCCTCTAACCCGGCATGGTCAGTTTTCCGGTATGGGAACAACCACTCTTTATGATGGGCGTTAAAGTCCCCCAGAAAATTAAGCATCGCTGTTGGGTACCGTTGCTGGGCTATGTCAGCCGATTCCACGAGGCAATTAAAAAGCGCTGTCGTCTCCTGGTCACCGGAGTGCGATCGGTAGACGCCGATGTAGAGAGACTTCTCCACGCCAGTGTCCACAAGTAGCCATATGGCAGAAAAGCCCGATCTCTCAAAGCAACGGAGACGACGACAACAAATGTCATCGCGGATGTACACACAGACTCCAGCTTGCTTCTTGAACTTGTGTTCAAGAGAGTAACCCGGGTAGTTGAGGTACGCCACTTCCGACGGGGTAGTTATCTTCGTCTCCGTTAGGAAAAACAGGTGCGGCTTCTCGGTCTCGAGGTGGTGGTGGACCGGATCGAGATTAGAGTGCAGCCCCCTGATGTTAGTGAGGTGCACTTTTAGTGGGAGGAAGTGCAGCCGTTGTTTCACCTTATTCTTCTTTTTGTTGCTCATTTTGTGTTAGAGTTTTTTGGGGAAAAAGTCGAACTGTCGAGGCGCTGCTCAGTGAACCAAGTGGAACACTGGAGCTAACCCAACCTATGGGGAACTCATTTGGAGACTGCGGGGACGCCCGAAGCCCCCCGGATATGGCCACCGGGTCCTCCCTTCCAGTCGCCAGCTGGCACGGTGGAGCATACCGGGATTTTTCGCGAGTTGGCGGGGCAGCCTTTGGCACGTGGCTGCTTCTCTTAATATGATTATTAAGAGAAGCTGCTTGGTGCTGTATTCTAGCATCTCTCGAGTCGTTTGTCAAATGTAGTAATACATTTTAAAATCTGATTTATCTTTTCTTCTAGATTTGAGGGTTGTGTGCCTTGTTTTGCAGCCTGAGCATAGGAAATACTTTTGGTGGCTTGAACAGATTTAACAGTTGACTGGACACCTTCTTTCCGTGTGTGTTGGTCAGGATTCCCTATTGTAGAAAACTGTTGGACTGTTGGCTGAAGTTTCTTTTTTATGTTTTTGTTTTTCATCATTTACATCTCTTTGGCTACTTCACACCCTCTGTGGCTTACCCCACCCAGCCAACTAGGCTGGGTGGGGTAAGCACAGTGGACTCATTTCGTTTTCTCTTGTGGAGATTTAATACATTCGGCTGTAAGGTGCTTGCCAGTGCATTTTACACACCTTGGCTCTTTTTTAGAGTATTTATGAGTATTCCCATTCGCCTGGCATCTCTTACACTGTGGAATGAGTTTCGGATTTTTGAGAGGGTGTATTTTAATTTTACACCCTAAAATGTGTTTTGTTGCATATTGATGGGTCCTACGTATAAGGGCCAATGCAACAATTTGACAATTTCCACTTTTTTGTTTTAAATGCTTCCTTTTACTCTAGTTGACAACGTGCACTAATAAAAATACATATTTATATGTGAAAATACTATTTTCAGCAGCAGTAAAAGGGCTTAAGTAACACAATTTCAAGCGTATAAAGGCCAAACGGTTGTTCGGGAATTGTACGCGGGGAGATCCCGTGTCTTTGTTTACTTCAACGGCCAATCAGTCACTTAGAGAAAGAAATGCCTTGGTCTAAAATCAAACAAGTTCGTGGCAGTAAACATGAACCATATATTCTGTTTTACAAATTGGATCTATCTTACGATGATTTAGAAAACCACATTAGGGTTTCTGGTCTGTCTGTTAGAACAAGAAGACAAATGGCTGATGGATCTACGGAAATACTCTTAAAACTATATTTCAATCAGTTGTTACCAAAACATCCATCCAAAAACAAAATACTTAATTGATTTATGTCGTCATTCAAAAATAAAATACTTAATTGAATAGTATTACGAAAATTTTGTGGCAAGTAAGGATATGTACCTGGGTGACAGAACTCTGCTCGGCTGAAAATAGAGAAAATGACGTTTTCTAACAATGACACCTAGCTAGATCGATTTATCGCCGCAGAAACCCCCTGCATACTAAATTTCATGAAAGTCGTTGGAGGCGTTTCAGAGATTCAGATTATATATAAGTAAGTAATAATTTCTTTGCTGTACACACAACAAATAATTGTCAATATATAAGGCATGTTAAAAATTATTAATAATACAGCGCGTCATGTTTGTCTTAGATAATGGCATGCAAATATTAATAATAGAATAAAAATCAAAATAATTAATCTAAAATATCATATCATATACCCAAAAGATTTTAAAATGTCGTGTAAATGTTAAAAATATCATTCTAGCATGTCAAAATAGAAATATTAAAAAAAAATATTACAAGTCCAGCATTAAATTATTAAAAATGTCAAAAATACAAATTAGTATAAAAATTATTAATATTTTTCATTTAAAAACTCATTTATATTATAATAAGCCTTATCTGCTGAGAACTCTTGAACAATTTTTTTGAATTTAATAATTATATACAGATAATTATACAAGAATTGCTCGTATAAAGGTATTAGATTCAATGATTATTACTTGTGATTAAATTCATTAGATTCAATGATTACTATTGATAATGACGACAGTGGGTGATTTTGTTTTGTTTTTGAATAAGTGTATTTTTTTTCCTCCATTTTGCGTAGTGAGGTTGTATTTTTAAAATTAGTAGGTTATAACCGTTTGTTTGTTTACCTTTATTTTTTTGCTGCAACGAATAGGGTATAGGTTGAATCTAGGTTAAACAAATTATTGATCAAGTTCAATGTGATTTCGGGAGGTTTTTAAACATTAAGTTTTGATTATTTGATTACAGAAACTGCGATAATTCTTTAGATAAAAAGTAAGTTATCTTCAAAATTAATTTATGCCAAGTAAATCGCCCGAAATGACACTTTGGCCTGTTTACTAGTTTTTTTCATTATAATTAAAATTTAAAAAATCACGCATAAAGGCATATCTACATTAATTTAAAAACGTATATGTGTACATAAATAAATCTATACATAGATAAATCTATTTATTTAAAATAACGAATATATGTGTCATAATAATTTTGAAAAGTTTCACAAACAACAGTAGAAGCATGTAAAAAATATGTCAAATCGAAACTTTGAGAGCCACTATTATAGAGGTCCTACTACATAGGACCCATCGATATATTTTATTGACATCTTCGTCATTATGAAATGAAAAGACGAACACATTGAGCGGTTCTTTACTCTTCTAGCTCAACTAGTGGTCAAGATTTTCTATTTTAAGATCTTGCGATATTAAATCATCTTTGATTCGATCTGGCTGGCAAGAAGAATGTAACTTTTTCACTACTGCTCTTATTGGCCTAGCCTGTTTGTTTTCATATGTGTGCTAATGATAGTCTTTCTCTGTTAAAAACCTAGCAATCGCTCTATAAGAGTCATCAGTTTTAGCGTTGATCTTCACACAGTCTCCATTCATCATTTTGGCGGTGAATGATTCAGTTGGTTGGGTTTCAGTCAGTGAGTCGTAAAACATTTGGTAGCTCTTAGCTCCGTCTATAATGATTGGCGGTGGTGGACGCACTTTTTTGACCATGTCTGTTCTTTCTCCAATGATTTTTGTTGTTGGGCGTTCGTTCCTGGTTGTTGTGAGGGAGTAAGGGAAAAAATTAGCTTCCTCTTTTCCTACTTTTGGCCCTTATCCACTCAGACTGAGTGGATAAGGGCTTTAGCGAGTTTTTCCTCGTCTGTGCAATACTCGACGTTTCCTTTTTCAGACTGAGCAAATCGTATGTTGATCTTAGCTTCCAACTCCTTGAGGCCATTATTTCCTTGTTCCTTGCTTGTTCTGGGATTTTCATTTGGGTGGCTTTGTAGCTGACACAGAAGGCTTTGTATTTGGACCTACAAATCATTAACAAGAAGCGCCAGCTTTTCTCTTTCTGATTTTTCTTAGATGTAGCTTTTACAGATCATATTTAATTTTTAATTTTGTTGGCGAAATTGTAGGGTAAATAGGCACAACACCTTCACAATTGACTGATTGCACTGTTACCACTATAATTAATAAACAACTGGGTCACCGCGGCGATCTTGACCAACCGATTTCGCAACACGGCGACGAAAGCGTTATTTTGATGCGCCAGCGAATTACGCTTACGATAGGTATACGACCGTTCTCGATAGAAGTCAAACAACAACTGTGAACACTATATATGTTATGACGATAAGCTTCTTTAAAGAGGCTAAATTTATTTAGAAATCGAGGCAAATTCCTGTTTTTGAAAGCCTTGATTTAATCAAACCTTCTTACAAGATTTTCAAATAACTAATTGTATGACATATAGGAAAAATAGTACTGAGTACGACTGTTGATGACTAGAAAGGTTAAAAAAGATAGAAGATAACATTGTGTATAAAAGATTGTGGTTAGAAAAGAGGAGTCGATCTGACGGCAAATAGATGTATGAAGTAAGAAAAGGCTATGCCGATTAATTTCAAGATAATTGGGCAAGAAGATATTACAAAATCATGATAACGAACATAGAAAAGATTTTTAATTTATTGATAGTAGTGATAACAAGAAAAAAAATATACCTCAAAACAAAACAGTTTTAAAATAATTAAATATTATGAAAAACATACTGTTCAAATTGTTGGTATCAATCTCATAATAGACATTTTACAACACACAATTTGATATAAAACTGGATGTACACATTTATTTATTATCATTTTCAGGTGCAATTTTTCTGGTGTGTAGTTCACATGACTTTCTTAGTCTTCAAGACTGACTGCGAATACCCCCGTTGGACCAGTGCTGCGTTCTTACCTCAAAACCTATTCATGCTGGTACTCTTTATTGACTTCTACATCAAAACGTACATCAAGAAGCCTAGAGAACAACTTCAAGCACAAATGAACACTACCAAAGCAAGCAATCAAACTAAGAACAAAAGAAACAACGATGACACGAATAATGAGGTTCCAAAAGCTAAAATTGAAAATGGCGTCAATAAATTTAATGATGAGAATATCAACGATGCTAAAAATTATCTCAAAAACGATTTAAATAAGCTTGTGAACGTTAGTGATCTTTCATATACTAACAAAAATAATGAATTTAGTGAAAATGTTAACATTTTTGAAAATGGTAAAGAAAAATCAACATGTGGGTCTGGCAAATGCAAAATTAATTGCCATAGACATTATAAGAATGAATAATTTTATAAGCGTAACTTAATATATTATTTAGATATTGTTAATACGATAACATAATTTTATATAGCTCAATATAATAATATCCTATACTATTAACGAGAATTGTTTGTTTATACCTATATATAATCACGTTCTCAAAAACGGTTCGACGATTTCGATAAAATTTGTAATAGTTGTTTGCCGGGGTGAAAAATCTATCTAGATTGGTCTCATATCCTGGAAAATTCGTTATCCTCGTATTTTTATGAAAACAGAAATAGGCAGCGCAATATGTTTTGTAATTTCGCCACTGATGCTGCTGTGTCTGATCCACTAATAGTAAAGGCGGTAGCCCACTATGCCCAAGGTTGCAGGTTTGAATCCCAGCTATAAAAAGGTTCTGTTTTTGTTTTTATCTTGTTTTGTATGTTTGTCTCGTTTTGTATGTTTGTATGTTTGCATGTTTGTATGCTTTTATGCTTGAATGTTTGTATCAAGATAAACACAAAAAAAGCAAAATAACTTTTGTTTCGGAAATCGGTGTAAAACATAATAAAAGCGGAAATGGGGTGATGCCAATCTGGTCAGGTTTAATGCTGCTAAAACCCAGGCGTGTCTTTTTTCCGCAAAAAAGAGTCAATTTCACCCGGCTCCAACTTTCCGAAGTGTGACCGTGCCAATAACTGACCATCTTGAGCTGCTTGGCGTTACGGTGACATCGACTCTCAATTTTGGCCCATTCATTGAGGCAAAGGCTCAGTTGGCTGCCAAGAAGCTGGGGATCCTTGCAAAGGTGAGAAGGTACTTCACGCCAGAACAGCTGCTCAGCTTGTATCAAGCGCAAGTTCGATCATGCATGGAGTACTGTTCTTATCTCTGGGACGGCTCTGCCAAATACCAACTTGATGCACTAGAGTCGATCGAAATGCGGGCCAAGAGGCTCATCGGCGATGAGGCATTGGTTAAGTCAAAGCTCCAGAGCCTTGAACATCGTCGCCGAGTTGCCGGCTTGTCGGTTTTTTATCGATTACATTTCGGGGAATGTGCGATGGAATTGCATAATCTAATTCCGCCCAGCCCGTTTCATCATCGGACTACCAGACGTACGGTGATGCGCCATCGGTACATGGTGGACATCCCACCCATACGGACTAAACGTTTTGAAAATACTTTCATTATGCGTACAGCTAAGGAGTGGAATTCCCTGCCGGAGTCTGTGTTTCCCGATAGCTACAACTTAGGGGTCTTTAAGTCAAGAGTGAATAGGTTACTTCTAGGCAAGCGTGCTCCATCATCGGCCACATCATCGCTTACCATCAGGTGAGATGGTGGTCAAGCGCGAGCCTATATAAGATAAAAAAAAAAAAAAAAAAAAAAAAAAAAGCAAGAGGTAACAAAGACACTGACTTCCGAAACGAAAGTTTTTGATGACGGTTTTTTTTTTTGTGAAAAAGATTTTATTTCTATATTTTTAGTTTGAGTACGCCATCACTAAACCACCAATACAAACATACAAACCTACCCTGACACGGATGGGTTAGGTTTAAAGGGGATGTTGATCGTTCATGTTAGGTTACTTTAGGCCCCGCACACGGGGCTCCATCGACTTTGTTGCTTAAACAGTAATCCTAATTACCTACCATACTGATTCTATATTAAAATCAATTTTAACATTAAAATAATTTAATCAAACACATTTTTTACTATCCTGCCCAATAAGTGATGGTCATTATTTAGAAAGCACGGTTAATCTAATTGGGTATTTTTCAAATTGTCTGGGCACTATGAAATTATATTAATATAAATCAATTGGTCCATAACGCATTCACGCAATGCAAAGACATCAAAGCGCATTACAACTAATACACAATAGAAGAACACCAACTTACGTCTTTTTGAGAAAGAAATGTATACACATGTTAGGTCATAAGTGTATATCATGCAGTTTTGGTTTTCATAACAACCCCAATCAATGTCTAAAGACTGATCTACGAATAACTTGCCCTATTGAACTATATTTCTGCCAACCAAAAAACTGGTGATATAACACTATCATCACACTTCACACTAATATCACACTACAATTTTATAAAGGCGAAAGTTTGCGTTTGTGTGTGTTTGTATGTTCTTTACTTCTTCACGCCCAAAGGGCGAACAGAACTGAATGAAATTTGGCAAAGAGATATATTATAGTCAGGCATAACCCATAGGATTATTTTTATCCCGAGAATGTGTTACCTCGGTATAATTTTCGAATAACACGCGGGCGAAGACGCTGGCAGAAGCTAGTTAGTAATTAAAATACAAATATATGTAAACCTTTTAACATTGAATCAATTATCGCAATAATTGTAAAAGAAGTGTATTAGTCGTGCGATAGTTATCGGCCAAGTAGGTTCATAAAATATATAAACGAAACAATAAAACGATGAGGATTCGATTGTTGATGTTGAAATTAAGTTTAGAAAACTAACAGATAATTTTATAATTACTTGAGGAATACAAAAGAAATATTTGAAGTAACTTCTACGGAAGAAGTAAGTTTTTTGGGGACCTCGACGACTTCTGTGCGATCAGCGACGACTTAATAGATGAGGCAAGGTTTTGGTGCAAAAAAAATACATAGGTGTCGTGGTACCACCGCAAGAAGAAGAATAAGAATTTTGAAGAAACGGTTTTAAGTTGTTGAAATGGCGAAGGCTCTTGACGCAGCTTGGCAAGGATATCAGTTGTTGTTCGAAGAATTACCAGGTAAACTAAGTCAATCTCTGTCTCTTCTATTTTCCAACGTGTGTTCACACAATGCTAGTCTCCTCTATTTCTATGTCGTTTATCAACTAAACTCATTCTTCTTCTTCTTCATGAACTTGAAGTTCGTACATTGTTTTTGCAAGTTATAATGTGCGTCACATTGAATGACTGAATCAATTATGATCTAGTCTTGGTACGTAAAATTTATTAGTTATATTAGATTTTTGCATCGAGCGCAAAATGAGTTAATAGACGAGTGCTATGTTGGTGCCCGAGTATTTCTGCACTACATTTAAAAAATCGTCAAATTAACGGTCTTTCTTTGTTTTCGTGTTCATAAGTTTAATTAGCAGTATCTGGTTATGTGTTTCGATGTACTCAATTGTGATATTCATTAACTCGGAGCTTCTGCAAGCATGTTCACACTGAAAATGAGAGCAACCTGTAAAAAAGATTAAAATTCGACGTTACACACAAATTAACACATCATTTATAGGCATTAAATTGTATTAATGGCCGGTATATGCATAGTTTAGGGCAAGTATTTAGCAGAAATACATTGCTGGGTAATTAGAATAACTTCAAACATGTCGCAAGTAGTTATACTACTTAGCTGGCAATGTACTTCTATTAAACATTGTTTATACCGGTCATAATGTGCCAACGTCTAGATTATGTACTTAAAACTTACCTTTGTTGCTAAATATTTATTGTCAGATGCTTCAATCAAAATTTTTTCTACATCCTGAGCTGTGAGCACTTTCGACTTTTTACTCATATACCCATCTGATAGCCGCTCCAGAAGCGATGGAAACTTAGAGTATTCTTTACATCTCCACGTTATCCTTTGTATTAACTGAGCTTTTTAACATTGAATAATATATAGACCACAATGAAGATGGTCTTATTTTTCTGAACATCTCACTGAAATACATTATAAACACACTTTCGGACAGTGATTTTACACGTCTTTCGTGTCATCACTTAACAAAAATTTTCATGAGCTTTTAAATATTTATCCCGCGATTTTTGCGGTTGTCAATTCATTTGCAGCTGTTTTCATACTTTCTGGAGTTGAACTCATATCGTTGTCGCTGACTTTTTCCATTTTACTAAACATTTCTTGCTATATATGAAGTATCAAAGTTTTACAATGGTACAAAATGCGCACAACTTTTTGTTTTTATTTGCACCATGGTTTTATTCAGCCGATTTTTAGTTTCAACCAGTATCTTTTTGATCTAATGCATACATTTCATATTAAACTTAATGAGACATTAAACCTTTGTGGTTAATTTAAATCTATATAAAAATAAAAAAAACAGTGTATTAATGAAAAACTTTACAACCATGAGATTTCATATAATATTTCTGCACTGTTTTGGTTCTAAGCAAAAACTACGTCCTTTGTGATCGGTTTTGTTGTGATGATAACATTACTACTTAGTTGAAAGGAAAATATTTTTCTCACATTAGGTATTACTGCCCCCGTACCATGACGTGTGAAAACTATAATGTTTCGACTGTGAAAAAGGGACAGATGCATACAAGTTTTAAACAATCGGTCCCTTACGCACATTGGAAATAACCTAGCTCTAAGAGATTATGGTCACTCCCTGTACTGATTCTGCCAAGACAGACTATCATCTTCAACACGCAATCCAACAAAATGATGTAAAAATCTTTTAATTTCAATTTCAGATCCCAGAGTTAAAGGATGGTTATTTGTGGCGAAACCTTACCAAACTCTAGCTCTGCTTGGTCTTTATTTAATGTTTGTATTAAAATGGGGACCAAAGCATATGAAGAATCGTCAAGCTTATAATTTAGATAAACTTCTTATAGCGTATAATGCGCTTCAAGTAGTGGCTTGCTTATACGTATTTGTTATGGTAAGTATTCCATGTCGTGTCGTGTTTCATCAATTACTTTTTCACAACATTTGTAAAATAAGATTTTAGTATAAGAAAAATTGGAATCACCTACATTTAATTACCTATATTAATTGGAATGGACGCAATACGTTTTCCTCTTCCATTTCATCTAACTGAATTAAAAATCTGAACTAACTGAATTAAAAAGATATGTTCTGCTTTTTGTTTCTTCCTGTTGTAGTACAAAATGTATAACTTTATATTAAAATATTTACAGGGTATATATTTAGGTTGGGGATGGGATTACAAATGGATTTGTGAACCTGTCGATTTCTCAAATAAACCAAGAGCCTTGGAAATTGCAAGAACCGTTTATTTCTATTATCTGCTAAAACTCATAGATCTTCTAGATACAGTAAGTAACAATAATAAAATATATCTTTCCTCACCTGTTGATGATCCTTTGGAAAAATAAAATACACATAATTTTATCAGATCAAGCCTCCGATCAGGAAAATCAGGCATACAAATCAAATTATAAATACCAATGGGTGTCAACCTATTAATGGATCATATTGAGGTTCATCAGCCAGCCCCTCTTTCTCTTATGATGAGACTCAACTTTTTCTTCTTAGCGTTTTGTTGGCTTCTATAAAAGTTGATGAAAAGTTCAAATGTTCGAAATTCAGACACGGAAACTCCACTCACTTATTGTATTTGAATTTAAATGTTATTTTATAATCATGAAGTAGGCAGCAGTTTGACACAGCAGGTATTAATCGTCTGTTTTCGTTCACTTTATTTAGCGTTGTTTGTATCTTTTTATTTTATGTAATTAATAACGTTGGGCAGTTCTATAGTCGTGACAATATAAACATTTAAGTTTTTCTACAATTCGCATAGAGCTAAAACAAAATTATAAGCAAAATGTCAAAAGTTTTCGTCGGTCTCACGACTGCAAAAAATATATTCAAAGTCAAAGGTTTAACGGCATCAAATGGTAAATGTTACCGTAAAGTAGATCAGATAAATAAATGTTCAATTATCTTCTGATAATCTATACTAATATTATAAAGAGGTAAAGTTTGTGAGTTTGTGGGTTTGTGACGTTGTAAGGGGTAATCTCTGGATCTACTGAACCGATTTTGATAATGTAGCTTTCATCAGTAGAAAGCTACATTATTCCTGAGTGTCATAGGCTATAATATATTTTCATTTTATTTTTTAATTTTCAAAAAAAAATAGAGATCCTTATGAAAATTGCAATAATGTAACTCAAGGTAGCAAAATATTGCCTATAAAATTCATTCTTTGGCGTGCGCTGAGAAAAGTATTGATGATAGATAAAAAATATTAGGTTGATAGGCAGGGCAGGCAGGGTAGGCAGGTAGGGTAGGGTAAGTATGTAGGTAGCCAGTTGACGGGAGTGTATTATATATGTATAGTGTATTATAATCGTATTCCTCCGAATCACCATTCCTGAGAATCCTTTTGAAACATTGAAATTAATAATCCTTTGACCCTGAATGGTGGGATCGATGAGGATGTTTTTATAACATTTATAATAGTGGACCTTTACCCATTTTCAGCTTTATGCGATTTATTGGCAATTAAGTGCTTATTTTGACTATAGATTCCACGCTTTGACAGAAAATATTAAGGTAATATATGCCGCAGCCTTGTAATGTACTACAATAGTGACCTATTAATCTTGACATTATCAAACAATGCTTGTTTAGTAATTAATTTATCAACTTGTGTTAAAAGGAACGCGTCTTAATAACAATTCCTAGTGTGGGGCAACGTTTTTTTTTAAAGGAAAAAAAAAAGATTGATTGTATGGAAATAAATGAGGTGCTACGTATATCTAATTGCGAATTTTTGATCAAAACTGTTGTAGTTTAATTAAAAGTAACGACAGAGGCCTGTGTTTCAGTGGCCTGGCCCCCTGGCTCAGGGGTGAGGGACTCCATTTTGTAATTTTTGAATGCTAATAAACAAGTCACTCACAACTCATAAAATTACCTACGTTTGTTAGGCCTTACACTTATTGTTGACTTTTTGTTGTGTTTTGTTTTTGTTTGTTTGGCCTGAGACAAACGGTCCAGTTCGGTAGTTCCAAATCGAGGTAGAGGTCGTCTTAGTGCCGTAAGGTGGCCGTAAGATTCTTCAAAAAACCGTTGACACCTAGGGGTGTCAACGGTTTTATCATCATCTAGGTGTAATTTTAAAAACGAATGATGGCAATTTATTATTTGCCCAAGGCATAAGATTTTTCTTACAAATAAATGTCTCACTTTGAACCTCTTTAAAGGTTGAATTTCATAAATTACATCATAAAAAGAAGCTATGTGCAGTAAAATACTTCATAAATCTTGATCACCCCCTAAATATTATTTTGGGGATGATGCCGAAAAAAACTAATTGATAATAAAAACCTACTTTATTTTTAAGGTTAGTATTTGAGCCAAATTTCAAGTTTATTAACCCAAGAAAAAAGATTTTCCATACAAACTTTAACATCCCTTAAATCGTCTTTTGGGGATAGTTCCGAAAAAATAATGTTACCTTTATTATTTTGCTCAAGGTATTAGACTTTTCATTCAAACAGATATCCCTCGTTTGCTGACCTACATAAAAAAACACCCCTTAAATCATATTTTAGGAGAAGTAATGAAAAACTTGTAATGACAACCTTTACTATTTGCTGTTAGTATATGACAACTTTCAAATATATAAGACCAACAAATTGCCACCTTTAACCCCCATATGGGTTGAATTTCCGGAAAGAAAAAAAACTCATTGTTTTTTTATTAATCAAGAGCGAAAACCTACGATTTCAGATGTTTCACCTTCCAAACCAAGGAAATTTCATGTACTCGTAAAGTTTCAACCCCGATTTTATTTCCTTAGGGGTACCAAAAACCAATATATCAGTTAATACTTTTTATCAACGAAGAGTGTGAATCTAAAATTTCACGTTTCAAACATACAAACTGTTGAAATTACATACAAACTTTCAAATCCCTTTTTACCTTAGAGGTGGTATTTCTGGAAATAATCAAGAGTTACGCTCTTGATTATGACCTACGATTTCGGATGTTTAACCTTCCAAACCGAAGAAATGTCATATAAAATTTCAACCCCTATTTTATCCCCTTTGGGGTTGAATTTCTAAAAACTACTAAATATATGAATTCTTTTTATCAACCAAGAGCTTAAATCTAAAATTTCACGTGTCCACCTTACAAACTGTAGAAATTACATACAAACTTTCAACCCCCTTTTTATCCCCTTTGGAGTAGAATTTCCAAAAACTAATAAATACATAAATTCTTTTTATCAACGATGAGTGTAAACCTAAAATTTCACATGTCAAACACAAACTGTAGAAAATATATAAAAACTTTCATCCCCCTTTTTACCCCTTCAGAGATGGTATTTCCAAAATTCAATAAATAAATTGTATTTTTTATCAACGTAGAGTGTAAATCTAAAATTTCACGGGTCAAACATACAAATTGTAGAAATTACATACAAACATTCAACCCCCTTTTTACCCCCTTAGGGGTGGCATTTCCGGAAATAATCAAGAGAGTAAACCTACAATTTCAGATGTTTTACCTTCCAAACGGAAGTAATTTCATACAAAGTTTCAACCCCTATTTTATCCCCTTTGGGGTAGAATTTCCAAAAACGAATAAGTACATGAACTCTTTTTATCAACTTTTTATCATCACAGTCGGTTTCTTCTTTTATAAATATAGGTTAGATTGATAAAAAAACTTCTTATCCGAATAAAGTTAGATAATCCGCAAAACTTAAAATGGTGCAGTAATAGTAGATTATAACATCGAGCACAAAGTAATTTATTATTGCACCGAGTGCCTGATTTAGAGCCCGAGCGTTAGCGAGGGCTCTAATCTAACAGGCACGAGGGCAATATAAATTACTTAAGGCGAGGTGCATAATCTGCTTTTCTTTCAACTATTACCTATAGGAATAGTAGATAAAAGAAACTCATATCAAACAGTTAAAATAGAAGTTTAATTATTGAAATTAAAAGTTATACTTCAGCAATTACTAAACGTAAGGTTAAGTTTTGTTGGGCAAATTTATATTTGTTTGTTTAACTTGGGACTGAATAATATTATCAGACGAGTTAGATGGGCCTGGCTGATTTGTTACAATGAAGTCGTTATCACGGGAAGTAGATGGGCGCGGCCACGGACGCGGCGATGTCGAAAATCACTTTTTTAAATTTCTTTAATTTTTAAATCAGAGTTAGCAGCAATCATTTTTTAAATTTGGAACAAGTAGGATAGAAACGAATAATACGTACGTAAAAAAAAAAAGTATTGATATCGGCTGGCTGAATAGAGCTAACCCATTGAGATTGGCACCTTTTGGTGCGATTAAAAAAAAAACTGTGCAATAATGAAATTTCATACATTTTTATTGCTCTAGAGCAATAAAGACTCGCTTTGTACTGAGTTTTTAGTGTGATTGTGATGAAATTAAAGCATAGTTGGAAGAAAATATATTTATGTGTGAACTCAAAAATGTTATACAAGAATATTTGTAATTTAAATTTACCTTCTTTAGGTATTCTTCGTGCTTCGAAAAAAGTTCAACCAAGTAAGCTTCTTGCATATCTACCATCACGCTGGCATGTGTATGTTAATATGGGGCACAGTCACTTATTATCCAGGTAATAATACTATTTATTTAAAATTTACTTATTCTACGAGTATTATACCAGCTTTACATACTCGAGTCTGTCCTGTTGTTTTTTTGTTGATTCACTTTTTGAATGTTTTGTAAAAAAAAAAACAAAAATACTGATAAAACGTTCCATATAATTTATGAAAAAAAAGGTTCTTCATAATTATTGAACCTGCTCACAAAATTTAACCTCTTGTATGCCGGAACGCAGATCTAAGCCAGACACAATGGCTTTTTCATTGTGTCTCGAATGCCGGCATACAAGAGGTTAATGAGAATCGGTTGAGAAATGCGACCTGTAGTGGAGAACAGCCGGACATACGAATGTATTTTTGCATTCAAACTGAAATGGAGGCACTTCACTCTCGCTTCGTGCTCGCTTGGTCAACTAGCTCTTTCACGCGTGTAATATCAAAAAATATCCAATGAAACGTACTACCGCAGTAAAAAGTATTATTTGTCCTAATTCACGCCCTAGTCTACTCGTGTTGAAAATTTCATTTAGACCCGTCATTTCATCTAAATCAGAAAACTAATCAAACATTTTTATTGATGATTATTTGTTACTCTTCTTCAATAATTTGATTTACTTGCACCAGATTACATGAAAATAATTTTCTTTCTTTTATGCCAATTTATTTGAAGTCAGCACAGTAAGTCTTATTCTTCCATATTTATCAATTAGTTGGTAGTCATCTAATACGTTTCGCTTTCTAGCCATATCAGCATTTAAACATACTTTAAATGATCCATACACCTGATTTTCTAAAAATAGGGCAATAATTTATTCATATTATATACAAGATATTTAATATTATAAAAGAATAGATGCCTTATATAATCTACCTGTAAGTAATATTACGAGTATTTACTAAATAAATCATTGAAATTTATGTCTCTATTATCAGGTGGGCACGGTACACTGGTTGGTGTGATCAACTCGTTTGTTCATGTCGTGATGTACTCATACTATCTACTGACAGTAGCCATACCCAGCATCAAGAACGCGATTTGGTTAAAGAAGTGTGTAACACAGTTACAAATTGTAAGTATTTGTATTTTGTATATTCTACCTTTTTTCAACCTTTTTATTCCACTGCTAGGAAAAGGTCTCCCCTATCGCTTTCCAATCTACTCAATTTGAGTCAATTCTCTCGTCACGCAAGAGCTTCCTAGGCCTCCCAATGCGACGAAAAGCTTTTTCAAGTGGATATTTCATATAGAAATCGGGGCATATCCCTGATTTTGACTTAATTTATTTAAATTATTATTTATAATTAAATTAGGTAATACACAATTAACCAATTCCATCACATTTCGCAAAAATAATTTTTAATATCAATTTGGATGATTATAAGCGTTGAGGAAGACCGAAGAAACTATTGATATTTTGATGTATTTTGATTAAAATAATCTATGGATAGAAAGGAGGTGAATAATGTAACGGCAAATTGAGATATATATATATATACTAGCTGTGCTCGCGGCTTCGCTCCCGTCATCTGTCTGCCTACCCTACTGACCTACCTACAATTTTTTTTTATAGTATTCATTCTTTCGCGGAGAATTTTGACATCGCCATTCAGAAAATGACTTCAAATACACAACGCCATCTATCGAATATCGAGTTCAACTCTCCGAGTATCTGAATTGCGTGTGTTGTGATAATTTTACTTTTTGAACAATTTAAATTCATCTAACTTTTGATCGAGTGAACCGATTGCGATGAAACAAAAACTAAGTAATTCTTTTACACACAATTTTTATGTATACAAGTTACATACATTGGCTTCGTACATTTCACGTGATGCGTGCACAAATAAACAGACAAACAGCCAAAAATTACAAAAATGCCGGCAATAGGTTCTGTTCGTTATCCTTTAACACCCTGGCAATTTTTTTTTGGAAATATTTTCGATGTACAAAAATTACTTTTCTACAGATTTATTATATGTATTGATTGATATGTTATGGACAAAGTGATTCATCACATCACATCACATCATCAGCCTATTAATGTTCCCACTGCTGGGACACAGGCCTCCTCTCTGAGAGAGGGTATGGGTCGTAATCCACCACGCGGGCCCAGTGCGGGTTGGTGGATGTCACATGTCTTCGAATTTTTGGTTCTAGGACATGCCGGTTTCCTCACGATGTTTTCCTTCACTGTTTTGAGAGCAGTGCTGATGAAATAATTTACACAAAGTAAAGCGCCTGCCTGGGCTCGAACCCACGACCTACAACTTGTAAGTCGCGGCCGATACCACTGGGCCACCACTGCTCTCCACACGGCAGACAAAGTGATTAATACGGCATAATTCAAAATGCTCAGACAATTTGAAAGTGCCCAATATGAGTAGGCATTTTGCTAAAATCTATTAAAATAATTAAATTGACCGGGCTTTCTGAATAATGCCCATCACTTTTTGGGCAGGGTAATAAAAATATGTGTTTTATTAAATTATTTTAATGTTAACATTGACTTTAATAAAGAATCAGTTTCGTATGTAAGTAGGATTACTATTTAAGCAACAAAGTCAGTGGCGTAGCGTGCCTTGGCGGGGCCCCGTATACAAATTTGTTTGGGGGCCCTTATGGAGGGTCAAGAGTTCTCACCAAAGAAAAAAAATGTTTGCATAGTATTAAAAGAAATATTTATTCACCATAATTATCTATCTGTTAATTTTTCCAAATTTTTTACAAACAATTCAAAATAAATATACACTCTCCTTGCCTTTTTTCGGCAAACTGATTTATTAAATCATTAATAGCTGATGATGACTTTAGTTTTTCTAAATTTTCTGCCTCTATGGACAATAGTGACAGGTCTGACAGGCGTTCATCGAAGTTCATAGGTAATTTTTTATTAGTTTTAATTTTTGCATACGCACGTCGGGGGCCCTCGTGGCCCGGGGGCCCCGTATAATTGATACGGCAGATACGGCGGTAGCTACGCCCCTGAACAAAGTCAATGAAGCCCCGCTGAGCGGGGCTCCTATTTCTGTGTGATGGGTTAAAAGTAACATAAAGGAGATAACCGGAGCTGAGTTCAATCTTGCTCGCTCACTTCATCCCGCGTGGTGGGAATGGTGGATGAAATAGCCCATTCCTTCTCACAGGCGGCCTTTATCCCAGCAATGGGAACATTAAAAGGCTGATGATGATGATTCATATTACCCAGGCATTTTACATAGTGCCTCGATTAGTCACTTGGTCCATAACATATACAAGAAAAGAAGAGGCTGCACCGACTCTAAATGATGATGTGATAATTACGTCAGCTAACAGGATAATAAATGCGTTGATAATAGTGATTATAAAAAAATTGTATCTAAAAATAATATCTTTCAATCTTTGCTTATGGTTTTCAATGCGGGTTCTAAGTGTCAAGCGGAGGTTCCTCCAGTAAGGCTATGTGGGGTACCCTTGCAGCGGGTAAATAGTTCTAAATATCTGGGCCATATTGTGACGTCCGACCTGAAGGACGACGCTTTTACGAGGAGGGATAAAAAAGTAGGGAGAATGAGATAGAATATAATGACTATTGATTACTAAATAATTATTTTTTCTATACAGTTTCCGAGTCACTCTACACACCGAGTCCAGCGCTTTTCCAAGGCTTCAATCCCTTTCACAAAAAAATGTTTTGTCTTGGTACTGCAAAAAGCTCTCCTTAAATATTTTCCCTCAGATAAAAATGTCTAGCCGCCAGATCTGGTGAATAAGGGGGGTGGTCAAGTAATTCGAAGCCAGCTTGCTGAATGGCAGCCATCGCAACTGCCGACCTGTGCGCGGGTGCGTTGTCGTGATGAAACAGCACGACCCTTCGAAGTTTCTCTTTCCTTTTCTCTTTGATGGCATTCCTCAACTTGGGCATTAATGCTGCATAATATTGGCCTGTAATAGTGGTCCCACGCTCAAGGTAATCAGTCAACAATATCCCTTCTGAGTCCCAAAATATTGAGGCCATAACCTTGCCAGCCGATGCCACGACACGAAACTTCTTCGGGGTGGGTGATGATGGCGGTTCCATTGCGAACATTGCTGTTTTATCTCGGGATCAAAATGATAGTCCCATGTTTCGTCCATTGTTACGAAACGATACAAAAAGTTTTCAGAATCTTCTTGAAACTTGTCCAACAATATCATCGAAATGTCAAGTCGATTTTATTTCTGACTGTCGGTTAACATTCTTGGCACCCATCTTGCGGAGACTTTTCTCATATTCAAAGAATGTTTCAATATGGATTGAATACTTCCTTATGAAATGCCCGTTTCTTGAATTGAGTATCGGATGGTAATTCTTCGATCGCTCAATAAAATTTTTCGACTTTCGGAACATTTTCTTGTGTGACTGACGTCGATGGACGGCCGCAACGATGTTCGTCTTCCGTGCTCGTTCTCCCTACTTGAAATTGAGAAGCATACCTTGCGACAGTGGAATACGGCGGAGCAGACTCTCCTAATGTTGCCTCCAAATTGCAATGAATCTCTTGCGTCGTTAACTTTTTTAAACATAGGTATTTAATAACGGCTCGCACTTCGGTTTTCTTCATTTTAGAGAACACGTTCCGACACGAAGGAAACAAATGACTACATTCAGAAAAAAACAAAAGAGAATCGAAGATTTTTTTCTTTATTAATATTACAAATATGTATCTGAGCCATGCCTGCCAGTATATTTTTTTTCTTACCTTGGAGTATGTCGTTCTCACTACTTTTTGATCCCTCCTAGTATTGAGCGAGAAAGGAGGGCGCTGTCGGTGAGGGCGAATATGCCCGCAGGTTTGCTCGTAGCGCCAAGGAAGTAAAGATAATCTTGTTTCGAGCCTACTGCACATCTTTTTATACGAGTAGTCTGTGGGTGTCATATTTGCAGAAATCTTACAGCGCTCTTCGCGGTCAATATAATAACGCGTTGAGGGCAATGCTGCGGCTGCCTCGCTTTTGCAGCGCATCGGGAATGTTCGCGAGCGTCCGCATTGACTGTTGCGCAAGAGGCTCAATGGCGAGTAGAGTGCGGGGCAGCGGCAACAGTCTTCTTAGCGTTGTTGCCAACAGGTTGGACGGGCTTTTCATGAGGCAGTGGCAGGCCTTGCATGCACCCGTATACCGGGCGTGGGGCAGATAAAAATGTAAAATAATTACCATAGTTTATTTATTTTTTGCAATATTATTATTTTGTTTTACAATTTATATAATTTTCATTTTTATAATTTGATATTTTTATAACATTTTACAATTAGCAATGTTACATTTGACATTATTTTATACATTTCTGACATTTTTTATATTTTTTTGGATATTTTTAATTAATATCTACTTTTGATGAATTTCTGACTATTTAAATTTTAATTATTCAATCATTCTATTTTGGGTTTTTGTCTGTTTATAATTTTGATGTATTTGTAACTATGGACTGGAATTATGTCTGAAATAAATAAATCATATAATATAATAAATCTGTAGAAAAGTCGTTTTGTACATCGAAAAAAAAAAAAAAATTACTATGTCGTTAACGGAGAACCAGCAGAACCCATTTCCAGCATTTTTGGAAGTTTTGTCTGTTTATCTGTTTATTTGTGCACTCATCACGTAATATGTACGAAACCAATGTAGATAACTTTTATACCTAAAAGTGGTGCGTAACTTGAAGTAAGACTTAGTTTTTGTTTCATCGCAATCGGTGCACTCTATCAAAAGTTAGATGAATTTAAAGTGTTCGAAAGTAAAATTATCACTACACGCGCAATTCTGATACTAGGACAGTTGAATTCCATATTCGACAGATGGCGTTGTGCATTTGAAGTAATTTTTGGATCGTCGGTGTTAAGATTCTCCGTGAAGGTAGGCAGGAAGGTAAGTAGGGTAAGCAGGATGGTAAGTAGGGTAGGGTAGGCAGTTGGCGGGAGCGAAGCCGCGGGCACAGCTAGTAATAAATAAGAGACTAATTGTACTTGTACAAACATGTCTAGTAGCACAAAATAAACCCGACAAGTGGATAGTATGCAAATTGTTGATAACAATCTCACAACAAACATTTTACAGCGTAGCATAATTTCTGATTAAACTGGTTGTTTATATTTATCAATTATCATTTCCAGGTCCAATTCTTGTGGTGTGTAGTTCACATGAGTTTTTTAGTCTTTGAAACTGACTGTGAATTTCCCCGTTGGACCAGTGCCATTGTGTTACCACAAAACCTATTCATACTGGTACTCTTTATTGACTTCTACATCAAAACGTACCACAAGAAACCAAGAGAACAATTCAGAGCACAAATGAACGGTATTAAAGCCAGCAACGAAAGTAATGGCAAAATAAAGAATGGAGTTCCAAATATTGGGGTTCTGAAACCTAAATTTGCAAATGGAGTCAATAATTTCAATGATAAGGAAATTAATGATGTTAAAACTTATCTTAAAAATGATTTAAGTAAGCTTGTCAATGGTAATGGTGTTTCATATACTAACAACAGCAATGGATTTAGTGAAAATGTCAACATTTTTGAAAATGGAAAAGAAAAATCGACCTGTGGATCTGGCAAGTGTAAAATGAATTGCCACAAGCACTATAAAAATGAATAATTGTTTAAGGATAACTTTATATCATTATTATGTAGGTTTTGTTGATACGATACAAATTGATTTTAGTAGATAGTTTTATAAATATAGCTAATATAATATTTATTTGTAGTAATATTAATGTTTTTGTTTCCTATAATTTAGAAAGTTCACTTTGTATTATATTTTTTGTAAAAGTATTTGTAGACTCCAAGAATCTGACTCAAAGATTCTCCTAAAATTACGGACTATATGCACTATTATCAAACATCTATGTTCAAACTTCATTATTGGAAGTATTCAATTCTGATATGAGAATGCAAGAAGGAGTCTTATAAGTAAAATGTTATTTGCATAATTATATAAATCTTAAATTCATGAACACGAGCAAAATCAGTGCTTAAAACGATCTCAAGACTACTTTTATTTTCACTTATAAGAAATTTGTAGCATGCTACAAAGCTGGATTTGGGCGCAGTTATAGGAGCGTTTATTTCTATAGCTAACTAAAATACTAACTAAATTCTATAACTAAAATCTTATAATCAACTTATGAAATGTTACTAAGCCCTATAATGTAATTGACGAACCGCAATAGCTTCTATAAATATATAAGACTACACAATTACAAGTACAAATGCTCTTATTAGTAACTGGCATAAGTATCTTACTAAAGCAATCATGTTTATATGGCACTAGTAATGTACTTAATTATGAGTTATAAGTATATTTTATTAAAGGTTATCTTTGTTGTTGCTTCGGCTGGTGGTGCCGGTTATTTTGTGGTAAATGTTAAATAAAAACGTAAGTAAGATTGCTATTACTATTATTTTGTACTATTGTATAACATAACTAATATTATATTGTTAATATAGTGTTAGAACTCTTGGGGAAGTCATATTTACTGTAAATGTGTACCGCAATTAAGTTAGTTTTACGATGCCCTTTGAAAATAGCACATTGGTATATTGTTGTAAATAAATTATTTCATTAATTCTAATGAACATTCGCCATGTTTTAAAATTGCCCTTTATTAAGTACTTTATAGAACCATTGTAGGTAAATTAGTACTTATAGCAGTTTCTTTCCAAATAACTCGCTTACATTTTAAAACAAATTAGGGTTCCCTTGAAGCCTGCCTGCTAATGATTGTTTTTTTTTTGGATTTTGTTGTTATGGATATTTTTCCAGATAAAAAACGTCCATGGTCACCCAATATATTAGATGATAGTCAAGATTGGAACCCTACAAATATGTTTCAGTCGATTTTGTTACCCCAAAAAAAATTTTTAAATGATGCAACATACGACGATTGCAAGATTTTCAATGACAATATTGGAAAAGAAGATAAACGGAATGTCCTTTTTGGCCGAAGAGTTGAACCAAATCAAACCCTGTCTTCGTACCCGATCTTATGCAAAAAAATAACATTTCTGAATGATGCTAAGGGTTCGCACTCGAGTGAAATAAAATACGATACTCAAATCGAATAACCTTTTATTGATTGTTCATTATTAAAACAAAAGCATTTAAGAGTACAAAAACAATTATAATTAGTACGATTGTAAACAATAAACAAATTCGAGATCATTAATGTTTATTACAATGTTTCTAATTAAAGAACATTGAAAACAAAATAAACATAATCAATAAAGATCTGTGTTTTAATTAATATTTTTGATCGCGGAACCCTCAATTACTTCACCTGCGTTTACACTTGACGCGCTTTATTTATTTTCTAATCCTGTTGGTTTTATTCCTGATGAACCTGGCTTCATTAAGTCCTTATGCCTATTTGTTACTTTTCTCCTGTTACCACAGCTTCTTTTGAATCGTTTCCAAAAGTTTAAATTCATGATAGATATTTTCTCAAGACGAAGGGGAACAACTTAATGTCAACAAAATGGCTGATCTTTACTAATACAGTGTTTAATCTACTAGCTTGTAAGCTTTTTTGATCTTATAGCGCTCTTTTTAAGTCCTATTAGATTGAAGAAAGTCTCGAGCAAGATTATGACGACAAAAACTTAAAGTCGTCTCAGCCAAGTATGTTAAAATATATTTTTCTCTCAGAAAATGTTACTATAGGGTCAAAATATTGATCAGGATTATTTAGTATTACTGCAAACAATTATAGAAGACTTATTCCTAAAAGTGTCCTACAAGATAATCTTGTAGTTAAATATAAGACTGAGATATAAAGACTCTTGAGGATATCTGTGCTTATGAAATGCTATTACTAAAAAAATATTGAGAGGTCAGTCTTGTAGCAAACTAAAAGACCGAGATATAAAACTAGTGCACATGAGTATGTTAAGGCTTGGCAAAAGCAATTATAAGGTATAGAGTCTACCGCAATGCCTTTATAAGAACGTTATTAGTAGTGATAGACTTAACATCTTTCTTTATGGGATTACTTTACTTGTTGCATAACGCTCATCCCAAACCGTTAGGTCATGAATCAAGATAGTTTCTCCGAATGCTATATTTTAAAGGGGATAAACATTTGTACGAATGGTTGTGATTTATGTCCATGAAAAGTTACATCGGGTACACGGTGCATAGAGCCTGAATAAAGGTGGCACATGAGCATGGGGAAAAGAGAAGTCCTTGCCTAGCAGTCGGCGAAATCAGGCTATAACTTACTAAAATATAAATATTACAATAAAATTTTAGTGTCATACTCCTACAATCACCATTGCGTGCAGCAATACAAGTCCTAATTGCATAATAGGTAACAAATCGTCTGATTTAAATAAGTTACTTAACATTATTTAAATTGTGTTAGTCACGCAATATCAGGCGCTATGCAGTAGGGTGTCTGAGGGGTGCGAAAGCCGAGTTCGATCTCCCTCAGGGTGACAAACTTGCGCGGGAGGTAAGGCGAGTGTGAAATTATCAAACATAGTATGAAACCTCCGTTTGCGTTCATGTTTTGTCACTATAGACTACACTTTGGGTCCAAACGGCCGCGGTAGGAGCCTGGCATAAAAAACGATGACTGTTTAGCCAATCAACAACGAATGTTAGATTTAATTTTTAATTTTCTCAGTCAAATAACGGAAGCAAGAGGTAATCGGGGTACTGCACTTTGATTAGTCCTATGTAACTACTATTAATTTCATGTTTGTCTAAAGTTGTCATACCAGATTTCATCAGAAATCAATATTTAGAGGCGAAAAATAGTCGATGGCGATGAGCCGAGTGTCCTACCAGCAAGCGAACGTCTTTTGTTTTGCCTTGTGTGAACATGGCAGACCATCTTGCTTGATGTTGAAATTATAAACATAAATGTATACATATAAATAAAATTAAAGTGTCTGTATTTAATATGCCTTAAAATCGTCTCGTATAATTACTTCGTTAAATTTGAAATAATCACTAATGTACCTGGCATATTGTACAAGACCTGATATATCGTATGCAGTTACTACGCTAAGTCAATTCAATAATTGTAATGATCGGCGTCTACCGTTTGCACTCCGGGGACCAGGAGACGACAGCGCTTTTTAATTGCCTCGTGGAGTTGGCTGACATAGCCCAGCAACGGTACCCAACAGCGAAGCTTAATTTTCTGGGGAACTTTAATGCCCATCATAAAGAGTGGTTGTACCCATACCGAAAAACTGACCATGCCGGGTTAGAGGCGCGCAAGTTTTCTCTATCGCTAGATCTAACCCAGCTGGTGAATGTGGCAACGCGGGTACCGGATGTAGACGGCCATACACCCAATTGCTTAGACCTTCTGCTGACAACTGATCCAGACAGACATTCGGTATCTGTCTCAGCCCCGCTGGGAACGTCTGACCACAGTCTGGTGAAATCCGTGTCGACTTGCTCTCCTCCTGATGAGAGTCCTAGAGGCACGAGGCGAGTATGGCGATACGAGTCAGCAGACTGGGACGAGATGTGACACTTTTTTGCGTCTTATCCTTGGCGGCATGTGTGCTTCTCCTCGGGTGACCCCTCGAGCTGTGCGTATGCGGTTGCGGATGTGATTCGGCAGGGCATGGAGTATTTCATTCCATTCTCCGACATTCCGCTCGGTCACAAATCCCGACCTTGGTATAATGTAGAATGCGCCCACGCTGAGGCCCGAAAAGAGCCTGCCTTCCAAGCCTGGGTCGGGGCCCGCGACCGCAAAGTTAGAGCGCGTAGGGTTGGCGCGAGCAAAAGAGCCTTTAATTCTGCCACCAAGTTCTGCAAGCGGGTTCTGCGTCGGGCACGTTTTGACCATATTGGACGTATTGGGGCCAAGCTGGCATCGCACCCTCCGGGTAGTAAACAGTTTTGGTTCCTGTCTAAAGCGGTTGAAACAAATTTCTGTCGGCCCACTTTACCTCCGATGCTGAAACCTGATGGGTCGCTGGCTCACTCTGCGAGTGACAAAGCAAATTTATTTGCATCTCTTTTTGCTAGCAATTCACGTATGGACGCTGGCTCCAAGCAACCACCTACTGTGCCTCATTGTGACTCTTCGATGCCGAAGATCGCTGTGCACGCTAAAGAGGTCCGGAGAGTATTGTGCAGTCTAGACGTGAACAAGGCCAGTGGACCTGACGGCATTCCAGCGAGAGTGCTGAGGCAGTGTGCGCCAGAACTGTCTCCTGTGTTGACTCGCTTGTTCCGCCTCTCCCTTGTAAAAGGGACGGTGCCGAAATCCTGGAAGCTTGCAAAAGTGCAACCAGTGCCCAAAAAAGGCAACCGTGCAGACCCTGCCAATTACCGTCCGATCGCCATTACCTCCATTTTGTCCAAAGTTATGGAAAGGGTACTGAACAGAAAGTTGCTGACCTACCTTGAAGACAACAATCTCCTCAGCGACCGTCAATATGGCTTTCGCCGGGGACGGTCAACTGGCGATCTTCGTGTGTATGTCACGCACTGCTGGGGCGAAGCCATCGAGAGACAAGGCGAAGCAATTGCTGTTTCGCTTGATATCTCGAAGGCCTTTGACAGGGTCTGGCACGCGAGTCTAAGTAAGTAAGTAAGTAAGTAAGTAAATATTTATTTCTCAGTATATGGTACATTAAGATCTTACATTTAAAATTGTTTCACACATACTACCATTGCTGGTGTAGAAATATTAAATTATAAGCTAGGTACATGCAAATCAAAACTAGTAACATTTTATGATTATTATATAAATTTAAGAAATATTGCAGTATAATGTCGAAATATAAATCATAATGTCACAAAAAAAAAAAAAAAAACTTGTAATGTCAAACAAATTAATCAAAAATGTCAAAAAAAAAAAAAAAATAATTATTCATCATGTCAAAATATAAATCGTAACGTCAAAAATAATAACAAAATACAAAAAACCCTACTCAGTAAGCTTCCTGCTTATGGCATCCCCGCTGGTTTTTGTAGCTGGATATCAGACTTCCTCAGTGAACGGTCGATCCGAGTAGTCATTGACGGCTGCTCCTCTGACTTCATGGCTATTGATGCCGGAGTTCCTCAGGGGTCTGTTCTCTCTGCAACTCTTTTCCTGCTGCACATCAATGACCTACTTCAGCCTGGTATGGTTGGGTACGCAGATGACAGTACGGTTTCAGAGAGATACTTGTCCAGCGCGAAAACCAGCGTGGATGAAGTTCGATCCTTGAGAGAGGCTATGGTGGAGCGGAAAGATTTGACCTTAAGCCTTTTCTCCCGGTGGGGTGATGACAATCTGGTCTCCTTTAACGCCACCAAAACACAGGCGTGTCTTTTTACCGCAAAAAGGAGTATTTTCGATCAAACTCCTACTTTTCGGGGTGCGTCTGTTCCTGTGACTGATCGGCTCGAGCTCCTAGGCATGGAGTTGACATCCAGTCTCAACTTCGGCGCCTCCATTGAGTACAAAGCCCAAATTGCCGCCAAAAAAACTGGGCTTCCTAAATAGAGTGAAGCGACACTTTACGCCTGGACAGCTTTTAACCCTATACAAAGCGCAAGTCCGATCCTGCATAGAGTATTGCAGCCACCTTTGGGATAGCTCAGCTAAGTATCAACTTGCCGCGCTTGACTCGGTGGAACGCAGAGCCAAGAGGCTCATTGGCGACGTTGAGCTGGCGGATGCTAAGCTACACAGCTTGGCTCATCGCCGCAAAGATGCCTGCTTGTCGGTCTTCTACAGACTGTACTTCGGTGAGTGTGCTCAAGAACTCCACGACCTCATCCCACCAGCCCTCTTCTACCATTGGACATCTAGACGCACTGCAAGTTATCATCCTTACCTTGTTGCCATTCCACCAATTCGCACCAAATGCTTCCAAACATCCTTTATAATGCGCACAGCGAATGAATGGAACTCACTACCTGCGTCTGTGTTTCCGAACGCATTCAACCCGAATCTCTTCAAAGTAAGAGTGAACAGGCTTCTTCTGGGTAAGCTCACTCCATCGTCGACTCTGTCTCTGTCACCTATGACCTAGACTAGAGTCAAGAGCAAGACCCATCACAAATAAAAAAAAAATTAAAAAAGTTATACCCTAGTGTTCGGTGGTGCTGCGGTGTCTTGGCAGTCTATAAAGCAGCGTTGTGTGGCGTTAAGTACTGCTGAAGCTGAGTACATCAATCTGTGGGGTCGCTAAGGGAGTGATATCAGTAAATGGTTTATATTCTGAACTGACGGGCCGGAATAACACAGCTGTTACTATTTTTAGTGCCAGTAGGCTAGTTTATACTCCTGCTATTGGAAATTTTCTAGTAAAAAAATCATTAGGGAGAGCAAAGGGTAATTTGTGTTGAATATTGTGAGACTGCCCTTATGCCTGCTGATATGATGACGAAGGGAGTTGGTAAGCAGAAACATGTGTTCTGCACACAGCATAGTGGCATAAGTGGGGGTGTTGTACCATGAAGGTTATAATGCACTATGTTCTAGGAGTAGAGTTTTTACTTTAGTTGTTGCTGTCCATATATATAAGTTTCTCTGTGGTCTCTGTTTCAAGGTGACAGAAATATAACAGTTGCTGGGCAACACCCAGCAACTGTTATATTTCTGTCACCTTGTGTTTTTCAGATGACGTTAATGTTTGTTATAATAAAATGTATATTTTTTTATTAAACCAATGTGTTACAATGATATCTTATTTTCATTGAAAGCAAGCTTAACCAATACAAATTAATAAAATTTAAGTGTCTGTATATAATATCAAATAACAACGTTTTATTAAATGCATGTGCAAGTATATACGGTACTAATAACAAATACGCAATTTTTAAGAGTTCTGTCTGTCTGTCGGTTTGTCCCGGGTTATCTACAAAATGGCTGCACCGATTTTGACAGGACTTGCAATGGTTGATAGCTGTTTTTGTAAGAATCAACATGGCCTACCTTATATCCCGAAAAAATCACGGATCCTGTGGGCAAATAAAAAAATACGAGTTTGACGCGGACGAAGTCGTAGGCAGCCACTCGTATGTAAATAAAGAAAAGATATCAATGAAGAATTTGATGAGTTGAATACGTTGTCAAATCGACGGCAGTAAAGACAAAACGTGGGATATTAAGGTTACACTAGTCGAAATTTATTACATACAAACGTAGTCTAGGCATTATTCCACTGTTTGACGATGTACGTTCAAAATAAAAAGTGATATCAATTTGTCTCATCATTATCTAGCCCTGTATGGAAACGAAAAAGTAAAAATATAATATATTCGAAAGTTATGAGCGTCGAAATTTCCACATTTTGACACTAATTTTAACGCATTTTTGGGCGCAAATAAATACCATAAGAAGACGGAAAATTGCAAAACGGCCTCCATACTGGGATAGATTATTAGTTCAACAATGCATATAATTTTATTTTGAACAGATAGATTTAGTGGTTTTTTCATGATATCTAGACTGCCAAAGTCCTGTTTATAAAATTTCGTGCGCTCGGTTTCGTCCTAAATCATTATCCATTTCGCTACAAATTTGCAAAAGTGTGTATTCGTACGCGAACTAGCTTCCTACTGCTCATCACAGCATCTATCTCTTCCACACGTGTTGTCGATTGATATAAAATGAATTTTAACCCCGCGCACAAAATAGTTCATGCCGTCGACTAGTGTACCCTTAATATTCAATTACGTACTCAAGTAAATTATATTGCTCTATTGTACCCACTATTTACTCGGTCCACCATTTGGTGGCCTCTGTTACCTTCTGTAACCATAATAATATTCTCGCTACGAGCTTTGGCTCCCTAACCGCGCCCACTTCCGCGCATGCTCTGCATCCGCTACTGTTTTCACACTAGACGAAGCCTTCTCTCTAAAGGAGCGCGAGACGGTCTGGGTATTCCAAAGTATGGGACATCTATCTACTAGATAAGTGAATCATTTATGTTTGTGTGCATAGGTTCCGACTGAGAACCATAGATTTAAGCATTCAGACAAAGAAACCATACTATTTCTTAGTACTGCAAACTCTTAAAACCAGAATCAACAGTGGCGACCACCAGAAAAAAAACAACTCTGAAGCTCGACAAGTTCCTTACCTACGATTGAACTGTCTTGGATCCCACAGCAAAATTAATCTGAACGGACAATTGGAAAAACATAATTTCTTCTATTGTATAATCAATGTGTCGTCAGTTCGTTCTTCAGAGATCAAAAATTCATAAACGTGTACTACAAAGGAAAACTATTTGTAGACTCAGCTATTATTGTACCTATTAAACTATGACAGATTTAGACTATAATTGAATGGAGCAAATTATTTCCCGACGTCATCATGTCAAGCGGAGTTAATAATTGAACAGTCTGGTATTATTAAACTTATTAAATATTTCGGTGAGTGGTGATATCTTGTACTACTGCTGACGGAAATGTCAGGGATGGTTCAAGAAACCTAATTGATTTACAACACAATTTGATAAGGGTCGAGACTTGTAATGAAATTTTTGTGAGACAATTATGAGGACCACAAAATATACACAAAATAATAAAGGTAACTTCTTCTTCTTTGAATCGATAATTCCCTTATTCCTTTCGACCATCACTCAGCCACGTCCTTAGCCTTTAGCACTGGCCTCGTGTGAGTGTTTGTATGTTTGCTATTTCATCACGCTCAAACAACTAAACGGATCTGGATGAAATTTGGCACAGAAATAGATTATAGTCAAGAATAGCACATAGGATACTTTTTATCCAGAGAATATGTTCCCTGGGGATAATTTTCGACGTCCATGCGGACGTCGCCTCCGGCAGAAGTTAGTAAACTTATTGATTGTCTGGGTATCCGGACCGAAGTAATCTAAATTAGAACCAAATTAGTCCACATAGCTCATAGAATAATCAAGCTAAAATGGCAATGGGCTAGCCATTAGCTGTAGAAAAAATTAACGTTGGGGTAGACGAGTTCTCGAGCAGTGTCGTGTCTGCGAATCGGCAAAGGTACTGTATTGAAGAAAGCATTCATGTGTGGTTTCGAATCAGAACTCACCTTTTCAACTCCTGCACACCAGCCTTGCGCACCGTGGGCTCGGTCAACGTGCAAACAGCGAAGTATTGAATCCAGCAATTCACGCACAGTTCCACAGGTGCTGGTCACTCACTTTTCTTACCCGGAGCACTAAAGAATCCTCGATGAGCGAGAGGAAACTAGGAATTTCACATAATAGCCGTAGACCGTTCGGGAGACAATCTTTTCGCGCGCTAGTCCATTAGTTCAGTGAAAAAACGCGCGCTTTCGTGGCACTGCTGTGTTGTCCACCAATCAGAAGTCTTGGCCAATGATGAAGAGCCAAAATGGCGGTTCCGCTCAAATCCAGTCAATTTTCAATAAATCAATACATAATTAATGAAATTATGGTCGATGTGAGGTGAATAAAAGCCCAGAAAAATCCCTTGAAATTATTATGCTTATTTTCCTTACGAACCCACTAAAATAGAACAGTGTAAGTAGTATTCACACTTGAAACGAAGAACGGTGGAACTAGTGGCTGGATGAAAGTTGCTGATAATTGAGGTCCATATCCAGTAGTAGACTGTTTTGAAGATTTATCTAGTAAAAATGCAGCCTGAAGATTAGTGCTCTTTTTATAAAAATAAATTTATCCCACTAGATGTTTCTTAATGATGATTTCAGTTTTTATCTCCAGGCTACGGATACAGCCACTATACATACGTCTTGATTATACCTACTTTGTTCAGGATTAGTTGCAATAATAATATAAATCATGGAAACTATGGCCAAATGGCAAAATGGCGTTGCAACCTCACCTGAAGATGCTATAAATCATAATGCCATCTGCCACATTACTCATACAAGTCTTAGCTTAACTTGTAATGGCAGAACCCAGTACAAGGAGTCGCTACAATGGCAACAACCACACAACGCCACGTATAAAATCGGACTACAAGACGTAACAGCGAAGCGCCATCTGTACATGGTGGACATTTGTAATAGAGATAAGAAATGGCTAATATCGTTGCAGGCATTGACATAAGGATCTAGTGAACTGGTTCAGTGACATGACTTACCTAGCCGTATCAGATCTCAGACACATATAAACTTCACTAGACACACACACTGCACACACATACACATACAAAGACACTCACTTACACTCTTCACAAAACTTTTAATAAATACCAAAATATTATAATTTTGTATGTTTCCATTAAGTAGGTTAAGTTTAAATGTTGTTTAGTGTTGTAACCAAATATTTGTGAACTACGTACCTTCAAGTGCAGTTATAATAATATGTTAATGATGAAAAAACTAGATCCCACGACAGGGTTTCCTAGTTTGGGGAAGTCCAGATTTTTTTAATTTACTCAATATTTTTATTTCCTGTGTACCTATGCTAAAGGTGTTCTCATAAATGTATCTAATTCTATTAAGACAACAAGAACTAGAAATCAATTAAGGTGAAAATTTTAATTTATGAAAATTTATATCTTTTGAATGCCTCACGGGCTGCCTAGCCCTGTGAGATATTAGATCCTCCAGTGCTATTCCGCAAGTGTGTATGCGAAGTGAGCTTGAAGTAACGGTCATTCCACCATGATGGAAATATGGTTTGATGTTTACTCCACCTAAGTTTTCATGGTAAGATTTTTAGCTAAGATTCGTAGCACTAAAACTGGTTTCAATTCTCAGGTCAGTATTTTTAGGTCCATCAGTGAATAGTGTGACGGGCTTGTCTACCTTTATTTACGTGCAGCTACCGCAAATTACTGTACAATAAGAATGCTTACTGCATTTTATAGTAGCACCGCCCATGTTTTTATAATAAGCAGAATATGAAGTTTCACTGTGCAAAGCCACGGACGGTCTTAGAAATTAATAAACTTTTATACGACTCAGCTTCGAAAGCCAGAGAGGAGCGAGATTGGTTTTAATAATTGTTTACGGTATAAAAGAAAAGAAAACATACACAGAATGCAGTAGTGTAGGGCTAGTAAAAAAAATGAGCACTTATTTTGTTATTTAACCCAACTTTGTCTTTTTCTAGCACTTTTATATCTACTTAATTTTATTTCATTAACCATTATTGAGTTAATAATAACATGCATTCTGAGAAAACTTATTTCCTAAGAGACACATATTTTTTTGCCTGGAGAAATACCTATGCATATTGCACTACCACGGGGAGATAGTGCAGTTATGTGGGCTTCCAACCCTCTAAAACTACACGGTGTCCTCCTGTGCCGCTTATGGCAGGAACACAGGCACGCATTAGCGCTCACCGCGAACCCACCGCGGCTGTCCGTCACCGGACCCTCCTCTGGACAGTACTTCCCATCACCGGCGCAACAGATCACATTGTACGCCGTGACCACCCCAGGGACCAAACCAGCACATGGGCGCCAGACGACTCCGCGTGTGGCACCCTTGGTAACCCTAGGACGGATCAGGTCAGTGGCCACGCCACCTACCATTTTTCGGATAGGGAGAGCGGCCAACTTCCCTGCGGCCCTACCACATCCGCACTCAGATGGTGGCGACCCTGATGGTGGCCTGAAAGGCCGCGGAGGAAAGGGAAAGCGGCGCACCGCAATAACGGCAATCCTCTCCCGCCGCGGTGACGGCCTTCTACCCTCAGCCGCGATGCCTCCCATAAGACATCGCGGCCCACCTCAGTTGCGATGTCGCCACTGATACCAAGCGGTACCGCAAGCTCCCTGTTGGCCGCTACGTCGTCGGCTTATCGGAAAAAAAGTTGACGTGCGGCCCCTCCTCGGGTTCCTCTTCACTTCACCGTGGGTGACCAAGCCACGGCTACTGTAACACCTGATCCTAATGCATACCTACATTACCTATTAAAAGAATTAAAAAAAAATAAAGTCCTGTGACACACACAGACAAACAAACGGTGAAGGTTTGGCTCCGTAATAGGATTCGGTTGGCACTCGTTCACCCCTAAAGTATTTAAAAAATCTCGACACTGTCTAACGATGGCTTAGCAAGAGATTAGGATGTTTTGCTATTAGTTCGTTTTGAATTCATCATTATCATCATCATATCAGCCGAAAGACGTCCACTGCTGGACATAGGCCTCCTCCAAGCGTCGCCACATTGACCGGTCCCGTGCGTCTCGCAACCAGCGGATCCCCGCAACCTTCACCAGGTCATCGGTCCACCT
Organism: Orthosia incerta; assembly: GCA_948252205.1. Lineage (NCBI taxonomy): Eukaryota > Metazoa > Arthropoda > Insecta > Lepidoptera > Noctuidae > Orthosia > Orthosia incerta. The sequence goes on from OX411746.1 coordinate 26,682,375, forward strand.
GATGGGAGGCCTTCCAACGCAACGTCTTCCGGTTCGCGATGGTCGCCACTCCAGAACTTTTCTGCAACATCGGCCATCCGTTCTGCGAGCAATGTGCCCTGCCCACTGCCACTTAAGTTTGGCAATTCTTCGGGCTATGTCGGTAACTCTGGTTCTCTTGTGGATCTCTACATTTCTGATTCGATCACGCAAGGAAACTCCGAGCATAGCCATCTCGATTGCCCTTTGAGTGTTTTGTGTATAGGAAGTTCTATTCATAAGACGTTTTGATAGATTGAGTCTCTCATTTACTATAACGATGTTCAAATACATTTACAATACAATCCTTGCAGATTTTTTCTGAGAAATATGAATATTGCTAAAAATATGCCAGTGAAGGACAAAGGACAAATGGAAAGAAATGTGAGTCAGAGTCACGCATAAGAGTTCTGTATAAACACTATTTTACCGTATCCTTCGTCTTGATGGAAACTAGTGGTAGAGAACCTCTTATACCTCTACCGCGGGGTCCCAGCGCTAAAAAAGAAAATTTAGTTCGAATAAATGTCACTAGATGTCGCGATATGAATGTTTGTTATTGAATTGTAAAGAAAATTAACATTTTATTGAATTGATCATAAAAAAATATGTTTTTGTTTAATCAACTCTCTTAAGCACAAAATTAATGAATATTGGGCTCTTAATTCACATTTCAAAGATTATATGAATGGATCATTAAAAATTGATTCCAATAGATGGCATCGTTTTAAATTTCTGAGGCATGCCAATAGATTTTTTAAATTTGTATTGTAACTCATTTTGGTACAATAAAACTGTGAAAACGTGCGAAACAAAAAAATCACGAACCGAAAAAACCCTTTTAGGTGCAAGTCGCTGCTAACACCATCTACAGCCGTGGAACGGAACCAAACGCGATCGCAGTAAGGAGTAGTTTATTTATTTATTTATTTATAGTTGTCGGCAATATGGGTAGATTAGGTAATCTAGACACATTTCAGTGAGCGATGTACATTCCTAGCATAATGTACAGTAAAGAAGCCTGAAATTACATAAAGATGCTTACGGTCATAATTTTTATCAATATAATAAGTTAAAAATGCAATATCTATGAAAATATTAAATTACTTTAAGTCCATAGGCGAAATTGTACATTGGCTATAAAACTTGTCACTCTTCTAGATATCAACTCTTCTTCGTCGAACATAAACATGCAAAATATCAACAATAAAAACCATTTTCAACACACTTGCTCATAAAGTGGCTCTAATTTCATCGCAGTTAGGCACATAATGATACCTGTTATCAAACTGTGACTTTTTCATTGCTATTATTCACAAGTGAGTTAAAGAGTTTTTTTTAATTTATTGGTGAGTTGCGTTGTTCTTAAAAAAGTTTCGATACAAAAAATCGTGCTCAATGGTACAAAAAAATTAATGTACATTTGCTTGCTCATTTCATGCAACTTCGCATTAATTTCAACTTGTACGTGCTTAATAAATAAAACTTTCACTCAAATATAAATTTTATTTGCCCTGTAATTAAGAAAAATTACAATTCCCTATTTTGTACGTAGCTAAAACACTATCCACGAAAAGCCAAATAAAAAAAAAACCTCATTCTTTTAGTCTATGGCCGATCGCCATTGTTAGATGCGCGCGCATAGGAATATTGATTAATTTTTCCCGCCATTGTGAAAAATTTTTTTTTACTGTTGAAAATGATTTTTTTGTATTATTTTCTGCACAAGTGTGTTGAATAACGTCGTATGATACACGTGTGTATTGATGATTACCGTCCTCGGCTCTCTTAAGACCCTTACCTACGGCTCGGGTCTCAATGGTGCCTCAGCGCTAATCACCAACATTGCACACTTGTAACATAATGTACTATTGTTAGAAGATTTTCTTGATGATAATAAAGAAAAATACCATGAAAGCACATGCACATGTAAAAAACACAACAAAACATTACATTGATGGTCCATAATAAACTTACGTCGGACCCAAAACAAGTTTCAAACGCATTCAATGTTTTCTTCGCATCACTGGAATAAACAAGGCAGAGTGGTGGCACACCGCAAGAAATAAAAAATATTATTAAAAATATAAAAACCAAATACAGTCATGGATTAGATGAGCTTCCCCCCATACTTATAAAAACGTGTGAAGTTCTGAAGGGATATTCCCAGATGCGTTAAAAACATCCTTTTTAAAACCCATTCATAAGAAAAACTCGCAGTCAGAACCAAACAACTACCGACCAATTGCAGTTTTACCAAAATCATCTAAGATATTTGAAAAACAATTGTGCAAACGCGTTTACAACTTATGCGAAAAGTTTAATGTTTTTGATGATTGCCAGAACAGTTTTCGTAAAAACCGCTCCACGGTTTTGGCAACGTATAAATTTATACAGGAAATATTGAACGTTTTAAAGAATAAAAAATACGCGATTGGGATCCTACTAGATATGACTAAGGCACACGATAAAGTGATATATAAAATCTTATTAGAGAAATTATATGGTATCGGTATACGAGGTATAACCCTTGAATGGTTCGCATCATACTTAAAATTGTAACCGAGAATAATTCGTAGAAATAGAACACTGGGTTCACAACACCTTAGAATTTAGTCTAATACGCTCTAATGGGATTTGCATAGAACATTCTATTCCGCAAGGTGGTGTTGTTGGGTGCTTATTGTTTTTGATTTACATCAACGATCTCCCTAAAATTATAACGGAGTCGTGCGTACTGTTTGCTGACATTTCTTTAATGATTTCCTGTATTGACTCTCAACACCTACATGTGAATCTAAATAATATAATGCTCAATATACAAAACTGGATGAAAGATCATAATCTAGAATTCAACTTTACAAAAACAAAAATTATGTAATTTAGGCCTTATCAGAATGATGAAACATGTAGACCGCATTTCAGGCAGCTAGAAATTCTAACGTCAGAGTTAGAATTTCTAGTTGCCTGAAATGCGGATTAATATACATTCTAGAAAGCTGCAAATTCGTGAGACAGAACCCAAACTTTTACCAAAAAATACTGAACAAGCTCGCAGATATATATGCACCACGTTCACTATTTGAAAACACACTCGTTATACCATCATGAAAGTTAAAATTACATAGCTAACATCATAATCAGTGCGCGCGCGCCGCAGCGAGATTAAGTTCGTCTCCGCTCAAAAAAATATTTAAAATTATTTATGTTACAAATATTGAGTTCAATGTGTGACTAATTTGTGTTAAAAGTCAAAATCTATCAGTGACATTGTTATCTTGTGAATGTGAAATTTACTGGAGTCTAAAAAAAACACTTGTGTTTTATTGACTTGAACATCAGTGTAAAAGACCAAAACAATTAAAATTTATACCTTTACATCAATTAATCACCAACTGAATCTTTGAGTGCAGGAAATAAGTGTTTATAAAGACTTACAGTGAATAAAAACTTATATTCCACTTAAATTAGGCAATAATTATATAAACAAACTACAAAAACAAATGTGAACTAAGCGTTTATAACAACAAACCAGTGACATAAACAAGTTAAACTAATCAATAAACACAAAAAGTGAAGAAACAAATCTCAAAAAAAAACATAAAAAGTGTGATATTGTGAAGCAAGACGAACAAAGGAATAGTGCAAAAAATTCCTAACGCATGAATCATACTAACCGCCACTCAATTTTTAAAAGAAAGAGTACTTACATTAGGAGCCATACATTCAACTAAATACTTAATCGTCCAAATGGCTCAGGGGTAATACCATTCGACTTTAAAGACCCGTTGCACGGATTGCCTCGAGTTCGAATCCTGCTAAAATTTACTCTTTTTGGAAGTTTATTTGTGACCAATATAACAATGGATGAAAACATTACTTTCCGAAACCAAAAATTATTTAAATCAAGCTCTATGAACGACATCAGTCGAGAAAATTCAGCTCTTTTTGACACGACCATGATGAGTCTGCCTAATACATCACTAAACTGCAGTCAAACAATTATTGATCTTCAAGAAAAAGTCAAAACATTATCTAACGATTTACAGAGCGCCCACCAAGAAATAGAAAATCTAAATTCCGAAAATTTTAGATTAAAAACAGACGTGAAAAAATACATAAAAATAATAAATGCCTACAAAGAAATAAGTTCTACAGATACACGACATTTGACTCCACGCCCAGAACACAAACGAATATCTAGCCAGGGCAAGAATATAACGCCTGCTAAAAATAAAAAGCAATTACGCATAACCCCACAGAGAATAAATGAAACGCCTGTTACAAATAAAGAGCAACTACGCATATCACCGCAGAAAACAAATAAAATGCCTGTTACAAAATACAAGCAATTGAACGAATTAGCTACACAAGAAACAAACTACAATGAACAGGTAAACATTGAAAAAACGGTAACGACTACCGAAAATATTACCCAGTCAGAATGTACCGTAGTAACAGGATCAGATAACCGAAACCAGAACTTCTTGGAGGCTAGTATATCATCAAGAAATCATCAGATATTTACCGAAGCCGAATCCTATATTAGAAAGCAGAAGACTGTAGAAAATAAAGCATCATTACAAACCAACAAAAATCAATTTGCAAACATGAAATGCTACAATATAAAGAAGAAAGTGGTTATTATTGCTGATCAGCAGGGACGCTACGTGCAGAGAATCCTTCAAAAACTATTAGGGGATACATTTTTAGTTATATGTTTCTGGAAGCGAGGGGCGACTCTAAAACAAGTTTTAAACTCCGAAAAATCAGAAATAAGTCTATTGGACAAAAATGACTTTGTTATTGTTCTAGGAGGAGTAAACGATAAAAATCCAGTGGAAACTCAAATTGGTCTCATAAATTTCCTAAACAATACACAAAATACTAATGTCATCGTTTCCGAAGTGTTGTTTAATATCCACTTGAATGTGAAAAAGTTAAATTGTGAATTTAAACTTATTTGTTCTCAATACAGTCACTCAACATACTTAGGAATGAATTACTCAATATTTATACCAGATTATAGATCTTTAGCATTACATATATCTCAGTTGACCCTTAGGGAAATTTTACGGATTATTTATAAACAGAACTTTAGTAAGTATTCGATGGAGAAGCTTAGCATTGATTCTGCTCCAACGTATACTGACAAATGTACTCAAACAGATAATCATGAAAATTCAAATCTACAAATTAAAAGTTCTGAAACCAGTAACAGTTTTTTTCGAATTTAAACATTTAAACATTCTTCACCAAAATATAAATGGTTTGATTACTAAATTAGATGAGCTAAATGTACACTTGTATTCATTATGTGAAAACACTAACAAAAATCCTGTTGACATTTTATGCATTACCGAACATAATATGACCGCAGAAGATACTAAAATACTTAAATTACAAAATTATATATTAGGAGATTTTTTCTCACGTAAAACTCGGAATGGGGGGTCGTGTATAATGATCAGGTCGAACCACAGATTTAAAGTTATTTCAGAAGCCAGAGGTTTGAGTATCAAAAATATTTTCGAATGTAGTGGGATCGAGCTGACGGACCACAAAATTGTAATATTGTGCATTTATAGACCACCTAATAATAGACGTGACTGTATAGATCAATTTTTTTCTAGGCTAACAGAATCATTAAATAGATTAGCATACACAAACAAAAAAATTATAGTATGTGGTGACTTTAATATTGATAGATTTGACAAAAACAATATATCCAGACAATTTGAACAATTATTATCAAGCTTTAACCTGACATTAACAATAAATGAACCCACTAGACTGAAAAGCATGACTTGTATTGATAATATAGCACATAATATTAGAGGTTCAAAAACTAAAGTACTGGAACTTTCACTCTCTGACCATACAGCGCAATTTTTGACTTGTCCAGTGAAGAAAAGTTACTACATAACACACTGGTTTAAAACCAAACGTGACTATTCTGAAGGAAACATATTAAAATTTATAGAATGCATTAAAAATCTCAGCTTTGCTGAATGTTACACTTTTGATGACCCTGAAAAAAGCTTTGACACATTTCATAGTTTATTTAAACTATTTTATGACTTATGTTTCCCTGAAATACGCGTAAAAATACCGATTGCCAAGAAGCCCGCATGGTTAAGTAAGGGTATACGGATATGTTCGAAACGTAAACGCCAATTATTATGGAAGTATAGGCTAACTTCGAATCCAAATGATAAAACAAAATTTAAAGACTATTCAAAAAGGCTCAGGATTATAATTAAAAAAACCCAAAAAGCCCAAAATAATTATTATATTAATTCATCTACAAACAAGGGAAAGGCTATATGGAAAATAGTAAATAATTATAAAACAGTAACTCCAAAAGAAAATATAAAGCAAATAAGAGTACAGGACCAACTCATTACACGGCCAATGGAAATAGCACAATCATTCAACAACTACTTCGTTGATGACATACAGTCTATCTCCAAAGGTTCAGTTACAAAAACAACAACCCTTAATAAAAATTCCAATTCCATTTTTTTAAAACCAACAAATCCGTACGAAATAGATCAAATTATAAAAAGACTAAACAACACTAATAGTACAGGATATGACGAAATAAGTACAAGAATAATAAAACGAGTATCTAGATACATAGCTCCAGTCATTAGTAACATTATCAATCAATGTCTAGAAGGTGGAGTTTTTCCTTCAAAACTAAAAACAACTATTATAAATCCATTATTTAAAAAAGAAGATAGGGAGGATATGCGTTTTTACAGACCCATTGCGTTAATACCAGTGATGGCAAAAATTTTCGAAAGGGTTATATATAACAATTTATACAACTACTTTGAGGTGAATAACTTATTTACTAATGAACAATTTGGTTTTCGTAAAGGAAGATCCACCAGCGATGCTTTCTTTAACTTTCTTAAGAAAGTAATGACAGGATTAGACAATAAGCAAAAAATAACAGCTATTTTTATGGATATGACTAAAGCGTTTGATTATGTGGATCATAATATCCTACTAAACAAATTAGAGAGATATGGGATAAGAGGGAATGCCTTAAATCTTATTAAATCATATTTATCAAATAGGTTTCAAATTACTCAAATAACGAGACTACATAACGACACAAAATTTGAACATATATATATGTCAGACCCTAAACTTGTTAAATTTGGAGTTCCCCAGGGGAGTATCCTTGGACCTCTTTTGTTCATTATATACATTAATGACCTACCAAGGTCTATAGACCAGGAAATTATATTATTTGCCGATGATAGCACGGCTATTTTTGCTGATAGTGGTCAAGAAGGTTTTGAAATACAGGTGAATAAATCCCTAGAGAATATTATAAACTGGTTGACAGTGAATAATTTAAATATAAACATTGACAAAACAAATTATATGATCTTCACTAATAAAAATACGAAGTCAAATAAAATCAATCTAAACTATAAAGGCAAAACAATAAAACAGGTCAATAACACAAAGTTTCTGGGGATCCATATTGACTCGGAACTAAATTGGAAATTGCATGTGGATGAAGTATGTAAAAAACTTAACCAGTTTTCATATGCTCTCTACGTACTTCGGAAAGTCGTTAATGAAGGCGTACTGCTAAATGTTTATCATGCATATGTAGGTTCTGCACTTAAGTATGGTATTTTGTGCTGGGGTAACTCTACTAACAGAGAATTTGCATTCAAAGCCCAAAAAAAATGCATCAGAAGCATTTGTGGGCTTAAACAAACCGATTCATGCAGAGAGCACTTCAGAAGGTTAAAAATCTTAACCCTAACGTCAATTTATATCTTGGAAGCAGCATCAATCACAAAACGCGATATCAGTAATTTCGAAACAATGAGAAGTACAAGACATAAAAATGAACTTAGGTCAGTTAAATGCAGAACAGTTAAGTTTCAATCCAGTATATTTGGTATGGGTGTTAAAATTTATAATAAATTACCAGACTGTATTAAAAATATTGAAAGACTAACTACATTTAAATACAAACTCAAAGAATTACTGATACAGAAAGTATATTACACAATGAATGAATTCCTAAATGACAAATGTTTTGACTAAATTTTATTGAATATTATAATAAACCACTTAATTATTATGAAATAGTATACTCTGACATTACTTATTGTACTTATTGATTTGAATCTGTGACATAACTTACTTATTCATTTGTTTTATGACATTGTATAATGTATTAATTTGATTTTATGATATTGTAGGTATGGGGTACTAATTTTTGAGTTTATGACATTATACAGGGTATTTGTTGGAAATATTGACATTGTACAGGGTATTAATTGGAAGTCATGAAATTGTATAATTTAATGATAATTTTTGCATGCCTGAATTGGTACAACACAGTGGACTGCGCATTCACTTGACACCTGGAATTGTATAATTATGTACTGTGTTGAGCAATAAACATTTGAATTTGAATTTGAATTTGATAATGTCTATAAAACATATATTTTATAGACATATATTATTAAACACCTCAAAAAATGGTTGGTTGCATATGCTATTATACATTTAACTAATTTTTTAATGCTGACTTTCGTACATGACTATCAGAGACGTTCACATTTTGATTTGACATGCCAATTAAACATATCAACACGGTCTAGGGATATTTCATACTCAATTAAATAACTCGAAAAGTACTGGCCGCATTGGAATCTTTTATACACCGATTTGTTTGTAATTTATCTCAGACTAATTCCAAATTCAAATTTTTGAAAATTCTTTTGTTTCGGTGGCATAAAAATGTCTTGATGTGTAGGAGAGGGAATTTTCATTTGTGCGAAATTTAGAAAACAATACGAATTACGTTTAGTTACAGTTTTTTTTTTCATTTTTAAACGAAAGATAAAGTTAAAATTGAGGTATTGTAGCCATGCAACGCCAACATTTGACGAGGGCGGAGATGTTACGAGCTGTGGGAATGCTGGAAGCTGGGTCTGTTCAACGTAATGACCCACCAAAATGTAATTTCAAGATTGTGGACACGCTATCGTGCCACAGGTGAAGTAGCGGAGAGGCACCGGGGGCCAAGTCGCATCACTACCCCCAGACAAGACAGATTTTTGCAAATTACTGCGCGAGCTCAACCAAATGCAACGGCGACTCAATTGGTCCAAAGGCTGCAAGTGGAACACCAAGTGCTTGTAAGTGACCAAACTGTAAGAAGGCGACTGCATGAAAGCAATCTACGCTCTCGTAGACCACTCCGGGTCCCACCTTTACGGAGAGGCAATCGTGGACGACGATTAGAATGGGTTCGAAACCACGTGGACTGGGGCCGTGAGCAATGCTCCAATGTGCTTTTCACGGATGAATCCAGGTTCGGCTTCCATCCAGATTCACGAAGGTCGCGTGTTTGGCGAGTTCCTGGACGATGGAGCCGTCTTCAGAACCCTCAGGAAGTTCACCCATACCAAGGAGGAACAATTATGTAGTTATGTATTGAGATTCGAGCATGTAGCGCCTCGTGATGTAGTTAATGTTTTTAATTCTCTAAAATCTAAAAACACGGGTGATTACTAGGGCATATCTACCAAACTTTTGGGCAATATAATAGACATTGTGGACCCCTTGCTTGATCTTGCTGTTACGTTTAACAAATGCATTGATTTGGGTACTTTTCCTGATCTCATGAAGACCAGTAAAGTCATCCCTCTATTTAAATCCGGTAGCAAAAATGATATTGGTAATTTTAGACCAATCTCTATTTTGCCTGCATTCAGCAAAATATTTGAAAAGTTAATTCTTAAGCAGTTACTCAGACATTTTAACTTACATAGCCTCCTTCACAATGACCAATATGGGTTTACGAAGGGTCGCTCGACTACAGATGCGGGTGTTGCTTTGTTGAAACACATATTTGACGCATGGGAGAAGTCGCGAAATGCTATTGGTGTTTTCTGCGATCTTTCTAAAGCCTTCGATTGCGTTCACTATGATACGCTTTTGCGTAAACTACGTCATTACGGTGTTCAAAACGAAGCCCTAAATGTAATTGAGTCATATTTACTTAATAGATACCAATGCGTAGACGTTAATGGCGTTAAATCTTCCAGGTTACCTGTTGAGCTGGGTGTACCTCAAGGCTCAATACTGGGTCCGTTTTTATTCCTGGTTTATATTAACGATCTGCCATTCTATTTAAAGGATATTTGCGAAGTTGTACTGTTTGCAGATGATACTTCTCTGATCTTTAAAGTAGATAGGAATAGACAAGTTTTTGATGACGTGAATAACGCACTATCAATGATCACAGATTGGTTCACAACAAATAATCTTGTTCTTAATGCCAAGAAGACTAAATGCATAAAGTTCGCTTTGCCCAATGTTAGAAATCTGGGTCCCAACATTGTGCTCGGCAATGAGAAGCTCGAAACTGTTGATTCAGCTGTGTTTCTGGGTATAACAGTAGACTCAAAAATTCAATGGGGGCCACATATATCAAGCCTAGCGGGTAGGCTTAGCTCGGCCGCCTACGCCGTCAGAAAGGTTAGACAATACACTGACGTTGATACAGCAAGGTTGGTCTACTTTAGTTATTTTCACAGTATCATGTCCTACGGTATTCTACTGTGGGGCAGAGCCGCTGATATTCAAAATGTATTTGTGCTTCAAAAACGAGCTGTTCGTGCCATTTACCAATTAGGTGCGCGTGTTTCTCTAAGAGATTTTTTTAAAGAGATTGGTATTCTCACAGCGGCTTCACAGTACATATTCGCCAACATTTTATATATTAGGCAAAACATTCATTTGTACAGTAACAATAGTGATATTCACAACTTTAACACCAGAAATAAGGACAAATTACGAGCTCCCTTTCATCGACTTCATAAGGTGCATAGTTCATTCGTTGGGGTTGGTATAACTTTTTACAACAAGTTACCGTCTTCTTTTCTAGATTTACCATTTAACGCATTTAAAGCAAAAGTAAAAGCTAATCTCTGTTCTAAGGCATACTATTCTATTAATGATTATTTAGATAATAAGCATAGTTGGTCGCTGTGTTAAACTCAAGACAATGTTCGTGTTCTTTTACCAAAATTAGCTTGCTGTCAGGTTAAATATTATTATTTTTTAATTTCGTTTTTATGTGTATTTTTTAAATTTTATTTTTTGGTAAGACTGTCGTAGGTATCGTTTACTGTTATTGTCGGAGCTGATGAAGATTGCTACTATCTTTGCATTATATAGAGTTAATCTTTCTAGTATTATATAGCAGCATAGCCAGCATTGTGTGAGTACCATGTACTTCAGAGCTATCATTGTCTAGATACCTACGTCTTCTATTGACTTGAATGACTCCGGTGGTTAAGAGTATGTCATGCCCACTCAAATGTCTCGCCGATGATGGCGCGTGTGTCGGATCATTTAGCTCCCTTCAAAATGGTTGAGCTGAATGGTGCTGATACATGTGTCATGTTCGTGAACGGGCGCTGTCGGTTGGGACTGGTCATCTCTTAGCTGCCATGGTTTATTTTAATTGATTCTAATTTTATTTCTGAATTGTCTTTTTATATTTACTATGGACACTTTTAACTTTCTACATCGTTCTCACATAATGTGTAATCTCAACATGAATGATGTAACAAATGATTTGTAATAATTACCTAATTGAAAAAGAGTGTCCATGGAGTTTCTTGCCCGTTCTTCTCCATAGAGATCTACGCCTTGGAATAGGCATCTACGGTACTTTCACAGTTATTATGTCTTGTGACTGGGACTGTAGCACCATAATTTTGTAATATTTTATTTTGTCTTTTGACAATTCAAAAGTGCCTGTAACTGGCCTACTTGAAATAAAGTGCTTTGACTTTGACTTTATGGTTTGGGCAGGAATTCGTCTTGGAGGACGGACGGATCTCGTTTGGGTGCGGGGCAATATGACAGCAGAACGATACGTCCAACAGGTGCTGGGGCCCGTAATCTTACCCCACAGAACACAAATGGGGCAAGATTTCCTGCTCATGCACGACAGTGCCCGGGCACACACGGCGAGAACAGTAGCAGCTTGGTTACATACACACAATGTTAGGGCCTTAGACTGGCCTGCTCAATCGCCAGATCTAAATCCCATTGAGCATGCGTGGGATATGCTGCAAAGAAGAGCTCTGAAAGAAGTTCCTGAAAATCTGGCTAAAGAAGATCAACTTTTTGCGCACCTCAGAAGGACATGGGACAATATTCAATATTATGGTGGAGCGCTTAAACCTGTCCTTGCAGGCAGTCTCCGAATGGGGTGATGCCAATCTGGTCAGGTTTAATGCTACTAAAACCCAGGCGTGTCTTTTTGCCGCAAAAAAGAGTCAATTTCACCCGGCTCCAACTTTCCGAAGTGTGACCGTGCCAATAACTGACCATCTTGAGCTGCTTGGCGTTACGTTGACATCGACTCTCAATTTTGGCCCATACATTGAAGCAAAGGCTCAGCTGGCTGCCAAGAAGCTGGGGATCCTTGCAAAGGTGAGAAGGTACTTCACGCCAGAACAGCTGCTCAGCTTGTATCAAGCGCAAGTTCGATCATGCATGGAGTACTGTTCTCATCTCTGGGACGGCTCTGCCAAATACCAACTTGATGCACTAGAGTCGATCGAAAAGCGGGCCAAGAGGCTCATCGGCGATGAGGCATTGGTTAAGTCAAAGCTCCAGAGCCTTGAACATCGTCGCCGAGTCGCCGGCTTGTCGGTTTTTTATCGATTACATTTCGGGGAATGTGCGATGGAATTGCATAATCTAATTCCGCCCAGCCCGTTTCATCATCGGACTACCAGACGTACGGCGATGCGCCATCGGTACATGGTGGACATCCCATCCATACGCAATAAACGTTTTGAAAATACTTTTATTATGCGTACAGCTAAGGAGTGGAATTCCCTGCCGGATTCTGTGTTTCCCGATAGCTACAACCTAGGGGTCTTTAAGTCAAGAGTGAATAGGCAAGCGTGCTCCATCATCGGCCACATCATCGCTTACCATCAGGTGAGATGGAGGTCAAGCGCGAGCCTATATTAGAAAAAAAAAAAAAAAAAATCCGCAGCAAGACATTGACAACCTTGTTCTGAGCATGCCGAATCGTTGCCGATATGTTATGAACATCATGGGCGCTTTCTCAGACTACTAACTTCAATTTTATAAACACAAATTAAATGATTTTTCTAATTTTTTCAGTTTTTACTCATAAATTAAAAGTTAATGCATATACGGTTTCCGTCTACGCTTCATTTTTTTCCATAAAATCCTGAAATTTTAATCGAAGTACCTTAACCATTATTAAAAAATGGTAGAATATTAAATAACGTATCTTTTAAATATATACATGTCACATAAATAATTAACACATTGATAGTAATTCGCTTTTTTAAAAATATCCCTAGACCATGTTGATGTGTGTATTTAATTCTGTTTTGATATATTGTATTTTGATTTTTTTTTTTAAGTGACATTACCATTTATTTTTATTTTTATTGACTTTTCACCATTTTATTTTATTTGACTTGTATCTAAACCTAGACATCTATTCTATTTTATAATTTATTCTTAGGCATCATAATTAAAATTACAGTTCAAACTTAAGTAAAATTATTCAAAATTATATTAATTGAACTTTATGCTATGTATTTATTAGATACTTTTCTAAATTGCTGTGCCCGACGTATTGACATATTATATTTTGTTTTATTTTATTTTGTTGACATTGCCATTTTTTATTTAGTTTTTTATTGGCTTACCATTATTTTTATTTTTTTTTTCCAATTTCATCTAAACTTTAATTGAAACTTATCGTTTTATAATTGTTATCCTGTAACATCATTGAATTACACTTTTAAAGCTTGCATTGTAACTTTTCAATAATTAATTTATAATAAGCTAGGTATTTATATAATTTATTCCTATAATAAATTGCTGTGCCCGACAGGGTCCATGTGAACTATACAATTACTGTTATAAGATCTTTGTTATACACATGTGAAATGCAATTAAGGATTGAATTGAATTGAAAAATTTATGTTTTGTCGAGCTTGATGCCTTTTCAAATTTATTTGTTTTTGGTGAAATCATTATTACACCATTGTTTCGTCTTGTTATCATCCAATCTTCGTCGTTTGTTGCGTCTTGATATTTATTTGATACTAGCTGTTGCCCGCGGCTTCGCTCCCGTGGACCGCCCCACAGGAACTGTTTTCGGGATAAAAAAATAGCCTATGTCACTCAGGAATAATGTAGCTTTCTATTTGTGAAAGAATTTTTAAAATCGGTCCAGTAGTTTCGGAGCCTATTCGGTACAAACATACAAACAAAAAAATCTTTGCTCTTAATAAGATTTAAAGTATAGATTTGTTGCTCTGGCTATCCTCTAAGGCATGTAAGCATGATATTATGTATGTTTAAACGAATCGTTGTATTTATGTTTGTGAACTTAACTACCTACTCCTTTTTAAAATTTAGAATCAATAAAGTAGCAGCCCTCTAGTGGCTCCGGCAAGTTTAGGTAACAATTGTCGTAGACGGCGGGAGTGGTCCTGCTGTATACTTTCTATTTCGTGTTATTACCACTGTAGATAAATCCGCTCACGTGATAACTCTGCTGTAATCAGCGATACGACGATGAACTTAAGCCATTTTTCCGTTCGACGAGTGTTCCAACGGTTCCAAGAGACTAGTGGCTATATTCTAAGACGTGGATCTGGTAGACAACGCTGCACATCTGAATGAGACGATCGTTTCATTGTGTCCGCTTTATTACGGGATCGACTCTCCAAAGCTGTTGAAGTGCAATAACGGTCCCGATCAATAAGCAGAACTTCAGTTAGTGTCTGCATGTGTTTATAGATGGACAGACTTGAATGCTCCTTTCGAAAAGTTCCGACTTATGTGGCGCTGAGTGTTTGTTTCATTTATATGTAACAGAAACAACGCAATTCCTGAAAAGGACTCATCATTATGACAACTTTTGCAACATGAGAAAAACCATGAAATGAATACCGAAAAACTATCAGCTGATCGGTACATTTTGTCGAGATGATGACTGAGATGGTACGGGCATCTCATGAGAGGGATAGAAGAACACGTCGTGAGAACTCTCAGCCTACCTGAAGGCAAGCGAGGCAGAGGGTGACCTCTTTTGACACGGTAGACCAATATGACGAAGTTTCTCAAGAAGAAGAAATTACCTGACCCGACAACCCTTGACAGAACTTCGTCTGGCGCCGTGAAATAAGAAAAGCCGACCCCACCTAAAGAGGGTAAAGATTATGAAGAGGTACATTTTGTCGAGTTATGCTTACATGTTTCGGTACAATCACCCCTTTTCAGGAATTGGGTTGAATTTGTTACAGCTTATTTAACTAAAGTATTAAGAAGGAGTATTGAGGAAGGACTTTTTTAATACATTACATAATGCCTATAAATAAATGATGAAAGTTTATTTTTCCTTTTTCCGTTGAGAAATCTACCATGCCTGGTAGATAACAAGAAACATACAGCAGAAAAAACATATCTAATATTATGTACTTAGAACAATATTTATCATAGCTAATGGGTGCATATGCATGAACTTGTAAACTATTACTCACAAACTGAAGAGACACTATTTAATTGAATTTACTATTTTGTAGCATTAATAATTTGACATTTCATATTATACTTATTTAATTTTTATTTGTATTGCATGACAATTTGATGATTTGTATTTTGAATAGCCTGATATTATGAATTTTGTATGCTTTAATTGTTGTTGTTTGTTGTTTAAAAAAAACGTTGCCCCGCACTAGGAATTTCTCCTGTATCGTGGGTGCGTTTACAAACATATAAACTCACAAACACAAACACCCAGAACCGGAACAACTATCTGTAGATCATACAAATATTTATTCCGTGCGGGAATCGAACCCGCGACACGCAGCGCAGCAGTCAATCGCTCAACCACTGCGCCAACCGTGCGGGACATAGCAGATCTACCTGTAACCAATACAACATCTTATGTACCTATGAACAACAATAAATTATTTGAATTTGAATTTAGCTTCTGTTATTACCAAAACCTTAGCGAGGTGTAATATTTATAATAATACAACTTGTAACCAAAATAATGCAATTCCTGAAAAGGGGTCATTGCCCTAAACTTTTTAAATAACTTTTACGATGAGAACAAACCTAAAATCGCGGCAAAAAATCAGCTTATCAGGACATTTTGTTGAGTTATGCAAATAAAGTAATTATTATGAGGAAATTGTTTTTCTTTTTTCGTTTTCTGTAAACTTTTTTCATAATGTTAAATACAATGACCTCATTTCAGGTATTGCATTGTTTCTGTTATACTCTATATAATTAAATGATTGGGGTCATGACCCGTTACCGCTGTGGACTATAATGCTCCTAATGTCTGATGCACCCTGGACGGTTAGTTCAGCTACTGCATTGACCTGAACTGTTTATATCAGGGTGTCTAATTCGCTGGCATTTGTTCAAGGTTTTTGACTCAAACGCAAACGTGAGAACCCCCTTAAGGTTTTCCAATAAACTAAATATATCTGGCGTTGGAAAGCCTCCCACAAGTTGGTCTGATGACCTGGTGAGGGTCGCGGGAGTCTGCTGGATGCGAGAAGCACATGACTATACGATGCTGATGTGACGACGCTTGGGAGGGCCTTTGTTCAGCAGGAAACTGATATTTCAAGGAGATTAGTGGTTGTAGGTGACGATCGAATACGTTCATGCCCATGATCGAATGTTTGCAACTATTAAACCTATATAATATTGAGTTATGTGGCCTTAATTTACTCTTGTCCCTGCCGAGGCCGATATGTTTCCATCTTTGAATCGCTCGCCTCACAAACGTGAGTACCATGTGAGGTAGAGATCTGCTTACCCCAAAAGTATATAGAAACTTGTGTAACGAATCCTTATTATACAACTCCAAAGGAGGAAAAGTACGGCTTCTGAAAAAAGGCCTCTGACATCGACCAAACTGTCTGGCGATACCATACATGAAATGTAGTCATTGTGTGGCAAATATATTTAATTAGCCCAGGTAACAATGAAAGCGCAAGTGAAGTAGGACGGTACAATATCTTAGGGACTACACTGGTTAATACTTATGTCTCTTACATCGCGTGCTATGCGCTTATTTTATATGTTGGATCGGTCGATACGCCGCAGTGCTGTGTAAAGAGCCGACCCAAACGCACGGACTGAGTTCGACTTCGGTAGTTTGAGGAGAGTTCGTGCCAACCGCTGTTGCGTTAGTAATATCGTGGTGAGTACTTTTTTCAAATATTTCTAAACGCTTTTTATTTTTTGAAAATAGAAGAATACTGCCAGTATTTTTTCGTGAAAAAGAAAAGTATATTCATGTGATAAAAAAATTGAGAAATCCGATTATAAGTCTGTTCCTAATTTTATTTTGTATCGTGACCAAGTATAGATTAAAAAATTATTATATGTATTTTCCGCTACAGTATACCTACATTGTTACGGTTTTTATTTTTCTGATTTATTTCAACCAATCACTTTGAAAGCGTTCTTTGTAAATAATGTCGCTTGTCAGCTGTAAATTCTGAAAACAATTTACGACTTTTCTCCTTATGCGCAGGGAAAAGTTTTGTTGAAATATTTTATACTTTAGTGATACAATGTTTCAGTTTATTTTCTATGACGTTTTTTAGTGAAAACTTTTCAAGAATTCGAAATATTTTAAACTAATTGTGCATTTAATTTATATTCAAACAGAGCATTAGACGTCCAACATAGTTTACTTTAATTTATTCATTTTTCAATATTTTCAATGTGACTTCAACATAATCTAGTTTAGCATTGTTAAAAGTAACTATTTATATTTTTATATTTGCGGACTGAAGTTGAAGTAAACATCGATTGTTTTCCTGATATTATGTATTAAACGTTTATACGTTTTTTTTACTGAAATAGTAAGAAATACATTGTTTTAATGTTTACAAAATATAAACATTTTTATTATTCTGTACCTTTAACTTTTACATAGCATAAAAGAAAGGTTTATTCAAATAAGTTGTAGCCGGTGTTGGTGATGAATGATGAATGATGACATGTCCCCTACTATTACATGGGCTAAATATTATAATTGGAAAAATAAGGGTGCATTGTTGGTGCACCTCTGCCTACTCCTTTGGGGCATACAGTCGTGATTTTATGTGAAGTTGTAATCCTCGTAGAATGCATTGAACGAAAAACAACAGCTGAAAACACAGCAGGCAAATAAAGTTACATGACACTTAGTCATTATGTTTTCACATTTTTAACAGACTTCAAAAAAGAAGATGTTATTAGCCCTTTTTCAAGCTGTTGGGCATTTTACGAATTGGGTATTTAACGACTAAGCCGTTCTCAATTTGACTATATTTTTTATGTGTGTTACCACTTTTAACTTTTTTAATAGGTGAACTGATGTAGACAATTATTTTTTTTATTTGAAAGCTGCTGCGGTCTCATGTGGTCCCATTTAAATTTAATCGAGATCTGTCTAGCAGTTTTTGAGTTATCCTTAATAAAGCGTATTTTCATGGTAATATACGAGTAATATGTGGTTTTGGAATATAAGGTACCAAAATTAAAAAGAGAAAAATAAAACATTATAACAAAAAACAATACCGGTTTCCAAAACAAAACACTACAAAGCGTTTTTTTTTTTGGTAGTCTCGCGCTTGACCACTATCTCACCTGATGGTGGGCGATGATGTGGTCGACGATGCAGCACGCTTGCCTAGAAAAAACCTATTCACTCTTGACTTAAAGACCAGGTTGTAGTTATCACTTACGCCATACACGAGGTCGTTTGGCGCCCATGTGCTGGTTTGTTCCCTGGTGAGATGTTCACGGCGTACAAGGTGTTCTGGTGCGCCGGTGATGGGGGTCACACCCCAAAGGAGGGTCGAGTGACAGACAGCCGTGTCAGGATCGCGGTTAGTGCTATAACGCGTGCCCGTGTTCCCGCCATAAGCGGCACAGGAGCAGACCGTGGAGTTTTAGTGGGTTGAAGTCCCACATAACTGTGCTATCTCCTCGTGGTAGCGCAGTATGCATGAGCATTTCACCAAGCTAAAAATAATAATTGGTTGTACTTGTAGCTATCAGGAAGTACAGAATCGGACACCGGGACCGAGCTGTACGCATAATAAAAGTATTCCCGAAACGTTTGGTGCGTATGGGTGGGATGTCCACCATGTACCAATGACGCATCGCTGTACGTCTTGTAGTTCGATGATGGAACGGGTTAGGAGGAATAGTTCATGCAATTCCATCGCACACTATAACAAATGATAACAAACTGACAGGCTGGAAAATCGGCACCGAAGTTCAAGGCTCTGGAGCCTAGACTCGACCAGTATCTCATTGCTGATGAGCCTCTGGGCCCGTTTTTCGAACGACTGTGTATGATTGAACTTGCACTTGATACAAGTTGAGTAACTGTTCTGGCGTGGAGCAACGTCCTCACCTTTGCAAGGATTTTCAATTTTTTGGCAGCCAGTTGAGCTTTTGATAGAGCGTTGATATTCAGTTGGTCAGACAAGCGGCCATCAATAACCACTCGTATAGACCGGATCCTCAGGAAGTCTGCAATATGGCTCTCATAACAGATCCTGTCAAAAGCCTTCGAGATGTCGAGGGAGACGGCAAGCGCTTCCCCGTGCCTATCGATGGCCTCACTCCAGATGTGAATGGCATACGCTATAAGATCCCCAGTTGACCAATTTTGGCGGCAGCCGTATTGGTGTTTTCTGAGTTGGATGTCGTTAGCTTCTAGATATGACAGGAGCTTAGATTTGAGGGAGAGTTTCTTATTGGATGTCGGTGTCAAAAACGAAAAAAACATAGGTACCAAAGACACCGACTTCCGAAAAAAAAAATAATTTTTCACTTTGTGCTGTTTTGTATTGGAAGTAATTTTTATTTTGTTAAGTAGTTTTTTAACTACTATATATATATATTACTGAAGAGTTCTGTTTTATATCTCCGAAGTTCTTCATCATATCTTTACCAAATTTAAAAGGAACCATTTTGGAATAAATTTCTTTCGAACAAAAAATAATTTTCAAATCCATTTATATAATTGACGGAGTTATGCCCAAACATACATAATTTATATATATATAAAAAAATGAAGAATGAAGAAAGAAATGAAGAATTTGTAAATGAAGGCAAATCTCTCGCGTTTGCTGCAATCGTATGTCTGTTTATTGTTTACACCAATTCATAACATACCATCACAAATCATCCAAATCATCAGCCTGTTAATGTTTTGCATCACTCACAGGCCTCCTCTCTGTGAGAGGGAATGGGCCGTAATCCACCACGCGAGCCCAGTGCGGGTTGGTGGATGTCACATGTCTTCGAATTTTTGGTTCTAGGACTTGCCGGTTTCCTCACGATGTTTTCCTTTACCGTTTTGAGAGCAGTGGTGATGAAATCATTTACACAAAGTAAAGCGACTACCTGGGCGCGAACCCACGACCTACAACTTGTAAGTCGCGGCCGATACCACTGGGTCACCACTGCTCAGTAAAAATAACTTAAATTTCGGAAGGTGGTCTCAAAGAACGAAGACACGAAAACAGGAACACCAGCTACCGAAATTGAAGTTATTTTTCACTTTGTAGTGTTTTTGGAAGTCATTTATATATTGATGAAATGATGGATTGCAAAAGTTTGAACTGTGGAGGTTAGATTCGCAGTGGGCTTGGTATATGGCATATGGTTAGAAAAGAACCCGACCCCAAAATATTTGCTAGAAGACTAGGAAGATGATTATAGGAAAGGTATAAATGGTCCACCTCAAAGTATCGTTTGATGCTTGTGTTGGTAATTGTTGGAATGTCAAAATGTAAGAGATGGATCACGTGATTCTTTGGTAGCGCTTGGCATTACCATACATTTTTGACTTTTCAACCCCCGAAGAAAAAAGAGGGAGGTTGGTTGACTGTACACACACAGTACAACTAATTTCTTAATGTCCCTCGGCAAACTTCGTGTTTCGTCAGTCGTCGGATTTCTCAACTGATAGAAAAACCTTTACACTTGGTGCAGATCGGACCACAGAATACTATTTACTCTAGGGAGAATAATGTCAATTTCATACAAAAAAAAAACCGGCTAAGTGCGAGGTGGACTCGCGCACGAAGGGTTTCGCACCATTATCGCAAAAAACACGTTTGTTGTATGGGAGCCCCATAATCATCAGGTGAAAGCATTTTCTTAAATAGTATGAACTCCGTCACGTTAATCGATTATAATTTAATCGATATTCAATTTACTTCGTAACCTTAACTTAATTTTTGGATTTCTCATTTTCCAGATTGTGAATTAAGCTGATTTTACACATTTTGAATTAGAAAAATATAACCTTTTTTTTAAACCATACCTCAACTTATTACATTCAGGCCCAGAAATCCCCGTCTCCTTTTCACAGATAATTTATTTATGTTGGTGCTATAACAACAAATACTAAAAACAGAATAAAATAAATATTGAAGTAGGGCTCCTATACAACAAACGTGTTTTTTTATCGCTATAGCGACCGTTACGATAATAGAATGTCACATAAGTGAATTGCTTTCATCCTTAGGGCCTCTGATGTTAAATGGAAAACGCTTCCTTTGGGAGTTCTTGTGTGACAGTTTGTGAATGATCTAAATAAGTAAATGTACTTGACCGCAACTTTGCACAGCTGCATATTCCCATATTTAGTTATGGCTTTCAGCTACTATGCTGCTATTCCAGGGGTATTTTTTTAAGTCCATAAAACAATTATTTTATATGTTTTATATTTTTTTAATAATATTATAGCCTTTTATTCAAATCAATTTTGACAGGACAGGGGGTGCCCATAAGCTCTTAGAGTAAGGTTATTTTGAGTGTGCGAAAGTGACAGATGTATACAAGTCATATCTATCTATCCCTTACAAACAATCAAAGTAACCTTACTCTAAGAGCTTATGGTCACCCCTCAGGAGATTTAAAACTTTATCAAGTCTAGAGTTAAATTTTTGCATATATTTATATAGATGTTGGTACCTATATAAAAACTTAAATCGGCATCTAAAACGTAGTAGATAAGGATTTCGAACTTATCACCTATGATAAATACTGATAAGCGTTGGCAGGGGAATGAGCGTGGAAGAGTGTGAGAAAGAGTTTTTAGCCCAACAGTGGGATATAACAGACTAATTAGATATGAAGCTTATAATCACGGTATAGGAAGATCAACAGTCTTTCTCAGAGTAATTTCTAAACCAGAACGCGCCCATTAGCTTCAGCTTTGTATCAGCTGATACTTGTTTTTAGCCGTTGAGTCTTACATTGTCCTACATAACTTGGTCTGAAATTAGGAGTATAACTTAATAATGTGGTCACGTCTAATTTTCACTAAATATAATCTCCTGTGGTATGTATATATGTTTTTAAATATTAGATAGGCAGATGGCTGGATAATCTATGTATAATATGGCGCAGGTTTTTAATAAAATTTGGTTTTTGATTAAAACCTAGGCTTATGATGAAAAACCACATCACAAAATTACTCCATATTCCATTCCGCAAAACCACGCTCCACTTCTCCGCATGTGTAGAAGCTATAATAGTTTTTGTACAACTCTAGATACTGACTTACACGGTGTTTCACTCAATAAGTTTGGAAGAGCAGTCTCGGAGGTACGGGAGTGCGCAAATCCTTCAACTTAGGCTAATTACGAACATATACATCCTATTTCTATTTTTTATTCTGTATTTTTATTTTGTCTGTTTTTCATTTTGTATGTTTTATTTTAACTATGTTTTTTAACTTTAGATTAATATTTAATATTTATAATTTGAAAGTTTAAATAATTTTGTGTTTCTGACCATATGGTGTAAGCTGCGTATACCTGCAATAGGCAGCACCTTTACTTTTTCTTTGTTTACAACAAACTGTTTTGTATGTAATGCTGTTGGAGAACCTTAAAAAAAAAAAAAAAAAACCGGAAGATAACACATTTTAAACTCAATTTCATCATAAATCTGTAACAATCCAGATTTTTTATATAAAACCTGAACTAGTTGGTCAAGGAATCAGTCCAAGAGTGAGCTCGGGAGCTTAGGACACCCCGACACGGACAGGTCATCTCCTTCGTGTTAGGTTACTTTAGACCCTGCATTCAGAAATAGGTGCCCCGTGTTGCTTAAATACTAATCGTACGAGTACTTGCACCTATCGGCCGCGCCGAGCAGGGGGCGTGGTCAATGACAAGAAAACGCGAGCGCGACGCAATTAAGAACTGGCCATGTTTTTTTTATAATTTCACTGAATCATTAATCAAGGGATTTGTTCAAATCACTTGATTTGTTTAGGGTGTTGTTATTTTAATATCCTCTGTGATTTGATCAAATCCCATAGGGAATTGACCTAATCCCTGTTTTTATCATATCCCTGCGACATATATAAAACAAAGTCGTGTTAGTTACACCTTATTATAACTCAAGAACGGATGGACCAATTTTTATGATTTTTGTGTTTTTGAATTAATCTTCATCCGGAATAGGATAATAAGTAATAAAACATCGATACAACTAACGATAAAAAATACCAATTTCCCAAACATTTTGGGAACACAACGCCATCTCTGATGATCTGACATAGATATTGCCAGTAGATGGCGTTGTAGATTTTTCTGAAATCACTCTAATATAATATAGGCGAAAATCTGTAAGTATGTTTATATCTTTGTTAATTCTTCACGCTCAAACGGCTGGACGGATCTGGATGAAAATTGGCACAGAGATAGATTATTAAAAAAAAACTACCTATGTCCGTGATAGTCTTTGAAACCATCCAACCGATATGCTCCAAACCGGTTTCATTAGAAAGGCAATGCGAAGATGGTTTAAGACCAAAAGAAAAATATTGGTAGGGTAAAAAAAAAAAAAAAAAAAGTGTGGACAGATAGGTAGGGTAGGTAAGTATATAGGGTAGGTGTGTAGGTAGGTAGGGTAGGTGGGAAGATAGGTAGGGTAGGTTGGTAGGTAGGGTAGGGCAGGTTGGTATGTACGGAAGGGTAGGTAGGTATATAGGGTAGGGTAGGGTAGGTAGATGCCATTTTGCTCAAGATAGTTCTCACGTACGGTTAATTAAGGGTACACTAGTCGACGGCACGAACTATTTTGTGCGCGGGGTTAAAATGCATTTTATATCAACCGACAACACCTGCGGAAGAGATAAATGCTATGATGAGCAGTAGGAAGCTAGTTCGCGTACGAATACACACTTTTGCAAATTTGTAGCGAAATTTTATAAATAGACCTTTGGCAGTCTAGATATCATGAAAAAACCACTAAATCTATATGTTCAAAATAAAATTATTTGCATTGTTGAACTACTAATCTATCCCTGTATGGAGGCCGTTTTGCAATTTTCCGTCTTCTTATGGTGTTTATTTGCGCCCAAAAATGCGTTAAATTTAGTGTCGAAATGTGGAACTTTCGACGCTCATATCTTTCAATTATTTTCTTTTTTTACTTTTTCGCTTCCATACAGGGCTAGATAATGATGAGACAAATTGATATCACTTTTTATTTGAACGTACATCGTCAAACAGTGGAATAATCCCTAGACTACGTTTGTATAGAGGAATTTTCGACTAGTGTAACCTTAAGTTATCTCATATAAATCAATAGTATTCAACACGTGTAACGAGCTCCCGCCAACAACAACCATTGTGTTACCTGTATAAACCACTCCATTATTAAACGACAATTAAAAATACTATAATACTCAGTGCGTGCAAAATTTTTGGGATGCTTTGTAATAATTTATATGGCAAAACAACGTTTGAAGGGGTCAGCTAGTAAATTATAAAAAAAGATTCCGACGAATTGAGAACCTTCTTCTTTTTTTAAAGACGGTTAAAAAGTATAATTATCATCGTCTTTGAAACCACGGAAAGTGCGGCACTTAAGACGGAACCACACTTACGTGTCGTGGCGTGGCGTGGCGCGTTCTAACGCAGTTGATTGGCTACAAAACTCGTTGTGTTATGACGTTGACTGAAACAGAGTCGTTTGATTGGTGGATCCCGCGCCACGCCACGCCACGACACGTAAGTGTGGTTCCGCCATTAGTCCCTAAAGGCCCCAAGCGATCATCCATCTAGCAGACACCCGCGACCCTCACCAGCTGGTGGTGGTGGTGGCGGACGCTATCGAACTACGTTGCGGATATATGGCTTTCTAGTATGGATGAAATGCTTTTCTTTGGTGTATACGGTGTATGGTAATGGTTTAAATAGGTTCTGTAGCAATTTTCTACAGAATTCTAAAAGGAGGGGGTTCTCAATTCGACTGCATGTTTTTGTATGTTTGTTACGCGATTACTTCACTAATTATGAACCGATTTTGATGTTTCTTTTTATTGATAGCTGGTGCTTCTCTTGTGGTCTCATTTAAATTTGATCAAGTTTTGTCGATTAGTTTTTAAGTTATCCTTAATAATATATACTTTTATGGTAATATAAGGTACCAAAACTAAAAAGAGAAAAAAATTAATCTTTATAGCAATAAAATTATACCGACTTCCAAAAGAAACCACTACAAAGCGAAATATAACTATCTTATCAGAAGTCGATTTCAAAAATGACAAAAATTTGTTACCAAAGTCACCGACTTCCGTAAATTTTTCGCTTTGTAGTGTTTTGTTTTGGAAGTCGGTTAATTTTTTTTGTAAATTGTTGTCACCCTGAAAATAGGAAAAGTGGGTGTTCTATTATTATAGTTATACCTAAGCATTAGCTTAACCATTCTTAAAACACAGTGATGCTTTGTATGTGACTTCCATTTTTAAACGACTTTCAAAAAGGAGGAGGTTCTATGTTCGACTTCTTGTATGTATTTTTTTTTTTAAATGTATTTTCACCGATATCTCCGTCAATTGTGGACCGAATTTGAAAATTCTTTTTTTGTTTGAAAGAGTATGTTCCGAAATTGGTCCCATTTTAATTTAGTGAAGATCTGAAGAAGAACTTCGAAGATATACAACAGAACTCTTCAATAAATAACGGCAAATCTCTCGGGACTGCTGCAATCGCATGTCTGTTTATTGTTTATACCATTTCATAACATAACATCACGCCAGTACGCTCTAAAGGGGTAAGCAGATCTCTCATTTGATCGGTTTTGTTCAAGTTTCATGATATTCGGGTAATCTATTCTGGCGTTATAGGAAACTTACTAAACAACTTGCGTATTAGGTAGGTACAACTAAAAAGTGAAAAATAAACAAACTTTTTTACAAAAAAATACTACCGACTTCCAAGTAAGAAAACTACAAAGTGAAAAATAACTTTATTTTTGGATGTCGGTGTCTATAACGCAAAAAAATGGTACCTACGAAAGACACCGACTTCCAAAAATAAAGTTATTTTTCACTTTGTAGTTTTCTTACTTGTAAGTCGGTAGTATTTTTTTGTAAAAAAGTTTGTTTATTTTTCACATGTATGAACATATATGTACGAAGTTTTAGAAATAATGTTTTTACTCAACCGTTGCGCACTGATCCCTACATACACTACTGCACTATCAATCAAGTTTTTCCACCTCAAAGAAAACACAAAGATAAAAAATTGCGGCAGGCAAACGCAAAGTAGCTTGCGGTTGGTGACCTATGACCTACAACACACTACCTACCCTCACCATCTTGTAATTCCTTTGCAAAGTAGGTTTATGTACGGTAATAAGGTTCATTAGGGTATACCTTTGTAGAATTAGGCACTTGAGGTCGAGCCGTCTGGGTAAAGGAACATAGAGGATGTGAGTGAGTTAATTGAAACATGAGTTCTCACAATCTACTTTCAAGAGAATGAAATATCAATAGAAAATGTTTTAAAGTCGTTTAAGACGACGACTAACGCCAACGACCTTGAGGGAACAAAACGCGCACTCGTTTCACACCCGCGCGACCCAAAATTTTGTAGTTTTTTGTACTTTCCTTATTATTCTACGACTTTAAAAACAAAGCCTCAGATCGAAATGTAGATAATTAAATTGTCTTTGAGATGGTGTCAATTTCATTAAAATATGCCCAGCGGTTTTAGTGTGATTGTCGTGTTTTTGTCCGTTTTAGACATAACTTTACAAATTAATTACACTATGTTATACGAATAAAAATCAAAATTTGCTCAGATCAAATTATTAAGAAAATAGTCTAATATAACATATATTTTTTCCAAAAAATTACGACTAGCCATTTTGACGTGATTCTTATTTTAAAATCAGCTACTCAAGGGAATCGGCGCCTTAAGAAGTTTTAATGTCTTGAAGTAATGATTGTTAAAAATATTGGCTTATTCCAAGTAGGTTCACACTTAGTTCGACAGCATGATTAAATATGAAAGAGGCTATTCTTGCTCGTTTCGAAGAAAATTAACAATATTTTTTTTTATGTTTTCTGTCAAAATTAGCTCAAGATAATTTCATCCATTTCTTAAAGTTTCCCCCTGAATTTTCTGTAGATTTTTTGTAAGAGCGGGCTTGTAAGCATACCTAAACTTAAATATTGATATTTGTAATATAGACTAGTAGTTGAGGATTCAGATCTTGTATACATTATCAGGTTTAAAACATCGTTTTTGACAACCAGCTTAAAACTTAAACTTATTTTAGAAAATAGAAGTGTATTGTGTCCAGTGTTCCTGTTTTTGTAAAAGAGTTGTGTAACTATTTTGGTGTAAAGTATATTCTATCTGTCTATTCGCGAAACTAAAGATGTTTTCTCAGTATAGATTCAGAGTAGCAATGAAAATATCATGTCAAATATTTCAAACGAGCCTGTATTTTTCAATAAAATACATTATTCTCCTTGCGGATCTTTGGTTGAATATTTCGCAAGTTAAGTTTTTTATAATGATGTTGAGTATAGTATAGTACATAATAAAACTTGTATCATTTAATCATTCATATTACGGGTACTGACTACTACCACACTACTACTGACTGGGCTGGCTGGATATATACGTTCTATTTGCGAAATTAATATCTGTAAACTAGAGTTTATAATTGTAATCTGAAAATTGTCCGTTGAATGCAAACGAACCTACATTTCATGAAATGGATGAAGTTTACGACCAGTGACATTGAATTGTAAATTATTAGTTTTTTTTTCCAATAATTTACACCTACTGTGTTTATTTTGTGACAACCGAGATATTGACTAGATTATGTAACAGTCAAGGGTCAAGATTACAATCGCACCTCAATGTTCATAATCGCCCGCACGCGAATGGTGTACGCGAGCCTGTTCAAATAATTCTTAAATTCGTTACAGTCATTGAATAAATCGTAGCTGAGTTGTGAGGTTGTGCTACTTTAAAGCAGGTGAGGGCATCACCTGCTTTAAGGTACCTGGATTCAAATCACGAAAAAAAAAAGTTTTTAAAGTATCGTTTACTCAATTAATATTATTTATACCATTGGTATACTAAGATTAATTGATTTTTACTCAATTAATATTATTTATACCATTGGTATACTAAGATTAATTGATTTTTACTCAATTAATATTATTTATACCATTGGTATACTAAGATTAATTGATTTTTACTCAATTAATATTATTTATACCATTGGTATACTAAGATTAATTGATTTTTACATAACATGTTCCTGTCATGATAGTTATATTTTTTTTACAATTTGTTGTAAAAAAAATATAACTATCTATCATATTTTAAATTATATTAATAACTATCTATCATTTAGGTTATAGCTTAATTAATGATACAACCTATAGATAGGTATGAGACAAAAATTAAAGTTTTTAAAGTAATGTTTATTAATACCTTTTAATATTATTTATACCATTGGTTTATAAACTTGGATACATTGATTTTTACACATAATATGCCTGCCGTGAAAGGTATATTTTTTATAATATATTTATTTTTCATTGTAATTATTATTGACTATCTTTTATTGAGCTTAATTATTCATTTTCACAAGGAAAAGAGGATTGAAGACACAATGTTAAATATTTGCAATTGTTTTAAAATTCTATAACCATTGATTTAAATAGAATACCTATTATTATACAATTAAAATATTTCATAAATAATTATTGATTAACCCGATCTATGCGAGACACAATGGGTTTTTAATTTTCACTTAATTACGGCATACAAGGGGTTATTTATTTATTTATATACACTTTATTGTACAATCAATCTGCCTAGCCTTTTCCCAACTATATTGGGGTCGGCTTCCAGTCTTACCGGATTCAGCTAAGTATTAGTGTTTTACATGGAGCGACTGCCTATCTGACCTCCACAACCCAGTAACTGGGTAACACGATACCCCTTGGCAAGACTGGTGTCAGATCTCAAGCTTCTGACTACCCGTAACGACTGTCAAAGATCTTCAAATAACAGCCGGGACCAACGGCTTAACGTGCTTTCCGAGGCACGGAGGAAACTCGGTATGTTGAAATGGTCACCCATCCACGGACCGACCTCGTCAAGCGTTGCTTAACCTTGATGATCGACCAGTGCGGCTGTTATTATTTAGCCTCGAGCTCCAACACTTTATTGTACACCAAGACAAAAACAATATTACATACGGAAACCTTAAAATGAAAACAAACATACAACAGGCGGCCTTATCGCGTTCTGCGATCTCTTCCAGGCAACCCAGAATGGAAAGAGATAGCCTGGACACGACATGGGGTTGCACTTGGTGCAAGCTCGAATGAAACAATAAGTAACAAACATAAAAAGCACTAAATATAAAATACTTAAATAGATACATACATACATACATATAAATATACTGTCAAGAAAACAATAAAGCTCCAACAAGAAGAAGAACACTGTGACAGGTAGTGCTCCTTCACCAGTCTTTTAAGTCTTTAGTCGTTAATTAATATTAAATGGATTATTATAGCTCCATAAGTTTTATTTACATAAATAAAAGTATATACGGTCTATAAAATACTTAATTAACTAAGACTACAAACATATACACTTAAACAAAAACTACTCACTAACTAAACCTACAAATATACTTAACTAAAATATGGCGACGAAAAACTCCTCCACATCGTTGTCCACTGGTAATGTGCTCAAAAGACTGGCAGCATTGCCATGTTGTAAGGCAATGCTTATTCTCTGACCAAGATAAAAGGCAGGCCTTGGGTCACGCGAAATGTCAACTAGGCGTAAGGAATGATCTTTAAACAAAGCGTGAGCACTCGGACCCTACGGACCAAGAGTTTCAACCCCAAACGTCTCGAAAGTGAAACTACCGATGAGGTTATTACCGCGAGAGTATCGGCACAAGTAGCGTCCAACGCTAAAGGCATACCCATCTTCCATGGAAACAAAGACATCCCATCCGGTCTTTTGCCATCGTCGCGTGCCAGGCAATGGGGTTCTAATACGGCCGGAACGCCGACGGTGACGAGAGCACGTCGGCTCATGGCGTTTAAGTTTCCGTGCCGCGCTATGCGACCCACAATTCGGATGCGTGAAAGACCGTACTGACCAAGGCTTTCGACAACTTCAACACAGTGGCAACGATGAGGAGTACAACAGGGAACGCTTAGATGTAGGAAAGCAGCGGGGCGGAAAGTAGTGTCGTCAAACAAGGTGCCTATGTTATAGCTTAAATATAATTTCATGTGTGTAACATTATGTCGTTAATAACTTTAACGTTAGGCTCTTAGGAACTTACTTTTAAATTTTTGCTTTTTCTACAACCATAGTCTCCCAGGTGTTATCTAAGTATTACCGAGCAAAACTAAAACGTTCCTTTTTATGTCTGTATTTTTGTCTTTATGCAATCTTTCGCCATGAAGTGCGCAATGATGAATATACAAATTCACTTGCAAAACGACTTGTTGGTTTGAAACGAAACCAATTCATACTCATTTATCATAAAACGTCGTTAAGACTGATTAATAATTGGGTAATTAGCGGTGGCCTTCCACTTTTTACACGACCAGGGGGGTGACCATAAGCTCTTAGAGCAGTATCAATTTGATATCGAGTAAGTGACAGATGTATACAAGTCAGATACATCTGTCTCTTATTCGATCTTAAATTAATACCGCTCTAAGAGCTTATGGTCACCTCCCTGGACACTTCTTTCTCTCTCAAATCTCGTTATCCAACGACTCACAGTTCTTCTCTAAAAAATAAAGAAAACTTATTATTACACACTTGAAATAAATGATAAATTGGCTTACCTACTTCATAAGAGAAATCATGAACTTTTTTTTTTTTTATTATCGATAGGCTCGCGTTTGACCACTATCTCGCCTGATGTTAAGCAATGATGTGGTATACGGTGAAGCACGCTTGCCTAGAAGATTCTTCCTAGAAGTCTATTCTTGACTTAAAGACCCCAAGGTTGTAGCTATCAGGGAACAAAGACTCCGGAAGGCAGTTCCACTCCTTAGATGATCACACAATGATTACAGTTTCTTCATTATTAAATTATTCTTCTTCATGTTCTTCATTAAATATATTTTAAAAACAATTAAACACAAAAAATAAAACAATTTACAATATTTTTTGAAAATAACTTTTACATCATCCAGTTTCATTAGAAATTTGATATATATTAAGCCCACTCAATTCAAGGCAACATAACTATGTTAACCCAGGTTTACACGTTACATTTGCTTGTATTTCGATATTCAAAACACAAACACCGCCAACAAAACAACTCAAACGCTCATATCAAAATGCACCAACTATTATAACCACGTTAAACTAACAAGTTATTTGTATTGTTTGAAATCCACCCTCAGTTGCCGTAATTACACTGAAGATAAGAACAAGTTTGATATAAACGTTATAAGTTACTGGAGTATTATATTATCTGTGCCTCATTCAAATTAATGCATTTGTTCAAGACCCAATTGGCTAAATACTTAAATTACGTTCTAACAACTGAATCCGGCCTCTAGGTGTTATTTTAGGTTGTCTATAACTATTCGAAAACGTGGTCTAAGATTTTAAATATTTAAATGAAGAAATAGATGATCAAATTCAGAAAAATTGTTTATCAAATTATAATAAATTGCCTTTATTTTTAGTTTTAAATAATATTTAAAAATGTGTATAGAAAAATAAAATAATAATATTTGTATATGTTACGGGATTTGAACCAGCCTGTTGTGGTTTATCTAGCAGTGTTTACCGCTAGACCAGATGGACACCTAATATTGGCATTGAAATTAAATAGCTGATTCTAATCAAACTAACTTAAAGGTAAATGATTGTCTATCGAATTCATTCTGATTGTTGATGAATAGCAATATACGGGCGTAAATGCGATCGATGTTGTCGACAGAACTTGTAGGTCTTGTGTTTGAAATCTACCCAAAATGTTATAAAGTTTAGGTGATCGTTTGTTTTATAATATCTACAGATGAGGGTGGATTTGAAACACCACCACCCACATGTTTTGTGATTTTAGTAAATAGTATGACGTTGCGGCCATCTCGCGATCTCATTGGTTCATTATGTCTATAGTAGAATGTCGTAAGTCTGACTGGTTGACTTTGCTATAACTTCGTGTCGTTTTAACTGCACTTCAGAACCTGATTCGTACATTACTGTTCAATTAATATTACTACGCAAGATTTTTTTGTTTAAATTACATGTATTTTATAGGAGAGATACAAATTTTCGAAAAAAAAAAAAAAACTGTATCTTTTGCTATTTTCAACGCTAATTCACAGCCTTATCTTCCTCGTTTAGCCTACAAATAACAGTACGATCGAACACGGCTGGCTTATTTCAATGTGGTTTCTCATTGACATAAGCCAGCCGTGTTCGATCGTCAGCTCGAGCTCTTAGGGCCTCTCACCGCTTTAGTGCCGTAAAAAGGTTACTTTCTAAAGCATACTCCTTAGTAACGGCTAGGATAAAAAGTTTGAAAAAATGTGTATTTATTATTGGTTCATGTACATTATTTTTGAAACATTGTTTTTTTCGTGTAAGCAATAGTCATACCTTAAAAAAAAATAACAACACGATATCTTTTCGCTACATTTGGATACACCTCAAAAACGACTTGGATGTTTAAAAATAATTTAGCACCGAAAAATTTATGCCTAGAATGACTTCATAACTGAAATAGGATATGTAAATTAAAGTATATTTTGCAAACAAAATTGTCCAAAAGGAGGTTCAATATTGATATTCTGGCTCAGAGCGGGCGCACAGCCAGTACTGCGCTAACTTTGGGAAATATACGCCTTAATCACATGGACATTTGTATCAATTTATCGGTTATGGGATCTAAAAGTGATTCGCCTAACTGCTATATAATGGCTAATGTGAATACTTTTGGAGTCACACTAGCATTATCATTGGATCGAATCGGCGTATAATCATGTTCATGAATTAACTTTTATAACTGTTTCAATGCATCCGGTTTAGTTATAGATAGGTTTTTAACTATCGGTTCTACATTTTTGTGAATATATATAGTAAGCTAGATGGACTGATGACAGACGACCTTAACAGCAGGCAGCTGGGACAAACTGGATGTGGAAGACAAACAATTGGGGGTATTGTGGGTCATCTTGGAACAAGCCCTTCTTTAGACATTGGCCTTTATACATTCACGACATCACCATCATCCACCTTTCGTTATCCTCATATATTTCGTACCGGCGCATTATGTCTCCTTCTTCCACACCAGCTACTTCTTTTTTTATTCGTGATGTACTTTTTTAGTTTAATTTCGGACATCGAAAACAACGGCAAAGGAAAAAATTATGACGAAACCTGGACGTATAGTTAGTATAAGTTTGCGCTCCATTGATGTAATTGCTAAAAGGCGTTCCAGTGTGCGGATAAACGAATGAATAAATACCAAAGGAGTTCTACTGATGTGACGGTAAACACAGATTATTTTCTGTCATATCAATAGATCTCCTTCCAAGCCATATCATAACGCAGACAATCCATCCATATGCATCCAGGGTGCATACAATTTGACATAATAACAAAAGTTCTAACGATCACATGACCTAATTTCATTTTTTTTTTAGCATAACGTTGAAATGATATAATGAATTATTTATATAATTTCAGTTTACATAACTTTATATGGTTTAATAAACATTTTCTATAATGCACATTTGAATTAATATTCAGTTAGTATAATATTTAGTTAGTATAATATTCAAATTCTATAGTAACGTTTAATATAATTGAAAAATAAAGAGGAATACACTGAAATTGAATTCCTTCAAGCTTTGGCCTCTTAAAACTGAAATAAGGTTAGTCAACCTTAACATAGTATTTTGTCTTCACTTATAACATTGTTGTATGAATAAATAACTACGAATTAATATGTTTTTTTTTTCTTTCATATTCACCTCATATATACCTGTGTGAGATCCCTTCTATTGTTGGTGAATCATGTGGGTTAGATGAGGCTATAACAGTATGATGTTTTCTGATATTTATTTATTCACTACAAAATTTGGGCAGAAAATGAGTAAATATGAAAATTAGGTCAAATGAACGTTAAATAAAAAGAGCAATATACTAATTGAAAATTATATGAGACGAACGTTATACTAAATGTTATTAGAGCAAAAGAAGTTTATATGAAATGTAATATTAGATCACATGAAATTAGGTTATTTGTTTTTATAGCATATGAAAATTATATCATGTGAGCGTTATTTCAAGTGATAATATATTATCTGTTATTATGGCATATATTACACACCCATGCATCCAGCACAACGAAAAAGCATAAATACTCGGGACAAATATTGGTAAATAATTTTAGATAATAACTACAGTTTCGTGAAATTTAAATTCGTATAATTGCATTGTACCCTATCAACAACATTCCAATACCCAACGAATTCACGTACCTACAAATTTTAATACAACGACATCTTTCTACCAAAACGTTACCTATAAATATGTAATACAAGACACAAACCCTAAAAGTGTACAGCCGAACATGTGCCATAAACCGTTTTAATTTACGATCGAACCTCGAGGAGAACGCAACGTTTTACGTTAAGCGATGTTTTACCCTTGAGACCAGATTTTCGCCGAAAGGTGGTTTGGGTATATAGATGATATTTTTTTAGTTTTTGGTAGGTTTCTATGTCATTTATATACTTAGTACTGTTTTAATAATAATATTTACAAAGTAGGTATACCGGTCTGTAGTTTTTACATGAAAGAGTAAAAAACATATATCCATCAAACCTCACAAACATTGACGTTATAATAGTAGTAAAATTACTTATAATCATCATGAACATATAAAATTATGTTCATTCTTATCCATACAGACACAAAATGATCTATATCTATTTATCCGTTTTGTGCGCTTATAACTCGAGAACCACTTATATGATTTACCCGATTTATTTTTAAGTGATAGATTACGTTTTCTAGCTAGTTCCAGCAACTCTATGTAAACCCACACAGGTTGAGCCGTTGAAATGTCTAGTAGATGACTGACTCATAGGATGACAAACAATTCGGGTAATTAGGTATTCATTTTTCTAAATTGGTAACAGACGTTGTTAATTGTAAAAAAACTGATCTCTGGTTTAATGTAAACTTTAACCCCGATATTATTAAAGCAGAATAAAGTGACAGCTGGTATAATAACCAGATTTATAATTCATGCTTCGAAGTTTAAGCTTGGCCTAACTTTACTTCGTATTTATTAATAAGGCGGTTAAACTTTTTTGTTAAGGGTCTCTTAGATCACACTTCAAGATTTTGTTGAGTGGGAAGGTGAGTACCGACTCATTAATCTTTCCAGTGTCTTAATACATTCTTACCGACTTAAATATGGAAAGAACATCTCTGATGATCATCAACTTAATTCTGTTTGTTTTGGCAGCATCATGATATTTTTATTATATCTATCAAATGTTATTTCATTTACTCCCTTTTTAGACCACCGTTTTTTGATTCAATGTATTCCATTTATTTGCATCTATGTTACTTATACTGCCGCAATTCTTTAAGTCATCTATTCCTATATAGTATTATGAAAAGACACTGTACGTGATAGGGTTTTCTTTATCAATATTTTACAGTATCATTACAAGTCGATAGAACTTGTATCACTCATTGATTACAAACTTCAGACTATGTGTCCGTAGGTATAAATGGAAGGTCCGTCTTCATTTGTATAAGTAAACAATAGATTTGTGTTATCAGGCCACTTACACCGACTTGATTCAATGCAGATTGGATTATGAAATGTTTATATAATTAAATCATTCTGCCCAGGTTATTGACATTGTTTAGAAATTAGTTTCGAGTTCTCGACGCAGTTTCATTATAATTCATTATATTTGTAATTTACAGCGTGTGTCAGCTCTTTATTTTCATACGTTGGATAGGATTTATAAAAATTTATGAGATAGTGTCTGCATTGTTTTCATTTTCCGGGACCTTACCCTGACAGGTCAAAAATACCATGGTTCCACAGTGAGGCAAAGACGAAGCTACAAAGGACGAAGAGCACTATTCCTTTTTCACAGCGTAATCATGATGGCGTTGACATGTTATAGTACGACCCTTGGTCTAATGAAAACAAAACTTTAATAAATATAGTGAGTCGTTTGACACATTGTTTTGGTTATAACCTTAAATACTGTTAAACATACTTTTCCTAAGTTTGGACTGTGTGCAACACACATCAACAGCAACAGCTTATTTAATAATCCTGTGTTTACTATACAAATAAAATTTATTACATCTACCTAATTTGAAACCTTGATCATAATCGTGGATCGCTCAAAAATCTGCACGTTTACCTAATTATTTTCAGAACAAAGAAAATAATCTGTTTTCTCTTTTTATTACAGCGCATTGTCCTCAAATGGAAAATAATATAAATAAAGAATATTACTTTGCACTTTTAATGCAATTAAGCATTTGAAATTCACGCTTCATATGCACTTTTATCACGTGTTTAATTATAATTATTTATGTATATACATATGATTACCTAAATATGTATGTACTTAATGTACCTACTCAGGAACAGTGTAAGCACCTATTTATTTGACCTATTTTATCGTTACAATGAAAGCAACATAATTGTACTACGAAAAAAAATTACAAAGTCATTAGAACTATATATATATATTTAATTATAATATATTATTTATAGACGTATTTTAGTTGCACTGGGGTCACCGGGTCGTTATGGCTCGCAACAAATATGTGCCACCCGATATTTCACACGGTTTCTGAACGCACGTTTTGATAAAGGTCCCATATTCAGTTCACATAAGTCTAGCCAGTCAAAAACACAGCATATAAAGCTTTAGAAAGTAACAGGAACGAAACTATGCAGTATTTTGGACACAGTTTCAAAATGAGAAGCAGCATTCAGATGGTGAAAATATATGAAGTCTCCATTTTTAACCGACTTTCGAAAAAGGAGGAGGTTCTATGTTCGACTTCTTGTATGTTTTTTTTTTTTTTTTTTTTTTTTTTTTTTTATGTATGTTCACCGATATCTCCGTCAATTGTGGACCGATTTTGAAAATTCTTTTTTTGTTTGATAGAGTATGTTCCGAAATTGGTCCCATTTTTATTAAGTGAAGATCTGATGAAGAACTTCGAAGATATACAACAGAACTCTTCAATAAATAACGGCAAATCTCGCGGGACTGCTGCAATCGCATGTCTGTTTATTGTGTATACCATTTCATAACATAACATCACGCCAGTACGCTCTTAAGGGGTAATCAGATCACTCATTTGATCGGTTTTGTTCAAGTTTTATGATATTCGGGTCGTCTATTCTGGCGTTATAGGAAACTTACTAAACAACTTGCCTATTAGTTAGGTACAACTAAAAAGTGAAAAATAAAATATCTTTTTTACAAAAAAATACTACCGACTTCCAAATAAGAAAACTACAAAGTGAAAAATAACTTTAATTTTGGAAGTCGGTGTCCATAACGCAAAAAAATGGTACCTAGGAAAGACACCGACTTCCAAAATTAAAGTTATTTTTCACTTTGTAGTTTTCTTATTTGGAAGTCGGTAGTATTTTTTTGTAAAAAAGATATTTTATAATAATACTGTGTCTCAGAATATTTTCCATAAAAAATTTGAGGGAAATTTAATGTTATTTGTGAAAACGAAGTGGGTTGATGTAATCATCTTTAGATTAAGTTTTCAGGTTTTTTTTTTCTAATTTTGGTTTTTCCAAGACAAACTCAGAATAACACTTATAGCCTAATACACACTACCCTGCATTATTATATTATCGTAAAAAGTAACAAATTTGTGACATTTACTATCTCTCTAAAACATTTCAAAACTATGATGGCATGTTCCGCGCTAGATACCAATAAAAACTTTCAAAGTTATTTCCTAAGGGATGTAAGTCGCGCGTAGCATAAACATCGCGTCCATCTGGACATCGACTTAGGCATTGTACGCACTGCAATTTTATTCGCGCGAATAAAAATTCACCCGAATTTTTTAGTACTAGCTTCAAACATTTCCATAGGTCACAGAATGTGCGGAAACAAATTCGCGTGAATAAAAATCACAGTGCGTGCTATGCCTTAAGCTACTTCCGAACAGAGCCGCTCCGGCGTCACTGACGTCGTGACACTGGGTATTCGCGGAAAGAATTTCTTAAGCGCCAGGTTATACGCGTCGCTTACGCGGTCAAGTCAAAACACTTCAGTTGTAGCGGCCGCGGTAGTAGTGGTGGAATTAGACCGCATAAGCGACGTGGATTAACGTCGCCTAAGACCTTATTTTCAGACATGTCAGTGTCACTGGAGCTGGTCTATTCTGATATCACCTTAGTGTGAAAACTTAGTCCAACGGAACTGTCATTCCACCTTGATTGGACGGATTGAAGCCTCACTTCATGTTTACTTCTCCTAGGTTATCACGGTGAAATTTCTACAGAATAACACTACTACTCGGAAGTGAGCCTTAAGTCTATTGAATTAAACAAGTGCCGCAATGCGGCATTGCTCGGACTTGCAGAATACCGTCTGATATTTTATTTAGACATAATTGCATTTAAGCTTGAAAAGGCGAGGCAAGCGGTGGGCGATGTATTAGAGGGAATGACGGGGTGAGTGTTTAAAAAAATGAAATTACGAAGATGCAGAAACTATACTAGAGTTAAATAAGTTAAGAGAGAATATCTAAAAAAAAGTGTTCCATTGTGTTTCGTAAATTTAAAAATATATGGGAACACGGGGAATTGAATTGTTATTAAAATCTGACTATTTATCGGATCGTTCGCAGCAAGTAAAGATTGGGGACCACATGAGTAATGAACTTAAATTCCTATCGAATATGGAGTTCCTCAGGGAAGTATTATTAACCCTACTTTGTTTCTATGCTATATAAATGATCAATATCAAAATAATATCTTATGCAAATGATTCAACACTTACTTTCACGGGAAATTCTTGGGAAGAAGTTAGCTCAATCAGATCTGAACACGGTCTGCCACTGGCTCGCTGCAAACTCGCTCACACTTAACGCAGATAAAACAAAATACTTTCCTTTTGCAATCAGGAGTGCAGAAACCTCCTTACAAGTCAAACTTCATTTAAAGTCATCAGTGTTCATTTTCTCCTTTGATCAATTTAGTTGCTCAACTATACAGCCAACACAAAGTATTTGTTACTTGGGTGTAATCATTGATGAAATATTGCCATTTGACGAACACATTCACAACTTAACTAAAAGAGTACGAAAACTTACATCAATTTTTAAACAGCTTAGACAAACAAGCTTAGCAAGTCGTAAAACACACACAAATGGTATAAATTGCACTTGTTTAATATATACTGATATATATTGTGTAATAACTTGGGGAGCTAGGATTGCCGTTAAAACTAAAATTTTGGAAATAGAAAGAGCCCAGAGACTGTTTCTAAAAGTTGGCCTTTCTAAACCACGACTCTTCCCCACTGTCACACTATATCAAGAAGCTGAGGTTTTAACTGTCAGACAGCTTTACATCCTTTTTACTATACACCGGCAACATTAAATTCTACCGTCTATTAATATTCCTGAATTAACGACTAGGAGGCAGAACGACTTTATAAATAAAACAGTTTTGCTAGGAATCACTCCAGATGACAAATTACAATGGGGTCCTCACATAACATCTTTTGCGGGTTGGCTTACAGCCACCTATGCTGTTAGGGACACATTCTGAATTCCTCACTGAATCCAGACTTGGAATTCATGTTATTGATTAAGAAAGCCCGGCAATGCATACAATTTCATTATGCCCATACACACATTTTTTCAGAATAAGATTTACTCTTACTTAATGCCGTAGAATATGAATTCCGACTATGAATTCAGATAGGAATTTCAGAATGTGTGAGTCCAGCCTTAGATATATAAAACAATTAACAGATGTAGAAACCGCGCGTTTGTTCTATTTTAGTTGCTTTCACAGCATTATGTCATATTTATATTGTATTACAAGAAAGAGATGTCAGAGCCATATATAAGTTAGTCAACGAGAATCTCAGGAACTATTTAAAAAGATCAATATTATAACAGTTTCTTGCCAATTCATTTATGAAAAAATTATTTATATAAGGAAAAAAATACATCTCTTTAGTACATCTCTCTGGTTTTTGATTTGACTTTATGGTCGACCACATCATCGTTTAACATCATGGAGATAGTGGTCAAACGCGAGCCTATTAATAATAAAAAATCCGCTGAAGTTTACACCTTTGGATTGCCAGGGTAAAAGAACTCTCGTTACCTTGCATGACGCATGTAAGCTGTCCCAAAAAGTTCGCTAAAACTAAGCCTGAATTAAATAATTCAATCCCCTTTCAAGATATGTACCTAAATTCACATAATCTGTCAGATCAAACGTGGCCTGACGATGGTTGTTTGCAATTTGTTTTATTAGAGGTAGAGCCGATAATATAATTTTCACACTAATGTTACATGGACGGAGGAGCTCGTGGCTAAATAATAACAGCCGTACGGGTCGATCATCAAGGTTAAGCAACGCTTGACGAGGTCGGTCCGTGGATGGGTGACCATTTCAACATACCGAGTTTCCTCCGTGCCTCGGAAAGCACGTTAAGCCGTTGGTCCCGGCTGTCATTTGAAGATCTTTGACAGTCGTTACGAGTAGTCAGAAGCTTGAGATCTAACACCAGTCTTACCAAAAAAAGGTACCGTGTTACCCAATTACTGGGTTGTGGAGGTCAGATAGGCAGTCGCTCCATGTAAAACACTGGTACTTAGCTGAATCCGGTAAGACTGGAAGCCGACCCCAATATAGTTGGGAAAAGGCTAGGCAGATGAGATGATGACTAGATGTTACATGGACGACTTTACCCACATCAGACATTCCTAGCCTACTTCAATTAGTGTGAAGTTTTAATTATTTCTTTAAAGCCAACAGCTGACGTTTTTGTGGATGGAGCAAGCACGCGAGGTCGTGATGTCTCCAAAACAACCCTGGCCATTATAAAAGTAACTAGTTAACAAAATAAAAGATACAGGTTTTTTTTTATAAAAACACTTGCCCAATCTAAAGAGAGTCTCTCTCACAAGTTTTTTTATTTACGTAATTTTTTGAAACGATCTACACCGGATTATATGCATTTGCATATTTTCATCTGAAATTGCATATTTATCCCATTATCAGCGGCAATTGCTTATTATATCTAATATCTAGTGATGATGCATAGTTTCGCTATATTTATAATATTTTTCGGTAGGTTATTCTATTTATAAGTGTAATAATAAACTAGATAAATAAATCTAAATTTCGCCCTTAAACACATTTAACAAATTTTCACGTATAAAAATGTTTTGATTGATTGAAGAATATACATTTAGAAAGCCTACCTACCTGATTGTTTACGTTTACAAAAATGTTATTAATTTTCTCTTATTTTACGTATTTTCTTGCATAAAATATGCATTTTTAATGCATCTTTCAAGCTTTTTGTGTTGCATATAATCCGGTCCTTAGTCATGACAAAAAAACTTATTAACTGAGGCTATTTAATAGTGTTCACTCTAAATAGCCTCAGTCAATGTTAAATGTAAAAAAGTGAAATTAAAATAATAAGAGATTGAAATTCAAACTCCGCTGTTTTCTAAAATAATATACATCA
Organism: Orthosia incerta; assembly: GCA_948252205.1. Taxonomy (NCBI): domain Eukaryota; kingdom Metazoa; phylum Arthropoda; class Insecta; order Lepidoptera; family Noctuidae; genus Orthosia; species Orthosia incerta. The sequence continues at coordinate 26,724,592 of OX411746.1, forward strand.
AAATAAATAAATTAGACTTTTTTTTCTTCGTCAGGTTCGATTAGATAATATTTGTAGATATTATACAGTAAAACATTCCCTGAAAATATGCATTTAATAACTAAAACTCCAACCACATCGGCACAGTAATTTTTGAAAAACTCGCGGACATACAAACATACGGGTCGAATTCAAAATCTCATATTTTGAAGTCAGATAATGAACATATTTTTTTCCAAAATGCTGTTATAAGATATTACATCCATTGATCTGTATATTGCCTACATACGTCTTTATGTTGTACACAATTGCTCCAATAAATGAAGCAATATTTCACTCCTGAAAGCGCCTGCTATTAAATGCAAAGCAAATAATCTTTCATGTTATAAATTCAGCGAAAATATAAATATTCATTGTGTACGTTTATGAACAAAATACGAATTTATGACAGTAATTTTTTTAATCTTACTGAATTTTAAATTAAACAATGCTCTTCAAGACTAGCTTAACCTGCCTCGGTGGTCTAGGCTACCCCCCACCAAATGAGACTTTACAATCGTTACAATATAGAAAGTCTGATATGACAGCTACAAAAAAAAAACTACAAACCAAAAAAAATATTTTATTTTCCGAAGTTGGTGTCTTTTGTACCCATTGTTTTCCGTTTTTCGACACCGACTTCGGAAAAAAAAGTTATCTTTTGGTTTGTAGTTTTTTTGTTTTGGAAGTCTGTTAGATTTTTTGTTAATAAGGTTTTCATTTTTCTCTATTTAGTTTTGGTACGAGTAGGTATCATTTATAGCCAAAGTACATTTCATGACGATTCCAATAAGCTCAAACACGACTAGGATACATTGTTTTATATCAGAGTTCTAGTGCCTACTTTCCGGCTTCATCATCAGATCAGTTCGATGGTGCCATTTTCATCAGTACCATTTATTTATAAGTATTTGCTTCATCACAGTCGGTTAACTATTCGAGATATCTTATACCCGTGGCAAACTTAGCATTTAGGAGTTCCAGTGGCCATCTGTGGTCTTCTTCATCAGTTCCACTTCACCAAATGATAATTTCTGATTGCATTGTTGATGAAAATACCAAAATCACTATATATATGCCTATAATATTTGAGGAGTTCCCTCGAAGTCTCTAGGATCCAATCATCAGATCCTGGCCAGATGACTATGGGACCAACTAGGAAGACTACACTTAGAAGAATACCCTTAAAAAAAAGAGAAATCTGTCCAGGAGTCTTTGAGTAATCGGGGAACATACATAAAAAAAAAGATTCCGACGAATTGAGAACCTACTCCTTTTTGGGGTTCCGTACCCAAGGGGTAAAAACGGGACCCTATTACTAAGACTCCGCGATCCGTCTGTCTGTCTGTCTGTCTGTCCGTCTGTCACTAGGCTGTATTTCATGAACCGTGATAGCTAGACAACTGAAATTTTCACAGATGACGTATTTTTGTTGCCGCTATAACAACACATACTAAAAACAGAATAAAATAAATATTTAAGTGGGGCTCCCATACAACAAACGTGTTTTTATTGCCGTTTTTTTTTATAAATACGTTATATAAGTTAAACTTGATGCTTACGAATGATACTCGCTCTTATAGTAATAAAGTGTATGGGTAACAGAGTAATTAATTAGGATTATGAATTTTTCTTAGACGTTCAAACAAACTTATTGCGGCAAGTAAAATGAAAAACGTCATCAGACTTCTTAGATTGCCACGACTATAACAAAAGCATGGAATCTGAATGCACACACACAGTCACACTTCTACGTCCTATCCCTACGTGTGATAAAAACGTAAAGTTATGTCTTTAAAACATTGCAAAAGACAACAGTTTCAAAAAAAGTTCAGTATAGGTAGGTATGTTTTGGTGTAAGTTCATTGATCTGAAAAACATCAGAACTGAAGGTAGGGAGACTTGGCGAGACAACTTGTCGCCACTACTACATAAGTATTTTAGTATCTATCTAATAGTGACTAGCTGACATTATAGATAAGTACATAATAAATTGTAATTGATTTTAATTTAAGACATTTTGATTGATTTTTAATTTAGTTTTTACGGTTGACATATCAATGGAAAATACGTAATACACAGCTGAGTATTACGTAAAATAGTAAAGAAAATTTTTATTAAAAAATATAAATAAAATAGTAAAATAGTAAAAAAGCTTCTTTAACGAGATTTTCGTCGACTTTACAATTTTTCGCATTTATAACAACATACGACATGATGTGTATGAGATTTTTGTCCCTCCGGAATTAATCGTTTCTATCTAACAATCGGTTGACCTTTTTTACCGACCGCAGTCATTGTTAATGCCTGACCGGCTATCACAGTTTTAAGACCTTTAAGCTCTTCCAAGGAATAAAACTGAAGAAAGATCTCTCCAATAATGGAATATTCTCTCTTAGAATGGAATGGCGTATGCGTTTTCGTGATATTTCAGACTTAAAGGATTATATTGAAATTTCCACGAACTTCAATCCGAACTATGTCTGACCAAATGGCATGTCTCTATCCACTTTCCTTGGTTTTCGCGAAGTGTTCAAGTTTGAGTAAATTGTTATGGATGATGAACACGCGAATGCCAAAAAATCATGTTAAAAGATAAAGTGTAGAAATTATTTGGATTATGAACTACATGCATAATTTTACTTGTAAGAAGTGTGGCGATTATAGGTAACTATAATTGCCGTCAGGGGGGTGACCCCCCTGTTCTTAATCAGAACTAAATAGCATTAAAAAGAATTGAAGTAACTACGTCTTTAATAATACCCTCGTACTAACATAACACTCGAATCTTTTTTATTTATTTTATTTAACCACTAGCTGTTCCCCGCGGATGCGCTTCCGTGGGCCACCCCACAGGACCGTTTACGGGATAAAAAATAACCTGTCACTCAGGAATAATGTAGCTTTCAATTGGTTAAAGAATTTTTAAATCGGTCCAGTAGTTTCGGAGCCTATTCGGTACAAACAAACAAAAAAGTCTTTTCTCTTTATAATATTATTATATTATTATTTGGAAGTGTTTATACTCCTTAGCTCTTAAGCTGGTTTAAGTTACATTTACGGTCCGAGACTAAGTAAATGCAGCGTGTGATTATTATTTTATTATTAGAAAGAACGAAAAAGTATTTATTTGTGTCCCGCACAGGAGACACGATAAATCAGCTTAAAATTAAACAAAAATAAAAACCCCGTGCGAGACCAAAAAGGCTCCTATCTCAGCATGAATATCAATTATTATTATATTTTAGTATATATTATATAATAGTATAGATTAATGCTCTCACAGTGCTGTTGTGGTGGTCCAGTGGAGTTGGCTGCGACTTACAATTTGTAGGTCATGATTTCGAATCGAGGCAGGCGCTTTACTTTGTGTAAATTATTTCATCACCACTGCTCTCAAAAATGGTGAAGGAAAACATCGTGAGGAAACCGGCATGTCCTAAAACCAAAAATTCGAAGACAAGACAGTGACATCCACCCGTTCTCGACCCGCGTGGTGGATTAATGGCTATTGAAGATGATGTTGAACCTTTAATGTACACACATAATACTCAGTCAGGAAGAAGGAATAGAATACAGGTCCATAGGTGATGCTTATTTCTAAAGAAATCTGTTCCTGCTACGATACATACATGCCCTCGTATCTTTTTCTAATCAAATCAACATGCAGTTGATGTTGCACAAACTTTCTATACAATTTCTAATCTTTCATTGTTTTAAATTTTAGTTGCAATAGAGATTTGCTACACTAATAAACTATTATTCAAGTGAAACTGGTTAGACAGAAAACTGACTTTAACTTAGTAAGGAAATAACAGGGAATATGTAGATGATGAAAAAAATATTCAAACCACATTTTGAGGATAAGGATGAGTATCCTGAACAAGAACTCTCGTGTTGTATGAAACAACAAGGGAGTTTTTGTTGTAAATATCGAACCAAAATTAAAATGAAATTGTAACTAATAACTACTGTTAACAGCGAAATAAACGGTTCCTTTGAATACTTCTATCCTCAACTATTTAAATCAATTAAAATAAATAACTGATACCATCTAAGTAACAATACAATTAAAATGTACATAAAATCAGATATAGGAAAATTGGAACAATCATTTATTCAATTGATAAATGTACAAATTATTTTGTACGTCGCCCTTCGTGACTGGTGGTACATAAATATTGGGAATTGATTGAAGGGGAGACTTTGTGAATATGTTAGTGGGGAAGCCCAATGAATAATCATTCTTCTTCTTTATTGGTCCCTCATTACTGAAGATCATGGTCACTGGACCCATTTAAGTGGACAATCTGCCTCCATCGATTCCGGTCCTAAATTGCCATCACCACCTGTTGACATTTGCTTAAGGATGTAGCTTCTTTGACTTGGTCAGACCATTGTGTTGGCGACAGGCCTCGTGCTCCATTCCCTTCGGTATTCAGTTTTTCTAGGATTATATCTCCTCTTCGCATTATGTAACCAAAATAGATCAAAATACGCTGTAGGTATACTGCAGACAATCTGGTCTTGACATCGAGTTGGGAAAAGATGTGATGATGGTTTGTTTCCCCCTCAGTGGTAGGCAGAGTAGTAATATTGCCGAGAAAGCAGATTCATCCAAAGGAGTTTCCTTGCATAGCAGGTGAATAGTGTTAACTGATATAGCAACAGTACACAAGACATTGCTCAAAGAACGGATGACCGATGGGGCTGAAAGATTTAGTGAGGCAACTGCACACCGATAGGTGAAGCTTGAGAAATCAAACATTAAAAATTTACCTGGTAAACGCATCGGGAGTATGCCGGATGCGAGAATCACAGTGACGTCAGTTAGTGACGCTTACGCTTAATCAGCTGGATGTCTACGCTGGATTTCTGATTTAATATCGTTTCGTTCGTTTCGTTTTTTCGTTTTGAGCTAAATAATACTAATAATAAATAATACTTTTTATCCTGGGAGTATGTTCCCTTGGTACAATTGCCGACTTTTACGCCGCTGGTACAAGCTTATTTCATAATCAGTATCATCATCTTCCACCGCACCATCGAAAACAAACTTTTAGAACACCACCTGCGAAGATCCTTACATAATCTTTTTCTACTTCTTCCATTCATATCTCTATCACGATAATGTATTAATAGTGTCCTCACTGGTATAACTTAATTAAATTCTATATTTTCAGACAAAACGTATCCATAGTTTTCTTATTCTTCTTTTACCTGTTTCTAACTACCGTAAATAAAACTCTTGACCTTTCACTAACAGGGCATACGACATTGTAATAGCTAAGTGCTCCTATAGTATTATTACGAAGTTACCAACGCACCTATGACGTAACAAGCAGAGATGTTAAGGAGCTCCGAAAGAAAAGTCTATCCGTAACCGAATCTGATATTATAAACGTTTCGGATAATTTCGGATAGCCGACAGACTATCGCGCGTGTCACTTGCAATAAAAGTTCCTACCAAAGAATATCTTGAAATAAAGTAAAATTATTAGTGATTTGTGTATTACTTTTACAATTTTTAAAAACCTTATATCCGTTACCAAAACTTTTCGAAACTAACAGATGATTCGAAACAATTTCATATCCTTAACTGGTAAATTAATCATCATCTGCCTTTTTCCCAAATATATTGGGGTTGGCTTCCAGTCTTACCGGATTCAGCTAAGTACCAGTGTTTTACATGGAGCGACTGCCTATCTGACCTCCACAACCCAGTAACTGGGTAACACGGTACGCCTTGGCAAGACTGGTGTCAGATCTCAAGCTTCTGACTACCCGTAACGACTGTCAAAGATGTTTAAATGACAGCCGGGACCAACGGCTTAACGTGCTTGCCGAGGCACGGAGGAAACTCGGTATGTTGAAATGGTCACCCATCCACGGACCGACCTCGTCAAGCGTTGCTTTACCTTGATGATCGACCCGTGCAGCTGTTATTATTTAGCCACGAGCTCCTCCGAGGTAAATTAATATTATTTCTATATCCGTATCCGTATTCCGATTCGAAATTTCTTATCCATAACATGCCTGTTACCATGTCACTATTAATAGTAGTTCATGGTACACTCATGAGATCGATATACATGGGGTTATTTTAAGTGGTAAAGGCAATGTTCAGGGTGTTCCGTGGGGGTCATGGGGAGTAATTGATATTAATTGTAGGCTACCGGACGGTGGAGAGTTTTGAACTTTGAGTTTGTTTTTAAAGTTTTAGTGTCCTTGGTGAATAATTATGGCTATTTTAAGCTAGGGTTATAAAATAACTTTTGTTGCTAAGTTTATTAATAATATCAACGTAATTATAATTTTCATTTTGAAAGCAGTGGTGGCCCAATTATATCGGCTGCGACTTACAAGTTGGAGGTTGTGGGTTCGAACCCAGGCAGGCGCATTACTTTGTGTAAATTATTCCATCACCACTGCTCTCAAAATCGGTGAAGGAAAACATCATGAGGAAACCGGCATGTCCTAGAACCAAAAATTCGAAGACATGTGACATCCACCAACCCGCACTGGGCCCGCGTGATGGATTACGGCCTATTCCCTCTCACAGAGAGGAGGCCTGTGTCCCAGCAGTGGGAACATTAATAGGCTGATGATGTGATGATATGATGAATTATAATTTTCATTTTGTAATGAACATAATTTTCTTCATTACTAGTCTTGAAGAAATATATATATTACGTTTTATTAGGTATGCCTGTGATGTAATAAATTATTAGGGTTATGCTAGCTTCCACCCGCGTTTTCGCCCGCGTGAAACATGTTTTATTATCCCAAGGAATCATTATGTCTATTTTATCGGTATTACGCCTATGTGCTACTCCAGACTATAATCTATTTCTGTGTCAAATTTCATGCAGATCCGTTCTGCGGTTTTAGCTTGATTGACTTGTCTTGCTCTGGGTGAAACGGCCCGCCTGCTTTAGATTTTTACTGACTAAAAATCACCCCCGTTCCTTCAGTTGATTGTGCCAGGGCAGCGGTAACTCAGGGATCATCCATTCTAACTTTCTCGTTAATAATTTATAATATTAATAAGTAAGATACACGGGCGCACGGTTGGCGCAGTGGTTGAGCGATTGACTGCTGCGCTGCGTGTCGCGGGTTCGATTCCCGCACGGAACAAATATTTGTTACCTAAACCTACAGATAGTTGTTCCGGCTCTGGGTGTTGTGTATATGAGTTTATATGTTTGTAAACGCACCCACGATACAGGAAGAAATTCCTAGTGTAGGGCAACGTTTAAAAAAAATAGTAAGTAAGGATTTATGCAGATACTAATCACCTTGGTACGCCTAACACCCTAAAAGAGAAAGTGTATTTCGTTTTATGAGCCAAACCATCATTTTTATTGGGACATTTGTTTTCATGTCGTCGCTGGGGAAAGATATTATCTTGACCTGTAAACAGTAAAAGTTTTCTCACAAACGTTGCCTTTTATGAATCAAGAATTTCTTACTTTAACCATCAGCCTTTGGGTATTTCTTCTATGTACGATGTCGACTAGATTTTTTAATCTGAAAATTGACGTAAGCCAACTTGCATCGAGAAGACACTGAATCTCACTTATTAACTCTTTTAAGCCAACTTCAAAAAAAGGAGGAGGTTCTTAATTCGGTTATTTTTTTGTAATTGTCACTTTAAAAGTCACAATCATAAAAAAGTTAGTGAACCGATTAGGAGTTTTTTTTTTTTTTGACCACTTTAGCTTTGACTGCGAGCTTAGGGCCTTGGGTTCCATCCACAGGTTGGAATACCGGGTTTAAACACAAAAAATAGGTAACTGGTTCAATGTAGATGGCTATAATATTATATATATATATATAATATTATAAAGCTAAAGAGTTTGTTTATTTGTTTGAACGCGATAATCTGAGGAACTACTGGTAGCTAGCCAGTTGACGGGAGTGAAGCCGCGGGGGACAGCTAGTGTTAGAATAATAATAGAGACGAAAAAAAATTGATCCCCCATCCGAAACAAAATACTAAATAACTAAAAATTACTTTCTTTTCGGTGTCTTTGGTACCTATATTTTTTCTTTTTGACACCAACCTCCGAAAAGGAAGTAATTTTACCCGACTGCGGGAGGGTAATGTTTTCGAGCGTATATTATTGTCCATTTCTATGACATGCTCTACAGCCCAAAAGGCTGAACAGCTTATGAACTATGAGGTGTTGTTAAATTCGTCTCAATTGTGGGAGTAGTGACATAGGCTACATAATTTATAAATATGGTGCCCCGCTAATAAAAAGGGGGGTGATACATTTTTGTATTGTAGTGAAAGCTACTAAATAGACCATTCCAAAAATACTATATGTACATCACAGAACTTTTATATTACTATTTTGGCCCAGATAACTTTGATAACAAAATAAATAATATTTTACCACATAACTAATTAAGTACGAGAATTCGTGCATTAATAAAACTAAAAAGTCTGAAATAAAACAAGTTATTATAAATTTAGATTTTTCGCTTTGTAATGTTTTATTTTGGTAGTCGGTTTATTTATTTTTGTTTAAAAAGTTTTTTCTTTTTCTTTTTTTAGGCTTGGTACCTTATTAAGGATAACTTTAAAACTATTCGTCAGATCTTCATCAAATGGGTTGACATGAGAAGCACCAGCTTTCAAATATAAAAAAAACCGGCCAAGTGCGAGTCGGACTCGCGCACGAAGGGTTCCGTGCCATTATCGCAAAAAAACGGCAAGAAAATCACGTTTTTTGTATGGGAGCCCCACTTAAATATTTATTGTATTCTATTTTTAGTATTTGTTGTTATAGCGGCAACAGAAATACATCATCTGTGAAAATTTCAACGGTCTACTTATCACGGTTAATGAGATACAGCCTGGTGACAGACGAACAGACAGACAGACAGACGAACAGACAGACAGAAAGGGTAAAAACGGGACCCTATTACTAAGACTCCGCTTAGTAATAGGGTCCCCTTTTTACCCTTTGGGTACGGACCCCTAAAAACATTAAAATCGGTTCATAATTGGCGGAGTAATCTCTTAACAGACAGTTGAATTCAGAACCACCTCCGTTGTGTAGTCGGTTGATAAAAGAAAGTCTTTTAACAAATGTCAATAATTCTCCAACATTTGACGCATCAAATGCTTCTCGTTATGCCTTTTCATGTCACTTCAATGTCAGCTTGCAATCTTCATTGTTGACTATGTGCTTTTCATAGACATGAAATCTAACTATGAATGCAATAACCGAACGCAAGTTCCTCAACTTTGTATGAAGACTATGCGTGCCTTTTTTTCACACATAATTTAAGAACCAATTTACTTATAGATGAAAGGAATTGTTTCCACATTTCAGAATTGGGACATAATGATCGTAACTTGTATAGTATAAAATGTAGTAAATAAAATGCCCTTTCAGATCATTATGCATCTCATCCGCTTCCCGGTCTGTCTTAACTCATTGAATAATGTCTTGACAGGATTTTTTTCAAACAACTCACCCGCGATATTGTTATTATTATTTTATATACCTATATAATTTTTATGTATTAATATTTTTTAATGTAGCAGGCTACCTCCTGTTTTATTTTAAGTTCTTCAAGTCCATCCAAAGGTTGTCTGGTAGATATCGCCTTCAGCGATAAGACCTCCTTTGTATCCATAGATTAAGTTGTTGTTAATTATATTATATGTAATTTATTTTTTTAACCGACTTCAAAAAAGGAGGAGGTTCTCAATTCATCGGAATCTTATTTTTTTTATGTTTTTCCCCAATTACTCAAAGACGCCTGGACCGATTTCAAAACTTTTTCTTTTGTTTGAAAGGGTATACTTCTTAGAAGGTCCCATAGTCATCAAGTCAGGATCTGATGATGGGATCCTAGAGAAATCGAGGGAACTCATCAAATATTATAGGCATACATATAGCGATTTTGGTATTTTCATCAACAATGCAATCATTTGCACTCAGAAAGTATCATTTGGTGATGTGGAACTGATGAAGAAGACCACAGATGGCCACTGGAACTCCTAAATGCTAAGTATGTCACGGGCATAAGATATCTCGAATAGTAATGAAGCAAATACTTATAAATAAATGGTACCGATGAAAATGGCACCATCGAACTGATCTGATGATGAAGCCGGAATGTAGGCACTGAAACTCTGAAACAAAACGATGTATCCTAGTCGTGTTTGAGATCTTCATGAGATGTACTTTGACTATAAATGATTATCATGTTAATTGGAGGTACCTACAAAAACTAAAAAGAGAAAAATAAAAACTTTCAACAAAATCAATTTTTTTGCTTTGTAGTTTTTTGTTCTGGAAGTCGGTTTGATTTTTTGTTAAAAAGATTTTTTGGTGAAAGAAAACTAAATTAATAAACTATATTCTATTCTATTATATTTTTTTAACATATTAAATTTGATATAAAATCGTCGCTCCTTACGACCCCTCCTCGTCGTCCTTTGGATCTTAGACCATATAGACATCCGCGTCATCTCGTCAAGATTTATGTTTGTCATTGCTGTCTACATCTTGTCGATTTACTCCTAATTTCTATATTTGAAATGCATCAGTCAAGGTATATTTATGTTGCATAGTGTTGTTAGAATTTATTAGTACTTTAGTAAAGTTCGTTTTGTTGCTTATGTATTATATTTTGCGAATATTTCTAGCGTTATTCTTGGATATTAATTTAATATATTTACTAATAAACTTGAGAGCAGTGGTGGCCCAGTAGTAACGGCCTCGACTTACGTGATTTCGAATCCAGGCAGGCGCATTACCTTGTTTAAATTATTTAATCACCACTGCTCTTAAAACGGTGAAGGAAAACATCATGAGGAAACCGGCATATCTTTGAATCTAAAATTTGAAGACATTGACATCCACCAACCCGCACTGGGCCTGCGTGTTCGATTTCCATTACCTCTCTTACAGAGAGGATGCCTGTGTCCCAGCAGTGGGCACATTATAAGGCTGATGATGATGACTTATAAACTTTTGGGTTTAAGTAAATTAATAATTATTTTAGTTTTGACGCTTTGGAAACTGACTACGTACATTAAATGAGAGTCACCAGTCTTGCCAAGGAGGGTATCTTTTTACTCAGTTACTGGGTTGTGGAGGTCAGATAGTCAGTTGCTCCATGTAAAATACTGGTACTCAGTTACATCAGGTGAGACTTGAAGGTCAACCCCAACAAAAATGAGTAAAGACTAGACAGGTTGATTACAAGTTGAAGATCCATGAAATAAATGCATTTTGGAAGCCATTGAAATAGCAATAACTTCATTATATTTTTATTAAGAGTGTCTAAGCGTAATTTTATAACCAAAATTATTGTCTAGCCGCATTTTCTTAACAAGATTCAAAGATGAGTATCTTCCGTATTCAATATTAAATAGATATTGGTACTAACTCCAAAATAATTCAACCCAACACAAACGATGAACAATATCGAAGAAACGATTCAAATGTTTTCGAATCCGAAACAAAGACTCATAAAACAAAAGACACTCAAGCTGATTCCTGGAACAAAGGTGCCAAGCTCGTTTAGCCTGAAACGAAGAATATAAGCTGATGTCAAGATTACTTAAATTCTGACATCTGCCTCGTTGCATACATTTGTATATTTTTATGTTAAAAAACATGGCAGAGAGCCAGAGAAGTTCCAAAAGAAATGGGTAGTCTTGTATTTCTTCGTATTCAGTGCAATTTTACTGGCTTCAGGCGACTTAATCTTGGCTAATATATTTTGCAGATTAGTGCGTCTAATGGTGAGTAACGGGTCTTTAAAGGTGAAAAGTGTTTGTGATATTATAAATAAACGAGAAAACTCTCTGAAAATGAATGGACTATTCCTACAGAATAGTCCACTCATTTTCATTTAGAGATCAGATCATGAGCTTTATGAATATACATTGTTTTCATATTGTATGTGCTAAGTTAAGACTACCTAAGATTACAATGCTTCTATTTATTATTGTTCTTGTTGTCAATATTATTTGTACAGTAATCGACAACAAATCGAGTAAACAAAGGCACAGCCGTACCATCCTTTTTTCGTACCCATCCAGCACATCTTCGATCCCCTTGTAACTTCGTTGTGGATAAAGCTAGAAGCGAAACGGCCGGTAGCCAAGCCACATATTTTGACTGAGGTATAGAGTTTGTGAAGTTAGGGCGTGAATGGTTAGAAGCTTGGGTCTACATGAGATCTGATAACGTTTTGACTGTCATGCGAACCATATGGTCTCGTCTTGGCAACATTGTACTTGAAAATGTTTTTGGTGGAATTAACATTTCGCAATCATATTTACCTACCTACTTCAGTATAAAACCTCATTGTTACAATTTATTTACTCCATCTAACCAACAATGGCCCTTTTCAATCCAATCCAGACTGTTCTCATACATCATCCAATACAACACAGTACAGTTAAGGTCTACCTATAAAACGGCACTTCGCCATTTTATAGCCCACAAATTGTAAAGCATTTGATTCGTCACCTGTCTCTATAAATCTAACACAGGTGTAGGATATGCCTGAATACGTTTACTAACGAGAACATTGACACACATACGATGTAGGACGACAAGAGAGACCTAAGGGAATTAACCTACAATTCCTTCACTTTGCAACAAAAACACTTCAGCATTACTTTATAGCAACAATAGATGACACACAATACGAATTCCAACATTATTACTCAAGGTATAAAGTTCAATATGCAGTGGTAATTCGATTGAAATTATGCATCAAAGCAAATCGATGTCACGGAAGCACCGTGTCAAGATGTATCAGCGATCATGAACAACTTATCGCACTGTGCGGAACTGTGTCAGTAGTTGGAAAACGTATTCTGAGATACGATTCAGGTGAAGGAAAAATCTTTAGATAACTGTATACCTTTATGACTGTGAGATTAAAGTTAGTTAGTTACGGTATATGAAAATAACTTACCAAACAATTATTGCTTTTTAATTTTTCTGTGTTTCTCCTTACAACTTTGGTTTTAATTTTAATTTTGATAATTATTGCATAAGATTAAACTGTATTTGTTGCCGGGAGAGGGCACTGGCTCATGTAACACAGGTTAATCACCTAGCACAGGAGTCAGGGACTTCATTGAATTTTATTCTTTTTCTTATGTAAATAAAGCTATTTATTATTATTTCCTTTATTCAATTTATGTACATATTTTTTACATTTTTAAATATTAGTTTATAAAACTAAAAGAAAAAGAAAAAAAAATAGCCCACTGGTATTGGGAACAGAGTCCAAGCTACCGGTGGTCAGGGCTCCATTTCCTGAGAGAGAAACCTCCTAACGATACGCGCCGTGTCCAGGAGTACCGCTTTCTGGATCAAGCCCTTGATCCAGCTGCCCAACGAGAGCCTCCTCAGATGTTCGTCGAGGCTCTTGGCTATTATGCCATTGGCCGTAACGACTATCGGCACAATGATCGCTGTATTCACATCCCAAATGTCGACAATCTCGCGAGCCAGATAAAGATACTTTCTTTTCTTATCTCTACTCGTCCTTCTTCTTTTTTCTCTTTCTCTTTTTACTTTTTCTTTCTTCTTTTCTTTATTTTTAATTTCTTTTTTCCGTCAATTGTGGGCCTATTTTGAAAATTATTTTTTTGTTTGAAAGAGTATGTTTTGAAATTGGTCCGATTTTAATTTGGTGAAGATCTGATGAACTGTGGAGATATAAAATAGAACTCTTCAATAAATGACGGTAAATCTCTCGGGATTGCTGCATTCGCATGTCTACTTATTGTTTATACCATTTCATTACAAAAATCACGCCGGTACGCTCTAAAGGGTTACGCAGGTGTGTACAGTTCACCTTGGTACACTCTCATTTCACCTGTTACGTTCATTCATGATATTCGGGTGTCAAAATTGGTACCTAGAAAAGACACCGACTTCCAAAAATAAAGTTTTTTTCACTATGTAGTTTTCTTATTTGGAAGTAGGTAGTATTTTTTTGTAAAAAGTATTTTTGTAAGTACACCAAGATAAAAACAAACAATATACAACTGGGCAGAGTTTCTGAATCAAAAACACGCAAAAATCTCTCAATAAAGAAACATAAAATCAGCTGTTCCCTTTATTTTGTCGAGTTAAGTGAACGATTTTATTTTCTTTTAAAACATCCTTTTAGAATTTTTCATTGTTAATACTTAAGGTATAATACACTAGTGCATTTTCGCCAACTTTACAATGTAATGTAACGTTCATGCGAATGTTCGACGCTGTGTTCGTTGTAACATTTCTTTGTAACTTGCGTTCATTATTGACCTCACTTCACGTTTCCCGCGCTCGTGCATTTGCTCGATAAAATGTAACACCAAACTACTTGTTGGTTTTTGAAATTAGGTTGTGACAAAACATCGGGCGTCATGTTCCAAGTGTGGTTCGAGTAAATTTAAAAACAGCGAATACTCAATGTTCTGTTACAAGTAAATGCTCTAGTCTATACTAACCTTATAATGTAGTATTATATTATCTATGGTACTGTTATACGTTTGTAACTGGCCATTTTACGTCGTGACTCTATACGCACGAATATTGAAGAGACCTTTTTGTCTCTTCTTTGTCTCAGCATAAAAGTATTGAGACAAGAAAGTTTGTTGATTGATGCGCCTCCATGTATGGAGAGCACGTGAAATAAATGCTCTGGTTTATTTATTTACAGTTTGTTTGGGACAAGGTACTGTTATTACTTTGAAAGGTTTGGTATAGACGATAAGACTTGGATAAATACCATGGCAAGGCATGTCACGAGCAGAGCCAAATCTTATAAAGTTGACAAAAGTCTTTTTAGCGCAGGGATACCTCGCTTTGTGATGCTAAACTATACTTAGATGGACAGCTGCTTATTTGCACCTTTTTTTTTTTTTTTGGTTGGTAAATTATCCAATGACTTCTCCCGCCTTGGGTGACAGCTGCTTATTTGCACCTAGTAATATACAGTTACTCGATTCAATCAAATTCACCTTTATTTAATTGGTAACTCATCATGAGTTATTATTTGTTTTCCTGGCGAGTGAGTTGTTTGGGGTAGAGGAAATTTCCTTCAAACGAAACTAAGTACCTTAGAATAGAATAATTTTGAAGCTTCTGGGGCATTGATTTTAAACATGCTCATTTTAATATGTGCTTAGAGCAGATTACAATAAGTATCAGTAATCTATTTTCGTGAGGTGAAATTTGGTTACCTATTTGTATATCCTATATAAGGGTCGCGATTGACCTAATTTTACACCTTATCATCAAAACCGATCTGTGGGGTTGCCAAGCGTAAAATTTCTAGGTTAGTTGGAGCACCATTAGTCAAACGAACGCTAACAATATCTAGCTTCAATGGTCCTATCAGATAAATGGAAATTCGGCAAATTCCAAGTTTGTGGTTGTAGGAACTTGGGGTGTGAAAACAAATTGGAACGAATAGATTTTTTGTTCCTGCCCGTACAAACGTTTGCCTGTTCACTCACAATTAATGCGAAAATATAACATACTAGCGGGGTTTCAACAGTCAGTTCAGCAACACAGTTATAAATTCTACTGATGACACAGAATCATTTATGTTACAACATTTTACAACCGAAATAATACTTATATTATAGTCACTTGTTCCAACTAGACTAAATCAAATTGCCAGTTTTACCTTGTTGTTTACTGAATCTAAAATAATCAAAAGTTTTTCTACGTTCTTATTGTGACTGAGTCGAAAAGACGTCTTTAAAACTAACTTAGAATATGAACCCGAGAAACCAGTAAGATACTCGAATAGCTATTGAAAATTGTCCAAAACTTGGCAGCGATGGTCCTGGCTAAGGTTATTTGGATCGGATGCAGTGTGCATTTACTCTAACATAATATTCACCTGACCTATCCACATAATATCATCGCTAACGTTGTAAAACCGGCTCAACACACGCCGGATCAAAACGTGGATAATCCAATCCATTGTAAAACCGGATTATCCAATGCCTCCAACTTTACCTTTTGACGCATTATGACAAAAACGTGATACAATCTAGAAAATTCCATTAGGTACACTCGATCAAGGATAGCGAAAGGTAATTTAGGTCAAACGGTGTGATGTAACAAGGACTTACCGCTGGCTAGACTGACTGAAGCCTCGCAAGTCTAGAACAGGTGACCTGAAACAGCTATATGTGTGTATGATATCGTTTGTTAAGGCTATTTCTTTAAGTTTTAAAGGTAGGTTTTTATATAATAGTGTGTCATAATATTAATTATACTTTGAATAGTCTTGCCTTCTGTTATTTGGAAAATTATTATTACCTATTAAATTATTACGGAATTGCCGGTGTGCCTTTTTTACATCGCTGATCAGCCATTACAAATTGTATGCGTGATTTTGTACCCGAGAAGTTTTTAGAGAATTCAACATTATAATAGACTAATTTCAGGCAGTGGCTTCGCCCGGGTGACACTCCCTCCACCTTCCCATGGCCCGGCCAACTTTTTTTATACGGATCGAATCGTGAGGCTGCTGCGGACATAGCACCCTTGGCAATCTTATTATTAATACGGTCTACGGTAAATCTAATTATTTTTACGGTCCGCACGCGCAGGTTTCTTGATCTCTTACATATTAGCCACGTGTGTCTCTTCAAATTTCGCCCCAAATTGGAGTCGCAAATTAAAAAATCATCATCATCTGCCTAGCCTTTTTCCCAACTATATTGGGGTCGGCTTCCAGTCTTACCGGATTCAGCTAAGTACCAGTGTTTTACATGGAGCGACTGCCCAGTAACTGGGTAACACGGTACACCTTGGCGAGACTGGTGTCAGATCTCAAGCTTCTGACAACCTGTAACGACTGTCAAAGATCTTCAAATGACAGCCGGGACCAACGGCTTAACGTGCTTTCCGAGGCACGGAGGAAACTCGGTATGTTGAAATGGTCACCCATCCACTGACCGACCTCGTCAAGCGTTGCTTAACCTTGATGATCGACCCGTGCGGCTGTTATTATTTAGCCACGAGCTAAAAAATATGGTTGCAAAATCTATATCTGCGTCTTATTTCATCCAGATCCGTTTAGCCGTTCTGGCCTGAAAGATACCATATGATGGCCATACATCAATCCATCCATCTTCACAAACTTTCGCGTTTATAATAGTTTATAAATGTTATATAATATATAAGTAGTATCGAAGTATTTTCTTAACATATTATAGAAAAACTGGAAAAGGTAGCGATGCAACAGCCAAATCGCAGTCAAGTAAAAGTAAAATTATTTTATCAGCGTAAGCCCATGTCCATATGTGGACTATGAGACTAGAGGGAAAAACCACTTAAAAATCATGTCAGAAAAATAAGCACTTAAACATCAGGCCAGAAAAATAAGCAAATCTACAAAAATGCCATTGAGAGTTAATGTTGGTCCAGTGGTAAATAGCAGTGGTGGCCCAGTGTTAACGGCCCTAACTTACATTTCATAGGT
The DNA here is from genome assembly GCA_948252205.1 of Orthosia incerta. Taxonomy (NCBI): domain Eukaryota; kingdom Metazoa; phylum Arthropoda; class Insecta; order Lepidoptera; family Noctuidae; genus Orthosia; species Orthosia incerta. The sequence continues at coordinate 26,742,100 of OX411746.1, forward strand.
CATGGGTTATAACCCAGGCAGGTGCAAAAACGGTGAAGGAAAACATCGTGAGCAAACCGGCATGTCCTAGAACCAAAAAATATAAGACATGTGACATCCACCAACCCGCACTGGGCCCGCGTGGTGGATTAAGACCCATTACCTCCCTCACAGAGAGGAGACCCGTGTCTCAGCAGTGGAAACATTAAAAGGCTGATGATGGTGACCAAACTGGCCAATTGCGAGTCGGACTCGCGCTCGAAGGGTTCCGTACCAGTAACGCAAAATACGGCAAAAACATCACGTTTGTTGTATGGGATCCCCACTTAAATATTTATTTTATTCTGTGTTATAGCGGCAATATAAGTACATTATCTGTGACAATTTCAACCGTCTAGCTTTCACGGTTAATGAGATACAGCCAGGTGACAGACGGACATACAGACAGACGGATCATGGAGTCTTAGTAATAGGGTCCCATTCTTACCCTTTGGGTAAGGAACCCTAAAAATGTTTAAAAAGATTGTAAGCCCAAAAGCAATTTAAAGCAACGTATTGTAAAACTCGATATTATATCAAACTTCAGCTTTCTATTCCCCGAATAAGTAAGGACTCAAAGATTAACATTCTTCTATACCCTTTACGTCTAAAATCTTTACGTGACTGAAAATTGAATAAAACATACTCTACATGAAGATATATCCGTTGGGAAATAAGCTACTTCATAATATAATATCTTCTGGAGAAATCGTGAACAAAATGTTATTAGAGATTATTTTCCAAGCCTCCGCATAAATTCTTCGTTCGGAGCTTATTAGGCAAACTGATATCAGATTTTATGATATAGAAAACGTTCACAGATAATTTAACTTTACCCTGTACCTTTAAGTATAGGTACTCTTATAGCTTGCACAGAGGATGTCTTTTGATGGGTCACGGGTTCTGCGTGCTGATCGTGATCACCGGGGTGGTTTTGGTGAGGTAAAAAGCCCACACTGCCTAGTCTTTTCCCCAAAAGCCAGGCGCCTTTTGAAGGTACCACCCCATTTACCAAAAAAACGGCCAAGTACGAGTCGGACTCGCGCACGTAGGGTTTCGTACCATTATAAATATATGTATGGGAGCCCCACTTAAATATTTATTTAATTCTGTTTTTAGTATTTGTTGTTATAGCGGCAGCAGAAATACATCATCTTTGAAAATTTCAGCTGTCTAGCTATCACGGTACATGAGATACAGCCTGGTGACAGATGGATAGACAGACAGACAGACAGGCAGACAGACAGACAGACAGACGGATCGCGGAGTATTAGTAATAGGGTCCCGTTTTTACCCTTTGGGTACGGAACCCATAAAAAAGAGTTACTCTTTCCGCCGATAGCCCGCATTGTATTAGTACTGCCCCAATATCTTTGTAAACTTTAATCAACATTATCACAAACTTTTACATTTATAAAAAAATTATAAATATAAAAGTTTTATAAAAATAAATATATATTTTATAAATAAAATTAAAAATTATACTAATTACATTTTTTTTTATCCTTGCTCCACACTATTTCTTCCTGTATCGTAGGTGCGTTTAGAAACGCTTAAACACACATACACAAGACACCATGATCCGAAATATACTGAGATTGGCTCCCGATCTAAGCAAAAACAGCTGAATACCAGCATTTTATATTGACCGACTACCTATTCTGACCTCCTCAACCCAGTAACTGGGTAGCACAACGCCTCTTGAAAATACTGGACAGATTTTCTGAACTCTGACAACCAGTAATGACCGCCAAAGATCTATGGGTAATAATGCAACAGCATAATAATTCAAGAAATTTTTCTGGCTGGATTATTCCACACTGAAATGACGCTTTTTACACTTCAATCCACGGACTCGACTTCTTTCTTCGGGTTTAAGAAATGAAAAAATGGAAATACAGGAGTCTTTGATCTTTGGAACTGCAGGAGGAGTCTATCGCTCATAAGAACAATAATATAAAGTAACAATTTAGAATTGTATCAACCCCTGTTTAATTCTAATTTTCGAGTTTTACGAACAACTGTTACCATTTACCATGACCCGCGAATTAAGTAAAAATCAATAGTTTTGTCCGCTGAATTTCATGCGAAGGTCATGCGAACTGATTTAGGGAAGTGAGGTAAAACAGTTCGTAGACAGCCAGTCTGTTTTGTTTGACTCATTTCGTGTTATGTAAGCAATCAATGTTAGGCGGTTTCTATTTCGTGTGTCTTGTACCATATTAGAAGTTAAGCTTGAATTAATAACTATAAAAATCTTGTTAGTTAGGCATTGATTTGTATAGTAAGGCGCGTTTTTCTTACGCGCAATTTGGTCATACATTGGTCATACTAGAAAGAAACGAACTGGTCAGCGCTCGGCTATCTTCAGGTGAGATCGTGTGCGCGAGAAATTAACAATGGCATGGTTCTTGTACAATAAACGCGTATACCAGACGGCCGTACAAATTCAGTTTTACAACTTCAAATCTATCGCATATTTATTTTTATGCAAAGTATTAAAAGAGGTTGCGCACCTTATGCAAAAACTTTTTGTGTAACAATCTTTTCTAATTGACACTGTGGGAATAATACTGGCACAAAACAATGTCAAAAACCGATCAAAACCATCTGCTGGTTTGACATTGGCAAAATTATCGAACGTTCAAAATTGAAATAGTATTAAAAAACAAATAAACTTCAATATGGCTGTCGCCAGAGAAATTTTTTCGTGGAATTTATTATAAAGTGCTTATTATTTATTTACAGAATACGGCCCAACAATGAGCTACTTGGAGAAAATGGACCGATACCTGGACTCCCTGAAAGTGGGGAAAAGTAAGTGACTTTTCTTTCGTTTTTAGGGTTCCGTACCTCGAAAGGAAAAAACGGAACCCTTGCAGGATCACTTTGTTGACCGTCCGTCTGTCTGTCAAGACCCTTCTCAAGAACGCGAAATTTATATCAAATGCTCAGGTCTACTGTCCCTTAAAACTGTGAAAAATCAAACTTCTAAACCAATGCAATCAAAAGATACCGTTTATGCTGCAAATTTTCGCAAATTTTCGACACGCAAGGGAATCAAAACCTACCGGGTACTTTCCGTGAACTCAGAATCTTGAAATTTGGTACGAAGCAACGTCTTATAGCACAGATAAAGGAATAATTACGAAAACCGTAAATTTATAGTTACATCATATAATAAAAAAAAAATTAAACTTACTACCTCTTTCCTCATGAACGCGTAGAGGTATTAAATTGAAATTTATATCAAATACTCAGGTCTATAATACCTTTAAGCTGAGGTTTGTACGGGACCCTCGGTGCACGACTCTGACTCGCACTGGGCCGGTTTTTTTTCTCTTGAGCCCAAAGCCCACGTTTCATCAAAATAAATTGTAATACATTACTGCCCGGCCCAGATATCTTTATAGAAAGAGAATATAGTCGTTTACAACCGTGTTATGCTTTCATTTTTCATATTATTATGGAAGAACTTAATTGATTCATTGTACCGCTTAGAACATTTATTATTTGTTAAACCTTTCTGATTCTTCGATCACTATTATCCACAAAGCGGACACAATGTTACCTAAATATAAAACAATCGCTGACATTCATAATAATATGATTCACTGGACTGGAAAAGGAAAAAACTTTTCTATTGTAATATGATGTTTTGCGATTATTATCACCTAACTACTTAAGTAAGTAGTATATTTTTTATCATACAATACTACATAGCAAGGAATGGCTGTACTAATCAAATTTATGACGCCGAAAGCGCGTTGAAACCGCCTTCAAAGCTGCAGATTCTATCCGTCATTTGCTTTGTGTAGTGCAAGAAAACTGTGAGTTGGTTTGTACGGAAAATGTTGCCAATGCCGCCGCCTCTACGAGTGGCCGTTGCACTGAGGTGTTTTCGCGCTCTGTATAAAATTCTATAGATTTTGAACAAAAGTAATAATCATTTTTAGGGTTCCGTAACCAAAGGGTAATAACGGGACCCTATTACTAAGACTTCACGATCCGTTTGTCTGTCCGTCTGTCACCAGGCTGTATCTCTTGAACCGTGATAGCTAGAGAGTTGAAATTTTCACAGATGATGTATTTCTGTTGCCGCTATAACAATAAATACTAAAAACAGAATAAACTTTAAGTGGTGCTCCCATACAGCAAACGTGATTTTTTTTGCCGTTTTTTGCAATAATGGTACGGAACCCTTCGTGCGCGAGTCTGACTCGCACTTGGCCGGTTTTTTTTTCAGTTTTATTTTAATCTTACTTTTCTTTACTAACATAATTTAAGTACTTACATACACAATACATGAATCATTAAGGGTTTAATTTAAGGAAAAAAAATGCCGTTTTTGTGGCGGATAAACACTTTTCTTTCTTCTTTCTTTTTCTTTCAATGAGGGTTTTCCGAACTTACGTGCACTAGGTAGCAGTATTGAGACGTCTTCAACCCGTCGTAAAGCTTGTTAACTGACAAGTGGCGCCAACAGGTGTACATTTTCCGAAAAACCCTCGCTTTGGGGTCCTCGCTCTTTATTAGTCATCTATGCCTTTGTAGACAACATTTTTTTACACAGTCCATTCAATACTACTACACTTTGCTAGAAAGTAGTAATAAAACATCTACAATCTTCTAATTCCAGGTGCCATGGTAGACTCCTGGTTCATGATGTCGAGTCCCATGCCGATACTGTCGGTCGTCGTAGCCTACCTGATCCTGATCCGCATCGGCCCAAGAATTATGAAGAACCGGCAGCCTCTACAGATGAACAGACTCATCGCTTATTATAACGCGTCACAAGTCTTCTTGGCGACTATGATTTGTTTTAAGGTGAGAACAACTTATAAACCTGTCGACTTGTTCCTTTAGGTTTTCGTCATATTGGAGTTCACCTGTTATTGACAGTTGTGTACTATAATATCGCATGACTAGTCTCCGGTAAGATTGGCCGCTGTGGCAGAAATAATTACTAAGTTAGCAAAGACTGAAAAAAAAATTCATCAGATTGTATGAAGTAAACGCCATCTACTAAGAGCAGGGAAAGGGGTGAAAATTGGCAAAAGCAATGAGAATCCTATGTAGAGACCTCCCTTTTTTTTTTTTTTTTTTGGTTGGGAAATCATCCAATAACTTCTCCCGCTCTAAGTGAAGCGGGAGGGCGTGTCAGACTTTTACTGACTAAAACCCACCCGTGTTCCTTCAGTTGCTTGAGCCAGGGACGCGGTAACTCTTTTTCAAATTTATCCGCGACCCAGACAGGCATCGGTCCTCGCGGACCCCGTCAGTTCTGCTGACATCTCTTTGAGGCGCGCGTGGAACACAACGCGCCGTCGACTCGGGCCTGGTCCTTATCAAACGGCGAGCTACCCATTACTCGCATTAAAGCAAAAGATTGAATACCTAGTTTGTAAATAGTTATTTTATGTTTCACCGCACTTTTGTAAGAATCAACCGGGACGCCTAGCTTCTTTACAGCATATTTTAATGCATTACATTGTTAATTGAATAAACATTAAAACAGAAATAAAAACTAATTTAAATAATGGTTAGGAATGTTATGTTTGCCGGTATCGTTCAGTGACGATCATTTAGAACACTGTGGTTAATGAAATATACTTAGTTTTATTATAGTGGGTACGTAGCCGTTCAGTTTGAGCTGATATATTGCATTCAATGTTGTTTATATTCTGGTAAATATAAAATAAAGAGTTTATACGAGCTGCAAAGTAGCTGTTTAACGCCATACCATTAATTAAATTCATGCATAGGTGTTTTTTGGGGGACAAGAGAAGTACACATAGCATCACGCCTGTTCTGCCCGCAAGATTAGGCAGAAGTGCACTTATCAATTTTCCAGTTATATTACGTGTAGTGTAGTATTTTTTGCTTTTGATAATGAGTAAATTAACAGTTATTTTGTAACATTTCAGGTTTTTAAGTTGAATCTCTTCAGAGATGGCATCATTTATGCAGGGTGCCGTTATCCGTCCAATACGCAAAATCCTTTGGTAAGTATAGATCCAATTTAATTTTTATAACATTCTTGAAAAAGGCTCCAACACTGGACAACAGTCTCTTCTCATACCAGATTGTTGTTCACTGCTAGTTGACTTGGTAGAACAGGAAAGAATATTAGCCTAGAGTTTTGGCCACATAAATAATATACACACGAATACACAGCAACACACGTCAAACTTACATCATCTCCTCCACCTCTTTCTCCTTTGTGGGATGAATACGGGCTATTTTCGGAGGCCTAATGACACATACCGTTTTTTTTAACTAACCTATACCTACCGCCCTATTGCGAGGCATACGTCTCTCTCAAGTCTCTCGAGTAATTCAATTAGGATAGATAAATAAATTAAAAACCCGATATCCATCAAAAGATTTAGTAGTATTTTTAGGGTTCCGTACCCAAAGTGTAAAAACGATCCGTCCGTTTGTCTGTCTGTCCATCTGTCTGTCTGTCTGTCTGTCTGTCTCTCGGTCTTTCTGTCCATCTGTCAACAGGCTGTATCTCATGAACAGTGATAGCTAGACAGTTGAAATTTTCACAGATGATGTATTTCTATTGCCGCTATAACAAATACTAAAAACAGAATAAAATGTGGGCCTCCCATACAACAAACGATAATGGTACGGAACACTTCGTGCGCGAGTCCGACTCGCACTTGGCCGGTTTTTTTTTCATAACGAACACAAAAAAATGGTGAACAAATTTTACGACTTATCCAATTATGAAATTTTATTTACAGCTACTAGACCTGGGTTGGTGGTATTTCTTCGCGAAATTCACAGAACTTCTAGACACAGTGTTCTTTGTGTTGCGGAAGAAAGATAAACAGGTAAGGTTATTATTTGTGTTAATCAATCTAGCCACAAACATAAAACCTTCACGCATGTTTTCTATTGTTTTATCAAGTTTGCAAGAGACTGGTTTAACAAAATGATCCTATATTTGGCTAGCCGTACTGTGCTCAAGCCATGGAGACGTGACTATTTTTAACAGAGTACTAAAAAATGTTTGAGGACACATGCCTTTACTTCGGTCGTAACACAAAATTAGGGAAGCCAGGCATTACAAGCCAAACCCTTGCATGTTTATTTTTCTTGTTTAATTTGGATTCAGCTCCAAATTTAAAGAAAATGGTATAACTAAAAATCTTCCATTATTTCCCAACCTTCCTGTGATCACACATTAATAGTACTTCTTCTCATTTCAGGTGACCTTCCTCCACGTATACCACCATGTCATCATGGCTCTCTACTCCTGGAGCTACCTGAAGTTCGCAGCGGGTGGGGAGGGCGCAGTCCTAGCGCTCCTCAACTCAGTGGTGCATGTGGTCATGTACTCTTACTACCTTCTGTCGGGACTGGGGCCACGGTTCCAGAAGTATTTGTGGTGGAAGAAGTATGTTACTAAACTGCAATTGGTGAGTCCGAGCGTTAATTAAAAGTATATAATTTTTGACAATTTAAGAATTTCTAAAACAAAGATATCTAGTTGGTATAGCTCAAAAACATGCCCAATGTGCCCAATTTAAATGTAATTGAGAACATGGCAGGCCGCATGTCGAAGAACTGAGATGCCTAGCCATGAAGGAGACTCGTGTATTTTAGAAACATTGACGAATAAAGTATGCAGTTACGGGAACGGAAAAAAAGAGGATAGCCAAGTTTGTATTGTTTCACTCCGTGGAAAACCCTGATTGCAAAATACAAGGCTATAAAATTTAACAAATCTTATATTAGACTTTCAAAGCGCTAGTTTAACAGTGTAGCGGCATCTGTACTGCCACATACAAAATAAATAAAAATTATTTCACACAAATCATACATCGTGCTATCAAAGTTCACCATGCAAGCACGATACAACAGCCCGAGAACAACAGATACAGCACCCGTCTGGTTGAAGCCCCCTTCTTTATTTATGAAAATTGCAGGAATGTATAGTTGTTAACACCCTAGTCCGAATAATTATACCTCTATAATAGACTGACGTTATATGCCTTTGATAAATTTCAAACCAAAAAATAAAAATTACTTTTCCTTGTTAACCCGACACTATTATTAGTATTATCAGTATTGTACAAGTCATATTTACCTAAGTTCTAATTCTAAGGTATGTTGTTTACAGATCCAGTTTATCCTGATGCTCACATACTGCGCATGGACGCATTTCTCCCCGCGCTGTCAGTACGCATCTGGCTTCACCTACTTCATCTGCTCGAACATCACTATCTTCCTCTTCCTCTTTCTCAACTTCTACACACAGAGCTACAGAAAGAGAAATCTCGCGAAGAAAAATATTGAAAAGGAAATCAAGGAAGAATACGATAAAGCTCACAATGGAGTCAAAACAAATGGTGTATGCAAAAATGGAGTTAATAATAAAAAAGAAAACGGAGTGCATGGTGATAGCAAGAGTGGTTCCAATATAGAGGAATCTATTCCATGTAAAGTCAAGGCTTGCGGTGATTATGTCAAAGATGGCAAATTCTTCCTCTCGAGGCGGACGGCGAAATCAGTATGCAGTGCCGAATTTGACTTCGATAGTATAATTAAGAAATGATTCATCATAGTCAAAGACTACAGCTAGCGGTTCTATTGAGACTGATGTATGTGATGACATTGGTATTGTTAAAGCCTAAGATATTTGTGGAGTTTGGAAGTTAGATAAGTACGCTTAAGTATTCGCTTCACTAGGAATCTCTCAAATTGAAGTAAGGACCATGATTGGTGCTATCATTTGTTAGAGCCGTTAATTTTCAAGTGGGGTCTAAAATTACAGCATATCGTAGTTCGTATTGCAAAATTAATGAATTTAAAAAATTATCGTACCAGTGAAAAGACGCTTTAAATTTACAATAAATTGCCAACCGCACAATTGTTAATGTAGATTTTAAGGTTAAGCATTTGCTGTAAATATAAATACGTGAAGTATAATCGTGCACTTATTCGATGCAGCCAGATTTTAGTTTAGAATTGAGACCTTTCATTGATGAAGATGATTCGACATCGATAATGTGACATGACGAATGTGTTATTTGTAAAATAATGAACATTTTAAAAGTACTTGTTAGGGACTACACTGCTCTAAGCAATGCAAGGTATTGTGTGCACAGCACTTCAGAATCGGTGATTTCTTGCCTACAATATTATTATTACGTATCCTACTTTCTCTGAGTTATATTGCAATACGCAGCCGTCCACTTGGATTATAAGATTTGCCAGTGACTGTTAAAATTTGAAGTTCTATGTAAATTTGTCATTAATAACCGTAGCGTCATTTAAAATTCTTTCGTCCTAGAGTTTTCCAAATATAAAATCTACGTATGTAGCAGGCTTGTCATTATTTTCTACATCTATATTAAAGATTGGGTCTGTAGTAACATTACCTTCGTTTTTAAGTCGTAGAATAAAATTGTATAGAATTATTTTCAAATAGTTTTTTTTTTGCTGCTTTCATGGGATTTTTACTTTGACTGACTATATTGTTTTAACCTAGAACAAAAACAAAGTATGGTAATCAAATGGAGTTATGTCCTGAACAACTGTTTGCAACTGAGATTTCTGGAAGTTGGGCCTTAATATCGTCATTCAATGTGAAACTGGCAGGGTTTTTGAGCAAGCATAGGTACTCAGGGGGGAACAGTTGATCGCTGAGGTGTGGCTTGCTTCTTCTTTTCGTGTGAGGAATTGGCCACCTCTGGTGTCGAGTTAATTGGCCGACTTGCAGACTTACATTAACTATATAAGCGAAAGTGGCAATGGACGTCAGATACCAAGTAGGTCAGAATCCATGTACGTCATTTTCCAGCTAGAAGAACATTTTCCAACTTTTTTTATTTTTTATTTGTAATGGGTTTGCTCTTGACTCTAGTCTAGGTCATAGGTGACAGAGACAGAGTCGACGATGGAGTGAGCTTACCCAGAAGAAGCCTGTTCACTCTAACTTTGAAAAGATTCGGGTTGAATACTAAGTCAGATTTTGGGTTAGTAATGGTTTGGTACACTTACAATATTCATCTTACCACATCTGCTAGACTTCTTTGGTACCACGCACTTAGTCTAGAAATGGACGTAGTTACACAAAAAGGATCCAACCCACAAAATTACACTTTTAAGTAAGTAGTCCTGTTTTCTATATTTTTTTCTATATTCTGTACGCTTAAAAAGTAATTATTTTACATTATTTTAACTTGCAGTGGATTCTTTTGCTTGCTAATTAATTTTATAACAATTTGCCATGTTGGATCGTTACTGCGAAATTCAATATAAACTTAGCATAATTGAAAATGGCTTTTAGCTAAAACGATCCAACCCCATATTTACTTAAATATCTCTAAAAACATTTATTCCCAATAAAAGTAACCGTTCATTTAGTGTCATCAATTCTAGACTAAAGAGTCCGTGCCACCAAACAAGTCTAGCAGACGTGGTGCGATGAATATATTGTATGTGTACCAAACCAATACTAACTCAAAATCAGACCTAGTTGTAAAAATGGTCCTAAGTGGAACATGGAATATGACCTACTTGGAATCTGACGTCATTTGCTGCTTTCATATAAGTACCGAAGAAGATTGATTGATTGAATGTCCAAATTGAACTTTTAAGAAATCTGAAATTGAACCTCTTACCAAAGGGTTCCTTATCTGAAGCTCTCCAGATATAGTCGATGTTTTCTTAACAAGCCGCACCTAATAAGTTATAAAGTATTAACCCTGAATGAATATGCTGGCTACAAACCCAGCCAGCTCCCCGGGATCGAATGATAAAGACATTTCTGTAGAGTATGCTCGCTGGTTTAACCATAATTCTATTTGATTAACTCTTTGCACATTAAAGCTACCAAAACTCAGCTTGAAGTAGCGCGGGACCACTTTATTTATTAACAATGATAGATTCGAAAGTAGCATAATGTATGAAAACCCTCATGAACGATCAATTGTATAATAAGTTTTTAAGCAAAGTATGCCAGGACACATCTCAGAGGATATATCTCATGTTCAAGGACCTTTAATTTTGTTATCAAATTAATAACCTACGATTAGTTTAATTAATAATTATTTTTTTAATTAGCATAGATTGATTTTGTACTTTTAACGCAATTAACAATAGTACAAAATAATGTTAATTTTAAGGAACTAATAAAGTTTAAATAATATTTTTGTGTTTTATTAACAGCCTTCCTGTGTTTATCTATACTAATAAGAGTCAGTTTGTGAGTTTGTAGAAAGTCAAGGTAGGTACTGAGCCGATTATTTTTGTTGTGAAGTATTATTAATTATGAGCGGATCAGAGGACAATTAACTATAGTACACACACTGGCAAAATTAGCGGAACAAGAAAAAAGTATCTTAAATCTTTATTTTTTACTGTTACTGTGTGGTTTTTACTTGTTTTATAATAAAAACAAAATTGATAAAACAGTTGAACGTCAACTTTCATGCAATTGTTTTAACTTTATTCGAACAACATTTTGTGGTTTTAAAATTTCGAAAAAAATTCATTGACATTCTGAGTTACTTGTTTTAACTTTTAGATCTTTTTCGAAGTTAAGGACGTAATTGTGCTCAACTTAATCCAAACTCAGGGAACCAGGGTGCCCTGATGAGATGAGAAATTATCAAACCTACACAATTATGATGGGTTATTCCCGTTCGTCCACACCCCGTCGTCTACACTGCGGACGACTGGGAATAATGCGTTCTGTTCGTCCACAGTGTAGACGAACAGAACGCAACATTCCCAGTCGTCCGCACCTCGTTTCATGTTTAGTTTAAGAGTCAGTGTTTTTTTTTTTTAAATTAAATAAATGATTTAACGGTTTAATTACTTTAAAAACAACATAACTATTAAGTTTTTTTTATTTAAAATCATCAAATGTTAAAATAATTAACAACAATTCTAGTTTTTATCACAGATCAACATAATTTACAATAATTAAAAGGCAATATTTTAACTAATATTTTGTTGGTATTATATAAACATTTTTAAAGTATATAATAACAACATAATATGTACTAAGTAGTGTTTAAATTCAACAGTATTTTTCATCACAGATCATCTTATTTTACAATAATTAAGGGCAACAACAAAGTAATTTGTATCACAGATCAACTTAATTTACAATAATTTAAACATTACCATTTTTACAACATAACTATTTACAATTTTTGTCAGTAATAGTACAATTTTACAAACCTTAAAAAACTTACGAGTAATTAGAATCACATTCAATAATTCGTTAAGTTAGTACACACGCACACAGATTAACACCGCATGATTTCAAGAAAATGTCCAACCGATATGTCACCGTGGGTTAATTCAATTTGAGCATCTTGAATGAATTCGTCTCTACGAATATATTTTATTGAATGTGATTCTAATTACTCGTAAGTTTTTTAAGGTTTGTAAAATTGTACTATTACTGACAAAAATTGTAAATAGTTATGTTGTAAAAATGGTAATGTTTAAATTATTGTAAATTAAGTTGATCTGTGATACAAATTACTTTGTTGTTGCCCTTAATTATTGTAAAATAAGATGATCTGTGATGAAAAATACTGTTGAATTTAAACACTACTTAGTACATATTATGTTGTTATTATATACTTTAAAAATGTTTATATAATACCAACAAAATATTAGTTAAAATATTGCCTTTTAATTATTGTAAATTATGTTGATCTGTGATAAAAACTAGAATTGTTGTTAATTATTTTAACATTTGATGATTTTAAATAAAAAAAACTTAATAGTTATGTTGTTTTTAAAGTAATTAAACCGTTAAATCATTTATTTAATTTAAAAAAAAAAAACACTGACTCTTAAACTAAACATGAAACGAGGTGCGGACGACTGGGAATGTTGCGTTCTGTTCGTCTACACTGTGGACGAACAGAACGCATTATTCCCAGTCGTCCGCAGTGTAGACGACGGGGTGTGGACGAACGGGAATAACCCATTATGATGACCTATGATGTGCGTAATTCATGATTTATCTGTTTCAACCACTAATTGCATTTTCCAATGAAAAATCGATTCATTCAGTTTCGAAAATTTCGAAAAAGCCGCAAAAGTTCTATAAATTGAGGCACACCTCCTAAGAAACAGTATAACTTTTACTAGAAAACATCGACTTTAGTCCACGGAATAATGAATTCAAATATTGTAGTGATGAGTGTGGAAGTCATTTAAATTGAATAAACGGACGGCAATACATGTTTTATCATGAACAAGAATAATATAATCTATATTTTTTTTTAACTACTTTTGCATATGGTAGAGGAACAATATTGGATTCCGGTAGAATAAGTTCCGCTAATTTTGCCGGTCTGTGTATGTTTCAAACAGATCTAAATATTTATATGTAGTTTCAGTATTTCGATTGTTTTGTTCGGGACCGGACTATTGAGACTAATTTTGTCTTATTAATTCGGTTATTACGTTAAACTTTCGGTTTGTTGATACTTACTGAAAAATAATACCAAGGCTCTTAGAGCTCTTAGAGCGGTATCAATTTGAGATCGAAAAAGGGACAGATGTATATGACTTGTATACATCTGTCACTTACGGTCAGCCCCCAGCTGTCCGGTTAGGGATGTAAACATAAAATGGATTTCTAACATTCTCTCAAATCATAGTTTGGTAGTTATTAATAATTAATAAACACTTTCATAATAATAATAGAGTAAAAATATAATAGAGTATAATTCAAAAATATAAAAAAATATTGTATTTTTATTTATACCTGAACACGTCAAGAAAAAAATTAAATAAAAATTGAACAAACCCCGACACAAAAACTTCCAAAAAGCAAAAAAATAAGCCTCGTACTCACGTCGGAGAACCGTCAACGAAGACAACAGTTTATTTAATTTAATTAATGGTTTTACTGGTGGTAGGTTTCGGCCGAAGTCTTGCGACCACCCACCGAGCAAAGACATACCACCAAGCGGCCTAGCCGTGTTCCGGTACGATGCTCGGTGTAGCAACAAGAGAAGTTGGTTCGAGATAGTTGTTCCACTGCAGGCAGACCAGCCTGACTCGCATTGTTATGGGCCTATCGGGAGAATAGTTGCGGAGGGTAGCGGGATCCGAGGCACGGTGCGCCGCTGGCCGAACGCAAGTAGTTGGGGGCCCAATTAGTATGCCAGCCGATGGACATTCCCGGGGGGGCTCGGGCGTCCCCGCAGTCTCCAGACTAGTCCCCCAATGATGGCGTCCTGTCTGCTCGTGTCTGAAGGTTGCCAGCGTGGAACCTCATCTCACTTCCTTCTCCTCACCTACCTTCACTCAGAGCAATAATGCTCAGGAACAAAAAGAGAAAAGCTGAACAGTGGCAGCACTCACTCTCACATAACCTCACCATCCAAAAGCCGAGGTCTGCACTAGAACCTTGTCACAGTCCATCACCACCTTGAGACTGAGAAACCAGCACTTTTATTCCTTACGGATACACAGATCGGCAGTCCGTCGGACGTGGCGTACCTATCTTACCCAGGAATTACCCTGGTGCACAAATTCAAGCCACGTGCTGGTGTATGCATGTACGCCCGTGACTACATCTGCTAACGGCGTCTCCGTGATCTTGAAGACTCAAACTACTCAGTGCTATGGTCTGGAGAAGATTATCTATGCCAGTGTCTATCAATCGCATAGCGGTGATCTGGAGACAACCAGGATCACACAGTACTTGAGTGAGGCGGCTGATGTGGCCCAGCAACGGTACCCTTCCGCCCAATCAGTGTTACTAGGGGACTTTAATGCCCACCGTCAGGAGTGGCTGTTCCCATACCAGTGCACTGTAGATGCGAAATCTTTCGCTAACGCTATATCTCACCCAGCTGGTGCAGGGGACTACGAGGGTGCCGGATGTTGATTCACATACGGCCAATTGTTGGATCTTCTACTGACAATAGATCCAGATCGATACTCAGTATCGATACCATCACCTTTGGGTAGTTCCGACCACTGTCTGGTGAAGTCTGTATTCGTCTACTCACCGCCCAATCCCAACCCGAGTGGCACCCGGTGGGTTTGGCGATACAGGTCAGCAGATTGGGATGAGATGCGCTGACGCCGTTACTGATGTATTGCACCAGGGGATGGAGTACTACATTCCATTCTCTGACGTAGCGCTGTCCAGTGTTGACCGACCATGGTTTGGTGCCGAGTGCAACCGCGCAAATGCGGTTAAACACAAGGCGTACCTGGCATGGGTCGACGCTCGAGTGCACAAGGCAAATGACGTAACTCGGAAGAAAAGATCCTTCAACAGGGCTGCCAAGTCCTGCAAAAAGCGATGCGAAGGGCACGGTTTGACCATATTAGCAGAATCGGGCACAAACTTGCTTCATACGCTGCTGGTAGCAAAGCGTTTTGGTTCCTGGCTAAGTCGGTTGAATCAAACTTCTGTCACCCCTCGCTACCACCACTGCTGAGACTCGACGGGTCACTGACCCACTCCGCCGAGGACAAGGCAAACTTTTTAACGGTTGCCTCCCTTTTTGCGGAATCTTCGCGTCTGAACTCTGATGGCGCGCGGCCCCCTCCTTCTCCAGTTGGATGTGAGACGAGTATGTCGTACATTCGTATCCATCAGAGGAAGGTCTGTAGGGTGCTGCGTCATCGTGACGTGAACAAAGCTAGTGGCCCCGACGGGATACCGGCAATTGTACTAAAAACTTGTGCGCCTGAAATGTCTCCGATCTTGACACGCCTGTTTCGCCTTTCGTATGAGACGGGAAACGTGCCGAATGCTTGAAAGCAAGCTAACGTTCAGTCTGTGCCCAAGAAGGGCAGTCGGGCTGACCCGGCCAACTACAGACCCATATCAATAACATCCATCCTCTGCAAGAGTATGGAACGAGAGCTCAAATCAACATTTTCAATTATTAGTTTTTTGCTATCGGACCTCTCTTTAAAAAGTAATGCGTAATAAATTATACATAAAAAATATATACATGTCGAATTGAGGACCTCCTCCTTTTTTTGTCGGTTAAAAAAAGAGTTTAGCAATTGCTCAAATTTGAATTCTTAATTCAAAAAAACTTTTTTTACAAAAAAATACTACCGAAAAGGTTTTTATTTTTTACTTTTTAGTTGTCCTAATAGACAAGTTGCTATGTAAGTTTCCTATAACGCCAGATTTGATTACACGATATATCATGAAACTTGAACAAAACCGATCAAATGAGAGATTTGCTTACCCCTTAAGAGCGTACTGTCGTGATGTTATGATATGAAATGATATAAACAATAAACAGGAATGTGATTGCAGCAGTCCCGAGAGATTTGCCGTTATTTATTGAAGAGTTCTGTTATATATCTTCGAAGTTCTTCATCAGATCTTCACCAAATTAAAATGGGACCAATTTCGGCACATATTCTTTCAAACCAAAAAAGAATTTTCAAAATCGGTCCCCAATTGACGGAGATATCGGTGAACTTAAATAAAAAAATAAAAAGTTCTTCGCTACTCAATTAGTGATGTAGTCGGGTCGGACATTGACTTTATAGATGGATATCGACTAAAGAAAATTAGTAGATTATTAACCAAGGGGATAACGCAGTGTCTTCTGTCGCGGGTGACGATTTAAATCGCGAGCGTAACGAAGGACTCGAGGTTAAAAACTTAAATCACGAGCGAAGCGAGGGATTTAAGACGAGTCCTGAGTGTAGCGAGGGATTTAAGTTCACTTAAGACTAAGACAGCTTTATCACCGAGGAAAATACTCTACTTTTCGTACCATTTGCGAAAAAATTAACACAAGAATAATATGATATAAGCATTTATTAAAAATAATGACAATTAAAAGTAAAAGTTAACATTCGAAACATTGGTCCAATTATTGATAGAGAGCGTTACATTTTGTTTTATTTAATTTGTTGATGAGTTGATTTGAATATTTCTCTGTTCTTGCGTCTGAGGAACTTGCGTTTCATTGTAGATAGTATACGTCGGAGATAGTGGTGGTGGTGCATCGTGAGTTACGGACGAAGATAAGTTGCCGGAAGTTGATGGTTGTGGCTCTGAAGGATTAAGTTTTATATTTTTGTTAATTTGACTGCTTAATATGGTTTTATTCGCCATTGAGATTTCGATATAACCCTTAGCTACTCTATCAGAGCTCCGTGTCTTTTTATTGACGTAATATCCGCCCCTGAATCCGCCAAGAAAGTCACCGAAGTTCTTCTAAAGCAGTAACCGATGTAGAGTTCAACATCTTTAAGTTTTAAATATTTAGCAATTTCCTTTGGCATATTGCTAATTTTATTTTTGCCGATGGCTTGTTGAGTACATTTCCCAATCCGATAGTTTATAAAAAATCTATTGTTTTCCATGTTGGTGGGATGTAATGGTTGGTATTTATGAATGATTTTAGTATATTGTCCTTGTACAATGAATGACCGATTTTCTGTGTCTTAGTTTCCATTACATTAATCAGCAGTAACTCATTGGAATGATTTTCAACGTCCTCCACCTTTAAGTTTACAAGTTCACATCCGCGGCAAGCACCATTGAGTACAAAAATTAAGACCACCTATAACAAAGATAAAAAACAGGTAAATAGATAGAATAATTACCATTACTAAGATACGAAATATTCATAGTTAAATCATGCATACTTACTTTTGTGGCCAGAAAAATTTCGTCACTAAGAAATTTTTCCCCATTTTGAGTCGTAAAAATTTTAGACTTCTTTGCGCAATGCACTCCTGATTTTCTTTTTAAAAAAGCCAGTAATTTCGTGAATCTATTTATTTCAATACTGTGTTTGATGCTTATTGTAGCTTTCAGTTTTGAGTCGATGCACCAAAGTGTATTCGGATTCTTTGTCTTGGATAAATAATCAAAATAGACAAGAAGTACTGATTCTGAAATTGATAGGCCTTTCGCACTTCTCCACGTTGAAAATTCTTCATAAGTTTTTAAATTATTTTCCTTGGATTTTGTTGGAAGCAAATAATTTTTAATTGCGGCAGCATTTGCACTGATGGAATCCGACTATTCACTGTCACTGTCGCTTTGATTTAACATCGTAACGTATTTTTCTTATCTTATCTTATCTTAGAGAACGTATTTTTAGAACATTAACTTATTTATAAAAATAAATTAAAATAAACTTAACGTTTATGTATTTGAAGAAAACAAAAACGCGGCAAATTCCTAGACTAATATTTTTTTGTCGGAAATGCAAAGGCATCAAGCTCATACGGCCTCGTCGGTTTTTGTAATTTTATTTAATAATCATAACTGCATAATAAATGCGTATTCCTTTTTCAAAAAGATGTATAATGCTTTATATACAAACTCAATGGTGTAAACACAGATGTAGTTCAGTATAAATTTCGGTAAATATTCCAAATTGAAATCACATTCTCCCCCTAGAGGATGAATGAAATTCAGTACAATTTTCTTTCCGTTTTTAACAGATTAAAAATGACTATTGTTATGTTCGCTTTTTGTGGCATAGAATGTCACTTTTTTGAGCAAGTGGTACGAAAAAGTAATTTCTATAAACAACGTGTTCCAAAATTCAATGATAAGCGGGCACCAGAGGGTGGGCCTGCTCACGACTACTCGAGAAAAAAAAGAAAAACATATATCTAATTTTTTTTTGAAATTACAAAAAAAAATCTTCGTAAATCGACACCGCATTAGCCTGACCTAAACCCTAGGGACTTCTTCTACTGGGGTTGTCTCAAAGACAGAGTCTACTCTTAACCCATTGCAACATTTGACGAGCTTCGCCAAAAAATCACACAGTCTGCGGATCACATCAATGGTAGAAGATATGCACGACTAATAAAACGATAATTTCTAAGGCAATGTCGTGTCTGTATTAATGCCGGTGGCCAACAATTTGAACATTTACTGTAATATTAATAATGTAATAAATTAATTAAATAAATGTTAAATTATTTGTTCCATTTGTTTTGATTCATGCAACATTATTCCACAACAAAAAGCCTGTTTTGGTCTCATAGCACATAGTTAAAGTGATAACTATCAACATTAAAAAAAATCGGTTCTTGTTTAGAAATAGTTGGCAGTTTTTTGTGGCTAGTTTTCCTAGAGTATTATACCATTTTAGAATCTAGGTTAGTTGCGTCAACTTTTTAAAAAAAACTTGCCATAGTAGTGTCAGCGTATTAGTGTGTTTATATACACCACGATGAGTAAAAGTAGAATAAAAGTAAAAATCTTTCAAAATTTTAGGGGTTTTTTTTTTTTTTTTAATTTCTGTGTAAAAGCTACATGTATTCTGGTATTTTTAAGGGCTGTGGTTGATAGCAGTGCTACGTAGGTTGTCGATACAATTTTTTTTTTGTGGTTTTAAAACAGATTGAGTTTTTTTTTTCTTTGAGCAGGTCCACCCTCTGGTGCCCGCTTATCGTTGAATTTTGGGAAAGGTTGTTTATATAAGATAACATTACAAATAATAAGCATTATTAAATTAGTACATAATTTCACATTGATTTTATTTATAAAAAACATATAAGTCTTCAAATAAAAAAATAAAAACTCCAATGCCTTATTCGAGTTTAAAAATTATTAATTTAGAAATTATTATTATTAAGGATGTTAGGACTATTTCTTTTTGTATATTTTACTATGTTTCATAAGCATATTTTTACTGTTTTACACAACTAACAACGTTATTTAAGTAATTTTTCAATGGCATTCGTACAATTTGTTTACTGTTCAAGTTCATTTATAAGTTGGTCGACTATTACTCGTAAACTTGTAAGGCCTACTTAGCTGTGATAGATTTCCTTTTAATTTTGTTATATAAACTACAGTACTGCAGTGTTTTTTTTCACATATCCAAAAGCAACCATTTCGCTTACTCTAATAAAACTTTACAATTTAAAGCTTAGTTTTATGCAAACGGATCCCTGAAAAATGGTTTTAACAGACCCGTAATATTTTTGAATGGCCTATCCAACGATAGCACATACCATGGGGTAGACGAGAAAAAAAAACATGCTCACTTTACGTCTATAGGAGGTACCAGTTTTTTTTGTTTTTTTTAACACTTTTTCGGCATTAATAAAATGTATATCCATGCCAAATTATAGCTTTCTAGTACTAAGAGTCTCTGAGCTAAGCTGCGGACGGACAGACGGACATGGCGTAACTAAAAGGGTTCCTTGTTGACTTCGGAACCCGAACAATCCGGAGTCTACTGGTATTCAAATTTTCTATAGAGAATTTGAATAAAGAATCAAAGAGAGATAATTATTTTCATAAATAAGCTTTCTAATTTGCCAGAATAAGAAAACGCAATTATTTACCTAATACAATTGAAAGAAATATGTAAATTATAAATATTATACCAAAGAAAAAAGTTACACAGTCAAAAAAATTACAAGCATTTGTCTGGTCAATCTTTTTTTGAATGATATTCAAAAAAAGATTGACCTGTCAAATGCTTGTTAGCTACCAAAGCAACGTACCTATTACGTTACTTTGGTTACTTACTATTTGTAATGTAAATTAAATATTTATAAGGGTTTGAACAATGTATAAAGCATTTGTCGCACTGGCAATAGATTCTAATGTAACTGAAGTATTTTTTTATAGATACAATTTTTTTTAAAAGACGTTAACGTAAAAGAAATTCACGAACTCGCTAAAGGGCACAATCCTAACTATTTAATATTCTGCTTCCATTATAAACGTGAAAATTTGTGAGGATGGATGGATTTTTGTTATTCTTTCACGCAAAAACTACTGAACGGATTTTGATAAAACTGTACAGAATTATAACTTATACATCAGAATAACACATAGGCAATAATTTATAAAGATTGGGAGAAGTACCACGCGGGTGGAGGTGATTTTATAGATTTTGACATGGTCTTGCCAAATTTCTACTTTGCCAACTCATGTTATCTTTACCGTTTTTATCTTAATCGAATCGTATCTTAGAAAAAAAATTGCCCTACAATTGTTTATTTTATTATTTCTCTTTCCCTACTCATTTTACGATGAAAATAGTTGTGTAATAAAAAAAATAAGAGAGTTTCCGAACGGATGGCAGAACCAATCACTTATCAGATCCAGCCCTAGTTGTCCCCCCAGCGACGCCCTGAGCCGAGGGTCGAGCATACAGGGGGTAGCCCTCAGCGTGGTCGCTTAGATTTAGCTTGTGTGCCTGGCTGGAGGCTTTAGTTTAGTCTCCACAGGATTGCCCGGATAAGCAGTAGCCAATCATTCTGATTGAACTGCGATAGGTATATACAAAAAAAATGAGGCTAAGAAGGCAGGCCTGCCTGGTGGAGGGAGGAACTGGTCAAGGCTGTGGGAATCCTGGATGCAAAATGCACAGGACCGAACAGTGCGGTGACGCCTGGGGGAGGTCTATATCCAGCAGTGGACGGTTTTTGGCTGAAATGATGATGATGATGAACAAATGAAACATGTTTTTTTTTGTATACTGCATTATTTATGAGCGCTGCCAAGTCGAGTCAACAAGCATTTTGGCCCAAAAACTTATTTTATACCATTCCCCCTCTATAAAGCTTATTTTAATCACAGTTTTGGTGTTTGAATTTAGAACACACCAATATATATTCGAACTCCATCTCAATGCTTTGCCTTCACTTTAAATCCGTCCTTTATTCACTTGTTGCACAATATACTATTCACACACCACCATGTGGGTACAGTCAGTGGCATTATTTTATAGTGGTTACCCCAGTACGTCCAATCCACATCCAATGCGCTAGAGGATCACAACAGAGGTGATAATTCTGACGATTCCTATTTGTGACGTTTCGATTGTTTCAAAACAGTGTCATTTTATCAGCGATAGTGATGGTTAAAATGCTAAAATATAGGGGATCGATCACAAAACTTTTTGATTGCGCTTGGCATTTGACTTTTTTCCAATTACTAGGACCACGATTTCGTTGGTAGAATGTAACTTGTTGATTGAGTTTTTTTTAATGTAGATTGTAGATGTAGGAGCTCGTGGCTAAATAATAACAGCCGCACGGGTCGATCATCAAGGTTAAGCAACGCTTGACGAGGTCGGTCCGTGCCTCGGAAAGCACGTTAAGCCGTTGGTCCCGGCTGTCATTTGAAGATCTTTGGCAGTCGTTACGGGTAGTCAGAAGCTTGAGATCTGACACCAGTCTTTCCAAGAGGTACCGTGTTACCCAGTTACTGGGTTGTGGCGGTCAGATAGGCAGTCGCTCCATGTAAAACACTGGTACTTAGCTGAATCCGGTAAGACTGTAAGCCGACCCCAATATAGTTGGGAAAAAGCTAGGCAGATGATGATGATGATGATTGTAGATGTAGATTGTATTGATTGAGTCTTCATGGGCCTCCGGTCTACCAAGATTTGTTAAAAAATAGATACAGCATCAACATTAACACCCTTCTACTAAAAGGCCTTTTCCTTAGAGTGGGCCTGAACAGGCTGAAAAAAAAAAAAAGTAATACTACAAGTGAACCACGCCCTATGTAGCATAATTTAAAAAACAGCATGTTTTGATTTAATTATTACTGATTTGCTAAAACTTCTTGTCAGTTCTGCACTATTAGTGGTCACATTTAAACATTTAGAATGATTTCTGTTAATCATGCTGAATACGGATCATTTTGGGATTTCAAGGGAAAATGTAAGTACATTATTTTGGTCATAGACTTCGTATTACTCAGTTAATCTATAGTTGCATATTTTTTGCACGACCACTTTTATCGTACAAGACGACGTCCTCTCTGGGGTAAGGCCCAACAAACAGTGGATAGACTGTGTGGAGAAGATAAGCCTAGAAAAAAAAAACAACTGAGATTACGATGGCTAGCTTTCGAGTCTATGGTCGGAGGCTGCGGAAAGGGAGAAGGAGATTTTTCCACTCACCCGAACCGCAGCAGACGCGCGGCGTCGGTGGAGGGCGGACAACGCTCTCTTCCAGGCCCCTATATGGGTCCAGGGGCGACGCCCCCCACACATCAGGACCCGAGGTGGCAGCGCGTAGTGTTCCACGCACGCCCCTCTTAGACGTCGCAGGGGGAGGCAAACACCTCACTCCCCCTCAACCCAAGGTGGAGGCCCGCAGGTGAGGGCTGGCACTAGGCTGGGGTTGTGGAAGGATTGTACGTTCTCGCGACCCACAGCGTAGGTGTAAGATGGAACACCGGTCATTAGGAGATGATGTGCGATTTAGTCAGTAGGAGTTTGACAGGCCTCTCCGCCTCCCCAGGGCGGAGGACATGCAATGAGGATCTTACACCCTGGAACAAAAAAAAGGTTAAGTTAGCAGTTTATACATAATTATTAAAAAAAAAAATATATTCAAGTCAAAGTTGTCATCCCAGTAGTCTAGAAAGGGTCAGCCTTATCATCTTTATTTTCTTAATGATCAGTGATTAAAAACAACATAGTATATAAACAGTTTTTCTCATGAATCAATTAAAATTAATACAATTTAACTAGAAGTTAACCCTTATTCCAAAGAAAGCACTATCATAGCCAGCACGGTCCCTTGCATTGTTATGAGCTCATGCAAGCAACAGTTAAGGATTTAAATTTTTATGAAAAAATTTACGTTTAGTGAATTTAATTAGTAATAGTAGATGTCTATTAAACAAATAAACGACACAGGTATTGTTTGCATCGTTGGATAGCCGTAGGCTTAGTGCAGGTTTTATAATGTACTCGAACGCGTCAACGTAAAATATAATTTGTAGTATAACTAACCGCCTGGTGACAAAAACTCCCTTTTTAGTTCCGTAGTCAACAACCCTTATAGTTTCGCCATGTCCTTCCGTCCGCAGCATAGCCACTTTAAAGATTAGATATCTTTACCGTGGCTTAGCTCAGACACTCTGAATACTAGAAAGCTATAATTTGGCATGGATATACATATTAATCACGCCGACAAATTTGACAACTTTTTTTTCTGGACCTCCTGTACACGTAAAGTAGGGATGTTTTTTAACACGCTTTTATTAGCTTGGTATGTATCTATGTATCAATGTAACGGAATCTTTGAACGTGAATTTCACCCACTTCAAAACGTCGGATTGATTTGAAACTTTGCACACCTATCAAGGACCGATGACAATGCAATAATTTAGTCAAAGTCATAGTACTTTTGAAAGTCAAACAAAAATTAAAATTTGCAAGTATTATAAGTTCATTCTACCGTGCGCGTTTAAATTGTTTGTCCCAAATGCCTTACCAAGATCTTCAGGATTAGCGACTTTTTAGTTCAATTTACCATAAAAGCCTGTTTTTTAGTTTTTCGAACTACAATTTATTTTATTTCTAGTCTATTCCATAGTGTGGGGTATCATTAGATAGTTAATTAAAAAATATTGCGAGTCTGTGAAAACCATTTAAAAGTTTTGTATATTTATGTAAGCGGACAACAGTTTTCGAACGGCAAAGTTAATTTTGTCCCTTCGTTTGAGCAATGGTTCGGTGCTGTCATTGTTTGTGAACGTTAGGAATGTTACCTATTTATTTTGGTGAATGTAGCAGTTTATACGGAACCCTCTTCGGACTTGCCCGGTTTTTGTATTCAAATAAGAGAACGTGAGCTAGGTAGAATTATAACTTTCAGCCAAATATAGTTGTTGTCGGGTTGATGTAGGTATACGAGTATGTTCGTTATTCAAATAGCGCGGAAAACTTTGTTTACGCTTTTTGGAATTTATGTTTGACGTCAGGTTTTAATTTGTATAGAATAGAATGATGATATTGATTTCTTAGATCTCCTCCAAAAGTGTTTTACGCTGCGTCCTAAATAAAAATGAAACCTTTTCTTTTTTCAGTGGACTTCGTTGACCAATGGTTCCTGATGAGTTCACCTATCCCTATGGCCACCGTCACCTTATTATATATTCTGTTTGTGCTGAAAATTGGACCTAGGTACATGAAAAAGCGCCAACCTTTCGAATTGAAAAATGTTATGGTTGCTTACAACATAGTGCAAGTTCTGATATCATCGTATTTGTGTTTCTTGGTAAGTATTTTACCCTACTACAGCGAAGAAAAAATGGAGGATTATGGCTTACCAGGCTATATGTATGTTTGTATTTACGTATGTTCCTCCGTAGCGCCAAAACTATTCATCCGATTTTGATGAATAAGATGTCAATCGATTTGTTATTATGGCCCGGGTAATATAGGCTAAAACATAAAAATCCGTAGGCGGGTTACATTGTTATTATTAACTTCATACAATTCTCAACAGCAGCCCATGGCTATGTTATGTACCGTTTTATTTGTACAAACTTTTGGCAGCGCCTGAAAATCAGAAAATAACTCAACGGGATACTACCCCCGGGATAGAAAGCATCGTATGTCCGCCTCCAAGGACCCTTCCCAATATGCCATACCTTTAAAAAAATCATCAAAATTGGCTCACAGTTAAGGTGAGAATATCTAACAATCAAGCAAATAGTTACGTTCGCATTTATAATATTCGTATAATGGTATACATGCGTATGTCGACGGAATCGTGTACTGTGACCTACGTGGTCACGGCTACGCTTTACGCACTCAAAACATGTCACGCACTCAAAACATGTTGCAAAAAAGTTTGCTATTACACCCTATCTCTCTTGTGCACATCCTGTATAGCATACCCTTGCTGCAATTTAACATTGCAATACATTGCAGGATGTTGTCCAGCAAGATAGTGCAACTGGGTTCCTGAGGAATTTTGTTCGTACACGCGGAGCAATAATTGCGGCTAGATCTCAGCAGTTAATGACGATTTTTACGTATGCCTCTTCGGTCGTTACATGAGGCATCGTGGCAATTACATCCTTCTTAACATTACGGTCTTTATGATTACGCACTAGCTTCTACATCCCATAATTCAGGATATACACGGATTTCGTTGATAAAGTAAAAAATCTTTTCGTTTGACCACTCGGCCATGACGAACAGAATAAAATCAACACCGGGTACAAAACAACTTCACTAATAAGGCAGCGACAGGGGAGGCGAGCGAGAAAAGAGATACACCTATACATCAGAACAAAGACGATATACGGCGATATTGCCGTAAAGTCAAAGCGGGATAAATCATTGCAATGTAGCCGGCTAGACATTGAATACATGCGACTACTATGAAATATCTTGGCAATATCGCCGGGCTACACTGCAAGATTGCAGCAAAGTGTTGAGCGATATAATTGGCAATTTGGCGGCTATACAATTGCAGCAAGAAATTGTCTAAAACTAGCCCGTTTACAGGCACCTTTAAACCTGGTTCACCGCCTTCGTTTGTTTCGTCATTCACGTCATTTTACTCGGTTACGTGATATCCTGCTTCAAAGACGACTAGCATTGAGATCTATTTGCTCAGTTCCGGGTCAAACTGGGATCGACGACACGGTTGACGCAGTGTTTGAGCGATCGGCTGCTGCGCTGCATTTCGCAGCTTCGATGCCCGCATGGAACAAATAAACAAATATTAGTTGTTCCGGATCTGAGTATTTGTGTATTTGGGTATAAATGTTTGTAAACGCACACAGCCTTTGTTGGGAAAAGCTAAAACAAAACTAAAAAATACCTTATTGGGCTTAAAAACATCTTAATTCTTTATTGTACACAATACATTTATTTAAAGTGAAATCAATCAATGGATCAATGAATGGAGTTTTCTTCCAGCAAACCTTTGAGTGATAGAGATCATAATAATTGAGGGCAATAATCCAATGTACAGTTTTACAATAAGATACTAATTAAATATATATTAATAATACATACATAAAATAACTACGTTCATAAATACAAATATATATATATCTACTAATATTATATATTGCGTTGAAAGAAAATGCTCCTTAATTTTCCTCTTGAAGACATTGAGAGAAGGGCTATCGCGTAGGGAGAGTTCCAGAGATGCACTACAGTAACAGAGAAGGAGCCATCATAGCGGCTGTAAGTGTGACGCGGAGTTCGAAGAAGAAGGGAAGTGGCAGTGCGACAAGGTTTACCCCTCGGGACGAGGTACTCAAACCGTTCACGAAGATATTGAGGAGAAGTAGGATTGTGCAGGATATTATAGAGAAGGATTAGTATGTGGGTATCTCGTCGACGCCGAATTGGCAGCCACTTAAATCTGGTCCGAAATTCCGACACATGGTCGTACTTTCGGAGGAAAAAATAAAGCGGATGCACAAGTTTTGCAGTCGCTAGAGTTTGTTTAGGAGTACCTCCGTTGCATCTAGAAAACAGACATCCGCATAGTCTATTAGCGGCAAAAGAAGAGATTGCGCAAGAGTTACCTTAGTGTGAAAAGGTATGAATTTTTGGAGACGTTTAAGAGACTGAAACGAGTAGAAGACCTTCTTACTCACATCAGCAATATGAACCTCCCAAGAGAGGTTAGTGTCTATATGGACGCCCAAGTTTTTCGCACTTTTGGAGTAATAAATGGCCACAGAATTATACATTAGTGGCGGGAGAGACTGGAGATCTAGCAAATTGAGCATGTATTTGCCACCAATAACGAGCGCTTGAGATTTAGTCCAAAGGACTTAGCCCACTTGTTGATATTTTCAAGGTCATCATTGATGGCAGCCACAGCCTCAGCGAGTTCACCCACTTTAAAATGGCGAAACAACTGCAAGTCGTCAGCATAGAGATGATAGTTAGAAGTTAGGACCCTAGTAATAGCATTTATAAAAATTGAGAAGAGAAGAGGAGAGAGGAGGAGAACCATCTGTGCACAGTGCATAATTATGAATGTCAGAAATCATTGCGCTATACGCAACACTGAACAGTTGGTCGGCCCGGATCCTGGACATCAATACGTATAATAAATCTGTAGAAAAGTATTTTTTGTACATCGAAAAGAATAGCCAGGGTGTTAAAGGATAACCAACAGAACCCATATTTGGAATTTTGTCTGTTTGTCTGTTTGTCTTTTTATTTGTGCACGTGAAATGTACGAAGCCAATGTAGATAAATTTTAGACAAAAAAATTGTGCGTAACTTGAAGAATTACTTAGTTTTTGACTCATCGCAATCGGTTCACTCTATCAAAAGTTAGATGAATTTAAAGTGTTCAAGAAGTAAAATTATCACAACACACACAATTCAGAAACTCGGACAGTTGAACTCGATATTCGATAGACGGCGTTGCGCATTTGAAGTCATTTTCTGAATGGCGGTGATAAGATTCGCCGAAAGAATGATGACCCTAGAAAAAAAATGGTAGATAGGTAAGTAGGATAGGCAGGAAGGTAAGTAGGGTAGGGTTGGCAGACAGATGACGGGAGCGAAGCCGCGGGCACAGCTAGTGTGTAAATAAATAGTTTCAAATAAAATTAATGCAAAACGCAAGCAATATTTTGCCTGTCTCTGATGAAACTCAGAACCCAGACTCAGAAAACCCTGACCCAGTTACCAGTAGTTGATAGTGGTGAAGCGCGAGTCTAATCAAAAATAAAATAAAAACCGGTATAGTATGTTTGTTATCTTTTCACGTCTCAACGGATTGGGATGAAACTTGGCAAACGGGTAGATCTTGTTCTGGGTTATAACATAGGATACTTTTTCGAGGCATAATGTTCCCTTGGGATAATTACCGACTTTACGCTGGCAGAAGCTAGTGTTCTTCTATTTTTAGGGTTCCGTACCCAAAGGATAAAAACGGGACCCTATTACTAAGACTCCACGATCCGTCTGTCTGTCCGTCTATCATGAACCGTGATAGCTCGACAGTTGAAATTTTCACAGTTGATGTATTTCTGTTGCCGCTATAACAACAACAGAGTGGGGCTCCCATACATCAAACGTGATTTTTATGCCGTTTTTTGCGATAGTGATACGGAACCCTTCGTGCGCGAGTCCGACTCGCACTTGGCCAGTTTGTTCCTTTCCTGGTCCCATTATTTGGGATCGGTGCCTCACTTTCCTGTGCCAAATTGTTCTGTCTTGGCACAGATAATATAATACTAGCATACAGATGCCTCATACAATGAAACCTTGCCGACGTAACTAGCGTTTTTCTTCTGATTAATCATTATTTTTTTACATCGATGAGTTCGGTTCCGTTCCACGGCGATAGATAGATGGTGTTACCAGTGACTTGCAAGTAATACGGTTAACTCAGTTCGTGATTATTTTTTTCTTTAAATACAGTGACGATTTTTTGCACGTTTTTACAGTTTCATTGCACCAAAATGTATTACAATACAAATTTAAACAATCGAGTGGAATGCCTCAGAAATTTAAAACCGCGCCATCTATTGGCATCAATTTAAAATAATCTTTGCAATATAAATTAAGACCCCGATTTTCCGTAATTTTGTGCTTAGAAGGGTTGATTAAACAAGAACATACAACTTTTATGTTCAATTATAGAAAAGTGAATTTTACACAAAAATTAATAACAAATCTAGCACCTTCTAGCGCCATCTAGTGATATTTATTTGAACCAAATTTTCTTTCTTAGCGTCGGGACCCGTGGTCTTCGGTTGGTGTTTTGGCGATTAGTCTCACTTGAGGCAGACGCTAATAGTTATTTGTTAATATAGTTTAATTAAAACCCGCTTGCTTTTACTTTCAGTGTAGCCGATTGATGCTGACAAACGGTTTTGTGAGCAAGACTTGCCTTTTAGAAAGGGAAGATACGAGACTGAGTGTAAGATTTTTTTATATATACTAATACTTAGCAACTAAAATTTATCATCATAATCAATCTCCTGTATATCACAGCTTAGAAAAACTAACACATGAGTATGTTATTTATCGATATATACGATATACGTGGCCAACACTGAAAATTTTTAGAATAGACCTGTAAGAAAAACAGCCGATGAAAAATTTATTTAAACTTCGAATAGGGATGTTGCCTGGGTAGTAAAAATAGTTTACCTATATATATTGGTTGACCGTACTTTCCCAAGATATAACTTTTTTTATATTATTTCTGGTCCCAAAATACTACTCAAAAATAATATTGTATCTAAAGGTGGAATCTGAGACCGCGTCCCAGTCCCGAAAGCCCCACTACCCGAAAAATTATATTTCTATTTAGTCCGCGTCAGTGAGATTGTCAAGTAATATTGGACCCGTATTATTTTTATGAAATAAATAAAAATTGACAAAGATAAAGCATCAGTTCAGAAGTGGCTTGTGGCGTCACTTTGTCACAATAAAATGTAGCACAGCGTGACGTCACTCTATATTTCAACGCACTGTATCGTCATCATTTTTTGTCTGCGAGGTAAAAAAAAATACGTGTCCAATATTTTTAGGTAATCTAATTGACAGACTAAATATTTTTTTATACATCATCCCTCTTTGGAAATCTGTAGATGTGTTAATGAATTCATAATATGTCATTTGTTTTTACAAATTGGCGGCAATTTAAAAAGTGTCTGTTTTGCGTCGAAATGCGTTGAACTAGATAAATGTTAATTTTAATTAAGACTAGTGTTGCGGTCTTACTCATTAACAAGTTTCTACGGAATGATTCCGTTGTTTATTTTCTAAAAACTTTCAGTGTGACCCCGTACCTTAGTCTAAATTTAACCCAGACAAAGCTATCATCATCTATCTACCCCTTTCCTAACTGTAATAATTACATAATCTTCAATATATTGATTCCAGATTTCAACATGTATGTACTACTACCATTTGGCTAAAATTTCTGAACTTTTGGATACCGTGTTCTTTGTCTTGAGGAAGAAAGACAAACAGATCACTTTCCTCCATGTTTACCACCATGCGATGATGGTAATGACGAGCTATTTGATCCTGAAGTATGAACCGACATACCCGACGATATTTATAAGGAGTATCAACTCGTTTGTACATGTGATAATGTATGCTTACTATGGACTGTCTTCTTTCCCAAGTTTGACGAAGTATTTGTGGTGGAAGAAGTACATCACCAAGTTGCAATTGGTAAGTTCCTGAATGTTTATATTTTGGTTCTTTTTTGTTTAAAATTCAACTTAGACGATGAGCCAATATTCTCTCGTAATTAAATCAAAAGATTTAACGTGATCAAGTTGAAACACCTTCATAATAATGCGATGAAATCACTTCGATAAGCGATTTTTACTAAGCGAATTGCAAGTTCGGACACAAGGACGCATTGTGATTAAATTTTACCGATTTGCACTTGAAATGTTCTTTATATAACCTATCAAAGCAATCTTAATTACATGGCGGTAGTTAACCCATCGTAACAGACGTTTACGCTGAGAACGCAGTCACCGTCAACATGCTTCGTATTGCAACTATGCATTTACCGGAAATTAGAGATAATTATTTTTCTTTGCATTATATTCAGTCTTGCATCAGCCACCAAAACAATATCCTGTATTATTATAATTAAATTAATGTTGTAATAAATAAATATTTTATAACTATATTCCCGATCGCCGAAACACAACTCGGTGCTTGGAAAAGATCTGTGTCCAGCAGTAGTCTTCTTTGGCTGACTGATTATATAGATTATAGCTGACCCCCGCGCCTTCGCTCCCGTCAACTGGCTACCTATCTGCCCTAACCTACCTACATACCCTGCCCTACCTACCTATCCACCTACCCTACCTACCTACCTACCTATCAAATTCTTACACTATTTATTTGAATAAGAATTAATACTGCAATACGAATACAACCAGCTTTTGTTTCTACCAGCGATCTAATTAATTTTTAGAACACAAAAGCTGCTATTTTGACTATCATAATAGTGAGATATATTCTCTCTTAGACTTTTTTGTAGATAATAATGAGTACTTTAATCATGTAGTACATAATTTTAATGAATCATCAATAGTTTTATCAGCGCGCGCCAAATAATGAATTTTATAGGCAAAATTTCGCGACTTTGGGTTACAATATTGCAATTTTCATAAGCATCTCTAATATTTAAAAAAAAAAACTATGGCTTATGTTACTCAGGAATAATGTCGCTATCCATAGGTGAAAGATTTTTTTAATTCGATCAAATAGTTTCGGAGCCTATTCGGTACAAACAAACAAAAAAATCTTTCCTCTTTATACAATTGGTATAGACTATAACTTCAAGATGTGGCTTAATAACACAACATCGCGCCTGTATGCTCCGAATTGTTAGGCAGAGGTTAACCTTTAGTACACTAACCCACATTTTGCGAGTTATGTTTCAGTCCAATTTAATAGGAGACGAGCTTATTGCAATAAACCGAGTACAAATCCAGGCTCTACTACTGAGAAAGTCCAGATGGAGAAACCCAATAACACTTTGCCCGACGTGGGAATCGAACCCAGTACCTCTTACTCACCAGTAGCCCTTGCGCCTAATAACGAATTCACGACAATGTAGCGTCATCAGTTTCAATGAGTGATCAAACCTAATTTCAGCGCCTGGTGCTTTTTCAACATTAAATTTGTCGTAACAGCAAAACTTATTTCTGTTTCCTTTTTTTTTCAGGTTCAATTCATGCTAATCCTAGTACATTTCGTGATGACCTACACAACATCAGAATGTACTCTTTCATACCCTCTGTCTTTAACTATCACACTCAATGCGTCTCTATTCATCTTTCTATTTGGAAAGTTTTACGTGGAATCATATTCTAAGAAAGATAAAAAACAATTAAATGGAACCAGGGTTAATCAAGATGCAATAAAATCTGGTAAAGATGAACTCAAAAACTATGATAAATGGAATGGAAATTGTGAAAAAAAGAGCAAGGATGTTAATAGTTTAGTCAATAGGAAGAAATTGATGAATGGAAACAAATAAATTAGTTTAAACTAAATAAGTGTTTTACTTTAAGTAGGTACATTTTACTTTTTTTTTACTCCGGACGTAAAAAGAGGGGTATGTTATTATAAGTTTGACGTGTGTATCTGTGTGTTTGTGTATTTCTGTATCTTATCTTAGCATTATAGCTCCTAAATTGATAAACCGATTTTTGTTTGAAAGATGACTTTTATGAGTGGTGTTAGCTATGTTTGATGAAAATCGGTCCAGCCGTTCAAAAGTTATGCGTATTTTACTCTTTGAATCTGGGTATTTTCGAGAGATATCTTGTTATAACTGCGTGTTTCGATAGATGGTCGATCAAAGTGTGTCTACTACTAAATAAATTATGTAGTTTAAAAGGCTTGGGTTACTAAAGCCTCGGGGTTTTATTTTTTATTTTATTAATGTCTTGTCTGTAATCATCTACATCAATATTCCAACTGCTAAAACTAGGCCTCAACAAGCGTCATCTGCGTGGTCCTGCGCTTCTCACAACCAGAAGGCTACATTTATTCTTACCAGATCAAAAAAAAAAAAGGTAAAAGTAAAATTTGAAAATTTTATGAACCCTCGGCACATTTATATTTAATGCAACATAATTTATCTAGTAGTAGACAAGCTTCGATCGACAATCTATTGAGCACTTAATTATGTTTCGGCCTTCCTCTGAGTTTGTTTCGGCCTTTCTTCTCAGAGTAGTCAGATAGGAAACGCCGACCTCATCTAGTTTTAAAAATATGATTGACATGTCCCGACCCATGGTCGAAAGTGTTTGTACAAACCAACTTACAGAAATAAAATCATTTATCATTATGCGAAAACCTTGCGAAAACACTCCGATTCAAACAGTAAAACACCCATAACTTTAGAACGGCTGAACTAATTTTCATCAAACATAGCTAAGAACACCCTTGATATGTCACCTTTTTCCATCGGGGTTAATACGCCAGGATGAAGTGAACTTCAATTTTACTGTCAAAACTTAGCATTTAATAATGCGGAAAAACAGTTCGATAAGCGTTAATTTTGGCAAACTCATAGTTGCTAATCGTTGCTCATACCAAAGTCAAAGGCGTTTTTAGGCGAGTTCAAAAAAAGGAAGAGGGTCTCAAAACTTTTTATGTATGTTCCCCGATATCTCAAAGACACCCTAACCTTTTCTTTGAAAGGGTAGGGTATACTTTCCAGGTGGTCCCATTTAAATTTGGTGAAGATTTGATCAAGAAGTTCGGAGATATACAAAGAACTCTTCAATAAATGACGGAAAATCTCTCGGGATTGCTGCAATCGCATGCCTGTTTATTGTTTACACCATTTCAAAACATAACATCACGCCAATACGCTCTAAAGGGGTTCACAGATATTATTATGTACGTACAATGTACACTCTCATTTCACCGGTTATTCTCAAGTTTCATGATATTCGAGTAATCTATTTTAGCATAACTTTGGGCATTATCTATAGGTTTTGTCTTAAGGCTTGCTTTTTCCGGCGAAGTAGATATTTAACGCACCACTATTACCGTGAAGCGAGCGGCGTGCTCGAGTGTGCGTAAAGCCGACAAAAGTGTCACAGTAAAGGTGTATAGAGAAAGCTTATTTTACTATTGTTTTTAAAAGTTAATAAAACTCGAGTCAAGAGCCTAGGGCAAGCCTACGACTTTACTATTAGAAAACTTCATGATATATTTTATATGTTAGGTCATTACATATTAAATTGGCGTTTTGTAAGGGAGGAACATAAAGTCGTTTTCTTTTTAATATAATATATTTATTTAATCAAAGTTGTGGGCGACTATGTCTACCTGGGACAAACGATCCAATTGGGTAGGGCCAACTTCGAGAAAGAGGTCAACCGTCGAATCCGACTCGGCTGGGCAGCGTTCGGAAAGTTGCGCGCTATCTTCTCGTCCAACTTATCACAGTGTCTCAAGACGAAAGTCTATGACCAGTGTGTGTTGCCAGTGATGACATATGGCTCTGAGACGTGGTCACTTACAATGGGCCTTATCAGGAAGCTTACAGTCACTCAAAGGGCAATGGAGAGGGCTATGCTTGGAATTTCCTTGCGTGATCGAATCAGAAATGTGGAGATCCGCAAGAGAACCAGGGTTACCAACATATCCCGAAGAATTGCCAAACTTAAGTGGCAGTGGGCAGGGCACATTGCTCGCAGAACGGATGGCCGATGGGGCCGACAAGTTCTGGAATGGCGACCGCGAACCGGAAGACGATACGTTGGAAGGCCTTCCACTAGGTGGACCGATGACCTGGTTAAGGTTGCGGGAAGGCGCTGGATGTCCAGCAGTGGACGTCTTTCGGCTGAAATGATGATGATGATTTAATCAAAGTATGTACCATTGCTTTCTATGCACTTTTGCCATCTCATAGGTAGTTCATTGATCCCTTTACTAAAAAACCATTCGGACGAGAAACAATAAAATCTTTGAAGGCGCTTTACACTGCCCCATCGGATTTGATTTTTTACCCTTGCAAGAAGTTATCCAAATATCGAGAAAAATTACATTCCAATTGAAGCTTCTCTAATTTGGTAGCCGTCTGTTGTGCAGTGTGTGGTCTAGCGTTGTCCTGAAGCGGCAGTGGCCTAGAGCGATTGACCAGCCTCGGCTGTTTAACAGCTAGTTTTTCCATCATGGTTTGCAGTTTCTGACAATAGATATTCGCCGTAATCGTCTGGCCAGATTTAAGAAAGCTGTAGTGAAAGACACCGGCACTAGTCCACCAAACGCTCACAAGTAATTTTTTTTGAGTTAATTTTCGCTTGGTGCAGGATTTGGCTGGTTGGCCAGGGTTCAGCCATTGCGATGAGCATTTCCGATTATTGTACAGGATCCACTTTTCATCATAGGTAATGATTTGATTTAAAATCCCTTCATTATTGTGCCGGTTGAGTAATGTAACGCAGCAGTCGTCACGCGTTTGTCGGTTTGCTGCACTCAATTCATGAGGTACCCTCCTTTCAAGCTTTTTCACCTTCCCAATTTGCTGCAATTGAATTGACAGTTTTATCACTAACACCGCAGCCTGCAGCTAACTCCGACGTTGTTTGCAATGGATCCGCTTCCAAAATAGCCTTCAATTCTTCATTATCAACTTTGGTCTCCGGCCGTCCACGGGTCTTGTCGAAATTACCAGAACGAAAACGTTGGAACTAAAAACGCACTGTGTTTTCTTTTGCGACACCGTCGCCATACACATCATTAATCCTTCGAGCCGTTTCTGCAGCACTGGTGCCACGATGGAACTCGTACTCGTAAATGACGTGATATTTCAAGTTTTCCATTTTGTAAACTGACTGGCGCAAAGAAAAAAACAAAAGAGGAAAAAACAAATGAATTACGGTTTTCCAAACACAAAAGCATGGGTAAATAGCTGTATAAATTTAAAATTGTAAATTCTAACCAAAGAGGAGATATTTGAGATCAAATTGGCCAGTACGACAAAACGCCAATTTCATAGGTAAGGACCTAATAAAATAATCAAAAGAGATTATAGCAGAAAATTTGTGCTATTTTGGCCCTTATTATTTTCTCAACATTCAGCTTTTAAGAAAATCTATATTTACTATTCCCTTTTAATAGATAGATACTATCGGCATAATTATCTTCTAATCTGTCATAAGCATTATTTTACAATAGACAAGTGATCGAATTTTGCTTGAACATAATTTGTATATATTTATTTATACTTCATATACAGTACAACTATTTTCTTAATGCCCCTCGTCAAACTTCGTGTTTCGTCAGTCTTCGATTTCTATCAGTTACCCTTTGCACTTGGTCCAGACCGGACGCTCTCAATCATACGCTCTCAATCACTAGTGTATAAAAAAAATTACTTGGAAGTATATAGAGTTGTTAAGTACTCTTTTAACTCAAAGTAATTTATTAGAATTAATATTTGGTTCGGGATATTTACCATGTATATTTAGATTTTTGCTGAGAGCTCGATATTTCGGCACCGTTACAAGCGCCATGATCACGAGAACTTAAGTCTTTGCGGGTGGGTGTTATGGTAAATATCCTGATACAAATATTAATTCTAATGATTGTGACCATGTCAGCTTAAAAACTGAATGCAATTTGATTTAAAAATTGGAGGAAAACTGCTTAAATCGCAGGCATAAATAGTTTTACAGCTTTATATAGTTTGTAACGTATGCCTAGGAATCTGCTGACATTGCGGACACTAAGTATTCATAGACCTTGATGACGGTGCAGTTACCTTGAAGCCGGCGCACTTCGCTTAGGAATTTGCTGACACAGAAACTACGTAGCGTCAATATAGCAAGTTACTGACGATGCAATTACCTTGAAACGGATGCAGCCATGACGTCAAGGAAACAATGAATACCGAACGAATATTTATGAGCATTTTTTGCAAGAAGAAGACATTCCATATTAATACTTCGAGTAGGATGGATATTCGTAGGCTAGTTAGTTGTAGTTAGTCTATTTAATTGTCGTAACCACTCCATGTCCTAACATCGGCTTGGAATGGATATTTGTAGGTTAGGTAGTTGTAGTTAGTAGTTTTAACCATTCCATGTTCCAACCTCGACTTGGAATGGACATTTGTAGGATAATTAATTGTAATTAACTTTAATAATTAAAAGTTCAGAATCATTTTGGGTTTCTTTCCAATTCCCCGGCTGTGGTAAACGTAAATAGTTCACACGGATCAAAATAAAAACAACAATAAAGTACTTAATTCTGAATTCAAATTATTATACACGTTAAATCTAATAATTTATGGGCATGGAAATTAGCTTTTTTTGTATTCGGAAATGCAATGGTAGCCGAGGGACATTAAGAAAGTAATTGAACTGTACAATGGTGATACATAAGCGGATTTAATGCAATAAGGCATTATCTACCAGTGAACCTTTGGGTTAAAAAGGACACAACAGTGGTAGGTGTATAAAATAAAAAATATGAAAAGTTATTAAATTCGAATATTCATAAACTAATAAATTACATAAATAATTTCTAAAAAAATAGACTAATACATATTATAATAAATACCCAATAAGACAGTTTAAAATATAATAACTATGACGAAGACCGAGCTATGTATCAGGACAAATAATAGTTCCGGATTCTACGTCTAAATACAAATTTACTCCCAGCTGTTTTGATGTCAAGGAGAAGCACGTACCAGAGTTTTATATTTGAGATAGTGTAAGAATTAGATCGAAACCCAGTGCGATGAGAAGGATTATGGAGAGGAAAAGTTTATGGAAGGAACTGCTCAACC
The DNA here is from genome assembly GCA_948252205.1 of Orthosia incerta. NCBI lineage: Eukaryota > Metazoa > Arthropoda > Insecta > Lepidoptera > Noctuidae > Orthosia > Orthosia incerta. The sequence continues at coordinate 26,780,143 of OX411746.1, forward strand.
AAATCATTTTTTCATAGCAACGTACCTACCTGGGGGGTGACCAAAAGCTCTTAGAGTAAGGTTATTTTAAGATCGCGTAAGTGACAGATGTATATGACTTGTATACATCTGTCACTTACACACAATTTTTGTCGCCCTGTAATCGATTTAATAAGATATTGGCACTAATTTAGCTATATCGCTGTTATCTCAATGACAAGACACTATTTTAATACTTCTTGACGTTATCATTATTTTGCAAACAATTTTGTACAACAGTTAAAACACCATTTCAGTTATATCTTATCTTTTTAAAGTATGAAGCTTTTTAGGGTTCCATACCCAAAGGATAAAAACGGGACCCTAATACTCAGACTCCACTGTCCGTTTGTCATCAGGCTGTATCTCATGAACCGTGATAGCTAGTTAGTTGAAATTTTCACAGATTATGTATTTCTGCTGCCACTATAACAAAACATTAAAATAAATATTATAAATTACAAACAGCATAAAATAAATATTTAAATGGGGTTCCCATACATCAAACGTGATTTTCTTGGCGTTTTTTTGTGATGATGGTACGGAACCCTTCGTGCACGAGTCCGACTCGCACTTGGCTGGTTATTAAATTACATGAATTTAAGCTCGTGTTGAGAAAGTTGTTATATTATTTAAAACGGTCTAAGTGCACCATGTGTAAAACTTGGTCCTTAACAAAAAGACAACATAACGAAATTAGAACTTTTTAGAGATAAATAGAACAGACCGAGTGAATACCTCATTGATAAAGAAAGCAACGAAATCAAAGGACGTGATTAAGCAGATACTCAAACTTAAATGGAGATGGGCAGGACACATCCAAAGGCTGGCACCATAGCGATGGGCTCAGATCATAACAAACTGACCCCAGAATTGTTAAATGGAGCAGCGGGAAGGCATTTAAAAGATGGAAGGCGATTTAATCAGAACGACAGATAAACTTTAGGTCAGAACCGCCAGAGTTCGGGACGATTGGAAGCATTTTTAGAAGAGGCTTTTTACCGCATTAGGAGATTTCCTGATCGCCTGATTGTATTAGAATGTCTAAAGTAAAATAACGCTTATGACGGGCAATATACTAACACACAAAACTAACAAATATAGTTGAGCTTTCTTTTTTTATTAATATAATTTTATTTAATTTATTTAATTTACGATTTGCCGCGTAATTATGATTTAAGCTTACTTACTTACCCTCTGATGTAAAGAATCAATAATAGTGCATTATGGTACAAGTATGTTATGTTGGTGATTACCGCTGAGGCGCCATGGAGACCCGAGCCGTTAGGTGAGGGTCTTAAGAGAGCCGAGGACGGTAATCATAAAGTGGCTCTAATTTCACCGCAATTAGGCACATAATGATACCTGTTATCAAACTGTGACTTTTTAATTGCTATTATTCACAGGCACTGACCTCTAATATACAAGTACGCTGGACTTCATATTATCGATGACAAAATTAAGACATTAGATTTTCGCCATTTTGGCGCTGATAGCAACGTGACTTAACGTGAGATTCCATGGAACTAATATTAGAGATGGGACATAGCCTTCGGTATAAAATACGTGAGAATACTTTAATACGTAAGAGAAAAAGAAAATATATTATTTTAACTAATACGAGTATATGAGTATTAGTAATATTTTTAAATTACACTAATATCAAAATAGTAGACTTGGCAAGGCGTATCACTCATCTACTGTATTGACTTCTCATAATATGTTGCAACTAAATATCATATATTGGTATTAGTGATGAATGTTATATGAATGCCTAATAATCAGTAATAATATGTTAAAAAGCAATGTGTAATACTAAATTCTGGAATCATCATCATGATCATCCACAGTCCGACTTCGCCCACTGCTGAGCACAGGCCTCTCTCTTCTTGTATCAATCACCTCGTTCCTGTCTGGAATTAATTCTGGAATAATATCATGATAATTATAATTGTATTAACAAATGTTTTTAAGTCAAACAATTTATATCTGCATCTGAAACAGAGTTGAAAACTGATATAAGTCTTCACGTCGCTGGAATGCGATGTCACTCTTATTTGCACCTTAACACTACAGAGACAGGATCTCAGCGATGAGAGCGAGAAATATGTTCGTTGTAAATTATTATCCATCTCATTCGTACGCAGATATTTGTATGAATGATGTTCCAACCGAGTGAATCCAAACTATTGTAAATGTAAGTATTAACTAACTAGTATACTTGAGAGAACAGATACTTGCTCAAATATACTAGTTTTAAGGATAAGTTGTTAGCCTATCCCCATATTTAAATCTCACTGATCTGACAGTAATGCGCTATAACTTTAGTAGCACGCTATCCACTAGTTTATAGCTTGCGATCTGATTGAAAGTATTTTTCAGTTAACCTTTACAGCAAGTTTTCTATTACTTAGAAATGAATCTCAATTAAAATAATTGGGATTTTCTTCTTCTCTTACGTAATAAATTATTCTCACGTATTTTTATACCGAATGCTATGTCCCATCTCTATCTAATATTAGTTCCATGGAATCTCACGTTAAGTCACGTTGCTATCAGCGCCAAAATGGCAAAAATCAAATGTCTTAATTTTGTCATCGATAATATGAAGTCCATCGTACTTGTATATTAGAGGTCAGTGGTTCACAGGTGATTTATAGAGTCTTTTTTTTAATTTATTGGTTGAGTTGCTTTGTTCTTAAAAAAGTTTCGATACAAAAAATATCGTGCTCAATAGTAAAAATAAATTAATGTACCTATTGCTTGCTCATTTCATGCAACTTCGTATTTAAATAGATAATTTAAACTTGTAAGTGCTTAATAAATAAAACTTTCATTCAAATATAAATTTTATTTGCTCTGTAATTAAGAAAAATTTAAATTCTTTTTTTTGTACGTGGCTAAAACACTATCCACGAAAAGCCAAAAAAAAAGTAACCTCATTCTTTTAGTCTATGGCCGATCGCCATTTTTAAATGCGCGCGCATAGGAAAACTGATTAATTTTGGTCGCCATTGTGAAAAAAAATTCACGACTCGTTTTTACTGTTGAAAATGATTTTTAGTATTATTTTCTTCACAATTGTGTTGAAAAATGTCGTATGATACACGTGTGTATTGATGATTACCGTCCTTGGCTATCTTAAGACCCTCACCTACGGCTCGGGTCTCAATGGCGCCTCAGCGGTAATCACCAACATTGCACACTTGTACCATAATGTACTATAGTGCCATTGCTACTATTATCTTATTTTATCTTGTGGAGGGGCCGAAAAATAACTCGGACACTTCGACCCATGGGGATCTATTGTGGTCCCCTAGATAACCCACTCCTCCCCAATCTCGTTGAAAACTTTTTTCATGAGTTTTACAACGAGGCTAGGAGATATGAGTCTTTAGTCTTCTGGTTTTGGATATTCAACCCCTAGGAGACTCATTCGCTTACCAGCCAGTGCATCGCATGTGCACAGAAGCTGCTCCATGCGTTCCGTATGTTCCCCACACAACCTGCACATGGGTGTCGTGGTTAGACCCATCTTCATGAGCATGTCGTTGGTTCCAAAGTGTAAATGCCCAAAGCAGATAGCGGATTTGCCCCCTGTTCATATTCCAAATGTATTCCCGTGCTTTGAACGTAGAGCCCAGGAATTTCTTGGAGTGTTAAAGACCGGTATTACACAGCCACTGTGTTCGTTGTCTGTGATCTGCAAACTCCCTAAATGTGGCTTTTACGAGACACGTCGAAATGCCTGCACATGGTTCTGGACCCACAAAATCATTTGCTGAGCCCTCTCTTGCCAGTTCATCTGCAACTTCGTTACCATGGATTCATTTGTGCCCAGGGACCCACATCAGACTTACCCTGTTATGCTTACCAAGCCTGTTTAGGGTCTGGATAGCAAGCAGAATAAGTCCGAAGTCCACTTTTAGACTGAAGTAAAAAAAAAATGCGGTAACGAGTTTAGGGGAGGGGGGGGGTTATGCTATCTTGTTCTCCGGCCTCTAAATTTATTCTCAGAATTGAGCTAGCTCCAACCGTTTCCAAGATATGGAGGTTTTTAGTTTTTATGATTTGGTCGCCGGTTCGTTCTTAGTGGCGGCTCGAGGTCGGTTCTCGTAAAGTGTCGCCTCGAGTCAGCCTGTGATGTAGGATTGTGTTCGTCCGGCGTTAAATAATATTGGTGTTCAATGAAAGCGACCTTATTTCACAAAGGGTAAGGGTCACTTTTGCGTAGCAATTAAAAGCGGCCTTATGGCAGTGATAATAAGGGTCACTCAGAATTGGTGCCGCGTTTACCAGTTCGGAGGTTCAGTTTCGCTTGGCAAGGTTTTTATAATTTAATTTTATTGATGGCTGAAAATGACGTGTATGTTAAAATTTAAATCCTGAGGGCTCGGCACATATACTAGTAAACTTTATTTTTTTATTTATTATGGGTTTGCTCTTGACTCTAGTCTAGGTCATAGGTGACAGAGACAGAGTCTACGATGGAGTGAGCTTACCCAGAAGAAGCCTGTTCACTCTAACTTTGAAGAGATTCGGGTTGAATGCGTTCGGAAACACAGACGCAGGTAGTGAGTTCCATTCATTCGCTGTGCGCATTATAAAGGATGTTTGGAAGCGCTTGGTTCGAATTGGTGGAATGGCAACAAGGTAAGGATGATAACTTGCAGTGCGTCTAGATGTCCGATGGTAGAAGGGGGCTGGTGGGATGAGGTCGTGGAGTTCTTGAGCACACTCACCGAAGTACAGTCTGTAGAAGACCGACAAGCAGGCAACTTTGCGGCGATGAGCCAAGCTGTGAAGCTTGGCGTCCACCAGTTCAACGTCGCCAATGAGCCTCTTGGCTCTGCGTTCCACTGAGTCAAGCGCGGCAAGCTGATACTTAGCTGAACCATCCCAAAGGCGGCTGCAATACTCCATGCAGGATCGAACTTGTGCTTTGTATAGGGTTAAAAGCTGTCCAGGCGTAAAGTATCGCTTCACTTTATTTAGGATGCCCAGTTTTTTGGCCGCGATTTGGGCTTTGTTCTCAATGGAGGGGCCGAAGTTGAGACTGGATGCAACTCCATGCCTAGGAGCTCGAGCCGATCAGTCACAGGAACAGACGTACCCCGAAAAGTAGGAGTTTGATCGAAAATACTCCTCTTTGCGGTAAAAAGACACGCCTGTGTTTTGGTGGCATTAAAGGAGACCAGATTGTCATCACCCCACTGGAAGAAACTAGTTATAGTAAACTAGTATATGTAGGTCGGCCTCAAAATCGGGCTATCTCGCTCCGTTTCGGAGTTATTTGAGTTTTTCTAAGTTGGAAGCTCAATTATGCTTAAAAATACGATTTTGAAACAAAAATACTGCATAAATAAAAAAATAATAAATAATTATAATTGCATAAGTTGATAAAAAATGCTATGCAATAGCTTTACCGGGGCTGTCCCCGAATGCCACACGTCTTTTTATTTTTATTTTTTACATCAATAGGTATACAAATTTGAAAAGAATAAGATTTTGCTATGAACTTTAATTAGGCGTTTGTTTTCAAATATCCAAAAATAGGTAAATAAAAAGATTTTGTTAGGTAAATCACCCTACGCATACATAATATTATACGCACTGATTAAACAAAGACTTACTACTCGTATACATATTCTTTACCCAACCAAGGCTTGTGCGACTTGACATTTAGGAATTTAGTAGCTAGGTAATGGAAACATTGTATTGTTTGTTTAAAAGTTTTTGTCGCTATAGTATAATAGCTTCCTAATTTTGAAATTGTTAAATACGACGGCAGTTTTAATAAAGAAATAATTCAATAGAAAACTATTAACAAAAATAAAAAACATTCTTCAATTATAAAATTCACAAATTGGTAATAGTTTCGCCTAACTTGTAGTAAGTGGGTCAGTAAAAGACAAATATGCGTATTCATTATAAAACTGGTAGTCAAATGTTACTAAGGTTAAGGATAGGCAAATGAACCGTGACAATAAAACTATAGCCAGTATACGCACAATTGCAATTTTTTCGCGCGAAACTGTAATGTTTTAAGTTCAACGAAAAGTTCATAACAAATAAAAAATGCGTTAAAAAAAGGCATAATGGATAATAATGCCTTTGTATTTTTACATATTTAAATAATTATTGTGCCCGATTGTTCTTGGCACCTCAAAATGAAAAAAGCTTTTGTAACATTTGGAAAATTAAAAATGCGTGTGTATATTTTTAATCATGAGCTGGGTACGGTGTCTGTAAAAGAGATTACCAGGTTAATGTTCAATGACCAGCCTATTTTCGTCCAGTAAGTAGGTACCAATCAAAGAATGGTTCACGCAAAAATCAAATCACAAATAAATAAACAAACAGCCGTGCTGTACATTTTTGCCCGCATTGACTCGGCAAAATGTACAGAAAGGCTGGTTTTTTTCATTGCATTGCATTTGTTTGCATTGCATTGCAAACAGCCTATAACGTTCCCACAGCTGGCAAACGGGCATCCTCCCTGTGAGAGGCAAGCAAGTCACTCGAAGATGGGTTGTATTATGTCTTCGAATGTTTTATTTATGGGTGAAAGAAAACTTTATTACGTAGGCTGAGTTGTAATTCAGTCGTAATTATTTTAATTGATTGTTGAATTCCCTCTCACAGAGAGGAGGCCTGTGTCCCCGCAGTGGGAACATTAATAGGCTGATGATGTGATGTGATGTGTGTTGAATTCTCGCTGGTGAACAGGTTCACTGTCCACGTAGCAAAAACAATAGTTAAAACAATCACAAATGACATAATTATGCGCGTCATGGGACTGTGAACCTATTAAGTATAGTCTCTACCAGGACTATAAATCTACCAAAAAAATACTCGGTATACAAAGATAGGCAGATAGAAAAATAAATTATTAGAAAATACAGCAAGAGCACAGATCAAAAAAATAACTTGGTATTTAGGCATACCAAGTGGCCTTCGATCTCAAAATGACGTAAAAAAAAAAACTTTAAAAAGTGAAAAATAAAAAAAACTTTTTACAAAAAAATACTACCGACTTCCAAATAAAACTACAAAGTGAAAAATAACTTTATTTTTGGAAGTCGGTGTCTTTCGTAGGTACCAATTTATTGCGTTATGGACACCGACTTCCAAAAATAAAGTTATTTTTCACTTTGTAGTTTTATTTGGAAGTCGGTAGTATTTTTTTGTAAAAAGTTTTTTTATTTTTCACTTTTTAGTTGTACCTACCTAATAGGCAAGTTGTTTAGTAAGTTACCTACTCGTATAACGCCAGAATATATTACCAAAATATCATGAAACCTGAACATAACCGGTGAAATGAGAGATCTGCGTACCCCTTAAGAGCGTACTGGCGTGATGTTATGTTATGAAATGGTATAAACAACCAGCAGACATGCGATTGCAGCAATCCCGAGAGATTTGCCGTTGTTTATTGAAGAGTTATGTTGTATATCTACGAATTTCTTCGTCAGTCCTTCACCAAATTAAAATGGGACCAATTTCGGAACATACTCTTTATAACAAAAAAAGATTTTTTGAAATCGGTCCACAATTGACGGAGATATCGGTGAACATACACAAAACATACATAATGTCGAACATAGAACCTCCTCCTTTTTGGGAAGTCGGTTAAAAATAGGGAGTCATGGAGAATGGCAACAGAAGTGAAAACTTAAAATAGCATGTAGTTTTAGCTTGTCGCTGAGACAAACTAATAAGTTTTGGCCCTACTATGCTAGTACTTTATTATCTGTGCCCCTACCAAAAGTAGCTAATCGCGGCAAAAGAAGTTTGCACTTAAAAAATCTGCAGTATGAAAAACCTATGCACAAGTTATTTTGCAAGACGCTACCGCTTATACTGGAACCACGCCCAACTCAAAACACCAAATTAAAACTCAGCTGTAATGCGAATGGCAATTGCGGGTATATAATCGATCTGTGTAGACGTGTCGCTCTTCCCTCAGTGTAGTTAAAATGGAAGTCAATAATGGAATTGCAATGGATGGAAAAAATGGAACTCAAGAATTACAAATATCGTTTTATGAAAATAGTGAGTAGCTTTTATTGTTTTTATTTATTTGTGTGCTTAATTTGACTTGTGCTCAAATCACAGGGATAAAATTTCTTAGACCCTCACTGACCTTATAGCAGTAAAATATTTACGTAATGGCTTCAATTCCTTTAAAGATTATGTTTTCCATAATTAAAAAATATACAATGATACCTCTTTATTAAGTAAAAAAAATAATTGTCAATATTGTTTAATTTTAAGAATTGATGACAATTTAAATGCATATTATTTTGGGTTCATATCTGTTTTTTTTATATGAATGTTTATGAGTGTAATGCCTGTAATATAGACTGTTATGTCTGAAATAAATGAATATATATGTAAAGATTGGATATCCAAAATAGTTTCCCTGTATAAACAGAAATTAAAGTTCTTTTAGGTCCTTCCAAAAGGATATAGTGCAATTGTGTTCACTGTCAGATACCTTTTTGAACCAAAACTATTTACACTAAGTTATATTTTTTGTTTCTCTTTATTTTTATTCTTTATTTTCATTAATAGTTTAATGTTTTAATTAACCAAAAAAACCCTGAGCAGTTTTGCCTTTCGAACCCTAAGAATCGACCCTACAAGTTTTCGAACTAGCCTGTAAATGTTAGGAATATAAGATTATGATTTCGCGGTTTTTTTCTATAAACAATCTCCAAGTGTTCGTGATGGTTTTATTTATTTTTATCGCAAACATTACACCCAGAGGCCGCAGTACGTGACTAATATAATAATAAATGATAAATATCAATAACTGGACTGAGCGTTGATTGCTATCATTACGCATATTTCTAATATTTTTTTATAGGTATGTAATGACTTTAAACATTAAATAAGAATCTAATAACCATTTCTTTCATAAATGATCTTCTGGCCTAGTATGTAATTATAGTCTAACGAGTAAACGATTTAATATTATTTTTGCTGACTTCAATCTATCACTACATATCACAAAACCGCCACGCCGCGCCGCGCCTGTACGCGATAAACTCAAAAACTACTGAACGGATTTTCATGCGGTTTTCACCAGTAGAAAGAGTGAGAAACAAGGATAGTATTTGTGGAGAATTTGTCACGGGTAAAGCCGGGACAGGTCGCTAGTGTTGAATAAAGGAGTCTGCGTCTTATTTATGTATTTAAAACAATTCATCATCATCATCAGCCTTTTAATGTTCCCACTGCTGGGACACAGGCCTCCTCTCTGTGAGAGAGGGAATGGACCTTAATCCACCGCGCGGGCCCAGTGCGGGTTGGTGGATGTCACATTTCTTCGAATTTTCGGATCTAGGACATGCCGGTTTCCTCACGATGTTCCTTCACCGTTTTGAGAGCAGTGATGATGAAATAATTTGCACAAAGTAAAGCGCCTGAAAGAGGTGATTGGTAAAATAAGAGAGAGGCCTATGCTCAGCAGTGGGCGAATGCGAAATGATGATGATGATGAAAGCGCCTGCCTGGGTTCGAATCCACGACTTACGAAACGTATGTCGGGGCTGCTACCACTAGGCCACCAAAGCTCTTGCTCTCACTTGCACTTGCACTCAACCATTAAAACAATGTATTTTGTTCCTATATTACTGCCTCGTTGGTCTAGTTGCAAGCGGTAATGCTGAGCATGAGGTCCTGGATTAGATTCCCAGGACGGGCAGTGTTATTGGGTTTTTCCATCAAGAATTTCTGCGTAGCAGCCCGGAGTCTAAATGGCAATAGCCTCGCCCCCCATTATAATGGCAATAGCCTCACCCCCCATTATATGGGACTTAAAGATATGTTTATGTTAAAGCATTGGTGGCCTAGTGGTATCGGCCGCGACTTACAAGTTGTAGGTCGTGGGTTCGAACCCAGGCAGGTAAATTATTTCATCACCACTGCTCTCAAAACGGTGAAGGAAAACATCGTGAGGAAACCGGCATGTCCTAGAACCAAAAATTCAAAGACATGAGACATCCACCAACCCGCACTGAGCCCGCGTGGTTGATTACGGCCTATTCCCTCTCACAGAGAGGAGGCCTGTGTCCCAGCAGTGGGAACATTAATAGGCTGATGATGTGAAAAATATGTGGTGAAATTTGGGTGAGTAGGTGCATCTCTGCTTAACCCTTCATCCCTGATGTGTACAAGCGTGATGTTATGTGTAAAAATATTCTCATCTCTGGGACGGATCTGCCAAATACCAGCTTGATACAGTAAAGTCGATCGAAAAGTGGGCCAAGAGGCTCATCGGCAATAAGGCATGCGTAAAATTGTTCTGATCTCTGAGACGGATTTGCCAAATACCAGCTTGATGCGGTAAAGTCGATCGAAAAGTGGGCTACGAGGATGATCGGCAATGAGGTACTAGTCAAGTCAAAGCTCCAGATGCTTGAACATAATCGTCGAGTTTCCAGCTTGTCGGTTTTTTATCGGATACATTTAGAGGATCTAATTCCGCCCAGCCCGTTTCATCATCGGACTACCAGACGTACGGCGATGCGTCATCGGTACATGGTGAATATCCCTCCCATACGCACAAAACGTTTTGGGGACATTTTTATTACGGAATCGAATCTGTGTTTCCCGATAGCTACAATCTAGGGCAAGGTAAGTCAAATGTAAGTAGGTTTATTCTAGGCAAGCGTGCTTCACCATCAACCACTTCATCGCTTATCATCAGGTGAGATAGTGGTCAAGCGCAAGCCTAGACTATAAAAAAAACACATAAGCGTACTTTGCGTCAGATTTTATGTTCCGCAAGATGCACACTAGACAAATACAGGCAGCCATTAACTAGTTAGCAAACAAGATTATGTACTGACACAAAGCTATTATGTACTCTGCATAGTACATTACTGTGTACCCATATATGTGTGGACATAGAAAAAAAGAGCAAAACTTCCAATGCGAGGCAAACAAAAAAAAATGGCCAAGTGCGAGTCGGACTCGCGCACGAAGGGTTCCGCACCATTATCGCAAAAAACGGCGAAAAAAAAACACGTTTGTTGTATGGGAGCCCCCCTTAATGTATTTTTTTTAATGTAATAATTATTATTTTTTGAAGTGAATATACAACTAAATATTCTGCGAATATTTCAAGCGTCTGCCTGTTGACGTTATTAATATCGAACATAAAACGGCAAAAAAATCACGTTTGTTGTATGGGAGCCCCCCTTAAATATTAATTTTATTCTGTTTTTAGTATTTGTTGTTATAGCGGCAACAGAAATACATCATCTGTGAAAATTTCAACTGTCTAGCTATCACGGTTCATGAGATACAGCCTGGTGACAGACGGACAGACAGACAGACAGACAGACGGATCGTGAAGTCTCAGTAATAGGGTCCCGTTTTTACCCTTTGGGTACGGAACCCTAAAAACTGCTAAAATAAAAGCATTAAGCATATTGCAAATGTAACTTGTACAGGGTCCAGGACTTCTACACGTCAAAGACCCCATAGAAGGTCTATGAAGGTTTTAAAACTGGTTCTACGAAGACAATAATTGCCCTACCAGTGCACTGTGCTTGAGAAGAACAACTAGTACGAAGTTATTTTTAGAAATTCTAAGTATAAAACTGCATAAAAAAGATATGTGCTGGGAATAAGGACAAAAAGTAAATATGTAATGAAACCTGTATCCTAGCCGATTATTTTTATGCTTTCCTTTTCTTTAAACCTGATTCGAAACATTCCGGTTACCGAGGAGTCAATAAACCTTCCTACCTACTTGAAAACCCAACATTTTTTTTTTGTATTGGTATGAGCTAAAGGGAGAAAGTTTGAAAGCTATCACACTTAATAAGGTACCGGTACAATTATTAAACTGGCTACCAAAATATCGCCATCGTGCAAATTTTTTGTTAGATTGCCGTTTATGAAATTATTGGGCATTGTGAATTATGTCTTACTAGCAACGAAACAGCTTTGTGCTATTTGATAATTAGTTTTGTGTTATTTTATTAAAGTTTATTTTCTAATAACCAAAGTTTCATGTGGTTATGCCTTTTTTACAATGCACACGCCGAAAGGTCAACAGTTGCTCAGCCAGTGTAATTATTTGAACGAAAATACATACAAAAGAGTACTAATAACTCATGTTTTCCTATGTAAATTACAGTGAAAAGTCTCATTGCACAGTTAATATTTGCATATTTAAGACTTTGACCTAGCATCATCATTAAATAAAATTGAAGGTTCAATTCTTTAAACGGATTTTTTTTATATTTAAATGATAGGTAGTTTTTAGGGTTCCGTTTCCGAAGGGTCCTGCAATGCTGTTCTTTGCAAACTTAAGGCCTTTTCTCCGCTTCAGTGCCGTAAAACGGTTACTTTCTATAGCATCTCAGTAACGGCTAAGTTACATTGATTCATGTACATTATTTGTGAAACACAGTTTTTTCGTTTGGCTAATTAAAAAAACAATTAACGACACGAAACATCGAAAAAGTTTTCTTGGTTGCATGAGTCCATCTACTGGAAACATCACCACAGAAAGATGCGATCTTTGGCGAGAGAAATTTAAACTCCCTGATCATTTCCTAGAGCCATCGGAGACCCTTCCACCTGAGCACGCATTGCCTTGGCCGACCTGGAAAACTCTGAAGAGGCTCCGCACTCAGATCGGCCGCAGCAAAGACAATCTCCATAGGTGGGGGTTCTCGGATGGTTCCTATCTTCGGTGCTTGTGCGGCGTCTCCCCACCTACCATGGCCCACCTTTCGTCATGTGCCGCATGTCCTGTTGTCTGTTCACCTGAGGACTTTATGACTGCGTCAGCGGAGGGCGTTGCCGTGGCTGAATTCTGGGCCAGGCAAGGCATTTAACTAAAAAGAGTGTTTGTCATCGACACGCTAAGAAGAAGAAGACAGAAAAATATATAGATATTCTGCCACCGAGCGGGCACACGGACTGTACCGCCTTAACTTTGGGAAATATGTACGCCTTAAATACAAAAAAATCACCTGATTAATACAAAATTTTAGGTTGCACTGAAAATATTACAATTGATAATATCCAAATTAAACTTCGTAGGTCAATGTCACTTTTCGAATGTTGATGTCCTTTTACAAATTTCGGATCTGAATAAAAACAATACAGGATTGCAAGGTTACGCCTGGCCGCTCAGGTTGTTTCCATGTGGTAAAGACCCTCGATTTATGACTTGCAAGTTGCAGGTCGAGTGTTCGAAACCAACTAGGCACATCGTGTGATACATTTCATCATCTCAAAATAGAGAATAGAATAGATTTATTCGATAAGGTTACATTCAAATGGATTGAATTCCTAGACCTCACACTAGGCTTCCCTGTGTCGAGAGATCCAGGTTCCTTCGTTCCGTTAACAATTTTTATTAATAGCACAAAAAAAAATAAAAAATTGGTAAAAAAGAGTGTATGCATAGTGCTGTGATTTGTGTCAGTTGTGTTGGTGTTATAAGAAAGTGTCAAATGTCAAAGTATTTTTCTTTCTGTTGGTACGAGTATAATTGCTATGAAGCATAAATAAACAAATTGTGGGTTTCTACAGCATATCACTCTCAATTCTCTACTCACTCTCTCAACTTTCGACTCAACCAAATAATCGAAGACATGTGACATCTATCAATTCGCACTGTGTGTGTGTGTGTGTGTGTGCTCTAATGAAAGAAAGAAAGAAAAAAAAATATTTATTTGTGACCCGCACAGGAGACACGAGATAAGCAAAACGCAAACAATAATAAAATATAAAAAACCCCGTGCGAGACCAAAAAGGCTCCTATCTCAGCATGTGCAACGATATTAAAAAGAAAATATCACTGCGCTGATATTCTGATAGGGCCCACTGTTGATGCCAAGGACACACTCACGGAAACGAAACATACAATTTATTAGGAATAAAATAGAATAAAACAAATAACAAAATAGTACAAACACAGAAGGTGAGTTACAGTATGTTTGTGTATAATTTATAAAACAAATAAGTAAATAAAACACAATAAATATACGACCAAAAACCCGACGGCTCAATAGTCATTTGTCGAAACCGTAGACAAACGAGAGAGCGCGCCAATCTGTGGTTGACGTCGGCTGTCAAAATGATGGATGGAATAATGGTGGATTCCCCCTCTCTTAGAGAGTAGATTTTCGTCCCAGAAACATTATATGCTGATTATATGAGTACTACGAGTATGTATACTAGTAGTTTATTTCTCTCCAACCCATTACAAATAATAATAAAAAAAAAGGTACATTTCGATAAATAGTATCTAGGTTACAGCAGATTCAAACCTTTATGAAAGCTGGAGTCTATACTGGGTTCAAGACCTGTATGACATCTCCAGGCTCACACCCTTAAAATTACAATATTATGGTGCACTTACGTACTACAACAATGTGAAAGTATCAAATTGAGAGGAAGAGATAATTATACAAAAACAAAAGGAAAATGTGCCATGTGTGTCTTTGAAAAGTTTTGTGTCTGTGAGTGCAATATAAGTCCTCACCCCAGCGCCCGTGAACTCCAGGCGTGAACACTTACTTACCCGAGAGTGTGTTTGTGTGTCTGTGTGTGACAAGGTGAAACGCGCTCTAGGACGGAGGTGAATATTTCCGGTAGGCGAAATTATTGTAAAATACTCAGTATGTTTTCGGTCTCTGCATGATACAATTTTAGTAGCCATGTCGTTAGTCTTTTTTTACATTTTGATCTGCACATAGGGTATATATTTAATATTTTATTACCCTTTGTATAGACGTAGCTACTGAGGTAAGGGAAACTACGTTGGGCCGAACGACAATTTGTGCGGATGAAGGGACAGACAGTATGTTTACGTCGTTGGGTGCCAAACTTGTATGGATCGTAGGGAGTCTGAGAGTGTGTGATGGCAATAGGGTCACCTTCTATTACATGGGACTTAACATTATAGGCTGATTATACGAGTATGTATACTATGCCTGGACTAGTCACCAGTTGATAACAATAGGCTCGCCTTATATTACACTAGCTGTTGCCCGCGGCTTCGCTCCCGTGGACTACCCCACAGGACCCAATTTAGGGATAAAAAAATTGCCTATGTCACTCAAGAATAATGTAGCTTCCTATTGGTGAAAGAATTTTTACAATCGGTCCAGTATTTTCGGAGCCTATTCGGTACAATCAAACACACAAACAAAAAAAAAATTCCGCTTTATAATATTATTATATAGTATAGATGGGCCTTAAACATATCTGGCAAAATGTGTGTGTACCTAGTACAGGTACTTGCAGGCGTTATGTTATATACTATACACAAATAATATAATACTAGCATATAGATGCCTCATCCTATATAAAGAAACCGTACGACGTAACTAGCGTATTTCGTCTGAATAAGATGATTATTTTTATAAGTACTTCGATCGCGTTCGGTTCCGTTCCACGGCTATAGATGGTTTTAGCAGCGACTTGCAAGCAAAAGGGTTTTCTCGGTGTGTGACTATTTTTTTCTTTAAATACAGTCACAATTTGTTTTTTTAGTTTTTTTTGCACGTTTTTACAGTTTCATTGTACCAAAATGTGTTACAGTACAAATATAATAAAATAGAGTGGCATGCCACAGAACTTTAAAACCACGCCATCTATTGGAATCAATTTTAAATGATCCATTCAAATAATCTTTAAAATGTGAATTAAGAGTCCAATATTTCATAATTTTGTGCTTAGAAGAATTGATTAAAAAATAACATACAATTTGTTTAATCAATTCTAGATAATGTTAATTAAAATTAACATTATCTAGAATTGATTACATACACAATTCAATAAAAAATCGATGTCGAGTGACATTCATTTGAACCAAATTTTCTTTGTTAGCGCTGGGACCCCGTGCCTGAACTGACCCTTGAATATAGTATCAATATCAGGGACTATTTCAAATACACGGTCCACGTTTAAAAATGGCATTCGACTTTGTATCTTACCAAACTGTTATTGCCCTTCAGACTACAATAGCTGTAGCTACCTAAGGTTAGATGTCACAACCCTGAATTAATTTGATGCTCTCAAGAGCAGCTAAACAATACCAATTAAAAACGGCACGGTTGGCGCAGTGGATGAGCGTTTGGCTGCCGCGCTGCATTTCGCAGGTTCGAGTCCCGCATGGAATAAATATTTGTATGGTCTTCGGTAGTTGTTCCGTCCGGGTATGGCTGTTCGTGTATATGATTTGTAATGTTTGTAAACTCACCCACGATATAAGAGACACTCCTAGTGTGAGGGAACGTTTTTTAAAACGCATAATTTTGTTTAAAAACCTAATAATATGTACCTATTTATGTTTCCATTCTTTGGTTGAAATTGAAATAAGACTTTGCGGTTAGCTGTAATGTTGAATTAAGTACGTTGTTATGGTAATGGCATGACTGAATACCGGCAACAACACTAAACACGCTTTTAAATTATTTAATAATTTCAGAAAGATCACTGACTTACTGTCATTATCATAAAACAACATTCTTTGTTATTAAAAATGCATCCGCGTTAATTGAAAAGGCATTACGTAATGTAGGTATATAAAACTTATAAGTAAATAAATAAATTATAAAAATAATTTAAAATAAATTAAAATGTCATTGTCAGTTTAATGGGGCTCTGGTATTATTTACCTATCGGCTAAATAATAATAAAAACACGGCTCATATCGATTCATTACCGGTACCGTACTGCGGCCTGCGGGTAATTTGAAATGAGAACACTTCGGTTGCTACTACACCAATTTAATTTAATTAGAAAACTGTGCATGCAGTATTACTTTGAAATTATAATAATCGGACAAAATTCGTGGGTTGACTGCACTGTCATGCATAGCGTGCAGTTTTATGTAGCACATTTATTGAATGATCAGCAAATAGTTACGTAGATCAGAAATTATGTATGTATAGCCCAGTATGGGACTTACCTGATGGTGCAACGCAATTTGTACTGCGTCGATAGGTGATATCGTGCACGTATTTTTAACCGACTTAGCCCAAAACGGAGGAGGTTTCTTATTTCGACCGTGTACATATAATTTTTTTTATGTGTGTTCGCGGATAACTTCGTCGTTTATGAACCGATTTTGACGATTCTTTTTATTGTTGGAAAGGAGTCTAATAATAATCCTAAGAGTGGTACCATGATCGCACTGATAAGGAAACCAGGATCGGATAATGGGATCCTAGAGAAATCGAGGGAACTCCTCAAATATTACGGACATACATATAGCGACTTTGGTATTTTCATCAATAATGCAATCAATGAAATCAAGCACTCAGAAAGTATAATTTGGTGAAGTGAGACTGATGAAGAAGACCACAATGGCCTCTGGAACTCCGAAATAAAACAATGTACCCTAGTCGTGTTTGGGCTTATTGGAATCATCATGAGATGTACTTTTGCTATAAATGACTTTCATGTTAACTGTAGGTATCTACCAAAACTAAAAAGAGGAAAGTAAAAAACTTTTTAACAAAAAATAAAACTGACTTCCAAAACAATACACTTCAAAGCGAAAAATAACTTTCTACACCGAAGTCGGTGTCTTTTGTACACATTGTTTTTCCATTATTCGACCCTGACTTCGGAAAAGAAAGTTATTTTTCGCTTTGAAGTGTTTTGTTTTGGAAGTCGGTTTGATTTTTTTCTAAGAAATCTGTCAAGTGCAAATCGGTCTTATTGTATTGTATTGCATTGCGTCCTTAAGAATGTATTTGCAATTTTGCTTGGTAAAAATTGCTTATAGAATTGAATAGAATCTACTTTATTATACTCCATAAAATTATACACATTTTCAAGAAAATTTATTTCTACGGGTACAAAGGCGGACTTATCGCTGACAGCGATATCTACCAGACAACCTTTGGATGGACTAAAAAACTTAGAATAAAAACATACATAATGTCGAACATAGAACCTCCTCCTTTTTGGGCAGTCGGTTAAAAAGGGGGTAGTCTGCGGTGTACTGCTATTAGATTAAAACATAAATATATACAAGATTATATTACTATAATAAATACTATACATAAACCTATATATACATACATACTAATGTGATATGAAATTTATATAAAGAGAGTGAAACAAAAAGCAAAGGGTCTCGCGACTCGTATAAATTGAATCGCGTCTATTATACGTAAAACACTAGTATACTGGTAGCTGGTCTACGGCTATACACATTGATTTTTGTCATCAACCGATATTGGTACATACCATCAGTAAATCATGCAAAACTAGCTGTTCCCCGCGGCTTTGCTCCGGTGGCTTTGCACCCCACAGGATCCGTTTTCAGGTAAAAATAGCCTATGTCACTCAGGAATAATGTAGCTTCATATTGGTGAAAGAATTTTTAAAATCGGTCCAGTAGTTTCGGAGCCTATACGGTACAAACAAACAAATCTTTCCTCTTTATAATATTATATTATTATTATAAAGTAATTATTATTAGTATAGATAACATAAAAAATAACGCGATTCTACGAATTCATGCTTGTTTTGGCATTTTATCCAACTGTAGTATTTCCCTATCAGTTTGTATGAATCACAGATTCAAAGTAAATCTTATCAAGGTCAGGATTTTCCTAACTTTTGTGGCTTTTTTGTGTTTATATAAGCCTACATAATACCTTTAGTTACTATTATGAGTTCTTGCTTAGAAATAGACACATCTAGTTCAAATATTTTATTTTGATTGCATTTCGCTAAGCTGCTATTTCTATAACACTATGGAACAAACAAGTTAGTAAAATATTTGGTACTCTTAGTAATTAGAGACCGGTTTTTAATAATATACATTTGCATGTTCAAAAATAATTAAACCCTTTTCACCCGTTATTGCATATTTTAACAAAAGAAATGTGATCATGCATAGGGTCCGTTTTTGCTTGGCTAAATGGTCTGTTTTAATTTAAAAAATGTTTTGAGCAATCAAAGATAAAATCTTGCTATCGATCATTAGAAACAGTAATGATGTTTAAAATACTTTGTAACAAATATTACTTATTTGTAAACGACAAATTTCATATAATTTTATTAAGATACAAAAAAAAATATAAAAAAATTAGTAATTTTTGAAATAAATGTAATAATAATTTGTGAAATTTTTATTGTTTGATGTCGAATATTCTGACAATATTCATCGATATTTTAAATATTTTTCAAGCGTGTTTGAATGCATATTTCAAGCCTTTTATATTACATATATATTACGGTCTCAATTATTGAACATCAAGAAACAACCACTTTGCAACAACTTGTATCAGATCATTGTAATTAATAACAATCATTGTGCAAATGTAAAAAGAGTTTGAGCATTATTAACCCATAACATAAGGTTTAATACTGCTTACACTGTATTATGCAAGTTTTAAAAATAAATCGCCATTAGTATGATTGCACTTTACTTTGTGTAAATTATTTCATTACCACTGCTCTCAAAACGGTGAAGGATAACATCGTAAGGAAACAGCATGTACTAGAACCAAGGCCCGCGTGGTGCATTACGGCCCATTCTCTCTCACACAGTGGAGGCCTGTGTCGCAGCAGAGGGAACATTAAAAGGCTGATGATGACTATGATTGCAATAAAATTAAAAATGAGACAGATCGCTATTCGATTTTTAAAACTGGCCAAGTGCGAGTCGGACTCGCGCACGAAGGGTTCCGCACCATTATCGCAAAAAACGGAAAAAAAAATACGTTTGTTGTATGGGACCCCTTAATTTATTTTATTTTAATTTAATAATTATAATTTTTTGAAGTGAATATACAACTAAATATTCTGTGAATATTTCAAGCTTCTACCTGTTGCCGTTATTAATATCGAGCAAAAAACGGCAAAATAATCACGTTTGTTGTATGGGAGCCCCCCTTAAATATTAATTTTATTCTGTTTTTAGTATTTGTTGTTATAGCGGCAATAGAAATACATCATCTGTGAAAATTTCAACTGTCTCGCTATCATGGTTCATGAGATACAGCCTGGTGACAGACGGACAGACAGACAGACAGACAGACAGACGGATGGCGAAGTCTCAGTAATAGGGTCCCGTTTTTACCCTATGGGTACGGAACCCAAAAAATCACCATTATTTTACTCTGTTTAAAATATTTAAACTATGTTTTTCTTTTGTTTTACAGCTGACTTCGTAAACACATGGTTCCTAATGGGCTCTCCAGTGACAGTCACAATGATTCTAGCGTCATACCTGCTCTTCGTTTTGAAGATAGGACCAGCCTTCATGAAGAACCGGGAACCATTTAATTTACAAAGTATTATGCCGCTTTACAATGCTATCCAAGTGCTGATCTCCTGCTACTTGTTTTATATGGTAAGTGACTGTCGGAAAGCTCGCTAAGCCGTTGGTCCTACGCCTGATCCTTCTCTGGCAGTGTCAGATACCCGTCCCATCGTACCATGCATCATAGTGAGGGACCAGAGGGTCCTTATGCTAAAAAGATTGCATTTCCGTGCGACATTTCTTTTAGTTAAGAGGAATTTTGCCTTAGTTTCTTTGTAACTTATATCACACAATAAACTTTATATTTTTTATAAGACTATCCTGAAACCAAACTGACAAAAAGTAACTATATCAGTGACGTACATGGAAGTATATTTTACATAAGTATGCAGGTACGCATTGTGTAATGGTAGAAGAGGGGTTTCAAATAAGTGTAGGAAAAAATCTGGTCAGTAGGTAGTTCCTGGTCAGTATAAGTATCCGTCACGTTGGTTGTGGCAACGATTATTATGCTGATTTCATAAACATATATTATTTAAGTCATCATCATCTTCCTGCCCTTATCCCCATGTTACTTAGGGTCGGCGCAACACGTTTGCTTCTTCCATACCGTCCTGTCCCCTGTCACGTTATTACTGACTCCTTTTTCTTTCATATCACTCCTCACACCAGTCCATCCATCTTTTCTTTGGCCTTCCTCTCCCTCTCCATCCATGACACACACATACACATTTATATTCATAACTCTTTTAGTAACATGCGTTTCATCCCTCCTCATCACCCCTCTTCTCATCACATGACCATACCAGGACAAACGGTTTCGGAAAATATGTATTATTTAAGTAATATCACTCAAATTAATTTTCAGTGCACTACCATGCTGGCAGAAAATGGACTTGTGCCAAAAACGTGCGTCATGGAAACGGATTACAACAGAAGAAGTGTAAGTATCTTTCTTTCTCACCCTTTCTTGTTTCCTACTTCTCAGGTCCACGTGAAACTATACACCTTAAAATATGCGCTTCACAGCTTCAAACTGTACTCAGTAACAAGGACCGTTATAGTCAATCTAGCAGTTTTATAACAAACTCTGCCAGCGTAGACTAAAGTCAGGCCCGTATTCCGGATGCCCATATTCTGTTCTATTCTGTTTATTATTTGTTTATCATTTTATGCCGATTTAGAATCCTATTATATCCTATTCTAAACAGATACAAATTTGCCTCAAATTCCAGCTTACAGCAGCAATGTACTACTACCTACTAGCCAAGTTCTCAGAACTCCTTGACACAATCTTCTTCGTGCTGAGAAAGAAATACAACCAAGTGAGCTTCCTCCACGTCTATCACCACACTCTGATGGTAGTGGTGACATGGGTAGCGCTGAAGTATGAGCCAACCTATGCTCTACTGTTCCTAGGGATGGTGAACTCTTTCGTTCATGTTGTCATGTACACTTATTATGGGCTGTCATCGTATCCAAATATGGCCAAGTATTTGTGGTGGAAGAAGTATATTACTACAATACAGTTGGTAAGCTTATCACACTAATATTATAAAGGTGAATGTTTGTGAGTGAGTTTGTTTGTGTGTGTGTTTGTATGTTTGTTACTTCTTCACGCTCAAACGACTGGACAGATCTGGATGAAATTGGGACAGAGATAGATTACAGTCAGGAATAACACATAGGATAATTTTTATCGCAGGAATATGTGCCCTCTGGATAATTTTCAACATTCACGCGGGCGAAGCCGCTGGCAGAAACTAGTCATAATATATTTTATGATATTCTATCCTCTTTACACCTTAACGTTTATGCGACTTTTTCATTTTGATACTTTTAAGTGACAAAAATAGGGCCATTTTAGTAAATTCAAGCGTTATAATTTCGATGAGTTAGAAAGCACTTAAAAAGTCACTGCGATTCGGCCCCTGAGAATATTTGATAGCACCGTGTTCTGCTTGGTAGCTCAAATCCTGTAGCGCCCCATTAGGAAAACTTATACAAGCCAGTATCAAGAACCTTATTTAACAAAAACTAATTTTCTATACAGAATTTTAATTAAGAATGTGCTAAGCGATCACTAAACAGTTTCGAGATTTTTATAAATAACGGTGTTTGTATCAAATAATCTTGACTAATGACAGAACCTTTCATTTTTCATTCCTGCACGACTACCCCTAACTACAAACCAGTGCTTTACATACTTTTTTTGTCAATAACATCCAAACATTTTACTTTTCAGATCCAGTTCGTTCTCATATTCATCCATTTTGGAGTGGCGTGCGTGACCTCAGATTGTAAACCTTCTAACATCATGACTATTGCTATGGCTGTTAATATATGCCTTTTCCTATATCTCTTTGGAAGTTTTTACGTCAAAACCTACAACAAGAAGACGCTTGCTAAAACCGAAAACAAAAAAGAAATTAAAATGCGAGATGAAACCAACAATGGTCTATCTGAAATAGATAAAAAATTGTATCAAAATGGAAAGAAACTAACCAATGGCAAGATTGACAACGAAAGCAACTATACAAGTGCCTCAATAACAGTCAACGATACTTATAGAATAAGATTTAATCTGAAATCTAATAAATTGACAAATGATTAGTCAATAATTTAATGTTTAGTTTGAGACAATAAATAGTATTAGAAATACTAATGATAAATTGTGTTTCAGTGAAAAATTTTAGCTTTAAAATATTAATAAATACAATAAATAATTAAGCAAAATTAAAGCTTGTTTTTTGGTCATTTTACTAGAAGTACCTACATACCTTGACCATCCCACAGACTCCAGTAATCTAAACCTTCAGTAAAAGCTATAAGGGTGAACTGAGGTTCTAAACAAGTGAAATTTGAATTGTCACGTGGTGAATCCCTTACATTTCGGCAATACGACAATAGCACAAAGTATGCAAGCGGCGGCGCGCCACAGACAGAGAGGCCTCTACGAACAAAGAGAAATTTTGCACGCACACATTGACATTACGATTTTACAGTGATGCTCGGGCAATATTCGACAAAAATATTTTTCAATTAATATTTTTTAACAACCCCTGCCTCTTAAACTCTTTTATTTTTTTAAACACAGCAGAGGTAGATTTTTACCATATCATAAAATAAAATTTCTTGTTTCAAAAATAGGATCGACTATTTTAATTAATTTATATTTTGAGATATAAAGGGTCTCACTCATAATTTACAGGGTGGTCACCCTGCAATTAAATTATAAGTATACGAAAATCTTAAGTGCTACGGAATACTTTGCACGCGGAGCCGACTCGTACTTGGCTGGTTATTATTTTTTCCATTTAGCTTATTGGTTGTATATTCGGCTGTACATTTCTAGAATATACAAGACTCCAGTTGAGTGGTCCAGTCTAGTTTCTCGTCAACGAACACTCCGAGATATTTCGTGGATTCTATCCTTGTCAACGACAGACAAGCAAAAGTTTCAGTATTTTGCGAACAGTTATGGGGTTTTTATTTTCGGTTTCTTCAGCTGGTTTTCATGTATGCGGTAGAAAAAAACATATAAATTTGGTCTTTTTAACATTTTAGGTTAATATGCAAAACAATGCATACTCTTCGTAATGCGATTTCCCAATGCAATTTAGCATCACTGCAACACTTGTCGTATGCCACTAGTGCAGTGTCTTCTGCGTAAGTAAATACATCACAGTTGACGAGAGCCAGATTACAAAGGTCGTTGATATAAATTTGGAAGAGAGTGGGACCCAAGATAGTTCACTGGGGAACGCCGAAGGTTATTTTTTCCACTGTGGTAGTTAAATTGTCTTTCTTTACAGAGTCTACGGTCAGAAAGATAGTCTTTAAAGATGTCAAGAGCTAGACCACGTATATCCACATTTTTCATGTTCTCTATCAGTTTTAAAATACAGACAGTGTCGAATGCTTTACCTCAGACAAACTAGACTGAAATGCTATGGCATTTTCCTAGATCTCAATCTAGGAAAATGCCATAGCATTTCAGTCTAGTTTGTTAACTGTACAAGGTCGATCACGGCATCTTCCGTAGAGATGCCATGTAGGAAACCATATTGGTTATTGGCGAGGATGTGGAATTTGGTTAAATAATTAGTTAGGCAGTTGTTAAGAACTCGTTTCATAATTTTAGATAAAGCGCTTAAGACGGAGATGGGACGATAATTAGAGATTGGTTCAATCATTATTACACCATTATTACGTCTTGATTTTAATTGATATTTGATGCCCTGGCTACTCTCTATAGGCATGTAAGCATGATATTACATATGTTTAGACGAATCGTTGTTTTTATGTTTGTAAACTTACACTACCTACTGTTTTTTTTAATTTAGAATTAATATAGTAGCAACCCTAGTGACTTTAGCAAGTTTAGGTAACAATTTTTGAGAAGTTGGGATTGGTCCTTCTGTGTACTTTTTTTTTTGACTATAGTTATCACCGATTGCATGAAAATTTTTGTAGATCCTCTGGTGGCAGGGTTATACTACCTGCTAAAGATTAAACTTGTAAGTAATGTTGGGTTATTATTTTACAAAAAATAAGTAATTTATTTTGCCTTATCTGTACATGTGTACTAAATTGAGAAGGCCCACAATTTTGCTACGAGAGGATGCTGTCCTGCTTGCATCCGTTTCTTAAATACACAGTCATCGGAGAAGAACGTAAGCTAACAACACAAAGATGATCTCGGCAGACAAACTCCAGAATGCTACTGTTTCCTGAAAACCATGGCGGTCACAATCTACCATGATTAAAGAAATATCTTCATCATCATCGAAAATAGGCCGCCCACAAATGTCGTCTCATCGACCGGTACTGTGCATCTCGCGTCTACCGGATACCCGCAGCTTTAAGTAGTGAATCCGTGTAAGAGAAATAGTGAATACTTAGATAAAATTTAATAAACCAGTGAAACTCCGCAAACATGGAGGGAAACAATATCTAATGATGATAAAATATATCTTAATCTTAACCAACTGTACCACAAAAACCAGTGTCAACGAACAGTCGTTGGTAGTACTGTATTTTTAACGTTAACGATACAAAAAGAGTGTGTAAGGATCATAGCAGGTCATTTGCTGTAGATTTTGCCTGAAAATGGGGTGAGCTTATTAACGTGGGTAAATATGTATTCTGTGGGGTCTCGGTAACTAATTTAATTTGATACTGTACATATACATTAACCTGTTAATCACGTGTCTATTTTAATAAAACACATTAATTTATAAAAAAATCTTAAAATGCTGATTTGTCACTGTGTCCTATGTCACAAGAATGAAAAATTATTATAAAAACAAAAAACCCGACTGCTAAAAAAATTTTATATATAATTTTATACATATATGAAGTGCTGCCAGCTGTGACAAACGAAGTTTTGGTAGGTTTTTGTAATAATTTGTTTTTACTACCGACTTTTCAGCTTTATTAATGAACGAGTTCCCCAAGTAAGTTATGTGGTAAAAGATTATTTATTTTGCTAGCAAAGTATAAAATGGTAACATAAAAGTGTTACGATAAGTATATATTTGGAATGGTATATTTAATAGTTTTCATTTGATACCTATATTGTTACGATAACGAAAAAAATAATTGTATCGTCCCCTTTTTTTAGGCGGGGGATACAATATTTTTGGCATATTTTAAAATTATATAGCCTTTGTCACTGCCACAATTGAGACGAATCCAAAGACACCTCATATGCCATAATCCGTCAAGCCCTTTGGGCTGTAAAGCGTGCTATATAAATGGACATACATATGTATGTACATTTATATGTGTAACTTACCCTTCCGCAGTTGGATAAAAATAATCATTAATCAAGCGCATACTCAGGCTCCAAACTGCTGGATAGAACATCAACGAATGATTTGTCAAAAAATACGCTTTTTCACCTGCAGCTATAATGCATAATGAATTCGGCAAGGCAAAGGTCAAAGAGTATTAAAAATCGACCAATCACATAGACGGCAATCAACATCGCGTCTTTCATCTTGCATGTGATTGGTAGATTTTTGATATTCTTTGTCCTTTGCCTTGCCAAATTCATTACGTAATAAGGCTGCTGGTGGGGGTTACAACTTTAACCCGTTAGTCTTTTTCTTTTTTTTTATCTTACATAGGCTCGCGCTTGACCGCCATCTCACCTGATGGTAAGCGATGATGTGGTCGACGATGGAGCACGCTTACCTAGAAGTAATCTATTCACTCTTGACTTAAAGACACCTTGATTGTAGCTATCGGGAAACATTTTTTTTTAAAGTGTAAGTATGGAGTTTCTTGTGCATTCTTCTCCATTACAAGCTACTTTCCGAATGCACGGTAGAATCAACTATTATTATTTGTAAAATGTAACGTTCAAAAGTGCCGCTTGGTGGCCTATTTGAAATAAAATATCTTTTTCTTTGACATAGACTCCGGCAGAGAACTCCACTCCTTAGCTGTATGCATAATAAAAGTATTCTCAAAACGTTTAGTGCGTATGGGCGGGATGTCCCCCATGTACCGATTGCGCATCGCCGTACGTCTGGTAGTCCTATGATGAAACGGGCTGGGCGGAATTAGATCATGCAATTCCATCGCACACTCCCCGAAATGTAATCGATAAAAAAACCGATAAGCTGGCAACTCAACGATGATGTTCAAGGCTCTGGAGCTTTAACTTAACCAGTGCCTCATCGCCGATGTGCCTCTTGGCCCGCTTTTCGATCGACTCTAGTGCATCAAGCTGGTATTTGGCAGATCCGTCCCAGAGATGAGAACAGTTCTCCATGCAAGATCAAACTTGCGCTTGGTACAAGCTAAGCAGCTGTTGTGTACCTTTTCACCTTCGCAAGGATCCCCAGCTTTTTGGCAGCCAGCTGAGCCTTTGCCTCAATGTATGGGCCAAAATTGAGAGTCGATGTCAAGGTAACGCCAAGAAGCTAGTCTTCAAAATCAACAATGCCTGTGTTTTGTTGATTCATTGAGAGTCGGTGTCAAAAAACGAAGAAATAAAGACAAGAACATCGACTTCCGAAATTGAGTTATTTGTTTGTTATTTGTATTTTTTTACCAATATTTTTTAGGTTTTTTATTTGGAAGTTAGTTGTATTTTTTTGTCGAAATGGTTTTATTTTTCACATTTTTGTTGTGTACATATCTGTAATGCCCATATTATGCCAAAATAGATTACCCGAATAACATGAAACTTGAATTCAACCGGAGAAATTAGTGTACTAGGGTAAACTGTACACATCTGCGTACCCCATGAGAGCGTACCGGCGTGACGTTATGTTATGAAATGGTGTAAACAATAAGCAGATATGCGATTCCGAGACATTTGCCATCATTTATTGAGAAGATATCTCCGAAGTTCTTCATCGAATCAGAAATGGACGGATTGACGGGCAGAGATTTAAATGCAACAAGAGAAGCAACAGCTTTCAAATAAATAAAGAATCATCAAAATCGGTTCTTCCAGTAAAAAGTTCTAAGGTAACAAACAATAAAAAAATACAGTCGAATTGAGAACCTCCTCTTCTTTGAATTCGGTTAAAAAGTTTACAAATAAAGTTGTAAGTCTTGTAAGGCCATGTCAGTGAACTTGATATTAAAATGAATTAATTTCCAGTTTATTGAATCGATGTAGGAAATTAACATAATTATTCTATTATAACGTTTTTTTCTTCTACCTATATTGTCCCACCGCTGGGCAAAGGGCAAAGGGCAAAGGTCTCCTCCATAGCTTTCCACTCTTCCCGATTATTTGCCATCTCCTGCCAATCTCTCGTTAACGATTCTAAGTCGTCACGCCAGCGATTCCTAGTCATCCCACGGCCCATCTTCCGGCTCCCACTGCGTGACGATTTTAGCCCATCTATTATGCATTCTGCATATACGACCCGCCCAATCCCACTTCAGCCCAGCAGACTTGCTGCCCACATCGGCGATACCTGTTTTGGAGCGTATCGTAGTGTTACGTTATCACCACTTGTTTATGTCTTAGAGGATATGTCAGGTAAAAGCTTAGGGTCTTGGCATATAAAAGACCTGAAAATAGCCACCTATAAATAAATCGGACTTCGTTACATTCTCCCACACACTACTAAAGAACTTTAAGATCTGTTACAAGAGTCATTGACGAATAATAGTCACTTGATTTTCGGCATGATAGGACACGTCGCATAATTTTTTATATTGTGTGATGTATTGTATATTAGGTTTTTTTGAGAGATGAGGTATGACTGAAGTGAAAGAATGAGTAAATGGGTATGTTGTAACAAATATAATATGCGGATTTTATTCTTAAAATAAAATCCTTATGAGGGAACGGCGGGTAATGTAACGGAACGTTACTACAATATTATAATGCTTCGTTCTTTGTTTGTTTGCGACTTGGAAAGCGCCGGGTATCTGAGGCGCGGGAGGGGCGAGTGCTCGCATAGAACGAATGAAAAAAAGATTGCGCTCGGTCGCCCGGTCATGAGTCGCCACTCGCCACTTGACCAGTCGTTCCTAGGCTGTTGTGCGAGCGCACGCATCACTTTGCGCCGTGTCGAGCGTCCTAGCAGACACGAGCGTTATTATTATAAAGAAATATTTGATTCACGTTTGAAGTTGTGCGTGGAAATCCCGAATTAGGGTAAGTCTAGAATAGCACACAAATTACGCACATAATAATCATTTCCATCTCATTTTTTTGCCAATCATTATTTTATGTACCTACCCCTATTTTATTTCTTGTTACGGTACAATTTTAATTTCTAAGCACCATTTAGGAATAGCCTCTGATATTGCTAATAACGCTGCATCATGCTATCTAACTTCCTTCTACCTTCAATTGTATTTGTAATTTTATAATATAAATACGTAACTTTTTTAAACAGAATCTGAATGATTGTTATTTTTCCTATTTTCTTTTGCTCAAGCTTGCTTGATTTGTAAACTCCGTTCTGGGCGGTACCACCACGTCAATACTACTACAATTAAATAGGTACTTTCTTCTTGTTGTCGACGGTGGTACCCCAGCACGGAAGTTTATTTGGCCGAGATTTAATAAGTTGGAACGGTGGTTTCCAGGTTTTACGGCTGCGCTATTTACAGCTGCACTAACTACGGCTGCGCTTCCTACGGCAACTTCTTCTTCGCCGCACAGCGTGCCGGTCGTCCCAGTGTGCCGCAGTCCGAAGACCCACCTGTCGCTACGCCACTGGTGGGCTAAGCGAGTCGGTCACCCTCGCCGTATAGGCCGAAAGAAACATCACCGTACAGCACGAATCTGATCATCGGCCGACTTCCATCTCCGGCCTCCTGCAACTACGGGGGAGTACCTATCCCTACAGGAGTGACAACAGACGTCCGTAACCCACGACCTTACAAATTTGTGTGCCTCCGGCTGAACTGGATGTTTTTTTTGCGAATTAAAGTTCTTATGTTTAAAGTACGCCCCCGTTTTTTTATTGCCTATTGCTAGGTGGGAATAGAACGGGTGGAGGCAACACTGGCGCCCAATTACGTGGTTCTGTCTGTTTTCGCTTCTGTAGTTAGTAGTTAGTTATTGTACGGTGAGTGGGTATTTTTTTTTCTTTTGTAAAACGCTTTGTTAATTTTTTCGTGTGCAGTAACTGGGGTGAAGATTAATGTTCACATTGAGTTGATAATTATTAACCTTGTCATGTCAGTTTTCCTTTTTCTTAACTTTATAAATAAAGAATACAGGTTGTTTTTTTGTGAAATTTAGCGGGTGTTTAAATATTTTTTAGTTTCTTTCACCTGTTTTAAATTGTAGTAATATTGCTTCTCAAACTTATTGTAAAACTACCTTCACACCAGTTGCAAAAATTTAATCACGCTTTTTTTTTTCATCGCCATTTTTTTTTTAGTTGTTTTGTTTCTTTGATTTGCTTCTTAATCTTTCATATCATACATATAACACAGCGTTCGGTTCTGTTAGAGCTGATTGTAACAGAACGGAGTACTTTCATCATTGATTCGTAATAATTTGTGTGCTATTTACGACTTTAACATATTGGTCAATTTTTTTTTTTCTTATAATGGCATACCCTATAAAATATTTGTCATTGCAAAAGTCTGAATTGGAATACGAGGTAGCCGTAAGAGGTGAAACCCCGGCTAGTACGGTGGCGGATCTTAGACGGCAGATTTGCAAGCTTGGTCAAGTTCTTGTGTCTGAGGACATTTTGTGTTCCCATCTAGACCCCCTTGAAGATTTGAATAACTCATTGGAAATATTAAATAAAATTAAATCTAGTCTGGATGAGGACACAAAAGACAGGAATGTTTTGGGGCGAATAGAAAATCTTTTCCATCACCTGTATCATCGGCTGAATAGGATCGTTATGGATGAGAAATTTGTGGATGTGCATACGGAATGTACGAGAATGTTTAAGGAGTACTATGAAATTTTCATATCATTAAAGGCAAAGGGTACTGACCCTCTCATAGCCGCCGTCCCAGTTTCTGACCCGCAGGTCAATGAAAGAATTAATATTTCAGTGACATGTGAGGGTAATTCAAAGCATTCCGAGTTAACTAAACTAAAGTTTGATGGCAAGACTTGCGTGCGTGCCTTTATACAAAGAGCAAATGAATATAGCGTAGCTCGAAACATTACAAATTCAAAATTGCTTTCATTTGCAACCGATATTTTTGTGGATGATGCGCTTCATTGGTTCAGAAGTGTAAGGCAGCAAGTCTCATCTTGGGATGAACTAGTCATTCTTCTGGTGCAGGACTTCGACAGAGCGGATTACGATTACCGTCTTTTATCTGAGATTCGGTCTAGGACTCAGGGGGCAACGGAAAACATTACAATTTACTTGTCTATCATTTCGGGAATGTTTTCACGCTTGTCGAGGCCTTTGGCGGAGGAGGATAGACTGGAGGTGATTTTACACAACATAAGACCATGCTATGCGAGCACTCTAGCCTCTGCACCTCAGATCACATCTGTGGAGCAGTTGAGATCTCTTTGCAGGAACTTTGAAAACGTTCAGTCACGCATGGTCCAGTTCCGAGAACCTTCGGCTGCTACTTCTGACACGTTAGCGCCAGAGTTTGCGTACAAACAAAGACCAGATGCGTGTAACAAACAAAATCAATTTACAAATTACAAAAACTTATACAATAAAACAAACTTGGATAGTAACAAACAAAATTCAAATAATACTAATGTTAATGAAAAATATTTACATGCTATAGATAAAAATAATAAGGTTACTGATGCGAAGCTGCCATATTGTCCTAGATGTCGCAATTATTCGCATAGTCTCAAAGATTGTCAAAGTATAGAACTTATTTGTTTTAAATGTGGTCATAAAGGTGTCAAGAAACCAGATTGTCCGAATTGTACTAGGGACCAGAAACCAAAAAACTAGATTTGCAGGATTGTGTCAACTCGTCTTCGTTAGAAGGTCGCTTTAATAGAGATGATTGGAATACTTGGTTGAAAACAGTTCATTTATTTTTCAACAGTTACAAAATTTCTTCAATTCTGCAAACTAAGCCTGTAGGTGATTCGCGACCATATATAAATATTAATATCAATGGTATTACAGCGTCTGCCCTCTTGGATTCCGGGTCAGCTGTTACAATATTAGGTAATTACGCACATAACACGTTACTCAGTCGTGGCCTTAAGCTTTGTACTGACGATACTCCTTCGATAATAGCTGCAGGTGGTCAAACACTTAAGAGTATTGGCTACATTAATGTACCAGTACATTTAGAAGACCAATTTCACATAATTAAGTGTTATGTAGTTCCGGAAGTTCAATCATCACTTATTCTAGGTATTGATTTCTGGCGCGCCTTCCAATTATGTCCGAAATATTTGGGCTCCGTTCAGTTGTCAGCTAATCCTTTAGTTGATTTAAATAATAACAATCATCAAACTTTTATTCATTCTTATGACAGTTTAGATGAGTCTCAACGCGCTATAGCTGATAACGTGGTTGAGCAATTTAGGGACATTTCATTTGAGCGCAAAGGCTTAGGCCGTACGCACGTATTAACCCATCGCATCGATACTGGTGATTCTCCTCCTATTAGACAAAGATATTACAGACTGTCTCCTGAAAAACAGAGAATCCTTGTCGAACAGGTAGATGAGATGTTAAATCTAGATGTGGTGGAGCACTGTGAAAGTGCCTGGCAGTCTCCGGTACTCCTCGTTACTAAGAAGAATGGTCAGCCTCGTTTTTGTCTTGACAGCAGGAAGTTAAATTCGGTCACAAAACGAGACGCCTACAACTTGCCATACATTGCGGAAATTTTGGACAATCTTCGCGACGCTCGTTTTCTTACTAGCCTTGATTTGTCCAAAGCTTTTTGGCAAATACCCATTGCCGAGGAGGACAGAGACAAAACGGCCTTCTACGTCCCAGGTCGAGGGACACTTAGATTCAAGACCACAGCTTTTGGCTTGACAAATGCTCCCGCTACGCAACAGCGTCTTGTAGATAAGTTGCTGGGTAACGTAGATCACCGAATATTTGCCTACCTAGATGACATTATAATTGTTAGCAATAGTTTTGAAGAGCATGTGTCCCTCCTAATTCGCGTTTTAGACAGATTGCGTGAGGCGGGCCTAACCGTCAACTTGGAAAAGTGTGAGTTCTTTCGAAGTCAACTAAAATACTTGGGATACGTGGTTGATGCGAACGGGTTGCGAACAGATCCGGAAAAGGTTGAAGCCATCCTTAACTACGCAACTCCTCTTAATCGCAAGGAGTTAAAGCGATTTCTAGGCACAGCTACATGGTATCGTAGGTTCGTTCCCAATTTTAGCACAATTGCAGGACCACTCAACAAGTTGACTTCTAATAAAAAGAACACGCCACCTTTCAGGTGGACTGATGAGGCAGAAGTCGCATTTAAAAAACTAAAGGAATGTTTAGTTTCCGCGCCTGTTCTTTCTTGCCCCGATTACAATTTACCTTTCGAGGTGCATACGGATGCAAGTAACTATGGGATAGGCGGTATGCTCACTCAGTCTTTAAACGGAAAAGAGCACCCCATAGCTTACATGAGCAAGTCATTAACGGCGGCAGAAAGGAATTACAGCATTACGGAGCGGGAGACACTTGCAGTTCTCACGGCATTAGAGCATTGGCGATGCTATTTGGAGAACGGGAAAACTTTCACAGTTTACACAGACCATAGTGCATTAAAATGGTTTCTCTCACTAAATAACCCTACGGGAAGGCTCGCACGTTGGGGTGTACGCTTGTCTTCGTTCAATTTCGATATAAAGCACCGACGAGGTGTTGACAACGTTATCCCCGATGCGTTGTCTAGAGCTGTACCAGTTTCTTCTATGGTCACTGCTAATTCATTCGCGACTTCTAGTGATGATTGGTATAGGAACATTTATAATAACTGTGTCACAAAGCCTGAAAGTTTTCCCAATTACCAAATTAAACATGGCACTCTTTTCCGCCTTAGTAAAAATAAGTGTTTGCTTACTAACGAATTTTCTTGGAAGGAAGTCGTTCCTTCTGAGCTTAGGGATAAGATCATTGCGGAAAACCATAATGAACCAATTGCTGGTCATTTGGGCATCTTTAAGACCTATAGACGCATCGCACTCAGATACTACTGGCCGGGCATGCATCGTAATGTAGCAACATACGTTGGATCCTGTAGTACTTGTCTTCAATACAAGACTCAAAACCATGCTACTCTTGGCGAAATGGGTCGCCCCAAGCAATGCTCTCGCCCTTACCAGATGATATCCATCGACTTAATGGGACCTCTCCCGGTCACACGTAAACAAAATAGTTACATATTAGTAGTAACCTGTTGTTTTTCCAAATTTTGTCATATTTTCCCAATTAGAAAAGCAACTTCTCAGATAATTGTTAAAATTTTGGAAGAACAAATTTTCTTAGTAAATGGAGTGCCTCAAAGTATTTTTCTGGACAATGGTACTCAATTTATCAGTGGGCATACTCAGGATTTATTCAAGAGATATAAAATACCAAACATATTCTATTCACCAAAGTATACCCCTCAGGTTAATACTGTGGAGCGGTACAATAAAACAATTATTACTTGCATTGCTACTTTCGTAGATGGTGATCATCGATCATGGGACTTATTTATTCCGAAAGTACAATTCGCGATTAATAATTCAGTTAATGAAGCTACCGGATTTACACCTTCTTTTCTGGTTTTTGGACGGGAAATAGTATTATGTGGTTCACATTACGCCGATGCTGACTTGGGAGATGAGGTCTTGTTTCTACCTCGCGACGTGTATGCGGAGAACCTTGGTTGCCTGAGTTCTATCTTTGACCAAGTCCAGAAAAATTTGTATCACGCCCATGAAAAAAACACATCGTATTATAATTTAAGACGTAAAGCTTTTGAATTTAACAACGGTGATATCGTATACAAGCGTGCTTACGTCCTGAGCGATAAGGATAAGCACTTTAGCAAGAAATTAGCTCCCAAATACATTAAGTGCCGGGTCATTCAAAAACTATCACCACTTGTTTATGTCTTAGAGGATATGTCAGGTAAAAGCTTAGGGTCTTGGCATATAAAAGACCTGAAAATAGCCACCTATAAATAAATCGGACTTCGTTACATTCTCCCACACACTACTAAATAACTTTAAGATCTGTTACAAGAGTCATTGACGAATAATAGTCACTTGATTTTCGGCATGATAGGACACGTCGCATAATTTTTTATATTGTGTGATGTATTGTATATTAGGTTTTTTTGAGAGATGAGGTATGACTGAAGTGAAAGAATGAGTAAATGGGTATGTTGTAACAAATATAATATGCGGATTTTATTCTTAAAATAAAATCCTTATGAGGGAACGGCGGGTAATGTAACGGAACGTTACTACAATATTATAATGCTTCGTTCTTTGTTTGTTTGCGACTTGGAAAGCGCCGGGTATCTGAGGCGCGGGAGGGGCGAGTGCTCGCATAGAACGAATGAAAAAAAGATTGCGCTCGGTCGCCCGGTCATGAGTCGCCACTCGCCACTTGACCAGTCGTTCCTAGGCTGTTGTGCGAGCGCACGCATCACTTTGCGCCGTGTCGAGCGTCCTAGCAGACACGAGCGTTATTATTATAAAGAAATATTTGATTCACGTTTGAAGTTGTGCGTGGAAATCCCGAATTAGGGTAAGTCTAGAATAGCACACAAATTACGCACATAATAATCATTTCCATCTCATTTTTTTGCCAATCATTATTTTATGTACCTACCCCTATTTTATTTCTTGTTACGGTACAATTTTAATTTCTAAGCACCATTTAGGAATAGCCTCTGATATTGCTAATAACGCTGCATCATGCTATCTAACTTCCTTCTACCTTCAATTGTATTTGTAATTTTATAATATAAACTAGTATTTGCTTGGTGCGCGAGCTGCAAGCAGCTCGCGGCTTTGTCGTGTTTTTGAGAAGTATTCCTTAACCTACCCTACACCTACCCTACACCTACCCTACACCTACCCTACACCTACCCTACACCTACCCTACACCTACCCTACACCTACCCTACACCTGCCCTACACCTGCCCTACACCTACCCTACACCTACCCTACACCTACCCTACACCTACCCTACACCTACCCTACACCTACCCTACACCTACCCTACACCTACCCTACACCTACCCTACACCTACCCTACACCTACCCTACACCTACCCTACACCTACCCTACACCTACCCTACACCTACCCTACACCTACCCTGCACCTACCCTAAAATTTGTTCCAAAAAACATAACCCTAATGTTTGCTTGTCGTCGCCAGGCACTGAGTTCGCTCCACTCGGGATCCCTACGCTGAATCCGTAAAAAAAACAAAAAAAAAAGATTCGCCAAAACGGGGGGGGGAAGGGGGGCAAGGGGGTCAACTTTGAAAAATGGTTTGTTTGTGACTATAGCATTGCCCCTTTATATGAATCTGAAAAAAGAAATGTTCCAAGTCTCTCAACTTCCGAGATCCGCTTAAAGGGGGGGAGAAGGGGGGCGAGGGGGTCAACTTTGTTCGCGTGTTGTTGTCCCTACACCTACCATACACCTACCCTACACCTACCCTACACCTACCCTACACCTACCCTACACCTACC
Source organism: Orthosia incerta (assembly GCA_948252205.1). Lineage (NCBI taxonomy): Eukaryota > Metazoa > Arthropoda > Insecta > Lepidoptera > Noctuidae > Orthosia > Orthosia incerta. Next base: position 26,816,545 of record OX411746.1, read on the forward strand.
CTACACCTACCCTACACCTACCCTACACCTACCCTACACCTACCCTACACCTACCCTACACCTACCCTACACCTACCCTACACCTACCCTACACCTACCCTACACCTACCCTACACCTACCATACACCTACCCTACACCTACCCTACACCTACCCTAAACTTTGTTCCAAAAAACAAAACCCTAATGTTTGCTTGTCGTCGCCAGGCACTGAGTTTCGCTTCACCCACTCAACCTTCGTTACGCTACGGAGGTCGCCGGCTCGCTTCGCTCGCCACCTCCCCCCTGCGCTGCACTCGGTCTCGTAGGTTCGCTCCACTCGGGATCCCTACGCTGAATCCGTAAAAAAAACAGAAAAAAAAGGGGGAGGGGGGGAGAAGGGGGGCAAGGGGGTCAACTTTGAAAAATGGTTTGTTTGTGACTATAGCATTGCCCCTTTATATGAATCTGAAAAAAGAAATGTTCCAAGTCTCTCAACTTCCGAGATCCGCTTAAAGGGGGGGAGAAGGGGGGCGAGGGAGCCAACTTTGAAAAATGGTTCTTACTTTTCCGAGCCTCCTCTAAACGAATCCGTAAAAAAAACGAAAAAAAAAGATTCGCCAAAACGGGGGGGGAGGGGGGAGAAGGGGGGCAAGGGGGTCAACTATGAAAAATGGTTTGTTTGTGACTATAGCATTGCCCCTTTATATGAACCTGAAAAAAGAAATGTTCCAAATGTTCCAACTTTCGAGATCCGCTTAAAGGGGGGGAGAAGGGGGGCGAGGGGGTCAACTTTGAAAAATGGTTTTTACTTTTGCGAGCCTCCTCTAAACGAATCCGTAAAAAAAACATTCTACGGGTACCTTAGTTTCCGAGATACGATAGAGGGGGGGAGGAGGGGGGAGGAAAAGGGGAGGTTTGGGACTTTTCCCATACTCGCGAGAGTGACTTGTTTACGAATCTGTCAAAATATACCCACCTCCCCCTTCACCATCTGGGAGAACAATTATGTCAATCAGTCAGTCAGTGGTAATGCAGTTTTATATATTATAATACGTAACTTTTTTAAACAGAATCTGAATGATTGTTATTTTTCCTATTTTCTTTTGCTCAAGCTTGCTTGATTTGTAAACTCCGTTCTGGGCGGTACCACCACGTCAATACTACTACAATTAAATAGGTACTTTCTTCTTGTTGTCGACGGTGGTACCCCAGCACGGAAGTTTATTTGGCCGAGATTTAATAAGTTGGAACGGTGGTTTCCAGGTTTTACGGCTGCGCTATTTACAGCTGCACTAACTACGGCTGCGCTTCCTACGGCAACTTCTTCTTCGCCGCACAGCGTGCCGGTCGTCCCAGTGTGCCGCAGTCCGAAGACCCACCTGTCGCTACGCCACTGGTGGGCTAAGCGAGTCGGTCACCCTCGCCGTATAGGCCGAAAGAAACATCACCGTACAGCACGAATCTGATCATCGGCCGACTTCCATCTCCGGCCTCCTGCAACTACGGGGGAGTACCTATCCCTACAGGAGTGACAACAGACGTCCGTAACCCACGACCTTACAAATTTGTGTGCCTCCGGCTGAACTGGATGTTTTTTTTGCGAATTAAAGTTCTTATGTTTAAAGTACGCCCCCGTTTTTTTATTGCCTATTGCTAGGTGGGAATAGAACGGGTGGAGGCTACAACGTATTTCGTTGCTGAGCGACCCAATACGCTACGCATTTATCAATATTTATGATTTTTATAAATAGAATTTCGTCACTTATTTATGAATTAATTAAAAGCTTGATCTACATTATTTTGAAAGGTAAGTGCGTACCTACAAAGAACGTTTGAAAAAACGTCAGATTTGAATAAAAGAGGCATAATGCCTGTGCCATCTTACCAGTGATAGAAAAAAGAAAGGGCACTTACAATCAATAAAGGCTTACGGCGCAGCGCGGCGGTAGCGGCGTATAACAGCTTTTTAGCGTATATAATAAAACGTACCGCAATTCGACTACCAGGGGCCTTACCATGACATACCTAATCTATCATGGTTCTACTGACGGACAAAAATAACCCCGTTTTTGTCACAGTTTAAACCATGATACCTTTGGTGCATCAACGATAAAAAAACAATAACTCCTTTAACTTTTAAAAGGACCATCTGTTTATAGCTCTGCCGTTTCCTACGTTATGGATTTACTATTCCCGATCACTCTTCCAAAACATTCAACCTTTCAAAACTATTAATCAAGATACCTTTAAACATAAAATTTATGTTGAAACCAAACTTGTTGATCTATGAATTCAATTAGTAGTTGCTATGTGGTATAGTGGGTCGCACGTTATTTTATTTTATTATTTTATTGACACTCCGTACTACGCTTAGCGTGACTGTACCATACTGACCGTGACCATGAATTTATGGAAACTTAATTTTGCCCGATCAAATTTTAATTAATTACTAATAATCAGTTCAAAACATATATCTTCTCAATTCTTAGAACAGAATATGCGTACGCGTTGACATTATTTTTATGGGGCTATTAACCGCAAATAATCGTATTTTAGTTATGTTTAATGTTTCAATATGGCCTGGATTTTCCTGATTTGTGATATTATCATACAAAACCATGATCATCGCATACTCAAGATTCCAAGAAGACGTTTGGAAGTCAGTATTGAGGTTATTTTATACTGAGAAAGATACATATAAGTTATTACTTCAAATGTCAAATTGGAAATCCCTTGTTATGAAAAATATAAATTATTTATTATCCTTAATAACGTCTGCCACCATAGTCGCCTTGTATGGCAGGCTGCGTCAATTGCAGACCATTGATGTTATTGAAGTCAAGCATCTTCAACATGTCCTTTGTGTCCGGATCCACCTCAATGATGTCATGCTCCAGGGCTGACACCTCGGGCACGTAGTTGTCGCACCTCTCACGCTCCTCTTCCTGCAGTTTGATGGAGATTCCTCTGACCTGAGAGTGCCTGAGACGCCTCATCAAATCTTATTAAATTAAAATCTTTTTAAAGCAAGCTTTCAACGATCTAAGAAGTAAGAAATGTAATTTCGCTTGTCAATTAGGTATTGACACATATTATAATGAGCCTAAACACGATAGTGCGATCTTGCCTGGTTGAGAAGATGCTATGGCCACTTTCCGGCCCACCATGAGACCAGCTCCATAATACCATATTATTTCAAAAGTTACATAAGTAAGCCATCAAAATCATCATCATCATACCAGCCGAAAGATATCCATTGCTGGGCCTAGACTAGTGATGGGCGATTACTACTAAAACTAATCGAATCAGTCGATTGTTCACTTCAGTCGATAAAAGTCGATAACAATTGATGTTAGTCGATTGTTAACGACTAACGGCGTGCGGCGAGCGACAATGACTGACTTGGTTAATTTGTACCGCAGAGCACTCATTACTATAAAGTAAACGAATTGAAGTACTAATACTTATAATCATAAACAATTGACGCAACACTGTCCGGCCGCGGCCTTACGCAGTTCACCGCACGTTAGTAGTTTGTCGATTGTTATTCGAATAATATTGGTGAGGAACTACTAAATCGACAATCGAATGAGCAATAGCACAATTTTCGATTCAGTTGATTGTTTTTTTTGCAACAATCGCCCATCGCTAGCCTAGACCTCCCCCAATTGCGCCACATTGACCGGTCTCGTGCGTCCCACATCCAGTGGATCCCCGCAACCTTAACCAGGTTATCGGTCCACCTGGTGGGAGGCCTTCCAACGCAACGTCTCCCGGTACGTAGTCGCCACTTCAGAACTTTTCTGCCCTGTCGGCCATCCGTTCTGCGAACAACGTGCACTGCCTACTGCCACCTAAGTTTGGCAATTCTTCGGGCTTAAACTTTAACTTTTAATATTTTTTTAATTTTATAGCACACTTTTACTTTTTTATTTATTGGCGCTTATGGGCCAGTAAATTAAAAAGATAAATACTACTTCCACTACTTTTCTTCATTGACTCAATGCAGAAAAGTAGTGTCATTGTCTATGGATGCGCGCGCTGCGCAGTCATGCGCAATGAGAATATAAATTGCCCGCCATACCACATATTTTTCCGTTTCCACTTTTGTTTCAACTGTATGAGTAAAGATAAAATAATGTATGCAACGGCATATAAGTAGGTTTAAAACAATCGCGTGTTATTATTACCACATTCGGCTTCGCCACATGTGATAAACCCACACTCGTGTTTTAATTACCCCAATTATATGACCATTGCATAGCCGCTAAATTTGCGACTACACGGCGGCGTCGACAACAAAGCTGATAAACCGTTTGTAAATCGTGTCGCGTGTGGTGCGGTGTCGTGCAATGAACTAACGGTCCATACAAATATATGGAGCTCTGAAACGTGACCACATTTTGTCGTGTCGTGTGTTAATAAACGTCGTGAACAAACGGCCTTACAGTCCAACATTTTCCTTCGATTTTCAAACAACTGCATCATAATAGTAGTTTATGCAATGGTCATAATATTTGGGGCAATCAAAACATGAGCGTGGGTTTATCACATGAGGCGAAGCCGAATGTGATAATAATAACACGCGAGTGTGACAGTACCCAAGCAGATTCAGCTGAGGCCTAGTATTTTACATGGAGTGACTTTCTATCTGACCTTCACAGTCCAGTAAGTGTGTAACACGATAACCCTTGGCAAGGCTGGATTCTGATTTCCTGGCTTTTGACTATTCGTAACGACAGCTTTAGGTGTAACTAGTGTAACTAGTGTACTAGTCGAAATTTTTTCCATACAAAAGTAGTCTAGGGATTATTCCACTGTTTGACGATGTACGTTCAAAATAAAAAGTGATATCAATTTGTCTCATCATTATCTAGCCCTGTATGGAAGCGAAAAAGTAAAAAAAGAAAATATTTGAAAGTTATGAGCGTTGTAAGTTCCTCATTTCGACATTAATTTTAACGCATTTTCGGGCACAAATAAATACCATAAGAAGACGGAAAATTGCAAAACGACCTCCATACAGGGATAGATTAGTAGTTCAACAATGCATATAATTTTATTTTGAACAGATAGATTTAGTCGTTTTTTCATGATATCTAGACTGCCCTAAATGATTATCCATTTCGCTACAAATTTGCAAAAGTGTGTATTCGTACGCAAACTAGCTTCCTACTGCTCATCACAGCATCTATCTCTTCCGCGCGTGTTGTCAGTTGATATAAAATGCGTTTTAACCCCGCGCACAAAATAGTTCGTGCCGTCGACTAGTAATTTTTAAAGAGCTTCCTTTATATATAATCAGTTGTAGAAAAGCATCCTTTAAAACTAAAATACACAAGTACCTCCTTATTACATTTTGTCAAGGTCTCATTGTAAAAAAAAATAAGTTAATATTATATTTAAAAAAAAATTACAAAAAAATAGAAACGACTTCTTAAGCAAAACACTACAAATCGTAAAATAACTTTTTTTCCTTAGTCGGTCTCTTTGATACCTACTGTTTTTCGTTTTTTTAGACACCGACTACGGAAAAAATAGTTATGTTTCGATTTGTAGTGTTTTGTTTTAGAAGTCGGTTTTATTTTTTTGTTAATAAGCTTTTATTTTTCACTTTTTAATGGTACATAAGGGACAAGTTCTATAGTAAGGTGACTTTAATGCCCACAGTGATGCCAAAATAGATAACCCAAATGAAAACTCCTAAAAAAGCCGTACCCAAACTAAAATTACATCATCCACGTAAACAAAAATCTTAATCTTAAAAACATAAAATGAAAACTAATGGGCCAAACTATGTTACATTTTTATGGGACCGAATGGCAACTATTCCGCATCAAAGTAAAGAAAATCACGTAAATCGGATCATAAATCTCAGCGTAATCGATGTTCATACATAAAAAAATACCAATCGAATTGAGAACCTCCTCCTTTTGAAATCTGTTAAAAAGGTGCTACGTCTGCCAACAAACTGCAGTTTGACAAAGGTAATATTTAACTTGTAAATGTTTTTTTCTGTGAATAGACACTTTTTTTTTCTAGGTATATTATGTAGCATGCAATAAAAATGTGTCGATGTTTTTTTTAATTTTATTTCTGAGACAAAATTGACACATGCAAATTTCAAAGTTACTAGTATAAATAATCCTTTCAGACCGATTACAGTATCTGATACTACAAGAGTCATAACGACTCATTCGTAGAATAGAGTCCGATCTGGGGGGTGACCATAAGCTCATAGAGTAAGGTTATTTTGAGATCGCGTAAGTGACAGATGTATACAAGTCATATACATCTGTCCCTTACACACACTCAAAATAACCTTAGTCTAAGAGCTTATGGTCACCCCTCTGTAGGGTTGATAGTTTTCAGTAGAGGTTAGTGAAGTTGTTGACTTGTGAATCTCTTACACGGTGAGAATTGATATTTAGATTTTTTGGTATGTTGTAACAACGCCTCAGCTTAGTTAAAAGCTATGTTGTGTTTATTTCTTATCCCTTTATTTCACGTGATAATGAGTTCCATATCAACATAGGCCGTTTTATGACGGAAGAGAGATATTTTTTTGTTGGATTTACACATCTCTTATGAGTCCTTAGTGAATAACCCACCACCACCAAACCTTCCACCACCAAACCTTCCACCACCGAACCACCTTCAAATATTTAAACATTATGCTAGCCATATTAGGACTACCCTCAGGAGCCTTTTTGGTCTCGCACGGGGTTTTTTATATTTTATTGTTGTTTGTGTTTTGCTTATCTCGTGTCTCCTGTGCGGGTCACAAATAAATATTTTTTTTTTCTTTCTTTCTTTATAACTAAATAAAAAATGAAATTATCATATAAAATCTCAAAATAGATAACAAAACTATTAAATGGCATAATTTTTAATACCAATCACATCACAGTGAGGAACGAATTTACAAAAAAATTAGCATAATCTAAAACATACAGATCTATTTTTCTTTTAGGGCAATACAGGAGACACGCTTGCTAAAATTTAAATTTTGCATTAGTTATAAAATCAACGAGACAATGATGAGCTGCAAGTGGAGCAATTTGGGGTTAGACGTTGGAACCACCGGGGTCACCTACTGTCCTATTTAATGGAAAAAGAGAGTCTTTATGATGAACTCTTTCTTCAGAAAGTGTGAGCATAGGAATTGGACCAGAGCCCCGATGGTGCAAACAAAAAATGAGGTAGACTTCAGCCTGTCAACCAAGAAGCAATTGTTTGATGATATATCTGTGATGAATTCGATAAAACCGGGATCGATCACCGCATGATAAGAGGCACATTGAACATTGTGCGTTCTTGAAAATCATTTTACGAATGCCAACTAAATCAGATTTCACTAGGTGAAACATTATAGATAATTTCAATAAAAGTTATTTATTTAAGAAATAAATTTAAAATTAAACCTTTGCACTGTAATGTTCAGAGTTAAATTGCTGTGATGCACGGCGCCTCTATAATATATACACATAATTTAGCTTATTTTTACGTGCAATGTTACGTCGTATACATTCTAATAGGGTAAGTATTTCATATACATATTATGGAAAATGAGTGAAGGTAATTAGTTAACATTTATAAACTGACCGCAACCTCTTTCGCGTTACTGGTTGGTTTATCGGACGGTCGCGGACTGTGAATGTATCATCGAGCGATAGGTGGAATTAGAATTGCCAAAGTTTACTGAATTCGTATACTATCGGGTATTCAGTCACAATGCGAGCGAAGGGAAGACGCACTAGCGCAATTGCGCGACAGGTAGGTTTTCGGGTATTCTGAAATATCGTCCGGAGCGACAGCGAATTTATCGTTGAGCGATGGGTGAAATTAAGAACGCTTAATTTATCCAAATCCGTATAGTATTGGGCATTCTGTCACCACGGAGCGTAGGCGAATTTGTTCGACTGCGCGACAGGTGGGACAGAATGCCCAATACTATACTACTCACGAGAGCTTTCAGTTCGATCTAAAAAATCGTTTCGAGTGCCTAGGTAGCTCTTTTTATTGAAAAAAAAAAAACAAATTAATACTTTAAGCGGGAAATCTAGACACGCGGCAACGTGTCAAGCCAAGTTCAAGCAAAAACAACCGGCCAAGTGCGAGTCGGACTCGCGCACGAAGGGTTCCGTACCATTATCGCAAAAAACGGTCAAAAAATCACGTTTGTTGTATGGGAGCCCTACTTAAATATTTATTTTATTCTGTGTTTAGTATATAGCGGCATGTATAGTTGTTATAGCGGCAACAAAAATACATCATCTGTGAAAATTTCAACTATCTAGCTATCATGGTTCATGAGATACAGCCTGGTGACAGATGACAGACGGACAGACATACAGACAGACGGATCGCGGAGTCTCAGTAATAGGGTCCCGTTTTTACCCTTTGGATACGGAACCCTAAAACGGAACTGGCGACGCAGCAGCTGTGTGTACATACACGAACCATTTGGAATCACTTTTGTCATCTTAATAACTGAAATCTATTTAACATGAACACATGATATTAGGTCTATGTATTAAAATCCCTAAAATGAACTATTAACCAAAATTTCATAAATATCAAATCCAGTTTCAGATCACCTAGAAAGTTCAAATTTGGCATCCAGGGGGGTGACCATCCCTCCCGGTGGGATCCCGCTTTGTCGAGGCGGGGGGGCTCAGTAACCGTGGCTTGGTCACCCACGGTGAAGCGAAGAGGGACCCGAGGAGGGGCCGCTCGTCAGGGCTTTTGCCGATTAAGCCGACGACGTAGCGGCCAACTAGTAGGTTGCGGTGCCGCTTGGTAACAGGCGACATCGCAACTGAGGCGGGCCGCGATGTCTTATGGAGATTCCCAGGTCCCATACGATATCGCGGCTGAGGGTTGGAGGCCGCGGCGGGAGAGGAGTGCCGGTATTGCGGTGCGCCGCTCTCCCTACCTTCTGCGGCCTAGACGGGGTCGCCGCCGTCTGATGGCGGACGCGGTGGGGCCGCAGGGGAAGAGGAGTGTCGGTATAGCGTTAGCCGCTCTCCCTATCCCCTGCGGCCGCAAAATGGTAGGTGGCGGGGCCATTGACCTCGACCCGTCACAGTGGGACCTAGGGTGCCATACACGGGGTCGTCTGGCACCCATGTGCTGAATTGGTCCCTGGGGTGGTCACGGCGTACAGTGTGTTCTGGTACGCCGGTGATGGGGGTACTCCCCCGAGGAGGGTCCGGCGACGGACAGCCACGGCGGGTTCGCGGTGAGTGCTAACGCGTGCCCGTGTTCCCGCCATAAGCGGCACTGGAGGACACCAAGATCGCGTAATTGACAGATGTATACAAGTCATATACATCTGTCCCTTACACACACTCAAAATAACCTTACTCTAAGAGCTTTATGGTCACCCCCAGATAGGTAGTTGGGTGAATACAAAGGAATAAATCTGAAACTAGTAAATATCTTTTTATTATAATTTTTCAATTAATTGATTCTATTAGAAACACTTACTTATATAGTGCCTGTAATATAAGAATCAGCAATCAAAATTGATGACAGCCGGTCTTCATGTGGATTTTAAGGTCTTCACGTGAATATAATATATTCGATACCACCCTTAACTCTAGAACGAGTCAAGACCAAGTTTCAAATATGAAGTAATGTATATGTTCACAGGGAAAATTTCCCTATTTGCTTAGTATATGCTATTACTATCCACAAATCACAAGGCCTTAGCCTTAACAGCGCTCATCTCGACATACGTTTCTCTATATTTAGTAAAGGGCAGGCTTACGTTGGACTCTCCAGAGTTAAAACCTTAGATGAAGTACATCTTATCAATTTAGATCCAAGTCAAATCAAGGCAAAAGATAGCTCTATTGTAGAGAACAAACGCCTCCGCACGTTATACCGCCCCGACTTTGTTGACTTTGACTAAGTTTAAATAAAAAACGCGTGAAAAAAATCCGGATACTGAATGGGTAATTTACTGGAACATTTCAAAATTACTCAGAAGTAAATATAAAAAATAACACAATAAAATTGAAAACCGGCCAAGTGCAAGTCGAACTCGCGCTTGAAGGGTTTCGTACCATTATCGCAAAAAAACGGCAAAAAAATCAGGTTTGTTGTATGTTCCCGACTTAAATATTTATTTTATTCTGTTTTTAGTATTTGTTTTTATACTGGCAACAGAAATACATCTTCTGTGAAAATTTCAACTGTTTAGCTATGGATCGTCTAACCAAACAACAAACTTTGTCTCTCATCTCTGGTCTGACGCGATCTTAATCCTTTTCGTTTTATTCCAGTTGAACCGGGCGAAATCAGAAAGATCATCCATTCTATCACATCTAAAGTGGTAAGATGTGATAATATCACTCGTGGTATGATCACAGCTATTCTGAATCACCTCCTATCTGCGATTACCCATATTGTATTTTTTTCTGTTCACCGGTGTTTATCCCTCCTTGTAGCGTGAAGCCTATGTTCGTCTACCCAAAGTAGCCAATCCCACTCGTCCAACCCACTTCCGCCCAATTTCTATCCTTCCCTTCCTATCCAAAGTGCTTGAGGCCTGTGTCCACAAACAACTCTCTAACTTTGTGCAGTTCAACTCACTCACAGTGGACTGGAAGACACCAAAGTCACTGTACTAGTGTTGGTCGATTTCTCGAACGCCTTCAACACCGTCAGTCACGAAAACCTGTTAGCTTTTATCCTATGTGATGGTCTCTCCCGAAGCACTGGAATGGTTCACCTCCTACCTTCAGGAACGTCAGCAGCCTGTTCACGTTGGGGATTCATCATCTCGCTGGTTTGATTTAGAGACTGGCGTTCCTCAAGGCGGCATTCTTTCTCCTGTTCTGTTTTCTATCTTTATTAATCTCATTACTTCCGAACTTCAGTGTGCGTATCATCAGTATGCAGATGACCTACAGTTGTACTGTCAAGGGTGGGTCGACGAAATACATGACGCTATCGACAAATTAAACAGAGACTTGATGGCCATAAAAACTTGGTCTGATAGATTTGGTATTGCAGTAAACCCCAATAAGTGTCAGGCGATCTTCATTGGGAGTCCTCGAAACATTACTAAAGTATATGGTGCATCTCTGCCACCTGTTTTGTTCAGACCTGAGGCACACATACGTAAGTCCATCAATGCCTAGTTATGGCCAAGGCTTGTATAGTACTTTTCTCAAACAAGCTTGAGAATTATTTTGACAACCTTCTTCGAGATAAATCGAAATTGCTGTACTGGCCAAATAACTGCGAGCAGCGGCAGGCAAAAGTTGTATGAAAATCCATATCTGTCGTGTCTAGCGGCCAAATAAATTACATAGTAAACTCATGTCTGTCGTGTTATTTAAAAATGGAACGATCTTTTACACCAATACATGGCAACCAAGGAGGTAACTTATTTAAGGTGTTATTTAACTGGCTTGCAAATAGAACGCTGTTTATTGAAAAAAAAACAATTAATGTTGTTCGTCATTGATTTTGACAACATTAATTGTTCTAGGTACTACTTAGTTTTAATTACCGCGCATTAATTGACAAAAGTATTATACAAGCCTTGGCCACAACTAGGCATTGATGGACTTACGTATGTGTGCCTCAGCTTCGCCTCCGCCCATATTTACACGTTCGTCCATCAATGCCTCTGTTGCTAGCCGCTGCAGTAATATACTATTTCTCAAATAATGCGTGGAAATTCAAACTAAATAGCACCTAGAACGCATTTTGTAAAACACAATTACTTTTCGAAATCAATGACGAACTAAGAACAACAATAATTAATTCCGTTTTAAAGTCTTAATTTTTTTGTATAAACAACTTTCTATATGCTTGCCAGTTCGAAATTTAAAAAAATAGATAAGATACCTCCTTGGTTGCCATATTTCGGAGTAAAAGATCGTTCCATTTTTAAATTACACGACAGATCTATGTAATTTATTTGGCCGCTAAACACGACAGATAGAGTCTGGCAAACGAAAGTAGAGACTGCAAAAGCGCGGCAAATTTAAAAAATATCATCATACCAACCCCAAAAACTAGTATGCAATCTTCTTCTTCTTTCGTGTGAGGTGTGGCCACCTCTGGTGTCAGAGTTAATTAAGCCGCATCTGGGAATCCCACAGGCCTCTGACTTGGCTATTTAAGACTTACATTAACTATGCCAGTCCAGGTTTCCTCACGATGTTTTCCTTCACCGTTGCCTGTGATGTCTAAGATAAACTTAGAAAGTACATATGAATTTGAAAAAGTCACATTGGTACTTGCCCGGATTTGAACCCACGACCTCAAGCACGAGAGGCGAGGTCTTAGCCACTGGGCCACCACGACATACATACAACGACACACACGACATATATACGACATACTAGTATGCAATACCTTGAATAAACTAATTTGATACTTTAGAATTATTTATATTACTTCGTCTAAATAAAAATACTACAATACTTACCTAGATACATTTAGGTAGGTAATACTTTAGATATATCCATCTGAATAAAAAAAGCAACAGTATTCTATAATAATTTTGCTTTATTCACTATCAATCAAAGTCTGAATGTAAGACATCCATGTGAAAAGATTCATAAGAGTCACAGGAATCATTGTTTTCTACATTAATGAAACTTTTTAAATTATTAAATAGAGAAAATCTTTTTACAAAAAGATAAATTGTGGTTACGAATTAAAACAAAGTATTAACTTAGTAGCGTCATACGGAAAATTAGGGTTGACATTAGTATAGCTTTGAAATATAAAATTTTGCAAATAATTCGAGTGTCTACTTTCGTTTGCCAGACTCAATGGATTTTCATACAACTTTTACCGGCCGCTGCTCGCATGTATATGGCCAGTACAGCAATTTTTATTTATCTCGAAGAAGGTTGTCAAAATAATGCTCAAATTTCCAAGCATGTTTGAGAAAAAACATTGTTTTTCGTCAATTGTATCATTGATTGCGGCGTGATTAATATGTATATTCTTGCCAAACTATAGATTTCTAGTACAAAGAGTCACTGAGCTAAGCTGCGAACGGACAGACCGACATGGCGAAACTATAAGGATTCCTTGTTGACTGCGGAGCCCTAAAATACTTTTTGCTACTAGTAAATATTTGTATCTTCTTTCTTTCACGGACCGACCTTGACAACCATGAAGATCTACGTCGGGTCGTTAGGTCGCTATTATTCATCCAAAAACTTATACAAATTACTACCAAAACTAATTAACACTTAGCTTCTTGAGGAAACAGTAATATTGAGATTTTTTGTTGTTAACGTTAATGGTTATTTTCAAGCGCGTTAATAATTCTAAAGTATTTAATTCCTTACATTTTTACTAATTGTCTGCTTCAACAAAAAATCGAATACATTTAAAAGTTAATCTATATCTGTATATATATACAGATATAGATGAAAAGAGGAAGTATGTATGTATGTTCCTTATACACTCCGAAACGGCCGGACCGATTTTAATGAAATTATCAGACAATCTATAGATTGACCCAGCGGATAATCCAAAAGTTTGGTGGCGATCGGGGCATTATTTTTTTGAACTTTGAACGCGGGCGAAGCCGCGGGCAGAAACTAGTAATATATAAAAATGAAGACCTATTTACATAAGTTATTATAATTATAATATTACACTCATAATTTAAATCCAGTGACTACGATCCTCGGTAATGAAGGACCGATTAAAGGTGAAGAATTCATTAAATAATATGACTGGCGCGGATGGATTTTAACGAGTCGAATGTTATTTGTGTTACAATTTTATTTTTTTGTAAGTGGTTAAAATACCAAAACAACAATGGCAAAAAATGTGAAAAGTTATTTGATTTCTTCTCAGCATTCTGCCGCCGCTTGCCGCCGTGGATGCTCGCCTCTCTGCGCGCTCCGCTCGCCTTACCCCCTGCTCTCCCGTCAAGTCAGGTCTCCGCACGCTGCGAACAGAGTTTGCAAATACTGCCCTAGGTCGCTAGTAGTGCCCGTTCAGCCCGGCCCTTTTTAGTGTAGGGAAGGACAACTGTTGGCCCCTTCAGGGTAAATCTAGTACTTGTGGTCTCCAACCATGGAGTTTCTTGCCGGTTCTTCTCCATAGGAAACGACTAACCCAAACCGTGCACCTTTTGTCGACGTTTTATAAGTGCCCATGTAGGCCTACGTAAAATTAATAAAACTTGATTTTGATTTTGGCGGCAACCTAATAGTGCCAACAGAAGCCAAGCGGGGTGCAGACCCACCGCACCCGCCAAGCTCCTTCAGATTAAGGCAGTCAGTTGGAGTCGGGAGCAGGGTAGTTGGCCTTGGTAGATACCCTAGTCAACCCCTGACTTTGCTATCAGCATTCACCTGGTACGGTAGGGTGTGTCTACCCCTAAGTACTAGACTCTCGGTATACAGGAGGAGGGTGGCTCACCTTTTGTGGGCTAACGGGTACCTTAGGACCCTTTCACCCAAAAATATTGGTGACAGGTACATCATAGCTTAGGGCTCACCCTAGTTACATACCTCCCAGTCTCACCCAACTGGGAGGGTAGGCTTTCACACATCTCTGGGCCATCCACCCGGGGTGATACCTCTAGCTTCGTAACGATGCCGTCTGCAGAGTTACTGATAAGGTTTCTCAAGGAAACTCTCCTGAAGGACCCTGACTTTAAAGTCAAATATGGCGAGGCCATAAATAAGTTCCTCCCCACCCCTTTGCCTGCTATGGGCCCGACCGTGGCCCCTAGACCTAGCAAGGCCTTCGTGTCGAGCGTGGCTCAGGACTAACCACGGTGGCGCTCCCCCAAGTCAGGCCTACTTCCGGGCCTAGGTTGCCCACCCTTTCACAGGGTGATGCACGGGCCATCAAGCCAGACGTGCACCCCTCATGAAGGCATCCCATCCATCCTAAACCCAAGACAACGGCCGTCGAACCAAATCCACGCCCATCATGGTGGGCTCCCATACCTCCTAAACCCCAGACCAAAAAGCGGGCCACTTCCAAGTTGAAATCGTGGACTAATCAATACGATGGTCCCTACGACTCTCCCGTCGATATGGAAACAGCCCTCAGCACTAATAATGAATATGACGCATTAATTGCACCAGATGCGTCAGAGGACTATGACACCATTTCCTCAGATGGTGACTCCATCCCTCTCACGCTATCAAGGCCAAAAAAGCCGTAGCAAAATCATACCCCGAGTCCATAGAAATATAAAATACAGCCCGAGCCACTTCTGCCGTCGGCCTCGCCCGACAGGCAACCCAACCCCGCCTCCATTATCTCTTCTCCGCGGGTAAGCCGCTCCCCCAGCCCTATGATATTAGCTACCACTATGAAGCAAGTCCCCCCTCCACTTATTTATCTTCAAGATAAAGCAAAGTGGAATGATCTTTCCAACGCTTATGTTGAGCGTAAAATCAACTACTCTAAAGCTACTGCTTGCCAACAGGGCCTCAGAATTCAAGTCCTCACTGCCCGAGATTACTGAGAGTTAACTCGCCTCTTCAAAGGTAGGCATATTTCATTCCATACCAACTATGGTGATTCGGCATATACCGCAGGAAATCCCTACGGAAGAAATCCGTGAGGATTTATTAGCCCAAAAAGTCCCTGTTACCGATGTCCACCGATTGCATAAAGCAAGGCCCGGCCAACAGTACGACATGGTATTGGTTGTTTGCAGCCATACCGAGGGGCTCAATCCTGTCAATATCTATTGAAAAGCCCTTCCGTCCCCACCTCGTTGATCAGTGTCACCGCTGCTAACTCTATGGTCACTCCCAGACCAATCGCTATGCCACTCCTCGGTGCGTAAAGTGCCTGGATGATCATGGCACTAAGGAATGCACCCGCCCTAAAGACTGTTCAGAATGCACGGAGCCAGCTGCGTGCTCTGTGGACAAGTCAGGCACCCGGCCAACTACCGGGGTTGCCCAAAAGCCCCCAAATTAGCGACTAACCAACGTAAAGTGACTAATCGTGTCACCGCACGCCAATAGCGTGAAGCCCGCACCACCTCGAGGCTTCCCTCCTCGCAAATTCCTCCAAGACTCGCCCTTCAGAGGACTTCTCCGCGGGGTAAACTGAACCACCACCGCCGCGCCGCCGCAAAGTGCCCGCCCTCTGTCACCCCACCGGGCATAAGCCATATCTGAGCGTTAATGAAAACATAATCAGCGTGTATGCCATATGGATGACCCTTCAGGCCCGAGCTTGGATGCAGAAATCCGGAATGCAGGCTCACTCACCTCCGCTTCATGCAGCGAGGCTTCTTGAGGTACGAAAGCATAACTAGGGAACTGGATAGCCTTGTCTACAAGGACGGTCAATGGGTTCGTAATTAGTATGAACCCTCTCGATCTCGATACACGTAGCACACAAAAACGACCGAATTCGTTCCGTTCTCGTCGCCGAGGCTTGTCGCGTTGTCCCTGTTATTAAAATCAAGCCAGCCCGTGAAATGCTGAGCTATAATTTATATATTACTTTCACCCGCTTCGAGCTCGGGAGCTTAGGGCACCCCGACACGGACAGGTTAGGTTCGAAGGGGATGACGGGAGCTGAAGTGAGCGAGCAAAGCGAGCGAACTCAGCTCCCGTCGTCCCCTTCGTGTTAGGAAGTGTTTTATTATCCCAAGGGAATACAAACTATCTTATGTCCTTCCCAGGATCTCAAACTATCTCTCCAAATTTCATCTAAATCGGTTTAGTAGATCCATAGATTACCCTCTACAATCTCACAAACTTCGCCTGCGTGAGCTACACGATTGTGACTGTTTCATTTTTTGCAGTTCTGGCGGGATATTGCAAATTATTATCCAAACATAGCTTTCCACCCGCGTCTTTATTCGCGTAGACTACAAAATTTGTCAAGAGTCTGAGGCTTGTTGTCATAGACTCGTGACTTAAAAAAACCCACTGAAAAAAGGTTGGAACAGTTAAATCAGGCGGTTTTACCGGCCAGAGTAAGTCCGGATAATGCAGCCCTCAGAATTTCAGTTGTGCCACGTGCTGTAAGCGCCGTTGCTCTATCCTGTTGGAACCACATGTTCTCAGTTCCACTTTAATATTTTATTATTTATAGGCTCACGTAATACAATTATCTCACCTGATGGTAATATAGTGGTAAAAATAATATATATAAATATATATTTATTCATTTTAAAGCTAGAGAAAGACTTTGAAAAAAAGAACCTCGTTGACCACAGTAGTCGTTTGGCGGCCCGATGACGCTTCCAGCGTAAACATCACACCATTTTTTTTGCCTTTGGTTGTGCTCTAGCATACTGCGCTATCACGGGGAAACAGCGCAGTTATGTGGGACTCTAACCATGCAGTAACTTTGAGCGGGTGTAATGACTCTTCCTGGATTATACGCGTATTTTCTGTACCACAGAGATGATAGTTTTGCTTACTCACATATTCACAGCGCTTGCTCATGCTGATTTTCGATGAAAAGTTGTCTTCCTCGTGGTCGTGATTTAGATTGTCTCGCCGTTGCACCCACGTGGACGTTACCAGCTATATTTTGTATATGTTTACTTCACAAATGTCGAAGCAGAATTGTCGAAGAAAACATTATAGCATCTTCCGAGAAAGTGATGATTTTTGTGCCATTCTGTACAGTCTAGACATGCATATTCCAATTAGTTTGCGCTAACAAAGTCGTCAACAGGAAGTAAGAATTTAATTATGCACTTTTTTGGCTCATGATCTGAGGGTCTAAATGTCCAACAGAGCGAAACGTCTAAATATCTGATGGTCTGTATAGCAGAACGTTTAAACCTATAGCAAAAAGTCATTTTTAAAATGTGTACACTCATGATAGAAATTAAAAGTCATTTTTAAATTATTGTATACCACATTGTCTGGTGCCAAAATGACCAGGCCGCTAGTCTAGTACTGGCTCTACAGGCAACGTAGAACTGCCCGTGTGAGATGCAATCTTTCCTTAAATCTATGCCTGCCACCCTTAATGACTGACCCTGACATTTATTTTTGGTCATTGCAAAGCAGACCTTAAGGAGGAATTGTAATCATTTAAACTCAAAGACATAGTCAGAGGGTGGGTATCAGTGATATTAATAAATAAGTGGTAAATAAGGTATGAAAACTGATCCCCCCGAGCACATCCAGTAGGTAATCATTCATACAAACTTTAACACCCTTACCATTAAATGAATCTAAAGAAACAAGACACCAGGTATCTTTTTCACGATCTTTAGCAATCATATTGCTCTACTAGCTATTTCATAGCTCTCTTAGCTATCTCAATTGCTCTACTCGCACATCTCCATGATGTCGAGTCAACTCTACTCTGAACTCAGAACTTGTTCACACAGAGATTTACTACTTACTACTTCATCTACAATCTCAATTGGTACTTGAAATTTGAGTGTCTTACTAACACGATCTACGCATAGTAATCAAAATGAGAATAACAAAAACTATTTAAATTTTCGTAATGAGGGCTTGACGATTCGAACGTCATTAACATTAACATGGTGACCTCACCTCTCGCATGACTATGTGAGTTTACTTTCTTTTAACCTCATAACTCATTAGAATCTTTCTATAAATATCGCGTTGTGATTCTAATGAGTTATGAGGTTAAAAGAAAGTAAACTCACATAGTCATGCGAGAGGTGAGGTCACCATGTTAATGTTAATGACGTTCGAATCGTCAAGCCCTCATTACGAAAATTTAAATAGTTTTTGTTATTCTCATTTTGATTACTATGCGTAGATCGTGTTAGTAAGACACTCAAATTTCAAGTACCAATTGAGATTGTAGATGAAGTAGTAAGTAGTAAATCTCTGTGTGAACAAGTTCTGAGTTCAGAGTAGAGTTGACTCGACATCATGGAGATGTGCGAGTAGAGCAATTGAGATAGCTAAGAGAGCTATGAAATAGCTAGTAGAGCAATATGATTGCTAAAGATCGTGAAAAAGATACCTGGTGTCTTGTTTCTTTAGATTCATTTAATGTGAGAGTAATGACTATCAGTGGTACTTGAACTTTGTAATCACGAAGATTGGGTGCTTTTAGGTACCAAATCGACGATTAAGTTGCTATTTTCTTTAAATTAGAAATAGAATTACTTGTTCCTTGCAATAGTGAACAAGGAGATTTAAACATGTTTGATTGTTTAAAAATGTTTCCTCACTCTAGTGTATGAGTCAGGATTGGACGAGCAAATACTGTTTGAAAATTTTGTATTTTTCAGAAAAACATCCCTTGTATGATGGGAGATTGCCAGGATGGAGTGGACTAAGATGACGTGTGGTGCAACACGAGGTGACCATGAGATGGCATGGAGCAAGGACAAAAAGATGATGCCTGCGGGTGATAGATTTGGGGATCTGTCACCTGAGAGAGGCCCGAGAAGGCGACGTGTGTGTTCCACGTTCGCCTCTCAAAAGGAATTCCGGCCTAGAGAACACCATGTGGTTTTAGTCAGTAGGAGTCTGACAGACCCCTCAGCTTTCCCCAAGGGCTGAGGACATCCATTGAGGATTTCCACATGATTCGATACACTGTTAAAACCTGACAATGAGGAACAGACGAGGACGCCTGTCTCGCAGGATGGTCGTGTCGGGTTTAGTCAATAGTATGGACGTAAAGTCAAATCACAAGCACGCCCCTAGCGGCAATCAAGAGCAACTGCGCATTGGCGCGCTTTTATAAGCACTAGCGTGGTGCAGAATAGGGCAGTTGAGTCAGTTGAGTACTGACAGCCGTAGAGCTAAGACGTCGTAGAATCAGTGTCGATCCGTAATGTTAGTAAGCAAGAATGTAACTTGTGTCTATTTGAATAAACCCAGTGTATCGAATAACTTATGTGATTTTATTTGCACGATTGTACCCACCGACCTGCCCACACACGATGTCTTAACCTAAGGGAATACATCCTGATTTCCCGATGGTTTACATCTATCGGCCAGCCTTGATGCGACATGTATATATGTTAATAAATGATATAGAATGTAAATTAGATTTTAATGTTTGGTAAAAATAAATGTTTTATTAATGTAAACGTAATTTATTCAGATATAACAGTAGTTATACACATAGTACATAAACTTATATTGTGTAAATTATGCAATCAACAATAAAATAAATGCGATCGATAAAATGAAGTCTGACATAAATAAGTAGAAACTATATAAGGATCGTTACTTTTTTAACAAATGTAATTTTTTTGACATGAAATGGTTCCATTTTCGATCTACTTCGATTTTCGATCAATTTCGATCACTCAAGATAGTCAGGATACAACACTATTTTTATGTAACTGTAAAGTGACAACCCCCCAAATGTTTATTTTACGACTTCAAAAATAATGAGGTTCTCAATTCGACTGTATGTATTTTTTATTTTTTGTATGTTGGTTCCACAATTACTCCGCCGATTGTGGACCCACGCGGCTTCGCTTCCGTCAACTGGCTACCTACCTGCCCATCTACCGTACCTACCCTAAATACATGATTGTTCCGTAACTAAAATCGTTTACGCAGCGCACGCAACGGAAGCTCTCAAAAAGGAATATTTTTTTCCGTTTTCGCAACATTTTTCATTTATGCTCCGCCCCTCTTGGATGTAGCGTGATGTTATATAACCTATGACCTTCCTCGATAAATGGACTATCCAACACAAAAAGATTTTTTCAATTCCAACCAGTAATTCCTGAGATTAGCGCGTTCAAACAAACAAACTCTTCAGCTTTATGATATTAGTATAGATTATATAGTATAGATAGATTACTTGTCTAGGGCTTGTCTTATCTGGGATTTTCTTGGCAAGAGAACAGTTCAAAAGTGCTTTAATGTGTTTAAATGATGTAAGAGTTTGAGTTAGCCGGATCTGCTCCGGATGGATGTAATGGCGACAGGTCACTGGAACAACTTGCGACCCACGGATGCCCCTCAAGTTAACGGGTAAAATTTTGCAAGTCCGTGATTAGACCTGTCGTACTGTATGGATCAGAATGTTGGGCTGTGAAAAAGATAGATGAAAAGAGATTGCATGTAGCAGAGATGAGAATGTTGAGATGGATGTGCGCAGTGACGAGACTGGATAAAGTGAGAAATGAGTATATTAGTAGTAAGTTTGAAAGTAGCGCCAGTGACAGAAAAGTTGAAAGGAAACCGTTTGTCTTGGTATGGTCATCTGATGAGGAGGGATGAAAAGAATGTTACTAAAAGAGTTATGAATATAAATGTGGATGGATGGAGAGGGAGGGGACGGCCAAAGAAAAGATGGATGGACTGTGTGAGGAGTGATATGAAAGAAAAGGGAGTCAGTGATAGCGTGACGGGGGACAGGACGGTATGGAAGAAGAAAACGTGTTGCGCTAACCCCAAGTAACATGGGACGGCAGATGATGAGTTTGAGTCAGCCACCTAAACTCAAACCAGAGTTTGCGTGGCTAACTCATACCCGGTAGACTATTTTTCATAATATAGTACTATAGTATTATATGATCAGTGATATAGGTAATTTTTTCCCAGTGTTATTACTACTGCTGTTATCATTAGTGTGTCAATTTTCATTCAAACGTAATATTAAGAATGAAGGTCTAGGTACAGTTTGACACAATACCGATTGTATCGAGTTTCGGACAAAGTACGAGATTTAGGCCAACGACCCTGCCCTAAGACCGGACCTCGTCAGTTTGTGTTCTATTGTAATTGCTTTAATTTCAATGATCGAAGTATGCAATAATGAACTTGAACTTTTCTCTATGAAAGTTGGCCTTTTTTAGGGTTCCGTATTCAAAGGGTATAAACTGGACCCTATTACTCAGACACCGAGATCCGTCTGTCTGTTTGTCTGTCCATCGACAGATGGACAGACAGGCCGTTCATGAGATACAGCCTAGTGACAACTAGGCTGTATCTCATGAACGGTGATAGCTAGGCAGTTGAAATTTTCAAATCAAATCAAATCAAAATATTTATTTGCCAGAAAATACATGGTTTAACAAGGAAAGATCTTAAAGCCTTAAAGTTATAGTATTCTGCCTGCAAGCAAGCGTGCAAATTTTGTTCAGTAATAAAGTCATTAAGTATTTAGACATCATACCCAAAACACGATTTTAAACATTAGATAAAAGAAAAAACAACTAGACCAAAACAACATTGATGCATTGCTATACTTTCAATTGTCAGATTATACAATTTAAATAAATCAGAAAGTCCAAAAATTAAAATTAGAAATGCCAATAATTAAAATTAAATGTCAATCAAATGTATTTAAAAGTCAATAACTAAAATTCCAATAATTTCAATTGTCAGATTATAAACTCGACTATAATTTTAAAAAATATTTAGATGACGGTAAAATAAATTAACATGTCAATAATTAAAATTAAAAAAAAAAATGTCAATCAAATAAATAAAAATGTCAATCAAATAAATAAAAATGTCAACAACTGAAATTAAAAATGTCAATCTAATTAAAATGTTTGTTTACAATGCCGATTTAACAATTAATCAATATATATATTCATGTATGTTATTACAATTATCATTTCAATATTACTCATGTAATAAAATAAATTATTCATTATTTATATTCCTAACAATAATTATGTCTATGCTCTATAAATTCGTTAAGGCTATAGAAACAACTATTTTGTAGCCAGTCTGTCAATTTGATTTTAAAAACATTACCCTTCAATAATTTTAAAATCATTTGGTATGTTATAATAAATCAATATACACATAATATACACATTTTTCTTGTATATACCTTTATGACCAGACGGGTGGTATAATAGGTTGCGAAACTTAGCCCTTTTTTGTCTTGGCACAACTTCGCTATGTTGCATAAAATAATTCATGTGTTTCTTTGTAAAGATGCAGATGTCTCGTATGTACATACAGGGCAGTGGAAGAATTTTACATTTTTTAAAGAGAGGTTTACAGCTATCTAAAAACCATGCCTTGTTTATGACCCGGATGCAACGTTTCTGGAGCTTAAAAACTCTGTCCGTATCGGTCGAGTTACCCCACATGATAAGTCCATAGCTTAGAATGGATGAGACATAGCCATGGTAAGCTGAAAGAGCAGCTTCTACAGAAACATTTTGTCGTAGCTTTTTTAAAGCAAACACAAACCTATCAAGTTTCTGACATATATGTTCCACATGGCTTTTCCAATTGAGATTTTTGTCTATAATAATACCTAAAAATTTTATTTCATCCACTTGTTGTACTTTTTCATCTTTATACCTAATATCTAAAGTAGTTTGTTTAGTATTATACGAGTTAAATTCTATTAATTTGGTCTTACTAACATTTATATTTAAGTCATTATTTGCCATCCACCTAATTATATCTGACAAGGTTTTTTCAGTAACAGATTTGTGATTGATTTTATCCTGACACTTTAATATAACTGTTGTATCATCTGCAAAAAGAATACATTTCTGCTTAATGGCCTCCGGAAGATCATTTATGTAGAGTAAGAAAAACAAAGGACCGAGAATACTACCCTGAGGCACACCAGACTTATTTATTATTGCTACTGATTTAAATTTCTCTTTAGAGTATATTCTGTCACCATTCTTTACTACTTTGGATATCTCTGTATATTGCTTCCTATTACTTAAATAGCTAGATATCCATTCATATGCCTTGCCCCTTATGCCATAGAAATCTAATTTGTTTAATAGCTTAGCATGATTAACAAAATCAAAGGCCTTACTCATATCTAAGAATAATGACACTGCTGGATTGCCATTGTTAATAGTTTCTGTTACAAGTTTAATCAAGTTGAAGATGGCAAGAGCAGTTGAACACCCTTTACGGAAACCGAACTGCTCCTTGCACAATACCTAATATGCATAGCCTTCTCAAAAATTTTCGATATGATGGGTACTATCGTAATAGGCCGGTAGTTATTTGGGTCTGACTTATTTCCCTTCTTAAATAGTGGTTTTACGATAGACATTTTGAGCTGATCAGGAAAAACACCTTCCAAAAAAGATAGGTTTATAATATGTGCTAGTGGATGACATATAGAGCTAAGATGATGTGTTTCTGTTGCCGCTATAACAACAAATAAAACAGAATAAAATAAATATTTAAGTGTATAAATATGTAAGTCCCATACAACAAACATGATATTTTTGCCGTTTTTTGCGATAATGGTACGGAACCCTCCGTGCACGAGTCCAACTCGCACTTGGCCGGTTTTTATTTTTCTACAAAGTAGCAGTGTCAGGCCAAAAGTCTCCAATATCACAGTTCGTCAGTCAGCTTAATGACAATCGATGGTCAGGATCAAGATTTATTGTATTAGGAATATAAATATGGTTCGCCATCATCAACTTTGATTTTGAATCGCGCCCGAGAAATATCTGTAAAATGGATACTTGTAGAGTTATTCTGCAATACCTCACAAAATTTCAGTTCACTTCAAGGTCACTAAAGATCACAAGTTCCCTGTGAAAACTGTGAGCACGAAGTGGGCTGTCATACCAATTGCGTAAAGAGATTGACAGCTTCCTTCATGCACTTTTTACCTTAGTTATCACGCTAAGATCTTTATAGAATAACACTAATAGACCGGCTGATATAGACGGGAACCACACCCATCGAACGAGGAACGAACGCCTGCGAACGAACGAGAATGTGTGCGTAAAAGTGAGTGCACAATGCAGGTATGTAAGTCGGCGCGCCGGTAAAAGCGAGCAAGCGTGCGGTGATGCCCATCCGTTATTCGAATTAGGCATTCAAATTTTAAAATCTGTCTTAGCAACCGGGTTAATTAGGCCGGTAAAGAAATTACCATTGTACCAACTTATATTTCTTAATGGATATCCAATAATCTTGAACGTACCGTGCATAAAGCAATAATTATCAAATTCTATCAAGGCTTATACATCAATTTCTCCAGTTTTCTATGCTACTATGTTATTTAAAATTTTAGATAAAAAAGCAATTTTTATTATCAATTAAATTTTATCATCAGAGGTATTGTACAACTAGTTGGATTAACTAGTTGGTTCTGTACAACACTGTATCCTAGTTGTGTTTGGGCTTATTGGAATCGTCATGAGATGAACTTTGGCTATAAATATCATGTTAATTGGAGATACCAAAACTAAAAAGAGAAATTTAAAAAACTTTGTAACAAAAATTCAAATCGACTTCCAGAACAAAAAACTACAAAGCAAAAAATAACTTTCTTTTCCGAAGTCGGTGTCGAAAAACGGAAAAAAATGGGTACAAAAGACACCGACTTCGGAAAAGAAAGTTATTTATTGCTTTGTAGTTTTTTGTTCTGGAAGTCCGTTTGTTTTTTTTTTTAAGAATACATACATACATACATAAACTGACGCCTTTTTCCCATGGGGGTAGGCAGAAACTACAGAACGCCACCTGCTACGATCCTTACATACTTCTTTTGCTTCACTCACATTCATACATCTTGTCATACACACACGCCGGTTATGAGTACTGCGCACCTTGCCTTTCTGAAGAACATCACCTATAAGGTCTATGTATGTCTTCCTAGGGCGTCCCCTCCCGGCGTTTCCATTCACGTCTGCCTTGTAAATACCTTTCGTTAGTCGCCTATCATTCATCCTCTCAACATGGCCAAACCATCTTAACATACTCTTTTCAATTTTAGTCACTACATCTTCTTTTAAACCACAACGTTGTCTTATTACCTCATTCCTCAATCTATCATTTAAGGTTACACCACACATACTTCGCAAGGACCGCATTTCTACTGCATTAATCCTACTTTCATGTCTTTTTTGCCATACCCAACTTTCACTTCCATACATAAGTGTAGGCACCAGCACGCCGTTGTGAACGGCGAGTCGAGCTTCCGGAGACATCGATTTGCTGGTCACAACGGCATGTATAGCACCATTCACTTTATTCCCTGCATTCACTCTCCTTTCCACATCCTCTTCAATCTTTCCATCCCTTGTGAACATACTTCCCAGATATACAAACTCGTTCACTTGCTCCACACTCTTATCATTTATTTTCACTTCGCACTCCGATACATCGTCTTCCCTTTCAAACACCATTACCTTAGTCTTGTTCACATTTATACTCAGCCCTTTAAACTTAAAAGCTTCATTCATCACAGTCACCATGTCTTGCAACTGTTCTGCTGACGATGCAAGTAGAACTTGATCATCTGCATAGAGAAGGCATTTGACAGGCAACTCATTCATCCTCAATCCGCACTCATGCTCTTTCAAACCTATCAGACAACTATCCATGTACAAGTTGAACAGCCACGGTGATGCTACACAGCCCTGTCTAACACCCCTTGAGATTGAAAACCAGTCCGTAAACGCCCCATTAATCCTAATACAAGCACTGGAATCCCTATATAGAGATTTCAGTGCCCGAAACAAGCGCCAGTCCACACCGTACCCGGATAGCGTCGACCACAGTTGATCCCTCCACACACTGTCATAGGCCTTCTCCAAGTCAACGAAAGCACAGTAGACTTTTTTGTGCTTTGCCAGATGTTTTTCAGCTATGCTCCTCAAGGAGAAGATCTGATCCATACAGCCCATTCCCTCTCTAAATCCTGCTTGCACGTCCCATAATTGTTCATCCGTCACTTTTACCACTCTATTTATTAAAACTTTCGCATATAATTTGCCTACAACACTCAAAAGACTAATGCCGCGGTAGTTTTCCCCGAAACATTTTTATTTTATTTTTTTAAGAAGTTTTGTAAAAACGAACTTTATAGTATTGACGACAATCCCATAGCATCACCGTTCCACCTTTTCTTTCCACATATACACACGCAACCTCTTCATCCATTATTTTTTTAATATTATATTTGTAATTATTAAATAATTTTCTGTACGAATTTATTTCGGGTAGTGCTGACCGGGACCGCGGTCTCAGATTCCACCTTTAAATACAATATTATTTTTGAGTAGTATTGTGGGACCACAAGAAAAAAGTTCAATCAAAGTCTGTGTCAAAGTATAACAAACTTTACTGACACAAATTGACACAATTATGACAAATACATTGTACTATAATTCATAACAACCAGCCAGTACCTACGTATTTACTGCAAAGTGGTTCAATATAACCGTAAACCAGTAGGTACCATACACACATAAAGATGCAGTTGAGGTTTTTAGAGTTGACAAGTTATTTTTAATTGGATTGGACCACGAACTCCCAAAAGGTGTTGTGGTCCAACTATTTTTAAAGCTGGACAACTGCCCCTAGTAAAGACCCATGGTCCAACTAGTTGGACAGAGCAGTTGGACCACTGACCCGGAATGAGTAGAAGATATGCAGTACCGACTCCAAATATGTATTAAAATTGGGGTGAAGGCAGTACCTGATAATCTACAGTCTAAACCAGGAAAGTAACAGTGGCCAATCAAAATGGAATCAAAAAAAATATATTGAGAGACTCAATAATAAAACTACAATACATTACTAAAATATTATGGACTAATTATAACAAGTAAAATTAAAAACTTAAAAAAACCCAGAAACATTTTTATTTTATGCTACATTAGTACATTATGGTACAAGTGTGCAATGTTGGTGATTACCGCTGAGGCGTCATTGAGACCCGAGCCGTAGGTGAGGGTCTTAAGAGAGCCGAGGACGGTAATCATCAATACACACGTGTATCATACGACGTTTTTCAACACACTTGTGAAGAAAATAATACAAAAAAATATTTTTAACAGTAAAAACGAGTTGTGATTTTTTTTCAAAATGGCAGGCAAAATTAATTAATTTTCCTATGCGCGCGCATCTTACAATGGCGATCGGCCATAGACTAAAAGAATTAAATTTCTTTTTATTTTGGCTTATCGTGGATAGAGTTTTAACCACGTACAAAATAGGAAATTTCAATTTTTCTTAATTACAGAGCAAATAAAATTTATATTTGAGTGAAAGTTTTATTTATTAAGCACGTACAAGTTGAAATTAATACGAAGTTGCATGAAATGAGCAAGCAATAGGTACATTAATTTATTTGTTCTATTGAGCACGACCTTTTTTGTTTCGAAACTTATTTAAGAACAAAGCAACTCAACCAATAAATTAAAAAAAAAACTGTATAACTCACTTTGTGAATAATAGTAATGAAAAAGTCACAGTTTGATAACAGGCATCATTATGTGCCTAATTGCGGTGAAATTAGAGCCACTTTATGAGCAAGTGTGTTGAAAAATTTATTTATTAATAGACACGTTTCGATCGACAATCTATTGAACACGTAATTATGTCACCATATCTTGCTAAAACACCCCGATTCAAACTGTAAAACGCCCCAAACTTTTGAATGGCTAAACCAATTTTCATCAAACGTAGCTAAGAACACTCTCGATAAAAACATATTTCAAACAAAAAACGTAATCACAATCGGTTCATCCGTTTAGCAGCTATAATGTCATAGACAGATAGACAAATACACACATCAAACTTAACTTTAACACCTCTCTTTTTCCATCGGAGGTTAAAAAAGGAAGAGGAAAAGAAGTCATGGAACAACGAAAAATTCGTTCCCATCGCAGTCAATGGGAAAAATGCCCAGATCACTGGCAGCATTGCCGCGTTGAATGCAGAATGACACTTTTGCCTAAGAAAGAGCCAGCCCTCTGGTCACGTAAATAGTCGACAAAATGTTTACCGATGTCTCAAAATACTCTATGAGAACTCGGACTCCATAGGCAGGATAAAGGCAGGATAATGATAATATAGATTAAGTTTGTATTCTGACAGCAGTTCCACGAAAGAATTGTATGATGAAGTTAGGTGCCGATGATATGCAAAATAGCATCTAAATGAGACGAGAAGTGATTGACAGTCTCTTTGGTATTCCGGTAAAGGAGAGGTCATCACACCAGGACGTTGACCAGTTGACGACCCTTTTACATAATTATTAGTTTCTGGTTATTGTTTTCAAAACTTTTATTTATATATGATTGTCAAAAAACAATGGAATTATTTAGGTTGAATTAAAGTTCAATTATAATTGTAAGGTCAAGTAATCAGCATTGTCATTCAACGTGTCAGTGCTGCTAGTCTTCTGGGCACCTTTCCGGATGACTGCGATGTGGAGGAGTAGTTACTTCGACCGAATGTACCTTGCTTTAACCACCGACGGAAAAAGAGAGGTGTTATAAGTTTGGAACGGATAAACCAATTTTGATTTAGTTATTTTTGTTTGAAAGGGGACTTTGTCGAGAGGATTCTTAGCTATGTTTGAAGAAAATCTGCTCATTCGTTCATATGTTATGCGATATTCGCCCGACATCGTAGTAAAATTACGCTTTTTCAACCACCGACATAAAAAGAGGGGTGTTATAAGTTTGACGTGTGTTGCTGTGTATCTGTGCATCTGTGTATCTGTGTATCTGGGTATCTGTGTATCTGTGTATCTATGTATCTGCGTATCTGTGTATATGTGTATCTGTGTAGCAGTTTATCTGTGTATCCGTGTATCAGTGCATCTGTGTATCTGTGTATAGACAGACAGACAGACACACAGAGAGTCTTTGTAATAGGGTCCCGTTTTTACCCTTTGGGTACAGAACCCTAATAGCAAACAAGTAATATGTAAAAATTAAAAAACCTCCGACACATTAAATTCGCACGTTATATTTTCTACGGAGCTACCCCAGAACATTTTTTTTAATAAAATTATATCCTTTTTTACAGGTCAATATCAATAACCGACAATTCATTATTTCGTAAAACCTAAATGTTAGTATGCTACACCCATAATTATTATATACATCACGCAAAGAAAGTCAGAAATTAGAACTACAGTAATTGTTACATACATAATTATTTTAAGTTAATAAACTATGTAAACACTTTAACTGTAGTCTTTCATCATCATCATCCTTTCAGCCGAAAGACGTCCAGTGCTGGACATAGGCCTCCCCCAGGCGTCGCCACATTGACCGATTCCGTGCGTCTCGCATCCAGCGCCTTCCCGCAACCTTAACCAGGTCATCGGTCCACCTAGTGGGAGGCCTTCCAACGTATAGTCTTCCGGTTCGCGGTCGCCATTCCAGAACTTTTCGGCCCCATCGGCCATCCGTTCTGCGGGGCAATTTGCCCTGCCCACTGCCACTTAAGTTTGGCAATTCTTCGGGCTATGTCGGTAATCCTGGTTCTCTTGCGGATCTCCACATTTCTGATTCGATCACGCATGGAAACTCTGAGCATAGCCCTCTCTATTGCCCTTTGAGTGACTGTAAGCTTCCTGATAAGGCCCATTGTATGCGACCACGTCTCAGAGCCATATGTCATCACTGGCAACACACACTGGTCATAGACTTTCGTCTTGAGACACTGTGGTAAGTTGGACGAGAAGATACCGCGCAACTTCCCGAACGCTGCCCAGCCGAGTCGGATTCGACGGTTGACCTCTTTCTCGAAGTTGGCCCTACCCAATTGAATCGTTTGTCCCAGGTAGACATAGTCGCCCACAACTTCGAGTGTAGAGTCTCCGACCTTGATAGGAGTGGGTGTAACATGGGCATTCACCATGACCTTGGTTTTGTCCATGTTCATTTTAAGACCCACTCTTTCGGCAGCTCTACTGAGGTCATCGAGCATTTTACTGAGGCTCTCCATGGTCTCAGCCATGACCACTATGTCGTCGGCAAACCGAAGGTGAGTGATGTACTCGCCATTAACGTTGATGCCAAGCCCTTTCCAATCCAGAACCTTGAAGACATCCCCCAGCGCAGCAGTGAACAGTTTCGGAGAAATTACGTCTCCCAGTCTCACGCCGTGCCGGAGAAGGATTGGTTTCGAGGTCTGATCCTGAAGACGGACTGACATAGTGGCGTTCTTGTACAAACACTTCAACACTTCAATGTACCGGTAGTCGATCTGGCACCGTTGGAGAGGCTGCAGTACAGCCCAAGTCTCAATCGAATCGAAGGCTTTCTCGTAGTCCACAAACGCTAAACAGAGAGGCAGGTCTTATTAGAAATAGAATACTCTTCGGTCTTCTGTATAACCTGCCGCAGCGTATGTATTTGGTCTACGGTGCTAAAGCCTTTTCGTAATCCGGCTTGTTCAAATCGTCAAACCTGCGCGCGAGACGATTCGTGATGACGCTTGAAAACAACTTGTAGACATGGCTAAGAAGTGAGACGGGCCTATAGTTCTTCAGCCGGGCATTGTCGCCCTTCTTGAAAAAGAGTACCACCACACCCCTGCACCATGCCTGTGGCGTTTTGCCCTCGAGTATGACGGAATCAAACAGCTTCTGAAGGGCCTTAAGGACCGGTTTTCCACCCGCCTTCAGGGGTTCAGCCGTGATTCCGTCATCACCCGGCGCCTTGTTGTTTTAAGCTGTTTCAGAGCCATCCTAATCTCGTACAGGCTGACGTCCGGAATATCTTCGGTATAGTGTCGGGTCAATCTAGCTCTTGGGTCATTTGCTAGACTCGCAACGGGCTTGCTGATTGATGTGTACAACTAACCATAGAATGTCTCGATCTCCCTCAGAAGCTCCGGTTTGGCGGATACGATCCTGCCATCGTCGATCTTCAGTTTCGTGAGCTGGCTCTGCCCAATAGCCAGATCCCTTGAAAAAACCTTGGAGCCTTTATTTTGCTCAATCGCGTCTTTAATACGCTCGGTATTAAAGCGGCGGAGGTCTCTTTTCAAGGATTTAGAGATCTGTCTATTGAGCTGCCGGTATTTGCACGCCTCATCTGAAGACTGCAGGATCATCTCACGCCTCTCCTTCATAAGCTTGAGGGTATGATCAGAGAGCTTTTTCTTTCTATCTGTACGACGGGTCTTGAAAAACTTAGACCCGACCGTATGGGCAGCTTCCACGAACCCGTCGGCGTAGTCGTCCACGGAGCTCCCTAGGCACTCGAAACGATTCTGGAGTTCGAGCTGAAAGCTCTCGGGGTTTTGGACCTGGATCTGTGCTGGACAGAGCGTGGACTTCATCAGTCGAGACCTTTCAAGCTTAATATTAATGTTCAATGTGCCTCTTACCATGCGGTGATCGCTCCCGGTTTTTACCGAATTGAGAACAGAGACATCATTGAACATTTGCTTCTTGGTTGACATGATGAAGTGATCTCATTTTTTGTTGCACCATCGGGGCTCTGCCAAGTCCATTTCCTGTGTTCACGCTTTTTGAAGAAGGAGTTCATCATAAAGAGGCCCTCCTTCTCCATAAAACTGGCTAGTAGGTGACCCCGGTGATTCCGTCGTCCAACTCCAAATTGCCCCACTTGCAGCTCATCCTCGTCTCGTTTGCCCAGTTTCGCGTTGAAGTCCCCCATGACAAAGGTGAAGTGAGTTTTGAAACCATGCATGGCTCTGGAGATATCCTCATACATGGTCTCTACCTCGTCGTCGGGGTGTGCCGAGGTTGGGGCGTAGACCTGTATGACCTTCAGCGAATATCTTGAGGACATTCTGAGTATAAGGCACGCCACCCTGGTCGACACACTCTCGATCTTCACCACGTTGTTCACAAGGGACTTGTGGACGATAAACCCTACACCACCCTGGGACTGCCGGTCACCCTCTCGGAAATAGAGCAGGTTACCGGATTTGAGGATTATCGAGTCCTCCCCCTCTCTTCGGACTTCAGATAACCCATTGCAACCTGCTCAATTCCTCTTCGAGTTTGGTGATCTTCTCGTCGGTCCGAAGTGTGTGCGTGTTGTACGTTGCCAGGTACCGTCGTCGGTAATTCTTTGGGTAGCTGGATCTCGTCCGGAGATTCTTGGCACCCCTTGCCATGCCGTAACCTCGACCGCTACCGTAGTCGAGGGTAGGCAGGCTGCCGGGCACTAGGGGCCATTTTTTATTTGTGCTATTCATGGGGGGGTTTTTGCCATAATCGCCACGCTAGGCAGGCGGGTTGGCGATCGCAGTATGGTTGTTGTAGAAGCACAGAGAACGCTGCTGCCCATTCTCTGGTTTGTCTCTTAGTCGCCTCTTACGACACCCACGGGAAGACATGGGATGGTGAAATTCTTTACGTCCGGCACCATACTGTAGTCTTTAGTAATAGATAAAGGGTTTAATGTCTACTATATTAAAATATTCATTAACACTAAAGCATAATCTGATATCAAGATTACAAAAGATTTGAGTGAAATGGCGTAACGTCAGCTGAAAATTAAACTACGATAAATATTGCAAAAATCGAAACATTGAACATATATATCACTGAACACAATCATTATATTACTTTTTAGGGTTCCGTACCCAAAGGGTAAAAACGGGACCCTATTACTAAGACTTCGCGATCCGTCTGTCTGTCTGTCTGTCTGTCCGTCTGTCACCAGGCTGTATCTCATGAACCGTAACAGCTAGACAGTTGAAATTTTCACAGATGATGTATTTTTATTGCCGTTATAACAAAAAATACTAAAAACAGAATAAAATTAATATTTAAGGGGGGCTCCCATACAACAAACGTGTTTTTTTTGCCGTTTTTTGCGATAATAGTACGGAACCCTTCGTGCGCGAGTCCGACTCGCACTTGGTCAGTTTTTTCTTCTTACGCGACTTACAAACGTTGGCGGTTTCCCGACGCGAGTACGAGGCTTGTTATTTGCTTTTTAGAGGTTTTTGTGTCGGAGGTTTTTTTTTGGAATTTGTAAGTAGGTAGTAAGGTTTAGTATAAGTTAGTATAGTTTAGTATAAATTATTTAAGTATTAAATTCTCTCACAGTGTGGAGACCTGTGTGCCAGCAGCGGGAACATTAAAAGGCTGATGATGATATTGATGATGATTTAAGTATTTACTGGTAAAACGAGGTCAAATTGATTAATTTTGAAATTAAAATTGACGTAACTACTTCAATGATATTTTGAAATATTTGAAAAAACGCAGTGTTGGCGACTTTACAAAAAGTTTTATATATTTTTTTTTTTTGGTAGAAGATTAAAAATAGGGTTACTTTGTTACCCCATTGTTTTTCAGTGCAAAATAACCCCAATTAACAATATATTTTAATGCATTCACACTGTACAATTTAAAATATTTTTTCTGCAACAAGTAAACGTATTCTTGCGCTGAGGTTGATGCAAAACATGGCTGACATGTCAATGTTGCAAACTTTAAAAAGAAAATTGAGGTCCATTCCGTTTTCACGGAGTTAGTTAGCTTTAAAAACCTAAAAAATAAAGTTTTCATCAAAGTTGCCCCAGATATCAATGTAACCCCGTTCTACGGTACCTACAAATTAAATTTGCAAAAAATAAATATGAAAGGGTACATTCGTTAAATCATAATATGTAAACGTTAATATCCGGTTCCGAAATCAATTGTTTGTTTAATATTTTTGACACATTGGCTTCTCTATCGAAAAAGGACCAAGAGTTTCCCCGTTTTCCACATAAAACAAACACTGACAGCTTATATCAGCTATTGACGATAAGCTAATCCCTCGTAATGTCTAATAGATACGGTACATAATGCTTAAACCACTGTGTACGTAACCAATTATGATGATTTATTCTTATTTGTAATAAGATGTTTGCTCTTGTCAGATTTTTAGAATACTCGAGGTGTTATAGATGATGGTTGATGTAACATAAACGCTTCCACAGAGCCTAAAAACCACTGTATTTAATCAGTGCGTCCTACTTCTTATGACTTACGGGACACGCCGATACGTGGACACTCACGGTACGGCTGGTCCGTCAGCTTAAGGTCACTCAGCGAGCTATGGAAAGGGCTATGTTGAAGTCTATCTGAGGAATTGAATCCGGAACGAGGTAATCCGGCAGAAAACCAAAGTTGTTGTCACAGCTCAGAGAGTAATTAAGCTGAAGTGGCAATGGGCCGGTCATATTAGCCGTAGAACTGATGACCGTTGAGGTAAGCGAGTTCTTGAGTGGAGA
This sequence comes from Orthosia incerta, assembly GCA_948252205.1. Classification (NCBI taxonomy): domain Eukaryota; kingdom Metazoa; phylum Arthropoda; class Insecta; order Lepidoptera; family Noctuidae; genus Orthosia; species Orthosia incerta. Next base: position 26,851,399 of record OX411746.1, read on the forward strand.
CCACGAACTAGCAAACGTAAGGTAGGATGCCTTAGGCTAGGTGGAGCAAAGATCTTCGCAGCTTGGCTGGTACCAGCTGGATGAGAGTTACCGAAGTTCGTAGCAAATAGCTTGCAATTGGAGAGGTCTAGGAGCTCCAGCAGTGGAATGCTGAAGGCTAATGATGAATCATAATGCAAGTAACTATAATGATGAGTAGCGTAGGTAAATAAATAAAAAATCGATCAGATTATGTATATTTCAGAAGCTAAAGTCAGATCACACTGAAACGCGACGCGATACATTTTTCGATAAGAAAATTCGATTATACCACGTCGAATTTAAAATTCGAATCTATTAACGTGAGATGACCCTATGGCGAGTCAATACTTGGCTATTTACACACAGGTCAGCAATAAGCCCAACCATTACCGATATGTCTGAGCTTATTGCTGACCTATGTTTCCTGGGCATCTATTCAACTCTGTAACTTGTTATAATGACGTCACCGTATGAAAGAAAGAAAGAAAACAATTTTATTTGGCACACACGGATACACACAAATAAACGGGAACTTAATTTTAAAAACAATTACATACATATTGTGAGGTTGAAAGACGGCTAAATCGCTGTTGAGATGACTATAATACTAATAGAAATTTATGGAACTGATGAGGTTTGATATCTGAAGACAACAATACCCACTGAAAACCGACATATCCAGCTCTTTACAAAGTTGATACCGCCATCTATCGGTCTCACAAGAAAGCTACCTTGTGACGTCACTCGAGGAACTCCTCCAACTATTGACGCACATAAAGCTAGCATTATTTATTCAGTAAAATAAAAATCAAAAAGGATACTTACTTATTTGTAAACAGTAATTACTTTTCTCAAGTACAGTCACGAGCATAAATATGTTACAATTATGCATTATTCAAAATATTCAAATGTGATTTTCTCTTAAACTATTCATTCATTTCGTCTAGTAGACACGAACTTTACGATGTCAAACTATTATGCTCTTATATCGAAGATATTATACCATATTAGATACGAGCCGCACCGGACCGATAGATGTGGCGACACTTAGGGTAGGCGTATGCCCAGCAGTGGACATCTTTCGGCTGAAATGAGGACGATGATGATGATTATAATATTTTATTTCAAGAGATAATTAAAGTGAGATGTTTATGTTGGTGACCGTACGTGTCCTTGGATAACCCGTATGCGTCATAGCCTGCTCTTGTTTTTTATTATTTTCTTAGAAACGAATGAGTTGATTATGTTGCCAATTTTTGTTTCCGTTCGTCAATTCTTAGTAGTTGGTGACATTATAACCACATACTTATAAATTTTTGGGTAATACGCCAAAATACGTATGAGTGGTGACTCAATGTTATCTAGCAGCCACATATATTACGTCTGTATTTCCCGAAGACTTGGCTAGAGGTGCCTTTAATACACCCACTTTCGCTAATTATATTAAAGTATTATTAGGGTTCCGTACCCAACGGATAAAACGGGACCCTATTACTAAGACTCCGTGGTCCTTCTGTCTGTCTGTCTGTCACCAGGCTGTATCTCATGAACCGTGATAGCTAGACAGTTGAAATTTTCACAGATGATGTATTTCTATTGCCGATATAACAACAAAATTAAATACAAAAAAAATAAAAATTAAGTGGGACTCCCATACAACAAACGTGATTTTTTGCCGTTTTTTGCGATAATGGTACGGAACCCTTCGTGCGCGAGTCCGACTCGCACTTGGCCGGTTTTTTATATTTATTTATATAATTGACGGTTGGCGCAGTGGTTGAGCGATTGACTGCTGCGCTGCGTGTCGCGGGTTCCATTCCCGCACGGAACAAATATTTGTATGACCTACAAATACTTGTTCTGGCTCTGGGTTTTTTTGTATGTGAGTTTATATGTCTGTAAACGATACAGGAGAAACTCCTAGTGTGGGGCAACGTTTTTATAAAAAAGATAAAAAGAAAGATAGAAAAGAATTATACTTCAATTCACACCAGAATATACAGGATCAAAAGTCACTTAAAACTAAAAAATATACAACAGGTGGCCTTATCGCATGCCGCGATCTCTTCCATGCAACCTGGAATGGACAGTGATTGCCTGGTCATGACATAGGGTTGTCAGAGTTGCAACTATATTAACAATGAATATAAAGATATAATAATACTTAATAAAAAACACAAATATGTATATTAAATGCTATATAATAGATAAATACATACAAACTTAATATAGCAGTGAAAATAAATGACGTACGAAAATCATAGACAAAAAGTATATCAAAAAACTAAGAGCACGATTACAGAGATATGTAATGTTCCTTGAGGAGTTTTTTAAACATAAAATTGAGTCAGGCAATGCATTCCACAGATGAGCAGCCTGGACAGTAAAAGATTAATTATCCATAAAAGTTGTGGAATGCATTAGCATTTTAAGTCGCAAGTTAACTGATGACCTTAGAGATTTCATGTCAGAATCGCAGATAAACTGAAAACGATCCTTGCGGTAAAAAGGGGTGGAAAGAGTAAAGAGCACATTAAACAAAAGAGAAAGAATATGAGTAATTCGGTGAAGGCGAATTGGCAACCACAATGAGCTTTACACAGAATTCGGAAACATGGTCATAATTGCGCAAACCGAATATGCAAACACCTTTTTCAAAACATTTTGAAGCCGCTCAAGCCGCTTAATAGAGGGCAAGCGTACTGCCATTAACGGGAAAAAATCCAGGCTCTGGGCTTCTACTGACAAAAACCAAATGGCACTTTGCCCGGGAACCGAACCCCGGACATCATGCTTCTCAACAGCGGTTGCAATCACTAGACCAACTTGTCTAACTAGTCTTAAGTATTGCAAAATTTATCAATCTTATTTTTATATAAAGGATGCACACATCTTGCTTAAGTACTGAAAATTTGTCAATCTTATTTTTATATCACATCTTGCTTAAGTACCTAATATTTTATAAATACCTAGGTACAATGTTTTTAGTCATCTTTTGTATTGATTACTGTCCATGTGGTGTGAAGGTGATAGGTAAATAGCAAGTAGGTACAACATTTTTATTAAACTTAAGTTCATCATCATCATATCAGCCGAAAGACGTCCACTGCTGGACATAGGCCTCCCCCAAGCGTCGCCACACTGACCGGTCCCGCGCGTCCCGCAACCAGCGGATCCCCGCAACCTTCACCAGGTCATCGGTCCACCTGGTGGGAGGCCTTCCAGCGCAACGTCTTCCGGTTCGCGGTCGCCACTCCAGAAACCTTTCTGCCCCATCGGCCATCCGTTATGCGAGCAATGTGTCCTGCCCACTGCCACTTAAGTTTGGCAATTCTTCGGGCTATGTCGGTTACCCTGGTTCTCTTGCGGATCTCTAAATTTCTGATTCGATCACGCAAGGAAACTCCGAGCATAGCCCTCTCCATTGCCCTTTGGGTGACTTTAAGCTTTCTGATGAGGCCCATTGTAAGCGACCATGTCTCAGAGCCATATGTCATCACTGGCAACACACACTGGTCATAGACTTTCGTCTTGAGACACTGTAAGTTGGACGAGAAAATACCGCGCAACTTCCCGAACGCTGCCCAGCCGAGTCGGATTCGACGGTTGACCTCTTTCTCGAAGTTGGCCCTACCCAACTGGATCGTTTGTCCCAGGTAGACATAGTCGTCCACAACTTCGAGTGTAGAGTCTCCGACCTTGATAGGAGTGGGTGTAACATAGGCATTCAACATCACCTTGGTTTTGTCCATGTTCATCCTAAGACCCACTCTTTCGGAAGCTCTACTGAGGTCATCAAGCATTGTACTGTTGTATAGTGTGTAGTGGTTATGGCTGAGACCATGGAGGACCTCTCCATGGTCTCAGCCATAACCACTATATAACTTAAGTTCTGTTGAAGGTCTTTAATACCCGACTACGGCGAAGCAAAAGGGCGGGGTATGTTTTTGACCGGTATGTGTAAAACTACTATCCTAAACTACTTATATAATTTGATAAATGAGGTGCCGAGCGTCTTGTTTGTCCGCTGGTTATAGGCATTTTAAATTGAATATGTTGCCCTCTAGTGGGCACGAAGTCAAGAACAAAATAATAGTTTGCAGAATGTTTTCATTTGTTACGGTAGTTGGCATACGGCCACGGTCATATACTGAACACCACTATTAAATACAATAAAATATTTATTACATGTAAGTTGTTTATTTAATACCTGATATATATCTTAATAATGCGTATTTTCGTGGTAATAAAAGGTAAAAAGAGAAAAATAAACGTCTTTTTAACTAAAACTTAAACCGGCTTCCAATATAAAACACTAAACAGTGACAAATAACTTTCTTTTCGGAAGTCGGTTCTAAAAATAAAAAAAAAATAGGCAGGTACCAAAGACACCGACTGCCGAAATGCAAGTTATTTTTCGCTTTGTAGTGTTTTGTTTTGGAAGTCGGTTTAATTTTTTATTTAAAAGTTTTTTATGATTGAATACCGCCATCAAAGCAATATATATTGTGTTTCAACTCTCACTCAAGATCAAATGCTTTTAAAATATTAATTTTATAATTTCTTTAGGAGGGCTTGGGGAAGACCTAGGAGCAGTGGACGTCTTTCAAATGACGATGATGATTTCTTTAGTAACCTAAGTTCCGTCCAAATTTTTGTATCAGGGTCATAAAGCCGGTCCCAGAGTTCCTTTAGACACAGGGAAAAGATTGCAACCATTTTGTAAGATCTTGTACACAATTTTGCACATGTCATATCCGAGATGCGGTCAAGCTTTAATGACTATGAATGTGCGTAACAAAAGAACGAATCTACAAAAGTTTTGTTACTTTTACTTATTATTTTATGCTCATGTAATACGTAGCGTCAACCGCTTTAGGCGTTGTATGTTTGGCTAATTTTGTCCGGGCCACGGGGTCTCATTGCTAGTAAAGAAAATTTGGTTCATATAAATCTCACTAGATGGCGCGACATGTACACACAATTCAATAGAATATAATAATTGTGTGTAAAATTAACATTTTCTGGAATTGAACATAAAAATTGTATGTTCTTGTTTAATCAACTCTCCTAAGTACAAAATTATGGAATATTGGGCTCTTAATTCACATTTAAGATTATTTTAACGGATCATTTAAAATTGATGCCAGAGATGGCCCATTTTTTAATTTCTGAGGCATTCCACCCGATTTTTTAAATTTGCATTGTAACACATTTTGGTGCAAAAAGACTGTAAAAACGTGCAAAAAAAATACTATAAAACGAACCTTCAATGTATTTAAAGAAAAAAATATTTACGAACCTAGTAAACCCTTTTACTTGCAAGTCGCTACTAACACCATCTATTGCCGTGAAACGGGATCGAACGCGATTGATGTACTTACAAAAATAACAAGATTAATCAGATGAAAAACGTTAGTTACGACGGCACGGTTTCTTTGTATGGGATGAGGCATCTGTATGCTAGTATTATATTATCTGTGTCCGGGCCTTATCATTGAATGCCGCTGTTTACTGTTACCGACTGCGGGAGGGTAATGTTTTTCGAGCGTATGTATGTATGTATGTCCATTTCAATAGCACGCTCTACAGACCAAATGGCTTGACGGATTATGACACATGAGGTGTTGTTAGATTTGTCTCAATTGTGGGAGTGACATAGGCTATATATTTTTTTAAATAGCGCCCTCCCTAAAAAAAAGAGGTCACATCCATCCATAATTTCGCATGTATAATATAATTGAGATGCCCAGTACCATGCCTTATACTACTTCCCCAAAGCTTGAGGAGAGACTTGTGTCCCAGCAGTGGTAATATTAAAGGTGGTATGGTAGACGTTACATGATTCGGTCATTCGTTACTTCAGGCTGCACGACAGTCATTCAAATTTGTTTGACCCGAAATTTGTACGGCATCGTCGGTGGCAATTTTTGGAGCACTTAAGTCAGGTCAGGTCGCCGTGCAGGCCCTAAAACGCAGTAAGAGGTTTATTTACGTTTTTTAGTTAAATAGTGAATTTTAACGGGCATGCTATAAGGAACACATTGGACTTACCTAGTTTTTATATTCGATGATTTACACGATCATAAAACCAATTTTTTTAATGCAGTAACTCAACATCGCATGTCAAAATATAATGTAAAACTAACTAAAATGCAGTTAAAGCAGTTACGTCAACAACGACCCGTCACTTCACCAAGTTAAACGCAGTAAATATCTTTATTACCACATAAAATCTGTAAACTACACCTAAAAAAACATTTAGGCATATGAACTAAAACGCAGTAAGCAGCTTTTGTACCAACAATTTTAGTACTGCAAGATTGATCATTGATTTATTTAATATGAATTACAGATTAAAATGCAGCAAAATGCTTGAATGTGGTACATTATTCAGTGTTAGTCAAATAGTTTTATTAAGTGAAAACCAACTTAGTTGCAGTACGTAAATTATTTACTGCATTATAGTCGGCATTATTCTAAAGTTGAAAAATAACTATATGCTAATTAAATAGAAGTATGACTCACTGTTACTACATTATAATTAGTACAGTGAACAATGATACTAAATTTCACTGCAGTCAAGATCATACATTACTGCGTTCTAGTCAGGATCCGTCTCTAAATCAATCGCGTGTCGAACGCTACGGAAGGCTAGGAATTCACGGAGCAGTTTTAACCGCTGCGGTTGCGGGACCGCAACACTCGTACGAAAAATAAATACACGGAAATGTAGCTAGCAAAGAACAATGGCCACGCTCCTAACATAATTGCACTAGTAAAATTTTACAAAACGTCCTTTGATGAAACAAACGTTGTTGCATGGGTGCGTACCATTTGACATAATAACTAAAATTCTTACGATAACATGACCTAGTTACATTTAATATATATTTTTTTTAGTATAACGATCAAATGATAATAATAATAATAATAATAAATGTATGATTGCTTTACATGCAGTCATGCATGTAAAGCAAGGGGAGATTATGGAATCCGAGGGAATTCAACTCTCTGATTCCATACACCTTAGACACCTCTCCTCGACCGAAACTTACAAGTATTTGGGTATGTCGGAAGCGTTGGGCATCAACAGTACTGACATGAAGCAACTGCTGAAGGAGCGTTTCTTTGGCCGCCTGAAAAAGGTATTAAATAGCCTTTTGTCGGGCGGCAATAAGGTGCGCGCCTTCAACAGTTGGGTCATGCCGGTTTTGATGTACTCTTTCGGCATACTCAAATGGACTCAGACCGAGCTTGACGCCCTCGATAGGAGGGTCCGGACACTGCTGACTGCAAACCGAATGCATCACCCACGATCATCGGTGATGAGACTGTACATCCCGCGGAAGTGTGGGGGTCGAGGCTTTCTAAACGCCAAGACTCTTCACAACCGCGAGGTGTGCAGCCTCAGAGAATACTTTTCAAAAGCTGAAGTGGGTATGCACCGGGATGTGGTCGCAGTGGACAAGGGACTCACCCCGTTGTCCATGGCTAAAGAGAACTGGCGCAAGCCTGTAATACTATCGACTGATGAACGCAAAGAGGTATGGCAAGGCAAGGAGCTACACGGGCGCTTCTATCGGGCTATTCATGGGCCCGATGTAGATTTTCCAGCGTCCGTATCCTGGCTACGTTTCGGCGACCTTTTCGGGGAAACTGAAGGTTTTGTCTGTGCAATTATGGACGAAGTTATCCTGACGAATAACTACCGGAGACATATAATGAAGGACGGGACGGTTGACATATGTCGGGCATGCCACCGTCCGGGTGAATCCATCAGACATATTATCTCTGGTTGTTCTCGTCTGGCTAACGGCGAGTACTTACACAGGCATAACCAAGTGGCCAGGATTGTTCACCAGCAACTTGCTTTAAAGTACAATCTAGTGGAATCGGAGGTACCGTATTACAAGTATGTGCCCGACCCAGTTCTCGAAAATGACCATGTCACGTTGTACTGGGATCGGTCTATCATCACTGATAGGACTATTGTTGCCAATAAGCCAGATATAGTGGTGATAGACCGATTAGCGCGCCGCACAATGATAATCGATGTCACCATCCCGCATGACGAGAACCTCGTGAAAGCTGAGAAAGAGAAACAAATCAAGTATCTTGACTTAGCACACGAGGTTGTCGACATGTGGAATGTGGACTCGGCGATCATTGTGCCGATTGTCGTTACGGCCAACGGCCTGATGGCCAAGAGCCTCGACGACCATCTGTCGAGGCTGTCATTGGGCGGTTGGATCAAAGGTCTGATACAGAAGGCAGTACTCCTCGATACGGCTCGTATTGTGAGGAGGTTCCTGTCTCTGGAGCCCTAACCACCGGTAGCTTGGACCCTGTTCCCGATGCCGGCGGACAACCATTATTTTTTATATTTTTAAATGTTTTTTTTTTATGATTTGTTTTTATAAAGAAATATTTAAAAATGTAAATTTAAAATGTGTACATATTTGAATAAACGAAATAATAATAATGCTATGACCGAATTACGACATAAACATCAAGAAACGAGAAAAATGAAGACGACGTCATGTTGACAAGAGCTGCGGCCGCAAGAAAAGCACGCCTACCACCTCCGGCCTCGTCGCCCAGCTCCGCCTCGCCTCCGCCGGAAACCAGCCCCACCGTGAGTGCTGTGACACCGGCCGTGGCAGTTGCGTCGAGCTCTAGCGACGAGTACTTTTCTCCGCCGACGACACCAACACCTGCGCGTCGACGGGGAGGACGCCGGCCGCCGGACCGCTTAGGACCTCGAGGCTTACCGGTCTCTGATAGGGTCCCAGCACCCGGCGGAAGTGTGCAGCGCATGAGATGGACACAATCCATAAACGAAAATGTCATGCGCGCATACTTTGGGGCTACAGAGGGAGGAAACAACCTGACCGCGTACCGTGTCCGGATGCTCTCTTTGTTTCAGGTGCTTGAGCCAGCCGTCAACGTTTCGGCGCATCGACTTTCGGATCAGGTACGGGTCATCCAGCGTAATCGTATGTTGGATGATACTGTGCTTGATCGCCTCCGAACGGAAATGTGTAACCGTGTCACTGCCCCATCGTTGCAGGCCGTGGTGCAACCACAGTCCAACCACGCTGACGAGGATAGTAGTGACAGGGTTACAAACGTAAGTAACCAGTGCAATGAGGAATTGAGGAGTGCTTTGGAGTGTGCTATTCGGGATTATCGCTACATGCCGCTCGAACTTAGGCCACGATTACCTCGTTTGCCCATGCATAACAAAAATAGGGCACTGGTGGCTGTTCTGGATTCGCAGTTGTCAAACTATTTTGATAACTGCGAAGACCTCACTGATGCACATTCGATCATGTACTGCGCGGCTGTAGCGGCATGTCGTGTAGCCCACGTCAAATTTGTAGATGACACAGCTACACGACCGAAACCAGCCGTACCAGCTTGGCAGTGCAGGATCGAACGTCGTATTGGTGGGGCCAGAGCACTCATCGGCAAACTAATTTGTTTCAGGGAGGGCAATAATCGGCCAAGAGTGATGCGCTTTGTGAGACGGGCGTTTTCGGGGACTGATGTCAGCCCCCAAGACTATATATCCCGTGTCACAGAGCGCATCGACTTCCTGAAGCAAAAAGTGTTTGCATGGGCAAACCGTATTCGTAGGTATAGGCGGAGAGTGGAGCGATACACCCAGAATCGTACATTCCAAAGTAATGAAAGGTGGGTTTATCGGGCTTGGGAGCGACCCGACCAAGGTGTGACTGATACGCGCCTGCCGGATGATGACGCTATGTGTTCATTCTGGCGTAGCATCTGGTCGGTGCCTGTCAGTCACACCGAAGGTGAATGGACTCGGGAGGTCGAACGAGCGTGCGATCCAATACAAGAAATGGGGGCTATCACGATCAGCCCCCAAGATATAGCCCGTGCAGTCCGCCCGTTGCCGAACTGGAAATCTCCAGGGCCGGACGGGCTGCACAACTTCTGGATAAAGTGGCTACAAAGGTCGCACGCTCGTTTGGCATCTCAGTACCAGGCAGCCTTGGAGTCTGGTTCGCTACCCAGGTTCCTTACAACAGGAATAACCCACCTGCTCCACAAATCTGGTAGCACCGCGGAACCCAAAAATTATAGACCTATTACATGTTTACCAACGGTCTATAAGGTTCTTACATCCATTTTGAGAGTTAAAATTAATAAACACGTCGACGATAATTCGATCATGTCGGTCTCTCAAAATGGATGTAGGAACGGGTCCCGCGGTACTAAGGAGCTACTCCTTATTGATATGGCCATTAGCCAACAGGTTCGGCGTTCCCGAAAGGATCTGTCGACATGTTGGATAGATTATAAGAAGGCCTATGACTCGGTGCCTCATACATGGCTCATGAGGGTGCTAGAATTGTATAAAATAGATACAACTCTACGCACCTTCCTGATGTCGTGTATGGGGCAATGGAGCACAGTCCTTCGCTATCCAGGATGTCGAAATATCCAGAGGAATAGCGAACCTGTAAGGATCGAGCGAGGTATATTCCAGGGCGATAGTTTGAGTCCACTTTGGTTTTGCCTAGCCCTGAATCCTCTAAGCATGCTGCTGGAGAATTCAGGGCTAGGCTATCGGTTGAAGAGAGGTGGTCAGGTTATATCTCACCTCCTTTACATGGATGATCTGAAGCTCTTTGCCCCCAGCAATCTTCAGCTGATGGAGCTACTGAAAGTAACTGAAACTTTTAGTAACGCCATCAGGATGGAGTTTGGTGTGGACAAATGTGCGGTCATGCATGTAAAGCGAGGGGAGATTGTGGAATCCGTAGGAATTCAACTCGCGGATTCCATAAACCTGAGATCCCTCTCTCCAAACGAAACCTATAAGTATTTGGGTATGTCGGAAGCGTTAGGTATCAGCACTACTGACATGAAGCAATCGTTGAGGGAACGCTTCTTTGGCCGCCTGAAAAAGGTATTCAATAGCCTTCTTTCAGGCGGAAACAGGGTGCGCGCCTTCAACGGTTGGGTCATGCCGGTATTGATGTACTCTTTCGGCATACTCAAATGGACTCAAACGGAACTCGACGCCCTGGATAGGCGGGTCCGTACACTGCTGACTGCAAATCGAATGCATCACCCACGATCGTCAGTCATGAGATTGTATATCCCGCGGAAGTGTGGAGGCCGAGGCTTTTTAAATGCCAAAAACCTCCACAACCGCGAGATATGCAATCTCAGGGAATATTTTCTACACACCGACGTAGGTATGCATCGAGATGTAGTAGCAGTGGACAAGGGACTCACCCCGCTCTCCATGGCGAATGAGAACTGGCGCAAGCCTGTAGTGCTTGAAACTAACGACCGTAGGGAAGTATGGCAGAGTAAGGAGCTTCACGGACGCTTTTTCCGGGCCCTACATGGGTCTGATGTAGACCAAGCAGCGTCCGTAGCCTGGCTGCGTTTCGGTGACCTCTTTGGGGAAACCGAAGGTTTTGTCTGTGCAATTATGGACGAAGTTATCATGACGAATAACTACCGGAGATTTATTGTGAAGGATGGCACGGTTGACATCTGTCGGGCATGTCACCGCCCGGGTGAATCGATCCGCCACATTATCTCTAGATGTTCTCGTCTAGCTAACGAAGAGTATTTGCATAGGCACAACCTTGTAGCCAGGATCATCCACCAGCAACTTGCTCTGAAATACACTCTTGTGGCATCGGAGGTACCGTACTACAGGTATGTGCCCGACCCAGTTCTCGAAAATGGCAATATCACATTGTACTGGGATCGGTCCATCATCACTGACAGGACTATTATCGCTAACAAGCCTGATATAGTGGTGGTGGACCGAATCGAGAGGCGTGCAATGATTGTTGACATAACTGTCCCGCATGACGGGAACCTCGTGAAAGCCGAGAAAGATAAACAAATCAAGTATCTTGACTTGGCTCGCGAGGTTGTCGACATGTGGGATGTGGACACAGCGATCATTGTACCGATAGTCGTTTCAGCCAATGGCTTAATAGCCACGAGCCTCGACCAACATCTTAGAAGGCTCTCGTTAGGCGGCTGGGTCGAGGGCCTGATCCAGAAAGCAGTACTGCTGGACACGGCTCGTATAGTTAGGAGGTTCCTCTCTCTGGAGCCCTGACCGCCGGTAGCTTGGACCCTGTTCCCGATACCGGTGGGCCTCTATTTTTTTTTTTTTATATTTTTAAATGTTTTTGTTTTTTAATTTATTTTATAAAAATATTTAAAAATGTAAATAATAAGAAAACTGATTAATAAAGGAAATAATAATAATAATTCTTTATTGACATAATGAATACAATTTAGATTATAGGATTCCCTAGCACCTGCGCTAGTAAAACTGTGTTGCAGGTGCTAGTGTCTTCCCCGTAATAAAGTGACAGTAATCTTACATCAGACAGAATAAATGAAAATAATAGAAGAGTTAACAAACGTGCTGAAGTGTGCGTTTAAGTGTGTGTTTGTGTATGTTAGGGTGTGTATATGTGTGTATTTGAGTATATGTGTGTATTTATGTATGTGTGTGTGCATGTGCTATGCAGGGTTGGTTATGTTTTTATGAGGTTTTCTACATCAGTATAGTCCATTGACTTTAGCCAGGTATACAGAATTACTTTAAATTTATTGTTATTCAATTTGCTTACCTTCTGGACTTTAGTTAATTTATTGTAGGTTTGCGGAGCAAGATAAGCATAGTGTCTTCTAGCAAATGTTGTTCTAGTATGAGGAACAGGGCATCTTTCCACGCGCTTTTCTGATATTGGCAGATTATATAATGAATTATTGATATAATTTCAGTTTACCTAATTTTATATGGTTTAATAAAAAAAATCTATAATGCACATTTGTACTAATATAATATTCAAATACTATAGTAACGTTTAATGTAATTGAAAAATAAAGAGGAATACACTGAAATTGAATTTCTTCGAGCTTTGGCCTCTAACTTAAAACTGAAACAAGGTTAGTCAACCTTAACATAGTATTTTGTCTTCACTTATAACATTGTTGTATGAATAAATAACTACGAATTAATATGTTTTTTTGTTCTTTCATATTCACCTCATATATACCTGTGTCAGATCCCCTCTATGGTTGGTGAATCATTTGGGTTAGATGAGGCTATAACAGTATGATGTTTTCTGATATTTACTTATTCACTACAGAATTTGGGCAGAAAATGAGTAAATATGAAAATTAGATCAAATGAAAATTAGGTCAACTGAACGTTATATAAAAAGAGCAATATACTAATTGAAAATTATATGAGATGAACGTTATACTAAATGTTATTAGAGCAAAAGAAGTTTATATGAAATGTAATATTAATATTGGATCACATGAAATTAGGTTATTTGTTTTTATAGCATATGAAAATTATATCATGTGAACGTTATTTCAAGTGATAATATAGTATCTGTTATTTTGGCATATATTACACACCCTTGTTTCATTGGCCTATATAATTGTAACTAAGTATGGCCTTTTATTTTTAAAAGATGGGAGAGTCAAGTAATTGAGAAATATGTTTTTTGAGGTTAGGTGGTATATTATTAATCTGTGTCTTTTTTAATTGAGAGGTTTTCACCTGTTTTATTTAATATATTACAAATTATGTCAAACGCAAGCCAGATAAGTCTGTGCGTGTCCAAGATCGCACAAAATCACACAACTACAACCTACAACACCATCTATGCAGAAAACTGTCAAATGTCAATCTTTCTTTTGTTTATATTACTTGTCAAAAATAGGGAGGCCGCGTAATCGATCAATTTATGCAGTATCGATTTTTAGATATAAAATCATTACTTTTAAGGCGCAAATACTAGGGGTAGACAACGTTAATTTAAATTCGTTGTCTTCATTACATCGTGTGCCGGTCTTAAAAGCTTTGACGGAGTTATTTGAGTACCGTAATCACCTTGATTGAATATGACAATCGAGTGAGTGAGCGTCCGCGTGGCCCTTTCCCATCCACTTTTTCCACAACAACCAGTTTCTCCAGGTTATCTGGCTGTCTCCGGGCGATGTAACTAAAGTAATACAGGACTCATTGGTAGCAGCTCGTGGCAAGTCTGGGTTCGATGTTCAACTAGTTGAGAATGGACTGATTCGTGCGTTTTCCTCTGCATGGTATGCGTAAAATTCTTCTCCAGCACCATATCTCAAAAGCCTCAATCTTTCTTCGGTTCACCGAGCGAATTGAACAAGATTCGGATCCGTATAGAAAAATCGAGAATATCAGCGTTCTAACGAGTCTCTTTTTGGTGTTATTAGAGCTGTTCCTATTTGACCATATACTCGACGTCTTGCTCATTGTAGTTTTGGCCTATCGCAGCCCCTGATCGCTGATCATGGAGCCCACAGATACACAAACTCACTCACGAACTCTAGATCTACAAGTTCTCCCGTGATTTTAGATACTTTTCATTATTGGCTTGGTTTATATCTAATCACAATAATTTACTTCTTTAAATTTCCGACAATTGCCAGCTTAAGGCTTCACTGTCACTCATAAAGTACCCATATACCTATTTTTCTGTTTCTTCATCTTGTCTGTATATTATGCGTGTGTGCATAAATGGTTAAATAAATAAATAAATAAAGTATTGTTGAAAAACATCTCTTAAGTTATTGGCTTGTCTTCCACGGCGAACTGATTAAGGTATTTGTATACTCTCAAGACTATGACAAAAAATCTTCTTCTCTAATCTTATGGCCGTCTAGTTATCATACAAAATTGCGAAGCTTGCTTTCATAACATCAATTGATGAAGTTATTGATACATCCAAACACGATTTAATATTCACCATTTGTTTGTCAAAATGCCAAATGTACATTCCACGTATCTCCGTGCTCTAGATAGGCAATAATAAAACACCTGTACGCATTTGGAATATCTTAATAAACACTCAAAATTTACCACGATAATGTCTCATTATATTTTGATGCTATCCAAATGCCTCGTCGGCTACGAATGCTTATGGGACAGCTGGCAAAGTAAATCCGTGCAGTGCTTTTACATGTACATTCAGTTGAAGACGCAAATTAGGATGCAGTAAAAAAAGTCTCAAATTCAAATTCAAATTCTTTATTGCGAACTAAGTGTACAAAAATTTTGTAGATGTTAACATAAGGTAGGTTCTTAGATCTTAGTTGCCTGTTAAGGCATTGCAAATTAAATGGTTTATAGTCAATATTATAGTTACATATATAGTTTACATTATATTAATTATCATTATTCATACATTTTATTTTATATCATACAATTCTTATACTAATTTAAATTACATTATATTAAGTATCACAATCATTTTAATATATTAAATAATTATTTTTCTTCAAGGAATTCTTTTACAGTGTAATATGTCTTTTTAATCAGGAAGTCTTTTAGCTTCCTTTTAAAGATACAAATTGAATTTAGGTTTTTAATATCTACGGGTAACTTATTATATACTTTTATGCTCATACAAAAAATACTATTGCTATACACTGTAGTGTGGGATGTTTCATTGCGTAATATATTTTTAAGTCTAGTGCTTGTCAATGTGTCATAGCTACTGATGTTTGATTTAACTAGAATTGAGGCCACATAGATATATAGAGCAGGGAGGGTTAATATCTTGAGGTTTATAAAATGAGGTTTGCATGAATCAGTTTGGTGTATCCCACATATTGATCTAATACACTTTTTTTGTGCCTTGAACGCAATTTCTTTATCAGTTGAGTATCCCCAATATAGTATCCCATAAGATAGAGTGGACCCCTCTTATGCTGCAAATTAGTCTGCAAAGTAGCGTATAAATCAAAAGTTTTTGTAGTATCAAGTATTTTTACTGCATTTTAATCTGCATATGTGTTCCGTTTTCCGTAACTGCTATGATTTAAAAAAAAACGTTTTTATTTGGAATTTACTACACTAAGTAACATTATTTTTTCCAAAATTCAATCTTTGTTATCACTTACTCCTTGTGGCAAAAAAATAATCCACCAGGCGTAGTCAATATTATAAAATATACAGCGACAAAAAGTTTTTTGCGGTTTTCTTGAAACCGCATTTTTCTCATACTGCATTTTAAGGCCTGCACGGCAGAGGAGGTGAAGCATGGTTTGTGACACAACTCCACACACATGCACATCCTACAGCTGTTCCGTCGAGGTAGCCCCATTTTGTCAGGTTCATGTTACATCTTTCTACTGGTGTTATGAGAGGTTGACTTGAGTGCAGAGTTCAGCAAAATAGTGATTTCATCATTTCTGGCTGGAGTTATTCGGGATAGAACTCTTAACAAAAAAAAATGAGTATAGTTTTGTGGATTAGGAGAATAGGATGACGTAAGTAATTAGTATTCATTTATTTATAAGCACACAAGCGTCATCTGCGCGGGGGCAGACGTTACACGTCGACGTGATCACGAATGCGTTAAAATAGAAATTAAAATTGAAGCACGTGTAATTGGGCTGTTGTTACTTTAGGTGGCCACTTATTAATAACTAGGGTTTTTAAACCGTTTTAAAAGGATAAAAGTAGCTCATCGCTCGTGGAAATTGTTGGTTTTTACAAGTGATAGTTTTTTTTTTTTGTATTATTGAATCAGTTCTCCCAATGATTAACCCGACACACTTTTCCCAACCACTGTAACTCCTGAAAGCCAGAATGAATAGCGGTGACCATTAGAATAAAATAAACAACATATACAAGAAGTTTGTATTCCCATAAACTTAGTCTTTGCCAGCGGTTTTTGCTGAGTGTAATTATTTTTTGTAGTATAATAATTATTGGTTACAATGACAATATATTTGAGGGATGATTAATCTTCACAAAATTGTCCCTCATTATGACTTAAATAAAAATTAATAAGATCCAGCGTAAATTAAAAATTTATTTAAAACTCAAATAACGCTGGATCTTATAAAAAATCTATTTTATAACAATAATAATAAAAAAATATAATAATATTGAATAATATTATTCTAGGTAATTGATGGTAAAACTATTAATTACACGGACTTATAGACTCAGTGTTAATTACGTATATTTTATTATATTCCTAGCAATGATTTATTGACATTACATAGGAAGGTTTCCTTCCTTTACCTCTAATATAGTTTGTCATATTAATTCCTATATGACACCATCCAATTTACCTAACAAAATATTTGAAGCTTTCAATGACTCAAAGTAACTTATTTTCTAAGAGGGGACTCATTATATTTATTTTTTAAATATATTATTGTATTCGAAACAGTTTAGTTTTTTTTTTTTTTTTAAACAAACTTTTTTCGTATTCTTCTCAGCAAACCCTTTCATTTGATACTCATATCATGTCAGTGCACAAAAATTAACTAGTCCACCATCTTGGGCGATGGCCCAAGATTTTTGTCGGATGCACCATATTGGATTTAGAATGACGTTACTTAGCTAACCATGCATTGTCATCCAAACTAAACTTGTATGCAAAATTTCATCTGAATCGGTGGAGGATATGACCCGAACACACTTACATACATACATTGCAAGTTAAATAAAAGGTTGTAAAAAAAACCGGAAACCCATTGATAACAAACATGCGTAAAGGTTCCACGAACAATTAAATAATAGTCCGAATACGTCTGCACGACAGTGTACGGTTCACTTAATGTATTAATAACTGGATACCACATTTTTCATCATATTGCAAACAGACTTCGCGGCAGACGGTCAAATTGCAAACAAATTTTAGGTTTTCTTTTTTTAAATATATGTTCAGATATTCTTTTTTTGTGTGGTATATTTAATAGTGAAGTGAGTGTGTCGTTTTTCCTGCCAGTGAGTATTTTAATATAATTCTTTTTTTAAATGGCTTATTTACGTCGATGATTTTTCTTAGGAATGTTAACGTTTTTTGCAAAAGCTAGAGTTACTCCCTTAGGGTTGAGTATTATGAAAAAGATGGAAAAGAGTACCTTGTCTTTTTCACAGCTAATATATATTAAATTGTTATTGTTGCATTTTATGGCATAATTACCTAACGATGATTTCATGTGCAAATATTATAATTACATATAAATAATATTATGTCTGCCAATATTTTTTCTATAATAAATTTGTTAATGAAAATTTTGAAGGACTTACATCGGCTCTTCCTGAAAAAAATTAAATAGGTCAGCGATTATATTTTCAGAAAATTCCAAATACTAATATTTTTATGTATTTTCCCCTCTTGCCTTTACATTAGCGAATGTTTTATTTTATTCATGCATACCTAATGTAGACTAACTACACTACATTTCAGTATTCCATGCTAATATAATATTATATCTCAGTCACGTGCGATAAGCTAACAATAGGTTCTTGAGCACAAGTGTTTTGTCATAGATAACAGCATACATTCTGAACATAATGTTCAGTCTGTATGTAGTAAAATCCTTTTGTAAACATTTATAAACAGCTCCGTGACTAACATACTGGCTGGCATCGCATAGGTACAGTAATTCACACGCCATTGGAAACAAATCTAGTATTATTATACTACTCTAAACTACGTACTACGCCAGGCCAGCTCAAACCAGTGGCGTAGCTACCGTAGGGATAGGTAGCGGAGCCCCCAAACTCAAGTGGGCCCTTGACCTTCATGCACGACTGCTGGGTTATTACTTACTAGTAAGTAACATTGCTTTATTATGCAGTAGATGACAAGGGGCTGATGACGAGTTTTTCACTTTTAGAGAATTTAATTTAGTTAAAAAGGTCTCAATTTTGTTTTGCCCCTAGGCCTTTAGTTACATAGCTACGCCACTGGTTTTGCCACTGTCTTGCTTGCAACGCATAGGTACAGTAAGTTGCACGTCATTAGTAACATATTCAGTATAAGTTGTCCGCGTAGTCTATAGAGACTCCGTTCTACGCTAAGTTAAATGAAAGTCAAAGGGTTACCACTGACTGGCTGGCAACGCAAAGGTACCGGTTATGCGTTTGGTTCCTGTTTTCCTGTTTGCCAGTAGTTACATAATCAAATAATACATGCCTACTGCCATACTTGAGGATAATTTAGTAATAACTGCAATATCCTGACTGAATTTTGGTCAAAGCAGCTCATTTCAATGATGATTAACCAAGTAGACAGAATATTTTATTAGTGCACAATTGCGTCCGCAAAGGTTAAGGCTATTTCTTTACTCTCCTATTCCGATGAGTCGGCAATCTGGTCTGGACTAAGACTAGGCGCTGGACCATCTGCTTTACTTACTTTCCAAACTCCAGCCTGCTTCTAAAGCATTCCTTGTTAAAACTCGACAGCACTTTCCCTGACCTGAAAATTGAACCCACGAAGCTAACGGGACACTTATAAAAAAGGGCGGGTAAAAGTCAAGTAATGAAGTTTTGCCGGAATTACACCAGTTTGGACATATAGCAAGCAAAAATTTGGAGTTCTGTTAAAACCCAATAGACCGGATCCCTTTTAATGAAAGTTACGTAACCATGACCTCGAGTGATTCAAACCTAAACCTGAACGGACATCGAACTTAAAATATTACCATTTCAACATTATAAGAGGAACTCCTACCATTTCAACATTATCCCAGTTGTTACTGAAACTTTTTTTTATCTCGTATCACAGTAATTTTTTAGTATTGTTACTTTGATGCATATAGTAAACATGGAAAAATACCAAAAAAAAACTTAGTTTTCAGGAAAGCTCGGAAAATGCGGATCGTTTTAACGATCAGTAGTAATTGGCAGGTAGGCTAACGCTCATACAATTACCGCTTTATCTATTGTATCCTATTTCAAATTAAAGAAACACAGTTATTACTATAAAAAAGCTTTATTATCTGAATGAACAACGTTCATTAACACAAGTCTATGTAGGATTATGGTAAGTCACAAAACATGTTATACGGTGCAAATGGAATTAAAATTTTTGACAAGTGAAGTTTGTATTTTTTTACAAAGCGGACATCGAAGCTGAGAAACATTGTATTTTACTAGATGATCAACTCTATCGTAGCGTGAACTTTCCCTGTAAGTTCTAGGAGTAGAACAAGGACCGCGTTTCTCATTTTTTTATATGATTCCAAGATACCTCTGGCGATAGTTCTCCGGGATGTGAGATGATCGTACTCTCTTCCATTATTTTTGTAAATTTGCCACACATCACAATTATAATTATTATCATTTCTTGCTACGGATAGTTGTACAATAAAGACCAATATTTTGGTCGGACCTATCGACTCCCCCCATGTTTTCATTGTAGCTTTATATAATTGCAGGCTGATAGATGTATAAATATTTCTGCTGCTGCGAGAATCGTTTAGCTTTATGTAAGGGTTCGATGTTTCCTGAATTTGATGCTACTGACACCACACTATTATCATTCCATTTGCAAACTAAAATGTGCTCTGGTTGGCTAGACTACTTGAATGACTTCTCTCTATGTCGGTCGTGAGGATTGTGGCGATTTCTCCAAGTATAATTTTGATTTTTTAGTAAGGTTGGATCAATGAAAGGTACGGCTGACGAACTGCTAATAACTGGAGCTGAATTAGTTGTAGATGGCTCAGGTTGACGACCTTCCACAATAACAGGTTCTTCGGTGGTTCGCCTTCTTTTTACTGATAGCAAACCTGGAAGATTGTTGAGTTACAAATTCCTCATCACCAGAATCTTCATATATGATATCAGCATTTGCGTTAACTGTTGGTATAATGATTATATTTTTTGGAAATGGGACATCATCATCTAATTGTTCCAATTATTCAATGATTTCATTGAGAGTCAATGGTTTGTTGGTACTCCTGGGTCTGAAATTCAAAATACATCCCCAAATTACTACCGATCGTTAAAACGATCATCAAATATAATGTTATTTATTTTTTATAAAATATATGACATGATCAAATTTTATTTTACAGTTTTGTTAGACAGGGTATAAATTTATAAGAAACGTGCTTGTAATAAGTTTCAATCACAAGCTAATGTGTAAACACTTACCATTTTGAAGACTAAGTGAAAGTTAATTACGCTTATTCGAATTAAAATACTAAATCACTTCAAAATTATGATCTTAAGATAATTATCTATGCACCAAAACACTGTCAAACGATCACTGCGGCGATTGGTAAACAAAAATCAAAAGTTATCCGCTCGTTATTATTTTTAAATTGAGGGTATTTCCCATATTTTTTTTTCATCGTTATAACGATCGGTCGTTGTAAATGGGTTATAAGAGAACTGGGCCACCACAGTGGTAGAGCAGTGGTGGCCCAGTGGTATCGACCGCGACTTACAAGTTGTAGGTCGTGGGTTCGAGCCCAGGCAGGCGCTTTACTTTGTGTATATTATTTCATCACCACTGCTCTCAAAACGGTGAAGGAAAACATCGTGAGGAAACCGGCATGTCCTAGAACCAAAAATGACATGTGACATCCACCAAACCGCACTGGGCCCGCGTGGTGGATTACGGCCCATTCCCTCTCGCAGAGAGGAGACCTGTGTCCCAGCAGTGGGAACATTAATAGGCTGATGATGTGATGTGAAGAGGAGCTTGTGGCTAAAACATAACAGCCGCACGGGTCTGTATTCAAGGTTAGGCCAAGATTGACAATGTTAACATAGTGAGATTCCTCCATTCCTCGGAAAGCGTTACGCTGTTGCGCGGCGTGCGTAGTACATATATATCGATGGTGCCGGCTGTCATTGATGGTGTAGATGTCTGACAGTCGCATCGGATAGTCAGTTGCCAGATCGAAATCTGACACCACTTTTGCTGTGGGTTGTGGAGGTCAGATAAGCAATCGCTCCAAGTAAAATATTAGTACTCGACTGTATTCAGTTAGGCTACATGCCAACCCCAATGTGTATTTGCGAAAACATTGTGTATTGTCGTAGTTGGAAAAAAGCTAGGCATATGGATTGTATAGACCGACTACATAGAGCCTTCAAATAGGCCAGGCGTTACATAATAGGTACGCTTACACGCAAGTAAAAAAACACAATTTAGATAACTTCCGAATCATGATATCCTTGACAGTTCTAATCATGAGCTGTTGGTTGCATCTTAATATGAGTAATCGAGGATCAAGATAAATGGCGTGTGATTGGAGAATATGTGAAGGGCTCTAGTGGTATAGGTAGACTGATGATGATGGATGAACCATCGTTTCAGCTGAAAGACGTCCACTGCTGGGATTAGGTCTCCTCCTAGTATGGCCACATGGAACGGTCCTGTGTCACGCATTTAGCGGACTCCCGCAGCCTTCACTAGGTTATTGGTACACGTTGTAGGATCGTTCAACGCTGCGTGTTACGGTACGCGGTAGCCACAGTTTCGCCTCCATCGAGCATCTCATCTGCGCGCAATGTAGAGTACATTGCCACTTAGGTAATAATTAGGGAGTTATGCATAATGCCTTGTTAGTTCTATCGTTGATTTGAGTGATACTTTCGAAGATTTGATCAATTAATTAAATATGTTTTTACCTGCTTAACCAATTTGTTCATAAATGATTCTGCGACTACACATTTGTTTTAAAATAAAACTATTACGAAAGTAACGTAAAAAACAAATAATTGTAATTCCAATCAATTGATTATATTTACATAAATTACAGTGAGTATATCAGTATTTATTTGTTTAATTTTTACATTCAATATTAACACAAAAAATTGTTGAGCCTATTTGCAAATAAAATACGTTTCATACTTTTTGTATGGCATGTCGATTCAAATTCAAACTCAAATTATTTATATAAAATTCAGCATTTAAAGGTACTGTGTTGTCAAGCAAAAGAAAGATATTCACTTTATCTGGTTTTCTTTTACATTGTTCTTTGTAGCAGAATACAACATTATCACCGATTTTCTCATGCCCTTGGGGGTGACCATAAGCTCTAAGAGTAAGGTTATTTTGAGTGTGTCAAGTGGCAGATGTATACAAGTCATATACTACTATGGTCTGGAATATACATCTTATGGTCACCCCCCAGGTCCCAATTTATTTGGGGTTGTCGCATTATTCTCTTGTTTTTACCCTACTGCAAGGAACGGTTTAGGTTTTTCACGCGTATCTTGTTTTTATGTAATATTCTTTATTACCTCATATCTTTAAAACCGCTAGCAGGATTTATATAATTAATACATCCTTAGATATGTCTTGACCGCCCAAGTGTTCTTAGATAGGAGACGTTAAAAAAAAACAAACATGGCGGCTTTTGGGCACCATATTGTGCGGGTCTCATTTTTTTCTTCCAATCCCATCGAGTGGAGCATCAAATTGAAGGGTTTTATGATGTGATTACAAAAATATACACTAATTAAAAAAAAAATGCTTAAAATTAATTCGAAAAAAAAATATTATCGAGCTGCATAACAACCTGATCCTCCGACAGCACATTCTTATTGTTTACCACTTTTTAGTTCGCTTCTAGGCAGTCGGATATTTTATTTTAAATTGACTTTTTTATTAGATATTGGTACTTTTATGTAAGCCCTTAACACAATAGTCACCCTCTTTCTAAATATGTCTTCTTTTACTCAGTCTTTCCATCTTAATGTTGGTTTCTTGCATTTTATTATTTCATATTATACTCGAAGCTTTCCTCACAATACTTTTGGAGCACAGCAATCATGGTCATTTATTATTTTACATAATTGTTATGTTCCATACAGGCTTATAGCTTGGTACACATATTACCTTAAAAGGGTACAGCAACAAATAGTTTTTAGCCCCCGACGGAAAAACCACAAACACCCCGTTATAACTTTGGCGTGTGTTGATCTGTGTGTCTGTCTGCGGCACCATAGCTCCTAAACGGATGAACCGATTTTGATTTAGTCTGATGAAATATGAGTTTTTGTTTGAAAGGTGACTTTGTCGAGAGTGTTCTTAGCTATGTTTGATGAAAATCGGTTCAGCCATTCAAAAGAAAAGCGCATTTTACTCTTTGTATCGGAGTTTTTCTGCAAGATATCGTGTCATAATTACTAGGTAAATTGGACCTATTTATGCAAAACAGAATCAACCCACACTATGACAGTTTTGAGAAAAAGCGATTTTTATCAAAATGTTGGCCAAAGTCTCCATTATCGCATATAATATTGTCTACCGCGAACATTTTTTTTTATGTGCACTGCCTTAAAATCTTCAATCAAATTAGATAAAAATCGCTTTTTCACAAAAGTGTCATAGTGTGGATTGATTCTGTTTTGCATAACTAGGTCCAATTATAAATATACAGTTTTACATGCATAAAATAAAAATTTAACTAAAAAATATTAAAAACCTCTGACACAAAAACCCTATTATTAATTATTGCTAAAGAAGCAATGGGTTTTACTTCTCCGAAACTATACAAGTAATTTATTTTACACCTTTCTTCATTACCATTTAAAAGTCATTAGGTGGCCCATTATTTGTGCAAGTAATAATAATATTAGCTCTGCCATACAGAAAATTTACAGCTTGAATAATTTTAACACCTTCGAGTTGCATTACCTGGTAGTAATATTTCAACCAACAAAGACTTGTGAAGTAATAAAAGATTTGAATAATAATTAAACAGAAAACATATTAAAAAAAGTGTTACTAAAACAATTGTGTTACTAGCTTTTGCCCGCGGCTTCGCTCTCGTAGCCTTAGTCGTGGTCCGTACTGCAGCGTTGACCGGCCATGGTTTGGCGCCGAATGTCATCGCGCCGGCGCGCTTAAACATAAGGCGTACCTGGCATGGGTCGACGCTCGATCGCGCAAAGCGAGTGACGTGGGTCAGAAGAAGAGGCCCTTCAACAGGGCTGCTAAGTCCTGCAAGTTGGTATGGTGAAGGGATCGGTTCGACCACATTGGCTGAATAGGAACCAAACTTGCTTCTTACCCAGCAGGTAGTAAAGCGTTTTGGTCCCTGGCTAAGTCGGTCGAGTCGAATTTCAGCTGACCCTCACTACCACCACTGCTGAAACCCGATGGGTCACTGGCCCACTCCGCTGAGGAGAAGGCAAATTTATTTGCCTCTCTTTTGGTGGAATCTTCGCATCTGATTCCTGGTGAATAGCGGACCCCTCCTTCTACTGATGGATGTGAGACGAGTATGTCGGACATTCGCATCCATCTAAAGGACGACCTCGACGTAAACAAGGCTAGCGGCCCTGACGGAATACCAGCTATAGTTCTTAGAACATGTGCGTCTGAACTGTTTCCGATCTTGAAATGCCCATTCCACCTTTCATACGAGACTGGAAAAGTGCCGAATGTTTGGAAGCAAGACAACGTACAAACGTACGGCCCGTGCCCAAGAAGGGCAATCGAGCTGACCCGGCCAACTACAGACCCATCTCTGTAACGTGTACAAGAGTATGGAGTGAGAACTTAACACTAAACTCCTGGCATACCTAAAAACTAACGATATCCTTAGCGACCGCCAATACGGCTTCCGCCGAAATCGGTCTACTGGGGATCTTCTAGCGTATGCCATTCACATATGGAGTGAGGCCATCGAGAGGCACGGAGAAGCGCTTGCCGTCTTCCTCGTCATCTCGAAGGCTTTCGATAGGGTCTGGCACGAAAGTCTTATTGGTAAGCTTCCTTCATTCGGTCTGCCCGGTGGTCTGTGTGATTGCAGACTGCCTGAGAGATTGGTTCCATTCGAGTGGTTATCGATGGCTGCTAGTCGGACCAATTGGATATTAATGCCGGGGTCCCTTAGAGGTCGGTCAACATTATTCTTGCTGCACATAAACGATCTGCCCCGTGGTGATGAAATAATTTACCCAAAGTAAAGCGCCTGCCTGGGTTCGAACCCACCAACAAATTACTACTCACACCACTACTCTACCACTGGGCCACCACTGCTCAAACACTGGGCCACCACTGCTCAAACACTGGGCCACCACTGCTCTACCACTGGGCCACCACTGCTCTGACATTGTTTTATTGTAATTGAAAAGGGGCAGTTTAGAATATAATTGCATACTACAAAAAAACACTACTGCTGAATATTACTATTTTTTGCCTTCCTACCGTAACTTTACATAATGGCTTACCACCCCGTAATTAAATAATTATTAGTTTTAAATTAAAAGGGACAGCTGACACACGACATAGCGTGTAGCCTTGTAATACTTAATTAAACATGATTCCCAGTAATGTCAAAAAAATAATAGCATTAAAGCAATGTTCTGTCCGTCATTCGTTATTTTTACTTACTGTTGTCACGGGGTCCCAGCGCTAAATTAGAAATTTTGGTTCATATAAATGCCACAAGATGGCGCGATATGCATCGAATTGTTATTGAATTGTATGTAAAATTGTATGTTCTTAAAAAAGAACATACAATTTTGTGCTTAGGAGAGTTGATTAAAAAATCAACTCTCCTAAGCACAAAATTATGGAATATTGGGCTCTTAACTCACATTTCAATGATTATCTGAACGGATCATTTAAAATTGATTCCAATAGGAGGCGCGGTTGTAAATTTCTGAGGCATGCCACTCTATTTTTTAAATTTGTATTGTAACACATCTTGGTACTTTACTTGTACATCTTTACTTGCAAGTCGCTGCTAACACCATATATGGCCGTGGAATGGAACGAAACGCGATCGAAGTACTTAAAAAAAAAAAACATCTCAATTAGACGATAAACGCTAGTTACGTCGGCACGGTTTCTTTGTATGAGATGAGGCATCTGTATGCTAGTATTATATTATCTGTGCTATTTAAATGTACAGTAAATAAAATAATATTCCTCGATGAGTGATGAAGTAAGTAGTGTACACCTGCATTGCGCAAGCTATGTACTACGCAAGCCTATCTGTCATTCACTGGACACAAACACAGACTCCGGGCTGCAACTTATAAATTCTAGATGGAAAAACGCTACAGAATAACTATACAATATGTCAAGACTTGTAGTAATGAAACTTTAGAGCTCAATCCCCTCGCACTCTTCCTAAACTTCTGACAGCCAGAATTAACAGTGGCGACCACCAGAAAAGCGCCGAGGCAATAAAGCTCGACGAAGTCCCGGCGAATGAATTTAACTGTCTTGGATTCCGCAATGAAATTAATCAGAAAATAATAACGAAGGGGTAGGCGAATATACAAATACAAACTTAAGGGCTTTTATAAAATACACTTAATTTTATCGATAAAAACACCCCACATAAGGGATGCAATCACCACATCTTCAAAAATAGAGCAATTTTAGTACCTTACTTACTTATTACGATACCCACATAGTCTAACAACCATAACTTTGTACCTAGGTCTCGGAGAGGAGTACATTTAATGTTATTTTTACCGCCCATAGCATAGATAATCTAACAAAAAAATTTTGGGTTTAACACATGTCTTTTATGGGATTTTTTGTTAGTCGTTGAGCTGTAAGCTATGCTCATTTTTAGGGTTCCGTACCCAAAGGGTAAAAACGGGACCCTATTACTAAGACTCCACGATCCGTCTGTCTGTCTGTCTATGTGTCTGTTGGCATTTTCACAGATGGTGTATTTCTGTGGCCGCTATAACAACATTTACTAAAAACAGAATAAAATAAATATTTAAGTGGGGCTCCTATACAACATACATGTTTTTTTTGCCTTTTTTGTCGTTTTTTGCGATAATGGTACGGAACCTTTCGTGCGCGAGTCCGATACGCACTTGGCCAGTTTTTTTTAAATATATTTTTTGCAGAATTTTGGGCAACGCAATAAAAACTTGTGGGGATTAAACGGCTTATGAAGGGTGTTTTTATCGTAAATATTAAGTGTATTTTACTGCATTAAAGCTTTATTACTACAAGTTCGGACACATTGTAAATGAATTAAAAAAAAAATGGTGTCTAATAAAACCTTATTTCTTTCTAGTCGGTTTCCATCTCTCGACAAGACACTCTATAAATATTTTAAGCTCAGTAGGTGGCCATGTCGCAGTAGCATTTATTGAGTCCTTTATAGTGCAGGTATAATAAGGCCTAAACCTTGCCTAAACTAACCGTTAATATGGGAGTAACCTCACTCCTATTTTTAGTTCGTAATATAAGAAAACCAAAATCAACATATTTTCAATTCAACTAAACCGTACATAGGTACTTTTGAATTGTCAATGATTATTTTAGGCTATTTTAGGTAGCAACCGATTCCCCCTCGACTACCAATGTAGTATTCAAACAGTTACATGTTGAATTGCAGCCGTTGAACAAAACAGGGTGTGAACACAAGGTGCGCGGTGGTTACTGCTCCATTAAAAATATCAGTCACCGACACAGTTCACCACAAACGCGTTGCGCAGTGAGGCCGCGCCCTTATTCGCACAGTGACCCATATTTCGTCACAACATAACATCACCGTACCGATCCCTACGCTAAACTCTTTAGTGCCGCTCCCATCAACAATATGAAACAATCTGACAACTTGCTCGCGTCAAAAAACTCTGTCAAATTTTAAAAGCATGTTTCTAGTGGGTTTTAGTGTGATTTTTTTAACTCTTTTTGTGTATTAATTTACTATTGGGTGACTTTTTTATTTTAGTTATTTTTATTTTGTAAATATGTTTTGTTTTGAAAGTTTTTGCCTTCAATGTGGATTTTGATCTTCTGATTCCGATATAAACAGGTACGTGAAAGTGTCTTTATGATTTAGAAATAGTCTATGTGTTCATAGAACTTTTTAGTTTAATGTTTAGGTTGAGTTTTTAAAACGATGTGTGTTGCTTATCAGAACTTTGTACTGTGATCCACGACTTCCTTCCTATAAGGCTTTCGTGTATTTGATAGTAGTAGCCGTAATATGTAGTTCAGCGGTGAGTTTTATAAAAGAACAAGCTGAATCAAATATACGGTCCCAACATTTTAGATCTAAATCATAAAAAATCTGCTGTGTCTGAGCTACAGAAGGAGTGTTTTAGAAGAAAACATATTTATTTACAAGGATACTGACCACACAAATTTAACCATTTGAGTTTTTAATTCATTAGTGCCTTTTTTATTTCCGTCTCTATTTTACGAGGAACAGATTTTTCCTGAACAGGGACAGCTAGCAATCACACGCTATTTTATTTCAACAAAACATAAACAGAACGTTAAAAGGGGAACCATGTCGATATCATTTCATTTATAATACTAAATGGGACTTAATCATAACTGACAAAATTTGGATGTACTGTAGGTGCACTTCTGCTTCCCCTTCGACGGGTACAAGCGTGATGTTATGTTATACAGACTGTCTGACACCGACGCAAAAAAAAAAACCATAGATTCAGTACATGATTATGGACCCCTTAGGGATATAATTTTGCATCAGTTATTACTTAATATTATTTTAAATAATTACACCAAAAAAAAAGTGCGGGTGGCGCGGTGCGTGTAGGTACTAGCTGGCGCCGTTGACCTCTATCGTGAACTTTAGGAAATCAGCTGATAGATACCGCTTTTGAATTTTATTTCCAATGCGTTTTTTTTTAAATCCTACGAAAATTTCAACAATAGGGGGTCCAGAATCATGTACAGAATCCAGTATATATTTTTTCACGTTGGTGTCAGACACCCCGTTCAATAATATTACATTCTTAGTAATAGCTTACACAATGTTTAATAATAGTATAATTGTTCTATCGCACGAAGACGGATGAATCGTATCAAAATAACTCTTCAACGTTATATAAGTAGGCCTTCTTGAGATAGAACAACACTATATCTCTGTACCAAAATTTTACAAAAAAGATAAAATGCTTCAATTGCAGGAGGTATTTGCAATACGGAATCTGGTAAAAGATAACAACCGTGTCTAGTGGGCTGAAGATAAAACAGCTTATCTTAAGTAAACGTTACCGATTCGTAAATCATTTTAGAAGTATGTTAGTGTGATGGAGTCATTTGGCCTTGTCTGGTACATCCTTAAATTCAAGAACAAGACTAACTGTTGCTACCTACTGTAAAATTTTGCCGAAGTATTTAATGTTCCCACTGCTGGCACACAGCTGTCCTCTATCTGAGAAGAAGTGGGCCGTAATCCACCACACGGGGCCAGGGCGGATTGAAGGATGCCTTTGAATTATTTAGGACGATGGATGATGTTACGATATTTGGAATGAATGTCTGTTACTACTTCACGCAAAAACTGCGGATTTTTACATAACTTTACAGTAAGATAGCTTTAACATCAGAGTCAAACAAAGGTTTATCTATACTATAAAATAATAATATAGCCCTGAACCCTCTCAGTATACTGCTGGAGGGTTCAGGCCCGGGCTATGGGGTTGAGGAGAGGTGGTCAGGCCATATCACACCTCCTTTACATGGATGACCTGAAGCTCTTTGCCCCCAACAACTTGCAACTGATGAAGTTACTGAAGGTAATAGAAACCTTCAGTGGCGCCATCAAGATAGAATTTGTACAGAAAATCTTTTTGAAATTAATTATTATCTTCTTTTCAACAATTTGTCACGTTTTTGATGTCACGCATATAATGTAATGATATTGCACAACTACAGCTAGTATTGTTAAACGCACCAAATAATTCTTCATTATCTAATCCTCACGATACTCATGACTATCATGACCATCCCAGTTATCTATAAAACCGCTGTCAGCTATGAAATCATATATTGTATAGCAAATTTTATCCATATTGTTATTTAAATCCACCATTGCAATAAAGCTGAACATATTCCACAAAATCATAAAACATGCATCACTTTTATTGCTATACCATCATCTTCTCTAGTTTTATTGACAGCTGCATTGTTCTTATTTAATATTGTACGTATAATATTATATCCTATCAAAAACATAAATGTGAAAATGATAGCCAAGTTCAATATTAAGAGTCATCCTAATCTTATAAAGGTTGACGTCCGGAATGTCATCGGTATAGTGTCGGATCAAACTAGCTCTATGGTCATTTGTTAGATTCACGACGGGTTTACTGGTCGACGTGTATATATTACCATTTTGTCAGCGAAGTTAACAACCACGCTTATTCTTAATATTGAACTATCCTATTTTCACATATATGTTTTTGATGGGATATTTTTTACACTAATCAGCCTTTTTAACATTACACCTATGTTGGGTGGAACACAAGCCTCCTATATATGAGAGCATCCGCATACCTCCAAACTGTTATCACTTCCTCAAGCTTTCAAGCAGCGAGTCAGACAGCCAGCCAGTACCCACGGCCTCTACGGGGTATCCTGACCACCAGCATGTACCGAATGCGTATTCCTGGTCATCACCCTCAGCGTCTATCATCACCCTCAACTCAACCACATCAGCGACCCTGGCACAGCTCACTGCACCTTTGGCCGGTCAACAAGCAGAGCCTTGAAGTACTCTCCTGGTAGACACTAGCAGTCAAGCCACTATGCCGCTCAGCACCGCACCCAAATCATGACGTCACGCAAATCCTGCATCGCAAAGGAAAATTTTCGGCGCGGTTTGAACACATACAGTAGTCAGAACAAGACAATAACCGTGCGGCAGTTGCCCGGATCAGACACAACACCCGTCTTGACGGGGGATCCTCCCTTTTCTATGGAGGTTTGTGGGACTTTACACCCTGTTCCGCATGCCTCCAAATTTATAATTTATTTAAAACTAGCTTTCTCCAGACAAAGTAACTACCGCATTTGTAATATTAGTATGACTGGACGAATACTACTTCTTCATTGGTAAAATATTTTAATTACATATTATTTAAAGTTTAACCAAAATAATTGCATATAAGCAATGACATTTTTAAATAAATCAACATTACAATTGAGGTGTCATGCATTCAGCTTTTATTAACTAAATTCCTAGTGCACAAACAGATGCATATTTATAAATCATTGTTGTGCATCAGTATAATACGTTATATCACTTAAGTGTGGCAGGGAATCCTAGTGTGAGTTCAAAGAAACAACATTCAATTTCTTGACAATAAAAATTATTCTTATTATTAATTATAATGATAAGGATATTTATTAAAATGTTCGAATGTATGAACAAATATTAAAACCGTTATAGTATTTCTGAAATATGCCAAGTCAAAACTTGAGATTTAATTTATCCTAAGTTATCTGCTTTGTGTAAATAGTTCGCCTGTTCAAATTTAAGAAGTTATATTTTTAAATAGGAAACATTATTATAGCAGAAAAAGCAAGAAATTGTGTTTTAATTTATTTTAGAATGTTGTATGTTCTTATAATTATAAATACATTTTAGGATTATGTACAGAACTTGGCACCCATTTATATATAAATTCTTTTTTACACTCAATTTATTTATTTCTCAATTTTTTAATTTTTTTTTTTTGCACTACTGCAAGGGTCAGTCTACTGAGGTCATCGACTATTGCAATGAGAGCCTCCATAGTCTCAGCCATGACCACTATATCGTCGGCAAACCAAAGGTGAGTGATGTACTCACCATTGAGGTTGATGCCTAGCCGTCTCCATTCCAGAACCTTGAAGATATCCTCCATGGCAGCGGTGAACAGTATCGGAGATATGACAAAATAACTTTATTTTTGGAAGTCGGTGTCCATAACGCAAAAAATGGTACCTACCAAAGACACCGACCTCCAAAAATGAAGTTATTTTTAACTTTGTGTTTTTTTTTTACTTGGAAGTCGTTAGTATTTTTTTGTAAAAAAGATGTTTTAAGAGGTTACAGAGACTAGAATTTGATTTTATCGTTCGAGACTTGACAAAAATCTGCAAGTTAAATCAGTCATTAAATTGGCATTGTTTGCAAATATAATTCAAAGCTCTGTATAAGCGTTTTATATACTGAATTCAATTATAAAAAATGCTATGTATAAGTACTTTGGAATTCTAATGAGCCGCAGAAACAGACGGATTTTTGGCAGGTGAGGTTCACAGTATAACTATAATCTCTAAATAAAATAAAATAAGTCGCATATTATGAGTGTTATGGGTGTGTTACCAAATTAAAAATAGCTGTTCTACTAATAGTTTTGCAGAAAATGTGTATAATGGGAGACAAATAATAGGACAAACATAATTCCTGTTTCTAATCCCATTTCTAAACTCAACAAGTCGGTAATTTTTAATCCATCAGGATAATTATATTGTCCGGGTTTACTGCTTGTTTCCGAATGTCATATCCGCGATGGCTAATTCCCCGAAGTCATCAGATTGAACGTCCGAATCGCCGAAATTCCATAGCATCGATTTACCACAATTTCGAATATGCATTAGATCGAGCGTCCGTTTCGCCGAAAAGCCATTGCAACGATAATTCTATGCATCGAATGTCGTTTGGCTCGACGTGCCAGTAAGTCGAAAGCTATTCAACCTAAAATATTCAAGAAGACTAAAAGAAGGAATAATAAAAAATAAATATGTGCACGAGTGTACATCCCCTAAACAGCTCAATACCATTGACAACTTAATTTGGTCAGGTTATACGCGGAGATGTAGTATGGAAAAGCAACACTTAGGAATCTGGATTTTTGGTCGCTATAACTTCTCTAGGAGTAGTAATTCTTTTTGTATAAATTTGGGAAGAAATCATAGTTTTTACGCGGAATCTTGAAATGAAAATTTTACGCCGTGACTACCGCTACCCCACCAATGGCATGGTATATCTCGTAAACTACTACTAGTTTTGAATTTTGAGTACTAATTTTATCTTGCAGAGTAGTGATTTTCTATGTAGGTTTGAGGAAAGCGACAAGCTCCTCAAACTTGGAATAAACATTCAAAGTCATGTTCCTGCTGAACGAACGCGCGAAGGTTATCATCTTTGATTTCTCGGTAAATACAAATGTTCCAGTTTTGTTTTTTTTTACGAAATTAATCACATTTAAAGGTTGTAATTATTTGTATAGTTTTCGGCGCTCATGGTGGTACTGCTGAAGGGAGCGTGACTACCGCCGGACCACCTTCACAGTAAATTTTCTCGAAAACTATTACGGTACCAATTTTGTTGTTCGAGTACTAAATGGTACCAACTGAGTAGTAATTATTTATGAAATAATAATATGGAAGCGATTACCGTTGGGGTCCAGCGGTAGTCACGGACACCCTCGCATCCGATACACGCTCTCGATTTTAGAACGCGACACAAAAATTATAAACTACCCGCTTTAGCCCACGACTTTCCAAAATAAAAAAATAGAACTTACAACCGGGATAAAAAGTATCCCTTGTCATAATATAGGTCATGGCCAAGTTTTATTAATATCTGTTTAGTGGTTTAGACGTGAAAATGTAATAGACAGATACACTTACTTTCTGCTCTTAATATTAGGTATGGCTTTTAGAATGTTCAAATTGGGAACTCGTGTAAGAATAATCCATAATTATTTTGGACTAACTAGTGACAGAAAGTTACTATTTACATAAGCGATGATCTTGATGACTATTATTAACAAAGACTAATGCTAGGTTATTACTAAAGACAATGACAACCTGAAAGAATAACTTCCTTGGGGAAATCGTTTTGAGGTAACATAAAGCTGTTTGTCTCAGACATGCTTTTTCATGAAGTGGAAACATAATAGGAAACGTTTTGAGGGTTCCGTACCCAAAGCGTAAAAACGGGACCCTATTACTAAGACTCCGCGCTCCGTCTGTCTGTCCGTCTGTCACCAGGCTGTATCTCATGAACCGTGATAGCTAGGCAGTTGAAATTTTCACAGATGATGTATTTCTGTTGCCGCTATAAAAACAAATACGAAAAACAAAATAAAATAAATATTTAAGTGGGGCTCCCATACAAAAAACTGCAAAAAAATCACGTTTTTTGTACGGGAGCCCCACTTTTATATTTATATTTATAATTCTTGCGCGAGTCCGACTCGCAATTGGCCGTTTTTTACTATTTGTATTGATGATAAGCTTGCGTTTGAACACTATCTCACTTGACGATAAGCGATGATGTGATAGACGGTGAAGCACGTTTGCCTAGAATTAACCTTTTCACTCTTGACTTAAAGACCCTCAGGTTATAGTTATCAGGCAACACAGGTGGACCACTGGTTAGCTTTACGCACAACGATCGACTGATTCTGGGTTGCATACAAAAATCTTTTGCCGGTTTTATCATGGGTTGCGAGACAGAAATTGTGTCCAATGGCAAAAAGCTTGCTCAATTGTGTTGTTGGGGAACTGACATATTGGTTTTGTGATAAGTTTTCTTACATAAATTGAACTATACTCCATTTGAGATAACATTAAACATTTAAATAAGAATCCCATTTTACAGCCCGTTCAACCGATTTTGACTTCTAATGCGTTGGTGATATGACAAATGGCAGCTGTATTAAACAGTTAGTTTTAGTATTACGTTTATGCTTTTGTGCCATGCTTATACTTACGGGATAGAACAAAATCAAATCAAAATCGGTTGAACGGACTGTAAAAAGGGATTGTAAAAATTTCTAACGTTATTCCAAATGGTGTATATAGGTGTGTGTATTGCAGTGTTATTCTGTAAACATATAACCGTGATTATTTAGGTGACGTGAGCTTGGAATGAGCTGTCAATACCTAGCATCTATTGGAATGAAAACTCACTTCGTGCTCATTTCACCTAAGTTTTCCCATTGTTTTTTTTTTACAACATCGACCGGCTGAACCTACTAAATTCAAGTGTGTTGTTGTTTTGAGTTAGACTTAGTCACAGTACTTTTGGTAAGACAGGTGTTCGTTAATCTTTAGTATCAATGACACACTGAATAAAGTGTAAGTACTCGTATTCTTCGATATGAATCACGAAACATTTTGGTTAACAAATTGGACTGGTTTTGGCCTCACGTGTTTGTCTTCATTATGTTCTGCCATTTTATTTTCGTTGTGTGTCATGCACGTGAGATTCAGTGTTGAAAAGTTATTAAATTAATTGTTTTATATAATTTTAGTGCCAAAAAATAATGTTAATTTGGATTAGGATAGGTAGTATTAACATCGTTAAATTTAGGCTTTTATCACATTTAAAGTAGTTAAAGTATCCGAGATTTGTTCTACAAATATTGTTTATGCGACATTTGAGAGCCCATTAGTATTTTTAACCAACTGCCCAAAAAGGAGAAGGTTCTTTGTTCGACATTAAAACGAAACGGTGGCAGAGAGCGCCGACTGAATTTCCTAAGTAAAAGTCGTAATTCGAGGTTTGGTTCTCGCCTATTTCCTCCTCCAATATTGGACCAATTTAAAAGTTTTTTTTGTATTTTCACCTATATCTCAGCGCAACCTTTCGAGGGATATATTATGCATGTTATGAGTAATTTTCAATTTTTTCTCTTAAATGATTGTCAATGTGAATGGATCAAGGTAAATCGGGGACAAAGCGATATTGTAACCAATAGGCCATTGTCAATGCATTGACCTTCGAGCAGCTTCATTCATCAAGTATCATGGAATACAATAGATTGTACCGAGTAGGTACGTCGGTAGGGATGAGTAATTAAATCGTCCCTTTATAAATAAACTCATTGAATTTGATATTTCATGATTTTTTCGGGTCGATTGTTCAATTGAAGTATCAATGACCTGTTGAGAGTCTCGGAAGTATCTACGTTGGATGCGAGAAGCGCTGGACCGGTGCGGTCGATAATATAGCACTTGTTGGCTGTGTTAGACTCTAATAAATATATTGATATAATAAAATTATTTCATTCGGTCTGTTCAACCCATAAAAAATATAATAAAAAAAAAATGAAACTAATAATTAAGCTTGTTCAATGTATTACATTAGCAATTAAATTAACAATAGCATTTGTAATTATATAAAAATAAAAAATAAATATTATTATTTGTAGTTTTTGCCTCATCATCATCATATCAGCCGAAAGACGTTCACCGCTGGACATAGGCCTCCCCCATGCGTCGCCACATTGACAGGTCGCGTGTGTCCCGCATCCAGCGGATCCTCACAACCTTCACCAGGTCATCGGTCCACCTGATGATGGCGGTCGCCACTGCAGAACATTTCTACGTACCCCCATGGGAAAAGGCGTGAGTTAATGTGCCTTTGTTTAAGCAAGGTGATACATAACTGTAAAGCGGCTACATTCCTGGCGTAACGGAAGAAATAGTGATATAACTTCAGTATTTGATGTTCCCACTTTACATCGGTATTATCAAATTGAATCAAACTAATGTACATGTTATGAATCAATTGATTGCTACAATGTTTATCATGATTTGATTTCAACTACAAGTGTTGAAGATGAAGAAAATTTAACTTTTCATCGCATGAAATATTTGTTCGCCATTTTAATAATCCTTACTAATAATTTATAAATGCAAAAGTAACTCTGTCTATTACCTTTTTATGCTTCAACCGCTGTACCGCTGTACCGATTTAGATGAAATGTGGTATGGAGATAGTTTAAGACCCTAAAAAGGACATAGGGTAGTGGAAGTTTGTGTAGTGAACCAATATTTTTTCAAGTAAAGCGGCCCTCGCGCCTACAATATTAATAATTACAATACTAGCTTGTAACTCTCCCACTGCAGGGCGTAGGCCTAAACACAAAAAAAATATCAATATTATAGTATTTATAAGTATATACGTATTATTAAACATTATCACCAAATTTCAAGTTCATATGTCACTGGGAAGTTAAAAAAATCTTCGGAACAAAATGTGTGACAGACGACTGACAGACAGACGGATAAAGATACAGACGCGTGAGTGACAACAATATTTAATTAGGACTCTTCGGGTACGGAACCTTAAAAAATAGGTTATTCGAAGTATTAATGCTACGCGGACAATGTCGCGGGGAAAATTTTGTATAAAATGCATAGAACCACGGTAATGTTATATATGTATGTCATTAGAATTTCTGATATAGCCTTTAGCCTCCCTACTCTCCTTCCACATTTCTCTGAGGGCTGACTATGGCTACTTGGAATTATTATATAGATTTAACTAATTTTTTAACAGTAAATCTTGTACAGAAAATCTTTTTAAAATTAATTATTATCTTCTTTTCAACAATTTGTCATGTTTTTGATGTCACGCACATAATGTAATTGTATTGCACAACTACAGCTAGTATTGTTAAACGCACCAAATTATTCTTCATTATCTAATTCTCACGATACTCATGACTATCATGACCATCCCAGTTATCTATAAAACCGCAGTCAGCTATGAAATCATATATTGTATAGCTAATTTTATCCATATTGTTAATTAAATCCACTCTTGCAATAAAGCAGAACATATTTCACTAAATCATAAAAAATGCATAATTTTTATTGCTATACCATCATCATCTCTAATTTTATCGTCAGCTGTATTGTTCTTATTTTAAATTGTACCTACAATATTATATTACAAATCTGTCGATAAGAATAGTTATGATTCATGTGGTTTTACTTGTCATCATCTTCATCATCTTGCAGCCCTTGTTGTACCTACTTATTTGTGATCTGCGCACTTAGTTCCTTATTCTTCTCTGTACATCTCTATCAGCCACCTTTTCTTAGTTCTTTTCTTTGAAGTCATATAATCATCATCTTTTACATAATCAATTTCCCCATTGTTCTGCCTCTGTCATAATTTATTTATTGTTATTTTCCCATCCATTGTTAGTTTCAATTAAATCAAATACTTTGGTATTATAAGAGGGTACAGAGACTAGACTTAGATTTTATCGACCGAGACTTGTCAAAAATCTGTGAGTTAATTCAGCCATTGACCTAATTAATTTGACATTGGTTGCACATACATATAAGTCAAGGCTCTATATAAACGATTTAAAATGCTGAATTCAAGTATAAATTCTATTTATAAGTACTTTAGAATTCAAATGAGTCCCAGATATAGCCGGATTTTAGCCAGGTGAGGTTCACAGTTTAACTATAATGTCTAAATAAAATAAAATAGGTCACATATTATGGGTGTGTTACCAAATTAGAAATAGCTGTTCTACTAATTGTTTTGTACTCGCAGCAAATGTGTATAAAGGGAGACAAATAATAGGACAAATATAATGACTGTTTCTAATCCCATTTCTAAAGTCAACAAGACGGTAGTTTCTAATCCATCAGGATAGTTATATTGACCATAATGGATCGACGATATACTCGAAACTTGTATTCACTTGATCTTTTTGCTTGGCCAAGAAAGTTTGTTAACGTATAGTAATTTCGTGAACAAAAAGAAAAAAAACATAGCGTGGGCCAAACTGAGTTTCTCTTTCTACTCGCAATTTCATATTATGTCATGAGGAAAGCGCAAAAGCGTATTGAGATTTTTGCTGACGATTATTTCTGTAGAATGGATTTGTGGCAATTCAAATCACTAACAGTTGGTTAAATTGTTATCAAAAATAGTAAATCAATTTTTAAATTTACAAAAGCTTAAAAAAAAATTGATCCTAGCTTAATACATTTATAAAAAAAATAGAACTATG
This sequence comes from Orthosia incerta, assembly GCA_948252205.1. Classification (NCBI taxonomy): domain Eukaryota; kingdom Metazoa; phylum Arthropoda; class Insecta; order Lepidoptera; family Noctuidae; genus Orthosia; species Orthosia incerta. The sequence continues at coordinate 26,890,772 of OX411746.1, forward strand.
TCAAAACAAGAAGCTACACTACAATAAGGTAAAAATATTGGTCATACTATGATGAACATCTCACTCACAGATTAGGATCACTTGTCTGTCACTTGTCTGTTAAGTGTCTTGGGAGTTTGTTTTCTTATCTAGTATCGCCTTCAGACATGGCAGAGTATTATCATTTCGACTTAAAAGATTAGCCAGTCTGTAGTTTGATAGCGTGGCCGATTGCACAGGGTGCGCCGGATAAACATTTCGTATTGATACTTGTAAAGGCTCTTGGGAGTTACCCATTCGCTGTTAGTATATCTGTTGCAATAATTAGGTCGCCCTGTATCGTAATGACTTATAAAATAATAACATTGGTGTCAAACTTATCATTATATCTACTATCTAAATATCAGTCGAACATGAGATCGTAACCTACCTCGCTATATCATCATTTCATTTATTTATTATATTTACATATTTTTACATTTTTAAATATGTATACTCTATACTAATTATATAAAGAAGAAAGATTTTTTTGTTTGTTTGTCTGTATCGAATAGGCTTCAAAACTACTGGACCGATTAGAAAAATTCTTACACCAATAGAAAGCTCCATAATTCCTGAAAATGGATCCTATGGGGTGGTCCACGGGAGCGAAGCCGCGGGCAGCAGCTAGTTATTCTATATAAAAAAAAAAAAAAAAACCTTTAAAAATACAAAAATAGTATCCCACCGGTATTATATCATCATTATTATTATCAACATCAGGTTAAGCAGTCCACTGTTAGTCATAAACACCATTAGCGCCGAAAAAGGGGGCATGTTACAGCTATTCTAAGTAAACAAATAATTACTACCCTTATATGTGATTAATTTCGTAAAAAAAAAAACAGAATCGAAATATGTGTATTTACCGAGTCAATCAACGATGTCAAAATCAACGATGATAACTTTCGCACGCTCGTTCAGCAGGACCACGACTTTGAATGTTGATTTCAAGTTCGAGGAGCTTGCCGATTTCCTCAAACCAACATAGAAAATTATTTGATTTAAAAAATATAGAACACTTATATGTTTAAATGTAATTAATTCGAAAAATTCGCGAATATGTATCCTCCGACCGAGTTTTAAATTAACTTTTCTAAAGCCTAAACGACTAATTTACTAAAAGTACATCGAACGTGTAACATGTAACGTGTGTCCGTCCACGGTAATACACACATCAATACGGTCTAGGGATATTTTTAAAAAAGCGAATTACTATCAATGTGTTAATTATTTATATGACATGTATATATTTAAAAGATACGTTATTTAATATTCTACCATTTTTTAATAATGGTTAAGGTACTTCGATTAAAATTTCAGGATTTTATGGAAAAAAAATGAAACCGTATATGAATTAACTTTTAATTTATGAGTAAAAACTGAAAAAAATAGAAAATCATTTAATTTGTGTTTATAAACTTGAAGTTAGTAGTCTGAGAAAGCGCCCATGATGTTCATAACACATCGGCAATGATTCGGCATGCTCAGAACAAGGTTGTCAATGTCTTGCTGCGGAATATTGTCCCATGTCCTTCTGAGTTGCGCAAAAAGTTGATCTTCTGTAGCCAGATTTTCAGGAACTTCCTTCAGAGCTCTTCTTTGCAGCATATCCCACGCATGCTCAGTGGGATTTAGATCTGGCGGCGATTGAGCAGGCCAGTCTAAGGCCCTAACATTGTGTGTATGTAACCAAGCTGCTACCGTTCTCGCCGTGTGTGCCCGGGCATTGTCGTGCATGAGCAGGAAATCTTGCCCCATTTGTGTTCTGTGGGGCAAGATTACGGGCTCCAGCACCTGTTGGACGTATCGTTCTGCCGTCATATTGCCCCGCACCCAAACGAGATCCGTCCGTCCTCCAAGACGAATTCCTGCCCAAACCATAATTGTTCCTCCTTGGTATGGGAGAACTTCCTGAGGGTTCTGAAGACGGCTCCATCAAACACGCGTCCTTCGTGAATCTGGATGGAAGCCGAACCTGGATTCATCCGTGAACAGCACATTGGACCATTGCTCACGGACGATTACAATGGGTTCGGAACCACGTGGACTGGCCACGTGGTTCCGAACCCATTGTAATCGTCGTCCACGATTGCCTCTCCGTAAAGGTGGGACCTGGAGTGGTCTACGAGAGCGTAGATTGCTTTCATGCAGTCGCCTTCTTACAGTTTGGTTACTCACAAGCACTTGGTGTTCCACTCGCAGCCTTTGGACCAATTGAGTCGCCGTTGCATTTGGTTGAGCTCGCGCAGTTATTTGCAAAAATCGGTCTTGTCTGGGGGTAGTGATGCGACTTGGCCCCCGGTGCCTCTCCGCTACTTCACCTGTGGCATGATAGCGTGTCCACAATCTTGAAATTACATTTTGGTGGGTCCCTATGGCCTCAGCAACATTACGCTGAACAGACCCAGCTTCCAGCATTCCCACAGCTCGTAACATCTCCGCCCTCGTCAAATGTTGGTGTTGCATGGCTACAATACCTCAATTTTAACTTTATCTTTCGTTTAAAAATGAAAAAAAACTGTAACTAAACGTAATTCGTATTGTTTTCTAAATTTCGCACAAATGAAAATTCCATCTCCTACACATCAAGACATTTTTATGCCACCGAAACAAAAGAATTTTCAAAAATTAGAATTTGCAATTAGTCTGAGATAAATTATAAACAAATCGGTGTATAAAAGATTCCAATGTGGCCAGTACTTTTCGAGTTATTTAATTAAGTATGAAATATCCCTAGACCGTGTTGATGTGTGTGTTAGCAGTGAGTTGCAAGTAAAAGGGTTTACTCAGTTCGTGAGTATTTTTCTTTAAATGCAGTGACGATCTGTTTTACAATTTCATTGTACCAAAATGTGTTGCAATACAAATTTAAAACATCGAGTGGAAACTTGAAAAAGAAATAACGCAGGCCATCTACTATATGAAATGTGAATTAAGAGCCCAATATTCCATATTTTTTTGCTGAGGAGAGATGATTAAACAATAACATACAATTTATAATATTAATTTTACACATTAGTCAAATTTCTGTTTTCGTGTTGAGACCCCGTGGTTTTGTCTTCAAAATAACACTTTCATTTATTTTTTATTTAACTTATACACACTATCTTACAGGTTGAACCCAATACAATAGAGTGGTTAAAATCATACCTACTTCCTGAATTAAAAGTAGCACTTGAAGATAGTACTTGAAACACCAATACTTACTTTTTAAACGCAAATTCAGTAACTTTCTTTCTTCTTTCTAATCGGCGTGGCCACCTACTGGGCCCAAAAATTATGAAGAGTTTCCCATCGACTCGAAAAGAAGAAGAAGTAACTTTCTTTGGGACAGCATTATACGGCAGGTTTTTGCATCTTTCAAATAAGTTCAAATGTTTAATTCCGCAGCATGAATTAAGATTCTCTCGCATAAATGTGAACCTTTTTTGTAGTATATAAAGTTTGTATTACTATTTTATAAAATCTTGATCAATCACGTGGCGTCGTGTCCCAGTGTGATCTGATCCTTTAATTCTGTGTATTATATGCTATAATAACATGTTGTAGTTATTTACTGGCACTCAATTATTTCCTTATATTTGTTTTGTTGATACGTGGGTAATGAAGTGGTCTGCCATATTGTTAAAACCTCTTACAATGCCTATGTGGTTAGGAACCTCTTATATTGTAAACATTATAATTGTGGTTTATTGTCTTTCAGTGAATAAAACATAATCAGTTTTTGCGGTCATGAATGTGTGCTCTACTTAATCTCTGATAATAGTACTGCCTACTCTTATTATGTTAGGAAATCAAATTAAATCGCGCATTTGCCACTGCTAAGTCTTGGTCCTTATCTACCCCACGCACTGCCTTATTATAGTAGGCCTGAAGTGCTTTTTAACAGTATCTCCAAAAAGAAATACGTTTTATATTCGACGTTATTTGTTTTTTTTTTTGTGTTTCTTCCCCGATTTTTTTGACAGCGGCGATATACTACAGAACTCTTCAATAAATGACAGCAAATCTCTTGGAGTTGCTGCAATAGCATGTCTATTTATTGTTTATACTATTTCATAACATAACATCACGCCAGTATGCTCTAAAGGGGTGCGCAGATGTGTACAGTACACTCTTATTTCACCGGTTATGTTCAAGTTTTATGATATTCGGGTAATATATTCTGGCGTTATAGGTACCTTACTATAGAACTTGCCTATTCGGTACCACAACTAAAAAGTGAAAAATAAAAACCGTTCGGTTGTATTTTATTGTAAAAAGTTTTTTCTCGTTTAGTTTCAATGGTGAAATTCGCCCTTAATCGATTCAGTCGCGATGAAAACGCAAAATTACCTCGATTAATATAAATAAATTACTAGTTAATTAATTTGACGTATAGACATGGAGTCGAGTTTGGTGACATGACTTGAAATATAGGCCTAAGTTTATGAATTTAAAAGAGAGTTATCGCGGCCCTGGCACAAGCAACTGAAGGAACAGGGGTGGGTTTTAGTCAGTAAAAGTCTGACACGCCTTCCCGCTCCACCCAGACAGGGCGAAGAGTTCTCTATTGTGTCACCTATCTTTTTTATCCATAATTTAACTTAATATCACATGCCATAAAATTGAAATCAGTAAAAATAATATGTCCTAAATCCGTTTGTTATAAATATTACAATCAATAATATACATAAAACCGTTTTCAATAAAAGTTGTTACATAATGTTTATTTATAATAATAACATTCTTAGAATAAATTTGTATAACAAAGCTTTTGCTATGAACTTCTCTACATGTAAGCAAGCACGCAGCATGCAGCATACATGTAAGCACGCAGCATGCAGCATGCAAGCAAGTATGCAACATGCAGCTTCATAGTTTCTGTCACGGCTCCGGTGCTGCGGGACTCCGGCGGTCCCACGCGAGTTTCGCCTCGCCCCTCCGCGCCTCACATCACATCACATCATCAGCCTATTAATGTTCCCACTGCTGGGACACAGGCCTCCTCTTTGTGAGAGGGAATGGGCCGTTATCCACCACGCGGGCCCAGTGCGGGTTGGTGGATGTCACATGTCTTCGAATTTTTGGTTCTAGGACATGCCGGTTTCCTCACGATGTTTTCCTTCACCGTTTTGAGAGCAGTGGTGATGAAATAATTTACATAAAGTAAAACGCCTGCCTGGGCTCGAACCCACGACCTACAACTTGTTAAGTCGCGGCCGATACCATTGGGCCACCTCCGCGCCTACGCGATTTTAAATTACACTCTAGGGGTAGAGCAGACAAGACTGCGTGGAGTCGGATTTACAGCGATTCGTTTCTGTCACTGAAACCTAATTTTTAGCAAACGCTTTACTGCGTGGAGTCGGATTTACAGCGATTCGTTTCTGTCACTGAAACCTAATTTTTAGCAAACGTTTTACTGCGTGGAGTCGGATTTACAGCGATTCGTTTCTGTCACTGAAACCTAATTTTTAGCAAACGTTTTACTGCGTGGAGTCGGATTTACAGCGATTCGTTTCTGTCACTGAAACCTAATTTTTAGCAAACGTTTTACTGCGTGGAGTCGGATTTACAGCGATTCGTTTCTGTCACTGAAACCTAATTTTTAGCAAACGTTTTACTGCGTGGAGTCGGATTTACAGCGATTCGTTTCTGTCACTGAAACCTAATTTTTAGCAAACGTTTTACTGCGTGGAGTCGGATTTACAGCGATTCGTTTATGTCACTGAAACCTAATTTTTAGCAAACGTTTTACTGCGTGGAGTCGGATTTACAGCGATTCGTTTCTGTCACTGAAACCTATTTTTTAGCAAACGTTTTACTGCGTGGAGTCGGATTTACAGCGATTCGTTTCTGTCACTGAAACCTAATTTTTAGCAAACGTTTTACTGCGTGGAGTCGAATTTACAGCGATTCGTTTCTGTCACTGAAACCTAATTTTTAGCAAACGTTTTACTGCGTGGAGTCGGATTTACAGCGATTCGTTTCTGTCACTGAAACCTAATTTTTAGCAAATGTTTTAAGACTAAAAAATATATTATAAATGAACATTCGGAATAATGCACATTATTTAACACAATACTTAGGACATATGCAAACGTGTTATGGATAATGATTTTCGGACAAACAATTTTAGGAGAATAAAGAGATTACCCGGGCGAAGTCATTGAATGATATGAGAGATTCAAAAATAAAAAAGGGGAATATTTTTTTCCACCAGATGAGTAGGTTCTTCAAGACCATGATTGAAGTAGCTTGAAAGCCTCGAATATTTTTATCACTGTATTTACAGTCACGTGTGTTTAGGGTTCCGTAATCAACAAAGAACCCTTATAGTTTCGCCATGTCCATCCGCAGCTTAGCTCAGAGACTCTTAGTACTAGAAAGCTATAATTTGGCAATGGATATACATATTAATCACGCCGATAAAGTGGTAAAACAAAAAAAAACGGTTCCGCCTGTACACGTAAAGTGGTGATGTTTTTTTTTCTCGTCTATTCCATGGTGTGGGGTATCGTTGGATAGGCCATTCAAAAATATAACGGCTCTATGAAAACCATTTTTCGATTCAGGGATCCGTTTGCGTAAAATTAAGCTTTAAATTGAATATGGTTGCTTTTGGGTATGTGGAAAAATTCATGGCCGTAGTATATATAAAGAAATTAAAAGGAAAACTATTACAGCTAAGTAAGGCTTTACAAGTTTACGAGTAATAGTCGACCAACTTATAAAATGTACTTGGAAAAGTAAAAATTATGCACGAAATCCATTGAAAAATATTACTTGAATTACGTTGCTAGTTGTGTAAAACAGGGGGGTGACCATAAGCTCTTAGAGCGGTATCAATTTGAGATCGAATAAGGGACAGATGTATCTGACTTGTATACATCTGTCACTTACTCGATATCAAATTGATACCGCTCTAAGAGCTTATGGTCACCCCCCAGGTAGTAAATATAAGTTTGTGAACCAAGTAACAATAAACAAAAATGAAGCCTTCTTCTTAGTCACCATTATTGTGCAACTTCGGAACCCTATTACTGTGAGTGGCCCGACACGCACTTTGCCGATTTTTTTTTAAGTATATGAACCTTGATACAGGAAAGATTTTTATTCATTATTATGCAATTAAATAGCCCGTCTTGCCAAAAATAACTTCGAAAATAAATAAGACTCATCGCAGCTATAATGACCATTTTATATAATTAAAGATGGTTTCCATCTTTCCTTATAGACAATTTAATTGGTAAATGACGGATGACTTGACTACCTTCGGACCTTAAAAAGGATGGATGTGCATGTAAAAACGACTTTAATGTTTATTCCTTGATCATACTCGTGTATGGTTTAATGATTGTGATGTAACTTATAAAGTTGTACCTTGGACTTGAGGCGAGGTATGATTAATACGTTAAAAACTCATTTGAGGGTCGAGGTCGAAAAGCCAGCTGATTTTTACAAGCTTTTATTTAACGAAGACTGTACTTGATTGACATCGTAATTAGAGGAACCAGTTTCGCCAATGCATTCTTTTCTCTCAATAGAATTCAAATTCACTTGGCGATCATTGTTCGCTCGTGATCGAGCGCTACGGATGCTCAGAAGCCAGGCAATCTGACACCATGGCAATCTTGCCAAGGGGTATCGTGTTACCCAGTTACTGGGTTGTGGTGGTCAGATATGTAGTTTCTCCATGTAAAATACTAATATGCAGTTGCATCCGGTTAAACAGGACGCCAATTCCAACATAGTAGGAAAATACAAAGCTAGACTCATTGAGTAGCTAGCTAGTCTTGCTCCACAACCACTAGGGTGCAAAAACAGGGTCGCGGATAAATTTGAAATAGAGTTACCGCGGCCCTGGCAGAATCAACTGAAGGGACACAGGTGGGTTTTAGTCAGTAAAAGTCTGACGCCCTTCCGCTTCACACAGAGCGGGAGAAGTCATTGGATGATGACCTAAAACAAAAAAAAAAACAATTGATAAGCAGAACATTATTGTATTGAAGTATTGTTGGACCTGCTGAAGACTGTAGGAATATATTTGTATTGTAAACTAATTTTTTTTTTTTTGACTGCTTGCTTTAAGCACGTGGAAAGCTAGTTTCCTGCTAGCTGTCAGTGCGTGGACAGCAACAGTCATCTCCTTTTGAGGTGGTGTTGTGCGTGAGCTGTGTTGTAGCGGGGTCGTGTAAATGAGCTACGACCTTTAATAGGCTAGGTACCTGATGCTGTGTTCAAATGCATAAAAATACATCATCATCAGTCGCGACCTTATTCCATTTACTTAGGGTCGGCCCTCCTTATCCTTTTTCTCCATTGTGCACGGTCTTGGGCAGTGCTGTTGTCCAAATTTACTTCTTTCAGGTCTGTTTCAACCGTAATAATAATGCATAAGAATACAAATTTAGGAAATATTAGTATTATCTTATCTTACTTAACCGTGACACACGCTCAATCGCGTTAACGTAAACGTTAATTTGTATTGAAATTAAATAAGTGCCTTTTGGGGACGGTAAGGAGAAACCTCTCTTTTTTATTTACATTTTGACATAAAAGATCATATACATTATCACGAGTGAGCCTACGTTAAAAAACTCGGCATTAGCACACAGTTTTTGCAATTAAGAATGACTGGAGCGAGGCATATGCATTTCTTTTCTTTTTGGGTGTTGTGGGAAAGTTGCAATTGCGTTGGTTTTGTTTTACATTGTGAATTATTTTTAACCGACTTACCAAAAAGGAGAAGGTTCTTTGTTCGACTACATTGTGTTTTTTTTTTGTGTATTTTCACCGATATCTCCGTTAATTGTTAACCGATTTAATTTTTTTTTAAAGTTGAAAGAGCATGTTTTGAAATTGGTCCCATTTTAATTTGGTGAAGATCTGACGAAGAACTTAGGAGATATACAACAGAACTCTTCAATAAATAACGGCAAATCTCTCGGGATTACTGCAATCGCATGTCTGTTTATTGTTTATACCATTTCATAACATAACATCACGCGAGTACGCTCGAAAGGGGTACACAGATCTCGCATTTCACCGATTATGTTTAAGTTTCATGTTATTCGGGTAATCTATTCTGGCGTTAAAGGTACATACTTCACAACGTGCCTATTAGGTAGTTAGGTACAACTAAAAAGGGTAAAATAAAACCTTTTTAGCAAAAAAATACTACCGACTTCCAAATAAAAAACTAAAAGTGAAAAATAACTTTATTTTTGGAAGTCGGTGTCTATATAGCAAAAAAATTGGTACCTACGAAAGACACCGACTTCCAAAAATAAAGTTATTTTTAACTTTGTAGTTTTTTATTTGGAAGTCGGTAGTATTTTTTTGGCAAAAAAAAATTTTTAAGTAAAATTTCAAGGGCACATTTTTGTTTTGTGTATGGAAGATAGGCACTTATTTTACCCGTGCTTGTTCTCTCACACGGGCAAAGCCGGTGCGGTTCGCTAATCTATAATAATGAATAGTAGTCTAATAATCAATACCTTTTGTGGCAATGCCGAAATATTTATTATTAAAAATAGTATTGTATTGTACAAATTCACTAATTGGTTACTGTTATGCGGATTGACTAATCGTGGCTGCTACGTTATTGTACAAAATTTTCCCATTAGATAACGACTGTTTTAATGTAAAATTAATTAATATTATGTAGTACATTATGAGTGATCGTGAAGACCTGTTGCGTGTTACTTACTTGTTAGATTTTATTAAATTATTATGTGATTTTAAATACACAAATTAATAATATTCAATTTTGAATATATATTACATTTTTTAAGTGATCTCTTTTGTGTGTGTTTTGCGAAATCACAAGTCGTTAAGAAGGTAGACTCTGTTAAGTTACGTGAAAGTCCAAATCTGAGTTAGCAAATTGATAACACTGTGTTAAATAATTTTTAATAATCTCTGTGAAATTTACGTCTCAACTAACTTTAACATGCTTTATATTCATTAATATATTTTATCCTTGTATTGTTTCAGAAGCAGAATTGGTGACGTGTCGGTAATCTAAATCAAAATGAACTCAGTTATCGGACTCAGTCCTAAGAACCACAATTGGGATTTAACGAAGAGTAAATGTGAGTATTCTTTTGCCATATATTTTAGAATAATTCTTGTATTCTTAATACACGGAAGCTATAATACAGCCGATTATTAATAACATTTTCAAAATCCGTAATACATTTGCTTCCATATATCATTCAATATTTAATTGACAGTCGTTACGGGTAGTCGGAATTTGGCAACCCGAACACAAATATGTCCCTTGGTGGTACCCAGATAACCCAGACATAACTGAGTATAACTAAGGGATATGGTGTTAGCCATAGTGACTGGATTGTGGAGGTCGGATAAGTCGTCTTGTATCAAATAGGTTTGACATGAATTAGCTTTGGCATATTTATTAAAAAATAATATTTTAAAAAACACGCCTTAATGGAAAACCACACTAATAAAAAGTAGAAAATAATTTTAAATCAATTTAAATTAAGAATAGTATGATAAACATAAAAAAAGATGTTTTATTATAATAAATTGTAGTTCTAAAAACTAAAAAACACGCTTTAATTGTAAATTGAACTAAAAAGCCGCTAATCCTGAAGATATTGGTAAGGCTAATTGGGACAAACAATTTAAACGCGCACGGTAGAATCAACTTTTATTACTTGTAAATTTTAATTTTTGTTTGACTTTCAGAAGGGCATTGTCATCGGTCCTTGATAGGTGTGCAAAGTTTCAAATCAATCCGACGTTTTGAAGTGGGTGAAACTCACGTTCAATGATTCCGTTACATTGATACATAGATACATACCAAGCTAATAAAAGCGTGTTAAAAAAGCGTGGGGTACTATTTAAGAATTTTCAAAATGACTCTACTTTTACTAGTACCTATCAATAAAATTATTTATTTGTTAAAAGCGTGTTAAAAACAAAACAGACGCGACCTCTCACTAAATTATAGCCTATTAAACGTGTCATAACATACATTTAACAAACAAGTCGTTGATCTACTTATTGAAACGGATGAGTGTTGTTAAACTTTCAATTGAAAACCATAGCGCTTATGCAATGACAGCACTCCGCCCGCGACTTCGTTCGCGTGATTTCGTTTATCCTATAAATGATTTTCTTATATGCAGTTAGTGAAGGCGACCAAACATAAGCTATTATTAAATCAATAAAAAAAATGGTATTGTTGATGTACAGGGTTCATAGGATTGGGACGATTCGTTATTTGACTTAAAGAATAATAAATTTTAGGTTACCGCCACAAAGCAAAATTCTCCCCTAAAAACTTATCAACCCCTTTTTCCCCCGTATCTGACTTAAAAAATAATAAATTTTAGGTTACCGCCACAAAGCAAAATCCTCCAATAAAAACTGGTTTATAAGTTTTTCCTGTTTGCCCGTTGAGAGTCGAGTTTTGAGCAATCTAAATATGCTATTCACTCATTTCTTCTCTTTTTTATAATTTCGTATTTATTTTTCTCAAAAAAAAAACTTTAACACCCCTAACCCTATATGGGGGGGCGTTTTAAAAATGTATTATGTAAATTCATGTCATTATCTAAGGCAAACATGACGCGCTGTATTTTTTTTTAATTTTAACATACCTTACATATTGTCAAGTATTTGTTGTGTGTACTGTTCTCATGTTTGAGCAAATAAATGATTACTTACTTACTTAGACTACAGAAGAATAAATACTTTATAGGCATTTCAGTTTGTGTGACAATAAATACTTTTTCTTCTCCTTTTTAAAACATTGGCATTCTACTCACCCACTCTGTTTTCTAAGAAATAGGTACTGAAATAAAACATCTGTGTCATAAATATTATGGATTGCAGTTTTTACATGATATATTTCACGCATGATTCATAATTACGAGTATGTTGTTTCAACCGCTTTAAAAATGAGCCAAATGTAATGCATATAAAAAACACATACGGCTCTGAGACGTGGTGGCTCACAATAGGCCTCATCAAAAAGCTTATAGTCACCCAAAAGGCAAAGGAAAGGGATATGCTTGGAATTTCCTCGCGTGATCGAATCAGAAATGTAGAGACTCGCAAGAGTACCAACGTTACCGACATAGCTAGAAGAATTGCCAAACTTAAGTGGCAGTGGACAGGGCACATTTCTCGCAGAATGGATGGTCGATGAGGCCGAACAGTTCTGGAGTGGTGACCGCGATCGGGATGACGCTGCGTTGGTAGGCCTCCCAGGTGGACAGATGACCTGTTGAGGGTGGCGGCAGTCTGCTGGGTGCAAGACGCATGGGACCGGTCAATATGGCAACGCTTGCGGGAGTCCTATGTCCAGCAATCGAAGTTTTTCGGCTGATATGATGATGATCATGATAAATAAAACACTTGGTTAAGCGGTGTAGCGGTGTATCCCTTTTATTTATTTTTATATTTCTGCCCAATCAAAAACCAATCTGGCTGGTAGCAGCTGGATGAGAGACAAATGGCGTGCGATTGGAGAGGCCTATGTCCAGCAGTGGACTGCTATAGGCTGCCATGATGAGATGATGAATCAATCAAGCTGCCTAGCTTTCTCCCAATTTTTTTAGAGTCGAAATTTCTCGGGCATTTGTCGGTAGTACTTCTTGTAGGGAAGCTAACGCACTACATCTGAACTCTATCTGTCGTAATCTGTCATAATTCAGAAAATTTTCTCTCGCTCGGAACTCAAATCACGGACACGGACGAGTAGTGCGTAACTGCCCTAACCACTCTAACTGGATTCAGCTGAGTAAATACTGGATATTACATGGAGCCCACAGAAAGAAATAAATAAATCTTCATAACAGATCCGATAAACTTATTACTTGTTTTTTGGTAGGTACATATTAAACTGTTCTGCACATTTGATGAAAGTGACGGGATAAAGTCAGACATTAGATGTTTACCCAAGCAAATGAGCCTTCAAGTTTTGGTGGATAACTTTGGTACCCCAGATTGATAGTCATTTATTATCTTATCTTATAATAATCTTAGGAGACGTAGTAACTAAGTTACTAATAGTTATCAGTAGACTGTCATCATAGTTGTCTTGTTCAGTTATTACTTGTATTTAGAAGTGATTAGATACTATGTAGATATGACGCAAGTGAAATAGAAAGAGAGAAGAGAGAGTTTAGTGGATTAGTGTTCGAAATTCAATCTTGTAAATAGTTGTTTGGTTAATTCATGGATATACTTCGTCTAAGGAAACGTAAGTTTTAGACAAGATCATATTTTGTTGGTTGGGTTTTCACATTGGCAAAACTTACAAATTGCATACATACTTTAGGTAAAGAATTTTGAAAAATTCTCCGTGTAGTGTCCACCTTCATTGTAATAAAGAACTCATTTGCAAAATATAATGCTTTTAGTCAGCAGCTTAAGCTATGCAACGTTTTCTGTATGAGAAATGGTCTTTGCTCTTCATTGGTATAGTTATTATAGTATGTCAGTGAATTTAAGATACATTTTTTTTGTAGTCTATAGGCTCGCGCTTGACCACTATATCACCTCAAAATCAAAATCAAAAAAAAACAAAAATCAAAATCAAAAATCAAAATCAAATATTTTTATTTTACATAGGCCTACATGGGCACTTATAAAACGTCGACAAAAGGTGCACGGTTCGGGTTAGTCGTTTCCTATGGAGAAGAACCGGCAAGAAACTCCATGGTTACTCTTTTAAATTGTTTTGTTTACAATATTTCCATGTTACAGCATTAGTACTTGGATATGGGGGGACAACGTAGGCCCGACAATAAGTCGTACGAAATTGATGGTAAGCGATGATGTGGTCGACGGTGAAGCACGCTTGCCTAGAAAAATCCCATTCAAACATTCATTTGTAACAAGTTTTAAAAATTCATAATAGTATTATTTTTAATTTTGGACACGTTTGGTACACAATTCACCTTGACATTTATATTTACTGAGATAAAGCTTAATATTCAACAAAAAATAAATTAAAGAGTATAGTTACACACGAGAAATGCTGAAATAGTTAGCAATAATCTTTCTTAACTTACTATTTATTTCTATTATCTATCAACATTAAACTATTAACGTCAATATTAAATTTATAAGATAGTTCGATTGTAATAGTTTTTAAAATACTTTGATTGCATTACGGAATATTGTATGATTACCAAATGCAGTCAGAGTATTATAATTGTTTCAACATAACTTTAGACCAAGTGAAGACTGGTAACAATCTAAAATATCCCGAAATAGAATATATTAATTGATTCGGTGGTAGACTTTTTGCAAGATACAAGATTTGCTTATTTATCAAAGGTGAACACTGAAATAGGTACTGGATAATTTGTGCTCTAAAGAGGTTAAATAGAGGATGAAAGATTGCGTAGTAGTTCGTTTTTTTATTTATATATATATATTCTAAGTTGCGATCGCCAATCTACTATCAAGCAATGCTCTTGTTGAAAACGGACTTTAGATCTTAGCAAAGAGGTAGTCCATGTTCATCATCATCATTCATCATTTGCCTAGCCTTTTTTCCAACTATATTGGGGTCGGCTAGCTTTTTCCTTTCCATGTTCGTGGTCCGAAAAAGACTCCAATGTCTTCTTGACTCGAAGTCCCTCAAGTTTAGACAGTTTGGTGGACTTCAGACATACCCAATATTTATACAATGCCTTTCTCATTCCAGATGAAGAAATCGACGAGCTACCATTCATGGCCTCCCTTGGGCCAGTCGTCACCATCCTGGCAGTCTATCTGGTTTTTGTGTTGAAGATCGGACCAGTGTTCATGAGAAAGCGAGAGGGATACAAACTAACACACACATTGCTTGTCTACAATGGAGTTCAAGTTGCTATATCAGCCTATATGGTATATAGGGTAAGTCTGAATAATTGTTTAACAAGCTTCTGCCCACGTGAAAAGTGTTTTAATATCCCGAGGGAATGGATTCGTGGTTAATAGTACATTATGGTACAAGTGTGCAATGTTGGTGATTACCGCTGAGGCGCCATTGAGACCCGAGCCGTAGGTGAGGGTCTTAAGAGAGCCGAGGTCGGTAATCATCAATAGACACGTGTATCATACGACGTTTTTCAACACACTTGTGAAGAAAATTATACTAAAAACCATTTTCAACAGTAAAAACGAGTTATGAAAATTTTTCACAATGGTGGGCAAAATTAATCAGTTTTCCTATGCGCGCGCATTTAACAATGGCGAACGGCCAAAGACTAAAAGAATGAGGTTTCTTTTTTTTTTGGCTTTTCGTGGATAGTGTTTTAGCCACGTACAAAATAGGGAATCAAAGTCAAAAGTCAAAGTCAAAGCACTTTATTTCAAGTAGGCCAGTTACAGGCACTTTTGAATTGTCAAAAGACAAAATAAAATATTACAAAATTATGGTGCTACAGTCCCAGTCACAAGACATAATAACTGTGAAAGTACCGTAGATGCCCATTCCAAGGCGTAGATCTCTATGGAGAAGAACGGGCAAGAAACTCCATGGACACTCTTTTTCAATTAGGTAATTATTACAAATCATTTGTTACATCATTCATGTTGAGATTACACATTATGTGAGAACGATGTAGCAAGTTAAAAGTGTCCATAGTAAATATAAAAAGACAATTCAGAAATAAAATTAGAATCAATTAAAATAACCCATGGCAGCTAAGAGATGACCAGTCCCAACCGACAGCGCCCGTTCACGAACATGACACATGTATCAGCACCATTCAGCTCAACCATTTTGAAGGGAGCTAAATGATCCGACACACGCGCCACCATCGGCGAGACATTTGAGTGGGCATGACATACTCTCAACCACCGGAGTCATTCAAGTCAATAGAAGACGTAGGTATCTAGACAATGATAGCTCTGAAGTACATGGTACTCACACAATGCTGGCTATGCTGCTATATAATACTAGAAAGATTAACTCTATATAATGCAAAGATAGTAGCAATCCTCATCAGCTCTGACAATAACAGTAAACGATACCTACGACAGTGCTACCAAAAAATAAAATTTAAATAATACACATAAAAACGAAATTAAAATATAATAATATTTAACCTGACAGCAAGCTAATTTTGGTAAAAGAACACGAACATTGTCTTGAGTTCAACACAGCGACCAACTATGCTTATCATCTAAATAATCATTAATAGAATAGTATGCCTTAGAACAGAGATTAGCTTTTACCTTTGCTTTAAATGCGTTAAATGGCAAATCTAGAAAAGAAGACGGTAACTTGTTGTAAAAAGTTATACCAACCCCAACGAATGAACTATGCACCTTATGAAGTCGATGAAAGGGAGCTCGTAATTTGTCCTTATTTCTGGTGTTAAAGTTGTGAATATCACTATTGTTACTGTACAAATGAATGTTCTGCCTAATATATAAAATGTTGGCGAATATGTACTGTGAAGCCGCTGTGAGAATACCAATCTCTTTAAAAAAATCTCTTAGAGAAACACGCGCACCTAATTGGTAAATGGCACGAACAGCTCGTTTTTGAAGCACAAATATATTTTGAATATCAGCGGCTCTGCCCCACAGTAGAATACCGTAGGACATGATACTGTGAAAATAACTAAAGTAGACCAACCTTGCTGTATCAACGTCAGTGTATTGTCTAACCTTTCTGACGGCGTAGGCGGCCGAGCTAAGCCTACCCGCTAGGCTTGATATATGTGGCCCCCATTGAATTTTTGAGTCTACTGTTATACCCAGAAACACAGCTGAATCAACAGTTTCGAGCTTCTCATTGCCGAGCACAATGTTGGGACCCAGATTTCTAACATTGGGCAAAGCGAACTTTATGCATTTAGTCTTCTTGGCATTAAGAACAAGATTATTTGTTGTGAACCAATCTGTGACCATTGATAGTGCGTTATTCACGTCATCAAAAACTTGTCTATTCCTATCTACTTTAAAGATCAGAGAAGTATCATCCGCAAACAGCACAACGTCGCAAATATCCTTTAAATAGAATGGCAGATCGTTAATATAAACCAGGAATAAAAACGGACCCAGTATTGAGCCTTGAGGTACACCCAGCTCAACAGGTAACCTGGAAGATTTAGCGCCATTAACGTCTACGCATTGGTATCTATTAAGTAAATATGACTCAATTACATTTAGGGCTTCGTTTTGAACACCGTAATGGCGTAGTTTACGCAAAAGCGTATCATGGTGAACGCAATCGAAGGCTTTAGAAAGATCGCAGAAAACACCAATTGCATTTCGCGACTTCTCCCATGCGTCAAATATGTGTTTCAACAAAGCAACACCCGCATCTGTAGTCGAGCGACCCTTCGTAAACCCATATTGGTCATTGTGAAGGAGGCTATGTAAGTTAAAATGTCTGAGTAACTGCTTAAGAATTAACTTTTCAAATATTTTGCTGAATGCAGGCAAAATAGAGATTGGTCTGAAATTACCAATATCATTTTTGCTACCGGATTTAAATAGAGGGATGACTTTACTGCTCTTCATGAGATCAGGAAAAGTACCCAAATCAATGCATTTGTTAAACGTAACAGCAAGATAGGGGGCCACAATGTCTATTATATTGCCCAAAAGTTTGGTAGATATGCCCCAGTAATCACCCGTGTTTTTAGATTTAAGAGAATTAAAAACATTAACTACATCACGAGGCGCTACATGCTCGAATCTCAATACATAACTACATTTAGGGACGCTACTATGCAATAGGTTTTCAGCCTTAGACGGCGACGAACTTAAGGAGCAAGTCGTCGTTGCAGGTATGCTCGTAAAAAACTCATTAAACGCCTCAGCTACGTCAGCTGGTTTATTAACTAATTTGTTATCAACCATGATCTCGAGTTGATTTTCTTTTTTAACCGATTTACCCGTTTCGTTGTTTATGATTTTCCAAGTGGCTTTTACTTTGTTATTAGAATTTTTAATAGTCTCACTTAGAAATTTTGATTTTGCAACACGACAAATCTTTTTAAATAATTTTGAATAATTTTTAACATATTCTAAAAAATTGTTATCAAACTTGTACTGTCTCAGACCATACAACTCATACAATCTCGCTCGGCTTTTATAAATGCCTGGTGTAGCCCATTGGTTGAAACCAGCGGAAGTCCCAGTAATGTTGATAGTTTTAGTTTTAAAAACGGATTTGTACTCATTTTGCACAACATCAAAAAGGGCCTCGTACATTTCATTTGGGTTCTCGTACTCTATTATTGACGGTATAACTTTAAGAGCTATATTATTTTTAAACTTACTGCAACGACTAACAGTATAAGGCCTGCATTCTACTTTGCGCGGCTTTTTACTTAATGGCATAGGGAAGCTAGCCATTAATCCACAGTGATCTGATGATAAATCACTTAACACCAATTTATTGTCGGCATCAAAATCACAAAATATATTATCAAGGCAAGTCGACGAAGACGCCGTGATCCTAGTTGGTTCGAAAAACAAATTAACTAAATTAAAAGATTTAAATAAGTTCAGAAGCCTAGTACTTAGTGGAGTAACATCTAAAATATTAACATTAAAATCTCCACATAAAATTATATTTTTACTACTGCATTTAATCTTATTAAGTGCATCCTCCATTGCAGATTCGAAACTAGTAAAGTCCCCTGAAGGGGGTCTGTAGACACAAATTATTATGTACCGCTCAAGTTCAACACAAGACAACTCGATAGTGCGCTCAATGGAAAGATTAACTAGGTCTAACCGTTGTTTACATTTTAACTTGTTTGAAACAAGAATTAAAGATCCACCGCGAATAGCAGTTTTTCTCACAAATGCACTCTGTACAGAAAATAAATCATCATTGATAAACACTACTTCATGCTCTTTCAACCAATGTTCAGTTAAACATAACACATGAACATCATAATTCTCCATAAACAAGCTTAACTCTAATTCCTTGCCGGACAAACCCTGCATATTTTGATGTACAACATTCAACATATGCGACTCACCCGTTGTCGAACCTAACAGTTTAAACTACTAGGTGTGTGTATAGCAATGTTAGTATCACTACCAACAGAATCAAAAGTGATATTAGTATCTATACTAATAGTATCAATAGAGATGTTAGTGTCACCACTAACAGTAAACGTAGGTACAGTATAAGTACCGGTGTAAACGTGTAAAGTATATGCTAAAAGATTAGCAATCCGTCTCCTACAACTAGCTGGCAAAAACATGGAACAATCAGTGAGTCTGTAATCTGTAATAAAACTATTACAATTTTTCTTAATTACAGAGCAAATAAAATTTATATTTGAGTGAAAGTTTTATTTATTAAGCACGTACAAGTTGAAATTAACTATTTAAATACGAAGTTGCGTGGAATGAGCAAGTAATAGGTACATTAATTTATTTGTACTATTGAGCATGATCTTTTTTGTATCGAAACTTTTTTAAGAACAAAGCAACTCAACCAATAAATTAAAAAAAAAACTATAACTCACTTGTGAATAATAGCAATGAAAAAGTCACAGTTTGATAACAGGTATCATTATGTGCCTAATTGCGGTGAAATTATAGCCACTTTATGAGCAAGTGTGTTGAAAAAGGTATTATTTATCTAAATTCAGGTCATAAGTCGACCTTGTGTCATGCTGGTATTTTTATTTATTTATTTATCGATAGCCTCGCGTTTGACCACTATCTCGCCTGATGGTAAGCGATGATGTGGTCGACGGTGAAGAACGCATGCCTAGAAGTAACCTATTCACTCTTTACTTGAAGACCCCAAGGTTGTAGCTATCAGGAAGCAAAGACTCCGGCAGGGAATTCCACTCCTTAGCTGTGCGTACAATGAAAGTATTCGCAAAACGCTTTGTACGTGTGGATGTTCTGCCGTTGAGGCCCGTATGATTGATAAATATCCGAAAACCATAAGCACACACAAGCATATTTCAAAATTAGTAGATATTATTACATAAGTTGGACTAGCATTAGTCGAAGATCGTAGCTAGCAATCTGATAGAAACTTCATGCCCTAACCATAGAATGCAGTGGAGTATAAGACATTTATTCAATTATTGGAAGCAAGAAAAATAGACAGCTCTTTTAAAATTAGTGACATCTGCTCAACATAAAAGTCTATTAGGCAGATAAATATTGAAATTGACATGCCATCGTTAAGAACGGTTTTCCCCAAAAACGTTTAGTGTCAACTTAAACTCGAATTAATTAAAATAAATAATTACTGAATACTCTTTAAATATGTGTTTAACAAATAATCTTGTTATGTCAAACTACGTAAGAATAAACACACGTGGTTAAAAAATTTATCAAATTTTTTAGGGGTCCGTCGTCTGTCACTCAGATTTTACAGCAAAACGTCTTGTTGAATCAAATCCAAACAAATTGCAAAAAAATGTTTTAACGGCCATGCAGAAAAAAGGGGCACGAAAAAAAAAACTAGCCAAGTGCGAGTCGGACTCGCGCACGAAGGGTTCCGCACCATTATCGCAAAAAATGGCAAAAAATCACGTTTGTTGTATGGGAGCCCCCCTTAATTTATTTTATTTTAATTTAATAATTATTATTTTTTGAAGTGAATATATAACTAAATATTCTGTGAATATTTCAAGCGTCTACCTGTTGCCGTTATTAATATCGAGCAAAAACGGCAAAATAATCACGTTTGTTGTATGGGAGCCCCCCTTAAATATTAATTTTATGTTTTTAGTATTTATTTATTTATTAGGATTAGGATTACCAACGAGTTACACAACATCAACTTATACAGATAATATACAATTCAATACTTTTATCTTGTTATGCACACTCAATTATAGGTAACCACAGCTTACACATGTTCGAGTTAACACGCTTTATATAAATACAATACAATTGATAACATTACAATAAAATAAAAATAAAAAATACGAAATTAAAATAACAGAAAAAAAAACTGAATGTACACATAACATTATAAAGATTAAATTAAAATCAACATTAAAATACACGTTCGATTAAATTAAAATACAGGTAAACCCTAAAAATGGGCCTTGCCCATCGAGTTGGATATCGTTATTTAGAACTCATTGAGCAGATAAATACTATGCTTTTTGTTCTAAAAAATATTGGCAAAGAAAGCAATGAGAAGCCACCATAGTCAGCTTTTTTAGGGTTCCGTACCCAAAGGGCAAAAACGGGACCCTATTACTAAGACTCCGCGATCCGTCTGTCTGTCTATGTGTCTGTCTGTCCGTCTGTCACCAGGCTATATCTCATGAACCGTGATAGCTAGACAGTTGAAATTGTCAGAGATGATGTATTTCTGTTGCCGCTATAACAACAAATACTAAAAACAGAAGAAAATACATTTTTAAGGGGGCTCCCATACAACAAACGTGATTTTTTTGCCGTTTTTTGCTCGATATTAATAACGGCAACAGGTGGACGCTTGAAATATTCACGGAATACTTAGTTGTATATTCACTTCAAAAAATAATAATTATTAAATTAAAATAAAATAAATTGAGTGGGGCTCCCATACAACAAAAGGGATTTTTTTGCTCGATATTAATAACGGAAACAGGTAGACGCTTGAAATATTCACAGAATATTTAGTTGTATATTTACTTCAAAAAATGGTAATGATTAAATTAAAATAAAATGAATTAAGGGGGCTCCCATACGTGATTTTTTTGCCGTTTTTTGCGATAGTGGTACGGAACCCTTCGTGCGCGAGTCAGACTCGCACTTGGCCGGTTTTTTACAAAATTTTGTTCCGAAGAATTTTTTAACTTCCCGTAAACCTATGTACTTGAAATTTGGTTATTATGTATATTAATAAATCTCATTTTTTCTTTGAAAATCCCTCATTTTTCCTATTACAACCAACTAGACTTCGCGTTTTTGTACGGAAACCTAAATGTGCGAAGTCCGACACGCACTTGGCCGGTTTTTTATTATTATTGATAGGCTCGCGTTTGACGACCATCTCACCTGACCATAAGCGATGATTTGGTCTACGGCGAAGCAAGCTTGCCTAGAAGTAACCTATTTACTCCTGATTTAAAGACCCCCGGATGGAAGCTAAAAACATAAAATAAAAAATAAACACATACTCCGGCCAGGGAATTCCATTCCTTAGCTGCACGCATATTGAAAATTTCTAAAAAATTTAGTGCGTATTGTGGAATGTCCATCATGACGTACCGATGGCGCATCGACACCGTAAGTCTTGATGTCCGATGGTGGAACGGGCTAGGTGGAATTAAATCGTACAATTGTACCGCACACCCCTCGAAATGTAACTAATAAAAATCAGAACGTGACTATGAATACTAATTGAGATTATGTTTTTACACAATTAATTGAGGAATCTCCGTTTGAATAGATGTTAAATTTGATTAGCATCAAGACAATGGCTATGAGTCATTATTTTCTGAGATTATAATTAGATATGTGAGTGCTAGATTGTAAGTTACCAGCTAGTTGCAGGCACAGCTCAAGGTTATTTATGTCTCATCATTAGATATGGTAATTGAAACCGGATACGATAGACCTTTACCGTATCCAATAGATTTCCACCGGATCTAGTTGATTTTTACCGGAGCCAGTAGGGTGCCCGAATATATAATACATAGTAATATAATACATAGAGAAAGCTGTCGATCTCATTTGCAGCATTTACATACTCTAACGTTGCCCAGTTTATACATACTTGTGTTGTTAGTACAGCTAAGGAGTGGAATTACCTACCGGCGTCTTTGTTGCCTGATAGCTACAACCTAGGGGTCTTCAAGTCAAGAGTGAATAGGTTGCTTCTAGGCAAGCGTGCTTCACCTTCGACCACATCATCTCTTAACATCAGGCGATATAGTGGTCAAAAGCAAACCTATAATTTTTTTTTATTTTTTTTTAATATGTCCATGAATACGAATCTGGGGTAGTAAGAATAGCAAGGGAAAACACTCGTAGGAAGGACTTTAAAAATAAAGTTGTACCTAATTTCAACATTGTCAAGCATAGCCCTCATTACCAAGCTGTACAAATATTTAATAGATTGCCGGCGCATTTAAAAATTTCATTTTACGCACAGCTAAGGACAGCTAAGGAGTGGAATTCCCTGCCGGAGTCTTTGTTTCCTGATAGCTACAACCTTGGGGTCTTCAAGTCAAGAGTGAATAGGTTACTTCTAGGCAAGGCAAGCGTGCTTCACCGTCGACCACATCATCGCTTACCATCAGGCGAGATAGTGGTCAAACGCGAGCCTATCGATAAAAAATAAAATAAAAAAAACACTAGCTCTTTTAAGGCTAAGCTCAAAGCATTTCTGCTGGATAGAAACTTGTACTAAATAGAGGAATTGTAATTTAATTTAATAATATTGAAATTTTATTATTGTTATTGTTTTTAGTTGCGTTTTTTTCTTTTTTTTTTATTCTTTCTACTTTTTTATATTTTAGGTACATGTACTTTTAGAATTTATATTAATATTATTATAATGATGAATGTAATGTAATGTTAATGTTCAATAATGTATCAAACACAATGTTAATTGTTCCTGATAAATAAATAAATACACCGGATTTGCCGGCTTGTCCTACCCCACTCATTCTTATAAAACGCCTGAAAATATTCTGTTAGCAAGAAATCGCAGTTCGTAACATTTCAAGTTTAAATAGTTGGTCAATGGCTAGTAGATTTAAATCATCAAAAAGTGTGCTTAAATATTAGTACTACCAATTTTAGATGACCTTCTCTAATATTACCTAACTGGTAGGCCAAAGTCCGACTGAATTATCCTTTTAGCAAATGAGGAAACTTGTTCCTTATTCCTGTTTAATGCTTCCTCTAGCCGTTTCATGTTTCCTGCTGTGTCAAAATTAGCAGGAAACTACATTTATAAATTCCTGTTGGTCTAAAAAGGATATTATTTATAATGTTATTTTTGTTTCTGGTTTCCAGTTCCTGTCAGATCTCGTATACATGGGTTTGGTACCAAAAAAATGTTACATGAATGAAGATAATTCAAGGAGCAGAGTAAGTAGCGTAACATTCATTTCATTATTAGCTTCTGCCAGTGGCTTCGCCCGCATGAATGTCGAAAATTATCCCAAGGGAATATATTTTCGGGATAAAAATATGCTATGCCTGACTATAATCTACCTCTGTGCCAAATTTCATACAGATGAGTAACAAAAATACACACATCCAAACTTTCGCATTTATCCTACTACTACTGTATTGTGAAAGTTTCTGAGGATGGATGTTTGTTACTCTTTTACGCAAAAACTACTGAACGGATTTTGATGAAACTTTACAGAAATATAGCTTATACATCCGAATAATACATAGGGTATAATTTATAAAATATCAGAAGAAATACTGATACCACGCGGGCGGAGTCGCGGGCGGCAGCTAGTAATATTATATAAGTATGATTTTACTTAGAGAACAGTTACAAAAATGCAACTGAAATTCCTAGAAAGGCTGTAATAGGTCATCATCATCATCATCATTCCAGCCGAAAGACGTCCACTGCTGGACATAGGCCTCCCCCAAGCGTCGCCTCACTGATCGGTCCTGTGCGTTTGGCATCCACCGGACGCCCGCAGCCATGACCAGGTCGTCAATCCACCTAGAGGGAGGCCTTCCAACGCTGCTAATATAAATAACTTTTTGGCCCTAACAGCCATCCGTTCGGCGAGCAATGTGTCCTGCCCACTGCCACTTAAGTTTGGCAATTCTTCGGGCTATATCGGTAACCTTGGTTCTCTAGCGAATGTCTTCATTTTTGATTTGATCACGCAAGGAAACTCCGAGCATATAGCCCTCTCCATTGCCCTTTAAGTGACTTTTTAGTATGGCATTCAATTTTTTTATATTGATTTTTCATACGATTCCAAAATAACAACTTTTGTATTACCATTCCAGATCCTGTTTGACACATACCTGTACCTTGCAGCGAAACTATCAGAACTTCTAGATACAGTCTTCTTCGTCCTAAGAAAGAAAACTAACCAGATCACATTCCTTCATCTATACCATCACACAGTTATGGTGATTGGCACATGGGCTTTGCTCAAATATTGGCCGTCTCACACGCTGATATTCATAGGGTTCCTGAACTCTTTGGTGCATGTTTTCATGTACACGTACTATGGGTTGGCCGCGTTGGGGCCAAATGTGGCCAAATATTTGTGGTGGAAGAAGTATATGACGAAGTTTCAGCTGGTAAGTTTACTATTCTACTGAAAAATATTCCTCTGGTGTTATATTCTGAGTAACTTCGATGCGGGAAGACAGTTAAATCGTTGTTCTGCAACGCGCCAAGTTTCTTTTGCCTTACAACATAAAAATTGTATGTTCTTGTTTAATCAACTCTCCTAAGTAAAAAAGTATGGAATATTGGGCTCTTAATTCACAATTCAAAGATTATTTCAACGGATCACTTAAAATTGATGCCAATAGATGGCGCATTTTTAAATTTCTGAGGCATGCCACACGATTGTTAAAATTTGCATTGTAACAAATTTTGGTGCAAAAAAAAACAGTAAAAACGTGCAAAAAAATACTATAAAAACGAACCTTCACTGTATTTAAAGAAAAAAATTTCACGAACCTAGTAACTAGTCGCTGCTTACACCATCTATCTATCACCGTGAAACAGAGCCGAACGCGTTCGATGTACAAAAAAATTACAAGATTAATCAGATGAAAAACTCTAGTTACGTCTGCACGGTTTCTTTGTATGGGATGAGGCATATGTATGCTAGTATTATGTTATCTGTGGCTATGGGCAATTTAGTAGTAAAGTGCTGCACCTTTTTTTTTTTTTTTTTTTTTTTTTTGGGTGGGAAATCATCCAATGACTTCTCCCGCCCTGGGTGAAGCGGGAGGGCGTGTCAGACTTTTACTGACTAAAACCCACCCGTGTTCCTTCAGTTGCTTGTGCCAGGGCCACGGTAACTCTGTTTCAAATTTATCCGCGACCCAGACAGGAAAGTGCTGCACCTAGTGTAGACTTATAGAGAGTGACGATGACGACTAAACATAAATTAGTCTTTAAACCTGTAGTTAAATTAAAACTCAATACTGTGCGGAGTATTAAAAATCACCACTTTCCAATGAACATAAAACAATGGTTTTTAGGGTTCCGTACCCGAAGGGTCCAAAAGGCCCTATTGCTGTCACTCATGTGTCCGTCCGTCTGGTTGTCTGTCCATCGTCTGTCACACAGGTTTTACAGCCAAACTGTTGGAGCTACAGTCTTTGAATTTTCACAGTATAAGCATCTTGTTGACCCAAAGCCATAGTAATTGTCAAAACATATTTTGAATTTAAATGTTGCTCCCATATAGCTAAAGGGGGTGGCTAAAATAATAATAATGACCGACCCCATCGAGTGACGTATCGTTGTTTAGAATGCGTTAAGTAGATAGATACTGTATTTTTTGTTTTAAAAATATTGGAATACAAAGGAATGAGAAGCCACCAATGTCAGCATTACTGACAAAATTCTTAAACTTTCCATTGATCTATGAACTTCAAATTTGGTGATAATGTTTAATTACTTATATTTTACTAACAAATACCAATATACTAATAAATCGGATGTTTTCTTTTAATTTCCCTCTATTTTCTAATACAACCAACTTGATTTTGCTATTTGGTACGGAACCCTAAATGTGCGAAGTCCGACACGCACTTGGCTGGTTTAGTTTTTATTAATTACAACTTTACTATCAATCCCACCGTACTATTCCCAAACCACTGCTGCTCCTGAAAGCCAGAATCAACGAAAAGCGCCGAGGCAATGAAGCTCGACGAAGTCCCGGAGAATGAATTTAACTGTCTTGGATCCCGCAACGAAGTTAATCAGAAAATAATAACGGAGGAGTAGGAAAAAATACAAATTTCCACTTCCCTCCATATCAAGCAGGAAACAGAACAAACAAGGCCAATAGGCACAAAGGGTCGTTTACAACTGGGATAAGCCCAGTTGCCTAGCACCACGGATAAAAATTAGCATTAATATTAATGGGTTCTAACATTGTGAGCTGTTATATTTGATTTCAATGAAAGGTATGGCAAAAACGCTTGAACGTACGGAAATTTGTTCTAGTTTCCACAATGTCCGTATAGTAAACAACTCCTGATGCAGCCTGTACATTATTCAACATAGTATTGTGTTAATTCTGCCAAAGAGTACACTCCCATAAGATATGATGTGCAGATTGTACATATTCGCAGTAACTTTACCATCAATTAAAAAAGCATTTTTTTTCACAGATCCAGTTTGTGTCAATCATAATCCAATACGTAGCTACTGTAAGAGTATCTGAGTGTCCCCCGTCCAAAGGTGTCGCTGTTTTTGTCTCCTGCAACACTGGAGTCATTCTTCTTCTCTTTTTAAACTTCTACCGACAGAACTACAACAAAAGAAAAGCGGGAATAGCCTCTAGCAATTCTCTACCATCAGTGTGCTTACCAAAAGAAGACTAGAGCGCGTAGAAAATTATTTAAAGTGTATTTTAACGAAAACTCTGTGATGACAATGACATTTATTTGTCGTATAAAAGGTCTAGAAATTATTATGTAATTTTAACATTAATTGATTAAATTAGATTGTGTCACGATCTTTGTAAATAGTATTTAACGTGTAAAAATAATGAAACTTTGAAATTAAGGGTACGTACGGGTGAAATTTATATCAGACAATTGATATAAATGTAAGTGTAGGGGATCCCTGCACTTAGTGATGATACCGGGGCGATTCTATGGGGATGATGATGAAATAAAACCGACCACCGCGAATGTCCGTTGAACACTGATTTATTGATTTAATGTACTTACACAAATTAGCTTAGTGATAGGTACGAAATGCTGAGTGCACAGAATGCACGGCGCGTGAGTATGAAAAATAATGTGCGGTTCCGTACATCCTGCCCGCAATCAGACAACTGATATGATTGATTAACAGAAAATTAAATTAAGAGACAAGTAAAATAGTAAAATAAAATGATATAGATTGCTAATGATACAAATGTGAAAATACTAACTAAACGACTATTCTACGGTACACATGGGCGAGGTAGCCCTGTCTACACCACTGATTGTGAACACTTCACTACACTTTTGCACTGATGATCCACGCGATGCCGGTGCGACCGCCACAGGCCCCACCCCGAGAGCCTCTTGGCCCTGGGGGGCCGGCGACGCTGATGCCCTGCCCGTACTTCGTTGGCTTTTGATGAGGTACACGACGACGCCACCCAAGATGATTACCGAAGCTACACTGATGTACAACACAGTGTAGTGATGAATGTCGTGAATGCTCAGATCTGTAGATGACTGTTCCTTAACCTCGTCAATCTGAGCCCTTAATTTATTCCAAATGAGATGATGATCTTCAGCTTCACTGAAGTTCTCTGGCGCAGACGTTTTCATGATTTTGTTTAGTACGGACACCTCTGGGACTTCGATGTGATGATGAATATTCACGTGATTGATGAAATTGTTATGGGCATAGATACTGAAGGTCTCTCCTTTCAATGTGCAACCTTGACCTAGGGTAATAATCCCGTTGCCGACAAGGTTCACCATTGTGATTCCGTTGGCGCAAATAATGCGAGTTTGGCATTCCGAGCAACATGTGTACAACCAGCTGTTCGGCCTGTGTAATTTGATCCATTGCTCGTCACATGATGATTTTACGGAGTGGCATAGTTGCTTTTTATTGAATAATTTGATTTCGCAAATTGATTGTTTCATGTTTAGATTGTAGATGGGCATGTTTAATGAACATAACAAGATATCGTTAGGGACATGAGTACATGATTGAAGGTCTGCTTCTGATAGGAGAAATGCTGTATCCTTGCGCAAATTGTAGGCTATGAGCGGTACTGATGGAATGAGATGATAATATTGTTGTCCTCTCTTTTGCGAAATTGATATGATTTTGTTCAACTCAAACAGTTCGTTACTTATGAGTGGAACCTTGATCTCAATGATTAAGTAGTTAGAGAAGACTCTAGCCGAAACCTTTAGTAACCGGTACAAATCCTTGACATTCCTTAAGTCCACAGGTATCGTAAGTTTACCATTCAGTCGACTGGAGATAGTGCTCAGCTGATGCGATAACTGCTCCGGTGACAGCAAATGGCTGTCAATGCGCCCGTGTGAAATATCTGTTACGGTTCCGATTAGCGTTTGCTGAATCCAACGAATATTTGTGAGAATTATTGATGCTGCTAGTGCCGATGAGGTAATGTAAAGACTATCTTCGTTTGCGAGACGTACCTTATTCACCTCAGATGATATATGTTGTAGATGTTGCTTGATAAATGAAAATTGTTTATTCATGATATCCTCGTTACGGCGTACGATGTTGAACTCAGATTCTAAGATGCTTGTCTGATTTTTTCATCCTGACTTGTATCCTCGTTTACTGGTAACAACACAAGTCTGGTGACTGGACGTTGAATGATATTATTTTTGGTTTTTAAGCTGACTACCCTTACATAGCCATCTCTCCCAGGATGAACTGCTTGAATACGTCCTAGCGCCCACTTGCCGGGTGGCAAGTTTTCGTCCTTGATAAGAACGACATCGTCCACTTCGAAGTTCCTACTTGGCTTACGCCATTTTGATCTAGCCTGCAGTTGCTGTAAATATTCGCTTGACCACCTTTTCCAAAGGTGTTTGTTCATTGATTGAATGAGTTGCCACCTAGTTGACTGGTTTATGTGATCTGGATCAGTCTGTGGTCTAGATAGAAGCGGGCCGCCGATCAAGAAATGACCTGGCGTAAGAACGTCGTCTTCAGGGCTCTCTGTCAACTGACAGAGGGGCCTTGAGTTCAGACATGCCTCGATTTGAAATAGAAGTGTAGTAAATTCCTCGTAAGTGAGTTTCTGATCTCCGATGATGCGTTTCAGATGATATTTGAGGCTTTTCACCGCAGCCTCCCAAAGACCGCCTGCACTTGGCCATGCAGGAGCGTTGAAGTGCCACTTTATGTTCATGTCATTGATGTTATTGAAGAAATCGGTGTTGATTGTGGCTATGATGTCTTGATATTCCTTCTTTATGATACGGTTGGCACCTACGAAATTTGTGCCATTATCACTGTAAACGTGACTTGGTGTTCCACGACGGGCCGAAAACCTACGAAAGGCTGCTAGAAATGATGGAGTACTGAGATCAGAAACTAGCTCCAGATGAACAGCCTTGGTAGACAAACAAACAAACACAGCAATATAGCCCTTAACGGTTTTGATTCCACGTCCCTTATTAGCCTTCAGCTCGACGTGTCCGGTAAAATCGACACCGGTGTGAGAGAAAGGTCGTGACGGGGTGACTCGTGGTTGTGGAAGATCGGCCATGATTTGATGATATTGCGTTTGAGTAAAGCGCTGACACTTAACGCATGATCTCAATTTAACTTCCTTTTGACGGTACGGATTCCACTGATGATCCAATACCTGTCTCTGATGTATGAAAGTGTCAGTCGCGGGCCTCCGTGCAATGTGGTAATATGAGCCTGATCAATGATTAAATCTGTGAGACGACTGTGGCTTGATAATATGATAGGGTGCTTTGATGAGTCGTTGATGCGTGCGTTTTTCAGTCGTCCCCCTACTCTAAGGAGACCGTGTTCATCTATGAATGGATTAAGACATGATATTTTGCTTCTTGGATGCACATGCCCCTTTTGATTGATAAACAATATATCTTCATGAAATTGTTTTAGTTGGTCATCTTTGATAATGATATTCAATGCATTGTTCAATTCTGATGACGTTAAAACATCTGATTTTGATGTGCGTTTACCTCGTGATTGCGTTATGAAACGCGAGACCCAAGCGACGATTCTCAGAATGCGAGTTAAGGAACTGTAGTTCTGTAGTAACTCGTGTATCAATGAAATATGATTTTGATATAAAGCCGTGTTTACACTAGGCTTCTTGGTTTCCAAATCTGGTGATTGATATGAGGTGGTAGGGAGGGTGCTTTGTTCGAAATTGGTTATCCATTTCGGACCCTGCCACCACAGCGGATGGCTTGAAAGCTTCCGTGACGTCAGACCCCGAGTAGCGCAATCTGCTGCATTCTCTTCGGACCTCACATGATGCCAACTTGAGGGTGGAATGATAATAGTGATTTTGTTGATTCTGTTAGCTACGAATTGTTTCCATTTCTTCACGTCGCCTTGGATCCACCCTAAAACTATCATCGAGTCTGTCCAGGCGTAAATCTCCACATCTTGATTTGATAATGGTTCCATGACTTTCTTGATAAGTTGAGATAGTAGTAGCGCACCACATAACTCTAGTCGTGGTAATGATACCTTTTTTGCCAGTGGTGCTAACTTTGTTTTTGCTACAGCGAGCGTTGATGTGCGATCACCCTTATTGTCCTTAGCTACTACATACACAACACATGCGTATGCTTTGTCGGATGCGTCACAAAATCCATGGATTTGATATGATTGGTTTGTGTTGCCGAGATAACGTGGAATGATAAATTGATCTATGGTGTTGAAATCATTCTTGATCTGAATCCAGTCATCTTGAATCGGTTGCGGAACTTCTTCGTCCCATGATAAATGTGATGACCATGCGTTTTGAAAAAGCAGTTTTGCTCTGATTGATAATGGTGACAGCCAGCCTAAGGGGTCAAATATCTTTGAAATTTCCGAAAGTAGCTGTCTCTTTGTGACGCGTTTATCGTGATAATCCAATTGATTTTGAAAGGTGAAGCTATCCGTTGATGAGTTCCATCTTAATCCAAGTGTTTTTCTTGTTTCCGAGCACTTGAAGTCTAATGGGTTGTTGAGTTGATCTGGTGATAGATCTACCAGGAGGTCCGGTACGTTACTGGACCATTTCCGGAGGTTCATACCAGCTCCCTTCAGCGTCTCAATGAGTTGATGCTGAAGCTCCTTCGCTTGTTGAATGGTATTTGCTCCACTAAATAGATCGTCCATATAAAATGATTGACTCAGAGCTGACGAAGCTAGAGGATACTTGTCGGCATCGTCTATTGCCAGCTGTTTTAACGTTCGCATCGCTAAGTATGGAGCGGCCTTAGTACCGTATGTTACGGTAGTAAGATGATATTCGTTAAGTATTTCTTGAGATGATTGCCGCCAAATGATTGATTGAAGATGACGATCGGATTGCCTGATAATGATTTGGCGAAACATTTTCTCTATGTCTGCCGTGATAACGTAACTGTACGTTCTCCAGGTTAAGATGAGTGTCATGAGGTCTTTTTGTAGATTTGGTCCGCAGCACATGAGGTCATTTAGGCTTTTTCCTGATGTTGATTTCGCTGACGCATTGAAAACGACTCTAAGTTTTGTTGTTGTTGAGTCTAATTTCATTACGCCATGATGTGGTAAGAAGTAGGCACGTTTTGATTCATCGACATTATTAGCCGTACACATGTGACCCAGTTGTTGATATTCCGACATAAACGTTTTATAATTTTCTGCAAATGATTCATTATTGCACATTTTTCATTCCAACTGTTTGAATTGTGCGATAGCCTTAGATTTTGATGATCCAAGCTGATTTTCATATTCGGGTTTCATGGGTATGCCAACCTCGTATCTACCAGTATCCAAACGACGAGTAGCTTGCTGATAAAACTCTTCACAGTACTGCTCCTCACGGGTAAGGGGTGATGATGATGTTTCTACGTCCTCTATCTCCCAATATTTTGATAGTTCTGATAAGTCATTCGTCGCGATATGACAGTTAAATGTGCGAACATTGCCAGACAGGATCCAACCGAGTGCGGTCTGTTGCGCAATCGGAGCCTGCGCTGGTCCTTTGATGAGACCGTCCATGATGATTTGAGAATAGATACTCACATCCAAGAGAATATCTATTGGCTTAGACACGTTGTATTCTGGATCTGCTAATTGAAGATGCTGAATGTGAGGCCATGATTGTTTTTTGAATGGTGCACCAGGCAAGCAGTTAGCGACTTTAGGCAGAACCAGTGCTTCTGTAGTAAAATGATAGTCGCCGTAGATAGATTGACAGTCGATTGATACCCGTCCTTTGCTTTGTCTAGTACCAGCACCTATCCCTGATACTGATGCGTTGTATCGTTGACGCTGCAACCCTAATCGCTGAACAGCGTTTTCCGATATTAATGATATTTGTGATCCCTGGTCTAGAAGTGCCCTAAGGAACACGTAGCTGCCGTCGGAACACTTGACTTTGATTGACAGCGTGGTCAACAATAACTCTTCGTCCTCCCCTGCGACATGATTAACGTTAGGGTGGTTATTTGACGATTTTGATGATGAGACACAACACGCTTCATGGAGTATTGTGTGATGATCTCCTTGACAGGTTTTGCAACGTTTCGTTGAAGTGCATTGATTTCCGTCGTGACTGAATAAACAATTTCGACATATATTTGATTTCGTCACCAATTTCAATTGTACATCTGATGTCATTTTCATAAATTTTTGGCACGATAGCAAATTGCGAGCATGATTTGAATTGCATACAGTGCATTTCGATGTTTGCGTAATGATGGCCTGATAATTTTTGTTAGCGAAACCTTTATTATAGTTTTGCTTATTATGCGATTGATTTGGGTTCCTTTTGCTTGATGATGAGGGTTCCTTAGTAGTTTTAATGGGTTCAAGAGCAGTAAATTTACTCTCGAGATAAGACATTAATTCCTCCAGCTTTGGTAGGTCACGAGGATTCCTGCGTGCTTCTTTGTACCCAGCATATGTTTCTGGGTCCAGTTTTTTGCAGAGCAAGTGAACCAACAACGGATCCCATGTATTCGTATCAGCACCGAGATTGTGTATCGCGTGAATACATTCGGTTGAGGTATCGTATAAACCTTTGATGTCTAATGATGTTTGCCTTTGGATGTTGGGTTGATTAAGGAAGATTTCGATGTGATTGGTAAAAAGAAGTTGAGTATTATTGTACCGATGTAGTAAGATATCCCACGCTGCATCGTAGTTATCTGATGATATATGGAGATGATGAATAATACGCTCTGCCTCCCCCTTAAGTTTTCCCTTAAGATGCTGCATCTTCTGAGCTTTCGTGATCGAATTGTTGTTATGAATTGTCTCGGTGAACAAGTCATAAAATGTTGGCCATTGTGTGTAGTTCCCGCTAAATGACGGTATATCAATGTGCGGGGTTGATCTCTCTAAATGAGATGTTGAGGAGATTTTCTTATTCAGCTCTCTTTTGATGTTTTTGTAGACCAATTCATGTTTGTTAAACTCCTCGTCGTATGATAAGTCACCTCCAGCTAGGATATGATCGATTTGCAAATGTTGCGTATCTATCATTGTCCACTTTACTTGGATGTTTTTGAGCTCATCCTCAAGTTCCCATTTGTCCGATATCTGATCAATCTTGATACCTTTGACCAGCCGAGTAAATGCCCTAAAGTTCGTGCGTTGCAGCGATATTAGTTCGTCTAACTTGCCATCAGGTTGAGTTGATTTGTTTGATTTGCCGTAAGACGAAATGAGATTCCGTACAAATTGATAATGATCTTTGCCCTTTTGATACGTGTTGTCGAGGAAATAGTCGACCGCCGCATCTTTATGCTCCGATATTTGCTTATGATTTTGTTCGAACTCTTCCCAGAGGTCGTCTATCGCGTCTAGACGTTTCCTGAGGTATTCCGTAGTTTTGCGAGAATCCGAGTCCTTGCTAAAGTTGACCTTGATGGTAGTAAAATTGGCGATGATTTCCGATTGACGGGCAATAAGATCTTCCATGATGTAGGTAGGTAAAAGGAACAGTCTTACTTGGAAATATGATGATCCACGTGATGACGATGCTGATTGCGGACGCTGAACCCTTGCGCCACCCGATGATGTGCTCCAGGGAGCCTGATGATGATGATGGTGATATCACGCCGTGATTTCCTTACCACGACCGTGCTGTTGACCTAAGCTCAAGTCAAGTGTAACTCAAGTATAGGATGAGAGAGTGAAAAAAAGAGTTTCTCACTGGTTTGATCACAGAACCACGTTCGCGAGAGATTGCCACTGAGCTGTGCGCGCGCTAGCTCAAAGTACCGCGACGAGGTCCTGATGCTAATCTCGAAGGACCAAAATAAATGTAGGGGATCCCTGCACTTAGTGATGATACCGGGGCGATTCTATGGGGATGATGATGAAATAAAACCGACCACCGCGAATGTCCGTTGAACACTGATTTATTGATTTAATGTACTTACACAAATTAGCTTAGTGATAGGTACGAAATGCTGAGTGCACAGAATGCACGGCGCGTGAGTATGAAAAATAATGTGCGGTTCCGTACAGTAAGTATTGGGACAAGAGGAAAGATATTTGATTAAATTGTTTTTAGGCTGTGATTCAGGTTATGACGTATTGAGTGCCTTACTACT
Source organism: Orthosia incerta (assembly GCA_948252205.1). Lineage (NCBI taxonomy): Eukaryota > Metazoa > Arthropoda > Insecta > Lepidoptera > Noctuidae > Orthosia > Orthosia incerta. The sequence continues at coordinate 26,926,172 of OX411746.1, forward strand.
CTTGGTATGAAACATTTCTTTAAAAGCCTATACTAATGGTCAAAAGGCTGTTGATTGCTGATATATAAAGTCCAACGGACAGAATAAGGTTTTGCATTTTTAAGATTTGAGAATGAATTACTATCAATTATGACCAATTTAAAGCCATTTTGTTGGTTACGGGTCCAAATTAAAATAATTCGTAATAATGTATAGATATTTGTGCAGGCGTGTGTGAAACATTAGTCATATTGCCTGCCGGAGTCTGTGTTTCCTGATAGCTAAAACCTGAGAATCTTTAAGTCAAGGGTGAATATGTTACTACCTAGGCAAGCGTGCTTCACTGTCAACCACATTATCGCTCACCATTAGGTGAAATAGTGCCCAAACGCGAGCCTACCAATAAATTAAAAAAAACTGTCCTGTTCTATTTTACATTCAATGACATTTTGAGATTGTTCTATCTCTTCTATTAAATAATAAAATTATGTATATTTTTTTTGTAGTAATTCTTTTGTCGTATTCTTCTCAACAAACTGTTTCATTTGATACGCATATCATGGCAGTGCACATAAAATAACTAGTCTGCCATCTTGGGCCATCCGCCATATTGGATTTAGAATGACGTCACATAGCTAACCATGCATTGTCATACAAACTAAACGTGTATGCAAAATTTCAACTTAATCGGTGGCGGATAACTTCTTTAAAATTCAGTTGCAAGAGTTTTTGCCCGAACACATTAACATACATAAATATATACATACATACATTGAAAGTTAAATAAAAGCTTGTAAAATAGAATTGTTGTGGTAGGCTATTGAATCACTTAATCGATAAAGAGTACCTACTTTAAAATGTGAAAATATTTTGGAAAGAAGTGTGTGTTAAATTTAAGCTTTCCAAAAATATGTTCAATCGGTAATGGGTACTTTTGTTTTTTTTTGCTAAACAGCCTGAAGTGTAAATCTATTAATTGTTCGGTACTTAGGTAAACGAAAATTATTTGTAAATCATTAGTTAGGCGAATAAATGATAGTTTAAAATAAATGATTTCCATCAGTTGTATTTTGGCTTGTTATTTATGAATTTCTAACTACACGATAATTGGTACCTTTCAAAATTATGAATAAACTATTTTGAAAAGATGGCAAAGGTTCACGACGCCGAAGCCGCTTTCAGTAATCGAAAGCGACCATATAACAACTGATGTCATCATGGCCCACAGCCTTGGATCATATAGATGGAGGCAGTCTACAGTTAGGCAATTGTTCCACTGCCGGCCGACAAAGAAGCTGCTTTCCATCGACTATATAATCACTAAAGAAACTGACTGCCAGAACTTTCGAAGTTGTGTTATGTTAAGAAACTGACAATAGATATCAGTTCTCCTACTGACGTCCCTCAATAGACGGACTTGCGACCGCTTGCAGCTGTTGGAGCTGGCTGCTCCAAGCAGTTCTATTAATTAACACATGTCTCTCCCGATCGTCCCATTGCCATCGTCCCGCTGGTGGGACGATCGGGAATTCGTTTTTCGATCAATTGTTTTTTTTTATTTCTTTATTCCCGTTGGTCCCGCCAAATATAATTTCATACTGGTTGTCTATTGGTAAACGAAATATTTGTCATACACCCGTGCTGTTTCGTGTTAGAGGTCATTCGGCCGCCTATAGAACTGGAATCAGGGGCCCAGACCCTTTAAAAAAATTAAAATGGTAAACTGGGCCCACACCTCTTTTGCTATTTTTAACCGACTTACCAAAAAGGAGGAGGTTCTATGTTCGACTTTATGTATGTTTTTTTTTTTTTTTTTTTTGTGTATGTTCACCGATATCTCCGTCAATTGTGGACCGATTTTGAAAAATTTTTTTTTGTTTGATGGGACATATTCCTAAATTGGTCCCATTTTAATTTGGTGAAGATCTGATGAATAACTTCGGAGATATACAACAGAACTCTTCAATAAATAACGGAAAATCTTTCGGGATTGCTGCAATCGCATGTCTGTTTATTTTTTATACCATTTCATAACATAACATCACGCCAGTACGCTCAAAAGTGGTACGCAGAACTCTCATTTCACCGATTATGTTTTAAGTTTTATGTTATTCGGGTACTTACTAAACAACTTGCCTATAGGTACAACTAAAAAGGGTAAAAGAAAAAAAACTTTTTTGCAAAAAAATACTACCGACTTCCAAATAAAAAACTACAAAGTGAAAAATAACTTTATTTTTGGAAGTCGGTGTCTATATCGCAAAGAATTGGTATTTACGAAAGACACCGACTTCCAAAAATAAGGTTATTTTTCACTTTGTAGTTTTTTATTTGGAAGTCGGTAGTATTTTTTTGCAAAAAAGGTTTTTTTTTAGATAGATGTTGAACATTATAAGCATTTATACCCAAACTACCAGGAGGCCAGAATTATGAAGAAGTAGGTATTTGTGGACCTAGAATCTTAAGCGGTAGCATTAACGGAAGTCTCTCCTGGTAGTGAGTATTTACCGCTCATGACTCCAGGTCCTGAAATATTTTCACAGAATTCTGACCTCCTGGTGTTTTTTTAGGCTTTACCGATAATGTTTCCAGCCCGGCAAATACTAAGACTTCTTCATGATTCTGGCCTCCTGATAGATGGGTATAAATGCTTATAATGTAAACGGTAAACATTTTAAATTAAACAATAACAAATTTAGGAATTATGTTTTATATTTACAAAAATTTTACACAGCAATTTAATTTGTAAAAGAATGATTACATGCAACCAAGAAACTAATTAGAAAAATAAATGGCAAAACAACGATTTTAACTTCAAAGCACATATTGGGACGAGTGGCACTAATGTTTAAAGAAATATATTCCCATTTGTCCCACTAAAATCCCGAGTGGGACGATCGGAAACAAATTTAATATTAGTTTTGTAAATTCGCTATCATCCCACCAGTGGGGTGGCAGCTTTGGGATGATCGGGTATACACGGGTTTACACACAGCTATTGTGAGTTTAGAGCAGGTAGTCTATGGAGGCTTTCTAAGAATTCGTTTGCTAAAGAAAGATCTCCATCAACAGACACTCAGAAGTTCACTTCAGAAGTTTTTCAGTTGAACTAGTTTGAACGAATGTATCTAATCTGCCACCCCGAGCGAGTATTCGGTCATAGTCGTGCTCTCGCTTAAATATACCCAGCGATATAACAATTACACAAAAGTTGCTGTGCTCGCCAACCAATTTCATGTATCTAGAGTTGTTAGTATGCCAAATCTTATCTTAGTAATAATCTTCAATGTTTTGTTGAATATAATCTGTAGGTCCCAATGTCGGCTATTAACTAACATATTTCTACTTCAAAAAATGCTTAAATAATAGGTTTCCAATTAAGTCAGAACCATAGTGGACGCATTGCAATCAATATGTCCACTCGTTTTGAAGAACATAAACTAGCTTCGGATGGAATCGTCGGTGGTAGGACCGAACCTAAGGACCTAATTTTGTAGAAACATTGATAGATAATATTCAACAATTTTGAATATAATGATACTTTAACAACCCCAGACAGCAGCAGTAATAACAAACCTTGAAAATCGTAAGGGATGATTGATTAAGTCAAGAAAAACAACAGAAATATTGTAGTCACGTATTATATATTATTATTACTTAACATTACAAACCCGATTACGCAAAAGTACAATTATTAGACCCGGTGTCCAAATAAAGAATTTGAAGTTAAGAACTTGACAAACTCTAGCATAAAAACATTTCAAATTTTAGTATTAAAGTAAGTTTGACACATTACTTGAAATTCTCGATTCGGAAACCGAGTGTTAATGTATAAACGTGCAACTACAGTAATGAAAGATCCTTGAACGATTGCATTTAATTTTAAAGCAGTAGCACACCCGACTGTATGAAAATGGGTTTCAAATTCCAAACATGATATATTTGAAAATAATAATGCTTATTCTACTATAAACAACTCTAATCCAATTAAATTGTTGCTATCTCTTACTAACACACAAAAGAAGAATGTGACGGAAAGATAAGTTACTTCAACCTTAACCTGACAGGTCTCCTTTGAATCACAATGCCCGTCCTATTTGTTATTTTGCGGGTAAAATATAGCATTAACTTAAAATATTTTTTTGAAACTTAAATAGAAGATGTTAGAGAACAAAGCTTATTTCATTCACAAAATGTGCTGCAAAATCTTTTATCTAAGCTTTTAGCCCTTGTTTTTCTTCAGTCAAGTGTGCTACTATCTTTAGTCATATTTTGGTATTGAGTTTAAAGAAATCTAAATCGTTACACTTATCGCGAATTGTAGAAAACCAGTATACCTAATATTAAGTAGCCTAATATTAAATTCGTTGATAAAATGTCATATTGGTGGAGTATTTCTGTTTGATCGATTGCGTAAAAATCTTATCTGTAATTCTTTGCTATGGAAACTCATGTCATCCAAGAAAAACACTGCAAGAAATAAATAGCACTTTTTTCTAACTAAAAATTAATAAATTCTTAAAGCAAGACAGCAAAGTATATTAAATAAAGTTGTATACTTATAACTAAGCATACTTAATTCCAATAGTTTCTATTTACGAACGTTTTGGGACAGTTATTTAAAAAATCTTTCGCGTTTTGAATATCAATATTTTCCTAAATAAAACTTAATTTCGAGTCCGTATCATAGATCCCCGATACAACCAAAGAAAATATTCCCTATACAGCAATTGATTTTAACAATGAAGAAATATTCTAACTCATTGGAAGACAATGTAATTATCACGATTTAATTAACAATAGTTAAAATTGACAGTATTATGTGAACTGTAAATACAGTCAGAGGAATTTAAACTATACATAAGCAAACAAGAGCAATTTAATATTTCTCAGCTTGAAATCTTTCTATCTACTTCAAAGCAGTATTATATTCTTTTCCAGCTACAGAAGAAAATCTAGCGTTATTTACGTAGCATTTATTAGAATTTTTGTAACTAAATATGTCCACTTTTTGGTAAGCTTTTACCCTCAAAGCATGAAGTATTATGATCAAATATTTTAACACTTATTTTATGATTTTGTAATACATAATTATTATTAATGACGCAGAACATATCAAAGCACGGTACTTCGAATTACATGGCAATATACTCTGTGTATCATCTTACTTTAAAAAATTATGTCTTAAATATATGATATAACAATCTATCGTATATACACCGTAACATTCTTAATTATAACAATGAATACATAACTTAAACAATAATAAATCCAACAAATTAAGAGTACTAAAGACAACATTGGATAATATCTACACGATGTTAGATGATGAAAAAGTACCCACTAACACAGTAACGGTACAAGAAAGTGAATTCAAGTTAGAATTTGTTCAGCATTCGTTACTTGGATTTCTTCTAAAAGTATTCAATATTCAAAATTAGCTAAAACTAAAATTGGTATTGGTATTAAACAACAAAAATATTTACATGGTATTATGATAACATTGATTAATCAACCTTTTTACCATTGGGTGTACCATTGGCTACGCCATTGACTTTACCATTGAGTGCACCGTTGGGAGTGCCATTTGCGATTCCATTGGTATTTGCTTTGCTATTCATGTGACCGTTACTTGTTATCTCTTTAGCGTCTTTTTTCTTGTCATCAGCTCCCTTCTTGGTAGGTTTGCCATATGCCTTGTAATAGAAGTCGTAGAAGAGGTAGTAGAAGAAGATGGAGTTAGGGAGAGTGAAGACGACGGACCAGCGAGGGTAGCCGCAGTCGTAGATGAGGAGCTGAGCTGAGTGAAGGAAGGCAATGCAGAACTGGAGCTGAAATGAGAAAATAAAGCAATTGTTACAACGATATCAGTAAGTAATGGCAAACTGGTAAATTCTTAATAAACAATTATGAATACGTAATAGATATCCACAAATCACAGAGCAATGATTCGTTTATATTTATTTCGTATCCAACATGATTTTCAACAAAGTTCGAACTTGATTTCTATGTCTCGAAATTCATCGTATTTTTAGACTTTTCAAAGATGACTAATAATGTCACGAAAACTTACCATTTGCAATGTGGTGATGTACTTTTTCCAGAACAAATACCTCTGGAATTGAGGTCCCATAGCTGAGAACATGTAATACGTGTACATGATAATATGAACGAAAGAGTTTATCACTCCTATGAGCGTTCCATGCCCTCCTGGGTAGTACTTTGTAGCTCCCCAAGATATCATAGGCATTACTGTATGGTGGTACATATGGAGGAAGGTGATCTGCCTTTCCTTTTTCCTGATGACGAAGAAAACCGTGTCGAGGAGCTCAGACATTTTTGCCAGGAAATAAATGTAGACTCCCGTTGCCACCTGGAAATGAGAAAAGATGCTGTTAGCTAAGGACATTGTAAGATTTTTGAAGACAAAAAAAGATAATCTTATAAAAATCAACTTATTAATGGACTCTCGAGGAGAATGGTGTACAGCCATTCTAATATAATATAATATTCTAATAACCAACACTAGGCAACATTGTTTGGTTACTATGTTTGTAAAGTTAGTCTCTAAAAGTACTTCGTCTTCTTCGACGGTTTCAAAATTAATTATATTTTGACCAGAATTCAGCCATGTACCTACTAATCCGATTACAAAACTAATATCACAGATAGAAAGCTATACTATCGGTGAGTGGCATAGGCAGCTTCTTTTGATCACGGTTAAAAATGCATGATTCCTTTTGATTGCCTCGGAAACAAAACCACGAAAAGATCTAGTTGAAAATACATTAGTAGTAAAAGTTGCCTGCTTATAAACTACCATCAATTATACTTATTCTAAATTGGCAACATTTCTCATTTGAGTACATCATACAACCAAACCTAAAATTGCGTACTTTGAAGGTATTATTCTAGTTATGTTAATTAAACAGAAGGTGGTTTAGTAGAGCGGTCATCATGAATGGCGCCGTTACGACGCTAAATAACAGTACTTCTAAGATTACTGTGCCCACTGTTTTTATTAGCTCGGTGAAAGACAATTAATGGGTTAGGCGTGTCTAACTTTGCTTTAAATTGGTGGTACAATTTTCTACTTTACTACAAACTTTTTCTTCTACAGATACTCGAAGATGCAGTTGAATTTTAAGTTTAGTACATATCATAATAACTAGGAAGTAAGCGATGGAAAAATTATTTCTCTGAGGTGTTTAGGTCTAAATAATTAAATCGAAGGCTCCACAGCATTTGCGATTCTGAGATACCTTATTATTCCTAGTATCCCATCCAGTAAGCCTAAGAGAAACTAAATAAATATAATTTTCATAGAATAAAAACTTATTGAATTGACCAGCGTCATAATTTTGACCCCATCTTAAACTAAACCGACCCTTATCCAGTCAAACACAAAGCTGATTACTACAAATCATTAGCAAATTGCTCATTATAAAGCATGCATCTTGATGGAAATTAACACACCATAAAGGAAGGAACGGTGACTGATCAACACGACAACATTATGTGTATAAAACTGACTCTTGTTGTTTGTTATTGATGTTCATATGTTTCCGTGCAACTTCAGTTATCTTGATCGTGTAATTGCATTACTGCTTGATGTGGGTGTGTATGGCTATTGTGACACTTTTACTTGTTTACATTGGTATTCGTTTTCATTGTGTTATGTTACTTCTTAGTAATCATACTAATATTATAAATGCGAAAGTTTGTGAGGATGGATCTATCAAAAACTACTGAACGGATCTGGATGAAATTTAGCACATAGCTTATAGTCAGGAATAGCACATATGATACTTTTTATCCCGGGAATATGTTCCCTCGGGTAAATTTTCGACATTCACGCGGGCGAAGCTGCTGGCAGAAGCTAGTAATATTATAAATGTGAAAGTTTTTGATGGATGCATGTTTGTTACTCAATCACGCCAGAATAGCTTCACGGATCTTGGCACAGAGATAGATTATATTCTGGAATAGCACTTTATATCCCGGTGTAATATTAAAAAACACTTTTCACGCGGGAGAAGCCGCTGACAGAAGCTAGTTTATAATAAATTTTCATTTCATTCCAGTTTCATAGCTTTCATTACCACAGGTTAGGCAAATTTCCTTCGTTTCCTTCTTCCTTACTCCCCAGTCACATGTCACTTTATCATTCACTCACTTATCCACTTTATTATTCCTCACACATTCCATTCATCTTTTCTTTAACCTCTCTTTACCAATATTCATTATTAATTTTATATTCAGAACTACTTTAGTCACATGCGTGTCATCCTTCCTCATCACATAACAACCGATCATAGTACCATTTCCACCTTTATCTAGGCAAATCACACAGTTATAATAATATTGATAAGCAACCTAAGATCATTATAAAATACGTAATACCGTACAATTATTTTGTGTAAGCATCATTAGCTTGTTATGTACCTATTACGACTCATGAGGGGATTACTCGACATCGAAGGTCAATGATGACAAGATAGTTCAAGTGGAACTAATTCAAATTACGTGTAATTTTGATGATATAGGTAAAAAGTTTGTCTTCTTTCACCTTTGCAATTGATATTGTGGTTTTCACATAAAAACTGGTGAACCTATTGACTTTGGAAATTTCTGTCTTGATATATTGCTTTATTCAATTCCAATACAGTGGTTCTGCTGGTCTATTTTGTAAACATTTCAACGCTGAAACTCCACGTTATTTGGATCCTAACCTAAGTTTTTATAACGAGATTTTACAGAATAGCACAACTGGCCCCTCCAGGGTGCATCAGTCAAACTCAATAAATCTTTCAATCTCGCTGACAATATATTATATACTTTGGCTTAAAAAATTATGTAGGCATTTTTTGTTAAACTGTTACTCACGCGAGTTAGCATGTTCACAAATTCTACTATTAATTTCTAACATTTCGGAAGCAGACCAAGAATTGATGCCACAGCACCGATACTAGAGATACTTACTCTCATACCCCCCGGCGATCTCGAGAAGTCAACTGGTTGACATTTCCAACTGTAAGTCCTCAACCAGCCTGCGGCGAGGCCCTGGAAACATAAATACAAGTATTTGAATATATTGAAGAAGTGAGAAACTATATAAATGGAAATCTACTTTCTCATGGCTATTGTTCACAAAGATACAGACAGAAGCTGGTGTTTTGTCATTTTTGTTTTGAAGAACAAGGATACTTTTTATTTTAATGTTTTTATGATAAGAATTCAATGTTATCAATTGACAAAAAAACTGACACAAAGATCTACATAAATGGTTGTATCATACGTCTTTGTGAGATCTGTTTTGTACACTTTACACTTTTCAATTCAAGAGGGACTGACAGGGTTTAGTTCAGAAGATTTTTTAATGTTGTAGAGCATACATTCTACTTTGAGATACTTGCATTATCTTTAGTAAAATCTTGGCAAGTATTCTTGCAGAGCTATAATATTGGACATTGTTCAACACGAAAATATAAAAGAACCCTTAAAAAGCCATAACAGAAAAGTTTAGCATCAGCCATCTGCAGCGATTTTCAGAAGCTAGCTATACAGCGACTGACAAAAAACTATCGAAAAATCAACAAGACGCATTTACACAAGGAACTGTGTCTTCTATGGCCTTAACTCAATTATTGGACTAAATAGCTACCAACCTCATGGAACAACCATACGCTGACGACGACTTGGATAAAATTATAAACGATTAAAGTCTTCTGTAGTTGGAAGGGTTTCTTGTCTGCCATGTACCTCGGCCCCCATTTCAGCGAGAAGTACAAGTACAGGCCGAGGATAGTAAGACCAGGTAATGGGTCTGATATTAGGAACCAGTCGTTTGTTCTGGGATCTGGAAAATTAATGAAAAAGTTGTTTCAAAAATGTTTGTTGAAATGAATGAAAGTGCTTCCGATAGAACACGTATTCCGTGTTTTGGGACAACAAGTTCAGGCTAGATTGATAAAAAAAAATGTTGAAATATCTTTTGGTTGGTAAGTCAAAGATTCTTGGCAGCTATCCAGAAGTAAGGTCTGTAAAGACAAAATTTAGGCCAATATCTAGTTGAATTTGTATAGTTCAAAAATTAGTCCTATTAATCCATTATTCAAATGATATCATAGGAAATCTCTTTTCGCCTCATGATTATATAATATTTGCTTTCAGACCTGGCTAGTCAGCTTTTTGTCTTTTCATTTATAGTTCCAAATTACCAACTCCTTATAAAAAAGTACCTAGCAAATAATTCATATTATTATCTTGATCTTTGTTTGTTACGTAAAATTACACTATCCTAAGCCAAACTCAAAAAATAATTACATGTGTCGGAAATGGCTTCTTAAAAATGCCTTCTTTTTTTAAAACATGCGCTTAGTATTCTGCTTTAATTACAACTCAAATTACTATGTATTAGGTAAGGAGGCTTTTTAGATAACGGCACAAAAAGTGATGTTCTAACAAAAGTTAATCCGTTTTATTGTTAGTTTCTAGGCTGTTTTGAGACTAATTTAAAATGAAAGTAAAATTTAGAGCGTGTCCGACAGTCATCATGATTTTGCGTAATATGATGTTACATAGTCATCATGATCATCATTGTTGTAAATGTTATCATCTGGAACACATCACTATACTGCTTTAAGAAATATGAACTGTAAATAGCTATTTGTCGCACTCAAAAGTAGAAAAAATATAGTTCAATCAAATGAAATTTATAACAATAACAATAGTATCACTAAAATATCTGAGTATATACTGATGATTCTAAAAAATATGAAAACCATTTCTATCTGTAATGCCAGTTCGTTTGTTTTTACTTTAAGTTAATTTTACAGAGATTGAGTCAATACATTAAAATAGCACATTATAGACTGACATGTGCAAGAAACAACGAAATCAAATAATGCAATAACCTAGAAGAAATAATGTCGAAACGGTGAATCGTGAATTCATGATGTTCCGTTTTGAGAATATACATTTTAAACAAATATTTAGGTTGATAATTTGATTAGAAACAAAAACTACTCCACTGTTACATGATTTTAAATGTTATTCGATATTGTTCAGTGGTGGCTCAAGTTTGGTGTGGTACTTTGGTAGTTTTTTGTTATTTGATGAGCTCTGGGACCACTTTGGTGTATTCCTCGAAGAGTTAGAGTGCAGAGGCATATAATAGGTGTGTGTATACATGGCGGTATCTATATCTCCTTGCGATATTTGAATCAGAGACTTCTTTAGAAAAATATAATATCTAATAATTAAGTCTAGCACTACTCGACTCGAATAATTGTTATTTCACTTTCAATGTGTCAGTTAAGTGCTCTGAAGAGTGAATATAAGATCTTTTATAAAATTATCCTCTATCAATGAAACAGCAATTGACACTCAATATTGAGCAGTTACAAGATTCATTAAGAAGTACCTACGACTGGTGCGAGTATACCTCGTATACGAGTAAGTACGTATTTGGGCAGTTCGTTCCGCTACCAACCTTGCCCATAAATTCTACCGTGGAATAAGTAGAAAATGGCTTAATCGTAAGCATAACAGTGGTAACTGACATAGCCCGATTAATTGCCAAACTTAAGCGGTAATGGGCAGGGCACTTTGCTCACAGAATGGATGGAAATTGGACCGAAACGTTCTATAGTTGTGATTCAACACACAATAATGAGCTTTTATGAGATTCATTAATAAGTACTGTGTGTAATGTCCGGTATTATACCGAATATAAACACTTGGGTAGTAAGTGCCGCTACCTGCCCTGCCAATAATTTTTATCATAGTGTAAGTAGATAATTTCTTAGTAATTGCTTTAACGGTTAATCTTCGAGCTATATCGGTTACTTTAGTTATGAGCTCGTAACTGAAATAACTCCAACCACATAGCTCGACGATTAATTGCCAAACTTAAGCGCCAATGGGCAGGCCACTTTGCTCGCAGAACCGATGGCAAAGGGGCCAAGACACTGACTGAGTACCAGAAGACGTACCGTTGAAGACCCCCAACAAGGTTGACTGATGAGCTGGTGAAAGCCGCGGGAATCCTCTAGATACGGGAAGCACAGGGCCAGTCGATGCGGTGACGCTTGGGGTAAGCTCATGTCCAGCAGTGGATGTCTTGATGATGATGGTCGTTCTTCAGAGGCGAGATAAGAATGAATAGATACTTACCAGCTAATTCGGTAAATATGCGGTGGTAAGTTCTTGAAAAGTAATTATTGAATAGCGCCATCTTCAGGTTTCTAGGTTCTAGCTGCAGAGTTAACTTCTAGTCGTTTGTCATGAAAGGCTCCCCCGCATTTTATGGTTGAATTATTGATACTTTATATGCCTGGAACAAGAGAGAAATATTATAATAAAATGAAAAAGAAGAATAAATCGGCAACAGGACCTTCATCATAATGTCATATCGCCATCTTTTAATTTCGTTTTATCTTTGAACAGAATAAAACAGACTCACTGCGAAGTTTCACAAGAAAAGTAGTATTAAAAAGAAACGTAGAACAGAAATCGAATTATTCTCTGCTACAGTTTCCACCTTTGTTTGGAAGATAAAAGAACGGCGTGATGCTGAATAAGTTGTTGACTTAATGAAGTTCTCAGAAATTGTTGGTTACAAATTCGATGAAGAAGAAATTTAATACATATTCAGAGAGAGAAAAAGCAACTTCATGAGCAATGATCCAATAACAATAATGTCTAGCCTAGGACTATTGGCGCCAGACGAAATAATAATCGACTAGAACAATACATACAGGCTTTTTAACCTAAATAGGACATGGCCTTGTGTGATAACAGTAGATCCGTATTTTAAGATTTAAGTAGTTTGTATTCAATTTATATTTAACTAGCTTTTGCCCGCGACTTCACAACTATGTTTACCTGAGACAAACGGTCCAGTTTGGTAGTTCCAAATTGATGTAGAGATCCTCGTCTAAGAGCCATTTGATTCTTCACAAAAACTTTGACATCCCCAAATCGTCTACTGGTAATACGGGTAATTCCGAACTAATGATGCAATCCTTTATTATTGTGCCAAAAGAATAAGATTTTTTATACAAATAAATGTCTTCCTTTTAACCCCTTAAAAAGTTGAATTTCCAAAAATCTCTCCTAAGTGCTCCCTTATATCATAAAAAAGAAGCTATGTGCAGTAAACGTAATCTAAAATCTTTACCACCCCGAAATCGTATTTTAAGGGTCGTTTCGAAAAACTAATAATTAAAACTTTTACTGTTTATTTAGGTTGGTATTTATGTCAAGTTTCATGTTTATTGACCCAAGAAATCAGATTCTTCCATAAAAACTTCAACACCCCCTAAATCATCATTTGGGGGAGTTACGAAAAACTAATAACGACAACATTTATTGTTTACTTAGGATGGTTTTTATGTCAACCTTCAAATGTAAATAAGAAATAAGATTCTTCAAAAACACCTTAAAACCCCCGAAATCATCTTTTGGGGGTAGTTGCGTAAAACTTATATTAACAAACTTTATTGTTTATTGAGGTTGGTGTTTATGTCAAGTTTCATGTTTATTAACCCAACATATAAGATTTAAAAAAAAAATGCATCCCCAATCATCTTTTGGGGGTAGTTTCGAATAACTAACAATGAAAACCTTTATTGTTTATTTAGATTGGTATTTATTTTAAGTTTCAAGTTTATTAACTGAAGTAATAAGATTCTTCAAAAAAACTTTAACACCCTAAATTGTCTTTTGGGAGTAGTTTCAAAAAATTATAATAACAACCTTTATCATTCATTTAGTTTAGTATTTTTGGCAAGTTTCAAGTTTATTGACCCAAGAAATCAGATTATTCCATACAAACTTCAATACCCCCTACATCATCATTTGGGGGTAGTTTCGAAAAACTAATAATGTCAATCTTTATCATTTACTTAGAATTCTATTTGTGCTAAGTTTCAAGAATTTTGGCCGAAAGAGAGAGATTTTTCATACAAACTTTCAATCCCCTTTTTACCCCCTTAGGGGTGGAATTTCCAAAAATCCTTTCTTAGTGCACACTTACGTCACTTGAGGAACCTTTCTGCCAAATTTCATGCTTCTAGGCTTAGCAGTTTTGGCTGTGCGTTGATTGATCAGTCAGTCAGTCGGTCAGTCACCTTTCGCTTTTATATATATAGATTTATATTTGGCAATCTAATAAAACAAAAAAAAACTATTGAGCTCTCATGCATTGAAAGTCCGTAGTGTGTTTGTATTACAAAGTACTTAAAAACTATAAAATTTGAGGTTTACTTATATTACAAACTAAAAATGCAGTATTATTAGGAATTGATTGACAACAAATCGTCATACGATGTCATAATCGTCTTACGATGGACATCCTATCATTTGAATAATATAATATGAAGAAATCCCGTCACTATAACATATTCAGATTTTATTATTGTTAAATGAAATTGAAGTCAACGAAATACATAGACGGGCGCTGACGTAAAGCCTATATACTTTCGCTTGCGCGATGCGATGACCTTTGGCCTTTTGATTTCTAGCCCCGATCCTTGAACAGGCTCGCCTTTTTGATGAAATCTTTATTTAACAAGACGAACAATAGCTAATTCCTAATATCATGATATAGATATAAGAAATTATAGATTTCTGATTTCAATTTTCATTTTTTCCTCATTATCCTCTTGCCATTATAAAAATTTATTTGGGTTTGGCGCAACATGACAAATTTATCCTTTACTTCTTTAGTGATCGTAATCATTATTTCATAATACTATTGATTTTATCCTTTCATCTTTTATAGTAAAAAGTTTACTGGTATCAGCATAGTCATAAGATAAATTAAATTTTAATTCACTCAGACAATGTGACTTAGAAAAACTTGAGACAATATCTGCCTACTTACAATAATATTTTACAGCAAAAAATAATGGCAATACATATATCGTCGTTATCAACACATAAAGCTTTAAAGCACACTGCGGACCAATAACCCAAACTGATCCGACACTTGACTAAAACGCCGCAACTATAACCTAATATACATACTACGTCAACACATCTGCATAACTCCTTGAAGCACTATAGGAAGACATTGTAGGAAGCACTATATCTGCAGATCACTTTCACATCATCATTAACATTTTAATTTATATTTTTGTTGTATTCCCGCGCGCGTCACACGATACGTCCGCTCGCTCCGAAATCGTTAGCGCGACTGAGCTTTTATCCCCCTTCCAAGCGATGTGGGTGTGACTGTGTTCAGAGGAGGGGAAAATTTTCGAAGGGTGGTTGGAAAACAGGGTGTTTTGTAAACAGTAGGCCAGTTTTGTTTAAGTAGTTAATTTTCCCGTGGCCAGAAAAACTTGTTTTGGCTGATGTCGGTAATGGTTGCATATATGGTTGGGATTCATGTAGGTTTATGTTGTAGAATGAAAAGCTTTGCTATTGGGTTCAGTTTCTTATTATCTTTAATGTAACAGCATATTTTTTTGTGCTATCCCGTTTTGTGTCCCAGTGCTGAGCAAAGGCTTCTCTTTTCTCAAGCCAAACCTCTCTGTCAGCATTAACATTGATTCAAAGAGTTCTTGCTACACATAAAACAACTTCTGATAAAGATTTAAACAGGATATCCATTACCCATTTTATATTTTAACAACACCCCAACCACCAGATGTTTGTCTCTCCCCGTTCAAACAAATATTTTGTCGATGTAGTAGTCACCCCTGTATACGGCTGTAACTGCCTACAGAGCTACCGGGCACCCCCCGCAGCCATTCAGCCACCCTCTGCCTTTTTATCTCAATATGTGTTTTGAATATTTTTAATTTGAGTGTGTTGTAATGAACCTCTTGTGTATGTTTGTAGTATGAGTTAATAAATGTGTCTTCCGATTCTATTTCTAAGTTACGTAACATTGAATTTCTAAAGTCATGATCTACAGTGTCCGTATAAAACTTATCCACATATGGTAAGATTGACCAATGCGTGTCCCTATAGTACTTTTTTATTTATGTTTTGTAAGCAATATGATAACTGTCTGCCTGGTTATGACCTGAATAAAAGAGCGGTAGAGGACGACCTCCAGCCACGTGGTGGTAGGAAGAACTGCCTGACTCGAAAACACAGAACAGACTGTCCTGGCACAAGAAAAACAGAAGAGCCGACCTTACCTAAAGTGGGATAGAGCTAGCAAAAAGAGAAGATAGGTAAAATGATATTAAATTATATATATTGAAACTAAAGAGTGATTATAACCGGCGCGGCGTGCGTGTATGACTAGATGTAAGAAAGTGAGTGAAGCATAATAAGTATGTAAGGACCGTAGCAGGTGGCGTTCTGTAGTGTCTGCCTACACCTATGGCAAAAAGGCGTATGTTTATGTATTTGCGTAAAGAGTTATTGTCCGTTGGTCACTACAGCTCATCCATTGAGTAAGACACACACACAGACATATTTTACTTAAATTCCATTAACAAACAATTCGTTAGCAAATACATAAAATTATGAACACGCAGGACTGAAAACGGATAAAATGCAACCGATAAGTAGTCGTATCCTTCGATTGCGTTAATGATGGAACTATTGTGAAAACATCTACAAACATTGCATACATTCGTGTGTTTAATTTTAATTGTATATATTTGATTTATGAGGTAATATACTGCACATTTGTTAGTTTGAAATGTTTACAAGGTTGTTTCATACTTATTTTCAAAAGGCAAAGTAAAATTATATTCTTAAGACAGTATTTTATTTTCCTTGAATCACGATCTTTTCTACTTTATTCTATTTTAATTTACTTTAGGGCAATTGTCACCATTTTGGCTTCCAATAAATTACTGTTATTAAATTTATATACTTATAATGCCAGAATAGATTACACGAATACCATGAATCTTGAACATAGTCGGTGAAATGAGAGTGTACCAAGGTGAACTGTACACATCTGCGTACCCCTTTAGGGCATGATTTTATGTTATGAAATGGTATAATCAAAAAACAGGCATGCGATTGCATCAATCCCGAGAGATTTGCCGTCATTTATTGAAGAGTTCTATTGCATATCTCTGAAGTTCTTCATCAGATCTTCACCATATTAATATGGGACCAATTTAGAAACATATTCTTCCAAACAATAAAATAATTTTCAAAATCGGTCCACAATTGACGGAGAAATCGAACATAGACAAAAAAGAAAGTATACAAAAGTCGAAAATAGAACCTCCTTCTTTATGGAAAGTCGGTAAAAAAATAGGTTTTGCATGCCAATACAAGCAATTAAAAGGATAGGTTTTATAACTTTACAAGATATAGTGCCAGTAATCCACACTTGGTAGATGCCAAGTGTGGATTATGGGAATAATCCTCCCTTCGTTGTACACTGCAAGATTGTACACGTTCCCTCATATGATGTCGTGAGCCGTAGAGATGTCATCGTTATGTATATTATTAATATCAAGATAATTGTAAGCTAATAAATAGACTAGTCAGTAGACTATACAAAACGTTACCGCAAGACAGTTTTTGAGAAAGTTACCGCTACAAAATGGACAAAGGTACAAAAACGTCGCCGTACATTTTCCGATAAAACCGAAACAAATCGTTTCAACAAAAAAATAGTTTTGCGTCACACTACACATATATAATTTTCGCAACGGAACAAGTCATTCATACTCATCGTAAAACACCTTGCAGGTACTGTCCACAGTAACTTGATACCCACTTACGCAGGACACATTAAGGAGTCACATCTATTTGCATAGCTCTTTGAAACTGGTCTTAACCTTACAAACAGGGTTAGCACGTGCGGTTGTGAAAGATCTTAATTTGGTAAACATAAAGGTGAAAATTGAATAGGATGGCCACATTAGTGTTGTCTAGACTGTGTCGCAATCGCAAGTGTTTCGCTCCGCTGGTTGTCCTAAATACTTCGGTCCAAAGATTGCCGTTCGGAAATCCCTTGCTCTCACTCGTGGAGTGATAAGTGCCTGTTTTATGCGTTTGTAATGTGATTTTGATACCGCGATTGACGTGAGTATTAGAAGCAACAATTGTCTCGTTTTTTAGTCGTGCAGAATAATATATCTCTTTCAGAAATTGCTTTATAACTTTAAGTTTTTTACAAATGATTAAAATGATACTGTCCTCATCAATTTCTCTATGATTAAATAGACAATAAATTAACTGATTAAAGGAGGAGCTCGTGGATAAATAATAACAGCCGCACTGGTCGATCATCAAGGTTAAGCAACGCTTGACGAGGTCGGTCCAACATTCAACATACCGAGTTTCCTCCGTACCTCGGAAAGCACGTTAAGCCTTTGGTCCCGGCTGTCATTTGAAGATCTTTGACAGTCGTTACGGGTAGTCAGAAGCTTGAGATCTGATACCAGTCTTGCCAAGGGGTACCGTGTTACCCAGTTACTGGGTTGTGGAGGTCAGATAGGCAGCTCTATGTTAAACACTGGTACTTAGCTGAATCTGGTAAGACTGGAAGCCGACCCCAATATAGTTGGGAAAAGGCGAGGCAGTTTTTTTTTAGGGTACCTCATTAAAATTACGATTAATAGATAAGATTATAGATTATGTAATTGATTACCTACAGTTAATTATTCTGGTTGGAGGATGTACAGAACCGGAATCCGGGGCAAATAAAAAAGTTGGGCTATACCAGTGGGCTATATATTAGTGGGTCATTCCTGGCTAATCTATATAAATAAAAGGAAAAGTCCTGACTGACTGACTCATCAACGCCCAGCCCAAATCCTTGGACATAGAAAGCTGAAATTTTGCACTGAGTTTCTCTTTATAATGTAGACAAGGAAAAGGAAAGGATTTTTCGAAAGTCAATCCCTAAGGGAGTTAAATAGAGGACGAAAGTTTGTATGAAACTCTGTCATTTTCAATTTGAAATGAATGAAATACGGCTTTTAGCCTCTAAATAAAAAATTAAAAACACGTTTATAGACGTGTTTTTTGCATGGTGCAAGAAAAGTTAATTGTTTATTATCAAAACTACTTAAAACCTATTATTTATGTTCTTCAATACAATGAAAGAAAAACGAACTTAAGTATTTTTTGAATTTCATCCCATACGTAGTTTATGCGAAAAAAGACGCGGGCGGAAAGCTATGTTTGGATAATAATTTGCAATATCCCACCAGAACTGTAAAAAAAGAAACAGCAAAAATTGTGTAGTCCACGCATGCGAAGCTGCTGGCGGAAAGCTAGTATGATGATAATGAAGAAGTATTCAGTGCAGTTAGTGACTGCAAAAATCACAGAACAGATTTATTCATAAATTCCACTCTTTTACTACGTGACAACTCTAAGCATAGCTACTGAACTATCGTGATTATTCATGGCATAGAAATTTTGCACGGTCAGGTTAACCGATTGCGTTCTTGCGTAGGTTTGCTTTCTGTTCTTTTCACAGATAAAAATATTTATTCTAAACGTGCTTGTTCTTACATTTATCAACCGAATTCATTCTCTTTATGTAACGTACGGTATTTTTCAAAGGCATCGTAATCTTTATAATACATTTTTACATGAGTATAAAATCTACACATATTTTATCCATGTTTTATTTTTAAATACCAAGAAATTACAGTACAAAATAATATGCAACTACAGTAGTGTCAAATTATTGATTAATTATCTTATGAAATAACCTCATTTATCCATCGTGAATTATTATTGCTCGACATTCTCTTGGTTCGTCGGCCACATCCACATTATTATCTAGGAAGGGCTGCTCCATTTATCCATATTTTTGAACAAAAATTAATTTGAATTGAAATCTGTGCTTGGGTTAAGACTAGAAATTGACAACTGTAAGCAAAAATAAAGTAACGTAGTGTTTTTGGAAGAATAAAGGTTTGTCTGGCAGTTATGCTCTTTCACACCCATGGATAGAGGTTATATTTGCTTCTCAGAAATCTTCGAACATTAGCAAAAACATAACGACCATAAGGTGCTCTTTCGCCTCGGAGGTCATAAACCAGTGTCGTATCGTTAGTGTCCCGGACGTGAACAGAGCTTCCTTATTTAGCTTAGATTTGTATTATGTAATGGTGTTTCTAGACATATATTTCTAGAACCAACTTTCAAACAAAGCAAAAAAATAATTCGCCGCGATGGATATTCCACTGTGATTGCCGAACGAAGCTAATGTTGGATCGAGTCTTTCGGCTTTTAACATATAAGGTACATATATCTGTTAAAATCACTAGCTTTTGTTACAAAGCATCTTATTATTATTTAGTTTTAATTACAAAATAGTTTTTAAGGTTATCACTTAACTTATTAATAAAGTTACAATGATATAATTATTACTAAAGATGATTCAGCAAAGTCAACATTAATTCTGATATAATAGACAATCCATCATCCTCAGCCTATTATTGTTCCCACTGCTGGGACACAGGCCTCCCCTCTGTGCGAGGGAATGCGCCGTTATCCACCACGCGGGCCCAGTGCGGGTTGGTGGATGTCACATGTTTTCGAATTTTTGGTTCTGAGACATGCCGGTTTCCTGACGATTTTTTCCTTTACCTATCTGGGCTCGAACCCACGACCTACAACATGGAAGTCGCGGCCGATACCACTGGGCCACCACTGCTCTCAATATGCAATAGACAATACCAATTAATTTTCTTAAGATATTTTTTACAATATGCATTTAAAAAATTACAACTCTAGTAATAAGCTGAATATCCACATTATTCGGAGTCACATTTAGTATATGCTTATGGTACGTTAACTTCCCACCTTGCTTGGATTTTACAGTAAAGCCTTCGAATATATAATAAACCAGCCAATACTTGTAATTTGGCATATCTCGCTCAATTTAGCTTTTGATAAGTAGGTTACCCTCCACTAGGCAGACTGTAATCGGTTAAAACTGTTATCAAATTATAACCTAATAACAACTTTAGCGTATATTTTTTCCTCAAAGATAAAGATATACTGCACTTATTTAAATGAAAGTGGTCATCAAACTGGGCTAGCTAACAAATAGCCAGGAAAGCTGGCACATACTTGATGGTTGACTTTCGCAAACAGGATTCTGCGTTTATACACCGTTAAATTTTATATTTTTTTTTTTTTTTTTTTATACTTTATTAGTAAGAACAAAATTCTTAATAATTAATTACGATCTAGCCTAAAAGACTAATAAGCAATTTAACTCTAACTTAATATGTTACGTGATAGATTATGTTAAAACTAAGAATAGTGTCCATTTGCACTTTTACACAAGTCCGCAGCACTTTCTTAGAGTCTGATATAATTTAAAAAACACTATGTTCATGTGTTATATGTATAGCACAGCATTTTCACTATTAATTATTCACTTTACACTACACTAATTCAAACGGTTTAGTTCTTTTTAGTCTACGCACTAAGTCTGTATTGTCTAGCAGCTGGATAGCCTCAACATTCACGTGTCGATGAAGTCTGTGTTCGTGGGCTTCAGCAAATTTTTGGATGATGGTGGTGACGAATTCCGTTTTAAGGTCACGGTGAAGATCGTCATTCCTTATGTACCAGGGTGCATTTACAGCATCCCTGAGCACTTTATTTTGGAATTGTTGGATTAGTTTGACGTTGCTTTGTTTAGTACAGCCCCAAAGTTGGATACCATACGTCCAAATTGGCATCAGTAAATGCTTATATATGGTTATTTTATTATGTATTGATAGACAGGATTTCCTTCCGAGTAACCAATACATACTTTTATAACGTATGTCGAGTTCCTGTCTTTTCTTTTTGACATGAGCTTTCCAACGCAACTTGGCGTCGAGAGTTATGCCAAGGTATTTAGCTGTATTAGCATAAGGCACTTGCATGCCATTTATGTAGATTGGGTGATAGTCCAAGTGTTTGTTTGTGAAGTCAATGTGAATTGATTTTGACTCATTCAGTTTGATCCTCCATTTTTGTGTCCAATCATAAACTTTATTCACAGCTAGTTGAACTTTTTCTACTGCTTCTCTGTGGCTTGATCCAGTAGCCATAATTGCAGTATCATCTGCAAAGGTCGCAATGGTGTTATTTTCCAGTTCTGGGATGTCGCATGTGTATAACAAGTACAAAATTGGGCCTAGCACACTTCCTTGAGGTACCCCAGCTTTAATAGCTTTTAGCTCTGAATATGCGTCTTCTTGCCGTATTCTAAACATTCTATTAGTTATATACGACTCTAGAATATCTGCAAATTCTGGTAGCATGCGTCTGAGCTTGAATATTAGACCCTTATGCCAAACTTTGTCAAAAGCTTGCGCGACATCTAAAAACACGGTGGCGCAGACTTCCTTATTTTCAAGTGTTTTTTCAATAATGTTTGTTATTCTATGTACCTGGTCTATTGTTGAGTGTTTTTCCCTGAAGCCAAATTGATGATTTGGTATAAGGTCTTTATTTTCTATTATTGGTTTTAACCGTTTCAATAACAGTTTTTCGAAAAGCTTTGATAACACGGGCAACAGAGAAATAGGTCTATATGATGATGCTTCATGGGGTGGTTTCCCTGGCTTCGCAATCATAATGACTTCAGCGACCTTCCATGGCTCAGGTACATATTTTAGGATAAATGCAGCATTGATAAGCTTGGTCAGCTTTACTATGGCTTTGCGTGGGAGATGTTTAAGAATTTCCCCTGTAATGAGGTCGTAACCCGGAGACTTTTTCGAGCTAATGTTATTTTGAATTTCTCTCATTACTTCTTTAGGAGTCACAAGCTTAATTCTTTGGTTTTGTGACAATCTTTCACTCTCAAGTATTTCTATCGAGCTTTCATTGGGTTGAAAAGTTTCTTCTAAGTGTTGAGCAAACCTTAATGCTTTTTGGTCATTGCTTATGGCCCATTTTCCGTCGCTATCTCTGATGGGTGGTATTTGTTCAATTGTTTTTTTCAGGTTTCTTGTAGCTTTCCAAAGGGAGTAATCCGTTGATTTGTCATTGGTTAGCTGCAAGAGTTTAGTATTCAGAGATTCCTCCTCAAACTGTAGAATTTTCCTCTTTAATCGTTTAGTTAGGTTATTTAGTGTTGTTTTATCTCGCGGGCACCTTGTCTGCTGCCACAGCTTCCTTTGTTTCCTTTTCTCAGATAGTAAATCTACAATTGCCTTAGGATAGTTAAATCCCTTATATTTACGTTTTAATTGCGGTGTGTTGTTCCACGCACATTGTTGGATATTAACAATATATTTGTTTACTTCTAAGTCAAGATGATCTTGCTTTTTTATCGGCGTTTTAAGGTCGATAATATTATCTAGATCAAGGGCAAAACTTTCCCAATCTGTAAACTTATTAACCAGGGTTAAGTGGCTTTCTTTAAGTAGGATTTTTTGACTAAGCATTAATATAATCGAGGAGTGGTCCGAGTTCATATGAAAACCTTCCTCCAAACGGATGTAGTTGGCGGATATATTTTTGCATATGAAAAAATCTATAAGATCCGGTATTTTCTGGTGGTCAGTGGGCCAGTACGTTGGTTTACCCGTGCTCATAACTTCTGAATTTATTTCTTTAACTGCACTTAAGAGCTGCCTTCCCTTAGTTGTAGTAAGTCTTGAACCCCAATGCGTGTTTTTAGCATTAAAATCGCCGCCTAGGATAAATCTCTGGCCTAATAGTTCAAAGAGATGTAAATATCGTTCTTTTCTTATCATATGCCGTGGAGGACAGTATATGGCTGCAATAGACACGTGACAATATTTGGTTTTAACAGATACTGCCACAGCTTGAATGTCTTGTTCTTCATATTTACACTGCAAGTAGTGACTAATGTTGTCTTTGATTATAACCGCGCTACCTCCTCTGGCAGAGTTGTCAGGGTGGAGCGAATTATATACCATGTATCCTCTAAATTTGACAAAAGATTGTTTAGTAAAGTGCGTTTCGGAGACCAAACACACGTCTATATTTTCTGTGTCTAGGACCACCTGCAACTCATTTTGATGTTTGAGGAGTCCATTGGAGTTCCACGCCATTACTTTAAGAGTGTTATTCATTTTTGATGATTTAAAACAGCTGTTTTAGCGCTGGATTCTAGCTTCTCTAATCTCTTGTCAAATGAGGTAATATACTTTAAGATCTGATTAATCTTATCATCTAGATTCAAAGGCTGTGACCTTTGTTTTGTAGCTTCCGCGTAGGAAACAGTGTTTGTTACTTGCATGGGTTTTGCAGTTGACTGAACACTTGCTTTCTGTGCCTGTTTATCACGATTTTGTTGGGGAAGAGACTGCTGGGTAGTTGGTACCACAAGTTTCTTTTTAATATTTTTATTTTTCAGAATTTGTATCTGTTTAGCTACTTCACACCCTCTATAGTTGGCAGGGTGAGGAAGACCACAGTGAACACATTTTGGCTTCTCTTGCGGAGATTTGGTACAGTTGGCTGTAAGATGCTTACCAGTACATTTTACACACCTTGGCTCTTTTCTGCAATATTTATGAGTATGCCCATATGCCTGGCATCTCTTGCATTGGGGAATGAGTTTAGGATTTTTGAGTGGGTGTATTTCAATTTTACACTCTAAAATGTACTTTATGCCATAGATTTGGTTGACATCTTCGTCATTATTGAATGATAGAACGAACATATTGAGTGGTTCTTTACTCTTCCAGCTCAATTTGTTGTCTACGTTTTCTATTTTCAGTCCTTGTGATGTTAGATCGTCTTTGATACGATCAGGTTGGCAAGAGGAATGTAATTTCTTCACAACAACTCTAATTGGTCTAGCCTGCTTATTTTCGTACGAATGCCAATGGTATTCTTTTTCTGTCAAAAGCCTGGAAATTACTCTATAAGAGTCTTCTGTTTTGGCGTTCACCTTCACACAATCCCCATTCATCATTTTAGCGGTAAATGATTCGGCTGGTATGGTTTCGATTAGCGAGTCGTAGAATGATTGGTAGTTCTTAACTCCGTCTATTATGATTGGCGGTGGTGGGGGCACTTTTTTGACGGAAGTCTCTTTCGCATTTTTTTGTTTTTCTTCTTGTTGGGCACTTGATCCGGGTTGTTGTTTTGGAGAAAGGGAGGTGTTAAGCTTCCTCTTCTTCCTGCTCTTGGCCCTTATCCACTCAGTCTCTTTAGCGAGTTCATCCTCGTCTGTGCAATATTCAACGTCACTTTTAGTACGCTGGGAAAATATTGTTGTCTCGCTTTCCTGTTTTTTTAAGGGTTCTTCAGTTTCTTTTTTTTCCTTCAAGCAATTTAATTCTCCTCGAAGGGCTTGTACTTGGTCCTGTAAGCTATTAATGTGATCATTCAGTTTACGTACCATAAGTTGCAGGTTTTCTCTATCCGTTTTCTCCTGGATGTAACAGTCATACAACCGCTTTTCCAGGTCAGTTTTTATCTTAAATGACTGTGCAGCCATTATTTAGTTGTTAGGGCGAGTTAAACACCTAAACAATAAATTATTGTAAGCACTTCATGATTTCCGCACTTGTAACTAGGTCATGGCAATGACCCCGATAGATCGACGTATGTACACCGCGGTGACGCGACGGTGTTGTGCTGCGTCTGCAGAAAACTCTTAACTAGAGCACGCGCGCGCGATCGTACGTCCGTTCACTATTGTAATTAAACAACAACTTTATATGAAACAGTATTTTTATTATTCTTTAATTTTATCAGTACAAATCGATACAGTTTTATGTACCGGATCGAACCGCTACGGATTTAAACGACGAATTGGACGTTGCAACGAATCTTGCAACGTCCTGGTTATTCCATCCAATAAAGTACTCATTTGTTATAGGCTCTCAGAATCAGGAGTAGACAATATATTGCCTATAAATTAAACCTGCGTGTCACTTTACCACATTATTATGATAACAGCACCATCCATTATATCGTTAACAGCAGTAACAATATTTGGTATGAGCCTCTCAATATTTACCTACTTGAATTTTATTTGATGTTCTAAGTCGACTATTACAAAATCATTATGTTCGTTGACAAAATCCGCGGAATTTTTGCGTGGGGTAATGTTTTTTAATCTGACATTAAAATATTGTGCTTTTGTGTGGGCAGTAGGTACAAACTTATTGTCTAACATTTTTTATATTATCGTGTCAACTCAAGTCATAACTATAAGTTTTGTAATAACATATTGGAAACCAATTTATTTTACTAGAGAAAGAGGGAAAGAAAGAAAAGTATTGCATTTGTAATCGTACAGCAAAAAAGTACAGACAAGTGAAAAAATATTTGATACGTTTTTATAACACATTACGAAAATAAACCCATACTAGCCCAGTGCCACTCCTTGGCTAATGCCTCTCTCTACTCTTTCCAATGAGACCAACATTTAAAAGTAAACGTGCCTCTAAAGATAGTCACTTAAAAGTAAAACCTATTTAATAACATAAGTCATAAAAAGTGAAGCGTAAGATTAAATCAATAAAAAAATAATCCTGTAATTTTGTTAGTTAAATTAATCGTAATCATTAGTATGATATGTTTATAACTGAGAAGAAATTACGCACTCATTTAAAGAGTTTAAATCCCTTTCGAGTAGTTATTTAATAGATACATAATATAATGGGCAGCTAAGATACTCCTCTCAATCAAAAGATAATAAAAAACACGAAACATGATTATACAACTAAAACAGAATGCTATATACCTACTATACACATAACAAACAGACAGCGTTCTAGATAATTTAACACGCATATAAAGGTCAGCTTTTGACATGCAATTATGATTCTAATGTCAGAAGACAATGGAGTTATTTTTTCTTTAAACACTGTCGGTGCTTTCTTGTTTGATAAAGATGGGCATCTTTTCTGACCTTTACAAATTGGAATTTATAAAAAAATGGACGTGAAAGTTTATCTGTGCTTTGTGTTTGAGATTCAATATGTAAGTTTAATTTGGTGGGACATTAAACTAGCTAAATATGTTTATTAAACCATAATCACTTGCTATCAACATAATTGACATAACTCTACGTGACTTAAATCAACACACAATAATATTATTGCTCATAGGTATATTCAACTGTACACATTTTTTAATAATTTATCGGTTGTAATCAATTGCTGTTGGTCTTCACGCTAATATCTTTTAGTTTCACTCAATTATATGATTTTCGCGGATTTAATTAATCATATTATATTTATTTACTTCATTTTTAGCAAAGTTGAATTATTTTAAAAGTTCAGTTTTAACATTTATTTATATTTTACTGTCAACAAAATTTAAAAAAAAAAACGTAAATGCCAAAGATTTTTGAATACTATTTAATTTGAATTTGATTGTTCAAAAATTTTACATAGAAAACCAGACATGCAATAATATTAAAATAAATGACTTATGTACAAATGATAATATTGTTATTCACAAAAAAGAAAACGATGTTTTACAGACTTTTACTAGCGCATAAATCATTTTTCAAAAAAGTTAGCAATCTTGCAAATTGCAGGCATGTAGGAAATGCATACAACTTTCTTTTTTAGCTTAGCCTCATTTTGTGCACGAGGTATATTTAGGAATTTTTAGAAACTAAATTATTTGTATTTTTGCAAATTCTGTACCTACTACCATAATTTACTTTGAAATCATGAGTAACTTATGGACTTATAGTTCTTAGTTATAAACTCTTGTTGCACCGTTCTCTTCAGCCTAAAAATGTCATTATAGGTCTGCTTGCCAGGTTCCAATTTCAAATCTATGTAGTACACCATTCCGAAAAAAAACTTGAAGTTCTTTTGGGGAGGTTGAGTTTAATTTAATATTTTCTGTTTTAATCATTTGTTTGGTAAAATACTCAGAATAGTTTGAAAAGTGGTTAACTATCTACTACAGAACAAGGATAACAGATGCAATAGAAAAAATAGTAGCGTTTCTTTTGGTGTCGGTAATTGTAATTGCTTACACGAGATACCTAAGAACGTTTAAAAATTAAAGGGAAGCTGAACCACAGTCTAACTTTATACAGTCCATCAAAAAAAAAGTAGACCAACTGCATGGTAATAGGCTGTGACCACCGCCGCCGCATACATACTATGTGCTATGACATAATTTGCATAAATTTAAAGTACTGTTTATGGTTACTCAAATAAATAAAATAAAAACAACGAAATGTTAACATACCTCTAAAACCACAAACGAGTTGACTGTTAGAATAAAACTGAAAAATCGGAACTAATGTAAGATTCTAGCGAAAGTGAGAGGTTTGAATTTAAGATGAGGATCTATTCCTAGGCGCGGTTATTACGAGAATCTTTTTTTTATGTCTATGAATATTTAGTTTGAATACATAACAAAACATAACTATATTATTCCGTAAGAGGTAGACTACCATATTACTTTTACTGCTATTGGCTTCAATCTCGCCTGGATAGCGGTGGACGGTGTTTACAATGCCGATGGGATGAGCGTGCCCAGAAGACGGAATCAGGCATCTTTGGGTACATTTCTGGCTTTAATGGCTGAAGGGTATTAGGTTTATTAAGGAAGTCATGTAGCATATCCTGTGTTTTTATCCCTAATGCTAACCGGGCTCAAATCCAGAGTTTGAGCTGACATTGTGATTATAGTTGTTAACACGAGGTTAAATTGTATGACAAACTGTTAATTTAAACTTGTGTTAGCAACTAACTCCGAGTTAGGCTTTTGTGCATGTGGAGCTTAGTAAACAGCACAATATTTATTATTATATATATTATATATTATTCATTCCGTTTTCCGACATTCCGCTCGGTCACAAATCCCGCCCTTGGTATAATGCAGAATGCGCCCACGCTGAGGCCCTAAAAGAATCTGCCTACCAAGCCTGGGTCGGGGCCCGTGACCGCAAAGTAAGAGCACGTAGGGTTCGCGCGAGGAAAAGAGCCTTTAATTCTGCCACCAAGTTCTGCAAGCGGGTTCTGCGTCGGGCACGTTTTGACCATATTAGACGTATTGGGGCCAAGCTGGCATCGCACCCTCCGGGTAGTAAACAGTTCTGGTCCCTGTCTAAAGCGGTTGAAGCGTTTCTGTCGACCCACTTTACCTCCAATGCTGAAACCTGATGGGTCGCTGGCTCACTCTGCGAGTGAGAAAGCAAATTTATTTGCATCTCTCTTTGCTAGCAATTCGCGTCTGGAGGCTGGCTCCAAGCAACCACCTACTATACCTCACTGTGACTCTTCGATGCCGGAGATCGCTGTGCACACTAAAGAGGTCCGGAGAGTATTGTCCAGTCTAGACGTGAACAAGGCCAGCGGGCCTGACGGCATTCCAGCGAGAGTGCTGAGGCAGTGTGCGCCTGAACTGTCTCCTGTATTGACACGCTTGTTCCGCCTCTCTCTTGTAAAAAGAACGGTGCCGAAATCCTGGAAGCTTGCAAATGTGCAACCAGTGCCCAAAAAAGGCAACCGTGCAGACCCTGCCCATTACCGTCCGATCGCCATTACCTCCATTCTGTGCAAAGTTATGGAAAGGGTACTGAACAGCAAGTTGCTGAACTACCTTGAAGACAACAATCTCCTCAGTGACCGTCAATATGGCTTTCGCCGGGGACGGTCAACTGGCGATCTTCTTGTGTATGTCACGCACTGCTGGGGCGAAGCCATCGAGAGACACGGCGAAGCACTTGCTGTATCGCTTGATATCTCGAAGGCCTTTGACAGGGTCTGGCACGCGAGTCTACTTAGTAAGCTTCCTGCTTATGGCATCCCTGCTGGTTTTTGTAGCTGGATATCAGACTTCCTCAGTGAACGGTCGATCCGAGTAGTCGTTGACGGCTGCTCCTCTGACCTTATGGCTATTGATGCCGGAGTTCCTCAGGGGTCTGTTCTCTCTGCAACTCTTTTCCTGCTGCACATCAATGACCTACTTCAGCCTGGTATTGTTGGGTACGCAGATGACAGTACTGTTTCAGAGAGATACTTGTCCAGCGCAAAAACCAGCGTGGATGAAGCTCGTTCCTTGAGAGAGGCTATGGTGGAGCGGACAGATTTGACCTTAAGCCTTGTCTCCCGGTGGGGTGATGACAATCTGGTCTCCTTTAACGCCTCCAAAACACAGGCGTGTCTTTTTACCGCTAAAAGGAGTATTTTCGATCAAACTCCTACTTTTCGGGGTGCGTCTGTTCCTGTGACTGATCGGCTAGAGCTCCTAGGCATGGAGTTGACATCCAGTCTCAACTTTGGCGCCTCCATTGAGTACAAAGCCCAAATTGCGGCCAAAAAACTAGGCATCCTAAATAGGGTGAAGCGATACTTTACGCCTGGACAGCTTTTAACCCTAAACAAAGCGCAAGTCCGATCCTGCATGGAGTATTGCAGCCACCTTTGGGATGGCTCAGCTAAATATCAGCTTGCCGCGCTTGACTCGGTGGAACGCAGAGCCAGGAGGCTCATTGGCGACGTTGACCTGGCGGGTGCCAGGCTTCACAGCTTGGCTCATCGCCGCAAGGTTGCCTGCTTGTCGGTCTTCTACAGACTGTACTTCGGTGAGTGTGCTGAAGAACTCCACGACCTCATCCCACCAGCCCCCTTCTACCATCGGACATCTAGACGTACTGCAAGTTATCATCCTTACCTTGTTGCCATTCCACCAATTCGCACCAAACGCTTCCAAACATCCTTCATAATGCGCACAGCGAATGAATGGAACTCGCTACCTGCGTCAGTGTTTCCGAATGCATTCAACCCGAATCTCTTCAAAGTTAGAGTGAACAAGCTTCTTCTGGGTAAGCTCACTCCATCGTCGACTCTGTCTCTGTCACCTTTGACCTAGACTAGAGTCAAGAGCAAACCCATCACAAATAAAAAAAAAAAAAAAAAAAACCTCATTTATCCATCGTGAATTATTGCTCGACATTCTCTTGGTTCGTCGGCCACATCCATGTTATTGTCTAGGAAGGGCTGCTCCATTTATCCATATATTTTTGAACAAAAATTAATTTGAATTGAAATCTGTGCTTGGGTTTAGGCTAGAAATTGACTGCTGTAAGCAAAAATAAACTAACGTAGTCTTTTTGGAAGAATAAAGGTTTGTCTGGCAGTTATGCTCTTTCACACCCATGGATAGAGGTTAGATTTTTTATTTGCTTCTCAGAAATCTTCGAACATTAGCAAAAACATAACGACCATAAGGTGCTCTGTCGCCTCGGAGGTCATAAACTAGTGTCGTATCGTTAGTGTCCCGGACGTGAACAGAGCTTCCTTATTTAGCTTAGATTTGTATTATGTAATGGTGTTTCTAGACATATATTTCTAGAACCAACTTTCAAACAAAGCAAAAAATAATTCGCCGCGATGGATATTCCACTGTGATTGCCGAACGAAGCTAATGTAGGATCGGGTCTTTCGACTTTTAATATATAAGGTGCATATTTCTGATAAAATCACTAGCTTTTGTTACAAAGCATCTTATTAATATTTAGTTTCAATTACAAAATAGTTTTTAAGGTTATCACTTAATTATCTTATTAATAAAGTTACAATGATAAAATTCTTACTAAAGATGATTCAGCAAAGCACAACATTAATTCTGATATAATAGACAATCCATCATCCTCAGCCTATTAATGTTCCCACTGCTGGGACACAGGCCTCGTCTCTGTGCGAGGGAATGGGCCCTTATCCACCACGCGGGCCCAGTGTGGGTTCGTGGATGTCACATGTCTTCAAATTATTGGTTCTAGGACATGCCGGTTGTCTCATGATGTTTTTTTTCACCGTGGCGACCGCCATCATCAGGTGGACCGATGACCTGGTTGAAGTTGTGAGGATCCGCTGGATGCGGGACACACGGAACCTGTCAACGTGGCGACGCATGGGGGAGGCCTATGTCCAGCGGTGGACGTCTTTCGGCTGATATGATGATGAGGCAAAAACTATATATTTTTTTTTTATATAGTTAGAAATGCTGTTGTTAATTTAATTGCTAATGTATTAACATTGAACAAACTTAACTATTAGTTTCAAATTTTTTAAATTATATTTTACGGGTTCAACAGACCGAATTAAATAATTTTATTATATCAATGTATTTATTAGAGTCTAACACAGCCAACAAGTGCTATCTTATCGACCGCACCGGTCCAGCGATTCTCGCATCCAATGTAGATACTTCCGAGACACTCAACAGGTCATTGATACTTCAATAGAACAATAGACCCGAAAAAGTTCATGATATATCAAACAAATTCAATGAATTTATTTATAAAGGGGTGATGTAAATACTTATCCCTACCGACGTACCTACTTGGTACAATCTATTGTATTGCATGATACTTAATGAATGAAGCTGCTCGAAGGTCAATGCATTGACAATGGTCTTTAAGTTACAATATCGCTTTGTCCCCGATTTACCTTGATCCATTCACATTGACAATTATTTGAGAGAAAAATTGAAAATTACTCATAACATCATGCATAATATATCCCTCGAAAGGATGCACTGAGGTGTAGGTACATCGCATAAAAATTTTGCCAGTTATGTCTCAAATACCATGTTTCAGAGGCATTTAAATGCAATTGAAAATTAATACCTAAATAACTTTTTCAGGCACAAGATCCACAGATGTAAGTTTTTCTTTTGTTATTTTTAGACATAAAAAAGAATCCCAAAAGCCGCCATTTTTCTATTTTCTAATTTCAATGTAGCCAGTGACACTCGCAAGGTTAAGTCAAATCGATTGACGAAAGAATAATCAAAAACCGGCCAACGCGTTTGGTCTCTAGAACGCCACATAGGGACATACAAACATAAACTGATAAACACATAACCCTCCTTCGGCAGTTGGGTAAAAAACGTTAGTCGTTACATCGGCACCGTTTCGTCTACGCGATGAGGCATCTGTATGCTAGTATTATATTTGTGACAAAACTATTCGGATAACTCGTTTAAAAAATAATTATCAATTGTTACTTTATTACAATAGCAAAATTGTGTGTGAAAAGTGCAAAAAAACAATCATGACAAAAAAAAAATTCCAAAAAAATACTAATGACTTCCAAATAAAACTACAAAGAGAAAAATAACTTTATTTTTGGAAGACGGTGTCCATAACGCAATAAATTTTTACCTACGAAAGACATCGACTTCCAAAAATAAAGCAATTTTTTTCTTTGTAGTTTTATTTGGAAGTCGTTAGTATTTTTTTGTAAAAAAGTTTTTTTATTTTTCACTTTTTAGTTGTATACCTAATAGGCAAGTTGTTTAGTAAGTTTCCTATAACGCCAGAAAAGATTACCCGAATATCATGAAACTTGAACAAAACCGATCAAATGAGAGATCTGCTTACCCCTTAAGAGCGTACTGGCGTGATGTTATGTTATAAAATGGTATAAACAATAAACAGACATGCGATTGCAGCAATCCCGAGAGATTTGCCGTTATTTATTGAAGAGTTCTGTTGTATATCTTCGAATTTCTTCATCAGATCTTCACCAAATTAAAATGGTACCAATTTCGGGAAATACTCTTTCAAACAAAAAAAAAATCAAAATCGGTCCATAATTGACGGAGATATAGGTGAAAATACAAAAAAAATACTTGGGGAAACGGGGACAGAGAGCGCCGACTGAATTTCCTAAGTAAAAAGTCGTAATCCGTGGTTTGGCTCTCGCCTATTTCCTCCTCCAATATTTGACCAATTTAAAAGATATTCCACAAACTGGTAAAGTAAGATATATACTATGTCCCTATGTTTTCCTATTAGTATAAGGATGGCATAAAAAGCATAAACGTGCTACCAAAACTAACTGTTTAATACAACTGCCACATTTTTCATATCACAAACGCATTAGTAGTCAAAATCGGTTGATCGGGCTGTAAAATGGGATTATATAAATGTTTAATGTTATCTCAAATGGAGTATAGTTCATTTTAGGCCCAATTTTTGTAAGGAAACTTATCACAAAACCAATGTGCCAGTTCCCCAACAACACAAATGAGCAAGCTTCTTGCCATTGGACACAATTTCTGTCTCGCAACCCATGATAAAACCGCCAAAAGATTTTTATATGCAACCCAGAATCAGTCGATCGTTGTGCGTAAAGCTAACCAGTGGTCTACCTGTGTTGCCTGATACCTATAACCTGAGGGTCTTTAAGTCAAGAGTAAAAAGGTTAATTCTAGGCAACAACGTTGACCACATCATCGCTTATCGTCAAGTGAGATAGTGGTCAAACGCAAGCTTATCATCAATGCAAATAGAAAAAAAAAACGGCCAATTGCGAGTCGGGCCTGCGCACGAAGGGTTCCGTTCCATTATCGTAAAAAACGGCAAAATACATCATCTGTGAAAATTTCAACTGCCTAGTTATCACGGTTCATGAGATACAGCCTGGTGACAGACGGACAGACAGACAGACTTATTTGTTGAGTTTTTATAAGCGGTTGATGAGTTTTTGTTTGTAGTTTTTAGGTTTTCATTTCTATTTTTTAGGTTTCTATTCGTAGTTGTAGGTCTTCAGTCATGGTATATAGCTTTTTATTCGAAGTTTTTTGGTTTTTATTAGTTGTTTTTAGGTTTTTATTCGTTGTTTTAAGGTTTTATTCGTATTGTTTAGGTTTTCTTATGCTGATTTTTGGTTTTCTATTGTTGGTTTTTGGTTTTCTATTGTTGGTTTTTGTTCATAACGGGGTGAATCTGGGGGGTTTTGGTCTTTTTCCCCCACGGGGACCAGCCGGCTTGGGGGAGATGCATCTCTGCGTATAACCTGACCAAATTAAGTTGTCAATGGTATTGAGTTGTTTAGGGGATGTACACTCGTGCACATATCTATTTTTTATTATTCCTTCTTTTAGTCTTCTTGAATATTTTAGGTTGAATAGCTTTCGACTTACTGGCACGTCGAGCGATGCATAGAATTATCGTTGCAATGGCTTTTCGGCGCTCGATCTAATACATATTCGAAATTATGGTAAATCGATGCTATGGAATTTCGGCGATTCGGACGTTCGATCTGATTACTTCGAGAAATTATCCATCGGGGATATGACATTCGGAAACAAGCAGTAAACCCGGTCAATACACCGTGAAATTTAAGTGGTTGTTTTCCCGCGGCATAACGACTTGCCTTTAGGAGTACTTTCAAAGCATAGAGTTAAAGTAAAAAAATAACGATGTTTTTATTTTAAAATAATTTAAAAAATAATCATCAACTCGAAAAAGTGAGTAACAATAGTAACTTGTAGGTACTAGTTACTACTCGCGTCACCACCGTATTATTCACCGTAGTACCTAGTACCTACAAGTTACTATTGTTACTCACTTTTTCGAGTTTATGTTTTTTTTTTTTATTATTTTAAAACAAAAACATCGTTATTTTTTTACTTTAACTCTATGCTTCGAAAGTACTCCTTAAGGCAAGTCGTTCTGCCGCGGGAAAACAACCACTTAAATTTCACGGTGTATAATTATCCTGATGGATTAAAGACTACCGTCTTGTTGACTTTAGAAATGGGATTAGAAACAGTCATTATGTTTGTTCTATTATTTGTCTCCTTTATACACATTTGCTGCGAGTGCAAAACAACTAGTAGAAAAGCTTTTTATAATTTGGTAACACACCCAAACCACCCATAATATGTGACTTATTTTATTTTATTTAGAGATTATAGTTAAACTGTGAACCTCACCTGCCAAAAATCCGGCTATTTCTGCGACTCATTAGAATTCCAAAGTACTTATATATACATTTTTATACTTGAATTCAGTATATAAAACGCTTATACAGAGCTTTGAATTATATTTGCAAACAATGCCAAATTAATGACTGATTTAACTTGCAGATTTTTGTCAAGTCTCGAACGATACAATCAAATTCTAGTCTGTGTAACCTCTTAAAAATCTTTTTTACAAAAAAATACTACCGACTTCCAATTAAATAAAACTAAAAAGTGAAAAATAACTTCATTTTTAGAGGCCAGTGTCTTTGGTAAGTACCATTTTTTGCGTTATGGACACCGACTTCCAAAAATAAAGTTATTTTGTCATATCTCCGATACTGTTCACCGCTGCCATAGAGGATATCTTCAAGGTTCTGGAATGGAGACGGCTAGGCATCAACCTCAATGGCGAGTACATCACTCACCTTTGGTTTGCCGACGATATAGTGGTCAAGGCTGAGACTATGGAGGCTCTCAGTGCAATAGTCGATGACCTCAGTAGACTGACCCTTGCAGTAGTGCAAAAAAAAAAAAAAAAAAAAAGAAAAAAAAAATTGAGAAATAAATAAATTAATAAATAAATTGAGTGTAAAAAAGAATTGAGATATAAATGGGTGCCAAGTTCTGTACATAATCCTAAAATGTATTTATAATTATAAGAACATACAACATTCTAAAATAAATTAAAACATAATTTCTTGCTTTTTCTGCTATAACAATGTTTCCTATTTAAAAATATAACTTCTTAAATTTGAACAGGCGAACTATTTACACAAAGCAGATAACTTAGGATAAATTAAATCTCAAGTTTTGACTTGGCTATATTTCAGAAATACTTTAACGGTTTTAATATTTGTTCATACATTCGAACATTTTAATAAATATCCTTATCATTATAATTAATAATAAGAATAATTTTTACTGTCAAGAAATTGAATGTTGCTTCCTGGAACTCACACTAGGATTCCCTGCCACACTTAAGTGATATAACGTATTATACTGATGCACAACAATGATTGAGAAATAAATAAATTAATAAATAAATTGAGTGTAAAAAAGAATTGAGATATAAATGGGTGCCAAGTTCTGTACATAATCCTAAAATGTATTTATAATTATAAGAACATACAACATTCTAAAATAAATTAAAACATAATTTCTTGCTTTTTCTGCTATAACAATGTTTCCTATTTAAAAATATAACTTCTTAAATTTGAACAGGCGAACTATTTACACAAAGCAGATAACTTAGGATAAATTAAATCTCAAGTTTTGACTTGGCTATATTTCAGAAATACTTTAACGGTTTTAATATTTGTTCATACATTCGAACATTTTAATAAATATCCTTATCATTATAATTAATTATAAGAATAATTTTTATTGTCAAGAAATTGAATGTTGCTTCCTGGAACTCACACTAGGATTCCCTGCCACACTTAAGTGATATAACGTATTATACTGATGCACAACAATGATTGAGAAATAAATAAATTAATAAATAAATTGAGTGTAAAAAAGAATTGAGATATAAATGGGTGCCAAGTTCTGTACATAATCCTAAAATGTATTTATAATTATAAGAACATACAACATTCTAAAATAAATTAAAACATAATTTCTTGCTTTTTCTGCTATAACAATGTTTCCTATTTAAAAATATAACTTCTTAAATTTGAACAGGCGAACTATTTACACAAAGCAGATAACTTAGGATAAATTAAATCTCAAGTTTTGACTTGGCTATATTTCAGAAATACTTTAACGGTTTTAATATTTGTTCATACATTCGAACATTTTAATAAATATCCTTATCATTATAATTAATAATAAGAATAATTTTTACTGTCAAGAAATTGAATGTTGCTTCCTGGAACTCACACTAGGATTCCCTGCCACACTTAAGTGATATAACGTATTATACTGATGCACAACAATGATTTATAAATATGCATCTGTTTGTGCACTAGGAATTTAGTTAATAAAAGCTGAATGCATGACACCTCAATTGTAATGTTGATTTATTTAAAAATGTCATTGCTTATATGCAATTATTTTGGTTAAACTTTAAATAATATATTTTGTAATTAAAATATTTTACCAATGAAGAAGTAGTTAGTATTCGTCCAGTCATACTAATATTACAAATGCGGAAGTTACTTCGTCTAGAGAGGGCGAAGCCTTTGGCAGAACCTAGTTTTAAATAAATTATAAATTTGGAGGCATGCGGAACAGGGTGTAAAATCCCACAAACCTCCATAGAAAAGGGAGGATCCCCCGTCAAGACGGGTGTTGTGTCTGATCCGGGCAACTGCCGCACGGTTATTGTCTTGTTCTGACTACTGTATGTGTTCAAACTGCGCCGAAAATTTTCCTTTGCGATGCAGGATTTGTGTGACGTCATGTTATTGGGTGCGGTGCTGAACGGCATAGTAGCTTGACTGCTGGCGTCTACCAGGAGAGCATCTTCAAGGCTCTGCTTGTTGACCGGCCAAAGGTGCAGTGAGCTGTGCCAGGGTCGCTGATGTGGTTGTGTTGATGGTGATGATAGACGCTGAGGGTGATGACCAGGAATGCGCATTCGGTACATGCTGGTGGTCAGGATACCCCGTAGATGCCGTGGGTACTGGCTGGCTGTCTGACTCGCTGCTTGAAAGCTTGAGGAAGTGATAACAGTTTGGAGGTATGCGGATGCTCTCATATATAGGAGGCTTGTGTTCCACCCAACATAGGTGTAATGTTAAAAAGGCTGATTAGTGTAAAAAATATCCCAT
The DNA here is from genome assembly GCA_948252205.1 of Orthosia incerta. NCBI lineage: Eukaryota > Metazoa > Arthropoda > Insecta > Lepidoptera > Noctuidae > Orthosia > Orthosia incerta. Next base: position 26,964,550 of record OX411746.1, read on the forward strand.
CAAAAACATATATGTGAAAATAGGATAGTTCAATATTAAGAATATGCGTGGTTGTTAACTTCGCTGACAAAATGGTAATATATACACGTCGACCAGTAAACCCGTCGTGAATCTAGCAAATAACCCTAGAGCTAGTTTGACCCGACACTTTACCGAAGACATTCCGGACGTCAACTTTTATAAGATTAGGATGACTCTTAATATTGAACTTGGCTATCATTTTCACATTTATGTTTTTTAATGGGATATAATATTATACGTACAATATAAAATAAGAAAATGCAGCTGTCTATTAAACTAGTGATGATGATGGGTATAGTAATAAAAGTAATGTATGTTTTATGATTTTGTGGAATATGTTCAACTTTATTGCTATGGTGGATTTAAATAACAATATGGATAAAATTAGCTATACAATATATGATTTCATAGCTGACAGCGGTTTAATAGATAACTGGGATGGTCATGATAGTCATGAGTGTCGTGAGAATTAGATAATTAAGAATCATTTGGTGTGACTATGATTTTACAGAAAATTGCGTTTAACAATACTAGCTGTAGTTGTGCAATACAATTATCTGCGTGAAATCATTGACGTGACAAATTGTTCAAAAGAAGATAATAATTAATTTTAAAAAGATTTTCTGTACAGGATTAACTGTTAAAAAAGAAGTTAAATCTATATAATAATTCCAAGCAGCCATAGTCAGCCCTTAGAGAAATGTGGAAGGAGAGTAAGGAGGCTAAAGGCTATATCAGAAATTCTTATCACATAAATACATAACATTACCGTGGTTCTATGCATTTCACACAAGATTTTGCCCGCGACATTGTCCGCGTAGCATTAATACTTCGAATAACCTATTTTTTAAGGTCCCTACCCGAAGAGTCCAAACGGAGCCATATTGTTGTCACTCACGCGTCAGTATATATATCCATCTGTTTGTCCGTCTTTTAACTTCCCATTGACATATGATCTTGAAATTTAGTGATAATGTTTATTATTACGTATATTTTACTTATAAAAGAAAAGGGAAGTCTAGCCATAAATGTGACATATGACAATCAGACAGTAGAAGGTTTTTATAGTATTGACTAGCGAAACAAGCAAACTTAAACCGGAGTTTGTGTTTGATGTTTAAGGTCGTACCCTGACCAAAAAATCAGCATGAGATATGAGCATTCCTATTGGCCTAGCGGTGCATGAATTACGGTAGTGAATACGCCCAGATTTTAGAATAAAATCTTTATAAAATCGAATATTGGTCTTTTGAAAAAAATAAAACTTATAAAATGTTCGTTATCAAATTGTCTATCCATTAGTGTTAGTATAAAAAATAATTAATGAACACTTTACGAGGAGATGCATGCTATCAATAAGTATTTCACATTTTTATAGTTTTGTTGGAAGGAGATTAGTGAAACCTATACCTCTTTAAAAAAAAAGTGTACTATAATTTTAGAATCAACATTATGTAGAAATTTAATGTATTTTTATTAATTGAACTGCACAAAATTCGACTAGCGCGGCGTTTTGCTCGGGGAGGCGCCTTAAGTTGAAGTTTGCAATTAAAGATAAAGATAAGATAAAGATAATTTATTTGTGTTAACATGTGTTTACATACGTTATGCATGCAAGATGTTCACTTATCATTTGAGGCACATACATGTTCTGCCTATCGATGCGTACAAATATAAATTTTACAAAAATGGTATAATCAAATCATAATATGCCATAGAAAATTGTGGCCAGTAAACTAAAATAATGCCAAAAAAAATTAATTAATTTCACTTTACAAATACACTCACGAGCTAGCGACATTTTGAAGCTAACCTATTCAATAAGTATGCCTTACATTAATTTAAATAAATTATTATTATTAAATTTGCAATCATATCACTAGTAACCACAAAATATATATATATATTTTTTTTATTATTGATAGGTTCGCGCTTGACCACTATCTCACCTGATGGTAAGTGATGATGTGGTCGACGATGTAGCGCGCTTACCTAGAAGAAACCTATTCACTCTTGACTTAAAGACGCCCAGGTTTTAGCTCTCAGGAAATACAGACTCCGGCAGGGAATTCCACTCCTTAGCTGTACGCATAATGAAAGTATTCCCAAAACGTTTGGTGCGTAGGGGTGGAATGTCCACCATGTACCGATGACACATCGCCGTACGTCTTGTATTCCGATAATGGAAAGGGCTAGGAGGAATTAGTTCATGCAATTCCAACGCACACTCCCCGAAATGTAACCGATAAAAAACCGACAAACTGGCAACTTGGCGCCGATGTTCAAGGCTCTGGAGCCTAGACTTGACCAATATCTCATTGCCGATGAGCCTCTTGGCCCGCTTTTCGATCGACTCTAGTGCATCCAGCTGGTACTTGGCAGATCCGTCCCAGAGGTGAGAGCAGTACTCCATGCATGACCAAACTTGCGCCTGATACTAGTTGAGCAGCTGTTCTGGCGTCAAGTATCGTCTCACCTTTACAAGGATCCCCAACTTTTTGGCAGCCAGTTGAGCTTTTGCCTCAATGAATGGACCAAAATTGAGGGTCGATGTCAACGTAACGCCAAGAAGCTCGAGATGGTCCGTTAACGTCACGGTTACACCGCGGAAAGTAGGAGCCGGGTGGAATTGGCTCCTTTTAGCGGAAAAAAGACACGTCTGGGTTTTGGCAGCATTAAACCTGACCAGATTGGCATCGCCCCATTCGGAGACTGCTTGCAAGGACAAGTTCAAGCGCTCCACCATGGCCTCCCGGAGAGACTGGATCTGAGGCCCGGTAGCACGCGCGTTGGACAAGTATCTCTCAGCAACAGTGCTGTCGTCTGCATACCCAAAAGTGCCGGGTTTTAGCAGATCATTTATGTGCAACAAGAACAATGTTGCTGAGAGTACCGACCCCTGAGGGACCCCGCCGTTGATATCCCGTTGGTCAGACGAGCGGCCATCAATAACCACTCGTATAGACCGGTCTCTTAGGAAGTCTGCGATCCAATCGCATAGACCACCGGGCAGACCGAATGACGGAAGCTTACCAATAAGGCTCTCATGCCAGACCCTGTCAAAAGCCTTCGAGATGTCGAGGGAGACGGCAAGCGCTTCCCCGTGCCTCTCGATGGCTTCACTCCATATGTGAATGGCATACGCTAGAAGATCCCCAGTTGACCGATTTCGGCGGAAGCCATATTGGCGGTCACTGAGGATGTCGTTAGCTTCTAGGTATGCCAGGAGCTTGGAGTTGAGCACCCGTTCCATACTCTTACTGAGGATGGACGTAACTGAGATGGGTCTATAGTTTGCCGGGTCAGCCCGACTGCCCTTCTTGGGCACAGGCTGAACGTTAGCTTGCTTCCAAGCATTCGGTACTTTTCCAGTCTCATATGAAAGGCGAAACAGGCGAGTCAGGATCGGAGACAGTTCAGGCGCACAAGTTCTTAGAACAATTGCCGGTACCCCGTCGGAGCCACTAGCCTTGTTCACGTCAAGATTCCGCAGCACCCTACGGACGTCTTTTTGATGGATGCGAATGTCCGACATACTCGTCTCGCATCCATCAGGAAAAGGAGGGGGCCGCGCGTTACCAGAATCCAGGCGTGAGGATTCCGCAAAAAGAGAGGCAAACAAGTTTGCTTTCTCCTCAGTGGAGTGGGCCAGCGTTCCGTCGGGTTTCAGCAGTGGTGGTAGTGAGGGCCGGCAGAAGTTCGATTCGACCGACTTAGCCAGGGACCAGAACGCTTTACTACCGGCTGGATAGGAAGCAAGTTTGGACCCAATACGGCTTATGTGGTCAAACCGAGCCCTTCGCAATACCCTCTTGCAGGACTTGGCAGCCCTATTGAAGGCTCTCTTCCGCTGGCTAACGTCGCTAGCTTTGCGCGACCGAGCGTCGACCCAAGCCAGGTACGCCTCATGTTTCAGTGTGTTGGCACGATTGCACTCGGCGCCAAACCATGGCCGGTCAACGCTAGACATTGCTACGTCAGAGAACGGAATGAAGTACTCCATTCCCTGACGCAACACGTCCGTCACGGCGTCCGCGCACGACGAAGGATCTGCCGAAGAAAAGCAAATGGGCTGCCAAGGATAAGATGCGAAGAAAGAACGCATCCCATCCCAATCTGCTGACCTGTACCGCCAAACACGCCGAGTGCCTCTTGGGCTGGGATCGGGTGGGGAGTAGACGGATACAGACTTCACCAGAAAATGGTCGGAGCTACCCAAAGGTGAAGATACCGACACAGAGTAGCGGTCTGGATCTGTTGTCAGCAGAAGGTCCAAGCAATTGGCAGTGTGCGAATGAACATCCGGCACCCTTGTTGCTCCCTGGACCAGCTGGGCGAGATTTAACGCAAGCGCAAGCTTTCGCGTCTCTCGCCCAGCATGATCAGTGCACTGGTATGGGAAGAGCCACTCCTGGTGGTGGGCATTGAAATCCCCCAGTATCACTAATTGGGCAGAAGGGTACCGCTGCTGTGCCATATCAGCCGCCTCACACAGATGTTCCGTGAGCCTGGTTGTCTCCTGATCTCCACTGTGCGATCGGTAGACACAGGCGTAGAAAATTTTATCCAGGCCTGTGTCCACCAGTGCCCAGAGCACAGAAAAACTGGAGTCCTCAAGGTTGATGTCGTCTCGGGCGTACATGCATACACCCGCGCGTGGTTAAAAATTGTGCTCCAGGGTAAACCCTGGGTATGATAAGTACGACACGTCTGACGGACATCCGATCTGCGTCTCCGAAAGGAAAAGAAGAGCTGGTCTATCTGTCTCCAGGTGGTGATGGACTGCTTCAAGATTAGAGTGAAGCCCTCTTATGTTGCTGAGGTGCACTTTGAGTGACAGGGAGTGCTGCCGCTGAACAGCTGCAGCTGCGTTGAGCTGGCGGATGCCAAGCTACACAGCTTGGCTCATCGCCGCAAGGTTGCCTGCTTGTCGGTCTTTTACAGACTGTACTTCGGTGAGTGTGCTCAAGAACTCCACGACCTCATCCCACCAGCCCCCTTCTACCATCGGACATCTAGACGCACTGCAAGTTACCATCCTTACCTTGTTGCCATTCCACCAATACGCACCAAGCGCTTCCAAACATCCTTCATAATGCGCACAGCGAATGAGTGGAACTCACTGCCTGCGTCTGTGTTTCCGAACGCATTCAACCCGAATCTCTTCAAAGTTAGAGTGAACAGGCTTCTTCTGGGTAAGCTCGCTCCATCGTCGACTCTGTCTATGTCACCTTTGACCTAGACTAGAGTCAAGAGCAAACCCATCACAAATAAAAAAAAAAAACAGCTTTTCTTTTATTTTTTCTTTTCATTTGAGTGATAAAAGGTGAGGAGAAGGCAGTGAGATGAGGTTCTACGCTGGCAACCTACAGACACGCACTGAGAGGAAGCTATCCAAAGGGGACTGATCTGGAGACCGCGGGGACGCCCGAGCCCCCCCGGGAATGTCCATCGGGCCCTGTCTTCTGGTCGCCAACCAGCACGATGGTGCATTCCGGGATTTTTCGACAGTTGGCGGGGCAGCCTTTCAACTCCTCTAGTTGGCTACACCGGGCATCGTACCGGAACACAGCTAGGCCGCTTGGCGGCACGTCTTTGCCCGGTGGGTGGTCGCAAGCCTTCGGCCGTAACCTACCACCAGTTAATTGATGTCACCTGATTTGCACCACCCGGGGGCCAGGTATAGGGATTCGTATGGGGTTCTCTCCTACGGACGAGGGTGACTCAGCCCCCAAAATATATAATTTAAATGTCCATATTCACCGTCAGGATGAGAATCAAATTGTTAGTTATTGGATAATTTTTAATAATTTTAATATAGAAGCTTAAAATAAATAAACAAAACTAGTTATTAGTTGATTATTGGCTATTAAAATTATATTTATTTAAACGTTTAAATGCTAAACTAAACTTTAAGATTTTAAAAGATGTCTTTAATTTCTCACATATTTTCCTTTCAAATTGTTAGTTATTGGATAATTTTTAATAATTTTAATATAGAAGCTTAAAATAAATAAACAAAACTATTTATTAGTTGATTATTGGCTATTAAAATTATATTTATTTAAACTTTTAAATGCTAAACTAAACTTTAAGATTTTAAAAGAAGTCTTTAATTTCTTACATATTTTCCTTATGAAAGCTAAACTATAAAGAAGTTAACCACAATCGAAATATTTCGCCACCTTTTAGTTCAATAAATTAGTAAAGATTTTACAATAGTTCCGTACAACATTGGCAACAATTAGCTTAAAAGAGTCTAAATCCCCGTAACCACTCATTAGAAACAGTTATTGAAATTGAAATCGAAGCAAATGTCATGACTGTAAAGCAGTTATGTCACATAACAAATTTTTAGGTAAGTGTTTCTAAAAAAAAATAACAAAAATTATGAAGGTTAAAATTTTAAATAATTTACTTTACTACAAAGCCGCTAATTGTAATTGCCTACACGAGATACCTAAGAACGTTTAAAAATTAAAGGGAAGCTCCTTTTTTTTCAAAATAAACGATACATTATTTTTTCTATAGCATCTGTTAACCACAGTCTAACTTCATACAGTCCATCAAATAAAAAGTAGACCAACTGCATGGTAATAGGCTGTGACCACCGCCGCCGCTTACATACTATGTGCTATGACATAATTTGCATAAATTTAAAGTACTGTTTATGGTTACTCAAATAAATAAAATAAAAACAACGAAATGTTAACATACCTCTAAAACCACAAACGAGTTGACTGTTAGAATAAAACTGAAAAGTCGGAACTAATGTAAGATTCTAGCGAAAGTGAGAGGTTTGAATTTAAGATGAGGATCTATTCCTAGGCGCGGTTATTACGAGAAACTTTTTTTATGTCTATGAATATTTAGATTGAATACATAACAAAACATAAGTATATTATTCCGTAAGAGGTAGACTACCATATTACTTATACTGCTATTGGCCTCAATCTCGCCTGGATAGCGGTGGACGCTGTTTACGATACCGATGTGATGAGCGTGCCCAGAAGACGGGATCAGGCATCTTTGGGTACATTTCTGGCTTTAATGGCTCAAGGGTATTAGGTTTATTAACGAAGTCATGTAGCATATCCTGTCCAAGGGGATGGCGAGGTAGACCGAGACGTTACGCACCGGATCAACTCGGGATGGATGAAATAGCGACAGGTCACTGGCACAACTTGCGACCCACGGATGCCCCTCAAGTTAAAGGGTAAAATTTACAAGTCCGTGATAAGACCTGTCGTACTGTATGGATCAGAATGTTGGGCTGTGAAAAAGATGGATGAAAAGAGATTGCATGATTGCAAAAGAGATGATGAGAATGTTGAGATGGATGTGCAGAGTGACGAGAATGGACAAAGTGAGAAATGAGTATATTAGAAGCAGTTTGAAAGTGGCACCAGTGACAGAAAAGTTGAAAGGAAACCGTTTGTCCTGGTATGGTCATCTGATGAGGAGGGATGAAACGCATGTTACTAGAAGAGTTATGAATATAAATGTGGATGGATGGAGAGGGAGGGGACGGCCAAAGAAAAGATGGATGGACTGTGTGAGGAGTGATATGAAAGAAAAGGGAGTCAGTGATAGCGTGACGGGGGACAGGACGGTATGGAAGAAGACAACGTGTTGCGCCGACCCCAAGTAACATGGGACAAGGGCAGGAAGATGATGATGATGATGATGTAGCATATCCTCTGTTTTTATCCCTAATGCTAACCAGGCTCAAATCCAGAATCTGTACTGACATTGTGATTATAGTTGCTAACACGAAGTTAAATTGTATGACAAACTGTCAATTTAAACTTGTGTTAGCAACGAACTCCGAGCTTTTGGGGTTTTGGAGCTTAGTAAACAGCACAATATAATTTACTTTTGTTACTTGAGTACGTAATTTGATCATTTATCCCGCGCTTACTACTATCAATTCGACAGCGGACGAACATTCTTATCAAAATATATGATATTTCAAGTTTAACAAAGTAAATACATGTGATGATGTAATAGCGGGGAGGTGAGGGAGGGCCAGGTGTCTTTAAACCGAATGACGATTACAAATTCACAGATTTGTTCAACAATTGACTTAATCCTACGATTTTGAACCGACTTACCAAAAAGGAGGAGGTTCTATGTTCGACATTGCGTTTTTTTCGTGTATGTTCACCGATACCTCCATTAATTGTAGATCGATTTTGTTAATTCTTTTTTTTTTTGGAAAGAGCATATTCCGAATTAATTGCTTGCATTGCAATTAATTCGGCATATGTCTATATCCCAAAAAAAAAAAACAATACAATAGTACCTACGAATGACACCGACTTCCAAAAATAAAGTTATTTTTGACTTTGTAGTTTTTTATTTGTAAGTCGGTAGTATTTTATGCAAACAAAATATATTTTGCTAAATACCAGTGTGGTCCAGATGTGGTCCCTCAGTTCACACGCACATCAAAAGGCCTGTGTGCCAGCCAGCCTATAATGCCTACATCAGAATTTATCTTCATGTTGTTGTGCCCCGGTGTGCCTTTATCTCAGTTGGCAGAGCTTCAAGTATCGATCCGATATGTTGATTAAGTACTCTAATTTATTATGTACGACTCCCGTGCCTACTATTGTGTGTTATGTAAATGCGATTGTAATAGATATAGTGGAATATGTCATTTATTTATACACTAGCTTCTGTAAGCGGGTTCAGCCGCGTGAATGTGGAAAATTGTTTCAAGTGAACATATTTCCGGGTTAAAAGTATCATATATGCTATGCCTGACTATAATCTATATCTGCCCCGAGGAGCTCGTGGCTAAATAACAACAGCCGCACGGGTCGATCATCAAGGTTAAGCAACGCTTGACGAGGTCGGTCCGTGGATGGGTGACCATTTCAACTTACCGAGTTTCCTCCGTGCCTCGGAATGCACGTTAAGCCGTTGGTCCCGGCTGTCATTTGAAGATCTTTGACAGTCGTTACGGGTAGTCAGAAGCTTGAGATCTGACACCAGTCTTGCCAAGGGGTACCGTGTTACCCAGTTACTGGGTTGTGGAGGTCAGATAGGCAGTCGCTCCATGTAAAACACTGGTGCTGAATCCGGTAAGACTGGAAGCCGACCACAATATAGTTGGGAAAAGGCTAGGCAGATGATGAATCTATATCTGCCCCCCTAGCCAAGTAACAAACGTTTCATATCAAATCTCTTTCTACAATCGTTAACGCCTTCTATTTGTATGGTCTGACCACGTGACTTAACGTTCAGATGTGTCATTCCCATACATTGATTCGTTTTCTACTAGCGTTATCGATTGTAGATTGTCAACTTAGCTACAGGTGCTGTGCCTTTCATCCAGATCCGTCCGGCCGTTTGAACGTGAAAAAGTAACAAACATACAAACACACGCACACACTCACACTCCCAAACTTTCGCCTTAATAATATAAGTGTGATATTAGTAAGATTGTCTAATAAACAAAAAAGTTGACCCAACTTACTTATACAAGACCTTGAAAGCTAGCTCCTAATTTTCTAGTACGCATAATCAGCCTATAAACGTTACCACTGCTGGGACTCTGACCTACTGTCTATGAGAATAAGTGGGCCATCAATCACCAAGGGGGTCTAGTACAGGGTAGAACTTTTCGACGAAAAGGGTGGAGTTTCTTGTCCTTTCTTCTCAGTGAACGGAAATAAACATGGAAGCATTACTTCGAAGGAACTTAACGCGCATCCTGACACAAAATCCCAAACAAACTCACACATCGAAACCCCGCCACTGATTCGTCAAACTAGCCAAAGTACACAAACAATATTATTACAACTCATGATGCACAGTAAAAAATAGACCTTATTTACTTAAAGTTTGGGTTTAAATTATCATCTAACGTATAGGCCGCTAACGACATTTCTACGACGCCACTGCGTCCACCAATCGCGTCGCCCGGGATTCTTTATGCAATATGGAGCAACGCAATAATTAATTATGATAGTGATTGTATTAAAGTAATATGAAAGAAAATATAGAAGCATAAATAAACGTGTGTGATCAGGGTACCACCGTCAGGAACAAAGTTCCTTCTCACGTATGATTTAAACAAAAACATTTTTTTTATTTTTGCCGTCTTGTATTATTTTAGCCTCACAATCGACTTAAGCATCCTCGAAAACTAAACCCATGATGAAAAATATGAAAGATTTCGCAGCCGCCATTTTGGATTTATATTTTGACCAAATTCGAAAGAAGGATATCGCATAGAAGTATGAATGCTTTTTCGCGTGATGATTTCTACCAGTCAAATCCTACGGCAATTCGTGTTAAAGAACCATCTTTTATTGTATTAAAAATATATCTTTTTGGAACGGTCAAAAATATATTAGAAAAGATAAAGATACAGCAACGATATCTATTTTCTCCATGCTGTTAAAGGAACTTTTATGTACCTACAATAACTTGGTATATTTTGCATAGTGCCGTCCCCATAGAAAAAAAAATACACGCCATTTTTTTTTTAAATTATATTTGCCATTATTGTCAGGTAAAAAAGTTAATTGTTTGGTTGGCATAACATCATCCCTATAGATTTCGTGGCATACTTCATTTTTAATAGAAATATAATGAATAGCGATGTATTTACACGTGAAAACTAATTCCAACATTCTTGTTATGCAAATGTGATTTATTTATGCACCACTTCACTGCACAAGAAGGCATTTTTAAATATTTAACATGCGAAAAACAGTAAATATTAGTCGACCGCCGCTGTTGCCTACTGCGGACGAACTAAAAGCGTGAGCGGCACGATCGGTAAGCCCCGCCCACCGGGGCACAATTTGCGTTGGGTCATCTTTTAAAGCTAGGAATGCTTCCATGTTTATTTCCGTTCACTGTTTCTTCTCCATAACAAACAACCTTTTCGAATGGACAGTAGAATCAGTATTTATTTTTAAGTATACATGTTTGAAGTTCAAAAGTGTCTAAAGAATGTTTGCCTGAAAGATCGTTTGACCGATAGTACATGCCTCACCCTATAGACAGGTATGTACAAGCTAGTAACTTGCGCCCTAACTTTGGGTATGAAAGGCATTTCCAATACAGAGACAAAAGGATCTGATCGCATTTCAATTACATTGTCAGGGGTCTGCTGATGGTAAATATGTTCGTCTTCTTCTTCTATTCGCGTGAGGTTGAGGCCACCTCTGGTGTCCGAGTTAAGCCGCCTTTGGGAACCCCACAGGCTTCTGACTTGGCTATTTTAGACTTACATTTAAGGTTACACTAGTCAACGGCACGAACTATTTTGTGCGCGGGGTTATAATGCATTTTATATCTACTGACAACACGTGGGGAAGAGATTGATGCTGTGATGAGCAGTAGGAAGCTAGTTCGCGTACGAATACACACTTTTGCAAATTTGTAGCGAAATGCATAATGATTTAGGACGAAACCCAGCGCGCGAAATTTTATAAACAGACCTTTGGCAGTCTAGATATCATGAAAAAACGACTAAATCTATCTGTTGAAAATAAAATTATTTGCAGTGTTGAACTACTAATCTATCTCTGTATGGAGGCCGTATTTAAATTTTCCGTCATCTTATGGTATTTATTTGCGCCCAAAAATGCGTTAAAATTAGTGTCGAAATGTGGAACTTTCGACGCTCATAACTTTCAAATATTTTCTTTTTTTACTTTTTTGCTTCCAGACAGGGCTAGATAATGATGAGACAAATTGATATCACTTTTTATTTTGAACGTACATCGTTAAACAGTGGAATAATCCCTAGACTACGTTTGTATGGAAGAATTTTCGACTAGTGTAACCTTAACTATATAAGTCCAGGTTTACTCACGATGTTTTCCTTCACCGTTGCCCAAGGTGAATAGGTAAAAACAGGTACATTCGTGAAATTGTCGAAAAAACTAGTCACACGGCAAAAAAGATCCTTCTACTACTGCCTTATACCTTCTATGCTCATTTCAAAACTCATTTAAAGGTTGTCAGGTGCCTACATAAATACACAAATATTGTTTTACACATCTCGGTCACGATGTATGTGGTTTCGTCTTCCATTCCAGCCTGCCTAGAAATTGTGGTTAGGCTCCAACACATCTGTGGTCGTTTAGTACCTAGGCTTAAATGTTTAGTGGTTTAAATAATTTGCAACACTTGAACAAGGTGCGTTATTGACCTGAAAATTTGACTAAACATTGGGCTTTGGTAAACTATGGCTCTAATGATAACTGTAAATACCAAAATGTTGTCACCTTGGGGGAGCTATTTGTCGCTTTGTAGGTATTTTTCAAACGAATTGAAGCTTATTGAAGTCTACATCTGGGTAATGAGCAAAGATTGCATTGTATCTTAGTATTCTAAGAGACCTTCCATATGGCGAAATAGCACACGTATTTTGTATGAAAAAAAGGTCGCTTAGAAAATGATATTATGCTGTGACAAACAGCCAATCTATATGTAACTAGTGACCCGTCCCGGCTTCGCCCATGGCAAATTGTACAATGTACAAATTGACTTACCAAAAAGGAGGAGGTTCTATGTTCGACTTCATGTATGTTTTGTTTTTTATTTTTTGTGTATATTCACCGATATCACCGTCAATTGTGGACCGATTTTGAAAATATTTTTTTTTGTAAAAAAAAAACCATTTACCGAAATTGGTCCCATTTTAATTTGGTGAAGATCTGATGAAGAACTTAGGAAATGTACAACAGAACTCTTGAATAAATAACGGAAAATCTCTCGGGATTGCTGCAATCGCATGTCCGTTTATTGTTTATACCATTTCATAACATAACATCACTCCAGTACGCTCGAAAGGGGTACGCAGACCTCTCATTTCACCGATTATGTTCAAGTTTCATGTTGTTCGGGTAATGTATTCTGCCGTTAAGGTACTTACTAAACAACTTACCTATTAGGTAGGTACAACTAAAAAGGGTAAAATAAAAAAACTTTTTTGCAAAAAAAATCTACCGACTTCCAAATAAAAAACTACAAAGAGAAAAATAACTTTATTTTTGGAAGTCAGTGTCTATATAGCAAAGCAATTGGTACCAATGAAAAACACCAAATTCCAAAAATAAAGTTATTTTTCACTTTGTAGTTTTTTATTTGGAAGTCGGTAGTTTTTTTTTGCAAAAAAGATTTTTATTATTGGTGAAAAGCCATTCAGTAATTTTTGAATTAAACGTGCCAGACGTGGCGGAAGACTTTATTAACACGCTTTTATTAGCTTGGTATGTATGTATCTATGTATCTATGTATCAATGTAACGGAATCTTTGAACGTGATTTTCACCCAGTTCAAAACGTTGGATTGATTTGAAACTTTGCACACTTATCAAGGACCGATGACAATGCAATAATTTAAACAGTTTGTCCCATTATCCTTACCAATAAAGCGTGTTTTTTAGTTTTTAGAACTACAATTTATTTTATAATATATAGTGATAGTGATCTGTAAATCACTTACCTATATACACTTATTATGAAATAACTAACTTCTGCCAGCGGCTTCGCCCGCGTGAATGTCGAAAATTATCCCGAGGGAACATATTCCCGGGATAAAAAGTATCCTATGTGCTATGCCTGACTATAATCTATCTCTGAGCCAAATTTCATTCAGATCCGTCCAGCCGTTTGAGCGTGAAGAAGTAACAAACATACAAACACACTCACAAACTTTCGCATATATAATATTAGTGTGATCTATACTTATACGTTATGCAAGAAGTACCAAGAACACATAATAAATTAAAGATTTTCTCTTCACAAAATACAAAAAAAAATACAATCACGGTAACTCCAACTCAACTACGTCAAACTCTTATCAAGTGCCCACAACCTCAGTCGCGTAACTTTCTCACAATTATTCTATGTACCAAAATTGGGGAAACCCTTGATTATGTCATGACTTCCGTAAAGAAGTAACTAGTTTACGGCATTTTTATATGTATTATATGACATAGATTAGACGAGTGTGCCGTTGTTACGTAAAATGAAACGCGAATTTGGACTAGAGGCGGTTTTGCTTGAAAAAAAAAGTAAATTACAGATACGTGGTTTTGGATTCTTGTGTGAAGATCCACAACATTTCAATGGCGTCTGATTTTTTTGTAAAAGTCATCATCATCATCAGCCTTTTAAGGTTCCCACTGCTGGGACACAGGCCTCCTCTCTGTGAGAGGGCCGTAATCCACCACGTGGGCCCACAGCGGATTGGTGGATATCACATATTTTAGAATGTTCGGTTCTAGAACGTGCTGGTTTCCTCACGATGTTCACCTTCACCGTTTTGAGAGTTGACAGTAAAGTGCGTGTCTGGGTTTGAACCCACGACCTACTACTTGTAAGTCGCAGCCGTTACCACTGCGCCACTACTGCTCTCAAGTACATAGTATAGTACAGTTACAGTATTCAGTTTTAAGTCGGCGTCAAAAACCAGATCTGAGGCTTGGATGCAGATAGCAGCAACAAATATGCAATACAAATGCAATGACGATTACTTTTTAAACCCTGTCGGAAAAAGAGACGAGTTATAAGTTTCACGTGTGTACCTGTGTGTTTTTTTATCTGTCTGTGTCTGTGGCATCATAGCTCCTAAACGGATGAACCGATTTTGATGTCGTTTTTTTGTTATAAGGTGACTTTATCGAGAGTGTTCTTAGCTATGTTTGATGAAAATCAACAAAGCCGTTCAAAAGTTATGGGCGTTTTACTGTTTGAATGAGGGTGTTTTCGCCAGATATAGTGTCATAATTACGTGTTCAATAGATTTTCGATGTGCGCATGTCTATCTACTACTAAATAAATTATGTAGCATGAAATGAAAATGTTTCGGGGGATATTTAAATTTTACTTGTTGCATTGTAGCAACTAAAGTTGCTTACGTAAATTCTTATTTTGCATAGGTTAGTTTTTAGGTTCTCAGAACCAAAATTAAAGAATGTTTTTAGAAGATTAAATCTTAACATAAAAATAAACTTATCAATAAATACTTTTTTTTCAGCTGAAATTTATATAAAGCGGCATTATTTGTATCCACTTATATTTATGAAATAATCTGTAATTATAGGAGCATCACTTTACAATTTATGTCCAAACTACTTATTACTTTTTCTCCTTTTCGATGCTTATTTAATAAACTATTACTGAAACATGTACCTATTGTTGAAAACGAACCACCCAGCTAAGGCAAACCTCGCAGTGTAGATATCAATGTTTTAGGTCACGTAGTTACCTAAGACCTAAACCTAACCGACAACAGGTTTCCGCAAAGCTCAATGTTCCAATGGTCAATAAATCTTGATGGGAAGCGGTCACAGTGTAGAAGATATGCGTCAGTAGGCCAATTGCAGACTGTCCCCGAATGCCTTTCTAATTGATGATGTATTTATAACGGTCGTTACATGATTTGAGATTGCGTATAATTCACTCAACTGGTTTTTGTGTAAGTTTGGATAGTGCTTAAGGTATGCTAATTTATTAGCATAGATTTTTTAAATAAGTCTTTTAGGCCTACTTACGCTAAAAACTTAACGGTGGATTAGTTGCTAATTTGAGGTTTAATTAAAACTAGCTGACTCCCGTGGCTTCGCTCCCGTCAACTAGCTACCCTGCCTACCCTGCTTTCCCTGCCTACCCTGTCTACCCTGCCTATCCAGCCTACCCTGCCTACCCTACCCTACCTACCTACCTAATAATTTTTATGAATCATCAATAGTTTTCTCAGCGCACGCCGAAGAATGAATTTTATAGGCAACATTTTGCTACTTTGGATTACATTATTGCAATTTTCATAAGGATCTTAATTTTTTTTTGAAAATATATTGTAACCTATGATACTTAAGAATAATTTAGCTTTCTACTGGTGAAAGAATCGGTTCAGTAGATCCAGAGATTACCCCCTACAACGTCACAATCTCACAAACTGTACCTCTTTATAATATTAGATACTAGCTTCTGTCAGCGGCTTCGCCCGCGTTTTTATGCATATAAACTTTCCTCTTGAATCACTCTATCTATTCAAAAAAACCGCATCAAAATCCGTTGCGCAGTTTTAAAGATACATAGGGACAGACAGCGGAAAACGACTTTTTTTATACTATTTAAGGATGTCATAATGTTAGCTACTAACTCGGAGTTAGTAAGATAACCCAGAGTGATGCCTGCGGGCTTTAGGAAAGAAAAAAACCAAAACACACATTCGTACCTTGTATTTTAATATGAGTTCTAGTTATAAGTTCTGAAGTCGGTGTCTTCGGTGTGTTTTTCATTTTACGACACCGACTTCGGAAATAAACTTATTCTTCACCACAGCACAGTTATATTTTTGTCAAACTACCCTGAAAAAAATCATTTATTGGCAACGTACATCGCACGATGAATCCAGTAAGCCCAAGCACGATTAGGATACATTTTTTCTGTTTTGGAGTTTTAGTGCCTAGGCCTACCTTCCGGCTTCATCATCAGATTAGTTCGGTACCATTTTCATAATTGCCAATTATTTATAAATATTTGCTTCATTTTAGACGGTTAACTATTCGAGATGTCTTATACCCGTGACATACTTATTACTAAGGAGTTCCAGTGACCCTCTGTGGTCTTCTCCATCAGTTCCACTTCATCAAATGATACTTTCGTAGTGCAAATACTTGCACAGTTGATGAAAATACCAAAACCGCTAAACGTATGCCTATAAAATTTGAGGAGTTCCTTCGATTTCTCCAAGATCCCATCATCAGATCCTGACCTGATGACTATGGGAATACCTGATAAGTATACCCTTTCAAACAAAAGAATAAAATCCAAATCGCTCCAGGCGTCTTACAGTAATCGGGGAAAATACATGAATAAAAACCGGCCAAGTGCAAGTCGAACTCGCGCACGAAGGGTTCCGTACCAATATCGCTAAAAACGGCAAAAAAAACACGTTTGTTGTAATACAGATTAAAATAAATATTGCCCCACTAATATTTATTTTAATCTGTTTATAGTATTTGTTCTATAGCGGCAACACAAATATATCGTCTCTGAAAATGTCAACTGTCTAGCTATCACAGTTCATGAGATACAGCCTGGTGACAGACAGACAGACAGTCAGACAGACAAACAGGCGGACCGCGGAGTCTTAGTAATAGGGTCCCGTTTTTACCTTTTGGGTACGGAACCCTAAAAAAGATCACCTTCTTTTTTGAAGTTGGTTAAAACAACATAGTTCACTTTAATTTACAGCGTTATATTAAGTATCCAATAACGGTGTGTAATAATCCATTCGATCTATCTTAACCTATAATTTACGACAAACATTATTCAAAGCAGTTCAACCTGTTTTCTGCCAACGATTAGATAATCAATTATAGTAATTATGGTATGTTAATACATTGGATTTGATAATTCAAACAAGAAGTATCAACCTTAAGATAATGTACTTTGGTTACTCTATTCATAGGTACTGAAAACACGTATCAAGCAAATTCATTTTTCAATAATACGACCAAATAAATTTCACACCAATTGACCTACTGTATTCTGTGCACTACGTCACACATATTTTAAGCCAATAGATACCTTTTCACTATGGTAATAAGATCTAAATTAGCATACATATTTCACGCCTCATGAGTGCCTACTTGTGACCACGGTTACGAAGTTAGCAAATACCATTTGGTGGCAGTAATCGCACTGGTAGGCATTTCTAGACAACCTAATGCCCTACTTAAATTGTAACGAAATGTTCTAAGTTTGTTTACTATGCGGTTCAAGATATGTTATGAAATTATTATTGTATTGTTTTAATCCTATGACGATTTAAGTTTTACACAATCACTCTAGAATGGCTGAACGGAATTGAATGAAATTTGGCACAGATGTAGATTAAAGTCTGGAATAGTACTAGGTTATTTATTCCCGGTGTAATGTTGTTTTATGTTGTTGTGTCGTGTTTGTCCCTTGGGATAAAAAACACTTATCACGCGGGCGAAACCGCCAGCTGAAGCTAGTACATAATATTTGTCGTATCAGGCTGAAATGCGGGTATATATCTAACAACGACGGCTACGAACTGGTGCGATGTGTTGCTTTGAACACCACGATTGGGAAAATGCATCGCAAATCCACAGATTCTTTCTTTAAAAAAAATATCGATATCATTGTCATCTTTACGCAACTTCCAATATTTTGTGTACTGTAGTACTGCCTCGTAAGGCTGGGGGTCGTAAACGCTACTGCTAAGGAAGATGTCCTAGGTTCGATTTCCATCTGGTTGAATGCTTGCCCCCTATTTCATGATATTAAGTGGGGTATTTTATTAAATCCATGCAATCATATTATTCATCAATAAGTCATTGATTGAACAGTAAAATCAGTTTCTAGCAATACTTCATCATCAGCCTATTAATGTTCCCACTGCTGGGACACAGGCCTCCTCTATGTGAGAGGTAATGGGCCGTAACCCAACACGCGGGCCCAGTGCGAGTTGGTGGATGTCACATGTCTTCGGATTTTTGGTTCTACGACATGCCGGTTTCCTCACGATGTTTTCCTCACCTTCACCGTTTAGAGAGCAATACTTAAGTAGTTTGTTATAAGAATAATAAATCTTCTAAATAACAGGACCTGGCATTCCCATCCAATACTTTCGTGACATTATGGTGTCTTTCTCTTGCATAATATGTTTACAAATGACTAAGCGAATAAATTAATTCTTAATAATAGTATTTTGGACAAAATAGACGTAGTACCGGTCATAATCAGTTCTTGCTTGTGAAGTAGAAAAACGACTTTCATACTGATATATCATCAGCAGCTTTATAATGTTCCCACTGCTGGGATACAGGGCCCTGTGCGGGTTGGTGAATGACAAATGGCTTCGAATTTTTGGTACTGATGTTTTCCTTCACCGTTTTAGGTTTTTTTTGTATGTTTGAGTGTTTGTTTGTACCGAATAGGCTCCGAAACAAATGGACCGATTTAAAAAATTCTTTCACCCATGGAAAGCTACATTATGCCCGAGTAACATAGGCTATAAATTATTTTCAATAAAATTAGAGATCCTTATGAAAATTGCAATAATGTAGCCCAAAGTACCAAATTTTTTCCGTGAGCTGAGAAAGCTATTGATGATACATAAAAATGATGTACTACATGATTAAAGTACTCATTATTATCTATAAAAAGTTTGCAAGATAAAATATCTCACTATCATAGTTAAGTCACAATAGCAGCATTCGTGTTCCAAAATTTAATAAGATCGCCGGTAAAAACAAAAGTTGGTTACATTCGTATTGTAGTACCTATTAATTCGTACCTAATAATTTAACAAATTGGGTAAGTATGGTATGTACGATAGGGTAGGGTAGATACGTAGGTGGTAGGTGGTAGGTAGATAGATAACCAGTTGACGGGGGCGAAGCGGCGGGCGTCAGCTAGTAACTTATATTTACCACCTGTATGTACATTACGGATGCAATAAATTTAATTTGAATTTGATAATTTGTCACAATAATTTTGCTATAACTTTTGATCCTAAATTGTGCCTCTATCTAATTTTTTTTTCGTGAACTCATGACAAAAACAAATTAATAGTTATGTTATTTTCATCAGTCAGGCAAAACTGCCTTTTCAAACAGAAAACCATTTCACTCTCTTTTAAAAAATTAAGAAATGCATTTTTAGCCATCGACACGATAATAACTTAACTCCATATGGAGTTAAGCTCGCCTTTTTACGTGAATTTTGTTTTTACTATGTATAAATGATTATCTTGGTGTACAGTTAAATAAAGAATTAGGAAAAGAAGAACTTAAAAATTTAAAATTCACGTTGCCCGTAAAACGACTTCAAAACCATTAGACCACTCATCAATAACTACTAAATAATAAAAATATTACTTATTGCATCTACCAAACTAGCAAGTAATAAAACGATAGAAATTTGGAAAACATTGTCCTCTAGCAAACTGTCATTAGGGGCCGTTTTCACCGGACGACGCAAACTTATCTTGCAATTGGGTATTAGTTACATAAAGAACAAAATTGGCAAAAAAATGATACATTGGTTAAGGTAGTATATTTCAGACAGTAGAAACACAGTGTTAAACAAACATAAGTCATCATCTACCTAGCCTTTTTCCCAACTATATTGGGGTCGGCTTCCAGTCTTACCGGATTCAGCTAAGTACCAGTGTTTTACATGGAGCGACTGCCTATCTGACCTCCACAACCCAGTAACTGGGTAACACGGTACCCCTTGGCAAGACTGGTGTCAGATCTCAAGCTTCTGACTACCCGTAACGACTGTCAATGGTCTTCAAATGACAGCCGGGACCAACGGATTAACGTGCTTGCCGAGGCACGGAGGAAACTCGGTATATTGTAATGGTCACCCATCCACTGACCGACCTCGTCAAGCGTTGCTTAACCTTGATGATCGACCTGTGCGGCTGTTATTATTTAGCCACGAGCTCACGAGTTAAACAAACATAAGTAAGAATTATAAATAAACAAACAAGTTCTTTAACATAAGTCCTAAGATAATTTAATAATTAATTACGTAATAGGACAAACAAACAACTGTTTATTCAAGTTATATTATGCCTTATCAATGCGAAATCTGGATCTAAATTATTATTTTATTTTTAGTTCTAAACTCATTCCGTTTTTATGTGAGTATTTTATAAATTTTATCTGTATTTGAAATCAGCAGATAGAAGCGAAAGACATTATCTTTTAAATCTAGATTTTTAAAGCTGGTCAAAATAATTAATTTTAAATGAAACATGCATCCGTCAAACTTTAGCGTTGAATACTACTACCATTTACTATTTATCATCATCTTCTACCACCTTGAATATTTGCCAAATTTAAAGAACTCTTCCAACATACTTCAACGCTTTGTTGACCAATGACGACATTGGTTTAATATGTCGGTCAATAGACATAACAGTTTGATGATTGCGTGTTAAAAGCAGAAGAGTACGAATAAATTTAAAGGCCATGTTTTGGTATAAATCACAGTTAACAACAAAAAGTCTAGCAAAAAAAGTATTTATTAACAATTTGCTGACCAGATTTCAAATCAAAGTAGTATTTCAAATTTTGTTCGCTAAAACCTTACAGGGACTTTAACAAACATTGAAAAGCTAAACCAGCCAGTCATTAATGCGCTTAGCAAAAACTTAAAACAAAAAATAAAAAAACCCGACTGCTTAAGAAGCGAACTATAAAAACGTAAACAGAAAATCATGCTGTGCAGTTGGAGATATATGTACATTTAAACATCTAAGAGTTATATATTTTTGGAATCACCTCTTAGAACCCTTTATTTAGAAACCCCCCACGATGGGTCTGGAAGAAAAAAGAATTCAGGCCCCACAATATGGCGCCCAAAAGCTGCCATTTTACTATTTTCCAATTTTAATGTAGCCAGTGACACTCGCAAGGTTAAGACGAATTGATTGACGTAAGAATCATCAATATCGGCTTACGCGTTTGCTCTCCAGAACGGCACATAGGCACAAACATACATACATACATAGACTGATAAATACATTACTCAACTTCGGCAGCCGGGTAAAAAAGAAAAACTACATTAATAAAAATTAACTGTTAGTTAATTTTTATTAATGTAGAGTTTTCCATTGTTAACAAAAACAAAGGAATTGAACATATTAAAAGGTTATTATAAAATAATAATAATAACACTAGTAAACACATTAAAATAATGTAACATCCAACTCAATCAATTCATCAATTTGCGTTAATTATACGAGATTTTCAAGGCGCGAGGCCTTTTATTTTACTTCATCCATCCAGTGGAAACGCTCCTCAACCACACTTTCGCCTTCTATTACACTTTCGGCCATCACAACAAACACGAAAGACTTACAAAAAAAAACGTCTTTCTTCTGTTACAGTACAGTGACTCAAAATTACACCAGTAATTTGGTAGTGTATAACAGTTTTGTTTTTTTCAAAGTATAGATGCGCAAAAGTTATTTTGCTGTCACTCACGTGTCCGTCTTTGTGTCCGTCGTGTGCTACAAAATTTTGTACCGAAGATTTTTTTAACTTCCCATTAACCTGTGAACTTGAAATTTGGTGATAACATTTATTATTACGTATATTTTACTAACAAATACGTAAACGTACGTGTTTTTATTGATAATCCATTATAAACGGGATACATTTATAAATCATATTGTAGATTTTCTGATTGAAAACTTCCTCTTCAAGTTTTCAATCAGAAAATCTACAAACAAAAAAAATTGATTTTTGATTTCGACGATTGCTTTTCGTTTATTGTTTTCTTGACTATTGTTAACTACCGTTATGTTACGTGTTGGAACAAAGGTAGTGAGATGATTGACGTCGATAACTGTTGATGATAACTTGATTGATAAGGAAGTTTTCTGTTAAGAAGTAACGACGCGAAGTGACAATATGACAACGATGCAACAGTGTTATTATAACAACATATAGATTTATATACATAAAATCAATTTCTATAAAAATACATTGTCGTTACTTTATCACGTCGCGCCTTGCAGCTGTCTATAGCACCCACTTTTGTATTACATACCGTATTAATTATAAAACGAGAAATAAAGGATCATTAGCACTCTTTACGGAAACACACCCACAGTAATTACAAAAATAAAACAATTAGTGGATTGTTCTATTACTTTACTACCTAGCTAGCTGTTGCCCGCGGCTTCACTCCCGTGGACCACCCCACAGGACCCGTTTCCGGGATTAAAAATAGCCTATGTCACTCAGGAATAATGTAGCTTTCTATTGGTGAAAGAATTTTTTAAATCGGTCCAGTAGTTTCGAAGCCTATTCTGTACAAACAAACAAAAAAAAAATCTTTCCACTTTATAATATTATATAGTAATATAGTATATAGCATAGATTAGTATTAGTATATATTACGTGAGAGCAGTGATGGCCCAGTGGTATCGGCCGCGACTTACAAGTTGTAAGTCGTGGGTTCGAGCCCAGGCAGGCGCTTTACTTTGTCTAAATTATTTAATCACCACTGCTCTCAAAACGGTGAAGGAAAACATCGTGAGGAAATCGGCATGTCCTAGAACCAATAATTCGAAGACAGTTGACATCCAACCAACCCGCACTGGGCCCGCGTGGTGGATAACGGCCCATTCCCTCTCACAGAGAGAAGGCCTGTGTCCCAGCAGTGAGAACATTAATAGGCTGATGATGTGATGTGATATATTACATTTGGACTAGTGTTTCGTAATTTTATTCCAGTGTTATCGTTATTTCAATTCTTAGTTTTGTTGTGACTAACCTTATAAACCAGAAATTAATTTAATGGATTATAAAGCGGTTGTGTTGTAAAAAAATATTAGCAGAAACATTTTTTATATTGCTAATAAACACTCGTGAAGATTAATCGCCCAATGAATCACTGAGTATAATTATACGTTGGAAAGGTCAAATGGAAAATCACCTAAATGAAAAAAGATTGTCTCAAAAAAAAACATTCTACATTATTGTAGTTGTCACACGGACAAAGTTTAGAGCCTCTCGTCTGGCAAAGATTCTG
Organism: Orthosia incerta; assembly: GCA_948252205.1. Taxonomy (NCBI): domain Eukaryota; kingdom Metazoa; phylum Arthropoda; class Insecta; order Lepidoptera; family Noctuidae; genus Orthosia; species Orthosia incerta. Next base: position 26,988,141 of record OX411746.1, read on the forward strand.
GTCTAGTGCTTCCCGTCTTGCAAAAATTCTAGTCTTAGAGCCTCTCGACTGGCAATTTTTTTTATTTTATTTTTTATTTTAGTTAGGCTTGCGCTTGACCAATATCTCACCTGATGGTAAGTGATGATGTGGTCTACGGTGTAACAAGCTTGCCTAGAAGTAACCTATTCACTCTTGTCTTCAATATTCTAATCTAGAGTGTTGAAGGAATGTCATACTATTTATTTATTAATCACAAAATCCACAGCTCTTAAAAATACCTTAACTCACTATTGTACTACTATTACAGCCAATTACGGATTTACAATTTACACATATTTTTCTATCTGCGATTATAATCGTCGAAAGTCCATGTTTGGGACATACCGAGCGCTTGTCAATTCCACACATTTTGGTCATTTTGACAACACAAATGACGTCATCGCTGTTAGAATGATATTTTATCTAGAATCCAAGGAAAACACTGCTCTTGCAGCTATTGTCTTCATCCTCGTGTCGTATCCTTATTACTGGGTACTACTTATTACTGTGGGTCGTGATTCCTCCAACAGGAGATGAACTTTTCTCTAATGATGTTTCTTCATCTGTGTGTCCTTGGCGTCGTGCAGCTTGGTGATCAGCGTTGCATGGATTTGGTCAGACTATCTGATCGGTCTGCGGCCGCTCGGCCTGTTGCCATCGACCTTGCCAGTGATCATCAGCTGCTCGAGGTTATGTGGCCAAAAAACTCCAGGATTCGTCGCAGGCAGGTGGTGTAGAGCCTGACCTTGAGATTCAGCTGTTGATGGATAGACTCTTTTGTGCGTCTCGTCTTAACAAGATATTTATGAGATTTTATTTAGCAAAAGCTTGTTCTATTAATTTCTTATACAACCACGCCCACTGCTTACTCTTATCAATATTTCCAGTTTCGCTCACCTACATATTTTGTTTACAAAAATTATGAAGCAGTCACTATCAAAAAATGTTGAACTATAAAAAGACAACTTATTCGATTTTGAACTCTTTTTAAATCAAAATACTGTCTCTTTTCGTTTCGTTTGGTTTAAATAAACCAGTTTGATACTGTTGCATTGGTTAGAGACTTTCACTGTTATTCTGATGAATACAGTTAGATTTTTTTCTTCGAGTTACATATAACAGTTATATTCTTTTTTTTTATATTATAAAAATCGGTTAAGGTTACACAAGGTTTCGAAGTCGAAGCCACTGACCGCTTTATTTAGTGTGTCAATAAACAAAATTATCAAAATATGAATAATACGGTGTTTTAATGCAAAAAGTACTGAACTTATTAACTTATAGTTTAGTTAGATGCGTATGTTTTCAAAACCTATCGTTTTTTAAACTAAAAACAATTTATATTTGGAACACTAAAAATGTAAAAGAATATCGGTATAGCAGTTGGCAAAATAATATTGATTTTGATGCAAATTTTTCCCTTTACCTAAACAACATCATAAACACGAAAATAACCTGTCCATGGCTATGGCACACCGACTAGTCAGACAAATTTTGAGTTTTTTTTTCTCGCAGGTCTTTCCAAGTGATTGGCTACTGCTTAACTGGGCGATCCTGTGGACACTAAACTATAGCCTGCAGCCAGGCACACAAAATTGAGTCAAATCGTCATGAAAAAAATAGTTTTTTAAAATTAAATAAGACTCCTTTCTCTTTGGTGCCTATTTTTTTTCATTTTTGACACCGACTTCCGAAAAGAGAGTTATTTTTCGCTTTGTAGTGTTTTGTATTGGAAGTCGGTTTATTTTTTCCATTTTTGGTTTTGATACCTTATATAACCATGTAAATACGCATTATTAAGGATAACTCAAAAACTGCTTATCAGATCTTGATCAAATTTAAATGGGACCACATGAGAAGCACCAACTATCAAATGAAAAAGAGAATAATCAAAATCGGTTCATAATTGGCGGTGTATCGCGTAACAAACATACAGTCGAATTGAACACCTTCTCATTTTTGAAGTCGGTTAAAAGAATAAGAACATAACAATGCAATAGCTTTGCAGAACATTATTCAGCAGAATATTAAAACAACAACATCTATTCAAACACGTGCCAATCATCATTTTATGCAAAAAACAAATTTTCTATTAAATAATAATATTTTTTACATAATGAAAACCCAAATACATATCTAAATATGTATTTGGGTTGAATATTTTTCTGAAAGAGTGTTATGTAAGGAGGGCTACTTTCGCAGCCTAGTTCCTGTTTGTAGAGGCGTGAAGATTTATGATGTGAACTGGTACTTTAATTGTGTAATTTGAACTTGTCAGGTGTTCTTTAAACTGGGCCTGGCTAATAAATAACTTAAATGCAATTGTAATTAAAAGTTTGTTTTGTTTTTGTTTCATCGAAAAGAAATGATGAAATGAAATGATGATTGTAGTGTATTTACATTAAAGTATTTACTAAAATTCACAGACCAGTGACAATGACGCACAAAGCAGTTCACCAAGTAGATCATTACCAATATTATTTACATCCTAATCACTGCTATGCAATTTGTTCAAGAATACCACTAAAACTATACACTTCATCAGAACCTTGCTGAACTAGACACAAGGGTGGCAATTCTTTATTTTAAAGTGCAGTTAACTTGGTTTAGACTTCGCGTGCAGTAGCGCCATTGAGCTTATGTTTGTTCGCTAGTGGTTGTCAGTAAACTGGTGATTACTTGACGTTTATGACATACTAGTAAATAATTTGTAGGTCAGGTCATCCTAGTAGTACCCTTTTGTATACTGTTGAAAAAAAGATTAGCTCATAAATCGACTATACATAATCAAACTAATAAACTCAAGTTTTTAAAGTGTTTTTTCAATGTTTATCGGAGATGTTATTTTCTTATTTTTTTTTGCAATATCTTCACCTCTAAATCATTGACCTAATAATAAACCAAAATTGAGGTAAAATGAATCACAAAATAAAATACTAAAACTTTTCATGGACCATGGTTACAACCCTAAAACAAATAAAAAACCTATGACTTTTATATACCTAACATTTTGTTAAAAAAAGGCATCAAATTATATGAGTAGATTAGAATAGAATAGAATAGAATACTCTTTATTATGTACACCTAAGTTACAGAATGTATAGACGAAGAAAACATTACACTGGGTGACAAAATGGGCGGCCTTATCGCTAAAAGCGAACTTTTCAAGACAACCTTTGGATGGATTTAAAAAATGAAAGGAAAGACAGTACTGTAGGTAGTCTTTGGTGTACTATTCATAAATAAAATAAATACGTATATATACATATTATATAGACAAATATATACAGTAATAAGAATGGAACAAACGCATAGAAATCAAGAATAACGACTATTAAAGAGAGATTCGAGGTAGTGATTCTTTAACATAGTTTTAAAAATGGGCAGAGATTGAGCACGCCTTATTGACACGGGCAAAGCATTCCACAACAATTTAATGAATTTTGAATTTTGTTTGATTCAACAATTTAATTGAGTTGAGACTCGCTTGATAGAGATTAAATAACAAACAATACAAAGACCGACTTTCACTGCCACCGAACCATTAGACTGCGCAATAGAACATAACACCGATCAAAAACTTCAAGTATCATGACTATGCAATATTTCCAGTCAAGAAGAGTGACAAGTGTAGGGCGTGGTAGATGTATAGATATATGATATAACATAGCAGGTGTTATTGCGACACTTATTATGCCTACCGCAAGGCCTTTTTCTTATAAGGCAATCCCACCCCACTATCTCTGCCACTGCTACTCCTGAAAGCCAGAACTAACAGTGGCAACCACCATAATAGCGCCGAGGGCATAAAGCTCCACGAGTCCTGCAGAAATTTTACTCGCTTTACTAAAAAAGAGCTCAAGTAAACTACCTACATTTTTTCCACTGGTTAGACCTTCGAATCCTCTATATTAGAGTGAATGCATTGTTATATACCAGCCAGACCCAGTAGCATTTGTGTTGGTCATGCTGACATGTATTTTGTAAATTGAGTCCGTAAATGCTTAAAAAAAACTGCATCACTCCATTACACCATGTGTAGATTTATCTATCACATGCAAGTTTTATTTTATAAACCGTGTAAAGCGTTTAGGTTCCAAAAGTTTACGGCAAAAAGGTGCGATCCAACTATGCGACAATGCTTTTACAGATATCTAGACGCACACACAATTATTTTACAAAATCTTTACTGTCTTCTGTATTTCGTAAAAATTCTACCTTTTGACATTTTTTTTATCTGCCGTCTAACTTCACCTAGCCAAAAACGTACTTTGATAAACTATTTATTACCCGTGCCTAGCTACATAATATGTCGATTAGGTAACACTGGCCACTTAATATTTTTGTGTGCGATCATTTTTTAGTTAGTCACGCAAGAGCGAAAGTCGAACACAACTTGATGGCAGCTAAATTACATACGTATGAACAAGTTATTATGACAAAGAAAAGCTTTGAAGTTGTACCGTAACTTATTTGGTGATTATTCTAACTTTTGTACTGTTATTTTGACGTTTTGAGAGCTGTCAGTTAATTGATGCTAAAGCACCTTTCGTTATTTTAATTAAACTGATAACAGTAGGTAATTTATGTCGTTAATAAGCAGTAAGCTCTTCAAGGTCTATGACTTTAACTTCAATTGTGTTGACTGAGGCCTTACTCATCTTCTGAAATAATTAGGTGTTATGTCTTCAATTTAGATTTAAAAACAATATAAACATTATGGAGATGAACCAGGCGATTTGGTCCTCTATAGATTTATTAAATTGAAAGAGGTATATAATTTAGCGAAATCAGTATAAAACCTTCCAAATCAACTTGTACCTATTAATTCCAAATCAAAGTAATAGAGGCTTAAAAACTGATTTTTAAATATAAACAACAAAATGCTTACTTCTCTCAGATTTCTCCATCATTATCAGAAAAATAGGACAAACATGAAAGCAGACAACACAAAAGGATTTGCTAAACGATACAACTTTGCAATTGGGTTCAAAGGTTCTGCAGCAAAAGCGATTTGAAAAGCCACAAGTCTATCGTCTGCATTTATAATGTGTTGTCCTCAATCATACCTCACGACTAGTATTCAAAGTTAGGATGACTCATTTTATTTGCAAGCACTTTGCTTAAATGTCAAGAAATTTGAAGTCATTAGTCTTCTCCAATATTGTGTAAAACTTTATCATCAATAGCCAATATACGTTAATACGTGTATTGGCTGTTGATTATTTGGGTCTAATGACGAAGAGTTTATTGACTTCCGTCAATTCATTTGGGGCTAGCGCATTGTCTTTTTTTATATATTTCTCTATCAGCCATGCTCTCCAGCCAGTATTCTTCCCCTTTCGGGCTATTGACTATAACATTCTTTCACATATTTTTTGTCCTCATAGTATTCACATTCATACTAAAAATGTGTACCTTATTAATGGTTTTTTCATACCATTGATCAAAAATTGACTCTTTATGATCTTCATCTAAGCATATTTTCTATAAGTTCTTTAAACCTTTATCTATGACTCACTTTATACACGATTAAAAGATTACACAGCCCATTTACCTGTATTGTATCTCCCTCAATCATAAGTTAGTAAATGCTGTTCAGTCATCCATAAACTTTCGTTTTGAATCACCATAACTGCGATCACCATAATTCCGTAATTACAGAGGTGTTACTACTTTGCACGCGATGTTGACGTTTATAGGAACATGCCAAGAAATGTCACGTCTAAAGGTTATTCGTTTCAATCATGATTTAGAAAAATGGCTTTTACAATCGTATATGAAGTAACCAGTGATGGGGTGCTGCTATGCAAGAAAATGAGGTAGAAAACGGGACGGTTGGCAGGGTAAATAGAATAAGAAAATGTATTGTGCCGACCCCAAGTAACATAGGACAAGAGATGACAATGGTGATAAACTTGTTATGGGGTAGTGTATTTAACTTTCATCATAAAGTCTTATAAGTAGGAAGGTTCTGTAATACTACAGGACAACCAAGAAGGTTATTTATTTATTTATTTAAACTTTATGTACAATGGTGATACATAGGCGGACTTAATGCAGCAAGGCATTCTCTACCGGTCAACCTTTGGGTTAAAAAAGAACACAACAGTGGTAGGGGTACAAAAAATATATTATGTGAACAATAATTAAGGAGGATATTAATAAACTATCTAACTAATAAAATACATAAATAGTTTTTAAAACAATAGACTAATAAATATTATAATAAATATCCTATTCTAAATGAAACAGAAATTTAAATATAATAACTATGACGAAGACCGAGGTTAGCAAACCAAAATAAAATTACACTAATATGCAATTGAAAAAGATAATAAAATCGTATCATCTCCAGACAATGTCAAAATACGAACTACTTTAAATCAATATTTGGTCGTGAAGTTACATAAGCTTGACACCAGAATAAATTGATACTTGTAAGAATGTAGTTTGACGGTCAAAAATGGCGTGACAACTAAAACGCGGCAAAATAAAACATAAACAAATGTACTGTGACCCCGTTATTTTTAGCCAAACGCGCTAGAAGTGAGAAAAATGTCGGTCACATTTTTATAAACATAGGCAAGTACGTCAGGCTTGTCTTTGATAGTAATCTTTGGCAACAGTCAGCTAAAGTAATTGAGGGCGAATTAGTGACCGAGTACTCTTTCTGTTGACTTTATGGTCTTTAGGGAATCAGAGAAATACTTGTCTGTTACTGTTGTAATTATAGATAGATGTAGATTTTTACTTTAGACAAAACTTTACCCAAATCTGTCAAAATAGAATCGGTTTAAGGTAAGTTAAGGCCTTTCAAAAATATTCAAAATTTTAATAAAAGATACGATGAAGCGTTAGTCGACGAATATGACAACTTTTTCTCACACAACTAGAAAAATAACTGTGCACTTTTTTACAGTCAACTTTCCAAATTCGCTAAGTATGTCAAAAGTACATAGCATCCCCACCCATTGGGTATTTCTCAAAATTCTCAGACCATAAGAGCCATACAAATTGTCAAAAAATATTTTAATTGTTTTTAAGGACCACTAAACAATACAGCTAAAAGGGAGCCCGAAAAAAATCGTCGAGTTTCTATCGAGAGACTATCGTTGTTTAGCGCTATAGAGAGTATATAAATTCGCACTGTATTTTTTGTTTAAAAAATATTGGAAAACAAAGGAATGAGAAGTTTATTTTACAAAATTTTGTTATGAAGCATTATTTAACTTGCCATAGGTGATTATGTTTATTATTACGTATTTTTTCTAACGACTACCAATATATTGAAAATTTTATATTTTCTTAGAAATTGCCTCATTTTTCTATTACAATCAACTTGTTTTTGCAGTTTGGTACAGAACCCTAAATGTGCGCAGTACAACACGCCCTTGACTGTTTTGCCTCACCTCCATCATTGCTTTGAAACCCACACACGTAACACTAAGCTATAATTAATGAATCGGAATGTATGTCATCTGTCTAGTGAAGTCACTAGACTCTAGTGGACCATCTGGACAAGTTTTAATTAGTTCAGTGAGTTCAACATTTACCATAGTGGACCTAGTGGACCTTATACATGGATGATCAAAATCCACTCGTTTATTGATTGACATTAGTAGGTAATCTGGAATTCTGCCGGAGTCTGTCTTACCCGATGGCTACACTCTCGGGGTATTTAAGTTAAGAGTGAATAGGTTACTTCTAGGCAAGCGTGCTACACCGTCGACCACACCATCGCTTACACAATTGAGATAGTGGTCAAGCGTGAGCCTATAAGAACCCGTTTGTAGAAAAAAGATAGTAAAAACGTCCACACTGACGACTACATTTTAATAGCGACATCAAGTTTATTCGAGGTATCTTTCATATTTAATAGACGTCAAAAAGAAACTAGATCCTTAGGTACACAAATGTGTAAATGATTCGAAAAAGAATTTGAGTCAAATAATTCTGTTAGTCCACTTATTGTAAAATTTGACTATAGACAGAAGGGGAGTAACTAAATGAAAACAATGAACGATTTAATAAGTCGCCGGCTGAAGGCATTTATTATGGTGGGGATTTAAAGCCAAGTATTCGTATTGTAAGGACCGTAGCAGCTGGCGTTCTGTAGTTTCTGCCTACCCCCATGGGAAAAAGGCGTGAGTTTATGTATGTATGTATGTATTCGTAATAACCCGGTAATGGTACCCGAGAGGAAATAAAAGAAGTAGGGGAAGACAGCTACAGCGATGGAAAAACGATCTCAAGAAAGTAGCAGGTCCATAATGGATACGGGTAGCGAGAGACAGAGTCAAGTGGAGAGCCTTGGAGGAGGCTTTTGTCGAAAGACAAGGTGGGACGAGGAAAAATGAACAGGTGCCGAGAAAAATATATAAATAATACTGAGTGTAAATAGGTTATAATCTCATTGTAAAATATGTATAGTTTAATGTAAATAAGTAATCAGCAATAAAGGCTTATGCTGGCCTTTACAATAATTCAGATCGATTAAAAATACTCTTCAACAAATGAACCATTGCAATAATAACAAAACATTATCGTTACACAGAACTGAATAAATGAAACTAAAGGGTAACGTTTACCGGATACCGAATGTGCAAGTGCAGGATGTTTTACAACCGATGCACTGGACCGTTGTGAAACCTACACTTGTGTTAGTTTTCACAAATTTGTAGTGGATGTGTGTATATCATGTTGTTTTTACACAATAACCTTTATCATTTTAGCCTGTGTAATGGATAAAGCCTTAAATGGGCTGCTTCATTTTGAATTGCAGTAAGACAACATAAGAAACAGGTTCATTATGACTCAGCTTCAAGTTGATGAGTAGGTAACTCTAATTAAGGTACACAAAATGCATGTGTTCAAAGAAGGATTATCAAGATTTGAAATCCTGTTTTCATTAAGACGTATTTGGGTTTAAATTTTGCAACACCTCCCTATTAAGAGCTGATAAGCTGTAATGGTACCATCTACAAGACAGGCTGTGTCTACAGTGCATGTGGCATTGCCCTTTACAACCAGACATAAAAGTGTGAAATTACGTAACACAGAATTTGTCAATTCGCACTTTGTTGTTACTTTTAAAATTAGCTTTATTTAAACATCAAGGATATAACACATTTGGATCAATGCTCTAAGATTTTTTGATACGACCTTCATATTGATCAAACTAATAATACCTGTCTTATCACTTTGTTTACTATTGCATTTTAACGAAGAACATGTATTTTTTATTTAAATATAACGTCACTACTACACTACTATACTATGTTGTCTTACCACGTGAAGTACTTATTTATCAAAAACAGCTGAATTTTATACCAACGCCAGCACAAGTCACAACTATCAGTTTCATAAAATACGCAAACCAGAAAAGACTGCGAAGGTTCGAATAATTTATGAAACTCATGAATGACAAACATATATTATTACATAACTTTTGTCGTTGACCATGCATCCTTAACCTCTCCTTGAAATGTATATCCACGCTGCTTGTGTTAATATTATAATAAGTAGAAAATGTTAATCGGTAATACGTTTCTATTATTTCAACCAGTATATAGGTATCACGTGCCCCCTGACCCCTTAGAACGTAAACAGTTATTACACTTTTCCGGAGTTGATTTGCCTTGAAAACTTTAGCATGTAATTAAGTTAAGTCAGAGTAGGAAACCTTTTATATTTTCATATCTACTGTACTGGTTATTTCGATTCGTTTCTCTCTGTGTCTCGCAAAGTACTTTAAGCTGTTGTGCGTTAGTCTCAGCTACCATTCTTAGAAGAACAACTAACGAATAGAACCCAAGTCTTACCAAGAGGTATCGTTTGTGAAGAGTAAATAGTCTTAGTGTACCAAATGGCATTCGGTTTGACTGGTTACCATCTTGTTAAGAAAGGCTTGGTAGATGATGATAATTTTTGCACAAACGATAAATTACCTGTTCACATGTTAGATCTAGTCATAAATAACAAAGACTAGACCAAGATTAATGAAGAATCCGAATCAGATGAAGAAGTTATATCAGTTACATCATGCATCAAGTTTATGCATGAAGATGCATTTAATTTACACGCATAATAAAATACTGTCGATTCACCATGTCTAACGAGGCACTGTAATTATTCTCAGGTGCAACAAAAACATGCACACGCCTAACACTTGCATTTTCTCATTCCCACACAACCACGCTAATGGTCATTTAGCGAATTATTAACATTTGTGCTAGAAATTTTACGAGACATCGTGATTCGGCAGTATGATGTGTGAACTGGTTGGGGAAGAACTTTCACTGTAAAGGAGGATGATGGAAGATATAAAGTGGGCGATGAAGGAATTAACCTCAAAAGACGAAACAATTATACTCTGATTTTTAATTTCGTGGACTAAACTGACATTTGGGGGGTTGTCACTTTATGGTTACATAAAAATAGTGTCGTATCCTGACTATTTTGAGTGATCGAAAGTGAATCGAAAATCGAAATAGATCGAAAATGGGACTATTTCATATAAAAAAAAATACATTTGTTAAAAAACCAGCGGCCCTTATTTAGTTTCTTCTTTCATCGATCGCATTTATTTTATTGTTGATTTCATAAGTGTATGTACTATGTGTATTTAAATATATTACATTTATATTCATAAAACATTTATTTACACCAATTAGTAAAATTAAATTAAGGTATGTCACATCGATTCGACGAATCACTTATGATTGAGCCTTACCTATAGAACTATGCTCCGCGCTTGCAATATTTAAAAAATAAATACAATTTAGTAGAGCGATAGTCTAGCGTTTTATATGTAGGACCAGACGTTTGTAAGTGTAAGCTCTTAGTCAGAAGTGCCAAATTAGGAGGTCATTTTTACCGCTGTTGCCACTTTATTAAAATTTTGTATTGCCCCAATCTAATCAACGAACCCATCATTTAGTTTGATGGTTATCTTATAAAGATCTACGTATATAATAGCTGATATTAGGTTTCTACTTTCATTCTCAATATCATATAAATGCAAATTCAATTATGAAACAGATATAACACCAATAGGCCTAAAACTTGTTTCCAAACCAGTAAATATTATAGATTAAAAGATTCATAGATTCATATATTAAAATTTATTGATATTATTATATTCACATGGCGGATGTTAAAGATACTCGTATTTTTATATTGGCCGTATTGCCTGCGGTCATTGATGGAGGTGATTATATTATTTGAACCTAGCATCCGCTGAAATTGCTAGTAAAAATAGTCTGCAAGCAATATAATATTAAGTGGTTTTGATAAGGTAATAATAAACTTTACCTGCAACTAAATAGTTTGAAACTGCGAATTTATTTTTTATTTATTTACAGAGCTTGTTAATTTAAAATTTATTATGGCTATTAATTTTGAGTTATGACAATATTCATGAATGAATCAACTGTTATCAAATCGTTACTTGTTATTTGGTTCTTTCTTAAATAAAGGTCAAATATTTTATTTAGTTTTTTTTTTAATACAAGTGATCTTGGAGATTGAAACAATACACATAAGGTTGTCATATTAATTATGTAGGTACCTACAGAATGAACATGACAATGATTTCTATGTCATCTTTGTAATAGTGGCAACCACATTTTTTTTTATTAGAAATCAAAAACCCGACTGCTTAAGAAGCGAACTAAAAAGATGTGAACCAGTAGAAAATCACGCTGTGCAGTCGGAGGATACATAGTCGCGAGCTGGCTGACTACCTGATATACTCAGGAATAATGTAACTTTCTATTGGTGAAAGAATTTTTTAAATCGGTCCAGTAGTTTCGGAGCCTATTCGGTACAAACAAACAAACAAAAAAATCTTTCCTCTTTATAATATTAGTATTGAAGTATAGAAGAGGAAATGCAGAATATACAAGAAAAAACTCCTCCCTATGTTTTCCTTTATTCATTTATAGTTGACAAATTTGTACACTAGGCCTCTGTTGAGAAATTTGGTACACTAGGCCTCTGTTGACTGGCACAAGCAACTGAAGGAACACGGGTGGGTTTTAGTCAGTAAAAGTCTGACACGCCCTCCCGCTTCACCCAGGGCGGGAGAAGTCATTGGATGATTTCCCACCCAAAAAAAAAAAAAAAAAAAAAAAAAAAAAAAAAAGGCCTCTGTTGACAGCGCAATTTTGAGCATCGTTTAAGGGTTCTAGTGCCTCTAAAGATAAATGTATCATGAAAAAGAAAGTCATAGGGGCACAGTATATATCTTTTTTTTTCAGTTTATGTAATATCTTTTAAATTGGTCCAAATTTGGAGGAGGAAATAGGCGAGAGCCAAACCTCGAATTATGACTTTTTACTTAGGAAGTTCAGTCTAATGTCAGTGACCGAATTACCTCGGAAGTGGGACTAATTGAAGTGGGAAAAAGATTTGGCTAAGTTGATGACACGTGTGGCCAAAATACGTTTATTTTGAAGTTCCAAGTTTGAAATCTTGGGTGCAGAGTTTGGATTTTAATTGATTACCATTAAATTAAAAGCCGTTATTTTGTATAATTTTCAGATTATGATAGCTAAGTTCAAGGCAGATCAGATTCATCAGGTTTAGATTATTTTGTGAGATCAGAAATTATGATAAGCTCAAACTCTAGTAAAACAAAAATACAAAATATAATCAACTAAAACTTACGATAAAAAAATAACCAAATAATTACCGCTATCATTTGAATGACACACATACTTTCGAGCATGGCACTGTTCGGAATGCTGTAGTTATGCAACAGTTAAAAGCAGTTTAAAGTCTCGCCGACTCTCGTCCTACAGACCTAGAGACAGATACTTCAAAGGTACCTACGTAATAGTTCTTATTTCCGTAAACCTATAGAACAAGTCAAGTCAAGATCATAATTAATCCTGATTATTAAAGTTACTCCTTCTTTTTGTGTCAATTAACTACTGACTCAAATTTTATCCTACCTGGACATCTCTGCCGTTGGCTTTAAATCACGGCAGTAGCATGTGGCTATGAATGATGGTCAAGAAAGGAGAAGACTTGCTGAAGATGCCCAGATCAATGAAGAATGCCCAGTCCCATGAAAAAGAGGTTTAAACAGGGTTAACATTTTGGTCCTATAGTAGGTCGCTAAGGAACCCCTTAGAGATCTGAATCTTCTTTCCTCTGGACCATCTGGTATACCATCCAAGATGTCGTGGTGATGTAAATAAAATATTACAGTCTAATTAGAAAGTTGGTAACCCATGCTGCCATTACGTAGCCATGTGATTGAATCCACCTGTTACAGAGAAAGTACTGATCACTGATCTAAACATGCGTATGGTTAAACTAGAGCGGATCTTAGCGAACCGATGGCGATCATTTTTTTAACTGAAGGTTATGACAGTAGGGTAAGAACAAGGAAACGATGGATGGACAGTGTGAAGGAAGGAAATGTGTCTAGAATGAGGATGACTTATGATTGACGACTAACAGAGGTGACCTTTGACTAAAGATCTTTGTGAGGCAAAAATGACAACGCTGTTGGTATGGCTGAATTCTCGTCAAAATCTTTTTAATTTTGGAACTTAGGAATCATCGATACGACGAAGAAGAAGAGAAGTATGGAAGGAGAAGAACTGTTATTTTGACCCCTAATAAATTGGGATAAAGGCAAATGTTGATGATGGTTATGAATGTTTCAGATGAGGCTTGTGATGTGATTAAAGGAAATGAGAAATCGATTATTGGTAGTACAAGTTTGATCTTGGTTTGTATTAAAAGATAGAATTTGATAGATGAAGTAATGTTACAGTGGGTGGTGAGTAAGGCAAACTAGATAATTAATAAAGATATTAAATACTAACAGCTTTGAATAGTTCGAATTTTGGAACATGTTGTGAATTTGCGTGTAAGTAATTTTTTTATGTTTGTCAAAATAGTTACTTTAATTGCGCATACAGGTAAGCACTTATTTAGTTTTAGAATTATTAAGCATATATTTGTTTATTTTTACAATAATATGACAGCCGATTTGACGCACTATACGGTCCCGCCGTATAGTTTTCTATATGCAGAGTAATCACTAATTGTTACTATTTTAAAAACGTTAACCCTCAACAATTATAAAATTATTACCATTCTGAACTAGATGTCAAGGATTAATTTTATCGTTGCACAGTAAAATAGGGGTTAACTAATTAGGTCCACTTGCACGAAAAGCTTAACTCAGAGTTAGTTGCTAACTCGAGGTTAAATTGGCAATATTTTATGACAAACTATCAATTTAACCTCGTGTTAGCAGCTAACACGGAATTAAGATTTCGTGCAAGTTGGCCTTAGAGTAGGTACTTTTCTAGGCTCTTCTGAAAATTATTAAGTCTGCTCGTTAGATCTTAGTCATAACATTCCTACGTCTGTATTTTCCGAAGGGGCACAGGTGTACCCAATAGTATACCCATATTTCGCAAGTTCTGTGTAAATCCCTTGTAATTGACGGTCTGTCCTATGATGGGACAAGGGGGATGATATGTTCAACTTGTCCCATAGATAACGAGCTTATGGCCATCAAGCGGGCACACATACTAAATATAGGTTGTTCACTGGGTATATGTGTAATATTTTTTATGCATTACCCGATAAAATATGAGGAGCCGCTGATTTATTTTGATGATTTCAGGATTGGTCCCTTACAGGGTCCCAAAGTCACGTTTTTTTTTACCCCTGTAACATTGCCAACGTCTTATTACAAGTCATACTTTTATCATCCCAATACAACATCACTATCATTAAACGGTTTTGAACGTATTATTTTCGGGATAGGTATAGTATTCAGCTATCTGTTTTCAAACCACAAACAAGAATCAGAGGTATAATCACGAGTCCACCACAATTGCAACCTAGGGTGAGACAAAAACATTATAACCTGCAATTAACTTGCCACTTTACAGTGTCAAAGTCCAATCTGTGTTAGAAAATTGAATCATTGTTTATATCATTCGATATGGCATGCATTGAGATGATATCTTTGTCTTATATTGAATTAAGAAAAGATCTGAGTTTTTGATTTACTATAGTCTTGCGCTTGAACACTATATCACCTGATGGTAAGCGAAAATGTGGTCAACGGTGAAGCACCCTTGCCTAAAAGTAACCTATTCACGCTTGACTTAAAGACCCCTAGATTGTAGAAATCGGAAAACACAGACTCCGGCAAGGAATTCTAGAAAGAAATAACTACTAAGCTCAAATGGCTTCCTATTCGCCTTCGCCGGTATGCCCACATACTTTCTATGCTTTATAATGTACTTTTTAATCCTTTTACTCCTTTTTATCTCAAAGAACGCTTTCAGTTCCTCTGTGACACCCATTCTAGGTCCTTGAGATCATCGGAAACCTAAAATTATGTATTCGTATGCATTCCACTTCCTTCTTTGACAAATCTTTCACGATTCAATCAGCTCGGTTGTGGAATGCACTACCTATTGAAATAAGACGTGCTCAAACGCTGCCAACGTTTAAGAAAATGGTGAAGGAGCATTACCTTTCACTATAATTTTTATTCTTCTCCTTTCTATGTTATATTTTATATGTATTAGTATATTTTTTGTAATATTGTATGTTTGTATTTTATGTTATTAAATCTAAGTAGTATATAATTTATGATAATTTGTACACTGACAGCCCTAAATTCTGTTCCTATCGTTCTGTGCATCCAAAGGTGTCTGTAAGAGATTGCCTAGTGCGATAAGAAGCTTGTTATTGTGAATGTTTGTCCTGTATGTTTTTTTTTGTGGTGTACAATAAAGTATATAATAAATAAATAATAATAATAAAACTAGTCACATAGCAGTGGCAAAGGACAGACGTGTGGGGCAAATTCAGGCTAATTAGATATTATAGAAAGTACCGTAGATGAATAAAAATATCGAGACGGTAACATAATTGTGTAATAATTTGCAATAGACCAGAAATACACTGAATGAGATAAAGAAGATAAACTAAATATTACTACGAAAATAAAAGGTGGATTAGAGAAACAGAAATACTGAGATATAAAATAAAAAGAAGTCAGTGATAACGTGAAAGTTGACAGGACGGAATGGAAGACGAAAACATGTTGTACCAACCTCGAGTAAATAGAACAAGGGCAGGAAGATGATGTTCGAGACAACACGTTTGGAAACCATCAGGAAGAATGGCATAGTCATCATCCTTTTCCCAATTTCCAAGTTTATTTGATTCAAGCGTCCTTGTCTGAATACCACTGACAAAATTATGATGAAGGGTTCAACAAACGATAATTTTCGGCTTTAATATATTGTTGGCGCTATACGCAAACATGATTCTACCACATAAGTTTAAAACGTTATTGCTAGCTCCATTGAGTATAATACTCTATTGCTCAACATGCCATACGATACCAGTTTGTCGGTAGTTGCAATAAAGTGATCAGTTTAAATATTGCATTAGCATACGCATCATGCGTGCATCATACACAGATACAGGAAAGCATTTCCTTTAAATAAAAGCTTTTGTCGGAAAAATACGTTAAACCTTTTTTCTCTTTATAGCCACACTGAGTAACACAAATTATGAATTTTGTCATTTGTTGTTTAGTTAAAATATCATAATTGCCCTGCCCATTCCCATGGTATTGGAGTTTCGCGTAGGGGTTGATTAAAATGTCATTGTTTTAAATTTCGAATTGTGAAGCGAAAATCGCTCGATGTAAAATACTGGCATATTAGAATTAGTACGGTCTGGGCGACCGAACTGTGCTCGGGTGAAAATAGAGAAAACGACGTCTTCTAAAAATGAAACCTAGCTAGATTGATTTATCGCCCCCGAAACCCCCTGTACCCCCCAATAGTTGGAGCCATTTCCAAGATTCAGATTATATATATTGTGAACCAGTGGTGAGGATAGGCTGGTCACAGAACAGAAACGGCAGTCGTACAATTTACAAAGTGTCTATTCTCAATTATTTTCAAAAAAATCAATTTGATTCTAGCGTTTGTCTTACAATTCGTAGTATCAACAATGGCGGTCACCGCCAACAATTCAAACTGCCTAACACATCCGCTTTTTATATTATTCCAATAAACTTATATTAATGTAATAATCAAATGGAATTACTTAATAAAATAACTAAAATTAAATAACAACTATTGCCAGTAATATTTATCAAAGAATCATGCGTAATAATTAACTTTATTATTTATTTGATACATCGAAAGATGACAAGCGGATGTTGCCCTAAGAGGTTTTAATGATTCGGAATACTTAATTATGAATATATTAGAAAATTAACATTCAAAATAAAAGATGAACTTCAATATATATATAGATACATATAAACGAGAACAGAATAACTCGTTTAAAGGTGTTAGATTAGATTAGATTCCTCGTAGATACACTTTCCTCGTAGACACACTTTTGGAAATCATTCACTTGTGTTCTGTTCCTGTCAGATACACTTTTTAAAATCCTGAACAGTTATTCTTCATAAATACATTTTAGGTACAGTTGTGCACTAAATAATAAGAATTACGTTGATGATGTATGATGAATTAAAAGCGTATTCAATCTTATGCCTATAGATTTACGAATCAATAAAATTGTGAGACGTTCGTATCCGTTCAGATAGGAGGTTAACCCTTACATAGTTGGAAAATGCTAAAAAAGATGATGATTAGCAAAGCTCATTAACAAATCTGTGGGTTAAAACACGAACATTATAAACATTATTTATCAGCGTTTATTCAGCAGTTAATCTATCTGCAGAAGAAACAAAAGTCTTGCATTTTATCTACTCAGTGAGATTTTCAGCTGGTTTACCAGTGAGTCCTGAAAAATATTACGCTACTGCCATGTTTGATTTAATTCCTTGCAACTTTGTTATCGGCATTTCTCTATAATTATGTCGTCGAGCTTTTTACAGCAGCAATAGAAATGTTGGCAAATTAACGTCGTAAAACAGCAATCATCTACTTATTATAAGTACGCATGTTTGATTATTTTAATTCGCGGTTAGATGGTTTGATCCTACGGTAAAAGTGACACTCATAAAGGCCATAATTAGGTATCAGAAAAGAACAACGTAATTTAGCCAATCTTACAATCCATAGCCATAGCAATGGAATAAGATTACCTAAAAGTAAATGTCAACATTACCATAAAGCTAAATTAAGGCTTACTTCAACTTCTTCAGCAAAGAAGACCTGACATGAAATTGGCATTTTACAGCCTTTCTAACATTCTTAAGCAAGACTCTTATCAATTTCCAAACACCAATAATAAACAGAGGTTCAACACGATTTCCCAACATCCAAATAGACAGCTCGACGTAAAGATTGTATGCCACAGAAATTATATACAAGGCCTCACTATAAATTTTACTTTTAGCATAAAATTACTAATCTAGGTTATCGATGTCACACATGCATTCAAATTATACTTTCTAATGAAAAAGCGCACATTTTACAAAAAAAAAACACTAACCTTCGCTTTTTGATGTGATTGATGAAAAAGGTGGAAAAACTCAAAAAAATGAAATTTATAAAAAATAGGTTCTTTTTTATAAAATTTCAAAATCACTCGCGATTTTCGGGTCACTCTGGGTCGTACGAGCGACTAGCGCGGTGACTGGTAGTCAACTGAGGCTGTTGTTGCTTGCGCGCACGCAACAGCCGGTTAAAACGCCGGATGAATGAAGCCTAGTTTACAAGAAGTAGGTGGAGAGCTCACTGGATTTTGAAGAACTAGTTCGTTACATATTACACGTGTATTATTATATTATCTAACCGGTAGTCATTGCAAATGAGTCCCATTAGCTGTGAAATACATTATTACGTAGGTATTAATTGTTACTGAATGAAATAAATTTGCATGCCGGCCAAGTGCTATCTATCTTTATTATAACTAGAATAGTGTTTACTACAGTAATACATAAATCTAATTGATAAATTCGATAGTATCAGGATACGATTTTCATGAATTTTTTTAATAAAGTTTTCATGAATAATTGCTTTATTATTAACTAGCTGTTGGCCGCGGCTTCGCTCCCGTGGACCACAGGACCCATTTTCGGGATTAAAAAATAGCCTATGTCACTCAGGAATAATGTAGCTTTTCAAATCGGTCCAGTAGTTTCGGAGCCTATTCGGTACAAACAAACAAAAAAATCTTTCCTCTTAATAATAAAATAATAATAGTATAGATATATGAATTATAAATTAAAATAGAATAGGTACCTGTTGTTAAATCATTCCATGAGCCAGATGTGTGCGAAGAGAAACTAACATAAAAAATAAAATTGTTCAAAGGTTTTCTAAACTTATACGCTAAACTTACGTCGCTTGACATCTTCTCAATGACTTGATGTTAAGAAGACTACCTAATGTCATATTTCTAGTGGTTAAAGTCTTATAGCGAAGAGGTTGTGATATTTCCCGCGGCGCTGGCTTTGAGCTTAGCTAAATAAGGATAGGAGTACTTTTCATCCAAGAATGTGTGAGATAGTGCGAGTAGCTGTGCTAGATTATACAATGCCGCAACATGCCTAGGGTGAGGGGCCAGACGAAGAGAGATACAATCCACAGGGCAGCTTTTTGGAGGTGTGGTGGGCAGTGGCGACCCCACGGACCTGATCTCCACGGAGAAATCTTGTCCTTCGTCTCCAGCTTGCCTTTACAGGCGGGTCGGTGTGAACACTGAAGGGAAACAGAACTCCCATCTCTCTCTTGCCTTAATTGGCTGGGTTGAGTGGAGATCTCTCTGGTATCTGGTGCTCAATTTTTATCTTACAAAAGAGGGCAATCCGCGCGATTTATAAAATGGGTCCTCGCGAGTCCCTCAGAGAAAAATTTAAAGAGATCGATATACTGACTCTACCTTCACTTTATATTTTGGAATGTATTTTGTATGTCCGCAAAAATCGAGGGCTTTTCAAAACTAGAAGTGACTTCCATAATTTAAATACACGCAGTAAGCACGAAATTGTAATACCCAAATTCAGTTTAACGAAAACTAGCAAGTCTTTTCTTATAAACAGTATACGCTTTTATAACAAGTTGCCAAAGTCAGTTCAAAAACTACATCAAACGTGTCCTTATTAAAAAAGCATATTATAAAATCAAGGACTACGTTGAAGATAAAAAAAATTGGCTTTAGCTCCTTCTACGCATGCGGCTTCCCTGGTAACTCATAAACGGCACAAATATGTGGATGTCTCTAACTATTCTCAATCTCATTTTTTTTCTCTTTTAATTAGACTTTACAATGTTTTTCAATCATCATTATAGCCCTTTGCTAAGAATAGTTACAGCACTGATAACAGTATTTGTGCCACATGTTAAATTTAGTGTTGTATTTTTTAATTAGTTTTTTTTTATTTACCTTTGTATAGATTCTTTTACCGATTGTGAATGTGTGAACATTGTAGGCTTTCTAGATTTCTAGATGATTGTTAACATTTGTTAACTTTTTATTTTGTTATTTTTTTTTTATTTCGTACGACTTATTGTCGGGCTTACGTTATCCACCCATATCCAAGTACTAATAAGAATAAGAATATTTTATTTGTAAACATAGGTAGTTACACTGTGTGTGAGATGTTACGAGTACATTATGCTTAGTTAGTTCTCTATGTTTTGCTGTGAAGCGTACAAATATGGACAAATAAATGTCTTAATTTAGAAAGTTTTTTCCTATAATTATTTCATGCATAACTTTAAGATTATTATAACATATCTATTACAGATTATAAAAAGTAGCATTACATGAATAAATAAAATGACAATTAAATCAAAACAATAGTATATGTGGAAAAAAATAAATAGCAAAAGTTAAAATACGTAATTCAAAATTAAATGTCATACAATAAAGAGAAAAAAAAAAAAAACATTAAACATAGATCATTAAAACATATCAATAATAGATGTCAAATCGGTAATCACAACAGATGTCAGTAAAGAGGAAAAAAAAAAGTAAGAAAATCTGTCAATCATTCATGATGTCAAAGTACACAAACGGATGTCAAAACATCAAAATTATATTAAAAAAAGAAAAAACAATATAACAAACATTTCAATTATATAATAATTACTTATAGTAATATTTTATCGTTCAGGAACTCATTTATATTATAATAGGATTTCCTTGACAGCAACTTCTTTATGTGTGTTTTGAATTGGTGTATATTTAATATTTTAATTGATTCAGGTATATGGTCATAAATAGTTGGTGCCATACAAAAAACAGTATTATGCATCAGAGCTGTTTTGGATTGTCTCGAGCACAACATATTGACGTGTCGTCGACTTCTGCTATTTCTGTCTACTATCTATCGTCTATTTTTGTAACTTGGGAAACAGATTTGGGTTTGTTTTAACGAATACTGCAACTTCGAATATGTACATACAGGGTCATCATCTGCCTAGCCTTTTTCCCAACTATATTGGGGTCGGCTTCCAGTCTTACCGGATTCAGCTGAGTACCAGTGTTTTACATGGAGCGACTGCCTATCTGACCTCTACAACCCAGTAACTAGGTAACACGGTACCCCTTGGCAAGACTGGTGTCAGATCTCAAGCTTCCGACTACCTGTAACGACTGTCAAAGATCTTCAAATGACAGCCGGGACCAACGGCTTAACGTGCTTTCCGAGGCACGGAGGCAACTCGGTATGTTGAAATGGTCACCCATCCACGGACCGACCTCGTCAAGCGTTGCTTAACCTTGATGATCGACCCGTGCGGCTATGTACATACAGGGTAGTGTCAGTATATTACAATTAATAAAAAAGGGTCTACATGAATCTGTACATTTTGATCCAAACATTGCCCTGATGCACTTTTTTTGGGCTTTAAATACAATTTCCCTATTCGATGAGTTTCCCCAAAACATAACTCCATATCTCAATATTGAACTACCCATGCCATGGTATGCTGTAACAATAGCGTCCGTTCCAATGACTGGCGCAAGTTTATATAATGCATATGCAGATTTGCTTAGTCTCTTCGCTAAATCTATCGTATGTGCTTTCCAATCTAGTCGCTGGTCTATTGTTAACCTACGAATTTGGTTGTGTCAACTTGATTTATTTTGTTGTTCTCGTAAAGAATATTCATAGTCAGATTTTTCCGTTGGTTAAATGTCACAGTTTAGTTTTATCAATATTTATCTTAAGGTTATTATTATTAAGCCAGTTTATTATTGATTTGATAGTATTAGTAATGTCATTTTCATATATTAGTTTGTCATATTTTAGTATATCTTTACAGTCAATGGTAACTGTACTGTCATCGGCAAATAGCGTCATGTGATGTTCCGTTACTTTTGGCAGGTCATTTATGTAAAGTATGAATAGAGGGGGGCCAAGCACACTCCCCTGCGGCACACCATATTTAATTATTTTATTACGCGACCGATAGACTATTTCATGCTTTGTTTTTTGATCCACCTGTGTAATTTCCACATATTGTTTTCGATTCTTTAAATATGACTCGATAAGTTTTAGGATATTGCCTCTTACACCGTACGCGTCTAATTTGCTAAGTAGTATATTGTGATCTACGTAGTCAAAAGCTTGGATCATATCGCAGTAAATTGAACATACCGGTATATTTCGGTCAACATTTGCGATTACATTATTTAAAAAGTCATAAATGGCCATATTAATGGTTTTGTTTTTCCTAAAACCTTTTTGTTCATCAGTTAATATGTCTTGCTGTACCAAATATTTATGAATTTGTTCATAAATATATTTTTCGAAAATCTTTGAAAAAATAGGAACAAGCGCGATCGGCCTGTATGATTCTGTTTTATCTCGATCGCTTTTTTTGTAAAGTGGTTTTACAACAGCAGTCTTTAGTTCGGTCGGAAATATACCTTGCCATATGCATAAGTTAATTATGTGGCTTTAAGGGCCGCTAATGCTGTCCGTCACATATTTTACAGTTTCTGTGGATATACCGTCATGTCCTACGCTCTTAGTGTTTTTTAAGGATTTTATTATTTGTTTTATGTCGTCTTCGAGGCTAGCTGCCATAAACATAGAGTTGTTAGATTGGGTTATATTCGAAGTAACTCGTATTCCCGTATTAAGGACAGGTTTAATCTTGTCAATAAAAAAATCGTTGAAAACATTAGCTATTTCACGGGGATCTGTTATGTTTTTATTCCCAGTTTTAATGTTTGAAATAATGTTTTTAGGTAGTTTTGGTTTTGCCTCATTTATGATCTCCCATGTCGCTTTTGATTTATTAACTGCAGATTTTATTTTATAGATATTTTGTGCACGTTTAGTTAACTTAACTATTCGCTTGTAGGTTTTAGTATAATCATTAAGTTTTCTTTTAGTTGCCTCATTTCGGCTTAGACGGTAACTCCACAAAAGTGTTCTCTTCCTTTTACTACAGGCTCTAACTCCCCGCGACACCCATTGAGGTCGTTTATGTAGTCTATTTTTTATAAATTTAAATGGGAAGCACAGTCGATAGAACAAGGAAAATGTGTCCAGAAATAGGCTATAAGCCTTATCTGGATCATCGCATTCATAAACATTTGAAAAAGACATTTTTGTATACAATTTTTAAACCTATTCTTGTTTTCCAAACTAAAGTCACGTCGTTTTACATACCAATGATTTATGCGCCTAGTCCTTTTTATGGGAAACTTCAATAAATAATAACTAATGCTGTAACATGGAAATATTGTATACACAAAATTTTAAAAGAGTAAACATGGAGTTTCTTGCCGGTTCTTCTCCATAGGAAACGACTAACCCGAACCGTGCACCTTTTGTCGACGTTTTACAAGTGCCCATGTAGGCCTATATAAAATAAAATAAAAAATGATTTTGATTTTGATCGCAAGAGCAAAGTTGCTCGTAGGATGGAAGTTAACCCAGTAAGATGCTGGTAGGGATCTTGACCGTACTGCCGGGATTGTCCTGATAGCCGTGGCATACCTCTCCACTCCTCAAGCACCTCCGTATATGTTGCCCCATTGGCGCTACGTCACTAAAGTGCTAGCGACTGTTAATGGACAAACAAAACCCATTAATTGAGTGTGCAAGTCATCCCCTGCCATTTTATAGCCGTGTAGATCAACACGGTAGTAGTAGATCAACCCGTGTAGATCAGGCAGGGGCCAATAGTCCTTCTATAGTTTTAGGTTATCGATCCACGAAACCTTCCAAACCCATAGCCCAATGTGTTTTGTCTCCATATTCTGCAACAGTCCTGCACCAGCCAGGGATTGTCCTTGGGTGCTCTTGGGTAGCGACTAGTGCATACAGAGATAATCGCCGGCGCCGGTAGGTTTCACATTTCATCCTACATGTCTAACAAGGCCTCTGCGAGTTGATTTCGGCCCCTGGAACGCCTTTCAAAGGTCCGGTACCCTAGGTCCCGAGAATGTCAAATATATAGCAAAAATATTAATTATAATTATAAAGAAAAAATTAACTCTGTCTGTCTGTCTGATACCTTTTCATGCTTAACCGATGAACCGATTTAGATGAAATTTGGTATGAAGACAGTTTGAGACCCTGGGAAGGACATAGGCTACCTTTTTTGCATTAAACACGAAGGCGGAGAAATGAGGACTGGGCATTAATTTTGTTTTCAACTTCTTATTAATAACCGATTAAGGTGAAATTTGGTATGGGGATCGTTTGAGACTCTGGGAAGGACATAGGCTACTTCTGTTTCTGCACATTTAAACAAAAACTTAAACGAGTTTGAAACAGACGAAGAAAGAAGAATGAGAGTAAATACTCAAAGAAAAGATCTTCCTACTATTCTGAAGGCAAAGCTTAATGTTGTCAAACACTCGTCACGCGTGCAGTCTGTCAATCTGTTTAACAAATTACCAGCGGAATTAAAGAATATTCAGAATGTGAACATGTTCAAAAATAATTTGAGGAATTTGTTAATCAATATAGCATTGACGAATTTTGTAATGACAAAGGCCTAAAAACTAGTTTTTAGAACTCTTATGTTTTTTTTTTGTTTTGTACCTCATATTTGACATTAAATGTATTTTTGTAGCTTTTTGCAAGGGACTTTGCTCTGTATCAATAAGAATATTAATGTTTGTAATGTTAGTTTATGTTTTTATTTTTTTTATTTAGATAGACGTTCTCACTTCGATGATGGGTGTGGAACGAAGTTATTTATGTTATAATTGTTTATGTTGCTTCTTTTTATGTACCTACTGTGCAAATATTTCGACACAAATGTAATGTTTGTTATGAAATAAATAACTTGAACTTGAACTTTTGCATAAATCACGAAGGGGTAGAAATAATAGGGGTGTGTTAATTTTGTATGAAACTTCTTAGTATGGCGTCCGATTCGCTTTAACTTCAACTTTGCGGAAGTACAGTTTAAACAAATAATGGGGTTGGGGTTGTAAAGATAAGGTGTAGAAATTCTCTTCATAAAGTTAAAATTTAGCAGTTGAGTAGTTTATACATAGCAAATGATAGCTAAGAAAGGATTTTAGTAAATTCACATTTAATTTAAGGTGGGAAATGGGGGAATTGAATTTTGTATGAAACTTTTTATTGCTACTTCGATTTGGTTGAAACTTTGCAGAACCCGAATCTCTTCAAAGTTAGAGTGAACAGGCTTCTTCTGGGTAAGCTCACTCCATCGTCGACTCTGTCTCTGTCACCTCTGACCTAGACTAGAGTCAAGAGCAAACCCATCACAAATAAAAAAAAAGTTTTTGTAGTAACAAATGATTGAGGTCTGCATATTTATTTTTTCAAACTACTCTTAAAAGGCGGTGAAGTGTGGTACTATAGTTTATATGGGAAAATTACGAGTAACAGGGATACTTATGCGAAATGCACGCCGATTATGAAATGGGACGAGCCTCTATAGGTTTAATTAGGGGGAACTATAAGGGTTCCTTTTTGACTACGGAATCCTAATAAATAGACAAAGCTGTTGCCTTGTTGACTAGCGGCTTCGCTTGAAGATTGTTAATTGATATCCGTTAATCATGGGTACAATATTTTAGGACGCTGCTATATAATATATTGTTTATACTTCCATTTGTCGCTAAAACAATAGTTAACCATTCTGGGCCCTGGTCATACTTGAACGCCGTGGTTAAAACATGGCATTTCGAAATGCTCCCCTGCTACCCATGAGCTTTGTTAACAGTAATAGCAAAACTAAGTTTGATTGGAAATTGGAATTCTGGCATCTTTTGAATTGAAATGGTAGGTAAATCCCAATAATTATCCCCGTACGTATTCCCCTACGCTTTCCCCTTTTCACGTACTTGTTAATATAGTGGCATCTATAATATTTTGGCCCTTATTGTGTAATACTTAGAACCGTATGGAGAGTTTCCACGAACTCATCGTTGTATTCGTCCACGTGTTCCCTAGGCACTCGAAACGAATTTGGAGTTCAAGCTGAAAGCTCTCGGGATTTTAGATCTGGATCTGTGCTGGACGGAGCGTAGAATTCATCAGTCGAGACCTTGCCAGCATAATATTTAAGTTCAATGTGCATCTTACCATACGGTGATCACTTCCGGTTTTCACCGCGTTGATCAAAGAGACATCATCTTGCTTAATATTATAAATGCGAAAGTTCGGATGGATGGATATATGTTTGTATGTTTGTTACTCAATCACGCCAGAACGGCTAGACGGATCTGGATGAAATTGGCACAGAGATAGATTATAGTATGTACATAGGCAAAGGCTTTTTACCCCGGTTTAATGTTTCCTTGGGATGATAAAAATCTTTTCACGCGGGTGAAGCCGCTGGCAGAAGCTAGCTGAATATATGCCTCTTGGTCGACATGATGAAGTCTCATTTTTCGTTGCACCATCGGGATCTGGCAGGTCCACGTCTTGTACTTACGATTTCTGAAGAAGGAGTTCATCATATAGAGGTCCTGCTTCTCCATAAAACTGGGCAATAGGTGACCCCGGTAGTCCCACTCGCAGCATCATCGTCTCGTTTGCTCAGTTTCGCATTGAAGACCCCCATGACAACGGTCAAGTGAATTTTGTGACCAAGCATGGCTCTAGAAATATCCTCATAAATGGTCTCTACTTCGTCTTCGGGGTGTGCTGAGGTTAGGCGTACACCTGTGTGACCTTCAGCTAATATCTTGAGGATATTCTGAGTATAAGGTACGCCACCCTGATTGCCACATTCTCGATCTTCCCTACGTTACTCACAAGGGACTTGTGGACGATAAAACCCACACCACCCTGGGACTGCTGGTCACCCTCTCGTATGTAGAGCAAGTTACCGGATTTAAGGAGTATCGAGTACTCCCCCTCCCTTCGGACTTCAGATTACCCTGTACTTCATCGTAATCTGCTCAATTCTTCCTCGAGTTCGATGTAATTCTGATCGATGTGTGGGAGTGAACGCGTGTTAAATGTTGCCAGGGCCTGCCGTCGGTTTGAATTCTGATAGCCTGCTCTCGTCCGGAAATTCTTCGCAGCCCTTGCCACGCCATAGCCTAGACGGCTGCCACAGTCGAGTGTAAACGGGCTGCCGGGACCTAGGAGGCCGGCGGTTATGGGATGGCGAAATGGTCCGGCACCATGCGGAACTACCAAGTAACATCACGGAACACCGTACTTATCTCCATGTCACTGAGATATTCTGTATGAGAACCCAATCATTCCCACACAGAGAAACCTTGCGTCCCAGCAGTGAGATCGTTATGTATTTTGTTGCCATCCAGAAATAAATTACAATAAAATTTCTTTTCAGCCTAATTAAAACAGTGTGATAATGCGCCACTAATGTTCAACTAGAGATCACACAATAAATTTCACGAAATCTAACCATGTCAGGTTACCGGCCCATAGTATAATATTCTAGTCTAGGCTTGACATGCTTTCTCTAAACATTAGATAATCTTTATGAAACGAATATAAATATTAATGCAACGTAATACTTCTAGATTTTTTAAATAATTTTCGTGTTCCTAATTTAATATATTCGCATATTTTTGTAGGTAAACTTGATGTTCTAAGTCTGTTTAGTTAAAAATAGTTTTGAGAAAATGTAGAGCAGAGATGCTATAAACATGCCGAGGCTTACGGTATGGCTGGTCTTTGGCAGTTCAAGGTTTGAAAAGATATCCCTTTTTATCCGACTGCCGAAGGCGAGTTATGTGTTTATCAGTCTATGTATGAATGTTTGTTTGTTCCTATGTGGCGTTCTAGAGACCAAACACGTTGGCCGATTTTATTAGATTCATACGTCAATCGATTTGTCTTAACCCTACGAGTGTCACTGGCTACATTAAAATAAAATTGTAAAATAGATAAATGGCGGATTTTGGGCGCCATATTGTGGGACATTTTATTTTTTATTCCAGACCCATCGTGTGGGGTATCAAAACAAAGAGTTTTAAGAGGCGATTTCAAAAACATATCTCACTTATACGTTTAAATGTACCTAAACGTTTAGATTGCCTAGTGCGATAAGACCGCCCATTGTACACTTGTTATTGTGAACGTTTGTCCTGTATGTTTTTTTGTGGTGTACAATAAAGTATATAATAAATAAATTAATAATGAATATTAAAAAAAGATAACTTAAAAGTTATATATAAATCATCAACTGCCTAGCCTTTTTCCCAACTATATTGGGGTCGGCTTCCAGTCTTACCGGATTCAGCTAAGTACCAGTGTTTTACATGGATCGACTGCCTATCTGACCTCCACAACCCAGTAACTGGGTAACACGGTACCCCTTGGCAAGACTGGTGTCAGATCTCAAGCTTCTGACTACCTGTAACGGCTGTCAAAGATCTTCAAATGACAGCCGGGACCAACGGCTTAACGTGCTTTGCAAGGCACGGAGGAAGCTCGGTATGTTGAAATGGTCACCCATCCACTGACCGACCTCGTCAAGCGTTGCTTAACCTTGATGATCGACCCGTGCGGCTGTTATTATTAAGCCACGAGCTCCTCTATAAATTATAAATAAATAAAATAATTAAAAAAAACAAAAAAACCAGCATGATTTTCTTCTTGTTTACATCTTTTTAGTTCGCTTATTAAGCAGTCGGGAGACCGCGAATCAAAAATATAAGGTGGAACACCCGCAGGTTAGTTAGAGCGTCGATCTTTGCTGGATGACTGGTAGCAACAGGATGAGAGTTATTCAGAATCGATGGTGGGAGATTAGAGATACCTATCATATCCAGCAGTTAAATGCTGTAGGCTGATAATGATGACTCACTTGAATACATCTGAACCAAGGGATTAGGTACTATAAACTGGAGTCAGTCTGTCTGCGCAACACGAGAAAAGAAGTTCGTAAATATGCATGGAATTTACCAACAATTCAAATGCACACAAAATACAGACATTTGTCACAAGTTCGAATGGTCATAATGATTTTAAAGCGGAGCTTATTGAAAATTCAAATTATATAATAATATATATATTGATAGTGAAACAAAATAAATGACTTAAGACAACCCATTTTAATTACCCACAGTAGTTTTGTTCAAGTCAAGGTTAATTCCCCAATTTCTCGAACTGTGCTTATTGATTTCCTGGATTCTATCCAACAAAGAATCAATTTGCAGATGAATGGACAGTTTTTATTGGCATGTCATAACTACTGGATTTATGAAAGTGTTGTTATCTTTTGTTTTATATTTTAGATTCAATTTTTACTTTGTTTATTTTAATATGTTTGTATACTATATTTTTTTTATTTCAGTTACTGTAATTGGTTCCTAACCGATATAATTAATTAAATCAATAAAGATTTTGTTAGGTGATGGCTAAGTATCGTCGTTCATTGATGCATCATCATTATCATCTGCATCCCGATTTCGTTCACTGCACTCCAATCATAGACCTCTCTTTATTTGTGGCATTCTGCACGCTCCTGCGGCTTCTGGCTTCTGAAATCTAATGAGAAAAGCCCTTTCTTACGGTTTAAATTAGTGTATAACCGCCTTCGACTGTTTTGCTTTGGTCGGTCATATTTATTTATGCTTAACGATAAATAAATCTAAAAGTAAACCAGTTATGTGCAAGTTAACAATATAAATGTTGTGAGATTTTCACTAGATAATGGAGGCGTTATATTCATCATCATCATTATCATCATATCAGCTGAAAGACGCGACATAGGCCTCCCACAAGCGTCGCCACTTTGACCGGTACCGTGCGTCTCGC
Source organism: Orthosia incerta (assembly GCA_948252205.1). NCBI lineage: Eukaryota > Metazoa > Arthropoda > Insecta > Lepidoptera > Noctuidae > Orthosia > Orthosia incerta. Next base: position 27,018,340 of record OX411746.1, read on the forward strand.
AACCAGCGGATCCCCGCAACCTTCACCAGGTCATCGATCCACCTGGTGGGAGGCCTTCCAACGCAGCTTCTTCCGGTTCGCGGTCGCCACTCCAGAACGCTTCTGCACCATCGGCCATCCGTTCTGCGAGCAATATGCCCTGCCCACTGCCACTTAAGTTTGGCAATTCTTCGGGCGATGTCGGTAACCCAATCTTTTATATATTAGTCTATGCGGTAAACCTGGTTCTCTTGCGGATCTCTACAATTCTAATTCGATCACGCGAGGAAACGCCGAGCTCTCCTTTGCCCTTTGAGTGACTGTAGCTTTCTGATGAGGCCCATTGTAAGCGACCACGTCTCAGAGCCATATGTCAGCACTGGCAACACACTCTGGTCATAGACTTTCGTCTTGAGACACTGTGGTAAGGTGGACGTGAAGATACCGCGCAACTTCCCGAACGCTGCCCAACCGAGTCGGATTCGACGCTTGACCTCTTTCTCGAAGTTGGCCCTACCCAACTGGGTCGTTTGTCCCAGGTAAACATAGTCGCCAACAACTTCGAGTGTAGAATCTCCGACCTTGATAGAAGTGGGTGTAACATGGGCATTCAACATCACCTTGATTTTGTCCATGTTCATTCTAAGACCCACTCTTTCGGAAGCTCTACTGAGGTCATCGAGCATTGTACTGAGGTCCTCCATGGTCTCAGCCATAACCATTACATCGTCGGCAAGCCGAAGGTGAGTGATGTACTCGCCATTGACGTTGATGCCTAGCCCTCTCCAGTCTCCAGTTGAAGACATCCTCCAGTGCAGCGGTAAACAGCTTCGGAGATATGACGTCTCCCTGTCTCACACCTCGCTGCAGAAGGACTGGTTCCGAGGTCTGATCCTGAAGTCGAACTGACATGGTGGCGTTTTTGTACAAACACTTCAACACTACGATGTACTGGTAGTCAATTTGGCACCATTGGAGAGACTGCAGTACAGCCCAAGTCTCGGCGTTATATTTACAAGTATAAATTAAAATTTAAAAGCCCCCGGCGCAAATACGTCTTTAATCTAAATGATTTGTCTAGTAGTAAACACGCTTCGATCGACAATCCATCGACAATCCATCGACAATCCATCGAAATACGTAATACGATTATAACACGATATCACGATATCTTGCGAAAATACCTCGATACAAAGAGTTAAATGTGCATAACTTTTAAATTTTAGCTAAGAATACCGACAGTATTCATAACATCACCTTGCAAACAAAACAAACTAAGTTAAAATCGGCTCTTCCGTTTAGGAGTTATGATGCCACAGAAAGGTACATAAAAATGATACACAAAGACACAGGTACACTCCTCTTTTTATATCGTAGGTTGACAAGGTTTTTTTTTAAATCCCCGATCCTTTTTATTTCATGCTACATAATTTATCAAGAGGACAAAGGTGGCACGTGCTTTACTTTGTGTAAATTATTTCATCACCACTGCTCTCAAAACGGTGAGGGAAAACATCGTGAGGCAACCGCCATAACCTAGAACCAACAATTTTTAAGACATGTGACATCCATCAACCCGCACTGGGCCTGTATCCCAGCAGTGTGAACATTAAAAGTCTGATGATGATGATGACATAATTTATTTAGTAGACACGCTTCGATCGACAATCTATTAAACACGTAATTTTGACACGATATCTTGCGAAAACACCCCGGTTCAAACAGTAAAACGCACGCGAACGACAATATTGATTTTCATCAAACATAGCTTAAAACACGCTCGATAAAATCATCTTTTAAACGAAAATAAAATCAAAATCAGTTCATCCATTTAGGAGCTATGTTGCCACAGACAGATACAAAAAATAGGACGCACGGTTGACGCAGTGGTTGAGCGATTGACTGCTGCGCTGCGTGTCGCGGGTTCGATTCCCGCACGGAACAAATATTTGTATGACCTACAGATAGTTGTTCCAGCTCAGGGCGTTTGTGTGTGTGAGTTTATATGCTTGTAAACGCACCCACGATAAAGGAAGAAATTCCTAGTGTGGGGCAACGTTCTTATTTATGTGAAAAGAAAAGAAAAAATGTATTAGTGTTGTTAAAATTACGTCTTTAAAACAATCAAAAGAAAAAATAATGTGTGGCCAGACTGCTGGACATTTAAAAAATCCTACAATAACTAATGCACAGTCAACTGCACGACCACAGAACAAAAAAAAAGCCTACTACAATAGAAGTCGCAAGTGGGCGGGGCCCGCGTACCCCGAGTTTTGCACAGTTTCGCATATGTTTCCTTCCGCGCACACACTACGCACATCAGTCTTGATTCAACCATCACGGTGACAAAAACTTGAAAAAAAATACAAAAATGCCTTATTGTGCTGTTTTAGAATGTAAACACGATAGCAGAACCAAAAATGTATCAAATGTAGGTATATCTTACCATCGGCAAGTCTTAATTTATTTTATTTCGATAAAAATGTAAAAACAATATTTTATTAAACAAGACAAGTAAAAGTTGATTTTATGATGTTAAATTTAAGGTCTACTTTCTTTAAAACTCAAACATTGTTCTCGAAGATTCTAACTATGCACATGTCACATTCAGCTACTCAATTAGAGATTACCAATATCGATAATGACTTATCGATACTTTAAACTTACAATATTCGAAAAAATCTTCTTACGCGCGAAAAACATAACCCTTTCCTTGCAGCCGTGTAAAAATCAACAAAGTGTAATAATAATAACACATGAACATAGAACCTCCTTCTTTTTTTAAGTCAGCTAAAAAGTGGCTTATGTGTTAGTCTGAAATTTAAGATCTACTGGTGTATAGACCTAAATTTCATCAGTTCATTAAGGAGTTAGTCAAGCTAATCATAATAATAGTGTAGCCGCAGGCGAAAGCGTAAGCTTCCCATATCAGTAGGACGTATTGCATTTGTAGTGTAGTCTATCGCATCATCATCATCAATCCATACATATAATAAATCTGTAGAAAAGAATTTTGTGAACATCGAAAATATTTCCAAAAAAAATAGCCAGTGTGTTAAAGGATAACCAACAGAACCTATTTCCGGTATTTTTGCCTGTTTGTCTGTTTATTTGTGCACGCATCACGTGAAATGTACGAACCAATGTAAATAACTTTTATACATAAACATTGTGCGTAACTTGAAGAATTACTTAGTTTTTGTGTCATCGCAATCGGTTCACTCTATCAAAAGTTAGATGAATTTAAAGTGTTCAAGAAGTAAAATAATTATCACAACACACGCAATTCAGATACTCGGAGAGTTGAACTCGATATTCGATAGATGGCGTTGTGAATTTAAAGTCATTTTCTGAATCACGGTGTTAAGATTCTCCGCGAAAGATTGATAACTATAGAAACAAATATGGTCGGTAGGTAATTAGGGTAGGCAGGAAGGTAAGTAGGGTAGGGTTGGCAAACAGATGACGGGAGCGAAGCCGCGGGCACAGCTAGTAATTAATAATAGTACACCAAAGACTACCTACAGTACTGTCTTTCCTTACATTTTTAAAATCCATGCAAAGGTTGTCTTGAAAAGATCGCTTTTAGCGATAAGACCGCCCATTGTGCCACCCAGTGTAATGTTTTCTTCGTCTATACTTTCTGTAACTTATATGGTGTACATAATAAAGAGTATTGTATTCTACAATTCTATTGATAGAACAAAAACACCACATACAAAGATACGCCCATTTTTGTATCAATAGAATCATTTTCAAAATGGGATCAGTAGTTTACTATAAAATATCTTAATTATACTTTCTATAAATCGTTAGTATTGGAATAAATTTATTTTATATACAACTTGATTACAAACATAATAATATTTATCGACTCTAGTTATTGGGCGCACGGTTCGCGCAGTGGTTGAGCGATTGACTGCTGTGCTGCGTGTCGCGGGTTCGATTCCCGCACGGAACAAATATTTGTATGATCTACAAATAGTTGTTCCGGCTCTGGGTGTTTGTGTATGTGAAATTATATGTTTGTAAACGCACCCACGATACAGGAGAAATTCCTAGTGTGGGGCAACGTTTTTTTTTTAAACTAAACTGTATTTTGTTTGAAAATAAAACGGAATGTCGATAATAAGTCAACGACCGTGGTACATTACTACAGGAGGCCGAGTAGTAATGACCTCATTTCGCAAATATAAATCTTATCGGTAACGAAATACGGCTTTAAATTAAATGAATTTATTATAGTGACATCTAGCGGCGGGTAGCGTAACTTGCTTATTAAACTATTCCGTGTGCGCTTTAAACGAAAAAAATAATAAATACTCAAAAATAGTAGACAGTAAACCAACTCTATTGTCATAAAGCTGTGGTTTATTTTCAAATAAGCGACGACTGACATATTTTCTACTTTCATCTAAAAATTAAACTACTAATCACACCAAAGATTTCTTAGTGTTATGAAATACAATTAATCTGTATATGTGTGAGTTTGGGTACGCTGGTTCCGATACTAATAAAGCTATATGCGATTTCTACTGTCTTCTCTGTTCTGTGTGCACGCCTATAGGTACACTTGAACCGAGAGCTGGTCTAGTGTAGACCCGAGTTATATCAGAATAAGAGGCCAGTTTATACTAGTCTTATTACCTCTGACGTGTGACCGAAGGCAAGATATACATAGTTAGCCTCAGCACTTTATCTAAAGGGAGAGGTGTCTTTCACACATTGACGCTTTTATGCATCGCAAACACTTTACTCATAAAAGCAATGTGTGCAACTAAATGTACCTACTGCACTGATGTTTGTTTTAAATACGGTTTACTGGAAATGAGGTCAATGTTGCTGACTTTGTTTGATTTCTAATTGCTTAGGTATTAGCCGTTTTGCTAAAAATATTTCGCTCTAGTACTCGTTTAAGAACATTTCTAAACTTATTTCGTATTTTTGGATGTCAAATATCGATAAACAGTGTTCCGATGAGCTTATGGCTAATAATAACAGCCTCACGGGTCATCTTTAAGCTTAAGGGTACACTAGTCGACGGTACGAACTATTTTGTTCGCGGGGCTAAAATGCATTTTATATCAACCGACAACACGTGCGGCAGAGATAGATGCTGTGATGAGCATTAGGAAGCTAGTTCGCGTACGAATACACACTTTTGCAAATTTGTAGCGAAATGGATAATGATTTAAGACGAAACCGAGCGCGCGAAATTTTATAAACAGACCTGTGGCAGGCTAGATGTCATCACAAAAAACTACTAAATCTGTACAAAATAAAATTAAATGCATTGTTGAACTACTAATCTATCCCTGTATGGAGGCCGTTTTGCAATTTTCCGTCTTCTTATGGTATTTATTCGTGCCCAAAAATGCGTTAAAATTAGTGTCGAAATGTGGAACTTTCGACGCTCATAACTTTCAAATATTTCCTTTTTTTATTTATTTATTTATTTAAAACTTCATGCAACATACAAGGTACATAGGCGGAGCCTAAGGCATTCTCTACCAGTCAACCAAGGGTGGTGGAGAGATAACATGGCAGGTGCATAAAAATGAAATAATTATTGAAATAAAATTGAATAACAATATATATATTGTAGCTAAAATAAACATAAATATATATTTACTATAATAAATACCTTTATATATATATATACATATATAAATTACTACTACACGAACTATTTTGGTCGCGAGGTGAAAATGCATGCCATCTCATCCGACAACACGTGCGAAAGATATAGATGCTGTGATGAGCAGTAAGAAGCTATTTTGCGTACGAATTAGCATTTTTGCAAATTTGTATCGTAATGTATGATGATTTAGGACGAAAACGAGCGCGCGAAATTTTATAAACGGATCTTTGGGAGTCTAGATATCATGAAAAATTTACTAAATGTATATTTTCCAAATAACATTATTTGCATTGTTGAATTACTAATCTATTCCTGTATGGAGACCGTTTTGCAATTTTCCTATTTCATGGTATTTATTGCCGCCTTGCTGCGTTAAAATTTGTGTTGAAATACGGAACTTTCGACGCTCATAACTTTTGTTTCCATACAGGGCTAGATAATGATGAGACAAATTGATATATTTTTTTACTTTGAACGTACATCGTCAAACAGTGGAGAGTAATCGTCAGACTACGTTCGTATGAAAGAATGATTGACTAGTGTAACCTTAAACGAGCTTTTTGAACTGAAATTTACTAAATGTTATATCACTTGTCAATAAGATCAAATACGATGGTGTTGTATAACCTATTTGTCTTCGTAGAAATATGTGGGAGCCAAGTGGATTTCCATTTTAGTTCAGATTTCTCTTCCTATATCCAATTCAGGAGTTTAGAGGTAAAAATTCAAGTAAAAGACTTATTCAAAATATATTATTTGTAAAATTATCGAGGTATATTACACACAATTATTATAACTAATCTAAGTTCAATGCTATTATAAAATTAGCGCGTTTTCATTAATCTCTCGTCAGCAGCAATCTCTGGAGTGCCATTCTTCTCCACTTCTTTATTCTTCTTAGATTTGTTCTGGTAGCTACTGATATAGAAGTTCATGAAGAGGCCAAAGAAGGAGCAGATGAGAAACATGCAGAAGTTATGGAAGAAGCTGGGGATGGGGCATGGAGACAGCTTCTGTTGGTAATGGAGGTGGGAGACCACTAGGACGAACTGGATCTGAAAAATAGAGAAAATATATTTTAATCTTACTTATATACTAACGCATTGAGAAAGCGTGGTGGTCAATGCTCGTGCCTTCTCTGTATGAGAAGATGACTTTGCCCTGCAGTGGGCCAGCTATAGGCTGGTATTATTATTATTAATATTTATATACTAATCTTAATGTTACTAATATTATAAATGCGAAAGTTTGGGTGTATGATTGTTACTCAATCACGCTTGAACGGTTGAACGGATCTTGATGAAATTTGGCACAGAAATAGATTATAGTCTGAAATAGCACATAGTTGACTTTCACGCGGGTGAAGCCGCTGGCAGAAGCTAGTATTATAAATGCGAATGTTTGGATAGATTGATGTCTGTTTGTTACTAAATCACGCCAGAACGGCTCAAGGGATCTGGCTGGGATTTGACACGGAGATAGATTATAGTCTGCGATAGCACATAGGCTTTTTAGGCTTTTTTACCACGGTTTAATGTTTCCTTGGGCGGATAAAACACTTTTCAAACGGGCGAGGCCGCTGGTTGATTACAAATTTATTTAGACAGAGTCTTTTGACTGCCAGCAGTATGCTTTTATCATTGATTTGATACCCTAGCTTGCCCGCTTTAATAGAAGAAAGAGAGACAGAAACTAGGCGTTGTTATCTTAACCTTAATTCTGTGCTAGGTCATCTGTCATACAATTGCAGTATTTCTTTACTAACGAACTGAGACAAATGATTTAACGCTGGCATTTGATACGGTCAGACAGATTTGTAACTCGATGTGTGTTGAAGATGTCATGCTATTACTAAATAATTGAAATACTGTGAGAAAATCATGCAGCCGATACAAACTTTTGTTATATTGCTACAGTAACTGTTATTTAATGGAATTGTTCACGCAGGTCACATTGCATCTCAAATGTTAATAAAACTAAAAATAAGACTTCATGCAGCATACTGATTATGCTTTTATCAAGAATCTTTTTATTTTTCAGACTCTTTTTTCTCACTGCAGGGGCAAAATCTCCCACGATTTTATTTTTCAACTAAACTGGATGATGAATAATACAGGCCAAATCTGAATCTCGTGAAACCATAGTGAATTTATTTTTTATACTAGCTGTGCCCGCGGCTTCGCTCCCGTCATCTGTTTGCCAACCCTACCTTACTTACCTTCCTGCCTACCCTACTTACCTACCGACCATATTTGTTTCTATAGTCATCAATCTTTCGCGGAGAATCTTAACACCGTGATTTGAATGACTTCAAATGCACACCGCCATCTATCGAATATCGAGTTCAACTGTCCGAGTATCTGAATTGCGTGTGTTGTGATAATTTTACTTCTTGAACACTTTAAATTCATCTAACTTTTGATAAAGTGAACCGATTGTGATGAAACAAAAACTAACGAAATTCTTCTAGTTACGCACATACATTTCACGTGATGCGTGCACAAATAAACAGACAAACAGACAAAAAATCCAAAAATGCCGGAAATGGGTTATGTTGGTTATCCTTTAACACCCCGGCTATTTTTTTGGAAATATTTTCGATGTAAAAAAAATATTTTGTACAGATTTATTATATGTATTGATTGATGATCATCCTTTAACACACTGGCTATTTTTTTTGGCAATATTTTCGATGTACAAAAAATACTTTTCTACAGATTTATTATATGTATAGATGATGATGATGATGATAAAACGCTGCCCACGTTGGTTAAATCCAACACAAAGAAGGAAAACAAAACAAGCACACTCACCAGCTGAACTTTAGTCAAGTGCTTCTTCCACCAAATATACTTCGCGTACTTCGGCCCCAAAGACGATATCCCATAGTACGCATACATCAGCACATGAACCAGACTGTTCAACATGCCAACGACCACGAAGTTATCCGTAGGATGGTACACGAAATGCAACCACGTCCAAGTCACCATGGACGTATGGTGGTAGAGATGAAGGAAAGTGATCTGGTTATCTTTCTTGCGAAGGACAAAGAATATTGTGTCCATTAGGTCTAAGTGCTTCGCTAAAAAGTATGGGTAGATTTCGTCGACCACCTGGAAATATTAAGTAAGCAAGTAATAACTTATTTTGTAAAAGGACTAGTATAGATTACATCAGTGTTGAAAATGGACATGGCTATAACACATAATTATTATGACCAGATATCTTCTTTCAAACTAAGGAAATACTGTTTCTTAAAGAGATAAAGATATATAATATTTATTTGCTCAAACACGGGAACTCAACAAGAATAAACAAAACGTGCATGCAGGATAACATAAAAAAAATACAATAAGTTCGGACATGGTCGCCACATACTAATGGCGTGCAAATATTAGTTAAAAAAAAGAAAAAAAGGTTCTATTGAAGAAGACTGTTTGTTTTGATAAATTAAATATTTTTATACTTTGTGTTTTTTGACATTATTAATGTTTTGATGATGTTGGTAATAACAATAGTGTAATAATACCTACCCCTTGTAAATCATCGCCTTTTGGACATCTCGTTGTTATTATATTAAATCTATAGATGTATCTTAGATACTGAAACAAAATGAAAAGGCATTAATATATTATTAGATTATTCTTTTTCAGTACTACATAAACAAAAACAAGAAAAATATCCACGAAAACGAAGTCTGAAACGCCAATGAACAGATCGATTTATATAATTGACTTGAATCCAAGTTGTTGAGTTGTTGTTCGGCAAGTCCTTCAGTTTCTTTAGATATTTAAATTCATATTTATAACACTTCAAACCAGATCTTGCAGGCAGAACAGGTTTAAGATATTTTTAGGGTTCCTTTTCTCAAAAGGTAAAAAAGAACCCTTATAAGATCACTTTCTTGTCCGTCTGGTCCTTATGTCAACACCGATTTTATTAGGAACGGGTGGACCTAGCAAGTTGAAATTTATACCAGATACTGAGGTCTATAGTCCCTATTATTTGTATAAAAAACCAGGTCCTGAGTCAACACGATAAAAAGATATAAGCAAATTTAGATTTTCGCGAAAACTTGTAAGTACCAAAATTTACCTTAATTTTCAACTTTTTAATTTTTAGGAATTTTCCCTTTACTTGTGCTGTAAGACCTTGCTTTTAACCAAAATTGACAATTCTAGGTCAACCGGAGGTACCCTATAGGTTTTGGTCGAAAACCTATGGTAGTACCCGTTGGCCTAGAATCACGAAATTTGGCAAAAATTAAGGTCTTACAGCACAAATAAAGGAAAAATTACAAAAAATAAATTAATGTTGAAAAATAAGCTTTAAAACTTAGCCACAAATAAAAATGATACCCTTTTTACTATGGGGGCGTAATGGGTAGGTACGGTAACCTCGGCGCACGAGTTCAACTCGCACTTGGCCGGTATTTTTTATATTATTGCAGAAAAAAATGTGACTCTTAGGTAGTGCATGATGACGGAGAACTGTTTATTGACCGCGTTCGATGTAGATTGGTCATCGATAAATTAAGTTACAACAATTCTTAAGTAATGAGAGAAGATGCGCTTTATATTTTAATTTTGTATTAAATTACGTATAAAGTACTTAGTGACATAGCTGTTGTATACAAATGACCTAATTAGAATATAGTTAATTACTTAATATTCCTCCTGTATCAAGAGTAAACTTACATGACAATAGCGATGGGCTTATTTCTTTGCTCATTAGACTAAGTAAAGTGAGGTTTAAATTGTTTTACGCATAACGGTAGCTACAGTGATGTTTCTTTTATCCAACTGCCCAAAAAGGAGGAGGTTCAATGTTCAACTGTATGTATGTTTCAACTGTGAACTAATTTCGAAAATTCTTTTTGAGGGTATACTCCTGAGGTGGTTCCAATGTCACCAAGTCAGAATCTGATGACGGCATCCCATGGCAATCGAGGGAACTGCTCAAATATTATAGGCATACATATAGCGATTTTGGTATTTTCATCAACAATGCAATTTGCACTCAGAAAGTACCATTTGGTGAAGTAGAACTAATGAAGAAGACCACAGATGGCCACTGCAATTTCTAAAGATAAAAACAGGTATCTCGAATTATTAACTGACTATAATGAAGCCAATACTTATAAATAAATCGTACTGATGAAAATGGTACCATCAAAATGATCTGATGATGAAGCCAGAAGGTAGTCACCGGAACTCTAAAATAAAACAATTTATCCTTGTCGTGTTTGGGCTTATTGGAATCGTCATGAGATGTACATTGGCTATAAATGATTTTCATGGAAAATTGTGGTAGGAACCAAAAACTAAAAAAAAAATTACAATAAAATTAAACAGACTTCTAAAAAAACTACAAAGCGAAAAATAACTTTCTCTTTTGAATTCGTAGTGTCCGACCGAAAGTTCGGTTTCGGTTTCGGTCGAGTTTCGGCAAAAAAAATAGTTTCGGTTAAGTTTATATTTCGGCGGCAAAACTGCCGAAACTACGACCGAAACCGAAACTGCATTCGGGAGTTTTTGAGCTGTGATCGGTCATGTTCGGCGCGTTAAATTCCATCCAAGCGAGTAAGTGACGAAGACATTTTGCTGCGTCCACGTGCCTAATCATGTCTTGACTGGCCTGTGTTTGCTGTGAATTTTGTTTGTTGTGAGTTTTTTTGTGATTTATTTTGAATTCGGTAATTTTTATTACATGATATAGCATTAGAGTCGGTAGTAAACATCAACAAAAAATCGAAGACTGCATAGCTATGTGATTTGAAGACAAAGTAACTTTTTAACAAAAAAATCAAACCGGCTTGCAAAACAAAATACTACAAAGCGAAAAATAACTTTCTTTTCCGATGTCTGTGTCTTTGCCCATTGAGGTTGGTTTGTTTATTTTTTTAAAGGTTTTTTAACCCATTTTAGTTTTGGTAGGAACCTCCAATTACTATGCAAATCATTTATAGCCAAAGTACACCTAATAACGAACACAATAAGTCCAATCACGACTAGGATACATTGTTTAATTTAGGAGTTCCAGTGCCTATCTACTGGCTTTATCATCAGATCAGTTCGATGGTACCATTTTCATCAGTAGGTACCATTTATTTAAAAAAAATTGGTTCATCACAGTCTGTTAACTATTCGAGAGAACTTATATTCGTGACCTAGGCATTAAGGAGTTCCAGTGGCCATCTGTGGTCTTCTTCATCAGTTTCACTTCACCAAATGATCTGGTGTCTACCATCCGGCTTCATCATTAGATCATTTTGATGGTACCATTTTCATCGGTACCATTTATTTATAAGTATTTGCTTTATCATAGTCAGTTAATAATTCGAGATACCTATCTTAATCTTTAGAAATTGCAGTGGCCATCTGTGGTCTTCTTCATCAGTTCTACTTCACCAAATGGTACTTTCTGAGTGCAAATTGCATTGTTGATGAAAATACCAAAATCGCTATATGTATGCCTATAATATTTGAGGAGTATCCTCGATTTCTCTAGGATCCCATCATCAGATCCTCACCCGATGACTATGGGACCACCTAGGAAGGAACCCTTTCAAACAAAAGAAGAATTTTCCGAATCGGTCCACGCCTCTGAGTAATCAGGGAATATAGTACTTCTCCTTTTATGAAGTCAGTTAAAAATAAAGACTGACTGATTATAATAACGTTTTCTTTATTTTTCTCTTAAAACATAATCCTTGTAAGGAAATTTCGGTTTCGGTTTCGGCCGAAACTGAGAATGTTGCCGAAATTCAGTTTCGGTTTCGGTCATAAGAACCAGTTTCGGTCGGACACTAGAATTCGGTGTCAAAAAACGAAAGTAATTTTTCCCTTTTAGTATTTTTTTTGGAAGTTGGTTTAATAATTTTTTTTTAAAGTTTTTGTTGACTAATGAATCTGTGGATATGTAAACAGTTGTATAAAGCTGGCTTAATTAATAATAATAGTCCTCCAGACCGAAATTCTGCCACGGCGACCAACTTCAGCGGAGACTAGCCAAAACCAGTGCGGGTGCACTCCCTGTACTCTCGCTATCATAGTCGGATGGGGCGGCAATCCAACACGATCAGAGAGAACTCAGGCGTAGGACCATCGCCAACTTTCAAACTCCGGGCTGAGAAATTTCTAATGGAAATACCCAAACTTATAACTAACCTCATGTTAAGAACAAAACTAACCTAAATCTTTTTAAATTAATTAATTTAAGCCGTTTACTGTACATGCGGTGTTAGCTTTTATTAAGTGATTCTTACACTTGCAAATGTATATATGTCAATCGCAATGCAATTTTCATGTGTAAAAAATTGTTGGCTAACCTAATAAATAAATAAAAATAAATAACATTTTGTTCGACCTAGGAATCGAACCCGACACCTCCAATGAGGCAGCTTGAATATAATAGAATCTATTAAACAATGCTGAATAAAGTTCAGGAAATAAAGTAAACATTATTGACAGCCCAGCCAAATACGCCTACACTAAAAATAACAGCAACAAGTACCACTTACGATGAATACTAGGTACGCAGAGAAGGCAACCTGGAACGCGTTATACGCCAGCATTAAATTCTTCAGTTGGTATGGTTCTCTCTTCTTCATGTAAGAGGGCAAGATCTTTACGACCAGTACCAAATATATTACTAGAACTAGGGCTATCGCTATCGAAGTTTCTTGTAATGGCCATGTTGGTATTGATACTGGAAAATAAAAATATTTACCTAAGCGCAAAACAACAATATTTTTTTCATTGCAGGTGTATTTTTGCTTCTAAGTTAGGGGTTTTAGTTGAGTAATTCAATAATAGCAATTAATTGTTTAATCAACTCATCGTTGAGTTAGACTCAGAATGCGTCCTCGCGTAACCAAGGACTGGATTTTGTGAAATATGACATAAGATCTAAATTGGTAATTATATACAAAATTTGAGAATAGTTGAGTCAAAATTTGAGTTTATCGACAAATTCAAAGTTGAAAAAAGTAAATTCAAAGCTTGGTTTAACATTACCTCTTTAGGCAATATGTAATAGTCATTCACATGATAACTACTGAATAAGACATGAAATATAAAAAATATAGACAATCAAAACTGCTTACTAAACTGTAACTGATATTAATAATACTTGTACCAGCAGAACATTGGCAGTTAAACTGGATCACAAAAATAATTTGCATAAGGAAACAAAGAGTCATTAGTCATTACATATTAACAATGGAAATTATTGGTCAAAAGTGAATTAACAACGAATATATTTTGGATAGGAGGCCTTTTTCTTTTCGTCAGTGTTTTCTTTTGTTATTACGAACTCTGTCTGAAATAAAGGATCCTTAGGTACATTTTTAAATTTATTTAATTGAGTTTTATTATGAGCGTTTCAGTGAAAATTTTAAAGTTAATAAATAACCTGTATTTAATAAACTCATCTATTTTTTCATATTTATGTACTGATTCATCGTATAGGAATACTAATTAAACTACTGCCATTAAAATTAATTTTAAATCACTTACAATTTGCGTTGTTTATACCAACATCCTCCACGATATGTTCCAATCTTGCATCCATTTTGATATCAAAACGAATTTCACGTATTTTATTTACCTCTCCTCCTTACTCCATATCACGTTTAGCTATATCACGATTAACACTGCAAGTGAAGATATCAAAAGAAATGGAAATAAAGAAATATATGACAACTAAATGTATTCAGTTATAAACTGGTGCAATATATCGTCCCTATTGTATTCAAATAGCGTTCTATTTTATTTTCAGTATATAAAAATGAATGGACTGTTTTTTACAGTATCACTAAAAACAATATAAAGGACAGTAATAATTTTGAAATTTATTGGTAGATTAATATTAAACCATATCGTACCGTATAGTCCGTTCGATGTCACACTTGCTTTTCTTAGGACGTTGTAAATAAACTATATCTCGTAGAACAATCACACTTGGTGAATAGTTAATACGAGTATGATACCACGAGGCCATCGTAGGTATTCCATTTGTTTAATTTTTAGAAGGTAAAGACCTTTGTTAACCACAATCAGAATGTTATGCTTACTTTTAATAGTATAATAATCTATTCCTTGGTAAACCTATTGTTTTCAAAGAGGCATATGCATTTCCTGTGAGTTCTTATCACAGCAATATACCACAACTATTTGCTATAAATTCTCCTTCTGTCTACAATTCTACTTTGATCCAATCCCATTTCCCTTATTTTTTTTATATTTAAAATAAGCTCGCGCTATCTCACCACTATCTATATATAGACCACTATCTCACCTGATGGTAAGCGATAATAATGTAGTCGATGGTGAAGCACGCTTGCCCAGAAGGAACCTATTCACTCTTGACTTAAAGTTACATTCAACTAGTTTACTTTAAGTGCCAAATCTTAACACCGATTGCCAGCTATGTTGTGTAAACATACAAATACCAAAGTGGTCTTATGCTGACTGCTTCACATATCATAAGTAATAAATTGTAGTTCTAAAAACTAAAAAACACGCTTTAATGGTAAGGATAATGGGACAAACTGTTTAAATTATTGCATTGTCATCGGTCCATGATAAGTGTGCAAAGTTTCAAATCAATCCAACGTTTTGAAGTGGGTGAAAATCACGTTCAAAGATTCCGTTACATTGATACATTGTTACATAGATACATACATACCAAGCTAATAAAAGCGTGTTAAAAATACGCATTTTTATGCAACTTTAATGTAGTGGAAATATTTCTTAATACATGGTTTGAAACCAAAATAGACGTGATCACTTAACAAAGTATAATTTGAAGATTCTAAGGGATCTTAGGAAAATATTGATGGAATGTGTAAATAATTATCTGAAAGACAAGTAGGGGAGAATGAAATCACGATAGTTCACGGGGAAGAATGGAAAAAGAAAACATATTGCGCCAACTCCAAGTTACAAGGGACATAGTTATAGGCCAATGTAAGGATAATGATATCCATAAATAATAGGATTGTATAATGCAGGCGATTATCGGTGTAAATTAGGTCTTAAAGACGAAGCCGGTGAAAGGGCAAGTATCAAGAGTAAAACTAGCAGCAAAAACACACAAGAACTTCCAGAGGAAAACGTTAGTGATAAACACAATAGTAATTCCAAAGAAAGTATGTATCAAGTACAAGTAAATGAGTCCGTATTTTAATGATATGAGAAACAGTATAGGGAACGCAATTTTATGCTGTTACACATGCATGAAGTCACTTCCCTGTTTGGTAATTTAGAATTTATTTCCGGGTTCTGTTCCGATTAATAAAAATAAGTATAAATAATCAACTTAAACACTGGTTTGCTCAGTTTCTAAAGAAAAGAATAGATTTTTGCCATAGGACGGAAGGTATGTGGATCAGAAATTTTAATAAAATTCTGTACTCCCGATGTCCACCGTATACTACTCTATAGAAGGATCAGAAGGAGAACAACAACAAAAGTTAAATAATTATTACTGCAACAAAACCAATCCTCTCAGTTCAATCCAGCAATCCAGCTGACTTGACATGACACTTCAAAAAAGTAAAAAGAAATAAATAGAATGTTCTGTAGGTGCAAGAAAAGAGGTTACACAGAATTAATAAAACCTTTAAAAAACATATGACACTTGTCATCGTAATCAACTCACCGGCTAAGCGGCTGCTACAAAGTTGGGCATCCTAGCAAAGCCAAGGTAACTTCACACTAGAATAGCTGCCCGACATTATCAAGCGCAGGCAATGTATGAAATATTGATGTCATCTCTGGGACGAATCTATCAAATAACAGCTTCATGCGCTTAAGTTGATTGCGAGTCAAGAGGGTCATCGGCAATAGTCGATCGAGTCAAAGTTTTTTATCAGTTTTTCAGGAATTAAGCGCTGAAATTGCACAATTTCATTCCGCCAAGCCCGTTCCATCATCGGACTACAAGACGTATGGCGGTGCGCCATCGGTACATGGTGATCATTCCACCTTTAATTTATTTCAGAATATTTTGCCGCTGATACGATTAGTTTAACGAAAAATGGGACCTTGTTGATCACATATAAATAAATCTATGCCAGCAGTCTTGCTGGCGATAAGTGCGCCAGTACCATTCTGCCATCATTACAATAAGTGCAATAATAAGGTTTGAGCAACTTTCGAGAAAAACGTGCGAAAAGTTTTATTTTTGGTTTTGTTTAAATATCTCCACCATTAGACATTCTACCAACATGAAACTTTTACTGGATTATGAATAAGCTCAAACAAACTATTACTTAGTGGATAATGTTTAAATATATCACTGCTTATAAACTAAAGTGACATAAAACGAAAATAAGATTTTTTCAGGAGAGCTAATTCAAAATTTTCATATAATTTTTTGTTTTTTTTTGCTTTCCTACTTTCAATGCTTTTGTTTCATATGTCCTTCAATGTGAATTTAATTGCCTACCGCTTGTATATTTTATCTTTGTTGTAACTATAATCCAAAGAGGACTAGCAGCACATAAGTCCCATTAGCATATTAAATATTTCTAAAATATTAATGTACTTGACATTAATCATTTCAATAAAATGCCACAAGAAGAAAAAATAAAGGCGATTTATATAAATGTTTCATCACAACCTTGTCGAATAAAGACAATCTTATAACAAAACTTCCCTTTGCATATTACCACTTTTTCAATAAATCAAAAACTTGTTTTTTAATGCTTCTAAAGTTAACACAATATGCTTCTGAAGCAATTATAATAATATATGGAAAAATCCATCGTACTAGTGATTAACAAGAGATAAACAATTTAGTCTGCGTCAAAGGCAACTATGTATTACGTTTAAAGATTAGAATAAAAAACCACTTTGGCTGAAGTACGGCATTACTACCTCATGATCTCCTTTTCATTGAGATAACACCCCGCCAATCCCAGTATTGCTGGCATCTGTGTCTACTATGATTTCATGTTCATTGTCAGGATAGCATAGGATGAGTGCATTGCACAGAAATGGTCTTTCAACTTCTGCATTGCAACGTCACAGCTTGCATTCCAGCAGAACTGTATCTTATATTTAGTTAGCTCATGTTGAGGTCGAGCAATGTCAACAACGTTCTTCGCAAACCGTCGACTTGTAATGGAGGAATGTCTTGACTTGCGGGTTGTCTTCAGGACTGGCCAATCCTCCGGGGATGACAACGATTTCATTCGGGTCCAATAAACTAAGTATAAATTAAATTTTAATTTATACATAGTTTATTATAAATGATTGTGGGTATGAATAGTAAACATTGTATACCACAATAATTTAACGCGTATATATGTACCCCAATGTTAACGCAGTACTGGCCGTGCGCCGGCTCGGAGCCAGAATATCAATATTGAACCTCCTTTGGACAGTTTTGTTTGCAATATATTCTTTGATTTAAGTACATATGGTATTTCAGTTTTGAAGAAATTCTAGCTATCAATTCTTATGTGTAAAAAAAAATTGGACTAGTAGTCCAATTTTTAGAGGAGTATCCAAAAGTAGCGAAAAAATATCGTGTTTTTTTAAAGCAAAACTAATATTTACATGAAAATCCGTGTTTCACAAATAATGAACAAGAATCAACTGTAAATATACGTTTTTTCAAACCTTTTAACCTAGTCGTTACTAAGAAGTATGCTTCAGGAAGTCACCGTTTACTAAAGCCGAGGAAAGGCAGTTTATTTATTGCAGTAATCGTTATTAAATCAACATATTGCATTTATGAATAGGGGGCTGAGTCACCCACGTCCGTAGGAGTGTACCCTATTCCGATACCCTACACGTGGTCCCCGGGTGGTGCAAATCAGGTGACAAAAACTGGTGGTAGGCTTCGGCCGAAGGCTTGCGACCACCCACCGGGCAAAGACGTACCGCCAAGCGGCTTAGCCGTGTTCCGGTACGATGCTCGGTGTAGCCACAAGAGGAGTTGGGTCGAGATAGCTGTTCCATTGCAGGCTGACCAGCCTGACGCGCGCTGGTATGGGCGTATCGGGAGACTGGTCTCGGAGGGTAGCGGGATCCGAGGCACGGTGCGCCGCTGGCCGACCGCAGGTAGTTGGGGGCCCAAGTAGTGTGCCAGCCACACATGAAAGGCTGCCCCGCCAACTGTCGAAAAATCCCGGGATGCGCCATCGTGCTGGTTGGCGACCAGATGGGGAGGGCCCGTTGGACATTCCGGGGGAGCTCGGGCGTCCCCGCAGTCTCCGGACTAGTGCCCCAATGATGCTGTCCTTTCAGTGCGTGTCTGAAGGTTAGCAGCGTGGAACCTCGTCTCACTTCCAACTCCTCTCCTCCATTCACTCTTTATAATGCCAAGGAAAAGGAAACATACAAAATTTAAACAGCGGCTGCACTCCCTCCCCCACAAAGTGCACCTCACCAACATTCGAGGTCTGCACTCAAATCTCTCTGCAGTCCACTACCACCTGGAGACTGAGAAACCAGCGCTGCTTTTCCTTACGGAGACGCAGATAGCGAGTCCGTCAGACGTGTCGTACTTATCTTACCCAGGGTTTACCCTGGAGCACAATTTTAAACCGCGCGCGGGTGTGTGTATGTACGCCCGTGACGACACTTGCTATCGGCGTCTCCGTAACCTTGAGGACTCCAAATTCACAACGCTCTGGGTTCTGGTGGACACAGGTCTGGATAAAATTATCTACGCCTGTGTCTACCGTTCGCACAGCGGAGATCAGGAGACAACCAGGCTCACAGAGTACCTCAGTGAGGCGGCTGATGCGGCACAGCAGCGGTACCCTTCCGCCAAATTAGTGTTACTGGGGGACTTTAATGCCCACCATCAGGAGTGGCTCTTCCCATACCAGTGCACTGACCATGCTGGACGGGAGATGCGTAAGCTTTCGCTAGCGCTAAATCTCACCCAGCTGGTCCAGGGGGCAACGAGGGTACCGGATGTTGATTCGCACACAGCAAATTGCTTGGACCTTCTGCTGACAACAGATCCAGACAGATACTCTGTGTCGATAGGTTCACCCTTAGGTAGTTCCGACCACTGTCTGGTGAAGTCTGTATCCGTCTATTCCCCGCCCGATCCCAGCCCAAGAGGCACCCGGCGGGTTTGGTGGTACAAGTCAGCAGATTGGGATGGTATGCGATCTTTCTTCGCATGCTATCCTTGGCAGCCTACTTGCTTTTCTTCGACTGATCCATCGTCGTGCGCGGACGCCGTGACGGATGTGTTGCGTCAGGGAATGGAGTACTACATTCCGTTCTCTGACGTATCAATGTCTAGCGAAGACCGGCCATGGTTTGGCGCCGAATGTAAGCGCGCCGACGCGCTTAAACATGGGGCGTACCTGGCTTGGGTCGACGCTCGATCGCGTAAGGCGAGTGACGTGGGTCTGAAGAAGAGGGCCTTCAACAGGGCTGCCAAGTCCTGCAAGTTAGTGTTGCGAAGGGCTCGGTTCGACCACATTGGCTGAATAGGGACCAAACTTGCTTCTTACCCAGCAGGTAGTAAAGCGTTTTGGTCTCTGGCTAAGTCGGTCGAGTCGAACTTCTGCCGTCCCTCACTACCACCACTGCTAAAACCCGACGGGTCGCTGGCCCACTCCGCTAAGGATAAGGCAAATTTATTTGCCTCTCTTTTTGCGGAATCTTCACGTCTGAATCCTGGTGACGCGCGGCCCCCTCCTTCTCCTGATGGATGCGTGACGAGTATGTCGGACATTCGTATCCATCAAAAGGACGTCCGTAGGGTGCTGCGCAACCTCGACGTGAACAAGGCTAGCGGCCCTGACGGAATACCAGCAATTGTTCTTAGAACCTGTGCGCCTGAACTGTCTCCGATCTTGACACGCCTATTCCGCCTTTCGTATAAGGCTGGAAAAGTGCCGAATGCTTGGAAGCAGGCTAACGTGCAGCCTGTGCCCAAGAAGGGCAGCAGAGCTGACCCGGCCAACTACAGACCCATATCTGTAACCTCCATACTCTGTAAGAGTATGGAACGCGTACTCAATATTAAGCTCCTGGCATACCTAGAAACTAACGATATCCTGAGTGACCGCCAATACGGCTTCCGCCGAAATCGGTCTACTGGGGATCTTCTAGCGTATGCCATTCACATCTGGAGTGAGGCCATCGAGAGGCATGGGGAAGCGCTTGCCGTCTCCCTCGACATCTCGAAGGTTTTTGATAGGGTCTGGCACGAAAGCCTTATTGGTAAGCTTCCTTCATTCGGTTTGCCCGGGTGTCTGTGTGATTGGATTGCAGACTTCCTGAGAGATCGGTCCATTCGAGTGGTTATCGATGGCTGCTCGTCGGACCACTTGGATATAAATGCCGGTGTCCCTCAGGGGTCAGTACTCTCAGCAACTTTATTCTTGCTGCACATTAACGATCTGCTAAAACCCGGTACCTTTGGGTATGCAGACGACAGCACTGTTGCTGAGAGATACTTGTCCAACGCTCGTACCACCGGGCCTCAGGTCCAGTCTCTCCGGGAGGCCATGGTGGAGCGCTTAAACCTGTCCTTGCAGGCAGTCTCCGAATGGGGCGATGCCAATCTGGTCAGGTTTAATGCTGCTAAAACCCAGGCGTGTCTTTTTTCCGCAAAAAAGAGTCAATTTCACCCGGCTCCAACTTTCCGAGGTGTGACCGTGCCAATAACTGACCATCTTGAGCTGCTTGGCGTTACGGTGACATCGACTCTCAATTTTGGCCCATTCATTGAGGCAAAGGCTCAGTTGGCTGCCAAGAAGCTGGGGATCCTTGCAAAGGTGAGAAGGTACTTCACGCCAGAACAGCTGCTCAGCTTGTATCAAGCGCAAGTTCGATCATGCATGGAGTACTGTTCTCATCTCTGGGACGGCTCTGCCAAATACCAACTTGATGCACTAGAGTCGATCGTAGAGTCGAAAAGCGGGCCAAGAGGCTCATCGGCGATGAGGCATTGGTTAAGTCAAAGCTCCAGAGCCTTGAACATCGTCGCCGAGTTGCCGGCTTGTCGGTTTTTTATCGATTACATTTCGGGGAATGTGCGATGGAATTGCATAATCTAATTCCGCCCAGCCCGTTTCATCATCGGACTACCAGACGTACGGCGATGCGCCATCGGTACATGGTGGACATCCCACCCATACGGACTAAACGTTTTGAAAATACTTTCATTATGCGTACAGCTAAGGAGTGGAATTCCCTGCCGGAGTCTGTGTTTCCCGATAGCTACAACCTAGGGGTCTTTAAGTCAAGAGTGAATAGGTTACTTCTAGGCAAGCGTGCTCCATCATCGGCCACATCATCGCTTACCATCAGGTGAGATGGTGGTCAAGCGCGAGCCTATATAAGATAAAAAATAATAAAAAAAATGAACAGTGAAAATTAATGTGTGTTATAACCGTAAGTGCAATAAGCATCTTACTTGTTGCGGTATTTATTAGTAAGGCATGTTATTCTTGATAAATAACTCTTGCTTGTTTAAAAAAAAAAACAGTTTTACAATAAAATACTACCGAGTTCCAAATAAAAACAATACAAAGTGAAAAGTAACTTTCTTTTTGGAAGTCAGTGTCTTTGGTAATTAGGTACAATTTTATTTCTTTACTAGCTTTTCCCGGCAAACTTCGTTTTGCCATAAAAACACCAAGATACACCTACCCTACACCTACCCTACACTACACCTACCCTACACCTACCCTACACCTACCCTACACCTACCCTGCACCTACACTACAATTAAAAAAAAAAAAAAAAACGTAAAAACCATCTTTGAACTTCAACGAACATTTAAAAAAAAGAATTGACCGAATTGGTCCAGGCGTTGTTGAGTTATGCGCTTACCAACACATTTTGCGATTCATTTTTATATATAAGATGGACACCGACTGCCAAAAAGAAAGTTATTTTTCACTTTGTAGTGTTTTTATTTGGAAATCGGTAGTATTTTTTTGTGAAAAAGTTTTTTAGTTATCACTTTTTAGTTGTACCTAATGGGAAAGTTCTTTAGAATGCTATAATATATTACCCGAATACCATGAAACTTAAACAAAACCGGTGAAATGAGAGGGTACCAAGGTGAATTGTACACATCTGCGTACCCCTTTAGAGTGTACTGGCGTTATGTTATGTTATGAAATGGTATAAACAATAAACAGACATGCGATTGCAGCAATCCCGAGAGATTTGCCGTCATTTATTAAAGAGTTCTGTTATATATTTCCGAATTTCTTCATCAGATCTTCACCAAATTAAAATGGGATCAATTTGGGAACAAACTCTATCAAACAAAAAAATAATTTTAAAATCGGTCTAAAATTTACGGAGTATTTGGTGAAAATAAACAAAACAAACATAAAGTCGAACACAGAATCTCCTCCTTTTTGGTAAGTCGGTTAAAATATTATATATCTGCAATTACTCAAATTTATTGAGCTTATCACGAGTAATGAAGTGCATATAAATAATGAAACGAAATATTGAAATGTTCAAAATAAATATGCAATATCTGTATTTATTGTGGTTATTGATAGTAATAATAACTAAGTACCTTAACGAACTTTTTCATAACTAAGTTTATGTCCATTTTGTTAAGTATTTAAAACCATGGGCGAGATGTTGCAATTATGCTTAATTAAAAAGCCGGATTCGTGATAGACACATAAAAAATATCTAAGAATATGCTGATTACGAATATGTATGTAACTTTGTGAGGCCTGAATCCCGAGTTCGAGTTATTGCAATTTTCGTAAGGATGGGAGCATTACTTCGTAATACTGTGCTATTGAGCGACGGTACTTCACAGTTTTTATTTTTATTTTTTTATTTGGAATGGGTTTTCTCTTGACTCTAGTCTAGGTAAGAGGTGACAGAGATGGAGTGAGCTTACCCAGAAGAAGCCTGTTCACTCTAACTTTGAAGAGATTCGGGTTGAATTCGTTCGGAAACACAGACGCATGTAGTGAGTTCTACTCATTCGCTTTGCGCATTGTGAAGAATGTTTGGAGCCGCTTGATGCGAATTGGTGGAACGGCAACCAGGTAAGGATGGTAACTTGCAGTGCGTCTAAATGTCCGATGGTAGAAGGGGGCCGGTGGGAGGACGTCATGGAGTTCTTGAGCACTGCATTCACCGTAGTACAGTCTCTAGAAGACCGACAAGCAGGCAACCTTGCGGCGATGAGCTAAGCTGTGAAACTTAGCATCCACCAGTTCAACGTCGACAATGAGCCTCTTTGCGCTGCGTTCCACCGAGTCAAGCGCAGCAAGCTGATACTTAGCTGTACCATCCCTAAGGTGGCTGCAATACTCCATGCAGAATCAGACTTTCGCTTTGTATAGAGTTAAAAGCTATCCAGGCGTAAAGTATCACTTCACTCTATTTAGGATGCCCAATTTTTAGGCCGCAATTTGGGCTTTGTACTCAATGAAGGCGCCGAAGTTGAGACTGGATGTTAACTCCATGCCTTTCTGCTCGAGCCGATCAGTCACAGGAACAGACGCACCCCGAAAAGTAGGAGTTTGATCGAAACGACTCCTTTTAGCAGTAAAAAGACACGCCTGTGTTTTGGTGGCATACTTTATACTACTAGGAAATAAAGCCTTGTATTAATTTTGGTGCTTTTGGCAAGTGCGTTACTTGTTGCTATCATTATTTACGTTTTATATTTTTAAAAAACATAATGTACTAAAGATAACCTGTGTTTTTCTGTTAAAAATAAGCCAAAACAGTGCTGTAAGTTTTAAGGACCTTCTTTAAATCCACCCAGAGATAGCCTTTTACGTAAACTCATTGTGGGTTCATAATCTAGTACATCAGACCGTAGAATAAGAGCCTAACATTTAACTTTTATTAAAATTCTTTTGCCTTTTTAAGCGTCTTGCTATAAGAATATCGGCAGGGGAAATGCTGGAAGGCCGTCCTAGAAGGACATACACGGATCTTATTAATGATGTTCTTCGAAAGAAGAAATTAGAAATTCCAGGTGTGCAGTTCTCATAAAATTCGATCGTGTATGACTCGATGTATGAACGTAAATGAAATAAAACGAGTATTTAAAGAATGTAGCAGATGTAGTTTCCGCCTAATCCTATGGGAAAAGAGTGACCTTGAACCAGTTCTCATTCTATTCTAATGTTATCTAGTCCTATAAGCCCATTATAGCCCACTGCTGGGCAAGGGCTCTCCCGTTTCCAGGTATCTCGTTATTCAGATTCCAGTCCAGTTATTGAATATGAATACTACAAAAATATAAAAAAAAGATCAAGATCCTTTTGTTGGAATTTTAGTGGATTCTTAGCCATCTTAATTGATGTTACCATAGCAAGCAAAAGGTTGTTGACTGTCATCAGTGTCACCAACGTACTTGACTAAAATATTTTTTACAGTTTACGTCAATAATATTCGTATAATTATAGTAACTGGTTTTATTCGATCCCACAGTACTTATATGCACCTTGATGGAAAGAACTTTAAGCATTGGAAGTATAAGATGATATATGTTTATCTGCCCAAACATGTGTATACATACAACAAATCATTACACTTGCATACAGGATGCCAAAAAAAAATAAAGGTTTAGCCATGTTTGCCATACTATGCCGTGCAAATACTATAAAAAAGGTAATAATTAATTACTCCAAAGAATTTAAAAATAAAATAATACCAAATGTCAACAGTAAAAAAATAAAATATAATAGTAATAACAATTCCAACAATATTAAGCAAATTTCAAATCATGATAAGATAATTTCAAATTTCAAAAGTAAAAAATAAATAGTAAAAATGTCAAATAATATCAAGTAATTAAAACATACATTAATCAGTCTAATTAATGTCTAGTCTATGTAAAATAAATATCAATCAAATGTCAAATCTATAGAAAAATATCAATCAAATTTAGAAAAATAAAATAAAAATAATGTATGTAATATCCTTGTAAAAAATAAAAATATGTCAAAATATTAATAACAATCTTTGTCAAAATGAAAGTTTCTGCCAGAAATTCGCAAATAGTAAACCCTTTTTTTTTTTTTGCGTGGAGAAATGCTCATGCATACTGCACTACCACGGGGAGATAGTGCAGTAATGTGGGACTCTAACCCACTAAAACTCCACGGTGTCCTCCAGTGCCGCTTATGGCGGGAACACGGGCACGCGTTAGCACTCTCCGCGAACCCGCCGCGGCTGTCCGTCACCGGACCCTCCTCGGGGGAGTACCCCCCATCACCCGCGCACCAGAACACACTGTACGCCGTGACCACCCCAGGGACCAATTCAGCACATGGGTGCCAGACGACCCCGTGTATGGCACCCTTGGTCCCACTGTGACGGGTCGAGGTCAATGGCCCCGCCACCTACCATTTTGCGGCCGCAGGGGATAGGGGGATAGGGAGAGCGGCTAACGCTATACCGACACTCCTCTTCCCCTGCGGCCCCACCGCGTCCGCCATCAGACGGTGGCGACCCCGTCTAGGCCGCGGAAGGTAGGGAGAGCGGCGCACCACAATAACGGCACTCCTCTCCCGCCGCGGCCTCCAACCCTCAGCCGCGATATCGTATGGGACCTGGAAATCTCCATAAGACATCGCGGCCCGCCTCAGTTGCGATGTCGCCTGTTACCAAGCGGCACCGCAACCTACTAGTTGGCCGCTACGTCGTCGGCTTAATCGGCAAAAGCCCTGACGAGCGGCCCCTCCTCGGGTTCCTCTTCGCTTCACCGTGGGTGACCAAGCCACGGTTACTGAGCCCCCCCGCCTCGACAAAGCGGAAACCCACCGGGGAGGAAATAGTAAACCCTGGCACTTAGAAACGACTTTAATTGTTTCTTCAGTTGCACATTATTAAGAGCCCTCCAACTTTTGGGTATCTTAATATAAACAATTGGAGCCGAAAACGATATATAGGATCGATACAGTGTGTAGAGCAATTCCCAGTGCTGAAGATATTTTGGAAGGAAAGATCTGTAGACCTGTTGAATCTGTGGATGTTAGAAATGAATCTGCAAAAATAAAATATGAATCGGATTTAAAAGAATTTCGGAAAATTTACTGTATACTTTTGACTCTGATGACGTCAAATACGACGGATGAGATACTGGGACTAGTCATGCGGTACAAAAGCGCTAGAGAAGTATGGGAAGAGCTAGAACGCCTCTACAATTCACGTAGCGAAGACAAAAGCTGTTTAAAATCTTTGATTATAAAAAGGATCCTGAACATGACATAAGAAAGCATATATCTGCGTTAAAAAACATTTGGCATGAATTGAACAGCCAAATTGATGCGACTTTGCCTGAGATATTACTAATCTGTAAAATACTTGGAACTTTACCAAAAGATTATTTCACTTTCAAGTCAAGTTGGCTCCTTATAACAAAAATGGATCGGACAGTAGAGAACTTAACTTCGTAGCTTAGTGCATATGAAAAAGCGTTAAGTACTAAAGATGAGACAGAGAAAACTGAAGAAGTATTAATCGTGAAGACAGAAGAAGAAAAAAGTTTTTAGATGTAATTATTGTGGAGAAGTTGGACACTTTGTACGAAAACGCCAAAAATGTATAAATGATGGACGTCCACGAAAGCCGTCAAATGACAGTAAAACCTCAAATTTTAACCTGACAGTGTTAGCTTGCTATGATGGAAAGCCAATACATAAAAATACTGGTACGTTGACAACGGAGCGACAAGCCATGTTAGAAGAATGAGGAGAAATGAGGCATTTCAAAATAACAGAGAAACCAGCAAGCTACTTTCTTGGAATGGAAATAGAAAGGTACTCTGATGGTTCTATTTTACTGCATCAGAAATCGTGCATCGCTCGCATATTGCAAAGTTTTGGCATGGAGAAATGTAAGCCAGTGCCAACACCAATTTTAAAAGCAAATAATGCTCAAGATGTTATTGAAGTTTCAATGAGCTTCCCGTACCGTGAAGCTGTTGGATCACTAGAATAGCTTATTTGATGACAAGCACGAGGCCTGACATAGCCTTTACTGTCAGTGTTGTATCTCGAAATTAAAATAAACCTACAAGGGAGAACATCATCGATTTCAGGGGGGGTACACTACATAAACACGAAAAACTTTATTCCGTCAGTCACAAATACGAATTTCAAAATACTGCTTTTCATAATACCGAATGGTTCAAAATTCCGAATTTAACAACTCTGACTTAACCTTATTCCTATTTTTATAATTCCTAAATTTTAATATTCCTAACGTTTATAATTACTATTCTCAAAATACTGAGTTTCAATAGATCGAAATATGTCTGACTTAATGATAATTCGAAACGTCAAAAATACGAATTCCGATTATTAAGATACCGATTAATACAATTCCGAAATAAAATCGCCTTGTAAAACTGAATAGCAAGACAAATAAACACGTAATTGCTCCTCAGAGAGAACGTTTTCGTCGTGAAGTATAATGAATGATTATGTTTAGTATGAGCACGCAAGCAAGCACGCAGCTTGCAAGCAGGAATGCAGCGTGCAAGCAGACACGCAGCATGCAACATGCAAGCATACATGCAACATGCAAGCAGGCATGCAGCAAGCAAGCAGGCAAGCAGCAAGCAAGCAGGCATGCAACATGCAGCAAGCATTGTTTCTGTCACGGCTCCGGCGCTGCGGGGTTTGGGCGGCCCCACGCGAGCTTATCGTCGCAGATGGTTTTAACGCTCACCACCGCAGCTGCGGCTTGGTGGCCGGCTCAGCCGGCCAGTCTCAGCCGCGGTGGCAGGTCTTCAAACCACCTGCTCCTCAGCTCGCGGGCCGCCCCACGCCTCCGCGCCTACGCGGGCTTAAACTACACTCTAGGGTAGGGCAGACAAGACTGCGTGAAGTCGATTTTGCAGCGATTCGTTTCTGTCTCTAAATTTTGTAGCACAACATTTTAGTTTATTGGAAGTATTGAAAATCGTGGACTTTGTGTGTGACTTTGTGCTTCAGAGACACTTTCTTTCTGCTTTATTCCCACCATGCTGCGTTCAATTTTTCTTTGACATATGGCAAGTACGTTTTCGTCGTGTTTCTTTAATTTACGTCAATAATATTCATATAATTATAGTAACTGGTTTTATTCGATCCCACAGTACTTATATCTACTTTAACATTATATCCTAGGTCCTAATTCTGGTGATTGTGTAACTGTATTCCAAATTATATGCTTCGAAATCCGTTCTACCATTTAGGTGTGATGTGTGATTAACAAACATCCAAACATACAGACTTTCATACCTATAATATTTATAGGATTCACCAGACAATAAAAGGCTATAACGATGAAAATGTGTACAGAATTTAGCGTAACTTTGGTTTGAAACGATTTTGGTACGAGTATAACGAAGATGACAAAAACAACATGGATTAGTCTCATTTATTTATATAGCCATAGTGTTTTTTTTTTTTTTTTGCCCGCGGCTTCGCTCCCGTGGACCCCACAGGACCCAATTTCGGGATAAAAAATAGCCTGTCACTCAGAAATAATGTAGCTTTCTACTGGTGAAAGAATTTTTCAAATCGGTCCAGTACTTTCGGAGCCTATTCGGTACAAACATACAAACAAAAACATATTTTTATAGATTTTACAAAATAAGTATGCAGATATTACATTTTTTGTTAAGGGTACACTAGTCGACGGCACGAACTATTTTGTGCTCGGGGTTAAAATGCATTTTATATCAACCGACAACACGTGCGGAAGAGATGGATGCTGTGATGAGCAGTAGGAAGCTAGTTCGCGTACGAATACACACTTTTGCAATTTGTAACCGAGCGTGCGAAATTTTATAAACAGACCTTTGGCAGTCTAGATATCATGACAAAACGACTAAATCTATCTGTTCAAAATAAAATTATTTGCATTGTTGAACTACTAATCAATCCCTGTATGGAGGCCGTTTTGCAATTTTCCGTCTTCTTATGGTATTTATTTGCGCCCAAAAATGCGTTAAAATTAGTGTCGAAATGTGGCACTTTCGACGCTTATAACTTTCAAATATTTTATTTTTTTACTCAGGGCTAGATAATGATGAGACAAATTGATATCACTTTTTATTTTGAACGTACATCGTCAAACAGTGGAATAATCCCTAGACTACGTTTGTATGGAAGAATTTTCGACTAGTGTAACCTTAACACGTAATTATAACACAGTCCTCCTTCATAATATCCGAAACATATCCGATGGCACCGACCCTGAGTCAGTGACCTGACTAATATTGTTTTCCTTCAGCGGCTCTTCGATGGCTAGCGAAGCCTCTGGTCTTGAAAACCCGGCCACTCATAAAAAATTGCATCACAAAAGTCTACAGTCGTTATTTGTTGATAAATCACAATTGCAATAAAATTCCAAAGCAGATGCACAACTTCTGTAGTATCTTCTCTTGTGAGATCTTAAGGTATTTGACCCTTTGAAATGCTTTGTATGGGAAACATGTGTCTCCACACAGGCCTCTGCCAAATTATGAAAGCTAAAAACTTGCGTGTTTTAAAGCTGGGCGATTCAACCACTTCGTCTATTATTGTTACGCCACCAGCCTGAAAGGTAGTGAGCAGCTCAGTGTCGGGGGGCACGGGAAGTGACTTTTTAGCGTAATTAGCAGGACTTGGTGGGACCTCTGAGACCCCGTTAAAGTTTAATGCCGGTTATTGGTTTTGGTTTCAATAGTACCAATTTTCTTGTATATACTTTAAAAAATATTGATATTGTTGTAAAATAATAAATTAAATATTTGATAAATTTGGTTGTTGTTTAAAATAAAACTCTTCTTGTGATATTTTTATTTTAGATTTTATTGACGTCAAAGAAGGTAAACAAACCTTAAAAAGGTATTTTTTGGTTCAGCGAATGTAGAATAGTTAGTTATAATTTATTAAATTCTTTAATCTGGAATGCACCATCATAATTATATTGTTAAGTCGCTTAACGGCTAGACTACCAAGAAAGTTTAGAGAGAATAACTGGAAGTTGCGCAAATGCCAGATTAGTTGCGCGAAACTGAAGGTGATCATCTGGTTGGTGCAATCTAGTTTGCCCGACTAGGTTATCCATATTCTTTATGGTTATTTTCCTTAAGACTTGTTTGGATATATTCGTCAAAGGAACTGGATAGATTACTTTCCGTCGGTTCAAAATGAGAGGATAATCGAAATGTCTTTTTTGTTGCGTAAAAGAGATAATTTTATTTTGTCTTTAAATACCAGCAGCTCACACACTATTCGATATTGTGTTCTGATACAATTCCTTTTTTCTTTGACTGTCCTATAAACAGAGCAAGGATGTTCATGACCCATACTTAGTTATTGATTCTTTTTAAATTATAGGAATTCTTTATTTAATTTACCTTCATATTTTAATGCGACTCATTTTCCTGTCCTTTATTTTACTTGAGATCGGCGCATCACACTTTCCGCTACCATTCCGTCACCGAGTTCCTTTTTTTACTCCTCATTCAATTTTTTTTTTTTTTCAAATTATTCAATACTCTTCAGCACATACGTTTTTCTCTCTTATTTACATGCTCAAACAAAGACAAACGATTCCTTTCCAAATTTTCTGTCATGGTTACCACATTCAATTTCCCTCTAACAAGAATATATATGATTTTTAAGTTCTTTGAATACAATTATTAAGTCACATAAAAAGTTTTGTGAATCTGGAAAAAATCTAATGTTTTTGTCTAATATGGCAATTTATGTAAGGTCAAGAAACAAGCTTTTTCGGATATGTTTATTAATTGACATAGCAATAAACTAAAATAGATATTTGTTTCATGCATTAATTCATCAAAACAAGCTTTTTATTATGATCTTTAGTAATAAAATAACCAACAGATTTAATTTGAATTCAACCTTGATATTATTCTGCAACATTTAAGCCGATTTCTTCCTCTCATTTTGCAGTACAGTCACCTATGTATCTTCCAAAAAGCGGAAGATTATCAATGAAGTAATAATCAAATCAGAGTTGGACTCTGGAATCTGGTTTACGGTAATATTGCATATTCCAAAGATAGTTCTACGAGCAATGTACCCTGCCCACTCCCACTTAAGTTTCTCAATTCGTTTAGGTATCTTTGTTATAAGTAGGCATAAATAAATCTATATATATATAAAAGCGAAAGGTCACTCATTCACTCATCACAAAATATCGAAAACCGCTTGACGTATAAAGATGAAATTTGGCAGGGAGGTTCCTTAAGTGACGAAAGAGCGCAATAAGCAAGGATTTTTGGAAATTCTAAAAGGTAGGATTGAATTCTATACTTTCAACCCCACTTTAAGGGGTTAAAGTGTGGTTGAAAGTTGAAATTTCTACGCTTTGTAAGTTGGACATGTGAAATTATACATTTAAACTCTTGATTGATAAAAAGAATTCATGTATTTATTGGTTTTTGGAAATTTTCAAAACTACTCCTAAATGACTATTTAGGGGGTATTAAAATTTTTTGAATTTCACTGTACGGGCTTCTTTTTATGATGCGGAGGAGCACTAAGAAGGGATTTTTGGAAATTCAACCTTTAAAGAGATGAACTAAAAAGTAATTTGTAGTATAAAATACAGATCACGCGATCAAAGTCGCGGGCGAAGACCTAGTTATTATACAAAAATCACTGCAAAACGTATCGTGATCCATCTGTTTTCCCCTATTTCACCTTAACCCTTTTTACCCGACTGCCGAAGGAGGGTAATGTGTTTCTCAGTCTATGTATGTATGTATGTTTCTTCCTATGTGTCGTTATAGAGACCAAACGCGTTGGCCGATTTTGATGATTCTTACGTCAAACGGGTTTTGGGCCCCATACTATGGGGGTCCAATTTTTTTTTCCGTATCCTTCGCCTACCTAATCCGTATAATAAATAAAAAAGTTACTGGCCTGCTTACGAAGCGACCTAAAAAAAAGTAAACAAGAAGAAAATCATGCTGTGCAGTCGAAGGATACATATTCGCCAGCTGGCTCACCAAAACCAGTCAGGTTTTTTGATTTTTTGAATTAACATTTTTTATTTATAATGTCATCTTTATCAGTTGTAAATTATCTGCTGCAACACCCTAGAATTTCACCAACCCCATACCAAGAAACAAGCGTGTGTGTATCTGAATGCTCAATATGCTCTCTTGAGCAACTGCGCTCAGCATTCCGTGAGAGAAGCCGATTTAGATGCCTGAGATAATTTGGACGTAAGGATAGTGGTGCTTTACTTGGACTAGTTTCCTCATCCGTGACTCAATATGAATGTGTACGCATAGTACCTAGTTCATGTACTTTTATTATATTAGTAGGCTACATTAAAACTTTAGGTACTGATTTACGCTTGCCTTGCCTCAAATGAGAAAACACAAAAGATAGCTTATTTTTTCGTGACTATACTTGTAACACAAAAAATAAAAGCTTGTAAACATAGTCTTTGTAATTTTCAATAAAATACCCTAAGTTATCCTTTTTTTGTGTCTGCTGGGCATATATATAGAGTGATACTTCAAAGCTCTCCTTTTAATTTTGGACTTTCAGGTTTAGAATCAAAACTAGGCATTAGTTATAATCGAACGCCATACTACCGCGGAGAGAGGGCGCTACGATACTAAGAATAACGATACCTAAACGTTTTAATGCCAATCCTTCAATGAATAATGTGTCTATAGACAAAGCATACAATGTTGTGTTGACAAAGCAATTTGTAACTGTGAGTAAAACTCTCCAACATTTTAAGATAGCAGATTTTAAAGTTATTCATAATGATGAGTACAATGACTTATTAATAAACTTTTCAGATATATTCTCGGTGTGCCAGCAAGCCGCACCTATATAGGTACCAAGCTACCAACATTTCGCCTTGAATTAAATATGCTTGCTTAAACTATCTACCAGTCGATACCGTCGTAGTTCCGGAGCATAATAAACAAAATTTAACAGAGTTATCGATACGCAGTGTCCCGCCAGTACTTTTTAACATTAACACGCTTTTATTAGCTTGGTATGTATCTATGTATCAATGTAACGGAATTTTTGAACGTGATTTTCACCCACTTCAAAACGTCGAATTGATTTGAAACTTTGCACGCCTATCAAGGACCGATGACAATGCAATAATTTAGTCAAAGCCAAAGTACTTTTGAAAGTCAAACAAAAATTAAAATTTACAAGTAATAAAAGATGATTCCACCGTACGCGTTTAAATTGTTTGTCCCATTAGCCTTACCAAGATCTTCAGGATTAGCGACTTTTTAGTTAAATTTACCATTAAGGCGTGTTTTTTAGTTTTTAGAACTACAATTTATTATTGTAAAATTGTAATTACCTCAATAATTGTTTTTTTTTTCGCTGTCACAAATGAATAATCTTTCGATGAAGTAACCACAAATTGACATAAACGTACCTTGACCGACCATTGTCAAATTGGTCGGAAATCGTTACGACAATTTTATTACGTTCTTCTGTTTGTATTGCACGTGTGATAAACGGTCTTTTTAAGTTTCATAAGACTATGTTGTTTTCGTTGATGTTTCAATCTGTTCGAAATGATTGGATATTTGAATACCTACTCTGATGAGAAGCTATTTATTGTTCTTGCTTGATGAACCAATCGCTTTCAACGAGTACGAAAGTATACATAATTTTTTTTTTTTTTTTTTGGGTACCCTATCATAAAATGTTTTGTAAATGTGTATATTAAATAGTAGTTTATGCAATGGTCATATAATAGGGGTTATTAAAACGCGAGCGTAGGTTTATCACATGAGGCGAAGCCGAATGTGTTAATATTAATACGCGAGTGTTTTAATACCTAATTATATGCCGTTGCATACAGTATTTTATCTTTACTCGTATGAGTTGAAATAAAATACAAGTGGAAACGAAAAAAATATGCAGTATAGCGGGCAATTTAGATTCTCATTGCACCATGATAGCGCAGCGCGCGCATCCATAGACAGTGACACTACTTTTCTATATTAAGTCTCAATGAGCCCATAAGCGCCAATGAATTAAAAAGTAAAAGTGTGCTATAAAAATTAAAAAGTTATTTTATGATGCAGTTGTTTGAAAAACGAAGGAAAATGTTGCACTGTAATGGGTTTTTTTTTATTTAACATAGCCACAAATATAAAGTACATGTTTATGCAATAATTTTTTAATTCATATTTCGAACATTACGTTGTGAGTATAGATAAAACATTTTATAATACCTAGGTAGTTAGGTGTAACCCTAGGTAATTTTTGAAGTGATTAAAAATGGGTTGATTAAAGAGTAATAAAATACATAGGTAAGTACAAAATTTTTAACGCATGAGTCTTACGATGTGCACTATTAAGATTCGTTTTGGTATATTGTTGGGTAAAATATGCAAAACTTGTGTAAACTAACCGTTACAATCGGCTCTTCATAAATTGTTATACGCAAGGCAGAATGCTTTCAAAACCTTTGACGATTTGAATATTAGATAGTTATTTGAGATGCTGAAGGATAACCATTTTTGGCAGAAAGTTGGCATTAGGGTTTTTCAGTGAGATTTGATAATTTTCATAAATAATTTTAATACAATTGGGTTTTATTATTAATCTGCACTATTAAAGTATTACAACAATTATTTTCTAATAACAAAAACTCAAAACACTTCTTACACATGGTTATCATAAATACAATGGAACGACACAAATCTCACACCTTTTACATGTCCAAAAGTTTTGTCAACAAACACGTTTACGACCATCTGATACCAAATGACATGCTTTGAAGGCAGAAGGCCATGCAACCATATAACTCAAGGTCACATAACCGCTGATTCAAGCTTCTTAGTAATGACCTACAAGATGCATAACGGTTTGTAAATGACTTATGTAGTTGCGGTAAGTGGGTAGGTACTCAAGCGACGTCAAAATGTAACATGTAAGTTCAGAGAAGAGCAGCAATTGTAATCATGATATGACAGTTGAAAGGAGAGAATACAACAAGAAAACGTGCACATAAGACAAAGGACATCTCCGCAAATGATCACTACTACGACCGGTCCAGCGCTGTATTATCACAGATAATATAATACTAGCCTAAAGATGCCTCATCCCATACAAAGAAACCGTGCCGACGTAACTGGCGTTTTTCATCTGATGATAATTTGTATAAGTACTTCGATCGCGTTAGAATAGAATAGAATAGAATAGCATTTATTTGCAAATATGGGTAATACATAAGTAGATATAGTAGGTATAAATCAGAGTTCTGCCATATTTCACCATTCGGCAAGCAAACATTTTCATTATATAAAATCGTTAAACATTAAATTCTCATAAAAATATTAAATTAATTCTTAAAATAAAATAAAATTTCTAAAATAATTACATTCAACAAATAAAATTATTAAAATTCATATTGTCATCAAAACATTAACATAATTATAACAATATACATTAAATAAAGTGGTCAAAAAATTTAAATTGGCATTAACAGCATAATCATTTAAGAATAAAAATCCGAACAAAAATAAACAAACAAGGATTAAAATTACAGGTCATAAATAATATGTAACATTCCTTAAGTAAATCAATAATTAATTACTTAAACATTATATAGGTACTCAGAAAAAAGTTTTGTCCGTTAAAAACTCTGTTAAACTGTAGTACGTTTTATCTATTAATAATTTTCGAAGTCTACTCTTGAATTGCACCGTTTTCAAACCTTTTAAGCGTTCAGTTTCGTTCCACAGCTATAGATGGTGTTAGCAGCGACTTGCAACTAAAATGTTTTTCTGGGGATCCCACAGTGACGATTATTTGTTTTAT
This sequence comes from Orthosia incerta, assembly GCA_948252205.1. NCBI lineage: Eukaryota > Metazoa > Arthropoda > Insecta > Lepidoptera > Noctuidae > Orthosia > Orthosia incerta. Next base: position 27,054,723 of record OX411746.1, read on the forward strand.
AGTATTTTTTTGCACGTTTTTACAGTTTCACTGTACCAAAATGTGTTACAATACATTTAAAAAAATCGAGTGGCATGCCTCAGAAATTTAAAACTGCGTCATCTATTGGAATCAATTTTAAATGATCCGTTCAAATAATCTTTGAAATGTGAATTAATAGCCCAATATTCCATAATTTTGTACTGAGGAGAGTTGATTAAAAATAACATAGGTACAATGTTTATGATCAATTCTAGAAAATCTTAATTTAACACACAATTCAATAACAATTCGACGCTCATCGCGCCATCTAGTGACATTTATTTCAACCAAATTTTCTTTGTTAGAGCTGAGACCCCGTGGTTTCTTCGGAACCAGGAAAGTAACTACCTTAAAAATGGTAGGTGAAGACTTCGCGGTAAATCTCTTTCACAGGGCTCTCTTCTATTACACTTAGTGATACAAATACCTACTTTAAATTTAGAATATGAAACTAGAAAAAGAACTACGCCATGCAGCGATTGCTTGTATCGATTCCACAGAAAAAAAATGTACTGCAATGTCAACGAAGCTAATACCGTTTTATTTATATTTTTACTTGGCTTTTAAAGATATGGCTTTTTCTCTCTCGACTTGGAACGTTCCATATTGACATGCAAACACTATACGGCGAGTGTTGATTCTTTATGATGGAAAAGATATTTCGCAACAGGTTAACTTAACTTATGATGAACTCCTCCTCCAAGTAGCAAGTGGCAATGAAACAGTTTTTTTTTTATAACATATGAGACTTGGCGGCTTATATCAATATCTCAAAGAATTTGTCAATAATGACTTGCTAGATGTCGTCGTTCATATGCGACAGACCAAGGTAACTATCACAGTCGGAACTGAAGGCCATGCTACCGCTAATTCAACTCATCTCAGTAATGACCTACTTACTCCTAAGTATTTCGGAGGTGTACTTCAACGATTTGTGAGCAAATATTAGGATGAAGTTATGTGTGAATGAAGGAATAAAGTACCTTAGTTGTTAATGATAGTTGCAGGCTTGTAATAGTTGCGACAGTTTCTCCAATAGAACAAAATATAGATGTATCAAGAGACCCCAGACAAGTTATATTTTAGTATCGAAAGCGTGGCGATAGTAATTTTCAATAAAAAAAATTTTTCAAAAAAGTATTTTACCCTTTTTAGTTGTAACTACCTAATAGGCAAGTTGTTTAGTAAGAACCGATAACGCCAGAATATATTACCCGAATAACATGAAACTTGAACATAATCGGTGAAATGAGAGATCTGCGTACTCTTTTCGAGCGTACTGGCGTGATGTTATGTTATGAAATGGTATGAACAATAAACAGACCTGCTATTACAGCAACCCCGAGAGATTTGCCGTTATTTATTGAAGAGTTGTGTTGTATATCTCCGAAGTTCTTCATCAGATCTTCACCAAAAATAAAATGGCACTAATTTCGAAATATTTTCTTTCAAACAAAAAAATAATTTTCAAAATCGGTCGACAATTAACGGAGATATCGGTGAACAAAAAAAAAAAAAAAAACATACATAAAGTCGAACATAGAACCTCCTCCCTTTTGGTAAGCTGGTTAAAAAGGCAAAATTGTATGGGATTGACAAGTGATATCGAAAAATCACGTGATCAATCCCTTATATATTGACGTTTCGACTATCGCCTTTGCTGTCATCGAATGTCAGTCGTCTAGAGCCTAGTATATTCTTATATATCAAGTAGGTATTAGCGCCCTGTATCCGAACTCCGTCCGTCTGAATTCAGTACATTTCCAATTCGGATGGAACTGGGATTCGGATAAAGTTTGGATGCAGTGCGTAACCACCGTACTTCTATCTAGAGGCTCTAGAAAACAGACATTCTATCAACGAAATGGTCGTAATGGCGATTGGAAAAATGTATACGTATTTGATGCCAAGTGCTATCGAAAAATCACGAGATCAATCCCTTACATTTTTTATTTTTTTGTCTGATATAGGCTCGCGCTTGACCATGATGGTGAAGTAATCACTTTTGACTTAAAGACCCCTTTTTTATTGTCTATAGGCTACCACTATCTCACCTGATGGTAAATGATGATGTGGTCGACGGTGAAGCACGCTTGCCTAGAAGAAACCCATTCACATAACCTCCATACTCTGTAAGAGTATGGAACACGTACTCAATATTAAGCTCCTGGCATACCTAGAAACTAACGATATCCTGAGTGACCGCCAATACGGCTTCCGCCGAAATCGGTCTACTGGGGATCTTCTAGCGTATGCCATTCACATCTGGAGTGAGGCCATCGAGAGGCATGGGGAAGTGCTTGCCGTCTCCCTCGACATCTCGAAGGCTTTTGATAGGGTCTGGCACGAAAGCCTTATTGGTAAGCTTCCTTCATTCGGTTTGCCCGGTGGTCTGTGTGATTGGATTGCAGACTTCCTGAGAGATCGGTCCATTCGAGTGGTTATCGATGGCTGCTCGTCGGACCACTTGGATATTAATGCTGGTGTCCCTCAGGGATCAGTACTCTCAGCAACTTTATTCTTGCTGCACATTAACGATCTGCTAAAACCCACTTACCTTTGGGTATGCAGACGACAGCACTGTTGCTGAGAGATACTTGTCCAACGCTCGTACTACCGGGCCTCAGGTCCAGTCTCTCCGGGAGGCCATGGTGGAGCGCTTAAACCTGTCCTTGCAGGCAGTCTCCGAATGGGGCGATGCCAATCTGGTCAGGTTTAATGCTGCTAAAACCCAGGCGTGTCTTTTTTCCGCAAAAAAGAGTCAATTTCACCCGGCTCCAACTTTCCGAAGTGTGACCGTGCCAATAACTGGCCATCTTGAGCTGCTTGGCGTTACGTTAACATCGACTCTCAATTTTGGCCCATTCATTGAGGCAAAGGCTCAGCTGGCTGCCAAGAAGCTGGGGATCCTTGCAAAGGTGAGAAGGTACAAAATTGAGAGTCGATGTCAACGTAACGCCAAGAAGCTCAAGAATGTCAGTTATTGGCACGGTCACATATCGGAAAGTTGGAGCCGGGTGAAATTGGCTCTTTTTAGCGGGAAAAAGACCAACATTAAACCTGAACAGATTGGCATCGCCCCATTCGGAGACTGCCTGCAAGCAGCATTCCGACAGTCGCCATAATAATACAAACCTATAACCTTTTTGAATATTATCAGTATATAAAATGCTCCTGTACCAACCCATGAAGACAACATAACCTATAGTACTCGTATAACGCTTGTAACCTGTAAATAACGACATATAATATTGGTATAGATGACGTTGAAACAGTTTATTTGCCTGTCACAGCGCAAATAAAATCGTTAGTCTCTACAAAATTGTATTACTGGAATGACAAAGAACAAAAACCCATAAAGGGACAAGTAAGTGCAAGTGTAGCAAATTGCAAACAAGGATTTAGCAAGAGTGGAGAGATATCACAATAAATTGCATTGGACAGTTTCAAAATGGGTGCCCTGACTTGCGATATGGTGTGTGCATCTTACAAAACCATTTCTTTGTACAATACATTATGTGTCAGTCTCTAAAGGCTTCTGAACGGACATACAGATTACAAATGTTACAGTGAGTGTGACAAATTTTGACGAGAATACCATTGTTATGCTTGAGGCCATTCTCATGGTTATTTGGTATTTCAATTAGTGTACAATTGATGATCAATGGAAGTCTTGTTGCTAAATGAAAACAGCACTGATCCATCGATTTATTGCCGAAATACTCGTAAATAACTGCGCGAATTAATGGCTCTATTAACGCCGTCAAGATGACTTTTAAACGTCGGGCAGCCAGACAAGATATCGTGCTGGGGAACCACGTCACGTATAGCTAGACTAGGTTTGAAAAAAAAAATGTTTATGCATCAGCTTATTCTCACATATCGCTTCTTTCAATGCTAGAATGCAGTCGAATTTTATTATCCTAGAACATGGTTAATTTTGAAAAAGCGTTGATGATTCCATTTCGAAGCTGCAGTTACTGGGAGAGGTCTTTTGTCCGCATTATAATCAGTATTGTGAGAACGTATCTTGTGATTTAATTAAAGAAGAAAACTGCTTTTACTTGTTTATATTTTCAATATAGTCTTTAACCTATGATGGCTTTTATAGAGGTCACAAGAAAAACTAAACAAAAATATCTTCAAATATTTTTAAGCGTTCGAAATATGATTAATCTTCTAAAACTAAATATCATTTGCCAGCTTTAAATAGGTAAGGAGGTAGCACTTCCTTACAGTATGTTATAATGTGCCCACTGCTGGGATACAGGCTTCCTCTCTGTGAGAGGAAATGGACCGTAATCCACCACTTGGGCTCAATGCTGATTGGTGGAGTATCACGACATGTTTTAGAACTTTTACTTTAAGAAAATGACAGTTTCCTCACGAAAATTTCTTACTTATTTCTTTTTTTTCTTTCATCTTTCGTTTTAAAAGCAGTGGTGATTAAATAAAAATGCATAAATTAAAGCGCCAGCCTGTGTTCAAACCCACGCCTCGGCCCCTCGTAACGCAGGATATTAACTTTGGGCTAATCGTCTCAACTGAAACACGCCCACTGCTGGACATAGGTCTCCCCCAAGCGTCACCTCACTGATCGTTCCTGTGCGTTTTGCATCCACCGGATTCCCACATCCTTGACCAGGTCATCGCTCCACCTAGAAGGGGGCCTTCCATCACTACGTCTTCCGATACGCGTTCGCCAATCCAAAACTTTTCAGCACCATTGACCATCCGTTCTGCGAGTAATGTGCCCTGACCACTGCCACTTAAGGTTGGCAATTCTTGGTCCTTTGGAGGTATGTGGAACAGGGTGTAAAGTCCCATAAACCTCCATAGAAAAGGGAGGATCCTCCGACCAGATGGGTGTTGTGTCTGGTCCGGGCAACTGCCCGACGGTTGATGTCGGACTCGGTCATGTCATTAGTTCGTAAGTGGCGGCGTCGGTGCCGCTACAGTCCCTTAATTCTTCACAATATTAAAAACTCATAATCTATGCCTGCAATTTCAGCTACATATTCTGGCATTCATATGAAACGTATTGTTGTCTATTACACAATAAAGGAACAGATTCTCAGTTTCTGTTTTTGTTATAATGTTCATAACACTTTAATCAAAATCAAGAAGCTATGATCGTATACATAAATAAAGGTTATGACACAGTAGCGGCACTATTAGCAGTAACAAATTGCTTTTAAATGCTGAATTAGTTCTATAGAAATCTTTGTTTTGTGTAAAGAAAAGATTACAGGTTATATAACTTAATTAATTAACACAGGAAATAAATGGTTTTTTTTCCAGGAAATGTGGCGAGATGACCTGGATGAGCACTGCCCAGACTGTTTAAGGTGGTGCAGGAAAATGATACCTGAGAGAATATGAGAGGGAAGTCTTTTCTTAGCTCGGGAAAGTTCCTTTAGGCTAGCTACTAGCTCGTCCACTATACGCCAATCTACCTGCCAGGTAGTTTCCATCTGGATCAGTGATTAACTAAGCAAATAGACCGTGGAAGACATTTTGACTACAATGGGTTGAACGTCATGCATACACATACACACACATACACACATTCCTACACACACACACACTCCAACACACACACACTCCAACACACACACTCCAACACTCATTCACATATACACTCGCCCACTCACACACACACCCACTCATACACACACACATACACACAAAATACTTATTCACACACACTTAAACACACGTATAAACACACATTTATACAAACACACTCTACTTTCTCACACTGCCATAAGCACTATTTTCATTTTTCTTTTCATTAAATTAATAAAAATGTGTAGCTTCTACCTAATTAGCACAACGATCAATTGTTAAATAAACGAGGAAGAGCGAGGTTCATCCCATCACAAGTATCTTCGGATTACTTTCTGGGAAGCCCCGGCAACTTATATGTATGGATTTAAGATAATAAACACATTTTTTTTTTATTTTTTTTTTTAAATAAATTCCAGACTGCCAGCCAACAATACCACTGAATCCATCAATGGGTCCAGTGCGGGTTGATGAATGTCGCAGGTCTTCGATATGTTTGGTATATATATTACGAAAAATAAAACAAACAATACATTAAAACTCTTTTATTACCAAATCGCCTACCAATGTCAAAGTTTATTGCCAAGTAGGCTGCGGCCTACGAGTACACCTACCTCAATGATTTTTAACAAATGCACATAATTCTACATGCATATGAAATCTTTTAGTATGTGAAGTAATTATGATCTCAAAATTGAGTTAGGATTAATGTATTCATTACTCACATTATTTCAGCCGAAAGATATCCTCTGCTGCAGCAGTGGAAGTCTTGGGGGAGTCCAAGTGTTGTCACATGGTACAATCTTGTGCGTCTCGCATCCCTTGGACTGCCGCTGCCTTAACCAGATCATCAGTCCACCTAGAAGGCAGTCTTCCAACGCTGCGTCTTCCTGTACGGGGTCGCCACTCCAGAACGTTTCGAACCCGTCGACCATCCGTTCTGTGAGCAATTTACTCTGTCCACTGCCACTTATGAGAAAGAAACAGAGCAGATACTATTTCTACCAAACGGGCTCGCGTGTTAGATAAAAGTCCATTCACTTTTACAAAAAGGAGGCATGAATCCGATGGTAAGAACGTTATAGGGTGCACTAATTACCAGTTTGCATGTTTAATTAAAAGGGTTTACTTTTAGAGCAATTAATATATAGTGTAGTACTTAGTCGTAAGCTGCCTGAATGAAGACCGATTCTCTTTTCTAGAATTTATTTTATTTTTGCCTTATCGCAGGCTTAGCTTTGCAGCTCTTACAGCAGGTTTAACGTTACAGACATTTTATCTGAGCTTGATAGATAAGGGGTTCTTGGCTAGATCATCGGTGTTTCCTTCCAAATCTTTGAGCACGCTAAAAACAATCACTACCTTGGCTAAAATTATAGCAAGTAATATTTTGTTAAAAAAACTAATAGCAGGTTCTGGCGCAGGTATCCAAGATTCTGAAGGAATACCATGAAAATTAGACCTACCTCCCAAACCATATAGAAACATGCTCATATCGTGATTTGGGAAATGACCTTGGAAAATAAAACAAGAAAAAGAAATACCGTTACAACTCTTACCACCACCTCGATCCACCCCAAAAATCTCACCCGAATCCAACCCCAACTTTCTATCACAAAAAATAGAAACATGTTCTAATACAATCCCTCTGCCACAATCACTGGTTAAGACATAGCCGGGGTTGTGAAACATGCCGGTCGTGGCGTTCAGACTCTCAGTAGTGAACGAGCCACGGTAACATTTGTGCAACTCCTGCGCACGCGACCTTCGCAACGGCCTTGGGTGAGTGGCGCAACTGAACTTGACCTTGAATAATTTTTGTATTATATTTTTGAATGATGGATCGACGGTTATTTTTGAAGGGCCGTGATTTTGTGTTTTGAATTTCGATTGTTGTGAGTTGGCGTGAGATTGGTTGGTAATGATTTTGGGGTAGTTTTAAAACATTGTACACAACGATTTCTGTAATTAATTTTGTTTTAATTGGATTTAGTTTGCTTTGGGTATATAAAATTATATCATGCTTAGTTACTTGTACAATCTAGCCATTACTGGGGTAGGTCAGCGTTCAATGATTGTTTAAATTACAAGATTTAAAACTTTCGCTTTTTATGAGTTCTCTGGTGGCAACGGGAGAGCGGGTGGGGTGGGGTGGGGGGGGGGGGGTAACACTATTACAATTTTTTGAAAGGAATGTTTTGGGGCAGTAGTCATCAGTCAGCAAAGCAAGTTATTTAACTGCAAAAACCTTAACTAATTCTTTTAATTCAGTCTTGTTTTGTTTTTGTATAGCTTTGATTAATACTCGTCATAAAAAATAACTGTTGATATTAATGTAAGAATAATTGGTCGATTAATCAACATGTACAATGTTGTTTTATAGTATCAACATTATAAAACACAACACAATATGTTTTATGTTTCATGTTGACATTAGTTATGTGAATAATAGTTTTTTACATCATCAAGTTTACGATTTTTAGAACAGAATATATACATAAATGCAATGTAAAAACTGTGTTTGAGTTTTCTACATTGCCTCTTTGTACCTTCTTTGTTTTAAAAAGCTTCTTCCCTTCTTAGCGTGTCGATGACAAAGACAATTTTTAGGGTTCCGTACCCGAAGGGTCAAAACGGAGCCCTATTGCTGTCACTCAAGTGTCCTTCCGTCTGTCCGTCGTCTGTCACACGGGTTAGAACCAGCCAAACGGTTGGAGCAGAAATTTGAAGATTGTATCTTCAAATTTTCAAAATATAGGTATCATACAAGTAAAGAGGGAGTGCGAATTTTTTTTTTGATCTGTTCCATCGATTGGTGTATCGTTGTTTAGAACTTGTTAAGTAGATAAATATTGTTTTTTTTTTTTAATATTTGTAAAAAAAGGAATATAAAGCCACCAAATTCAGCTTTTTTAACAAAATTTTGTTCCGAAGAATTTACTAACTTCTCATTGGCCTATGAACTTCAAATGTGGTGATAATGTTTATTGTTACTAACAAATACGAGTACCAATTTATTGATAACTAAGATTATTTCTAAGAAGTGCCTCTTGCCTTTTTTCCTATTACAAACAACTTAATTTTTGCGGTCTGGTACAAAACCCTAAATGTGCGAAGTCTGACACAAACTTGACCGGTTTTTAAATATTATGTTTGACCCAGTATTCAGCTACGGCAAAATCATTCACAAATGCTGTTAGGTAACTACCTTTTATTTTGATACCAATGTCAAATTCTTGCTCAAAACTTAACCTTCTAGATGTCGACGACGAACCAAGAAATTTCTTATAAAGAATCTAGAATTTGTTTTACACAAAACTTATTCTCATGCTCGTGAAGACATGTCATAACATGTGATGGTAAGGGTCAAGGTTGAATATGAAACCTACCTATGAGCATGGTTGATACACAGTTAGAGGTTGTTCAGTAAAACAAGAAAATCTTTCTGAGGCATTATGAGAGGTTAACTATTAAAGATATTTTGTTTTATACAGTGATGAATATTTCTGAATTTATTAGTACTAAGCCGCCAAGGCTAATTTTAAGAGTGTCTCATCTAGCCGTTTGTTTTGATAACTTGTTATTACTTCGTTTGAAGATTATAATCTAACCAGGCAGTAAAAAAAGATGTTAGTGTGAGAAATCACAGAATACGTTTTCACGATAGCACTATATGGATTTGTTGCTGAGCGGATGGATTATGTTAACTTTTGAAGGCCACAGATTGTAACAGATCATTGTTATTTTGTTAATTAATTGCTACAAATTATTCATCAAATACTTGACAATCGTTTTTTTGTTACGATAGTCAATAGGTACCTACATGTGATATTATATAATGATATTGTAAAAATCAGAAAAAATCTTGCCCAGCTTTGTTTTTATAGTTTTACTAGCGTCTGCCAGTGGCTTCGCCCGCGGGGAATTTGTTTTACCATCCCGAGGGAACATTATAACGGGATGAAAATATATAGCCTATGTGCTATTCCAGACTTTAATCTATCTCTGTGTCGAATTTCATCCAGATTCTTCCGGCCGTTCCGGCGTGATTGAGTTACAAATATACAACGACAAATCCACACACACATATGACACATCCCTACTTTCACATTTATAATATTAGTAAGATGAATAAAAAATCTGTAATTATAAATACCCAAACAATTAGTAACAACACTGTTGACATTCGATAGCATAATCTTTAAACCTAAAAAACCTTGCAATGAATAATTAATATAATATAATAATACATAATTTTCCCAAGCCCGAGTCACACAATCCACAGGCCATTAATACTTGTACTACTGTTTACTACGTACTATGTGAGTCACAGCAAAGCATAATGGTTTTGCAGACTCAATTATGGCAAAGTTAATGAGTTCTTGTCACAAACATAAACAATGTGACAATGACACAGGCCTCTTTGTAATTTTAAATTGTCTCATTGGGTTCTTTTACAAGGTTTCTTTATGTAGATCGCGAGTGAAAGATATATCGTATGTTTGAATTTGATAAGAAAGAAAAAAAGAAAGAAAGAAACAGTATTTATTTGTGACCCGCACAGGAGACACGAGAAATCAGCTTAAAATTAAACAAAATTAAAAATAAAAACCCCGTGCGAGACCAAAAGTCTCCTATCTCGGCATGTGCAGCGATATCCAAAAAAGGAAATAACGCTGCGCTGATATTCTGATAAGACCAACTGTTGATGCCACGGACACACTTACGGAAACGGAAAATACTTAAATAATACAATAAAATAGAATATATAAATAACAAACAAAATAAAATAAACACAGAAGGTGGGTCAGAGTATGTGTAAGTATTATACAAATACAGTATTATTTGAATAGGTATATTTTTAAATGTTTACAAGGCTTAGCTGTAAATGATTACTGATTTTGTATAACATTAAAAAAAGCTTAATATAATTCACATTCAGTACAACTGTAGTTTTTTTTTTATATGTATCTAAATAGGTACTCTCTTATTTGATTTTACTATTGCCTAAAAAGTTAAGATCGTCTCATATGATAAGATTTTTATAGGAACCGTAAGAGAAAATAAAATGATTCGAAGTCTAGAAAGTATTAGTGATTAGATTAACTATAATGGTTATAATGCAGATATTCGTAGTTTATTTTTTTACTATTTGATATATGAGTTATTTTTGAAACTTACAGCATTTTTTTATTTGGCGACTAGCTGTCCCACGCGGCTTCGCTCCCGTCAACTGGCTACGCACCTACCCTATACCTCAAAAAGTAATAATCTTTCCCGTTTTTTCAACATTTTTCATTTATGCTCTGCTCCTATTGGTCGTAGCGTGATGTTATATAGCCTATACCACTCAGGAATAATGTAGCTTTCTACCAGTGAAAAAATTTTTTGAATTGGTTCATTAGTTCCAGAGATTACCCCCTACATACAAACTTACAAATTTTACCTCTTTATAATATTATATATAATATATATATAAATATATAATATATTAGTATATTATATTAGTATTAGTATATTAGTATTAGTATAGTATTAGTATTAGTATTAGTATTAGTATTAGTATTAGTATTAGTATATTAGTATTAGTATTAGTATATAAGTATATTAGTATTAGTATAGATATAGAAGATTGGCTCGTGTTTGACTACTATCTCGCCTGAGGGTAAGCGACTTCCAAATAAATACAAATTTAAACTAATTCGATACTGATATATTCCTAATACAAGTTTAAATCATTTACTTAAAATCCAACGTATTGCGATACCGACTATAAAACACAAGTTCAGTATATTTAACATTATGGCCAGTGACAGTCAATGGCCTGCCTAATGTATGCACTTTTGCAATATAAAACCTCTATGCTATATCTGGAAGTGATTGCTACATGCACTTCTGGTGGATGTGGCGAGATGTTGAAGCATTTAGAGATTAGTGCAATTTATAGTTTAGAACTGTTTTTTAGAAAATACAAGTAGGACGCAGTAGGACACCATTTTGTATTGGCACTAGGGACACGTATATAGGATAGGATAGGATAGGAGCCTTTTGGTCTCGCACGGGGTTTTTATTTTTGTTTAATTTTAAGCTGATTTCTCGTGTCTCCTGTGCGGGTCACAAATAAATACTTTTTCTTTCTTTCTTTGTATGTAATATTGCTGAGATAAGGTTAATAGAACGATACATGGTTTCGACAATTTTGAGATAAGAATTACGAAGCACCTGGTAAAATCCTTTGTTTTCTATTATTATTTAGTTAGTGGATATGATACTGTAAAAGCCCAAACTACGGTAAAGAATTTATCGGTAAAACCTAATATTTACCAAGTCTTTCTGGTAAAAGTCGGCAATTATAAAAGATATCGCTAATTTCGGGCGGGTAAACCATGTGATTTGACTATAAATAATTAAGTGAGAAAGAAAAATGTGAAACAAATAGATAGTGATTCGAATAGTCAAAATACTTGTTTAACAAATACAATACTCGCCTACCAGGGGCGGCTGTACTTTAAGTTCACTCGTGCGCTGAACTGCCAGATTTTAATAGGTTTAGAAATAAAATAAAAATGTTTAATAATATCTGATTAACGATCTATTCAATGTTTACGAAATTTTGACGAACAAATTTAAGCTCTTTGCCAAAGTAATAAGACGTATATTGCTGTAAAAAATGTTCCCCGTGCGGTAGGCTAAAGCGCACGGCGAGAATTCATACAATTCTACGAGAAACAAGCGAAAACGCCTGGCGCGTGAGACAGAGATAGTTCAATAGAAAATGTACGGCAAAATATGACCACTCTCGTGCGCCGTCCCAGCGAACCGAACATTACCGAGAGCGGGCGAGGTTTGACGAACGAAATTTATTTTCGGGTCGAGTACCAACAGTACAAGTTGTACAACGACGTAACTAGATGGCGTTGGCGTCGAATTAGAAGTCGCTAGCGAGATGGTTTGCCGATTTACATAGGATCCTGTGAATTTTAGTAAATCTAACACAATTACCCAGTGAGACGGCAATGTGCACTACTACTACTATGATTCACCAGCCGCCACTGGTACCTACTTTCAATTATTACTTAATTATTGTTTGAGAACAATAATGAAGTACTAATTACAAAGTACCCAATCATTTCGTATCATAGTGTGTCATGAACATTACAATTTACAATTCTCTGAAGTAAATCCAAAGATTTACCGTGTGATTGCTAGTAAAAGCCCGTAATTCTAATTAGCAATTATCATAGATCATTTCGGACTTTAACCAATAGCACTTGGTAAATCATAGGTGGTACCGGAAAATGCCAGGTTTTACCCTACTTCGGCCTTTTACAGTAACAGATACATTTTATTTTTACCCATTATAAATTATTTCTCTCATTGCGATGTTTTCCATTGGTGTATTAGTTTGACACAAAAATGCAAAATGTTGCGATTCAGAATCTAAACCAATGTGAGCTGATCACGATGAATGGTTTTACCAAGTAACTCTGAAGTAAATGTTTTCTCCATATTAGGATGTAGCGTTTCTCAGTTGTTTTTTTTTTTGTTGTTTCAAATACAGTATTCAGTACAGTTTCACTTATATTTATATTGTAGCATTAAACCTGGATGGGTTTGTGTTAGCTTACAACATTCAATCATAATTCTCTCTTACTTGTAGAGTAATCTGGACGATATACAATTAGGTTAATTAAACAGGTATTTTTCAAATAATCTAAGTAAACCAATATTATCAAGAGAAAACATTATTTATTTGTTTATTGTTTTATTTCACTGACAGGTAGTAAAGCTGAAATAATTAAAAGTAATGTTGGTGCCGTGGTAAAAAATACAGAGTTCTTGTAAGTTAGGCGATGCTATTGCCATTGGCGCCGTGGTAAAAATGCACAGTTCTTGTGAGTTAGGCGATGTTATTTCCATTGGCGCCCTTGTAAAAAATACACAGTTCCTGTGAGTTAGACGATTTTATTGCCATTGGTGCCGTGGTAAAAAATACACAGATCTTGTGACTTAGGCGATGTTATTGCCTTTGGCGCCGTGGTAAAAATACACAGTTCTTGTGAGTTAGGCGCTGTTATTGCCTTTGGTGCCGTGGTAGAAAGCTAATCGTATAATAAATAAATAAAATACTTAACTTACCTACAACTTCCTTGATCATTAAAATAAGTCTATTGTATGGAGAGGACAAATATAATAAGATAATTGATTGGTAACGGTTTCAATAGATGTTATATTAACAATTGAATGTAACATGTTATTAGTAATTTATTTATTATTATTAATAATGTCATTGTTATAAGATTTTTTTTGTATAAATGCAAGTATTATGCAAACCCGAATCTTCAATCTGCGGTTGTTATCATCTGCTTCTTCCTTAGGGATATCGTTCCTGCACTTATTCTGTAATGAGGACTATTGTGCGTGATTTACAGTTCTCTTAAAACTTTTAGATAATGAATTCAAGCTCACTTTGAAAAATAAGTTAGCAAGCTTACTGAACAACTTGATACATTTAAAAATGGTACGGTGTTTCTCATCATCATTATTTTGTCTTTATACTAATTTATTTGGGACTATCTGTGCCCGCGGCTTCGCGCCTTTATCTGTCTGCCAACCCTACCCTACTAACCCTCTTGCCTACCCGACATACCCTACCTACCAATGTTATTTCTATAGTCATCATTCTTTCGCGAAGAATCTTAACACCGCCATTCAGAAAATGACTTCAAATTCACAACGCCATCTATCGAATATCGAGTTCAACTGTTCGAGTATCTGAATTGCGTGTTGTGATAATTTTACTTCTTGAACACTTTAAATTCATCTAACTTTTGATAGCGTGAACAGATTGCGATGAATCAAAAACTATGTAGTTCTTCAAGTGACGCACATTTTTTATGTATAAAAGTTATCTACATTGGTTTCGTACATTTACACGTACGTGATGCGTGCACAAATATACAGACAAAAAGATAAACAGAAAAACAGACACAAAAATTCTAAAAATGCTGGTAATAGGTTCTGTTGGTTATCCTTTAACACCCTGGCTATTTTGTTTGGAAATATTTTCGATGTACAATAATTACTTTTCAACAGATTTATTGTATGTATTGATTGTCATAGCACGTAAATAAGTTGTTATATTTTATAGGTACTTATTCATTCATTTTTATGGATTTACTGTAAATAAAAGTTGTTTACACAATATACAAAAATTCGCTTTTAGCGATAAGGCCGCCCATTGTGTCACCCAGTGTAATGTTTTCTTCGTCTATACTTTCTGTTACTTATATGGTGTACATAATAAAGAGTATTATATTCTATTACAACGAGTTTTCACAATAAGTAAGTATCTAATACGTACACAAAATATTGTCATTAAAAAGGCATTGTTTAAAAAATATCGAAAGAAAACCTTGCTGTGTACTTTAGTATGGCAATACAACGGAGAGTTTCGAGTGTCCATTATAGTAACTTGCTTCAAGGTCAGTTTTACTATAATGAATAGGGGGAATACAATTGGCTGTTTGTTGACTTCTGTCAAGTGCGTTACACTCGGTGCCATTATTATGTGTGTCTTGTATATGGTGCCACAATTGCTCATACATGGAATGCTATTTT
Organism: Orthosia incerta; assembly: GCA_948252205.1. Classification (NCBI taxonomy): domain Eukaryota; kingdom Metazoa; phylum Arthropoda; class Insecta; order Lepidoptera; family Noctuidae; genus Orthosia; species Orthosia incerta. Next base: position 27,069,933 of record OX411746.1, read on the forward strand.
TACTCATAGGTGTGCAATATTTTTCTCTCGCGTCAGTACAGACCATAAGTGTAAAGGACACTCTCTTCTTAATCCTCATAAACAACGGGTTTATTTCATACAATCAATAGCACACTAATATTTTGTATTATCTGACATTATTATACCTACATTAGTTATCAAAGATTGTAACTGTAGTTTTTTAATTTCTGAATAAAGATTTATTATTCATTTTATCTACACTCACAACGTAATATTCCAAATATGAATTCAAATTGAGAATCTAAATTGACTGCCATACCACATACAATATTTTATCCGTTTCTTTTTATTTCAACTGTATGAGTGTAGATAAAATAGTGTATGCAACGGCATATAATTGGGTATTCAAACACTCGCGTAATATTATTATCACACTCGGCTTCGCCTCATGTGATAAACCTGCGCTCGTGTTTTAATAACCCCTATTATATGACTGTTGCATCAACTACTATATTATTATTATTGATAGGCTTGCCATTGACTACCATCTCGACCGTCGGTAAGCGATGATAAGCACAGTTGCCTAGAAGTAACCTATTCACTCTTGACTTAAATACCCCAGGTTGTAGCCAACTGGAAATACAGACTCCAGCTTCACTTGGACCATTCAACAACGTAAATTACGTTCTTTAGGTTATCGAGCATACGTTTTTGCAGTTCATAATATGCACGTGGTTAAGATAAAGTTCATCATGCAAATAAATTAGGCAGATAAAATTGCAATATATAAAACTTGATAGTCTGAGTGGACCAATCAATAACTCAAAATAAATAATTTAATAGCTGATGACATATTGTAATCGTGTGCAACAACGAATGTATCCGTATATTACAAATCATAACTTGTAATCATTCTCATCGAAGCAATAATTCTTTTGTGTTACCCAGACACAAAAAGAAAGGACAAAAAAAAATAACTAACGAAATTGAGCTCTATTACATCGCTTGAATTTCAGTTACAATGTAACATTAACCAAATGTTACTTGAACGTTACAAAATAACTACTCTGTGATAGATTTGCAACAGTTTGCCTCAGTTTTGTCTCAGACGATACTTGTTTTTCCCTTTGCGTTACAATTTTGGCACAGTCGCGTGTCTGTTCATTTTCTTAACGATTGTTTCTGAGCTACTCGTAGTATTATAAAGAGGTAAAATCGTATGTATGTTTGTGATAATTTCTGAAAGTACTGACCAGTTAAGAACATTCTTTGACTGAACGAAAGCAACTCTAGTACAGTTGTTATATCTCACGACGACGCGACGGTGGGTTGGTTTTAGTCGTGTGTGTGATACACATGTACATTGTTTCTGTGTGAGTAAACGGGAGCGCTTAATATCGCCTGAGCACACATAAACAATGTGCATGGGACTTACACACACGACTTAAAGTGGAATTATACTAGACCGTAGCGTGCGCGAGCCGAGCCCCGTGGGAGGATTCAAAATTTCACGAACATGTTATATGATATGGTCCATTGCTACACAGTGCGGCGTCTGTCTTTTATTTTTATCATCAGCTTTATTTTGTGCCCACTGCTGGGACACAGGCATCCTCTCTGTGAGAGGTAATGAGCCTTAAAGCACCACGCGGGCCCACTGCGGGTTGGTGGATGTCACAATTCTTTGAATTTTTGGTTCTAGGACATGCCGGTTTCGTCAAGATGTTTTTCTTCACCGTTTTAAGAGTGGTCGTGAGATTGGTAATAAGCTTAGGAGTAAAATTCTCTGCCGGAGTAATGTTGCCTGACAGCTACAGCCTGGGGGTATTTAAGTCAAGAGTGAATAGGTTACCTAGGTTTTAGCAATCCAGAAAGGCAGGGAATTCCACTCCTTAGCTGTACCCACAATGAAAGTATTAACTAAACACTTTGTGCGTATGGGTGGGTTATCCACCATGTGCCGATGGCGCATTGCCGTACGTCTTGTAGTCCGATGATGGAAAGGGCTAGATGGAATCAAATTGTGCAGTACCATCACACACTTCCACGGCCAGCGCATCGATGCCAATCAGCCTCTTGTCAATCAACTCAAGTGCATCAAGTTCGTATTTGGTAGATTCGTCCCAGAGTAGAGAGCAGTACTCCATGCATGACCATACTTGCGCTTTATTCAAGTTCAGCAGCTGTTCAGGCGTGAAGCAACATCTCACCTTTGCAAGGATCCCCATATTATTATAATTTTCTTCTTTTATGTATAAAAATCAATTGCTGTTCGTTAGTCCCGCTAAAACTCAAAAACGGCTGGACTGAATTGAATAATTCTTTTTTTGTTTTGTTCACACAGGGAATGATTTAAAAACAAAATTGGGTAGGTAGGTAGGGTAGACAGGTAGGTAGGTAGAGTACGTAGGGTAGGTAGTTAGTTAGGTAGGCAAGGTAGGTAGTATAGGTAGGGCAGAGTACAGGTGGGTAGGTAGGTAGGTAACCAGTTGACGGGAGAGAAGCTGCGGGCGCAGCTAGTTATAACTAAAATTGACTGCAGTTATAATATTCGCTGTAGATACTTTTTTCTGATAATAATTGATTTTGACAGAATCAGATTATAATTTAATCAGCAGCTATAATTTATCAACAAAATATATTGCAAGAAATATGATAATTTTGTTTAAACAATGTGTAAAGCTGTTAATTTCATTAAAACCATTTGCATGTGAACTACGTTATCTTTTATGTGGAAGTAACACACTATTATAAATGCGAAAGTTTGGATGTTTTGATTTATGTTTGTGTTACTCAATCACGCCAGAACGGCTTAACGGATCTGGATGAAATTCGCCACAGAGACAAATTATAGTCTGAAATAGCACATAGTTTACTTTTTATCTCGGTATAATGTTCCCTTGGGATGATAAAATACTAAATACGCGGGCGAAGCCGCTGGCTAAAGCTAGTCAATATAATAATAAATGAATGTATCCACAGATCGCTCTCAGCAAGGCTTACTTGTTCATCTTGAAAATCGTTCTCGTAAGGACGTTATTATTTCTCCAAAGATTAATTAATCATTAATTAACATAAATAATGTACTCGTATTATATCATAGCGACGAATAAAAGTGCCGTAATCAAACAATGCAGTAATTTGAGATAAAAATCACCAAAACGATAAGATTGCAATGTTGCAAATAATTGCGAATTTTTCACGGTCGTGTTTTGTAACCTCTTAGCTTAACGTTACGTAACACGTCGCGTTTCAGTAACGTTTTGGTAAGTTAGTGCTAACGCAGACTTGCCGGCCGCAAGTGATAATTAAGGGCGTGTTCTATGCATAGTAAACTAATATTAACATGTGTATTGAAAAACTTTGCAAGTGTTGAAATTGTGTTAAGTGTGTGTGTGAGTATGTTTGTTTATTTTATTTCAAATGTTCAAGGTTTCAGATTTTCTGAGTTTGAGTTAATTACTTTCAATCTTCGGTTATCGCAAATCTTTTTCAAAATGGTCTCGTAATTTTACGGTGGTTTTTCTGAACAGCGAATTTTTATAACTAACATAAAATGTTATACTTATCTGTTTAAATACTTAAGTAGTTACTACACAGAGGTATCAGTTTAAAAAAGTACGTTGCTCCTGAAATCCAGTTACCTTCAAAAAGGTATATCTTATAGAACCGCCTTAAAATACAATTATACCAAGCAGCAATTCATGAAACAATAAGGCGAAGAAATGCTTCGCCAATATTGTTTCAAAGTAGAAATATTTAAGTTTCAAAGTACGTTAGTGTTAAACCAAAGTTACTAGTTGCAGTCCAAAGGTAAAAAATAAGGGTGACATTCCATTGTTAGCTGTTTAGTGTTAAAATTGGTGAAGTTTGCACATTAATCGGGTCGATCTTCTTTTAAGAGTACTTAGAAGTATTAATCATTATCATCTACAACTGACTCACTGCTTAACGGCCAACGATCATCATCACCATCATCAGTTTTTTAATGTTCCCACTCCTGGGACATAGGCCTCCTCTTTGTCTTAAGAAGAAATTGGCCCTAATCCATCACGCAGACCCAGTGCGGGTTTGTGAATGTCACATGTCTTCATGCCGGTTACCTCACGATTTTTTTAACACCATTTTTAGAGCAGTAGTGAAATAATTTACACAAAGTAAAGCGCCTTCCTAGATTCAAACCCACGATACGTAAGTCGGGGCAGAATTACCACTAGGCCACCACTGCTCTCGCCAATGTTAGCACCTATCCACGTATACCTGCGTTGGTCTCTTCTATTTTCCACTCGAAATCAACTCCATCACCCTTTATAAAAAAAAAAGTGGAAGAAAGTTTTTTTCCTATAAATCTTAATAGAAATAAAAAATTACGAAAATTCTAAATAGAAAGCTCTCTACTTTAATATTTCAATTTCAATGCCGTTCCGTTACACCATAATATTCCACAAAAAATGAGGTCACTAGACCCTACGAAGGCAAACTTAATAGTTGACAATGAAAATATAAAAAAAAAACTATTAATAGATTTGCCAAAAATAACCTACAGATACAACGGCTTAAGGCGTGCCCTTTCCCTATTCTGTAATCAAAATCAGAATATGACTCAATAATCATTTTGGAATCTATCAATTTATTTCTGTCTGAGCTAAGATATTATTTTTTATTTCTGTCTGAGCTATTTTGGTTTTGATTGGCATGGTTGTTTTGAAACAGGGTTCTGGGTCGTTGGCTCAGACGGTCGTTAGATTATTAAGATTAAAGATATGTCGTTTTTTGTTAATAGAATGTTGATCGATGTTGGTTAAACAATTTTTTTTATCGAGATGTTTTTAAAGGAGTTTTTCAATTTTATTTTTAGTCTAAGTTTTCCCTCTGCATCTAAGGATCCCTTTCTTCTTTGCATTTCTTCCGTAAGTGTAGACCTCCCCATTCCGTTGGTGTCAAATTCATCCGCCTGGCTCTGTCGTGATGTGACCGTACTATTTCCAAAATTGATTTTTCTAACGACAGGATACCGATTTCCTATCACATCACACATCACACATCATCAGCCTATTAATGTTCCCACTGCTGGGACACAGGCCTCCTCTCTGTGAGAGGGAATGGGCCGTAATCCACCACGCGGGCCCAGTGCGGGTTGGTGGATGTCACATGTCTTCGAATTTTTGGTTCTAGGACATGCCGGTTTCCTCACGATGTTTTCCTTCTCCGTTTTGAGAGCAGTGGTGATGAAATAATTTACACAAAGTAAAGCGCCTACCTGGGCTCGAACCCACGACCTACAACTTGTAAGTCGCGGCCGATACCACTGGGCCACCACTGCTCCCTATAGGTTGACACCTATTTCCTATAGATTGACACTATAGGAAATTGGTATTCCGTAATAAAAAGGAAAAGTCTTTAGGGGATGGGCATTAAACCTTGTGTTTCTTAACTAGTTAGCCCCGCTGACAACTGTCTAATTTTGTCACCATGTCATGAATTTTTCTTTTGTTGATAAAGCGTTGCGGTTGTTCCACTCGCACGTTCGTAAAAAATCGTAGCAGTGTATTGCAAATACCGTAAATTTATAATGAAACCTGCGAAATTATAAATTCTCGATATATTTTGAACTTTTTTCAAATACAATAAATCTCATCCAAATTCGATAGTTTATAATATACCCGTTATTGAGAAGAACGATTTTACTATATCTCGCGCTCCGTATGTTTGCAATAATCCGGTGAGTTTATAAATTTTAGGGTTCCGTAGCCAAATGGCAAGAACCCTTATGGATTCGTCATGTCTGTCTGTCTATCCGTCCGTATGTCACAGCCACTTTTTTCCGAAACTATAAGAACTATGCTGTTGAAACTTGGTAAGTAGATGTATTCTGTGAACCGCATTTACATTTTCACACAAAAAAAAAAAAACATTTTGGGGGTTCCTCATACTTATCTTATCTTATGGAGGGGCCGAGATATAACTCGGACACTTCGACCCATTGGGATCTTTTGTGTTCCCCTAGATAACTTACTCCTCCTCATTCTCGTTGAAAACTGTTTTCCTCATACTTAGAACTGAAACTAATTTTTTTTTTTCATCAAACCCATACACGTGTACCCTCATCATCTGCCTAGCCTTTTTTCCCAACTATATTGGGGTCGGCTTCCAGTCTTACCGGATTCAGCTAAGTACCAGTGTTTTACATGGAGCGACTGCCTATCTGACCTCCACAACCCAGTAACTGGGTAAAACGGTACCCCTTGGCAAGACTGGTGTCAGATCTCAAGCTTCTGACTACCCCTAACGACTGTCAAAGATCTTTAAATGACAGCCGGGACCAACGGCTTAACGTGCTTTCCGAGGCACGGAGGAAACTCGGTATGTTGAAATGGTCACCCATCCACTGATCGACCTCGTCAAGCGTTGCTTAACCTTGATGATCGACCCGTGCGGCTGTTATTATTTAGCCACGAGCTCCTCACCCATACGTGTACCCTATAACTTCTAAAATAAGGGAATGATAAAACTAAAAAAAATATATGTACCATGTAAACTTCCACCGAAAATTGGTTTGAACGAGATCTAGTAAGTAGTTTTTTTTAATCTATACTATATATTTTTTAATATTATAAAGAGGAAAGATTTTTGGGTCCTGTGGGGTGGTCCACGGGAGCGAAGCCGCGGGCAACAGCTAGTACGTCATAAATCGTAAACAGGAATTTACCAAGTACGGAACCCTTCGTGCGCGAGTCCGACTCGCACTTGGCCGGTTTTTAAAATTTCATAATTAAATCATATTGTAGTGTGTCACGTGCTCTAACCTAATTCCAAAATGTAGCTGATAATTAAATAAGCCACATTATTAATCATCATTAAAAACGCGATTTTATCTTTCACTTTTCTTCAAGGCCTAAAAATATAACATAATTTAACTTCCAACAACATAGTTTAGCAGATTTACTATAACGTACTCATACCTAGCAAATGTAGTAGGCAACCTTGTACGGAATAAAGAAACCGAGTTACTTTAGAAAGGACAATGGCCAATTTGAGTGCATTTAACGAAGACATTATGCGTCAGTCAATGAACTCGATTTGTCAAACATATATATATTTTTGTATATTATTAGTGTTGGACATTATTTTGGAAATTTGTTTCTTTGTCATTATAATTATGTTGGAGACAAATTTTACTAATCTTACTTATCTTGGTGGCGAGCTGGTGAGCAGTAGCAATCCCACGGACCTGATCTTTCGGGAGAAGCCTTGCTCCATATAGGTGGCCGGGACTAGGGGCGTGAGGGCGTCTCCATCTCGTCTCCCTCACGCGTACCGTGGGAATCGAACTCAGAATCTGAGGCTCAGTTGTAGAGTCATCGCCCACTAGGCCTACAAGGAGGTTTTAATATACACAAATGCTAGTATTTACGTGATGAATAATCAATTATCCATGCCGTACCTTACCGTACCTAGGTAAGGTACGGTAAGGTCTACAATAAGCGTAGGATTACTAAATACAAATTATCTTCATCGTTAAAATTCCGTAGTAATTCATGTAAACAAACAATAGCTGAATAAGGACTGCGATAACTAAGGAGTAGCTAGACAGAGGCTGAAGTTACATCACAGCAAAACCAATATTAAAATAAAAAATAAAAAAATTGTCTCTCTGTTTTTGCTTCTCTAACAATTATACTGTGCGCAAACGAAGTGAAACTCGCACGGTACAAAAATTTAAGACGTGGCCTACGTCCCATGATGGATTCACCGTGTAAGTCCAGTCCAGAGAAATGATATTACTGTGATCAATACCTACCTATACTATCTATACTAATATTATAAAAGAAAAGTTTTTTTTGTTTGTTTGTTTGTACCGAATAGGCTCCAAAACTACTGGACCGATTTGAAAAATTCTTTCACCAATAGGTAGCTACATTTTTCTTGAGTGACATAGGCTATAATTATTTAAAAGAAAATAGATATCCTTATGAAAATTGCAATAATATAACCCTAAGTAGCTAAATTTTGCCTATGAAATTCATTATTTGACGTGTGCAGAGAAAAATATTGATGATACATTAAAAATAATGTTAAACATGATTACATTACTCATTTTTAATTACAAAAAAGTCTGGGCGAGAATTATATCTAAAAATCATAGATACCGGCTTTGTTCTAAAATTTATTAGATCGCCGCCACGCCGCGCCGGTAGAAAGAAAAGTTGGTTACATTCGTATTGTATTATTAATTCTTATTCAAATAAATAGTTTAAATAATTGGTAGGTAGGTGGGTAGGTAGGTAGATAGGGAAGAGTAGGTAGGTTGATAGGTAGGCAAGGTAGGTGGGTAGATAGGTAGGTAGGTTAGGTAGGTGGTAGATATGGCAGACTGATTTTAACGACTAAAATCGAAGAGAGTTGTGCGACACATGTCTGGGTCTCACGCGCGAACACATCCCCCGAGACCGCGACTATAGCTTAGCTCAGAATCAATCTGCCTAGCCTTTTTCCCAACTATATTGAGGTCGGCTTCCAGCTTAAGCGGATTTAGCTTAGCTCTCAGAATAAGAAGCGTTAAAGGCCAGCGCTTCTAACGTTGCTTTTAGTAACCTCACACTTTGTCATCCTAGATAGGATAATTGAGTTAATTAAAAAAATATTAGAAAATTATGTATTTCCACTTTCACACAATTATCACATTACAACATCAAATCAAACATTGTGCGTCTAACCTTCAATATTAGCTAAGTGACAAGTGTCTGCTAAGGCTTGCGAAACACTTGCAACACGCGATCGGACGCTAGACCGGATATTTTGGGGCCAGTTTTTAACAGACTAGATTTGTTGTAAAGCTATGTGGACTATGTACTTGTAGGTAGTGTTTAGTAAAGATATTATTTTTTTGAATTGATTTAACATTAGTTTTTATGTTGCCGAAGTCGTTTAAATCTTATTCAAATGTTGCACACACTTGATTTTTTTACTAAAGGACTAAGACATTGCGTTGGTTTACGCACACATATAACTTTGTAAACAAATCAACGCATGTTCAGTGTTAATAAAATAAAACGCTAGAAATCTTATTTAGGATCTATTGCTTATCTTGAATTTTAGAAACGTAGTGGCATAATTGTGCACTCTAGTGCACAATTTTTGCTGCGTCGTCGTTTGCGGCTTCGCTCCCGTCAACTGGCTACCAGCTAGCCACACCAAGTAGGGTTTGACGCTCAATTCAAAATACTAAACTAAGAAACTCAACCTAATTGAAGATCACCAGAATAAAAAAAAGTTAAGTATGTAACTTTTATATTAGAAGAAGCTTCCTAATGAGTTGTTAGTATCTCTATAAAAAAAGAAAATCAATTGACCTATCCGCGTGATCTGCTCGTTCATTTTATCGATAGTCTAGCCTGGAAATTCCTAAATGCAGGTGAATAACATGATAGTAAAAATGTTAATATGTCATTCAAAAATAGTAAAAAAGTTTACTATTATTCATTAATGAATGACTATTAATAGGACGCCAAACTGAGGTGTATGGAAATCGCGTTTGAAAAAAGCATTAAACAAAACAGGATTAACATACCTCTCTTCTTATTCGTTGTCTTCATTACTGAAGGTCGTGCCCGTCTTGGAAAGCTTTCACGGAGTCGTTGACGAGCTTCTTCCAAGCCACTCTGAAAACATACCTACATAACAAGCTTTTCGGTAGCTTTTGTCTATCCGATAGGATAAAACCAGAGGCTCACAAGTGACATTCGATGTCAGCGAAGGCGATAGTCGAAATCCCAAATTTTTCGATATCGCTCGTCAATCGCACACAATTTTGCCTTTTTAACCGACTTTCGAAAAAGGAGGAGGTTCTATGTTCGACTTCTTGTGTGTTTTTTTATGTATGTTCACTGATATCTCGGTCAATTGTTGACCGATTTTGACAATTCTTTTTTCGTTTGAAAGAGTGTGTTCCGAAATTGGTCCCATTTTAATTTGGTGAAGATCTGATGAAGAACTTCGAAGATATACAACAGAACTCTTCAATAAATAACGACAAATCTCTCGGGACTGCTGCAATCGCATGTCTGTTTATTGTTTATACCATTTCATAACATAACATCACGCCAGTACGCTCTTAAAGGGTAAGCAGTTCTCTCATTTGATCGGTTTTGTTCAAGTTTCATGATATTCGGGTAATCTATTCTGGCGTTATAGGAAACTTACTAAACAACTTGCCGAGGTAGGTATAACTAAAAAGTGAAAAATAAAAGAACTTTTTTACAAAAAAATACTACCGTCCAAATAAGAAAACTACAAAGTAAAAAATAACTTTATTTTTGGAAGTCGGTGTCCATAACGCAAAAACTGGTACCTACGAAAGACACCGACTTCCAAAAATAAAGTTATTTTTCACTTTGTAGTTTTCTTATTTGGAAGTCGGTAGTATTTTTTTGTAAATAAGTTTTTTTTGAAAATCGCTATCGCCACGCTTTCGATGATAGAAGGGCCGCAGTTTTACAAATAAAGTAATTTGCTTTTTATACTGAGAGATATAGAACGATATCAAAAAGTTTCTTCATAATGCGCACAGCGAATGAATGGAACTCACTACCTGCGTCTGTGTTTCCTATCGCATTCAACCCGAATCTCTTCAAAGTTAGAGAGAACAGATTCTTCTGGGTAAGCTTATTCCATCGTCTACTCTGTCTCTGTCACCACTGACCTAGACTATGGTCAAGAACAAACCCATCACAAATTTAAAAAAAAAAGGTTTGGTAAAATCCTAACCACTAATATCACTTTGTTAGGGTCCCTAGTTCCCCGTTCAAGTCTGAAGGGCTATTCCCGTCCTTTCAAGAACGGATACATTATTAATAATTTATCTACATTTTTAAACGCTTCTGACCAAATTGACGCCATGATGAGATTGCGAATACTATTTAAAGTTCTTAATTACGGGAATCGGCCTTCTGATAAACACACCCTTTCACACTTACCACGATTCTTATTAAACAAGTTAAATCAAACTATGTCATCACACACTTTCGCAAGACATACCAACGTTCAAGCTGACCCGCAATGTTTGGTCTGCTAGACCTTGGACCAAAGGGCGGGGTCAATGTTGAAAATTGCGCATATGCGTACTCCTAAAAATAAATGTTTATAGTGTGCTTATAATTAATAGGCTTCTTGCGTGTTGAGATTTGAAAAACTAAGCAAAAGAATGGACCAGAAATGGGTGTTATTGGTGGTGCTTCAAATTCAACTTCAAATTATTTATTTCGACAAAACCATTTAAAGTGATTCACCGTCGACCATCACATCATCGCTTACCATCAGGTGAGATAGTGGTCAAGCGCGAGCCTATAGTGTATAAAAAATAATAATAAAGTAATTTTGATTTGTCAAGCAAAAGTTGAGACAGAAGAGAAGTGTACCTCGATTAAAATTTAATCTTATCTTATCTTATTATCTATTCGACGGCACGAACTATTTTGTGCGCGGGGTTAAAATGCATTTTATATCAACCAACAACACTTGCGGAAAAGATAGATGCTGTGATAAACAGTAGGAAGCTAGTTCACGTACGAACACATACTTTTGCAAATTTGTAGCGAAATGGATAATGATTTAGGACGAAACGGGGCGCGCGAAATTTTATAAACAGACCTTTAGCAGTCTCGATATCATAAAAAAAACGACTAAATCTATCTGTTCAAAATAAAATTATTTGCATTGTTGAACTACTATTCTATCCCTGTATGAAGGCTGTTTTGCAATTTTCCGTCTTCATAGGGTTAAAAATAATAAGGGTAAAATTAGTGTAGAAATGTGGAACTTTCGAAGCTTATTATAACTTTCAAATATTTAATTTTATTACTTTTTTGCTTCCATACAGGGCTAGATAATGATGAGACAAATTGATATCGCTTTTTATTTTGAACATACATCTTCAAACAGTGGAATAATCCCTAGACTACGTTTGTATGGAAGACATTTCTACTAGTGTAACCTTAATGGCAGCTTGGAATACTCCACGAGTCACTGCGCAGCGAGTAGTGAACTTAACAGCCGCTATCAAGTTTGAATCGAGCTGTAATTTGACTTTTCTGTTGTTTGGCATTCTCTTCTAGCAGGGTGAAAACATTGAAAATAATACTCGGAACTAGAAATCGCCTGCTTACCTACCGCAAAGTAAAGTTTTATAAATTCAATATTAGACAAATTACTTGATGTCTAAGCTTATTTATGATTTCATGTTTAGATTTCATAAATGCAAAGGTTTGTTTAATTAGATCTCTGTTAACTAGGTATTGCCCACTCATCAATTAACGTTATTGTTCACTGACTTTTATTGAAGGAAAATGGTAATTAATGATTTCGTTACGATTTTTAACATTGAGATAAGTACACTCTTAAACAAATTAATTACATACCTGTACTCTAACTAACGATCAGAATGAGAACCATTATGAAAGCGATGAAACTGAGTTTTGAGCCAATAGCCTTTATTTTTTTTTTTCTATATTAAAATTCTACACACACCTGGGTCAGCTGGGTCTCTTGAAGATCAAACAGCAAAGGAAATCAACACAAGAATAGCCAGAAAATACTGGACGCTGAAAGAGGTCATGAAATCTAGAGATCAAGGCTTTGCTATAAAACGGGAAGTCTGCAACACCTGTATTTTACCTTGTATTTCGTACGAATGTGAAACATGAGCACTCACAAATCACCACAGAAATAAACTGCAGTTCTTTCAAAGATCAATGGAACGAAGTATGGCAGGGAAATGTAAGAAGGACCGAATAAGAAATGAAGAACTAAGAGCCAGAACAAAAGTGACGGACATCTTGACCAGAATTGATCACCAGTGGACTAGCCATATGATTAAAATAAAACAGGAGAAATGAGACAGACATAGAGAGAAAACAATGGAAACAGCTAGAGGAGGACTTTGCCAATAGGCATGCTGAATTAGGAGATATACTTTAAAACACATAAACAAAGGAAAATTCAGAATAGAAGGGCTTATAAATAAATACTAAAATTCATCGAAATTGCCTCAGCGGTTTAGGCGTGAAAACCTAACAAATAATTAATTACTTTCGCATTTATAAACTAGTAGGTGCGTTACTTGAAATTAACAACTGCTAGTGCTCTAGAGAAACGGCATTGTCAATCCTAATAAACTCTCAAGATCGAGTGTAAACTTGAACAATGAACTTAAGGCGATATATACGCTCCAATGTTGACGTAGTACTGGCCGTGCGCCCGCTCGATGCCAAAATATCAATATTGAACCTCCTTTTGAACAGTTTTGTTTGCTAAATATTATTTGATTTACATATCCTATGTGAGTTATAAAGAAATTTCAGCCATAAATTTTTCTGTGTAAAAATATTTTAAACATCTAAGTCATTTTGGAGGAGTATCCAAAAGTAGCGTGTAAGGCATTTAAAGCAAAACTATTTGTTATACGAAAAAACCATGTGTTAAAAATAATATACATGAAACAGTAATAATATATTTTTTTCAAACCTTTTAACCTAGCCACGACTAAGGAGTATGCTTTAGAAAGTTACCGTTTTATGGCACTAAAGCGGGTGTAGGCCCTTAAGACTTTTTGTAATTGCGTAAGGTCCCACGATGTCCAATTAAGACAAATTGACAATAGATTGTATTGTAGAACTCAAAGTCACTTTGCTTTGATTTCATCCGAACTATGCTGAGTTCGATTTTGCAGTGGTATTTCGAAATGTTTATTAAATGAAGCAAGGAGCAGCTAAATCACAACTGGATAGACTTGATAAAAAAAGTAAGATACCATAAAATCTTCTGAAAGCGCATAATCGTATCGTACTTTGATCATGTAGATATATACCATGCCATTATCAACTACAAAAGCAAAAAAATAAATTAAAATATAAGTGAGATCTTAAGTTTGAAATGACAGACCTTTTAAGGCCGTACCCTGACCAAAAAATCAGCATGAGATATGAGCATTCCTATTCGCCTAGCGGCACTGGTGGTACATGAATTACGGTAGTGAATACGCCCAGATTTTAGAACTGCACAAAATTCGACTAGCGCAGCGTTTTGCTCGGGGAGGCACCTTAATCAGTTTATTTTATTCCTGTAGCTATAATATTTGCTAAATAATTGTAGCGATAGCAGCATTTGCCCAGTCATTTCAGTTGATTCTTCAACTTGCCTACGAAGTTTCTTGTCAGGTGAGCATCTAATATTCTTCATCTTTATTAAGCACAAATTTCACAACTTAAAACCCAGTCCTTTCAGTGGGATCCCAGATGTTAAAGTTAGGAAAACTTTGTATGCTTGACATTTCATCTCGCCCTTTAATTGATACCTTTCCTAAGGTTAAGCACTTATCTAGAAAATTAATTTTGTACTAGTAATGGTGGCCCAGTGGTAATGGCCCCGACTTACATGTCGTTGAGCGTGCTCTAAAAATGGTGAAGGAAGACATTGTGAGGAAAACGGCCCTAGAACCAAATATTCTAAGCCATGTGACATACACCCACCGGCAATAAGTAATACAGTTGATTCTGCCGTGCATTCGGAAAAGTAGCTTGTTATGGAGAAGAACGCACAAGACACTCACTCCATACTTACTCTTTTTAAAATAATAGGTGCTTTACAATATTAACATTAGTATATACATTAATAAATTCATATATGTGAAGACGATGTACCTAGAATAGCACTACACACTGTACTACGTACAGGTATAAAGTATTAAAAGCATTATCAGGTAAATTCATTAAATTGATAAATAGGATGATGATGAAGAATGAATTTAACTAGCCTTACCCTGGCATATAATCAGACTCTTAGGTAAACTTACCTTCTCCTTTCCATATACCTAGTTTCCCCCTTAGACTTTAGCCTTTTGACATTTACTTCGCCCTTTGAACTCGTGACGTGTAGTACGTAACATCGTTTGCAAATTAATATCACTATCGTGACTTTGTTTTGAAAGTAGGCAATTAATCTATTTATAGTCAAATAACCGGCCAAGTGCGAGTCGGACTCGCGCACGTAGGGTTCCGTACTGTTATCGCAAAAAAGGGCAAATCATCACGTTTGTTTTAAGGAAGCCCCACTTAAATATGTATTTTATTCTGTTTTTAGTATTTGTTGTTATAGCGGCAACAGAAATACATCATCTGTGAAAATTTCAACTGTCTAGCTATCAACGTTCATGGGATACAGCCTGGTGACAGACTGACAGACAGGCGGACAGCTGAGTCTTAGTAATAGGATCCTGTTTTTAGTTTTTGGGTACGGAACCACAAAAATTAACACGATCTCCTTGACATTTTTGCGCAAAAATAAGTCTAATGATATATTTTACATTATTTATGGCTATTGGGCTTGGCTATGTTAATGAGGTTGGATAATAAAAACACGTCTACGATTCACGACCTTCACGATGAGACGATAGACGGGTCTATGGAAACAAAAAACTTTTGATAGACATGAATAGATTGATGATTTCATATTTTTATTTCATGCTATTTAAAATACATAATTTATCTAATAGTAGACACGCTTCGATCGAAAATCTATCGAATTATGACAAAATACTCGTATCTTGCGAAACTACCCTGATTCAAACAGTAAAACGCCCAAAACTTTTGAACGGCTGAACCGAGTTTCATCAAACGTAGCTAAGAACATTCTCGATAAAGTCACCATAAGTTGATCCGTTTAGGAGCTATGATGTCACATACAGATACCCGAATACACAGACACACACTTCAAACTTATAAAACTCCTTTTTTTCCGTCGGCGGTTAAAATATAATAAGATACACAGGTTATACAGGTATTTGGAATTTCTCAGTACCTGCTCGGAGCTTGGAAGTTGGTGATGGGACACCCCCCTGCCTTGGAAAGCAAGTTAAGCTGTTGATAAATTGCCCGATTGCCCAGTTATTTAGGTTTGCCGCCCCATCTGGCTTTGAAAGTAAGGAGCAGAGGTTGCGCTTTGCAACTTGGACTATGACATCATCTTAAGCTTCGTTCAGATCAAAATCAGTCAGCAGGACTAAACTATAGGTAGGTATAATTCTCACCACCACCATTTCAGCCGAAATACGTCCACTACTGAACATATGCCTCTCCTTCCCTCAATTGTCGATCACATCAGGTAGGTATCGCATCACATCACACCATCAGCCTATTAATGTTCCCACTGCCGGGACACAGGCCTCCTCTCTGTAAGAGGGAATGAGCCGTAATCCACCATGCAGGCTCAGTGCGGGTTGGTAGATGTCACATGTCTTCGAATTTTTGGATCTAGGACATGCCGGTTTCCTCACGATGTTTTCCTTCACCGTTTTGAGAGCAGTGGTGATGAAATAATTTACGCAAAGTAAAGCGCCTGCCTGGGCTCGAACCCACGACCTACAACTTGTAAGTCGCGGCCGATACCACTGGGCCACCACTGCTACTGCAGGTAGGTATACCAAAACGAAAATAACTATACCAAAATTATTCAAGTACCATGTAAAACTATTCAATATTCGAACAAAATTCATGATCGTGATATATGTCTTGTCATCATGCGTGCTGAACTCTGTCACCGTGACGAAACGGACGGACGGACACAGCAGAGAATTGTGTTGGCGTGTACACACAACCTTGACCCAGTGCCATCAGATGGGTATGCTGCGTCTGCGTGCAATTAATGCGATAACTGTTTAGTGAACATCTTCGGTAGGCTGTGGTTGTATAGGCTGTCTCAGAATATTTTTCGTTTTAGATACTTAAAAAAACTCACCACAAGAATTAGTTCAAAATTGTTATTTACTGTTAAGTTAAAGAGCAGTTTTTTTTTAATTTTGTTTATGAAATTCAATAATTAGTAAATGGTGTGCATACTCCATTTCCAGACACTCATTTAACCTGTAACTGAAGTTTTCAATCACTCGCTGTGGAGTCTTGAAATAAATAGCTTTGATGTCTTTGCTTGCTTCAAAAAATTTAGATTGGGTGGCTATGGGTTGTAAAATTTAATTGTTATGTAGCCCCATAGGAAAACATCAGCAGACGTTAAATCTGCTATTTGAGCTGCCACATCAAGTCAAGAAATAATCGGCTCTTATTTTTTTGAGAATAGTTTTTTTAGCCTGTGATTGAATAATTTAGTAACAGACTAAAAGTGCACCAGCAAGTGGAGGGTTCGCATTTACAAACTATTGTTTTTGTTAACCAAAATACATAAACTGCGCTTTAACTGAAGACGAAATTAAACGAGTTTAAACTAATTCTATTGTTTTTAGAGTTCCGTACCCAAAGGGTAAAAATGGGACCCTATTACTAAGACTCCGCAGTCCATCTGTCTGTCTGTCTGTCTGTCACCAGGCTGTATCTCATGAAGCGTGATAGCTAGACAGTTAAAATTTTCACAGATGATGTATTTCTGTTGTCACTATAACAACAAATACAAAAAAAAACAGAATAAAATAAATATTTAAGTGGGGTTCCCATACAACAAAAGAGATTTTTATGCCGTTTTTGCGATAATGGTACGGAACCCTTCGTGCGCGAGTCCGACTCGCACTTTGCCGGTTTTTTTAAGCACCCTATGCGCCTGAAGTGTGGTGAGAGATGTGTAATGTCTATATGTGATGTCTATACTTTTTGAAGTGTTTTATGCCCAGTTTCTAAATTGAGAGTTTGGAGATGGGACCACGTCAAATGCAACTTTATTGCCAATGTTTCCCAGGTTTTCAATATAAAGTAGAGTTTGACAGATACTCAATTTCAAATTCCTAATCAGAAATCGGGGAATGCTACTGCTAGTCCCAGGAGGCAGAAATAAAACTAGGAAATTATGGGTTTAATCAACAGATAAAGTTGCCAGTTATTTATTAGTTTACCCTCGCACTGCAACGCTTAGCAGCAATTACACCAATGGAACACAATCTTATAATAAACTCACTATAAGTCCAAAGGTTTCCTCACAATGTTTACATTCACCGTTGTTAGCGATGTCCAAGATAGACTTAGAAAGTACAGATAAATTGAAAAAGTCCACGACATACCACGCCATGTGTTTGCGATTTAGATTGGATACTATAGGAAGCTGATTTTTCTAAAGAAATCTGTAGGTGACAAGGCTACTAGCTAGCTCACTAAACTGATAAAATACAGGTTTGTTTTCCTGGATTTCGATGAAACCAATAAAAAGATCATAGCAGTTAATTTGATTAATTTTAGTACGTCATATAAAATTCATAAAAAAACTTTTTTACAAAAAAATACCACCGACTTCCAAATAAGAAAACTACAAAGTGAAAAATAACTTTACTTTTGGAAGTCGGTGTCTTTCGTAGGTACCATTTTTTGCGTTATGGACACCGACTTCCAAAAGTAAAGTTATTTTTCACTTTGTAGTTTCCTTATTTGGAAGTCGGTGGTATTTTTTTGGAAAAAAGTTTTTTTATTTTTCACTTTTTAGTTGTACCTACCTAATAGGCAACTTGTTTAGTAAGTTTCCTATAACGCCAGAATAGATTACCCGAATATCATGAAACTTGAACAAAACCGATCAAATGAGAGATCTGCTTACCCCTTAAGACCGTACTGGCGTGATGTTATGTTATGAAATGGTATAAACAATAAACAGACATGCGATTGCAGCAGTCACGAGAGATTTGCCGTTATTTATTGAAGAGTTCTGTTGTATATCCTCGAAGTTCTTCATTAGATCTCCACCAAATTAAAATGGGACCAATTTCGGAACATACTTTTTCAAACAAAAAAAGAATTTTCAAAATCGGTCCACAATTGACGGAGATATCGGAGAACATACATAAAAAAACATACAAGAAGTCGAACATAGAACCTCCTCCTTTTTCGAAAGTCGGTTAAAAATAAACAGAACACATCTCGCGCGTTGTCAGTTTTCAATTTATCGCTCTTTACTCATCTAAATCAGCATAAACAGCTCGGTATATTTGCAATAAGTGAGTCATCCAGTTTCAACTACTATTTAATAGTAATATTGCGATACCCGTAGTGCACCGGTGGAGGTTGTAAGTCGCTAACAGCGCAAAAACGACCAGTTTTCCTCGCTCTCTGATGCAACTCGCGTGAGATGTAGCTGATTCATACTTTTTCTAGTGTTTATATTGGTTAATCATTGCTTAGGTTTATTATTTCGTTATTTTGTGAAATAACCAGTCGTGATTATTAGAAGAATGTAGTGTCACCTTTGCTATCCTGACATCATGTTAGCTTGGAACTCTTTATCTCTCTGTTGGTTTAATCTCCTCTGCGTTTGTGAAAATTTATCGGGCAGATATTAAGTATACCAGAGCAAAATTCAAGAAAAGTTTGAGTTAACGTCAACCAGGTACTTTCTTCCGTGCTAATTCTTATATTTTTCATTTCTAGAAAATATGTCCCAAAAACAAAAAAACTGCCTGCTTTTATCCCACAAGGACAGTAAATTTTCCGGCCTAAGTAACTGGTGCCAGATATGACGCATACTTTAAACACAAGAAGTTACATCCTCCCTCCAAAAAACAAACAAAAAAGATATTTTATACCTCTTTCATAAGCAAACCAAAATTCCTAATAGCAAAGGTTGTCTGAAGGACGAAAACCAGTCGCAGATATCCCCATAACCTCGTGGGCGTGAGCAATACCTGTTCCAACTATCTCTGTTGCAATCTATACCACAAAACTCTGATACTCGTTCTAAAAATAAAATTTGACCTTGCTTTTGCAAAACAGTACCCATAGCCACTATCGTTGAGTAATGGACTCGCCCAAAATACAGTGATAGTATCTTCTGTCTTGAGTGTTTTGTTTCAATTTTGTTTGACCTTTGTATTCTTTAGACCCGTAATTTTAAAAATTGCTTAGTCTTTTTGATAAGTACCCAGTGAAATTGTATAGATTAAACTAAGTAAACTCTTCTGGGTGGATATTATCTGCAAACGCTTGTAGTTTTATCAGTCAGCAGCTTCTTCCCACGGCTTCACTGCCGGGGTCTTCCACAGGATCGTATAGGTAACTTATCGGCATAATGAGTTACTTATGATAGCGCAACGATAGCGTTTTCTAACAGTCTAATAATTTCTAAGTACATACATCCAAGTCCATACATTTTCTGTTACTAAACGTACAATACGTCTTTATAATATTAGTATACAAGTTAAGATGAAGATAGCCTATCGCTGTCTGCTAGAAATAAAGAACTTGTGCCACGCCACTCGGTTGTAAGCTTGCCACATCCAGATGGGCCAAGTCACCTTTTCATTTGCATCTTTGTATGTGTTTAAAATTTTCTTTATTTCAAGTATTTCGCTTTTTTTGTTTTAAATCACTCGTAAAGGGCGTCCCACGGTATATTCAACTGTCTTTTTAATCGAGTTATTTTTTTAAAAACTGGCCTCTTCACTCATGTGTTAGACATAAATAACAATTTTAGGAGTAACCCATGACATAATAAGTTGTATAACATCTTAAATTCTTGTAGCATTTTTTTCATCAATATAAAAACCTGTTAATTATTATTAGCAAAACACGGAACTCTTTTGATTGCTTTTTGCGGTTGAGATTTAAATACTAGTTTAGTTTTGAGGATTTTCTTACTAAATTATAGATTTTTATATTGAGTAGGAGGCAATAATATAGCTTGTTGGACCCCACAGGCAGCACTTTTAGACCTATTGGACCTCAAAAGATGACTAGAACCATTTCTTTCTAAAGGGCTAATCTGAATGACCCTCTTTTTTTTCTTCGTGACCCAGACCTTTTAGTACAAACTGTAAGACAATAGTATATATTATGTAGAAAAGATGAACTGGCCTGACCTGATCCTTTTTGCAGACTAAAATACTATATCTGTCTTTTCGGTAGCAAAACAGAATTTTTCAAAAATATTAATGTGCAATCATTTTTAATTTTGCGTAAGCATACTAATGAGGTGACTTCGTTATTCAAATCAACATAAAAATTGCTTCAAAGCCTACCGGCTGTATGCTATTCCAATCAAGGATAATATCTATTGAAATTATTAAAAATTGTGTGTCTAAGTATAAAATTTCAGTAGTAGTTATTACGATTTACGTGTAGAATATTTTAATTTGAATCATCTTTCATTTTTGATGACAGCTATTGGATGCGTTCAGTGATATTATACACTAGTCGACGGCACAAACTATTTTGTGCGCGGGGTTATAATGCATTTTATATCAACCGACAACACGTGCGGAAGAGATAGATGCTGTGATGAGCAGTAGGAAGCTAGTTCGCGTATGAATACAAACTTTTGCAAATTTGTAACGAAATGGATAATGATTCAGGACGAAATTTGCGCGAAATTTTATAAACAGACCTTTGACAGTCTAGATATCATGAAAAAACAACTAAATCTATCTGTTCAAAATAAAAATAATTGCATTGTTGAACTACTAATATATCCCTGTATAGAGGCCGTTTTGCAATTTTCCTTCTTCTTATGGTATTTATTTGCGCCCGAAAATGCGTTAAAATTAGTGTCGAAATGTCGAACTTTCGACGCTCATAACTATCAAATATTTTCTTTTTTTACTTTTTCGCTTTATACAGGGCTAGATAAAGATGAGACAAATTGATATCACTTTTTATTTTGAACGTATATCGTCAAACAGTGGAATAATCTCTAGACTACGTTTGTATGGCAGAATTTTCGACTAGAGTAACCTTAAAAAGAAGTGTTTTATTTTGGTTTCGATTTTTTATGGAAGTAGAATTATTTTTTTAGTGTGAAAGTCTTTTCTGTTACAGTCGTTTTAGAGCTGAAAATGAAGGTACAGTTCTCGCGAAACTTCTTGGCCGCCCTGAAGTTAGCTTACCGATGCGCAAGGCGCGGCGGCGGCGGCGTTGTGCTCTTTTTGTATGAGATTTACTACTGCGCAGCCATTGTTGCCTACTGCAGGGTGGCTAAGAAGTTTGGCGAGAACTATATCTATTGTTTCAGTTCAAAAATGCCTATAAAAGTAATTAACGAAAATATAAACACAAATCAAATTATAAATATTTTTATGACCTACAGATAGTTGTTCTGGCTCTGGATAAATTCATTTTTTTTTTCAGGAAAAACACAATGTACAGGATCAAAAAAGGTTGGTACCTGTACTAATGAAAATCATTGTATCACAGGCACCGAACGTCTTCCAGAATAGGTTAAACAAGATGTTGTGTATGTGAGTTTATATGTTTGTAAACGCACCCACGATACAGGAAGAACTTCCTAGTGTGGGGCAAAGTTTAAAAAAAAAAAAAAACCGAACAGAACAAACAGAATTTATTATTAGTAAACTATTATAAAATTAATAGCTGTACTATCCATAATAGCACGAAATAAACACATAGATGTCAATAATCGTAAAATATGCTCATGTTATTGTAACGATTCATTAAAACAACTCTATAAAATGAATTCTAAATTATGTTTTAGACTTAGAAAATATTATCTGGTTTTGGTACATATTACATTATTATTTATGTAATGGCTACTACAACATTTTCGTTTTGATGTTAGGTCTCAGCAAATCATAGCTAAAAACTATAAAAATCGACTGTTAAGTGCTTACTAACATACAATACAGCATAAATATCTTTCGTAAAGTCCAAGCCTAAGTAGAACAGAGTCTCCAGCAGGCTTAAATTTGGCAACACAGCCTTCTCACATATCGGTCCACATCTGTATGAGAAAGTCAATGACAAACTAAAAATCCTCCCCATGACCAAGTTTGTGTGCAAAAAACAAGTTCGGGATTGGCTACTAGGACTTACCTATAACGAAACAAAAAACCTACTAGCAATTTAGTGTTAACACACCATATGACCATACACATCACTGCATACACACAACCACATACACAGCATAGCATACACTCCATCACTTACATACCAGCACACTTACACCTTTAGGTACCTTTCAGTTTTTGTTTAATGATTGGAACCGTTGCATATGATATGTCTAATCAAAAAATCATGTTATTTGTCGAGAGAGACTGGATTCTGCGACACACGGTATCCTAGTGCAGGATCCAGTGTCACATCTTAATACTGTAACACTCTTTTATTAAATCAATAAACTTTATTTTATTAATTTATTTATTTATCTTCTATTGCCACTTGTAATTTTCTGCTGTTTAGAACTTACTTAACAAGTTTATCAATTGATGAAACACATGGATTTTTAAAACTTCTATTAACACCTATTTTATGACTGTGCGTATTTTGTTTTTGATAGACCTCTGACCTAGGTGTTAATAATTAAAATAGCCACTTTTTTAACAACCTGAACAGTCCCACGCACGGGCGACGGCGTCCCCCCATTCCTTTCATTTTTAACGCTTATTCTCGAAGTGGATCATTCAAGACATCCCGCTGTCTTCGTCTAGGTCTGTCAGGACCCCATCTAGCGGTATCAGGGTCCTTTTTGCGATACATTGGCTGCTCAGATACACTTCAGGTTTCAGAAAATCATAGATAGGAGCATAAAGACAGGTAGGTTTTTTTTTTAATTTGCGCCTTGTAAAATACTGATATTCAGCAGAATACCGTTAGATCCATATATATCCATACCGACGCCAATTTATAGTTCGGCAAAGGGTGGGCAAATTGGTTGATTAATTGATAGGTCAGTACAGAAAGAAAGGGTGGGTGTGTCGGCTAGATCATTATTGTCTCTATGCCCCGCGGTTTCACCATGAAGATTTCCGTAGGGACATTGCATTTGCCAGGATCAAAGAAAAGCCGTCGATATTTGTAAAATCTAAACTTACATCCTAAAACAGTAAAGTTTAAACTTGTACCGTAACTAAAATCCATCTCACAGCATTCCACAAGCCTGGAACCGGCAACACGACATCGGAATCGGGCGTGTTGCAACCGTCCACTGTTGCAATCTTACCTTTCTAGATATATCCACTGGCTAGCTGAATTGTGGCGATAGGAGCGAGATCCGAATGACCGCAGCGCGTGACAACCGCTTCCGACCGTGTGAGTGCACTATGCAATTTTGTTTTTCGTTTTGAAATTTTGTTTTTATTAAAAGATTCTTCTGACGTATTCGAATTTCAAGCATAGATTTATTTTATTATTTTAATTTTCAACCTGTTCTGTTCTACCGCAGAGCAAAGGCCTTCCATTCTATCTTCCAAACCTCTCTATTTTGCGCTAGTATGGACCATTCCTGTATGTAGTATTTATGTACGACCCGCTATCTTTGCTTGTCTATATTTTCCGGGACGTACACTACAGTTGATTTACCCCAGGACCCATTCGATATGCAGTGTCAGGATTGTCGGACTCAGTTCGACTCAGTCCGACTATGTTAGTTGGCTGGTTTTTGTGTGATGTCGGTAATTTTTTATTTCCTCTACTGAATTGACAAAGTCCAGGTTTGGAGTCTATGTAAGGTTAGGGGGAATGCACATATTGCACATATCTCTCAATTCGCGTTTATGGCAAATTGCAAGCATAGTGATTTTTTATTGCGTGTTTATGGGGTTTTCAAAAGCGCAAGCCAAAAATTGGTTGAAAAAGAATTGATGATCCTAAGAAGCGATAAATGAAAGGCCAATGATATTTTAATTGAAAATCGACTGTTAAATGCTTACTAACATACAATAAAGCATAACTATCTATCTTAATGTCCCTTATATTGCCACTAAACAGAGACTCGTAATTTTCTGCTGTTTAGAACTTACTAAACAAGTTTATTTATTGATGGAAAACTTGGTTTTTTTAAACTCCAATTAACATCTCTTTTACTGAACCAAATTTTATAAATGTGCGTATTTATTGTGATAGACCTCTGACCAAGGTGTTAGAAATTAAAATAGCCACTTTTTTAACCACCAAAACTGTACCACGCCTGGCCGACGGCCTCCCTCCATTCCTTTCATATATCGTGTTGTGCTTCTTAACGCTAATTCTAAAGGCGGATCATACAAGGTGTCCCGCTGTCTTCTTCTAGGTCTGTCGCGACCCCGTTTAACGGTATCAGGGTCCTTCTTGCAATACATGGGCTGCTCAGATACACTTCAGGTTTGCAGCTTTTTGCGTTGAGCGTACCGTGGCGTTTCTTATACGGTCACGTCTATCAATTATTTTTTTATTAACGATCAGTAGGTAAGTACTTAATATCTTAATTAAAGTAACTTAATTACACACTAACGTTTACTTAACTTTTATTGCGCCTATTAGTAGAATAAGTAATAACATGCTTTGTTTTTTACTACTTTAAAGGTCATTTATTTTACCTTGTTACATTTACGGCTAGACTTGTGTTACACAAGTATGAACAGGGGGTTGAATGTGGACTTATGGACCTTGATAGAGCCATAACAATTTTTTTTATTGTTTCGTTTTTGGGTGGCAAAGAGAAACATATATTTGAAAAAAGAGACATAAAACGAATAAAATAAAATGACCCCATCTTGCTATCTCAAGGCGCCACCTAATATATTAGATTGTATTTAAAACTGTAATATTCAATTCCACCTTCTGCATGTTTTAGCCTGAGTAAGTATCCGTCTCAATTTGTCCAACAACCTTCAAGAACCCACCTTACTGCAAGCAGTTTCGTACTCATTTTACTGTAACCCCCCGACCTTAAGCCTAAAAAAAAAACTCAACTAAACGAAAAAGTTATCATCATCATTTAGTAGAATTGTCTTTGTTTGAAGTTTTGTGTTCAGAGAAATTTTAACGACTTCCTTTAATATTATTTGTATTCCATGTTCATCTTATAGGTACACCAAAGGTTTTATTTAATGATGCAGCTACGACGCTTTTGAGCTTTCAAAGGACCAAAAACATAAAGTTGTCAAAACTCATTTAATGTTACGTTAATGAGAGCTAAAAAAAGTTGTTGACCCGCTTTTACGGAGTAAAGACTAAATGGCAGATCAAAAATTCGGAACTAATGATATTCTACTCTAGCTTCTACTGATTAATTTCTATCATACTAAACTACACATATAAACACTAAATCCAGAACAGTTGCAATAGAACCTCAGTAAGCCCTACGATATCGTGCTCCATTGTCTTCCACATCATTGTTTAATATAGTGCCCAAATTAATATCTATACAAACAAACAAAATTTAAGTGTCTGTATGTAATATCAAAATAACAACGTTTTATTGAAAGCATGTGAAAGTATATACGGTAATTTTTAAGATTTTTGTCTGTCTGTTTGTGCCGGGTAATCTCCGAAAAAACTGGACCGAATTTGACGGGACTTTCACTGTTAAATAGATGTAATAAGGAGTAGGAGTATTACATAGGTCTACCCACATTTTAATATGTTTTATATTTGTATAATACTTACACATACTCTGACCCACCTTCTGTGTTTATTTTATTTTGTTTGTTATTTACATATTCTATTTTATTGTATTATTTAAGTATTTTCCGTTTCCGTAAGTGTGTCCGTGGCATCAACAGCTGGTCTTATCAGAATATCAGCGCAGCGTTATTTCATTTTTTTTGGATATCGCTGCACATGCTGAGATAGGAGCCTTTTTGGTCTCGCACGGGGTTTTTATTTTTAATTTTGTTTAATTTTAAGCTGATTTCTCGTGTCTCCTGTGCGGGTCACAAATAAATACTTTTTCTTTCTTTCTTTCTTTTCTTTATCATAGGCTTAGACTTTTTATCTCAGAAAATTCACACTTCCGGTGGGAAAAACAAAGAAAAATTAATTATAACAACTAAGTTTACTCGTATCGTCACAAGTTTGTAAAGGACATATTTGTGAGAAGATGTAACTAACTCGAAAATTATATATACAGTTATTTTTTATCTAATTCCACGCAAACGAAGTTAGGGGTAACAGCGTTTATACTAATATTATAAAGTGCAATGATTTGATTGTTTGCTTGTAATGGATAAACTCAAAAACTACTTAACCGACTTTAAAAATTCTTTCACCTATGGCAAGCTACATTATTCCGGACTAAAAAAAACGTCCTGCGGGCCACGGGAGTGAAACCGTGGGCTAAATGCTAGTAATCAATAAAATTAAAATAAATACATTCTTAGCACTCTAGCACTATCACGAGTCAGCATTATACGGACATTTTATTTTGCTCCCGTTCTATTTTACCTCCCATGGCCATTATTCATTCCAGTACTTTAAATTCTGTGAACCCTAATCACACGTGCAAATCTCGTCCATTCATATATAATACGAATTTTCGTGATTACTTATATCTCGATATGAAATCTGAGTGTCCTTCCGTCCGAGGTTGTACTTGCGAAATGTGTGGTTAATCATACCAAATGCTTTTGTCGTAGCACGTAATGTACGTAAGTACGCACAGAAGCTGTAGGTAAAACAAAGAAATCTATACTAATATTATAAAGCTGAAGAGTTTATTTGTTTGTTTGAATGCGCTTATCTCAGGAACTAGGGATTGGATTTGAATTTTTCTTTTTGTGTAGGATAGTCCATTTATCGAGGAAGGTTATAGTCTATATAAAATCACTACAACCAATAGGAGCGGAGCACAAATGAAAAATGTTGCAAAAACGGGCAAATTATTCCTTTTTGAGAGCTTCCGTTGCGTGCGCTGCGTAAGTTACGCAACATTCATGTATGTAGGGTAGGTAGGGTAGAGTAGGTAGCCAGTTGACGGGAGCGAAGCCTCGTGGGACAACTAGTGTACTATAAAAATGATCTTAAACAACAGTTCATTTCGCTTTGTTTTTTTTAATTATTATCAATAGGCTTGGGCTTCACCACTATCTCACCTGATGGTAAGCGATGATGTGGTCTTAAAGACCCCTAGATTGTAGCTATTGGGAAACACAGACTCTGGCAGGGTTGTTTATAACTCTTCCGCTGTTCTTTTCTGATTACTTCTTTGCGAGTTCGGTAGGTAACACACAAGCTGTAAAACAAAGAAATAAATGATAGAAATGATCATATACAACAGTTAATATCGCTTTAATTGTTACTCCTCCGCTGTTCTGGTTCCAAGACAGTTGTTTCGTTTCTCAGGGACTCGTCGGGTTTCAATGCCGGGGCACTTTTCTGGTAGGTGCCACTGTTAATTTCAAGAATTGAAATAGTTTGAAAAAGAGCAGCTAAATAGAAAAAAAAGAGAAGTTTAATGATCGTCGATTAGTTCGATATTTTACAACAGTTTCTGCTTGTAATTAATTCTTTTATATAGCATTATAAAGGAATTATGTACCATTAAATACGTACGCATTTAAAAGGTGAGGTCTTCAAACCTTTGGCCCTAAAACTGGTATTTTAATCTATCTGTTTATCGTTCTTCAATCTCTCAGTGGTTTTGCGCAGTGCATAAGTGAAGGAGGCTTTATAAATAGTTACGCGTATAAATATGTTCTCTCAGATGATAGCGCAAATTAAGCTCGGGATTGGCAATCCTTTATTATGAAAAAAAATACTGTAACTATGATAACGTGTGAAAAATTAAAAAAACCAGCCAAGTGCGAGTCGGACTCGCGCACGAAGGGTTCCGTACCATTATCGCAAAAAATGGCAAAATAATCACGTATGTTGTATGGGAACCCCTCTTAAATATTTATTTCATTCTGTTTTTAGTATTTGTTGTTGTAGCGGAAACAGAAATACATCATCTGATCACGGTTCATGAGATACAGCCTGGTGACAAACGGACCAGCAGACAGACAGACAGAGAGACAGACAGACGGATCGCGGAGTCTTAGTAATAGGGTCCCGTTAAGAAACAGCTGTACAATACTATCGACACAAAACGAAATCATTAATCTCACACAATCAAGCTCATCTCGACAAATCAATAGAACAGCTGATTTTATT
The DNA here is from genome assembly GCA_948252205.1 of Orthosia incerta. Taxonomy (NCBI): domain Eukaryota; kingdom Metazoa; phylum Arthropoda; class Insecta; order Lepidoptera; family Noctuidae; genus Orthosia; species Orthosia incerta. The sequence continues at coordinate 27,098,732 of OX411746.1, forward strand.
CGCGATTTAAAGTTCGGTTCCCTAATCGAAGTTTTTCATAATAATTATTTTCACAACCTGAAAAATATCCAATAAATTAAAAGTCGCTCTGCATATTTAAGACTAGCTGTCCTCCGCGGCTTCGCTCCCGTCAACTGTCTACTTATCTACCCACTTACCCTATATATCGAACCATCTACCCTACCCTACCCTACCTACATGATAATTGCGTAACTTAAACCGTTTACGCAGCGCACGCAACGGAAGCTCTAAAAAAGGAATATTTTTTCTCGTTTTTGCAACATTTTTCATTTATGCTCCACTCCTATTGGTCGTAGCATGATGTTATTTAGCCTATAACCTTTCTCGATAAATGGACTATCCAAAACAAAAAGAATTTTCCAATTCCAACCAGTAGTTCCTGAGATTAACGAGTTCAAACAAACTCTTCAGCTTTATAATATTAGTATTTTAAGATTGACTAGTCATCTCCAACATTAAAAAATCATGTGATTACGTACCGATAATCCTGTTTAATACGCCGTTAGGAGAAGGCAATGACGTCAAAGAAATTTTGAAATACCACAAAAAATGTACCGTAGACGAATTAAAATACAGTTTGTTAAAACTAGAACTGCAATTAATATTTTATTGCAGTTACTTGGTCTTACATACCTGTTCCTTGGATTAAACGTCTTTATACCATGATAATAGATAATTATTATCAATCGTAGGTATAAAATAAATGTAAAGTTGGCATTAAAATATTCAACCACATCGCTGTCACTGGTAAACTCCCCAAAAAACCGGCCAAGTGCGAGTCATGCACCGAGAGTTCCGTACAAACATTATTCACCAAAATAATTAGGTAACATTTCTGAAGTTCACAAAAAATTAAAGCACCATACATTGCTCTAATGAAAAGATAAACTGGATTGAACGACAGCATTAACTTTGCCTGTTGGAAAACTGTTGTCCCCATGCATCTATTGATTAGATTGCAGTCAGTTTTTCAACGGCAAATAAGTTATTTATCGTTTTTTTATGTAAATACAAATTTACGGTTTCTGGATTATTGACTTTACTTGGGCTATAAGACATTGTTTCTTGGCAAATTTCATGATTCTAGGTCAACGAGTCCGTGTGGTGTCGGACGTAAAGAATTTCACCATCCCATGTCTTTCCGTGGGTGTCGTAAGAGGCGACTAAGAGAAAGACGATGATGATGATGTTTTATCTATCTACCTCAACTAAAGAATGGCCAGCAGCGTTCTCTGTAAATTTGTAACAACCATACTGCGATCGCCTATCCGCCTGCCAAGCGTGGCAATTATGGCAACCCTCCCTTCCCTCCCCCCCCCCCCCACAATAGCACAAACAAAAAATTGCTCCTAGTGGCCGGCAGCCTGCCTACCCTCGACTACGGTAGCGGTCGAGGTTACGGCATTGCAAGGGGTGCTAAGGTTCGCCGAGATCCGGCTACCCCTATAAACACCGAAGACTGGACCTGGCAACGTACAACACGCGCACTCTCCGGACTCTGAAGTCCGAAGAGAGGGGGAAGACTCGATGATCCTCAAATCCGGTAACTTGCTCTATTTCCGAGAGGGTGAGCGGGAGACCCAGGGTGGTTTCAGGCTTATCGTCCACAAGTCCCTTGTGAATAACGTGGTGAAGATCGAGAGTGTGTCGAACAGGGTAGTGTTATACTCAGAATATTATTTATTTGTTATATTCTTTATTGTACTCCATTTAAATAATTACAGGACAGAAAAAATAAAAAAACAAATACAAAACAAACCCACACAAACACAAATGTCCACAAACCCACAATTTTCCTCGAGATATTCGCTGAAGGTCGTACAGGTCTACGGGGCGTAGACCTGTACGACCTTTACCTCTGCACACCCCGACAACGATATTTTTAGGGCCATGCATGGTTTCAAAACTCACTTCACTGTTGCCATAGGGGACTTCAACGCGCGAAACTGGTAATACGAGACGATGATGAGCTGCAAGTGGAGCAATTTGGAGTTGGACGTCGGAACCGCCGGAGTCCCCTACCGGCCAGTTTAATTGAGAAAGAGGGCCCCTATATGATAAACTCCTTCTTCGTGAACACAGAAAGCGGACCTGGTGGAACCCCGATGGTGCAACTAAAAATGAGATTGACTTCATCATGTCCACCAAGAAGCAAATGTTCAATTCGGTGAAAACGGGGAGCGATCACCGCATGGTAAGAGGCACATTGAACATTAATAATTGGGGTTAAAGTATGAAATTGCCGTTTTATTGTAAAAGGTACTTCGAATTGACATAGAACCTTCATGGTTTGAGATTTTTAAGTGAAACTTTTTTAACATGATACCTATGAAGTTATTCTTTTAAAAAATGTGCAACATTCGATTATCGACTTTCAGTTGTTTTTTTTATTCAGTTATGACAAGATAGATGGATACTTCGAAAATTCGAGTGTATTGTGAATACGAGTTCCGACGAGGAACTAACGCGGCAGAAACAGCTCGCAATATCAATGTTGCGTTTGGAGAGGGGACTGCTAATTAACGCACCGTGCGATTTTGGTTTAAACGCTTTCGTGATGGAAACTTTGATTTGAAGAACTAACCACGTGGAAGACACACACAGGTGAATAACAATTAATTGAAAGAGATAGTGCTAGCCAATCCGAGCCCAACTACCCAGGAATTAGCGACATGGTTTAACGTTACCTTACCAACAATATTGACTCATTTGCGGCAAATCAATAAAATATGAAATATGGCTGCCGCATGATTTGACTGATCTGCAGAAAGAAACGCGTGTTGAAACTTGTGTTGCCTTGTTGAATCGAAACAGAAACGAAGGAATATTGGATCGAATTATGACATGTGATGAAAAGTGGATTCTTTACGATACACGTAAGCGAAAAATGCAATGGCTGACCCCAGGTCAAACGCCGCAACAGTGTCCTAAAGCAAAGCTTATCAATAAAAAGGTAATGGTAACTGTTTGGTGGTCTCAGCATGGCATTCACTATAGCTTTAACCAATCTGGTCAAGCAATAACGGCAGAAGTCTACTGTGCCGCACTCCGAACAATGATAGCAAAACTAGCAGTGAAACAGCCCCGACTCATGAATCGATCTTCACCATTATTGCTCCATGATAACGCGGGACCTCATACAGCACGAGAAACCGTTTTAAATCTACAGGAACTGCAATTATAAACCTGCAATTCGTCACCCTCCGTATTCGCCAGACCTTGCTCCAAAGGACTACCATTTTTTTCGTGATTTGGACCATTTTCTACGTGATAAAAAGTTTTCTTCTCAGGAGGCAGTACAAAATGCTTTCACACAGTTTGTCGAATCAAGATCACCAGAGTTCTACACACAAAACACTTAACAGAGAAAAGAAGATAACGGTTTGAAAGTACAAAGGTAATGCTTATTTCAATAGAGAAATTTCCAGCAGACCTGCGATAGGAAAGTTGTATGATAGACGAAGACACAGTGTGTAGAAAGAAAAAGGAAATTTAAAATAGAGTATTATTACGTATTATTAATATATAACTATGTAAAGGGTGGTTTTTTAGAGGTAATGAACTTTAAGTTGGCCACACTGTTTTAACTGCCGGTCATTTTGTCCGCTGTCAAGTGATTTGTGTTTAGTTTGGTTTGGCATTTCAACATGAATAGACTGACGCCTGAACAACGCTTCCAAATTGTGCAAATTTCTTGTTTTGTGCAAATTGGCCAGAACGTTACAGTCAATGGTGACCGATATAGAGCCCTAATTACTGACTTTTTCGTTCCTCATTTGAACAACCATGATGTGCAGGAGCTGTGGTTTCAATAAGACGGTGCAACATGTCACATAGCCCGTGCCACAATTGATTTACTGTTGGAAACGTTTGGTAGCCATATTGTTTCGCGTTCCGGAGGCCTCCAAGATCATGCGATTTAAGGCCGCTAGACTATTTTCTGTGGGGATATGTGAAGTCGCTAGTCTACGCCGATAAGCCCGAAACAATCGACCACTTGGAGGACAACATTCGCCGCGTTATTGCCGATATAAGGTCACAAATGTTGGAAAAAGTGATTGAAAATTGGACCTCCAGATAAGATTACGTCCGAGGCTACCGTGGCGCCCTTATGCCAGAAATCATATTTAAATTATAATGCCAAAAGATTATCTTTTGAATGAAGTCAATTTCATGTCAATTAAAAAAAAATCATCCTTGTTTTATTCCATATCAAAGTTCTAAACCTCTAAAAAAAACAACCCTATATATATACTCGTTATTTACCCGGTAAAAAGGTGTCATAGTTTCTTAGATGGCCAATACGCCTGTCAACAAAGTTGATACTGGTGGCGATCATTTTCAAAAGGCGTCATAGTTTCATAGATGGTCAATCGTTTCATTTCCTTGTTACACGCTATACGCCTGTCAACAAAGTTGATACTGGTGGCGATCATTTCCACATTTTTTTTATATTCCCGCTATACACTTTGCGAGTTATTTCGGTACTTGCTTATCACTTACAATGCTCATATATTTAAATTGTAATCACAATAGGTACGCAATTAAGTTTACAGTTGAGATGAAGCAAATTGTTATCTGTTGTTTTGCCTAATAATAACATAATTGCCCGGAAAATTTACCGGTTTGTTGTTTGTTTAAATAACATGGGAAAAACACCGACATGCGTAATGATAACGTTTCATATACGTACCTAGTTAAGGGCAAAAACTATGTAAATACAATTTAAGGAAATAACAAGATAGGCATAAATCATCTTTATTGGCAGATCTTGTTCGATATTTACGTCAATTTAGTAATATTGAAAAAAACAATAAACATGTAAGAACATTAAAAACTTTGATTAAAGCTTTTTCTATTTCGTAATAACGATGTATGTAGTATCTGTTATCAAAAAAAACACCGTAGCACTCGTAGTCAACATGCTACGACTACACGGGCTACGAAAAAATGCGTAGCTGCGTTACTACGCAGCTACGCATTATCAAACTGAAATTTTCTCTGGTTTCGACTTTATTCAAGAACCAATAGTTTTTTGATCCATGGTTAACTCATACAATGGTATAAATGCTAACTAATGGTTACAAATTCCTGTAAGCGTTTAGTCCTCAATTGTTAGTCTTAAAAATTGTCAAATAATTAACTCTCCAACTTATTTGACCAGTTTTGAGACTAACAACTGAAGAAAAATTGTGTTTTACCGAAATTTGCAAACATTGGTTGAGTAAAATCGTTACATCCTCATGGCGATCATGTTTGGCATATTCTATGAAACTGACTACGGAACTACCATACATATTGCCGGGATTTTAAAAAACCTCAACATAAAAAACATTAGGTAACTTTTTTGTAACATCACTGGGTTTAAATCCGACTAGTCATTTCTATCATAACCAGTTTGCTGTGAGACAATATAATCACTAATTTAAGACGCAGTAATTCCCATCATTAAACACGAATCGTCACGGGATTCCCATAGTACGAGATCACCGTTGCTTGTTTTTCAGTGTGGAATCTTACTGGCTTGAAATTATTTAATTATAAATATGATTACATCGTTAAGTACCTAAGTAATCTATCGATGACTTGCTATCTAGATGAAGTGTTGTATCTTGTGTAAGAAGAGTTTTATCGTGGAAAAGTCTACTTCTGCCGCCATATTGAAAATTAAGATCTGTTAGTGTATTATAAGTGCACTATTCGAAAAATACGGGCCTAATGTTATGTCATTTGTGAAACAAAGAAACTGGAAAACCTCGAAGTAGAAAAATAATGATGTGCTCGTTTGCAGATCTTACAGATTATGGAAATATAATGGTCGATAGAGTAGATATTGTCATTATAATATCGAATTCTGTTTTTCCGGCACCGCCGCCGCCTTCCATTCGATGTTCACTACTCCACCGGTCACTCTTAGTTGGATAGCATAAGATTCTGAAATAATTCATTGATGAGATTGCTGCAAGGCGTTCCAATGCGAGGACATAATGTACGAATAGATAAATAAATGAATTAAAAATGCAAAAAGAAACAAAATTAAAGATTACATTAAATGTTTCGTTTTGTTTTTGCATATGTAATTTCTTTGAAGACCAATCAAGATTTATCAGACAGCAAAATCTTTTCTCACTGAAACCGCAATTTCAGCAAAAAGTTTGAATAAAAAGTATCAGATTATCCGCTTATACGAATGTGCATTAACTCTTGATATTGACGTCATCGTTTTTTGGTAATTCTGTTCTTTGTTCCTCACGTTTTTACCGAGAACAGTTCATTGGTCACACAACGCTATGTACATGTTTTTATTTTAAACAGCCAAGTCCGGATACAAAATATACCATCCTAAAAATACTTCCAAACGTGTTCTTTCTTAAAATAAATTTTCCATCGAAAAGGATATTTAATAGAGATAAAATTGTTTTATTTATTGTTTTTTAAAGATTGTCTTTTAAAGTATCAACTACGAAAATTATTTCACTGACAAGCTCTTTATCTCGAAAAAAAATCTACCTAAAAATATACATTATATATACCGTAAAATATACTAGACTACCATGTTGGCCCAGTTTGGATTGCTGCACACAATAAATTGTTCTTTGGCTTAACTCTAGCCAATACTTAAACTCATACAAGACATATTTTTTACTGCGACATCATATCTGAACTGTGTCACAATATTATCATTATAACATATCTTATTTCTACCAAACTTTGGACATTGTCTACTACGCCATTTTATTTAAAAAAATGTCAAGTTCACATCAATTTGAGATATGCATTATATAATGAGGGTAATTGAATTTGGCCTTTTCTATAAATAGCTGGTCCGAGATGATGTTTTTCGGTGGTCAAAAATTCTGCGGTGACCGTAACAACAAAGTCATATTTATGTGATGTAAAAAATGAGATGTTTGCGGTTTGCGAGGGCCAGAAGTATGGTACAAGGACTGTTATGCAACATAGCAATAGTGCAATAAGTGAAGCGGAACTAAAATAATGTTTGTACCGAAGGTCCGCCGCATCTTTGGGGCGGTATGGTATGTACCCTCTGCTGCCATAGCTAAGATTTCATCAATGTAGCGAAGTGACGATGTTTTTATATTGTAGCAAGCCATGGGCCTGAAGGTATTTTTATCGATGAAATGGCGGAAGTTCTTCAGAAACAATCAACCTCATTTTGACTCCTTTTTGGGATTAAATTTCATCAATCCTAAAGAAACTCGGGCGAAACTATTTTGTTTCTACACAAGGAAATGTTGTGTTTCCAGTCCCAGTCAGTGGGCTCAGGCTGAGCCTTATTTGGTAGATGTTGAATGCAAATGAAAACAAATGTCTAAAAAAGTCTTAATACTTTTCTAATTGAAAAATATTATATCTCTGCATTTGTATTTCGCAAAACTAAGTTAATATAATTATGCTGCACGTGCGGTCTTAAAACTAAATTCTATTACCTATAAGTCAAGTAGTAAACAACTGGCTGAACCAACAGCCTCATCTAGACACACTTATGAACCTAAAGATTCCAAACAATGTTTTTGTCAAACCAAAAAAGTTAACAACCAACAATAAAATAAATAAAACCTATTCATCGTAACAAATTTTCCATCCTACTAATATTATAAATTCGAAAGTAAGTCTGGCTGTTTGTCTGTTACCATTTTACGTCTTAATGGCTGACGAAATGCCAAAATGTAATGGATTGATCACGTGACATTTCGAAAGCGCTTGATATTCAAATACATCATCTGCCTAGCCTTTTTCCCAACTATATTGGGGTCGGCTTCCAGTTTTACTGGATTCAGCTAAGTACCAGTGTTTTACATGCGACTGCCTATCTGACCTCCACAACCCAGTAATTGGGTAACACGGTACCCCTTGGCAAGACTGGCGTCAGATCTCAAGCTTCTGACTACCCGTAACGACTGTCAAAGATCTTCAAATGATAGCCGGGACCAACGGCTTAACGTGCTTTCCGAGGCACGGATTGCTTGATATTCAAATACATTTTTGTAATTTTGCTAATCGACATCGCGACATTTTCGTTGATAAAATAGTAGTCGTTTAGTAGTAGTCGTTTATTTAGTTTATTAAAACTTCGTATAATATACAAGTACATAGGCGGACTTAACACCTGATGCATTTTCTACCAGTCAACCAAGGGCGGTGAAGAGATAACATGGCAAGTGCATAAAAAATTACATAATTATTAATGTAAAACACAATACAAATTACACAAGACATAAGGTAAACGTCATTGGACATCTTAGTATGGAAACCATACCCATGGCGTACACACTCGAAATATGATGAATATGATGAAATATGATGATATGATGATATAGGTAATTTGCTAATTTGCTGTGGCATTAATGACATTAATTTCAGTCAGAATCGGGAATGTTGAAAAAAAACTAAAATTATCGTTCAGGTTGAGTTATTCAAGTGGCCAAATCAGAAAATATGAGGAAAAGCTACAAACACTGAAAGTAGTCTCGGGACTGTATTGATGCAAACTAAAACTGCATTATACAATAACCTCAAATCTCAATATTCTTAGCCAGGAATAGAACCAGTTGATTTTGAAAAAATAAACACGCTGATTATTACACGATCCGATAGTGTCACTAATAAGGATCAAATTCTGGCAAGTCACACACGGAAAACTGGCAAACTTAAGGAAATACCTCATTTTTAACAAAATGTACAGAAGACAAAATAAAGTCCTCTGAATGGATTTTGAATTAAATAAATATATGCAATGAAAGGTCATAATTATTCTAAAATTTATCTGTAGTCTAAAACTATTTTGGTTAACGACCACCACTCTTCGCAAATCGGTAGGTTTATTACGTATCTTTTGCAAGAGCAAAACGATAGCTATCAAATGCTTTATGTCATAAAAGTCGGAATTACCTGCAGTGTAGGTATGGCAGGTCCTACACAATCGTTCGCTAATCGCTCGCTGTTTGTCAAATGCACTTATTTAAAAAAAAACCGCCAACAACTCTAAAACTTTTGTAATGAAGAGCAATTATTGCGCAAAAATCGCTATCCTTTTGCTCTTGCAAAAGATACGTAATAAGCCTGCGGGTTAGATTATGCCTAAGGACTTTTATCCAGGGCGTATGTTCCCTTGGTATATTTTCTGACATTCACGCAGGTGAAACCGCTGGCAGACGCTAGTAAATCGTAATAAATAAAAATATGACCTCTCCGAAATCACGTGTTGTTCAGACATGCACTAAGAATAGCTGTCGACACGTGATAGTGATCTAACTATAGTATCATCATGATCGTTAATGATAATGCATATGCATTAGTGTTTTTCTTTATTACTCATAGTGGTGGAGTTTTCCTGATAGCCTGTAGGGTATTGAACATTATCGCTTCTACGAGAAATAAATCCTGATTGTCATTCAGCAAAAGTAAAAATAAATAAGCATGTACTTGGATTTTGAAAAGCGATACTAGCTTATACAACATAATTGCCTTTAATTTTGGCTATTCGGGTAAAACACTATGTTTAAAAACTTTAATGCAGCTCACACAATTTAGTCAATTGTTCTAATTTAATATCTAAAAGGCGTGCTTGGGATGAAGTTTCCCATCAGCAAAAATGAAGAACTTCCATACAAACTTTCATCCCCTATTTAACCTCTTTAGTCCTCACTTTCGATGTATAAAGATTTTTTAATTTGTGTCTCATGTCACGCTTCTAGACCCAAATCTTGAGTTTGTTGTATTTTTTTAGGATTCCGTACCCAAAGGGTCCAAACGGAGCCCTATTGCTGTCACTCACGTGTCCGTCTATCTGACTGTCCATCATCTGTCACATAATTTTGTTTCGAAGAATTTCTTAACTGCCCATTGATCAATGAACTTGAAATTTGGTGATAATTTATTATTACGTATATTTTACTAAAAAATACGATATGATAAATCAGATTTTTCTTTGGTATGGAACCGTAAATGTGCCAAGTCCGACACGCACTTGGTCGGTTTTTAATTAAAGATATGGTGCAAAGGTAGTCTGAACATAAATATAACGAAGCCTATGATTCAGATATATGTGATACCGTCTCGCATAAATAGAATGTCAGCATAAGTATATACATTTATAATTATCTTGTACTGACTAACAAATAATATATTATTATGATTTAGTCAATATATTTGTCAGCTTATCTTCCTTCGGTGAGAAGCTATGTTCATTGTGCAAATGAATTGATATTTTTATTATCACTTCAACCTATTAAGCCGTCATTAAATATCACATATGAACTTGTTAACGTAAATACTCGTTTAAGCATATTGTTTAGTACACGACAACAAGGAAGTGTTTTTTTTTTTAATTAATGATTATTTGCAAGATAGTCTTATATTTTAGAAAATCATTGATGAAAATTATTTTTTTAAGCTTATAATGACAGTAAAATACCAACAAAATAATAGAAATATGACCAATTAAAAAATTGGTCATATTTATAAATTAAAAAATATAAACAATCTTATTGGCAGTTATATGTTCGAGCCGTTTGCGTTTAAAACATTAGGTCCATGGGGTCCCCGAGTGCTCGTCGAGTTTTTCGAGACATTAGCAAAAAGCTCGTCGTCTCTTCTTGTGACCAGAGGGCTGGCCTTTTCTTCAGCCAGAGAATCAGCATTGCTATTCAATGTGGTAATGATGCTGCCAGCGTTCTGGGCACGTTCCCCATTGACATCGATGTGGACGATTTTTTTTATGTGCAATCAGCACTTTTCCTTCTCCCTATTGTATACAGAATAAGTGTTTCAAGTGGGAGTGGATGACCAAATCCGAAACTATGAAGAATACCGAAAAACACTCAAAGGAGTCACGAGACCAATTTTAATGATAACTAAAACTGAGTCATTGGATTAAAAAAAAATCCTAGCCAGAAATCGAGCTACTTCTTTGTGAAAAAATAAACACATGCTGTATTATTACACCATTCGATAGTGTCGCTAAGTAGGATAACATTCTGGATAGTAATGGTATATGGAAAACTTGAGGAACTTTTTAACTAAATACTTTTTTTAGTAGGAAATCTACGTCGACTCGTATCTTGCAATGAAGACATGAATCTTTGTAGAATATTTTAAATGGAATCAAATTTTTAGTAATGCTGCATGTATTAAAATGCTTGAGTGGAGAGCCGGCAATTTTTTAAAATAGTAGCCTTCATTTCATCACCTAAAGTTGAAAATGAGCCCATTTTTCAAAAAAATCAAAGTCACAAAGTCTCTATACTTTCTTTGGGTATTTTGAATCGAGTATCAGGATTTACCCAGATTTTAACAGAAAAAAACTTGGAGGTCACAAATCTGATGGATGCTAAACATGCTAATTTTCTCATATGCTTACGTATTGGTCTGTCGTAATGTATCCAATTACCGAGTCACGAAGGATTATACTTTCTGTCAATTTGGCCGGATCTATTACTAGTCGAACGCGTATTTCTGAAAAAAGAATGTTCTCTGATACAGGTTAACAAATACTTGCCTGTAAATATTTATAATAAGTGTATAAAGATTCTGGGTAAAAGGGGACAAACGAACATCATCAACAAGAGCAGTGAGAGTTTCCCAGTGCGACAACAACAAACTGGTATTGGAAACCAACGATATAGAATTAGTAGTTAGGTAGATTTCAATGAATGGCAAAGAACCAAAACTTTGTCTGTTTTGTTTGTGACTTCTTGGAAATACTGGAACGAATATTTAACAGTCAATGATCGTAAACAAAACATGGACAGGATTTTTTATCTAGGTTCATGCAGAGCTTTGAAAGAAGACTTTTGTCCGACTGTGATATTTTTATAATTAGCATTATGTTGTCCCACTATTGGGCAAAGGCATCGCCCATATTCTTCCGAGTCCAGATCAAAAAGAAAAAGTGCATGAAGAACCTTTCCTAAAATGTAAGTAAAACCGATCGCAACACTCACTAAACTATATTCCATTGTTCCAGTTCCCATCCCTCTGTACCCTACGATGTTGTTCAGTATACTCGTTTACCTGTGCTACTACGCGACATACATGATACTGCTGGCCATCGCTGGTCTTTGGTGCTTCGAGGAGTGTGTCCTGACTGAAGACGAGGAGTACGAGTTCATCCACCAGCATAGTGCGATGCCTTATTGATACACTTGTGAGTATTCATGTTTTTTTTTTATGGTTCCTTAAAAGACCATATTCAATCAAAATTTAAAGTCAATTATCAATTTAGACTGTCGGCACTTTTTGAAAATTAATTTAAAAAAATATATTGTTAACCAAAACGCCAACCCGTGACGGCTTCATACTGCTTTAGTTAGGATAAAGAATTGGCGAAAAAATCTTCCCAGACCTTAACTTATGCGTGTAAAGCACAACTGACAAGCGTCATATTTTGCGAAAATAAACTTTTCACTTCTTTTATTTTCTTCATAAAAACTTTCATCGCCTATACCAATATTGAAGATTAGATTTTTTTTGTTCACTACCCGGCAAACTTGTGTAAAATTTTATTATATGAAGTCAATAAAAAAATTCATTTCCTGACATATGTCGGAAGATAAATGAATTAGTAGGCGGTGCCAAACAAACAATTAATGAAGATCCACCTAGCTACAATCATTATACGTTTTGGGTGCCTAATTAATTTGCATTTTTGTTCGTTTGGCGCAAACTCATCAAATTTTATGTTTATTTTTTTGCTTTTCAGTTTGTTATATCGTCGGTGAAATTTTTGGTTAAAAAGGTTTTTTTCGCTTTTCTCTGGTTTTATAATCTTCCATAGAACCATTTCTTTGGCCATTTTATGGCCATCTACTATCAGATCCAATTTCGGGATTAAAAAATAGCCTAAGTCACTCAGGAATAATTTAGCTTTCTATTGGTGAAAGAATTTTTCAAATCCGTCCAGTAGTTTCGTTTATTGTTTTTTTTTGCTATAACCATTTAACTTAAATAAAATACAATGTGGGACTAAATTAAATACACTACATTAAAAAGGGTCATAAATACCCCTTAGGATCAACAATGACATTAAACGATTGCATTACTCTCGCGATTCAAACTATAATTATAATAATTCATTCATAACGTTTAAACAAAGGAGGTGAAGTTTAATACTCATATTATATCCGGTGACCCCTCAATTAATTCATTTTAAACAACTTTTGTATTCACAATTACGTCAATGGAAAAATTTGAAGTAGGATTTGTAATTTCCTTTAAAATCCATGGTTTTCTTTTCTTTGTTATGTTTTCATATTATTGAATTCTTTCAAGACACCATTCTGAAACGTGATTGACTGTTAGACAGTATTATATTACGTCAAAAAAGTCAAAAATTTCAACTAGGCCATTAAGCTCACTTTTGAACGACACAATTAAAATTTACAAGTAAAAACAATTGATTCTACTGTCCATTCGATAAAGAAGTTTGTTATGGAGAAGAACGGACAAGAAACTTCATACCTACTCTTTAAAAAAAACATTAATAATACATACATACATTAATAAATTCATATAATATGTGAAGACGATGCACCCAGAATAGCACACACTACACTACGTACAGATATAAAGTATTTAAAGTACTCACACATGTACTGTGCAGTTATATAATACTAGAAAAGCATTAACAACCGAAGCAGTTAAGTTATGACCAATCCCAACTGATGGCGCCCGTTCACGAACATGACTCATGAATTGGCACCACTCAGCTCAACCATCATGAAGGGAACCGAATGATCCAACACGTGCGCCACCATCAGAGAGACATTTGAGAGTGCATGACACACTCTCAACTGCCAGTGCACACACAAGTCAACGAACAATTTGAATTTTTTGAACAGAAACCTGATTTTCAAACCACCCGTATTTTTAAGAAAAGTTTCCATTCTAGTATCAATCGGTCAAAATCACCTATATTTTCCCTATATATTTTGATGTGAATATTTCCTTAGCCACGTTGAGCGATTTTTGGTAGCGGCAAAACTAATAGGTCGCGTCAGTGATATCGTTGCACCAAAAATCGCATCACCGACATGCTATCTAGCTAGCTGACTAGCTGTTTTCTTGTGCTATTATGCTAGCACAAGAAAACAGCTATTCAACAAAAAGTTAATAAAACCACAAACATAATAGTAGATATTTTACTTCAAAATGAGCAAAAGGTATCAATATAATGGATCTATCATTAATCAGTAACAATGATTGGGCAAATGTATTATATGATTACATGGTCCGGGTGCAAAGTATGTGTTGTTGACTGTTCCTTATGTATTCTATGATTGAATAACAGAAATAAAGAAAATAATAATAAAAAAAATCCATTAAAATATACGAACAATAAAGGAAACTGCAATGGTATTGGGTCTCTCGGAGAGGCTCCAATCATAGCCATTCTCATACCTTTTTTTCTAAGAAAATTTGAAGTAAATGAAAAAAATATTGTCAAACATTAACCATGTATAGGAAAATATATATACACTTTAATAGGTACAAAACCAATACAGAATAATTGCAGGTAAAACCAACACTCAATAACTATGAAACATAGGATTTTTTATTTGACTTTGACTTTGACTAAATTATTGCATTGTCATCGGTCCTTGATAGGTGTGCAAAGTTACAAATCAATCCGATCAATCACGTTCAAAGATTCCGTTACATTGATACATAGTTACATAGATACATACCAAGCTAATAAAAGCGTGTTAAAAAAAAACAGATGCATTGAAACAAAATAATAAATTGCAAATTGACGCACCCGTACCTTGTGTTTGTGCGTGACCAACCAAACTGATTTTTCTTTAAGAGTAAACTATATTAACTAAATCTTTGCGTGTTTCTCAAGTGCAAACTAGAGCCATTAAAAACGTTTAATAACTATTAACAACACATAATTTCAGACCAATAATGAACAGAATAATAATTTCAGTAAAATGAATGAGCAAAAATAATATTAATCATTCATAAATGCAGTATTGAAATCTATCTGCATATAATCGATAATGTTATTAAATCGGGGCATACAACACGAGATGATTTTGCTTAACCCATAATAAAATTAAATAGGTGCCTGTCTTTAAAATCGATTTATTATTAAATAGACCGCAACAAAGACCAAAAATACATCTTAATTTTTTTCGAATTTCACCTTTTTACAAAATTTAATTCAGAATTCTTTCATAAAAAACTCATTTTCAACCGACGCTCTCAATTCGGCTTTAAGGTTACACTAGTCGAAAATTCTTCCATACAAATGTAGTCTAGGGATTATTCCACTGTTTGACAATGTACGTTCAAAATAAAAAGTGATATCAATTTGTCTCATCATTTTCTAGCCCTGTACGGAAGCAAAAAAGTAAAAAAAGAAAATATTTGAAAGTTATGAGCGTCGAAAGTTCCACATTTCGACACTAATTTTAACGCATTTTTGGACTCAAATAAATGCCATAAGAAGACGGAAAATTGAAAAACGGCCACCATACAGGGATAGATTAGTAGTTCAACAATGCAAATAATTTAATTTTGAACAGTTACGTTTTGTCGTTTTTTCATGATATCCAGACTACTTAAGGTCTGATTATAAAATTTCGCGCACTCGGTTTCGTCCTAAATCATTATCCATTTCGCTACAAATTTGCAAAAGCGTGTATCCGTACGCGAACTAGCTTCCTACTGCTCATCACAGCATCTATCTCTTCCGCACGTGTTGTCGGTTGATATAAAATGCATTTTAACCCCTCGCACAAAATAGTTCGTGCCGTCGACTACTGTCACCTTGTTTTTATTTGAAAGCTTGTGCTTTTCATGTGGTTCCATTTAAATTTGATCAAGATCTGATGAATAGTTTGAAAGTTATCCTTTATAATGCGTACTTTCATGGTAATATATGATGCCAAAACTAAAAAGAGAAAAGTAAAAATCTTTTTAAATTTTTGTTTCTATTTAGGTGTTTTATTTTGGAAGTCCGTTAAATTTTTTTATGATATTTTATTGGTATCGATTTTGTCGCATTTCCCTATTTTGACAAAGTAACGAAGTGCAAACGCACACCTACAGTAACAAGTTGTCCGTGTGTGCGTTGTAGAATTCCAGTTGGCTGTTGTGTGTTGTGTTTCAGCATGGGCGGTCAACTTTTTTAAACCAGCTATGGTATATTAATTAACTATTATAAATTTGAAAAAGCAAAGATTGTTCTTGTAGAAGTTATAACATTTTCGCGTTAAGAACGCTGTTCTGAAAACTAGTGATTTTGTAGATAACCGTTTTTTCTTTGCTTCCGTCGAAATGTTCTTCAGGCAGATCATGAATGTGTTCAATGACCCCTGGCTTCCGAGCCAGGGGTCATTATTTATTTTTAAATGACTTTAAAAAGATGATTCTGGATTCAAACCGTTGCCATAATACATTTGCACATTGAATGCTTGTAATTTAAACGTAATGAATCAACTTAAATATATTTTTCCTGCCAAGATTTATTTGACTATACATTTTAAAAACTTTTATTACAGGAAGTGTAAAAATACGGGAGACCCCTTTGCCTTGCAATTGAGCAATATTGGTTTAGTAAAAACGAGTTAAAATTATAAGGATCATAGCAGGTGAAATTCTGTAATTTCTGCCTTCTCTCGTAGGAAAAAGGCGTGAGGGTATGTCTGTGAAAAAAATAGCAGTTATAACAAATACAGTAGTTCTATTTGTTGATCATGATGGTTTGTTCTAAAAATTCATACTATTTCCTGGCCTATCTTAAGGCCAGCAAATGAGTAAGTGAGCGAGTGGTGTATGAGTGAGTGAGTTAGGTTAGGCAGGGCTAGGTTTTTTACATAGGTCTATTTAAAGACAAAAAACCCATAAAGGCACATTAGATAACACTGAAATGTATTAATATTGTAATCAAAGCCGTCATTAGAAGACATAATAATTGAGATCTTTATACAAAATGCGTCTTGGTTAACTTGCGTCAGAATGACGTAGAATACCTACTTCATAAGTAATTTTGTTGTTATATAAATTGTAAGAAACAAAACAAAATTATCTTTAGCTCTCGTGTTGAGATCGCGAGCTGAATTTGCAACAAAGTAAGAGAGTCCGAATAACCGGAGAGCGCAAAATATGTACTTATTTCTAAATCTTCAGTCGTGAAGACTAGTCGAGGTGGCGTAATTTGGTATCTTGCTCTAATTATTTATTTGAAAGTCAAATCTGAACTACAGTTTTTTACTAAGTTTAAACTTGAGAGCAGTAGTGGCCCAATGGTATCGGCCGCGACTTACAAGTTGTAGGTTGTGGGTTCGAACCCAGGTAGTATATTAGTTAATACTAAAGGGTACTTGTGTACTTGGTTGATATCCCGATTAGTCGTGTTTAGCGCTTCGCCTCCATATTAACACTGTCAAAGCGTGGCAATCTCTGCCATCGTAGCTATGTAATGCCCGTCAGCTTTCGAAGCAAGATTAACAGGTATCTTCTCGGCTTGCTCGTTCCATCGTAGACTTCATCTATCGCTTACTATCAAGCAAGATAGAGGGCAAGACCGTGCTCATCATGAATGAAAAAGAAGTACTTCTTATTCTGGCCCTGGACTATTTACTATGGAGTTTAAGACAGGCTTTCATAATCATCACAGACTGTATTAAGATTAAGTATATTATAAGGCAGGCGCTTTACTTTGTGTAAATTATTGCATCACCACTGCTCTCAAAAACGGCGAAGGAAAACATTGTGAGGAAACCGGCATGTCCTAGAACCAAAAATTCGAAGACATGTGACATCCACCAACACGCACTGGGCCCGCGTGGTGGATTACGGCCCATTCCCTCTCACAGAGAGGAGGCCTGTGTCCCAGCAGTAGGAACATTAATAGGCTGATGATGTGATGTGATGTGAAACTTGGTGAAATTAATATGTTTGCACGTACCTTTATTTTTGAAGAGTTCGTAACAAAAACATAAAAAATAGTATTATAAATATATATTATAAACGTAGGAAAAAAATAACATTGAAAGAAAATAATTTTTGAAGGCACATTTTAGATAAGTGGTTATTAATCAATAGTGGTGTTAAATCTACATATTTTTTGCTACATGATTTTCTCTAAACATATATATAACATTAATAAAATCATGTGGTAATCCCAGATCAAAGACGTTGGGGCCTTTGATCACAAGTTACATCACAAGTTGAAGCCCTCTAAAAAAACGTACAGTCGTTATAGAAAATACCACTTTTTACCGACCTCCATGACACGATTTCAACTACCTATTTAATAAAAAAATATGTTGTTTACTTCAAGCTATACGTTGGATAACGACAAAACATTATTATGACAAGTCTCTAAGATCGCAGAGTGAAGAATGTGTTAGAAGTACCGTTTTTAAAAAGCATCTAAATTTTTTCGTCTGTTTCTTTTTAAATAAGTTTGTTAAATACTTTGTCCATTAAAAACTATGTCAAACAAAAGAAAGATCAGACATTTCAGTGCGACTGTTTACGTAAATATTTTGTGAAGTTAATTTTGTAAAGATTTATATATATTAAGTATTACATATTATTGTCTCAGACTAATATATTTGATCTATAAAAAGAGGTTTGTCTCTGACATTCTTAGACGTAGATGACGTATGAACAACCAGTCCTATGCAGTTTCACGTACGTCAGTGTATGAATGTAAGCGCGAAAAAAAACAACGAATGCACAAAATTTCACAAGAACGATAACATTATGATATACCGCATGTAAATTCGATAATTAGAATATGATTGAACTAGAAACACAATTTAGCCAACATAATTCTTGAACAAGGATGCGCATATCCACCTTGGAATAATTACGGAATAGAAAACATATTTTTCTAGAAACGTCAAGGTTTCCCCCTCTCTTGGTCTCATTACCAACATGCCACTTCTGTCCGTTCAGTAGTCTATGACAATCAGTAATAGGCCACCGTCACATAGAGCCGGGCATATATTTGAATATACAGAAATATACGACGTAGTACAATCTTTAGTTTGCAGCCAGCCTTTTATGAGACTTCAAAATGTTTCATACTTTATAGTGTTGTATAGTGCAGTGCTCTTCTGATTTGTGTTATGGTAAATTGGCAAGAGATAAGTGAGTGATTATGACTTTGAAGTGCTATTGGTATGTAGTCTTTTTATTTCTTCGAATAGTGCTTTTTAGGGTTACAAACTATTTTTAAAATAATTATTAGAACATTTTCAATAATTCATGAAAATATTTTAAGATAAAAATGCGGCAAATTAATTAACAGAAAGTCAACATGCTGAAATAACAAAAATAATTTGAATACTTTAATTAGACTCCTTTTTTTTGTTTTTTTGTCAATGTAAAAGTACCTTTAAATGGTTTAGTTAATTATTTTGAATTTTACCAATTAACTAAATTAATATTTTTTGCATAAAATGCAAACAACGCTAAAACTATACAATAATAAATAAATTTCATAAAAACGGGCAAACAAATTCTAAATAATACACAAATAATAATATTAGTACATCCAGTTACATAATATTAATGTCAGTGCACCTTCGTGATTTAAAAACATTATAATTTAAATCATCATACAACCTTAGTTTTCAATGCAAAATTAAGTTTTTCCTTGAACATTTTGGTATCATTGAAAAGACATCAACGACAAACTAACTGCAAAATAATTCGACAATACCATTTTAACATTTGTGTCACATAAAAATAAATGTGATTTTGATAAAAACAAAATATTTTATAATCAAAGTATAAAAATACACATTTAACATTAATACCAGCCTGTTATTGTCCCAAAGTAGAGTAATAAACCTCTTCTTTGTACAAAAAAAGCACCAACGTTAGTAAACACCCTTGTTCTAGACGGATTTTCAATTCTAAGCCCAGATTTACTTACGTTATTTTTCCTGAGAAATATTTTTAAGAATAAAAAATAAAGTTGTAGGTATTAATTTGTCAATTAAAACTACACTTATGCACGTTAGTATAGCAGCAATGCAAACATAAATTAATGAGTCATATATCTCTTTTAATTTTTCACAGCGATTGAAGTAATTATTATGATAGATGACCAGATTGTCAATGTAGACAATGTCAGTGGCCATTATTATAATACCTTGCAGTCACTTTACTGTGACAGGTTTGTTTCAGGTTTCAGATAAAATTGAATAATATGTCATGTTTTTAATGACTGTATAAATAAAAATCCTAGCATTTTTCAATGGTCTGAATTATTTTCAAGACACATGTTAAAATCAAATCATTGATTGCAATTAGCTCATTAAACGGCACATTCGAATGTCAATACTTTTAAGTAATAATAATTAATTTACAGTAGAATCTACTGTCCATTCGCAAAAGTAGTTTGTTTTAGAGATGAACGGACAAGGAAGTGCTCATTTACTCTTTAAAAAAAGTGTTTGTCAATATTTGGTATACATTCAATCATTAATTTTATGATCACCATTTTCGTTATTTAAATAACTATTAAAATTTACTAGTGACAGTATGAATTTGATAGACGTTGCAGTTTCGCGATAAAGGTCATTATGCTAACACGAATAAATTACTTCCCATAATTACATACAAATTTAAAGTTTATTATAACTAAAAAGTAAAAATACGAATTCGCAATAGAAACTGTCAAAATGTCAAAATCTTAGTGACATATTTCAAACTGTAGGTACATCATTATATCAACAAAAAAGCTTAATGACACTTCCTCGTCTGTATTTGCTTCCTGTATTTTGACCTGAGGGCATTTATTTACATAGCCAAATGGAAACCCAACTTGATAATTCAAGCGTACTTAAAAATAATGTCAGGTAGTGTAAAAACTTTTTAACAAAAAAATTACACCGATTTTCAAAAAACCCGAAGTCTTTGGTACCATTTATTTTTTCGTTTGACACCGACTTCTGAAAATAAAGTTATTTTTCGCTTTGTAGTGTTATTATTATTATATTTCCTTTATTCATTAGATTACTTATTAATTACATTTTTAAATATTTTTATAAAATAAATTAAAAAACAAAAACATTTAAAAATATAAAAAATAGAGGCCCACCGGTATCGGGAACAGGGTCCAAGCTACCGGCGGTCAGGGCTCCAGAGAGAGGAACCTCCTAACAATGCGAGCCGTGTCCAGCAATACTGCTTTCTGGATCAGGCCAATTATTATTATATACTTTATTGTACACCACAAAAAACATACAGGACAAACGTTCACATATAAAAGTGTACAATGGGCGGTCTTATCGCACTAGGCAATTTCTTACAGACAACCTTTGGATGGACTGAATGATAGGAGAAGAATTTAGGGTTGCCAGTGTACAAAATACAAAAATAATATTACTTAGACTTAATAAAATACAATACATACAATATTACATAATATACTAATACATATCAAATATATAACAGACAAAGGAGAAGAATAAAAATTATAGTGAAAGGTAATGCTCCTTCACCATTTTCTTGAAAGTTGGCAGTGTTTGAGCACGTCTTACTTCAATAGGTAATACATTCCACAACCGAGCCGCTTGAATCGTGAAAGATCGAAGATCGTGTTTTGTTTTGGAAGACGTTTATTTTTGTATTTTTTTTTTAATTTGTCTTTTTAGGTTTGGTACCTTTTTATTATTACCATGAAAATACGCATTATTAAGTATAACATAAAAACTACTCGACAAACATGAGAATCACCCGTTTTCAAATAGAAAAAGAATCATCAAAATCGGTTCATAATTGGCGGAGTAATCGCGTAAGAAACATACAAAAACATACAGTCGAATGTAGAACCTCTTGCTTTTTAAATCGGTTGAAAATACATTATAAGACGAAATATATCTTTGAATAAAGTCATTAAATTTAATATTAATACTTTTTATAGCATGAATAATCTATTCATGAGTATTCCATGAGCATACAACAACAGTTTATTTTTAAACAAATTATTTTTAACAGTTTGCTGTTTTGCCAGATTAATCTACAAGCTTACAATTAAAATTAATTGTGGAATTAAGCGAATAATTAATTAAGTTAATAATAAGCACAAGCGAATAATTTAATTACTAAAATTACTCGTTTGTACTTCTTTAAACATTTTATTCAAAAATAATTGCAGATGCCTGAAACCAAATTCTTTAAAAGAGAATGTGTAGCTCAATTGCACTAACTCAATGTTAGCTGCTTCAGTTTTTTTTTATACGAACTGTTTTTTTTTCTCTTAGACTTTAGACTCAGATCAAGGTAGTCTAAAGTTTAGTCAGAAAAGTAAACGTACTCATAAATTACGAAATTATATTTCGTAAGCAACGAATTGATAGTGCCAATCCTGTGTGTTTATTTTACCTCAAGGCAACCGAACTTATTATATTAACCAGTGCCCCGACTTTGCTTGACCTTCTAGTCTTCAACATTGCATAAGTCTGATTGCACACAGTCTATTAATTCTAACAATTTTATGCTAAATAACTTACACATGTGAATGCCAAAAATAGAACCGAGGATTTTTTGAGCGCCTTTTAGCCAATTGATTCTTCACGTCAATTATTGTGAAAGAAACGTAGCTAAAATGTGTAGTATTTAATTGATGTGTGTAGTTTTGTGCTATTATATCTTGGTTTGTTTGTTGTTTATTGATATTGGGTAAATTATTGCACTTGTAGTTTAAAATTATGATTAATAAAATATGTCTTCATAAATGGTGAAACAAAACCCGGCCTATTCTGTAAAAAAAAGACTTGCTGACGACTCGGACACAATATAAAAAGCTGTTTTGTACAGTCAAATAGAAAACCGCCAACAATATCTTAATTGTAGAAATCCGTCCTCCACCCAGCCTGTAGTTGTAAAAAAACAGTTTTTAAACGGAATTAATAAATAATATTACAAACCCACATACAATGATACGCGCCTTGGTAGTCGGGTGATAAGGATTTGCTCAAGTGCCAGCGTTGCCAGTGGCAGAGAGTCAAATATAACGTGAGACTTCTCAAAAAGTAACATCTACATGAGAAAAGTAACATTAGGTACCCTATTTCATGTGGAAAACGACGCTAATACTGTATTTTTTTCAACATGAGTATGTAATAAAGTCTAAGGCGGTTATCACACTACCACGCATCACGCTGCATATTGCGTGAAAACGCACCTACGTGCGTACTTGCGTGCGGTTTTTCTATACAAACGGAGACACGCAAATACGCGCGTAGGTGTGTTTCCATGCGTTTTCACGCAACATGCAACGTGGTGCGTGGCAGTGTGTTAACCGCCATATGTGGTGACTTACAGTTATATTTTATTTTTCTCGTCTATCCCATAGTGTGGGGTATCATTGGATAGGCCATTCAAAAATATTACGGGTGTCAAAACGATCCCTAATCGGATCCCTAAATTTTTCGATTTAGGGATCCGTTTGCGTAAAATTAAGTTTTAAATTGCTATTTTTTGTTAGAGTCAAGTGTCACCCTCTGCCAGCTAAATGGTTGCTTTTGGATACGTGAAAAAATAACGGCAGCAGTATGTATAGCGAAATTAAAAGGAAAACTATTTCAGTTATGTAGGTTTTACAAGTTTACGAGTAATTGTCGACCAACTTATAAAATGTACTTAGAAAAGTAAAAAAAAATCGTTAGAGCAATGTTCGGTGCTTTCATTGTTTATGAACTTCAGTATTTTTATCTAATTATATTGGTGAATGAAGCTGTTTGTACGGAACTCTCGGTGTGTGAGTCCGACACGCACTTGGCCGGTTTAATTATAAGTTTTTTAAAAGCCACGAGATATAAATTCGAACAACAAAATAACTCCGATGACGTTATTCTGCAACACATTTCCACTTTTTGCAATTATGACGAACTCAAATCAAATTACCCGTCTTTGTCTTGTTATTTAATGATTATAATACATCCTTTCTGACGGGGTTTCCCTTGAGCATGGAAATTTATTTGTCATTAGTCTGTTTATTGCTTTTTTGTCTTGTTTTCGCTCTGTTTAGTCTAGCGTGATGGGATAGATTGAGATATATATCAGGAGTCCGTGTGAACAGGCATTATTCTTCGATTTTGATGAGTCTTTGTATTTATTGATGTAGTAGTTGCTTAGTTGAGCTAAGCAACAATTAAGTAATATTCTAGTAATTTAAATTCGGTGTGATCATCATTTTAATTGAGATTTATCTTCGTTATTAATAATTTATCGACATATTAACTTATGCAGAATGCAAAAATAAGTACCTTTGTAGGGTACAATTAATTTTATAATTTTATATGTCGCTGCAGGCACAACCTAGTTAGATGGGGGTACTCCAATGACCCACAGTGAGATTGTGGAGCCTCGTCCCAAACAATGCCTCACCTTTTGTCTTGCTCTCTGTGCAAAAAACACCTGCACCTTAAAAGACCTTTGTGAGGCAAATGACAACGCTGTTGGCGTGGCTGAATTCTGGTCAAAATATATTTAATTTTATAAGACGAAGAATACATACGTGGGTACGTATGATTTTAACCTAAAGGTATAAACTGACAGCCTAATTATCACCTTTCGTCATAATATTCCCATTTATTTTGAATCTGTGCAGCGTGTTTCTTGCGTACCTTTATCTTTATCGACACGGTTGGCGTAGTGGCTGAGCGTTCGACTGAATACAGAAAGAAATTCATAGTGTGGGCAAATATACTTTGAAAAAAAAACTATACCAGGCGTAACTGAAACACTGCAATGTAATAAAAACAAAGCAAATGCATTCCTAATTTTACATATATACTTATATATGTTATTATACACGTGGTGCATTTCTTGTACTATGATGTAATTAGCATATCCATTGTCTGACTAAGGTGATGTCGACCTGAAGTCAAGTTCAAGATTGACGTACCATATAGGTGTTGTGATAGCGTGAGCTGCTATAGGCGTGTCTGTCTGCTTATTCAATAGTCTACGGCCAAAATTATTGAAATTATTATTTTGGTGAACTTTAGGAAGAGGTAGCTTTGTTTCTGGAAAAGAAATGAAGATCTTTGCGCCGAAGAATGGCAACCTAACAATTAAAAGTTTAAATTATGTTATTACTAGGTGTTGCCCGCGACTTTGTCTGCGCAGAATTAGTACTTCGATTAGCCTGTGATTTTAAATCGCACCATAATATTGTAGGCTGCCTTACTTGAGAAATCATTAGTTTACCATACAAAATTCCACCTTCTTAAGTAGGATTGGCGGAATAAAAACTATCCTATTTCCTTCCCAAGATCTCAAACTATATCCATACCAATTTCATCTAAATCGGTTCAGTGGTTTAGACATTAAATGGTAACAGTCAGACAGAGTTACATTCGCATTTATAATAATATATATATATGGTACGGATACCTAAAATAATAATAAAGTTGTCTCTACTATTCCTTTGTTATCTAATATAATTATGTATAAAGTGTCTTATTATTTTAAAAGTTTTGAATTTTGCTCAAATATAAAATCAGATGTCAAAATCATTTGACAAGTACCTAGTCATAATTTTGACTGACAGGTACAGTACCTTATTATTAAATAATATGTAATTATTTTATTTCATAAACAACTGCGTCAATAAATTATTGGAGAACAATTTACATTAAATGGTTTTTGCTACTATTACTTTAGTTAGATATAAATATGTGTTAACAATAAATTGTTTAAGAGGTATTATTATTTTACAAAAATATACTCACTTAATTTTGGAGAACTATTTTGCTGTAGATGTTTAACGAGGACCTAACACGCATGAGACTAAAAACAAAATTGAAATTAAAAAAAAAACAGTGTTTTATTTCACAACATAAGCAGAAGTTTTTTAACAGAACATAAGCATAAGTTTATGGCTATTAACATGCTCTTTGTGACAGTAACAACCTCTATTAGCTACGATCTACATTCAGTTTTCCAAGGTGATTAATTAAATTTTATTTCGAAATAGAATTCAACAGTAAACACAATATATTCAAATAATAGTATCCGATCAGTAATAAATAATATCCGATGAATATATAATAGCTGATTAACATATATCTTAGAAACAATTTCGTAATCGACTTAGTTAATTTACGATTTGGTTAAAAAAACAGAGTTAAATTAACATTTGACATTTAGTTACCTATGCATACTAGATTACTATATAATTATTTCAATATTATTTCGTAGGAAATAATCATTCAGGAAAATAAAAGCTATTGAGTGGTATCTGATGTACGTATTATTAGCTGCAATATCATAACCCACTTAGGCTCAGTTTTTTGATCCGTGGTTTAACTCAACCAAATGGTTTGCTAACAAATGGTTTAATATTTCGGTAAATCGCTTTTATTCGTCAATTGTTAGTCTAAAATAAATAAATAATAATAAAAAGCCTTTATTAACAATCTTGCAGTTAACATTTTAACTTACTACGGTGTTGTTATAATTATTATAATATTATACTTTATCTTAATCGACACCGGTTTCTTGATTGTCTTGCTTTCCAGCATAGGCCTTCCCAAGTGCTCTCCAGAAACATCGATCTCTTGCTTTTCCAATCCAAGTCTCCTTTGCCACCTTTTTGATGCCATCTGCCGTGATCTTCCCATCTACGATACTGTCTGCCTTTCCTTCTTGTTTTGTATGTAGGACACCATTCTGTCATTTCTTTAGTCCATTTCTCTGTCTTAGATCTTGTTAAATGGCCTGCCCATTTCCACTTCAGTTGTATAATTTGGTCTTTTACATCTATAACTTTGGTATGTTTCCTTGTTGTTGTTAATCTTATTTTGTCTTTTAATTTTGTGTTAAGTATACTTCTTTCCATTCTATGTTGGCAGGTTTCTAACACTTTTATATATGTATTTGTGGAGCTCCATGTTTGTCACCCATATGTGATGCTTGGCAGAATACATGGATTATATACTTTTATATTTCTGAGTTTTTCACAACTTCTTTTAAATCTTCCATCCTATGTTAATTCTATTATTAATTTCTTGTGTTGTGAGCTCTGTTGGAGATTTTATTTGACCAAGAGTATACTTAATACGCATTTACATATTGCAGTTTAGTAACGTTAGTAGATTTTATTAAGATGGTTGTGTGGTTTGTCATCAGCGGTTTTACGCGTATTCATTGATAATCCCATCTTTTTGCTTTCGTATACCAGTTGTTTAATCATACTCTGAAACGTCTCTGGACCTTCGCATATTAGTATGAGATCATCGGCGAATCTTAGATGGTTTAGTCCATCCTCCTCCATTAACAATTATGCCGTAATTACTCCACTCTAGTTATCGAAATATAATGTTTACGTTTGCAGAAAACAATTTTGGTTATAAGGGTTCTAGCAAGTGAAAATAACTCCACATCTTTGATGTAACGTGACCTCATGCCTTTCATGCAAAATTCAATTTCGTTAGTCTAACAAATGGTCAAAAAAAGAACTCTCCAACTTGTTTGACTATTTGTGAGGCTAACAGCTGAAGAAAAATGGTGAAGCAATGTCCTCTTCACTATCTTCAGTTTATGACACGACGCTCCCGAGGTAAATAAAGTTCTGGACGCGTTCCACTGCCTCTGTGCCAATAAGCAACGATTGGGTTCTCCGGATGTTTATTTTTAGTCCCGTTCCTGCCGTTTCCTGACTTAAATCGTTCAATTTTGCTTACATGTCAGCGTGGGTATGACTCAGCAGGCATAGGTCATCGGCGTAATCCAAGTCCTCTAAGACGTTGGATAATCCCCGCCCTATCCCAAGGCGCTTGTTGTCGCAAATGCTTTTTTTAAGTTTGTTTCAGGCAATGAATAAAATTAAAATACCTACCTACATTTTAAAAATAATTGGTGCTTAATTAAACAGGTTTTCATAACAACAGTAACATTGAGTCATCGATGGACGTGAAGTTAGTCAATATGTGGTAATTGGCTTCCTTCATCGTTTGCGGAACATCCAGAACTAGTGCCGGTTCCTGAATCCGTTGTTCTTGATAGTGAAACGACAATATCTACATGTGGGTGTACAGGGCTGTAATTAGATTAAAAATCAATAATATACGAATGACATAAACCTAAGTTACATGATCGGATCAATTATCTGGCTAATACGTACATACCTAGCATCGTTAACAAGTTGAAACGGAGTCACGATTCTCAGCAGTGACAGATCGATTAGGAAGAAGGAAGATTTCATGTATTATATTGCTTACAATTTACATTTGATTGTACCTACTGCTAACCGAAATGAGTCTAGCACAATGTAAATTTATACCCTCACTAAAATTCGGGTATCCGACAAAACTGTTACAGCTTATGACACACTGTTTAAAAAAGAAATGACAGATGATATGTTTAACCATTTTTAAAATCAGAAGCCAATTTTCTTTTCTTTTTTTTCGGATCAATCACACATTTCAAAAAAAGAATGATTTTAAAGTCAAGTACCTATTCTGGTACTTATATTTATTACGTGCTTTACCGCACTAATCCACCTGACTATCCTTAACACTAGGCTTCCGTCAGTCAGAACTCACTCGGTTTTCGCCTCTATCCTTGAATGTGCCGGTTGCAATATCCGGCTAGTTGCGTGTGCAGCCACTGTGCGATCCTATTGCACAATGCTCAGTAATGCACGCTCTTTATTAAATGCATTGTGATTTCGACGCAGATTTTCAGGAATAGGTACCTTAGTAGTGTTTGGAAAAACATATTGCCTTGTTGGTCATAAAGTTGCAAGAATGAGGTTCTGGGTCGAGCAAAGCGTTATTGGGTTGTACCATCTGAAATTTCAATTTCAAAAGTCCTGCTACTATATGGGATTTGAACATAACCAGCGAAATATGGCATTACTTACTATAGATTACCTTTTTGGGTAAGCTCGCTCCATCGTTGACTCTATCTCTGTCACCTTTGACCTAGACTAGAGTCAAGAGCAAACCCATCACAAAAAAAAAAAAAAAAAGATTCACTTTTTCCCGATAATACGGGAGTGCCTCTAAGTTGCGGCTTTCGAAAAATAAATTGGTCTCAATGATGAATAAACATGTACACGGTCTAGCAGAATACGTAGGTATCCCTTGGTTAACTGGCCGAGAATGCCACAGGCATTAAGTCCGCCTATGTACCTGTATGTTGCATGAAGTTATAAATAAATAGATGAGCCTACCTATACATTTTTATACTAAATCCATTAAGATTCTGCATTTGCTGGCATGTATAATTTAGTAGCTCAAACAGTTAATGAAATCCACATTAAAGACAAAAAAATAAAAACTTACAAAGTCGACATTTAAACTTCAAAATTCAAATAAAGCCTATTATTATATTTGTAACTATTATTCTGACGAAAAAAGACATACCATCTGCGACTGGTTAAACCCCAATTCAGAATTAGCCAATTACAAAAGAAAACAAGTTTGTTCGTCATTTGTTTATAAATAGTACAAAAAAAAACGTCTGGGTAGTCTATCAAATACGTCTGGGTTATGTTTCTTTTGAATGTTCTAGAATGTATGGTTCTCATGACGGCAAAAAATATGTAAACTAAGTAGTCTTGGGAATTAAATTTATGTATTACATAACCCTTGCCATTGAATAACTGATCTCAACAAAAACTTTATGGGAAAAAATTTAGTCATATACAGAAATAACAATGAAAAAATTTCGATGAGTTTAGTTCTGTTTTTGGATTCGACTATCAGAAATCAATATCAAGGGTTTCTTGGTCCTGTCTGGGTCGCAGATAAATATGAAAAAGAGTTACCGTGGCCCTGGCACAAGAAACTGAAGGAACAGAGGTGGGGTTTAGTCAGTAAAAGTCCGTCAAGCCCTCCCGCTTCAACTAGAGCGGACGAAGTCATTGGATGATTTCCCACCTCAAGAAAGGGGTCACCTGGTTTCGCAACGCAATTTAAACTCGTACAATTATTTTCTAAGATAATTTCAAGAGCAAAGTAAATTCTCATGGTCGCAATGCAAATCGATCGGCTTTGCATTGCGGCCATATGAATGTACTTGCAATTTCGCTTAGTAAAAGGAACAGACATTGCACTTTTGTACGCACACTTATGTACTATGTAATTTTGATTGCCCACCGTGACTGAAATTCGGTTGGAAGGGTAATTGTTATTAAAAAAAAAAACAAATAACTATCATGTAATACAATATTGCAAGATCTTGTACATAGCTAATCTAGACTAGTGTCTAATATCGTAATAAAAAGAGAGAGGTGTCTTATGGACACCCAGTTGGAACGGGGTTCGATTAAATGTACAGTGTTTCAGTTTCGTAAAATATGACGAAAATGAAATAACAAAAACGCTCCTGATGTTCAGTGTAAACACACAATAGCGGCTGCTAGCTTAGGTATTGTATGTCTCTAGTCTCTTTTGTGCGGATTTTCGCTTGTACTATCCTGCATGCAGCCCGCATTGCCTCGCACAATTTATCACGCAAAAATGATTATTTATGTTTATTTTTATCACATCTATTAAAAAAGAGCTAGTTTATTCTTCTTAAACAGGCACTAAAATAGCTCATTAATCCCTAGAGACAAAAATTGATTTGAATTTGGAATGTGGATATTGTTAGTAAATGTTCCAATCAGCAAAGAGGTTAATCACAAAGCATGCGGTCCAAAATAGGATTACATCGCTAAAATCGATTACGACGGATGTATGAGCACACTTCGAAACGCACGGGAATATTGTATTGAACAAATGACTGGCTGGAAAACCGCACGCGAGCCAAATAAAATAAAATCTACTACTTAACGGATGATACTAATAAAAATTGTTGCGATGCACTTCCATAATTGAAAAATATAAACATTAGCTTCTAAATGTTTCTATGTTATGCCTTATGGTTCTTTATAGTATGTAAATAAATAAACGTAACTTTCTTGTTCATAAGTTGCACTTACTTATTTTATCATAGAGGGTGTTAAAAAGTAGAGTGTCCACCTCGGGAGCAACACAATTTTAATCTCGAGTGACGTACTTTGAATGCCGCGCTGCACTCTGGAAAAAAAGAACACTCTCGCCTTTAAAATAGTTGTTTGCTCCCTACATAAACAGTCTACTATTAAATTAATTAAAAAGGGTATTTGATTGGGCGCACGGTTGGCGCAGTGGTTGAGCGATTGACTGCTGCGCTGCGTGTCGCGGGTTCGATTCCCGCACGGAACAATTATTTGTATGATCTACAAATTGTTGTTCCGGCTCTGGCTGTTTGTGTATGTGAGTTTATATGTTTGTAAACGCACCCACCATACAGGAGAAATTACAAGTGTGGGGCAAAGTTTAAAAAAAAAAAAAAAGTTAAAATTATAAGTATTTTTTCATATTCTCAAAACTGACATATATATATATTTGATTTTTTATATATAATTGATATATATATATGTATTTATTTTATTTATGAATAGTTCACCAGACTACCTACAGTAATGTCATTCCTTTCATTTTTTAAATCCATCCAAAGGTTGTCTTGAAAAGATCGCTTTTAGCGATAAGGCCGCCCATTGTGTCACCCAGTGTAATGTTTTCTTCGTCTATACATTCTGTAACTTATATGGTGTACATAATAAAGAGTATTCTATTCTATTCCAATTGACGGCAAGTTGAATCGGTTGAAAGTTTTAGTTTCCTAGGTGATCGTTATGTGCTGCAAAAATCACTTCAAAAAGTGTCTTTTATTTATTTCACTGTACACTTTTTTCGATCTAGTCCCACTAGTCCCAAATCAGAACAACGTGCGATAAAGAACTCCGTTTCAAACAACAACGAAGTAGTTCATACAGATGCATTGCAAAATATTGGTATACCTGTGTGAATATTTTTAGACAAATACCAGGACTATTTTCAGATCTCTTAAATCAAATATGGATTAGATTTTTAGCAGATTGATATCATAATGGCATTTACATAAAAGTTATAAAAGACAGACGACCAAACGACAACACGTCATAGTTAATTGTTCT
This sequence comes from Orthosia incerta, assembly GCA_948252205.1. Lineage (NCBI taxonomy): Eukaryota > Metazoa > Arthropoda > Insecta > Lepidoptera > Noctuidae > Orthosia > Orthosia incerta. Next base: position 27,130,746 of record OX411746.1, read on the forward strand.
AAAATTACTCTACAGATAAGACAAATTCTATAAAATACGTAGCTCTAATTAAAAGTATTTTTGTTAATCGTCTTCAAAAAGGAGATGGTTCTCAATTTATTTATTTTTTTTAATTTCAAATTTATTATAAAAGTTTAACTTGCTGACCAAAATTTAAATAATTAATAACTTTGGTTTCATTAGCATAAAAGGGTTGGTGCTAGATGACATATAATAAGCCCAAGATATAGACAAAAAAACAACTGAATTTACTCGAAAAGTGGATGCAAACATTACAATTTGGGTTCCAAGACCCTACGCTGCCTTTTCGTTAAAAATTTCTTCGAAAAAAAATTTGATACGTACGTTAACCGGTTCGAAGACCCTTATTTGGGTTTGACACTGACCATAAGGGTCACGCAAGGTAGACCGGTCCAGTCAACACGAAGGTCAAGTTACCAAACTTCTTTTGTAATACATATTATACGAAGCTCAAGATGCACGAATTGTGTGGTGCAATGAGGCTGTAATTTATTATGCTCGAGTTAGCTGTAGAAGGCTGTATGTCAAATATGTACCTTTATTAATATGTTTTTTTTTTATGGTAGGCTCTGGTTAGCCCACTATCTAGCCTGATGGTAAGCGTTGATGTGGTCGGCGGTGAAGCAAGCTTGCCTAGAAGTAACCCATTCACTCTTCACCCAAGACCCCAAGGTTGTAGCTATCAGGAAAAAAATACTCCGACAGGGGACTCCACTCCTTAGCTGTGCGCACAATGAAAACTCTTTATGTGGCGTGACATTGAATTTTGTTAATTTTTTCATGGTGAATTATTTTTTCTTTATGTAGCTGGCTGGCTCAATTGGCTAAAATCAAATCATTTATTCATTTGCAAACATAGATGTTCTTTTATACATAATAAAGTCCTCCATATTCAACCGTCGCATGGGCATGCAAATAATATTCAATTCTAAAATTAAAATCAAACTAAAAAAATAGAATACGAATAAAGATAAATGTCAAAACAATAAAATTATAAATGTTAAATTTAGTTAAATAAATGTCATATATAAATATCAGACTGGAAAAAAAATATGCATGATGCTTGTTTAAAGCCTCGTGCGATTGAGCCTACGTCTTTGAGAAGTAGACTTAGAAAATGAACTCATTTTGCTATGAGACAGAGCCTGAAATCCTGAAATAAAATTGAGTTGTTTCCTACATTTCGTCCAGTTATGTGAACGTTAACGTAAAAAGTAATTTTACAAGCTTTTAATTAACTTGCCTTGTATGTATGGATGTTTGTATGTATGTTTGTATGTATGTTTGTATGTACGTTTGTATGTATGGTTATATGTATATTTTTATGTATGTTTGTATGTATGTAAGTGTGTTCGGGTCAAATCATGCAACTGAATTTTAAAGCCTCGTCCCTCTGAATGGTTAAGTAAGTGACGTCATTCTAAATCCCATATGGTGGACGATTATAAACTACAATGTATTTCATAAGTACAGATAATTAAGTTATATGAGAAGATTAAGAAAAAATGATAACATTTCGTGGCTCTCAGCTATTTAAATATTTGTTTTGTTCGGCTGAAACAACACTATTCAGAGCGGAACGTTGGCCAACATTAACTTGAACTTGGCCAATTCTATTGTTAATGTAGAATGTTTTACAAATGCATCGAAGAAGTTTTGCAAGATACACTATGTTGCATGCTGAAAGAGTATTTGTTTGAACATAATAATTGTAAATGTCCAATAGTCCGGGCAGTGCTTTTTGCATGAAGTAAATCAATTAAGAAATTTACGTAGGAGGAGCTCGTGGCTAAATAATAACAGCCGCACGGTTCGATCATCAAGGTTAAGCAACGCTTGACGAGGTCGGTCCGTGGATTGGTGACCATTTCAACATACCGAATTTCCCCCGTGCCTCGGAAAGAACGTTAAGCCGTTGGTCCCGGCTGTCATTTGAATATCTTTGACAGTCGTTACGGGTAGTCAGAAGCTTGAGATCTGACACCAGTCTTGCCAAGGGGTACCGTGTTACCCAGTTACTGAGTTGCAGTCGCTCCAAGTAAAACACTGGTACTTAGCTGAATCCAATATAGTTGGGAAAAGTCTAGGCAGATGATGACGTAGGAAGGGGCCTCCCACCCTGCGTAACCGAGATGACGCCACCATCCTTCTAAATTTAAAACAATCCAAAATAAAACAAGATTACTTCAGTTAAAATAAAAAGCTAAGCTAACCCAACACATAAATCCTTATTTTAACATACAAATAAATAATAATAAACCTTAAAAATAAACTTGAGATACCTAACTTTATGGATGTTTTCGGTTTTTGCGATGATCTCAATATAATTTTGGGACAAACTAAGAGCTTTAACCGTAATTAGGGATCATGGTATTTTTATTCATTTGTGTATCTCAAAAACCCCCATTTATGTCCCTTTTGGTTGTTTTATCGATCGCTGACATTCTCAGCTACATGCCAAATAATTAAAAATGTTTGGCATGGGCAATAAAAAAAAACAACAACAATACAATTAATATTTGTTTTGGGATATTTACCATGTGCACGATATTTCGGCACCGTTACAAGCGCCATGATCACGAGAACTTAAGTCTTTGCGGGTGGGTGATATTTACGAGCTGACATATCTGTCTACCCGTTTCCTCACTCGTTTTTCAAGCACGATGTCGCTTTACCAGAGGCCTTAGTGTGAGTTTTCACTCACGCTCAATTGCGTAAACGTAAACGTTAATTTGTATTGAAATTGAATAAGCGCCGTCTGGGGACGGTAAGGAAAAACCTCTTTTTTGTATACATTTTGACATAAGAGATCGTTAACGTTATCACGAGTGAGTACGTTAAGAAACTCGCATTAAGCACACATAACCTTTCTCACTAGTTACTCGACACTGTTCATGACAGACGATGCTCACATATCCACTTTTGACACTCATTCAGTAGTTTGTGACCATGTCAGCTTAAAAACTTATATAACAACAATACAAAAAAACATGATGATAATAACGGGGAGTATTCCCCGTCAATTCAGTATCAACTCAGTCACAAGACGTCCACTGCTGGACATTGATCTTCCCGAGCATGCCCACATCGACCGGCAGGCTTATTACGTAAAAAACATCAATCAGCAATCATCGCGCGCTCAAACGCTTTATGTCATAAAAGTCAAAATTACTTGTGTATAGTTCTTGCCAAACTTCTAGGCCACCCTGAAGTTGGCTTTCCAATGCGCAAGGCGCGGAACGGTGCTGTTCTTGTATGAGATTTATTACTGAACAGACATTGTAGCCAACTTCAGGGCGGCCAAGAAGTTTGGCCTGAACTATAGGTATGGTGGATCCTACACAATCGTTTGCTAATCGCTCGCTGTTTGTCAAATGCACTTATTACTAAAAAAAAACCGCCAAAAACTCTAAAACTTCTGTATTGAAGAGCAATTATTGCGCAAAAATCGCTATCGTTTTGCTCTTGCAAGATACGTAATAAGCCTGCGAATAAATTTAGCATTCTGGTTCAGTTGATGTACCCATTTATTTACACCACTCCAGACTAGACCATTATCTTAATTGATTAATAAACTGTTTAATAACCATGTGCAAGTGTGCACATTAAATTAGCAAATGAATGTTCACCGAAACTCGACAACAGAACCTGTCCCAATTTTCCATATCCTGTTATCGTGTAAAGTTCACATGAATTACAGACGTCTAACACTAGGTTTCATGCCCACTGAAGTGTAACACTGAATCACAGCAAATCTCAATCAATCACACACGTAATTATATGCACGCAAGGCCTTCGACCAGTTCCGGATGAATGGCTAGAAAACTTTTAAGTATGGATAAATGTGTTTCGTGATGTGCATTCCTACTTCAAACATTAACAATAAATCATCTCAGCTTATCGCTGTCCACAGCTTTTTTTTTTTTTTTTTTTGGGTGGGAAATCATCCAATGACTTCTCCCGCTCTGGGTGAAGCGGGAGGGCGTGTCAGAATTTTACTGACTAAAACCCACCCGTGTTCCTTCAGTTGCTTGAGCCAGGGCCACGGTAACTATATTCAAATTTTCCACAGCTGGACATAAGTCTCGCAAAAGCTGCTCCTCCGCCTTCTGCATCCAGTCTGTTCCAGTCACATTTATAAGGTGTTCGGTCCATCTATCATCTTCTCTTTGATATAGAATTCAAACGTAGCTAATTGTATATAAAGAGCCAATAAATAATACAATTTTCTACAAAGAATTTGGGCCTTATTTATAAAAATAACGGCAATTTTTAGCAGCCGATGTGCAAATTCATTTGAATTAAGCATCTGCCAATAAGTCGCTGAATTATTGTCGTTGGATCTTTATAAATAAGGGTATAGTCATCTTCTGTAGGACTGAAAGTTGCTTCCAATATTGCAAGGCTTGGCACAAGCAAAGCAATGTGGACATTATGTAAATTCTATCCCTTGTTGCGTTGTTAAAACGAATATGAAGACTCAGTATAGTTAGCAGTACACAATTATGTATTTTGCTGTTACATCTATTGTAAAGTTTTTCAAGCAATTATTGAATCTTAATACACACATCACATCATCAGCCTATTAATGTTCCCACTGCTGGGACACAGGCCTCCTCTCTGTGAGAGGAAATGGGCCGTTATCCACCACGCGGGCCCAGTGCGGGTTGGTGGATGTCGCATGTCTTCGAATTATTGGTTCTAGGACATGCCGGTTTCCTCACGATGTTTTCCTTCACCATTTTGAGAACAGTGGTGATGAAATAATTTACACAAAGTAAAGCGCCTGCCTTATAATATACTTAATCTTAATACAGTCTGTTGTCTGATGATTATGAAAGCCTGTCTTAAACTCCTTAGTAAATAGTCTGGGGTCAGAATAAGAAGTACTTCTTTTTCATTCATGATGAGCACGGTCTTGCCCTCTATCTTGCTTGATAGTAAGCGATGGATGAAGTCTACGATGGAACGAGCGAGTCGAGAAGATACCTGTTAATCTTGCTTTGAAAGCTGATGGGCATAACATACACTGGCAGAGATTGCCACGCTTTGACAGTGTAACTATGGAGGCGAAGCGCTTAACACGACTAATCGGGATATCAACCAAGTACACAAGTATCCTTTAGTATTAACTAATATTCTTCTAAAAATGAGACCACCTACGTATCCACGCATGCACCAACCATATAATTAGTTAACTGCAAAACCTCGCACGTCTTCGTAAAACAAAATGAATAAATCAAGTCAAGATAACAACTGCCTTAATGCAACTCCTTGCGAAATAAATGCATTGCAAATGTACAGTTAAATTAATGCTACTCATTATTACCCGACTACGGCGAAGCTAAAAGGAAGGGCTATGATTTTAGCAGTTTATGTATGTATGTACGTTTATATTTACGTATATTCATCCGTAGCGCCTGAACTATTTATCCAATTTTTATGAATAAGGTGTCAATCCATTCGTTATTATAATTTTAATTACTCTTTGGTCCGCGCGCTCTGTCGTTTGTCTATGGTTTCGACAAATGATAATGGAGCATTGCGGACGTCTACCCAGGTATACCAACAGTTAATGTTTTATTTATATATTTGTATTATACTTACACACACACATTATAATTATACATACTTTGACCCAACTTCTGTGTTTATTATATTTTGTTTGTTATTTATATACTCTACTTTATTTTATTTTTTAAGTATTTTCCGTCTGCGTAAGTGTGTCCGTGGCATCAAAAGTGGGCCCTATCAGAATATCAGCGCAGCGTTATTTCTTTATCGGATATCGCTGCATATGCTGAGGAGCCGTTTTTAATCTCACATGGGATTTTAATTATTGTTTAATTTTATGCTTTTTCTCGTGTCTCCTCTCTTGTTCGGGTCAGAAATAAGTATTTTTCTTTCTTTCTTTATTGTGGCCTGGGTAATACAGTAAAAAAAAACCGTATTCGGGTTACAGTTTTTAAACTTTTTTTATATCCATAACTAGCTGCCGATTGCGGCTCTGCCTGTGTGTGTTATTCTAATGTATAAGCTATATTTCTTTAAAGTTTAATCAAAATTCGTTCAGTAGTTTTTGCGTGAAAGAGTAACATACGTCCATCCATCCATCCTCAAAACTATCACGTTTATAATAATAGTTTGCGAAATAATACCGAGAAAACCAATGTTTTAACCCCTGGCGGTTTTCAATATTATTTTGGCACATTATTTTGCTACCCGATGATTGTAAACAAAGTCTCCAGTTGATATATTTTTAATCTAGTATCATCTAGACAGCTTCGGACAGTTAGGAAAGGCAAGGGTGGTGGTTCCTTTTTTAGTGAGTTACTAGGTATACACATACCCATAGTAATTCCCCTTTTCTGTACTCGCCTTGTCGATTTATGTAGCAGTGTCAAAACTGCGCGTTCAAGTTCAATGTCAAAATTGAATACAAAGCAATTCAATTCAACACTTAAATAGGAAAATAAACCATTTTACCGACTTAAAAAAAAGGATGTTATCAATTCGATACTTATGTATGTAACATTGTTGGAATTGCAAAATATTCAAGTATGTCACTCTATGTGGGCTAAACATGTGTGCCAAATTCCATAAGTATATATGTTTGTCTCGCATTTCTCCGAAACTTGTTATCGAATCGTGATCATTCTATTTTATTGGATTATTACTCTCTCTCAACTTAGAAAATAGTACAAGTGTCATCAAAATTGGTTCAGCAGTTTTCAAGATATGGAACATACCACTGAACTCCTTAGCGACAAACAGTTACTATTTTGTCTATCCTTTAAGAACTTGCTCAATTTTTAGTGATGGTGTACCAAAACTTAAAACTTTTTCACAAAAAATAAACTGCTGCAAATAAATAAATAAAGAACCGACTTCAAAAGTAAAATACTAAAAAAGTGCAAATTATCTTTCGAGAGGTGAAGAAAAATAAGAGGTTTGCACTTTTCGGTGTTTTACTTGAATTCTGTTCATTATTTAATTATTTATATATACTTTATTGTACACCATGATAAAAATAATTCAAAAAGACATCTTAAAAAAAACAAACATACAACAGACAGTTCATTTTTTGTCAAAAAGTTTTTTACAAATGCTTTTATTTATTTTCATCTATACCGGTGTCAGTGTGCAATCAACGCTCGCAAGTTAAATGAGATCAACTTCTCAGTGTTCGAGCTGAAATTTTGCTCAAACTTTTATTTCTAGTGAACAAAGCAATTTTCAATATAAAAACTTATGATTTAAAAACAATTGTATAAGGTGATAAAAGGTCCAGTCTATAATATTATTGCATATTTTTCAGGTGTTCAATGATCTTTATTTCTAACTAATACACTTATACTAATATTATAAAGAGGAAAGATTTGTATTTTTGTATGTAACGAATAAACTTAAAAACTACTAGACCGATTTCAAAAATTCTTTCACCGTTGGGAAGCTACACTATCCCCGGGTGACATATGCTATTATTTATCCCTGTATTCTTACGGGAACGGGAATTACGCGGGTGAAACCACGATGCATCTGCTAGTTTCTAATAATCATGATTGCACAACTTCTAACGTACAATACGTTGCTATTAGACTAACTTCGATTACAGAGTACCAGTTAGAATATTACAAGAACCCATTATTCGTCAATCAATGTTGCAATACACCGTCTAGTTTGTTGCAATTATTTGTCTGGGAAGTCAGGCCACGAATAATAGGTGTTAAATGTCAAAAATAATTAACTTTTTAAATATTGGTAAGAGAATTTATGAGCTACAGCTGGTGTTAAAAGTTCTGGCTTGTCAGCAAGATGGTAATTGAACTGACTTACCAGGCCCCCTAGCCAAGTTACTAACGTTTCGTATAGAATCTCTTTCTGCAATCGTAAACGCCTTCTATTTGTATGGTCTGACCACGTGACTTAACGTACTGATGTGTCATTTCCATACATTAATTCGTTTTCTTCTAGCGTTATCGATTGTAGGTTGTCAACTTGGCTACAGTAGCTGATGCGACTAACGAACGCTTAGTTACTGAGCGTTCCTAAGACACGAACACAACAAGCAAGCAAACGTCCATTATGGTTGTACTAAGTCTTTAGGGCGGTTACACACTACATCCGATCCGTTCAATTTCGGTTCCGAAGTAGCCGTAGTAATTCTTGTAGGGAAGCTTACGCACTACATATGTCATAAATCAGAATATTTTGAACTCGGAACTGAGATCACGGACATGGATCACGGACACGGACGCGTAGTGCGTACTCGCTCTGCGTAAGCGCCCTTAGGACCGATTTCTGAATTGTTGGGGTTAAAAACGTTCCAAACGTTACTTTAATACCAACATTTTACATTTTACCAAGCTAAAGTAGGGATAGACAAATACTTACATGCCATGTCAATAATTTTATATATATACTGAGGTAGATACTTTTACCGATGTCTGCGCGGCAATACAAACACAAGCTGACCAGCTTGAGTGAACTCAGTCCGTCTTGCGTCTGGCCGCGACACGAACGTACGTTTGAAAAGTATGTTTATATCTTTCTGACAAGGGGGTCCTATTCATATCTCTGTAATCTTTTAACCTGCTCAGTGTTAGAAATAATGTTCCAAGTTCCATAGTTCCAATGTAGGTAACTAAAGTAAAATATCAGCCTGTTTTTATAATGAGTATGACGTGTCTGTTGGTCAAATCTCATTGTCTCATGTAGTACATGTCTCTTGGAAATTTATAGTATCCCATATCAATTGGGCTGTCATAAACGACAATGCCTAAAAAATAATAAGCTCGTGAGATTGCTATAAAACTTATTATTTATGTATTCATCGAACAACATGATCCATTCTGTGTTAGTAGGAAAATCTTATAACTATTGTTAGTAACAATACAAATAAACAAACAATTAAATATAAAAGTGTGAAAATAAAATTCAAATGTCAATAAAATGTAAAAAAAAGAAAAACAAATTGAACACCATCATCATCTCATCTAGCCTAGCCTTTTCCCAACTATATTGGGGTCGGCTTCCAGTCTTACCGGATTCAGCTAAGTACCAGTGTTTTACGTGGAGCGACTGCCTATCAGGGGGGTGACCATAAGCTCTTAGAGCGGTATCAATTTGATATCGAATAAGGGACAGATGTATATGACTTGTATACATCTGTCACTTACTCGATATCAAATTGATATCGCTCTATGAGCTTATGGTCACCCCCCTGACCTCCACAACCCAGTAACTAGGTAACACGGTACCCCTTGGCAAGACTGGTATCAGATCTCAAGCTTCTGACTACCCGTAACGACCGTCATAGATCTTCAAATAACAGCCCCAACGGCTTAACGTGCTTTCCGAGGCACGGAGGAAACTCGGTATGTTGAAATTAAATGGTCACCCATCCATTGACCGACCTCGTCAAGCGTTGCTTAACCTTGATGATCGACCCGTGCGGCTGTTATTATTTAGCCACGAGCTCCTCACAAATTGAACACCATCAATCATTTTTATTTGTTTTACGTAACTGTAGGAACATAAGCTTGTCTAATAAAATACCCAGAAGCTTCCTCAATACAGCCATCAGTCTAATTACTATGTTTAAAATTATATTAACAATTAAGAATTCTAAAATATATAATCAGTTCCCACCATCGCTACAAGTCAAAAATCTACCGACCCGGATGCAATTCGTAGCAATTTATTAGCACAACAAGCTTTGGCGTATTGTGGTGAGTTCACATGCAATTATTTAAAATACTGGCTTCTGCCAGCGGCTTCGCCCGCGTGATTAGTGTGTGTGTGCAAGTAGTATATGTGCTATTCCAGACTATAATCTATATCTGTGCCAAATTCCATCCAGATCCGTATAGCCGTTCTGCCGTGATTGAGTAACAAACATACCTAAAACATTTATAAAACGGGCTGCCGCCCGTGGCTCCGCCCATGTGGTATTAGTACTTCTAACAATATATTTATAAATTATAGGTTGTGTTATTCTGATGTATAAGCTATATATATATATTTTTTTTTATATACAATAAATAGTACACCTAGAGTACTGTCATACCTTCCATTTTTTTTTAAATCCATCCAAAGGTTGTCTTGAAAAGATCGCTTTTAGCGATAAGGCCGCCCATTGTGTCACCCAGTGCAATGTTTTCTTCGTCTATACTTTCTGTAACTTATATGGTGTACATAATAAAGAGTATTCTATTCTATTCTATATTTCTGTAAAGTTTCATAAAAATCCGATCAGTAGTTTTTGCGTGAATGAGTAACAAACTCAATAAAAAAAAAACATCCATCCATCCTGACATACTTTCCTACCTTTTTAAATGAATAGTTTTAATTAGTAAGATTTTGGATCAACTGATAAAGCTTTTAATTGGCATAATTCTATGTATTTTATAATGATGTTTTTCTGGTTTTTAAAACGTATAAAAATATAATTTTATATTTTAAAGTTAATAAATATAAAATTATATTATTATATTAACATAATTTAATCATTTGTTTTTTTTTTGTAACTAATGATAGTTTTAATATGCTTATGGATTAGTTTAAATGTTTAGTAAGTGGTACCTTTTTTATCCTATAGCTTCCTTTAACATCTGAAAAATTCCTATAGCTTTTTTTTTATTATTATTTAATTGATTTGCAAACGGGAACCAGTGCAATATATTTGACATCATCATCAGATCATTTATTTAATTGATTTGCAAACGGGAACCAGCGCAATATATTTGACATCATCATCAGATCATTTATTTATTAACTACAACGGTATTTAATTATTCATATAATGTGCCCTACAGCTACAACACACTTGGGGCGGTTGGCGCAGTGGTTGAGCGATTGACTGCTGCGCTGCGTGTCGCGGGTTCGATTTCCGCATAGATATAGTATGTGTATCTTTTTGCGTAGCAAAAGAATTTCTAAATCTATGGATTTCCGCATGGAACAAATATTTGTATGACCTGATAGTTGTTCCGGCTCTGGGTGTTGTGTATGTGAGTTTGTGTTTGTAAACGCACCCACGATACAGGAAGAAATTCCTAGTGTGGGGCAATGTTTTATTAAGAAAAAAAAAGCACTAGAATTCTACATAAATGATTTGGTAAATCTCTAACCAGATGATATAATTCGAAAGAGGGACGGACGCGTGGCATGACCATCTGTAGCAAACTGCAATTGGAAGGGCCCAAAGCTATTTTATGCCGAAATACAAATGCCTGCGATCTTAAGATCTGAGGATAAACCTCTGGGACAAATGGACGTAACAGATTTAAAAATGTTTCATATTCCACAAAAGGAAGAGTCCTAGAAATAATATGGTTTTAGACACTTGCAAGCACCAAACTGCGAATTTCCAAAAATTTTTTTTTTTTTTTTTTTTTTTTGTCACCTAATGGTAAGTATCTTATAAACTAAGCCCCCACAAATCCGTAGTAATGGTTTGACAGTGGGATCGGTGAGTCTCTATACACTAATTATTAAATTTCATACTTAAAGCTAATTATTACTTAAAGACACATTTTTAAATAAAATATTTTTAAACGATTTTAAAGCTGTTTTTATTAGTTTCACTCCTTATATCTTCCGGCAGACTGTTCAATAGATATGGTATTCGTTTTATTAGGGTTCTGTCACCAAAGTAATTAGTGATTCTGTGTACATTGAATCTGCCAGCAGCCATAGATCGTGTGTTATGGTTGTTGATTACGTAATACGTAGTACGTTGTAACGATGACTTGATTGGCGGAAGTACTTAAGAACTTTGAACAACATTTTCCTTATATCTAAGCTCGAGATATTTTTCACACATCAATCCTCATTTAATGTTCTGGTCAGATATTTTTTCCATTTAAATTGCTCACCTCTGAAAAGAAACTGTTCTTTGATCTTTTTTCTGTTTATAAAATATGTTGCATCATGCTAATTTAGCTGATCATTATGACATGAAACTTTAATCCGATACTTACATACACGTTTTCATTACAAAAAAATACGAATATATTTATATATGTATTTCAATAAACCCCGTCCGTATATTTTGTTGCTGACTGTCCCAAAAACCGGTCAATATATAGATAACTAGGTATCTAACCGGCATAAAATATGTAAATTTATATGTGATACACTGCACCGTGTATCAGACCGGAATAGAAAATATTATAAAGTAAAACAGATCCCCCAGGGTACTTACATACACGTTTCCATTACAAAAAAAAATACGAACATAATAATAATATGTATTTCAATAAACCCCGTACTTATATTTTGTTGCTGACTGTCCCAAAAACCTGTTAATATATAGATAACTAGGGTATCCAATCGGAATAACTGCACCGTGTATCAGACTGGAATAGAAAATATTATAAAATAAAACAGATCCCCCAGGGTATCAAATACAGCAGGGTATCCGACCGGAATAAATCATATTTATACATGCAAATGTGAGTTCGTTTGTTTGTTCTTTACGTTTTCACGCCTTACTGCTGAACGAATGAAACTATGGCTAGACCAGAACCTGGATTAGAACATAGAATACTTTCATCCCAGCAGTGGTTTTGGGTTAATTTTGAAATTTCACACGGGCAAAAACGCTGGCAGGAGATAGTTTTCCCAACTTCTTTTTTACTTTATATTCCATCACAGTATTATATTCCTTTGGGATAATAAAACACTTTTTACGTGAGCGAAGCCGTTGTAAGAAGCTAGTAATTTATAATTATGACAGATGGATTATTACATGACAGATCCTGCTATGGTCATGTGATGAGGAGGGATGAAATGAATGAAACGCATGTTACTTAAAGAGTGATGAATATAAATGAGGCAGCCATCCACAGAGGGTGGGGACGGGCAAAGAAAATATGGATGGAATGTATAAGGAGTGGCATGAAAGAAAAAGGAGGCAGTGATAGCGTGACGGGGGACAGGACGGTATGAAAGAAAAAAAACGTGTTGCGCTGACCACAAGTATCATGCAAAAAGGAAGATGATGACAGATGAATTATTATCTGCGATATTGCTGCTATACTATAATACTCAATTAGATTATTTTGTAAACGGATCTTTATAAGAAAGTAACATTTAATACCTTTTGTCGACGTTTTATAAGTGCCCATGTAGGCCAAGTGCCTATGTAAAATAAAATAAAAAATGATTTTTGTTTTTTTTTTATTTTTGAATAAATTGATACAGCTGCCAAAAAAGATGTGGTCATAAATGGATTTAGAGGTATTTATTACTTGAGTATTTTAAAAAATTAGTTAGTAGTAGCCAAACTAGTCTACGTATTAATTGAGTTTTTTTTATACATTTATTTTTATTTTATATTCAAGGTCCGTCGACCACTGAACTTAAATCTAGACAAACTTCATCATTATCATTTATCAGATGTAGATTCAAAATAATTTTAGAATACAGCCTAATAATTTTTCTTTAATATTCTTTTTATTGGCTCGTGTATCGCATTAAGGTCAAGCAACGCTTGATGATGTCGGTCCATGGATAGGTGACCATTTCAACATACTGAGTTTCCTCCGTGCCTCGGAAAGCACGTTAAGCCGTTGGTCCCGGCTGTCATTTGAAGATCTTTGACAGTAGTTACGGGTAGTCAGAAGCTTGAGATCTGACACCAGTCTTGCCAAGAGGTTACCGTGTTACCCAGTTACTGGGTTGTAGAGGTCAGATAGGCAATCGCTCCATGTAAAACACTGGTACTTAGCTGAATCCGGTAAGACTGGAAGCCGCGCCAATAGAGTTGTGAAAAGGCTAGGCAGATGAAGATTATTTTTATTGGCTACTTCATTGTTCATGTTTTCAAAAGAAACGTAAGTTAATCGATAATATATTAAAGATAAGAAACTGGTAGAGAATTACAAATTATGTGTTTTCTATAATACTGCTTTTCTATTTTACTTATTTTTTCTTGATTTTCTTTCTTAAACTTTAGAGTCTGAACTTGAGAGCATCTAAGGTCATTATAAATTTTGTCAGTAAGGTGTGTACCATTTCAGAGTACATCAATTAAACGACTATTATCTGCTATTATTTACTATTTTCTGAACACACCTTTACTTAAATTTTCCTATACAATGATGAAATGACAAACATTTTGAATGTCATACTGTTTAGGTGGTCAAGTGGGTGAAGGCTCCGTACTGATACGCATCACGTTCTGTTGAATGGCGTGGTTTTACTGAAGACAAATAATTTCTTCATCTGTCGATAGTTGAGCGGTAATAACCTTGGGGTTGATAAACTTGACTGTGTTGTATTTTCGTTTATGACTCTCACAGACAGGGGCGAAGCGACAATTCGACTTCGTTGCGACAAATCCTTTTTGTGGTTTTGTTTCTAGGTACGTATAATACATTATCCGTAGTCTTTGCGACATACAGTGCTTTAAAAGTCCTTTGTGCGAGCCTCAAATGGCTACTCATAATTTCCATCACTGAATAATGTGTGTTGAAATATTCATAATTATTATTATATTGACTTACAAGTTGTAGGTCGTGGGTTCGATGCCCAGGCAGGCGCTTTACTTTGTGTAAATTATATCATCATCACTGCTCTCAAAATGGTGAAGGAAAACATCGTGAGGAAACCGGCATGTCCTAGAACCACACATTCGAAGACATGTGACATCCACCAACCCGCACTGCGCCCGCGTGGTGAATTACGGTCCATTCCCTCTCACAGAAAGGAGGCCTGTGTCCCAGCAGTGGGAACATTAATAGGCTGATGATGTTGATGTTGTTTGATTATTATATTTATTCAACTGACTAATAAATATATTATACAAAAAAATAAAGTTATATTTTTCTAATAAATTATTTGATTTGATTTTGAAATATTAAGTATTGTTTCAAGAACCTCTTTATAGCGATGGATCATTTAAAATAACTTTATTCTCGAGCTTCCCTTATATTGTATTTCGTGCCTAGATAAGTTATAAATATAAATATCATACATTACGTACAAAACTAAATTACTAAACGTATGCATCAGCATGCAACTCTTTGTTCTACTGCAAAAGATTAACATCTTGATAAAAAGATTAATTGCGACCATTACAAATGTTACTGGAATGATGTCAACTTTTATGTCGGGTTGAGTATACAATAATCATCATAGGCCAATGGTTTGTTTATTTGTATCCGAGCTACACTATTTTGATTTCGATTATCTCTTTATCGCTAATCTGAAAAACCTCCGGATGAAACAAACAGTATAAAAAGCATATTTCAATAACAACGACTCATTGCTGAATTAAAAGCTGAAGTTGAGTATTTATCAAACGTTACCTGAAAAACCTCGATATTAACTCTATCTATGTACTCTGTTCACAAACCCTATGTAATCCTAAATTTTTCAAGCATATAAGCTGTACTGTCGAAGCAATGAGTAGTCGAACTATTGTTTTTCGAAATTAAGACCGTGTCGAAATAATTAACTGTCGAAATTCAGAATGACACCCGTAAATATAACAAATAATTTTCTGCTCTGCTACACACATCACACATCACATCAACAGCCTATTAATGCTCCCACTGCTGGGACACAGGCCTCCTCTCTGTGAGAGGGAATGGGCCGTAATCCACCACGCGGGCCCAGTGCGGGTTGGTAGATGTTACATGTCTTCGAATTTTTGGTTCTCGGACATGCCGGTTTCCTCACGATGTTTTCTTCCACCGTTTTGAGAGCAGTGGTGATGAAATAATTTACACAAAGTAAAGCGCCTCCCGGGCTCGAACCCACGACCTACAACTTTTAAGTCGCGGCCGATACCACTGGGCCACCACTGCAATCAAATCTGCCACAGCATTAATAATATTGCGACTTTATAAATACAGAGTTCATTAACATTTTAAATAACTTTTATTTAAACACAGGCCATTAACAAAATCATAATTATAATAATTTTATTTAAAAACCTCAGTTATTTTAAGGACATGAGAAAATATTTCTGTGGACATCACACTCAAAATTAAATTAACACAATGCATTATAAATGTTTTATGGTTAGCATAATTAAATTAATTAAATTCCTAAAGTTTCATAATTATTTCAAATTATATTTTTTCATATAAAATCTCAAAAGTTTTTTCAATTTCTTAATATAGCAATAGAGTTTAAAAATAGAACATGCAATAAAAATTATTGAATCCTTGATATAACGCTCGTTATGCAAATTAAATGAAATCGTAAAAAGAATAATTATGAATAAATCATTCAAATTACACAATACACAGTTTAGCTACATCTTATTTATTTTAAATTAAATTTGTTTTAATTTTATTGAAACAAGATTCGTGTAATCAATACTGAAAATATGTGTTTTATTTCTGAAAATCAAACATAATATTTAACTCGGGGTAGTGGTACACACACGTAATTATTGTCAACAACTCCACATTATTTCACATCATTTATATGTAGTGGTGGCCCAGTGGCTAAGACCTCGCCTCTTGTGCTTAAAGTCGTGGGTTCAAATCCGGGCTGGTACCAATGTGACTTTTTCAAATTCATATGTACTTTTTAAGTTTATCTTGGACATCAAAGGCAACGGTGAAGGAAAATATCGTGAGGAAATCTGGGTTTATATAGTTATTGTAAGTCTGAAATAGGCAAGTCAGAGGCCTGTGGGGTTCCCAGAGGCGGCTTAAATAACTGTGACATCAGAGGTGGCCACATCCTCACACGAAAATAAAAGTTTTGCTAATACTATCATTGTGCGCACAACTAAGGAGTGGAATTCCCTTCCGGAGTCTTTGTTCCCTGATAGCTACAACCTTGGGGTCTTTAAGTAAAGAGTGAATAAGTTACTTCTAGGCAAGCGTGCTTCACCGTAGACCACATCATCGCTTACTATCAGGCGAGATAGTGGTCAAACGCGAGCTTATAGATAAATAAAAAACCGGCCAAGTGCGAGTCGGACTCGCGCACGAAGGGTTCCGTACCATTATCACAAAAAACGGCGCAAAATCACGTTTGTTGTATGGGAGCCCTACTTAAATATTTATTTTATTCTGTTTTTAGTATTTTTTGTTATAGCGGCAACAGAAATATATTATCTGTGAAAATTTCAACTGTGTAGCTGTCACGGTTCATGAGATACAGCCTGGTGACAGACGGACAGACAGACAGATAGACGGATCGCGGAGTCTCAGTAATAGGGTTGAAGCGATTAATCAATTTATTGACCTGTAATCATTTCGTTTTGAACTCATGTTTCCTACCTTATGGTTCCCAATTGAATTAGTAATTTGCTGTATGCCTATGTCTAACTTTTGCTCAACTTTTTTACGGTCGACTTCCAGTCCAGCTGAATACCAGAATTTTTCACGGGCCGACAGCTTATCTGACCTGTACGAGCCAGAAATTAGGTAACCCGATCACATGGTAAAACATATTCAGATCACATGGTCAGATTTTTTAACTTCTGAGTACCCTTCCAACACTCAGAAAGCACGTTAAGGCCGTACACTGACCAAAAAATCTTGAGCATTCCTATTGGCCTAGTGGCACTGGTGGCGCATGAATTACGGTAGTGAATGCGCCCAGATTTTAGAATAAAATCTTTATAAAATCGAACATCGGTCGTTTGAAAAAAAAAGTTTCAAAAAGTTCGTTATCAAAATTGTCTATCCATTAGTGATAGTAAAAAAAAAAATGAACACTTTACGAGGAGATTCATGCTATCAATAATTATTTCTCATTTTTATGGTTTTGTTGGAAGGAGATAAAAAAGTATACTACCATTTTGGAATCAATATTATGTAGAAATTTAGTGTATTGTATAATGATATTTCTTTTTAAAAACGAGAAGATAGCTCTTAAAAACTACACAAAAACGGCTAGAGTCAATAGTCCTGGCTATAATTTATATATAAATTGTATGTTTAATTTTCCTCAAAAGACGTTAGAAATTGTTTTAGTATCGCGGGGAGATCACGAAACACTGTAATTACTTAATTAATTTGCCGTAATATTATTTTTATCAAAGGGCCAACTTTATTGAGAGCAGTGGTGGCCCAGTGTCATCGGCCGCGACTTACAAGTTGTAGGTCGTGCGTTCGAGCCCAAGCAGGCGCTTTACTTTGTGTAAATTATTTCATCACCTCTGCTCTCAAAACCCGAAACCGGGATGTCCTAGAACCAAAAATTCGAAGACATGTGACATCCACCAACCCGCACTGGGCCCGCGTGGTGGATTACGGCCCATTACCTCTCTCACAGAGAGGAAATGGGCCGTAACTTGTGTCCCAGTAGTGGGAACATTAATAGGCTGATGATGATGATGTGAACTTTATTGAAGGACTTATTCGAGGAACGCGGAGCAAGTTTTATTATTTTATCAAAATAAATTAATAACGAAGATAATGATTCCTTTTCGTTGTTATAGGTCATTCCTCTCGTTGATCTTTTTTTTATTTTTACACAGTGTACTAAAACAACTAATATAAAGCTATATAAATAATAATATTTAAACATTGACTACACATAACTGTACGTTTTCTATTACAAAACAGAGCCGACTGACATTGACTGTGAGAAAAGTGTTACAAGTTCACACAAATATGTACAGTAGTGGTGAAAGCGACTAGTGGCGCCTTCTAGCTGAGCTTTACGAACTATAAATTGTTTACATCATGAGTTGATATCAGGGATACGTCTGAAGATAAATCGATGGAAAAATTCAAGAAAGTAGTAAAAATTACGTAGTTTGTAGTAAATTGCGAAAGTTGTAAATATTGTATACAAGAAGGTTTTGAAATTAAAATCCATGAAAATAAATATTAAAATATGGAAACATAATTTATTTACAAACTGATGATATTAGACAGGCCTAGAATAGCTTGTGCAAAGTTATGAATAAAAATATTCCATCACGTCATTATTGCGATCGTAATAATATTAGCAATAAAAAATATATTTTTAGGGCTAAGATAAAATCATCACAATTATTTGATAGTTTGTGTACATATTTTTATTATTTTTGCAGTGTTATTGACGTCAATACATTTTTTTTAAACTAATTGTCCAATTAACGAGAATATTTTTTTAATTCCCCGTGGGTATTTTCAAAATAGTGACGAACAATTATTTTATTCACTGTAAATGTTCAAGGTTTACGTTTATCTGTCGTTTTTTAACTTGTTTAACGTTTTTTAACTTGTTTAACTTAAATTTTTTGCTTATCAATTGAATAATCGCTAATTACTATAATGGAACACATACAAAAACAGTTATGTATAGAGCTTTTTTATGCACTTTAGTGTTTCCGTATTTATATAATAATCTCTTAACCCTATTGTATATATACTTTTTTATACATTAAATTAAAGTGGTAATAATATTAGATAAATATTTTACAAATCATTGTTGTTGCGTCAGTAAATTATTGTATGCAATTAACGCTGAAAGAGCAGAACTATTTTTTACACGTGGATGTATTTAATTATAATTAAAATACATATAACACTACCTTATCCAAAGACGTAAGCACTGTCTTCATCTTTGTATGTGCCCGTCTAAAGGTTTTTTACCCTTTGCTCACAATTACGTCATTATTTAATCTAACAAACAAACAAAAAATCAAAAAGGCTGACTGCTTAAGAAGTCGGGATTTTTGATTTTTGAATTAACTTTTTTTATTTATAATTTTTTTGTATTTTTTTTTTGTATTTGTTACAACTAAACATATATGTGTTATATATATTTCTGAAATGACCTCTTAAAACCCTTTATTTTGATACCACACACGATGAGATTGGAAGAAAAAAAAATTAGGCCCCCCAGAATATGGCGCCCAAAAGCCGCCATTTTCCGCAAGAATCATCAACATCGGCGCGTTTGGTCTCTAGAAAGCCACATAGGATCAAACATACATATATACATACATAGACTGATAAACACATAACCCTCCTTCGGCAGTCGGGTAAAATACAATTAATTTATTGACGTACATATAGAACGTAATCATAGTTCAACCATTGAGTCTTTTATAAAATTGACGATTAAGATATACTATTCTGAGAATGAATTAAGATTTTTGCTCGAAAGTTAGAAATCGGTAAACCTATCTTAGATACAAAAATTTTAAAACATTAAATATTGTCACGCATATTTTTTTAACTCGGTTCCAATAAATTATACAATATAAAGTTTAGCCACATCTTATTTATTTTAAATTAAATTGTTTTGATTTTAATGAAACAAGATTCGTGTAATCAACAGTAAAAAAATATGTGTTTTATTTTTGAAAACCAAACACAATTTTTAACTTAAGGGGGTGGTAAAAACGTAATTATTTTTGTCCACAACTCCACATTATTTCACATCTTTTATATGTCGTGGTGGCCCAGTGGCTAAGACTTGGCCTCTCATGCTTGAGGTTGTCGGTTCGAATCCGGGCAAGTACCAATGTGACTTTTTCAATTCATATGTACTTTCTAAGTTTATCTTGGACATCGCTGACAACGGTGAAAAAAAACATCGTGAGGAATCCTGAATATAAAGTGAGTTTATCATAAGATTGTACTCCATTGCTGTAAAAAAAAAAAAGAAATGTTGCCAGGCATTCCAGTGCGAGGATAAACTAATAAATCAATTATTGTAACGGGTAAACATTTCAATATCCGAAGGTCGGTCCGATGATAAATTGCTAAATCGCAATCACTTGTGCGTCCAAGTGTAAGTTGCACAATATTTGACGTCTGATGTGAAGCGAGCGCGGATTTACGACCGGACATTTTATATTTTCACTAGCTTAGCCCGCGGCTACGTCTGCACTAAAAACGTTTGAAGTTTAATGATGAAAAGTACAAATTATTTTGGTAACCCTTACGGTGGGTTACTGGCGAAAATTACCGAAACTGCGTAACGATTACGCACCCATAATCAAATAGAACTTTTTATCTATCATTATCTGTAAAACTATACTGTTTTAAATCGTATTCCGTTCCTTTAATATGGCCAAATTAATATTCGATTGCAAAGTTTGATGACTTTAAAATCAGGTCTAAACGGGTATTTAAAAAATACACATAAAAACCCAGCAAGGGTTTTTATGTGTATTTTTTTCATACTTTTTGCAAAGATCTTCAAGATCAATGCAAGCTTAAAATAAACCAATGTGCAGTTTCAAATAATTCGCTGACTAATGAAAAACATTTACGCTTAGTAACTTTCTTTTAAAAAAAGTTACTAAGCGTTAAACTTTAAAAAAAAAAAAAAAAAATATTAACGCAGTACTGGCCATGCGCCCGCTCGATGCCAAAATATCAATATTGAACTTCCTTTTGAACAATTTTGTTTGCAAAATATTATTTGATTTACGAGTACATATGCTATTTCAGTTATGAAGAAATTACAGCCATCAATTTTTCTGTGTAAAAATATTTTTAAACATCCAAGTCTTTTTGGAGGAGTAGTCAAACAGTTGCGAAAAATATCGTGTTGTTAATCTTTTTTTTTACTCCTTAGTAACGGCGAGGTTAAAAGGACTGAAAAAAAAAATATTATTGATTCATGTACATAATTTTTAACACAAGGTTTTTTCGTGTAACTAATAGTTTTGCCTTAAAAAAATAATTAACAACACGATATTTTTCGCAACGTTTGGAAACTCCTCCAAAACGACTTGGATGTTTAAAAATATTTTTACACAGAAAAATTGATGGCTGGAATTTCTTCATAACTAACATAGCATATGTAAATCAAATAATATTTTGAAAACAAAACTGTCAAAATGGAGGTTCAATATTGATATTTTGGCATCGAGCGGGCGCACGGCCAGTACTGCGTTAACATTGGGGCGTATATATCGCCTTAAAATTACTGGTCCCGACTTACGTATCGCAAGGTCTTGGATTCGCACTCAGGTAAATTATTTACTTTGTGTAAATTATTTCATCATTATTATGGTTTATAACCTTAAGTTTCTCAGGTAAGGACCTGGTGTTTTTATAGGATCTCACGGGTGTGAACCAAGGTGAGATCCTAATTTTCTAATTGAACTGGTAAATTATTTTGTACTGCACTTAAATTGTAATCTAAATCTACCTGTAAAATTTTCTTACTATTCGGCAAGTGTTTAATATTGCAGCTTTTTGTAGTGTTAGGTATGTGTATTTTGATAGATTGAGAACATTAAAACTATTGTATATTTGTTTCGGAATAACACCTGTTGTTGATATTACTATTGGGACTATTGTAACTCTATTCATTTTCCAAACTCTGGTAATTTCTTCTTGTAACTCTGTGTACTTCCTAATTTTTTCCGTGATGGTTTTTTGTATATTATTAGTGTTTGGGACTGCTATATCTATTATGTATGTATGTTTGTTTTCTTTATCAACAAGTGTTATATCTGGTCTGTTGTTATAAATAGTGTGATCTGTAATTATTGTGCGGTCATAATATATTTTGTATAATTGGTTTTCTAAGACAGCTCAAGGTGAATATTTGTAATATGGTGTGTACGGATCCTGCATGAGTTTAAGTTTGATTGCAAGTTTCTGGTGTATAATATTAACAAGTTGATTATGCCGGTGAGTATAGTCGTTCTGAGTCATATTATCCACTAACCCGCACTGGGCCCGCGTGGTGGATTAAGGCCCAATCTCTCTCTCTCAGGGAAAAGGCCTGTGTCCCAGCATTGGGCACATTAAAAGGCTCATAATTATGATGATGAAAGTGACTTGTCTCTTAACTACCGTCTATTGTATCCATTCTGCCTCATATAGCTATCGTGTTACCGTGATAGATTTATATGCCAGTTAGCAATGTGGAACCTGATACCACTCGTGAATACTTTTTCAATGCACCCCGCAAAATATCTCTGGGTTCAGAAGGTTCTAGGTTGCATTTCGGGGAGTGCGCGATGGAATTGCATGATCTAATTCCGAAGCCCGTTTCATGATTGGATTACACGACGTACGGAGATGCGCCATCGGTACATGGTGGACATCCCTCCCACAGCACCAAATGTTTTGGAAATACTTTCATTATGCGTACAGCTAAGGAGTTGAATTCCCTGCCGAAGTCTGTGTTTCCCGATAGCTACATCCTCGGGGTCTTTAAGTCAAGACTGAATAGGTTACTTCTAGGCAAGCGTGCTATATCGTCGACCTCATCATCGCTTACCATCAGGTGAAATAGTGGTCAAGCGCGAGCCTATCCTTTTTTTTTTTTTTTTTTTTATTTATAGCCTCGTTCTTGACCACTATCTCACCTGATGGTAAGTGATGATGTGGTCGACGATGTAGCGCGCTTACCTAGAAGAAACCTATTCACTCTTGACTTAAAGACTCCCAGGTTGTAGCTCTCAGGAAATACAGACTCCGGCAGGGAATTATCTTAGTTTTTAATCGTGGTCTGGCAGTTTGAGTAGTTTATGCGGCCTACCCGAATGTCCTTTCTTTGGTATTGTTCGTCGAATCGTTAAGCTCCTTAAATTATGTGTTGAGCTGCTCGGTTATTGACAAATGCGTGCACTGACTGGACAGGTCCACTCAATCTGGCTGGTTCTTTCCTCAAAAGACCATTTCAGACATCAATCTACATGGTCTTCACATGACCTAACCAAGATTTTTGTTTTGTCTGGACTTTAAAAGAGACTGTGACCTCTGAGTTTGTTTCGGCCTTTCTTCTCAGAGTAGTCAGATAGGAAACGCCGACCTCATCTAGTTTTAAAAATATGATCGACATGTAAAAGTGTTTGTACCAACCAACTTACAGAAAAAAAATCATTTATCTATAAATAAAAAAAATAAAAAACCTGTAATTTATTCAGGCACAATATGGATTGTAAATCATGGGTTCGAATACAGGCAAGAGCTTTACTTGTATTTATTATCTAATACAACACCTGCCTTATCCCAAAACATAGAAGGAAAACATCGTTAGGAATCTTACATGTCCTAGAATAAAATATCAAAAAAACCCGATTGCTTAAGAAGCGAACTAAAAAGACGTAAACAAGAAGAAAACCATGCTGTGCAGTCGGAGGATACATATTCGCCAGATGTATCCTCAGACTGCACATCATGATTTTCTTCTTGTTGCGGGTATTTTGATTTTTTGAATTAACTTTTTTATTTATAACTTTTTAGTCAACATATTTTTTTCGAATTAGTTACATTTAAACATTATATTTGTTATATATTTTTGAAATCAGCTCTTAAAACCCTTTTTTTATATCCCATACGATGGGTTCGGAAGAAAAAAAAATTGGTCCCCCACAATATGACGCCCAAAATCCGCCATTTTCCTATTTTCCAATTTTAACGTAGCCGAAGACACTCGCAAAATTAAGACGATTCGATTGAAGTAAGAATTATCAATATCAGCCAACGCGTTTGGTCTCTAGAGCGCCACAAAGGAACAAACATACATACATAGAATGATAAATACATTACCCTCCTTCGGGTAAAAAATAGAAGATTATGTGATCCTTCGCACTGTACCCGTGTGCTTGATTAAGAGGAAACGGGGGCAGAGAGCGCTGACTGAATTTCCTTAGTAAAAAGTCATAATTCGAGGTTTGGCTCTCGTCTCTTTCCTCCTTCAATATTGGACCAATTTAAAAGATATTCCGTAAACTGAAAATGTATGATATATACTGTATCCCTATGTTTTCCTTTTTGAT
Source organism: Orthosia incerta (assembly GCA_948252205.1). NCBI lineage: Eukaryota > Metazoa > Arthropoda > Insecta > Lepidoptera > Noctuidae > Orthosia > Orthosia incerta. The sequence continues at coordinate 27,155,434 of OX411746.1, forward strand.
GGTACATTATCTTTAGAAATACTAGAGCCCTAAAAAAATGCTCAAAATTGCGCTGTCAACAGAGGCTTAGTGTACAAATTTGACAAATATAAATGAAAAAAGGAAAACATAGGGACATAGTATATATCTTACTTTACCAGTTTATGGAATATCTTTTAAATTGGTCCAGTATTGGTGGTAAAAAGAGACGAGAGCCAGACCTCGAATTATGACTTTTTACTAAGGAAATTCAGTCGGCGCTCTCTGCCCATATTTCCTCTTAAGGCCCGTTCCCTTCCACAGAGAAAATGCCTATATTCAATCAGTGAGCACGTTATATTTGACACATTATATGGTTTAGTTATCCCAATGGTTCCGTAACGAACCAAAAACAACAAAACCAAAAATGCTTGTTGTGGCATGTAAAAATATTTAAGACAATGATTTTTGTCACCAAATACATAATAATGTGGTGTCATGGGCATATTTCGTTTGTTGTTTAGGCGACATTTTCTCACGTTTTTACGCGTAATTCTTTTATAATTAACCTAGTATTTTCGTGAAGGCTATGTATTAGACGCACAATAATTTGTTTAGTTAAAAAAGTAATCTTGTAAACAACATTAATGTGTTTAGTATAAATGTATGTTTATTTCTTTCTTTAACAGTGGGAATATTACAGGCTGATAATGTTTATGTCTTTTAACAGACCAGAGATAAAAAGATGCTTTAGTACCAATTTAAATTCAACAAAAAACTTGTCTATTACCCAGAAATGGACGCATTGATATTTATTTGAAAAAATCAAAGTCTTTAACGTGGGAAAAACATAACTAAAAGGTCTTTGTATTAAGTAATTTCAGGTAATTGACAAAAAATAACAAAATAGAATTAAAAAACTGTGCTACGTAGTTGGAAAATACTAATGCACTTTGAACTCCACAAGAAATCTGACCGCTCTCAAAGACAAGGTAAAACCGGCTTTTTGTGCGCGTCATATGATTCAATATTCTTTGGTGGGGGTTTGTGACTTGTGTCCTTGTGTTCGCGTGGGAGTAGGAAGGCTTGTGATTGGCGGAGTAAGCGCGGGCTATTCAATTGTGGCTCGGATATCGGCGTGCGCACACTTTCGCAAAACTTCAGTTATCTTTTCGCTTTCATCCGCTGAGATGATATGCGCACGTGTTTGAGTATTGGGGCCATTAATAAATCTATTGACGAAAAATGCTGGCGACGAAATACCATCGGTAACATTAATTCAATCGTATTCTTTTTTATAAATTTAAATTCTACTTAAATCATTTTAAAATATTTTATTTCTTAATCAATATTGCAATTTTATTATTTAATAATATTATTTTGTGAAAATATTAATTTAAATAAATATTGAAAACAATATTTAGTGAAGATTAAAAGAAAACGCATTCAAATCGAGTTAATAATTGTACTTCTAAATTTTATTGCCATTGAAAAAAATATTTTTAGGCTGGTTAGTAATAAATAAAAACTCAAATAAGTAACTAACAATTTTTGTAAAGAAAATATTCCAAAACTTTTCCACCAACTAATTTAATTTAGAGCTCATTTAATTATTATGCTTTCACTTACTTTCATTATTTAACTCGTGTTTTTTTTTTCATTTCAGGTGACAGCTTGCTCAGCGCAAATTGTTACCAGGACTGTCAACGAGAAAAAGAAAAGACTTCATTTTAGTGAAGTGGAAGTGACAAGTGACAAGTGAGAAGTGAGACTGAAACAATAATTATTAAATATTTAATAATAGTTCTGTGACTAAAAAAAATAATTAGCAAAAATGACGGGTTTTGTGAAAATTGCCATAGATGATTACTATTCGGACAGCAATTGGACGACGATCATAAATAAATATTGGATGCTAGCAGAAAGAGTTTCAGGTAAATATTTTTTTAATTTATTTCTAACAATATATTTTTCTCCTAAGCATTCTCTGATGCTTCATTATTTTTACTATGATTTTTAATGTTCTATTTTCATCACAAATTGAGACATAAAGAACTGTAAAATTCTAGAAATTCCAATAAAATCCAGTAGAATAAGCTGGCACTTATGAACAAAAGAATGATAAATATACAAACATATAAGTAAGAGGAAAGATTTTTTTGTTTGTTTGTTTGTTTGTACCGAATAGGCTTCGAAACTACTGGACTGATTTATAAAATTCTTTCACCAATAGAAAGCTACATTATTCCTGAGTAACATAGGGTATTTTTTTATCCCAAAAACGGGTCCTGTGGGGTGGTCCACGGGAGCGAAGCCGCAGGCAACAGCTAGTCACATATAAACACAATACTGCTCAATTATATTGACAGCACTAACAATAAGATGATACATTACCTAAAACGTTTTATCTGAGATCAATTACTAATCATAAAAGTCACCGAAGAAAGTTTGTAGCATTCCTAAGTCAGCACTAGGTTCACTTTCTAGGTTTATTGGCTGTTTATCTAGCTAGAGAATAAAATGAAATGAGTCTAGATATTAAGTGATTTTTTAATTTTGTATTTAATGTTATATTTCATTAATAGAGAACATATGTAAAAGGTATCACACTCAGAGCGTTTGTACTTACTAAAACAACTTAATTATTTTTTTAATATTGTCTATCTGCAATATTAATTGGGAGTCCGGTGGATACGAAACGCACAGGACCGATCAGGGTGGCGACGCTCGGGGGAAGCCTATGTCCAGCAGTGGAATGATTATGATGATGATTATTAATAATTAAACATTTAATTAAAATATCATCATAATTTTCCTGCCGATATTACTTCGGGTCGGCGCAACACGTTTTCATCTTCCATTCCGTCCTGTCATCAATCACGCTAACACTGACTCCTTTTTCTTTCATATGACTCCTCACACAGTGTATCCATATTTTCTTTTCAACTAGAATATAGAAGAAGAAATGATTCACTCCAACTTTAAAAAGTGTTAAACAATTTAAGCCCTTTCACTTCTCAAAAGAGCCAACAACACGTCAACCCATCTTCCTTCAACAACATAATGTTATCTACAATACTTGAACTTGTCACGCGATATATTATTATATTATATAAAACTGCATTACCACTGACTCACTCACTGACTCATTGACATAATTGTTCTCCCAGATGGTGGAGGGGGAGGTGGGTATATTTTGACAGATTCGTAAACAAGTAACTCCCGTGAGTATGGGAAAAGTCCCAAACCTCCCCTTTTCCTCCCCCCTCCTCCCCCCCTCTATCGTATCTCGGAAACTAAGGTACCCGTATTTTTTGTTTTTTACGGATTCGTTTAGAGGAGGCTCGCAAAAGTAAAAACCATTTTTCAAAGTTGACCCCCTCGCCCCCCTTCTCCCCCCCTTTAAGCGGATCTCGAAAGTTGAGAGACTTGGAACATTTCTTTTTTCAGATTCATATAAAGGGGCAATGCTATAGTCACAAACGAACCAGTTTTCAAAGTTGACCCCCTTGCCTCCCTTCTCCCCCCTCCCCCCCCGATTTGGCGAATCTTTTTTTTTTGTTTTTTTTACTGATTCGTTTAGAGGAGGCTCGGAAAAGTAAAAAACATTTTTCAAAGTTGACCCCCTCGCCCCCCTTCTCCCCCCCTTTAAGCGGATCTCGGCAGTTGAGAGACTTGGAACATTTTTTTTTTCAGATTCATATAAAGGGGCAATGCTATAGTCACAAACAAACCATTTTTCAAAGTTGACCCCCTTGACCCCCTTCTCCCCCCTCCCTCCCCGTTTTGGCTAATCTTTTTTGTTTGTTTTTTTTTACGGAATCGTTTAGAGGAAGCTCGGAAAAGTAAAAACCATTTTTCAAAGTTGACCCCCTCGCCCCCTTCTCTCCCCCTTTAAGCGGATCTCGGAAGTTGAGAGACTTGGAACATTGATTTTTTCAGATTCATATAAAGGGGCAATGCTTTAGTTGGAATCATTTTTTAAAACTCCCCACTCTCCCCCCTTCACCCCTCCTCTCCCCAACCTCCCCTTCCTAATATCGGTCGTCGAAACCTGTCCGGTGGGAGTGGACCAGGCAGCGTAGGGATCCCGAGTGGAGCGAACCTACGAGACCGAGTGCAGCGCAGGGGGGAGGTGGCGAGCGAAGCGAGCCGGCGACCTCCGTAGCGTAACGAAGGTTGAGTGGGTGAAGCGAAACTCAGTGCCTGGCGACGACAAGCAAACATTAAGGTTATGTTTTTTGGAACAAAGTGTAGGGTAGGTGTAGGGTAGCTGTAGGGTAGCTGTAGGGTAGGTGTAGGGTAGGTGTAGGGTAGGTTTAGGGTAGGTGTAGGGTAGGTGTAGGGTAGGTGTAGGGTAGGTGTAGGGTAGGTGTAGGGTAGGTGTAGGGTAGGTGTAGGGTAGGTGTAGGGTAGGTGTAGGGTAGGTGTAGGGTAGGTGTAGGGTAGGTGTAGGGTAGGTGTAGGGTAGGTGTAGGGTAGGTGTAGGGTAGGTGTAGGGTAGGTGTAGGGTAGGTGTAGGGTAGGTGTAGGTTAGGTGTAGGGTAGGTGTAGGGACAACAACACGCGAGCTGCTTGCAGCTCGCGCACCAAGCAAATACTAGTATTATACTATATAAAACTGCATTACCACTGACTGACTGACTCACTGACTCACTCATTGACATAATTGTTCTCCCAGATGGTGGAGGGGGAGGTGGGTATATTTTGACAGATTCGTAAACAAGTAACTCCCGTGAGTATGGGAAAAGTCCCAAACCTCCCCTTTTCCTCCCCCCTCCTCCCCCCCTCTATCGTATCTCGGAAACTAAGGTACCCGTATTTTTTGTTTTTTACGGATTCGTTTAGAGGAGGCTCGGAAAAGTAAAAAGCATTTTTCAAAGTTGACCCCCTCGCCCCCCTTCTCCCCCCCTTTAAGCGGATCTCGGAAGTTGAGAGACTTGGAACATTTCTTTTTTCAGATTCATATAAAGGGGCTATGCTATAGTCACAAACAAACCATTTTTCAAAGTTGACCCCCTTGCCCCCCTTCTCCCCCCTCCCCCCCCGTTTTGGCTAATCTTTTTTTTTTGTTTTTTTTACGGATTCGTTTAGAGGAGGCTCGGAAAAGTAAAAACCATTTTTCAAAGTTGACCCCCTCGCCCCCCTTCTCCCCCCCTTTAAGCGGATCTCGGAAGTTGAGAGACTTGGAACATTTATTTTTTCAGATTCATATAAAGGGGCAATGCTATAGTCACAAACAAACCATTTTTCAAAGTTGACCCCCTTGCCCCCCTTCTCCCCCCTCCCCCCCCGTTTTGGCGAATCTTTTTTTTCTGTTTTTTTTACGGAATCGTTTAGAGGAGGCTCGAAAAAGTAAAACCCATTTTTCAAAGTTGACCCCCTCGCCCCCCTTCTCCCCCCCTTTAAGCGGATCTCGGAAGTTGAGAGACTTGGATCATTTATTTTTTCAGATTCATATGAAGGGGCAATGCTTCAGTCGGAATCATTTTTCAAAACTCCCCACTCTCCCTCCCTTCATCCCTCCTCTCCCCAACCTCCCCTACCTAATATCGGTCGTCGAAACCTGTCCGGTGGGAGTGGACCAGGCAGCGTAGGGACCCCGAATGGAGCGACCTCCGTAGCGTAACGAAGGTTGAGTGGGTGAAGCGAAACTCAGTGCCTGGCGACGAATGCAAACATTAGGGTTATGTTTTTTGGAACAAAGTGTAGGGTAGGTGAAGGGTAGGTGTAGGGTAGTTGTAGGGTAGGTGTAGGGTAGGTGTAGGGTAGGTGTAGGGTAGGTGTAGGGTAGGTGTAGGGTAGGTGTAGGGTAGGTGTAGGGTAGGTGTAGGGTAGGTGTAGGGTAGGTGTAGGGTAGGTGTAGGGTAGGTGTAGGGTAGGTGTAGGGTAGGTGTAGGGTAGGTGTAGGGTAGGTGTAGGGTAGGTGTAGGGTAGGTGTAGGGTAGGTGTAGGGTAGGTGTAGGGTAGGTGTAGGGTAGGTGTAGGGTAGGTGTAGGGTAGGTGTAGGGTAGGTGTAGGGTAGGTGTAGGGTAGGTGTAGGGTAGGTGTAGGGTAGGTGTAGGGTAGGTGTAGGGTAGGTGTAGGGTAGGTGTAGGGTAGGTGTAGGGTAGGTGTAGGGTAGGTGTAGGGTAGGTGTAGGGTAGGTGTAGGGTAGGTGTAGGGTAGGTGTAGGGTAGGTGTAGGGTAGGTGTAGGGTAGGTGTAGGGTAGGTGTAGGGTAGGTGTAGGGTAGGTGTAGGGTAGGTGTAGGGTAGGTGTAGGGTAGGTGTAGGGTAGGTGTAGGGTAGGTGTAGGGTAGGTGTAGGGTAGGTGTAGGGTAGGTGTAGGGTAGGTGTAGGGTAGGTGTAGGGTAGGTGTAGGGTAGGTGTAGGGTAGGTGTAGGGTAGGTGTAGGGTAGGTGTAGGGTAGGTGTAGGGTAGGTGTAGGGTAGGTGTAGGGTAGGTGTAGGGTAGGTGTAGGGTAGGTGTAGGGTAGGTGTAGGGTAGGTGTAGGGTAGGTGTAGGGTAGGTGTAGGGTAGGTGTAGGGTAGGTGTAGGGTAGGTGTAGGGTAGGTGTAGGGTAGGTGTAGGGTAGGTGTAGGGTAGGTGTAGGGTAGGTGTAGGGTAGGTGTAGGGTAGGTGTAGGGTAGGTGTAGGGTAGGTGTAGGGTAGGTGTAGGGTAGGTGTAGGGTAGGTGTAGGGTAGGTGTAGGGTAGGTGTAGGGTAGGTGTAGGGTAGGTGTAGGGTAGGTGTAGGGTAGGTGTAGGGTAGGTGTAGGGTAGGTGTAGGGTAGGTGTAGGGTAGGTGTAGGGTAGGTGTAGGGTAGGTGTAGGGTAGGTGTAGGGTAGGTGTAGGGTAGGTGTAGGGTAGGTGTAGGGTAGGTGTAGGGTAGGTGTAGGGTAGGTGTAGGGTAGGTGTAGGGTAGGTGTAGGGTAGGTGTAGGGTAGGTGTAGGGTAGGTGTAGGGTAGGTGTAGGGTAGGTGTAGGGTAGGTGTAGGGTAGGTGTAGGGTAGGTGTAGGGTAGGTGTAGGGTAGGTGTAGGGTAGGTGTAGGGTAGGTGTAGGGTAGGTGTAGGGTAGGTGTAGGGTAGGTGTAGGGTAGATGTAGGGTAGGTGTAGGGTAGGTGTAGGGTAGGTGTACACGCGAGCTGCTTGCAGCTCGCGCACCAAGCAAATACTAGTTATATTATATAAAACTGCATTACCACTGACTGACTCACTGACTCATTGACATAATTGTTCTCCCAGATGGTGGATGGGGAGGTGGGTATATTTTGACAGATTCGTAAACAAGTAACTCCCGTGAGTATGGGAAAAGTGCCAAACCTCCCCTTTTCCCTCCCCCTCCTCCCCCCCTCTATCGTTTCTCGGAAACCAAGGTACCCGTATTTTTTGTTTTTTACGGATTCGTTTAGAGGAGGCTCGGAAAAGTAAAAATCATTTTTCAAAGTTGACCCCCTCGCCCCCCTTCTCCCCCCCTTTAAGCGGATTTCGAAAGTTGGAACATTTGGAACATTTCTTTTTTCAGATTCATATAAAGGGGCAATGCTTTAGTCACAAACAAACCATTTTTCATAGTTGACCCCCTTGCCCCCCTTCTCCCCCTCCCCCCCCCTTTCGGCGAATCTTTTTTTCGTGTTTTTTTTACGGATTCGTTTAGAGGAGGCTCGGAAAAGTAAAAACCATTTTTCAAAGTTGACCCCCTCGCCCCCCTTCTCCCCCCCTTTAAGCGGATCTCGGAAGTTGAGAGACTTGGAACATTTCTTTTTTCAGATTCATATAAGGGGGCAATGCTTGAGTCATAAACAAACCATTTTTCAAAGTTGCCCCCTTGCCCCCCATTTCCCCCCCCCCCCCCCGTTTTGGCGAATTTTTTTTTTTGTTTTTTTTCAGCGTAGGGATCCCGAGTGGAGCGAACCTACGAGACCGAGTGCAGCGCAGGGGGGAGGTGGCGAGCGAAGCGAGCCGGCGACCTCCGTAGCGTAACGAAGGTTGAGTGGGTGAAGCGAAACTCAGTGCCTGGCGACGACAAGCAAACATTAAGGTTTATGTTTTTTGGAACAAAGTGTAGGGTAGGTGTAGGGTAGGTGTAGGGTAGGTGTAGGGTAGGTGTAGGTTAGGTGTAGGGTAGGTGTAGGGTAGGTGTAGGGTAGGTGTAGGGTAGGTGTAGGGTAGGTGTAGGGTAGGTGTAGGGTAGGTGTAGGGTAGGTGTAGGGTAGGTGTAGGGTAGGTGTAGGGTAGGTGTAGGGTAGGTGTAGGGTAGGTGTAGGGTAGGTGTAGGGTAGGTGTAGGGTAGGTGTAGGGTAGGTGTAGGGTAGGGGTAGGTGTAGGGTAGGTGTAGGGTAGGTGTAGGGTAGGTGTAGGGTAGGTGTAGGGTAGGTGTAGGGTAGGTGTAGGGTAGGTGTAGGGTAGGTTAAGGAATACTTCTCAAAAACACGACAAAGCCGCGAGCTGCTTGCAGCTCGCGCACCAAGCAAATACTAGTTATACTATATAAAACTGCATTACCACTCACTGACTCACTGACTGACTGACTCATTGACATAATTGTTCTCCCAGATGGTGAAGGGGGAGGTGGGTATATTTTGACAGATTCGTAAACAAGTAACTCCCGTGAGTATGGGAAAAGTGCCAAACCTCCCCTTTTCCTCCCCCCTCCTCCCCCCCTCTATCGTATCTCGGAAACTAAGGTACCCGTATTTTTTGTTTTTTACGGATTCGTTTAGAGGAGGCTCGCAAAAGTAAAAACCATTTTTCAAAAATGACCCCCTTGCCCCCCTTCCCCCCCCTTTAAGCGGATCTCGGAAGTTGAGAGACTTGGAACATTTCTTTTTTCAGATTCATATAAAGGGGCAATGCTATAGTCACAAACAAACCATTTTTCAAAGTTGACCCCCTTTCCCCCCTTCTTCCCCCCCCCCCGTTTTGGCGAATCTTTTTTTTTTCAGTTTTTTTTACGGATTCGTTTAGAGGAGGCTCGGGAAAGTAAAAACCATTTTTCAAAGTTGACCCCTCGCCCCCCTTCTCCCCCCCTTTAAGCGGATCTCGGAAGTTGAGAGACTTGGAACATTTCTTTTTTCAGATTCATATAAAGGGGCAATGCTATAGTCACAAACGAACCAGTTTTCAAAGTTGACCCCCTTGCCCCCTTTCTCCCCCCTCCCCCCCCCATTTTGGCAAATCTTATTTTTGTTCTTTTTACGGATTCAGCGTAGGGATCCCGCGTAACGAAGGTTGAGTGGGTGAAGCGAAACTCAGTGTCTGGCGACGACAAGCAAACATTAGGGTTATGTTTGTTTAGGGTAGGTGTAGGGTAGGTGTAGGGTAGGTGTAGGGTAGGTGTAGGGTAGGTGTAGGGTAGGTTAAGGAATACTTCTCAAAAACACGACAAAGCCGCGAGCTGCTTGCAGCTCGCGCACCAAGCAAATACTAGTTATACTATATAAAACTGCATTACCACTCACTGACTCACTGACTGACTGACTCATTGACATAATTGTTCTCCCAGATGGTGAAGGGGGAGGTGGGTATATTTTGACAGATTCGTAAACAAGTAACTCCCGTGAGTATGGGAAAAGTGCCAAACCTCCCCTTTTCCTCCCCCCTCCTCCCCCCCTCTATCGTATCTCGGAAACTAAGGTACCCGTATTTTTTGTTTTTTACGGATTCGTTTAGAGGAGGCTCGCAAAAGTAAAAACCATTTTTCAAAAATGACCCCCTTGCCCCCCTTCCCCCCCCTTTAAGCGGATCTCGGAAGTTGAGAGACTTGGAACATTTCTTTTTTCAGATTCATATAAAGGGGCAATGCTATAGTCACAAACAAACCATTTTTCAAAGTTGACCCCCTTTCCCCCCTTCTTCCCCCCCCCCGTTTTGGCGAATCTTTTTTTTTTCAGTTTTTTTTACGGATTCGTTTAGAGGAGGCTCGGGAAAGTAAAAACCATTTTTCAAAGTTGACCCCCTCGCCCCCCTTCTCCCCCCCTTTAAGCGGATCTCGGAAGTTGAGAGATTTGGAACATTTCTTTTTTCAGATTCATATAAAGGGGCAATGCTATAGTCACAAACAAACCATTTTTCAAAGTTGACCCCCTTGCCCCCCTTCTCCCCCCCCCCTCCCCGTTATGGCGAATCTTTTTTTTCAGTTTTTTTTACGGATTCGTTTAGAGGAGGCTCGGAAAAGTAAAAACCATTTTTCAAAAATGACCCCCTCGCCCCCCTTCTCCCCCCCTTTAAGCGGATCTCGGAAGTTGAGAGACTTGGAACATTTCTTTTTTCAGATTCATATAAAGGGGCAATGCTATAGTCACAAACGAACCAGTTTTCAAAGTTGACCCCCTTGCCCCCTTTCTCCCCCCTCCCCCCCCCATTTTGGCAAATCTTATTTTTGTTCTTTTTACGGATTCAGCGTAGGGATCCCGCGTAACGAAGGTTGAGTGGGTGAAGCGAAACTCAGTGTCTGGCGACGACAAGCAAACATTAGGGTTATGTTTGTTGGAACAAAGTGTAGGGTAGGTGTAGGGTAGGTGTAGGGTAGGTGTAGGGTAGGTGTAGGGTAGGTGTAGGGTAGGTGTAGGGTAGGTGTAGGGTAGGTGTAGGGTAGGTGTAGGGTAGGTGTAGGGTAGGTGTAGGGTAGGTGTAGGGTAGGTGTAGGGTAGGTGTAAGGTAGGTGTAGGGTAGGTGTAGGGTAGGTGTAGGGTAGGTGTAGGGTAGGTGTAGGGTGGGTGTAGGGTAGGTGTAGGGTGGGTGTAGGGTAGGTGTAGGGTAGGTGTAGGGACAACAACACGCGAGCTGCTTGCAGCTCGCGCACCAAGCAAATACTAGTTATAATATATAAAACTGCATTACCACTGACTGACTCACTGACTCATTGACATAATTGTTCTCCCAGATGGTGGAGGGGAAGGTGGGTATATTTTGACAGATTCGTAAACAAGTAACTCCCGTGAGTATGGGAAAAGTGCCAAACCTCCCCTTTTCCCCCCCCCTCCTCCCCCCCTCTATCGTATCTCGGAAACTAAGGTACCCGTATTTTTTGTTTTTTACGGATTCGTTTAGAGGAGGCTCGGAAAAGTAAAAAGCATTTTTCAAAGTTGACCCCCTCGCCCCCCTTCTCCCCCCCTTTAAGCGGATCTCGAAAGTTGGAACATTTGGAACATTTATTTTTTCAGATTCATAGAAAGGGGCAATGCTATAGTCACAAACGAACCATTTTTCAAAGTTGACCCCCTTGCCCCCCTTCTCCCCCCTCCCCCCCCGTTTTGGCTAATCTTTCTTTTTTGTTTTTTTTACGGAATCGTTTAGAGGAGGCTCGGTAAAGTAAAAACCATTTTTCAAAGTTGACCCCCTCGCCCCCCTTCTCCCCCTCTTTAAGCGGATCTCGGAAGTTGAGAGACTTGGAACATTTCTTTTTTCAGTTTCATATAAAGGGGCAATGCTATAGTCATAAACAAACCATTTATCAAAGTTGACCACCTTGCCGCCCATCTCCCCCCTTCGCCCCCCCCGTTTTGGCGAATCTTTTATTTGTTTTTTTTACGGATTCAGCGTAGGGATCCCGAGTGGAGCGAACCTACGAGACCGAGTGCAGCGCAGGGGGGAGGTGGCGAGCGAAGGGAGGTGGCGAGCGAAGCGAGCCGGCGACCTCCGTAGCGTAACGAAGGTTGAGTGGGTGAAGCGAAACTCAGTGCCTGGCGACGACAAGCAAACATTAGGGTTTATGTTTTTTGGAACAAAGTGTAGGGTAGGTGTAGGGTAGGTGTAGGGTAGGTGTAGGGTAGGTGTAGGGTAGGTGTAGGGTAGGTGTAGGGTAGGTGTAGGGTAGGTGTAGGGTAGGTGTAGGGTAGGTGTAGGGTAGGTGTAGGGTAGGTGTAGGGTAGGTGTAGGGTAGGTGTAGGGTAGGTGTAGGGTAGGTGTAGGGTAGGTGTAGGGTAGGTGTAGGGTAGGTGTAGGGTAGGTGTAGGGTAGGTGTAGGGTAGGTGTAGGGTAGGTGTAGGGTAGGTGTAGGGTAGGTGTAGGGTAGGTGTAGGGTAGGTGTAGGGTAGGTGTAGGGTAGGTGTAGGGTAGGTGTAGGGTAGGTGTAGGGTAGGTGTAGGGTAGGTGTAGGGTAGGTGTAGGGTAGGTGTAGGGTAGGTGTAGGGTAGGTGTAGGGTAGGTGTAGGGTAGGTGTAGGGTAGGTGTAGGGTAGGTGTAGGGTAGGTGTAGGGTAGGTGTAGGGTAGGTGTAGGGTAGGTGTAGGGTAGGTGTAGGGTAGGTGTAGGGTAGGTGTAGGGTAGGTGTAGGGTAGGTGTAGGGTAGGTGTAGGGTAGGTGTAGGGTAGGTGTAGGGTAGGTGTAGGGTAGGTGTAGGGTAGGTGTAGGGTAGGTGTAGGGTAGGTGTAGGGTAGGTGTAGGGTAGGTGTAGGGTAGGTGTAGGGTAGGTGTAGGGTAGGTGTAGGGTAGGTGTAGGGTAGGTGTAGGGTAGGTGTAGGGTAGGTGTAGGGTAGGTGTAGGGTAGGTGTAGGGTAGGTGTAGGGTAGGTGTAGGGTAGGTGTAGGGTAGGTGTAGGGTAGGTGTAGGGTAGGTGTAGGGTAGGTGTAGGGTAGGTGTAGGGTAGGTGTAGGGTAGGTGTAGGGTAGGTGTAGGGTAGGTGTAGGGTAGGTGTAGTGTAGGTGTAGGGTAGGTGTAGGGTAGGTGTAGGGTGGGTGTAGGGTAGGTGTAGGGTAGGTGTAGGGTAGGTGTAGGGTAGGTATAGGGTAGGTGTAGGGTGGGTGTAGGGTAGGTGTAGGGTAGGTTAAGGAATACTTCTCAAAAACACGACAAAGCCGCGAGCTGCTTGCAGCTCGCGCACCAAGCAAATACTAGTTATACTATATAAAACTGCATTACCACTGACTGACTGACTCACTGACTCACTCATTGACATAATTGTTCTCCCAGATGGTGGAGGGGGAGGTGGGTATATTTTGACAGATTCGTAAACAAGTAACTCCCGTGAGTATAGGAAAAGTCCCAAACCTCCCCTTTTCCTCCCCCCTCCTCCCCCCCTCTATCGTATCTCGGAAACTAAGGTACCGGTATTTTTTGTTTTTTACGGATTCGTTTAGAGGAGGCTCGGAAAAGTAAAAACCATTTTTCAAAGTTGACCCCCTCGCCCCCCTTCTCCCCCCCTTTAAGCGGATCTCGAAAGTTGAGAGACTTGGAACATTTCTTTTTTCAGATTCATATAAAGGGGCAATGCTTTAGTCACAAACAAACCATTTTTCAAAGTTGACCCCCTTGCCCCCCTTCTCCCCCTCCACCCCCGTTTTGGCGAATCTTTTTTTTTTGTTTTTTTTTACGGATTCGTTTAGAGGAGGCTCGGAAAAGTAAAAACCATTTTTCAAAGTTGACCCTCTCTTCCCCCTTCTCCCCCCCCTTAAGCGGATCTCGAAAGTTGAGAGACTTGGAACATTTCTTTATTCAGATTCATATAAAGGGGCAATCCTATAGTCGCAAACAAACCATTTTTCAAAGTTGACCCCCTCCCCCCTCCCCCCCCGTTTTGGCAAATCTTTTTTTTTCAATTTTTTTTAGGATTCGTATAGAGGAGGCTCGCAAAAGTAAAAACCAGTTTTCAAAGTTGACCCCTTCGCCCCCCTTCTCCCCCCCTTTAAGCGGATCTCGAAAGTTGAGAGACTTGGAACATTTCTTTTTTCAGATTCATATAAAGGGGCACTGCTTTAGTCACAAACGAACCAGTTTTCAAAGCTGACCCCCTTGCCCCCCTTCTCCCCCCTCCCCCCCCCCCGTTTTGGAAAATCTTTTTTTTTTGTTTTTTTTACGGATTCAGCGTAGGGATCCCGAGTGGAGCGAACCTACGAGACCGAGTGCAGCGCAGGGGGGAGGTGGCGAGCGAAGCGAGCCGGCGACCTCCGTAGCGTAACGAAGGATGAGTAGGTGAAGCGAAACTCAGTGCCTGGCTGGCGACGACAAGCAAACATTAGGGTTATGTTTTTTGGAACAAAGTTTAGGGTAGGTGTAGGGTAGGTGTAGGGTAGGTGTAGGGTAGGTGTAGGGTAGGTGTAGGGTAGGTGTAGGGTAGGTGTAGGGTAGGTGTAGGGTAGGTGTAGGGTAGGTGTAGGGTAGGTGTAGGGTAGGTGTAGGGTAGGTGTAGGGTAGGTGTAGGGTAGGTGTAGGGTAGGTGTAGGGTAGGTGTAGGGTAGGTGTAGGGTAGGTATAGGGTAGGTGTAGGGTAGGTGTAGGGTAGTTGTAGGGACAACAACACGCGGGTGTAGGGTCAACAACACGCGAGCTGCTTGCAGCTCGCGCACCAAGCAAATACTAGTTATACTATATAAAACTGCATTACCACTGACTCACTGACTCACTCACTCACTCATTGACATAATTGTTCTCCCAGATGGTGAAGGGGAAGGTGGGTATATTTTGACAGATTCGTAAACAAGTAACTTTCGCGAGTATGGAAAAAGTCCCAAACCTCCCCTTTTCCTCCCCCTCCTCCCCCCCTCTATCGTATCTCGGAAACTAAGGTACCCGTATTTTTTGTTTTTTACGGATTCGTTTAGAGGAGGCTCGGAAAAGTAAAAACCATTTTTCAAAGTTGACCCCCTCGCCCCCCTTTTCCCCCCCTTTAAGCGGATCTCGGAATTTGAGAGACTTGGAACATTTCTTTTTTCAGATTCATATAAAGGGGCAAAGCTATAGTCACAAAAAAACCATTTTTCAAAGTTGATCCCCTTGCCCCCCTTCTCCCCCCCCCCGTTTTGGCGAATCTTTTTTTTTTGTTTTTTTTACGGATTCGTTTAGAAGAGGCTCGGAAAAGTAAAAACCATTTTTCAAAGTTGACCCCCTCGCCCCCCTTCTCCCCCCCTCTAAGCGGATCTCGGTAGTTGAGAGACTTGGAACATTTCTTTTTTCAGATTCATATAAAGGGGCAATGCTTTAGTCACAAACAAACCATTTTTCAAAGTTGACCCCCTCGCCCCCCTTTCCCCCCCCGTTTTGGCGATTTTTTTTTTTTTTGTTTTTTTTACGGATTCAGCGTAGGGATCCCGAGTGGAGCGAACCTACGAGACCGAGTGCAGCGCAGGGGGGAGGTGGCGAGCGAAGCGAGCCGGCGACCTCCGTAGCGTATCGAAGGTTGAGTGGGTGAAGCGAAACTCAGTGCCTGGCGACGACAAGCAAACATTAGGGTTATGTTTTTTGGAACAAAGTGTAGGGTATAGGGTAGGTGTAGGGTAGGTGTAGGGTAGGTGTAGGGTAGGTGTAGGGTAGGTGTAGGGTAGGTGTAGGGTAGGTGTAGGGTAGGTGTAGGGTAGGTGTAGGGTAGGTGTAGGGTAGGTGTAGGGTAGGTGTAGGGTAGGTGTAGGGTAGGTGTAGGGTAGGTGTAGGGTAGGTGTAGGGTAGGTGTAGGGTAGGTGTAGGGTAGGTGTAGGGTAGGTGTAGGGTAGGTGTAGGGTAGGTGTAGGGTAGGTGTAGGGTAGGTGTAGGGTAGGTGTAGGGTAGGTGTAGGGTAGGTGTAGGGTAGGTGTAGGGTAGGTGTAGGGTAGGTGTAGGGTAGGTGTAGGGTAGGTGTAGGGTAGGTGTAGGGTAGGTGTAGGGTAGGTGTAGGGTAGGTGTAGGGTAGGTGTAGGGTAGGTGTAGGGTAGGTGTAGGGTAGGTGTAGGGTAGGTGTAGGGTAGGTGTAGGGTAGGTGTAGGGTAGGTGTAGGGTAGGTGTAGGGTAGGTGTAGGGTAGGTGTAGGGTAGGTGTAGGGTAGGTGTAGGGTAGGTGTAGGGTAGGTGTAGGGACAACAACACGCGAGCTGCTTGCAGCTCGCGCACCAAGCAAATACTAGTTATAATATAAACCTGATAAGTTATATAATGGTGGAACAACGGAAAATTGCTTCCGACAAGTTTTATTTGTATCATAAAGACCTGTTAATATTATTTGCTTTAGCTTACAGGTGTTGGTGGTAAAATAAAAAAATGGGGTTATTTAGGGCATGGTGAATAATCATCGATTCTTGCCAAGGACATAGACTTTCAAGAAAATCTAGAATAAATAATATATAAACTACATAAGATTTCTCTCTTGCTTAGCCTTATCCCATTCATAAACTGCATGAGTTGCAATGGCAAAAAAAGTAAGCCAGTCAAAACGGTGGTAGCGGGGCCGACTGAATCAAGGTGTGCCTCATAAATTTTTCAAAGCCACTTGTGGAGATTATTTCATGAATTTCATTCTAAATAAAAATATTGCAAAGTGCAAATGTTTCCGAAGGCTAAATAATATTAGGAAACCGTAGCTAAAAATATGAAAGAAAGGCTTATAATTATGAATATGTTATTCATTCAAATTGAACAGACGCATAAATCAAAATTCAATAGTAATAAAAACAACCTTGTAGCGATGAAATGAATAAAAATCGCATTTGTATAAATTAGTAAACAGGAAAAATTGTTGCAGCAATCTCTAGAATTACTGATCCTATTTCGGATATTCTTTGACAGGTAGAAAGCTAAACTGACTTAAATGGTTATTCCGGAAAAATCTACAGTTTCTTTGGGATAACGGCGAGAGCGATGCCAAATGCAAAATCTAGTTATCTTACTAAACAAACTAATATTATAAAGGTGAAAGTTTGTCGTGTGTGTTTGTTCCTTCTTCATGCTCAAACGGCTGGACGAATCTGGATGAAATTTGGCACAGAGTATACTTTTTATCCCAGTATAATGTTCCCTTGGGATCAGAAAGCACATTTCACGCGGGCGAAGCCGCTGGCATAAGCTAGTTAATATAATATATATGCTATGCAAATTGAGAGTGAAAGAAAATGCAGTATTAAAGAACGACTTCCCTCGAAACCGGAATAACTAGTAACTAGCCAAAGTGTGTTAGTCGTAGTACGGTCTCTACGATGGGTTAACAAGACGGTTAAAATAACTACTGGTTTAACTGGTACCGTAAGAACTCTATATGAATATGTATTAATAGTTAATTGGTATATAATATTTGAATAGAGTAAGAAGTAATCTGAAGGTGCATTTCTCGTAGTTAAAAAAAAACGTCAAAGGACAATGGCAGAAGCCTATACATTGTTTTAGCTGAGATTGAATTAATACGACTCTACATGAAAAATATCTGGTTTAATTCAGGGTCATGTTCTTTTGTGCAAGATTTTTTGTTCAAGAATGCCGTGAATAATAGATATTCAGTCAAGAACTTTTGTAGGTTATGTCTGGGTTACTAATAACTAATTAGGTAGTTCGATAGATCGCATTATAAAAAAAATGTTGCTGCAACTAACATTCACGTACGCAAAATCTACGCATAAAAATTCAACTGTATAAATAAAATAGTGAAGAGAGCAACAAAACTAAAACAATAAAATAAACTTAACATTAAAAAAATCTAGGTATTCGTGTCAATGTCAGATTTGATAGTTTTTTGTTTTCAATGTCATTACCTCACGCGATAGAAAACTTGTTTGCGAATAAAATATTTCGATGCATGTGAACAGGTAAACAAATAAAGTCGCGGTTTTTGATTTTTGGTGTTACAATCATTTATTCATACAAATAAAAAGATTAATAAGTATTAGAACATTAGGTTAATGCCATTGAACCGGATCATTTATTGTCATCATTTCAGAATAATTAAATTAAAAAAACCCCGGAACAAAACCTCTAAAAAGCAAAAAATAAGCCTCGTACTCGCTTCGGGGAACCGCCAACGTTTAGAGCAGTTTTATTTACTTAGCAGTTTCCCGATATTAAATTTAATTATTCTGAAATGAGTCGAAGTTTTTTACTGTGAGTGCTTTTGAACGGATTTTAATCAATCATAGCTAAGAACAAAATTAAAATCGGTTCATCCGTTCGGGAGCTACGATGCCACAGACAGAAACACACACGCAGGCACGTCAAACTTATATCACCTCGTCGTTTTTGCATCGGGGCTTAAAAACATCCAATGCAGAATGTAGACCTTCCATATTGAATCGCCACATAGACCGGTGGATCATGACTTAATTGAACGATTAAAGAATCTTCAGGATTACTTTTTACAATTCAATGGCAGGAGTTTTTTTAAGAAAATGAGAACGAGAATTTCTCGTAAAAACAGCTTGTCACAATTAATAGAGAATGATCTGAATTCTTTTTTTTTTTTCAAATTAAATTGTTTAAATATGTACATACTTAAACTAACTATTTTAACTATATACAAAAGAAAGGTACACTTAGGCGTCACAGTACTCCTCCACATCGCTGTCATCCGGGAACGTGTCCAGAAGACTGGCAGCATTGCCACGTTGAATGGCAATGCTAATTATTTGCGCAAAGAAAGAGCCAGCCCTCTGGTCACGCACAGTGTCGATCAGTCTGCGAGAGATTTCCTTAAAAAGGAGACGTGCACTCGGGCCCCATGACCCAAGCGTTTCGACCCCAAACTGCTCAAAACTGTAATAATAATTAATTAATTTAATTCATCATCATCATAATTTCAGCAGAAAGACGTCCACTGCTGGACATAGGCCTTCCCCAAGTGTCGCCACACTGATCGGTCCTGTAGGTTTCGCATCCACCAGACTCCCGCGGTCTTGACCAGGTCGTCGCTCCACTTAGAGGAAGAAGTTTTTTTTAATTAGATGGTCGTAAATGAATTAGCGTCTACCATTCGAAATATTAAATATAATCCTGACTGATATTTATGATTGTTTTATAATATATATACATTTTGTTAAAATATAAAGAAGACTCATTTTAATAAAACTTATGTCCTTCCGTTATAAGTACAGCAAAACTTGTACAAATTAATTCTAGAGTGATTGTGCAAAATGTACGCAACAGCATTTTAGTAATGATGTCAAGGACTAAATCAATAAAAAAATTATATTTGAACAAGTTAAACACAGGCAGTGAAATACTAATCAAATGTTATTAACTAACTAATACAATATATTAACCTTCATACAAATAACAAAGAAGCTTTCAGTTCTGATTAAAAAAATAATTACAAAGATAAGAAGCAAAAAAAATATAATTTTGTAATAATAGTTACTTAATTAAATGTCTATTTAGTTAATAATATATAGATTAAAAATAAATTTATAGATAGCCTATACAATAGAAAGCAATACATCATCTTAGAGCATCTCCGAGACAATGATACGCCACTTTCACATTCTGATTTCACGCAGTAAGCTACGCTGACCACTCTGTTATGACCACAGATTACACTTGATCATTATTATGGCCGTTATCGTAATTTATTTACTTCGCATAATATATATAGTTGCGCGAAAATTGAGGAAAAATAGTTACTTTTTTATATAAAACCATTATTTTTGTGCCTATGATAGGAGTAAGCACCACTTAGAAAAATACATAAATACTAAAATAACAAACAGGCCAATTGCCAGCAGTAGACGTTTTTTAGCTGAAATAATTATTAAAATCACAAACAATTTTAACTTATTTTAAATATATTTTTATTTGAATAATTAATCATTGAATAATAATAAACATAAATATGATAAATTGCGGCTAACAATCACGCGTTGAAGTCTTTCTTATTGAAAATGACAGCTATAAAATTCAGATTTTTGAATCGAATTATTAATTCGATTTCAAATTACTATAATAGTAATTACCGATATAATAATTTCAACTACAAATAGGATCAATGGAATAACAATAAATTGTTATCGTATTTCATAATAATACGATAATATCTGCTAATTGCTTGGTAATTAGTTCGATACATAATTCATATTTCTTGATAGATTCGTTTTATTCAATTATTACTTTGGAATATGTTTTAGGCTTTATGTGCATATTAATAATCACCTCTTAACATTTTAATCACAGTCCTATTAAATAATCATGATAAAATATCAGAAAGGAATGGAGTCTCGCTTAAATTAAAGGTTACTCAACAAATTCTTTTAAACAGTATTGACATGTCAATTATTTCCTTTTCTTTTCCTGTTAAATGTTCTCATATTTTATTTAACATTTAACGTGTGAACAAAATGGACAAGTGCGAGTCGGACTCGCACACGAAGGGTTCCGTACCATTATCGCAAAAAAACACGTTTGTTGTATGAGAGCCCCACCTAAATATTTATTTTATTCTGTTTTTAGTATTCTTTGTTATAGCGACAACAGAAATTCATCATCTGTGAAAATTTCAACTGTCTAGCTATCACGGTTCATAAGATACAGCCTGGTGACAGACAGACAGACGGATCGTGGAGTCTTAGTAATAGGGTCCCGTTTTTACCCTTTGGGCACGGAACCCTAAAATATGGCCAACATGTTCGAGTAAACAGTGCATCGTCCGATTAAGTACTTTCACCATCTCAAGGGATTTGACGTAGTAAACTTGTAAATTGTATAATATAAATGTAATTTCTTTAACCACTACATCATTACTTACCGTAATTGCATTCTCTCTTTACTTGGTTATTCATACAACGGCAGATACTTTCTGTTTTGAATTAATTGTTATAATATTATATTTTGGGTTTCTAAAATAAATACAAAAACCGGCCAAGTACGTGTCGGACTTCGCACATTTAGGGTACCGTACCATACGTAGAATTTATTGGTATTTGTTAGTAAAATAAACGTTACGTGGTGTTACTGAGTAAGCTATGGAAGTCAAATAGATAGTTGCGCTATTGAAAATACTGGTTTTCAGTTGCTTCTGATTAAACTGGTAGTCGACCCCAATTTAATAGGGAAAAAGCTTGGATGATATCATTATTGAAAAGAAACCAAGAAGATGTTATTACACAAGAAAAATAATTTATCAGTAGAACATATAATAATAAATAATTATAATCAAATAATAATAATTAATTGTTATAAAATAATAATAATAAATTATTAATAATTACTTATTATTATTATATTTTATAATCTCTTCCTTGACACAGCTATTAGATGCAAAGCTAACCAGCATGTTGCTTGTCAGAAGATTATATCCGTAATTTCCTTATATTATCATGTAATGATAAAAATATAGGTATATATATTATTTTATAATTTATTCAGACACAATATATAACATGAAAATTGATTACAACAAAAATACTTATTAATAATATAAATATTTATGTTATAAATATTTATTTATATTATTATATACAATTTTTTATTATTATTTATTAAAAATATAATTACATAAAATAACGCTTGTACTCTCAGAAGCGTTGTTCAGAAATCCACCTATAATACACAAACATAATAAGGAGAATATAAGTAATGAAGAAATTAAAATACCAAACAAATTATGAATGAAATCACAAGTGTGAAACCAGTTTGTAGATATGAATGGAAAACTTAAATGAATGGATTGTGTAATTACGATAAAGGTGCTTCATATAAAATCGTGATAAATTTTTGCTCTAGCCGTTATTTTTTTTTGAGTGTCAAGCAACTTCAGATAACTTCAGATAAGGAAAATGGTATAATAAAATTTAGAAGATATTAATGGAAATCATAAGGATTGTTTTATTGTCATAGCCACTAACCATACAAGGTGCTTCAAATAAATTGATGATGCTTTTGTTTCTCGCGTCGCATTTGTTATTTTTGAGTGTGAAGAAATGTCGGAAGTTAAAGGTGGTAAATTTTCTATTTCAATTAAATACTATCTGTGCAATTGAATTAAAAGCCTTTAATTAAGACGACGACTAACGCCAACGAACTTGAGGGAACAAAACGCGTACTCGTTTCACACCCGCGCGACCCAAAAACTAGTAGTTTTTTGTACTTTCCTTATAAAAAAAAAAGCCTCTGATCAAAATGTAGATAATTAAATTGTTTTTGAGATGGTGTCGATTTCATTAAAATACGCCCAGCGGTTTTGGTGTGATTGTCGTGTTTTTGTCCGTTTTAGACATAACTTTACAAATTAATTACACTATGTTATACGCATAAAACTCAAAATTTGCTCAGATCAAATTATTAAAAATATAGTCTAATATAATATATATTTTTTACAAAAAATTACGACTAGCCATTGAGACGTGATTCTCATTTTAAAATCAGCTACTCAAGGGAATCGGCGCCTTAAGTATCAAGATGGAATTAAAAGGTGAAAAGTTGAAATGTATTCTCAATTTATAACTATATTGTTCCCCGCGGCTTGTCTCCCGTGGCGGGGAGGCCCACAGGACCCGTTTATGGCATTAAAAATAGCATATGTCACTCAAGAATAATGTAGCTTTCTATTGGTGAAAGAAATTTTCAAATCGGTTCAGTAGTATCGGAGCCTATTTGGTACAAACAAACAAAAAAATCTTTCCTCTTTATGATATTACGAGTATATAGTATAGATATGCAAGCGGATTTAAAATATTGAACATACAAGTTGTTTTATATAAATTGATGCTAATTATTTGCACGGTTGTTTGTTGATATTTTTGATTGTGAATTAAAGTCAGTAAAAAGAGAAAAGCTATATTACAATTTATGACTATATGTGGCTGTGTCTGGCTTTACCCGTGTGTGAGTCTTTTATTTAGATAGTTAGCTCTACCTCTTCGTCAATACGGTGATAGTCGTAATTTATTTTGAAAATGGTCGTCATAAAAAGACTTAGTTTTTAGGGTTGCGTACCCAAAGGGTAAAAACGGAACCCTATTACTAAGACCCCACGGTCCGTCTGTCTGTCCGTCTGTCACCAGGCTGTATCTCATAAACCGTGATAGCTAGACAGTTGAAATTTACAAAGATGATTTATTTCTGTTGCTGCTATAACAACAAATACTAAAAATAGAATTAAATTAATATTTAAGTGGGGCTCCCATACAACAAACGTGATATTTTTTCCGTTTTTTGCGATAATGGTACAGAACCCTTCGTGCGTGAGTCCAACTCAAGAATAGTTATGGTATGTTTTATTACCAAGGATCAATAAGAAATAATAGTAGTGATTTAGTTTTGTTTCATTTAATGAACCCACTTTCTATTCTTTCCCTTCAACCATTAACAAAAACAAAATTAGGTAAGGTCCCCTTAGGCCATAGACAAATAACATTCTATCTTCAAAATTGTATGGGATTGACAAGCGATATCAAAAAATCACGTCATCCCTACATTTTGACATTTCGACTATCGATTTCGTGAAATCGAATGCCACTTGTCTACAGCCTCTTATTGATTTAAAACATTTTAATCATTAGGAGGAACATAGTGACCCGTCAGCAATCGAAGCAACAGTGAACAGATAACTTTCGGTTTCGCTCACTCCATCGCTTACTAGTCTAGATCGAGAGGTCATCGCGCTTATCGGGCATTTAAACTCATTAAACAAAACATTTTATGGCAAAAATATGTTTTCGTCGTTAATTCTTTCCAAAGCTCCTACTTACAATTTGTCCTTCCATTCCAGATCCCCGAGTACAAGGATGGTTCCTCTTCGACACGCCACTGCCCACCGTGGCAATGGTGTGCGTCTACCTGGCCTTTGTGATGGTGGCTGGCCCACTTTGGATGGCCAATAGGAAAGCGTTCCAGATTCAAAACACCTTAGTGGCGTACAACGCGCTACAAGTGTTACTGTCTTCTTATATGTTTTATGAGGTGAGTGTTTTTTATGTATTTTTTTACTTCGTTTGTTGAATTTTTCGCGGTTTCCGTTTTTGCGAGAAAATCTTGAGTATGATGTACAAAGGAAACTATGGATTGATTGTGTTAAGACGATACAGACCTATTATTTAAAGAGGGTTTTCAAGAATTATGTATAAAAAAAAATTATACTGCGTAGAGCAGTAGTGGCCCAGTAACGATCCCGACTTACGTTTAGTAGGTCGTGGGTTCGAACTCAGGCAGGCGCTTCACTTTGTGTAAATTATTTCATCACCACTGCTCTCAAAACAGTGAAGGAAAACATTGTGAGGAAACCGGCATGTTCTAGAACCGAAAATTCGATAACATGTGACACCAACCAACCCCCACTGTGCCCCGTGGTGGATTAAGGCCCATTCCCTCTTTCGCAGAGAGGAGATCCGTATCCCAGCAGTGGAAACATTAAAAGGCTAATGATGATAACACTGCGTTGACCCTAAATATATGTGGTGGGGCGTAAATACCGACTAAGGGTTTTATTCTAGCAAGGCAAGGTGCTATTAGGATGTTTGCATGACAACTCTGGTACCTATTATCTTGTATTTTCCTACAGTCTGGATCTGCGTCCAATAATTTTATTAGGCATACGCTGTTTGATATAACTAGAGAAGGTGAATCTTTCTTATCCTGCCCTTGAGGCTACACACCTATCTGGATTTTAACGCTGCTTCGTACCCCTTCGGTAAGCAAGCGTGAAGTTTTTATACAAAGGAACCTACAGCTGGCTATACTGCAACAGCTCGGTCACGTTCAAATATGACGTGCTCTTTGTTACATTGCACTATGACCGCTACCCTCAGACCAACTTGAATATTCTCATGTACGTTTAGTTTCTCTGGCACACAAATATATGTCGCCTTCTGTACCGGAACAAAGTACTGTTTGTCATTGAACTTGGTGGATCATGGACCAATTTCACGCAAATTGCAACTAAACAATATTTTATCATACCAATATACATTCACATTTTAACCCCGCGTATTTGTGTATTTGTGTAACTGTCTGTGGCATCATAGCTCCTGAAAAGCTGAACCGAGTTTAATTTAGTTTTTTTTGTTTGAAAGTTGACTTTATCAAAAGTGTCCTTAGCTATGTTTGATGAAAATTCACGGTTCAGGCTTTAAAAAGTTATGGACGTTTTACTGTTCGAGTCGGGTTATTTTTGCAAGATACTGTGTCATAATTACGTGTCGATCGAAGCGTGTCTACTACTAGATAGATTATATACCTAGCATGAAATAAAAGTGTGTCGGGGATTCTTTAAATTTTTAAACTTTACTTGTTTTAAGTTTTATTTTCTGTCTCCGTTAAGATCAAATAGTCTGCAAAATACTTGGTTACATTTGGTTAGACTGCAAGCTGAGCCTAAAATAGTTGGGAAAAAGCAAAGCAGTTTTTTTACCGACTTCAAAAAGGAGGAGGTTCTCAATTCAACTGTAATTTTTTATATATTTGTTACCTCAGAACTTTTTACTATGTGAACCGATTTTGATGATTCTTTTTTTATTAGAAAGCTGGTGCTTATCAAGTGATCAAGATCTGTCCAGTAATTTTTGAGTTATCCTTAATAATGCGTCTTTTCATGGTAAAATAAGTGTGTAAGTGTTTTTTTTATGACTTTCATATTAAAACACTACAAAGCGAAAAATAAATTTCTTTTCGGAAGTCGGTGTAAAAAAGGAAACGACTTCCGAAAAGAAAGTAATTTTACGCTTTGTAGTGTTTTGTTTTGGAAGTCAAGTCGGTTTAATTTATTTGTAAATAGTTTTTTATTCAATCCTAATATATTTACGGTCACTTTGCAAACCCACAGCAAAAACAACATCAGCCTATTAATGTTCCCACTGCTGGGACACAGGCCTCCTCCCTGTGAGAGGGAATGGGCCGTAATCCACCACGCGGGCCCAGTGCGGGTTGGTAGATGTCCCATGTCTTCGAATTTTTGTTCTAGGACATGCCGGTTTCCTCACGATGTTTTCCCTCACCGTTTTGAGAGCAGTGGTGATGAAATAATATACACAAAGTAAAGCACCTACCTGGGCTCGAACCCACGACCTACAATTTGTAAGTCGCGGCCGATACCACTGGGCCATCACTGCTCTTATTTGCCAACCCACGCACGATTAATTTGTATAATTCGGTAGTTATTCAGGAAGTAGTACAGCAGAAATAAATGAACTTTGGCTAGACTTCAAACAATAATTTATGCGTTGTACCGTTTAAACACCGAATAATTAAATTAAAACCAGAGAACCTTTTTTTATATGCAAAATATTAAGTTATTAACTACCATACATAACAACCAGTAAATTAAATGTATGCAAGCTTATTATTCGCGTTAACTGCCCAATTAAAATTACGCACATTAATTAAAAAAACAATTGCTAATTTGCTTAAAGCTTGTACAATGTAATCGTTCGCATTCATAAAAAAAAGTCTCGCTTGTGAATTATGAATTGGTTACAGAGCGCTAGCCATTTATTGGTATTTAAGCTAAATAAAATTTTTGGCATTGAAATCGAAGATATTAGTTTCGTTAGTTCATTTTAAGAGCAATTAAGTAGTCAGCTACCAATTATTGCAAACTTCACCTGCTTTACAGTATACTTGCCAATACAAATGCACTTGCCAATTGCCTGTAATGTGGTCAGTCAATATAAAATATAATCTCATTGATATTGTAAACAATTTTGTTGTTGAAAGTACCCGCACTCAGATTTTTTTAAGTATTTGGGATCCAACGGAAATAGTTTTTGGAATTCAACGACAATAAAACGTAATTTTCTTGCATTTTTAAAAGGAGATTGCACATACACAGGCCCTTTATGTGAGGCCCTTTGTGTATCGTGTCTGCGATTTCAATATTATCCATTCACCGATCCTCCTTGTGAGTCCTTTACTTTTTATGTACAGACAACAACAGATCAGGTTTCTTCACTTGGACATTTGTATGCACCTTATTGCATTGTAATAAGGGTTCATTTCAAGAATAGAAACATCGTTATTTCTCGTCAACCCCGCAAAATAAATAAAAAATGTTTTCTAATTATGAATAAAACGTATTTTGTCTACAATATACAACCAAATTCATCAAGATACAACCATTTTTTCAAAGGGGCCCAAGTTCCCTTACAAAATGGGCATTCCCCTTTGGTATCCAACGGAAATACATAATATTTTTTTGTGGGATCCAACGAGAAAAATATTAAAGTGAGTTTCAAAAGTGGGATCCAACGAAAATAAATCAAATTTTATCACCAAGGAAGTTTTAGGAACTGAAGGTTCCTAGAACTTAAGGCTAAGACTACTACTAAAAGACAGAATGGTTATTGCAGGTTTTCTTCGTCAAAAATAATGACAACCGATCTTTCATACTATACAGTTATATTTTCTTGCGAATCGAAAATACTGCTATTAGGTACCTATTCTGAAAATAATCATTTATAGCACAACAAAAGATTAAACATATTTCATATCAGATTTGAAAGTTCGACACCTTATCTCATTCATACTCCAAACTCCGCTCCTATACAAACAATGCGAAATAATTAGCTAATCGATTGTTCCACACAATCGCATATGAATCTCACGGTTTGGCAACATTGCATGTCAAGGAGGTTTAACTTGTCAATTTAATTTGCCCATGACGATGTAGTACATGCAACCTTGGCTCTTATTTGCAGGAAGTTAGAATTGAAGTTAGGTTGGATAAGAAAAGCTAAGAGGAATGTTTGAAAGTGTAATTTTACGGTTTTTAACAGTGTTAAAAATGGCAGTTAGTTTTAGATGATTTAGTTTACAAACCTTGTTGACGATACAATTGTATAATTACTTAAAGATTACGTAATCCTAATTATTATCTAAAACTGATTCCAATTCTTATTGCACTAATTTATTTTTTGTTTAGTAGAAATCAAGAGTTGGAAACAGTTTAAATAAGATCAAGAATCAAATAAGTCCAGTTCTGCACGGCATGATACGATCACACTGCTTACGAAGTCTTGAATTCAATAAACTATGCTATTTGTAATCTTACGAACAGACAATCTAAATAGTATGTTTTATGGGTGTGTCTCACTGTTAATGAAGACATATTCACAGCATGTAGGTACAAATTAAAATAATCTATGGTGGAGTCGCCGGAGAAAGCTACTACCTACATGATGCGCCGATAGCTTGGCGTGTTTTTTGCAAAGTAACTGCTTTAAATGATACTTCAATAGCTGTTCCAGTTACAGTCAGTAGTTTAACATAAGGCTACGAAGTCAAAGATTGAACAATCAACCCTAGCAGCAAATTTATACATTAGCAAAATTCAAGTTTCCTATTTTGTCAACTCTTCTGACAAACCCTGTCACTGAATTTTGAAAATACTAAGCCAATACTCCACACGGAGCATTAGCTTAGTTAGGTCGTGCGATTAAAAATATATTCCGTCAAAATGTGAACTCGAAATAGTCAAATAAGATCATTTCTATGAGCACACGGCTCCACGCCGCGTGAAGACCACGGTCCATTGGTCAGGTTGGTGCAACGATCTGACAGTGCGGCAGTATCACTAGTGCTGGTCACTCAGTAATAAGGTCAAGGCGATTGCAGGTTGCTGATCTAGAAATTCTCGTGTCTTTCTTTTTGTGCGTGTTTGCGTGTTTTTTGGCACTGTTGCGACTCTTTAGTGATACGTAAGCTGTTGTAGAAGCGTGACGGTTTGCAAGAGAGTAGATATGAAAGAAGAAAATGTGTTGCGCCAGTGCCAAGTAGCATGGGTCAAGACGATGAAAAGTTTTTAATTCTGTTCCAGGAAAGCCATTTTGAATGTTTGCTAGATAGAAGTATGTAGTATTGTATTCGGCCAGTATGTATGTATGCAGACTATGCAAATAAAAGTTCAGTTAACTCACAGGCATAAATCTCTCATCTTTTCTTTAAGAATAGAAACAACCTACTTAGAATACTTCTGTTTATTTCTGTTTTATTATAAATTACCACGTAGCGCTAACAGGACTCGTAAAATCACAAACTCTGTGTAATGTCTGGGTCACCAAGATAAAGGTTGTGCCCAGTTGGGACCCATTGATAACATGTCAAGGTCATTGTTAGTTGTTAGGTTTAATATCTTACTAAGTTAATGTAATCTGTCATAAAAAAAACTAGAATAGCGTAAAATGTTATAGGTGCGATTGGATCTAGAAGGTTTAGTGACGTAGTAAAACTGTTTTACTGTCCGCTAGTAAAATTCTTACTCGTCACACATTAAGTTCTTTTGAAAAATCTCGTCCAAAGGATGATTTGGGTAGTTGGATGTTCGAAAAAAGAGAGGCGTGTCTTATAGACACCGGGTTGGAACGGAGTTCGATTAATTAAATTTACAGTCTTTCAGTTTCGTAAAATATGGCGAAAGTAAATAACTACAACACAGCTGATACTCAGTGTGAACACACAATAGCGGCTTAGCAGCCGCTATTGTGTGTACGCTAGCGCGTAGGCACTGTATCTGTCTCGTCAGCGCGCGCTCGTACGTCTTCGGGTTTTTTCGTGTGCCTCCGGCTCTCTCTTCGGCGCCGGCGTCTCCCTGATCTTCACTTGTCATCCTGCATGCAGCACGCTGTGCCTCGTACAATTTATCACGCATTAAAAAGGGTATTTAAACGATAAAATTATAAATATTTTTGCATATTCTCAAAATTGACAGCAAGCTGACTGGATTGAAAAAGTTTTAGTTGCCTAGGTGATCGAGAAGCGCATAAAAAAGCAAAAATAGTCTCGGTTTTTGGTGTCGTTTTTTTCATTGTTACACAAATCAGAATTATTACGTGTGATAAGGAACACCGTTCCAAAATTTACACAGCTTAACAAAATAACGGGGTAAAATATAAACTGGATATGTTTAAAAATTACAATCAACAATATATCCTATCTATCGGCCATCTTATTTATTTTTTTATCTTTGATAGGCTTGCGCTTGACCACTATCTCACCTGATGGTAAGCGATGATGTGGTCGAAGGTGTAGCACACTTGCCTAGAAGTAACCTATTCACTCTTGACTTAAAGACCCCGAGATTTTAGCTATCGGGAAAACAGACTCCGGCAGGGAATTCCACTCCTTAGCTAAACGCATTATGAAAGTATTTCCAAAACGTTTAGTGCGTTGGGTGGGATGTCCACAATGTACCGAGGGCGCATCGCCGTACGTCTGGTAGTCCGATGATGAAACGGGCTTGGCGGAATCTGATCATGCAATTCCATCGCACACTCCCCTAAATGCCTACCACACCAAACGCATTAACACCAGGAGATCGACTATGATTGTGCAAATTTTTTAATGAATATACCATTACAAAATTTGCACAATCTTAGGCGATACGAACAGATAGTGCAGAATGCCAGTAATAGCGGTCAAGGCGATATAAGTTTACAATTTACAATAGACATAACGAGAAATAAAAGTTACCGAATAATTGCTATCGGTAACTTAATTGTGATACAGCTCGTTAATAGTCTAGTGCTAGATCCAGTTTAAATGTGGTCTAGGTTATTTTAGACTTAAACACGCTATATGACAGTTAAATTATATGATATAGATAAAAGAAAAGAAAGAAAAAAAAATTGTTTATTTGCGCCAGGCACGACGAATACCATAAAAAACAAAAAAAAAACATAAATACAATCATTACAAAGTATGCGTCACAACTACGAAAAACGGTCATCGCTCAGCATAATGCTGGGACTCGTGTGTGAGACAGAGCCACAGCGCTGGTTGTCAGCGTTGTCAGTTGACTCTGAACCAATAAAACCTTAGTAGCAAGTGACGGAGCGAACAGTTTTATTTTTGAATAAAAAATAAAATAAATTATTAAACATAAATAGGTAAATGAGCGTTTAAAAGTTCAGATATAAAACAAAGGGTTATACTTTTTATTTAGGTAGTATAGTAGTGAGTTTAGTGAATATTATATTCAAGCAAAGGAAGGTAATGATTATAAAGAAGTTTAAGGTAGGTTAATAAGAAAAAATATTATCACATAACAGCACCTCCGGACCGGGGACACGAATGGCAACAATAATTAATATTTTGTGTGACACAGATGGAAAGGATAAGTAGGTACTGTGGCCATTTTATAAAATTGTTGTATTAAGTGTTACCATGTCTTGTTTCCGTTGAGCATCTATCAGATACTGCCGCAAACGTGATCTGAACGTATGGATGGTACCAAGCACTCTCAATGGTGGTGGAATATTATACTTGGATGCAGCGTATCGGAAACTGCCCGTGAAAGCCGCTGTCCTATGAGACTGTGTTGAGAGCTGCTGCGCACAAAGTCTGGGCGCACATTCCCGTTTACTAGCCATCCAACTGAGTTTGTCGTATAAGTACCGCGGTTTCTTAGTCTTAATCACACCAAAAAGAAGACAAGCCAAGTGCAACTTACGCCTCGACTTCATTTTAAGAATGTAGTGTTTGTTTAGAACAACCAAACACTAAACTATACATAGAACTATATATAGGATATGGATCTATGTAATATGGATGCAATCTGTGCATGGTCTATTTTTATCATTTGTTTGATCGTCATTAGATATCGATATACATCACGTCTGCGGAGTTTCGTTAGCAAATTTAATTTGACTCAGAATTTTCTCCGTGTTTCACCTAAGTCCCCAAATAAATTTGAATATAAAAAATTGTAGTTCTAAAAACTAAAAAACACGCTTTAATGGTAAGGATAATGGGACAAACTGTTTAAATTATTGCATTGTCATCGGTCCTTGATAAGTGTGCAAAGTTTCAAATCAATCCAACGTTTTGAAGTGGGTGAAAATCACGTTCAAAGATTCCGTTACATTGATACATTATTACATTGATAAATTGATACATAGATACATACATACCAAGCTAATAAAAGCGTGTTAATTAGTTTCAGTACTGAACTCTTGCCATCGTTTTACCCTTCAAATTATTCATTACAATTTTTATCCAACCGACATATACCGCTTAGCTTCGTCAAAACCGTAGGTAATATAATACTAGCATACAGATGCCTCATTCCATACAAAGAAACGTTGCCGACGTAACTAGCGTTTTTCATCTGATTATACCGATTATTTTTTGTAAATCGATCGCCTTCGGTTCTGTTACACGGCGATAGATAGATCACCATCTATATCCGTGGAACGGAACCGAACGCGATCGATGTACAAAAAATTATCAGTACAGTACGTCGGCACGGTTTCTTTGTATGGGATGAGACACCACAGGTCAAAACACAGCTGCAATGCCCCGATCTGACATATTATACTTCGTTATACGGTTACCAACCCGCACTGGGCCCGCCTGGTGGATTACGGCCCATTCCCTCTCACAGAGAGGAGGCCTATGTCCCAGCAGTGTGAACATGAATAGGCTGATGATGTGATGTGTTGTGTTATACGGTAAACTCACGCTATGCTTCACTCCCTTCCATTACGCGGTCGCTTCTCCAGAAACATTCTGCCCCCTTATGCCATATTCATTTTTGGTGGAAACTGGTGGAAATCTTCAAAAGGCGCCTGGACTTTTGTGGAAAAGACCAGGGATTGTAGGATTTTAACTCACTAAAACCACCCCGGTGATCACCATCAGCACCTGGAACCCCGTCACCTCTTAAAAGACCACCCCGAAACCCCATCTGTGCAACGCCTGTTAGGGCACATCCCTGGAGAGGCTGAAAAGGCGTCATTCCTGAGCCTTGCCGTACACGGCAGCACGTGATCACTTTGCTGCCGTCTTTCCTGAAGTCACTTGGTGGGTGGACAGAGTCCCCGATCTGACCCATATGGGGCATCAGATTGGACCTATATGCCCAACCCTTTTCCCAACTATGAATATTGGGGTCAGCTTCCAGTCTAACCGGACTCAGCTGAGTACTAGTGTTTTACTTGGAGCGACTGCCTATCTGAACTCCACAACCCAGTAACTGGGTAAAACAATACCCCTTGGCAAGACCGGTGTCAGATTACCTGGCTTTTGACAGCCGGGACCAACAGCTTAACGTGCTTTCCGAGGCACGGAGGAATCTTGTTTAACACATCCATTTATCATTTAGCCACGGGCTCCTCCATGATAATTATGTCACCCGATTATATGACTCTGACAGTCTCGGGACCCTGGGATTCCGGTCCTTTGAAAGGCATGCGAAGGGCCGAAACCAACTTGCAGAGGCCTTGTTAGGCTTGTATCAGGAAATGTGACACCAACCGACGATTATCCCTGTATGCACTACGCAAGTGCACCCAAGGGCAATCCCCGGTTGGTGCTGGAATATTGTAAGATATGGAGAAAAAATGTATTGGGCTATGGGTTTGGTAGGTTTAGTGGATCGGTTGTCTAAAACTATACGAGGATTACTGGCCTCGGCCTGACCACTGTTGAACTACACGGCTAGAATATGGCAGGGTATTATTCTAATATAATGTTTATTTTTGTCCTCAGCACTTGGCGTCAGGATGGTGGGGCGACTACAGTTTATCGTGCCAGCCTGTGGACTACAGCGACAGTGAGAAAGCCAGACGGGTGAGTAGTAATAAACCTTAAGGATGCTCTAGTCGGTGGCGCAAACTATTTTGTCGCCGGGGTTAAAATGCATGCTATCTCATCCGACAACACAAACGAAAGGTATAGACGCTGTGATGAGCAGTTAGAAGCTAGTGCGCGTACGAATACACACTCATGGTTTAAAATAATAAATGGATGATGAATTAGACAGAAAAGGAGCGCGCGAAATTTTATAAAAAGAGTACGTGGCCTTTGGGTTTGGGTATTTTTATCAAATTTACATAAGTATCATGAAAAATCTACTGAATGTATTTGTTTAAAATAAAATTATTTGCATGTTTTAACTGCTAATCTACCTGTATGGTGATTGTTTTGCAATTTTCCTTCTTTTTATGGTATTTAGTTTCGCCCAAACATGCGTTGAAATTAGTGTTGCAATATGGAACATTCGACGCAACTTTCAAATACACGTTTTATTCTTTTTTATGTCCATACCGGGCTAGATAATGATGAGACAAATTGATATAATTGTTTTATTTTGAACATACACCGTCAAACAGAACAGTAATCGCCATAGTACGTTTTTATGGAAGAATATCTGACTAGCAATCTTGCATGCAGAACCATTCAGCATCGATTGGATGGAGAATATGAAAGAAATGGGAATCACTTTAAATATATTCTTGTATTTTTTTTAATTTCTGGTGAGCCCACTCTTGACCTCGATATCACCTCATAGTAAGCGATGAATGACTGGTGACCATGACAT
Organism: Orthosia incerta; assembly: GCA_948252205.1. Lineage (NCBI taxonomy): Eukaryota > Metazoa > Arthropoda > Insecta > Lepidoptera > Noctuidae > Orthosia > Orthosia incerta. Next base: position 27,189,276 of record OX411746.1, read on the forward strand.
CTGGACCCACACTCGCTATCGTAGAGCACCATGAGGCAAGCGATTCCAGACATCATTGTAAAAAATGTAACTTGATTATGGTTAGTCCATTTTGCAATGAATTTTGAAATAATTCGATATTACCCTCTCGTAAACTCACAAAACAAACATGTTGAGAAAGCAAAGCCATTCGCAAATTCAAATCTCTAATGATTTATCACCTAGCCAGGTGTACCACTTGGTCTCAAAATTCGCATGCCAAAAATATTCGCAAGTAACGTCACCAGTTACGCAAAATCAATAAACTTTCTACACATACGTACTTTATTAAAGTATCAACGCCTAACGAGACTCTCCACGCATCTCAAGGTGTAGAAAGTACAACTACCATTATAACTTAGCGTAGACTATGAATTATGACGCAGAAGGTACATTTGACACAGAATATTATAATGTGGTAAAGTTTATAAGTTAAATATTTGTTTCGGGATATTACCATGCATATTTAGTATTCGGTTGAGAGCTAAACCAAAATCAAAAAAGTTGAAAGTTGCAATCATCGAAACTACACATCTGATTTTTATAAAAAAAATCGCAGGTAAAAAGATAAATTGCTGAGTGTCAAAAATATTCAGTTCCTGCGGGATCTCCCCCGAAAAAGCTAGCAAGGTCATGACTGACTCATTGGTTTAGTTGTTAAACGTTACAGCTAAACAGAAGGTCCTAGTTTCGATTCCCGGATCGGGTATTTCTATTAGGATTATCTCATTAACAACCCGGAGTCTGGCAGTCTGATAGCAATGCTCGCCCCCTAAAAAACAAAACGTGAATACGTCCATTACAAGTATGCCTCTCTCTGCCTAAGCTTTCAAAGACAACAGGCGTGATATTATATAAAGAATTTCTAACATTAATTACTACATACAATTAATTTTGATGATTTATCTGATGATACAATACGTGTTACAATTACAAACAGTTCCGCTAAGATGGTTCCTAAGCCTAAGTCGTTTTTAATAACGGTATGTTTTTGTTTTTTTACTCTACATCCACCATACATAATAATGTTAAGTAAGACACTGATTATGATAATATCAAAAAGTTAAATAAAGTTTACGTAATTCACATGCGTTTTTCGCACGTTTAACAGGCTTTTATTAGTAAAGTTAGATCAGCTATTAAACATGCGTTAACTTAAATTCGAATAAACTTTTTTTTAACACGCTAATGACAAATTAAAAAACAAGCCTGCTCGTTATTTGGACGTTAAATAGCACTCTCATTAAAATGCAATTTTATATGTGACATAACTATTTTCAATATGTTATGTGATGATAATAGAGTACTGCATTCCATTTTCAAATAAAAAATACGTTTTATTCAATAAAATGAAGCAACGAACTTTTGGGGAAAATACCAGGGAGTGTGTGCTTTTTCAAATATAAAAACGTTTTTAGTCAATAAAATGAGGCAACAAACATTTAGGAAAAATACCAGAAAATTTGGGGTTTTATCAAATCAAATCTTTTTCTACACTAATACTAAAATACTAATAATATTATGAAGAATTTTTTTGTTTGTTTGTTTATACCGAATAGGCTCCGAAACTACTAGTCAGATTAAAAAAATTCTTGCACCAATAGAAAGCTACATTATTCCTGAGTGACATAGGCTATTTTTTTATCCCGAAAACGGGTACTATGGGGTGGTTACGGAAGCGAGCGGGCAACAGTTAGTAGTCAATAAAATTACCAACGAACAAAAGACCACCCCGGAACCCCTCTGTGAAATGTCTGTTAGGACACATTCCTGGGGAACCCAAAAAAGCATCTCCCCTGAGCCTCACCGTGCACGGCAGCACGTGCCGTGCCACTTTCTTTCCTGGTGTCATTTAGGCACCTTACCTTGTCATTTGTCAGTTCTGCCTTATTGATTAGTCTATGCCTAGAGGCGTCAAGATCGTCCAACGGTACCGACTTCTCGACACAAGGCTTTCGAATATTTTGTTTATATACAAAAGTGAAATTGCATAGTTTACTGTTTATTGAATTTATTTAGTGGAAAGGTAAAGGCTTTGGGTGTGCGAGATGTCTCGCTGATGGGCTGGGTTTGTCAAAGGCGTTTTACTAGTTTTCTACAAAAGAAACAAAATATCTCGAGTGTTTGTTTGGTGTTAAAACACATCCTAGGTTTTAGCAGTGGAATTCCAGGCTTGTAAAAATATAACCTAATTTATGCTTTCTAAATGTAAGTAGATTAAATTTAGGGAGCAGATATGAAAAATGCATTAGAGCTAGAAGAATTTTGATACATTTAGATGAAACAAAATGTATTTACATTAATCATAAGACCCACAATAATGATATGCAAAGACGACTCAGACCATTAAATTTAATTCTTAAATCAATAATGCCTAACTAGCTCGTAGAATACAATACTGATTTTCCCATAGATTCAGTATGTTTTCGCTACGCAGATTTTCCTTAATAACTTTAATAGATGATAAAATCAATTTGGACAAATCGCCTACCTTATAGTTTTACCAAAAATTTATCTATAAATCATGCAATTAAGAAATGAAATCAAAAGATAAAATATTGATAAATGGGTACAATAAAATATAAAAAAATAAACTAAAATTCCTCGATTCAAATTTAATGTCACTGCAGCAAAACTTCAAAAAAATTTATGGTTTATGTCAATGACGGAAAAAAGACCTTTATTATTCGTAAAAATGCAAATCATTTTCGAACGAGGTATAAATTTAATAAAACTTAATCTTTACACACTTACACGGGAACCAATTAATCAAAATTGAAAAAAATATTCAACATTTTTCCTATACTTGTATGCTAATTCTCATATCAATGACCTCAGCTATGGCAAATACATAGGTACATATATTACATAAAATAACACGTTCCGCACCTGCTCTTTTACTATTTCATTATATAAATTCAATATCAATGTCCGGGAAAATCTATAGAGATTTAAATGAGGATAATTTTTATTTTTAGATATTCTATGTCGATTCCTTGACCTTTTTACCCGAATACAAAAAAGGAAGGGTCATGAGTTTGACAGTCTATGTATGTAAGTTCAATTGTAATTGATAAACAACTGATGAGATTTTGATTCATCTTTACAGTTAGTTAATCAAATACGTTTTAATAGCCAATGAAACATAAAAAGTGGAACCAATAATTTTTATTATGTATAATTTAAAATACTTTTCAAGTCTTACAAAAATATTATTTCTGTAGATTAGAAATACGCATACATAGCCCACTCAATTGATTTCGAGGATCATACTAACGTTGTATTAAGTAAATAGTAGATTCGAGAATTACACTGTTTGAATCAGACTCAAGTGCAGTAAAAATATTGGTTTTGAAGATGTTATATTGTTTATATTCTATAAATTCAATTGCCGATGTTGATTAAACCGATGTACCCATTCAGTAAAGTGCTGATTTGAGAGTATAGATGAAGACAGACAAAGCTTTTAACAAGTATTATATTAAAAATTGCATTGTCACGGGAAACAAATGTATGGCAAATTTTCAGATCAATCAAATACCGGGCAGTGGAACATATTTTACATGCAAGCTTTGATTACATACTCACAGACACTGGCACAGACCATGAATTATACATCGCTTGTAAAAAGTAAAATTCATATACTGTGTTTTCAGAACAAAGAAAGAAGCCAAAAATAAATAAAGGCAAAATGAATGAAGTTTAACTAGCGTTCAATACTTCTACTTAGTAAAAAAACTGAGAGAGAGAACCTAAAATTTTATTACCGCAGTTAGCTCTGTAACGGAAGTATACATCAGGAAGCTAAACAACTGATTAAAACTATTAGATTGACTAATTACATAGGAAAAGACCTTGCATTACATTAAAAAAGTGACAGAAAATTTACAGATTTGTCACTTAAAATTCACCTCCAAAATACAACTCGTAATCCAAGCTAACAAAAAATAGAAACCAGAACTTGAAATGTGTTATTAATCTTATCAAATACATAGATAGACTACAACTTAGACTTCCTAATAGACTATGAAGTGGCTAAATAGGTAGGTAGGCTTGGCAGTGTATAAATGCGGAAATACAACACTAATCTGAATTAGACAGGCAACCGAACGAACACTGTAATTATAAACTTTATAAGTAGGCAATTTATTTAAAAGATATACAGACTAAAAGAACATAATTATAGTTACAAACAAGATTGTACAAATAGTTATGTACAATCGGGATCAAAAGGAGGAGGAGCAGAACTCATTGGGCATCAAAAATTCATCCGCATCACTGTCTATGGGAAAAGTGCCTATAATACTGGCAGAATTTGCCATAAATTTCTAAAAACATTACTATGATAAGTAAAAGTAATAGAATTAACACATTGCTGATAACAAAGCTAACAATTGACTGATAAACGATGTGCGAAATGATCGAAGCCTTTATAAGTGTGTGTGCCGTCTCCAGCTTCCCAAATACTGTGTGATCCAAAATACAGGCACCAAAGATTTTGTTGCCTGATTTAGAAACAAAGCTGGATAATGAATTAACATTTTTAAGAAAGAAAGAAAATTTTGCCACACGCACAGGATATTTAGACAAAGATGTAAATATTTGAACTACAAAAATAAAAAAGACCGCGACGCAAAAAAGCATATGCTGTGATATTTAAATAAAATCATACTTTTAAGAAAGAAATCTCAAATATTTGAATGACTGCCTTCACAGTATTTTGCAATTTCTGACTTTTTCTTTATATATTATGTACTTTCTTTCCTTTTTTCTTTCTTAGTTTATCTCATCACAACGGTGAAGTAAAAAATCGTGAGGAAACCGGCATGACTTAGAACCAAAAATTCGAAGACATGTGACAGCTCGTGGCTAAATAATAACATCGGCAAGGGTTGATCTTCAAGGTTAAGCAACGCTTACCGAGGTCGGGCCTAGGATGGGTGACCATCTTTACATAGCGAGTTTCTACCGTACCTTGGAAAGTTAAGCCGTTGGTCCCGGCTGTCATTTGAAGGTCTTTGACAGTCGTTACGGGTAGTCAGAAGCCTGAGATCTGACACCAGTCTTGCTAAGAGGTACCGTGTTACCCAGTTACTGGGTTGTGGAGGTCAGATAGGCAGTCGCTCCATGTAAAACACTGGTACTCAGCTGTATCCGGTTAGACTGGAAGCCGACCCAAACTTAATTGGGATAAGTCGAAGCAGATGATGAGATTATCTTAGATATCGCTGACATCTTGCATGCTCATCAAAACATCGTGAGGGAACCTGGACTTATAGTTAAGGCGCCGATTCCCTTGAGTAGCTGATTTGAAAATAAGAATCACGTCTAAACAGCTAGTCGTAATTTTTTGGAAAAAATATATGTTACATTAGACCATTTTTTTAATAATTTGATCTAAGAAAATTTTCAGTTTTATTCGTATAACATAGTGTAATTAATTTGTAAAGTTATGTCTAAAACAGACAAAAACACAACAATCTCACCAAAACCGCTGGGCGTATTGTAATGAAATTGACACCATCTCAAAGACAATTTAATTATCTACATTTTGATCTGAAGCTTTTTTTTTAAAGTCGTAGAATAATAAGAAAAGTACCAAATACTACTAAATTTTGGGTCGCGCGGGTGTGAAACGAGTGCGCGTTTTGTTCTCTCAAGGTCGTTGGCGTTAGTCGTCGTCTTAATATAGGTGTCAAATCGCCATGTCACCTTGAGCTAGCGTGATGATTAGTGCTCGTGAATTTTGTGTTGGGCTTTTGTCCTGCATTTGGACAGCAACAAGCTGGTATTGTTATTTTATTCAATCTTCCAGCTTCTCAAAATACAGGTGACCTAAAGATATTTAACTAAAGTTCGAGGAAGTAACTGACATAGATTTGATAATACCTCGTCTATAATGCGAACTCTAATAACATAGTAAGATTCTTCAATATAACAATAAGTAATGTGCAATTTCTTAAATCCCGGGATTTAATCGTCATGTTTATGACTCTGGGATTTTAGAGGAGGTATTATCAACTCTATGTTACTAACTTTAGGTAAATATACTCTATTTCAATCTCAGATAATGATTCTTAAATAGTTGAACCGCTAATAGCTGAACCGAAAATTGCTGATACGTGTCCTATTGTCCAGTTTCTTCGAACTCTCACATTCTCATGTGTGAAAAAAACTATCAAAGTTTAGAAAGTGGGTACAAACCCACATAAATATTTTCAAAACGAATAATCAGAAACTATTGTCTGTGTTTTAATTTGAAAGTGAAAAATGCTAATGTCTAATAAATCATACTAGCTGTTGCCCGCGGCTTCGCTCCCGTGGACCACCCCACAAGACCCATTTTCGGGATTAAAAAATAGCCTATGTCACTCAGGAATAATGTAGCTTTCTATTGGTGAAAGAATTTTCAAATCGGCCCAGTAGTTTCGGAGCCTATTCGGTACAAACAAATAAACAAAAAAATCTTTCCTCTTTATAATATTAGTACTGATATATATATATCTTTAAAAATCTCACTTTTATGTTAAATCAATGATATATGATCATCATATTAAAAAGGTTTTTCTTATATGCCAGGTTGCGTTTTAGCCAGTTTTAGCAGTGTCCTGCTACTAGTTTGCACTAGGAAAAATTTATACGCCTTTATTACTATCAGGGGAAAACCTTCAATAGGCGTCTGGGCTTTTGGGAAAAAACCAGGGATTTTGGGATTGTTATCTCACTAAAACCACCCCGGTGATACCATAAGCACATGGAAGGGGTCCCATGACCTCTTAGAAGACCACTCCGTCAAAATTGATCAGCCTAATAAATTTTGTGTTATTACTATGATCGATTAAAAGGGGAACTATTTATTTATTTTTATTTATTTATTTATTGGCCTATCTACAATTGTTACACTAAAAATAACCTTATATCTAATACAAGCAATAATATATACTAAGTGTACAATATGATGCGATAGACACAGCATGCAAAAACAAAATAATAACAGACAGTAATTACAATAATAGTGCTGAAATAACACTCATAAACAGTAAGTCTTTAGAAATCAATACACTCGAAAATATATTTTTTTTATGTAGGTAGATACAAAAAGAAAAGAAAAAAAAACAGTATGGTGATTAATTATTTTTTGTGGACTTGACGCTTGAGTTTTTGAAGTGACGTGCAACAAATATCAATTCCTTCATCGCAATCATTAAGAAGTCTGCAAAGTCTGGGGATGGGGGAGTTGGATCCAGATACAGTTTTGCGGAATGGGGGACGTAATAGTTTGATAGGGTGACGCGGATAGTTGTAGGGTAGGTTGAAATTAAACTTACTTAACAAATGCGGGCAGTCTATTTTACTGTGAAGTATTTTATACAAAAATATTAAATCAATACCCTCTCTTCGTTTTTCAAGTGAAGTCAAGCTAAAATTTTTAAGACGTTTTGCGTAGCTCCGAAGTTTTTTGGCTAATCCCGCAGAATAGGCAAGATGGTTTAAAAACCTTTTCTGTATCCGCTCCAACCTAAGACTATGTGTCGCATAGTGGGGACGCCACGCAACCACGCAGTATTCCAATATGGTACGGACGAGACAGTTGAAAAGGTATAACTATCATGATCATCACGTTTGGATGGATTAATAGAATACCTATGGTAGTCATACTTTTTTTCTTAAAAGCACAAGCAATAGCAACACAGGGAATCCTAGTACGAGGTCTAGGAATTCAATCCACTTGAATGTAATCTTGTCAAAATTTTATTCTTACTCTTCTTAATAGGAATCGGCTGATGTTTTTGAACTCTTCACGTAAGGAGAGTTGCCCGTTCTACTATGCACCAACAATTCCCATTTGTGCATGGCCGAAGTAAAAACATTATAGTTTCTCACTTTGTCTTCTATAAACAATTATAATTATCTCAGCCTTTTCTTGAAGTCCAGTTGTCCAGCCTAGCTATATGAAGAGTCATGTCTGAGTCACAAACGTAAACTTAGATTTTTGCCAAAAAAATACCTTTTAGTACTGAACGGAAGTTTCAATACTTTTGTTTCGTCTTCTGACGTCATTGAGCAGATAATCTTCTTATTCAGTTTGTTTTTGTGACAGCAGCATCCTTCCGTCTGATAACAAGACAAAGCAAAAACTGAACATTTTCCTTATTCAGAACTCTTGGTATTTACCACTATTTGTTAGGAAATAATAAAACCTTTTATGTACCTTCTTCGTATGCGAGTAACCTATTGCGCAGGAGAGGGAAAGGATGAGGTTTAATTTTAAGGTTGCACTAGTCGATCATTCTTCCATACAAACGTAGTCTGGCGATTACTCCATTGTTTTACGATGGACGTTCAAAATAAAAAAAAGTATCAGTTTGTCTCATCGTTATCTAGCCCTGTATGGAAACAAAAAAAATAAAAAAGAATGTATTTGAAAGTTATGAGCGTCGAAAGTTCCATATTTTAATACTAATTTAAACGCAACTTTGGGCGGAAATAAATCCCATAAGAAGAAGTAAAATTGCAAAACAGCCAAAATACAGGGATAGATTAGTAGTTCAACAATGCAATTTTTTTTTTTTTTTGTTATGTGTTTGCTCTTGACTCTAGTCTAGGTCAAAGGTGACAGAGACAGAGTCGACGATGGAGTGAGCTTACCCAGAAGAAGCCTGTTCACTCTAACTTTGAAGAGATTCAGGTTATTTTGGTTGTATACATTTAGTCGTTTTTCATGATATGCTTACTCCCAAAGGTCTGTTTATAAAATTTCGCACGCTCGTTTTCGTCCTAAATCATCATCCATTTCGCAAAAAAATTGCAAAAGTGCTAATTCTTACGCTAACTAGCTTCTTACTCTCATCACAGCATCTATATCTTTCGCACGTGTTGTCGAATGAGATAGCATGCATTTTAACCACGCGCACAAAATAGTTCATGCCGTTAATTAGGGCAACCTTAAATATGAGTAATGGGTGAATTGACAAGTAAAGCAGTAAGCATATGTAACTATAAAAGTACACAGTCAACTGGCTTTCATGCTGTTAAAAAAGAAAAAAGTATATATATTACCAACTGTTACATGTTATAAACAAAACACAAATTAGTTTTTAATATTTTGCGATACTGACTTTAGGGGAATGTCTCTTAAATGTTTAATTATTCTTTAACACAATGGTCTTTCAATGTAAAAAGATTGGTCTCTGAATCTATTACTGAACAGCATCGCGCATATCTTTTTGATTAGACTAGTTTTAGTTCTACAAATCCACTGCTGATTATGGGCCTTCTCCACTAAAACATCTAGTTCTCTGATTTCCTCCTTAATTTTGCTCATACCACCTTGCCTTAACCAAAAATACCTAGAATAGAAATTACACGCCAAGACCTTCACCATTGCAGTCAAACAAAAGTCTCCAAATTGGCACTCCCAAATAACATCAAGACCGTACAACACGCACATTTTCGCCAAACAACTTTGGCATCAATAAACTCTATAAAAAACGAGCTCAAGTCGCAATGTCAGTTTCACTTTCAAGCGACGTCGATGACGTAATCCCAGCTGAGCGGTAAGCTTTCACTGCCGTTGTGCGGAAGCAAGTTCATTCCTACGGTCAAGTGCGATGGTGGTGTAAGCGTTGGTGGTCTTGTACCTTAACCATGAAATGAAGACGGGTGAAATATGAATCTGAGAACTGTTGCAGTGAATATAACAAGTTCTGGTTATGAGGACATGGTAGTGGATTTAGTCTTTTGAGTGCTGCATTCTGAATATGTTGACGAAGCCGCTAAGATCATGGTAGATAAAATCATTGCAATATTGTGTTCTAGAATAGAAAAGAAAAGATTACTTTTTGAGGATCCTTGACTAAAAACATGGATAAGAACTTAGGATGGTGGTATCTGCTGGTAGAAAGTTAACATCGAAAAATTCGTCCGGCGCTTGACCATGAAATACTATTTCTTCTACAGTTTATCAATATTCATGAGCCTAATAAACTTTATCTCAAAGGCTTGTAACTTAACCATTGGCCATGAGAACCACAATCCAATAAGTGGGTTATCGTCCACTTATTCAACTCATTACAAAGCATCTGGCTATGGCATTTGAACTATTACTTAAACATAAGATTATAGATAAAAAATAAATATTAAGACCTTAAAATGTCTAGATTTATTTTATTTACTTTTGATTGACTGGCGTTAACCACCAATACCACCATCTCATCTGATGGTAACCGATGGTGTGTCGAAGACAGAGGACGCTTGCCTAGATGTAAACTATTCAATGTTGTCTTAAAGACCCCTAGGCTGTGGCTAACAGGAATACCACATAATCTGGCCAGCAAAATATAGCCTTACAATCTGGTACCCTAAAGCCTTATGCATTTGAACCATATATGCGTAAGATCTCGTAATTTAAAAAAAAGAAAGCTTGTGATTCAAAGCAATCAATGAACGAGAAATTCCGGTTTGGGCGCATACCTTCGAATTATCAGTTCCGAGTGTGGCTGTTATCAAGAATATATGTAGTCTGCTTTTTGAAAGGAAACAAAAAATAAATTGGAGATCTTCTTTCCATCTAAGTTCATTACAGAAACAGAAAAAATATAACTGACAGATTTATACAGAACTAGCTTCTGCCAGCGGCTTCGTCCGCGTGAAGGTCGAAAATTATCCCGAAGGAACATATTCCCGGGAAAAAAAAATATCATAATGCGCTATTCCTGACTATAATCTATCTCCGTGCCAAATTTCATTCAGATCCGTCCAGCGGTTTGAGCGTGAAGAAGTAACAAACATACATACACACACACTCACAAACTTTCGCTTTTATGATATTATTAGTGTGATTATAGAGTGAAGTTAGACGAATTGTAAGAGCTTTCATCATCATCATCATATCAGCCGAAAGACATCCACTACTGGACATAGGCCTCCCCCAAGCGTCACCACATTGACCGGTCCCGTGCGTCCCGCAAACAGCGGATTCCTGCAACCTTCACCAAGTCATCGGTCCACCTGGTGGAAGGCCTTCCAACGCAACGTCTTCCGGTTCGCGGTCGCCACTCCAGAACCTGTCTGCCCCATCGGCCATCCGTTCTGCGAACAATGTGCCCTGCCCACTGCCACTTAAGTTTGGCAATTCTTCGGGCTATGTCGATAACCCTGGTTCTCTTACGGATCTCAACATTTCTGATTCGATCACGCAAGGAAACGACGAGCATAGCCCTCTCCATTGCCCTTTGAGTGACTGTAAGCTTTCTGATGAGGCCCATTGTAAGCGACCACGTCTCAGAGCCATATGTCATCACTATGTAAGAGCTTTACAAAAATATATTTAAATTCAAAGCTGTCCAAATCGATCGCTCATTAGGTATTTCTTAATATACCTGCGAGATCTACAAAAATATTTACCTAGTATTACAGTATTTCTAAATTCAATAAAATGAGAGCACAACTAGATGCTGTGGAATTGATTCATGAAGACACAGGCACTACGATACAATATGATAACGATGTGACACCTCGTTTTCATAGAAATTATTCTACGGTTAATATAATATTGGTAGAGCAATAGGGTTGTCGCATTTTTTTTCATCGAATACCTTTAAACGAGCAATTCTTGTATATATATATTTATATAAAATCTGAATCTCGGAAACGGCTCCTACGATTTTCATGAAATTTAGTATGCAGGGGGTTTCTGGGGCGATAAATAAATCTAACTAGGTTACATTTTTAGAAAACGTCGTTTTCTATATTGTCACCCGAGCTGAGCTCGATCGCACAGGTACTTTTATCTCATCACGCATTCATACACAAAAAATATTTCTGCATAATCCTCCAACTTATCCATGAATTTATTCCTCAGATGTTACACTTATGCTGGGTGTACTACTTCTCGAAGCTATCGGAGTTCGCAGACACCGTGTTCTTCGTGCTGCGTAAGAAAAAGAGCCAGATCACCTGGCTGCATCTGTACCACCACTCCTTGACTCCGTTCGAGGCGTGGCTGCTTGTGAAGTTCATTGCTGGTAAGTTTACTATTGATTGATGGGTTTGTTTTAATATCTGATAGTAGATTACTATCCGTTCGGATGTTGGCTATTGCATCACTATCAACTCGGATATTGGCTATTACATCACTATCCGCCTGGATCCCAGATACAAAATCATTATAAAAAGTGCCCACTTCTAAACATGCTTCTAAACGTGTCACTTCTAAACATGACTCAATGAACAGTCAAACATGACATTGGCTGACCACAGCTGGGCACAGATTGATTATGATAACGCCAATGCGTAGAAATACAATAAGCGCGGCGGCGGTCCAGCACTATATGAGTCCATAGTTCCGTTTTCTAGCGTCAGTGACCTTTGCTCTCTGCCGGATTTCGGCATCCGGTGATCTGGGGCCCGAGACCAGTTACATTCCTTGTCGCGTGGTCCATCCCAAACATTTGGACATTTAACAATAGTTATCGCTGGTAGAATATCACTTACCAGTCTAGAGTCTCTCTAGTCTTAGCAAAGACAACCAGGCTTGTATTTAATGCGAGCAAATTAAAAAGAAAAGAAATCCCAAACAAACATGAATCACTGTAACAAAGATTTAAATAAAAAAGAATGCGTAAAATAGTTACGAACAAAAAAAGACAGATACAAATTGAAAGTGAAAACATCTGAGGGCCAGTGACCAACAAATAAAGATCAACCATGGCCGTGCCTACTACAACAAATGACTGATAGGAATGGTCATGAGTTGATGAATAGATATTGTCTGTAGGTAAGTGATTTCACCGAAAAGGCCTCTCCTTCTTTCTATGATGAAGCACTGGAAGCACATCATTAGATTTAGTCATGCAGTATGGACATTAGTAGCCAATGACAATAAAAGAAACGAAAACAGCATTTATTTTATTTTCATTGGAATGTCAATGAAAACAGCCCGTAGTATTTGTAAAATTAGCCTAATTTTAAAGTTTGCCTGCTGTTTGCTGATTTTAAATGTTTACTGGCGATTCTTAAGGTTACACTAGTCGACGGCACGAACTATTTTGTGCGCGGGGCTAAAATGCATACACACTTTTGCAAATTTGTAGCGAAATGGATAATGATTTAGGACGAAACCGAGCGCGCGAAATTTTATAAACAGGCCTTTGGGAGTCTGGATATCATGAAAAAACGACTAAACGTGTCTGTTCAAAATAAAATTATTTTCATTGTTAAACTACTAATCTATCCCTGTATAGTGGCAGTTTTGCAATTTTCCGTCTTCTTATGGCATTTAATTGCATCCAAAAATCCGTTAAAATTAGGGTCGAAATGTGGAATTTTCGACGCTCATAACTTTCAACAGGGCTATATCACTTTTTATTTTGAACGTACATTGGTATGGAATAATTTTCGACTAGTGTACCCTTAACTGCTATTCATAGTCACAGTCAAGGTAGGTTACATTTTGATATAACCGAGCACACGCTTGTAACCCATAGTCTTACAAAAACAGCAGTAGTCACCGTAGTGAAATCGGCGTGGAATGTATTTATTCTATGTTCATTTTTCACTATACTGTAATAATATTCACAATACCACTGTCATTAACAGTAGTTGCGCTCAGTGTTGTTAAATATAAATATGAATGGATGGAGAGGGAGGGGACGGCCAATGAAAAGATGGATTGACCGTGTGAGGAGTGATATGAAAGGAAAGGGAGTCAGTGATACCGTGATGGGGGACAGGACGGTTTGGAAGAAGAAAACGTGCTGCACCAAGCCCAAGTAACATGGGACAAGGGCAGGAAGATGATGAGTTATTTTCAGTGTTTCCTTGGCAAAGATTACAGGAAAAGACTCCGCAAAGAATTATCTTGTAGCAATCATTAGAACAATTTTAATGATCGGTGATTGTTTTCTTTATTTATATACTAGCGCTTCCCACGGCTCCACCACCGACATTTTTGTGTTTTCCAAAATTACAAAAAGTTTACAATACAATTTAAAATTTAGATCATTTTTAGGGTTCCGTACACAAAGAGTAAAAACGGGACCCTATTACTAAGACTCTACTGTCCGTCTGTCTGTCTGTCACCAGGCTGTATCTCATGCACCGTGATAGCTAGACAGTTGAAAATCACAGATAATGTATTTCTGTTGCCGCTATATCAATAAATACTAAAAACAGAATAAAATAAATATTAAAGTGGGGCTCCCATACAGCAACCGTGTTTTCTTGCCGTTTTTTGCGATAATGGCACGGAATCCTTCGTGTGCGAGTCCGACTCGCACTTGGCCGGTTTTTAAATTAGATGACTTAGCATTTAAGTGTTTCCGAATAAAAAAAAGCATTTTTTTAAATAAAGTCACTCTGATATTAATATATGAATGAATGCTGTCTGTAAATCTTATTGCCATTTTTGGAGGTAAACTAGTGACCTACTAAAGATTTTTTACGGCAAAAAAGTTATTTGTCATGCATCATGATTCCGCTGTGGATAGGGATAGTGCTATTGCCTGATATGGCTCTGTCTCTCTCGCACATCGGAATGATGATGGTTTTAATATGTCATAGTAGGACCCAATTGGTTCAATATTATCCAACACCCATTCATACCTCGATTGTCTTTTAAACCTTTTTCAGAAGTAAAAATTTTGTGAATTAGTGTCTAAACTAAATACCCCATTTTTCATTTTCTAGGCGGTCATGGAACCTTCTCGAACATCGTGAACAACCTGGTGCATGTCATCATGTACAGCTACTACATGCTGGCGGCGATGGGCCCGCAGTACCAGAAGTTCTTGTGGTGGAAGAAGCACCTCACAACTCTGCAACTAGTAAGTATTGCTAATAAGTATTATATATTTTTTTTATTGTCTATAGGCTTGCGCTTGACCACTATCTCACCTGATGGTAAGCGATGATGTGTTCGACGGTGAGGCACGCTTTTATAGACCTCTATCGACAGGATGGTTCCACAATTGTCCAAAACCAAGAGGAAGGGATGGAAGAAAGGGAAGTCTTTTCCCTGTAGTGGAACAGCAGGCTGAAAATAGGGCTTAAACGACGGAAAGACAGCGAACTAAACTATAAGAAGTATGAATAAAACCGGCTAAGTGCGTGTCGGGCCACGCGCAGTAAGGGTTCCGTAGTTGCACAATAATGCGGACTAACAAGAGGGATTTTTGTTTTTGCATGAAAATTTTAAAGTTGCTCGACTATTACTCGTAAACTTTTACAGCCTACTTAGATGTGCCGTTAGTAGAACGCAACCGGGCCCCTGAATAAAAAATGGTTTTCACCGACCCAGAATATTTTTGAATAGGATATTCAATGATTTCCCACAGCATGAGATACACGAAAAAAACAACATCCCAAAAATATTTTTTATTATTTTATTTTACCACTTTGTCGACGTGATTAATATATAAATCCATGCCAAATTATAGCTTTCTAGTACTAAGAGTCTCTGAGCAAAGCTGTGGACAGACGATCATGGCGAATCAATAAGGGTTCCTTGTTTACTACGGAACCTTAAAAAGGGAGAGAGGTCTTTTTCTAACAATGAGTCTATACCTGATAGGCTAGTTATAATAAAAGTAAAGTAAGCATAGCACTTGTACAATAAGGCAAAATCTTCTTACTGAGAGATTTAAGCTGCAACACTGGCAATTTAAAAAGAAAGAGTTGAGCTAAATTAATGAAAAGTCTCTCAAAAAATACAGTTGAAATTAAAAGGTCAAACGAACTTAACTACATACAACTACTGTATTTCTTTTAGGTGTTTGGGGCAATTGAGTGTTTCATCTAAAAGTAAATTTTCATATCCAAAATGACAAAAGTCCTTCCTCCTTTTCTGACTCTCTTAACAAGTATTTACACTAGAACATCTATTTTCCTTCAATTTCACAACATCACTAGACCCAACACTTAATTCCGACAACTCGACGTACAGACCAACAGTCAGTTATCTAGATAAACCATCGACAAGCACGGTCTACTTAGCGGTTACCTCAACGATTACCGACACGAACAGAACTCTCTTAGAATATTGCACAAACTAACTATTGAGCTATTTAATTATTGCATCGATGAAATTGTCTAATTTGTTTCTATGGGTTTTGACATCGGAACTTGGAAGAATATATCATTAACTCTGTTATTTCATGTGGCCCAGTGGTATCGGCCGCGACTTACAAGTTGTAAGTCGTGGGTTAGAGCCCAGGCAGACGCTTTACTTTGTCACAGATAATATAATACTAGCATACAGATGCCTCATCCCATACAAAGAAAGCGTGCCGAAGTAACTATCGTTTTTCATCTGATTAATCTTGTTATTTTTGTAAGTACATCAATCGCGTTCGATCCCGTTTCAAGGCAATATGGTGTTAACAGCGACTTGCAAGTCAAAGGGTTTACTAGGTTCGTGAATATTTTTTCTTTAAATACAGTGAAAGTTCGTTTTATAGTATTTTTTTGCACGTTTTTACAGTCTTTTTGTACCAAAATGTGTTACAATGCAAATTTAATAATTGGGTAGAATGCCTCAGAAATTTAAAAATGCGCCATCTACTGGCATCAATTTTAAATGGTCCGTTTAAATAATCTTTAAAATGTGAATTAAGAGCACAATATTACATAATTTTGTGCTTAGGAGAGTTGATTAATCAAGAACATACAATTTTTATGTTCAATTCCAGAAAATGTTAATTTTACACACAATTATTATATTCTATTGAATTGTGTGTACATGTCGCGCCATCTAGTGAGATTTATTTAAACCAAATTTTCTTTATGAGCAATAAGACCCCGTGACTTTGTGTAAATTATTTCTTCACCACTGCTCTCAAAAGTGTGAAGGAAAACATCATGAGGAAACCGGCATGTCCTTAAACCAAAAATTCGAAGACATGTGACATCCACCAACCCGCACTGGGCCCGCGTGGTGGATAATGGCCCTATTCCCTCTCACAGAGAGGAGGCCTGTGTCCCAGCAGTGGTAACATTAATAGGCTGATGATGTGATGTGACTCTGTTAGTTCTTATGTTTCACACACAAAGATGATGCAGTGACTACAGAACGCTACCTGTTACGATCCTTATCTAATCCTTTTGCTCCTGTTTAGTTTCTTCATTCGTTTAATTATTTCATTTTTCTACACACTGCTGTGAATTAAATTACTCATAATAATACCGATGGTCTCATTAAGATGAATTTCATGATATATAGTAAACATTATAGCATAAAAGTCATCTTTCTGACGCCATCAGGTGAAAGTTTTCAAACAATATTTTTGGTAACATTCCTTAATAGTTATTTATGCTACAAGTGCGGGAAGTATGTGATTTCCGATGAGTGCTATTTTTATTCACGAGCGAGCGAAGCGATTGAGTGGATTAATCGAGACGAGTCGGAAATCATCTTACGCACGTGTATCATACAACATTTTACTATGCATTGTGCGAGGAAATAAAAAAATGTATCTGAACCAAGCAAGAAATTAATAAAATGGCGCTTATTCAAAGGCGCTCAGCATATCCACAGATTAACTAATAAAAGCTGTCACGTCGTAACGCAAAAAGGCACGAGCAAAATATTCATTCTGCCAAACATATTTAATGAATACTTATTTAAATTTAATTTATTGATCAAAATCTAAATATAGAGTAATAAAAACGCCTTAAATGAAGTATTAGTTTTGTTTTACCTTTTATATGAATGATAATATGTACTTAACTAATTTTTTAAACTTTTCTCAAATAATAAAACTCTATGCGGCGGGCTGACGTTGGAGTTAAAAATTAAAAAAGTACAGGAAAGTAAAAAGCACTAGTAAAAAAAAGTGACACTTTCCGCACAGTTTGGCTGCTTGGAAAACGCTCTTTTCGAGGACATGCATTGTAAAAATATTATTTTACATTATTATGAGTATTAAATAACAATATTTTTAAGGACTTTTACTAAAAATTTTGTTTTAAAACTTTCTTAAACCGATGGCTTCAGAATATGCTAGTAAACATTTTATATGTGAGTGCGTAACTTTTTATAGCAGCCATAAAATGAATTAATGTGCACCCAAATCGACATATTACCGCATTTTTCATTTACTAAAAGTAACTGATAATGATATATTATTATGTATTTATATCACGGATTATGAAATAAGTAGGTATCTTGTTGACCTACTAAAATAAAATCTTGATTGCATATAACACATAATTGGTAGTTATTAGGCATATCCACATTATACAAAATTAATGCACGGTGGGCTTCCCAGAGCTTACACCAGAGGTAGCCACATCCTCACACGAAAACGAAAAAGACAAAATTAATTCAATTTAAATGACTTAAAAAAAAACAGTCAAAAACTTTATGGCCTGTAATTTTACATAGTTACCTAATCAAACAAGGAATTAAAATTGTTAACAAGAACGTCCGTATCTACGAGTTTAACTTAAAAAATTTGACTAAGAATAAGTTGGTGAAGGTTCTTAGTCCTTTCTTGCTGGCAAACGGATTAACAAAATATTAAGAAACTCCAAAATACCAGCTCCATAAAACCAATACATTGTATGTCTGATCAAAAGAATAATGTAATAAGTCAAAAATCATAACCCGTCATGTCTTTGCCGTAGTCGGGTAAAAAGTATGTTAGTCTCATTAAATCCAATAATACAGTAAAGGTACTACCGCGAATACTTCCGTCACCAACGTGGAACCACCAATAAGGATAGCTCGCCTCGCCTAACATTCCTTGAGTCGGAGCTGCTCTTGCGCAAACGGGTAGGATTGACCGCACACGGTTAGTTAGAATAAAATACACATTATGTTCGTTTCTTACAAACTTGCATATATTATTATGATTTGATTTAATACATTTTTACACAAGACATTTTTTAATAATTTGAGTATATGCCATGACATTCTAGTTTTAATAGTGTGATATAAATTTAGTTACTTATTTTGATTTGTATCATATTATTAATATTTGCATGCCATTATCTAAGGCAAACATGAGGGGCTGTAATCTTTATATTTTTTTAACATACCTTACATATTGACAATTATTTGTTGTGTGTACTGGGGGGTGACCATAAGCTCTTAGAGCGGTTACAATTTGAGATCGAATAAGGGACAGATGCATATGACTTGTATACATCTGTCACTTACTCGATCTCAAATTGATACCGCTCTAAGAGCTTATGGTCACCCCCCTGTACTCATGTTGAGCAAATAAATGATTAATTACTTCAAGAGATTTAAAAAAATTAGAGCACGCGATTTATGATCGATGGATTTTTTTTATTTTCATAAGGCTATCGATAAGCCAGATTTTCCTGCAACTAATAACAATTCCCTATATCAAATATCAACAAACAAAAGCCCCAAAAAAGATAACAGTTTTAAAAATTAACTTCAGCAAGGATTTAGAAACGAATTCTAAATAATATCACAAATTCTTTGGTAATTTGCAAATATTGAACAAAGCTTCTTTCAGCAGTTAATTCGACAAAGAAGAGAGAGAGAGCTGTAAGGACTATTTGCTCGTGCCATATCATAACTATCAATATATTAATCATATTCTTCAATCAAAATGGTACCTAGTTATTTGGACACAGATAGAAATATACATAAATCTATGACCATTTCAAGTCATAGGTATATGTATATTCTATTTCCACAAGCGCAGTCCTAGTCGTGCGGGGGCAACATTTAGCCACAGTTGCAACACTCGCCAGCGGAACGCGTATCCTTTCTCCGTTAGCAAACAGCAAACACACGTTCTATAAAATGTTTTACACTTAAATTAACGTGGGTACTTGAACTGCCGGTTGTCTGGATTAAGTGTTTAATAAAATCTTTCGGACTTGGATCATTGATTGAATGCCGGAATTATAAACATAATATCGTAAGTTATACAAAGGGGTATTGAAGTTGCTTCCTCACTATCATTACCAGGCATCTTGTTAGTTAGTTGAGGTAGATACATGCAGACTTAATAACAATAATACCACCCTGACACTAAACCACTGCAGGGCAAAGGCCTCTTCTCATACTGAGAAGGCACGAGCATTGATCACCAGGCTTGCTCGATGGAGGTTAGCGATGTCAAACTTATATTAACTACAAGTCCAGGTTTCCTCACGATGTTTTACTTCACCGCTGTCAGCGATGTCCAAGATAAATTTAAATTTGATTAGATAAATTTCAAATAAAAATTTTGCAACATTCAACATTCTCTTCCCATTTTATTTGTCGTTGGCGCAATATTTCTTCTTCCATTACCACATTATAAAAGTGTTTTATTATTGGCCACCATCATCATTATCCGAAGCCTAAATACTGATCATTTCCGGGTATAAATAACCCTATTCAATATATTTTAGTCTGAGCCAAGGTTATCAAAGGTAGACAAAGAGACATTCTATTAGTTAAACTATTGTCGAAAATATTCGGGATCAACCACGTTTTGGACATTTAGACAATCGATGTCGCTGTTTTATAATCGCTTTGTTTTAAGCTTGCGTGATGGTTGCTAAATTCCTTATTCTTCTGCTAATTTTCGACTGCAGCCTTCGTGGTTGGATTATTGAGTTGTTGACCAGTGTCACGATTGATAGTATTAATATTTATATGGTAATAAATATTCATTAACCAACGACCGTCAACCTTATATCAAGTTGGTAACGAAATAGTTAAGCTGTTAAAATATGAATTAACATAGCAGATTTACATTATTGATGGCAATATATTTTCCTCTCACTACAATATTCTTGCTTATGCTCATCATGGATTTATCACAAAAAGTAATTTGCAATAAAAAAAATAATAACACCTTTGGCGTTACATTGAATTTTACGTACGATTTGTAGTCATACAATTTGTAATGGTTTTAAGTTTTCACTGATTCCAATTTCTTTATTCAAACCCCCAAATTATGCTGATTGCGAAACGGAAAGACATTTGGCATCATCATTTTCTTGGAAGCCCTTAATACGAAATTTGTTCTTACATCAATCCGCTTGTGAATCATGGAATCATTCGAGATTTTAACAGAGAAAGTTCGAGAACTTTCTCCATTCTTTTAATCTAATTAAAGCCCTGTTTTTGTATACTATAGTTAATTTAATAAGTCTATTAACATAGGTAATTATTCGCTCTAGGGTGCTACTGGACTAGTAAGGCCAAGACCGTGACGATAATACGGCTGGCATTTGGCTTTTCTTAAAATAGTAGTAGTAGTGTAGTCTCTAGCAAATTTACTTCAGTAAAGCTAGTGGAAGAAAGGGAAAACAATGGTTTAATTATCACAAAAATGATAAAGAATTAAAGTACTTCTTAATCAAAATGTAACGGACTACCAATAAAAATAGCCATACAATAAACTTATGGGTGAACTATTTATTAAAACCTCAGCTTTAAAGGAACAGACACTCACATAATACCCTGTAGTTAAACTTTGAATACTGTTGATACATGTAAAAATACTTTACTATTCGTATGAACACTCAAAACATTGTATCTTATTTCCAGGTCCAATTCTTCATGGTGCTCTTCCATTCGATTAGCGCCTTGGTCTATGACTGTGGATATCCCAAGTAAGTACTTGTCAACATAATCTTTTAATTGATATTTTGTGTGTTGGCTTACTGTCTCTTGTTTCATCTAACTCATAGATCTACATACTGCAATTGAGCAGGAATAATAAACTGACAAGGGTTTATTAGTTAAAATTTAGATCAAGAAATGAAAATCTTCCAGAATGTAACAGCATAAGTTAAAATTGCTAATGCTTAATCCTAAAGCCCTAACAGTTATTACTGTATTAGTAACTAGCTACGCTACAATGAATTGTGCGCAATCAACAGGAATGGTGGACTCATATCTGTTTCATTCCATCACCATACCTTCTGATTTAGTCATCTAAGTGCATGTCGGTAACTTAGATGATCATATAGTGTTTTTGCTAGACATGTTTTTGATGTTTCAAATCATGTTGCACGAAGTGCATTAGGAAATGTACTCGGATTTAGAAATACACGGCAATGTTTGGATGCCCTATGATTCTACCATTACAGAACAATATGTCCTCAATCGAATTTAGATCAAATGGCTTTGTTTCTTCTATCAGAGCATTATAATTTACTGCCATCAATATTCACCATATCTGTACTTAAAACGTCTTACATGCTAATTTTTGTTTCAGATTTATCGCCGCTGGTTTGATCCTGCATTCAACCATCTTCATCGTTCTGTTCATGAACTTCTACTTGCAAGCTTACAAAGATAAGCCAAAGAAGAGGGCTTTACAAGTACCCGCCAACAATAACAACAATGATGAAACTCATAAGACCAATGGAATGATCAAGAGTGAGACTAACGGACATATCAAGAATGGTGATCTCAATGGATACTATAAAAATGGTGATCTCAATGGACACCTTAAGAATGGAGATCTCAATGGACATCTGAGAAACGGTGACATGAATGGACACCTTAGAAATGGTGATTTAAACGGTCATATCAAAAATGGAAACCTTAATGGATATGCTAAAAACGGGGACCTAAACGGTTTTCTAAGACATGAAGCTAATGGTCATGTGATAACCAACGGCCATTTACAAAATGGCTACACGAACGGTCAAGTGATACATGACATAACAGATAAAGAAAAAGTGCAATAGCCTACAATTTATTGTTAGGTTAGATTGTATACTTTTTATTAAATTCCATTTGTATAGAGAGTTGGAGGTACTTGAGTTTTTGTTAGTCCCTTCTTACTTATTGGAGAAAAAATGAATTAGATGTCTGTAGAAAGTAGGTATAATTTCTATGAGTTAGCGCGGCGTGAAGCTTTCAACCAAGTGAATCAACGTCACGTTTTACGTTATTATAATGTGGTCGACACTGTCATTTTTGCGAATTTATTGATGATAGATAATAATTACTTAAAACGGAGCGTGCAATGGCTGGTAGTTGTCACGAAGGCAAATCTTTTGAAAATTGACATTGAAATACAACTAAATCATCTTTCAATAAAGACTCCACTACACTCCTGAGCTCTATACAAATATTGTACAGTTAGAACCAGTGTATAAACAATTATTTCATGTGAGCTATACATAACTCTAATACGGTGCGTCTAAATTTAAAATATATCATTTTATGTAAATATTTTTTGGCAACGATTGTCCTGATTTCGAAAATTGTTAAACAATTTTCTTTTTCTCCTTCCTATTAACAGTTTAACGTTAAAACTACCTCATGAGTGGACTTATACATATTTACTTATAAGATTTTAGCCTTGAATTTGCTAAAATATAATCCGCATAATGAGGCCAGTGCTGCTCAAATAATATTAAATTTTATACTTTTTATCTTTTTACGAAATTTATGCTCACTAAAAATACTTTATACTAAAAGACTTGCCTTAATAAGGCATTAGTTTCAGTACTTCCGTCCATACTAAGCTTTATTTAGTTATAAGTAACAATAGCTGTAAATAAAGTTTTAAATTATTTTTTGTTTATGAAAGTACAAGTAAACTTTTTTTAAGTACGCGTGCTTTTCAAAAGTTCATAAAATATAAAGTCATTTTTTTATTTTCTCGATGATTGTTTTGTTTTTATTGCAAAAAATTGTAAAATCAAGTACAGTGATTGCTAAAATAAGTATTATAAAAAATGTAAATATAATTAAATTGATTGAGATTAATTACAATAACAATTTATGCGTGATGGGAGTGATTTTTGAATATTTTTACAAAATAATAACTAATGTTTATTATATTTTTGTATATTATGATTCTCGGTGGGTGAATGGGAGGAAACTCCCTAAAAAATGTATTTTATGTAATTGCTAAATAAACTAAGAAAACCAGTCAGTTTTAGCGAAATTTTAATGATTATATAAATAGGTGTTTTATACATACATAGACTTAATTATTATAAGTGATATGTGGTAAAACTTGTATACCCTTTTACACGATAAGTTTCAAAAATAAAATCTTTGAAATTACATATTTTTACTTATTCCATTACCTATAAAATAAACTTGTGCTTCTGTCCTGTTTTCGATATATAATTACCAAAATTAAGCATATTCTTACGGCGTATACATTCGCCAATGACCTTGACCATCTGAGCCGAGCCGCCGAGCTAAACTCACGGAATCAACCGATTCTGGCAAATTCCCATTCTTAGGATCAAATACTTAGCACGCCAATACGAAGATCAAACAATATGCTCTAATGCAAAGATGCGCCTATCTCGGCACCTTTTTTTGCCCCCGATTCTAAAAGACGACGACGGATGTTAGACTGACTTTTACCCAACTATGAAGGAACCAAAAGTTGGGTTATGATTTTAACCGGTTTGTACAAATGTTAATCAGTTACTTCCTCATAACTTCTAAACTACGTATCATAATTTGATGAATGAGGTATCGTTAGAAGTGTCTTTAAATATAATCCTCATAATGAGGCCAAAATAAATAATGTATGTAACGTCACAATAAATTAAATATTCAGTAACTGGGTGCCCAGCTCTGCTCGGGTGAAAAAAGAGAAAACGACGTTTTCTAAAAATGAAACCTAGCTAAATCTATTTATCGCCCCCGAAACCTCCTGCATACAAAATTTCATGAAAATCGTATATTTCAATATAATCGTATATATATATAATTTACACATAATTTAATAAATTATAAGTAAATTACATTTTTAATAAATAAATATATAATTTAATTATACAAGAATTGCTCGTTTAAAGGTATTAGATTATCACGGCTATTCTCTAAGAATATTATATTGTTTCATACTTTTCGGAGTGCGATTTTACTACAGTTGTTGGGGTGTTATAAGTTTGACGTGTGTATATGACACAGCTGTGTATCTGTGTGTCTGTCTGTGGCATCATAGCTCCATAACGGATAAACCGATTTTGATTTAGTTTTTTTTGTTTGAAACAAACTACATTTTTATTTGGTGACTTTGTCGAGAGTGTTCTTAGCTATGCTTGATTAAAATCGGTTTAGCCGTTCAAAATATATCCGCATTTTACTCTTTGAATCTGGGTCTGTTTGTCTGTTTATTTGTGCACGCATCAGGTAAAATGTACGAAACCAATTTAGATTACTTTTATTCATAATAATTGTGCGTAACTTGAAGAATTACTTAGTTTTTGTTTCATCGCAATCGGTTCACTCTATCAAAAGTAAGATGAATTTAAATTGTTCAAGAAGTAAAACTATCACAACACAAGCAATTCAGATACTCAGTTGAACTCGATATTCGATAGATGGCGTTGTGCATTTGAAGTCATTTTCTGAATGGCGGTGTTAAGATTCTCCACGAAAGAATGAAGATCCCAAAAAAAAATTTTTTTTGGTAGGTAAGTAGGGTAGGCAGAACGGTAAGAAAGGTAGGTTAGGTAGTCAGTAAACGGGAGCGAAGGCGCGGGCACAGCTAGTCTATACTATATATCTATACTTTTCTATACTTTATTATTATTATAATTAATTATCTATACTAATATTATTAAGTTGAAGAGTTTGTTTGTTTGTTTGAACGCGCTAATCTCAGGAACTACTGGTTGGAATTGAAAAATTATTTTTGTGTTGGATAGTCCATTTCTCGAGAAAGGTTGTAGGCTATATAACGTCACGCTACAACCAATAGGAGCCGAGCATAAATAAAAAATGTTGCAAAAACGGGCAAAAACATTCCTTTTTGAGAGCTTTTGTTGCGTGCGCTGCGTAAACGGTTTAAGTTACGCATGATGGAATTGTTCTTCTTTAAAAGTTCTAAAAAAAGTCCGCGACAGCATATGTCTATCTTTTAAGATTGACTCACAATAGCAGCTTTTATGTTCTAAATTTGAATTAGATCGCCGCCGCCGGTAGAAACAAAAGTTTACAGGTTACATTCGTATAGTAGTAAGGGTAGGTAGGGTAGGGTAGGTAGGGTAGGGTAGGGTAGGGTAGGTAGGGTAGGGTAGATAGGGTAGGGTAGGTAAGGTAGGGTATGGTAGGTAGAGTAGAGTAGGTAGGGTAGATATTAGTTATGGGAAATAAAAAAATTGGGTAGGTAGGTAGGAGGTAGGTAGGTAGGTAGCCAGTTGACGGGAGCGAAGCCGCGGGGGTCAGCTAGTATATAATAATATTATATAACTGAAGAGTTTGTTTGTTTGAACGCGCTAAACTCAGGAACTATTGGTTGGAATAGAAAAATTATTTCTGTGTTGGATAGTCCATTTATCGAGGAAGGTTATAAGCTATATAACATCAAGCTACGACCAATATGAGCGGAGCATAAATGAAAAATATTTTGAGAGCTTCCGTTGCGTGCGCTGCGTAAACGGTTTAAGTTACACAAATATCATGTTCAAATTTGTTCATTTGCGAAGGAGTTTCATCAACATCTATACTAATATTATAAAGCTGAAGAGTTTCTATGCTTGTAGGGTAGGTAGGTTAGGTAAATAGATAGCCAGTTGACGGGAACGAAGCCGCGGTGGTCAGCTAGTATTTAGATTAAGTGAAAGAAAATAGTTTAAATTAAAACCGACTTACGTAGAGACAGAGCAGGGGGGTGACCATAAGCTCTTAGAGCGGTATCAATTTGAGATCGAGTAAGTGACAGATGTATACACGTCTGATACATCTGTCCCTTATTCCATTTCAAATTGATACCGCTCTAAGAGCGTATGGTCACCCCCTAGATATTTAAGATTATAACTTCATTAAAAAATAAACTTTATTTCCTTTATTTGATTCATCATATTGTTTTTTTTGTTCATTATTTCCTTTATATGTCGTGGTGGCCCAGTGGCTAAGACCTCGCCTCTCGTGCTTTAGGTCATGGGTTCGAATCCGAGCAAGTACCAATAAGACTTCTTAATTCATATGTACTTTCTAAGTTTATCTTGGACATCACAGGCAACGATAAAGGTAAACATCGTGAGGAAACCTGGAGTAGTGAGTTTATTATAAGATTGTGCACCATTGGTGTAATTGCTGCAAGGCGATGCAGTGCGAGTATGAACGAATAAATAAATAATCATCAATTCAGCCGAAAGACGTCCACTGCTGGACATAGGCTTCCCCCAAGCGTCGTCATATTGACCGGTCCCGTGCGTCTCTCATCCAGCAGATCCCCGCAACCTTCACCCGGTCATCGGTCCACCTAGTGGGAGGCCTTCCAACGCAACGTCTTCCGGTTCGCGGTCACCACTACAGAATTTTTCCGCCCCATCGGCCATCCGTTCTGCGCGCAATGTGGAAACATTGACGTTGATGCCTACCCCTCTCCAGTCCAGAACCTTGAAGACATCCGCCAGTGCAGCGGTAAACAGTTTGGGAGATATGACGTCTCCCGGTCTCACACCTCGCTGCAGAAGGATGGGTGCCGAGGTTTGATCGTGAAATCGAACTGACATGGTGGCGTTTTTGTACAAACACTTCATCACTTCGATGTACCGGTATTCGATTTGGCTCCGTTGGAGAGACTGTAGTACAGCCCAAGTCCCAATCTAATCGAAGGCTTTGTCATAGTCTACAAACGCTAAGCAGAGAGGCAGGTTGTACTCTTCAGAATAGATATATATATATATGACGCCTCAAGGGTGGCCGATCGATGCAAACCATGGGGAAATCAGGATGTATTCCCTTAGGTTAAGACATACACGACCACTGACCTGCCCAGGTCGGTGGGTACAATCGTGAAAATGAAATCACACAAATTATTCGATACACTGGGTTTATTCAAATAGTCACAACTCACAGTTACAATCTTGCTTACTAATATTACGGATCGACAGAGATTCTAAGACGTCTCAGTTTTTAGGCGGTCAGTACCCAACTACCAAATCTGCGGTCCCCACCACGCAAGCGGTTACAAAAAGCGCCCCAATGCGAAGTTGTTCTTGATTTGCCGCCAGGGACGTGCTTGTGATTTGTTTTGACGTCCATACTATTGACTTAACCCGACATATATATGGTGAAATCCAAAACAGAATGCCCATGACTCAGAGGGAGAGCAGGTACGCCGAGCAAATTATGGTTGAAGATTAAAAAGAAAACGGAATGCCTGTCTCTCGGAAGGGGTGCAAGGCAGCCAGTCAAAACCGTTAGAAGAAGTTAAAAGTTATTCAGTTATTTTTCGCTTTGTAGTGTTTTGTTTTGGAAGACGGTTTAGTTTTTTTGTTAAAAGGTTTTTTTTTATCTTATATTACCATGAAAACCATTTATAGCTAGACGGCTTCTCATAACTATTCCAACAAGCCTAAATACTACTTGGATACATTATTTTATTACGGCGTTCTGGTGCCTATACCTTCCGGCTTCGTCACCAGATTAGTTCGATGGAACCAATTTCATAAGAACCATTTATAAAAATTTGCTTCATCACAGTCATTTAACTATTCGGGATATCTTCCCAAAACATATTTAACATTGAGAAGTTCCAGTGGCCAACTGTGGTATTCTTCATCAGTTCTATTTCTTCATTATCACTTACCATCAGGTGAGATAGTGGTCAAGCGCGATCATATGGTGGTTTGATCATTCTTTCTGAATGCAAATGCTTGCCATGTTGTTGAAAGTACCAAAATGCCTATAAAATTTGAGGAATTTTCTCGATTTCCATGGGATCCCCTCATCAAAGATCCCTAGAGTATACCCTTTCAAACAAAAAAGAATGTTTAAGGTAGATTCATAATTGACGGAGTAATCGGTGAACATACACAAAAAAAGATCCAGTCGAAAATAGAACCTCCTCCTTTTTGTAAAGTGGTTATAAATACTTTAACTGAATAAAACCCACCCGTGTTCCTTCAGTTGCTTGTGCCAGGGCCGCGGTAACTCTCTTTCGCGAGTACACACTCCATAGAGATAGACGCAACTTATAAATATTCCTACTGGGGAACCTAAAATAACATTCCGAAGAATATTATGTCCATACAGTTTACACATTACAGCATGGCATAACACGGCCCCTATTATTCCCAATACTTAAGGAGCTATAATTAACGGTACACTAGTCGACGGCACGAACTATTTTGTGCGCGGGGTTAAAATGCATTTTATGTCAACCGACAACACGTGCCGAAGAGATAGATGCTGTGATGAGCAGTAGGAAGCTAGTTCGCGTACGAATACACACTTTTGCAAATTTGTAGCGAAATGGATAATGATTTAGGACGAAACCGAGCGTGCGAAATTTTATATACAGACCTTTGACAGTCTAGATATCATGAAAAAACGACTAAATCTATCTGTTCAAAATAAAATTATTTGCATTGTTGAACTACTAATATATCCCTGTATGGAGGCCGTTTTGCAATTTTCCGTCTTTTTATGGTATTTATTTGCGCCCAAAAATACGTTAAAATTAGTGCCGAAATGCGGAACTTTCGACGCTCATAACTTTAAAATATTTTCTTTTTTTACTTTTTTGCTTCCATACGGGGCTAGATAATGATGAGACAAATTGATATCACTTTTTATTTTGAACGTGCATCAAACAGTGGAATAATCCCTAGACTATGTTTGTATGGAAGAATTTTCGACTAGTGTAACCTTAAGGGTACACTAGTCGACGGCACGAACTATTTTGTGCGCGGGGTTAAAATGCATTTTATATCAACCGACAACACGTGCGGAAGAGATAGATGCTGTGATGAGCAGTAGCAAGGGTCCGCTTGGTGGATTAAGGCCCATTACCTTTCTCACTGAGAGGTGGCCTGTGTCCCAGGCAAGTCGGCCCATTTAAAAGCTGATGAAGATAATGATTACTGAACAGCTTTTATGACTTTACTATCCCTAAACTCTCTAGTTACGCGTCCGAGGTCATCTCTTGTGCAAAGACACATACGTACTACAAATTTACTGCTGTAAGAGACATCTGACGACTTAACTTAGAAACAGCTACGTGCAAAGTTAACCCACTGAACGCTGCAGTAATCTAAGTCTTATGCTACGCTACGGTTTCAACCAAGTTGTACGCTCAGTTTCGCTGCGTTTTGTGAGTAGTTTAGTGTTAGATATAGATGTCGCTACTGGTACGGTAACTTTTTTCTTTCTCTTGGTGTAACGGTTCGGATTATTGTTGTGCTGTTGTGATTACTATTGTTACGGTTTCAAGAAGAATTGTAAATTGTATGATAAGAGTTCCTGCAAAATATAAGTAGTAATTTGTGGGGATTTTTAAGTTGACTGGTTCTGTATTATTGTTTTAGGTACCTTACGTATTTCAGCCTGAATTACCGGTACTTTGGAAAATAAAAAGGATTAATATTTGCCGACCTTACAAGTTGTAGGTCGTGGGTTCGAGCCCAGGCAGGCGCTTTACTTTGTGTTAATTATTTCATCACCACTGCTCACAAAACGGTGAAGGAAAACATCGTGAGGAAACTGGCATGTCCCAGAACCAAAAATTCGAAGACATGTGACATCCACCAACCCACATTGGGCCCGCGTGGTGGATAACGGCCCATTTCCTCTCACAGAAAGGAGGCCTGTGTCCCAGCAATAGGAACAAATAATAGGCTGATGATGTGATTTGCCGACTATAAGTAGAGAGAGCATTTTGCGGTTGCAGTCTGTAAGAAATAACTCTATATATAAAAAAAAAATACTTTAAAGTAATGGTTACTTAAATTATTTACAACAGCATTTTTAATCGCCCGAAAAAAGAATAATTTCGCTTAAAATAACAAAACACACATTACCTTTAATGGCCAATTGATAGAATTAATTGCAAAGAAAATCGAGCTTTTAAAATTTAACGGTGTGTCGATAACAACTTGGACCCTCGCTAAACCTTAATTATAGCCCTGCAAAATGTCAATAAACCTGACATTGGGACATTTTTTCTTCCCCTTTCTAATTTGTTAGCCCTAAAATCGTAACCCTACTCAACCACTATAACCCGACCTTTAATAGCCAACATACTTTTACGCTAAATAGATCTTTACACGCTGGTAATGTAACGTGTATTGAGAAGGGTAGATACGGGGTTGAGACACGCACTACTCTGTCACCTTTTGTAAATGATGGAGGGAGAGAGACAGAAATAGCTCTTTCCTTGTTTTTCAACGTTACGTTTCACGGAGCTAGAGGGTTGTTTTGACGTTTGAGTTCTAAAAATAAATGTATAGTTCTAAAAATAATGTTAAGTACTTAAACACAAAAAAGCTTTTATAGATTAAAAAAAAATAGCAGTAGTGTTCTCAAACTATTAATAGTCTTATAATTAATTCAATTCTGCTTTACTTCTATTGCTGAAAAAAATATTCTACATAAAAGATACAAAGACATTAAATAACATTAGGTTTAATTCTAATAAAAAATAAACACGAGTGACAATTTCACACAATTTTCAATAGGTAATTACTAAAAGCGATCAAAAAACAAAAAGTAAATAAAAAAATAAGTAAGTAAAACTGACATAAACTAAGTGATATTATCAATTTGAAGTCGGTTATTTGTTACGTTTTGAATTTATCACACGATCCTTGTAAATTAACTAATATACGTTTTGCCCGAACACAATAATAGCTATGCTAACGTTAGCAAAAATATGAAGACCTAGAAATATGAAGACATCCTGAAACATTTATTTTGTCATAAGCGCTCTACTATAGCGAAGCTTTCAACCAAGCAATCAATATATCCCGTAAAACGGAACGCCAGTTCGCCGGCCGGGACGAAAACCCTAGCCAGGGGTAGAATAGGTACCTTAACTTAGTCGAGTGCGCGTTGTTGCCGCGCACGCACGCGCGCCGCGTCCCCGTTCCCCTCACACACACAACAAAAAACCACAAAACCTTAACAATCAACCCAACGTGAATAACAATAGTGATATAGTGTAACAATAAGTGTTATTTGTTAACAATCAAAGTGATAACAAACAGTGACTCAGTGGAAATCGCAACAGAACATCACTCAGCGTCCAACCATAATGATATAAAACATTTTCTACGATAAATCGCTTGTTTCTGTGTTTTAATCGGTAATGTGCCGTCTTTGAGGATTGCTTACGTTATATATTAATGTATTATGTTCACCGACCGCAGTGTAGGGGTGGAAATCTATGGAATATGCTAATAAGTTGGTTTCTTTTAACCCGCGCACAAAAAGCTCTGCACTAGACACTGCAGTGCGATTTGTGTTGCAAATTTACCAGAATTTATATCTTTTCCGTCTGTACATACTATTTTATCTATTTTCATTAACAAACTCGGCGTTTTGTACTGTTTCTGTGACTTATTTACGGAGGCTACTAAACCGATTTTGGATTTTTTGTATCGCACTCTGTTATGATTAAACCTAAATTGTTACAACTGTGTTCCAATTAATTGCTACGTCCAATTTCGAAACAAAATCGACAGAGTAGCCGAATTCGCAGTGACAAATTCGATTACAAACAATTTTCACTTCATAATAGGAACGGGTAGTGTCATTTCCTTTGTGCCAATAGTCTATTTGCTCTAATTTCCTGCTTTGCTAGTTATTAAAGTGTCTGCATCAGATCTAGGTTTAGATTTGTCGAGCTCTACCGGTCTATTAGATTCGATTGATTCGTACTTCAATTTGAAATTCAAATCAATCGGTTATTTGTTTTGCTTCCATAAATTGATTGTCTTTTAGTAAACACGCCGTGATTTTTCTAAAAGGCGGTGAATAACTTTTCTGTTTTAATGGAATTGATCAATAGAGCTGTAACATCCATAGCTGACAGAATTAAATGCGAGGTTACTTGAGTTTTTTGCCGTAAGGGTAGCAATTTTATTCAGATGACGTCACACAAAAGGCTATGAAGCAAAAAGCCGGTACCGTTGGTTAAATATTTGACTAGCATGGACATTATGTAGATTCGAGACGTAAGTCTTTGTATAATAAAGAAGACACATTACTGCTAACAATATACATTACTGTTGTAGTGGAAATAAAAGCTACAGTCCTAAAACAATGACTACTTATCTACTTTAGATAACGGACTAAGAATAAAGACTATATACAGCTCACTATGCTCCTTATAGTTATAACTTTGTTCGTACTAAAAACCACAACTTGTTTTTGGCATAAAATAGATTGAAAAGATTGCATTCGATATAAAACAATCTTACAATGTTCCGGTACACGAGCATGAACCTTGAAATCCTATATTCAATTACAAGGAGTTACTTATAAAAAAGGACTCTGGGCTTTCATTATGCCTCATAGTAAATGATTATGTCTAGCAGAAAGAATGAAAAAGTATTTATAGCAACATAAACTGAAATTCCAATAAATTAGCTACATTAAAACTAAAATTCTTAACGATAACGTAAGTAGTACTAAAGTAGTGTTAGTAAAGACAAAGCTGTAGACATCTTTTGGCAGAAATGACGATGCAAAGTATATCACAATACTTTTCATCATTATGCCATGTCACATAAGAACAAAACAATTACTGTTATAAAAGATAAATAAAGATAATAAAGCTAACTACATGAAAATAAAGAAAGAAAATCAAAATTCCGTTGAAGCCATTATATACTCCGTGACCTAGACCTCAGCAGTAAAACCAAATCGATATGAAATTGATAACCAAGTGGAATCCGAACAGTTCTTTAAATCGGAATTCAGAAATTTTTCAATATAACATACGGAATTTAACGACGTTTTACGTATTAGAAGAGTAGTCGTAATATAAATGACTACGAATAGTTTTCCTACAATTGTTAGGGTTTTTATTAGAAACAGCCAAATGATTTTAATGTAAAAGCTAGCACCGTAATAGGACGATAAAATCGCTTTTGAGATATTGTAGTAAAATAATGTATTAGATTCAAAAAAGAATTTAGAAAAAGAAAAAAAGGACAGTTCTTTCTTCTTCATGTAACTTAATTTTCATCTAGTTTAGTACTAACTATCCAAAGTCACAATGAAATCTTCCAATAAAATCATAAAAAAACAGCAAACCATCTCAGCATCTTTGCATTTCTATAGGTTTTTACTTGCAAAAGATATTATACAAATCGGTTTCTTTTCTTCTTAACGTAAGGCCAGTCTATTGTTGTCATGACAATCTCTGTGAAATAATTATTTGCAAGTTTTATAGACAATTCGATATTTTGTCTAGGTTTGTGAGGGCTTTCACAAGGACTCGTGCTAAATTCACAAACGACCCGTTTTATACAACATCGTTTCTTGTTAATTCCATTTATAGTTTACATTGTTTCTGAACACACATTTTTGCATATTCTTACTGCGGGTTTATCAACAACCTAAGCAACCACGTATTAGTCCACGACCGACATAGGTGTACTTATGTAGCCCTAACAATAACTACTATCCTCCTTCCTATTATTATACAGCTATTACTGTAACCTTTGTGTAGAACGGCTTTGTTATTGTCATGTATGGCTTTTAAGGTTCTCACGAAACTCACATTGACACCGTTTGAGTGTCATTTATGTTGTTAAAGCAAGCTGTGAAAGAAAACTGCAACATTGAATATGAGCACTTGAAGAGTATACATAAAATGTAAAGTCTATTGGTGTGTATTCTATCTTTAACAGCGATGCAACTAACAAAACAAATGATTGTAGGTAGGTCAGATATCACTTATCATCCAATATACGCACAATAATTAGAACGTTTAAATATAGCATCGATACGAATTTAAACGACACAATATTAACCTTATCAACCTTTGACTGATATACAGATAACCTTTCAGGCTTCTGAAATAATATGATCCCAGAGACAATTCGGAATTTGGAGTTCGGACTTTATTTTTAGCTTAATAGAGAGGAAACAAAATTTCATATATATCGCACTAGAGTCCAAAAGTAGTGAAGTGGACTGTATTTGGTTGTTCGTTGGAAGAATGAAAATACTGTCGTGATTCGTATCTTCAATTTTATTCCTTATTGTTATTACAACTGTATGTTATTACAATTGTAGAGCTGAAGACTGACTGTGTCCGACTGTGCCTCAGCCTCCAAACGGTCCGTTATTTATACAAGAACCGCTAGGCGCGAACAATGGCGCCCCTCTCTCTCAATGGCGCTCGGGCATGGCGTCATAGAAATGCCGTAATCATCAATATTATCTTACTTAAATCTACACAAATTATACATTTCCTTAATCTACATACTTAATTCTACCTAGGAAACATATAAACTGTAAAAAGGTCAACACAAAAATCTTATCTAACCTAGATTCCTCCCTACTTATGAGCTATCAAAACATGCATAATCTTACCTAATTATCTACGTTTTCTCTAGTTCTTATATGTATTACAGTAGTTCTCATATGTTTTGTACTCATACTTTAGAACTCACATGGAACCTACATCAATTATATTTTAACATTCACGTGTTATTTTTAGTACCACGAAAAGAGAAATTTACACTAACTAACGGGATATCATATTTTCTCACGCAGACCCCGGTAATGTGTTTTGGGATAACAGCAATAGTCCATTCAATGTTTTATTAAGGCGGCGTACGGGTCTGCAGACAATAAGCATTTATAGTTATTTATTTTTCAAAGCGGTAAACCTTTGACAAACAAGGCGTTCACCGTTACGGAGCCATTAAACATGGATTGTTTCTTTATTTTTACAAAATGCCGACAACGGTCAGGGTTATTGCTTCATTCAAAGATTCGTTAAAAAGACCCAAACACATGTTCGCCATAAACACCGTTATAGGTCTACGTGGGAAGCCCTTATGCTAAAAAATCACCACGCAACGTACAAAGCCATGCGTCCGTTACAGTTCTCCCCCCGGCGCAGCTCGCGTAGCCTCCTTTGTTGACACGACGACGAGCTTGCTCACGGGGCGTCGGAAGGTGCCAGTCCTGGTGCGCACCTCGACGATTCTGATGCCGCCATCCGGTCCGCGATGCGTGCGCTCGACGATTTCCATCGGCCATGTGTTCATGTGTTCCGTGGCTCGCCGCGAGGTACCCGTGTGGGCGGATACTCGCGTAGCCACCGTCGCCAACTCGCATGGGTCGCACGTCCTCATACTTCGAGAAGCGGGCCGGGTTCGGTAGCCAGCTGTCTCGCTCCGTTTCTTCCCTCGTGTGAAGGACCTCCTCGTCCTCCTTGTCATCCGTCGACGTCGTGGGCCACTGCTCTTCTGGCAGGAGCAAGAAGTCCGGTCCTTGAAACCATCTATCCGTGGCGCAGATGGGCGTGTCGATGAGCCGAGTGGCGTCGTCCGCTACGTTGCTTGCAGTAGGCAGCCAACGCCACTCTTCTTTCTGGGTCAACTCTGCGATCTCTCCCAGCCGATGCGCAACGAATGGCGTGTAGCGTCGCACGTCGTGATGGATCCAGTGCACCACGGTAGATGAATCGGTCCAGTAGGTCGTCTGGCCGATGATGACTCGGTGCTCCCTTCTTATCGTCTCAGCGAGTCTTGCTCCAATCACTGCGGCTTGTAGCTCCAGGCGCGGTATAGTTTGCGCCCGACGAGGCGCCACCTTAGCTTTGGCGGCCACCAACACGACGTTCAGGCTCCCATCGACGTTTCTTATTCGCCAATAGGCCACAGCTGCGTAGGCTTGCTCGCTGGCGTCGCACAGTATGTGTAAGTCGACGCGTTCATACTTTTGCGTCACGTAACGGCGCGGTAGTCGCAGCTGAGCGAGTTCAGTCAGGCGAGCGAGCCAGGAGGCGAAGAGCTCGTTCTCTTCCTCGGGGATTTGCTCGTCCCACGTCGTCTGAAGGCGCCACAAGCTCTGCAGTATGATCTTCGATCGTATTGTGTAGTGGCTCAGCAACCCAAGCGGGTCGTATATGGACATCACGGCGCTGAGGGCTTCACGCTTAGTCGGGGCGCGCGTTCTCGCTCGTACTTCAGCCGGGACTCGGTTCATAGATGTGTTGAACCCCAGCTCATCGCGCTCCGCGTCCCAATGCAGCCCCAGAATCTTGCTCTCAGGCTGCTCACCCCCCAATTGTGTAGGAGAGGTGGCGTGCAGCTCGGTGGGCACGTCGCGTAGCACCGTCTTGTTGCTGGAGCTCCAACCTCGCAGCGTGAACCCTGCGTGCGCGTGCACTGCTCTCGTTTCCTCTACTGCTTTCCGTGCTTCTTCAGCGTCTTCATAGCTGGCCACCAAATCGTCCATATAGTGACTTCCTTTGATGGCCTCCAGCGCCCGCGGGTACTCCTGCCCATGTACGTCTGCGTTGTGGTTGCGAACGTAATGGGCCATGTACGGGGAGCTCGCGGCGCCGAATAGCATACTGGTCATCTTGTATTTCCTCGGCGGCTCTTGTCGGTCGTCACCTCTCCACAGGAACTGTTGCGCTGGTTGGTCCTCCGGCCTTATCCTGATTCTCAGGAACATCTCCTGCACGTCTGCTGTAATCGCTACCACCTTCTCTCGGAACCTAAATAGGATTCCTGGCAGCGACAGCAGTAGGTCGGGTCCCTCCAACAGTTCGTCGTTTAGGCAGACGCCGTTGCTCTTCGCTGCTGCGTCGAACACTAGCCTATGTTTGCCGGGCTTGTTCGGGTTCTGCACGGCGAAATGTGGCAGATACCAACAGATGGCACTCGCTCGCTCCGACCCGTCGCATGGCGTCGCGTACCCTTTGTCCAATAGGTTGTTAACCTGCTTGGAGTACTCAGCCGCGAACTGTGGGTTGGCGTCCATCTTCTGCTCGATCTTCTTCAGCCGGCGGAACGCTTGATTGTAGCTAGGCGGCATAGTGACCTCGTCTCGTCGCCATGGCAGCCCAACCTCGTACCCGGTGTCAATCTTCCTGATTGTCCTTCCGACTATGTCGATGGCCCGTTGGTCGCTCGCCTTGACTCTCGGCCTTCCTTGTATGCCGAGCGCGTCGATCCTGAAGTGGGCTTCGACTAAGTCGTGGAGTTCCTGGCTGCATGCACCCGTAGTTCGGTTGGGCTCGTATACATGCAGCACGTTCCCTTCTTTGATGATGGTCTTGCGTGGTGCGGTTCCGTGCACCACCCATCCGAGTTGCGTTCTTGATGCTGCCGGTTGGTTAGGGCCGCCGATTCGGAGCTCGCGGGACACGATGCACTCCCAGTGGTCTGTACCCACTAGAAGCCCGGGGCGCGCCAGTTCGTAGCACACCTCTTCTGGGGTCAGGTCCCTCAGGTGCTCGTAATCCAGCAGCGTGTCGGGAATGGACTGTTGGTGAAGCCGGAGATCCTTCATGGTCCTCGCTCTGACCCTGTAGCTTTCGTCACTCTTCAGTCCCTTCACGTTGATATTCACTACTTGGCTGCCCATATCTCGCTGCGACATGTTGACCCCGCTCAGGTGGAGCGGCCGTGATGGCCCTTCTGCCCCGACGCTCGCCGCCAGTGCTTCGTCCACTAGGGTGATCGTGGCCCCTTCGTCTAGGAGTGCGTAGGTCTTGACCTCCCCCCGTGGTCCGGACACGATGACAGGGCACATCTTGAGCAAGACTGCCCGTGGCCCGGTAGCGGGTTGGGTAGCCACAGACAGGACCGCTTCCTCCTTCCGTGGTTCAGCCTTCCCCATGTCTTCCGTCTGCGCTTCGCGTACCGCTTGATGGAGAGTCGCATGATGCGGGCGGCGACATTGATCCACGCCGCACAGCTGCGCCTTGCAACTTATGCGCCTGTGTTGCTTCTGGGCGCATTTGAAGCAAATCTTATTAGATTTAAGAAAGCTCCATCGCTGCTCTACCGTTAGCGCCTTGTACTGCGGACACCGCGTCAACAGGTGGGCTTGCTCGCACTTAGGGCACTTGTCCTTTTCTTCTTCCCTTCCCTCGGTCGTAGTGAACACGCTCGCCTTCTTCTTGAGTGTCACGATGGGTCGAGTTTCCTTTCTCGGTGCGGCGGCGCTTGTAGACGGAGCGTACGTATATCGTAACGCTCGGTCCGCCTCTCGCATTAGAAACCGTGACATCACGACGATTTCCGGATCCGTTGTCCCTTCTTGATCGTAGGCGTAGTCACACCAGCGGGATCGGAGATGCGGGCTGAGCTTGTCCAGTACTTCCCGGGTCATAAAAGGGTTGAACAAGTAACCTCTTCGATCGATTGTTTGCAGTACGCAAATTATGTTCTGTAGCTTGACAGCGAAACTGTTGAGTTCTGTGGCCGATGTACCAGGTTTTGGAAGCTTCTTGAGGTCATCCAGTGCCCGGTCGATGATGACTTCCGGTCGACCGAAGCACTGCTCAAGAGTCTTCATAATGACGCCTGGATCAGTGGCCGTATGTAGAAGGGCGGCCACGGCGTCTCTTGCTTCTCCTTTGAGGCAGCTTCTCAGCCTTTGTACGTTCTCGGCTGCTGTAACCTGGTACATATCTGTCGAATCTCGTACAGCCGCCTTGAATGGCAGCCACTCGTTGGCCGCTCCGGAGAATGTAGGTAGCTCCGTGTGCCCAGGCCTAGGTCGGGCCATTTTTTCTAGTGTTGCTGCCAAGTGCTCAATGCTGTCCTTTGCTCTTGTGGGGGTCGGCGATCTCGTTCTAGACACGAAGCGTATCTGTTTGGATTCTCTTGGTCCCTCCTCCCCCCGTGAGTTGAGGGGGTTCGTCCTCAGCCATTCATCCACCATTCGATGAGGCTCTTCGCGTGGACGAGAGGGCTCTTGTTCCTCTTGTACGCTTTCTTCATCGTTGATCGCTGACACCTCCACTGCTAGTCTCTTCTTGACTAGCTCTTCTTCCAGTGCCAGTTGCTGGGTCCGGATGGCTGCTAGCTTCTCTGCAGCCTCCAGTTCCGCTATCCGTAGCCTTGTTGTGACGCTTGTCGTCGACCGTTGCGACCTCATTGTCCTGGTCGGTGACGTCATTCGCTGTCGGATCGCGGTTTTTGTCGTCTGTGCACTGGAAGGCCCCGCTGCGCTGTTGTGTGCCATTCTCGGAAATGGTGATGCTGGTGGGTCCGGTGAGAGTCTTCTTCTTCGCTCCCGTTCGATCAGCTCCGCTTCCTGGCGGCGCGCCTCCTCTTCTTGGACGCGTCGCGCTTCCTGTTCTTGGATGCGTAGCTGTTCTTCTATCTCGGTTGCGTCTCCCTGGCTCCTTGTGAACACCATCTTGAGTATAGCCGCACGTTCGGTTTGGCAAGGCGGGTTAGTACCTCTTCGGTTCGGTACTTCAGGTGAAACCGGTCGGCTCGGTTCGGTAAGCCGGTCGGGTTCAGTTGTGTTTAAGCCGGTCAGGTTCAAGACCGGTTAGGTTCGAAACCGGTCCTGTTCCGTACAGCTTTGTTCTTACCGCAGATCTTCTTACTTCGTCTGCGGCTCGGTGACAGCCGGTTTCCTTTCTTCGCTCTTGCCGCAGATCTTCGTACTTCGTCTGCAGCTCAGTGGTTCTGGTTGCAGCGGGTTCTTCGTTCTTGTATCCGCTGCTTGATGGACCAGACTGTAGTGGGCCTGGTTGCCGCTGGTTCTTGGTTCTTTATCCGAGCTCGTAGGACCAGACTGAAGTGGGCCTGGTTGCCGCTGGTTCTTGGTTCTTTATCCGAGCTCGTAGGACCAGACTGAAGTGGACTGTATTTGGTTGTTCGTTGGAAGAATGAAAATACTGTCGTGATTCGTATCTTCAATTTTATTCCTTATTGTTATTACAACTGTATGTTATTACAATTGTAGAGCTGAAGACTGACTGTGTCCGACTGTGCCTCAGCCTCCAAACGGTCCGTTATTTATACAAGAACCGCTAGGCGCGAACAATGGCGCCCCTCTCTCTCAATGGCGCTCGGGCATGGCGTCATAGAAATGCCGTAATCATCAATATTATCTTACTTAAATCTACACAAATTATACATTTCCTTAATCTACATACTTAATTCTACCTAGGAAACATATAAACTGTAAAAAGGTCAACACAAAAATCTTATCTAACCTAGATTCCTCCCTACTTATGAGCTATCAAAACATGCATAATCTTACCTAATTATCTACGTTTTCTCTAGTTCTTATATGTATTACAGTAGTTCTCATATGTTTTGTACTCATACTTTAGAACTCACATGGAACCTACATCAATTATATTTTAACATTCACGTGTTATTTTTAGTACCACGAAAAGAGAAATTTACACTAACTAACGGGATATCATATTTTCTCACGCAGACCCCGGTAATGTGTTTTGGGATAACAGCAATAGTCCATTCAATGTTTTATTAAGGCGGCGTACGGGTCTGCAGACAATAAGCATTTATAGTTATTTATTTTTCAAAGCGGTAAACCTTTGACAAACAAGGCGTTCACCGTTACGGAGCCATTAAACATGGATTGTTTCTTTATTTTTACAAAATGCCGACAACGGTCAGGGTTATTGCTTCATTCAAAGATTCGTTAAAAAGACCCAAACACATGTTCGCCATAAACACCGTTATAGGTCTACGTGGGAAGCCCTTATGCTAAAAAATCACCACGCAACGTACAAAGCCATGCGTCCGTTACAAGTAGAATTAGATGAAAAAGGAAGCTTGAGTACGTAGAACAAAAGAAAGTCCAATACATCTTCGGTGCCAAAATAGAATAAAACACGAGAGCTTAAAAATAAAACCATAAGAGAGCAGCTATCCCAACGACTTATTTCTCGTCCGGAAGTTATCAGAACGACCGGTTATTCTACAACAATGAGGCCAGTTCTTATAAGTACCAAGCAATATGAAAATGCAGAAGATACATTCCTAATATGACGTAAAAAAAAGGAGTAAGTACCATACTCTCTAACAAAGCAAAGAATTTGCCAAGGCCTCTTCCAATCTGATTGCCCTTGTTGTGATTGTGATTCGTTTCTTCAGCTTTTGTACTGCGTCTTTTTTCAGTTGCATGTTTATACTGTAGAAGTGTAGAGTATTGGATCTTCTGATATTATTTGTTTCATTTCCATCTTCATTTGGATCGTGTATGCGCATGCGGCGATGTTGTGGCGTTTTTATTGGAGCAATGTTTATTTATTTATCGGTTGGTTTTGTGTTGTTTGAAATTGGAGTAAGAAGTTGTTTATAGTCTTGGATTGTTGTATTTACTTCGTGATTTATTAGATTTGTAGTGAACTCTTCTATTTTTTTTACCGTTATTCTTTTATGTCATCTGTTTATTT
The DNA here is from genome assembly GCA_948252205.1 of Orthosia incerta. Classification (NCBI taxonomy): domain Eukaryota; kingdom Metazoa; phylum Arthropoda; class Insecta; order Lepidoptera; family Noctuidae; genus Orthosia; species Orthosia incerta. Next base: position 27,231,359 of record OX411746.1, read on the forward strand.
CCTTTTCCATTAATTTCTTTCTATTTATATCTTCAACACATACTTTTACATCTTTTTTATAATTAATTCATTAAGTACATACATAGCATGTCTTCAGCACAAATTCTTTTTAATCCGACATAAGTTCCAAGCATCAACTACTACCTTCTTCATGATATGAACTTTAATCTCCATCAACGATTTAACAATTTGCCTTTACAACAATAAAACAAGTTCTTTACAATCAATCGTATCTCGTGTATGCGTACGAGTTGATGAGTCTGTCCGAGTCTGCCGGTGTACGCCTGCACGGTGCATTTTTTTGATTCAGGTTACTATTTGTTTGGTTTCGATCAACAAGCTATCGAGTATACCCCATTGAGGTGAGTTTTTGTGTAGCGGGAATTTGGACATTGCTTTTATTTTTGTGTGAAAGAAAACTAGTGAAATAACGGTTGGAGTGTATTGTTGTCTCCTAATGATACGTAAGCTACCTTTACGTTTGTATAGCATAGCAGAGCATAGCATAATCAGGCTGTAAGGGTGCCACTTCTGAGAGGCCATTATACACCACGGGGGCCCGGTTGAATATATAGGTATTGCGTACTTATATATGTATTTATTTTCCATCGAAACATGCAAGCTCACTAAACAAATATTATTCACCCCAAAATTAGGGGCCCGAAATCAATCATTCATAGCCAAATGTATAACCCAAAAAAAAACCAATCATGCGGAAAAACGACCAACGTCTGGTAGTCATTTCCTTACTAAACGGTTAATGTATCGAACTGTTTATTTTGGACTTTATTGCGATAATTATAAAGGTTGTTTTAAATGTGTTAGTGGGGACACAGATGAACTAACACAGCACGTGTCACGTCAAACCCTTAAAGATAAAAAAAATGTTTGGGCAAACGATGCGCGTAGCGATGTATTCAATTAGTGATGTCATTATTCCTATTAGCTAGAAAGAGAAGAGTCGTGTGAAATAAAAGAACATATGGGATTTATAGTGTATTTTTAGATTTATTTAGTTGTCCTCAGAGTGGGATGGGATCACATTTTTGCCAGATCTTTCCTCTGCATCTAAACGGTTCGGTGAAAACACAGTGATCAAAAATGCAGCACTCCTTATTGGACGGTAACGTAATATATATATCTGCTATCATACAGATATTTAAATCTAAATAATTGAGAAAGATTAGTAAAGTACTTAAATGGCAGTAATATTCTGTTAATAGTATTGAACACACAAATTATCCATCTTTTGTAAAACAGTTTCCTCAACACCACCAACCACCACGACAGAAACATCTGTAAACATAAAAACTTCGATAAACATCGAAATAATCTTTGTTGCTAATTGCCTTCCTTTATATTGGGGAATTAATTAGCAATAATGGTTGCTCCCCTGTTTTCTCTCAGTATTGTTTAGAGTTGCTACCATGGGATGTAGGTACTCATAAAATCGATTTAGCAGGACAGAGTACTCTCTTGAACAGGGGCACACTTAACACACCTTTAGAACACCGAATCAAAGCCCATGCCGTCAGTAACTAGAGATGCCATCCTACTAATATTATAAATCTAAAAGTTTGTATGTTTGTTAATTGTTTAATACAGGCTTTCGGATCACAAAGCCAAGAGCCGAACACTGGAGCCCATGAGCAATGCTGTGACTTCAGGATCCTATCAGGACCAGTACCCACGACACTGCGTTTCGCAGCAGTGGAAAGCTAGGGGTCTGTTCCTTATTAGGGAGAGATACTGGTTCCTGTCTGACAGGTGGGAAGTGGTACAAGTACACTAATTAACACTGGTACTCACTTTGATTTCCGCGGTGAGCTCCTAGGGTCGCTCAACACCGTACCAGGTCGGGAGACTAGGGACAGGAGTATACATTACTCTTTCACGCAAAAAATACTGAACGGATTTTGGTGAAAGTTTACAGTAACTTAGCATATACATCAGAATAACACAGACTATTTTGTATATATATATACATAGGTGGAGCCGTGGGCTTATTATTCGTGCCCGCGCAATGTACTCTAAGCACAAGTTTCGGCTGTTATTCATTTAAGAATTTTCAACTCAACTCAACAGAGTATAGTGAAACTCACTGTCACGTCGTTTAAAGAAAGTATAGTTTTGTAAATACCTTAAATGTCCTAACATGTTTTATGCAAATAAAATATATATATCCCCGATCGGCAGGTTCATTACGTATCGTGCAAGAGCAAACCGATAGTGATTTATGCGCAATAATTGTTTTTCAATACAGAAGTTTAAAATTTTTGTCGTTTTTTTTTTAAATAATAAACAACGAGCGATTAGCAAACGATTGTTTAGACTGTAGAACCCTGAAAATCCCTACACTGTAGGTAATGCCGACTTTTGAACCAAGAATTTGGAATGAATTTTTGTTAAATTAAACTTAGGCTTAAAACTTTTACATTTTGGCAATAAAGTAAGGTTTGACAATTTCATAACTCAAAATAATCCAATTCAGAAACCAACCCTTATTCTAAGTTCTGACAATTTTGACAATGCCGTCTCTAGCAGACCACCGAGACGCGTCATTGCTCTATGGGATTTCTCTCTCATACAATGTCACAATGAACGGGGCTATACATTGATCCCTATGCTCTTCACTGGTTTGGGGTGTTATGTTTTTTCATAATCAATAATCGTTTTTACTTGTTGGTATTGATAGAATGGATGCGAATGATTCTGGTTGCGAAACACTGACTAAATCATTTTAGAATGTGTTTGTATGTAAAGTTAGAACGTGAATTATTTTAGTCTATGAGATTTTAATGGTATGGTATACTTTAATACAAAAAATATTGTCTTATTGTAACACTTATTTATGAAAATCTCGGCTTTAGCAGATTCTAAGTAAAAGAAATCTTTATAGAAAATACAAATTAAGAATCTGCTAAAACTATACTTCTCTTAAAATGTTCTTATACAAGACTATTTATTGTAAACAGCTTAAACAAGAAAGCTGGTACAAAATAAAAATAAATAACATAACAAATAATACAGATACAAAATCTATTGCATCTCACGCAATTGAGATTTACAACCACAATATAAATGTATTCCACCATCAAATCATTTGATACCAGCTTCCCATGATAATTATATGGGGTAATATAGTAACAATAAAAATTTATAACACCGCGCGCCATGGGAGATATGCAATAAATATCGGTTACTCATAGTACCGCCTCTAAAAATGTTATAGGAAATAGTATTTTGATGGGTTACAAAAATATGTTACGTTTTAGGAAGGCCTCGATATTTACTGCAATTGAAGGATGAGAAAAAGAAATACACTGATTTAATACAGGACGTGCAAGGTTTGTAAAGAAAATAAATATGTAGGAAAATATTTTCAGATACCGTAAAATAACAGGAACTCTATAGGAAGTGGGCATGATATATTTAGAATTCTGGTCACACATACTAGGTGTCTGGGTTTCTATCGGCAAAAGCAGACACATTCTACTGATACACGAAGAACCACAAAGTGGTATGAAATTTAAAAGAAGCTAAATGTTTACGGTTAATGTTTAAAATATCTACGACGTGGACCGCGTCGTGGTGCGTCATTGCCGACCAACCCTAATGTTTTTTTTTTTCTTTCGATCTCGTATTTTATTTAGTTATCTATGTTAAAAAAAAGGCCAAAAACCATGCTATTTTTACAGCTACATGTACCTATTTCCGATATTACAAACTAGCTTTGCAGGAATATTACTAACCACCTGGTATAGAATGATAACCAAGGTATTGTTAGTGTCCAAAAAACTCTGTTGTGTCTTTTTACCCAGAAGGAGGGTACCTAATGATATTTATAAATAGAATAGTTTACCGAGATAAGCCAGCTGTTGCTGTTCACAATAACCTATACTTATAATACAAAGCTGTTTTACACAGTACCACCTGTCATAAGGACACCGATACAAAGATGTTTATTTTTTCAAGAAAAAAAACATGAAATAACCAGCCACCTTGAATGTAACCGCTATCATCATAATAATGAATGGGTTTAAACCCGGGCCATGTATAGAGTCAAAGTCAAATATACTTAATTCAACTGTCTAGGCCATTATGCGACACTTTTGAACGACAACAATTAAAATTTACAAGTAATCAAAATTGATTTTACCGTCCATTCGGAAAAGTCGCTTGTTATGGAGAAGAACTAACAAGAAACTCCATACTTACTCTTTAAAAAAAATAAGTGTTTTACAATATTTGCATAAGTACATACATTAATAAATGCAAATATGTGAGGACGATGCAACCAGAATAGCACTACACACTATACTACGTACAGGTATAAAGTATTATACTCACACAATGTACTGTGCAGTTATATAATACGTGCTAGAAAAATATTAACATCTGAAGCAGTTAAGTTATGACCAATCCCAACTGACGGCTACATGACGCACGAATCGGCACCAACCAGCTAAACCATCATGAAGGGAACCGAATGATCTAACACACGCGCCACCATCAGAAAGACATTTCAAATCTCCAGAGCTTCGAACATCGACGCCGAGTTGCCAGCCTGTCAGTTATTAATCGGTCACCTAGCCCTTTTCGTCATCGGACTACAAGACGTACGTCTTGAAGTCCATGCGCCATCGGTACATGGTCGACATCCCTCCCATATGCACAAAGCGTTTTACTTTCATCGTGCGCACAGCTAAGGAGTGGAACTCCCTTCCGGAGTCTTTGTTCCCTGATAGCTACAACCTTGGGGTCTTTAAGTCAAGAGTGAATAGGTTTCTTCTAGGCAAGCTTCACCGTAGACCAAGTTATCGCTTAACATTAGGCGAGATAATCGTCAAACGCGAGCCTATAGATTATAAAAAAAAGAATTGAGAGAGCATGACACTCTCAACTGCCAGGGCACACAAAAGTCACCGAACGACACATAGCATTTGCAGGTGGGTACATAGTAATCACATATGTGTTGTGCAGTTGTATAATACTAAAATAAATTGAGTTTATACAATACAAATATATATTTCATACAGTCTTTAGCACAATAATGTTCTGCATGTCACTTGTTTTTGCACCCTAGTGGTTGTGGAGCAGGACTAGCATTGAGCCAAGCATTTTTATCAGTGATGTAATCCCCAACTGCCTGCCTGCATAGTGTGCGTTTAATACAAGTTTTAAATTTCGTCTCATTCAGTTCTAGAATTTGGGGGGAATTTTATTGTAACATTTTGTACAGTAACCCATAGATGAGGCTACTTTAGCCAGTCTGAAACCTGGTCAAACTAATTGGTCCCTATTTCTAGTAACGTAATTATGTCTGTCACCGTTTTTACTAAAAAGGTGTAAATTCTTTCTCACGTACATGATGTTTTCATAAATATATTGACAAGGAACCGTCATGATGTTAATGTCCTTAAACAGTTCCTTTAGAGAATCGTGCTGGCGAAGATTGTATATCGCTCTGATAGCTCGTTTTTCCAGAATAAAAATTGACTCATTGTCTGCAGACCTTCCCCATAGTAAGACACCGTAAGACATTATACTATGTAAGTAACTAAAATAGACCAGCCTCGCGGTATGTCTACATCAGTAAATTTAAGAATTTTTCTAACATCATAAGCTCCCGAACTTAGTCGCCCTGCAAGTGATATTAAATGAGGACCCCATTGTAACCTTGATTCTAGTGTGATCCCTAGGAAAACCGTTTTATAGACGATTTCTAGCTTCTACTTGTTTAATATAATGTCACAATCAGTACTTTTGACATTCGGCAAGGCAAATTTTATGCACTTGGTTTTTTTTCCATGTAAAACTAAATTATTGACAGTAAACCAACCCTGAACCTGCCGTAGTGTGTTATTTACGTCGTCAACCTGACGAGTACGTCTATTTATTTAAAAAATGAAAGGTGTGTCATCAGCAAATAACACCATATTTAGTTAGTTTTCCAATAAACGGGTAAATCATTTATTTATACAAAAAATAAGAAAGGACCTAAAATTAAGCCCTGAGGTACCCCCATTTTCACGTTACTCCCGAAGAATTGACACCGTTTATTTGAACTAATTGCTGTCTATCATTCAAATAAGATTTTACCAAACTTAACGCTGATTGGCCTGGCCCGTAGTGCTCAAGTTTCAGAAGTAATGTTTCATAATTAGCGCAATCAAATGCCTTCGACAGGTCTCAGAAGATATTTATGGCACCTTGTGCCTTTTCCCACGCATTATAGATGTGTTTTAAGGTTACACTAGTCGATTTTTTTCCATACAAACTTAGTCTAGGGATTATTCCACTGTTTGACGATGTACGTTCAAAATAAAAAGTGATATCAATTTGTCTCATCATTATCTAGCCCTGTATGAAAGCGAAAAAGTTAAAGTTATGAGCGTCGAAAGTTCCACATTTCGACACTAATTTTAACGCATTTTTAGGCGCAAATAAATACCATAAGAATACGGAAAATTGCAAAACTGCCTCCATACAGGGATAGATTAGTAGTTCATTCCATATAATTTTATTTTCAACAGATAGATTTAGTCGTTTTTTCATGATATCTAGACTGCCAAAGGTCTGTTTATAAAATTTCGCGCGCTCGGTTTTGTCCTAAATCATTATTCATTTCGCTACAAATTTGCAAAATGTGTGTATTCGTACGCGAACTAGCTTCCTACTGCTCATCACAGCATCTATATCTTCCGCACGTGTTGTAGGTTGATATAAAATGCATTTTAACCCCGCGCACAAAATAGTTCGTGCCGTCGACTAGTGTACCCTTAATAGGGTGACACCAGCGTCAATTGTACAACGTCCTTTGGTGAAACCATACTGTTTATCATGCAAGATGTTACTCGTATGAAAATGAATGAGCATTTGATTTAGCATTATCTTTTCAAATACCTACCTGAAAACCGGCAACACGGATACTGGTCTATAATTATTTTTGTCTTTACTGTCCTTACTATATTTCATTAGATCCGGAAAGAGTCCTTGATCCATACACAAATTAAAAATAAAGGTAAGTACGGCGCCATAGTCTTAATAATGGTACCTCCATCCAAGCCAATAAACATTCCCCGAAGATCACCGATCGGTTTGATCATGATTTGCTTAAAAGCTTTTATTACTGTTATGGGGTTTATATGTGAAAAGTTTAATAATCCAAAAACAAGCGACGGCGAACAATTTAAGGTTCAAGTAGTTTTAATTGGGATGTTGGTAAAGAAATTTACAAATTATTGAGCAATTTTTTTGTTATCTCTAATATGAGTAGATATACTTTTCAATCATTGCGCCAAGCGTTGTGTAATAACTGTAATTGCAACATCATAAACAAACAAAACATTGACAAATAACATCAGATTTGAGAACTGCTAGAATAAAAGAAATAGAAAGGCAATGAAAGTTACCGAATGACGAAAACTCTACTCTACTTTCATATATATGAATACTGTATATGAAGGGTCAGTCATAATATTATTATGCATAACAACGGATAGCATAAACTTCATTTCGCAGAAAATCTTTTGGCATAAACTCATTTATCATACATTCAAAACTCATAATGTTGTAAGTCAGAATCATCTTTAGGCATAAATTTAGAACCATCATATCGCAGAAACTTTACAGCCGTATCGTATTTTGGCATACATTTCATATCCATATTATACTAATTGAAATACTCATCTATCACATTACAGAAAATTCATAGTTAGAATAATTTTATATTTTTTAAATTTGGATCAACTAAACCTATCAAACCCATAGCCCAAAAATTTTTTCTCCATATTTTACAATAGTCCTGCACCAACCGGGAATTGCCCTTGGGTGTACTTGCGTAGTGCACCCAAGGGCAATTCCTAATCAAGATGAGTACGCAATATGATAAAAAACTCTTGAAATAATTAAATTGACCGGGCTTTCTGAATAATGCCCATCACTTATTGGGCCGGGTAATAAAAATAGTGTTGTTTTTTATTATTTTAATGTTATAGCTTTTAATATAGAATAGGTAAGTACGATTAGTATTTAAGCAACAAAGTCGACGGAGCCCCGCTATGCGGGGCTCCTATTTCTGTCTGCAGGGTCTAAAGTAATCTAACATGAAGAAGATGACGGGAGCTTAGTTCGCTCGATTTTCTTGCTCACTTCAGCTTCCGTCATCTCCTTTGAACCTAACTTATCCGTGTCGGGGTGCCCTAAGCTCGCGAGCTCGCTTCGCTCGCTCTTGGACTGATTCGTTGACCATAATTATCAAATTGCACAACCGTTACGTAATAAATAAAAAAGAGGATCAAATATTATTTTTGTATACCAAATATTAATTGAGTTGGTTTAAACATTGTTTATACTGAAATTATCATGTTACCTTGAATGCAGTTCACTTATAATTTATTTGTAGATCAACTAATATAGACGTCATAATTAATATAAAGATTAAACAAAAAATGTAATGTACATCATTTATTTTTAAAAGTGATCAATTAGATTTTAGAAGATCATATAATATTGTTCCATAACATTATTCCAAATGAATTTCTGCCATCTTCATAATATGCGAAGTGAAATTATGCCAAATAAAATTCTGCCATCTCAAAAGTATGCCATTGTAAATTCGGACATATCAACATTCGGCCAAACAATACTTATATTATATAATTATTCGTTTAAAGAAGATTATGCCAAATGAGTTATGCCAAATAAATTTCGGAGTATCAAGATACTGCCAGATAGCCGTATATGAAAGCTTCAAGTGAAGTTCAAAATAATACAAATCTGCTTATCTGCGAGTAAAGTTCAAAATTTACGCTGAAGACACTGTACGCAGAGCACTGGACATGACATGTGCAAACGACGATATTCTTTACAGCATGAAATAAAAAAAATAACATGGGGAAGTAATGTGAGAGAAAACCACAGAGCAAGCAACGCTTACCCCATAAGTTAGAAGTTCCCCTTAGCAAGGGTATTTAGTGGCAATAAAACCAAACATTCAGAAGAGATCCCTTAAACAAATAGACGACAAACAAACATAAACACTGATACTGCGGCACAATAGATGTGTTTAACTATTGTTACTACACCATTAGTTTGATGGAAACCGCACTATAGTTGATGCCTTTAAGCTTGGCAAAAACGGTCGTTGACCCATCTACATTTTATGTCATTCCTAATTGCATATGGAAATGAAATCGACTCTTATCGTGATCCTTAACATTTTTGTAATTAATAAGGATAGGTAAATCGTTCATGGAGTTCCTAAGAAAATATATTTTGGCAGATGGCCATGACCGCTATTGCCATGCTAAAAGAAAACAACTATATGTACAACTGATTATCACTCGATATTACAAAAAGTTAATTAAAAAAATCAAAAAACCCGACTGCTTGAAAAGCGAACTAAAAAGTCGTAAACAAGGAGAAAATCATGCTGTGCAGTCGGAGGATACATCTGGTTTTGGTCAGCCAGCTTGCGAATATGTATCCTCCGACTGCACAGCATGATTTTCTTCTTGTTTACGTATTTTTAGTTCGCTTTTCGAGCAGTCGGGTTTTTTGATTTTTTTGAATTAACTTTTTTTTATAACTATAGTTATTTTTATTTCGAATTAGATTCATTTACACATATAAGTGTCATATATTTTTGAAATCACCTCTTAAAACCATTTACTTTGATACCCCATGATGGGTTCGGTAAGAAAAAAAATTGGGCCCCCCAATATGGCGCCCAGAAGCAGCCATTTCCTATTTTCCAATGTTAATGTAGCCAGTGACACTCACAGAGTTAAGACGAATCGATTGACGTAAGAATCATCAAAATCGGCCTACGCGTTTGGTCTCTGGAGCGCCACATAAGAACAAACATACATACATACATAGACTGATAAACACATTACCCTCCTTCGACAGTCGGGTAAAAACTGAGAACTGCTTGTAACGTAAATTCAGATATCATTGTTAGAACCACTATAGGTGCTCCTCTACGTAACCCTTCGGAGGATTCAGGCATGGAGATATAGAATAGAATAGAATATACTTTATTGTACACCATAAAAATTACACATCTATTTTATAAAAAATCTTAATTATACGGGTACAAAGGCGGTCTTATCGCTGACAGCGATATCTACCAGACAACCTTTGGATGTACTGAGAGAACTTAGAATCAAAAAAGGGGGTAGTCTGTGGTGTACTGCTATTACATTGAAACATAAATATATACAAAACTATATTGTTACAGTAAATACTATCCATAAACTTAAATACACATATACTTACATATATATATACTTAGATTTACACATACATAATATTACATGTTAACAAATTCAAGGAAAGAAGGGACAAAAGAATATATATTTTGAATTATGATGAAAGAAATTAGATCCAAATATAAAAGCGTTAGAGAGAAAGGAAATGGTTTTTGTACTAGGTACTTTAAATTATTGCTTTAATTTCAAATCTGTTCAAGTAGTATCATCCTTCTATGCTTCTCCATCAAATTGTTAAGATAGCCATCCATAAAGATGCATGCAGTATATACGTGACGTAAAGCGTATACATGGTATTTGGTTTCACTAGCGTCGCAAAGGCATATGATACTTTTGAACTTTGCAACGCATCGGCAAACTCTTGAAATTGTAGGTTTCCTAACATAGTAACTGCACTATACATCGTCAGAGGCCGTTGACTTAAAAAAATAAAAAGTCTTCCAATATCTGTTTTGCAGTCTAGATTAAGCCTTATTCTACTTCTCCGAAAACCCTAATCACTATAGCGTATGTATGTACCTCAGTGTTTTAAGCCAAGATTAAGCCCCCACACAAAGACCCTTATTGCGTACACATAAAGACTATTTCCTTTTGTAATAACCAAGTAAAATATATTTTGATACAAAGTCTATACGATACGGAGTCAATAAAATACTCTGGTAGATAAATAGCAAAACAACTTAACTATCTTATTACTGTATTTTTTCAACATACATTAGGAGTGGATAAATGTTCTAGGGAGTCTATTAACATCTTTTTTCTGTAAAAAGCTTTTCGGCTCCTGTTATTGTATTGGTAGATCGATCTGTATTTCTTTGGGAGCTATTGTCTGTTCTTGCTTGTAATAGTTGGATCAGGATTGAATAGTGGTCTTATTTCTAAAGGGAAGTCCCTAAGTCTTAATTAGGTCGATACAGGATCTAGGAAAGCTTTTGGTGGAGTAATTTTGACGATGATGGAAAATTACTCGTGTTGTAACGCTATTATTACGACTACTGGGAAATGATAGTTATATGCCCTGATGGGCGATAAAAACGCCCATGTTTAGGGGCTTGCTCAGACGAGCCGCAATTACTATACCATAGCAACAATAAATCTTATCGTCAAAAAAATACTTCTTCTAAATCAAAAGACTATAAAGTGAAAAATTATTTCTATTCCGGAAGACGGTGTTCCTATTTCGGTGTTACTTTTCTATTCTTCGTTTTTCGACACCGACGCCCGAAAACAAAGTTATTTGTCACTTTGTAGTGTTTGAATTTGGAAGTTGGTTGTATTTTTGTATACAAGTTTTATATTTTAATCGTGGTATCTAATTCATTGAGTGCTAATTAGCAGATACAATATAAAAACCGGCCAAGTGCGAGTCGGACTCGCGGACGTAGGGTTCCGTACCATTATCGCAAAAAACGGCAATAAAATCACGTTTCTTGTATGGGAGCCCCACTTAAATATTTATTTTATTAAAAATATGTTTTTAGTATTTCTTGTTAATGCGGCAGCAAAAATACATCATCTGTGAAAATTTCAACTGTCTAGCTATCACGGTGCATGAGATACAGCCTGGTGATAGTCGTACAGACAAACAGACAGACAAACGGATCGTGCAGTCTTAGTAATAGGGTCCCGTTTTTAACCTTTGGGTACGGAACCCTAAAAACAATTGTTCCTGGGAACCAAAGTTCCTAATTGCACTCGAGGGGCTAATAGGTATCTATAATGCCAGAATAGATTACCAGAAGTCATAAGTAATTTATTTCATAACAATATGTACATTGTGTCGAAATTTGTAATAAGTAAGTAAACATTTAAAAACACCACTAATAAGAAATAATTAAATAACAATAACTTTCAATAACAATAATTCGTAATAATTTAACATTAAAATTAAAATGTCAGAGATAAAAATTTAATAATAAAATAGATTCAGTCAATCAATAAAAAAAAAACATTAGGTAGTGATTATAATAGATTAACAAATAAATAATGATAATCCTAAACAAAAAATACAAGTCAATTAAAAAGATAAAATTATAAAAAGTTCAATAATAAGTCATAAATTCTAAATAATTATCCATGTCATATCAAACCGAGTCAAGAATATCATGAAACTTGAATATAACCGGTGAAGTGAGAGTAAGGTGAACTATACACATCTGCGTACCCCTTTAGAGCGTACTGGCGTGATTTTATGTTATGGAATGGTATAAACAATAAAGGGACATGCTATTGCAGCAATCCCGAGAGCTGTGCTGTCATTTATTGAAGAGTTCTGCTGTATGTCTCCGCAGTTCTTCATCAGATCTTCACCAATTTGGTGACATAATCTATCGAACAAAAAAAATTCGGTCCAAAACTGACGGAGAATTCGGTGAACATACACCAATCGGTGGTATTTTTTTATATTATTTTGTACCCGTTCACAGCCCTTGTTGCCCTTTTTAACCCAAAGGGTTAATAATAAGGGTTAGTAATCGCTGTTGGCGTGGCTGAATTCTGGTCAAAATATGTTTAATTTTGGAATCATCGATACGACGAAGAAGAAGAAGAACCCAAAGGTTGACTTGTAGAGAATGCCTTGTGGCATTAAGTCCGCCTATGTACCTATTGTACATGAAGTTTAAATAAAAAAATATAATATACGAAAAAGTCGAACATAGAACCTCATCCTTTTTAAAAAGTTGGTTAAAACCGTAAGTGGAAGTATGTGAATATTGAAACTACTGTTACTGTCAGAACCTCAATTTTTTTAGAAAAGGCTCTAGGTGACATTCGATGTCTGCGAAGGCAATAGTTGAAATACTAAATTGTAAGGGATTGATTTTTCGATGTCGCTTGTCAACCCCATACAATTTTGTCGCTGCACTTTCGATAATAGAATGTCACTTTGTCTAGGTCGTTGAGATTAAGACACACTACGTCAATTAGCGGCCAGCCATAGAACCATAGTTGTGATTTAGATTTGCGGTCAATCTAAGTTACTAGTTCATAGTAAAGCTTAACAATCACATCCTCTGACTTTACCTAACAATCTGATGTCGATAAACACAGCCCACCCACCAACTCTGTAACAATAAAATCTCCACAACCAGACACAAAAACGTAACTCTCAAACCACCAGCAATTTTTAGGCCCAAAGCCTTTAATAATTCCGCAGAACGTCTCTTTCAATACAATTCCTCTTATTTGTCCCTCCGTCCCTCTTGATTGACGTGCGGAGTGCGGATGCGGTCCCAGTTGCGTCTAAGCTGAGCTGTCACGGCCACATGACGTCATGCCCGCCACTACAATGTGCGTTTCATTTTCTAAAATTAAACGCTACCCGACGTTTACATAGTTTTGGTTTTAATATGTTAGGAGTATTGGGTTTTTGGCTTTTCGTACCGGTTACGTGTGGATGCTGTGGTGTCTCTGTCTTCAAGGACTATATTGGTGGCTCAAAAGAGTTCTTCAGTCAAAGGAAGGGATGTTAACCCGATAATTAATCCGTCAGTAGATTAATAAAAAATATTGATCATGTTTTTTTTTTAGACCTAAACATATACAGTCTTATAACAAAAAACTAAATAAATCTTGGTTTAAACCTGTCCTATCAAGTCCAGGCTTATCTGCAGAAACATGGTCTAAATTTGTCCGTATTACAAAACTTATTTTTTTAAGTTATCCAAGTCTCTAAAAGAACAATTGACTCTTTGTTAATAATATATAAATATATTGTGATGGACCAACAAAAAAACGATGTCTTAATCGTATCTGTCAACGATATGTGTTAATATCCATTTTCGGGTAAAAACAACAGAACACAATGAAAAATATGCTTTAATCTAAAAGAGAAACTTTGACAGATACGATTTAGACCATCGTTAAACTAGGGGCTGCTGTTTAGCGTTATACCATGATAGAAAGAAAGAAAGAAAATATATATTTATTTGTGACCCGCACAGGAGACACAAGATAAGCAAAACACAAACAATAATAAAATATAAAAATCCCCGTGCGAGACCAAAAAGGCTCCTATCTCAGCATGTGCAACGATATTAAAAAAAAACAAAACCACGATTTGTAATATCCTCTTCGTCTAAACCACAGTTTATAGAGATTTAAACCTGGGTTTTTAGTTAAACCGCTTTTTGTAATAAGACTGAAATCATGTGTTGAAATATCATGTGACCTCACGCCGTAAGTAGACTTTATACTGACATAGTGACGTCACAAGCCCCCACTCCTGAACTTTGATGCGCTTTACCTTTGTAAGGTTTTATTGATTTGGTAAAGCAAAAAATGGGTATTATTTGATAATTTCACTGACGGACAAAATAGATTTACCTTTTTCTGCCCAAGAAACGTCCCTATTCAGTAGGCTGGTTAATTAAAGTGCTGATTTCTGTGTTTACTTTCGTGATAAAATACGTAGAAAATCATCATCTGCCTAGCCTTTTCCCAACTATATTGGGGTCGGCTTCCAGTCTTACCGGATTCAGCTGAGTACCAGTGTTTTACATTGAGCAACTGCCTATCTGAACCTCCACAACCCAGTAACTAGGTAACACGGTACCTCTTGGCAAGACTGGTGTCAGATCTCAAGCTTTTGACTACCCGTAACGACTGTCAAAGATCTTCAAATAACAGCCGGGACCAACGGCTTAACGTGCTTTCCGAGGCACGAAGGAAACTCGGTATGTTGGAATGGTCACCCATCCACGGACCGACCTCGTCAAGCGTTGCTTAACCTTGATGATCGACCCGTGCGGCTGTTATTATTTAGCCACGAGCTCCTCAAATACGTAGAAAATATACCCATCAAATAAAAATTCCTGCTCTTGGTTCAGGCTTTATTGCATCTTTCCTGGTTCAGCGTGTATGGCAGTCGCTGGCTTTCTTCAAAACAATATACCTGTTTTTTTTTTTTGGGACAATCCCACCGCACTATTCCCAAACCAATACAACTCCTGAAAGCCAGAATCAACAGTGGCGACCACCAGAAAAGCGCCGAGGCAATGAAGCTCGACGAAGTCCCGCAGAAAGAATTTAACTGTCTTGGATCCCGCAACGAAATAAATCAGAAAAGAATAACGGAGGAGAAGGAAAAAAAAAATAAATTTGGGTGGTCCTTATCTACACAGTAAGCCAGCCATTAGGGAGTTGGGCTGTAATCCTTGACGCTTCATGTATCTATACAACACTTCTTCTTTCCAATATACCTGTTGAAGAAAACCACAGAATCTCAAAGTTGTTGGAACTATGAATAAACAATATGAAATCATATTTCAAACTGTCATATAAGTAAACAACCCAGAACAGCAATCGAACCATCCTATCCGGTTATAGTTAAACGTAATAACGGTTACCACCTTTCCAAAATAACTTTAACCGTTGGTATTTTGAAAACAACATTCGAATCGCGTGTTCTATTTAGTCGCGGTTCTAGTTAAAAGAATCGAGTATTCGGAACAAATCGATTGTAGGAATCACTACTTGATTCCTCGGTTATTGACTTGTTGAGCTATGGCGTGGCCAATGAAAAAATTATGATATAGAAGAAATTCTGTTATGTTTTTTGTCTGTTTGAAATTGGTATATAATATTTATGAAGGGTCTCGCAATACTTTGAACGCTATGAAATGATAGTGCGGTATTAAGTATTCATGGAAGATCAAAGTGTATGCTCCCATCAATTTCACGATTGGACGTCTTATCAAATTTTCCATTTTCCTGGTGAAATTTCGAACCTTGGTTTTATGCAATGCCAACCAAACTTGATCAACACAAAAAAAGCCAAAACTTAAAATACCAGGACCCTATTTAATGTATTTGTCAAAAACTGACGTAATATTCACATTTTCGTGACAGGTGCAGAAAAGTAAATTATTAAAGCAGAAAAAGTCTGAAAAGAATCCCAGATTGTTGAAAACACCCTTTTATTTCAATTAAACTAGAATTCAAAATAAAACGCCACGCTTGGCTTCCAAGTCTAACCATAGGTCTAACAGCCACAACTAAATCGAAAACCCATCCACACAATAAGGCCAATAAAGGAATTCATTACATTTTATTGCACATCGGAGCGCATAGAGGGGTCTCAATCCGTTTGGAAAGAAGTCGGTCAGACGAGCACTGGCTGCATGGGAAATGCAAGGGACGTGTAACGCATGACTAGCTTAGGGAGATGTGGCTATAGACGCGCTGGATACTGTGGCATTTTTTATATGATATGGCTTTTGAATTGAAATATGGGGCTTGTGGACATTGTAGAAGAGTTTATTTTTCTTATAGTGCCTCTTTCCACTTTGTGTTCATCAGACGAAGGTATCATTGATTTTATTTCGAGTGTTAGAGCAGCTTCAGATTCTGGAAGTAGTCACAAATTTACTATTATAAATCTTACGTTCAACAATGAACATTTATAACCTTCTACGGTCCACATGTCGTAAGCATCAGTCTTGTAAAAACTATTTGACTGAAACGTGACAGGGCCGGGTGGGAGTAGGGATAAGAAACCTGATAACTTTTATGAATAAGATTTTAATTTAGTAAAGTTGCAGATCGATTTGTCTGACTATACTTTATTAGGTACTCATAATAATTATAGTTTTTCATATTTATTCATGTTTATTTAACACGCACTACCTTTAACTTTGTTAACCGACTAACCAAAAAGGAGGAGGTTCTATGTTCGACTTCAAGTATTTTTTTTTTGTTTATTTCATCGATATCAATCGATATCGATACAACAGAACTCTTCAATAAATAACGCCAAATCTCTCGGGATTGCTGCAATCGCATGTTTGTTTATTGTTTATACCTATAAAATAAAATAAAAAATTCGTAACATAACATCACTCCAGTACGCTCGTAAGGGGTACGTAGATCTCTCATTTCACCGATTATGTTCAAGTTTCATGTTATTCAGGTAATCTATTCTGGCGTTATAGGTACTTACTAAACAGCTTGCCTATTAGGTAGCTACAACTAAAATGGGTAAAATAAAAATACTTTTTTGCAAAAAAATACTACCGACTTCCAAATAAAAAACTACAAAGTGTAAATTCGGTGTCTATATCGCAAAAAATAGGTACCTACGAAAGACACCGACTTCCATAATAAAGTTATTTTTCACTTTGTAGTATTTTATTTGGAAGTCGGTAGTATATTTTTTCAAAAAAGTATTTTTTTTAACCGACTTCAAAAAAAGGAAGAGGATCTGAATTCGTCGAAATCTTTTTTTTGTACAACAAAGCACGTCTCTGTGCCACTTTTTTCTTCTTATTTCTTTCTTCGCCTTCATTATTAAAATAGCTCACCTCCTTTTAATGTAAAAAGCTTAGCCAAATCGCTTTCATCGAGCTTGCGTTGAACTAAAGTTTTGTGTATTTATTTACAAGATAATTATTATTCTCATCACCGCTCCCCACAACAGCGTATTCTCGGGTAAAGGCTACTTAAGATGAAATAGTTGGTGTCAGTTGTGCATCTTCCCACGTATATTAACTAGTCAGTTGAGGGTCACTGCTGTGGGTCAGGGTGATAATAATTACCTATTTTCTGTATTTATGTGTACTAATTTATCTCATCAGGATACTTAGCATTGGTTAGACTGCAGTTACGAAAATATTAAATAATTTGCAATACTCCTCGAATATCTTTGTAAGGATACCTAACTTTATGGTTAGTGGTTCACATGCATCTACCAATAGAGTCTTATCAACTGTTAAACTGAAATATTGTTATTTATTTATTTATGTACACACAAAAAACACTTTACAGAGAAAAGAAATAATACAGATTGACGAGCACAAAGGTACTGCTTATTTCATTAGAAATTTCTTCCAGCAGACCTGCGACAGGAAAGTTGGATGATAGACGAAGACACAGTGTGTAGAAAAAATAAGGAAATTTCAAATAGACAAAAATAACTCAAATAATCATATAAATTACACATATACCTTAACTTAATAAATATAGATTTAAAATCAATTTTGCAAAAAAATACTACCCACTTCCAAATAAAAAACTACAAAGTGAAAAATAACTATTTTTGGAAGTCGGTGTCTTTCGTAGGTACCAATTCTTTGCGATATAGACACCGACTTCCAAAAATAAAGTTATTTTTCACCTTGTAGTTTTTTATTTGGAAGTCGGTAGTATTTTTTTGGCAAAAAAAGTTTTTTTATTTTACCCTTTTTAGTTGTACCTATAGGCAAGTTGTTTAGTAAGTACCTATAACGCCAGAATAGATTACCCGAATAACATGAAACTCAAAACATAATCGGTGAACAGAGAGTTCTGCGTACCACTTATGAGCGTACTGGCGCGATGTTATGTTATGAAATGGTATAAAAAATAAACAGACATGCGATTGCAGCAATCCCGAGAGATTTTCCGTTATTTATTGAAGAGTTCTGTTGTATATCTCCGCAGTTCTTCATCAAATCTTCACCAAATTAAAATGGGACCAATTTCGCAATATGTCCTTTCAAACAAAAAAAGAATTTTCAAAATCCGTCCACAATTGACGGAGATATCGGTGAACATACACAAAAAAAAAAAAAAAACATACATAAAGTCGAACATAGAACCTCCTCCTTTTTGGTAAGTCGGTTAAAAATAAAAATACATATACTTAATATATAAAATTACAAGATGGTAGAGAGGTAATGTTAGTTCTTCAGATTTTTATCAACAACACTTCAGCCCATAATCACCTACTGTTGGGAATAGGCCTCTTGTTTCTTCTGCGAGACTTTCGAGTTCCTTGCGTCCCTTATCAAAGTGTTTGCAGCGACTTTGACGACACCGTCAACCCAATTCGGGTTTGGTCAAGCCTGGTTTCTTTCACACAACCTTGGCCTTCATTTGGTTAAAGCTTTACCTACTCTGTTGGCCATCTCAACGTCTAGCTAGATCATTCACTGCTCTTGCAGTATACCGCCCTATCCCCGGCGTCGAAGACTTTCGTCCGACGATGGATTAAGATAGCATATGATCTCCTGAAGCTTTAACTACTAAACTGATTATAACATTCAACAATATAGAAGCCGCTTCATTTGTATTTGTTTGATCCATAGCTGACATTCCTTTTTTTCTGTCCCTTGTACTCAAAAGCATTCCACCCAGAGCCTTTGCTTGCTCATTAGCTATCTGATTTGGATCCTCGCCAATATACTCTATACGTTAATCATTTTAATTTATTGTCAGCTAAAAATACTGACTTGACGGCAAACTGTCGTGACGAGATTTGTATCTTGTTTGATATTCAAACGTGGGCCATGTCTTGGGAATAGTAATAGGACATAGGTAGAATGTACTACAAGTAGTACAGTCGTGCTAGCCTTTGTGGCGCATGTGTAGGTAGGTGGTTCGTGTAACGAAGTATTCATAGACATGGCTTAAGGTACGAGTAACTTTAGCTGTCCTTTAGTTTTGAGTTGGACTCTCTTGTAAATGTTATAAGGAAGTAGTTGCTGAAATTAGTGTTAATCTATTGTCAAGCTGCAGGAGTATGCTGCAGTTACATTACAAATTATATTCATGACGTATAACACTTTATGCCGGAAGTGGTATTCAGTATTGATGAAGATCTTCTTTGCAATTTCATCATTCTCATCATCATTCTCTTGACCCATATCTATAATTATTGATTAAGTTCGACACAACAATGTCTTCGTCTTTTATACCAGGGTTGTCATCAACCTCCACAGAACTTGAGCATCATTATCAATATTAGCAGCAGCACTGGTAGAACCTGTTTAATAATGCTGAAGTTCAATAGGGATGTTGTCTGAGTAGACAAAATATAAGTCTATTTACTCGTAGTCCGTCAGTGAGATTATCAAATAATATTGGCACATATTTTTTGCTTTACCAAATCAACAAAAAAATTACAAAGTTAGAGCGCATCAAAGTTCAGGAGTGGGGGCTTGTGACGTCACTAAGGCAGTATAAAATGTACTAGCGGAGTGACGTTTCATGATATTTCAACGCTTATAATAAACGTAATTATCGTCTTCACTTTATGTTTACGTGTCAAAAGAAAATACGTGTCTAATATTTTATATTAATGTACCTGACAGACAAAAAACAAATTTTCAGTAAACTACCCTATTCGTAACATGACTGCAGAGGGAGCGGGGCTTATGGCACGTGTTCTTTTCGGTCGCGAGATTTGACCAATCGTGAAGTCGACTGCGCCGATGGCGATTGTAAACAAACACTAACCTTGTCTCATCATTACCACGTTGGCTGGACACACACAATAGAAAATGTATTGTTTGAGGTCACCGGTGTGGTGACCGGAGCGGCAGTCAACTTGTTAATATTCACTAAGTTATAATATCTTCATCATTGCGAATGAAAGCGCAGTTATTGTATTTTCGTAAACTGTTGTGAAAATTGATGAGTAATGGCACTCCGTTGAAAAATGTGAATCAAGAAACCGCAAACTGTAACTTATGTTAAAAAAAACTGGCCTAGTGCGAGTCGGGCTCGCTCGAAGGGTTCCGTTTGAACTGTCTAGCTATCACGGTTCATGAGATACAGCCCGGTGACAGACACACGGACCGCGGAGTCTTAGTAATAGGGTCCCGTTTTTACCCTTTGGATACGGAACCCTAAAAAGGATTATTCATGCAAAGGACGTATCTACTACATTACTTCACTTGAAAATCATTTTAAAAGCAAACATCCTGATTAAGTTTGAAATGTTTGAAAACTAACAACAAGCTTTTTTCCCTGTTATTGTTTCAAGAAAAATAACTTATTTCCTTTCTAACATAATTTAAATCAGCATCAGCAACCGCTGATGTCAATGATATAATATCATCAGCATCAGCGGATGTACAAAAAATGTGTATCAGCAACAACCCTGTTTTATACTTCTCCAATATTTTTCAAATCAGAAGCCATTATAATCTTTCACTAAATCCATCCATCGCTTTCTGCACTCTACCATCATAGATTTACTGTCAATTTTATAACCATTTTATAGTTTTTTTTTTATCCCACTCTTGGGTAAGGAACTCCTCCCATTCCTTCCATTTCTTTCAGTGTTGTTAACCATATTTACCAACACTAATATTTATTCTAATTAATATTTGTTCAGTAACTGCTTGTTAGTTTCCAAATATTTACTACCAAAATACACAAAACTTTCTACCATAAACAGTCGAAACAGTTAAACACAAACATACCAAAAATGTCAAAATAAATAATTTAACCATAAATCAATAACCAAAAAAGCTAAAAAACCGCTGTTAGACACAAACACCTGCCTAACTTTAACTAATGCTGTAACTAAAGGTGCATTTGAACCGGTCCGACATGAATCACTCGGTTTAGTGGGCAGACGGCTTTATTGTTTATTTATATTTATTCTATTTCTTATTAACAGTTTGTATGTTAATTTGTAAGCTGATTAAGAATGATATACTGTGGATTAGTTGATTATTGAAAAGGTGTAGGTTTAATAAGAAGGCAAAAATGTTCATGTTCAAGTCAAAAATTAATGAAGGCAAGTATGGTAACTTACACGAATGACAACTTACATTGCATGCGTTAAATCCTAAAGTTTAATATTTCTTAAGAGCTCATGTAAACTTATCTACATAGTAATCATTGCATGATTTGCGTGACGAAAAAAGAGTTTTTTTTGGAAATTCTTTTAGTCTTTTTATCGGCTTCCACAAAAGTGTTTTTTTCTCATTTTATTCAAATTATTTAAAAAAAAAAATTGAGAATGTAAATGTGTTGATGCAGACTGGACGATCAAGGATCAATAACATCAAAAAAATCTTTATGACTTCGAATATACAGCACTAATAAACTACACCCAAGTTTTTTCACATAACGCCGGAAGCTATAGATCAATAAAATTAGCCAGCAATAATCGTGACGGGAATTTTTATCACCATTCGACATGACATCATAACATGATAGTAATCGTAAACGTGGATTGGTGGCACCCTCAGATTCGGTCTGAATGCGATTCTTTGTGTTATTAGAAGACTCGCTTTTTTCTGTGACTTTGCTCCCGAAGTCACAGTAGCCAATTTTTTAGGATATATAAAGTAGTATATGAGTTATGACACAAAAGGATAGTGTCGAATTTTCAGACTGGGATAAGTAATTTAAATTACAAATAAATGTTTTTTTTTTACCTATTTATAACATCTGTTGGTTTAAAATTCAGTAATGGTGATGACAATACAGCCACAGATATACTGGATCTTTATCCCCGAGATTTAACGAAACAAGTAATGAATAATAGTATTTTTACATAGAAAAACTACTCAGGCATTAATATTGAAAACACTGACAATAATACTGAAATAGATAACAACCTTGAAGTAAAAATAGATATCCCGGACGTCGTTGTGCCCCTTATCGAAGAAATATCAAGCCATATCAAAATCAAAACATTAACTATAGAAAATAAACTAGCAGTAACGAAGCTTGATCTAAATAAAGAAATAATAGTTGATCTATAAAAATAAATAAAGAATTTCAAGCTTCAAAAAATCTTTGAGAAGATAAATTTGTGCTTATACTCCCACATAAATTCCAAGTAACAAAGCCTACTAAACAATCTCAAAAGGAAAGCATTACTTCGAATCATCGCCACTCGAATATTTTGACGTGTCAATAGCCATGGGAAGATATGCAACCTCTTTGGATGAACCATTGTAAAGTACGGCCAACTACCTGCCTTCAACTTCAATGGATGGAATCCCATCACCAATGTTGGTATATTTGTGATTTACATTGATGGTTTTGTGAGTCGTACTGAAGAAGTCTTGTTTGTAAATGCAGCAATGGATGTTTGGCCAATGTTGGTTTGATCTATGCTCTTGATTTTTTTGGTGTGTGATTTACCTTTTATTAAGAGGTACAGGCATGTTTTTAAAAACCAATTATATTGTAAAGGTGTTTCGAAGTGTATAGCAATGTGGTCTGATTTTTTGTTAGATTTTTTTTGGGTATCGATTTTAAACAATCGTGCTTGGTTCGGTGGTTAAAAGGTGGCAAAAACGCAATGATCTTTTGGTTCATATTGAAGAACCCATTATTGGTAGCAACAACCTTTCAAAATCTTGTTGTATCTGTTATACAACAAAAAAGTTTACCTTAAAAATCCTAATACCGTATCGAAGTAAATATTATTTTATGAGGCAATAACAATTTTAAGTACTTTGATACCTTTAAAATCTGTTAAGATGAAACGAAAATCGTAAAGTACTTTGTAACGAGCTACTAATCCATCAACTTAAGCATTAAAATTTATAAGATCGTATTAAATAAATATTTTACGACATTTTATTTTCCTCCCGTACCTGTAAAATGAGAATAAAAAATTCTTTAAGTAATATTATTCAGCCATTAACGCCGCCCACTGCAGCTTATAGAACTTATCGTTCCTCTTCCCACTCGTGGCCATTATTTGCCCTTTGAAGAGTTCAGTTGGATTATAAATCCCAAAAATGGGAGGTGATTTTGAACGCAAACATCCGATTGAATATCCAAAGGAATAAGCCATAATTCGGAATTTGGCTCTCGCCTATATCCTCCTTAAATATTGGAACGATTTAAAGATATTCCATTTACTAAAAAAGAAAGATATATACTGTAGTCCTCTGTTTTCCTTTTTGATGATACATTATCTTTAGGAGCACTAGAACCCTCAAAAGATGCTCAAAGTTGCGCTGTCAACAGAGGCCTAGTGTACAAACTTGACAGCTATAAATAAAAAAAGGAAAACATGGGGGCACAGTATATATCTTTATTTTTCAGTTTATGGAATATCTTTTAAATTGTAACAATATTGGTGGAGGAAATAGGCGCGAGTCAAACGTCGAATGCGGTCGCAGACGGATGTCTGCATTTGCGCATTTTATCTTAGGGGTCCCCCGCAGACAGGTGCGAAGCCGCAAAGCTTTCTTAGAAATGTGCGTAGTGCTTAGCCAGTCCTTTTTTGCAGTTAATGATGAAATATGAATTAAACGTTTGTTGACTTATGACAAGTGATAGAGACGAAACAAAATACAGCCACGAAACAATGAGAAACCTTTGGACCCTAACGGCTAGGAGTAGCCCGACCAACATTATTTAGCTCTAGAGGTCTATACCTCGAAACTATAGACTCTATAGTTCTATAGTTTCGACACGAATAGTCGTGGTGGCCCAGTGACTAAGACCTCGCCTTGAGGTCGTGGGTTAAAATCCGGCTAAGTACCAATGAGAGTTTTTCAAATTCATATGTACTTTCTAAGTTTATCTTGGACATCACAGGCAACGGTGAAGGAAAACATCGTGAGGAAACCTGGACTTATATAGTTAATGTAAGTCTGAAATAGCCAAGTCAGAGGCCTGTGGGATTCCCAAAGGCGGTTTAATTAATTCTGACACCAGAGGAGGCCACACGAAAAGAAGAAGAAGTTCTTAAGTATAGATGATAACATCCGCAAAACTACAAAGGCTACAATTAAACAAAAACAAATGTAAACTTAAAGAAAATGCATCCTCAACTTAATCCGCATCACGTTTTTGTTGCTCCCACTACGACCAGCTAAACGACATCTATTTCGATCCACTAAAATTCCAGTAAAGAATAAAACACTCGATCAGTGCGACATTTCGAGACAATGGCAACACGATAACTCACTATACTACCAAGTTTTGTGATAAAAGAACAAATTTCTATATCCACGACTCATTTGAATTACGACCTTGTGGGAACGAGATAAGGTGTACAGCAACCGGAAACTGAAAGTGGTGAGGATTATTCCCCTGGCACGCGATCACCTGATTGGTGGAACAAAAATAACATTATTAGACATGGAACCACGCTCGAAATTACGATCACGATGTGTTCAATCATATTACTATTAGGATAATAAATTTTAGGGTGTGCGTGAGCGTTTGTAGGTCATTCTGGAGGCTCTGGAGAATTGTGGGTCCCGTAGTTAATTTTTAAATCCTGATTGGGATGGGTTGATGTGAGACTATGACATCAAAATGTGTGGTAACTGTGGAGCATATAAGATCATATCATCATTGAGCAGTGGTGGCCCAGTGGTATCGGCCGCGACTTACAAGTTGTAGGTCGTGGGTTCGAGCCCAGGCCCAGTGGGAACATTAATAGGCTGATGATGTGATATAACATTACGACTGGATTACAAAAGGCTTAGGCCTGTTTCGCCATTCATGTTAAAGTTCGATGTAATAATCCAGACTCTGAGCTGGGACTGTAAAATTACTTTGCCTAAACCAGGAATAAAACCCAAGACTTTTTGCTCAGTAGTGGCCCTTGCGGAACTGTAGAATAGATACAGAATTATTAATTTTTAAATGTCTTAATTATTGTATTTAAAAACTTTTATGAACCGTTTATAAAGTTCATTATTAAAATAATTTATAGTACGAAGCAGCTATTAAGGTACTCGCTTTATCACTAATTGCGAAGTTCTTCGAGCTCAGACCTTTTAATATTTTATTTATGTGACTTATGTAATTAAAGATATTCCATAATTTATTGATATTTCGTTATACTTCCCGGATTGTTATTACTTTGACTACTGAGATAACAATAAGTAAGGCTAGAGCAGTGGTGGCCCAGCCTCTACTTACAAGTTGTAAGTCGTGGGATCGAGCCCAGGTAGGTGTTTTACTTAGTGTAAATTATTTCATCACCACTGCTCTCAAAACGGTGAAGGAAAACATCGTGAGGAAACCGGCATGTCCTAGAACCAAAAATTCGAAGACATGTAACATCCACCAACCCGCACTGGGCCCGCGTGGTGGATTACGGCCCATTCCCTCTCACAGAGAGGAGGCCTGTGTCCCAGCAGTGGGCACATAAATACAGACAGACAGAGAGTAGTCTTACTAATAGGGCCCCGTTTTTACCCTTTGGGTACGGAACCCTAAAAATCGAACTAAGGCCCACTTGCACAGCAAAACCTTAACTCAGAGTTAGTTGCTAACCGAGGTTAAATTGAAATCACATCACATCATCAGCCTATTAATGTTCCCCACTGCTGGGACACAGGCCTCCTCTCTATGAGAGGGTATGGGCCGTAATCCACCACGCGGGCCCAGTGCGGGTTGTTGAATGTCACATGTCTTCGAATGTTTGGTTCTAGGACATGCCGGTTTCCTCACGATGTTTTCCTTCACCGTTTAGTGAGCAGTTGTGATGAAATAATTTACACTAAGTAAAACGCCTGCCTGGGCTCGAACCCACGACCTAAAACTTGTAAGTCGCGGCCGATACCACAGGGCCACCACTGCTCACAAATAAACTGACAGTATGTCATAAATAAATGAGTCCGGGTTAGGTACTAACTCGGAGTTAACAAAATAAACTGCAAGCTGTCCTAAGTTTATATTGCATCATGGCAACATTGCCAAACACTTGATTACCCCAATTCCACTGGACTGGTTTAATATCTGGCGTATCGATCTAATTCCATTTAAACATACACTTTCATTACACTTAAAAGTATTATTATGCAGTAGTAGTGTCAGTTGCAATATATAATATAATATAATATTAGTAATAATATAATATATAAAGCCCGACATATTCTTGCCTCAGAGCCCAAACATATGTCCCATTTAATACATATTTTAGTTCCTAATTACATAGAAAACGGCATAATTATTAAGGACGTAAACATAGCGACACACCACTTCTCATTTTGTAAGTCCTTTTAAGTAAATTATGGGTTTTGGGTTTTACAATACACAGAAATATATGCCACTTATAATAATTATAACATCCTTTTTAGGGTTCCGTAGCCAAATGGCAAAAAACGGAACCGTTATGGATTCTTCATGTCTGGCTGTTTGTCTGTCCGTCCATATGTCATATAAGAACTATGCTGTTGAAACTTGCTAAGTAGATATATTCTGTGAACTGCATTAAGATTTTCACACAAAAATAGAAAAAAAAAACAATAAATTTAGGGGGTTCCCCATACTAACTAAAACTATTTATTTTTTTATCAAACCCATACGTGTGGGTTATCTATGGATTGGTCTTGAAAAATGATATTGAGGTTTCTAACATCATATTTTTCTAAACTGAATAGTTTGCGCGAGAGACACTTCCAAAGTGGTAAAATGTGTCCCCCCTCTGTAACTTCTAAAATAAGAGAATGATAAAACTAATAAAAATATATGATGTACATTACCATGTAAACTTCCACCGAAAATTGGTTTGAACGAGATCTAGTGAGTAGTTTTTTTTAATAAGTTTAAGTACGGAACCCTTCGTGCGCGAGTCCGACTCGCACTTGGCCGGTTTTTTTTGAATATTACTACAGAAGTTTGAAAAACGAATGTACATGACAGGTGTTTCCCGATGAGCCAGTCAGTTGATGTTGAAACACTAGAGCCGCGGGGGCCGAGTTACTATCGGGTTTTTCGGAAATCGGCAAGCAGTTAGTCGACTCTTCACGTGACCCTAGGGCTGGCCTAGCTACTACTAGATTTATACTACTAGATAATCAGCTACTAGATTTTTGAGTACTTTTCTTATTGACAGTAATGTGGACGAATTTTTGATGGAGAATGAGTTCTGGAGTTCATGTCTCGACAGGCCAGTAAAGTCATGTCAGGTGAAGAATAACGAGAAGATCCGACTGCAATTAATGACATAAGGCTAGCCAAAGCAAGAATGAAGTAGTTTTGCTCCCTTTTTTACTTGCTAGTACAAGGTAGTTTTCTTCACATATTTAAAATTAACCAGCCAGTACGAAAGAACCATATACGATTGCGAACACAAAAATCAGTTTCAATGTTAATGATCCCTGACTTGATAAGCTCAGTGACAATTAGTCATAGATATATACTTGCATAAATGTGTCAGTAAACCCTCTAAAAAGCTCACACTTTCCGCAAAGGCCATTACAATGGGAAGTGCTGGACAACGTGGGCCCAGTCATCAATTGGATTTGTTGTCTACCTAGTGATTTCTGTGTAAATTATGTCAAACAATATTAGTGTGAAAGGCGATTGATAACAAATTAAGCCTGTGACAAGTTATATCTAATAAAAACACTACTACTTACCTTCCTGCCTACCATACTTACCTACCTACCATTTATGTTTCTATAGTCATCATTCTTTCGCGGAGAATCTTAACACCGCCATTCAGAAAATGACTTCAAATGCACAACGTCATCTATCGAATATCGAGTTCAACTGTCGAGTATCTGAATTGCGTGTGATGGGATAATTTAACTTCTTGAACACTTTAAATCCATCTAACTTTTGATAGAGTGAACCGATTGCGATGAAACAAAAACTAAGTAATTCTTCAAGTTACGCACAGTTTTTTATATATAAAAGTTATTTACATTGGTTACGTACATTTCACGTGATGCGTGCACAAATAAACAGACAAACAAATAAACAAACAGACAAAAATTCCAAAAATGCCGGAAACAGGTTCTGTTGGTTATCCTTTAACACCCTGGCTATTTTTTAACCGACTTCGCAAAAAGGAGGAGGTTATCAATACGATTGTATTTTTTTTTTTTATGTGTGTTACCTCAGAACTTTTTATTGGCTGAACCGATTTTGATGATTCTTTTTTTATTCGAAAGTTGGTGTTTGTCATGTGGTCCCATTTAATTTTCATCAAGATTTGCTGAAGAACTTCGGAGATGTACATCAGAACCCTTCAATAAATGACAGCAAATCACTCGGGATAGCTGCAATCGCATATCTGTTTATTGTTTATACCACTTCATAACATAATATCACACTGGTACGCTTTAAAGGGGTATGCAGGTGTGAACAGTTCACCCTGGTATACTCTCATTCCACCGGTTTTGTTTATTTAAGTTTCATGTTATTGGGTTTATCTATTCTGGCTTCACTTTGGGCGTTATAGCCTAGGCTAGGTAGCTATAACGCCCAAAGTGTTCCATTATGTACCACAACTAAAAAGTGAAAAATAAAAAACTTTTTTACAAAAATTACAACCGACTTCCAAACAAAAACACTACAAAGTCAAAAATAACTTCAATTTCGGAAGTCGGTGTCAAAAAACGAAGAAACGAAAACAGGAACACCGACTGCCGAAATTGAAGTTATTTTTCACTTTGTAGTGTTTTTGTTTGGAAGTCGGTTGTAATTTTTTGGTAATATTTTCGATGTACAAAAATTACTTTTCTACAGATTTATTATATGCATGTATTGATGATTTCGAATTATAGATATAACTTCTCTCAGCAGAATTTATCCTACGGGACATGCTACCGATATAAAAGTATCCTTTGTCCTATGACTATGATCTGCCCGTGTGCATAATTTCTTCTACCAAACTTATAGATTTTCATTCATAAATATTATGTATTAGTAGGAGATAGTATAAAATCAGATGTTCATACAGAGCACCACCTAATCCTGGCAACTGCAGAATAAATAATTATCAAGACACTACAAAACATTCTTCTACGTGAATAAAGAAACACGGAACGGTGCGGAAATAAAATCTGCAGTTTGATTTCCGCACAGAAAACTGTAGTTCCGTTGCTATTGTAAAACAAACTAAACGTTTGTATAGTTGCCATGGTTACAAAACACAGAGAAGAAAGAACTCAAGGCTAAGGCTCTAGACAGACGTTCTGCATTTCAACTGGACTCTGACTGCATATTTGCAGCAAACGTGCAGTTGGCGTGCAGAAAGTTGGCTTGCAGTTTTCGTAATAACTGCATTCAAACTGCAAATTTGCAGTCAGAGAGAGTGCAGTTGAAATGCAGTCCGACGTCTAAAGCCTAGCGATACCAACGCTTGCAAAGGTCACTACAAAGATAGATGATCACCCATTTCACATCGAGAGTTCTCCGTACCTCAGAAAGCTCGTTAATAGTCATTTCTAGGTAGATTTTTGACCACGTTACGGATAGTCAGATTCAGAAAATCTGACACAAATTTGCTAAGGTATATCGTGTTGCCCAGGCAGGATTGTGGATTCGTCCTAAATCGTCATCCATATCGCTACAAATTTGCAAAAGTCTGTATTCGTACGCAAACTAGCTTCTTACTGCTCATCACAGCATCTATATCTTTCGCACGTGTTGTCGGATGAGATAGCATGCATTTGAACGCCGCGCACAAAATAGTTCGTGCCGTCGTCGACTAGTGCAACCTTAAACTCTCTATGTATTTGGTTTCGAAACTGATTGATACTGTCTATCTGCTGCCAAATTAGCTATTCGTAGGATTTCATTCGGTCGTTGCTTCGTTGGTTTGTCGCTAGTAATGAGCATAGAGACCTGGATTCGATCTCCGGATAGGGTGTTTTTAGGTTTTCTGGAATTTCTCAGTTGCAGCCTGGAGTGTAGCTTTGTATCCGACTGATTGCAATAGTCTCGCCCAGTAACTAGCATTTAAACATAAATGGCAAAATATGGGTTAATTATGTACACCTCTAACTTACCTTTTGGGAAATACAGACATGATGTTATTTATGTGTTTATGTCATTTGAAACTGTCTGATCATTTGCATACCGCATACTAATTCGTGTGTCAGACATTAAATCCAATATTCCAAGGCATGCCTTCCAACTCGACTCCACCTCGAAACATTAATTTCACTTGTAATTTATTCTTATTCTATAATGTAAACAAAAACATAAAATAGACAAATACAAGAGGACAGCATTATGAACAATTTACTGAAAATAATCGAGGATTTTTTCCATTGTCGGCCACTGAATGGTTTGGAATGCAGTTAGTATCCACTAAAAAGACTTAGTTAGACTTTTATATCGCACTAGCTGATCCGCGCGGTTTCGCTCCCGTCAACTAATGCCTATCTATCTACCTAACTACCCTACCTACCCACCTACCTTACCTACCTACCAAACTACTCTCCTGCCCTACCGATTAACCTACCTACCCTACCCTACCGACCTACCCACGTTGCCTTTCCTATCTACCTAACCACCTACCCTACCTACCATACCCTACCTTTTTTTTTTTTTGTTTACGCGGGGAAACCTTCAGAAGGCACCTGAAATTTTGGGGAAAAGACCAGGAAGTGTGGGATTTTTACCTCACTAAAACCACCCCGGTGATCACCATCAGCACGTAGAAGGGACCCCGCTACCTACCTACCAATTTGATAAACTTTTTATTTGAATAAGAATATACCATTACAATACGAATTTCCAACTTTTGTTTCTACGGGCGATCTAATTAAATTTTAGAACACAAAAGCTGCTATTGTGACTTAACTATGATAGTGAGATATATTTTGTCTGAGACTTTTATGTAGGTAATAATGAGTAGGTACTTTAATCATTTAGTACATAATTTTTATGTATCATCAATTGTTTTCTCAGCGCACGCCAAATAATGAATTTTATAGGCTAAATTTTGCTACTTTGGGTTACATTATTGCAATTTTCATAAGAATCTCTAATTTTTGTGAAAATAATTTTTAGCCTTTCTTACCCGAGAATAATGTAGCTTTCCATACGTGAAAGAATTTTAAAATATGTCCAGTAATTTCGGAGCCTATTCAGTACAAACAAACAAACAAAACAATCTTTCCTCTTTATAATACTGATGATATAGATGATCATTCGGAGCAAATTTCCTTCGATGGTCTTTCCATCATTCTTATGTATATTAACAATCCCTATCTTTCGTTAAGCTCTGTCTTTTCGGCTATTTGCAAGTAGGTACTGTGATAGTTTGTTAAATTCTTCTTCGTCTCATTGTTCGTTTGGTCTAACGCCAGTATTCGCGGCATGCCCTACGGTTTGCTTGCTCTTGTGCAATAGTGATAAGATAGTTCGCTAATGTAACATAAGCTCATTATTATCACCTAATTTGGAAATTAATGATTGGATTAAGAAAATTGGAGGTGGGATAATAAATGAGTTACTAAGTATATAATCTGAAGGCAAAGTATTATTTGTATTAAGACAGGTTGACTTAGGATTTCTTAAATACATAGATCAAACCTTTTATCAATGTACAAGTACAGACTTGTTGAACAACCGTTCACTACTCGGCACTGCTTCTGTAGCACTCGCGAGTACTCGCGACCGTAACAAGGATGATGATATTAACTTAACAGTAAAACAACAACAATGTTTTATAACTGTATGTATGTTGCCTTTTTAAAATTACAATCACCGTGAACCTATTCAAATCCCGGAGAGTCTTAACACCGCGATTCAGAAATCGTGGCTAACCTAACAACGCCATCTATCGGCATAAAAGTGAACCATATTTCTAACACTTGTTTCGAATATTTGCAAGTCCATCACGCATCAACAGCTGAACGGATTTGAAATTATAATAGTACACGAGTATACCATGACCTGAATTCTCTCTCTAATTCTCCTGAATCTACATTTCTTTCTGGCGAAACCACAGGCAAAGGCATAAAAAAATATTTTGTTAATAATTGCCAAATATCAATACCAAAAGAATTACCGAATATTGAAAAAATCTTCAAATAAAATAATCCAGTCGACAAATTCATGGAAATGATATAGCGTCTCTTTTTACCGAGTAAGCGGTACCAAAAACTGCAATACTGTATTTGGCAAGTTGCCTAGCTACAGCCGGTAAGCCTACGAGAGAGATTCTTATCTCACAAGATAAGATCGGCGAGAAAACATCAATAATGAAAGTGTGTCGCTATAAACTATATCAAGATCGAGCCGAAATTCTGCTGGATTTATTGACTAGATTCTTTAGATTTATACTTTACAAAGTGATGGTAAAGATAGCTGTAGTCAGTATGCTAGACTACAATCTTTGGTTTAATCTATTTTACGAATAACAACATGAAATTATATACTTATCATACTTATCTCAACCTTGTTAGGGTCGGCTGCCAGAATCATGGGATGAAGCTCAATAGGTAACAATATTTAGGTAAACAATAACATATTAAAAAAAAGTTTTAATGTAAAGTATGATATATTATAGTTTATTGCGTATTTTCTTTCGTTACTTTTCGCCAGGTACTCTGATTTTCTCTGATGACCTTGCTGCCCTCAAAACATTGGCCATTAGATTTTCATCAGCATCGTCTACTTCTTGTAGTTGAGTTACAACACCGTAGTATTTATTGTCTTCAAAATACACAACAGCCCATTTCTACACTTTCCAATCTTCCCACTAAGTTGACTACCAATCGAAGGCTCTCCAATGATGACTTATCCTACATCTCTTGTAGCTTTGTGATTTATGAAGGCCAGAGGCTCGATAGCGCACGTTTAGGTCGACTCAGCCATTTGTTTAAGGTCAGATAATTTCGCTATTAAACGCTAATGCGTAGCCACACTTATTAGTTTTAGGGTGACGGGAAATTATAGCTGTCCAATAAAAAATACGGATTGGCCTTTTAAGTTTGACCTTGGAGAAATTTAGTGGTTTAATAAGCGAAGCTGAGATGGTTTATTTATTTATTATAAACTTTATTGTACACCACAAAATAAAAATAAAACATACAGGACAAACGTTTTCAAAAACAAAGTGTACAATGGGCGGTCTTATCGCACAGGGCAATCTCTTACAGACAGCCTTTGGATGGACTGAAAGATAGGAGAAGAATTTAGGGCTGTCAGTGTACAATAGATCATAAATAATATTACTTACTTATACATAAAATACATACATACTATATTAAATATCTAATATACTAACAAATATCGAATATATGACAGATAGGAAAAGACTAAAATTATAGTGAAAGGTAATGCTCCTTTACCATTTTCTTAAAAGTTGGCAGTGTTTGAGCACGTCTTATTTCTATAGGTAATGCATTCCACAACCGAATTGCTTGAATCGTAAAAAAATTGTCAAAGAAGGAAGTGAAATGCATACGAACACTCAATTTTAAATTTTCCGATGATATCAAGGACTTAGAATGGTTATGAACTTTTATTTGCCAAGCTTATTTTTAGGGTTGCTGTATCGATTCGAAGCGTCAATAACACATTAAGTTCGTATTAACTGGCAAGTTACATCATCATAATCAACACAGCCGAAAGTCGTCATGAGTCTGGTGGACAAGAACGCAGGCTTCCCCTAAGCATCTCCACATCGACCGATCTTATGCTTTTCGCATCCGGTGGATTCCCGCGGCCTTCACAAGGTCACCTGTCTAATTTACGGAAGGCCTTCCAATGCTATATGAATAATGAACAATTTTCAAACTTAAGTGGCAGTGGGCACTTGGACAAGGCTGTTTGCTGGTATAAAAACCTGTTGAAACCGTTTTACATAGATTTTCAAAGTTTTCTCGACGAATTATTAAAACTTTTCACTTCCACATGCGGTCATATATAGTTTAAAGTCTACCTGACAACTTATTCTTCGATTACATTGAAATTATTCAAATCCTCTTTTCTAGACTCTTTCTTTCTGTTATTTTCTCTCTCACTCCATTTTCAACTCGAATATTAATTTATTTCTATCTCCCTCAGGTTCCCAAACAATGTGACTCCCCTTCACCAATGGTCCCTCGTTTGATGCGACCATGGCAGGGCAGGCTAGGCCGACGGCGCGTCACTTCCACAATCAGCCGGAACTGCAGAGGAGCAGGGTGGGGCTCATGCTGCGGTGGATACTGCTCGTGTGGGTCGCAAGCTGCGGTCCTCTGGGGAACACTGTGAAGCAAGATGGTGAGTTTTGATTTGATGTTTTGAATATGGTTAATTTTGGCTTTGTACTGCACTGAAAAAAGGGACAACCGAACAGTTGTGTAACTTTATAAAGGAAACTTTAGTTATTAGAAAATAAACTTTAATAAACTAATACAAATATAACTAGCAAATAGCAAAACTCTGTTTGTTTGTCTGTTTAGAATTATTGGGATTTGCAAACTTTGTCTTACTAGCAACTGTTTTTGTTATTAAGACAAAGTTCGCAACTGGAGGAGCTAGTGGCTAAATAATAACAGCCGCACGGGTCGATCATAAAGGTTAAGCAACCCTTGACGAGGTCGGTCCGTGGATGGGTGACCATTTCAACATACCGAGTTTCCTCCGTGCCTCGGAAAGCACGTTAAGCCGTTGGTCCCGTCTGTCATGTTAACATCTTTGACAGTCGTTACGGGTAGTCAGAAGCTTGAGATCTGACACCAGTCTTGCCAAGGAGTACCTTGTTACCCAGTTACTGGGTTGTGGAGGTCAGATAGGCAGTCGCTCCATGTTAAACACTGTTACATAGCTGAATCCGCTAAGACAGGAAGCCGACCCCAATATAGTTGGGAAAAGGCTAGGCAGATGATGAAGACAAAGCGTTTCAAATTGCTACACGAAAACCTTTTTACCACTCATTAATCTGATGAGATATATCTCAAAAGTTGCAACGTATATGCAGCAGAATGTAATAAAATACACAAACTACAAATCAGCTTAAACAGCTTGTGATAAAACACAGGATAAACCATCCGTCCAATATTTCCATCATTTGCCTCGCTGACAATCTGCAAAACAAACAATTGACACACTTTCGCTCCGGTCCAAAATAGTGGGGCACACGAAAATGCATTTAAACCCGGAATCTCGTTCACGATCCATATTTGCAGTTGCTACAATCAAAAAGCTTTTACGTCATGGTGATGACAATCACAACCACAAATAGGAGTGTTACAATGTGTGGTACACAAACAGACATTTAAGCATTTTATCATGTAAAGGACTAACATAGAACATAAGCTTCTTAGAAGACTATCACTATGAACTGATGATGAGAAGAGGATTCTTTCTAAGAATCTTTAGTTTCTTAATCGTTTGAGAGTGAAACCTTTAAATGGAGCATTGTATTCTAGGAGTGCTGGTCTTGCTTCGTTTTCTTGTGAATTATACTATACTAGATGACCCGCGGGGCTTCGCTCCCGTCAACTGGCTACCCTGACTACCCTGCCTATCCAGTCTACTCTGCCTGCCCTGTCTAACCTGCCTACCCTGCCTTACCTGCCTACCCTGCCTACCCTGCCTAACCTGCCTTACCTGCCTACACTGGCTACACTGACTGCCCTGCTTACCCTGTCTACCTTGCTTACCCTGCCAACCCTGCCAACCCTGCCTACCCTGCCTACCCTGCCTACTCTGCCTAACCTGCCTACCCTACCTACCTACCTTATAATTTTTATCTATCACACATCACATCACATCATCAGCCTATTAATGTTATCAATAATTTTCTCAGCGCACGCCAATGAATGAATGTTATAGGCAACATTTTGCTACCTTGGCCTACATTATTGCAATTTTCATGAGGATCACAATTTTTTTTGAAAACACTCAGGAATATTCTAGCTTTCTACTGGTGAAAGAATTTTCAAAGTCGGTTCAGTAGATCCAGAGATTACCCCTTACATTGTCACAAACTCACAAACTCCCAAACTTTACATCTTTATAATATTATAGTATAGACATATACATATCCTGGAACTTTTTTCAGCGGATGTATCCCTTCGGTTTCATAAGACACCCACAAAAAGAAAGAAAATGTATTTATTATTGTTACAGAAACTGACATGCTTAAGGGAAACCAATTCTATAACTGCTGTAAGACAAGACATCGTCCGTTAGCCAAAACCTTCGGCCAAATTGATAGCACCAGGTTTATTCAAATTTATTTTCTGCAACCTGCTAATTCATACCACATCTATATTTATTAATCCAGGTTTTGTCCCCAACCTCACCACAGTCCTACCCGCAGTCCCACAGATCCGACGGAACCGAAAACAAGTAACGACATTACAGATACGTCCACTTTCAGTACAAACCAACCATTAGTTGCGGTCTTGTTAGGCACACGTGCGGCCATGATTAGGCGGACGTGTGACCTGTGCCTTATAGCCGATGTAGGTGGGTAGTGCTGGTTTATCTGTTGAATAGAAGCGGAGTGTTGCTGATGAAGGAATTGAATTGGCGGATTTTGGATAAGACTTTTGTGCCAATTCTGGTGTTTTTGAGGTGAAAACCCTTCAGTGGAAAGGAGCTTGCCCATACACAGGCCCCTTATGAGGTATCGTTTCTGCGATTTCAATATTATCCAAAAATAGGATTTATATTTTGTGTTTTATTCCATCCGTGTCCTTTACTTCATATGTACAGACCACAACAGATCAGGTTCCTTCACTCGGACATTTGTATGCACCTTATTGCAATGTAATAAGGGTTAATTTCAA
Source organism: Orthosia incerta (assembly GCA_948252205.1). Lineage (NCBI taxonomy): Eukaryota > Metazoa > Arthropoda > Insecta > Lepidoptera > Noctuidae > Orthosia > Orthosia incerta. The sequence goes on from OX411746.1 coordinate 27,268,812, forward strand.
GAACAGAAACATCGTTATATCTCGTGAACCCCGCAAAATAAATAAAAAATGTTTTCTGATTATGAATATTACATGTTTTTCTACAATATACAACGTAATTCATCAAGATACTACTATTTTTTCAAAGGAGAATGCCCATTTTGTAAGGGAACTTGGCCCCCCCAAGTTCCCTTACAAAATGGGCATTCTCCTTTCAACCTGAGGGTCTGGACAAGAGACATTCAGCAATAACGTTTGTGTTTCAAAGTGAATGAGATTGATGTAAGTTACCGACATTTTTCACGTGGGCAATCAATACTTTTGTGGCAAGATCTTGGTTGCGAATGCACTAGAAAATATACTAAGCCTGTTTTGAGTAAGTAAAAAAAATTATACACGAAAAAAGAACCGTAGAATTAAACACTTACTTTCAGCAATAATTTAATGGAAGTGCTTTTCAGATTATTCAAAGAATGAGGACGCCAATTCAAAAGAAACAGCCGTCCGTAAGCTGTCTCAATGACATTCAACAACATAAAAACTAAAATACCAACTAACATAAATCAACGAAAACATCCAGACTATTCTACACACATCACGAAACAAAACGACTTCCCATAATAAAAAGCTAATCAAAATATTTAAAAGCACGTATCTGGATGACGTGCCAAAGCCATCATTATTCCGTTGTGTGAGAGAGACAGAGCTATGCAGGACAAATAGAACTATCCTTTTTTCACGTCGAGGTTGCAGGGCTTTCGCAAGAGACATAATCGGGCCGTAAAACGGCGTTTAGCGTTTATGTCCGCCGCTGTAAAAATGTCGAGATCCATTCGACATTTATTTGACAGCCCTGCAGCGATGTTCAGCTGTTAACGGCTGCTATCCTAATTCCAAGCAGCTTGCAGTATTATGCGACTATTTGTGAATTGAGATGATTGTTTTCTATTCGACTGTATCGTTGATCTAGTGGTGACAAACAGGGCTGCTGAGTGAGAGTTCCTAGGTTTGGTCCCCGATTCAGAAATGTCGTTTGAAATTTCTCAGTGGTAGTTTTAGTGTTTGGCTAAATAGGGTCGCTCAAGACATAACTTATGGCACTGTAATATTATATGATCTGTGCGTATGGCACACTCACTAGGCCAATAGGACGAAGTCAGTAGAAGACCGACTAAATAAGCCATAACGTCGTTCTTATCACTTGAAGGCTTTTCGTTGTTTTTTTCTTTTTGGATTCTGGCAAAAATCCTTCAAGATTTTTGCCTGATTGCAACCGTTAAAAAGCTATTTTATCGAGACAACAGGCAGTTTTAATTTTTAACGGACACATGACAAAAGTATTGATCAGCAAAAAATATACCATTTAATATACCTTTTTGCAGAAACTTTGACATATTTCCAAGGCATCATGACCTCAGGGCGAGATGGGGATTTCCGTCTACGTGATTGGTCAATTGTTCATACTCTTTGCCCTTTGCCTTGCCGAATTCATTACGCAATAAGCCTGCAGGTCGAATAGACACATTGTTTGTTTTAATCACATATGAATTTTATTAGCTTTTAATTATTATCCGTAATCTATTGATTGTGAAAAATATTGCTTAGACAGATTGTTACAGAATTTGATGCTGCTTAAGATGGCATCAAATAACTAAAATCAGCCAATTGTTAGATAGTGGCACTCTAGCTTATTGGTCGAAATAAAGAAAACAGATTTTGGGGGCCGACGTGGTCTAAAATCGACACCTATTAATTAACACAAGTTCTTATCTGAAACTTTCAAGATACTGTATAAGTTGGGTTACGTGTACTAACTTGTTATAAGAATAACTAATATTTTAGTATGAAGTATCATTGTTGTACTTTTAAAAAACTCAACAAGACGAAAAGCGTGCACAAATCAGTACAAGATGAAAAACTCGGGCGGTTAGGGAATCTCTGCTCTAGACCAACTAGACAGTATGTGGAAGTCTAATTACAAATTATTATAGACCGAGGGTTGTGCATTAATTATATTGCATACGTGCTTGCTGGCTTAGTCCGCATCAAAACTTTTTTTTATTTTATCCACAGGAACTGTGAAGTTTAAGTCCGAGATAAAAAAATATGTAAGGCCTATGTTACTCCTTATAAAATCAGCTGTCTACCAGTGAAAGTCCCGTTAAAATCGGCTAGCAATTTCGGAGATTACCGGCACAAACAGACAGATAGAAAAAAATCTTAAAAATATGTATTTGTTATTAGTACTGTAATACTTACACATCACACACACATCACATCATCAGCCTATTAATGTTCCCACTGCTGGGACACAGGCCTCCTCTCTGTGAGAGGGAATGGGCCATTATCCACCACGCGGGCCCAGTGCGGGTTGGTGGATGTCACATGTCTTCGAATTTTTGGTTCTAGGACATGCCGGTTTCCTCACGATTTTTTCCCATGCATACTTTCACATGCATTCAATAAAATATTGCTATTTTGATATTACATACAGACACTTCAATCTTATTTATTTATAAAGAATACGAGTAATAATTTACTGTCGAAATTCAGAATGACACTCTAGATATACATCTAGAACAGGCTACACGGCCAAAACGAAGAGCAGTGGTAACGGCACGACTTACGTGTCTTAGTTCGTGTGTTCGAACCCAGGCCGGGGCTTTACTTTGTATAAATTATTTAATCACCACTGCTCTTAAAACTGTGAAGGAAAACATCGTGAGGAAACCGGCATGTCCTAGAACCAAAAATTCGAAGACGTGTGACATCGATCCACCAACCCGCAGTGGGCCCGCGTAATGGATTAAGGACCATTCCCTCTTACAGAGTGGAGGCCTATGTCCCAGCAGTGGGAACGTTAAAAGGCTGATGATTATGATGGTGACACGGTTAAAATAACTGAGCACCCGATATGTGAATGTCACTCAGAAATTCGAATCTCGCTATTTGCTAACGAGAAGAACGCGGGTTGAACCAGGGAGTAGGGGCTTTTGCGCCTCCCCGAGCAAAATGCCGCACTAGTCAAATTTTGTGCAGTTTTTAAGAGTTATTTATTTATTTATTTATTTATTTAAACTTCATGTACAATAGTGGTACATAGGCGGACTTAATGCCACAAGGCATTCTCTACCAGTCAACCTTTGGGTTAAAAATGACAACATTGTGAAAAGGTACAAAATAATATTTAAAATAACAACTAGTATACGAAAATGTATATACTTACATATATAATAATAATACACATATACAAATAAAATAGACTAATAAATACCAATAATAAAAGAGAAACCTATTAATAATTATTACGACTAGACTTCTGTCTCTAGATGAGAGCATTGAGAGCTATAGTTATCTACTCTTTATTTAAAGAAGAAATATCAATTAATAAATATACCTACATTAAATTTCTACATAATGTATATTCTTCTAAATGGTAGTACACTTTTTTTTTAAAGAGTTATCTGTGTCACTAATCTCCTTCCAACAAAACCATAAAACTGTGAAATAATTATTGATAGCATGCATCTCCTCGTAAAGTGTTCATTAATTATTTTTTATACTAACACTAATGGATAGACAATTTGATAACGAACATTTTGTAAGTTTTATTTTTTTCAAAAGACCAATATTCGATTTTATAAAAAAAATATTCTAAAATCTCGGCGTATTCATTTTTCATGCGCCATCAGTGCCGCTAGGCCAATAGGAATGCTCATATCTCATGCTGATTTTTTGGTCAGGGTACGGCCTTAAGATAAGCTGTTGCTTATTAATAGGAATCTAATTACAATAATTGCCTATATGCAATTTACTTTCTGCATAATTATTATGTTTTGAGGCTTCCGTACCCAAAGGGTAAATTACTAAGATTCCACGTTCCATCTGTTTTTCTGTCTGTTCGTCTTTCACCAGGCTGTATCTCATGAACCGTGATAGCCAGGCAGTTGAAATTTTCACAGATGATGTATTTCTGTTGCCGCTATAATAAAAAATACTAAAAACAGAATAAAATAAATATTTAAGTGGGTCGCTACAACAAACGTGTTTTTGTTGCCGTTTTTGCGATAGTGGCACGGAACCCTTCATGCGCGAGTCCGACTCGCACTTGGCCGGTTTTTCTTTTTTTATCAACCTTGCCTTACTTATTGTTATCTCAGAAGTCAAAGTAATAAATTTGCAAGCTGTTTAATTGAGATTGCTTTTAAGTACTGTTTTGTTATAACTTTTATTGTTTATTACTTATTGCACTTACTGTTAAAATAATAGCACTATTCTTAATTATTATTTTAATGTTATTGCGAGTGTCATTTGCTATTTTTATATCCCATAAATAACCGGCAACTTTGAGTTAGATCACGTGAGTGAATTTGCGAGCAAAATTAAGCTATTTATTTGATGAAAAGAATGAGCCTAACCATATTGCCATTTACTACAATCCCAAAAGATTACGCCGGGCTGAAAGGAAGCCATTTTTCACGCATTATACTTAGCAAATACATAAAACCATAAGTAAATAGAAATACTTATAGTAAAAGTATCGGACGGCCAATCTGACAGTCACAAAAAGGTTGTAAATTCACTAGCAGTCGTAAACACGTCAAGAACAACGCTAGCGCTGCCGCTGTCAAAGTTCTAGTGATGGGATTCAACGTATTAGTTCGAGTATTTTTACTAGAGCGTTCTGGAATTCCGTGGGAGTATACGGTATGTTCTTTTTGATGTCTTATTTGTGACTAAGAATGCAGATAGAGGTTCACTTTATCTACGCGAAGGCCTATTTCATATAACAGTAGAATTTATTGCTATGCTTTCGATTCTATTACAATATATTAATAAATAGCCTTTATTAACAATCTTACATTTAAAGTTTATCTTATTTCTACTTAATACTTAAGGAGTTTTTATATTCTAATATACTTTTTTTTATTCAAGACCGGTTACTCGATGATCTTGCTTTTCAGCATAGGCCTCCCCAAGTGCTCTCCACAAGCGTCGATCTCTTGCTTTCCTAGTCCAAGTTGTCCCTACCACCCTTTTGATGTCATCTTCCCATCTACAATACTGTCGGTCTTTCTTCTTGTTTTTCATTTAGGACTCCATTCTGTCACTTTTTTGGCCCGATTCTCTGTCTTACTTCTTATTAAATGGCCCAACTCAACATAAAACAAAAATACTAAGTAAGATCAACAACGAAACATACCAAAACTATAGACGTAACACACCAAATTAAACAACACAAGTGGGAATGGGCAGGCCATTGAAATATAAGACTATTACCACATACACAAATTCAAAATTGTGGACCCTTTAGAAAGTCTGTTGATTAAAGCTCTTGTCTTCTCTGTACGAGAAGAGATCTTAGCCTTACAGTAAGACATAAACTGTCTGGCATATCACCTCTGCTACCTGACCTCAATCCACATAGGTATGTAGGTAAAACTGGAAGGATTAAAAGATTACATACGAACAGAGTTCGTTGTTAGCAACAGGTTACTAGTTCGGAAGCTCGAACATTGCAATAACAAACACAATAGTTCTGTGTGATTCCTTTTATCTCTCTTCAACATTACAAACACATCGCGCTAGTATATTATTACCTTTTAACTTATTGTAATATCCTATCATTCAGTGAGTACTGAACGACTTTACCCATTTTATCAATCTTTACTTCTGTTTGATTCTCTTTATCACTTAAGACAAACACACAGGCCTATGCATTTATATTATGACATTCAAAATATTTACTAATTAATTATGTTGTCCTTAATATTTTTCAGTCAAGGACTATCGTTACCGTTTTCTAAAATAATAAGTTATACTACTGGCCTTTCGTCTTGATATAAATTCAGTACCGCTAGCAGGCTGCTTGTAACTGGATACGGTGGAGGTCTGCCCCACTTGGGTGGAGCACCGCCGTGTCCTCATGGAGGGCGATCAGCGGTGGCGACCTCACACGTCGGGCCTTGGTTCAGGCCATGGTACGGAGCGAGAGGGCATGGGAAGCTGTCACCTCCTTCTGCGAAGCAGCAATGCTCGCGAAGGAGGAGGCGGTACGCGTAAGGGAGACACAATGGAGACGCCCCTAAGCCCCTAGCCACCGCAGGAGACGCCCCGGGCGTCGGGAGTCGCAAGCCGATTCCTGACCACCGTAGGCGCGGGCTTGCGGACGGCGAAAAATGGGTAGCTCACCGTCCGATAAGGACCAGACCCGAGTCGGCGCGTAGTGTTCCACGCGCGCCTCAAAGAGATGTCAGCAAAAACTGAAGGGGTCTGTTAGGGCCGATGCCTGTCTGGGTCGTAGATAAGTTCGAAAGAGAGTTACCGCGGCCCTGGTACAAGCAACTGAAGGAACACGGGTGGATTTTAGTCAGTAAAAGTCTGACACCCTCCCGCGCCACCCAGAGCGGGGGCAGTCATTGGATGATTTCCCACCCACCACAAAAAAAGGCTGATTGTAACTGGCTGATGACTAACCTACCATAGCATGAGCTACTCTCATTTAATGTTGTACTATTATGGAAGAATTAACATTAACAATAACACAGTAGCATTGTGTCATTATTTACATCAGCGACTTTTGGTTTCTTGCAACATCGAGAACAGGAAACCGACGGATAACAGGTTGACCTATTTTCTTCAGAGCACATTGAAGTCAGAATTTTTGTGTCAGTATGCCATGAACGCACACTAATACGTACTGTAAAGTAAACTAAAACGCAAACTTCAAACACTCATCTTGGTCCAAATCACTCAACTTTCTCATTGTATTCACATCACTAGAACAAGGTACCCAGCTAACGTTTACTGGGCCACAATAAAAAACGGTTTGAATAAACTTTAATTGGTTTTTGAGATAGCAACATTTACATTTTATGATTCTCACTAATTAAACAGCACTTACTGATATAAAACTGTCTATAAATATTATGTTTTATATCATAAATATTTGTGTCGGCTGACATAATGAACTCTCGTGATTGCGATGATAACTTACTCTTAATGAAGTAAGAAGAGGTTCATAATTGTCCTCCTTACGTCTCATACGAGTATTCCTCAGTATTGAGGGTCGTGACCTCCTTTCTGCATCAACTTCTCTCGAATGATCTTTTACCATCTGTTTCTGTCTCTGGCGGTGTGGAGGGCGTTGTAAACTGTAGATTCAAGTGCGGTGCGGATCTGGTCAGACCAACGTATTGGGCTGCGTCCACGAGGCCTTTTCCCATCTACTTTCCGGTCAGCCTCTCAAAGTTTGCCACCGTCTTTCATTGCAATGTGGCCGAAGTATTCTAAAACTCTGCGCAAACACTCGGATGACAGCCGCGAGGAGTTTTTTTTTTAGTCTGAAATGCTGTCCAGAGGATACGTAGCATCTTTCTCCAGCACCACATCTAAAAGGCGTTGATACGTTTGCGGTCAGCAGCTTTCAGTGTCCAAGTCTCAGCGCCATACGAAAAGATCGAGAAGACTAAAGTTAGTACCAGTTTGGTTTTGGTACCTCATAATAGTAATAGAAGTCAATCAATAAAGATATGATGCGTGGATTCTAACTAATTAATGTATTTTCGCTTGTGTCTTGTTGTACCTCAAAGTATTAAAACAATAATTGCATCTGCTTGACCAATATTGTAATCATGCATCTATTTATAGATGATCTTAGTTCCTTGGTTTTAAATAGAGTGGTTTCATACTGTTTTTCACAACATTAAAGTCTCGTTTACACTATTAAAATCGCTAAGCTTTTAAGCCATTACACCAGCGTACATGCTGTTTTATGTCAAGCCAACATGCATACGACCTTTAGCGTGTAACCTGGGTTTTACATTTGTATGAAGGCAATTACATAATTATATCACGCTAAACATATAGCTTAAATTGAGTTTGTACTAAAGACATTTCATAACACAATAAAAACAGCGAAATTTTTCAGTGCCGCAGAACCGTATAAAAAAAGAAAAATATCGATCAACATTGCTTTTTCATTGCGCCGAAACAGGGTTGCTTTCCAACCGTAACGGAGGGTCCCGTACGTACAATAGTTACGAAAAAACGAATCTTTTGTCTCGCCCCTCGCCGCCTGACAGCAATTAATGTTTTATTTCACCTTTGTACACTGTCAAGCAACGGAATATACGAAACAGCGCGGTTTAATGGAACCGCGACGTGTGGTGTTGCCGACAATCAATTAAATTCAATAAAGAATTTATTAGGAAGGTCACTCTTTGTAGTGCAAATTGAGGGTGAAATGTCGAAGTTGTTAACGGGCTAAGAATTTGTAGTCAAACAATTTGGAATAGAATATTTAACGGACAAAACTCTACATGAACCGCCGCACTACCTGCCTCGTTTCTCTAGTGATCGCAACCGCTACAGCTGAGTATGTACTGTTGGGTTTGATTCCCGGGTCGGTCCAAATGATATTGGATTTTTTCATGTGGAATTTCTCAATAACAGTATTTTTTTTGCGTGTGAAATTTTATTGCTCAAGCATACTGCACTACAACGGGGAGATAGTGCATTTATGCAGGACTCCAACCTACTAAAAACACATGGTGTCCTCCTGTACCGCTTATGATGAAAACACGGGAATGCGTTCGCACTCACCCCGAACCCGCCGTGGCTGTCCGTCATCGGACCCTCCTCTGGGGAGTACCTCCCATCACCGGTGCACCAGAACACATTGTACGCCTTTACCACCCCATGGACCAAACCAGCACATGGGCGCCGGACGACCCTGCATATGGCACCTTTAGTCCCCCTGTGACGGGTCAGGTCAGTGACCCCGCCACCTATATTTTTCTGCCACAGGAGTTAGGAAGAGTGGCCATCGCTATACCGACACTCCTACCCTGTAGCTTCACTGCGTCCGCTATCAGACGGTGGCGACCCGGCCAGGCCGTGGAAGGTAGGGAGAGCGGCACACCGCAATACTGACACTCCTCTCCCGCCGCGGCCACCTACCCTACCATAAGACATCGCGGCCCGCCTCACTTGTGATATCGCATCAATTGCCAAGCGGCATCGCAACATACTTGTTGGCCGGTACGTCGTCAGCTTATCGGCAAAAGCCCTGACTAGCGGCTCCTCAGGTTTCACCGTGGGTGACCAAGACATACCTTTCAGTAGCAGCCTAGAGTCTACATATATGTCCAGTTGTTGATAATAGGCTCGCCTCCTATTACATTGGGACTTAGAATAAGCTGCGGGCACGGTAGTGACGGTAGTCCCCGCAACAAGTCGAGCAAAGAAAAGCACAGCCGTATTAGGCCGTATCACATCACACATCATCAGCCTAATAATGTTACCACTGCTGGGATACAGGCCTCCTCTCTGTGAGAGGGAATGGGCCGTAATCCACCACGCGGGCCTGGTGCGGGTTGGTGGATGTCACATGTCTTAGAATTTTTTGTTCTAGGACATGCTGATGTTTTCCTTCACCGTTTTGAGAGCAGTGGTGATGAAATAATTTACACAAAGTAATGCGCTTGCCTAGGCTCGTACCCACGACATACAACTTGTAAGTCGCGATACCACTGGGCCACTACTGCTCTCAGGCCGTATACCTTTAACAAAATAAACACATGAGTACACGTCACCAATAGTCTCCATCTCTCACATTATGACCTTTTTGGATATCGCTGCACAGCACATGCTGAGATAGGAGCCTTTTTGGTCTCGCACGGAAACCCCGTGCGAGACCAAAAAGGCTTTTATTATTGTTAATTTTTCGTGTCTTCTGTGCGGGTCACGAATAAATATTTTTCCTTCTTCTTATTATTATAATGACTTCAGCTTTTGTCTGATAGTAGAGGGAACTTGTATACATATTTCACTTTATTTATTTCTGAATAGAGCTTCACTGTACGTTCCAGTTACGTGCATTATTATGCACTCAGCATAACAAACAATGACTTCTAAGTTTGTATGCATGTCTGCTTACCTTGCACTTGAGTTCACTTGACATATAAAACAAAACGTACCTATGAGTTTAAACGATATGCGTATGATACTTGAAATGTTGTTGTTACATAGGCAAAGGCTGTGGGAGTCCACTGGATTCCCGATGCACAGGACTGTTCGATGATAAGACGCTTGGGCGAGTCCTATGTTCAGCAGTGGACAGCCGAAACTATCATGATGTTAATCAAGATATCCAAATAATTACAGTATTCTGCAGCATGATTCATTCATACAATCTTCCACCATTAGCAAGCCCAATTGGTATATCAATCTACAACTTTACAATTTGTCAGTTTAAGCTTTTATTTTATCATTTTATTTTATTTTATGTGCCGAAGTTATTGTAGATAAATTGATGTAATATAATTATGTCTCTTCGTCGTCGTGTCTTTACTGAGGGTAACGTCCCTAAGTTTTGCGGCCTGCTACAGTACGGACCGCTCGGTACATCCCACAGCCTCCTAGATTGCGACCTTCTTGCCGGTGCTCTGTCTTGAGCGCGTTTTCCTTCCACCGGCCCAGAATCATGAACCTCTTCTTCTTCTTAAGCATAAGCTTAGAAGTGAGCATAATTGTAGTATGTCCAAAAGGAAAGATTATAAAAAACTTAGAAGAGAACTCTTCAAAACCCTTTATCACCAGACACAGCTTTCTTAAGTAAAGAAAAAGTGTGAGCTATTAATACCATTTAAGTAGCAATTAAGATACCGTACGAGGTAGCTCATAAATCTTGTGTTTAATACAGAGGATCTATAGCAAAACTAATTAGTGGAAGAAACTAAGGGTTAGTTTATTATTTAATAGTGAGATTTTCTTACCAGAAGTGAGCTTTTACACCCTTATTTATAAAAGTCTCTGTAGAATATTTGATGAATAATGTGCTTAGTAATTACTAAACACCTTACAGATTTTTATATATAAGACTCTTAGTGAAAACATGCATAAGAATGGCATTTAAACATGTTCGAAAGCTACCTCTCCGTTTCTAATTTATTTTCTACGTTTTCCACTTCACTGCTTTTGTGGCTGGTTCTGTAATCATATTTTGTCAACTTGACTAGGTCTTAATCACGTATGAACACTGCCAAGTCACTAATCTTAATTTCCCCTTCGACTTCATTTAGCTCATTGGTTCTTTAAATTAGCCATGCTTTAAAATTTTCATCAATTTCACCTTTAATTTTGCATGTATCGTTTTTTCTGTTCGCCATTGTACTAGCTGATAGAGACGTAACGAGTGTGGTTTCCACCTGCCACCAAGCGGAACCCTACAATGGGATAGTTCGGATATTGTTGTTAAAAACAGAGGAAATTTATTTTTAATTGTGTTGCACGCCCCGTTTCATTATCATTTCCGTTGGCTCGTGCTTGTAATTGTGAACTAATGAAGTTTTTGTGTTTTTTTTAACTTTTTTTTGTGGTGCATCTGCTTTGATGACTCTGTTAATATTTGTGGCATGTGATGTATGAATGAGCTTGCTTTTTTCGTAGCATGGTTTGTAATAGGGATGTTATAATTAAAAAAAATATTTAGTTAACTGCCAGTGCTCGTGTTAATTTTGCCTTATCCAAAAAAGAAAAAGAATGAAAGGAAGTCCAACAATGGTCTTTTCTTAAAGTAACGCTAGAACAAGATTTATTAGTCTCTGTCACCTATAACCTAGACTAGAGTCAAGAGCAAAACAAAAAAAAAAAAAAAAGCTCAGGGAATAAATTGTCTTTGCAGTTCTTCAAGTAATAGATGCAAACAATAAACTTTAGAGACGTGAGACCTACAACATTTCTTATTTACGTACCGCTTACAAAAATAAAGTTTACAACTCGAGTATTTTTATTTAAATCCAAATAAACTTCAGTATTTTGCAGACGTCTGCCTTAGTTAAGATTTAGGCGGTTTTATTGCGTAGATGTCTACAATTATGTTTCTTCATTGTATGTAGCCTCCCTGAAGATATTTTTTATGAAGACTAAGTAATATACTGTCGGGCTATGAATATTATAATGAAAGATTGTGAACGTTAGGTAGAAATTTGTAAGGTTGAAGACATAATATTAGGTAATGATTCTAGAGTAAACACTTCGTACTGAGTTAATGATTTTGTACAGTAAGTTGCGTCTATTTCTCGAGAACGACAGGCATAGAAATACTTCATAATATATTCTGTTTTAATCAGTTCACAAATTAAGGAAATATTAACTTTAAAACTTTCGCGTTTCATAATTGAAAAACAATATATACCGGGCATTTAACGCAATTATTTAGATTATTTATTTACCTATTTAATAATAATTTAATTTTCACGTTAAATTCCCATGATATATTGTTTTACAATTAAGGAAATCTACTAAATTTTAGGTGAATTTATTTATGTTGGTAACTCAATAGCTTATTACTAATTAACATGAACAGATGTTCACTGTCATTGAACAGCCCAGTGCAGTTGCATCAACGTTACTAGCATACCTGTAAACACACACACTGCACAGTGACAGCGAGATGATGACAATAATTATCTCTTAAGCCAATAACAGATTTACACGGCATGGATAAAGTTAGGTTAGGTTAATATTCGCACAACATACAAACTTCAATGCGAGACTGAAAGGTTCAGTCGATGTGATAACCCTTGGACGAGGCCTACAAAAAAAAAAAATGCGATTATATATTTGTGTATTTATGTACAACCACCGCATATATTTCGTTTTTTTTTGTTATACCATTTTTCCCACCTAAAATATCACACATACCTAAATCTACACCATAAAAATAAAACCTGCCAGTTTTATCTTTAATTTCCACACAAACAAGTTTCTACACGGAAAATCACTCACGTATATTCAAATATATTCAGAAACTGTAAAAAAAATAAAAGCTAGAAGCGAACAGTTACAGCAAAAGGAACAGAGCATGAAGTATCTAAGCAAACTTTACTTTTTGTTCTACTAACTTGTGTTCTGTACAATCGCTAACATTTGAGTTATTGCCGAAACAACTTACAATTTTCTTTGCCGAAGTATCGCAGATGTGACTCGGGTTTGTTTAGATTTCAAACCTTGGTAATGAAAGTTATATCATGGAAACAAGATGATAGTAACAAGCTAATTATAAATAATCCTTTAAACACCGTTGCTCAGCAATGGATCTAATTTGTTGTTTTAAATATAGGCTACATCACCTTCCAATAATAATTGTAAACACGGGACGTTTTCATCCCCGGATTTAAACTAACTATATTCAGTTAGGTGCAGAAAAATTATACACAAAACATCACACCCGTTTGCCCGAAAGGCTAAGCAGTGTTGCAATTTTAGTACACCCACATTCGCCAGTTAAAAACTATACATAAATACAAACGCATCTGTCGTCCCAAAAATCTGCAATGAACTTCCAAAGCATATGCAGTCAATATCTCTGAACGCCCACATCTGTATTCGGCCACAAAGGGCTCAACCTGGCAGGTATTTCGGTCCAAATGATTGAACAACACCAGTACTTGCCTTTACAAGTCTTTGTAGGTCAACTGTCGCAATCAATGTCCCAGTTGTTGGCAAATTCTAAAAGGACGAATACTCTGCCGGTTGGTGGAACGAATTTCTGAAAAAATATCTGTATCGCTTTCAAACACTTGACGGAATGTATGGCATCCACCAAAGTTTTCGAGTCATTCAACCACCAATGATTATTTTGACACATAATATGTTTCTAGATTTTTACTATTCTTCTTTTTTGTTTTGTCTTTCTTCTTTTTTGTGCTTTTAAGCTGTTGTGATGTATCTGTGTCGAATAAATGTGTTCTATTTCTTATTTGTATATCATATCTTTGACGCTACAATCTGTAAAAAATCGAGCTGGTCAAGTCACAAGCAAGCATCTCAATTTTCAATTCCAGAATAATTTGAACTGATTTGTGGCTGCTTTAAAAAAATGGCATTTAATTATAATACAAGCTTAAAATAAGATGATCTCGTTGCACCATAACGCAAGATAAGTTCTAATATATGTCGTTTACTTAGGCAGGCCTGTTTACCTCACAAGTAAGTAGGGTTAACGATACACGCTGAGAATCTTCTGGAGGACAATGTGTAGTAACTTTAGCAGTAATCTTAACAAGCCCAGAGGAAGGGTCAAATATCAAACGAGGACCATCTTCTAATTACTAACCACAATTACGGACAGACACATTTAAACTATGACCCCAAATTGTTAATATGTATCATTCATGCATTCCTCTCTATGTGGGTTAGCAGAATTGGTAATAAGGAACTTTAAGCCGTAGCTATTGATGGTTTTAAGTTGGAAGAGGCGTTGTGGATTTGAAGACATTAAACTGGCCAGAATTATCGTTGTCTCATTTATTGCCGCAAATTAATTTGAATTGTTTCATTGGATTATAGGTTGTGGTATCAGCTTGTATATTTTATAATTAAATTCAAATATATTGAATATTATCATATCCTTTCATTTAACAACTTTACTGTGTTCATGTAATTCTTCAAAGAATATTTTATGTATAGCTTCAAAGATAGCAACATATTTAAACCTTTTATCCTTAATTCCTAATTCAACACAAAAATTTATCCCAGCTGCCTATTTACCAGAACAGATTTATTTACCTCCATCAAATTCCTCTACATCTATACTAAATACATCAGGGATTTGGACATGCCTATCCCAACTCTAACTTCAATGATATTTCTAAGTGAGCTCGCCTCCCCGGGGCACCATTCATTGATATTAGCAGTCGAAACTCACTATATCATAACTGTATTATGTTGTTCAAGTTTGAGTTGATATTTGTTATGAGAAAACGCAGTTTCTATGGAAAGAAATATATGGTTGGTTTCTGTATTGGGAATAAGATTATTGTTTGGTTTGCTTTGAAATTTTGTAGTAGCTACATTGTAAAAAAACATGGACGAAAAATTACAAGACTTTTTAAAAATCATTAACTTTTTGGTATTCCTAAAACAACATTTACTTTAGACTATAAAAAAGGAAAAACAATAATACTAAATATACAGTATACGAGGTAAATCAAAGGGAGCTTAGACCCTTTCGTAACCTTTGCGGTATAAACCTTTACCCATTTCTGGTAGGGAGTATGAAAAATGTCACGTGAACGAAACCACGGGCGATACGTTTATATTATTAAAACCTTAGTACGGAGAACATGGCGTAGGTACTTAGGTTGACTTGGACTCTGAATGATTAAATAATATTCTTGATTCAGATTTAAGAACGAACGGCTTAAATGAAGCAGTGATTATATTATATTTATTTCTGTTAATCAACAGAAATAAAAGCTTGGTTTGAACAAACAAGAACATATACTCGTATTTCAAAACTAGAAAATATCGATGGTTCCTATCCGACTACCCTGAGTAAAAAACACCGAAACAAACTTGTCCACACATTTTCTTGGTCAGATCGATCATAATTGAGGACAACGACCAAGAGGACTAAAATCGTGACAATCAGCAGCGACGTAAGAAATTGAAAAATCAAATTCATAATCCTAATTAATGATTATGTTACCCATACACTATAATATCGTGCGTAAGCATCAAGTTTAATTATTATTAAATGATTATTAAGTATTTTTATAGTTGTCAAATCCGACTTCTTAGATTGTTTCGATTACAGGTACACATGCAGATTAGTGTCTAAGATGGTCTCTTGAAGACAAAGATATGAGTGCACCTGTCTTGTTAGTCGAAGATTCGATAAAGGTATTGACAAAATTGTGATTTCCAAAACCACGCCAACATTGTACAAAATTACCATCCTAAACCTCCGTTGAAGCTACCAAACAGCCACATAAAGTTTATACAGCAAAATACAAAGTGATTAATGGTATCGTATATCAATTACCAATGTCAGGTGCAACTTGGTTTTTGTCGGGAAGTTTTCAGAGGGGCCCTTAATGGTGCTCGACAATGTACGGGGAACTATTGCATGTTTTATCTAAGAAATGTGCGCGAAGATAGATCGGCAAGAAAGCAACGCCATTGTTGTGAGAGTAAATACTTGTATTAATTTAGCCGTAGATATAAATGAAGCAGAGAATTCGGAATAAAAGATAAATGAAATGAGAGACACGGACAAAATGAATTTTGTAATAGAAGTGTATGAAACAAAATCTGAATTGGGAGAATGAGGAAGATTAATTTAAAATAAGAGGCTACTTCTGCGTCGATATGGGGTTCTTAAACTACAAATGTAAAAGATTTCTAGTAACGGTGATGCTAATCTGATTAAGATGTGAAATGGCAATAAATATTGTAGACATTTTGTATGTGCCCGGCAAAACCATTATGAGATTATAGGTAAGGTATTAGTTTTATCTTGAAGTTAGAGGCTTACAGAGTCTTTGTACTTTGCCATGTTCTGACATTAACACAATATTGTTATCAAAAACCGGCTAAATGTGTCAGACTTCGCACATTTAGGGTTCCTTACCAAAGAAAAATCTGATTTTCAATATATTGGTATTTGTTACTTAAACATACGTAATAATAACCATTATCACCAAAGTTCATAGGTCAATGGGAAACTAAATAAAAACTTCGGAAGAAAATTGTGTGACAGACGATGGACAGACAGACAGACAGACATATGAGTGACAGCAATAGGACTCCGTTTGGACCCTTCGGTTACGGAACTCTAAAAATTAAATAGATGTAAAGGTCCAACCCTATTGTCTAAAATATGTTTCGAAACTGCTCAAAGCTAAAATATTGACGCATGATAGAAAAATTGATTGAATCATGTCAAAGACTATGTATGTCTCGGATCAATCTCGTAATACCCACGCTAAACTAGTTTTATATCACCGCAAAGATAAAGAACAAGAGTGTTAAGTCACCGAGCATGCTCGCAAACGGCTTCACAAATCGTTAACCAAAGCAAATCTAGAATTTACCGACAGCAGAAAGTAAGCAAAGTTAACCCAAGTGTGAAACCGCCTACAGAACCTAGGCTACCGACTAAAAGTTCGATAAATTAAGTTAGCACACTCCTGGGTACAGCCGTACAATCGCAGTCAGAAGGGTTTTTGAAAAACACCTTATTCTTGCATTGGAAAAGGTTTCTGCACTTCTTTTGTTAAAGGAAAATTACGTTCATATAAAATTGGCATTTCGAGAATTGGAAAACGGATGGAAAGTTTTGCTGACCGGTTGAACCATTGATTTTGGAGAATAGGGATGTTTCCTCTTTTTCCATACAACTCAATTTGTTGTCGTCTCAATACTTATTTGGATTAGGCGCTAGATGTCCTCTTTTTCCATACAATTCAATTTGCTATCGTCTCAATATTTATTTGGATTCGGCGCAAGATGTCCTCTTTATCCATACAACTCAATTTGCTGCCGTCTCTATATTTATTTGGATTCGGCGCAAGATGTCCTCTTTATCCATACAACTCAATTTGCTGCCGTCTCAATATTTATTTGGATTCGGCGCAAGATGTCCTTTTTATTTATACAACTCAATTTGCTGCCGTCTCTATATTTATTTGGATTCGGCGCAAGATGTCCTCTTTATCCATACAACTCAATTTGCTGCCGTCTCTATATTTATTTGGATTCGGCGCAAGATGTCCTCTTTATCTATACAACTCAATTTGCTGCCGTCTCTATATTTATTTGGATTCGGCGCAAGATGTCCTCTTTATCTATACAACTCAATTTGCTGCCGTCTCTATATTTATTTGGATTCGGGGCAAGATGTCCTCTTTATCCATACAACTCAATTTGCTGCCGTCTCTATATATATTTGGATTTGGCGCAAGATGTCCTCTTTTACCATACAACTCAATTTGCTGTCGTCTCAATATTCACCTCCCTTCTAGAAATATCACCTTTCAAACAATCCATTTATCATTTCTCTGAACGTTCACTACCCTCTACTACATAGCTTTCCTAGTATTTAACACTATTCTTGCAAACCGATGTGAAACTTGACCGTAAAATGTTGTCACTTTTTTTTAATTTGTTTAAAGGGCTTTGTCGCTTAGCGAACAACGCACAACGCACAAAACAGAAAATCACCAAAAAGTTACAAACTAGCTTATACAATTGCTTGGCTTTATCGGACATTGGAGAAGCGAGAATTGTATTACAGATGCCCATACCGTAACTTTTACAGCGTCCAAAGACCAACGTCTTGTATTTGCATTCCGGACACACTCCATCAGGACTTTCTTCATTAGATAATAAAATTTATTTGATGGATAATGGGATATGTGGGAGTGGAATTCCCTTCCGGGGTCTTTGTTCCCTGATAGCTACAACCTTGGGGTCTTTAAGTCAAGAGTGAATAGGTTTCTTCTAGGCAAGCGTGCTTCACCGTAGACCACGTCATCGCTTAACATCAGGCGAGATAGTGGTCAAACGCGAGCCTATAGACTATAAAAAAAAAAAAAAAAAAATATGTCCAGAACGAAGTCTTAAAGCTATAGTCATTAAGTTTATTTTAAGGTTACAGTCAATCCATGGAACTTGAGAAATTCCTGGCTGGATAGTTCGGTACCAGTTTCTTTAGACCTTTCGTTAAAATATTCCTGCCAAAGTTCTAAACATTTTATTTTGCCTTTCCAAAGTAGTTTAATATAGTGGATTAATATTCATGGGGACTCCATCATCACACGCTTGTTTGGCAAGCAGTCGACACTAGTCGACGGCACGAACTATTTTGTGCGCGGGGTTAAAATGCATTTTATATCAACCGACAACACGTGGGTGATGAGCAGTAGGAAGCTAGTTCGCGTACGAGTACACACTTTTGCAAATTTGTAGCGAAATGGATAATGATTTAGGACGAAACCGAGCGCGCGAAATTTCATAAACAGACCTTTGGCAGTCTAGATATCATGAAAAAACGACAAATGGCCGGTTTCTGATTTAAGTAAAGCAGCAATAATCAGTTGAGTATTGTCAAATAATTTAGGAAGCGTTTGAGTATTTTACGTTTCACAATTGAGAATCTACCTAGATCAGTTAAGTAAGTACCCTACTTATGTATGGACCTGCCAAAGTTCCATTCACTTTCTCTTTCACCCTTACGTTCCATTTTACAAAAGAAATCCGAGAGATCACAAGATTGCATAAATATTATTTATAAATTTTATACAGCCATAAAAAGTACAATAGTATTATATTACTTCATTCAAGAGTAAAAAATCAAGTTATTAAAGATGTTATAATCTTTAATAACTTGATTTTTCATATTTAAGCAATTTCAAAGATATCTATTTGAAATCTATACAACCTTATTATGAAACTATGAAATGGATCGTAGGCACTAGTCAATTACTTCAAGATTGTCATGGCAACCGTATTTATTTTGTCAATGGTGTCTTATCGAAAGAAAATAATATCTAATATAATTTGTTATTGCCAAAATAAAGAATTTAAGCTTATAATTACTAGAAGTGAATGTGTTCAGAGCGAGCAGTTGCTGGTTCTTGTGATACCTCATAGAACTACAGAATATTTTACTCAGAATTTCACAAGATCTCTCAAGTGCCCCTTGTTCATCTGTATTGGAATCTGGTTGCAATTGTGATTTATCAACAAAAATGGACTATTGTGATGCAATTTTTAATGAGTGACCTGGGTTTTCAAGATCAAAGGCTTTGCTAGCCATCGAAGAGCCTCCGAAGAAAAAGAGTAGCCAGGGTCGGTGCCATTGGATATGTGTCGGATATTATCAAGGAGGACTGTGTTTTAATATTTGTTAACAAACAATACTATTTGCCTACTTATTTTGTAAAATAATAAATAAATAAGACCTATCATGTTGTTTTTATCATCTTTTATTGTTCTGATACCAAAATCGTATCATACAAAAGCCAAATTCTGTACACAATTTCATCGTTGTAACATCTTCTTGTCTTGTGGATCCTACTAATACCTATTCTATATAGGTATGAATGTCTGTATGTTTGGCTATTTTTTAATCACACCTTAATGGTTGAACGTATTTGGAAGTATATACTTTGGAAAACAATTACACAATGATGAGAATTAGAACCTAGGATATAAATTAATATAATAAAAAAGATTAATAATAAATACACGATATAATAAAGCCGTTTATTCTGAAATCAGAGATATTAAACTGTAGTCTATACAATACATGTTTATAGTTTATAAAATGTCCCTAATCTCAGTGTGCTTCTTGGCATAGGCCTCCACTAACAGTTTCCACTGGGGTCTGTCCTGAACTACTCGCCAACAGCACAGCGCACCGTCGCTTACTCTTTTTGCCTACATCTTGGACCAGCGGTCTTTCCCATATTTCATTCGCGTCTTCCACGTCTTCTTTTCCCATCTCTTGTGTACCAGTTTGTCACTTTTCTCCATGTCCCTTGGTTATCGCGCATCACTTTTCACATAGTTCCTGTTGATCAAGACTCGGTTTTCGCGCAGGAAAAGCTACTGGCGACCACAAATACATTAACTGGCACTTTTTGACTGGCATATTTTTCTTGAAGATCTCACTCAACATCGTCATAATTTCTGCCGAAAGACTGCTGGATACAGGACTTCCCCAGCGTCACCACATCGACCGGTCCTGTGCGTCTTTCATACATCGGATTCCCGTGACCAGGTCATCGGTCTACGGAGGCCTTAAATGCGTATTCCGCCACGCGGTCGCCACTCCAGAACTTAACAGCCCCATTGACCATCCGTTCTTCGAGCATCTGAGATTTATCAGGCATGAAATATTTGCATCAAACCTTATGTTTTCGATAATTCAGGGCGAACACTCTTTTTCCACGCATCGGTCTTCGTTGAGGAATCTCCTAGGAAGACAAGGATGTATCTTCGTCACTCGTTTTATAAGTTTATATATTATTTTGTATTTATTTCGCTTGATCACCGTTTAAGCACAGGCTTGTCAACTATCAACTGCCAAATGTAACCAGTGTAGCCAGATTCGACGAGCCCCAAATCGGAAAAAAAAACGTTTTTCCATTTATAAAAAACTCAAGTCGAACATTATTCACTAAAACCACGAAACATTCTTCGAAACTTCAATGCGTTAGACACAATAATCATTATAGGTTCCATATAAAACATATTTCAGCATTTCTCTATTTTCCCTGTGTTGTCGCGACTGAAGTATAATGTAAAATAGTGATGAACAGTTAAAAGCATTTTGGTTTAGTTATTTTCATCATTCCTCAGATAATGTTGTATTAGATAGTCTCATTCTGAAATCGTCTAAAATCACCCCATTTTTTTCTTTCTGAGGTAGCCTAAATGCCACCACTCGTAAAAATTGGTCGCCCCGACACCCTTCCGAGTAGCCTAAATGGCAAAAAGTCGCCCAATCTGGCTACACTGTTGATGTAACGTTGACAACGGCTTGAGAAAACTTTGATAATTTGAGAATGATCAAATGTGTTTTTCTCAGTTGAGAAACCCAATTGAACGTCAATGAAGGTTTTTTGTATGACATAAGGTATACTTTGGCATGACTTTGACTAAAATACTCAAACCTTGCTCAGTAACGCAGAAAACATAGAGTGGCAGATGATCAAGAGTGACAGATGCTTAAATCGAGATCAGCACATACTTAGCGTCGAATACTCAAATCAGAAACCCGCCCTAAATCTATCTGTTCAAAATAAAATTATTTGCATTGTTGAACTACTATTATATCCCTGTATGGAGGCCGTTTTGCAATTTTCCGTCTTCTTGTGGTATTTTTTTGCGCCCAAAAATGCGTTAAAATTAGTGTCGAAATTTGGAACTTTCGACGCTCATAACTTTCAAATATTTTCTTTTTATACTTTTTTGCTTCCATACAGGGCTAGATAATGATGAGAAAAATTGATATATTTTTTTTATTTTGAACGTACATCGTCAAACAGTCGAATAATCCCTAGACTACGTTTGTATGGAAGAATTTTCGACTAGTGTAACTTTAACTGAACATGCGACGGAATCCATAAATGTTGTCACAAAAATGGTAATTATAGCTTCGTAGCTTCATTTTCACCCACAGTATGTAGGTCAAGTGATATGTCACAGGATAGAAACAGTACCCAATGAATCATATTATTCGCATCAGAAGCCTCTGTAAAAGCAAAATACACATCCTACGGGCAGACTGATGGTTCGGGGATGTTTCCGTTTTAAAAATTGCGTGAACGTAATTGAATTGGTGTGCTCGGGTTTGAATTTATAACTAGGTATAGTTGTTGCATTTTAACATGGTAAGAGTGCTCATTTCTCTTTCCCTAAAATCTCTTCGAAGGAACCCGAACTGGTGGACAATAAATTATAATGTATCGATTTTTTTAAAGTGTTGATGATTACGATAACACTCTTAATTTAAAAAAAAAAACGATTTTTAATTAAGAATGCAAAAACATTTTAGGTGGACCAATGACCACTATGCCAAACTAAGTGAAAATGGTATATTATGAAATACTCCTGGTTTCTTCAACACATTTTCAAATACGTGAGCCAAACATTTTTCTAAAATGTTATGGAAGTGTATCTAAATAAAATAAAATATAAAGCCTTTTATTTCATGCATTACAATTTTAAATCATTGAAGTGAAATTTTATAATGAAAAAACATACTGTAAACATAAAATAATAAAGACTGAATAATTGCAAATATTATTATTTAGATTGTTTAATTTAAGTTTATCACATTTTAAATAAGGTAAGTTCCAATCAGAATCGAAAAATAAAAACTTATAAAAATTGTTTAAATAAAAAGTGTTTTAAAGTGATAAAAAAATTGATTTATGCAAAATGAATTGATTTTATAATTTATTAAAATTAACTGTTTATTATTTAAGTATAATTGCTGTTGCCCGCGGCTTCGCTCCCGTGGACCACCCCACAGGTCCAATTTTCGGGATTATAAAATGGCCTATGTCACTCAGGAATAATGTAGCTTTCTATTGGTGAAATTATTTTTCAAATCGGTCCAGTAGTTTCGGAGCCTATTCGGTACCAACAAACAAACAAAAAAATATTTCCTCTTTATAATATTAGTATAGATTATTCAATTGGATAAATGAATTGAATAAGCAAATGAACTGATTAATAAAATTTTATTGATAAATAAATTAAAATGATTGATTGCGTAGTATAAAAATAAAATAACGAAGATTGTACTATTAAAAGCCTATTATGATGGCATGCACCTCTAATCTTGAGAGTAAAGGCCTCCAGGGATGACCAGTGGTCGCGATCGGTGGCTTCTGTCTTTACATTTTCTCCTCGACTTCTTCCGACTCATGTGAGCAGGCGTGCTTGTGTTAATGATGTCTTACATTTTTTGTAGCTATATAGACCAGACTATTGTTCTTGGATTCTAACATAATTTAAGTTAAAGCTATGGCCACTATGCCAAGCTAAAATGAAAATGATATATGTAGTAGTCCTGGTTTTTCCAACACATTTTCAAATATGTGAGCCAAAAATTTTGCTAAGACTTTATGGAAATGTATCTAAATTAACTAAATTGGTAACTAAACACCCCGCTAAGAATAATAATGGGCCAGTTTACCGCAAAGTGCTTTGCTGTGTCACCATTCATCATCCGACCTAACAACTACATTAATATTAAGACGGATCGCGTTTTGTTTGCTCGCTCGCACATAGCTCCCTCCCTTTCTGTTATTATCAGTTTGACAGCTTCTTGAGGATGAGATATCGCTACATTTTAATGGACTATATTTTTTGGAGGATTATTAATAGAGAATAAAAGCATTCTTTTAATATCGTTGTGTAATCCAGAATAAGGTATGTGGGGGAATTATTTAGAAAGATAACGAAGAGAAGGGAAAATTCATCGCTCCTCTCAATATGAAAGATTAGAACTCTTAAATAGCTTCAATAAAAAACACCACAGCACAAATGAATAGTGAACAAAAACAGTAATATCTCATGGCAAAGCATTTGTTGGCCCTAATATGCACCCTTGTTGAAACAAGCCCGATCAAAGCTCTCACGTTGACCTACTTAAAAAAACAATACCGCACTCTGCACTGAACGAACAAGAGAATCGTTTCAAACATACGCTTAAACAACTGCAGAGCCAATTACACTGTGACAAGAACTTGCTGATCGTGTTACTTTATCAAAAGCATATGTATGAATTTGCTCAAACTCCAGCTACAGACAATTCCCTGTTTAACTTAAACCAATTGCCACTCATTAACTCAACGTACCTTGTTGAACAGGAGGAGTAAGTAACAAAAGTATTGCCTTGTTAATTTCCCTCTCCAAATAAGTCTACTTCGAACTAAGAACTTCACCCATTATGAAACTCTGGAAGTGTTTACGTCACACATTATGAATCCTTATATTACTTGAAAATTATTTTGTCGCTGAAGTAAACGAATCTTGAATAAAGTTGGTTGTATAACGAGTGCTGTTGTATGGAGTGTTCGCATTAGTATTCGAGCCCCGGGTCGAATGTGGCGCGGATTGTTATCGCTTTGCTGTGCTCCGTTTTGGTACTTGGAATAGCACCGAATAGATGGTGTGTGCTGATTGGATCGCGTTTGCCGGTGGTGCGAATTGGTGATTTGTCTGATAGCTGAACATGGTGGGGTGGAACAACAGTGTGGTAGGGACATAGTGAATGGATGTTAGTGAAATTTAGTAAGGGCCGTGGGTGAGTTACTGGTTTAACTAATTGTATGTTTTTTTTCATGTGCCTAAACGATGGTGTGTCTAACATTAGGTAAACATAAATCTTAGGCAGATAATGGTCGATAAAAACCATTTCGAGAAATTTTATCAACAAATTACAAATTATCAACACTCATTAATTGTTTCTACTTTTATTTAACAAAGCAATCAATCTTAGCCCAACTTTCATTGAGACAAATCCCGCGATCAATTTCTATTAAAGCCTAAAGAAGGCGTACACAAAAGTTGTAAGCGGAAAACACATTGTTTCCCTCCCTCGTTAGCAAACTCCACGGCACTTTTTTGACGTCTGCTCTAGGGCGTCTCTGGCGGTTCGAGTGTTTACCCACACCACGCCACATCTGCACACTCAAAACAACAGCTCTATATCTTATCACCTACAACATAAGATCCAAATCTGAACAAAAATCCAACATCTCAACTCCAACACAATTTTTTACAATGCAAGGTTATATTTGCAGATTGGTTACGAGTGTTTGCTTTTAAAATGTTCGCGGTAAAGCTCAGAATCGGTTGATTTTTTTCTGCCAATTGTTATCCCACTGATTTGTGTGTTACGTTTTGTTCGTGCGTTCTGTCTTGCCTAACTCTTGAAACGAGTATCTGAAACCTTCTTGAGTTTAGGGTCCTTTTCAAATATTTTTATGAGTTCATTGTAACGAAACTCAATATATTGAAAAGGTTTTTAATAAAAATGAAAATTTTATGCAATGCTTTGATGCCACCCTTAAAAATGTTTGACAAAATGTAGCGGACTTTCGAATCGGTGATAATTGCGTTCAAAAGCCGGTATTCGAGCATTTTCATTCTTTTTCATGACGTCACTCCGGAACTTCCCACTAGACAGAACAATGTATCGCTTCTTCCAGACGATCTTACCACGATCCTTTGGCACGACGCACAAACCATCCCAAAAATAACGGAAATGAACGAGATCAAACTGGTGCCAAATTCACAAAGGGCAAATATGATTCACTTGATTTGGGAATCTGTCCAAAGATGATTTCATCACAAGTTTCAATATTCCTTAAGGTTGCCCTATTCGACGGCACGAACTATTTTGTGCGCGGGATTAAAATGCATGCTATCTTATCCGACTACACGTGCGAAAGTGATAGAACCTGTGATGAGCAGTAATTAGCAGTTCGCGTACGAATTAGCACTTTTGCAAATTTGTAGCGAAATGGATGATGATTTACGACGAAAACGATCATGCGAAATTTTATAAGACCAGACCTTTGGGAGTATGGATATCATGAAAAAACGACTTAATATATATTTTCAAAATAAAATTATTTGCATTGTTGAACTACTAATCTATTCCTGTATGGTGGCTGTTTGCAATTTTCCTTCTTCTTATGGTATTTATTTCCTCTCAAATATGGGTTAAAATTAGTGTTGAAATATGGAACTTTCGACGCTTATAACATTAATTTTTTTTGTTATCTTTTTTGTTTCCATACAGGACAAGATAATGATGAGGCAAATTTATATCATTTTTTATTTTGAACGTACATCGTCAAACAGTGGAGTAATCGCCAGACTACGTTTGTATGGCAGAAAAATAGACTATACTTCATAAAAGATAGCATGATCTCTGCGACAGCTGTCAGTATCAATACAGTAACAACAGCGCTTGACAGGCTAACAATAACGTACACGTCAGTTTGACATATGTCGCAGAGATCATGCTATATTTTATGAAGTATAGTGCAACCTTAAGTGCCCACTGAATCATAGGATTTTGGTAAGTTTAGCTTTTTGTTTGATATATAGACCAAATTTAATATCCCTCCTGTTTATATCGTTATAACCTAAGCTGTTGTTTTGAAAGTCTGATTTACACGTTATTCTAAGTTTTATGCTGATAGAGTTAAAGGCCTCATCCACGATATTTTACTACACTCCTCCAACATTCGTTCACAAAACGACATCGCCTTTCTGAAATTCCCTCACTCCCCAACTGAGCAGGATCGATAACACATCGAAAGCAAAATTATTAGCAGAAACAAAGGTATAACCTCTGCCCCCACTAAGTCCCATATCACATGTCATACAAGATTCCAATCTCACCCTTTTCCAAAAAACCAAAGAGACCCGTTTTATAATATTTCAGTGAACACAATGAGCCTCAGAGGGTTTAAAACTGAGGGCGAAGTAACACCTGCTTATATCCGGATCGCCCCCGGGGCGGGCCCCTTATTTTTGCAATAAATTAGAAACCGCATCACCCGTACACATTCGTACCTGTCCAGCTAAGACCTTTCCAATTATTGGGGTTTGCTTTCAGCAACAATTTGTAGTTGACCAAACCACGGTATGATTTATTCCCGCTCTTAATAGTTTTATTGTGATCGTAAATATTGTTAGTCTTCTGCAGGGTATCAATTTCATTGAAATAAATTTTATTATTGTCATGCATAGATTGTGTTTCATATGTAATGAAGCTGTCCATTCAACTAACGTTACTTTTTGTTTAAATTATTTTGCTGTCATGTTCATCTGATATAGCAACTGACCCAGCATATTTTGAAATACGGACTGTTTTTTTGAATTTGTGATTCCCAGATATAATAAATATTCACTCAGACATTACCTACAGCTTTCGTGTGGTCAAAATATATCGAAAATCAAAAATTGTTGTGGTTTTTAAACCAACGAGAAAATCCTCCTACGTGATAAAACAGCTAATAGAAAGAGTAAGTCTGTCTGTTCATCTACTCATATCACGCAACAACCACTTGACGGAGCTTAATTCTTGCCTCCACAGAAATATTTCTGTGAAGATTGATTATAGAGTTCAAATGAAAACCCATTCAAGACAACACTGCGGGTAACGCTATGTGCTAAAAAATTGCACCATATATCATATGATGAAAATTTGCTTAACAAATACTCATAAACTGATTCACAAACCAAAAATTCTAAGACATTTGACATCCACCAACCCTCATTGGTTCCGCGTGGTGTATTACGGCCCATTCCCTCTCACAGAGAGGACACCTGTTTCCCAGTAGTGGTAACATTAAAAGGCTGATGATGATGATGATTCCCATCGATAAAACTCTAAAATCGGAATCTCGTCGAATCCGTATCGTGAAGCTAAATGTCCCAAATTGTCAGTCGAAAGTTCCGTGACAAATTGATTGGTTTAATCGCGTTCACTAGTGACTAACGGACGGAACCCGGTGATAATTAAACGAGAAACCTGTATCGGACATGTCCCGACTCACACTACACTCCTATAAACAGGAGAATTGACCGTCTGTGAAATTGTATTTGACTTTCCTTAAGACTAGAGAAAGTAGTGCAAAATAGGTAAATTGAAAACGTTGTTGCTTCTATTTGGTTGTAAAGCTTTCTTTTTATTTCTAAAGCTTTTGGGGTAATGCTCGTTGTTTCTACTGCGAGTGGAAACTGGACTCTCGAATGCCTTAAAATTCTTTTATGTTCAGAAAGTTTTGTAATATTTAAACTCAGGACTTTTGGATAAGGGTTCCTTAGACAGAAATAAATGGTCTATATCTCAGTGGCTTGTTCATTCCTTTCGCTTTTATTACTCTTTCTATATACTTGGCAAAATTATGAAATGATCTTTAGGGAGAAGTAGCCTAAAAAAGACTATTTGAATAAATTGTATTGAGTAATTCAAGATCTTTAGCCAAAGAGAACTGATTTTTTCATAGAACAGAAGATAGAGAGATATTAGGTGTACTTACGGATTCCAATCACAAGAAATCTCATACCAATTTGTTACAAAAGTTGTACAGATATTTGCTCTTTATTGTACCAATTTTTGGCCCAATCAATTTGAAATCTGGAATGCTTCTTTCCTGCTTTGCTTTATTTTTCCTCCTACGATATGGGTCACTTCGGAATATTTTCTCATTTTTTTCCTTTTCATCCCCACGACGAAGGAGTGTTGTCATGATACGCTTTTCATGTCCGCTCCAATGATCTATACTTACATTATAATAATAATAGTAGTACATTTTTCTCTGTATTAGTTGAGCACTTTCGAGAGAAATTATTTTAAACCTTTGACGATATCATCATATCATCTAAGTATGACATATTTAAAACTTTGATAAAGACGATTACTCAAGTACTAATTCTAAAATTCTTAAAATGGGTAAACGTATAGCCTTTTTTAGGATAACGATCATCGAATAAGGTAAATGAAGTTCATAAGAATGAAAAAATACACTTTTTCTTCTACACGGGTAATTGGAGATATTCCATTGCCAACTCCATGACTGGATTACAAACAAATGCTTTGTTTCCCTTATTCCGTCCATCAATCGAATGTCGTCTTTTTTGTTTATCTTAATAAAAAATCACATGATTTACTTTAACTCATTTACTTCAAAAGCATTCCCATTTCTCATAAATTGCCAACCTACTAATATTTGTTGTGTTTCAATGACGCAAAAACGGCTGAATGGATTTGAGTGAATTTTTGCACACAGATAGTTTATAACCAGGATCTGGATTTTCACGTAGGATTATTTTTATCGATGTAGTACTTAGTAGGTTATTTTGGAATAGTTTTTTTTATTTTCACGCGAATGGATCCGCGGGTGGCAGTTAGTTTCTCATAAATATCAAGTTTACACCAAAACATAATTAAAATGTTGGTCTGTAACCGATTTAAATACTGATCCAGAAATAGATGGAAATAACACATCAGTTGCTTACCTCGCTACGGGACGCTTCGTATTTCATTAGAGTTAACTAAGAGAAATGAATTACTGCGACATTCGTGGGCGTTGGATTGGTAAATTAAAGCCAAAGTGTTAATTCTGTGTGTGGCTTTAACCACCTAACCTTGTAATACAGAAACCTGTTCAAACGAAATTGGTTCTTGTATAGTGAAATAAGGGTTGTTTGACAGACAACAATGTAAGTAGGTATAAGCAATATTTACATTCATAATACCCTTTCCGTACAACCCTCTTTAACTCTTCCAACACAATGGTGCAGAAATTCTAATCAATGCATTACAAACAGGCACATCGGAGCCAAGTAACCCTACTAGGGACACCACTGCCAAGATAAAAAGCCCGGGATTAAGTTATCGTTCCGAAGCAGCCCGAGGCGGCCACCATATCCCAATACTGTTTGATGACGGCCCTACGAGTTATTTGCGAGGAGATTCTGGGTGATTTTGAATTTTACTACACTTTTACATAGAGATTATGTAGTCGAGTTCCGATATGAGGCGTAAACGAGACGATAAAATTGGTATTAAAAGGTATAGCGTTTTCGCCGTTCTTTGTTTGGTCAATATTCTATGCAAAATATATTTGCGCTCAAAATATACAAAACAAAGAATGCATAGCTATAGCGTCTTTTACTTTTGTGTTTACCGCTTTCCGATCGATCAATTTCAATCCCCGGGATATACGTGAGAGTCATCGAATCATTACGTTTTTCATTCGTTCTCAGATCATTACTGTAATTAAGTTCATTAGCCAGACCGTACAAGAACAGTTTAATTTCAATTTAAACTACCACATTATTTTCTCAAAGCTGAAATTGTTTATCAAACCAAAAAATACTTAAGTTTTGATGTAGTCCTTAATCGAACAAATAAACTCACATACTAACAAGGTCAAAAGATAAATAACATCTTACTAAATTAATTTTCTGTTTGTATTTGAAATTTTCATATACTAATTTGTTAGAAAAACAATAACAATGTACACGAGGCGGCGAAAGCAAGAAAACATTTGACGAGAGCGATACTGGGGCTTACGATGAGGGCGTGTTTCCATTCTTCCTGCCAACGTCGACGATGAAATTAGATTTTTAGAACGATATTTTTATAGTTGTGCTTCCTTTCATTGTTTTAGTTTTAAATGGACTTAATTTGAACCGGTAGCTGAGCTGTACTAAAATTGCCTGAAAAAAGTGCAATGATCGCTGCATGACTATTATAACATCTAGTAAAACCACTCCTACCACAACCACATTTACTTCGATACTACCATTCCTCAACATCTTATCAAAAAACCGTAACAAAAAAAGCTGATATATGTATATCTTATGTTATCGTATGTATCCCAACAATACTTACATCCAATCATCCATGAGAATCTCCCATAGTAATAAAGATATCGTATATCAACGAAACCCCGATGATGTCTGTGCGCGTAGGTGTCTGAACTAATATCGGAGCGGGACGGGGCCGACCGGTTCCTTGGCTATCGAGTCCCGATCTCCATGGTCATAGAATGGGGAAGTACAGAAGAGAAATAATCTAATGGGTAAACTGTTGCGACACCCATACAGTAGGCACGCTGTCGATACCAATGTTGTTATTACGTTCACAGTTTGACCAAGAAATCTGTTTTCTCCCAACAAGTTCGAAATGCGTAAAATTTCGAGTCGTTACTGTGTCTGAAATTCTTGTTCCTCTTAAATTCCAATTGCGTAATATATGATCAACCCAGTCAGGATTGTATCTTCACTCATATTACATGTTCCACCATTATCATCATCATCTCAAGATCGACTACATCTATTTGCTAGGCTCACCACTCGCTGATTGTGCTAGCAAGATTATTATTTACGGTGAAATTTTCATAATCTTTGTCATTATTAAGAATCTATGGATCAGATGAATTTTTGTACCAGCCAATAGCGACCAAGTTTACTGCTACTTTTATTAGACACTGTGAAATAAGAATGGAATTTCATTTCAAATGATCCAACGGCGCGTAATAAAAATATTTTTGTTTTTTCTGTCATTGTGTAGGCATTCGGAATTTCACACTCGGTTATTAGGTTTGCAATCGAGAATTCATATTGCGTTACTAAAATATTTTTAGTCATCCTTCACTTAGTTTTGTCATCACCATGATGGACATAAATTTAGTAAATAATACTAGTTAATAGTACTTGGAACAATATACAAAATTATATTGAATTGTATACCTGTTACTCTGTTTTATTAATAACTAAAACTAAAAGTTTTAATTCATTTAATTTTCAGGCATAATTAATCCAAACAAATCCCAATTAAATTACTAATATGTTACGTTGAACATTCCAAAGTTTTCAAAAATACTAGAACACGTTTTACTCTCAGAGTATTCACTTAAATTCCAAAAAGCCAAGATATTTCCTCTATTTGGACTAACAACTTGAACTTTATAGATCGGTACCTACTTTTAAGCAATTTTTCTCCAACGCGGTCTAGCTGAAGCCTTGTTAGTAAAAGTTCTGGTGCTAACACTTCTTACGTACTCAAGTCAAGTAAAGGAGCGATCGGAACTCTATGTGGTTCAAACTATTTCTTATTAACTATGAAAGGCTTACCGCTATAAGCTTTGGACCAATTACTCTTGTGATGTAAGGGAGGTATACCTTGCCCTACTTTTTGGCGAGATCCTCTGCGGCTTACAGACGTGACATTTGTATTACACTTGTAACCTTTCGTAGCTTCGTTCGCTTGTTTGTAATCTTCGCTTTGCAATCTTGTGACGTTACCTACATTATATGTGAATAAAGCTTATGAAAACACAATCTGTTATGTCTTATGAAAACAAAATAAATATAGGACCTGTGAAAATAATAACGATATAATATTATAAATAATAATTGACGAATAATGATTTAACAGTCGATCAATCGAACTATATCTACAACAATATCCGCTACCAGTACAGACTGATCTACTCGTATATATATTTCATTACACATACTTCACTCAGCCCTCCCAACCAATCGAGAACAGGTAATCAACTCTTAAAGGCCTCACCCGGACAATTTTGCGTTCTAGCGCCCACACCAATGTCTTATATACGATGGAACAAGTCCTAACGGGGTGAACGTGACTCAACCGGTGCTCTTGGCCGTGAAGAGGGATTTCAGGTTGTTGATTATTTTATATTTATTTCCGTATACTTCTTGAGCATTTTGCGGTTCAAGAGGGTAGGGATGAATGTTTTGTTAAATATTGGATGTACTTTGTACTTTTAGTAATTTTTCATCTGTATTTATTTATTTTATTGTATTTTTCTTCGTTAATTATTATCAAGTACTTTGTTACGTAATTAATCTAAGTAAAGGTTCTATAATTTTGATCAGCATGTTTTCTTCACCCACACCTATATCTCATAAGCCTTACGGCCTTATTATTTTCAGCATTGCCCAAATAATCCATTGTTTCGTTTGCCTTTTTCTATTCTTATAACCGTCCACGTTTATAATTAAAATATTTATGGCACAATGTTCATACCCTTTTTAAACCCACTCATCGATCGACACAAATATAAACTTTGAACTTAAAAGGTTTTCTTTTTTCTGCTCAAAGTAGGCTATTTCAGTATCTAGATTTAAAATTGACAGATAAGACTGGCGACCCAAAACCAAAAGTAGAACAGAGCCGACTTTGCTTTAGCCCTTAATCTGCTCCCAAAGTAAACTTTTGCAGGCTAAGACAACGTAGGTCAACAAACTCAGGGTGGCGAAGTTTACATAATCGAGGAAATAGGTGATAAGTTATTTATTTTTACAATGGTGATACATAGGCGGACTTAATGCAGCAAGGCATTCTCTACCAGTCAACCTTTGGGTTAAAAAAGACACAACAGTGATAGGTGTACAAAATAAAAATATGACCAATAATTAAAGTCGGCTATTCATAAACTATTAGCTAATATTAATTGCTACTGAGCTAATAAAATACATAAATAATTTCTAAATCAATACACTAATAAATATTATTCTAAATAATAAGACAGTTCAAAATACAATAACTATGAAGAAGACCGAGCTATGCATGAGAGGGCAAATAATAGTCCCGGATTCTACGCTCAAATGAAAATTTTCTCTCAGCTTTTTATCAGATCAGCAATAGTAATATAATGACTATAGATAACTTAAAAACGGAAGTGAGGCCTTTGCTCTGCAGTGGAACACAGAACAGGCTTATAATAAAGTTTTCATAACCAACAATAGCTGGATAAGAAAACATTATAAAATATAATGCACCAACTTAGCGTGTTTTCCTTGGGTGTACAAGTATAGTGTATATTTTCTGCGAGTTGGCTTAGACCCCAAGCAAATCTTTCAAAAGTCTGGCACCCCAAACAAAGTGTTACAATTTATAGTCTTGCTTGATACCGATGACGAAGAGTTAATGATCGATCATTTTTAGATAGTATACAAACATAGTCATCAAATTAATGTTTGAGCACTTTATAATTTTATAATACGGTATGAGTTGCTCATGACCTGACATGAAACCTCAGGAACAAATTTTCTTTTTGACCTGATTATTACCTATAGTGATATTATGATCGTTCCCAATTACAATATACTCAATATTATTCACACAGTTAGGGGGCAGATCATTTCTTGTACCCAAGTTATCTTTTATTTACTTACGTTCATAAGTATACCCAGCAGCACTTTTACGAAATATATCCAGTTCATGTCCTCTTGAATTTTTAAACGCTCTACTAGAATACGTGCTAGGAACTCAAGCCCCACATAGCTAGCTAAGTAAATTTCCCTGCACTAAAACAATGCTAACAGCTTAGGATCTGGTGTCAGAATCCACATAGCTTTAGGAACAATGGCAGCATTCGGTGTAATCCTTTTGACTGGGGTTTGTGACGCGTTTACGATGTGGGAACAACGGTTGAGGTATTTGATGTAGAAGATTGGTTGGTGGATGGGTGACTGCAGTTTTTGTATCAATGGATTGAACGGATAACACATAATATCAGTGAAGCTAGAAATAAAACTAACGATATAGACACAAACATTAAAATAGTCAAACATACAGAAAAAGCGAATTATGATATCTGTGAAGCTAGAAAAAAAACTAACAATATTAACAATGGTGGTAATGTCGACCCAGTAGACAATGGTGATGACAGATGATAAAAATATGACGTAAAATATCAAATAGACAACATTGAAACATTTTGTTATCCATTCTCAAAGTGATACTAGGAATAACCAATTTAAACTTAAAAAGTACTGCCCTATATAAATAACCTTTTTCATGCAGTGAAATACAGCGAAATATATCATCAATTTTAAACAATACTATTCACAGCCTTGACCTATACAGAAATGGACTTTATGTTCGAGTAAAATGTCATTGGGTAAATGTCTAGCGTATTAAATTATATTTTTGACATTTGCGTAACACGGTCCCAAAGTCATCAACTTTATATTTTCGTTTATTTTCAACACGCATTATTTTTATGAATTTATTCTCGATAATTGTATTAACCATGGCAAACTAGAATCAATTAAATGGCCCATTACTGTACATATCATTAATGGATGTTATAAATAAAACAATATCTACAATACTTCCATTATTATATTTATCAAGAACATTATTCATTTCAATTACGTGTTATCTTTGAAAATCTTCTTTACTATAATTACTATTACTAACTTTTTTGCTTGAATCTATACTTTACCTATATTATTTTCTATATTCCCTCGGCAGGCCCTCTTTTCGTCAGTACTAAGGCCGAAACTCCCGAACAGACTCTAGACATTACTTTTGACGGCGCTACTGTGACTAGTCTGAAGTTTGTTTCGAAGGCTATTAGAATTTAACACAATAATAACTGGCAGTAAGTTGGCTGCCACTGCACATTTCGAAGAGCTTGCAAGTTGCAGTACCTCTGAATATTTGAGTCTTATGTACAGTGCCTTGAAGTATTGATTAAGACCCGTCATTTTAGTTTACATACATTTTATAGCTACGATTTGTCCATTATCAAATTCTAACTACACACTGGATAGCCAGAATAGAACACAATACAATATGTATATGATACGATTCAAATAAAGGTACTAATTTTCTTTCTTAAACTTAGAACTACTCTCCGGCTCTTAGAAATTCGATATCATTTCATACACAATGATCCTTGCGATTCATATTATACAGCTTTAGTCATCCTTACTTACCCCCTATACCATACCAAAAACACCCAGCCACATCTTTATTCATAACCACCACCACTAACAGTTTAACGATCCTAGCACTCGATAATCCGATACTCCTCGAAAATACCAACAATATCATTTACATCGTTACACATGACAACAATGCCTTCAATTGGCGTCGTCCGGCGATCGCTGTCGATATCTGCGAGCATCTGCATAACAAAATCTCGTTCAATCCCTGTTGGTCTGGGGATACAGTAATGGTAACATTTCGATATACAAAGACTGACCTCTATGATGCATTTGCATTTTGTATGGTTAGTGGATTTATCGGGATTCTGTCTTCAACGCTCGAGAGGGATTTAGGATATGGTAATATTACTATTTGTATCATGTTTTAAAATTTGTCGTTTATATCTAATTACATCCAGCTTGCTAAGAATACCTTTCGATATAGTAGCGAAGATTTTGTAACTTCTTGCTTTTTTTGTTTTTTTTTTTTTTGTAATTAGAATCCCAGAAGCCAGGCAATCTGACACCAATCTTACCGAGGGGTGTCGTGTTACCCAGTTACTGGGTTGTCAAGGTCAGATAGGCAGGCGTTTCGGTTCATATCCGGTTAGACTAGAAACCGACCCCAATACAGTCGAATAAAAAACTTTTTTGCAAAAAAATACTACCGACTTCCAAATAAAAAACTATAAAGTGAAAAATAACTTTATTTTTGGAAGTCGGTGTCTTTCAAAGGTACAATTTTTTTTCGTTATGGACACCGACTTCCAAAAATAAAGTTATTTTTCACTTTGTAGTTTTTTATTTGGAAGTCGGTAGTATTTTTTTGCAAAAAAGTTTTTTAGTTTTCACTTTTAATTGTACCTAACTAATAGGCAAGTTGTTTAGTAACATATAACGCCAGAATAGATTAACTTGAATATCATGAAACTTGAACATGACCGGTGAAATAAGAGATCTGCATACCCCTTAAGAGCTCACTGGCGTGATGTTATGTTATGAAATGGTATAAACAATGAACAGACATGCGATTGCAGCAATCACGAGAGATTTGCCGTTATTTATTGAAGAGTTCTGTAGTATATCTCCGAAGTTCTTCATTAAATCTTCACCAAATTAAAATGGGACCAATTTTGAAACATAATCTCTCAAACAAAAAAATAATTTTCAAAATCGGCCCACAATTGACGGAGATATCGGTGAACATACAAAAAAAAAATAAAAAAACATAATGTAGAACATAGAACCTCCTCCTTTTTGGTAAGTCGGTTAAAAATGGCTAGGCAGAATGATTGGTTGTTTAAACCTTACAACCTTTTTATGCTGACCAACAAAGTTACACTTCAAACAGAAAAATGCCAATTCAAATTCCGAGCGGCAACTAGAAACAAAGTTATCGCCTCCCCGATCCTTCATAAGTCCGCCCACAACCGTCCAAAAAAATCTATATTAAAAAAAAATTAAAGCCGAGTAAACAAAAGAGGAAACTAATAAGAAATCGATGGAAGTCGACTCGGCACCGAACTGTGGACCGCTGAAGTTTAGTTAATCCCCGCGAGATGAAAAAGTACAAAGGATCGGAATAAAAGCCGGTGGCGGGTAGAATCGATCCCCGGATGGAGCTCGAATACCAACTGTGACGTTTGTGGTTCAAGTGATCAGTTGGAGCGATCAATTACGTCCTGCTACTACAGAAAGCCTGAGAGCTGTTGTCACTTTATTATTTGGAGTGACGGGTACGGCCCATGGCAAAAGCGATGGTGGAGAAAGGAAATTAAGCTTGTCTGGTAAAATTGTGATCACGAAGCGTATTTAAAAGGTAGATATTATTTACATGAGTTTTCGGTTAAAAAATTGACTTTCAAATAGATCGGTGATAAGTAAATAAACCGAAAGAGTCAAATTCCAAACTAACCAAACAATTATTTTATCTCCCTTAACTAAACTTTTGCCATTACCAGACGCCATTCAAAGTATCGACCTTGATAATGTTACAGACCAAGCAAGCCCAGAATACAAAATTACATAATAATATCCCTAATTGTCAACCTCTACGTGTCCTATTTAGAAATAGTAAAACTTTCAGAAGCTATCGGGGACATATTAATTAAAAAGCATCGGGTCAAAACGTGGCTAGAATACACAGCAAAGGCAGAAGTAATAGTCGAACTTTATTTAATTGCTGTACCAACACTTGAATAAACAATTAGGGTAGTAGACCAACCTATCTCTGTTTAATTTAATGTGTTAGAAAGAGATGAAGTGTTAGTCGTAAAAACGAACGCTTTACGACCATTCGGAAGATATAGATACACTACTTTTTTGTGTGAATATCAAAAGTCATCTATCAATCGTTTGGTTTCTATATTTGCATCTTGTCTTGCCATTGCTATAAGTCTTCTCAATGATTTTTTATTTGTTTAGTTCATAAATAAATAATAAGATTAGTTTTTTTTTTTTTTCAAACGAACCAACAAAAAATTTCATTCTTACTGGGTTAATGTGATGTAGTAAAACTGGTATTTATTAAAAAAAAAAACCTATTGTAAACGTATACCCCTAACAATTTTAGAGAATGTTACTAATGCCAGTTTTATATTGTACAGATTTCCATATACATAAATACTGTCAATATAAAACCAACGAATGATTAGACAAATAATTTATAATACTCTTTTACAAAACGCTAAAGCCTATCCTCTCAGACCACAGTCTTAGTGTAGCCTGACTTGGAACTGTGAAGTTAGCGCTGCGAACACTCCAGGGACCAAAGCAGATGGATCGAACAAATTATACAATTAATTTTAACATTTATCAACTTACACCTTGACTTGGCGACTATTTTGATCAATATATTTAAGAATAAAGAGGTAAGTAATGGTGGAGTAACACGAACAGATGTTGAAGAGAACAAACACACAGGCACTACAGCAAGTAGTAAAAGACACTTATGAGATGAAATTACACTAAAGCATGACAAAGTTGATGATGATGATAACACTAAGCATTAGAGATTATCTTAAAATTTTAGTATTATATTGAAAACTATAAATTATATATTAAATTAAGTTCTCCTTCTTTCCGATTGACCTGAACAATATGAGAAAGAAAATAAAAAAATAATTATCGTTTATTGTGTACAACCTAAAATATTTTTGGAAACGATGAATATTTTTAACAATTTATTCTAAGACTAGCTGTGCCCGCGGCTTCGCTCACGTCATCTGTCTGCCACCCCTACCCTACTTACCTTCCTGCCTACCCTACTAACCTACCTACCAATTTTTTTTCTATAGTCATCCTTCTTTCGCGGAGAATTTTAACATCGCCATTCAGCAAATGTCTTCAAATGCACAACGCCATCTATCGAGAGTATCTGAATTGCGCGTGTGTTGTGATGATTTTACTTCTTGAACATTTTAAATTCATCTAACTTTTGATAGAGTGAACCGATTGCGATGAAACAAAAACTAAATAATTCTTCAAATTACGCACATTTTTTATGTATAAAAGTTATTTGCATTGGTTTCGTAAATTTTACGTGATGCGTGCACAAATAAACAGACAAAAAATCCAAAAATGCCGGAAATAGGTTCTGTTGGTTATCCTAAAAAAATTGCAAGGGTGTTAACCCTTGCTATTTTTTTTGGAAATATTTTCGACGTACAAAAATTACTTTTCTACAGATTTATTATATATTGATGATGATGATTTTGATGATATATACATTGCTCATATCCAAAAAGGGCATGTGACGTCAATCAGTCCATTCTGCACGAATTAGCTTAGCAATGTCTTTTGAGCATGATCGACATTCGATTAAACATAATCTGCTTAGTCACCTAACTATACAGTCCAATTGATTTACCACATTACATAATATAATATCACGCCGGTCTTCTCCGAAGGATTAGACAGACGTACACCTATAGTACTGCCTTTTTTCGACAGTTATGTTTATGTCCTTTTATCATCAACCGAGCACAAGTCCGGACTTCGGGCTGCTACTGACAAATTTCTGATTGAAAAACCCAATAACCCATTACTCAACCCGGGCATCGAATCAAGGGCCAGCAGTAACGTGACCACTAAACCAACAGTTCCTTCGGCAGTTCTATCGATTTACCGTAACCTGCTTATACATAAACCTCAAGCCAATCTTGAAAATGCTTTTGGTTTCAGAGCTCCAGGCCTCCTAAATGTAGGTCCCATAAAAGGCGACAAAGGATTTAATCAAGTTGGCCCACTTCGAAAAGTGAATAATAGTATGGTTACCAATTTTGGTAACCAAACATTGTTAATAAGGTATTATCCTGTATGGATCTTGTTGTTTGATCTTGGAAAATAGAAGACCCATCTTTAGCTTTATGATGCTCAAGAGATTTGTTATCGGCCTTGTGATCGTCTCAAGATTCAACATGAGATATGAATTCATCAACTAAGCTAAGTTTTTTTTTTTTCATTTTATTTGGCCTACATATACTTGATTGAAAATTTAACTTCATTTACTGGATTCCACTGATAAAATGAAAGCTAAGAAAAACAATATTAAATCGTAAAGTCTGTCTAGTTTTTACACGTCTAAACCGCTGAATCAATTTTGATGATATTTTTGTATCGAGATAGATTGGATTTTCAAAAACTTTTTGCCCCGTGAGTACGTTGTCTTGGAATAATTTCCGATATTCTTGCGAGGGAATTCGCTGGTAGAAAGAAGCTAGTATTAACTTTACCTAAATTTGTAGATAATTTCCTTATTATTCTTTACTAGCGACCCGCCCCAGCTTTGCCCGTGATAAATAATACACAAAAACTTTCCTCGTTTCTCGCTCTTGCATCAAAATCTGTTCAGTAGTTTTTGAGTTTATCGCGTACAAACGCGGCGGAGGACTTTATTTTATTTATAATATGTAGTGATACTCGTAGTGACTAGAAAACATCTTAAGGGTACACTAGTCGAAAATTCTTCCATACAAACTTAGTCTAGGGATTATTCCACTGTTTGACAATGTACGTTCAAAATAAAAAGTGATATCAATTTGTCTCTTCATTATCTAGCCCTGTATGGAAGCAAAAAAGTAAAAAAAGAAAATATTTGAAAGTTTTGAGCGTCGAAAGTTTCACATTTCGACACTAATTTTAACACATTTTTGATCGCCAATAAATGCCATAAGAAGACGGAAAATTGCAAAACGGCAACCATACCGGGATAAATTAGTAGTTCAACAATGCAAATTATTTTATTTTGAATAGATACGTTTAGTCGTTTTTTCATGATATCCAGACTCCCAAAGGTCTGTTTATAAAATTTCGCGCGCTCGGTTTCGTCCTAAATCATTATCCATTTCGCTACAAATTTGCAAAAGTATGTATTCGTACGCGAACTACTTCCTACTGCTCATCACAGCATCTATCTCTTCCGCACGTGTTGTCGGTTGATATAAAAGGCATTTTAACCCCGCGCACAAAATAGTTCGTGCCGTCGACTAGTGTAACCTTAATTAGTCTACTATACTATACCTCTCATTTTCTGATAAAGCTTCAGTAAGAGCTTTACACGACGCTTGTGAGGAAGGAGAACCATCTCATCCGATATAACACATATTTCCTAGAATCAGTGATACTTTGTTCGTAGGAAGAAGATAATACTTTCGACCACCATCAGGTGAGATATTGGTCAAGCGCGAGCCTTTGTGTACAAAAAAACCGGCCAACTGCGAGTCGGACTCGCGCACGAAGGGTTCCGCACCATTATCGCAAAAAACGGCAAAAAAATCACTTTTGTTGTTAGGGAGCCCCACTTAAATATTAATTTTATTCTATTTTTAGTATTTGTTGTCATAGCGGCAACAGAAATACATCATCTGTGAAAATTTCAGCTGTCTAGCTATCACGGTTCATGAGATACAGCCTGGTGACAGACGGATAGACAGACAGAAAGACAGACGGATCGCGGAGTCTTAGTAATAGGGTCTTGTTTTTACCCTTTGGGTACGGAACCCTAAAAAAGAAAATTTAGAGTTAATTGAATATAATGTCTGTTACTACAATAGTTATTTAATTGTATTTTTGTAGAAAATTGGGCACATTGGTTACCAAAAACAATTGTTTTTCTATTGTATATCTGCTAAATAGCATTCAAGGGATTAGATTGTCTGTATTTGGGATGTAGAAGATCTTTTATTATCATCTTCCTGCCACTGTCTCATGATACTTGAGGTCGGCGTTGCACGTTTTCTTCTTTCATTTCGTATGTAGGTTATTTATATTCTGATTAAAGATTTCCATTATTTACATTTTACATATATGAAAACAATAATTAATATACCGGCCAAGTGCGAGTCGGACTCGCGCACGAAGGGTTCCGTACCATTATCGCAAAAAACGGCACAAAAATGACGTTTGTTGTATGGGAGCCCCACTTAAATATTTATTTTATTCTGTTTTTAGTATTTGTTGTTGAAAATTTCAACTGCCTAGCTATTACGGTTCATGAGATACAACCTGGTGACAGACGGACAGACAGACAGACGGACCGCGGAGTCTTAGTAATAGGATCCCGTTTGCACCCTTTGGGTACGGCACCCTAAAAACTAGTGAACATTAATAACAAATCTTCAAAATTCTACAGGGTATTA
Organism: Orthosia incerta; assembly: GCA_948252205.1. NCBI lineage: Eukaryota > Metazoa > Arthropoda > Insecta > Lepidoptera > Noctuidae > Orthosia > Orthosia incerta. The sequence continues at coordinate 27,311,021 of OX411746.1, forward strand.
TTAAAAATATTGCTGTTTAAATCAAGCAAAATTAGCTTGGAGAACATACATACATACATAAACTCACGCCTTTTTCCCATGGGGGTAGGCAGAAACTACAGAACGCCACCTGCTACGATCCTTACATACTTCTTTTGCTTCACTCACATTCATACATCTTGTCATACACACACGCCGGTTATGAGTACTGCGCACCTTGCCTTTCTGAAGAACATCACCTATAAGGTCTATGTATGTCTTCCTAGGGCGTCCCCTCCCGGCGTTTCCATTCACGTCTGCCTTGTAAATACCTTTCGTTAGTCGCCTATCATTCATCCTCTCAACATGGCCAAACCATCTTAACATATTCTTTTCAATTTTAGTCACTACATCTTCTTTTAAACCACAACGCTGTCTTATTACCTCATTCCTCAATCTATCATTTAAGGTTACACCACACATACTTCGCAAGGACCTCATTTCTACTGCATTAATCCTACTTTCATGTCTTTTTTGCCATACCCAACTTTCACTTCCATACATAAGTGTAGGCACCAGCACGCCGTTGTGAACGGCGAGTCGAGCTTCCGGCTAGCTTGCTTGGAGAAATCAAATATAAATAATAATTTATATTTGTCCCTGTCACAAGTTACTTGGGGTCGGCGCAACACGTTTTCTTTTGCCATTTCGTATGTATAAGAATTTTTAAACCTATTTAATCCTACTTGCTAAAGAACACTTCACATTAAAGTAACCAGTCGCTTTTGCCGCAAGGCACCAAAAAGTTTACGTATTTTATTTCCTGAGTGCTACAAACCACGACATTATGAAGGGAATAATGTTTCGAAAGTAGATGAAAGTACATTATAGCGGTTTTATATTATGCTTTGTCTAGTAATAACACAGTGGAAAGAAACATACATAGGTATAATTGAAAGTAACCAAATAAACTCAAGAGCTTGGACTTTCTCATACCAGCCTGCATAGGCCAAGAGTTCTGCGCTGATCGTGATCACCGGGGTGGTTTTAGTGAGATAAAATCCCAAACTCCTTGGTATTTACCCCAAAATTCCAGGCGCCTCAAAAAGGTGCCTCCCACGTATTAAAAAAAACCGGTCAAGTGCGAGTTAGCCTCGCGCATGAAAAGTTCCGTAACATTATCGCATTAAACGGCATAAAAAACACGTTTATTGTATGGGATGCCCTAATTAAATATATATTTTATTCTGTTTTCAGTATGTGTTATTATAGTGGCAACAGAAATACATCATCGGTGAAAATTTCAACTGTCTAGCTATCACGGTTCATGAGATACAACCTGGTGACACACAGACAGACAGTGGAGTCTTAGTAATAGAGTCCCGTTTTTACCCTTTGGGTACGGAACCCTAAAAAGGTATAAGCCTCCTTATCTTTCTGCAGTACTTGCCGGATCTATGTATTCCTCATTTAAGTGTTTTTGTTTAAATCCAAACTTGATCACCATTCGGTCAATCCGCTCCAGGAGTCCAGGGGCCATTACCGCATCTAATCAGGTGGTCTGCCCAAAGCCCAAATCTACTTGATCCTGTCACCGACGACGTCGTAAACTGTCATCTGTCAACGGGTGAGCCTAACACGCACTTGGTTTAATAGAGATCGATCCCATCAAAACTACAACAATCCAAATCAAAGGCACAAGCGTTTCAATTTATACTGCTATTATATCGAACTCTTAACCCCGTTTAAATGAAGCTACAGTGGGCCAGCTCACCAGCTCCCAGCTGACGACTGAGCCATAAATTATACATAAAAGCAATATGAGGAACCTTTCGCGAACATGTAGCATGTATAGACATATATGTTCGTAAGCGTACAGTAACGATTATGTCACACCCTTGCAATAGAAAGACATATTTAAGTGGAGTTACTTCAAAATCGTTTACAATTTAAAAAAAAGGTAATATTGTCTGTTTGATTGTTTGTGGGAGATAAACTATATAAAAAACTGGCCAAGTGCGAATCTGAATCGCGCATTAAGGGTTCCGTACCATTATCGCAAAAACGGCAAAAAAGCCCACTTAAATATTTATTTTATTCTGTTTTTAGTATTTGTTGTTATAAAATTTCAACTGCCTAGCTATCACGGTTCATGAGATGCAGCCTGGTGACAGACAGACGGACCACGGAGTCTTAGTAATAAGGTCCCGTTTTTACCCTTTGGGTACGGAACCCTAAAAATAGAGAGTAAGGAAGCCTATCACTTATACAGGCTATAGGCTGTTATTAACCATTGATTTATTGTAAGTTAAATAATATAATAAATTATCCTATGATAATTTATTAAACCAACGACAAAACAGTCAAATATTTAATGTTCTTTTTGAGAAATAAAGATTCTTTAAACCTAATGCGCTCGCGCACTAATTTCTGTATTTAAACAATTTAACTGGTAAAAATAAAATTGTAGCAATACATTTAGAGGGGACTGTTACTTCTCAATACAGGCTATTAAATAGCCTAGCAAGGACAACAGCACGTCACCCACTTGATTGGCAGAGATTTAAAACTACCTACTTTGTTAAAACTGTTACATGTACTACAATCTGTTTTTATATAAATAAAGGTTATTATTAATATTATATAATTTTATGCCGGCAAAATACACAGTACCTGTGGGATACGCCATGGGAGCGAAGTATCGGTAATAAGCTAGTCGTTTTTAAGTGCATTTCTTTTTTACTTCGTTAGAGGTACGGAGAGTTTAAAAAGATAGCATACATGTATTTGCTCGAGACAGTGCTTTTTTTGAAGTATCGATTGAAACTACAACAATTGCCATAAAGCCACTTGGTAATTGACAGCCAGCTCAGATTACAGATAATGATATATGTATGCTTATCAAATGTCCCTTAGAAATGTCAAATACTTTCTTCGTTTTTCTTGTACTTGGGTCTCTTTCTTTAATTAATGCAATTTCTAGATTTAACCTTTCATGTTTATGTAAGTCACAAAATACACATTATATAAAAAATCAAGATTAAAAAAAAAATGAGGCATGAGATCGTATTGCCTCAATTTTTTTTAATCTTGATTTTTTATTAAATCTACACTTAAAAATTTCATAGATAATACTCGAACGACAGTTACTATCGACGACACGCACTGACGCGGTAGGTGTGTATAGAAAGTTTTGACAATACCGTATCTAGCAGAGACTACCGAGTCGTTTTGGAGATCTGTGGCTTAACTTAACACATTTCTTACCAAATACCCTATCATTATACTTCGAGCCGAGAACCAAACAAATTCAGTAAAAAAAACAAACGAATATTATTACAAATGGAGGCAATTTTTACTACATTAGTCGATCGATCGGTAATAACGGAGCGCAAGGTGAAACCAATCATAAGTGCGTTGACGTATTGATAAATGAGTTATGTTGACAAGTTATAATGGTCGGTACAATCATTGAGTTGGAGGGATATTGTGGTCATATCGTGATCGCTGATAATGTCGAATCCGAACAGTGTGGCTTTATTCAGGGAGTATTAGAGTTGGTAGTTTTTAGAGGAACTGCGGATCTAAGAAGGCCACTGCAAATCTAGCATTATTTGGGACTACAGACCCCAGTAACTCCCGTTACGAATGCGGTGCTCCTGTTCGAATGATATCTTATCTGTTGGACTGTGCGCATTGTACATCCACATGGACTACAGAAAACATATTATGTCACTGATGCCGCGACCAGTAAAAGCGAAACCAGTAAAAGCTGCTCATCATCATCGGACTTTTAATGTTCCCACTGCTGGGACACAGGCATCCTCTCTGTGAGAGAGGTAATGGGCCTTAATCCACCACGCCGGCCCCGAGCGGGTTCGTGTATGTTACATATCTTAAAATTTTTGGTTCTAGGACATGCCGGTTTCCTCACGATGTTTTCCTTCACCGTTTTAAGAGCAGTGGTGATGAAAATAATTTACACAAAGTAAAGCGCCTGCCTGGCTTCGAACTCACGACCTACGAAACGTAAGTCGCGGCCGTTACCACTGGGCCACCATTGCTCTCTATTGAAACTATTGAGCGACTTACGATAGACTATAAGTACATCAAGAATCAATATATATGCAGAACACTTATTTAGTTCTTCTTCAGAAAAGTTATGTGGATGTTTGTAGTTATCATCGAGTTATTTTGTGGACTCAAAACCTTGAAAAAATCTCTGACATATTCAGCGTTCATGTAGGATTTTTTTTACTTTAATAATGGTTTCCAATAAAATAAAACTTTTTAATAAAGAAGCTTTTTAGTTTACCGTGCATCGTCATCCAAACCAAACGTGTATGCACAATTTCATCGTAATCGGTTGAGGATAACTGCTTTAAATTTCAGTTGCAAGATTTGAACCGAACACACATACATATATTGCAAGTTAATAAAAAGCTTGTAAAAATATCTGCTAGTATCAGCTGTACCTACTTCAACTAAATTATTAAAAGCCGGAGCTTATCAAATTCCAACCAAAAAATCTTCGCTACCATCATCTAAATATTCAAATCACGTCGCCGTCAACCTGGAATCTATTTAATCCTTCAGATCTCCTATCTAGAGCGACCTAGATGATCTAAGTCTCCAAGACATTGTTACAAGACGTGCTAGCGATGCGGTCAACTACAAGTTCCATGAATAATCTAACTTGCAAACAACAGTACTGTCCGTCATAAAAGGGATAGTGTGTATTTGCAGTTGGTAGAGGACTGAGGTACTCTAATTAAAGCAACTCCTCTCTGGTTCCTGGCATGTGAAGATGTTATACGCTTTACCTTTATGGGCCATCAGAGCATTGGTATGACTAGGACTTGACTATTAAGGTTACACTAGTCGACGGCACGAACTATTTTGTGCGCGGGGTTAAAATGCATTTTATATCTACCGACAACACGTGCAGAAGAGATTGATGCTGTGATGAGCAGTAGGAAGCTAGTTCGCGTACGAATACACACTTTTGCAAATTTGTAACGAAATGGATAATGAATAAGGACGAAACCGAGCGCGCGAAATTTTACAAACAGACCTTTGGGAGTCTGGATATCATGAAAAAACGACTAAACGTATCTGTTCAAAATAAAATTATTTGCATTGTTGAACTACTAATCTATCCCTGTATTGTGGCCGTTTTGCAATTTTCCGTCTTCTTATGGTATTTATTTGCGCCCAAAAATGCGTTAAAATTAGTGTCGAAATGTGGAACTTTCGACGCTCATAACATTCAAATGTTTTCTTTTTTTACTTTTTTGCTTCCATACAGGGCTAGATAATGATGAAACAAAATGATATCACTTTTTATTTTGAACGTACATTGTCAAACAGTGGAATAATCCCCAGACTACGTTTGTATGGAAGAATTTTCGACTAGTGTAACCTTAATAGCAGTCTATTAAGGTTACACAACCTTAATAGACTGCTATAGAGCTTAGGCAGATTCAGTGGCAATGACTTCTGAATATCGTACATCATAATTATCATAAGTCGCTCCATGTAAAACACTGGTACTTAGCTGAATCCGGTAAGAGTGGAAGCCGACCCCTATATAGTTGGGAAAAGGCTAGGCAGATGAAGATGATTCAAATCCATACCGTGTATATAAGTATGTAGAGACGGTAAAAATAAAAAACGAAACAAACCCAAACCGTTTCATCAGGAGTGCAATTACCCATAATGCAGTTCCTTACCACGTAACAGTATTCCTTGAAAGTGTATCATCATCTTTATTGGATTATCCAATACTTATTAGGAAGTCCGACGGCATAATTATTACCTACAACTTAGCCTCCTTACGCACTAGCCGTCTAGGCGGCTCATTCGAGCTGCCCGCCGCCTGACGTTTGAAATAGCGGCCAACCGCGATGAAACCGCGTCAAGTGATTGAACCGCTCATGTAGTACGTACGCAGAGCGGGACCCTCGACTCTAGGGCTAGATATTAAATTAATTTAAGTATAATTGTTTTGTTTATTAAAATTCGGAATCAGTTACAAGTTAGTTTATTTTACGACGAATTGTGTTGTTAGTACTTAATTACGGATTTTTATTTTACCAATATTGTTGTTCTATAATTTTACGAATTTTTATTTTACTCATCGTTGTTCTATAGTTGAGCATAAAATCTAAATTCGAATACTAACATTAACATTATAAAAATAAAAAAAATTTCGAATAATTTGGGAAGCAAAAAATGAGCATATATACATCAACGGTGGCATCAAACTAAACCGCCCATGAACCGCTATTGTGTATAAGATGGTGGCCAGCTGCGGTAAACCGCCGTGGTTGGCGGTACGATGCCAAGCGGTTGCATATTAAAATAGAGCGGCTAGCCGCGCGGTTATCTGTCCCCGCGGTTAACCGCTAGTGCGTAAGGGATTTCACAAATCATTGATCACCCATACATTAACTACACATAGTTTTCTTAGATACCTACCTGGAATTTCACCTTTAAAACATACAAGCTTTAAATTTTATTTCAATAAGACTTTCGCATCCCCTTCAGAAAATATCCTGAGTAATTAATCAGCCTGACTCCCATACATAAAGTAAAGATCGCCCTCCTTCAGAAACACCTTCATTTAGCAGACGCGTCGGGAACTATTTAGCACAAATTACACGGTCCCAGGGGAGTAGACTCAATAATTTGGAGTAGCACATCTATCAATTAGAGGCTCCTCTCGTTGAGCTATTAAAATGAGTTGTCGAGTTAGATGTGGGGAAGTAAGATGCTGCTTGAGTCTTTGTAAGTAATGGTTGTTTTTGGGGAAGAATTTTTGATGAACCTGGGGTTGGAGTTAGCATTTTTTGAAATATTTACATCTACTCATCATTTAAAGTTGAATTGTTAAACTTCTCGAATATTATTAACGTAGATAATTTAGATATTACTTATTCTACTTAATAGCACGGATTTACTGACTTCTAAAATTTTATTTAAAATACCATTTTTTTTATTTGTGATGGGTTTGTTCTTGACTCTAGTCTAGATCAAAGGTGACAGAGACAAAGTCGACGATGGAGTGAGCTTACCCAGAAGAAGCCTGTTCACTCTAACTTTGAAGAGATTCGGGTTGACGCAGGCAGTGAGTTCCACTCTTTTGCTGTGCGCATTATGATGGATGTTTGGAAGCGCTTGGTGCGAATTCGTGGAATGGCAACTAGGTGAGGATGGTAACTTGCAGTGCATCTAGATGACCGATGGTAAAAGAGGGCCGGTGGGATGAGGTCGTGGAGTTCAGGAGCACACTCGCCAAAATACAGTCTGTAGAAGACCGACAAGCAGGCAACCTTACGGCGATGAGCCAAGCTGTGAAGCTTGGCATCCACCAGTTTGACGTCGCCACATAGTCTCTTAGCTCTGCTGCGTTCCACTGAGTCAAGCGCGGCAAGCTGATATTTAGCTGAGCCATCCTAAAGGTGGCTGCAATACTCCATGCAGGATTGGACTTGCGCTTTGTAAAGAGTTTGATCCTGAGATTTGATCCTCTGCCATGTTCTTACAACAACCTCAAAATAAAACTGTTTCCTTTATTTCGATCGTTGTTGCTTGCATCATTTTAGTCCCTCACAGTAAAACGACGGCACTTATTCGCGAGCAGTTTGGCAGACAATGATAACGTATGCTGACGCTACCTCCTACCGAACAACGTTACATGACTTTGTACGAGCGTATAATGTTACACTTTTGTTTAAAACTAATTCACGTACAAGGCTGTGAGAGCTAAAAGCATTTGATGCGCGTCCCACAGAGCAGAGTCCCTATTTATTATGCACGTCTAGGGCTTGTAATCCGATCTTATATAAAAAATAGACGGCAGAATATAAACACGACGTTTTAAACTTGGAAAATATTTGCAAGGAAGTCTATTTATAGAGTTCTTATAAGTTTTTCTGGGTTATCTTTTAACTATAATTTTAATAAAGTGAATTACCTAAAATAACCTATTTAGTAATAGCAATAACCCAAATTTGAAAAAAAACGAATATTGCAAGCTGTTTAATCTTCTCACCACACCACAAAATGAAAAGAATGAAAAAGCCGTGTTAAAAGAAATTGGCCATACACCTGCGAATATACGATCCCGGTACCAAAATTCAATCAGAAACCGTAGCCTTTTAAAAGCCCAGACATATAAATTCAAATCGAGACAACTCATTCATGAAGTAAATACCCACTTTCAAAAATTACATAAAACTTTAGCACAAAAAATAAAAAGCATCAAATCCAGGGCTGGGAATGAGCAGAACGCCCGGAAATTTCGCGGCAAATATTTATTTATTTATTTATTCATTTACACATACAATTATTTTTACAGGTAGAACCCAAGGTAACAAAAGTAGTCATAGAATGCGACACTCAAAGACGCCCCGTAAAATTTATCGCACACCTTTTCGCGTCCATGATTGACCAGTCCCAAGTAACGGCTCTGGGCGTCCGCACAAGTTAACTAGAGGACAATACAGTAATTGTCATTGTCACCCTCTGGAATTCCGCCAAAGAGCAGGAAAAAAATTCCAAACGCTGAGAGACGTATTATGATACAGGCTTAAGACAGTTAACTGTACTCAAACGTTGCCAGCTGTGTAATTATTATACACCACAGCATGATCACAAAAGAGAGGAAAAGATGTGGCATAAAGAAATTGGCCATACACCTCGGATATACGGTCCCGGTACCAAAAGTCAATTGGTAACCGTAGCCTTTTAAAGCCCAGACAAATAAATTCAAATCCAGACAACCCATTCACTGCGACCTCCTTTATGATAGAAGTAAATACCCACTTTCGAAAATTACATAAAAATTGAGCAAGAAAATTAAAGCAGCCAGCTAAGAGGCATCAAATCCCGGACGGGAATGAGCAGAAATCCCGGGATTGTCGTGGAAATATATTTTTATTAAATAACTTCCCACCCGCAGATGGGTAAGGTGGCGTTAACTTTTTAAATCGATTCGACATTGCCACTGATAACATACAACCTTGTTTGACCTTCTTTGTTAATATAATTACCACCTTCTTTAATTGTTTGAGTTTTATAATTAGGAGGTCTACCTTTTAATTTTCCAAGATGAGAAGTTTCGCGGATAAATTTGAAAGAGAGTTACCGCGGTCCTTGCACAAGCAACTGAAGGAACACGGGAAGGAACACGCTTCACCCAGAGCGGGAGAAGTCATTGGATGAATTCCCAATAAAAAAATAAAAAAAGTATGAGAAGTTTAGTTTAACTTCTTTCAGTGACCACTACTGCCTTTATTATTATTTATTTATGATATACTTTATTGTACACCACAAAAATATACACAGGACAAAAAAAACAAAAGCACGTGTACAATGGGTGGTCTTATTGCACAGGGCAATCTCTTACAGGCAACCTTTGGATGGACTGAAAGAGAGGAGAGAAATTTTGGGTTGTCAGTGTACAATATTATCTTAAATAATAATAAATATACATAATAACATAAAATACATACATAATATACTAATTTAGATTTTTTTTAAATTAGCCTTTAATCTTATTCAAACGTACAAAACCTACCTGACTCTTGTATATATATACATGCATTCAAAAGTCACGCCTTATCCCATGGGGGTAGGCAGAAACTACAGAACGTCACCTGCTACGATCCTTACATAGTTCTTTTGCTCACTCACGTTTATACATCTAGTCATACACGCACGCGAATATTGTTTGTTTTCCTTTTCTATGTTTCATCAATAGGATGGACCCTGATTTTATTACAATCTAGCCTTATAAATAGACTAATAAGTAATTTAATTATAAGCTTAACCATTGTCTTTACTAAGAATGTGTCCAATAGCACTTTTCTTATTGTCTCTATTAAGGCGAATACACTTCGTTCTTGTGTTTGTTTGGTAGCACTTTTGTACGTTACACTATTAACATTCACTAACACTAATTCGAACGGTTTTGTTCTTTTTAGTCTTGTCACTATGTTTGTGTGGTCGAGAAGCTGCACTGCCTTGACGTTCACGTGCTGATGAAGTCTCTTTTCGTGAGTTAATGCAAATTTCTGGATCACTTTTTCGATGAACTCAACTTTAAGGTCACGCCCATTATGAGTGCTGCATACCTGGCCTTTCTGAAGAACATCACCAATAATGTATATGTATGTATTTCTAGCGTCCTACTCTGTATACTAGTAAAAAAACGAGTATCAAGGAAAAGCGTTATCTTCAAGTTCAGCTTTTGCTTGTTTTTTATTGTAGTTAGGGCCGATTTTTCAATCCTCAGATAGACAGTTAGATAGTACTTATTCGACAGATAACGAAATATTGCATTTTTCAATCGTCAGATAGGCTCCATCTGGTCAATAACGGCCCTAACTGAGGCATAAATCTATTTGCCTCTTTGACGGCCAGATAAGCGTCTATTCAATAGATAAAACCAGAGACATTGTAATACCTAGACGGAACGTATTTACGACGATAAAGAAACTGTCAATTCTTTCGTTCTTGCTTATAGAGAAACTCTATGAAAAAGAAAGAGACAAACATAGACAAACGCTACCATCCTAAACGTCAAAGAGACCACTTTTTAGTCACTGTTGTAACCCATCGGTTAGCAGCTCTAATTAAAGTTTTTCGCTGTTTTCAAGCCTTCGTATCGTTTATATCAGGAAGAATTTTGTTGTTTAATTATCTGCATGAACCATGTCGTGTGTGGCTATCGATTGTAAGAGTAGAATGAGTGTATTAACAGAACATAATCAAAGGATATCATTCCACAGGTGAGTTATCGACTAGCATATTGAAATTATTGTGCAAGGAATACATTTCATAGGCTGTCCGGAATAAAGGTATCCAAGTTCTAAATACGTCAAGGACATTTAGTATCATTTAAACCATTCTATTTAGTGAAATAATTAACTTTTATACGTTCGCTGATAGAGCTATGACAGTTTACGTACTTACGTTCTGATGTTAGAGATGTGACAAAAGTCACGAGAAAGATTTATCGATACTGTATTTTTATTTTACTTACTTTAATTTATTTCATAAAGTTTATTTGCTATTTGTGATTATTAATCTAATATAGATTGTGCACAGGTTTCCTAAGAGTACTTATTTAAGAAATAAGTGGATCAAGAATATGAAACGAGCTAACTGGACACCTTCACTATATTCTCGCTTGTGTTCACTGCATTTTAATGAATCATGCTATCGCTATCCCTTGATCCATTTATGGACACAGGTTGATGAATCATGTTAATTTTTACATATTACTGTTTTAAATTAAATTATTATATTTAAACAATATTGTTATTATTATTTTTTTACTTTTATATACATACTCGTCTGTAAACTTTCTTTTCAGTCTTCATCAGTATATCGATCAGTACATGTCTGTACAGTCGTACGAGTGTACCAAAAACTGTAACTTTGATCTCATGATGTACCTCGTTTTTGCGCAAGGTATGAATAAACATTATTATACAACTCGTATAATGCGCAGAAAAATTACGAAAGAATGGAATTATACTCTTACAATGACTGATAAGTTCACTCTTTGTACGAGTACACATTCACTCTTTAAATAATTATAAAGATTCCTTACAAAAAAAACGTAAAATTAGCCGCAGTCAGGGACAATTCTTACAGACATTTGACCAAATTTGTAGATCGCTCCAAAACTAAACTCAATAATATCGATATGACAGTGGCACAGATCTAGTACTGATATAGTCTATAGATAAGTATCTATAGCATACTCGGCCACACTGGCACAAAAGATGGCATAGACAAAAGTATATCTATCTCTTTTTGCTTATGACGTTATCTGTTAGTGCGAAAGTGAATACCGATATTGAAATTGCGTCTTAAACACGTTCCGTCTAGGTATTACAATGTCTCTGGATAAAACTAGATCCATAGATGTTTTGTTTGAGGTTATTTCTTCTTTTTTCCATAGTTACGTCAAAATTATGGAAATTTTCGACACTGTTGACGATTTGGCAATTGAAGAAGAGGCTATAATGTATTATTTCAACGTAATTGAAATCTGGAGCATTTGAAGTTCCTCCTCCAGTTCTATACATATCCTGCCTTTGCACAGAGGACTTCTTTTTTGTACTTTTTGAATGCTATTTATACTTTAGTTTCAATGTTTACCATGTGTGAATACTAGTTGATATTCCACATGAGTTAAAATAACTCTCAATTTTCTTCCAAGCCGCAAATCGAATCAAATCAAATCAAAATGTTTATTAGCCAGAAATACAAAGTTTTGAAGGAAAGATGTTAAGGCCTAAAATTTTGAATGGCATTGAAAAATGCAACGATTTTTTTTGTCCTTTTATCAGTCAGTTAAGTTAATTCGCTAGATAGTTATTCGTTCAGTTATTCGATGATTGAAAAATCGGCCCTTAGTCTAATACAGTAACTTCTCACTTTTGTAAAATATAAAAATTATTTCACTTGCATCATAAGCCTGCATACTTATGACATGTACTACAAGTTGACCACAACACATAATCCTCATACTCCTAAGCATATTGAGGGAGGCTTGCAATCTGACCAGATGCAACCGCATCTGAATACAGACTACAGAAGTACATACCTGTCAGCTATACATCAATTTAGAGAAGTCTCAGTACTCGTACAATCCCTGTATTCTTCGAAGAGGTAACAGTAGAAAATGCACCGGCCACTGCTCTAAAAACGGTGAAGGAAAACATCGTGTGGCAACCGGCATGCCCTAGACCAAAAAAATTTAAGACATGACATCCACCAACCCGTACTGAGCCCGCGTGGTGGATTAAGTAAGGCTCATTCCCTCTCTTAAAGAGGCCTGTGTCCCAACAGTGGAAACATTAAAAGGCTGATGATGTTCATGATAACAATGATGACCGGCAATATTACAGGTCCCATATTAAAGGAGGGGCGAGTCCTATGGCTATTCATCATCATCATCATATCAGCCGAAAGACGTCCACTGCTGGACATAGGCCTCCCCCAAGCGTCGCCACATTGACCGGTCTCGTGCGTCCCGCAACCAGCGGATCCCCGCAACCTTCACCAGGTCATCGGTCCACCTGGTGAGAGGCCTTCCAACGCAACGTCTTCCGGTTCGCGGTCACCACTCCAAAACCTTTCTGCCCCATCGGCCATCCGTTCTGCGAGCAATGTGCCCTGCCCACTGCCACTTAAGTTTGGCAATTCTTCGGGCTATGTCGGTAACCCTGGTTCTCTTACGGATCTCTATATTTCTGATTCGATCACGCAAGGACACTCCGAGCATAGCCCTCTCCATTGCCCTTTGGGTGACTTTAAGCTTTCTGGTGAGGCCCATTGTAAGCGACCACGGTATGGCTATTAGATTTAGGGATTCGAACTCTAGATTTCAAGCTCAGCAGTCGCAATTTTGAACACAATAACATGTGTTCTCTAGACTAAGTGATATTGTTTATCGATTGTCAGATGCGATAACGATTGTGAATAGGGCAAAATACAAATTTATAATGGAATTTACTACCGTTAGCGTATCTCATAATGTTTATAACACAGGCTTATTTAAGATATCTATTACAAAACTTTTACAGAGTTTACAAAGATTTGCATAGTAGTAGTTGTATTTGTGTAGTAGTCGTGGCTAAATAATAACAGCCGCACGGGTCGATCATCAAGGTTAAGCAACGCTTGACGAGGTCGGTCCGTGGATGGGTGACCATTTCAACATACCGAGTTTCCTCCGTGCCTCGGAAAGCACGTTAAGCCGTTGGTCCCGGCTGTCATTTGAAGATCTTTGACAGTCGTTACGGGTAGTCAGAAGCTTGAGATCTGACACAAGTCTTGCCAAGAGGTACCGTGTTACCCAGTTACTGGGTTGTGGAGGTCAGATAGGCAGTCGCTCCATGTAAAACACTGTTACTTAGCTGAATCCGGTAAGACTGGAAGCCGACCCCAATATAGTTGGGAAAAGGCTAGGCAGATGATGATGACAAAGATTTGCATAGTTTTTTGACTGACTAAACCACTAAGGATTCATTCACAGGTAAAAGATTTATCAAAAACTAGTTGCCGCCCGCGGCTCCACCAACGTGGTATTAGTATTTCTCCCAATATCTTTATAATTTATAGCCTATATATATTTTTCTGATGTATAAGCAATTTTTCGGTAAAGTTTCATCAAAATCATTTTAGTAGTTTTTGCGTGAAAGAGTAACAAACATCCATCCATCCATACTCACAAAGTTGAAACTTTGTTAAACTTGTTTTTAATAGTTATAAGATACTAGCTGTTGCCCGCGGCTTCGCTCCCGTGGACCACCCCACAGGACCCAATTTTGAGATTAAAAAATAGCCTATGTCACTCAGGAATAATGTAGCTTTCTATTGGTGATAGAATTTTTCAAATCGGTCCAGTAGTTTCGGAGCCTATTCGGTACAAACAAACAAAAAAATATTTCCTCTTTATAATATTAAGTATAGATAAGTTACCTACGCAGCTTATTTCCAATTACCTGAATTTCAATTTTTAATAATATGTAGTTCGTATATTCAGTTATTAACATTCCTTAAAATATGTATTCCGTATTGCAAATAAAATTAAATGCAGCACAATAATAAAATGTAACCGTTGGGAACTCTCCGAGCTCGTAACGTTGGTATATCAGATAATTGAATTACTGGATCCCATTATTTTTTTTTCTTTATATTGTTAATATTGCAAGGCCGCACGGCCAGCCGCACAGCCGCACGGGTCGATCATCAAGGTTAAGCAACGCTTGACGAGGTCAGTCCGTGGATGGGTGACCATTTCAACATACCGAGTTTCCTCCGTGCCTCGGAAAGCACGTTAAGCCGTTGGTCCCGGCTGTCATTTGAAGATCTTTGACAGTCGTTACGGGTAGTCAGAAGCTTGAGATCTGACACAAGTCTTGCCAAGAGGTACCGTGTTACCCAGTTACTGGGTTGTAGAGGTCAGATAGGCAGTCGCTCCATGTAAAACACTGGTACTTAGCTGAATCCGGTAAGACTGGAAGCCGATCCCAACATAGTTGGGAAAAGGCTAGGCAGATGATGATTGTTAATATTGCAAGGATCTGCTTTTAAATAAAAAGTCGGTGCATTTTCAATGTGCATTTTCAATCTTTCACGTACATAAACCGTTTATGATCTTCTTATTCTGGTTGATGACAATGCACAGCCTACGAGTTGAAGATAGAAAAATGTTTGAAGGCTTTTTAGTAAGTCACCAGATTCTCAACTCACCAAAGTATTATCTTTCTTATAACTTTTACTAGCTGAAGTAGTTTTTTTACTTATGTGGCAAACTTGACGAAAGTATTAAAAAATACCTCAGTTATGCGAGCTAAGTATGAGGAAATGCGGTCGCAGACATCCGACTGAATATCCTAAGTAAAAAGTCATAATTCGAGGTTTGACTCTCGCCTATTTCCTCCTCCAATATTGGACCAATTTAAAAGATATTCCATAAACCGAAAGATATATACTGTGCCCTAATGTTTTCTTTTTTGATTATATGTTAAGAAGCAATAGAACCTTTCGAAATTGCGCTGTCAACAGAGGCCTAGTGTACAAATTTGACAACTATAAATGATCACTATGAGCTCTGAATCTATTAACAACCAGCTTTAGAGATTCAGGTCTTGATCTTTTTCGTTAATAGTAATCATGAGCTATTTTGTAAAAAGAAAATAGCTCATGCTGAGAAGAAGAGGGTTACTGAAAAGTTGGGCTACTGTTTGTGTTGCCGTATTAATCAAATCAATCAATACATATAATAAAGGGATATTATAAATTGCATATCAAATAAAATAATCGTCTATCAATACATACTCATCATTTATATTCATTTTTACATCAAATAACTTACTAAATGTTTAGCAAAACTCAAACTGCAGATAATTCGAAATTATACATCAATATGACATTACTTTTTTCCTCATAATGCAATACAGTTAAATTTATTTTTGTACAAAAATACTACATACATAGCAGAAATACTAACTGCACAGCAAATTTATGAATTAGTCGAAGAGCGAGCGAAGCGAGCTCGGGAACTTAGGGCACCCCGACACGGACAGGTTAGGTCCGAAAAGATGACGGCAGCTGAAGTGAGCGAGCAAAGCGAGCGAACTCAGCTCCTGTCATCTTCTTCGTGTTAGGTTACTTTAGACCCTTTGGACAGAAATAGGAGCCCCGCGCAGCGGGGCTCCGTCGACATTGTCGTTAAATAGTAATTGTAAAAACTTTAAACATGGATATCTCCATCTCCGAGTTGTGGGGATGGTACAGGGGGGTTTCCGCCCCTCTCCCCCTACTGTGACTAATAAAATGCTGTTTTATTTAGAAAAACTGCTGTAAATAATATAAAAATAGAAGCTATATTTAAAAGAAAAAGAGTTAACATGTATGATGTGCATTAAGATTATTAGCTGTGCATTAATAAAAAAGCTTTTGCTTTAGGAAAAATCGCTGTACGCTGCGAAAATAAATTGTAGTGTGTTTAGTGATATTTTGCGTTGAATATTTTGCTGCGCAATCAGTAATTTTGATGAGAATTCGGAATTTTATTGCATAGAAAAAGGATATTTTTTTATTTGCCTTTAAATACTACCCTATAATAAATCTGTAGAAAAGTCATTTTTGTACATCAATCATCATCAATATAAATATCATCAATCATCATCAATATAAATATCATCAATCATCATGCTCATCATCATCATCAATCATCATCATCAACCATCATCATCAATACGTATAATAAATCTGTAGAAAAGTCATTTTTGTACATCGAATATATTTTCAGAAAAACATTGCCAGCGTGTTAAAGGATAACCAACAGAACCCATTGCCAGCATTTTTGGAATTTTTGTCTGTTTATTTGTGCACGCATCACGAGAAATGTACAAAACCAATGTAGATATTATAACTTATATGCGTAAAAATTGTGTGTAACTTAAAGTATTACTTAGTTTTAATTTCATCGCAATTGGTTCACTCTATCAAAAGTCAGATGAATTTAAAGTGTTCAAGATGTAAAATTATCACAACACACGCAATTCAGATACTCGGACAGTTGAACTCGATATTCGATAGATGGCGTTGTGCATTGGAAGTAATTTTCTGAATCGCGGTGTTAATTCTTCGCGAAAGAATAATGACCCTAGAAAAAAAATTGCTAGGTAGGTAAGTAGAGGAGGATTGGCAGACAGATGAAGGGAGCGAAACCGCGGGCACAGCTTATGTATATCTTCTTCTTACTTCTTCTATCCTGCCATCGGAATCCAAACATGTTTATAAGTTCAGTTCATCATAAAATGAACACAGTAAAACCACCTACAAGAGCTAATAAGCCCCGTTTAAAAAACCCCGCTGCAATAACTAACAATAATCTAGTCTCCTTATAATCCCGCGCCAGTTAACGGCCGAAGGGATCCGGTTATTGTGATGCAAAACAGGTCAAGTTCAAGGCGTTGTTCTATTTTCATGCCGAGGTACAACAAAGCGGAAAATTTTACTTAAATAGCTCTGATTATAAGGGTTACCTAATGATAGTGAATACCACAGAGCATAGCACGTCGCGCCTGTACCGCATAACTAGCTGCTCCCCACGAAGACTCCCTGAATTAGTAATTGCACATTATATTCGTAATATAAATGTTATTTTGATGTATCAGCTATAATTTTATTTATTTTTATTTTCAGATATTTTTAGGGTACCGTACCCAAATGGTAAAAAGTAGGGTCCCGCCTATTACTAAGACAGCGCGGTCCGTCTGTCTGTCACCAGGCTGTATTTCGTGAACCATGATAGCTAGGCAGTTGAAATTTTCACAGATGATGTATTTCTGTTGCCGCCATAACAACAAATACTAAAAACAGAATAACATAAATATTTAGGTGGGGCTCACATACAACAACGGTGTTTTTTTTGCCGTTTTTGCGATAATGGTACGGAACCATTCGTGCGAGAGTCCGACTCGCACTTGGCTGTTTTTTTTATTACCTATTGTTTTTTTATAAAGATCAATGTAATAACTTGTGTGTGTCAATAAATTAAATAATTAAATAAAATTATTTTTTGCAAAGTTTCATCAAAATCCGATCTATAATTTTTGCGTGAAAAGTTAACAAACATCCACAAACAAACACTCACAAACTATCTAATGTATTATATTAAGTAGGATATATTCGTGCCTGAAGAGCAGTGATGGCCCAGTGGTATCGGCTTCGACTTACAATTTGTGGGTCGTGGGTTCGAACTATGGCAGGCGCTTTACTTTGTGTAAATTATTTCAACACCACTGCTCTCAAAATGGTGAAGGAAAACATCGTGAGGAAACCGGCATGTCTTAGAACTAAATATTCGAAGACATGTGACATCCACCAACCCGCACTGGGCCCGCGTGGTGGATTACGTTTCATTCCCTCTCACAGAGAGGAAGCCTGTGTCCCAGCAGTGGGAACATTAATAGCCTGATGATGAAGATGATGATACGTGCCTGCGCAATATGCACTGAGTATAATTATCGGCTATCATAACCACAATCAGAATTGCCACAAGTTATCAATTTCTGTCTGACACGCTTGTTTTGTATGGCAAGTTTTGACAATGCAATCTCTTGCAGCCGCCGTAGAGGCTTCTCTGTGCTCTGTAGACCACCCCTACTGTAATAGGATGCCTGTTGGAACAAAAAGGGTGTGTATAGGTTGTTACGCCTTTTTAGATCTGTTTCGATTCTTTTATATTGGGATTTTCATTAGGTAGTTCTCAGTAGGATTTGTGCCCACGTTTGTCCCTATTTAGCGGGCGAACTGGCGGTGTAGTCAAACTAAGGCTCAGCGTGTTGAACCGTAGTTTACTCAAAAAATTGTTAAATATTGTGCTAACCAAAGGTTTGAATTTTCGGTAAAATGCATTTTTCCATCAATTATTAACCTTTTGTTTGAATAAAACCATTGATTAATAAACGCGTTTTAAACAACATTTAAACCATTGGTTAGCATATGTTATAAGCATTGGATGAGAGGTATTTAGACTCTTACAAGCTTCGACTGTTTCGAGAAGTTAAAACGTTAGTAGTGTATTATTGGGGGTTCTGCATCACTTGCTCTCGCTTCGCTCGAGCGCGTTATGCAGAACGCCCCAATAATACACTACTACTATGGTCTGCCTCAAATTTTGACACAATTTATGTGAAACAAATTTCATTCCCTGGCAGTATCTGGTAGCAATCAATATCTTCTAATGCAGGTAAAACTAACGCACGGGCTGTATCACTCTCCTGATGAAATAAATCTGCTGTTGCTGTCGATATACTACTCCCACTAGTCTTTGACGAACTCGCAATCGATTTTTCATTATCAACCTGTTTGTTGATAACATTAACGAATGTGCGAAGAAGCTCACCAGACTCGCTTTTGAGTATAAGATACTTAGTATTTTTCAATTTAGATTTCTCTGGATCTTCCAACTTCTGGTAAAATAAATCTTCTGTTTGTGTTTTAACATTATCCTGGTGTTTTAATTCACCTACGTCCGATATTTTTTTTTTAGGGTGCATATCTTGAATATGTATTATCTCACCCCTAGCATTCTTGAAAATCATTTTACGAATGCCATCTAAATTAGATTTCACTGAGTGAAACATTATAAATAACATCAATAAATGTAATTATTTATTTAAGAAATAAATTTAATATTGAACCTTTGCACTGTAATATTCAAAGTTAAATTGCTGTGATGCACGACGCCTATGTAATATATACCCATAAATTGACTCATTTTTAAGTGCAATGTGACATCCTATACATATACACTTTAATAGGGTAAGTATTCCAAACACTTTTTTGTAATATAGTTTGTGCCCTTCACAGCGTTTAAATAAAAACATTTAGGAAAATGTATGGCATGTTGCGTCCAAGGATCATCATAAATCTCCCAATCTTCAATAACACCTCCACATGAGAAACATGCTGCAATATCATTTATACTATTTCCATAATAAAAGAATCCTGCGTCAGCCATTTCCATCACTAATCTTTTCTTTTTATTAAGTGTCCCCCAGTAATAATTAAATGAAAATTCACGCATTTTAAATGTGTTATACATGTCATATCGAGGCTTGTATTCATTTTGAGACATGTTTTATTGACTTTCTAATTCAATTAGGTACAAATGTATAATGGTATGGTCCAGCTTTTGTCAGCAACATATAAAGACTGGACAGAAGTAGGAGGAAGGGGAAGAAAACTAAGATGCATTTCACCTAACTACAGAAATAAAAACAATAAAATATTTATTTTAGAATTTTATTGTCAACACACCACTTATTTAAACACAATACATTTTTTAAAGCACATACAGAGTCATGATAAATACAGTTATATAAATCTTGAGAATATTTATATTGATCGTATAAGCTTATCAAACTTGAACATCCTTTATCTTCTAAATTGAATATATTACAATGACTATTTCCTAAAATATGCTTTAACCACAACACTTTTTCTAAACCCTTAACGTAGATACATTTATCTCTTAAAATATCTATAACCAAATTCTGATAATTAGAATAGGGAACAAATCCTTCACGCCAGCGTATCTTTCTGTTACGTTCAATCCAACTTACTTGTTTTTTTTCTTGCTTCGTTAATTTTGAAAATGGAAATGGTGGCTTAATTAAAAATATTTGTAATGTTTTATTATACAATATGGCGATTTCTTTTATTATAAATTCATTTGTTTCTGTTTTAAAGCCTTGAATATCCACAATAGCAATCATGATAACCTGCGCACGATGTTGCTGAGAGGTTTGTATTCTACAAGTCGATCGTTTATAATCAAACAATATGCAGTCGTCTTATCTGGTATTGCTGTAGAACATTCAATTTCCAACCTCACGTCCACTGGACCAGTTTTCAGGCTATCGTTTTGTCTTGAACAGTCTAAGATAAAGAGAGGGGCTTTTTCTTTGAATTCCTTTAGGTCAAGCAACGGGTCTACTGGATAGTTGTAATACGACTGACGAAATTTCACAAACATTTCGTATAATATACTATATTTGTTCTCAGAAAACTTTAAACCTAAAGGTTCATAAGGATAATATTGTGAATTCAAAAAGAGCTTTAAGAAAATCTTTATTTACTTTAGTCAATTTCTTAACTTTTTTCTTGCGTCTTTGCACCTTAGCAATCGCAGAAGAACTAAGACGTTTTTCATTCGCTTGAGTGTTTTTATAATATACTATCATTTTGTTTTTCTTAAATGAAGTCGTAACTGAATTTGTTTCTCTCCAAAGTTAACACAGTGGCCAAATTGATCTACAATCTTAACCGATATTGATGAAATTATATTTTTGTTTACTGGAAAGTAAATAACATTTTGCGGTATTTCAACACACTGATGGCCTGGAGTAGTATCAGACACGAATTCGTGAATAAAATGAGTTGGTAATCCGTTGCAATACGAACTGTGAACAAGATCACATTCGATTTTGATTACAGACAGACCTCTGTTAATAATGGGGTTATTTGGTGTTGATTGTAATACTGAAAAGTATATCAAACCGCACTCATATTGATCTGACAAATGCAGCGGTGGTTGAAAGTATGAAACCAATTCCGATTTATGTCCAGAGATGGTAACCGTAGTAGACATGCTTCTATACTGACTTCTTTCGGCAGATCCTGTTTATTTTATTCTTCCACTACACCAAAAATTGTTCAAAAAGTTTAAACAAAGATGTCCACAATTATAAGGGTGATCACGCTGAATATTATCATAATTATAATGAACTTTGGATCCCAAGTATTTTATAAATTCCTTTGGAGGCTTAAGATTTCCATAACTATCAAAATATTCAATATAATCATTGTATTTTGCATAGGCTACCCAATGAGAACCAAGATTTTTAGAGCTATCTAAATTTATAACACCGCATTCTTTTTTAAAAGGGTGTTTAGGGAGCTTATCTCTCATAAAGACGCCTCTGAAATAGGGAATATTATTCCCATACTTCAAAATGTCTAAATTACTCAAGGCTCGATTGGGTAGCCGATATCTTAGTTTTTTTCTTTCGATACAAAAATTCCGAGTCCACCTTTATATGGTTTAAGGTGTAGTCCTTTTCCGATGCAGAGAGCTTCCATTTTTTCATTGTGTCTCCTCGATTCTATGAATAATTTTTTTGCCATCTTGAATTCATTTATGGTTTTAGCAATACCAGCTGCACCGCCTGCTAAAGCTCCCACCGCAGATAAGCCCGCAAAAATCGGAATCAAAGGCAATACTCCACCAGTTTTTGGTATAGGAATAATACGAGGAAGTTTAACGGATGAATCATCAGCTAATTTTCTGGCAGCAGCCATAGCTAATTCTATTGCCACTTTCTTGCATTTCGGTTTTAATTTTTTGATATGTCTTTTCGTTTTTCTAATAACATTTTTAAATTTGTTTTTTAATGCTTTTTCAGGTTTAATTTTGGGAGAACACTTTTTGCTTTCTTTTTTTAGGCCAAAACCAGTTTTGATTTTTGTTGCCATAGCGCTGCTTACTAAGCGTGCTGACAGTTTTTCTCCTACAGTCGCATCTGAGGCAAGTGCTCGCTCTTTAGCCATATTTAACAAAACTAAATCTGCCTTGTGGCGATCCTTTAGGTTTGAAGACTTGTGATAGGCAATGTCGTGTTGTTTGCAATATTCGTCTAATTTATTAACACCTTTATCTCCACGCGTAAGCCTTTTAATTAATTTAGTGCCAGGCCCGCAATAATTGTATCCCGGTAAATGTAACTCAAATGGTAAATGATTTATAATCCAATTGAGAAGACTACTCTCTTCAATACCCATCATAAGACTGAAACATTTGGACTGAACACTTAATAAATATTCGATTTATCAATCCAACTGTTTTCAGAAGAAGGCAAGCCTAACCATTTTACCAAAACCCTGTTTCCTTTCCTTCTAAGAACTTTTTCAACCAAATATACATGAGGATTTTTTGTCTTTTGAAGCTCTTGTACATAAAATGCACCTAGAATGGGCTGGCCCCTGATTGCATCTTCAATTAAATAGGTGATAGGGGTTGTTTTTTGAATTTTTCGAATTTTAAATATTTCTGTCGACCAGTTGGGAGTATATCCTTTTTCAAATGTCCCCTTATACTTACTAATGCGTACATAATCACCCTCTTTAAACTTGCTTTTTATGCTATCGGTTTTTACCAGCCTGAAATATCTTTGTAATATGCGTTGTTTATTATTATTGTCCACGTTTGCGGGAATTTCATCAATTGTGCGATGATAGGTGTGATTGTATTCATAAATAACTTTATTAAGAGTATTATCGATCCAGTTATAGCTTCCTTTTAGACTAAATTCTTTATAAAGTTTAGACTTCAATGTTCTGATGAATCGCTCAACAATTGAAGCTTTTTTTGTTGAGAAGGTTGAATAATGATTAATATGATAAGATCTCACAAGTTTTTTAAATTTATCATTATAAAACTCTGCCCCATTATCAGTTTGCAGATTTTTAGGCATACGCCCTTTTTCCAATAAAATCTTGAAAGAATTGCATACAACATCTTTGGTCTTACTTTTCAAAGGAAAGATCCATGCATATTTTGAAAATGTGTCAATAACAGCAAGAATAAATCGAAAATTTTTATTGTCTTTAGAAATTGATTGCATATCAATTAAGTCCGCTTGCCATAAATCATCTATATCTTTCATAATAACATGTCTTCGCGGAAAGTTTACCCTTGCATTTTTATGAATTTCGTTTACTACGTCGGCTTTACTCATATCTTTAATTCAGTATATCAACATTTGTCTTGAACCCACCATTGATACTGAATAAAAACCATAGTATCTCCACTATTTATTATTGAATTATGTCAGCTTCTTTTAATTCTTCAACTATCGATAAAATTTCATTATCATGATTGGTATTGCCAGCATCTCTCGAAGCTACTAATAATTTTAATCTCTCAACCAATTCATTGGGATCATCCCAATATATCAAGTCGGTGTTGTTTTTGTACTTCTTTAACTTTGGCAAGTTTCCTCCAAATTTAGTGTGAACAAGTTTATCATCGTTTGACGATTCGGAAAATAGGTGTTTGATTATTTTACAATATTTTATACCTTTGTCACCTCTTATTTGACCTTTAGGATTAAAATCTCTTTTATGTGCATTTGTATAATGTAACATATCCTTATAGACAAGTTTATCTTCGCTCGATATTAACTTTAAATCAGGTTTTCTTCGGAGTAAAAGTTCTTTTAGACCAGCAGTTAAATTGTAAGCTTTGTCACCGATTTTAATTAAAATGGTACTTTCGTTATTCAAACTATCAACTTTAGAAAATGATACTGTTGAATTACCCATGAATAAAGTATTGTTTTCACTTCTGATTCCAAACGGTATACTAATACCATCATAAATACCAAAGATGTCATCACCTTCTAATGAAATTTCTAAATTATCAATCGATTCCTTTTTAGCATTTTGTTCGACTAATTGGGTAGATTTTATTTTTGGATCGTAATAGTCATTGAACTTTATAGATGAACTAGCATTATTTTCATCGGATTCGATTCCTTCGGAATTTTTTAGAGTTGTATTTTCATTTTTATTATTTTTTTCTGCAGATTTATTAGAATTAACTAAAGTCTGAAGAGGATCTGTCACCGGTTTTAGCATTTTATCAAGTGACAAGTTCATTGCATGTTCCTGATTTTTCATATGTTTTATTTTATTTTTTATGGAGTCAACAGACTTCATTAATTCCATTTTAATATTTTTCTCCATATTATGTAACCACAACTGTATTCAACTAAGAAAGGAATAACACTAGCAATGTTTTTTGTATACAATTCATTTATATGTACATGTATTTGCTTTCATTCAAATTTAAAAAAAAAAACAAAATTCTGTCTGTACCTTCCATTATTTAATGATGAGTCTTTGTTAATAAGAAGAAAGTTGTAAGGGTTACTCCAAACACTTTTACAAATATCTTTGAACTGATTCCACGGTACATCAGAGTTGACATGTTCTTCATAGATGTGCTTTAAGTTCACATCATCTTGTTTAAATATTATAAGAAAGTTAGCATTATCGCGTAACAACTGTTTCGGGATTTTTGAGTAGGTTTGCGATAAATAAAAGCAATCAATTAGCTTATGTCTACCCATACAGAAATAATTGCGGATATTTGTTTGATTTTCACATACAACATCATCAAATATAAATACAGAATTTGGTAAAGCTTCACTCGGAGATATGACATCTTTATCGTCATTGAACTCATGAAATTTTATCTGAGGCACTCTTTTTAATACTTCCCGTAAAAAACAATATTTTGGTTGAAAATTAGTCTTCGAGTAAAGGTAAAGGTTTTGAAATTTGAGCCCATTTTCATGCAGTAACAAACTGATCACAACGTTTGTTTTACCACAATTTGAGGGGCCGCAAATTATACAACGAATCGTATTTGGCAACAAAGCGCTATGTCTAATCTCTTTAGGAGACTCACCAAGATTTATATTTTTAACGTTAAGTGATATGGGTTGTTTGATCAACTTCATCTTGTCAATTAATTTAATTATTAACTAACATAAACATATATACTTTATTTGGGGCTATCTTTAGACTTGTCCCAACAGGAATGGTTCTAGTCTCATCTTACAAGATAGGTATGTATATTTAAGAGCTACGTAATGATCCATATTACTCATCGCAAATCAAATAATTTTTGCACGTGTTATAAAAATAAGCGATCACTTCACAGCTGGTGTTCTATGCATAAGGAGGTCGTTTTGTTAACGATTTTATATTTTCAAGGTAAGGTTTTTTTTTTAATTTAATTAATTAATTATTTAAACTAATAATAATAAGTATGTAATGCATCCCTTTTTTTTTACAGAATTATGTCACACTCACCATCGTACAGCCCCGTTGTAGATATGACCGCCCCGCAAAATTTAGCGGTATGTAACTAATAAGATTATCTTAAATCAAACATTAAATCCATAGTTAATGCTGTTTAGTTATAATATTCTTAGTATTCTTTCAGAATGCGATAGAAGACTCAGACCCTGTCACCAATCCGTTTTACTATGCTCAAGATGGGGAGAGCTGGTATGCGGAAGTAGCAGCTAAAACATGTGAGGAGAGTCGAAAGAAAAAAATAGAGGAACGAAGATTCAAGAAGAAAAAAAGTAAATCTTTTAAAAACTCTTCTTTTATCATGCGTAAGGAGCAAGGACGTGTTCGCCAGTTAATAAAAATTATGGTTTTTGATTTGGAAGGCCGTGATATGGAAGAAATAGACACTGAAACTGATAATGCGAGTGTGAATGTGCAGTATTTAGTGACAAGTGATTATGACGATATTGTTGACAAAACTGATCATTTAGTTAGTAAAATAGTACAAAAGTTAAGCAAATCTAATGTGTAATGTTTGTTATTGTTATTATTGTAAAAGTGAATTTAATTATTATTTGAATGTATTATTGTTAAATCAAAAAGAAATGTTTAAATTAATCGGGTTCATGTTATACCTGTATAATAAGACAGTATGAATAAATCAAACAACTGCTGTAAGATTACATAATTTATTTATTTCACATATTATATTAAAATATATAATTATTAGTACTTAAACTACAAACTAACAATTCAAGTTAGGTATTATTAATACAAGATGCTCAAATACATGCAATAAATAATATTCGAAAAAATCAATAATTTGTTTTCATTTAAAATATTGTTTTATGATGACCCCATGGTAAGGTTGTTATCTTATCAGCCATTATTTGTCGTTTATCATCGCTGTTTGACAAAATTACTTTATTTATCTTTTGAGTAAAAATTCTATGATTCTTAGATCTAATAATACACATATCATCTCTGAGTATTTCATTGTTCAGTAAAACCTTTTTATATTTTTCTATATTCAGCTTTTTTGTAACACATTTCTTAACACCTTTAGCTTTCTTTAAAGTGGAAATTTTAGAATCTATACAGTATAATTTTGCTCCCAAACCTACAAATTCTGATATAATTTCACCACCCATCTCATCTTTGAAGTAACCAGGTGTTTTAGCATTAACCATTGGTATATTAAATACATTATCTTTTTCAAAGTTGCTAGTATCAAAATATTTTAAATGTGCTTTTAAGTCTTCGTAAAAATCCTTTGTCTGTATTAAATATAGCAGACTGTCAGTGTCTGTATAGCAAAGCTTTAATTTATTTTCGTAAATTCTTTTCATGACCGAATAGTGGAATTTATATAAGTGACATTTTGCAATTTCTAAAATACTAAATCCGATATAGATTGGACGATCTAAAACTATTTTTGTTTGGTTCATTTGAATTGTTACAAGAGATTCTGAAATAACAGAAAAGTTATTGAAATTAGGTGCGCTAACATATTTTTCAGCCCCGTAAAACTTTTTAGTTCGATTAGATTTGTCTCTCCATATATTTACGAGCTTAACATCAACTTGTTTTCTTTTATTCTCTATGGTTTTTCCAAATATAGAATTATTTTGTTTTTTAAAAAAATCTCTTTCAAAATCAGAAGTTGCATTTTGCCTCAGCCCAGTATTTAAAGAAATATATGATTCTAAGAATTTACTTTGGTGAAATGCTAATATTCTATATATTTTTAACAGTTGTAAACCATTATTTAAGCATTCTTTTAAATGAATATAATGAATAACATATCTATGTTTATTGAAAAGATTAGCAATAAGTTTAGCATTTCGACTACAGAACGGAACAAATTTTTCGGGCGCAAATGGTAAATCGGAATGGTTATCATGCAAGTAGTCAGGGTAATGAAGATCTACTTCTAATATAAATCCAATATCAGAATCAGATGATAAGCTCATAACATCAAAATTTAATATTTCCTTCTGAAGGAGAAACCTAAATCCTCCTACTGGAAGCTTTTGCATCATAGCATATCCATATAAATTAACACAATCAAGATAAATTAGAAAACTATCAGGTTCTTCACTATTATAGTCGGTAAGATATTCATTATTTGCCTTAGCATATCTGAGTGAACATTGAGCAAGTCCTCCTCTTATACCCTTTTCTATCATTTGATATATTTCTAAGTCAGAGATTAGATCTAACTTGATTTTAGTATACAATAACATAGCATCCCAACTTAAGGATGGTGATGAAACGTAATAGCAAGGATCCAGACCATAATTATTTAAACTCATTTTCCTAAATTTTTCAAAAACATCGCACAGAAGTAAAACGTCACATTTAAGATACAAATCGGTATATTCACCCAAATTTTTTATATCAAAAGTTTTCCAAACATTTAAGGCATGCTCATAGTCTTTATCAGATATAGATTCAGATGTAAGTTTGTTGAAAAATTTTGACGGTTCTGGTAATTTATTCTCATCATATCGTTCCCAGGAATCTATGTAATCGTAACAATAAATGCCTTTTCTTCGAACAATATCAAATAAAGTATTATTATTAAAAAAAGATTTTAAATGTTTGAAATCTTCAGGGTTCATAGTCTTAACCAATTTGTCCATACTTGAGCTTAAAAAATTATATGAGTCAATAAATTTCAATTTTACAACATTTGTTGCATTGATGGTTATGAATTTTGTAAATGAAATATATTTCTCTTTAGTTCTCGGTATGAGATGAATTCGACCGTTTATCTTTGAAAGTTCATTAATAAATAAATGACTGTCATAACCGGATAAGTTATGAAACACTATGGGTATAAAAGTGCATTGCTTTGCATTTAAATTGCATATATCATGCGCAGGTCCTCTATATTTTCCAGTAAAGTGATCATGGTCCTTAACAATATTATCATTACACGAAAACTTATTTTTACAAATATGGCACTCAGTGCTGTTGATAAAACATCTATGTTCATCCTCAGTAAGCGGTATCATATTTTCACTCTCTAATAATACTTTATATAATCGTTTTACATCATTAGTCAAAGATTTGACAAATTTCTTAGAACAATCTGGCCCTCGGTAAGATACGAAATCATTTAATTCGGGATTTGAATTACAACAAATATAGTAAGCAAAACACGTAGCCTCATGAACTTGAATATTTTCTACATGTGTTGATTTATGTTTGTCAGAATATTCACGCAATAAACTTTCAAAATCACCATAAATCACTATTGGTACTCTTTGAGTTCTTTCATAATTTATGAAACTTATTTCAGTACCCTTCTCAGGTAATATGGTTTGTATTCCGGCACATTCGTGACAATTCAATTTCTCTTCAGTGTGAAAGTAAATAAAACATTCATCACATAAATATATTTTACTTTTATGTTGGGTCAATTGCTTGTGTACAAGTTTTTCAAAGCTTTTAATTAAACAGAAATGACTCTTTCTATTGTTGCTAATGTAAAGCAAATTGACATGGTATAAACGACGTGATTTTGTTTTATATAAGGGACCTGTAACTGTAACATTATTATCTAAACCGTATATATTGATACTGATATTAGAATTGTTTATTTCAAAGCGCTTAATGTCATTGAAACTAGGGGGAAAACTCATGTCAGAAATATTAAATAATTCGGAATAATGTGGATATGAAGAAGTTCTGTTTGGATTGGTCTTTGCCGGAAACATATCAGCTACAATACACCAAAGAAAACAATGTTGGTCTTCATTTTTTATGTTTAGGCATGATTTAGTATTGACAATACGTTTAGGCAATGGTAAATAAGAACCACCTCGCAAAGGATTATATTTTACGATATTAATTTCTAAATGACTGATAGACTCAATTGTCCAACCTGACTCAGACAGTTCAAATTCGGAACATTTACAAATAAGTTTACCACAAAATGATTTATATAAGGACAAAATATCTGTGTTTTGCACGACTACATTATACTTTGTGTTAAATGACTTTAAAGATTTTTCATAATTTTTTGGTAATATATACCAAACAAATAGTTCAAAATTAACTTTTACCGATTTATGTTTTTTCATCTGGTCTTTGATAAGGTAACAAATCGTTTCAGAAATTTGTGTTAAAAATAATTCAAGTGAAACGTTAACCATTCTAGGATTCACTCTATAACTGATTATCCGATTTCTAAAAGCTGTTGCTATTATATGAACATTATCAAAACGTGTCTGTAATAAGCAATTCGATTTGTGTACATTAGTTTTTTTGTGTGCAGAATATTTCGGAACTGAAACGTTACAGACTTCACAGAAAAACATATTTAGATAATTGTAATTGCAAAAACTATCTTAAAGTATTTAAATATTCTGGATTTCGGATATTAATTTCCTGTAAATTATTATTAAAAAACGAAATTTAAAGTGGATAAAGTTTAAATGTAAAACAAATTACAAATCGAATATTATAATTAAAATAATATCGAGTATTCTCAATGTTGAGATTTCTCAGAATCGAGTATTTTTAATATCGAGTATTCTGTTTCTTAGTATCGAGTTTTCTTAGTATCGAGTATTCTTAGTATCGAGTATTCTTAGTATCGAGTTTTCTTGGTATCGAGTATTTTTAGTATCGAGTATTTTTTGTATGAATTTTAAAGTGGATGAAAGTTTAAATGTAAAACAAATTACAAATCGAATATTATTATTAAAATAGTATCGAGTTTTCTCATTGTTGAATTTTTCTCAGATCGAGTATTCTTAGTATCGAGTATACTTAGTATCGAGTTTTCTTAGTATCGAGTATTCTTAGTATCGAGTTTTCTTAGTATCGAGTATTCTAAGTATCGAGTTTTCTTGGTATCGAGTATTTTTAGTATCGAGTATTTAGATTTTTAATATTTCATATATTTGAGCTTCCTGTAAATAAATCACAATTAATAATATAATGAAAATAATATTAATAAGTATATTATATGGATTACATTTGTTTAATAAGTAATGTTTTAGTATAAGTCAGTATCGAGTATTCTAAATATGATATTTTAAAGTGGATGAAAGTTACAAACAAATTACAAATCGAATATTATTATTAAAATAGTATCGAGTTTTCTCATTGTTGAATTTTTCTCAGATCGAGTATTCTTAGTATCGAGTATACTTAGTATCGAGTTTTCTTAGTATCGAGTATTCTTAGTATCGAGTTTTCTTAGTATCGAGTATTCTAAGTATCGAGTTTTCTTGGTATCGAGTATTTTTAGTATCGAGTATTTAGATTTTTAATATTTCATATATTTGAGCTTCCTGTAAATAAATCACAATTAATAATATAATGAAAATAATATTAATAAGTATATTATATGGATTACATTTGTTTAATAAGTAATGTTTTAGTATAAGTCAGTATCGAGTATTCTAAATATGATATTTTAAAGTGGATGAAAGTTACAAACAAATTACAAATCGAATATTATTATTGAAATAGTATCGAGTATTCTTAGTGTCGAGTATTTAGATTTTTAATGTTTCATATATTTGAGCTTCCTGTAAATAAATCACAATTTAATACCTAATGTAAATAATATTGTGGATTACATTCGTTTAATAAGTAATGTTTTAATATAAGTATAAAGAAGAGTATATGAGTAAAATAGGTATCACAATAATATTATTTTATTCCATCAAATAATATTATTTGGATACAGAACAGGCTGCACGCCCTTAAATTCTGCTTTCGCTGCAGATACAAGATTATTAGTGGCGCGCCAAGTCGCTGAATCGGAGTATACAGAGGCCCTATACGTGAGGAGCGCTTGCTTCCATCGGTCCTTTCCGAATTTTTCAGCGTCCCTATGGTTATAAATACGGAGCTCGATATAATAATCACCGCTCCGTGTTAGGTCCTGCTGATAGGAGTTTCCAGAAGCTGTTCTTCTGGACAGGGACGATCGCAGTGCAGCTGCCCTCACCGGTTCAAGATCTCCCTCTTCCTCCTGTAAACATTGTTATAAAATAGCATTAGATAAACATATTTGAGAGGAGCAGAGGAGAGCAGTGGTGACCCAGTGGTAACGACCGTGACTTACAAATTGTAGGTTGTGGGTTCGAACCCAGGCTAGCGATTTACTTTGAGTAAATTATTTCGTCACCACTGCTCTCAAAACGGTGAAGGGAAACATCGTGAGGAAACCGGCATGTCCTAGAACCAAACATTTTAAGATATGTGCACAGGGCCCATGTATCCGCCACCCGGGCCCACTCCCTCTCACGGAGAGGCCTGTGTCCCAGCAGTGGGAACAAGCCGTCAGATTGAAATCCTATAGGTAATTATAAATCTTAAACACATGTTTGATGAAATATATATTTTTTTTACTCACCGAGGAATCAGCCACACAAATCCGCTTGATTTTCTTAGGCCTCTTTGGTGAAGTATCGGTTTCGGAATCAGACTCACTGCCAAATAATTCTTTTACAGGTGGAGTTGAGGCCGCAGCTACTTTCTTCGATTTGCCTTTGCCTTTAGCCACTTTTATTTTCGGCTTTGTATTTCTTTTTGGTTTAAACGATGTAGAGGGCTCGTTGGGATGCGACTCTACATCGGATTCAAATGGATTCACAAATGTCGACCTAAAATAAAAAGAAATAGTATATAAGAAGTTATACAAATGAACGATTCCTAAAAGGATAGACAGAGTAATAGAACACTCTCTATAACAATTTTCTCTATCTGGAAATCGATCCTTGAATACTTAGAAAATTGAATAAGTCGTTATTTGGTTCTAGAACTCAGCGTCAATACTTCATGTTGTGAAATGGTAGTAACGGTTATTAAACCACTGCACGAGAAGCAAACAAAATAACTCAATAATAAATTTTAATTAGATCTGGAATCGAACCCAAAACTTTGCATTCGACGGTGACACTGATGTTGAATGGGCTACAGGGAACGTAAGAAATAAAAACAATTAACACATTAAATATTTATACCTTGGAGTCGAGCCAAAGATTTTACGTTCAGCAGTTATACTTGTAGTCTACATCATCACTGAGTTACTAGTAAGTTTAAACCCGTAAATAAACAATACTTAAAATTGGGAATCGAACCCTAGACTTAACTTTCGATTATTGCATTTACCATCACTAAATTGCAAGTGCAGTAAGTTATACAAAAAAATAATGTGATACGTACATACTTGTTGTGGAAGATATAAATTTGCACACTTAATCACTGAAGATGATGGAACTCGTCACCAACACAAGAACACCAACAATTCACAAATAACTGATTATGATTGATGGATGCGTCATTGAAGGGACTTATTTATAACACTTTTACGTAAGGTAGCGATTATATTAATATTTGCAACTATTGTTTTAATGTTTCACTAATATTTGACTTGTAAATTATATTTTCATCACTCCTTAAATAAGGTCTATAATCATTTGTTCTTTATTAGACACTATGCACACAGCCTACAATTCCATTTTTGGGGCGGTGGCGACACTCTGTCGCAGCAATCTGAGACGAAAATCTAAAAAGGAAGTTGCATGTACCTTGACCATTCAATATCGGTCTATGAAGTCTCACATTAAAATGGTAGCAAGAGGTTTTGTAAACACTTACCAAAATAAGTTAAGCCTAGACATTACATTTAGGAAAATGTATGGCATTTTACATTCAAGGATTATCGTAAATCTCCCAATCTTCAAAGCGATCCAGTATTTTGTCACATTTTTCGACGACACGTATGGCGCATTGCTTAAGAGCTCGTCTCGCTGCATCACAATGTAAATATTAGTTTATAAACGTGCTGCTACTAAATGTCCCAAGTGTCGCGGGTTCGATTCCCGCACGGAACAAATAAGTATTTGTTCCGGTCTGGATTTTGTTTTCATGTTTTATTTTTACCATTATTTAATTTAATAATAATAATACTCTGAAAAATGAGCAAGTATGAGCCTGGCTCAAAACATTCTTTAGGTACTTACTTAATGGTAAGGAGGTACGATTGGTGCAGTGGTTAGATTGACTTCTGCCCTACGTGTCGTGGGTTCAATTCCCACACAGCAAATATTTGTATGATCTACAACTAGCTCCGGGTCTGGCTGTCTGTAAAATGTATGTCTGTCAACGAAAGAAATCTTAGGATCGTATCGTTTTATTCTTGGCTTTGTGCTAATAGTCTGTTGATATCTATTATTTTTTAATAGCATAAAGTGTAACGTCGGTTCCCATGTGCCTAATGAACCTGCTGGAATTTATCGGGTGCAGATCCAAACTACTCGCTATTAAGAATTACGTTATAGAAAATAAAATAACACTGGACCTTGGAAATCAAACTGGGTTCCTCATGCTCAACAATTGCAAAATTAAAATCGCTAGACCAAAGAATAAAATAGATAAAATGCAAGTAAATTCTTGAACTACTAATTGATGCACTCTACATTGTTTTACCTAACTACTTTAAAAGCATCACACTTTCGTCAAGTAATATAAAATATAGGGACATAAGTTGATCAAACGAGTCGAACTTGATATGGTTGTTTATAAATTTTTAGTACACATCGCACCGTTGATTGAGGCATTCTGCATAACGCGCTATTATTTATTCCAATGTTCGACATCGCACCGTTGAATGAAATAAAAATATTCAGCCCGTATTGCAAATTTGAGGCAGACCATAGTAGTAGTGTATTATTGGGGCGTTCTGCATAACGCGCTCGAGCGAAGCGAGAGCAAGTGATGCAGAACCCCCAATAATACACTACTAACGTTATACGTAGATAATTCAATTATTATGATATTTTAAACTCTTATAATTTAAGACATCATGGTGAAAGGATTTGTCAGCTAGATGCTGCGTTACCGAGTTCTAGCTATCCAGGGTGCGTCGGGCGTTTAGGATCGTAATACGATATATTGAACGCCGTTCGGGGAGGCTCCTTTTTCATCACGAACTGCAACGGCCAATCTGGAAATCCCTAAACCGATTTCGGACTCAGATTTGATTTGGAGAAACAACCTGGCGAAATGGAGTATCACATGATCTAACCAAGTTTTTGTCTGGACTTTAAAAGAGACTGTGACCTCTGAGTTTGTTTCGGCCTTTCTTCTCAGAGTAGTCAGATAAGAAACGTCGACCTCATCTAGTTTAAAAAATATGATCGACATGTAAAAGTGTTTGTACAAACCAACTTACAGAAAATAAATCATTTATCATAGACCCATTCAAAACACAGTGCCAGTGTGGGGCCCCTTCGCATGATATGGCCCACCTCCTTGTCTGCCCTTCATGCCTGACCACCTGCACCTTACGGGATTTGAACGTAGCAAATAGCAGAACTGTCCGAGTAGCTACATACTGGTCGGACAAAATCTGAATTGAAAAATTGACAGGAAAGTAAAAGAAGCTCTTTTAGTAAAATATTAAACACGAATGCAGCATTGTTTCACTACTGTAGCCAAACAAGATTTCTTCTTCCTTACTTCGTTCAACTCACCTATGTATCTGTTACATAACCCTAATACATAAAGATTTCCATCTCATAAACGCTCTTTATCAGCTATCAAAAAACGTTGCACCATTTTAGAAGTAAAATAAAACTGACAAGCTGTTTATAAAGCAATATATTTCACATGCCCAATTTACTTTTGTTAAACAACCAAAATTGAACTCTACACCATAATAACAAGGTTGTAAATATGCGCAGCTAAGTGTAAATAATATAAGTGCCATTGGCTCATTAACTAACGACATTTCTTGCGTTTGATCGAATAGAAAGATAGACGACCGCGTAAAGGGACTCTTTACAACTTCCGATACGATTCGTCGATACGATCAGAAAATTACGTCGGATGACCAACGTACAGTTGGGACAATGTATTGTTTAGAAGACTGACACAATACTTAAAGTGTTAAGATCGTAGCTGACCTAAACGACACCGCTCCCACCCGGCAAAATAATTTTCATTGAAATGTGAGCTTCAGGGGGTCCTCTGTTGGGCACGCCACAATTGCGGCGATAAGGCCCCTCTTTGAGGAGTGGCTTGAGAGGCGCCACGGCGTCCTCACCTTCCGCCTGGCTCAAGCAACTGAAGGAACACGGGTGGGTTTTATTCAGTAAAAGTCTGACACGCCCTCCCGCCTCACCCATAGCGGGAGAAGTCATAGGATGATTTCCAACCCAAAAAAAAAAAAGGATCCGTTGTGACTACTAGAAGCGAGCTTACGGCTATCGTACCACTCGACAGCTGACGTCTCTCTTACCGCATGCTTACCTCTTCAAGCGGGTGGCCCGCGCGGTGTATGCACGCAGACTGTTCACTTGAAGCACGTTGCTAGTTTAAACGAAAGCGGTCGGTGCGCGGGTAGTGTAGTTGATTACTAGCTGTAAGCGCGGGGGCAGCTGGTTGCCTGCTAGTTGTCGGCGAGTGGACAGCGAGCAGTCATCTCCGTTTAAGGCGCCGATTCCCTTGAGTAGCTGATTTTAAAATGAGAATCACGTCTAAATGGCTAAAAAATAAAAATATATGTTATATCAGACAATTTTCTTAATAATTTGATCCAAGCAAATTTTGAGTATTATTTGTACAATAGTGTAATTAATTTATAAAGTTATGTCTAAAACGGACAAAAACACGACAATCACACCAAAACCGCTGGGCGTATTTTAATTAAATCAACACCATCTCAAAGATAATTGAATTATCTAAATTGAGATCTGAGGCTTTTTTTTTTAAGTCATTAAATAATAAAGAAAGTACAAAAAACTACTAAATTTTGGGTCGTGCGGGTGTGAAACGAGTGCGCGTTTTGTTCCCTCAAGGTCGTTGGCGTTAGTCGTCGTCTTAAGGCGGTTTTGTGCGGGAGCGGTGTTGGAACGGGGTCGTGTAAGTGAGCTACGAACTATAGTGCTATTTTACTCGACTGGTTAAGAATGACAGATAACGATTTGACATAATGTATACGGAAAATTCGGGCGATCGTCAATTTGCAAAAAAAAAAAACCAACAATTCCCTAACAGCAGGTATGATAATTTTATTTACCTATTGACCGAATTAATTTGCGGGTGAAATAAGGGCACTTTAAATCTGTAATACGTTTAACGAGGCAGAATATTATATGGCAGATGTGATGCCTAATGAACCGATCAATTTATCGATGGGAAGCTGTGGCAAAGATTGTTTTGCGTGTGAGTCATAAATGTATTATCACTTTATTTTTTATATACATATAACTAGCTGTGAACGCGACTTCGCTCCCGTCAAAGCGTAAAAAACCACCCTTTTTAATGTTCCCACTGCTGGGACTAAGGCCTTCATAGTGAGGGAGTGGGCTATAATTCACAACGCGGGCCCAGTGCGGATTGGTAGTTATCGAATGTCTTGGATTTTTTGGTTCTAGGACTTGCCGGATTCCTCACGATGTTTTCCTTCAACGTTTTGAGAGAGAGCAGTGATGATGAAATAAGTTACACAAAGTAAGGCGCTGGGATCGTGTAGGTCAAACCCACGACCTACAACTCGTAAGTCGGGGCCATGACCACAGCGCCACGACTGCTCTTTACATGGACTTACTGAAATGCAATTTGACCTATTTGCACTTAACATGTTCTTTGAAAATAAGTTTTTTATTCTGTGAGTTATGTCGACAACTTTGGTTCTCTGCCGGATCACCGCGTTCGGATTCGATCCCCTAAGAAGACTCCGATCATAGACCTTTCCAAAGCTCGCTGAACTTTAAATTTTACTTTAAATTGCTGCACCAGCCGTATCGTGAGTGTCCACATCTCGGCCCCGTAGGTCATAGCAGGTAGGACGCACTGGTTGAAGACTTTGGTCTTCAGGCTCTGTGGAATACGTGACAAGAAGACTCTAAGAAGTTTTCCAAATTCCGCTCAGCCCAGCTGTATTCTTCTGCAAAACTCCTTCTCAAAGTTATTCTTACCAAACTGCAGAGTTTGCCCGCACAAGGTAAACGTATTCCACAACAACCATTGACCACAATCGATCCCGGAGTGACGTGTGAATTGAACATAACCTGGGTTTTGTCCAATTTCATCCGGAGACCGATGCGTGCAGAAGGTCCCTTAGTCTTAAACTGTAAAAGACCCCATTCCTAACGAACATGTCGTATTAACAAACCCAAAAAGTGATTCCAACTTGTTAAAACGTGTGTAATAAATTCTTTTAGACGTGACATCTGCCTATCTTTGGGCCCAGCTATTTCATTAGCCTATCAGGGAATGTGACACATTTATAACGAAACTATGCAGTGTTAATACTCGTAAGATAGACAGTTTATTGAGTTTAGTGAACCAGAAATAATGGAAGATGAGTTTGGTTGTGTAACAGTTGGATATACTAAATTTTAATCGGCTTCGTTATTTTGTTAGTAATGAAGTCGATTAAAACGGTGTACTAACGCTTTGGGGAATACTGCCGTGAAGTTATTTATTGAATTGCCACAAAACGACATACGTACGTTAGTGGATTTTGCTTAAACTTAACGGGTCAGAGCCCAT
The DNA here is from genome assembly GCA_948252205.1 of Orthosia incerta. Lineage (NCBI taxonomy): Eukaryota > Metazoa > Arthropoda > Insecta > Lepidoptera > Noctuidae > Orthosia > Orthosia incerta. The sequence goes on from OX411746.1 coordinate 27,349,481, forward strand.
TCGTCCCCTAAGATTCGCACCCTGTGCCCACTCGTCCCCTGCAACTTTTGAGGGGCCCATTCGTCCCCTGAAGAATATTTATTTTTATTCATTCTTCTAATATAAGTACATGTATATGTGTATACTGCAGCTTGGTTGTCCTGGTACAGTCGCGCAGAAAAGGCTTAAATAAAAAATATAGTAATTCGGTAGATATTATGTTTATTTCAAATAAGATTAACACATACAAAATCACAATGTCCTAGAAACTAACAAAATACAACTCTTTTACAAAAATCAGCCTTGATTGACCATCATATAAATCAACATTAAATATAAAATATGCAAAAAAAAATAGAACACATATCAACAGTAAATAATCACTTCTTATTTTTTTGTATATTTACCAACTACATACACGAAAATCATAATAACTTAAATCTAAAAAATTTGAACAGTACAAAAAAAAAACTAAAATAAACTAAATGTAGTAACACATGCCTGGAATAAATACGCCGAAGCTGTCTAGTACTGGTGTTAGCCAATCAGGTGCAAGTCCTTTCATCGAGCGTCTATTGTTTTGGGCTACGCCTTTGTTATTTGCTCGCGCGCAGATACTCTGGCTAACATCACCCCTCCCGCTTCGGCATTCCACACCCCGCGCACATCTGGAGAGTAAGTACTTACCAATTTTAAACACCTTATCTATTATTTGTAACCCGTTTTTTTAACAAGCCATTCGTAGTGAGACAATTTTACATCGTTAGCCTATCGACAGGTTATATTATTATCATGACGGATTATCATTCATCATAGCTCTTTTTTCAATGATCTGTTATGATTTATTAAATTAATTCCGTTAATAAACTGTTCACAAGTGTACTATGTTAACCGTTTCTTATGTAAAATATAGCTAATTTTATCTCAGGGGACCAATAGGCACCTGAATAGGTGCCGAATCTTTAACTTATATTGTATATATATTAGAGGGGACGAATGGGTACCTTAAAAATAATATTTTTTATTAAAATATTAATTGGTCCCCTACCAGGAGACCAATGGGCACCTATATAGGGGCCGAATCTACAACTTTTATGCGGGGGGACGAATTTTAGGGGACGAATGGGCTCTGACCCAACTTAACCCTTAACGACAGTGTTTTTAGTTCTTAAATTATGTTAGTAAAGACTATTTAAAAAATTAATAAGAATAAAATAACAAATGTCAGTATATAGCAGATGCATGTCGTGGTTGTGGCAAGAAGGCTTGATTAGGCTATAGTCCAAATTCCTTGTTGATTGATTAAACTTAATAGAAGACTATACAAACAGCTCACAATACATTGTCTATGAGTTCATCGTGAAGTGTGAGACCCTTCTTTAACCCTTGAAAACCCACTTTGGAAACCATTTTATTGCCCAATTTGTACAAGTAGTTTCAAAGCTAATTTACAAGTTAATGTGAAAAAGCAAACAATGACTATGGTCACTTATCAAGTGTTTGTCCACCGGAAGACAAGACTTTCAATTGAGATAAACAAATTACTCTATTCACAGATACACTACATTTTGTGGTAAGCTCTCACACACAAAAGCTTTAACTAACACGTAAGTTTAAGAGGAAATATGGGCAGAGAGCGCCGACTGAATTTCCTTAGTAAAAAGTCATAATTCGAGGTTTGGCTCTCGTCTCATTCCTCCTCCAATATTGAACCAATTTAAAAGATATTCCATAAACTGGTAAAGTAAGATATATACTATGTCCCTATATTTTCTTTTTTTCATTTATATTTGTCAAATTTGTACACTAAGCCTCTGTTGACAGCGCAATTTTGAGCAATTTTTGAGGGCTCTAGTGCTTTTAAAGATAATGTATCAACAAAAAGGAAAACATAGGGACATAGTATATATGTTTAATTTTCAGTTAACGGAATATCTTTTAAATTGGTCCAATATTGGAGGCGGAAAAAGACGAAAGCCAAACCTCGAATTATGACTTTTTACAAGGAAATTCAGTCGGCGCTCTCTGCCCCCGTTTCCTCTTAAGGGGGGCACTAGCGGAAACTCTCGTTGTATTTCTGCCTACTAAGAAAGCAAACAAGAATAATCCTATATTGAAACTATGTATACAAGAAGTTAATTAAATCGTTAATCAAGTCACAAAATGAGAATAAGTACTTCTAAAATTCCATAAGCTTTAACAAGATTTTTAAACAAACTTGAAAATATAAATTCCTAAATTAAAAAACTCGATCTCCAAAATTAATTGTTTAAAACACAAACGCTAATGTGTTTACAGATTTCGTATCAACATTAATGACTGTTGAAGAACCCATTCTATCACGACTCTGCCATTAGGGGATCAGACAATAACAGGACAGATTATATCCACGAATTTATTATTATTACTAATATAAACACACCGTTCGCGTGTCTGTCTGGTTAGTTTGACAGTTATTATGTTTGTTAAGTTGTTTTTATTAGGATATATTTTTAAATGGGGTCTGAATTATGCTTTGTTTGATTTTGAAGTTAGTTTTTTATTTGAGAGAGTGAAATATTGGGTTAGTCAGTTTCTTATTAGTTAAACAAAATAACATCACGCCTAATTCCCAAAAGTGATAGACAGAGAGAGGTGACACCTACATATCGCGGGTTATGTTTACACTTAGGGAGCGACCTATTGCCATTCTAGTTTTCTTTACCTATGTAAAGTCGCTTGTAATCCGTATTTACATTAGAATCTCTCAAAATCATATTTAAGTCATTGCATCATCATCATCCATTGGAAACCCCTTAAGGGACTACATCCGCTTAAGTGCCGTAAAGGTCTATTCACACATATCAGGGCCGTGCCCGGGACGTGACAGGGCCGGGCCCAGACATTGAAGTTTCGTCTCTGGCCAGTGCGCGGACGTGTGTGAACGAGTTCATACAAAATGTACACAATGATATTTTTTGAGCCCCTGACGGAGCACGGTCCGTGCACGTCCCGGGCACGGCCCTGATATGTGTGGATAGACCTTTAAACGGTAACTTTCTAAAGCATACTCCTTAGTAACGGCTAGGTTAAAACGTTTGAAAAAAAAAAAATATTATTGTTTCATGTATATTATTTTTAACACATGGTTTTTTCGTATAACAAATAGTTTTGCTTTAATAAAATAATTAACAACACGCTAGTTTTTGCTCATTTTGGATACTCCTCCAAAACGACTTGGATGTTTAAAAATATTTTTACACAGAAAAATTGATGGCTAGAATTTCTTCATAATTATCATAGCATATGTAAATCAAATAATGTTTTGCAAACAAAACTGTTCAAAAGGAGGTTCAATATTGATATTTTGGCATCGAGCGGGCGCACGGCCAGTACTGCGTTAAAATTGGGGCGTATATATCGCCTTAAGCATAAACATATCTTAAAAATAATCAGTTAATTAAGCTGTCCCTTAATGCCCATGCATCAGCCAGTTCACTGCCAACAGGGGCTACTACAACTTAATCCTAAAAACTTGTAAAATAATTCGAAAATCCTTCGTCCATTTAACAAGCTTCGTTAACACAACTGAATGCATATTCAAACATCCAGCATTCTCCACCCAGAGTCCTGCAGACCCCTCCCAGACATAATAGCTTTTAATTTACAAATTGGAAAAATGCTCAATTAACAGCTTTCCAAAAAATCTGAAGAGTGAGGGTGAGGGAGCCTAGGCCACTTGATTATATAGACAGAAAAGATTTAGCATTAATTAGTCCGATGCTCGTTAACGGAGCAAACTCGGATTGCCGAGAGCACAAGCATTCCTGCCACAGAGCAACGAGACGTCTCTTCAGACAATGCTAGAGTTCGGTGTCAACATTTTCCATATAGGCCAAGCGCGTCAGTATGTGTCACCGTTTACTTACATAAATTGACGGTGTGTGACAATTTTGAATGTGGCTATAACTGCCGGAACTTGTGCTCAGCGTCCATTGAGAGGGACCAAATATGTTTAGTTATGGAGTCTCTTGTCCCTGCTCGGTTCTATCGTCGAGATTAAGGTTACACTAGTCGACGGCACGAACTTTTTTGTGCGCGGGGTTAAAATGCATGCTATATCAATTGACAACACGTGCGAAAGAGATAGATGCTGTGATGATCAGTAAGAAGCTACACTTATGCAAATTTGTAGCGAAATGGATGATGATTTAGTACGAAACCGAGCGCGCGAAATTTTATAAACAGACCTTTGGGAGTCTGGATATCATGAAAAAACGACTAAAACGTATCTGTTCAAAATACAATTCTTTGCATTGTTGAACTACTAATCTATCCCTGTATGGTGACTGTTTTGCAATTTTCTGTCTTCTTATGCGTTAAAATTAGTTTCGAAATGTGGAACTTTCGATGCTCATAACTTTTAAATATATATTGTTTTTACTTTTTTGTTTCCATACAGGGCTAGATAATGGTGGGGAAAATTGATATCATTTTTTATTTTGAACGTACACCCTCAAACAGTGGAGTAATCGCCAGACTACGTTTTTATGGAAGAATGATCGACTAGTGTATCCTTAAGTAAAGCTTTCCAAGGTCTATCCGTGGATGGGTGACCATCCATTACAAACCGAGACTCCCCTGAAGCTCGGAAAGCACGTTAAGCGTTTCCACTAGAGATGTACGATGTAGCTGGGTGGTGCAAAGATGCGTAGCGAGGCTGTGGAACGGTGTGAGTATTTCCATCAGAGATGTGCTAGGCCATTGAGCGGTACGAGGATGCGTAGTGATGCTGTGAAACGGTGCGCAGATAGACGGTGCGAGGATATTTAGCGGGCTCGGTTTAGATGAGGTAAGGTGGGAGCGGAGCGGGCGCGCCATTTATATACATGTATATATAGCGATATATATATATATATCGCCATTTCTCTACCAGCTGATTTAGACTTGGTTTGCCCTATGGTTCAAAAGTCGCTAGAAATTGATGAATTATTTTTTGTCGCTAACTCATGTTTTTATTTATTTATTTATTATTATATACTTTATTGTACACCACAAAAAACATACAGGACAAACGTTCACAATAACAAGTGTACAATGGGCGGTCTTATCGCACTAGGCAATCTCTTACAGACAACCTTTGGATGGACAGAACGATAGGAACAGAATTTAGGGCTGTCAGTGTACAAATTATCATAAATTATATACTACTTAGATTTAATAACATAAAATACAAACATACAATATTACAAAAAATAACAACCACGCATCACGCATTTATCGCTAACCACTCATGAAATCTGCTAGAACTAGCGACAAAATCGCTAGAAGGCAACACTGCTCGCGTCCGTCCCTAGCACCCTCGCAATACATTCTTCGCACACATCCCTCGCACACATCCTTCACTTTTTTTGTATTTAAAATACCTTGCGCAGCTGAGCCGTTTCCACTAGAGCTGTGCTGAGAGAGGCTAGGTAAATGATTTGATTCTATTGGTTCTTAACGCAACACATTTCTGGTAGAAACGCAGCCTAAGCGCGTTGGTCGCGGCTATCATTTGCACATCTTTGTCGTCTTTGTTTTTGTGCGCCATCGGTACATGGTGGACATCCCACCCATACGCACTAAACGTTTTGAAAATACTTTTATTATGCGTACAGCTAAGGAGTGGAATTCCCTGCCGGAGTCTGTGTTTCCCGATAGCTACAACCTGGGGGTTTTTAAGTCAAGAGTGAATAGGTTACTTCTAGGCAAGCGTGCTCCATCATCGACCACATCATCGCTTACCATCAGGTGAGATGGTGGTCAAGCGCGAGCCTATATAAGATAAAAAAAAAAAAAAAAAGTCATTACGATCAGTCAGCAGCCAGAAAATGTGATACCAGTCTTGCTAAAGAGTATCGTGTTACCCAGTTACTGGGTTGTGGAAGTCAGATAGACTGTCGCTCACTGTAAAATAATGATACTTAGCTGCACGGTTACACTGCAAGCCGAATCCAACACAGTTGAGAAGAAGCCAGACAGGTTGATTGTCTTTTCATATGTCGCTGCCGGGTGTGACGATTCCGTGCTCTGTGATTCCTCCCAAAAGTTGCCGTAAAACAAAAATAATTTCACCCGAAATTATTGTTCTTGTAGAAATATATACTTGGCTGAAATTATCGTAATTGTTCGTTTTAAGTTCGGTAATTAAGCTGTGATCATAAAAAGTAATTTGTTGAAGGTGTTGATTGCTGAGAAAGTGGTCTAATACACCGAATACACGCTACTTTTTGTTTTCTGATAACAGTAATGTACTTGTTATAATTTTGAATATTTTCATTTTGTTAGCCATGCTGTTGTGGAGTAAATCGCGGCTTTTCGAAGGACCAGCGGGAATTATAATTTATGCGGTTTAAATTCCTATTGACATTGACAAACAGTGGTGAGCCAACCAAAGGAAACGGGTGGTGAAAGGACTTACTTGGTATCTGGAGTGAAGCACGTTGGTGTAAGGGCAGCAGAGATGATGACGCTCGTGTTCGATGCCTCTTTTTTTCACTTATTCACTTTTCACTTTTGCTCCCTTGGTCTGTATATGTCACACACGTGTTGGCCAACAAGAATTATAAAATATTGAGCGGATTAGCGGTAAATATAAGTAATCGGCGAAGAGCGGTTGAAAATGCGGTGCGGCTTGATTCACAATTCAGAACAACCAACCGTCGTAAGAGCCGTTGATTGGTCGCGTTCGATGAATAGTTCCTTCTCTCTCTGCAGTATAGGAATTAGGAAAGGAAGGGAATATAGTTAGCTCAAAACTGCGGCGAATGCTGTATTTTTTGTGAGATGCGTTCAGAAATATTGGTAGTAAAATTTTATTTAATAACACTTGCGCAAGCACATGCTCACAATACATTTACATCATTATATATATATAATACTACTACCAAACTTGATAGCCAATTATACGGACCTACAAATTAGGTGTATATGTTCCAACAGCCGCTTCTATGATTTGTTCCATAACGAACATTTGTACAAGGTGACTTTTAACTAAGACGCATTTTCAAAGGTTATTATGAAAAACTTTAACTGGTAACAACTCTGAAATATGAAAAATTGTTACCGCTCCTCCTACATTTCCTACAATTTAAGTTCGCAAAACTCGAAAAAATATAGAGAACAGCCGATTACTATTTTCCCTGTTTCAAGGTCTATAAAATTGTTTTCATACTAAAAATTGGTTATATTCATGAGCATCTTTACGGAAAGTAGGTAGGTATTGTTGGCTGCCCTCAAGCGGCTGCTGCCCAATCTAGGGGATCCAAACGCCTCCTACCGGATGCTCTACGCGGGGGTCGTGCGTTCCATGGCCCTTTACGAGGCACCGGTATGGGCGCGTTCCCTGAGGCGGCGACCAGTCCGCCGGTTGAACGCGTCCCAAAGGGTCATGGCCATCCGGCTGGTCCGGGGATACCGCACGGTCTCCGGTGAGGTGGCGAGCCTCCTTGCCGGATTGCTGCCATGGGATCTGGAAGCAAAAGTTCTCGCGCAAATATGGGAGTAGCGCGAGGAGGCGAAATGTCGGGGCGAAACACCGTTGCCGCGACAAATCGCGGCTCGGCGGACAGAGCTCCGGCAGGATCTCATGGCGACATGGAGGGGGCGATTCCGCCTGACACAGGTCCTCACCGGACACGGCTGTTTCGGGAGGTTCCTGTTCAAGATAGGGCGGGAGGAAACGCCCGGGTGTCACCATTGTGTGGACCGCTCGGAGGACACGGTAGAGCATACGGTGGAGATCTGCCCTGCCTGGGCGGAGCACCGCCATGTCCTCATGGAGGCGATCGGCGGTGACGACCTCTCGCGTCCGGCCCTGGTCCAGGCCATGGTACGGAGCGAGAGGGCATGGGAAGCTGTCTCCTCCTTCTGCGAAGCAGTAATGCTCGCAAAGGAGGAGGCGGAACGCGTGAGTGAGACGCAAAGGAGACGCCCTCACGCCCCTAGGCACCGCAGGAGACGCCCCGGGCGTCGGGAGTCGCGAGGCGATTCCCGGCCACCGTAGGCGCGGGCTTGCGGACGGAGAGTAATGGGTAGCTCGCCGTCCGATAAGGACCAAGCCCGAGTTTACGGCGCGTAGTGTTCCACGCGCGCCTCAAAGAGATGTCAGCAAAAGTGACGGGGTCCGATAGGGCCGATGCCTGTCTGGGTCGCGGATAAATTTGAAATAGAGTTACCGCGGCCCTGGCACAAGCAACTGAAGGAACAACATGCCCTCCCGCTTCACACAGAGCGGGAGAAGTCATCGGATGATCTCCCACAAAAAAAAAACGTCGGTATTGTTAATTAATAAAACCGCACCACAATTATGCATCTGCTCTTACTAAAAATTAAAGTACCATACCGAACAGACATTACACCACACTTTATCGCAACTACGAAAAAACAATCACACACACAGACTTAACCACGACTCGATTTCAATCTTCGCACACACAAGTAAGGGCCGATTTCATCAATGAAACTAATAGCGGTTCAAATAAACTCAGGTTATGCAAATACAGTGGTCCGATTAGTAGTTTGTCAGCGGTCCCAACCAATCAGAACGCTGTATTTGCATAAACTGAGTTGAGTTGAAATAATCGCGATTAGTTCGAAACTTCGAAAATCACATAAATAATAACTTTAATGACATAATAAACTGGCGCACTGAAAATAATCTCAAAATAAATCTAGGAAAAACAACCTACATTTCGTTTGACCAAACAATAAAAAACTAGATGTTCGATATGGTGACAAATATATTCAGGAGACTGATAATACAAAATTCGTAGGTATCTGGATCGATAAAAAGATGAACTGGAAAATATATATTGAGAATGTATGCAAAAAACTTAGCCAGTGTTCATATGCCCTTTATAACTTAAGGAAAATTTCAAATCAATCAACATTATTAATGGCGTACCACGGATATGTATTATCTTCTTTGCGATATGGACTTATATTTTGGTATTTTGGGGGAACTCGCCCGATAGAGAAATGACGTTCAAAGCACAGAAAAATGCTTATTGGCAATATCTGGCAGTCAAAGCACAGACAGCTGTAAGCCACATTTCCAAAAGCTCCAGCGATATACACTTCCCTGTCTCTACATATACGAAGTAGCAAACTATGTTAATACACCTATACAATCACCCAAAAGGTTTACATCACAAATATAAAATATGCACAATACCACATAAAAAAGCAATTTTTGATAAAAATGTTCTTGGTATGGCACCCAAAATCTACAATAAGCTACCTGAACACATAATAGAAATTTAAAATATGGATCAATTTAAAAAAATACTACACAAATATTTAGTTGCGAAGTGTTAGCATCATATTAATGACTATTTAAATGAAAAATGCTAGGCCTACTACATCCGATTTATGTTAGTAAAAAATCAATACTAGTCTTATGAATTATCAATTTATTAATTTTAATTTAATTTGTATTAGTTTTAAATCTGACTGTAATGTATTATTTTGAGCAGGTATTTGAATTGGTCTTTCAATTTCGAATTCGATTTTAAATTATATTTGTATGTAATTTAATTTTCTATTGATTTTTTTTTATTCTGACCTTTGAATATTATTATAATTATTACATAAGGCTCACATATTTAATTTAATTTTATCTTGTACCTTCTTACTTTTCATTATTTGCATAACCATGTGTTGGTTAAACATGGAGAACTTTATTACTTATATGAACAAAAACATCAATGTATATTTGTACCCATGTTTGCAAATAAATAAATGATGATTTATGATTTAAAAAACTCAGGTTATGCAAATACAGCGGTCCGATTGGTAGTTTGTCAGCGGTCCCAACGAATCAGAACGCTGTATTTGCATAAACTGAGTTTAGTTTAACTAATCGCGTGGTGGATTATAACCCATTCCCTCTCACAGAGAAGAGGTCTGTGCCGAAGTAGTGGGAACATTAAAAAGGCTGATGATGATCATGATAATGATGAATCGCGATTAGTTTCGTTGGTGAAATCGGCCCAAATAACCAAACCCACCACGACAAATATCCATGCATCCAGCGGTATAGCTCAAACCTAGCAAATTTTGACATAAGCCTGTAGCCACCCGACCGGCCGGTATCTGGCCACCTAGGTTTAGATCTTCCAGGTCATTGGCGCGGATGCCCTACATTTCACCGCACTTGCATAACTATCGCGACATATTTGATTGGCCAGGTTTTGGGTGAGTGAAAAGTTTACAGATTCTTACTTGGACGGTTTTGAATGCGAACGGATTTATTCAGATTTGTTTTGTTATGTTGATCGTTATATTATTCATTCGTTTTTTTTGTATCATCTTATTGTGATAGATATTTGTTTGAATGTTTTTAAAACGACCATTTTGAGCTTTTATCCATTTTATGAAAAAAAACACCTAGGTTCTTAATTTTTTTGCATGGATATAACCCATCTGCAGTTACGTATTACTCAAATTAAGTTTGTGTCACAGACTTAATATCAAGTCATATATCTTCATTCACGTCATCTAGCTTTCTTAACACTCAATCAAAGACATCTATACGACTTTACAGCGATCAAAAAAATCAATATTTTTCCCATCAAAGGTGTCATGTTAATATGAAAAGTTGCGCGCGTTCAAAAGCAGACGATAGTTGGAACTGCATGCAGCGACAGCAAAGATTCAACGTCAATTAGTACTCGCTCGTTAACGACGCAAACAGACGGGTATCTCTTTAATAGCGACGACACGGGTACGACACGAGATCGGGTCATTAAAGTATTAAAAGTTTAGTCTTCTTTTAAGGTTTTATATGTCTTTTAGAATGAAAAATGCTGACCATTTTTTACCCTAAAAGAAGACATATCTCGAAGATAAGCAGTTCAATCTTCTTCTTCTGCTTAATAAAAACTACATTCACCAAAATAATTAGGTAACATTACTGACGTTCATAACCAACGAAAGCACCGAACATTGCTATAACGAAGAGATAAAATTAACTTTGCCGTTCATAAACTGACTGCAAACTATATAAGCTACTATAAGTTCGTATGGGAACATGCATTAATATAGGTTGCGGTCAGTTTACAAACTGCAAATAAATTAATAATCTTTGTTTTTTATGATGTAGGTACAAATTTACAGTTTACAGATAGTCTCCTTTGTTGTAAGACATTGCTTCTTACCATTTCATGGTTCCATGTCATCGGGAAGTACCCTTTAGGTTTTAATTCCCATACGATTCCTCAAATATACGACATAAACGGCTATCCCTGAGTTGCTCACCTCTAAATTAACGCAGAAATTTCAACAGCCAATGACAGCAGATAACGCGTGCTTGACATTTTGTCACATTAATTCTGAGAGAATGACACTATTTACTGCAATTTACACACATTAGGTCACTGAGCCCATACGCGCCAATAAATTAAAAAGTAAAAGTGTGCTATAAAAATTAAAAAGTTATTATATGATGCAGTTGTTTGAAAATCGAAGGAAAATGTTGCACTGTTATGATTTTCTTATTTTAATTTTGCCTATCCGCGAAAAATAAGTACGTGTTAATACAGTATTTTTTCATTCATATTTCGAACATTACACTGTGAGAGTAGATCATGATAATTTATGCAACAGTCATATAATAGGGATTATTAAAACACGAGTGTGGGTTTGTTACTCAATCACGCCAGAACGGCTAAACGGATCTGGATGAAATTTGGCACAGATATAGATTATAGTCTGATATAGCACACAGGCTACTTTTCATCCCGGGATGATAAAATGCTTTTCACGCGGGCGAAGCCGTTGGCAGATGCTAGTATTTTTATAAAGCGATTACTACGTGTAATGCCATTTTTACAGTCGCACTGTAGAAAATAGAGCAAAACGTTAATTTAAAAGCCTGCTCTTTACTTAATAGGTATAAACAAACAAAAGCTTGATTATTCAGCTGCATAAACATGTCTAAAGGCCTCTTCATATAAATGCCAAAAAGCTGTACAAAATATGTTTTTTGTAAAGAGGCCTATTCATAAAATAATTTTCGTAAATCTTTTGTCTGCCTTTATGGTTTCCTATGTAAATATGGCGATAATGCAAGGTAAATTCAATGGGAAAAATATATTCGGGGTTGTTGTCATTTTTTTGACTTTTTACAGCTATTCAGAGAGTAATCATTGCCAGACATCTTTAAGTAATACCAAACATACGTAAGCATGAATGAAAGATTTGATCTCAACATAGCTTGGATATGTACCACACAAGTTTGACAATTAATCTGTCCAAAAAACAAGCAATCAAAAAAGAATTAATAAAAATATCAAAAAATAGCAATCAAAAAGGAATTAATAATATAATAGTGTAATAGAAGTTTTCAGAGCACGAAATATGATAACCAATATCTTCGAGTGCCAATACCTATTCAATTTCATCATTTTCATGATGAAACTTATCTCATACAAAAACTCAATCTCTCACTCAAACTAACCTAGATTTAGAGATGCCTTATAAAACTGAATTAGAACAACGTCTATTTAAATCATACATTTTATAATATTTTTTATAATAATTTTTGTAACAATTGTTTTCGTTTAAGTATTTTACCTTCCTTTTTCTTGTCCTTTACCAAAGGTCAATATTTGTAAATAAATAAATTATTAATCTTCTATTTTTAACCGACTTCAAAAAAAGGAGAAGGTTTTCAATTCATCGGAATCTTTTTTTTTTGTGTATTACATAGGCAATATAGGAATAGGGCATAACTCCGTCATAATATAAACGGCTTTGCAAAATTCTTTTTGTGTTTAAAAGAAGTTTAATCCTTAATGGACCCATTAAAGTTTCGTAAAGATTTGATAAAGAATTTCGGAGATATACAACAGAACTCTTCAATAATTGACGACAAATCTCTCGGGATTGCTGCAATCGCATGTCTGTTTATTGTTTACACCATTTCGCATGACATCACGCCACTATGCTCTAAACGGGTACGCAGATGTGTACAGTTTACCCTGGTACACTCTCATTCCACCGGTTATGTTCAAGTTAAATGTTATTAGGATAATATATTCTGCCATCACTGTGGGCATTATAGGTACCTTACTATAGAACTTGATCATTATGTACCAGTAAAAAGTGAAAAATAAAAAACTTTTTACAAAAAAATACAGCCGACTTCCAAAAAATTAAAACACTACAAAGTGAGAAATAACTTCAATTTCTGAAGATGGTGTCAAAAAACAAAAAAACGAAAACAGGAACACCGACATTCGAAATTGAAGTTATTTTTCGATTTGTAGTTTTTTTTGCCCGCCTCGTCTGTCTGTCTCTCCTCGTCTGTCCTCGTCTGTCGTCCGTCTCTGCCCGCCCCACCTCATCAATCGTAAAATTATAGTAACATTTTATTGTATCTATCAGCCTATTGACGTGCCCAATGTTGGGACTCAGACCTCTTTTACGTGAGGTAGAGCGGGCAGTAGTCCACCACGTTGTAACCAGTGCGGGTTGTTGGACCTTCTTATAAAAGCGTAAGCGCAAGTGTGATAAATATAGGCCAATATAACTGTAGGTATATGATGTATCGATGTCTGTCAGGCAACCCTGCCCACCCCACCTCGGCATCAATCGTAAAAGCCAAACAATACCTGATAAAAGCCGTCATATCAACGTGAGACGTTTGATGTTGTGGTGCAAGGGGTAAGCGAAAGCGGCTCACGACATAGCGTATATCCTTCATGATATAGATACTAACAGGCTCGTGGCTAAATAATAACAGCCGCACGGGTCGATCATCAAGGTTAAGCAACGCTTCACGAGGTCGGTCAGTGGATGGGTGACCATTTCAACATATCGAGTTTCCTCCGTGCCTCAGAAAGCACGTTAAGCCGTTGGTCCCGGCTGTCATTTGAAGATTTTTGACAGTCGTTACGGGTAGTCAGAAGCTTGAGATCTGACACCAGTCTTGCCAAGGGGTACCGTGTTACCCAGTTACTGGGTTGTGGAGGTCAGATAGGCAGTCGCTCCATGTAAAATACTGGTACTTAGCTGAATCCGGTAAGACTGGAAGCCGACCCCAATATAGTTGGAAAAAAGGCAAGATGGATATAGATACTAACAATCCTTTAGGAGGTAGAAAATTTTATTGTGTTAACTCAAAAACATTTGCATGTTCCGCCTTCCAAACTTTGACGACCTAAATGCACATTGCATTTAGGTCGTCAAATTTATTTGCTTGCAATGATCTAGTTTACAAAAAAATACTACCGATAAGACGCCGACTTCCAAAAATAAAATTATTTTTCACTTTGTAGTTTTCTTATTTGGAAGTCGGTAGTATTTTTTTGTAAAAATGTTTTTTTATTTTTCACTTTTTAGTTGTACCTACCTAATAGGTAAGTTGTTTAGTATGTTTCCTATAACGCCAGAATAGATTACCCGAATATCATGAAACTTGAACAAAACCGATCAAATCTGCTTACCCCTTAAGAGCGTACTGGCGTGATGTTATGTTATGAAATGGTATAAACAATAAACAAACATGCGATTGCAGCAGTCCCGAGAGATTTGCCGTTATTTGTTGAAGAGTTCTGTTGTATATCTTCGAAGTTCTTCATCAGATCTTCACCAAATTAAAATGGGACCAATTTCGGAACATACTCTTTCATACAAAAAAAGAATTTTCAGAATCGGTGAACATACATAAAAAAACATACAAGAAGTCGAACATAGAACCTCCTCCTTTTTCGAAAGTCGGTTAGTAAGGCAATACTCTCAATGTCACCGGTTGCCATAAGATGGCTGATGGGTCACAAACATAGTCATCTTATAGAGGCCTGATAAATTTATAGAGGTCCATTGTTAGAATCCTTAAATAGACAGGATGATGAGAGATGCTTCCAATCTAGAAGTTACCATAAAAGTTCACCCCTTTTTAGCCAACTGCCGAAGAAGAGTTTTTTTTTTTTTCTCTTTATTTATTTAGAGGGCCTTTTACGCATAGCGTATGTCAGTCCCATCGTATCCTAAGCAATTGTACTTTCACAACACGTGGGCCAAAACTTTGAACAAATCTTTCGCATCATCGTCATTTGGTTGGGATAGAATTGTATGGAACATGCCTACATTAGTTCTGTTCAAATTCAGGGACCTTACTAAATTATTTCTACTTGACTCATATTGGACACATTCCATCAATAAATGTTGTAGGTCCTCGACAACTCCACATTCCTCACAATTGGGTGAAGTGATTTTCTTCATCATGAAGGCAAATTTTTTGCATGGAATGTGTCCAGATCTGAGTCTAAGAGCAGTAACAATAATTTTTCTACTAGCATCATTATTCATAAATTCATAAACCAGGGCACGCGAAGAGGTTCACACTGTATGGTTTTATACCATAAACCTTTCTTTAGTGACCGTTTATTAAAATATTCCTTCCAATAATCATAGCATATATTTTTAAATTGTGGTAAAAATTCTGAATAATATAATTTTTTTTTTCCATTCCTAGCTGCTAATTTTGCCAACGTGTCAGCCTCTTCGTTGCCCCGCAACCCAATATGAAGAAGAGTTATAAAGTGGCAAAATTATCTCGCTCTTCTCCTACACCTTAAGCCACAATATTGCTTTGTGTAAGTAAAATTCGATTGGCATGCCTCAGCCGCTTTCTGCTGTCATTCCGAATTTCAGCAAATGTCATCGTTAAGGGTTACGAACAATAAAGGGCTGTATATGGGCCAACAGTTTATTTGTATTTACTGAGACGAGTGGGTACAAATTCATACCTCCCATTTCTATTTATACAATATGTAAGATGTTTGATTGTAAATGAAAAGCCTTGTAGCGTGTGTCATGTATAAAAGCTTTTCACTTAAGATGTTACTGAAAGGAGTTTTTAGAATTGCTTTTTGTTTCTGGTCGTCTTTCTGTATTTCAATTGTTTCGTCTCTTTGGTTATGAAGTGTTACTTCAAGCGTCGTTTATGAATATCATGTCTGTTTATTGATTTTCATAACGTCTTCTTCTTTCATGTCAATGGTACGTCTATTCGAATTGCTCGTGACCAGGGGGGTGACCATAAGCTCTTAGAGTGGTATCAATTTGAGATCGAATAAGGGACAGATGTATCTGACGTGTATACATCTGTCACTTACTCGATCTCAAATTGATACCGCTCTAAGAGCTTATGGTCACCCCCCAGTTGTTGGCCACGGTAATCGCGGCTCCGGAAGCTTTTTTTTTGTATTCCTAAGTATCCTAAGTGTCCCTTCACCTGGACTGGGTAACTTGGCTACGATCTGGTCGGGAGCACCGCATTCATACTAAGTATTAATACCTCATTTTCCAAATTGTTTTTGCTTCATAAACTTATTTTGTAGCTGAGAGTCAATCAAAATACTTTTTTTCACTCTTATCGTTGGCTTTTATAAGAAGACTATAAATGGAAATATCAACATTACCATCTAATCCTCTTCCACGTTTACGTTCATTTTATAGCTAGCTATACATTATACTCATACATTTTTTTATTTTATTAATTTGTTTTTTTTTTGTACCTTTGTATAGATTCTTTTACCGATTGTTTTGTGAATGAGTGAACATTGTAGGCGTTCTAGATTTCTAGATGATTGTAAACATGTGTAACTTTTTATTTCGTTTGACATTTTTTTTTTGTTTTTTTTATTTCGTACGACTTATTGTCGGGCCTACGTTGTCCCCCCATATCCAAGTTCTAATGCTGTAACATGGAAATATTGTAAAACCAAACATATTTTTAAAAGAGTAACCATGGAGTTTCTTGCCGGTTCTTCTCCATAGGAAACGACTAACCCGAACCGTGCACCTTTTGTCGACGTTTTATAAGTGCCCATGTAGGCCTATGTAAAAAAAAATCATAATTCCATATTTCCATCAGTCAATTTATAAACACCCATCTCCGAACATACACAAAACAAACAAATTGCCCCATACATCCCCTTCAAAACTTTCGCTATCGATTTTAAAATGACAGTAATCATTAAGGAATTAATCATTGTTGGTCGAAGCCGTTACTCATATAATCCAGTTTGTTCGTCCAATTCATAGAGTTCGGAACACCGGTAAAGACTAGACCCGACATTGCTAATAGTATCCGTGACCGCGTTATTGAGCTGAGTACATGTTTCGGCTTTATAGTTTTCGGTTTCATAGTCAGAATTGTCACGGGCTATCAACTCCTATGAGTAAGCGGCGTAGACTAGAGACAAGAGGCTCTAGGCAATATCAACGAAAGCAATAGCTATTGGAAAAACGTCAAAAAGTATGGGATTGCCAAGTGCTATCGAAATTTCAAGTGATCAATCCCTTACACTTTGTCTAGAAACTTTAGACAAAGCATTTCCTGTTTGGCTGTCAAGTGAATACAGTCAGAAAAGAGTGAGACGAAAAAAGTGGTCGTGCGGTCAGTTGTCTTTTTTTCGAATTCTGATCTTTGTCTCTTTATACAGATTGATAAGTCAATTTTATGACGGCAATGCTCAGTCCATGTCGTTATGTCGATGTTAATCAGCGGTGACACTCACTGAAATACTTTGTCGGTATGGAAAGTTTTGACAATGCCATCTCTAACATTGGCCGCCGAGAGTGTCTCCGTGCTCTATGGGCCGACTAGCTCGTGATTGCGTTATAGCTGCTTGATTAGCAAGCCCTGACTGGACTGTTTTGCTTCCGTTGCCTTTCTACTTTGTACCTTTTCTATTTCCCTGCCTGTCTCCTGTATCTTCTGTGAAAAATTAGTTCAACGTTCGTGTTTTAAATTGGAAAACTTTTATTTGGGAGCTTTCGGTATGATTAGAGACTTCTGTTGTTATTTCTCTGGTGTATTTAATATTACAGTTAGAAGCGTTGTTTTCGGGGTCACGAAAGAAAATATAGGTACTGGGTTTTTCTAGAACTTAGTGAAAAAGAAAACTTTTAGTAAATGCTTACTATTCATTCGGCGTAGGTACTTCTTTCATTGAGTATTAGACTATTCCCAACAACTTTTTATCTTCTTTTTATTTTAAATTCGTTCATTTTATCCTAATGTTGGTCTGGTATATATCGCTATTAGCAATAAGACCACTATTGAACCCGAATAATTATCAATATTGAATAAAAACTGTGTTACAATTTTTGGTGTAGATACAATTTAGTATTTTCTATCTATATAGATTCTAGTTATTGTAGATTACTCTCATTGAAATTCACAACAAAACCCTAAGGTATATCAAAATCAGCATTAATTTCACGGTCTTCTCCCCATCCAACAAGATTTCTAAGTCCCATAAGGTGTTTCACATCATCCCTCGACGCCACAACATATACAAACCCGCCATGTTCATTGATCACTGCCAACCCGACGCCTACACTCAAATGACCCGTTTCTCTCCCAAACGTACAAACATAACACTCATAATCTATAACGGGTTTAACAGAACTACAATTAATGGTGAAGCAGGGCTTGAAGATGGTTCAGTAATGAGGGTTGAGGATGGTAAATATATCAGTATTAATCATAATGTTCTACAATAGATTCTAGTAGTAATTACAGACAATGGTAGGCCTGATTTGCATCCAGTCAGGAGCTTTATTTTGCGTTACTTAGTTCATCAATACTGTCAAACGACAATTATCGGGCGAAATTAACCGACATTTCTTGGAACCAAAACTTCGAAGACATGAGGCTCTTGCCTCTTACCAATCCGCAATGGGCTCTCACAGAGAGGAGACCGGTGTTCCAGCAGTAGGAACATTATACGCTGATCTGTATATAATATGTTGCCAAAAAATATTGGACGCTTTCATACTCTTTGAAAGAGTCTAATAATTTTTGGAAAACCCTAATTATATAAAGAGAATTTGTCATACTCTTTCATGGGGTCATCAAACCCTTTACCTTGCCCAATTCACTTACGTAATTAGGCTGCGGGAAACGGTGTTAGTTTATAAATCGCGAAAGATTGTAAACTTTTTCTTCTCAGTAAGGCGCGGATATTTGTAAATTATCGAATTTAAATGCAGTTTAATGTATTTGAAATTATTCATAATCTCGAAAGATTTATCTGGTGATATATAAGTTTCTGGTTTTATCCGGTAATCATATATCATTAATCTTAACTTCAAACTCTGCTCACACTTCCTCCTTTCCAACACCATTCTTAAAAGGGTTGGTAGGTATACTTTCTCCAGCGTATCCTAAATGACGGGTAACTGTTAGGCCAGTTCTCATTACCGCCGCGGCCCGAACGGCTATTTATTTGATATCCCGCCACTTATGAGACTACGAGCAGCTATTTTTCTTTTAATATACTACTTTGTGTTTAGTTCTGGGGTGAGTTTATTTGAAGGTTTTCCTTTTTGGGTGTAGGTAATATAAATAGTAAAATAGACAGATAAGTGATAATGAGCATTCGAAGCGTGTTTGATGCGACGCGACGTGTGAAGAAGTATGAAAACCTGAAATTAAGTTTTCCAAAAATTTACTTTCAAATTTGTAATTTTTTTTAATACGTGTTTATTTCCTTAAAAATTTCTTCAATTGCTTAAGAAAAATTATATTTAGGGTAATACATTCAATTAATAATAGTGTGATTAACAAAAAAAATATTATTGTAAAAAATCGCTAAAAAGAGTAATTATGAAAATATCTTAGAAAAGCAGCCGACGCTTTTTACACTTAATTATATTTTTTTGTTAATCACACTATTATTAATTTTAATTAATTAAAAATTATTTTCTGCTTTTTAGTTTGGTTTTCTATTAAAGCGTGTTTTTTTTTTCAATTTAAATTTAATTATTTTTTAGCTCAATTGCTAATCCTGAAGGTCCCGGTAAGGATAATGGGACAAACGATTTAAATTATTGCATTGTCATCGGTCCTTGATAGGTGTGCAAAGTTTCAAATCAATCCGACGTTTTGAAGGGGGTGAAAATCACGTTCAAAGATTCCGTTACATTGATACATACATACCAAGCTAATATAAGCGTCTTAAAAAGAAAAAATATTGTATATAATTTCCCGAACATCATTACTTTTAGACAGGTTGTTTTGAACAGCGATGTCAAGCCTTATAAAAGAAGTGCGGAAAATTCAAATCGAATAATATTAACCCAAATTATTTTGACACCATCTCAAAAGTTCTGAGAAAGTTTATTACTTTACTATATTATTTTTCAAAAATTAGAGCATCAAGAGCGGATTTTTGAATGAAGAGTGTCTTTCACATTTGTAAAACTAATAGCATAGATTTAGTATTAAATCCTCCCGTAAATATATTGGAAACTAGCTTCGGCCAGCGGTTTCACCCGCGTCAAAGTTAAAAATTATTCCGAGGGAACATATTCCTGGGATAAAAAGTAACCTATGTACTATTCTTGACTTTAATCTATCTCTGTACCAAATTTCATCCAGATCCGTTCAGCCGTTCTGGCGTGAAGAGGTAACAAACAAATAAACACACTCACAACCTTTCGCCTTTATACTCGTTTTAGTGTGATGTCCGACTCAATTCATGCTAGCCTCTGTTCACAAATTCCCCACCATCAAAGTAAATACTACCCAAAAGTAACGATAACTGGATCATAATTTCAGTTGAAAAGTAAAACATTGGTGAGCCGCTGGTTGTCGTTAAGTCGAATTTTGTTTTCAAATTAAAATTAAAACCGGCCGCATTAAGGCCCGAATCGTTAGTCTTAATTTGAGTTGGCTGATGGCTGGTGCTTGTGCACACTGTGTGCGATGATATGTGAGACTATATAGCTTTCTTAGGGATCTTATTGGTTTAATTAGCCATGTTTCTCCTACTTATCTCTGATTTTGGTCTGATTCAGGCATCTTTATAATATTTTTTTGGTTCTTATTTATCTCGTCTATCAACTACATTATAATATAACCAGTTTTAATAAAAGCAGCAACAGCAATGTTCGAAATGCTGAAATGTAAGGGATTCATCACGATTCACTTGACATTTCGATGGCGCTTGTCAATTCCATTCATTTTTGAGGTTATGACTATCGTCGTTGCTGAGAGAATATGACTGGCCTAAAGCCTCATGTAGAAGGCCTTAAGGAAGATTGTGTGGTTTTCTGTATGAGTCGGACATAATCAGATCCTAACTTCGATTGTCATTAGGCCACATTGCTATATCACTCTTTTCCTACTACGGCTACAGTATTAAGTTACACTAAATTAACGATCTCTTTAACCACAAGACCAATACCCCATTCATCTACAAAGCTAAGCGAAGCGATAACGAACGAACATCTGTCAGTGCAGCACATACTTTAAATTGAAATGCACAGTCAGCCCGTCGTGATTGACGAGCGGCAGCGGTAAGCAAATACGGTGCGTGCGTTTTTAATGCACGACTGTGTAACGATATGTTATTGAGTTAGTGGTCGGCTGGGTCGGTAATATTGGAGGACCGTGTACGAAAAATATGGAGTTGTAAATTTCTTTTTTTTTTTGCAGTTAAAATATACTTATGTATGGGTGTACTCTTTTTGTGTCGATTGATTGACAATTACTAGATATGGTGTAGGTAAAATACCAAGATTTTTATTAATAATAGAAAGACAAAGGTTGTTGCAGTTGTTTCGTTCTTAGGATTTTGATATGGTAGGACGAACTAAAACACAAAACAAAACACAAAACGCACAAAACGTTTTGGGGACACTTTTATTATGCGCACAGCTAAGGAGTGGAATTCCTTGCCCGAGTCTGTGTTTCCCGATAGCTACAATCTAGGGGTCTTTAAGTCAAGAGTGAATGGGTTTTTTCTAGGCAAGCGTGCTTCACCGTCGACCACATCATCGCTTATCATCAGGTGAGATAGTGGTCAAGCGCAAGCCTATAAATAATAATAAAAAAAAAAAACTAAACAACTTTTTTTATATATTAATAGGCTCGCATTTGACCACTAGGTATCTCACCTAAATAAGCGATGGTTTGGTCGACGATGAGGCTCGCTTGCCAAGAAATACCCTATTCACACTTGACTTTCCAACTAGATGATTATATTCAAGATAAGAATGCTTGGAAACATGCTGGTCCTGCTCCATAGGGCTATCCTTAGTGTAGACATAATCAAACTGGTTAATTTCTATTATATTCATAATTATAGTAATGCTTTATTTTTATTATTTTCTATTATTTTATTTAAAAATTTTTGACTCGCACAATGTTCCGTTATTGTTGAATTAGGTCATTTACCTATGTATGCAATATTTGTAAGAATGTGAGAACCATGTTCCTATTTATCAAGTTAATGATTTTACCTGTTAGTTCTTGTAATACTTCATACCTATATGTAGTATAGTAGTGCTAGGTGCATCGTCCTCACGTATATGAATTTATTAATGTATTTACTTTAATATTGTAAAACATTTTTTTTTAAAGAGTAAGTTTGGAGTTTCTTGTGCGTTCTTCTCCATAACAAGCTACTTTTCCGAATGCACGGTAGAATCAATTTTTATTACTTGTAAATTTTAATTGTTAACGTTCAAAAGTGCCGCTTAGTGGCCTAATTGAAATAAATACAGTTGACTTTGACTTAACTATCAGTAATAACAGACACCGGCAGGAAATTCCACTTCTTCCAGATTTTGCCAGAACTGGAAGAGGGAAGTGCGGGCTCGCGAAAGAAGTAGAAGAAGGCTTTTACCCAAGATAGAGACAGAACAGGCTAGCAAAAACAGCATTTAATATTACACTATACCAAGATTTTTATAACAGTTGAAGTTATTGGGTGTTGTTGTGTTGGGTTGTGTTGTGTTGCTTGAGTCTTAGCTTTATTTTTCTGTTTTCAGTCGCTAGCTAGATTCAGACCACAACTGGCTGCTAAATGGATCATGTTTTAGTCACGACCCATCGTATCCATCCCAAAATCGCTGCCGCCGTTTCTAAACACCCCTAACCCGTTTGAACACGCGAGTTATTAAATTTGCACGCGCGTCGGTAATTATCGGTCGAAGTCAGACGTTTTAGCCTATTTATTATCTATATGTACTATGAACGTAACAAAGAGGTGTTCATCGTTTTGTAAAGTAATAAAAGCTTGAGGTCATGTTATTGTTTTTAGGGGATGTGTGTGTCAAAATTGATGAGGACTGATGAGCGAAAAGGTGATACTCCACAGTTTGGGTTAGGTCTAAGTAGAAAATTATTTGAGTAAAAAGAATTGGAAGCCTCATTTTTTTTCTGATGTCGGATAATTAGCGAAAATATAATTAGTTACCTAAAGGGGAGCTCGTGGCTAAATAATAACAGCCGCATAGGTCGATCATCAAGGTTAAGCAACGCTTGACGAGGTCGGTCCGTGGATGGGTGACCATATCAACATACCGAGTTTCCTCCGTGCCTCGGAAAGCACGTTAAGCCGTTGGTCCCAGCTGTCATTTGAAGATCTTTGACAGTCGTTACGGGTAGTCAGAAGTTTGATATCTGACACCAGTCTTGCCAAGGGGTACCGTGTTACCCAGTTACTGGGTTGTGGAGGTCAGATAGGCAGTCGCTCCATGTAAAACACTGGTACTTAGCTGATTCCGGTAAGACTGGAAGCCGACCCCAATATAGTTGGGAAAAGGCTAGGCAGATAATAATTAGTTACCTACCTAAGGTTTTTTACAGGTGACCCTACTTATACTTAGGGTTCCGCACCCATAGGGTAAAAACGGGACCCTATTACTAAGACTCCGCGATTTATCTGTTGAATTTTTCACAGATGATGTATTTCTGTTGTCGCTATAACAACAAATACTAAAAAACAGAATAAAATAAATATTTAAGAGGGGCTCCCATACAACAAACGTGATATTATTGGCGTATTTTTTGCGAATGTGGTACGGAACCCTTCGTGCGCGAGTCCAACTCGCACTTGGCCAGTTTCTTTTCTTATTTTTCGATCAATATTTTTCAATAAATACGAAGATATTTTAATATCGCTCTACAGCAGTAAAAATGACAAATATCTACGTAGTAATCTAAATATAATTTTCACAATTGAGTTATATCATCATCATCAGCCTTTTAATGCACTGCTGGGACACAGGCCTACTCCCTGTGAGAGGGAATGGGCCGTAACCCACCACGCGGGCCCAGTGCATATTAGTGGATGTCAAATGTCTTCGAAATTTTGGTTCTAAAACATGCCGGTTTCCTCACGATGTTTTCCTTCACCGTTTTGAAAGCAGTGGTGATGAAATAAGTTACGCAAAGTAAAGCGCCTGCCTGGGTTCGAATTCACGACCTACAGCTTTTAAGTGGCGGCCGCTACCACTGGGCCACCACTGTTCCGTCTCATTCAGTTATATACCTAACTGTAACATGAATTTCCATCTCTGGATTGCTGTACTTACTGTGTTTAAAATGTCAAAATCAAAATCAAAAATATTTTATTTTTATTTTACATAGGCCTACATGGGCACTTATAAAACGTCGACAAAAGGAGCACGGTTCGGGTTAGTCGTTTCCTATGGAGAAGAACCGGCAAGAAACTCCATGGTTACTCTTTTAAAAAATAATGTGTTTACAATATTTCCATGTTACAGCATTAGTACTTGGATATGGGGGGACAACGTAGGCCCGACAATAAATCGTACGAAATTAAAAAAAACAAACAAAAAAAAAATGTAAAACGAAATAAAAACTTAACAAATGTTAACAATCATCTAGAAATCTAGAAAGCCTACAATGTTCACACATTCACAATCGGTAAAAGAATCTATACAAAGGTAAAAAAAAAAAACAACAAATAAAAAATAAAAAACACAACACTAAATTTAACATGTGGCACAATTACTGTTATCAGTGCTGTAACTATTCTTAGCAAAGGGCTATAATGACGATTGAAAAATATTGTAAAAAGTCTAATTAAAAGAGAACAAAATTTAGACTGAGAATAGTTAGAGATATCCATATATATTTGTGGCGTTAATGAGTTACCAGGGAAGCCGCATGCGCAGAGGGTGCCAGAGCCAAAATTTTTATCTTCAACGTAGTCCTTGATTTTATAATATGCTTTTTTAATAAGGATCAATGTCGATTATTCTGTTGAATTTTGAATATCAATTTATGTTTTATATTCTGTTTGTTTCAGGTAAG
Source organism: Orthosia incerta (assembly GCA_948252205.1). NCBI lineage: Eukaryota > Metazoa > Arthropoda > Insecta > Lepidoptera > Noctuidae > Orthosia > Orthosia incerta. The sequence goes on from OX411746.1 coordinate 27,374,571, forward strand.
TTATGCAGAACCACTAAGCAGTAACACTCTAAACTATACCGTCTAAGTGCTGCTTGGACCTCACTTTGGAACATGAATACTGCACCGGTAATGCAAAACGTGTGAATGACAGTATAAAATAAAATATGACTTTGCTAATCTCAATTCACGGGGCATGGTGTCTGGAGATACAGTGACCAGAGATTAGTATTAAAAGAAGTTCAAGGTAGGAAGCCATTACTCAGGAGTGAAGCCCTACATTGCAACCCAAATGAAATGTACGGAGCCCTTTTTGATGTTGTGCAAAATGAGTACAAATCCGTTTTTAAAACTAAAACTATCAACATTACTGGGACTTCCGCTGGTTTCAACCAATGGGCTACACCAGGCATTTATAAAAGCCGAGCAAGATTGTATGAGTTGTATGGTCTGAGACAGTACAAGTTTGATAACAATTTTTTAGAATATGTTAAAAATTATTCAAAATTATTTAAAAAGATTTGTCGTGTTGCAAAATCAAAATTTCTAAGTGACACTATTAAAAATTCTAATAACAAAGTAAAAGCCACTTGGAAAATCATAAACAACGAAACGGGTAAATCGGTTAAAAAAGAAAATCAACTCGAGATCATGGTTGATAACAAATTAGTTAATAAACCAGCTGACGTAGCTGAGGCGTTTAATGAGTTTTTACGAGCATACCTGCAACGACGACTTGCTCCTTAAGTTCGTCGCCGTCTAAGGCTGAAAACCTATTGCATAGTAGAGTCCCAAAATGTAGTTATGTATTGAGATTCGAGCATGTAGCGCCTCGTGATGTAGTTAATGTTTTTAATTCTCTTAAATCTAAAAACACGGGTGATTACTGGGGCATATCTACCAAACTTTTGGGCAATATAATAGACATTGTGGCCCCCTATCTTGCTGTTACGTTTAATAAATGCATTGATTTGGGTACTTTTCCTGATCTCATGAAGAGCAGTAAAGTCATCCCTCTATTTAAATTCGGTAGCAAAAATGATATTGGTAATTTCAGACCAATCTCTATTTTGCCTGCATTCAGCAAAATATTTGAAAAGTTAATTCTTAAGCAGTTACTCAGACATTTTAACTTACATAGCCTCCTTCACAATGACCAATATGGGTTTACGATGTGTCGCTCGACTACAGATGCGGGTGTTGCTTTGTTGAAACACATATTTGACGCATGGGAGAAGTCGCGAAATGCAATTGGTGTTTTCTGCGATCTTTCTAAAGCCTTCGATTGCGTTCACCATGATACGCTTTTGCGTAAACTACGCCATTACGGTGTTCAAAACGAAGCCCTAAATGTAATTGAGTCATATTTACTTAATAGATACCAATGCGTAGACGTTAATGGTGCTAAATCTGCCAGGTTACCTGTTGAGCTGGGTGTACCTCAAGGCTCAATACTGGGTCCGTTTTTATTCCTGGTTTATATTAACGATCTGCCATTCTATTTAAAGGATGTTTGCGACGTTGTACTGTTTGCGGATGTTACTTCTCTGATCTTTAAAGTAGATAGGAATAGACAAGTTTTTGATGACGTGAATAACGCACTATCAATGGTCACAGATTGGTTCACAACAAATAATCTTGTTCTTAATGCCAAGAAGACTAAATGCATAAAGTTCGCTTTGCCCAATGTTAGAAATCTGGGTCCCAACATTGTGCTCGGCAATGAGAAGCTCGAAACTGTTGATTCAGCTGTGTTTCTGGGTATAACAGTAGACTCAAAAATTCAATGGGGGCCACATATATCAAGCCTAGCGGGTAGGCTTAGCTCGGCCGCCTACGCCGTCAGAAAGGTTAGACAATACACTGACGTTGATACAGCAAGGTTGGTCTACTTTAGTTATTTTCACAGTATCATGTCCTACGGTATTCTACTGTGGGGCAGAGCCGCTGATATTCAAAATATATTTGTGCTACAAAAACGAGCTGTACGTGCCATTTACCAATTAGGTGCGCGTGTTTCTCTAAGAGATTTTTTTAAAGAGATTGGTATTCTCACAGCGGCTTCACAGTACATATTCGCCAACATTTTATATATTAGGCAGAACATTCATTTGTACAGTAACAATAGTGATATTCACAACTTTAACACCAGAAATAAGGACAAATTACGAGCTCCCTTTCATCGACTACATAAGGTGCATGGTTCATTCGTTGGGGTTGGTATAACTTTTTACAACAAGTTACCGTCTTCTTTTCTAGATTTGCCATTTAACGCATTTAAAGCAAAGGTAAAAGCTAATCTCTGTTCTAAGGCATACTATTCTATTAATGATTATTTAGATGATAAGCATAGTTGGTCGCTGTGTTGAACTCAAGACAATGTTCGTGTTCTTTTACCAAAATTAGCTTGCTGTCAGGTTAAATATTATTATTTTTTAATTTCGTTTTTATGTGTATTTTTTAAATTTTATTTTTTGGTAAGACTGTCGTAGGTATCGTTTACTGTTATTGTCGGAGCTGATGAAGATTGCTACTATCTTTGCATTATATAGAGTTAATCTTTCTAGTATTATATAGCAGCATAGCCAGCATTGTGTGAGTACTTCAGAGCTATCATTGTCTAGATACCTACGTCTTCTATTGACTTGAATGACTCCGGTGGTTGAGAGTATGTTATGCCCACTCAAATGTCTCGCCGATGGTGGCGCGTGTGTCGGATCATTTAGCTCCCTTCAAAATGGTTGAGCTGAATGGTGCTGATACATGTGTCATGTTCGTGAACGGGCGCTGTCGGTTGGGACTGGTCATCTCTTAGCTGCCATGGTTTATTTTAATTGATTCTAATTTTATTTCTGAATTGTCTTTTTATATTTACTATGGACACTTTTAACTTTCTACATCGTTCTCACATAATGTGTAATCTCAACATGAATGATGTAACAAATGATTTGTAATACTTACCTAATTGAAAAAGAGTGTCCATGGAGTTTCTTGCCCGTTCTTCTCCATAGAGATCTACGCCTTGGAATGGGCATCTACGGTACTTTCACAGTTATTATGTCTTGTGACTGGGACTGTAGCACCATAATTTTGTAATATTTTATTTTGTCTTTTGACAATTCAAAAGTGCCTGTAACTGGCCTACTTGAAATAAAGTGCTTTGACTTTGACTTTGACAATAAGACATTGAAATTTCAAACTAAACCATAATTTTGTTTTAAATCTCAAATTTGTAATGTAACCTAAATTACATTTTCGTTACATACGAGGGCAGTTTGATAAGTCCGTGACATTTTGAATAAAAAAACAGTTTTCGGCAAAAAAGCATTTGATTTCCCAACCTGCCCCCGTTTCCTCTTAACTCTGCCAAAACTCAAATGGCTAGTGCAGCAATTCATTTCATCATTTTATAATAATAGGTTTTATAAAGGACCTCAAAATAGGCGTTTCAGTGATGACCTTTTCATTAGAGCCAAATCTTCTTCCACCCAACTATTTCTTCAGGTTTGGAAACAGGAAATAGTCACAGGGGGCCTAATCTGATGGTACAGCACTTTTTCTTCACCAAATGCGGTCGTTTTTGCTTCAAATCTGTTGACTTGACTCTGCCTCTGTCACCTATGACCTAGACTAGAGTCAAGAGCAAACCCAAAACAAAAAAAAAATATAAAAAGAAAAAAAACAATATCGAATCTGACCAAAAGCTCAGAATAATATTCGCTGGTGATTGTTTTACCCTTTTATAGATAGTCGATATGAATCACACTGCGTGCATCTCAGATAACTGTGGTCATGTCCTTATTGGCCGATAGACCCAATTTTGCCTTCTTTGGTGCACGTTTACTCGTAGAAACTCACTGTCTTGATTGTTCCTTGGTCTCATGGATCCATGTTTCGTCCACGGTTATGAAACGGCGCAAAAACTCGTTCAAATTACGGGTAAACATCCCCAAACACTCCTTCGAAGTTGTCACACGGTTGCGCTTATGGTCGAGTGTTTTGCGGATAGCTTTTTCATGTCCACATGTCCAAATATTCACGTTAAATGTGATGTACCCCCTCAGTTGAAATGCCTGCAGCCTCAGCCACCTCACGCACTTTCATTCTCCTATAGTCCAATATCATTCCATGGATTTTATCGACGATTTCTGGCGTGACGACCTCTTTTGGGAGACCTGAACGTTCGGCGACATTTGTGCTGGTAAGACATCAAAGGAACTAAGTAAACCACTTCTTAACCAGTGAAATTGATGGTGCAGTTTATCAAGTATTTTCTTGGTTTCGATGATGGTTTTTTTACGAAAAAAATAATGCTTAATCAGCACACGAAATTCACATTTTTCAATACAATTCCCGCGGTTGCCTACTTTAAATGGCTGGCAAACACAAACCCAATAACGTAGCTTGCTCATATTTTTACAGTAGCCTATTATAAGCTGGTCTGGATTTTTTTTTTTAGATAGTAGTCATAAGTAAATTAATTTTAGGCACACGAAACTACTCTGTGTAAAACTTGTTAACAACAATAAAGGCTTTTTTATTTTTTATTTTTATTTTATTTTATTTTATATATTATAAGCTGGTAGTTGACAGAATTAGTGTTGCCATAAAAATTACTACGCGAGAAAATAAAAAAGTCACGGACTTATCAAACGGCCCTCGTAACTAAAACATTGGACTAACCACTATTTGTACAACAAAAAGCCCAACATACTAAGACCATACTGCTACATCCATAATATCAATTAAACCTCAAAACACGATTGCTATTCATCAACAACACGGACCTACTCCAATCGGCTTATCCCTTGAAGGGAGCCCAACAACACACATACGGTATGACAGACGATCCATAAAGTATTTACACCCAACACTCACTCAGTAGGGACCACAGACAACTATTTATGACCACTTTACACCACAAATCCGAAAAGGTACGCAAATAAAACTATCAAAACAGAGAAACGTACCCATTTTATTCTATGACCTAAGTCCCCATTTCCATATGCATGACTGGCAGAGGAACAAGTCAGTCCTGTTATTTATATATTCGACTCGTTATCATATTTTGCACTCTACATCATTGGCATAAGGTGCTTTATTCGACGGTTGAATTCTCGAGAGTCCATTTGACTAGCACACATTAGTAAAAGTTCCCCGGGCTCCGGGCGTACGGTGCCCATGAGAGAGAGATTTCAAGGACTCTCTTAGTTTCTGGTGTAGGAAAAGTAAATACACTAGCAGCGTAATAAACGTGGGTAGTTGGAAGCTTTTATTAATCAGAAAAGTTGCTTAGTTTTGCGTATATTTGAGTTATTTTAATGAGGTTCCATTTTAATCTAGATTTTAATTTATACGAGTAGTTGGATTAGAATCGGAAGTATTTGCTAGACTTGCATTCGTTGATATATGTACGAGTATACCAGAAATTTATTTACATTTGAAACGAACAAACCGAATAAACGAATCCAACGCCACATCAAATCACTAGTTCAAGAGTTCGAAATCAACTTCACCCGACGCTGCGCCGCAGTTGTCGATCCCGAAGGACCAGAAGTAAACTTCCAATCGGCACTTACTCGTGGCCACCCTACTTCTCACTATCCGAAATAAAATATTTATAGAACTGAGAGCACTTTTTCTCTTTGATTCAGTGGTTTTATTGGCTCGACCGTTTCGCGGTAATAAATGCTTTAGGGGTGGCCGTCCATAAATAAAATTAGTCACAATGAATGATTCTTTTAACTTGATTCGACCGTCATATTACCGATATCGGGCTATGGTGTGCCGTGTCTATAGTGTGCCGTTACTTTTATCGCTAGCAGTAATATAGATAATTTTTATTAGGAATATCTGTGTATCGGCGAATTTATGGTCACTTTCGTCGGAATATGATGATAAGCTTTTGTAGTGGACACAATGGTGTTAATAAAGATGGATTAAAAGAAAATATGTTGAAGATATCAGACCAATTTCGATTGTTCTTATATTGAAGTTAGAGTTTTCGTGTTAACAAAGAAAAAACATTAAAAATGTTTTAATGTGTTTTCTTTGTTGTTTCTAATGGATTCGTTACTATAGAAAAGATCTTAACATTAATCTATTTAATTGGTATTTCCTCCTAAATGTTAGAGCGTTGGCAGTAGACTTTCAGCAAAATGTTACACGTTTCTCGACTTTGTGGCTTCGTGGAATTACTAAAATATTTCCTGATCATGGAATAAAACCTTTCTAAAATCACCACGTTTTTACAACCTTCATTAATCCTTATAATCGTTTGCTTTTACTTCATTATTACTAACGGATGCCCTTCAAGTTAAAGGGAAACATTTTCAAGTCCATGATAGACCTGTCGTACTGTATGGATCAGAATGTTGGGCTGTGAAAAAGATGGATGAAAAGAGATTACATGTTACATGTTACATAAGCAGAGATGAGAATGTTAAGATGGATGTGCGGAGTGACGAGAATGGATAAAGTGAAAATTAGTATATTAGAGGAAGTTTGAAAGTGGCGCCAGTGACAGAAAAGTTGAAAGTGAACCGTTTGTCCTGGTATGGTCATGTGATGAGGAGGGATGAAACGCATGTTCCTAAAAGTTAGGTTAGGTTAAGGAGAGGAAGGGGACGGCCAAAGAAAATATGGATGCACTGTGTGAGGAGTGATATGAAAGAAGTGGGAGGCAGTGATGGCGTGGCGGGGGACAGGACTGTGTGGAAGAAGAAAACGTATTGCGCCGACCCCAAGTAACATTGGACATGGGCAGGAAAGTGATGTCTCACGTTTGACTACTATCTCACCTGATGGTAAATGATGATGTGGTCAATGCTGAAGCACGAGCCTATAACAAATAAAAAAAATAAAAAAGCCAGGTTGTAGCTATCAGGAAACACAAACTCCGGCAAGGAATTAATTTCTTGGAGGACACATGGCGCCATTTCTGAACCATTACACGTGTTCACTGTATTATTAAGTTGTGAGCATGTGTCTGTCTACTTGTTTTATTTTAAGGACAGTTTTAAAGTTAATGGTCGTTTTAGTTTTATTACTTAACTCTTATATATTTTATGACTTCTATATTTTACGTGGGAGTATACCTACTATCTTAGCAAGAGTTTGGGTACGCCATAGATATAAAACGCTTACTTTTGCTGTGACATCGATATGTTCTCGTTCTTAAATCGTTAATTTAATACACGGAATTTTTATGCAACTACCACGGGTGGAGCATACGGTGGAGATCTGCCCCGCTTGGGCTGGGCACCGCCGTGTCCTCGTGGAGGCGATCGGCGGTGGCAACCTCTCGCGTCCGGCCCTGGTTCAGGCCATGTTACGGAGCGAGAGGGTATGGGAAGCTGTCTCCTCCTTCTGCGAAGCAGTAATGCTCACGAAGGAGGAGGCGGAACGCGTGAGGGAGACGCAACGGAGACGCCCTCACGCCCCCAGCCACCGCAGGAGACGATTCCCGGCCACCGTAGGCGCGGGCCTGCGGACGGCGAGTAATGACGGGGCGTTGTTTTCCACGCGCGCCTCAAGAGATGTCAGTAGAACAGACGGGGTCCGCGAGAGCCGATGCCTGTCTGGGTCGCGAATAAATTTGAAAAAGCGCGGCCCTGGCTCAAGCAAATGAAGGAACACGGGTGGATTTTAGTCAGTAAAAGTCTGACACATTCGCCCGCCTCACCCAGAGCGGGAGAAGTCATTGCATGATTTCCAAACCAAAAAATAAAAATGCAACTACTACGTTACTGCATAAAATAATAAGACAACGCCTTGCTAATCTTACTAATATCATGAATGTGAAAGTTTGGATGGATGTGTATGTGGAAGTGTGAATGTATGTTTGTTACCCAATCACGCCAGAACGGCTGAACCGATCTGAATGAAATTTGGCACAGAGGTAGATTACAGTCGGGAATAGCAATTTTTTATCCCTACAATATGTTCCCTCGGAATAATTTTCAACTTTCACGCGATTGATGCCGTTGGCAGAAGCTAGTTGCCGATATATTTACGGAAATTTTTCATCCCGGTGAAATGTTCCCTTGGGATAAAAATAATACTTTTCAGACGGGCGAAGCCGCTGGCAGAAGCTAGTGCAATAATATTTTCCAGAAATCTGCAAAATTAATTAACTTAATTACCGTTACTAGTCAAATGCAGTAAAAAGTTTCTTTTTTAGGGTGCCGTACCCAAAGGGTAAAAATGGGACCCAATTTCTAAGACTCCACGATTCGTCTGTCTGTCGGTCTGTCTGTCTGTCTGTCCGTCTGTCATCAGACTGTATCTCATGAACCGTGATAGCTAGATAGTTGAAATTTTACAGATGATGTATTTCTGTTGCCGCTATAACAACAAATACTAAAAACAGAGTAAGATAAATATTTATACAACAAACGTGATATTTTTGCCGTTTTTTGCGATAGTGGTACGGAACCCTTCGTGCGCGTGTCCGACTCGCACTTAGCCAGTTTTTTAAATATTTCTTGCGGCTTATCACTAACCCACTGTTTCTGGGTTTAACAACCTTTTAAAAAGCCTTCAAAAATCAATTATCTCACCACACATCGACCAATTACGGTGCAAAGCTTTATAAGCTTAAGTAATAGGTACCTACCTAAGTTTGGAAAATAATTTGAGTGAACATGACTGAACGAAGAATTTCGTGTCGATCGTGAAGTAAGCTTGGTCGCACGCAAGCTGTTACTTGCGCGGTAAAAATTTGCTGTTTTTAATGGGTAAGACTTGGATCAGGTGTTGGAATATTGTGGTGAAATTGTTACTGTATATTTTCGAATTTAACAGATATTTGGCTTTAAGTTAGATTTGAGTTGAGATAAGGGTAACGAGGCTGACACGATAATTCACGCCTATTTTGTGCGCAAGGTTAAAATGCATGCTATCTCATCCGACAACACGTGCGAAAGATATAGATGCTGTGATGAGCAGTAAGCAGCTAGTTCGCGTACGAATTAGCACTTTTGCAAATTTTTATCAAAATGGATGATGACGTCCTAAAGACGAAAACGAGCGCGCGAAATTATAAACAGACCTTTGGGAGTCTTGATATCATTAAAAAATTGGCCAAGTGCGAGACGGACTCGCGCACGAAGGGTTCCGCACTATTATCGCAAAAAACGGCAAAAAATATAACGTTTGTTGTATGGGAGCCCCCCTCAATTTATTTTATTTTAATTTAATAATTATTAGTTTTTGAAGTGAATATACAACTAAATATTCTGTGAATATTTCAAACGTCTACCTGTTGCCGTTATTAATATCGAGCAAAAAACGGCAAAAAAATCACGTTTGTTGTATCGGAGCCCCACTTAAATATTAATTTTATTCTGTTTTTAGTATTTGTTGTTATAGCGGCAATAGAAATACATCATCTGTGAAAATTTCAACTGTCTAGCTATCACGGTTCATGAGATACAGCCTGGTGACAGACGGACAGACAGACAGAAAGACAGACAGACGGATCGCGGAGTCTTAGTAATAGGGTCCCGTTTTTACCCTTTGGGTACGGAACCCTAAAAACCAGCCAAGTGCGAGTCGGACTCGCGCACTTAGGGTTCCGTACCGTTATCGCAAAAAACGGCCAAAATAACACGTTTGTTGTATGGGAGCCCCTCTAACCTCTAAAATATTTATTTTATTCTGTTTTTAGTATTTGTTGTTATAGCGGCAACAGAAATACATCATCTGTGAAAATTTCAACTGTCTAGCTATCACGGTCATGAGATACAGCCTGGTGACAGACGGACAGACAGACAGACAGACAGACGGATCGCGGAGTCTCAGTAATAGGGTCCCGTTTTTACCCTTCGGGTACGGAACCCTAAAAACGACTAAATGTATATTTTCAAAATAAAATTATTTGCATTGTTGAATTACTAATCTATCTCTGTATGGAGGCCGTTTTGCACATTTTCTCCTTCTTATGGTATTTATATCCGCCCAAAAATGCGTTAAAATTAGTGTCGAAATGTGGAACTTTCGACGCTCATAACTTTCAAATATTATTACTTTTTACTTTTTGTTTCCATACAGGGCTAGATAATGATGAGACAAATTGATATAATTTTTTATTTTGAACGTACATCGTCAAACAGTGGAGTAATCAACAGACTACGTTTGTATGGAAGAATGATCGACTAGTGTAACCTTAAGAATTGATTTGAACTTTTTACAGGGACTCAACGAATTGAATTTCGCTACAAAGAACAGTTCACCACCCGTGTTGGTTAAGGTTGTAGGAGTAAAGGTAGCAACGTTCCCTCAATAATAAATGACGTACAATACATTGTTTACCATTTTGCTGTTGAATGATACTGGTGGTGGAGAAGGACGATGGTAAAAGACCGCGCGGATGTTCACCTACTCGCTGATGTAATTGCCCCAATATTTGCAAAATTTTTGAAATGCAATACTTACTGGTATTGAAATAAAGTTAATTTTGTAATAGAGTTTTGGAGTAAATATTTGTACAAATACGCCTAGTACGCACAAAACGTTTTGGGGACACTTTTATTATGCGTACAGCTAAAGAGTGGAATTCCCTGCCGGAATCTGTGTTTCCCGATAGCTACAATCTAGGGGTCTTTAAGTCAAGAGTGAATAGGTTTCTTCTAGGCAAGCGTGCTCTATCGTCGACCACATCATCGCTTACCATCAGGTGAGATAGTGGTCAAGCGCAAGACTATAGATAATAAAAAAAAAAAAAAAAAAAAGGACCGACATTAGATCTAAGTATATGTCTATGCGACAGACAAATAGTTTCAACCTCAGTAAACATTTAATTTACAGGGAATTAAACAATGTCACAGATAATATAAGACTAGCTGTATGCTAGTCTTATATTATCTGTGACATTGTTTGCTGGATGCCGCATCCCATACAAAGAAACCGTGCCGACGTAACTAGCATTTTTCATCTGATTATACCGATTATTTATTGTAAATCGATCGCATTCGGTTCCGTTCCACGGCGATAGATAGATCACCATCTATATCCGTGGAACGGAACAAATAATCTGTATAATCAGTATAGTACGTCGGGACAGTTTCTTTGTATGGGATGAGACACCACTAACAATGTCAAGCATAGTGATTTAGTAAGTTCCATAAACACTAATCAATCCTTTCCCTTTACAAATAGACAAAACATTCAATGCACTTATTTCATTCCTCGATCTCCTCAAGAATAGCACCCGATACATTACATGCTCAAGCTCAAAGCATTATATTTTCAAGGGGACATATTTAATTGTTAGGAATTAATCGTTTTGTCGGTGTGCCACAGTTATTAGGAGTTAAAGTGCCCTTTCTAATACTGCATTTATCTTCGTGAATATACATCAGGTATATGGAATGAGGCAGCTACTTTGCTACTGCATAAAATAAATAACACAACATGGAAGCCTTGCCTTGGAATCCAAACTGTATTTATTTTTGCCTGTTTTATCTGCAAAATCTGAATTTTGTTTTTAAAGTAAGCTTTTTTTTCACAAAAACTAAACCGACTACCAAGGCAAAACACTAAAAAAGTTAATTTTAAAATCAAAAACCCGCCTGCATAAGAAGCGATCTATAAAGCTGCAATCAAGAAGAAAAATCATGCTGTGCAGTCGGAGGATCAAGGGGTCAGCCAGTTTGCGAATATGTATCGCTAAGAAGCGATACATATTCGCAAACTGGCTGACCTAAAAAGTTAATTTTTAAAATGAAAAACCCGCCTGCATAAGAATGCAGGCGGGTTTTTCATTTTAAAAATTAACTTTTTTACTTACAACTTTTTAGTTATAATTTTTTTTTCGAATGTCTTTTAAACAAATAAGTGATTTATGTTTTTGTAATCTCCTATAAAAACCCTTCATTTTGATAGGGTTTGGAAGAAAGAAAAATTGTAACACCCACAACATGGCGCCCAAAATGCGCCATGTTCCTTTTTTTAACGGCACTTACCTCCTTTTTTTAGAAGCCGGTAAAAAAGAAAATAAGATTTTAATAAATTTTTGCCATTACTAGTTATACATATCTACATACACTTACGAAATTTGGCAAACATATGTAAATATTGTGCTGTACCAACAATATTACATACATCATCATCATCTACCTAGCCTTTTCCCAACTATATTGGGGTCGGCTTCCAGTCTTACCGGATTCAGCTAAGTACCAGTGTTTTACATGGAGCGACTGCCTATCTGACCTCCACAACCCAGTAACTGGGTAAACACGGTACCCCTTGACAAGACTGGTGTCAGATCTCAAGCTTCTGACTACCCGTAACGACTGTCAAAGATCTTCAAATAACAGCCGGGACCAACGGCTTAACGTGCTTTCCGAGGCACGGAGGAAACTCGGTATGTTGAAATGGTCACCCATCCACGGACCGACCTCGTCAAGCGTTGCTTAACCTTGATGATCGACCCGTGTGGCTGTTATTATTTAGCCACGAGCTCCTCCCAATATTACATACATACGTGTCGAATTGATAACCTTTTTTTTTTTTTAGAAGCCGGTAAAAAGAAAATACGATTTTCATAAATTTTTGCCAGTACCTAGTTATCCTAAAAAGGTTTTATTAAGTATTCATATACCATTTCACTAGCCTACTATTTAAGGGCTGAACAGCCTTCAAAAATCAAATATACAACGAAAATTTACAAGCTCTAAGCATTTTATTTTCTAAGCGACACATTTAATTGTTAGGAATTCATCGTTGTGTCAGTGTGCCACAGTTATTAAGAGTTGAAAGTGCTCTTTCTAATACTTCATTTATCTTCGGATTTAACTTCAGCTACTGATGAGGAATATAAGTTGAGTTTGTGATTTGTGAACCTAGAGAAATATGTATTGGCTGTAACACTGTAATGTTGCGAGTTTGGGTGAACATTAGACCTGATTTAGTAGTTTTAACTAGCCAAAAATATACTTGCATTAATGCATCTCATGTGTTCGTTCTTCGTTTTCTGTGACTGAAGATACCTGCAGCCTAATTGCGTAAGTGAATTCGACAAGGCAAACAGTTTGACCCCATGAAAGAGTATGAGAAATAGCAAAAAAAGAGTATCCTCCCCAAATAAAGCGTCCAAAAATGTTTGGCCTTAATTATTTAAAAATAATTCGTTATATTATTTCATGTGGTCTTGCCTGGCCGAATTCCTGGTATTTTAAATCATCTGAAACTACGAATCTTTGTAAAAAAAATCTCGATTTTTTTGACGCCCTATGACCCCTGCCCTTTTATACGCGTTCGTAGTTTTATTTTAAGTGTATTTATAGGTAGTTATTGTTAATTAAGTATTTTATATTATGTAAATTTTAGATTATATCTGAAACTACCTACTCAAAAATATTTGTAACCACGTTTAACTCTGCGAATCACACAGTAAATATAAATCTTCAGTTAAGTACTTTTTTTATGTTCGCATAAGTAATTTTGCAAAATCCAGGGAACAACATTTTTTCACTTTTCAAGTATTGGCTCAGTAAACTTCTGTTAAATTATCTCAAGGTAGTATGTCATTCATGATTGTTTATAAATATCCCACCGCCAAAACCCAAAGCGGCAAAAATCTACAAAAAATTAAGTACCATACAACCCCTTAAACACTTCCCATACTTAGTTTTTTCCCTTAAGATTATGACTTGAATAATAGCAATTTTATTTTTAATACACAGAGGCTAACCGACTTGAGATCTTTATAAACGACACCACACTTCTTACAGTGATAAATAAGCCAAAGAAAAATCAACCCTAAAATAATGACGATAGGGTATTTTTGACCCGGGTGGGATATTTTCACAGGGAAATAAAAAGGATTATTGTTAATGGCGTGAAGCTTAAAGCGTTTGGATTCGTTTACACGTGTTTATAGTTTTGTATTTACGGAAGTCTATATCTGTTGGTATGTGGCTTCGCAGACAGCGGTGTGGATTGCACCCGTTACGTTACGCATTGTCAAATTGAAATGAAAATAGAACAAAGAAAATTAATATAAATGCCGCAGCTTGTCTGTCTATCTATTTGGTACGTTGCCGTGCTAAAAATATTCGTATTTTTTTGACTTTTGTAAAAAACTAGGAAAATTAATAGTAAATTCTTTTAGAGAATTTTTCATTCTTCAAATTAATAAGGTAAACTCAGCGTTGACAAGTTAATCAGAATTAACGCAAATATTGAGTTTTGGCGGGAACGTGATGGCGTCTATGTTGCTTCTCTGTTTTATTTTCCTATAATTGTGTTAAATTGAATATTAATAGTGTAAAAATGGTAGCTTTTTATTGTAATAATATTAGTGAACGTGCACGAGTGTGGGCAAGTAAAACACAGCGGTAGAACAAGAGTTTGTACATGGTGTCGACAAAACTCCGTAGAAGCTTCCAATAAAGTTACCGCCATTTTATTGAAGCCTAACTTGAATGACTAAAATCTGAAGAAACTAGAACTTATATTCTAAACTTGACACTGGCTAAATGCACAGACCATGCGAAGCCAAAATATAAAAAAAAAAACGCAAATATTGGATTGGATAATTGTGAGTCTGGTTAATTCTTTCAAAAAATTGTTTATCCATCAAATGTTTTTTTGTAGATTATGGCCTGGTTACTAAGACCTTCAAGCCAAGTCTCCTTCAAATTTATGATTACAACTCAGTGTTGTCAAGTAAGTCAGACTGAAGTGGAATGAAGATTTGGATAAACGCTAATGTTATAAATTCTGGGGAACTTATCGCAATTTATTATTATTTTAAGCCTGTATTGTCCCACTGCAGGGCAAACGCCTCCCTTTCCTCTATCCATTTCTTCCGGTTTTAGGTAAGTATAGACCAGTCCTTTCTGTAGGTGTCAAGCTCGTCCCGCCATCTTCGCCTGGGTCTGTCGCGATGTCGCCGTACATTTTCTGGGACCTACAAAGTTTTTTTTTTCTTTTTTCGTCACTCAAAAAGCAGCCATGCTGAAATGGGATTGGGCCGGCCACGTTTGCCGCATGTCGAACGAGTCATGGACTAAAGCTTCCATTTCTCGCAAAAAAAAAAAAAATTGCGCAGTAGTAGCGTCACAGTTATTACTGGCAACTCATTTCTGAGAACTGGAGTACAAGGTACCCTAATGTTTAGTTAAAAAAAGGTCGTCATCAAAAAATATGCACAGTAGTAGGCAATTGTCATTACTGGCCACACATTTCTTAGAACTGTAGCACTAGGTACAAGATATCTTAATCTTCATGTATAAAAAGTTTAAGTATATCTCTTTCAAGATTACTTGCGAACATTGCCCCTTGCAGATCGTCCAATCCTGGGGTCATATAATCTTAACTATAATCACTGCCTGTCAGGCAAATTGCTTCATCGCAGATGGTACTGTCAATTTTAATGTTGCCACTACGCGTCTTGTTATATTAACGCTTTAGCATGTTCTTTTGTTCATTTTATTTCTTGTTTTACTGATTGTCTTTATGTTCGTGATGTCATTTACTTGTTAAGTTTAATGCAACTTGGTTTTAGTTCTCTCGTAGGTTTTGTTTAAAGGACTACGGGATTATTCAGGAAAGATTAACAACAGAATCATCAATTTGTTTTCTTATGCTTTGCTTCTGAAGTCTTTGATAACAGTCAGTTGCTTTACTTAAAGCAACACAAAATTTAAATATCTCTTTTTTAAATATGACATCAAGTCTTAATTTGACGTCAGTCTTATCTAAGCTTTCACGACTCTTCACTGTTGCTTCAATCAAGAAGGACATACTTGGTAGTTCTTATTATAAGGCTGATGTAACACCCTTCCATAGTTTCATTCGGCAGTGACTCTTAAGGGTACACTAGTCGACGGCACGAACTATTTTGTGCGCGGGGTTAAAATGCATTTTATATCAACCGACAACACGTGCGGAAGAGATAGATGCTGTGATGAGCAGTAGGAAGCTAGTTCGCGTACGAATACACACTTTTGCAAATTTGTAGCGAAATGGATAATGATTTAGGACGAAACCGAGCGCGCGAAATTTTATAAACAGACCTTTGGCAGTCTAGATATCATGAAAAAACTACTGAATTTATCTGTTCGAAATAAAATTATTTGCATTGTTGAACTACTAATCTATCCCTGTGTGGAGGCCGTTTTGCAACTTTCCGTCTTCTTATGATATTAATTTGCACCCAAAAATGCGTTAAAATTAGTGTCGAAATGTGGAACTTTCGACGCTCATAATTTTCAAATATTTTCTTTTTTTACTTTTTTGCTTCCATACAGGGCTAGATAATGATAAGACAAATTGATATCACTTTTTATTTTAAACGTACATCGTCGAACAGTGGAATAATCCCTAGACTACGTTTGTATGGAAGAATTTTCGACTAGTGTAACCTTAAGTTATCGTAACAAAGAAACCAACAAGTGTTCCAAACCAGTTCCACTAGTTCACTGTAGGCCTTTTTTTATAAAACATTATCTAGGCATGCTCCTGATTACTGGTTTTACCTTTATGGAGCATGCAGAGCTTTGAAAGGTATCGACCGTTAGTGGTTCCGCTTGTTACCGCGTGCTTCTGTAATAAATATGGGCACAGAATAAATATGATATGAGACCTTTTAATCTTCATTTAAATTATTAGTGGATAGTCAATCAGTACTAGGATCAATACAGTATCATCATCAACTTTCTTTTTTTTTCTTCTTTCTGTAAAAGTTTAAAGTTGGATTCCACTAAATGAAATGCTGTCGTTTATCCCTAAAAATGATCATAAAAAACTGCATTCAACAAAATCTTATGCTTTACTTACAATTTCGACATTTAGTTTCTCCTAAATCATACATTGCAAGATCATGTTTTGCAGCGAATTTTTCGCCACTCTTCAAACACTACTAATCCATTTGGCTAACACCATTACTTCTGTCCCCTATACCTTCACCAAAATCGCTTCTTCAAACCGATCCTGTATCGCTGTCTTCAAAGCCTCTCAAGGAGCTGATCCGAATCGAAGTCAGCGTAAATAAACAGTAGCTGTCTCGCGGTTAATTCGGGGTCGTCAAGTGATTTGTATCCGAGTTATCCGAGTTCTCGAGTGCATTCGTTTACGTCAACGTGTGGTTTTAAGTGAACAGGCAGACAGTCGTGTTTCGTGTTCGGTGGTATTTATTTTAAAACTATTTCGTTTGTGTTTACAAGATGGTTCGGATTTTCTTGGTTCGGGTATTTTTGACAGTCAATTTGGGTTTGGTTGTTTTTGTTAGAGGTGAAAGGGACTGTTAGGTAAAATAAATATTTTGAGTTTAGAGAAAGTGGTAAATAATAAATGTTTAGAGTGAGTAGAAACATTGAGTATTCTTCATGCTACATTTAGAATATGAAGTCAGATAGGGTACGATAAAATAAGATTGACGCTTCCTGCTGCCGACTCATTTTTAGCTTGCAATCTTACAATATGAAAACGGTTCAGTATACCCAAATTAATTGGTATACTCAACTGTTGACAAAATAATTATATTCTACCCTGGACAAACAATTATTCATCCCGTATTCTGAGCCCTCCTTGTTTACACAAATTCAGCATAAACATTATAATCCGCTGTGTTTTCAAAATTATAAATACAAAGTCTCATACAGATTTATTATTAGAAAATTATGCATATTTTACAGTCTACTTGGGATTTGAGTGACATAAAATGTGACCCAATGAATGGGTTATGACATTTGTGACCCCTGTGTACAGAGAATAACACTTTTTAATCCTTTGTTTTTGTAAAAATCTTGTTGATAATTTATGAAAGTATTAATTTGGACTGGATTTCAGTTTTACAATTACAACATTCTAGAGTACCTACTTTTATTTCTTTTCATGCTCCTGTTAAGTTCTAGGTTAAATACTGTTTAAGGCCGTGCCCTGACCAAAAAATCAGCATGAGATATGAGCATTCCTATTGGCCTAGCGGCACCGGTGGCGCATGAATTACGGTAGCGAATACGCCCAGATTTTAGAATAAAATCTTTATAAAATCGAATATTGGTCTTTTGAAAATAATAAAACTTACAAAATGTTCGTTATAAAATTGTCTATCCATTAGTGTTAGTATAAAAAATAATTAATGAATACTTTACGAGGAGATGCATGCTATCAATAATTATTTCAAATTTTTATGGTTTTGTTGGAAGGAGATTAGTGACACATATACATCTTTAAAAAAAAAAGTGTACTACAATTTTAGAATCAACATTATGTAGAAATTTAATGTATTTTTATTAATTGATATTTCTTTTTAAATAAAGAGTAGATAGCTCTTAAAAACTGCACAAAATTCGACTAGCGCGGCGTTTTGCTCGGGGACGCGCCTTAAGGCCGTACCCTAACAAAAAAAACAGCATGAGATATGAGCATTCCTATTGGCCTAGCGGCATTGGTGGCGCATTAATTTTAGTGAATACGCCCAGATTTCAGAATAAAATCTTTATAAAATCGAATATTGGTCTTTTGAAAAAAATAAAACTTACAAAATGTTCGTTATCAAATTGTCTATCCATTAGTGTTAATTATAAACAATAATTAATGAACACTTTACGAGAAAATGCATGCTATCAATAATTATTTCTCATTTTTATGGTTTTGTTGGAAGGAGATTAGTGAAACAAATACTCTTAAAAAGTGTACTACAATTTTAGAATCAACATTATGTAGAAATTTAATATATTTTTATTAATTGATATTTCTTTTTAAATAAAGAGTAGAGAGCTCTTAAAAACTGCACAAAACGACTAGCGCGGCGTTTTGCTCGGGGAGGCGCCTTAAATTGAAACCTAAAAACCAACGACAAAAACCAAACACTCAAAATCATAACATTCACCGCAGGCGTTCAAACAGTCAATTGGCACTCATTCTTTCCCCGTAATTTGCCGGGCGGGTCGATGCGACCGCACAGCTCCGGGCAGAGGGTTAAAATGTTTTCCATGTTCCGCCCGTCACAGTTGTCACCTGACCGTCAACGAGCCACGTTTAACATAAACTATTGCCGATTTTGTGGCGGTCAGCCGCTTTCCGAGCCTCTTAGAAGAGGTAATAGATCCATTGTAGTGTTTATATCCAAAGGAGTCGTTTGTGTGAGTCTGTATTGGTAGAAGGGCTATTTTGTATCGGATTGTGAGTCTGAGGTGTTTAATATTATGTTTGGCTGTGAAGGGATATTCATGCGGTTGTTTTCAGGTTCTAGCAGTGCTTGGTTTTTGTTGTGATAATGTCTATTCTGGCCGTTCGTTACACTTTATTGTCTCAGTGTAGGTACCTATGTAAAGGGTAAAAACGGGACCCTATTACTAAGACTCCACGGTCTGTCTGTCTGTCTGTCACCAGGCTGTACCTCATGAACCGTGATAGCTAGACAGTTGAAATTTTCACAGATGATGTATTTCTGTTGCCGCTATAACAAC
This sequence comes from Orthosia incerta, assembly GCA_948252205.1. Classification (NCBI taxonomy): domain Eukaryota; kingdom Metazoa; phylum Arthropoda; class Insecta; order Lepidoptera; family Noctuidae; genus Orthosia; species Orthosia incerta. The sequence continues at coordinate 27,393,953 of OX411746.1, forward strand.
AAATACCAAAAACAGAATAAAATAAATATTTAAGTGGGCCTCCCATACAACAAACGTGATTTTTTTGCAGTTTTTTTGCGATAATGGTACGGAACCCTTCGTGCGCGAGTCCGACTCGCACTGGCCGGTTTTTTTTATTGTGAGAGCATTAAACCATAAATTACTAGATACATTACCTACTTACCGATGCATCATTAATTTATCGCTTAAATTGACACTAGCACCTCATTTTGAAATCATTGCTCACTAAACGCAAACCACTCGAAAATTATTGGCATTTTCTGTAGATGGGCTCTCATATCAACAGATAATTTATTAGTACTTAATCAAAACTGCGATTGGAGAAGATTTGGAGGAACAGAGGAATCAGCAAGAGTACCAAAGTTAAGCTAATGCGGACTCTGATCTTCTCTATATTTCTGTATGCTTCTGAAACCTGGACACTGAAATCACGCATTCGTAACAGAATTGATGCGTTCGAAATGTGGTGCTGGCGCAAAATGTTAGGCATTCCCTGGACGGCGCGCCGCACAAACGCGTCAATTCTGAACGAACTGAAAGTTAAATCTCGCCTATCGACCATCTGCATGAAACGACTCCTACAGTACTTCGGACACGTGGCCAGGAGGGAGCCTGGTAGCTTGGAAAAGCTTATTGTGGCTGGTAACGTGAAAGGAAAAAGGGGGCGTGGAAGATCACCAACCCGATGGACAGATGTGGTCAAAGATGTCTGTGGGGGGAATTTTCAGCCATCTGTCCGCATGGCCGAAAACCGCTCAGCATGGAGAGCGTTGGTGGAGAAGGCAACGACCTCATGTGGCCGCGACCCTCAGTCATGAGGAAACGAAAAAGAAGAGAATCAAAACTAATTTACAACCAGACTATGCACTAAAATCAATTGAAGTAGTTTAGGTACTTAACATTTCCAGTAAAACTCGAACCCACCAACACTTCAGTTTACGCAGTATTGCCATGTTTAAAGCCAATATTTTATACCTGTACCGCTGGCAACACCCACGTAGGTACTTGCATTTTAGAACAGTTTTGAATCGCTTATACGACACACCTTGGTACTCTACACAAATACATTATTTTATTATGGTAATCTAATATATCTAGTGTTCGTTGCTTTGAGCTTGGGAGTCATTGCGCAGTTTATTTACTGGGTTTAGGTTAGGCCTTCGATAGTATTATCCTAGATAATATTAAACAAGTGTTATTTAAAAGCCAGTTTGGTCCTTTTTCTCTTGTATCGGCATAATTTACACGGTTTATCTACAATGTCAGTAGCAAACTTGACTGCTCAGAGTAAACCGGACGTACTTAAGTATCATTATAGAGGTTTTTTAGTGCATACCAAATTAAAAGTGACTTGATATATCTACTGGTTTATTTGTTACCCGTTTTAACCCAACTACATAGCTTCTGTCTGCGACTTCTTTCACTTGTACGTCAAATATAGCTTTTATTATATCCTATGTCATTCGGTAAGAGAGTAGCTTATCAGCAGTAAAGGATTTTTTTGAAATCGGTAGAGTACTTCCCGAGATTACCTCTTTCAAACAAACAATAATTTTCACATCACACACATCATCAGCCTATTAATGTTCCCACTGCTGGGACACAGACCTCCTCTCTGTGAGAGGGGATGGGCCGTAATCCACCACGCAGGCCCAGTGCGGGTTGGTGCAATAATTTTACCTCTTCATAATATTAAGTTAGACTTCTGCGTATAAAGTTGTGCTAAGCAAGCAGAATAAAGATATTTTCCTAGCTGATCTTGTGAAAGCTGCCTTTCAGGGAAATACCATAACTTATAGATGAAGTTTCCTAGATTTTGCTACACAATACGATACTGCAACAGTTCTGCGGACGAAACCCGTAGCAAACAGAAATTAAATCTGATGAACTTTGTATTAAGTGCTAAGCAGAATTAGCAGATACCATTCTTGTAAAACCTGTAATTCGTAGAAATAGTGGTATTACTGCGAACGAACGAAGAAATCTAACTAGAATTTGCTACGTAACACGATACAGCAACAGGACAGGGAATGAAACACTTAATAAATAGAAATTTATTTAGATGAAACACGTATTAAGAGTACATAGCAAGCGGGATAAGCAGATATTATTCTTGTAAAAACTATCAGTCGTGGAAATACTGCTGTGAGTTGAGACAGCAGTAGGAACCTAGATTTTGCTACGTAACACGATACAGCAACAGAACAGAAAATGAAACACTTAATAAATAGAAATTTATTTAGATGAACTACGCAGGATAAGCAGATATTTTTCTTGTAAAAACTAACATTCGTGGAAATAACACAAATCACAGCAGTAGGAACCTAGATTTTACTACGTAACACGATACAACAACAGAACAGAAAATGAGGCACCTAATAAATAGAAATATATTTAGATGAACTACGTATTAAAAGTTCATAGTAAGCAGGATAAGCAGATATTATTCTTGTAAAAACTAACATTCGTGGAAATACCACAACTCACAGCAGTGGGAACCTAGATTTTGCTACGTAACACGATATCAAAAGTTCTGTAGTAGAACTGCGAATGAAACAAGTAATAAACAGAAATTAACTTGGATGAATGCAGTCATAAATCGGTGAGATACGAGCTAGGATAGCTGTTTCGCTGGCTCGGTGATCCCGCGGTATAGTCTAGTTTATAACAGACACAATGATACGTAATGTCTATGTTAAAAGCAAGGTTGGTATTTGAGGGTTAAGCAGGCACAATTATCACGTAGGCTGCCCTAAAATTCGATTACATTAGCCTGAATATTCTAAAAATGTGGACCGAGCTAGCCACCTTGTTCTTTTATTTCATTTGTAATAGTGCCTACAATCTGTTTTTAATATATAATCAGAATTTTGCATTGTTCATGACTGTTTCAATTTGCTTTAGAAGCTATAAGGACATTTCTGGGCAAGCTAGTAGAGTTGTGTACTAAGAAGTACGACTCGCATCCACAACACTCCACCCGGCTCACACCAAGGTGACTTGTTAAGTTTACACTAGTCGAAAATTCTTCCATACACACGTAGTCTATGGATTATTCCACTGTTTGACAATGTACGTACAAAATAAAAAGTGATATCAATTTGTCTCATCATTATCTAGCCCTGTATGGAAACAAAAAAGTACAACAAGTAAATATTTGAAAGTTATGAAAAAAACGTCAAAAGTTCCACATTTCGACACTAATTTTAGCGCATTTTTGGGCGCGAATAAATACCATAAGAAGACGGAAAATTTAAAAACGGCCACCATACAGGCATAGATTAGTAGTTCAACAATGTAGTTAATTTTATTTTGAACAGATACGTTTAGTCGTTTTTTCATGATATTCAGACTCCCAAAGGTCTGTTTATAAAATTTCGCGCGCTCGGTTTCGTCCTAAATCATTATCCATTTCGCTACAAATTTGCAAAAGTGTGTATTCGTACGCGAACTAGCTTCCTACTGCTCATCACAGCATCTATATCTTCCGCACGTGTTGTCGGTTGATATAAAATGCATTTTAATCCCGCGCACAAAATAGTTCGTGCCGTTGACTAGTGTAACCTTAAGGAGGTTACTCCACCCGGCGCACACCAAGGTGACTTGTAAAGGAGATTTCCTAGCAATTGACTAGTAGGTATTAGCCACCGCAGGAGACGCCCTGGGCGTCGGGAGTCGCAATCCGATTCCCGGCCACCGTAGGCGCGGGCTTGCGGTCGGCGAGTAATGGGTCGCTCGCCGTCCGATAAGGACCAGGCCCGAGTGGAGGGTCCGCGAGGGCCAACGCCTGTCTGGGTCGCGGATAAATTTGAAAAAGAGTTACCGCAGCCCTAGCTCAAGCAATTGAAGGAACATGGTTGGGTTTTAGTCAGTAATAGTCTGACACGCCCTCCCGCCTCACACAGAGCGGGAGAAGTCATTGGATGATTTACAAAAAAAAAAAAAAGTTGTCGGAGAGCTTCTTGTGAAAGCCATCTCACGAATAAATACCACAACTTACAGTACTTGGTACCTGGAATTTGCATACTAAGGTGACTATTTACCGACTGAACTGTAAAGTTAATACTTTTTTCACATACTCATTTAGTTACTGTAAGACTGCTTTACGTCCGTCACGTCGGTCACAGGTTCAGTTGAAAACGAGCGTCGGGCACTAGTTGCCGTACATTTTGCTGAACTGGACCTATTTGGGGCAGCCGTGGGACACACAATGTTACTTTTATATTTTATTGTCGTTTAGTTTAAGTTCTTTTTTTATTTCTATGTTGTCTTGCGTCAAATAAATGTATTTTATTTCATTTTTCTTTTAACTACATTACCAGTTCTACACACAAACTATGAGAAATAGGCAAAACATTGAAAAGAGTCGATTTTATTTGATTGCATGTAGCAATCAAATTAAATCGACTCCTTTCAGTGTTTTCCACTTTTTCAGATGCTATTTCATTTCATTAAAATCGGGGCTGAGAAACCTCTCAGTGTTTTTCGCTATATACCCCATGTTTTCGGTTTTGGCTATCCACGCCCACTTGAAAAACACACCCTGAATAGTATTGCTAGTCTACCCTAACAAAGAAAATACAAAAACGCTGATGATACACGTAGCCACGTTCCAGATAGAAATAAAATGAGCATTCACATAAAACTGTACAATGAATCCGATCAATACCTATCTCATAAATAGTCCCTAGAATCCAATTCTGGACATAAGCATAGTGTACAGTCGAGGACTAAAATATGTAAACACCAAGACTACATATTCTATTAAAAGTTAGACAAAAAAACGATAATCGCACTAAAACCTCCGGGCGTATTCTATAGAAATTGACACGATCTCAATAGCAATTTTACTATCTACATTTTGATCCTAGGCTTTTTTTTTAAAGTCATTGAATAATACGAAAAGTACTAAAATCTACCGAATTTTAGGTCGCGCGGATGTGAAACGAGTGCGAGTTTTGTTCCCTCAAGGTCGTTGGCGACTGTCAGCGTCTTAAGAATGTCACTTTGTCATTGTCTTTGCCTTTTGTTGCAGAGTACGGCAAGGATCTTATGTTTTCGAAGACGATTGTGATTTCAATTAAAATTCAACAGTGTTTCTGAAATTAAATAACTCATTTAAAGGACGATAGACAAATCCTCTTGAAACATACTTAGTATACTTCAATATTTAAACCGATTCTCTTCGAAAAAATCGCTATTGAATTTTACAAATTGCACTCATTTTTCTGCCCTTGACTGTACACATGAATGGTCAAGAAATGCTTTACATTCTAGCTCGCTCGCCCGTCACGTTTCTGCAGCGAGCCGAAAATATTAATATTCGATGCTCAAGTAGGGTTGCTGCGATTTCAACTATTTATACCCGCTATGCTTAGTTTCAGAACCTAAGTGCTTTTTGACATGTCTAGTGTACGTATTCTTCTAGAAAATTTCTCGTTGCGACGTGGTTGGTGAATGTTAGTTGTTGCTCTAATCTAGGCTTCGCTGCCTTCCTAATCCCAGACTCTGCTCCTAAGTCTAAACCCCAGTTACACGTATGATCATTATCGAAATATTAAAGTGACTGTGAAACTGTGAGTAAGTCTCTAGATATGATTAACTGAAGAGATCAATAAAAAATTGTCTTTTCTTCCGGAACCAAAAAGTACATACATACTGAGGTCTAAAAGTTCGAAGGATGGAAAATATTTCGCGAACTTATTAACTTACTTACCCTCCCTCGTAACTACTCACAGACCACCATTAATATCATCATCTGGCTAGCCTTTTCCCAAATATATTGGGGTCGGCTTCCAGTCTTACCCGATTCAGCTAAGTACCAGTGTTTTACATGGAGCGACTGCCTATCTGACCTCCACAACCCAGTAACTGGGTAGCACGGTACCCCTTGGCAAGACTGGTGTCAGATCTCAAGCTTCTGACTACCTGTAACGACTGTCAAAAATCTTCAAATAACAGCCGGGACCAACGACTTAACGTGCTCTCCGAGGCACGGAGGAAACTCGGTATGTTGAAATGGTCACCCATCCACGGACCGACCTCCATTCACATCACACATCATCAGCCTATTAATGTTTCCACTGCTGGGACACAGGCCTCCTCTCTGTGAGAGGGAATGAACCGTAATCCACCACGCGGGCCCAGTGCGGGTTGGTGGATGTCACATGTCTTCGAATTTTTGGTTCTGGGATATCAAAAAACGGTTCCCTTCACCGTTTTGAGAGCAGTGGTGATGAAATAATTTACACAAAGTAAAGCGCCTGTCTGGGCTCGAACCCACGACCTACAACTTGTAAGTCGCGGCTGATACCACTGGGCCACCACTGCTCTCACCGACCTCCATTAATAATATCTAACTAATTCAGCCTTTACAACAATCCTAGGTACTACTAGACTATAAGTTCTCGTCGTTTGCACCTCAACCCTATCATAATGCCAGTCGAATCCATACGTTAGCTGCAACAGGTTTGATGCAGAACATTTGCATTTATTTTCTTACGTCTCTTCCACCAGTAAGATTGTGTCAAGATTGCACCTTCAACGGCTTTCTTTTCTAGCTTTTTCTTGGGCTGACAAAGTAATATTTTACCGGCGATTGTAAATATTCCAAAACGTTTAGAATAGGGAAAATTACTGCCAATTGCTCCCGCCAGATGGCGCTTGACGGCTCAGAGTAAACAAAAACATAACAACATGGCGTCTACTACTGTTTGTGGTTACCGAACTATTTTATACTGTTTGTAAGATAACTTGTATTCAAAAACCAAATAATAATATTGGAGAAGTAGTTAGCTTGATTTTACTTTCACTATTAGTTTTTTAATTTGTATGCTTAGACTGCGAAATTTTGTCGCTCGACTTTGACAGTTTGTTTTTTTTTTAGGGATGGGTCCGATAAATCAAAACGTAACTTACCTATATCGGATATGTCTTAGATATCATATATCGATATCAAAATAACCGATATTACAAAAGCTGTATCTAATAAAAACCTTACTAGCGTGCGGGAACGAATAATACAAAACTTAAAACCGTAACAATGCGAAAACGTACGAACTACGAACAAAACGCAAACTTCACAAACGTTAGGAACCATATGCGTTACCTATCTTTTTAAGTATTATTTCGTGTTCGTTGTTAGTTTGCACATCTAAATAACATTTTAACTTTGCAAACTGTACTACTGATATCGATATCTGAAAACCGTTTTCGATATCGATATGAAAACACATACATAACCGTTTGCGCAAAAAACCGAAAACGCCCTTCTCTAGTTTGTTTACACAGACACCTGTGGCGCCATCTGAGCGCAGCTTTGCGGATAGTTCCCTATTGACAAAGTGACATTTCGGTGGTGCAATGTCAATCTATCTATCTATATATATAAAAGCGAAAGGACACTCACTCATCACTAAATATCGGAAATCGCTTGACGTATAAAAATGAAATTTGGCAGGGAGGTTCCTCAAGTAACGTGCGCACTAAAAAAGGGTTTTTGGAAATTCCACCCCTAAGGGGTAAAAAAGGGTTAAAAGTTTATATGAAATTTTTACAGTTTGTAAATTGGACACATGAAATTTTACATTTGCGCTCTTGATTGATAAAAATAATTCATGTATTTATTGGTTTTTGGAAAATCTACCACTAAGGGGTTGAAACTTTGTGAAATTTCTTCGGTTTGGAAGGTAAAACATCTGAAATTGTAGGTTAAGAAAACAATGTTTTTTTTATCGGAATTTCTACCCCTATGGGAGTAAAAAGGAGGTTGAAAGTTTGTGTGAAACTTCTACGCTTTTAAGTGTGACATGTGAAGTTAGAGATTTACGCTTTTGGTTGATAAAAAGAATTCAGGTATTTATTGGTTTTGGAAATTCTACTCCCAGGGAGGTGAAAAGGTGAAAGGCCTAAATTTGTTGGGCTTATATATTTGAAACTTGGCATAAATACTAAGCTAAGAAAATAGGTTTTCATTATTAGTTTTTCAAAACAACTCCAAGACGATTTAGGGTGTGTTAATGATTTTTGAAGAATTTTATTGCACAGGGCTTCTTTTTATGATGTAGGGGAGCACTAAGAAACACTAGAAATTCAACCTTTAAGAGGTCGAAACTAAAAAGTCATCTGTAGGATATAATTCGGATCACGCGAACGAAGTCGCGGGCGAAATGCTAGTCCCTTATATTCTGGGCTTTTCGACAATTACTATCGGTATATCTAGAGGTTCTTGTGGAGCTCGTGGCAAATTAATAACAGCCGCACGGGTCGATCATCAAGGTTAAGCAACGCTTGACGAGGTCGGTCAGTGGATGGGTGACCATTTCAACATACCGAGTTTCCTCCGTGCCTCGGAAAGCACGTTAAGCCGTTGGTCCCGGCTGTCATTTGAAGATCTTTGACAGTCGTTACAGGTAGTCAGAAGCTTGAGATCTGACACCAGTCTTGTCAAGGGGTACCGTGTTACCCAGTAACTGGGTTGTGGAGGTCAGATAGGCAGTCGCTCCATGTAAAACACTGGTACTTAGCTGAAACCGGTAAGACTGTAGGCCGACCCCAATAAAGTTGGGAAAAAGTCTAGGCAGATGATATCTAGAGGTTCTTGTGTACGCCCACATATTTGACGGTACATAATCACTCAACTTATTTCATAACATTAAATAACCCTGCCCGATAAGTCGTTACTGTAGGTACACAAAATCATCCTTCATAAATAACGAAATGCTATCAAAGTTTCCCTCGAAAATCAATTCATTCTTGATCTAACTATTGACTAAACGGTTTTAAACACCAATTACAAAACCCATAATTTGATGGTCGAACGAAAATCCATCACACGGTTTAGCTAGACTACCCTACGATTGAATACCTCTATTTATTTACGAGCATAGCAGGGTTAAGTATACGTTATGGAAAATTTATTCCACTGCGTTGGTGGTATTTGTTCGTTGAAAAATTAAACACATGGAGATTTGAATTGTTCGTAATTTAAAATTATGTTGTCGCGGCTGAGTTATGGCTGTGTAATAAATGGCCTTTGCCTGTTGATCGGGGGCAGAAAAAAGTTTAAATGTCGGGTCGGGATTTGCAAGCAGGTGCAATGTTTTTGGATCGCTTTGGCTGTTGTTTTATTAAATTGATGGCTTTTAGCGAAGGTTATATTTCGATAAAAACTTGCTCAAAGCGATAGTTATGTATGAGGGTTCCGGTTGCTCTTCTGTTCCATGTTTTGCATACAAACTTTAAAATAATTTCACATAGCCTAGCCAACTACATTACGACGGCTTTCAATCTAACTGGATGCAGCTACCATAACCACGGCCAACAAATAACACGCAAAATTAATTCACACAACAATGTTGCCAACAGAGAAATCATCTCCCAAATATTTGCACGTAAATCATGTTGAACAGTAAGAGTGGGTAGGTATAGCCTAAGTATCACTTACGACGACTAATGCGTGACGATTTTTTATGAGAACTGTGTGAATACATCAAGTGATCCCCTGGGTCTTAGCGAGAGGTGGCTAAAAAGGTTGTTACTAAAGAGGTCTACTCGATAAAGATATGTGTGAAATATGGCAACACTTTTTTTTGAGTTAGATGGCAACATTTGTTGTTATCATTGTTTTATGAATTTTGATGTCGGTGTAGAAAGGTGTGTTTATGATTAACATAAATGCTACTAACAATCGACTATTGTCCTTAACAATTAACGCATAAAAATTAACGACTTCCGACTTACAAATTCAAGTTCATACGCGAACGTTGTTTCCGTTTAAGAAAACAATTAAGTCATTCGAGTTCGTGTCCGTATTAGAAGAAAGATACAATTTCTAACATGTCTCTTTAGTATTATCTAATCTTCTTTGACACTAATACAATATCAGCAGGCCAGCCTAGCCCAGGGGGGTGACCATAAGCTCTTAGAGCGGTATCAATTTGATATCGAGTAAGTGACAGATGTATACAAGTCAGATACATCTGTCCCTTATTCGATCTCAAATTGATACCGCTCTAAGAGCTTATGGTCAAACCCCCAAGACTCTTTCCAATACCTATTGGAAATCACTATCCAGCCTGTGTACTGCAAAAAGCACCCAATTTTGTGACAGAAAAGCAACAGTAAAATTCCTTTTTAACACGCTTTTATTAGCTTGGTATGTATGTATCTATGTATCTATGTATCAATGTAACGGAATCTTTGAACGTGATTTTAACCCACTTCAAAACGTTGGATTGATTTGAAACTTTGCACACTTATCAAGGACCGATAACAATGCAATAATTTAAACAGTTTGTCCCATTATCCTTACCATTAAAGCGTGTTTTTTAGTTTTTAGAACTACAATTTATTCAAAATCATCTGTAGCGCGGTTGAGCTACAGATGATTTTGAAAAAGGAATGAGCAAATAATTTACACCGGCCAGTATTATTCTATCACACCTGCCAATATACGTTATAGTTTATAAACACTGGCATTATGGCAGAACGCCATAAACCAAACGGCCCCTGTATAAAAAAGAAAAAGAAAAATGGCGACCCACTTTCGCAAAGTCAGGTGGTCCGCAGCAGCCATCATTAATTTCCATTCAGTGCCGAATAGCCGGAATATATCGTGGCGGAATCGCTTCCAAGGTAAGAACACACTTAGTCTTGAGTACGGCACCGTTCTTTATTTTAAGTTGGCAATTGATTTTATACTGTAACTGTGTATGTATAGCATTCGCTTGGTTGAACGGTCTTGCTTAAGCTATGTGAAGCGTGCCAACTTGGTGTAGCCTTAAAATTGCTAGACGAACTTTTAAAAATTAAAGTGTATTTTATTTCTAATTCGCGGAATACTTTTTAAAGTTTTCTATTGGCTTCATAGAATAGTTTATTATAAAACATGAAACTTGAAAAGTAAAGGAAAGAAACTACTGTGAAATGATAGATGCTAAACATTTCAATAAATCAGAAAGCTTTGGAGGAAATTCCCAATCCATTGCTTCATATGTTTGAAAAATTCGTTCGCTGGACAATAAGCAACGTAAAGAACGCAGTGAATGTTGTTAGACTGTCACAATGAAAGACAATGTTTTTAAATATAAATAAACTGGCCAAGTGCGAGTCGGACTCGCGCACGAAGGGTGCCGTACCATTGTAGCAAAAATGCCAAAAAAATTACGTCTGTTGTATGGGAGCCCCATTTAAATATTTATTTTATTCTGTTTTTAGTATTTGTTGTTATAGCGGTAACAGAAATACATAATCTGTGAAAATGTCAACTGTCTATCTATCACGGTTCATGAGATACTGCCTGGTGATAGACAGACAGACAGACAGACGGATCGTGGAGTCTTAGTAATAGGGTCCCGTTTTTACCCTTTGGGTACGGAACCCTAAAAAATGGCGTATTACCAGCTTACACCGAAGTTTCTCTTCATTAATTCCGAGTACTTCATCTAAAAAAACACCCTAATAAAATATCAATAAAGTTATCTTCAAATTAAGACCTATCTTCCGTCCTTAATTGTAAGAGATCAACTCATCATCAAATTCAATTGTCAAAAAATATAAGCAATTAGTTAAGCAAAATAAATGTTTGGGCTGACCTTGTAGCCTTTGGAAAGTTTCCGAATTCTTCCCGCTAAAGGGCAAAGGGTGTGTGCCATTAATCATTGAAGACAGACAAGTTGTCGCCTTGTAAACGGATCTAATATCTTGAAAGTTGGTCTTTCTAGAGCTTATTACTGGTAGATATTGAGGCTGCTGGTTTGCTGGTGGTTTAGATGTATTTGTAAGAAGCGTGATAGCAGTGACCATCGAATCCGAGTATGGGTTTTCAGTAGGCGTGGCATTTAATGGTGCTCCCACACCGCTGTTCAAAAATGTTTACAAACATTTTCTAACACTACATTTACTGACAAATGTTAGGAAAATGTCTGTCTAGAAAAAGTTTACTAATGTTTGTAAACATTTTTGAACAGCGGTGTGGGAGCACCATAACAGAAAATTACGTTTAATTTAAGAATTATTAAGCAGTAAAGATATTATGATGATAAGCTCACTTTGACTACTCGTATTTCACCTGGCCTCCTTGCCAAGTTACAAACGTTTCGTATCGAATCTATTTCTACAATCGTTAACGCCTTCTATTCGTAAGGACTGACCACGTGACTTAACGTTCAGGAGGCCTTAGTGCGAGATTTATTCACGCTCAATCGCGTTGACGTAAACTACAATTTGTATTGAAACTGGATGGAAGCGCCGTCTGGTGACGGCAAGGCAAAACCTCTTTTTTTGTATACATTTTGATATAAGAGATTGTTTACGATATCACAAGTGAGTACGTTAAAACTCGCACTAAGCACAAGTATGTGTCATTTCCATACATTGTTTCGTTTTCTAATAGCGTTATCGATTGTAGATTGTCAACTTGGCTCCAGGTGCCCATGGTGAGAGTTAATGTAATCAACGATGGAGCAAGCTGTCTTAAAGTAATCTATTGTCTCTGCATTCAAAGATCCCGAGGATATAGCTATGATCCAGTGTCATTATGCCTTGCAAAGTCAGAATTTACCCAAAACCATGTGAACTATCACATCATCAGCCTATTAATGTTCCCACTGCTGGGACACAGGCCTCCTCTCTGTGAGAGGGAATGGGCCGTAATTCACCACGCGGGCCCAGTGCGGGTTGGTGGATGTCACATGTCTTCGAATTGTTGGTTCTAGGACATGCGGGTTTCCTCACGATGTTTTCCTTCACCGTTTTGAGAGCAGTGGTGATTAAATAATTTACACAAAGTAAAGCGCCTGCCTGGGCTCGAACCCACGACATACAACTTGTAAGTCGCGGCTGATACCACTGGGCCACCACTGCTCTACCTAACTATGTGTATGTGATAATTGTTAAACGCGAGCCCATAAATAATCTGCAAAAATGCAGCTATCTGTCCGAGCTTCCAAAATATAAAAATCTTCGTAGTAAACCAACACACTGCACATTGATTAAAGCAAATATTTAATGCTTGCTAAGGCTACTCCTTACATGATCCCCAATCACGAAAAACATAATAACAAAAGAAGACATCATTACCAATCTAACTAATGCTGTAACATAAATAAATTAAACGAAATGAAACAGTTCAGTCATTCAAGTCGTAAAGATGGTACAATATTAACGTTATTACTACTATGTTCACGAGCAAGCAACAAAATGTTGCGTCTTAAGGCTTGATTTAAACAAATTAAGCCCAGCGCGGTGAGTTTGGGGGCTTTTATTGGGTACGATCTATCGAATACTTACAGTGTTTTTCTGCCACATGATTTAGCTGCAATTCTTAACGTTTTTGTAATAATTGATATTTTACGGTATAAAAGCAATTAACTTTTCTTAATTTATGCGTTTTTACTTGTTATAACGTTCATCAGTTTCTGTGGAGTTTCCAAGGAATTCGAACTCCGAAGTAGAGCATTTTCATCTTTTGTCTGGTATGTCTGCCCGAGTTTACTGTTTGCTAAATATTTTAATTGGTATTACTACAATTTTCAACACAAAGTAGCTTTGCGGTGTGTCAGATTTGGTTGTTGAGGTGATTTATGTCGTTGCTACTGTTAGTCCTTGATCGATATTCAATGATATATTATTATTTTGTTTGAATTTTTTTATATTATTTTATTAGTACATTTTTGATGTTGACATTTTCTTGCAATAATCATACATGTCCTACGTATATTTGTTTAAATCCCATCATGTCCATAGCACAGAGTATCCTAGTTTGGATTCCTGAATATAGAAACAAAATTATACTTTGTGGGAGATAAAAAAAATTGTATTAATGGTAAAGTGTCTGATCTTATTGCAAATAGTCATAATTATACTGATTTTCCGCCTTATAAGGTCGCCGCTCGATTAGCAATGTCCACATATTATGCACTCTACATAAAAAAAGGATTGAAACCAACCGATACGAGCACGACCCGACACAATCGTTCACCATAAACAAGCCTAGCGAACCTCTTCATGAGAAATTAGCCAAGTTGCCGGGTGTCGGAGCAATTTCGTCGGCAAGCGGGCTTGTTGCGTGCTATATTGATGTAGCCTTATTATCTGCCATAGCCTTGTATGGAGGTATTGTCGGCTGGAACACTGATTTACCGCCGAACAAGGTTATAGCATAGACTTTTTCACGCTATTTTTTGGATAAAGAATTTTGGGGTGCTCCGTTTTGTGACACTTTTGGGGCATCATAAGTGATAAGTAGGTGGAGTGTTTTGTGGTCTGTGGCCGAAATATTTGTTGGAGGGTTATTATTTTGTTCATCTATCGTAAAATATCCTTTAGTTTTCTTGGATTTAAGATAGTAGATGCTATAGCAAATTTTTTTTGCATTGTTGCGGCCCTCGTCATTACTTCCAATTCCCATCACTAGGGCAATTAAGTTAATAGCACTTTATTAAATATTGTCAATTTATATAAAACGGCAGAACCATTCATTAGTATCTTGATATTGAATATCAACTTTTATATTACACGATTGATTGGACCACTGTGGCTCCAATTTGTTTCAATAATTTTGTTACAATTTTAATGATCTTCATTGAAAACGGATGATACGAGTATCGAACAAAATAATTGCTGCTCATTCACGTTATTTATTCGTTTCATCAAAATTTGAAAATTAAGAATTACTTTTTCATGGACTTGGAAAATACATCGCGATGGAAAATGAAAATGTTTTCGTTACAATGTTTGTTTCCATTGCCGAAATAACGCCTTGTTCTCGATAAAGATTCATGTGGGCAATATATTATATTCACTAGGAATAAATGACGTTATAAAAGCAGGGGATTACAAATACTGGGTTAGCAGAATTTTTAATGAGCCCAAACCCTCTGCATCAAGAAAGTGGAAATTAGATACCGTCAATGCACAATGTGGGTGTGAGACAATAACAATGCATCTCTGACCTGCTTTCTGAAGTAGTAGGAAAGTTCCCCCTTCGGGAAACATAGGCGTCACATCGAAATACATAAGCCATTAGAGAACAGCAGAGAATATAGAAAGAATAAAGTAGATAACAAAAAATTGCAGATATAACTGAAGTAGCAAAAACTCGCAGAACGGTTGCGTGTGTTCGAGTTTTAATCGAACACACAGCGAAAATGCATAATTGCATCAAGCAAGTATGCACATTCGCTCGGTTACCAAAATGTGGGCCAGTTCGCGTTTAGATCTCGTCAGAGACATCACGTACTCATAACCAAACCAATAACCATTTTTACCATACTTTTTACCAGTAATTTAGACATATAGTTTATAGTTTACCATAATTCACCATTTCGTGTATCTAAGTGTCATATAGTGTTTCAATATAGTTGTTTACCTTATAATACGAGACTTTAACGTTTACCATATTCTATAATTATAAGAAAGGTGTGTTAGGTCACCATAGCACCAAGCACTGCTTTCTACAGGATGGCCGATAGGGCCGAAAGGTTCTACAGTGGCGACCGCGTACCGGCAAAAGCAGCGTTGGTGGCCTCTCACTAGGTGGACAGGTGATCGTGTGCTTAGTGCGAGTTTCTTAACGTACTCACTCGTGATAACGTTAACGATCTCTTATGTCAAAATGTATACAAAAAAAAGAGGTTTCTCCTTACCGTCCCCAGACGGTGCTTATCCAATTTCAATACAAATTAACGTTTACGTTCAAATCAAATCAAATCAAATCAAAACATTTATTCGCATAGAATGTAGGTATTGTACAATTAAGTTGTTATAAAATATAGTGAGCCGGGTACATTCTGCCCGAGTTTAGGCATGCAAAATTCAACAATAATGTCATCATCAATAAGCTTATAGATAAAAATTATAAAATAGTGTAGATTAAGATACCAATAAATTATTCTAACAAGTCAAAAGTGTATTAAATAATGTCAATAATATTAAAATGTTGAGTTATCACACATAGGGTCATTTAAAAAATCACTTAACGAATAATAACATTTCTGTATCAAAAAAGCCTTGAGTTTATTCTTAAATTGTCGAAGGGTGTCACCCTTTATGCTATCCGGTAGTTTATTATATATTGTCGGGCCCATGCAGATAACACTTTTTCCAAGTAGTGCCGTTTTATAGCCACCGGTAATTAAGAGGTTTTTGTATTGACTTGTCACGGGACCTTTCTTGGTGTCCGAGACCTTAGCAAACAATTTATTATTTATTTTTACAAAAATTGCCATCTCCAAAATATACAACGATGGAAAAGTAAGTAGTTTTAAAGATTTAAACACAGGCTCACAACCATCTCTAGGTTTAAGATTACACATAGCTCTTACACAACGTTTTTGGGCTCTAAATATGTTATCTCTTAGATTGCAGTTACCCCAAAAAATTATTCCAAACCTTAAGACCGATGCGACCAAACCATGGTACGCTACCAAAACAGTATTTATGTCAACTTTTTTCGCCAGGTTAAAAAGAACATAAGCTGCAGTGCTTAACCTTTTGCACACCTCTTCTGCCTGCGGTTTCCAAGTCAATTGATCGTCTATATGAATGCCTAAAAATTTCGCGACTTTTGTTTGATTGATCACTTGTCCATTATACTGTACATTAACGTTAGGCGGAATTGTACGTTGGTGAAAATGCATCACGTTAGTCTTTAGTAAGTTAATTACTAGGTTGTTTTTATCAAGCCATTCAATAATATTTCCAAGGTTAATGTTGATATCATGTTCATAATTATTAATATTTGTACATTTTATCAGTGCTGTGCTGTCATCGGCAAATAGAACCATTGGATTTGGTATCTGACGGGGCAGATCATTTATATACAGCAAAAACAGCGGGGGACCCAACACACTACCTTGTGGTACACCAAATTTAACAATTTTGCCATCAGATTGATATTTTTGTTCACATTTTGATCTAAGACAAATTTTGGATATCTCCGTATACTGTGTGCGGTTACTGAGGTAGGATTTTAATAGATTCAGCACGTTTCCCCTTAGACCGTAGTTACTAAGCTTGTTCAATAAAATATCGTGATTGACACAGTCAAAAGCTTTAGTCATGTCTGTAAAAATGGCACAGATAGGTGTTTTATTATCTACGTTTATCATTACTTCGTGTAGGAAATCATATATTGCTGTATTAATGTTTTTATTTTTTCTAAAGCCTGCTTGTTCATTACATAGTATGTTGTATTTTTCCAGAAAGTTGCTAATTAATTCATATATAATCCTTTCTACAACTTTGGAAAACACAGGAATCAAAGCAATCGGTCTATAGTTAGCTATATCCTCTCTGCAATTTTTTTTGTGAATCGGTTTGACTATGACTGTTTTCAAACCGTCAGGAAATACACCAGTGCTGATAGCTAAGTTAATAATGTGGCTGATATGTACTATTATGTTATTTGATACAAATTTTATGACTTTCGTTGCTACTTCATCATATCCTACGCTGTTTTTATTTTTCAAAGATTTTATTACCCTGTGTATGTCTTGAGGTACAACTGGTCTCATGAACATTGTGTTAGGGTTTTCGTGTAAACCATTTGTTTCGAGTGATGTTTTAGGTGAGTCTATAATCTGATCAATGAAGTAGTTGTTGAATGCGTTTGCGATTTCCTTGGGGTTATTAATAATTGTATTATTTATTTTTATTTGAGAAATGGGATCATAAGTACATACCTTATTGTTGATAACTTGCCAGGATGCCTTTGATTTATTGAGTGAATTCTTAATAAAATTGTTATTTTGGGCCTTTTGAGTTAATTTTACAATTTTCCTAAATCGCCGTGAGTAATTTTTAAATTTATGTTTGTTTTCATTTGATGGCCTGAGTCTGTGGTCCCATAGAAGGTGACGCTGCTTCCTACTACATAATCGTATTCCCTTAGAAATCCACTTATTTTTTTTATATGGTTTTACTATAACTAATTTGACAGGAAAACAAAGCTTATATAACAAACCAAACTGCTGCATAAATATGTTATACGCTTCATTTGCATTTTGCGTCTCATAAATTTCAGCAAATGAAAGGCATTGTAGATAGCTATTGAATTTCGTTAAGTTTTCTAACGATAGGTCCCGTTTTTTTACATGCCATGAGTTTAGCCTATAGGCTTTGTTTACTTTAATCTCAAATATTTGTGCCGAGTGATCAGACAAGGCAAAGTCCATTACTTCACATTTACATTTATTCTTAGAATTATGAGCAAAATTATCCAGACAGCTGTTGCTAGATAGCCGAGTAGGTTGATCAAGTTCTAGTCTGAGGTTAAATCCCAACAGAAAATATTCAAAGTCTAAACTAATGTTATTTCTTTTTAACCTGTCTATATTAAAATCCCCGCAAACAACAATTTTTTTCTTAGTGTTGGTACATAATAATTTTAAAATTATTTCTAAGTTATCATAAAAAATATTTAAATTACTTGACTTAGGTGGTCTGTATATACATATAATTATCAATTTTTGTTCTACCAGTTCAATAGCACAACATTCGATTACACCGGTTATTGAATATTTTGTTGCATCTGCAAATCCTGTGCTTTGAAGAGACTTGTTTACCAGAATGCAGGCGCCTCCCCGTTTCTTTTCACGTCTTGCATAGCATGCGGCAAGCTTATAATTTGGTATTTTTAATAGGTGTTCTTGATTACGCATAATAAAGTGCTCGGTTATGCATATAACATCTATATTTCTTCGACTTAGTGTTAGTTCTTGTAGATGAATCATAAGTAAATCTGATTTGTTCAAAAGTCCGGCGATATTCTGATGTAGAATTCGTATGTTATTGTGTACGAAAAAAATCCATATTATTGGTGGTTAAATCTGTGTCACTGCAGTTAATCTGTAGTTGCTTAGATGTCTTATCGGTATCTGGTATATGAGGTATTTCTTGAGTATTATTTATGTGCTTGTTAATTGAGATGGCCAAATTATGACATATGTTTTTCATTAACGCATTACGTTAACGCGATTGAGCGTGAGTTAAAACTCGCACTAATGCCTCAGTGTGCTTAGTGCGAGTTTTTTAACGTACTCACTCGTGATAACGTAAACGATCTCTTATGTCAACATGTATACAAAAAAAGAGGTTTTGCCTTGCCGTCACCAGACGGCGCTTATCCAGTTTAAATACAAATTGGCGTTAACGTTAACGCGTTTGAGCGTGAGTAAAAACTCGCACTAAGGCCTCAGGTGATAGTTGCAGGATGCCGCTGGATGCGAGAAACACAGGACCGGTCGATGTGGGGACGCTTTCCCGAAGTGTTTCATGTCCAGCAGTAGAAATATTTTAGCTAAAATAATATATATTATAAAACTTTGCAAACTGATACAATATATAACATTTTTAGCGGACAATTTCAACAGAATACGCAAATAAAACCGATTGTATTCATACGAATGTCGGCTGTCGCAAAAAACAGCATCCTGTGTCGAGTGTCGCGATGATTCATTTATTATTGTAAAGGTTGTTACTGACCGCACCGTAACAACTCCATTTGTATGAGCGAGCGCTGAAGTACACAGGAATAGCATACACAATGAATCGCGAACCGGGTCAGATTTTCAAAATAATGTAGTTGCTCTTTTTGTGGTGTCGGTTTAAATTAAATTGGGCTGGGAGTAGTGTTAGTAGCGTCAGCTATATCTGGTGTCCAGAATAACATTAAATGGTGATTAATTTATAGTTTTGCTAATCCCAATGTTTTAGCTAGATTCACGTATTATGGGGTTGGTATAAATTCCTGTTGGAGAAAGTCATCGGTCAATATAGTTCTTAACAAACATTTACTGAATGCACACTTTTATAAGGTGTTATATACGTCTGAAATAATTGTACATTGATTCTGTATACCAAGGGACATGGAGTAGTAGTTTATGTATTTCAGCTTCATGTACAGTAGTGCAAGAAGCCACGTCCTCAAAAATTCCAGCAGGTGGTGATAGCAACTTTGGACCGGAGTCGATGGAGGCAGATTGTCCGCTTAAAGGGGTCCAGTGACCACGATCCTCAGTAATGAGGGACCGATTGTAGAAGAGTAGTGATGCATAACATCAAAAATATAAATTTATTTCGTTCTTAAGTTGCCAAAGGAAATAGTTATACATGGTTAAACATTCAATTTTAAAAGGTAAAGTTTTTATTTTATGATGTTATTGAATCGCAGTTTAGAGACAAACAGAGTCGATAATGAGATTTAGTATGTTGTATCTGGGTTCTATGATCTGTGGATTTAGTCATACCCTTACTAAAATATAACCTACCTACCTACTTTGATATGACCCTAATGACATTGCATTGTTCTTTTCATTTATTTGCAATAGAAATTAACATTCATTGCAGAAGAGTACTAAGAAAAAAAATACTACGAAATGACTGGCAATAAATAAAATAACTTTTACTATATCTATTATTTACAAGCATTTATTTAACATGCAATGTATGTATGTTTGTAAGTGTGTTTTAGTCAAATCTTGCAACTGAATTGTAAAGCAGTTATCCTCCACCGATTAAGATGAAATTTTGCATACACATTTAATTTGGATGACAATGTATGGTTAGCTAAGGGATGTCATTCTAAATCCAATATGGTGGACGGCCCAAGATGGCGGACTAGATATTTTTCATGTCATGATATGGGTATCACATGAAAGGGTTTGCTGAGTAGAATACGAAAAAAGATTGCTTAAAAAAAAATGAATAATTTTATTTACATTTAGCTTATTTTGCTACTGATATCGAAGGCCCAAGGGCTATGGACTGTCATTTCTAGATCTTCGCCAGTCGTTACGTTTAGTCAGAAATCAGAAAATCTGACCCAAGTCTTGTCAAGTATCTTGCTGCCCAGGGTCGTGTAGATCAGATAGTCAGTCACTCCATTTAAAATACTGGTAAAGTTCCCGCCGAACTTCTGGGCCGCCCTGCACCTGTAGCCAAGTTGACAATCTGCAATCGATAACGCTCACGGAGCACATAACGCTAGTTGAAAACGTATCAATGTATGGGAATGACACATCTGAACGTTAAGTCACGTGGCCAAACCATACAAATAGAAGGCACTAACGATTGTAGAAAGCGATTCGATACGAATCGTTTGTAACTTGGCTAGGCGGCTGAAGTTGGCTTTTCGATCCGCAAGACACGAAACGGTGCTGTTATTGTATGAGATTTACTACTGCGCAGCCATTGTAGCCAATTTTTGGGCGGCCAAGAAATTTGGTGAGAGCTGATAGAAACCTTACCCAATATATTCGGGAAAGATTCGACAGATGACAATTATAATTTAATAGTCACACAATAAAATGCACCCTTCTAACTGTGATGTGACCCTAACGACTTTGCATTGTTCTTTTCATTTATTCACAAATAACATTAACATTAATTGCCTTAGGGGTCTTTAAGTCACGAGTGAATAGGTTTCTTCTAGGCAAGCGTGATTCAACATCGACCACATCATGGCGTACCTTCAGGCGATATAGAGGTCAAGCGCGAGCCTATAGAAAATAAAAAAATCTGATGAAAAATACTACGAAATTAATGGCAATAAATAAAAGCACATTACAAAAAGTTAAATCTAGATTATGTCTACTGATAGCGAGTAGTAGTAGTGGTAGGGATGCCCTTTTCCGCACTTGTTATTTTGATGCAACACTGTGCCAACTCGCTGTCATTGATATTGACAGTTTTTTTTGGGTTGAAGTTGGTAACACTGGAAAATGTGTAATTTGATATCGCGAGACGTAACACGTTGGTCTTGATTTCATTTTGTTGAAATTGGTTTATAACCAACCAACCGTTGTTCGAAATAACGTTCGAGATCCGCGAGTGGTACTGGGAATCGCCCGTGCATTTGTTTCTGTATATATTTCGCGCACAGCAAAGTATTTTTGTCGGGAATGTGTCTAGATGGTCTGCCGGGAATACCGGTCCAGACCACGTCGGTTATCCCAAATTTATTACATATATTTCCCCCCCAATAACCCCCGACCGGACACGGGATTGAACGAGACCACCACGGGGACAAATGTAAGTTGTAGCTGTTAGTTGTGTATGCTTGTATAGTTCTAAGAGTATCACTTGCCAGCTATACGGGAATCGGTATCCCAAAAAACAAACCCCTAGTTACCGCTGCCGCGTACCGTTTCGCGGGTATAGACCTTGTAGGATCCAAAATCCGCAGCATTGCTCATGAGTGTGTTGCCTCTTGGCTTGTGATCCGCAGGCCTGTATTCAACATGTACCATTCCTACTGCGAAGTAACCCTTACGACAACATCGCATTGTTCATTTCATTTATTCGCTAATAACATTAACATTCATTGCAGTTGAACAGTATCTACTTCGAATAATGATTCAATCGTCTGGCAATAAATAAAAGTACATTTTAAAAGTCACTTTGAAATAAATTCTAGATTTTTTCTACTGATAGCGAAGGACTAAAGTCACATTACGTGACCAGGATAGCATCAGTTTAATGCATGATTAAATCCATTAAGAGGTTTATCAGATATAACCACTGCTTTGCTTAGTCAAGAAATATATTATAATTGAATTGGGTTCAACTTAGTTCTTAGTGTAGTGAGTAAAACATCACTGGCTAAGTAAAAATGGCAAATCGTCCGATAGATAGACATATATCCGTCTTTCTATATAGCGTACGAATTTATTGTAAACCGAAATTTTAAGGCGTTATATACGCCCCAATTTTAACGCAGTACTGGCCGTGTGCCCGCTCGATGCCAAAATATCAATATTGAACCTCGTTTTGACCAGTTTTGTTTGCAAAATATAATTTGTTTTACATATGCTATGTTAGCATAGTTATGAAGAAATTCCAGTCATCAATTTTTCTGTGTTAAATTATTTCTAAACATCCAAGTCATTTTGGAGGAGTATCCAAAAGTAGCGAAACACTAGCGTGTTGTTAACTATTTTTTTAAAACAAAACTATTTTTTATACAAAAAAAACCATGTGTTCAAAATAATAAACATGAAACAATTTTTTTTTTTTTCAATCCTTATAACCTAGCCGTTACTAAGGAGTATGCTTTAGAAAGCTACCGTTTTACGGCACTAAAGCGGATGTAGGCCCTTACCACAATATTGCTTATTCTATGGGTAGTGGGTGCATGGTTAGCCTTATCGCTGGCAGTAAACACTGTTCTGGTGCACTTAGAGCAGTTCAAAAATTATTTATTACAACAGACTGAAATCAGTGAGTAAGTGTGGTGATCATTGTTCTTTCATATTGTTATAACCTAAGCAGGGGCGTAGCTATCGCCGTATCTGCCGTATCAATTATACGGGGCCTTCGACGTGTGTAAGCAAAAGTTAAAACTGATAAAAAATTACCTAAGAATTTCGATGGGACATGAACGCCTATCAGACTTATCACTATTATCCATAAAGGCAGAAACTTTAGAAAATCTTAAGTCATCATCAGCTATAAATGATTTAAAAAATCAGTTTACCCAAAAAAAGGCAACGAGATTGTATATTTAATTTGAATTGTTTGTAAAAATTTTGGAAAAAGTGACAGATTGATAATTATGATAAATAAATGTTTCTTTTAATTTTATGCAAACATTTTTTTCTTTTGTGAGGAATCTTTACCCTTCATAATTTACCAAACTAATTTTTATACGGGGCCCCGCCAAGGCACGTTACGCCACTGAACATAAGAAGTGAAGAAAATGATGAAGCTGGAACAATATAGCAACTTTTTCATGAGGTGAAGAAAGTGAACGAGCTTACAGTCACATGGAATTGATGCTTCATAATCATTATCATTCGCAAACCTGATAAAGCTGTAACAATTTTTCTTCAACCTATTTTCCACAACAATGATTACAACAAACCACACCCACAAAATCACAACATTTAACAACACCATAATTCTAGCTAACTAGTATATTGTAAAGTACAGCAATATCGCTCGAATGGTGTTTACAAACGCGATCGTATGCTCCTTAACTGCAACGCGACCGTTTTAAAAAGACCTTTCAACTTTAGTTCGTGCAAACATTTGCGAGGTATATTTAATTTGGTCGGGTAAAGTTAATTACTTAATTTCGGTTAAGGGGCATTCCGCTTTTGATTTATTAGCATAATTCTGTAATTAAGTAAGCGTGACATCGGGCCCGTTGATCTAGATAGCGTGTGTCGTATGCAAATGTGAAAGGGTGCTTTAATGTTGTATTATCTTTTGAATTAGCTATTTCTCAATTAATCTGATGTGCGTTAAATGTACTTCCACTCGTTAATTTATTTAAACTTAATACTTGTGGAGAAAAATCTAGAGGAAAACACGCAGATTTTATTTTTCTGTAAAGGTTAAAGTATTTTCCTCATTTGAAGGGTACAGGCAAAAAACAGGGTATGTCATAATTAATAGATTTTGAGAAAAACGCAGTTAAAAATTTAGAAGTATGTTATTTTTACCCTCCGTCTTTACCGGTACGTTTTTTTTTTTTTATCTGGCATAGGCTCGCGCTTGACCACTATCTCACCTGATGGTAAGCGATGATGTGGTCGATGATGGAGCACGCTTGCCTAGAAGTAACCTATTCACTCTTGACTTAAAGACTCCTAGATTGTAGCTATCGGGAAACACAGACTCTGGCAGGGAATTCCACTCCTTAGCTGTACGCATAATAAAAGTATTCTCAAAACGTTTAGTGCGTATGGTTGGGATGTCCACCATGTACCGATGGCGAATCGCCGTACATCTGGTAGTCCGATGATGAAACGGGCTATGAAACGTCATGGACATTCCCGGTTCTTTTCGTTTCGGCCATAAACAAAAACGTATTTTTTGCGCCTTACGTTTATTTTAAAAAAAGTTAATGATTGAGAATAAAACTACCATAGATAAAGATTTGCTTGCTAATATAAAATAGCCTGTACCCTTCATTTTTAGGTGATGAATCTGAAATCCATCCTCTTCCAGTTCCACACACATTTCCTTTATTCGGTACTAACTTCTGCCAGTGGCTTTGCCCGCGTAAAAATTAGGTATTATCCCCAGGTAACATACTCACGGAATAAAAAGAATACCATGTCATTCCCAGGGTCTCAAACTATACCCATACCAAATTAGACATCACACACATTTATCATCTAAATCGATTAAGCCGTTTAGTCGCAAAAAGGAAACAAACAAACAGAGTTACTTTCACATATATATTTTTTATGGATTTTATTTCCTCCTCAACTAAACTATATATTATATAATAGGGACCAATTAGTTCAACCAGGTTTCAGACTGGCTAAAGTAGCCTCATCTTTCATGGGGTACTGTACAAAATGTTACAATAAAATTCCTCCCCACATTCTTGAACTGAATGAGACGAAATTTAAAACTTGTATAAAACGCACACTATGCAGGCTGGCATATTATAAGTTGGGGGATTACATCAATGATAAAAATGCTTGGCTAAATGCTAGTCCTGCTCCACAGCCACTAGGGCGCAAAAACAAGTGTTAAGCAGATCATTATTGTTTTGAATTATTGTTGGACCTTCTGAAGACTGTCTATATATATTTGTATTGTATAAACTCAATTTCATTCATCAAGGTATGTACTTATGTACCTAAATATTGTAAAAAGTTTTTTTTTTTTTAAAAGAGTAAGTATGGAGTTTCTTGTGCATTCTTCTCCATTACAAGCTACTTTCCGAATGCACGTTAGAATCAACTATTATTATTTGTAAACTTTAATGTAACGTTCAAAAGTGCCGCTTGGTGGCCTACTTGAAATAAAATATCTTTGTCTTTGTCTTTATTATTAAGATTCCAACAACTGCAATTAACCATAAATACTTTCCTCCCTAGAAGTTATTCAAAGTCAAACCCATCTTGTACCAGAGACAAAAAATCAAAAGCCCATCAAAATCACATAGTGTATACTCTATGGTAGGTACATTTAAAAAGCTACGATATTAGCATAAGCCGTGTTCGACAAACGAACAAGTTGTTAAATGTAGGTTAATCTATTTAAACTTCAAAGTAATAAAGTTTTATTTTTCTGCAAAGTTCAAATCAAAATATTTTCTGCCTATCCGATGACGAATCTATCGATCCACCCTATGCTTCTTCCACACACTTATCCTTCCCATCAAACTACTACACTGCAATAAACAAAACCAATTTATAAAATTATTACAACTACAATTAACCATAAACGCGTCTGCGTCTGTGTTTCCGAACGCATTCAACCCGAATCTCTTCAAAGTTAGAGTGAACAGGCTTCTTCTGGGTAAGCTCGCTCCATCGTCGACTCTGTCTCTGTCACCTTTGACCTAGACTAGAGTCAAGAGCAAACCCATTACAAATAAAAAAAAAAAAAAAAAAAAAAAAAAAAAACATTTGTTCCTCCAAAACAAAGTTATCAAGCCCATCTTGTAACAGTGACACGAAATTAAAAGGCCATCAAACTCAGACCATTCATACTCTATGGTACATTTTAAAAGCAACGATATTACCATAAGCCGTGTTCGACAAACGAGCAAGTTGTTAAGGCCTATTGTGACGATCTTACAGCAGTAATGAACGCAATAATCTTCCGATTAGAATACAATGGCTCGTGTGAACGTACTCTTATTATGCTGATTCGATGAGTGTGAGAGGCCATTGTTGGAATGCACTTACTATATTGGTCGGTGCATTGTTATTCTTTTGGTTGATTCGTCTTATTGTAGGGAGCTTAAGGAAATTGGAAAATTGGTGGGGATGTATTTTATTTATTGAAAGCTACTTTCTTTGATTGACATAAGACCACGAGTTTTGTTTTAATAAATGTTTGTCTTGTGTTTATTTTGTGGTGCTCAATGTGGCACAACATACATCGCTCCGAATCAGGTCTATAAGGGAAAATATAATTGTTTGCATAACGTCCACATGTTAAAACGTCTATTAGGTGAAAATGTCTAGACTGACAAAACGACTTGCAAGTAACACGTTCAAAATGTAGAGCCGTCAATAATGTGAAGTACAGAGTACAGTCATCAATAGATGTATTTATTTCTTGTCATTTATCTGTCAGTATTGATAGTATGTTTGTCTATACAAAACGGTTGTTTATTACTCATTTCCCAAGAAAGAATTATAATAAAATCTAACACGTTTAAGTTTTTAAGTACTTCAATGACAAAGTATTTTTATTTCACAAAAATCTGCCAAAAGACTATAAAACATTTACACGATAAGACTGCCTGCTATTTCGGCAATGGAACTTTTAAGGTGCCTGTACTGTTTTAGAAGATGTATTCTATCCTACACGTTGATATTGAGAGTTGCTCGGAATCCACCAACGTTGTACCTTTTTACTATCTATCGCGTTATTACCTAACAAACAACAATAGACATTATGAAAGACTGGATCAGACCTGTGAAAGCTCTTTTCGAGTTGATGAATGGATGTGAGCAATCCATTCATCAACTCGAAAAGAGCTAATAATCTTCAAACGGCTGAACCGATTTTCTTAAATCATACTAACATAGCTAAGAACACTCTCGATCAAGCAAACTAACAAATAAAAAAAAATGTTTCAGCCGTTTGGGAGCTACGAAGGTGCAGAAAGACAAACAGATACACACGTTAAACTTATACCTACCACCCCTTTTTTAGGGTTCCGTACCCAAAGGGTAAAAACGGGACCCTATTACTAAGACTCCGTGATCCGTCTGTCTGTATGTCTGTCCGTCTGTCACCAGGCTGTATCTCATGAACCGTGATAGCTAGACAGTTGAAATTTTCACAGATGATTTTCTTGTCACCTAATAGACGTATTAACATGTGGACGTTCTGCAAACAATGACTTCTCCCTGACAGACCTTCTGATTCGGAGCGCATATAGTTAGAGGTATGATATGTAAATCAGCAAGATTTAATCCTAAAGTAACGACTTTAGAATTAAATCTTGCTGATTTTATATTTTCTTCTGCTTTATCAATAAATATTCACTGTTCACTGGAACATATAACTAAGCTAAATATCAAAATGTTGTTTTCTTATTAAAATCTCTCAGAAAGTCTACCTACACAGTACCTATTCCTTTTCCAACCTTTAAAGTGTATCCAAACCTACGCAAGAATTGTGCTTGCAAACGCTGATACAGAAAAACAATCTGAAATAGCTCTAACCCTTGTTTTCTGAATTAAGAATTTGATATTGAGTATTTGTCTAACTCTACTTCAGTCTGAAAACCTGCAAAACTTTGTCAAATTCGTAACTCAGCAATCGGGTGCAAAACACAAAGCAGTAAAATAAAAATTAAAAAACCAAATTCAGACAAAACGACACTTTGAACAAACACTCTTTCCCTCTCTTTCTACATAACAATACCAACACACTAAGGGCAGAAAGTAATCAATCGTTATTAATGACACCGACGTTAATAAACGCAAACTCATTAGTAATAGTCAACGATCGTATGGAAAGCCTTTTGTGTCTGTGATGTCATGAATATTATAATAGAGTACGGAACCGGCGCGGGAACTAGAGAATCCATAACAAAAAACAAAACTCCCATTTTTTTTTGTCTTTAATTTTAATTTATCTCAGTTTTTAATCGTGGTCTGGCAGTTTGAATAGTTTATGCGGCCTACCCGAATGTCCTTTTTTGGTATTGTTCGTCGAATCATTGAGCTCCTTAAATTCTGAGTTGAGCTGCTCGGTTATTGACAAATGCGTGCACTGACTGGACAGGTCCACTCAATCTGGCTGGTTCTTTCCTCAAAAGACCATTTCAGACATCAGTCTACATGGTCTTCACATGATCTAACCAAATTTTGTCTGGACTTTAAAAGAGACTGTGACCTCTGAGTTTGTTTCGGCCTTTCTTCTCAGAATAGTCAGATAGGAAACGCCGACCTCATCTAGTTTAAAAAAATATGATCGACAAGTAAAAGTGTATAAATAAATAAAATAAATATTGAATTTAATTAAAATGTCAAAACAACTAAATATTCGTACAGGCGTTAGCACAAGTTTCGACTGTTAAATCCCATCAATATTTGTATTTCCTTTTTCATACAGTCTAACCAGATGTAGCTGAATAATAATAATAATAAAATCGTTCAATTCTCCTCACAAAACAGACATTAAAAGTTACTTAGGTATAAAAATACACGTATATATGACCGTCTAGAATGTGTGAGAAGCTGGTGTCTGAGTTAGGCATAGAAATGCCTGTATTACAAATCACCAGGTCCCCACCCCAGAAAACAAAAGCAATACAATTTAGTGGTCCCGTGGTGTATTTACTTCGTGTTAGTTTCTGAATACCAGTATTGTACATGGAGCGACTGCCTATCTATCCTCCACAACCCAGTAACTGGGTAACACTGTATCCCTGACAAGTGTGGTGTCAGATTTTCTGGCTTCTGATGAAAATCAGAAGCGAATCTCAAAGATCTACAAATGATAGCCGCGGGAACAACGATTTAAGTTTGCACTAGTCAATTTTTCTTCCATACAAACGTAGTCTGGCGATTAATCGACTGTTTGACAATGATACGTTCAAAATAAAAATGAAATTAATTTGTCTCATCATTATCTAGTCCTATATGAAAACAAAAAATAAAAAATAAAAAATTATTTGAAAGTTATGAGCGTCGAAAGTTCCATATTTCAACACTAATTTTAAGGCATCTTTGGGCGGAAATAAATACCATAAGAAGAACGAAAATCGCAAAACATCCACCATACAGGAATAGATTAGTAGTTCAACAATGCAAATAATTTTATTTTGAAAATATACATTTAAGTCGTTATTTCATGATATCCATACTCCCAAAGGTCTGTTTATAAAATTTCGCGCGCTCGTTCCATCCATCTCGCTACTAATTTGCAAAATTGCTAATTCGTACGCGAACTAGCTTCTTACTGCTCATCACAGCCTCTATCTCTTTTGCACGTATTGTCGGTTAAGATAGCATGCATTTTAACCCCGCGCACAAAATAGTTCATGCCGTCGACTACGTGTTTTCCGAGGCACGGAGTAGTTCAGATCTCGATATATAAAGGATTGTCATACCATCCACGGACCGACCACTGCAAACATTCTATATCCTTGAAGATCGACCAGTGCAGTTGTTATTACTTAGAGTGAGAACCAGATAACAAAAAAAAAGTCTGATCCGTCTTGTACCAAAAGGTGTAATTAAGTAACTTGAAAACATGATTCTTTGTTTATGAAGCTGTTTTAATAATTTTGGCCTAGAACCATTTTATCCGTTAAAATCATGTAAATTGGTTCACGCGTTTATGAGATATTAACTCATTTCTGAATGCCAAGTCAAACGGACAAGGACACCCCTTACCGCGATACGTCTGTTTTGTGCGTGTTAGCGACACTATCTTAACATTTTTTCGTATCCTTTTGAAATATTAGAATACATTGGTAGACAGGTGTGAACGACTTTAATTTTTTTGTTTTCTGGTTTTCACTTTAGCCGCTTCTCTATCGAGCTATTCGCCATAGTTAGACTTTAAATTTCTATGAATAAACGGCGACAGCACTGACACGGTAGCTTTGTATGGAAAGTTTTGGCAATACCGTCTCTAGCAGTGTCCGCCGAGGCGTCCCAGTGCTCTGTGTGATGAATATTACAGTTTTTCATTACTTTATGATATAGTCGGAATGGTTAGCATGTGGCCGGTATGTGGATGTCATTGCGTTATAGCTTTTGTGGGAAATAGCAATCAAATGCTTTTAGATATTGACCTAAATTTGAATAAAGGATAAGCGTTTTAGTTTTAATCGAAATTGTCAGCTGTTTTGATTGATTGCAAACACATATAGATTCATTATTTATTGTACTTAAGAGTATTTTTTAGAGTGCCACCAGTTAATCGCTCATGTTTTAACGGTGATTAATTCCTCCAAAATGCATAATCAAAACTGTACTAAACCTAGAGCCAATTATTACCTAAAAGAAAAATATATCTTATTGCTCTGATGAGATCCTGTTTTTACTGTGTCCCCCAACCTTCACCATATCAGCATCATCATCTGTTCCCTACTATGTTGCGATCGGCTTTTAGTATACCGAACACCTGTACTTAACATTGAACGATTATCTATGAGACAGGTTATCGTTCCATGTTAAGTACAGGGCTCTGTCCTCCACAGCCCCGTGATTGTGACCAAATAGGAGAGAGTAGTCATGGTTAAGGTTGTCCGAAAGTTTGACATCATTAACTGCACTGGTGTCAGAGTTTGTGAAACTGACAACCTTGCCAGAAAATTTAACACTATCAACTTCTCTTGTTCTAACATAGGCTTTCTTTGTCCACAGGTTGTGCATTTCCCTCTCGGTGGCACGGGCGCTGGTTCCAGTCTGGCGTGATCCAGCCGATCCTTATTGAGGGAGACAGGCTGTCCAACAAGGGGCGGTGCCTGTCCTCGGAGGGGGACAAGTTTCTTATTGTTGATGAGTAAGTAGCTATCAATTTGCCAGCCTCATCGCCCGTAGAAACTGGATGAGGCTATCACAGGAACGTGGGGTTTGGCACAAAAAAGAGGGGCTATCATCAGGGATTGAAGTCAGACTGTGAAAGATAATTATGATGATGGAGTTGGTGGAAGTGTGTGAAATGTGGGTAGAGCTGGTGAAGTCCAAATAAACGTTGGATGGACTGTGGGAAAGACTGCACAATAGGTTTTATTTATTAAAAATCTGAGCTGTTTAGCAATCAGCATGTTATTTTTTTACATTTGACAGATGTACATAAGAAGTTTCATTAACAGGAAATCATAGACAATAAAATGCAAAACTTCAGGGACGCTTACAGTAGCTTACAGTGCTTATTCGCTCTGTTATTCCGATAACTTAAAAATATACAGTTAAATCCAATTTACGTAGAAGTAAATATTGAAGTGTAAAGGAAATACAGAAATTTATAGTCTGTGTAAAAACAAAAAAAGTACGCTTCTTCTCGAAGAAATATCAAATTTGGTGTCCGACAGGGCAGCATACTCGGTTCCATATTATTTCTACTGTATGTTAATGATTTGCCCAGTGAAATGCCAAATCCAATGGTCCTTTTTGCTGATGACGGCACTTTGATAATTAAGTGTCTTAATAGAGATTCTTATGAAGCTAATGTCAATATTACGTTTCGAAAATTTATAAATTGGCTTAATAAAATTAACTTAATTATAAAACAATCCAAAATGTTAAACAAAATTAAAATATCAATGTGTTTAATTGATTATAAGAAATAGAATCGGTACCACATCAGTTCATCACAAAATGTATAGTTTTTGAGCTGTCAGTCTGTCAAATGTAAAATAACAGGCTGGACGGAGAGTATTTCGCAGATTCTAAATTCAAATTCAAAATTGATTTAAACATCTGCCAGTCAGTCGATAGCTCACAGTGTATTTATAATCTAGAAAATAAGTGAAAAAAGGAAGCGATTAATTTGGATTTTTTTAATCTCTTCAGTACCCAATTAAATAAATTAAAAACAATAATTAATCATTTGAAAAGAAATACCGGTGTTTAAAAGCGTTCAATGTAAATCCAAACCAGTGCTAAATCCAGAAAACTGTTGTGTTTATTCCCAAGAAAAAAAATAGCATTAACAGAATCGCTTTAAAAAGAAAGGGAATCTTGTTTACCTCGTGTTTTGAACGCCAAACTTTTCCACTTTCTATTTCTCATCTTCGAATCTGCCTTTAATAAAACTTTTAAACGCGTGTTCGGTGCAAATCTCGATCATTTCTCTTTCCGTATCTTTTCTGTTCCGTTTCGTTTGCGTCGCATTCATTTAATCTCTCAATCTGTATGTCTTATCAATAGCGCTTAGCGACTCGTCGTAATAAGGGTGGCTGGCACTCACACTTGCACATATCCACGAAGTTCTAATACATTACACTAGTAGCTACTTGCTACGGTTACTTTTAAGCTGTTTGCAGTACTACGGTTATTTTACTGTTTCGAGTACAATTTTGTGTGTTTCATTTTTGAAGGCGTTGCTCGTTTTACTCGTAAGACCTAGAATAAAATTTTACCAAAATAGGTGGCGCAAGATAAGTGGGTTTAGCAAGATGTTGAGAGGTCTTTGCGCAGGAGTGGTACTTTCTAGGCTGATAAAAATTTATTAAGATCTCTGTATTAAGTATTGCAGCATTAATCAATAGAGGCCGCCCTTATTTGGAAGGTATTCAAATCGAACAAGCCTAACAAAAAATCGTAAAATATGCTAGTAAAGAAGACCACAGACATAAATCTATAACGCAAGTCCGTCCATCTGTATGAAAACCAAGCGTGCCACTTTTTTCAACCCAAATTAACTTACCAATGAAAGAAAACATTTCCAATGCCTCGGCCAACTTTATCTATGCAGTCTTTACAGCTCAATATGGCATAATTAGGCATTTTTCTAGATTTCGGTGGATTTCCGGTGCCGATAATGCTAAATGAAAAGCTCAAAGTACGATAATTGATCGTAATTTTACTCCGTTTTTTGACACTTGAAGTACATACAATAGTTAGATTTATATCTGTGAAGAAGACCGATAGTCCGTTTTGGCAATGAAATACATTAAACAAAACAAAATAACTGCCAAAGCCCAATGTAAAAATATGTCTAATGTCGCAAAACATAAAAGCTAAAATCCTATGTATCCAGTCCGTCCTGCAACACCCCTCTGCAATGGTGCATGCCGTTGAGAACCTGTTCCGTGCCTCGTGCCAACAAATCTTCAATCCGCTGCATTACCTGCTGACGCCCTATATTTCCTACATTCTTACTGCTCACTGCCAACTGCCTACTGTAGTAGATAATTATTATACGAGTATCACTAAAATCTAAGGTTTAGAATGGATACTGCTACTACTTTTTTCCGCAGTTTGTGACGAGGAGCAAGACTTTGTTAATTACTGTAACTGTTTTAGAAGTCTCAGTGAATAAAATAAGTCTTTAGAGAAAGAATGGTAATGCTAGGTAGATGATGATGATGATGAGAGGAAAAATGGTATAAATGACATTTTTGTCATTTTTCCAATCGCTATCGCCACGGTTTCGTTGATAGAATGTCACTTTTCTAAGGCCTCTGGGGGGTGACCATAAGCTCCTAGAGCGGTATCAATTTGAGATCGAGTAAGTGACAGATGTATACACGTCAGATACATCTGTCCCTTATTCAAATTGATACCGCTCTAAGAGCTTATGGTCACCCACCTGTTCACTCTTGCTTTAAAGCCTGGTGGGTTGTTTGTGGTAGAGAACACAGACGCTGTCAGAGAATTCTTCATTTTGGGTGTGCTTTATTCCATTCTAGGTTTTTCATCAATAAACTATACCTACTCTATTTGGTATCCTAATTGTGTTCTAGATTAACAAGCAAAAGAACATGTTTCTTTTTGTTATTATCGATGGGCTTGCGCTTGATCGCTATCTCACCTGATGGTAAGTTTGATGTGATCGACGGTGAGGCACGGTGCCTAGAAAAATTCAATAAAATCACCAAAGATCGGTTAAATCACTGATAGCCTCCCCAAAACTGTGATACAAATGAGTCTACACAGGTATTTACAGTCTCAAAGGAAACTTTTTGTAGCACATCGTTGGCAGCCCCTCTGCAATGCATAGCTTCGTGTCTGGTGCCAACAAATCTTCAATCTATCGAGTTACCTGCTGCCCCTATATCTTTTACTAGTGGCCAGTACTGGCCAGTCAGCTCGACTGCAAAGAGGTTCAATATATACCTTATAAACTCTTGTAGGTTTTCAGTTTTCAGTTTTACATTTTAGAGATAATGCCGGTTTCGGTTTGTTAGAAAGTGTTTGGTATACGAGTACTAGTTATATGTTATCATTATCCAGTTTATATGTTACTTTTATTAATTTATTCAAATTTATTGCACAAAGCGGGTACATGGCGGCTTTTTAAGGCTGTACCCTGACCAAAAAATCAGCATAAGATATGAGCATTCCTATTGGCCTAGCGGCACTGGTGGCGCATGAATTACGGTAGTGAATACCAGATTTTAGAATACATTGTTTATAAAATCGAATATTGGTCTTTTGAAAAAAATAAAACTTATAAAAGGTTCGTTATCAAATATTAGTGTTAGTATAAAAAATTATTAATGAACACTTTACGAGGAGATGCATGCTATCAATAATTATTTCACATTTTTATGGTTTTGTTGGAAAGAGATTAGTGACATATATAGTTCTTTAAAAAAAAAATGTACTACAATTTTAGAATCAACATTATGTAGAAATTTAATGTATTTTTATTCATTGATATTTCTTTTTAAATAAAGAGTAGATAGCTCTTAAAAATAGCAAAAAATTCGACTAGCACGGCGTTTTGCTCGGGGTCGCGCCTTAAGTCGTAAAAATATGTTTGTACATCATCATCTACAACCCATTTTCGACAATTGTTAGGCCTGTTTTTCTTGTGCTTCTGTACTCTCCACGGTCCTGTAGTACCTTATTCAAGTTTTACCAGCCATTTCTATGTTAAGCTGCAAAAATACTCCATCTTTTCTACTTTTAAAAGTTGAGTAAAACTAAGATAATAACGCAATTTTTCTTTCGTTTCAGAAAAGGCTGTTATCGCTGCGTTGTGATGCATGAAAAACATAAAAACGTTCTACAGTATAAAGAAAGTGAGTTACAAGATATTTATTTAAACTTTATAAACTTTAACTACTTAAATCCTTACATTGCAAGAGACAGCTGGAGGGGGATCATATGCTCTTAGAGCGGTATCAATTTGATATCGTACTCGATGACAGATGTATACAAGTCATTTACATCTGTCCCTTATTCGATCTCAAATTGATACCGCTCTAAGAGCTTATGGTCACCCCCCTGAAGTCAGTACATAGACTTGACACTGACAACATCAACAAAATCATCTGAAAATCAAAACGTCAAATCACAAAAAAAAAAATTGCTCTATACGGTACCTAAAGGATTGACAAAATACCCACAATAGCTCAATTTACACATTCGTGCTGTTTGTCGCTAAGGAATTCGGTTTCATGCTCCATAACATGAAAACTGCTGGACCGATTTTGATGAAACTTACACTATTCCCTAAGTTGATAGATACTCAATCCAACACAAAAAGGATGATCATGATCTGACAAGTAGTTTCGGAGAGATGCGTGGACAAACATACATACATAGAAGTATATAAACAATCATTAAATTTGGCAGATGTGTTTAGAAAGCCCACATAGAGTATAATATGTGAATATTGCGCAGTTCGAACAATATTACATACATACGTCGTCGTCGGATTGATTACCTCCTTCTTTTAAGGCGGTAAAAACTCCATTCCAAATTCAAACATAAAACTGTCTAAAAAGACACTTAAAGGCTACCCAATAATGGCAAGCTTTATTACATTAATTTACATCAAGTCTGGATGAGTTAACGGTGTCCCCGCACTATACGGACTATCAGGGGAATATCCTCGACTCATAAACAGTACGCCTAATTTTCTGGCGAGGCCCTCGTAATGAATTACATTACCATTTGCCTTTATTTTGTAAGGACTGCGTTGAGTAATGAGTTGTAGTAACAGACACGCGGCTATTTCAGTAATACCTATTTGGAAAAAGTGATATCAGTATTAATGACTTATCAAACATTCTAAATATATCGATTGACCACGTGATATCGTATATCAATCGGAAGCGCATATTAATATATACTTCTATACTAATATTATAAAGAGGAAAGATTTTTTGTTTGTTTGTTTGTACCGAATAGGCTCCGAAACTACTGGACCGATTTGAAAAATTCTTTCACTAATAGAAAGCTACATAATTCCTGAGTGACATAGGCTATTTTTTTTCCCGAAAATGGGTCCTGTAGTAATCCTAACAGCTAGTATAATACATTTTGGGCATTTTGTGACAAGACCGAAATAATTAAATCAGGAAAAATCCTCATTGGTATTTTTTTTTTTATGTATATTTTGGCTTCGCACAGTTAGTGCATTTAGCCAGTGTCACGTTTAGATTTAGAATTTCTAGTTCCTTAAGATTTTAGTCCAATGTCCTAGTTAGGCCCCAATAAAATGGCGGTAACTTTATAGAAAACTTCTACGGAGTTTTGTCGACAACATGTACAAACTCATGTTCTATTGCTGTGTTTTACTTGCCCACATTCGTGCACGTTCACTAATATTATTAGAATAAAAAACCACAATTTATACACTAATAATAATCAACTTAACACAATTTTAGAAAATAAAACAGAGAAGCAACATAGACGCCATCGCGTTCCCGCCAAAACTCCATTAGTAGTTTTCCAGTAAACTTTAAACAAAACATTATGCAACTTGTAATCTTCTGTAGATAATTAAGGTACCTACAGGATAAGTCGATGTCCCAATCGATAAAAGAATGTATAAGAATTTATTCTGCCAAAAATGTACGCATAAATACAAAAATAAAAACAATCAACCAATCGATCAACTGACTTTGGTTTTAACGTAACTTGGGAAATGTGACTGCCTAATAATTTTGGTAGAACAGGCGTGATGATATTTGCCAGCTATTTCGTGGTCTTAAGCCTAAACACTAAAGATTGATTTTTCTTGACTTGACCACCACTTTGACTTGAGCTGGCCTCGTGTAGTACGGAGATTAAATTGAATACAAGGGCAGCTTAAACCTGCTGATTTTGATCCCCTCTTTATAGGCCTATTTCAAAGTGAATGACGTCTGTGAAGTTCGGATGTCGCTACGCAGTCCCTGTGTCTCACACTCGCCATCACATGAATTTGTTACTGTGTACTGTGCAGCGACTCGCAAAGTGGTTCGAGGTGGCGAAACGGCAGGCTTATTACGTATCTTTTGCAAGAGCAAAACGATAGCGATCAAACGCTTTATGTCATAAAAGTCGGAATTACCTGCAGTGTAGGTATGATAGGTATGTTTTTCAAATGAACTTATTAAAAAAAAACCGCCAACAACTCTAAAACTTCTGTATGGAAGAGCAATTATTGTGCAAAAATCGCTATCGTTTTGCTCTTGCAAAAGATACGTAATAAGCCTGCGGTTATGTTTGATTTTACCTGTATCCACACAGTACCTAGCCACATCAGGCTTCGGCCTTACCCTGAATCTTAACTAAACCCTTGCTTTTATTTCAGCATTTTGTCACAGAAGAGACGCGTTACCCCACCTGTGTTCCTTGATAACGGGAGACGCGTTGTTGTACTCAATGTTCAGAGAAAACGCGGATCCGGTGGACTGCCCGCTGAAAGGGCCGTTTTCATTTACATATAATAGGTAAGTGCTTTACTCAAAGACTTGCAGCCTTATTTATAAAAAAAATACCATTGTAGTTATTTTAAACACTGATGAGCAGATTCTTAATTCAAATTATACATAGATTTAAATTCAGAATCCGCTTGTCAGTATTTAAACTAATCATATGATTTTTTTTTTTTTTTTTTTTTTTGTTCCTTACGGAACAGGCTAAGGTCTGAGACCATGCTGCCTAGTCATCAGTGCAATTTTAACATTCTTTAGTATGCATTAGAATGCGGATGTAACGTATTCTAATGTTTTTTGGAGTATTTGGCAGCAAATTGTATTGAGTCAGCCTTCCCAGTAAGCTTAGCGGAGGTAGTCAATACTACAATAAAATTCTCCGCTCCACTATCCTGAGATCGCTTCTGTCAATGATTTCACATATTGTCCAGTTGCGTAGACAGTTGAGACACAAAACTACACCAATTTTATATCACAATATCCACTAGGAATCAATTTGCAAATAATATTAACAGCCGCTGAACTTCACTCGAAAAAATCCCGCCAAAAACTCCTGATTTTTTTTTTTATAAATGTGGCCCTTGATCTATAAATGAAGCTGTAACTATTCCTCTAAGGTTTCCTTAGGTGTTATCTGCAATATTTGCACACTGGTCTTTTGGTAACTTAGTTTTTAGGGTTCCGTACTCAAAGGGTAAAAACGGGACCCTATTACTAAGACTTCACGATCCGTTTGTCTGTCTGTCCGTCTGTCACCAGGCTGTATCTCATGAACCGTGATAGCTAGACTGGTAAAATTTTAACAGATGATGTATTTCTGTTGCCGCTATAACAACAAATACTAAAAACAGAATAAAATAAATACTTAAGTGGGGCTCCCATACAACAAACGTGATTTTTTTGCCGTTTTTTGCGATAATGGTACGGAACCTTTCGTGCGCGAGTCCGACTCGCACTTGGCCAGTTTTTTTGTAGATTACGTTTATGTTTCGAAATATCCTTGCACCTCCAAGTATTAAATCAGCCTTTGTATCATGGTAGGTTTTACTGTCATGTGCACTAGGTAATAAGCAGACATTATTCGATTAAAGACCATTAAAAAAAAGACTTGGTGAAGATCTCAACCTTGCATTGGATCTTAATTTGTGGCAATGCCTAGGATAGGTGTCTGTCCAGCACTGGACGTCATTTGTCTCAATGATGCTGTTGAACCAAATAGTGATATCGCCTACTCAAATAACACTACTAACAGGCATATACATAAATCTCCAGTTCATATAAAACAACCCCACATTGACGGCCCTCACGACAGTTGAACTGACCAGCAATTAAGACATGACACACGTCAGTCGATGGCGGTCGACAGTCGACGAACGACGGCTCGTAATGACCATTAATTAAAAACCGTTGGTAATGCATCACTGATCGAGCGCCACTCCGAACAGCCTGTAATTTGAAGGATGATGCATGATTTACGAAATTACGATGAGATGTCCAATATTGATGTTCGGAATTCGAACAGATTTTGCGCAATCGATTTCATATCAACTGTTTGGACGTAAGGTTGGTACTTCCTAGTACTACACCCAACCAATAAGGGTGCATTAAAATCTTCCTGATTAAAAGTAGTAATCCTTCTGTATTAAGTGTAAATCAAAGACCAGTGAATTGGTCTATTGTGTAAATTAATCAACATTGCTCCCAAAAATGTGAAAGAACTTCTCTGAGGAAGACATCGAAAATGTCCTAGAAACAAAAATTCGAAGATATTGTGACATCGACCAACCCGCACTGGGTCCGCGCGTCGGATTACGGCCCACTCCCTCTGCCAGATAGTTTCCTATCTGGCAGGGGGAGTGGGCCCTGCGCCAGATCCCTGCGCTATATCCCAAGAGCTGATAATGCATGCTTATTGTATCTGTGCTATTAGTAACACTACCCTGGAATTATAGAAGTTCAGACACACCATGAAGTTAGCCATTAAGGAACTCGTGTTAATTCCAGATTTAGCCAAGTACACCACTAATATAAATCCTAACAATTTTCAGGGGTCATGGTGACTGCAAGAGTCCTGTGTCGTCAATCGAGAGCTGCACTGAGGATTCGAGGCTACTCCTCAATTACCAGGCGTGTCCTGATGTGTATGGCTCTGAAAGCACAGGTAAGTTAAAGTTACTATTCTCTACGTACGGAATGTAATTCTTTGTTCGTAATTTTTGCCGATGGCACGGGTCCCAGCACTAACAAAGAAAATTTGGTTCAAATAAATGTCACTAGATGGCGCGATATGCATCGATCCGTTATTGAGTTGTGTGTAAAATTAACATTTTCTAGAATTGATCATAAAAATTGTATGTTCTTTTTAATCAACTCTCCTAAGCACAAAATTATGGTATATCTCGAATCCTTTCTTATTGATTGGCCATAGATGGGGATAATTTAGGAAAGGAAAGTATCTGTTGTACGGTAAAAGAAATAATCATGATGAAACCTATGAGACTGTCAAAAATAAAACTAAAATAAAATCACAGAGCCACTGAAATTGCACGTTAGTAAATTCTGAATCATTATAGTTTATTTGCAGTTTATATATGAAAATAATTACAGTACGTACATGCAAAAAGTTTAATTAGATCATCTCCCAAATAATTATATACTGTAAAACTGGCAAAAATAATCAACATTTTACTATCCTATCCTTGACATATTACCATTAGTAAAGTTAAAGCAATTTGTATATTTTCGACGTTCACTTCTCTTGTTAGTTCTGAGACACCGGTTACAAATGGATCGGGCAGAGTTCCAGCATAGGTGACAGCTATTGTTTGGTTTTAGTCATGGCTCCCCGCGGCCCGTTCGAAATAACTGCGGTGTTACGGACATATTGGTGATTCATTCCTGACTAATTTCGTCTGCGTAGTAGTTGGGGTAATTTCAATCAACGAGATTATCGAAGAAATTAATGCAGGAGTAGGCTTAATGTGTAACATCTAATGTTAGAGTTCGTGGCTAAATAATAACAGCCGCACGGGTCGATCATCAAGGTTAAGCAACGCTTGACGAGGTCGGTCCGTGGATGGGTGACCATTTCAACATACCGAGTTTCCTCCGTGCCTCGGAAAGCACGTTAAGCCGTTGGTCCCGGCTGTTATTTGAAGATCTTTGGCAGTCGTTACGGGTAGTCAGAAGCTTGAGATCTGACACCAGTCTTGCCAAGGGGTACCGTGTTACCCAGTTACCGGGTTGTGGAGGTCAGATAGGCAGTCGCTCCGTGTAAAACACTGGTACTTAGCTGAATCCGGTAAGACTAGAAGCCGACCCCAATATAGTTGGGAAAAGGCTAGGAAGATGAGATGATGATGTTACATCTAATGTTAAAACCACTGTTCGACACAAATGTATAAATAAATATTAAGTAGCTAGATTGCTTTTCTGTTAAACCAAAGTTTTACAAAGAGAAATTATCATAAAAGTTCAAGACTCCTATTGAAGCAATGTACTTAATCAATAAACCAATAAAGAATATTGAAGGACAATTAAAAGTAACCTTTTATTTTTGGGCAAGATTGCTCGAGTGCAAATTCAGTTGGAAGGCTGTTTTCGTATGATTTTTTTTTTCAACAGCGAACGACTGTTATTACAATAAAAACAAATGAAATTATACTCGCAAATAATAAACATAATTGCAGCAACAAAAAAAAAGCAGAAGAACATAAACTTCAAAAGCGTAAGAGAAAAGAAAAAGACAACAATAAAGCATTTCTACTCAAAAAGAAACATTTCCGAGCAATTCCCATAGTATGTACATCCCCTTTACGCCGCCGGCGGTATCTATATAAAACTTTATTTGTGCAGTCGTCTGTCACAATTGTCTACATCAACGGCGAACTGTGTCTATTCTTGGATGTAGATTTCGAACAAGAAGTTAAAGACTATGCGTAGGTAGGCAACGTTAGTTGGTTTGCTTGCTGCATTTGTTGCAAGTTCGTCATTCGAATAGTTGAAATACTAATGATACTAATGAGAAGTTTAGTCGTTATTTATAGAGATTTTTTTGTGGTTTCTACGGTTGCCTCAAATAGTCTGCAATACCAATTACGAATGAATAACATGAGGTAGATAAGAACCTTTTACTAGATTAGGACCCAAAGGTATCCAAGCTGCAAAGACGTAACTACCATTGGTTGGCTACGAGACTTGCTATCATCTTTTTAATCCTCTTTAAATCTCTGGTTTCTACTACTAACATTATTAAATTTTACTCGAAATCCTTATTTCCATCTCTCATTATTAATTTATAGGCCCTGTAGGTATTGTTCATCCTCTTTCGTATCTATCGCCAGATACTACCAATCATAAAATCAATTCTTAATCCTAATTTATCCCTTCTCATTTCAGTGGAAGAGCTAGAGTGCCTAGCAACGTGGAAGGAAGGCAGCTTGCGCTTCTTGGTGGGCAAGCTGCACCACAATCACGCCACCAGCAACGAAGACCGATACCGGTGCTTCGTTTACGAGAAGACGAATGGTAACTACAAATATTTTAGTTTTTACTTAATTGATTTTTGTCATTTGGCCCATTTTTATTACAACATAATTTTTTTTTGTGTTATTTTTGCAACTGGTTTTCTAAAATTCATATAAACATTGTTGACATTTTTTTATAACGCTTATTGAACTTTTTCGGCATCTGAAATCAGAGCAGTACCTAGTCAGTCATTCTTTGGCAATTCCTCACGAAGCATCCATTGCACATCAAGTGCTTGAAAGCGACTGAAAGCCATACTTTCATACTCCGCTTTAGCACTGCCTATTTACTGCTCTGATTAATTTTATCATCTACTGCTGGAACCAAAAAGACCTCAAACTTTTTCGTTCCAACAGTGTTCTTACAGTCTTTTCCTCTCCAATTTTAGACTTACTTCTCAACACGCGTGTTACAGCAACCGGCGCGGTCAAGGAGCAGGTGGTCCCGCCGGGCGGGGTGGAGTATAGAGTGGCACAGTCCGGAGACGCCACGTGTAATGGACTGTTCAGTGCTACGGAGGGGTCCAGGACTATGGCTTTGAAACGTGGTGAGAAATAATTGCTTTTTTTTCATTTCGGACCCTATCATTTCATCACAGGGTTATATTATGAAGAACTCGCACAGGACCGGTCGATATAATAACACTTGGAGGAGGCTTGTGTTCAGCAGGGCATATTTTAGTTAAAATGATGATGATTCTAGAGACCTCATCTTTGCTACAACAAAAGCTTATCCCATTCGCTTTAGAGATTGAAGAGACAGCACACCTATATTTGCATAAGACCGACTGTTCGGCTAAGACCGAAGGTTTGGCTGAGTTGGCTACCTGCCCTGCGCCCCTACCGAGTGACAGGCCTTCTGTTTTTATTCAACCCTCAACTTAAAAAATAATGAACTTAGATAAATTTTACCAGCCTACTGCAACCAACGACCCTATTTTACTTTATAATATTTCTTTTTTGTGACGTGTTTTGGGGCGATTAGCAGAATAAACCACTTGTATTTTGGGATACTGCGCTTTATTTTTCCCGAACCGATCTTACGTTACATCGGCACAAGTGTGCACAATTGTCAGGACAACTGTCTAGTACCTACTCCCAACATGTACCTGAAGTCGAACCGACGAAAGGCCTAATTGTGTAAGTGAATTCTGCAAAGCAAAGAAGTCGATTCCTTCCCAAAAACGATTGTTTGCTTTGTAGAATTCACTTACGCAATTAGGCTGCAGATCGCCATAAAATCTGTTTTTGGGGATGCAAAAATCGAGTGGAACTTCGCATCGATTACAGTGGAGCTACCACTGTAATCGATGCAAAGTTCCACTCGATTTCTATATAATGCAATCATTACTATCCCAATCCTGGACATCTGTCTCTCCTGAAGCCTTCGAGTGGTTATGATACTAATACAAGTAATTTTGTAACCATTTCTTCCAGTATCAGTCCGCTTCAACTGCCAGTTCCCATCGTGGATGACATTCTCGCACACGTGGCACACGCTGGACTTCACCAGCAACTACACGTTCTACCAGCGCAACGCCACACTGAGGATAACGAACCAGACGGGCGCGGACATCAAGGTGTACTGCGTCAATGTGAAGGCCAGCTCGCCGAGCGGGAACTCGGTGGCGTTGGTTGCGCATTGGCAGCATCACTGGTGAGTTCAATCGATCTGTATAGCCTTATCCAAACTATTTTCGACTCCCAGTCCAGTTTAACCGGATGCTGCTGAACACGAGATTTTACATGGAGTGACTGCCTATCTGACCTTTTTTTTTGTTCCGGGGTGAAAAATCCTCATTAGACGTCCTCCGCCATGGAGGGGGGCGAAGTGTCTGTCAGACTTTTACTGACTAAAAACTACCCCGGTGTTTCATCTCACACCTAAGACGGGATTCGCGGGAACTTACTATAACACCTTTTTTTTGTTAGATAAGAATCCATACCTAGA
Organism: Orthosia incerta; assembly: GCA_948252205.1. NCBI lineage: Eukaryota > Metazoa > Arthropoda > Insecta > Lepidoptera > Noctuidae > Orthosia > Orthosia incerta. The sequence continues at coordinate 27,438,717 of OX411746.1, forward strand.
AAATTTGTTACCTAGTTCATAGCTGGGATACACTGTCTTTCATTCCTTTTTTGAAGCTCCATTGTTCTCAACTTGTCGCTAGATTGTGGAAGCACATAGGAACTACACTATGGGGTCATAATTTCATCCTGAACTCATTCATTTCACTAAAATAAATTGAAGTCACTACACATATATCCTCTGCAATATTGTTTACTTAGATTTATTTTGACTGGTTGATAGCTGACGTTTGCGTGCGTTACGAATAGTTACGATACGCGCAAATTTTGCCCGAGTTGTGTGTTGGACGAATTGTGGCTTCTGCCGAGCCAGCGCTCGAGCACTGGCCGGACCGCCTCGATAGTGACGAGGCCGGCAGTAAGGCGTGAGAGCATGTCATCACTTGCGTCCTTCGCAGAACAGCTATGCTACCAGCCGTCATGTCAGCCACCCAGATCAGGGCCCGAAACAAGGCTATCGATCGCACGATCCTCACGTAGAGCCGCCGACAAGCGGCGCTAGATTGGGAAGCAGTGTTGACAGAGCCCCAGCCGCGCCCCACGACTTGTGTGCCAGCCGCCAGTAGTAGGGGCCGAAATTCCACCGACTGTCGAGCACCAATCCCAGGTACTTCATGGTAGACTCGACAGCGATTCAAGCCCCCCCGACCACGATGTGGGCCTCGTGCGGCGGCGCCCATACCACGTTACCCAAATTCCGCATTGCGCTAGCAGAGTTTTCTGCACGGTTACTTACTTACACACGAAAACCCGAAAACATGAAAGTGTCCCTGCCATTGTGACATTTACCAATCAAAATGCATGTAAATCTTCTATTCATAGGCATGTATGTGTGTCTATGTGTGTATTTTCGTACGTAGGGTGAGAAACTTTCCGCCCTGTTTCTTATACCTCTATAACCCGTTTAACCACAGTTTCTTGTTCCGTTTCCAGCGTGTCCCGCTACGTGTGCGTGGTGCTGTACCGGCGCGACACGTACATCGCGGAGCTGCAGCGCGGCGCGCCCACGTCGCGCGCGGACGACGCGTGCTCGCCGCACCACTTCAACGCGGTCACTGCGCCTTATGTTACCTTAGTTGGTCAGTCACATCACATCACATCATCATCAGCCTATTAATGTTCCCACTGATGGGACACAGGCCTCCTCTCTGTGAGAGGGGATGGGCCGTAATCCATCACGCGGGCCCAGTGCGGGTTGGTGGATGTCACATGTCTTCGAATTTTTGGTTCTAGGACATGCCGGTTTCATCACGATGTTTTCCTTCACCGTTTTGAGAGCAGTGATGATGAAATAATTTACACAAAGTAAAGCGCCTGCCTGGGTTCGAAACCACGACCTACAACTTGTAAGTCGCGGCCGATACCACTGGGCCACCACTGCTCCCCATTGGTCAGTGTCTTAGTGCAATTGGGAGTACAGGCCTTTCTTGTGGGAAAGAGAGTGGGTCCGTAATCATATTTCATGCTGAGGACCCCTTTTGACCAGACTGACTGTGTGCACAACAGAAACATCTTCGGAACGATTATTAATTGCACTAGAAGCTGGCTGTTGAAGTGATTAATCATCGAGCAATGACTGAGGATTGATCTACGCGCTGTGACACTTCTATTCTGTTTATACTCCATCAAGCAAACGATCTTATAATTTGATTCCATTGCTCAATATTTAAATCCTTTTATTGGTAGAAATCGCAAGTTTACAGAAAAATTCAATCCGAATGAGTGAAAATAGACCCTCCACTCATTCGGGCAAATTGATTTGTCTCGCTTTCATTCAGATTATGTTTACAATACTATGTGATGATCCTGTCGCACTTGGGTCTTGCTATTATTTACCAACTTCTTTTTCTTATTTCCAGCAAGCAATCCCGAATCAAAAGAGTGTCCGTACTCCGGAAAATACGAAATACAAAACCGACGCAAAAGAGACGTTAGATCTAGCGAAGATCATAGTAGTAAGAGAGAGAAGGCAATGCTTGAACATAATCGTAGGGTTAACGGGAGTAGGTTGTTCAATTTTAGCGTAAGCAACATGTCCAGTGCTCCCATGTTGAGGAGTCGGAGGGAGTCGGAGGGAGAACTCTCTTGTGTGGTCAACAGCTACAATAGATTAGAAGTTGGGTGTAACTCTGTGAAGAACATGGAGTTTTATTCGACGTGTGAGAATAGAGAGGTGGTTACAGGTGAGGACCTTTACTTTATTACTTATTTCATAAATAACTAGCTTCTGCTTGCGATTTCATACAACTCGTTTTGTATTGGTTTCCCATTGAAATATTGCGACTAAAACCCTATAGTATCTACCGCTACAATGATTCGGGGACCCGGTATACAAGTAAATGCCTGTAATAACCTACGGGCCCCATCGCTTAGTGCAGCCGTTTCCAGGGCCGCACATCCCCCCATTAGGAACTACTACACGCCTCCTCTTCGGGCCTGACATCGTATGACTCAGCCCATGTTCGCCGCCCGCAAGGCCCCTCCTTATGGCGGTCAGAGATTGATAAACACCCTTCCACGTCCAGCTCCTCTTTTGGTGCGGGTGTTAAATGTATCCCTGATTTAAACCGTCACAAATACGTGACCTACGTGATACAAACAGATACATTCGCGGTACGATCGCTTTTGGTAAGGATGTGATTCAAACCTTCTTGAGATAGCTTTTTAGGGTTCCGTACCCAAAGGGTAAAAACGGGACCCTATTACTGAGACTCCGCGATCCGTCTGTCTGTCTGTCTGTCTGTCCGTCTATCACCAGGCTGTATCTCATGAACCGTGCTAGCTAGACAGTTGAAATTTTCACAGATGATGTATTTCTGGTGCCGCTATAACAAAAAATACTAAAAACAGTATAAAATAAATATTTAAGTAGGGCTCCCATACAACGAACGTGATTTTTTGGCCGTTTTTTGCAATAATGGTACGGAACCCTTCGGGCGCGAGTCCGACTCGCACTTGGCCGGTTTTTTTACATATTTGTTTTATTTTGCAGTTTTATACCACCAGCTAATAATAATTTTTTTCGTAACTTTCAGCGTACACATGCCACGGCGGCTGGTATGAGAACGGCGCTTCGTTCGTGGTGACTACGCCTGTAACGCGTGACAGCACGGCGGCGAGACGCTACTGCTTCGTGTCACGTGACACGCCGCACGCCGCGCTTGCTCTAGCAAGGTCTGCGACCAACTGCGACCGGAACGATCTCACGCCTGATCTTGTGTTCGACGCCACCGCTACTGGTAAGTGTGTAATATTGTATGACGCGCTGCTACTGCTTCGTGTCATGTGACACGCCGCACGCCGCTTTCGCACTTCGCACTAGCGAGATCGGCGACCAACTGCGACCGGAACGATCTCACGCCTGACCTTGTGTTCGACGCCACCGCTACTGGTAAGTGTGTAATGTTGTATGACGCGCCGCTACTGCCTAGTGTCATGTGACACGCAGCACGCCGCTTTCGCACTTCGCACTAGCGAGGTGTGCGACCAACTGCGACCGGAACGATTTCACGCCTGACCTTGTGTTCGACGCCACCGCTACTGGTAAGTGTGTAATGTTGTATGACGCGCTGCTACTGCTTCGTGTCATGTGACACGCCGCACGCCGCTTTCGCACTAGCGAGGTCTGCGACCAACTGCGACCGGAACGATCTCACGCCTGATCTTGTGTTCGACGCCACCGCTACTGGTAAGTGTGTAATGTTGTATGACGCACCGCTACTGCTTCGTGTCACGTGACACGCCGGACGCCGCGCTCGCACTAGCGAGGTCTGCGACCAACTGCGACCGGAACGATCTCACGCCTGATCTTGTGTTCGACGCCACCGCTACTGGTAAGTGTGTAATGTTGTATGACGCACCGCTACTGCTTCGTGTCACGTGACACGCCGGACGCCGCGCTCGCACTAGCGAGGTCTGCGACCAACTGCGACCGGAACGATCTCACGCCTGATCTTGTGTTCGACGCCACCGCTACTGGTAAGTGTATAATGTCGTATGACGCACCGCTACTGCTTCGTATCAAATGACACGCCGCACGCCGCGCTCGCACTAGCGAGGTCTGCGACCAACTGCGACTGGAACGATCTCACGCCTGATCTTGTGTTCGACGCCACCGCTACTGGTAAGTGTGTAATGTTGTATGACGCGCCGCTTCTGCTTCGTGTCACGTGACACACCGCACGCCACGCTCGCACTAGCGAGGTCTGCGACCAACTGCGACCGGAACGATCTCACGCCTGATCTTGTGTTCGACGCCACCGCTACTGGTAAGTGTGTAATGTTGTATGACGCGCCGCTACTGCCTAGAGTCATGTGACACGCAGCACGCCGCTTTCGCACTTCGCACTAACGAGGTGTGCGACCAACTGCGACCGGAACGATTTCACGCCTGACCTTGTGTTCGACGCCACCGCTACTGGTAAGTGTGTAATGTTGTATGACGCGCTGCTACTGCTTCGTGTCATGTGACACGCCGCACGCCGCTTTCGCACTAGCGAGGTCTGCGACCAACTGCGACCGGAACGATCTCACGCCTGATCTTGTGTTCGACGCCACCGCTACTGGTAAGTGTATAATGTTGTATGTCGCGCCGCTACTGCCTAGTGTCATGTGACACGCCGCACGCCACTTTCGCACTTCGGACTAGCGAGGTCTGCGACCAACTGCGACCGGAACGATCTCACGCCTGATCTTGTGTTCGACGCCACCGCTACTGGTAAGTGTGTAATGTTGTATGACGCGCCGCTACTGCTTCGTGTCATGTGACACGCCGCACGCCGCTTTCGCACTTCGCACTAGCGAGGTCTGCGACCAACTGCGACCGGAACGATCTCACGCCTGATCTTGTGTTCGACGCCACCGCTACTGGTAAGTATGTAATGTTGTATGACGCGCCGCTACTGCTTCGTGTCATGTGACACGCCGCACGCCGCTTTCGCACTTCGCACTAGCGAGGTCTGCGACCAACTGCGACCGGAACGATCTCACGCATGATCTTGTGTTCGACGCCACCGCTACTGGTAAGTGGGTGATGTTGTATGACGCGCCGCTACTGCTTCGTGTCATGTGACACGCCGCACGCAACTTTCGCACTTCACACTAGCGAGGTGTGCGACCAACTGCGACCGTTACGATCTCACGCCTGCCCCCGCACCATGACGTGTCAAAACTATTATGGTTCGACTGTGAAAAAGGGATAGATGTTCACAAGTCAGATATATCTGTCCCTTACGCACACTAAATATAGTCTTGCTCTAAGAGCTTATGGTAACTGCTGTCCTTTAAGGACTGTGTGAGTGCTCGCTTGCGATATCTCCCCCAGAAAATAAGGTGCGAAGCTTTTATAAGAATTCATGTTGCAATAAAGAATAAAAATAATGTACCAGTACCTTATGGGCATAGTCTTAGGCTCTTAGGTATTTATTTTTGCCCTATATTAAATTTATGTTACCCTTTTTTCGCAGGTGAATGTCAAGACCAGACGAGCCACCAACCGGCGCTGAGAATAACCCTAACCTTTGTATTATGTCTCCCAATCATACACTACATAATCCCGAGATGATTCCTAATAAATTAACACAGTTAAGTCATTTCGGACCCCTCACCCTTGTAATTATAGCTACGACAAAATAGACAGGCTTAGAAACTATATAGAAAACAAACCTTTAGTTACACTTTGTAAACGTATATCAAGCTATTTTTCCCGTTATTTTTTTATTAATCAATATTGTAAATCATTTAAAATCGATATATCGTAGTATCATAGATAGACATCAATCGCCTAAAACGTAATATTGCCACATATTAAAATAGCTAAAATAACGTCTGCCGTTATTTTTAACTGTTATTTCATTATATTTAAAGTACAATATTTTAGATAATAAATTGACATGATAGATGTCGTCTCGATTGCACAAATATGCACATATTTCTTCATTTCTTTCTATCTTTGTGATCGTTGCCTCCAAGTACACTTATTTTTGTAAGTTTAGTAATGTAAGAAAGTGTTTTAGGCCCAACCAGAACAATACCGTTAGCAACTAATTCTGGTGTCACTGTCATCTTTACGTTATGTACAGTTTAAAACATGCTAATCGTTTGTCTTTATTTCTCTATTTCAGCAATAACAAATTAGCCATAAAAATATAATTATGAACCTAATTATTTTCTGCTGCAAAAGACACAATTTTTTTAAATGATACTCTAGATTAGTGTAACATACTTGGAGGCACATCAGTTTGGGTGTCTTGTGTATAGAACATCTATGATAATAGTAAAACGTTATCCTTGGACTAGTTATTAAAGATACTATTTTTCTCTGTACTATTCAAAAGAAACCAATATCGTTTCTAAATTGAGAGTTCTGGTGTGACTATTTTTGTATTTTATATCAAAATTGTTTTATATTGAATCCAGTTGCCCAAAAAATCAACCAACATCGTAGCCAATTTTGTTCCTTTTCTAGGATTTACGAACTTTAACTTGTGCAAGGATAGCATTAATATTAGTTTACAAAATATGGTTGATAGATTTGATGAGAATGGTTGTGAAATAATTCTTGTTGCGGCAGTTTTAATGATGAAGAAACTTCCTCCCTCTGCCTTATTTCCTTAAAATCGCTTCACTCCAATTCTATGTTGCCTGAACTGGTTAAGGCTCTGTGTCCCTTTTCTTCAAAATGTAACATGTATGCTTTTATTACTTCCTTGTAGGTAAGTCAAGACGCATTTATTTTGCATATAATTTATTTTATAATTAATGTATAATGCTTAAATACGTACTTTGAGGCTGAAAATTACTATAACTATAATTTGCTCACCATGACCTAGCTTTAATTTGCAAATTAATTCAACTACCCTCATAAGAAAGAAAATGGCGCAGGTAGTTTTAACCGTTATTCATTTGAAAACACAAAAGTGTAGACGATATCTTACATACATTATACATAATTTAATCATAATACAAACTAGTACGTTCCCTACAAATATGAAGCTTCTAATTATGTACAAAATCATTGTAAAATGTTACTGAGTAGCTAGAATAATTTTATGATAATTATTAGTTACGTTATTTTTATTTAAACTAATCGTTTCTTACCTTACATTTTGTATATTTTGATTTTTGTAAATTAGAATGTAATCATAAGTTTCTTAGATACAATACCTAATATTATAAGCACAATTTTTGGAAGACCCCATTTTATTAGAATTAGATTAAAAACAGAATTTATTTTAATCTTTTCGATTTACATGTTTTTTATCTTAATAGCAGTTATTTACGTTTACATTACCTGATAAGTTCTATAAATAACTTGTATAAAAAAGTTATTACCTACTTGGAAAATTGTTTGTACCACTATATAATAAAAAAAAATCTTCTTGAACGCACAAGATCAACACACTTCTGAAAAAAATAAGGATCGTAATTTTTCTACAGAATCTGTAGACTAGAAGTGAAGTAGCATTTCTATTCTTGATTTTTTGCTCTAAAACTAATTTTAAATAGACCCAATTTTAACTTTGCAGAAACGTTTCATACATACTCTAAATCTTTACATATCTAATTATATTGATTACAACATAGCATTTCCTACATTTACCGAATTATCTATCTTTACAAAATCAGAAGACTTGTTTACCTTCCAAATATCAATGCTCAAACTTGTCTAGACTAGCAAATTATTTTCTAAATGGATGGGGTCTAAATGATTGTTACAATGCACCATATAATGGTTGCTTCACTAACTTTGTACTATTGTATTTGTTACGACATTTTCACGAGAAAGCAATGTTTTCTCAAATCAAGCAATACTACTTTAGGTAAGATTAGATAAGACTAAATTTAGATAAGTAAAAAACGAATACTCATTTTGAGATCAATGTAAAATTTAGTTAAGTTATTAGATAATAAAATCGCAACAGCAATAATATATTTGTATTTATAGCTATTGAGCGTTAAATTTTTAATAGTTAGTAGACAGTTGTGGATAATGGAGCTAGCGTTGTTGTTTTATAATGTGACAGAGAGATTATTCCTTTGTGGAACTCGAGGTGAAATCAGTGTAAAATAAATTAACTAAGGAAAAAGATTTTAAACTGATTTTCTTCGTGGTGATCATCGTTACGTTTCCATTGTGTGATATAGGTACATTGAAATTAATTAAGTATATAGTCGTCAGCATGGATTAAAATAAACAGCGAAATTGATTTTGACTCGTTTTATTTTCCTTGTGTAACCAATGAACCTTTAATTTGGCCACAGAGAAGGGCAAAGTGAATTTAGATTGTATTCCTTATTGCTCTAAACCAGATAGATTGGAAGGAAGAAAGGGAGAACTTTGTCCTGCAGTGGGACTGAAAAGGCTAAAAATTAATAATAATTAATTGATAGCTGCCGTAATAAAAGCTCTGAAAACCTCATATTAAACTATTCGTCACCTCTACTGGATTTCAAATTCCTTAGCTTTTACATTCCAGAGAATTAAAAAAAAATGTTAATTATCCTCTGAAATACAGTTCAGGCACCTACTCTAAATCACGGGGTCCCAGTGCTAATAAAGAAAATTTGGTTCAAATAAACTCACTAGATGGCGCGATATGCATCGATTTGTAATTGAATTTTGTGTAAAATTAACATTTTTTAGAACTGATAATAAAAATTTTATGTTCTTGTTTAATCAACTTAGCGCAAAACTATGGAATATTAGGCTCTTCATTTACATTTCAAAGATTATTTGGACAGATCATTTAAAATTATCAATAGACGGCGCGCTTTTAGATGTCTGAGGCATGCTACTCGATTTTTTAAATTTGTATTGTTACCCGTTTTGGTACAATGAAACTGTAAAAACCTGCAAAAAATACTATATAACAAATTATCAATGTATTAAAAAAATAGTCACGAACCTATAATATATCTTCATAAAAGATAGCTTGGTCTCTGCAACATATGTCAAACTGACGTATACGCTATTGTTAGCCTGTCATGCGCTATTGTTATTGTATTGATACTGACAGCTGTCGCAAAGATCAAGCTATCTTTTATGAAGTATAGTTAAACCCTTTTACTTGCAACTCGCAACTAACACCATCTATAGTCGTGGAACCTGCATGAAACGATACCGAACGCGATCGATGTACTTTTACAATAGTCGATGTACTTTTATAATAGTCCGTAAAGTCCGTCGAAAACCGCTTGTTATCATAGTTTCTTTGTATGGGATGAAGCATCTGTATGCTAGTATTATTTTATCTGTGACCAAGCCAACCTTTTCTACCGTTGTGGACTTCCGACCGATAGATGACGATTTGATAAACAGCTTTTTATCATAACGCTCGCTCACTAGTAAAGGCGGGCCCGTCAGGCATAGAAAAGGGTGTAACTGGTTTGAATTATAGACTATAGATTGAAAACCGTACAAATATACCTTCTGATATTTCTTTCAACTTTACCAAACCATTAAGGCAAGTTAAAATTATAAAAATGCACAGGTTATAATATAATCTTTCATATAAGTTGCAGCTACACAAAAGTTTCCCTGACTGAGCGCAGACTTAAAACAAATTAAAATTCTCGAATCACTATGAATTTTATTTATAAATCATTAATTACACAAACGATTACAGCTCGATCTCAATCTCATCATGTAATGCTAACAGAAACTAATAATGTAACGGTTTACAACGCGTTAAAACGACTAGATTACCGATGTAACTGCTATATTCTTAACCAAGAACGCGACCGTAACGCAGTTCTACCAACCTACCAAACCCAACGCCCGATTCAAAGCTGTCAACATTCTGATAAGTCATGTCATGTGTTGGTGTTGCTTGGCTTGCTTGCTTTCAGCTTTCTTTACTTTGCTTGTACGCGCGTCGTCAGTCAATTGGACTGTTTATGTGTAGAAACATCTTTCGCATAACACACAAATCGTAAAAACAAACTCGTTTGTTAATATAAAACCGAAACAAGCCCAGTACAGTGCCAATAACAAGAGGATATTTGGGAAATATGTGAAAGTGACAGGAGCAAAATCGACATAGTTTTTGTGTGATTATAATGTTATTTCGCATATTTTCGAGTACCGTCAGTTAGTGTATCGGCGTTTATAGAGAAGATGTTGCGCGTGAAGCATAGTTCTTGTGTAGTGGAGGACACTTGATCGGGAACACTATGTTCGAAGCGGGATAAGCGTACTCGATTATAGCACGATCAGCTATAATGCAACACGATTGTACGCAGGAGGGTGGAAGGAGCAGGTACGAGCGGCGGAAGCCGAGCAAGGTGCTGAAGATAGCGGAGAGCTTCACGAACCTGGACGAGACTGCAAAGTCGGGCCGATATGTGCGGGGGCCACACTCGAAGTTGGGCCGAAGGTACCGGGATGGGGAGAACGGGAGCCGGACTAAGCGTGCGGTGTGTTGTGATGATGATTGTGATAAGGAGTCTGGTGTGAGTGAGGATTGTGAGAGACTGGGTGACCGCCGGGTGACGGGCTCATCATGCACGGCCCTTAGGACTGCTGTAGCCGCGCTCTACCCCTTCGACGACTTCTTATTGGAGAAGATTGGATCTGGATTCTTCTCAGAAGTTTTCAAAGTAAGTGCTGTTTTATACCCCCTGTAGTTCTTAAAGGCGCTGTTCATTGTTATTGTTTTGTTGATTATTTTTTGTAAATAGACTCAGACACACTTAATTTAGTACTTGTCAAGCATCATAATATTAAGCTAAATCTTTGATTCAAAGATCTCTACAGGTGGACACAGAAGATTGCAAAAAAGTTGCATAAACAAGTTATGTAAACCAGATCTATTATCATCATCACAAACTTACTTTGGATAACCTGATTCTATAATCTATAAACACAACACAAAAAATTGCCAGAATTAATTGTCAAATAAAAAATAAGGTTCCAAAACAAGTAGGTATTCTGGATGAGATACTTGTTTAGGAACACTCTTCATAGCAAAAAATAACTAAAACTCAACCAGCTGTTACTATGAATAAATTAGAAGACTAGACACTTTCAAGTTTTCAACAATCTCTTTGAAGAATTACCTCTGTTAAGTAGAGTACATAGTCTATGGAAAATAAATAGAAATGTTTTAGCATCTTTGTCAAATGTTATGAGGAATCTTAATGAATCAATCAGCGCAAATTGTTTACGAAAACAAATCCTGAACTGTCATTTCATTAATTTATTTCAATTGCAAAAACAGTAGTGATCCTGGTTTTAAGTATCCCATTCAAAGTTTAAGAATGACAGTTAATTCACAAATAGACATTGCATGAATAATTGCCTCTGACAGACAGATTTCTGTGAATGAATAATAAAATATAGCAAATGATGTAATTCTTACCAACAAATGAGAATATGTAGCTATTTTCAGAGCATAATATCTAGGTTTCGTAGCTTTAAGGTTTCCTAGCAAATAAGTCTTGTAACTAAAAGTTTTCTCAGCAGATATGCCACACTGTAAAACCATCATACAAAATTTATTATAACTAAACAAATCTTGGCACGCCTTTCTCTGCCGAACTGTAAACAAACAAAACATATCACACATCCTTAATTATGCCACAAATAAATTCAATTAATATTGCCATTCCATTTGGCACCTTTTGTTACCTTACCATTTCACCGACAATGTTGGCATCGTGCCATCATTTTAATAGCCCTTTATAGTAATTTATTGGGCTTCTAAATATCTGCCCCTTGTACATAGTCTCAACACTGCTATGATGCCACATAGCTGTAATATTTCTGTCATGTTGATACATTAATACTGACATTTGGGATATAATATGTTTCATTCTATTTATTGATGTGAGGAAAACCTTTATTGGTTGTAGTAGTCATGTAATGGACTTTCTATAACAATTCTAGTTGGATTATAAATACCTAGCAGAAGATTTTCAGATAGGTATCTAATTAGAATTCTGGAATAGGTACTTAATTTGTTTTCTTTATCACTCACCAACCAACCAACCAATTAAATTAAAACTTTTAAATCAAAATGTATGTTGAACAATGTGCGTACCTACCATTCAAAAGTGATAACAACATTTATAACTCAAAGATTGTCATATGTAGTGTGCAGAATGCAAATTACTATCAAACAGCCATTTAAAAGTTCGGACAACCATTCACTAATATGATTGCTCCTATCAAATCCAAGCAGTGACCTCATTGTTATTCAATAAATGATTATAGTTGTGACATGAATATCTATTTAACAAACTGTTTAATGTTTATACTGTGTTTGCATTAGGGGAATGAAGGCTGCAACCTTGGTAATGGCCTTGAGAACAATTTTGTGCCATGAAGCTGAATAACTTGAATCGTAATTGTATGGTGGATTATCCTTTTGCGTAATGAATGGTTTTGTTCGGTTTTTTGTTTGTGGTTTTAGCTGTTGCCATGTTCTTATTACTATAGGGAAAATGGTATCATAGAGAAATTGATTTGATTCATTACAATTGGGTGTTACGTATTATAATATATTAGGTTTTAGATGTTTATTATGTTATTGGTTTCTTATGTTGTCCTGTGGTTTTACCAACCAGGCAATATTATTTTTCTGACATTTATTGTTGAGTGACGAGCTTGGGTTTCTTGACTTTACACAAATATTTAATAAAGCAAGTAAATGACAATAGGCTGCTGTTCTCTTTGGTTTTTCCAAAACCTGTCAATGAAAATGTATACCAAATAATGAATATGCATTCAGCTCAAAATTCAAAAACCGGCCAAGTGCGAGTCAACTCGCGCACGAAGGGTTTCGCACCATTATTGCAAAAAAATCACGTTTTTGTATGGGAGCCCCACTGAAAACTTTATTTTATTCTGTTTTTAGTATTTGTTGTTATAGCGTCAACTGAAATACATCATCTGTGAAAATTTCAACTGTCTTGCTATCACGGTGCATGAGGTACAGGCTGGTGACAAACAGACGGAGTCTTAGTTATAGGATCCCGTTTTTACCCTTTGGTTACGGAACCCTAAAAAGGCTTGAATATCACAGAATAAGTAATGCTTTGTTTCACATGTAATATGTAATTTTTATACAAGTTTCAGTCACACTATGTTGAAATTGTTTACACAACTGGCACCCTTAAGTGAAGTACACATATTTCTGACACTGACATCACTTGTTAATTATTGAAATGTCTGAAGTGTGGAATTTCATGGGATTGTAAAAGAATATGAAATATTTCTTGACTAACTTACAGTGATATGATATCATGTAGGTAGGTTCGGAATGCATGAGTAATATTTGTTTAACCACTATTGTGATTATATTATATTTTTTTCAGTCTGAACATGTCAATGTCCTGTGTAACGTCATACAAGATAGTAGTATATATTTAGTTGCGATGTTTCAATTGTAATAAACAAACAAGTAAGCAAATAGAATGTTTGCACAAGTGAGTTAGCAAGTTTGAACCTTATATTACGTCTAGTCTGCCTGAAATCGTCCACATGCTAACTTTTCAGTAAACTCATAACGTAAATAGTCGAAGACGTGACAATTAGAAGGTATGTTCTAATCAGTCGACACAATTTCGTCATCAAAATACTCACGTTTTGAAATGTAGAGTAAGCCAAGTTCGAATGGTCTTATCAATTAATTAATTCCGTGTAAAAACGGGTGTGTAACTTTAGTGTGAGCCTCTTTCTTAATAGTTTACAATTGAAATAATTAATTGGATTGATGTGGTCTAACTCTAATAGATAAACAAGTATGCCATATAATATGTCATGACTAATGAGCTAGGCTAGATGAACCATCAAGTGGGTCCCAAAAAACGTCAAACGACATCGCGGCATACCAAAACAAAGATGGCGGGACATAGTACTTAAGTCCTCTGCGCTCCTGCCGAAAGGACTAGCCCGTACTAGCAGAAAATATATTGGAAAAAGGAAATCAGAGGCCTAAACACCAAAGGCTATTAAAAACATAATTCTTCTTTCGGCATTGTAAGTCCTAGCCATTATCTTCACCGTATGTCGGTTACGCATAGCCAAGACTCCAAGAGATAAATACTGTAACATAATATCCATTGTCTGTCCGTATTCTAGAAAATAAACAATTTAGATTGAATTGAATAGAGAGATTTTCTTCAATGGTTTAGCTGCTCGCGACACCTGCAAATAAATAACACTGGAGTGAGAATTCTAATGTTTACATACCATCACAGAATTCCTATAAAAAATCCTTGAAACCAGACGTAAGAATAAGTAAAGGTATTTACGAATAGAAATTGATACTCTTAACCAATACAATTATGGTTATAGTAATATCATTTGCTTTTACTCGCGGCTTTACTCCCGAGGGGCTCTTTTAATTTAGACGTTTGGTTTCGTACTGCTGCGGCACCGCAGAGGTGCGGGTATCGTACTGCGCACGATTCATAAAATTTATACACCAACACACGCACAACAGCAGGACGAGTAAGTGTGTACATAAATTGTATGGAAAAAATTCAGTGGTCGTGCGCAGTACGACGCGGTGCCACAGGAGTCCCACACCAAACGTAATTGAAACAGACCTTAAGGATCCCACTGGAACCGTACATTTTTCTGGGGGAAAAAGTAGTCTGGCAATCGGGAGTAGTGGTAACTATCTATCGGTGAAAGTATTTTCATAATTCGTTCAGTAGGTACCGAGATTACCTTCAATAAGTTAACCCTTTAATTATTAGTACCTGAGCGACCGAGCTCAGCTCGGGTGAAAATAGAGAAAACAACGTTTTCTAAAAATGAAAGCTAGCTAGATCGATTTATCGCCCCCGAAAGCCCCTGCATACAAAATTTCATGAAAATCATTGGAGCCGTTTCCGAGATTCAGATTACATACATATATATAAGAATTGCTCGTTTAAAGGTATTAGATTTGTTGGTAATACATATCTCTAAACTACATCGAAGAGCAGTGGTGGCCCAGTGGTAACAGCCGTGACTTGCAAGTTGTAGGTCGTCGGTTCAAACCCAGGCAGGCGCTTTACTTTGTAAATTATTTCATCACCACTGCACTCAAAACGGTGAAGGAAAACATCGTGAGGAAACCGGCATGTCCTAGAACCAAACATTTTAAGACGTGACATCCGCCAACCCGCACTGGGCCCGCGTGATGGATTACGGCCCATTCCCTCTCACAGACAGGAGGCCTGTGTCCCAGCAGTGGGAACATTAATAGGCGGATGATGTGATGTGAACTACATCGGAATTTAATCGAGCAATGCCCATAATAAAAATCATATTTTATACCTTCATAGTTTTTATAGCTCATATGTTATTGTAATTGTAAGTTTATATTTCCTGCGTTTAACAACGATGAATCTAGAAACGTACGGAAAAGGAAGTGTCGTCAGGAAATGGATTAGTCTTGAGGCCTATTGTACTGCCAAGGTGGATGTCACTGGGTACTGGATAGTTTCGATGATAAATTGCATTTTTACTCTATTTACACGCATCAACATAAAACAATGTAGGTATTTTTATTTCAACTATCTAATAGTTGAAATAAAAATACCTACATTGTTTTACCCATTAAGGTACTTTTGAATTATCAGCAAAAAAAACAAACGAAAATGAAGCTAGATGCACTTTCGCAAGCGTCAGTAGGTCTCTACGGAGAAGAACGTGCAAGAAACGCCACGGACACTCTTTTCCATCAATAAGTTTTAATTACAAGTACCTATTTGGTTAGATCATTCTTGTTTGGCAATTACACATTTGTGAGAACGAAGTAAAAAAACATAAAAGCGTCTAGTGTAAAATAAACAACCTCAAAATACATAATCAATAAAAAAATTACATACAATTAATTAAAAACAGGCCGAGGCAACCAAGTTATGACCGATCCCAACTGATGGCGCCCGTTCACAAATATGACGCATGGATTTGCACCACTCAGCTCAACCATCATGATGAGAACCGAATGATCCAACACATGGGCCACCATCAGAGAACTGCCAGGGAACATTCAAGTCAACAAACGACATAATAGAATACAGTAAACGGTAGATTTACAGGTGGTACATAGTACTCACACATGTGCTGTACAGTTATACCTATAATACAAAAATTAATCTATACTTATATTATGAAGAGGAAAGATTTTTTTGTTTTTTTGTACCGAATAGGCTCCGAAACTACTGGACCGATTTGAAAATTCTTTCACACATAGAAAGCTACATTATTCCTGAGTGACATAGTTTATTTTTAATCCCGAAATTGGGTCCTGTGGGGTGGTCCACGGGAGCGAAGCCGCGGGCAACAGCTAGTTGAGTTTATACAATAAAAATACAGTCTTCAGTAGGTCCAACAATACTGCCAATTATAATGTTTTGCTTATCACTTGTTTTTGCGCCCTAGTGGTTGTGTAGCAGGTATGTCTCACGTAGTATTAAAAGACCAGCAGTCAGCCCGAGGATTTACTATTTTTTGCCTATCTTCTGCCTCAGGATTCAAACTATCTTCATACAATTTTTTAACGAAATTGGTTTAACGGTCTAAAGACGAAACAAACATACCGGCAAACAGAGAAACAGAGGCACTTTTCCATTTAAAATCTTAGCATGAAACTAGCTGTAGCCGCGGCTTCGCTCCCGTCAGCTGCCTACCCTACCTTCTTACCAATATTTTTTTCTAAGGTCATTCTGCCGTGGAGAATCTTAACACCGCCATTCAGAAAATAACGTAAAATGCACAACGCCATCTATCGAATATGGAGTTCAACTGTCCGAGTATCTGAATTGCGTGTGTTGTGATATTTTACTTCTTGAAAACAAATTCATGTATTTTTTGATAGAGTGAACCGATTGCGATAAAACACTAAATTACGCACTATTTTATATGTAAAAGTTATATACATTGGTTTCGTACATTATACGTGAGTAACGTGACGCGTGCACAACTAAACAGACAGACAGACATCCAAAAAATGCTGGCTAAGGTTCTGTTGGTAATGGTTATCCTTTAGCACACTGGAATTTTTTTTTGGAAATATTGTTGACGTACAAAAACGACTTTTCTACTGATTTATTATATGTATTGATTATTCATGAAAAAAATTTATGACGCTTCTTTTAAGTTGGTACTAAGAAGTAAAAATCTGTTAAACATATTATGAAGTTTGAAAAATGTTTTGTTGAGAAAAAAGTGGGCCAAGTTCGCGACACATTAAAATAATGATTACGGTAAACGTTTACAAAGATAATTACAGAGTTCTTTTCTAAAATTATCACCAGTCTGCGTTATATTTTGCTACATACGTATAATGTACAAGATGTTTTACAGTACATCGAACTTAAGGTCATTAATCATAAAAACGCGGCGTTTGCGTAATCAAGGACCGAACTAAGTTTTTGTTTATTAAGAAATGTTTCGAGTAAAAAATTAACGACTCTCAGACTCGCATCAAAATTGTTTTCGGTGCCTACATTGTCGAATTTTATTACATTTTGATAGGAATACATGTTCACGATTTGACACGGTCAATGTGCAAAAATATTCATTCTAAAGTTACACGGACAATGCTCTCTAAATTCCTTTTTACAGTATAATGAACTGTTTTGTCCTAAATTGTTGACAACCAAGCAGTCGTTGGAATAAAATGTATGGGGCTTTGACACGCAATTTTGCAAATGCTTTCGGTAACAGAATACCTGCTAAAAATAGATGTAGAAATGCAGAAACGAAGAGAGTTAATAAACCGATTGATAGTGGAAACGGCTCTTATTTGATTACACAGTTAAAGTAGCAATGTAGCACTCTAATCGAGATTTCAAACTGTATGTGGGGAAGAGTATCGACACGGTAAACCGTGGTATCGAGTCCGTAGATTCTAGCGTTGGTCGAGATTTACTAACACGGAATAACATATTGCTCTTGACTCCAATTGCTCTGTCGTTAGCAAACGGAAATAAATCTTTAACTGAAATCTCTCTTTAATCTATCGATTAACTTATCTGTGGTTAGGTTAATGATAAACCATAAATCAGTTAACAAGGTTAATTAAATACGATTTAAATTGCATTTCATTGAATTAAAACTGCATTTTCTCAATGATTTCAAAACTTATTGATCTTTGGTATTATTATTCTATTTGACATTAAATTGTTGATAAACACATTCAAATTAGTAGTTTTGCAACAAAAATCGAGCAAGGACACCTTGATATTTTACGCCAAAATTAACACAACCAGTTTTAAGAATATTGTGAACAGAAACTTGATCGGTAAAACCGCTAGTCCTCAGAATTAAAAGGTAGTTTTTATATTGATATTGGCAGATCAAACTTAATATTAAATTAAAATTCGCAATGAAATAGGTAATTAATAACATTTTGTGATGTTTATTGCTCCTAAACTAATCAAATTCGAAATTAAAATCACCGTAACGACGAACTCGGTTGCTTCAATGACCAAAACCAAGGGTAATGTCCGAATGTCCTTTGCTATAAAAACTACAGACTGTCTTTCTGAAGAAAAACAACAATGTCTCGTTAAACGTTTTGTAAACAACAACGGACTATGATCAGACACACGATCCTTAACATAAAAAAATAAAGAGACAATCTTAAATCTCCAGCAATTGTCTTCCATCTTCCACATTATGGTCTTGCAACATATAATTTTAAAGTAATCACCTCATGCTACCGTCTATTTACTACAATAAGCTGCCGTGCCCTCCCATGTGTGCGAGGAAAGCGAGGAAGCTATGATTCATTCAAAGTCAGGATATAACCTTGGTGCAACACGCAAGGTTCGCGACTCTCGCGGTTTATAAATCACTTAATTATAGTTCACCGCGTGTGGTGCAGTTCTATGGGATGGGCACAACACTAATCTTTATAGACTGGGAGCAGGTTGGGCATTTCATTTAGCGTTAAGAATTTGTAAATAAGTGAACCTTAACTTACCTAGGATCTACTAAAGCAAATACTATTATGAAAGTAACAAAGGTTAGATGCTTTTAAGTCTCGCACGGAACAAGTATTTAAAACAAATTAACGCCGGCCGAGCAGTCTTCCTAAGTAGCAAGAGAACCATGAAAACAGATTGTTCGGAGCCGAGGACCAGAATCAGCATTTTAATGGAAAATTGCGAAACTTCTCCAAATTCCACTAATTTCTCCTAAGATCCTAAGATCCGCATAGTAAATACCAGTTTATTTAAATATACGAATCATGGTCTTAAATCGCTTACTCAATAGGATTACAAGAAAGTGACCGTGCAATACTATGCGTTATGTTATGTAATGTAAACTACATAATTGCTTACGTATTTGTGTTTTGGTAGTAACATTCACACAACGTATGTGCTAATTCGAGGAAACACAATTTGTAGGTACTTACTTAGAAGATGCACGCGAATCTGTAATTTAGTTTGTTCTAACATTTATCAGAGTAGTAAAGCACGAGGAGTTACGCATTTTAGTAGCCACATCACATCATCAGCCTATTAATGTTCCCACTGCTGGGACACAGGCCTCCTCTCTGTCAGAGGGAATGGGCCGTAATCCACCACGCGAGCCCAGTGCGGGTGTCACATGTCTTCGAATTTTTGGTTCTAGGACATGCCGGTTTCCTCGCGATGTTTTCCTTCACCGTTTTGAGAGCAGTGGTGATGAAATAATTTAGACAAAGTAAAGCACTTGCCTGGGCTCGAACCCACGACCTACAACTCGTAAGTTGCGGCCGATACCACTGGGCCACCACTGCTCTCGTTTGTAAAATTTTTTGTTTAATTTCGCGTTTAAACTTTGACTACTATCTCACCTGATGGGAACCGATGATGTGGTCAACGGTGAAGCTCGGTCACCTAGAAGTAACCTATCAGAAAACAAGGTCTCCGACCGGGAATTCCACTCCTTAGCTGTAATAGTTGTTAGTCTATTAAATAAAATGTGTTCTGGACTAATACTTAACTTTTTTTTTTATAAAAGTTACGTGCTCAAGGCACGTCACGACCTTACTATTATGCTGCTGACATTCTCAATGTGCGTCTTTCAATTGATTTTTTTATACCATTTTGTGCAAGCTATACGAAATTGAAAGTGAAAAAAATTAATTTCCGCGTCAGCTCCCTTCTCATGTAATCTCTGATTGTGCTGTTATAAGCTTATAATAGACGACTTAGATCCGTTTGATGTTGAGAAGGCAAAAATGGCGGAAACGATCAATCATATTATAGCGAATAC
Source organism: Orthosia incerta (assembly GCA_948252205.1). Lineage (NCBI taxonomy): Eukaryota > Metazoa > Arthropoda > Insecta > Lepidoptera > Noctuidae > Orthosia > Orthosia incerta. The sequence continues at coordinate 27,458,925 of OX411746.1, forward strand.
TGCAACGACGATGCAAATAATTTAATAGATGTTAGACCTTTGCACCTACTTACAAAATTTAATTTAATTACAAAGATGTCAAATGTCAACGAAATTTTGGTTCTAGGACATGCCGGTTTCCTCACGATGTTTTCCTTCACCGTTTTGAGAGTAGTGGTGATGAAATAAATTACACAAAGTAATGCGCCTGCTCAGGTTCGAACCCACGACCTACAACTCTCGGAGCCGTAACCACCGTGCCATCACTGCTCTTTACTTTACTAGTTAAAATTAAGATTTAACCAGAAGAGCAAATTCTTACGCCTTTTAACTCTCGGTCAATGCAAGACATAAATGAAATTCCGTCTAGGGTATCACCTTCAAGCAAGCAACAGAACAGGTTCTAAACGCATAAGTAATCATAAGTGTTATGAGGACATTACTAATTGCAATGACATCTCATACCATGCTTAAAATGAAACATGTGTTTATTACATTCAGCCCTTTTAATGTATCTATACCCTTTAAGGATTCGAGAAAAAGGCTAAGTTCTTTTGGTAGTGTAATAATGGGTTCTATATGAATAGCTTGGACGTTTTTGTCGTATTTTTTCGTGTTTAGCGCTTCCAATTTGTTTGTCGCTTAACTTCTTACCTTGGTTACATTTTTTGTCAATATATGTTTGAAATCACTAACTGCCTTGGCTACAAACTTGGTGATTAATGCCTTATAAGCCTTTCCTCTGCTGTAGGAACACTAGGAACAGGCCGGCATTATTACATAAGCACACTTCTTCATTCAAGTAATCCTCAATTTGGCAAACAATATCGAGCCAATTAATCTTTCCTAATATCTCCTGGTCTTGTGGTATCTGAAACAGGTCTTCAGGTTTAATTATTCAGGATTCAGACCTTCAGGTGTTTCGGGAACCGGTAATCATAATTTACGAGATATTAATGGCACTGTTATCTTTAGTGGCATCTGTTATGGAGGGTTTAATTAGGAATGAGCAGTTGCCTTCATAGTTTCCGCTATTATTTTAACGGTTAATACCAATTCGCAATTATGGAAACATGACTCTATCATCTTATTATATGCTATGCTGGAGTATATTTTTAAGTATCGTTATTGGTGGTTACATTTTGGTCGGACATTTGAGGTGAAACAACACGTCAAGATGAAGTATCGTTATTTGAATAAATATCATCAGCATAAATCATCTCTAAATTTCACACTAGAACCATACCGAATTAATGCTGTCAATTAGTAATGCAAGTCTATAAACAAAACAACTCAAAACAACTAATTACTATGAAACAGCGTCTGAAGTGAATTTTAAATTAGCTACGCCACAGTCACACCGAGACCTGAATCTTAAATCAACTTTGACAAGTGAATTATTTGCCAAATTACTCTCTATTTTCTAAGTGATTAAGGCATTATATCCAGTGAATGAACGTGATCATCCACACGAAGTTTCTGGGAAGTGTCCTTTGCGGAACTAAATAGTTTTTTTAGCATTAGCTTCTTTAAAAACTTCTTGTTTACTTACCAAATTTTCCAAAGCTTTGGACCACATCCAAGATTTCCGAAAATCTAACTTTACTTCCTTGCCTTGCCAATCACCTTTACGCAGCACTCTTTCTCCATACCACGTCGAATTTGGCCGTTTTTGGGTTAATGTTGTTGCGCCGGTTGATATCGGATGTCAACCTTGCGTCGAAGGCTGCTCGTATTATCGTGTATTTTGATGACTGACTGTGCTGCTCGCTGTTACGGTGACTTGGTCTAGGATAATGACCTATTAAGACCAGTTCACCTTGGAACATCAGCTGGTTGGCTTCTCGTATTGATTTTTATCATTGAGGTGTGGTAGGTATCGTGTTTGTGTACCTACATGCGCGTCATAGAGGTGAATTATGTTTTTGTCGCTGTGGGATCACTGGGATCTGAACTTTGTATCGAAGATTGAGTCATAATGTATACCAACACTGAAGTTTTATTAACGTGTCCATACAAATGGTTATTTTATTAATAAACAAAGTGGCTAGCCAGAAAAACATTGCTAAGAATACGATTGAACGTCTTTCAACTCATATGATTCTAGTAGCCTAACTATTTCACCAAATTGGTTTTACTGTTAACGACTATCATTAGGTTTTCATCTTCCATTCCTAGGTAAATAAATTACCTGTTTTCCTTTATGACTAAACTAATAAAGTGACGGACATTCCACCTGAGTTTGATGTTTGTTTTCCAGAAGTAATCATGCTAAAAGTTTTACTGTTCAGTGCCCTTTATTGTAATTACACGTTTCTGTCATTATAGTCCAAAGAACAGCTTCAATGCAAAGACTGTATTTAGATTAGACATGTAGAAATTGTTCCTGGTGTTCTTAATAATCCTTTTGCTTATAATAGTAGTTACAAAACTATGCAGCATGCTCATAATAATACATGAATATTTACATCCCGAGAGCTTTACCATGAAAGACGAGACAGGATTAAGTCGTAACATTCAGAAGACCTAACGCCGGTCAGCATCATGAATCACGCACAAATCTAGCAGTTTATCATTCAACCCATAAATAGTTAATTGTTAATCTCGACGTCTAGAATAAACCTACTGGGGATTAGTCTAGACCGTAGCGACGTTCTCCGACTGAATCATTCAGATATTCAAAATCCATATTTATAACTCTGGCGATCGTCCACTTGGCTTATTGTGGGTATAACATGAAACATTCTCTCAATTTATGATGTCAACGAAAGGATGGAAAGCATCTGTTATTACCTAATTGTCGTAATAGTTGTTGTTTTCGTTATTTTTGGCCTGGTCTGGATTAAAATAAATTTGTCCAGCAGCAATGTCAACACTGTTGTTGGAAAGTTTACCAATGTTATGTTTATCCTTGGGTCTGGATTTTTTTTCTGAAACTTGATCTCGAGACCAAAACCCACCGACTTTAGGTATATCGTCAAGTTCATTCAGATAGGGAATCCAATAGTTAATATTTAGAATCTTTCAAATCATTATCAGTCCTGATGCTTTCGTCGTTATTAGGTGTGTCTCCTCAAGCACCATTTAAATCATCTTATTTACGTGTCTTTTGTGTGTATTTAGAATCTTTAAAATATTTATCTATACTGATTCTTTCTTTATTAGGTGTGGCTCCTCAAGCACCATTTAAATGTTTCTTTACGTTATCATTTAAATTAGCTGTTAATATTCCCTCGTTTACCCACTCGTCTCGGTTTCGATTGCTTTGTTGTATCAAGATAATTTTCTCGAGATAATCACCTGTTTCCTTAATGTTCATGTACATTTTCTCCACTTGCAGTCACGTTTCACGCTTATTTCTTGTAAAACATCTAATTAACATACTTATTATAGAAGTGAATCTACCTAGATTATACTGTCATTCACATAGTTTATAACTCTATATAATTTATTTTTACCGTCATTAGGGTCTTTAACGTCTAAGAATTGTTACATTGTAGATGATGCTGGAGTATTAAAAATTCTATTTTAAGATTTTTCATTATCTCGTTCACGTAGTTTGGTGTGCCATTAAGATTTTTTCGTATTCTTCGAAGACAAAGAGCTAGTTGTAATTAGTTAAGGGTCATTAAAATTTCATGCGAGAACAATTTCCTAATTAGCCACGTGTGATATTTCGTAGTAAATTATATAACCCTCGTATTTTAGGAGGAGCTCGATTTTCTCTTGCTTTTCTTGAAATGGAAAGTGGTGCTCGACAATTGTTTTGCTGCTAAGTACTAAGTAGGACGTAAGAACGTGAGTTTACACCATAAATTGTACGCGTGTTATTTGCATTAACATGGGTACTTAATTAACCTTGTTGCTAAGACCCATGAGCTCAGTGTAGGGTACCTATTACCGATCCGGCTAAGGCGTTTGAGTGAGTGACGATAGAATATGAAATTACCTACCATTACGGTTTGTTTTTCTTTTGCCTATTTCGTATTATGTTTATTACAGAACTTATTACTAAATTCAGTTTCTTATCATAGCGTAGCATTAGTTGTTACAGCAACCCATACAGTAGTTTTCCTAAGTACTTTATCGTCATTTGAATAGTCTTAGGATTAGTAGAATACTTACCAAGCACTTGGATTTTCACTTCTATAGATGATTGTCCACTAAACTTGATTTAAAGTTAAAATAAAATTAAAAACTGGCCAAGTGCGAGTCGGACTCGCTCACGAAGGGTTTGTTGTATGGGAGCCCCATTTAAATATTTATTTTATTCTGTTTTTAGTATTTGTTGTTATAGCGGCAACAGAAATACATCATCTGTGAATTGCAACTGTCTAGCTATCACGGTTCATCAGTTACAGCCTGGTGACAGACGGACAGACAGACGGATCGTGGAGTCTTAGTAATAGGGTCCCGTTTTTACCCTTTGGGTAACCCTAAAAAGGAGTACCATCAGTGTATCATCATCAATGTATTTTTTGCTACGGCATGTCATTAAAGAACCGCAGTTATAAAAAGCTCACCTCTGCCATTCGATTATTTGAGAGACCACACCGGTCACGTTATTATCGTAACAGTTGAAAGTATTCACTCCATAAGGTGTTACATCCATTATTCAAGTTGAACATCAAACAAACAAGTCATAAAAACTTTCCTCAAGACCATGATTGTGCATTACATGGCTTGTTCAGTTTCGACTGAAGAATGGCCATAGTCCGCACATTTATATTGGAAAGTTGTCAGCATTGGAAAGATCTCGCAGTGAAAGTAATGTTACATCTGGATGTTAAATGCTGTACTTAATTTCCTAGTTTACTTCATATGATATGCGGAAACTGTAACGGTAGTGGATAGATAAGACCACGGAGCGGTTATCAAGTTAGAATGTGTGCAATGTTTGTGAAGGTGTGCGCTCCTCCGAGAATTGTTCAGAGAATCTGAAGCGATTTCAATCAGCATTCGTAACGTTTCCAGTGTTGCGTATTACGTTACAATGGTAAATAAATTATATCGCTTCGTTGGGGTTGATAATAGTGGCTAAACTATTACAACATTAACGATTAAATTTTTGCGCTGAATAGCTAAATGCATTTGCTAAATGCAGTCTTGCCAAGGGGTACCGTGTTACCCAGTTACTGGGTTGTGGAGGTCAGATAGGCAGTCGCTCCATGTAAAACACTGGTACATAGCTGAATCCGGTAAGACTGGAAGCCGACCCCAATATAGTTGGGGAAAAGGCTAGGTAAGATGATGAATAGCTAAATGCATTTGGAACTCCTATGTAATGTGTCTAAGAATGTTATATGTACTTGCTGGCGTAACTTTCTTGATACTCTCAAAGGATAATCCGACCTAAGCCTTCTCCGCTCTTCAAGAGCAGCCTCGGTTAGCATGTTTTCTCCTATTTCGGATTTCGCTTGATCCTTTAACTTTGTAGCAACAATGCCTTCAAAGTCTAATACTTGATCGTCTACCTTACAACGCTCGGTGTCGCTTCACCATCCAGTTTCTAAGATGCCTAGATTCCAGTAAAAACATGTAGTTATTATTCAACATACGCAATTACGCACAGGTTACATGTCGTATTACGTGTACATGTGCGATGCTTGCCAGTTTTATTTTACTGCTTACCGCTTCGGTTGGTATGCGATAAGATTCAGACGCACCTGATACTAGATGTACTATTAAAATTACTATTATGCCTACTAATAGTATGCTAGAAACTATCGCGAATCGATCTGCGCTCTCCAAACTTTGTTTTAGTTTTATTATGTTTTAGAACTTTGTGAATAATTGTGACTTTGGAACCGTGAAGATCTAAGATGTCACAATGGTTTAAATCTCTGGTCAAAAAATTGGCGCCGCTTTCTCATAAAACTATTTTTTTGTTTTATTGAAAAAACTTCCTAATCAAACGTTTCGACTAATAAAGTGCATTATTCATATTAATTAAAAAGTAACGATTGTGATGAGCAGTTTCCATCTTGGATTTCCGCGAACGCTTCATTTGTGAGGGCTTCGCTTGAAGCGCAGTTTCTGGGAATTTACAACTTTCTATCAATTATTTAATAAACCCTCAAACTTCTGACGTAGGAAAGGGGGTGGTGGGTAAATATACATCTCAGTTGCTCAGGTCAGGCGCCTCAGGTGGCAACTTCAAACTTTAATAATATCTTGTCCTCATTTAATAAGAGGATCCTTCCTGAATACAGTGTACCGTATTGTTTCAGATTTGTTTTATATACTTCGCTACCAGCCAATTAAGAGGCTCTGTGTCAAGTGACATTCGTTCAACGAAAGCGTCACAATAGCGATTGAAAAATGACATAAATGTATGTAAATGCTAAGCGCTATTGAAGACCGTTCGCCATCGCTGACAAAATTACACTTTTGTCTAGGCTTTTTTTTTTTGGTGGGAAATCATCCAATGACTTCTACCGCTCTGGGTGAAGCGGACTAAAACCCACCCGTGTTCCTTCAGTTGCTTCTGCCAGGGTCGCAGTAACTCTCTTTCAAATTTATCCGACCTGACCCAGGCAGAGAGCCTAAGGGCCTGGTTTTCCCTCCGTTTATTCACCGACCAACATTTCCACGCTGAATAAAAAAAAACAATCCACTCAATTCTAATCCGTTTGCTCCCAATTCACAAAACAAAATGCTTTTTTCTTGCCGAAAAAATCAGGGTTCCCTACCAGCAGTTATTCAATTACCTAAATTGATGTGTGCAGCACACAGATCCTGTCAAACGAGCTCGGGGCCCTTCGTCGGTTTAATTCAATCAATTTCACTACGGATCTTCTACGTCACGAGAGTATTTTGATTTTAATTGTGAACTAACCAGCTTACGTTTTGATTCTAAAACGCCCTAGGGAGATTGTCTATCTGGAAAAGGGTCTTTAGCTTTTCTGGAAGCAATTTCTTGTTATTTCTCTGCAAATAAATTGATTTAGGGACAAGGGATTGTGATTGCTTTTCAGTTTAAGTGTTTTGATAACACCCTGCAAACTACGTAGAACCTAACACTATTCCTTTCCTAGATTTGTAGTCTATCTGTGTAGTGTCAAATTAGGCACATATTTCTGTTAACAATAAATTATTATCTTTTGGAATTTATCGAGTTCGGTCTAAAGTAGACAATGGTTATGTAAATCAAGTCAGAACCAGTATTTACCTCTTACTTTTGCATCTACCGTTTAGTTTTCTTTAGATATAAGTTTTCGCTTCATTCCAATTCGGTTTCTTAATTATCTTGTCAATTCTAGACATTCATCTTTTCCCTTTATAATGTCGGAATGAGAACAGACATAACCTTATTACGTCGTAAACCTCGGCAGAATTGCCGTAAAACATGTTCGTCTCATCTCGGCGTCTTATCCGTGAGAATCATACAACAATGGAGATCGTCATTAAACACTAATTGCTGTTTAAAATGACAGGCTGAAATTAACTCTTTTTGTTATCTTCATTCGTGGCTTAAATTAATGGCTTATTCTTTTTCTTATTACTGCCCCCACTTTTTCATAATTTTCAGAACGTGTAATTCCGTCAGTTTTTGCTAAGTTTTACGTAGGTAGTTCTTTTGTTTTTAATTTTAAACACGTTACAAAGGTCTTGTTTTTGTAAATCAATTTTATTGTTGTATTCAATTTTGAGGATTTGTTTTTAAAATATTCGTGTTACAATGGCATTGAATTTTTCTGCCCTTGTAGTTTTTTTGTAAATAAATTATGAAAATCGTCACAGTTTTATTGAGTAAGCTGACGCTGGTGCTATTGTTATGCTAAGTCGGCAATTATCTGGCTTTGATGGAGCATCGCCAGTCCAATTAGTGTTAGTGCCACTTGAGGCATGCTCGTTCTGTGTTTATTAAACCATACAATACAGCCAGACTACAAAACTTTTCTCTTTCGTTACATTTATTTTCACTCTTACGAGTTGTAACACAATTTTTAAACTTACAATGATATTAATATGAAAGGTGCAAATATTCATTTTCATACTTATTTAGGTATTCATGCTACGGGTTTAAATGATAAGTTATTAAGTTAAGCTACAGTAAGTTTCGTAACTGTCACAAAATTTCAAGCATTAAGTAAGCGACCTTCATATATCAATATGTTCAAAGAATATTAAAAATATTGCAAATGTAGGTATTATTTTTAATTTAAATGTAAACACATGACCTCACGTACCAAACTATAATTTTGATGTTATTTGACTGTTTAGCATATCATGAAAGCAAAATATTTAATCAAAGTTCAGTTTATTCTTGCTGCTTTCAAGCAATGAGGGTTTTCGGGAAAATCAAAGCCAGCTTTTGCCAGTTGGCACCTCTTTCGCAAAAGGTCCTTTCCTTTGAAAACGCATATAGTGTATGGCGTCAAAGTGACGTTGACTTCAATTTAACAAATGTCAGATGCTTAAGCGTTTTGACAGGTGCCTAGACCTGACGTCTCAGTGCTGCCATCTAGTGCACTACATTACATACAACCCTCATTATTAGGATACTCTTGGGGCTCCCACGTTTCTGTAGTGCATCGGAGATGTTTGCTGAAGCAAAAACAGATAGTTTTCAGGCAATAATGCAGAATAGAACAGCATCACTGATGCACAGACTGCCCTTACCTGGGGTACTGGACTTGTTTGCACAGCAGCGGGAAATGGGCTTAACAAATACAGTTTTTAGATGTGTCATTAAGTAGTTTATTGTACGCGTAAAGATTTTAATGGATTATGTTTTTTTTTTTAATGATTAAATTATGTGACTGATTTACTAACATAGTCTATAAGTTAAGTTAGTTAACTTTTATGGATCTTGGTCTGATTAATTAAGAATTTAATTATTCTATTTCTAAAAGAAAATCTAGTGGATATAGGTTTATCTAATGATCCACGCCACAAGAAGCCAATAAAGTTCACAATGAACAATAACATATTATTCTTTGCACTCCCTTTTAAAGAGCAGTGCATCGGTCTCAATCAATCTACACAAACAAACGAAGTGATGCATTACACAGCCCGCATGATCCAATAGGCAACGTAATTGTTACGTCGGTCATTTGTGTCAAGCCGAATTCTACAAGTTTCGGACAATAAATCCATACAAATCGTTAGCAGAGGTATGAAACCGCGACGCGTTCGCGTGAGGAAAGACTGAGTAAAGTTGAATCTTGCAGTTGTTTGTCAAATTAGGATTTAGTTACGAAATTGTGTGTGGTATATTCGTGTACCCAATGTTTTTTGTGTTATGATAAAATGACACTAAAACAAAAATGATTAAATTTTCAGTTCGAAATAATCATCCATATAGTATAGGGCAAAAATTAGACAAAATTCTAAATACAAACATATCATATCTGTATTAAATCGTTTTATTAAATCCTTAATGATCATAAACACTTAATGAACTACAGGTTAGTGATCATACTAAGGCAGACACATGATTGACAACTTAGCATGTTTAACTTTTAGCTGATTATAATCCAACGCAAGATCTAAGATGGTGCACGTAAATACACATTCATTTGCAAGTATTCGTTTCTCCTTTGGCATTCGAACAATTAAGTATCAATTAATCACACAAGCATCCAATATTTACTGCATAATGATCGATCATAATCGTACAATAACAAACGATTATATGATGCAATATATTAACTAGCTGATGGCACTGCCAACATTCCTCAAACACTGCTGTTTGATACTGCCGGAACTATCGATACGTAGACAGGGGTTATCCCAGCCTACCTCTCAGTATTTGGCAGCTATGTGACCGTCCTTAGATCGGAATTCGTACCAGAGAGAAGTACGATAAAGCGATGCCAATAGGAAGGGAATTAATCTTGAAGCGACTTAGTCTGCCACATTCCTACGACTTTGCTCTTCTCTTCTAATCCGAAATATGGAGAAAATCCTTAAACGAAAAAATCGGTTCCATTCAATCCGCATAAAACTACTGTGTTTGCAGAGAAGAAGAGCAGGAAATAATTTCAGGCTCTTGCTTGTCGTGAATTTTAATAAGTTGCAGCTGACAGACTAGATTTTAATATTATCTTCTACCGACCTAGATGTTTGAGATAGGAAACGAACTTTTGAAATGGGTTTTGAATTTTCTTGGAGCCGGTTTTATTTTTCGCATCGGCTTTTGCTTGCAAGTTGCAACCCGATTGTGTCGTTATTCTTAAATTGAAAATGCCTAACGTACTGAGACTTAATATAGTCAAAGAAATTGGTCAAGACTGGTTGTTTTTTAAATGTTCTTATCCATATCGATTGACCTCGATTTACAACGCGGAATTCATTGTAACATCAAGACCAATTGCTGTTACGTTTTGCTACAAGAATTTTATCAAGCTATCTTTATAATCCTCTAATCTGTTGGCTCACCGCTTGCGAGACACACAATAGATATAAATGCTGTAACAAAAGCGACAATTTGTTCGCTATTGCAGGAACAAAGCTCACTTCAGCAAAACTAGCAAAGTGCAAAATGCATTTAAACTTTTGAGCTTTAATTTACAATATAATAATAACTTATTTATTAGATATAACTTATATATAGACAACAAAAGGTCCACACTGACAATTAAAACAAAAATACTTAAAGGGTGTTTAGTAACAATAAATCTTATAATCTATGTTAGTACTTACATACTAAGATGTTAGTGGCAATGTATCTTCTTTATCGTTTTTATGATTGGATGAGGAATGCAAATATTAATAAAGGAAGTCTTAAAAATATTTTCACACGAGATTTGTCTAGAACAAAAACGTGTACCGGCAACAGTTTCGCCTTTTTGTCTACAGGTTCATTAAATAATCGTTGCATAAGATTAACAGTTGCACACAACAATTCCATATAAACAAAAATTACGACATCCTACAAAAGTTACATAAAAAAATATTCACAATACACGTGGGAGCCGACGTGTGTACGAAACTTTCACGCGACACTCTCGTTAGACTTTCGCCAGTAATTAAACCTAGCAGTAGAACAATAGCAAGTGTAAGAAGCAGATCTCTAACGTACAACCGATGTTGCTATTAATTGTCTATCGAATCGCCCACGCTTTCTAACACCGTACCATGTAAGTATACTCACAAGATTTTCACTGAACAAGCTAAAACCTGTGTTAGTCGTAGATCGACACGAACAAATGAGATTGATCAGGCAAACGAGACTGCGCACGGTGGTACCTCAGCCCGCAGGTGATGCTAAAAAATCAAGTGAATGAACAACGTGCACGTATGTAACAATGGCAATAGTTTTTGCCCAAGGTTCGTCGGTAGAAAGTGTTTGAACGGCTTAAAGATTAAACTTTATGGCATCTCGTTTTATAACAATGGCCAATTTAGCTGGTGGATTGTGTTTTTCATTGAATTTTAGTGTGGTCATGTGCCGAATTTTATTTGCAGCGATATTTTGCCCACCAGTGGGGGGTTTTAAAAGCCAAATCTTATCGGAGAAATTAGCAAAAAGCAAAATACAATGAATAAAATACTCAACAGTTTATTTTATTCAAATTACCAAATGATTACATACAAACAAATAGTCTATTGAATTTTATCAGCCTCGATACTTACAAAGAATCTATTATCTAATCAATAGTGCAGCACGCATGATTAAAACCGGCTTGAATGTCCATTAATTTGTACCCTTTTCCCACAGTTGATAAACATAGTCGTTTCCATATCGCCCGAGCTCATATCAGATATTAGAACAAGGGAGCCAATATGGTCGTAATACAGAATATTGGTCATTAATCATACTGTACAGACGTCCATAGATTACGTGACATTCGTGCAGATAGCCAGGGTCTTTACTGAATATGTGCTATCTCTAAATCCATACTTAATTATTATAAATGTGAAAGTCTGTCCTGACTGTATTTTTGTTACGTTTTCATATCTAAGTCGCTGAACCAAATTTGATAAAATTTGGTGTAGATTAAATACCAATCGCCAGAACAGACAAACCAAGACAGAACATCTTGCTTGGCGCAGGAAAGTGAGGAGACCCTGGGTTTTTGGCAAACAAGTCGATTCCTTCCCAAAAACGACTTTACGTATTTAATACGTAAAGTCGTTTTTGGGAAGGAATCGACTTGTTTGCTTTGCAGAATTCACTTACGCAATTAGGCTGCCGATCCCAAATAATGGGACCAGGTAAGGAAGAAGAAGATGTAGATTAGATACGGTTGGACCTTGGAGAAGGACATAGAATACTTACCGACTTAAACACGGGCGTAGCCATTGGCAGAAGCTAGTAATTATATAAATTATTTAACATTTTTCAACACAAATTCTCACCCGCTGAATAATTCTTTTTATCAAATTAATCGGTAATGAATCGTATCGGCTAAATTTCATGCGGTGTTAATTATGATAGAGGTTGCTTACGCAAATGTACACAAGTAAGTAGTTTATGGGTCAGAGTGTACAATTGCAATGTTCCAACTCAATTTATTATTATACGCAATTTATTAGTTAATACAATCATGAAGATCTTCGAAGTATTGCTTAATGATGCATATGTCATGATGCCGTGAGAATTCATTGATAGCAACAAGATGAGTATTAGGTAGCCTAGCTTTCGTAAGAGAAGCGTGTTCTTCAACCTCTAATCCTTTGGGCCTATCTCCGTTTGCTTGAACCATTAAATCATGACAAGATAGCAAAATAACAGTCATAAATAATCCGAACGTTACTATTAAAGACACATATTAAAAAGCATAGTGACTTCATTATGCCAATCGTTGCCAAATTATACCAATAAAGAAAAGCATAAAATTAATATAAACTGACTAATTTGCCACTGTTTAAACTGCCGTCAATAAATCATTAATAAGTATTCGTTTTTATACTTTCTCATATGCTGCTTCCGTCGGGCCATTGACGAAAGTCAAATTGACCGTTTCCATGTCATTAATTTCGTTTTCACTTACAATTAGGTATCTGTTTGGCATGTGTTTTGGCTACGTATGACTTCCCGTTGATGTTGTAAATGGCCGCACCGAAATATCTATCAACCAAAAAGATAATTCGAGGGCACCTCAAAATGAATACAATAACCTTAGATGAATATAATAGCGTCAAAGGAAACCTTGATTGATAGCAACTAGATAGCGAACTGTGAATTCCAAAACATTGAAATACCATTAGATATTCGTCAATCGTGGATGAATCTAGCAATTAATCTAATCAGAAGTCCTAATTGGAATTGGCGGTAGGAATTCGCGGCAAAGATATATATACAAATGAAGGAGGAAATAGATAAGCGATCACTAATATCTTTGAACTTGTGATTGTGGATTACGATAATGTCAACTAATAAGATAAAACTGAATTATGTTCACATTTATATAATATCACGTCTAGCCATAACCAGCTGGACCTAAACATGGGTACTCTTATAGGTAATAAGAATTTAAGGTGACAAAGATTGTCATTGATTGAAGATCGGAAGGAGTTCTTAGTTGCCGTAATTTTTGTCTCCAATTCTTTCTCGCCTTTAAGGTTGCCCTAGTCGATAATTCTTCCATACAAACGTCGTCTGGCGATTAATTCACTGTTTGACGGTGTACGTTCAAAATAAGAAATGATATCAATTTGTCTAGCCCTGTATGGAAACAAAAAAGTAGAAAAAATATGTTTTTGAAAGTTATGAGCGTCGATTTACGTTTAGTTTTTAGGGAGACTCTGCGGTCCGTCACCAGGCTGTATCTCATGAACTGTGATAGATAGACAGTTGAAATTTTATTCAGTTGATTTTTTTTTAGTCAGATGATGTATTTCTATTGCCGCTATAACAACAAATACTACAAACAGAACAAAATTAATATATAAGTGGGCTCCCTCCCATACAACAAACGTGTTTTACGTCGTTTTTTGCGATAATAGTACGGAACCCTTCGTGCGCAAGTCCGACTCGCACTAGGCTGGTTTTTTTTTTAAATTTTAACTTAATTTAAATTTATTACGGTTTTGAATTTTAACGCATATTTGGGCGCAATATGCGTTAAAATTCAAAACCGCAAAAAAAAAAAAATGGCGCAAAAAAAAAAAATCTGGTGGTTTGAGTATGGTTACAGGCATAGATTAGTAGTTCAACAATGCAAATAATTTTATTTTGAACAAATATATTTAGTAGTTTTTTCATGATATCCATATTCCCAAAGGTCTGTTTATAAAATTTCGCGCGCTCGTTTTCGTCCTAATTCATCATCCATTTCGCTACAAATTTGCTAAAGTGTGTATTCGTACGCGAACTAGCTTCTTACTGCTCATCGGAGCATCTATCTCCTTCGCACGTGTTGTCGGATGAGATAGCATGCATTTTAACCCCGCGCACAAAATAGTTCGTGCCGCCGACTAGGGCAACCTTAACGCAGAAAAAAGAGGAAGAGGCATTGTTACATTTTGGAAACCGCTGTATTTAATGAAGCCCCAACACCTTGAGTACTTGTCATATCTTTCGTAAAATTTTATAAAACTAAGCCGCGACTGCCTCTGTCGCTCAGTTAGAAATCTCCTCGAGAATCGCTGATCCGATTTCCTCATTACTTACTAATTGAACTCATAGTTAGTAGTTTTTTTCCACTTTCTTTCTAGACAGCATTGTTATTAAATCTGTACTTGATTAAAGAATATATGGAGCGTAAGATCTTCCGCAAGATGTAAAAACTGAGAATAAGGAACGCGTCTACTGTTTTTAATATCCCTGCAGTTATTACGCCTAAATCGTTTTTGTTACTTTGCAAAAAGTGTGTTAAAGCATTGAACGCATTCAGTGGGTTATAAAAAGTTGAATAATACATAATGTATATCTTATTCATTCCGGGTTTCTTCCCGATTTTTGTTTCGAAGCTGCCGGGCTTGACGGTTTGCTGCCTGCTCCTGATGAAGCCTTGTTAGAGTTTGTTGCTTATTTTACTTACTCTGCTTGACAGCTATCAAAGATGATTCTTCTGCTTTGTCACTCATATTGTAAACTGGAAGTATTGCGTCTTGTTTCATCGTTAAGTGTTTTAAATTGTACTTATTGATAGTTCATACCTCTTAGGTACCACATACTTGTTCAATGTGCAACCGCATTGTGTTTAATCTGTATTGTAACTCGATTATCTATGGCGTATGTGTACGTGACAACGTTAGCGTAGACGCCAGGTTTGTTTCGAAATGTTCCGAAATACTAACACATAACTCATACAGCGCCTAAATATACAAGATCTAGAATGCACGATCATAAAACTACTTATCCTGAAAGCGTTTTGTTGTATAGGGTGAAAATTATAATAGAAAAATAACACATGCAAATCATTGCTTTCAAAACCAAGACCCTCCATTTATTATTCTATTTCTAATACAGCTGTATGCCTACAGTAAAACCGTCTTCGGTCTCGTACCGAAGAAAATAAAATGTCATATACTATACCTACTTTCTATTCATGCATATTCTTCAGTACAAGTGCTCTTTGTCCGGCCATGGGCACCAACCGGTCTGACCTCAGAAAGCACCTGATTTAATATAATTAAATCTGCTTGTTATTTATGTTTCTTTTATATGAAAAATTCTGTTTTAATCAGGTAATATTGGTGGTTAAGAGGTAGTTGTAAGGAAAATGCCGAAAGCGTCAATTAAATTGAATAAAACACGGAAGGTTTGTTACATCGAGGACTAAGCTTCTTGTGTAAGCTGTTACACAAAGTACTAGGTTAGTCATTTTGCGATCTGGCCTTGAAACAAAACATGAGCTTTAAACTAGCATGGTCTATAGACAACAATGGTTGCGCCGGCGCTTAGCCCGGGTCGTTGACCGCTGCACGGGTCGAACCGCGAGTTTTCTTAAACCGATCCGCTTATTAGGCATTCTGTGGAAGCAAGCTGGTTTTGTGGAGCCCGCTCTATATTAGTTACGTGATTTTTCTTCAGTTCATTCAGGAATGTTGGTTTTTAAGTGCCTTTTTGACCTTAGATTTAAACGCACGTGCTGTGTGCTCAACGGGTTGTTTTGTTAAAGCTTGCTTGAAGTTTCAATTATGAACGATGCAGAACAAAATTCGAACTCTTAAACAAATAATAATCGAGAATCTGACCGCTGAAGATGAATAAAGTCAGACGAAGGACGGACGCTAGCAACAAAACTAAGGTCAAAATAAGATGAAAGAACACAGTTCATCACAAAAGCACTAAATACTATCTCTCCCGATAAGATGAACTTTATACGACCTCTAGAGGCAGTAAATGAATTCTTTTTATATCTATCGCCTGGCCTTAGTAACCCCGGAGTCATAGCAACGTTATCAGCAACCCTGAAATGCCTACATAGTGCGTGCCTAATCAGACCATACTAGCATAACAGTCGGTGTAGATTGAAACAAAGTAGCATAGAAACACTTCAGAAATATTATAAAGGTCAGTGTTTTCAAGATCGATTTTACTAACAGCGACTATGTCAATGAACTCTGTAATCTTTCGCACGATCCATAATCTTCAGACGCGAATAGGTCGAGTATTAGAAATATGAAAGGCTTGAAAGAAGAAAGAAATTGTATTGATATTGAATGACTTTTTATTGAAGAAAGGGACTTAATCAAAGTGCAGGACGAAATAGAAATAATTGAAGAGAGGCGTAAATAGCCTATTGAGGTCCCATTGAATTGTACAACACTGTAAGCGACTTCAAAGTAAATTTTATTTACACAGTCACACCAAAATGTGGCACGAAAGTACACAAATTGAAGCGAGAAATGCTCTAAAATCAATGTCACGGTGTTTCTCTACGCCTCCTTGGGTTCCATTGTCACTAATCCAGATGGAAAGTTCGGTGAACTCGCGAGATTCCTTACACCTCGTTGTGGATAATTTATTGCTGCATACTTAGCACATGGGCATGGGAATTACAGTCAACAAAATATGAATATGTATTAGATGAATTTTGCTTCAGTATGTGCGGGCCTTTGGATGATTTAGTGGAGATAAGCTGGAGAATAAATGGAGGGTAGGAGAGTTATTTCTCATGTGCTTTGAAAGATGATACCTTACCTAGTAATGTTTTTCTTCATCTTAAAAGCAACGTCACTTTTTCGTGTCCAAACATCAGGTTACCACGTCAATGCTAATCTGCCAGTTACATCTATGCCAACATTCCTAAACAAGCACATAAGTTTACCGTTACAGCATCATTCAAACAACTAGACTAGCGACAAAACAATGTAATGTCATAAGGAACAATAGTCGCGTCTTCAAGTCGACAGGTTAGGCGGACTGCGTCCAAACAGGTCTGATCTCGGAGATTCGAGCTCTTTCGAGCAAGTTGGACGCGAGCCCACGCAACGTAAATTAATACAACGAATCAATCGAGGGTTACAAACGATTTATCATCGTTCGATCTAATTAATGCTTTGTTGATTACAACGTTTCCCAAATTTTCCTGGACGATCATCTTTGAGTGGAAAGAGCCCAACGGGCAAGGTCTGCTTTCTTTCATGGTTTTCACAAAACTATAATTTATTTCCATTAATTAATTGCATATATTTCTCGTATGGCAACTAAAAGCTTTAGCCTAGTAACAGGAAACAGTTTCGATAAGATAAATTTATTTTCACTTAGAAGAACAACATTTCGACGGAAGCGTTTCGAAGTCACGCATGCGAATATTTCTTACTTATGCTAGTGTTATCTCGATCGCAATTTAGAATGTGCGTAAAGAGATATTTACCAACACGCACACGCAAATAATATTAACAGACGTGCGAAAATTATGCGTCTTCTATCTACGAGACGTAATGTTTTAATCATTATTTAAAATTAAATGGAATTAGCGACGGAGTAAAACTCGAGTGAAAATCTACAACGTTGTTTGAATAAAACTGTGGATTACGATGGGAAAATCTGTTGTTAATTGCTATTCCAGTTGGCTGTCCCCATCGTGTATTCGTCCTTGCTACTGAGGCTTGCGGTCTCCCTCAGCTGATTAGCTCTTTGAAACGTGGGGGAGTTCGGTCTCCCACTTTGAGCATCACTACTCCATTAGTTGTAAGTACTGTGAATAAAGGCCCGAGTTTCGGTTTCCGTACGGTTTATGAAGAATAAACTAAAAGCAATTTAGACTAGTTTGTGTCCGTAGTATCAGTTTTAATAGTTTGATTGGTAATTGATGTTTTATTTATTTGCGTTGCCGACGTAATTGACGTTGATAGTGGTCGGAATTCTTTACAAATAGACTGAGAAAATAAGTAGAAATAAAGAACGTATAACATTACCCTAGTTTATAAAATAGGCGATAAAATATTAAGGCAAAAGTGCCTAACGCAATATACTACAGCTGAAAAGAATTGTTTCAAAACCAATTTCCTACTAAAACTGCGCCGACATAGCAGAATAAATTGACACTAAATGGCGTTTATTATTTCAGTAGTGACAATTAACATTTTATTTTGTCATTACGACCTACTTTATCCATATAAGTAACAAGTTAGCAACATAATATTTAAATAAATAAACGTTTCAATATTGGATATCCCAGCCTTTCTTTGCGTGTTACTATATGCAACGCAATCAACAATATTGATATTTATCTCGAGAAACAGTATTTTGAAGCAAAAAACCTATTTAAAACACCGTTATGTAATATCGATATATTACAGAAAGCAATTATTGCGTTTTTATTTATTTTTCGTTGAACAAGGTTACCTTAACATTGTCAGTTCAATGTAATTTGTTCTTTAGTACAAGTTCGAGATACCAGCGAAGTGGAAAGATGCTATCGGAGAAAATTTGACGTTTAAATTATCTTTTTAAAGTTTTTATCCCGACGTCTGCAGAAGTTGGTTTATTTGTGATTGTATCGATAGTTTTTGCGAATTTACTTCAATCTGTAGAATTGGCTGTGAAGATAAAAGAATGTATCAACCTTCATAAATTCTTACATATTGTATAATGGCCCATTAAAGATGACATCGTTGTGAAAGCAGGCGATTATTCTGAAAAACTAGAAATACTTGTGCACGAAGGCATGCATATGCATTGAACTCATTATTTAGCATTACTTGGCTCTCATTTTACATATGTGTGTGTGGACAAACTTTCCTTTACTTTGGCTGGCCTTGCGCCAGAATAATCGTAAACTGATAAGACAGCGTTCTTCAGAATTTTATTTGACTGCAGTACAATATCTGAACTGCATAATACTCGTATTTGTTTCATTCGTGGACTGAATGCATTGTTACAGAAAGGACAGTTTAAATTTTTATATACCCAAATTGTGTTCTGAAATTATGAATGGGAACATTGTGTTGAAAGAGGTTTCATTGTTAATTGATTGATGTTATAACGTTTTAAATAAAAATAACGTAAGCCCAAACAATACTTATTATGTTACACTTTTAAACTTTCTTAACCACTCCTCTCTGCCCGATGTTTTTATAACCACTATGGACAATGTTTTCATAACGAATTTAATTTTGAACAATGAATGTCCGAAACACCCAATTGATTTGAAGAGATAGTTGAGAAAAGCACCATCAAAAACAATCCATCCATTGATCTACGACATCCTTTCGAAACATTCACCTTGAAAGCGCATCCTCGCATGACTTCACCAACGTAATATGTAATGTAGCACAAAAACGCAGCATCCCATCGCGATCTCTCACCACTTGCATCGCAACGTGTAACAGCTCGGTCAGGTAACACGGGTCGGTCGACTCCCCCGGCGACATTCCTCTCGCGACGAAATCGAGAGTCGCCTCGTACGCAATCGTTACTCGACACTCGATATTCGTTAGCGAGTGGGATTACTGGAATCTATCGCGTTGGCGACTACAAGCTGAATGTGGGATTCGAGTTAATGGGCGGCGTAGAGGTTTCCTGGTCTGGATCTTTACTGGCTGATTAGATTCCGAGTTTGATTGCCGATGAGCGAAATCTCATGAAGAGGTCTTCGGCAAAGACTTCAGTGTAAACAACGCTATCGGAAAAGCTATACAAAGTCTTCTCCCAAATCGTCTACTAAGATGACAACATTGAAGACACGATCCCCAATAATGACGTCTTTAAACTAGACAACGATGCATGAGACTTCAATGCAGACAACGATGTCAGATTTGGCCACAAAGGTATCCTCTGCCTAAACAAAATCCTCTCCCAATTCGTCTTACTAGTCACAATTCCCAATAATGACGCAACATCTACGAAGAAAGCGGATAAATTTGATAATTACTTTACTGAGCATTGATGAATGTGTCGGGTGGTTATCGAGTCCAAGTTGACAACTGTCAGTTGAGAAGACAAGTGCGCGGAGAAACGAGGACCAGTCTATTCACAAACAACTGGTTATCTAGGTATGAAATAGATATTCTGAAGTTCAATGCTTGCTATAGTTTATTTTCTAGCATTAAACTTTAAAGGCTTTTTTTCGTTTTGGCTACTAGTAAATATTTCTCTCATGACCAGTTAATATTGATTGGACCTTGATCCGGCTCACTACCGACATTGTTCACCACTTTTTCTATTGTTTAACCTACCTTTTCAAAAGTCCCCTTCGTAGCCATAACAATAATAATATGTAGTCACCTGCATTTCAATTGGCTATAAATGATTCACTAAGCCGACGCATTCGAATACCCAACACATATATATCTGAAGTGAAATATCATGGGTGTTGAAATCTGGAAGTTTTTCGGACAGCGTGAGTTATGGATCAAGTTTTACGGCCGACATAATACTTCGGCCTCGTGGATTTGGGTGGAATCGTGAGAGAGGTGCCGTTACTTTTAGGAGACATGTATTTGCATATTGGTATTTCTTCTTTGACGATGTAAATTGAAAGGCGCCGGAATTTGAATGGTTTATAAAGCTTTAGTCGTGTGTCTAGACTTGGATGATTACACTTCATTACTGTGTTTCGCAAGACGAATAAAGCGAGCCGGCAGGTGTTTTGCTAAGCACTAACATTGTGAATTATTAGTTGAAACGATTCTGCGGTGGCATATCCATCTGCCAAACGTTGTCAATAAGGCGTATCTGGGACAGCTCCATTTGGTCATTCGATTGAGGCCTATTTTCAGAAGTTGTCTTTTACGGACCGATATGATGTAGCAAAGTCATAATTTATTATAAACGACACATGACTTCTATATTTAGCTGATTTTATTCCTAATATCAAGTCTAAACGACACCATATTAAGATAATATGACCTGAAATGCATGCACTTAAATCTTACGTATGCATACAACAGGTTGAACAAGTTTCGCACATTTTAGCAACTAACTTGTTTGCCCCATTTGACATAATCTGATGGATGGTTCTAACGAATTAATTCCTCCTGTTGCACGTTTAAGCGTGATGAATGGCTATTTTTCTGGAGACTCATCGGAATAAATCTTTGAAGAGAATACTTCTTTTCTTTAGAAATTTGTTTTTGTACTCTCACGTTCCGGGTACAGTTTCGGGGTTTCTTACAAAGGCAGTGTCAAGATGTTTTACTGAAATATTTCGCTCAGACTCGTTTTTAAGATGTATGCTTCTTACTTACCTTTACACAAAAAATGCTTTCATTTTCTTCTCAAATCATGATGTAAAGGCGACCTCAATCCTGATCAATGAAAAGTGGAGTATCAGAAATGAAAGTCACTGTACCGATATCAAAAATGTCAATATTATTGAGGAACTTGCAACTTATTAAAGCCACCGGCCGAAAAAGGAAGGGACGCCGATTGTATAATTTGCTACACATTTTCAACATCTGTTATACAATTAACACAATGGCCGTTAATTCTAATACGTAATTACGTAAATGTTAACAACAAACGCTGCATGAATGAGGTGTTTAAATTTTGTAACCACAACGTAACGAGGTAACTTTTCACACACGACCTGTTATTATTAGACTTAGTTTCCGAGTCTTAGTAAATGAAGAATGACCTGCTTTTAGAATGTTTTTATATGTGGATGAAATGAATACGCCTGTGGAGTTATTTACCGACGATTTAGTCGTTAGATGCGGTGTTATCTGTCTCAATCAGCGTGTGAGAAATTTGTAGGAAGTGGTTTTGAGTTTCGTTTGTACTGTTGCTTTTCACGCTTTGTGAGTGGGAAGAAATAGTGACAGGTGCTTTTCATCGCCGTACCTTATACTAATAGGTGACCAAATTCCTTTCACGCTATTTTTGATGTTCTATTTTTATAAATTGGAATTTACTTCATAATCGGTGGGCAAGTGACCAGTCAGGTCAGCCGAACCTTACAGAGCAGTGCGGATGGAGGAGCACTGTTCATTCTCCTAAGGGGAAGCCGACTTTAACACACACCAGGTGTTTAAAATGACAACATTGTTGACATTGCAGGTGGAACGTGGATGAGGCTAGCACAGTAACGTGGCTCAAGAAAAGAGAAGCTTTCTGCTCAGAAGTGGTTGAAGTCGGACTGTTGATGATAATGATTCAAAACGACCAAATTACCTAGGAAAGATTAGACCGTTTCAGCCATCTCATTAGTGACATAATTTAGAATCTAGAATAAACCTAAATGATTGCCTGATCATTACTTACATCACTGAGTTATCTGGTACTAGTCATGCAACTTTACATTACAACCGCAACTGTACTGCTAATGACGTAGCAGTTCACTTCCTGGCCTTCTCCTAACCTCAGGGCAAATAAAATTCAAAAGAGTACATCACGTTTTTGACAGTTACTTCCGCTAACATTAACAAAGGTGACTAACAAACTCCACTACATATAATTTGTTTGACCAGTTTAGCTTGAAAGCTCATATTATTGGCAGCACTAACCAAGGCTCAGTAAAAGAACAGAGGAAATGATAAGGAAGATAAACACTGCAATGCATTGTTTCCAATCGAAACACGATCTGTGGTAGAAAGTTTTCCAATTTATTTATTTGCAGTGGAAACACCAGTGGTGAAAAGTTCCCGTAATAGATTTTTTTTCGTCGCTTTTTTCAGTTGAAGACCGACTGGTCTCTATGGAGATTAGAAGGTGATCTAAGTTTTAGAATATTTCAGAACCTATAGTTTTAGATTGTGAAAAATTTGTAGATGAAAAAGGAAGATCGTCTCTAAGTTACTATAATTATTTAGAGAAAAATAAATAGATGGGTGAATTGAAGAAGAAAACGTTTTCACCGTCCTCAAATATCATGCAGGCAAAAAGGTCAGGCAGATGACGATGTTGCAAAAATAAAACTTATTTATTTTAGTACGAAACTAACTAAGGGCCGATTTCACCAATAAAACTAACCGCGATTAGTTTAACTAAACTCAGTTTATGCAAATACAGCGTTAGAATAGGTAGTTTCTCAGCGGTCTCAACCAATCAGAACGCTGTATTTGCATAAACTGAGTTTAATCGCGATTAGTTTCATTGGTGAAATTGGCCCTAAGTAGTTTGTTCATTATTTATCTACATGCAAAGATATAATGTTCTAAGAGTTACACCACATAATAGTTCACTAATTTCCTGACATTTTCTAGCCAGTATGTAACACGTTGTAATCGGAGGTTGAAGTGATTACTCTCACGTTATATGAGTTTATGTAATGCAGACGTCGTTTTATTCAACTTTCGTGTCATATTTAAAGCTTGATTTTCACCGGTGTGCGTGACTGTACTTAGTAACGATTCATTGTTACCTCTTTGGATTTTGCGTATAAATGTGTAGATTTGTTAAGACATAAGTAAACTTTGCCTCCTTTAAGTCGACGACAGCCGCCAACGACCTTGAGGGAAAAATGCGCGCTGGTTTCACACCCGCGGCCGCGCGACACAATATTCTGTAGTTTTTTGTACTTTCCTTATTATTCTATGACTTTGATCTAAATCATTTATTCTAAATGTATATAATTCAATTGTCTTTGAGATGGTGACAATTTCATTAAAATACGCGCGGCGGTTTTGGTGCGATTGTCGTTTTTAGGGTTCCGTACCCAAAGGGTAAAAACGGGACCCTATTACTAAGACTCCGTGATCTGTCTGTTTGTCTGTCTGTCGGTTGTAGCCGGTTGAAATTTTCACAGTTGATGTATTTCTGTTGCCGCTATAACAACAAATACTACAAACAGAATAAAATAAATATTTAAGTGGGGCTCCCATACAACAAACGTGATTTTTTTGCCGTTTATTGTGATAATGGTACGGAACCCATCGTGCGCGAGTCCGACTCGCATTGTGCCGGTTTTTTTTCTAACTTTACAAATTCATTACACTATGTTATACGAATAAAACTCAAAATTTTCTTAGATCAAATTATTAATAAAATTATATATAAAGTTTTTTTTTAAATACAACTCGCTTAGACGTGATGCTCATTTTAAAATCACCTACTAAGGGGTATCTGCGCCTTAAGGCGAACCGATGATGCTGATAAGGGTCGCCGATTCTGCTGGATGCGGGCAATACAGGACTGGTCTATGTGACGATTGAGGAAGTATGTGTACTTTCGACTAAAATACAGGACTGGTCTATGTGACTCTTGGGGGAAGTATGTGTACTTTCGACTAAAATAATGATAATTTTGTAAGCTTTTAGATGTTTTCTGTGGTGTCTGTTACTCCACACGTCAGTTCTAATCGGTCTTTGGAGTCGCAGTTTGCCCCTCTAACAAATAAAAACTTATCATATTCTCAGTGTATCAATAGATTAGTTGGAATTATCTATTTAATGAGTGACCGTTCTATTTCTCCCCGAGTACCAATAGGCCAAGGCTGAAGAAGCCATTCTATACATTAATCCTACAACCACATGTCAAAACACGCAATTCTCTAAATCAGACATATAGCCATTGCGATTAATCGAATAAAAACCAACGAACAAGTGATATAAATCATTTTCCTTTGAAGGCACAAGTATGTCTTGTCCGACAAGTCGATCTGTGCTTTCTTGAACATTTCTTGTTGTTTGGTTTTCTTTATTTATTTTCTTGATACTTGAATAGGCGGCAGAATATATATCCGTAGTTCATTTGCTTTGTCGTTTATATCTGTCTTGCCTCTGCCCGTGGTTTCGCCCGCGTAAAAAGAGTTTTCTCATCCAAAGGTAACACGCTCCCGGGATAAAAACTATCCTATGTCCTTTACTATATGCATACCTAATTTTACTAATATTATAAATACGAAAGTTTCGATAGATGTATGTTTGTTAACGGATCTGGATGAAATTTGGTACAGAGATAGATTAAAGTCTGGAATAGCGCACATAGGCTACTTTTCATCCCGGTATAATGTTCCCTTGGGATAAAAAAAACACATTTCACGCGGGCGTCGCGGGCGAAGCCGCTGGCAGAAGCTAGTTTCACCTAAATCGGCGGTTTAAGCGTGCAAGGAATAACTGAATAAACCGCGGGTCGTATTGGAGATGGGGACTGGGGTAACTAAATTAAACACTGGACTGGTAACTAATCGCGTATATTAATATGTACCGAATCACAATGTACATTAGTACTGCTCACACTCACAAAGATAATACTACAAAATTGCTTAGCTAAATGATGGTAACAAAACGTTAGCGCGATCTATTTTGACGTGATTTAAATAACAAGAGATGGCGCTATGATCTTTTTGACCTGAACAGTAACAGACAGACAGAGTTACTTTCACATTTGTAAAATATAAGTTTGTATTGTTTATTATCATCATCATTATCTTCCTGCCCTTATCCCGTGTTAAAGTTCTCGCCAAACTTCTTGGCCGCCCTGAAGTTTGCTACAATGGCTGCGCAGTAGTAAATCTCATACAAAAACAGCACCGATCCGTGGCTTGCGCATCGGAAAGCCAACTTCAGGGCGGCCAAGAAGTTTGGCGAGAACTATAAACGGGGTCGATGCTTCTAAATTTCTTCTTCCATTCTGTCCTGAGGCTCTAGAAGTCTAGACAAGTGGCATTCGATGTCAGCGAAGTTGATAGTCGAAAAGTCAAAAGTAAGGATTGATCACGTGATTTTTCGATATTGATTGTCAATACCATACAAATTTGCCTTTTTGACAATCGCTATATTAACATTTTGATGCTATAATGCCACTTGGGTAGGGCCTCTGTTAACCGTCACGCTATCACTGAATCCCTTTTCTTTCATCATTTATCAATCCTCACATTTTATTGTGTAGATAATCTAGATTAGCATATAATTATTGCTTTATTGTCCACGTCGTGTCATTGATTATCTTTTTTAATCTAGATAGCCAAATAGTTATGATAACTTCGTCGGGCTATCAGTAGATCCAGCAGGCATTGACATTTTCAGCTACTCAATATAATTAAAAGAAGTTAGTCTGCCATTGATAGCTAATACGATTTGTATAAATCGTGTCTTAAAAAAACGTCCACTATTTTTTATTTTATGCCACATAATTTATCTAGTAGTAGTGGTACTTACACGTTTCGATCGACAATCTATTGAACACGTAATTATGACACGATATCTTTCGGGAGCAGCCCTATTCAAACAGTAAAACGCCAATTACTTTTAGCAAACATAGCTAAGAACACTCTCGATAATGTCACCTTTCCGAAAAAAAAAACTTAATCAAATTCGGTTCATCCGTTTAGGAGCTATGATGCCACGACAGATACAAAAATACACAAACACAGGTACACACATCAAACTTATTTAAACCCCCTCTTTTTCCATCGCGGTTTAAAAAACATGTTGCCGATAGGTACAGAAGACTAAACAAACTTATTAAATAGCTTGTCTAACTAATGAGTACCTACATAATTACATTTTGTTTTTCTTTTGTTCGGTTTCAAGACTAAAATCGGCTTACAAAACACGTTTGCCCCAAAATAAACATATTTACAGCTATAATTATCTAATTACCTGACTAAATTTGTTATAATTAGATCATTCATTACCCATTTGTTTATAGGGAATCCCATTACTGTGAAGGTCGTTGTCTAATACAAAATACGCACGATATTTAGGTAAGTATCATTGACCAAACAATTAAGTCCTAATCTAATTTCGTAAATTTATCGGCTTTGCCACTTGCCCGGTTTTAAGACTTAAATTGACTTACCGAAACATGTCTGCCCCAAAACATTGTTTAGTTGTTTACAGCTAAAATCCTTTAATAACCTAACTAACTACGTTAATTGTAGTCGGCCATTTCTTTTAGAGGGATTCCCATCAGGCCATTACTGTGAAGGTTGTTTGTCTTATACAAGTTACTGACGATTTAAAGACATTAAGGTGTTTCCTAATCTAATTTTCGTCCATTTATCGGCTTTGCCTCTTTAATCTGATAAGTCACGTGAATTTAATACTAAAACAAGATTTGCGCACGTGCTGCCCAAATTGGACGTAATGACTCCCGCGGTCGACCTTGCAAAAAAGTTAAACTCTTGTTTGGCAGTGTTTATGTGGCATTGTTTGAAATAATCATGAAAATTATGTATTGCTGATACTCGTACTAGCTGTGCCCGCGGCTTCGCTCCCGTCAACTCCCTACCCTACCCACCTAGACCTACCTACCTACCCATATTTACATTCCTACCTACCTACCCATATTTACATTCCTACCTACCTACCCATATTTACATTCCTACCTACCTCCCGTACTTACCTTGCTACCTTTATCCTATGCCTATCCTACCTATCTATCATTTATTTTTTCAAGGTTCGTCTTCTGCGGAGAATCTTAACACTGCCATTCACAAAATTACGTCAAATGCACAACACTATCTATCGAATATGAAGTTCAACTGTCCGAGTACCTGAATTGCGTGTGTTATGTTTTACTTCTTGAACGCTTTAAACTTATCTTATTTTTGATAGAATGAACCGTCCCAATACGAACCAAAAACTTAGTAATACTTAAAGTTACTACATAGGTTTCGTAAATTTTACGTGATGCGTGCTAAACAGACAAACAATCCAAACATGCTGGTAATGGGTTCTGTTGGTTATCCTTTAACACCCTGGCAATTTTTTTTGGAAATATTTTCGATGTAAAAAAACGACATTTCTACAGATTTGTTATATTTGAATAAAAATCAGCTTAGAAGTTGTTGGTTTTGGAAAATTTAATTCTATCAGTAGGTGTTACGGTTGAGTTTAATAATAAAACAAACTGACGTCGATGTAATGTGGAGGAATGAGGAAAATGTCGAGAGGAAAGTTATGACTATGAATATGTAAGGCTAGTAGTCACACTAAAGTAACGATAGATGGATTGTGTGAAAGATTAAATGGCTAGAAAGGGGATGAAGACTAATACAAAATGTTGCGCTAACCCCAAATAAATTGGAATAATTATGAGGCACATCCTCATAAGGCTTAAAGTCACCCAAAGGGCAATGGAGAGAGCCATGCTCTGAGTTTCCTTGCGTGATCGAATCAGAAATGAAGATATCCGCAAGAGAACCAAGGTTACCGACATAGCCCGAAGAATTTCCAAACTTAAGTGGCAGTGGGCAGGGCACATTGCTCGCAGAACGGATTGACTTTGGGGCCGAAAAGTTCTGGTGTGGCGACCGCGTACCAGAAGACGTTGTCGTTGGAAGGCCTCTCAATAGGTGGAGCGACGACCTTGTCACGGCTGCGGGAGTCCGGTGGATGCTAAACACACAGGACCGATCAGTGTGGCGACGTTTGGGGGAGGCCTAAGTCCAGCAGTGGACGTCTTTTGGCTGGAATGATGATGATGAATTATGTTGGACACATTGCACCATTTTATAATAATGACAAATTTACAAAACAAACGGATAGTTAGACGTCAGTTGGTATTAAGAAAGAAAATTCCACGAAAATAAATTCCAAGTCTTTGAATTCAGATCATACTGGAAAAATTACACCTACATAATTACCTTCCGTTAACAATTTAAGTAAGAATGTTAAATATGTGAGAAGTATTAGGTAACACAACGGCCCTTCACCAAGAGATTGATAGTGCGCAAGAAGTTAATTGAAAAAAAAAAACGAAAGTGCGCATGTTTTTGATTACCTTAATGCAATTAAAGAAAACAGTAAGTGCCCTAAACTTTTACTTGTTGGTGAAGCTCTTTCATTACTACCTTATAGAATATTTTCTAAGATGCTGTTTTTCCTTGTTGGTGTCTGTAGGATTCTTTACCAACCAGTAAAGGACAACTACTGAACATATTTAGTTTCCTTATTGACCAAGTCACAGATAATATAATACTAGCATACAGATGTCTCATCCCATACAAAGAAACCGTACGACGTAACTAGCGTTTTTCATCAGATTCTACCAATTATTTCTTGTAAATCGTTCGCGTTCGGTTCCGTTCCACGGCGATAGACAGATCACTATCTATATCCGTGGAACGGAACCGAACGCGATCGATGTACAACAAATAATCAATATAATCAGTACAGTACGTCGGCACGGTTTCTTTGTATGGAATGAGACACCACTGACCAAGTTTAGTCTGTTGTTTTTATCCATTTATCAGTAGTCTATTTGAATCCATCGCTGTTATAACATACTTTAAGTAGGATAGAGCAGTGGTATAGGCCGCGTCTTACAAGTTGTGGGTCGTGGGTTCGAACCCAGGCAGGCGCTTTACTTTGTGTAAATTATATCATCACCACTGCTCTCAAAACGGTGAAGGAAAACATCGTGAGGAAACCGGCATGTCCTAGACCCAAACATTCGAAGACATGTGACAACCACTAACCTGCACTGGGCCAGCGTGGTGCATTACGGCCCATTCCTTCTCTCAGAGAGGAGGCCTGTGTACCAGCAGTGGGAACATTCAATGGCTGATGATGATAATTAGGCTCATATTCTTTATTTTGCTTGTCCTATCATACTTTCTCTACTTAGACCACTATGTGGGTCCGCGCTCCATTCTCTTTTTTGCTAGATCGTCTACTTTTTAAGGCTGTAGTCTACTCTGATTACACATATGCAATACGCCCATTTTCTTGACCTCGTAGGTAGGTAGGCTTGAATTTTTTTTCTCATCTTAATACTAATGATTTAATATTTTAGGGTCCGCTTACCATGTTCCGTTTGTAAGGTCTTAAACCTCTTTTCTAGCTAGGCTTTGGCGAGTCTTAACTTGCACGAAATACAAACCGATTAAAATCATTACCCTCTTTTTGGCTTCACCGTAGTCGGGTAAAAAGAATGTAACGAAAATTTACATTGAAATCGAATAAACATATAATTGCCATTAATTCCAATGTCATTGCTAATTAACATTAACACTTCATCTTCTAGACAAAAACTCATTACAATTAGTAATATCGTTTTCCCAATACATTGGACAACGGTTTACTTAATTTTGAATATATTACTTTTAATTGGTCGGAATAGATACGTTGTTTCTTCGTTTGTCACGAATTGTGTGTGATTTTATTTATCGTCACGTGAAATAATGTAATTATGTAGGAATTCTCTTGGATAATTATTATAGTGTAGTAGGGTAAGTGTATTGCGGTCAGTGGAGGATTCTCTGACCTGATATGTTCCAGGTCTGTTCTATTTTATCTGTACTTATTAAACGCTATAAAATCATATCCCCTGTAGAAGGCAGTTTATAAATTAACATATTTACGGACCCGCATAATACTTACGAAAGTTCGGATTGTTCGACTTGAGAGTTCACCTTTATTATTTAAAGCTCGGATGCGCTGCTCTGCAGTTCCGCAGCATAATTTCACCAGAAAAAAAAATTGTTTAGTTAACATCTTCATACTCGGTCAGTCCTACCCGCAAACTCTTAGAAGCTTTAGAAAGCTTATGTATGTCAATGTTCCCTAGCGAACTAAAGCTCTAAAAGATGACTCAAAATCTGACTAACAATATTCATGAATTAAATTATAGTAAAACGTAACATGTGCTACATGTGTCCTCATAAACAAAACAACGCCACTAAGGCTAGGCAAGTTAAATATTCACAGATAACATCGAATTAATGAATCACCACAACTTAATCGCTCACGTATGAATCATACATTACAATTCAAGCCACGCGAAAAGGACCACAATAAAACGTCATCTGTCGTAACTCGCAACCTGCAAGGTCGTAAGGCGACTTTAAAATGACCAAGGAAAGCAACTCGGAAGTATCGTGCTCGAAACGTAGAAAGTGCAGGTCTGTATAAAATTTACGGGCTGAGCCATAACACAGTGTGTTAATTGATATCACCAATTATTCGGGCGCTTTCTACTATAGAATCCCCATACAGTGTGTAATAAATTGGCGACACGCTATGCATCTGTTCGTTACGAGAGCGTTTAGATTGGCGTAACGAACGTTCAGAAAATTGGCGTAGAAATGCTTTTGAAGAATGCCTTATGGTATTGACTAAATCTGTATGCGGATCTGCCTAATGTCTTAGGCATTTTTAATGTGTGATTCAAACGTGCGTAAGGCATTAAATCCGGCATTGTACCACACAGACAGGTACATGAAGTGATAAATAAATAAATCAAGATTCAAGTTGTTTAAGAAAAATGCGATAAGTAAAGAAAAAAGAATTCGCCGTTATTTTGACCAACGGAACGCGACCGGTTAAAAAGGGTCCTAAACCAGTGAGACATTTCTTAAATATTTTTATTCGCCGGAGAAATCTGGCATAGATTGTAATCGTAATATTCGAAATAACATACTTATTAGTCATCCTAGGGTTCAGAGGTTATCTCCTATGTCTTATCTTCCATACTACGATATAAGGCTAGCCCGCTAACCGACAGACAAGCGATATCTCAAAATAGATAAAAGTAAATTGGTCAATTATTTTGCACCGCAGTTTAACAAGGCGTCAATGATCTAAGATGGGTTTTAAACGATTGTTCCGATTCCGGGACAAATAGACTTTGAATTGTGATTAAATGAAAATTAATTAGACATACTCGTAACATGGTCATGTGATGAGGAGGGATGAAACGCATGTTACAATATAAATAGGATGGAGAAGGAGAGGAAGGCCAAAGAAAAGGTTCATAGACTATGCGAAGTGAGATGAAAGAAAAGGGAGGCAGTGATAGTGTGACAGGGGTCAGGTCGGTATGGAGGAAGAAAACGTGTTGCGCCGACCCCAAATAACATGGGATAAGGACAGGAAGATTATGATGAGTTAGACATAACATCACGCTTATAGGGAGGGTTAAACGGAAGTGTATCAATAGTACCTAGTACTAGTACCTACACGGGTCCCAGCGCTAACAAAGAAAATTTGGTTCAAATAAATGTCACTAGATGGCGCGATATGCATTATTTCGTTATTGAACTGTGTGTAAAATTAACATTTTCTAGAATTGATCATAACAATTGTATGTCCTTTTTTTTATTCAACTTCCTAAGCACAACATTATGAAATATTGGAAAGATTATTTGAACGGATTATTTAAAATTTATTCCAATAGATGGCGCGGTTTTAAATTTCTGAGGCATGCCACTCGATTTTTTAAATTTGTATTATAACACATTTTGGTACAATGAAACTGTAAAAACTTGCAAAAAAATAGTATAAAAGAAAAAAATAGTCATGAACCGAGAAAACCCATTTACTTGCAAGTCGCTGCTTTATATATATATATAAAAGAGAAAGTATGTATGTATGTTCCTTATAGAATCCGAAACGGCTGGACCGAATTTAATACAAATTCTGAGAATCTTTAGATTCAAATTCAAAATTATTTATTTGCCAGCATAGGTAGGGGTAAAGATGTCATACATTTGTTTTTTAATGTTCTCCATGCTCTGCCATCATATGGGCATGCAAAATCTTACACATAAATCATAACCTAGTATCAAAATACAATAAATATTTAATATCAAACCGAATAACAATAAATATTACAAAATCATTAAACCATTTTGTTGTCCAGCGGATAATTCTGTAAAGATTTTTTTTTATGGATTTGCTCTTGACTCTAGTCTAGGTCATAGGTGACAGAGACAGAGTCGACGATGGAGTGAGCTTACCTAGAAGAAGCATTTTTTTAAACTTTGAACGCGGGCGAAGCCGCAGGCAGAAACTAGCTACTTATAAAAATAATCATCTTAATGAGACGAAAAACGGTAGTTAAGTCGGCACGGTTTCTTTGTATGGGATGTATGCTAGTATTATATTATCAGTGCCTACAGTAATTTTCGCTAGTTATTTTTAAGTCTCATTTAATATGGATCGAACCTATTGCCATCATATGGGCGCAAATCCAGATTCCAGGCTGCTACAGAGAAATTCCAAAAAAAAAACGCTAATCCCGGGAATCGAACACAGAACCGACGATGCGCATAGCAGTAGTGCTTCAAATGGAGGCTGTCAAATGAGTTTGACGATTAACGATTAATTGTGACCTCAACTTAAAACATATTAACTTAATGACATCTAATGACAATTACTTAGATCCGTTAAGGGGTAATTATCGTGTTCTATTCACACCTTATACAAACGACATTTAAAATGGAATTGTTTACGTATTCAAATTAAATAAATTCTAGTACAAATCTATTATTGGACTGTGTCGTGGGCCTAACGTTTTATTGTCCAATAAACGGACATTTAAATACATTAACACGAATACTCAATACTGCAAAATATTTAAGGCCCTTACTCCGCTTTAATTCCTTAAAACGGTTACTTTCTTAAGCTTACCTACTCCTTCGTAACGGTTAGGGTAAACGGTTTGAAAATTAATGTATTTTTATTATTGATTCATGTACATTATTTATGAAATATGATTTTTTCTTATGACTAATACTTTTGATTTAAAAAAAAAAATAACAACACAATATTTAAACACTTCTTTTGCATACCTATTCCTCCAAAACGACTTGGATGTTTAAACATATTTTTACACAGAAAAATTGATGGTACAATTTCATTCCTTTCCTTCGTGTGGAGTAACAAAATAAAGGGTTTTAATAGGTGATTTATAAGTATGTTTAAATATTTACCTAGTTCGAAAAAAATATGGTAACTAAAAAGTTATAAATAAAAAAAGTTAATTCAAAAATCAAAATACGCGACTGCTTAAGAACCGAGAAAGGAGGATACATCTGGTTTTGGTCAGCCAGCTCGCGAATATGTATCCTCCGACTGCACAGAATTATTTTCTTCTTGTTTAAATATGTCTTTTTAGTTCGCTTCATAAGCAGTCGGGTTTTGTGATTTCTTGAATTAACTTTTATTTGTATGAGATTTACTACTGCGAAGCCATTGTAGCCAACTTCAGGGCGGCAAAGAAGTTTGGCGAGAACCATACACCTGTAGACTTGGTTTTGTTCGATTAATCAAATAGAAACCGTGTACTTAATTGAAAACATACTTTCGCACTAACTGCAGACTGTCAGGTGCGGTGCCATCGCCACTTATAAAAAAAAACAATTCTTTTTCCTTAGTAGCTCAGTAAGTCAGCGTGACTTACTGAGCTACTAAGGAAAAAGAATTAATTAAAAACTAACCCACTTCGGGCCAAAAAAACTCGGAACCCATATATGCAAAATTAAATATTACACGCCAGAAGGTAAAGTAGTAAACAGTTAATTAAAAATCGATCAAAGTAACAATTACTGACGATTTCCTCGTAATTTTACACGTACAGTCTTATAAATAACACACTATGTAAGAAAAACTGCAACACGCTACAAAGGCACATTTGTTATTGCAGTGAAGTAAAGTAATCAAAATATTGTAGCAAAGTACGTACTTTATCATGCTACACTGGTCTCGGATTGAAAACAATCAATGCAACTGTATAAGGTGCGTCGAATACTCAATTAGGTATAATTCCAATTACTTAACATGTTGCATTGTAGCTTTAAAAGTCAGAACCTCGCATTGAATGAAAGAAAGTTTCGAATAGAGTGATTCAAAAATCGAACCATTTAAAGAAAAACGTGTACCTGTCTGTTGTGTTCAGTTAGGAAAAACTATCGTTTAAGGTTCCCCAAGTCGACGGCACGAACTATTTTGTGCGCATGCGCAAAGTTAAAATGCATGCTATCTCATCCGACAACACGTGCGAAAGGGATAGATGCTGTGCTAGTTCGCGTACGAATTAGCACTTTTGCAAATTTGTATTGAAATGGATGATGATTTAGGACGAAAACGAGCGCGAGAAAATTTTATAAACAGACCTTTGGGAGTCTAGATATCATGAAGAAACGACTAATATGCATATTTTCAAAATAAAATTATTTGCATCGTTGAATTACAAATCTAGCCCTGTACGGAGGCCGTTTTGCAATTGTCCTTCTTCTTATGGTATTTATTTCCGCCCAAAGATGCGTTAAAATTAGTGTTGAAATATGGAACTTTCGACGGTCATAACTTACTAATATTTATTTTTTGTTATCTATTTTTTTTTCCAATGATGACACAAATTGATATTTTTTTTATTTTGGACGTACATCGTCAAACAGTGGACTAATCGCCAGACTACGTTTGTATGGAAGAAAAATCGACTAGTGTAACCTTAAGAACTCGTGTGGGACACCGATGTCTATTTGCGTCGATCTTCGTTCGTCACTACTAATTGTGGCTTTGAGTGTAACTAATTATAATTAGTATCAGTATAGCAGTTCTCGTACGTGAGGCTAAAAATAAAATTAAAAACAAAAAAAAAAGTTAGTGTTCCAAATACGAAACTGTGAAGACCAGTTCTAAATCAGCAGGTATTAGTATTTTGTATTGGATGTTGTAAGAACAGAGAGAAATTAACAAAGTGTATAATTTAACTGGGCTGACGGTGTAAAAACGTAATGCGATGCGTTCGAGTCGGCTGACTATAGCGACCTACTTGGGTAATTAAAACTTATAAAGGACTTGATAAGAGCAATAAGGAAACACTTGAATATGATTGTTTTCTATTACCACCTCCAGATAATGGTACAATTGTTTTATTAGTGCTTGATGGGGGTGATGATGTATGGAACACTATTATTGATACTGACAATGAAAATACCTTTATGTTATTGTTCTTCATAGAGGTCCCTATTCTGTCTTTAAATAAAGAAAATATGCAGTGTCTATAAGGTTTTGCATTCCGAGCATAACGATCTAAATGAGTATTGTTTTGAAGAGGATTTTCTAAATAAGTAAATAAACCTACATCAGGAATGGCAGGATTCATAAATATTCTGAGCACGGCTTTAATTGAAGAAAATTGTGAAGTTGGAATAATTATGAATCAAAAAATCCAGGTCTAAATAAGGAAATACCCAATAGACATTATAATTAAACAATCGCTTAAAATAATGGAATCAGCAATGCACTTTCTATTTAAATAAAAAAAAAATTGCAACAAACGACTAGACTGTATCGTGAAAAGCAAAACCGATTGCACTATAAATACTCAGATTCGCCATTTCAAAGTCAACACTTTCTTATCTCCGCAAAAACACAATAGGCGATCAAAAAAGATTCAGATCTATCGAATTACCTCTTTTACTTATTCATAAAAATCACGATAAAAACTCTTTGGAATCACGACATGACTGAAGTTCGGACGATCTATAGACATGTAGAATGGACTGAGTAATACAAAAAGTAGTATAAAATTGACCACACTCCGTTGAAAGAGATAAAGCGACTGTGCGGCCAATACCCGTCTTTTTTCTGTGCGTCGTATTGTCAAAGTTGCAAACATGTGATGTAGACCTTTCAGGATTAAAATTCTGAAAAAAAAACTTACTATGGGGCGCAAAATCGCTTTGTTTCGCTCACAATTTTCTGTCCGTAGTGACTTTATACCTAGACCTAGATTAGCTGTTCCCCGTGGCTTTGCTCCCGTAGACCACCCCACAGGATCCGTTTTCGGGATTAAAAAATAGCCTATGTCACTCTGGTATAATGTAGCTTTCTATTAGTGAATGATTTTTTTTAAACCGGTCCAGTAGTTTCGGAGCCTATTCGGTACAAACAAACATAAAAATCTTTCCTCTATATAATATTGGTATAGGGAAACCTCAGTCCATTATCCATGTCTATGGACGCTTCCAATTTAACGGTCAAAGAATAATATGAAGAAAAAAGAACCGTTTGAAAAAATAATTTCCGGTGTTGTAGTCGCGTGCGCAGATTCTGATGGGACTCGCTTGCGCAACGCTCGGAAACTCCGCAAGACGGGAACTGGATGTAGTGTAACTGTCTTTATCATCATGTTAATAGTCAAGCTATGCATGCAACGTTTCCTACGATTATAATGTTTTTTGCTTCATGTTGCCGTTTTAATAATATGCTCGATTTAGCAATAGGTCATTTTTTTGCTAAATTAGAATGTTGTAAACTTTAACATTCTAATTAATATTTAAATTCTTCTATAATATACTAATTTAGGCGAATTTTGTTTAAGATTTGACCTGTTAATTTACGTCGATTAGCAATAAAAAATATATTTTGAAACGGTTTTACCAAATTAATGGAGGCATTCACACTTGCGGCCAAGGTAATTGCATAAACTTTTATCTGACAGTTATTTTTAATAAATAAGCCTTTCTTAAAATCACAATTACCACGGAGAAAAACAATTTTGTAACATAATCTAATACATAACGCCTAAGATAGTGTTATTTAGAAATATTGAAATCGCTCGTCAACTACTTGACATAGTTTTATTTAAGTAATGCATACTTAAACAACATTTACCCAATTTTGCTTAACATATGAATGCATAACTACTTTACATTATGCAACGGATATCCCTTGTTGTATCCACTTTCATATTACATGACACAAAATAATTGACGACTCATAAACACGACAGTTCCTCATATTTTATTTAAGTAAGCCATACTGGTATTTATGACATATCAATACGCAAATCTGTTGGTTTATGGTACAATTTATTACGCAAAATGACTTGATAGTTCATTGCGGAAGTGTACCTGTCAATAAATAAATACACTTACTTGTCACAATAACGCCTCACCAATGGAGTTTTAATATTTAATATTTGTCGGTGTTATTGTCAGATTAGTGTTGCGAATATTAAAATATCATGCAGAACGCTAATAGTCTGCGAATACTACGTACGAGTACGTAAAAGATTTTACGTACTCATAGTATTTTTTTAGGTAAATAAAACTTCTTTTTTACAAAAAAAATACAACCGACTTCAAAAACAACTTGATGCCGGTCAAATAATCTAGAAAGTGAAAAATAACTGTAATTTCTGAAG
Source organism: Orthosia incerta (assembly GCA_948252205.1). Taxonomy (NCBI): domain Eukaryota; kingdom Metazoa; phylum Arthropoda; class Insecta; order Lepidoptera; family Noctuidae; genus Orthosia; species Orthosia incerta. Next base: position 27,497,017 of record OX411746.1, read on the forward strand.
TCGAAGTTTCTTCGGTTTTTGACACCGACTTTTTCCGTACATAAATAAGAAGGTACACTTATTTGCCAAAATAACGCCCCACCAATGAAGTATGAATATTTTATTGGTGTATTATGAAATTGATGCCGCGAATAATCAAATATATTATCATGCTGAACGCTATTAGCCTGCGAATACGACAGGTATTTAGATTCGAGTATAATTAGGTACCTAAATGAAAGTGGGTGCAGATAAGAGTGGGAATGTAATCGGAGTCATCAAACTCGCCTTGTTGTCAGATGAGGGAAATTCGCAATTTAGCAGTGCTTCAGGCACTTCTTAAGTATTATTTATGTGATGGTTTATTGTGAATAATTTATCTTTATTTGTATTATGTTTGTAAACTTAACTTTCGACCATTTAAGTTGTTGATCTACCCGCGCATATGATGCTAAATCGTACATAAAATGATTTTACAAGGTTGAAATCAATACTTATGTATCCTTCATTCGGATTTAACTGTTATCCGTTTATTTATCCATAAAATTCCCACGATACTTCGAAAACAGTACGGTTGGCAACAAAAATCGCTTACGTATACGCAAGTAAATCCGACACACATTCTTCGCGTCGCAATCCGCGAAACATGCAGTGTCCCCAATTGTCGCCGATAGCTTAGCAAACATGTAACATTCTTGTTTAAATTTTCAACGACTAATCAGTTAGTTAATTTGTAGTGTTGGTGCGAATGTGGGTTAACATCTAGCTAAAATAGAACGTCGCTACCGTCCGGCTGACGGGAACGAGAAAACTTGGATGCGGTTGTCAGGCGGTGTAATATATTTTTAAACTTAACTAAAAAAAAAGATAAAAATTGTTTGTGACTGACACAGGAGATATAGATATGGGAAATAAAAATACAATTCTTTTTGAAAAATAATTCCGTGCGAGACCTTAAAAACACCAATCTCAAAGCAAAGCTGAGATAGGAGCCTTTTTGGTCTCGCACGGGGTTTTTATTTTTAAGTTTTGTTTAATTTTAAGCTGATTTCTCGTGTCTCCTGTGCGGGTCACAAATAAATACTTTTTCTTTCTTGTTGATGCCGCTAACATACTGGCGAAACATAGATTAAATAAAATAATAATAAAAAAAAAATACTACGATAGCCTGTGGAATGTTTGACCTAGTGCTAAACATTTGGTACGCCTAAAAAGGTCTGTGTGCTCAAGCCGGTTTTTTTTTGCGGTTTCCGTTCCGCATCGCATCAGGACAAATATTTATATGGCCCACAGGCCTTTTGGTGAGGTCAAATAATAAACGTGTGGTACGTTTTCGTCATGACACAGGGAATCCTAGTGAGCAATAAGGATGAATCATTCAATTGACTCATATCCAGATGACAAAAACAGATAGATCTGTTAAATTAAATCTGAGTTACGATCTCATGTATGATTGCTCACTTCCCACAGTTTTATTTTGTAACCTTTGGAATCTATCCAAGTAATGAGCGTTTCTGAAGAAAAGTATATTATTTTACATTCACTTTGCAGATGCAAATGATATTCATTCATAATGTTTTCTTAATGACGGATCGTGTTATGTTTTAGAATAAAAGTATTATTTATGTGAGAGTTTATTATAATCTTTCGTTGATTAACATCCTGATAAAAGTTTATTTATCTAAATAGAAAGTGGTTTTAACCTACGATCGAAACTGCAGTTCATCTAGAGACCTTGCTGATTACGAGAAATCTTTAAGTGCAGATCTGTGAAATTCATCGCATTGCGTCCCGGGTCCATGTGAACGTATTTTCAATGTCGCTTAGTAAAAATCGCTTATCGATGTGATAAAAATCGAATCGCGTCAGCCATAAAGAAGGTTGCTTGCTACTTGAAACTTCCTTATTGCAAAAACATTTCACAATGAAATAATTGTTGAACACACAATACAATTAAAATGATACGCCAACAATCAAAATAATCCTACTAAACCACTTCTCGATTACTCATATCGATGTCAATCTCAACATCAGACACACTAACACACAAACAAGCACTAGACATTTTAAAAAGCCCACTTAGCGGCCACTTATTCTGCAAGGCAGTGCAATATGCCGCGAGGTCAATGTTTCCTAGTTTCATGTCATCGCGCGCACGATGAACCGGCTTCCGCCGTACGAAATACTTTATAATAAATGTTATGTCACACGATACTTGACGATACAGTTGAACTGTAGTATACTATGAACGTATACTATGCGTGGATTTTATGTCCGTGTGTGGCTTTAGTAAGGAATGTGTCAAAGCGTGTGTTTATTTACACTGTAGAGCAGCATTTTTGAACCAGTGTTGGATTAAGTTTGATTCAAAGGATTATGGGCTTTGCCTAAAAGGATTTAAATGTTTGACATAATCTGGGGTTAATGAACTCTGATCGTCTTATGTTTTATTTCGTAATTCGCGAAGGTGACTGTACTCGTTTGTAATTTGCATTATTAATGAACTATATTGCGTAGGTACTAACTAATGATGTCTGCAGATTAATTACACAGTGGGTTTCAAGCGGCTTAATGGTTCACTAGAGATTCTCAAGCTTGAATATTCAAATTCTTATTAGCTCTCCACAAATAATGTTTGTGCTGAATTTACTTTGAAATTCTCGAATTAATTTAATAGACCATTCTAACTAAAATAAACACCTCGAGCAAAGAAGTGTATTTTCACTTGTCAAATTCAAAATCTAGTTCTCAGGCGGCGTATTTTGATATCACCATTTGATCTTTGAACAGAGCGCGTTGATCTCTAATAGCATCCGAATCATTACACCAGTAGGTCACCCAGCATGACAGATGGCACTCATCAGACCTCATATATATCTCTCACATATCGTTTAGATTTCAACCTAGTCGGAAGACCGAACGTTCTCTTAATAATATGCGGCCCACTCCCCCAATTCACGTAATTATGTACCTATGTGTTTTATTTCCCCGAATTGCAAACTAACACAGTTTCGTGTTATGATTAATTAACTGTTATGTAATAGGTGTTAAATGTTTAGATAATTATGTTATTGCTCAATGTATATATTGCGAAAGTTGTTTAGACGTTCGAGATGATCGTGGAAACATTTAAGAGGAAATATGGGCAGAGAGCGCCGATTGAATTTCCTTAGTAAAAAGTTATAATTCGAGGTTTGGCTCTCGTCTCTTTCCACCTCCAATATTGGACCAATTTAACAGATATTCCATATACTGGTTAAGTAAGATATATACTATGTCCCTATGTTTTCCTTTTTTCATTTATGTTTGTCAAATTTGTACACTAAGCCTCTGTTGACAGCGCAATTTTGAGCATTTTTTGAGGGCTCTAGTGCTTCTAAAGATAATGTATGATCAAAAATAAAAACAGGCAAACTGCCTCTCGCGTATTTCCTCCTCCAGTATTGGACAAATTTAAAAGATGTTCCATAAATCGAATAAAAAAGATATATTATGCTGTGCTTCTATGTTTTTATTTTTTCATTAATAGTTGTCAAATTTGTACACTACGCTTCTGTTGACAGCTCAATTTCGAGCATTTTTGAGGGTTCTAGTGATTCTCAAGATCATCAAAATAATGAAAACAAAGGGGCACAGTATATATCTTTCTTTTTCAGCTTATGGAATATTTTAAATTGTTGCAATTTTTTTTTCTTTTTATTATTGAAAAATCAATCAGTATTGTAATGAAAAGGCTCGGATCGTAGGACCAAAACTTCTGGCAATCTTGCAAGATAACATAACATGAAAGAAGATAAATAGAAAAGACGTAAAGCGCACTATCTCATTTTATATTATAGAAATTAAAATCTTGTTTTGACGTTGAACGCCAATTTTTATTACAAAGGCAGTAACAATCAACATAGGAAAATAGGTCAATGTGACTTGTATTTTCGGCAAAGATTTATCGTCTTGTGGGTTCCAAATATTTTAACAGCATTATAAAGAGATACAGACTGGCTGTTGGATCTACTGTTATTTCAACAATTTTACATCAACAAAAGTAACTTTGTTATTTCGTTTTGCCGTAAAATCAATAACGCAAACTTATGAGTTCGTCGAAGTTAATTCGTAGCCTATATCAAAACAATTTATAATATCAAATAACTAAGGCTATTATAACATCAACCAATACACTACAATATAAATGCTGAACGAAAAATTACATGTTATGACTTAACCCATAATTTTATTTTCAAGTAGATGCAGATCCAACAAAATACCAAATTAACCACACAAAGAGTCTCCCACAAAAAACTAACAATCCATCTCAAAAACCCAGTAGCCAAACAGTAAACGGCCAACGGCAAGCCCTATCAAATGGAATTTAATTAAAAAGTTTGGAGGTCATGACCTCATGACACACCCCATTTTGTCCGAGCTCATCTTATGGCGATATTCACTAACATTTTTAGTGTATTCTCAACAAAAAGAAGTTAAAACATAATGCTATATGCACATACAACAATTTTATTTTAAAATAGGTGTAAATTCGTGAAAATACCAACAAAATCACTAGTTATTGATCTCAAAAACCCAGTAGCCAAACGATAAACGGCCAACGGCAAGCCCTATCAAAAAGTATAAATTAAAAAGTTTGGAGGTCACGACACACTCCCATGCCGCCAAATTGGCCCGGCTCATCATATGGCGGGACAGGTGTAGGGAGCGCCGGCGTCGCGTGCCATATGTAATGATCGTTAGGAAGTATATTGAGTTTTGTTATACAAACTAGACGAAGGGCTTCGGCGGTGAGCTGGTGACGTTCTTTTAATGGCTTTATTTGGAAGGGCTGTTCAATTTAGTTTGATGGGTATGCTTGAGAATTTTCGTCAAATGTGTATCGGAGTCGGATCTCTAGCAAAGCTAGTGATATATGTACTTCCTACAAGTGTTCCTTAGATAGATTAATGAACCCACCAAGATACCAATCAGATCAGTCACTTATATCTTCATGGGAATCGGCATCAAAGAATGCAATTCCCAAGATGGCACATTTCTACACACAAACAAGACGACTCTCATCTATCGTCAGCATTTTACATAGAAAACTATGACTAATTAACACTGTGAATTAAAAATCCAAAGAATTTCATACTACAGTGGGAACGGGCCACCCATTGCGTGGCGATCACCCGTATCGTACGGATAGAGCCTTTATAGGGCGCCCACTATATCTTGGCAGACGGCGGACTCGGGAACTAGCTAGGAACACATTGAATTAGAACCATTATTACTTGTTACCTTTGCGGACAGCGCCCCCCATGCAGTGCCAGGGTAGACTGGGCAAGCTGAAACTCGATACACACCGGTATGACATATAATCAGCAGTGTCGATTTCATTCCACTAAGTGTCCTTATGATTATGGAAATGTCGGTGTGTCTTTGAGTTTGAATTTTACTTTATTTGACGATATGGGAGGACCTTTAATTCGATATTTTATACATACAGAAGAACTATCTACCGTAATTTTAATTATGTTGTATGTATGTGATTTGAAAATGGGTCATATCGTTTATAAATGCAGATGTAACACAAACGTCTACTGATACTGCAATCAAAGCGCAGATGGCTTCTGTTGTGCATTCATCCGTACCCTGATAAGTGATAACGACAACCCAAATCTTACTACTTCGCTGCAAGCGTACCTACCATAATTTCATACTAAATACTTGCCTTGATAAATGTTTGTTCTACAAACGAACCACGGAAACACTAAAACGAAAGACATATCTTCATAAACTGTGATTTATCCAATATATTCTTGATTACTTAATAACATGTTCGTATCAAGCATATATTCTAATTAGGCAGCCGCAAATTGGCATCACTAACAAGTCAATTAAACGAAATCCACTGGTAGTGTACCGAACAGGTTTGTTCCGTGGAAGTTAAACCGCTTTCTAGGTTTTGTAGCAGTGGCCGCATTCTCAATGTCAACTCACTGCCTTGCCCTTCCGTTGTGCTGTACCGATGGGGCGCCAAGGTCAATGAATGGCATGTTTAGGAAATAGCTGTAGAATTGTCTTCACTTAGAAAACGAATCAACTACTCATACTGAGAGTAAATTGTTAGTGGAACCTTCGGAGATTAGATCAAAAATCTTCACTTCCGAAAATCCCACTTCTGATAATATGACACCCGTGCAAAACTTGCAAAATAACTAACAAATGTTTTCTTTTCTGTTTTAGGTAAGCATGGATGATCAGCAAATAATACGGTGTCGTGACTATTTCGAAGGTTTGCCTGTATTGTATTACTACCGATTCATTGTAGCCATCTGCATACAATCTACTTTTTCCTGCTTTCCAATCAATAATTTCACCGTTTAAAATCGATTGATAGTCTTCGTGCTGACACAGAACCATGTAATTCTCGTAAAAGCAACGACAAGTTGCATGTGTAGTTGATACCGAAGGCGATAGTAGTAACTTGAAGTTGTAGTAGACGACCTTAGCAACTTGTTTTCTTCAGCACACTCTTAAATCTTGCGACAGATGGTAAACAGCTGATTCTACAATATATTTTATTTCAACTCGCATAATAAACATACTTAGTGTCTGATCCTTTGCATGTTTCGTAACTTCTTTGGATGTTTTAGCGTTCTTGTTCATTGTATTGTCTTCGCCTAGTGGATTTGCAGTTCGGAGTTCTTCTTTGGACGAACCGTCTGTTTCTTCGTCCGATGTAAAATCTAAGCATGCCTTCAGATTTATAGTTTTCTTGTTTATCGTACTGGAAAGATTTGGCAGTTCATAGTTATTTTTTGGAAGAGTCACATGTCTCATCGTGAACGGCAATATGTCATGGTATATTCAGTGTTGAGACCATTACTAAAGGCAACAATTTTTGAGAACAGTCCAACTATTTAAACACAAACGTAAACAAGGCCTTATTATGTAACTGTTGACAAACCAACCGAGTTGTTTACTCATCGCCCGCTCCCAAAATAATCAGATAACAATGGAGGCCCAAGTATCTATCTAGTACTATGTTTAAATACTACTATTTTAAACATAGTCCGCCTGTCAGTATTTCTAGCTCTCGACATAAACACGCATTTAGATTCCTGTTTATTCTAGTCAGTTGACCTACAAAACTCAGGAGTTGTCTGTTTTCATTCCGAAGAGATTCCAATCGTATTTGTTCTTGTTTAAAAGGATATTCACTTTCTCTGCTGAGGAATTCGGAACTGCCCAATAAGATTATTCAATATTGGCATTTGAGATAAGTTTGTATCTGCTGTGTCGGTTGATTGATACGATTGTGTTCTATGTGAATACTAATAAAGTGTGTTTAATTAATGCACACTCATTAATATATTCATAGATTATTGTGGCAGGCATATTAATAGGATTATCCTTAAGCCAAGTTTCGAAGCTGTAAGCTCTACAATGCTGTATTTAATCCATGATAATATATATAGTATCGTCGTGGGCGCCGGGGACCGGGAGGATGGTGCAAGGGAGTGTACTTGCACCTTGCACCCATTTGACATAAAAAAACCATCAAAAATGCGAGGCGAGTTGCTATAATTTTCGGAATCGCTTCACTCGCTCTTGAATTCCAATTCTCGGTCTATATATATTTCTCAAACTCTGCATAAGTCGATAAAGTTAGTTCTACCTCTGTACAAATGGGGAAAAGAAAACCCATTCTATTCTAGCCGGGTACTGAATATGGACCCCCCTGAAAATAGAATACCCCTGCCGGCGGCGTCCATGTGTGTCGTATTTTTGGTTTCATATGGCTCGGTTTTATCTAGATCTCTCTTAACATGTCTTTTCTCGACGGTTGCATACTTCCCGTTGCATCCTACATTCAATTCTCTATTCATTCCATATTTATCTATCTATTAAGCTAAGCTACCTTCTTGAGGTCATATATTTTCAATTGTACCGTAGTCCGTTCTACCTCTGTCAGTAATCTACAGCGGTAAAGCCGGTATGTGTGTACTACTGTGTGTAATGTACTAAACAATATTTCTACCCAGCCTTTTCCTACCTATGTTGAGGACGTTTGGGTCGGCTTCCAATCTAATCGGATACAGCTGAGCACAAGTGTTTTACATGGAGCGACTGCCTATCTGACCTCCACAACCCAGTAACTTTGTGACACGGTACCCCTTAGCAAGACTGGTGTCATATTTTCTGTCTTCTTACTATCCGTAACGATTGTCAAAGATCTTCAATTGACAGCCGGAACCGAAGGCTTAAAGTGCTTGCCGAACTACGGCAGAGTCTGGATGAATAGTCACCCATCCACGAACGATCTCGGCAATTGCTGCTTAAGGGTACACTAGTCGACGGCACGAACTATTTTGTACGCGGGGTTAAAATGCATTTTATATCAACCGACAACACGTGCGGAAGAGATTGATGCTGTGATGAGCAATAGGAAGCTAGTTCGCGTACACACTTGCAAATTTGTAGCGAAATGGATAATGATTTAGGACGAAACCGAGCGCGCGAAATTTTTTAAACAGACCTTTGGCAGTCTAGATATCATGAAAAAACTACTAAATCGATCGGTTTGAAATAAAATTATTTGCATTGTTAAACTACTAATCTATCCCTGTATGGAGGCCGTTTTGCAATTTTCCGTCTTCTTATGGTATTTATTTGTGCCCAAAAATGCGTTAAAATTAGTGTCGAAATGTGGAACTTTCGACGCTCATAACTTTCAAATATTTTCTTTTTTTACTTTTTCGCTTCCATACAGGGCTAGATAATGATGAGACAAATTGATATCACTTTTTATTTTGAACGTACATCGTCAAACAGTGGATTAATCCCTAGACTACGTTTGTATGGAAGAATTTTCGACTAGTGTAACCTTAACTCCGAACATCGAACCATGTGGCGGTTATTACTAAGCCTCCGAGTATGTATTACTAAACACTGTATCTAAATCGTCGTCGATACTTTAGTCCAGCTCGCTTAGTTTCGTGGCCAGGTAAGCAGTAGTTTCTCAACGCGACAGATGGCTCGCTCGCCCACACGGCGCCAACGACACGCGTGTACTTATAATACGAGTACCTATTATATTGCGAGGCTTCAGTTATAGCGTGGATAATAATATTTACATATCGTTAAAAGTTTAAGCCCTTCCAGAAACTCTAGACAACTGGCATTCTACCTATCGACGAAATTATGGCGATTGCGATTGGAAAAAGTCTAAAAGTTTTACCTGGCGAGGCGAGGCTTGGATGGGATGGGCGAGAATTGAAATATTGATTAGTAAAATATTGCACTTTATGGCTCTAAGAGCAGTGGTGGCCCAGTGGTATCGGCCGCGACTTACAAGTTGTAGGTCGTAGGTTCGAGCCCAGGCAGGCGCCTAACTTTGTGTAAATTATTTCATCACCATTGCTCTCCAAAACGGTGAAGGAAAACATCGTGAGGAAACCGGCATGTCCAAGAACCAAAAATTCGAAAACTTGTGACATCCACCAACCAGCACTGGGCCCGCGTGATGGATTACGGCCCATTCCCTCTCACAGAGAGGAGGCCTGTGTCCCAGCACTGGAAAAATTAATAGGCTGATGATGTGATGTGATGATGGCTCTAAGAATAATGTATAATTTTCTTTGTAAAACGGATATACAAATCACGCACCGGCCATCGAAGACCCGCTCGGTCTCTCTGCGTCAAGCACTGACTCGCGATGTCTCGAGATGGCTCGCGCTGCTGGCACGCGCTTGCAAGCGCCGCGCTGGCAAATACTCTTTACTATACCTAAGATTAAAATATGCGTACCGTGTCTAGTTAGATAGTTATCTATTCGACCAATCTAAATATCGCATCAATTCTTTGAAATTAGAGATAGTCCGGCCTAAAAACTATTACTATATCAGCTGTTAGTAAACCTTGAGTCTGATAAGTTTCTATCAATGATAAGTAAGCACGTTGAAGAAAACGTGACATGTGATGGACGGAAATAGAAACGGGCTTTGATCAGCTGAAAAACGTGAGACGAGCACTACCTATCATTCAGTTTAAAATGTCCGACTTGCTTATAGAAATCGCACTTAGCACGCTTGAACCGCTGAAACGATTTAGATGCAATTTGGTATGAGATACGAGTAGTTTTAGACCCTGGGATAGGATAGTTTTATCTCGGCAATTATCCTTATCCACCCGGTAATGTGGAAGTTTTTGTGGTGAACCATTAATTTTTCGAATAAGGCGGCCCATTAAGTATATAAAAATAGACTATTCGAAGTACTAATGCTAATCAGACGAAGTCACGGGTAAAAGCTAGCGTGTCTATAAGCAGTAACATCTCTTCAAAGTGACAACTTTTTGTGCAAAATATTGCATCAATATCTTGCACAAATGACCGTTTCACGATTTTAGTTTTTACGTGAATGATAACAACATTGTATAACACAATTTTGGCAACAATGAAATAATCTCATTTAAGTAACACTTTCAGGAAGTATTGTAAAGCGTTTAAATTTCTTCATATTTGCAGAATTTTTTGTTGGGCGCATTTAATTTCATTAACTTGCGATATATATTTTTATAAACGTTGTTATTATTCATTTGATTTTTCCCTGATATGGAGACCATAAACGATAAACAGTTATCCTGTTTATAGTTTAGTTCCAGAATTGGTCATTTGTATTTTCATGTAACATCATCAAAAACTACACAGAAGAGGAGCACGGCTAAATAATAACAGCCGCACGGGTCGATCATCAAGGTTAAGCAACGCTTGACGAGGTCGGTCCGTGGATGGGTGACCATTTCAACATACCGAGTTTCCTCCGTGCCTCGGAAAGCACGTTAAGCCGTTGGTCCCGGCTGTTATTTGAAGATCTTTGACAGTCGTTACGGGTAGTCAGAAGCTTGAGATCTGACACCAGTCTTGCCAAGGGGTACCGTGTTTACCCAGTTACTGGGTTGTGGCGGTCAGATAGGCAGTCGCTCCATGTAAAACACTGGTACTTAGCTGAATCCAGTAAGACTGGAAGCCGACCCCAATATAGTTGGTAAAAGGCTAGGCAGATGATGATCATCAAAAACTACTTACTACTACTACTATTGTTCTACAATAGAAAATAATCTCGACTCATCAAATACTCTTGCACTGATGCCAATTTATTTGGAGTCGTCGCAACGTGTCCCTCCTTCCAATGCTTTATTAGTTATCAAATTTAAAATCGTTTATTCTCACTCCCACCTGCATAATCGCTTACAGTGTAACCCAACCTCAACTGCACGATCGAGGCCGAGTTTTAACAACGGGTGTCGGTTTCACGCGTGTAGGCTGTTTACGTTCATACCTACGTGAAACATCTCAGATCGTGTGCACTCACTATTATAACACACGAGTGTGTATACGGTTACTTAATTCGACGGCCAATATATTACAATAGGAGGTGTCGTTTACAAAAAAAAGACAAAAGACGACGCGCGCGTGTGTAATAAAGATGATTCGAAACTCGTTTGTTCATATCAGTACAATTAAGTAAAATATAAGGACAAATTGTGGGGCGAATAGACTCATGTGACCATTTAATAGCCCTAAAGGAGTGTGATTATTGGCAATTGGCACCCAACAAGGCATATTATCAGTACTAACCTAATTTCACAAATTTTATACACGTTAATATATCTATACTAATATTATAAAGAGGAAAGATTTGTATGTAACGAATAAACTTAAAAACTACTGAACCGATTTCTAAAATTCTTTCACCGTTGGGAAGCTACACTATCCCCGGATGACATAGGCTTTATATCCCTGTATGCCCACGGGGACGGAAAATACGCGGGTGAAACCGCGAGGCGTCCGCTAGTATTTTAATAATTTAGTCGATGTTTATTTCATCGAAAATAACTTTGCTTATCAAGTAATTTAATCGTAAAAGTTATATCTTGAAGAGACGCCTTTCGTATTTTAAATAGACTAACGGATAAGTTATGAAACATTTAATGAAATGCGAAATGTCGGGCTTTTGGAAAAGCCCGACAAAGCGACGTTTTTATTAAATTTTCATCAGCTCACAACAAGTTACGTGGAATAACAGCTTTGAAGCCATTTGAAATATTCAAAGACTTAGTAGATTTACTTGAAACTCCACGTAACTCCCCGAAGGCACGCCACATGAAACAGGCTACATGGTTCTTTTAGGAAAACAGAACCGAAATTTTACATAAGCACAAACATGCGTAGAGTTGACCTCAGCTGTGTTAAACCTGAAATGGAGATGAATCTTAAATAGAAGTTAACATCTAAGTAAGATGCTGTCATCTTAAATCAACAAGACCTTTCATCTTGTGGCCCTGTCAGGACCAAATGTTGTTTCTGTAGCTCCCTGTGATCTGAATACTAAGAACTAAAATTGTTAGGTACCTTGGCTGAATACTGGACCTTACTACTATAAAAAAAAAAAAAAAAAAAAAAAACGAGGTTTTTTCGTATTATTCTCGGCAAACCCTTTCATTTGATACCGCCATCTTGGGCCATCCGCCATATTGGATTTAGAATGACGTCACTTAGCTAACCATGCATTGTCAACCAAACTAAACGTGTATACAAAATTTCATCTTAATCGGTGGAGGATAACTTCTTTGAAATTCAGTTGCAAGACCCGAACACTTACATACCTACATACATACACACACATCACACATCATCAGCCTATTAATGTTCCCACTGCTGGGACACAGGCCTCCTCTCTGTGAGAGGGGGAGGAGAGCAACTTGGATGGCAACTTTTAAAAACTATAGGTACCTGTTTCTCATCAATACGCCGAAAAAAGATCTTCAATCAACGTTACAAAGGAAAACGATTAGTTTCCATTTCTATAGCACCAAAACCCTAATTCATAAACGAATATACTTACTTAGTTTCGTTTTACACAGATCCTAACTCAGATTTAAAACTTCCTTTTTTACAAGCTCCGAAACTCATTAGAAACCTTTTAGAGACGCTTACAATAGAGTGATCATATAAATTCAAAGAGGATTTTGCTCCAAATTGAATCTGATGTCAGCTTTTGTTGGAGTAATGGAATTAGGATCAAAAGTATCATTCGGAACATTAATGCCTACCTTTATAGACGAAGACAATGAAGTACAGGGTTCAGGTACCTTCATAATTCGTCTTGGAGAATTGATGGTGGAAGTTTTAATTAGGAGGTAGTATGAAGGCACCTGAGGAGCAGTGGTGGCCCAGTGGTATCGGCCGCGACTTAGAAGTTTTAGGTCGTGGGCTCGAGCCCAGGTAGGCACTTTGTGTAAATTATTTCATCACCACTGCTCTCAAAACGGTGAAGGCAAACATCGTGAGGAAACCGGCATCTCGTAGAATAAAAAAAAAAACATAGCAGACATGTGACATCCACCAACCCGCACGGGGCCCGCGTGGTGGATTACGGCCCATTCCCTGTAACAGAGAGGCGGCCTGTGTCCCAGCAGCTGATGATGATGATGAAGGCACCACCTATCTAGCAGTGTCTCTTTGGGTTCGTAGTAAATTAACTCGCGCAGTTGTGTTCAATGTCGTTTCAAATCCAAAGTCGGAAATGTTCTTCTGCAAGTGCTTCAGCGAAAGTTAAATAACACCATGAGAGCTCCATTATCCTAAGTTATAAATTTCCAAACGTTACGCATTCGGTATATCTCTAACATTATAGGTACACCTGAAAAAATACAGCAACAGTGCTCCACTGTCTTAACATTTTGATATGTTAACGCTTGCAAACGTTGCAGGTGTGTTAACAATAACCAAAGATACTCCAGCAATATGTTACGTGGCAACTATTGATATATTGCGTTACTCGGGGCAATATTAAATCAACAGCCATGACCAAAACTGACGTAACAACTACGCAAACGCATTGCATCCGATTCTGAATCCAAGAATACGCTCCGAAGTGGTTAAAATACTATTTGTGTTTGCTTACGCACTAGGCACTTCCGAATTTCTTGATGCATTCCGCCTGAGTTTTGTTGAACCCCGTTTTCTCAGATTCGTATCGGAAGCTTTTCGTAAGCGCACAAGGTTTGCGTAATACTGTAAACTTTCTTATGAAACCTCGGGACGGTCTAAAAGGACATACATGGATCTTATTGGTGTTCTTCTTCGGAAAGGCCATATGCGCAGTACTCATAACCGGCGTGCGTGTATGACTAGATGTAAGTATGAACGCAAATGAAGCAAAATCAGTATGTAAGGTCGTAGAAGGTGTCGTTCTGTAGTCTCTGCCTACCCCCATGGGTTCTACCATACTACTATAGTACATAATAATAAAACCAGGCTGGAATCACAAAATATGCACCAATTCTAAAAGCATGTCGTAATGTCATTATATGAGCCACGCACTACATTTCTAATATCTGATTTTTCTTAAAACATTGTATCAAAGTTTTCTTGAACCGCTTTTTATCGAATTCAGATCAGAACCAGTGCATAAGAGCACGAGCCTGTATTTATTCTGTATTGTTTCGCAACTCAGACAAGAGTATCTTTATCTCGACCTGATAACGAGAAAGCCATGCACTTGTTTACAGTAACTTATCACTGTGATATCGTTAACATGATGTAAATAATATGTAAGTGAACATTTTTATGGAGATACTTTATCACTAAACCAAATCGAGAAAAAAAAATGCTGATAATATTATTTTGTAGCGGCACCAGCGCCGCCACTTACGAACTAATGACATGACGTCACACAAATCCTGCATCGCGCAAGTAAGTTTTCGGCGCGATTAGAACACATACAACAGTCCGACAACAACCGTCGGGCAGTTGCCCGGACCAGACACAACACCCGTCTGGTCGGAGGATCCTCCCTTTTCTATGGAGGTTTGTGGGACTTGACACCCTGTTCCGCAGCATACCCCCAAAATTTGCAATAGTCACTGTGACATTGCTTATTTTTAAATGGTTTTACCAGTTGAGATAATTCATTAATATCTTCAGCAATAAATTTCTTAACGGAATATCTAAACACGAAACAATGTTTGAGGAGAAAATCTACATAAAATATGGTATTTACATTTATGATGTATTCCCAAAACCTTTGCCAAGCTCAACGCAACTGCGTCAATGGAAGATAGACAAATTGCAAATGATATAGTGAGATAGCACAATACTGTAACTTGTTGATTCTACGACCTAAATTCACAATCAAATAAACTCGTTACGTTTACACCCGTTTGTGAATTTTAACTTGCGTAATTTAATTTCAATGCCGATACGGAGGTTATAGAATTTATATCAATCGTGTATAACGGCAAGAATGCGAGGAAAATTGTGGAAACGGTGAATGAAGTTGTACGTTGTAAATCAGAAGTGGATAAGTATTTTATTGCTTAAGCAACAGGTGGTGCCAATGGCATTCGGACTGCCGAAGCTTTGGAAGAAACGTATAGAAAGGCTCAAACATTAAACAGAAATGCCGCACTGGATCCTATACAAGCAAAACCGCATTTACTTAAAGTTTCCGATCCAAATACTTCTAAAGACAACACAAGAAAACTCCCATTAAAGTTTATTACACATACCGAAATCTAAACTCAAGTTTCAACAGAAAATAATAAAAGTCACCAATGCGGAAACGAATCGTAAAGAAAATTTCTTTCGGCTGGACCAGACCGCATGAATGTTCATAATGAAAGACAAAATTGAATTTTATAGTGTAGTATATCAATTACGATTGCGACCGCAGTCCATTAAGCTCAGAGGATTCGCACGGCTGATTTTATTACCAGTATTATTTAAAGTTGGCCGAAAAAGTTGTTATATTGCTGTAGTGATCTTGGGGTATAAGTGTATCTGTTGTTTGACGTCCCGTGTCATGAAATATTCTTATAGACTCGGGATGATTACGGTCGGTTATATTCAGTTTGGTGATGATATAGATACTTCAGCATCTGATGGAAATTGTTACTTAGCAATCTTATATATGGCACTGTCATCCTTTGGTGGTAAGTTCGAAAAGCGTAGCTACATATATTCACTCTCAGAATGTGTTGTTCCATTTTCACTTAATAATAATAATAATAAACTGTTACCATTCTGTTTCTAGTCAAAGGATTTACAAAAAACACTAGAATATTCCATGTAACCAACCTCATTTTTTGTCATTCACCCTTTCATTCAAAATGTGAGTTACGAGCCGAGACTTGGTAGTTCCACAAGGAATAAAAGCCAATCTAATTTCGTCGGCACCTTTTATTTGCGGATCCGAGATCGGAAGTCGTTGACATTTTATGATTTTACCGCTTTGCTCGTTTTTGATCATTCAGAGATTGTAATATGGCTTTTATTTGCATTCTCTCCACATCCTCTCTTTGAACAGAGGAAAGTTCGTGCGTGCCAGGTTCATAGGCATTACCTACTTATTAACTGAACTAAGCCCTAATCCAATTAGCTCAGGAAGGCGTAATAAAAACCATTTCTCGCAAAAAAAATGGACTTACAAAGGAGGTTACGCTTTTAGCAAAAATATTACGTTGTATATTTTAGATATGGCAACTCTTTAGGAAGCACGTCAGACCAATCCATCAAAATATTAGCGCACTGAACTGACATCTCATATTAGGATAGGGGCACAGTGAACCGTGAAAATATGCGGTACTAGAATAGAAATAAAATATGTGCAGAAAATATGTACGATATTTATATTAAAAGTGACTTCTATTCGCATACATACTTAAGGGTACGCTAGTCGACGCGAACTATTTTGTGCGCGGGGTTAAAATGCATTTTATATCAACCGACAACACGTGTGGAAGAGATAGATGCTGTGATGAGCAGTAGGAAGCTAGTTCGCGTACGAATACACACTTGCAAATTTGTAGCGAAATGGATAATGATTTAGGACGAAACCGAGCGCGCAAAATTTTATAAACAGACCTTTGGCAGTCTAGATATCATGAAAAAACTACTAAATCTATCTGTTCAAAATAAAATTATATGGAATGTTGAACTTTTAATCTATCCCTGTATGTAGGCCGTTTTGCAATTTTCCGTCTTCTTATGGTATTTATTTGTGCCCAAAAATGCGTTAATATTAATGTTGAAATGTGGAACTTTCGACGCTCATAACTTTCAAATATATTTTTTTTTCCTTTTTCGCTTCCATACAGGGCTAGATAATGATGAGACAAATTGAAGATTAAAAGAGTAACCATGGAGTTTCTTGCCGGTTCTTCTCCATAGGAAACGACTAACCCGAACCGTGCACCTTTTGTCGACGTTTTATAAGTGCCCATGTAGGCCTATGTAAAATAAAAATATTTGATTTTGATATCACTTTTTATTTTGAACGTACATCGTCAAACAGTGAAATAATCCCTAGACTACGTTCGAATGGAAAAAATTTCGACTAGTGTAACCTTAAATCACCTTGCCGTTTAATCAACGTCCGACGCCCCTTTGTACAAAAAATCAATAAATAACTAGGTCTGTTCGATGACCTAATATGATAGACAAGCATTTAAAAAGGTAACATTACAAAAATTTGTCTAATACTTCTGCCTGTGCTTTATACGTCTTAAGAATATTGATAATGCCAAAGGATTAGTTACAGATTGAATAGTTAAAATGTTAGCTCAAGTTGTTGCCGTCTTTATTGTACTAACTTACGACAATGAGCAAATGACGTGGTCGGCGGTGAAGCACGCTTGCCTAGAAGTAACCTATTCACTCTTGATATAAAAACGCCAGATTGTAGGCTGTACACTAAGATTCCGGCAGTGAGGGAATTCTTGAACAAAACAATGTTTCCTTTTGTAACAAAATTTTAACCGTAGCAAAAACGCAGTGCAGAGCACAACCAGTAAACAGTCTATAACCTTCACGTGTTTCAGGACTATTTTAGTATTTTCTGCAGTTGTTTTCGACGAAAACATCTTTTTAAACCGTAACGGTATATCAAAAATAGATTGAAGTGAAGTGAATTTCATTTTAAAACAAGATAACAACATCACATTGCACCATTTCTTTCTTATCAAAGATAAACAAAACAGAGGAGCCACTCATGCTATATCAGTCAAAATAAAAGATCTCATTCTATCAGACTATCGACTGAAGTACGATTGATCATATCATGAGTCATGCCACAGTATTGTCGGGAAATAGCGATTGACATTGAGCGGTTACCAACCGTGGCTTTGAAAAGGCCTAATCTGGTACGTGGTGCCTACTAAGTATCTATGGAACGGGAGTTTAACATCGATAGAAAAATATATACAGAAATCAATGTGGCTAACATTGAAAATTCATTTTATAGGCATGGCAACGATGCTTTTGTTCCAAGACATCGTAAATTAGCCATTTTGTTGTCTACAGTATACGTTGTCAAGGTCAGACTGTAGTCGGATGCCGAACCTACTGGAGTGAGGAAAAGGCTGGGCTAATGACAACATAAACATGCTATTGTTTAATATGAAGGAATTGGTCGCAAAATTTCCGTTAGCATTAATACTATAAGCCAAGCGGAATCTAGCAATATATTGGCAAAGATGAAGTTAAACAAGGCTGAGAAAATTACAATAGTATTAACATAAATAGGGAATAAGTATGTAGTTATTTGTCGACAATCACTACAGTGAGTAACGCAAATGACTAGCGAATGACGCTAGAAGATTTTCCGATTTACACATAAACAAAGACTTTCCTTGTATATTTACGAACAAACAACAAGACAAGTTTTTAAGCTGACATGGTCACAATCATTAGAATTAATATTTACCATGTATATTTTTATATCTGTCAGCAAAGACTAGTTCTCGTGATAATGGCGCTTGTAACGGTGACGAAATATCGAGCTATCAACAAAAATCAAAATATACATAGTAAATATACCGAAACAAATATTAATTCTAAACAACAAGACGTTGGAAATAAGAAAAAACGCATTTTAGATCCTTCAAGGGATTGCCCTAGTTAATGCACTTCATGTTTAAAGCAAGTGATGCTAAAAATAGAAGAGTTAAAAACCGCTCGGCCTTCAACTTAACCAGTGTCTTCTTTGGACTTAGACCGTCAATGACGAAGACTGATATTCGCACGACAACCGGGACAGATACTTCGTGCCCATCGAAGCACGAATAAACAATAGAGGCATTAATTAATCATAACAACCGAATCTATCATTAGTAAACATTAAAAACGTCACCAGGCGCCGCCGCCGCCGTTCAGTTGACGTATGGAAGCACCGCGTCCGACGTATTCATAAAGACAATGACACTAATATACGACACTGCACGTTAATTGATTAAAGTCTTTACGCCGTTTTAAGTGCCCCTAAGGACATATCAATGTTATAGTTTTGTTTTGAATAAAATGATGAATGAAATTAACTTTATTGTTCGTTTCAATGCCGACAATAGAGTGTTTCTTCAGTAATGTCCAAATCTGCATCATTCTATTGTTCTTCTGTCTTTGTTACGCCAATTTCTTTTTTGACTGCTCTTAATACTGCACAAACAATTATTTCATTCGCTTCGATCACGATAACCTCAAAACGTTCAGTGAAAGTCCCATAAAAGTCCGTCCAGTAGTTTTAGAGTGATGCGCACGTATCTATGGAAATTACTATTTTGGAACTATATTTACCTTGCAATTATTGCCATTACAATTTCTATTTAACTACCATTTTCCATTATATAAGTTTGCATCATAAAGTAAAGCTGCTTAAATAGGCCGGTTGTCTGTTCACGTGAGGACCTTATCACTGCTTCAGCGGAGGGCGTTACCGTGGCTGAATTCTGGGCTACCATGGCAAGGCATTTAACTAAAACGAGTGTGGCTTCAACTAACAAAAATGCAGAAACATACCGTAAATACCGTGACCTTTCACATTCCTTTCAGCCCTCAAAATGTCTACCGTTATACTTGTAATACGAAAATACTAGACCCAGCGCGCCTCAGATTTACTATAGCAAAGATAAGTACAGATAAAGAAAAGCAAAGTCGTGAATAGACAGATTAGATAGACCCAACGGCCAATAAATTAAATCGATTGTACCAAAAACCGCCATATAAAGATATATTACCAATTTATTATGCACATTAACCGAAGGCATAAATGTTAAAAAACTCATAATTTTTTCACGACTGACAATTGGCAATGGACGTTTTGCAATGCCAATTAGAAATGTTAGCCTACAAAATGTACGAGGAAGTGTATATGACATGCAAAGTTTTGAATACAGTTGACTTTTATGTGGGAGAAAAATTCAATAACTCTTTTTGACTGAATTGTTTTAGGATGAAACACGCATACAATATTTTCGTAAATGTAACACTTCGAGAATATTCATAGAATTGGGACCAAGCAGTTTTCATAATAGATAAACCACGTTTTGTTCGCGTCAAGTTCAACAAAATAAATCCTATGCCTTTGACCCAGTCGCACGCAAGCACTCCTAAGGTTTCACAATGCCCTGTAATCCGATTGGAAAAGATTCTGTATCGTTTTATTGGATATGTTTCCATAAGACATCATATTGTTCGAAGTATGCATCGGATTTGGAAGATCGCTTCCTAAGCTCCAAACGATGGCGAATATGTGCCATTGAATCTATTTCCGGTGTTTTATGTTGTTGTTTTCCTGCATACAAATATGTTGTGAACTGCTTAAAGATTTGTCCCCTGGCAAGGTAACACGCACAATTTCGCGATGGTTTCATATTAATAGCTACTACATTTACCTCCTGCTCTGTGAACTATTTGTTATCAAAGCACGTCCTTTTCTTGACTTCCGAGGTCTTGCAAACCGCGATCTTTCACTGTCCGCATGCTCGATCATATTTTATTGAGGAAGCAGCCCTTCATTTCTTGATGTCAAGTGCGGTGCACTGTATGTTATTCTGTACACACAATTATTATTGTGTTCCTGATAACAATAACCTTCGCACGAAGCGTTATGCACATTAAAATATCAAAGAGAAAAACGTGAAAACGCGTGCTCATTGCGCCAGAGGCCCCTTATCTCCGGCTTACAAAGAAGAGGAGATATTTCACTTTCATAGTTTAGATCAAGATAACAAGCAAGCAGTATGACGGATGGGCGAGCCAAGAGGCGCGTGATTACATAAACGTGAAAGTATTATGACGACCAATTGAAAAGATCATGATTTAAATACGCATTTCACTATCGCAGCAGTGACTTTGATCTGGCAAGGTGTAATTGCTTACGTCAATTATAATATTGTACGTGGCCATGAAAAGCATATTAGAAAAGAAAGTAGCTGTGTATTGCCACCAACATTCTTTGGGAAAATCCATCACTATGATCAAAAGAGATTTGTTACTCAAGTGGCTTGTTGCCAGGATGGCAAAAAATATCAGACAAATCCTTCAGGATCAAACCTATAGATATCAGGATACAAAAGTGGTAGCAAACAATATTTTCACACACATAGTTACAAATCGTTAGATACGTTGACATTAGACAATACCTACATAGTCAGTAAGATATACATTATCTATGCTCAGCTGATTTTCTCATTATAGTACACAATAACTTTCATATATTACGTAGTTGAATTTATACCATTTAAATTAGTAAAACACAGCATGACTTTATAATTTCTTTGTTTTCATTGTTTGAACTTCTCTTTATTGTGCCTTCGGCAACATTTTGTTCCTTTCATTTCGTATGGTAAACCACAATATATCAGCCTTTTTCTTTACCAGTTTCACATCACTTATTGATTTTTTGTTCATAACCTGAATCCAACAAAATTTAATCGCTTGCTCGACTATAAATATTAATTTATTCAATTTCATTAACAAGCACACAAGTATGTTTATGATTTCTGAGTAATTTTTTATTAATTCTACGAGTAATAATGAAGTCAACAGTTATTTCAAATCATCAGTAACTGATTTTATTTATCACTTACCAGTAGAAAGTCAATGATAACTTCTACTCGAATGAATTAGAAATTGAGGTCCTAATAAGTGTCACTTGTCACACTGACACTCTTCTTATATTATAACAATAGGACGTCACTTCAATTGATACGAGTACGATAAACGATAATCACTTCTGTTCACATACACCACTCAACAGTACTCTTGAAGATTACAATGATCGAAATTATACAAGTGAGTAATACAAATCATTTTTCAAGAACATTGCTGTTTAGGATGTTAAATTCTGGTAGAACATCAATGCAAAGGGGTAATGAACGCAAAACAAGCAGATATTACCACATTTGGTTTCGTCGCAGTGTCTTGAGCCCGCAGCGTGGAACTAAACGCGAACGCAATGGAATCTGTAACGAACACTTTAAGTTATCTACATCGATATCGGTATGCTAGAGTACGTTGCGTGTACACGTATGCAATTCAAATGGCACGTAAACAAGTGAATGTAGCAAGATTTTAGTGCTAGATACACTTGATGTAGTGGTTATATGCAAAAGTAATTGCTAATTGTAATGTAACGTGTGTCTCTGCGTATTGTTGTTTGGTTAATAACCTCAAGAATCCGCTGGATGCTAGCTAGACGCACTGGACTGGTCGATGTCGCTACACTTGTGGAACGCATATGTTCAGCAGTATATCATGTGTTAATGATGTCTTGATTTTAACCCCAAGAAATTCTTAGCTTTAAGGTATGCTAGAAAAGTTGGAGGAACCCTAATGTTTGGTGAAAATCATGTTAGAAAAGATGGCGAAGAACATCATCAAAATAAACCTAGAAACACATTTCCCATATAAGTCAAAATTTATTGATGTTCAATAAATTATTTTATAATAACACCGACGGAAGAGACGCTTTAAAAAAACAAAGTGAACAAATCACGGAACAAAACAAAGGCGGATCCAAGCAATTATCATGTTTTTATCGACAAAATGGAGTAATTCCATCAATTGTTCGCAACGCAGGAAACTGCAGTTAATTTTGCTTGTGAAATAACCATGAATTATTCTAAAAGGAGAATCTTTAATCAGGATATTTTTTTCCGATGAGGTTTACAAAAACATGGAAAACTTGGTTCGAAATTATAACTCAATGAAAATGGGAATTTCTCGTATCTTGAATTTGGCTCTTTTGGCATGCCACCCAGACCTATATCTTCGAAGGCACTTGAAAGCCGTATCGTTGCTTGTTATTTATTGAGATAAAGCGAGTTATTTCGTCTGGATGAATTTCTTGTTTGGCTCCTGGCGGTTTATCTGATGATAAATTACAATAAAGCACTGGATATGGCCATTTCAAGTTTTAGCTTCATTTCTAAAGTTAATAAATACAGGCAATTAACGAAACTTGACTTACTTGACAAAAGTCTACGAAGCAAACAAGTAAAGCTGATCAATAGTGCATCACCGAAAAAAAAGTAAACAAACAAATCTATTACTTCATAATGTCTATTATCAAACAGCCAATGACCTTGCCACAGTTTGGCCCAACACCAAGTGCCGATGACTTCTCTGGCACTTTCTACTACTTTTTATTACACAGACTATCAAAACAATTCTATCGACTCTCCAAAATTGTTTCTAATACATCGATCGTTTTGTTCTTCGAAATATGAAACGTTCAATTCGAAATCAGCAGTGTATGCTGTATTAGAAATATTGTCGATTGATGTTAGGATATTATGGTTTTTATTAATGGGTTTCGATATCGGCTATCGTAACAGTTAATCATATTGTTTTCATTACTTCATGACGTTTATCATTCGGGTTTTCCACGGGATATTACTGATAATCTATTTTTGATTCTCAGATATGTTAATTACTATCGTTTTTGGTAACGTTGACATGTGGGTGTAAAATATTATTCTGACCTTGAGGCAGCTTTCTATTTTGATTCGGTCCATATTCCTTCTAATTGAATGTTTTATCAGAAGTATTTACATATCGTTTGAGCTGTATAGTTTCTGTTATGGCTTTAACTACTTTCTTACGTCTATTTACTTATCTTTAAGCGGATAGTTGGTTTAGCTGTTTGTTTATAATTAAAATACCTTCCTGATAGAAACTGTATACAGTGCTCGAAGCGTTTGAAAATTCTTTACTATGTTTAGTCGTAGCAGTAAACTTAAACGTAACGTTACCGTCATCTCACTTAATTATTAACATTTTAGTGACGGATTGCATCTCTTTCATCATTAATTATATGCTTTTATTTCTAAATCATACCATGCACTTTACAATCTGTCATCAGAAGAGATCATCGGCTATTACCCACATGCACATAAAACTGTTTATTTACCAACTGCCGTTGCAAAATGCAGTTTATATCGTTCCCCCGAACGAGCATCTGCCGACAAACCAAAATATATATATCGCTCGTTTTCAACCCTTGTTTTTTTTTTATTCTTATCAAATGCACCTGGAAAGTTCTCAAGAGCATCTAATTCTGTGACAGATGTTTACGAAAATTAATGCGCTGGCGCACCTGCCTCTCGTTCCCAATATCAACGTTACATTTAATACATAGACGTGAGACGACGTGGGGTATTCGGACATATCTTTACGCTAATTTCCCTCGTAAAGTTGGGCAGACCTCCAACTGCATACGAGAGCATTGGCACCATTCGGCCGTGCCGGGTAAAGGTCGTAATTTCACGCCAGAATGTTCTAATTCATTCAAGTGATTCAACCAACGTCTCTTTCAGTCATTCATCTTGGAATCTCTTCTCATTTCGCATCGACATAGGCACGGCTTCCAACCAGGATCTTTAAAGTCCCAGATATGTAGCTGCTAGACTAATTAAGCAATTTATTATAATAGTAATATCCTTTCAGATGACATCCAGATGAATGTTTAATCTGTTGTTGATATTCTGGATTCTAAATATATCTCACATAATAATTCGTCGTCCTACATTGTATTATTTCATAATTACCTCGGCGTGCCAGATAGTCGTGTGAAATGCTCGTGTTTATCTCAGGAGACAGTTATATCACAGTAATAACATTGTCGCAATGTCTTACATGTATTCTGGTCTTGTTAGATGAGCTGATAGTAGACCTTGCTGTTTTAGTCATTTTTGGAAGTCGACATTTCTATAGCAGTGTTGAGCGATTTTTTGTAGGGGTAAATTTTATGGGTTCTCATCATCGACATACCAATGTTACGTGTTGCAACAGTGAAAAATTAAAAGGGCCCAACGGCCTGTTTATTGTTATCGGTTAGTTTGCAAAGATGTCAGTTCTTTTTTTCAGCTTGCCCCATGACTGCCTTTTTTTTTCATGAAGTGTACTTCTAGAAATAGAGTTTTATTTTTTGTGGGCGTACTGAAAGGCGATTTAAGGGTATCTTATATTTAAATTCAGATAGAAACTAACAACAATCGTTTTGAACTTTGCGTGATCCTATTAACATCCATTTGATCTTCTGAAATTCTAGACCGTTCTATTTATTCAAGCCGAAATAGAATCCCTAGATTCAACAGTAGGCGATGTTGTAGTCAAACAACTCGAACACTATGATTGATAATCTTACTACTTCTAAATACGTGTTGGCTTGTTTTAAATGTCAATTTACCCTAGTGGCAATATCGTTCTCAATGGTTTCGTGATTTCTAAACTTATTCGCTTAAAGATTAGTTAAATAATTATTTGAATTATCTTCTTCTTCTTTCGTGTCGATCAACTCAAACTATACAACCATTCAGATTTTGTCCGACCAGTATGCAGCCACTCGGACAGTTCTATCATTTGCCACGTTCATATCCCGTAAGGTGCAGGTGGTCGGGCACGAAGGGCAGACAAGGAGGTGGGCCATATCTTGCGAAGGGGCCCCACACTGACTCAAACTATTTGAATTATTATCCTTTATATAAATTCTTTCTTATTTCATAGATTTTTAGATATTATTAAAAAGAAACATAGAAATACATATAAAAAAATGAGACCCATCGTTATCGGGAACGGGACCAAGCTCAAGTCAGGGCTCCAGAGAGAGGAACCTCGTAAGAATACGAGCCGTGTCCAGAAGTACTTCTTTCTGAATCAATGCCTTCGTGATTTCTAAGCTGATTCGTTCAGAGATTTAGTTCAATAAGTAATTAATTGAATTATTAGCCTTACTGATAGCATAATTAATACTTGAAGTATAACATCCTAGATATTTTGAATACGTAATTATTATTTACTGTTAATCTCGTGACGTTACTTTTCCGTTTGCATGCACATATACCTTTATATTAATTGCTATTAGAAAATATGGGTGCGTGATTAGAAATCTTTAATAACTCTTATTCAAGTTCGTATTACAGCCTTACTTTTCAATCGTTAAAAATAGATTCAATAACAACCGTCGTGTTAATACAATATAATAGTATGTCATAAATGTTACCGAGAATAATAAATTGTGTTTAATAAATATGTAGATGATTGAAAGAGAAAAATAAACGATGTTGTAACATCGAATACAGAAATCGAAACAGTGATATAGCCAGACCTGTTTACAGATACACCTCAAAATATATTGACGTGCTCAGGTAATTTGGAGCGCAGATTATCTCTCAACTCATTAACTGCGTAAATTACTGCGATCACAACTACCGATGTTCAATAAAAAGGTTAAACTTATTAATTCGATTCTCGCTCAAGGCTGGACACAGCGAAATTAGTTTACAAAAATAGAGTTGAAATAACATCCTGAGGAATCGAAGACTTTTAACGATAATGATACTATAGCCGAAAAGTAAACATCGTAGGAGGTTACAAGTGATGTTGCCAAAACCAAGGACTGACATTACGTCTAGAAAATAATCCAGATGCTATTTACTTTGGGCTATCCAAATAGGCCGTATATTTTTCAAAGCAATAAAGTTGGTCCAAGAAGTGTTTGAAGTGAAAAATTGGAATTTGCTGCTTTTACGTTTGGAAACGTAATAGGGTGTTTAGGAAAATTCATTGGAGTACAAAAATAAGTTACTAATTTAAATATTTACCGCGAAGTTGAAGCTACGATCGAAGCCAAAAAATGTGGTGATGTAAATTGTAAAACAATAATTCGTGATAATTATAAAAGTAATTTAGGTGAATGCAATAGAATGTTTCAAACAAAAGATTCAAGTGGAAATACCTAATTCAGAACTTGCCAAAGCAAAATAGTTGTACATAATAAAAAAAATTGTCGCGTTTAAAAACCAAAAGATTATAAAAAGATAACTCTAATCAAAAACTACCCCTTGCACTATGTCTGAATAAAAAATAGCCTAGAGCAGATAGCGATGTACGTAATTTTGGTAAGTAATCGGAGCAGTACTTAGATATCTTATTTGTTTAGAACTATCTACAACGAAAGAACTAACGACAACGTAACAAAAGAATAAAATTTACAGAATACAGATCTAGATATGCCAGATGCTATTACTTCACCGAGTTAGTTTCGTGAGACGTTTGAGCGAGTGCATCTCATTTCTTGAGAAAAATCACACGGAACATTAGAGCATTTCGTTAATCACTACCTATTCTTCGGTAAAGCTTGTGAGAAAACTAGTTGTAATACTTCGTAATTATGTTGTACAATTTCTTTGTTCGCCTCTGTTTAAAAGCTTTAGGAGAACAAGTGACCTATGTTAATTTTATCCATCTCTTTTCCTGGCAAAAAAACTCGTAATAGCTAACCTTATTTATGTATAGGTTCATTATTTTTGTTATCATTCCTCATAGGTTTTAGACATGTGCTGACAGCTAATAAATATCGTGAAGTAATTCCTAAGGACGTGATCTCATTCTTTATGTGTCATGTCATCGGCTATCACTTCTACATAACACAACCACCTTTTCTGATAAAAGGATTACATCACTTGAATAAAAGTCCTTACTATTCGAACGAATTCAATACGTATCGATTTGAATATATCCTCCTTTTCTTAAAACGTTATGAAACTTACGGCAGAACCGAATTCTTACACTCACGACATCTAACGAATTTGTAAGATCGTCTCCTAAACAAGCAAACAAAGAAACTGATTACTCCATGCAAGTCAAACAGTTGCATGTCCTGACGTAACAAGCCATCTCGAATTTCATCGCGTATCAATGTTAATCCATTCCGAGGTATTCTAATGAAATGCTCTATTGATCGTTAGTAACGAGAAAAAGCATTGCTTAGATTCAATTACTCTGTAATTGCATGTGTTGAAAGTAAAATCACACACGTCGATACGAAGAGCGTTATTAACTTTCCTGTAAAGACGAAGATAGTGTTTTTATTAATGGTCGTTCGTATTCACTTCCTAGTTGTTAAGTGACTCGCTAGAATTGTATCTGACTGAAGAAAAAGTTCTTTGTATCGCCTGCAATTTTTCGCAAATTAAGTCTTCTAGGATAAATAGTTATTGGCGATCTCTAGGGCTATATCGAATACCGCACACTAGGTCCAATGCAGTAGAAGTATATTAATGTTGAATGTAAACAAAAGGTGAATTACGTAACTTCAGTAGTAGGAGTCGCTAGAATTGTATCTGACTTCGAAGACAAAGTTGTTTGGACTGCCTCCAATTTTTCGCAACTTAGTTTTCTTGGATAAATTGTTATTGGCGCTCTCTAGGGCGATACCGAATACCGCAAACTAGGTCCAATGCATTAGAAGTATTTTAATGTTGTTTGTAAACAAACGGTGAATTACGTAACTTCAGTGGTAATCAGTTTCCTTTGACAGCTTCAGTCTCCGATTACCACCGAAGACCGATTACTTAACGGTTACTCATTACTTATTCTGTGGCCATAATAAAGATGCAGAAAGCATACAAAGGCTCATCCTACTGTTGAACCGCAAATTTAGTATTTTCTGACCAATTCTTGTAAGCGATTTATCAATCCTACTCATATCTTCCCACATACCTTCACAAATTACGATCAAAAGAATTACAACAGTTTCCGAAGTATTCTTTCATCGAGTAGGCGCAAAGGAAGTTGCATCAACAGCACCTTGCCAGCATTGCCCACGTACTGTCCCAGTTCCGAGTACTTCGGCAAACTTCGGACCAGGCCACGATTGGCCCTTCGTGGAGTTTTTGCTTCAATTGCAAAAATGGATCGAGCCATCGAGTGGTGCTTTTTATTCATACGTTGTTATGTTAGGTCAGTTGCTATTGTTCTGTGAAGTTATTGTTCTGTACTAAAAAGCCATTTGAGATGAACGTTGTTTTGTGTTTTTAACTTGCTATAGACTTTTTCGTAAGCTGGGAGTGGAAAAGCCCGATGTCGCTTTGTTTGCGAAGTATTAATCTTGTTTCTTTTTTCAGGTAAGTCTTGATTGATACTGCTGAGTTTGAGGTGAGGTATCAGTGAGTGAACATTTATTTTAAAACCATGGACTGCCTACTAATTTATTTACACTGTCTTTTAAATCTTGCAAGGTTATTTTTTGAATTGATAATATTATGTATTTTCTTCAAAAAATCGATTACATCTGACATCCACTAACCCGTATTGAGCCCGCGTGGTGCATTATGGCCCATTCCTTCTCACAGAGAGGAGGCCTGCGTCCCAGCAGTGGAAACATTAAAAAGGCTAATGATGATGATGATGTATTTTCTAAACCAACAGTTGTTTACCATTGCTCAAATCTTATAATCACCCAATTATGGATTGCACACAGCACATTTTTTTCTTGCACCGTCACGCTCCCATAACCGAGACAAATGTCTTTACGCATTCCAGCAAGACAAAACGTATCTAATTATAACCGAGTATTAACAGACGAAGGACGAGAGTCCTGGGCGCGGAGCCTGACGCATCAGCTCATTTCGTTCCACTTCACACGCCTGCATGCCTGGTTATGTGGCACCGTATTTATAACATAAGCCCTCCGGTATTTAGACTACCTACGTGTGATATTCAGTTGGCACTTGATCCTATTTATTTTGGTACACGCATCTCTAAATGTTCTAGAGAATATCGCACTGGAGATTTGCAATTGAATGTGCAATTCGTATGCAATTTCTTCACTTTTGTGACTGTCACTGGAGTTGAGTCCTTCATTGTTGTTGCGATATTTCTAGTTCATTCATATGGGCTGAATGAATGTCTGTTTATAGATTTTACACAATTGAGAAAATGTCGCTTGGTATAGAATTGCACTTCTTTACTGCAGTATAATTAGGTATGTTGGAAGTGCAGCATTCGCAGCTTATAACTAAAACAAGCTGCTCAAAACTAATTTGTAGTGTTAAAAAGTTCAGTTTGACATGAACCCGAGTTTGTTCCGTACCCAAAGGGTAAAAACGGGACCCTATTACTAAGACTCCGCTGTCCTTCTGTCTGTCTGTCACCAGGCTGTATCTCATGAACCGTGATAGCAAGACAGTTGAAATTTTCACAGACGATGTATTTCTGTTGCCGCTATAACAACATATACTTAAAACAGAATAACATGAATATTTAAGTGGGGCTCACATACAACAATTTGCCGTTTTTTTTGCGATAATGGCACGGAACCCTTCGTGCGCGAGTCCGTTTCGCACTTGGCCGGTTTTTTTAATTTTTTATTATTGATAGGCTCGCGTTTAAGCACTATATCACCTGTTGAGAATTTCACTCCTTAGCTGTAAGTACAATGTAAACTGTTGGGTATATGAAAAGCTAAATTAACACTAACGTAACACTTTTTACACTAGGAAGTGGTTTCGGTGTCTTTCATGTTATTTTGAGTATTCTTAATTGCTATTTTTTTTAAATGACACTTGATTGATTGATTCGATGTATTTTCAGTCCAGACTTGATAACTAGTTTCCTAAATGCATGCGGACGTTAGATGGCAGTCACTTTACGTAAACCCAGATATCCGTTATAACTATCACGAATGAAGAAACTATTAGTGCGCTTGGTTGCAAACGCACACTCGAGGCATCGCAACTACTGAGACAACCATAAAAAAGAACAATTTGTGTTGGCGCCGATGAGAACGTTGTTAAACATGTAACCAAGGAAAATTGTGGACGTCTTCCGACAGATGACGATGATATAATAGTAACAGCAGAGAATGCTCAGACAATGATAACTCAAAAAAATATTGTCATGTCACGAAACAATCGATGTCTGAAATTGTGAATCATGATATCTCCCACGGAGAGCAACAAACGAACTATTGATTTAACTCATTACATAAACAAAAAAGTTTCGATTTACCTAAGAATTATGCAACGAATCAATCAATGCATCGCTATCAAACGGCAGTTAGTCGTCTTCAATAATCCTACGCGAAGCCAAGAGACCATTCTCAAATCAGTCAATACAGATATTGTTCGTAGGCATTGTATACAATGCCACCGGGTTCTCAATAAACAACACGATAATATTTACAATAGGAAATCGTCTACTTCGAAACAATTGACGTTATGTTTGAAGACTTAATATTGAATGATTGGAACGATTATAAAACTAGTGATGTCATCAAATTCTTCGATAAACGATAGGTGATTGCAAATGCTAACTGTTTCGTCTCAGTAATGAGGCACGGGTATGCATTGTGCTTTCCAGTTTTATCATCAGAACCATTTGTTAGCTTTCCTTCAGCGCCGGCTGCAGTTAAAATTACATGCAGATCCAGTAAATCTTTTTAAATACAATTTGCTTGGGAATCTAGATCAGCGTTTAGTTTACAACATTTTTACTCCATAAAATGTACATAAAATTAGTTTGAATCTAAGTCAATACATTCACGCCCACTTAAACAAAAATGTATGTAACAGTTTTATTTTAACCAGGCAACATTTAAAAACATCTTAAGAATCCCCTGTCATCTATTTGTCATTGTTAACCCACTTTCGAAAATGTACTTTTAGAACCCAGCTGACATGCTTAATGATTCAAAATGTCATGACACTTTTCGTGACTATATTGTTGCCAAAAATTGTGTTTAGATCATTAAGGTGTGTTTGTTCGCTTTCTATGCTCTGTTGGAATTCTCTCATGAGAAACTGATTTCTGTTCCCAGACCGTATCTCCGTTTTAATCAAGCGCACTTCATTTTGATTACTTCTTCATGAGACAGATGTAAAGTTATGCACAAAGGGCGCATATTTGATCCCAGTCCCGCCCACGTCGACCATCCATATGTGATTAAAAACATTACACTTGCTAACAATGCTTTAAATATGCGAATTTATGTTTACAATGTTTACAACAATAATAATACGGTAGTGTTTATCCATGTACGGCGTTTGTTCAACACCAAGAATGTTGGTTGATGCTTTAAGGTGACTATCCCACTTCTGATACCACATGTTTCGCCAAATTCGAAGCGACATTGATACTTTCAGCACCCACACATCTTGCCATCTGTTCTGAACACAAGTTTACGCGTATATCGACGTTTATCTTGAAACGGTCGGCCTTGGTACAGATGCCGGGACAGTTAGTGTTACCGCACGTTCTCTATTAAACTGCCGTGTTACCGTTCCTACTGAAATTAGCCGCGGATGTGCGACTTGCGACTCGACGCGACTAACGGACGCAGCATTTGAGTCGTTTGGACGATTGCGTTTCTCGGCACGTCGTGTTAACGCATGACACGTCATAAATAACTCGACTAATTATCGTTGCGCATCATTAAACTGTAATTCAGAACGCTTTTTTATATTTAAAGTAACCCAACAATAAACATTGTATTGAGTACTTATCGTGAATTTATAAGTATTCTGGTTTTCTGAAAGTCGGCCATCTATATCAGCGTCTGAGGCGGCTATATCACATATGGTGAATAAAAGAGTCTCCGAAGTGCCGAACTATCTCTGTCGTATACTAGAAATGTCATTTTAATCCACTCCACTGTAGTGCGATTGAATGAAATTAGGATAGGCATTAAAGGTAAAATAACCATAAAAGTAAGTTATTTTTACCGACTTTACAAATAGGAGTCTATTTTCGACTGTATGTATTTTTTTTGTATGTTCACCGATTACTCTGACAATTATGGATCGATTTTGAAATTAAAGAGTATACTCTCGAGGTGGTCCCATTGTCATCGGGATCTGATGAAGGGATTCTTTGGCAATCGAGGGAACTCCTCAAATTTTATAGGCATACATATAGCAATTTTGGTATTTTCATCAACATGGCAAGCATTTGCATTAAGAAATTATCATTTGGTGTAGTGGAACTGATGAAGATGGGCACTGGAACTTCTCAATGTTATCATTGAGATGTTCCAGTTATCGTTTGTTTTGGGTATGAGATATTTCGAATAATAGTTAAATTACTGTGATGAAGCAAATTTAAATACATGGTTTTAATGAAAATGGTACCATCGAACTGATCTGATGATGACGCCAGAAGGTAGGTACCGGCACACCGTAATAAAACAATGTAACCCAGTCGTGTTTAGGCTTGTTGGAATTGTTACGAGAAGCCCTTTTGCTATAAATGCATTTCATGGTAATATAAGGTACCAAAACTAAAAAGAGAGTGAAAAGAAATTAAACCGACTTCCAAAGAAACACTACAAAGCGAAAATTTATTTTCTATTCGGAAGTCGGTGTCAAGTGCTCCAATCTGCTCCGACTTCCGGTACCTAGGGTCGCTTGTCCAAGGGGATGGTGAGGTAGACCGAGACGTAACGCACAGGATCAACTCGGGATGGATGAAATGGCGACAGGTCACTGGCACAACTTGCGACCCACGGATGCCCCTCAAGTTAAAGGGTAAAATTTACAAGTCCGTGATAAGACCTGTCGTACTGTATGGATCAGAATGTTGGGCTGTGAAAAAGATGGATGAAAAGAGATTGCATGTAGCAGAGATGAGAATGTTGAGATGGATGTGCGGAGTGACGAGAATGGATAAAGTGAGAAATGAGTATATTAGAGGAAGTTTTAAAGTGGCGCCAGTGACAGAAAAGTTGAAAGGAAACCGTTTGTCCTGGTATGGTCATCTGATGAGGAGGCATGTTACTAGAAGAGTTATGAATATAAATGTGGATGGATGGAGAGGGAGGGGACGGCCAAAGAAAAGATGGATGGACTGTGTGAGGAGTGATATGAAAGAAAAGGGAGTCAGTGATAGCGTGACGGGGGACAGGACGGTATGGAAGAAGAAAACGTATTGCGCCGACCCCAAGTAACATGGGACAAGGGCAGGAAGATGATGAAGTCGGTGTCAATAACGAAAAAATATAGGTACCAAAGACACCGACTGCCGAAAAGAATTTTTTGCTTTGTTGCGTTTTTTTTTTGGCAGTTTATTTGTTTTGTCAAAAACTTTTTTTCATGGCTACCACTCTGTCAATTGCTTTCATCTTAATAATAATATAAATGCGAAAGTTTGAATAAATGTATGTTTGTTACTCAATCACGCCAGAACGGCTGAACGGATCTGGATGATATGACACAGATATAGATTATAGTCAGGAATAGCACATAGGATAGTTTTTATCTCGGGAATATGGTCGCCGCCGCCGGCAGAAGCTAGTATTAAATAAAGGTTTTATGTGATGATATGTTCCTGATATCCTTGTCGTAGATCCGTTTAGATGTTCCTTTTTTATACCGCTTGCTTGTTCAAAGTAAGGGAATTATCCGCTGGTTTCTATACTACAATCCCCTTTATCCTGGCTTCTCTTTTACCGTCTGTATAGAAAGAAAGAAAGAAAAATATTTAATTGCCACAAAACACAAACACAAAACGACATACAAACATTACATTTCAAGAACAAGAACAGTGGTTACAGATTTTGAAAACTTAACCCTTACAATAGTGTTAGTAGTTCTTACATTATGTTAGAAAAGTAAAAAAAAGACAAAAAATAATAATGCGAGTATAAATAAAAGATGCATGTCGTGGTTGTGGCAAGAAGGCTTCCACTCAGCATAATGCTGTGCCGTGGGGGACCCACAGCACGGCGCTGATTTTCAGTGGTCGCCTAGGACGTGACGTACGGAAACCAAGGTCTGTAGCGCATGTAAAGACAGATACAAATAATACAAAAAGAAAGTACAGTAAGATATTTAAAATAAACTAGGAATAAACTATAAATATGTTGTGTATAAAAGGAATGCAGCTATCGGAAACACCGAGGAGTTGCAAATACGGCACACGATTGACAAAACAGAAAGTGCGGGTACCATATACAAAATATTGTTTTTTTTTTTTCTAATTTTCTACCGCGGACATGTGGCAGTCCGCGCTCTTTTTTATCGTTATTATATTTTGTTTGTTTTTTTTTTTCATAATAGTTACAATTGTTTGACCCCTACGTCAGACATTATTTTTAGGCTAACTTAACTAACTTAAGTCTACGTGAGTTCATCCCTCACTAAATACTATGTATATATATTACACACCGGCATTACAATTTTATGTTTCTATACAAAATATTGTTACTAAGATACATAATATCTCGCCTTGAATGAAGCTTGAATTTATTTTTACTTCTTCAGAAGGTATTGGCATCAATATAACATCCTTGTTTTAACTGCCTCACCATCATGTTTTACGCAACCGGAAAAATGTTAAACCATTTCACTGTCGTATGTATCGGTATTAGAGCCTATAATTTCACTTCTCACATTTTACGTTTAACGCCATCAATATCTCAACGGGTCTCATTTGATAGCGGTATCTCTTTCTCTCCGTTTCGATTACCTTTAGGTGAAAGAGATGGTTGTAATCTATCGGTTGCTCGAATAGTCTGCATTCCGACTGTCATTTATGAACTTTACATAATAGCTGTTCTTTCATAATAACTGTTCTGTTGAACCTTAGAATCGCTGTTTACATGTGAAACAGGAAATCCATAACTCTATCCATATAAATTCTTCGAAGATTGAAATATGGCCATCTAATGAAATGCTGTTGGCTATGTCTAGATGCCATTAAAGAAGGCATTCTTTGTCTAGCCAACGATTTCCTTAATTTAATCTCAGCATCTAGGCTTAAGCACTTGTTCTGAATAAACAACAAACACAAATCTGTCTTTAAGCCTTGTTTGTGTGTTGAGAATGTGTGAGAGGAAATACTTGCGGAGAATTACGAAGAAGTTCTCTCACTAATCTGTACTAAGCCAACTCAACACAATATTAACTTTTTCGACTCACTGTTGCTAGATTTTGGCGAAAGTAACAGTTAGTTATTTGAAAGGGTGCAAAATTGTATGATCTCCCATAGATATTTTGGTCAGCTGACGACAAACTTGTATTGAAAATCTTTTTTTTTTATTGCTTATGACTTGCCTTGGAGACAGTTCATTAACATGGGCAGAAGGCAGTTTTTAAAAATATTATCACATCCTGAAGTAATAACTTTTATCCCGTATACGACTACGGTAGATAAAGATGCTGAAACCAACACTTCCCCAAGAATATTCATCAATCTTCTGCTCATCATGTTTCTTGTTCCACACATATTAATTCACCATCATCTCGATTGTCACCTTTTCTCGCCATATAATTTTCAAAGAAAACCTCTTCCTCATCATAAAATCCACGAACGCAACCGCGAGAACCACTAGTCAAGCCGCAGATTCGCAGGAAGACGAATGGATTACGTACGATGCGCACACGCTTCCCTCTGAAGACGGAATGCGTGTCTATTGACAGCGGGTCGCGTGCCACCTGAATTGTGATTGTACAACGGGATCTGAATGAGAACGATTCACCAATACGGTTTATTTCATCTTTATCTCGTTCGTACTAAAATGGTTCTGTTTCCTCAGCCATGACTGAACTTGTAGTTGGTTTTTACCAGTTATATTTCTGAATTGATTTCATAGGGAATGTCTTGGGTTACGTTAATGATATCATTTGGCCTTGTAGGTTGGGCAAAAGACTTGCGTGCTGATACGTGACAATATTATTTTATAGTAAGCCTAAATCGGGTGATTTGAAATATTTGCCATCGCAAGTCTTAGCAACTATGCACTTATTTCTTAGAAACTTGGTTTCAGTTACCAAATTTCCAATATTTTGTCCGCTCTTGACCGTGACGTCATCCATTGGTTATCAAGAGAACGCGAACGTGTTGAGTGATGAAGTAGATCTTAAGCTTATTTCAGTAATGACTATTAAGATTAAACATGTCACGACACGCCCCAATGCGGGGGCTGGCGCAACATTTAGAAACACTATCGCCGATGCAATAAACTCACAAGGCAATATATTTATAGTTCTTTCTCTTTTATGTAACGGTGCACGGGACTTGCATAACGAGATGCATCGAGAAATCGTCCCATTAAAGTTTCACTACAATTATGTATCGCATTATCTTTTGCATATTTTGTTCCTATGAGTCTGAACATATGCCACATGAGGGTCAGATTGACAAGATTAGTCGAATGTTCAAAGATAATTGATGAACTGTTAGCTTGATCACTATTCAACTAATCGTTGACCTATACTTTCGAGTCGTATACGAATAGACCAAATTGCAATATTTCATTAATGGATTTAATAACCTTAGGACCATTACCTATCCGAAATATACCTCCGCGATCAAATCTTAAGCACTTATTTATAATATCTAAACATTCGACACAATTATTGGCCCTATAATGCCCCCAATTAACAAATACTTATCCCAAATATAGTCTAACTGTGATGAAACCCCGATCGATGATCAAGTTAATTAAGTCTTCGATCACGAACCACAAATTCGAGCGTTGTGTCGAATGTGAGATTTCTAGGTCACACTAAAGTAGCATTGCAAATTTTTAAATACCATTTTGTAGGATAAAGAACGTATGCTATGTGTGCCGTTTACTTCTTCTACGGCCTTCGGTAGAATGAGGTTTCGAAATGAGTATTGGGAAAAGAAAATTTAGAGAAACAGCATAAGCAGTTAAGATTTGCGAACTGAGATGTCTTTGTGATGTCATTCACTCATGAGACAGTTTCTTCGTCCCAAATACTTGATAAAGCGAAAGGGTCCGATGGTCATATCATCAAAATAGTTAAAAACAAAGTCCCTTTCAGCGTTCCGATATATCGCGATGAAAAAGAACAAAAAACACACGTTAAAAACAATATAGAAAACAGACAATAACCGACGGTGCTGAAAGGATTCGGCACAAAGCTGCAAAGGTATGTAGTAAAACACACACGATCCCTCCTCGTTTAGCACGGTGCATAAAAACTGCATTCACGTCGACGACGGCGCTTAGCCGTCCACCATTATTTTTAGCTGGCCACAAATAGATGTGTGTCGCGCCCAACGCATTCGTATCGCCTTTATAATCGGCGGAAGGGTTCCACTCAAAATAAAAGCGGGAAGAGATTCTATTTCGGCGATTTTGACCAGTTTGATATGATGGCCAGCTTGAGGGGAAAAATTATGAGTGTCTTTAAACATAATTATATTGCATTGCATTCCAATCACTAATTCACGTATCCACTAATGCAAATACTGACACTGCACTGTATACAGTTATAATAATATTTTCTTGAATTACAAATTAGTGATTATTTAAATTTTTGGACGTAAGCTGCCAATTCGATGAGAATAAATTTTAACGTATAGGAAGTCTGTAACACACATGATCAAAGTTCAGCTCTTATGTGCGTCCAAATCTTTCTGATGGTCAAGAAATGTTACCTTTCATTTCACATCATAATATTGAAATACAATGTTATAATGTCCTTGATAAGTATTTTGTCAACAGTTCTTTTATTATTTAGACATACGTTTA
The DNA here is from genome assembly GCA_948252205.1 of Orthosia incerta. Taxonomy (NCBI): domain Eukaryota; kingdom Metazoa; phylum Arthropoda; class Insecta; order Lepidoptera; family Noctuidae; genus Orthosia; species Orthosia incerta. The sequence goes on from OX411746.1 coordinate 27,535,608, forward strand.
AATATTTATATTTTATATTAAGATAATATGATTATATTCTTAGTCCGAGCTCCGAGCTGACTGAGAGAAATATTGCAAAATATTATAACAAAATATTCAAATTCTTCTTGCAGTGATATCATCCGTAACATAAATATTTGATATACTGTATTGGTTTACTAACAGAATGTTTTCGCTTCTGTATAATAGAGCCAGCTGAAAGACATACTTCTTTCGACGTCGTAATTCTTACTAACCGTTTTTGAGTCTTGATACTTCATAATCATTTCAACCGAAAGACGTCCACATTGACCAGTCCCGTGCGTGTTGATACTTGAATAAAGATAATTCTATTCTATTTCTTTCTACCGCTCAAGTTTGTCTACTTTCGTTGGTATTCCTGGAAACTCTTCGTCATCCATCAAGAACTAACTCCCCACAAAGCATACACCAATTTCATTCTAAATATTAGAAATCCCTTCCACCATAACGATTGCCAAGATTAATCCCATGGGGGGTTCAAAGCAATTTCTCAACGTGGCACCTTGGTGTGGTTTTGAAAAATGCGCTCTCTCTCGCAATTTGCGAGGGGTGGCTTATCGTCCATCGACCGTCCGTTACTCGTACCGACGGTATTGGTGTCCGATGCGGCAGGCAGCTTGTAAACTAATTCCAAACGTAGCTTTGCTTATGGGCTTTTCCTGTTATTTCAAGCTAATCGTGATTTGTGCATTGATAGCGTTCTAAGTTTGTAAGTTTTTTCTTTTTCGTAACCTTACCTTACCATATACAAAAAAAGTTACTTTGATAATTTTCTAGAAATGGTTCATGAATTCTTCCTGGAAAACGTCCTGGAAGCTATTGAAGTTCATAACTAGAATTTTGTTGTAAGATTCATCTTTGAATCTTTGCGCAAAGATGCATCGTGTTTTCGATTCGTTTCGAATTTAGTAGCTTGATGCAGTTGATTTAATTCAATAACATTGAATTAAGTTCTATGAGCTAAGTCTAATCGATTCGTGTTTCTGGGCGGTTATCACAAGGTTAGCTCGAAATGTTAGTTATTTTATGTTTTTGATGCATGCTTATTGTAAATACTAATGAAAAGCAAATATTTCAAGGTTTATTTTTTATTTTTTTAGATATGCTCGCGCTTGACCACTATCTCGCACCTGATAGTAAGCGATGATGTGGTCTACGATGTAACACGCTTACCTAGAAGTAACCTATTCACTCTTGACTTAAGGCCCCCGAGGTTGTGGCTATCTGGAAGCACAAACACCGGCAGAGAATTCCACTCCTAATATGCATACTGAAAGTATTTCCAAAACGTTTAGTGCTTATGGGTGGGATGTCCACCATGTATCGATGGCGCATCGCCGTACGTCTTGTAGTCCGATGATGAAACGGGCTAGGCGGAATTAGATCATGCAATTCCATTGCATACTCCCCGAAATGTAACCGATAAAAAACCGACAAGCTGGCAACTCGACGACGATGTTCAAGGGTCTGGAGTTTTGACTCAACCAGTGCCTCATTGGCGATGAGCCTCTTGGCCCGTTTTTCGATCGACTCTAGTGCATCAAGCTAGTATTTATGGTTGTTAAGTTAATTTTAACAAAAGATGGTATGATCAGTTCAGAAATTAAGTGAATTTATTCCAATTAAGACTTGCCCAAAATAAGACAGCTGAACATTCCAAAACTTCGATGAAAGCCCGATGCATAATCTTCAACGCCGCGCGACAGTTCAACATTTTCCTCAGAATCTTCCAGTGCTTCTTAGTTTAGACTTGAAAAAAAGTGCACGTATGTAAATAGTTTCTATAGGAACCTATCAGTCCGGTAATATATGGTAACGATGCAAGCGTGCAAATATGGAGTCCATCTTCCTCCATATATGGAGCAGACATGCCTGCAACGAACGTGCATACTGTCTTCAAGACCACTACTTATTATATCTTCCTGTTCGTGTTAAAACTATGACTCATCCTCAGATTTTTCGAAAAATCTCTATAAAAAGAGCAATATATCTTCCAGTAATACTAAAATGAAAGCATCAGAAAAAAACTTGTTACTCAAATGTGTCAGTTTGTGTTGACTTCGAAAAAATGCTATAAAAAGTACCAAGATAACACTATCGTACAACTGCCGTCAAAATAGAACTATAAAAATTCAACGATAAATGTTAAAACCTAACGAAAACAATGGCTGTGCGCCGATAGACGCGGAGTATCTGTCAAGACGTCCGTCACGACTGCGCAGTTCAAACATCCGAAACGTGTCTACCCATAACCGTGAGCTGAATTACTTTACATTGTTCCCAAAAATAAACCTGCATTTGCGTAAAAAAATGCTATCCCAAACATACATTGAAAATCTAACCGCTCGAGGCGAATTCGCAACATGGGATCCGTATAATCCCAATTACTTAATCAAGACGATTTTATTACAAGTCCGTGAATTAATCTTCTTCGATCAATAAAACAATCTACACATTCATGAACAACCTTCAATCGTTTGCTAAATAAACACTCATAATTTTCGATATCTATGAGCGAATAATTTTCACATGCAATTGAACTTTGTTAACAAACGATTTCAAAACAAATCTTCGAACAACATGTCCAATTTGAGAGGACTCTTCAAATTGCAGCTGTAAATCCGTGCTTGATACTCGACCGTGCGAAACACGAGATAGAATCTCCATTGTCCATATTTGTGCAGGGCACGGCCAGTTTGGGGTCAAAGTGAACCCTTATTATATACGGCACTAGCTTGTTGCTTTTCAAGCGGTCGCAATTATGGAAATTTTCTCTGGAAACGTGGCCGGATTTAATATGCTTTTGGACGCTCTCGTAGTTTTGGATAGTGGGAAACGTTCCGAGACTCGCTACATTAAGTTGGCAAGTTGAGCGCCAATTGGAGTTCTTTATGTTACATTGTTGTGCCTCTGGAAGGGGTTCTTAAGTTTATTACGTATGTAAATTTGGTTCACATAACCGTTTTTAAGGAAATTCTGCTTCATGTTGCACCAACTGAGGTTATGCGGTTGTAGCTCAGCTTTTTGCAGCAATCACATATCAATATTTTAGCCGTGATTGCAGTGTGCGGGCACTCTGCCAACCGATATTAGAACTGGATTTTTCATCAGTTTCTGTTCTATCTAGTACATCCCCGGGATGTTGATCAGCTGAAGCACTCGATTTAATCCCCATTCAACAGTGTAATTTAAATTAGCTTAAAATCGGGTTAAGTGTTCCAATAAATCTTGACTCAAACAAACCAGTTCTATCTGTAATTGTTCAGATATTTGGAACAACAGAATCTAACTGGAGCACAGCATATGTATTTATTGGCTCCAAATCTCGATGCGTCCATTACAAAATGCATTGGCATTATGAAGTTTATTGGAACATATCCAACTCGTTGTTGCAGAAATTGTTTACGCTACAAAAAACTTTGTGATTTTGACAGTCGGCTTGGAAGAGAGAAAATGTTTACTACCAAACATTTTTATGAGACACTCAATCATATTTTATGAGAACGGATGCGAAAAGTTTGAAAAACTGAGAAAATGGTTTTTGTGGTAAACAACATAAACTAGTTTAGGACTTTGTGTCCTCAATTCAGAAAAAAACTTCAAGAACTGGAATACAAAATAACACTAATGGATCACTAAAAAAGGTTGATGGAAAAACACTGTAGTCAAGTTAAAAAATAGGCTAAATATGTTGTAAAATGCTTGGTCACGCTTCAGGTCCTTACGAAACGAGGCAAGTTGCTTATCTGTTTCCTACTTGTAAAATGAGTATTCATATTTCGTTATAAGATGATAATATAGCTTCTCTCAATGCCGTACTAAAATTCAAGTAACGTTTTCATCGGTTGCCAAAGATCAAAATGTCTACCGTTTGTCGTCGCATCGTAAATCGGCGAGACGTTTAGTACAGCTCCCATAAAATTGAAAACGATCAAATATTTTACCTCATCAATTTGTTATAACAACGTTTAAGGCGGTTGGTTTATTTCCAGTAAATTTTCCCTTCTCATCCAAGTATAAGTCCTGTAGCTTCTCTAGTTTTAACTACATTTTTGATATATCATCATCTTATCAGCCTAGAATTGCATACTACTATTATGTTGTGAGTTATGATCTCCTTTCCTTTCTATCATATATATCTTGCTCCTGAGCGTCCCTCATCCAGGTATTCTGGTGTGATTTTTTAAATAGGTAATATTCATTCAAACCCTTCTTTTTCTGGTAAGAATGGTTTCGAAGTTCTGAATTAAGTTTCGATTCTTCTTCTTCGTTCGAACTTCTGCGAAGTCGTCTTACAAGATTCTTTGTTATTGCGTAACCAAAATCAAATAAATTCGCATTCCGCTCTTCTACATTAGTAGGTTTATCTGAAGCGAACAAGTATAAAAAGGAGTTTCGATTTACAACGAAATCTGGTACTGGCGACAAGTTAAGTGTAAAAATACCAAACCCTTTTTAGGTGTTGGAATGCGTAAACACTACAAAGAAACTATTGTTTACCTTGCACGTATGTATGTGAACGATGTTATAGTAATGCTACTCCAGTTCTGATTTTATATATGGTCCGAGTGATCGCTTCGGTGGAATTCTTTTGAAGAGTTAATTTTTGGAAGTATGTTTTTATATATATGATATTGTGAACTTCACTTACAGCAAACCTCAGAACTAGTCTGATTCTTACCAGTCTTATGTTACTGGTTACTTGATTTCCATTTCATCATCATAGTTCATTTTTGTCTATCTGCATGACACTCGCCGATCTATGGCGATCTTTCATATAAAATTATCCTATCTTATTCACATCACGTCAAATAAATTCCCTCCTCAATAACTTCAACAATTAATTCCACTACATTATAATGTCCTCGTACAATATCATTACATTTTACAACTTTGTCCTCAGTATCGGCGCACTCTCTTATTGTCCGATAAGCTTATTTTTAGTCGCCCATATGTCATACAGTTTGACGTCGTGCACTGCGGATTTTTATCTTATCGTAGTTACTCGCAAACATTGGCTTAATGTCGCGTTCTGTGCCGACTGCATTGCTCTTGGAAAGAAGCCGACGAGCAAACATGCAGTGTTTTGATTTAGTGTACCGGTTTTTACTCTGTGTTTACTTGTGACCAGGGCTTTTAGGATATTTTTTTTTGTATTTTTCAAAACTACTCATGTTAGTAGATATTTGTGTACGACTTACCATTAATATTAAACTTTCTATACTCTTCCGTTCAAAGGACCCCATAACCGCAACTGTTAATAAATTTATATATCCTGTACAATTTTCACATTATAACTATTTGAAGCCATAAAAATTATGGCCATGTTCGGAAAACGGTTATTACTTGTAACACCGTCCTAACTGACGCCCCGATCCCGTTTCCCATCGCTTCAATATCACTGGCATAATAACTTTATTTTTATAACCGGCTGTACGCACATGCCTTTGCCTTTACTTCTTCTTTTTCATTGCATGTTTTACTTGCGCGATGCAACGGGCGTGTTCCACGAAGAATTTTCAACATTCTTGCGTGCCAGGATTACGTGTTATCTTCAAGTCATGTAATAAAGACGAGATTAAGTTTTTTTTTTGTTCTTTCTTCGAAAATAGTGGGCGATGTTCGAGCACCCATAGTTTCTCTTAAAGATTTTCTTACTTGTTGCAGAATAAAATGGAATTTGCATAGGAATTTCTTTAACATTGACGTCTGTGTTAAATTAGATGCGCGATTCAATATCACGTGCAATCTCTTGCGTTAGTAGCGACATTTAAGACTATTGTGAAATGCTCATTATAATTGATTGAGCCGTTTATAAGCACCCATTATATTAAGTATCATTACCTACTTATTCACTATTGCAATAGGCAACGTACTCACATATGTATGCCTCAACTGCCTGTTATACCGCACTGACGTAGGTACCGTATGTTGTGTGGTTCTTAGTTTTAATAGTCCTTCTTGTTACTTGCTTACCCTGAAATCTCTACCCTTCAATATCGTAACTGCTAGTTGTATACATCTGCAACCACCTGTTGAGGTCAATCCAATCTTATATTCAGATTTACCCCGACTTTAGCTCCAAGATTACTTCAACTATTTTCAAGTCTGCTCCTGTTTCTCTCTGTATTTCACTTATCAAACTGCGCTCTTCTTTAAAACCAATCTCTTTGAAGTAGTACTGCACTTTTGCTTTCTATGCATTAGACAAGTCTTCAAGCTCACTCAGAAAGCTGGTTAACTCCTCAAAGTTGTTACCCGTAAAGCGTCATCATCGGTTCGTTAGCGAGGCTGTGTCAAGTGTCCAGATAAGACCCCTGACGGACAACCGCGCAAATTCGTCTTATTCCTTTCTAACATCCACACAACTTTCACCCTTGTCTATGAAGCTTTAAAGCTGACAATTCAGTGCATGTTTCGTGGGCTTTAGGGACTGCTGCTGACTGTATCAGAGTCAATACGAGTGGGCGTCGAGTACTGTTAGTAGGTGCCACTCGGGATGAAAAAAAAAACTGTTTATGCTTCTTATTAGACAGGTATTTGCTTTGGTTTATGGTACCGTGGGAGTGAAAATGTGGGGCTATCAATAAAATCTTTTATGGCTTGCAATCTTTTTGATGGTGGGCTTTAATACGGTATCACTGAATGGTCAGTTTGCTTAAGGATATGGTATGGGATGATTATGGCTTTTCATCGTCGTCTTTGAGGGTGGGGCAGTTATTAAAGTGTATAGAAGTAATAAAATAAAGCCTTTATATAACATGCAAAGGTATAAACCTATTGTTGGGTTCTAGACGAAAAAGATAAGTCAATAACAATAAATTATGTTCCTTAAATAAACTGCAAAATGCTCTTCGCCACCCGTATTGATAACACAGTTAAAGACAGCTAACTAACTTTTGCATACAATTTCTTAAAACTCACAGATACTTCCATTTTACATTTAATAATTTATAGATACCCTCCATTTCCCTCTTCGAAGTACTAGCATCGCATCCCTCAGACGTTTTACGGATCCGGAAATAGAATCTGCCTTCCTCCGAGCTTTCCGTCTGAGACTACGTCAGCGTCGCTTACTACTGCATTTCCTTTTATGCCAAGCCAATCTTAAAGTTAGTCGCCTGTTAGGATAGTTTCAGAATTCAATCAACATTGAGTTTGTAGACGTTGCGTTGGAATGCCTCCTACCAGGTGGACCGATAACCTGGTGAAGGTTGCGGGGATCCGCTGGATGCGAGACGCACGGGACCGGTCAATGTGGCGACGCTTGGGGGAGGCCTATGTCCAGCAGTGGACATCTTTCGGCTGATATGATGATGATGAGTTAGTTTCGCAACATTTTTGTACCTATCACCGAAAGGCAAGCGTCATCGCAGTTTACCTAAATTATTCTACTAATATTGTTACAAGATAAGGCAACGCCATCTATTGACGAGAGGAAGAACATGTTATTTAAATTTATGTGAGGAATAATTTAAATGTAGAAATCTGGACGTTTATTAACAAACCGGCCAAGTGCGAGTCGGATTCGCGCACGAAGGGGTCGTAACATTATCATATATATAACGTTTGTTGTATGGGAGTCCCACTTAAATATTTATTTTATTCTTTTATTTACCATTTGTTGTTATAGCGGCAACAGAAATACATAATCTGTGAAAATTTCAATTGTCTAGCTATCACGGTTCATTAGATACAGCCTGGTGACGGACGGACAGACAGAAAGACGGATCGTTGAGTCTTAGTAATAGGATCCACTTTCCACCGCCCCGCGGATTCGGTATCTGAAAGAACAAACCTCTAGTTTACCGCTGCCGCGTATCTTGGTTTCGCGGGTATAGACCTTGTAGGATCCAAGAGTCGCAAAATTGCTTATGGGCCCCAGTGTCGCCTCTTGGCTTGTGATCCGCAGGCCTGTTATCAACATTTGGTATCCAAATGTGATGAAATGATCTTAAAAAGGCTATGAATTCGGATGAAATTTGGAATAAGGTCCACCGTTGCCATAGGATACTTTTTATCCCAGCAAGTAGTACTTTTCCGTTGTGTATTTACGACTTCCACGCGAAGCCAGTAGCATAAGCTAGTCTAGTTAAACTCATTACATTTATGAACTTTGTTACCTACTCATAATTCATGACTTATGCAACAACTAAATTAGTATGCCTACTTCATGGAGGTTGTATATTGGTTGCAATTTATTTGAATGTCAATATACAGCCTAACAATAAAACACAAATTAGTATGTCTTTACATATCAGTATAGACAAACAAGAGGGACTATTTTGAAATGAACATCGTGAATAAACACGTTGCCGTGACACTAGGACCCCTCATTGATATCCTGACGAAATAGAGTCTGATGTCGCAGATATATTAACATAAATATTTTTAGTGTTAACTGTTACCTATATTCATGCAATTTGAGTAGTTTCCAACAATCACAGTCATCATCCATCGCCAGATTTCACCCACTGCTGGACAAACGCTTCCCTTTACTAATTAATACCCACGCTCCTGTGCAACCTTATCCAGCTTATACCTGCAACACGGCATTCTTTCTTATTTTATGTTAGGCGAAATTCGACAAAATGTTAATTCAAAAATAATTAGCATTGTGACGAAATTCGTCTCCCATCTAGTCGCCGGACGACCAACATTTTTTCTTCCAATCCTTAAATGCTATTCCGTCACCGCTTTACTGTACCTGTCATCACCGCGCTTTTCCAAGTTTCTTATCATTTCAATAATTTTGTAAACTTTCCTAATACTTAATACCTAGACCCGCTTCGGCAGCAAAAATTGCTAAAAAACCGGCTTATTGCATATCGGACTAAAATATACGTAATATAAACATTATCACCAAATTTAAAGTTAATATGTCAGTGGCAGTTAAAAAAATCTTCGTAAAAAAAAATAGGGATTGACGACGGACAGACGTCCGTCTGACACGTGAGTGACAGCAATAGGGTTCCATTTGGACTCTTCGGCAAACCAAACAGTCTTTTAACTATACCTGCGACATAGAAACCAGTTACATCAGATCATCATATTGGACGACTACTTCAATATCTTTATTTGTTTAGTTTAATAACTGGTCGTGGTGTTGACACAGCGAAAGGTCGAGTCAGTTGTGGTCAATTGAACTTTCGAGGTGATCGTTGTTAGAAGGAGTATGTTTGGCTTCGAAGTCTATTGATTTATATTTGACTAGCTGACCCCCGCGGCTTCGCTCCTGTCAACTGGCTACCTACCTACCTATACCCTACCCTGCCTAACCTGCCTATCCTGCCTACCCCGTCTATACTACCTACACTGCCTACCCCGCCTACACTGCCTACCCTACCTACCCAACCCTACCTACCTAATAATTTTTATCTATCATCAATAGCTTTCTCAGCGCACGCCAAAGAATGAATTTTATAGGCAACATGTTGCTATCTTGGGTTACATTATTGCAATTTTAATAAGGATCTCTATTTTTTTTTGAAAAAATGTTGTAGCCTATGACACTCAGGAATAATGTAGCTTTCTACTGGTGAAATAATTTTCAAAATCGGTTTAGTAGATCTAGAGATTACCCCTTACAACGTCACAAACTCACAAACTTTACCTCTTTATAATATTAGTATAGATATCGCTTAGAGAAAATAAGTTGTGAAGTAATTGCATGATACGCAAGCAATGGTCGTGCCTTTTCTTGACAATTCAACAATATTAATTAGGCTATATGCTTAGTGTCTCTCTTCTTGGTTGCGTTCTTCATTACTGAAACTGGTGTCCCTGAAAGGCCTTCGTGGCTTTATGCACGATGTTCTTCCACTTTATTCGGTTCTCAGCTTCTTTTAGGGCGGTTGTTACAGAGAGTCAAGTGAAGGCGTATCACGCAATTATACTTATGATTTTTTCAATATTTGAAGCAGTGGGTATAGAGTTTTTTTACAAATCGGATCCATCGGATTGTGATAGAAAGCGTGCTACACAATTGGGGTACAAGTTAGATTGAGACATGCTTTAAATCGAGCTGAATTAAAGTATCACTGGCAAAGCGCGATCATACTTTAAATAAATATGTGGCTGATATACCTTTCGATATACGATCTTAGGCATAATTCTAACTAAAGACGTCAGAAGGACAAATTCAATGAAATCAGTCCATGATCTAATTAATCCTCAATTTATCAGAAAAGCCAATATAGGCTGCCAATTACGTATGGCTTTAGACGTATCTATCGAAGCGTGATGTTAAATTAACGCAAATATTCTGAGAAATCTTTCAATAACACTTGTTTCTGAGCCTCTTGAGTACTTATTCAAACGATTATTAATCCTATTAATAAGAATCATATATTTATTTATGCACATAACAATACCTATAAACATACTTCACATCACATCACACATCATCAGCCTATTAATGTTCCCACTGCTGGGACACAGGCCTCCTCTCTTTGAGAGGGAATGAGCCGTTATCCACCACGCGGGCCCAGTGCCGATTGGTGGATGTCACGTCTTCGAGTTTTTGGTTCTAGGAGGACATGTCGGTTTCCTCACGATGTTTTCCTTCACCGTTTTGAGAGCAGTGGTGATGAAATAATTTACACAAAGTAAAGCGCCTGCCTGGATTCGAACCCACGACCTACAACTTGTAAGTCGCGTCCGACACCACTGGGCCACCACTGCTCAAACATACTTAGTTAGGTACAATTACGACAATATAGTGGCAAGCTTAATTGAAGACGAATTCAGATTAATTGATGATTTGTAGTACACCAGTACACCCTTTGAGTCAAACTCTTCGACAGTAATGAATCTGAAAACAGGGAAACAATCAAATCGACTAGCTTAAATGGAAATGCGTTATAGAGGAAGACTGACTTGTGATGATACTCTATTTCCACTAGATACGCCATTCTGTGATAGATTTACCTCACCCAAACAATATAATACTGTTGTTCTATCTCACGAAGGCGTGGTCTTAGTCGTGTGTGTAGATGCACATTGTTTCTATGTGCGTAACCTCGGGAGCTTGTACCAGCCTATTACTCTCCCACTGCAGGGAAAATGCCTCTTGTCCAACAGATAAGGCACGAGCATTTATCACCACGCTCGATCAAAGATAGCAGAAACCCAAACGCTTAAAAACTTACGCCCAACCCGAAAAATCAACCTCAAGGAAACAGTCATACCAAAACATCGACTATCGACTCCCCAAAACCACTTCCATTACAATCATAAATATCTAAATGGATAGGAAACTAGGAAATAAACACATAATATATCGTGTGTATAGTTGACACAATATAAATGGTTATTTAATGCGTCTTACCGTTACTTCGCCATAACCGAAGGGGACGTTAAATGATGTTGCGTTTTCTTCCCATATAACAACGTGAAAATGTGTCGGAAGCTTTCCTTGTAAGGGGAAAACAGATGGCTTGAAAAACTATTCGTCAAAGACAAGAATCCTCCTGGACTAACCGCAAAAGTTTTCTCTGTTTCGTGTTACATATGTAGGTATGTTTACTGGAATATAGCTCTGCATCTATATTTAAAACATTTGATACATAAACACAGATGTGTTTGTCTCTCATGTTATGGTATTATCCATCAACATGCTTTACAACTAAATCGTTATCGATGTTTATGAGGAAATGCGGTCGCAGAATTGCGACTGAATATCCTAAGTAAAAGTGATAATTCGAGGTTTGACTCTCGCCTATATCCTCCGCCAATATTGGACCAATTTAAAAGATTTCTATAAACTGGTTAAGTAAGATGTATACTATGTCTCTATGTTTTCCTTTTTTCATTTATATTTGTCAAATTTTTACACTAAGCCTCTGTTGACAGCGCAATTATGAGCATCTTTTGAGGGCTCTAGTGCTTTTAAAGATAATGTATCATCAAAAAGGAAAACATAGGGACATAGTATATATCTTTAATTTTCAGTTTACGGAATATCTTTTAAATTGGTCCAATATTGGAGGAGGAAAGAGACGAGAGCCAAACCTCGAATTATGACTTTTTACTAAGGAAATTCCTTCGGCGCTCTCTGCCCATATTTCCTCTTAAGCTTTGCCATTATATCAGCAAATAAGGCGTAACGTTGAAACGAGGGCGCATGCCCTTGGTAAGTCCTCTGCAATCCGCTGGATGCCAGAAACAAAGGACCGGTTGATGTAGCGACACTTCGTAGAGGCCTAAGTCCACCTTTCGGCTGAAATGATTCAATTCAATTCAAATCATTATTGAATTTCACGTGTATTTAACAAGATCTTATAAATAGTAGTACAGTTCGCATGGATTTGTCGGGCACATCAATTCATTATAGCAATAAATACCTAGTTTAATATAGATTCAATTAATATAACTGAAAAAAATTAATTCAATGATGCTCCTTCTGTATTACAATAATAAAACAATGAATTTTAATTAAAATTAAATAAAAAATACAATACCATTTTCAAAGTCAATAAAAATGACAATGTCAACAAAACAAAATACTATTTTAGGCACAGCAATTTAGTATAGTAATAAATACATAGCTTATTAAAAGTTCAATTAATATGATATAATGATAAACTTCTTCTTAGCGCGTCGATGGTTAATATTATAGTTTTTTAATATGATGATGAAGCAACTGAGAGGACCAACCTTCTCAAGTTTCGATAAAGTCTCATATTATATTAGTTCCCGTGTTATACCAATGGCAGGGAATGGCTTGCTTTGCTCAGAACTTCCTTGGTACTTACTGGAAACTTTTACCGTATTCAGCTGATCGAATTTACTAAACTTCGTTCAAAGAAGTTCTGTTTATATTTTGGCTGAAATCAGCGTTGTGTGAAGCAATAATTTAACTTATAATCATTTTCTTTTCAACAAACATAATTATACTTGTGGTGGAGGTGAGTCAGCTATCTTCCTTCATTTTAAAGTAATGTTTTGTTCTCAGTAAACATAATTATTCGCTTATTACCACCGCGTGTCGGTCACGTCACCTTGGGTTCACATCTAGGTTTATTTTTAGTTGATGCTTTGCTATTATCTACACTAGAATTCCTTCAGAGTCATAGGGAATGCGTGTTCCATTGAAGAAGTGAATACATGTCCTGACAGTAGCTATGGGGTAATTTATCACCTGCCTTTATTCCAATTTGTATGAAGTTAGCGCAGTTTTATCTTCCATAAACCTCTGTTATCGAGAGAGAAGTGGTGGCCCAGGGTTAACGGCCGCGAATTACAAGTTCTAGGTCGTGAGTTCTAACCTAGGCAAGTGCTTCACTTTGTGTAAATTATTTCATCACCACTGCTCTCAAAACGGTGAAGGAAAACATAGTGAGGAAACTGGCATGTCTTGGAACCAAAAATTCGAAGACATGTGATATCTATCAACTCACAATGGGCCCGCGTGGTGGATTACGGCCCATTCTCTTTCACAGAGCGGAGGCCAGCACGCACAACGGACCAAATGGGAGCCTAAGTGCAGAAAAAGGGGTCCATCTATCCTATTCTATCCTAAATCTGTGTTATCTCCCTTTCTTCCTAAAAAGGAAGACGCCTTTCACACGATCTATCCATCTTAAGTTTGATTTTTATTATTTTTAAAATTGAGTGCAAATTTTAATTATTTAAAATCAAAAAGTCTTCAATGAAATTATCTATTACCTTGAAATGCCTTGATATTGGCTAGAACAAACATCTTCTATTGACTTACATGTGACCGTTATCTAGATTAGTACAAGTACGCATAGATAACTGATCTTTTAAATTCTTTACATGCATTCAGTAAAGCAACTTTGAGATATGCAATTAAAATTTTAGCTAAGAGATTGCTAATTACAATGTAGTGTCTTCGAAATGCTTCATCATCATCATCATCATCAACAGTCTTTTTGATGTTCCCGCTGCTAGGACTCAGGCCTCCTCTTATAGAGGGAGTGGGCTATAATCCACGACGCGGGCCCAGTGCGGATTGGTAGATGTCACACGTCTTCGATTTTTTGGTTCTAGGACATGCCGGTTTCCTCGCGATGTTTTCCTTCACCGTTTTGAGAGCAGTGGTGATGAAATAAATTACACAAAGTAATGCGCCTGCTCAGGTTCGAACCCACGACCTACAACTCATAAGTCGGGGCCGCAACCATTGCGCTACCACTGCTCTTAAAAACTCGAAATGCTTCACCTAAGTGTATTCAAATGAAGATGAAATGATCAAAGGGAAATATGTTTTTTAACTTGACACAGATGATGAGAATGGTCTCTTATACAGCGAGCTTCACATTGTCCCAATCCGTATAAAGTTTTTTTTTTATGTTTGGTTTGCAGCAGCTATGCCGATCAGCAAAATGGCCAACACAGTACATTGGGCCGCACATTAGTGATGACAAAAACTTTTACTGGTTTTTGTCATTTGTCGATTATCCTTTGAACTCCAAACATCGCAAAATCAGGTTTGGGTCAAAGTGTTACCACCGACGACAGACTTGCGATCGGCTGTACGTGAAAAATTGCTTCTAAGTATTAGTAGCTCTGCGGTCACCAACTAGCTCCCACAGTCTGGTGAATGTAGTCTTCAGTACTCTTGGCAGTTTTATTCCCGTTAATGTTGTACCAGAAGATTAAACAAACCTATTCTAAGACCAAACTGCATCGTAACGCACGCGTTACGGTTAATTCGAACGGCAGTCTAGAAAACTAGAAATCCAATCTAGTCTGGAGCACGAAGCGGCATAGCCTACATACTAACACTTGCATTGTTTACGATATGCACGGCAACTGATGCTGTGAACGTAGCTTGATACAATGTGTGAAAAGTCGAATGATTGTGATAGGGACTAATTAATTTCTATTGATATTTCTTACTTGATGGAGCTCGTGGCTAAATAATAACAGCCGCACGGGTCGATCATCAAGGTTAAGCAACGCTTGACGAGATCGGTCCGTGGATGGGTGACCATTCCAACGTACCGAGTTTCCTACGTGCCTTGGAAAGCACGTTAAGCCGTTGGTCCCGGCTGTTATTTGAAGATCTTTGACAGTCGTTACGGGTAGTCAGAAGCTTGAGATCTGACACCAGTCTTGCCAAGGGGTACCGTGTTACCCAGTTACTGGGTTGTGGAGGTCAGATAGGCAGTCGCTCCATGTAAAACACTGGAACTTAGCTGAATCCGGTAAGACTGGCAGCCGACCCCAATATAGTTGGGAAAAGGCTAGGCAGATGATGATGATATTTCTTACTTGCTATGGACTTGACGTCATCTTCGCTGATACTGATTACGTACGCTTAAACTAGAAAGAAATGGTCTTGCACTAGCAAGAAAGAAAGTTCTTTAATGGGTGCAAAAGATTCAGCACTTAAGGTTGAGTTTCCTTTGTAGACAAAATTTAAAACTTCATTGAATTTTAGCTCCCAGCAGCCGCAAAGCGAATTTGAAACTGCTAAAGATAGTTGCGTCTTATAAACTACGTTCAAAATTTCCTATGAATGGAAAACCTTTCCTTACCTATATCCTACTTTTGATATAAAATTCCAATGCAAAGTATCAATATATTCGCCCTTCCTTAACAATCTCCCCTCATCGACACTCCTAAATTCAGCTAAACGAGAGCCATAAAATCTAATCAGCTCCTAATTTCACTTAAAGACTTGATGGTTTTCGCAAACCATGTCACGCAGCTCGTATCGACTACCAGGTTAATTGGCGTAAGACGTAGTGACGTCATAATGTGCTGCTGAGATTACGGGCGATACGAGATTTATGGGCTGTGGATGCTACAGACTGTATGGGATAGGTTTTTGATGATAAGTTATGGCTTCAGGCTTTTGCTTAGAGCTTAACCTACATACCATGGATGGAGTCGGTGCTACTGTTAGGACACTTTTTCTTACAGTTATTAAAGCTGCAAGTATATATTCCAGGTTAATTGGCGTAAGACGTGGTGACGTCATAAATGTGCTGCTGGGATTACGGGCGATTCGAGATTTTACAGCTGTTGCTACACTGTCTGAGATGGGGATTTCATGATAAGTTATGGCTTCTGTTTAAGGATACTATGCTACATATTATAGTTAATATTCTTTGCTATAGATGAAGATACAGCGTGTTAGGATAACTTTTTAAATTGCTCCTTATGATGGCAAAGTGGTATGAAAAAGCTATTAGAATTGGATGCGAGAATTGTTTTCAGCTATGAAAACTGTAGTGATTGACTACCGAAAAGTGGAACGTCCGATTTATGACAACTTTTAGAAAACAATCTAAAGAATAGAAGATCCCATGAAGTCCCATCCCACTGTGGACGAAACTAATGGTCATTATTTTATTTTATTGTTCTAGGTGACGAACAAGACCTCCGGCAAAGTGATGGTGCTCAAGATGAACCAGCAGCGCGCCAACAGGCCCAACATGTTGCGAGAAGTGCAGCTCATGAACAAGCTCAAACATCCTAATATACTCGGGTAAGTCTTATCTTAGAACCATCTAGTACTGTAGTATTTACTTATAAATACAATGCCAGACCTCGAGCTAGGGCTGTGTAAGTCACTGCAGCTTACATTGTACATCCTGTGATGAAGCTCAAAACGAATTACTGCAGCTTTGAATTCTTGTTGGTATATTTTTTCTTGGCATATATCTTGAAGAATTCATCGTTGAAACTTTTAAATCGGGCATTTTTTTAGGGGTCAGAAAAGAAAAGAAAAAAAAACAATGTTATTAGACCCTTTTTTTGCCTTTTCTTATATAACGCAGGACAGGGTTTGTACTCAAAATGTGCACAGAACACATTAAAAAAGGATGCCATGTGCTTCCCCTTTTACGAAACCGTTGACACACCAGTAGTGGCGATTTATGCGTAAATATGAAATGTTCAAGTGCGTAGGCGAGGTTTAATAACCTATATTATGATATGTACCAAAGAAGGAAAATCAATCTTGTCAAATCACAAGCGGCGCCTCTAGTTCTCAAGGTCGTCAAGTCACTTTTTGGATTTAAAAAATCCATTGATACAAAGAATGCGATTGGAATAATGATATCCCAAATGTTAATTACAGAGTGTCCCGGAAACGTTAAGGACATAAATCAGACGCAGATATAAATTTTAATATAATTTTTTGAGTCACTAATACAACAAAATGTTTATCTGTTTGTAAAGGTAACATTTGCTCAGCAACAGGAAACTTCTGACAAATATTTGGGCTTCTAAAGAATATAAAATATAACGGTCAGGAGGGTGGCAGGCAGCGAAGCGAAGCCAAAGAAACATGTTGGAGGAGTACTTTGTCTAACGAATATATTGCTCCAGTGAACTACTCCAATTTCATGTATTATTCAAATATATTGTGCAAGAAGCAGAACTAGTTTTTGAAGATCGAAAGATTAAAGTATTTTTTTGTTAAGTGTCCTTTGTGCACTAGACCAAGTTATAAAAGGTTTAAGGAAACACCGGGAAGGTGCGCCCGTAAGCACATACACGGATCCTATTGGTAATCATAGCTTCAGAAAACCTGGTGCGAAGTACTCATAACCGAGGTGCCGTTGTTTCTTCCTATCCACACGGGAAAAAGGCGTGATTACTTATTATGTAATTGGCGATTAGACTTATTATGGCGTGATTGATTATTATAAAGAAAGAAAGAAAAGAAAGAAAGAAAAATATTTATTAGTGACCCGCACAGGAGACCAGAGATTATTTATTATTATATACTCATCTTCTTGATACAAATATTTCTTAGAGAATATATCTTCCAACTAAATCGCATAAGCCCGTCAACAAATCATCCTCCAATATACTGCCCTAGATGATTAAAACTGCAAACAGATCTATACACAAGCAGAACCAGATAACAGAAGACTAGAGTAGCATTCAAATGATTTATTATATTTACTAGATTAAAGCTTAAGGGTACACTAGTCGAAAATTCTTCCATACAAACGTAGTCTAGGAATTATTCCTCTGTTTGACAATGTACGTTCAAAATAAAAAGTGATATCAATTTGTCTCATCATTATCTAGTCCTGTATGGAAGCAAAAAAGTAAAAAAAGAAAATATTAAGTTATGAGCGTCGAAACTTCCACATTTCGACACTAATTTTAACGCATTTTTGGGCGCAAATAAATGCCATAAGAAGACGGAAAAATTGAAAAACGGCCACGATACAGGGATAGATTAGTAGTTCAACAATGCAAATAATTTAATTTTGAACTGATACGTTTAGTCGTTTTTTCATGATATCCAGACTCCCAAAGGTCTGATTATAAAATTTCGCGCGCTCGGTTTCGTCCTAAATCATTATCCATTTCGCTACAAATTTGCAAAAGTGTGTATTCGTATGCGAACTAGCTTCCTACTGCTCATCACAGCATCTATCTCTTCCGCACGTGTTGTCGGTTGATATAAAATGCATTTTAACCCCGCGCACAAAATAGTTCGTGCCGTTGACTAGTGTAACCTTAAACGAGATCGACCGAAAATGATAAAATACATTTGCATCCGTTAATTTATTTTATTTTAATGTCCTATTTTAACTACGCAGTAGTAACACGTGGTGTCAAGGATTCAATCCTTATGAAAGAACAAAATAAGTATGATTTTAATAATTGTGATTGACCAGACTTTTTGTCATTTGTATCAAGACTGCTTGCCTTTTTTTTTTTTTTTTTTTGCTTGGAGAAATGCTCATGCATACTGCACTACCACGGGGAGATAGTGCAGTTATGTGGGACTCTAACCCACTAAACTCCACGGTGTCCTCCAGTGCCGCTTATGGCGGGAACACGGGCACGCGTTAGCACTCACCGCGAACCCGCCGCGGCTGTCCGTCACCGGACCCTCCTCGGGGGAGTACCCCCCATCACCGGCGCACCAGAACACACTGTACGCCGTGACCACCCCAGGGACCAATTCAGTACATGGGTGCCAGACGACCCCGTGTATGGCACCCTTGGTCCCACTGTGACGGGTCGAGGTCAATGGCCCCGCCACCTACCATTTTGCGGCCGCAGGGGATAGGGAGAGCGGCTAACGCAATACCGGCACTCCTCTCCCGCCGCGGCCTCCAACCCTCAGCCGCGATATCATATGGGACCTGGAAATCTCCATAAGACATCGCGGCCCGCCTCAGTTGCGATGTCGCCTGTTACCAAGCGGCACCGCAACCTACTAGTTGGCCGCTACGTCGTCGGCTTAATCGGCAAAAGCCCTGACGAGCGGCCCCTCCTCGGGTTACTCTTCGCTTCACCGTGGGTGACCAAGCCACGGTTACTGAGCCCCCCACCTCGACAAAGCGGGAACCCTGCTTGCCTGGGAGTTGCTTCGAACAATCAATCTCTCTTTACCCACAACTAGATATACTTTCCTCCCGTTTTCAGCAACCATCTTTTCCCCAAGTATCTGAAAATTCGAGAGAAAAACTTTGGAAAAATGTACCCAAAGACTCATTCATCAATCTTACTTTATAATTGGAGTTGAACAAAGGTACTTTCGGAGCTTTTAGAAATGTTTCCAAAAGAAGGAACCTTTCTTTAACTCTAAAAGATTTCAAACGGCTAGCGTGGAAGCTACATCTCACATCTTGAAAATTTTCTAATAATTATATGGATAAGACAACTTGGTTGGTAATAGATCAAAAAGGAAACACCGAATACCTACTAACATTGCCATATATTAGTAAAGGTTAATAGCATTAACTACAAAGCAGATAGGGAGCAAGGTCGTAGAGATCAGTAATCATTAAAAACATCATTAGCGTCTACTAACTCGATATTAGGAACCTTCGCTTATACAATCTGGCGAAGACCTTTAGTAACTTACTGTTCTACTAAAGACGGAAATAAGTCTTGTCCTAAAAGAGATTTTTATTTAAGGTCTTCCGCGTCCCATGTTATTGTTCGCTCCTATATATAAAACTAGTTTGTTACCCGCGTCTTCGCTCCCTTCACCTTTGATACTCAGCAATTTGGTATATAAGCTACATATTGCTTTATCCGCTAAGACTGGAAGCCGACCCCAATATAGTTGGGAAAAGGCTAGGCAGATGATGATTGCTGAGTATAGAGGCGTAGAGAGTAGGCTACTAAAAAAATCTGTGAAAGAATTTTCGTAATCTATACTAATATTATAATCTATACTAATTTTATTAAGAGGAAAGATTTTTTTGTTTGTTTGTACCGAATAGGCTCCGAAACTACTGGTCCGATTTGAAAAATTCTACACGTCACCAATAGAAAGCTACATTATTCCTGAGTGACATAGGCTATTTTTTAATCCCGAAATTCGGTCCTGTGGGGTGGTCCACGGGAACGAAGCCGCGGGCAACAGCTAGTTGTATATATAGTACTTTCAGAAACCTAGTCGCGATTAGGAACCTTCGCTTTTGCAAACTAGCGAAGACCTTTAGTAACTGACTGTTCTTTTAAATACGGAAATACAATTGTCCTAAAACTGATATTTTATTAGTTCTTAAGGACGGAAAGGAAGCGGAAGCATATGTTATCGTTCCTAATTATTGAAAACCACAAAAAAATCTTAGAGATGCCAAATTAAAGACTTAATTACCAATCAAATATTCATTAATTTCCAAAAAATAAAACGTTTTATATAAGACTCCAAACTTGTTCCAAGGTTGAGCTCGAACTCCAAAGCCCATCTCATGACGTATGCATCGAACAAGGAACATCGTTGTAACTAATTATACCAATGACGTCAACGGATCATATGCCGACTGCAGGATTATTGAGACGCAGCTATATTTAACTGATTTCACTGGGAGTAATTATGTTGTGGTAATGTCTGGAACACATTTGACAAAAGACCTACTGATAAAAATGTGGGCATCACTGCTCTAGACAATATACGGGGTGGAAAGTTGAAGCGGGCCCTAGAGGTAAAGAATCCTAAATATTAATACCACCACTTTTCTTTAAGGATTGGAAGAAAACAGTCGATGTTTTCAAAAGTAAGTATAACTGCATTTGAAGATTTATGAAAAACTTCTTACTTGAACTGGGAATCGAATAAACTCAAATGCTAAAAAGAACAACCCCTGGTGATGGCATCAATATTTAAAGTACTTCTCCTCCAGGGCCTGCTTTAATCTTTCGCTCTGTATATTCCTTTCCTTCCATAACTATTTATGCATCTTTTCATACATTGTGACAGAAGTGGTGCTGTCTGGGTATGCGATGAAAACGTCATCTATTTACAATATCGTGCAAGTTATGTCTAACTCCATTCAACTGAGAAATGCGCAAGGAAACTGTTTTGTACACAATACGATGTAACTATTCCTTGCTAGCGTAATATTTTCTTTATGCTTGTTAAAATGGAATTCTTTTATATTATGATTTTATGAATGAAGTTCTTAGTACTCGTTTATGGATATTTTGTTTTGTATAAGTTGTCTTCTGGGGCCGTGTCTACCCTCGTACTCTGACGTATCAAAACTATCATGATTCCGTTGTGTAAAAGAGATAGTACTCTTCATCCTGTATAGTTCCGTCTCTCTCTCACAAAGAAGCCATGATATTCTTGACATGTCAGAGTAAGGCCCCTGGAATTGAAATGAGCAACTGTTTGCTGAACAATATCCTTATTCAGGCAAATCCATCTTAAAAACCATTATGGCTTACACAAAGGTAAACCCATTTGATCATGCCAAGACATCCCACAAACCTGATTAAATGTGAACACTTTGTCCGGCACATTAAGATAATCTGCATCAAGCAACTGCTTACGGAACACAACTATAAGGATAGTTGTTCCGTAAGCAGTTGCTTACGGAACAACTATCTTCTTAATTCTTCTTAATTATCTTCAGGAAAATCCGTTATGGATTACACCAAGATTGACCCATTTGATCATGCCAAGACATCCCACAACTCTGATTATAAGTGAACACTTTTTCCTGCACAGTATAATAATCTGCATCAAGCAACTGCATACGGAACAACTATCCTTATTCAGGAAAATCCACCATGGATTACACCAAGGTTAACCCATTTGATTATGTCAAGACATCCCACAACTCTGTTTAAATGTGAACACTTTGTCCTGCACAGTATAATAATCTGCATCAAGCAACTGCATACGGAACAACTATCCTTATTCAGGAAAATCCACCATAGATTACACCAAGGTTAACCCATTTGATTATGTCAAGACATCCCACAACTCTGTTTAAATGTGAACACTTTGTCCTGCACAGTATAATAATCTGCATCAAGCAACTGCATACGGAACAACTATCCTTATTCAGGAAAATCCACCATGGATTACACCAAGGTTAACCCATTTGATTATGTCAAGACATCCCACAACTCTGTTTAAATGTGAACACTTTGTCCTGCACAGTATAATAATCTGCATCAAGCAACTGCATACGGAACAACTATCCTTATTCAGGAAAATCCACCATGGATTACACCAAGGTTAACCCATTTGATTATGTCAAGACATCCCACAACTCTGTTTAAATGTGAACACTTTGTCCTGCACATTAGGATAATCTGCATCATGCAACTGCATTTGGAACAACTATCCTTATTCAGGAAAATGCACTATGGATTACACCAAGGTTAACCCATTTGATTATGTCAAGACATCCCACAACTCTGTTTAAATGTGAACACTTTGTCCTGCACATTAGGATAATCTGCATCAAGCTACTGCATACGGAACAACTATCCATATTCAGGAAAATCCACTATGGATTACACCAAGGTTATACCATTTGATTATGTCAAGACATCCCACAACTCTGTTTAAATGTGAACACTTTGTCCTGCACATTAGGATAATCTGCATCAAGCAACTGCATACAGAACAACTATCCTTATTCAGGAAAATCCACTATGGATTACACCAAGGTTAACCCATTTGATTATGTCAAGACATCCCACAACTCTGTTTAAATGTGAACACTTTGTCCTGCACATTAGGATAATCTGCATCAAGCAACTGCATACGGAACAACTATCCTTAATCAGGAAAATCCATTATGGATTACACCAAGGTCATTTGGTCATGCCAAGACATCCCACAACTCTGATTAAATGTGAACACTTTGTCCTGCTAATAAAGATAATCTTAAAGCAAACAAGATAAAATATACAAGATGGCGTCAAAATCACAAACAGGAATCACACGTCCAGACAGCTAAAGCCAGATCACCTTGATGTTAAGAATTGGCAAGGAAACGAAAACGTAGGTAATAAGTGTGAATCTTTTGTACCCATCACTGTTTTTATACAAGACTTTGTAACCACAGCTCACAGCAATCAAGACGGTTTACGATTATTTTCGTAAGATAAACCCGTTTGCCAAATTATTCGAGTACAGCGTTTAATTACTTGGTTTTACACAAAGTTGTGTTTTTTAAGATAGCTAAACGTGAGTGTGTATTATGTTGCTTCATTAGTTTTATGATGAACGTTAGTTTTGTTTGTTGTTGTAGCTCACCACAATTTGTTATGTAGTTCTATTATTTTCTATTCTGTCCGACCTTCAGATGAGATTACAAAACTTTATTCCCCCTTTGTTTGCTGGCAAGTTAAACAGAAAATGCATTCGCTGCTGTTTCATTGGCAATCCCAACTGTTTTGTTGTTGTCTTGACTAAAGTGTGTACTAACTTGTTTGACAACATTTTCAGTAGATCAGGGAAAACTTTCTATTGGGTTTTAGACTCTTAGAGTTCCATCAAGTCTTTTATCATCATCATTATTTTGCCTCTATCCCAATTTATTTAGAGTGAGAAAAGAACATGTCTCCTTCTTCCATACTTCTCTGTTAGCCGTCATCTCAGTTGTCATCCTCTTTTTAACTCTTGACGGAAAAAGAGGAGTGTTATAAGTTTGACGTGTGTACCTGTGTGTTTGTGTATCTGTCTGTGGCGTCATAGCTCCTAAATTGATGATTTTTTATTGAAAAGTTTGTGTTTTTATGTTTGATGAAAATTGTTTCAGCAGTTCAAAAGCAAGGGTTTTTCTGTTTGACTCGAGGTGTTTTAGCAAGATATCGTGTCATAATTACGAGTTCAATAGATTGTCGATCGAAGCGTGTCCACTGCTAGATAAATTATGTGCATGAAATAAAAATGTGTCGCGGGTTTTTTTATTTTTATTTATTTACACAATCCATCCCATAGTTTATTGGGCCATCAAATCTTTTAAAATATCAAAATTATGGTTCCTTTTTTAGGGTTCCGTACCCAAAGGGTAAAAACGGGACCCTATTACTAAGACTCCGCGGTCCGTCTGTCTGTCTGTCCGTTCGTCTGTCACCAGGCTGTATCTCTTGAACCGTGATAGTTAGGCAGTTGAAATTTTCACAGATGATGTAATTCTGTTGCCGCTATAACAACAAATACTAAAAACAGAATAAAATAAATATTTAAATGGGGCTCCCATACAACAAACGTGATATTTTTACCGTTTTTGCGTTGTACGGAACCCTTCGTGCGCGAGTCCGACTCGCACTTGGCTGGTTTTATTATTTTAATAATGGCAATGTACTGTACATGTTTCCTACAAACATGGTATTAATGCCAGATACCGTATTGCGGTTGGCATACTATCGAGATGTCATGTCTTGAAGCCTTACAAGACAAGTGTGAATTGCATTAAAGAGCCTATTGAGGGAAATATCACGTTTAAAAAGAACAATGGCAGGTGCCCATACATTCTTTTACCTGAGATTAAATTCCTACGTCATTCAAGGAAAAATTCTGGTTTAACTCAGGGTGATGTACTGAATTAGTTTGTGCAAGAATTTTTGTTCGAGATTGTAGAGAAAAATAGATATTCAGTCATAAACTTTTGTAGGTTATGTCTGGGTGTGAATAATATGGTAATATGAGGTGAATACTGTGTGGAAGTAAAAGGGGAATATCGCATTAGTATTTCCCTTACACCCTCCTTAGTTATTTCAGCATGAAATGTATAATATACTCTTTGGAAAGAGTATATTTATTTAAACAAAGCGACTTTGACGTGTATAAAAAGGTTGTCGTCCAAAACCACGCTATATTTTATTTAGACTTGGGTACTAGTCTTTTTGCCATTCATTAATTGAAACTAATTCATTTATTTCTACTACACCACAATATTCTTACCTACCTGCAAGGAACATCTACACTTAGACATAAACTGTATTGTTAACTCATGTACAGCAGTAAATACAATAATGATATTATTACTTAATGTAGTTGCTACTCAAATATATGTATTTCAATAAGGCCAGTAAGCGGCACTTTTAAACGTCATACATATATGAATTAAAATTTACAGTAAAAGTTGATTCTACCGTGCATTCGGAAAAGTAGCTTGCTATGGAGAAGAATGCACAAGAAACTCCATACTTACTCTTTTTAAAAAATAGGTGATTTACAATATTTTTATAAGTACATACATTAATAAATTCATATATGTGAGGACGATGCTCCCAAAAATAGCACTACACACTATACTACGTACAGGTATAAAGTAATAAAAGCATTAACAGATAAATTGATAATAAATAGGAACATGGTTCTCACATACTTACAAATATTGCAAACATAGGTAAAATACCTAATTCAACAACAACGGAACAGTGTGTGAGTCAACTAGTTAAAAAAAATATATAAGAAAATAATACAATAACTATGAATATAAATTAACAAATTTGATTTTGTCTACACTAAAGATTGCCCTATGGAGCAGGACCAGCATGTTTCCAAGTATTCTTATCTTGAATATAATCATCTAGTTTGTAATATGCTTGTTTACAAAGTGTGCTTTTAACTAAACTAAACTAAAACTAAGCTAAATAAATTAAATAAAAAATCAAATATCTTTTTATCCATTTTGAACCAGCCCAATTATACTTTAAAAAACGTAGACAATTAATAGAATGTCTTTCGTATATAACTCACTTTCAGACGCTCAAATTTTAGTCAGCTAAGATTTCGCCATTGTTCTTTCTACTCTTAAGTGTGAACCATGAATCATGGCGAAAATATTAACGGAAAGGTCAACAAAGTGTTATAAACCTTTGAGGTCGTATCTTTAATATATGCGGGTGCAATATGTGCGTAAAGTGTTTGCACTACACTGTTAAGAATTAAGAGGAATGTTATAATATAACTTTGTAAGAATGACGCCGTGTCCATTATTATACATGCCAAAATGGTGGAAGGGCTGACAAAACTTTTCCAAATTTCATTTATAATTAAATCAATCAATCAATTAATATCTTTGTTGTGGATCATATGTAGGTACTTACTTATGTACATAATACAGTTCTTAAATAATTAAATTAAATGTACATTATTGTTACAAAAGATTAAAATTTCAAATAAAAAGTAAAAAAAAACCGGCCAAGTGCGTGTCGGACGTTTTGGTACGGAATCCTAAATGTGCGAACACATTTAGGATTCCGTACCAAAGAAAAATCAGATTTATCAATATATTGGTATTTGCTAGTAAAACAAATTTCAAGTTCACAAGTCAATGGGAAGAAATTCTTCGGAACAAAATTGTATGACAGACGACAGACAGACAGATACGTGAGTGACAGCAATAGAGCTCCGTCTGGACCCTTCGGGTACGGAACCCTAAAATCGTCATCGAAGTCTGTGACGGATGTAACCAAAAAAACCCCCGAGAGAAAATATTGCAATAAATGAAACTTAAAATATCACGTTTTGTGTAAAAGTTTCTTTGCAGCTTTTACGTGACGATAACCAAAACAACTCCAAATCTGTGTAACTCTAAAAAACGACGTTATTTTTCATGAATGCCCAAATAAACATTAAGAAAATGTTTGTGAATGGTGCGAAAACCCCGCGGCGGGTCGCCGTCGGCACACAAATTCATTGGTCCACCCTTTGTTCCAATGTTTGTTGACCAAACAACCGGGGTTGGTTGACGTTACGTCATAAACAGGGAGCTAAGTTGTATTGTGTTTACCGGAGCTTTTTTTATTGGTATAAGTAAAATTGAAAAACATTTTTATGTTGTTTTCTTATGGCTTGCCTCCTAGTGCTCGCAAGTACTACTGCTGATGTTGCAAAGTGTTATTGGGTTTTTTCATCTGAAATTTCTCAGTTACCCGGAGTCTGAATTTATGTTATGTTTTCTTATGGCGGCAGCGTGGGAAGTTTTTTACCCGACTGCCGAAGTAGGGTAATGTGTTTATCAGTCTATGTATGTATGTTTGTTCCTATGTGGCGTTCTAGAGACCAAACGCGTTGGTCGATTTTGATGATTCTTCCGTCAATCGATTTGTCTTAACCCTGCGAGTGTCACTGGCTAGAGCTACATTGAAATTGGAAAATTGAAAAATCGCGGATTTTGAGCGCCATATTGTGGGTGCCCAAATTTTTTTTCTGACATACCTGTCGTGTAGGGTATCAAAATAAAGGTTTTTTAGAGGTTATTTCAAAAATGTATTTCACTTATATGTTAAAATGTACCTAATTAAAAAAGAAACTGAAAATATTAATAAAAATACAAAAATCCCGACTGCTAAAAAGCGAACTAAAAAGACGTAAACAAGAAGAAAATCATGATGTGCAGTCGGAGGATACCTCTGGTTTTGGCCAGCCAGCTCGCACGTATGTATTGTCCGACTGCTCAGCATGATTTTCATCTTGTTTGCATATTTTTAGTTCGCTTTTTAAGCAGTCGGGTTTTTTTAAAGACTATCGAGTATATTCCTGCAGGTCATAAAATAAAGGCAAATATATGTTTTGGCTCTTGCAAATGGCGCGGCCACGGGGTCCCAGCGCTATGAAAGTAATTTTGGTTCAAATAAATATCACTAGATGGCGCAATATGCACCGATTTCTGAATTGTGTGTAAAATTAACATTTTCTGGAATTGAACATAAAAAAATGTTGTTTAATCAACTCTTCTAAACACAAAATTATGGAATATTGAGCGCTTAATTCACATTTCAAAGATTATTTGAACAGATCATTTAAAATTGATGCCAATAGATGGCGCGGTTTTAAATTGCTGAGGCATTCCACTCGATTGTTAAAAATTTGTATTGTAACAGATTTTGGTGCAATGAAACAGTAAAAACGTGCAAAAAAATAAAAAATATATCGAACAAATCGTCAATGTATTTATGGAAAGAAATATTCACGAACCGAAACTGTCTCTTGCAAATCGCTGCTAACACCATCTATCTATCGCCGTGGAACGGGACAGAACGCGACCGATGTAAAAAAAAAATCAGTTTAATCAGATGAAAAACGCTAGTTAAGTCGGCACGATGTTTAGGGTTCCGTACCCAAAGGGTAAAAACGGGACCCTATTACTAAGACTCCACGATCTGTCTGTCTGTCTGTCCGTCTGTCACCAGGCTGTATCTCATGAACCGTGATAGCTAGACAGTTGAAATTTTTACAGATGATGTATTTCTGTAGCCGCTATAACAACAAACAAAATAAAAAACAAATCTAAAAACAGAATAAAATGCATATTTAATGGGGCTCCCATACAACAAACCTGATCTTTTTGCCGTTTTTTGCGAGAATGGTACGGAACCCTTCGTGCGCGAGTTCGACTCGCACTTGGCCGGTTTTTATTTTGTATGGGATAAGGCATCTGTATGCTAGTATTATATTATCTGTAGCGCGGCGTTCGTAATAGTCGTTTATCAATACCGGTAAGTATGTTTATTTCTGGTTGCAATAAATGTTGGCTAAATTAATATCTAATTAGCAAGGTGAATGCAGATTATATAGGGACTTAGAAAAAAAATATAATTTTCTGAAATGTAACTGCATAGTTCCACCTAAATCTTAATAAAATATGGACATCATTCGGTAGCAGATATTTGTTTAATTTTATAGTACTTTAAGGTAACACTTACGACACTGCTAGTACATATTTTTGTAGCGACATGTTAATTTTCAAATATTACACATATTTTGCCAAAAAGCTATTATGAGTAACATTGTCGCTTCGTAAGTGTTCATAAACTCGTATAATGAATATCAAATGACTTAATTCAACTATTAGTAAATGAAACACGTTTCATTTTCAGAATTCACACAATACATTTATTTCACACGTACATTGTCACTTCCTGATCTCGTACAGTTTACCGAACCTGGCCATTTTTGTTTTTGGTTCTCATTGTTTTTTTTTATTATATCACATTTTGCGAACGACATTTCTTATTATTTCTTACCCTGAATTCAGTTTGCATAATATGTTACGAAATGGAAACGATGAACTAAACAATGGCACCCACTGTCCCCCATTTCCTGCTCGCTTATCTTCGGAAATAAAAACAATGCTTGCACTGTTCCGATTGTTTGCCTTGCGTTTTTTCTCATCCATCTAGATCAGCTGTGTTTTCAGTTACTCTTTTTAGTTTCGCATCAGTTAATGTAGCACACATTCAGAAGTCAACGCGTATTAAAACATAGTTCACGAAACTAAGCACCCGAATGAAGAAATCTCTAAAGATGAGCCAAACGTCGAATTATACAAAAGCATTAAATTAAAAGCCACATGATCAACGGTTGAGCAACGCGCCGCGACCGCGCCGCTGATGTTCATCTATAATTTACGGCGGTAACCGACATTAAACAAACTAAAAGTGTCAATTAACCTCTTGTATTCTTATTGCGTGCCTGTAAACACCGCTTCCTAGGAATAATAGACTTTCTCCTCGATTGTTACTCTTTTTTGACCTTATCGTATTATCAATGGGAGTTTCATTATAATTAAGCCCTCTTTGATATCTCTGCATGCCAAGTTTTTAATTGGCAATTTGCATTGATTAAAAGATGATTACTCGGTGAAGCCTTGACATCTGTCCCATATCGTGATCAATACGATAATAACTTCGTAACAGGGGGATTTTCGAGTTTTTGTTAAGCAACTGCCTTTTATGTTTCTTTGCGATGCTGCTTTCGTGTTTCGAAATTTACGTCACTGTCCAAAGAAATTGTAGAGAGAATAGTTCAACATAAGAGCATGGCTCTGCATTTTGATTAGTATTTTTGTCTGCTAACATATCATCGCCGGTCACGTCACTCTGTTAATGTGACACACAATCAGCATAATAATGATGTGTACATGTGAGCCGAGGAAAAATTAGTCGAGGCTGTCGTGCTCATGAATATATTTCAACAATGTTTCAAGTTCAAGTGTCTTGTCTATCTGATCTACCATATTTGTGCGGACAATTCCAAATGAGATCACATCTATTTGTTCAGTTGATGTTCCGCAGGTTGATGGTCGCGTCAATGAGGCCATCTATTGTGGCCGCATCACTGGGGATCATTATTGTGGCATCTCCAATCTTTTCCCAATTACTTGCGAGACCATACTGGTGCGACGCTCATTGTGTACACACTTTATTATGATAATCGGATTTCTAATCAGCAGTGTGCATCGACCTTGATATTTCGCGTGGGATACTATTAACGGAATGCAACTCGTATTTTGATTACAAAATTAAAACTAGATTACACATCGGGTTAAAAGGCAAGTCATGCATTCATCGAAAGGCCTTGAATGAAGTGTATAATTAATGCAAGATCATTTTTTGTAATGCCCTCATTTGTAAACATAACAATGGTGCAATCAATCGTGCATCGTTGATTACGGGTGCACTTCAATGACTTCAATGGGTGCTTCTCTGGTGCTAAGTAGTACATTCTCTACGCTTTCCACAGTTTTTCATGGCACACACACGTATCTTTTTGTGTTTGTATGAATAGGTTCACTTTCCCCCATTGAACGCGGTTTTCACATACGTCGGCAATAATCATTTCTGTCTATCGAGTGATTTAAATGAATACAATTAATAACGTTCATTTTCTATTCATCGCGGTGAAACTAAAGCGGGCAGATACTGAAATTAATGGGATTAGATACGTATTCTCACTTACAGATATATTATCTTTCCTCTCTAATTGCTGATTTATTGCTTAAGAAATTAATATGAGACTAGGCCACATCGCGGGATATACATTTTCTCCTACAACAACTTTTATGTACTTATTTCTTTTCTGAATTGCAACTGCTAAGCGTGGGGTCTTGGGTTCGGTATACGCACTCGCACTTAGCCGGTTTTTTATAATAGGTAAGAATCGTACCTGGGGCAAAGAAACTCTTTTCTTTCTTTCTTTATGTACATGGGACTTAAAACTTAACTACAAGCAAAATATGGATGTCATATACTATAGGCACGCCTCTGGCTACTACAGAACTGGCTCATACAAGTGATTCATTTTACCAACTCTTCATTTCCTCTTCCACAGTTTCATGGGCGTCTGCGTGCATGAAGGCCAACTACACGCGCTAACGGAGTACATGGAGGGTGGTTCCCTCGAGCAGCTGATCCTCAGCGTCCCACCGGAGCCTCTGCCGCAGCCTCTCAGGGTGTCCCTCGCCGCTGACGTCGCTGAAGGCATGATGTACCTACACTCCCTCGGTGTCTTCCATAGGGATCTTACTACTAAGGTGAGAAAAAAGATTTGGTGTTATTTTTTATTGTTTTATATCATTATTCCTCGATAAACTTATCGGGATGTAAAGTAGCCTATGTGCTATTCCAGGCTATAATCTATCTCTGTGCCAAATTTCATCCAGATCCGTTCAACAGTTCTGGTGTGATTGAGTTACGAACATCCAACCAAACTTTCATATTTGTAATATTATAGTAAGATTCGTACTTCTCTTTTACATTTATTATGAGCACATCCAAAGTGTGGAACTCTCTACTACCAGCATCTGTACACAAGGTGTGGAACTCTCTGTTACCAGCATCTGTAACCAAAGTATGAAACTTTCTACTACCAGCATCTGTACCCGAAGTGTGAAACTTTCTACTACCAGCATCTGTACCCACAGTGTGGCACTCTCTGCTACCAGCATCTGTACCCAAAGTGTGGTACTTTCTACTGTCAGCATCTGTACCCAAAGTGTGGAACTCTCTGTTACCAGCATCTGTATCCAAAGTGTGGAACTTTCTGCTACCAGCATCTGTACCCACAGTGTGGCACTCTCTGCTACCAGCATCTGTACCCAAAGTGTGGAACTTTCTACTACCAGCATCTGTACCCACAGTGTGGCACTCTCCTACTTTACATATACCTGTACCACCTATGCAGCCGTCAGCATTTAAAGCAAGAGCATCTTCTCGGCTCGCTCGTTCTATCGTAGACTTCATCCATCGCTTACAATCAGGTGAGATCGATGCCAAGGGCAAGCTCATCAGGAGAGAAAAATAATTGATTACAATGAAAGTTTAAATATAAGATCTTGATCATGTTGGTAGACTCGGTACGTTAGGCCTGCAGCCTCATTGCGTAAGTGAATTCGGCAAGGCAAAGGTTTAGACCCCATGAAAGAGTATGATAAAATCTCTTTAAATAATGAGGTATTTCCAAAAAAATATTGTACGCTTTCATTGGTGAAGATACTCTTTTTGAAAGAGTAGAATTATTTTTGGCAATACCTAAATCACAATTGATTATTAACATTATAAGAAAGCTGAAACTGCAAGTTAATTTGGTCAGACTACTACAAATCATCTGTCTTACTGTTAGGAAACTTGAACTTACCACAAATTGTTTTCGATTTCCAGAATGTATTATTAAGAAAGTATGGAGAAGGCGACTACATGGCCGTTGTTGCTGACTTCGGCCTCGCGGCTAGAATACCTCATCCTGTGTAAGTAGATTTCTTTTCATAATACGACAATCTCTTTACCATAGACATAGAGACCGATGGACCGCTGGATACGAAACGTCAGGGGCGTACCCAGGATTTGCAACCAGGGGGGGCTTATAACCAGTCCAGAGGTCCGGGGACACAGGGCTTTAGCCCCCTTGAGTGCGCCACTGCGAGACGTTCAGGACCAGTCGATTTGGTGATACTTGAGTGAGGCGCTTGTCGCTTGTCCAGCAGTGGACGCCCTTCGGCTGAAATGATGATGAGACATAGATAATAAATTGAGCAATGGTATTCATCACAAAATGTACCACTTTGTAGAAACAGACTCAACTCTGCGGATAATACCTCTTTTCTGTAGGTCGTAGAGCTGATACTGCAAGCCTATTACGTGACTCAATAACAATTTCATATAAAAAAGTTAATTCATAAAATCAAAAAACCCGACTGACATATTCGCGAGCTGGCTGATCAAAACTAGATGAATCCTCCGACTGCACAGCATGATTTTCGCCATGTTTACGTATTTTCAGTTCGCTTTTCAAGCAGTCGGGTTTTTTGATTTTTTGTATTAACTTTTTTATTTATAAATTTTTTGTTACTTTTTTTTCGACTTAGGTAAATTTAAACATATACGTTTTATATATTTTTGAAAACAACTTTTTAAGCCCTTTATTTTGTTACCCCACACGATGGGCTTGGAAGAAAAAAAATATTTGGGCCCCCACAATATGGCGCCCAGAATCCGCAATTTTCCTATTCTTCAAAGTCAAAAGTCAAAGCACTTTATTTAAAGTAGGCCAGTTACAGGCACTTTTGAATTGTCAAAATAAAATATTACAAAATTATGGTGCTACAGTCCCAGTCACAAGACATAATAACTGTGAAAGTACCGTAGATTTCAATTTTAATATCTTCAATTTTAATGTAGCTAGTGACACTCGCAGGGTTAAGACGAATCGATTGACGTAAGAACCATCAAAATCGGCCAACGCGTTTGGTCTCTAGAACGCCACATAGGAACAAACATACATACATAGACTGATAAACACATTACCCTCCTTCGGCAGTCGGGTAAAAAGACAACTACTGGCCCCACGATCGCTTTATGTCTTTTACACTTCTGTGTCCGTATTCACTTCATACTTAGATAGGAGCAACTCAGTCCACTTCGTAAATGCGTTTTAATATAATAGCAATCATTTACGACACTCCGAAGACCAATACACTTGGCACTCTATAGGGATTGACCAAATTATATCTTGCAGCTTTTGAGGACAAATCAACAGCATTTTCGTGTTCGCAAATCGTAAGCCGGTTTCAAGCTCGAAAATAAAGTCATTAAGGGGTCTTTAATCAGTTACGGTTCTTCAATTTGCCGTCACGGCAACATTTTCCACACATACATGTACACACTCCATTAACACCTAGCGGTATATTTGTGATACCCGTAAATAATTGATTATTATTACGCCGAGGATACTGCCTTACATAATCTTTGAATGAAGCCATTACAATATCAATAGGACGAGGGACAGTTGCTTTAGTTTCTTATATGCTTATGTAAAAGCGGTCATTGGTTGTACTGTAATCTGTGATGGAATGAAGACGGAAACACACTTACGTGTCGTGGCGCATTCTGACGCAGTTGATTGGCTAGAAAACTAGTTCTGTTATGACGTAGGCTGAAACACAGTCGTTTGCTTGTTGGATCCGGCGCCACGCCACGCCACGACACGTAAGTGTGGTTCCGCCTTAATACACAGTAGAGTATCTGGTAGTAAGTTCTTTGGAGGGGAACTCTTACCTATTTCTGTTACACTGCCAGACTAAACCGACAGCTGCAAAATTGCAGTTCGGGTATTGTTTTTGCGTCGTTGACATAACTGCAACTGCATCGAAACATTACGGATTGAAGGCACATTAATTCATTTCAGTCTGTCTCTGGCTTTTGAGATGAACACAGTTACTGTTAGATTCCTTCATGTTTGTAGACATTACGAAAGAAAAATGCATCATATCACACTTAGGTGAATACCGTCTGAGCCCAACAAACCGAACCAATTAGTGGGGATTCCGAGTGATACTGTCCCAAGATTATACCAATTATTGGTATTACCTCCCTTTCGGAGGGGCTTATACCCGATCAGCTGTTTTTATTGACTGATCCCGTGGTCCAGAGTCACTACAAAAAATCTCTAGACTAACTGCTGAACTTTGGAAATACATTATTGGGATTCCCTTACAGTATTTTAGTAGCATCCTGACGTCTGGCTTTGTATCCTGGTTGAAAACAACAGTTTCGGTCCCATTTATACAAGTTTTTATATAACTTGCAATGTATGTATGTATGTAAGTGTGTTCGGATCAAATCTTGCAACTGAATTTTAAAGCAGTTTTCCTCCACCGATTAAGATGTAATTTTGCATACACGTTTAATTTGGGTGACAATGCATGGCTAAGTGACGTCATTCTAAATCCAATATGGTGGACGGCCCAAGATGGCCGACTAATTATTTTTTGTTCACTGCCATGATATGGTTATCAAATGAAGGGGTTTGCTGAGAAGAATACGAAAAAAAGGTTTTTTTTTAATAGACTTTACCCCACAGTAGGCATTTCTCCTGTTATACACAAACAGCCAGAGCCGACTTTTTATACTTATTATACTATCAGACTATTTGCAGGTCATACAAATATTTGTTCCGTGCGAAAATCGAACGCGCGACACGCAGCGCAGCAGCCGATCGCTCAACCACTGCACAACCGCCGTTTCATTAACATGGAACTATAATTGTGTGTACTGTAAACGTAACGTAATCTCTCTTTTTACCCGACTGCCGAAGGAGGGTAATGTGTTTTACAAGCTTTTATTTAACTTGAAATGTATGTATGTATGTAAGTGTGTTCGGATCAAATCCTACAACTGAATTTAAAATCAGTTATCCTCCACCGATTAAGATGAAATTTTGCATACACGTTTAGTTTGGATGTCAATGCATGGTTCGCTAAGTGACGTCATTCTAAATCCAATTTATGGTGGACGGCTCAGGATGGCAGATTAGTTATTTTTTGTGCACTGCCATGATATGGGTATCAAATGAAAGGGCTGAGAAGAATACGTAAAAAGCTTGTTTTAAAAAATACGAAATACGAATGTTTAATGAATAATTTTATTATTCCCTCTTTAGCTAGATAGGTATTGTCTTCTAAACTGTAATCGTGAAAATCTAATAAGTCTGATGACGTTTTTCATTTTACATGCCGCGATAACTTTGTACGTAAGAAATTGAAAAATCAAATTCATAATCCTTATTAATTACTATGTTACCCATTACTCGTTGTTACACTATAACAACGAGTATCATTCGCAAGCATCAATTTTAATTATTTTTAAGTATTTTTATAGCTGTCAAAATGGGCCTTTTATTTTTTGACAACTTTAGTTACCCATTGTTTGTTTAAAAGTTCGTAAAAAAGAACTGATCCGATCAAAAAAAAGCCCGCTCAATAGGATAATATTGGTCCCGAATAATATACGTTTTGGCGCGAACAAAGCCGCGGGCAAATGCTAGTTGTATTATAAAATGCTATTGAAGTATCTCCGTTAAGCATCTTAGTGAAGATTGTAGACACGCGATTTTTTTCTCAGATAAAGTCAGTTACTCGTTCCAATCGAGGAAGGCGATAGGTTCGTGTGTAATTGTGCCTTGTCGTACGTATCGCTGTGTGCGTGTGATTGCGTACACGCACGTCTCGTAATGCTGCGGGCACGCACGTTTACGAATATGATAGTCATTTTTCTAAAAGTTATGTACTGTGTACTGAAATGTTTTTGTAATAAATATTGTAAAACATTCATATGAAGAGCAAGTATGGAATTTCATCTCCACTTTTCGAATGGGCAACTAGAATCGATTGTAGGTTTTCAAAGTGCGTTTAATGGTCTTTTTGAAATCTTACACTAGTCTTGTCAAGCGATATTGTGTGACCTAGTCACTGAATTGTGGAGATCACAGAGGTTGTCGCTCCATGTACAATATTAGTATCCCAGCAGACCGAAGCATACCCCAAAGCTGGACAAATGCAGATAGAATGTATGAACTCCGCCTTAGATTCCAAGTGGCAATACACAAAACAAAATTAGAATACTTAAAACGAAACGACTTTGATATACGGCTGAATATTACGTAAATAAGTCCAATTACCACATCTTATAGACAAAATAAGTGGCAAAAATACAATATATTTTACAATTAAGTTGTCACGTGCTGTCTTGTGCGGGCTTCGGTATTGCTCACGCTACTTCGCGTGCAAAGACAGGTATATAGATAGTCACACCGTACATTAATTACTTCATTACTCACTGGGAATAAAATTTTAGGTACATTTTACCATGAAAATTGCGAAGTAATGGCCTCAATGACATGTGTCCCCCTTGACACGTTTGGAAATTACTTACAATTAATTGTTATGGTTTTTTTTTAACTAATTAAAATAAGTTGCAGTTACGTGTCTCATTTTTTTGTCTTGTTATCGTGTTGTATAAAATTATTACAAATCATTCGTTTGCAAATACTTTTTATAGAGTCCTAATTCATTTGGCTTACCAGAAAATAAATTAGAGTTTTGTCTTCAGCGTAATATTATTGACTTGCCCAGGTTTAATTTATACTCTTACCTGTTTATGCCGAATTTAGTATGATTCATGGCTAAACGAAATCCATTTGCTCAACACTCCCTTTTGCGTACTACACCCCTTGCTAAGTGAAAAAGGTCATTAAGGGTATACTAGTCGACGGCACGAACTATTTTGTGCGCGGGGTTAAAATGCATTTTATATTTTAGACTAGAGTCAAGAGCAAACCCATCACAAATAAAAAAAAAAAAAAAAAAAAAATATCAACCGACAACACGTGCAGAGATAGATGCTGTGATGAACAGTAGGAAGCTAGTTCGCGTACGAATACACACTTTTGCAAATTTGTAGCGAAATGGATAATGATTTAGGACGAAACCGAGCGCGCGAAATTTTATAAAAATACCTTTGGCAGTCTAGATATCATGAAAAAACGACTAAATCTATCTGTTAAAAATAAAATTATTTGCATTGTTGAACTACTAATCTATCCCAGTATGGAGGCCGTTTTGCAATTTTCCGTCTTCTTATGGTATTTATTCGCGCCCAAAAATGCGTTAAAATTAGTGTCGAAATGTGGAACTTTAGAAGCTCGTAACTTTCAAATATTTTATTTTTTTACTTTTTTGCTTCCATACAGGGCTAGATAATGATGAGACAAATTGATATCACTTTTTATTTTGAACTTACATCGTCAAACAGTGGAATAATCCCTAG
The DNA here is from genome assembly GCA_948252205.1 of Orthosia incerta. Classification (NCBI taxonomy): domain Eukaryota; kingdom Metazoa; phylum Arthropoda; class Insecta; order Lepidoptera; family Noctuidae; genus Orthosia; species Orthosia incerta. The sequence continues at coordinate 27,573,672 of OX411746.1, forward strand.
ACTACGTTTGTATGGAAGAATTTTCGACTAGTGTAACCTTAAGTGTTGAGACTTTAGTGTATTTTTTATTATCTGTGGTTCAGGGAAAACCAAATTATTGCAGTCCGTTTACAATTAGATCACTGTGATTTTGATATTGGTGTAAAATCAGAGGTAACATAACTGGACGGACTGTAAAGCAATCAGAGCGTCTTTTCTATCGCTGGTCACTTCCAAAGAAAAATGGATCTTATTCTAAAAACATAGAGTTTACAATCAGGTGTAGGAGCGTCTTTTCATCGCTAGTCACTTGCAAAGAAAAATGCATCGTATTGCTAAGAAAATAGAGTTTAAAATGAGGTGTATTGTTTCCAGGAACGGCTACAGGCTGCCGAGCGTGGGGTCTCCGTGGTGGATGTCCCCCGAGTGCCTGCGCGGGCGGTGGTACGACCATCGCTCCGACATATTCTCTTACGGGATCATACTGTGCCAACTTATCGCCAGGGTAAGTTCAACTTTCGGTTGGCAGTTGTTTTTTTTCACGTACACTTTTTAGCTGATAGAATGAAGTGTTAAAAACTATGAAGCCCCAATAACACACGTTACTCCTTAGCCTGCTTAGCTAGATATTAAAACAACTGTTTCGAAGTTCTGTACTGCTTCCTAATGATACCTTCTATAATACTACTTAGTCCAGTACGACTAATGGCTTCACCAGATTACTAATACTGTTAGCCTGCATAATTCCACTGCTGGGCAAAGGATCCAGGACAAATGAGGTCCACGTGCTGGTCGTTTTATTTGTCCTGCAATATTCTACAGGGTCTGCTACGGTCTTCTGCTGTGTCAGGGTTCCACATAGAAGTTATACTGGCATACAGCACATTGGGCATGCGGTAGATGTGGCGGGACCACGATACTTTTCGGGTTTTTGAGCAACATCAGTGATCTGTGTTTTGGATACCAGTGTGCAGTGTGAACTTCTTATACCTAACAAGCTTTTTGTTTTTAGGTGGACGCCGACCCGGACGTGCTGCCTCGCACGGACAACTTCGGCCTCAACTACATGGCGTTTGTGGAGCTCTGCGACGAGGACACCGTGCCTGACTTCCTCAGACTTACCTTCAACTGCTGCATCGTGAGTAATATTACAAATCGCTTGCATGAAAAAGAACTGAATTTCATTGTACTTTGAGCCCAAACATGGTCCTTCGAGCCGGATATATATCATGTACCATCATTACTTATAATTTTTGAGGATTTGAAATCGCCTACCTGAAGCTCTTCAGATAAAAAAAAAACTGGTATACTGTTTTAACTTCTGAAATTTTTTCATTACAGTATGAGCCAAAAGCGCGTCCGCTATTCCCGGAAATAGTGAACAAGCTGGCCGAAGTGAAGGAGAGCCTAGACGACACGTGGGGCTCGCTCAGCACCAACAACTATGACAGGTGTGTATGACAGACAGGAATCCTGTTATACAACACGGTCGAAATAACTGAGCACTTGGGGTTGTCAATGACACTCTGATTTTCAACTTTCGCTATTGCGGGAGTTGGGCCGCTTGACACGTCTTGATATGCACAGATTTCTTGTCCGTGTAGTACGACTTGTTAGAAAGCATCAGATGTATCTTTTTAGCCAGTTTGTACTATTAAGCCTTGACGTCACTGTCTAGGGCTTGTTAATTAGGTACCAACAACTATGAGAAAGCCTTTGACAAAGAGATGGTGCTACGACAATTGAATTACTACTTACTTATTTACTATTTTATTTGATACGAGTTTGAGACTTGATGGTGTGACAACCCTTTGTTTCGGAAAACATGCAAAGCTTGGTTCTGGTTTGCCGTTCGAAATATGAAACCATTGTATGTTGTTCACAGCGAGGACGCGGACTCGTCGGGCCCGCGCTCGTGCCCCGGCCTCTACGCCTGGCGCCGCCCGCAGCGCTTCCGCTCCGAGGGCGAGCCGCGCCACGACGACCAGCGTACGTACCCAACTACCTATGTATTCTTTGTCTCAGTTTTTATAACTTTTCTTGTCTGATTTTGTTTAAAACAGTGTGATCTAATAGTGTGTTTTTTCTTTATACAGTCCAGCACCGTCGCTCGCTGTCGGAGCTGGAGTGGGGTGCGGCGGGCTGGGGGGGCGCCGGCAGGGGGGCGTCGCACCGCTCCGCCTGGGCGCTGGGTGCCGCGCCCCCCGCGCCGCCCGCGCCCCCGCGCCTGCAGCGCCTGCACCGCCTGGCACACATCATGCTGCTGCGTGACCACCACGCCGCGCCCACACCCGCACGCCGCGCGCTCGACACCTTCCGCGGCGTCAAGAAGATCCTCGAGCCGCACCCGGGCTCGGCCTCGTGCGCGTCGCTAGCGTCCCCGCCGCGCGCACAGTCCCGCGCGCTCGACCTGGGGGACGACGCGCGCGCCGCCTCGCTGCCGTCCTCCCCGGCGCTGTCCCGGCGCGGCTCGCTGGAGGCGCGGCCGGCCCGCACGCCGTCCGGCGCCGAGCTGCGGCGGCGCGGCTCGTGCGAGTCGGGCATCTTCTCCGTGGCCAACGAGGAGCTGTGCCCGCAGCGCGGCGCCGCCGGCCGGCCGCGTGCCGCCGTGTGTCCCTGCTCGCTGGTGGGCTGCCACCGCTGCTGGTGGTGGCGCCGCGACGCCGACGAGCGCGACACGGACGTGGAGGACGCGGGCGCCGCACCGGCCGGGGAGGCTCGCGCGCGGCTGTGCCCGGACTGCCTCGTGCAATACGACCGCGCACTGGACGCCCGCACGCCTCGCCCGCGCGCGCCTCTCGACGACTCTGCCTTGTCTGCCGCGACAGCAGGCTCGCTGCGTAGTTTGGACGACGCGGACGAAACGATCCGCGCGGAGGACGCGCGACGCGGGGCGGACGCGTCGCCCTTCCTGTGCGGCCGGCCCGACGCGGACGAGGACGCGGCAGGCTCGGCCGAGCGCCTGTGCGAGTACCACATCCTGTGGCGCTGCTGCTGCGTGCGCGGCGCGGCGGACCCGGCGCAGGGCACGCGGGGCCGCGCGGCCGCGGTGCGCACGTCCAGCGTGTACACGGACAGCTCGGAGGACGTGGCGTCGCTGGCGGGCTCGGACAGCCTGTACTGCGACGAGCGCGTGCCGCGCCACGTGCGCTCGGCGCAGATCAGTAAGATCGTGGAGTACTTCGAGCGCAAGGGCGCCGACTTCACGTGCTCGGGCGCGCGGGGCCACTCGCGCTACCGGCTGGCGGCCCGCAAGTGTCCGCAGCAGCGCCTGATGGTGTGCGAGGGCGCCGTGCGCTCCAAGCTGCCGCTGTTCGACAAGAAGTCATAGCGCTAGGCGGGCGGCGCCTGCCGGGGCCGCCGACAGTGACCGCGCAAGCAGGCCGCACCTGCCGGGGCCGCCGACAGTGACCGCGGAGGCAGGCCGCACCTGCCGGGGCCGCCGACAGTGACCGCGCAGGCAGGCCGCACCGACGTGTTGACTGTACTACAGACTTGTGACTTCCATAGTGTATACAGAAGAGAATATTTTTGTCGCAGAGCGTGCCGAACGATGTTAAAAATATTTGATCACAATTATATAAAATCAGTATTTTCCAAGGCTAGTGCCAATGCTGTCCCCAGAGCCTGTGGGTGGGTGTGGGCGTGGGCGTGGGGACGGAGCCTATGTTTCAGACGCGCCGTGCTGTACTCGCGGCGAGTCGACGACGCAATTCATTTGTTTGACTGATCGTAACTTCGTACTTTATTTATATTTATAATGAAGGCGGAAATTGAGATTACAAAGGTTGTAGAGGAGATTAGTCGAAATTATCGGTGATATAGTCAATGTGTGGTTGAATAGTCCTTTATAACGTGGCCTATCCGTATATTATGAAGGCCTTTTTAGTCGTTTTTAGTCTAAATATTATAGACGGCATCGCGTTCTGAACTTTGGTTTCGCTAACACATCAGAAGCAGTGTTGCAACCTGTAATTAATAATTAATTTTAGATTATGTTTCAATAACTTTATAATTTATTTTTATTTTTCCAGTATTAAATATTACTTGCCAGTTTACAGCTACTCTAAGTATGTACATAATTAAAATTTAAATTTAAGTTGTCATAATAAAACTGTTAAACGTTGGCTACGGTAGTACTGAACTTAATATTTTACTTTAGCAGTGAAACACTGATATTGAGTTTAGGACCTAATTTATAATTTAACTTTACAAAGATTCAATTGCGTTATATTTCGTTAAATTTCGACAAAGTCATATAATTATTTAAAATTATTATTAACTTTTGAAAGAACATTTTTTTTATTTATCTTTACCTTACATCATAAATTATATGTATACTCATAATATACGGGCAAAATACGTCCTAAAATTATATAAAGAATACAAATAAAACTTATTGGCGCGTTGCTAGTCTTTTAAAGCGCGCCATGTTGGTCGAAATCCGTCTTATTAATTAATAGTAAAGGATGGAGTAAACTACTTATGCGATAATAATATAATATTCAATATTATTGCGAACGAACGTACCTATTTTCAAAGTGCGTGCATTTTGAACGAAACTCTAAAGTTACGAATAAGATACCTTATGGTAACAATATTTAGAAATTAAAATAAATGACAGCGTTTGCAAGTACGCATGTAAGTGTACGCACATTCAGAATTTTAGACAATTCATAGATCAATTTCATGAGAACATGATAAGTTCCAGTATGAATCAATCCGTTGCCTTATGATTAAAATCATTTTGAAATAAAGAACGAAAAGGTATATATTTATGACCCGCACAGGAGACACGAGAAATCAGCTTAAAATTAAACAAAATTAAAAATAAAAACCCCGTGCGAGACCAAAAAGGCTCCTATCTCAGCATGTGCAGCGATATTCAAAAAAGAACCTAGTGGAGATACAAGAATGATCGACTATAGATAATGATATTTTCTCGACTTTAATCTATGAACCACCGTTCATTCCACCTTCCAGTTTCCTCTAAACAAAATATAATGTACAAATATGTGTCAAAAATCAGACCGAACTATAGAAAATGTTATGTGTTGCCCGTTGTTTACTTTCTACTAAAATGGTAGGAATATTCGCACAACAGCGAATTCAAATGGTAGGAATTTGGTACGACGATTAAAAGTTTTTTGGCGGGATTTTCCAAAAAATACGTCATGTCGAGATTGTCTATGATTAATTATCAGCTGATATTAAGTTATTTAGTTAAAATAACGGGCAACACTAAAAACGTTATAGCAATATCATATTTTTGTAAATACAGTATTAACATGGTGTATTTAAATAAATATCATCGTCATCATATAGTATATTTTACTTTAAAATCATGATTATATTGTTAAATTCAGGGTATACATGGTGTAAATATTTAGTGTTGATAAAATTGTGAAACACTTGATCCGCAAATGCGGTTTAGATGTCAGTGCCAAAAAAATATATTATTATTTCAATAAATAAATTATAAATCCACATGCCTGATTCACTGTGTCATTTCGTTCAGAACAATATATATATGAAAATACAGGGTAACTTGACTCATACTCCTGGTATTCTGGTATTGTACTAGAAAATATCACCAAACCTTATTCCGATCTAAGCACTAAAGTCTATTATGTACACTTATTAATCGTTTCTAACCAAGAACACACTCTCAATTATTCAAAAACTCACTGAACGAGAAGACATTGTCAGTCAAGGCAAACTCAACCGTCGGGATGTCGAATTAGTGTTGAAACTACTTTATTTTTAAATGAAAGAGCAATTATGTGTCCGTCCATAATTAGGCGAAGAAATGCTTTGTATCCACGGTAGCTGTACCATCATGCAATACACACAGTTTTAAACTCCATTTCAATAGGCTGAAGGATAAAATTCGTGTGAAATTGTCAGATGGAACGAATTCTCATGTTGTTAACATGCCTATTAGATTTTAATGCATTTCGTCGTCGATACTTCGCCCGTTGGTCCCTATCATGTATCGGTTATAGTTAAAAGTACCAAGATGTACGCTTTCTTATACCTGTTAGAGAGAAATGGGCTCTAATTGGACACTAAGACTGATAGTGGAACTACTTAGCAGCTTTTTGCAGCGAAACTGTCCGAGACAGTGTACTCTAAGGGCGGTTCTGCACTGCATCCGATCCGAATCCGAGAATAGGGAGGGTTACGCACTGGATCCGAACTCCGTCCGTCCGAATTCAGTACTTTTTCAATTCGGATGGAACTCGGGATCTCTAATACGGATAAGGATCGGATGCAGTGCGTAAACGCTCTAAGACATAAGACAGCAGTTATTATTAAAACTTACGACGATAGATGGCGCCACCACCACTACGTTTGGTGATTTGAAAGAAATCAGATAAAAAAACCTTTCTCGTAACACTGTCTTATGTCTTACTAGTACTAGCTTTCAATGTAGGATTTATTACAGCTATTTGTAGATCTATATATTCAAATCATTTGTAAATATATACATTTGTTTTCCTAGCCGATTCTATTAGGTAATCCCATTTCACTGTAATAAACAAATACTTGTTACATAATTCGTGATTAAATGAAACAAAACCGATTGAATGATGCCTAGTTAATCTATCTGTACTTGTATTCAGCCAAAAACGAAATGTTATGGCATTAATATAGAACAAATTGTACCTAACTATTAATGTAAGGAAATAACGCATTTTTGGCGTTCTTTCAATTCAATTTAAATCATTGTGATGTGAATAAAGTAAGTAAATATTGAACGTTTGTGAAAACAACTTTTTGTTAATCTTATCCGCGATCTCGAGCGATTAATCTAAATGATGGCCCATTCCTTGGTTCTGATATGACGGCAGATTATAATGTTCTTTTTTCCTTATTTTCCAAATAATCTAGAGCATAAACAATCATTTAAATTCTACAGGACATCACCTTGAGTTCGCGAATAAGATTAAAAAATTATACATGTCTGGTGATTTAACAGTTGTACGATTATGCCTTCGTTTAAACCATTGAGTGAATATGACTTAATAAATGATAATTAACTATTTGAACAATATAATGTAAAATATTCAAATCTTCTAATTTTCTGATCAAACGTCTATGAAAATGTAAAATTGATTCAATGAAAAACTCATTTGTGCAATTGAAAACTATGGATATTATTTTAATTGGCAACCTTTGTTACCTGAATAATTCTTTCGCGCCATTTATTATTTCAGTTTGAAATATGTCAATGTCGTTATGGCGCGAATGAATTGTAAGATGGAGAACTGTTATTGATCAATAAAAAAATTTAGTTGACGAAGCTAGGTTAGACAAGCAAATTAAAAAAAAACAGCAAGGTAAATTCTAAATTGTAAAGGCAGCTTCACGCAATCACTTTACTTTCATAATTTTAATAAATATGCGAATAAAAACTATACCTAAAAGTTTTGTCACCTTAGGTGTAACTTTTTCTCAACATATAAATAAAAGATAATGTTTCAGCACTAATTCGGATCAGTGTTGCCCGTAGTTATTTTTTGTACCTAATGACATTAAAAATAAAATTGTTTTTTTTTTACGTAAAATGGGACAAAGTTACACCGCAATAAGCATATCAGTTACAGAGTGTAGGTAATGGTTAGTTATTTTTATATATTTAGGTTCTAACAGGAATGCTACGCGACCGATTATAGATTATTACTGGCTGTTATCCAATATTCTAGTTTATTTAAGTGCCGTTGGGACAATAGACAGATTTATATTCTCCCTCTTGTTAAATTTACAATGTTTTATGTAAGCTTCCCCGTTTTATCGCAACATTGTTTTATTTAAAGTATTATTATGTTTCTATTGAAATGAAAATACAATCGTCCTTTCAAAGCCCAAAATAATTCTTCAGTTAACCCACTTACAAGTTAAAGACCTTTAATAAATATAAAAAAAGGTTATTCTCCCAAATATATCCGTCACATATAAAAATAATTTATTATGGTAATAATGTTACAGTACACAACAAGTCCTTTCATATATTTATGACTAAAACACGGTTCTAAATACAAATGATAATAATACAATATCCTTCTGTTGCTATATTATCTTTTTACACAGACACGACTAGCGATAAGCAGTCAATTCTTATCGCATTTCGGTTTAAAAACCTCCTTTAAATTCATAATGAAGTCATTGATGATAACTTATGCCTTAAATAAGGGCACTTCTAAAAATAATGTCGAAGTAACTTGCAAACAAAGACATGTTGTTCTAAGTACCTGACAAAAAATAAATTTATTCAAGTTCACTTTGTTAACAGAAGTATAATATTCAATTCCTAGCATCACGCTTGAATGTCGCTAAACAAAACACCCCAAGTGTTGGTATGTGATTTGAAATGATGAACTCATTGATGCTTGCAACCCCCAATAAGATAGAAAATTAGTTGCCTACATAACTAGTAAACGCTTTTTCTTTTAATAAGTTCGCGCTTGACTACTATCTCACCTGATGGTAAGCGATGATGTGGTGTAGATTGTTAGGATAAACTAATTATTGAGTTTTCCTGTTTATAATTAGATTTATTATCGCAGTATCGCCTCATTGACAATAATTGCATCACCTACCCTATGTTATCTTTGAGTTATACGTTAGCATAATTTCCAACTACCCACAAAATAAATATAATCGGTCGTGTACGCCTCATGTTAAGTGTATAAGTTTGTGTAAATAGCTCCTAACGTTCCTTGTTTTTAAGGCACTAACGGTTTAATGTAGAACATTTTCTTATACGGTTGTGTCATTTACAAGCCCAGACTTATTATAGTTAAGCCGAATAGGCAGTTACTGAACGAGAATTTGTAAAATGAAGATCGTATTAAATATATTTTGTTTCAAAATGTTGTTTTTTTTGTGTCCGAATGAATTGTTGATTTTAAGAAGCCAGTCCTAAGACTGTTAGAGCTTATCAAATAAAACATTATATGACTTTGTCTTTGTCTTTATGGCTAAATCTAGATTAAGCTCATATAGAAGCGCAACTGTTACTTGTCTTTTCCCATGAACAAATACATCTCACTATCATCATCTATACAGTGCGAGTTTTCTAAGTGGGTGTGGATGGCTAAATCAGTAACAATGAGGAATAGCGAAAAACACTCAAAGGAGACGAAATCGTTATATCTGCAATCATTGGCTTTTTGAACAATGAATATTCCTAGCCAGGAATCGAAACCAAAAAAAAACAAGCTTTTTAGCTTACCGTGTGTATTGTCATCCATACCAAAACTTCCAATACACTTTTAGTTTGGATGACAATGCATGGTAAGCTAAGTGACGTCATTCTAAATCCAATATGACGGACGGCCCGAATGAAGGACTAGTTATTTTTTGTGCACTGTCCTGATATGGGTATTAAATGAAAGGGTTTGCTGAAAAAAAGCTTGTTTAAAAAAACTTTTTTGTTTTCTTGGCCCACTAAGAATTTCTTCTGTATCGTGAGTGGCATTTACAAACATCACATACACAGACAACCAGTCCGGAAGCAGTAGCCGATCGCTCAACTACTTTGACAAATGAATGTGTCGTCTTGGGCATAGATTTAGTTTTTTTTTGCTATGGTCTTGGGAACAAAATAAATAAATTGTAGTTCTGAAAACTAAAAAACACGCTTTAATGGTAAATCGAACTAAAAAGTCGCTAATCCTGAAGATCTTGGTAAGGCTAATGGGACAAACTATTAAAACGCGCACGGTAGAATCAACATTCGTTACTTGTAAATTTAATTTTTGTTTAACGTTCAAAAGTGCCGCTTATTTGCCTAGTTGAATAAATATTTATGACTATGGCTTTGACTTTGACTAAATTATTGCATTGTCATCGGTCCTTGATAAGTGTGCAAATCACGATGGGTGAAAATCACGTTCAAAGATTCCGTTACATTGATACATAGATACATACCAAGCTAATAAAAGCGGAGCGGAGCATAGTTTTGTAGGTAAGGCTCAATCATAAGGGATTCATCGAAACAATGTGACATCATGACTCCTCAATTTAATTTTACTAATTGGTGTAAATAAATGTAATATGAATATAAACGTATTAAATTTAAATATAACAGTATTCATACACATCGTACATAAACTGTTATTGTGTTAAATATGAAATTAACAATAAAATAACTGCGATCGAAAAAATTAAGTCTGACATAAATGAGTAGAACTAAATAAGGGCTGCTAGTTGAGAGCCTTATTGGTAAGCTTCCTTCTTTCGGTCTGCCAAGTGGTCTGTGTGACTGGATTGCTGACTTCCTGAGGGAGAGGTCCATCCGAGTGGTTATCGATGGCTACTCGTCCGGTCAGTTAGGTATTAACGCCGGAGTCCATCAGGGGTCGTTGCTCTCGGCTACACATTTTTTGCTGCACATTAATGACCTGCTAAAACCCGGCACCTTTGAGTACGCAGACGACAGCACGGTTGCTGAAAGATACGTGTCCGGCGCACGGGCTACTGGGACTGAGATCCGGTCTCTCCGGGAGGCCATGGTTGAGCGCTTGAACCTGTCTTTGGAGGCAGTCTCCGAATGGGGCGATGCCAATCTAGTCAGTTTCAATGCAGCTAAGACCCAGGCGTGTCTTTTTTCCGCAAAAAAGAGCCTATTCCAACCGGCTCCATATTTCCGTGGTGTAACCGTGCCGATAACGGACCATCTCGACCTTCTTGGTGTTACGTTAACAACGACCCTCTTGGTCCATTCATTGAGGCAAAGGCTCAGTTGGCTGCATAAAAGTTGGGGATCCTTGCAAAGGTGAGACGGTACTTCACGCCTGAACAGCTGCTCAAAATGTATAAAGCGCAAGTTCGGACATGCATGGAGTACTGCTCTCACCGAGTCTCACCTTAGGGACGAATCTACCAAATATCAACTTGATGCATTTGAGTCGATTGATAAACGGGCCAAGAGGCTTATCGGCAACGATGCACTGGTCGCTTCAAAGCTCTGAACCGCGAGTCGCGAGTGCAAAATGTATGAAGAAGTCGGCAAGTGTTTTTTTTATTTTAGCTAATAATTTATAAATGTATTGATTTAGGTAAAAAATAATTAGCTGCACCTGTAAAGGACTATATATACCGCAATTTCTTATAATTTTGAAGATAAAAATATATGCTTTAAATTTACCTAAACCGGTACCTATTCGGACCCTACTTTTTTCATATTTTTGCGATTATTGTGATGGGAAAAACGTATTTTTGCGAAAATTTTTTATGATGTCATAAAATTTTTCTGATGCCAATCTGGAGCTGAATATATTATCTTTAAATTAAGACCATGATATCATCACATCTTTGATTGCTTATACAGTAAAATGGTACCTGAAAAGCACTGTTATTTTTAGAAAAATGTAATAGCGTCCTTGTAATTTTTGGTGCCGTAAAGCAGTTCCATTTTCGATCAACTTTCGATCACTCAGGATAGGCAGGATACGACAATATTTTTATGAAACGATAAAGTGACAACCCCTCAAATGTCAGTTTAGTCTACGAAATTAAAAATCTTATGTACATAATTGCTTAAGTCCTAAAACAAATAAATACACCTGTGTTTTACTGTAAATGTTTATTCACGAAGAATACAAAACTGTTAGGTAGATTTAATTGTCATATTAAATGGATAAGAACTCAACACCTTTTTGGTCTACAGTTACACGGTGGTTCTGGGGGTGGTGGGGGTGGTGGAGGTGGTGGAGGTTGGGCGGGCCATCTCTGAAAAAAATATATTTTCATTTATGTGTAAAGTATGAGTCAGACCTGAAGGATTCAATTCTGCTACGGTTGGATCAATCTACTGAGCTGCAAATAAAAAATAACAATAGCTGTTCGGATATTTGAAGAAAAAAATATTTGTGACAAGATATAAATAAAATATAAGCAAAAACCAAAAATAATCCCCGTGCGAGACCAAAAATCAGCACATCACATCACATCATCAGCCTATGAATGTTCCCACTGCTGGGACACAGGCCTCCTCTCTGTGAGAGGGAATGGGCCGTAATCCACCACGCGGGCCCAGTGCGCGTTGGTAGATGTCACATGTCTTCGAATTTTTGGTTCTAGGACATGCCGGTTTCCTCACGATGTTTTCCTTCACCGTTTTGAGAGCAGTGGTGATGAAAGAATTGACACAAAGTAAAGCGCCTACCTGGGTTCGAACCCACGACCTACAACTTGTAAGTCGCGGCCGATATCACTGGGCCACCACTGCTCAAAATCAGCATGTGCAGCGATATTTATAAGAAAATAACGCTGCGCTGGTATTCTAATAAAGCCCTCTGTTATTTAAGTATGTATGTAAATTAATGTTGAATGCACGCAAGTATCTATAGAACAGCTGATTTTATTATCTTTCTAGTTTGGGTCCATAATTGTTCTTACAACCGCCCGTATATATGAGTTCACAAATTAAACGACCTTGAACGTTGTAGCAAAAACCGTGGTTCTCAATAAATCAAGATGGGCGGTTTTCGACCACACGTCTGTAGCTGAAAACCGCCGAAATTATTGTCTAATGGAGGCTACCGCGTTTGAATTTTCCGCTAGGGGTGCCGGTAGACTGAGGTCTTGAAAATGTTAAATTCCATAGTTGGGCCATACATAGCATTCATAGCATTGGAATTTGTTTATCTTTTTTTATTTTATTTTTATTATTGTGAATATTTTTCCTATATGGCAGATTATGATAGGTACGGGATTTATCAACCACTGCTTAAATAGAGTTTTCGGAAAATGTTATTCTTCTTTTTTTCAAATAAAAGGGGCTTCCGCAAAATCTCGATTTTATATTTAATCGCACGTTTGCGAATAATTTTAATTTGCTTCTGTGCGCGTTTTAACAACGTTTAAGGTCCGTTTATATCTACAGACATTGAGCGTGTCAGACACGTGCCAGGGCAGACACCGACAGACACCGTTTATTTACATCTAAGCGTGCCGTGTCAGACATCGACAGACACCGTTTTCAGCGTCGGGGCCGCTCTATAAGCAGTTTATGAACAGCTTTCACAATGTTCAGACTCTTCTCTGTGGAAGATTTATTCATAATTGCGTTGTTGTTGCGCGATGCCGACTGGTAAAGGAAACAAAAGACGTCTGCCCGGTTCCGATGCTATGTTCACACCCACACTGCCCGGTAGGTAGCTAAAGAGTGACACGTACAGACATGAACCGTACAGACAAAATATTCTTTCCGCGAATACTGGCCGCGCACGGCCCGTGTCTGTTGGTGTCTGCGCGGCCGTGTAACGATAGATATAAATACGTTAATAGATACTGTCTCAGATCAAATATTTTTTTATTTGATCTGAGGATACTGTATAAAAGAATATTATTTTGTCTGCCTCGGCACGTGTCTGGCACGCTCAGTGTCTGTAGATATAAACGGACCTTAACAGCTATATTTATGGACCTAAGTCGACAGTGACGCCAACTGGTGAGCAATAAAAAGTTAGCCCCCATCACAATCATAGGCTTTGAAAGTTACCTGTATTCTGGGATCGATGCAGATCTCAGAATTCTGATTTCCCTTCTTTGACTTAGAAATGAGGTGTCCAAGTCCGACTTGGCTAAGAATTGCATGTAAGGTGCCTCTGTCCGCAGTCTTGAATATCAGTGCCATGATAGCAATAAGGAAGCCGACGGTTCCACAAGCTATCTGGGCGAGACTGAAACCCGATGGCGGCGGGTTGCTAAAGTCGCTGTCGGACATTTGGGCCTCCGCCACTAGGCGGCGCGCTTCCGCCGCAGCCTTCTTCGCTTTTTCTCGCCTTCGTCGGTCTCGCTCTTCACTACTGGAAAGATTCATACTCATCATATTGTCGGATGATATGGTAAACAACTACATAGAAAGTCGGTTTTCACTGTAACGTTATTTACAACATTACGGTGCTAATTTGCCATAGATGCTTATGATGTTTTACACTTAAAATTACATATTCTTAAAAAAGCGAGCGCACCTTAGTACATTACATACCACTTCTAGTTGCGCGCGCTCTGTGTAAACATAGGTTCTGGCTGTGTTAATTTTTTTCGATTCACTTTTAGAATATTTTTGTAGGTATATCGTAATTTATTTTTGCCAAAACTGAGAAATTGGGAAATGATTGATATAAATATACATTTTTGATTTACGTAATCATTTCTCATGTAAGTGAAATAATTTCTTGTGGGAAATAAAGACATCTCAAACCTCATGTTTTAGAGCGTACAAAACTTTTTAACAAAAAATTCATACCGAATTTCAAAACAATACACTACAAAGCAGAATAAACAATTTTTCTTTCTTTTCTTTTCTTTCTTTTCTAAAGCGAAAAATTGCTTCTGTCTTTGGTACCAATTTTTTTCCGTTTTTCGACACCGACTGCCGAAAAGAAAGTTATTTTTCGCTTTGTGCTGTATTTTTTTTTTTTTTTTGTTAACATCGCATAAATTCGGGATTTCTAACGAACAAAAAAAAATCTTACGAACGAATTTCGATATTGAGCTCCAATATCGGAAATGAATATCTGAATTAAAAATCTTCCGAAATTACATGCCCTAGCTCCCCTCACAAACAATGTGAAAGAAAATCGACTCCGATGGTATAATGACCACATCCAAAGACGGCCAGATGACCATTATTGACAAACTTGCACTGAACTTGCCAATGACGAAACGCGGACGTGGAAGACCACCTGTCACTTGGTTGACGACGGTTGAAAAAGACCTGAAAGAAGCACTATTGGAATCCAGCTCAGCTCTAGACCTTGGGCGTGCACAATGGAGAAATAGGATAAGGAGAGCCGACCCCCAATTAAATAGAATAAGTTCGTGACAGAAAAAGAAGATAGATAGAAAAAAGACATAGTACATATTAAAGAGCTGCGGTTTCCCGCAGCCTAGCCTAGACCACAGCAGCCTAATTGCGTAAGTATATTATCCAAAGCAAAAGAATCGATTATTTCCCAAAACCGACTTTACGTAGTGCTTAATGATACGAAAATTCGTTTTTGGGAAGGAATCGATTCTTTTGCTTTGGATAATATACTTACGCAATTCGGCTACAGGTCACCGCTCAATCTAGAGGCCTTGCAACGCTCCGACTAGGACTGCCGGCTGCATCCGCTGGATGCGAGACGCACAGGGCCGATCGATGTGGTAGCACTTGTGGGAGCCCAATGTCCAGCAGAGGACGACATTCGACTGAAATGATGTATGATGTACGAAACGATGTCATTCTTTACTTTAGGCACGGGCACCCAACGCGAAGAAACTGCTCCTCTGATCGGTCCTGTACTTCTTGCGTCCATCGGATACCATCCCATATTTTGCCGTGTCGTAGGTAGGTAAGTAAAATTACTCACCAATCACACATAATTTATATGAAATTCTTGATAGTCGAGGTTTTATCTGTGTGTTTTACGTAACTTGCATGATTAGGTATGTAGCCGTATAGCCTATATTTATTAAGTTACATTATTGCGGAGCTCCATTTTTCTTGATGACACTACATGACGTTTGTATGACACCCCGTTGACGTTTCAAATTCTTCTTAGTTTCGGCGAAGTAGAGGAATGAGTTTCTATTCACCCTACGTAGTTATGAAGTTGGCACTGTAAAAAACAATTTAGATTTTATTTTATCAGCTTTTGCCCACGCGTGGCCTAGCTCGCGCATGAAACCTGCAGCCTAATTACGTGGACATAAATAGATAGAAATCCACATCGCGTCTTTCATCTCGCATGATTGGTCGATTGATGGCGGTCAAACCCTTTGCCTTTTCGAATTCACTTGCAAAATTAGGCTGCCACCCGCAATGCCACAAATCTTTCCAGATATTATTTTCCTGAGTCACTTCGAACCAGTCTAGCCTTCTATTTTAAATAAATTAGCCTCAGACTTACACAATCCGCAATTTTATTATTTAGTTACTTACGGGTTAGCCAACATTCCCAAAAAAATAAAAAATATTTTCGCAAAAAATAAACCGACTTCTAAAGCAAAACACAAAAAAGTGCAAAAAATCACTTTCGTTTGGGAAGTTATTTTTTGTGAAAACCCTATCACTAAAAAGTAAGCTCGTCCTAAAGGATTGACAACATAGGTACTTACCCATAATAACTTATTTAGACATTCTTGCTATTTGTCGCTAAGGATTTTGGTTGTACGTTCCATATCATGAAAACCTGTACCGATTTTGATGAAACTTGCACAGTTCCCTAAGTTGAGAGATAAATAATCCGACAAAAAAGAATGATCTGATAAATAGTTTCGGCGAAAAGCGTGGATAAACATACTTACACCTATAAAATATGGCACACTTGTGTAGAAGCCCATACAAGTAACATGTGAATATTGTGAAGTTCCAACAATATTATTATTGTATCAAACGCAAGTTCGATCATGCATGGAGTACTGTTCTCATCTATGGGACGGATCTGCCAAATGTGCTAGAGTCGATAGAAAAGCGGGCCAAGAGGCTCATCGGCGATGAGGCACTGGTCAAGTCAAGGCTCCAGAGCCTTGAACATCGTCGCCGAGTTGCCAGCTTGTCGGTTTTTATCGGTAACATTTCGGGGAGTTTGCGATGGAATCGCACGATCTAATTCCACCGAGACCCGCGTTTCATCATCAGACTAAAAGACGTACGGCGATGCGCCATCGGTTCATGGTGGATATCCCACCCATAAGCCCAAGGGGGAGCAGGTAGGGGCAGTTCCCCACCCCTAGACTCGCACAGGCTCGCACTGTGTCCAGCGGCGGCTGCGTCGCTGGACACAGTGCGAGCGTGAGTCATTGAGTCTGAGCGCTGTCAGTTTGAATGTCGCTCGCTACGAAACTCTACCGGTCGACACGGGACTCCACTGACGTACCGCACGCGGTGTTTATAATGAACCTATGATACCTACCAATAAGTTGCCTAATAACATGATTGTGAAAACCAAGAATATACACCTTTTTGCCCTGAGTTTCTCATTTTTCACTTACTATGAGGAGCATGCCTCATAATTCATACTTTTTCCCATCCTCCACATATCAACTTGCCCCCCCTGGTCCATCAGCTGGCGAAGCGCTCTTGCATAAGCACTAAACGTTTTGGGAACACTTTTATTATGCGTACAGCTAAGGAGTGGAATTCCCTGCCGGAGTCAGTGTTTCCCGATAGCTACAACCTAGGGGTCTTTAAGTCAAGAGTGAATAGGTTATTTCTAAGCAAGCGTGTTTCACCGTCGACCACTTCTTCGTTTACCATCAGGTGAGATAGTGGTCAAGCGCAAGCCTACAGACAATAATATATATATATTACATACAAACGTGTCAAATTGATTACCTCAATTTTTTTGAAGTCGGTAGAAATGCCGACAGCAAGCAGCGGGCTGGTTTTTTTATGTATTATTATCTATAGGCTCGCGTTTGACCACTATCTCGCCTTATGTTAAGCGATGACGTGGTCTACGGTGAAGCACGCTTGCCTAGAAGAATCCTATTCACTCTTGACTTAAAGACCCGTAAAATGAATATAGTATTTGCGGTTCAGAACTTTTCAAACCCTGTTTAAATTCTATTGCCAATGTTTAACAGGTTATTGAGAAATAATTAACCTGAAATTCTTAGTTCAGAAATCGGGAGAAAGCGAAGATAAAAAGCCCATTCAGCACAGTTGGTATAAATAGCTTAATATATAATTAACCGACTGCCGGTAAGTTTCTCCAGACGTAGATACAGATCGATTCAAACTAAAAGACGGCTCTCAAGCTCCCTTTTACTACGCATTATCCCACCGTTCGAGCGGTTCCGCACTTCATTCGATCTGAGTCCCAGAAATGTCGGTCCGAAGTAGCCGTACTACTATTTAGCAGGGATTGGGCACCAGGGCACTAGATCCGAACTCCGTCTGCCTAAATTACAATTAAGGTTACACTAGTCGATTTTTTTTCCAAACAAACGTAGTCTAGGGATTATTCCACTGTTTGACGATTTATGTTCAAAATAAAAAGTGATATCAATTTGTCTCATCATTATCTAGCCCTGTATGGAACCGAAAATAAAAAAAGAAAATATTTAAAAGCTATGAGCGTCGTAAGTTCCACATTTCGACGCAAATTTTAACGCATTATTGGGCGCAAATAAATAAGAAAGAAGATGGAAAATTGCAAAACGGCCTCCATACAGGGATAGATTAGTAGTTCAACAATGCAAATAATTTTATTTTGAACAGATAGATTTAGTCGTTTTTTCATGATATCTAGACTGCCAAAGGTCTGTTTATAAAATTTCGCGCGCTCGGTTTCGTCCTAAATCATTATCCATTTCGCTACAAATTTGCAAAAGTGTGTAATCGTACGCGAACTAGCTTCCTACTGCTCATCACAGCATCTATCTCTTCCGCACGTGTTGTCGGTTGATATAAAATGCATTTTAACCCCGCGCACAAAATAATTCGTGCTGTCGAATAGTGTACCCTTAATTTCTAATTCGGATTTGAGTCGTATGCGATACGGAATCGAACTCCAAATCTCCAGTCCATGCCTTTCTTATTTGGACCAGATTTTAAGAATGACATTTGAAAAGTATTGCAACACCTTTTGAAGGATATCGTACTTCGTACCTACCTTACCCCAGAAAACACGCAACCTAATAAACAATCACCTTTGCAACGTAAAGTCTCGAGACAGAAACGCAAGAGAAGATACTTGGAAGGCTACGTGAACTACGTACATCAAATACACTGCCTATCGTAACTTCGGGCCACTCGATGTTATTTCGCAGGTAAAAATCAGAAATGAGATTCTAAGGATGTTGAACTCACCAGGTCCGGCCCTTTCTTCAAACATGTGCACAACCAAGGAGCGGCGATTTGTTGGTTATATGCTAAAAATTGGACTTTACCAGTACCGCTACCACCAGAGAAGAACATTTTATACAACAGTGCAAGGATACCAGCGCTGATGACCACCCCGGCCACCACGGGTAGCAAGTCACCGCCCACGCCGCCGTCGCGGCGATCACCCATCGTACCCCACCCACCGAATACTTTCTGCTATTTTTTGTATTTTTGCATAGTTCAGAACTTTGCATTTATGTTATGTTTGTGACATTGAAGAGTTATGTCATCGTCACAGATTCTATTGTCTACCTGGCTTTTTAAAAAAGTTTGGTACAAGGAGTTGCAATATGATTATCATCGTTCAAAGTATAGGTAGCCCAGTAGAATAGGACATTAAAATAGCAAAGCTTGATGTAGTTGTGAATTTTAAGTATGTTGTATGGGCCAGTTTGAATAACGTTAATCCAAAAAAAGTTATTAAAATCAAAAAACCCAACAGCTATGATGTAAAAAAGAAGAAAATCATGCTGTGCAGTCTGAGGATATTTATAGTTTTGGTCAGCCAGCTCACGAATATGTATACTCCGACTGCACAGCATGATTTTCATCTTGTTTACATCTTTGCAGTCGGGTTTTTGATTGATGGAATATTTTTTATTTTGGTCCAATATTGTAGGAGGAAAGAGACGAGAGCCAAACCTCGAATTATGACTTTTTACTAAGGAAATCCAGTCGGCGCTCTCTGCCCCCGTTTCCTCTTAATACTCTCATGTAAACAACTGCAGCCGAATTGCTTAAGTATATTATCCAAAGCAAAAGAATTGATTCCTTCCCAAAAACGACTTTTCGTATCAATATGCACTACGTAAAGCTGGTTCGCTTATCCGGAGTTGCGCTGGACAAAGTTCCATCCGAATAGGCCGCTTGATTGCTGAATTTGCGTCATTTACTGTTACGTGTGGCGACTGGCGACTGTCGACGCTTGAGGAGGCCTATGTCCAGCAGTGGACGTCTTTCAGCTGAAATGATGATGATGATGGTTTCAACCAGACACATTTGAGGATGACAAGACGAACTAGACTTACTGCATGAGGGACTGGTCTATTAAACAGTGGTTGGGACGTCTAATCCCCTAGACCGTAATTGCTTCTAATCGTATCAATCAAATTGACAGTTATATCCTTGTTATTTAATAACATTAATCGAGATACATTTTCCGTTGTCATGGTGAGTGATTCAATTGCTGGAGTGGAGGTAGTTTCCTCCAAAAGCGCCTTCTAAGAATATAGGCTTTGTTAGGCAGTGGACATATAGGTGTATATGTATGCTGTGTATTAAAAGAAAGCTGTAAGTATTAAATAAATCTTTATTGATAAACGACCTTATAGAATGCAGATGTATTAATTTGCGAGAAAATAATACATGATTCACATCAGCTCGACCCATTTACACTTTTCCTCAGCATATCTCTGACTGGACATTCGAGGTCTTACGAGAAGGTTACTAGGTATAAAAACATACACAATATTAATCAAAAATAGTTGCTCAATTCAATATTAAAATGTCAATAAGGTTTTATACTCATCTACATGATCATTTATTAAAAATATTTTAGGAAAAAATGTTGGCCTGTGCCTGTCATAAAATGCTTATTTCTTAAAAACTATAAAATATAATCGGTTATGACATGATTTATTGGAAATATAACTTTATATTTTTTTACACATATCGCCTATTCTGCCAAAAGGTAGGTACTGGGAAGTACAGTCGGCAACAAAAGTCAATTAACACATGCATTTTTTTGCATAGGTACTCTATAATATTAAAAAAATACAAATGAAATGTTATTATATTATTTAGATAGATAGATAGATAAGATAGATAAATCATTTATTTAGTGCACACAAAAGACACAACACAACACACAAAATCTTAATAAAATTATTACAATTGACATGTAGGTATGTTTAAAAACAAAGTGCCAACATAAAAAGAAAAAGGAAACCGAAACAAAAGTAAAAATGACACCAGTAACATTAATTTTGACAATCAAAACAATCATAACACAGTGCGGTGTGCGTCTCAAGGTTGCACCAAATGGGAGTCCAGCTCAGCACGTGTCCGGCAAATATACCTGACGCTGATATTCTGCTGGATCCCTGCAGTGACAAATGGTCGCCAGGCAGTCGTGATATGTTGGTGTTGTAACAGTGTTATGCGTAGAGTAATTCACGTAAGTATACCCGCAACTTTAATTTAGTAATTACAATAAAAAAATATTTGATGTTTTTTGCAGTAGAAAAAGTTTCAGTTCTTAGGCGTGTTGAATATTTTATTTATCATATACTAGCCCCTGCCAGCGGCTTCACCCGCGTGAAAAGTGTATATTCCAGACTATAATCTATTGATACGCTCTAGAGATACGTGGTGAGGTTTTTGATTATCCCCCCTCTCCAAAATCATGTGTATTTTGTGTACAAATATATGATCTATACTAATTTTGGAAAATTAAGCACTGTCATAAAAAACTCTAGACAGCTACTTTTCGGTTTACAAAACGTACAACTCGTAATATTTCTTCCGAACCCAATCCCCCCTTACGAGCCTTGCGTGATTAATAGTCTATCCCTTAGGAACTTTACTGAAATTTTGATAGAGACCAACGTTTATACGAACATTATATATTCCACTTTACTCTTATCTGACAAAAAGTTAACGGAGATTAAATTGAGAAGGTACAGACATGTCGTGAGATAGACAAAGCAGCGCATCGTGAGATCGGCTATGAGCCTCACATCACATCATCAGCCTATTAATGTTCCCACTGCTGGGACACAGGCCTCCTCTCTGTGAGAGGGAATGGGCCGTTATCCACCACGCGGGCCCAGTGCGGGTTGGTGGATGTCACATGTTTTCGAATTATTGGTTCAAGGACATGCCGGTTTCCTCACGATGTTTTCCTTCACCGTTTTGAGAGCAGTGGTGATGAAATAATTTACACAAAGTAAAGCGCCTGCCTGGGCTCGAACCCACGACCTACAACTTGTAAGTCGCGGCCGATACCACTGGGCTACCACTGCTCTGCTATGAGCCTACCTGAAGGCAAAAGAGGCCCTGGACGACTTCTTTTTATATGATGGACCAGTATAAAAAAGCTTCTCAAGAAGGAGAAATTACCTGACCCGACAACCTTCGACAGATCGTCTTGGTGCCGTGAAATAAAGCTTATGAAGAAGAAGTGTTCACCCTTATCTGAGTATTTAATCAATTAGGGTTACCTACATAGCACCAAAAATCGCCAGGTAAGGTACATAGAGTGGTCTAAAAGTTCGCGGAATATTTTCCTTTAAATACCAGGAATAAGACATATTCGAGGGACCACCCCTCGAATATGTCTTATTACAAGTATTGTATGAAATATAAACACTATGAGAGAAGGCCACTTTAACTACACTCGATTTAAGGTCATACACAACAAGAGTACCAATTTCTAAGGGCCCCGTGTTTCCTAACCCTTACCCACCTCCGCCTGAGAATAATTTTCGCAATATAATAAAATATAACATTAGCAATTCCTCAATAGACTTTGAAATATGAACTAAAAAAAGATTTACAATTATTAGTGTAGTATCGTCAGGTTTACGAGTAAATTGTTAGTTTGTTTCCGAACGGCTTTAACCCACGCTACGCCACTGTATACCCCCCTATACCCTAGTACTAACATAATTTTAAACATCCTAGTAAAGGTATAAAAAGCTGTACCTGTGCTAGGTAAGCTACCAGACCATTAAATATGTAAAAACCTTGCATTGTAATCGTCAAATTCTTCCCGAGTCAACAAATACTTTGCGACCCATTTATATTGAGATGGCTGGTCAAGTATTATCAGGAGAGGTTCAAGTTTATTCTTGTACTCGTCCAAAGTGTTTCTGTGTACTGCGCCTATCAAGTTATTTCTCTTGTTCCAAAAGTAGGGGATGCTTCCTGTCACCAGAGCGTCATACAGTCTCTTCACCATTACTTTGAACAGGGTCGCTGGATTATTTTTGTTCCAATAATCGGTGTTATCTCTATGTACTATCTCCCAGAAGAATAGAGTTTTGATATAGTAACTTGCTATTTTTTTCATGCCAAGAGAGTCCCGAAGCTTTTTCATCTGAAACAAGTGTGAATACATTAGGTTAGGTAGGTAGGAATATTTTTATGTGGATTGTGGGTACCTACGGTCAATAAAGGTTAATTTTTTAAACAGCAAACAACAAATTAAAAATTAACCCAGATTTTCAATTCAGGATATTCAAATTCGTAGCTCAATGCGGAGAAACTGTTAGTTTAATCTAGGTTTTATTAAGAGAATACGAGGGAGATCATCATCATCATCATTTCAGCCGAAAGACGTCCACTACTGGACATAGGCCTCCCCCAGGCGTCGCCACGTTGACCGATCCCGTGCGTCTCGCATCCAGCGCATCCTCGCAACCTCAACCAGGTCATCGACCACCTAGTCCAATTTACTGCAGTGTCAAGACAAAAGTCTATGAACAGTGTGCGTTGCCAGTGATCACCTATGGGACCGAGACGTGGTCGCTCACAATGGGCCTTATCAGAAAGCTTAAAGCCACCCAAAGGGCAATGGAGAGGGCTATGCTCGGAGTTTCCTTGCGTGATCGAATCAGAAATGAGGATATCCGCAAGAGAATCATAGTTACCGATATAGCCCGAAGAATTGCAAAATTTAAGTGGCAGTGGGCCGGGCTCATTGATCGCAGAACGGATGGCTGATGGGGCCGAAAAGTTCTAGAATGGCGACCGCGAACCCGTAGACGATGCGTTGGAAGGCCTCCCACTAGGTGGACCGATGACCTGGTTAAGGTTGCGGGAAGGCGCTAGCGGAAGCGGCGATAGTCAGTAAAAGAAGTACACATGTTCCTCACTTTTTCGTTACAGTTTTTTTGTAACAAGATAAGGTCGCGGCAACGCATCTAAATTAGGTGCAAAAAAAATAGTAGGTGTAAGTACTCACGAATCGAATCGCTTGTTTCAAGTTGTTCGAGTTGTGCATCAGCTGTCGCTCTTGGTTGTGAAGCGCGATGCGCCACGAGCGGGACTGGTCGAAGGCGCACGGAGACGCCTTGTTCGGCTTGCCCACTACCATCCAGTAGTCCTTCTTGCACTCACGAGGGATCTTACGGTAAGATTTGCTGACTGGCCAGCGGTCCTCCGGGAACTTCAGGCACGGCACCAGGTCAACGTCCAACTTGAAATTCCTCTACTTGTTACTGATCAGCAGCGTCATCGCCGGCCCTGACTCCGACCTGTCGATAACGTACGGCACGCCCTCTACTTTGTACAGTGGACGTGAATTATGATTCATCTCGAATGTGTTCAGTGCTTTGCTCACGACGCTCTTGAACCAATCAGAGAATTTAGAGCGCAGAAGGTAGTTACTGTCGTCTTTCCACTCGAATGCGGTTTTGTTGATGGGCCACTCGTCCCTGTGGGGCAGCCGTTGGAACTGGACGCCCATCTTGAGCTCCACGAAGCCTGGCGCCTTGGCGCAAATGATGATGTCGCTTCCTTGCGGGTTCAACGCGTCAGTTTTGATGTTCAGAGGCAACTCGATCACTATGTCCATGTCGAATTCGTCAGGTTTTACGATACGCAAGTTATCGTAGTGGCTACCGGCAAATTGCACCTAAAAATATGTAATGAAATTCAATAAGCTACATAAAGTGTGTAGGTATAATAATATACATAGTGTAGGAAGATTAGTTTTTATGATGAGTATGCGCACCCAAGCGCCCGCGCCACCCGCACCCCGCGTTGCGGGGTCGTCCGCACCCTGCTCAGAGAGGCAGGTAGTCCGGTTCGCATCACGCTCGCAAGCGGCACGATTTATGCACTGTAATGTTGGGGTTTCGCAAAGCAGACAACCAGTAGGTCTAAGTAGGATTTATTGAATGTCTCATTAAAACATACAGTACAGTTACAATAATGCGCGTTACGTAAAGTACATATTAAGCATTAATATGATACCGTTTTGTTAAGGGTAATACTAAGTATATTTACTTAAGGCTAATACACTTCACCTCCCGCGAAAGTGAACACTTCACCTCCCGCGAAAGTGAAAAAAAAAAAAATCATACATAGTTTTTTTTTTTTTTTTTTCGTTTACTATCAATATACCATAAACCGAAGTTAACATCTTAAGTAAAATAATAACTATTTCTAATCTAGCTCACAAATTACTCATTTAGTTACAGTTCAGTATTTTTTTTTTTTTTTTTTTTTTTTTTATTTATTCATAATAGGGTCTAGTCCTATTCTTATGCACTAATTCTATTTTATTATTCTTACTTATTCTAACATTACAACCTAAATCTTCTATTACTATATAAGGACCTTCTAATATCGCATCTAATTTCCGACCTGTCTCATTTTTCAACAAAATTAAATCATCTTTGTCATATATGAATGGATTCATGGATTTGTCATACAAACATTTTCTTCTTAATTTACTATTAAACAAATTTTTCTTTGCATCGGCATGAGCTAACTGTAATCTATACTTTAACTGTAAAGGATAGCTGTCAATATTGTACAATGGTTCTAACGTATCAGTAATTCTACTGGGTATTCTACAAAGTTTGCCAAAAACAAGCTCATGTGGAGTGTAATTTGTTTCGCTATGGACTGTGTTGTTGAAACTAAAACACCAGAACGGTAACCAATAACTCCAACCGTCTGTGTGGTTTTCACACTGAATCCTTAAAAATGAACCCAGGGTTTTGTGCGCATTTTCAAGAGCTCCAATGGACTGGTGATGGTAAGCTGTTGAGGATAACTTTTCAATATTAAGAAGTTTACATACCTGTTCCATAGTTGCTGATATGAACTCTGCTCCACGGTCAGTCGCTATGATCTCAGGAATGCCAAAAATTAAAATAAAATATCTTACAAATGCATCTGCAATGGACACAGTTTCCTTATTTTTTATGGGAACAGCTTGCACATATTTAGTTAATTCACATTGCATAGTCAATATATAGCAATTACCGTCAATGTCTCTATCCAAAGGTCCCACTAAATCTAAATAAATTTTCTGAAATGCCGAGGAAGCCGTTGTGGTTAGTTCCATCGGCTGTTTAATATATCGAAAATATTTTGATTTCTGACATTTCGTGCATTTTTTGACATAATTCTGGACGTCCTTATCGATACTTGGCCAGTAGTATCGTTTTTTAATCGTATTTACCATTCTACGGACTCCAGCATGACCACTGGATGGTAGCAAATGGAAATCGTTCATAATAATTGTCTTTTCCTTGTCGTCATTTATTTTCTTAACTCCTCGCAATATACATACTCGTGGTCCGGACCAATGCGTGAGTGAAGATATCTCATCGCATATACTCTTTATAAAATCAATATTCTCTTCGTTTTTTAATATACAAACTTCATCGATACGTATCTTTTTACAAATATCATTTAATTTCTGTACAAATTCGGCTCGCGAGAAATGTACCTTGAAATCAAGATTTATAAACAATTCCTTTTTATTTGCAATAAACGCAAAACATTCAATTTCCTCTGATATCTGGTTTTTTACTCTCAGCTTTTTTAATTCATTACCTTTAATTAAACACATTTCTACGGAGTCTATCGGTTTTCTTAATATATCCACAACTCTTGGTTGATCAGACCTATTGTTAGTGAATTTACTAGGATCCGTTGCCTCAGTTTCATCCTTATTATCATCACACAGATCGTTCATTCTCTTCTTCTGAGCTCTAGTCATCACAGCTACAACTTGTTCATGCATACTCTTTAGTTCATCTGATGTCATATACATTCTAGACAAAGCATCCGCTATTACGTTATTTTTTCCTTTTACATAAACAATTTTAAAATTATATTCTTCCATAGTTAATCGAAATTTGAGTAATCTACTAGAAGGATCTTTCAAACTAAAAAGGTAAACCAAAGGTTTGTGATCCGTCATTATGGTAAATTTTCTTGCATATAAATACGGCCTAAAATACTTTAAGGACCATACTATCGCTAGAAGCTCTTTTTGAATAGTAGGATAATTATTTTCTGATTTATTTAGCGGTCTACTTGCATAAGCAACTGGTCGAAGATCTTTATTACACAGCACTGCACCAATACCTGTGCCTGATGCATCTGTTTGTAGCACAAAATCATTGTTATCAGAAAAATCTGGATATTGCAAAATAGGTGAAGAGATTAACGCATTTCTCAAAAACTCAAAAGCACTTTGACACTCATTACTCCAAATGAATGGTACATTTTTCCTACATAATTTATTCAATGGCATTGCTATATCTGAAAATGACCTTATAAATTTCCGATAATAGTTACAAAAAGCTACAAAGCGTTTAACTTCGTCTGAACTTTTAGGTGTTGGATAATTAACTAATACTTTAGTTTTGTCTGTATCAGGCAAAACTCCTTTTTCAGATACAACATGGCCTAAATACAAAATCTCTTTCTTTAAAAATTGACACTTTTGAGGATTCAATTTTAAATTGACTTTTCTTAATCTCTCCATGACATTAACTAAATTTTGATTGTGATTATATAGATTTCTTCCAAATATTATCAAATCGTCTTGATAAACTAAACATTTCTCATTGGTTAGACCAGACATTGCTACAGACATCATACGGCTGAAAGCACTAGGGCTTGTCTTAAGGCCCATAGGTAGGCGTTTCATCTGATATTGACCTGAATTCGTAGTAAATGCTGTAATTTTACGACTCTCGGGTTCCAAGGTCACTTGATAATAACCTTGGTGAAGGTCAAGATGACTGAAGTAAATAGCACCAGATAGGGAATCTAAAATTTCTGTTATATTGGGTAACGGGAATTTATCATCACAAATAGTTTCATTTAATTTTCTGTAATCTATCACTAACCTCCATTTCTTTTCACTTCCTTCGCTACTTCTTTTTGGTACTAATAAAATTGGACTTGACCATTCACTATTC
This sequence comes from Orthosia incerta, assembly GCA_948252205.1. Classification (NCBI taxonomy): domain Eukaryota; kingdom Metazoa; phylum Arthropoda; class Insecta; order Lepidoptera; family Noctuidae; genus Orthosia; species Orthosia incerta. The sequence goes on from OX411746.1 coordinate 27,601,497, forward strand.
GTCCCTTCTATAATATCATTTTCTATCATTTTACTAATTTGCTTATCTATTTCTGGTTTCAATGCATGTGGCAACCTATAAGGTTTAACATAAACAGGTGTTGAATTTGGCTTTAAAATTATAGATTGTTCATAAATGTTTGTTGTAGTTAATTTATCTCCATTTACATAGAATTCATCCGCATATTTCGTACATATCGCCTCTATAGATTCTTTTTCTTCTCCATTTAAATGACTTAAATTCAATTCCGATAATAACGATTGAACTCTAGGAACATTAATGTTGTTATGACTAAATTCACAAACGTCATACTCACTCAAAGATTTTAAATCAGGAGTAAAGAATGGTAAGGTAATGTCTTCCTCACAAACGTTTAGTATTTTAACAGGCATTCTATTATTTATTACTTTTGCTATCGTATTTGCTAAAAATACATTGTTCGTTAACTCTCTTCCGCAAACAATCACATCTTCATTCATAATCTGATCCACAAAAATAAAATGTATTGACTCTGACCTAGCTGGTATAGTTAATGTATTCCTTATCCTATCACTTTCATCCACTAAACTAAAATGATGTAATTTCTCATTCTTAACCAATGATAAAATATTCGAATTTAAATTAATATTTGCTTGAAACTTTTTTAGAAAATCTAATCCTATGATTCCATCAGCTTTTAATGGTAAGGAATCAAAAATAAAAAATTTGTGTGAAAACGTTTCGTTGCCATTTCTCAGAATTAAATCTACTGAACCTTTAGATCTACGCTGTCCTCCTATTCCATTTATTAAAGTGTTGTCTCCATGAGTAATACAATTTTTCGGTACTGTTTCATATTTTATAATAGACAATGTAGCGCCAGTATCTATTAGCCAATAATATTTAACATTATTAATATTAAACGCTACGTATTTAGCATTGCCATTACAAGATAGAATTAAATTTTTAAAATCGAAAAAACTGATTTGGATTTTCTAAATCTGGCTTGGGTTTATTATCACCTTGTGATTGTGCCTGTGGTATATTATTGTCAATATGAACACGTTGGCGTTCAGGGTCATGTTCAACAGAATATACACTTGGACCTTGTCTTTGATTTCTAAAATATCTTGGACCTCTATTACCTCTTTGACCGTTTGGTGACCCACGGTAGTAACCTCTAAAATTACCACGAAATGCTTGTGGGTAAGCACCACTATATTGGTGACGAGAACCACGGTTATAATAGCTATATTGTCCACGCATTCTACCTCTTTGATTTGGGTTACGGGGACCATGACCTTGACCATTTGGTCGTCTAATATTTTGATAACCATGTCCATTTTTAAACACATGCATGACGTTACCTGATGAAGACTGGCAGGATGTAGCCTCCTCATCTTTTGCAGCTTGGATGGCGTCTTTCAGGCTAGTGTAGTTTCGGGCGGAGATAATTGTGCCTAATTTGGAACTTCGCAGACCACCTGATTTATCCAGCATGTCCGCGTACATCTCTACTGAGTCTATCAACCGTTTAGTGGTGTCCTCAACACCGTCCATAACTGGAATTAAACTACAAGCCACTCTTTGGTCAAACTCCATTTTTTCTAAATTTACCTGAATAGGGATAACACACAATTTATTTATCTCTTCATATAATTTCTTAATATCGTTAAAAATCTCTACTGCCGATGACAACTTATCATTCTTACTACTCTTTAACAATAAAATTATTTGAGTACTTTTATCGAAAATATTTTTAGCTTCCGTTAACTTTATCTCAATTACGTTACCTTTATACCTACTTTGTCCCTTTTTAATCAAATATTTCCGAATAGTTAACAATGTTTGACAATTATTTATTAAACTATCAGTCATATTCTAAAAATAGCATATCTACGTAAGTAGTTACACACGTAAGTCACAAACAAAAGAATCAAGTTCAACATTATAAGGAAACGACACACAGGTTATCACTACGTTGCAGTTTTGCGCGCGGAGTATCAAGTTCACGTATAATCACTGCACTATCGAAGCTCGTTTAAGTTATTGCGTTATGAAATGTGACACTTGTCTATAAAAATAATGAAACGCTTTCTTTATCTCACGATGACGCTGAAATGTGATGTGGGCGGGCCAATTTCAATTGGCAGGTGAAGATTCGTTGACTCGTCCTCGTATGGATGCTCTAATCCTCTGCATCGTGCTGAGCCCAATTTCCTCCTGCATCCATCTGCGATGGCACTTCTTGTACACACGTATCCAGATGTAGATGGCCAGTACCAGTATACCAGCAAGAATGATGTAGGTCACGATGCTTAAGTGCTCAAGGTTGCTTCCCATGGTCTTCAATGTACCGTCATTTTGTCCTCCAGCAGCATTCTGGTTAAGGAAAACCTCTTCTTTCTCCACATTTGATCGACACATCGTATAAATTTACTTGAGAAGAACTGTCCGAAAATAACGCCGAAAACTTTTAAATGTAAACGCGACAGTCTAAAAAATTTTGAGCCCCTTGGCAGGCCTTGATGGCAGGGTCGCCATGTAATGTTGGGGTTTCGCAAAGCAGACAACCAGTAGGTCTAAGTAGGATTTATTGAATGTCTCATTAAAACATACAGTACAGTTACAATAATGCGCGTTACGTAAAGTACATATTAAGCATTAATATGATACCGTTTTGTTAAGGGTAATACTAAGTATATTTACTTAAGGCTAATACACTTCACACTGTCTCTTTGTCATACTCGAATTAAGTTAACTTTTAAGTATTTTCTGTAATTTGTATTGGTCTGAGTGATTATATTGTGTAAAGTTCTCTACAAAGCTTTATTTCGTCTCATTCAACCTACAAACTGGCGCTCCAACGCGGCACGCGTACGTAACCGACGCGACGCGAACTCAAGTACATACTTACAAAGTAACGGTTTTCTCAGTGGACGCTACGAACTCTAGTGCACATCGTACCTAACAAAATCCTCGTGTTTAGTTGACTGTTACAATAATGCCTCGCCGCAAAAGTAGAGGCAACGATGACGACACCACGAGTGGCGCACCGGCGTCTCTGACGCCCGTGCCGCTTTCGGAAGGGACACTTTCGTCGTTCCTGGAGGCGTTCGCCAAGGCTCAAGCGGAATCGAACCGTCAACTGGTTCAGAGCCTGCTGGCAACGTCGGCCAACAACGTCGTAGCCTCACCGTCTCCATCGCCTGCACCAACAAAACAAGGAAACTTCGCGCGCTGTACGGCGAGATTTAGTGGATCATGCCGTGACTCAGAGGCCTTCGAAGCATTCGTCGATTCTATCGAGATATACAAGGAGTGTACATCGATCAGCGACGAACATGCACTTCGCGGCCTACCCATGCTTCTAGAAGGGGAAGCAGCTGTGTGGTTTCGCGGTGTTAAATCATCAGTGTCGTCATGGAAAGACGCGCTGCAAAGATTACGCGCCATGTACGGTGTTTCCCGACCACCGCACAAGCTATTCCGCGATATATTTGCCGCGGAACAAACAGAAGAACGCACAGAGGTCTTTGTTGCTCGCCTTCGCTCGCTTATCGCCAAGCTGCCATACATCGTGGAAAATGATATGGAAGTCGACATGATTTACGGGTTACTACATAGACGTATAAGGAAACGTTTAACCCGTGAATCCGTTATCAACCTAGACATGTTGGTTGAGAAGGCGCGAAACATAGAAGAGTCGCTGTCCGAAGTGTCAAACGAAGCGCGTGGCCGCGCCGCTAGCGCGCATGTGCGACACACGCCGTCACCGCAGCCCCGGCCTGCGCCGCTCGCGCGCGCCCCTTCGGCCTCCGCGACGTGTGCGCCGAGCGCTCCTGTGGATATACCTAATGGGTCGTCGAGCGCTACAAGTAGTGCTCCGCCCCCGCCGACTGTGGTAAACAATAACAATACGGGTGAAAAAGGTAAACGACTATTTTGTGTTTATTGCCGTAAAGTCGGACACACTCGCGACTCTTGTAAAAATATTAAAGAAAAGACCGATAAAAGTTCAGTGAAGTGTTATGGTTGTGGAGCTAACGGTGTAATACGAACTAATTGTCCTAAATGTTCTGTTAATAGTACTAAGGAATCATTTTCTGTTCTTGATATTAACATGTTAGACTCTGATAGCTGTAATGTTGTGCATGAAAACAATATATGTAACGTGTCTCAATCGTGTCATTTATGTAAGTGTGTTAGCGAATGTGATGCATTGCCGAGTCGAGTAGGTAACCTGCCCGCGTCCAACATATGTACCAACGGTCGCCCAATACTCGATATTGAGATAGGTGGTTTTCGTGGTACGGGTTTAGTTGATACGGCTGCCAAGCGTAGTGTAGCCGGTTCGAAACTTTACGCACTACTTCGTAAACAAAACTATTCGTTTCGTAGTTGTTTTATGTCGGTAAAATTAGCCGACGGTATAATGCGGGACCTTAAAGTTTTACTCGCGGATGTTGACGTATTATTTAGGGGGTCGGCAGTACCCATCACTTTTGTTATTTTTCCAGATTCAGTAAATAATGACACGTTGCTCGGTATTGATTTCTTGCGTAAAGTCGGTATCGTTATCAATATGGCGAACAATACTTGGTTCACAGATGATCGACCTCAGGACATTCACCCCTTGCGGTGTGAAACCTCACGTGACGTCGTAGGATGCGCTTCCGCGGATGTCTTACGTAGTAATGAGGGTTCGATGCTGTCATCTTCAGAGAAGAATTGTCTCACTCAGGTGCTCCAGGAGTATAGAGATATCTTCGCAGAAGGGGGAGAACCTACATCATTCGCTCAGCATCGTATCGATTGCGGTGATCATCCGCCGATTGCAGTGCCACCGTATCGACTCACGCCCGCTAAGAAAGCCATCATGGAGGCGGAGATAGAGAAGATGCTGCGCGAAGGTATCATCACGGAGTGTGAATCTCCGTGGGCAGCACCAGCTCTTCTGGTACCGAAGAAGGATGGTACTTACCGGTTTTGCGTCGACTATCGCAAGCTGAACGCCATCACTAAGAGTGACTCGTACCCGCTGCCGGTGATCGATGACCTTCTTCAGTACACTGGTAAGAGCTGTTTTATGAGCACGATTGACTTTCGATCTGGTTACTAGCAGGTCAGTGTAAGACCTGAAGACCAGGATAAGACTGCATTCGTTTCTCCGTTTGGGCTTCATAAATTTACACGCATGCCGTTTGGTCTGCGGAATGCGCCCGCAACCTTTCAACGTTTAATAGACCGATTTCGATCTGCATCTTCACTTAAGGGAGTGACCCTCCTTGGGTATATCGATGACTTGATATTGATATCCGGATCATTTCACCAGCATATTCAGGACTTACGTGCGGTATTCGACCGCTTACGTGTCTTTAACCTCCACGCAAATCGCGATAAGTGCACATTTGCTCGAGAGAGTGTGAAATACCTGGGACATATTATCACCTCTGAAGGAGTGACCCCAGACCCAGATAAGATTTCTGCGATATTAGATATGAAGGAACCAGCTAATGTTAAGCATCTAAAATCCTTTCTGCAGAGTTGCTCATGGTTCCGGAAATTTATGCCAAACTTCTCCCAAGTTGCGCAACCACTGACTATGCTAACGCGCAAGGATCAGTCCTGGTTGTGGGGCGAAGAACAGGCTAAGGCATTTAAAGACCTAAAAGGATTGCTTACCTCACCTCCGATTCTTATTCAGCCAAATTATAATGTGCCATTCGTTCTCAGGACTGATGCTAGCAACTACGCACCGGGTGCAGCTCTACTACAGGGGGAGTCACCGCGTACAGAGAGACCCATTGCGTATGCCAGTCGCCTGCTTACCTCGGCGGAGCGGAACTACTCCACCACCGAGCGCGAGGCGTTGGCAGTTGTCTGGGCAGTCGAGAAGTATCGTGGGTACGTCGATGGCCACCCCGTACGTATCGGCAGCGACCATCAGCCCCTAAAATGGCTACTCACCTTGAAGTCACCTGCCGGTCGTCTCGTACGGTGGGCTATGAAACTCCAGTCCTTTGATCTGCAAGTTGACTACACTCCAGGGAAAACGAATGTCGTTGCTGATTCACTCAGTCGTCCGCCGGGTGAGGAGGAGGCTCGTGATTCCTGTGGAGTCAGCACGGTGTTTGTCGACCCGCCGCACTGGGATGCTGCTCCTCTTCGTGAAGACCAGCTCGCAGACCCCGAAGTGGCGAAGATCATTAAGGCTCTGGAAGGCAAGGACGACTTAGAACTTACCCGTTGGTCGGAGAGAGGATATCATACATGCAGAGGTGTACTATACCGTTATACTGAGGCGGAGACTGAAGAACCGCAGCTCGTTATCCCTGAAAACCGACGAAAACAGGTACTGGTTGAGTGTCACGACTCTGCTACTTCAGGTCACGGCGGCTTAGACAGAACCCTGCACCGTATAAGTCAGAGATTTTACTTTCCCGGTATGCGACGTTACGTAGCAGAGTACCTGAAGACCTGCATCGAATGCCAGCGCTACAAAGCTTCCAATGAGAAACCTGCGGGACTGCTACAGACTCCAGTTCCCGCTCAGCGTTTCGAAGTCTTGGCTGTCGATCTCTTTGGGCCACTTCCCAAAGGAGCTAATGGGGAAAGGTGGGTTTTGATCGTTGAAGACACAGCTAGCAAATGGGTCGAGCTGTTCGCCCTCTCCGAAGCCACAGCTGACGCATGCGCAAAAATATTAATTGAGGAGGTTTTCTTACGTTTCAGTGTTCCTCGGCGTCTCATTTCCGATAACGGTGTACAGTTTGTTGCCGATGTCATGCAACATGCAATGTTCACGCTTGGTGTAAAGCAGAGCTTTGTGCCTCTCTACCATCCAGAGGCCAACCCAGTCGAGCGTAAAAATCGCGACCTCAAGACTCAGTTGGCGATCTTGGTAGAAGGACACCATCAGCAGTGGCCAGAAGTTCTACCGTTCATCCGCTTTGCGTTGAACACATCACTGACTAAGGCAACTCAACAGACACCTGCTTACTTAACATTTGCTCGTGAACTCCGCTCACCTATTGCAGTACAAACCGATCTTCGTGCTGTCATAGAGGCTGAAAACTATGTCCCACAGATTACGCCGTATCTGTTGAAGCTTGCGGAGACACTCAGCAACAGCAAGGAGTGCATTGAACATCAGCAGGACCTTCGTAAGGCTGCGAAAGACAAGACTCGTAAGGCTGACGAGCTGGCTGTCGGTGATCTTGTCCTGATGAAGTCGCACGTCCTCAGTAATGCTTCTAAAGGTGTCAGCTCGAAGCTGATGCCTAAGAGGGATGGCCCTTACTTGGTGCAGAAGAAGGTTAGTCCGACTACTTACCTCTTAACTTTCCCTGGTTCACCAGACGAAGTCATCGGCAAATACCACATTTGCGACTTAAGGAGGTATCATTCTCGAGATGCTGAATGCCCTGAGGTTCCGCAGCCGGTTGCTCCTAAACGTTCTCGTGGTAGACCGCGTAAGCAACGTGTCATAGTTGACGTTTGACCACCTGTGGGGGCACTCGGTTGGTCAAAAGGGGGAGTATGTAGGAAGATTAGTTTTTATGATGAGTATGCGCACCCAAGCGCCCGCGCCACCCGCACCCCGTGTTGCGGGGTCGTCCGCACCCTGCTCAGAGAGGCAGGTAGTCCGGTTCGCATCACGCTCGCAAGCGGCACGATTTATGCACTGTCTCTTTGTCATACTCGAATTAAGTTAACTTTTAAGTATTTTCTGTAATTTGTATTGGTCTGAGTGATTATATTGTGTAAAGTTCTCTACAAAGCTTTATTTCGTCTCATTCAACCTACAATAGGTAATAGTTATCATAATATGAACATCATCGTTATAACATCAAGGCTTAAACATACAAATTGCTTGAACATTTATGTTTCAAAAATATCTACTGGCGGATACGGCTGTTAACAGAATATTGGCTGCCCAAATCTGTTAGAATTAAGTACGTATTGTTTGCATTTCACGAGTACACGCCAGTAATTGTAATGTAAACCTTATACCAATAAAAATAAAAGTCAAATGACCAACACTTCTGATTTACTATGGTTAGGTACGTATGAGCACGGATAATATAATACTAGCATACAGATGCCTCATCCCATACAAAGAAACCGTGCCAACGTAACTAGCGTTTTTCATCTGATTATACCGATCGTTTTTTGTAAATCGATCGCCTTCGGTTCCATTCCACGGCGATAGATAAATCACCATATTATATGTCAGTGGAACAGAACGGAACGGAACCGAACGCGATCGATGTCCAAAAAATTATCAGAATAATCAGTATAGAACGTCGGCACGGTTTCTTTGTATGGGATGAGACACCACTGGTATGAGTAACCATTACAAATTAGGAGTGTGCATTATTTGCAAATACATAGGTACATTGTACCAAAAAATATATACGAACAGTGCTTGAATAATTCTCGTAGTAAGGGTCTACTTCCTTCATCTTCTTATGCAGTTCTTGGAAGATGGTGTCAAACACATTATAGTGGAGACCAAACTCAGTCAATTGTATGTACTCCACGAAAATGTCTGACATCAGTGAGTTGAGTTGGTTATTCATGATTGCTGCAAAACAAAAAGATTTTTTTTTTGAGACATCATTGATGATTGTGGATGACCATGTTAAACTAACAAAAAATATATATATATTATAGTCTAAAATAATAAGGCAAGCAATGTCGAAAATTTCATTATAGTAAATTATAACTTAGGTATTTAATTTAAATACATACGATTTTTTATTTTATTTTCAGATTCAGATCACCGGAAACTTGGCTAGTTTTGTGATGAGATGACTATTTTAATAAAAATCTACGAACAACTTTGTATTCGTGAGTATCGGGGTTGTATTGTTTGCTAGCTTTATTCAACTATCCAAGTAATTAGTGTCTAAACTAACACAATATGAAAGTCCCGCCCACTTAGAACGCGCATCGCGCGTACTGTGTGTGTAAAATAATAACTGTTTAATAAATCTGATTGATTAGATGTTTGAAAACCTAATAAACATGTAACGCTAATTGTCATAAAGTGATTGTGTAAACTATAAAAAGATTTAAAAGAGTATCCTGCAGCCGAATTGCGTAAGTATATTATCCAAAGCAAAAGAATCGATTCCTTCCCAAAAACGACTTTACGTATCAATATGCAATACGTAAAGTCGGTTTTGGGAAAGAATCGATTCTTTTGCTTTGGATAATAAACTTACGCAATTCGGCTGCTGGAGTTTCTTGCTGGGTCTTCTCCAGAGATCGACGTTTGCGACCCAGCGAGCCACACTATGTATGTATGTGGTTTTAGCTTCAAGTTCGTTTGAAAACTCAAAGTGCCTGTAACTAATTCAAATAAATACTTTGAGTTTCAATGCAGTGTTGTGTGTTATTGAAGTTCACCTGTTCCTTTCAAGATTGAAGGAATTGCCTCTAGGCATTGAAGTTGATGATGGTGGTCCTATTATTCATAGGTACTTCGACGTGACATATATTATAGAGGATATTTCGGATAAGAGGTCAACCGTCGAATTTTACTCGGCTGGGCAGCGTTCGGGAAGTTGCTCGGTATCTTCTCGTCCAACTTACCACAGTGTCTCAAGACGAAAGTCTATGACCAGTGTTTGTTACCAGTGATGACATATGGCTTTGAGACGTGGTCGCTTACAATGGGCCTCATCAGAAAGTTTAAAGTCACTCAAAGGGCAATGGAGAGGGCTATGATCGCAGTTTCCTTGCGTGATCGTATCAGAAATGTAGAGATCCGCAAGAGAACCAGCGTTACCGACATAGCCCGAAGAATTGCCAAACTTAAGTGGCAGTGGGCAGGGCACATTGCTCGCAGAACGGATGGCCGATGGGGCAGAAAGGTTCTGGAGTGGCGACCGCAACCCGGAAGACGTTGCGTTGGAAGGCCTCCCACCTGGAGGACCATGACCTGGTGAAGGTTGCGGGGATCCGCTGGTTGCGAGACACACGGCGACGCTTGGGGGAGGCCTATGTCCAGCAGTGGACGTCTTTCGGCTGATATGATGATGATGACATACGATTTTTTATTTTATTTTAACTATTTATTCATTCGATTAGTAATTATTTAATTTATTATCTACTTAAATTATGACATTTTAAAGAAGGTTTAAATAATATTTTATATTATAAAGAGGAAAGATTTTTTTGTTTGTTTGTACCGAATAGGCTCTGAAACTACTGGACCGCTTTTTACCATTTTTAACCAATAGAAAGCTAAATTATCAGGCAGAAACATATAATAGGATATAATAAATTTTCAAAAAAATAAAAGAAAATTGTAATAATCCAAAGTAGCATAATTATGCCTATAAAATTCATTATTGGGCCTGCGCTGAGAAAACTATCGATGATAGATAAAAATTATGTTCTACATGATTAAAGTACTCCTTATTACATACAAAAAAGTCCGCGAGGGAATATAAATCTAACTATCGCAGTTAAATCACAATAGCAGCTTTTGTCACAGATAATATAATACTGCTTTTTTGTTCTAAAAAAGAAAAAAAGTTATAAAATTACATTTGTATCATAGTATTAATATATACTATACTATTCAAATAAATAGGTTAACAAATTGGTAGGTAGACAGTAGGTAGGGTAGGTAGGTAGTATAGGGTAGGGTAGGTAGTCAGTTGACGGGAGCGAAGCCGCAGGGTACAGCTAGTAATCTAATCTAAATATATAAAAGCGAAAGGTCACTCACACACATCAGGAAATATCGAAAACCGCTTGACGTATAAAGATGAAAGGACAATGGGCGGAATCGTCCCCACCCATCAACAAAAATGAAATGTAGCTTAATTGATATATCTTGGCAAGATGATAATTTGTTACTATGGGGACGTTGCTCTAATGCATGGGGTTCTCATGGTATCTTATGTTTTTACAAATATTTCGTTTACGTATTATTGACGAGTAATTGTAAAATACCTACTCATTTATCTATTCAATAGTGCAAAAGGGCGGTGCCATGCACGTAAAGATAAGCGGTTACAAAATACCCCAACCCCCGCCCCGGGCTCCTGCGCTTGCGACCTAATCTTTTTAGCAGACAGTTGGTTAAGTTAACACTGTTTTTACTTTACAACTACGATCTCTGCTTGTTTACTGGACTGATTGATAGCTTTTCGATTGACCCTGGCACGATAAAGGACATAACTGGATTGGACACTGTGTATTTTGGAAACGGGACGGCGGTGTATAATGTGCCCGGGATCTGTCTTGCGACAAAGGCGGCACGTTTTGCAAGAGGCGTTAATTGAAAATGAATCTGAACCGAACTGATATGTCAAGATGCAATATTATGATAAATAATGCGTGCCTGGTAAGAGTGCGAATACAATCCAGACATGTAAGATCACGCATATATTATTCGTATATACTAATTGATGGGCATATTAAATAAAATATGATAATAAAATTTAAAAGGGCGCTAACCGAAATTTTAATTGACAAATGTTATTACAAAGTTAACGACTTCCTCATTGACGAATCGTTGACTGTTTGACTTATTTTATTATTATTGTTATAGATGCTACCAAATATCCTGATTGACATAATATTTTGATCATATTTTGTTTTGACATCATTGTGATAATTTTTACTAGCGTAACCAGTCCGACATTTATGCATAAAATTTTATTCAACTAAACTTGATATGTATAATTTTTTATGATTTGACATTTATCTTTCTTTATTCGTATTGTTTTTTTTTAATTTGATTTAATTTTTAAATTGAATAATATTTGCATGCCCACGCGACGGTAGAACATGGAAGACTCTATTATGTAAAAAGGAACATCTATGTATCAATTACCCATATTTGCAAAGAAATAAATGATTTATGATTTATTATTTTATGATTAATAACAGACATGATATTGCAAACTATTACTGTAACTGCTTGACAGGCAGTCGCACTTTAGGTAGTTGTCAATGTATCAATTATATGGTACATGTACATGAGAATAGGTCGTAATACAGATTGTAATCTGCCAGCGCAGCTGCTAAACAGTATTATAATAGACGAGCAATAATAATGCACTCGCTATTTTTATTTGCCAGTAGGCAAATAAAATGAGCACTGTAGGAATATAAAAGTTGAAATACATTTTATATATTTTGTATAATTACTAATTAATCATGTTTTGTACTGTAATATAACCATAATGTTAAAATAATTACAAGTGTAAAATGAAAATATAGTTTAATTAATAATTACAAATTTATTTTATATTGATATAAAGTTGTGTAGTGTGAGCAATATGTTAGTGATTATTATATAAGTTATTTATTAGTATTGTTTGGCGATCTATAGTAATAGAGGCCTTCTGAAGTGTCCATAGATATAAGTAATATGCAATATTTTATAAGTGAAGACTTTTAATTGGCTGACTGTCAAATTTACTGTTCTTGTTCTGTTAACTTTTAGCAGTAAGTTTTCCATGTTATCTAAATAAATAAATAAATATAATCCCATGGATTTATGTAAAAAAAGGATTTAAATCAAATAGTGGATACTTTAGGAACATATTATTGTGATGCCAATAATGTTGCATAAGTGTGTGGGTGGGGACGGAGCCCATACATTTTCGCCCATAGTCCTTTGCCCGGGAGATTCCTCAAGTGACGTTAGTGAGCACTAAGTAAGGATTTTTGGAAATTCCACCCCTAAGGAGGTAAAAAGGGGGTTGAAAGTTTGTATGAAATATCTACAGTTTGTAAGTTGGACACACGAGAGACATTTATTGTATGAAAAACCTAATTCCTTGGGCAAAATAATAAAGGTGACCTGCGGAAGCTCCACTGCACTGTCTCCTCCATAGTATTAGACGTTGAGTGGTGTATTCGCTATGGATCTTATTGTAAAGCCTGACTGCTGAGACTGGGGCCTGGATCGAATGACCAGTGCGACTGTTATTTAGCCAAAAACCCTTTATTTAGCTAACATTCATCGGACACCGTTTGTTAGCGCCACAAAGTTTCGTAAATCCTAACATAATCTCTATAAATAGATACTCGTATCAACGATACCCCATTTTTTATTGTTTTAACAATAGCTTATTTTTCGTTGTCTCAACTAACTGCACAAAAGTCATCTGTAGGATAAAATACGGATCACGCGAAACAAAGTCGCGGGCGAAGTGCTAGTAATCTATACTAATATTATAAAGCTGAAGAGTTTGTTTGTTTGTTTGTTTGTTTGTTTGAACGCGCTAATCTCAGGAACTACTGGTTGGAATTGAAAAATTCTTTTTGTGTTGGATAGTCCATTTATCGAGGAAGGTTATAGGCTATATAACGTCACGCTACAACCAATAGGAGCCGAGCATAAATGAAAAATGTTGCAAAAACGGGCAAAAATATAACTTTTTGAAAGCTTTTGTTGCATGCGCTGGGGTAGGTGTAGGGTAGGTGTAGGGTAGGTGTAGGGTAGGTGTAGGGTAGGTGTAGGGTAGGTGTAGGGTAGGTGTAGGGTAGGTGTAGGGTAGGTTTAGGGTAGGTGTAGGGTAGGTGTAGGGTAGGTGTAGGGTAGGTGTAGGGTAGGTGTAGGGTAGGTGTAGGGTAGGTGTAGGGTAGGTGTAGGGTAGGTGTAGGGTAGGTGTAGGGTAGGTGTAGGGTAGGTGTAGGGTAGGTGTAGGGTAGGTGTAGGGTAGGTGTAGGGTAGGTGTAGGGTAGGTGTAGGGTAGGTGTAGGGTAGGTGTAGGGTAGGTGTAGGGTAGGTGTAGGGTAGGTGTAGGGTAGGTGTAGGGTAGGTGTAGGGTAGGTGTAGGGTAGGTGTAGGGTAGGTGTAGGGTAGGTGTAGGGTAGGTGTAGGGTAGGTGTAGGGTAGGTGTAGGGTAGGTGTAGGGTAGGTGTAGGGTAGGTGTAGGGTAGGTGTAGGGTAGGTGTAGGGTAGGTGTAGGGTAGGTGTAGGGTAGGTGTAGGGTAGGTGTAGGGTAGGTGTAGGGTAGGTGTAGGGTAGGTGTAGGGTAGGTGTAGGGTAGGTGTAGGGTAGGTGTAGGGTAGGTGTAGGGTAGGTGTAGGGTAGGTGTAGGGTAGGTGTAGGGTAGGTGTAGGGTAGGTGTAGGGTAGGTGTAGGGTAGGTGTAGGGTAGGTGTAGGGTAGGTGTAGGGTAGGTGTAGGGTAGGTGTAGGGTAGGTGTAGGGTAGGTGTAGGGTAGGTGTAGGGTAGGTGTAGGGTAGGTGTAGGGTAGGTGTAGGGTAGGTGTAGGGTAGGTGTAGGGTAGGTGTAGGGTAGGTGTAGGGTAGGTGTAGGGTAGGTGTAGGGTAGGTGTAGGGTAGGTGTAGGGTAGGTGTAGGGTAGGTGTAGGGTAGGTGTAGGGTAGGTGTAGGGTAGGTGTAGGGTAGGTGTAGGGTAGGTGTAGGGTAGGTGTAGGGTAGGTGTAGGGTAGGTGTAGGGTAGGTGTAGGGTAGGTGTAGGGTAGGTGTAGGGTAGGTGTAGGGTAGGTGTAGGGTAGGTGTAGGGTAGGTGTAGGGTAGGTGTAGGGTAGGTGTAGGGTAGGTGTAGGGTAGGTGTAGGGTAGGTGTAGGGTAGGTGTAGGGTAGGTGTAGGGTAGGTGTAGGGTAGGTGTAGGGTAGGTGTAGGGTAGGTGTAGGGTAGGTGTAGGGTAGGTGTAGGGTAGGTGTAGGGTAGGTGTAGGGTAGGTGTAGGGTAGGTGTAGGGTAGGTGTAGGGTAGGTGTAGGGTAGGTGTAGGGTAGGTGTAGGGTAGGTGTAGGGTAGGTGTAGGGTAGGTGTAGGGTAGGTGTAGGGTAGGTGTAGGGTAGGTGTAGGGTAGGTGTAGGGTAGGTGTAGGGTAGGTGTAGGGTAGGTGTAGGGTAGGTGTAGGGTAGGTACGTAGCCAGTTGACGGGAGCGAAGCCGCGTGGGACAGCTAGTTTATAAATAAAAGTAATAAAGATGGGATGGATGCGGGCGGAGCCGCGGGTGGCAGATGAAAATTATATTAAAGGTATGCTTACCTTAAGTTCAGTCTTTTTGTATTTTCTTCCACTGACTGTTTTAATTAACACGGTTTGATACCAGCTTCTATAACCACACTTTGTTTTTGTACTTGCTTGTTGTATCTTGAACGATATCGTTGACTGTACTGTTGCAGAGTGCCAACTGTACCTATGCAGACCCCGACAGTCCTTTTTATAAGAGCCGTCGGCGTCGGTTTGTATACAATGAAATATTCCCGAGAATTCGGGTTCATTCACTACACTATTCATAGTCGTCTAGGTAATGCATGCTCAGGACCCGATTGTTAACAATACTCGCTATAAATATCGACCGTTCCGAAAAACATAAAATGTTAGAGCTTGTATTATACTGTAAATCAAAAACCGGACAAGTGCGAGTCGGACTCGTGCACGAAGGGTTCCCTACTTGGTAAATTGCGGTTTACGATTTATGACGTACTAGCCTAGCTGTGCCCGCGGCGTCGCTCCCGTCATCTGTCTGCCAACCCTACCCTACTTACCTTCCCGCTTACCCTACTTACTTACCTAACAATATTTTTTCTATTGTCATCATTGTTTCGCGGAGAATCTTAACACCGCCATTCAGAAAATGACTTCAAATGCACAACGCCATCTATCGAATACCGAGTTCAACTATCAAAGTATCTGAATTGCGTGTGTGTTGTGTTAATTTTACTTCTTGAACACTTTAAATTCATATAACTTTTGATAGAGTGAACCGATTGCGATGAAACAAAAACTAAGTAATTCTTCAAGTTACGCACAATTTTTATGTATAAAATTTTCTACATTGGTTTCATACATTTCACGTGATGCGTGCACAAATAAACAGACAAAAATTCCAGAAATGCTGGAAATAGGTTCTGTTGGTTATTCTTTAACACCCTGGCTATTTTTTTTTTGGAAATATTTTCGATGTACAAAAATTACTTTTCTACAGATTTATTATATGTATTGATACTATAAACTACTTACTAGATCTCGTTCAAACCAATTTTCTGTGGAAGTTTACATGGTAATGTACCTACATCATATATTTTTTTTAGGGGCACACATTTTACCACTTTGGAAGTGTCTCTCGCGCAAACTATTCAGTTTAGAAAAAAATTATATTAGAAACCTCAATATCATTTTTGAAGACCTATCCATAGATACCCCAAAATTTATTGTTTTTTCCTATTTTTGTGTGAAAATCTTAATGCGGTTCACAGAATACATCTACTTGCCAAGTTTCAACAGCATGGTTCGTGTTGTATTTCGTAGCACGACCATGAACGCATTCATTATAACTTTAGATAGTACTAAAATCCTTTTTATTTGTACTATTTTATACCACTAATTAGAAATTTTATACCTCTCAATTATCGCAGATATAAAAGTCATGCTGGCAAGATCATTTCCCAGCACGACCACGCTAAAATTCCAGCTGGCGTAGAACTGATGAAACGGGAGCATGCCTAAAAATTTGTACTCATTATGTACTCCTATTTAATTACTGGTAAATTGTTAGAAAAATAAAAAACATTTTCTGCCACATTTAACGCCATCTAGTGTTAAGTATACAAATCACATACTTCATCATCTGCCTAGCCTTTTCCCAACTATATTGGGGTCGGCTTCCAGTCTTACCGGATTCAGCTAAGTACCAGTGTTTTACATGGAGCGACTGCCTATCTGACCTCCACAACCCAGTAACTGGGTAACACGGTACCCCTTGGCAAGACTGGTGTCAGATCTCAAGCTTCTGACTATCCGTAACGACTGTCAAAGATCTTCAAATAACAGCCGGGACCAACGGCTTAACGTGCTTTCCGAGACACGGAGGAAACTCGGTATGTTGAAATGGTCACCCATCCACGGACCGACCTCGTCAAGCGTTGCTTAACCTTGATGATCGACCCGTGCGGCAAATCACATACTTATAGGCAGAAAATGTTTTAATGCTATTTTTTGGAAATATCGCCACAAAAACGACATACAAAATTTTCGACATCTTAAATTAAACCCATAACGGTATCGGGTACTTAGTCTGAACGGCCCAAATCGAATGGCACGCGGGCCATTCGACCGTAAACAAAAATCGTCTACGTTCGAATGGCCCGGTGGTCAAATGAATTTAAAAATAATTCAAAAGTACAGTCGCAAACATTCTATTAATCACATAGTTTATGAATTTTAACTAAATAAATATTAAATTATTTGAAATCGTCTAAATAAACGGAATACATCTTCATATCCGGTCGGCACGATTTCAGGTAGCTAGATAAACAATGACCCTTCTTGTCATCCAATCACAAGCAGGATGCTTATCTGTGACGTCAGACGACTGTGGAGAAATATCTATACTAATATTATAAAGCTGAAGAGTTTGTTTGTTTGTTTGTTTGTTTGTTTGAACGCGCTAATCTCAGGAACTACTGGTTGGAATTGAAAAATTCTTTTTGTGTTGGATAGTCCATTTATCGAGGAAGGTTATAGGCTATATAACGTCACGCTACAACCAATAGGAGCCGAGCATAAATGAAAAATGTTGCAAAAACGGGCAAAAATATAACTTTTTGAAAGCTTTTGTTGCATGCGCTGGGGTAGGGTAGGTGTAGGGTAGGTGTAGGGTAGGTGTAGGGTAGGTGTAGGGTAGGTGTAGGGTAGGTGTAGGGTAGGTGTAGGGTAGGTGTAGGGTAGGTGTAGGGTAGGTGTAGGGTAGGTTTAGGGTAGGTGTAGGGTAGGTGTAGGGTAGGTGTAGGGTAGGTGTAGGGTAGGTGTAGGGTAGGTGTAGGGTAGGTGTAGGGTAGGTGTAGGGTAGGTGTAGGGTAGGTGTAGGGTAGGTGTAGGGTAGGTGTAGGGTAGGTGTAGGGTAGGTGTAGGGTAGGTGTAGGGTAGGTGTAGGGTAGGTGTAGGGTAGGTGTAGGGTAGGTGTAGGGTAGGTGTAGGGTAGGTGTAGGGTAGGTGTAGGGTAGGTGTAGGGTAGGTGTAGGGTAGGTGTAGGGTAGGTGTAGGGTAGGTGTAGGGTAGGTGTAGGGTAGGTGTAGGGTAGGTGTAGGGTAGGTGTAGGGTAGGTGTAGGGTAGGTGTAGGGTAGGTGTAGGGTAGGTGTAGGGTAGGTGTAGGGTAGGTGTAGGGTAGGTGTAGGGTAGGTGTAGGGTAGGTGTAGGGTAGGTGTAGGGTAGGTGTAGGGTAGGTGTAGGGTAGGTGTAGGGTAGGTGTAGGGTAGGTGTAGGGTAGGTGTAGGGTAGGTGTAGGGTAGGTGTAGGGTAGGTGTAGGGTAGGTGTAGGGTAGGTGTAGGGTAGGTGTAGGGTAGGTGTAGGGTAGGTGTAGGGTAGGTGTAGGGTAGGTGTAGGGTAGGTGTAGGGTAGGTGTAGGGTAGGTGTAGGGTAGGTGTAGGGTAGGTGTAGGGTAGGTGTAGGGTAGGTGTAGGGTAGGTGTAGGGTAGGTGTAGGGTAGGTGTAGGGTAGGTGTAGGGTAGGTGTAGGGTAGGTGTAGGGTAGGTGTAGGGTAGGTGTAGGGTAGGTGTAGGGTAGGTGTAGGGTAGGTGTAGGGTAGGTGTAGGGTCGGTGTAGGGTAGGTGTAGGGTAGGTGTAGGGTAGGTGTAGGGTAGGTGTAGGGTAGGTGTAGGGTAGGTGTAGGGTAGGTGTAGGGTAGGTGTAGGGTAGGTGTAGGGTAGGTGTAGGGTAGGTGTAGGGTAGGTGTAGGGTAGGTGTAGGGTAGGTGTAGGGTAGGTGTAGGGTAGGTGTAGGGTAGGTGTAGGGTAGGTGTAGGGTAGGTGTAGGGTAGGTGTAGGGTAGGTGTAGGGTAGGTGTAGGGTAGGTGTAGGGTAGGTGTAGGGTAGGTGTAGGGTAGGTGTAGGGTAGGTGTAGGGTAGGTGTAGGGTAGGTGTAGGGTAGGTGTAGGGTAGGTGTAGGGTAGGTGTAGGGTAGGTGTAGGGTAGGTGTAGGGTAGGTGTAGGGTAGGTGTAGGGTAGGTGTAGGGTAGGTACGTAGCCAGTTGACGGGAGCGAAGCCGCGTGGGACAGCTAGTGTTTAATATTATGCAGCTTAGTAACACCACTGTTAATTTTGCAATTGTCCATTAATGTTTTGCATTGAACTTTTACTTTCGAGAGTTTTGTGTTTTGTTTACTGTTGGATCCTGGTAAGTTTTTTTTTATATATTATAAAGCCAATTTCATATACTGCAATATTTTTCTCAAAATGTTTCTTCAGTTAAAGGCGTTTCATATGTATTTTATCTTTTTGGGTCCAAGAACATAATATGATCGAATTTAATATAAGTACATCTCTTTAAACTCGTATGTAAACAACATCAATATTCGGGCTAAAGACTAAGCTACCATATTTTATTTAGAACATAAATAATATATGACAGGGACTAGATTTTAGAGCATACATATATAAATCTGTATTATATACTTTCACACTTCTAAGGCCCATATTGTATATTCCAGGTTTAAATAATCATAGAAATGGATGACGTACATTCCTCTACATCACAGTCTGCAAGTGAGGGTATATCAAGAAAAGGTGCTCGCCTTCTACGTAAAGGTGGTTATGAATATAATTGGAAAAGGCTGAACAAAGACGGAACAGAACATTGCCGTTGTGCAAAAAAAAGTACGTGCAGTGCTTCTATTAAAACCAAAAGTAACCCTTTAACAGTTGTACGTGAAACATCACATAATCATGGATCTAAAGACTTAGAAACGAAGGAAATTAAAGAGCAATTGGAAAAATGTATAAACGCTGTTCAACACGATGTATCTATTCCGATTCCTCAAATATTAAATGAGCACATGCAAATACTTACACAAAAAGGAGTACAAATTTTAACTAAGTTTGAAAATATAAGCAAACATCTATACCAAAAACGAAATAGCTCAATTGGAGCCAAGAGACTTTGCTATAGAAAAGGAGCTGACGTTATTATCCCTCAAAAATATTTATTTATGTTAGCTTTATTTGCGGATTATCAATACAGACAAAATAGAATATTAATATTTGGACATAAGGATTTCACTGTTTATTTGAGGCAGTCAAGAAGTTTTTTCTTTGATGGGACATTTAAGATCTGCCCGAATGGATTTTATTAAGTTTTTACAGTTCATGCAGATATAGGAAGCACTCAAGAATTTGTTAACGTGATTCCTATTTTGTATGCTTTACTACTTGATAAGAAGCTTGACACATATCAGTTACTATTCCAATTAATAAAAAGTCAAGAACCAGAATGGAAACCAACTTATGCCACTATGGATTTTGAAGCAGCTACCATAATTGCATTACAAAATATTTTTCCAAATGTTAAAATAACAGGGTGCAATTTTCATTTTAGTCAATGCTTGTGGCGTAAAGCAAATAAATTAAATCTACACAAGACCCATTCAGGCAAGGCACATATAAAACTATGTACAGCATTATCACACATTCCTCCGTCCAATTCGTTGACGATGGTTGGCTTTATATTATGGCAGAAAGTCCGTGCAATGATAATTTTACAAAATTCAACGATTATTTTGTTAGCACATGGCTAGACGATAAGGTGAATTCAATTATCTGGTGTACATATAATAGATATCATAAAACAAATTACATTGTAAAGTCATGGAACAATAGAATTAGAAAATTCATAAAAGTTAAACCAAATATTGGTCAACTTCTGCAAGGGTTGCATAACGATTTCAAATATTATTCAAATCAGATAAGGAAACCTGATGGTATTAAAATTTCAAAAAGGAAACCTGAAACTTTAACACGAAACTGGAAAATTCAAAGTACAGTAGACGAATTATTGACTGGACAGATAAGCGTGGGGCATTGCTTAGAAAAATTAAAGTTTTAATCAATTATATTGTTCAGTTAGTATTTTCTTTTCATTTTGTTGATTTTTATTTTAAAATAAGCCCGATTGTTACCTACTAAATCTTATTGATTAATATTGTATTTTTATATTTTGTTGATTTGTTTTTCTAAAATTAGACTTAATTTAGGTAAATCTTATAGTAAATTCTCATATTTTGTTGATCTGTTTCCTTACAATTGCTGGCTGGTTTTGACTAAACATTGTTGTATAATTATATTTTTATGTTTGTTCATTTGTTTCTCAAAAATAAGACTGATTTTCACTAAACCTTATTATGTAATAGTAAATTCCCACGAATTGAGGATTTTTATTCTTTAAAATTAGGCTGCTTTTGACTAACTTTTTAGTTGTATTTTTTTATATTTTGTTGATTGACCTATTTTGGCTTGTTGTTTTATCTTATTGTATATGTTGTTGATTTGTTTCACTAAAAGGTTTTTTTAAATAAGACTGCATATATCTAACATAATGGCCATATTTAACTTTTGTAAACATTTTATATTGCGTTGATTGTTTTAATGAAGATAATACAAATCTAAGAAAAAATAATCTTTTATTTAAACTTTTTACTTTTGCACCCGAATGTACATAATGTAGTTTATCCATTGAATTAAGATAGATTTTGTCACCAACGGGCCATTCGAACGTAGACGATTTTTGTTTACGTTCGAATGGCCCACGTGCCATTCGATTTGGGCCGTTCGGACTAAGTACCCCGGTATCCAATATTAGTAAGTATTTAAATTATGTTAGTAAAGAAAATTAAGATTAAAATTAAATACCAAATTTGAGTACAGTACTAGGATGATGAGTAAGTACAAGCAGATGCATGTCGTGACTGTGACAAGAAGGCTTCCACTCAGCATATTGCTGTGCCGTGGGAGACCCACAGCACGGCGCTGATTTTCAGTGGTCGCCTAGGACGTGACGTACGGAAACCAAAGCATGTTGTGTCTAATATAATACAAAAACATAAAACAAATTTAGAAAGATAATATAAACCACTACGTAAATAATATATATGTTGCGACTAAAACGAAAATAGGTATCAAGACAAAGTTAACAAAACATAAAGTGCGGGTATTATTGCTCTGTCTCGCTCTTATTGCTGTGATATCGGTAGGTACCTACCTACCGATATCATAAAGATGTTAACGAATAATTATGATATTACGATACAGGAAGAAATTCCTAGTGTGCTTAAAATACCACACTAGGGTACTTATCGTGGGTACGTTTACAAACATTTATGCTCACATGCACAACACCCAGAGCCGGAACAACTATCTGTAGGTCATACAAATATTGCATTGTTGATGAAAATACTAAAATCGCTTCGCCTAGGGATCCACTGTGCCCCTTGATCCACTGGAGGGTGATTCCTTGATCCATTGGATTTTGATATACTCTCCAGGGCGAGGTGGCACTCAAATTTTAGTTTGTTGTTAGTTAGTTTTCTAAAGCTTTGAGCACAACCAGACTATCAGATAGGAATCTGATTCCGTAGGTAGTTCTGGATACCTAAACGCTTTACGTTTTTTGCGGACATTCACATTGAAATATCGAACTGTGTGCCTAGCGGTATGTGAAAGTTAATGTTGAGGTCAAGGGAGTGTACGCCAGCACCTGAACCGTTATTAGTTTTTGAGCCATCTGAGATCACATAAGATGCCCTCAAATTTCCCCGAGATTAGAATTGCTATGTCGTCTGCGTATCCTACAGAGTAAAGACTGCTGGCGTTGAGCTCTGCAATGAGCTCCTTTAAGAATAAATTCTACAGAAGTGGTGACAGCACCCCACCTTGTGGGCAGCCCCTACTCACGATTCCTCGTGTGGTAGTGTTCACAGTAAATTGAATAGCACGGTTTTTTAGCATGTCGGCGCAACACCGTGAGTGTTGAGTGCCTGACCGATGCTAGTGAAGTTAGTTTTAAATTTGTCGAATGCACCTTCGATATCAATGAAGGCGCCTAGGGTTGGATTTTTGTTTTTGGGAGCATTTCCTACGCGTGAGAATACGCTGTGGAGCGCTGATTCAGTTGATTTGCCTGCACATGTGCAGGCAGCTACGGCTACGGCTACTGCAGTAGGCGTGTTGGTTGGGATGCAGAGGTTTTTGTATCGAAATTTGGTTTCATTCCTCCTGTCCCCCAGCCTCTCCAGTGTCTTCAGAATGAAAGAGGAGAGGCTTATAGGTTTAAAAGATTTGGGCTGGGTGTGACTAGTTTTGGAATAAATATTATTTTTACTTCGCGCCATTTCAAGGGGATATAGCGGTGAGCCAGGCAGGCCCGAAAAACCTTGACGAGATAATCAGCCAGCAGATCACCGCTCCATCTGAGCAGAGCTGGAAAGATACCGTCCATCCCCGCTGCCTTGAATGGCAGGAAGGTGTTGATTGCCCACGTTATTTAATCTATGTCGATAACTTCAAGCTACTCGTAGCTGTCACAGCGGGCGGGGGCTGCCCACCCTCAGCGCCTCGGAATTTGCAAAAACACTCTAGTGGTGTGACAGACAAGACTGCTTAGAGTCGGGGTCATCAGATTCGGATCTGTAGAATATTTATTAAACCGAATAATGAATTAAGATCAAAAGAAATGAAAAAAAAAGTTGTCGGCTGGCAAGGTTGAAACAAAACGCAGTAGACATCGATTTCTCAGGTTTTTTTTTGGAAAAACTACGAGTTTTCACAATCTAAAACTTTGCAGAAAGTCTCCTTATACTAAGACCTTTCTGGCATAAAATTACGGTTATCCACTTCAGCGGTCCAGTAAGTAAAGGGTACAGCTTTGCTGGGTGGCAATCTGGCAGCCCGGGAAGTGGGTAGTTAGGAGTATTTCGCTAGCTTCTGCGTCGTTTGTTGTATAAGTGTTATCTGGTTTTTTCAGGCATCCTATAGAAAGGTCTGTCTCTTGAGCAAGACATGTTTTGACCTTTATTGTCTGGTTGTTATTTTCAATGTTAGTACAAAAATGCCTCCAACTTGTTTTTCCTCGGAGGCGAATTAGTTTTTTATAGGTTTTGCGGATTGTTATGTAACGGTCCCGTCTTCTGGCGATCGTGTATTCCTAGCTCTGTTGAATAGCCTTCTCAGTTTGTGTCGGTGTCTCTCCAGTTCAGGACTCCACCAGGACTGCCTGATTCCTCGTCTGGGTATGGTGAGGGGACACGACTGTTCATAGCTAGACAATAGGATGGAAGTGATTTTGTTTACATGTTTGTCTATATTGGTTACTGTTATTTCAGCCGGAAGAGAAGGTAACCTACCTAATTCAGTACCTTTAAGTTTAACGAACTTCGATTGGTCTTTGTTGCGAGGAACCCTTCTTGGCTGTGGTGTGGTTAAGTTAAAGTTAATTGTAAAACGGATCCATCTATGGTCTGAGCATTCTCGTTGGACACATGCCAGTGTCAATGAGGATTTTTGTTCGTTCTATTGGAGCGGAGGCAGTTTCCTTCGCCTACTTAGAATAAAGGCTTTGTTCGGCGGTGGTCATAGGTGATGTCTATTAAAAGAAATCTGTAAGTATTAAATAAATCTTTATTGAATAAAAACATACACAATCCTAAATGAAAATAGTTGCTCAATTTAATATTAAAATGTCAATAAGGTTTTAAAGCCATTAACATAAACATTTTTCTTAAAACATATTTGGCCAGTCTTGGCCTGTGCCTGATATAAAATACTTATTTCTTACGAACTATAAAATAGAAGCAATAATTGAATAACACATGATTTATTGGAAATATTACTTTATATTTATCTCGCTTGTCCTCCAATAGGTACTGGAAAGTACAGTCGGCAATAAAACACGACGTCAATTAACACTTGCAGTTTTTTTAACATTGGCACACAAATATAAGTAGATACTCGACAATATAAAAAAACAAATCGAATGTCATAATTGTATTATTATTGTCGTAGAATTACTAATCAACTTCCGTTGCAGACCGTACTAAGTGTCTACTTATTTGTGTATGAAGTCCAATAATCACAATGACAGATAATTTTAAAGTGACGACAACGTCATTTAACATCACACGAATTAATAATACGGGTTCAATAGAAACAAAGAGGTAATTGTACTCAACATTATAAAAAACTTTTACTATGGAATGGAATTAACTCCTAAAGCGCACATGCATCAAAAACTTAACTCAGAGTTAGCTCGCTAATACGAGGTTAAATTGACAATATGTTATACAGAATGGGCCTTGTATCTTCGCGGTATCTTCTCGTCCAACTTACCACAGTGTCTCAAGACGAAAGTCTATGACCAGTGTGTGTTGCCACTTGCCAGTGATGACATATGGCTCTGAGACGTGGTCGCTTACAATGGGCCTCATCAGAAAGCTTAAAGTCACCCAAAGGGCAATGGAGAGGGCTATGCTCGGAGTGTCCTTGCGTGATCGAATCAGAAATTTAGAGATCCGCAAGAGAACCAAGGTTACCGACATAGCCCGAAGAATTGCCAAACTTAAGTGGCAGTGGGCAGGGCACATTGCTCATAGAACGGATGGCCGATGGGGCAGAAAGGTTCTGGAGTGGCGACCGCAAACCGGAAGACGTTGCGTTGGAAGGCCTCCCACCAGGTGGACCGATGACCTGGTGAAGGTTGCGGGGATCCGTTGGATGCGGGACGCACGAGACCGGTCAATGTGGCGACGCGCGACGCTTGGGGGAGGCCTATGTCCAGCAGTGGACGTCTTTCGGCTGATATGATGATGATGATGAATGGACCGTGTTAGCTACTAACTCGGAGCTAGATCACACAAGGTGACGCCTGCGGGCCCAAATCGCAGAAAAACTATTTGCCCTTTTTTTTTTTCATAATTCAAAATAGTACTGAAGAACCGGTAACTTTTGCGTTTCCGTGTTGATCTCATCGTAAAAATTGTTCATAGTGATGAGTACAATTACAGAAATAACGTCGTTTCTGTTAAACCTGATATATAATAATTTATTATCACAGGAATCTCACTATACCTTTTTCAGGGCAACGAAAGATTATCAAAATATTGTAAAGCAACATTCAGTCTTGTCTTTTGCTCTTCTGAATAAGGTATAGTACCTACTCTAATAATACAACACGTTATAAAAAATCAGACAACATACATACAAGTTTCAAGATTGTTCTTGATGGTTAGGGGCCGTCAATTAATCATATGATGTATTTAGCAACTATTACCCCCTCCGCCTTAGAGATACGTGGAGAGGTTTTAGACTAACCACTTACTACTGTGAGACTAACCCTCTTCAAAATCACGTGTATTTCTTTATATAAAAAATTAAGAATTTGTTTAGTTAAATACAGATTACGATCTAAACTGATTTTGGAAAATTAAGCACTATAATAAAAATCTAGACAAGCACTTTTCGGTTTACAAAACGTACAACTCGTAATATTGACGAGCCTTGCGTGATTAATGGTCTATCCCTTAGGAAATTTACTGAAATTTTGATAGAGACCTACGTTTATACGAACATTGTATCATTTACTTTACCCTTATCTAACAAGTTAACGGAGATTAAATTTAGATGGACGGACATGTCATAAGAAAGACAGAATAGTACGTCTAGAGGACGGCTCTAAGCCTATTTGAAGGCAAAAAAGGCCGAGGACGACCTCTTTTGATGCGGTGGACCAGTATAACAAATCTTCTCAAGGAGATATTACCTGACCTGACAACCCTCGACAGAAAGAAGCAGAGTTCACCCTTATCTAAGTTTTCTAATCACAAATAGGGCTCCCTACATAACAGTAAATTTCCCCGAGTAAGGTATATTCTAAAGGTCTTAAGGTTCCCGAAATATTTTCCTTAAAATCAATTATTAGTAATATATATGTCAATGCTTAAAATATAATACTTTTTAAAGAAAATATTCTGCTAATATTTGGACCGCCCATCGAATATGTTTTGTTACAAGTATTGGAAGAAATAGAAACACTATGAAATAAGACTACTTAAAATAAACTTCATAAAGGATCATATCCAGTGCCGGATTAATTATAATACGTAGCAAGAGTCGCAAACAGGGGCCCCGCGTATCCAAGCCCAACAGAGACAATCCGAGTTCGATTCCTGGCTAGGAATAATATATTTTCAAAAGTCCCATGATGCAGTTTTAGATATCATCAAAATCGGGCCCAAGACTCCTTTGTTTACGCCATCCCTCATAGTTTCGATTTTGGCCTTCCACGTCCATTTGCAAAACTCACCCTGTACACAGAACACTATTAATAAAATATAACTTTAGCTATTCCTAAATAGACTTTGAAATGTGAAAAAGATTACTAGTGTAGTATCTTTAGTTTTAAATTGTTACTTTCGTTCTAGCCAGGCGGCTGTAACCCACGCTACGCCACTGTACTACTACTCCTATAGGTACTGACATAATTTCAAATATATCCTAGTGAAAGTATAAAAAGCTGCACCTGTGGGTAAGCTATCAATCAGACAATTAAATATGTAAAAACCTTGCATTGTAATCGTCAAATTCTTCCCGAGTCAACAAATACTTTGCGACGCATTTGTATTGAGATGGCTGGTCTAGTATTATCAGGAGAGGTTCAAGTTTTTTCTTGTACTCGTCCAAAGTTTTTCTGTCCACTGCACCTATCAAGTTATTGCTTTTGATCCAAAAGTAGGGGATGCTTCCTGCCACCAGAGCGTCATACAGTCTCTTCACCATTACTTTGAACAGGGTCGCTGGATTATTTTTGTGCCAATAATCTGTGTTATTGATAGCAACTATCTCCCAGAAGAATAGAGTTTTGATGTAGTAACTTGCAATTTTTTTCATGCCAAGAGAGTCCCGAAGCTTTTTCATCTGAAACAAGGTGTGAATACATTAGGTATCTGTATAACAGTTCAATATTTTTATGTGGATTGTAGATACCTATGGGCAACAAAGGTAAATTATTAGGGCTCTGTAGTCAACTAGGAACCCTTATAGTTTCGCCATGTCTGTCTGTCTGTCCGTCCGTCCACAGCTTAGCTCAGAGACTCTTAGTACTAGAAAGCTATAATTCGGCATGGATACACATATTAACCGCGCCGACAAAGTGGTAAAATAAAATAATGAAAAAATATGTTTTCCTTAAATTCCGCCTGTAGGTACACGGAAAGTGAAGATATGTTTTTTCTCTCTTCTATCCCCTAGTTTTGGGTATAGGTGGATAGGCCATTTAAAAATATTACGGGTCTTAAACTCTATACCATTCATCAATTCAGAGATCCGTTAGCGTAAAATTAAGCTTTAAATTGGTATTTTTTTATACTCAAGTGTCCGTAAAAACTACCCATATTTCGCAAATAAATGATTTGATTTGATTTTGATCCCCCTGCCAGCTGAATGCACAGTAAAAATATACAAACAGTATGGCAACTACCTTACAAACGGTCGAAACGGCACAATCACACAAACATACGCAGCGGTCGCTGTGCTGTTAGAACTGACACAGATAATATAATACTAGCATACAGATGCCTCATCCCATACAAAGAAACCGTGCCGACCGCGACGTAACTAACCTTTTTCATCTGATTAATCTTGTTATTTTTTTGTACATCGAACGCGTTCGATGTAGGTACATGTGCGTTCTGTTTCGCGGTGATAGATAGATGGTGTTAGCAGCTACTTGCAACTAAAAGGGTTTACTAGGTTCGTGAATATTTTTTCTTTAAATACAGTGAAGGTTCCGTGACTCTCAAAATGTATCTTTATTCAAGAAACAAGTCAAAGAACATTATCTCTCCACCATCTTGTAATTTCTATATTTATTAAGTTAAGGTATGTGTAATTTATATATGATTAGTTAAGTCATTTTTGTCTATTTTAAGTTTCCTTGTTCTTTCTACACACTGTGTATTCGGTTATCATCCAACTTTCCTGTCGCAGGTCTGCTGGAAGAAATTTCTAATGAAATAAGCAGTACCTTTATGCTCTTCAATCTGTCTTATTTCTTTTCTCTTTAAAGTGTTTTTGTGTGTACATAAATAAATAAGGTTCGTTTTATAGTATTTTTTTGCACGTTTTTACAGTTTTTTTTTGCACCAAAATGTGTTACAATGCAAATTTTAACAATCGAGTGGAATGCCTCAAACATTTAAAAATGCGCCATCTATTGGCATCCAATGTTAAGTGGTCGATTCAAATAATCTTTGAAATGTGAATTAAGAGCCAATATTCCATAATTTGGTACTTAGGAGAGTTGATTAAACAAGAACATACAATTTTTATGTTCAATTGCAGAGAATATTAATTTTACACACATTCAATAACAGACAGGTGCATATCGCGCCATCTAGTGAGATTTATTTGAACCAAATTTTCTTTCTTAGCAATGAGACCCCGTGGTACTGAGCACCGAGACGCGACGAGTGGTCACGTATGTTTGTGTGAGTGTGCCGTTTCGAGCGTTTGTAGGCAGTTGCCATACTGTTTGTA
Source organism: Orthosia incerta (assembly GCA_948252205.1). Classification (NCBI taxonomy): domain Eukaryota; kingdom Metazoa; phylum Arthropoda; class Insecta; order Lepidoptera; family Noctuidae; genus Orthosia; species Orthosia incerta. The sequence continues at coordinate 27,630,793 of OX411746.1, forward strand.
TATTTTTACTGTGCTAAATGGTTGCTTTTAGATATGTGCAGTAGTTTTTAATAACGAAATTAAAAGGAAAACTATCACAGCTAAGTAGGTTTTACAATTTTGCGAGTAATAGTCGACCAACTTATAAAATGCACGTTAGAGCAACGTTCGGTGCTTTCATTGTATATGAACTTCAGTATTTTTACCCAATTATGTTGGTAAATGTAGCTGTTTGTACGAAACCCTCGGAGCGTGAGTTCGACTCGCACTTGGCCGGTTTTTTTTAAACAGCTTTTGAGTACAACAAATGAAAATTTGGAACAGATTTTAATTTCAGTATATCCAAAATCGTTGCTCAATGAAAGTCAGTGGGTAATAGAAGTACAGTTGTTCCTCAGTTTCTCGTTACAATTTTAAAGGAGAATGCCCATGGACAGTAATTTCAAAAAAAAAATTGTGTCACAATAATTTCTGGACAATAAATTAAACAAAAATATTTCAAGTATTTTCTAAAAGATTCCTATTGGGGTTCATTTTCTTGAATTAATAAGTATTTAACTTCCGTTTCACAGCTCAAACATATTCCGCCATTTCTGTAAGGCTTAGCACGCACTGCGATTCTATTCGCGCGATTTTTTTCCGCACATTCTGAGACCTATGGAATTGTATGAAGCAGCACGCATTGCGGAAAATAAATCGCGCGGAAATAATATCGCAAGAAATCCGTGTTTTGCCACAGAAACCACCGCACCGCGGCGCGAATTAAATTCAGCAATATGGGCCCCCACAATATGGCACCCAAAAGCCGCCATTTCTCTAATTTCCAATTTTAATGTAGCCAGTGACACTCGCAAGGGTAAGACGAATCGATTGACGTGAGAATCATCAGAATCGGCCAACGCGTTTGGTCACTAGAATGCTACATGCAACAAACATACATACATACATAGACTGATAAACAGATTACCCTCCTTCGGCATTCGGGTAAAAAGATGAGGTTGTGGCAGCGCATCTTAATTAAGGGCCAATAAAATATTAGGTGTAAGTACTCACGAATCTGATCGCTTGTTTCAAGTTGTTCGAGTTGTGCATCAGCTGTCGCTCTTGGTTGTGAAGCGCGATGCGCCACGAGCGGGACTGGTCGAAGGCGCACGGAGACGCCTTGTTCGGCTTGCCCACTACCATCCAGTAGTCCTTCTTGCACTCACGAGGGATCTCACGGTAAGATTTGCTGACCGGCCAGCGGTCCTCCGGGAACTTCAGGCACGGCACCAGGTCAACGTCCAACTTGAAATTCCTCGACTTGTTACTGATCAGCAGCGTCATCGCCGGCCCTGACTCCGACCTGTCGATAACGTACGGCACGCCCTCTACGTAGTACAGTGGACGTGAATTATGATTAATCTCGAATTTGTTCAGTGCTTTGCTCACGACGCTCTTGAACCAATCAGAGAATTTAGAGCGCAGAAGGTAGTTGCTTTCGTCTTTCCACTCGAATGCGGCTTTGTTAATGAGCCACTCGTCGGCGTCCCTGAAGGGCAGCCGTTGGAACTGGACGCCCATCTTGAGCTCCACGAAGCCTGGCGCCTTAGCGTCAATGATGATGTCGCTTCCTTGCGGGTTCAACGCGTCAGTTTTGATGTTCAGAGGCAACCCGATCACTATGTCCATGTCGAATTCGTCAGGTTTTACGATACGCAAGTTATCATAGTGGCTACCGGCAAATTGCACCTAAAAATATGTCAGTAATGAACATCAATGAGCTAATAATAGCATAGGTAATATGTACCATGTCGACATCCGCTTAAACATACAAATTATCTGAAAATAATAGTTATGTTTTCAAAATATTTACTGGCGGTTATGGCTGCCAACAGAGTATCGGCTGCCCAACGTAGGTAGGTATAGTTTGTATTTCACGAGTGTACGCCAGTCATTGTAATGTAAACCTTACAGCATAGAAATAAAAGTCAAATGATCCACACTCCTGATTTGCAATGGTATGTATGAGTTACCATTACAAATTAGGAGTTTGAATTATTTTCAAATAAATACTTTGTACCAAACAGAAACTTTGAACACTGTGCTGTGTGTGTGTATGTGTTGTGTACTTTGTGTATACTTCTAGACAGAACGTATTTAGGACGAAAAAGACACTGTCAGATCTTTCGTTCTTGCTTATAGAAAAACTCTATGAAAAAAGATTTGCATCGCCCCATTCGGTGACCGCCTTCAAGGACAGGATCAAACGTTCAACCATGGCCCCCCGGAGAGACATAATCTGAGACCCAGAAGCCCGTGCGCCGGACACGTAACTCTCAGCAACAGTCGCTGCCGTCTGCATACCCAAAGGTGCCGGGTTTTAGCAGATCATTAATGTGGAGCAAGAATAATGATATCTAACTGACAGGACGAGCAGCCATCGATAACCACTCGGATGGATCGATCCCTCAGGAAGTCCGCAATTCTATCACACAGACCACTAAGCAGACCGAAGGAAAGAAGCTTACCAATAAGGCTTAGACCTTGTCGAATGCCTTCGAGATGTCGAGGGAGACGGCTAGCGCTTCCCTGTGTCTCTCGATGGCCTCACTCCAGATGTGAATGGCATACGCTAGAAGATCCCCAGTGGACCGATTTCGACGGATGCCGTATTGGCGATCACTGACACTGATGACACTGGATGTCGTTCGCTTCTAAGTATGCCAGGAGCTTATTGTTGAGCTCGAGTTCCATACTCTTACAGAGATGGGTCTGTAGTTGGCCGGGTCAGCTCGACTGCCCTTCTTGGGAAAGGGCTTGGGTACGCATCAGCCGCCTCACTGAGGTACTCTGTGAGCCTGGTTGTCTCCTTATCTTAGCTGTGCGAACGGTAGACAGAGGCGTAGATAATCTTATCCAGCCCTGTGTCCACCAGAGCCCACAGCACTGAGAACCTGGAGTACTCAAGGTTACGGAGACGCCGATATCAAGTGTCGTCTCGAGCATACAGGCATTACCTGCGCGTGTTTTAAAATTGTGCTCCAAAATAAATCCTGGGTAAGATAAGTACGACACGTCTGACTGTGCTGGCTTTTCATCATGTTGTAGTATTTGCGCTAGCTATTATTAAACATTATATACAACATGTATAATGCACAGAAAAGTTACAAAAGAGTGGCAGTGGCGACAACACAGGCTCCCTGGCTGTGTGGTCGATGGTACTTCTACAATGAGTGATAAGTTCACTCTTTGTAGGAGTACACGTCCAATCTTTAAATAAAATAATTATAAAGAACCTCTAAAGAAACCGTAAAAAATAACTCTCAGCCAGGGACGATTCTTACAGACTATTAATTGAGCAAATTTGTAGATTGGGACAAAACCTACACTCGATACTATATCGATATGACAGTGGCACAGATCTAGATATATGTATATAAAGAAGTATCTATTGCATACTCAGCCACACTGGTACAAAAGATGGCATAGACAGAAGTATAATACCGATATTGAAATTGCGTCTTAAATATGTTCCGTCGAGTTATACAATGTCTCTGGTACCAAATATATACGCACCGTGCTTGAATATTTCTTGTAGTAAGGATCTACTTCCTTCATCTTCTTATGCAGGTCTTGGAAGATGGTGTCAAACACTTTATAGTGTAGCCCAAACTCACTCAATTTTATGTACCTCACGTGAATGTCAGACAGCAGTGAGTTGAGGTTGGTTATCACCGGGTAGTCAGGCATGTTGGGAATCTCTTCAATTGTGACACCAGAAGACGAGCCGCCTCTAAAAGCAAAGTAGGCAACGACACACGTAAAGAAATGTTAAAGCTACAGTCAGTAATAGCTGTTACCTGAACCACTCTAAAAACGAACGAATTTGAACCCTCTGCCTGTAACGTTAAGGATTACTTAATTTGTATGAGTTTATCAGACAAGCGCTACTCGATGACCAAATACAATAATAATACAGATCCGCAAATTTGATCTTTAAAACGTTTTCGTTACGATAGTTATAACTTTTTGTTATGTGATTTTGATTTTTATGCTGTAAGAATAAAAGTTTATCAGAGTATCTCGTGGATCGTGCATAAGGCTGAGACGAACAAGATGTGAGTTCAAACCCTGCGTGGAGGATATATTGTTTTGCTTTCAATTTAGAATCTATTCAATAAGTATTTCTTGGATTATTGTAAATAACTATAGACGGACACATTCACCAAATAAAAAAAAATCTAAATTGGTAATAATATCGCCTAACTTGTAATAAGCGGGTAGTTATAAAACAAATATGAGTATTCATTATAAAACTGGTAGTCAAATGTTACTAAGGTAAAGCGCGCCGCCGCTCACGTACTTTGTGGTAATGGGTAGTAAAATGAACCGTGACAATGAAGCTCTAAAGCCATTCTACCCAAAAGGGAAGTGAATACGCGCGAACATTTTTTATCTTGCCTTACTAAATTGCGAAAAACAACTGTCTTTATCCAATTTTTTAATTTCTTTTTTATAATTTTATTATAACGTCTCAATTGAAAAATAATCTTTTTGCAAGAGGAGAATGTTGGCATCAGAGTGATTGCTAGGAGACTTAATAATATAGTAGTAAGTGTATATTTCTGATTTTATACCTAGCTATTCCTCATGCCGTGACGTAAGCAAAAGTATTTTTTATTTACTTAGACATAAAGTGACACCTGTTTCATTTCTTTTTTTCAGATAAATACAGTCAGATTGTTTGCTGACGTGTAGAACCAGAGGTTTAATAACACCGCGTTACAGGCGTATTCAGCCAATAATGAATATATATGTTCTATGGGACTTGGTGAACTTATAGAAGTTGGTGGCCGATGTAATAGTCACCAGTCAGTTTGGAAATATTATGTGCCGCTTGCAACAAATTATAGAAAGATGGTGCTCCACTACGCTATTAAGACAGCATCTCCTCACGCAGTCAAAATACTTATGTGTCAGTGTATGGTAAATGAAATATTGTCATCATAATTTTTAAGGAAGTGTTTCATCCGCCTGACGCAGATCCTCACCGGACACGGCTGTTTCGGGAGGTTCCTGTTCAGGAGAAGGCGGGAGGAAACGCCCTGGTGTCACCATTGTGTGGACCGCCCGGAGGACACGGTGGAGCATACGGTGGAGATCTGCCCTGCTTGGGCGGAACACCGCCGTGTCCTCATGGCGATTGGCAGTGGCGACCTCTCGCGTCCGGCCCTGGTACGGAGCGAGAAGGCATGGGAAGCTGTCTCTTCCTTCTGCGAAGCAGTAATGCTCGCAAAGGAGGAGGCGGAACGCGTCAGGGAGACGCAAAGGAGACGCCCTCACGCCCCTAGCCACTGCAGAAGACGCCCCGGGTGTCGGGAGTCACAAGTCGATTCCCGGCCACCGTAGGCGCGGGCTAGCGAACGGAAAGTAATGGGTAGCTCGCCGTCCGATAAGGACCAAGCCCGAGTTTACGGCGCGTAGTGTTCCACGCGCGCCTCAAAGAGTTGTCAGCAAAAGTGACAGGGCCCGATAGGGTCGATGCCTGTCTGGGTCACGGATCAATTTGAAAGAGAGGTAACGCGGCCCTGGCACAAGCAACTGAAGGAACACGGGTGGGTTTTAGTCAGTAAAAGTCTGACACGGGAGGGCCCGCTTTACCCAGAGCGGGAGAAGTCATTGGATGATATCCCACCAAAAAAAAGAAGGAACTGTTTCATACAATGAATAAGCAGGTCCTTTTTACGATCATAACCATATTTGAAACTATAAATACTCACAAAAATCTATAAAGTAGGTAAAACATCAATGTATTTATGTGTATATTTTATAAGTAAGACAGGTAGGTAGGTTTTATAGGTAGGTAGATATATTAAAAGTAATTATTTTTGTAAGTAAGTAATTATTTAATATTTAACAATATCAATTCATATAATAAATCTGTAGAAAAGTCGTTTTTGTACATCGAAAATATTTCCAAAAAAAATAAAAAGCTAAAAGCAGCATTTTTGGAATTTTTGTCTGTTTATTTGTGCACGCATCACGTAAAATTTACGAAACCAATGTAGATAAGTTTCATACATTAAAATTGTGCGTTACATGAAGTATTACTTAGTTTTTGTTTCATCGCAATCGGTTCACTCTATCAAAAGTTAGATGAATTTAAAGTGTAAAGAAGTAAAATTATCACAACACACGCAATGCAGATACTCGGACAGTTGAACTCGATATTCGATAGATGGCGTTGTGCATCTGAAGTAATTTTCTGAATGGCGGGTTTAAGATAGATAGGCAGGAAGGTAAGTACGGTAGGGTAGGTAGTCAGTTATCGGGAGCGAAGCCGCGGTTTCAGCTAGTATTGAATAAAACCGGTTTTCATAATCCTTATTGTTTTTCATTTCTGTTTATTTATTTAAACTTTATGTACAATGGTGATACATAGGCGGACTTAATGCAGCAAGGCATTCTCTACCAGTCAACCTTTGGGTTAAAAAAGAACACAACAGTGGTAGGGGTACATAAAATATATATATGAACAATAATTAAGGCGGATATTAATAAACTATCTAACTAATAAAATACATAAATAATTTTTAAAACAATAGACTAATAAATATCCTATTCTAAATGAAACAGAAATTTAAATATAATAACTATGACGAAGACCGAGCTATGTAAGAGAGGATAAGTAATAGTTCCGTAACCTACGCTTGAATGAAAATTTACTCTCAGCCTTTTTTATGTCAAGGGGAAGGACGTTCCAGAGTTTTATAGTAGAGACAGTGTAAGAATTAGATAGAAACCCAGTGCGGTGAGAAGGAATATGGAGAAGTAAGTTTTTGGAAGCTCGAAGGTTAAGATCGTGAGAACTGCCCAACACTTTAAAATATTGTTTTAAATAATCAGGAGTACAAGGATCGTTCATGATGTTGAAGAGCATGCAGAGGGATCTTAGGGATCTCCTCTGACGGATAGGCAGCCATTTAAGCTGAGAACGGAAGGAAGAAATGTGATCATATTTTCGAAGCCCGAAAATAAAGCGAATACAGTTGTTAAGAAGTCGATCCATTTTGTTAAGAAGTTCTTGGGATAGATCAGAGTAACAAACATCAGCATAGTTGTTCTGTTGTTATTTTTATTTAAATAGTAATTTTAAATTAACTATTTTAATTTAATATTATAAATAATAATTTAGATGCAAAAAAAATTAATTCAATATTGTATACTTATAGCGAAAAGAAGTGGAAGGTTAGTTTTGAACTCGCTACCATGTTGACATAGGTTAAGTTTTGTTGAAATTAACAAATCCATCATGATGTCAAAACAGTATTCAAACTCTTACCTACCCTAACGTTACGCGTTAAAGATCAAATTGGCATATCTGTACTCTATTATATTTGCCTAACTTGAACAAGTCATTCTAGTTCAATAAGCTCATATTTATCAAATAACACTTATCTACTGCTAATTGCGGTGGATCAAAATCGTCTAACTTATTGTGTTAACTAACGTCAGAGTGGGTCAGGTAACAGCTATTACCGACTGTACAGTCAAGTGTCAAAAGTACACTCTTACTCTCCCAAAACTCAATCACTTAATCAATATCCAGCCCTAGGTGTCCCATGTGTGAGCGTGGTCGCTTAGGTTAAGTTTTTGTGCCTGGCTGGAGCCTCTAGTTTAGTCTCCATAGGAAATGTCCGGTTAAGCAGTAGTCATCATTTGGTTGAACTGCGGGACGCACCTCATAAAAAAATAATTATACCTACTAACCGTGAATAATTTAAATAACTCTGCTTAAAAAAAATTGCCGCTGCTGTTTTGGTAGTGTGACTGCACTTTGGTCCCTTAGCTGTAGATACACAACTTCATCTAGCTTATGCTAGTAAGGAAATATCATACTACATTTATACTTTCAAGATAAATAGCGTCCTATGTTGTGTGTGCCAAGTTTGATTTAAATCCGATAAGACAGAGTTACTTGCCCATTTATAATATTAGTATAGATTATTCCTCATACAAAACGTACGTCCATCTGTCTAATAACCTCTACGTACAAGAAACACTACAAAGAACACATGTACAATGTATCTGTGTGCTTAGTGCGAGTTTTTATTCACGCTCAATCACGTTAACGTAAACTACAATTTGTATTGAAACTGGATAAGCGCCATCTGGTGACAGCAAGGCAAAACCCTTTTTTTTTTGTATACATTTTGACATAAGAGATCATTTACGATATCACGAGTGAGTAATAAAACTCCCACTAAGCACATAGATACATTGTAGTGCATCTATTAGCTACGGAGTGGTGATAACTTTATGTTTATATTCACAGAAATAACCCCCTATTATCTATTTTGTGGCTATATATACCTATGATGTCATATACAAGATAATGTATTTATTAAATTAGGTGTCAGTTTCAAGTCTAAGCGGATGTCACTGAACCAGTATTCTTTAACACAAAAACATGTTTTAGCACAAAAAATTCTTACCGTGATGTATTCATTCTGTTCAACATATTGGTGAGGTATGATGAAACGGACTGATCATCTGAACTACTTCCACTTGGTGATTGAGCAACAGGCATGCTCCTTGATTCAGGCTTTTTCTTCGCAGCAGTCAGCTTCTGTTGTTCTACTGGTTTCTCTACACTAGACCCGCTCATCAAGTATGCTGCTCCACCAATGAGGCCACCAGCCAGACCGACGGCTGCTGCTATGAACCATGGACTGGCTCCCCCTTCATTGTTATTGTTATTATTATTATTCGAATTATTTCTATTATTGTTCATGATTGCTGCAAAACAAAACAATAATTTTGAGAAATTAGCAATGATTGTGGGTGACATGCCTAACCTATTGTATATATTTATTTAATTCTATCATAGTCCAAAAACAATAAGGTAAACTATATCGAATATTTCAATAATAAGTTAATTAGTTATGTCAATTAAGATATAGATAATTATTTTCTCTGTAAATAAATTAAATTCCTAGTACGATCTTTTTTACATTTATCTTAACTATTCATTCATTCGATATTTTATATTGAAATAAAGTTAATTATAGTAAAAGATACATAAGCTTACCTGTATGATAAGTCTTTGTATTTTCTTCCACTAACTTTAACACAGTTCGTACATAGATAGGCCAACCACGAAATGAAATTCAGTAACAATTGATGAGGTAATTATTAAGAGAGAAGATAAATGTTCCAAATCCATCAATTATTATCAAAATTATACTGAAAGAGTGAAGTGAAAGCCTTTGTGAGTTGTGATATTTATACCAGTGTTATCTCAAGTGATGGCATGTTCTTATTTGAGTTTTCTTCTAAATTTGTGACGTGGTCGTCGTTTCACTCAATAGAATACCTTATTACGTGGCAATAAGTATGTAGATTATGTTCTCAGAGTAAATATTACAGTTATTACATCAAAACTGACGTATATTAATTTCAATTAATGTTTTAATTAACTTTTATTGGACTGTTGTTTTTGCCACCAATCACATACAAATACTTTTGAATAGTAGGTTCGTGTTTCAGTGGCAACACTTAACAATGATCGGGAAATTCCCACAAAATAATTATGAATCCTATTATCCTACATGCTACTAGAATCAAATAGAAATATTAAATTATAATTCTCGGCTTCTATCTCTATAACGGGTATCATGATATTTTTTCCGAATTAGATGATTGTAATATTTATGAAACCATAGCAAGATTTGATAATCAGGTAAGTTCTACGATAAAGGTTCAGTGGTCAAATTATAAAAATAAATAATTAAGTAGATCGTAATTCGTAAATATCTTGTTAATCTCAATTCTCAAGAGTTTTATAAATGACATAAATGTACAAAAGCTGCCGCCCGCGGCTCCGCCCACATGGAATTAGTACTTTTCCTAATATCTTTATAAATTATAGGCTATGTGTTATTCTTATGTATAAGCTATATTTCTGTAAAGTTTCATCAAAATCCCTCAAGCCAAAGCCTATTTAAAATTATTGTATAAACTAGAGATGAAGCGTATATACTAGAACAGATACAGGGATTAGCGAGACTAGGCTGCACCTATTCTAACTTTTAAAATACTCGATCCACCTAGTCTCACTGTGCCTACGCAGTGCACGGCACCCGCGGCCCGCGCGAATCAAAGTACCGACGACGCGGCGAAGCGAGATAGCAGCATAGTCATAGCTCATTCATGTTTGCCAAAATCATACGTGTGTCAGTCACTTAAATTTGAACCCAATTCAAAGAGCATAAAAGTAACGCGACGCGCACTAGTGTTTACATAAATAATTCGTGTGCCAGCCATTTTAATTTGAACCATATTTCAATGGCATAAAAGTAACGCGACGCGCACTGTTTTGTGCTAGAATATATTCTGTCCTTTTTTATCTACACTATTCCGCAATCCTTCCATCCTTGTCTGTCAATACTCGAGACTCGATACTAGTCCGGACTAGGCAGACTTTAAAGAATAGGTACTTTGACAATACTCGGGACTCGAGATTAGTCGGGACTAGGCAGACTTTATAGAATAGGTACTTTGACTATACTCGATGCGAATGAAGACTTTATGATGCAGTCTAGTATCAAGTATGGACTCATGCGAATGTGATCTCGCTTGACGTATTTATACCTACTTGTCGCTGCAAACACGTACTATCGGACTTATTTAGTGTGATCGGTTTTCATAACGAAATTTTGATAAATCTTTTAAGAACATATATCAATTTTTTATTACGACAGTGTTACCAAAGGAAGTAGTGTATTAAAAAAAAAACAATAACAAACCTAATTAAGTTCTCTGAAAAAATAATAGAAGTCTTTTAATTACACGAACAATCTTCAACGTAGATAAATCTTTACGATGACAGTCGAGTCTGTGTAAAGTATGAAGGGAAGATTTCATTTAATTACTGCGTACGTACGTATCTACACGTATCGGTGGTACGCAAAGACTAAGCATCTATAAAGTATGCGTATTTCATGGACTAGGTGGAACAGGTATTTGGATCGAGTATTTGTACGGACTTGGACTAGGTGCACCTAGTCCAAAATTCACCTAGTACGACCCATCTCTAGTATAAACTTTGTCAAGGTTTGTCTAAAAAGGCTGGTATCCAGTATAAAGTGGTCTATGATATTCATTGATTTGACATGTGTGACAAAAGTTGCCAAAATTAGGATTTATCTTGTTTTACGGGTACGTCATCTAAGTATAGTTTTAAGTGCCGATTTTTTTAAATAATAACCTAAGTTACACGCGAAGAAAAAAAACGGACGGTACGGCACGGTGGTTCAACAATAGGGAACTATCCGCAAAGCTGCGCTCAGATGGCGCCACAGGTTTCTGCGTAAACAAACTAGAGAAGGGCGTTTTCGATTTTTTACGCAAACGGTTATGTATGTGTTTTCATATCGATATCGAAAACGGTTTTCAGATATCGATATCAAAAGTACAGTTTGAAAAAGTTAAAATGTTATTTAGATGAGCAAACTAACAACGAACACGAAATAATACTTAGAAAGGTAGGTAACGCATATGGTTCCTAACGTTTGTGAAGTTTGCGTTTTGTTCGTAGTTCGTACGTTTTCGCATTGTTACGGTTTTAAGTTTTGAATTATTCGTTCTCACACGCTAGTAAGGTTTTTATTAGATACAGCTTTAGTAATATCGGTTATTTTGATATCGATATCGATATGATATGATATCTAACACATGTCCGATATAAGTTACGTTTAGATATATCGGACATATCCCTAAAAAAAAACCAAACTGTCAAAGTCCAGCGATAAAATTTCGCAATTTATGTATACAAAATATAAAACAAAAAGTGAAAGAAAAATGAAGCTTACTAACTTTCCCAATATTATTATTTGGTTTTTGAACACAAGTTATCTTAAAAACAGTAAAAAAGAGTTCGGTAACCACAAACAGTAGTAAACGCCATGTTGTTATGTTTTTGTTTACTCAAAGCCGTCAAGCGCCATCTGGCGGGAGCAATTGGCAGTAATGTTCCCTATTATTTAACAAGCTTGTGTACAAAATTTTAGGGATAGTGACAAGTAACAGTCACATTCAAGGACTTATGACTGTAGCGACATCTGAAACAGCAGTCTTCCGGAAAAATTGTCTAACCACAGATTTTTTCGCGCGAATTTTGTAGTAATATTTCCGCGCGAATTTTTACCGCAATGCGTGCAGCTTCATACAATTCTATTGGTCGCAGAATGGGCGGAAAAAAATCGCGCGAATAAAAATCACAATGCGTGCTAAGTCATCAGCAGTGTGGTCAGATTAAGCGACTTTTCGCCATTTAGGGTACTCGGAAAGGTGGCGGGCGACCTTTTTTTACGATCGGCGACTAGTCGCCAATTAGGCTGCCTCAGAAATAAAATTGGGCGATTTTAGGCGACTTCAAGATTGAGACTGTCTAGCTTTAATACAATATTATCTGAGAAACGATGAAAATGACTGGTAATATTTAACAATTCATCATTATTTTTGTTAATACTTCAGTCCCAATATTAGAGAAATGTTTTATGCAGAATTAATAACGGTTTTTGTGACTAACGAAATAAAGTTGGCATTACCTTAAAGTGTGTTGAATGATGTCAGGTATTCCAATTCACTTTTCAAAAAATTGAAACTAAAGTGGAAGAACAAAATATATAGATTAATATATAGATTTTTTATCTATACTTCTATACTAATATTATAAAGCTGAAGAGTTTGTTTGTTTGAACGCGCTAATCTCAGGAACAACTGGTTGGAATTGAAAAATTATGTGTTAGATAGTTCATTTATCGAGGAAGGTTATAGGCTATATAACATCACGCCACGACCATTAGGACCGGAGCATAAATGAAAAATGTTTCAAAAACGGGCAAAACTATTCCATTTTGAGAGCTTCCGTTGCGTGCGCTGCGTAAACGGTTTAAAATACGCAACAATCATGCATGTAGGGTAGGTAGGGTAGATGGGTAGGTGGATGGTAGCCAGTTGACGGGAGCGAAGCCGCGTGGGACAGCTAGTGATTTATAAAATAAAACTAATTTCACTTATAACTGTGAAAATTTTGCTACTAAAATAATCACAATCGAGAAAATGACAAAAAAAAATGTTGAATACTTTATCGAATTCTTCTTTTAATAAAGTTGACCAAGCATATCAACTCCAAACTCAACAACAAAGTAAATCAACTCCAAAACTCAATATTCGGCGATTTTAGGCTTCTTGGAACGATCTTTTGGGCGATTTGTGGCTCAACTAGTTTGGCTACACTGATCATCACATCAGTGCCAATGTCAATGTCATTTTATGTCTTTGTCATTGACTTGTAAATGCCACTTGCGACTCGAGTGAACAGAAGGCAAAAATAAATAAAACAAAAATTAAATCTTCATTCTCATAATTCTCTCGTCTCTTCCTTCCTGACTATCACAATTCACAACTATTAACACACTCTCTAGCGAAATGAAGCATTATTATGAGAACATCGGCATCAAAGAATATAGTGGTAACATTCTCTTTGGGAACGTCAACACTGAAATTTCCTATCACGGAAATCCCGACTATGTTCAAGTGTAAAAATAAAGTTGTATTGCCTGGAAAGGAAACATGGAACATTCTGCTTTCAACGACAACAGAACGCGGGTGGCAGCATAGAAAAGAAACCGGCTTGCAACTATTCCTTCAACAGTACAGTGAACAGTTTTGTGACACGAATCTTGTTTGAAAAAGGATAATCGCTATTTAGTCTGGTGAGTTTTATTATCTAACTGGTAGCCTCTACCTTTGCCCCCAGTTATATTACAAACGAGAAGAATGAAAATTCATTTGCTTATTATTATTACAGCGCGGTATTAGGAAAACCTTAAATTGCATTGTTTAAAACTTGTTACAAAACCGGTTTTGTTAGCATTATAGAGAATCGTGTTGTCTTTTGCAGCTTTAAAACGGCAAGTCAACCCTTTATTTGATTTTTAAACAAGAAATCATTACCTACCACTTTCGATGGCTTCCATTTTAGTTTACAAACCTAGAATCTACAATAAAAAATGGAGACATAATATCTTATTGTTCTGCATCATTGTGCGCATAATGTCATGAATTTTATTCAAAAAGTAATGTTTGGCTGTTGCCCATAATATTGCTTGGTAACTTACAAGATCTAGCCAGCCTTATGGACCACTATTACTAAAAATGTACTAAGTATTTTGCATTACCGCTGATGGAGCATAATAATTTAATTCTTTCTAAATGTTCATCTTTTGTTTTTCATATGATTTTGTTTTATAAACGATAATAATTAAATAATCACAGTTTTAGGACACATTAGCTTGACAAATAAGTCTATTTAATCTATAGATTGTCAGCGGGTTTCATAATTCTTTTGCATTTTGTGATGAAATAAATTGGATCATTTGTTCAATTTATAATAACTTACTGTTGAATATAATACCTATACTTCTTATACCATTTAATAATTTGGAAGTTAAAGGAGGAAAATTCTCTAAAATATTATTTAGTTTTGATTAAGTCACCTACTAATCTCTAGGCTGGCACATAAACAGACATATGATAGCCATTAGGTGTATTATTTTGTACATTGTTAATTAAATTTTTGTTTGGCATTAATTTTATGTGGAATTTGCTTCAGAAATAATTATAAAGGTGTTTGTTTCAAAATTTATCAATGCAAAATGTTTTATATTGTTTGGTTGAATTCACATCCGCAGGATGTGCAACTGAGTACATGTTTGTTATGTATCTTTCCACACATCTGATCATAGTCAGGGATGACTGATAGTATATGAGAAAAGGAAAAAAAATAATAATAATTGAGTACTTTTTTTACAGCTACCCTACCCTACCTTACCTACCCTACCTACCCTACCCACCCTACCCTACCTACCCTACCCTACATACCCTACCCTACCTACCCTACCTACCTACCCTAAGCTAACCAGAAAAAAAAACTTCACATAAACCATTTATTAAATAGTCTGAACAAAGCCTAAACATTTGGTTTGGATAGGTGAGCCCGTTCTTGAGTTATAAAATTACAACGAAAAGTGGCATTGATTTTTATATAGAACTAGCTTCTCCCGGCAAACTTTGTTTTGCCATAAAAACACCAAGATACACCTACCCTACACCTATCCTACACTAGCTTTTTTTTTTTTTTTTTTTTCTTAATTTTTTTCCGTAAGAACCTTGTACAGAGTATTAGAAAACTACAAAAAAAAAATAAGCCAAATCGGTCAAGCCGTTTTCATGTTATGTCGTGACAACGGAAAACGGGTTTCATTTTTATATATATAGACTAGTATTTGCTTGGTGCGCGAGCTGCAAGCAGCTCGCGTGTTGTTGTCCCTACACCTGCCTTACACCTACCCTACACCTACCCTACACCTACCCTACACCTACCCTACACCTACCCTACACCTACCCTACACCTACCCTACACCTACCCTACACCTACCCTACACCTACCCTACACCTACCCTACACCTACCCTACACCTACCCTACACCTACCCTACACCTACCCTACACCTACCCTACACCTACCCTACACCTACCCTACACCTACCCTACACCTACCCTACACCTACCCTACACCTACCCTACACCTACCCTACACCTACCCTACACCTACCCTACACCTACCCTACACCTACCCTACACCTACCCTACACCTACCCTACACCTACCCTACACCTACCCTACACCTACCCTACACCTACCCTACACCTACCCTACACCTACCCTACACCTACCCTACACCTACCCTACACCTACCCTACACCTACCCTACACCTACCCTACACCTACCCTACACCTACCCTACACCTACCCTACACCTACCCTACACCTACCCTACACCTACCCTACACCTACCCTACACCTACCCTACACCTACCCTACACCTACCCTACACCTACCCTACACCTACCCTACACCTACCCTACACCTACCCTACACCTACCCTACACCTACCCTACACCTACCCTACACCTACCCTACACCTACCCTACACCTACCCTACACCTACCCTACACCTACCCTACACCTACCCTACACCTACCCTACACCTACCCTACACCTACCCTACACCTACCCTACACCTACCCTACACCTACCCTACACCTACCCTACACCTACCCTACACCTACCCTACACCTACCCTACACCTACCCTACACCTACCCTACACCTACCCTACACCTACCCTACACCTACCCTACACCTACCCTACACCTACCCTACACCTACCCTACACCTACCCTACACCTACCCTACACCTACCCTACACCTACCCTACACCTACCCTACACCTACCCTACACCTACCCTACACCTACCCTACACCTACCCTACACCTACCCTACACCTACCCTACACCTACCCTACACCTACCCTACACCTACCCTACACCTACCCTACACCTACCCTACACCTACCCTACACCTACCCTTCACCTACCCTACACCTACCCTACACCTACCCTACACCTACCCTACACCTACCCTACACCTACCCTACACCTACCCTACACCTACCCTACACCTACCCTACACCTACCCTAAACTTTGTTCCAAAAAACATAACCCTAATGTTTGCTTGTCGTCGCCAGGCACTGAGTTTCGCTTCACCCACTCAACCTTCGTTACGCTACGGAGGTCGCCGGCTCGCTTCGCTCGCCACCTCCCCCCTGCGCTGCACTCGGTCTCGTAGGTTCGCTCCATTCGGGGTCCCTACGCTGCCTGGTCCACTCCCACCGGACAGGTTTCGACGACCGATATTAGGTAGGGGAGGTTGGGGAGAGGAGGGATGAAGGGAGGGAGAGTGGGGAGTTTTGAAAAATGATTCCGACTCAAGCATTGCCCCTTTATATGAATCTAAAAAAATAAATGTTCCAAGTCTCTCAACTTCCGAGATCCGCTTAAAGGGGGGGAGAAGGGGGGCGAGGGGGTCAACTTTGAAAAATGGTTTTTACTTTTCCGAGCCTCCTCTAAACGAATCCGTAAAAAAAAACAAAAAAAAAAGATTAGGCAAAACGGGGGGGGAGGGGGGAGAAGGGGGGCAAGGGGGTCAACTTTGAAAACTGGTTCGTTTGTGACTATAGCATTGCCCCTTTATATGAATCTGAAAAAAGAAATGTTCCAAGTCTCTCAACTTCCGAGATCCGCTTAAAGGGGGGGAGAAGGGGGGCGAGGGGGTCAAATTTGAAAAATGGTTTTTGCTTTTCCGAGCCTCCTCTAAACGAATCCGTAAAAAAAACATACTACGGGTACCTTAGTTTCCGAGATATGATAGAGGGGGGGAGGAGGGGGGAGGAAAAGGGGAGGTTTGGGACTTTTCCCAAACTCGCGAGAGTCACTTGTTTACGAATCTGTCAAAATATACCCACCTCCCCATCCACCATCTGGGAGAACAATTATGTCAGTGAGTCAGTGGTAATGCAGTTTTATATATTATAATAACTAGTATTTGCTTGGTGCGCGAGCTGCAAGCAGCTCGCGGCTTTGTCGTGTTTTTGAGAAGTATTCCTTAACCTACCCTACACCTACCCTACACCTACCCTACACCTACCCTACACCTACCCTACACCTACCCTACACCTACCCTACACCTACCCTACACCTACCCTACACCTACCCTACACCTACCCTACACCTACCCTACACCTACCCTACACCTACCCTACACCTACCCTACACCTACCCTACACCTACCCTACACCTACCCTACACCTACCCTACACCTACCCTACACCTACCCTACACCTACCCTACACCTACCCTACACCTACCCTACACCTACCCTACACCTACCCTACACCTACCCTACACCTACCCTACACCTACCCTACACCTACCCTACACCTACCCTACACCTACCCTACACCTACCCTACACCTACCCTACACCTACCCTACACCTACCCTACACCTACCCTACACCTACCCTACACCTACCCTACACCTACCCTACACCTACCCTACACCTACCCTACACCTACCCTACACCTACCCTACACCTACCCTACACCTACCCTACACCTACCCTACACCTACCCTACACCTACCCTACACCTACCCTACACCTACCCTACACCTACCCTACACCTACCCTACACCTACCCTACACCTACCCTACACCTACCCTACACCTACCCTACACCTACCCTACACCTACCCTACACCTACCCTACACCTACCCTACACCTACCCTACACCTACCCTACACCTACCCTACACCTACCCTACACCTACCCTACACCTACCCTACACCTACCCTACACCTACTCTACACCTACCCTACACCTACCCTACACCTACCCTACACCTACCCTACACCTACCCTACACCTACCCTACACCTACCCTACACCTACCCTACACCTACCCTACACCTACCCTACACCTACCCTACACCTATCCTACACCTACCCTACACCTACCCTAAACTTTGTTCCAAAAAACATAACCCTAATGTTTGATTGTCGTCGCCAGGCACTGAGTTTCGCTTCACCCACTCAACCTTCGTTACGCTACGGAGGTCGCCGGCTCGCTTCGCTCGCCACCTCCCCCCTGCGCTGCACTCGGTCTCGTAGGTTCGCTCCACTCGGGATCCCTACGCTGAATCCGTAAAAAAAACAAAAAAAAAAGGTTCGCCAAAACAGGGGGGGAGGGGGGAGAAGGGGGGCAAGGGGGTCAACTTTGAAAAATGGTTTGTTTGTGACTATAGCATTGCCCCTTTAAATGAATCTGAAAAAATAAATGTTCCAAGTCTCTAAACTTCCGAGATCCGCTTAAAGGGGGGGAGAAGGGGGGTGAGGGGGTCAACATTGAAAAATGGTTTTTACTTTTCCGAGCCTCCTCTAAACGAATCCGTAAAAAAAACAAAAAAAAAAGATTCGCCAAAACGGGGGGGGAGGGGGGAGAAGGGGGGCGAGGGGGTCAACTTTGAAAAATGGTTTGTTTGTGACTATAGCATTGCCCCTTTATATGAATCTGAAAAAAGAAATGTTCCAAGTCTCTCAACTTCCGAGATCCGCTTAAAGGGGGGGAGAAGGGGGGCGAGGGGGTCAACTTTGAAAAATGGTCTTTACTTTTCCGAGCCTCCTCTAAACGAATCCGTAAAAAACAAAAAATACGGGTATCTTAGTTTCCGAGAAACGATAGAGGGGGGGAGGAGGGGGGGGGAAAAGGGGAGGTTTGGCACTTTTCCCATACTCACGGGAGTTACTTGTTTACGAATCTGTCAAAATATACCCACCTCCCCCTTCACCATCTGGGAGAACAATTATGTCAATGAGTGAGTCAGTCAGTCAGTCAGTGGTAATGCAGTTTTATATAGTATAACTAGTATTTTCTTGGTGCGCGAGCTGCCAGCAGCTCGCGGCTTTATCGTGTTTTTGAGAAGTATTCCTTTACCTAACCTACACCTACCCTACACCTACCCTGCACCTACCCTGCACCTACCCTACACCTACCCTACACCTACCCTTCACCTACCCTACACCTACCCTACACCTACCCTACACCTAACCTACACCTAACCTACACCTTCCCTACACCTACCCTACACCTAACCCTACACCTACCCTACACCTACCCTACACCTACCCTACACCTACCCTACACCTACCCTACACCTACCCTACACCTACCCTACACCTACCCTACACCTACCCTACACCTACCCTACACCTACCCTACACCTATCCTACACCTACCCTACACCTACCCTACACCTACCCTACACCTACCCTACACCTACCCTACACCTACCCTACACCTACCCTACACCTACCCTACACCTACCCTACACCTACCCTACACCTACCCTACACGTACCCTACACCTACCCTACACCTACCCTACACCTACCCTACACCTACCCTACACCTACCCTACACCTACCCTACACCTACCCTACACCTACCCTACACCTACCCTACACCTACCCTACACCTACCCTACACCTACCCTACACCTACCCTACACCTACCCTACACCTACCCTACACCTACCCTACACCTACCCTACACCTACCCTACACCTACCCTACACCTACCCTACACCTACCCTACACCTACCCTACACCTACCCTACACCTACCCTACACCTACCCTACACCTACCCTACACCTACCCTACACCTACCCTACACCTACCCTACACCTACCCTACACCTACCCTACACCTACCCTACACTACCCTACACCTACCCTACACCTACCCTACACCTACCCCTACACCTACCCTACACCTACCCTACACCTACCCTACACCTACCCTACACCTACCCTACACCTACCCTACACCTACCCTACACCTACCCTACACCTACCCTACCACTCCTACACCTACCTACACCTACCCTACACCTACCCTACACCTACCCTACACCTACCCTACACCTACCCTACACCTACCCTACACCTACGCTACACCTACGCTACACCAACGCTACACCTACCCTACACCTACCCTACACCTACCCTACACCTACCCTACACCTACCCTACACCTACCCTACACCTACCCTACACCTACCCTACACCTACCCTACACCTACCCTACACCTACCCTACACCTACCCTACACCTACCCTACACCTACCCTACACCTACCCTACACCTACCCTACACCTACCCTACACCTACCCTACACCTACCCTACACCTACCCTAAACTTTGTTCCAAAAAACATAACCCTAATGTTTGCTTGTCGTCGCCAGGCACTAATTTTCGCTTCACCCACTCAACCTTCGTTACGCTACGGAGGTCGCCGGCTCGCTTCGCTCGCCACCTCCCCCCTGCGCTGCACTCGGTCTCGTAGGTTCGCTCCACTCGGGATCCCTACGCTGAATCCGTAAAAAAAACAAAAAAAAAAGATTCGCCAAAACGAGGGGGGAGGGGGGAGAAGGGGGGCAAGGGGGTCAACTTTGAAAAATGGTTTGTTTGTGACTATAGCATTGCCCCTTTATATGAATCTGAAAAAAGAAATGTTCCAAGTCTCTCAACTTCCGAGATCCACTTAAGGGGGGGAGAAGGGGGGCGAGGGGATCAACTTTGAAAAATGGTTTTTACTTTTCCGAGCCTCCTCTAAACGAATCCGTAAAAAAAACTGAAAAAAAAAGATTCGCCAAAACGGGGGGGGGGGGGAGAAGGGGGGCAAGGGGGTCAACTTTGAAAAATGGTTCGTTTGTGACTAAAGCATTGCCCCTTTATATGAATCTGAAAAAAGAAATGTTCCAAGTCTCTCAACTTTCGAGATCCGCTTAAAGGGGGGGAGAAGGGGGGCGAGGGGGTCAACTTTGAAAAATGCTTTTTACTTTTCCGAGCCTCCTCTAAACGAATCCGTAAAAAACAAAAAATACGGGTATCTTAGTTTCCGAGATACGATAGAGGGGGGGAGGAGGGGGGGGAAAAGGGGAGGTTTGGCACTTTTCCCATACTCACGGGAGTTACTTGTTTACGAATCTGTCAAAATATACCCACCTCCCCATCCACCATCTGGGAGAACAATTATGTCAATGAGTCAGTCAGTGAGTCAGTGAGTGGTAATGCAGTTTTATATATTATAAATAATATAGATAGATGCGAATTTTCTGTTAAAATGTATTGTGTATTCTTTTTGTGTCAGCATGGATGATTATTTTAAGTAGATATTCAAATATCTACTTAAAAGATTATTTTAAGTAGGTATCAAATCTGTTCTAATATCTGTATGCTATCTGTTGTGTTGTCCCACTGCAAAAGAAAGACCTGTCTATTCTCTTTCAATTTCACTTTATCTAGGCTATAGATAAATTAATAACTATATGTAAGGGCGTTTTTTTTTGTTTTGTTTGGCATAGCATCCAATGACTTCTCCCGCTCTGGGTGAGGCAGGAGGTTGTGTCAGACTTTTACTGACTAAAACCCACCCGTGTTCCCTCAGTTGCTTGAGCCAGGGCCGTGGTAACTCTTTTTCAAATTTATCCACGACCAACTATAAAGGATATAGAGCTACTCTGACCAAAATAAAGTTCATATAATGATCATCATCATATCAGCCGAAAGACGTCCACTGCTGGTCATGGCCTCCCCCAAACGTCGCCACATTAACTGGTCCCGTGCGTCTTGCAACGCAACCTTCACCAGGTCATCGGTCCACCTGGTGGGAGCCCTTCCAACGCTACGTCTTCCGGTTCGCGGTCGCCACTCCATAACCTTTCTGCCCCGTCGGCCATCCGTTCTGCGAGCAATGCTCATGCTGATTTCTGATGCGATCACGCAAGGAAACTCCGAGCATAGCCCTCTCCATTGCCCTTTGAGTGACTGTAAGCTTTCTGATGAGGCCCTTTGTAAGCGACCACGTCTCAGAGCCATATTGGGGTAGCCGGGTCCACTCCGGGGATTCTTCGCTCCCCTTGCCACGCCATCGCCTCGACCGCTACCGTAGCCGAGGGTAGACGGGCTGCCGATGCCGGGCACTCGGGGCCGTTTTATCTATGTGCTATTCATTTTGGTTTGCCCTAATCGCCACGCTTGGCAGGCGAGTTGGCGATGGCAGTATGGTTGTTATAGATGCACAGAGAACTCTGCTGCCCATTCTCTGGTTTGTCCCTTAGTCGCCTCTTACGACACCTACGGGAAAGTCAAAAGTCAAAAAGTCAAAGCACTTTATTTCAAGTAGGCCAGTTACAGGCACTTTTGAATTGTAAAAAGACAAAATAAAATATTACAAAATTATGGTGCTACAGTCCCAGTCACAAGACATAATAACTGTGAAAGTACCGTAGATGCCCATTCCAAGGCGTAGATCTCTATGGAGAAGAACGGGCAAGAAACTCCATGGACACTCTTTTTCAATTTGGTAATTATTACAAATCATTTGTTACATCATTCATGTTGAGATTACACATTATGTGAGAACGATGTAGAAAGTTAAAAGTGTCCATAGTAAATATAAAAAGACAATTCAGAAATAAAATTAGAATCAATTAAAATAAACCATGGCAGCTAAGAGATGACCAGTCCCAACCGACAGCGCCCGTTCACGAACATGACACATGTATCAGCACCATTCAGCTCAACCATTTTGAAGGGAGCTAAATGATCCGACACACGCGCCACCATCGGCGAGACATTTGAGTGGGCATGACATACTCTCAACCACCGGAGTCATTCAAGTCAATAGAAGACGTAGGTATCTAGACAATGATAGCTCTGAAGTACATGGTACTCACACAATGCTGGCTATGCTGCTATATAATACTAGAAAGATTAACTGTATATAATGCAAAGATAGTAGCAATCTTCATCAGCTCCGACAATAACAGTAAACGATACCTACGACAGTCTTACCAAAAAATAAAATTTAAAAAATACACATAAAAACGAAATTCAAAAATAATAATATTTAACCTGACAGCAAGCTAATTTTGGTAAAAGAACACGAACATTGTCTTGAGTTCAACACAGCGACCAACTATGCTTATCATCTAAATAATCATTAATAGAATAGTATGCCTTAGAACAGAGATTAGCTTTTACTTTTGCTTTAAATGCGTTAAATGGCAAATCTAGAAAAAAACTTTTTTGCAAAAAAATACTACCGACTTCCAAATAAAAAACTACAAAGTGAAAAATAACTTTATTTTTGGAAGTCGGTGTCTTTCATCTTTCGTAGGTACAAATTTTTATGCTATATAGACACCGACTTCCAAAAATAAAGTTATTTTTCACTTTGTAGTTTTTTATTTGGAAGTCGGTAGTATTTTTTAGCAAAAAAGTTTTTTATTTTACCCTTTTTAGTTGTACCTACCTAATATTATAGGCAAGTTACTAAGTAAGTACCTATAACACCAGAATAGATTACCCGAATAACATGAAACTTGAACATAATCGGTGAAATGAGGGATCTGCGTACCCCTTTCGAGCGTACTGGCGTGATGTTATGTTATGAAATGGTATAAACAATAAACAGACATGCGATTGCAGCAGTCGCGAGACATTTTCCGTTATTTATTGAAGAGTTCTGTTGTATATCTCCAAAGTTCTTCATCAGATCTTCACTAAATTAAAATGGGACCAATTTCGAAATATGCTCTTTCAATCAAAAAAAGAATTTTCAAAATCGGTCCACAATTGACGGAGATATCGGTGAACATACACAAAAAAAAAAAAAAAAAAACATACATAATGTCGAACATAGAACCTCCTCCTTTTTGGTAAGTCGGTTAAAAAGAAGACGGTAACTTGTTGTAAAAAGTTATACCAACCCCAACGAATGAACTATGCACCTTATGAAGTTATGGGATAAGTTAAAGATTTGTAATTATTTATTCTATGAACATATTTATATTGTTTTTCAAAGTATTTAGCTTAATACACTTTTCCATTCGCTCAAACCAGTTGTTATAACATTTATTCCATTCTAAAGTGGGGGTTTTCAAAATGGCTGACTTGAAAGCGTCGACTGCTTCTTCACCGGACTGGAACCTTTGACCACGAAGACTTTTCTTAATATTGGAAAGGTAAAGAATTCGTTAGGGCTTAGGTCAGGACTGTATGTGAGGATGGTCAAGAATTTCTACTTTTTCCTGCTTTAAATACTCAATCGTTTGACGAGCTCTGTGTGCGTTGTCGTGGTGCAGGATGATGCGTCGCTTTGAGTTAGATTTTCGAAGTTCGGCGATGACTTGTGGTATACCACTCTGCGTTACTCGTTCTACGATCTTCAAGTGCAATAGTCGCAACATGGCCGGTTTTTCCAACGAACGTGGCCACCATCTTCTTTGAAGTGCTTCGAGAACGAACAACTTTAGTCGGCTTTGGCTCGTCTTGAAAGACCCAGATTTTAGATTGTTGTTTGGAATCAGGATCGTAGGCATAGATCCAAGATTCGTCACCACTGATGATGTCGTAGACGTGATTTGACTCTCTTCGGTTGAACCTTTGCAGTTTTCTTACACCATCTGACGCGGGCCGCCTTGTGATCGTCGGAAAGCAGATGCGGAAACTAGCTTTCTCATACCAAGCGCTTCATGCAAGATCTTCTGAATGGTTGTCCCTGAGATGCCTAATAGAGCCTCTATCTCTCGATACGTCACATGACGATCTTCGAGAATTAGTTGTCTCACAGCAATGATGTTATCTTCAGTGAAGGCGGATTTTGGGCGTCCTTCGCGAGATTTGTCACTAACACTAGTATGTCCACGCTGGAATGCTAAATACCAGCGTTCGACAGTCCGCAGACAAGGGGCTTCATCACTGAATACTGATGTTAGCTCTTCAAAACACTGCAGCCGTGTCAGGCCTATTCTAATGTTGTAGAAAATTATTGCACGAACATTTTCCTTAGAAAGATTAATTTTCGTACGTAACCTGACAGATTCCAATCGACGCTGTGACTAGAATTAATCCTAATACTTTCAACTGTTTTGAGATTAACAATTTAAACACATTCGAATATAGAACAGTTCCAAATTCAAAATTGCCGAGAAATATGGAAACGACAGAACTTAAAAGGCATGCCTAGTAGTAGCAAAACATAAAGGAGACAAGAGCAATGGTGGCCCAGTGGTACCGGCCGCGACTTACATGTTGTAGGTCGTGGGTTCGAACCCAGGCAGGCGCTTTACTTTGTGTAAATTATTTCATCACCACTGGTCTCAAAACGGTGAAGGAAAACCTCGGGAGAAACCGGAATGTCTTAGACCAAAAATACGAAGACATTTGACATCTACTAATATGCACTGGGCCCGCGTAGTGGATTACGGCCTGATCTCTCTCAGAGAGGAGGCCCGCACGCACAACGGACCACATGCGAGTCTAAGTGCGGAAAGGGGTCCATCTATCCTATAGATATATATATATAGACAAGAGCTATTTTGGAAATAGCTCTTGTCTACCTTTATTTAATATTCTGGAGGGACTCCCCGATACAAGGTATATAGACGTCATGATCTAAGTTAATGATAAAAAGTAAACAATAAATGACTTCTGATTAAATAATTGATATGAAAGATAACTGTTTAAATAAACAATACTTATCTAGTTCTTATGTCTAACAGTGATAAATGTGTATAAATAGCAAATATGTGGAGGGAGGGGATATAATGCGATAGACAGGGTGAATTTATGAGAATTTTAATCCTACGATAAACAGACTAAAGAATTCAAGGGCACAAATAGGAATCAAATCCTTGTCTTTTTAGCAAAAAATATCACTATCCCAGCGAGCGACGAACCAAGCCAGAAACAATATAAAAACAAGAGATATCAATAGGGCTTGCTGACAGGATTTATATTATGATAAAGTCTGAGAAAATATTGATTTTTTCCATCCGCACCATAGCATAGCAAGCTCACACACACGCTCACAGGCGATAACGTTACGTAGCAGGTAGTTACGTTTCGCGATAAGGGCCTGCTAAGAGCTTGTGCTTACTTAAGCTGACTCGCTGAAGTGATGGCTACGTCAAGTAAGTTATCATGTGATGAGGGTGGATCACGGGTTAATCCAATACAAAAATAGATGTACCTACCTAAGGAATCAACATCATCATCATGACTTCAACCGAAAGACGTCGACTGCTGAACATAGGCCACCCCAAAGTATCGCCAAATTGACTGGTCCTGTGCGTTTCGCATCCACCGGATTTCCGCCACCCTAACCAAGTCATCGCTTATGTTGATTTCTGATGCGATCACGGATGGAAATTCCGAGCATAGCCCTCTCCATTGTCCTTTGGATGACTTCAAGCCTTCTGATGAGGCCCATTGTGAGCGACCACGTCTCAGTCCCATAGGTAATCGCTGGCAACACATGCTGGTCATAGACTAGTCTTAAGACACTCACTGTATGTTAGACGAGAAGATACCACGTAACTTCCCCGCATCCCGAACGCTGCCCAGCCGAGTCGGATACGACGGCTGACTTCTCGAAAGTCAAATATATTTTATTCAACTAGGCCAATAACGATGACGTGCAAAGAGTTTTTCAAGGACAAAAAAAATGCATCCGGGCAATGTGTGGAGCCCACTTCTTGGATAGCTGTAAACCATTATTTCAAAAAATTAAAATACTGTCTTTACCATGTCTTTATATTTTTGAAACATGCATTTATGTAAAAAAAAAATCTTTTCGAAAAAAGCAGTTACAAAATAAATAGTAGAATACGACACAAAGACAAATTGAAATTACCCCATATAAAATTAATGCTATTTAAAATAAATGCTTACTGCATCATTTACCAAATAATAGGTACTCAAGATTTGCCATTGCCGTTGTTCAAAATGGTATTGTTCAGACTGTTATTGGAGAAAAATTATTAGTGTCCAAGAATATTTAGAAGATAAGTCGTTACTAATATAACAATAATATAACAATAATTTTACTAATTAATTACTAATCATCATCATCAATCATCAATACATATAATAAATCTGTAGAAAAATATTTTTTGTACATCGAAAAAAAATCCAAAAAAAATAGCCAGGGTGATAAAGGATAACCAACAGAACCCATTTCTAGCATTTTTGGAATTTTTGTCTGTTTGTCTGTTTATTTGTGCACGCATCACGTGAAATGTACGAAACCAATGTAGATAACTTTTATACATAAAAATTGTGCGTATCTTGAAGAATTACTTAGTTTTTGTTTCATCGCAATCGGTTCACTCTATCAAAAGTTAGATGAATTTAAAGTGTTCAAGAAGTAAAATTATCACAGCTCACGCAATTCAGCAGTTACTCGGACAGTTGAACTCGCTATTCGATAGATGGCGTTGTGCATTTAAAGTCATTTCCTGAATCGCGGTGTTAAGATTTTACGCGAAAGAATGACCCTAGAAAAAAAATTGGTATGTATTAACCGACTTCCCAAAAAGGAGGAGGTCCCATGTTCGACATTATGTATGTTTTTTTGTTTATTTATGGTCACTAGAGGTGGTCTGTAACAGGTAAAATTAGATACTTGTTACACCTGCTCCAGTTCCAGGGAAATAACAGTTCCAAAATCCTGTTACAAAATAACAGCCTGTTATATTGCAACAGCTACTAGTACCATCCTTTTCACAGGACTAGTCCTATGGAACGATTACATTCCAATACATGTTTCACAATCATATTTTTATTTTTACATTACATAGAATATTATAATTAAAACACAATCACTATTACATTATAAAATAGATGGTTTACGCATTTTTTGTTGTTCAATAGTAAGTTCATAATTTGGAATGGATAAGCGTGAAAGGCAGAGAACAGACGCTATCTCTTTCTATTACAATAAGCCAGAAGAGAAAATAGCTTGTTCCAATCAAATGGTACAGGCGTAGACAATTTTTGTTTGTATCTCTTTCTAACAACGTAAACATCCCTAAGCTAGACCAGAGAAGAGCTTGTTATGTTACGCAGATACACACACTAATTACGCCAATGGTCTGTTGTGATTGTGACCACGCGGAACAGATTGTGACTGTTACTGCGACTGTCTGTGACCGTTGTTAATTTATTTATTTATTTATTTATTTTAAGGAAAGCTTACAGACTAATAAAATCATTTAAAAATAATCGTAGGTAAGGAAAATGGCTAATTATAAGCTTCCACAAATATACATCGCGTTACAAAAAATAGCGATACACAGAATAAAATAAAAACAATGGGTAGACAAAGAATAAAAAAAAGATTGAAATAAGTGGATTCGTGCAACATTTAAATGATACAAATATAAACCTTAAATTAAAATTAAAATAAAACTATTTTGCACTCACTCCCGACTGCCGCTAAAATATTCTTTGCTAAGGATTTTTCTAATTTTTTGTGCGCCGGTGCAGAAGAGATCGACTTCCAAGTGTGTTGGCAACTTATTAAACGCTACAACACTACGTATACAAAAGGCGTTACGCCTGTAATTTGTCGATGCACATGGTGCCTCCAGCAGAGGTCGTGTTCGTAAGCTGCCTTGGTTAGTGCGAAGAAGTATTTTGCTGAGTAGTTCGGGACAATCCACCGAGCCGTTTGCTATGTTTGCCAAAAAACAAATGTCATTAATGTTACGTCTTACGTGCAACGGTAAAAAATGGTATCGCTTACAACGGTGTTCGTAGTCGACTGAGAATTGCTTCGCCCTAAAGTCTAAGTATCGCAAGAATTTTCTCTGAACGGCTTCAATTCGAGATTTGTAGATCTCGTATTGTGGGTTCCAAACTTGAGAAACGTACTCGAGGTGGCTGCGCACGAGGGAACAGTAGAGGACTTTTACTGGTTTTAGAGACCGAAAGCCTGAACAAGCTCTAATAATGAAACCCAGAGCTTTGAGGGCTTTCTTGACAATGGTTTCTATATGATCATCAAAATGTAATTTGCCGTCATGGACCACACCGAGATCTCTGATGTTACTCACCTTACTTATGTACGTACCGTCCAGTGTATATCCCGAACCAATGATAGTTTTCAGACGAGTAAATACTACATGAAAACATTTAGATACGTTTAGTTGTAATTTATTGATTTTGCAGTATGATACGAATCTGTCAAGGTCCAACTGAAGTAACTCAGTATCAGATACTGTACGTACAGACTTAAGGACCTTCATGTCATCTGCGTATAGCAAAATATGTGAATTTAAAAAGCAGTTTTTTATGTCCGAGATAAAAATAGTTAATGTTGTTATGGTTCGTGGAACTGGTGAAAAAAGCAGGAACTGTTATTTCAATTTATGGATATCTGTTCCATGTTGCTATTTTTAAATACCTGTTTTTTTTAACTGTTTCGATAAATATGCCTCACTCCTAATGGTCACCGATATCTCCGTCAATTGTGGACCGATTTCGAGAAATTTTTTTTTGTTTGAAAGGGTATGTTCCGAAATTGGTCCCATTTTAATTTGGTGTAGGACTGACGAAGCAATTCGAAGATATACATCAGAACTCTTCAATAAATAACGGCAAATCTCTCGGGATTGCTGCAATCGCATGTCTGTTTGTTGTTTATACCATTTCATAACATAACATCACGCCAGTACACTCTTAAGGGGTACGCAGATCTCTCATTTCACCGGTTATGTTCAAGTTTCATGACATTTGGGTAAACAACTTGCCTATTAGGTAGGTACAACTAAAAAGTGAAAAATAAAAAAACTTTTTACAAAAAAATACTACCGACTTCCAAATAAAACTACAAAGTGAAAAATAACTTTATTTTTGGAAGTCGGTGTCCATAACGCAATAAATTGGAACATACGCAAGACACCGACTTCCAAAAATAAAGTTATTTTTCACTTTGTAGTTTTATTTGGAAGTCGGAAGTATTTTTTTGTAAAAAGTTTTTTTGAGTTTGTGGAGTAGGCAGGCAGGCTGGTAAGTATGGTAGGGTTGGCGGGCAGATGACGGGAGCGAAGCCGCGGGCACAGCTAGTATATTAATATAATTGTTTTATTTTTATTCATTATTATTACTGCAATACAATTACAATCTTTATTAATTTACTATTACAGCTTCAGATTTTATACTATAATTCATAATTATTAATAAATATTTGTACGCCATATTATGGCAGGATATGCTGGAATCGGCTGGAACCGTAAAATATTGTAACATCCATTTTACCATATTCGAACAAATAAACATATTTGAATAAGTGGCACTTTTGAACGTATAACAAAAATTAAAATTTACAAGTAATAAAAGTTGATTCTACCGTGCATTCGGAAAAGTAGCTGGTTATAGAGAAGAATGCACAAGAAACTCCATTTACCTAACTAGAAGTTAAAGAAAGAGAAAGAAGTTAGATTTACCTAACTGGACCGGTTGTCACAGGTACCTAGACATAATCATACAACATCGAGTGTAGAGTTTCAGATCTTGATAGGAGTGTGTTACATGGGCATTCAACATCACCTAGGTTTTGTCCATGTTTACTTTAAGTCCCTCACTTTCGCCCCCTCGAGAGGCTGCTGGCCCCCGAGGCCGGAATAAAATACATCATAGAAAAGGCACGGCGCATAACGATTCGATGGCACAAGAAACGCGATAAATAATTTTATTGTAGACCGTGCAGTATAACGTAAAAAATCATTAACATTCTCTGATCCCTGGTGTCGCCGCAACAACGGTTTCTAGAAATGTCATCCTTCAAATAGTCTGTCCATTGTGTTCTTAATTCCCCTTTAATTTTATAGCCATCCACATTCATACCAACTCAAAATCTTTCCTTACTACATTTTCCCCATTTGTCCGAATCACATGCCCATAGCCCCATAGCGTGGCAAGATGGCAACCGATTTCCACACATTTCAGTAACCGATGCCACATTCTGACTTTTTCTAAATATCCGCTTTCAAGCTTTCAAAAATGATGTCCCAGCAACACCGAACAATGTTGCAATACAAAGATTGTGTAGGAAATGGCAAGAATCCCAAGCATACCGTGAGAACTTTCAGTTGAAGAAAATAAAATATGTTTTCTTTCTCATTAAATTACTTATAGAAATCTGTGACGAAGTGCTAGTAGTAGACCTTCTTGTAGGCAAAGTTTCATCATAATTATCATTTTATGTCTGAAAAACTTGCAACAGTTGCATCATCATCAAAAACCTGGAACCCTGCATAGCAAAACAACATTTTAATACTTCTTACTACTGCGTGATGGGAATTTCATAATGCGTCACAAGCCGATAGCTACTTTTGGAAAGAGTTTGCGGTTGATTAAAAAAATACGTCCCATAATTAATTAAAATTTACGTAGGTACCAACAATTTAATCTGGAGTTTTCCTCTCGATGACTAGTGGCTGACTCACCGAATCAAATTGCATTCCAAGAAAAGCACTAAAATTTGTCAAATATGATCTAAAGTTCAGTTGATAGC
This sequence comes from Orthosia incerta, assembly GCA_948252205.1. NCBI lineage: Eukaryota > Metazoa > Arthropoda > Insecta > Lepidoptera > Noctuidae > Orthosia > Orthosia incerta. Next base: position 27,662,646 of record OX411746.1, read on the forward strand.
AGTTTTCGAATTTCATATTAGGATGGGTTTTTTTAAATCGCTTCCTATAAGTACACATACAAGAAAATTTGGTAAACGAAGCAGTTGGTCCTTGGACTTTTAATCAAATAAGATTCTGCCTTTTTTGTCTCGTAAAGCATGAGCGGAGCGTACCTAGGATTCTGGGTTGGATCCCTTACTGGGATTGTCATTGCCAAACTCTTCTTCGCTTAAGAATTTGTCAGGTCTGGTTGGTACTCGTAGTAAGAAGTTTGGAAGTTGTTAGTGTGATGCTTAGCGTAAAGCCATTGGTTTTGCGCCCTCTCCACCGTTCTAGGTCGTGTCGGTTTATCATTCCATCCGACTATAAGACTCGATCAATACTTTAACTTTTTCACAACTATGCGAGCGGCTACCAATGAGCCAACACCAGTATAGTAGGTATAAATCTATTATATTCAAATCTCCGTTTGGGGATGGTTTTGGAAGTTTCAGGTGTAGCATGCCAAGCTGATTTTTGTATACAATTATTTAACTGCTCAACGGATTCTTCTATGTCCTCGTTTGTTTTGAGCGGTAAGTGTAGGTTTATTGAAGCGGAGATTGACTCTCTGAAACTATTCCAGTCTGTTTTTCTACTATGTAGTCGACATAGACGTCGTCAGTTGGGGTTATTTTTCTCTTCAACAGTATTTCGACTGGAGAGTGATCCGACGAAAGTTCAGGAATTGATTTGCATTCGAAGTATGTGCCAGCGATGCCCCTCACTATTGCGAAATCAATTAGGTCTGGTGTCTTTCTTACATCGGTGGGCCAATAAGTAGGTTCACCAGATGAGACACAGCTAAGTTTCAGCTGATCTAACGCTCTCAACAGCTGTCGACCTTTCGGTGTAACTGTTCGTGAGCCCCAATATGTATGTTTGGCGTTATAGTCACCACCAGCCACGAATCGGCTTCCCAGGGTGTTGAAGAATTTCACGTAGTCGTCTTGTTTTAAATTATGTTTAGGAGGGCTATACACGGCTGAGATTGTGAAGGGTCCAGCCCAGTCCTCAATTACTATGTTTGTAGCTTGTATTTCATTTGTACAATAATTTGCAGTTTCATGGTGTCTGATATTGTTTTTGATTAATATGGCGCTACCTCCGTGGGCAGTACCATCAGGGTGCAACGTATGGTATAATTTATAGGAATCAATTTTGAAATGACTTTTCTTGGTGAAGTGAGTTTCTGATATCAGGAGTACGTCAATCTTATATAATTCAAGAAAAGTTTTCACCTCGAGGGTGTGTTGTGACAGGCCATTGGCGTTCCAAATAACCATTTTTATGGAGTTGAATTTGTCAGTTTAGTCGTGAGTGTTATAAGTAGGTTTGTCATATTTGTAAGTTGTTGTATCATTTGCTTTAACATTATTATTAAGTCCCCATTACTGTTTTTATCGCTATTATCAGTCTGTGTGTTGTAGTCTGTGTGTTGTTGAATTACAAAGCTATCCGTTTAATATTAGAGAATTGGTTGCAAAAAAACGAAAGGCACGGAAATTATGGCAGAAAACTCGGCACTTAACGGATAAAACTGCTCTAAATTCACTGACATCCCAACTGCGCCAGCTACTGAGTGAAAATCGAAACGAAAATGTGCAAGCATACCTTAGAGAGCTAGATGCCAGCGCTGCAACCGACTACTCACTATGGAAAGCGACAAGCAAACTGAAGCGCCCTATGCAAACACGGCCTCCTATACGCAAAGCAGACAGCAGCTGGGCTATAAAAGATTCAGATAAGGCACAGGCTTTTGCTGACCATCTGAAAAATGTGTTTGTACCAAACCCTGATCAGGGATCAACTCAGACTGAATCAGTGTCGAGAATACTAGATGAAACACATCAATTAGACCTCCCAATAAATAGCTTCTCTATATCTGAGGTTAAACAAGCAATTAGGAAACTCGATCAAAGCAAAGCGCCAGGATACGATTTGATAACCGCTAAAATAATGAGAGAATTGCCAGAAGAGGGTGTGCGCTTCTTAACATACATCTATAATGCCATATTGAGAACTTCAGCGGTCCCCAGACAATGGAAAGTTGCTCAAATCATTATGGTCCCTAAACCGGGCAAAAGCCCTGAAGACGTAAAATCCTACAGGCCTATCAGCCTATTACCAATACCATCAAAAGTAATGGAGATTCTATTCTTGAGCAGATTAGCGCCAATCATAAAAGAAAGAAGCTTAATCCCAGACCACCAGTTCGGCTTCAGACAACAACATGGTACTATTGAACAAGTACACAGGCTTGTGAACAACATTAACAATGCTTTTGAAAGGAAACAATACTGCACGGCTGCATTCTTGGACATCTCACAGGCCTTTGATCGCGTATGGCATGATGGGCTACTGTCTAAGATAAAAAAATCGGTGCCAATCGAATACTACAACTTTATAAGATCGTATTTAGAAAATAGACATTTCTTTGTAAAGCATGGCGAAGAAGTAACAACACTATGTCCAATCCATGCAGGCGTGCCGCAGGGCAGTGTAATGGGTCCTACCTTGTATCTTCTGTATACTGCAGATCTGCCGACCTCCGAGGCCACTGTAACAGGCACTTTCGCTGACGACACAGCAGTTCTGGCATCGGACGAACTCCCAGAAAAAGCCACCCGACAACTCCAAAATAGCCTTGACAATATCGCGAAATGGCTTAAAGACTGGCGTATCAGGGCGAATGAATCCAAATCGGTCCAAGTGACATTCACCACTCGACGTGACATCTGCCCTCCAGTCACATTAAACGGAGTTCAAGTCCCCCAACACGATGAGGCAAAGTATTTAGGGATGTACCTGGACAGGAGACTCACATGGAGAAAACACATCTTTACTAAAAGACTAGCAATGGGACAACGGGTCAGAAAAATGTACTGGATGTTGCACAAGAAGTCCCAGTTGACAATGACAAACAAGTTACTCATTTATAAAGCTATAATTAAACCCATATGGTGCTACGGTCTGCAACTGTGGGGTACAGCGGCAAACTCGAACATAGAAATTTTGCAAAGATTTCAATCTAAAATGCTACGCATGATAGCAAACGCACCTTGGTACATAACTAATGATAGACTACACCACGACCTTAACATTAAAACAATCAAGGAGGAAATAAAGGAAAGGATGACTAAATATAAAACAAGAATCACACACCACCCTAATGTACTTGCAAAGGATCTAATGAACGAAGTGCAAATGCCACGAAGGCTCAAACGCAAAAACCCACAAGATCTATTGCTGTGAAGTTGTAGATCGCATGATGATGAAGCGATATTGTTAATGAACAATCTCGCACAAGCCCAAGACCTGCAAATACCAACCTAATGCTGAATATCGCCAGATAGATTGCATTATAAATTTAATTAAAAAAAAAAAAATCTCCGTTGAGTTTGGCCGTGTTGTGAATTTGTTTCTTATTGTGACCGCAAACCGGTCGGAATAATATTTTCTTAATTTGAATTTTTTCTTTGAGATTCTCGGGACCCTAGGATCCCGAACCTTTGAAAGGGGCCGAAACCAACTCGCAGAGGCCTTTTTAGACATGTAGGATGAAATGTGACACCAACCGGCGATTATCCCTGTATGCACTAATCATTACGCTAGAGCATCAGCACTATTGCAGAATAAAACAAACACACATTGGGCTATGAGTTTAGGAGGTTTCGTGTATCGATTCAAGATTTCTACCAACATCTTACTGGGTTAAATTCCTTCTTCCGAGCACGTGCGAACCCGCAAGACCAACGACGACCAACGACTTGAGTGGAGGTTTCCACTCAAGTCTGCAAATTAAAGCAAGGCAGAGGTGGGAGCTCTGTTCCCCGTCAGTGTTCACACCGACCGGCCAATGTAGGCAAACTGGAAACGAGGGACATGACTTCTCCCTGGAGATAAGGTTCGTGGGGTCGCCATTGCCTACCAGCTCGCCACAAAGCTGCCCTGCTCCTCACCTTAGGCATGTTGCGGCAAAATAGAATCTACCGGCACCGACCTAGAGTTCTTTGGAGCACGCAAGCCGCCCCACCACGACGTCAAGTCAACGTAGAGAGTTAGAGACTGCGGTGGGGTTAATTATCATTAACTGAATTGAGTTTGTATTTTTGTGTCATGAACCCTTTTCATCTCTTGTATTATCTGGGGTCGGTATAAATTTATTTGGGGTCGGTATTTATCCTCGTGGTGTGCCTAAATTACCCCTTTTTTTATGTTAGAAAATCTTCCAATGACGCTCTGAGTGAAGCGGGAGGGCATGTCAGACTTTTACTGACTAAAACCCACCAGTGTTCCTTCAATTGCTTGTGCCAGGGCCGCGGTAACACTCTTTCAAATTTATCCGCGACCCATGCCTAAATTAACCTAGGCTGATAAAATTTTCGTTATTTCATAGTTAATTAAGTTAAAAACCGTTGATAAGATTGCTGCCTGGTACGCAAAGCCGAAATAATCTTTTCAGGGAAAACATTATTGAAATCTAAATTAACTCAACTGAAACAATATTCCTAATTGGGTGGGTTTACTTATCGATTACCTGCATATCAATGACGTATATATGTACCATATTCGTATCCCAGTATTATTCGAGTTTTGCAGGAAGTACCCGTTATTTCCTTACCTGGTTTTTTGTTAAAACATATTTGAATGCCGATTTGGGTCAGTTTTAAAACATTTAAATGGTAACCGCGTTTAGACATGTGTCTCGGCTAGGAACAAAAAAAAAAACATTACTTTTATTAATATATATCTTTTTATTACTATTTTACCATTAGTTTTTCTTTCTTTTAGTGAATCATGAGTTGCAAAAAGAGAAGTTTGGACTTGTACTTACAAGAAGTGTTCAAGCAGTTCATTTCCATCAAAGATGACGACTTCAAAAAGTCGCAGGAGGTGTTCAAGAGTGTCTTCGACCAAGTCAAGCAGAAGATGGGTGAACAATGTAACTACTTCAAGAAATACAGCAGCCAGGTATTTTTACTTGTTTAGTTTACAAAGTTTCGTGTCGCTTGGTATAGCACAAAATAATGTTTGTCAAATATCAATACACTCAACATTTTTAAACTGAAAGCGATTTAATTCACTATTTAAGAATTGGCAACGTTGGAGCAAAATTCACTTGTTGCCAATTCAGCTCTTGAATTGCTGCAACAATTTATTCATATATAGTGAACTAAATAGCTTTCATTCTAAAATTATGTATGTATTGAGATTTGATCAATAGTATTTTCTATACAGCTGCGACGGGTGTCCATACCTACCACCATAGACAGAAGTAATGACAACATCTCCCCATCCACCAGATCATGTACGCTGGCAGCGTCTCCGATGGCATCAAAGTGGGTAGAATGGACGAATTCGACATGGACATCGTAATTCGTCTGCCAATCAACTACGCAGAAATTGAAATTGAGAACGAAGAGCCGGGCTTTGTTAAATTGAAGATCACGAATGCCTTCGATCATTTGGACAAGCAGCCCAACTGGGAGAGCTGTCACAAAGTGACGCGAGAATGGCGAGACGGGGATAAGTACTTCTTGCAGAACAAGTTCCGTCAATGGATGCACAAGAACGTACAGAAGGCGTTAAACTTAATGGAAGGAAAGGTGACGGTGAACGGGGACGTTTACTTGCTCACCTACAAGGAGTCGGGACCGGCGTACACGCTCAACATCAGAAATGACGAGGGCACTGATAAGTACGCCTTGGACGTGGATCTAGTGCCGGTCATTAAGTTCATGTACCCTCGCAAACCTGATGGTTACAGGTTAGTTTTGATTACATATTATTACTAAGAATTTTTTAAACTTAGAATATAACCTTTAAAAATATATATAGAGATTCGGTACACACAACTTCAGCTACGGGGCCGTGACATACGAAAAAAGTACTGCAGATTCTTACAAAATTGCACTTCGTTAAAGTAGACCCCTAAGTCTACATCGTTGGTCCACTACTGTGCAACGTCATCCAGCAGCTTTATTGCGTAATGAATTGGCAAGGCAAAGAGCATGAACAATCGACCAATTACATGGCTAGATGAAAGACGCGATGTGGATTTCCGTCTATGTGATTGGTCGATTGTTCATACAATAAGGCTGCTGGTCCAGGTTTCGATTATCAGGTCGGAAATTTGGGAAACCCGCAGGCTGAATTGGGGAAACCCGTAGGCTGAATTGGGGAAACCCGTAGGCTGAATTTGTGCCTAGTTAGTAGGCAACAGACTCGTCCCCGGTTACGTTAGGTATGCTAGTATTATATTATCTGTGGTTAGTTTTAAACATAATTGGTGAAAAGTGGTATACAATATAGGTCAATTTCTGCCTAACCACTTGGGGGAAACAAGCGTGATGTTATGTGACGGCATCGCTGTCAAAATGCATAAAGCAGCTGGTTTTGTCTGAAAGACAAACCAAAAATAAAGGTCATTGGGCATCTTAATATGGAAACATTGGAAACCATACCCATGGCGTACACAAACGAAATATAGTATAATGTATTGTTATATTGTTCTGATTTACTATGGCATTACACCTAATGTGAGTCACGGGAATGTCGAAATAAATGTTAAATTATCGTATACATGGTGAATTTTTCAAGTGGGCCACATCCAAAACTGAGGATAAACAATGAAAGGAGTCTCGGGGCCGTTTTGATGAAAACTAAAACTGCACTATGGGATTTTTGAAAACTCAATTTTCTTAGCCAGGAACCGAACCTGTTGATTTTGAAAAAATAAACTTGCTGATTATTACAGGATGCGATAGTGTCCCTAATAACGATCAAATTCTGGAAACTAATGACAACTTAAGGAAATACCTGATTTTAACAAAATGTACAGACGAAAATTTAAGTCCTCTGAAACCGTTTGCTTTTTATTTTTTTATACTATTCGATACATTTTTCTCCATCGATTTTGAATCAAATAATAGTAGACTATTGCATCGATTGCCTGATTTAGAGCCCGAGCGTTAGCGAGGGCTCTAATCTAACAGGCACGAGGGCTATATAAATTACTTAAGGCGAGGTGCATAATCTGCTTTTCTTTCAACTATTACCTATAGGAATAGTAGATAAAAGAAACTCATATCAAACAGTTAAAATAGAAGTTTAATTATTGAAATTAAAAGTTATACTTGAGCAATTATTAAACGTAAGGTTAAGAGTTTTGTTGGGCAAATTTATATTTGTTTGTTTAACTTGGGACTGAATTATCAGACGAGGTAGATGGGCCTGGCTGATTTGTTACAATGAAGTCGTTATCACGGGAAGTAGATGGGCGCGGGTTGTCGAAAATCACTTTTTTAAATTTCTTTCATTTTTAAATCAGAGTTAGCAGCAATCATTTTTTAAATTTGGAACAAGTAGGATAGAAACGAATAATACGTACGTAAAAAAAAAAGTATTGATATCGGCTGACTGAATCCACTGAGGTTGGCACCTTTTGGTGCGATTAAAAAAAAAACTGTGCAATAATGAAATTTCATACATTTTTATTGCTCTAGAGCATTAAAGACTCGCTTTGTACTGAGTTTTTAGTGTGATTGTGATGAAATTAAAGCATAGTTGGAAGAAAATATATTTAAGGTCACATTATTATCTTTAGTTTAAAACAATTTTGGTTAATGTCTGCCACTCTTCGCAAAGGGCTTCAGATTACTCAGATTATGCCTAAAGACCTTTATGACAATCTTAGAGACACAATAATCATTTTTGAAACATAAAATCTTACGGTTATTTCCAGGGTGATCGATGGGATCACAGCTAAGGACTGGCTGGTAGTTCCCAAGCCGAACAAGGCTTTGAACGACAACACGCTGAAGAACAGATGCTGGCGTCTCTCCTTCCAAGAGCAGGAGAGAGAGCTAATCAAAGACTGCAAGGCGCTGAAGACTACTATCAGACTGGTGAGATAAAATAAAAAATATATCGCATTATTTCGGAGAATAATGAAGAAACCTAAACTCTAATCCAGGTCATGGTGCAACCTTTGAGGCTTGATTGATCCACGCTTTCAAATTTATAATGTTAGAAGAATACTCCATCAACCTCCAGAGGTTCACCACCACCACCAGGGAACCAGTTATGTGACATTACTGAACGAATAAATATTAAAGTGTAGAAAATTACACCTCTAGATCTTCAATTAATTAAACGTTGTTATTAGTATAAAATTGTCTCAATAAACAACAATGACATTTTAAAGCATTGCCGATGTATAGAAAAAGTTTCTAGATTGGCCTGTGAACTCTTGAACTTCCAAAATATCCCCCGAATTTCGATTAACTAACCTCGTCGTAATCATCACAGGCTCTGGGGCTGCTAAAAACATTTCCATATTTTTGCTGCATTACTTTTTTTGAAACCACTGATTAACTATATTATTTTACACAATTACAGGTGAAAAAATTACGAGATGCTCTCGAGATGAAGGCTATCGCTAGCTATTACATCAAGTCACTCTTCTTGAAGAAAGTCAACGATATGCAGGACAAGACCTACTGGCAGAACAAAGTCAGTCTACTGTTCCGCACCATGGTAGAAGAACTGTACCTAGCTATCCAGAAGAAAGACATCCCATTCTTCTGGAATTGTGATCACAACTTGATCGGCGGACTAAAGCCAACGCTTCAGAAGGTCTATTGTGACAAATTGAAGGACGTGCTTGCAAGCATCGATGCGAACGATATTGAAAAAGTCGTGTCTGCGTTGTTGACTACTGAAGAATTGAGGGAGTTTAAGAAATCAGAGTTCTATGTGAAGCAGGGAGAGTTGCCGCCTGTTCTGATGAATCACACTTCAACCTCATCTTTTGAATCATCTCAGACTGACAGTTCCCTATCTGATCAAGTAAAAATGTTGAATGTCGAACTCGATGCACTGCGGATCAAAGATGAAAAGGACGAAAAGTTTGATGAATTGGAAGATAAAGTGAACAGACTTGCCGACAGAGTTAATTTATTGGAATTGAAAATGGAAAAGTTGGAAAAGGCAGAGCTGGCGAGATGTCAACAAATTGGCGATATTGTCGTTGAGCCTTCAAGACATATTGCTGTTGAAAATGGTTGTTCCTTCGATTTGATCCAAATTGAGTAATTGAGTGAGGGGTATTTGGCGTGCAACTGTTACTATTCAGTGCCATGCTAGACTGATTTTGTTATTTTAAGGATGTATTCATGTATTTCAAAAGATTAAGTGGGTGGTTCGGGAAAATGGTTATTAAACCAGATCCCAAAATGAATTTTCTTTTATCATTCTGACGTATCACAAAATATTTAGTTTGTGTTTTTAAAATGTATATTTTTATCGTAGTAATTACAATTATTATCCTGCCCTCATCTCATTTTATTTGGTGACTCCTAGTATTTATGTGTTCACCACCATTTTATCATTTAAAAAATTTATTAATTGACAATTTGTAAGTGATATTATAATCATGATAATAAATTATCGTTTTCTAATTGATATTAATTTATAAGTTCTAGATATAATTAATAATGTTTATAATCGAAAAAAAATCAATGAACTGTTATTTATAGATATTTTATAATAAATAATCTTTTTAAAAGACAAATAATCTTTTCAAAAACGACTGTTTCGTTTAATTTTTGGAAAATCCTCGGGGAGATTGAAGAATGATACATAATTTTATTTCTGTAAGTTGGTTTGTACAAACATTTACATGTCGATCATATTTTTTTAAACTAGATGAGGTCGGCGTTTCCTGACTACTCTGAGAAGAAAGGCCGAAACAAACTCAGAGATCACAGTCTAAGTCCAAACAAAAGTCTTGGTTAGATCATGTGAAGACCATGCAGATTGATGTCTGAAATGGTCTTTTGAGGAAATAACTAGCCAGATTGAGTGGACCTGTCCAGTCAGTGCACGCATTTGTCAACCGAGCAGCTCAACACAGAATTTAAAGAGCTCAACGATTCGACGAACAATACCAAAGAAAGGACATTCGTGTAGGCCGCATAAACTACTCAAACTGCCAGACCACGATAAAAAAATAAGATAAATTAAAAATAAAGAATGGTCCACATAGTCTTCACATTTACAATAATTAAAATAAAATAATACTTTAAAAAGTAGAATTATATTCACGGTAGAAAACATAAAAAATCTAAATTAATTTTTAATTGGAGCTGCTCAATCCCAAGCCGGTTCACTTTATTCCAGTTCAGTAAAATCCAATCCATCAGTGATCCAGACTGGATCAAATCGTCACATTCTACACTATTGAACAACACAGACACACACACTATTGGTCTATTGGAATAATAAGAAAAAAAAAGAAAAGAATGAAAAATATTAAACCGGCCAATTGCGAGTCCGACTCGTGCACGAAGGGTTCCGTACCATTATCGCAAAAAACGGCCAAAAAAAACACGTTTGTTGTATGGGAGCCCCACTTAAATATTTATTTTATTCTGTTTGTTGTTATAGCGGCAATAGAAATACATCGTCTGTGAAAATTTCAACTGTCTAGCTATCACGGTTCATGTCATGAGATACAGCCTGGTGACAGACGGATAGACAGACAGACGGATCGTGGAGTCTTAGTAATAGGGTCCCTTTGGGTACGGCACCCTAAAAAGTACTATAAAATGTTGATAACCGCACTCTAAAATATTTGCCAAAATTAACACGCACTCTTACCATAAAAATACGTTAAAATTTAAACCTTGTTTATGTCCGGGAAAACGCTGTCTGCCATTTTGGTGACGTAATACTGGTATGTAAACATAACAGTAGTGACGATTTTTGGTGAAATAGGTATTGGTTTTTATAACCGAACTGCTTTTCGCGTACCGGAAGACGCAGCGTTGGAAGGCCTCCCTCTAGGTTGAGCGAGGACCCGGTCAAGGCTGGGGGCGTCCGGTGGTTTCCGTACCATTATCGCAAAATACGACAAAAAAATCACGTTTTTACCCTTTGGGTACGGAATCCTAAAAAGGAATGAAAATGAAGGAGGATGATGATGATGTGATGTGAGGAATGGAATTAATAGTAGTTTATGATACTGTTGCATTATAAGGGGTATTAAAACTTGAGTGTGTGTTTAAAAACCGAGGCGTAGGCGAGGTTTTTAAAAGTATTCACACGAATGTTTTAATACCTAGTTATGTGCAGTTTCATACACTACTTTATCTACACTCATACATTTTGGGATCCAAATCCTCCAGATCCTATATAGGATCGTTTGTTATCAATTTCTATATGCTTACTGTGAAAAGATGATAAATTTGCTAAATAATTTATATTAGGTACCAGGCAGAATTTGTATGGCCGATAAAATAAAAGCGGAGTTAGTAATTACACTGACCCTTGAAGTAAATCGTTTGAATTTTAAATCTTTTCCGAATACTACTACAGGATCTAAATTGGTGAACTCAGTAAATTCCAATGCCAAATAGATACCTACATGTGGCAACCTAAAAATTAAGTGTAGGTACTTAAATTAGTTACGTTACATAAATATTAAGCCATTGTTAGCCTATGTATATAAAAAGATATTTTTTTATATTACATTTTTATTTCTCCCGACGACAACCTCAAAATCCCGACATTTTCAAATTTTCTTTTCGATCTGGCTAGTCTAACGCCGATCCAGCGGGAAGCGACATTAAATTAGTGCCGATCGGTTGGTTTGATTTGATTTGTCTTTGTGATCTTTTAATTTGAATAGTAATCTTATAAAAGCGGGATTTAATAAATAAATACAACACTTGCAGCCCTTATAATATTTATTTCTTTGTTAAAAACAGAGTACAAACTATCGAGAGAAACTTCTTTTTGGAAATATACAACGCGTATTATACATACAATTTTCAATACTACCCTCGTTCAGTACTTGTCGCATACATATTATAAAACACTACAAAGTGAAAAATAACTTAAATTTCGTAGTCGGTGTTGCTGCTTTTGTTTTTTTAGTTTTTTTTGACACCGACTTCCGAAATTTAAGTTATTTTTCACTATGTAGTGTTTTTATTTTGAAGTCGGTTGTATTTTTGTGAAAAAGTTTTTTTTATTTTTCACTTTATAGTTGTGGTTCATAATAGACCAGTTCTATAGGCTAGGTACCTATAATACCCAAAGAAAAGACAAAATAGATTAACCTAATAACATGAAACTTGAACAAAACCCATGGAATAAGAGTATACCAGGGTGAACTGTTCACACCTGAGTACCTCTTTAGAGCGTACCAGTGTGATGTTATGTTATGAAGTGGTGTAAACAATAAACAGAATTGCTATTGCAGCTATCCCGAGTGATTTGCCGTAATTTTTTGAAGAGTTTTGATATAATATATATATCTCCGAAGTTCTTCACCAGATCTTGAATAAAATAAAATGGGACCAGACGACAAGCACCAGCTTTCAAATAAAAAAAGAATCATCAAAATCAGTTCACCCAGTAAAAAGTTCTGAGGTAAAACTCATAAAAAAAAAACAGTCGAACTGAAAACCTCCTCCTTTTTGGGAAGTCGGTTAAAAATAGAAAACTTCGAAATGTTTTTGATTAATGTAGGTATGAGATATAAAAATGTCTGCATTATTTTATTAAACATATCTTCATAATTATAATCATGAATATTATAGTGGTAACTGTAATCACAATCACAGTGACGTCAACTCAATTATATCGCATGTGATTAATTCAGTTTATGCAAAGTTACAAGATAATTTAGGTATCGAACAACACGCGTTGCATGGAACGTGACCTCACGGCATAATATAATAATATGTAGTTTGCCGATTACTTGCTATTTTGTTTGCTGCAAAATCTTTTTGTTTGAGTTTTTGTTAGATACGGTTTTGCTTCTCACGTCAGGTTCATCTTAGGCATACAAATTGATTTTTTCCGTACAGCTATCTATTAGTAGGTACGGATATTCCGACAAATATTTTATTTCGATAATAAATAGCGACAAGTACTCCGTTATCGGTCAACAATACTTTGTATGAAACCAATTGGAATTTAATTTCCAAAGAACTCCACGCCCCTGTTGTCTTCGATATAATCTATACTAATATTATAAAGAGGTAAAATTTGTAAGTTTGTATGTAGGGGGTAATCTCTGGAACTAATGATCCAATTCTAAAAACTTTTTCACTGGTAGAAAGCTACATTATTCCTGAGTGCTATAGGCTATTTTTTAAACCCAAAACGGGTCCTGTGGGGTGGTCCACGGGAGCGAAGCCGCGGGGAACAGCTAGTATCTCAAGAAGAATGTTGAAACCATTTTGTGCAGCTCCAATGTTTAGTAAAACAGTTAATGTTCTGGGAAAGTACAATCCCCAATCTTATTGGCCGGGCTGAACATATGCTTTCCGATGCGCATGGCACAGGCGTGTTGTTATAGTATGGGACTAGCTGTTGCCTGCGACTTCGTCCGCGTCAAACTAGTATTGTTTTTTGTTAAGTGGGGGGTGTTTTCCGGGGGAAAAGTAGCATATGTTACTCCTTAAAATATCAGCTATCTACCATTGAAAGCCCCGTCCCGGCCCGTCAAAATCGTTCCAGCCGTTTCGGAGATTACCCGGCACAAACAGACAGACAAAAATCTTAAAAATTGCCTATTTGTTATTAGTACCGTATATACCTTCACATGCATTCAATAAAACGTTGTTATTTTGATGTTACATACAGACACTTTAATTTTATTAATTTGTATGGATTTCGTACTGCGCAGCCATTGTAGCCAACTTCAGGCCAGCCTAAAAGATTGGGGATAACTGTTAGTAGCAACTAAATTCATAGTCCGTCGAAGTCAAAATTTTGGAAGCATATTTGATAACCTAACTAAACCGTTGCCAGGTTATAGTTTTCGGCGAACTTCTGGGCCGCCCGAAGTTGGCTTTCCGATGCGCAAGGCACGGATCGGTGCTGTTTTTGTACGAGATTTACTACTGCGTAGCCATTGTAGCCAACTTCAGCAGCCTAATTGCGTAAGTGAATTCTCCAAAGCAAACAAGTCGATTCTTTCCCAAAAACGACTTTACGTATTGCATATTACGCTCTGAAACGGAAAGGTTATGCTCCTTTCCATTACCAATATTTTGACGCAGAATTTATTGTAAAGAATGAACGAAAGCGGAAGAATCGAGATACAACGTCACTATTGGTTATTGTGTAATGTTCGTGTTACATGAAACATAACGCAGTAGATAAACTTCAACTCAAAGGAGGTGTTTGTACTTTTTCCAAATTAGTTTCGCAATACCGAAAAAGTTGAAAGAAATGATTCTGATTCTTTGAAGGAATCGACTCGTTTGCTTTGGAGAATTCTCTTACGCAATTAGGCTGCAGGGCGGCAAGAAGTTTGGCAAGAGCTATACTGGAGCAAATGAAGTGCAACTTAAGTGCAAAATGTTTCATTATAAATTATTGTGTTCCTACAAAATATTGCCAACCCACACAACATTCGTTAATCTAGTCCCATGTCACCCCATATATCTACATGATGTAACATCAAAAACATATTGTTTACACAAAAACATTAATTATTGGGGTTTTCTTAATATTCATGCCTTTTAGTTTTAAATGAGTCAATATAAGAATTAAGTAAATAAAAGGCTGAAACGAGACAGTTACTTTCATAAAGTGTTGTGACAGTAAAACTAGTTCCGCTGACAGCAGCCTCAAAGCGAGGCGTGCCTTATTCCGAAGCGACTCTAGACAAGGCTTGTGCCTCAATGTAGCTAGGTAACTGTATATTAGTTCAAACTGCGTATACAGTTAATATTCGTTCAAAAAGCGTCAATTTGGAATATAGATTAATGTTTTATCGAGGCGAAGTAAACTCAATCCGAGGCACAACTTAGAGGCTGCTTTCAACAGACACCAGACTTAATTGTATATTTTGTAAAAGGCCTTAAATTATTTTAAACTATTTGTTCGGATCAAATCTACAATTCAACATTTCTAAACAATCTACATGAGATGAATCCGACCTTTAGATGTGTAGTTGACTGTAGGATTTGTATTTAAGGAAACTCAGACCTTTTTAATTTTGAATACTACAAGTGATTGTTAGTATGTGAATTTTACACAAATTAGGTAATCGTATTAATACTAAGTGTAATCAACCTAATTGCGTAACTTTTTGAAAGCTTAAAGAACGCGGAGGCACGGTGTTTTGCTTTTATTCTTGTTTCATAAACATATGTTTAAAAAGCCGTATATTCGACTGCGATAAATATGCAATTTATACAGTTTAATCGTCAAAAGGATAGCGCAAGCGCGCGCTTTGAGTTCTCATTAAAGTTACGGAATTAGGGTGCTGGACTTAATAATGGAAAGAAAAAATGAAGTCAGTCCGAAAAATTGGTTGGAACTCCTGCCAAGTATTTAACAATCCCTATTTATAAAGGCTATGAAAAAATAAGACACTTATAGTTTTCATTAAATCTGCGTGTGGTAAGTATATTATTTTATAGAAAAAGATAAGTTACAGCCATAAAATATAAACGCACCATTATATAAAAAAAAATATAATTATAATTGAACAAATACCTCAAATAATTTTTAATGTGGAATGCTACATTTTTAAGATCATTCATTATTCAGGCGGTGGCTCTTACACACAATGACAAGTATACATTGCTCAATATATCGAGGTACTTAATACCTCTGACAACACGTTAGTCTCTTCAAGGGATGTTAACCTGCCCTTGTGTGCAAGAACTAACAAATAAAAAAAAAACACGAATGCCAAAATGTGTTAAAAAATAAAAACAAAATAATTCTTTATTTAAATAGAGAGTTACATATCGCTACGGCCTATAAAATTTTACCTATCCATAATAAGGTTTAAATATTAAAATGTAGGTACTGTATGTATTGCCATGAATAAACACATGAACCTTCATTTCTGTGATCTGCAAAGAGTGCCATACATAGTTTAATTGCCTCGACAGGCATGATTGAGCATGTATGGCTACCTTTATGCATGCGTGCAAAGGAACATATTTCAGTTATTGTCTCAGCAAAGTCCGTGACAAGATCCGATAACAGAACGATTATAATATATCTAGATTCAAGGCGATTATAAATCTGATTAACCTATCGCGTACAAAGGTTATCAATTTCGTTGATTATTTGTCATAATATTTGAAGATTTTAATTGATCAAGTTCATAACAAATACTCTAAAATAAGAATAAAACAAATGTTTGGAAAAACTATTTGAGATAATCTTCCAAATATAATGGATTTGTTAATTAAGTAATACTAAAGACGCTGTTAATGTAAGACCCCGACATTTTTCGAAGGTTTCATCCTGTTTTAGTTTATACAGAGCTCACCACTCATCAATGGCGCTAGTGTAACTGTGCTTAAACTATCAAGCCAAACGACTTGACCATGATTGGAACTTAAAAATCAATGTAAATTAAAATAATTTAGTTGTTAAACGTTTTCCACAAAAACCAGCGCCGTATGATGAAAACTTCACTTTTCTTGTCAATTCTATTTATATTACATGATATAACTATATATAAACGTTTATATAAACATAATGTGCAGTCGAAGCGGGTTTTTAATTTCAATTAATTACACATCTAGTGACTTTTCTATATTCGACAAAACATTGCTAGTGTAAGAATAATTTTGTTGAATGACAAAAATAAATAAGGATTATTGGTTTGAGTCATGAAGACACTATTTTACTATAAACTTGATCCTTTTTACTAAGACTTACTGAAAGTACTTTTTCGCCTACTATTCTACGTTGTTACGAATCTTTATATGATTGCAGTTTGCTATTTCTCGACCACAACTTCTTATCAAGCATATTATCCTATAAGGAGTCTTTTTCGTACGATTTCTTGGTCCTGGGATTGAAAATACTCGTAAAACATTGTGTCCATACCTCAAAATAGTATATTTCACAAATTTATACATAATTTACGTATAGATCGTTTATGTTATATACAGTTCGCGCCTAACGTAACATACCAACAAAATTATTCGCACATTAGATACTTTTAAACTTATTTTTTTAGCTAACAATATGAGATAAGTATATTATATTTATAATATATAACGCTAATATTATTAAGGAATCTAAATACTCTAACATGATAGTACTGCATCTAAAATATAGTAACTTTTAGACGAAATAAGGTTGAGGTTTTATTAAAATTAAACTCGATACAATTGATATGTTCAGGTTTAATTTTTACATTAATCTAATGAAGAATCTATGATGGGTTACATTTGACGGTATAAAGAATATTACAATGTAAGGGGATGTCACATTGAACAACCATGAACTATTTATCTAAAAGAATCTATACTTTAGATGTTTGTGTACATTTCTAATGTGACAACATTATCTTTTCACATAAAAGGCTTATTGCGTTTCAATAAATATTTGTTGTAAATAATTAAATATATAACAAATGAAATTACAGCTTGGCACCATTTTCAAACAATGAAAACTAATTGAAGCCAATGGTTGTATTGTGACAAGATAATTTACCACATCATTTTGTTTTAGAGAGTGCATAACTCAAGCTAAATTTATTTATCACGACTCAAATGGCATGGAAATCACTTTATTCACAATGAATTACGTTTGAACTTGTTTGGGCAAGAATGTAAAGTTTAGACTCAAAGTGAGGCATAACCTTGAGGCAAGGCAGACTTGCAAGGCATAAAATAAATAATAGTCACCAAAAGAACGTGCTAAAGACTAATTATCCGTCAAAACATTCCATAAACACAGATACTAGGAAGCTGCCTCATTCTACTCAACCAGTAATTCATTGTGATAGAGTATTTAAACACCATTACAGTCGCAACTTACATAATAATGCAACAAGACGATCTCTTCAAACACAATCTCTAAGGCGCAGTTCATTTTTGTTCGAACTTTAATCAATTCCAGAATTTTAGAGAAATACCTATTATATTTGTTACATTTTATAAGAGCGTATTAATAATTGCAATTTAAAGCTTATGCCATTGACATATGCACACGACGCGCGCTCGTGATAATTATTCAAAGTGATTAAAATAAAAGTTTTGTTCATTTAGTTTGTATATCATGTTGGTAAAGTAATATTATAATTATCAGTATACTTGGATCTCTTTTCTCCTCAGGGGTCCTCATCAGTCTCATAACCAAGTATACATAGTACTTATAGCCAACAGAATCACTGATATTGTCCATCCCATAAAATGTTTAAAGCACAATTTGTTTACACAAAACCAATTCGACTTTTCACAAGGCGTAAAGGTTGTGCCTCTACGCCTCGTGGAAAGTCGACATTAAATTCATTATTTCTTTTGTGCAAAATTTAAAAGAGAACAAATTTTAAATTCGTTTTTGTCACAGCCCTAAATGGAGTTATTTTGAAGCTTTTTTGACGGCTAAATTTTCTTGTCAATTTGAAAAAGCAAAACTCGAAAGTAAAGTTCAGGCTAAACTGCGCCTTAAGTGCCAAAGATGTCTTGCACATAGAGTTGACAATCGTGTGCGATTAACGCGCGCTACCGGACTTACTGTGCGCGATGAGCCATTGTAGTGTGATGTCGATGTTGTCCTTCTCTTTGCACGAGATCGAGTAGCAGCAGATCTCACGGTCTTGAATAGCTGACAGGTTCCTGCGAAGGAATTTTAAAATGTGTCTAAATAAAAGGAAATAAACATAGAAGCTTTGTCTCCTGGAGGTGGGCATTAATAACTGCGATACAGTTTCTTTTAGGTAGAATCAAACCTAATGGCGGCTCGGGACACTGCGCGAGTCTCTGCGCAGTTACAAATTCATGTGACAGCGGGATGAAGAGTAGGGTACTGCGTAGCGAAAAGTTTTCACAGCCGTCATAAAAATCGACCTATACTAATGCAATGTTCGTACACAATCAATTTGACTACCGCGTTCTGTTTAATAGGTAAAAAAAATCCGTGCTCGTCGAGCGCGTGAGGCAGGTCGCACTTGTTGCCCAGCACTAGCACCGGGATGCCCGTCAGCTGCTGCTCCTCTAAGAGCTGCGTGGAGCTAGTACATAATATAAATTAGTTACATTCTCTCGATGAGTCCGTGCTCGTCGAGCGCGTGCGGCAGGTCGCGC
This sequence comes from Orthosia incerta, assembly GCA_948252205.1. Classification (NCBI taxonomy): domain Eukaryota; kingdom Metazoa; phylum Arthropoda; class Insecta; order Lepidoptera; family Noctuidae; genus Orthosia; species Orthosia incerta. The sequence continues at coordinate 27,681,756 of OX411746.1, forward strand.
TTGTTGCCCAGCACTAGCACGGGGATGCCCGTCAGCTGCTGCTTCTCTAAGAGACTGTGGAGTTCGTTGCGGGATGCTTCGATCTTGTCCGGATCTGCTGCATCTACCATGTAGCTGTGGGCAACAAAATAATTCATCAACATCTAAAAATGTTACAGAATTATGTACATTACACGAAGATGTCATTTCACATCACACATCACATCATCAGCCTATTAATGTTCCCACTGCTGGGACACAGGCCTCCTCTCTATGAGAGGGGATGGGCCGTAATCCACCACTCGGGCCCAGTGCGGGTTGGTGGATGTCACATGTCTTCGAATTTTTGGTTCTAGGACATGCCGGTTTTCTCACGATGTTTTCCTTCACCGTTTTGAGAGCAGTGGTGATGAAATAATTTACACAAAGTAAAGCGCCTGCCTGGGTTCGAACCCATGACCTACAACTTGTAAGTCGCGGCCGATACCACTGGGCCACCACTGCTCTTGATGAGATGAGATGAGATGTCATTTAAGAAATAAATTTTACTATTTTGTAAGTAAAAACATACAGTCACTGAACAATAAATCTTCTGTCAAATCATAACACTGTTGGCTTCACAATCAAAAGAAAATAACATTTTTATGAGCTGCAACAAGATGTTTTTGGTAAGTATTTTCAAGAACCTATGAAACTACTGCAAATAAATAATACTTACACAATAGCATTGACGCCTCGGCAATACCTCTCCCACATGGAACGGAACCTGGGCTGGCCACCGATATCCCAAACCTTAAAAAAAACAAAAGACAATTAGAAAAACTCTGTTCCTAAATGATCAACGGCATCACGGGCACCCAACGCGTAGAAAGAAAATTTGGTTTGGAAAATTGCACTAGATGAGATGAGAGCTTATCACGCCAAGCTTCGATTTGTTATTGAGTTTTGTGAAATATTAAGATTTCTAGAGACGATCATAAAAAAATGTATGTTCTTGTTTAATTAACTCTCCTAAGCACAAAATTAAGGAATATTGGGCTCTTAATTCACATTTCAAAGATTATGAATTGATCATTAAAAATTGATGGCTCGCTTTTAAATTTCTGAAGCATCCATTCGATTTTTTTAATTTGTTTTGTAACACATTTTGGTACAGTGAAACTGTAAAAACCGGCTAAGTGAGAGTCGGACTCGCGCACGAAGGGTTCCGTACCATTCTCGCAAAAAACGGCAAATAAATCACGTTTGTTGTATGGGAGCCCCACAAATAGCGGCAATAGAAATACATCATCTGTGAAAATTTCAACTATCTAGCTATAACGGTTCATGAGATACAGCCTAATGACAGACAGACGGATCGCGGAGTCTTAGTAATAGGGTCCCGTTTTTACCATTTGGGTACGGAACCCTAAAAACGTGCAAAAAAATACTATAAAGTTGAACTACTATAAAATAATACTAAATCGTCGCTGTATTTAAAAAAAAAGTAGGTATTCAACAACCGAGTAAATCCTTTTCCTTGCAAGTCGCTGCTAACACCATCTATATCCGTGGAACGGAACCAAACGCGATCGATGCTCTTAGAAAAATAATCAGCTTAATCAGACGGGATGACTTCTTTTGTACGGGATGAGGCATCTGTATGCTAGTATTATATTATCTGTGGCGGCATGTCCATGGAGTTTCTTGCCGGTTCTTCTCCATAGGAAACGACTAACCCGAACCGTGCACCTTTTGTCGACGTTTTATAAGTGCCCATGTAGGCCTATGTAAAATAAAAATATTTGATTTTGATTTTGATTTTTGATGTAAGTAAAAATAAGAAACCTCTCTAATTTCTGCCTGCCCCCAGCCTATAAGAAAGGATAAAGTGTTACTTTATGTATGTATATATTTGAGCGCACGGTTGGCGCAGTGGCTGAGCGATTGACTGCTGCGCTGCGTGTCGCGGGTTCGATTCCCGCACGGAACAAATATTTGTATGACCTGCAGATAGTTGTTCCGGCTCTGGGTGTTGTGCATGTGAGTTTATATGTTTGTAAACGCACCCACGATAAGAAGAAGAAATTCCTAGTGTGGGGCAACGTTTTTTTTTAAATAAAAATAAATAAATATAGAGTATGAATATTTTGTATGTTATCTTTCAGAACTGATTTAAGCAGCAAATAAATGAAGGTGACTTTTACTTATCACAAAAAAATATTAGCTTAAGGTAAACAAACATGTACTTTTGCAGCAATGTGCAGGTACATCTACAAATTTTGATAGTTCTATTCACATTACAAAATTCGACCACATATTATATAAAATTCTCGTGTTTGTCTGCAAACTCCTCGATTTTAATATTTTAATTATTTTGGCAAAATTTTTGATTTTTATTTTATTACTAGATGACCTGGCAAACTTGGAATAAAAAAAAATACATATACCACACCCTTATACCACAAACCCCCATTTTTAATAGCGTTTTTTTTTTCATCCACATATCAGCAATAGGGTTGCAAGATGGCAATCGAATATAATAATTGTCGTACGATATTTTTTTATGTATAGTTAATCTCTAATTAATTCAGTTTTTTTTTTTTGTATAATGGAACATGCGTCAAATTGGGCTCAGTGTCCAACAGAGTTATGGTCATTGTAAAGGATTTTGTTCGTACTTAAATTGTTACTATAGGCACCACCTTCAATTCCATTGCAGAAAAAAGATATGCACCTAAATAGGTTTTGTAGAAAAAGACAATTGGTAGTCTTGAAACTAACACTTAAAAATATTTTTATTTACATCAATCATATGATGCGCCTGCGTAGGTGTTTTACGACACTCTCCATCCCTCTCACACCTCTCGGACGCATGCCAGCCGGGCGAGCACGATCTCTGTGATAGGCTTGAGTCACGCATTTTGCACGCATTTTTTAACATCAATCATATGATGCGCCTGCGCAATTATGAATCGACCACATAATTTCCCGATGTATACACACAACACAAAAATCTTGATTTGCTGGCAGGAAGAGCAATTTTGGCAGCATAAAATGTGGACTTCAATAGTTTAAATTCCAAGATACAACAGTTGTTAATAGTTGTTGTACAATATTTCTCAAACTACCCGAGCATAAAAACAACTTTTTGATATTAATCGTTACTTGGAATCCGTCTATTTCGCTCAGCTGCTCGTGACATAAGGTTCACATCAAATTATTATACATATATATCGTTTATAACACACTAACAAGGTTTTTGAAAAAAAAAAAAATATTCGTAGGCTCGCGCTTGACCACTATCTCACCTGATGATGTGATGATGGTAAGCGATAATGTGGTCGACGATGTAGCACACTTACCTAGAAGAAACCTATTCACTCTTGACTTAAAGACTCCCATGTTGTAGCTATCTGGAAATACAGACTCTGGCAGGGAATTCCACTCCTTAGCTGTACGCATAATGAAAGTACTCCCAACTACTACTTCGCGTTACTTACTTGGCAGATCCGTCGCAGTGATAAGAGCAGTACTCCAAGCATGACCGAACTTGCGCTTGGTACAAGTTGAGCAACTGTTCAGGCGTGAAGTACCGTCTCACCTTTGCAAGGATCCCCAACTTTTTGGCAGCCAGTTGAGTTTTGCCTCAATGAATGGACCAAAATTGAGGGTCGATATCAAAAACGCCAAGAAGAAGCTCAAGATGGTCCGTTATCGGCACGGTCATACCACGGAAAGAAGGAGCCGGGTGGAATTGGCTCCTTTTAGCGGAAAAAAGACACGCCTAGGTTTAAGCAGCATTAAACCTGACCAGATTGGCATCGCTCCATTCGGAGACTGCCTGCAAGGACACGTTCAAGCGCTCCAACATGGCCTCCCGGAGAGACTGGATCTGAGGCCCGGTAGCACGAGCGTTGGGCAAATATCTCTCAGCAACAGTGCTGTCGTCTGCATACCCACAGGTGCCGGGTGCCGGGTTTTAGCAGATCATTTATGTGCAACAAGAACAATGTTGCTGAGAGTACCGGCCCCTGTGGGACCCCGGCGTTAATATCCAGTTGGTTAGATGAGCGGCCATCATTAACCACTCGTATAGACCGGTCCTAAACCTATATCTATTAACCTGTATATTTAACACCGTAAAAACTGAACAACGTAAGGTTCAGTTGAAAACCAGCGTCAGGCAACTCCCAGTTGTTTGGCATTTTGCTGAACTGGACCTTTTTGGCGCAACCGCGGGGCACAATATGTATGTAATTGTTTTAAAATTAAGTTCCCTTTTATTTGTACCTACATTGTGTGTATCTGTGTGTCCCAAATAAACTTGGTGTCATACAAATCTGTCGATACAGTTTGCGATGCCAACGAAGCTGTAAATTATCCAATTGAGTTTTTGAATTCATTAGATTTGCCAGGCATGCCACCGCACCATTTACAATAAAATTGAAGGTTGGATCGCCGGTTATTTTGCTTCGTAATTTGAACCGCAATGTGGCACAAGATTAGTGATATTTTTTTTTATGAAAAACGTCATCGAAGTCGTCATTTTTAAATGGCAAGTTCCGAGGCGAAAAAGTATTGCTGCCACGAATTCCTATGAGTCCCACAGATGTGCCAGTTGAATTCAAACGAAATTGTTTGTGGCTTAGACTTGGGCACACCATGCTTTTCCCATGGACAGTACGTGTCGTGTTCTCGCGTGGGTAAACCATCCCTTTTGTTTGTGTTGGCTAAAGACGGACTAACCAAAAATATTGTAGGTACACTCCAATGCACTTAAGAGATTGATATTGAATTATTTTGTAATTACCATAATTAGTAGTAGAAATATAGATTTATGATGTATATATAGCTAACAAAAATGTAATTTTAAAATATATTTTGTTAATTTAATAAAGTATAAAGGATGAAATAAATAAATGGTTAGTGTATTGTCATTTTATAGGTGGTCATTGTCTACAACGCCCCATTCCTCCTTCAATCATAACAACATCCCCACACACTTATAGTAAGTTAGTTATTTTTTAGAAATAATGTATATGGCACAACAATGCTTGCCGGGTTAGCAGGTATAATTATATTATTGGTCCGGTTATGGTCAAACTTAGGGGTCCATATATGGTTGAAATGAATTGAAATTAAAATATAATGTTTGCCGGGTCAGCTAGTATAATATTATTGGTCTGGTTATGATCAAACTTAGGGGTCCACATATGGTCAAAATGAATTGAAATTAAAATACACACACACACATACACACATTTCATTATTATTATACATTTATATTTTCCTGGTCTTTGCATTTTGTTAATCATTGCAAAATCTGATGATGTAAATAATGGACCTTTTGCAACAATAATATGATTGATTTTCCTTAAAAAGTAGTTATTTAATCAACAATTACCTTGATAGTAACATTTCCTTTGGTGATTTTGCGCATGTTGAATCCAACGGTAGGGATCATATCTTCACTGAACTGACCGGACTGTGGAAAGAGAAATGAAAACCAATGTTAAAAGCAGAAATAAGAAACAAAAACTGCTGTAAAATAGCTGTTTCAATCATTTAAGGTAATGTTATAATGTAGGAGATCTTTCTCCAGCAGTGGGAAAGTGCGGGCTAAATAAAAAAAGGTTTTAGTGAACCGATCACAACTGTAAGACTAAATAGAAAGAAAGAAAGAAAGAAAATATATTTATTTGTGACCCGCACAGGAGACACGAGATAAGCAAAACATATATCTTCTTCATCATCATTCTTCTTATCATTTTATTTTTTATATTATAAATGTGAAAGATTGAATGGATGGATCTTTGATACACAATCGCGCCGGAGAACGGCTAAACGGATTGGGATGAAATTTGAGACAAGACAGACTGTAGCCTGGAATAGCAAATAGGCAATTCATTTTTTCCACACGAACCACGTCTGATGTAAAAGCTAGGAGCCAATATTTTTATGAGTTATTCTCAAACAATTCATGTTCATATAAGTAGGAAAAATGCTGTTCAACACTGTATGCTTCATATTAAACTTGATTTAATATGAAGCATACAGTGTTGAACAGCTAACAATTAACAATCAAGTAAGCTGCTCCATTTGTTCCTTCCTTTGTAATTATAATACCTTGAGTTTGAAGTCATAATTAAGTAATTAACACTTGAACATGCCAAATAGGCAAAGATATTATCCCAACAAAGAGTGAATTTATTTTGACCTTGACTCTATTCTGTTTTCATAATTTTTTACATTAGACAGATTAGTTGCATCTCCTGTTACTAAAAACATATTCAGAGTGTTATTGAATATTGCTGATAAGAGATCATTGGAATGTATGATTTAATTAAGCTTTTTTTCTAAATAAAGCCACTATCTACATCTACTGTTGTAGGGCTGGGCATCAAAAAAACAGAAAAATATTTGAATAGTAGAGTCCAATATTTTTTGACGTAAACAAAGCAAAACAAACAAGAGTATTTTGACAGGTGGTGTTCCGTAGGTTATACCACAATAAAAAAAGTTAAGCAATAGAATTTCTGTTCTTGGTACAAAATTAATACAACGTGGGAATCCAAAATAGCTTTGCAAATAATATTTTTAACTTATGTTAATAAGTTGCAAAACAAGTTATTTGACATTTTATTAATGCAGATCAGATCAAGTATCATTCCTGGTTTAACTTTACACCTATTTATTTAACAAGGTATATAAAAGTAATTCAATAGTGACAATCTACTACTATTTTTGTCAACATTCCAATGAAAAATTTCAGGTCATTGATTCATTTAATTAATTACTCTACTTTTCTCTTAAATAACAGTTTTCCTGTTTACAATATAATGTCTTATGCAAAAATAGAACAGTACATTTATAAGGGATAACTTTTGAGAGAGTGAAATAATTGCGATGAAACAAAAACTAAGTAATAACAAAAACTAAGTAATTCTTCAAGTTATGCAATTTTTTATGTATAAAAGTCATCTACATTGGTTTTGTACATTTTATGTGGTGCGTGCACAACTAAACAGACAAATCAACGAAAATTCCAAAAATGCTGGCAATGGCTTCTGTTGGTTATCCTTTAACACCCCGGCTATTTTTAGGGTTCCATACCCAAGGGGTAAAAACGGGACCCTATTACTAAAGCTCAACAATCCGGCTATCTGTCTGTCTATCTATCTGTCTGTCACCAGGCTGTATCTCATGAACCGTGATAGCTAGACAGTTGAAATTTTCACAGATGTTGTATTTCTGTTGCCGCTATAACAACAAATGTCGTGGTGGCCCAGTGGCTAAGACCTCGCCTCTCGTGCTTGAGGTCGTGGGTTCAAATCCGGGCAAGTACCAATGTGACTTTTTCAAATTCATATGTACTTTCTAAGTTTATCTTAGACATCACAGGCAACGGTGAAGGAAAACATCGTGAGGAAACCTGGACTTACATAGTTAAAGTAAGTCTGAAATAGCCAAGTCAGAGGCCTGTGAGATTCCCAGAGGCGGCTTAATTAACTCTGACACCAGAGGTGGCCACACCTCACACGAAAGAAGAAGAACAACAAATACTAAAAACAGAATAAAATAAATATTTAAGTGGGGCTCCCATACAACAAACGTGATTTTTTTACCGTTTTTTGAGATAATGGTACGGAACCCTTTGTGCGCGAGTCTGATTTGCACTTGGCCAGTATTTTTTTTTAAATATTTTCTATGTGCAAAGACGAATTTTTTACAGATTTATTATATGTATTGATCGACATGTCACAATAAATACTTGTTGTACACTCTCTTTTCTTTCACAATAAGTAATGTACTATGAGTAAAGTCAGTTAGTTGAGTTAGGCCAATCAATGTGGTGACACTTGAGGATGCCTATGTCCAACAATAGTTAGCTTTTAGCTGTAATGATGATAAATTAATTAATTATTGGGTTGTTTGTTTTACTCTAGACGCTTTAACTTGCACATCTTTTTACATATACTTGTATATGTGTAATTTTCCAACAAGAATTATGTAACCAAATACTTGTAAATACAATTTACTGATGAAAAAGAGTGTTCATGGAGTTTCTTGCATGTTTTTTTCCATAGAGACCTACAGACGTTTGCGAATGTGCAACTAGTTTCATTTTTTAAATGTTTAAGTTGAAATAAAAATATTTTGATATTGTTTTTTTTTTTGATTTGATGTCATGGAAGTGCAGCAATGGGAATAATCTAATATCTAATAGACAGTCAGATTAACAATCAAGCTTTCTATCCATCAGACTTATCCATAAGAATAAAGACAGCTTAGAATCAATGGCTGGAGATAAGATAAAGGGTAAATGAACTACAGTAAATGGTCTGATTATACTGACATTGGAATCCGACACAGATAATGATTGTTGATTGAAATGAGACTCTTTATATTATAATGAATAAATATTATGTTTGTTAGGTATTTGTGTGTTGCTATAATGTGACATTATAGTTACTTTAAATATGATTCGATAAGTATGGAATTCTAATATTGAAGCATAAATAATAATTGAAGCTTTTTAAGTTAGAAGTTAGTGTGTCTGTGTACTTTGTAAAAATAATAATACTGAATTGTTTTTAAATAAAGAATAAAGGCAGATTTGGAATTCAATACACAGTTAACACATTGAAGGCCATGGAAGTCACAAATGACAGGAAACAATATTGATTCTGTGTTGTGTCTGATGCATGGCATTGAAATTGATATTGTTTTTATTTATACTGATAGGACGCAATCTGATTGCTATTAACTAATAAATAATTAATTATTATAAATTTTCTAGCAGATCAGTATCCTTGTTTTGTATAATTAAAATATCTGGTATTACAGCCCAATGCAAGAGAATCTTGATTAGGTAAAACATAATTTGCAACTTAAAAGCCGTTTTATGTAAATTTTAGGTAGATATGGTACTTTCACCAAATCTCTTTAGATATGAAAAATACTTTTGCAAATGTAATCTTATAAGATTGCTTGATGTTTCTTTGTTATGAATGACACAGAAAAACAAACGTAAAGAACAAAGAGTTCAGCTCACTGACAATGATCACATAATATTAAACGCAGGCGATACACTTAATCATCAGAAAATAAGAAAAAATATTTACGAAACATATTACCGAGTCAAATTCGATCGGCGAACCATTACCTCGATCCATACATGATACAAAACTGTATTATGATGGCATAAAGTGCACAAGGAAGTTAATACAACACAAAAATATTGTTTTCAGATAATACTAACGGCAATGACGTTAACAAAAGTTGTTTTTCCCGAGTACTGCAATCCGACCAGTGTTAGTTCCATTTCTTCTTTCCAGAACAAGCTTTTAATCCAATCAAGGATACGATTGATTATAGCAAGCATTTTTAATGATAAAACCACTGTGCTTTATGCAAAAAACGTAAAATAATGAACGCCTCTTCTTCCGAAAATCTGCTGTACCTACAATTTGATTGACAGATATCAATTTGCGTTTTGCGTTTAGTTTGCACTTCGTGATGACGTGTATGAGTCATGTCAAAGAAAATTTTCATTGTATTTAATTTTTCAAAAGAAGGACACTGAATTGAAATATTTATATACAAGTGCCCCATTATTTTTTATATATTTTTGAGCTTAATCGCCGAATATTCCTGCACCGTTCTGAAAAATGATCCAACCAAGTAACTAAACGTACTCATTGCTGTCAAATTTAGTGTTGCTATTTCGATAAATATTTAAATTTAGTGTTTTTTTAACATCACTACTAAATCCATGGCTTTTTAGACATTAAAAAAAATGCGATGTGTTTGTTTTTACCGGTAAAGGTGAACGCGCACCTATCCGCTCCGCAGGAGCCGCACGCGCCGCAGTCATCGATTTTTATAGTGTTAACACACGTCCGGATTTGGTACGGCCCGACCACGGATTTGTGGGCGGGGTTAGTCCGGCCCCGACCATATCCGAGCGTGTGTAGAGTGGTCCGCAGACATTATTATTATTAAATTGATTCCGTCTCTGTCCAAACAAGCGTGTGTAAGCGAGAAAGCATTTGTGGGCGGAGTCGGTCCGGCCGTACCAAATTCGAGCGTGTGTTAACACTATTATAAATCTTTATATGAACGCGCCGCACGAGCCGTATTTCAGCAAAATGCTGTAGGTATACGGATTCCACCAGCGCGTGCGGATGACGTCAAGAGCGAGTGCGGTGCGGGCGGCGCGGAGGCATCATGCGTACAGTGATGCCAACTTAGCTACTTTATAGCTACATCAAGTTATTTTTCGTCTACAAAACTTATAGCTACATTTTAGCTATAATTTCTAGCAATTTTTTATATGACATGAAACTTTCGAGAGTAGTGGGGCACCGGATCTTAAAAAATAAAATAAACGTGGCTCCATGGTATGGCTTGATACAAATCTCTCAAATATAAATTTTGTATTTTGTCTAGTTAGATGCGTTCCCAGTCTATCCAACAGCTGCCTGAACTTGAGCGAAGTCATATTGAAATATTTAAATAACCGTTTATCATCCTTTAGCAAGTCAGGAAATAACGTGTGATACTCGCCAAACTGTTCTCTTTTTAAGTTTATGTCATGAACCCATTTCTTTCTTTTTCTTTCGTTTTCTTCTTCTTCTAACAATAGGCAACCGACAATAATAGGATCAAGTGCCATAGTATTTAAGTAGTAAAACATTAATATTAATTTCAGAAAATATTCATATAATAAGGTGGACAAAAGTGAATATAATTCCGACAACACTGAGCGTTCGGCGCGTTCGGCGCGTACGGCGCGTACGATGCTGATTGCGCGGGGCCTTGAGAAAATGCGTTGACTGCGGCGCGTGCGGCTCCTGCTGCGCGGATAGGTGCGCGTTCACCTTAACACACCATTTAACTATTTAGCATTGCGGCTCCAAGATACGCAATTTATGAAAGATGATTCCCTTTTTGGTACCGCTCAAAGTCTTATTGCAGCATTTGCAGCACGCCTTGCTCCAACTATCGGTAGCACCGAATTCGTAGTATTCAGCTGAGTAGGCCTGGATACATTGTAAGTTTGTTCCTACTGTTAGATTTATTTTTGAGATGTGAATGGACCATGAAGGTATAGATAAATAGAATGGACTGAATTCGACAGCAGTTTTGACGCACATTGACGTTAGGGAAATACTGTTGTCTTATAACAATAGATGGCGTTAGTTTTGATCCAATTATTTTTAAACACCGACGGAAAATGAGGGTTGTTATAGGTTTGACGTGTCTACCTATGTGTTTGTGTATAAATATTACAATGTGTATTTTTCTGTGGCATCAGCATCACAGCACCTAAACCAGTGGTGGGAAAACTTTCTTAATGTGGGGGCCAAAAAGTTTAAGAAATTTCCAGAATTATAGGAAAAATGCATTTTAATCGTATAAAAACATTACAGCATTACACACTTGCACAATTGTTTAAAATTACAATTTAACTTTTATTCGAAGGCCCTGCCATGGTGGCGTGTGACACATAAATATGAAATTGCTTTTGATTTGGCATAACATTTTCGAATGCAGGTTCGAACTGTGACGAAGTAACTTTCAGCAGCGCGAAAACAAGACGGTTTCTGATTGTGTTTTGCCACAATTTCGTGGTCGAAATTCTTCTAAGTTGAATCTACTATATACTTCTGGACCGTCAAAATATAACCGGGCCGTACTTTGCCCATCACTGACCTAAACGGATGCCGATTTTGATTTCGTTTGTTTTTGTTTGAAAGTTGACTTTTATCGAGTGTGTTCTTAGCTATGTTTGATGAAAATCAGCCGTTCTAAAGTGGGCCCAGCGCTTAGGAAGAAAATTTGGTTCAAATAAATCTCACTAGATGGCGCGACATGCACCGAGTTGTTATTGAACTGTGTGTAAAATTATCAGTTTCTGGAATTGAACTTAAAAATTGTATGTTGTTGTTTAATCAACTCTCCTAAGCACGAAATTATGGAATATTGGGCTCTAAATTCACATTTCAAAGATTATTTGAACGGATTATTTAAAATTGATGCCAATAGATGGCGTGGTCCGAGACATTCCACTCAATTGTTTAAATTTGTATTGTAACAAATCATTAAATTTTATTTTTTTTACTTTATTATTTAATAGGTAATTGAATGATAATTTGTAATTTAATTCTTAATAATTGATTAATCAGTGTAATTTTAAATTTTGACTAGTATTTTTATTAATTGAATTTTAATTTATTTTGGAACGTTGCGTCTCCCTTCTGGAGGTGGGCGTTAATCGCTGCGACACAGTGCCACTAATGCAGCTATTTCCGTACACAATTAAATAATTGTATATGTGTTTTATTGTTCCAATAAAGATTATTATTAACACCTTTTGGTGCAATGAAACTGTAAAAACGTGCAGAAAAATACTATAAAACAAAATTATCACTGTATTAAAAGAAAATATTAATGCACCGAGTAAACCCTTTTACTTGCAAATCGTTACTAACACCATATATCTCCATGGAACGGAACAGAACGCGAACGATGCACAAAAAACAATCGGTTTAATCAGACGTGGCTTTTTACATACTATTTAACTATTTAGCATTGCGGCTCCAAGATACGCTATTTATGAAAGATGATTTTCCTTTTTTGGTACCGCTCAAAGTCATATTGCAGCACGCCTTCCTCCAGCTATCGGTAGCACCGAAGGCGTAGTATTCAGCTGAGTAGGCCTGGATACATTGTAAGTCTGTTTCTACTGTTGGATTTACACCATCACATCATCTATGCAACGCCATGGAACGGAACCGAACGCGATCGAAAAACGCTAGTTACGGCGGCGTGGTTTCTCTGTATGGACTATTTCTGGATGAGACATCTGTAATGTATGCTAGTATTATATTATCTGTGCCTACACCTACTAAAAAGAGCACTGTGCCATTCTGTTCTTTTTAACCGACTTACCAAAAAGGAGGAGGTTCTATGTTCGACATTATGTATGTTTTGTGTATGTTCACCGATATCTCCGTCAATTGTGGACCGATTTTGAAAATTCTTTTTTTGTTTGAAAGAGGATGTTTCGAAATTGGTCCTATTTTAATTTGGTGAAAATCTGATGAAGGATTTCGGAGATATACAACAGAACTCTTCAATAAATGTCGGCAAATCTTTCGGGATTGCTGCAATCGCATGTCTGTTCATTGTTTATACCATTTCATAACATAACATCACGCCAGTATGCTCTTAAGGGGTACGCAGATCTCTTATTTCACCGTTTATGTACAAGTTTTTTGGTATTTGGGTAATCTATTCTGGCGTTATAGGTTACTAAATAACTTGCCTATTAAGTAGGTACAACTAAAAAGTGAAAAATAAAAATAAACTTTTTTGAAAAAAAATACTATCGACTTCCAAGTAAAAACTTCAAAGTTAAAAATAATTTTATTTTTGGAAGTCGGTGTCCACCACTGCACTGTGGAGCGCGAAACCGCCCGCGAGTTTTAACTGTGGGGGGTCATTCCGGGGGTATTTCCGGGCGGCAATTGAGCGGCCTTTATTAATTTATCACGAAAGTTTTGTATGGGAGCCATACATGAAACTTATGTTGTTGTAATGTCAATGAACTAAGCTATCAGATTTCAAATGGATTTTTCATGTTTGGATTTGTTATGTATTTGCAAAAATTGTGTAAAGTCAGCGAAAGGGAATATTTTGCACAGTTTTTGTACAGAGGTAGTTAGAAATAAAAAAATAAAAAATTATTTCAATAAGTTTTTTTTTTATTTACATAAGAATACCCTATTTCACATAAATCAATCAATAAATAAACCCCCCCCACACATATTTTTCGAAAAAAAAATTTTTCAAAATACATGACCCGACCGCCTAAAAAAAAAATGGTGGATTTTTTGTTTGTTATTGTTTTTGTTTTCGACTTCATTCAAAGAACCGGCGTTAGCACTTCAATTAGTGGCTTTAGTGGCGTTGTTTTAACCTACTAATGTAAATAACGACAGTTTGATAAGAATAATGCAAAATTAGATGTCGAAAAAGGACTTACGGCAAAACGGTCGTCATGGCCGGAACAATAGAGGACTTTGTTCGTTGAAATACGTATTTCTGCTGGAATTCACGACACATACACAATCACGCTAGTAAATTTATTCTTAACTGGGCAGTCGATAGTATTTTTTGCAAAAAAAGTTTTTTTGTGACTATATAAACTTTTTACATAAAAATTATATTCATAGCCACAGCAGGTGTAAAATTAAATCGAGTAGGTATCATAGAAATCTTTGGTATGTATCTACTCGTCTTACCAACTACGTTACGTACAGCATCTAACCAACTGCTCATCTACGCAGTTGCACAAATCTAGGGCAGATAGATACCTACGTAGGTACTTACATTACCTATGCTATGTCGGTACGTGATAAAATTACACGTGACTTGAGTCTTGACCTAGCCAATAATGCGTCACTCCGCGCAGACTGTAAACAAACAAATCAAACCGTTATAATTATCTTATTGAGGATAACGTAATCAGATCACTATTTTAATTATTATTTTGAGCTGTTTTCTTACTGATATTTTTTACCTGTGTTTTTTTTATATAATATGTAGAATAAAGGACCTACCTATAAAATAAGCCTTCAGCGTGGCCCCATGCGCGGACATTGTCCGGTCCTGAAACAAGATATATTTTGAGATAGGGAAATCTTTATATCTGATGTAAAAACAAATCCTTTCGTATTGATATTTTGATAGATACGTATTTTGCTCGCTTTCGTAAAATTAATTAACAATGGTGCTAAAGCTGACCAAACTTCTACCGAAAGTGTTTAAATGAAACACTTTTTTTAAAACAGTAGGTAAGTATGGAGTTTCTTGTCCGTTCTTCTCCATAACAAGCTATTCTCCGAACGGACGGTAGAATCAATTATTATTACTTATAAATTTAAATTTTTGACGTTCAAAAGTGCCGCTTAATGGCCTAATTGAAATAAAGAAGTTTTGTTGTTTTGTTTTAAAACACCATTTTGTTTTTTTTTCTGATAATAATCTCTCGATTTACCTAAAAATATATAATGACCTACAAAACACAATTGTTTTAAAGATAACAACAATCCCCTCGACAAGCTCAAACCGTGTTTAAAACCGACTTAGAAAATAAAATGGTGTTACATACAAAACAAAAGAAAGGGGTGCCCGTGGCCCGAGCGGCGGGCTATTCTTTGCACCATGGTTACTGCCAGAAAATCTATTTTCATGCCAAACTTATATAAGATAGGTAGGTACTTTATTGTGTTTGTGTAACTCTTCCGCTGTTTGTCTATGATTAATGATCCAGGATAGTTGTATCGTTATGGACTCGCCGAGCTTCACTGCGTTTTTCTGGTGGTTAGCTCTGTTGATTCTGGCTTTAAGGAGTTGCATTGATTGAAAGCCTGCCGGTTTCCTTGGTTGGCTTATGAGAATGTTGCTGGTAAGAATAACGACATAAGGGACAAGCTTAACACACTTGTCAAGCTTGTCCCCGCACAAAAATGTGATGTAGTTGGAGAAAAAGATTTTTAACTTCTCTTGTCTTGACCCATATTGACCTTTCTCGTATTAAGTAATATCATATTCTTACCGGCAACATTCTCATAAGCCAACCAAGGAAACCGGCAGGCTTATTACGTATCTTTTGCAAGAGCAAAACGATAGCGATTTTTGCGCAATAATTGCTCTTCAATACAAAAGTTTTAGAGTTGTTGGCGGTTTTTTTTTAAATAAGTGCATTTGACAAAAAGCGAGCGATTAGCAAACGATTGTGTAAGACCTACCATACCTACACTGCAGGTAATTCCGACTATTATGACATAAAGCGTTTGATCGCTATCGTTTTGCTCTTGCAAAAGATACGTAATAAGCCTACGGATTACCGGACGGCCGGACGTAAACTGTAGCTACTGGTTGCTGGCATTTTAAATGAACCTACCCCAACAATAATTTTATTTGTAAACTTTTGGAACACGCTTCCAATCAATCTGCCGACCGTTTTCCCAAATATTTTGGGATAGGCTTTTAGCCTAACCGGATGAAGCTGAATACTAGAATTTTACAAACTTACACTTAGGACCATAGATTTAGATTTTTTTTGCTACGCAAAAAACGCAACGTACATCCTATATCTATGCTTAGGACTCATGCGTTTTGGGTGAATTTGCAATGCAAATGTGATATTGACGTATTGTTTGTGGCGTCAGCATCCGCGCCGAATCATCAACATAAACAGCGTAGGAAATCTTGTATGAGGTCCTAGAAGAGTGAGTTACTTTAAAGTTAAAATTTAAATTTAAATGAGACCTCTCGTCGACCTTCGTACTACAATTTCCTAATGGAAGAGTCCAATAAAAATTTTCTCCCGACAATCCCTCTTGAATCTTGTGGAGGCGCGGGCGTGCCGGCGTTTCACAAGTTTAGTAGTTGGAGTCGCCAATCTCTAAGGGAGGACATTAACATCATGACGGTACCTTGCCAATATATTTATGAAAACATCAAGTATGTTAGAAAGAATTTACATCTTTTTAGTAAACACGGCGACAGACATAATTATGTTACTAGAAATAGGGAACATTTAATTCAACCAGGTTTCAGGCTGGCTAAAGTTAGCATCATCTTTTAAGGGGTACTGTATAAAATATTACAATAAAATACCTCCCCAAATTCTGGAACTAAATGAGACGAAATTTAAAACATGTATAAAACGCACACTATGCAAGCATATTATATTTTTTTAGTTTTTTTATTTGTTATGGGTTTGCTCTTGACTCTAGTCTAGGTCAAAGGTGACAGAGACAGAGTCGACGATGGAGTGAGCTTACCCAGAAGAAGCCTGTTCACTCTAACTTTGAAGAGATTCGGGTTGAATGCATTCGGAAACACTGACGCAGGTAGCGAGTTCCATTCATTCGCTGTGCGCATTATGAAGGATGTTTGGAAGCGTTTGGTGCGAATTGGTGGAATGACAAAAAGGTAAGGATGATAACTTGCAGTGCGTCTAGATGTCCGATGGTAGAAGGGGGCTGGATAATTTGGGGGATTACATCGCTGATAAAAGTGCTTGGCTCAATGCTGGTCCTGCTCCACAGCCACTAGGGCGCAAGAACAATTAGTGATGGGCAGAAAAGTTTCGAAGTATTGTTGGACCCGCTGAAGATTGTATGAATATATTTGTATTGTATAAACTCAATTTCTTTTAGTATTATATAACTGCATAGCACATGTGTGAGTACTATGTTCCGACTGTAGATCAATCTACCATTCACTGTACCTATGTGTCGTTTGTTGACTCCTGTGTGCCCTGGCAGTTAAGTGTGTCATGCTCTCTCTAATTTCTCTCTGATGGTGGCACATGTGTTGAATCATTCGGTTCCCTTCATGATGGTGGAGCTGAGTGGTGCCGATCTATGTGTCATGTTCGTGAACGGGCGCCATCAGTTGGGATTGGTTATAACTGCCTTGCTGCCTCGTCCTGTTTTTAATTACCTATGTATTGTTATTTTTTAATTGATTTTTTTACTCTAGACGCTTTTATGTGCACGTCTTTTTACATCGTTCTCACATATATTAGGTCATTATATATGAAATTGGCGTTTTGTAAGGGAGGAACATAAAGTCGTTTTTTTTTTAAATATAATATAATTATTTAATCAAAGTATGTACCATTGCTATCTATGCACTTTTGCCATATCATAGGTAGTTCATTGATCGCTTTACTAAAAATACCATTCGGACGGGCATCAATAAAAATTTTGAAGGCGCTTTGGACTGCCCCATCGGAGTTGAATTTTTTCCCTTGCAAGAAGTTATCCAAATTTCGAAAAAAATGCTAATCTGTTGGAGCAAGGTCCAATTGAAGCTCCTCTAATTTGGTAGCCATCTGTTGTGCAGTGTGTGGTCTAGCGTTGTCCTGAAGCAGCAGTGGCCTACTAGAGCGATTGACCAGCCTCGGCTGTTTAGCAGCTAGCTTTTTCATCATGGTTTGCAGTTGCTGACAATATGACATCCGCCGTAATCGTCTGGCCAGTTTTAAGAAAGCTGTAGTGAACGACACCGGCACTAGTCCACCAAACGCTCACAAGTAATTTTTTTGAGTCAATTTTGGCTTGGGGCAGGATTTGGCTGGTTCCCCAGGGTTCAGCCATTGCGATGACCGTTTCCGATTATTGTACAGGATCCACTTTTCATCACAGGTAATGATTCGATTTAAAATCCCTTCATTATAGTGCCGGTTGAGTAATGTAACGCAGCAGTCGACGCGCGTTTGTCGGTTTGTTGCACTCAATTCATGAGGTACCCACCTTTCAAGCTTTTTCACCTTCCCAATTTGCTTCAAGTGGATTAAAAAAGTTTTATCACTAACACCGCAGCCTGCAGCTAACTTGGTCGTGGTTTGCGATGGATCCGCTTCCACAATAACCTTCAATTCTTCATTATAAACTTTGGTCTCCGGCCGAAAATTTCGACCTGCAGAACAAGCCCCGTGGAGGGCAGGTCGAAATTTCCAGAACGAAAACGTTGGAACCAAAAACGCACTGTTTTCTTTTGCGACACGTCGCCATACACATCATTAATCTTTCGAGCCGTTTCTGCAGCACTGGTGCCACGATGGAACTCGCACTCGTAAATAACGCGATATTTCAAGATTTCCATTTTGTAAACTGACTGGCGCAAAGAAAAAACTAAAAGAGGAAAAACAAATGAATTACGGTTTTCCAAACACAAAAGCATGAGTAAATAGCTGTATAAATTTAAAATTGGAATTACAAACCAAAGAGGAGATATTTGAGATTAAAGTGGCCAGTACGATAAAACGCCAATTTCATAGGTAAGGACCTAATATGTATTTTCCAACAAGAAATGATGTAACCAAATACTACAAGTATAGTGGAGTTTCTTGTCCATTCTTCTCCGTAACAAGCTACATTTCATTTTTTAAAGAATCAATTATTGTTACTTTAAAATTTTTATTTTTTTGACTTTCAAAAGTGCCGCTTAATGGCTTAATTGAATAAAGAAATTTTGATCTGATTTTGATTTGATTTGAGTGAAACGCCGCCGCCGGTACGCCTCCTATTCGTGTACACCAGGTATATGAAACCATATAGAACTCTAAATTATCCAATTGATTGACGCGGTGTCGAAGCCGCTACGACGATGCTGTGATGCCACAAGGCAATGCTACGAGGCTGCTACGACACTGCTACGTCGAAGCTACGAAGCCGCTACGAGAATGCAACAACAATGCTACGACTTGCTACGTCAATGCAACGAAGCCGCTATAAAGGCGCACGGTTGGCGCAGTGGTTTAGCGATTGACTGCTGCGCTGCGTGTCGCGGGTTCGATTTCCGCACGGAAAAAATATAGCTCTGGGTGTTTGTGTATGTGAGTTTATATGTTTGTAAACGCACCCACGATACAGGAGAAATTCCTAGTGTGGGGCAACGTTTTAAAAAAAAAAATGAAAATGAAATGAAAGTGCTACGATAACGCTACGCGCCGCTACCGCATTGCTACGACGCTGCTACGAATCTACTACGACCATGCTACAAGGCTGCAAAGACACTGCTAAGTCGAAGCTACGTTGCCGACTAGCATGTTTTGCTAGTACGACAAAGCTTGTTTTGCTGGAGGTATCCATTGATGATTTTGACTTTCAGAGGTTGCAGTGTTTGGGAATAGCGAGGCGGGGTCCGAAATTTCGTCAAAGTTACGAAGCCACTACGACAGTGCTACGATAACGCTACGGGCCTCTAACGCAATGCTACAACGCTTCTACGTCGAAGCTACGAAGCTGCTACGACTACGACAAAGCGTGCTTGCCTGGAGGTAACCATGGATAATTTTGACTTTCAGGTGTTGCTGTGGTTGGGAATAGCTTAGCGAGGTCCAAAATTACGTCGAAGCTACGAAGCCACTACGGCAGTGCTACGACAACGCTACGGATGGCTACCAGCTACGGCAGTGCTACGATCCTGCCAAGCTGCTACGTCGAAGCTATGAACCTGCTAAGACCATGCTACGAGGCTGCTAAGTCGACGTTACGGTGCCGCTACGACAAAGCGTGCTTTCCTCGAGGTATCCATTGATGATTTTAACTTTTAGGGGTTGCTGTGGTTGGGAATAGCAAGTCGGCGTCTAAAATTGTTTGGTTTAGGTTGTCTATGAAAAATCATGCAGCGCCTGGCTCAAAATAAATTGAGATAGCAAGAAAGATGATGCTTATTATTGGTGATACTGACTACAAGGCTGATTGACGGAGCAGCAGAGTGTAATTATTGTATGATAGATTTTTTAAATAAACTTACTTTCTTTTATTAATATTTATGCCACGGTTTATGCTTAGTACGAGGAGGGATCAAAAAGTTTGGCGAATGAGATAGAATATAATGACTATTGATAACTTAATAATTTATTTTTCTACATAATTTCCGAGTCTCTCTATACACGGAGTCCAGCGCTTTTCCAGGCTTCAATCCCTTTCACAAAAAAGTTTTGTCTTGGTCCTGCAAAAAGCTCTCCACGGCATCCATCACCTCGTTATCGTCTTCGTACCTGTTTCCCCTTTAGTATTTTTTCAATTTAGGGAACAGATAAAAATCGCTAGTCGCCAGATCTGGTGAATAAGGGGGGTGGTTGTGGCAATTCGAAGCCAGCTTGCTGAATGGCAGACATCGCAACTCGCCGACCTGTGCGCGAGTGCGTTGTCGTGATGAAACAGCACGCCCCTTCGAAGTTTCCCTCTCCTTTTCTCTTTGATAGCATTCCTCAACTTGGGAATTAAAGCTGCATAATATTGGCCTGTAATAGTGGTTCCATGCTCCAGGTAATCAGTCAACAATATCCCTTCTGAGTCCCAAAATATTGAGGCCATAACCTTGCCAGCCGATGCCACGAACACCGTTGCGGACGTCGATGGACGGCCGCAACGGTGTTCGTCTTCCGTGCTCTTTCTCCCTACTCGAAATTAAGAAGCCCACCTTGCGACAGTGGAATACGGCGGAGCAGACTCTCCTAATGTTGCCTCCAAATCGCAATGAATCTCTTGCGTCGTTAACTTTTTTAAACAGAGGTATTTAATAACGGCTCGCACTTCGTTTTTCTACATTTTCCAGAACACGTTCCGACACGAAGCAAACAAATGACTACATTCAGATAAAAACAAACAAGAATCGAAGATTTTTTCTTTATTAATATTACAAATATCTATCTGAGCTATGCCAGCCAGTATTTTTTTTTCTTATCAAGGAGTATGTCGTTCTCACTACTTTTTGATCCCTCCTAGTATATTTAAAATTCCACTACATCCATGGTGTCTTAGCACCTATGAAGTATCTATATTGGTATTGGTATCTATGAAGTCTATACGCAATTACGCACCCAACGCACGTAAATGTGTCACGCTTGTCCTCGTCGTGTATTTTATGCACTTAACACATTAAATGCAATAAAAGTAATGTCAGTTAAGTTGGATGTATAGTGCCGTAACTTGTAAGTAGGTGCAAGTATTAGTACGTACTTAGATATATAAATTAATCTAGACTAACTTCGCACGTGTTTTGCCAAGACCTAGTCTGTACTAGAAACTAAAGTAAAGTACCTATTGCAGTCAGACCAACAGCTGTGTAGCTCACCAAAATAATAAACTTGGCCAATCCTTTTTTGTGCAGTACGTACCTATAATATTCGCATCAATTCGCACAATTTGTGATATAATTCTTTTTTTACTATTCATCTCTTTTAATTTGTGGCTTTTGTTGTTGTTTTGTGTCTGTTCCGATTTTTTTTCTATTCTGTTAATAATAATAATTTCTATATTTGTATAGAATGCAGGTATTACAATAATGATGTTAGTTTCGGATATATTCCCAGTACATTCTGCCTGTTGGCATACAAAAATATAGTATAAATTTACATAATAAATAAGATAAAGTGAAGCAAATATTACTATTGATCATTTATAAAATCGGTAACAGAGTAATAACATTTCTCTGTCAGCAGCAACGTCGATAGGAGTTTCTTGAATTTTTGTAAGGGCTGATCCTTAATACAATTTGGCAATTTGTTAAATATAATATGAGCCATACCAATAATGTTTTCTTTAAGCAAAGCAGTGTTATATCTACCAGTACAAAATAGACTAATATTTTGATGTCATGACAGTAGTTCGCATCCTCGTATCATTCAATGCAGGAAATAGATGCTTGTTAGTGTTAACGAGAGAGTGTTAGTGCTACTTCGAGAATGTATAAACTAGGAAAAGTTTAGTATTTTCTGTTTCTTGAAAAAAGGAATATATGTAAATATTATTTTCTATTTATTACGTCGAAGCTACGAAGTTGCTACGACAGTGCTACGATAACGCTACGGGTTCGCTACCCGCTACGCCAATGCTACGTAGCTGCCAGTTTGCTTTGCCTGCTAGTCACACCGTTGCGCGATCCTAGTTCCCTGACCCTCGCACTCTCTCTGCGCACAACAGTCTCTTGGTCGCAAATCCTGACTGTGAGGTGTTGGCGGACGAATGGAAGACGATCATGTCAGTATGCCTGGAGTTCTGTGAGATGAGTAAGTGAATGTTTTATGTACCATTAACCATGGGTGACGACAGGACTAGACTTTCAAGGCGGTGCATCTTCAGCACCCTGCCTCGAATAGTTTTCTTTGGCCCTTTCATACACAGATAGACCAAACTTTGTCGAAAAACTAAAGAAGAAAGATGCAAAAGCGAGTAAAGCGAGCTCGAAATATTTTAGTACTTCGCCTCGAGTATAGGTACTAAGTTCTCTAATAAGAAGTACTTTATTTTAACGGTGTGCAACCGTGCAAGTTCACCTACCTGCACCCGCCCTCCCGGCGCCCATGGCTTTTGTAGCCATTTTTTTTCAAGTAAAGCAATAAATAAATGATAACTGCCAGAATCTGTTTCCTTTATTGCTAGAATGGTGAATGGAACAGGGAGGAATATGGGCCATCCATAGTCTTAGGTTTGTTTGAAATTAAGAAAACTGCAATCATCAATTTGTTTGAAAAAGCGTGGAGATAAGTGTTTTTTTTTTAATTTTCTTGAAGTATTTTACAGTGACGATTCTTAGGGTACCGTAGCCAAATGGAAAAAAAAACGGCACCCTTAAGGATTCGTCATGTCTGTCTGTCTGTCTGTCCGTCCGTATGTCACAGCCACTTTTTTCCGAAACTATAAGAACTATGCTGTTGAATCTTGGTAAGTAGATGTATTCTGTGAACCGCATTTAGATTTTCACACAAAAATAGAAAAAAAACAATACATTTTGGGGGTTGCCCATACTTAGAACTCAAACTCAATTTTTTTTTTTTTCTTTAAACCCATACGTATCTATGGATAGGTCTTCAAAAATGATATTGAGGTTTCTAATATAATTTTTTTCAAAACTGAATAGTTTGCGCGAGAGACACTTCCAAAGTGGTAGAATGTGTCCCTCCCCCCTGTAACTTCTAAAATAAGAGAATGATAAAACTAAAAAATATATATCATGTACATTACCATGTAAACTTCCACCGAAAATTGGTTTGAACGAGATCTAGTAAGTAGTTTTTTTTTTAATACGTCATAAATCGTAAACCGCAATTTACCAAGTACGGAACCCTTCGTGCGCGAGTCCAACTCGCACTTGGCTGGTTTTTATGTTAGCTTTGCAGTTGACTTTCATGAGTTAATTATTACTTATGAAAAAGTGACAATAGATGGACACACAAATATATTAATTGTAGGCTAATAACCATAAAACTTTTTGCCAAGCATACCCCCCGACATATTCACTTTGTCGGGGGATAGTCTTCGGTTAACAACTCCGACGGTTATTCTCCTTGCCATTATAAAATGGGGGTAATCCTTTTGGGGAAAATTTCGCAACAATTTGAATAGCTACTGCAACTCCTGACACTAGATACAAAAGCAAGAAAGTGGAAGGTTTAATAGTAAAACGTGTTACAATTTTAACATAATATGTTTTATTTTAGTTATGAACTAAAGTTGTGCCAAATATTACCAAATAAGTGCCTGCTTAAAATACCACCAAAAACCAGTCCACTACGCACTATTTATGTGCGTCAACCATTAGGTAATCAATGTCACAATTGCCTCAAAACGTGCAACCCTATTTCATGTAAGCAGAGCCATTCATGCCGAATGAACCGACCCGTGCTCGGCTCGAGCAGGCCGCACGTTTTTCACCTAACTTATTATAACCCCGTGCACGTTTGTACGCACTAACTAATCCCGGAATATATTTGAACGGAAATAATTCCCCGACGTAACCACGGTTGCGGGGTTTCATTCCAAGTAACTCTGAAATTACACGCTTTATTTTTGTACTATTTCAGTTGAATAACGTTACAGGAATAAATAAGTACAAAAAACTTTTTTACAAAAAAATACTACCGACTTCCAAATAAGAAAACTACAAAGTGAAAAATAACTTTATTTTTGGAAGTCGGTGTCTTTCGTAGGTACCTTTTTTTGCGTTACGGACACCGACTTCCAAAAATAAAGTTATTTTTCACTTTGTAGTTTTCTTATTTGGAAGTCGGTAGTATTTTTTTGTAAAAAAGTTTTTATTTTTCACTTTTTAGTTGTACCTGCCTAATAGGCAATTTGTTTAGTAAGTTTCCTATAACGCCAGAATAGATTACCCGAATATCATGAAACTTGAACAAAACTGGTCAAATGAGAGATCTGCTTACCCCTTAAGAGCGTACTGGCGTGATGTTATGTTGTGAAATGGTATAAACAATAAACAGACATGCGATTGCAGCAGTCCCGAGAGATTTTCCGTTATTTATTGAAGAATTCTGTTGTATATCTTCGAAGTTCTTCATCAGATCTTCACCAAATTAAAATGGGACCAATTTCGGAACATACTCTATCAAACAAAAAAAGAATTTTCAAAATCGGTCCACAATTGACGGAGATATCGGTGAACATACATAAAAAAAAAAAAAAAAAAAAAAAAAAAAAAACATACAAGAAGTCGAACATAGAACCTCCTCCTTTTTCGAAAGTCGGTTAAAAAGACGCCTCCTTCGCGCGAAAACTTTTTCCTGGTAGGCCCTGGTTTTTTGTTGCGTAAGAATTAAAATCCGTTTTATAAGCAGGCCCGATTTGTAAATGTATTTATGGTTGTCCTTATATAAATGAAATTGAAATGGTTTCACAATGGTCTCGATTTACTTTTATTCCTAACTTTTATGTGATTGCTTTCTTTAAGAAACAAGAAAGTTAATTTAGAATTTGAGAAACATCTAAAAACCTGTAGGTTGAGTACCCTGGTACAGAAATAAACATGTTAGGTACCAACTTGGTTTTATACATGTATACAGGGGCGGCTGTACTTTAAGTTCACTCGTGCGCTGAACTGCCAGATTTTAATAGGTTTAGAAAAAAAAAAAAAAGTTTAATAATATCTGATTAACGATCTATTCAATATTAACGAAATTATGACGAACCAATTTAAGCTCTTTGCTAAAGTAATAAGACGTATATTGCTTTAAAAAATATTCCCCGTGCGGTAGGCTAAAGCGCACGGCGAGAGTTCATACAACTTCTATGAGAAACAAGCGAAAACGCCTGGCGCGTGTGACAGAGATAGTTCAATAGAAAATGTACTGCAAAATATGACCACTCTCGTGCGCCGCCCCAGTGAGCCGAAGATTACCGAGAGCGGGCGAGGTTTGACGAACGAAATTTATCTTCGGGTCGAGTACCAAAATTACAAGTTGTACAACGACGTAAATAGATGGCGTTGGCATCGTATTAGAAGTAGCTAGCGAGATGGTTTGCCGATTTACATAGGCTCCTGTAAATTTTAGTAAATCTAGTACAACTATTATACCTAGTGAGACGGCACACACAGTGCACTACTACTTCTATGATCCACCAGCCGCCACTGCATGTATACATGTATATTTAATGTAAGGAACAATAAGAAAAATTGTCCTACTTACATGTCGTCGGTCTGTCTTCACCAACTATCATCTAAGCCCTAGATGATAGTTGATGGGATGCCTAGATTCTAAGGCATGCCTAACACTACATTTTTTTTTTTTTTTTTTTTTTTTTTTTATTTGTTATAGGCTCGCGTTTGACCACTATCTCGCCTGATGTTAGGTGATGATGTGGTCGAAGGTGAAGCACGCTTGCCGAGAAGTAACCTATTCACTCTTGACTTGAAGACCCCTAGGTTGTAGCTATCAGGAAACAAAGACGCCGGTAGGGAATTCCACTCCTTAGCTGTACGCACAATGAAAGTATTTTCAAAACGCTTTGTGCGTATGGGTGGGATATCCACCATGTACTGATGGCGCATTGTCGTACGTCTTGTAGTCCGATGATGGAAAGGGCTAGACGGAATCAAATTGTGCAGTTCCATCGCACACTCTCCGAAATGTAACCGATAGAATACCGACAGGCTGGCAACTCGTCGTCGGTGTTCAAGGCTCTGGAGCTTTGAGTTGACCAGCGCATCGTTGCCGATAAGTCTCTTGGCCCGTCTGTCAATCGACTCAAGTGCATCTAGTTGGTACCTGGCAGATCCGTCCCAGAGGTGAGAGCAGTACTCCATGCATGACCGAACTTGCGCTTTATACAAGTTGAGCAGCTGTTCAGGCGTGAAGTACCGTCTCACCTTCGCAAGGATCCCCAACTTTTTTGCAGCCAATTGAGCCTTTGCCTCAATGAAAGGACCAAAATTGAGGGTCGATGTCAACGTAACACCAAGAAGGTCGAGGTGGTCCGTTATCGGCACGGTTACACCACGGAAGGATGGAGCCGGGTGGAATTGGCTCTTTTTTGCGGAAAAAAGACACGCCTGGGTCTTAGCAGCATTGAAACTGACTAGATTGGCATTGCCCCATTCGGAGACTGCCTCCAAAGACAGGTTCAAGCGCTCAACCATGGCCTCCCGAAGAGACCGAATTTGAGGCCCGGTAGCCCGTGCGCTAGACACATATCTCTCAGCAACAGTGCTGTCGTCTGCATACCCAAAGGTTCCAGGTTTTAGCAGGTCATTAATGTGCAGCAAGAACAATGTTGCCGAGAGCACTGACCCCTGAGGGACTCCGGCGTTAATACCTAACTGACCGGACGAGCAGCCATCAATTACCACTCGGATGGACCGATCCCTCAGGAAGTCTGCAATCCAGTCACACAGGCCACTAGGCAGACCGAAGGAAGGAAGCTTACCAATAAGGCTCTCGTGCCAGACCCTATCAAAGGCCTTCGATATGTCAAGGGAGACAGCAAGCGCCTCCCCGTGTTTCTCGATGGCCTCACTCCAGATGTGGATGGCATACGCTAGAAGATCCCCAGTTGACCGGTTTCGGCGGAAGCCGAATTGGCGGGCACTAAGGAGGTCGGTGTCTTCTAGGTATGCCAGGAGCTTATTATTTAATACACGTTCCATACTCTTACAGAGGATGGACGTTACTGATATGGGTCTGTAGTTGGCTGGGTCAACTCGACTGCCCTTCTTGGGCACGGGCTGAACGTTAGCTTGCTTCCAAGCCTTCGGTACTTTTCCAGTCACCATCGAAAGGCGATATAGGCGTGTCATGATAGGAGACAATTCAGGCGCACAAGTTTTAAGTACAATTGCTGGTATCCCGTCCGGGCCACTAGCCTTGTTCACGTCAAGGTTACGCAGCACCCTACAGACCTCCCTCTGATGGATGCGAATGTCCGACATACTCGTCTCACATCGAACAGCAGAAGGAGGGGGCCGCGCGCCATCAGTATTCAGACGCGAAGATTCCGCAAAGAGGGAGGCAAACAAGTTTGCCTTGTCCTCAGCGGAGTGGGCCAGCGACCCGTCGGGTCTCAGCAGTGGTGGTAGTGAGGGGCGACAGAAGTTTGATTCAACCGATTTAGCCAGGGACCAAAACGCCTTGCTACCTGCGGGGTGTGAAGCAAGTTTGTCCCCGATCCTGCTAATGTGGTCAAACCGTGCCCTTCGCATCGCCTTTTTGCAGGACTTGGCAGCCCTGTTGAAGGCTCTCTTCTTCTGACTCACGTCCCTTGCCTTGCGCATACGGGCGTCGACCCATGCTAGGTACGCCTTGTGTTTAATCACGTTTGCGCGGTCACACTCGGCACCAAACCATGGACGGTCAACGCTGGACACAGTTACGTCAGAGAACGGAATGTAATACTCCATCCCCTGACGCAACACATCGGTCACTGCGTCAGCGCATGACGATGGGTCATCCGAAGAGAAGCAAGTGGGCCGCCAAGGATAGCATGCGAAGAAAGATCGCATACCATCCCAATCTGCTGACTTGTACCGCCAAACCCGCCGGGTGCCCCTTGGGCTTGGATCGGGCGGGGAGTAGACGGATAGAGACTTCACCAGACAGTGGTCGGAACTACCCAAAGGTGATGATACCGACACTGAGTATCGGTCTGGATCAGTTGTCAGCAGAAGGTCCAAGCAATTGGCTGTATGTGAATCAACATCCGGCACCCTCGTAGCCCCTTGGACCAGCTGGGTGAGATTTAACGCAATCGAAAGATTTCGCATCTCTCGTCCAGCGTGGTCAGTGCACTGGTATGGGAAGAGCCACTCCTGGTGGTGGGCATTAAAGTCCCCCAGTAACACTAGTTGGGCGGAGGGGTATCGTAGCTGAGCCACATCAGCCGCCTCACTCAAGTACTGTGTGAGCCTGGTTGTCTCCAGATCACCGCTATGCGATCGGTAGACACAGGCATAGATGATCTTATCCAGACCTGTGTCCACCAAGGCCCATAGCACAGAGTAATTTGAGTCTTCAAGGTCACGGAGACGCCGATAGCAGATGTCGTCCCGGGCGTACATGCATACACCAGCGCGTGGCTTGAACATGTGCTCCAGGGTATACCCTGGGTAGGATAGGTACGCCACGTCTGACGGGCATCCGATCTGCGTCTCCGTAAGGAACAAAAGTGCTGGTTTCTCAGTCTCGAGGTGGTGATGGACTGCGACAAGGTTAGAGTGCAGACCTCGGATGTTGCTGAGGTGCACTTTATGTGAGAGTGAGTGCTGCCGCTGTTCAGCTTTTTTTCTCTTGTTCCTTGGCATTTTAAGTGAAAAAGGAGGGAGAGGAGAAGGAAGTAAGATGAGGTCCCACGCTTGCAACCTACAGACACGCGCCGATAGGACGCCATCATTGGGGGACTGGTCTGGAGACTGCGGGGACGCCCGAGCCCCCCCAGGAATGTCCATCGGGCACTCTCGTCTGGTCGCCAACCAGCACGATGGCGCATTCCGGGATTTTTCGACAGTTGGCGGGGCAGCCTTTCATGTGTGGCTGGCACACTACTTGGGCCCCCAACTACCTGCGGTCGGCCAGCGGCGCACCGTGCCTCGGATCCCGCTACCCTCCGCGACCAGTCTCTCGATACGTTCATAACAGCGCGAGTCAGGCCGGCCTGCTTGCAGTGGAGCAACTATCGCGACCCAACCCCTCTAGTGGCTGCACCGAGCATCATACCGGAACACGACTAGGCCGCTTGGCGGTACGTCTTTGCCCGGTGGGTGGTCGCAAGCCTTCGGCCGAAGCCTACCACCAGTTTGTCACCTGATTTGCACCACCCGGGGACCACGTGTAGGGAATCGAATGGGGTACACTCCTACGGACGTGGGTGACTCAGCCCCCTAAAATCCATTCCGTATATTGACGTTGCTCTGACATTACTCAGAACCCCGCGAGTTCCATGAATATATAATGTTCCATTAATAATATGTAAATTCAAAATTACAAATTAAAGAACACATTTTGGCCGCAAATGAGTTAGTGATGTGTCAATGAAACTGCCAGTCAGTTTCAAATCAAATTGCAGTCCAGCCTGATGCTGCGGAGGACCTGATCCAGCTGAGAGGGTGTCTCAAGACACTGTCTTCGCACAAGACGGTTCTAATGTAGCACAGGATTTGCCTCAATTAGACCGGCCTGAAAGTGCTGGCTTTTCATCTAGTCATAGAAAAGAAGGTTTTCATTCGGTTATGTTTTCGGATGGTGTTGGAAAAGGTTTAGGTAAATTAATAAATGGCAATCAGAGTCATTCCACTTTTAATTATTGCATGCCCGGGTCATCATACAAGCAAGTAATGGAATCTGTGACAAAGAATATATATAAACCAGATACCAATATAACTGTATTTGTAGGTAATAGTATAAAAGTAAAAAAAGATGACATCACTGAGTCTGTAAAAGAGATGTTAAAGTTAAATTACAATAAAATTATTTTGTGTGCCTTCCCTTACTTGGATAAATTGTCAAATACACAAAATAATCACATTCACATGCTTAATAAGCATCTGCACTTTCTTGTGAGTCACTATAGTGATAAACTAGTTTTTTTTGACATCAACATTTTTGTTGGTAAATTAAAGTCGACAGGCGATACTTTGTATCTGCCTCTTAGGGTAAGACATCAAATAGCTCGGCTATTATCTTATACAATAAACTCAGACATAAGTAGTATGTCGAAGTATCCAGTTATTATTGATATAAGTAATAGTACTAATTTAAATATGGTCAATACCTTGAATAACGTTAGCAAAAATGCTATTAATATTTATTCTTTAAACCAGTTGATAGGACAAGGGAGGGTACCAATAACGGAGTAGTTACGAGTATATCCACCATCAAAAAGGTACCTTCTTGCTCGCAAAAAATTAATTTGAAAAAAAGGTCTGAGCAGAATTCTCTGAAATTATTCCATCAGAATATTCAGGGTTTTTCTTCGAAGGAATTGGAAATCGAACTGTTTTTAGAAAAATCAATGTTTGAAATTGTTTGTTTCACTGAGCATTGGCTGAAAGATTATGCAATGTTAATCAATTATGAAAATTATACAGTGGGCAGTTGTTTTAACAGAAATATTATGTTGCGTGGGGGTTCACTTATTTTAATTAAAAATGGTATTAAATCAAAACCTCGTAAAGATATAGTAGACCTATCAGTTGAACATAGTGTTGAACTGTCCTGTGTTGAGCTGGATAAGCATGTCATAGTGTGCGTTTACAGACCCCCAAATTATAAGAACTACTCTATATTCGAGTCAGTGATGGAAGATGTTTTGGCAAAACTTGCAATGGGTAATAAACTAATAATTGTCTGTGGTGACTTTAATATTAATATTCTAGAAGATAATTCAGACAGCAGTAGGTTATTAAATCTCTTTAAATCATTTAATTTGTCACATGTGTTTATGGAACCAACCCGAACTACACTGACTTCTGCTACATGTATTGATAATGTTTTTTGTAGCTGCAACTACTTGGACAAGGCCATTATAAATTCTCTGCCTTCGGATCATAGTGGGCTACTGGTAGCCTTTGAGTCCATTATGCTAATAAAACAAGTGCAGATTCAATCCAGACCAATAACATCCGGTAAATTAAATAAATTTAACAGCACTTTAATCAGTAAGTTAAGCAACCAGGACCTCACAGTGAATGATGGTAATATTTTGTATGATGAAGTTTTCTCAGTGGTTCAAAAAGAGTTCAATAACACTTTTAAGAAGAAAACTAAAACTATATGCCCTAAGTTTTTATTCAG
This sequence comes from Orthosia incerta, assembly GCA_948252205.1. Classification (NCBI taxonomy): domain Eukaryota; kingdom Metazoa; phylum Arthropoda; class Insecta; order Lepidoptera; family Noctuidae; genus Orthosia; species Orthosia incerta. The sequence goes on from OX411746.1 coordinate 27,713,335, forward strand.
TGACTGGGCGACTACAGGACTTAGAAAAAGTAGGGAAAGACTTTACGAGCTATATGGGCTTAAGCCTTGTATTAACACTGAAACGTTTAATAAGTATGTTGCTACTTACTCAAGAATTTTTAAAAATGCCTGCAAGGCAGCTAATGTCTTGTACATTAGCAATAAGGTTAAATTAGCAGAAAATAAAATCAAGACGGTTTGGAAAATTATAAACAATGAAACGAATAGGAATAAAAGAAATAGTAGTGATTACACGCTTGAGACCACACACGGACTTATTAGAGATAACAAAAAAGTTGCGCAAGAATTTGTTAATTTCTTTACCAACATCCCAATTAAAACTACTGAAACTTTAAATTCTTCGCCCTCGCTTGCTTTTGGATTATTAAACGCGAACGTTTCATCCTGCCCGATTGTATTTAATTTTTCACATATAAACCCCATGACAGTAATAAAAGCTTTTAAGCAAATCAAGATCAAACCGACTGAAGATCTGTGGGGAATGTCCATCAAAGCTTGTACCTCCATTATTCAGACTATAGCGCCGTACTTAGCGTTGATTTTCAATTTGTGTGTGGATCAAGGAGTTTTTCCGGATCTAATGAAATATAGTAAGGTTATACCACTTTTTAAATCCGGGGACAGTAAAGACACAAATAATTATAGACCAGTATCCGTGTTGCCGGTTTTCAGCAAGGTATTTGAGAGGATAATGCTAAATCAAATGCTCATTCATTTTAATACGAATAACATCTTGCATGATAGACAGTATGGTTTCACCAGAGGACGTTGTACAACTGACGCTGGTGTCGCTCTATTAAAACACATCTTTGATGCGTGGGAAGATTCGCAGGATGCCATAGGTATCTTCTGCGACCTGTCGAAGGCGTTTGATTGCGTTAATCATGAAACATTACTTCTGAAACTTGAGCATTACGGGCTAGGTCAATCAGCGTTAAGTTTAGTTAAATCTTATTTGAATGATAGACAGCAATTAGTTCAAATAAACGGTGTGAATTCGTCCGGGTTAAACGTTAAAATGGGGGTACCCCAGGGCTCAATTTTAGGTCCTTTCTTATTTTTAGTATACATAAACGATTTACCCCGTTTATTGGAAAACAAACTTAACATGGTGTTATTTGCTGATGACACATCTTTAATTTTTAAAATAAATAGACGTACTTGTCAGGTTGACGACGTAAATAACGCGCTACGGCAGGTTCAGGATTGGTTCACTGCCAATAATTTAGTTTTAAATGGTAAAAAAACCAAGTGCGTAAAATTTTCCTTGCCGAATGTCAAAAGTACTGATTGTGACATTATATTAAACAAGGAGAAGCTAGAATTCGTCGATAAAACGGTTTTCCTGGGGATCACGTTGGACTCAAGGTTGCAATGGGGTCCTCATTTGGTATCCCTTGCGGGGCGGCTGAGTTCGGCGGCTTATGCTGTTGGAAAGATTCGTCGGTTAACGGATGTGGATACCGCCAGACTAGTCTATTTTAGTTATTTTCATAGTATAATGTCTTACGGTATCTTACTATGGGGAAGGGCTGCAGACATTGAGTCAATTTTTATTCTGCAAAACCGAGCCATCAGAGCGAAATACAATCTTTGCCGGCGCGATTCTCTAAGGGAACTGTTTAAGGACATTAACATCATGACGGTTCCTTGTCAATATATTTATGAAAACATCATGTACGTAAGAAAGAATTTACATCTTTTTAGTAATAACGGCGACAGACATAATTATGTTACTAGAAATAGGAACCAATTAGTTCAACCAGGTTTCAGACTGGCTAAAGTAGCCTCATCTTTCATGGGGTACTGTACAAAATGTTACAATAAAATTCCTCCCCACATTCTTGAACTGAATGAGACGAAGTTTAAAACTTGTATAAAACGCACACTATGCAGGCTGGCATATTATAAGTTGGGGGATTACATCAATGATAAAAATGCTTGGCTAAATGCTAGTCCTGCTCCACAGCCACTAGGGCGCAAAAACAAGTGATATGCAGAACATTATTGTTTGGAATTATTGTTGGACCTTCTGAAGACTGTATAAATATATTTGTATTGTATAAACTCAATTTCATTCATCAAGGTATGTACTTATGTACTTAAATATTGTAAAAAGTTTTTTTTTTTTTTTAAAAGAGTAAGTATGGAGTTTCTTGTGCATTCTTCTCCATTACAAGCTACTTTCCGAATGCACGGTAGAATCAACTATTATTATTTGTAAAATGTAACGTTCAAAAGTGCCGCTTGGTGGCCTACTTGAAATAAAATATCTTTGTCTTTGTCTTTGAAACACTTCAAACCTAGTTTAAAAGTTCAACAAATAAAAATAAAATAAATAAGATTGTAAGTAAGGATAGGATAAAAACCTATGTGTAATAGTCGACGGCACAAACTGTTTTGTGCGCGGGGTTAAAATGCCTGCTATCTCATCCGACAACTCGTGCGAAAGAGATAGATGCTGGGATGAGCAGTAAGAAGCTAGTTCGCGTACGAATTATCACTTTTGCAAGTTTGAAGCGAAATGGATGATGATTTAGGACGAAAACGAGCGCGCGAAATTTTATAAACAGACCTTTGGGAGTCTAGATATCCTTAAAAATCGACTGAATGTATATTTTCAAAATAAAATTATTTTCATTGTTGAACTACTAATCTATCCCTGTATGGAGGCCGCTTTGCAATTTTCCTTCTTCTTATGGTATTTATTGCCGCCCAAAGATGCGTCAAATTAGGGTTGAAATGTGGAACATTCTACGCTCATAACTTTCAAATATTTTTCTTTTTTGCTTCCATACAGGGCTAGATAATGATGAGACAAATTGATATCATATTTTATTTTGAACATACATCGTCAAACAGTGGAGTCATCCCTAGACTACGTTTGTATGGAAGAATTATCGACTAGTGTAACCTTAAGCTGTGGTTTAAGTATGTACAACAATAGAATGCCTTCTTCCACTAAATGGTTCCACTGTGAGACAGAGATGGAGCTATACAGGACGAATAGTAGTGTTCCTTTTTCACAGCGGAATCATGATGACGTTTAAACGTTATTGTATAGTACCAGTACGGTCCCAGGGCATAAGCACAAATTGCGTAATGTGTTTTAAGACATACCTACCTAATCACCAGTATTCGAAAACACATTGGTGATTAATTTATCATCGCCTGGAAATATTTTTTCTAGTGAAAACTTCTTTAGCCTCTTAGAATGATTTTTAGCATAATTTACGTGTTCGCGTCAACGACATGGTTATGTGAAGTTTTAAGTATTCTTAGTATATTTCTTTTAACCGACGAAAAAAAGGAGAACGTTCTCAATTTGAAGCAAATCTTTTAGAGTGGTCCGATGTAATTTTTTTATTTTTTATTGCATAGAGTATACCTCAAAGTTGGTCTCATTTAAATTTGAAAAAATTAAATCCACCCCTAAACGTAATTAACATAAATACAATAGAAAATTCTAAAAAAAATACAAGCCTAGATACAAATACAAAGGGGAGAGGGAAAAGGTCTCATTGTACATCAAATAATTAAAGGTAGAAAAAAACGTTAATTAAAAATAATCAAAAATCCCGACTGCTTAAAAAACGAACTAAAAAGACGTAAACAAGAAGAAAATCATGCTATGCATTCGGAGGATACATATTCGCGAGCTGGCTGACCAAAACCAGATGTCGTCTTTTTAGTTCGCTTTATATGCAGTCGGTTTTTTTGATTTTTTTAATTAACTTTTTTATTTATAACTTTTCTTTATTTCCAGGGCCAGCACTGTTATTATCAGTTTTTTAAACAAACCATTAGTTCCTCTTATTCATGTTATGATATCATCAGACATCGATAGACACAGACATGTGTGAGACGATGCGTCACTTTTCAAAGAATAGGTCTCGTGTTTCCGAGCGTGACGTATAGACGGGCCTAGTCTAGCTGGTACTTGTGACACAAGACTTGAGTCTGTAATTGACGAAAATACGGCCATAACAAATTGGCGACATTGTTATTGTTATAACAAGAGACTACTCGGCCTGTTTGGTGAAAATATGGTCACTCATTCTATTATCTGTGAAGAAAAATTATGTTTATTTTGTACGCCACTGTATCTATGTATCTATTTATTATATTTAAACGAGCACTTTTTGTATATAACTATGTATATAAATTTTGCGTATCTCGGAAACGGCTCTAACAATTTAGATGAAATTTTGTATGTAGATTTTACCTTAATGAGGTCTTTCCTCAAAGTTGCAGCCGTATGACATAACTTACCAGAATTTTATACTTATTAGGGCCACTATCGGATAGTGTAATAATACAGCGTGTGTTTTTTAGGGTTCCGTACCCAAAGGGTAAAAACGGGATCCTATTACTAAGACTCCACGATCCGTCTGTCTGTCTGTCCGTCGGTCTGTATGTCTGTCTGTCCGTCTTTCACCAGGCTGTATCTCATGAACCGTAATAGCTAGACGTGGCGATATTGGTACGGAACCCTTCGTGCGCGAGTCCGACTCGCACTTGGCCGATTTTTCCCCCAAAATCGACGGGTTCGATTCCTGGCCAGGCATATTGATTTTTCAAAAATCCAATGATGCAGTTTTAGTTTTCATCAAAATCGGCCTCGTGACTCCTTTGAGTGTTTTTCGCTATTCCTCATAGTTTCGATTTGGCCATTCACGCCCTCTTGAATAACACACTCTGTAGGTATGTATAGTTTTATTAAAAAATACAATAAATAAATAAGATTCTAGTAAAGATAGGATAATAGTACACTATGGTACAAGTGTGTAATGTTGATGATTATCGCTGAGGCGCCATTGAGACCCAAGCCGGTTAGAGAGCCGAGGACGGTAATCATCAATACACACGTGTTTTTCAACACACTTGTGATGAAAATAACACTAAAATAACTGTAATTTCAACAGTGAAAACGATTTGTGAAAATGTTTTTCGCAAAGGCGGGAAAAATTAATCAGTTTTTCTGTGCGCTCGCATCTAACAATGGTGATCGGCCATAGACTAAAAGAATAAGGTTTTTTTTTTTGTCTTGTCGCGGATAGCGTTTTAGCCACGTACAAAATGGGGAATTTCAAGTTTTCTTTATTGCAGAGAAAACAAAAGTTATATTTGAGTGAAAGTTTTATTTATTAAACACGTAGAAGTTCAAATTATCTATTTAAATACGAAGTTGCATGAAATGAGCAAGCAATAGGTACATTAATATATTGGTACTATTTGAGCACGATCTTTCTTGTATCGAAACTTTTTTAAGAACAAAGCAACTCAACCAATTAAATTAAAAAAAACTATAGCTCACTTGTGAATAATAGCAATGAAAAAGTCACAGTTTGATTATAGGTGTCATGTGCCCAATTGCGGTGAAATTAGAGCCACTTTATGAGCAATAAGTGTGTTGAAAAGATTTATAAAATGCCATGACTGCGGCTCCCGCGGTGCGTCTAGGTGCGCGTTCATCTTAAACGACACGGTGTTTACGAATTTGCAATCTACGATGCAGGTAGATAGTCAAGTATTTACCTACTTAGGCATAGCACGCACTGTGAATTTTTAGTACTATTTGAGTGCGATATTTTGCCGCAGTACGTGCAGCTTCATACATTTCCATAGGTCACAGAATGTGCGGAAAAAAATTCGCGCGAATAAAAATCGTAGTGCGTGCTATGCCTTAAGGTGCTGAGAAACTTAATGAGCGAGCAGAATTTCGGGGCTCGAGCTGCTTATAAATGAAATGAGATAAAAAAAAAACTAACGTGACTGAATACTCCAAGAAAACTTCAGAAACTACAACCACAATATTTTCTTAGAATCGGAATTTATGAAAATATTTATTACATTTCGTGTGTAAGCAAACAGTAAAACTAAATCATTAAATGGATCGCAAAATCGCAAATCGGCGTACCTGGCGCCTTAAAATTAGCAAGGTTAAGCAATGGGCTCTTGAAATAACTATTAGCTTTTTCGGCCGTAGGCACTTTGACAAGTAGACTATAATAAAACAAGAAGCCATGAAAAGTCCATTTGATAACCTTCTTAATGCATCGTTAATGGTGTCATTAAAATTAAACCGACTTCCAAAACAAAAGACTACACACCAATAAAAAAAAATTCGCAAAAAAATTAACCGACTTCAATAACAAAAACACTAATAATATAAAGTGCAAAACAACTTTCGTTACGGAAGTCGGTGTCTTTCGTACCTCATGTTTTTATCGTTTTGCTACACCGACTTCCGAAACGGAAGTATTTTTTTTTTGTGTTTTGTTTTTGAAGTCGGTTATTTTTTTGCGAAAAAGATTTTATTTCTCTTTTCAGTTTTCGTTCACCATCACTACATATTGAGCAAGTTCTATAGTAAGGTAGGTACCTAAAGGATTGACAATATATCTATAATCGAGTAACTCAATTTACACGGCACGAATCGTTTCTTGCTAAAGAGTTCGGCTGCATGCTCCATATCTTAAAAACGGCTTAACCGATTTTGATGAAACTTGCACTATGACCTAAGTTGAGAGATACTTAATCCAATAAAAAACCGACTTAAAATAACAACCTCCTGTTTTTTAAAAATCTACTCCTACAGCATAATTTTCTTCTTGTTTAGGTACGTCTTGTTAGTTCGTTCCTTATGTAGCCGGGTTTTTAGATTTTTTTAATTATCCTTTTTTTTTAATCTCAGTTTTAAATGTTTTCCCAAATGGTGTCTCAAACTCTGTTTTATTTTTATTTTCCAAGTAATCAGGATACTTATTTTTTATGTTTACCAAGGTGATCAGGAAGTTTGTTTATTTTCTTTTAACGTTTACCGAAGTTGTCCGGAACTCTAATAATTTTTTTAACATTATTTAGGTACCCAAGTCGATGACAGGATGATGAGAAAAATAGTTAGCGCGAATATAAACCGCAATGCGTGTCAAGTTTTTTAGTGATGACATAATTTTTCATGAACCATGCAACAATTTATAAAGATATTTACCTCGAAGTTCGAAGTATGATTCGGTTCGCGCGGGGTGGAGCGGCGGGGTTCTCCGCGTCACAGCGGTCACGTGCGAGCAAGCGTGGCCAGCTCGACGGCAGACGCGGGCCCGCGGCGTCCGACCAGACGGACCCGACACGACACCCAGCAAAACCCACACAGAATGACAGAACATTCACTCACCGCCGCTCCACGCTAGCATCAACCACAATACACACGAACTTCTTCAAATACCTGTAAATCTGCATTTTACCCTAGAATTTAGAGTTCACGCATCGGAATGTGCGCCAGCATTCCGATTTCCGCCGTCCATATTTTGACGCCGCCGCCGCGTCACATGACTGAAACCGGCCGGTGTTTGGAATACATCCGCTCTAGACATGAGCAAAATGTATCACTGAAAAGAAAAGATTGATATATATCTTTCGATCACTGGGATATGTATCACTCTTTTGTATCTTTATATCTTTATGTATCAGTAGCTCACTGCGCTGCTCACTCACTCAGCGTGGCTCGTTTCAGTAGTCAAACTAGTCAATAAATCAGTAAGAGCGATTGATATGTACCTATAGCTGTTTGCACTTTGCTTGGTCATTACATTAGGTATCTTGCCGATTAATCCTGACCGAGGTGGTATATTTTGACCAACTTATCTGTGAGACGTTTTTGGAACTTACATTTTGAATGGGATATTAGATCGATTTTTGTTTATCTTTTGTATTTTTTTATGGAATGGTGAAGAACAGCTCCACTCATAACATAATTGCTCAGTTAAATTGGTCGAACAGTATAAACAAAATAATAATTTGTTTACGAGTACAGTGTGCGCTATGTGGTTGCGTGCGACACAGATAGAAAAAGACGCCGTGAGTGAATGAGTTGTAAAGATACACTGATACAGTGATACATTCGGATGTGAACGGATATAAAGAGTGATTGATGGAAACGGAATGATTCATATCTTTTGTATCTATCACTCCTGAGTTACCCATCTCTAATCCGCTCAGAGTGGCCGCGTAGCTCTCCGGGTGACGACGTTGCCACACGCTCTATACATGCAGTTAAATACGCTAACAACAATTTATATTTACTGTGATCGTTTAATGAAAATGGATAGTGAAGATCTTACTTAAGTGCTGTTATTTTGTGATTAGTGCTGAATAAACATACCCGTTACGGGAATAAAATGTAAACAGAACTTGTATTTAGATAATATCATCTGCAATTTTGTGAAACAGTGTTTTGTTATTTGTTGTGTTTCCAAATGAATATGGAATCAAGGCATTATTGGGAGGAGAACGGGCATTCCGTGAAGTATGACAAGTAAGTTTAATATTGGCAAGTCTATTACGTTTTATTCTCAGACCAACAAAAGGTTTTATTACGATTCTTCATCAAAATGGTTCGATACTTGAAACGATCGTGTTGTGAAAATAATTATGTGTTTACAGGGAGTGGTATCAATACAACATTGAGGGTAACAGAAATTACGATGTGATTAGATTATATACATACAATCAATACTAAAAACACTCATTTTATTCACACAGTGAATGTCAAAAGTGGGTGAATCAATGTTGGTGGGTTCCATATATTAAAACCCCCGTTTTCAATTATAAACGGTTTATCAATCTGGGTAGATAATCATTGTTTATTTTGCTTATGATTAACAATTAAAGAACGTTGCTCTGATTTGTTCTATAACTTTCTCACGGAGTCCCGGCCGACCTTGACCCGGAAATCATTATTCATCTTGTTTAACATTTTCGCTCATTTTCAGCATCTAACTGCCTAAATTATTCCGTTTCGGAGATTTAGATAGATGTTTATGAGGCTCAAAGTATTTGGATTCGATTTTCATGAATTTTCTGCTTATCTTTTGTAGAAATTCTACTGACTGCAAATAATTCTGCTACCGGTGATCATAGGCAACTAAAATATCTATAAATAATGTAACTTCAGTCAAGAGTTTTGACCTTATTTTCACTTTCAAATACATAATTTGTGCTCCTACCTATTTCACTTTCCACGATGAAAGTGTTTAGACTCAAATACCCTATATCCTATACCCTTAGCGCCATCGGTTGGAACTAAAAAAAACATCTGCCCACCTTAGTACATTTCTAATGATGCAATCAATTTGTGAGACGTTGTCTATCTGTCGATTTATTCAATAAACGGTTGAATTGGTATCGAAAGAATGAAAAAAAAATTTAGGTGTTTGTGTAAAAACGAAGTTGAAGCAAGTTCATTATATTGCATTTACCGAAAGTGGTGTTCAAAAATATTTATTCACCCAAGCGGGTCAAGTTTACAAATCGATATCTGTGCCTATTGGTACTAAAAATTAAGCAATCATTAAAAAAAAAGTATTTTCCTACAGCTTTTTTAAAATCTAAAGTAACAGGTACTGGACATTTATATATTGAAAAAATCACAATATCATCCAAGTAGACTAGCTAAAAACAACAACATTTGATAGAACCCCTGCCACCTGCCAAATTCAGCCCGTGCGCTTGACTGGATGAATGAAATGGCTCCCTTTAAAAACTATGATTAGAAATCATATCAGGAAAAAGTTGGATATTCTATCTGTAGCGACAATCTTTTAGGGCCCAAAAACAAAACTGTGGTGCGACGTCGCATCCTAAAAATCTACGAGCTTGTTGATTAGCTGTTTTCTGCGTTGCGAATTCGCATAGCGTCAATACGCAAATTTTTGTTTGGGCCCTAACCTACTGTTTAGTGTCCTACCGAAAGTTCGGTTTCGGTTTCGTTTTCGGTCGAGTTTCGACAAAAAAACGAGTCTCGATTTAGTTTCGGCTTCGGCGGCAAACCTGCCGAAACTACGACCGAAACTGCATTCGGGAGTTCTCGCGCTGTGATCGCTTATGTTCGGCGCTTAAATTCTATCCATGCGAGTAAGTGACGAAGACGTTTTGCCGCGTCCACGTGCCTCGTCATTTCGTGACTGGCTTATGTTTGCAGTTCGTTTTGTTTGTTGTGAGTTTTCGTGTGATTTATTTTGAATTCAATAAGTTTTATAACGTGATATAACATAAGAGTAGGTAGTAAACATCAAAAAAAATACGAAGGCTGTATAGCTATGTGATTTAAAGATAAAAAAATAAAGACCGACTGATTATAATAACGTTTTCTTTATTTTTCCCCCAAAACATGATCCTTGTAAGGAAGTTCGGTTACGGTTTCGGTCGAAACTGAGACTGTTGCCGAAATTCGGTATTGGTCGTAAAAAACAGTTTCGGTCGACACTCTGTTTAAGAAAGTAAATATCAAAATTAAATTATGTAGACGTGAAACACATATATCATAGTAACTCAATGATATCGTGAACTTCTGACCGTATTCTTCAACCACAGTGAATTTGCCAAAGGATACCTAAAAAGATATAAACATCTATGTTAATTTCCACCATTGAGGACAATACGATAAAAAACTTTTCGGTTTTCGGTGTCTTTGGTACCTCTTGTTTTTCATTTTTTCATTTTTTGACACCGAAGTGGGCTTCTAAACACGTGTGTCACGTGTGTGATAAGTATAATGTATGTTTGTATGCATGTATCTTTACCCACGCATTTCTCCGAAACTTGTAATCGGCTCATGATCATTATTTTTTATTGGAGTGTCTGTTAACTTAGGTCATAGTGCAAGTTTCATCAAAATCGGTTAGGCAGTTTTGAAGATATGGAGCATACAACCGAACTCTTTAGCGACAAACAGCACGAATTTGCAAATTGCGTTATTATGGGTATTTTGCCAATCCTGTAGGTACCTCACTATGGAACTTGCTCAATTTGTAGTGATGGTGAACCAAAACTACAAAGATACTTAGAAACAAAAACATTTTCGCAAAAAAATTAACCGACTTCAAATATTTCAGTTTTTTTTTTCTCAAAAATTTGAACATTGGAATTCGATTATGTGGCATTCTAGATCGATATCTACTTCAACTATTATTTTGTATCAGTGACATGTCAGGTCCTTATAAATTCATGCCCTTCTTCTGGCTAAACCACCACCAAAAAATTATCTTCATCCTTTTTCTACAGAAAACCGACCTTTGAGTCCTTAAATAATATTAGCACTAAATGCAACTTTATCTTTAGCAAGTGTTGTGTGTTGTGTTACATGAGCTTCTTGACCTATCTTGTGACCCAATGACTAAACCACAGACACTGTATTGTACTTAATTTATCAAGGAATTCTGGCGCTTTGATTGGCTATCGTAAGATATAGATCATGTGATGTTTTTGAAATAGTAAACAATTTTACGGCTGTTTGCTATTTTTCTTTGCCAGTTTTGATTGCCTGCAGAAAGGATGGAATCTAAACTTATTTCCAAAAAATCACTTTAAAAAATAAGGTATTCTATGTATTTCTTGTAGCTTTTTGCCGCACGTCGATTCCTAAAAAAAATCTTGTTCCATTCGGTAAATCCTTCAAACAATAGTAAAAATTCACGAGATATAATTCGGGCCTAAAAAACCATAGTATGGATTCAAATTCAAATGTTGACAATAATTCTAACTGTTTTTTTATTTTGTACTAAAGTAGTTTTCAAGTCACAAATTAGCTAGCGCTTAGCTTATATTATGATTCAGTTCAGTACCTAACGACGATAAAGGAGGGTCGTCTACATAATTATGTTACCATTGCTTCTTACATAATAATATTTAAAGTTACTTTTATCCCTACATGTTAATAAAAAATACCTAGTCTTTACGATAAAAAAAAACATTACATAATTGCGCATAATATTTTTCTCTGAAACATTCTGAAACCATAGAATTGCACGTTTTCCCTGTTTCCATAATTATGTTCTTTGAGATCTTTATTTGAATTTTATTTTTTCCTGGTTGTTTTATGCATTCCATTTTTGAGCAGATAAGCGACCAGTTATTTGTGAGCAGTAATTTTTTGAAAAACCTTGAGTAAAAACGTATTTTCATTCTTGTGTCTTTGTGTAAATATTTTACCATGGAACGTTTGTGATTGGAGGAAGGAGTACGGAGTTTTTACTGCTTTGTTTACGTTTTAAACTTTGTGACGAATGGTGCAACAGACCTCGAAGTGTGCATAACTGACGACATTGTATTTGTATGCAATGGTCGATACATCTTATCGTGAAGTGGAAAAAATAGGTAGGTACCTAGGGCCTTGGAGGCCTATTGCTGATAAGTAAGGTAATGTTATGGTTATGTCACTATGTTCATGCAACGCTTTAATTTTGATCGTCTATGTTATGTAAGCCTTTGTAGGCATAACAGAATTATCATTCATATGGGTGAGGGCTTTTAGGGGTTTTACTGTCCTGATGAGATTGTGTACCGTGATTAGAGCCTTTAATTTACATAACCTTTTTTTCTATAAATGTTTATTGAAGTTATTGCACATTATGCTAGTGTGATTTATACTGTGACATGATCATAATCACGGGCTTGTAAATCTGTGCCACCTGCAGCCAGGTGACGTCATAGAAACTTGTTTATAATCTATTTTTAGACCAGAGTTCAATGCTACAAATGTTTCAGAGCTAATCATCGATATAGTGCGTCAGATTTTGTATCGGGATCGAGAATGTAGCCAATTAGCCATTTGTTTTCGCTGGCGCGCGATTTTACCCAGCTCCGCCATTGGGCACTCGCAAAGGTGAATTAAACCATTTGCATGTAAGTACTTACACTACGTTAATTACTTAATAAATATACCTATTCACGTAACAAAACGTATGAATCGAACGTTACATAAATAACTCCGATAACTATTAAAATATGTACATTCAATATTTTGGTAACAAAGCTGCGACCGGCTGAAAACTAAAATCCCCAATTGATCAATTCGACATCTGAATAGATTTTGTGATTTGTGGCGAAAGCGGAGCGAAAATAACACCTCGATAACACGTGACAGGAGTGAGGGGCGCGCGGGGCGAGGAAGGGCGCCGGCTGCACGCGCCGCGGCCGCGTCCTCAACACGCCGCGCAAAACGTGACCGAGCCTCACCCACACACACACACAAATCGTTCCACAGCCACACGTAACGTTATGCACACACACATAAATATACTCACGTTCGTCGAGTGTCGCCTGACTCTATTTGCGGGTATACCCGACTGTTTTAAGAATTTATTAATATAAACGATTTAACTCATGAATGGCACCTTGTTAACTTGATGTCATAAAGGAATTTATTATGTTTGGGCTCAAAAGTTCTACAGTTATTTTTTCTTTTTTTGTGTTTTTTGCTTTTATGGAGTTGCGGTGGCTGAAATTGGAATTAGGTTTAAAAGGAATTTTTTGTTAAAAGGTTTTTTTAAGGATTCGCAAATTGTTTCTTTTTTTGTGTTTGCTTTGTTTGGTGAGTGAGTACGCTGTTTGCCTTGCATGTAGAATGCAAACAATCACTTACATAATGGATTGTATAGACACAGACAAGACATACATAAGTAGATGTATGTGTTAAAGTAGTGTACCTATATCAAGAATCTGCATTAGGTCGTGGTCGTCGTAGCAATGTATTGTTATAGGTAGTTATAAATAAATGTACATTTACCTAAATTTGTTAGATTATGGAGGGATCTATAAAAAAATCTTTATTGACATAATATTACTATTTTTTTTTAATACGAATTCAATTCACTGTAACACAGTTGAGAGTGTTGTGTTGCTTCTGGGCAAAGACCTGGGCAGGCGCCAATTACAAAAAAAAATTGTGCTAAAGATATATTAAGCAAATGAATAAAAAGTTTGTTCTACAAAACAATATTACACAAAAAAAAAAAGAAATCTCCTTATAAATTGTGAGCATACATGAATTGAGAGATGCAAGGTAGCTCCAAACAAAATAAACAATTGCATAAAAATATATAACTTAGGCAACTTAGAAAATTTAAAAAAAAAGGCGGGAGTCAGTGTTTTAATAATAATTGATCTTTTACTAGGGTAACCAACTTTGCAAATCCCGAGCGGAATTTCCGGAATTTTTGAAAACTTATTATTCGAACACTTTGCATTTTTTCCCATGGGGGTAGGCAGAAACTACAGAACGCCACCTGCTACGACCGTTACATACTTCTTTGTGATTATATATTTTTTTAGACACTGATTAAACTCCTATTTTTAACACATACTTTTATTTACTTGCTTTTTATTAGATCACGCTTTAAAAATTCTAAAACCGCACGTTTTTTAAACAAGCTGTCATTAAGAGCATGAAATAAATTTATTTTTATATGTAAAACAAACAAATCCTAACATAAGTAACTGTAGGAAGATAGACAAAAATCACTGGGTATTGTAGTTTTGGTTTCTATTATTCTGGATTTTTTTTTATTCAACTTTTCTATTATTTTGACCATCAAAAAGAACTTATACCGTTCAGACGGATCCATAATTTTAAAGTTAGAGTGAACAGGCTTCTTCTGGGTAAGCTAATTCCATCGTCGACTCTGTCTCGTGTCACCTTTGACCTAGACTAGAGTCAAGAGCAAACCCATCACAAAAAAATATGGGATGAATTGACTTCTACGATTTTATTTAGGTACCTATTTTAATTTTTCTATATATGTAATTTAATAGGTACATAATTAATTAAATTATACCTAAACTTACCTAATTAATCAGTAGGTACAAGATATTTAGGTATTAATGATAAGCTACATAATCAGTACAATTGACACGATGTAAACGAATCTTTTATTTCTGTCACTATGATGCGGGGTGAGCGATAAAAGCGTGTACCGACGGACGTATGTTACACGTGCATCATTTTTTCGACACTTTATACATACGTCACGTCAACATATGTACCAGCAGACTCGTGCCCGGCCACACCTTATGCAAGATATGATTATATTGTATACTAAATTACTAGCTGTGCCCGCGGCTTCGCTCCCGTTAACCGACTGCCTACCCTACCCTACTTACGTTCCTGCCTACCCTGGCTACCCTACTTACCAACATACCAATTTTTTTCTAGGGTCATCATTCTTTCGCGGAAAATATGTAGAAAAGTCGTTTTTGTACATAGAAAATATTTCCAAAAAAAAAGGCCAGGGTGTTAAAGGATAACCGAAGTCTTTCTTTTGGAGACTTGGAGAGTACTTATACTTACTATAAAGAGAGGCCACAGATTTATCTTCCAAGTCTTACAGAGATACTTGATTGTAAGTTTACGTGCAAATATATAGCAAAGGTGTCTATTCTATTCCGATTTGCAGATGTTGTAGAATTATATAAACTAGACACCAATGTTTTACATCTAATAATCTAAACATGACGGTTAATATGCAGGTATCTTATTACTTATTACGTGCCAATCAATAAGATGGCCAGTACAAAAAAACCGGCCAAGTGCGAGTCAGACTCGCGCACGAAGGGTTCCGTGCCATTATCACAAAAAACGGCAAAATATCACGTTTGTGGTATGGGAGCACCACTTAAATATTTATTTTATTCTTTTTTTAGTATTTGTTGTTATAGCGGCAACAGAAATACATCATCTGTGAAAATTTCAACTGCCTAGCTATCACGGTTCATGAGATACAGCCTGGTGACAAACGGACAGACAGACGGATCGCGGAGTCTTAGTAATAGGGTCCCGTTTTTACCCTTTGGGTACGGAACCCTAAAAACAATGAACCGAGTGTTAATAATAACGACTTTACGCTAGGTAAGGTAACACACATTTTTCTATCAATGTTTTTTTTTCCCATTTGCTATTATTTATTTCATTTAATTGCACATATGCTGAAAGCAGGAAGCCGTAAACTATAAAAATAACCTATGAGCAGTTACGCTGATAACGCATTTGTAATTGTTTATTATTAGGTACACGAAACAATTAAAAACATACTGAAAAGCTCTATGATATAACCAAATGTTTACAAAATCTTGATTATGTCGTCCCCACTCGGTCCATATTTATTTAACTCTTCAAAATACACAAGGTATCATAGTCTAAATCGACACCCCAACTGAGGTTTTCAATACGCTCTTGAAACACCCATTCATTTTCCCCATCCCAATTCATGTTAAGAGTTTTAACTCTTTATTCAAAAAACCGACCGCCAACCTTCAAAATGTTGCCATAGCTACTTCAGTTCACGGTCAGTCGACAGCGACTCACTGTTATTTCACCCCTCGGCTACTCAATTATTGAATTCGCCTAGTGAATCTGAATTCCGAAAGGCCATTGTACGCAAGTAGTTCGTTCATTACTCATCAGTCATTAGTTCAGTTCACTGCAGTACATCGCCACACGTGGACGGCATTGAGCAGCCAGCACGTGTTATGAATAGCATTCATTTACTGTGAACGCACTTTGCAACATAGTTGTACAAGTACAAGTAGGATGGCCAAGAAGAAAATTAAACAGCGGATTGAATTTCAGATTTATCTTGCAGCGCTCTAGTTCTTCCCACGTAAGACGTGGGCGGTACATAATGCATAAGTGAAGTCATTTCCAAAGCCTTCCCTTGATGGAATCTTAGTTAAGTAAGACTTTTTAAAATAAATATGAAGGCAACTAGAAAGATTATGTAGATGTCTCGATGAATGTCGTTACGTAATGTATCAACAAATCCAGTATTTAAACATTTAACCCCAATTACTTTACAGGATATTTCAAATCAACATGACAATTCCTACATCAAGTCGAAAAAAAATATTTACTAAATAATAAGCTTTACTGAAAAATCCATACCCTTATATCTAATTTGAGGTACCTACAACTTGTGCCCCTCCCTATTGCCGAGAAAGTCCGGAAAATTCCAGTGCCATGGTAAACTTAGCCGTGGGTATTTATGTCCTAGCAAACACGTTCTGTTCTTTTATATAGAACGTGTACATTTAATTTCTTGAAGGTTTTCCTCTCAAGGCGTGGTGCCTGGTTGAAGGGGCAATGTGAGCAATCAGGGCAATTATCTTTATGTAAGAACTTTTTACTGTTAGTTATTCTGGGGAAAAAGAAATAAGGAAAAAATCGAGTTAATTAAAGTGCACGTTTCATGAAATTGCTATTAAAATTAGAACCCAATTCGAAACTGGAAAAGTATTCTCGGAAAGTGTGAGGGTGAAAACGTATTTGTGAAATCTCTTTGTATTTTAATTACTTTTAGTACCTAGCTTGCGGATATTTGTAATGGCTAGGATTACTGAAACATAATTGGCGATTGTGGATGGTAGCTACTAGCTAGTACGTTTCGGGATATTTACCATGTATATTTTGATTTTTGTTGTATACATGGTAAATATTTCGAAACAAATATTAATTCTAATGATTGTGACCATGTCGGCTTAAAAACTTATAGTACTATGTAAGTCAAGGTACCTATGATACACTTTTGTCTTTCTTCCTATACCTCCTGTATAGCAAGTAATGCTGTTTTAATGTGTTGTCCAAGTTATCTAACATAAGATAAAGTACACTTATCACCTTTACAAAGTTGGTTGCTTAGGGCGCACGGTTGGCGCAGTGGTTGAGCGATTGACTGCTGCACTGCGTGTCGCGGGTTCGATTCCCGCACGGAACGAATATTTGTATGAACTACAGATAGTTGTTCCGGCTCTGGGTGTTGTGTATGTGAGTTTATATGTTTGTAAACGCACCCACGATACAGGAAGAAATTCCTAGTGTGGGGCAACGTTTTATAAAAAAGAAAAAAAAAACTTAACTTTTACCTGAAAATCTAGTTTAGAGTTCCAAATCTCTCTATCATTTCCACCGACCCCTATTAACTGATGAATTGACACATTGAATAAATACGTCACTATAATAGAAATCGTTGCAATTAGCCACACTGTCGCGAACAATGTAACTGGAGCAACACGTGTGTGATGACGTCACTATCATAAACAGGTGCCATCGTAGCGTATCTCTGTGTTGACAGTGCCATAATGTACTTATGAACAGATATTACTGTGTATGGGGACTATAAATAGGTGATTTAGATAAAATTTTCAGTTATGCCCATTCGAAGTTTAAAGTTGTCTGAAGTGGTTATTTTTCTTATATCTATGTAGGTAGGTATTGCTTATGCTATAGACGGCAAAGGCGCGGTGCATTTTCCGGGAAAAAATAGCGTATGATGGCACTCGGCGGTAGTGTAGCTGAAATTAAATAACTTTCGTAAGTGGATATACTTTAGAGGCCTTTTAAATATATCCGATAATTTACTCATAATGTATTGTGCCGTATTTGAGTAAGAAACCTAAGTCTGGGCAAACAAAAATAAAACAATAGACCACATTTAACATTGCTAATTAAGGCGCAGATACCCTTGCGTAGCTGATTTTAAAATGAGAATCACGTCTAAACGGCTTGTCGTTATTTTTTGGAATAAAATATATGTTACATCAGACCATTTTCTTAATCATTTTCATCTAAGTTTTTTTTTTTTTTTTGTATAACATTGTGTAATTAATTTGTAAAGTTATGTCTAAAACGGACAAAAACACGACAATCGCACCAAAACCGCTGGGCGTATTTTAACGAAATTGACACCAGCTCAAAGACAATTTAATTATCTACATTTTGATCTTAGGTATTTTTTTTTAAAGTCATAGAATAATAAGGAAAGTACAAAAAACTACAAAATTTTGGGTAACGCGGGTGTGAAACGGGTGCGCGTTTTGTTCCCGCAAGGTCGTTGGCGTTAGTCATCGTCTTAAAGCAAAATGTTGTTTTTATCCAAACATGAGACCACGTTACTCGGCTTCACCAGAATAATTCGTTTTTTTTTGAAAATCTTTTGTAAACATAGACTCGTAACGAGCTGCCTATATGTATATATAAAAAATATCGATCATTTGATTTGAATGGGACGCCATCTTCTTTTCTATAGGCTTGTAATATACAGTATGATTTTAAAATTATTGGTTACTAGCTGAACCCCGCGGCTTCGCACCCGTCTACTGGCTACCTACATACCCTACCCTGCCTATCCTGTCTATCCTGCCTACCCTGCCTACCTTGCCTACCCTGCCTACCGTGCCTACTCGTTCTACCCTACTTACCCTACCTTCCCAACCCTACCTACCTAATATTTTTTATCTATCATCAATAGTTTTCTCAGCGCACGCCAAAGAATGAATTGTATAGGCAACATTTTGCTACCTTGGGTTACATTATTGCAATTTTCATAAGGATCTCTATTTTTTTTCTAAATATATATATAGCATATGACACTCAGGAATAATGTAACTTTCAACTGGTGAAAGAATTTTCAAAATCGGTTCAGTAGATCCAGAGATTACCCCTTACAACGTCACAAACTCATAAACACACAAACTCACAAACTTTACCTCTTTATAATATTAGTATAGATTTTTCAGGAGTGAAAGTATTTGTGAATATGGGTTATTTTTTCTTTTGGGATCAACACTGAAATACTGAAAAGTTAGTCGGAGTTGCCGTGGTAAAAATTTTACCCAGATAGCATGATGTGGTGAATTTTCTTTACCAACATGCAGCAGATAATAATTGCCATAGACAGTTAGTAATTACGAGTACATATTTTCCCATCATGTACACTGGGTATGGCAAAAATACAGTACAATAATGAGAGTAGGTACTGTATTGTTCTGAAAATTGGACTTCCAAGAGTGCTCATAAAATATTAAGTACAGCAAGAGATGGTAGGATAGAATATATATTACTAAGATCATTCATTTTACAAGAAATTACACTCTAACACTCGTTGCCATCTTCGTAGTAGTGTCCTTACTAAGTCAATCAATCTGCCTAACCTTTTCCCAACTATATTGGGGTCGGCTTCCAGTCTTACCAGGTTCAGCTGAGTACCAGTGTTTTACATGGAGCGACTGCCTATCTGACCTCCACAACCCAGTAACTGGGTAACACGATACCTCTTGGCAAGACTGGTGTCAGATCTCAGGCTTCTGACTACCCGTAACGACTGTCAAAGATCTTCAAATGACAGCCGGGACCAACGGCTTAACGTGCTTTCCGAGGCACGGAGGAAACTCGGTATGTTGATATGGTCACCCATCCACGGACCGACCTCGTCAAGCGAGGTTTCCTTACGTAGTACATCGTGATTGTTCGTGATTCATATTATGAGTATGTTATGCTGAATCTATAGGATTATTTAATTTATTTAATACTTGTAGTATTGTATTACGGATGACTAATTTAACCGCAAATGAAATTACACGTGGTTCTAGGTTCTAGCAAACCAATTGATATTAATTAATAGGATATTTGTCGGAGTGACAATTAGTTAAGATTTTTTTTTATTGGCTCGCGCTCGCGCACCCGTCTACTGGCTACCTACATACCCTACCCTGCCTATCCTGTCTATCCTGCCTACCCTGCCTACCTTGCCTACCCTGCCTACCGTGCCTACTCGTTCTACCCTACTTACCCTACCTTCCCAACCCTACCTACCTAATATTTTTTATCTATCATCAATAGTTTTCTCAGCGCACGCCAAAGAATGAATTGTATAGGCAACATTTTGCTACCTTGGGTTACATTATTGCAATTTTCATAAGGATCTCTATTTTTTTTCTAAATATATATATAGCATATGACACTCAGGAATAATGTAACTTTCAACTGGTGAAAGAATTTTCAAAATCGGTTCAGTAGATCCAGAGATTACCCCTTACAACGTCACAAACTCATAAACACACAAACTCACAAACTTTACCTCTTTATAATATTAGTATAGATTTTTCAGGAGTGAAAGTATTTGTGAATATGGGTTATTTTTTCTTTTGGGATCAACACTGAAATACTGAAAAGTTAGTCGGAGTTGCCGTGGTAAAAATTTTACCCAGATAGCATGATGTGGTGAATTTTCTTTACCAACATGCAGCAGATAATAATTGCCATAGACAGTTAGTAATTACGAGTACATATTTTCCCATCATGTACACTGGGTATGGCAAAAATACAGTACAATAATGAGAGTAGGTACTGTATTGTTCTGAAAATTGGACTTCCAAGAGTGCTCATAAAATATTAAGTACAGCAAGAGATGGTAGGATAGAATATATATTACTAAGATCATTCATTTTACAAGAAATTACACTCTAACACTCGTTGCCATCTTCGTAGTAGTGTCCTTACTAAGTCAATCAATCTGCCTAACCTTTTCCCAACTATATTGGGGTCGGCTTCCAGTCTTACCAGGTTCAGCTGAGTACCAGTGTTTTACATGGAGCGACTGCCTATCTGACCTCCACAACCCAGTAACTGGGTAACACGATACCTCTTGGCAAGACTGGTGTCAGATCTCAGGCTTCTGACTACCCGTAACGACTGTCAAAGATCTTCAAATGACAGCCGGGACCAACGGCTTAACGTGCTTTCCGAGGCACGGAGGAAACTCGGTATGTTGATATGGTCACCCATCCACGGACCGACCTCGTCAAGCGAGGTTTCCTTACGTAGTACATCGTGATTGTTCGTGATTCATATTATGAGTATGTTATGCTGAATCTATAGGATTATTTAATTTATTTAATACTTGTAGTATTGTATTACGGATGACTAATTTAACCGCAAATGAAATTACACGTGGTTCTAGGTTCTAGCAAACCAATTGATATTAATTAATAGGATATTTGTCGGAGTGACAATTAGTTAAGATTTTTTTTTATTGGCTCGCGCTTGACCACTATCTCACCTGATGGTGTAAGCGATGATGTGATCGACGATGTAGCACGCTTGCCTAGAACAAACCTATTCACTCTTAACTTAGTGACTCCCAGATGTATCTATCAGGCATTACAGAATCCGGCAGTGGCAAGCAGTGGACAAAATCGGCATAGTGAAGATGATGATGATAAAACTAAGGTGAAAATTAAAATAAACCTTATCCTATCTAAAAGTATGCCCAGATTTCAACAATAAATAACTATAATTGACTTAGATAACAATCTGTAAAAGTTCAAATCATTTTATATAGTATATCGGATAAGGATAAGAAATTGATTACGAGTGACGCCTATTGTCATCGGCTGACTTAAAGTTATGAAATAATAATGTGTCATGATGATGACAATTCAGCGTTGGAAGGCCTCCCACAAAGAGGACCGATGACCTGATGAAGGCTGCGGGAATGTGAGGGACGTGAGACGCACAGGATCGATGTCGACGATTTGTGGGAGACATATGTGCAGCTGTGGACGATTTTTGGCTGAAACAATGTTGAAAATTCTAGCTAATAGAAGAGTAGACAATAAGATGAGGTCCTTAACTACATATAGAAGGTACTATGAATACCTTTAAGTATTCCAATTAGCGGAGGCAAAGGATTTTTTTTTTTTTGTGATGGGTTTGCTCTTGACTCTAGTCTAGGTCATAGGTGACAGAGACAGACAACGTGCATTTCGATACATATTATTGGAGATCACCTTTTAAGCAAGGAATTGCTTGTATTAGGAGACTCCGCACTTCCACTTATCATTATTTTATGCAATTGAAATGTAGACAATGTAAACATGCAAGACTAAAAATAAAAGGGTAACTTAAAATTATACAAACAGCTCAGCGAAAAAAGAAAAATTTATAATTCTGAAAATCAGATAAAAGTGAAATTGGAAAACGTGACCTTTTCAGCATAGTCGTTATCGGATAATAACTGTAATTTATCATACTTAATGCTAATAATATTATAGTAGGTAATAGGGGAAAGACAGATGGATAGAATGATGTTGCTTTTGCACTTTGTACCTACATAAGCAGATGAATTAGAGCTCCATGCGAACACGAACAACAACAAGAAGTTGAACGTACGGTCTTGACCAGATGATTGATCCAGATATTGTGATGTTTTCATTTATGTAGAGTCTACATACATACACTAAATTGCAGAGTATTGTTTCATTTGTGAACATTACTTCATTTAACGTTCACAAAACGACACTTACCTGGGTCCTTACGCAGGGCCTGATCTAGCAATTTCGTCGCTCCGGGCATAGACAATATTTGCCGCCCTTTAAAATGACTCCATAAATGGAGGTAAATGTTTCAAGATATTAAATCTTTTGAAAATTTCGAGCGAATTTGGGTGCACGGTTGGCGCAGTGGTTAAGACGACGACTAACGCCAACGACCTTGAGGGAACAAAACGCGCACTCGTTTCAAACCCGCGCGACCCAAAATTTAGTAGTTTTTTGTACTTTCCTTATTATTCTATGACTTTAAAAAAAAAATGTAGAGATCCTCAGATCAAAATGTAGATAATTAAATTGCCTTTGAGATGGTGTTGATTTCATTAAAATACGCCCAGCGGTTTTGGTGTGATTGTCGTGTTTTTGTCCGTTTTAGACATAACTTTACAAATTAATTACACTATGTTATACGAATAAAACTCAAAATTTGCTTAGATCAAATTATTTAGAAAATAGTCTAATGTAACATATATTTTTCCAAAAAATTACGACTAGCCGTTTAGACGTGATTTTCATTTTAAAATCAGCTACTCAAGGGAATCGGCGCCTTAAGCGATTGACTGCTGCGCTGCGTGTCGCGGGTTCGGTTCCCGCACGGAACAAATATTTGTATGACCTACATATAGTTGTTCCGGCTCTGGGTGTTTGTGTATGTTAGTTTATATGTTTGTAAACGCACCCACGATACAGGAAGAAATTCCTAGAGTGGGGCAAAGATTTAATTTAAAAAAAATGCAACATTATGAATGTAAGCTTATTTAACGGTGGGTTTTACAATAAGAACTAATAACATTATTGGTTCGTGTTGTAAAACCCACCGCAAACCACAATAACATTCGACAGCGAAGCAAGATTGAAAATTTAGAGCACCACACCACGAATAAGTTAGTTTTTCTTATGAAATGAAAAGGGCTGTTAGTGCAGTTTTGGTGCCCTTCATTGGCATTTGCCCGGCTCAACCTCTAGGTTCGGGGGGTCCTCGGCAAGCGCATCTTAACCTTGACACGTGCGGCTTTTCTAACTTAGCCACGACCTACTAAAGTAACTTCATACAGATTTTACAGATTATTAAAATAATTGGTATTTTGCCCTTGCCAACAAAGTTCATAGAATTCTGACTTAGTAATCAAAACTGATTGTCAGAATAATCAGATCCATCAATTTATACGGTTTCTTATAGATATATTATCCAGGTGTTAAATATGACAAACTGAAAGTTCAACATTTGAGAGATCAGTGGAAGGCGCGTGACTTTTTGTCAATAGTGTTATGTAAAGATCACAAGTTAAACATTGATTTTGTGGTAAACTAAGTGATCAGTATACCTACCTGCCTAGACTTAATTTATTTATTTATTTGCCTATCTACAATTGATACACTAATAATAACCTTATCATACAAGCAATAATATAAACTAACACTAAGTCTACAATATGATGCGATAAACACAGCATGCAATCATTTTATTCTTCCTTCCTTGACATAATTTATTCTCCTTGACCAGTGGTGTATTCATAATCCACACACATCTCAGTCCTCCCGCAAGCTACGCCACTGTCCCGGACATTTATTTTCGCCTGTAATCCCCGCAAGAGTACCTACGTATACCAGTTATCTTTGTCCCATGCAATAGGAGAGGGCACAACCATTAATCGGGCACAATTCCAGACTCTGGGCTGCAATTGAGAAATTGCACATGGACAAAAAACCCAGAAAAATTTAAAACCCGAAGTCGGCTCAACTGATATCTACAGACAAGGAAACGGACCATCAAAATTATGGAACCAAAAGGGTCTGAAATACCAAAAGAAATCGACATTCAAAAGAAAGAAACCAATAACACCTAAGACCGAAAAGCACTGACGAGACGATCACTATTTATATGAGTACCTATTTAACAAAATGAAACCAATTTGGACAAAGAATGTTTTGGCTTAGCTACTTTTATATACTAAGCCAAAAATAGACTGATGAAGTCATTCGGACGGAATAACAATGCATGTGTCTACTTTAAATAAACTAGTGCACGTGTTTCGTGTATAATGATAAGGCAAAACTAACATGAGCCAGAACGATGTGCTTGCAGATTACAAATATTACAATATTGATATAATATGTATTACGGATACATTGTTGGACTTCGTGGCTCTTCATAACATACTCGTATTATGCATAGGTACGGAGTATTTTAGCTTTATAGGTAACAGTACAGTTGATAGTTTGTTTTTATGTATCATTCGAATAATAGAAACCCAAATTATATTTACCTACATAATTAGTCTTCTATTAGTACCTTCATCAGTTAATCACTCAAGTAATCTTTTAAACAAGAATAGTTAAATAGTAACATTATGATATCTATGCAAAATATCATTAATGTGATCTTGAATAAGCATGGACCAAAAATTTACCCCTAGAGAACACCAACGAAAAATATACATAATCCAATAGACTTGTTCCCCAAATAGAGATTTTCCTTTCTATAATAATCTTTTAACTAGTCGAGACTGCCTCAGTTACCTTCTGATGCCTAATTATTTCCATTTTTTCAGGAGCAGATTAGGCGACAGGGTGTCAGACGCTCTCGCCAGGTCTAGGAACACCCCGAGGCAAGTGCCTCACTTTTACTAACTCTTTGTTTAGGTAATTTTCTCGTCGTCTTCTGTAGTTTCTTTGTTATTAACTGTTTGGGTTAGAGTTAATTGTAAAATGTTACTAAAACATTTGTTATTTTTAGTTTTGGCAGGATACGATAGGTAATGCATGCTTGTTTTCAGTATCCTTGTTTCTAAAGTGTTGTTGTGTGTATAAGTGGTTGTTTGATATAATTTAATATTTCAGCTTTCCAATAAGGTTTGACTGTAATTTTCGATAATTTTCGCGAAAACCCAGTAACTCTACATTATCAATGCCATTGTAACTTTCTTGCAAAGTGCGCAATAATGTCAAAGAATATTTTGTTGTTTCATAACACGACAAGATACACAAAGTTCATGATTGAATGGATCACTTGCTGTCTCCTCGGCGTCATAAAAGTAGAATATTTGAAGGAGCAACTACGAGTCTAATATTAGATTTAAAAAAAGGCTTGTGGAGTTAAACCATGACCTTTATTACATCCGAGTAGGTGCAATAAAACGTGATCGCAAGGTTATAAATTAAATACTGCTCATGAATTCAAATCTGTTCCAGAAAGACGTAGCAATGTTAGCTAGAAAACATTTCCATGCACGCTCTGTTATGCATTCACTTCGGAGACATACCGTCGTTTCTGCTAATGTATTCTTATCATTGGCTCCCGTTGATTCGATTTTACGTATTATTGAGATATAAAGTTTAATTTCGGAGTAGCGCGTAACGAGGTTTGGTTATCGTCTCTGTTACGTCACGGAGGTGGTTAGTCTGTTCAGAGGGGTGACCATAAGCTCTTAGAGCGGTATCAATTTGATATCGAGTAAGTGACAGATGTATACACGTCAGATACATCTGTCCCTTATTCGATATCAAATTGATACCGCTCTAAGAGCTTATGGTCACCCCCCTGTAGTCTGCGCAACGTTCCTCGCGGAGCTCAACGTGACCGGCGAGCACACGTGTCCGACCATGTTGTGCACCGAATACCTACTGATTATAATTAACCGGCTGATCTTTTATTTAGTTGTTAGCAATGTTCTATATTTTTATCATTGCATGTATTACAATGTTCTACATTTCCTTTATCAAAAAGTAAGTATCATGAAAACTTAAAAGGAAAACATTGGTATCATCTTTGACAAGAGTCAACAATAGACATAAATATATCTCATATATATACATACAATATCGTAGGTAGCTACGTGCCATTCGTTCATTTCACATAATCACGTTAGCACCCACGCGCCCATCGCCTTTATAAATAGGCCAATCACTTATTTTGAGACACTGTTTATCATTTAATTGGTAGCGTGTACCTAGCTGTTAATTGCATCGATCGCGTTCTACATTGTCAGTTACCTTAGTAGTGCAAGCAAAACTAACAAATCGATTTCAAGACTTGTGCCGCGTCCACGTGCGGCCATTTCAATTTTAAGGACTTTACGTAATGGTTAAAACATGCAAACGAATTCAAATAAGTGATAACCAAGATAGACAGCCAGCAAAATCTTTTGTTGTTTGCGTTTCAAGATTTTATGAAATAAATTACAAAGAGAAAAAGGAGAATTGAATTAAGCCATGAGAAGAAAAACGTTGCCTTGCACTAGATCACATTCCTATGTATTTTCTCATAAATAACTGGCATGTTAATGTGTTCTTATAAATATTAAAAGCAAAGCAGTTCTAGCTATAGGCAATCGACGAAGGTTAGAACAACCGTGACCTAGCCCAAGACACACTTGAGGCACGCGGTCGCTTGCGTGCAGACGTATGTAGGTAGGTAATCTAAGTAAAACCGAGACTTCTAAAACGTAGGGCAAATTAGATACTAGACTATGACAAGATCTAGAGAACTTAAATGTAGCCTTGCGAAACATATTTTCAAACTGAACTTTTTATTTAACACAAAGATTAAAAGAACCTTAGAACAAAAAAATATTTGAAGATTTGAAAATAATATTTTCCTGTTACCAACGACCCGTGTATGCAGACACTGAATTTACAAGGCTGCTAACAAAAATACTTACCGGGAAAATAAAACAAAAACTTAAACGTTGATCTAGTTATAATAATCATCTATAAATAACAGTTTTATGTTTTTTTTTAGTAATACTGCATTGTCATAAACTAGGATACAGGTCACTGAGGCGCAGATACCTTAACCTAGTTCTCTTCAAGCCAGATGAGACTTTGGCTGTGGCCGACTTTATTCCCAAGGATGTGAAGTTACGGAGTAACGAACTTGTTATCAAAGACGAAGTAGAAAAGATAAAGTAAGAAGGCTGACCTAGGCACTATCGGGCATTAGTATTGTGAGAAAGAAATGGAAAAGTAATCGGTCTTTACGTTAATGGTTTTATAGTTAAAGATTATGATAAAATTTTAACAAGGACAGAAAAGGAACGTAGTTTTACTGGCAATAATGGACTGATCGACAATCTATCAGTAATTTTAAATCTATTCTTATACTGTCCTATTTACAAAAAAAATTGCGATAAAATTCGAATATGTAAGTGGGCTTGGCTGGTATTCTTATCAACATATCACAGTAAATTCTACGTTTACGATTCACGATAAATCGAAACGTGTGTGCTGTTTATCTTGCAAGTAACAAAAACTTAATTTAAAAATATTATGAGTTTTATATAGACCCTTTTTGATCTTCAAGACTGTGTACCCAGTATTGTAATCACCTACCTGCTTTTGGGTGTTTCTTCCAAACTCGTATAGTAACCAAAAAGTTGAAAACGTTATTTTAACAACAAGGAAAATTCCCAAAAACTTTTCTGGCCTTTGAAAGAATTATGGTGGTGAAATTCTACCAAATGAAATGACTATTCCCGCGAAACCTCACAAACGTGATAAAGGGGAGGTTTTTATTATATTGTTCCCATGGTTATGAACGAGATTTAAAATAAAGAATTGCCTTCTATTAAAAACTTCTGTTTTTAGATTGATCGTTTTCATGTTTCCCCCCTTTTTCCTATTTTTAATGCGGTTATATCACTGCCTTGTTTTTTCCAACGTGTTGTTATTTCTTAGAAGAGGAAAATGAAATTTTTGTTTCAGTAGGTATGGTTTGAGTTCCGTTTTTTTCCTTCCAACATATTTTGCTGTTTTTTTTTAATGTCTTTTACATTTTTGGTGACTGCTCTGGTTAAGGTTTTTATTATAGGTTTTTATTATATTGTTTCATTGGTTATGAACGAGATTTAAAATAAAGAATTGCCTTGTATTAAAAACTTCTGTTTTTAGATTGATCGTTTTCATGTTTCCCCCTTTTTCCTATTTTTAATGCGGTTATATCACTGCCTTGTTATTTCATAGAAGAGGAAAATAAAATCTTTGTTTCAGTATGGTTTAAGTTCCGTTTCTTTCCTTCCAACATATTTTGCTGTTTTTTTTTTGTCTTTTACACTTTCGGTGACTGCTCTGGTGTGTCCTCAGTTCTTGGTTATACTTGTGATCATTTTTAGAGGCATCCTTCTGCATATGCCCAAAATGATCCTTACGTACTCTCATTGGTCCTTATTCGAATATTAGTATTCCGGATTCGTAGCTCTTAGATCCATTTGAGACATTCTTTAGTGGAACTCCTTGTATTAGTCACTTGACGCTTGTCAATTAAACTTGGTGCAAAGTCCACGAACTCAGGATTATCGGCATTTCTTTGGTATCATTATCATGATTAATCATTAAAGACTGTCACGAGGGTTCCCTTATCTATTGCCTTTTTAAGTAAATTGATGTGTTTAGATTAAGTAGGTAGGTTGGTACCTGAAAGTATCCAGTTTTAGAGAATTTCTCCATTTCGTCATATCGTTAAATCCGTAAGCCCTGATTTTCTTTATCTGCTCCGATTTGGAAAAAAACTAAAATTGGAAATGATGAATGTGAAGTGATGAACTAGTCCCTGATTTCATATTAGAACACTTAAATGTTAAGAAGGGTCTTTGCCCACCTGGGGGATGACCATAAGCTCTTAGAGTAAGGTTATTTTGACTGTGTGTAAGGGACAGATGTATATGACTTGTATACATCTGTCACTTACGCGATCTCAAAATAATCTTACTCTAAGAGACTATGGTCATCCCCTTGAAGTCCACTCAGCACAATCAGTGCCTGCTTTATTCCGCTGGATTTATTTTTGCTATTTTAAAAGAAAGTCCGAGATGAAAAATGCGCCATTTATCAACATTGATCCCCAGCTTACGAAATGGACCTTTTCATAAAGATTTTATTATAACTAGAAATAAAAAAATACAATTTATTAGAGGAGCGGCAAAAATTCAAAACAATTTGACTTCACTATGGCAAATTTCAGTAACATTGGCTGAATAAATCGTGTGATGACGTGTCCGTTTTTTACGATCAAACTATCATTTTCGTCAATGAAACTTATAAAAATAACCAGAAAATTCTAACGTCTGATTGTTGCTTAGTTATTATTTTCTTATTCGCTCGGTTCTGTCACGTTTATTGGCTCACGTGAGTCGGTATCACAAATATGAGGCGAATGAACTTTCAGTTTGCCAGGCACCACGCTTGCTTGTCTAGATGAAACAAACGCGTTCTCTGTTCGGCCTCAAAGCTCAAAGGCCTTATTTTCGCTCTCAAAAATGTAAGGCAACATGGAGAAAAAAAAACTTATCATCTTATTATAAAATAGTTATTTATGCTACAAGTGCGGAAGGTAGGTGATTTCCGATGAGTGGTATTTTAGATTTGTGGATAAATCGACACGAGTCGGAAATCATCTTACGTACGTGTATCATACAACATTTTACTATGCATTGTGCGAGGAAATAAAAAAAAATATCTGAACCAAGCAAGAAATTAATAAAATGGCGGGCTTATTCAAGCGCGCTCAGCATATCTACAGATTAACTAATAGTTCCTCGGGCATATCTACTGCGCTTGTGCAAATAGCTGTCACGTCGAAACGCAAAAAGGCACAAGCAAAACATTCATTCTGCCAAACATATTTAATGTATATTTAAAATTAATTTATTGATCAAAATCTATTTCTAAGTACCTATTAGTTTTATTTTACCTTTTATATTAATGATAATCTGTACTTAACTAATTTTTAATTATTATATATTAATACCAATCATCGGAAATCACCTACCTTCCGCACTTGTAGCATAAATAACTATTTCGCTCTCTTTTTGACAGTTTCATATAGTTTAATTTAAATGAGTCACGTTTTCGTCTATAAGTTAAAACTCGTTTACAAATGAACGTGATTTTCAATCATTTGTAAATTAAAACGTTCTAGTAGAGCAATTCTTGTTAAAATGTTTGCATTAAGTTCACTGAACCCTGAAAGTTGGGGAAAAGAAAATTGGAATCCAGCTTCAGGTTGATTTCCGTTATGGGTCACAAAAATCTTTTTCATTAAGATACCTTTTTAATTTTTTTGTTTATATTTATTCTACTTTCCATTCACTTATCCCGCGCGGTTTCGCCCGTGTCCTGTTCTACGTGATCGGCGTTTTTTTTTTCGGTATAAAAAATATTCTATAATAGGTAGGTACTAAGCAATTCTTTAGTTTTCTATTAATTGTTTTTTTTTTAATCTTTATGAATTATTGTCATTTATTTCGGAGATTACATCCAATTTTTACGTGCCTTATTACAAAAAGCGGTTTTACTAAAAACCCAGGTTTAAACCTCTATACAGTATGGTGAAAATCAAGGTTTAAACCTGAGTTTTTTTAAACCGCTTTTGGTAATAAGGCACTACTTGTTTATAAAATAAGTGTAAATTTAAATGGAAATACGAATGATCTCTAAATGTTACATAATGTCAAGTAGGTATCTATTCTGTATCGAGCTAAAGCAAGCAATGTCATTAATTAATATATTACACACGTGGACTTAATATCAACCACGTGTAAGAACCTCGTGATATAATATTAAAGCAAACCCTTGTTCAAGTCGTTGGGAAATATTTCTATGTTCATGAATAATTCATGAGAACCTACGTTGATACATCGATAGTATTCTTTCTACTTAATGTCTAGTAAACGATAATTTGAAACGACCAGGGGCCATGTATAGTCCATTACTGCAGCGGCCAGCAAAAGAGGCATTGATGGATGAACGTAAGTCCATCAATGGCTAGTTGTGGCCAAGGCTTGTATAGTACTTTTCACAAATAATGCGCGGAAATTAAAACTAAGTAGCACCTAGAACTCATTTTGTCAAATACAATTACTTTTCGAAATCAATGACGAACAACGACCAACAATAATTTTATTATTCCCGTGTTAAGCGTTATTTTTTTTTCTATACACAGCTTTCTATAATGCATTCCAGTTTTAAATTTAAATAAAACCTTTGGTCAGTTACCTCCTTGGTTGTCATGTTTCGGAGTAAAATATCGTTCCATTTTTAAATTACACGACAGATATGAGTTTACTATGTAATTTATTTGGCCGGTAAACACGACAGATATGGATTTTCATACACTTTTGCCGGCCGCTGCTCGCATGTATATGGCCAGTATAGCAATTCCGATTTATCTTGGAGATGGTTGTCAAAATAATGCTCAAATTACCAAGCATGAATGAGAAAAAATATTAATGACATAATGATTTCAGTCCATAAAACAAGATGGCGCTATAGCAAAAATGAGCTGTGCTGAAATGAGGTATGTAAACAGTCATTCTGCAGTGCTATTCACTAAGGATACCTCAAGGATGCCTCTAACTAGAAGAATCATTTTTATAACATAATAAATTAATATATATGTAGGTAATTATTTTTCCAATGTAACTTACAAAAGTTATAGGTAGATTTGCCATTTTGTTCCTAGACTTGTTATTATTGCGCGCTGCGTCTCGTCACGCGTCTGCTGCAATTTCCACGCATCATGTAACCGCGACAATGCAATCTATGACTCAGGCAATAAGATTTCATTTTCATTACTATGCAAACGGCGAATGCCCCCTTTTCATTCTGTTTACGTAATCACACGTGACTTCATGTTTGCAAACTACGATACGACGTAAATACGCGCAAGTGTGTCAGCGATATTTGAACTCTAAAATTGGTAGCAATGAGTTCAATTTTAAATGGGACTTATTTATGTATGACACATTTAAATTTTCCCCGTTTGACACTTTCAAACATTGGGATGTATTTGTTTTTTAATCGGGCAGAGATCCTCAAATAAATTAAATTTTAATTCACAATGATTAAATTGATTTATTTATTGATACTTACGAATCCATACCAGATATTATAGTATTATAAATGCGAAAGTAACTCTGTCTGTCCGTCTGTCTGTCTGTTTGTTTGTTACCTTTTCACGCATAAACCGCTGAACCGATTTAGATGAAATTTGGTATGGAGATAGTTGTAGAACCTAGGAAGGACATAGGGGATAGTTTTCGTCCCGGTAGTGAGTTCCCTTGGGATGATAAAACACTATTTACGCGGGCGACGCCAGCTTTACAGCTAGTACCTAATAATGACGAAAATCAATTTTCTCTTTTCGGAAAAAAATAATATAGATGAAGTGGACTGTATTTGGTTGTTCGTTGGAAGAATGAAAATACTGTCGTGATTCGTATCTTCAATTTTATTCCTTATTGTTATTACAACTGTATGTTATTACAATTGTAGAGCTGAAGACTGACTGTGTCCGACTGTGTCTCAGCCTCCAAACGGTCCGTTATTTATACAAGAACCGCTAGGCGCGAACAATGGCGCCCCTCTCTCTCAATGGCGCTCGGGTATGGCGTCATAGAAATGCCGTAATCATCAATATTATCTTACTTAAATCTACACAAATTATACATTTCCTTAATCTACATACTTAATTCTACCTAGGAAACATATAAACTGTAAAAAGGTTAACACAGAAATCTTATCTAACCTAGATTCCTCCCTACTTATGAGCTATCAAAACATGCATAATCTTACCTAATTGTCTACCTTTCCTCTAGTTCTCGTATATTACAGTAGTTCTCATATGTTTTGTACTCATACTTTAAAACTCACATGGAACCTACATCAATTATATTTTAACATTCACGTGTTATTTTTAGTACCACGAAAAGAGAAATTTACACTAACTAACGGGATATCATATTTTCTCACGCAGACCCCGGTAATGTGTTTTGGGATAACAACAATAGTCCATTTAATGTTTTATTAAGGCGGCGTACGGGTCTGCAGACAATAAGCATTTATAGTTATTTATTTTTCAAAGCGGTAAACCTTTGACAAACAAGGCGTTCACCGTTACGGAGCCATTAAACATGGATTGTTTCTTTATTTTTACAAAATGCCGACAACGGTCAGGGTTATTGCTTCATTCAAAGATTCGTTAAAAAGACCCAAACACATGTTCGCCATAAACACCGTTATAGGTCTACGTGGGAAGCCCTTATGCTAAAAAATCACCACGCAACGTACAAAGCCATGCGTCCGTTACAGTTCTCCCCCCGGCGCAGCTCGCGTAGCCTCCTTTGTTGACACGACGACGAGCTTGCTCACGGGGCGTCGGAAGGTGCCAGTCCTGGTGCGCACCTCGACGACTCTGATGCCGCCATCCGGTCCGTGATGCGTGCGCTCGACGATTTCCATCGGCCATGTGTTCATGTGTTCCGTGGCTCGCCGCGAGGTACCCGTGTGGGCGGATACTCGCGTAGCCACCGTCGCCAACTCGCATGGGTCGCACGTCCTCATACTTCGAGAAGCGGGCCGGGTTCGGTAGCCAGCTGTCTCGCTCCGTTTCTTCCCTCGTGTGAAGGACCTCCTCGTCCTCCTTGTCATCCGTCGACGTCGTGGGCCACTGCTCTTCTGGCAGGAGCAAGAAGTCCGGTCCTTGAAACCATCTATCCGTGGCGCAGATGGGCGTGTCGATGAGCCGAGTGGCGTCGTCCGCTACGTTGCTTGCAGTAGGCAGCCAACGCCACTCTTCTTTCTGGGTCAACTCTGCGATCTCTCCCAGCCGATGCGCAACGAATGGCGTGTAGCGTCGCACGTCGTGATGGATCCAGTGCACCACGGTAGATGAATCGGTCCAGTAGGTCGTCTGGCCGATGATGACTCGGTGCTCCCTTCTTATCGTCTCAGCGAGTCTTGCTCCAATCACTGCGGCTTGTAGCTCCAGGCGCGGTATAGTTTGCGCCCGACGAGGCGCCACCTTAGCTTTGGCGGCCACCAACACGACGTTCAGGCTCCCATCGACGTTTCTTATTCGCCAATAGGCCACAGCTGCGTAGGCTTGCTCGCTGGCGTCGCACAGTATGTGTAAGTCGACGCGTTCATACTTTTGCGTCACGTAACAGCGCGGTAGTCGCAGCTGAGCGAGTTCAGTCAGGCGAGCGAGCCAGGAGGCGAAGAGCTCGTTCTCTTCCTCGGGGATTTGCTCGTCCCACGTCGTCTGAAGGCGCCACAAGCTCTGCAGTATGATCTTCGATCGTATTGCGTAGTGGCTCAGCAACCCAAGCGGGTCGTATATGGACATCACGGCGCTGAGGGCTTCACGCTTAGTCGGGGCGCGCGTTCTCGCTCGTACTTCAGCCGGGACTCGGTTCATAGATGTGTTGAACCCCAGCTCATCGCGCTCCGCGTCCCAATGCAGCCCCAGAATCTTGCTCTCAGGCTGCTCACCCCCCAATTGTGTAGGAGAGGTGGCGTGCAGCTCGGTGGGCACGTCGCGTAGCACCGTCTTGTTGCTGGAGCTCCAACCTCGCAGCGTGAACCCTGCGTGCGCGTGCACTGCTCTCGTTTCCTCTACTGCCTTCCGTGCTTCTTCAGCGTCTTCATAGCTGGCCACCAAATCGTCCATGTAGTGACTTCCTTTGATGGCCTCCAGCGCCCGCGGGTACTCCTGCCCATGTACGTCTGCGTTGTGGTTGCGAACGTAATGGGCCATGTACGGGGAGCTCGCGGCGCCGAATAGCATACTGGTCATCTTGTATTTCCTCGGCGGCTCTTGTCGGTCGTCACCTCTCCACAGGAACTGTTGCGCTGGTTGGTCCTCCGGCCTTATCCTGATTCTCAGGAACATCTCCTGCACGTCTGCTGTAATCGCTACCACCTTCTCTCGGAACCTAAATAGGATTCCTGGCAGCGACAGCAGTAGGTCGGGTCCCTCCAACAGTTCGTCGTTTAGGCAGACGCCGTTGCTCTTCGCTGCTGCGTCGAACACTAGCCTATGTTTGCCGGGCTTGTTCGGGTTCTGCACGGCGAAATGTGGCAGATACCAACAGATGGCATTCGCTCGCTCCGACCCGTCGCATGGCGTCGCGTACCCTTTGTCCAATAGGTTGTTAACCTGCTTGGAGTACTCAGCCGCGAACTGTGGGTTGGCGTCCATCTTCTGCTCGATCTTCTTCAGCCGGCGGAACGCTTGATTGTAGCTAGGCGGCATAGTGACCTCGTCTCGTCGCCATGGCAGCCCAACCTCGTACCCGGTGTCAATCTTCCTGATTGTCCTTCCGACTATGTCGATGGCCCGTTGATCGCTCGCCTTGACTCTCGGCCTTCCTTGTATGCCGAGCGCGTCGATCCTGAAGTGGGCTTCGACTAAGTCGTGGAGTTCCTGGCTGCATGCACCCGTAGTTCGGTTGGGCTCGTATACATGCAGCACGTTCCCTTCTTTGATGATGGTCTTGCGTGGTGCGGTTCCGTGCACCACCCATCCGAGTTGCGTTCTTGATGCTGCCGGTTGGTTAGGGCCGCCTATTCGGAGCTCGCGGGACACGATGCACTCCCAGTGGTCTGTACCCACTAGAAGCCCGGGGCGCGCCAGTTCGTAGCACACCTCTTCTGGGGTCAGGTCCCTCAGGTGCTCGTAATCCAGCAGCGTGTCGGGAATGGACTGTTGGTGAAGCCGGAGATCCTTCATGGTCCTCGCTCTGACCCTGTAGCTTTCGTCACTCTTCAGTCCCTTCACGTTGATATTCACTACTTGGCTGCCCATATCTCGCTGCGACATGTTGACCCCGCTCAGGTGGAGCGGCCGTGATGGCCCTTCTGCCCCGACGCTCGCCGCCAGTGCTTCGTCCACTAGGGTGATCGTGGCCCCTTCGTCTAGGAGTGCGTAGGTCTTGACCTCCCCCCGTGGTCCGGACACGATGACAGGGCACATCTTGAGCAAGACTGCCCGTGGCCCGGTAGCGGGTTGGGTAGCCACAGACAGGACCGCTTCCTCCTTCCGTGGTTCAGCCTTCCCCATGTCTTCCGTCTGCGCTTCGCGTACCGCTTGATGGAGCGTCGCGTGATGCGGGCGGCGACATTGATCCACGCCGCACAGCTGCGCCTTGCAACTTATGCGCCTGTGTTGCTTCTGGGCGCATTTGAAGCAAATCTTATTAGATTTAAGAAAGCTCCATCGCTGCTCTACCGTTAGCGCCTTGTACTGCGGACACCGCGTCAACAGGTGGGCTTGCTCGCACTTAGGGCACTTGTCCTTTTCTTCTTCCCTTCCCTCGGTCGTAGTGAACACGCTCGCCTTCTTCTTGAGTGTCACGATGGGTCGAGTTTCCTTTCTCGGTGCGGCGGCGCTTGTAGACGGAGCGTACGTATATCGTAACGCTCGGTCCGCCTCTCGCATTAGAAACCGTGACATCACGACGATTTCCGGATCCGCTGTCCCTTCTTGATCGTAGGCGTAGTCACACCAGCGGGATCGGAGATGCGGGCTGAGTTTGTCCAGTACTTCCCGGGTCATAAAAGGGTTGAACAAGTAACCTCTTCGATCGATTGTTTGCAGTACGCAAATTATGTTCTGTAGCTTGACAGCGAAACTGTTGAGTTCTGTGGCCGATGTACCAGGTTTTGGAAGCTTCTTGAGGTCATCCAGTGCCCGGTCGATGATGACTTCCGGTCGACCGAAGCACTGCTCAAGAGTCTTCATAATGACGCCTGGATCAGTGGCCGTATGTAGAAGGGCGGCCACGGCGTCTCTTGCTTCTCCTTTGAGGCAGCTTCTCAGCCTTTGTACGTTCTCGGCTGCTGTAACCTGGTACATATCTGTCGAATCTCGTACAGCCGCCTTGAATGGCAGCCACTCGTTGGCCGCTCCGGAGAATGTAGGTAGCTCCGTGTGCCTAGGCCTAGGTCGGGCCATTTTTTCTAGTGTTGCTGCCAAGTGCTCAATGCTGTCCTTTGCTCTTGTGGGGGTCGGCGATCTCGTTCTAGACACGAAGCGTATCTGTTTGGATTCTCTTGGTCCCTCCTCCCCCCGTGAGTTGAGGGGGTTCGTCCTCAGCCATTCATCCACCATTTGATGAGGCTCTTCGCGTGGACGAGAGGGCTCTTGTTCCTCTTGTACGCTTTCTTCATCATTGATCGCTGACACCTCCACTGCTAGTCTCTTCTTGACTAGCTCTTCTTCCAGTGCCAGTTGCTGGGTCCGGATGGCTGCTAGCTTCTCTGCAGCCTCCAGTTCCGCTATCCGTAGCCTTGTTGTGACGCTTGTCGTCGACCGTTGCGACCTCATTGTCCTGGTCGGTGACGTCATTCGCTGTCGGATCGCGGTGTTTGTCGTCTGTGCACTGGAAGGCCCCGCTGCGCTGTTGTGTGCCATTCTCGGAAATGGTGATGCTGGTGGGTCCGGTGAGAGTCTTCTTCTTCGCTCCCGTTCGATCAGCTCCGCTTCCTGGCGGCGCGCCTCCTCTTCTTGGACGCGTCGCGCTTCCTGTTCTTGGATGCGTAGCTGTTCTTCTATCTCGGTTGCGTCTCCCTGGCTCCTTGTGAACACCATCTTGAGTATAGCCGCACGTTCAGTTTGGCAAGGCGGGTTAGTACCTCTTCGGTTCGGTACTTCAGGTGAAACCGGTCGGCTCGGTTCGGTAAGCCGGTCGGGTTCAGTTGTGTTGAAGCCGGTCAGGTTCAAGACCGGTTAGGTTCGAAACCGGTCCTGTTCCGTACAGCTTTGTTCTTACCGCAGATCTTCTTACTTCGTCTGCGGCTCGGTGACAGCCGGGTTCCTTTCTTCGCTCTTGCCGCAGATCTTCGTACTTCGTCTGCAGCTCAGTGGTTCTGGTTGCAGCGTCTTCTTCGTTCTTGTATCCGCTGCTTGATGGACCAGACTGTAGTGGGCCTGGTTGCCGCTGGTTCTTGGTTCTTTATCCGGGCTCGTAGGACCAGACTGAAGTGGACTGTATTTGGTTGTTCGTTGGAAGAATGAAAATACTGTCGTGATTCGTATCTTCAATTTTATTCCTTATTGTTATTACAACTGTATGTTATTACAATTGTAGAGCTGAAGACTGACTGTGTCCGACTGTGTCTCAGCCTCCAAACGGTCCGTTATTTATACAAGAACCGCTAGGCGCGAACAATGGCGCCCCTCTCTCTCAATGGCGCTCGGGTATGGCGTCATAGAAATGCCGTAATCATCAATATTATCTTACTTAAATCTACACAAATTATACATTTCCTTAATCTACATACTTAATTCTACCTAGGAAACATATAAACTGTAAAAAGGTTAACACAGAAATCTTATCTAACCTAGATTCCTCCCTACTTATGAGCTATCAAAACATGCATAATCTTACCTAATTGTCTACCTTTCCTCTAGTTCTCGTATATTACAGTAGTTCTCATATGTTTTGTACTCATACTTTAAAACTCACATGGAACCTACATCAATTATATTTTAACATTCACGTGTTATTTTTAGTACCACGAAAAGAGAAATTTACACTAACTAACGGGATATCATATTTTCTCACGCAGACCCCGGTAATGTGTTTTGGGATAACAACAATAGTCCATTTAATGTTTTATTAAGGCGGCGTACGGGTCTGCAGACAATAAGCATTTATAGTTATTTATTTTTCAAAGCGGTAAACCTTTGACAAACAAGGCGTTCACCGTTACGGAGCCATTAAACATGGATTGTTTCTTTATTTTTACAAAATGCCGACAACGGTCAGGGTTATTGCTTCATTCAAAGATTCGTTAAAAAGACCCAAACACATGTTCGCCATAAACACCGTTATAGGTCTACGTGGGAAGCCCTTATGCTAAAAAATCACCACGCAACGTACAAAGCCATGCGTCCGTTACAATAGAAATCCACCCTGTGTAATTACTGAAACACCCGCACCACGGCATAAAAAAGTCCACTGTGGATACAACCCGAATATAAATTAAAAGATTTGACTCATCTTTTACTGTATGACAGCCAATATGAAATTGGCACTACACTTTCTCCGTAAATAACTTTGCCACACCCCTTTGATTGAATCACGAGATATTATACGTAATATACCTAAAACATTTGCAGTATAATAATACTATTTCAAGTAGAGTACCTAAATGTATAAAATATCATCAGTTAATAAAAATAAATTCTAGCATCCGATTCCGATTAATCGCTGGAACGATTCGACATTCTCCAATCGCAGACCGCCGTCCGACACACGTGAACGCGAGTGGTCGCACGTGACCGATGACGTGATCGCGCTGCAATTGCAACGATAATAATGATTGAAAATGGAGCATTGAACTACTGATCTGATACGTTTTGTAACTCACTTACGGCAACCTCGGTTCTAATCGATTTGTTTCTGTTATAGAATAATATTTTTGCGATAGAAATAGGGCGTGTGATTTCATGGTCCTGGTGTCCTAGGTTTCTTAGGTACTGCTGCAATATTTTTTTTAAATTAAAATTGTAAACCAACCTATTTTAAAATCTTTTTATTAACTTGCAATCTATGTATGTAAGTGGGTTCGGGTCAAAACTTGCAACTTAATTTTAAAGCAGTTATCCTCCACCGATTAAGATGAAATTTTGCATACACGTTTGGTTTGGATGACAATGCATGGTAAGCTAAAAATCATGTTTTAAAAAAGATTTTTTATTGGTATTTTATAAGTCAAGATGCAGATTTAAATATTTTTATTGATATTTTTTTTTTAAATTAACAAAAATTGCATTATAATTAATATAAATAGGAGTTACATAAAACATAGTACATAAACTCAATTTATTTACGATTATAGAACCGAGATTTGAATCAGAAATATAATTTACGTGAACTGCCTTATATAACCAACAGTATTATCGTAAGAAGATTTTAATTTCTAATGACGATAAAAATAGCAAATAATAAGATAAAAACACAATTAAATATACTATGACCAGCTATTATGACAGTTGTGGACAATCCCATTCCCTACGATGACACGTTCAAAGGAACGTCACTCATCCATTCGAAATCAAGTCGTATTGTGTCTTCTCGTCTCGAGTTCTCGACACACTACGTTATACGTAAGTATGTATGTGAGCGCGTCGGCGTCGGCGAAACACGTGCCTCCGCCACAGTGACCATGATGCTTATGTAAACGGGACAGTCTGTTTTTACTTTGAATGAGAATCACACACATATTGTGTCCGATTTCATATAAATATTTAGCAAATTGTATGGTCTCCCTCGGTATATTATTTACGTATGTATTGTATGTATGTAGAGCGGCGAAACACTGCCTTTTTTTTGGCTCGAGTATTGCTCATGCATACTGCGCTACCACGGGGAGATAGCGCAGTTATGTGGGACTCCAACCAACTAAAACTCCACGGTGTCCTCCTGTGCCGCTTATGGCGGGTACACGGGCACACGTTAGCACTCACCGCGAACCCGCCGCGGCTGTCCGTCATTGGACCCTCTTCTGGGAAGTAACCCCCGTCAGCGGCGCACCAGAACACGCCGTGACCACCCTAGGGACCAAACCAGCACATGGGCGCCAGACGACCCCGTGTATGGCACTCTTGATCCCCTTGTGACGGGTCAAGGTCTATGGCCCCGCCACCTACCATTTTTGGGCCGCTGGGGATAGGGAGAGCGGCCAACGCTGTACCGACACTCCTCCTCCCCTGCGGCTCCACCGCGTCCGCCATCACACGGTGGCGACCCCGTCCAGGCCGCGAAAGGTTGGGAGAGCGGTGCACCGCGATACCGGCACTCCTCTCTCGCCGCGGCCTCCAACCCTCAGACGCGATATTGTTTGGGTATGGGAGGCCCCATACGACATCTTAGCCCGCCTCAGTTGTGATGTCGCCCTGGCGGCACCGCAACCTACATGTTGGCCGTTACGTCGTCGGCTCATCGGCAAAAGCCCTGACGAGCAGCCCCTCCTCGGGTTTCTATTTACTTTGAATTAGAATCACGCTCATATTGTGTCCGATTTCATATAAATATTTAGCAAAATGTATGGCCTCTCTCGGTATATTATTCACGTATGTATTGTATGTATGTAGAGCAGCGACACACGTGCCTCAAACTCGGTTTGTATGACATCTCATGTTTACGGAAAATGTTAAAGAATGAATTTTTGACAGTTTTTGCAACGTTATTATTACACATGCCAGCCATGCTAGCCATAAGCCAGGTGCTACTAAAGAAAATCTAAGAGCTACAAAAAATATATTTCTTCTTTTTTATAATTGCTACTCGATCAAATTATAAAAAAGAAAAAACAAAAAAAGCTTCGACGTTTGTTAACTTTTTAGTAAACTTTCTAATGGGAAACTTATATATTTCTAGTAATTAGTGGATAAAACGTGGATCATCATTCGCAAGTATAGTGTGGGTGGAGCCAAGACACGTGCTTTGGATTCAGTGACCGACCATGACGGCTCGCGCGGTCGGACCAGCTACTAGTTAGAGGTATGCGTCCAAGTTATGCGGTGCCAGTGGTTTTGTCGATTTGACGTAAAAGCGTTTTATCAGATTTTCTTTGAAACGTTTTTTCTGCACCAAATTTTGACTTATGAATGATGTTTACATATTAATGGACTATCAAATTAATTTACGAAATCGTACAATCAAGCTCAATTTAATTAAGACCTTGCAAAAAATTTGCAAGCTTTTAAAATATGCACTAGTATTTTTAACATTGAACAATTGTTCATAGTAAATATTCTTAATTACTTATTAATTAATCAACTTGTTTAAGCAAGTGTGATCATTTTCGTACCTCTGTTCGGCAGCTATCGCGCAAGATAGCATAAAAATGAAGAAAAACGTGATGTGAATGTTCACACACGTGAGTTTCTTGGCAATCATCATTTTATATCAGTGAAGACACATTTTTATGTAGCATTTTTCAGTTCGTTGAGACTCGATTATACGAAGTTTGTTTTTTGTTTCTCTTTAAGTATTCTCGATTTTTACTGCATCGTCAAAAAATACATGATGAAGTATGTATGAAGTTCCATTACAATACTTATAAGTGTTTACTTTGAATCTTAGCAGCAGCAAATTGATTGTTACGACTATTTATTTTTCCCATGATAAACGACACAATACTCGGTTCAAGACTATCCCGCAGAGTTCCTCTCGCATGTCCATCCTACCAATACAAAGCACATTTTAGCACATCACTATCGTGTTTTGTGCGTAGTTGACGGACGTGTTATCAGCGTTTCAACTTCAACCGCTTTAACGATCTCGGACTGTCCCTTATTTCTTGCACTTATATCGAACCTACAAGCACATGTAGTGTATCGCCGTGTCTTACACTGTGTTAGTGAGAGTGGTCATGTGCTCACCTGTCGCGTTTACTAAATAATTTGTGATGAATATTTTGTTGACGCCGTTTTCGAGGCCCGACGTACGAGTGCCCGACCATCTGCCAGGATTACTGGCGTAAGTGTTTTTATTTTATTTAAGAGTGACAAGTAAACAGTGGCAAAGGTATTCGTGTTTTTACTGCTTCACGTGAAACAGGAATGAGGTGGTATATATCGATTAATTGATTCAAGTTGACATTGAATTTGGACTTGTTGTACTAGCTATATGTGTATTTTAGAGTTTTATCTTTCGAACATGCTTTTAGTATTATCGACACTATTGTAATAGCTTTATAACAGTGAATAAAGAGTTTTTTTATAGAGTTATTCAATGGATATCTGTCTCTGTCACTTTGTTTGTCCTGCAGGCTGAAATTGTGAACAGCTATGCATTGGCTGATGCTAGGGTTATGTTATCTATCATTATCGTGCTGATGCTGTCACGTTCATTGTACTTACCTAGTTTGAGCACTAGCTTTGTTATTTATGCTACAGGCAAACCTTTAGTTTAAATTATGTTCTATGATATATATCGGCTCATACGTATGTATGTACATACTAACAAATAATATTTAGTATACAACATCTGAACATAATATACAGACGGTTGAAGGTCGCGGTTTTAAATGTTTGAATAAAATATTAGCCCTCACGTGGCTTTTATACATTATGTAGAGATAACTACATATAATATAATATCTAGTATCTAGACTAGATTAGTGCATGTGATTTTAAAGTGTAGAACAGGTGTAGACAGGTACGGTAAACTAAGCGCATTGAAAACATCATTAAAACGCAAAAGATAAGCCGCATTAGAAGATTTTCTTATACTTAAATATTACAAACTTGGCTATGGTAGTATGGCCACCGTATGTAAATGGAATATGGCTCTTGCTACTTCCATTTCATCTACTTACAGGATGTTTAGAAACGGACGACCTGGAAGCTTACTGAAATAACAATTAGAATGTATTGCGGTAAAGAAATAGTGCCTGGATCGTAGTCAGCAGCAAGCAATTTGTTCCTCGAAAATGGGATGATGACTAGGGTCGCCAGAAACACTCGAACGATGATCATTCCTCATAAAACATTACACATTTAAGGCGTATTATATACCCCAATGTTAACGCATTACTGGTCAGTGGCCGTGCGCCCGCTCGGAGCCAGAATATCAATATTGAACGTCCTTTTGGACAGTTTTATTCACAAAATATTCTTTAATTTACATAATTATACTATTTCAGTTTTCAAGAAATTCTAGCCATCAATATTTCTGTGTAAAAATATTTTTAAACATCGATGTCGTTTTGGAGGAGTATCCAAAAATTGCGAAAAAACATCGTGTTGTCAATATTTTTTAAGTGAAGCTATTATATATATATACGTGTCACAAATAATGCACAAGAATCAATAATATAT
The DNA here is from genome assembly GCA_948252205.1 of Orthosia incerta. Taxonomy (NCBI): domain Eukaryota; kingdom Metazoa; phylum Arthropoda; class Insecta; order Lepidoptera; family Noctuidae; genus Orthosia; species Orthosia incerta. The sequence goes on from OX411746.1 coordinate 27,757,904, forward strand.
TTTTTTTCAATCCTTTTAACCTAACCGTTACTAAAGGTTTTCGGCATTTTTTTTAATATGTGGCGTCTCGCAGGTCAATCCAAGTGGTTGGTTTCTGCTTACCCGGGCGATCCTGTGGAGACTAAACTATAGCCAGACACACCCCTATGGGGTCGAACATCGGCTCAGGGCGCCGCTGGGGGTATAACTAGGACTGGATCGTTATAAAGTGATTCTACCATCCGTTCGGCATTCGGCAAAAGTCATGAAGAACGGACAAGAAACGGCACTAAAACGGTGTAAGGCCCTTAAGTACTTCCGTCGTGAGCCGGTGCCGTTCTGGAGTATTGTGGAAGCAAGATGGCAATAGAATCAATAATCCTTTAAGCATATTTCTTAGAATATCAGTCTAACTTTTAGAACGACGTAGATCATATAATCAAAGAGATGATGTGATTGAGTGTGAGATGTTCTTATCATACAAAGGAATATTACTCTTAAAATAAAATAAAAATATTCCTCCACAGTTTATACTTATATTAACACAATCTCATCTATATATCAACAAGATAAATATAATTTATATACAAAAAAAATTATAGTAGTATGCCAGCTGAGAAATAATATTGTGCAATAAGTTGAAACTAAAAACATACGAAGCTTACCATTAGAAAAATCGAGTAACATAGTTTTGCAACTCATAGTTTAAATATGATCTTTCGACATAGGTAGTCTATGTAATATGAATACATCATTTATCCAACAGGAAAATTTAAAAACATGTGAAATAACTAACTGATTTGAAATGATTTTTACGATAAAAAACTATTACTATTTAGTGTACCAACGTAGCTATAAAATTAAAGTGCAGCAGCTCAAAGCCATTCTAAACTTGAAAAATATTTCCAAAAACTGTCCTATTTTTGTCGAAATTTTGGAAACACTAGTGTCAACCAAAATTGCAATATTTTTATATTTAAAAAGGGCCTACTTTTTAAATAGGAATAAAAAATTGGGAATAAATAAATGACAGTCAACCAAATATGAAAAACAGAACATTCTCAATTTCTATCTTGTTTTTTACAAGAAGAGCGCTCGTATGAGCTGCGAATTCTAAAAATATCTCCGGCACGTGCAGAACGCCTCACGTCACGTTATAATTTTCACGTGCTTGAGGCTTATCTGTCAGAGCATCGTGTGACCACACCTAGCGTTGTTTACTTTTATGTTGTAAAAATAAATTAGAGGGTCTGTGGAGTTGCAGAATATTGCTTTTCTCAAACAAGTTTAGAAATTTGAGCATTATTTTGACAACCTTCTTTGAGATAAACTGAAATTGCTGTACTGGCCAAATACATGCGAGCAGCGGCCGGCAAAATTTGTATGAAAATCCATATCTGTCGTGTTTAGCGGCCAAATAAATTACATTCTAGAGTGCGCGCAAGATAAGTCTGCGCGCGACGGGTGGCGTGCTTAATGTTGCCAGCATTACTGATCTTTTTTCCTTCATTTAATCGATAGTCATTTTTCATTACTCGAAACTTAAAGTAATTTAAGTTTAGCATAATTAATTACTAGATTTTTCTACTTGCATAGAATATGATGAAAAAAGCTTCATGAAATTTTTGTAAATCCTTTATTGAATGCTTAGTTATTTTGTTTACTTTTAAGGTGTTTTTGTTTTGAATGCCAATAAACACAATTTTCTTTCTTTCTTTTTCTTTCAACTATTAAATTTGGTCTAACAATAGTACTGCAGTGGCTAATACCGTCCATTTCAATTTCAATTCTTTTTTAATATCTTCTTCAACAATTTTTGATGAAATTGCTGCCACATAACCCTTTTGAGTTATTTGGGTGACGGTGCGTTCAGAAACGCCTAAAACAAAATAATAATGATGCATTACATGATGCCGGTCCTGTCCCGCTGGTATATTTATGCACCACCCAAAAACCAATAATGTCAGGCACCAGTAGTACGAAAATATAGGGAAATTTTGTATCCCTAAAAGTTACATGTCAAATAAGCAACGCGGGCTATATCTTAGTAAAACGGTACCGTAGGCCCGTTATTGTTTTGTTCACTTCAAGAAAACATTCCTGCCAGCACTTTAAATTACTGTTCACATAATGATGGCGATTATTTACTTCGAAAACGAATAAAAACACGGCATGCAACACACTCTCTTGACACCTGACAAAAATGACAAACGATTAGTTCCGATTTTGGCCGCGCGCAGACTTATCTTGCGCGCACTCTAAACTCATATCTGTCGTGTAATTTAAAAATGGAACGATGTTTTACTCCGAAACATAGCAACCAAGGAGGTAACTTATCAAAGGTTTTATTTAAATTTCGAACTGGCTTGCATATAGAAAGCTGTTTATAGAAAAAAAATGAACACTTTAACGCGAGAAAAATTATTGTTGTTCGTCATTGATTTTGAAAAGTAATTGTATTTGACAAAATGAGTTCTAGGTACTGTATTTGACAAAATTAGTTCTAAGTACTACTTAGTTTTACTTTCCGCACATTATTTGAGAAAATTATTATACAAGCCTTGGCCACAACTAGGCATTGATGGACGTATGTCATGTGTGCCTCGGCTTCGCCTCGACCCGCATTTACACGTTCGTCTATCAATTCCTCTTTTGCTGGCCGCTGCAGTAATGTACTATTTTTTTGGCTTGTAATGTGGCTTAGTTATTATAATACTAGCAAGATTTGGAGCAGTGAGGTCCCTGGATTATGCTAAACCAATTTGGCATGCATAGTACTCAGCTTGCCTAAAGTTTGACACTTGAATTTTATTTACCTTAACAGTGAAAGTAAAGTAAACGTTTGTAAAGTAAAGATGTTACAGTTAAAATATGGGTGATCCTTGTACAATCTACCATAAATAAGGCATGCAATTTTTTTTATGATATGCAATGATATTATAGTTACATTATTTTTTTAAAGTCATTATTTTAAAAATACAATATTAATTTAAATGTCTAAGTACAATATATATGAAGGGAATTAATAAATTGAAACAATGTCAAATTATATATTATCAAGTTACTGAGTACAAAATAAAATGTCAGTGTCATTTAGAATTCATTTACATAATAGTGGTGCGAAAATAATTTGGGGATACTTTCAACTTACATGAAGATGTAGACGAGAATTTATTTTTGGGATCTGTCAATTGTTCGAGCATTTTTATTTCTTGTGGCAGCTGTTATTAGATAAACCACCGGTTTTATATTCTCGCCCCTTTGACAATGACTCAGTTTCCGGTTTTCAATGGCAGCTAAGGGCGAAAAGTTCATCAGCTGCATTGTTATATACCTACCTAGTGTACATAGTTCCTGAAACAAAAGTTATTTCCATCTATATTAAATATTATAAAGAGGTAAAGTTAGTGAGGTTGTTTATATTTATTTAAATAAAAAATGAGATTCATATGAAAATTGCAATAATGTAACCCAAAGTAGAAAAATTTTGCCTATAAAATTCATTCTTTGGCGTGCGCTGAGAAAACTATTGATGATACATAAAAATTATGTACTACATGATTAAAGTACTCATTATTACCTACAAAAAAGGCTGCGAGAAAATATATCTAACTATCATAGTTAAGTCACAATAGCAGGTTTTGTGGTCTAATTTTTTATTAGATCGCCGCCCGCGCCGCCGGTAGAAACAAAAGTTGTTTGCATTCGTATTGTAGTATTAATTCTTATTCAAATAAATTGTTTAACAAATTGGTAGGTAGGTGTTCGGGTAGGTGGGTAGGGTAGGTAGGGTAGGTAGGTGGTAGGGAGGTAGGTAGCCATTTGACGAGAGCGAAGCCGCTGGGGTCAGCTAGTATTATATAATTTCAAAGTAGCATAGCAAGCTGCAACATTTATTCACATTCTCTCTCTCGAGACCGCCCTAATAGATACATTGCAGGTTCCGGCAAACTTTTCTCGATACTTCCGCTGCTGATTCTATTCGCGATCTCGATTACGTTGTCCGCATGTGTTTGAGATTCAATTAATATGGATTATTCTCAAGGTCGTTCTGGATACAGTAGGTATAAATCATGATAATGGGGTGGATCAAATATGCATTGCCGGTGAATTTCCCAGCGCGTTGGGAAAAACAACATAAAAAAGAAATCCACGGCAATCCACATCGCATCTTTCATCTCGCATGTGATTGGTCTATTAATGGCGGTCAAACCCTTTGCCTTGCCAAATTCACTTGCGCAATCAGGGTGTTTTCTGAATGAGCCCAGAAATAGCGCTATAAACATCAAAATACACGTGCTGCCACTACCAAATAAACTTTACATCGTGTGTCCCCTTTCTTCCGTAATAAAGTTCCCCCGTCTCGAGAAAGAAGCCTACTTGCCACAGGCTCGGAAAATAAACAATCAAGTTGACCGGTTACAACCGCGAGATCGCTAGCGCGACGCGACTCTACGGCCTTGAGTCGCTGCATTTTGTAGGTCGTACACGTGACGACGACTGTACCATGTTCAACAAATTTAATGTTCAAGCATTTATTCAGCCAATTAACCAATTTTAGCAAGCACTTTTGTGATCTCGTTTCCAAGTTTGTTTGGAGTCTCTTGTGATATTGTTACTAATAAGTCACAATTATTTTTTCTGATTTTTGTCTACTTCGTAAGATTAAAAGCAGACAATAATGCCAGACGACATTGCGATCCCAGACAGTCCATGATTTCAAGGTTTTTCGCATATCAGCACATGTATCTATTGAAAGATGGACTTGGGAACCCCATAACCAGACTGACAAAAAAGTTATCTACTATCCTTCTGCGGATACTTAGACTAAGAAGTACCAATGTAATTCATTGGAATCTGCCTCTCTGCTTAGCGTTTATTTATTTATTTAGACTTTATGCACAAAAAGGTACAAAGGCGGACTTAATGCCTTAGACAATCTCTACTAGTCAACCAATGGTGGTGAAGAGATAACAAGGCAGGTGCATTGTTTAAACAATTTAAAAAGAAAAATAGTTGTTATTAACATACTAAAATAGGTAAAATACACGCATATATATATTGAATATAATATATACTTACATTTATAAAGTAACAGAAAATAAGAAAGTGAGATGACTCTCCTAAGTTGTGTTGAAAATAAATCCGCAATTTCCGCTTAGCGTTTGTAGACTACGAGAAAGCCTTCGATTCAATCGAGACTTGCGTTGTTCTGCAGTCTCTCCAACGGCTCCAGATTGATTACCTTATATCGAGGTGCAGAAGTGTATGTACGAAAACGCCACCATGCCAGTCCGACTTCAGGACCAGACCTCGGAACATGACCTTCTACAGCGGGATGTGAGACAGGGAGACGTCATCTCGCCGAAACTGTTCACTGCTGAACTCGAATTCTTCCAAGGTTCTGGACTGGTGATGGCTAGGCATCGACGTAAACGGCGAGTACATCACTCGCCTTCAATTTACCGACACGATAAAATGGTCATGGCTGAGACCATGGAGGACCTCAGTGTAACGTTCGATGACCTCAGTAGAGCTTCCAAAAGAGTGGGTCTTAACATTAACATGGACAAAAAATAGCATGTTATATGCCCATGTAATACCCACTCCAATCAAGCTCGGATACTCCACACTCGAAGTTGTGGACGATTACGTCTAAAAGTCTATGACCAGTGTGTGCTGCCAGTGATGACTTATAGAACTGAGACGTGGTCGCTCACAATGGGCCTCATCAGGAGACTTAAAGTCACCCAAAGAGCAATGGAGATGGCTATATGATGGATGGGGATATGGCTCAGAGTTTCCTTGCGCTGTGATCGCATCAGAATTAAGGATTTTTCCAGGAGAACCATATTTACCGACATACCCCGAAGAATTGAGAAACTTAAGTGGAAGTGGGCAGCGACCTGACGATGCAGAACGGATGGTCGATGGGGCCGAAAAGTTCTGGAGTGGCGACCACGCACTGGAAGACGCTGCGTTGGAAGGCCTCCCACTAGTTTGACCGTTGACCGTTACAGTTGTGAGTATCCGCTGGACGCACAGAACCAGTTCGATGTGGCGACACTTGGGTGAGGCCTCTTTTGTTAGTCGACGTCGTTTATTAATTGTTTTTAATATTTTAACAACCATTTCGAAGAGTATCTATAGATTCCATAGCATAGTGGTTCATTTACTGTTTATGCCATGCCCAGGACAATAGTGTCGTTCGTGGGTTTGTTCCAGGTATCTTCAGATATTTTGTTGTCCGAAAAATGGCAGTCGTGGAAGTCTTAGGTACTTCGTAAAACAAAAGTTAACCTACTTTAAATCGGTCTGCATCAGAATGATGTGGACATAAAAAAAAATCTTTTATTTACCTTACACAGTTACATAATATGTTAGATGATTGTATTACATGTCGGGTTACGATCGATATCTACGACGTAGCTTGTTATAGGTACCTACTAGGTAGGTACAGGAGTTAAAAGTTATCAACTTACTTCTTCTAACGAAATAATTGTTCGGATCAAGTATCAATTGTTTCCAATAGTTCTCAATAACCTTGCGACCACGTTTTGTGATCACATGTCTCCAAAGACAACCTTGATCTTATATAATCTGTTAAGGCGTATATATGCCCCATGTTAACGCAGTACCTACTGGCCATGCGCCCGCTCGGAGCCTGAATATCAATATTGAACTTCCTTTTGGACAGTTTTGTTTGCAAAATATTGTTGCAAAATATAGTTTGTTAAAAAAAAAAAAAAAAGTCGAACATAGAACCTCCTCCTTTTTGGTAAGTCGGTTAAAATAAAATGCGACAATCAGACGATTGATTGTTAAAATTCACATCTTCTTCGTGTTAATGACTCTTTTTAGGGTTCATCTGTGAAAATTTCAACTGCCTAGCTATCACGGTTCATGAGATACAGCCTGGTGACAGACGGACAGACAGACAGACGGACCGCGGAGTCTTAGTGATATGGTCCCGTTTTTACCCTTTGGGTACGGAACCCTAAAAATGTGTAAATATTTCATAGTACAAAAAAACCCAAAAGCAAAAAATACAACCATACTAAACTTCCTTTCTTTTGTTTCAGCTATAATTCCAACGACGGATTTGGCCGCGTTGCTGGCGAGCAGCTCAACTTTACTGCTCCGTCAGAGGACGAGGCTGAATACCCGCCAGGCGCCTACTTGAAGAAGGGGAAGGTCTCGAGGGCAAGTCATACTGAATATGCCCGATTTTTTATACTTTTTTGACGTGAACTAACTAGTTATGGGCAGACCCCATTTTGATGTTTGTGTTACAAGAGCTTCAATTCCCATATTAATGCGCGCTATGTTTTTTTGGTGGATGATTCCTTAAAGTAAAAAGCTGTTAATTTATTTGATATTCATAATCATAAAGAAATGTTTTTCATAAAGTAATATTTACCCGAATTACTCGAGTGGTTATTATGCGGAGGGATCATCCACAAACTACTTGCATCTTTTGATAATATTATTTTGATAGGTACCTAATAATAAAAAAATAAGTATAAAGTTGATGTGATTGCTAAAATATGATTTACGCTAGAGAAAAAAAGTCCCAGCAAGTAAATTAATTTACTTATTAAAGTTGATCAAAATTCAAAACTGCCAAAATCTATCACATCATCTTACGAGACTCAGTACCAATAATCTTACAATCAATTATTCCTACAGCAAGACCCGATGTCGCACAGAATAATAGAGAAGCGTCGTCGAGACCGAATGAATAACTGTCTAGCAGACCTCTCGCGGCTCATACCGCCCGAGTACCTGAAGAAAGGACGTGGCAGAGTAGAGAAGACAGAGATCATCGAGATGGCCATACGCCACCTCAAGTACCTTCAGGAACGCGCGAACGGTTCGTACAGATAGCGCGCTTATTTGGTAAAATAGTTATAATTGGAAAACAACGGAAGAAGGTACTTTTGGATTAAGCTCCAACCCGTCAGATCTTTGATTCTGTACTGTGAATGAAGAAAAAAGTTGTTTGGTAGCCAACTTTGTTGACTGTTTTTGGCGTTATGCTACTGCTATTTTCTAACATTTGACGTCATAGATAGGAATTATTGGATCTTATTGGTTGGAGTGTTTGAAATTTAATACAAATGGTATGCGGGCTTGTTTTTGCGAAAAACTGTTACTGCAGAAAGTTAATTTAGTTACAAGAAATGTCGCAGATCCAAGCCCAGATTGTTTTTTTTTTATTTTTCAATTATTTCTAATATAGTTTTGTATTTACTAAGGCATATGTTAAATATATGATTATTTATCAGCCTAGAGCCGCAGCGCTGCTTAGTGAATACAAGGCTAATTTATATTTCACAGATAAATAACTAATGAGTATTTAAATCATTTGTTATTTTACCCACACCCAATAGTTTTGTGCAGTACTTATATAAAGTATTAAAAGTAAAATTCTCAAGTTCAGTAGTTCTGGAAAATGCCAGTGTTTTAAATTCAACCTGTTAGGAAACGATTACCCGTTAGGTCTCCGGAAAAACTTCTAATGACATGGTTTTCTTCAGAAGCTTTGAAATGTTTTAAGATTGATGTCAGAATACAAGGAAAATAAAGCCACCTAAGAACAAAATCTGCTTTAAAATATATTCGTATTCCCGCATAATCTCTGAATGTTTAAAGTTATAACATTTGTTTAACAAGAGCAATTTGTAAGCCTGATCTTAAAAAAATATAAAGATATATAAAGAGATTATCTGTTTTGTAACCTATACAACTATCATTTAACCCTTTTGTGGAAACAATATCACATGAGTAGGGCATCAACGGTACAATTATCTATATTTATTTGTAAAATAAAAATAATATAATGTAATATTCAATCTGGTGCCGCAAATAGATTAATAATGAATACATAAATTAATTACAAATATGTAATAATAGATACAATCTATTTAAATCGTCATGGTCGTATTCATAATAAAGCATTAAAGCATGCAGTACCAAACAAATCTATTACATTGTCGTTCTAGAGAGCCAGCAAGAATTTTGAAATACTTATTATTAAAAATGTAAAAAAAAAACTCTGATACAGAATTTACAGTTCTGCGGTGCTCAATGATTGCTTAGATGTCGTTTATTATCGTCATCAAATTCTGATTTGCGTCATAGCTAACAAATAATGGCTAGGTCATTCGTAATTCATCATGTCGTTACTTGATCAATTCTGAATTATTGAAAGCTAATTATGTACAATTATCAAATAGAAATGATACATAAAGCTTCTCTAGTATTTTATAAAATCTCACTGAAAACAGCTTCTCTGTAAATAGATTTCTTGTTGTTTAATTGATGCCCGATGGTTTTTATCTAATTTTCGAATATACATTTATCGTCTGCACCATCGCTCATAAACCATAATTATATTTATTTTACAAAATAACTGTACTAACATAACTTTCAAATAGTGAATTAAAAAAGAATGTATATATTTACTGAAAAAAAAAACAGAAAAAAATAAAAACACCTCCCAAACACATCACATGGTATATGGTCGAGCCTCCAATTTAATTAATTGAGAAAAAAAAAAAGAAAAAAAAATCCTCCCAAACACATCTCATGGCTTATGGTCGAGCCGCCAACGCGCTCAAAACCTATCATCACATTTTTTCAACACCAACATTATTTAAAACAAAACCTATTTGTATCAAAACCTCATTCTAAAACAACCTCACCAAAAAGTTCATCCATAATCAAAGGTTTAAACAACAAAACAAAAAAAAAACGCTCACTACACTGAAGAACGCTAATGTTGTTGGGAGTTCCCGCCGGAAGATGTTCCATCTTCGCGTGGGGTTCTGTTGTAGCTGCTGACCGCGGTCTGGGCGAGGAGCACTTCCGGGCTGGCTACCAGGACGCAGTGGCTGAAGTCATGAGGTTCCTGGTTGAGGTGCACGGCTACGGGCCCGGTGATGGCTTGTGTGTGCAGCTGGCTGCACATATGCACAGGCACTGCGAGGCTGTTGCTAAAGGTAGGTTTATAACTATTGCTAGAGTTGAATTTTGGTGATATTTTGATATTTCGCCAATGGATATGATAGAAAAAAAAGGTTAATTCAAAAAATAAAAATCCTGTCTGCTGAAACGAAACGCGCTTTTTTTTTTTGTAATGGATTTGCTCTTGACTCTAGTCTAGATCATAGGTGACAGAGACAGAGTCGACGATGGAGTGAGCTTACCCAGAAGAAGCCTGTTCACTCTAACTTTGAAGAGATTCGGGTTGAGATTCGGCGCTTAGCGTAATCGCGGGCTGGCTGACCAAAACCCAGATGTATCCGACTGCACAGCATGATTTTCTTCTTGTTTACGTCTTTTTATTTCGCTTCTTAAGCAGTCGGGTTTGAATTAACTTTTTTTATTTACATTTTTTTTTAAATTAATTACATTTAAACATATAAGTGTTATATATTTTTGAAATCATCTTTTAAAACTCTTTATTTTGATACCACACACGATGGATTCAGAAGAAAAACAATATTTGGTGACCCACAATATGGCGCCCAAAGCCAATTTTTTTTATTGTCCAATTTTAATGTAGCCAGTGACACTTGCAGGGTTAAGACGAATTGCTTGACGTAAGAATAATCAAAATCGGCCAACGCGTTTGGTCTCTAGAACGGCACATTGGAACATAAATACATACATACAGAGATTGATAAACACATTACCCACCTTCGGCAGTCGGGTAAAAACAAATCAAACAAACACAAAACAATTTCTTTTTGTGATGTCATGTCATGGTAGTGTGTCGGGTCGTTGAGCTCCCTAAGATAAGGTTGAATGAGGTGTTGAGTACACGCATTTGAGCTGTTGTTGTTAATTAATTTCCTGAAAAGACTGGTATCTAATGTTCTTGGAACAGAATTTGTTACTTTTTTAGGGTTCCGTACCCAAAGGGTAAAAACGGGAGCCTATTACTAATTAAGACTCCACGATCCGTCTGTCTATCTGTCCGTATGTCACCAGGCTGTATCTCATGAACCATGATAGCTAGCCAGTTGAAATTTTCACAGATGACGTATTTCTGTTGCCGCTATAACAAATACTAAAAACCGAATAAAATAAATATTTAAGTGGGGCTCCCATAAAACAAACGTGATATTTGGCCGTTTTAGCGATAATGGTACGGAACCCTTCGTGCGCGAGTCCGACTCGCACTTGGCCAGTTTTTTAATTTCAAGTCCGTTATCGTCCCTACTTCAGAATTGCCCAAATACGTTTGATTTTTACTCATTTTTATCCGAAGGACGCTTAAATAAACCTGTTAACGTTTTCCAGGCGAGCCCCTTCCCCGCGAGAAGCCCCGGTCCCACCCTGGCTCATCCTCCGAGACCGCTAGTTCCTCAAGCAGTTCCCAAGGTTACAACATGAAACCGGGTGTCATCGCGCAGGCGCCACTACCCGCGCCGCCCACCTTCGCGCCGGACACTTATGAGGAGCGACCACAGGAACACCCATACTCCATGGAATGCGATAGAGGTAAATGATGTAGATTTCGTACTTTGAACAGGGAAAAGGGAGGTTTTAGCTGCTGCCAACGTGCTAGACCAGAGTTTTGATGACGATCTTAGATACTAACAGGTAAAAAATGGTTCCTTTATCAGTCGTATATAAAATCCGGTGACTGAAGCAGAGGCATCGTCTTGTAGATTGTCTAGACGCGCCGACGGGGGTAATGATCGACGCAATCAAATTTTTTTATCGCTGTAGTGTTGATAAAGCACAAATATTTATATTTTTAGTTTTATTACTTTAGGTTCGAGAATGTTTGCTGTAAGGCGGACGCTGCGCAGAATGAGACAGGTGCGTTTGCTAAATCGACAGATGCGAATCTCCAATTTACAATCTGATGTGTTTACAGTACGACGACGTCGAGTATCAAGACGAATTGAAAGTAAGAATAGCTAAGACTGAGATCACGGCAGAGCATAATTGCTACTTTATCGCAATTCGTAACACGACAGTTCGATGACCTTTGTCACCGTAAATTTTATCTCAAATCCTAATGTTTCTACAATTTCTCTCTACAGTATCAGCGGTGCAGACCCTAATGGCGGGTGAGGGTGAAGGCCTATCTGAAGCAGAACCCGTGCCCCTGGACGGGCGACGCAAGAGAGGGGAACCCACACTACGAGCAGTGAGGAAGCCCGATCACACCGAAGACTTCCTGCATTCCTACAAGTTCAAGAACTCCATTGAAAGGAGGTTCTCACGATCCCAAGACACGGAGGTAACTAAATACATTTTGATAAATCGAATATTTTGATATTCTGATTTAGTTATCTAGGAAAAATTCAAATCTTATCTAGTCCAGGCCACAGATAATATAATACCGATATCATACAGATGCCTCATCCCATACAAAGAAACCGTGCCGAGACGTAACTAGCTTTTTCGTCTGTACTTCGCGTTCGGTACCGTTCCACGGCTATAGATGGTGTTAGCAGCGACTTGCAAGTAAAAGGGTTTTCTCGGGTCGTGACTGTTTCTTTCTTTAAATACAGTGACGATTTGTTTTATAGTAGATATTTTTGTACGTTTTTATAGTTACATTGTACCAAAATGTGTTACAGTACAAATTAAAAAAATCGAGTGGCATGCCTCAGAAATTTAAAACCGCGCCATCTATTGGAATCAATGTTAAAGATTATTTTTTGGAATGTGAATTAAGAGCCCAATATTCCATAATTTTGTGCTTAGGAGAGTTAATTAAAAAAGAAATACAATTTATATGATCAATTCTAGTAAATGTTAATTTTACACACAATTCAATAACAAATCGATGCATATCGCGCAATCTAGTGATATTTATTTGAACCAAATTTTCTTTGTTAGCGCTTTGACCCCGTGTCCAGGCACTAGGCGTCATAGAGTGGACGAGTCAAGCAGGTGACATTCTTCGCCCTATGTCTATCTCCTCTCGTTCAGTCCATCCAAAGGTTGTCTGAAAGAGATTGCCCTGTGCGATAAGACCGCCCATTGTACACTTATCTTTAAAAATGTTTTTTGTCCTGTAATTATTTAAGTGGTGTACAATAAAGTATATAATAATAATAATTCTTTGCTCTCTTTGTCTTTCGGAAGTAAATGTAGTGATTTATTAACGTAGGTAGTAGGATAATACAATGAATAGATCCCCTCTACTGTCGCGACACCTGAATCAGTTGTTTGTCTATTGTTTCGCTCATTATGACAGATGAGTGATGTGATGACTTAAGACGACGACTAACGCCAACGACCTTGAGGGAACAAAACGAGCACTCGTTTCACACCCGCGCGATCCGAAATTTAGTACTTTCCTTATTATTCTATGACTTTAAAAAAAAGCCTCAGATCAAAATGTAGATAATTAAATTGTCTTTGAGATGGTGTCGATTTCATTAAAATACGCCCAGCGGTTTTGGCGTGATTGTCGTGTTTATGTCCGTTTTAGACATAACTTTACAAATTAATTACACTATGTTATACGAATAAAACTTAAAATTTTCTTAGATCAAATTATTAAGAAAATGGTCTAGTGCAACATATATTTTTTCCAAAAAATTACGACTAGCCGTTTAGACGTGATTCTCATTTTAAAATCAGCTACTCGAGGGAATCTGCGCCTTAAGAAGTCTAAGCAGACAAAAGAACACAGATTTCTGCCTATCCCTGTTCTAAAATATCGTCGGCCGTCGCTATGTCAAATAGCAAACTATTGCAAGAAAATTCTCATGATTTTTTGCAATGTTGCAAACTATGATACGGAAAAGGGACATAAGGGAATTAAAACCATTGTTTTCCTATTGTGTCTGCTAATTAGCGCTCAAGGGGTTAATAACATTTACTTAGGTAGGTAAGTATCTGTTGTAATGTAAGTCACGCACGCACGCGCACGCACGTACAAGACATTCTAGGTGATACTTCATGTAATTTCAATAACTCCTAAAAATTCAGAGAAAATGTTCCTGTTTTGTTCGAAGTCGCGAGCATTGTGTACCATTCTTTTAGTTACCCTATAATAAGATGAATAGATAATCCCCATCCAGGCTGCCGACATGCTGGCCCGCACGGCTCACGCACATGGCAAGGTGTACTCACATAAGCGCCGCCGCGCTACCAAGCCTGCACCTTCCACCTCCACCTCCAACTCCGGATCTACTGAAGACGCTAGGGACACCTCGCCACAGGTATAATACATTATGTCACACGACTTTCCTTAAAAAAATGCTGCATTTTTTTTTTATAAACTCCTAAAATTAAGCTGGTTGTATTTCTAAACACATAAATATCTTTGCAGGACACATCAAGCGAATCGCCTCATCACCATCACTATGACAAACCACATCCTCAAGCGCAGTATGTCCCTGTTTTCGCGTTGAATTCTATCGGTAAGTTTATGAAGACATTCACGACAAGATACACCGCTTTAAAAAAAATACTAGTCTTTATAGGTACCTTTAAACCCTTCATTTTTATTTGCAGGCAAATACTATGTCCCGCTAAGTGTCGACTATGCTTGCCTGCAAAGGCATCTGGGCCCCTACGATGTGCTTGACGCAAGGGCTATTCACCTAGCTGCACCATTGCATCCTGTGACGATTCACGTGAATTTTCAGCCCTGTCTCAATTACCACGTCAAGAGGGAACCAAACGAGCGAGACCAATGGCGGGCTGTGTAAGCCAAAAGACACGTATCCAGTGCCTGAAAATGAGCTAGGTCGCCATTTTGGCGCGAACATTTGAATGTGACAGCTAATATTTCTGAAATATTTTAAAGGAGGCGATGGAAAGATTACGTTTAATGATAAGATTTAAGAGACTTCAATAGCCAAGCTATTTCGTATCTAAAATGTCATATATATTTTTGTAATCTAAACAGCTGAATATTTTTGAGATCTACTTATCTAAACAAAATACATATAGTGTTGATCTGCTCATGATTTAAGATTACCATTACTCAAATATCTACAAAGAAGGAAAAACCGTGTTTCTCATAACGGTCAAATTAGTTCAGCTGTTAAAAAAATTAATTGAACTTAAAACTGGCATAATCTTCAGCTGTTCTAGTCAAATGTGAGTCAGATTGAAGTGCAATGTGGAACATTGCAAATGTGAATTCTTGCATTAAATTGTACCATAACGAATGATGTTTCGTTTAAAATAATTTATTATGTGGGCATAATAATGAAAAGGACATTATTAATCGTAAGTTTCTAGCTAGGCAGTGAAACCGTATTGTTTGAAGGACATATGAAGTGTGGACAATGTTTTCAGTGTTCAGGTTACGGCTGTGATAAGTAAAGAGTAATCAAGATATACTGACCGCTGCGGTAATTTATTAACAGTTCGTTCAATATTTGATACTTGCTATATTAGTAACAACAGTACAATATAAATTAGAATAAGAAAATGTTAAGTGTCAGCGGGTTGGAAAATCATTCTAGCTTTTGTTTTGTGTGTGTATGTGTTTAATATTGTACTGATATAGTATCAACTGGAGAAACAGCCTTCTACAAACTGATACTAAATGCCCTCAGAAATCAGACATTACTAATTTGAAACATTATTTTAAAGCCGATTTTTATTTTTATTTTTAAGACATTTTTCCCACCAAAATTCCACAGCCCTAATATGCGCTTTATTCATTTGAATACGGATTTCGCATATAGGGAGCTGCTTAATATTGTTACTTTTTTTTTGTGGTAGTGGTGGAGAAAAATTAAGGTGTAAGACTGAGGTTTTTATTTAGTGGTTTCAAACTTTTGTTTCTATGATTGTTTCAACATTGAATTCTCACTCAAAATATTATATATCGCAGGTAAGGGTTCAATGTGAAAAGTGTCAAATTTTACGTAATACCATTTAAAAATAGTCTGTTAAATGTATAAGTACTTTATATTTTGTAAATAAACATGTTAAAGAAATAAATGTTAAATATTTTATGGAGACGCGTGTATTATTTATCATGTTCATGTTAGGGTTAAACTTAAACCAAAGAAATACCGGTTTATGGATTTATAATGATAAGTTTTAATTAGCCTTTATTATTATATACCGCAAGGTGTGTTTCACTAATATGAAGCCTTACTTGTTGTTGTGTGTGTGTTGGGGTGGGTATGGGATCTACCTCCTAGTGGTCCATCCCGGGCAACGGCACCACAGGCTTGCCTGTGGTACGGCTGAACGATCCCACTTAAGCGGTGGTAGGCCCCGCAAGGGGCCGCCTGGCTCGCGACCACCATCCCACCGGAGTCCGGCGCCAAGCAGCTTGCTGTGTTCCGCCGGTGTGTGGGACTGCCAGTGCCTTTGGGGGAGAAGGAGGATGTCAGTTGCGCTGTTCAGAACCGGTCTTGGTCTCTGGGCAAAACTGGCCGGGTAACTCATTTTGGAGGGTAGCGGGATCCGAAGCACGGTGCCAGCCGTTGGCCGACCGCAGTCAGTAGGGGGCCCAAGTAGCACGCCAGCCACGTGCCAAAGGCTGCCCCGCCAACTCGCGAAAAATCCCGGTATGCTCCACCGTGCCAGCTGGCGACTGGATGGGAGGACACGGTGGCCATATCCGGGGGGGTTCGGGCGTCCCCGCAGTCTCCAAATGAGTTCCCCATAGGTTGGGTTAGCTCCAGTTTTCCACTTGGTTCACTGAGTAGCGCCTTGACAGTTCGACTTCTTCCCCACCATACTCTAACACAATGACCAGAAAAAATAAGAATAAGGTGAAACAACGGCTGCACTTCCTCCCACTAAAAGTGCACCTCACTAACATCAGGGGGTTGCACTCTAATCTCGATCCGGTCCACCACCACCTCGAGACCGAGAAGCCGCACCTGTTTTTTCTAACGGAGACGAAGATAACAACCCCGTCGGACGTGGCGTACCTCAACTACCCGGGTTACTCTCTTGAACACAAATTCAAGAAGCAAGCTGGGGTCTGTGTGTGCGTCCGCGATGACATTTGTTGTCGTCGTCTCCGTTGCTTTGAGAAATCGGGCTTTTCTGCCATATGGCTACTTGTGGACACTGGCGTGGAGAAGTCTCTTTACATCGGCGTCTACCGATCGCACTCAGGTGACCAGGAGACGACAGCGTTTTTTAATTGCCTCGTGGAGTCGGCTGACATAGCCCAGCAACGGTACCCAACAGCGAAGCTTAATTTTCTGGGGGACTTTAACGCCCATCATAAAGAATGGTTGTACCCATACCGGAAAACTGACCATGCCGGGTTAGAGGCGCGCAAGTTTTCTCTATCCCTAGATCTAACCCAGCTGGTGAATGTGGCAACGCGGGTACCGGATGTTGACGGCCATACACCCAACTGCTTAGATCTTCTACTGACAACTGATCCGGACAGTCATTCGGTGTCGGTCTCAGCCCCGCTGGGATCGTCTGACCACTGTCTGGTGAAATCCGTTTCGACTTGCTCCCCTCCAGATGAGAGCCCTAGAGGCACGAGGCGAGTATGGCGATACGAGTCAGCAGACTGGGACGAGATGCGGCACTTTTTTGCGTCTTATCCTTGGCGGCATGTGTGCTTCTCCTCGGGTAGCCCCTCGAGCTGTGCAGACGCGGTTGCGGATGTGATTCGGCAGGGAATGGAATATTTCATTCCATTCTCCGACATTCCGCTCGGTCACGAATCCCGACCTTGGTATAATGCAGAATGCGCCCATGCTGAGGCCCGAAAAGAGTCTGCTTACCAAGCCTGGGTCGGGGCCCGCGACCGCAAAGTTAGAGCGCGTAGGGTTCGCGCGAGGAAGAGAGCCTTTAATTCTGCCGCCAAGTTCTGCAAGCGGGTTCTGCGTCGGGCACGTTTTGACCATATTGGACGTATTGGGGCCAAGCTGGCATCGCACCCTCCGGGTAGTAAACACTTTTGGTCCCTGTCTAAAGCGGTTGAAACGAATTTCTGTCGGCCCACTTTACCTCCGATGCTGAAACCTGATGGGTCGCTGGCTCACTCTGCAAGTGACAAAGCAAATTTATTTGCATCTCTTTTTGCTAGCAATTCACGTCTGGACGCTGGCTCCAAGCAACCACCTACTGTACCTCATTGTGACTCTTCGATGCCGGAGATCGCTGTGCACACTAAAGAGGTCCGGAGAGTATTGTGCAGTCTAGACGTGAACAAGGCCAGCGGACCTGACGGCATTCCAGCGAGAGTGCTGAGGCAGTGTGCGCCAGAACTGTCCCCTGTGTTGACTCGCTTGTTCCGCCTCTCTCTTGTAAAAGGGACGGTGCCGAAATCCTGGAAGCTTGCAAATGTGCAACCAGTGCCCAAAAAAGGCAACCGTGCAGACCCTGCCAATTACCGTCCGATCGCCATTACCTCTATTCTGTGCAAAGTTATGGAAAGGGTACTGAACAGAAAGTTGCTGACCTACCTTGAAGACAACAATCTCCTCAGTGACCGTCAATATGGCTTTCGCCGGGGACGGTCAACTGGCGATCTTCTTGTGTATGTCACGCACTGCTGGGGCGAAGCCATCGAGAGACACGGCGAAGCACTTGCTGTATCGCTTGATATCTCGAAGGCCTTCGACAGGGTCTGGCACGCGAGTCTGCTCAGTAAGCTTCCTGCTTATGGCATCCCCGCTGGTTTTTGTAGCTGGATATCAGACTTCCTTAGCGAACGGTCGATCCGAGTAGTCATTGACGGCTGCTCCTCAGACCTTATGGCTATTGATGCCGGCGTTCCTCAGGGGTCTGTTCTCTCTGCAACTCTTTTCCTGCTGCACATCAATGACCTACTTCAGCCTGGTATTGTTGGGTACGCAGATGACAGTACTGTTTCAGAGAGATACTTGTCCAGCGCAAAAACCAGCATGGATGAAGTTCGTTCCTTGAGGGAAGCTATGGTTGAGCGGACAGATTTGACCTTAAGCCTTGTCTCCCAGTGGGGTGATGACAATCTGGTCTCTTTTAACGCCACCAAAACACAGGCGTGTCTTTTTACCGCCAAAAGGAGTCTGTTCAATCAAACGCCTACTTTTCGGGGTGCGTCTGTTCCTGTGACTGATCGGCTCGAGCTCCTAGGCATGGAGTTGACATCCAGTCTCAACTTCGGCTCCTCCATTGAGAACAAAGCCCAAATCGCGGCCAAAAAACTGGGCATCCTAAATAAAGTGAAGCGATACTTTACGCCTGGACAGCTTTTAACCCTATACAAAGCACAAGTCCGATCCTGCATGGAGTATTGCAGCCACCTTTGGGATGGTTCAGCTAAGTATCAGCTTGCCGCGCTTGACTCAGTGGAACGCAGAGCCAAGAGGCTCATTGGCAACGTGGAACTGGTGGACGCCAAGCTTCACAGCTTGGCTCATCGCCGCAAAGTTGCCTGCTTGTCGGTCTTCTACAGACTGTACTTCGGTGAGTGTGCTCAGGAACTCCACGACCTCATCCCACCAGCCCCCTTCTACCATCGGACATCTAGACGCACTGCAAGTTATCATCCTTACCTTGTTGCCATTCCACCAATTCGAACCAAGCGCTTCCAAACATCCTTTATAATGCGCACAGCGAATGAGTGGAACTCACTGCCTGCGTCTGTGTTTCCGAACGCATTCAACCCGAATCTCTTCAAAGTTAGAGTGAACAGGCTACTTCTGGGTAAGCTCACTCCATCGTAGACTCTGTCTCTGTCACCTATGACCTAGACTAGAGTCAAGAGCAAACCCATTACAAATAAAAAAAAAAAAAAAAAAATTACTACGGACAACACGTCCCACGACTTTTGGTCCCTAGTAAGGCTGACGGGATACAGTAACTGATCAGCTACAGCTAGGAATCTCAGGGGGGTGACCATAAGCTCTTAGAGCGGTATCAATTTGATATCGAGTAAGTGACAGATGTATACAAGACAGATACATCTGTCCCTTACTCGATCTCAAATTGATACCGCTCTAAGAGCTTATGGTCACCACCCTGGTCATTAAATACAATATTTATGGTTAGACAGAGAAAGACTAGGTTATATTGTTGAAGTAGGATAGATATTATTTTTGTTAAACACAACAGTTTAGGTATTAGGCCTCGTTTCTGTTCCCGATATACGGACACACGGGGCAGCAGGGTGGTGGAGGACTGAGCTCTGGAGACAGGCCTGCTGCAGCCATATTGCGTAATGAATTCGGCAAGGCCAAGAGTATAAAAAATCAATCAGTCACATAGACGGAAATCAACAACTCGTCATTCGTCTCGCATGTGATTGATCGATTTTTCATACCCTTTGCCTTGCTGAATTCATAATTGAGCTAACCTAACTTTCTGGGCTAACCTAACATTTTGAGCTAACCCTCGCATTATGGCTGCTGGTCGTCCTAAACCGTCAGCCGAATTGCGTAAGTATATTATCCAAAGCAAAAGAATCGATTCCTTCCCAAAAACGACTTTACGTATCAATATGCAATACGTAAAGTCGGTTTTGGGAAAGAATCGATTCTTTTGCTTTGGATAATATACTTACGCAATTCGGCTGCGGGTTTCTGTCCCCTTTGTGTACGGATGCGGGTTAATCAGTGGTGGACATTTCGTTCGCCAGCTCCACTCTGTCGCCACGTGTCGTTGACTGGCGCGTCATGGAGGAGGCGCAGACCTATTACGACGTCTCCAGCCAGACCGAGCGCGCTGGTACGACAGACCCCGAGTGGTCCACGGTGGGCGCTGAAGCAGCAGGCCTGGGTGTCATCACCGGACAGGCCTGCTGACATTATAGACGAGGCGGAGTGGTTCCGGGTGGCCATATCCGAGATATCATAGCAAGGTCGCGCCCGGCGCCAGGTTTACTGGTGGTCGTCGGAGCTTATGGCTCTGCGCCAGGCGTGCGTTGCTGCGCGACGCCGGTCACCAGGCATCGCAGGCTCCGTAACCGCCCTCCGGATACGAAAGCCATTTAGGCGGAGCTGTACGAGGGGTACAATCCCACCAAACCACCCATGGCCCCACCGACATCTTGTCATATGGTCCGAAACTCAAGGAGACGGCTGCGGACATAGCCCGCCAATATAGACGCGCTATCACCGCAGTCGCTTCTTGACTCCTTTACAAATCTCGTCCTGTCCCCTTTGTGCCTTTCTCCCCATTCTGGGGCGGCCACTAGCACGTACCCCGCTCATGGGTACGGACGACACGGTAAGCCTTCGCTGCCTTCGTGTACCTAGCCCTCAGCTAGTGAGGGATGCCGTGGGAAAAAGCAATATATACATAAACATAATAAACACAACAAAAGTTAACAAAACTTCTAAAGCAAGCTCGACAATATATATATATATATTTTTAACACGCTTTTATTAGCTTGGTATGTATGTATCTATGTATCAATGTAACGGAATCTTTAAACGTGATTTTCACCCACTTCAAAACGTTGGATTGATTTGAAACTTTGCACACTTATCAAGGACCGATGACAATGCAATAATTTAAACAGTTTGTCCCATTATCCTTACCAATAAAGCGTGTTTTTTAGTTTTTAGAACTACATTTTTTTTATTATTCCCTTTATACCCATTCTTTTGTATACCAATATTTTATGTTTTATTTCTATTTTTCTCTTTTCTTTTCATTTTTTTTACTTTTTCCAATGTAATACCGTTTTTTTTTTTTCCTTAAACTAATCTTCTTCGCTCCTCTCGTCCTCCAGACTGCTCCTTATTGCGTGCCAGCCATGGGCGAAGTCCCTGAGCCGCCGGAAGTTGGCCTCCGAGGCTACGAGATCACCGGAGTAGACTGGGACCTTCCTCCGTGCGAGTGATCCCATCCATCATCTCACGTCGCTGGTCATCGTACATGGGGCATCTCCACAATATGTGGTCCAAACATTCGTCTTCCTCTCCGCAGTAGCACACGCTAACCTCGCATAACTTCATCTCGTACTTCACTCGTTCAGTCTCTTTCGGAAGCATCCATGCCCGGTCAGGATCTGCGAGACTTGGTAGTCCGGCTCGATCCAAGTCACCGAAGTACCGATACAGGTCCCTACCCCTGTTCTCCTCTTCCCATCTCTGCTGCCACTTGGCTACAGCCTCGTCCGCGATGACCCTTCTCCCTGTCCTGAACGCATCCCGAGGTAGGTGGCGGATGTCGTCGATCATGCCCGCACGAGCCACCTCGAGGTCGGCCGGCAACACCCCCGCCATGACAGGTAGTGCCGCCGTGCTGACGGAACGATAAGGCTTCGTCAGAAGGACGAGTGCGGGCCTCTGTGTCCTCTGCAACACTGACCTCACCATGTACGTGTTCACGCGCCCCCACCAACATCCTGCCGCATAGGTGACAATTGGCACATAGATGCCCTTGTACAGGACCTTAAGGGCCCTGTACCGAACGCCCCAGGATAAGGTAGAAACGCGCGACATCTTGCACAGCCCCGCTGCAGCACGCTCGCCGATGGACTGAGCGTGTTCTCCGAACGACATATTAGCGTCGATCACCACACCCAGAACCTTTGTGGATCGTACGCTCTTGACTGAGGTCCCATCGAGCCGCACCGTGGGAGGGCACTTGGACAGCCCGCCCCTCAGAGTCATAGAATACGACTTTGAGGGGGAGAAGCCAAGCCTGTTACGGGCCCCTGTACGAGGGGTACAGAGAAAACTCCGCCCATGGGCTCCCCGCTGACGCAATCTCTTGCCGCAGCTCGTGGAGGGCGTGGTAAGCACTCTCGTTACCTTCGCGAGGGGCATATACTCCCCCGCGCATGACCGCACCGCCGACGACCATGACGATGCTGAGAGTGGCGGTACGTAGGCTGAATGCCAAAAATACCGTCCCAGGATCCGACGTCTTACCTGGGAAAGCCTGGGTCTTGGCCTAGGAGGCTCTCGGGCCTCGAGTAAAGGGGCTCCTTAGCGCATGCTTGGAGAGAGGCCAGTTCCCACTTCGTTGGAAGCCGGGGCACCCTACGGACTCTCCGTCCGCCTACCGGCCTATCGTGCTGCTCGACGAGGTGGGCAGGCTCTTTGAAAGAGTCATTGCAGACCACTTTGTCGTGCAGTTGGTGCGGGTGGGGCCAGCTTGGTTTCCGTAGGGGGCGCTCTAAGGTCGCCAAGCCAGCACGCCACCATGCGCGTGCGAGCCCTCACGACGGGGGATGCAGTGGCCCGGGGTGGGGTCGTCTTGGCGGTGTCTCTAGACATCTCCAATGCCTTTAACACCCTGCCCTGGAGTTGCATCAGGGGTGCACTCCGGTATCACCGGATGCCACCCTACCTCAGTCACGTGGTCGAGGCCTATTTTACGGACAGGGTCGTCATCTACCCCGGTCACCAGGGAGAGTGGCACCGGCGTGAGATATCGTACGGTTTCCAACAGGGATCGGTCGTGGGGCCGTATCTGTGGGACATCGGGTACGACTGGGTGCTGCGCGCCGACCTTCCTAGCGGCGTAAGCGTGGTTTGCTACGCTGACGCTGCTTTGCTATGCTGGGACTCGTCCTCGACAGCCGGTGGAATTTCGTGGCGCATTGCCGACGTTTGGCTCCCAGACTGGAGCGGGCCGGTCAGCGGCTCCTGCCCAATCTAGGGCGTCCAAACGCTTACTGCCAGCGGGTCGTGCGGTCCATGGCCCTTTATTGGGCACCGGTGTGGGCGCGTTCTCTGAGGCGGCGACCACCCCGCCGGTTGAACGCGTCCCAAAAGATTATATCCATCCGGCTGGTTCGCGGATTACGTACGGCCTCCGGTGAGGCGGCGAGCCTCCTTTCCGGATTGCCGCCATGGGATCTGGAGGCAAAAGTCCTTAAAAAGGCGAAACTTCGTTGCTGCGACATGGAGGACAGAGCTCCGGCAGGGTCTCACGGCGACATGGAGAGAACGACTGTCGCAACCCAGTGCTGGGCACACGGACACGGCTGTTTCGGGAATTTCCTGTTCACGATTAGGCGGGAGGTCACCATTGTGCGGATCGCCCGGAGGGACACAGTGAAGCATACGGTTGTCTGCCCCGCTTGGGCGGAGCAACGCCGTGACCTCGTGGAGGCGATCGGCGATGGCGACCTCTGGCTTCCAGCCCTGGTACGGGGCGAGAGGGCATGGGAAGCTGTCACCTCCTTCTGCGAAGCAGTAATGCTCACGCAGAAGGAGGCGGTGAGGATGACGCAACGGAGATGTCGGCATCACGCCCCTAGCCACCACAGGAGATGCCATAGGCGTCGGGAGTTGCAAGCCGATTTCCGGCCACCGTCGGCGCGGGCTTGCGGTAGTCGATTAACGGGTAGCTCGCCGTCCGTTAAGGACCAGGCCCCCGAGTCGATGGCGTGAAGTGTTCCACGCACGCCTGCGCAGATGCCTGTCTGGGTCGCGGATAAATTTGAAAAACAGTTACCGCGGCTCTGGCTCAAGCAACTGAAGGAACACGGGCGGGATTTAGTCAGAATAAGTCTGACACGCTCTCCCGCTTCACCCAGAGCGGGAGAAGTGATAGGATGTCACAATCCAAAAAAAAGACCTCGTCTCTGGAGACACGGCGCGTTGGGCGCTGCGGCCCGCACTAAATTCAAACATATGGCGTTGTATGAGAGTATCACGGAGAAGCGACTTTACACGCATTTGCTTGAGATTCAGGTGGAGCCCACGGCGTCGCACACGCTAATACGAACATACGGCGACACCCGCTACTGCGCCTTAAGCGGCGCTCCAGGCGGAACCTGCCAGCTTTGCTTGGAAATCGCACAACGCAGACGTGAGCCACCGTCAGCAGTGAAGTTAGAAGATAATTCATGCCCGCAGTGTGCAACGCTACGCGCTAGAGACTCTTCCTGAACAGAAAGTCGGACGCGCCGAGTCTCCACAAACGAGTCCTTAGGAATAAAGGAAAGGCGCTACATTCAAACGAAGATTTTATGTAATTAATTATCATAACATCTTTTATTCTCTAGTATTATTTTAAATTTTACATGCTTAGTTCAAACATTGAGAAGAAATAATAATATTTAACATCTGGATAATATACAGCTTTTCTATTTACGATCCACTTAGCGTTAAAAAATTATATTAATATATTTTGCAAAATATTCCATTGTTACATCGAATACCTTACATAAAAACATCCGACGGGGGAGCGGGACAAGCCAAGGTGGGTGCGATCACAAGGAGTCGGAACTAGCTTCATAATATGGCAAACGATAGAGTGCGCTTTTTGTTCACCATAACAAAATATAGCTTTCACTTACATTACCTATTATAATATATACACAGACGCTTCTCTACGGGTTGATATAATTATTACGAAATTTTATCACAAAGATTTTTTTTCATCTAATATACTACAGAAACATTAAAACGTTGGAGTGCGTCTTGTTGTACTATAAATCCTTTATTATTTACATTTTCAAGGCTGCCATAATGTGAATTTTAAATCTACAACTATTTGAAATCCTATGTTAAGGTACTGTTTCATATTTGTATTGTGAGAAGAAGAATTGTTTTCTACAAAATGCACATCAAAACGCATTCCAACAGAAAGATATTAAGCAATTAATTTACAATTTATTAAGACCAGATCGAAATATTTACATAATCTATTTGACAAAAGACCGACACTGTCGCTCTAGTCGGGCTGCGAATATGATTAATATTTCATACTAATCTACATTTGATTCAATAGAAAAAATCATAAAAATCTTCCTAGTTTCTTTTATACAATAAAAAAATAATAAAATCATGGATAAATAAAGCTGTAAAATATATATTTATGTGTGTTAATAACTAAGTGTATTTGCCTTGAAGGCCTATTATTGCAACGTATTTGACTATAATCTAACTTTTAAAGATTATGCGAAAGACTTAAATTTTTAAGTAGTTCAGTGACAATCCGAACTTAGGGTAAGCAAAGCTTAATGCGACTACATAGAAACTTTCTAAACGGCTGCACGAAATAGGAAACCAAGACATTAAAGTTAATTGAAACGATTCTTCGATATGTACCTACTTGTGAGCCACATAGCTCACTTGGATTTAATCAAAAATAATCATTTTATCTTTGAAAAATAAATGACTCATCATTAAAAGTGCATATTATAAATGTTCATCATCGAGACTGTAATTGACATGTAATATGCAGCGAACGTTGTCAGTACATCACATTTTTACAGACCGCAAAAAGCACACAATTTTATTAAAAACGGGTTCCAAATGAAACACCAATTTTCTGGAACCCATGTTAGAAAATTTGAGCAATAATTTGGATGAAACAGACACTGGGCATTTTAAACGTAGTTTAACTACAAAAATTTACTCTAAAATTGCAACAATATTCACAGATTGATTTACCTAAAAATATGCCACCAATTCCAATACTAAAGACACCGGTAGAATAGTTACCAGCTACCTACATATCAGCGCCTTTTAGACAGAAGAAAACGAAAGGGGAAAATTTATTTAAGGTACTTTAAAAATATATTCCCTTTTGAAAGAGTTATTGCATAAAAGCTTATTACTGCGATCTAAGTCACAAAGAAATTCATGGAAGTAATTATTCACTGAAGCACATCAGTGGACATAAAATACAAATAAAACACGCAATACTTGTTTGATACTCGCTGAGTATTAAACCACTAGAAGATATTTTGTAATGAATTAAGACTACATAATCTGTAATAGAGATTTAAGGCAACTATCGCACTGGGTATATTATATAGCAACTCCGGAGTATGCACTCTGTCGCTTATAAGTAGAGCTGTAAATTAAAACTAGAATTCCTACCGAAGCTTACCTAAATATAACAAACAGAATATTTTGCAAGTGCCTGCATATAGCTTCCTTAGATCACTGGGTGCTTCGGTGATAAAACACTATTTTAGCCCGAGGTTATTCACAACATCGATTCGTTGTTAGAAGGTATAAGTATTTACATTCGGCAGTTTATTAACAATTGCAAATATTAGTACATAACATTCAACTTGTAATTATTATAAATAATATTAATTACAAAATAAAATGGCAGAATGTTATAATACAAATTCAATTTGAACTCTGCAGTTTAGCTTACAAAATAATGTAAGGTTGATAGCTGTAAAGCTCTAAAGTGCAGAGTTTGTTAACATTATACTGCATAAACAATGTGTTACAAAAACAATTAGCTAAATAACAACCAATTTAAATACCGACACATAACGACTAAGTCGTAATTTGCAATGAGTCATCATTGCACAAACCTAACGCCTGCACACAATGTACACAGTACACATTTCTTAAATCCCTCTACAGACATTGATTTGTAACACATTGCAAATTCGGGTACAAACAAATAATTCATTAACAAATAGTAAACACTAAACATTTAATCAGTGCTTATTTAGAATCTGTTTTAATTTATTTGTCGTGTCAAACCAAATAGTTATTTTATTAGTACTAATGTGATTGCAATTCATATCAGTCATATAATAATCACGACCTCGTTAATCCAATTTGGATGCAAAAGCCGCACTAAACTAAGTCTGCACCCACGACACCACTATGCAGCTGCAATTAAATAATTTACATTTTTTTAATGAACAATTCAGTCCACATATAATACTTGAAACATAACCAATAAATATTCACTTTCGAGCTCTGCAGAGTGGTGTCATGGACATGTTTCAGAACACTATTACCCAGCTGCCTCATCATTCGTCTTTGTGATGTTGGACCAAAGAAAAAATCTTTGCACAATACACTCCACTTAAAATATAACACAGATTTAACCTCTAGTATTGGCTAATGCGACAATGCGTATCTGTTTTGAAAAGACTCTAAAGTACACGTGAAACGTCTAACACTAACAAGAGACCTAGAACTAGGACGAGTCCTCGGACCCCCTATGTATGCTAGAAAAAACAAATAATAAAAACAACTATAATTTACTTAAAAATTATGCGTACAAAAATCCTAACCATCGTTCCCTAAAACGCATTAATCGATAATAAATAAATATATCAATAAGATACATATACATTGTACATATATAAAAATCTTTCATACCATTATACATATATACTTTACCGAGTAGGTACCCTATATTATATTATCTTAACTCTCCTATATACAATATGTACAAAGGGAAATAAAAACAATTTGTACTTGCAGAAAACCGTGGAAAATAAAAACGTACAAGTGAAACGGAAATATACAATATGCGCGCGTCGCACCTAAACGTACACTCATAGAAAAGTTCCTTTAAGCTAGTTATTATATAATACAGGCGACGGGTATGAGTCCGTCTGAGATTTACAAAAATATTGTGTTAGTGTGCCGTGTGCGACACCTATCACCTGTCACCTGTCACCTGTCAGCACTGCACTACCTGTCGCCCCGCTGTGCGCCGCCCGCGCCATCTGCCGGACAAAGCATAGCAGCGGTTAGAAATGACAACACTATACTTGGGAAATAAAGTTTATTCAATGTGCCAACATAATATCTCTATGTATTATGTACAAAATTAATATAACCGTAGTGATTTCATAATTTCTACATGAAAACAGTAACATATCATACAATATCCTAAGCTTTAAGCTTAACTACGGTTAGTATGATTACACAAACCAAATAAATATTTTTTCTACAAGCGACAACCTTTATAAGGAATCATACAATTAAAATATGTAGCAATATCTGGCCATCACCTAAAAAATCTGTTACTATACTATTTCAATTGATTACATTTTATTTATTATTGAATTCATACACCCCTTCTGCCCCACTTTAGCCCTTTCACTCCAGTTCTATACCCATAAGCTGTACTATACATGTTATTATTCCATTGATCATCAACAGGGTGTCCTATTTGCTCCAAAGCTTTTATATTTTGTTCCCAAGGATCTTCATGACAGTTTGATGGGGCAGGAGCTGGTCCCACAAGGCCCATGTGGGTTGGTCTGTTATGTCTCACTGGGGCCTCCAAAACATGTTGGGTCACACTGCCAGCACCATGTCCCATAATGTCGTTATGTCTCCAAGTAGACATACCGGTGTTTTCGGTAGGCGGTCTCGCCTCTTCGTCGTCGGGTAAGGCAAGACCGAACTCCCGCCGTAACCGCGAGCTGAGGTTCTCCCGCTGGCGCTCCGAGGCTGTCGGCTGGGCGTCGAACACACCTGCACAAACAACAATACGTTTTAAACAATAGCTCAGATTATAATTTATTAAAACGATTTTATTTTTGGAGGACACATACAACATTCAGTGTTGTAATAAAACAGCCTATATGCTAAAAGCGTGGGCTCTGCCTTTTGTTAAAAAAAAACTGGATCTGATTTAAATAAAACTCCATACTGCGATCACCCAAGCTTACTGCGTAGATTATATGAGTACCTAAACACTCACGCCTATACATTGCAGCGATGAGAAGGCCCATTGTAGGTCAGTTACAATTAGAATTTTATGACAATATATAGCTCAGAAACTAACTGTAAAATATTCCTAAGATTTCGTCATAAGTAGTTGCATTACAAAGTAATATTCCACTAAACCTAAGTTTAAACAATCTAAAATTACTAAAAACGAGAACAGTGACCCCATTCTATGGTCGCCACGTTTACCGCGATCGTGTGCTAAAAATAATGCGCTGGTGCAGTTTGCGGACCAATTTGCCGCCGCCGCCATCATTATTATCAAGTGAGTGCAATAAGATGCTGTAAATTACACAAGTAGATATCATATAGGTGTCGGATTATCTCAGCGCGCTGGCGTGAAGGCGTGAAGTAAAAAAACCTCGCATGAATATTAGTTGGAATTCTGTGCGGCGCAGTATTGTGTTTACACTCGTCAAGGTCGTGGCGGTAATGATTTTAGTCTTTATTGCTGAGCTCCTCGCTCGTATATGCGCCGCCAACGTTTTTGCTTTGTCTTAATCATTTAAACAGAGCTTCTGTTAGTTTTATTGAGATGCTTGGCTGGTTTAGTTGATGTACTATTTTATGTGAATCGTTTAGATACTTTTTATTGTATTAGGGTCATAAAGTTTTAAACAATATTTGCATAATTAGGTTTGAAGGGCAACACAAATTTTGTTAAACTTATTGTTGCGGATCGTTCGCCCTTGAAAATAATATGTTGCCAGCTTCTTTTTTTTTGCCTTTACACTGCAGGATAAAGCAAACAACAGGTCTAACCCTAATAAGCCTCTTATTCACCGGTGGCGCCCTCAACGCTATATGAATACAACCCGTCCTCGCGATTTTACAGCTTATGGTTGCAACTGAACTTTCAGCAAATACCACTTCAGATTGCTACTCCCTAACAATACTCGTGCATATAGCATGTATAGATAAGGCTGACACGCGTTAAGTTGCTATGGAAATACTTGACATAACAACGGCAATGTTTGTGTGAAACTCTGTTATCAAATGAATTTAACACAAAAACATGCCAAGCATCGATAAACTGGGGTCGATTATTGCATAACGCATTCGCAACCTACACGAGTATGTGTTCAGTATAAAGGTACATAAATGAACAATAAATGGTCCATTTGTGGGGGCTTACTAAAATTATGTTAAATTAGCAAGCAAAAAGTACACAACATATCAATTTCTAGAATCATATCTGCGCAACTGCCACTAAAATAGCAAATGCGTTATTGAATGGACTAGTTACCTACGTACTTACGGTACATTAGAAGTAGCTAGATAAATATACATACTTTATTGTATACTGAGAGTAAGTACCATCATACCAAACAGAGTCGGTTTTATTTAATGGTCCGTAACAACCATTGAATAATACCGTCATAATGGCAGAATAACTAGCAAACTGATTAATTGGAAGTACAAAGGAGGCTGAATCTGCTGGTTCCCTTCATATAATCTCTTAGTCACATTTCATCACACGTATGGGCAGATGTTCTATGATAGTAAAAAACTATTTACAAGGTTCAAAACTTTTAGGCCAAAACTCTTTCATCTACATCCAAGGTCCAACGTTTTCATAAAACATCTTGACAGATCTAGACCAGATTTCTCATACAGTTCTGTGTTCGACAGTCCACATTTCCTTTCGAAAGCGCATTCACGAGGGAAGCATAACAAGGCACAACGCTAATTGTCTATGACAGCACGTAACCGGTGCGCGGGCGCATCAACCAATTAAATCAATTGCTAGCGTGCTCCACTTGACTATATAATTGTCGACAATGCAATGATGCACTTCCATAATCATATTGTGACTTTTACTGACTTGATTATTATATTGAGAAGATTTATTTTATTGCTATTCATACTCATACATGATGTTCGATTCTTTGCAGTTTATTCTCATGGTCTGTAAAATTAATTTACAGGAAGTCCATAACAATGAAGACCTGCACCCTAATTGCGTATGTTTTAACAGCACAAAGCAGTTTATTTAAATTTATCGACCATAAGAAGTCAGCTCTGCTAGCAACTTGCTGACTGCTGCAAACACTTTTCCTTGCCTTCTGGACGTTGTCTAGACCTTAAGTTCATGATAGGATGAAAAGGATATCTCACCTTTAGGCGCTTGTGATGCGACGAGCTCCCGGTGCAGGCGCTGCTCCAGCTCGTCGGCAGCGGCCTGCGCGGCCAGGTCCAGGCGCTGCGGCGACAGCGAGGCGGCGCCCGACGACTCGCTGGACCACTCGGGCGCCGCCTCGCCGCCCGACCCCGCCTCGCCCGCCTCCCCCGCGTCGCCCGCCTCCGACGACGAGCCCGCACCTTCCTCGGTGCCCCCGCCTTTGAGTCGTTTGCGGTACTCCGTTATAGAGAGCTGGATACAAAATACTAACTTACAATTTGTCGTACTTTTAAAAGCCTAACTGAGACGGTGCTTAATCTAACGCGCTGGAGGGTGCGGTGAGTTTCAGACATTCGCCTGCGCATAGGTGTCAACACTCGTCCCGCACTGCGCAGCTAGCAGCTTAGGCACGGTCTAAGTTTAGCTGTAGTCCTTTAGCAGTAACGGGCTAAGTCCATCAAAATGGAAGAAGAAACAAAAGGGTATTTAAATCAAGAATCTAGAAGAAACAGTCCAAATATGCCTGTCTCAAAAGGGTGTTTGGGCCTTTCTGTATCAGTACATGCCTAACTTATGTAAAAACATTGTCATGTCAGACAGTTATTATTCCGCCCACAATATATTGTTATCTTTAGGAGGTACCCGCATTGCTGCAGAGTGTTGAGTAAAAACTTTTTGTTTTCATCATTTATTCTGCTACATTTCAGTTCAGGTGTAAACCGGAACGCCGATCATCCAATCCTGGCTAAGTGCCAAATAAAAACTTACCAGCAGTAAAAATTTATTGTGTATTAAAGTCTTTAATTTAAAGAGTATGTGTGTGACCAGCATAATTCTAATATCGGTTTATCGCGAAGTTTTGAATCTCCGTCGAGCCCCGATAACTGTGCTCTAACGTTAGGGCGGGTTCACATAAGGTCGGACAGACAGTTTTACATTCACAACTAAACTGTCGTAAGCAAATTGGCATATGTATTTCAATAGCGCTGTTCACATTAAGGAGACCAGATAAAACTTTCGGCTAAGACACATTTACCGCACATTCAGCCACGATTTCTGTCGGGTCGGACATAATATTTGCATACTGCTTTGTATAGCGCCGTTCACACTTGTTGGCTCATAGAGGCGAAGCCACCCACCCACCCGCCTGCCACTCACCCACCCGCTCTCGCCAGAAATATAGAAGTTTTGATTTCTCTTGTAGACGACGACGACATTCTCAAATTCCTGTCGAATTTGAGAATGTCGTCGTCGTCTATTGTACATAGAAGCCAACTCACAACTGCTTTGTGGCAAGCCGGGCGGGTGTTCACATTACGTCGGAACACCATAAAACCCGAGAGTCGGCCAAAGGTTAAATTGTCGGTCCGACCTAATGTGAACCTGGCCTTAGAGTAACATCCGTCGCCATATCGGTCGTTGCACTGTTTTGAAACGCTCGAGATCGTCACTTGGCTAGAGTGGAGATTCTATATTATGTATACTCTGTGGTAGATAAATTATGTTGAGTTCGGATACTCCACACAAGCGAAAGTCTAACCTCTAACTTTTACAGCAGATAAGAATTCAAATAAGTAAATAATTTGATATAAATTATATAATTTCTCTGTATACAAACACATACTTAGAAAACTCGTCGTTAGCACGAATATCACGTGGACATCATTTTTATTATTATCTAATCTGTGACCTTGATCTGGTTTTACGTGCTCTGACACAACAGTTTTGTTCAGTTTGTAGGTAGGTAAATAAAAATTCATTCACTGCTTTCTGTTCTGGTAATGGAAACGATTAGCCTTGTAAAACAATAGCGCAGATTGGTTTTTGAAGATAATAAATAATCCTTGGTAGTCTAGTCTATATTGGTGATAGGTAAACAGGGGGTTTTACCCAATCTAGTGATGGGACTTGTTTGAGAGAGATACTAATACTGTAAAATAAAGATATTATGAATATACAAGCGCACTCACCTTCCTTCTTACTGGTTTAGGTTTTTCTACAGGCGGAGGGTTCAGTCTAGGGTCGTTGGTCCGCGGGCAGTACGGCTTGGCGAGCGGCTTCGGCGAGGGCGCCAACAAGCCCGCTTTACTCGTACTGCTCAGCACCCCGGATAATATCACACTGTTATTTGAATCCATATTGTTCACTCGCGTTAATATCTCCTGCACACTCTTGAGTTCGTCCACAGGCGTAATACTGTCCTTGTCAAACAAACTACTATCTAAACTTGTAGTCCTATCTATTGCACTCTTTATTATAGACATGTTTGGTACGTTCTCGTTTATTGAACTGTCCCGATCCATGTTGAAGGATTGAGACATGTTGCTGAAGATACCAGAGAATAGTCCCGTTGAACTAAAACGCGACGAGAAGGGCAGAGTCGAGTTCTCTAAAACGGACGGCCGATCAATTGAAAAGGGCTTTTCAATTTTCTCGGGCTTCTCTACTACAGGCGATGCAGGACATGTTGTCTTCACTGGTTTCATAGGCTCTTGAGGCAGGGGTATGGTTTCTGGCGGCGGTATCACGGGCATAGGACTCGGCGCTTCAGGCAGTGGTATATTTTCTGGGTTAGGCAACGGTATTGACTCGACAGGCGGCAGAGGTATGTTCTCAGGAGAAACATGAACATCATTGAGTTCG
Source organism: Orthosia incerta (assembly GCA_948252205.1). Classification (NCBI taxonomy): domain Eukaryota; kingdom Metazoa; phylum Arthropoda; class Insecta; order Lepidoptera; family Noctuidae; genus Orthosia; species Orthosia incerta. The sequence continues at coordinate 27,791,975 of OX411746.1, forward strand.
TCGTGATCACCATTAATCTCTATTGGTTTCGACGTGTCGGTCTCAGTCCTCAACTGAACACTGATCTGATCGTCAACCATGCTAAGATCGAAGTTTAAATTCACTTTCTTTCTTTTTTCTTTTGGTTTCTTATTTCTGCTTTTCAATATTTGTATGTTCTCTGTGTGGAATGAGTGTATTTTCTTCTGTATGTCGTCCATCTCGTCCCGCTGTGGCGATGAGTTCCCGCTTGTATCAGCTGACTGGCAACTGTTTAGTTTGTCGTTTGGACTTTCAATTCCTTTCACCTCTAAATTACTATCGACTGACTCCTGTATTTTTGGCTGTGCAGGTATCGTAGTATCTATTTCCATTGGCACCACTTTGTTGTAATTACTTTCATCTATTTCAACATTATTATTATTCGTTTTTATGTCGTCAAGTTTGGGTATTTCAGGCGGAAGTTCTTCTTCAGGCGTGGGTACTCCTATTATCCTTCTTATATTTTCACTGTCATGAGGGTTTTTAATGTTCATATTTAACACGTCATTGTCTATATTGCACTGGTCGTCAGAGCCCTGGCCGCTGTCCGAGCGGGTTCTGTCCCTACCGTATATACTATCCATAATGTTTCTCACTTTGTGCCTCGTCAATGCTTGCGCGTCATCTTTGACCGGCGAGTCTTCTGACGTTAAAATAGGCGAAGTTTCGTCATTACACTGCGTAAATAAAGTTTTTGGGTTAGTAACTTTAATGACAATAATCTCTAGAAGACAATTGTAAAGCTACTTACAGGCACAATATTGTTCTGTTCGCAAGATAGCGATTCTCTCGCTAACCGCCTCTTCTTCAATGGTGTCACCATTTCGTTGGGGGGTGATTCTGGAACAAACACATCTAAAATTCAACATAGTAACACAATATTCAAAAAAGATAAACTAATTTTAAATTGAGATTTTAAAACAAACCTGCAACAGGCGAGTCACTCTCCTCACTGATGGCTTGTCTCAACCATCTCTTCTTGGCACTGTGTTGCGCTATGATTGGCTGCACGACCTCGGGTACCTCGGGTACCGTACTCCTTGTTATTCGCCTGGCTTTCTTCGGAGGCTTATTTCGATCTCTCCCGGGAGTTCTGGGAGGAGACGCTCTAGCGTCATCATCGTGATCTAAATCATGTGTACCACTTAAATCACCTATCATCGTCGACGCAACTCTGACTAAGCTTTCTAGGGACGGCGCGGACACCAAGGGTGGTCTGTAAGGGGACCTATAAGGCGATGGCGTCCTTTCAGGCGACCTCCCTATCCATTCTGTAGCCATTGTTTTCTTAGTTTTTGGTAGTTTAAAGGCGGATTCCACTGATCCAACTGCCGCTTCGACTAATAGACATGCAGAGCTTAGACCAATATCCTGAAAACAAAAAGTTTGATGTAGACCACTATTACACAATTTTCTCATTATGTCTTCATGATATTTAATGGTCATTTGAATATATTCGTGTATCTGTTTCATTATATGTAAGGTCCATGTCAATGTCCTACACATAATCGTATTCAATAACTTGACAGTTCTAATAAAAATAATGTTGCCAAGCTAAAACGAATAGTGTTGGGGTAGTGAATGAATTGAGAAAAGAACTATTAATAGAAGAAGTTCATTCAATTTCGCCCACCCTTTTTTTTCACTAACTGGTAACCCTCCCATTGTCACCGAATACATCTGTAACGGACGCATGGCTTTGTACGTTGCGTGGTGATTTTTTAGCATAAGGGCTTCCCACGTAGACCTATAACGGTGTTTATGGCGAACATGTGTTTGGGTCTTTTTAACGAATCTTTGAATGAAGCAATAACCCTGACCGTTGTCGGCATTTTGTAAAAATAAAGAAACAATCCATGTTTAATGGCTCCGTAACGGTGAACGCCTTGTTTGTCAAAGGTTTACCGCTTTGAAAAATAAATAACTATAAATGCTTATTGTCTGCAGACCCGTACGCCGCCTTAATAAAACGTTGAATGGACTATTGCTGTTATCCCAAAACACATTAAGCCGGGGTCGGCGTGAGAAAATAAGATATCCCGTTAGTTAGTTATTATTTGTAAATTTCTCTTTTCGTGGTACTAAAAATAACACGTGAATGTTAAAATATAATTGATGTAGGTTCCATGTGAGTTTTAAAGTATGAGTACAAAACATATGAGAACTACTGTAATATACGAGAACTAGAGGAAAGGTAGACAATTAGGTAAGATTATGCATGTTTTGATAGCTCATAAGTAGGGAGGAATCTAGGTTAGATAAGATTTCTGTGTTAACCTTTTTACAGTTTATATGTTTCCTAGGTAGAATTAAGTATGTAGATTAAGGAAATGTATAATTTGTGTAGATTTAAGTAAGATAATATTGATGATTACGGCATTTCTATGACGCCATACCCGAGCGCCATTGAGAGAGAGGGGCGCCATTGTTCGCGCCTAGCGGTTCTTGTATAAATAACGGACCGTTTGGAGGCTGAGGCACAGTCGGACACAGTCAGTCTTCAGCTCTACAATTGTAACAACATACAGTTGTAATAACAATACGGAATAAAATTGAAGATACGAATCACGACAGTATTTTCATTCTTCCAACGAACAACCAAATACAGTCCACTTCAGTCTGGTCCTACGAGCTCGGATAAAGAACCAAGAACCAGCGGCAACCAAGTCCACTTCAGTCTGGTCCTACGAGCTCGGATAAAGAACCAAGAACCAGCGGCAACCAGGCCCACTACAGTCTGGTCCATCAAGCAGCGGATACAAGAACGAAGAACCCGCTGCAACCAGAACCACTGAGCTGCAGACGAAGTACGAAGATCTGCGGCAAGAGCGAAGAAAGGAACCCGGCTGTCACCGAGCCGCAGACGAAGTAAGAAGATCTGCGGTAAGAACAAAGCTGTACGGAACAGGACCGGTTTCGAACCTAACCGGTCTTGAACCTGACCGGCTTCAACACAACTGAACCCGACCGGCTTACCGAACCGAGCCGACCGGTTTCACCTGAAGTACCGAACCGAAGAGGTACTAACCCGCCTTGCCAAACTGAACGTGCGGCTATACTCAAGATGGTGTTCACAAGGAGCCAGGGAGACGCAACCGAGATAGAAGAACAGCTACGCATCCAAGAACAGGAAGCGCGACGCGTCCAAGAAGAGGAGGCGCGCCGCCAGGAAGCGGAGCTGATCGAACGGGAGCGAAGAAGAAGACTCTCACCGGACCCACCAGCATCACCATTTCCGAGAATGGCACACAACAGCGCAGCGGGGCCTTCCAGTGCACAGACGACAAACACCGCGATCCGACAGCGAATGACGTCACCGACCAGGACAATGAGGTCGCAACGGTCGACGACAAGCGTCACAACAAGGCTACGGATAGCGGAACTGGAGGCTGCAGAGAAGCTAGCAGCCATCCGGACCCAGCAACTGGCACTGGAAGAAGAGCTAGTCAAGAAGAGACTAGCAGTGGAGGTGTCAGCGATCAACGATGAAGAAAGCGTACAAGAGGAACAAGAGCCCTCTCGTCCACGCGAAGAGCCTCATCAAATGGTGGATGAATGGCTGAGGACGAACCCCCTCAACTCACGGGGGGAGGAGGGACCAAGAGAATCCAAACAGATACGCTTCGTGTCTAGAACGAGATCGCCGACCCCCATAAGAGCAAAGGACAGCATTGAGCACTTGGCAGCAACACTAGAAAAAATGGCCCGACCTAGGCCTAGGCACACGGAGCTACCTACATTCTCCGGAGCGGCCAACGAGTGGCTGCCATTCAAGGCGGCTGTACGAGATTCGACAGATATGTACCAGGTTACAGCAGCCGAGAACGTACAAAGGCTGAGAAGCTGCCTCAAAGGAGAAGCAAGAGACGCCGTGGCCGCCCTTCTACATACGGCCACTGATCCAGGCGTCATTATGAAGACTCTTGAGCAGTGCTTCGGACGACCGGAAGTCATCATCGACCGGGCACTGGATGACCTCAAGAAGCTTCCAAAACCTGGTACATCGGCCACAGAACTCAACAGTTTCGCTGTCAAGCTACAGAACATAATTTGCGTACTGCAAACAATCGATCGAAGAGGTTACTTGTTCAACCCTTTTATGACCCGGGAAGTACTGGACAAGCTCAGCCCGCATCTCCGATCCCGCTGGTGTGACTACGCCTACGATCAAGAAGGGACAACGGATCCGGAAATCGTCGTGCTGTCACGGTTTCTAATGCGAGAGGCGGACCGAGCGTTACGATATACGTACGCTCCGTCTACAAGCGCCGCCGCACCGAGAAAGGAAACTCGACCCATCGTGACACTCAAGAAGAAGGCGAGCGTGTTCACTACGACCGAGGGAAGGGAAGAAGAAAAGGACAAGTGCCCTAAGTGCGAGCAAGCCCACCTGTTGACGCGGTGTCCGCAGTACAAGGCGCTAACAGTAGAGCAGCGATGGAGCTTTCTTAAATCTAATAAGATTTGCTTCAAATGCGCCCAGAAGCAACACAGGCGCATAAGTTGCAAGGCGCAGCTGTGCGGCGTGGATCAATGTCGCCGCCCGCATCACGCGACGCTCCATCAAGCGGTACGCGAAGCGCAGACGGAAGACATGGGGAAGGGTGAACCACGGAAGGAGGAAGCGGTCCTGTCTGTGGCTACCCAACCCGCTACCGGGCCACGGGCAGTCTTGCTCAAGATGTGCCCTGTCATCGTGTCCGGACCACGGGGGGAGGTCAAGACCTACGCACTCCTAGACGAAGGGGCCACGATCACCCTAGTGGACGAAGCACTGGCGGCGAGCGTCGGGGCAGAAGGGCCATCACGGCCGCTCCACCTGAGCGGGGTCAACATGTCGCAGCGAGATATGGGCAGCCAAGAAGTGAATATCAACGTGAAGGGACTGAAGAGTGACGAAAGCTACAGGGTCAGAGCGAGGACCATGAAGGATCTCCGGCTTCACCAACAGTCCATTCCCGACACGCTGCTGGATTACGAGCACCTGAGGGACCTGACCCCAGAAGAGGTGTGCTACGAACTGGCGCGCCCCGGGCTTCTAGTGGGTACAGACCACTGGGAGTGCATCGTGTCCCGCGAGCTCCGAATCGGCGGCCCTAACCAACCGGCAGCATCAAGAACGCAACTCGGATGGGTGGTGCACGGAACCGCACCACGCAAGACCATCATCAAAGAAGGGAACGTGCTGCATGTATACGAGCCCAACCGAACTACGGGTGCATGCAGCCAGGAACTCCACGACTTAGTCGAAGCCCACTTCAGGATCGACGCGCTCGGCATACAAGGAAGGCCGAGAGTCAAGGCGAGCGATCAACGGGCCATCGACATAGTCGGAAGGACAATCAGGAAGATTGACACCGGGTACGAGGTTGGGCTGCCATGGCGACGAGACGAGGTCACTATGCCGCCTAGCTACAATCAAGCGTTCCGCCGGCTGAAGAAGATCGAGCAGAAGATGGACGCCAACCCACAGTTCGCGGCTGAGTACTCCAAGCAGGTTAACAACCTATTGGACAAAGGGTACGCGACGCCATGCGACGGGTCGAAGCGAGCGAGTGCCATCTGTTGGTATCTGCCACATTTCGCCGTGCAGAACCCGAACAAGCCCGGCAAACATAGGCTAGTGTTCGACGCAGCAGCGAAGAGCAACGGCGTCTGCCTAAACGACGAACTGTTGGAGGGACCCGACCTACTGCTGTCGCTGCCAGGAATCCTATTTAGGTTCCGAGAGAAGGTGGTAGCGATTACAGCAGACGTGCAGGAGATGTTCCTGAGAATCAGGATAAGGCCGGAGGACCAACCAGCGCAACAGTTCCTGTGGAGAGGTGACGACCGACAAGAGCCGCCGAGGAAATACAAGATGACCAGTATGCTATTCGGCGCCGCGAGCTCCCCGTACATGGCCCATTACGTTCGCAACCACAACGCAGACGTACATGGGCAGGAGTACCCGCGGGCGCTGGAGGCCATCAAAGGAAGTCATTACATGGACGATTTGGTGGCCAGCTATGAAGACGCTGAAGAAGCACGGAAGGCAGTAGAGGAAACGAGAGCAGTACACGCGCACGCAGGGTTCACGCTGCGAGGTTGGAGCTCCAGCAACAAGACGGTGCTACGCGACGTGCCCACCGAGCTGCACGCCACCTCTCCTACACAATTGGGGGGTGAGCAGCCTGAGAGCAAGATTCTGGGGCTGCATTGGGACGCGGAGCGCGATGAGCTGGGGTTCAACACATCTATGAACCGAGTCCCGGCTGAAGTACGAGCGAGAACGCGCGCCCCGACTAAGCGTGAAGCCCTCAGCGCCGTGATGTCCATATACGACCCGCTTGGGTTGCTGAGCCACTACACAATACGATCGAAGATCATACTGCAGAGCTTGTGGCGCCTTCAGACGACATGGGACGAGCAAATCCCCGAGGAAGAGAACGAGCTCTTCGCCTCCTGGCTCGCTCGCCTGACTGAACTCGCTCAGCTGCGACTACCGCGCTGTTACGTGACGCAAAAGTATGAACGCGTCGACTTACACATACTGTGCGACGCCAGCGAGCAAGCCTACGCAGCTGTGGCCTATTGGCGAATAAGAAACGTCGATGGGAGCCTGAACGTCGTGTTGGTGGCCGCCAAAGCTAAGGTGGCGCCTCGTCGGGCGCAAACTATACCGCGCCTGGAGCTACAAGCCGCAGTGATTGGAGCAAGACTCGCTGAGACGATAAGAAGGGAGCACCGAGTCATCATCGGCCAGACGACCTACTGGACCGATTCATCTACCGTGGTGCACTGGATCCATCACGACGTGCGACGCTACACGCCATTCGTTGCGCATCGGCTGGGAGAGATCGCAGAGTTGACCCAGAAAGAAGAGTGGCGTTGGCTGCCTACTGCAAGCAACGTAGCGGACGACGCCACTCGGCTCATCGACACGCCCATCTGCGCCACGGATAGATGGTTTCGAGGACCGGACTTCTTGCTCCTGCCAGAAGAGCAGTGGCCCACGACGTCGACGGATGACAAGGAGGACGAGGAGGTCCTTCACACGAGAGAAGAAACGGAGCGAGATAGCTGGCTACCGAACCCGGCCCGCTTCTCAAAGTATGAGGTATTGGTGAGAGCCGTCGCTCGAGCGATCGCTTTCACTGATATCTGCAGACGAAGAGCAACAAGGATGGAGTATCATCATATCCAGCGCGCCGAGGCTGAACTAATCAAACAAGCACAAGAGGACAGCTTCGGGGAAGATATGAAGAAGATCCAGTCTGCTCGCCCGCTCACGAGGGCGAGTCGATTGTACAGGCTGGATCCAGTGCTGGAAAACGGCGTCCTAAGAGTGAGGGGCCGGATCGAGGCCTCTCCCGCCCCGACCGAGATGAAGCGGCCTATTATACTCGACGGCCGTCATCAGCTGACTAAGCTCCTCGTGCTGCGGGAGCACTGCGCTGCAGGCCACGCCAATAGGGAGCGTGTGACGAACGACCTGCGACAGCAGTACTGGGTCATTCACTTGCGACCCACGGTACGCGCTGTCGAGAGGAGCTGCGCCTTCTGCAAAACGAGGCGGGCGAGGCCGCAAACCCCAGCTACAGGAGACCTGCCACACGCCCGCCTTGACCCTTTTCACCGCCCGTTCACCAACTGTGGGGTGGACTATTTTGGGCCAATAATGGTCAAGGTAGGACGCCGCCGAGAGAAGAGGTGGGGCGCACTCTTTACGTGCCTCACCTCCCGCGCCGTGCACATCGAGCTTGTCGCTTCACTCTCCACCGACTCAGCAATCATGGCGCTGAGACGAATGGCCGCGCGCAGAGGCTGGCCGAGAGTGATGTACTCCGACAACGCGACTAACTTTCGCGGGGCCGACCAGGAGCTACGCCACGCCTACGCCGAGTGGATGCTTGCCCTGCGAGATGAGGGGCTACTGCATCGCTTGGAGTGGCGCTTCATCCCTCCCGGCGCGCCCAACCAAGGTGGCGCGTGGGAACGTATGGTGCGCTCCGTGAAGACGGCGATCAGCGTGACCCTGCGAGAGAAGGCGCCGGCGGAAGAAGTACTGAGGACTCTGCTCACTGAGGCTGAGTTCTCGATCAATGCGCGACCGCTGACACACGTCAGTGTGGATCCCAGCGACCCCGAGGCCCTAACCCCCAACCACTTCTTGTTGGGGTCGTCTAAGGGGCTGCCGACGACAGGAGGACATGGCGAGCTAGTCAGGCGCTCGCTGACCACTTCTGGCGACGATGGCTACGCGAGTACCTGCCCACGTTGGTACCTCGCGGCGAGCCACGGAACGACGTGCGACCCATTCAAGCCGGTGACGTGGTCCTCGTGGTCGACAACACGCTGCCACGGAACACATGGCCGATGGGAATCGTCGAGCGCACGCATCGCGGACCGGATGGCGGCATCAGAGTCGTCGAGGTGCGCACCAGGACTGGCACCTTCCGACGCCCCGTGAGCAAGCTCGTCGTCGTGTCAACAAAGGAGGCTACGCGAGCTGCGCCGGGGGGAGAACTGTAACGGACGCATGGCTTTGTACGTTGCGTGGTGATTTTTTAGCATAAGGGCTTCCCACGTAGACCTATAACGGTGTTTATGGCGAACATGTGTTTGGGTCTTTTTAACGAATCTTTGAATGAAGCAATAACCCTGACCGTTGTCGGCATTTTGTAAAAATAAAGAAACAATCCATGTTTAATGGCTCCGTAACGGTGAACGCCTTGTTTGTCAAAGGTTTACCGCTTTGAAAAATAAATAACTATAAATGCTTATTGTCTGCAGACCCGTACGCCGCCTTAATAAAACGTTGAATGGACTATTGCTGTTATCCCAAAACACATTAAGCCGGGGTCGGCGTGAGAAAATAAGATATCCCGTTAGTTAGTTATTATTTGTAAATTTCTCTTTTCGTGGTACTAAAAATAACACGTGAATGTTAAAATATAATTGATGTAGGTTCCATGTGAGTTTTAAAGTATGAGTACAAAACATATGAGAACTACTGTAATATACGAGAACTAGAGGAAAGGTAGACAATTAGGTAAGATTATGCATGTTTTGATAGCTCATAAGTAGGGAGGAATCTAGGTTAGATAAGATTTCTGTGTTAACCTTTTTACAGTTTATATGTTTCCTAGGTAGAATTAAGTATGTAGATTAAGGAAATGTATAATTTGTGTAGATTTAAGTAAGATAATATTGATGATTACGGCATTTCTATGACGCCATACCCGAGCGCCATTGAGAGAGAGGGGCGCCATTGTTCGCGCCTAGCGGTTCTTGTATAAATAACGGACCGTTTGGAGGCTGAGGCACAGTCGGACACAGTCAGTCTTCAGCTCTACAATTGTAACAACATACAGTTGTAATAACAATACGGAATAAAATTGAAGATACGAATCACGACAGTATTTTCATTCTTCCAACGAACAACCAAATACAGTCCACTTCAACATCAGTGGGTCGGGTCTTAGTTTCGAGTCCTATAGGAATCCTATAGGATTTAATACACTATCGGACAAATTTTTTTTCACATAACAATCCTAAGAAGATCGAAAAGAATTCTAAGGATTGTCCTAAGAATTCTTGTCTATTTTCTTTGGATTGTTATGTGAAAAACGGTTTTTGTCATAGAATTAAAACATAAATAACACGATGGCCAGCACATACCTGTCGACAGACCTCATGGGGCGCTTCGTGGGTCCTGTCATGGTCGAGGCTGGGCGGCGGCAGCGCACTGTCGCGGCGCAGCGGAGCGGCGCGCGGCGGCGACAGCGGCGTGGGCGCCTCGTCGCCTGACGTCACCATGTCGCTGTCAGCAGAGTTCAGGCGACGCCGGTTAGACTGCGATGTCGTACGCGCGCGACCCTTGCGCCTATACACAATTTAACATAAGTATTTCAACATTTTTAATGGAGAAGGGAGTGAAGCAAGAGATGGTTTTAAGAATGGAAGTTATGAGTAAGATTTCTAGAATATTCTCTAGTTACTAGTATGGTAATGCGCATGTATTCAAGTGGCGTATAAAATGCTTTAACGATTTTATAACGTAGTGAGCGACTTGATACGTTAGATTAGCTAATATTAAAGAAACATGTTATATTTCTCGTATTTTCCCTCCTTATAAGATAATAAAAAAAATACTTTAAGAAAATTACACTAAGAAATCAAGAGGGCTATGTCGACTATCTAACTGTACAAGAGAATTTATCATCAATATATGAATATTGCGATTATTATTGCAACAATCTATTGTTATTGAACAATTGTCAAATATATCATGAAGTAAGAAACTTTATTGCTTATGCACCGTAATCAAGTTTCAATCTACTGATTTTTTATCAAGCACCTGCAACATCACTTTTTTATTTTATTTGTTTTATTGAACACAGAAAGAAATCTCAGTACATTTACCTCCTAATAGTTGTTTAAAATTGGAATCTTGCCCGTTATTTAAAAAAAATTTTTTTCAAGGTGGAAGTTACAGCAAACAGGGTATGAAACTAACTATAGACAATGTGAACTTACTTTTTCCTTTTTTTCGTAGCGTTGTGTATTTCTTCGTCTTCATCCTTATCGTTAGCATTGGGATGGGGATCAGACTCTCGTCTCTTCTGTCTTTCTTTGACTTCCTGTTTGCGCTGTTCAGCTTTTTCCATGCGTTCAAACGCCTTCATAATAGCTTCCATCTTACGTTCCTCGCGCGTCTGTAATTTAGATACAGGTTTAGAATTTTGTCTGGTCCCAAGGCTAGGAGGTTGAGTTTCGATTGCGTTTTTCGAACTGACCAGTTTTCTCTTTTCTTTCTCTTTGTTATTGTTCTGTATTTTATCTTGAGAATCATCTGTTTTATCATCGAGAGAGTCTTGGTTCACGCAAGTCGTTCGACTAGATCTTGATGATCTGTCGTGGCAAGCTGACTTGGCCATGAACTCTCTAGTCACTGGTCTGTCTTCTTCTATTTTCGGTTCCTCTTTAGGTTTTATCTCTTCAAAAGTAGATTTCTCCGGTTTCTCTTCATCAGAATACACAGGCTCTTTCTCTTGTTTTATTTCCTTTATCTCCTTTAATTCTATTTTCGGTATGTCGATAGGCTTTGTTTCCTCTGCAACTGGAAGCGGAATGAGCTCATGTTTTATTTCTTCGTATTTTTCTTCAATAGGTTCTGCTGGACAGAAGTCTGGTTCATCTATTTCTTCAGGCTTCATTTCTTCTTTGGCTATCAGATCAATTTCAGGTTTTATGTCTTCTATTGGCTCAGTTTTAGGCGGTTCATCAAATTTCAAGGCCATTACAGCTGTTTTGACAGGTGAAAGCGGCGGATACTCTTGTTTAATTATCTGTTGTGGTGATTTCTTTTCAGATTTTATTGCAACCATTTCTGTCTCAAATTCTTTGATTGGCGTGGTGACGAGAGGGGCGAGCGGTGGTGACACTGGAGATGAAGAACTGAAGCATCTGGTCCTACTTCTCTTTTCCCTCGGCGGGTAGTCGACACTTTTTCTCGACGCTAACGTGTTGAGGCCGTTTACTTTGCAGTGTTTCGGATTACCGCAAGCGCACGGCTGCTTGCTGCCATCAGCATCGTGACCGACGGTTATTTCAGTGTTAGACTGGACAACTCCAATACACACCAAATAAACATGTAATGTGCCTTTTACGATACAATGTTGTAATTCGGCATTGGGTTTACAAGATCTTCGAACGAACCTAGCTTCGTTCCCGTACGTTCTTGTGTCTATACATATTTGCGTGTTGTCTTTCGGCAGTCTGTAGAAGAAAACGAACGGTCCAGGTTTTTGGCTTCCTGCTCGGGCAGAATTTTGTAGTTGTGGCCGGTGCTGGTTAGACAACATGTACTTGCCGCGTAATTCTATTACTGGCGTGTTTTCTTTCAAGTCCTTTGTTGCAATCAGAATCTTTCCACCAGCGTGGGGCACAGTGGTACATAAATGCGCGTTCATAGCAAACGCCATATTAGGAGTATTGCCCAATTTACTGCTGTATTTCATTATTTTAGCCCTCAACTCAGGACTATAATGGTTTGTAACAGCCAATTCGTATGAGTCTTGGAAGTGCGATTGATTCGACAGTGAGGAGCTATATTTACTCCTATTCAGCAACATTTCTTTCTTGCGTTTCACTCGTTTTTCTGACAGTTTTCTCTTCGTCCCTTTCCGTACAACTTCTGGTTTCTTCGGCCTTTTGGGTCCTCGTTTGGGTAACGCTAATGATGGTTGCGGTAGTGGTGGAAGCACTGGGACATTGGAGTTGTAAGTAGTGACGCATGAGCCACTCGTGTTGGTATATGTGGTAACAGTCAGTAATCGTTTTCTTCTCTGTCCAGGAGGGCGGGTGCTTTCAGAAGAGTCCGTATCTGAAGCGCCTAGAGCGCTCAGTTCCTCTCTCTTTCTCATCTGTATGGAGCGAGCGTGGCGCCGGTCGATGGGCCGCGGCATGCACAGCTCACACATGTACGCATCGGGGATGTTTCCCCGGTCGATGCCCATGCAGTCGACGTGCTGCCACTCGCCGCAGCGGTCGCAGCATATCATGTAGCCGTCGTCGTGTGTAAAGTCACAGATGCATCGGGTCTTACCCTCCTCCTCGCCTTCAGGAGCAGTCTCCGTGTCGCTACCACCTCTGTCAGCTTTTCTGTCCCCGTCTATAGAGGAAATCACAGAGGCAGTGTCGTCATCCGGTGGTGGGGGCGGCTGCGGCTTGTAAGTTACAGGCGCCATTTGTATAGAAGAAACAGGTATAGGTGTTCCAATAACATTGGTAGGCACTGTCAAAGGCATTTCGTAAGAAGCAGTGGACATGATTACAGGTGAATTACGTTTTAAAGGACTCATTGGTGATGTAGTTAATGGGGGTGAAATGACGGTGGGAGGTGGGCCAGTGGACACTGGCGTTGTGGGCGGCGTGGCTGTAGGCTGCTTCTGGGCAGGCTGGGCGTACGTGTGGTCCAACATCACGAAGGCCAAGGGCTGGAAGGAATACCTCCTTAGTTCTTCTGAAAGGTTTGGTCTCTCCTCCATGCCGATTATGTCATCCTCAGTAAGTAGTGTCGTTTTGTCGCCCCTGAAACAAAGAAAACAAAAATTAAGTACCTATATTGTTGATTACCAAAATAAAGTATTTGATATTTTTACACCAAGTTTCATTACTTAATCTATTAATATTATTTATTTCAAATACTCACACAACAATTCTTTTTTGATTTACAGGTTTGATCTCTACCGATTCTTCAGGCAAAGGAGGTAGAGTTGTTATGTGATTGACAGGTGCTGGACTTGGTTGCAACATCAACTTGGGTTGCGATAGTGACTGCAGTATCTGGGCAGTCAACTGCTGGTTCGCAAGCTGCTGATTCGCAGACATTTGTGACACTGTGGATATCGGATTATCTGCAGGCCCATATGTCTGAACATATCGTAAATTAGGAGTAGACCCTGATTGCACATAGTGGGGACCCTTTGGTAAACTCGTACTTATTGGAGCAGTTGAAATCAAAACAGGGCCACATGGGGACTGTAATACTAAACGCTCCCCTTTAGGCGGGAACTTTGACAGAGACAATGGTTGGCTCTTATGTGTAGGACTCCCGACTTTCTGAATAATTTTCGATGCATTCGAGTCCACTACTCCATAGCTTGGCTGCTGGCTCTTGTACGTGACGCTGGCGACTGGCCAAGACTTCGCCTCGGACTTGTTAACTGACCCAGTCTGTTGTATTATTTTAATTGGCCTTGACGGATTCTTCTGATTAGAAACTTGTCCCGAGCTTTTTGATCCCTTAAAAGTATTGACAGATTTTCTTCCAGAATGCACAGACATCTTATTAGGTCCTGAGACAACACGCGATAAAATATGGCATTGTGTGTTGCCTGGGGAGGCAGCAACCATAGCATTTAGATTAGCACCATTGTTTACCTTATTCACAGTTTTACTTAAGTTTGTGCTTTTGGTAAATGTATGATTGTAGGGCACATTCTTGATAGGGCTATTATTCACTACATTTGAGGATAAGGTGGAGCACCCAATCAAAGATTGATTCTTCTGGGGTTTGGTGCAAAGTACTGAATTGCTTAGTTTGTAAACATGATTTTGTGTTCCATATACTGGAGCCATTTCTTTCCCAGTTAAGTATTGCTGGTTATAGTTAGGATTTTTCGGAATAGATATGTTACTTAAAATCTGAACTTTGGATGTCTTGGGTCGGCCCATAAAGTTAGTCTCTGTGACAATGTTTGCTCTTCTTGTTTGTGTTGTGTCATTCACATAACTCTCACTGGTAATAATGATTTGTGACACGCCAGCTTGTGATCTATCATCATCCATCTTTGGGTCATTTGTAGCAGCACTGGTTGCAAGTATTGTAGGCAGCCATAAGGTCTGGTTTCCAGATACATCTTGTACATTCTGTATAGATGTAATGTTTCCAACAGCTGCATCAACATTAATTGTAAAGTTCTGAGGCAATTTAGTAACGTTTTGAACAATTGCAGTGCTCAGTGGCGCTTGTATGAGGGTTGTGGAGTTATCTACATAATTGCCATCATTAGAATCTTCTGTTTCTTGTAATATGGGGTACGCTATGCGCCCTACATTATCTATGGCTTCCTCAAGCCTCACAATGCCAGAGAGGGAGTCCACAGACATATCTGTATCACAGTGTTTCTCAGCAATGTGATATTCTACTTCTTTATCTACTTTGTGCACAGATTGAATGATACTTTCGGGATGTGTGGAATCAGGTTCTGGATCACCTTCAGTAGGAGACAAGGGCAAGGCCTTTAACACAGGAGTTCTCACACTAGATACATTCATATTTGTTAATTGGTGATCCAATACATGTTCGTAAACATTTTCACTGGAGGTGGTCGGCCCGTAATCCTATAACAAAATACATAAATAAATTAATCTTTCTGGAATTCAGTTAAGTTGTTTGCAGACAATGCAAATAATTTCAAATATGTATTAAAATGTGACACTTCTGCTTAATGTGCATGAATAAACATTTCAAATTATAAATACAAACTGTGTTGCTGGTGACTTGTTTTCTAAGCACTGTGATTTAACCATTCCAGTTATGATAATGCACTTTTATTACATGAAAACAAACAATTTGAACATCAGACTAAATCCACTAGATCTTTTGATTTATAATTGATACAATGTCCCACAAACAATTAATATATTATGGACATATACCTAACCAACATACTCTGCAGACTATCAACAGGAATCATGGAATGACTATCATATCAAATGCCCCTCATTCATAAAATTGATGATAATTTGCTCGGAACAAATATTTAAAAGAATCTCACATTACTCACCTAAAAGCTGTAAAACTAAAACTTTAAAGGATATCAATGAATACACCTTTCTTTTCAAAACTTTATTTATTACATTGTCAGTGTCAAGGTCCTGAAAATGAGTAGCCTGTAGTATTATTTACATTACTATCTTTAAAACACAGCTATGTAAATAGTTTAGCAATGATTATAAAAACTGCACACCTCTCACTTATATATTTATATCAGATAGTCTTGCACTGTGAGGGTAATAAGTTGGTACAAATAGGATATATGACATTGTAAAACATTATAGTGGTGAAGGAAATAGGATAGTAGTGTAGGAACATGATGTTATTGCTTACAAAATCATAATATTTACAAATATAGTGCTAAGTGACTGGCTAAGTGTCCATGTCAGCAGGATTGGTCAGGGACCTTGGTGGTGGGTTTTATGTTAGTAAATATGTTCTACTCACTTGCCGGGCCGTTGTTTCGTATTCAGGTGTAGCAGACATGCTGTATATACTATCATCTTGGGTCAAACCCGAGATGACGCCTTGGAGTGCAACTCGGCCCCCGAATTTTATTTCATGTGACTGCAACCGAAAATCTATCCTTTACCCATATATCCTCAAAATGATCAGGTGTACGTGCGTTGTACACCATAATGTTCTTGGTAAAATATTTTTAGTCCACAAATAGGATACGACCGCCGAGGTCATTGTTCCACAAAACTATTTGAAAGTCACTTTATTTTGTTCCCTAAGAGAAAATATAAAGAAAAACAGTAAAATAATGCATAGTAAACGTAACAGCAAAGGAATAAATGCGTAAAATAAGCGAATAGGTTAATCCACTGCCGCCATTATTGTAGCACGGAAACTGAAATGTCTCACTAATAAACATCAAAAAAAGTAAACACTATCTTCATATGAGAAATTTAACCTAAATATATCTGTAGTTTATTGATATAATCGAAAGGTTTAACTATGTAACGCCACTAAATCCCCTTAGTAACAAAGACATGAGAAATGTAAGTACATACGAAAATGAGGTTTGTATATTTATATCACCTCAATAAAATAATTATGACTTAATT
Source organism: Orthosia incerta (assembly GCA_948252205.1). Taxonomy (NCBI): domain Eukaryota; kingdom Metazoa; phylum Arthropoda; class Insecta; order Lepidoptera; family Noctuidae; genus Orthosia; species Orthosia incerta. Next base: position 27,808,394 of record OX411746.1, read on the forward strand.
GCAGCGATATCTTGTGTAATTGCGGCTTATTATAAAGAATACACTAAATATTTATAGAAAATGACAACATCACAATAGAAGCAGTATGAAATCCAGATGTAAACACTTTTCGAGAAAATACTGAAGGAAACTTGTACTGACCTGTATATGAGCGAATTTACAACACCTAGGACGTAGCGAAACTATTTCCATCAAATAATTGCATAGCACGTAATAAATAGGCCTCAAAGTCCGTAACTACGACCAAAACATTCACAAGAGTCGAAGATGGCGGCCATTGCATTTTCTTGATACAAAACAACGGGGGTTTCATGAAACATGTCGAACTACTAAGTACTTCCGGTCAAATAGATGAAAATTTGTCTAAATATTTGGATTTAAACGACAGAAAGGTAAATTTTGTTATGTGAAATAATTATTATTCAAAATAATAATTTTGTATATAACTAATTATTCTTTGAAAGTTGAAATTTTATCATTTTGAAATAAGAAGTAATTCAATTTTGTAATTTTATGTTTATGGATAGAGTTAAAAGACATTTTTTTGTTTTTTTTTTACTCCATCATAATAATAGACAAAATGATTCTAATTACAAATGCGTTCCAAAATAAGAACGTATTATGTCGTCTATGGGTACCAAAAACAATCTTTGGTTGTGTTCTGCTTTTCAGAAATTAATGCTCGCTTACACAGACTGTGAAGATAACTTTCCTTTTTAAAAGTCTCGTGTCGGTCTCGGTCTCTCACATTGAGAGATAGGTTTTACTCCGTGATGTATGTTTCCATCATCCACAATCCAAGTGGCCACTGCCTGGACACAATTGGCCCATTTCTTGGACCAGTGCTGATGGCATCGTCTATACTCCTTATTTCGCGAACGATGTGCAATTGTCTCTAATTAAAATGCTCATTCAAGACTAAAGCGCTTATTACACTACATGGTATTCAGGGCCCTAAACTCTAAGGGGGTGTAACCCTATTAAGAGCGACCGGAGCGTCCTGACTTCCTTACTACCGGGCAGTGTTATGTTTTTTAGGACGTTAGGTAGGGAGCTTCAAGTCGACGCAAGTACTCGCAAGACGAGCGGAGTGAACGGACGTTTCAAGTACGTGAGTCAGTGCAGTTGTTTGCGATTACGATACTACACGACAGTAAAGAAGAGATTTATTTTTTCGATATTTTTTACTTTTTAGTGGAGGTAATAGGCAAATTCTATAGTAAGGTACCTATAAGGTGGAAACACATTATCAACACCCGATCCGACGCCACGCGACGCCACCCGACGCCTTCTGACGCGAACCGTGCACATATACAACACCCCATGTGATGCTACAACACGCTTCGCTAGTATAGGGTTGCCATCTATCCGACATTCTCCGGATTTGTGCTAGTTTAGATGGCGGGCGGGCGGGATTTTATTTGTAGTCCGGGTCTTCAAATCACCAAAAGCAATTTTTCACCGACTTCTCCGTAAATTTTTGACCGATTTTAAAATATTTTTTTTGCTTGGAAAGTTATGTACCCGAATTGGTGCTATTTAAATTTGATGAAGATCTGATGAAGAAATTCGGAGGTATTCAACGGAACTCTTCAAAATATTACAACAAATCACCCGGGAGTGCATGTCTATGTATTGTACACTAGCTTCTGCCATCGGCTTCGGCCATGTCAAAAGTGCTTTATCACCCAAGGGAACATTATACCGGGATAAAAAGTAGCCTGTGTGCTATTCCTGGCTATAATCTATCTGTCAGCCAAATTTCATCTAGATCCGTTTAGCCGTTCTGGCGTGATTGAGTAACAAACATACATCCAAGAAGTAAGATTACTAAAGTAATTTACCACTAACTGTGCCGTACCGTAATGTGCCACACAAAAAAGTAAACAATATTTTTTTTTACAATGAACACATTCCCCTCCTTCGGCCGTCGGGTAAAAAATACAACCGACTTCCATTTAAAAATTTGACTCAAATAAGTTAATGATTTCTATTATAGCATAAACATAAAAATTACCCTCGCCGAGTTAGTACCCTAAAAATGACCCTGCTTATTAAACTTTACTCTAAATTAGGGTAAATTACCCTAAGTTGGCATCACTGATCATATCATAGCTTTGTTTCTAGTATTATTTCTAATACTATGATCACGGTATTGGCCTGAAATCATATCATATAATCATGAGTACCGTTTTACTAATTCGATTAATTGTTCATCCGACATTTTAAATAAAAACATACAAAAAATATCTGTACGCCAGGAATGCTCTCGAGTGACTGACGCGTGGCATCGGGTGTTAACTAGGAACACACTGAGTCTGATGCGTCGGGTGGCGTCGGGTGGCGTGTTTGCCCCCTCTCCCGGCAACACGCTGATCCAAACTGACAGCGTGTTACCGCGTGTGATTGCGTGTCGTCACATGGCGTGTTGACTATGTGTTTCTGACCATATTAAATGTATGGGATGGATTAGTACTTCAACGCGTCAGAAGGCGTCGGGTGGCGTGGCGTCGGGTCGCGTGTTGATAATGTGTTTCCACCTTAATGCCAGAATAGATAGAGTACCACGGTGAACTGTATACATCTGCGTACCCCTTAAGAGCGTACTGGCGTAATTATATGTTATGAAATGGTATAAACAAAAAACAGATATGCTATTGCAGCAATCCCGAGAAAATTGTTGTAATTTATTGAAGAGTTCTGCTGTATAGCTCCGAAGTTCTTCATCAGATTTTCACCATTTTTTCAATGGGACCAATTTGGGAATGTTCATCGTAACGTTACGATTATAACGTTACAATGCGCTCATTCAACTAACTTAACATACTAGAATTAACTAACTAGTATTAACTATTAGTAACTTTACATTGAGTCATCCTTTTTCAGTATTTATTATTGTAATATTTATTTTATTGATATGCATGTATATAAGAGTATATATTAATCATCTATACGGTATTAATCTTCTTTATTGTGAATTGTTTAATACATTTTTTTTTTTATTCCCCTCTACACACGGTGTCTACATATCTTTTTTTGCAATTCTCCTCTCGCAGGTATGCTGGAAGAGATTTCGTTAGAAATAAGCATACCTTTGTACATATTTTCTGTTCCTTCTTTTTGTCTATGTATTATATGTGTGTACATTAATGGTTAAATAAATAAATAAGGACGCCGAATTCAAACAAAAACAAGATTGTTTACGTGTGGTGTGAATAAACCATTATTTTTTTACATTTTGATTCATAAATAATATTTAAAGTATTACCTACGTAAAGTACCTATAGTATTTTTATTCAGACGAAGTAAAATAAATAACTCTAAAGTATCAAATTAGTTTATTCCAGGTATTTCATACTAGTTTTAGGGTTGCTATGCTGATATTTTTTAAATTTGCCGCGCTTTTTCAGTCTCTACTTTCGTTTGCCAGACTCTATTACACTACACGGTATTCAGGGTCCTAAACCCTAATAAAGGGTGCTGTTGTGTAAAATCGGTTAGTAATTTAGGGTCCCTAAATTGGGTGACCGGAGCGACCCGGTCTCGCTACATTCTGACTATCTTACTACCGGGCAGTGTAATACCACCCTAGTTACCGCCCTAAAGCGCTAACGTTAAGTTAGCGCTTTAGGGCGGCAAATTTAAAAAATATCAGCATAGCAACCCTAAAACTAGTATGAAATACCTGGAATAAACTAATTTGATACTTTAGAGTTATTTATTTTACTTCGTCTGAATAAAAATACTATAGGTACTTTACGTAGGTAATACTTTAAATATTATTTATGAATCAAAATGTAAAAAATTATGGTTTATTCACACCACACGTAAACAATCTTGTTTTTGTTTGAATTCGGCGTCCTTATTTATTTATTTAACCATTAATGTACACACATATAATACATAGACAAAAAGAAGGAACAGAAAATATGTACAAAGGTATGCTTATTTCTAACGAAATCTCTTCCAGCATACCTGCGAGAGGAGAATTGCAAAAAAAGATATGTAGACACCGTGTGTAGAGGGGAATAAAAAAAATAATGTATTAAACAATTCACAATAAAGAAGATTAATACCGTATAGATGATTAATATATACTCTTATATACATGTATATCAATAAAATAAATATTACAATAATAAATACTGAAAAAGGATGACTCAATGTAAAGTTACGCTCATTGTAACGTTATAATCGTAACGTTACGATGAACATTCCCAAATTGGTCCCATTGAAAAAATGGTGAAAATCTGATGAAGAACTTCGGAGCTATACAACATAACTCTTCAATAAATTACAACAATTTTCTCGGGATTGCTGCAATAGCATATCTGTTTTATGTTTATACCATTTCATAACATATAATTACGCCAGTACGCTCTTAAGGGGTACGCAGATGTATACAGTTCACCGTGGTACTCTATCTATTCTGGCATTAAGGTGGAAACACATTATCAACACGCGACCCGACGCCACGCCACCCGACGTCTTCTGACGCGTTGAAGTACTAATCCATCCCATACATTTTTTTTTTTTTAATTTTATTTATCCTGGTATAAAGATATTTTTTGTTGGTTTTTATTTAAAATGAACAAATTAATAGAATTGGTGAGACGTGATCATAGTATTAGAAATAATACTAGAAACTAAGCTTTGATACTTGAAGATTTAGCTTTGATTCTAGCGAAGCGTGTTGTAGCATCACGTGGCGTGTTGTATATGTGTTTTTATGGGATTGATTATTAAGGTGGAAACATACTTTCAAAACCCGATGCCACGCGACGCCATCTGACGCAATGCAGTACTAATCAATCCCATAAATATATAATACGGTCAGAAACAGATAGACACGAATACGCCATATGATTACATGCTTTCCCATTCGGTAACATCTATTCCTGACATAAAGATATTTTATGTATGTTTTTATTTAAAATGTCGGAAGAACAATTTATAAAATTAGTAAAACGGTTCTAAGTATTATATGATATGAGTTCAGGCCAATAAAGTGTTCTTAGTATTAGAAAGAATACTAGAAACGAAGCTATGATACTAATTAGTAACGTAGGATTGCCAAGTTGCCATTTCTAAAATCTGCCAACCAGGACAAGGAGCGTGAAAGCCCCGGTTTTTGGAGCTTACAACCCGGACATTCAAACAGATTTTAATTTCGTATTTGTTTTAAACTATACTCCATTTATTATAACATTAGACAAAAGAGGCTCGCAGAAGCAGGAGTACGAAACCTTTTATTTTCAAGTCAAGTTCAAACAATTTTAATAAATAATTTATATATTTTTTTTTGTAAGTCACAATGTATGGCATACAATAAAGCGTATTCTATCTATCTACTCGTCACGATTCTTGGATAGGTACATGAAATGAAAAAAAAATTTTAACAATCAGTTTATTAAAAACAACTTTATCACAATATGTCCATGTTTTCAATTAACCAAATAAATACAACACAAAACACCACTTAACAATTTAGTCACTGCTACCATCAGTCATCACAAATGATAATAATTAATTGACATGGGTGGTAACAAAAGTCGTAATTTTAACTAAAATAATTTAGAATGACAGAGAATTAACAAAAATACACTTTCACAAGCTAAATACCAACTAAGAAAACATTTTCCAGAGACAGAAGTGTGAGATGAGATTTATGATGATGAGGTATTTTTCCTTAAAAGGAATATTTTTGTTTTTTTAGCCACTACTGAATATCTGCCTTTCGTGTGACTGTAGTTGGCAGCTTCTCCAATTTCCTCGAATGATATGGTGTATTATCCATAACAATAACTGCACCACTCTCGATTTTTGACAATATTAATTTGAACCACTTTTCAAAATTGTGTGCATCCATTTCAGAATGGTAGTCTCCATCACCCTTTTTGGCTTCAAATATTATTTCACCATCCATTAAAAACCCATCCGTTAATCCTGTGAAATGAAATAAAAGTAAATCAAAAATTGTGTACCGGTGGCGTAATTACTTGATCGCTGGAAATAGATTTTAAGCTTTAAGTAGCAACTGAAATTAACTGCATCATTACTGTCCTTGAACAGGTTAATCTACAACCATAAATATCTTTCCAAGATGTACCTATCCAAGAATCGTGACGAGTAGATAGATAGAATACGCTTTATTGTATGCCATACATTGTGACTTACAAAAAAAAACATATAAATTATTTATTAAAATTGTTTGAACTTGACTTGAAAATAAAAGGTTTCGTACTCCTGCTTCTGCGAGCCTTAAGAGTATAAATTTAATTAATAGGGTACTCAGTAATATAGAGAGCTTTGATTGCCGAAAATAAAATAAAACTTCTAATCTAAAACGTAAAAAATACCAACACATTATATTAATGTTCTCACCTTTTTTGTAAATTTTCCTACCATGACTCAAGTAAGAAATAACTCGTTACAACTAAAACAATAGCCAAATCTAGAACATATCACCGATGAAAAATATTTTATTATGTAAAAGTCTGCCACTCAATAAGGTCTGTTTTCTTTCCAGTTATCTTTGCTCCTCATTTCTTTAGTTCGTCTTTCAATACCTTAAGCTTCCAGGGACAATACATTTTATGAATAACAATGACAAACACAAAAATAACAAAAAAACGTAGTGTAAACAAAGCAAAAATTATTTGACCGTAGCCATTGCGCTGCCAGTGACACCTACGCTCAGCTTTGCGTTCACATCCCCATTAATAGAATTAGTCAAACGGTACTCAGTATTATTTATGATATGAGTTCAGGCCAATACCAAGATCATATTAGCAAATAAATATATCTTTATCTCTTTATCATAATATTAGAAATAATTCTAGAAACGAAGCTATGGTACTAGCGAAGCGTGCTGGAGCATCACGTGGCTTGTTGTATATGTGCACGATTCGCACCGGGTGTCGACACGTCTCGTCGCGTCGGGTTTTAGTAGTATGTTTCCATCTTAACTCTGTAGTATTGTTTGTCTATGGTCTATCTTTTTTTTTGCATGCAAAGATTGTGTGAAAAAACATATTGGGCACTGAAAAGCTTTAAACATTTTTTGTGACCATAGACTAAAATGAATATATCCTACCCTAGCCTTTGCCTTATTAGAAATGGACACGTAACGTACGAGTTAGGTTTGCCCTGTGCCCTGTAATAGTGTTAACACACGTACGTATTTGGTACGGCCGGACCGACTCCGCCCACAAATGCTTTCTCGCTTACACACGCTTGTTTAGACCGCGGACATTATTATTATTAAATTTATTCCGTCTCTGTCCAAACAAGCGTGTGTAAGCGAGAAAGCATTTGTGGGCGGAGTCGGTCCGTACCAAATTCGAGCGTGTGTAATAGTGTTAACACACGCTCGAATTTGGTACGGCCGGACCGACTCCGCCCACAAATGCTTTCTCGCTTACACACGCTTGTTTGGACCGAGACGGAATCAACTTAATAATAATAATGTCCGCGGACCACTCTACACACGCTCGGATATGGTCGGGGCCGGACTAACCCCGCCCACAAATCCGTGGTCGGGCCGTACCAAATCCGGACGTGTGTTAACACTATTACAGGGCACAGGGCAAACCTAACTCGTACGTTACGTGTCCATTTCTAATAAGGCAAAGGCTAGGGTAGGATATATTCATTTTAGTCTATGGTCACAAAAAATGTGATGTAAATGAACGTGCCGCAGTGCCGTGAGTGGTTGCTAATTTTCGTAATTTTTAGACGAATGCGTCTGCGGCACTGACCTCTATCATACAGTCTGCGGTAACAGTTACTATAGAATGAAAACAGAAAAAAAATATTTTTTAGCACAGACTAAAAGACACACTACAGAAGTCAAATTTAATTAATTCAATCAACTAGAATAGCTAGACCAATATAGTCGTCACAATCTAAGAAGTCCGTTGTCGTTTCTCACTGTACATGCCGCGACAACTTACTACGTAAGAAATTGGCAAATCAAATTCATAATCCTAATTAATTATTATGTTAATAATATCGATTGTCATTCGCAAGCATCAAGTATAATTATTACTACGTATTTTTATAGCTGTCAAAACCAATGAGGTAGGAAAACTATGGAGACGGCATATTCTACTTTAAGAAGAATAGTTATACAAATATCTATAATATCGACACACGCATGTCAAAAAGCGTTTTGTCTCTTTTTAACTAACCAAGAGCTGCATATGAAAAGAGAGACATCTAAATGTTTGTCAAGGACTAAACTTGGTAACACTTTTGAGTGACGTCAAAATCATGTCTATGCGTGACCGGTCGCCATGTTGATTGCCGAGTAAAATTGGTAGTTGTGTGCTGTATATGTACGTTTATCTGTGTAGTTGTGCTGTCAAACAGTTGCAAATGGCCTACCTCATTGGCCAATGGGCAGCCATCTCAATTGCCCGATTTATACGCTAATTTATGCGAATGCGTGTGTCGATATTATAGATATTTGTATAACTATTCTTCATATAGTAGAATATGCCATCTCCATAGTTTTCCTACCTCATTGCTATTATCGGAAACGGAACGTAAATGACAATAAATGTCAAGTACACGTTTTTAAGTTGAGGTTATGTTGTTGTGGAGGTAGATAATATTGTCAGTATTGTTACTAATTCTCACGAATTATTCATCATGAGTGACTTTGTATTAAATGACACAGACTCTGAAGTAGATTCAGATGAAGAAGTAAGTATTTTTTATGGAATTTGTAATGTGGCCTCCGGCGTAAGAAATTTTGATTAATTTGTGTAAAACTTCATTTTTGTGTTGTAGTTGCAAGAAGCGTTTGCGAAAGGCTTGCTAAAGCCTGGTCTTAATGAGGAAATAGAAAGGATTGAGAAGAATTATGTAAATAACGTGGCCGATTTAAAAGTGAAATTGAAGGATATTCAGCTAAAATTACCATGGATCGAGACCTTAGACCTAGTGACCGCTGTAGCACCGATGGCACCAGACGTAGCCTTACAGATGCAGGAGACGGCACACAGAAGAAAGTAAGTAAATCGCATTATATTAGCATGTAATTTCACAACATTGCACAGTAGAGTTGATGATGTGTAGAGCAGTTTGGGTTTCCTTTTGGATCACTGTGCAAGTCCAGTTGTTTTTGAACATAAATTCATGTGGTTTAATCTAGAAATGTTCTGTAAGAGATCATTTTGTCACAAACAATAACACATGTGGCTAAAGTATTTTATGTCAGTATAATCATAAGGAGGTAGCTAAAGAGCATAATTACTTGGTTAATTGAAGAGACATTTTGATATTAAGTAACTGCTGCCCACGAATAACCACCTCGACATAATGTACTGCTATTTCACAGACACTGAGGCACTTAATATAGAGTCCGAGTGTGTTTTATTTTTTTGTTTGAGTTTCTTTTTCTGTATGGCCAGTTGCCTGCTCATAACAGGAACTGATGGATCATTCTTATGGCACCAAAAGCCAAATTCTGGGACTCCACCACACATTTTGATTGCCATCAACACATTATGTTTTGAATCTATGGCGCTTGACCAACAAAAGGGACAGTTACATGAAACATTTGTTTTTCTATTTTGTCTGGTAATTAGCGCTCACAGCATACTTTTTTACATTTACAGGAATCTAAAAGAGAATAGCAAAGGTCATCAAAATTACGACCCAACTCAAGACCCGGTACTCAATGAGTTCAAGAGGGAGAACCTCTTGCATAGACAAGCACAGGCTGCTGTTCTTGAAGGTATCAAGAAGCTGAAAGAACTTGGAGTTCCTACAAGAAGGTATGATAAATTCAGTTTGGTTTTTCTTTTCAGATATCAATTAATGTAGTGGCACATCTCATGGGGGCTATTAGCATACTTCTTTTCTGTTCAGCTGGATAGAGAAGGACCTTGCTGGCCTTCCATCTTTGACCATAGACAGAATGGACTGAACTAGGGAGTTCTGATCAAGTATAAAGTGAGTAACAGCAGAAGAGGTTGAGAAAGACAGTGCAGCACGCAATTCCAGAAGAGAACTACTGTCTCTTCTGGAATTGTGATTGAATCTAAGAGACAGGAATTGGCAGCTGATTCTTTGTCTCTCTGTCCATTTTTATATCCAGGGTTATGCTCAGTTCATTCTATGCCCAACTGCTGACCATTTGTAGATGTGCCTCTGTTTGGACAAAGTTTTTTTATAAGTCTACATAGTCCCACTGTAGATCAAAAGCTTCCCTTCCTACCACTTCTCCTGGTCTACTGCATTTGCAGGCTAATCCTTTAAAAAGCTATCCAGCTCATCCTACCATTTCTTTCTGAGTCTGCTGTGTTGTTTCTTGCTATTTGGGACTGATAATTCTATTTTGGACAGTGATTTTGTTATCTTAGAAATTTTTATAAACCTTCATATAATATACACAACGGATCTTTGTGTCTCTGAATTGGCTGCAAGACCCTGCGCAGTAGCTATTTTTGTGTCAATATTGAAAGTGAAAATGCATTGTATAACTGTCTCTTTCACTCGCTTATGTTTGTCGCATCATACTATCTTGCTTGCGAAACAGTTTGTCATTGAATATATTGCATGGGCATATCCATGCAATATATTCAATGACAAACTGTTTCTTGCGCAATGGTTGACAGAAGACTTCAGAGACACAAAGATCCACTGTGAATATTATAATATGTGCATTGTAAAGTGCCAACTCCACACTCTCAATGGTTGGAGTCTAATATACCTGAATCCTGATAAAGGTCTCTGTATCCTCAAAAATAATTTTGATAAAAACAACTGTCATTGCTAACCTTCTAATACATTTAATTACTCTTTTCCAGACCAGATGACTACTTTGCAGAGATGGCCAAGTCTGACGATCACATGCAGAAGGTCCGCAAGAACCTGATGGCCAAACAGGCAGCACAGGCTCGCACTGAAAAAGTTAGACAGCTCCGAGATCAGAAGAAGATTGCTAAGAGAGTACAGGTAATGTTTGAACCTTAGACGGCGCATCATTTTAGTTTGCTTCACTGCTGGACTAACTGATTCTACTAGAAAATGAAGTAGTTCTTGTTGGCCCAACTTTTGGTGCCATCCTGGTGTTTTTGGTTTGTTACCTGATGATCTGAACAATGTCTCCTCCTTCGCAATAAACATTGCCACCTACTGGACCAAAACAGAAGCCACACCATCGCTATGAAAAAAAAGGAGTTTGCTACCTTTCACCTAGCTAGCATAAACTTTTTTTAAATTGGGGCATCTGGTAACTAAAATCCATACATGTTTACAAAATTATGGTAACTACCATTTTTTTAAACGAGGAACACTCTGAAAATGTATTTGTAGCTTATAGTACAACATAGTATTCAAAAACTTCTGAAGATTTATTTTAAAAATTAATCTATTGTGTCGACATATACATTATTATCGCTACTATATGACGCTAACGGACACATATCACGCGCATACACAATCAAACCTTAAAATAAAATGGAATTGATATGGTTACAAAATCATATTTATGATTAGAAATCATGTGATGTGTAATCACAATAATATGTGAAAATTATTTTATTACCTACATTGAATATGGGCCATTGTTGTGTTGCATTATGCATGAGTTAACGTTACATGCCATCAATTATTTATTTCTAGTATGAAGAGAAAGTTTGTAAATAACAGTTCCGTAAATGGGGTTTAACAGATAACTGATTGCACTTTCATTGGTATAATTATTTCTTGTCATGAAACCTGTCTGGCAAAAAGTCTTACTAAGGGGTGTTTTGAGGTCCGATAGGTGGTTGCTCCATGTAATATACCAGCACTAGCATCTGCGGCTTCACCAGCGTGATAAGTGTTTTATCGTCCGAAGAGAACATTTTAGCAGGATAAATAGTAGTTTTTGTGCTATTCCAGACTATAATCTATCTCTGTGCCAAATTTCATTCGGACCCGTTCAGCCGTTCTGGCGTGATTGAGCAATAAAACAACATCCATACATACAACCTTTCGCATTTCTTTCTGCCAGCGTCTTCGCCCGCGTGATTGTTGGAAATTATCCATAAAAAGTAGCCTATCTATCTCTGTGCTCCGTTCAGCCGTTCTGGCGTCATTGAGTAACAAACATCTAAACTTTCGCATTTGTAATATTAGTACGGTAAGGATTATATTAGGTTCAGAATGTAAATCATTTTTTTTTTATCGGTTGTCTCGAATTTCACCACCTCAACATAGTTTGGAATAGGCTAGGCAGATATTGATGTTATTTTATGTTCTATGGCTATTTGGCGTTCGTTTACCAACCAAACTTCTCGTTTTCCAGACGGACGCAAGGCTAAAGCAAGCCGCCGACAAGAAAGATATGTTGGATCAACTAAAACGCGTAAGAAAAGGCAAATCATCAGACTTAGGATTCCTGGATGACCACAAAGGCAGCAACAAAGACAATGACAAAGGCAAAGGGCCTCAGAACAAAGTCAATAAAAGGCGAGTTGCCAAAGACAAGAAATTTGGTTTTGGCGGCAAAAAGAAAGGCGGGAAACTAAACACAAGGGAGTCTTCGAACAATTTCGAAGGTTTCAATGGCGCTGCTCCTCAGAAAAGAGGGACTAACTTCAAAACTAAATCGTTTAATGTCAAAAGCAAGAAGGGAGCTAAGCCTGGCAAGGCTCAGAGGCCAGGCAAGTCTAAAAGAAAAAATAGGAAATAAGGATTGATTTAGTTTTATGTTCTAGAATAAATATTTTGCTTATAATAAGGATGGTTTGTTTTATTTTGAAATCATTATGATTTCTAACCTGGATTCCAAAACTTGCGTATTTTATTTTCATGAAAGAACACACATTCTATGGGTTAAAGCACATTCAGACGCGAATACATACTAAATCTATGATTCAGACAGCGTCGAAGCGAAGTGACGCGACACTTTAAAGAACTTCATAGCATATTGACTCTTATCTCAACCACGTAATGCACACATTCCTGTCAAGATAAACAAAAGACGCACGTTCGATCGAATTCACGCACATCCTAAAGAATTTGAGTCGTCGCCTCAGTACATTATACTATACTGAAACTCGTCGCTTCGACTCGATTGCGGAGTTATTGCTCGTTCACAGAGAGGTCCGTTTTACGGTTCCGCTTTATCGTATACGTTTTTATTCATCAATCATCATTATACTCGTACACACATGACAGTAGTCCACATCCTGTGAACATGAACGGTACCATAGATAAAACTACTATTATAACGGTACTGTAATGCGGTGTGAAACATCACCAGTAGCGACGGATCCGTTATAGTAGGGGAGCCCACGATGCTAAATGGGGATTTACTCGAGCGTCATAAGAGACCTATTGGGTTGCAAAGCTTAGATGATAAGAAGAAAACATGTTATATAATGTATACCTTTTCATCGGTGGGGGGAGCAGCTATAGATTTTCAAATATGTAAAAAAATACTGTTGGATGGACATACTCGAGCGCGTCAGATATTGATAGCATCAGTGTCCTACGTATTTTTAATAATGTACGTTTTGCACGATGCGGGTCGTCGTACGTAAGGGATGAAAAAGAAAAAAAAAAAAATCGGGCGCGTCAGATTTTCTAAGGGGGTGTTAAGTGAACCTAAGAAAAGCTCTCATTCAATAACCTGACGATTTCGATGAGACGCAAACTCGCGGCCATTATTAAAATGTGCAAAAAATAAATCGCCTTTTTGAAATACTCAAGCGCGTCAGACATATATGGTTCATCTTTATGTCCTAGACGTGCTGTCTCATAATCTGACGATTATCTAGAGGGATTCGCCTAATCTGACAAAACACTTTTTTTTTTTATAATTGAAATGATTTAATTGAAAAGCGCAGGAAATTTCAAGAAAATAAAAAACTTTATGTTTTTATAGTAGAATACTTGTATTTATAAGAAAATAATTTAAAAAATATAATGGTCAAAACAATTTCATTATTTATAATTAATTTATTAATTAATCACTCACTCGTTCACCATTGTCGTTTACTATTATCGTATTCGTTTCGCTTAAAGTACTAAATAATTTAATTTTGTTTCTATTTTTATTAATTTACAGTTGTCTTTTTCTATTATTGTATTAAATTTGTGTACCAATACCATTTGTTTTTTCATGTGCTGCCCTACTAAAGTTAAACTGACGTTATTTACTGACTGTTATTGACCTATGCTCTAAGAAAAGTACTCGATAACTTGAAGTATCGATACTTTTGTTTCGATACAGTTATGAGTACGATATCTTTTTTTCGATACTACTCATGAGTACAGTATCGATACTTTGTATTCGATACCGTGTCCCTCCCTAGACATCATGGCAACAGAAATCAGAGTGGGGACGGAGTGAGAGAGTAATAGATTATATAGGGGAATTCAGGCATCACGCAGCTGCACGCATTAAACTTTATCGACGAGTTTTTGTTACTTTGGCTTGTGGAAATCGTCAGATTATATTTTTTTCGTTATCCTTGAATTATTTCCTTCAAAATAAAAAAAAAGTTAGCCACGCTCGAGAATGTCGAGATGACGTTCTTTTTTTACAACTTTGTACCCCTCCCCTTTCTTTACGTCATTCTCAAATTGTCAGATTAGTGGAATATACACTTTTTAGCATTTAATTAACTCACCCTACCTTAATCTGACGCGCTCGAGAATTTCTGATGATCAATTTTTTTTACTAATCTGATCCTTTATCCTTGACGGGCGGCCTTATATATGGGGCTCATATTTGGTGGAGGTACTTAACCGGGTACAAGGTATCCCTCCTTATGTTATTCTGCCACGCTTGAGTAAATCCCTAAATCCCTTCTAGGGCTCCCCTACTAATAAAAACGATCCTGGACATACGGATGTTCAGTGTGAACGTATGTACAGTTTAGATCCACGCGTCACTCCGCTTCGACTGTTATTCAATGTGCTTTGAAACAGAGATTCACAATATTCTCATCTGAACCGGATCATAACAGAACAGCTTTTTCGAAAGTGAATTCAAAGTCTCTAATCTGAATTCATTACATTGTACCCCTGCATCAGTCCATCTAGGACAGGGATGGCGAACCTTTATTGGTAATCGTGCTATTCTTAACAGATTTCAAAAAAAGAAGGAGGTTCTCAATGCCTGAAAATCTTTAAAAAAAAAAAATATGATTAATATTGTAGCCATGGCGTGTCATCAAAGTTAAATGACAAAAAAATACCGCCGATTTTTTAAGTCGGTAAAAAGAATATATCATTTCTGCTGTTCCTTAAATTAGATGCTAAATATCTTGTAGAAAGTAGACTCTACTTTAGTTATTTTAATCGTAATGGACGCTGAACTGGAGTAATTTGGCAATAGTCATTTGGCGTGCCCGAATTATATTCCCTCATCTCTGATCTAGGACATGATTACGTCCTTTTGATAACTGATTCTATTTCTTGAGGTTTTGATCAGACCACCGAAACGACAAGACAAAGTAAGTTTGTAGTCGACACAAACTGAGTATCCGAGTTAATCCCAGTCTACTTATTCAAAATCACATGTTCAAGGACAGAAAGTGAGGTTAAGTTACTCAATAAAACACCTAATAGCTGATATATAAAACATATATTATCTTGTTCTACCACTTGCGTCCCTTGCCCTTCTTCTTCTGCTGCTGCTTGCGCGACCACGCGCTGTCGGCTTGCTTGTCCACGCGCGGGGACTTTGCAGCCGACGCTGCTGCCGTCGGGGTGGGTTGCTGCTTGCTCATGTCACTGGGGAATTGGATGAAAATCATTAGTACAAGGACAACACTTTTCACAAAAAAATAAACCGACTTCAAAAGCAAAACGATAAAAAGTGCAAAATAACTCTAGCACGAAAATTTCACCTAAGAATTTTTGCAACATTATGAATGTTACGTTACTCTACGGGGGTTTATACCAATAACATTCGAACCACGAATAAGTTAAGTTTTCTGATGCAATGAAAAGGCCTGTTAGTGCAGTTTGAAATCAGGGGTGGCCCTGATTTATACCGCTCTGGGCATTCGCCCAGCGTGCCCTCCCCGTCCCCTCCTAGATCCGGCCCTGGCTAATATAAAAACAAATGGGAACGAAAAGTTGATATCTGAGTAGGTGCGGTTCGCTGATAGAATACCGACAATATATCTGAAAAGTTCCAGACAGGAGCCCTTTGGTCAGGGGCCCACTTTCAGATTTCAAAAAAATTACACTTAACGTGTAGGGCCGTTCATTTTCACTTGATCGGAAGCAGCTTGACGGAAAATGACATAAATAGGCAAAACTGACGAAGATATTGCGGCTTTCAACAAACCTGATCGACTTAAAAAAATGTCCAAACCGAAGTATTTCAGGGTAAATTATATTATTTACTAGCTGACCCGGCAAACTTTGTTTTGCCATAAAAACACCAAAAATTCATCTACCCTACCAACCCTACACTACCTACCCTACCCACCCTACCCTACCCTACCCTACCTATGTAGGTAAGAACCATATTTTTTTATTTTTTTTATTTATAAGAACCTCTCTTAACACTAACAAACACAACAAAAAAAGAATAAGCGAGCCGTTCACGCGTGATGCCGTGACCAAGGGAAATAGGGATTTATTTTTATATATATAGATGAAAAACTCTGTACTATGAGGGCAAATCTTTCTCGCCTATTTTATTATGATTGACAGCACTTTGGCAATAGCCTTGTTCGTTCACCTATGGAATTCGGGCTACTGGCCAAGTGTTAACGACCGACATCGAGTACGCGGATTTAGTTTCCAGTTTCATCGCACAAACACATAGACGGCCGAAACCTTCAAGGCTGCGAGTTACATGGTGAGTAGTGTACCCGAATTTGTAGTTATTCGGATACTCTAATGCAGGCAACGATCGAGAAGTATACAATTGCGTCTTTCGTTTCGAATGTAATTAGGATAGCTACGTCACGGGGTCCCAGCTCTAACAAAAACAATTTGGTTCAAAATTCAAATTAATGTCATTTGATGTCGCGATATGCATCGATTGTTATTGAATTGTGTGGAAATTAACAATTTCTAGAATTGATCTCAAAAATTGTGTGTTCTTTTTTAATCGTTTAGAAGTAAACACAAACTTATGGAATATTGGGCTTTTAATTGACAATTCAAAGATGGATCATTTAAAATTGATTCCAATAGATGGCGCGGTTTTAAATTTCTGAGGCATGCCACTCGATTGTTTTAAATTTGTATTGTAACACATTTTGGTACAATGAAACTGTAAAAACGTGCAAAAAATACTATAAAACAAATCGTCACTGTATTCAAAGAAAAAATAATCACGAACCGAGAAAATCCTTTTACTTGCAAGTCGCTGCTAACACCATCTATAGCCATGGAACGGAACCGAACGCGATCGAAGTACTTAAAAAAATAATCATCTTAATCACACGAAAATCGCTAGTTACGTCGTCACGGTTTCTTTGTATGGGATGAGGCATCTGTATGCTAGTATTATATTATCTGTGGCTACGTGTATTTAATTTTATTTTTCATTGACGCACATATTACAGTGTGGAGAAGTTTACTAATACGATACCCATCAGATTTCTGTCACCTTCCTAGCTTAAAAATATTGCTGTTAACTTACTATTGATCAGTAGCAGTGGTGGACATGCCCTGGCTGCCCTTGATGACGTCACGCCGCACACCGCGACGTTTCCGGTACGCGGTACGCTCGTACTTGGGTAACCATCTGTTGAATACAAAAACATGATTAGCAAGGCTACTTGAAAGTGATTGAAATGACAATACCGTTCATCTTCACTGCTTGATGCT
Source organism: Orthosia incerta (assembly GCA_948252205.1). NCBI lineage: Eukaryota > Metazoa > Arthropoda > Insecta > Lepidoptera > Noctuidae > Orthosia > Orthosia incerta. The sequence continues at coordinate 27,826,199 of OX411746.1, forward strand.
ATATGGATTCGGTTTTTTAGATGTGCAGTATTTTATTTATTGTAATTTTCATGTTTTGGGAGAAAAACAAATAATCCTGCAATAGTACATTTCGTATCGAGCATAAAAAGTCGAGATTTTAACACGAGCTATGTAGCCAATCGAAAAGCTACATGCGAGTGTTAAAATAAAGCCTTTTTATGCTCGACACGAAAACGATTCTTTTTCAACTACCTGATGACCTTACTTAATTAAATGCAAATAAGTTCCAACAACTATTTATTAGAAACGTTCAGCCTAAAAACCACAGACTATATACACACAATCAACGCGCGGTATTTCGAGACGTATCGCGGTTCAGTATCATTCTGCCAGTTACATAATGATCTATACAAAAGTCATTTCGTAACTGTTATTATGTAATTTTGATATATATATTTTTTATTCTTCTGTCTAAATGTTCATATTTCGAAACGAATTTCTGAGGCAATGTGTTTACATAATAGAGAAAAAAATCTTTTTCTAAGCCGGAATGGTAACTGCTTCCTAATAACAAAAAAACCGGCCAAGTGCGAGTCGGACTCACGCACGAAGGGTTTCGTACCATTATAGCAAAAAACGGCAAAAAGAACACGTTTGTTGTATGGGAGCCCCACTTAAATATTTATTTTATTCTGTTTTTAGTATTTGTTGGCAACAGAAATACATCATCTGTGAAAATTTCAGCCGTCTAGCTATCACGGTTCATGAGATACAGCCTGGTGACAGACGGACAGACAGACAGGCAGACGGATCGCGTAGTCTTAGTAATAGGGTCCCGTTTTTACCCTTTGGGTACAGAACCCTAAAAAATGAAAAGAACTAAGATTATGGTGACAAGGTGTTAAAATGTTGTTAGTGTTACCTCTCTGGATCCGGAGGTCTGGACAGGTCGGCGTTGGGAGGCAGCTTGGTCTTGCGCTTGCGCTTCTGTTTCTTCTTGCTGCCCAGTTCCGAACCAGGCGTTCTGAAAATGGAAGAAATAAATAAGTACATACAAAAAATAAGCCATAGGACGCTTTTGAAAGATCTGCTGAAAATTTGTGATAATAATTACCCAGGCGATTGCTCCTGTTTGCTTTGTACGGTCTTCTTCACAACCTTGGCTCCCATCATCCATTTCGATAATTCTAAGGCGTCTATGTCGATCTTGGTCTGAAATAATCGCAAATAAGTTTCATGTATTGTTTTTAACCCTCGACGGAAAAAGAGGGGTGTTATAAGTTTTTCTTCCAACTATGCTTTAATTGCATCACAATCACACTAAAAACTCAGTACAAAGCGAGTCTTTAATGCTCTAGAGCAATAAAAATGTATGAAATTTCATTATTACACTGTTTTTTTTTAATCGCACCAAAAGTTGCCAATCTCAATGGATTAGCTCTATTCAGCCAGCCGATATCAATACTTTTTTTTTACGTACGTATTATTCATTTCTATCCTACTTGTTCCAAATTTAAAAAATGATTGCTGCTAACTCTGATTTCAAAATGAAAGAAATTTAAAAAAGTGATTCATCTACTATTCCTATAGGTAATAGTTGAAAGAAAAGCAGATTATGAACCTCGCCTTAAGTAATTTATATTGCCCTCGTGCCTGTCAGGCACTCGGTACAATAATAAATTACTTTGTGCTCGATGCAATAATTATTGTTCATATATATATTTTTTGTACCCCTACCACTGTTGTGTTCTTTTTTAACCCAAAGGTTGACTGGTAGAGAATGCCTTGCTGCATTAAGTCCGCCTATGTATCACCATTGTACATGAAGTTTAAATAAATAAATAAATAATCTACTATTACGTGTGTACCTGTCTGTGGCATTATAGCTCTTAAGGTTACACTATTCGATTTTTTCCCATACAAGCGTAGTCTAGGGATTATGCCACTGTTTGACGATGTACGTTCAAATAAAAAGTGATATCAATTTGTCTTATCATTATCTAGCCCTGTATGGAAGCGAAAAAGTAAAAAAAAAGAAAATATTTGAAAGTTATGAGCGTCAAAAGTTCCACATTTCGAAACTAATTTTAACGCATTTTTGGGCGCAATTAAATACCATAAGAAGACGGAAAATTGCAAAACGGCCTCTATACAGGGATAGATTAGTAGTTCAACAATGCATATAATTTTATTTTGAACAGTTAGATTTAGTCGTTTTTTCATGATATCTAGACTGCCCAAGGTCTGTTTATAAAATTTCGCGCGCTCGGTTTCGTCCTAAATCATTATCCATTTCGCAACAAAGGACATGGCTGAACAACTGCCCTTAGCATGTATAGAAATTTCTCACTAGCTCGTAACATTCAAATGTTCATTAATGAATTATTACAGTTTTATTATTCTCCTAGAAGTTTCGTGAATTAATCAAATAATTAAAAGATTTTTCATGTTTTTGTTTGACAAGAATAACAAAAGATTCCGTTCTACGAAAAATTTTATTAAATAAACCTACTTTTAAAGACATTTGCGTAAGTCGAAACGAACAGTATTCAATATTATTTATTTTTGTACCTATCGCAATCTTAGATGTTGATTTCTTTAATTGCATTTATCTGATTTCTAGAAATTATTGGCAAAATGGAAAGAAACGGCACTTAAATAGTGCTGACACTAAAAAGTTACAATCGATTCTTCTAGAATACAATTGATTCGATTAGAACCAAATTTAAAAAAAAACATGGTGCAAGTGGCCCTTACACATTTACCGTTATTGTCTTTAAAAACGATAGTTCCCCTCACCTCAAGCTGGTGCAGCGGCGGCAGACTGTCAGCCAGCTGCCTGGCCCTCTTGGGGTCGTGCTGCGCCAGCGCCTTCACCAGGCGCGCGAGGCTCTTGTTGTCGGCCGGGGCGGCGCGCGCCACGGCCTCGTGCGCCGACGCCGCGGCCGCCGGGCAGCCGGCGCGCGCGTGCACCTGCGCGGCCGCACGCCACACGTTGATGAGGGATGCGAAGCGCTGCGGAGAAATAATGCTGTGTGAGCAGTGGTGACCCAGTGTTGAGGCATAACACAAGCAGACGCTTTACTTCGTGTAAATTATTTCATCACCACTGCTTTCAAAACGGTGAAGGAAAACGTCGTAAGGAAACCAACATGTCTTAGAACCATGATTCGAAGACATGTGACATCCACAAACCCGCACTGGGCCCGTGTGGTGGATTACTGCCCATTCATTCCCTTTCACAGAGACCAGGCTGGCACGTGCAATGGACCAAATGGGAGTCTAAATGCGGATAATGGGTCATCTATCCTATCCTAGACGATGTATTTTGATGGCAACTACGGGCGTCTACGATTATAATCTATACTAATATTATAAAGAGGAAAGATTTTTTTGTTTGTTTGTTTGTACCGAATAGGCTCCGAAACTAATGGACCAATTTGAAAAATTCTTTCACCAATAGAAAGCTACATTACACCTGAGTGACATAGGCTATTTTTTAATCCCAAAAATGGGCCCTGTGGGGTGGTCCACGGGAGCGAAGCCCCGAGCAACAGCTAGTCATTTATAAAGCTGATCGAAAAAAAATCATTTATAAAACTGATCGAAAAAAAAATATTACAGTTGCTGACCTGCTTGCTATGGGATTTTTTTTTCATTTTCCTTCCGTGTTTTTATAGTGAACGAAAAGTTAACAAATTTTGTTTTTATATAATTAACTAGCGGACGCCTCGCGGTTTCACCCGCTTAGTTCCCATTCCCATGGGAATACAGGGATAAAAAGTAGCCTATGGGAATACAGGGATAAAAAGTAGCCTATGTCACCCGGGGATAGTGTAGGCTTCCCAACGGTGAAAGAATTTTTTAAATCGGTCCCGCAGTTTTTAAGTTTATTCGTTACATACAAAAATACAAATCTTTGCTCTTTATAATATTAGTATAGATATTTAAGACCCCAAGTCGCTCAAAAAAGTTTACCTAATTTAAACACAACATTGAATTATATCATAAATACAGTACAAACATTTTCTTAATGACCCTCGGCAACCTTCGTGTTTCGTCAGTCGTCGGATTTATATCAGTTGCCCTTTGCACTTGGTGCACACTGAATGCACTCAATCAACTTGCAAGTTTATAGAGTTGTTAATACTCTTTTAACATAAAGTAATTTATTTTAGAAATGGGAGGAAAGCTGCTATTTTTTAACACGCTTTTATTAGCTTGGTATGTATATATGTATCAATGTAACGGAATCTTTGAACGTGATTTTCACCCCCTTGAAAACGTGGGATTGATTTGAATCTTTGCACACTTATCAAGGACCGGTGACAATGCAATAATTTAGTCAAAGTCAAATATGTTTATTCAACTAGGGCAATAAGCGGCACTTTTGAACGTCAAACAAAAATTAAAATTACAAATAATGAAAGTTGATTCTACCGTGCGCGTTTAAATAGTTTGTCCCATTAGCCTTACCAAGATCTTCAGCATTAGCGACTTTTTAGTTCAATTCACCATTAAAGCGTGTTTTTTAGTTTTTAGAACTACAATTTATTACAGCTTTATATATTTCAAACGAAAATTAAAACAAAACAACAATAAAGTACTTAGTTCTGAATTCAAATTATTATACACGATAAATCTAATAATTGATGGATATGGAAATTAGCATTCGTTTGTATTCGGAAATGCGATGATTGTCGAGGGACATATATTTGTACTGTATATGCTATATTCCACTGCCACTCAAATAAAAAGCAGCAATACATAATTTAAAAAAAATACTCCACAAAGCATACATGTAGTATGCAAAGTGTAATTTTTATAGATGCTCACTTATATAATTGTACAAAAAAAACGCATTGTCAACACTCACCTCATCATTGTTATAATGCTCATAGACATTGGTGAACAGCTGGGAAGCCTTCTGGAACTCGTTGTCGGCACACAACAACGTGCACAGCACACCGATGACACCGGGACGGTATTTGAACTCGCTCTCCTCTAGGAGTTTCACTGCACCCTTGCGGTCTCCCTGTAACAATAAAACCAGTTAGTAGCATATTCCTGCGAGAATGTCAATAGCCCGAAGCAGGAATAAGTTTAATACTCCTACGGGAAACGGACACTAGGAAACGACTAACCCGACCCGTGCACCTCTTGTCGACGTTTTATAAATGTGCCCATGTAAGCCTATGTAAAATAAAAATAAAAGATTTTGATTTTACGATTTGTACATAGAATCTTATTTCAAGTTTAAAAACCTCTATTAGATAGTGCAGAGTATTGTCGTTTCTGGAAAATGGCACCAACACGGCCTTACACAGGGGATATTCCTAGTTGACATGTAGTGATGGATTTTCAGCCGCAGGACATGGCTGGTACAGGTACATTCAAACATATTGATGGCTCGGAATATGATGGGAGTCGCTGCGCAGTAGCGAATACATGTGACAGCTGGAGTGAGGGGTGGTGTACTGCGCAGTGAAAAGCGAACCTCACAGGCACTTTTAAGTTTGAATCGAACAGTAAGTTGGCTGCTATACAGAGCATAGATCCTCACCTGTGCCAACAACACTTGCGCGGCCGCTATGGTGAGGTTCCCCCCCTGCTTGAGCAGCAAGGCCACAGCTTGTTGCTTCTTGCCGTCCTTCATGAGTGACGAGGCCTCCACCAGCGCCGCGCGCCGCTCTCCGTTGAACTCACGGACGAGCTTCACGCAGCATTGCTTGCAGAAGTCGGGCTGGAATTTCAGAAAAAAATATCAAGATGGTTTATTTTATAAGAAATGGATGTGGCGTGAACTATCTAGACTCTAGAGCATTGGTCGTCAAACTGCGGCTCGCGTCACAGCAAACAAATAACAATATTATCAATACTAATTTTGCACATGAAGTCAACTAAATAGAAGAACGCGAGACTGAGGCATGTGGGGCGCCTCAGTCAGGAGCGCCTAAGTCTTTTCGGTACAGATTTAGTCCGGTCACAGATAATATAATACTAGCGTCCGGTCAAATTAGACCAAAAAATAAAGGTAGGTTTACAGTAATTCGCATAGAGCTGAAAATTGGTACGAATGTTCGGAATACCATTATAAATGAAATGTAAAAAGGCCCCATCTATCCCACACTTGCAATTTTTTTTATTCAAGGTCAAAGTTCGCAAATGTGGGTTTTTTGCGTTTTTTAGCCGAACGGTAAGTTTTATGATAAAAATAGGTCAGACAAAATTGTAGATTATGCAATTATCTATAAAAATTGTCTCTACAATTTTTCTCCTAAACGTGAACGTTTCTGAGAAATAATGCTAGAAAAAGTTGTTTTCCCTTTCCTTGCAGCCGGGTAAAAACTGAAGGTATATGCTGCTAGTATGTAAAAATGGATGGGTTATTTACAAATCCCGTCTAATATAATCAACACTTACCTGGTTAGAATAAATAGCGAGTATGGCCTGGTTGTAGGTGATGGCGGCGCGCTGCCTGGAGTTCAGTTTGTGTTCGAGCCCGTCAGCCGTCGCCGCCTTCATTCGCTTGCGGGAGTCAAACACGTTCGTGTCCCTGACAAGGCATCATGGTGTTATTTACTATGAGTTGTTAAACTCGTTCTGGGTTAACCAGACTCTCTGATATTATGATTAATAAGCAATTTTCTTTGCTCGCACAACATAGATACCTATACAGTATTATTTAACAAGTGTAAAACTGATGAAACTTTGCTAATATTGGGTACAATTCTTATTAAACCCTGTTGTTTTTTCACAAATCTAAAACAAAACAAAAACCGACTGCTTTAGCGAACTAAAAAGACGTAAACAAGAAGAAAATCATACTGTGCAGTCGGAGGATACATATTCGCGAACAGGCGCGCGAGATGTCCAAAACCATATGTTTTTTGATTTTTTGAATTAATTTCTTTATTTATAACTTTTTAGTTAACATTTTAAATGCCGAATTTGCTACATTTAAATATATAAGTGTTATAAATTTTTGAAATCATCTCTAAAATCCCTTTATTTTAATACCCCACACGATGGGTTTGGAAGAAAAAAAATTGGGCCCCCACAATATGGCGCCCAAAATCCGCCATTTTTCTATTTTCCAATTTTAATGAGCCAGTGATACTCGCAAGGTTAAGACGAATCGATTGACGTAAGAATCATCAAAATGGCCCAACGCGTTTGGTCTCTAGAACGCTACATAGGAACAATCATACAAACATACATATACTGATAAAAACATTACCCTCCTTTGGCAGTCGGGTAAAAACTAGTTGATTTCAATTGTCCATGAAATTGAGGCTATGAATCCTTTAGATTTTTTATCTCCACATATTTATCATAGTTCCAGTTAACATCATTTCATCAGTCCCTTTAAAAATTACCACCTTTTAACTCTAATCCAAAATAAAATAGTTGTTTACCTGTTGATAACAACAATATTGTTGCTAGCAATAGCGACCAGCGCCTGGTCACTCGGCTTGTCCTTCAATACATTCTGGTAGATGGACACAGCTTCTTTCTCCTTGCCCATTTGCTGCAGGCAGTAGGCTTGTTGGACCCTGGTGAGAAAAGAGAAGAAATTAAAACACTACTGAAACCAAGTATGAAGTAGCATTGCTCTGTTCCAGCTGGAAGGGTTAGTATAATAGGGATTGAAAAAATAGTACACACATCAAAAAACACATTTGTATCTTCTCAACTATAGTGTTTACCTGAACTGCCACTTATCCTAAATTACTATGTTTTTAATACAGATTATGAGAAAGATTGTAAAGTTTTTTATTCAGATTTATAAATACTTTCTAAAATGATTCACTCGTCTAAACTTAATCAAATTATTAATAAGTTGCATCCCAATATCAAATTTTCAGTCATAATTATTCAAATACCTGATAATAGCAGCTTCCTCCTTCGCCTCCTCTTCCGTCCCTCCATCCTCAAGCACACTCTCAGAGCAGGCTTGCTCAGCCTTCTTCAGTACGGGCAGTGTTTCGTTGTATTTGCCACGCATGGCTAGCGTACTGCCCGCGTTGTAGGAGAGCTCGTACGTGGAGTCTTCGAATTGAGGGAGGTCGGAAGACTAGAATAGAAGATGGTAGTTTAAATTTTGAGAGGCTTTTGATTGAAAATCCAACAGAGATGTTATTTCGGGTGTAGCGATTTGTTGGATAAAACAGTGTTCAGTAGGCTCAGCTCACGCGGTGATGCATAAAGGTGTCATGACTCATGGCGAAGCCGCATGGCGCTTTGTGAGGTCACAGGGCGTATTCAAATACGAGAGGCGCAGAACGGCAAATCTATCGGAAAATATTCAAATTCTGTCACGGTAATATATACGTTTTTGTGTAGTAAATAAAGTTTCATTGTATTGCTATATTAAGAAGTATGACCACTGTCCCGTCTCAGTGAGAGCTATGCCCATAGATCTAGAACTTTTTTTGCTATGCAAAAAGATACACGAAGCGTGCGAGCGAGAAATCCTAATCATGTACTAACCGCCCAAGAGGAAAAGAGAGAGTGAATTAAGTACCAATATGTCATTTTTTTCGCGAGTAAGAATCCATAGCGTCCCATCTGTTTTACGCCGCGGTGAATTTCTTGCATTTAAATCATAATCTTTAGATTTAAATTGATAATATTAATTACACAATTATGGTGCCTTGTTCTGTGAGTGGATGTGACGTTACAAGACAAAATAACCCCAACAAATACATGTTTCATAGGTAAATACAATTTTGTCCTGGGATTGTTTTGAACCATATTTTGACGAATTTCTGATAGTAATCGGCTCAGAAAAAGATTCTTACAATAGCATATTGATTTCTATTGTTGTATATAACTATATTTCGTATATATAAACAAAATTTGCGAAAATATTATGTAAAAGAGTAAATTATTTGTTTACGCTAGGGCTTGACAAAGCGGTGACGTCATGAGTATCGATAAAAACTTAATCGTTTTTAGTGACATCATGACATGAATACAAACTTATTTAGTCAAGTTTTGTTAAAATAGATTTAAGTTACGATTAAGAAGATGTTTTTATCTAAACTGTACTTTAAGTTGCATGTTTATTATATTATCCATCATTTAAAAAAAAACGTAGTTTTGATGTTTTGTTACTTTGAGTAGGTTTAGGAATGTCATTATATTCAAATGATCTAACCAAGATTTTGTCTGGAATTTAAACCTCTGAGTTTGTTTCGGCCTTTCTTCTCGGAGTAGTTTGATAGGAAACGCCGACCTCATCTAGTTTTATAAAATATGATCGACATGTAAAAGTGTTTGTACAAACCAACTTACATCTGTAGGCCATACAAATATTTGTTCCGTGCGGGCATCGAACTCGCGACACGCAGCGCAGCAGCCGATCGCTCAACCGCTACGCCAACCGTGTCGTCAATTTCAAATACCTGACGCTGCGGTATTTTGTTACTAGTATTTGAAATACTTTTGGATTCAAAATACATTTAGCGATTTTATTAATAGATGCGTTCTGCAGAAAATAGCGCTTGATAGCTTTCATAAGCAAAATGGCGACCGCGTACGGCAAATTGTCAAGTACCTTGTAAATTGTCATTTTCGGTTATTTTCACCTAACTTCTGTGTATTGATTATGTTTATTAGTAAGAATGTCACGATGGATGACCGACTGTATTTTGTTATTTGTATTTTAAATAAAAATAGTTGAAATACTGTATTTTATATTTTAAATACATGCGAGATATTATTTTGTAATTAGTATTTTAATTAAAGCAAAGCATGGTTTTTGCTCAGCTCTTATTAAAGTTCAATATAACCAACAACCCTTTAATCGTGTTTCTTATGGTGTTCACCAAGTATCGATATCGATACTAAACATGGACTTTTTATCAACACTATTTTAACTAACACATGGACAAATTCCCTAACACATCTGACTCTGTGTATCTTGTACATACTATATCTATGGCTATGCCTTAGCTTGCCACCAGATAAAATTGAGTAAACATTACCAAATCCAAACAGGGGGTACAAATCCTAGGAAGGTATTATTTAATACAATATGCAGTTTTGCACTGATTTCTGAATGACTGAATTCGGAAAATGTTATGTAATAAGAAAACTCACTGGATTAAGTGCAGCGAGGTTAGCCACCACAGCAGACATATTGGCCTTCCTCTCATCTTCATACTCATCGGTAGTATTCTTCACGATGTCACGGTACAAGTTGTAACAGTCTTGGTACTGTTCCAGACGGTACAGGATTTGAGCCCTGAAAGGAATGTAATGAATGTTAATCAGTTCGAATAGAGAGATTAAGACAAACCATAGGTACGTTCTTAACATAATAATATTATCAGAATATTAGAAATAAGCAATTACTCTTCAGTTGACAGTTGCCCTCCTAGACACAAAATCAATGAGGAAATGTTTACCGAGTTCTTTAAGAGGCAAGGCAACAGATTTATAGCAGGTGGTGACTGGAACGCCAAACATACGGATTGGGGTTCTAGACTCACCGTAACCAGGGGCCGTGAACTCAAAAAATGTATTGATGCAAATAACATGTCAACTGTGTCCACAGGTGAACCTACATACTGGGCTACGGATGTTAACAAAATACCCTTGACCTCCTTGACTTCTTTGTCACAAAAAACATATGCCACAAATTGATCCAAATAGAATCTAGCCTAGACGGGTCTTCAGACCACACCCCAATCATATTAAGATTGAGTAAAACGACTGCAAAATGTAACCCAAATAACGACATGCTCTACAACTGCAAAACCGATTGGGATAACTTTAAAGAGTACCTTGAAGACAACATTAACCTCAACGTGCCTCTGAAGTCCCCTGAAGACGTAGACGACGCGTGCTTGTACTTCACCAATCTTTTACAAGTGGCAACGTGGATCAGCACCCCTGAGTTAAAATATTCTGCGCATAGTACTCCTACTCCGACCGAAGTCCGAAGAAAAATCGCTGAGAAGAGACGATTTCGCAGAATATGGCAGTCATCACATAATGAACGAGACCAAACCCGTCTTAACCGTGCCATTAAGGAGCTCAAAGACCGTCTTCAGAAAACTAAGAATGATGATCTTCAACACAGGCTAGAGAGAATAACCCCTGAAGCTAAAGGAATTCACTCCCTTTGGAAAGCAACTAAGAATCTAGCACAACCTCAGCAACGCTTCCCCCCCATCAGATCAGATAATTCATGGGCTCGTTCAGACCAAGAAAAGTGTGAAGCTTTCGCCACTCACCTTGCCAATGTCTTCAAGCTGAATGAATCTGCAGTTCCTGATGATCCTGAAATAGATGCCATTCTCAACCAGGACTTGCAACTTTGTGCCCCTCTGCGCCCAACTTCTCCACGGGAACTATCTAGATTGATATCTACGATGAACTCCAAAAGTGCACCCGGATTCGATCTGATTACTCCGAAAATTCTTAAGGGGCTGCCAAGAAAGGGATTAGTCTTTCTTACTATCCTTATTAATGCCTCTCTCAGATACTCTTATGTCCCTGCTCTCTGGAAAATATCACAAATCGTAATGATCCCTAAGCCTGGCAAGCCGGAAAGTGAAGTTTCATCTTACCGCCCTATTAGCCTTACTCCGGTACTATCGAAGCTATGGGAAAGGGTTGTCTTGAACAGGCTGAAATCTCACCTAAAAGAAAACCAAGTAGTACCTGATCACCAATTCGGATTTCGCGAGCAACACTCCACCGTTGAACAGGTACACCGAGTCTACCGCACCATAAGACAATGCCTAGAAAAGAAGAAGTATTGCTCGGCAGCCTTCCTGGACGTTCAACAAGCTTTTGATCGAGTATGGCATAAAGGACTATTGTGCAAGATAAAGTTGCTCTTGCCCCATTCATTTTACTTGCTGATGAAATCATACCTTAGTGATAGGCAATTCCAAGTAAAGGTACGAGACGCTAGATCCTCTCTCTCTCACCAGGTGCCTTGCAGGGGTACCCCAGGGCTCCGTCCTGGGTCCAGTTTTATACAATATATTTACTATCGACCTCCCTCAATGCCCTGACGTATTTGTAGCAACCTACGCTGATGATGCCGCATTCCTAGCCTGTAATCAGGATGCCAACATAGCAAGCAGCATGCTGCAAAATCAACTTGACAGGACCCATGACTGGCTAAACAAATGGCGTATAAAGGCAAGTGCACCAAAATCGCATCACATCACCTTTGCACTAAGACATGGAAATTGCGCCCCGGTCACATTGGGTCAGGACACTCTACCACAGTCCTCATGCGTGAAGTACCTGGGATTCTACTTGGATCGTAGGTTGACATGGAAGGATCACCTAAAGAAAAAGAGAACAGAAATAAACGTCCGATTCAAGAACTTGCTCTGGTTACTTGGTAGACAATCTTCACTCACCCTGAGTAACAAACTTAGAGTTTATTGTTCCATCATAAAACCAATATGGACATATAGGATTCGAATATGGTCTTCCGCAAGCAAATCAAACATCATGTGCATTCAAAGGAGTCAAAACAGTATCCTGAAGGTCCTAGCTGCAGCGCCCTGGTATGCTCGTAACTCAGAAATACATGAGCACCTGGAAATCCCAACAATCCTAGAAGAAGCGAAACGCTGTCTAGAGAAATACAAAGAGAGATTAACCAACCATCCCAATCCACTTTCACGATCACTATTGTTGCCAAATCATACTAAGAGACTCAAAAAAGCTGATATTGTGCTGCCTGATTAAGTAGAATTTGGACACTGGTCCTGATTCTGTAAAATATGATGTATCTTTAAACACATCTGATCATAGTCAGGGATGACTGATAGCAGATGAGAAAAGGAAAAAAAATAACTCTTCAGTTAGACATTGTTGACTGCATTACTGAAAGATGCTGGGATTATACCTATTCTGTGGATAATCATGTGGTATGAAAATGCCTGACTGTGGTCAGTGGGCTAATTCTTTCCCCAAAATCGGTCTAATGTGAGGCCGTAGTGCGAGTTTTTTAACATACTTGAGTGTGTAAGCATTCTCTTGTATATAAAAAAGAGGTATCCTTACTATCACTAGACATCACTTATACAGTTCGAAATAATTATGCAGAAACAGCCCGTCGAAACTAAACTAAAAAAAGAATTGATGTTTATGCTAATGCGATCAAGCACAAGTAAAATTTTGTAATAAACCCACTGATTGCCTTTACTTTCTGTAAAATCTTCTTTGACAGATAAGATTTGTGCAAGTACCCTACGTAAATAATTAACTTTTTTATGTTTACCTCAGTTCCTTTAAAGCTGTAGTCAACTCCGGAGCATTATCAACAGTCTGCAATGCATCCTTGGGGCAGTTGAGACGGTACTGAGTGTACGCCTTCTCAAAGTGCAGGTCGGAGGCCAGGGCAGCATTCTTAGAGTTGTTGAGTATGGCTAGAGCCTCCTTGAAGTTATGCAGTTGGATGAGGCACACAATCTTACACTGGAAGGCCTTCTGCTCATTTGGAGCTATTTGAAGGACTGAAATGGTGGAAGGCTTTGTTTATAATAAAGCATTTTGATATGGTTGAATGATTGCTGAACATTGGACTTTCCAATAAGAGTTCTACTAGAAATGTGGAGTAACTTATTCATTGGAACTTTTGTGTTATAGCAGGAAGAAACTTGCTCAGGAAGCAACACATGTAGTCAAAGTATATTTAAATAAGAAGACAAAGAGGGTATTTTCACAATTTGTCTAACATTATCTTATATACAGACTGAATAAACAGATCTAGAATCCAAACAGATAGTTTTGTTGTTGGCAGAATAATCATATCAAAACCTAAGTATGCTACACCCATAAATATAATACTGCTTAAATAATAACATATGGATTGATTACATAGTTTGCAAAGAAGACAAACTAGTTTAACACTATAACTATATAAACTAATATAAAAGCCTAAGACAAGAGGATAATGTAGACGTTTATTTAGTATCAATAGGATTCTTATCTTTTGAATATTAAGTAATTTGAAAGTATGACATGAACTTTTGGAAACACCCAAATTTTAATTATTTACAAACATTCTTATATGAAATATCGATCTAATATCACTTGCAAATCATTATAAAAGAAAATTTAGGTTGATTTATACAATCTCAATGTGAAATCTAAATGAAATCAAGAGTTAAGCGAGGAGATAGCGCTAGAAAGTGTGGTAATCTTCTTTAGTCTTTTATAAATGAATAGTGCATAATTTTTGGAAAATATTATATGGGTAGATTCCTTACCTTTTCCTGTTGCTTTTAACGCTCTATCATAGTCACCACTTTGGCAGAATTTATTTAATTCAATATAAGCCTGAACAAGGTTATTCTCCTTGTTGGCTGACATTTTTTTGACAACTTGGCATGACAAACGTCAAATCGTCATCGCCTAGCTACGCTACGCTCTGTTCTATGCAGCAAATAATCGAAAAAATAGTGTAAGAAATTAATATGAGTGAAAATAGGCTTTTTGCACACTGCAAAATATATATCACATGGATGGATTGGGTGGATCTACAAGGACGTCCTGGATATAACATTATGTTGCCCCGGTTCCACCCGATAGCTATTCATTATTACGAATAGGTTTTCCTTGTAAATCGGTCCAATGTCGTTCTGCACTAGCTCGACGTCACTATCGTGCACAAAGCTCCCAAATTTACAATAGGGTCAACAAGAACGTCGCAATTTACAGACTTACTGTGCATAAGGTCAAGCAGAGCCTTAAGCCATGGTTGTTGTCCCTCAGCTACGAAGAAACAGAGCAAATAATAGTGACCATCTCGTGAGCCAAATCCTTCCAATATACACGTAGACACATTACCACATACGTGCACACACATACACAACCACACACACAAATACACTCGCTCACACACTCACACACAAACACATTCACGCTGGACTTTGATTTTTATTTTTATTATTAGTTTGATATGTACCTTAGTTTTAATTTTACACTGTTCTGTCTGCATAAGAATTAACTGTAATTCCTCCTCGGAAGAGGGCACTGGCTCCTGTAGCACAGGTCTATCACCTAGCACAGGAGTCAGAGAATCCATGTATTTGAATGTTTCTTATGTAAATAAAGTTATTTATTTATATTTATTATTATTATTAAAGTTTTTCTTTTGGGACAATCCCACCACACTATTCCCAAACCACTACAACTCCTGAAAGAGAGAATCAACAGTGGCGACAAAAAAAAAAGCAGTGCGTGCAGCTTCATACATTTCCATGGCATAGGTCACAGAATGGGCGGAAAAAAATTCGCGCGAATAAAAATCGCAGTGCGTGCTATGCCTAATACCGAGTGGAATACCACCCTTAATTCTAGAACGAGTCAAGACCAAGATTCAGACATTAAGTAATGTATATCTAGACACGCGGCAGCGTGTCAAGCCAAGTTCAAGCAAAAAGGAACTGGCGACGCAGTAGCTGTGTACACGAACCATTTGGAGCCACTTTTGTCATCTTAATAACTCAAAATCTATTTTGTTTGGTTTATGTATTAAAATCGCTAAGATGAACTTTCTACCAAAATTTCATAAATGTAACTCTAACTGTTATTTAGATATTAACGTCCAAAAATTGAAATTTTTATCACTGACTGACCTATAGTTATAGATCAAAACTCTAACCCAGTTCCAGATGACCTAGAAAGTTCAAATTTTGCTTCAGGGAGCCAAGTTCAATACTAAGAATATGCGCGGTTGTTGATAACGCCGACAAACGAATTGAGATCTAAATTTCAGGATACAGTACTTGGCACCCATTTAGATCTCAATTCTTTTGTCGGCGTTATCAACAATCGCGCATATTCTTAGTATTGAACTTGGCTTGGCTCTTTTACATTAAAATAGACTAAGAAAAATTAATAATCACGCTTTATTGAACATAATTATAGGTTTTTCTTAGACCTAAAAAAATCCATATTATTAATACTTCTTCATTTGTACTATTTATTTTTACTGTTACAATGCTGCCAGCGTTCGGGCACGTTTCCCATTGACATTGATATGGACGAATTTTTTGATGCACATTGAGGACTTTTCCCTCTCCCCTTTGTATTTGTATATAGACTTGCTTTTCTTTTAGAAACTTCAATTGTACCTACCTATTTATAAAATTGTTTGAGTAAAAACAATTTATTAAAGACAGTCTTTTACATCAAAATAGTCATAGAAAAAAATAACAATCACAGTTTAATTAAATAGGTTTAATAATATAGGATTTTAGCCTCTATCTCTTATAACTTTGGCAATAGGTATAATATTTTATTTTCCCTTTAACTTGGAATTCGACCATAATTTTGTCACCTTCATTTGGCAAACTATGAAAAGCATGTAATTTTTTGGAATTTCGTCTCACAATCATCTTCTTTATCTTCAAATATCGGTTCCTTCCGAACTTCAGCTTCACCGGTCACATTGGATCAGCAGTCCATTGTAAGCCAATACGAAATGATTCAATGTGACCCATTGGCCGTTATGGAAAAATAAAATTAACAAAACAAAAACTAGCTATCTCAAGGATCAAACAACATAGTTTACAAAAGATTTAGGATATAACAAGCGTTAAATCATCTACATTTCTTATTCACGAAGTTAAACAAATTTTAAAGCCTCGTAAAAAAAATAGTTTCGTTACCTACCTACTGAACGGAGTGTGCACTTGCATCTTCCCGCTTTGATACCGCGGCGGTAACTAGTTCGTAGGAGAGGGGTATGTACGAGCTTCTTTTTTCTTTTTATTTGGCGTCCCGTAGGTCGGTCAAAGTGACTGACAACTACTTAACCGGGCAGCCCTGTGGATACTAAGCTATATAGCCCCCAGTATGGACGAGCGGCAAGAACAAGTTTGTATGTATATGTGAGTGTACACATATTGTGTTATAGTAAATTATCCACTGTACCCCGCGATCCACGATTACCCACTCTCCCTACTTACTTTTACTCACGAAGATTAGGAGCTTTTAGGTACCAAATCGATGATTAAGTTGCAATTTTCTTTAAATTGGAATTGGAATTACTCGTTCCTTACAATAATGAACAGAGAGTTACCATGATTGTTTGGTTTAAAAAGTTTCCTAACTCACCTAGAGTCTGAGTCAGGATTGGACGAGCGAGTACTGTTTGGAAATTTTGTATTTCCCAGAAAAACATCCCTTGTATGATGGGAGATTGGCAGGACGGAGTAGACTAGAGGACGTGCGCAACACAACATGCGGTGGCATGGAGCAAGGACACCCACCAACCACCCATGGCCCGACATCTTGTCATATGGGCCGAAACTCAAAGGGACGGCTGCGGACATAGCCCGCCAATATAGACGCGCTATCACCGCAGTCGTTTCTTGACTCCTTTACAAAACTGGTCCTGTCCCCTTTGCGCCTTTGTCCCCATTCTGGGACGGCCGCTAGCGTCGTACCCCACTCTTGGGTATAGACAATACTGTACGCCTTCGCTGCCGTCGTGTACCTAATCCTCAGCAAGTGAGGGATGCCGAGGGAAAAAGCAATATATACATAGACATAATAATCACAATAAAAAGTAACAATAAACAAAACTAGACAATCGTTAGTCTAACCAGAGCATTTCCTTCCTTTTTTTTTTGTTTCCGTATAAACGTAACCTTTTGTATACTGCTCTTTCTTTATTTTTTTTGTCTTTTTTTTTCCAATTTTATACCGTTTAATTTACCATTTTCCCTTCTTTTGTTTTTCTTTCTTTTTCCTTTCCATTTTTTTTCCTTTAACCTTATTCAAAGCTTCTTCTTCTTCACTCCTCTCGTCCTCCAGACTGCTTATTAGAATAGAATAGAATAGAATACTCTTTATTATGTACACCATATAAGTTACAGAATATATAGACGAAGAGAACATTACACTGGGTGACACAATGGGCGGCCTTATCACTAAAAGCGATCTTTTCAAGACAACCTTTGGATGGATTAAAAAAATGAAAGGAAAGACAGTACAGTCTTATGGCATGCCAGCCACGAGCGAAGTCCCTGAGCCACCGGAAGTTGGCCTCTGAGGCTACGAGATCCCCGTAGTAGACTGGTCCTTCTCCGTGCGAGTGATCCCATCCAACATCTCTCGTCGCTGGCCATCATATATGGGGCATCTCCACAATACATATAGGGCGCACGGTTGGCGCAATGGTTGAGCGATTGACTGCTGCGCTGCGTGTCGCGGGTTCGATTCCCGCACGGAACAATTATTTGTATGATCTACAAATAGTTGTTCCGGCTCTGGGTGTTTGTGTATGTGAGTTTATATGTTTGTAAACGCACCCACGATACAGGATAAATTCCTAGTGTGGGGCAACGTTTTTTTTAAAAGAAAAGAAAGAATACGTGGTCCAGACATTCATCTTCCTCTCCTCAGTAGCACACGGTAACCTCGCATAGCTTCATCTCATACAATCTCTTTCGGAAGCATCCATGCCCGGTCAGGATCTGCGAGACCTGATAGTCCGGCTCGACCCAAGTCGCCTTGAGTCTTGTCGCCACGTCCGGGAAGTAACGATATAGTTCCCTACCCCTGTTCTCCGCTTCCCATCTCTGCTGCCACTTGGCTACAGACTCGTCCGCGATGAGCCTTCTCCCTGTCGTGAACGCATCACGAGGCCTACCTCCACCACCCCCTCCGCCCCCTATGGCGGATGTCGTCGATCATGCCATGGAGCAAGGACAAGATGATGATGCCTGCGGGTGATAGATTTGCAGAGTCTGTCACCTGAGAGAAGCCCGAGAAGGCGACATGCTGTTTTCCACGCTCGCCTCTCAAGAGGAATTACGGCCTTCAGAACACCATATGGTTTTAGTCAGTAGAGTCTGACAGACCCCTCAGCTTTCCCCAAGGCTGAGGACATACATGAGGATTTCCACATGTTTCGATTCACTGTTAAAACCTGACAATGAGGAACAGACGATACGCCTGTCTTGCAGGATGGCCGTGTCGGGTTAAGTCAATAGTACGGACATCAAAACGAATTACAAGCACGCCCCTGGCGGCAAATCACAACTACGCATTGGCGCACTTTTCCTAACCACTTTCGTGGTGGGGAATGTGGGGATAACAGAATATGGCACAGTATAGTACTCACCGCCGCCAAGCTAAGACGTCGTAGAATCACTGTCGATCCGTAATATTAGTAAGCAAAATTGTAACTGTGAGTAAACTCAGTGTATCGAATTATTTATGTGATTTCATTTTCACGTTTGTGCCCACCTACCTGCCCACACACGATGTCTTAACATAAGGGAATACATCCTGACTGCCCGATGGTTTGCATCTATCGGCCATCCTTGATGCGTCATATATATGTAATCTGAATCTCGGAAACGGCTCCAACGATTTTCATGAAATTCAGTATGCGAGAGGTTTCATTTTTAGAAAACGTCGTTTTCTTTATTTTTACCCGAGCAGAGCTCGGTCACCCAGGTACTGCTGTTAATATAGTAACGAAAAGAATTTATCGAGATGACCCCTCTTCCCGCTGAAAGTAAAACTGCAGTTTCCGCTTGAAAGCATACCGACTGGTGGCCGAGCTGATTTCGAGAAAAAGAACGTTTCAGAGAAGAATAGACTGAATATGAAAGGAAGAATGAACAAAATCAGTAGTATGAGAAGGACATAGTAGGAGAAAATGATTGGAGGAACGCAGATTTCTAGCGTGTGAAAAACTTAAATATTGCACTGCTGCACTGCTGCTGGCACTTGTTTAATGTCACAGATAATATAATACTAGCATAAATGTGTTCACCGATTAAATTAAAACATGTTTCTGGGGACTACCAACTTTAGGTATTCCAAAAACTTTGTCGAAAAATACACAGAATTAAAAACAACACATAAATGTCGAACGAACAAAGCGATGACAAAGTAAATTCGGCCGAGAGTTTTATTCAAAAGTATAAAAAGAATGTAAAGGAAGCATTGTGCAAGTTGGGGCGCTTACGCGGGCGTCGGCGTCGTGTGTCGAACTCATCAAAGTTAGACTGGTGGAAGTTCTAAGACCAGCCAGTTTGTTGCTAGTTTTTGAACGTCGAAAAATTGAAAATTGTTGCTACGAGTTCTAGGAATGGGGTCATAATGTGTTTGATATGCGGATATGATTGGAAGGAATAGTTACCTATTTAGAAACATGATCTGGGACTCAGACCAGTATGTAGGTACTAGTTGTACACAGCTGATTGCGAAATGTGGCAGTTACTTTGGTGACAAAAAAGGCCATTTAAGACGGTGAAAATACCCATCCTAGTCGATAGACTAGTTATATGAATTCTTTGGGTGTCTGATGATGTTTATTGGAGTATTGGAGTCTATCATAGTCTCATAGATTCTATTATAATGCATCATCAGCATGAAATGCTGCATCCTATTATTAATTGGCCTGACGAAACAGCTTAGCTAGATGTCTATCTTCTCTAATTTGTCAGTGGTTCATCCGTAGACGGTCAGCATTTTCTTTTTTTTGTGTTTGGGATGTCTTCCAATGACTTCTCCCACTCTGGGTGGAGCGGGAGGGCTTGACAGACTTTTACCCATCCCAGTTCGTTCAGTTGCGGTAACTCTCTTTCAAATTTATCCGCGACCCCGTCAGTTTTTGCTGACATCTCTTTGAGGCACGCCGCGTGGGACACTACGCGCTGTCGACTCGGGCCTGGTCCTTATCGGACGGCGAGCTACCCATTACTCGCTGTCCACAAGCCCGCGCCTGCGGTGGCCGGGAATTGGCTTGCGACTCCCGATGCCCAGGGCGTCTCCTGCAGCGGCTAGAAGCTTTCCACCTCCTCCTTCGCGAGCATTACTGCAGAAGGAGGTGGCAGATTCCCATGCTGGGAATCTGCTCTCTTAAGCAGATCCCGCCCGCGCATGATGACGTCCACCGTAGAGCTCCCGCTGCGGAAACCAAACTGGCTCTCCGGCAGATCCGGCCCCACCTGCACCAGCTGCCCGACGAGATGGTCTGCAATGACTCTTTCAAAGAGCTTGCCAACCTCGGCAAGCAGCACGATGGGCCGGTAAGCGGACGGAGAATCCACAGGGTAGACTTTCAGCCTAAAAATCTAAACAGGTAAGTACCTTATGAGTTGAATTCAATTCGAAAGCGGAAGCTGTGAGAGTACAATCAAAATATACTTTAATGTAGAACCTTAGGATCCTACTTAAAAACAAATGCCTCTTGCGGGGGTCAAATCCAAACACAACCAAAAATTATCACCCTGTTACACGATCCTAATTAATCACCCCAAACAAAAACAAAGCGAAAACTTCACCATAATAACAGCTTCAATGTCGCAGTCTCGCAGTCCGAGGATGTCGCAAGACAAACAACGTTAAAGTAACATCTATTGTCGCGGCGTCCGACGACCAACTCGACTTTTAATCGCATTACTGAAAGTTGCCGCGAACTTCAGCGCGAAGTTTCGTATTGCGATCCCGACGAAGTCGGCGCGATTGTGGTTTCTGCAGTAATTTCTATTAGGTGGAAGCTAGTAATGTTTAATCTAGCTGTCTTTAGAGGTTGGTGTGTGTATTGGTGTTTTGTTTAACCAGCTATCAACTTCTGATCGATGTGCCATTTTTCACTGAAAAAATTGTTTTCTTGTAACGGAGCGATAAATATCCTATATCGATATCCGTGAACAGAGCAGAGCACTAGAGTCTAATTGAGGATCGACATACAGCAATCATAATTCTTCAGCGACAGACTTTCAGCGACAGTCAGCCAATAATTTACTACTGGGACACAGGTCTTATTTCTGAGAATGTGGATTCGGTGATAATAGGTACACTTCGAGGGCCTAGCTCGAGGAAACCTACGGTCCCAGCGTAGTGCAAGTCACATAACATGTGTTCGAGTTATTAGTTTTTGGACATGCCAGTTTCCACGCAATGTTTTCCTTCATCATTCACCTAAACGGCATAATTCCCAACCAGCAACTTTGCCCATACCATCATATTTGACCCCCTCACCAAAAATCCATAACCATTCACCTAACAGCGCATCACTTACTAAATGACTCCACGCATACTCTTGTAGAATTAAATCGTTTCAAGGTGGAAGGGGGCCGTATTTTATCGAAGCCCGCCTGATAAATTGCACGAAATTCAATTTAAAACGGGTAATGTTTGTGTCCGTATTACAACGTGAACGTCACTCGACACTGGCCTATAAACTCTGCCAGTCCAGTGAGCAATTGAAATATTGTACTTTCAGGTACCTTAGGCCATAAAAATATTGGAGTAACTGTGCGGGTCGTGCCATTGCGTCGTAAAATCTGTAAAGAGTAATGTGGGGAGGTTTCGAGGATGTTTAATGATTTGTAGATTGTGCATAGTCAGTTGGTAACTTTTTGGATTGATGATGGGGACTGTGTTCTAAAGACAATCAGGATCTACAAGAGGAAAGAGATACTTAGCTAGTTTTTCAACAGATTCCTATCGCACTGGTCTTCATGGAAGAAATAAGATCAGCCTCTGACAATCAAACATTATTACTACGCAAGAGCATGTACTGGCTAAGTACGGCTCGCAACCTGGAGAATTAACCAAGGGAAGAAATCTTCATGAAAACATGTGGTCGATGGTCGTGGAGTCGGATGAGAAAGACAAGACTATGATGTTCCTCTCTGTCAGTAAAAGGTGTGGTTGACGATGAAAGGACTGTGTTGCACGATTCCATTTACTGCTTGTCCCAAAAAAGTACAAGCGCATTAAAATAGGTAGTAATCGCCTACAGTGCATTTCACACAATAACAAAACAACAACGTAATCATATTTTGCAATATAATTTCGATTAAAATAAGGCACAGGGCCGCACTAGGACGGATTTGGATGGACTAAATTATTTCGTTAATTGAAAATGAACTGTAACTTTGAATCAGCAAAAACAAACGGCATACCTACCTAAAAACTCAAGATTAGTTTAACCGACGTAAAATTTATTTTTCTAGAGACTTAGGTATTCAAATTACCCACCATTTACTATACGAGTGTCCCCTGGACAATCTAATGGATTAATGTACAAAGTTTTGTGGTCTAGTCGGCTTAAATTTCTTCATGACGCGCTATTAAGGTTTATTTATGTTCTCATAAAAATTGTAACCAAGGGACCGATGTACAACAACTGTCATCCAACTTTACATGTAATTTGTCAATATAAATCCTCCTTGTACCGACTAATTTTCGTGCAATTCGCAAAGGGATAACAGATTAGAAAATTCCGTTAGTCTAAAAAAGGTTGACCCATTTGTTACCACGCGGGACACTTTTTTTCCTGACAAATTGCCTGAAAGTAATTTTAAGCCCAAGACCAGTTATTTATGTACATTACTTTAGCTTTATGTTCGTTCAGCAGCGTGTAGATATTCATTTGTGTTCTCTAACAGATCGTTTGTTTTATATCTATGAAAAAGAATATGTAGTGCCTAAGTATGAGCAAATTAATATTGAAAGCTTTGATTTAGGAGTGTACTGGTTGTTGCATACGTTGCTCTGAAGTCAGGATTTGTCCGTCCAGCTTTTCTTCTCGGGACTCGAATGTGTCGGTGTATGTATAGGTTTTTCTTTGGGTAGTACTTGGCAAAAACTCAGGAAATGAATCGTTTATTCTTTGTGGTTAATATGGTTTTTTATTTAGTAATGAATGTTGCACAAAATTCGATTATATATATGTAGACGGCGAAGGGTAGAAAGTCGAAAGCAAAGTGACGTTAGCTGACGATGATGGGCAACGATTGGCAGACACGCACACCGCACGTTGATTGGTCGACAGCACAGAACAAAAAAAACGCCTGCAGCCTAATTGCGTAAGTGAATTCGGCAAAGCAAACAAGTCGATTCCTTCCCAAAAACGACTTTACGTATTAATATGCAATACATAAAGTCGTTTTTGGGAAGTGACGTTAGCTGACGATGATGGGCAACGATTGGCAGACACGCACACCGCACGTTGATTGGTCGACAGCACAGAACAAAAAAAACGCCTGCAGCCTAATTGCGTAAGTGAATTCGGCAAAGCAAACAAGTCGATTCCTTCCCAAAACCGACTTTACGTATTAATATGCCATACATAAAGTCGTTTTTGGGAAGGAATCGACTTGTTTGCTTTGCCGAATTCACTTACGCAATTAGGCTGCAGGCGTTTTTTTTGTTCTGTGCTGTCGACCAATCAACGTGCGGTGTGCGTGTCTGCCAATCGTTGCCCATCATCGTCAGCTAACGTCACTTCCCAAAAACGACTTTATGTATTGCATATTAATACGTAAAGTCGTTTTTGGGAAGGAATCGACTTGTTTGCTTTGCCGAATTCACTTACGCAATTAGGCTGCAGGCGTTTTTTTTGTTCTGTGCTGTCGACCAATCAACGTGCGGTGTGCGTGTCTGCCAATCGTTGCCCATCATCGTCAGCTAACGTCACTTTGCTTTCGACTTTCTACCCTTCGCCGTCTACATATATATAATCGAATTTTGTGCAACATTCATTACTAAATAAAAAACCATATTAACCACAAAGAATAAACGATTCATTTCCTGAGTTTTTGCCAAGTACTACCCAAAGAAAAACCTATACATACACCGACACATTCGAGTCCCGAGAAGAAAAGCTGGACGGACAAATCCTGACTTCAGAGCAACGTATGCAACAACCAGTACACTCCTAAATCAAAGCTTTCAATATTAATTTGCTCATACTTAGGCACTACATATTCTTTTTCATAGATATAAAACAAACGATCTGTTAGAGAACACAAATGAATATCTACACGCTGCTGAACGAACATAAAGCTAAAGTAATGTACATAAATAACTGGTCTTGGGCTTAAAATTACTTTCAGGCAATTTGTCAGGAAAAAAAGTGTCCCGCGTGGTAACAAATGGGTCAACCTTTTTTAGACTAACGGAATTTTCTAATCTGTTATCCCTTTGCGAATTGCACGAAAATTAGTCGGTACAAGGAGGATTTATATTGACAAATTACATGTAAAGTTGGATGACAGTTGTTGTACATCGGTCCCTTGGTTACAATTTTTATGAGAACATAAATAAACCTTAATAGCGCGTCATGAAGAAATTTAAGCCGACTAGACCACAAAACTTTGTACATTAATCCATTAGATTGTCCAGGGGACACTCGTATAGTAAATGGTGGGTAATTTGAATACCTAAGTCTCTAGAAAAATAAATTTTACGTCGGTTAAACTAATCTTGAGTTTTTAGGTAGGTATGCCGTTTGTTTTTGCTGATTCAAAGTTACAGTTCATTTTCAATTAACGAAATAATTTAGTCCATCCAAATCCGTCCTAGTGCGGCCCTGTGCCTTATTTTAATCGAAATTATATTGCAAAATATGATTACGTTGTTGTTTTGTTATTGTGTGAAATGCACTGTAGGCGATTACTACCTATTTTAATGCGCTTGTACTTTTTTGGGACAAGCAGTAAATGGAATCGTGCAACACAGTCCTTTCATCGTCAACCACACCTTTTACTGACAGAGAGGAACATCATAGTCTTGTCTTTGTCACACCGCACGTTGATTGGTCGACAGCACAGAACAAAAAAAACGCCTGCAGCCTAATTGCGTAAGTGAATTCGGCAAAGCAAACAAGTCGATTCCTTCCCAAAAACGACTTTACGTATTAATATGCAATACATAAAGTCGTTTTTGGGAAGTGACGTTAGCTGACGATGATGGGCAACGATTGGCAGACACGCACACCGCACGTTGATTGGTCGACAGCACAGAACAAAAAAAACGCCTGCAGCCTAATTGCGTAAGTGAATTCGGCAAAGCAAACAAGTCGATTCCTTCCCAAAACCGACTTTACGTATTAATATGCCATACATAAAGTCGTTTTTGGGAAGGAATCGACTTGTTTGCTTTGCAGAATTCACTTACGCAATTAGGCTGCAGCAGCCAAATTGCGGTCGACAGGTACCGTAGCGCGTAGCCATCAGCAACTTCATCTCGTTCAAGTTGCCCTCCAGTGCCAATAGATGGTGTAGGCGGTAACACTGGTACCTACTTAAGATGCCTCAGAGAAATTAATATCTGTTTAAATTATAACGAGGTGAATATTAGTAATTCAGTCTGCTTATTCTCCTTATTGCTCGAGTAAAACAATGAATATACGGGAATAGCAATTAACATAGGTATCTAATTACTTCTAACTCCAGCTGGATAGAAACAGCGACGAGTAACTTGTAAAGACACACATATGTTAATTTGAAGGACTAACCAGTTATGGGAGGCGAATAATGCGAACTATAGAAATCTTATTGTGCAGAGCACTCAGATAAACAAAGGTTCAAACGGCTTGTAATAGAGAAGTTCCTCGTCAACAACACATTAGTTATCAGCTGCCCTAAACAGTTCTGACACAAATTATTATTCTTATCTAAAGTTTTCCATTTCAAAGACCGTTCAAAATCCATTTTCCAAGGCACAGCAAAGTACTTTGCTCAGAATTCCAGTATTTAATTTCATGTGCGACATTTCTCGTCTCATTACAGTAAATGAAACGACATTGGATGCATGTGGATGATGATTTGACGCAAATTGGACAGGTGTCAGGAATGCCTGGCGGCGCGGAGACGGGGCTGCGATCCTTAGATTCTACTCGTCGTTAGTAGTATACTAGACTTAACGAGTTTGGTTCTCGAGGTGGGTTAGGGCTGCCAAGAAAAACATGATTTTTCTTAGCGTTTCATTAGCGAGATCCTCTAAATTCTATGGCACGTACTAGCTAAAGCTGTCCCATTAGTTGGACTATCGGAGAGTCCACCTATGTATTTGGATTTAGTCGAGAATCCACAGTCTTATTGCGCAAGGCAAAGGGCAAAGAGTACGAAAAATCGACCAATCACATAGACGGAAATCCACATCGCCTCTTTCATGTCAGATGTGATTGGTCGATTTTTGATACTCTTTGCCCTTTGCCTTGCCAAATTCGTTACGCAATAAGGCTGCTGTTCGGGTAGTCACAAAGCATACAAAAACCAAGTTGTAATCGCCACACTAAAACTTTTCATGAAAGTTGATTTCTAGTGTATGTGTTTTTCGGATTAAATATACGAAACGTGAAAACGCTCAGCGTTTAACTACTTTAGCCCACACCACATGCATATTAACTTATAAACGTACGAGCGGTAGTCGTAGCGCAGATTACTAGCAGGTCAATTCCCGAACTTCACCCGTTGGCGTTAAACCCGTTCGAGATTCCCCTGTGTTTGAATTGTGAAACAAACCAATCCGAATTGCCAATGGAGTTACAATATTGTGCATGAGTTCCGTTCATTAAAGCTGATATTTAATAGTAGGGCAGGAGCGCAAATGCACAAGCCAGTGGCTGTTTTGTTTGTAAGAGTTAGGATGCCTGCTGATTCTGCCTTATGAGCTTCATAATCTGGCAATTTAATCGTTTTCTTTCTTTCTTTCAAACAGTGAAAGAAAGAAAGAAAACACATTTCTTTGGCACAAACATAAATACCTTAGTAAAGTTCAGGCGTTTGCTACGGTGTTCAACGATCTTATGTGGATCCTTCACATCACATCACATCATCAGCCTATTAATGTTCCCACTGCTGGGACACAGGCCTCCTCTCTGTGAGAGGGGATGTGCCGTAAACCACCACGCGGGCCCAGTGTGGGTTGGTGGATGTCACATGTCTTCGAATTTTTGGGTCTAAGACATGCCGGTTTCCTCACGATGTTTTCCTTCACCGTTTTGAGAGCAGTGGTGATGAAATAATTTACACAAAGTAAAGCGCCTGCCTGGGTTCGAACCCACGACCTTCAACTTGTAAGTCGCGGACGATACCACTGGATCCTTAAATCTATAGAATGACGTCGTTGATGAGTCGTTTTAGTAACTTTATCTTCTACTATAAGTCTCTTTAAACTCTTAAAGTGGCGATAGCAATAACACAGATTTTAAGGGAAAACATGGCATTTTCTTTTAAAAGTATGCAAACCCTATCGAGAATGGGATGTCAGTAAACCACCTCTAGAGTCAAGTCGACAACGATCGCTCGCTATTGCCTAATAAAGGCCCGGTCGTATGAGATTTCAATTTGGCGGCTCAACTGGGCTTCATTTTGCGAAGCACGACACGTTTCGAATATTATTAATGGGGTGGAAAGGGAAAGTACGAATAAAGGACGTTAGATAAATTTTGTGTTAACAGAAGTGCATGGGCGTGATTGGAATTTAACGTAGTTTCTCACATCGGCTGTTATTACCATCTGTTGAACATTGGTTCGGTGCGTATCTATTCAGGCGAGGTGGTTCAAATAGGCTGTGCAGTAGAGACAATAGGCTTTGGTTGCGAAGCATTGTCGGTCCCATCCAGGTTTCCAACTCCATTATCAATGGCAATGGTCTTGGGTTCCCCTAGTCGATGGCACGAACTATTTTGCGCGCGGGGTTAAAATGCATACTATCTCATCCGACAACACGTGCGAAAGAGATAGATGCTGTGATGAGCAGTAAGAAGCTAGTTCGCGTACGAATTAGCACTTTTGCAAGTTTGTAGCGAAATGGATGATGATTTAGGACGAAAACGAGTCTAGATATCATGAAAAAACGACTAAATGTATATGTTCAAAATAAAATAATTTGCATTGTTGAACTACTAAACTATCCCTGTATGGAGGCCGTTTTCAATTTTCCTTCCTCTTATGGTATTTATTTCCGCCCAAAGATACGTTAAAATTTGTGTTGAAATATGGAACTTTCGACGCTCATAACTTTCAAATATAATTTTATTTTACTTTTTTGCTTCCATACAGGACTAGATAATGATGAGACAAATTGATATAATTTTTTATTTTGGAAATTTAAATATGGAAAATTGATCGACCTGTGTAACCTTAAGGTTACACTAGTCAAAAATTCTTCCATACAAACGTAGTTTGGGGATTATTCCACTGTTTGACGATGTACGTTCAAAATAAAATGTGATATCAATTTGTCTCATCATTATCTAGCCCTGTATTGGAAGCAAAAAAGTAAAAATAGAAAATATTTGAAAGTAAATAGCGTCGAAAGTTCCACATTTCGACACTTATTTTAACGCATTTTTGGGCGCAAATAAATACCATAAGAAGACGGAAAATTGCAAAACGGCCTCCATACAGGGATAGATTAGTAGTTCAACAATGCAAATAATTTTATTTTGTACATATAGATTTAGTAGTTTTTTCATGATATCTAGACAGCCAAAGGTTTGTTTATAAAATTTCGCGCGCCCGATTTCGTCCTAAATCATTATCCATTTCGCTACAAATTTGCAAAAGTGTGTATTCGTACGCGAATTAGCTTCCTACTGCTCATCACAGCATCTATCTCTTCCGCACGTGTTGTCGGTTGATATAAAATGCATTTTAACCCCGCGCACAAAATAGTTCGTGCCGTCGACTAGTGTACCCTTAATATTGAAGGACGCATGTTATGTTGCCGATGTTGCGTTCTTTTAGAATTCTAGAATTTTTATTTGTCAAAGGTCACGGCCACAAAATTTAAATTGCCTCAATCGTGCATCAATATGTAAAGAAGATAAATCTTATTGTCGAGTCTAAAACGAACTGCTCACGTATTAAGCCAAGATAAAGTATTGCAAGGATTTTGATTTAGGTAGACTATTTCAATTTCGGCCAAGTTGACTTTTAACCCTCCATAAATCTTCATAAAGCATTAGAAATATATCAGGCTATTTTATTTTTTGTCTAATTTATTGTGCGGCTGACTTATAAAAAAAAACATTTTTGTTACTAAATTCAATTCAGCCAGCCTACTTAAACTGGTTCATTCATTCCCACAAATTTTCAAATATAGATATATAAACGTAAACTAATAAGAAATACTTTATGATTCGCTCCCGTCAACTGGCTATCTACCTACCTATCTACCCTACCCACTTACCTTACCTACCAACCTACTCATCACCTGCCCTACCGATCAACCTCTATCCTACATACCCACTTACCCTACCCTACCTACATATTTACCCTACTACCCTACCTACCAACCTACCCACCTACCCTACCTACCTACCTACCAATTAGTTAAACTTTTTATTTGAATAAGAATGAATACTACAATACGAATGTAACCAATTTTTATTTCTACGGCGGCGGCGGCGCGGGCGCGGCGATCTAATTACATTTTAGAGCACAAAAGCTGCTTGTGAGTTAGATATATTCTCTCGAAGTCTTTTTTGTAGTTAATAATGAATACTTTAAGCATGTAGTACATACTTTTTATGTATCATCAATAGTTTTCTCAGCGCACGCCAAATAATGAATTTTATAGGTAAAATGTTGCTACTTTGGATAACATTATTGCAATTTTCATAAAGATCTCTAATTTTTTTGAAAATAAATTATCGCCTATGTTACTCGGGAATAATGTAGTTTTCCATATGTGAAAGATTTTTTTAAATTGGTTCTTTAGTTTCGGCGCCTATTCGGTACAAACAAACAAACAGTTATAGATGTAGCTAGAAATAAGCTAATAATTTCACATAATTATATGAAAAGGAAACCTCATTTTCAAATCACATATCGTAAATACATGAATAATTCAAGAATACAAACCAGCTTATTGAATGATGAGTCGCGCCCGAAGACAGCACTATTGTCTCGTGTTCACACAATCCTTCGTTGTGAAGTAGGCAATACATCAAAACGCGAAGCTTGACGCTCCGGCCCGCGGATTCTAATCAGCAGGAGATAATGAATCCCTACCAGCGCAGTGTGGGGGATGACGTAATTTATGGCTGTAGGTACTTCTATATGGATATAAGGTTTTATTATGTTTTAGAACGAGATTTTAGAATAAAGGATTTCTGCTACTTTTTGCATTTTCGTATCGGTACGTTGAATGCCCATGTTGCACCCACTTCTATCAAAGTCGGAGACTCTACACTCGAAGTTGTGGACGATTCTGTCTACCTGGGACAAACGGTCCGTCGAATCCGACTCGGCTGGCAGTGTTCGGGAAGTTCCGCGGTATCTTCTCGTCCAACATACCACAGTGTCTCAAGACGAAAGTCTGTGACCAGTGTGGTTGCCAGTGATTACTTACGGGACAGGCACGTCTCGCTCACAATGGGCCTCATCAGAAGGCTTAAAGTCACCCAAAGGGCAATGGAGAGCTATGCTCGGAGTATCCTTGCGTGATCGAATCAGAAATGAAGACATCCGCAAGAGAACCAATGTTACCGACATAGCCGGCAGGGCACATTGCTCGCAGAACGGATGGCCGTTGGGGCCGAAAAGTTCTGGAGTGGCGACTGCGTACCGGAAGACAGACGCAGCGCTGGAAGGGCTCCCTCTAGGTGGAGCGATGACCTGGTCAAGGCTGCAGGCTTCCGGTGGATGCGAAACGCACAGGACCGATTAGTGTGGCGACGCTTGGGGGTCGCCTATGTCCAGCAGTGGACGTTTTTCGGTTTTTAAGAGATGGTACTCTTGTTATGTTAGAATGTTCTAAGTTAAAGGTCTTAACATAAAGTTCCTTTCAAGACAAACTTGAGTAATAACTGGTTAGATATCTATTTTTCAGACTCTTATATGTGACGACAGTTCGTCAATGACGTCATTGTTCTAAGCTTCTGAAATTAGAACTTCGAAATGAACAAATACCCTAAATAAGGAAGTCTCTCATTGTCTCGAATGAGTTGATGTGGACCTCACGCCATGGTATCTATAATTTATAATTTTCTGATGATGTTCTCATCCTCTTTATTAACACGTTCCTAGCAATCTTATCCCCAAACGATTCGCTACACCGATTTAAAACAGACGTTTTCACGAGCTCAACGAAAAACCTCTCGAATATTCGAATAGCGCGCATTAAAGCACAAATCCTCATTGGATCGAGCCTAACAGTTCAATTATAGAGAGCGGCGCAGAGCTAGGTTCTTGATCGCCTACATCTAGATTTGATTCGTTCTAACTAGACATCACAATCCGTTTACCGCATCCGACTATTGAAAAGTTTTCTACAATGTGCTCACATATTTTTTATTAGGTCCTAGTATTTTTGAGAAATATTTTGTTTGCACATTTTGCTAAAATAATGAAGTTTAAAGATTACGTGTCCTTGAAGCAATGAGCTATTGAAATTAGTATGAGTGTATGACACCAATGTAGGCCGTTTTCCTATAGGAACATTGTTTCAGAAGTGAACGCTAAAACCAGCAAGAGTATTTATTTAAGGAAACTTTCAGAAAAAAATAAATAAAGATAATGTAAAGCACCACATATTCTTTTAAACCGTATGCAATTTTCGCGTCTACTGTAGAGGCGGCTCAGTGGGTTAATTTGGCCGATATCGGTGGTGCGCGGTGCACGGCGTTCAGTGGGTGATCGCACGGAAAATTGGTCTCCTTCGCCATTTGATTATGTACCAAGATCCCTTGCGAGAATTCAGACGATTCCCCGTGAAAAATAAATTGGACAATATGAGAGTCAGGTGGGGAGTTTTTTAAAAGCTGTTTTTCGAATCAAAATTCTGTACACGAACCTGTTTTACGCTACAGTGAGTAGAATCGTTTATAGAGATGATTAAAAAATTCATAGAATCGGGAACCATTTTATTCTTACAATTCTACCTGTAGCTAAATGCAATCGTACCTTTTGTTGATAAGGGCAACGATAGATTGATTGAAATTTGTAACTGAACAAAATTAAGTAGGTACTTAATTATTAAGTTACCGACGACCAAGCTAAAACCATAATCAATCCTTGAACCTAACTAGGTTAACTAACCTAAAAACACGACACTAATTTAAATTTTTTTTAGCGTGGAGAAATGCTCTCATGCATACTGCACTACCACGGGGAGATAGTGCAGTTATGTGGGACTCCAAACCCACTAAAACTCCACGGTGTCCTCCTGTACCGCTTATGGCGGGAACACGGGCACGCGGTAGCACTCATCGCAAACCCGTCGCGGCTGTCCGTCACCGTACCCTCCTCTGGGGTGTATCCCCCATCACCGGCGCACCAGATCACATTGTACGCCGTGACCGCCCCAGGGACCAAATCAGCACATGAGTGCCACTGCCAGACGACACCGTGTATGGCACCCTTGGTTCCACTGTGACGGGTCAGGTCAGTGGCCCCACCACATACAACTTTTCGGCCTCAGGGGATAGGGACCTCCTCTACGGCCCCACCGCGTCCACCATCAAACGGTGGCGACACCGTCCAGGCCGCGGAAGGTAGGAAGAGCGGCGCACCGTTATACCGGCACTCCTCACCCGCCGCGGCCTCCAACCCTCAGCCACGATATCGTATGGGACCTGGGAAGTTCCATAATATACGACATCGCGGCCCACCTCAGTAGCGATGTCGCCTCTGTTACTACGCGACACCGCAACCTACTTGTTGGCTGCTACGTCGTCAGCTTAATCGGCTAAAGCCCTGACGAGCGGCCCCTCCTCAGATTCCTCTTCGCTTCACCGTGGGTGACCAAGCCACAGCTACTGAGCCCCCCCGCCTCGACAATGCGGGAACCCACTGGGAGGGGAACACAACACCGCTCAAATTCATTACCGTTCAATCAATTCAGTGTTAACCGTTAAAACATTTACGCCCTCCAAAAGTACATCACAGTCACAGAATCCACTACTAAAACACATAAAGTTAATAAACAGCTGAATCCCCATTAATTCATTAACTGCCAAATAGTTACGCTACGGCTCCGAATGTATTTTTAAACTGGGTTTTAATTAAATGAACTGTCGAACCTTTCCGCGCTGTGAGATCGCGTTCAATCAATTACAGGGCATACTATTAGTCCTGCTCACACGCTTTGGCGGGGACCTGTGGGATAGATCTTGGCAATCAAGGTTTTAAGTGCTTGAAGCTGCAATCTACGTGTGTTCGTCGGAATAAACAAGACTGCCGATTGATTGCCTTGTAGAGCTCAGGGCTTTTTATCATTAATAGTATGGTAGATGCGAGTTACCTAGATAAAGTTTCAGTTTTAAACAAAAGTTGACTTAAAATACGCGTATTCATTAGTAAAACTAAAATATTGTGACATTAGTTATTCATTAATTATTATTGTGGCCCGGAAAATGCACTCAGCTGCATCCCTAATTCGGCCCTGGTTAAAATTAACGCATAATTCGATGTCATTATTTTTGTATTAAAATTAACTATCAAAATAAGAATTGCCATACAACGTGGCAATGCTGCTAGTATTTTGGGCACATTACCAGTGGACAACGATGTGGAGGAGGAATATATTTAGGTTTTGGTTTAAGTGAATATGTTTGTAGTTTCTTAAGTTATCTAAGTAGGTATTTTATACACTGTATATACTTTTATCTAAGTGAATAAAGTTTTCATTACCTTACTATCAGAAAAGAAAACATGATCGAGATTCATATCTAAGTACTATTATGTAGCAAATAATTGGTTGAAAAATTAAAATCATAACGTTATTCACTATCAAAACACTTTGAAAAATGCAAAGTGTTCAAAGAATACAACGGACAATTCCTTGATGAATGTACACTAGCACCTCTACTAATAAATTCTGTCTGTTATCTACTCCGACTGCGTGAAAGATCGGTTAGTATTGAAATGTTTCACACAGATTCCATTTTTAAGGTTCCGTACCCAAAGGGTAAAAACGGGACCCTATTACTAAGACTCCGCGATCCGTCTGTCTGTCTGTCCGTCTGTCTGTCTGTCTGTCCGTCTGTTACCAGGCTGTATCTCATGAACCGTTATAGCTAGAAAGTTATTTTCACAGATGATGTATTTATGTTGCCGCTATAACAACAAATACTAAAAACAGAATAAATAAATATTTATGTGGGGCTCCCATACAAAAAACGTGATTTTTTGCCGTTTTTAGCGATAATGGTACGGAACCCTTCGTGCGCGAGTCCGACTCGCACTTGGCCGGTTTTAAAATACTCTTGTTGTAGGATCCTATTTAGTTCCGGCAAACTTTTTTCCCATTTATTTTATTTCACAAATGCTCTGTTTTCCACTTCTATTCCATCTCAGCAACAATAGTGGGGTAGCACAAAGCTCCAGCTAGGAAACAGACAGGTAACACGGTAAACAATGACTTTTGGAACAGTCACAGTTGGGTAAGTTTCCCAATTAGTGGCCTCATGATTATGACGAGCGCGACCTAGTGCCACGTGATAAATTGTTTTCTCTACAATTGTGTCTGTGAGGAAATTTAACTTGTCTTTGATATATTTTGGAGTAATGAGGAGTTTGTTTGCACTATGTTTTGTTTGTGTACTACCAAGTTCGCCAGTCATGCCACTTTTGTGTTCAGCGGAAAGCAGTGAAAGGAATAAAAAACCGGCCAAGTGCGAGTCGGACTCGCGCTCGAAGGGTTCCCTACAAACTAAACTACCCACTAAAAAAATCACGTTTGTTGTATGGGAGCCCCACTTAAATATTTATTTTATTCTGTTTTTAACCGACTTCAAAAAAAGGAGGAGGTTCTCAATTCGTCAGTAACTTTTTTTTTTTATATATATATTCCCCGATTACTCAAAGCCTGTACCGATTTCAAAAATTCGTCTTTTGTTTAGAAGGGTATACTTTCTAATTGGTCCCATAGTCATCAGGTCAGGATCTGATGATGGGATCCTAGAGAAATCGAGGGAACTCCTCAAATATTATAGGCATACATGTATAGCGATTTTGGTATTTTCATCAACAATGCAATCATTTGCACTCAGAAAGTATCATTTGGTGAAGTGGAACTGATGAAGAAGACCACAGATGGCCACTGGAACATAGGAGTTCTGCTAAGTATGTCACGAGTATTAGATATCTCGTATAGTTAACCGACTATGATGAAGCAAATACTATAAATAAATGGTACTGATGAAAATGGCATCATCGAACTGATCTGATGATGAAACTCTGGTAGGCACTGAAACTCTGATATAAAACAATGTATCCTAGCCGTGTTTGGGCTTATTGGAATCGTCATGATATGTACTTTGGCTATAAATGATTATCATGTTAATTGGAGGTACCTACCAAAACTAGAGAAAAAAAACTTTTTAACAAAAAATCAAACCGATTTCCAAAACAAAAAACTACAAAGCAAAAAATAACTTTCTTTTCCGAAGTCGGTGTCGAAATACAGAAAACAATGGGTACAAAAGACAGTTTTTTGTTTGTTAGTTTTTTGTTTTGGAAGTCGGTTTGTTTTTTTTAGTATTTGTTGTTATAGCGGCAACAGAAATACATCATCTGTGAAAATTTCAACTATCCGGCTATCACGGTTCATGAGATACAGCCTGGTGTCAGACGGACGGACAGACAGACAGACGGACCGCGGAATCTTAGTAATAGGGTTCCGTTTTTCCGTCAATTTGGGTACGGAACCCTAAAAAGTGTCAATTTGAATACTTTAGGATCTGAACTACAATGACTTGTCAACTTCGATCGAAGCTTGTCAATGCAATCATGATCACAGAACTTATGCAATGAGTCCGGACTTGTAGTAATAAAACTCTTAATTTAATCAATAAAAACGCGGTTTAATCCACACGTTTTTATTGCATTTCCTAAAATTCTGCTAAAATTATATGGCAAAAATGCATAGGGGTTATTTTTAGGCAGTAATAAAATCAGTGTGTAGACCAACTCAAAGACTAACAAAAAAAACCCATAAGAGACATGTGTATTTTTTTTAAATTGTTTTTATGGCTTAATACAAAAGCATCTTATCTTTTGAAAGTAAGTTGAAATATTGTTATAGCCGTAAAAATAACATTAAATATACGCCTCTACTAGATAAGCACTAGGTCTAAAGTTATAGACTATGTGGCAATTATATTAAGTAAGTCAGATACTAAAATTGTTCTATCTTTGAGGGGGTGCACCCTTAAACGAGGTGATTTAATCATTAAATTAAGAGTATTTTACGGCCTTAAAGTTTTTTTACTACAAGATCACACCGCCGAGGACAAGGCGAACTTGTTTGCCTCCCTCTTTGAGGAATCTTCGCGCATGAACTCTGATGGCGCGCGGCCCTCTCCGTCTCCTGTTGGATGTGGGACGATCAGTATGTCGGATATTCGCATCCATCATAGGGAGGTCTATAGGGTATTGCGTAACCTTGCGTGAACAAAGCTAGTGGCCCCAACGGGATACCTACCGGCAAATGTACTTAAAACTAGTGCGCCTGAATTGTCTCCGATCCTGACACTATATCGCCTTTAGATAGTGACTGGAAAGGTGCCGAAGGCTTGGAAGCAAGCTAACGTCCAGCCCGTGCCCAAAAAGGGTAGTCGGGCTGACCCGGCCAACTACAGACCCATCTCTCTATAAGTTCGAAGTCAGGCGCAACCTCGCCCTTGTAAAATATGTTTTCTTCCAACAATGTAGTAATCACACAGGACTTATTTTTTGTTTAGAACCAAAACATTGCAGAAAGTGATAGTTAGAGAAAGTTATATGAAATCTCATTGTTGCACAGTTTTTCATTAATGCACTGTTTTGTATTTTTTATCTATACTAATATTAAAAAGCCGAAGAGTAGGTAGGGTATGTAGAGTAGGTAGAGAAGGTAGGGTAGGTAGAGTAGGTAGGGTAGGTAGAGTAGGTAGGGTAGGCAGGGTAGGCTAGGCAAAGTAGGCAGGGTAGGTAGGGTAAGCTAGGCAAAGTAGGCAGGATAGTCTAGGCAGGGAAGACTGAAAGTACTAACCGTCCTGTATGCTTTGCATAAGAATATCAAAGCCAAACGCTGGCTTTGAAGTAAAGCCCCTATTGTGGCCCTATCAGCCCAAACAGGTGCCCCATAGCACATACAACCCAAGTAAGTAGCCCCATAAATAGTCATTAAGGTAAAAAAAGACAGACCCCACGTAGATTTAGATATTCTCGTTAAGGCATAGAAGTTCTTTTTTGCTTTTTCACCGACTATTTTAAAATGATCTATAAATGCAAAATTCCTCTCTAACACTAGACCAAGATAGCACACGGACTGCTTCCTTTTTACGGGAACGTTATTGAATTTTATAGTAGGACACGATTTAAGATTACCTTTCAAAATGAGTCCAGCTCGAGTACTTGATTGAATGAGCAGAAGACCGTCGTCCGCGTAACCGGTTAGTGAACAGCCGTTTGGAAGCGGAATCGCGAGGAAATCATCAAAGCCTAAATTCCATAAAGGTGGACCAATAACCGAACCCTGAGGACATCCCATGGTGAGAGACTATAGAGAGATAATCCACAAATACTAGAATCGTTGGGATTGCTCGTTCCAAACAGGAAGCTACGGTTAGGACCGAGGGACTGCTCCCTGTTTAAAGTCCCGTCAACCCGCACTAACGTGTTAAAGTTTGCACCAGTGACTCGAGCAGTTAGAATCCTGAATAACGTCTCTCTGCGTTTGGACATATTTTCTTGCTCTTTGGCGGCATTCCAGAGGGTGACAGTTAGTGAATTGTCCACTGTATAACTTGTGTCTCTACCTAGACCCGTTACTGGGACTGGCCAACTGGCAATGTACGACTAGGTTTGTTAGCTTGGGTCTTACCTGTAAAAATAAATGTACGTTTTAATAAAGAAATAAATAAAAATCTCGGCAACGTCCATCCTCTGTAAGAGTATGGAACGTGTGCTGAACAATAAGCTCTTCGCATACCTAGAAGTCAACGACATTCTCAGTGACCGCCAATACGGCTTCCGCCGAAATCGGTCAACTTGGGATCTTCTAGCGTATGCCATTCACGTCTGGAGTGAGGTCATCGAGAGGCACGGGGAAGCGCTTGCTGTCTCCCTTGACATCTCGAAGGCTTTAGACAGGGTCTGGCATGAGAGCCTTATTGGTAAGCTTTCTTCCTTCGGTCTGCCAGGTGGTCTGTGTGACTGGATTGCTGACTTCCTAAGGGAGAGGTCCATCCGAGTGTTTATCGATGGCTGCTCGTCCGGTCAGTTAGGTATTAACGCCGGAGTCCCTCAGGGGTCGGTGCTCTCGACTACACGGTTTTTGATGCACATTAATGACCTGCTAAACCCGGAACCTTTCGGTACGCAGACGACAGCACGGTTGCTGAGTGATACGTGTCCGGCGCACGGGCTACTGGGCCTGAGATCCGGTCTCTCTGGGAGGGCATGGTTGAGCACTTGAACCTGTCTTTGGAGGCAGTCTCCGAATAGGGCGATGCCAATCTAGTCAGTTTCAATGCTGCTAAGACTAGGCGTGTCTTTTTCCCCAAAAAAGAGCCTATTCCACCCGGCTCCATCTTTCCGTGGTGTAACCGTGCCGATAAGGGACCATCTTGACCTTCTTGGTGTTACGTTAACAACGACCCTCTTGGTCCATTCATTGAGGCAAAAGCCCAGTTGGCTGCAAAAAGGTTGGGGATCCTTGAAAAGGTGAGACGGTACTTCACGCCTGAACAGCTGCTCAAATTGTATAAAGCGCAAGTTCGGACATGCATGGAGTACTGCTCTCACCGAGTCTCACCTCTGGGACGAATCTACCAAATATCAACTTGATGCATTTGAGTCGATTAATAAACGGGCCAAGAGGCTTATCGGCAACGATGCACTGGTCGCCTCAAAGCTCCAGAGCCTTGAACATCGACGCCAAGTGGGGAGTGTGCGATGGAATTGCACAATTTGATTCCGCCTAGCCCTTTCCATCACCGGTCAACAAGACGTACGGCAATGCGCCACCGGTACATGGTGGACATCCCACCCATACGTACAAAGCGTTTTGCGAATACTTTCATTGTACGCATAGCTAAGGAGTGGAATTCCCTGCCGGAGTCTTTGTTTCCTGATAGCTACAACCTTGGAGTTTTTAAGTCAAGAGTGAATAGGTTACTTCTAGGCAAGCGTGCTTCACCGTCGACCACATCATCACTTACCATCAGGCGAGATAGTGGTCAAACGCAAGCCTATCGATAAATAAAGTAAAAAAAATCTTGATTGCATTGTGAAAAAGGAACAGGGGGGTGACCATATAAGCTTTTAGAGCGGTATCAATTCGATATCGAGTAAGTGACAGATGTATACAAGTCAGATACATCTGTCCCTTATTCGATCTCAAATTGATACCGCTCTAAGAGCTTATGGTAACCCCCCAGAGCTAGTTGGTCGTATTTAGTTCCGTCTCTCTCTCACAATAGAACAATGATGACAATAAAAAAACTTTTTAGCAAAAAAATACTACCGACTTCCAAATAAAAAACTACAAAGTGAAAAATAACTTTATTTTTGGAAGTCGGTGTCTTTCGTAGGTACCAATTTGTTGCGTTATGGACACCGACTTCCAAAAATAAAGTTATTTTTCACTTTGTAGTTTTTTATTTGGAAGTCGGTAGTATTTTTTTGCTAAAAAGTTTTTTTATTTTTCACTTTTTAGTTGTACCTACCCAATAGGCAAGTTGTTTATTAACCTATAACGCCAGAATAGATTACACAAATACCATGAAACTTGAACATAAACGGTGAAATGAGAGATCTGCGTACCCCTTAAGAGCGTACTGGCGTGATGTTATGTTATGAAATGGTATAAACAATGAACAGACATGCGATTGCAGCAGTCCCGAGAGGTTTGCCGTTATTTATTGAAGACTTCTGTTGTATATCTTCGAAGTTCTTCATCAGATCTTCACTTAATTAAAATGGGACCAATTTCGAAACATACACTTTCAAACAAAAAAAGAATTGTCAAAATCGGTCTATAATTGACGGAGATATCGGTGAACATACATAAAAAAAAAAAAAAAAAAAAAAAAAAAAAAACATACAAGAAGTCGAACATAGAACCTCCTCCTTTTTCGAAAGTCGGTTAATAAAAAGTCACAGTACGGCCCCAAGTTGGTTTTAGTACCACAGGATTTAGGACGAGAGGCACGAAATCAACAAAATTTTCCCTTGCCTTCGCGGAACAGAGAAGTTTTAAACCCACCATTTTTTCCTAAAATAAATTCCATAAAAATATAACTTTTTATCTAGCCAGCATAGAAAATAATGCCCAGTTTTTTATCGCTAGTTAACTCAACCAATGGTTAAATACCTATGGTAACCAATGGTTACAAAATTTGGTAAAATGCATTTTATTATTAACTTGCTGTACCCGCAGCTTCGTTCCCGTCAACTGCCTTCCCTACCCTACTTACCTTCCAAATAAACAAACAGATTAACAGACAAATATTTTTTTGGAAATATTTTCGATGTACAAAAACGACTTTTCTACAGATTTGTTATATGTATTGATTGATGATGATGATGTTGATTAATGATGATGATGATTATAAGCCTCAAAAATGGTCAAGTCAAATTACAGAGTTTATTACAGCATTATGCTCAGTGGAAGCCTTCTTGCCACAACCACGACATGCATCTGCTTTTATTATTTATACTCGCATTTTTTTTTGTCTTTTTTTACTTTTCTAACATAATTTAAGAACTACTAACACTATCGTTAAGGGTTTAGTTTTCAAATTTCTACAACCACTGTTCTTGTAATGTAATGTTTGTATAAATTTTCTTTTTTTTCTTTCTTATTATTTAACCACTTGTTAGTTAAACAACTGATGAACAAACTCGTTGTACCGAAATTTTAAATCATTGGTTAGCATATTTAACTATTGGTTGAGTTAACTACTCCCACAAAACTTCTTAGTCCTTCCTTACCTAGATTCTCGAACCAAACTAGGTTGTTTACATACAAAATCTTATTCTCTCTCGCTAAGACGTCGTGTGGAGCACCGGAGCACCGGCTTACCTAATAAAGGACTGCTACTCTGTTCCGGCATGACGTTTCCGGATCACATTATAACGTCGAGATTCCGGCTCGCTTGCAAACAAACTCTCATCTCCTGTTTGTAACTTGAGTCCCTTACTATTTGTTTGGTAGCTCGAAGTTTGTATACAAATTAGTTAAAATGTATTATTTTTTTTGGGTTTCGGTTCCGTAGCCAAATGGCAAAAAACGGAACCCTTATGGATTCGTCATGTCTGTCTGTGTGTCTCTCTGTCCGTCCGTATGTCACAGCCACTTTTTTCCGAAACTCTAAGAACTATGCTGTTGAAACTTGGTAAGTAGATGTATTCTGTGAACCGCATTAAGATTTTCTCACAAAAATAGAAAAAAAAAACAATAAATTTGGAAGAGCAGTGGTGGCCCAGTGGTATCGGCCGCGACTTACAAGTTGTAGGTCGTGGGTTCGAGCCCAGGTAGGCGCTTTACTTAGTGTAAATTATTTCATCACCACTGCGGTGAAGGAAAATATCGTGAGGAAACCGGCATGTCCTAGAACCAAAAATTTGAAGACATGTGACATCCACCAACCCGCACTGGGCCCGCGTGGATTATGGCCCTTCCCCTCACAGAGAGGAGGCCTGTGTCCCAGCAGTGGGAACATTAATAGGCTGATGATGTGATGTGATGTGATGGAACTCAAGTGGCTCCCAATCCGTCTTCGCAGAAACACTCGGAGTTTATGTCTTCTCTTCAACATCTTACACAACCCATCATATCCTTCCTACCTGCGTGAGCGATTTTCTTACGCTCGCCCTAGTGATTCATTCTGTAGGTCACATCTTAGATCCCTCCTTAAATTCCATCCTCATAAAACCAGCTATTATTCCTATTTCTTCTCTGTCCATGCTGTAAGATTGTGGAACTCACTTATTCCGCCTAGCATCAGAGATCTAGATTATAGCTTTTTAAAAAACGCTTAAAGGAGCATTCTTTCCTCTAAAATCTGATATTTATAAGCATGTAGTATATTTAGTATCTATATATTTTAGAGTTATGTATTTATTTAAGTACATATCACTTACACTATATGTGCATGTTTTTATATCTTAGGTTAGTCGTTCGCTTTTCTTCTCTTCACACACTATTTGTCTACATTTCTTCTTCATTTCTCCTTTTCACGGGTCTGCTATAAATAACCAGCACCTTTGTACTCCTTTGTCATGATATGTTTTCTGTATGTATTTTCTGTGTGTACATTAAACATAAAATAATAAATAAATATACGTCAATACTCAATACAATAATCACAGATTTCAGAGATAGTCTTCGTAAAGGATAGTTTATCCTCTTGAGTACAAAACAAGTGAGTCCACTAACAAAACGCATGGTAGTGGTCCTGGGCTCCTGGCATTTCACATAACATTACAATGCATAGTCTTTTGTCACTTTAGTGGGGAGTTGCCCGAGAATTTGTACAAGTCGAGCGAAGTATTTGTGCTCAAATTATGCGAGCACAACAAGAAATCTGGATTTATACTGAAACGAAACAGAGGGGCAATCGTAAGCACACGGAGTTCTGGAAAGGAAATGTTATGCGTATTATGTGGTAAAGTGGGGAAACTGGTCCTTCTCAGGCTCACTGTGTACAACAGGACCAAATATTTTTCAAAATCGGCCAAACATCTTAATTTGGGCAAAGTTGTAAAAGGAGACAGAGGTAATCCAAAAACAAAAA
Organism: Orthosia incerta; assembly: GCA_948252205.1. Lineage (NCBI taxonomy): Eukaryota > Metazoa > Arthropoda > Insecta > Lepidoptera > Noctuidae > Orthosia > Orthosia incerta. The sequence goes on from OX411746.1 coordinate 27,869,646, forward strand.
TACGGCTTCTAAATGTTCCCTTTTCATGGACCCTTGTTTCCCTGCCAAAATCAGGTGTGCCCACCTGATTTTGGCGGGGAAACAAGGGTCCATACCTATCATTAGCCGAATTTTCCGGCAAATGCCAGAGTTTTTTTTTGAATATCGTATCCACTATAACAATGGCTTTACAACATTCACATCATCATCAGCCTATTAAAGTTCCCATTGCTGGGACACAGGCCTCCTCTCTGTGAGAGGAAATGTGCCGTAATCCACCACGCGGGCCCAGTGCGGGTTGGTAGATGTCACATGTCTTCGAATTTTTGGTTCTATGACATGCCGGTTTCCTCACGATGTTTTCCTTCACCGTTTTGAGAGCAGCGGTGATGAAATAATTTACACAAATTCAAGCGCCTGCCTGAGCTCGAACCCACGACCTACAACTTGTAAGTCGCGGCCGATACCACTGGGCCACCACTGCTCTCATTACATTATTACAACATTCTGTTTTCTTAAATTGCCGTATTCTAAGAAATCGAAACAGGGAAAAAAAAATAAGCCAAAGAATTGAACAGAAAACAAGTCATTTGCATTTCTTCCTTTAGTTTGGAAGTCTATAACATCTATCTGTGCTATAGGCAATGGGGCGGTCATAGGGTGAAATTAAAAAAAAAACAGCGCTGAACTGGACCTTCGTCAGCTGTCACCGGCGTGGACTCTCGTTCGAAATTTAATTTGCCGCCATATTACTTAGAAAAGTTGCCTTAAAAGAGGTTGTACCTGGTGTGGTAGAAAATCCATAGGTAAATTTGTGTAAGATTTCTTAGTAATGAGTATCAAGGAGTTTTCTGAAAACAACTTAAGTTTTCTACTTAAAATACTTCCTGTGCCCAAGTTTATTTCGGTAATTTACTAAAAGCAAGTAGAAATGTACACAAAGAACATAAAAGCTTAATCTAATAAATTACTCATGACTTCGAATTTAATCCAAATTCTGCGAATTATTTATTTGATTTGAAAAGGTACGTATACGATCTCGGCTGTAATATATTAATAAACATAGTTTCTAGAGTTGCCGGGTCACCCAAACAAAATTATGAGTAAACTCGAAGTTATAATACCATTTAGTTAAATATGAAATGTTAAGGAAGTTATGTCCATTTCACAATTGGAACCGGGAAGAATAGATTTGGTATTCTACTTTTACATTGTATTTTTAATAGCGTTCGTATTTTGCCTCAAACTTTATAAATGTGATTTGTAACCTACATCAAAGGAAAAAGTCGGCCAAGTTTGAGTCAGACTCGCGCACGAAGGGTTCCGCATTTATATCGCAAAAACCGGCAAAAAAAACACGTTGGTTGTATGGGAGTCCCACTTACATATGAATTTTATTATGTGTTTGGTTTTTTTGTTGTTATAGCGGCAACAGAAATACATCATCTGTGATAATTTCAACTGTCTAGCTATCACGGTTCATGAGATACCGCCTGGTGACAAACAGACAAACAAACGGACAGTGGAGTCTCAGTAATAGGGTCCCTTTTTTACCCTTTGGGTACGTATAGTATCCATACTTACACTTTTACTATCAATCATTCTCATCTTTTATAAAATGTCCTTTTTCCATATTAAATCGATCTAATTCGATTTATTAACTTTATTTTGCTTAAATAGAATATTGAATTTTATAATTTTTCAATGTTTACTTTTTGTCTGACATTACGTCAGTTGTCAAGCCTGTCATTTACTTTTTCTTTAATTTTGTGTAATTTTCTTAGTGACTATGAAGGTTTAATTTCATTTTAAGTAATTTAAATTATTTTTATTGTTAGCTCTATATATTATTGTTAATTTACTATTGTTTACTGGATAGTAGTATCTTATCTTCTTACGCTTGTAAAATTATGTTATAACGCTCACAATTCATTTATGACTAAATAATACAGGCCGTTTTAAATACAGGCAACTCATAATTTAAAAATTATAGAAAGAATAATGGAATTCTAGAAACGTTTGTTTGGAAAAACGCTGACTATAAAAGGCATTTCCCAGACATTCCTGGGACAGTCTGGAATCTGCAATGAACTCCGAAAGACGATTTTACCTTGAATTACTAAATGTCAAGTCTTGATCTGAAGACAAATCTATAAATATCCAAAGTTTATCCAGTTTAATATATTGTGTGTGATATACTGTCTGGTTTTAATCTACGTATCCGCCTACCGTATGCCTACATAACAGCATACTAACCCGTGTGCCAGTTAGACCATCGTGGTGCCTGCTATCTGTCAATTTGGAGCATATCACGACTCAAGAGGCGTTCCTGTCTGACCTGCTGCCTACTCCACGTCTTCCTGCCTATCCGACCTGCCACCTGGTTAGCCGCCCACCGACTTGCTGCCTACTCCACGTCTTCCTGCCTATCCGACCTGCTGCCTGGTTGGGCCGCCCACGTCGTACGAAGCCGGCCCACGAAGTTTCTTATACTTTATATATCCTTTTATTATTTTGTTTTATAATTCTTATTTGTAATAACTTGGCTTACGTGTAGCTATTTAGCTACACGTAACGTTACATACGGAACCCTAAAAAAATAAAATAAAATAGTTCAGTTCAGTAAAATAAGGAACTACGCAGATGCTACGCCGTAGGCATTGTCGCCGCTGCTACGCCAGAAGAATCGTAGCAGTTGTAGCACTTGTAGCTCGGGAACGATATTATTGTGATATGGCCGCTATGGCTGTTCTACGAAGGAATTCAATTGAAAAAACTGCATGAGTTAAATATGGAAGTATGGTAGAGCTGAGTGCCAAGACTATGCAATCATTATGCGAAATAAACACATCAACACGGTCTAGGGATATTTAAAAAAAAGCGAATTACTATCAATGTGTTAATTATTTATATGACATGTATATATTTAAAAGATACGTTATTTAATATTCTACCATTTTTAAATAATCGTTAAGGTACTTCGATTAAAATTTCAGGATTTTATGGAAAAAAATGAAGCATAGACGGAAACCGTATATGAATTAACTTTTAATTTATGAGTAAAAACTGAAAAAAATAGAAAAATCATTTAATTTGTGTTTATAAACTTGAAGTTAGTAGTCTGAGAAAGCGCCCATGATGTTCATAACACATCGGCAACGATTCAAGTGATGCTCTGCCGCAGAGCCACCCATTTAGAAACTGATCTATTATATCTTAAAATGATGTACGTCAAACGTACATCATGTACGTAAAACCGTTATCGCTGTACGTGCTTTAGGTAATGATAAAATAGACATTGATTGTGGCTCTGCTGCAGAGCATACTCTCTAGCAGAGCCACACAGAACATGTACTCAGGCGAGATAAATGCTACTGTTTTTATATGAAGACTATTGTAAGAATAGTGCATATTGCGTACGTGTTTAAAAATATCATTATTAGATAGTGGTTTTATTTATTTTAACTTAACAAAAAAATTATAGAAAGCGCCTGATTATTTTGTGACAGCAAATGTTGTGTGCATCAAATGACGGGAGTATGACTACAAATGGTCATGCTATATGCGTGAGAGCAATGTACGAGCAATGTACCGAATGTACGTAAAATTTGAAGCAATGAACTATTTTACAACCACAGTTTTTAGATAAAATATGTGAGCCGCCAACCTGATGTTGGAATGGCGGGGGTATATTCAAAATCTGAACAACTTACCAGCTGGCTGAGTGTGAAATGCCTGCCGTAGCAATGTACGAGCATTGTACGTTATCATATTAAAAGCATAACCAGATGCTATCAATGGTTAAAGAGTAATTACAAAAATAAAGAACAATGGCGAAATCTTAGCTGACTTAAATTTGAGCGTCTGAAAGTGAGTTATATACGAAAGAAATTATATTAATTGTCTACGTTTTTTTAAAATACAATTGTGCTGGTTTAAAAAAATCATGATTAGACCGTGGTTTTATTTGTTTTAACTTTACTAAAATTTTCATAGAAAGCGTCTGATTATTTTGTATATTGTTAAACGAGACCACTAGACGACACAAACTGGAGTGTCTTTTCACCTTTATGAAAATCTAAACTAATCATACATTTAAGGTATATTTACCAAAAAAAAGTGTAAACGACACCCCAGCGGTGTCGTTGACAATACATGGGTTATTTTATGTCAGCAAATTTTTTCCTAGACAATCTTTCAAGCCTTTCTTGAAAATTAAAAACATAGTAAAATAAGACAGGCAATGTTTATTTCACAAAAGAAAACAGTCCATTACTTCTCCTTAAATTCTACATTAATAGCTAGTTTACATACAAAATATAAATAAAAATAAGACTGAAAGGAAGAAAGAACATAAAGATAAATATGCATGATTTTGTATCGTGATATTAGGGTTCCGTTCGAACACTCACACATGATGATACTAAAGAACCGCCCTTTGTACCGAGTCTAAAATCTTGGCAAAACATAATAATAAATTGTAGTTCGATCGGATTGGGATCGGTCTATCATCACTGATGACTATTGTTGCCAATAAGCCGAATATAGTGGCGATAGACCGATTAGCGCGCCGCACAATGATAATCGATGTCACCATACCGCATGACGAGAACCTCGTGAAAGCTGAGAAAGAGAAACAAATCAAGTATCTTGACTTAGCACACGAGGTTGTCGACATGTGGAATGTGGACTCGGCAATCATTGTGCCAATTGACCTTACGGCCAACGGCCTGATGGCCAAGAGCCTCGACGACCATCTGTCGAGGCTGTCGATGGGCGGTTGGATCAAGGGTCTGATACAGAAGGCAGTACTCCTCGATACGGCTCGCATTGAGAGGAGGTTCCTGTCTCTGTAGCCCTAACCACCGGTAGCTTGGACCCTGTTCCCGATACCGGTTGGCCTCTATTTTTTATATTTTTAAATGTTTTTAATTTTTCTTTTTGCGTGATCATTCATTGATACGCAAACCCATGCGTTTTGTCGATTTTGTTCTGAACGCTGTGGCAGAGTTAGAAGACTGTTATACTGAGCCCAAAATATACAAGGAAGCAATTTTATCCGAAAATAGAGAAAAATTGTAAGAAGCTAAGCAAAACGAGATGAATTCACTTTAAAAATAATACCAGGGAACTTGCCGCACTACCAAATGGTAGAAAAGCTATGTCAAACAAATGGATATACATATTAAAGAAAAACCCTGATGGAACCATAGAACGTTACAAGGCAAGACTTGTCATCAAAGGTTTCTCTCAACGCGAAGGTATTGACTATGATTAAACCTTTAGTCCAGTAGCACGACTAACAACTGTCAGAGCAATACTGGGAATTGTAGCTGGTGAAAATCTTAATTTACAACAATTTTATGTCACCACTGCTTACCTGAACGGTACAGTGGAGAAAAAAAATTATATGGTACCACTAAATGGACTTCGTGTACCAAAAGGAAAGGTATGTCGTCTTTTGAGAAGTCGCTACGGGTTAAAACAGGCACCTCGATGCTGGAATGAGTGCATATGTGAGCATTATTGTGGAGTAGTTAATAACCTGAAATATTAAGAACACGTATTACTACGTATCGTTGTTTATTGACAATATATTGCATTGGAAAATGCCTAAAGTCTTTTTTATGTGTCTCGGACGATTCGTTGATTGATTAAAATATGTCTTAATCACGTTCATTTCATAATAAAAAAATACTTCAAGGAGCACGTCAAAATGTCTTGATTCTAGTGTCCATTCCCGTACAATATCTACTTCTACTACTTCTATCGCACGGGATATTTAGCTCGGACCTCTTTGTCACAAGTTTCTATATGCGTAAAATTTTCACCTTTAAAACTCGGCAACCTTTATCAACGTATTCGCAATTAAATAGCGGTCAATTCAATATAAGTCAATTTATTTATTAAACAAAAAGGTGAAATTAATTATTATCGACTTACCTGTTTATACCTGCCAACCCAGTAGATACGCCAGGAAAACAATGGACAACCCACCGTTTGTATTTTCGTCAGGCTCCATACTTTCGGTTGGCATTAAATTTATTCGATAAACTCATGAGCGCAATATTTAATAAAAAGTCTGTTTTAAATTTTTATTAATCATAGTCTGGCCTGGATGTTTTTTAGACAACTCGAGATATATTAAATTTGATATAAAATACTTTTTATCCATTAAACAGAAGGGTTCTAGTTCGGATCTTAGACTATAATAGTATTGAAACTGCAGGGACGTTTCGAAAAAATTCACATATTTTGTAATACTACCTTTTCTGTAGTATATTGAAATGTCAAATAAAAAAGATATCAAAACCATTGAAAATAGCTTGAATATAAATTACTAGCTGACCCCCGCAGCTTCGCTCCCGTCAACTGGCTATCTATCTACGTACCCTACAAACAAACTCTTCAGCTTTATAATTGTTGAGGTGGACTGTATATTTGTTAAGTAAAACTTCAGGCTTCTTGTTTCTAAATTTATTTCTTATTCTCAGGGGTGGCTTGCTGCTGATGGTTGAGTGGCGAAATTTTGAATGACAAATGTGCCGCAAGTCACCCATCCTTTATACAATTTTGCTTAGCGCAAGTAAAAGAGTGGCGGAGAGCGCTGTAGTTCCTGAGATTAGCGCGTTCAAACAAACAAACAAACTCTTCAGCTTTATAATATATAAGTATAATTATACTAGCTTTCCCACGCGGCTTCGCTCCCGTCAACTGGCTACCTACCTACCCATCTACCCTACCTCTACCCTACCCACCTACCCTACCCTACCTACATAATTGTTGCGTAACTTAAACCGTTTACGCAGCGCACGCAACGGAAGCTCTCAGCAAGGAATCATATTGCCCGTTTTTGCAACGTTTTTCATTTGTGCTCCACTCCTATTGGTCGTAGCGTGATGTTATATAGCCTATAGCCTTTCTCGATAAATAGACTATCGAACACAAAAATAACCTTTTTCAATTTCAACCAGTAGTGCCTGAGATATATAAATCTGTTAATATTATATTATCTTACTAATATTATAAAAGTGAAACATTGTATGGATTTGGTTTGTATGGTTGTTACTCAACCACGCCAGAAAGGCTCAACGGATCTGGATGAAATTCACGCGTGCGAAGCAGCAGCTTCGCCTGCGTGAATATCAAAAATTATCCCGAGGGAACATATTCCCGGGATAAAAAGTATTCTATATGCTATTTCTGACTATAATCTATCTTGGTGCCGAATTTCATCCAGATCCGTTGAGCCTTTCTGGCGTGGTTGAGTAACAACCATACAAACCAAATCCATACAATGTTTCACTTTTATAATATTAGTAAGATAATATAATATTAACAGATTTATATATCTCAGGCACTACTGGTTGAAATTGAAAAAGGTTATTTTTGTGTTCGATAGTCTATTTATCGAGAAAGGCTATAGGCTATATAACATCACGCTACGACCAATAGGAGTGGAGCACAAATGAAAAACGTTGCAAAAACGGGCAATATGATTCCTTGCTGAGAGCTTCCGTTGCGTGCGCTGCGTAAACGGTTTAAGTTACGCAACAATTATGTAGGTAGGGTAGGGTAGGTGGGTAGGGTAGAGGTAGGGTAGATGGGTAGGTAGGTAGCCAGTTGACGGGAGCGAAGCCGCGTGGGAAAGCTAGTATAATTATACTTATATATTATAAAGCTGAAGAGTTTGTTTGTTTGTTTGAACGCGCTAATCTCAGGAACTACAGCGCTCTCCGCCACTCTTTTACTTGCGCTAAGCAAAATTGTATAAAGGATGGGTGACTTGCGGCACATTTGTCATTCAAAATTTCGCCACTCAACCATCAGCAGCAAGCCACCCCTGAGAATAAGAAATAAATTTAGAAACAAGAAGCCTGAAGTTTTACTTAACAAATATACAGTCCACCTCAACAATTATAAAGCTGAAGAGTTTGTTTGTAGGGTACGTAGATAGATAGCCAGTTGACGGGAGCGAAGCTGCGGGGGTCAGCTAGTAATTTATATTCAAGCTATTTTCAATGGTTTTGATATCTTTTTTATTTGACATTTCAATATACTACAGAAAAGGTAGTATTACAAAATATGTGAATTTTTTCGAAACGTCCCTGCAGTTTCAATACTATTATAGTCTAAGATCCGAACTAGAACCCTTCTGTTTAATGGATAAAAAGTATTTTATATCAAATTTAATATATCTCGAGTTGTCTAAAAAACATCCAGGCCAGACTATGATTAATAAAAATTTAAAACAGACTTTTTATTAAATACTAGCTGTGCCCGCGGCTTCGCTCCCGTCATCTGCCTGCCAACCCTACCTACCATACTTACCAGCCTGCCTGCTTACTCCACATACTCGAAAATATACATACTACATACCAAGTTTTTTTTCTAGTGTAATTCTTTCGCGTAAAATCTTAACACCGCGATTCAGAAAATGACTTTAAATGCACAACGCCATCTATCGAATAGCGAGTTCAACTGTCCGAGTAACAGAATTGCGTGAGCTGTGATAATTTTACTTCTTGAACACTTTAAATTCATCTAACTTTTGATAGAGTGAACCGATTGCGATGAAACAAAAACTAAGTAATTCTTCAAGATACACACAATTTTTATGTATAGTAGTTATCTACATTGGTTTCGTACATTTCACGTGATGCGTGCACAAATAAACAGACAAACAGACAAACAGACAAACAGACAAACAGACAAACAGACAAACAGACAAACAGACAAACAGACAAAAATTCCAAAAATGCTAGAAATGGGTTCTGTTGGTTATCCTTTAACACCCTGGCTATTTTTTTTGGATTTTTTTTCGATGTACAAAAAATATTTTTCTACAGATTTATTATATGTATTGATTGCGCTCATGAGTTTATCGAATAAATTTAATGCCAACCGAAAGTATGGAGCCTGACGAAAATACAAACGGTGGGTTGTCCATTGTTTTCCTGGCGTATCTACTGGGTTGGCAGGTATAAACAGGTAAGTCGATAATAATTAATTTCACCTTTTTGTTTAATAAATAAATTGACTTATATTGAATTGACCGCTATTTAATTGCGAATACGTTGATAAAGGTTGCCGAGTTTTAAAGGTGAAAATTTTACGCATATAGAAACTTGTGACAAAGAGGTCCGAGCTAAATATCCCGTGCGATAGAAGTAGTAGAAGTAGATATTGTACGGGAATGACACTAGAATCAAGACATTTTGACGTGCTCCTTGAAGTATTTTTTTATTATGAAATGAACGTGATTAAGACATATTTTAATCAATCAACGAATCGTCCGAGACACATAAAAAAGACTTTAGGCATTTTCCAATGCAATATATTGTCAATAAACAACGATACGTAGTAATACGTGTTCTTAATATTTCAGGTTATTAACTACTCCACAATAATGCTCACATATGCACTCATTCCAGCATCGAGGTGCCTGTTTTAACCCGTAGCGACTTCTCAAAAGACGACATACCTTTCCTTTTGGTACACGAAGTCCATTTAGTGGTACCATATAATTTTTTTTCTCCACTGTACCGTTCAGGTAAGCAGTGGTGACATAAAATTGTTGTAAATTAAGATTTTCACCAGCTACAATTCCAAGTATTGCTCTGACAGTTGTTAGTCGTGCTACTGGACTAAAGGTTTAATCATAGTCAATACCTTCGCGTTGAGAGAAACCTTTGATGACAAGTCTTGCCTTGTAACGTTCTATGGTTCCATCAGGGTTTTTCTTTATTTTGTATATCCATTTGTTTGACATAGCTTTTCTACCATTTGGTAGTGCGGCAAGTTCCCTGGTATTATTTTTAAAGTGAATTCATCTCGTTTTGCTTAGCTTCTTACAATTTTTCTCTATTTTCGGATAAAATTGCTTCCTTGTATATTTTGGGCTCAGTATAACAGTCTTCTAACTCTGCCACAGCGTTCAGAACAAAATCGACAAAACGCATGGGTTTGCGTATCAATGAATGATCACGCAAAAAGAAAAATTAAAAACATTTAAAAATATAAAAAATAGAGGCCAACCGGTATCGGGAACAGGGTCCAAGCTACCGGTGGTTAGGGCTACAGAGACAGGAACCTCCTCTCAATGCGAGCCGTATCGAGGAGTACTGCCTTCTGTATCAGACCCTTGATCCAACCGCCCATCGACAGCCTCGACAGATGGTCGTCGAGGCTCTTGGCCATCAGGCCGTTGGCCGTAAGGTCAATTGGCACAATGATTGCCGAGTCCACATTCCACATGTTGACAACCTCGTGTGCTAAGTCAAGATACTTGATTTGTTTCTCTTTCTCAGCTTTCACGAGGTTCTCGTCATGCGGTATGGTGACATCAATTATCATTGTGCGGCGCGCTAATCGGTCTATCACCACTATATTCGGCTTATTGGCAACAATAGTCATCAGTGATGATAGACCGATCCCAATCCGATCGAACTACAATTTATTATTATGTTTTGCCAAGATTTTAGACTCGGTACAAAGGGCGGTTCTTTAGTATCATCATGTGTGAGTGTTCGAACGGAACCCTAATATCACGATACAAAATCATGCATATTTATCTTTATGTTCTTTCTTCCTTTCAGTCTTATTTTTATTTATATTTTGTATGTAAACTAGCTATTAATGTAGAATTTAAGGAGAAGTAATGGACTGTTTTCTTTTGTGAAATAAACATTGCCTGTCTTATTTTACTATGTTTTTAATTTTCAAGAAAGGCTTGAAAGATTGTCTAGGAAAAAATTTGCTGACATAAAATAACCCATGTATTGTCAACGACACCGCTGGGGTGTCGTTTACACTTTTTTTTGGTAAATATACCTTAAATGTATGATTAGTTTAGATTTTCATAAAGGTGAAAAGACACTCCAGTTTGTGTCGTCTAGTGGTCTCGTTTAACAATATACAAAATAATCAGACGCTTTCTATGAAAATTTTAGTAAAGTTAAAACAAATAAAACCACGGTCTAATCATGATTTTTTTAAACTAGCACAATTGTATTTTAAAAAAACGTAGACAATTAATATAATTTCTTTCGTATATAACTCACTTTCAGACGCTCAAATTTAAGTCAGCTAAGATTTCGCCATTGTTCTTTATTTTTATAATTACTCTTTAACCATTGATAGCATCTGGTTATGCTTTTAATATGATAACGTACAATGCTCGTACATTGCTACGGCAGGCATTTCACACTCAGCCAGCTGGTAAGTTGTTCAGATTTTGAATATACCCCCGCCATTCCAACATCAGGTTGGCGGCTCACATATTTTATCTAAAAACTGTGGTTGTAAAATAGTTCATTGCTTCAAATTTTACGTACATTCGGTACATTGCTCGTACATTGCTCTCACGCATATAGCATGACCATTTGTAGTCATACTCCCGTCATTTGATGCACACAACATTTGCTGTCACAAAATAATCAGGCGCTTTCTATAATTTTTTTGTTAAGTTAAAATAAATAAAACCACTATCTAATAATGATATTTTTAAACACGTACGCAATATGCACTATTCGTACAATAGTCTTCATATAAAAACAGTAGCATTTATCTCGCCTGAGTACATGTTCTGTGTGGCTCTGCTAGAGAGTATGCTCTGCAGCAGAGCCACAATCAATGTCTATTTTATCATTACCTAAAGCACGTACAGCGATAACGGTTTTACGTACATGATGTACGTTTGACGTACATCATTTTAAGATATTATAGATCAGTTTCTATTTAGGTGGCTCTGCGGCAGAGCATGACACAACGATTCGGCATGCTCAGAACAAGGTTGTCAATGTCTTGCTGCGGAATATTGTCCCATGTTCTTCTGAGGTGCGCAAAAAGTTGATCTTCTGTAGCCAGATTTTCAGGAACTTCCTTCAGAGCTGTTCTTTGCAGCATATCCCACGCATGCTCAATGGGATTTAGATCTGGCGATTGAGCAGGCCAGTCTAAGGCCCTAACATTGTGTGTATGTAACCAAGCTGCTACCGTTCTCATCGTGTGTGCCCGGGCATTGTCGTGCATGAGCAGGAAATCTTGCCCCATTTGTGAAGACGGCTCCATCGTCCAGGAACACGCCAAACACGCGTCCTTCGTGAATCTGGATGGAAGCCGAACCTGGATTCATCCGTGAACAGCACATTGGACCATTGCTCACGGCCCCAGTCCACGTGGTTCCGAACCCATTCTAATCGTCGTCCACGTCCTCTCCGTAAAGGTGGGACCCGAAATGGTCTACGAGAGCGTAGATTGCTTTCATGCAGTCGCCTTCTTACAGTTTGGTCACTCACAAGCACTTGGTGTTCCACTCGCAGCCTTTGGACCAATTGAGTCGCCGTTGCATTTGGTTGAGCTCGCGCAGTAATTTGCAAAAATCGGTCTTGTCTGGGGGTAGTGATGCGACGGCTCAATCTCAGAATACCAGATTATCTAAACACCAGATTCTCAATATATCAGAAATACAGTTAAATGCAAAATCGTTTCAGAATATTTAATCAAATTACAGAACAAAGTAAAATAAACAAAAATATCAGGTACTTATTTGCACAAAAATAACAGTAAATCGTGAACAACAGAAACTAAAAAACTGGCCAAATCCAACTCGGACTCGCGCACGAAGGGTTCCGTACCACTATCGCAAAAAACGGCAGAACTTGATCATAGGCACAATTTCAGGTACTTATTTGCACAAAAATAACAGTAAATCGTGAACAACAGAAACTAAAAAACCGGCCAAATCCAAGTCGGACTCGTGCACGAAGGGTTTCGTACCACTATCGCAAAAAACGGCAGAACTTGATCATAGGCACTTTGATACATTTTATTTTATTATTTTATCATGATCATATCAGCCGAAAGACGTCCACTGCTGGACATAGGCCTCCCTCAAACGTCGCCACATTGAACGGTCCCGTGCGTCTCGCAATCAATGGATCCCCGCAACCTTCACCTGGTCATCGGTCCACCTAGTGGGAGGCCTTCCAACGCAACGTCTTCCAGTTCACGGTCGCCACTCCAGAACCTTTCTGCCCCATCGGCCATCTGTTCTGCGAGCAATGTGCCCTGCGCACTGCCACTTAAGTTTGGCAATTCTTCGGGCAATATCAGTAACCCTAGTTCTCTTGCGGATCTCTATATTTCTAATTCGATCACGCAAGGAAACGCCGAGCATAGCCCTCTACATTGCCCTTTGAGTGACTGTTAAGCTTTCTGATAAGGCCCATTGTTGTAAGCGACCACGTCTCAGAACCATATGTCATCACTGGCAACACACACTGGTCATAGGCTTTCGTCATGGGACACTATGCTAAGTTGGACGAGAAGATACCGCACAACTTCCCGAACGCTGCCCAGCCGAGTCGGATTCAACGGTTGACCTCTATCTCGAAGTTGGCCCTACCCAACTGGATTGTTTGTCCGAGGTAGACCTAGTCGCCCACAACTTCGAGTGTAGAGTCTCCGACCTTGATAGGAGTGGGTGTAACATGGGCATTCAACATCACCTTGGTTTTGTCCATGTTCATCCTAAGCCCCACTCTTTCGGAAGTTCTACTGAGGTCATCGAGCATTGTACTGAGGTCCTCCCTGGTCTCAGCCATAACCAAAATATCGTCGGCAAACCAAAGGTGAGTGATGTACTCGCCATTGATGTTGATGCCTAGCCCTGTCCAGTCCAGAACCTTGAAAACATCCTCCAGTGCAGCGGTAAAAAGCTTTGGAGATATGACGTCTCCCTGTCTCACACCTCGCTGCAGAAGGACGGGTTACGAGGTCTGATCCTGAAGTCAAACTGACATGGTGGCGTTTTTGGATAAAAAGTTCAACACTTCGTTGTACCGGTAGTCAATTTGGCACCGGACCAGACCAGACTGCAGTACAGCTCCAATCTTTATCGAATCGAAGGCTTTCTCGTAGTTCACAAACGCTAAACGGAGAGGCAGGTTATATGCTTCGGTCTTCTGTATAACCTGACGCAGCGTGTGTGATCTACGGTGCTAAAGCGGTGTTTAATAATAATAAAATACATGAATGTGAATAAATAGGAGAAGCCTTTTCGACGTCATGACAATGTCATTAAAACAAAAATAGTTAGTACATTAGTTATATTTTAATTGCCCTTAACTAGTACGGTAATTAATATAATCAAAATATTTACTACCCTACTATGTGCAATATGCAAACTATTTGCTGCAAAAGTAGGGTATTCATATTTTGATTTCGACTGTTCGAAATCTGATATATTGAGATTTTGGTGTTTAGATAATCTGGTATTTTGAGAATCTGGTATATTGAGAATCTGGTATTCTGAGATTGAGCCGATGCAACTTGGCCCCCGGTGCCTCTCCGCTACTTCACCTGTGGCACGATAGCGTGTCCACAATCTTGAAATTACATTTTGGTGGGTCCCTATGGCCTCAGCAACATTACGCTGAACAGACCCAGCTTCCAGCATTCCCACAGCTCGTAACATCTCCGCCCTCGTCAAATATTGGCGTTGCATGGCTACAATACCTCAATTTTAACTTTACCTTTCGTTTAAAAATGAAAAAAAACTGTAACTAAACGTAATTCGTATTGTTTTCTAAATTTCGCACAAATGAAAATTCCCTCTCCTACACATCAAGACATTTTTATGCCACCGAAACAAATGAATTTAAAAAAAATTGAATTTGGAATTAGTCTGAGATAAATTACAAACAAATCGGTGTATAAAAGATTCCAATGCGGCCAGTACTTTACGAGTTATTTAATTGAGTATGAAATATCCCTAGACCGTGTTGATGTGTGTATTACAGAATATTTTGTCAACATAAGCATTCAAAAAAAAATATGTAACCATCCAAGTCTCACTGCAACATGATGACCACGACCGCTCTGCCAAGAGTGCACCGACGAAGAAGAAGAAAATTATAACTTTTTTTATCCAGCGAACTATTTAACCTACTTACATCATGAATTTCGTGTATTTAATTGTAATTCTTCTACTCATTAACTTATTGATTCTAGAATACATTCAATCGAAAATTCGAAATGAGCCCGTCACCAGTTAAACAGCTTTTCCAATCTCAGTAAACCACCTGCTAAACATCAGAGTCTATAAGTTCTACTTAGCACTAATTCGATATATTTTAGCATACCTAGTCCTACGCCGAAGGCAGAGTAAATTAGGCTATTTATCTACGGTGTAGGTGCCAACGGAGTTAAATTACGTCAACAGCTAATCCCGAACTAAGCCAATCTAGTCGTTTCCAGGAATTTACAAAATACTCAACTCCTTTATTGAATTTGGGATTTTCGAGTGATCTGGGTAACTTGATGATTAAACACATAAAATTCTGTGAGGGACGCGGGTTAAGTGATAAGCGAGTGATAGGGATTTTGAATAATTTAGACACATTTTGCGTCGGTACCTGAATAAATATTTAGTTTAAGGGTACACTAGTCGACGGCACGAACTATTTTGTGCGCGGGGTTAAAATGCATTTTATATCAACCGACAACACGTGCGGAAGAGATGGATGCTGTGATGAGCAGTAGGAAGCTAGTTCGCGTACGAATACACACTTTTGCAAATTTGTAGCGAAATGGATAATGATTTAGGATGAAACCGAGCGCGCGAAATTTTATAAACAGACCTTTGGCAGTCTAGATATCATGAAAAAACGACTAAATCTATCTGTTCAAACTAAAATTATTTGCATTGTTGAACTACTAATCTATCCCTGTATGGAGACCGTTTTGCAATTTTCCGTCTTCTTATGGTATTTATTCGCGCCCAAAAATGCGTTAAAAATATGGTCGAAATGTGGAACTTTCGACGCTCATAACTTTCAAATTTTATATTATCTTTTTTTACTTTCTGCTTCCATACAGGGCTAGATAATGGTGAGACAAATTGATATCACTTTTTATTTTGAACGGACATCGTCAAACAGTGGAATAATCCCTAGACTACGTTTGTATGGAAGAATTTTCGACTAGTGTAACCTTATGTAAGTGTTTTCATGTTTTCAGTAGAATTCTGAAATTGGCTTTATAAATGTGTCTAACAAAATTCTTATAATCAAAAGTTCCTTTTGTGTTTATTGGATGACTAGCGGACGCAGACCGTGGTTTCACCCGCGTAGTTCCCGTTCCCGTGGCAATACAGGGATAAAAAGTGGCCTATGTCACCCGGGGATAGTGCAGCTACCCAACGGTGACAGAAATTTTGAAAACGGTTCAGTAGTTTTTAAGTTTATTCGTTACATACAAAAATATAAAAATACAAATCTTTCCTCTTTGTAACATTAGTATAGAAATGTGCATAGCCAAGTCAGCCAAGTTCATGAAGACTCTGGTTTTAATGCAGCATTAAGATATTTTTTGATTGATGTGTTTTTGTTGTCGTTTAATTATATTCCATAACTTTCTCTAGTTCATTATCAACTTAACATTTAATACATTCAAAAGTTGATCAAAATACGAGCGAATCTCACGATTTACAAACATTGAGTAAAATCGATTAAAACCAGTCTACGGAGTCTAATACATTCTACGACTAGTGAAAGTTGTGTTGGCAACCCAGTTGATAGCCCTTTTGGGAGCTGAAGTGTATTAAAGTTTAAATTGTGAGTGTTTTTGAGTTTTATTTATTTCTTGGGCTGCCGCCATGAAAAGTTGTACTCCTTTGGATCTTCTAAAGTTTAGATAAAGCAAGTTACGCGTCAAGTTAAGCAACAAAGTAACAGTTCTAATTGAATCCAAACAATTGCATCAGCTAATTTTACGAGTTTGTAAGGAAATGTAAACAAAATGTGAAAGCTGAAAAGCCCTTGTGAGTTGTGGAATGTGGATCTTTATTTTCAGCAGAAACGTCTTTTGTTTTTAATTTATGTAGGTGTAAGTAGTATTTAGTACAGTCTTGAACTCTTGATCTATGGAGTTAACTTAAGTAAGTTAGTAAAAGCACAGATAATATAATACTAAAGCTTACCCACACAAAGCTTATGGGATCCATTCCATTGGGATTTCGAATTCCTGAAAGTCTCGTCAACAGCTTTTGAAAAGCTTCTAATGTTCCGTTAAATCCGACTCCCCCCGTATCTACAAAATAGAATAGGTACGCGACGACAGGGAGGTGGCTCCAAATGAAATATTCTCAGAATAATTACATTCACGGCGACGAGTTTCCGAAGTCTGTGTACTATTATACGCAGGGCACAGTTAACACAAAATTATGCGCTTAGCGTCCCTTCTGTAACGGCGGTTCTTATAAACACATCAAGCTAATCTGACTAACAGATCTCGAGTCTTAACTCGTTAATTCCACTCAGATTTGTCTAACCGCACAATCAGGAATTCAACAACAAATCTTGAGTTATAGCAATTACCATGTAAATTTGCGAAGTTCGCGAAATAATTTAACGTGGTGTAGTCGCCGGATTCAAAACAATTTATATGTTAATTCTGTAGATATGGACTGGGTTCTGTACACAAACGAATTAGAGCCGAATGCTCCCGAACCACGAACAAGCCGGCACGTTGTCAATCGTAGAATCATCTTTATTGAGATGAGTAGGTACAACACGAGCTGTTTATCGCTATAAGAGTTGTGTGAACGTTTAGTACAAACAGCTGCGGATGCTGGCGGTAGCGAGTCTTGAAAGTCACTATTACTTTACTACTGTATACGAAATCCTAAACCATAACCACACAAAAAATACGCGTGCCTAAACCATCGGCTACATCCAAAATGCAACAGAAGGATTAGCAGTTGTGAAGGCAGTTATTTAATTTCGGTGCCTAAAAATAACCACTGTTTCTTTATTTCGAAAAAAAACTTAAATCTAGTGTTATGCGCTATGCTACAAAAGAGAATAAAAGTAGTAACTTCGTAAGTGAGCCTACAAAAAGGAAATTATCCATTTATAATATTGCACACGAAAATGTTTCCTACTCGTGACAGTGACTATTTATGTTTAAGTTTGGACTAGCTTGGTAACACAAATTGTACCGGGTCAGCGAAGTTAGAAAATGTAGCTATGCAAGGTGTGTACTGTGTAGAGCCCGGATTAAATCCAGACAAAACAATAATGTTGCACTAGACGGGGGAGCAAATTAACTTTAGACGTGTAATACGCTATTTTTAACAATTTCTATAGCGTCATTTTATAAAGTTTTATAATTATTCAAGAATTTCACAGAATACAAACACAATACCTACAATTTTAGAAGGTTAAATCCGAACCTAAGAAAATTTTATATCCTGGCAAACTCTACCACATTTAAGTTTAACAATATTGAACAAAGGAATATGGGTTCCGTGTCAACAAAACCGACCTAAATCGGCGAACATGAATATTTTCGAGCCATTTGCACACCGATCAGCACAATAGATTAGGTGGAACGTACCGGTATGGTACGTTCCACCAACGTTATTCGTCTCTGTTTGGTGAAAAGCTTTAGCTAGTAAGCTCATCAATTTGGACCGACCAAATCATGTTGGTAATTGAAAACACAGGCGCTGGGACACTGATAGCTCATACGAGGAACACACAAATATACTACACAGCATTAATCGAATTCAAATCTGCAACTGCATTGCAATCGAGAACTCGCTGAATCAGAATCGATTAAGCTCGAAATTTCTCGTTAATCGATTTAGTCGGAATCTTGGGAGTTGTTGAAGTTCGCTGGCGTTAGTTAATATTCGTCTGATTGTATCGTATTGTGGGGTATCCGGTCTAACGCTTATAGATTTCGATGATGACTTATTCGGAAATGGTTTTTGTATTTTAAATATGGAACGGGTGACAACCAGAATGTCATTTCTCCAAGATTGAGGAAGGAACAATTTATCTTTGAAATTTCGAATAGGCTCAATAGATGAAGAAGACATTTCCAACTCAATATGTCTTATTCCGATGGCAATATAAGCATAGAAAGTTTTAATTAAGTACTCCCAGTGACTAGATATAACAAACAATTACAACATTCGTTCTTCCGTCCCCCGTGGTGTTTTGGCCGTACGCCAGTCCTATATGCAATACATCAGGCCAGGCACATACAGTATGCTCCTTGTGCCGGGGGTTTGGCGGTCATGCTAGTTTTAATAAGCGTACCTAATCCTAGTCCAGGTCGGTCACAGAAGGTTTTACGCCTTTTGAAATACCCACTACTAATGACACTTTTATCTGCAAACTGCTCCTGAAAAAGAAAACCTACGTAATATTTGTTACCAATCTGTTTTGATTGATTAGGATGTGATTATTTACGTAAGAAATAAAATATTGCAAATAATACCTTTCCCTTTCTTTCAAACCTTTTTTAGGTTTCCAATTAGTTAAACCTTTTACATAAATCGTTTTATAAATTCTCCAAAGAAGACCTGGTTGCCAGTAATTACATTTATTTTGAATATTAAATGATCCTTTTCAGTTTTTTTTATTCTTTCATTAATATTTTTATCAACAGAATTCCCGAGAGAATTCAGCTATGTCCGTAAATACTGAAGGGCCAAATAACAAGGGATATGCGTGCGGAATTTATTCATTGTCAATAAAGGAAATAAATTTAAAAACGATTTTTTGTTAAATAACATCTTTATGTTGCTTCACTTTGTTGCTACTGTGAAAGATACTACAGGTTGTAATCTTTGTTAGAACTTGGCAGTCTCTCTACCGTGCTTGATTTTTCTAATTCGTGCTATTCAATAGGGTGTAGAAGCTGTAGCTGGCTCGTAATATCTGCAAGAGGTAAATATTAATTACTTACACTAATATTATAAAGAGGAAGTTTGTTTGTAATGGATAAACTCAAAAGTATATAATATATATGTGTACATGTACCGATTTTTGAAATTCTTTTATCATTAGGTAGAATACTACATTTTATTCCTGAGTGACATGTATATGGCATGGCTATTTTTATTATCACGAAAACGGGTCCTGTGGGGTGGGCCACAGGTTCAATACCGCGGGTAAAAGCTAGTACTATTTAAAATTGGTAATGGAGGATCGTTAAATACACTAGTTGCCGGAACACAACCATCATAACTTGAGGATAAATGTCATCACTGGCCAGCTTTTTGACAAATGTTGGTGTCGTTCCAGTTTAACTCATCATATAAGTCGAAAGACGCCCACTGCCGGACATGGGCCTCCCCCTAGCGTCGCTACATTGACCGGACCCGTGCGTCTCGCAACCAGCGCATCCCCGCAACCTTCACCAGGTCATCGGTCCACCTGGTGGGAGGCCTAAAGACGCAAAGTCTTCCGTTTTGCGGTGGCCACTCCAGAACCTTTCTGCCCCATCGGTCATTCGTTCTGCGAGCAATGTGCCCTGCCCACTGGCAATTCTTCGGGCTATGTCGGTAACCCGGGTTCTCTTGCGGATCCTTCCATTTCCAGTTTAAATGGTTGCAGCAAAATATCAATATTTTTACATTGGGTGATTGCCTGTTCATCTTCCAGTAACCTTGTTACTGGGTGGGTGATACATGGGCATTACCATGGCATTGGTTTTGTCCATGTTCATTTTAAGGCCCACTCTTTCGAAAGCTCTACTGAGTCCATCGAGCATTGTACTGAGGCCCTCCATGATCTCAGCCATGACCACTATGTCGTCGCCAAACCGAAGGTGAGTTATGTATTCGCCATTAACGTTGATGCGTAATCTCCTCCAGTCCAGAACCTCGAAGACATCCTCTAGTGCAGCAGTGAACAGTTTCGGCGAAATAATGTCTCCCTGTCTCCTGTATGATATGTTCCGAGGTTTGATCCTGAAAACGGACTGACATGGTGGCGTTTTTGTAAAAACATTTCAACACCTCAATGTACTGGTAGTCGATCTAGCATCGTTGGAGAGACTGCAGTACAGCCACAGACTCGATCGAAGGCTTTTTCGAAAGTCCACAAACGCTAAGTGAGCAGGTCTTCGGTCTTCTGTATATCCCGCCGCAGAGTATGTATGTGGTCTACGGTGCTAAGGCCATTTCAAACCTGCGTGCGAGGACCAGTTTCCCATCCGCCTTCAGGAGTTCGGCCGTTATTCCGTCATCCGGAGCCTTGTTGTTTCCAAGCTGTTTTTTTTTACTTACATTAACTATAAAAGTCCAGCAGCCTTATTGCGTAATGAATTCGGCAAGGCAAAAGGCAAAGAGTATGAAAAATCGACCAATGACATAGACGGAAATCCACATCGAATCTTTCACCTCGCCGAATTCATTACGCAATAAGGCTGCAGGTTTCCTCACGATGTTTTCTTTAACCGTTGCCTGTCATGTCCAAGATAAAAGCTCTACTAATTTCTTCTCAATGTTTATGTTTTATTAATCATGCATCATCATATGCTCCAAGTTTATCTTGGACATTGCTGACAACGATGAAGGAAAACATCGTGAGGAAACTTGGGGGGTGACCATAAGCTCTTAGATTAAGGTTATTTTGAGATCGCGTAAGTGACAGATATATACAAGTCATATACATTTTTTCCTTACGCACACTCAAAATAACCTTACTCTAAGAGCTTATGGTCACCCCCCTGGACTTATAGTGAGTTTATTATAAGATTGTGCGTCATTGGTGTAATTGCTGCAAGCCAGTGCGAGGATAAACTAATAAATAAATAAAATAAATAAAACTAAATAAAATATATAAAACAAATAAAATAAATAATACAATTAAAATAAATAAAATAAAATCACTTACCGCGATAAAAGTGGCTAGCGACATTTCATTGAAAGGTCCGGCTCTGAAGATGAGTATTTTCTCAGTAGTGAGCCCTAGTAGTGCCACTTCCCTTTGTATCTTCTTATTAGCTTCTGGCCAGTTGCTCTCAAAAGTACTGTAGCTCACTAAGGTGCTCTAAAATAAAAAGAATACTTTTATTAAGTACAGACTAAAAGGCACGTAACAATATTTTTCGAAAAAAAAAAAAAGGTTTTTGAGCAATAGATAGGTACTTATAAAATAATTTATTTAAATAGGCCTAAAAATTGAAATTAGAAAGGTAACTAGGTACTTTTAAGGGTTCCGTACCCGAAGGGTCCAAACGGAGCCCTATAGCTGTCACTCACGTGTCCGTCTGTCTGTCCGCCTGTCCGTCGTCTGTCACAGAATTTTGTACCGATTTTTTTTTAACTTCCCATTGACCTTCGAACTTGAAATTCAGTGATAATGTTTATTATTACATATACTTTACTATGAAATACCAATTTATTAATAAATCAGACTTTTTCTTTGGTATGGAACCCTAAATGTGCGAAATCCGAAACGCACTTTGCCGGTTTTTACTAAAGCTGGCACAAGTTAGGGATTTGAGTAGTCACACAGGACTTAAGGACCAAGCCGAATATATTTCTGGCTGCCAAAAAGTTGGGGATTCTTGCAAAGGTGAGACGGTACTTCACGCCAGAACAGTTGCTCAACTTGTATCAAGCGCAAGTTCGGTCATGCATGGAGTACTGCTCTCACCTCTGGGACGGATCTGCCAAGTACCAGCTGGATGCAGAAGAGTCGATCGAAAAGCGGGCCAAGAGGCTCATCGGCAATGAGATATTGGTCGAGTCTAGGCTCTAGAGCCTTGAACATAGGCGCCAAGTTGCCAGCCTGTCCGGTTTTTATCGGTTACATTTCGGGGAGTGTGCGTTGGAATTGCATGAACTAATTCCTCCTAGCCCTTTCCATCATCGGACTACAAGACGTACGGCGACATGTCATCGGTACATGGTAAACATCCCACCCATACGCACCAAACGTTTTGGGAATACTTTCATTATGCTTACAGCTAAGGAGTGGAATTCCCTGCCGGAGTCTGTGTTTCCTGAGAGCTACTACCTGGGAGTCTTTAAGTCAAGAGTGAATAGGTTTCTTCTAGGTAAGCGCGCTACATCGTCTACCACATCATCACTTACCATCAGGTGAGATAGTGGTCAAGCGCGAGACTATAAATAAAAAAATAAAAAAAATTGATTCTAAAATCACCAGGTTAAAAACCATCATAACCATGAATTTCTTAATAATGAACTTGGTTATTCAAAAAAAAGTTAATTAAAAAATTCAAAAACCCGACTGCTTAAAAAGCGAACTAAAAAGACGTAAACAAGAAAAAAATCATACTGTGCAGTCGGAGGAAAAATATTCGCGAGCTTGCTGACCAAAACCAGATTATATCCTCCGACTGCACAGCGTGTTATTTTTCTTGTTTACGTCTTTTTAGTTCGCTTTTTAAGCAGTCGGGCTTTTGATTTTTTTAATTAACTTTTTTTATTTACAACTTTTTAGTTATTTTTATTTTAGAACTAGCTGTGCCCGCGGCTTCGCTCCCGTCATCTGCCTGCCAACCCTACCATACTTACCAGCCTGCCTGCCTACTCCACATACTCAATAATATACATACTACATACTATTTTTTTTTCTAGTGTCATTCTTTCGCGTAAAATCTTAACACCGCGATTCAGAAAATGACTTTAAATGCACAACGCTATCTATCGAATAGCGAGTTCAACTGTCCGAGTAACTGAATTACGTAAGCTGTGATAATTTTACTTCTTGAACACTTTAAATTCATCTAACTTTTGATAGAGTGAACCGATTGCGATGAAACAAAAACTAAGTAATTCTTCAAGATACGCACAATTTTTATGTATAAAAGTTATCTACATTGGTTTCGTACATTTCACGTGATGCGTGCACAAATAAACAGACAAACAGAGAACAGACCAAAATTCCAAAAATGCTAGAAATGGGTTCTGCTGGTTATCCTTTAACGCCCTGGCTATTTTTTTTTGAATTTTTTTCGATGTACAAAAAATATTTTTCTACAGATTTATTATAATATGTATTGATGATATTGATGATGATGATATTGATTGATTGATGATGATGATTAGGTACATTTAAACATATAAGTGTTATATATTTTTGAAATCACCCCTTAAAACCCCCACGAATTTTGATATCCCACACGACAGGTTTGGAAGAAAAAAAAATCTTTCCCTCACAAAATGGCGCCCAAAATCCGCCATCTTTTTTTCTCCAATTTTAATGTAGCCAGTGACTCTCGCAGGGTTAATATGCATCGATTGACGTAAGAATCGTCAAAATCGGCCAACGCGTTTGGTCTCTAGAACGCCACATAGGAACAACCATACATACATACTTACATACATACATATACTGATAAACACATTACCCTCCTTCGGCAGACGGGTAAAAAAATAAGTAGGGAGTTATGGACTACTAACTAATCCCATTTTATTTGAGGGGTGCTGCCTCTCGTTTTCTACTATATTTCTCTTTTAGTCTTCAGTTCTCAGCGGTCACCCCTCTGAGAACTAGCTAGCATGGCTAAAGAGTAAAGAAAGACCAGCACCCTAATTGTGTGAGTTCAAAGAATAGCGCACGATACGCTTTCCTTGTATTAATTGCTTCATAATTAGGTTCCGTCTACTCGACAGCGTAAAACACGCAATGAATACATACTGTTAAGCTTGATTAGGGTGCAGCAAGTACTCAAAAAGATGAAGCGAAGAGTCTGTTCAAGTTCATGACCCAAATCTGATGAATAGTAGGTGCATTGTGTGTATTTAGGGTATGATGGGACTGTCACACGCATGGCGTATAAAAGTCCATATTTAAATAAAGAAAGAACAAAAAAAGTACTCAAAACTTAAGATTAAACACAAAAACGATACAAAATCCGAAAAGTTCCTGACGATCATGCGGGGTGACCATAAGCTCTTAGAGTAAGTTTATTTTGTTGTGAGTTAGGGACAGATGTATACAAGTCATATACATCTGTCCCACACACTCAAAATAACCTTACTCTAAGAGCTTATGGTCACCCTCCTGAGTAAGACTGTACAAGACTGTAGGAAATAAAGTTACCTCAATAGTGACTTCATTGGCGTACCAGTAGAACAGCAGGAGTTGTATCAGGCAGGCAATTACGAAGAGAATGCTCGAAACCAGCGTCGCGATGTCGTCGTGAATCTGAAAAGAAAAATAATTAATACGACACAGAACTGACATCCTACTGTCCGTATCTATAAGTTTATCTGTGCATCATACATCACTCATAATTGGTTCAGCCGAAAAACGTCTACTTCAAATCCTTGCCACAGATAATATTATACTAGCATACAGATGGCTCATCCCATACAAAGTAACCGTGCCCCACGTAACTAGCGTTTTTCGTCTGATTTAGATGATTATTTTTATAAGTACTTCGATCGCATTCGGTTCTGTTCCACGGCTATAGAAATATGTTGTTAGCAGTGACTTGCAAGTAAAAGAGTTTTCTAGGTTCGTGACTATTTTTTACTTTAAATACAGTGACGATTTGTTTTAAAGTACTTTTTGCAAGTTCAACAGTTTCTTTGTACCAAAACAAGTAACAACACAAATTTAAAAATTCGTGTGACATATTATGCGTAAGAAATTTAAAACCGCGCCATCTATTGGAATCAATTTTAATGATCCGTTTAAATAATCTTTGAAATGTGAATTAAGTGCCCAATATTCCATAATTTTGTGCTTAGGAGAGTTAATTAAAAAAACTGGCCAAGTGCGAGTCGGACTCGCGCACGAAGGGTTCCAGGCACCATTATAGCAAAAAACGGCAAAAAAATCACGTTTGTTGTATGGGAGCCCCCCTTAATTTATTTTATTTTAATTTTTTTTTTTTTTTGAAGTGAATATACTACTAAATATACTGTGAATATTTCAAGCCTATTGCCGTTATTAATATCGAGCAAAAAACGGCAAAAAAATCACGTTTGTTGTATGGGAGCCCCCCTTAAATATTAATTTTATACTGTTTTTAGTATTTGTTGTTATAGCGGCAATAGAAATACATCATCTGTGAAAATTTCAACTGTCTAGCTATCACGGTTCATGAGATACAGCCTGGTGACAGACGGACAGACAGACAGACAGACGGATCGTGAAGTCTCAGTAATAGGGTCCCGTTTTTACCCTTTGGGTACGGAACCCTAAAAAGACCATACGTTGTTTATAATCAATTCTAGAAAATGTTAATTTTGCACACAATTCAATAACGAATCGATACATATCGCGCCATCTAGTGAGTGACATTTATTTGATCCATATTTTCTTTGTTAGTGCTTGTACCCCATAGCCTTTCCAATCGGTCCTAATGCTTCTCGCGCCTTCACCTCATCGTTACACCTTCCAATGCTGTATCTGGTCGCCAGTTCAGGAAATTCCAGCCCCTTTGATAATGCACATAAATATTACATAATCGGCTTTAAAACAGTTTATACCGACGAAAAAAAATACGAAGAAACTCGCACATGGTCCTAGCATCCTTTAAAACCAGAGTGAACATTCATCTTCTAGGGTTTCTTGTTCCACCATATCGTAATATCCATCGCTTTCCGTTAGGCGAGGTCGATATCAAGAGAAAACTCATCGCGTATTAATAAAATACATTTAATCCATTCGGACTTGAATTCCTTACCTTAACAATCTGAATGATATTGACACCCAGGTTTACTGAAATAACAACCAGATAAACGAACATCACCGGTGAAATCAGAGAGTTGAAAAGACGTGTATACCTGAAAATATAAAAAAAATACCGTCAGTTTGGAGCATCCACTAAAATAGTGCAATATGAAGTAAGCAGTATAATGCCGTATTATATCTTGGTTCCAGTCAGAATTATAAACCGACATAATTTTTGTCGAGATACGTTTACTGCTGAACAATGCCCTCCCGCAAGCGTCAACCGCTACTGTGCTTCTTGTATCCAGCGGACTCCCACGGCCCTCACTAGGTCATCGATCACACTTATGGGAGTCCTTCCAATCCTCGCGTCTTCAGACCAGAACATCTCATCCCCATCGGCGAAGGCCGATCATCATAAATACTACAGTAACTTTCAATTACACGAAACGCACAATTCAACACTTACTCGATCAACGTGGTATGAAACCGATGACACTCCGCTATATTACGATGGCTTTTGTCCAAATTTGCAGAGATTATCATCATTCTACAATAATAACAAGTGATCTTTAACTGCCCCGCGAAGAAAATCATTATAGATACCACGAGGGTATCCCACCCAACGACGTAGGCACTGACAATATGACCCAAGACTGTTTGGATCAACATCGAGATGTAGTATCCAGGAGGTTCCCTACTGAAAGGAGTGTAGCCATCAAATATGTTCAAATAGATGCTGGTCCCATTCACATTAATCTGATTCTTCTGATAAGGCTCAGAGAAAATGCTGAAGTTGGAGAAGAAAGCCAGAGCCCAAAAGAAATAAGACACCTTCCGGTTCCTCTTGATATATCCATGAATTATTTCGTCGTGCTTTGGGTCATTTTTTGCTAACTGGGATCGTTCTACTGAAGACATGTAGTTAATAAGAAGCTGCCACTTCTTGTAGTCCTTCTGAAAGAAACAGGACTTTAGGATGCCCATATGAAATGGAGCATACTGCAGGATCAGTTTGAGGGAGTCAGAGTTGAAATTGATGAAGCACTTGACGTACTGGCTGAAGAAGAATGTTATGGTGAAATAGAAAATAATTTGTTTGAAACGTGCTATGAGGGATTTACGATTCGGGTGCCAGATACCAGTAAAACCTAGCAGTTTTAGATGTGGTCCTATGGAAGGATATTCAGGGTCTTCGAGAAATTTTAGAACATTTAGCATCGAACAACCGTTCGACATTTTGAAAACTTCTGATCGGTCTGAAATACAGGTATTAAATGATACTAAAATTTCGTATAATTGGCGTGAGAATTTCAATGTGAAATGCAGTTGTTACGAGTATTTAGTAGCGAATAATAACAGGGTGCTTACCGGTGCTTTCGCCGTTCAGATTTTCTATTAAGAATTCAGCTTTTCGTCGTATGTAATTTCATATTGCTTAATAACAATGTATTAAATAAGGAATTTCATTTCGTTAAAGACGTAGGTAGTTATTTTATTAAATTGTTTTGAATAAGTATTAATTTCTTTTGGGTGTTATTATGGCCAAATAAAAATGTTAAAAATAAAACCTACCTGGTAGTTATCTATATAAACACCGGCCAAGTGCGAGTCGGACTCGCGCACGAAGGGTTCCGTAGTCCGTACCATTATCGCAAAAAAACGGCAAAAAGATCACGTTTGTTGTATGGGAGCCCCACTTACATATTTATTTTATTCTGTTTTAAGTACCTATTTGTTGTTATAGCGGCAACAGAAATACATCATCTGTGATTTCAACTATCTAGCTATCACAGTTTATGAGATACAGCCTGGTGACAGACAGACAGACGGACCGCGGAGTCTTAGTAATAGGGTCCCGTTTTTACCCTTTGGGTACGGAACCCTAAAAAGAATTCCAACGCAGGACAAACCTCCAAAGACAAAGTAACTATCTAACCCGTAATTGGCGCGTCACTGTGAGACCAAACTTGATAATATTTTCTGAATCACAACATAGGTACGAGTAGTATCCCATAAATCTGTGCCAAGGTAAACACATTCGATAATGTGCATAGCTGTTCATACAAGTAAAGTACACAGTGGGTAGCCGCTGCAAGAATAAACAGAAATAAAATAACAGATCGATGTATGATAATGATAATAACTGTGCTTGAATGGGATGCAATAATTATGGCGATGCGATGACGTGATAAAAATGCAGACACTAACAATTTGTGATACAGATGGTCGACATGACGTGAAGTTTCCAATTAAATGAAAGATAGGTAGATGTTACTTTTCCCCGGGATGTGCCCTAAAAAGCGTTGCACAGAGTAGATTCCGGGATGGTCTTTTAAGGTTACACTAGTCGACGGCACGAACTATTTTGTGCGCGGGGTTAAAATGCATATTATATCAACCGACAACCCGTGCGGAAGAGATAAATGCTGTGATGAGCAGTAGGAAGCTAGTTAGCGTACGAATACACACTTTTGCTTTGTAGCGAAATGGATAATGATTTAGGACGAAACCGAGCGCGCGAAATTTTATAAACAGACCTTTGGCAGTCTAGATATCATGAAAAACGACTAAATCTATCTGTAGAAAATAAAATTATTTGCATTGTTGAACTACTAATCTATCCCTGTATGGATGGAGGCCGTTTTGCAATTTTCCGTCTTCTTAAGGTATTTATTCGCGCCCAAAAAAGCGTTAAAATTAGTGTCGAAATGTGGAACTTTCGACGCTCATCATCATCTGCCTAGCCTTTTCCCAACTATATTGGGCTCGGCTTCCAGTCTTACCGGATTCAGAACTTTCGACGCTCATAACTTTAAAATATATATATTTTTTACTTTTTTGCTTCCATACAGGGCTAGATTATGATGAGACAAATTGATATCATTTTTATTTTGAACGTACATCGTCAAACAGTGGAGTAATCGCCAGACTACGTTTGTATGGAAGAATGATCGACTAGTTTAACCGTGTCTAATGGTGATCACCGTGTTCGTTTAAGTGAGGTAAAATCCCACATTGCCTGGTCTTTTTCACCCCAAATAACTAGCTTTAGTTTCTGACTTGGCGGCGGTAGATTCTTTGTCTGCGAAGCTGCTCACGGTCAAAAAAGGGTAGGTGGTAGCCTAGGTAGGCGTTATTATTTTGTTCTCTCTTGAGCAGCTTTAAAAACAATCTACCGCCACCAAGTCAGCAGTTTCAGTGTATAGTCGCTTAGTTTTTAAGTTTTGCCCTCAGGTAATACCGGTTTAGCAGACGAGGCAGCATTAGGGGCTGCTGGGCTGGCCTCTCGCAGGCCAAACTTCATAGGGCCACCCACACTAAAAAACTGGCCAAGTGCGAGTCGGACTCGCGCACGAAGGGTTCCGTACCATTATAGCAAAAAAGGTAAAAAAAAAAACCGGCCAAGTGCGAGTCGGACTCGCGCACGAAGGGTTCCGTACCACTATCGCAAAAAACGCCCAAAAAATCACGTTTGTTGTATTGGAGCCCTACTTAAATACCTATTTATTTTATTCTGTTTTTAGTATTTGTTGTTATAGCAACAGAAATACATGATCTGTGAACATTTTAACTGTCTAGTCATGTCGGTTCATGAGATACAGCCTGGTGACAGACGGACAGACAGACAGACAGACAGACGGACAGACAGACAGACGGATCGCGGAGTCTTAGTAAAGTAATAGGGTCTCGTTTTTACCCTTTGGGTACGGAGCCCTAAAAATAGGCAGTCATGGGGACTGCCAACAGTAATGAAACCTTTAAACTTTGGAATAACCTAATAACTTTACATGTTAAATTAGCATGTCGACGCTGTCACGGTAATGGATGCAGTGCGAGCAAAGAATATAGTTACTCTTTACCGAGAGAGGACGAGATAAAGTTACATAGGTAGCCAATAACACAGATTTCTGTGGCCAATAATAAATAACATAATAATTATAAAAACTTTTAAATATTTTCCACCTAGATACTTTTGCTGTTTTAACGACCAAACAGTATCCGCTCTCACAACATTTTAATGTGCTTGCCATAAAATATCGTAAGTCCGAGGAATAAAATTAAGCTCCATCGATAAAGGCCCGGCTGTCCGAAGGCCATTATTGCGATGACAAAAGGGTATTGAAAGATTGAAATTATGATATTGAACTGACCAGGGGTGTGACAATAAGCTCTTGAGCAAGGTTATTTTGAGTGTGCGTAAGGGACTTGTATACATCTGTCCCTTTTTTTACAGTCGAACTATGATAGTTTTGTCACGTCAGACTCAAGGGCAGTTATTATAGGTACTCTCGAAGGGGTGTTAATAATAAAAGGGGAAGTAAGTAACAAATCTCCTTAAAAAATACTTGGCAAAGTTCGGCAGCCTAATTGCGTAAGTGAATTCTGCAAAGCAAACAAGTCGATTCCTTCCCAAAAACTACTTAATGTATTGCATATTAATACGTAAAGTCGTTTTTAGGCAGGAATCGACTTGTTTGCTTTGCAGAATTCACTTACGCAATTATGCTGCGGGTTTCTCAACGCTAAATTATCGCAAAATAAATGTGCCAAATCGTCAAGCACGCATTATCTGCTGTGATTGGCTGAATGAATTTTCAACAGCCAATCTCAGCAGAAAACAAGCGATTATTCGTCGATTACGTTAACATCCCGATAATCGAGTGTTCAGAAACCGGCAGGCTTATTACGTATCTTTTGCAAGAGCAAAACGATAGCGATCAAACGCTTTATGTCATAAAAGTCGGCATTACCTGCAGTGTAGGTATGGTAGGTCCTACACAATCGTTTGCTAATCGCTCGCTGATTGTCAAATGCACTTATTTAAAAAAATACCGCCAACATTTTTAAAACTTTTGTATTGAAGAGCAATTATTGCGCAAAAATTGCTATAGTTTTGCTCTTGCAAAAGATACGTAATAAGCCTGCGGGTGTTTAATGT
Organism: Orthosia incerta; assembly: GCA_948252205.1. Classification (NCBI taxonomy): domain Eukaryota; kingdom Metazoa; phylum Arthropoda; class Insecta; order Lepidoptera; family Noctuidae; genus Orthosia; species Orthosia incerta. The sequence goes on from OX411746.1 coordinate 27,901,026, forward strand.
GCTGCTTTGCTAAGCGCAAAACTCAAAAAAGTCTAGACCTATTTTGATAGCTTTTTTGTGTGTGTCTGAGTGGTTGGATCCCAGGATGGTTTATTTTGAAAATAATTGGTACCGGTAGGTGGCGCTTCAATAGGGTTCGGGCCCCGACAGGAGGAGAACGTCTGTCGGGATCGCTAACAAATAAAAAAAAAATTAAGTTTTTATAGGCGTTTACTGTATAGGTACTATCTACACAAGTTGCTGAAAATCAATGACTTAAAGGTTTGGCTAGTTTACAATCGACTTCAAAAAGGGAGAGGCACAATTGAACTAAATGTTTTTTTTTTGTTTTTAGTTTATTATCTGTCTTTTTTTTTATTCAACCTGAAATGCCGCCACTGGCACCTTTTTCTGCCGATGAAAATCTTCCGGCAGTCTTCAAATAGGATTATAACTACAAACAAACACAGTTTCAAAGCCATGACATAAACAGTTTTATCTATTAGAGAGGAACAATGAAAGTGCGTCTATTTCCGAAGTTTTAGTAAGAATCCCGGTTGAATGTTAAGCTTGTCGTTATGTCCAGATAAGATCGCTGCCGGAAATTAAGAGGAAATTGTATTTGTTTCTTATACAGCGACGATGTCACAATAAAGACGATATCCTTGCGACACTGTGTATAAATAAATGTTAATTTTCTATTATAATTAGTAGCATAGATGGCTAGATAATAGTATAATCTTAAATGGAGTCTTTGTAATTATTTTACTTTTTCAATTTCTTTCTGTTGTCTTTACTGACGCTATTGATATATTGTTGCTGTTATATTTTGGTGCGGCTTGCTGATTCTTATCATTTTGTCTAACTCTTAAAAATTTTTAATGGTCTTTTTTATCACAAACGTAATTTTGGGGTTAAAGCGAAAGCGTCAAAGAAGCGAAATTTTTGTCATTTGCATAGACGTACCTAATATTTTGTATTTCAACCTCAACGTCATGTTGTATTGTATTGTATTTTATTCAAAATAATTATGTGCGTGTGCGTATCATTGGTTCATAACTATGAGAATAAAAAAAACTTTTTTACAAAAAAATACCACCGACACCATATCGCAAAAAAATGGTACCTACGAAAGACACCGACTTCCAAAATTAAAGTTATTTTTCACTTTGTAGTTTTCTTATTTGGAAGTCGGTGGTATTTTTTTGTAAAAAAGTTTTTTTATTTTTCACTTTTTAGTTGTACCTACCTAACCATCGGGCAGTTGCCCGGACCAGACACAACACAATAGGCAAGTTGTTTAGTAAGTTTCCTATAACGCCAGAATAGATTACCCGAATATCATGAAACTTGAACAAAACCGATCAAATGAGAGATCTGCTTACACCTTAAGACCGTACTGGCGTGATGTTGTGTTATGAAATGCTATAGACAATAAACAGACATGCGATTGCAGCAGTCCCGAGAGATTTGCCGTTATTTATTGAAAAGTTCTGTTGTATATCCTCGAAGTTCTTCATCAGAACTCCACTAAATTAAAATGGGACCAATTTCGGAACATACTCTTTCAAACAAAAAAAGAATTTTTTAAATCGGTCCACAATTGACGGAGATATCGGTGAAAATACATAAAAAAAAAAAAACATACAAGAAGTCGAACATAGAACCTCCTCCTTTTTCGAAAGTCGGTTAAAAAATAATTAAAACAAACAGCTATGAGTTCAAATGTCGTCAGGTTTGAATTTCGCGGGCTACTTTGGCGCATTTGGCATTTGTTTTTTTTTTGGTTTCGTTTGGGTAGCTCAACAACGTTTGCAAATTTTTTTCATTAGTTGATGCTACTTTTAATTGACACATAAAGTTATTTATTCGATTTAATTAAGCTAAAGTTATGATCGGATAAATAAAATACCAGAAAACTATTTTTATTTCGACTTTTCCTTTTTCGTGCAACGAAACGTAATATTTCTGATGCAGGCGCCAGCCGAACGCGTCTGTCAACTCAATTTTAAAATTTGACGGTTGGTTACTTTGACTGTTACGCGAAGGAACGAAAGATTTTCAAACACCGCTGTGGAGTTTTTATTATTTATAATTTAATTAGCAAGCCTGGTGATTCATGTGACGTGAAGGAACCGTTACAGTTATTGTTTTAAGTTGTGGGCAATTGTGGTGGTGATTTGCCTGTGGCGTGTTCATTCAATGAGATAGTTAAAGTTGGTGCGTCTCTAAAAATGGTTAAAATTGAAAAAGCCCCAGGGCAGCCAGGCTCGCGCAGGCCACAAACTGCGCCCAGTATCTTGGCACCATCAAAGAGTGGATCAACACAGAAAATGGCTGCAAATGTCAAGGTAGTTGTGAGAGTCCGGCCTTTGAACGAAAGGGAAGTGGAAACTAACACACGCGTTGTTGTTGACGTTGTGGACGATATGATGCTGGTGTTCGACCCCAAAGAGGAGATCCGGCCTTTTTTCTACCAAGGAATTCAGCAACCGAACAAGAACTTTTTAAAGCGCGCAAATAAAGAGTTGAAGTTTGTGTTCGATAATGTTTGTGGGCAAAATGCGACCAACCAAGATGTCTTCGAGACTACAACGAAAGATATCCTGGCTTCTTTGATGGAGGGCTACAACTGTTCAGTGTTTGCGTATGGAGCTACTGGCGCAGGGAAGACTTTTACTATGATTGGTACCAAAGCGCACCCGGGCATCACATATTTGACTATGGAACACCTTTTCTATACAATAAACTCTTTTGAAAAGGAGAGGGAGTTTGATATTGGAGTTTCTTACATTGAAGTAAGTAGTTTGATGTTTTAATTATGGTTTCTCAAACTAATTAACATAGTAGGTAGTTTAAATAGGTTTCTATGTAAAACTTACTAGTTATTTGTTGTTGTTTTGTTTTCATTAACCATGCATTAGTTTGCTTGGAAGTTTGACCTATAAACTTAATTGTTTGTTCTATACTGTAGAAATAATTAGCTAAAGTCGTGCTTGTATCTTATGTTTGTAAGTTAATTTTATAAAAATAACTTTTTTGAGTTGTATTTTTTAATTATGAAACAATTTTTTAATGATTAGGTACTTTAGTTACCTAATACATCTTTTAAATTAAGACTATTTCTCGCGGTCATGTCTTCCTGTGTGGTATTTTTACTGTTTAAATTAATTTTACCTAAAACATCAAAAAAGATAAACATCTCAAACATGGATTACAATTTTTTAATTAAAACCATTGAATGTTCTGCAAAATTCCAGGTATATAATGAAAACGTATATGACTTGCTGAAACCGTCAAGCACCCCACTACAACTCCGAGAAGATTCTAAATACGGAGTTATGGTGGCTGGCCTGACGCTGAACAATATCAAGACTGCGAGGGAACTCCTGAACATGCTGGAGAATGGCAATAAGAACCGTACACAGCACCCCACTGATGCTAATGCTGAGAGCTCTAGGAGTCATGCTGTCTTTCAGGTACCTTTTAGTATCATATTCATTTCAGCTGAGAGTCCAATACTGAACATTGACACAGTAAAAATATACAAACAGTATGGAAACTACCTACAAATGCTTGAAACGGCACACTTGCACAAACATACGTGACCACTAGTCGCGTTGCGGTGCTCAGTACTGACAGCACTGCGACCTCTGCGTAAGGGTCTTGTCGGTACATATGTTTGTGTAGATTCCTGCAACCTTAATCAGGTCATCGGTCCCCTTAGAGCGAGGCCTTCCAATGCAGTGTCTTTCTTCTCTTGGTATAGTTAAATTAAAAATTAATAGACTTACACCACAAGTCAAGTTGCAGTAGCAAATACATGTGGCAGTGATGAGGGTTGGGGTATTGAAAAACAAGTAGGGCACTTCACAGCTGCTTACTGCACTTTTATCCTCTTGTGGTTGTTACATCACAAGGTGTCTAAAGTTATGTATTCCCAAAAACTGATAGTACTTATGTCATACATTCATTTAGATAAGATAGTTAATTAGTAGGTCAATTCTGTTATGGATGTTAACACATTGTATGCTTGCTTGAAATGTTAAAACATGAGTCACCCGCATTTTAGTACTCTATTATGGGGACATCTTTATTCAAGACACATGATCTTTAACTGTGGTTACCTACCGTAGAGTGATGACTAAAACATAACTAGTGAAATGTGGGTTTTCTATAGGTAAACCTCTGCCTCAACCAACCTTCAGGGAATACAGGGAGCATTATGTTATATTTCTTAAATAGTGATGATTCATAATCAGCTAAATGCATATCAATAAAATCCACTTGTACAAATGACTTCATCCCACTAACAATCAGATATGGTACATCTTATCCATAAACTGTTTTAGGTGTGACTTGATGAATAAATAAATAATTGTTTTTTTATTATTTTCAACAGGTTTATGTAAAAATGCGCTACAGGACAAGCAGTCAGCTCCGTATAGTGAAGCTGTCTATGATAGACCTGGCTGGCAGTGAGCGTGCGTCTGCCACCGGCTGCGTCGGCGACCGTTTCAAGGAGGGCGCCAATATCAACAAGAGTCTACTGTCTTTGGGCAACTGCATCAATAGGCTCGCTGATGGCAGCAGTTATATTCCTTACAGGTAAATTGCTTTAAGTATATGTAAAGCACAATGCCTAAAGGCGGAACCACACTTAAGTGTCGTGGCGTTGCGTGGCGCGGGATCCACCAATCAAACGACTCTGTTTCATTATAACACAACGAGTTTTGTAGCCAATAAACTGCGTCAGAAGGCGCCACGACACGTAAGTGTGTTTCCGTCTTAAGAAACTAGGCAATGCCTCAAGAAACCTGTGCTATTGCATTTTCAACAATAAGCTATAATAATGTTGTTTTGGGCCGTCCTCACCTGGTCACTCACAATGGGCCTCATTAGAAGGCTTAAAGTCACCCAAAGGGCAATGGAGAGAGCTATCTTCGGTGTTTCCTTGCGGCAGTGGGCAGGGCACATTACTCGCAGATTGGATGGCCCTTGGTACGAAAAGACGCAGTGTTGGAAGGCCTCCTCTAGATGGAGTGACGAGTTGGTCAAGGCTGCGGAAGTCCGGTGTATGCGAAACGCACAGGACCTATCGGTGTGGCGACGCTTGGAGGAGGCCTATGTCCAGGAGTGGACGTGAATGTGATCAAATGATGAATGATACAGAAATATATGTAAAGGTCTGATATGGTCGTACAACCTCTACATTTTATGTCATCATACACCATTGCCTTTTTTGTTATGATGTTTTGCTGAAATAATACCTAAACAAGCACATGAGAGATTTCTATCTATTGTTGACTTCATCTCGGTGGCGTAAAACCCGTCACTAAATATTTCGTTACAAACTTAAATTCTTTTCCAACTATTCATAACATAAATCTTACCCTTCCAGAGACTCAAAACTGACTCGGCTCTTGAAAGATAGTCTTGGCGGCAACTGCAAAACTGTCATGATTGCCAACGTCTCCCCCGCAAACGCCAGCTATGAAGATACTTACAACACGTTGAAATACGCAGCTAGGGCCAATAAGATACAGCTCAGTATTAAGAAGAATATTGTCGATGGAGATATGAGGGTGTCACAGTTAGTGAAGAATAATGCTGAGCTGATGAAGCAGGTGAAGGAATTGCAGGCGCAATTGTCGCTGAGTAGTGTTAAGGTGGTTTCGAGGGAGCCAGATATGGCTAAGGAGAAAGGTATGTTGAAGTATAAGCATTTTTTTATCATTCCCTTTTTTTAATTGGCCAGCGAATCAGCATTGCTAGTCAAAGTGGCAATGCTGCCATCGTTTTGAGCACTTTTCCCACTGACATTTATGTGTACGAATGACATAAGTCCTTTTCCCTCTCCCCTTAGTATGATACATTTTTTTTTCTCTACCTTGTCTGTTATGTAACACAAACAAAATTACATAATAACAGTTACGAAATGACTTTTGTATGGAGTGTTGATATCATTATGTAACTGGCAAAATGATACTGCACCTGTTACCTCTAGAAAAAGCGCGCGTTGATTGTGTGTATATAGTCTGTGGTTTTTAGTCTGAATGTTTCTAATAAATTGTTGTTGGAACTTATTTGCATTTAATTAAGTAAGCTCATCAGGTAGTGGAAAAAGAATCGTTTGTGTCTCGCATAAAGAGGCTTTATTTTAACACTCGCATGGTAGCCTTCAACGAAATTGACTACATCGCTTGTGTTAAAATCATGACTTTTTATGCTCGACACGAAATGAACAATTTTTTTAGATATTAGTCTCATGTATTTGAATATTTTATTATATCTATTTCTTTTTTGAATGAAAAGCTATATAGTCTCAAGTTTAGATACTGTTATGTCATCTTTCCATTACAAAATAATATATAACATATGTTATGTATCCACTAAAGTCACTAACTGTGATCCATATTCCTAACAAATCATTACTTTTTGTTAAAACGCTATGTTCTATTTTGACTGCTCATTACAAAGACTAAAAAAAACTTTTTCGTGTAGTAAAACAAGAATGGCGTAAACGCATCTCAGTAGAAGAGGCAGTCTACAGCGTACTGGAGTCCAAACTGCTGACCTTGATGTCCCGCCAGCGCGTGCTGGCGCTACGTCAGAGGCTGCGCACGCGCGCCTTCTCGCACGTCGCTGATCTGGCGCATCGATCCTCCTCGGAGGCTATGGAGCAGGTAATATTACTACGTCAGAGGCTGCGCACGCGCGCCTTCTCGCACGTCGCTGATCTGGCGCATCGATCCTCCTCGGAGGCTATGGAGCAGGTAATATTACTACGTCAGAGGCTGCGCACGCGCGCCTTCTCGCACGTCGCTGATCTGGCGCATCGATCCTCCTCGGAGGCTATGGAGCAGGTAATATTACTACGTCAGAGGCTGCGCACGCGCGCCTTCTCGCACGTCGCTGATCTGGCGCATCGATCCTCCTCGGAGGCTATGGAGCAGGTAATATTACTACGTCAGAGGCTGCGCACGCGCGCCTTCTCGCACGTCGCTGATCTGGCGCATCGATCCTCCTCGGAGGCTATGGAGCAGGTAATATTACTACGTCAGAGGCTGCGCACGCGCGCCTTCTCGCACGTCGCTGATCTGGCGCATCGATCCTCCTCGGAGGCTATGGAGCAGGTAATATTACTACGTCAGAGGCTGCGCACGCGCGCCTTCTCGCACGTCGCTGATCTGGCGCATCGATCCTCCTCGGAGGCTATGGAGCAGGTAATATTACTACGTCAGAGGCTGCGCACGCGCGCCTTCTCGCACGTCGCTGATCTGGCGCATCGATCCTCCTCGGAGGCTATGGAGCAGGTAATATTACTACGTCAGAGGCTGCGCACGTCGCTGATCTGGCGCATCGATCCTCCTCGGAGGCTATGGAGCAGGTAATATTACTACGTCAGAGGCTGCGCACGCGCGCCTTCTCGCACGTCGCTGATCTGGCGCATCAATCCTCCTCGGAGGCTATGGAGCAGGTAATATTACTACGTCAGAGGCTGCGCACGTCGCTGATCTGGCGCATCGATCCTCCTCGGAGGCTATGGAGCAGGTAATATTACTACGTCAGAGGCTGCGCACGCGCGCCTTCTCGCACGTCGCTGATCTGGCGCATCGATCCTCCTCGGAGGCTATGGAGCAGGTAATATTACTACGTCAGAGGCTGCGCACGTCGCTGATCTGGCGCATCGATCCTCCTCGGAGGCTATGGAGCAGGTAATATTACTACGTCAGAGGCTGCGCACGCGCGCCTTCTCGCACGTCGCTGATCTGGCGCATCGATCCTCCTCGGAGGCTATGGAGCAGGTAATATTACTACGTCAGAGGCTGCGCACGTCGCTGATCTGGCGCATCGATCCTCCTCGGAGGCTATGGAGCAGGTAATATTACTACGTCAGAGGCTGCGCACGCGCGCCTTCTCGAACGTCGCTGATCTGGCGCATCGATCCTCCTCGGAGGCTATGGAGCAGGTAATATTACTACGTCAGAGGCTGCGCACGCGCGCCTTCTCGCACGTCGCTGATCTGGCGCATCGATCCTCCTCGGAGGCTATGGAGCAGGTAATATTACTACGTCAGAGGCTGCGCACGCGCGCCTTCTCGCACGTCGCTGATCTGGCGCATCGATCCTCCTCGGAGGCTATGGAGCAGGTAATATTACTACGTCAGAGGCTGCGCACGTCGCTGATCTGGCGCATCGATCCTCCTCGGAGGCTATGGAGCAGGTAATATTACTACGTCAGAGGCTGCGCACGCGCGCCTTCTCGCACGTCGCTGATCTGGCGCATCGATCCTCCTCGGAGGCTATGGAGCAGGTAATATTACTACGTCAGAGGCTGCGCACGTCGCTGATCTGGCGCATCGATCCTCCTCGGAGGCTATGGAGCAGGTAATATTACTACGTCAGAGGCTGCGCACGTCGCTGATCTGGCGCATCGATCCTCCTCGGAGGCTATGGAGCAGGTAATATTACTACGTCAGAGGCTGCGCACGCGCGCCTTCTCGCACGTCGCTGATCTGGCGCATCGATCCTCCTCGGAGGCTATGGAGCAGGTAATATTACTACGTCAGAGGCTGCGCACGTCGCTGATCTGGCGCATCGATCCTCCTCGGAGGCTATGGAGCAGGTAATATTACTACGTCAGAGGCTGCGCACGTCGCTGATCTGGCGCATCGATCCTCCTCGGAGGCTATGGAGCAGGTAATATTACTACGTCAGAGGCTGCGCACGCGCGCCTTCTCGCACGTCGCTGATCTGGCGCATCGATCCTCCTCGGAGGCTATGGAGCAGGTAATATTACTACGTCAGAGGCTGCGCACGTCGCTGATCTGGCGCATCGATCCTCCTCGGAGGCTATGGAGCAGGTAATATTACTACGTCAGAGGCTGCGCACGTCGCTGATTCTGGCGCATCGATCCTCCTCGGAGGCTATGGAGCAGGTAATATTACTACGTCAGAGGCTGCGCACGTTGGCTGATCTGGCGCATCGATCCTCCTCGGAGGCTATGGAGCAGGTAATATTACTACGTCAGAGGCTGCGCACGCGCGCCTTCTCGCACGTCGCTGATCTGGCGCATCGATCCTCCTCGGAGGCTATGGAGCAGGTAATATTACTACGTCAGAGGCTGCGCACGTCGCTGATCTGGCGCATCGATCCTCCTCGGAGGCTATGGAGCAGGTAATATTACTACGTCAGAGGCTGCGCACGTTGCTGATCTGGCGCATCGATCCTCCTCGGAGGCTATGGAGCAGGTAATATTACTACGTCAGAGGCTGCGCACGTTGCTGATCTGGAGCATCGATCCTCCTCGGAGGCTATGGAGCAGGTAATATTACTACGTCAGAGGCTGCGCACGCGCGCCTTCTCGCACGTCGCTGATCTGGCGCATCGATCCTCCTCGGAGGCTATGGAGCAGGTAATATTACTACGTCAGAGGCTGCGCACGCGCGCCTTCTCGCACGTCGCTGATCTGGCGCATCGATCCTCCTCGGAGGCTATGGAGCAGGTAATATTACTACGTCAGAGGCTGCGCACGCGCGCCTTCTCGCACGTCGCTGATCTGGCGCATCGATCCTCCTCGGAGGCTATGGAGCAGGTAATATTACTACGTCAGAGGCTGCGCACGCGCGCCTTCCCGCACGTCGCTGATCTGGCGCATCGATCCTCCTCGGAGGCTATGGAGCAGGTAATATTACTACGTCAGAGGCTGCGCACGTCCGCTGATCTGGCGCATCGATCCTCCTCGGAGGCTATGGAGCAGGTAATATTACTACGTCAGAGGCTGCGCACGCGCGCCTTCTCGCACGTCGCTGATCTGGCGCATCGATCCTCCTCGGAGGCTATGGAGCAGGTAATATTACTACGTCAGAGGCTGCGCACGTCGCTGATCTGGCGCATCGATCCTCCTCGGAGGCTATGGAGCAGGTAATATTACTACGTCAGAGGCTGCGCACGTCGCTGATCTGGCGCATCGATCCTCCTCGGAGGCTATGGAGCAGGTAATATTACTACGTCAGAGGCTGCGCACGTCGCTGATCTGGCGCATCGATCCTCCTCGGAGGCTATGGAGCAGGTAATATTACTACGTCAGAGGCTGCGCACGTCGCTGATCTGGCGCATCGATCCTCCTCGGAGGCTATGGAGCAGGTAATATTACTACGTCAGAGGCTGCGCACGTCGCTGATCTGGCGCATCGATCCTCCTCGGAGGCTATGGAGCAGGTAATATTACTACGTCAGAGGCTGCGCACGCGCGCCTTCTCGCACGTCGCTGATCTGGCGCATCGATCCTCCTCGGAGGCTATGGAGCAGGTAATATTACTACGTCAGAGGCTGCGCACGCGCGCCTTCCCGCACGTCGCTGATCTGGCGCATCGATCCTCCTCGGAGGCTATGGAGCAGGTAATATTACTACGTCAGAGGCTGCGCACGCGCGCCTTCTCACACGTCGCTGATCTGGCGCATCGATCCTCCTCGGAGGCTATGGAGCAGGTAATATTACTACGTCAGAGGCTGCGCACGCGCGCCTTCTCGCACGTCGCTGATCTGGCGCATCGATCCTCCTCGGAGGCTATGGAGCAGGTAATATTACTACGTCAGAGGCTGCGCACGCGCGCCTTCTCGCACGTCGCTGATCTGGCGCATGGATCCTCCTCGGAGGCTATGTGTTAAAATCTCGACATTTTATGCTCGACACGAAATGTACTATTATATAATGTAGATGCGTAAAGAGTTTCTCGTAATTTCTGAGTCCGATTAATGATCTCAAAATGATAGTATACTGGCCTTCTCCCAGCCAGACTTAAAATCAATTAATTAATATGTTGATTTATATTTCATACATAGTTAATTTGATAGCAACATTCTTATAATTTATCTTTATCAATCTAGATGTGCACCGAAGAGATACCGCGACAAGAGCGCGCAGCCGAAAATTACATGAAACAGTCTGTGCATTTAGACTCCAAAGTAATGACCGCATGGACGAAATGGGATGAAAGCAAGAAGAAACTACACGACGTTTGTGAACAGGCTCTAGCCGATTGCCCCGAAATAACCGACTTCGTTGACAAAGTACTGTTGAACAGTGAATTACGACAGATCAAGGCCAGAGATAGTCTGAGACAGAAACTGTTGGCCATAGAAAATGAAGAAATCGAGGCCTTTACAGAATACATGAGTGACATGCCTTCTATGTTGAAGAAGCTGTACTTGACGCTAAAAGGGTACGACAAAGCCCCACCAGCATTGACCACTGAATACCTAGAGATAATGAAGAAAGCAAAGTTAGCCAAGGGCATAACGTGGTCAGACGACGGCAACGAAGGTGACTCACACTTCAAATTCATCTCGACTTTAGACCTACACAAACCTTCCACGACACTAGAATACAGTTTCTCCAAAAAAGGCGACGCAAATGCTACTTTAGACCTAATAAGCGACAGTGATGACCTAACTGACGTAGAAAATAAGAACCCTATAAGACTATCGACCAAAAAGCGCAAAGGAACGCCAATCAAACTGCCCAATAACGAAACTATAATTATAAATGATTCCTTCGAGAGCTTGGACACGACGAGGAACTTGAACTCGGCAAAGAAGATCAAGAGAGAATATGACATTGCAGCTGACGTAGAAAACTATGGTGTTATTGACCCTAAGGACTTGAATTCGACGTTTGTAATGACTGGAAAGCCGGAACGGACGGAATTTAAAATGGAACATGTTCCAGTACTTCAAGTGAAGAGGGGTCTGACGGATAGGACGAATACTATGGCCACGAGGACTATCAATTTCGGTGATAAAGGTATGTAAAACACGATTATATTTTACGTAGCTTCACTACAAATATTTTATGCGAAAGAAGTCATAATCATCTTTACAGACATGGCTAGAAATGTAGTGTCTACTGTATGGGTCCCGTCACGTAAAAAGAACGCTGAGCGACAGTGGAGGGGATGTGTCTGCACATGGCTACAGTCGCGTTCTAAAGTAATAAGCTATTGTTTTATAATATAAGAATAATTGTTTTATTGTAGAATCATAATAGGTACTTTACTGGCTACTTTGGAATAGGCTGGATTTAAATTAGATAATGTTTACTTGAGCATTATTTGTTATTTCGATGTTATCATCATTATAAAACTGTAAATACTATAAATCATTTATCTTTCCTTTATTTTTAAAACCAACGTCATGTAGAGAAAGTTGTGTGTGCGACTGTATTTTGGGAGCGAACGAAGCGTGATCCCAGCGCGGGAAGCATGGCTCAACTGACGAACCAATAGCGTGCGCGCACAGAAATATTGGCGGAGCATTCCCCGTCGCGCCCCCTTCATACCACCAGTTTGATCGTTCAGTGCGCAGATTCAAGGCCAGCGTTCTTTTTAAGTGACTGGACCTGTATAATAATATCGACTATTTATAGAAGTATGTCAGAGGAAGACATACTGCACCGACCCTTCTTTTGTTGTTTCCCATCTTTCCTCTCGACAGTGCAAACTGTAGCTTACTTTCATTCAAAAACTGCTATTTTGTACAGCAAAAATCGTGAAGCCAGTAGTCGGCAAAGCGTTGCCATTCCGACGGCCGCCAGTACAGCCCACCAACCTACCGCAGACGAGGAGCTACGGCTTCGGGTCCAGCGTGCCGCGGGACCAGACGCAAAGGAACGTGCAAGGTACATGTCAATAGCAATCTTATGCATGTTACAATAAAGGCCTGTTTCGTTTCTACCTGATGAAGTGACGCGCTGTTTTAAATGTTGAACATCATATTTTAAATACTGCTTGTGCTCATGTATATATTTACACCTTTCCGTGACAACCTTATTTTTTGTGGGCAATCATCCAATGACTTCTCCCGCTCTGGGTGAAGCAGGGTCAGACTTTTACTGACTAAGACCCACCCGTGTTCCTTCAGTTGCTTGAGCCAAGGCCGCGCTGAGCTTGAGCTAACTCGAAAGTATACTTTTGAAAAAACTCGCGAACATATGCAGCATAGCAACTCTTCATGCTAGCTTTAATTGATTAAATGCTTATGGTTATAATTTTCGTTTAAAATAAAGATGTTTCTTTCATATTTTCTATGTGAAATTCTGCTATTACACATTGTAAAACTTGATACTTCTAATGTTACTTGTCTGGATGAGGTGAAACAGGCCATGACGTTTTTGTTTGTCCCGTCTTTGTGTTTGTTGTAGTTTAAATGTTCCATTAAAATATGTATGTAGTGGAAGTGGAATTTTCTATTAATATAAACACAACAACGCCTAACACTGATGTTAAAAATACCGTTATAATTTGCGATACCAAGCACAGGCGTTATCAAAATTATTAACGCATTGTGCTATTCGCGCATGTGTTCTTAAGAATCAATGATTGAAATAATTTTACCAGCAAAATCTTAGTTTATATAATATTATTAGCATTAATATCAATACTTCTCCTAGTTCAGAAAAATCGTGAATATGCATGCAATTATATTATTTGCTAAATAAAATACTTATCAGTTTTAGTAAACAGATATGAAAGAGTTTATAAATAACTTCATTAGTTATGAAATTTTAAAGCTTCAAAGTTGACAACTAAAGTCTACGCTAAATAACAAAAAAATAATAGTCATTGACCATCCGACTTGTACCAACATTATGTATAAACATAAAAACATGATTTTTGTTTATGGAGATATTTTAATCATTTTGGGCTCAAATGAAATGTAGGACCATCTTATCCGTTTAAATCATGTGAGTCAGTCCACGCGTTTATGAGACATTAACTCACTACTGAATGCTAAGTGGAAGGGTCAAAGACGCCCCCTACCGCGATACGTTTGTTTTGATTATGTTAGCGACACTGCCTTTACATTTTTTCGTATCGTTCTTAAATATTGGTAGACAGGTGTTAAAGTTTTTTTAATTTTTTTGTTATCTGGCGGTGACTTTAGAAAGAGAAGTCCGACGTGGTATCTGAAGTCAAATACCATGACGCCCATACAGCTGCCATAGAAAACTGCTTTTTGTGCGACAATAGTTTTTTTTTAACTGTGTTGCGTTTTATTTTTCGGTTTATTTTTGATTCTGTTATCACTGTTAGTGTTCCTATTGAAAAACTGGTTAAGTAAAAATAATTGTTTTTCCATGCATATTCCTCACTAAAGAAGTGAACAATCTAAGAAGTCTGATTTGATAGCTATAAAAATACGTTATATTATAAGTTAAACTTGATGCTTAAGGTTACACTAGTCAACGGCACGAACTATTTGGGGGCGGAGTTAAAATATTTGCTATCTCATCCGACATCACGCACGAAAGAGATAGACGCTGTGATGAGCAGTAAGAAGCTAGTTTACGTACGTATACACACTCATAACGCTGTGTGACGCATACATGCGCAATTTCATTGACGAGCGCCGACAGCGGTGTGTGTGTTTGCGGTGTCATCGGCGGTGGCGCGTATGCAATTCATGACAACATAAACTCATACAAATAGGTGTTAGAACTTTGGGTTATTACTATGTGTAACGTAATTAGAAGTCACTTAATTTACTTGTTGTTATGCACCTATACTTACCCGCGACTTTGCCAACTTGAAAATAAGATCTCTTGCGAAAATGTGAATTTACGTAGATATTGTTACTATCGACAAGTACGAGTAATGTTATTGATTTGACTTCAAAATTATTTTTGGCGGCGGCGACGCCAGCGCAGTGCGAGCCGCTTGCGCGCTTATTGAACCTTATGTCATTAGTTATAAGAATGAAAAGTGTTCGAGCGTCAAGTCGGTAGATTTTATGTTGGCAGAGCGGGTGCCAGGGCTTCGCTGACTGTAGGTATCGTACCAGCGCGTGCGGAAAGCTAGGCTCTATACGCACGGGTGTAGGTCATGTCTTTATGTTTATGTATTTTATTGAAGGCTGTGCAAGTATTACAATATGTGTTAAATAGGTATTTACTTACCTTAGCTAGTTAGCTATAACCTGCAGGCGACTCCCCGTAAGTAGGTATTTCATACCAGCCAGAGTCAGGATAACTGCTTTTTCGACAGCGCCACATTTATGTGAGACTTGTTTTCTAGGTACATAGGTTCATCAAATAAAAAATAATGTTATTTTGTAAATTGTTTATTGATTGATTGTTTACAACAGCGGTTTGAAATATTATCTTTGTTATCACAATACAATAGGCATTGCGCCAGCTTTCTTTTCTTAGAGGTGTGCTCTAAATGACTCAAAGAAATAAAACTTACATATTATTCAACACTGTTTTTTATGTTCTTACTTTTCTTATCTAGTAACTTACCAATTTGGTGGCGGAGTTGCCTCAATATTTGCTTCACGTAGGTTCTTGGCGATATTTTCTGTATTTCTTGATATATCCGCAGAGCACCTAAAAAAAGAAAGATATTATGTCACTGGCTGATTGCAAACGCCGTGAAATTGACGCTTATCCTGACCTGATGACTATGGGACCACTTGGAAAGTATATCCTTTCAAACAAAAGAAGAATTTTTCAGTTCGGTCCAGGCCATCATACATAAAAAAAAAGATTCCGACGAATTGAGAACCTCCTCCTTTTTTCGAAGACGGTTAAAATAATTATACACGAAAAAGAACTTACGATTCAGACATGTTCATTGTTGCAGGAATATTTTCTTTGGATTTGTAAATCTCCCTTTTACTTTCCACCTCTTTGTGCGAGTGGCACTTGCCCATAGGCTGGTCTTTTTGCCCATACGCTTATCCTTATTTAGCTCTGTAACACAAAAGATTATATGTGTGTTAGTTTTATATAGTTCTTATTAATCTGTAAGAAATCAAACCTAATAAATATACTATAGTACCGAAGATAGTAAAACTAGGTACTACTATTTTATTTAGTACTATGCGTTTCAAATAAGAATAGGAACCTCAATGATTTTTAGCAATTTATTGCCCACAAAAATACAAATTAATTTTAATTTAAAGTTATTAGGATAACAAGCAACTATTTTGCTGACTTTACCTAACTGGGTCAATTCGGCAGCTATGACGTTACAATAGAGCACGAAGGCCGTCCTATTCTTAGTTGAAACGCATAATAGTAGGCATCTAGGTAGGTATTAGGTACTACGTCATGTCATAAAGTAATAACCAGTAGCTTCGTGTGGTCGAGCCGAGCTTGTGAGTGTTGGCGCGCATAGTAGGTATACAAATAAAAAAAATATCATCAAAATCGTTTCACATAATAAAAAGTTACTATTGAGGTAAGACACATAAAAAAAACAGTCAAATTGAGAACCTCCTCCATTTTGAAGTTGGTTAAAAAATAGCTTCCTTTTGTTTTTGTCCGCCGCTGAAGCCGAGCCGATATAACAGATAGGTAAAATAAAAAAGCCTTTATTATTTCCCATCCTTAGACTTTACAGAATATGTGCATATTTAGTATATTACATTCTTCACTTATTGTTTTTGCACTATACACTTTTACAATTTTCATTTGATTGGATAGGAACCCCTATTCGGGTATAGGCCTCCTCCAGTGCATTTTTTTTTTTCGATATGAGTAGGCACGACTATCGAAAATCTTGAAATACCTAATTTAACTGGAATCTAATATCCAAATATATATAATTCTATGTATGTGAATAAATATATACAACAGAACTCTTCAATAAACAACGGCTTATCCCTCGGGATTGCTGCAACCGCATAACTGTTTATTGTTTACGCCATTTTATAACATAACGTCAAGCCGGTAAAAAAGATTTTCTAATTATAGATAAAGATAAATGAATTCTAAAATTTTATAAATGCCCGTGAAACATTAGAATTACAGTCAGTGTTTAGTTATAAAAGTCATGTCATGCGCCCTCATGAATTGTACAAACTAAATTCAATAAAAGATTCAACTTACCCATTTTTACTTGAACTGCTGAAGATCACTTCAATTCACTTCACTGACGCAAAAAGTTCAAATTCAAACGTCATGTAATTCACTATGAAATCGGAATCCAAAGTCCAACGCCAGGGTCAGTAAAATTTGGGACCAATACAAAATAATCAACACAAAACATAAAGGAATATCGAAATCCAAGTTCAAGCCAGGGGTCAATGTTATAAAATATTATACAATTACGTTATCGCCGATATCACAATATCAGTTACATACACAGCACGCGCGTAATTACGGTGACGTATGTAGTAGCCGATTGAGGCCCTGCGGGGTAGCGGGGCGCGGGCGCATCTAAACTAGTGAGCTTGTGTGTGTGTAAGTGTGTATGCGCCGCACGCGCCACCCCTCCGCCCCACTGACCGGGGAGGAAATTTGTAGCGAAATGGATGATGCTTTAGAACGAAAACGAGCGCGCGAAATTTTACAAACAGACCTTTGGGAGTTTGGATATCATGACAAAACTACTAAATGTATCTGTTCAAAATAAAATTATTTGCATTATTGAACTACAAATCTATGCCTGTATGGAGGCCGTTTTTCAATTTTCCTTCTTCTTATGACATTTATTTCCGCCCAAAGATGCGTTAAAATTAGTGTTGAAATATGGAACTTTCGACGCTCATAACTTTCATATAAATATATTTTTTACTTTTTTGCTTCCATACAGGTCTAGATAATGATGAGACAAAATGATATCAGTTTTTATTTTGAACGTACATCGTCAAATACTGGAGTAATACCTAAACTACGTTTGTATGGAAGAATTTTCGACTAGTGTAACCTTAAGGTTACACTAGTCAATCATTCTTCCATACAAACGTAGTTTAGGTATTACTCCAGTATTTGACGATGTACGTTCAAAATAAAAACTGATATCATTTTGTCTCATCATTATCTAGACCTGTATGGAAGCAAAAAAGTAAAAAAAGAAAATATTTGAAAGTTATGATCGTCGAAAGTTCCACATTTCGACACAAATTTTAACGCATTTTTGGGCGCAAATAAATACCATAAGAAGACGGAAAATTGCAATACGGCCTCCATACAGGGATAGATTAGTAGTTCAACAATGCAAATAATTTTATTTTGAACAGATAGATTTAGTAGTTTTTTCATGATATCTAGACTGCCAAAGGTCTGTTTATAAAATTTCGCGTGCTCGATTTTGTCCTAAATCATTATCCATTTCGCTACAAATAAGCAAAAGTGTGTATTCGTACGCGAACTAGCTTCCTACTGCTCATCACAGCATCTATCTCTTCCGCACGTGTTGTCAGTTGATATAAAATGCATTTTAACCCCGCGCACAAAATAGTTCGTGCCGTCGACTAGTGTACCCTTAATACTCGTTGTTATAGTAATATAGTGTAGGTATGGGTAACAGAGTAATTAATTAGGATCATGAATTTGATTTTTCGTAGACGTTCATACAAAGTTATCGCGGCATGTAAAATGAGAAACGTCATCGGACTTCTTAGATTGTTACGATTATAGCTCATTCTACATAATTATTAATTATATTACAAAACTTGTTTATGTTAGTCCTACATAATATTACAATACATAGCACCTAATTCTAACATTGTGAATGTCCAAAATATTAACCCACTAACAATTCCCTTACATGTTCGTGTTCGTGTGCCGTTTAACAAACTAATAGACTCGATGGCTCGTGGGAAGACGAATGTCACTCAAAAATCAGTCGGTCTCAAAGCAGTGCGAGCGCGTGACAGGTTCCAGTCACATCCCTACTCCAGACCACCGCCAGTCTCCAGGAAATGAAGGGACCAGAGACAAGAAGAGGACTGTATATAGTAGGCTAGACCACAAAGGTTTGTGCTATCGTTGAGTTTTTTAATTAAGGATTTGTTTGATACTAAGCTATTTTTTAGATATAGACGGATTGGTATTAATCCTGTTGTTCTGTAAATTAATTTTTTATTGAATTAAAATGTTTAATTTACTGCTGTTCAGGGTTGTAGAAAACTTTTACTTTAGTAGGCATAGAGAATGCTCGTTGAGTATATTTGAGAATGCCTCAGTTATGGCTCATTTACATTAGGTCGTTTTTACCGATTCGGTTGCAGCCCGTATTCGGTCACCACCGACTAGTAGTGTAAACGTGTTTTCGGTTAGCCGTATTCGGCCGTAGACCGACTCCGACCTCGACCGAGCTCGTTTTCAGTGACCGTTCGGTCACCGAAAACGGTCTACGGCCGCTGACTTGTTGTAACGCGGCACTCATAGAGAATGAATGAATGGCTCAATACAGTCGCCGAATCCGGTAAACCGACAACTTAAACGAATACGGTTGCCGTATTCGGTGACCGACTTAATGTAAACAGCCCAATTCGGTTAACCGAACCGGTCCAAACGAAAATGGTCGCCGTATACCGTGGCCGACTTAATGTAAATGCGCCATCACAAATTAACTAGGTAGCTAATTAATTTGTCACAAAAATGTCTGAAAACTTCAAAAGTTTTTTGTTAATTACTGTTTACACACAAAACAATTTCACACAGTGGTACATATAACATTGGAAATAATACGAATCGGACTTTCAATATTACCTATGTACGCAGACTTGATCGTGTCTACATTCGCAAAGTTTGGACTAAAATTTAATTTAAATCGAAACTTCGAATATTGGGTACGTCTGAATTATTGTGCCACTTTGATTGGTCGCTCGTGTTATACGCTCTATTTTGTCCACGCGGGATTGCTAACGTTTTGCGGGAATAATCTCTCACATTCTAAAAAACATTCAACTAAATGTTGGCGATTTTTCCCAAATTGACTTTTGAAAAGTTGAAATTTTTGTCGGGAATATAGGAAATATTATCACTAAAATTATGTACCCTTATCAATTTGTAATGTAGTAAACTTTATTCGAATATTGACATTGAAATGAAAACAAACATGTAATATTTATAAGGGCTTCCATGTGTATGCTAATTTTTATACACAAAAATGTAGTATTACACTTTTCGCGTGTCGCTCAAATAAATAATCATGGGTGGTTTTCAGGCACGCATTCGTATTTTCACTCGTAACTTTACACAAACTGAACGAAAAAAATTGATTTCTTCGGTCATAGACATTGTTTAATTTCTATAGGATTAGTGATTATAATCTTATACTTTATCAGACTAAATAACGAAAACAAAAACCTATTCTATCTGATAATACTTAGTATTCTTTCGTTTTCTCGACGTCTTTATAAAACTTAATTTCTATAATTTTTAAGTATAGTTTATTAACACTAGTTTTAAAATATTGCTTTAATATTTTGTGATGATTAATTTTTGTAAATGTATTGATGTATATCAAAAGTATTGTATAGGAATTTTGCTTTTATATAACTTATTGTAATGTAACTAAACATTTTTGTGAAGCCTGTAATAACTGGACTCCAAACTGAAAACTGAAACCTAAGGCACACTTGCATCACAAATCAATTTAGCGCTAAACGTATTTAAATCTTCGATCTATTTCTTTCAATCGTTTGAATATGAACGAGACAGAATTATAGTTTAGATATGTTAAGCGATAAATTCATTAAGTGATTTGTGGTGCAAATGGCCTTAGATGTCGAATATGGTATTGCTATTTCCATGAATTAAGCAAAGACTTAATTTGTGTGAGATATCCACACTACCATACCACTGACATATTTAATCACATTTCAGTTTGTGTGTTGAATACAAGTTAATAATGTTATTTTCGTACTACATTTTGTATTACATTGAACTTCATCCGCTTTTTCTAGACCTTAATTTCTAAAGTATCGCGCCAACTCCGCAATGAAATCGAAAAGAAAGTATTTCATACTTTAGCAGATTCCAATAACATTTTTACATGACGTCAATGATGGAGACGATTCTTGCCGATACTACTTTTGTATGAATATTGTACTAACTTAGATTACTTTTGATATATTAATTGTTTTTCTATAATTAGCTTTACATTTACTTTGCTTTTGTAAATGATAAATTTCTCGTACCTACCCACTATTTGATAATAATTAAAATGAAATAAAAAAATTAAGTAACTGAAATGTAACTAATGTTTTGAATTTTAATATATCATGTATAATAAATTATTACTAATGACTGAATTATTTTGTAGGTTGTATTGTTTTTAAGATTCAATTATAATAAAAAAATGTGGAGGTTTAATTAAAGAGATTTGAATATAACATGATCATTATTTAATTTTTCACTATCTAATAATTTGGGTTTTATTTATCGTCCTTTGTGTTCTAATGCCATTAGAAAGGTACAACCCATAGGCACTACATTTCATCTTCAAAGGGTTAGTTCACATGAGCTGAGCGAATCCGGTTTTGTAAAGAACACTATAAAGACGAACAATATCATAAAATACATGTAAGTAGCATTTATTTAAACATTTTTCTGTCGTTGATTAGGATATTCAAAATCAAATAGTTACTTCAATTAAACCTTATAGGTAGGTACTTAATTGTCAAATAGTTATTTGTGTTACAAGGGGACAAAATTTTGTTCTTCCAGAGCGTTCTTGACGATTCTTGAAAAAGACGTGCTCTTAAAAGCATCTAGAGTAAAACAAACAATTCAAAAATAAAATAAGTACGTAATTAAAAGCAGGTCGAAGCAGCTATGTTATGACTCATAACATAGCTGCTTCGACCTGCTTTTAATTAAGATTGGTCATAACTTATGACCAATCTCAACTGATGGCGCCCATTCACGAATATGAAGCATGGATTGGCACCACTCAGCTCAACTATTATAAAGGGAACCGAATGATCAAACACATCCCACCATATCATGTTAATTTTGTTATAAAACACCAAAAACAGTCACATCTTTATCTTTTTGATGAGCGACGGCTCAACAGACTGCCTTTTTAGAAGTGCAAAAATCCTGTCACTACGACTCGCGTCATGTCGACTTGTCGAGTACCTACAGCGCTTTACCCCTTGAAACTTGAACCTAGTCAGTTCCTCTTCACGCAGTCTACACTCTACATGCGACACTCGACACCCTACAGTCCCATGTTAATTTATTCCTATTTTTAGCGTTGCATTCCTCTCCACTGTGATCTGACCCGTATGCAGACCCCATTAGATCCGGGGTGCACTCCGGTACAGGAGTCTAATTACGACGGGTACAAATTGAAGGCTTTGAAATACACCCCGGCTTTCTACATGCCTCCTGTACCGTGCAGCTAAGTTCAAATGAGATATTCGATTCCAAAATTTGCACATACACAACTGAATTTAGTGGAGTGCAGCACAAAAGGTGAGAGCTTTAAAGTTTTCGTATTTCGATTGAATTGAAATTTTTGTGAATAGTATTTCGAGCTTCCTAGTTCCCTACTCAATTCCATAATTTGGTATGCGGAGTTTAATGTTTATGATAGAGCTAATTATGAAAGCGGGAATAAATAAAAATCCATCCAAATTAGTAATGCAACGTCCCGCATCCAGGTGGACCGATGACCTGGTGAAGGTTGTGGGGATCCGTAGGCCTACTAATGTTCGTGGGTCGTTTCTCTACCTAATAATGTCTGTTTTCTCTTTGAGGTAAAACAGTTAATTTTCCCGGGAAAAAAGGCGCTCAGTAACATGCGATTAATTAAAATCGATGTCACGTCTCGATTCATTCCGCGCCAAGTCCCGAAGGTAGGCAAAATAAAAAATCAGCCAAAGGTGTCAACAAAAACGCGTCGAACCCTGAACGATCCGCAAATGAATTGATTCGACGCAATCAATTTTTTCCCGCCCTTCTAACTTAGGGAGCTAGGGTACACACCGGCTCATTCACTCCCGCTCTGATTATCGGTCAATCATTCGGTCTCACCGTTCAGTTAACTGGAAAATTGGTAATTAGGTATAGGTGATAAAATGTGGAAAGTGTGCTGTTAGGAGATAAGAACGGTCAAGGGCGGATATCCAACAAGTCTTTGGATTAGAATAGTTTTTTTACGTTAGCCGCTAAGTGTTTTTTTATCGCAAGTATGTTATAATTATCTAGGTACCTACATAAGTCACACCGTCACATCATCAGCCTATTAATGTTCCCACTGCTGGGACACAGGCCTCCTCTCTGTGAGAGGGAATGGGCCGCAATCCACCACGCGGATGTCACATGTCTTCGAATGTTTGGTTCTAGGACATGCCGGTTTCCTCACGATGTTTTCCTTCACCGTTTTGAGAGCAGTGGTGATGAAATAATTTACACAAAGTAAAGCGCCTGCCTGGGCTCGAACCCACGACCTACAACGTGTAAGACGCGGCCGATACCACTGGGCCACCACTGCTCTTGGTGGTTACCTACTTATGTAGATATTATAAAAAGATTTAAGTATAGTTACAATCTTGTTGGTTATATCTGACAGGATATAACCAACAAGATTGTACCTATGTTCAATCAAAAACATAAAATCTGAAGTCGGAAAATTTAGTTGAAACGACGTATTTGGCTAGTATTATTTGACAGCAAAATCTTGAATTTGTGTAATTGTGTCACAACATTTCTACCTATATTATTGTGTAATTCGGTAGGGCCACTGCAGCTACTAGAAATCCGCCTATCTCGGACCTCGACAGCTATTTGCATAATACTAATTACCTATTTTGTGCCTTGTATGTATACGTGCGTTTGCGATGCAGTGGGTTGCCTAACAACAGCGATCATAAAGCTGTGGTTACCTACTTACCACGTGTTAAAAAATAAGGTCACCTAAGCGTCGCCTAATGAGATTAAGAAAAATAATTAATGAGAAGAATCTCTTGACTTACTTGACTTAATGTGTCCCCTGGATGGGGCAGAGGGCGTCCACAGACAGATGTCCTTCACCGCGATCGGTCTTGAGCTTCACGCTTCATCTTGCTCCACGTCATTCCAATGCTCGCCGCTACTGACCACGCTTTTTTTCCCTAGGGAATTCCAGTCCTTCCAAAGCTTGCTTGGGAATGTGATCGGGACCCCTTGGGAGCGTGTAGCCAATCCATTCCCACCTGTGACGCTTGATCTGGCGGTCGATCGGGCTCTCGTGGCATTTCTCCAACAGTTCTACGTTGGAGATGGTCTCTCGTGCCAGTAAATTCCGTGAATGGGTCGCAGACAGCGGTTGACGAAGACTTGTGTGAATGAGAAGAATCTCTTACCTAGTAGCTAGGATATTGTGATAGCCAGGCACAACAATGAAACAATTAACATCACGCCTGTATTAATTCCCCGAAAGGTTAGACAGGTGCATCTATAGTAGGTACACTCACATTTTGCCAGTTATGGGCTATGGTTATGGAATAGGGGGGAGCCTATTGCCATCAACCGGGCATGTTATGTACGATTTCCACCAAACGGGGCGCGCCGGAGCTGGCCGGAGCGCATTTCACACTGCTAAAGGTAATTCAGGCTTCTATACAATAGTCAAGACGACGACGAACGCTAACGACCTTGAGGGTACAAAACGCGCACTCGTTTCACACCCGCGCGACCGAACAAAAGCACAATCGCTAAAAAGCGATTGTGCTTTTGTTAAGTTTGTAGTCAAGATGCTTGTTCCAGAGCAGTTTGCTATCAAGAATCACCCCCAAGTACTTGACCTCGTCTTTAAGAGTTAGTTCTGTGTTAAAAAGTTTAGGGAGTCTATGAGGTCCAAGGACTCTTTTGTTAGTAAACATTATTAGTTCTGTTTTCAAGGGGTTAACCGATAGTTCATGCTTAGTGCACCAACCTTCGATTATTTTGAAGGCTTTTCTCATGAGGTCGCATAAGATGCCCTCAAACTTCCCAGAGATAAGAATTGCTATGTCATCTGCGTATCCCACCGAGTACAGGCTGCTAGCGTTGAGCTCTGCAATGAGCTCATTCACTACTAAATTCCACAAAAGTGGTGACAGCACCCCACCTTGTGGGCAGCCCCTACTCACGACACCGCGTGTGGTGGTGTTCACAGTAAATTGAATAGCGCGGTGTTTTAACATATTATTTATCCATTGAATAAGCGTTGGCGCAACACCGTGCGTGGCGAGTGCCTGCTCGATGCTGGTGAAGCTTGTTTTGTCGAAGGCACCTTCTATATCAATGAAAGCGCCAAGGGTTGGGTTTTTGGCTTTGAGGGCATTTCCTATGCGTGAAACTACGCAGTGGAGTGCCGATTCGGTTGATTTTCCTGCGCAGTATGCGTGTTGGTTAGGGTGTAGAGGAAACCGTTCCGAGATTTGATTTCTGATCTTCTTGTCCCCAAGCCTCTCCAACGTTTTCAAGAAGAACGAGGTGAGGCTTATGGGCCTAAAAGATTTGGGCTGGGTGTAGTCGCCCCTACCCGGTTTCGGAATGAATATGATTTTTACTTCGCGCCAGTTCAAAGGGATGTAGCGGTGCGCTAGACAGGCTCGAAAGACCTTGACGAGGTACTCCGCCAGAAAGTCTCCGCTCCACCTAAGCAGAGCTGGGAAGATGCCGTCTAACCCCGCTGCCTTGAAAGGTAAGAAGGTGTTGGTAGCCCATGTTAGTTTATCTTTATCGATAACTTCTGAGGCTACTTCCCAGTCTGAGCTACTCGTGTCCCTTACCCTATCTGGTTCCCAAAAATTCTGGGTAGCAATCTGGCAACCTGGGAAGTGGGTGGTCAGAAGCAGCTCGCTGGTTTCCGCGTCGTTTTTTGTGTGTGTGTTGTCTGTTTTTTTCAGGCATCCTATTGAGTGTTCTGTCTCTTTAGCAAGACAGGCTTTGACCCTAATTGCCTGATTGTTGTTTTCAATGTTCGTGCAGAAACGCCTCCAACTGGTCCTACCTCTGAGGCGGATTAGCTACTGGCGCGTGCTCGCGCATCCTCTTCGACGCGCTGCGCTGCACTCCTGCGTCGCCCGGTTGGTAGAAATCGTAGATTACTGAGAAATTCCAGATGGAAAAGCCCAATAAAACTGCCGTACTCGGGAATTGAACCCAGGACCTCAACAGTAGCGCTTGCGGCCACTAGACCAACGAGGCTAAACAACAATGAAAACTATTTTATATCATTAGGTACGGAGGGTAACTAATGATATAAAATAGATTGGGATTCGCCGCAGTCGGGTAACAGCTTAAGTATCTCACTCATTTCAATAGATGGCTTTAATGGTTTTGCAGAAAAAAGCTTTGGCCTTTCAAGAGTTTAATGGCCGTTAGCCACCATGACACAGTAAAAATATACAAACAGTATGGAAACTAGCGTTTGTAACGCTCGAAACGGCACACTTACACAAACATACGCACCGACGAGACCCTTACGCAGCGGTCGCAGTGCTGTCAGTAGGTACTGAGCACCACGACGCAACTAGTGGTCACGTATGTTTGTGTGAGTGTGCCGTTTCGATCGTTTGTAGGTAGTTTCCATACTGTTTGTATATTTTTACTGTGACCATGATGAGAACAACTGATCAGAACTGTCAAACGCTAAAACGTAGGTAATAGTGCTGATTCCTGTACACTGCCTAGATTTCAGCAGGCCCCGGTCACCAGATGGTTGAGGCTCTGTAATCGAAGAATCAGCTGCACATTGCAGAGCTCCTCTCTGTTCTTTGGTCGTGAAACTAACCCAACCAGGCAGAATAACATGTGGGCGTGTAAGTTATAAAGTGATTTGTAGGTACATAAGTAAAAGTTGCCTTACATATTTAATAACTATGTAATAATAAAACAAAAGAACAGGCTGTATGGGCTAGATCCCTTTGCCTTCCCGAAAGGGAAAAGAAGTAAAAAAAAAAAAAGTATTTTACAGGTAGGTAGGTATAGGCGGGTGAACATTGTCTAAGATTGTACCTAAGTCTACTTTTGTAAAAGTGTTGTGGCATTGTGAGGCGGACTTCCCGTGGGGATAGTTTCGTCGTTCACAGATCACTACCCCCATCTGAAAGTAAACTTCCCGAACTTCGGTTGTTTGGAGCCTTTTTTACACGTGTGGGTTTGTTGTCCTTTCCAACTCGGATAGAATATACGGGCTTAGGAGGAAGTATTAACTTTTAGTTTTTAACGTATCGGCGTGTGATGTAGATATCTATCTACCTATTATAATATGTTGCCACTAATGGCATCATGGCTCAGCGGTTTTATTTTGCGCTGTCGTTCGTTCGGATTACCCTAGAGTCAAAACCATGACCAAGGACCTATCTAGTGCTCTATGGCTCAGATCAAATAAAAAGTCAAGATGGAACGTTGCAAACAACAAGGTGAAGCCGGTTCAAACTATGCCTTGCCGTGTAGATACACAATTACACGCACTTATTACGCCTTAGCTTGTCATTCGAGCTCACAGATCAACTATTAAAACTCGACTGACAAGCTAAGGCGTAATTTCGTTGTACGTAACTGCGTGCGGCTTCACCTTGTTGTTTGCAACGTTCCATCTTGACTTTTTATTTGATCTGAGATCTAGTGCTAATAATTTCAGACTTGGCGACCCTAATCGTCCGGACAGTGCTGAACACTGACCTCTATCATACAAGCTTGTATATTAGAGGTCAGTGGTGCTGAACCATAGATTTATTTATTTATTATAAAACTTTATGCACAAGTACAAAGGCGGACTTAATGTCTTACTTATATTTCGTTTTTTTTCAGGCTTAATTTTTCAGCCTTCATCATCATGCCAGTACGGGTCGAGAAGAAGCATTGAGGACGATGCAGCAGCACTAACCCACAAGGGGATTAAACCCGTACAGAATTTAAAGTGAATATTTTTTAAGAATGGCCGAGAAAATATTTTCTGTTTGTTAAATTATTGATTAAAGTCAAATAATTAATATTCAGTACACTCATGATGGTAACTATAATAGAAGAAAAAGTCTTGTCACTTCTATAGTAACAGGAAACAGTGAAATCAATGTGGTTTAAGTGCCACGTTTAGCGTACGGAATGGTGATTGTATACCTACTGTTTATCGTCGAGATAGCTGAACCACCCCGACATAATAAATTCCTCGTCCGCCGTTAATATTAACGCTTATCAAACTTCGTACCCATGACTATAGCAGAGGAGCGACCCATCCGCTTACATCTCAATAACTCACCATCATTTAAATATATATTTTTTATCAATATTAAACTTCTAGGAAAAAAAATCCTAAACTTAAAAGACTTGAGTCCAAAGCATTAAAAGTTACCGCACCGCACGTCGCTGCCAGATGACAATGTCAAATTGGATTTGTCATTGTCAAAGAAGCACTGTGCATCGTGCGTGCCGTGCTGATTGTAAAACGCCGATTAGTCTACGTGTGAAGTGGTTTTTACGGAAATAATTTCCTTTTCGAGTAGTTAATATCGGTAAGTCAGCCAGCAGCTAAGATATAATAACATTACCGACTTCAATGTATTGCTTTTAAGGTTGTGTTCTGCCAAATGCTAGGTTAAAATCGGAAAAATGAGTGCTTGCTGTTAATATTCCCAAATAAACGTGCTTAAAAACTCACAGTGATTTCTATAGCAAAGAAAATTAACTTGTTTTATCCCATTGTATAAATTCAATCGTTCTTGATACAACTAGTGGCATCTATTAGATGTTTTCGTAACTACAGTTTTCCCGGTTTCCGCGACCTCTCGGCTACTCTTTTCTACGAAAGAAAAACATTTTTTATTAATTTTATGCTCCGTTTCATTTAATTAACTAATC
This sequence comes from Orthosia incerta, assembly GCA_948252205.1. Classification (NCBI taxonomy): domain Eukaryota; kingdom Metazoa; phylum Arthropoda; class Insecta; order Lepidoptera; family Noctuidae; genus Orthosia; species Orthosia incerta. The sequence goes on from OX411746.1 coordinate 27,929,580, forward strand.
AGTAACAGATTAAATTTCGTACTCTATACGAAAAGCATTTTTATTATGTTTTACATTTAGACGCTAGTGGTCGATGTTTACGTTTAGTAACATTTTCGGCGAATTTGAAAAGTGATGGAACACACTTAAAATAAAAATGTTGAGATTGTAGGAAAATGCCTGGTTCAAAAAATATTGCTAGAAAAATATTTTTATTGATTTTGAGTGCCGCGGCAAATATTTGAAACGGCCTGCATATATTGCATCATGCATCCATGCAGCGTTCTATACATACCGTGAACTATCGCTATGCTACTTACTAGCGTTCCAAACAAAGGGAAATTTTTAGGTCAGCAAACTAAATTAACACCAACATACACTGTGAAAACTGTTAATTACTTTTAGCAATCCAATTAGTGCAATTTTCACGTCCTTTAGTCGCACTTTTCGTTCATAGTTTATTTTGAATTTGCGTGAATTTCAACATTTGCATTGCATTCTATTAACTAAATTATAGATATAAATCTTTAACTAAATTATAGATGGCGCTGATTGCTAGGGCATTTTCACGTCTTAGTTTTAGAGGCAGAATCTATATGACGTGACAGGATGTAGTCTATATGTCGCAGCCATATCGTATAACACGCCGTATTACATATAGGCGAGCCGATTGAAAAACGTCGCTGTTTTGAAATGCGGCTACCTTTCGTTCAGCCGTATTGTGGTGGCGATACGTTCTACAAACGGCAGTTCAACGTATAGCTTTATTTTCAGCAAGAAGCAATGTATGTTGACTATAAATTTATGAACAACGAATTAGTCCAAGAGCGAGCGAAGCGAGCTCGGGCACTTAGGGCACCCCGACACGGATAGGTTAGGTTCGAAGGGGATGACGGGAGCTGAAGTGAGCGAGCAAAGCGAGCTTAGTTTCCGTCATTTCCTTCATGTTAGGTTACTTTAGAACCTGCAGACAGAAAAAGGAGCCTCGCGCAGCGGGGCTCCGTCGACAAACTTTTATTTTCAAGTCGCTGTTATAAACATACACTTAGTATTTCAGTAAGCCATATTCAGTATTTTTTACACCTTTAATTTGAAATTATTTTCACTTGTAAATACTATCCAAAATAAAAAAAAGTCAAGTACAATTTCGAATCAACGTTTGCACTTCTAAATTCAATATTATTTTCACTTTGTTGTGACACCGTTGTCGATTGCGGAGCCATTTTTGTTTTTATGATCATGCAGCGCGTGTCAGATTTCAAACGGGCGTTTCGAAGATGCGCCCGTTTGTATGGGCGCCACGTTACTAAGCCGCTTTGACGAACGCGAAGTGCTCATACAATGCGGCGTACTTTATTTCAGCTGAATTGAAATCCGGCTGAACGAAAATAGCCGCATTACAAAACAACGACGTTTTTCAATTAGCCGCGCCTTTTTGTAATACGGCGTGTTACGTTTTTTTGCAGCCATATCGTATACGATATGGCTGCGACATAATATGTCATATATGTCATATACATACTGCTGCTAATAAGCCTTGGAAATACAATATCATATCCATTCATGGAATAATTTAATATCTGCATTGCTATTTCCTATTTTGTTTCCTGGTTTTCCGTTTATTGCAGGAAATACCTACATACCTACTTGTAGAACTTATTTTTTGCAAGTGCGTTATCGCGCGATGTGAAATCGCAATTTTCAAACACGAATTAATTTCATGCACTATGCAATATCTTGTTTTTTTTCGCATATATTTAGTTACCAGCTGAGTTTACTGCATTTAAATTTTATTCATTGAGGTTACACACTAGTCGACGGCACGAATTATTTTGTGTGCGCGCGCGGGGTTAAAATGCATGCTATATCAACCGATAACACGTGCGGAAGAGATAGATGCTGTGATGAGCAGTAAGAAGCTAGTTGGCGTACCAATACACACTTTTGCAAATTTCTTCAAATTTTGACAAATGCATCGTGTTCAAAACAACACGATTTCTTTTCCACGGGCGGCTAAATACTCAAAGCGCGAACACTCTAGGGGTAAGTATGGCGAATTCGCGATAAGAATCAATTTACTTAAGGTTACACTAGTCGATAATTCATCCATACAAACGTAGTCTGGCGATTACTCCACGGTTTGACGATGTACGTTCAAAATAAAAAATTAAATATATCAATTTGTCTCATCATTATCTAGCCCTGTATGGAAACAAAAAAGAAAAAAATATTTGGATGTTTTTTGTCGAAAGTTCCTTGTTGGGCGGTAATAAATACCATAAGAAGAAGGAAAATTGCAAAGCGGCCTCCATACAGGAATATATTAGTAATTCAACAATGCAAATAATTTTATTTTGAAAATATACATTTAGTAGTTTTTTCATGATATCTAGACTCCCAAAGGTCTGTTTATAAAATTTTGCGCGCTCGTTCTCGTCCTAAATCATCATCTATTTCAATACAAATTTGCAAAAGTTTCTAATTCGTACGCGAACTAGCTTCTTACTGCTCATTACAGCATCTATCACTTTCGCACGTGATTGTCGGAAGAGATGGCATGCATTTTAACCTCGCGCACAAAATAGTTAAGATAAAGCCGGTAGGTACCTACTTATTTTTTTATGCAATCAACAAACAACTGCTCTTCTTTATTTGACCAAATATATGTATAAAAAAACACATCCTGGTTGAAATCGTGACGTTCTACAGAGACCCAACCTCACGATCATCACTTAATTTCTTTGATATAAATTAATCAACTGTAGTAACCAATTGATTCAATGCCATTGACCGATAAAACTAGTTTGAGTTTGCACGCGTTACAATTTTGCAGACGAGACAGTCCAATAACTACACACATTGTTTTTGAATACGCTTCTAACGTAAATTTAATAGCTTCTAGTCGCTCTTTTGTGTCGTGATTTGGTACGTGTTGGTGTATATTTTAAAAGTTGTTGTGTGTTGATTTTATAGTCTCCTTAAGTCCTGAATAAGGTTTGCCCAAATCATAGCAGCTTCTGCTGTGTATTGTGTAGTGCATTTCTTAGTTCACAAATTGCTACATCGTCACTTTGAACAAATTCGTTGTTGCTATGGAAACAATCCAAAAAATACACTCGTGCAATTTCGATAGTCGCGGTTTCAAATTAGAATATTCTTGATTAGATTTGGTCATACGATTATCCGGGTTTGAAAAACTTTCGCTTTCTGTGATTCGGAAAAGAGATAAGTGTGACCACGCGGAGATGCAGTTATTTTGTACGTAAATGATGTGGATGCAACACTCGTTGCATCAGCGATTCAAGGGCCAATTGAATGCACCTGGGAAGTCCGCAGCATGTCCAATGTATAGACATAGACAACAGCTTAGGTGTTGCTACTGTTAAAATATCATGAAATATCCATGTAGAGTTTTTCATTGTTTAAAGTTTCTAGATTTTATGTGGCAAACCACACAGTTTAAGTACCGTGAAATAGTAATGTGGTTTATGAAACAAGTCATGGCAAAAACAATCGTGTCACGATTAAAATACGTAATAATTAAATAAATATCTATTCACGAGTAGTACTCGGATTTATGAATAGAATACACCTGAATCAACTATTTGAGCACAAATATTACTCAATACTCATAGACGCCTATACTTATTCCGAATTATTGATAGTGCAAGGCCATCTAGGTCTGTATTATTTTTATCGAATTCGTTATCGCCACGCGTGTTAAGTCAAGTTCATTGTCAATGCTTATGATAAAATTATTTATTTTTAGATTTGAAATAAATATAGCACGTCAAAAATGCGTTAGTGAGACATCCGGGACACGATGACCTAATTTCTTGTTAAATAACAATGTATAATTTTTTTCATTTATTATCTTACGATCGGCTTTCTAAGCCATTGGCAGATGGGATGTGCGCGTGATTGTCAAGTGAGGTTCGTCCTCCCAGCGGAGGAAACCACCCCTTCATTATTTACTTGCTTTATTTAACAAGGTCCCATATATATTGGCGCTTAATTAAGCCTTCTTTCTTCATAACAATGTATAAATGACCTACTTTATTTAAGTTCAGATTATTTTTATCTTCCTATTAGATATCAGTGCATTTTTTTATTGTGCCGTAAATATTAGGTACTCTTCGGAGACAATAGCACGACACAGACAGTATTGAGCTGTTTGGTTGATAAGGTTTATCGCCTAACAACAACTGACAAAGCAGACGCTGCGCGCTGTCTGAAATATTAATGATATTATGTAACGCAGTTTTGAATAATACTCCAGATAATTCGTCCATGAATCGGACCTTTGGACTGAGCTTTTCTTGCGCACCATCCCTGATTCAAATCAACGCCACGGGCCGAGTGTAACCCAATTTGATAATAGAATTTGGACGTATTTAACTCCCGAATCTAGTGGCCCAACCGACACTTCAATTCCACAAGTAATATTTGAATTAAACCGGAGACGATTCGACGCCCCTGGGGTACAGTGTCGCCAAAATAGGGTACTGGTCCCCGAAATGGGCTGGCGGCCTCAACACGGCCCGTCTTGTCAGGGTTAATTGATTTATGTATTCCACTCCCGTAGGCTCAGATTAATAGATTTGTTGCTTAAATAATAATCCGTGATGAATTTAGAATTGGCAATTTAAGTTAGTATGGAGATTCGACGTTATTGTTGTTCCAGATTTATTATCCGGGAATTGGACGAGATTTGTTGGTGAGCTAGTCTTTGTCAATTGCTTTTTGATGGATTGGTTTATTTCATAATAAGGGTTATTATGATTTTCATTGTAGCTCAAGCGGTGATAAAGATATTCTATTTAGTATTCAATTGATGACAGTAAGGATGAATTGAGCACATTAAATATCAATAGCGACTGTTTTATTGTGTCTTAAATGTATAGGACAATGTCTGAAACATTGTATTCTATTTATCAATGTTTCTTTAGCGTTTCTATTTATTTATAGTTCGAAATGTTGTTTATTTCAAACCCCTGATAGAAATTAATAGCAAACAATCCACGTCCCACACTATTTTCAATTTGCGGTAACAAAACACACAGGGGGGTGACCATAAGCTCTTAGAGCGGTATCAATTTGAGATAGAATAAGGGACAGATGTATATGAATTGTATACATGTGTCACTCACTCGATCTCAAATTAATACCGCTCTAAGAGCTTATGGTCTCCCCCCAGTTGGGCTCTTTGTTAAAGTGAATCAATGCTTTTAAAGTGAACGTTTAGTAAGTCTGAGTTAGCCGACTCATCCTTATCCTAATGCTCTCGTTAATGGTTTAAGTTTCAAGTTAAATTTGGTTGCTTAATTAACTCTATAAGTTATCGGTTCTCGGTTCATTGTAAAACTAATGCAATCTTCCGATTTTGCGGGAGAACGTTAGTAATTTCATCATTGACTATTTTGTCAACTTCTGGTATATGTTTTACAGATCTTTTACCCATTTCGGCGTATTGTAAACGCGAAACCAAAATACGTAGTGCAGTTCAGTTGCTTTTTCACAGTCGGGAGCTGTACGACTAACTTTTTGTGTACTGGACTATTAACGGTAAAATCCATAAACTTGTTCTTCTAGCAAAAAAATCAAGGCTTCTTTATAACTTTGCCGAAGTTTGTTTAGTAGCCTAGAACAGGACTTCATTAATACTTTCTTTAGCCTTTCCACTGCATAATCCGTCGTTAAAAACTAGGTAATCGCCTTGAATAATTTCCTGTCCATTGACTTAGTAATTTGATAGCCGTTACCAGGTACAGTCTCATCGTTTCGTGTTGACAGGATAATGACAGGGAATTTGCTTAATGATGTTTGTTCGCAAAAGCGAGGAGTTGATGCCGGCCGGACGGTCGCTGTTTTGTGAACTTCAGTATCTTTTTTTGTACGTGCTGTTAGAATTTGAATTTACGTACAAGCGATTCCATTAATTTTGGTAAATTTTTTAGTTCAGCATAAAGTTTCAATGTTATTGCATTACAACTAGTTTGTTTTTGTTTCAGATCCAGAATGTGTGGCATTTGGGCGCTATTCGGCGTGAGCGAAGACTTATGTCCACTATGTACGGAGAGCTTTGTGAAAATCCGTCACCGCGGCCCCGACGCGTGGCGCTTCGAGGCCGACGCTCGGGAACCATTCGCGATATTCGGCTTCCGACGACTGGCTATTGTTGACGGTCTTCACGGCATGCAGCCGATGAGATTGCATCTCTATCCTCGCACAAATCTCATTTGCAACGGAGAAATTTACAACTGCAAGCGGTTACAAACACAATTCAAGTTCCCATATGAAACAGGGTGTGATGTGGAGGCCATCACACATCTTTATCATAACTTTGGCTTCCAGAAAACTGTTAAGAACCTGGATGGTGTCTTTGCATTTTGTCTAATGGATGGTGAGAAGAAGAAAATCTGTGTTGCTCGTGATCCTTACGGCGTCCGTCCTCTTTTCGAGTACTGGGATGAGGAAAGAGGTGTCTTAGGACTCTCTTCTGAAGGCAAAGGTCTGATTAAGTTGAAAGAAAACGGCAACGGCAGTGCCACGCTAAGACAATTCCCACCGGGTCATTACGCGCAATGGAGTATATTAGACGACGGTAAAGTAAAACTTGATTTCATCGAGCGATACACATCGCCTGGTAACCCACCGAACTTCCTGCCATACGTTCTAGAGAAAGATCTAGAAGGCAAGAGCATAGAAGAAACAACGGCTCAACTATTAGAAGCCGCGTGTGAAAAGAGATTGATGTCAGACAGACGTATTGGCTGTTTACTTAGCGGTGGGTTAGATTCTTCGCTAATAGCGGCCTTAGTAGTGAAGCTTGCTAAAAAGAATAACTTGCCGTACAAGATACAAACATTTGCTATAGGTATGGGCGATTCTCCAGATCTGATAGCGGCTCGATCAGTCGCCGATTACCTGGGCACAGAGCATCATGAAGTACAGTTTGACGAGAACGACGTTAAAGAAGCGTTGGACAGTGTGATATATCATTTGGAGTCTTATGACATAACTACGATACGCGCTAGCTTACCCATGTATTTGCTGTCGAAGTATATCAAAGAGAAGACAAACACGACTGTAGTGTTCAGCGGGGAGGGGGCAGATGAATTGGCGCAGGGCTATATTTACTTTAGAGATGCTCCTTCCGAGAATATAGCACACGAAGAGAGCTTGCGTTTGCTCTCAGACATTTACTTGTACGACGGTCTCAGAGCGGACAGGACTACTAGTGCATTCAGTTTGGAGCTCCGTGTACCGTTCTTGGACATTCAATTTACTAACCACTATCTTAGCGTTGATCCAAAATTGAGGCAGCCTCAGAACGGCATAGAGAAGCATTTACTAAGGAATAGTTTCGCTAAGAGTGGATTACTTCCCGACACGATATTGTGGCGTCACAAAGAAGCCTTCAGTGACGGAGTTGCGTCTGTAAAGAAGTCATTGTTTACTATCATCGGGGAGGTAATCGCTGAAAGGTCGATCGAAGAGAATGCTGTTTATCCAGGAGTACAGCCAAAGACAGCCGAGTCTAAATATTACCGGTACGTGTTCGAGAAGTCGTACCCTGGCCAGCATGTATTTACTCCGTATTATTGGATGCCGAAGTGGGTCGCCGGGGTGTCCGATCCTTCTGCGAGGTTTATAAAGCATTATAAGACCAACTAAAGCAATGTCGTGGCTTTACAAAGTTGTAGAAAAACTTATTTTGCGGCAACCGCTTATTTATGTTGAGCATAGCTCTTACGATTAGGTTTTTTTAGTCAATTGTACATTTGATTTGTACCTATTATGTTTTACAAACAATTTTCGATTCTGTTAGGTTACCCTTCATAGGTTGTATATCAATCTTCTTACAATCCTTACGTAACTTCAATACTTCTTCAGAATGTGGTAGATACCGTTTGACTTGTAACAAAGTGTACTAACTGGCAATAATTGACTTGCGGCGTTCCGTACAACTTCGCTCTCATTATTCCCAGGACGATCTCGAGCCTCCCCACTTGGTCTTAGAGTAAAGATAATTTACTTTTCATGTTAATGTAATCGTTGGGCTGTTATTGTATGTAATTGCTTTGAGCATTTTGTTTTGTTTTTGTTGTTAGAATTTTATTTGTGTCTAATTTTGTCTGCGTTTGTTTTGTATTTTGAAAATACCGCATTATGAAATATGTTAAGGAAAAGTGAGAAATAACCTGCATAGGTGCAAACTTTGCGTAAAACGTTAAATAAGTATTAAAACGAAAGTTTTATTAGGCTAACTCAAATGTTAGATTGTTTATAGCTTTTATTTAATTTCAAAATTGTGTGATCTGTTATCTATCTACCCTCTGAATTTAATTAAATTGATAAATTTGTCTTTAATGTGTTTCTCTGAATGATTTCACCACATTCATTACCTGTATCAGTGGTGTCTCATCCCATACAAACAAACCGTGCCGACGTTCTATACCGATTATTCTGATTATTTTTTGTACGTCGATCGCGTTCGGTTCCGTTCCGTTCCGTTCTGTTCCACCGACATATATGGTGATATATCTATCGTCGTGGAACGGAACCGAAGGCGATCGATTTACAAAAAATAATCGGTATAATAAGATGAAAAACGCTAGTTACGTCGGCACGGTTTCTTTGTATGGGATGAGGCATCTGTATGCTAGTATTATATTATCTGTGCCTGTATCTAACTACCCGCAGTTGAACTAACATTGTGAAATGACCGAAAACCTATAAATGAAGCTTTTAGCAAGATTAAATGATGTTATTGAACAGTGCATCTAACGTCCGAACAAGAAAATTTTGAGGCTGCAACTGTGGCCTGCAATCGTCTAAAATATTTGACCTACTTTCCCAACGGACAACATATTGTTGGATTCCTACAATTGATGGAAATGTAATGGCCATTTCTGAACAACATTATGTACAGACTGACTGGTTATATGTTGACAAGACAAGAGTGACGACATTCAGTTAGGTAGTTATAGGTAAACAGTAGTAAAGTAGGTATCAATATTAAGAATATTGCTGGGACAGTTTGGATACGGAAGGCAGAGGACCGGCAGCCTAATTGCGTAAGTGAATTCGGCAAAGGAAACGAGTCGATTCTTTCAAAGGATCAGAATCATTTCTTTAAACTTTTACGGTATTGTGAAACTAATTTGGAAAGAGTACAAACGGGTTTTACGCTTCTCAAATATACTTGACGTTTTCTACCAATAGTGAAGTTTTATCTCGTTTCTTCCGCTTTCGTTCATTCTTTACAATCAATTCTACGTCAAATATTGGTAATGGAAAGAAGCAAAACCTCTCCGTTTCAGAGTGTAATATGCAATACGTAAAGTCGTTTTTGGGAAAGAATCGACTTGTTAGCTTTGCTTTGCCGAATTCACTTACGCAATTAGGCTGCAGGTGTTGTGGCACAACTTGGGCGAGGCCTATGTCCAGCTGTGGACTGTGAAATATTGATCTTGCTAGATATTGAAACCAAGCGCGCAGGTTTTTAGTTTGGAATTTTAGTTCGATAGGTAAAGATAAGATTAAGTTAAAATTAGATTAGGTACACTAAAATATGGTAGTATACTAAAAAATTGTTTTTATGTCCGTCAGGGAGATTAATAAAACATATTGGACACGTATTTTTCTTTTGACACGTAAACAAAGTGACGACGATATAATGCGTTGAAATATCGTGTGACTTCACGCCGCTAGTACCTACACTTTATACTGCCTTAGTGACGTCACAAGCCCCCACTCCTAAAATTTGATATGCTTTAACTTTGTCAATTTTTATTGATTTCGTAAAGCAAAAAATACGTGTCCAATATTATTTGATAATCTCACTGACGGAGTAAATAGAATGATCATTTTTCTACCGAGGGAACATCTCTATTGGTTAGCCGTTCAACCCTTTACGGGTTACCTACCTATAGCAAAAGTCAGGCTTTTTTAATCAGAATAGGCAGATCTTAGCGAACTATAAAATATTGCGATCACCAGCTAAAACTACAACAATAGCTAACACTAGCTGTGCCCGCGGCTTCGCTCCCATCATCTGTCTGCCAACCCTACCCTACTTACCATTTTTGTTTCTATAGTCATCATACTTTCGCGGCGAATCTGAACACCGCCATTCAGACTTCAAATGCACAACGCCACATCTATCAACACAAAATCTATCGAATATCGAGTTCAACTGTCCGAGTATCTGAATTACGTGTGTTGTGATAATTTTGCTTCTTGAACACTTTAAATCCATCTAACTTTTGATAGAGTGAACCGATTGCGATGAAACAAAAACTAAGTAATTCTTCAATTTACGCACAATTATTATGCTTCTAAAGCTATGACTACTACACAAAAAATGTATGCACAAATTGAGAAAGAACTCCTAGCTATTGTATTTGGTTGCACACGTTTTCAACAATATCTCTAAGGCAAAAATTTTGAAGTAGAATCAGATCATCGTCAAGAAACCTTTGTGTGATATACCACTTAGACTACAAAGAATGCGACTGCACTTACAAAAATATGATATTAATTTAAAGTATAAACCAGGCAAAGATCTATTATTAGCTGATACATTGTCTAGAAATTGTAAAAATAATGAGGAAAAAATTTTGGAGAATGAAATTGAAGCACAAGCATGTATGGTAATTATTAACTTGCCTGTTACTAATAAAAAGTTAGAAGTATTGAAAAGTGAAACAGAAAAAGATAGTGAATTTCAAAAGTTAAAATATTATATTATAAATGGTTGGCCTGAAATAAAAAAATTACCTAATAATTTAAAACCTTACTATACATTTAAAGAGGAACTTTATATTTGTGACTGTTTAACATTCAAGAATAATTGCATAGTAGTTCCTAGTTCACTGAGAGCTGAAATGTTAGAAAGAATTCATTATAATCATTTAGGAATTGATAAATGTATAGCAAGAGCCCGATCTTGTATGTTTTGGCCTTATATATATGACAAGAGATATAGAAAATAAAGTTTTGAATTGTAGTACATGTGATAATTATAGAAAAAATAATGCAAAAGAGCCTATGTGTTTTAGAGAAATGCCTTCAAAACCTTGGTCTATTTTAGGATGTGATGTGTTTCATTATGACAAAAATTATTTGTTAATAGTTGAGTACTATAGTAAATATGTAGAAGTTGGAGTTTTAAAAGATTTAAGTGCTGAAACAACGATATTATTATTAAAATCTATTTTTAGTAGATTTGGTATTCCACATGTTATACTCAGATAATGGTACTAATTTTTCAAGTTATAAATTTAAGCAATTTTCAAATGAATGGAATTTTATTCATAAAACTAGTAGTCCAATGTATGCACAATCTAATGGTTTAGCTGAAAGATATATACAAACAATTAAAAATATTTTTAAAAAAGCTGATTATGAAGGTAAAGATAAAAACTTGACTTTATTAGAACATAGAAACACTCCAATTTCTTCGGATTTTAATTATAAATCTCCAGCAGAATTATTGATGGGTAGACAAATATCAGGATTATTACCATGTTTAGAAAATATTAATAATAAAAATGTACAAAAAACATTGTATAATAATGCATATAAACAAAAGAAGTATTATGATAGACATGCTAGAAAGTTACCTGATTTAAGCATAGGTCAGAAAGTAATATTTAAAGATGTCAATGAGAAAAAACTTTTGAACTATGCAGAAGTGTTATGTAAAGATGTAAGACCTAATTCATATAAAATAGTAACAGAAGAAGGCCAAAAATTAGAAAGAAATAGTAAGTATCTTATTAATTGTAAAGATCAAGGTAAAATTGATATTGAAAAGGAAAGGGATAGTTGTGAAATAGAAAATAGAGATAGTACAGATGATCCAATGAGCACAAATAATAATGATCAGGTATTAAGTAATAGTGATTTGGTAGAGATAAGCAACAATGATAATGTAATTAATGAAAATGTTAAAAATAGGACTAAGTCAGGAAGAGAAATAAAAAAACCTGGATATTTGAAAGATTATATTGTATTTGAAAAAAAGGGAGATGTAAGAGATGTCGAGAATAACATCTCTAATAATGCTAAAATGTAAAGATAATAAAAGTGTGGTTGGCAACACTATCATTGGTCATGGAGTGCACCTCTTGTGTTCTACTTCTACTAATAAAGTTAATCTAGTATAATCAGAGTTTAATTGAAGATATGAAACCCCAAAATATGACAATATTATAATCATCATCAATACATATAATAAATCAGTAGAAAAGTAATTTTTGCACATCGAAAATATTTCGAAAAAAATAGCCAGGGTGTTAAAGGATAACCGACAGAACCTATGTCCAGCATTTTTGGAATTTTTGTCTTTTTATTTGTGCACGCATCACTTGAAATGTACGAAGCCAAAGACAAAGACAAAGATATTTTGAATAAAATTTCCTTTATGGGCCGCTGATTTTTGGTGCAATGAGGGTGGGGGGGCAAGGGGGACTGGTTTGGCTACCCCCCTGTACGATCCCCACCACTCGGAGCCCCATGGTTATGGAGATATCCATGGTTAAAGTTTTCAGGTTAGACTAAAAATTTCCACAAATGTCTAATCTTTTTATGGGGTGGGTAGGGAGAGAGGGCATGGGGGGTAGGGGGGCTACCCCACTATACCATCCCCACCCCACGGAACCCCATGGTTATGGAGATATTAGATACATTTTTTACTTAAATATAATTAGCGAGGTAAAAAAATGTGAATTAGTCCAAGAGCGAGCGAAGCGAGCTCGGGAGCTTAGGGCACCTCGACACGGACAGGTTAGGTTCGAAGAGATGACGGGAGCTGAAGTGAGCGAGCAAAGCGAGCGAACTCAGCTCCCGTCATCTCCTTCGTGTTAGGTTACTTTAGACCCTTCAGACAGAAATAGGAGCCCCGCTGCGCGGGGCTCCGTCGACTTTGTTGCTTAAAAAGTAATCGTAAAAACTTTAACCATGGATATCTCCATATACATGGGGTCCCGTGGGGTGGGGATGGTGCAGGGGGGTAGCCCCCCAACCCTCCTTGCCCTCCCTCCCTCCCCGCGTCTCAAAACAATGGACATTTATGGAAATTTTTATTCTTACCTGAAAACTTCAACCATGGATATCTCCATAACCATAGGGCTCCGAGTGGTGGGGATGGTACAGGGGGGTAGCCAAACCTCCTCCCTCCTCCCCCCCACCCTCCCCGCGCCAAAAATCAGCGGCCCATAAAGGAAATTTTAACCGATATTTTATTTCAAGTAGGCCACCAAGCGGCACTTTTGAACGTTAGGTACATTAAAATTTACAAGTTATAAAAGTTGATTCTACCGTGCATTCGGCAAGTAGCTTGTTATGGAGAAGAATGCACAAGAAACTCCATACTTACTCTTTTAAAGAAAATGTTTTTTTACAATATTTTGTTACATAAGTACATACATTAATAAATTCATATATGTGAGGACAATGCACCCAGAATAGCACTACACACAAACTACGTACTGGCATAAAGTAATAAAAGTACTCACACATGTACTGTGCAGTTATATAATAGATGCTAGAAAAGCATTAACATCCGAAGCAGTTAAGTTATGACCAATCCCAACTGACGGCGTCCGTTCACGAACATGACGCATGAATGGCACCACCCAGCTCAACCATCATGAAGGGAACCGGATGATCCAACACACGCGCCACCATCAGAGAGACATTTGAGAGAGCATGACACACTCAACTGCCAGGGCACACACAAGTCAACGAACGACACACAGGTACAGTAAATGTTAGATTCACAGTTGGGTACATAGTACTCACACACGTGCCGTGCAGTTATACAATACTAAGGAAATTGAGTTTATACAATACAAATATATTCATTCAGTCTACAGCAGTTCCAACAATACTTCAAAACAATAATGTTCTGCATATCACTTGTTTTTGCGCCCTAGTGGATGTTGAGCAGGAATAGCATTTAGCCAAGCATTTTTATCAGTGATGTAATCCCCCAACTTATAATATGCCAGCCTGCATAGTGTGCGTTTTATACAAGTTTTAAATTTCGTCTCGTTCAGCTCAATAATGTGGGGAGGCATTTTATTGTAACATTTTGTACAGTACCCCATGAAAGATGATAACTAGCCAATGTAGATAACTTTCACTTTTCACATATGCAACAGGCAAATTGTTTTGTAATAAAACTGCACCTAATGAATCCTGTGAAGCATCTACTGATAACCTGCATGGTTTGTTTGGATCATAAAACTGTAATACCGGACTTGACATTAATATTTTCTTTAATTCACAAAATGCTTCATCCTGCTCTTTACCCCATTCCCATTCTGTATGTTTCTTAATTAATTTTCTTAATGGGAAACAAACTTGAGAGAGAGAAGGAATAAACTTTGCAACATAGGTTATCATACCTAGTAGTCTTTGCACTTCTTTCACATTTTTAGGTATTTTTAAATTTATTATAGCTTAAACTTTTTGGGGATCTGGTTTTATACCATTTTTTTTGTATAATATGACCTAAATACTTTATTTGTGATAAGCCAAATTCACATTTATTTAAATTAAATTTAACACCATTTTCCTTAGCTATATTTAACACTTTTAATAACATTTCATCATGTATAATTTTGGATTTGGCATGAATTACTATGTCATCGCAGAAAATTGCACATCCTTCAATGTTTTCAAAGATCTGAGTATATTGTCTATGGAAAATTGCCGGAGCAGATGATAATCCATATGGCAAGCGTTTAAAAAAATATCTCCCAAAAGGTGTAGTGAATGTACATAGTTTAGCACTATCATTTGATAATTTGATTTGAAAAAATGCAGTTGAAGCATCAAGTTTACTAAATACAGTAGATCCTGACATTTTTGAAGAAACTTCTTCAAAGGTAGGTAATTTATAATGTTCTCTTTTAATACACTTGTTTAAATTATTTGGATCAAGGCATAATCTAATCTTACCGTCTGGTTTTTTGACTATGACAATATTACTTACAAAATCAGTAGGCTCTGTGACTTTTTCTATCACCTCTAACCTCTCTAACCGCTGTAACTCCTCTTTCAAAGCATTATGTAATGAAATAGGTACACCTCTACAGGATTCGATTTTTCCTTGTGTATTTTCTTTCAAAGTTATTTTATATTCCATACCTTTTATTAAACCTAAATTATCATCAAACAACTCTTTATATGTACTTACCACATATTTATAATCATTTATCTTACTCACTTCTTTTTCCTCATGTATATTTCTCAAGTACTTTTTTTCAAATAAATTCAAAGACAACATTGAATTATGTCCTAATACTGGAATGCAATTACTGTCAACAACATAGAATAACAGATTAGTAAATTTCCCATTAACCAGCTGGCATTTTAATAAAATACTACCAACACATTTAATTTGAGAACCATCATAATTATAGTATATTATGCAACTAGTGAATAAAGGACGGTTTTAAAGCGAGGGCCATAGATGAATCACGAACAAGTGAAGGATTCTATCAACTGAATCACGACCGTAGGGAGTGATTCATGATGATTGAATCACGAGCATAGCGAGTGATTCAAGTGTTTGAATCCTGAGCGATGCGAGTGATTCATGGCCCTCGATATAAATCCATTTTATTCAAGAGTTGCATACTATATTTTATACCATGACTACGAGAAAAAGAAAGATTTAAGCGAAAAGCACAAGGAATAGGAAATAAATAAATGATTTATTACCTTAAAAATTTACAAAAAATGTTAAATCTCAGGGTTTCACATTTTTTGTAAATTGAAGCTGAGCTAGGTAACAGCATCTGTGTTTCAGGGGCCAGTGACCACCTCTGTTACGTTACATACTTATAATTAATTAAACACCAATGCAATTAGCATTAGAATTACAATACAAATAAGTGTGAAACTAAATATCCCAGACTAAAATCAAAATCATGAAAATCATTATTGAAATCCTAAATATTAACAAACTGAAAATTATATCGATGAAGAAGTTTGAAAGTCGAATATTCTTTGCACAAGGAGTTTGTATCGAGTATTTTAAGCGCAAGGAGGTTGTATAGCATTGAGATGGTCGTCGAATATATATTGGTGTGTTCTAAATTCAAACACCAAAACAGTGAGAAAAAGTGCTTTTTATTCACTGTTTTCAGTGAATAAAATAATCTTTTTAGAGGGGGAATGGTATAATAGTATATTATGCAACTAGTGAATAAAGGACGGTTTTAAACCGAGGGCCATAGATGAATCACAAACAAGTGAAGGATTCTATCAACTGAATCACGACCATAGGGAGTGATTCATGATGATTGAATCACGAGCACAGCGAGTGATTCAAGTGTTAGAATCCTGAGCGACGCGAGTGATTCATGGCCCTCGATATAAATCCGTTTTATTCAAGAGTTGCATACTATATTTTATACCATGACTACGAGAAAAAGAAAGATTTAAGCGAAAAGCACAAGGAATAATAATAAATAAATGTTTTATTACCTTCAAAATTTACAAAAAATGTTAAAACTCAGGCTTTCACATTTTTTGTAAATTGAAGCTGAGCTAGGTAACAGCATCTGTGTTTCAGGGGCCAGTGACCACCTCCGTTACGTTACATACTTATAATTAATTAAACACCAATGCAATTAGTATTAGAATTACAATACAAATAAATATTCACTAAATATCCCAGACTAAAATCAAAATCATGAAAATCATTATTGAAATCCTAAATATTAACAAGCTGAAAATTAAATCGATGAAGAAGTTTGAAAGTCGAATATTCTTTGCACAAGGCGTTTGTATCGAGTATTTTAAGCGCAAGGAGGTTGTATAGCATTGAGATGGACGTCGAATATATATTGGTGTGTTCTAAATTCAAACACCAAAACAGTGAGAAAAAGTGCTTTTTATTCACTGTTTTCGGTGAATAAAATAAGCTTTTTAGAGGGGGAATGGTATAGTAGTGTTCAAAGTTGCTATATGACAATAGCTTGCTTAGAGCTATAAGCTTTATATTTTAAACGCGTTATTTTATAAGCTTTATTATAACGAGCATTTTTATAACGCACAAGCGCGGGGTGGGCACGAATAAAGCAAGCGCGGTGACCGTTAACTCGCAGCTCCTACCCTAGCGTTGGGCTCGTTGGACAGACAGCAGGCTTAAAATATTACATCGCGTTTATGAATTTATAACGATAAAATGGAGCAGTAAAAAATAAACAATGAACTTTCCTTCATACTTTCCAGGCTTAGGACTGTCTATAATTATAGGTTAAGTGCTTACACTAAAAAGCACAAAGAAAAATAGCGTAAGTATATTACGCGAGCCGCGCGGGATCGCAAATTACGCGTGCGGCCGATAGCTATCACTAGCATGCAACGACTGGCAGGCGACCGCCGCCGGCGTCGCGCCCGCCCGGCGCCCGCTTTATGCTTTATTTACGTTTTTGCATTGCGCGCGATACTTCGTTATAACGAATTATGCAAATAGCGTATAGCGCCAAGTGAGTGCCACGATAGCGTTAGCTTTATGTTATGTATAATAAGCACGCTGCTTTAAGTAGCTTTACGTTATATTAACCACCACTAGAATGGTATAATAGTTATTTATGCTACAAGTGCGGGAAGTATGTGATTTCCGATGAGTGCTATTTTTATTCACGAGCGAGCGAAGCGAGTGAGTGGATAAATCGAGACGAGTCGGAAATCATCTTACGCACGTGTATCATACAACATTTTACTATGCATTGTGCGAGGAAATAAAAAAATATATCTGAACCAAGCAAGAAATTAATAAAATGGCGCTTATTCAAAGGCGCTCAGCATATCCACAGATTAACTAATAAAAGCTGTCACGTCGTAACGCAAAAAGGCACGAGCAAAATATTCATTCTGCCAAACATATTTAATGAATACTTATTTAAAATTAATTTATTGATCAAAATCTAAATCTAGAGTAATAAAAACGCCTTAAATGAAGTATTAGTTTTGTTTTACCTTTTATATGAATGAGAATATGTACTTAACTAATTTTTAAAACTTTTCTCAAATAATAAAAACTCTATGCGGCGGGCTGACGTTGGAGTTAAAAATTAAAAAAGTACAGGAAAGTAAAAAGCACTAGTAAAAAAAAGTGACACT
The DNA here is from genome assembly GCA_948252205.1 of Orthosia incerta. Lineage (NCBI taxonomy): Eukaryota > Metazoa > Arthropoda > Insecta > Lepidoptera > Noctuidae > Orthosia > Orthosia incerta. Next base: position 27,947,712 of record OX411746.1, read on the forward strand.
TTCCGCACAGTTTGGCTGCTTGGAAAACGCTCTTTTCGAGGACATGCATTGTAAAATAATTTATTACAATTTCTGTTTATTTTATGCTGTAAATTTAGTTTAAGAATATATTTTAATGGAATAACATCACAATCTGAGCTAGTATCTAACTTAAAGTCGATTATTTTATTATTTATTTGCAATGACTCATAGAGCAGTTTATTATTAACATTATTTACCTGTACTGTACCTAATACCATATCACAATCTTCTTCTTGTGATACTAAATTAACTGTATTTCTACACATTTTAGCATAATGTCCAAATTTATTACATTTCTTGCACTTCATATTGAACGCAGGACATTTAAACCCCTGTTGTAGCCACATCTAGTACAATTTTTCCTTTCTTCGTACTGTCTTGTGTCATTTTGGAACACTTGATTATTTCTCCTTGGATAATATGATGTATTTGGTTTACTCGGAATAGATTTGATAGATTGACTTGCCTGAATTTTATGGGTATCTGTATTTTTCTTGATTTCACCGACTACTGTTTCTTGTTCAAAATTCTTCATTTGTTTATCTGCTAATTCTGAAGTTTTACAGATATTGATACATTTCTGTAAGACTAAATTGCTTTCAAGTAATAATCTTTGCCTCAATTTGTTGTCACTTATGCCTCTTATGACTTGATCTCGTATTAAACCATCTTTCAATGATTCAAAGTTGCAATCCTTACATAAAGTTCTCAAATTAGTGATGTATTCATCATACGTTTCATTTTCCAGTTTGTTTCGACAAAAAAACAAATGTCGCGACATGGTTTCGTTCGCCATAGGCTTAAAATAGTTGTCAAACATTTTCAATACATTTTCTAATTTATTGTTTGGCTTGTTCTCAGGGAATTCGAATGTGTTGTATATTTCCAATGCCTCTTCCCCCATGCAATGAAGCAGCAAAGCTACGCTTGATTCCTCACTCAATTTTTCACTAGCACCCGACCGACGCCTTGAAATAGATTTCAAATCTCTGTTTCCATTTTTTATAATTTTCATTTAAATCCCCTCCTGTAAGACACAATGGCGATGGTGCTTTTAACATTTCCATTTTGTTTGACCATAAATATACGTACCTACGTTCATATTCTTTCGGCTGCGCCATATAATATTGTCATATTTTGGGGTTTCATATATCTTCAATTAAACTCTGATTATACTAGATTAACTTTATTAGTAGAAGTAGAACACAAGAGGTGCAAGGCAGAGCTCCATGACCAATTATAGTGTTGCCAACCACCAGAGACTTTCCAACCACACTTTTATTATCTTTATATTTTAGCATTATTAGAGATGTTATTCTCGACATCTCTTACAATGATGATGATGATGATTGATGATGTACAAAAAATACTATTCTACAGATTTATTTTATGTATTGATGATGATAACCTAACCTAACTAAGCAATTTCAAATTACCCAGTATTAATAAACCTGAAAACCACAGCTAATTAAAGAACACCTAAATACCTACTAGCTAATCTCGAAAGAAATAATCGAACGACACGCAGACACGTTAATAAGAAAATGAACAGAATTCAACATAGAATCGCAGCTCGTAGACTTTCACTAAAGAATCCGGCAAGTTTGCCGGGCTAATGGAACGGATTCCTATAAAGGTCGGAAGCAATCCGGTGTCGGATGCCGACCGGAATGCCGATAGACCGGCGTAATTAAAACTGCCACGTATTTTAACTGATATCCTGCCACCTGGATTGTTAGACCGGGAGCTCTTTGTGAGATAATAGTGTGTTTGTGCTGTGAGTTTTACTAATAACGACTGTATTGCTTGAATCAGGTAGGTACGAGCTTTATAATTAAGGTAGGTACTTTAGAGATAAATATTTGATCACCAAAAAAGAAATATGCAATATAGAATGGTACATACTGTATGTATAGGTATATACAAACAGTTACATAACTTACCCATAAAAAAACTAAAACTTACCATAGGTAACTTCCTTCTCTCTCAAAATTATGAAGATACTGAAAATTTACTAAAACGTATATAAAGTACAAAATAAAACCAAAACCAGTAAAAGCCCACGCACGCAATCACATTCACACACACACAATCACACCACACACCAGAATCCCACACACACACATGTTCAAACATGCACACTCTTATGATAACAGTAATTAATTAATTATAGTGTAATTTGATACAGTAATTAATTAATTATAGTGTATTTTTCGGGGTGCGTCTGTTCCTGTGACTGATCGGCTCGAGCTCCTGGGCATGGAGTTGACATCCAGCCTCAACTTCGGCGCCTCCATTGAGTACAAAGCTCAAATTGCGGCCAAAAAGCTGGGCATCCTAAATAGAGTGAAGCGATACTTTACGCCTGGACAGCTTTTAACCCTTTACAAAGCACAAGTCCGATCCTGCATGGAGTATTGCAGCCACCTTTGGGATGGCTCAGCTAAGTATCAGCTTGCCGCGCTTGACTCGGTGGAACGCAGAGCCAAGAGGCTCATTGGCGACGTTGATCTGGCGGATGCCAAGCTACACAGCTTGGCTCATCGCCGCAAGGTTGCCTGCTTGTCGGTCTTTTACAGACTGTACTTCGGTGAGTGTGCTCAAGAACTCCACGACCTCATCCCACCAGCCCCCTTCTACCATCGGACATCTAGACGCACTGCAAGTTACCATCCTTACCTTGTTGCCATTCCACCAATACGCACCAAGCGCTTCCAAACTTCCTTCATAATGCGCACAGCGAATGAGTGGAACTCACTACCTGCGTCTGTGTTTCCGAACGCATTCAACCCGAATCTCTTCAAAGTTAGAGTGAACAGGCTTCTTTCTTCTGGGTAAGCTCGCTCCATCGTCGACTCTGTCTCTGTCACCTTTGATCTAGACTAGAGTCAAGAGCAAACCCATCACAAATAAAAAAAAAAAAAAAAAAAAACTTACTTTTGCACCGCACCACACTTGTAATGGCAGCTCGAACACGGTGGTGACGGAAGTAACTGGCACAGGAATCCTCCTAGTTTAAGCCCAGTTGCACATATTTTGTATCTTGCCACTAACTTAATGAGTCTAATTTAAGGTACAATCATTGTGAATAGGTTTAAGTCTTGAACAAATAAATATTGTTTATACCTACCCATCTTATCTTTCTTACTAATATTATAAATGCGAAAGTTTGGATAGTTGGGTGTATGTTTGTGACTCAATCACGCCAGAACGGCTGAACGGATCTGGATGCAATTTGGCACAGAGATAGATTATAGTCTGGGATAGCACATAGGCTATAATTTTCCCTTAGGATGATAAAACACTACTGACGCGGGCGAAGCAGCTGGCAGAAGTTATACAGCCAATGTTTCAGTGCCTATTCGAAATTAAATTTGTGTTTAGTTAGATGTCGCAGTTTTTACATATTACTGCAAAACCTGTTGGAAACAAAATTGTTATAAGGTAAAGGAAATACAGAGTTTACACAAGCATTTAAATTAAGAAAGAGACGAGAAAAGACAGATAAAAACCCGCGCTTTTATGACTATAGTTAAAAAACATCATCAAAAAATTTGGGAACGATCACAGCATAAAAAAAGATCTCGGGGAAAAAACAAATATACATATTTGGAAAAACAATTCCAAGCTCCCGGCCTAGCGAAGAGTTTTCTTCCTCTAGGAATTCGGCTCTATCGCGCTGCCGAATAGTTGTCGAACATTATTCCGAACAATTGGAACGGTAAAATAAATCATTGGGACAAGTACATTCATAATTTTAATTAAGGACCGAGGATAGGTAGATACTGAAGCTCTTTGGCAATTTGATTAATTTGCGTTAATACGTTTGAACGCATTAAATTATATCGTTGACCGAGTTTGCCGGGTTTTTGTTGCTTCAACTTGTTTTGGTGGATTCGACCCACGCAAATTGTATTTAAGTATTTTCGTATTCGTTTAATTGCGTTTCACAATGTAAATCAAAGATGTTTATATATATATAGAGCGGCTTGTATCCAAGGACCATTGTAGACCCTGTTAGGGCACAGCAGCTTGTCTTGAAATAAGCAACATAACTGATCTTCTTGATTATTTCAAAATTAAGACGATGAGTATTTTTTACACAGCCGATTGATCTCATAAAGGACTAGAAAGCTACATTCTAAAGGTGATGCATTTCCTATTATATACCTTTTATAACTCTGGTCCTTTGTGACATAAAGCATCCACCAAAATAGGGATTTATATTCCAAGAAACACGTCTCCAAATACTAATAAGTATGACCTTAGCGTCCTATAAGATTTTACGCGAACGTTTCACCGCGTTACGAAGATTAGATCAATTTTATATCGCCACCGTTACCCGGGTGACACCTGCCTAGCTCGTAAACCATATGTCGTATTCACTGACCGACATTTTGAAACTGTTTTATGGTTCGAGCGGTGCCTTTTTTTTCGAGGCCGCGATATTGCGATGTTCAGCCGAGAATTGTTTTCTTTTTTTCTGTTTTTCGGATTTGGTGCAGATGTTTTAGTTTGACGCGTAACAGATCTGTTTTTACAACTTTTTATGTGTAGTCTACATTCAGATATCCATTCTTTCTAGACTATTGGACCCTGCCCTAAAAAAGCGATCAACAAAAAGCAAATGTCTTCACCAGCTTCGATATTTCAAGTGCTGTCTTCGACAATATTTTTTAGATGACTAAAATTACTTTTTAAGCATCAAACAAACAACTGTCTAGACAAGTAAGTTTTCTACAAATACAGAATCCCAAATGTGCAAAAGAAAATGATACACGAACTGATCTGTCAAACGCACTTTAGATTGATGTTCGATGAAACACCCCTTGTGGATAGGGTGAAAAATTCGACAGAAAGTACCTACTGAAACCGATGTTTCGTCTTACACCCCCGGGACTTACAAACTTCTGAAATAAATGTGTGTAAAATAGTTTTTTCTTTCAAACTTACGTAATAGTATAAACGTTTGTGAAGGTGTTTTTGTAAAAACGATATTTTTTTTCCCTATTTATTGATGAAAAGATTTTGTTAAAATTACTTCAGTGATTTGAGCTGACTGATCACTGAAATACGGCTGGTTTCGAAGAATAGAGACTAATTAAGGGTAGGTAAGCTTCGGTGTCTTAAGTAGATTTCCCCAACTATTAAAGTTCTAAGTCCCCTAGTTGGGGAAGAGGGCGTCTACAGATATCCTCCATCGCGATCGGTCTTGATCTTCACTTCGCTCCACGTCATTCCGATGCTTGCCGCTTCTGCCAACAGGGTGCGATGCCAGGTTTGCCGGCCATGCTTTCTTTTCCCTTGCGGATTTCAGTCCAAAGCTTGTTTGGGTATGTTGTCGGGACCCCTTCGGAGCGTGTCGCCAATCCATCTCCACTTGCGACGCTTCATCTAGCGGTCCATCGGGCTAGAATAGATTTAGCAAAGTCTTTATGTGATCTCGACTGGAGGCTAAGATTCCGCATAAGCAAGTGATCAGCCCAATTTTGCCTTTTTTATAGTCTATAGGCTCGCGCATGACCACTATCTCACCTGATGGTAAGCTATGATGTGGTCGACGATGAAGCACGCTTGCCTAGAAAGACCTATTCACTCTTGACTTAAAGACCCTATTATAAAACTATTGTAGGTATATAAGTAACCTAATACGATGCTAAGTTCGCTCGCGGGAGCTAAGTTCGCTCGCTTTGCTCGCTCACTTCAGCTTCCGTCATCCCCTTCGAACCTAACCTATCCGTGTCGGGGTGCCCTAAGTTTCCGAGCTCGCTTCGCTGGCTCTTGGACTAATTCATTGTTCATAAATTTATAGTCGCCGTACATTGCTTCTTGCTGACAAAAAAGCTAAACGTTGAACGCCGCTTTGTGGAACGTATCGCCACCGTATCGTAATGTCAAAACAGCGACGTTTTTCAATCGGGCGCACCTAAATGTAATACGGCGTGTTATACGATATCGCTGTCCACACCTAAATAGGTATTAATCGTTTCTGCCCTGGACCTGTGGGTACGGATACCTGAGTGGCTAGACTCGTATGCGACTATGTTTTTTAATTTTTATGTGAGACATAGATGGCGCTATTCTAATCGAACTAAGCTTGTTTAAATTGATTTCTAAAGATAATTATTATTTTGTTCCTTTAGAAAAAAAATACAACTAAATAGTTACAAACTTTTCAAGTACAGGTTCGGATGTTAAAAAATCTAATGTCTGAAATTCTACATTAAATTTGGTTTCGCGAAAATCATTTAAACATAAAAGATAATTGAAAACCGATCAATCGAGTAGGTTCCATGAACAAACAATTACAATACCGATAAACGGCAGTAGGTATGATTTCAACGATTGCCAGTCAATTCCCTATCGGGTCCTGAATGAGGGTTCGAACCTGAAATATGTGAGGCATGGACGCTGAAAGTGATTTTAAACGGAGGCCATATTTTTTTCGTTATTTTGTCCCTTGCTGAAAAAAGTAGACGTTATTATTTGGTATAGGGATTCTTCCTCTTAGTGGGCTCTAGATGTTGAGAATTGTGACTAGAGATGGGTCCCAATCAAATGAATTAATCTGCTTATTATTTTTCCTACTATGTTAGGGTCGGCTTTCACTCTAACCTAATGCATCTGAGTAACAGTAATTTACAAGGAGTGACTACCTATCTGGGTACCTACCATAAATTTTGAAAATACTTGCAAGTGCAGGGCAGTTCAACTTGGTCGCGGATAAATTTGAAAGAGAGTTACCGCGGCCCTGGCACAAACAACTGAAGGACCACGGGTGGGTTTTAGTCAGTAACAGTCTGACACGCCCTCCCGCTTCACCCAGAGCGGGAGAAGTCATTGGATGATTTACCAACCAAAAAGAAAAAAGGGCAGTTCAACTTAGCAGTTCAACTTAGCAAATATAAAAAAAAAAAAAAAAAAAAAATATATATATATATATGTAGGAGGAAGGTATAATTACTAGTAATCTAGAACGGAGAAGTATGACGCATGTGAACTTATTAATTCGGTTTTGTTTAATTGGCAACATTTAGCCTACGATTCAATCTCAGTTCGATTTTATTCGATTGACAACACTTTATTTGGCTTATGTCAAAATACTCGATTTTGATTGGATGTTAAAAGCTGTGAACTTTGCCCGAGGTGTTCTTAAACCAATGAAAGCAGGGTAGCCAAGGATAATGGCGACCTGAGCGAAGTCGCCCGCCATATTTGGTCGGAAAAGAGTTAGAAGAAGGAACGCGCGGGAGCGCGTTTGCAAACAGTTGAAAGTAAAAGAAGTAGCCTAAAGTGTGGCGTTATAAACTTGAAAGTGTGTTTTGTTGAGAGAAAGCGAAACGAATAGGTGGCCGAATTCGCTGCTTTGATAAGATTGGAACAAGGACTATCTCCAATCGGCATAAGTTACCTGCTTTGTAGCATGCATATACCCACGAAAGCCCACAAGATCGAGTGTTTATCCAAGATAGCCCTCGTATTTCCGATATCAGAAGTCCGGGATCAGTGCAAATACAAAGCGATGATGGAGAATGGACCAAATGAGACGAGTAATGGCTGGCGCGCTCTCTTTGGTGCGCAAGAAAATGGCATGGAAGTAGCTCGAGCTACCTACTTATAGAGACGTTTCGCAACTCGTCGGCTACTGGCGACAGGAATTCATGTTGCCCGAATTCAACCGTATAGTGTGGCCTATACTAGACAATGTGCGAAGTCGGGCTGCAGATAATGTTGATGATGACATCGATGCCCAATCCTGACTAGATACTGAGGAAACGCAACTGTGGTGGTGATGTTCAGGGAAGTATAAACTTAAGTATTCTGATAATAATAAGTACCTACCTAATGTCTTGTGAAGTTTAGCCGCAATATTGTTAGTTTAGCTTGGTGTAAAGTGGCTAAAATTTAAAATAAAATTCTATTTTCGTTATGATGCTAAATGAAACTCAGTCAGTTTCATACCGTCAGCGGAGTTCGCAAGAGATTAAGACGACTTGTGCAAATACAATGCAAGATAGCAAACATCCTAAGCTACAGCTTGATTTAGCAAAACATCATTATGATTATGCTTGTGGAACACTTATTCATAGACATGAATTTTTCAGCCATTCGCACAACATGCAACAGATAACAGGGACGTCTGAGCCCTTAAACATTGCTGTGGATACCACAAGACCTGTTGTGACCAGCTGCGTGTGGTGAAACAAGTGCGGAGCTCGGGTTCCAATTCAAGAGGCAACACACAAACTGCAACCTACAGCGCTATGAATAAGGAAATTTTGTGGTGTTATACATGCCGCTGCGGTGATCAATCAATTTGATATTTTCTGAAAGCAGCTAGGAGTCTGGACAAGTGCATGGTCAGTGACAAAATTTTGCTTTTGTGCCTGGTGTACTAAGCGCTGCTGCCTGACCTTCCCGTGAGTACAGGCTTAAAGGTATGTGACTTTGATCTGCATTCAACTATCTGTGCATCGGCATACATTTGTGGCAGCCGAAGTATGTATTGGGTTTGGAAGTACCTATCTTATCTTATGGAGGGGCCGAGAAATAACTCGGGGCACTTCGACCCATTGGGATCTATTGTGGTTTGGAAGTACCTAAGTTTTATAACTAATTGCTGTTTTCATTGCAATTTATAACTATTGCATTATTTTATTTCATGGAAATGTGTAAGGTAAGTTACATTAAAAGAGTAGAAAATTCAAACAGCGCCATCTATGTAATGGTATTGATACTGTGTTTCTTTCAATAATCTCTCTCTTTAATTGCCTCGTGGAGTCGGCTGATATGGCCCAGCAAAGGTACCCAACAGCGAAGCTTAATTTTCTGGGGGACTTTAACGCCCATCATAAAGAGTGGCTGTACCCGTACCGGAAAACTGACCATGCCGGGTTAGAGGCGCGCAAGTTTTCTCTATCGCTAGATCTAACCCAGCTGGTGAATGTGGCAACGCGGGTACCGGATGTTGACGGCCATACACCCAACTGTTTGGACCTTCTTCTGACAACTGATCCGGACAGTCATTCGGTGTCGGTCTCAGCCCCGCTGGGAACGTCTGACCACTGTCTGGTGAAATCCGTATCGACTTGCTCTCCTCCAGATCAGAGCCCTAGAGGCACGAGGCGAGTATGGCGATACGAGTCAGCAGACTGGGACGAGATGCGGCACTTTTTTGCGTCTTATCCTTGGCGGCATGTGTGCTTCTCCTCGAGTGACCCCTCGAGCTGTGCCGACGCGGTTGCGGATGTGATTCGGCAGGGAATGGAGTATTTCATTCCTTTTTCCGACATTCCGCTCGGTCACAAATCCCGCCCTTGGTATAATGCAGAATGCGCCCACGCTGAGGCCCGAAAAGAGTCTGCCTACCAAGCCTGGGTCGGGGCCCGTGACCGCAAAGTAAGAGCACGTAGGGTTCGCGCGAGGAAAAGAGCCTTTAATTCTGCCGCCAAGTTCTGCAAGCGGGTTCTGCGTCGGGCACGTTTTGACCATATTGGACGTATTGGGGCCAAGCTGGCATCGCACCCTCCGGGTAGTAAACAGTTCTGGTCCCTGTCTAAAGCGGTTGAAGCGAATTTCTGTCGTCCCACTTTACCTCCAATGCTGAAACCTGATGGGTCGCTGGCTCACTCTGCGAGTGAGAAAGCAAATTTATTCGCATCTCTCTTTGCTGGCAACTCGCGTCTGGAGGCTGGCTCCAAGCAACCACCTACTATACCTCACTGTGACTCTTCGATGCCGGAGATCGCTGTGCACACTAAAGAGGTCCGGAGAGTATTGTCCAGTCTAGACGTGAATAAGGCCAGCGGGCCTGACGGCATTCCAGCGAGAGTGCTGAGGCAGTGTGCGCCTGAACTGTCTCCTGTATTGACACGCTTGTTCCGCCTCTCTCTTGTAAAAAGAACGGTGCCGAAATCCTGGAAGCTTGCAAATGTGCAACCAGTGCCCAAAAAAGGCAACCGTGCAGACCCTGCCCATTACCGTCCGATCGCCATTACCTCCATTCTGTGCAAAGTTATGGAAAGGGTACTGAACAGCAAGTTGCTGACCTACCTTGAAGACAATAATCTCCTCAGTGACCGTCAATATGGCTTTCGCCGGGGACGGTCAACTGGCGATCTTCTTGTGTTTGTCACGCACTGCTGGGGCGAAGCCATCGAGAGACACGGCGAAGCACTTGCTGTATCGCTTGATATCTCGAAGGCCTTTGACAGGGTCTGGCACGCGAGTCTACTTAGTAAGCTTCCTGCTTATGGCATCCCTGCTGGTTTTTATAGCTGGATATCAGACTTCCTCAGTGAACGGTCGATCCGAGTAGTCGTTGACGGCTGCTCCTCTGACCTTATGGCTATTGATGCCGGAGTTCCTCAGGGGTCTGTTCTCTCTGCAACTCTTTTCCTGCTGCACATCAATGACCTTCTTCAGCCTGGTATTGTTGGGTACGCAGATGACAGTACTGTTTCAGAGAGATACTTGTCCAGCGCAAAAACCAGTGCGGATGAAGTTCGTTCCTTGAGAGAGGCTATGGTGGAGCGGACAGATTTGACCTTAAGCCTTGTCTCCCAGTGGGGTGATGACAATCTGGTCTCTTTTAACGCCACCAAAACACAGGCGTGTCTTTTTACCGCTAAAAGGAGTCTTTTCGATCAAACTCCTACTTTTCGGGGTGCGTCTGTTCCTGTGACTGATCGGCTCGAGCTCCTAGGCATGGAGTTGACATCCAGTCTCAACTTTGGCGCCTCCATTGAGTACAAAGCCCAAATTGCGGCCAAAAAACTAGGCATCCTAAATAAAGTGAAGCGATACTTTACGCCTGGACAGCTTTTAACCCTATACAAAGCGCAAGTCCGATCCTGCATGGAGTATTGCAGTCACCTTTGGGATGGCTCAGCTAAATATCAGCTTGCGGCGCTTGACTCGGTGGAACGCAGAGCCAGGAGGCTCATTGGCGACGTTAAGCTGGCGGGTGCCAGGCTTCACAGCTTGGCTCATCGCCGCAAGGTTGCCTGCTTGTCGGTCTTCTACAGACTGTACTTCGGTGAGTGTGCTGAAGAACTCCACGACCTCATCCCACCAGCCCCCTTCTACCATCGGACATCTAGACGTACTGCAAGTTATCATCCTTACCTTGTTGCCATTCCACCAATTCGCACCAAACGCTTCCAAACATCCTTCATAATGCGCACAGCGAATGAATGGAACTCGCTACCTGCGTCAGTGTTTCCGAACGCATTCAACCCGAATCTCTTCAAAGTTAGAGTGAACAGGTTTCTTCTGGGTAAGCTCACTCCATCGTCGACTTTGTCTCTGTCACCTTTGACCTAGACTAGAGTCAAGAGCAAACCCATCACAAATAAAAAAAAAAAAATCATCGAAATTAGCTTCGGGACCCCATTTTGCCGTAATATGCTGCTTGGAGGAACTTATTGAATAGGTGCATGTATTTTTTAATGATCAATTTAAAAACGAACATAAACAGAATGAGAAGTTGGTGCATGTCACGCCATCTATTTAAATCTATGTTGTGTTCGAGCTTTGAAATATTTTGCTACAAATATTTTAATCGTTTTGTTCACCAACAAAACAAACAACGAAACGATTTTCGCAATATTATCTTTAAAATGTACCCGGAGCATTGAAACGTGAGTACAAAACGCAAAGAAATCAAATTTCATTATGTTATGTTGCATGATGTTAGAACAATATACGGTTTTGTGACCACTAGTGCTGTCACAAGCGTACATACAGATTATTAAATAGGTTGTTAGTTTGCTGAAAATCGAGAAGTGAAGATATTAGCAATCCGTTTTTCTTTTACTTGTTTGAACACTAGCAATTTCAGCCATGCATTATTTTTTTGTTATCAATAGGTGTCACTTCAGATTTCCCGTAAATATTACTACCACTGAGGTTGTTGTTGATTTGATCACCAAGGGAATTTGTGAATATGCTTTTCTTTGAAATTAACTTACTTTCTAACTATTCGCGTTGGTATTTTTTAATGCAAGTGTGAATACAGTTACGGAACGCAAAAAGAAAAATCGTAATAATAGCCGATCTTTAAACATCTTTGGCGGATCAGGGTTGTTTTCACAACTAAATTAAAGTATCAGGTATAAGGGAAAGATATTTGTTTACGTTGAATTCACTTAAGTTTGTGTAATACATTAAATTATTCTTAAATAATATTTTGGTTCATATCATAACAGCAAAATCTAATCTCGATTTTGTAGGGTGAAATATCGATTCGCTGAATCGATTCAGTACTAAATATCGGTTGTTTATATTTTTTTTTGTGCTTTAAATCGATTCGTCGATTAATCGATAACAGATCGCCATCCCTTGCCCATCTCTATCAGAGAGTGACATTAAGTGTCAACATTGAAAAAAGTTTGACGAAACAAAACAAATAACTTGTGATATGATTTTTAACTTATAAGTTACTAGTTATAGACTAGATTATTAATAAATCGATACAAGGTGTGAGTCAATGTGAGGATTAAACTTTTGCTTTGTTCCAAAGACTTGCGATAACTTTCAGTTAAGAGTTATATTGTGATCAAGATTATTTTAAAACCGGTGTTTAAGTTTAGTGAAATAGTTTGTTGTTAGACTCGATTTGCAACCTTACAACCCGAAAATATCACGAGGATTAACGTGACTATAGCCTAGAGAGTTGGCGTTTAGTTTTGTTGCTACCAACGGTTGAATAAAGGTAAAGTTAATGTCTGTAGTTGTTATATACCGCATTGTAGAGAACTAACCAAATAATAACATGTCATTCTAACGATACCTACAAAAAAATAATGATTTAAATTGACTACGGCGAATGAAAGTGCAACTAGACATTTAGATGGTGTCTAGCAGATGTATTTAGGTATTATGAGATGCCCGAGGGCCAATAACTGTTGAAGTTGTGGCTGAAGATGAGATAAATGTTCAATTGGCAACATTTTAATTTACATAGAACAGTTTCTTAGTTTCATGGGTCAGAGAGCTGACGGTGTCAAGAGTTGATTCGGCAATTAAGTTGAAAGTGCATTCAGTGTAGCGAGTTAATTCTGCGAATGTATTTACTAAGTTATTGTGGATTGTGGACACTTGGGTTTTATTTTATTTACTTGGTACAGGAGTCATTTTTTTGGAGGAAACTTGGAATGGTTTTCTTGTTCTGTGTTGTTCAACGATGCTTGGCCTCGGTAATTTTGAACATTGTTCAAAAGTTTTAATAATTGTAACATCTCTTTAAAATAAAGGTGTGAATTTGTGAATTGTGTGATTGTGTGGTGTCATGTAGGAAGTCTAGTACCTACCTAACTTGAATAATAAATGTGGAATTTAAAGTGTCAGTAATGGTTGTGGTGTTCTAACTTTTTGAATGTTCTGTGCTGGTCATTGTGAACATACCTAACTTAATTTTGTGTTATTTGCTATTTGACCAAGCTGGATAAGATAATGTTAACACAGATGTAAAGTCGGTGACATGAGGTACATGATTTCATTTTCTTTTTATTTTGCAAAATTGGTAATGTTTGATGATGGTAGTTAGTTGGTAGATTATACCTATCGCACTGAGGGTTTGGTATGAAATCATGAACATAAAATGGAGTTCTTGAAAATGCCTTTGGCTGGGTAAGAAATCCTGAATGTGAGGTTGCTGTTGTATTTTGTACTGAGAATAATGTATGAAATAACAAATTTTGTTATGGTTTAAAGGTGCTGTTTATGGTTATTGGAGTTCTGAATGGTCGCAACTATGTGTTGAATTAAAGGCTTTGTTTGGTTTATGATGAGTTAGAGAAAAGCTGAAAGAAAAAGTACCCATTGATGTAACTGAATGTACTATGTTGAAGACTGATTCAAATCAATCTAGCAATGGTGAGGTCGGTGTGTACGGTCAAAAGACTGACTGTACGGTGAGGTGTGTACGGTCAAAGGACTGACTGTACGGTGATGAGTAGTCACTGCGGTGACTGCTGTAACCAAGGAGGGTTACGAGGTGTGAGTGGTCAAAGATGACTGCTGTAACCGAGGAGGGTTACGAGGTGAGTGGTCAAAGATGACTGCTGTAACCGAGATGGGTTACGTGGTCAAAGATGACTGCTGTAACCGAGGTGGGTTACGAGGCCTGGTCAGGATGACTATGGTTGCAGGATGGTCACAGGGTTGACCATCGGGAGCCACAGCGATTGCTGTGGGACCAAGAAACATTGCTGGATATGTGAGGGGGGGAGCCTGGTCCCTCTGGGGCTTCGGTGACCTGTTGTTTAGTGTATGTGGTATGGGTATCTGGCAGTCTTGTTGCTTTGAGAGGACCGGTTGTCTGGGGGAGCCTGGTCCCTCTGGGGCTTCGGTGACCTGTTGTCTGGGGGGAGCCTAGTCCCTCTGGGGCTTCGGTGACCTGTTGTGTGTCTGGGGGAGCCTGGTCCCTCTGGGGCCTCGGTGACCTGTTGTTTGGTGTATGTGGCATGGTATGTTGTGTTGGGCGTTTGGGTGGTTTCTGGCACACTTAGTGCTTCGAGACCGAATGGACGTCTGTTGGGAACCTGGTACCTCTGGTGCTTCGGTAACCGTTTAGAATGTGGTAATATGGTTGTCTAAACGGTGAGGTGGCTGTTTCGATAGTACGAAGATGGTTGTGTACGGTGTGGAGACCTAGATTTACATGGAGAAAACAAATGAACAGTGTGAAAGCTATGCGAATTCCGTTTTCATGAGTAAAGAAGTACTTGATTTTTGTTATAGGCTGGTAATATAGGGTGTTGATTGAAGGTTTCACGTAGAAGGAAGATGTCACGACCACATTATTTTTTTTATTTGGTCAGGAGCGGCCGAACTTAACCTATTACTTATTTTTTTTATTGTTGTTCTGTCTCTCTGTCTGTTTTTTTTTATTAAAATTGAGTAACGATTTCTCTCGTCGCACAAACGTGGGGCCGTTTGTCTGTCAGGATTGGCCGTGTAGGAGGAAGGTATAATTACTAGTAATCTAGAACGGAGAAGTATGACGCATGTGAACTTATTAATTCGGTTTTGTTTAATTGGCAACATTTAGCCTACGATTCAATCTCAGTTCGATTTTATTCGATTGACAACACTTTATTTGGCTTATGTCAAAATACTCGATTTTGATTGGATGTTAAAAGCTGTGAACTTTGCCCGAGGTGTTCTTAAACCAATGAAAGCAGGGTAGCCAAGGATAATGGCGACCTGAGCGAAGTCGCCCGCCATATTTGGTCGGAAAAGAGTTAGAAGAAGGAACGCGCGGGAGCGCGTTTGCAAACAGTTGAAAGTAAAAGAAGTAGCCTAAAGTGTGGCGTTATAAACTTGAAAGTGTGTTTTGTTGAGAGAAAGCGAAACGAATAGGTGGCCGAATTCGCTGCTTTGATAAGATTGGAACAAGGACTATCTCCAAATCGGCATAAGTTACCTGCTTTGTAGCATGCATATACCCACGAAAGCCCACAAGATCGAGTGTTTATCCAAGATAGCCCTCGTATTTCCGATATATATATAATATATATACTAATAATTTAAAATATATATATATATGAAAAAAAAAAAGAAAAAAAAAAAAAAAAAAAAAAAAAAAGAAAAAAAAAAAAATGTATATTAAAATATATATATATAATAATACTAACAAATTCAATTACTAACACAAAAACCCCAGATTTACTGGCCCACTTGCACGGGGGACCCAGCTTGTACTGTCAAAATGTGATGACAAAACGAGTTGGGTCCTCCATGCAATGTGGCCCAACCAAAGTTAAAAGTACAGAAATAAATGCCGAATTAAAAATCGGTAATAACATCTTAGAGGCAGTGGTGGTTTTTTAGTCGGTAGGCACAGTTGTGAATCCGACACTGCCCAAGCTGGCCCGCTCTGGGTGGGGCAGTTTGGGGCGTCCAAAGAGGATTTTGCCACCACTGCAAAAACAAAAAAAAAAAAAAAAAAAAAACAAATAAAATTCGGTCCGTATTAAATTCGGTCGATTGCCAGTCTACAGAGATGAGCTAGAAGTGGGTTTAAGCCCAGTAAAAGGGTTTAAAAACTCTACGACTTTTTTTTTTGTTGGCCCATGTTTTACTGTTTTACTAGTGCCAGAAATTTTCATTGGCTTGAAAATATTTCGAAATGAAACGATCATGCACTTATTAACGTAGATTATAATTGTTTATTTAAGAATTCATCTGGTAATAAATGGTAATTGGTAAAGATTTTTGGGATATTTTCAATCAAAAGCAATATTATTATACTGGAGTGAATTAATATGAAAGGCGTAGCGGTGAGACGAAAACCCCTTTCATTAATATTAAATACTAACAAAGCGCAGGCTTGTTTTGACATCTCTGGTCTTGTCGTAATTGTTTAAAACGTTCTCCCGTCTGCCATATGCTTCTTTTGTCCAAAAAATACACAAAGCGAACAAACACGCGTGACCTTAAATAGTTCGTTCTATATTTGGGCGACGATATTAGGGTGTGTAATATATGCCATAATAACAGATAATATATTATCACTTGAAATTACGTTCACATGATATAATTTTCATATGCTATAAAAACAAATAACCAAATTTATGTGATCTAATATTACATTTCATATAAACTTTTTTTGCTCTAATAACATTAAGTATAACGTTCATCTCATATAATTTTCAATTAGTATATTGCTCTTTTTTTATATAACGTTCAGTTTACCTAATTTTCATTTGACCTAATTTTCATATTTACTCATTTTCTGCCCAAATTCTGTAGTGGATAAGTAAATATCAGAAAACATCATACTGTTATAGCCTCATCTAACCCAAATGATTCACCAACAATAGAAGGGATCTGGCGCTCGGCGGCCGCTGCCACGGCACGCTCGCTTCGCTCGCTCGCCTTCGCGCGTTAATGGTGATGGTTCTAAACTAACCTAACCCACATGATTCACCAACAATAGAAGGGATCTGGCGCTCGGCGGTCGCTCCTGCGGCACGCTCGCTTTGCTCGCTCGCTTTCGCGCGCTAATTGTCATGGTTCTAACCTAACCTGACCCACATGATTCAACAACCATAGAGGGGATCTGACACAGGTATATATGAGGTGAATATGAAAGAACAAAAAAACATATTAATTCGTAGTTATTTATTCATACAACAATGTTATAAGTGAAGACAAAATACTATGTTAAGGTTGACTAACATTATTTCAGTTTTAAGTTAGAGGCCAAAGCTCGAAGGAATTCAATTTCCAATTCCTCTTTATTTTTCAATTATATTAAACGTTACTATAGAATTTGAATATTATACTAACTGAATATTAGTTCAAATGTGCATTATAGAAAATGAAGGGTTTCTTCACCTTTTTTAGAGCAGTGGTGATGAAATAATTAACACAAAGTAAAGCGCCTGCCTGGATTCGACTTCGAATCCACGATCTACGACACATAAGTCGGGGCCGTTACCACTGGGCCCTCTAGTCAAATCATTTAATGCAACCATCGGCACTTTTGAATGTCAACAATTTTAAGTTAAAAATAATAATTGATTCTCTGTCGCAATAGTAGTTTGTAATGGAGAAGAACGGACAAGAAACTCCACAAATAATAAAAGTGAGGTTACAGAATTGAATCATAGAAATGATTCCCACTATTGTGTCCAACAAATTACAAATGACCACTTTTGTGTCTAACAAATGTTCTCTTTCAGAAACCAAAGTGTGTGAACGTTATCGAAATATTGAGGCTACCCACTACGAAAGCTGCATTCAGCTGATCAATCGCTAAATACAGCACTGTTGCGTTACAATCTGCTTGTTTGTAATCCTCTGGGAGCCGTAACACCCGGGAAGCCACTGGGGTACCTTATGTCTATGTGTAGTTATGATATACACGTTGCGTTGGTTCCACGTTGTTCCTTAGTTCTTGTCTTCGATTAGGTATCTAGTTACTACGACATGTCAGCATATCCTATCATATCGTGCGCCTCTCGTTCGTGGGTTTTTTTTTATCGTTTGTTAACTAAGACATTTTTACAAACATTTATTGAATGTATTAACATACCAACACAAACCATGGTTCAAATGCGGGCAAGTACCAATGTGACTTTTTCAAATTCATATATACTTTCTAAGTTTATCTTGGACATCACAGGCAACGGTGAAGGAAAACATCGTGAGGAAACCTGGATTTAATAGATAAAAAAAAAAAACAAATTATTTGTTTCCACATGCATTCATAAAATTTTTATATAGTAAATAACGCTCAATCTTTTTGCGGCAAGATTATGTGCGCTATCGATTTAGGTTTACAGTTACTCGCTCACAGTTTATCTGGTAGTGGACCTACACGTAGACCCCACCCCCATTCTAAAGTTTTCAACGGTAAAGAAGATGTAAGTTATAAGTAGGTGTGAGTAATGTAAGTCTGAAATAGCCGAGTCCCTAGGCCTGTTGGGTTCCCAGAGGCGGCTTAATTAACACTGACATCAGAGGTGGCTACATCCTCACACGAAAAGAAGAAGAATTATATTAAATGTGGGGTTTTCAGCAGCTCCCGAGTTTTTAGATGTTACAAAAGTCGCTTTCGGATAGTGGCGGTCTTTTATATTTTTTGACTAGTTTGGAAATCCGGAAATTTTTGAAAATTTGCTCAAAAATTTCCGGATTTCCAAACTAGTGAACTTTGCCATTTTTGTCTTACCTTGCAGATCTCATATCAGCGTAGCTCTTCTTGTAAGAAACTGCTATTTAATAGTTCAAATTGTAAACGATATTGCATTATTCCATTTAAATTTACAAATCTTTTAAAATCACCAGCTTTATTTATAAATCTTGACCCCAAAAAATAAATTGCGAACACCTCTACAGTTAAAAACCGTATGCGCCGCGGTATATAAAATCTAACTCCCACCGCGAGACGTAACACAGTCGCTAAATCTAGTAATTTATTTTTCCGTGTAGCCACAATCCGTTATTTTATTAGCTTGCAACACTGCCGCCGTGAGGAATTAAAATATTTATGTTCATTGCCTCGGGCCCGTTTAGGGGAACATGGCCATTGAAATTATTTTACGGTTTTAAGTGGCCCTTCCCTTTTAGTATTCAGTGCGTTCGGGTTATGATTAGCTGTTCCCCTCACTGGCTCTCTTGAGGTTTGATTAAAGGAGTTTCTGTCTTTATCAAAAGAGGATTTAAATTGCAAGGAGCTTGACATTAATTTTGTTTTAAAGTTTTGTTCTTTCCAAATGATGCCTCATCATCAGTGGCGAATTGATATCAAACTTTCGTCGTACTAGTTCAACAAAGAATTGAGAACAACAGTAAGTCCTTCAGTTTACTCTTCTGAAAACAAAACTGGCTGATATCTTCTAGTGGAAGTTTCAAGAGCTTAGTGTCAGTCGTCGCGAGTGCTTACGAAAGAGTTATAACTGCGCTTCTCAAGACCGTACGGTCAACAACTTCTCTGTATTTATTCGTTTTCATGTTGTGGCAAAAAGTATTTTTTTTAAGAATAAATATATTTGATTTTTACGTTTCTTTTTTCATTAATAATTGAATAACAAACATACAAAACATTTTTCATCTCAATTTTAATTTGCGTAAACTTTTTATTGATGTGTTATAAAAACATTTACTTAACAAAAAGCGCAGCAGTGCTTAATTTCATTTCAATTATTCCGCTTTATGTAAACACCGCAATAAAACATGGCCGTAAAATGAAATATGGAGTTTTTACCATCTATCAACGTTATGTCTACCTATATAAATGTAGGTATACAGGTGTTAAGATACTTTAATTTACATTCCTCCTTTAACGGGTGCAAGTTAAGACACCTCGAGGAAATAAAGAGGCTACTCCAGCGACTTATCTCCCGAGAAACGTGATAAAATGCTGATTATTTTATAAAAGAACTGATTTATTCCACTTTATCCCACACACAGACCGCATTTTGAAGTCGACGTCTTCGCACAAACTTTTCGCGCTTAAAATTAAATTATTTATGTGCGCTGGCAAAACGAATAATATATATTTTTTGTCTCTGGAATTTAATATTTTCCATTTTAACGTGTTTTATGAGTCGCTCTTATTGAATTTTGTTGCTGCGTTATTTTTGATTAAGCGCTACGCTTTTCTCGCGACTGGGGCTTCTGAAATTTTAAATATTCGGTGTGGGAGCGTTTTCGTGCGGAATTTTCTTATTTTATTCATTCGTACAGGTGTGTTTGTTGAGATGTTATGAAACGCTGCACTCTGTACGCATATTTCTGTCGGCGACGATATTATTTTTGCTGCTGGAATATGCGGATTTTTTTACTTAAAGCTTTTTGCCTTTTTGTTGAATGCGCTGTTTTGTTTTTGTCAAAGTAGACGTTGTATGGTTGTTTATTTATCAAGGAAGATAAAATGAGACAGTTTTGATGGCTGATAAGAAGCTTCGGTAGCTTTTCTTTGGGGTGCCTAGGTATTCCAAAATCACATCATTCATAGTTAAACTTTGTATTTGTCTGACATATTCGGGTATAAGCTAGAAGGCTAAATTTTTTGAATCATAGTAGGAGGGATCAAAAAGTAGTGAGAACGACATACTCCTTGGTAAGAAAAAAAAATACTGGCAGGCATAGCTCAGATTATCCACCAACCCGCACTAGGCCCGCGTGGTGGATTACGGCCCATTCCCTCTCACAGAGAGGAGGCCTGTGTCCCAGCAGTGGGAACATTAATAGGCTGATGATGTGTGATGTGATAGCTCAGATACATATTTGTAATATTAATAAAGAAAAAAATCTTCGATGCTCTTTTGTTTTTTCTGAATGTAGTCATTTATTTGCTTCGTGTCGGAACGTGTTCTCTAAAATGGAGAAAAACGAAGTGCGAGCCGTTATTAAATACCTCTGTTTAAAAAAGTTAACGACGCAAGAGATTCATTGCGATTTGGAGGCAACATTAGGAGAGTCTGCTCCGTCGTATTCCACTGTCGCAAGGTGGGCTTCTCAATTTCGAGTAGGGAGAAGGAGCACGGAAGACGAACATCGTTGCGGCCGTCCATCGACGTCAGTCACCTAAGAAAATGTTGCGAAAGTCGAGAAAATTGTATTGAGCGACCGAAGAGTTACCATCCGACACTTAATTCAAGAAACGGGCATTTCATATGGAAGTATTCAATCCATATTGAAACAATCTTTGATGATGAGAAAAGTCTCCGCAAGATGGGTGCCGAGAATGTTAACCGACAGTCAGAATAGAATAGAATAGAATACTCTTTATTATGTACACCATATAAGTTACAGAAAGTATAGACAAAGAAAACATTGCACTGGGTGACACAATGGGCGGCCTTATCGCTAAAAGCGATCTTTTCAAGACAACCTTTGGATGGATTTAAAAAAAAATGGAAGGAATGACAGTACTGTAGGTAGTCTTTGGTGTACTATTAAATAAAATAAATAAATACATACATATATATATAATAGACAAATATATACAGTAATAAGTATGGAACAAAAGCATGAAAATAAAGAAATATAACTATTAAAGAGAGAGGTAGTGATTTTTTACCATTGTTTTAAAAATGGGCAGAGATTGAGCACGCCTTATTGACACGGGCAAAGCATTCCACAACCGCACCGCTTGAACCGTAAAAGATTTGTCGTAAAAGCTGGTGGAATGCATCGGCATCTCTAGTCTCAAGTTTTCCGATGACCTCAGATATCTATTATGTGTGTCATGAAGGAACTTGAAACGTTCTTTGAGATAAGAGGGGGTTGTAGGATTGTATAGAATACTGTAAAGCAGAAATAAAATATGAGAATCCCGGCGAAGACGTATGGGAACGAGAGACGTATGGGAAGTCAGAAACAAAATCGACTTGCAATTTCGAAGGTATTGTTGGACAAGTTTCAAGAAGATTCTGAAAACTTTTTGTCTCGTTTCGTAACAATGGACGAAACATGGGTCCATCATTTTGATCCCGAGACAAAACAACAATCTTCGCAATGGCAACGGCCATCATCACCAACCCCGAAGAAGTTTCGTGTCGTGGCATCGGCTGGCAAGGTTATGGCCTCAATATTTTGGGACTCAGAAGGGATATCGTGACTGATTACCGAGCGTGGAACCACTATTACAGGCCAATATTATGCAGCTTTAATTCCCAAATTGAGGAATGCCATCAAAGAGAAAAGGAGAGGGAAACTTCGAAGGGGCGTGCTGTTTCATCACGACAACGCACCCGCGCACTGGTCGGCAGTTGCGATGGCTGCCATCCAGCAAGCTGGATTCGAATTGGTTGATTCACCAGATCTGGCGGCTAGCGATTTTTATCTGTTCCCTAAATTGAAAAAATACTTAAGGGGAAACAGGTACGAAGACGCTAACGAGGTGATGGATGCCGTGGAGAAATTTTTGCAGGACCAAGACAAAACATTTTTTGTGAAAGGGATTGAAGCCTTGGAAAAGCGCTGGACTCGGAAACTATGCAGAAAAATAAATTATCAATAGTCATTATATTCTATCTCATTCTCACTACTTTTTGATCCCTCCTCGTATAGTGAAAAAAGTTTCTCTCAGGTAGAAACTGTGAGGACTCTATGGCTATTTAGAGTCGAACTCCTTGCTATAAGACTGGCAACAGATAACTACTTAGTTTTGGAAGGTAATTGAAATACCAACACATATAAAACAAGTGAAAAGTTTTCGTTAAGTTTTGATTGTCAATTCTATAGAAGCGGCCTGAAAGCGCCTGCAGCGTTGTTGCTAAAATATATCATACATAAGTAATTTCTGAGTATTTTAATAGGTCTTTGAGCTACGGCCCTCAATGTAGATACTGTTCCTACAGGTAATTTAAATTAACACACACACACCACACAAACCGCATACTTACAAATTACCTTTTAAAACAACTCCAAAAGTCTGCGGAACTCGAACTTCCACATCAAACTTGATATGTTCTCTGGTAATTCCATAACGAGTTCCATTAATGCGGTAATGGATTACTTGAGTCGAGCACAAAGGATTGAAAGTGACGCCATGTTCGATCGAGATGTTAATTTCCGTAACTTTTGTTGCTTGAGGGTCAGGTCACACCGAGAATAGAAGCGATGCGACGTACACTTTTTACCCGACTGCTGAAGGAGGGTAATGTGTTTATCAGTCTATGTATGTATGTATGTAAGTATGTTTGTTGCTATGTGGCGTTCCAGAGACCAAACGCGTTGCCCGATTTTGATGATTCTTACGTCAATCGATTCGCCTTAACCTTGCGAGTGTCACTGGCTACATTAAAATTTTAAAACAGAAAAGTGGCGGATTTTGGGCGATATATTGTGGGGGCCCATAAAACCCGACCGCTTAAAAAGCGAACTATAAAGACGTAAACAAGAAGAAAATCATGCTGTGCAGTCGGAGGATACATATTTGCGAGTTGGCTGACCAAAACCAGATGATTTTTAAGATACGATATATGATTTTAAGAAAGTTCTGGAGTGGCGACCGCGTACCGGAAGACGCAGCGTTGGAAGGCCACCCACTAGGGGAACCAGGTGAAGGCTGCGAGAGTCTACTGGATGTGATACCAGTCCTGTGTGACGCTTTCGGGAGGCCTATGACTTGCATTGGACATCTTTCGGCTAGAGCCATGATGATACTCATTTTAATCAGAGAATTTGAATTATAAATTACAAAAGTTTTATTCGAATTCTCTTTACAATTTTGTGTAGTAAATAAAGTTCTATATTATACTTATAGCTATCTTAAAAAAGTGCGTGCTGTATCGCGTCGCTTAGCTTCTCGGTGTAAGCTGAGTCTAAACGTGTATCCTTTGTTTTCAATATCCGTCCCTGTCTTTAACGAATAACTATGCAAATATGCTCGGTTTTCTTTTAAGTTTATTTCGTGACACGCTCCGAGATAATGAACTTATTTTAGCGCTCAATTTCTTGAGAAACCGCACGATATACGGCCTTGATGGCGCAGCTTGTTCAATACTTGTCTATGTTCTATTGTGGAAGTTTGTTGGCAGATATAATGGCTGAGACAGTATCTATTTACTTACGCTGATGGCAAAAGACTCGCTACCCTCTTACGAGGGTTTTGCCGAAAGATGGGTGTCAGTACTGTAGCTGTGCCTCCTCCTAACCCATCAAGAAATACTCGTGTGATGTTATGTTGTAACTACCACACCACCCACCCACTACTACTATTTATTCATTACGGTTCTGCCAGCGGCTTCGCCCGCGTGAATTTCGAAAACTATCCCACGGGAACATATTCCGGGTTAAAAAGTATTCTATGTGCTATTCCAGGCTACAATCTATATCAGTACCACATTTCATCTAGATCCGTCCAGCCGTTTTAGCGTGAAGAAGTAACAAACATACAAACACACACGAACTTCCGCCTTTACAATATTAGTGTGATATACTTTTTTGTACACCACATAAAAAGCCGTTTTTTTGCGATAATGTTACGGAACCCTTCGTGCGCGAGTCCGACTCGGACGTTGCCAGTTTATTACATGTAATTTTTATTTTTAGATAAAATAATAAAGTTGAGCAAATTTTGGGGTCTACACAAACAAAGACGCGGGCGAAAATCTAAGTTTGAATAATAATTTACTACCTATATCCCGCCAGAACAGGAAAAACGAAACAGCAAAAATCGTGTACTCCACACAGACGAAGCCGCGACCTGAAAGCTAGTAATTAATAAATTATAATATAGTCTTGAGTCTTTTAGCAAAGACTGGTGACAAAAAACGTTAGGCAGAGAGAAATGGAACGAGTGTTGAGGCCTTTTTCCTCTGGACCACATAAGCTTATAATATTATAGATACGTGCTAATGTTTTGTTTTCATTCTTAAATAGAGCAGCTAGGTATGTAGATCTTAATATTATTAAGTCTGTCTTAAACACAGACATAAATCTCTCTAGATTACGCAAGTCCCTCCATCTGTATGAAAACCAAGCGTGCCACTTTTTCACACACAATTTCAAAACAAATTTACTTACCAAGGAAAGAAAACATTTCCAATGCCACGGCCAACTTTTCCAATACAGTTTTTACAGCTCAATATGGCATAATTTGGCATTTTTCGAGATTTTGGTGGATTTCCGGTGCCGATAATGCTAAATGAAAAGCTCAAAGTACGATCATTGATCGAAATTTTACCCCGTTTTTTGACACGAAAAGTACATACAATCGCGTCATCTTAGATTTATATCGGTGGTCTTAAGGCCGTACCCTGACCAAAAAATCAGCATGATATATGAGCATTCCTATTGGCCTAGCGGCACTGGCGGCGCATGAATTACGGTAGTGAATACGCCCAGATTTTAGAAAAAAATCTTTATAAAATCGAATATTGGCCTTTTGAAAAAAATAAAACTCACAAAATGTTCGTTATCAAATTGTCTATCCATTAGTGTTAGTATAAAAAATAATTAATGAACACTTTACGAGGAGATGCATGCTGTCAATAATTATTTCATGGTTTTGTTGGAAGGAGATTACTGACATATACCTCTTTAAAAAAAAAAGTGTACTACCATTTTAGAATAAACATTATGTAGAAATTTAATGTATTTATATTAATTGATATTTCTTTTTAAATAAAGAGTAGATAGCTCTTAAAAACTGCACAAAATTCGACTAGCGCGGCGTTTTGCTCGGGGAGGCGCCTTAAAGTATTCTTTTCAGACTACGCACATACGTCCAGAAAATGCTATAAACACAAGCGTTTTTAAAACCTCATCATTTAAACAAATGAAATTACAAAGGTAAGATCAACACCTTTATTTGAAAACCACGTCACATACAACCGCTTATTTTTGTTAGCCGATTAACTTATCAGGGGTTTTGTACAAAAGAATCGCCCTTCCCTTACCTTCAGGGTGAGAAATCGCCCTTCGCCTTTTTTTGCTTTCATTTCGGTCTTAAGGCCGTGACAAGGCGTAAAGTGCTGTAATTGGCGGACATCATAGAAACAGAGATAAATAAATAGTGATGCACAAAGACACGACAAGCTTGCAATTTATTGCAATTTATTTTTTAATACTTTACGTTCATAAAAGTACAAAGACGGATTTAATGCCTTGGGGATTTTCTATCAGTGAAAGTCAAAAATATGCGACTAATAAAAGAAAAGAAGCATTTTATCGATTTACTCATAAAGTAGTTGCGTTATTAAGAGGAAATGCGGTCGCAGACATCCGACTGAATATCCTAATTAAAAGGCATAATTCGAGGTTTGGCTTTTGCCTATTTTTCTCCTCCAGTATTGGACCAATTTAAAAGATATTTCATATATTGAATAAAAAAACTTGAGAGGTGTCAAGGGACACCCGGATGGAACGAAGTTCCTTTAGTATATATATGTATATATTAAAGTTATATGTATGTATACATATGTATGTATATATATGCATATATATGTGTATATATACTCTCTCGACTTCGTAAACACAACAGCGTATAGGTTAGAACACGCACGAAACACGCGCACGCCGCACGGCTTACAACTATAGCAAAAAGTGTCGTTACAACTTTTCGTTTAAATTTTTCCGTCTAGCCCCCTTTCGCAACGCGCGATAAGGAACTTCGTTCCAATATATAGTTATGTTGTGCTTCTATGTTTTCATTTATAGTTGTCAAATTTGTACACTAAAAACTAGGCCTCTGTTTACAGCGCAATTTTGAGCATTTTTTGAGCGTTCTAGTGCTGTGAAAAACATATATCTATATTTTTCAGTTTATGGAATATCTTTTAAATCGGTGCCGTTTTGTAGGAGGAAATAGGCGAGAGCCAAACCTCGAATTATGACTTTTTACTTAGGATATTCAGTGGCATGTCTGCGATCACATTTCCTCTTAAAACTGAAAAACTACCAAGTTCTGTATTCAGATATAATTATGATTCGTTATTTTCATTAATTATATCGACTTACGTTAGCAAGTTAAAGAAGTAAGAGGTAGGTTTGCCGATCATTTGTATCGAGTATATTTTCTAGTATTAGTTTATTTATAATCAAGATTTTCGAGGCCGCGAGGAAAAACGGAATGTAGAAAAAAAAATACAAAACCTCAAAAATAACTTTTGACATCGCCTTAAGCGAGTCGAGTTTAATTACATTTGTAAATTAAGCAATGGGGCGGGGCGAACGTGCGCTGATTCCAGATAGGGTTTAATGCAAGAAATAGAATCTTTTGTTCTTATAGCGGTTGGATAATTTGGTGTGAGACTGGCGTGATTGTGGTGGAAATCATTAAAGATTTGAGGCGAGACTCAAATGAAATAGGTATTTTGTGGGCGTTTTACAGATAGCTATTGTTTTAGCGATGACTTCAATTTTAAAGCCAAAGGTTCGAGTTTTATTCTGCTTTCGTAATGACACAAATCTTATCTTACTGTAACTAATATAAAAATGTGAAAGTTTGGATGGTTGGATGTTTGTAACTCAATGACGCCAGAACGACTGAACGGATCTGGATGAAATTTGGCACAGAGATAGATTATAGTTTGGAATAGTACATAGGAAATTATATATATATATATATATTCCCTTGGGCTAGTAAAACACTTTTCAAGCTAGCGAGGAAGCTAGAAGCTAGTAAGGAATATAAGAATGGCTTAAGCTCTGGTATTTTTTTTGTGCATTTTTCCATAGTAATTTTATTCCAGCCATTGTTTGTGTACTGGACCAATGAACTTATAAACTACAAAATCACCAAGGTAACCAAAACGACGGCGACGATTTGCCTACGACGCGCGACGTTCACCCAGAACGTTCCCCAAAAATACTTTAATAATAATACCAGTCAATTATTTTCCCATTGCAGCATAAAGGCCTTTTTAGGGTTATGTAGTCAACAAGGAACACTTATGATTTCGTCTTTCCGCAGCTTAGCTCAGAGACTCTAGTAATAGAAAGCTTTAATTTGGCATGGATATACATATTATTAATCACGCCGACAAAGTGGTAAAATAAAAGGAAGATTTTTTTTTTATCGTACCACCTGTACACGTAAAGTGGGAATGTCTTTGTTTTTCTCGTCTGTTCCATGGTGTGGGGTATCGTTCGATAGGCCATTCAAAAATATTACGGGTGTGTGAAAACCATTTTATTTATTTATTTAAACTTCATGTACTATGGGCCAAAGCTATATCTGATCACCGTAAGGACTATTTCTGCTTGCAGGGCTCGCCCGCTAGAGTAACGCCGACTTATACTCATCAACCAATAGCATCGCAGCATTGGGTGACTGTTTCTGTAGTACCTGTCAGCCCCTTGTTTTTGTAACAAAAGAAGACGCCAAAAAAACAAACGAGTCATTTTAGCCCCTTGTTTTTGTAATTAAAAAAAGACAGCAATAAAACTATTGGTCGATGCAAAAAGGGCGGACGCAGATGTGGTCATCTTGTGCACGGGATTTTGTTTTCAAAGTGATCAGATATAGCTTTGGCCCATAGTACTTACAATGGTGATACATAGGCGGGGGGTTTTATCGAATCAGGGATCCGTTTGCGTAAAATTTAGTTGCAAATTTTTGTTAGAGTCAAGTGTTCTCTGAAATTATAAGGAAAACTATCACAGCTAAGTTAGTAAGGCTTTACAAGTTTAGGAGTAATAGTTGATCAACTTATAAAATGTACTTAGAAAGTAAAAAAAAAACCATTCATTAGAGCAATGTTCGATGCTTTCATTGTTTATGAACTTCAGTAGTTTTATTTAAATATGTTGGTGAATGTAGCTGTTTGTACGAAACCCTCGGTGCTCGAGTCCGACTCCACTTGGCCGATTTCTTTTTCCATTTTATAACGACCTGTGCAACAACGTCAATAAAAATATACAATTTATATTTTTTGGTTTAGTTCTTTAGTTCTTTGCACAGACCAACTTGTACATAGTTTTCGCCAAACTTCTTGTCCGCCCTGAAGTTGGTTTACCGGATGCGTGAGGCACGAAACGGTGCTGTTTTTGTATGAGATTTTCTACTGCGCAGCCATTGTAGCTAAAATCAGGGCGCCAAGAAGTTTGGCGAGAACTGTACAAGTTTAGAGACACCCAATTCATAAAATCACGACTGTTTTCCGCGAAACGGCAACACAGTTTAACTAGTTTACATAATTTTAACAAAGCAAGTATTACATCACCCAATCTTCGCACGGTTTACCTAAACCAAGGAGTTGCTGAAACCATTATCAAAGTACTTCCAAGCCAAGTTATAAAATTCCATAATACCATTCTGAAACGGGAAGCCATCGCTTAGTTCCCTAAGGTGTCGTTCTGTTGACAAATTCGTCGAAAGCTGCGAATTATTTTTGGGGTTCGATCGATCAATCAGAAGAATTCTGCATGTACCTACACTGCCTACCTATGTAGTTTGTTGGAAGTTTCTGATATATATCGTGAGAGTATTCCCTTGAGCAGTAAGTAGATGTACCTATCTATAGCAAATATATTTATTTTTATTTAATAGCTAGCTCTGCCCGCGGCTTCGCTCCCGTCAACTATCTACCATACACTACTTACCTTCCCACCTACCTACCCTACTTACCTTCCTTGCTACCTACAATTTTTTTAGGGTCATTCTTTCGCGGAGAATCTTAACACCGCCACTCAGAAAATGACTTCAAATGCACAACGCCTTCTATCGAATATGGAGTTCAACTGTTCGAGTATCTAAATTGCGTGTGTTGTGATAGTGTGAACCGATTGCGATGAAACAAAAACTAAGTAATACTTCAAGTTACACACAATTTTGCTGTATAAAAGTACTCTACATTGGTTTCGTACATTTTATGTGATGCGTGCACAAATAAACAGACACACAGACAAAAATTCCAAACATGCTGCAAATGGGTTCTGTTTGTTATCCTATAACAACACCCTATTTTGTTGGAAATATTTTCGATGAACAAAAACGACTTTTCTACAGATTTATTATATGTATTGATGATAATGATTCCCCTAATCTAGATTCCTTTTCATACGCACACATTTCGACGGCCCATCACATTATGCCCAACTCCTGAAAGCCAGAATCAAAAACCCACGGCAATGACGCTCGAAGAGTTTCGGAAAAACGATTTTAGTAGTGTTAGCGAGATAAAATCGAGTCTACACAGCACTACTCAATCGAAGACGCGTGTCCGTCACTATGACCTGTCACTAGACACTTGATGTACTTTTTCGCGCGGTTATCGATGCCAAAATATTGTTTTGCTCAATTGTGATTAAATAAATGTGTTTTTTTTTTTATTACTAGACAGCATTGAACTAGGCCAAAACGCACGAAGGAATGTTTACAATGTATATAATAGAAATAGAGAATGATGGAGAAATCTCGCAAAAGCTGCAACCGACCTATCAGACGACATTATGACCATGACCGATATGACGAAGAAGAGGAAGATCTTTAAATTCTAAATATTAGCAAACAAAGATTCTGTCTGCCTCTGTCTTTTTCTAACGCCTTTGATACAGAATTCACTAATAAAAAAAACCGGCCAAGGGCGTGTCGGACTTTGCACATTTATGGTTCCGTGCCAAAGTTACCAAGTTGATTGTAATAGGAAAACCGGCCAAGTGGGAGTCGGATTCGCGCACGAAGGGTACTGTACCATTATTGTAAAAAACGGCAAAAAAATCACGGTTGTCGTATGGAAGCCCCACTTAGATATTTATTTGATTCTGTTTTTAGTATTTGTTGTTATAGCGGCAACAGAAATACATCATCTGTTGAAAATTTCAACTGTCTAGCTATCACGGTTCATGAGATACAGCCTGGTGAAAGAAAGACAGACAGACGGACCGCAGAGTCTTAGTAATAGGGTCCCGTTTTTACCCTTTGGGTAGGAACTCTAAAAATGAGGGCATTTCAAAGAAAAAACCTGATTTGTTAATATATTGGATACATTGGTCAATATATTTTGTTAGTAAAATATACGTAATAATAAACATTATCACGAAATTTGAAGTTCATACGTCAATGGGAAGTTAGAAAATTCATTGGCACAAAATTTTGTAAAAAAATTGACTTTGGTGGCTTCTCATTCCTTTGTTTTCTAATATTTTTGAAAACCTAAATACAGTATTTTTCTCAACGAGCTCTAAACAACGATACCCCACTCGATGGGATAGGTCAAATTATTTTTCACCTCCCCCTTTTTCTGTATGAGATGTTTTTTAGGGGGCTAAGAAACATTAAAAATATTATTTGACTATTTGTATGGCTTTGGGTCAACAAGATGCTTATACTGTGAAAATTTGAAGACTGTAGCTCCTACCATTTGGCTGTAAAACCTGTGTGACAGACGACGGAAAGACAGACAGACACGTGAGTGACAGCAATAGCTCCGTTGTGACCCTTCGGGTACGGAACCCTGAAAAACGTAAAACAAGGAAGGTTTGTACACACAAATAAATGTTTCTCGTGCGAAGCCGAAGCGGATCGTTAGTTCACAAATAAATCAATCATCAAGACAGCCGTTCAAATTGACTTTATTTTAGTCAATATCTTCTAACACACTTATATCTTCAATTTCATTTGGTACCAGACAAGACAACACAAACCATTGACAAGACTCGCACAAAATAAAAACAATAATATCCACAAACGTTTGGCTGGAGTATTTTATTTTATTGGAAGTAATGCGAAGACGGATCACTGTCGATACGGATCGTGTCACTTTCATAAAAGATCTTGTTCTCTGTTTATATTCGTGTTGTCTCGTGACGAATCGGCTCGAAGTTAGTAAGGGCGTAGGTTACTTATGTGATATTTTGTCAGTCTATAAGCCTAATTTGGAAAGATGATTATGGCTTGATATATTTATAGTAACTACATCATCGGTTTGGTTTATTATTGGTTCTTTATTTATATTTTTTCAACAGCCACTTCGGCTAACGGGTTGCTTGCTAAAAAATACCAATGGCCATTTAACCACAACTCCAACAAGCAATTTTTCTGTTTTCGTGTTCGTGTTTTTCCGTGATGAATCGGCTCAAAGTTAGTAAAGGCTGACAACCTACTTATGTGATGTTTTTGTCAGTCTTTAAGCCATCTTTGGGAAGATGATTTGAGATTATTAAGCCAGACATTTGTAGCTGCTACATTATTTATCGGTGTGTTTATTGATGGTTCTTCCTATTCACTTTATGAATTAAAAAAAAAGTTTTTTCACAAAAAAATACTACCGACTTCCAAATAAGAAAACTGTAGTATTTTTTTGTAAAAAAGTTTTTGTTATTTTCACTTTTTAGTTGTACCTAACCAATAAGCCAGACAGAGTGGCTTGGAAGCAGCTCGTCAACGACTCCGTGAAAGCTTTCCAAGACGGGCACGACCTTCAGTAATGAAGTCAACGAATAAGAACAGAGAACCAATAAGCAAGTAGTTAAGTAAGGTACCTATAATGCCAGAATAGATTACCCGAATATCATGAAACTCAACATAACCGGTGAAATGAGAGTGTACCAAGGTGAACTGTACACATCTGCGTACCCCTTTAGAGCGTACTGGCGTGATGTTATGTTATGTAATGGTATAAACAAACATGCGATTGCAGCAATCCCGAGAGATTAGCCGTTATTTGTTGAAGCGTTCCGTTGTATATCACCGAATTTCTTGATCAGATCTTCTCCAAATTAAATTGGGACCAATTTTGGAACATACTCTTTAATACAAAAAAAAATTCAAAGTCGGTCCACAATTGACGGAGATATCGGTGAACAAACACAAAAAAAAAACAAGCAAAGTCGAACATAGAACCTCCTCCTTTTTGGTAAGTCGGTTAAAAATGGATGGTCACCAAGAGAAAGGGTAGCAAGACGTAGAAGCAAGATTCCCTAAGATTCTCGAAAATCTCATAGAGAAAATAAAAGTACTCAGAATCAAGCAAAATAGTAATATTTTTGTCGTTTTGGCATATCGATTTCTATGGCATTAAATGTTTTTTCTTTTTTCTATCTACATGCCTACTTTCTAACGGATACTCAATGAAAGGCGTGACAACCCACCGGCTGCGCGGAGGCACCTCAGGGACCGCCTCAGTACGCCTGTAGTCTTACAGTTCATATCTGATAGAAGTTTCAGCTAGTCCTACCATCAATCAACTACAAGTGCCGATGACATTGAAGTTATCTCTTATCTTTACTCTAGACAGCTTGTTTCCTTGATATAACAATAAGAGCACTTATTGAAGACACGGTCAGTGTTGTGTGTAGAAATGTGAAGGTAGAGGCAGAATTTTCTGCTCCAACGGAGTCAGGACACCGAGACACCAGTCTACCCGGGACCACGGTCGTTGCAACACGGCCGAAACGTCGGGTTAAATAGGTAAATAAATAATCGAAATCATCGCGTTAAATGCCCGTGATATATTGTTTTTCACTTATTGAAGAGAGCTCAATTAATAGCTCTCCACTACATAGGACTTAAATATAAAAGGCGAGATATGTATTTAGTAAATCATGCCTTACCCTCTTGGGAACAGGCGTGATGTAATGTATGTAGTTCCTATCATATCATCAACTGCAACAGTTCAGATGCCCATGAAGTTCCTGCAAGTTCCAATGAAGAAGACTCACTCACTCACTTAATGAAGGGCTGTCAATTTAGACCAGGGTCGATAATTTTTTAAACCAATAAAAATAATCGTAGTATCAAACCCATTGGAAAAGGAAGAGAATATAACAAAAATGAACCGAAAAATAATTTAAGGGTGATCTGAGGTCGGAAAGTGGAAGGGGGTGAGTTTTTAAGGGTAAAAACGGTTTATCTCGATTGTCAGCTAAACTACAAGTACTATGGAAAACAGTTAAATCGCAAAGTTGTAGGTAATACAAAGATCTACAACTTTTGTATTTACACTTTTTTCACATAACCTCAAAATGTATGTGAAAAATTCAAATAACCAAGTTTCTGGATTTTTCATTTTTAACTTTAACAATGTTTTTTCACGATATTTTGTGAAAACTTACCTTTTTATGTCCCACACATACTGTATTTTTTTGATTTAAAATATTTATTTTTTACCTTATTTTGACTTAATATCGAAAAAAGCACTCTAATTTCAATCGAAAATTCTCACGTCAAAATATCAGCATTTATAAAAAAGTCTGTGGGCTTTTGGTTCGTTGAAATCTCTACTTACTGATGGTGTAAAAAAATATACATTACTATGGTAAATTTAATTTAATTTAAAAACGAAATAACAGGTAGTAAGGCCCAGACCCTCCTAGCCCCTTCCCCACTTCTGTATGAAATACCTTTTGATGGGCTAAAATTTTCCGTAGGTCATTTAGGTATATAAGTCATCTTAAAATAGCAATAAATAGGCATCTTCGCATAAAACTTAAAGAAGATTCTACATTAATTTTGTGAATTTTTTGCCACCACATACGAACTATAAAATTACATCTTCGTCACCATATCAGCCTTAATGATTAAATCCAAACTGTATTTGGTAGACTAGTAAAATTATTAGTTTGCTTGTAGGAAGTAATCTTTGGATGTACCAAAATCTAAATCAATTATTTTATTTTACATTGGCCTACATGGGCACTTATAAAACGTCGACAAAAGGTGCACGGTTTGGGTTAGTCGTTTCCTATGGAAAAGAACCGGCAAGAAACTCCATGGTTACTCTTTTAAAAATGGTTTAGTTTTACAATATTTCCATGTTACAGCATTAGTACTTGGATATGGGGAGACAACGTAGGCCCGACAATAAGTCGTAAGAAATTAATAAAACAAAAAAAAAAACGAAATCAAAAGTCATAGCCAAAACTGACATATTGTTTCATCCTAGAAACAACATATTTCCTGTGGGATGGCCATAGAAGCAAAACCGGGAGAAAAAGCTAGTAAATAACAATGCTAGGTGGCTAACAACTTTCTACTGATGCAATC
Organism: Orthosia incerta; assembly: GCA_948252205.1. Classification (NCBI taxonomy): domain Eukaryota; kingdom Metazoa; phylum Arthropoda; class Insecta; order Lepidoptera; family Noctuidae; genus Orthosia; species Orthosia incerta. The sequence continues at coordinate 27,982,630 of OX411746.1, forward strand.
AGCTTTGGCTCGAAATCTTTAAATTTGAAACCTTGACTTCTGATTTATTTTGGTTTTTTCTTAACAATCATCATATCACCATCATCATCATATCATCCGAAAGACGTCCACTGCTGGACATAGGCCTTCCCCAAGCGTCGCCACATTGATCACTCCCGTGCGACTCGCATCCAGCGGATCCCTGCAACCCTCACCAGTTCATCGGTTCACCTAGTGGAAGGCCTTCCCATGCGACGATTTCCGGTTCGCGGTCGCCACTCCAGAACCTTTCTGCCCCATCGGCCATCCGTTCTGCGAGCATTGTGCCACTTAAGTTTAGAAATTCTTCGGGCTATTTCGTAACCCTGGTTCTCTTGCGGATCTCTACATTTCTGATTCGATCACGCAAGGAAACTCTGAGCATAGCCCTCTCCATTGCCCTTTGGGTGACTGTAAGCTTTCTGATGAAGCCCTTTGTGAAAATAAATGATGTCACACACATCCTACAAAGTTCTCAGCATGATAACAGCCATCTGGAACTTGCCCACTAGACCGAAAACCCGTCTGGTTGGAGGATCCTCCCTTTTCATAAAAGGTTGCGGTACTTGCCAGCCTGTTCCACATACCAGTATAGTTCCTATCTGTCAGTACTGTGAGCTACTCCGATCACCCATCATAGCAGTTGACATAGCAGTTTAAACAAACTATGTTTTCTTTAATTATAACAATACAAGAACTTAATGAAGTGCTCTCAATTAGTGTCGATGGCGGCCGGCAAACATGTCCGACACCCTGTTCACTGTTCAATTCTTGTTAAGAGCGACCCGCGCGTTAACTCTTGTAACTGAGATCTTGTCATGTGGCCACAAAGTTAGCGTGGGATCAAGACTTCATTGATATAATGTGAGAGGACTAGAATACCCACTGATGAACTACAGCTCTCAACTCAATAACACTCTATGGCGACCAGTGGAGATGTACCAAGTCACACGAGACTGTTTTTCTCTCTAAACATACACTAGCTATTGAGGCATTGGTTTGAACCTGGCTTTAAAACACGTAAAAAGTCATAGTACAGGTTCCATTATGATGAAGAAAAAATACATATACATATCTAATTCGCCCTTGATCCAGCTACCAACAGAAGATTCAGTAATGATAATCGTTTTTAATTTTTTTCTCATTCCGTATGTAGGCCAATTTTGGCGAAATTGAACGGCTGAACAAATTTAGATGAAATTTGGCACAGTGATAAGCCTCATTAGTGCGTTGCGTTTGTCTTTGACATTGACGCGGCCGAAGTCGCTTCAATGTCAAAGTAAAATAAATAATATATTAGTACTTATACATATTTTATTTCAGAGTCTGTATTTTATTTCTTGAAGCTTACCTTGCAACTGTTCGCCCGCTCTCGCTATACCAATTAACATCAATCCTCCAACATTACCCCGCCGTTCTCCTGCCCCCACCCGGCAAGGGTTCAAGTCATCTGAACAGAGATAATGTGTCGGATCACAGCTTGATTAATTTCGTCCCAACCTCCAAGCAGACACCCGACGTGCTATGTAAACCTTGTGACACACTAATTAATCTGCCCCCTGTTTTATATACAGTAGCTATGGCAGGAATTTTTGGAATGATGGGTGGCAAGTGGCAACGGCAAATGTTTGTGTTCATGGCAGAATGCGGTATTAAGGAGGCCCTAGACAAGTGACATTGTATCATCAAAACGTCAAACTATATCCCAAGAGCCTGCGACGATCTGACTGTAGTGCCCGGTTCATTTGTGGGGCAGTCCACAGGCTCGTACACCAAACTAAATAACCACATTTCAAAACGTCTACACTCGCCAACGGCTCTCGTAATAATGATGCGGTGACTGCGCACGAGACTTTGTGTGTCTGTGAGGGGGAAAGTGGGGATGACTAAGCGAACGTGCGAGTGAGATAGATGCTACACTGACCTTCGTCATTTTATAAAAGCTGAAAGTTTATCTGTGTATGTTCCCAATACAGGTAAGAATGATCCCGGAATATGAAGTTTGGATCAGGGTGGCTTTGGGAGATATGAGGTACTAAAAGTGTATAAAATTGCACCTTACTGTCGTTAAAGTTCGAGATAGAGGTCGGTAGGTTCGAGTTCGGTTTCGAGATAGTGGTCAAGTGCAATCATACCTAAAAAAAAAAAACGAATGCTCAGTTTTTACATTATTTTTTGAATAACATTAGAAATCACGTCGTCCATAGTTAGACACTTAGTACGGTGGCAACACCCTTTGAGGCACCCTCAAAGTATGTTAAATTGTGATGAAACTTTCGTCATAGTATAAAAGCTGAATTTTACAGAATGTTACTTGGGGAACTATCAAAAGTTGTTTCCTCAGAAGTCAGACAGTTTCGATGATTCTTACGTCTTGTCAGACATTGAAAGTCTGCCATAGTAGCACAAAAATTAAGACATTTGCTGTGTAAAACATCATAATTAAGTACTTTCACCGGAATTTTGTTCATTATGGTGGTAGTAATATTGTCTGAAAAGTTCGTAAAAAACCCATCACAGCAAAAAAATGGGTTGTCAAAGATCTCAAAAAACAGTTTTTAGCTCTTAATTCTCGTAAAGTTTTGAGTTGACTGCAATTTGTTTTTTTTTGGTTTCATGTTTCCAAAGCCACCGTGATCCAAACTTCATATACGGGGATCGTTCTTCCATACAAAGATATACTTTTAGCTTTTATAAATTACGAAGGTCAGATCGTCGCAGGCTCTTATTCTACTATCAAAATTTCACGTGATCAATCCCTTAAATTTTGGCATTTTGACCATCACCATCTCCGACGTCGAATGACACTTGTCTAAAGCCTAAGAATTGATGTTGTTTTGAAGACTTGGTACGAATGGAATGTTGATAAATAACGATGGGACACCAGTATTCAAATCTATCACTTCGTTAAGCGCAAGTAGATATAATAGAAAGTAGAACTACTCGTATATCTGTAAATAATTCATGTCATTTACTTCGTAACAAAATACATTGTGTCGAAATTTTTGGTAAGTAAAAACACCACTAAAACATTACAATAGATAAAAATAAGATTAAAAAAAATAAAACTTTAAATAACTATAACTTAAAATAATAATAATAATTCATATAATTTATGAATAATTTCATAGAATGTCAAAGATACAAATTCAATAATAATTATAAATAGACCACTAATATGTCACACAAACAAAATTATATAAAATTAAATACAGTCAATTCAAAATAAAATAAAATGTCGGAGAAAAAAAATGATAATTATAAAAGATCAATAAATACGTTACATACACAAAAACAAATTAAAATGAATATTTCTTAAAATTACGTTTACAATTCAGTCAACGAAAAAAAAATTCATGTCAGGGATAAAAAAAGAAAACTCTAAGAGTAATAAAATCAATCATCATCTGCCTAGCCTTTTCCCAACTATATTGGGGTTGAAAAGAGTATGTTAAGATGGTTTGGCCATGTTGAGAGGATGAATGATAGGCGACTAACGAAAGGTATTTACAAGGCAGACGTGAATGGAAACGCCGGGAGGGGACGCCCTAGGAAGACATACATAGACCTTATAGGTGATGTTCTTCAGAAAGGCAAGGTGCGCAGTACTCATAACCGGCGTGTGTGTATGACAAGATGTATGAATGTGAGTGAAGCAAAAGAAGTATGTAAGGATCGTAGCAGGTGGCGTTCTGTAGTTTCTGCCTACCCTACATATTAAATCAATTCTCTTCTTAATTCTTTATTGTACACCAAAAGAAACAAATTATTAAAGAATTAAAAATACAATGTCTAAGGAAAAATGACACACAATAACAAATTTAAATTCAATTAAAACAATAATAGTAATATCCATATTCAATTTGAATTAATTATGATTGTCAATATACTCGTAGTTGTCATTTGTCATCCAGGACTGCACTAAGGGCTGCACTAAAAGTATCGGGAATGGAATATTTCCACTGTATCTATCATATTAAAATCTTTTTAATTGAAAACTCCTTGGTTTTAAAAATCGAATACCATTTATTTATTTAAAAAAAGATTCTCGGTCTTGTCACAAGGTTTTGTCAAACTTGTTTAGTCGTTGAGAAAATGGAATTGACTCGAGAAAATTCAAGAGCGATGATTTATTATGACTTTCGAAGTGGTTTAACACAAAAACAGTGTGTTGACCGGATGATTTCTGCATTTGGTGATGAAGCCCCATCCAAAACCACAATTTATCGCTGGTTTGCTGAATTTCAACGTGGACGTGTCAAGCTCAGTGATGATCCCCGTCAAGGTCGTCCAAAAACTGCAGTCACCCAAGAAAACGTTGATGCTGTGCGTAAGCTGATTGAGGAAGATCGACATGTGACATACCGCGAAATTCAGGCAACTTTAGACATTGGCATGAGTCAAATACAAATAATCTTGCATGAACAGTTAGGTGTAAAAAAGTTGTTTTCCCGATGGATACCGCATTCGCTCTGTGAAGAGCAAAAAGCGGCTCGCGTTACTTGGTGCGTCAGAACTCTCGAAAGATTCCACGCAGGATCCTCAAATGCTGTATACAACATCGTATCAGGTGACGAATCCTGGATAGCGTATATGTTCGTGTACGAACCCAAAACAAAAAACCAGTCACGAGTTTGGGTGTTCGAAAATGAGTTAAAGCCAACAAAAATTGTTCGTTCACGGAGTGTTGCAAAAAAAATGGTGGCCACGTTTGTCTCCAAAACCGGCCATGTTGCGACTATTTCTCTTGAGGGACAAAGAACGGTTAATGCAGAATGGTATGCTAGCATTTGTTTGCCACAAGTCGTTTCTGAACTCCGTAAAGAGAACTGCAACCGCCGCATCATCCTCCATCACGACAATGCGAGTTCTCACATCGCGCACAGAACAAAAGAGTTTTTAGAGCAAGAAAACATAGAATTATTAGACCATCCGCCGTACAGCCCCGACCTAAGACCTATTGATTTCTATACTTTCCCTAAAATAAAGAATACATTGCGTGGTCAGAGATTTTAAGTAACTTATTATATAGGAAGACTGATTGATATCTGGGAGTGTGATGAACTACGTATAATTTCGGTTGAATCATGTTAGGTAACTCTTTCCATCGGTTGTTATCTCTATCTAATCTTTGCTCATTGGTTTCATCAATTTTATTAATTTCGTCCCAGCAGACACCCGAGGTGTTATGTAAACGTTGTGACACAATAATTAATCTGCCCCCTGTTTTATATGTACTTATGGCAGGCTTTTTTGGAATGATGAGTGGAAAATATTTGTGTTCGTGAGAGAATGAGGTACTAAGGATTGGTGATGTTTGGTATTGTCAGTCCCTACCAAGTCGGACTGACAATAATGCATATTATGTACTAGCTTTACATAGGTTTATGCAAAATGGGTGATCTGTAACACAGGGCCTTACCTATCTCAGACACCCTTCTCCATACAAGGTTACGTATTATGATAGTCACTGTATTTTGATGTCGAGATAAATAAAGAATTTTATTATTATTATATTATTATTATTATTATATATACTATATCCCACAGAATAACGAGCATTTTTCAAGATAAAATGGAGGTTATGGGACGCAGATACCTGTGACAGAGCAGCTATAATTCTAGCTTACCATCAGTAAAATAGTGTCGTGGTGGCCCAGCGGCTAAGACGCTCGTGAGTCGTGTCCCTTTGCTTGAGGTCGTGGGCTCAAAGCCGGGCAAGTACCAATGTGACTTTTTCAAATTCATTATGTACTTTCTAAGTTTATATTGGACATCACAGGCGACGGTTTAGGAAAACACCGAGAGGAAACCTGGATTTATATAGCTAAAAAAGAAAACGAAAAGAAGAAGATCAGTAAAATTATTTTTGTAATTAAATCAATGGTATATTCATTATTCAAATATATCCCTTCCTTACTTGTTAACAGACGGGGGACCTATCAATCTAGGGGGTTCCCTACTTGAAATCGAATGATGTTAAATGGAATAACACTTGCTCGAAAACATTTACTCGATAGTACTCGTACTTGAAATCGATAAATTATGAGCGCGACAGTTCACTACCTCGATGCATCAAAATCTCGAATAACTAGAAGCTCGAATCATCGGCAGCGCGAAGGCCCATTATCTAGCCAATGAACCGTGTGAGATTAGAGAAAAAAAAAACCGACAAAACTTTCATACATATTAAAATGTGGCTGCGGGTTACGTTTATTTTATTTTTACGGCAAGCACGTCAAAGTAATTACTGTCTTGTGAAGGTAGCCGCGCAAAGTACTGTCCTGGCTAACGCGAAGCTGGTGATGTCACGACAGCCGAGGAGTTGATCCCGAGGCTAGAAGGCCCGCAGGTTTGAGATGATAGGATGCGCTGGCAGGTTTAGTGAGGGCCGCTAGATGACGCGGCAGCCGTCCTCAATCGATCTAGAAGGATGAACTAAACGAGCCCAACACTTCACTCCAAAACTTGAACCTGTCGCGCTCATAATTTATCGATTTCAAGTACTATCGAGTAAACGTTTTCGAGCAAGTGTTATTCGATCTAACGTCCTTCGATTTCAAGTAGGGAACCGCAATCTAGGTATTTTGTATCCTGCTATGATTTTTAGCAGAACTTGTGAATAATTTGATTTTTTAGAAAGGAAATATGGTTTTGTGTTTAATATCCTTGATAGATAATACCGTTTAAATGTAAACATTCAAAACCAATTTCTGTCAGCAAAACGGCCTCCATACAGGGATAGATTAGTAGTTCAACAATGCAAATAATTTTATTTTGAACAGATAGATTTAGTCGTTTTTTCATGATATCTAGACTGCCAAAGGTCTGTTTATAAAATTTCGCGCGCTCGGTTTCGTCCTAAATCATTATCCATTTCGCTACAAATTTGCAAAAGTGTGTATTCGTACGCGAACTAGCTTCCTACTGCTCATCACAGCATCTACCTCTGCCGCACGTGTTGTTGGTTGATATAAAATGAATTTTAACCCCGCGCACAAAATAGTTCGTGCCGTCGACTAGTGTACCCTTAACAGCAAGGGTTAGAAAATTCGTATAAAAATATCCGAAACATTTGCCCATCGAAACTACTGCGATCGGTCTACTTTGCCCTGTGTCAATCAATCTTGACCTATTGCATTACAGTATGGGGAGGGACAGCTAAGACTACCATGCTAATTTTGGAGATAGCGCAACGCTTAGTTTTGAAAGTTATAAATTTTAGAACCACCGCCCACAACACACAATTGTCTAACAGTAAGCACTGGCTTACTGTTAGACAATTGTTTATTAAAAATCTAATTTTGCTGCAACATAAAAAACCACCCAACTTCATCCACAGGCGTAGAAAAGATTTAGTTTACTCAGTTCCGAAATGTAGAACATCGTTTCAACAAAAAGGAACATCTTGGTCAAAGGGAACATCTTGGTCCAACTCTGTACAATAATTTATCTCAATTATAACTTTACGTGATTTGACTATTCGTCTGTGTAAAACTGCAATTGATAAATACTTTATCACTCTGAATTACGAGAACACTGAGCGGCTGTTGGAGACCCTATCATAGAACCTAAACAAACATTTTTTTTAAACAAATTTTATGAACATTTAACAGTTACACTATCCAAATACACATTTATTTATATATGCGACCATTGTACCATTATTATCTTTTCTTTTAATTTTTCAATATTTTACCTAAAAAATTGTTGTCTGTTGAATTACAATTCTTACATATACTAAAAGATATTTTGACCTACCTGCATTACAATTAACATTAATAATTGAATCACATTGTAACTCGCAAATAAGGATGAATAATGTTATTTGTGAAGTAAGTGATTATTTATGTAACTAAGTGGAAATGTATTCAAGTGTTGTGATTGTGAGAGTGGAGGAAGACTGTCCTACCGTGAGACAGTTTAAACTAGTACGGAGGACAGTGCGAATCATACTCGGGCAACCAAACATACCCGCCTTTTGTAATGTGCACCAACAATGTAACTATGTAAGTTTGGTTGTATTATTGATATTTTAATGCATAAGCTATATTAATGTTAAGTTTCATCAAAATACGTTCGGGTTTTGCGTGAAAGAGTAACAAACGTCCATCCTTTTATATTTATCATATTAATAGAACTATTAGGATTAACACAATATTGTAACTATTCTGTGACAAAATCAAAATTCTGCATGATACTTTAATTAACCGCGATCGTTTGCTCAAATAACTATCAAAGAACTTTAAATGCAAAATAAACTACCAACAATATCTACAAAATCTTAACACCATCTTAGTTCCCACCAACATCAAACTTTATGAAGATTACCCAAGTACCCTCCCTCGCTGAAAAGCCTAGTTCTACAATCTCCATAAAACGGTTTCTGTGAGTAAACTGATCAATGCCGACCGCACTAAACAAAGCAGGTATCCTCCGGAGGGCACTATGTATGAGGGATAGCGCGCCAGGATTCTGTGTGCCAAGGTTTGATGGGGGCACAGAGTGCGAAGATTTGGAGAAGGTAAAATAGTAAGAAAGAGTATAAATGTAAGAGCGCGTCTCAATTTTTAATGCTTGTTGCTTGTTGTGTGTTCAGAACACCGTAAATTACGATAAATATAAATGATTTTATTTCTGTATATTGGTTTGTACAAACACTTTAAATGTCCATCATATTTTTTTTAAACTAGATGAGGTCGGCGTTTCCTATCTGACTACTCTGAGAAGAAAGAAAACAAATTCACAGAGGTCACAGTCTCTTTTAAAGTCTAGACAAAATCTTGGTTGGATCATGTGGAGACCATGTAGATTGATGTCTGAAATGGTCTTTTGAGGAAAGAACCAGCCAGATTGAGTGGACCTGTCCAGTCAGTGCACACATTTGTCAATAACCGTGCAGCTCAACTCAGAATTTAAGGAGGTCAGCGTGTTATAAGTGTTTTACTTGCATTGCAAATGTTTATACTAGGTCCAATTAAATTACCTTTTTAATTCCAACTAACAACAGCTAATTATGGGGTCAGCCATTGCTGTTAGTGTAGTTACTCATAGTTATTTGTTTATTTTTATCGCTATTTGATATACATATATAAATTCACGTCTTTTTCCCATGGGCTACCCCCCATTAATTACAGAACGCCACCTGCTACTATCCTTACTTCTTTTGCTTCACTCACGTTCATACATCAAGTCATACACACACGCTGGTTATGAGTACTGCGCACCTGGCCTTTATTAAGAACTACACCTATAAAGTCTATGTAGGTCTTTCTAGGGCGTCCCTTGCCGGCGTTTCCATTCACGTCTGCCTTGTAAATTTGTATAAACCTTTTGTTAGTCGCCTTTCAAATCAAATCATATTTATTCGTAAATGTAGGTTTCCATACAATTTCTTCTTCTTTAATTCATCCTCTCAACATGACCAACACACTACGCGGATCTTAACAGAGTGCAACGAAAAAGAAAAGACATGCAAACACTACGATGTTACGCAACAGAGACTTGCTACGCTGTCGTTGCACATTGACTGCGCTTGTTCGCAAACTTTATGATTTCTTTGTGATGAGAGGTAATATTGGCTCTTAAGTACTTACTAAAAATTATAACGATTTTCTTTTTATTTAATCTGATCAGTGCCGACCTTACTAAACAAAGCAGGTATCCTCGGGCACTATGTATGAGGGATAGCGCGCCAGGATTCAGTGTGCCTTCGAGCGTGTGCCAATTTTCATACAATTTAATCAGCATTTCGTACGTATTCTAAAGAACACATCTGAACATATAGCTCGGTCAAGATAACTGAGCACCCGAAATATCAATGTCACTCTGACGTTAGACTCTCGCTATTGGCTCCCGAAGCTCGGGCGGGGCGCCGCGCGGGTACCAGGGAGTGGAGGCGTTTGACATTTCGGGTGCTCAGTTTGTAACAATTATAAATGGCATACTTATGTTAGCGACATCTGGTGTCCTTGAGACAAACCCAATATTGATCATATATATCCCTGGTTGATTGTTTGTTCACTTAGGTGCTAGATGGTGCTGACATTTGTATGGCATTGATAAACGTGTCAATAAAATATATCCTATTTGTGTGAAATAATTTAATTCAATAAACACACAAATTCAACATACAAAATAATAAATTATTAAATTCTTTTCAAATAAGTTACATAAAGGATACTTTAGAAAAGTTTAAAATAAAACGTTCAAGGTCTATGGTTGAAATGACTGTCAATTCTTTTTGTTTTACAAGAGTACACTTAAGGTGACTGGCACCTGTGAACTCTATAACCTAAGAAACCGACAAATAAATATCCTTGATGATGGGAAGGACAAGGCTGGCTAGCGTCAAAATGAAAGGACAAATTGTTCAGTAGGCGCTGGCTCCAAATGTCTCCTTAGGAGTATTTTATAAATAAGTTATTATACCTTAGAATAAATAATGGTCAACTAGCACAAATAGCTACAGCATGGTTTCTAACACTCCTGATGATGTAATTCACAAAAGTTTGAAGACAGCTACACAGGATAACGGTATTGTTTGAGAAATCATATCTCCAGTATTGGGAATTGATGGTAAAATGTATTCCTTCTGAAATTGAGTTGTTTATACCTATATTTAGAACATCAAGTGAATATGATAACGGACTGTATGCTCGAAGAATTAAATTAGTTGACCAAACTGTGTGACTTTTACTTCAATCAACTTCACGTGAAATCATCCCTGTTATAGTCTCATGCAGAATACCTACCCCTGAGCACGCTGGTGAGTACGGGTGAAAATTCTACCTTACAAGTTTACCAGGGAACGGGGGCGTTTAACATTTTGGGTGCTCAGTTTACCAGGGAGTGGGAGCGTTTGACATTTCGGGTGCTCAGTTATCTTGACGGAGCTATATATTAGATATATTTTATTTGTTGGAGTCAATTTCTGAAAGTAAATTGTATATCCATAGGATAAAGCTAGTCGCTTCATAATACTCAGATATTGTAATAATCTATGCCAGCATAACTATTAAAGAACTTTTAATACAAAATAAACTACCACCAATATCCACAAAATCTTAACACCATCTTAGTTCCCACCAACATCAAACTTTATGAAGATTACCCAAGTACCCTCCCTCGCTGAAAAACCTAGTTCTACAATCACGTAAACATTTTGATGTGCTAGTGCTACGCAAAAGGGAACGCAGAATGACTAAGCGGCTACGGCGTAGCAGGTACGGTGCTATGCAGTCGTAGCATTTGAAGTACGCTTGTTCATATCTTGTGATTTTGTAAACAGCACTTTTTTTTTAAAATACGGTAAATATTAAGTAAGATAAAATTCTCACTTATAACAAATTCATAAAGACTTATTCAACCTGTTTTCATCGTTATTTATTTATTTTATTATAAAAAAAATATTATTGTGATAATATATAAAGTTGGGTTCGGAACCCTAAAAATGGAAAAGACAATTTTCCCCCAATAAAACATTTCGCGGCCCAGGACTCGAATCTAGCACCTCATACTCAGCAGCGCTTGTGGCTACTTAACCAACGAGTACATCAGTAATGGCCATTAATTACAGCATTACGGAATGAATAAATTGCTTAGTAATAAATTGTAGTTTTAAAAACTAAAAAACACGCTTTAATGGTAAATTGAACTAAAAAGTGGGACAAACTATTTAAACGCGGACGGTCGAATCAACTTTTATTACATGTTAATTTTATTTTTTTATTTTTGTTTGACGTTCAAAAGTGCCGCTTATTGGCCCAGTTGAATAAATATATTTGACTTTGACTAAATTATTGCATTGTCATCGGCCCTTGATAAGTGTGCAAAGTTCAATCCCACGTTTTGAAAGGGGTGAAAATCACGTTCAAAGATTCCGTTACATTGATACATAGATACATACATACCAAGCTAATAAAAGCGTGTTAAAAAGACGTCTGTCCACTTTTTTCTCCCAGCATCTTTCTCCAAAAAATCTTCCTACCTCTTTGTAGGAAGGCTGTATATTTTTAGTTTGATCCATCGCATCTCCCGTAGGCTCAATCTGTTGAGCGGACGAGGGTCGGCAGCAAGCTTTAACATAACAAATTGGCGAACTGATCCGACGGCCATGTACCATCACACCCCTATGCTGATTTTTCAACACTCTGACTTTGTATTTATTTATTGGTTTTAATAAGATCGAGTAGATTTATATGTTGTTCTTTATTTTTATTGAATTGTTAACTAATTGTTGGGACGCTTCAGTAAATAGGTTTTTGTGATATGTTTATGTATTTTCGTAACATAACTTTACGCCTGTATCAAATAAGGATTAGACAGACATGGCATTATAGTATACCCACTTGTATTTATGTCGTGGCGGCCCAGAGGCTAAGACCTCGCCTCTCGAGTTTGACGTCGTGGTTTCAAATCCGGGCAAGTACTAATATGACTTTTTCAAATTCATATGTACTTTCTAAGTTTATCTTGGACATCACAGGCAACGGTGAAGGAAACATCGTGAGGAAACCTGGACTTATATAGCTAATGTAAGTCTGAAATAGCCAAGTCAGAGGTTTCTGGGGTTCCCAGAAGCGGCTTAATTAACTCTGAAACCAGAGATTCCACGAAAATAAAGCAAGAAAAAAAAAAAGGAAAGAAAAGACATTGAAGAAGAAGACTCTGATGATGAAGAAATTAAAAAAACCTGCCAAGTGCGAGTTGGACTCGCGCACGAAGGGTTCCGTACCATTATTGCAAAAAACGGCAAAAAAATCGTGTGTGTTGTATGGGAGACCCACTTAAATATTTATTTTATTCTATTTTTAGTTTTTGTTGTTAAAGTGGCAACATAAAAACATAATCTGTGAAAATGTCTACTGTCTAGCTATCACAGATCACGAGATACAGCCTGGTAACAGACGGACAGACAGACAGACGGACCGCGAAGTCTTAGTAATAGGGTCTCGGGTACGGAACCCTAAAAATGGAAAAGATACTTTTCTCCCGATAACACATTTCGCGGTCCAGAAGTCGAATCCAGCACCTCATACACAGCAGCGCTTGTGGCTACTTAACCAACGAGTACATCAGTAATGGCCATTAATTACAGCATTACGGAATGAATAATTTCACAGTGAAAGGCAATCAACAGTTTTCCATTCACCTGCTATAAAGCTTTATTCCTTTTACTTTTTGACACATTTTGTAAAGAAGCCTGTTTTGATCGCAACAGCGCTCGCTGCAACAGAGTACACGTTTTCACAAGCGATTCAGCACAGAAGTGGAAATAAATTGAAAAAATTAAAGCGCGCGCGGATTCACTAATGAAAGTTTTAAATGACCGACGAAAAACAAAAAGTGACCTCGTTATTACGATTACAATTTTTTGTTTGCAGTTGAAAAAGTATGTTGTGGAGCATTAAAGTTGGTAGAATTGTAAGGATAAAGCGCAGCGTTGAGTTTGTGGGCGAGCGTAGCGGACGGCGCTTGCAAGAACTTTTTTAAACTTTTTTTACAAATCCGGCCAAAACAATGGCCCGCGAATTTCATAAAAGGGTCCCGAAGCGTCAACACCGTGCCGCACAATGGGGAGCGATTTGAACAATTAATCTTCGGGACGAATCGAACTTTACCAAGTTGCTCGTAATTATTAAAATGCTGTGGTTCTTTTTACGAAAATGTTTTCGGGATTTTCTTTTTCAGCGCTGATAAGGATAGAATCAGAATTAAATAACATCTTCGTTGAGGAAGTGAAAGTTATGAATCGGCGTAGTTATGCATAAAGTTGAAGTTAATACATTGTTAATGAGAATGGGCTTGTAATGACGCAAGTAAGGTCCTTCCAACAAAACCATAAAAATGAGAAATAATTATTGATAGCGTGCATCTCCTCCTAAAGTGTTCATTAATTATTTTTTATACTAACACTAATGGATAGACGACGAACATTATGTAAGTTTTTTTTTTCAAAGGACCAATTTTCGATTTCATAAAGATTTTATTCACATTATTTTATCAACATTTTGTAACTACCGGGATTAAGTGTACCTACAAGGTCTTCGGTCTCGGTACTCACTATTATTTCTCAACAGATTTCAGGGAATCTTTCAGTCATTTAATTTTACATCAATATATTGGGTAATTGATGAAATGTGTACAGTGCATCGTAGAAAAATTGGCAAAGTAAAACCACAAAATAGAAAGTCGAGAGCAGTGGTGTCCCAGCGGTATCGGCCGCGACTTACAAGTTGTAGGTCGTGGGTTCGAGCCCAGGCAGGCGCTTTACTTTGTGTAAATTATTTCATCACCACTGCTCTCAAAACGGTGAAGGAAAACATCGTGAGGAAACCGGCATGTCCTAGAACCAAAAGTTCGAAGACATGTGACATCCACCAACCCGCACTGGACCCGTGAGATGGATTACGGCCCATTTCTTCTCTCACAGAGAACATTAAAAGACTGATGATGATAATGAGAAAGTATACAGAAGGACCACTCCTGCCGTCCTCGACAATTCTTACCTAAACTTGCCGGTTTCACTAGGGTTGCTACTATATTGATTCTAAATTTAATAAACACATTACCCTCCTTTGGCAGTCGGGTAAAAAAGGAGTAGGTAGTATAAGTTTACAAACATAAATATAAATACAACATTAATTTGTCTAAACATACATCATATCACGCTTACATGCCTTACATACAGGGTAGACAGAGCATTAAATGTAAATTAAAAATCACAACCCCACATACGACGAAGACTGGAGGGTACCAAGATGTAACAATGGTCTAATAGTGATCGAACCAAAAACATAAAAATGTGAAAAGGCACCAAGCTCGACAAAACAATAAATGTGAAAAAGGCGCCAAGTTCGACAAAGAGTTGAGATATTCTAGAAGGGTGACAAGTTTCATTATTATTTTTATTATTATTTTATACTTTATTGTCATCATCATCTGCCTAGCCTTTTTCCCAACTATATTGGGGTCGGCTTCCAGTCTTACCGGATTCAGCTAAGTACCAGTGTTTTACATGGAGCGACTGCCTATCTGACCACAACACAGTAACTGGGTAACACGGTACCCCTTGGCAAGACTGGTGTCAGATCTCAAGCTTCTGACTACCTGTAACGACTGTCAAAGATCTTCAAATGACAGCCGGGACCAACGGCTTAACGTGCTTTCCGAGGCACGGAGGAAACTCGGTATGTTGAAATGGTCACCCATCCACTGACCGACCTCGTCAAGCGTTGCTTAACCTTGATGATCGAACCGTGCGGCTGTTATTATTTAGCCACGACACGACACCACTTAAATAATTACAGGACAAAAAACATTTATAAAGATAAGTGTACAATGGGCGGTCTTATCGCACAGGGCAATCTCTTACAGACAACCTTTGAATGGACTGAACGAGAGGAGATAGACATAGGACTGTCAGTGTACAAAAAAACTAGCCATAGCCTTTACTTAAACAAAGCTACAATGTACAATTTCGTTTATGGTCTTAAAGTAATGTATTATTTTCTTAGTTAATTTTAACTTAATGTACATCGCTCACTGACGTCTGTCTAGAATAATCTACCTATTGCCGACAATACAACCAATAAGCCAAACGGAAAAAATAATAACCAGCCAAGTACGAGTACGACTCAAACCCGTGCTACGTGCCGAGTATTATGTAGGACCTTAAAATATAAAAGAATTAAAATAGTCGTTACTATTTTTAAAACAAGAAAGTTTATTTATCTTTTTTGGTAAAAAATGTACTTACCTCTTTTGTGTTTTTAAACAAAAAGAGTTGTAGATTAGAATATTATTATTAAAAAATATGGCACAGGTTTATACATATAATGAACTGAAAAATATTTTCGTCGATTGCGACTGAGCTCTTTCCAATTTTGCCCGAGAATCTCTGTAAAATCGTAATGTCAATGTGTGCGTGCAAAATGGCTCTTCGTTCGTAGTGGCCTCTGTGTCTGTGGCGCGCCGTCGCTTACAATCTTGTGTTAATTTTAAATTGTAAAGAAGGAGAACTTTCATAAGCAGACTTGCAACATGAATTGTAGGAGCATCTAATCACAACCGTCATTCTTCGTCAGTCATAATGAAATGGCTATAATACGGCGAACTGGGCTAACTGTGTCAATCTGAAAGACAATTCTCTTATTTTAAGGAATATTAGGATTCGCATCGGATTCGCAATTATGTCCAAAACATCTCTACTTTCACTATATTTTGACATTGATTGTCGCTGAGATATTATTGTGACTTGGAAACGTCCAAAAATTACAAGAATTGGCCTTCTGTTCAAAAATCAAGAGTCTAAATGTTAATGCCTAGGTACAACTACCTACTTACAAGGTCTGCAATGTCCGAGATGTCCCTAAAAAAACCACCAAAAAACTACAAAATCAACGCAATATAAAACAAAAAATCTTGTTCTAAAACAGATTAAACATTCCTGGACCCTTCTACGTCCAAGAGAACGGCCCATGTCCAGCAGTGCAATTACTTTTGCCCCACGAAACTAGGATTAGGACGGACCGTATACACAGAGAATGGACGGAGCTTTTCCTTAGACTGGTATGAGGTGAATATGGGCAGATAAGTGTGATAAAGTTGAAAAGATCGTGCGGCTAGTATTTATTCAAGAATTCTGTTGATATCCGCTGGAGAACCAAGGTTCCTACAGAACCCGAAGAATTGAATTGCCAAACTTAAGTGACAGTGAGCACATTACTCGCAGAACGTATGATCGATGGAGTCGAAAAGTTCTGGAGTGGCGACCGAGTACCAGACGACGCAGTGTTGGAAGGCTTCCACAAAGTGGACCAATGAACAGCAGCCTTATTGCGTAAGTGGATTCGGCAAGGCAAAGGATTTTGTTTCCATCAATCTACCGATTACATGCGAGATGAAAGACGCGATGTGGATTTCCGTCTATGTGATTGGTCGATTGATGGGGTCAAAACCTTTTGCCTTGCTGAACTCACTTATGCAATTAGGCTGTAAGTGATGGCCGCGAGAATCTGCTAGATGTGAGATGCTGATGCACAGACCCGGTCGATGTGGCGATACTTGGCTTTCGTTCTGAACGTCTGTTGACATCTTTCGGTATTTTTAATTGATGAGAATTCTGATTTGCCAACTTTACAGATTTGCAGTGTCTCATCACTACGATCTACAGAAAAGAGACAAAATTTGCCACAAAGTCACTTTGTCTCTTTCAACATTGATAAATTTTGTGGGAGTATCTAGTAACTCAGTCAATTCTCCATATCCATGAGTCGGAGCTAACTTGAATACGGAATAATGTAAATGTGAAATTGAAATTATATGTAAATGTATAGTGGAGGACGGCTGTAAGGAGAGAGGTTGGTTTTCATTAGTAAGTTTTGATTAGTCTCAGATTTTTGGTTTGTACTTGTAGGTACAAAAGTATGGTGTTTTCAAGCACACCGAAATATCTAAAGTTGGGTTTTTAGGGTCATGAAAGTGGTTTTTTCGAGTTTTATACGTAGGCATATTCATCATTCATTTACTGAAGCCACTACGTCAGCATTGATTTCTTTGCGATTTGAAACCAACCTCTAGATTTCAAGTAAATTTCCAAGTGTGTTTAAACTTTTATTATTTCATAGACTTTCTCTATACTAAAATCTGTTTTACTTTGAATTATTTATCCTGGGCTTTTTTACCAAAAACAATTTCTTGGAAGCCTAAATTACCATACGCACAGATGTAATACAAAAAATAAACACAAAAAAAATATTTTGGGACGTATCTCGAAAACTATTGAACATTAGTGAATCTTAAGCAGGACTTTTTTGTGCACAGTTGAACAAGGAGTAAACTTGCCCTCAGTACAAATTGCAGTAAAATCATAACTTTTTGAGAATTAAGCAAAAAACTGATTTCTGACCCTTTGCCCTTGAATAACTTACGGAGCAGACACGAGATTTTATGAGACTTTTGAGACAACATTAAGAACGCCAATTAAAGGTGTATAAGAGTTTCCAGCTCATTATCTCTCATTCCGAGGTTAATCCTTTTCCGGTATGTAAAGTAAAAAAACTGGCCAAGTGCGAGTCGGACTCGCGCACGAAGGGTTCCGCACCATTATCGCAAAAAACGGCAAAAAAATCACGTTTGTTGTATGGGAGCCTGCCTTAATTTATTTTATTTTAATTTAATAATTATTATTTTTTGAAGTGAATATACAACTAAATATTCTGTGAATATTTCAAGCATCTACCAGTTGCCGTTATTAATATCGAGCAAAAAACGGCAACAAAAACACGTTTGTTGTATGGGAGCCCCCCTTACACATTAACTTTATTCTGTTTTTAGTATTTGTTGTTATAGCGGCAATAGAAATACATCATCTGTAAAAAATTAAACTGTCTAGCTATCACGGTTCATGAGATACAGCCTGGTGACAGACGGACAGACAGACAGACAGACGGATCGTGAAGTCTTAGTAATAGGGTCCCGTTTTTACCCTTTGGGTACGGAACCCTAAAAATTAACCCATGCCGATTCCAAAACCATTTCGAGATTTTAGGTTTGTAAGCCTTATTTTTCTATTTATAGGTTTTAAAATCTTAAGATCGTATTTATTTAGATAACATGGAAAACTTACAGCTAAAAATTAACAGAACAAGAGCAGTAAATTTGACAGTCAGCCAATTAAAAGTCTTCACTTATAAAATATTGAATATTATATCTGCGGACACTTCAGAAGGTGTCTATTACAATAGATCGCCAAACAATACTACTAATAACTTATATAATAATCACTAACATATTGCTCACACTACACAAAACCTTTAATTTGCATTGAACTGGTTGAAAAAGTTTCGTCTTAAGCACTTCCTGACTAATGGCACACTAGTTAGAAATGGATCAATATCGTCAGCTTCTTACACAACTCATTAAGATGCCTACTTGCTCGCACAATATACGAATTCTGTCTATAATTTGTTGAGGCTGATGGCACCTGCAAAGGGGGATTAAATCTTTTTGACTTCCTAGCGGTATTAAAATAGAATTTGGATAAAATATCGGAGCAGTTTATACTGTTGTTGAATATTTTTAACAAACAAACGCAGTCACTAAACTCGCGGCGAATGAATATAGGCAATATATGGAATTTTTTACAAAGAATAAGGTAATTTTCGGACTGATATGGTATTTTCTGGTGGTAACATTAGTACATTATTGCAAAGGCCGGGAAATAGGCAATTGCAGGTCGAGTATGAGTTTGAAGGCCGAGCCGTAGGCGAGGACTTCACTAATACGAGACAGGCAATTGCCATTTCTGCCGAGGCATATATAGTGCTTTTGTCAAAAGAATGCAGGGAAATAAAACATAATTTTATATTATACATTTAATTCAATTAATATTAAAAGTTACATTACTCATATTGGGGCAATTACTAAAAGAAAATGTTATTGATTTCCTCGGTACATTTATGTTTATTTGTTGAACTTCTGATGAGGTTTGCAGGTGGTCATTGGATGTAGTGGTAAATGGTTGAATATGCTGTTTTGAGGTGGATGGCTGAGGACTTAGAAGTTGGCAAGTGGCCAGCGGGTGAGATTCTGTCTCCAAATTAGGTTGCAATGTGATGTTTTGATTAATTTTATTATTTATATCAGTTTTGTTTTCAATTGAGTCCTCAATGTAGCCTTCAGCCACTTTATCGGACTTCCAGCCTCCGTGTCTTTTCAGAGTCGTCAAATTCGCTCTAGAATCAGCCAGAAGAGTTGCTGAAGACCTACGGAAACAATGTCCAGTGTAAAGTTCAGGATTTGTCAAGTTTAAATAAGTTGCTATTTCTTTAGATATTTTAGCTATTTTATGACTTCCAATGACCTGCTTCGTGCACTTCCCTTTCTGAAAGTTAAGGAAAAACCTATCGGATGTTATGTTCGCTGGACGAAGATTATAATATTTTTTTACATATGTTAGGAACTCTCCTTGGATTACAAATATCCGGTCAATCTTTGTTTTAGTGTCACGCAATGTTATTATTGCTTTGTCATTAAGAAATTCTATGTCTTTTGTGGTAATATTATAGAGTTCGATACTCCGACTTGCTCCGTTAACGCCTAATATCATAGCAACCTGTAACAAACAAAACTACATATCAAACTATAGCCACGCACAGTATATTTAATAAGACTCATATATCCTGTGTATCAAAATTCATCCTAATCCATCCAGCAATTTTGGCTTAACTGTGTCTCAAATAAATAATGAATATATTTAGCTTTGTCGCTAAATAAATATCATCTGGGGCTTTAATTAAAAATTGCTTTTTTATTTGGCCAGTAAAAATTTTTGACTTTTGGCTTTTGAATCCGGTCGATTGTCGTTTAAGAAAAGTAGTTTTTCCATAATTTTTCAAGTTAATGCCGTTTTTAACATGAACAAATAAGTTTACATTTCAGCATGGAATAAATTGCCCATAATGTAGATGGCTTTTTAGTTTTAGCAATCTCATTAAAATACGCCAAAAATACTGTTTCGGAGAAAATGTTCACTTTTTTATAGTTTTTCCAAGTCATAAAATTTTCAAATACTTTCACGTATTTTTCTTTTGACTTCGCTGGAAGCAGGTTTTCCATTGCCAATTTGATCTTAAATCTTGTGGAGTACAATCAATCTCCATTTCACTCTCTGAACTGTTGGAACTCATTTTAATTATTCAATTTATATTTATTAAATATTTAAATAACAAATCAAGACGAATTTTCAGCTTTGCCGCCGATTTTCAAATTATCATCTGTGCCGAAAGGCAAACGCATTTACGCATACAGCCGTTAATGCCGTTTTTAACATGAACAAATAAGTTTACATTTCAGCATGGAATAAATTGCCCATAATGTAGATGGCTTTTTAGTTTTAGAAATCTCATTAAAATACGCCAATAATACTGTTTCGGAGAAAATGGACATTTTTTTATCGTTTTTCCAAATCATAAAATGTTCACATACTTTTTTTTTTTTTTTTTTTTTTTTTTATAAACTTTCATGTATTTTTCTTTTGACTTCGCTGGAAGCAGGTTTTCCATTGCCAATTTGGTCTTAAATCTTGTGGAGTACAATCAAATACAATCAGATATTAAATATTTAAATAACAAATCAAGACGAATTTTCAGCTTTGCCGCCGATTTTCTATTTATCATCTGTGCCGAAAGGCAAACGCATTTATGGCTATACAGCCACGTGAACGCAATTTGTACTAAGCAAAGAGACTTACTTTGGTATGCCAAGAATGATAAAAGAGATCCAATCAAAGAGTATCTAATAACCCCAGCACGCCGTTTCATACAACATTGCTGGAGCGTTCCAAATTAAAAAAAACACTCCAGCAATGGATTTGA
Source organism: Orthosia incerta (assembly GCA_948252205.1). Taxonomy (NCBI): domain Eukaryota; kingdom Metazoa; phylum Arthropoda; class Insecta; order Lepidoptera; family Noctuidae; genus Orthosia; species Orthosia incerta. The sequence continues at coordinate 28,004,028 of OX411746.1, forward strand.
TTAATTTCATTGTCCGTAAATTCGGTACTTCGCGTGTTCTTTTTTCTAAAATAATGACAATATTTCCATGCATGTTTGAGAAAAAGTATTTTATAGATCTTTTTTGGATGCTTTCTAGACGGTTAATGTACTTGTGGTAACATGGGTTCCATATTTCAGAGGCATATTCCAAGTGGCTTCGAACAAAAGTACAATATAGGATTTTTTTAATTTTATCTTTAGTGAAGCACTTGGATAACCGCATTATGAAACCCAGTGATGTTGATTGCATCAACATGTGTTTCAAAACTGAGCTTGGAATCGTGGTGAACCCCCAGATCACGGATGGGAATTTGATCTAGGTAAAATTTGATTATTTAGGGTATAGGATGTAGCAATGATTGAGCGCTGCCGAGAATACGTAATAACCGAGCATTTGGTGGGATTGAGATCAAGTTTATTACTATGACAATAATCCTTTAAACGATGCAGATCGTTCTGGAGTGCAATTACGTCTTTTTGCGACGATATCGAGGCATACATTTTTATATCATCGGCAAAACATAATAATCTTGATGAAATCAAGCAGGAGTAATATAGACTATGAATAACAAAGGACCGAGCAATGAACCCTGCGGGACTCCACTAGGGACAGGGACCTAGCTAGATATATAATTACTTATTAACTCATCGACCGTCCTACCTTTGTCCATGGCCTCAGCAATAAATTCGTTAAGAAGAATCAGGTCTGTGACAGTAGACCAACCTTTCAGAAAACCATGTTGGAAAGCGCTAAACGAATTTTTGAGTGCAGAATAAACCAGATTATATATAATTCTTTCGAAGACCTTTGCTATAATACACAGTTTAGATATCGGCCTATAATTTTTTATGTCAGTTTTGACACCTTTTTTATGTATAGGTGATATAAACGCTGATTTCCATATTTGCGGGACAACACAAGTAGCTAAGGATTTTCTAAATAAAGTCGAGATAGGTTGCGCTATCGCAGGTGCACACCTTACGAGAAGTTTTGATGGGATTTTATCTGGACCTGCCCCTTTAGATGTGTCTAACTTTCGAAGCAAGTTTGTAACTTCATCAACATTTACAATGATACTGCAGATATCAGATGATGTGTTCGGAGATTCAGTGAAGAGAAAAGGGGAAGAGATCGGTTGATTGGCAATGGGATTGAGAAAAGTAGAATGAAAATATTTCGAAAAAGCTTGACATATAGATAAGAAACATAAAGGATTTCTTGAGCCAAACAACAGAAAGGTGTCGAAATCATTAGTGCGGCTGAGGTGTTAAACCTTTTGTAATTAAGTTTTGAAATACAAAAGATCAAGATAATTATTATGACTGATTGATTTATAATAAAACAATAAAATATAATTACTAAAAAACTTAGAATAGCCAGGAAGCATCTTGTTTAAATCTGATTCTTTTCGTATAATAGCTATTTTAGAATTAGCGTTTTTTAATATGTGAATTTTACCATGCTTTACCCATATCAATTCGTAATGTTTCTCTTTAACCATGATCTTAACCTTACTTAAGAGCTTCTTTTATTCAATACTCAGATGATCATAGACGTACACACGCCGAGAAGAGCCCTGGAACCCGATATGGCATGCGGAAAGGTCCTTAACGGCACTTGCAGCTGCTATAAAATCTTCCTTGACATAGCGGTTTAAAAAACTCACTATAATCAGTTTTTCATTAGAGTTGTACATAGGCACCCTTGTAATTCACCTGGGATTTGGGGCAGCTGTAGTTTACCTTCTGGCCAATCGCTTCAATAACCGAAAAAAGATTTTCATCTTTTCGTATGGGAACTCCTTTAATTTCCACGTTGTTAAGTCGGGATCGCTGTTCGTATGTTGCCAGTTCAAACTTTGACTTCGCTAAGTCAGCCTGCAGGCAACTCACAGTTTCATTCAGCCTATCAAATGCCAACACTTTTGGTTCAACATCCGAGAGACGTGTGTTTAACTCGTCGAATCTACCAACGGTGCCATCACATGTAACCTTCAGGTCGGCTAACTCATCTTTGATAAGTCTGATATCCTCTACCAGGGTCGGTAAATCAAGTAGCTGGCGTTTCATGTCGCGAATCTCTTGCAGTATAATTTCAAGGGAGGCTGGTTCCGGGGTAAGCAAAGCTGGTGATGACGTCCGGCAAGCGGGGCACTTCCATTGAGCCATTCTAGCACCAAGCTTTCTCCTTCCGGCCTCGGAAATGTTTCACATCCAAAATCCAGATGCTTCCTGCAGCTCCCACACTGCACTCCAGCATTAAATTGCATATTACAAGCTGCACACGTTTTCATTATTAAAGCAATACCAACAAACTGAGTTCAATGCAAAAGTAAACAACTAAAAAGGTTGAAGATCTATTATTTGGAGCGACGCGTACTGTTCTAATGAGTAGTCACAGAAGAGTGGTTTATTTTCACAGAAATACTTTAAATCACTTGACTTTTATTTGCCCCCTAAATGACGTCATAATGTATCCTATAAAGGAAATTTGTGTAATGAAATAATTAAGACCCACTTGCACGAAAAACCCAACCCAGGGCTAGTCGCCAGGAGCTTACGGCTCTGCGCCAGGCGTGCGTTGCTGCGCGACGCCGGTACACCAGGCACCGCAGGCTCCGTAACCGTCCTCCGGATACGGAAGCCATTGAGGCGGAGCTGTACGAGGGGTACAGAGTAGCGAGGGCCACCCTTCGTTCGGAGATCAAACGGGCCAAGGGGTTGGCCCGCGAGGAGTCGCTGGGGACTCTGAACAGGGATCCGTGGGGGCGCCCCTACAAAATGGTGCGGGATAAACTCCGCCCATGGGCTCCCCCACTGACGCAGAGTCTCCGGCCACAGCTCGTGGAGGGTGTGGTGAGCACTCTGTTCCCTTCGCAAGGGGAACATACTCCCCCGCCCATGGTTCCGCCTCTTGCGGTGCCCGATGCGGACCACACCGCCGACAACGACGACGATGCTCCGGAGGTGACCGAGGTAGAGCTGAGAGTGGCGGTACGTAGGCTTAATGCCAAAAATACCGCCCCAGGACCCGACGGCTTACCTGGGAAAGCCTGGGTCCTGGCCTTGGAGGCTCTCGGGCCTCGACTAAGGGGGCTCCTTAGCGCATGCTTGGAGAGGGGCCAGTTCCCACTTCGCTGGAAGACGGGGAAACTGGTCCTCATTAAGAAGCCGGGGCGCCCAGCGGACTCTCCGTCCGCTTACCGGCCCATAGTGCTGCTTGATGAGGTGGGCAAGCTCTTTGAAAGAGTTATTGCAGACCGCCTCGTCAGGCAGCTAGTGCGGGTGGGGCCGGATCTGGCGGAGAGCCAGTTTGGCTTCCGCAGAGGGCGCTCTACGGTGGACGCCATCATGCGCGTGCGAGCCCTTACGACGGGGGATGCAGTGGCCCGGGGTGGGGTCGTCTTGGCGGTGTCTCTAGACATCGCCAATGCCTTCAACACCCTGCCCTGGAGTTGCATCAGGGAGGCACTTGGGTATCACAGGGTGCCGCCCTACCTCTGTCGCGTGGTCGAGGCCTATTTGACGGACAGGGCCGTCATCTACCCCGGTCACCAGGGAGAGTGGAACCGGCGAGAGATGTCGTGCGGTGTCCCACAGGGATCGGTCTTGGGGCCGCATCTGTGGGACATCGGGTACGACTGGGTGCTGCGCGCCGACCTCCCTACGGGCGTCAGCGTAATCTGCTACGCTGACGACACGCTGGTCCTGGCGAAGGGGAGGTCGCACCAGGCGGCGGCCGAATTAGCGACACGCGGGGTTGCGACAGTCGTTGACAGGATCCGGCAATTGGGACTCGAGGTGGCCCTGCACAAGTCCGAGGCCATGTGTTTTCATGGTCCTCGGAACGCGCCACCGCCGGGTTCCCAAATAACGGTAGGAGGGGTTCACATCGGCGTCGGGTCGACGATGAAGTACCTGGGACTCGTCCTCGACAGCCGGTGGAATTTCGTGGAGCATTTCCGACGTTTGGCTCCCAGACTGGAGCGGGCTGGGGCTGCCCTCAAGCGACTCCTGCCCAATCTAGGGGGTCCAAACGCCTCCTGCCGGAAACTCTACGCGGGGGTCGTGCGGTCCATGGCCCTTTATGGCGCACCGGTGTGGGCGCGTTCCTTGAGGCGGCGACCAGCCCGCTGGTTGAACGCGTCCCAAAAAGTCATGGCCATCCGGCTGGTCCGGGGATACCGGACGGTCTCCGGTGAGGCGGCGAGTCTCCTTGCCGGATTGCCGCCATGGGATCTGGAAGCAAAAGTCCTCGCGCACATTTGGGAGTGGCGCGAGGAGGCGAAACGCCGGGGCGAAATTCCGTTGCCGCGACAAATCGTGGCTCGGCGGACAGAGCTCCGGCAGGATCTCATGGCGACATGGAGAGAGCGACTGTCGCAACCCAGCGCTGGGCACGCCACAATTGCGGCGATAAGGCCCCTCTTTGAGGAGTGGCTCGAGAGGCGCCACGGCGTCCTCACCTTCCGCCTGACGCAGGTCCTCACCGGACACGGCTGCTTCGGGAGGTTCCTGTTCCGGATCAGGCGGGAGGAAACGCCCGGGTGTCACCATTGTGTGGATCGCCCGGAGGACACGGTGGAACATACGGTGGAGGTCTGCCCCGCTTGGGCGGAGCACCGCCGTGTCCTCGTAGAGGCGATCAGCGGTAGCGACCTCTCGCGTCCGGCCCTGGTTCACGCCATGGTACGGAGCGAGAGGGCATGGGAAGCTGTCACCTCCTTCAGCGAAGCAGTAATGCTCGCGAAGGAGGAGGCGGAACGCGTGAGGGAGACACGACGGAGACGCCCTCACGCCCCTAGCCACCGCAGGAGACGGCCCGGGCGTCGGGAGTCGCAAGCCGATTCTCGGCCACCGTAGGCGCGGGCTTGCGGACGGCGAGTAATGGGTAGCTCGCCGTCCGATAAGGACCAGGCCCGAGTCGACGGCGCGTAGTGTTCCACGCGCGCCTCAAAGAGATGTCAGCAAATGTTGAAGGGGTCCGCTAGGGCCGATGCCTGTCTGGGTCGCGGATAAATTTGAAACAGAGTTACCGTGGCCCTGGCACAAGCAACTGAAGGAACACGGGTGGGTTTTAGTCAGTAAAAGTCTGACACGCCCTCCCGCTTCACCCAGGGCGGGAGAAGTCATTGGATGATTTCCCACCCAAAAAAAAAAAAAAAAAAAAAAAATGGCTAGTCGCCAACACGAGGTTAAATTGACATACTGTACGGCACCGACGCCGCCACTTACGAACAAATGACATGACGTCACACAAATCCTACATCGCGCAAGCAAAGTTTTCGGCGCGATTTGAACACATACTACAGTCCGACGATAACCCTTGGGCAGTTGTCCGGACCAGACACAACACCCGTCTGGTCGGAGGATCCTCCCTTTTCTATGGAGGTTTGTGGGACTTTAAACCCTGTTCCGCATGCTCCCAAAATACAATATTGACAATTTAACCTCGTGCTAGCAACCTTTCGTGCAAGTGGGCCGTGGTTTTGTACATGTAAAGCGTCAATGTCAAGTCCTAAGCCATTCAGACTACTTCATGACGTCAGCACGTACAAAACTGCAAAAAATAACTACAGCTCGGCAAAATGAAATATTGAAATATGTTGCTTAAAATAACTATCTATATATATATAAGATCAGGGGTTATTTTTCTTCTTGAAGCATAACACAATGTGATTCATCTAAAACAGAGTTTTATTTATTAAATATAGATAAGTTTTACATAACAAATATCAACTATTGAACTAATTACTAACCTAAAACAGAGAATCGACAATTAAATGTTCATGCTTTACAATTCTTATTATAAAAACTTAAATCATCTTTTGCACTTTTGAACTAAAGCAAATTCACAAACATAACTGTGTTTTAAAGATATTATTAAACATCCTTTGTAATATAATACTATTCGATTGAGAAAATAACACGTTTTTTCCATTCTCAAATGTCAATGTCAGTCTCCACGTCAACACACAGCTCACAGCTTACATCACCCCCCATCCAAATGCTAATTTTTTCAACATAAGTTGATTAAAATTTAGCTACAAAAGCTAGAAGTCAACAAGCAAAGGAATGAGCTTTGTGACATGATATAGTCCAATAGATCTTGTACCACGACCGGTATTTATTTTAAATACTGAATCCGATATTTTCTCTTCAATTTCAAAGGGACCAATTCTAATTTCATCCATCTTTTTTTTGTTTAATTTGTTTCCATAGTCGACATATACCTTATCTCCTTTTTTAAATTCATGTTGTAATCTATTCTTGGCAATTAAAGTTTTATTATATTCGTGCGTTTTTATTGATCTTTGGAGTGCTATTTTCCTGTCTTCTTCCAAACTTCTAGTTAATAACTGTTTTTCTTTTAATTTATGTGGTAACAAGTCTGTAGACTCACCAGATAACAAATATTTAGGAGAAAATCCTGTTACAGAATGGTTTGTTTCATTGTATCTATTTTTACATTCTTCTGCTATTTTTGACCAATTTGTTTTTTCTTTTGATTCATTCATTTTGCATCTTATTTTGTTCACAATAGTCTGGTTTAGCCTTTCATTTAAACCATTTGAGAACGGTGCGTCTACCGCTGTAAGTATTAATTGAATATTGCGGTTCTTAAGGTAATTTTTGAATTCAATCGAATTAAAAGCTGGATATTGATCAGAGAGTAAGATATCTATTGTTTCTTCTTTAGGAATTTTTTCTATAAGTTTGATGAACTCTCGAGCATGTTGATTCTTAGAACATAGGATATATGCGTACCTAGTGAAGTGGTCCACTAGTAGATGTAGATATCTTTTTGTTGATCTTTGACCCCCAAATCCTCCTATCGTGTCCAGTGACATTATTTGAAAGGGTTTAGTAGCTGGGCCTAATTGCGACATAAAACCATATTTTCTATTTAACCTTGTTTTATTTTTTATGCATATCTCGCAGTTTTTGCATATATATTTAATATTTTCTGATAGATTCGGTGCAGTATAAAAGGGTTTTATTTTAGATTCTGTTTGATTTATTCCAGTATGACAATATTTTTCATGGGTCTTTTTTATTATAGTTTTACTGTAATCTTCACTTAGAATAATTTTTCTCCTATTTTTCCCTCTTTTTTTATAATAAATTCCATCTTCTAAAATAATGTTCTTTTCAAGTTCTTTTATTTGCAAATTTTGTGCTTGATCATTTTTTATGTCATGAATATCAATATTATTTACCGTTCTTAAGTTATCTTCATTATTTGCATCTATGTCCAATACTGGGTTTCTACTCAGACAATCTGCTTCTGTATTATTTTTTCCTGGGAAATATTTTATTTCACAATTATATTGTGACAGGTAATGTGACATATCGCCTAATTCATCGTCTGGTCTGTTTCTTATATTCAACTTCTCTAGAGGTTTGTGATCTGTATAGACAGTAAAATAGTTTCCAATCAACCAATGTTGCCAGAACTTTATGCTCTCTTTTATGGCTAAACATTCTAAAAATATCGCTTTTTTGTGATTCATTTATTTTTTTAGAAAAATATGCTACCGGTTTCTCTTCGCCATTATGCTGAATTTGTTTCAAAACTGCTCCTATTCCTATGGCACTGGCATCTGTATAAATAAATATTGGTGCTTGTGGATCATAAATGGCTAGTATTGGTTTGGTACATAGATAATCTTTAATTTTCCGGAATGCTTCCTCACACTGTTCCGTCCAATTAAATCTCTGATCTTTTCTCAGCAATTTATGTAAAGGATCAAGAACTATTGAGACACTCGGAATGTATTTTCCATAAAAATTAATTTTTCCTAAAAATTGTCGTATTTGTTTTCTATTTTGAGGAGCAGGAAAATCTTTTATTGATTTCAAATTGTCTTTTAGAGGTGTAATTGTATTCTTTTGTAATATATGACCTAAATACTTAACAGAATCAGATGCAAACTTACATTTTGTTATTTTTAGTCTGAAACCTTCTTCTCGAATAGCCTCCAGCAATTTTTTTAAGTGTGTGATATGTTCATCAAACGTCTTAGAGAAAATCAGTATATCATCAATAAAATTCACTGCAAATCCTGTCAGACCATTTTTTCTTATGATATTTCCCAAAATCCGTTGAAATATGGCTGGTGATGTCTTAAGGCCGAAGGGTAAGCAGGTCCATTGGTAATGGCCTTCTTGAGTTACAAAACCAGTTTTGTATCGGTCCGTAATTTTTAATGGGATGGACCAAAAAGCTGAATTTATATCCAGGGTTGTAAAATAATTACAATTTATTGTTTTTGTTATTAAGTCTTCTATGAGAGGAAATGGTTGTGATTGTGGTATAATTATTTTGTTTAAATCTCTAAAGTCTATGCATAATCTACTTTTTTTTCCTTCGTCCCTTTTAAAAGCTAAGGTGACAGGTGCCGCAAACGGGCTGTAGGATTCCTCGATCAATTCATGTTTTAAAAGTTGCGAGATTTGATTTTCTATTTCTATTTTGTCTTGGACTGAACATCTATATGGTCTTTTATAACAATATTTTTCAACTTGCAAATCTATACAGGCTTCATACTTCTTCACTTTTCCAGTGTCATATTTATTTTTTGCAAAAATTTCCGTGTAATTGTCCAATAATATGTTTATCTGTTTTCTTTGATCAGTATTTAAGTATTCTGTATCTATATTAAATTTGTTTGTATCTATACCTTCATTAAAGTTTACTGCATATTCTTTTTCTTCTGTATTTATTTCCGTATTTTCAATATGTTTTCCTTCAAACATATTTTTACTACTTATTTTGAAATCGTCTGTTTTTTGCATTTGGATATTTAAATTCTCATCATGAGTCAACCCAAATTTATGTATTGAATCTAATCCTAGTATTAGATCATACTCAAAATTTTTATTTTCAAAGATAAATGCATTTATTTTAATCTTTTTACGCAATAACTCCGCATCCAGTGTAATTAACCCTTTTGTTTTACCCCCTCCACTTATTGTTTTTATTGTGTTATAACAATAATTTGGCTTCATATTCGTCACCTGAACTAATTTTGAATTTATTAATGTTATTCGTGAACCAGGGTCATACAGTCCCTTGGCTTTCAATGTATTATTTAACATCACCGTAATCTCAATTAGTGAGGGGAATTTTAGTTTTTTGGATCTTCGTTACTCAGTTCAACTTTTAATATTGAATTAGAATTAAGGTTTTTGTCATCGGTTGTTTTTTTCTCATAGTTATACCAGCAAACATTCTCTGGATGAAATCTATTTAATTTTCCTCTATTCTCACAAATCCTGCACGATTTTTTTTCGGTTTGTTTTATTTCTTGTTTATTTCTAGTAACAGTCTTTCTTTTTTAAGAGCATATTCTAACATTGATCCTTGTATATATTTATAATTCATAGCGTACCTAATTGGTGACCAGCCTTTATCAGCAAATGTTTCAGTTAAACTTTTCTTCCATACAGACCAATCTGAATCTATAGTATGTTTGATAATCATTGAGGTATACCAATCTATACAAGTATCTTCCAATAGTAATCTTAGAATTTCTACTTTTTGTAAATCTGTATCTATTTGTAAACGTGCACATTCACTTTCAAAAGTATTCAACCATTGTTTAACATTTGTTGTATTTCTTGAAAACTTCTCTACTGAAAGTTCTGCGACTAGTCTCGTCTTATTTTCTGTTTTTTTTAACAATGTTGGTTCTGTTGATGACGAATCAAGACTTTGTTCTAATTTTTCAAGTAAAAACCCATCAAATTGTAAGTTGTCATCATCTAAATATGTTGATTTCATTTCCTTGGTTAATGTTATCCAAACCTGTCTCTTATCATGCCTTTTCTGGAGAGATTTTTTTATTTTTTCAAATATATCATGCTTTATTATTTCTTTGTGTAAATGCACTGATTGGTACTCTCTAGGCACAACAAATGTTTGGTTTTGTGTATCCGTAATGGAGGTTATGGCATAAATATTTGTCTTATTATCATCCGGTTTGGCTTTTATAATAAATTCAAATCTCAATTTCTCCATTTTTTTTACATGCACTATGTATTGTCGATTTATGTTATGCTTCAAGAAGAAAAATAACCCCTGATCTTATAAATCGACAATTAAATGTTCATGCTTTACAATTCTTATTATAAAAACTTAAATCATCTTTTGCACTTTTGAACTAAAGCAAATTCACAAACATAACTGTGTTTTAAAGATATTATTAAACATCCTTTGTAATATAATACTATTCGATTGAGAAAATAACACGTTTTTTCCATTCTCAAATGTCAATGTCAGTCTCCACGTCAACACACAGCTCACAGCTTACATATATATAAAAGAGAAAGTATGTATGTATGTTCTTTATAGACTACGAAACAGCTGGACCGATTTCAAAAATTCTTTCACCGTTGGGAAGCTACACTAACCCCGGGTGACATAGGCTACTTTTTATCCCTGTATTCCCACGGGAACGGGAACTACGCGGGTGAAACTGCGAGGCGTCCGCTAGTTAAAAATATAAAGAAAACCTGAAAAATACTTTACTGACTGAATTATGCTTATATGACTGGACTAATTAATCTCGATATGAAATGGAAGGTCACCGATCTACGGACTGACCTCAGTGAGTGATGCTTAACCTTGAAGTTCGAATCGTGTGGCTGTCATAACTAAGCTACGAGCACCGAATATACATAAATGTAATTAATTACTCAGTTTTTCTTCGTCCACAAACAACCATTTGCTGCAGACAGCAACTCTTGACATACAGTCAGCCACTAAAATCTCTGGCGTTATTAATGTCTCAGTTATAACTAATGTATCAACGTGATTACAAAGTCGCTTGTATAATTAATTTGTCTGAGTGTACCTGTCGTGTGTCTTGCCATTAATATTGTAGAGTATGTTTTATTGTTAAGTTATTGTAATGATAGTTAATATTGCCGTCCTCTATCTCGCATAAATTCGAGAAGCCTTGCGATTATGGGGCGAGTATGTTTCTTTGCCCATTGCTCGCAGAATGGATGGCCGTTAGGTCTGAAAGTTCTGGAGTGGCGACCGCCGCCGCCGTTGCGTTGGAAGGCCTCCCTCTAGGTGGGGCGACGACCTGGTCAAAGCTGCGGGAGTCCGGTGGATCCGAGACGCACACAAAGCCTATGTCCAGCAGTGGACGTCTTTTGGCTGAAATGATGATGATCATTATCTTTCGCCCATATCCCATGGTACTTGGAAATTGGGATCGACGCTACAAAATTTTCTGCTTCCATTCCATTCTGTCCACCGTCACGCTATCACTGCCATGTCTTTCATATAATCTATCTATTTATATATATAAAAGAGAAAGTATGTATGTATGTTCCTTATAGACTCCGAAACGGCTGGACCGATTTCAAACATTCTTTCACCATTGGGAAGCTACACTATCCGCGGGTGACATAGTCTACTTTTTATCCCTGTATTCCCACGGGAACGGGTACTACGCGGGTGAAACCACGAGGCGTCCGCTAGTATATATCTATCTATTTTCTTCTATATATATAAAAGAGAAAGTATGTATGTATGTTCCTTATAGATTCCGAAACGGCTGGAACGATATTAATGAAAATTTCAGAGAATCTTTAGAGCAGTAAGATGCTACTCATCCCAGCATCTATCTCTTGCGAGCGTAGCGAAATGGATGATGATTTAGAACGAAAACGACCGCGCGAAATTTTGTAAACAGAGCTTTGGGAGTATGGATATCATGAAAAAACTACTAAATGTATCTGTTCAAAATAAAACAATTTGAATTGTTGAACTATTAATCTGTCCCTGTATGGTGACTATTTTGAAATTTTCCTTCTTCTTATGGTATTTATTTGCGCCCAAAGAAGCGTTAAAATTAGTGTTGAAATATGGCACTTTCGACGCTCATAACTTTCTAATAACAAGTTGCCTAAGTCAGTTATAGAACTGACCGATGGAAAGTTCAAAAACTACATCAAACGTGTCCTTGTTAAAAAAGCATATTATAAAATCAAGGACTACGTTGAAGATAAAAAAATTGGCTTTGACACCCTCTGCACATGCGGCTTCCCTGGTAACTCATAAACGGCACAAATATATGGATATCTCTAACTATTCTCAATCTCATTTTTTTTTTCTCTTTTAATTAGACTGTTTACAATATTTTTCAATCATCATTATAGCCCTTTGCTAAGAATAGTTACAGCACTGATTACAGTATTTGTGCCACATGTTAAATTTAGGGTTGTGGTTTTTTTTTACCTTTGTATAGATTCTTTTACCTATTGTGAATGTGTGAACAATGTAGGCTTTCTAGTTTTCTAGATGATTGTTAACATTTGTTAACTCTTTATTTCGTGCATTATTTTTTTTTGTTTGTTTTTTTTTTTCAATTTCGTACGACTTATTGTCGGGCCTACGTTGTCCCCCCATATCCAAGTACTAATGCTGTAACATGGAAATATTGTAAACAAAACAATTTAAAAGAGTAACCATGGAGTTTCTTGCCGGTTCTTCTCCATAGGAAACGACTAACCCGAACCGTGCACCTTTTGTCGACGTTTTATAAGTGCCCATGTAGGCCTATGTAAAATAAAAATATTTGATTTTGATGATTTTTGATTTTAATATATTTTTTTTTTGTTGCCATACTGGGCTAGATAATGATGAGACAAATTGATATGTTTTTTTATTTTGAACGTACATCTTCAAACAGTGGAGTAATCGCCAGACTTCGTTTGTATGCAAGAATGATTGATTAGGGCAACCTTAAACTGATCAACGAGAAGGGAAAAAGACAGTTCCAGACGCTTATTAATACAATTCTGAATAGAAGAATGTTCGTAAAAGTTGTAATTTCACTACACCGTCCGTTTTCGCATATCTACATGAGAATGTGTGCATATCAGAAGTTCTGGCGGCCCCCAAAAGTTACACAATACGGACTTGCGAGTTTGATGTCGGTGACGATGGTCAGGACACATGGCTACTGAATATATTATGTATTGTTGGGTTATCACACGAACTGTAGATAGGTATGTCATACTGTGTTTACGGGGTGTGTTTTGAATCTTCTGAAAGAGACAATTAAGACAGGAGGTAATAAAATCATCATAAATTATCCTTAAAAAAACACTCATAAACTCACGTCTTTTTCTCATGGTAGGCAAAAACAGAAAGCCACACACGCATATCTGTTGAAGAAAGTTACTACGCACCACCTGCCCTTTCTGAAAAGACACCATTAACCTCTGTGAAACCATCCGTCAACGAACCTGATGCCCTTTTTTTGGGGTGGGAAATCATCCAATGACTTCACCCGCTCTGGGTGAAGAGGGAGGGCGTGTCAGACTTTTACTGACTAAAACTTACCCGTGTTCCTTCAGTTGCTTGAGCCAGGGCCGCGGTAACTCTCTTTCAAATTTATCCGCGACCCAGACAGGCATCGGCCCTCGCGGACCCCGTTAGCTTTGCTGACATCTCTATGAAGGGCGCGTCGAACAGTACGCGCCGTTGACTCGGGCCAGGTCCTTACGATTGACGGCGATGGACGGCGAGCTACCCATTACTCGCCGTCCGCAAGCCTGCGCCTACGGTGGCTGGGAATCAGCTTGCGACTCCCGTCGCCCAGGACGTCTCCTGCAGTGGCAAGGGGCATGAGGGCGTCTCCGTTGCGGCCAAGCGGGGATCTCCACCGTATGCTCCACCGTGTCCTCCGGGCGATCGAGAAGTAACTACGTACTACCTAACCTCTCTGATGAAGACACCATTAAGCTCTGTGTATGTCTTTCTACACAGAGCTTAATGGTGTCTAATATCTTTCTAAGGTTTTCTTTCGTCTGCCTTAAATCTGTGGAACCATCCTTCAACGAATCTAAGGCCCTAGCTAGATATAAGCCCTAGCATAAGACAAGTGACACTCTATCGAAAGCGTGGCGATAACGAATGTCAAAAATCACCCTTACATTTTGAGATTTCGTCTATGGCCTTCGCTGACATCAAATGCCACCTCTCTAGAGCCTCTGGATGTTCAATCTTTTCAAGGTAATAATAACTGTTATAGCCACAAGACGAACGGCTCTACTCGCCTTACAATGGGCCTTATCAGAAAGCTTACAGTCACTCAAAGGGCAATGGAGAGGGCTATGCTCGGACTTTCCATGCGTGATCGAATCAGAAATGTGGAGATCCACAAGAGAACAGGGTTACCGACATAGCCCGAAGAATTGCCAAACTTAAGTGGCAGTGGACAGGGCACATTTCTCGCAAAACGGATGGCCGATTGGGCAGAAAGGTTCTGGAGTGGCGACCGCGAACCGGAAGACGTTGCGTTGGAAAGCCTCCCACCAGGTGGACCGATGATCTGGTGAAGGTTGCGGGGATCCGCTGGTTGCGAGACGTACGGGACCGGTCAATGTGTCGACGCTTGGGGGAGGCCTATGTCCAGCAGTGGACGTCTTTCGGCTGATATGATGATAGCCACAAACTGCTTTTGGTCATGCATAAATTCACTTCATATTCATATTAATAAGAACTCTATCCACATCCTATTTGCATGCGTGATTAGAAGATTTTGGAAGAAAGGTTTATTTATAAGTAAATCATCTGTAAACATACCCTGTTTTCTCGAAACAATTTGATTAATTGAATGAAAAAAATATTATTAAGTCTTAATAGAACTATAGCATATTCTATTACAATTTCAAAACTTTTAACAAAAATCCGTTTCCCTACCCGTTTGGTTCGAAACAATCTGCCCATACAATACATACGTCCGTAGTCACAACCATCTTGTTTTCTGTGGTCGTAGCAAGTATAAAGTTTGGAGGGTCCCTCAGCCCCCGCCCGGAGGTCGGAGCGAGGATAACTAAAGACATATCGACTCTTATTTAGTTTATTGGATGGGTTTTCTGAACGTAAACTTAGTTTTGGGATAACATAAGGCCCCTGATCCGATCTTCTTGTTTGTATTTTTTGTTTTTTTCTGTTCTATGTTTTGTTTGTTGGCCGGTATTTATTTTTATGCAGAGTTGTGCTTTGTTAAGAGATATTACGTAAACGCAGGTAACGTTAACGTGACGTAATCAGTTTCACCTGCTGTGACTTCTGCGACTTCACAGGCCTACAACAATGATGTAAGTATACAAAGTGATTTTTTCAATTCTTCACTGTATGGCCAAATCCGAAACTATGAGAAATAGCAAAACACGCTCAAGGAATTTGGAGCCCTATTTTGATGAAAACTAAAACTGAATCATTGGATTTTTTAAAAAACATTATTCCTACTACTAAAATGCTGAGCGACGGCCTTTGCCAAGTCCTTCCATTTTAAATTCTTTCCTTTCCCGCATCCGTCTCGAAACAGCCATCCAGTCATGGTACCTGGCACTCACAGTACCTACGCCTAACAGTTATCTCGCCAACTCTTTCTGGGCCGCCCTCGATGGAGCCTTCCCATCTTCACTGATCCATTCGAACCCAACCTATCCTCTATCACAGCCAATTGAGTAGCCTGCAATGTTGCCACAACAACACTGCTCACTGACCGAAAAAAATATAAAATCGAGTTGCCACTTAGCAATTAAATTGAACAACATAATCAATGATTCCAATTACAAACAAAGTAATAGAATCGTGCAGCTGTCCAATAATAAATCAGCTGATATTTACGGTTCCCTATCAATTGATAATGACGTAATAATAAATTATTTTAGTTGACAGCGCTGTCCGTTTTGTTATTAAATGAGATATTTTAATATAAAGGTGGGGTGTTACTGTGGGCGAGCTATACTAACAAAGACTCTCTTTAAGGGTACACTAGTCGACGGCACGAACTATTTTGTGCGCGGGGTAAAAATGCATTTTATAACAACCGACAACACGTGCGGAAGAGATAGATGCTGTGATAAGCAGTAGGAAGCTAGTTCGCGTACGAATACACACTTTTGCAAAGGACATGGCTAAACAACTGCCCTTAGCATGAATAGAAATTGTTCACTAGCTCGTAACATTCAAATATTCATTAATGAATTATTACAGTTTTATTATTATTCTAGAACTTTTGCGAATTAATCAAATAATTAAAAGTTTTGTCATGTTTTTGTTTGACAAGAAGAACATAAGATTCAGTTCTACGAAAAATGTAGTCAATAAACCTACTTTTAAAGACATTTGCGTAAGTCGAAACAAACAGTATTCATTATTATTTATTTTTGTACCTATCGCAATACATCATAAATATTCATTAATGAATTATTACAGTTGTATTATTCTTCTAGAACTTTCGCGAATTAATCAAATAATTAAAAGTGTTTTCATGTTTTTGTTTGACAAGAAGAACATAAGATTCCATTTTACAAAAAATTTTAGTCAATAAACCTACTTTTAAAGACATTTGCGTAAATTGAAACGAACAGTATTTATTATTATTTATTTTTGTACCTTTCGCTATACATCTCAAAACCTTAGATGTTGATTTATTTAATTGCATTTTTCTGTTTTCTAGAAATTGCTGAAAAGAAAAGAAGAAATTGGCAAAATCTGGAATGACACGGCACTTCTAGATTACACTTGATTCGATTAGAACCAAATAAAAAAAATACATGTTGGGGGTGTCGTGGGCACTCACTTTGATCGAAGTTCCTTTCGCCGGGTATTATGTATTAATACAGAGCCAACTAGTATGGCCTTAAGTTACAATTGCTTATTGATTCACCATAAGATGCATAAACTGTGGTGTAGCCACAAATGACAGATCTTCAAATGACAGCCGGGACCAACGGCTTAACTAGCTTTCCAAGGCACGAAGAAACCACGGAATCACCTCGGCTAGCGTTGCTTAACCTTGGAGATCGACCTGTGCGGCTGTTATTAACAAACGACAAGCTCCTCTAAACGCCTTAATAAAGTATCATAGCAAAATCTTATTATTTTACAAGTTTGTATACCTATTAATGTAGGAGTTTCTACGATTTTATTTTCAGGATTGTGACGATATAAAAAGTTCCAGTAACTTTTTTCATACGAAATAATAATATTCAGATATTCAGCATTACATATTAGTAGTTAAAATGTTTATATATTGCCAGGGCAGTCATCCATACTTTATTTAGCCATGTCCTTTGTAGCGAAATGGATAATGATTTAGGACGAAACCGAACGCGCGAAATTTTATAAACAGACCTTTGGCAGTTTAGATATCATGAATAAACGACTAAATCTATCTGTTCAAAATAAAATTATTTGCATTGTTGAACTACTAATCTATCCCTGTATGGAGGCCGTTTTGCAATTATCCGTCTTCTTAAGGTATTTATTCGCGCCCAAAAATACGTTAAAATTAGTGTCGAAATGTGGAACTTTCGACGCTCATAACTTTCAAATATTTTCTATTTTTACTTTTTAGGGTTCCGTACCCAAAGGGTAAAAACGGGACCCTATTACTAAGACTCCGCGATCCTACTGTCTGTCTGTCTGTCTGTCTGTCCGTCTGTCACCAGGCTGTATCTCGTGAACCGTGATAGCTAGACAGTTGAAATATTCAGAGATGATGTATTTCTGTTGCCGCTATAACAAAAAATACTAAAAACAGAAGAAAATACATTTTTAAGGGGGGCTCCCATACAACAAACGTGTTTTTTTTGCCGTTTTTTGCTCGATATTAATAACGGCAACAGGTAGACGCTTGAAATATTCACGGAATATTTAGTTGTATATTCACTTCAAAAAATAATAATTATTAAATTAAAATAAAATAAATTGAGGGGGGCTCCCATACAACAAACGTGTTTTTTTGCTCGATATTAATAACGGAAACAGGTAGACGTTTGAAATATTCACAGAATATTTAGTTGTATATTCACTTCAAAAACTAGTAATGATTAAATTAAAATAAAATGAATTAAGGGGGGCTCCCATACAACAAACGTGATTTTTTTGCCGTTTTTTGCGATAATGATACGGAACCCTTCGTGCGCGAGTCGGACTCGCACTTGGCCGGTTTTTTTTGCTTCCATGCAGGGCTAGATAATGATGAGACAAATTGATATCAGTTTTTATTTTGAACGTACATCGTCAAACAGTGGAATAATCCCTAGACTACGTTTGTATGGAAGAATTTTCGACTAGTTGTAACCTTCAGGATCGCTTTTAGCGTTACACCGCCCATCATCCTATGTATTGTTTCCTTCATCTATCTTTTTTGTTACTTGTATGGTGTACATAATAAAAGAGCAGAGAGAGAGATAATAAGAGAGTAGTGGTGTCCCAGTAGAGCAATGATGGCCCAGTGGTAACGGCCGCGACTTACGTGTTTGTAGGTCATGGGTTCGAACCCAGACAGGCGCTTTACTGTGTGTAAATTATTTCATCACCACTGCTCTCAAAACGGTGAAGGAAACCGGCATGTCCTAGAACTCAAAAATTCGATTACATGAGACATCCACCAACCCGCACTGGGCCCGCATGGTGGATTACGGCCCATTACCTCTCACAGAGTGGAAACCTGTGTCCCAGCAGTGGGAACATAACGCCTTTTCTTTTTTTTTTGGGTGGGAAATCATACAATGACTTCTCCCGCTCTGTGTGAGGCGGGAGGTTGTGTCAGTTTTTTACTGACTAAAACCCACCCGTGTTTCTTCAGTTGCTTGAGCCAGGGCCGCGGTAACTCTTTTTCAAATTTATCCGCGACCCATACAGGCATCGGCCTTTGCGTACCCCGTCAGTTCTTCTGACATCACTTTGAGGCGCGCGTGGAAAACAACGCGCCGTCGACTCGGGCCTGGTCCTTATCGGACGGCGAGCTACCCATTACTCGCCTTCCGCAAGCCCGCGCCTACGGTGGCCGGGAATCGGCTTGCGACGCCCGATGCCAGAGCGTCTCCTGCGTTGGCTAGGGGCGTGAGGGCGTATCCATTGCGTCTCCCTCACGCGTTCCGCCTCTTCCTTCGCGAGCATTACTGCTTCGCAGAAGGAGGAAACAGCTTCCCATACCCTCTCGCTCCGTAACATGGCCTGAACCAGGGCCGGACGCGAGAGGTTGCCACCGCCGATCGCCTCCACGAGGACACGGCGGTGCCCAGCCCAAGTGGGGCAGATCTTCACCGTATGATCCACCGTGTCCTCTGGATGATCCACACAATGGCGACACCCGTTTCCTCCCGCCTAATCCTGAAGCAGCCGTGAAGAGGAACCTACCGAAACAGCCGTGTCCAGTGAGGACCTGCGTAGGGCGGAAGGTAAGGGCGCCGTGGCACCTCTCAAGCCACTCCTCAAAGAGGGGCCTTATTACCACAATTGTGGCGTGCCTAGCGCTGGGTTGCGACAGTCGCTCTCTCCATGTCACCATGAGAACTTGCCGGAGCTCACTCCGCCGAGCCGCGATTTGTCGCGGCCGCGGCGTTTCGCCTCCTCGCGCCATTCCTAAATGTGCGCGAGGACTTTTGCCTCTACATCCCATGGCCATGACCCTTTGAAATAACATATCGCCTATCATATTCCTCGAAGGTTTAGACAGAGGAGCACCTAGTACTCTTACACTCATATTTCTTCAGGTATGTTTAAGTCCCATGTGATAAAATGTATTCTATCTGACTAAACATGTCTTGAACCCAGAAATACAGCGTCTATCTACGGTTCTACGTTTCTTTACGTGCTTTGCAACGGGGCTTTTCCCAGTTGTAAATCTCTTTTTGTGCCTATTGGTGGAGCTGTTTTGTTTCGTGATTGATAAAGAAGGAAGGGAAGGTTATCCTTACACCTCCGTTGTTCCTTTTTGATTATTTTCATTGTAGGACCGTTCTGAGATATTTGAATTGTTTTTCCGAGAAACGTTTGAGAGCTTCGCTGCTTCGGCGATTTTCTGATGGTCATCGTGGTTGATACTGGGTTCTAGTAGATTTGTGGCTGGGAATAGTATTGTTGGCACGTCCCAGAAATAGGTACTACAAGTAGCTTGTAACGTCAGCCCCAAATCTCGTACATTTTACTAATACAAGCTCTCACGCACTTCAACATCTTAACTACTAAGAACTAAAACTTTCAAGTTTCAAAATGGGTAGTGTTTTATACATGTGAGCTACTTAGCAACATGGAGGTTTTATACGTGTCTCAACAAATTGCCTAGGTTTAAACCTGATTGTAACAACTCACTGGAGAATATATTGTAGCGCCCTTCACAGAATTGAAACAAGATAATTTATGTAATTATGAAGACGTTTATTTTTGTTTATTTTATTCTATTTTAAGAAAGAGGTTGCTAATTGTCTGTTTTTAGGGTTCTGTTCCTCAAAAGGTTTTCCTTAAACCGGCCAAGTGCGAGTCGGACTCGCGCACGAAGGGTTCTTTACCGCAAAAAACGGCAAAAATTCACGTATTTTGTATGGGAGCCCCACATAAATATTTATTTTATTCTGTTTTTAGTATTTGTTATTATATCGGCAACGGAAATACAGACAGACAGACTGATCGCGGAGTCTTAGTAACAGTGTTCCGTTTTTACCCTTTGGGTACGGAACCCTAATGAGGAACCCTTATAGGATCACTTCGTTGTCTGTCTGTCCTTCTGTCAAGACGTTTTTCTCTGGAACACCTGGAGGCATAGAGTTCAAATTAATATCATATAACGTTCGAACCACGTCCTCGGGTCTAACGTGAATATTTTTGGTAGTTGCAGTACGCAGGTATTCAGGAATGCCACTGAGTGCGGTAGGCTCGGTTGAAACCCAAACACGCATCTCCATTCCTGCTGACTTGTGAACTGTGTCAGCTGCAAGCTGCGAAGCAGAAGTCTGCAATTTCTTCAAGCTGTATTTTTTTTATATCAACGCAATCAAAATATATGGATTTTTATGTCGCATATTTGACGAATAGCAATCGAATCAAAACCGAACCGAATGGGTACTTCCCGTTGTCCTAGAATCATGAAATTTGGCGAGGAGCAATGTCTTAAAGATTTTGCAAAAATAAAGTTGATAATCCAAGAACCGTAAGATTGTAGATACATAAAAAATACGATTATTAACTTATTTAAGAAATCATCTCAAAATTGCATAACTGCCCCGCGCGTCAACCAAACTCGCCCCACCCGAATATAATTGAATGGGGTATTAATTTACCTAAAATCAGATTTCATTAATTAGCCAACTATCCTTTGTCTCATCGGGTTTAACAATACGCATTGACGGCTTAATTAATTAATTGTTATTAAGTAAGACAAGCCATTTATCATGATTTTCATAAAATTCTATATTAGATTCACAATAGGTGTTTGTTGTTATAGAAATGTTATCTTTTGTCTTCGTCGTTTTGTCTTTTTGTAATATCAAATGAATCTTATGTCTCACTTATCTTAATTGCCAATTACTGAACAAAAATTGAACCAATCATATTGATACATATAGGGGTCAATTATAATGATGTCTGTATCATATCTGTGTCATTGACAAGAATGCATAATTGTCGAGGTATCTTTATCTACTACACAATCGAAATTCTATGCCAGCAAAAGCGATGGTCGTAATGACACAAGTAAAATTTAAAAATTAAAAAAAAAACGCGTCACATATTCTAATAATTTATCTAGAAGTAGACAATTTTCGATCGACAATCTTTTGAACCCGGTAATTATGACACGATGTCTTGATAAAACTCCCCGACAGTAAAACGCCCATAACTTTAGAATGGCTGAACCGATTTTCATCAAACATAGCTAAGCACAGATAGATACACAGGTACCTTCTTATAACACCTCTCTTTTTCTGTCGGGGTTTAACAATGTAAGGGATTCAACACGTGACTACTATTCGATAGCGCTTTACAATCCCATACATTTTTGCTACAATACATTCTGCTACTTTGCAGAATGTATTGTAGGTGGCATACGACCACGGTTATACTCTGAACACCACTATGAATATGCATGAAATATTATACAATAAAAAATACGCGCTTGGTCGTGGAGTTGCGGAAAACAGCCCGTTTTAACCTAACCTCCTATTATATAATAAATTATTTATTACATGTAAGTTGCTTAAAAAAAACGATACATATCGAAAGTGTGTAAATAACAAAATCAGATGAGAATATTTTCTTGTTTCATACTTTTTAGAGCGTGATTTTTCAGTAGTCGGGTTTTAGTTTTTGAACTTATTTTTGTACTAGCAGTGCCCGCGGCTTCGCTCCCGTCATCTGTCTACCAACCCTGCCCTACTTACCTTCCTCCCTACCCTACTTACCTACCTACCAATTTGTTTTCTATAGTCATCATTCTTTCGCGGAGAATTTTAACATCGCCATTCAGAAAATGACTTCAAATGCACAACGCCATCTATCGAATATCGAGTTCAACTGTCAGTATCTGAATTGCGTGTGTTTTCAAACTTTTGATAGCGTGAACCGATTGCGAAGAAACAAAAACTAAGTAATTCTTCAAGTTACGCACAATTTTTATGTATAAAAGTTATCTACATTGGTTTCGTACATTTCACGTGATGCACAAATAAACAGACAAACAGACAAAAATTCAAAAAATGCCGAAAATAGGTTCGGTTGGTTATCCACACCCTGGCTATTTTTTTGGAAATATTTTCGATGTACAAATTTTTTTTTCTACAGATTTATTATATGTATGTATGTTTTTTTTTTTTTATTCGAGATGGGTTTGCTCTTGACTCTAGTCTAGGTCAGAGGTGACAGAGACAAAGTCGACGATGGAGTGAGCTTACCCAGAAGAAGCCTGTTCACTCTAACTTTGAAGAGATTCGGGTTGTATGCGTTCGGAAATACAGACGCAGGCAGTGGGTTCCACTCTTTTGCAGTGCGCATTATGAAGGATGTTTGGAAGCGCTTGGTGCGAATTGGTGGAATAGCAACTAGGTGAGGATGGTAACTTGCAGTGCGTCTAGATGTCCGATGGTAGAAGGGGGCCGGTGGGATGAGGTCGTTGAGTTCATGAGCACACTCGCCAAAATACAGTCTGTAGAATGATGATGTATGTATGATGATTTGTAAGTTAGGGCCATAATTCCAAGTTATTTTGAAGAATCTCTACTCGACTCATTCGCCATTACAACGAAAAAAAACATCGATTATATAAAAAATAAGCAAGATGTAATTTCACGATTCAAGATGGAGTCGAGTTGGAAGATATGACTTTGAATAAAGGGGTTAGTATACCTTTAGGTAGTACTCGTAGTATTACTTCAGGCAGTTTCGTAAGCTGTTTTATTTTATCATCCCAAGGGAACATACCGGGTTAATCCAGGTTATAAACTGTGTCCCAAATTTCAACCAGATCCGTTCTGCCGTTCTGGCGTTATTGAGTAAGAAACATCCATCTATCCAAACTTTCACATTTATAATTATTAGTAGTAAGTAGGACATATAGAAGGAAGTTGGATTGTTCCTAGAAGTTAAAATAAAATAAATAAAGTCTTTATTCCGTCCATTTTTAACCGTCTTCAAAAAGGAGGAAGTTTTTAGTCGACTGTATTTTTTTATTTTATGTGTATTACCTCAGGAGTATAATAATAAATAATAATAATAATAAATTTTATTTCTCAAAAAACTTAATAATATTTTACAAAAAATAGTTTGGCTATATTTATTTCTAGTACATGGATGTAGTCACTGCAACCGAACTAGGCAATGCCTGTATTTCGGTTTTTAGTGCCTTTTCCCTCGATAATTCAACAGTGAAATGCCAACAAAGCAAATATGTTTGATTGTTCTAATAATACATTTAGAGTGACTTATAACTAACTTCAATGTTAACATTGTATACGGTGATTTATGTGGAGTATGAGTGATGTGTGTGCGTGTGAGTTTTGGTATATGAGGGAGTGTGAGCGTGAGGGTGAATGTGTGTAGGTGTAGGGGTGAGTGTGTGTGATTGTAAATTCATGGTCATGGTTTTGACTAAGATAGAGATATTATTTTATTTTAATTTTAATTTAACTAATGAATACCTATACATACTACTTATTGTACAACATATAGTAATAACTCCGTTTCTTCATAATTTAGTTGTTGCAAATATTCACTTACTATTTGTTTACATTTAGACTTGGTAAGAGGGTAAATATTTAATTTATTATTTATTCTGCTATAAAGAAACGGACCAAGAAATTCAATAAATCTTTCGCTAAATTTAGTTTTTCTAGTTGTCCGTTCCATACGAACTCTTTTATTTCGACATTTTTGCGCGAGTGGGTCAAAAGGCAGTTTTATATGCTGTTTCATAATAATGTTGAGAATAAAAAGTTGTCTCACGGTCAGAACTCCACAAATCTGATATAGAGAAACAGTAGGAAAGAGGATGGGTTTAAAAATACACACCTTTAGAAATGCGTGCTGAGCGATTTCAATGGACTTCATAGTGGTTTTACAAGTACCCCCCCAGGATGAAATGCAATAATTTAATAATGACTGACCTAGGGCATAATAAATTTGTTTAAGGAGATAGGGCTCAGCAGCGTGCAGCAAATTTTTAAAGACATATATGAGTTTGCGCACTCGTGCACCAAGCAGCTTGATATGCTCTTTAAAATTGAGATTTCTGTCTATAGTAACACCTAAGTACGTGACGGTGTTAACACGTTCCAGAGATGAACACGTGCAGTCGGCTTTCAGGGTACACTCGTGAGAGACAATTTTGTGGCTGTTTCTGAGACTTGAATAATTTTTGATGCTGAAAGAAATATATTTTGTTTTTCCCACATTCAAAGTCAGAATGTTCGCCTGAAGCCAGCCTCTAGTGATGTTATAGCCCTGCTGAGCAGCATCAAATACCTCATCCCAAGTATTGGCGGCAAAAACTAAAGCAGTGTCGTCTGCGAAAGAGATGATTTCGCCATGATTGAGCTTTAGACTCGTAAGTCCGTTAATGTACACAAGGAATAAGGTGGGTCCCAAGATGCTGCCCTGTGGTACGCCATGTGTAACTGGAAGGTAGGTACTTTTGTACTTGCTCACACGGACACACTGCTTTCGCCCAGACAAATAACTTTCAAAGAGTTTTAACTGAGTACCTCTAATGCCCAATTTCTCGAGTTTAGTCAATAAGAGGGAAACAGAAATCGTATCAAATGCCTTGGCGAGATCGAGAAATATTGAAAGACATTTTTTACCTTTGTCCAAATTTGTGCTTATAAAGCTGGTGAGTTTGTTCACTGCTTGTTCGGTGGACTTACCATGCCGAAAACCATACTGATTTTTAGACAGTAAATTATTCTTTTCCAGGTAATTCACTAAGCGTATATTTATTATTCTTTCCAATATCTTCGATAATGCCGGTAGAATGGATATTGGCCTATAATTATTGATTTGATTTCTGTCCCCGCTCTTATAGATTGGGCACACTTCCGACCTTTTCAGGGA
Organism: Orthosia incerta; assembly: GCA_948252205.1. Taxonomy (NCBI): domain Eukaryota; kingdom Metazoa; phylum Arthropoda; class Insecta; order Lepidoptera; family Noctuidae; genus Orthosia; species Orthosia incerta. The sequence goes on from OX411746.1 coordinate 28,029,418, forward strand.
ATCAGGGAAATTGCCTGACCTTAAGCTGTCATTAATAATTTTAGTAATAGGTGGAATAAGAATCTTTTTATGCAATTTCAGAAACTCACTACTAATCTTATCACAACCCGATGCACAATCTGTTTTTAGACCATTTATAATTTGTTCAACTTCTTGCTGATCAGTGTCCATCAAAACAAATGAATTACTCTGCTGGTTATACTTGTCTAAATTTGATTGAGAATGTGCATCCGGTGTGTTTGTTTTTTGATAAATTTTATCGGCCAGTGAGGCGCCAACATTAATGAAATAACTATTTATTTTGTTTAAAGATTGCTCAGGAGAAGTAGAGAATGCTAGGAGTTCTTTTGTGCGTTGTATTGGTTTTGTTGTGTTTGCGATGTCTCTAATTGCTTTCCATAATTTCTTACTGTCTTTTTGTGCATTTACAATTTGGTTTTTTTCGAACTGTCTCTTTATTTTTCGTAAAAGAGCGTTACAGAAGTTCCTGTACCTAACGTCTATAAATAATTTGAAAATGTTGGTTTGTTGGTGATAATTTAGCTATTCTGTGAAGCTTATCCCTGTTTCGCATGCACCTCAGCAAACCCGGTGTGATCCAAGGCTTTATTATTTTTGACCGTCTTGGCAAGGTTTTTGTTTGTGTATTTTTTTCAATAATATTTTGAAGAGACTGCATCAAATAATTTAATGTAAAGTTAGGATCTGCCGACTGATGAATTGGGTCAAGATCAAGCTTTAACAAGTCTGCCACTATTCCTTCATTGTTAACTTTAGTTATAGTTGTAGCCATATGATGCAATGTTTTTTTCGTTTGTAGGCATAGCAAAACCGGATAATGGTCCGTTAACGTTGAGAACGGGACTATTGTAGTGGCAGTACTTATAGTTTTTACTAAGGCGTGATCCAAGCAAGTTTCACTGTCACCACGAGTTATTAAGCTAATAGCTGGTAGTAAACCGTGTGTAGCTGCTAAAGTTAAGTATCGTTCTCCGTGTACGTCTATTTTATTTGGGTTTATTGGAATGTTTATGTCACCCATTAACACATTGTGTTTATAGTTCGATACTACTTGAAGTATTTTGTCTAGAGAAGAGAGGAATGGATCTATGTTATTATATGATGGCGATCTGTATAAGCCAATAATAGCAACTTGTTCTTCTACAATATCCAATAGACAATTACAGTCCTGAAAATCAGGCTCCTCTATGCGGATGTTTAGTTTCTCTTTATAATAAATAACTACACCATTATTTTGTTTGTTATTATTTTTAGTTGACACATGACAATATCCGTCCAGTTTTGGAATTACCGATGCACAAGAGAGCCAACACTCGGTCAGTATTAGAACGTCCCATTCTAGTTTTAATCTACTTAATAAGATCTCAAAGCCTGATATATTGCAGTTTATACTACGGATGTTCTGCGTTAATATAAGTATATGATTTGCAGTATTAGTGATGATAGTGTGACATTCTTCTATGTCAGCAGTTTGCGAATGGGACACGGATAAGCTATCAATGCTAGTAGTAAGGTCGATTATATTACTGAATTTAAAAAAAAAGCATAATTTTGTAATGAATTTTTATCAGGGATTGAACGTTATTATAGAAAGCTTTTATAAGTGTAGCGAAGAAAGTTGTTTTTATAGTATGTATTGTAATTATGAGGACGTGTTTGTAGAGTATGTTTATGAGTATGTTTGTGTGAATGTTGATTTGTAATATGTTTTTGACTAAATGTGTTAGAATTATTTTAAAACTAGATCTAAACGTGTGATGAGAGAGGTGTGTTAATAAATTAATGTTATAACATAAGTGTGTTTTGAAATGTGTTTTACAAAGGCCAGAAAAAATATATCTTACGCTAAAACAATAAGGGAAAGCATGCATTTGAGGAACTTTACACCATTTGAAGAGACTGATCGTAACATGTAATAGTCATATTGTATTACGTATTTTTTCTAAGTCCGCCGCATCATTGATACGAATATGTGATGAGTCTTCGTTTTTTTTGAGGTACACTATCCCATTTGTGGTCCAACAGAATTTGTAGCCATGGCTATTTTTAAATTGTCTCGCCAAGAAGTAAAGCTTTTGCGTTTTGTACGTGAGAGTTTCCGCTACATATAAAGGTTTAGCCACATACTTGGTATTCAAGTGAGTAGTATTCAATTTATCACCTTTACTTTTCGGTTTATTGAAACTCTTGACAGCCTTAAGAAGCTTCTCTTTCAATAGTACGGTGGTTAAATCCACGATTACCGGGTTTGAGCCATCTTTTGACTTTAGTCGATAGATATCCTTTATGCAAGACCCGTTAATATCGATGTGAATCGTTTTTCCTAATTGCATTATTTCTTTACACAGAGTTTCTTTCGTCTCTCCATTTTGTTTCGGTATATTCCGAATTTCAATACCAGTTCCGCGGGTTTTTCGTTCCATTTGCTCCAGTTTTTCTTCCAACTCTATAATCAGCAGTTTATCAGCCTTTCTTGCCTTCTCAAGCGTCTTTATTTTTGACAAAAACTCGTCGTACTTATCAGACATTAAATCCATACTAGTTTTTAGCTCTTGGAAGCGTTTTTCCTGTTCACTCGAAAAAGACACAAACATTTCCTTGATAAGGGCCATAATATCAGTATTATTATCATCATACTTCCGTTTTTTTCGCTCCGTAATGTTGATCGCAAGTGAGTGGAGGTCAGGTTCAGACTCACACTGTTTCAACGGTAAATCAATATCTGCCTTTGCGAAAGTTAGGGCAGTGCTCCGCATGCTCTCTACAGCCGCCAACGATTTTGAGGCAGAAGTGGCAGCGGGAGAAGCTTGTTGTAGTGGCATGATGACAATGAATTTGTCCTCAAATCGTCACAACAAAACAAGAATCAGGAAAACATAAGCTGTAAGCGATAGATTCTTCACAGTCGCCACAGGGGTCAAGCCTATCTAGCCGCAATCGAGGAATGCGAAGCTTTTGCCTTTCCGTCCAGTGTAGTGAGAGCTATGCTTTATATATCATAACAGATCCCTTGACATAACGTTCACATGATATAATTTTCATATGCTATAAAAACAAATAACCTAAAATCATTTGATCTAATGTTATATTTCATATAATCTTTATTTGCTCTAATAACATTTAGTATAACATTAATTTCATATAATTTTCAATTACTATAATGCTCTTTTTATATAACGTTCAGTTGACCAAATTTTTATATTTTCTACGGGTAAAGCACCGTTCTTGAGGAGAAAAATATTGTAAACTAACCCCAAAACACTAAAGTTGCTTCTGCATCGTCTCCGGCGCTGCGGGGAGTGCAAGCCCTTCGCCCTTACGTAACAAAGGATAGACACCCATGCTCACCTCCGCAGCCTCAGACGCTACTGATCGTATGGGAGCCTATGCTGCGTTACAGCAAGCGGGGGCTGCTCTCCCTTCGCACCTTCGGTTTTTATATACCCCTAGGGGTAGCAGCCAAAAGACTACGTGAAGTCGGGGTGCCCCGATTCGGTTTTGGAACAGATTTGACCTGTTTAAAACTACAAGCCGGTGTAAATTTCGAGATCGCAATAGTCAAGACATTCAATAAATATTTTAGCTGTTTGACAGAAAGAAAATAAAAAAAATATCCATCCACTCGCATAAAAGTAAACTAATAACAAGAAATATTTATGTGGGGCTTGATTTTGCAAATTGCGGTTGCGAAAATGGCAGGCGTTTAAAATCTAATCAGTTTTTGCAAAAACATACAAAACAAAGTAGACGTTTCTAAATTATATTAAACGTTACTTATAGATTTTGAATATTATAGTAACTGAATATTATACTAATTGAACAGTATTTAAAATGTGCATTATATTAAAATGTTCATTATACCATACTAGCTGTTGCCCGCGGCTTCGTTCCCGTGGACCACCCCACAGGACCCATTTTTGGGATAAAAAATAGCCTATGTCATTCAGGAATAATGTAGCTTTCTATTGGTAAAAGAATTTTTCAAATCTGCCCAGTAGTTTCGGAGCCTATTCGGTACAAACAAAAAAATCTTTCCTCTTTACAATATTATTATTATAGTATAGATAAAATTAGGTTAAATGAAATTATAGCAATAATTCATTATATTATTTGATCGTTCTACAAAAAAAAGTATATTAAATTAAATAAGGTCATATTATTATGCTCATTAGAACTTTTGTTATTATTTCAAACGTTACACACCCGTTACCTCAGATCTTTTTACTAGGTGAACCGATTTTGATGTTTTTTTTTTTGATTTGAAAGCTGTTAGTTCTCATGTCATTTTAATCAAAATCATTAAAATTTATCAAAATCTGATGATGAACTTCGGAGATATACAACAGAACTCTTTAATAAATGGCGGTAAATCTCTCAGAATTGCTGCAATCGCAGGTCTGTTTATTGTTTACACCATTTCATAACATAACATCACGCCGGTACGCTCTAAAGGTGTACGCAGATGTGTACAATTAACCCTGGTACACTCTAATTTCATCGGTTGTGTTCAAGTTCCGTGTTATTCGGGTAATCTATTCTAGCAAAACTGTGGGCATTATTGATATGTATCACAACTAATAAAATAAAAATGAAAGCTTTTATACAAATAAGACTTCCAAATAAACGCATTAGAAAAAGAAAAATAATTTCATTTTCGGAAGACGGTGTCAAAATTCGAAGATCAAAAACGAGAACACCAACTGCCAAAAAAGAAGTTATTTTTCAGTTTGTAGTGTTTTTATTTGGCAGTCGGTTGTATTTTTTTACATATACTACAAAACCAATAATAGTTGGGTTGCAGTTATGTAAGCTCTTTAAATTCTTCAATTGATTAGATTGGTCGGCTGTATTACAGCCGGACTAATTGTTTTACATGCTCGACGATAGCCGGTATAGTCATACACTGGTATCACGTGTTGTGGTTGTCATTACACAAACACACATCCGATCCGGAACAAACATCTGCGCAGTGATTATAGAACATTGTAAAAGTAAGTAGCTACAGATATTAACTGGTCATTGTGCTAACGAACGGTGTTTTAAAGGTATTTTGCGAAAGGTTTCCTGTGAGGCAAACTTTTAGTAGCAATTCTTAGTTAACAGCTCTTCTCGAATAAACAGTATGCCTCTGCCTGTCGTCGGTTTTTAGGGTTCCGTACCCAAAGGATAAAAACGGGACCCTATTACTAAGACTCCGCGATCCGTCTGTCTGTCTGTCCGTCTGTCACCAGGCTGTATTTCATAAACCGTGATAGCTAGACAGTTGAAATTTTCACAGATGATGTATTTCTGTTGCCGCTACAAATTAATACTAAAAACAGAATTAAATCAATATTTAAGTGGGGCTCCCATACAACAAACGTGTTTTTTTTGCCGTTTTTTTGCGATAATGGTACGGAACCCTTTGTGCGCGAGTCCGACTCGCACTTGGTCGGTTTTTATTTTAGGGTTCCGTAGTCAACAAGGACCCCTTATAGTTTTGCCATGTCCGTCTGTTAGCAGTATAGCTCTGAGACTCTTAATACTAGAAAGCTATAATTTGGCATGGATATACATATTAATCTCGCCGACAAAGTGGTGAAATAAAAAAAAACATAAAAAAATGAAAACATGTTACCGCCTGTGTACACGTAAAGTGGGGATGTTTTTTTCTCGTCTATCGTTGGATAGGCTATTTAAAAATATTACGGGTATGCTAATTTTGTTGGAGTTAAATGGTTGATTTTGGATATGTGGAAAAAATCAAGGCAGTAAATAGTATATATAAAATGCAGGTCTGCTGGCAGAAATTTCTAATGAAATAAGCTGTAACTTTGTGCTCTTCGATCTGTATTATTTCTTCTCTCTGTAAAGTATTTTTTGTGAAAAAAAAAGAGAAACCATCACAGCTAAGTAGGCTTTTCAAGTTCGATCAACTTATAAAATATACTTGGAGAAGTAAAAATTTTGTATACCTATTTATATATACATATTGGGGACAACAGTTTTCGAACGGGAAACTTAATTTTGTCCCTTCGTTAGAGCAATGTTCGGTGCTTCCATTGTTTATGAATGTTCTTAAAGTAACCTATTTATTTTGGTCAGACTCGCACTTGACCGGTATTTTTCATTTTCGTGTTGATGATAATTATATAGCATTGCATTTTATTGATCCAATACTTCGCCACTATCATGAAATTGTCAATGGACTTCAGTCAGCAACTCGGTGCATAGCTTTGACTGCAGTCTTTCCAAACGCCACGAGAAATAAATGTATGATGTTTTGTCTAAACCTATCACACAAAGTTCAATTCAATATCAAGATATAAGTTATTTTTATATAACTCAACCGTGTGCCCTTTACCCAACCTGCCTCTCCTGCCAGCTAGACACAGTAAGTGCAGTTAGTCCAAGTAATTAGTAACGTACCTACCGATATTGGCTTACCTACCGTCGTTTCGGCGCCGGGTCCCTATTAAACTTTAAATATCCAAACATTTGGCCCTACGTTACAGTCCAGATGTTACTTTGTGGCCCAAGTTGTGCGATGAAGCGGGTGTTATATTATTGTGAAAGATTAAATCCAAACTGTATTTGGTAGAGTGGTAAAATTATTAGTTTGCTTGTAGGAAGTAGCCTTTGGAAGTACCAAAATCAAAATCAATTATTTTATTTTACATTGGCCTACATGGGCACTTAAAAAACGTCGACAAAAGGTGCACGGTTCGGGTTAGTTGTTTCCTATGGAGAAGAACCGGTAAGAAACTCCATGGTTACTCTTTTAAAAATGGTTTGGTTTTACAATATTTCCATGTTACAGCATTAGTACTTGGATATGGGGGGACAACGTAAGCCCGACAATAAGACGTAAGAAATTAAAAAAAAAAAAAATGAAATCGAAAGTCATAGGCAAAACTGACATATTGTTTTATCCTAGAAAGAACATTTTTCCTGTGGGATGGCCATAGGAGCAAAACCGGGAGAAAAAGCTAGTAAATAACAATGCTAGAGTGGCTAACAACTTTCTACTGATGAAATCAGCTTTGGCTCGAAATCTTTAAATTTGAAACCTTGACTTCTGATTTATTTTCTTAACAATCATCATATCACCATCATCATCATATCATCCGAAAGACGTCCACTGCTGGACATAAGCCTCCCCCAAGCGTCACCACATTGACCGGTCCCGTGCGTCTCGCTACCAGTGGATCCCTGCAACCTTCATCAGATCATCTTCCGGTTCGTGGTCGCCACTCCAGAACCTTTCTGCCCCATCGGCCATCCGTTCTGCGAGCAATGTGCGCTGCGCACTGCCACAGTTTGGCATTCTTCGGGCTATGTCGGTAACCCTGGTTCTCTTACGGATCTCAACATTTCTAATTCGATAAAGCAAGGAAATGCCGAGCATAGGCCTCTCCATTGCCATTGTCTCTTAACAATGATAAATAACAATCCGTTACAAAAGAAGTCGGTTAAAAACAAGAACCACTAAGTTTAAAAAAAATATAGATGCGTGCAAGTGTTATTTATATCCAAGTTTTTTATATACATTTCTATCAATGTCTTGAATAAACTGTACTCAGCAAAAATGTTACGTACCTTGAGAACTATTTGAGGCACATTGGTTAATAGTACGTGATAGAGTAAATTTGTATTGTACCACACCACAACGTCCGTAGACAAGTTGCGAACTAACTACGGCAGCTGCACTTGCATCAATTCATTTGGATTTTACACCGATACAATAATACAATATACGACATGGCGACAGGTCACTGGCACAACTTGCGACCCACGGATGCCCCTCAAGTTAAAGGGTAAAATTTACAAGTCCGTGATAAGACCTGTCATACTGTATGGATCAGAATGTTGGGCTGTGAAAAAGATGGATGAAAAGAGATTGCATGTAGCAGAGATGAGAATGTAGAGATGGATGTGCGGAGTGACGAGAATGGATAAAGTGAGAAATGAGTATATTAGAGGAAGTTTGAAAGTGGCGCCAGTGACAGAAAAGTTGATAGGAAACCGTTTGTCCTGGTATGGTCATCTGATGAGGAGGGATGAAACGCATGTTACTAGAAGAGTTATGAATATATATGTGGATGGATGGAGAGAGAGGGGACGGCCAAAGAAAAGATGGATGGACTGTGTGAGGAGTGATATGAAAGAAAAGGGAGTCAGTGATAGCGTGACGGGGGACAGGACGGTATGGAAGAAGAAAACGTGTTGCGCCGACCCCAAGTAACATGGGACAAGGGCAGGAAGATGATGATATCATCATCATTTCAGACGAAAGACGTCCACTGCTGGGCATAGGTCTCCCGCAGGCGTTGCCAAATTGACCGATCCCGTGCGTCTTACTCGGATTCTCGCAACTTTAACCAGGTCATCGGTCCACCTAGTGGGAGGCCTTCCAACGCATCGTCTGCCGGTTCGCGATCGCCATTCTAGAACTTTTCGGCCCCATCGGCCTTCCGTTCTACGAGCAAAGTGCCCTGCCCAAAATACATATACAATCAAGGATATGTTATTTATACCATATCTCTCTATATCTTTTCTGGAGGATAGTTTAACTTGAATAAAGCATGCGCATCTGCGTCCTGTGTATTTGATAGCATGTGAAAATCTTTATGTTTGGATGTTTGTTAAACATCATCATCATATCAGCCGAAAGACGTCCACTGCTTGACATAGGCCTCCCCCAAGCGTCGCCACATTGATCGGTCCCGTGCGTCCCGCATCCAGCGGATTTCCGCTACCTTCACCAGGTCATCGGTCTACCTGGTGGGAGGCCTTCCAACGCAACGTCTGCCTGTTCGCGGTCGCCACTCCAGAACTTTTCTGCCCCATCGGCCATCCGTTCTGCGAGCAATGTCACTTGCCCATTGCCAATGGAAATTCTTCGGGCTATGTCGGCAACCCTGGTTCTCTTGAGGATCTCTTCATTTCTGATTCGATAATGCAAGGATACTCCGAGCATAGCCCTCTCTCTCCATTGCCCTTTGGGTGACTGTAAGCTTTCATTGTGAGCGACCACGTCTCAGAGCCATAGGTCATCACTGTCAACACACATTGGTCATAGACTTTCGTCTTGAGACACTGTGGTAAGTTTGTTAATCATCACACATCAATTTTTGTATTATATATTTAGTATATATATTTTTGTATTATTATATTTAAATGAAATACAGGCAAACTATGACATGATACTGTAGAATAATTTTCTACTTTCGCACCAAAGAGGACGCTAGGTACTTAAAAATAAGCAGATAATTAAATTAAATTATGAAACTAGATCATTATCTACTCTGCTGCACACAAGATAAATTTGAGCTTACTTGTTGTCAAACTGATTCCGATGAAAATTCCTAGAACTGAGCAACACGACAACCATAGAAAGAATGCAGGGGTCAGCTACATTTCTTTCTGTGAATATAATAGTAGACCCAAAAGAAATGAATACTAGATTAAAATTGCAATTAAAACTATACTCGTTTCCTGTAAAAGTTTTATTAGATCTCATATTAACATAGCCCCTCTAAATTAAAGTTACGATGTGTTTTTACCGGGGGTATTTAGTCCAGTTTAAAGCCCCGGTCCAGTTTCTGCCTTTTACTAAACCAACGGAGCCTTTTATGCATAAAATAGGATTTTTTTGTTTGTAAGTTTTTGACGTAACATCCCGTTTTAGGGGCTTCAATAGACAAAGCTGAATGAAAATGTAGGGTGACGGGGCTTGTTTACAATCACCGATCTTACATTTATTAAACTTTATTTTGGGACTATCACATTATACTATTTAAAACCACTGAAACTCCTGATACCAGAAAAGCTTCGAGACAATAAAGTTCGAAGAGTCCCGTCAAAACTATTCAACTGTCTTGTATCCAGGGACGAAACAAACAGAAATCAAAATTATAATTTACACTGATCTGACCCAAAATGTTGGCCTGTTCCGTTGTGGTGACATTCGGAATTGCCTTTAATTTCACTCACTTTCTTTAACCGCAAGTCATCATCATCAATCTATACATATAATAAATCTGTGGAAAAGTAATTTTTGTACATCGAAAATATTTCCAAAAAAATTGCCAGGGTGAAGATAACCAACAGAACCTATTGCCGGCATTTTTTGAATTTTTGTCTGTTTATCTGTTTGTCTGTTTATTTGTGCACGCGTCACGTGAAATGTACAAAACCAATGTAAATAACTTTTATAAATAAAAATTGTGCGTATCTTGAAGAATTACTTAGTTTTTGTTTCATCGCAATCGGTTCACTCTATCAAAAGTTAGATGAATTTAAAGTGTTCAAGAAGTAACATTATCACAACACACGCAATTCAGTAACTCGGACAGTTGAACTCGATATTCGATAGATGGCGTTGTGCATTAGAAGTTATTTTCTGAATGGCGATGTTAAGATTCTCCGCGAAAGAATGATGACTATAGAAAAAAAAATGGTAGGTAGGTTAGTAGGGTAGGCAGGTAGGTAAGAAGGGTAGGGTTGGCAGACAGATGACGGGAGCGAAGCCGCGGGCACAGCTAGTCATGCCTAAGATTACTCAACAGAGTGCAATAAAAATATTGTAGTTTAGAGATGGGCGTTTTCGGTTTTTTGCGCAAACGGTTATGTAACCGATATACAGATTTCATATCGATATCGAAAACAGTTTTCAGATATCGATTTCAGTAGTACAGCGATATGGTTCCTATCGGTTATGAAGTTTGCGTTTTGTTCGTACGTTTTTGGATTGTTTCGTTTTAGTTATTTGTTCGTTCGTCGCAAGTAGTTTTGATTCGATACATACAGTTTTTGTCATATTGTTTATTTTGATATGGATATCGATATGATATGATTTCGAAACCCATATCCGATATTAGTTACGTTTTGATATATCGGACCCATCCCTATTGTAGTTTAAGTATGAATGCATTCCGGAACCACTCGACCTTTCCCGTCTCTAATAGCATAAAAGTTCTAAACTAAAAATAAAAAGAAAGCTTTTAAAGTTAAAGCGCCAGTAATTTACTTAATTATTGTGATGAGCACAATTAAGTCAACATTTAAATTCTTAATGGAATGCTCTTTTTTAAACGACAACGTTGCCCGGGCAAGTTAGTGAAATAAACTTTACAATGTATTGTCCAGTTGAACTGTCTGGGTAACTGGCAAAACTGTAGCTTATGAATAAATATTGCTGGCTTTATTATATCTTCCCCGCAACAAATTAAAAGTCTTGGACCAAAATAAAAAAAATAAAAAAACCTAAATGCAGGGCACATTGCTTACAGTGACATGGATGTCCGATAAGGTCGAAAGGTTATGGAGTGAAGGCCGCGTACCAGAAGTTGCAGTGTTCGAAGGTCACTGACAATGTGGATCGGTGACCTGGTAAGGTCTGAAGGCAGTCTGCTGGATTCAAGAAGCACAGGACCGGATTATATAGCGATTCTAGGCCTATGTCCAGCAGACGACATCATTCGGCTTAAATAATGATGAAGATGCAGGTTACGATATGAATTCCTGGACCACAAATTTTATAATTCCTTTCATCCAATTAGAGTTTAGGAGCAGTGGTGGCCCAGTGGTATCGGCCGCGACTTACAAGTTGTAGGTTGTGGTATCGAGCCTAGTCAGGCGCTTTACTTTGTGTAAATTATTTCACCACCACTGATCTCAAAACGGAAAAGGAAAACATCGTGAGGAAACCGGCATGTCCTAGCCAAAATTTCGAAGACATGTGACATCCACCAACCCGCACTGGGCCCGCGTGGTGGATTACGGCCCATTCCCTCCAAGAGGAGGCCTGTGTCCCAGCATTGGGAACATTAATAGGCTGATGATGTGATGTGTGATGTGAATTAGAGTTTAAACAAGACTTCCAGCTGAAATAATTTAATCCGAGGAGCTCTTTATCCGACAACTAGCATTCCCACCCTACAAAGTGAAACCAATAGCCCCTTTGAAAGCTGAATTGCTGACTGTGCAGCAGGAAATTTTGATTTTATTTCTGTATGGAGCTAACAAAAACCTGGATTCGTGTATGAGCCAGTTTTTTTGTTCAAAACAGGCTGTTTGTTTTCAATAAGTGGGTCACAGGGGTCGCGTCACGATTTTCTATTATATTTATGCATTTTTGCAGTCGTTTGAACATTTGTTATTGCTGGTTTTGGTTAGGATCAATGTTTTATGACGATAGTATTGCGATTCTAGTGTTTTTGGCTCAAGTGGCTTAGGCTCAGCGAATGTGTTTGTTATCTATTGGGTTTTATCACGCTCATGAAAAACTACATGATACACTAGAGCAGCGGTGGCCCAGTGGTAACAGTGGGGCTAACGTGGTCGTGGGTTCGAACCCAGGCAGGCACATTACTTTGTGTAAATTATTTCATCGCCACTGCTCTCAAAACGGTAAAGGAAAACATCGTAAGGAAACCGGCATATCTTAGAACCATAAATTAAGAAGACATGTGATATCTATCAACCTGCACTTGGCCCGCGTGGTGGATTATAGCACAAATAAAAAAATCACAAAAGAACATTTTTCTTTCTTTCTTTCTATATGTATTGAGATCAATTCTCACAGAGAGGAGGCCTGTGTCCCAGCAGTGGGAACATTAAAAGTCTGATGATGATGATAAACTACATATAAATAAGATCATCAACATTAATTCTATTTGATGATTTTTTTGTAAGCAAAGGTGTGTTTTTTGTTTAAAAAAGGGTGCTAATTAAGGCAGCTTCTTTAAAATGTCATTCTCGTCTGCAAATATATTTAGTTGTCTAATTAATTAATAGGTCAGCGACAAACTTTTAGCGTCTAATAAATGGTTTATAAGCGACCATATATTGTAAAACAAGCTACTGTTAATATGACGCAACATGGTGATAATTCTTAAGCAACTAAATTTGTGATATGTCTACTCATTGCTAGCTTCTAATAAGTGTATCAACTTCATCTATAAAATAATATCAACGTACTCTAATTTCATAGAGTCACCTTTATTTTTATACTTTAGCATAAGTAATTGATGAGTGAATCTACTATATTTGAACATAAAATTTCCTTATTATTGTCATCAAATAATGGTCAATAAAAGCTATAATTTCATGTATTCGCCTATCTATTTATAATGTTACCATAAGTAATTGACTATTATACCTACCCAAATGAACATACAAAAAACATATTTAAACATAATTTTTTTTTAATCGATCACCTATAAATCTTTTTATTGTATGATTAAGGCAGGTCTTGCTTTTGTTGGAAGTTTTTACAATTACTATTTAACGACAATGTCGACGGAGCCCCGCTGCGCGGGGCTCCTATTTCTGTCTAAAGGGTCTAAAGTAACCTAACACGAAGAAGATGACGGGAGCTGAGTTCGCTCGCTTTGCTCGCTCACTTCAGCTGCTGTCATCTTTTCGAACCTAACCTGTCCGTGTCGGGGTGCCCTAAGTTCCCGAGCTCGCTTCGCTCGCTCTTTTTTTTCAAATAAGAATACGAGCACTCCTTAATCGTGTCATTAATGTAAACAAATACACGTGAACTCGTTGCTGCACGCACCGAATAGAGCTCGCTCATTGGTGCAAATGGCCGGTCGCGCCCCTCTGATTCCCAACGAGCGTCAGGTACCTACACTCCCGCGCTTGTGTTGCAAACTTTCACGAAAAAAGAATATGATTTATTAATTTAGTTGTTGAATGAAAAACTTTGATTGCTAATTTTGAGGCTGGAATTTGATTTTATTAGCAGACAGATGTTGAATCTCTAAAATATATAAAGTAGCTCACTTACAACATTAGTCGCTGAGTTATCAAATCAGAAGTAAATATATTTATCGGTAGCTCGGAGTCATATTAATTTACGCTCGTAAATTGACGCTGGTTTTTTGATATTCTGTTGGAGTAGTAAAGATGATGAATTAATATAATTGAAGCTGTTCTATTAACTCGTCGCCCACATATAAAAAAAGACGCTAGGTTGCAGGTGCTAAAGAAAACTTTTGTTGCCGCACATATAATTTCCCTTTAAAAAATAACCAAAAATATCAAATTTGACGTATGCCAGACGTGAGGCCTTCGTTTGTTCCCATGTCGTACAACACGATACAGAAGACGCAGAAAGACCACGTTTCATAATTTATTAAACTGATGATAACAAGCTAAATTACGGAATAAATTAATAAGCGAATAAATTCTGGTGCTATTCGGTACACCCACAGAACACCGAAATGACGGCGAGTCGGCGACCACTGCTAGAGATGGCATTGTCAAAAGTTCCCATACAAACAAAGTGTCAGTGAGTATCACCGTTACCGAAATGACGGCGATTCGGCGACCACTGCTAGAGATGGCATTGTCAAAAGTTCCCATACAAACAAAGTGTCAGTGAGTATCACCGTTACCGAAATGACGGCGAGTCGGCGACCACTGCTAGAGATGGCATTGTCAAAAGTTCCCATACAAACAAAGTGTCAGTGAGTATCACCGTTACCGAAATGACGGCGAGTCGGCGACCACTGCTAGAGATGGCATTGTCAAAAGTTCCCATACAAACAAAGTGTCAGTGAGTATCACCGTTACCGAAATGACGGCGAGTCGGCGACCACTGCTAGAGATGGCATTGTCAAAAGTTCCCATACAAACTAAAGTGTCAGTGAGTATCACCGTTACCGAAATGACGGCGAGTCGGCGACCACTGCTAGAGATGGCATTGTCAAAAGTTCCCATACAAACAAAGTGTCAGTGAGTATCACCGTTACCGAAATGACGGCGATTCGGCGACCACTGCTAGAGATGGCATTGTCAAAAGTTCCCATACAAACAAAGTGTCAGTGAGTATCACCGTTACCGAAATGACGGCGAGTCGGCGACCACTGCTAGAGATGGCATTGTCAAAAGTTCCCATACAAACAAAGTGTCAGCGAGTATCACCGTTACCGAAATGACGGCGAGTCGGCGACCACTGCTAGAGATGGCATTGTCAAAAGTTCCCATACAAACAAAGTGTCAGTGAGTATCACCGTTACCGAAATGACGGCGAGTCGGCGACCACTGCTAGAGATGGCATTGTCAAAAGTTCCCATACAAACTAAAGTGTCAGTGAGTATCACCGTTACCGAAATGACGGCGAGTCGGCGACCACTGCTAGAGATGGCATTGTCAAAAGTTCCCATACAAACAAAGTGTCAGTGAGTATCACCGTTACCGAAATGACGGCGAGTCGGCGACCACTGCTAGAGATGGCATTGTCAAAAGTTCCCATACAAACTAAAGTGTCAGTGAGTATCACCGTTACCGAAATGACGGCGAGTCGGCGACCACTGCTAGAGATGGCATTGTCAAAAGTTCCCATACAAACAAAGTGTCAGTGAGTATCACCGTTACCGAAATGACGGCGAGTCGGCGACCACTGCTAGAGATGGCATTGTCAAAAGTTCCCATACAAACAAAGTGTCAGTGAGTATCACCGTTACCGAAATGACGGCGAGTCGGCGACCACTGCTAGAGATGGCATTGCCAAAAGTTTCCATACAAACAAAGTGTCAGTGAGTATCACCGTTACCGAAATGACGGCGAGTCGGCGACCACTGCTAGAGATGGCATTGTCAAAAGTTCCCATACAAACTAAAGTGTCAGTGAGTATCACCGTTACCGAAATGACGGCGAGTCGGCGACCACTGCTAGAGATGGCATTGTCAAAAGTTTCCATAAAACTCAAGTGTCAGTGAGTATCACCGTTACCGAAATGACGGCGAGTCGGCGACCATTGCTAGAGATGGCATTGTCAAAAGTTTCCATACAGACTAAAGTGTCAGTGAGTATCACCGTTTGGCTATCATATTAATAGTCGTCAATAGCACAGATAATATAATACTAGCATACAGATGCCTCATTCCATACAAAGAAACCGTGCCGACGTAACTAGCGTTTTACGTCTGATTAAACTGATTATTTATCTAAGAACATCGATCGCGTTGTTCCGTTCCACGGATATAGATGGTGTTAGCAGCGACTTGCGAGTAAAAGGATTTACTCAGTTCGTGAATATTAATACTTTTAAATACAGCGACGATTTGTTTTATAGTATTTTTTTGCAGGTATTTATAGTTTCATTATACCAAAACAAATTAAAAAAATCGAGTGGATGCTTCAGGCATTTAAAACCATGCCATCTATTCGAATCAATTTTAAATGATCCATTTAAATAATCTTTGAAATGTGAATTAAGAGCCCAATATTCCTTAATTTTGTGCTTAGGAGAATTCATTAAACAAGAACATATTTTTTTTTATAATCGTCTCTAGAAAATCTTAATATTTCACAAAACTAAATGATAAATCGAAGCTTATCACGCAATCTAGTGCATTTTATTTGAATAAAATTTTCTTAATTCGCGTTGGGTGGGTGCCCGTGTCAATAGGGTCATTACGCAAAGCTAATCTATCAGATAACCCCACTTAAATATAGAGTAAAAAGAACCAGTATAAAAAGTGTGGCAAATTTCTTAACAAAAATGAACATGAATATTTAAAACACACGATAATCTCAAAAATATTGGCCTAACCATAGAAGTGATAGAAGCAGTTTTTTCTTCCGTGAATCAGTCAGATACCTAGCGGGAGAAATTGGAAGTAAGGACCCTAAGTTTTTACAATGCTGTATTCGCTGAGGCGTTTCGGTGCTCTGTGATAAAGCCAGTTTTAAAATCATATCGAGTGGACCTTCTTCCCGTCTCCTTGTCCATCTTAATAACTTCGTTAGCAAGCTTTCACTTCGCTAATTTAATGAGGAAGCTGTCTTGTGTCAGGCACAGAGCTTCTTGATGAACATGTAGCTGAAATTTCAACAAAATTGCAATATTTTGCACGGAGTTGGCCGAACTTTGTGTTAAGGCTACCTGGAAGGCGTTTGTAAGATAGAAAAATAAACTTTGCCTTTGTTTTACACGATGCAAAAGATTGATGTACCTAGCACAGCATTGTTATCAGTTAGATTTTTTATTATTGATAGGCTCGCGCTTGACCACTATCTCATCTTATGGTAAGCGATGATGTGGTCGATGATGAAGCTCGCTTGCCTAGAAGAAACCTATTCACTCTTGACTTAAAAGACTCCCAGGTTGTAGCTACCAGGAAATACAGACTCCGGCAGAGAATTCCATCTTTAGCTGTACGCATGATAAAAGTATTCGCAAAACGTTTGGTGCGTATGGGTGAGATATTCACCATGTACCGATGACGCGTCGTTGTACGTCTTGTAGTCCGATGATGCAACTAGGAGCTGGCTAGGAGGAATTAATTCGTGCAATTCCATCGCTCACTCTCTGAATTGTAACCGATAAAAACCGGCAGGCTAGCAACTCGGCCCCGATGTTCAAGGTCTTGGACCTTTTATTTTTGTGTTGATGTCTTCCAATGACTTCTCCCGCTCTGGTTGAAACGGGAGGGCGTGTCAAACTTTACTGGCAGAACCCCACCGTGTTCCTTCAGTTGCTTGAGCCAGGGCCGCGGTAACTCTGTTTCAAAATTATCAGCGACCAGGCTCTAGAGCCTAGACTCGACCAGTATTGCGATGAGCCTCTTGACCCGTTTTTCGATCGACTCAAGTGCATCCAGCTGGTACTTGGCAGATCCGTCTCAGAGACGAGAGTAGTACTCCATGTATGATTGAACTTGCATTAAGCGAATTTATTATAGGTTTTCCTCGGAATAAGTCAGCCATTAAGTCCGCCTATGTACTTTTAACTTGCATGAAGTTTCAATAAATAAATAATAATAAAAAATAAATAAATTATTAGAAAACAGAAAAGGGGAGCCTTCACCCTATTTTAAGACAATATAGGATACTTTAGTCTTGGTCAGGGGCCTTAGTCTGTTGTGTTGCAACTATCATGGTTGCACTGTGTGAGAAAGACGAAGCTATACAAGACGAAGAGCACTATCCCCTTTTCCCAACGGTATCATGATATCACATTTCAGAGTACGTCTTCAGGTAGAAAACAAATTAAACAAAATACTTTTACAATTTGTTTATTAAGTGCGAGAACAAGGAAACAGACAACAGTCGACAAGCAAACCGCCAAAAACAGAAAACAGCTACTTTTTCAGCGAAAATTTCTCAATAACTACAAGATATATGATAAAAAATGTAATGACAAAAATAAAAACGACACAGGTCCGTCGTCTACAAGCCCTTGAGCGAAAATGAATGCCTCGCGCGAGCGCAACGGTTTATAAGGCAATATTTAGTCAATTAATTAAAATAAAATAAGTACTCAAAAATAAAATATAAAAATTGAATTCGATTGATAAATACCTCATATTTCAAATTATTTACCAGTTATTTTTATATTCAACATATTCTTACACGTAGGCGACGATTTCGCACATGATAAATTGCCTTTTTTTCTTTTGGACAATATTTTTTTTTAAGTACAAATACAATAAACTTTAGAAAAACAAAATCGGTAGCTTACTAGTATACTATATGCCCAGTCCACACAATTTTTTGCAGATTGTTATTCGCCACCAGGAAGATGAAAAAGCAATTGAAAAACCTGTTGTTTCGGGATTACGTAAAAACCTGTGTTAGGAATTTATTTTTTCTAATTTAAATTGAGCAGTTATCAAAAATATGTAATGTACATTTACTAGATAACTATGTGACGCAAAAAGTTGCATTAAAAGATTCATATCTTGTAGTTATTGAGAAATTTGCGCTGAAAAAGTAGCTGTTTTCTGATTTTAGCTTGTGAAACTTGTAGGGCTCTTAAAGGTACTATCTACTTACTTCCCTAGTCAAGTTTTGATTAACCCTACACGTGTGAATTGCTCTGCTCAATCTTCCAGCATTGTTATTGAAAGCTATACAAACTTGTGTATAATTTGTGTAGGTATACATACTACGTATAAACTAGCTGCAGCTTATGTGGACTGAGTAGCTTCCACCTAACATATCATCTGCTAAGCGAGGTGATTATAGGATTATACTGCGAACAAACTTCGACAAAGTTAGCTGAACCAATTTATGGGACTGATTAGTGAGTTACTGAATGCATTGTTGCAACTTACTACTAACTTGAACTTACTGTTACAAAACAATGTGCATGTTTACTTCTTAGTCAATTATAATATCTATTAGTATGACCTAAAATGCAGATAGCTCTTGTCAATAAATTGGCTGTTGCTACTAACTTAAAACCCAGATTGACAATGCGATACCAACTCTAGAGATAATGTTTAAAAGCCTTATAAAGGCGCACGGCGCATGCCTCGCAATTCCTATCCAAAGAATATCCTAATAATCCGCGTTTAGGTTTTAATCTAGGTAGCCAGCTAAAGTCAGGGAAATTATATTTTCACCACTTTTGTGAATAATTCTCAGTTAATTGAAGCTTTACAAAGCCCGCATACCAGCGCGGCGCCCCGCGTTTTCCTCGTGCGTCAATAAGGTGAATCAAACGTTAGAGTGACGTGACAGCGCCAAGTACACATTATTTTGACCGAGGAGTATAGCTTACTGTTACATTGACAAATAGACATGAGGCTCTAGACAAGTGACATTCTACTAACGAAAGCGTCGCGATAGCGATTGGGGGAATAGTCATCATCATCTGCCTAGCCTTTTTCCAACTATATTGGGGTCGGCTTCCAGTCTTACCGGATTCAGCTAAGTACCAGTGTTTTACATGGAGCGACTGCCTATCTGACCTCCACAACCCAGTAACTGGGTAACACGGTACCCCTTGGCAAGACTGGTGTCAGATCTCAAGCTTCTGACTACCCGTAACGACTGTCAAAGATCTTCAAATGACAGCAGGGACCAACGGCTTAACGTGCTTTTCCAGGCACGGAGGAAACTCGGTATGTTGAAATGGTCACCCATCCACGGACCGACCTCGTCAAGCGTTGCTTAACCTTTATGATCGACCCGTGCGGCTGTTATTATTTAGCCACGAGCTCCTCCGAGTAATAAATAAATTAAAAAATCTTTTTTAAACAAGCTTTTAATGGACTAAAAAGAATGAAATGTAATATCGCTTGTCAATACATTTGCAATGAGCCCAAACACGTTACTGGTTGCCGAAAACACATACGAAAGCAAGTTAATAAAATTGGTTACTGGTTGCTGGACACATAAGGAAACAAGCTAATAATAAAACCTTATAAGAAGCCCAAGTGATATCAAAATATCACGTGATCAATTCCTTATATTTTAGCATTTCGACAATTGCCATCGCTGGTAGTATGAAACTTTGTTAGACCCTCTTGTCGTGTTACATGTTAGTGCTAGAGACAAACAACCTTAAATTACGGCCTAGATAATATTATAACACACATTTTACATTTAGACATGTTGCATAGTGCTTGGATGCAGAAATAGGCGATTGTATTACATTAGACCTAAACACATATTTTTTTTTTATATGTGATGGGTTTTCTCTTGACTCTAGTCTAGGTCAAAGTGACAGAGACAGAGTCGACGATGGAGTGAGCTTACCCAGAAGAAGCCTAAAACTGCGAAATACTGCGAATTGACGCGATGCGAATTCGCAACGTAGATAACAGCTATGCAGTAACAAGCAACAAGCTCGTAGAAATTTACTATGCGACGTCGCAATTCCAAAAAATAATTCCTACTTTTTATATAATATTACTCTTTAACCTCAGGCCCCAAAGCCTTATCAATCCCAGTATACACAGTAGCACACACTCTCTTACACCCTCGCTTGAACAGCATGACAGATTTGCCGAGCACCAGCAGTTTCTGTGTCTTTCTGTGCTCGCTCGGCGGAGGCTCACGACGACGTTTGGAACGGCGGTGAAGCTGGATCTCTACGGCGAGAGATATTGCTGGAAAAAAAATGCGTGTTGGTGTTATGTGTTTGAAAATACCTGTCAAACGTATAAGATGGGTTGTGAAGACAGGGTACAAAGAAAATCATTTAAGTATCTACGGAGGTATAGGGGACTGGGCTGGACATGTCGGATGCAGTTTTAGGTGTGGACCCGTACATCGCAAGACTGAAGCCCTGACACGGCTGGACGGGGTCGTGGCAGACCGAGGAAAAGGTGGACGGAAGACGACTTCCTCGAAAATTAGCGAAGCACATCATCGAGAGAAATGGACGAATTGGGACAGTTATGGCTAACAAAAAAAATATGATCGGCGATAATTGAAAAATAGTTTGGCTGCTATAATTTTACGACCCATATTATATACTCATTCCTATTGACACTTTTAGAATTAAACAGATATAAATGGACAGTGATTTATTTTACGTAAGGGAAAGTGCCGTGTTTGTTGAAACTAAAAGTTCCCTACGGGCATATCGTAATGGAGTTTGAAGGTTTGTTGTGACAGTTTTGTTTACGGTGACCATGGGTCTAAACCTACTGGTAGATTTATATGTAACTAGGTTGATACGCATTATAGATATTTCTATCGTATGTTATATTTCTGAATAATGTTTAACCGACTTCAAAAAGGAGGAGTTTCTCAATTCGACTGTATGTTTTTTTAGGGTTCCGTACCCAAAGGGTAAAAACGGGACCCTATTACTAAGACTCCGTGGTCCGTCTGTCTGTCTGCCACCATGCATATCTCATGAATCGTGATAGCTAGACAGTTGAAATTTTCACAGATGATGTATTTCTATTGCCGCTATGACAACAAATACTAAAAACAGAATAAAATAAATATTATGTTTTAATTTATATAATAATACTAGCTTTCCGCCCACAGCTTCGCCTGCGTGGACTACACGATATTGGCTGTTTTTTTTTTTTAGTTCTGGTAGGATATTGCAAATTATTATCCAAACATTGTTTTACACCTGCGTCTTTGTTCGCGTAGACCACAAAATTGCTCAATATTATTATATTTTTTCGAATTATAAAAATTAGGTGTAAATTTATATTAAATGAGCATAAACTGCACTGCCTTCCTGTTGTAATAGCTAGAGCTATTTTAAACTTTCATACCAAAGGTCTCGTAGGATCGATTTCCACCGGGAGATACAAATATTGGAAGACCACTTTGCTTTCAATTTCTGAATCCTACTACCGACACTATAGAAAATGAATACAGATGTCGCAAAAGTTATCACCAGATGTTCTTTGGCTGTTTCTTTTTAAGTATCAAAAATTCTATGTTTCTGCTTTTGGATAATATTTATTTGGTGTCTTAATTTATTTTCCATTTAGTCGAAAAAAATATGCGACTAAGTGGCCGTCGCTTCGCCAGAATTGATAAACATTCGGGCCCGTTTATGGCATTTGCCATCACTCTTGCCAGAAATTCCGGCGGATATTATGTTTGTGGGCTTTAAGAGTTTGAGGCTTGTTGACTTCGTCTCGTGACTTAAAAAAAACAAAAAACCCACAGAAAGAAGTCTGGAACAGTTACATCAGGCGATCTTACTGGCCAGTGCAAGTCCGGGTAATGCTGCCCTCAGAATTTCGGTTGCAGCTCGTGCAGTTAGCGCCGTTGCATTATCCTGTTGGAACCATTATGTACTCTAGTTCAAATTTATTGCTTTTAAGGATAGAGAAATATGTTAATCATGACTCTGTGACCTCGAAGACCACAGTAGTGGTTTAGCGGCCCGATGACGCCTCCAGCGTAAAAACACACCATGCAGTAACTTCAAAGTTACTACACCCGCTCAAGCAGGTGTAATGACTCTCTCTGGATTATACGCGGATTTTCGGTTCACAGAGGTGATAATTTTGCTTATTCACATATTGGCAGAGCTTGCTCATGATGATTTTCGATGAAAAGTTGTCATCCTCGTGGTCGCGATTTAGAATGGTTTGACGTAGTTTACACCCGCTTGGTTACCAGCTATATTTTGTTTACTACACAAATTTCGAAGCAGAATTTATATTTTCCGCCATTTGCAAAAATAAAAGCATCTTCTGATAGAGTGACGAGTTTTGCGCCAACCTATACATTCTAGATATGGGTACTCTAATTAGCTTACACTTAGAAACATCAAGAAGTTAGAATTTGATAAAACTCTTCTTTGTATGTCACATTGGTGTTTTTTCGGTGACAAAATGACCAGGCTGCTAGTGCTGACTTTGGGACAGGCAACGTAAAATTGCTCGTGTCGGAAGCAAACTTGCCTTAAATCTAATTATTGCCTGCCACCCTTAATGACTGAGCTTGAGATTTATTTATGGTCATTGAAAAGCAGACCTAAAGAGGAGTTGTAATCGTTTAATCTCAAAGACATATAAGTCAGAGAGTATCAGTGGTACTCGAGTTATGAAAACTGTTTACCCCCGAGCACATCAAGTAATCATTCACATAAACTTTAACACCCCTTTTTACCCCTTTAAGGGATGAAATTCAAATAATCCTTGAATTACAGTGTGATTAATTGTATAGAAGAGCAGAAATGCATAATTTCAAGTAATTTTGATAATAAACCATTTAGTTTTCATTCAAATTTAAAACCCCTTTTTAAACCTTTAAGGGATGAAATCCAAAAAACCTTAAACACATGTTTCTTTAATTGTATTGAAGAGCATAAATACTAAATTCCAAGTAATTTTGTTCATAAACAATTAAGTTTTCATTCACATTTAAACACCTCTTTTACCCCTTTAAGGAGTGAAATTCAAAAAATCCTTAAATACATCCACCAGGACGAGGACAGAACTCTCAACCACCATCACCCGACTCCAACGATTCCAGCGACAGGCCTGTTTAGCTATCACCGGCTGCATGAGAACCACCCCAACAGCAGCCATGGAGATAGCCCTACACATAACTCCCCTGGACCTGTACATACAGCAAGAGGCGGCGCTAGCTGCTATCAGGCTAATGCATCTAGGCATATGGGGCAAAAACCTCACAAGTCCACACGCTAAAATCCTGGACCGGGCGATTGAGTATCAACCTCTCATCGCTGCTCCGTGTGATAGAATACAGAAACAACCTATGTTCAACAAAAACTATAACATACGAACAATAGAGGAAGAAAGGGATCAGTCAGGAGCCAACGAAGTGCGAATCTACACAGATGGCTCAAAAACTAATAACGGTTCAGGTGCTGGCGCACACTCCCTTGACCTCAACATTAACTTTCACATACCGCTAGGCACACATAGTTCGATATTTCAATGTGAATGTGTCGCCTTAACACAAGCCGCAAAAACCGTAAAGCGTTTAGGTATCCAGAACTACGGAATCAGATTCCTATCTGATAGTCTGGCTGTGCTCAAAGCTTTAGAAAACAAACTAACTAACAACAAATTAATCTTTGAGTGCCACCTCGCCCTGGAGAGTATATCAGGATCCAATCGAATCACCCTCCAGTGGATCAAGGGGCACAGTGGGTCCCTAGGCAATGATGCCGCTGATGAACTTGCGAGAAGGGGATCCGAGATGTTAGTGCTAGGCCCGTACCCACTTATCCCATTGCCTTTCTCGCAATTTCGTGCATGGATTCGTCAAAGATCAACAGAACTACACAATAACAGATGGTCACGGGCAATAGACTGTAGACAGTCAAAAATGGCTTTGCCGACAGTACACTCGCGTCTAACTAAGAAATACCTCAGTCTGAGTAGAAATAACCTTAAAATAATTATAGGGACAATAACGGGCCACACCCTTCTTAACAAACATTTATTCAACATAGGTGTCACGGACAGCCCAATTTGCAGGGGCTGTTTTAACGCCGAAGAAACAGCCGCCCACGTAATCCTGGAATGCGAGGCCGTGGCATCTCAACGCGAAATCAGAAATCCTCGGAACAGTGAGGTCGCTCCGTGAAGCCTGTGAAGCTCCCAGGAAGCTTCTGTGCTTTTGGGCGGAGCTGGGCTGGCTATGTAAGCCAGTACCCACACGCAAAATGGACCAAATGAGAGTCTAAGTGCGGAAAAGGGAGTCCCTACTACTACTACTACTTACTCCTTTAAGGGATGAAATTAAAAAAATCCATAAATATGTGTCTATTTAATTGTATTGAAGAGCATAAGTACTAAATTCCAAGTAATTTTGTTCATAAACAATTAAGTTTTCATTCACATTTAAACACCTCTTTTACCCCTTTGAGGGGTGAAATTCAAAAAATCCTTAAATACATACAAATACAAATACAAATAATTTATTATTCCTTCACAAATATGTACAAGCATCTGGTAATTGAAGTGCTCTTTTAGGCAAAAATAGCCTGTAGTAGAGCAGTTCACTCTTCCAAAACATATTATTACAGCAATTAGTACCTAACAGCATACAATTTTTACAATTTTGGGTATAAAAGAATTCAAATCAGAATAAACACCAATAATAATAAATAAAAGAATTGTAAAAATGAAATCAAATCAAAAGAATAAAAATTAAGATTCCAATCAAAATTAAAATGAAATAAAATTTAAATTAAAATAAAATCAAAATTTAAATAAAAACACAATCATAATCAAACAAGAATTGCAATCAAAATCATAGTACAAATCAAAATAAAATCACAATCAAAATTAGAATAAAATCACAATTAATATTAATATAAAATCACAATCAAAATTAGAATAAAATCACAAACAACATCAAAATATAGATTAAAATAAAATAACAATGAAAATCAAAATCAAAATAAAAAAAAATTAAATACCACAACAATCAGAATTAGAATTAGACTAGAAACAATTGAAAGTTCAACTAGCATAAGAATAGTGTGTTTTGTTTGTGTGTGTGTGCGAGTGTGTGTTAAGTGTATGTGTGTGTGCGTGTGGAGTACAGGTGACAAAATTATGATGCTTGCTGCAAGAGGGCTTCGATGTCCTCGTAGGTGAGTGGTTCAATCCATTTAGTAAGGAGTTTTTTGCATTCATAATAATGTTTAGTGTACAAATGTAGCTCTTTGTTTACTTTATTGTACAAGTGGGATGAACGTATGTCATATTGCATACTACACAATTTGGTTTTTGTTTGCGGAATATTTGCTACAAGGTCTTTCCTTCTCTTTCTGAGTATAGTAGCATCAAAGGGCAGTGTCTTGTGTTTTTTTAAGATGGCTTGTACAACGTATAGCTTTCTTACTGAGAGCAAGTTACTTAACTGGTAAAGCATATGTGTGGGATACCTAGCCCTCTTAAAATGCATTATTTTTATGAGAGCTCGCTGAGCTCTCTCCACCTTCAAAAAAGCATGTTTCTTTAATTTTAGTGAAAAGCATAAATACTAAATTCCAAATAATTTTGATAATAAACAATTTAGTTTTCATTCAAACTTTAACATCCCTTTTTTTCCCTTTAAGGGAAGTAATTCAGAAATTCCTTACATTCATGTTTCTTTAATTGTATTGAAGAGCATAAATACTGAATTCCAAGTAATTTTGATAATAAACAATTTAGTTTTCATACAAATTTTAACATCCCTTTTTATCCCTTTATGAAATGAAATTCAAAAAATCCTTAAAGACGTATTTTATTATTTTATATTTAGAGGCCAAAAACCAAATTTTACACATTTTAAATTAAAACTGACAGAGTTTCATACAAACTATAATCCCCTATTTTACCCCTTTAGGGGATGAATTTCGAAAAATCCTTTCTTAAATGACGCCTACAGTATAAAATCAACATCCTCTCAAAATTTCAAACTTCTATAATTAGCGGTTTAGGCTGGGCGTTGATATGTCAGTCGGGACATCGCCTTTTTAACCGACTTTCGAAAAAGGAGGAGGTTCTATGTTCGACTTCTTGTATGTTTTTTTTTTTTTTTTTTTTTTTTTTTTTTTATGTATGTTCACCGATATTTCCGTCAATTGTGGACCGATTTTGAAAATTCTTTTTTTGTTTGATAGAGTATGTTCCGAAATTGGTCCCATTTTAATTTGGTGAAGATCTGATGAAGAACTTCGAAGATATACAACAGAACTCTTCAATAAATAACGGCAAATCTCTCGGGACTGCTGCAATCGCATGTCTGTTTATTGTTTATACCATTTCATAACATAACATCACGCCAATACGCTCTTAAGGGGTAAGCAGATCTCTCATTTGATCGATTTTGTTCAAGTTTCATGATATTCGGGTAATCTATTTTGGCGTTATAGGAAACTTACTAAACAACTTGCCTATTAGTTAGGTACAACTAAAAAGTGAAAAATAAAAAAACTTTTTTACAAAAAAATACTACCGACTTCCAAATAAGAAAACTACAAAGTGAAAAATAACTTTATTTTTGGAAGTCGGTGTCCATAACGCAAAAAAATGGTACCTACGAAAGACACCGACTTCCAAAAATAAAGTTATTTTTCACTTTGTAGTTTTCTTATTTGGAAGTCGGTAGTGTTTTTTTGTAAAAAAGTTTTTTTATATTATTCTTTTTTCTATTTTATGTCATCAACTTTCTTGGTTTTATTTACTGGTTCATTCTTTTTACTTGTAAAATTCAATTGGGTTGCCATAGTTTACGCATAAATCCAAGAGTAAGGAATGAATAGTTAGTGAGGTTATTACACGTTTATTTATTACATTGCTAAACCCAAGTTAATCCTTCATTACTCCGGGATTAGCTAGTCCAAGAGTAACTTCGAAATAAGCTGGTAATACGCCATTTTTATTAATAAGACGGTTAGGGGCTTGACAGAATTTTATGCAATATTCTTTTCTAAACAAAACGGATATTTGTGATGCGTTACGGTTACTCCTTAAATTCTATTTTTATCTCAAACAAGTTTTCGTCTGGTTAATTTCTATACTTATTAGTGTAACGTTAAGTTCATTATCACTTATATCGGGAACTATTCGGCTATTCCTCTAATTAAAACCTAGAATACTAGATAGATAATTATTATAAGGACCAACATTAACTGTTCAATATTTTACTCTAACGTTTCGAAAATAAACTTGGCTAAGTTGGTGAGTACATCATGAGTACATTGGAATAACAGATACTTTATTCCAATGTACTCATGATGTACTCGCCAACGTTTTCATTAAACGGATGGAAACGAAATTAATAAAGTTTATGAAACAGGCTGAGTTATTTTATTTATGTTATTCTAATTGAGTCAATATGAACGAATAACTTTCTCAATGAATAGGAAAATATTGAAAAGGTGAATTGTCGAGGTCTGAGAAAATCTGAAATTAAATAAACTGTCGTTAAATAAACTTGAATAGAAATCATTTTCTTGCAAAAGTTAATAGTTTACTAAGTAATATTGGTTTTTCTCAGTAAGAAACACTCACTGCAACAAAGACTTCTATTGTAGGCAAGCCCGCCATATTCTTCCCTACCACTACAACTTCTGAAAACCAGAACCCCAGTGGTGAACACCGTAAAAGCATCGAACAATTAAGCTCGACGTGTCCCTTTCCGAAAATCGGGATACTACCCTAGATAACAAGAAATATATGTTATAACAAGAGCTAGACTAATAGACAAAAAGGGACGTTTACTTCTGGGATAAGCCAAGTTGGCAAGCACCATGGACACAAATAAGGATATTGACTTGTTTAAAAAAAAACTTTTTTGCAAAAAAATACTACCGACTTCCAAATAAATAGTTATTTTTCACTTTGTAGTTTTTTATTTGGAAGTCGGTAGTATTTTTTTGCAAAAAAGTTTTTTTATATATATATAGATTTAAAAATATTTGAATATATAGGTTAGGTTAAAACGGGCTGTTTGCCGCAACTCCACGACCAAGCGCGTATTTTGCGTGTTTTATTTTTTTATATATGTATATATAATAAATAAATGTAATAATAATAATTAAATGTTTCTAAAGGTTTTTTTTTTAAATTTTTCATATTATTTAAATATGTAAAAATGTATTGAAAAAGAATGAAGATAAATAAAGAATATAATAATAAAACTGTATTAAAAAAGGCACACAATCCCAATTATTTAAAATTACAAGTTCATATTCAATTCATTATAAAATACAAAGAAAATAAAAACATAAACTGTCTCGTTGGTTTAGTGTTCTCAAGAGCTATCTGGGTCCTGGGTTCAACTCTCGGGACGGGCAGTGTCATTGGGTTTTTCCATTAAAGATTGCCTGGAGTCTGGAGTCCGGTTGACGGCAACAGGCTCACCCCAATTACATCGAGCTTAAATATAACTGGTAAAATGTATGTCTACCTCTGTCCAACCCTTCGCGGAACAAAGGCGTAAAGTTATATTTATGTTATAATAAGTTTCTTTAAAAAATTTCTTATTAATGTTGTAAAATTCAAATTTATGTTTAAACTACCTGCTAACAGATGTCCAATGCCGAGCAGACAGAAAGCACCTCTCAACATCCTCAAAGAGACGGGCTGCAAACCTTTTGTGGACTCCCCTTGTGGCTGCAAACACAAACTTGTATAATAAATCAACTACAAACCACAACTTATTGTTTAGAACCCCAGGAGTTATTTTAAGATCAGTGTCACCACTAAGGTAAGAATTAAAAGTGAAGAATTAAAGACATGGTGGCAGTTCTTTAACCCGCGGATTTGCTCCCCTGGCCAACCCGCAGAAAGCTTGCATTTTTCCGTAAAAAGTAGATTAAGAGTTAGTATACGAGTATAACGGAAAAATGCACGCTTTCTGTGGGTTGGCCAGGGGAGCAAATCCGCGGGTTAAAGAACTGCCACCATGTCTTTAATTCTTCACTTATGTAACAAAGTATCTGTAATTATTGGGTGAATTTATTGTTAACGGAAAATTAAAAATATATGTGTTTACCATGAAGAGTAGGTAACTTTAACATAACCAGTTGAATTATTATTGCGTTTTTTGTGTGCGACTTTAGAAGATGTTATATGTGGTATTTTGCAGCTGCTTTAAACGAAAAGTACAGCAATAATAGCATGATCAAATGTCTGTTGCTTGATGCACCATTTTTATAAAAAAAATATTTTCACCGTAATATTAAGTACTAACGTGCAATATAGTGCTTACTCCTCAGCCGTACTTTTTTGCTTAATTTCATTGCGGGATCAAGGACAGTTGGATCGTTTATCCAGGATTCGTCGAGCTTCATTAACTCGGCGCTTTTATTGTTGGTAACCACTGTTGATTTTGGCTTTCAGCAATTCCAACCACTGCAACTGCAGGCTAGTGCTAAAGTTAATATTTTTTTTTATGTTTATTTAAATTTTAAATACGTACGGCTTGTGATGAGGAAGCAGTAGAGTCCGCCATAACTTCACCACCCTGTTTGTCACTCTCAGTTACCGGATCCGACCTTCTAGCTTGTTCTGGAAGATTCTTATATTCGTCTGTCGTCATCTTAGCTATGATGCCGGCTTCGAAGAGAGTCATGACCCTAAAAATGCGGATTTTTGAAAATCTTTTAAAGTTAATTATAATATGACTTAGTCTCTGTCCTGATTATGTGATGTAATTTGATTTATATCAAACCAATAAGCGAATATTAGTAAGTAAATCTGCAAGTAGGTTCATATCGACGCAAGCATTCGATGCAATTCGACCAATATGCACAAAAAATAAATCTTAGGAAATACGTGCACAATATCACCAATCGCACGACACGACGCAATTTAAATTGCGCTGCGCCATCAGGAAAGGGCCTGATACGAAGAAGCGTTTTCGATAGATTGGCTAGAGAACGAAAACGCCGGGCAGATTGGAAGTTTTTAGTAAAAGCAACCTGGCCAAATGGAATATCATAGACCCATCCAAAACACAGTGCCAGTGTGGGGCCTCTTCGCAAGATATGGCACACCTCCTTGTCTTCCCTTCATGCCCGTCTACCTGTACCTTACGGGATTTGAACGTAGCAAATGATAGTGCTGTCCGAGTAGCTACATACTGGTCGGACAAATTCTGAATGGTTGTATAGTTAGAGTTAATCGACACGAAAGAAGAAGAAGAAGTGGGACCTAAAGATAGAATAAAACAACTAAAATATGACTCATATGGCGACTGACAATATAAAGATTACAGTCTTGAATAACATGTTCCTTAATTGTGTATTGACATAAAGACACATTGGTAGGTAAAATGTACCATCATCTTCCTGCCCTTATCCCATGTTAATTGGGGTCGGCGCAACACGTTTTCTTCTTCCATACCGTCCTGTCTCCCTTCACGCCATCACTGACTCCCTTTTCTTTCATATCACTCCTCACACATTCCATTCATCTTTTCTTTGGCCTTCTTCCCCCTTTCCATCCATCCACATTTATATTTAAAACTATTTTAGTAACATGCGGTTCATCCAACCTCATCACATTATCATACAAACGGTTTCCTTTCAAATTTTCTGTCGCCGGCGCCACTTTAAAAGTTCCTCTAATAAACACACTTCTCACTTTATCCATTATCGCCACTCCGCACATCCATCTCAGCATTCTCATTTCTGCGACATGCAATCTCTTTTCATCCATCTTTTTCACAGCCAGCACAGAGATTCTGATCATGATGTAGGCAAAATGTATCAGAGATATAAATTCGTACAATGTATCACGCCTGAATTCCCGGCAGGATAAGCCAGAGGAGTGCCAATAGAACACACACATTTCGTTAGTAAAGTTTAAAAAAAAGAAATATAAGGACCTGTTTTCAACAGTCAGATAATTTTATCTGAAGAATAAATATTGCTGCTTGAACAATTTATTTCTATAAAAACTTGTCAAACCGCTGCCGCTGTTACCTCTGGTTAAAGTTCTGTCTCTTGAAAAATCGGCCCTGAAAGTTCAAATTCAACAGAAAACTTTTGAAGGTTTTTGGGGTTCTGTAGTCTACAAAGAACTCTTATAGTTTTGCAATGTCTGTCTATCCGTCCGTCTATCTGTCCGTTCGCAGCTTAGCTCAGAGACTGTACTAGAATGCTAGAATTTGGCATGGATATACATACATATTAACCACGCCATAGAAGTGGTAAAACATAATCACGAATAAATTTTTTTTTACGCTATCTCCTGTACACGTAAAGTAAATATGTTGTATATTGATTTAGGGGACAACAGTTTTCGAATGGCAAAGTTAATTTTGTTCCTTCGTTAGAGCAATGTTCGGTGCTTGCATTGTTTATGAACGTTAGTAATGTTATCTATTTAGTTTGGTGAATGTACCTTTTATACGGAACTCTCTGTGCGCGAGTTAGACTCGCATTTGGTCGGGTTTTTATGAAAAACCTAGTATATTTTTATGCGTATATTTTACTTACACGTTGTTAAAAGTTTCCAAATAAGGGCATCCGATTTGTAAAGCGATCGCCGAGTATCGTGTATATAGTTTTTCGCTTAAGTGAAAGTTGTGGGACCCTGAAACAAAATTTTGTTCTGGACTTTTCATTTTGGGATCGTTGTCCACCGCTAAATACGGATATTGGAAGGTTGAATTTACAAGTATATGCATTGTTAGGTAGGTATTAAGATAAATGATGGTGACTTTTATAATTACGTGCTGTCGTGTGCTTGGGACTAGATGACGCGATTGTATGTAATAGTATGTATGCAAAAACTTACCCGAATACTGTGTCTCAAGATACAGGCTGCCTTATTATATCTATGAGGTTGCCCTAGTTTGAGAGGCAGGGTTCATTAACCAATGGTTACAATGTAGTTCCTACAATATACCTGTATACTTATGTGAACACTTATTATTGTAACCTTTTTTGTACCAATAAACTTTTATTATTAATGCCTTAATTTGATTTTCTTTCTTATTTCTTGTATTTTACAAAATATATACAAAAAAGAAAAACATTTAAAAATATAAAAAAAATACTATATATACTATATATTATTTCGCGTGCCAAAAAACGGAGTAAAGTTACGATCAATGATCGTAATCTGAGCCTTTTCATTTAGCATTATCGGCACCGGAAAATCACTGAAATCTAGAAAAATGTCTTTTTAAGCCATTTTGAGCTGTAAAGAATGTATCTATAGAAAAAGTTGGCCGAGGCATTGGATATGTTTTCTTTCATTGGTAAGTAAATTTGTTTTAAAATTGTTTGTGTAAAAGTGGCACGCTTGGTTTTCATACAGATGGAGGGACTTGCGTTAACTAGTTAGATTTATGTCTGTGTTGGGGCCTTAGTAATAATAATACCTCGACACTATTAAGTGATAACTTAGCACATACTATATTCAAATTTTCTATAGAGAATTTGAAGATTTTTATGACTACTTCATAGTTACTTTTATACAGTTTAGGGATTTTTATAAATAAGGCCTCAAATGATTAACATTTCATGATGACTGAAATAACAGCTGTTTTTATTACATAAATCAAGAAAAAGTCAAACTGTACACATTGTTATAATTTAGAAGTAGTTTACCATGTCTACGGCCTTTTTGGTGTCTATGTTGAAATAATAACGTATCTAATTTCTTACCAAATCTCTCAGTATCATAAAACAGCGTCTCTCTACCACCCAGCACAGCAACTCGTCTGTGGGACAGCACTAGTCGTACGCCCAACTCTATGTTCCGCACACGTTGTATTCGCTGGCGACGCATCAGGTTCGCGAGGCGACCATATACGCCCGTACCGTTCTAAAAAATAAAGGTCACTTTTCTCATCGTTACGTTTATGATTGTTAATGTATCGGTGCAAGACGTCTGACATCAAATGTTAGACGAGGACACACATCAGTCTTCCTTATCAACCATGCTGAGGTCGGTTATCAGTCTAAGCAGATGTAACCTGATTACTCGTATTTTACATTGATCAACTGGTGACCTGTCCTCTAACACCTAAGATCATCTGATGCCTCAACAAACACTGTGAAGTCTTACCGCCATCTATGCACAATTTTACACACTGGGGTGTTTAAAGTTACACAAGTCCCAGCTTCTCTATTTTTCTTGTTTAAGTAAAAAGTGATTATGTTTTTTATTTTATTTATTGTAGGTTTGCTCTTGACTTTAGTGTATGTCAGAGGTGAAAGAAACAAAGTCGACGATGGAATGAGCTTACCCAGAAGAAGCCTGTTCACTCTAACTTTGAAAAAATTCGGGTTGTATGTGTTCGGAAACACAGACGCAGGCAGTGAGTGCCACTCTTTTGCTGTGTGCATTATGAAGGATGTTTGGAAGCGCTTGGTGCGAATTGGTGGAATGGCAACTAGGTGAGGATGGTAACTTGCATTGCGTCTAGATGACCGATGGTAGAAGGGGGCCGGTGGGATGAGGTCGTTGAGTTCATGAGCACATTCGCCAAAGTACAGTCTGTAGAAGACCGAGAAGCGGGCAACCTTACGGCGGATGTTTGCTCAATAATTAGTACTAAAAGTTATTTCAAGATAAGTTTCGATGTAATTATGATAAAGAAACCTGTGATTTATGGTAGAATTATTCAAAACTGCGCAACCTTAGCCATCTTACATGGTAACACGATACTCATTGGGCTGGTGTCTACCCGAAATGACATCATGACAGTCGTGGCCAAGAGCTTAAGGTGCATTCGGAGGCACGAAGGGTCTCAACACGTAAGGTACACTTGAGTGAGGCAGGTGAGACGCAAGCTATAAGCACAGCAACGATACTTTTTAGTAGCGGAAAATGTTCTTGAACTGCAATTTGCTCAATGATACATTTTTTTACATCTCTTGACAATGATTACTAGTGAATAAGCGATGTTCAATGATTTTTGCGATTCTAAGTTTATCAGATATCATTTTAATGACCATCCATAGCCACAGACGAATTCATCATCAGCCTTATAATGTTTCCACTGCTGGGACACAGGCATCCTCTCTGTGAGAGAGGTAATGGTCCTTAATCCCAGTGCGGGATGGTGGATGTCACATGTCTTCGAACTTTTGGTTCTATCACATGCCGGTTTCCTCACGATGTTTTTCTTCACCGTTTTAAGAGCAGTGGTGATGAAATAATTTACACAAAGTAAAGCGCTCTTGTCTGGGTTCGAACTCACGACCTACGATACGTAAGTCGGCGCCGTTACCACTGGGCTATCACTGCTCTAGTCGAGGCCGTTACCACTAGGCCACCACTGCTCTCAGACGAATTAAAGTGTGGTAATTTTTAGAGCAAAATAATTTTATTTGTTATAATTAAATTTTATCCCATTAACATGAATCCCAAACATTCAAATAACACCACATAGTTGTACATTTATCAAACACATGATCGAGGCCTTAATCCGGCGTTATTTACATGGGATCTATCATCGTGTTATGAAGCATAAAAATACATAAACCTGGAATAACAAAGCTTATCATCGCTCGCTCGAATTTGCACGAAATCATAACATGCATAAATATTGTCTGCGTGAACGAATATGCAGGATTGTATATGTATGAAAACAAAACCCTTTATTGTACAAATGATTCTGCTTTTATTTGATTTCCCTTATACCTAATTAGTGTGATGTTCTATTTTTTATTTATTCTTTAATTATGACTTCTTCTTTTCGATTCGATGGCACATTTAATTAGATTGTCTAGGCCCAGTAGGTGGCCACGCTTATTGTAGCGTCAGGAGCACTGTACAGGTCTACCAGGGTGCAAGAGAAAAGAAAGCCAAGACACTCCAGCAAGTGTGACATAGTCTGTACAGGGGCACCACACTCGCACCGGGTATTGGACGAGTCAATAATCCCCCACTTTGCCTAGTTATATTTGTAGCGGCCTACTTGGGTACGCAGCCGATTCAATGCCTTCCATAAGGGCCACTGCAGTTCATGACCAAGCGGTAATTGTTCCTTGGGCTCAACAAATTTATGACTATAAAGCCTACATCACTCAGGGAATAAGATAAATTATCCAATAGTTACTGGCTGCTGTATAATTATTTTGTAACATTTTTCAGCCTGTTCTGTCGCGCAAAGGTGTCCCATCTTCCTTCCATTTTGTGCTAATGTGGACCACTCCTGTCTGTAGAAGTCAAGCTCATTCCGCCATTTCCATTTGGTATAAATTAAATGTGTGAATAATTAATTTTCTCTAACTAATCAGAGTAACGGTGACGGAAAACAAACTGTGAAGGAAAACATCGTGAGGAAACGTATGTCCTGGGACAAAAAAATCGAAGACATGTGACATCTACCAACCCGCACTGGGCCCGCGTGGTTGATTAAGGCCCATTCCCTCTCTCACGGAGAGGACGCCTGTGTCCCAACAGTGGGAACGTTAAAAGGCTGATGGTGATGAATCTGAGTTTTGCCTTAGATAAAAGCGTGCAAAGCCAATATTGTCTGCGATTTTGTTTGATCAAGTAATACATGTATATGTATCACTTGATCAAATAAAATCGAAGACATATTCTTCTTTGCCTGGCCCTTTCCCATTTTATTTGGGGTCGGCCCTTCGTATCATGCGTCTCCAGGTAGCTTGGTCGCCTCTTTGTTTATTTGGGCTTCTTTAAGGTTCTTATTTACTACGGACATCCATGTGATTCGGGGTCTTCCTCGTCCTCGGGGTTTAGTTTCGATTTATAGCACTCTTGGTCGCCTCATAACGTATCCGTACCACTGCAGACGGGTCTCCTGGTGTTTATCTGGGATAGGTCTCACTTTGAAGGTGCCTCTTATGTATGTTTCTGACATGATCCAGTCTAGTTACACCACCTGCCCACCTGAGCATCTTCATCTCTGCGCAGTGTAACTGATTTTCGTGCTGCTTTTTGAGTGGCCAGCATTCAGCTCCGTATGTCATGGCCGGTCGGACGAAAATCGAAAATCAAAGATATATATCGACAAAAAATAGTTTTTAAGAACTTACTTCCAAAATAGCCAACGACGAGCTATGGCTTTCCACCACCAGCTCATATCCGTACTCCCTCATAGCCTCCTCCAACGCTGGTAAGGTTCCAATGGGTCGTTCCCTTGAAGGCTTGGCTATCAGACTGGTCAGGTTCGCGGAGTACATGTCTCCAATGACGTAGGTCGCTCCGAGAGAGATAAGCACGGATACCAGACGGGCCTTGTGGGTGCTGGACGGTTCTTTGCTGGATGCTGTGGGATGTACCATAACGATCAAGAGGTAACTATTGGATAAAATTGAACTTCCCTAAAGTTTTTCAGTTTATTCAATGTTGCGGCCTCACCGAAAGCCAAGAAAACGACTTTTGTAAAGCTGCGTTTACGCAAGGCGAGCCGAGTACGAACGAACCATAAAATGGCGCGCGATTTCGTATTAGCGTAGCCAGCTTGTTCGAGCTTGTTCGGTTCTGAGTACATCTAATGCTGTTCGAACTCGTGCTCGTGAGCGTAAATCAAGTATATAGAAGTCCTATGAAAGTTAAAACGAGCACCGCCATTATTTGTTTCCAAACCAATACCTGAGAGGAGATGCAGCTTAAGATTACAGTTATGAGAGAGTGTATCTCGTTTGTCAGTCTAACTACACTTCAAAGTAATGAATTCTACACAAATGACGTAGTAAAAGTGTTTCTCACATTGTCTCAAGAACAGCGTAGTGGTAAACCAGCAACAACTGCTGAACAGTCCCAGCTGGTCACATTTTTGTCGCTGCCATAACGACGGAGCTGCTATCACTATCCAGAGCGCTGGTCCAGTTACTAGTAAGGTTGCGAAGACTAGTGGCCATACCTGGAAAACGAAGGTAAATACTTATTGCAAAAAAAAGTTTATTCAAAACAATCAAAAACCCGACTGCTTAAGAAGCGAACTCATCATATCAGCCGAAAAACGTCCACTGCTGGACATAGGCCTCCCCCAAGCGTCGCCACATTGATCGGTCCCGTGCGTCCCGCAACCAGCGAACTAAAAAGACGTAAACAAGAACAAATCCCGAAATCCGTCACAAATTTTTAATGTAGCCAGATTAAGGGCTGGTTTCTAAGGCGAATCAATTGACGTAAGAATCATCAAAATCGGCCAAGTCGTTTGTTCTATAGAACGCCACATAGGAACAAACATACATACATACATAGACTGATAAACACATTACCCTCGTTCGGCAGTCGGGTAAAAAACAAAAGTTACACGGTATCAGCGTGTGCGTGGCTCAGCGGGCAGTGGGCACTCGAAACCGCGACAGTCAACACCTCTCAAACGAATTCTTTATTGTTTGGCCGGGACAAGTTGGCATTTAAATATAACGGCTTATTAATCGTGAAAATCTATTAAGTCTGATGTCCTGTCTCATTTTACATGCCGCGACAACTTTCTCTGAACGTCATCATCTACCTAGCCTTTTTCCCAACTATATTGGGGTCGGCTTCCAGTCTTAAAACTCGGTATGTTGAAATGGTCACCCATCCACGGACCGACCTCGTCAAGCGTTGCTTAACCTTGATGATCTACCCGTGCGGCTTTTATTATTTAGCCACGAGCTCCTCGCGATAACTTTCTATGAACGTCTAAGAAAAATCAAATTCATAATCTTAATTAATTACTAGGTTACCCATACACTATAACAACGAGTATCATTCGTGAGCATCAAGTTTAACTTATATAACGTATTTATATTTTGGGGCGCACGGTTGGCGCAGTGGTTGAGCGATTGACTGCTGCGCGGCGTGTCGCGGGTTCGATTCCCGCACGGAACAAATATTTGTATGACCTACAGATATTTGTTCCAGCTCTGGGTGTTGTGTATGTGAGTTTATATGTTTGTAAACGCACCCACGATACAGGAAGAAAATCCTAGTGTGGGGCAACGTTTTAAAAAAAAAAAATATAGCTGTCAAATTCGGCTTTTTAGATTGTCATGACTTTAGTACCAATCGCCTATTTTAATACCTAAAATAGGTAGGTGCCTTACTTCATCCACGAGCTAACAGTTATGAAGAGGTTAATTTTATTATTTTCTTTACATTGCAGATGCTGGAGTTTTCATGTAGAGAAAAAGCACACTTCGTTGCAAGCAATGAGTGTTAAAAGTATTATATGCATTTAAACATTAACTTCACTCGACTGAATTAATATCTTTTTTTTTATTTATTTCTTGTTGTGTTTTGTTTATTTACATATGTACATTATTATTTACAAACTAATATTAGAACTAGAATAAGAATAAACATAAGTAAAATTACGGGGCCTCAAAAAATTCGTCCACATCGCTGTCAACAGGAAAAGTGCCTAGAAGGCTGGCAGCATTGCCACGTTGGATGGCAATGCTGAGCCAGCCCTCGGGTCTTGTGAAGAGTCGACCAACCGCTTGGCGATATCCCGAAATAATAGGTGTGCACTCGGACCACATGGCCCTAGTGTTTCAACCCCAAACGGCTCAAACACAATTAATTAATTGAATTTTTGAAGATGTATGAGTTTTGACTGGTTTTGACAGATCTCATTCCTTGTACTCAAAAAACTGAATATTGATTGAGTTGCTTGTAAGATTGGTTATTTTATCAATAATCAAACCAATTCTAATCAAGATAATATGGTCAAAAACTAAAAATAATTGTTTCAAATACAAAATTACCTCCCACTGAAAAGGTCTGATAATCGCCAGAGTTTCACTCAGTTTCGCCGGAGCATGTGTCAGAAAAGCTCCAGAGTCTGCCAGAGTCATGAACGAGAACTCTACTGCTTGTAACCTCTCCCAAGTCATTGTTACATCACCTAGGAAGAAATCTGCTTGCTGAAAGGATAGTTTTCATGAGTCGAAACCGAAAGAAAGAAATTAATTTTATTTGGCGCAAAAGACAACAAGAACAAAAATAAAATAGTAAAAATATTTCACAAAAAAAAAAACTGACTTCAAAAGCAAAACACAAAAAATGGCAAAATAACTTTCGTTTCGGAAGTCGATGTCTTTGGTACCTCTTGTTTTTATATTTTTTCAGTCGGTTTATTTTTTTATGAATAATATTTTATTTCCCTCTTTTTAGTTTTACACACCTTAATATAAGGTACCTAAAGGATTGAGAAAATACCCATACTAACTCAATTTATACATTCGTGCTGTTTGACGCTAAGGAGTTGAATTGTATCCTCCATATCCTAAAAACTGTTGAACCGATTTGAATGGAACTTGCACTCCCTAAGTTGAAAGATACTCAATCCAACACAAAAAGAATGATTACGATCCGATAAGTAGTTTCAGCGAAATGCGCGGACTAACATACACACATTTATGAAATTTGGCACACGTGTTTAGAAGCCTACATAAAGTAACATATATGAATATTGTGCAGTTCCAAAAATATTAAATACATACGTATTGAATTGATTACCTCCTTTTTTTGAAGTCGGTAAAAAATCCATAGCTGGCAAAAAACTACTGAAAAACTAAGGAAAAGAAGATATTTTAGGGTTGGGTAGAAGCGAATTTAGGTAATATTTTAGAAATGGGCGGCACGTGTAGCCTGACACCCACACGCTAGAAGAGTAGTTAAAAATATGAACGAATTTGACTAGGCATCAACCGTTCGTTCAATGATCTGAAAGGACTTAGTTAAAAAACTGGCCAAGTGCGAGTCGGACTCACGCACCGAGGATTCCGTACAAACAGTATTCACCAAAATAATTAGGCAAAAGTACTGAAGTTCATTAACAATGCACTGCTCTAACGAAAATATTTTATTTTTATTTCTCAAAGTACATTTTATAGGTTGCTCGACTATTATTCGTAAACTTGTAAAGCCTACTTAGCTGTGATAGTTTTATTTTCCTTTTAAATTCGTTATTTATTATACCTAAGTCGTGCATTTTTTTACATTTCCAAAAGCAACCATTTAGCTGGCAGGGGGGCGTGACACTTGACTCTAAGAAAAATTTGCATTTAAAGCTTAATTTTACGCAAACGGATCACGGCATCAAAAATGGTTTTGACAGACCCGTAATATTTTTGAATAGTCTATCCAACGATTCCTCACACCATGGGATACACGAGAAAAAAAGTATCCCCACTTTATTTGTACAAGAGGTACCCTAAAAATTATTTGCTTGCAAAACTATAGCTTTCTACCACTGAGAGTCTCTAAGATAAACTGCGGACGGACGGACAGACGGACATGGCGAAATTATAAGGTTTCCTTGTTAACTACAGAACCCTAAAAAGATCCTATCTGTTCTAAGCCTAACATAATATCAATCTGCAAAAAAGATAGGACCCAAATTATTCCTCTCATTTATTTTACCAAAAAGTTGAAAATATACCTAGAATTGGTAATTAAATGTTTTGTATTGTTTGCAAAGCCTTAATTCCTTTGAGGAATTATTTTCATAGTACTGTAGCAAAAACTTACACGTTTCCAGATCAGACCCAGAGTGCCCTTGAAAGTTCCGTTACTTAAAATACTTGACCCTTGGCTTCTGTCTGGTGGGTCGTAGTACTTATACCTGGAAAATTAACTTTGAAACTTAATATATATAAGGTCTAAAGTAGATTGTTAGTTTCGAATGGCCCTGAACATCTTTAATTAGGGAGAAAGTTTAAAGGTAAACTCGTGCAAGAATTTAATTTGTATCGTAAATAACTTCACGGTTGTAATTGGTAGTGTTTGGACTTGAAGTGTGGTGACGTGCATTTAGAGGTGTAATTGTGTCATAAAATTAGCTTATCCCAATCCCATAGAATGTGGCCGTTAGCATGTGCCAACGAGAGGCTTGCCGATGCGTTTCCAACTTGAGTGACTCAGTTGAAGTGTCTAGAGCAGGGTTTCCCAAACAGTTTTGGCCCAGAAACCCTTTTCCAAAATAGACTGATACCTCAGACCCTTATAGCATATTTACAAAATCCGCTTATTGAATTCCCGAGACTTTCATCCTGGACGAACTTGTGCACGCTTATCGACTTGTTGAGTTTTTTTTAAAGTACAACATTGATACTTTCTACTAAAATATTAGTAATTCTTATAACAAGTTGGTGCACGACACAACTCATACAGTATCTTGAAAGTTTCAAATAAGAACTTGTGTTAATTCATAGGGGTTGATTTTTAGACCTCATTGACCCCCAAAATCAGTTTTCGTTTATGTCGACCCCCTTTTTTTGTATTTTTGGGATACTGATTTCGTCCCCAAGGGGTCGATACCGACCACTTTGGGAATCCCTGATCTAGAGTGTCTGCTATGTTGGCAAAAGAAACATGTAGATTTGACAACACACACCGCTATATTCAATCTAAAATTGGCACATCCTAGGTCACATTACTAAAGTTATCCGTGGAATATATAGACAGAAATCCGACAACAACCCTCGAGCAGAAACACTTCAGACCACATCTGTGCTTCAGACACAATACCCGTCTGGTTGGGGGATTCTCTCATGTCTATAGAATTTTACACCCTGTTTCTCATATATCGAAATAGGTCTAATTAATTTTAAAAGAGGCCATATAGTTGCATAGCTACTAAAATTGATTGACGGCCAATATTAGAGGAGAGTTTATAATTTTTTGTAGCTATTATGACGTCATGATTTTGTTGTTCTTACTTGAAATTGAGCTTCTTAGATATAAGCGCAAGCAGTTTATCGTCACGCCCTCCAGTGACGGTGATTGTGTTGTCATTGTTGTACTTCACGAAGTGCCACGGAGGTGCCTGCGAAAACATCGTTTTTTGTTATTATTTATTTAAAAAAAACTTTAAATACGGGAATTGCCACTATCCCGACTTCTGTTGCGGTTATTTTGAGTAGTAATTATGGGAATTTCTCAAAAAATAAATAGCGCTCTCAGTTAATAAAACTACGTTGGGCAAGTTAGGTTATTATGGCAGTGTTCTAGAATATTTCATGGTAGCAATAAATTAGAAAGCCGATGATATCACTCGACGTTCATGTTCATATCATGGACTCGTTAGTTTCAGTAATACGAGTCCTTGTTCTATGTTACTTGGGGTTGGCACGTTTTCTAATTGCATTAACAGCTCTCTTCTTCTAAAAAAGATGAAATAAAGTAGATGTAGGTATCCTATTTGATACTTCCTCCTGCGCTGCTGATCCTGCTTAGCTCCATGCTTACAATGACAACTTACATGCAACACAGGTACTTCAAAGACCCTTCCCTTGAAGTCTGTGTAGACCTTATCAGGCGGAGGTAGCACAGGAGCCTTGTACAGGCTGCCGGCCCACCAGTTCACCAGGGTCAAGTGGTTCAGTCGGTCTGATGTGCCCTGGTTGTAGTAGATTCGAAACCTGAGGAAAAAAGGGACTTTAGGTAGGTCAAAAAGTACCTTGGTATCAGAATCAGAACATTTTTATTCATAAGTCGTCCACTGTTGATACTTTAGTCTTCCTTAAGCATTCCATATCGTCCGGACCTCGGCTTTCACCTGTGGGCCTTGAGCTCCAAGGAAATTCATCAGCAGATGGTAAGTCGTTCAAAAACACGTGGGGCAAATTAGTAATACTAATAATTTATTTGGCAAAAGTACAGAATTACAGGTGACACTTAGGATACAATTGGTGAGGTACAAAATACACGTCAAGACTCCCATGCTAGGAAACTCCTGTGTTACTGGGGCCATCTATCCGTCCATTAAATTAGCGATAAAATAGACAAATTTGTACTGAGAAGCAAACATTAAAAATAAAATAATTAATTTAACATAGTACAATTCCGTTTTCTGTGTCGGGTGTGTTGTTTATGTGAGTTGTATGTGTTATGTTTGTATGTGTAGTGTAAGAATGTGTTGTGTATGTATGTGGGTGTCTGCCTACCTTCTTATGGTTAAATTAATATCTAATTTTAGACTTTGCGGCAATCGAATATCACTTTGTCACCGAATTGGTTACAATAATTGAATATAAAGGCTTTAAAAACAATTTGTCTGTTATTCAATTAAGAGTGATTTAAAATATCGCTCTAAACCACCAACACATTGAGCTAAAATTGTATCGACATTGACTTCTAAATTGACACTAACTCCACAAAGCACCTTAATCTCATTACGAACAAAAATGAAATTAAAAACAAACCTCATTAAGCAACATTTCTACGTAAAGCCATTTCAAAATGAAGAATGACAGCTTCATTGTGGTAAGCTAATAAAATACTAACAATAAGTCCCTCAATATTTTCTTTGGCACTTATAAAATATCGTGGGCATTCGTGGGCCAGCGTGGGCCAAGTCTCAATTGGATTACAAGGCACGTGATTGTCCAAGACTTTGTATTCGTTGTGGAGCTATTGAACTTCAGAGGGGGGTTGAATGTAATTTTTAGACATACCCTAGGAGGAGCGGTGGGGCAATCAGCTGATGTTAGTAGTACTGGTGGAGACAGAAGGGTTTTGGATTGTTAGTAATTTAGTTTTGTTGTTTTGGATGCCTTGTTCTGTTTTATTGCACCATGGACTGGTGTGTTTTTTCTGATTTTTCTTTTAGGTTTGTACTTAATACCTGTGCGGAATCTGTTGGGTGCAAAACACACAGAACCGGTCGACATGGTGACATTTAGGGGAGGACTTTCGGATGAAATGATGATGATGATGATAAATATTGAGTGCTCAGGCTTGGAATTCTATTAAGATATTGATGCAAAAAATATGTGCAAAATATTTTAAGTCCAATATTAGCGAACATAGAACTCGGACTTGTTTGGTTATAATGTTTATTTATATTATAACTAAACAATATTATATATTTCATTTAATCTTTTATTTTAATTATTAATTCATTTAAGGCCTTGATTAGGGTAATCAATCAACTACAGCCGAAATCAGCTAAGATCAATTAACCTGTCCAGACTTTTCCCAGGTATTAAAAAAATACTCTAAGAATTTTAAGAGGATGCTTGGTATTTTAATTATTCACAAAAATTAGATGAAGAAGAAGTATAATATTTGGTTAAACAATTTTACGCTCACCGTACGTCTGGGGTACCTACCTAGGTATCCCAGTACCGTGCGGGTCATTGATCGTTTGACCGGCTGAACCTTTGAGCAATGTATGGTGTACAATTTAATAATTACACACAAATAATTGCTTATGCTTAGAAGGGTGACTTTTTTAATGTTCCTTCGTGATTATTTATTAATTAAATATTATATTAGACCACTCCTTAAACTTCTTAAA
This sequence comes from Orthosia incerta, assembly GCA_948252205.1. Classification (NCBI taxonomy): domain Eukaryota; kingdom Metazoa; phylum Arthropoda; class Insecta; order Lepidoptera; family Noctuidae; genus Orthosia; species Orthosia incerta. Next base: position 28,074,307 of record OX411746.1, read on the forward strand.
GTTATTTTTTAACATCTTATATATGGAGTCGGCTTCCAGTCAAACCTGGAGGTCTACTCCCTAACTCCATCAACGAAGTTACGAACCCGTCCGAAAGTACTCCCGAACGACAGAGTGAACCCTAATCTGTAATGATTTAATTATTCGGAGGGATAAAACACATCGGGAGTGGGTACAACTGTCAAAGTGTGTTGTCATTCATTAGTAGTTCAGGCCCCGAACGAATCATGCGTTCTTATGTGATACGGAGTAGGAAACACTCGTAAGGAAGGCCGAAACTACGGACATCGCGCTTAGGGAGTAGACCCCCTGATATGTGTTATGTACCGGATGTGTACCAGTATTTTTACATGGAGCGGTTGCCTATCTAACCATTATAACCTAGTAACCAGTTACTGGCCAAGGCTGCAAGTGTCAGATTGCCTGCTTCTGCTGATCCTTAATAAAAAACCGGCTGGTTGGTACCAGCTGTAACTTGCAGCTTTACATGCTTTCAATTCAACTAAGATATAAAAAAGGACAATGAAAATACTTGTGTCGCTGCTTGTACATAAAAGCGCCAACGTTGATATGGCGCACGTATTCTCTCAGACACTTGTATTGTTTACTTTCTCAGTCACATGCCCCTTCAGTGGGTAACAAGCTATATCTGCTTGGACACTTACAAGATTGTCATATTATGCTTAGTTATGGCAGTGGTGTCTCATCGCATACAAAGAAACCGTGCCGACGTTCTGTACTGATTATTTTTTGTACATCGATCGCGTTCGATCCCGTTCCGTTCCGTTCCACGGATATAGATGGTGATCTATCTATCGCCGTGGAATGGAACCGAACGATTTACAAAAAAATATCGGTATAATCAGATGAAAAGCGCTAGTTACGTCGGCACGGTTTCTTTGTATGGGATGAGGCATGTATGCTAGTATTATATTATCTGTGGTTATGGTATTTAAAATTGTTCTATTCCGCGTTTTTCAATTGTTTTTTAGAAAACTTGACTCACGGCGAATTCAGCATATTGACCTCATCTCCAAAGCGTAAAGCACATTTTTATTTCGAGATAGGCATGCGCGCTTTTATTTACATTTTCGCTTTGAAGCTGCCACATTAATTCCTAATTCGCTTAACCTATTTATATTTACCGTTATGACCAACTAAAACACTAAACAATGGTCCGTCCATTATAATATTATTATTAAAACGTCAATATGTCAAACGTTCAACACTCGTTTGTTTACTGGTTTGTGACGTCACTGTACTGCATTCACCGTTTAACGTTTAAAACGATGTTGAACACTAAAATTAGGGAAATATCGAGTGTTGTCAGTTATTTAGTAGCGGCAAAAAGCCATTAAATTGTAGAATGCTGCAATTGCGGTTGTTCTGGTAACTGCTTGGCTACTACAAACGCAAAGCTTCAAGAAAACCACAAGGTAATACAACGCAATACAATAACAATATTACATAAGAGATCCTTCTTCTTCTTCTTCATCTTATCACCTTCTCAAATCGACACGAAAGTACCTACACAGGAAGGGTTTTTGAAAACTCATCTCCAATGGGTGTTTAGTTGGTGATGGTAATTTTAGCGGAAGTTTGTCATTATTGGCGACGAAAAAGCCCATCGGGGACACAGCAAGTTTAAAATAAAACATTTGACCAAAACCCCAGCTTTCTTTATTTCTTCAATAAAACTATATCGCGCACCTATTAATATATTGACAAACGTGGCTACGTGTTCAAAAGTGCATTATTTATGTGGTAAGACGGCACTGTAAGGCTTTAGCACCATAGACCACATATATACGTTGCGGCAGGTTTTACAGAAGACCGAAGAGTATAATTTGCCTCTCTATGTAGCGTTTGTGGACTACGAGAAAGCCTTAGATTCGATCGAGACTTGGGCTGCACTGCAATCTCTCCAACGGTGCCAGATCGACTACCGTTACATTGAGATGTTGAAGTATTTGAACAAAAACGCCACCATATCAGCGTTGGAAGGCCTCCCACCAGGTGGGCCAATGACCTGGCGAAGGTTGCGGGGATCCGCTGGTTGCGAGACGCACGGGACCGGTCAATGTGGCGACGCTTGGGGGAGGCGTATGTCCAGCAGTGGACGTCTTTCGGCTGATATGATGATGATGATGATGAAGAGGGCACAACTTTTTATATTCAAAGTGACACTATACCATTATTCTTATTTGTCCCTGCATCTGCGTAAAACAAAGACTCATTGGTAAGTTGAACCGGCCTCTCCGCTAGTTGCAACCGCTTCCAGAACTACGTTGACGTAAGTGATAAATGTGAAATTTTGCAAATTAACAAGTAAAAATAAAAAAAACCGGCCAAGTGCGAGTCAGACTCGCGCACGAAGGGTTCCGTACCGTTATCGCAAAAAACAGCAAAAAAATCACGTTTGTTGTATGGGAGCCCAACTGAAATATTTGTTTTATTCTGTTTTTAGTATTTGTTGTTATAGCGGCAACAGAAATAAATCATCTGTGAAAATTTCAACTGTCTAGCTATCACGGTTCATGAGATACAGCCTGGTGACAGGCGGACAGACAGACAGACAGACGGATCACGGAGTCTCAGTAATAGGGTCACATTTTTACCCTTTGGGTACGGAACCCTAAAAAAATAGACCCCGTTTTTACCCTGTGGGTACGGAACCCTAAAAATGGCACATTTGACAAAAAGGTGAAAAACCAACAACTTATTTTCCTTTCTTTCTTTCGTTTTCTTTTTGCGGAATCTTCTCGCGGCCCCCTGCCACTTCTGATGGATACGTGAGACGAGTATGTCGGCCATTCGTATCCACCAAAAGGACGTCGATATTGTTCTAAGTAACCGAGACGTGAACAAGGCCAGTGGCCCCGATAGGATACCAGCAATTGTTCTCAGAACTTGTGCGCCTGAACTGTCTCCGATCTTGACACGCCTATTTTATCTTTGGTTAGAGGCTGGAAAAGTGCCGAATGCTTAGAAGTAAGCTGGCAGGCAGTAGACCTGACCCGGCCAATTACAGACCTATCTCTGTAACGTCTATCCTCTGTAAGAGCATGGACGTGTACTCAACAGTAAGCTCCTGGCATTCTGTGTGATTGGATTGCAGACTTCCTGAGAGAACGGTCCATTCGAGTGGTTATCGATGGCTGCTCGTCCGACCAATTGGATATAAATGCCGAGGTGTCTGTGGTCGGTAATCTCAGCTACATCGTTCTTGCTGCACATAAATGATCTACTAAATTACTTTTGGGTATGCAGAAGGCAGCCAGTCCAACGCACGCTACCGGGCCTCACATCCAGTCTCTCTGTGAGGCCATGGTGGAGCGCTTGAACTTGTCCTTGGAGGCCGTTTGCGAATAAAACGATGCCAACCTGGTCAGTTCCAATGATAATTGGTGAAAATAGCCATTTTTTTTAAAACTTTGCTGCACTGTCTTCGGCTATTTGGTGTTACGTTCGTTGACATCGACTCTCAATTTTGGTTCATACATTGAAGGCAAGAGCTCAGCTGGCTGCCATAAAGTTGGGGGGATCTTTGCAAAGGTGAGACGGTACTTCACTTCACTTGTTTAGTTATATTTCTTACAAAATAAAACATCAATTTTTCATCAACCAGTTCTTTTATTTCTTGACTTTCACACAGGGTTTTGTAAGCTTCCGGATGCACAAATAACATTTTTGCAAGTTGTTCGAAGTGACAACGGCATAAATTTTAAGACTTTCCACTTCGTTGATTTTATGAAGTTTATCCTGAAAAGTGTTGTGGTACCTGACCCGACCACGACATGCAACGGAGATTTTACTATGGCACAAAATGGTTATTTTAATTGTGTTTTATTGTGCCACTTATCCCAGGAATTTGTGTCTTGTACTTTTTGAGTAATAAGAGTACGATTGTGGTCGGGCTGGTGATCACGGTTCCTGACCCGACCACAACCAGATCTAATAAAATATCAATGGTGGGCAGTTACTGATTACGCCAAAAATATGTGTCAAATTGTGCCAATGGCACACGAAATTCTTTTACTATTCATATCACAGAATATATCTTGATTCGGATAAAAAAGAATAATCAAGAAAAAAAGTGTGTCAATCACACGCTATGCAATTTTACTACGACTTTGCAAGCAGTTTTATTTTGTATAATTATGCTATATATAAAGCACTTTATTATTTTATTTTACTGGATGTGTTCACGACTTCGTACGCGTATATATGTATTTATAAAAAAAAATACAACCACTATGTTTTGTAGCATTATATTAGTGTTAAGCTTGTATAAAAAACCGGTCAAATGGGGTTCAAAACAATAACAATCTAAAATCTAAAATTATGCGATATTCCTCAATACTTTGGTATTAAATATAATACTTACAAAATTTTGGCTGTTGTTGAATACATTCATGGGCACTTTCGTGTACATTGCAAAAAAGATCAGAAATGGGTGGTATTTGATGACATGCAAAAAAATAAAAATCATGTGTTAATGAACAAATTACTGTATACATGTTAATCTATGTGAATCTTTATTAAAAATTTAATTGAGTGTCCTATACAATAATAGTAACCATGTTATTTATTGCTCTGGTTTTTCAAATAATTTCAAGTTATGTTAATCAAAATCATGATTTTTGTGCTTATTTTAATCAAAATCGTTGATTGTTGTGCTTATTTTCACAAAATAAGTATTTTTATATTTTGTTTTATGTAAAAAATCAATATATATAATAATAAGACAGCTAATAAAATAATCTCCTTTTTTATTTCTTACTCTGTAACCCTATATGACCAGTTTTGATACGACAACAGTTCAGTTAAATCATAACTAACAGATTATAAAATGTTTAATTGCAGACTAAATTATACATAGTGTGTGACTACTTGACTTAATGCGTTGTGTGTGCCATTGGCACAATTTGACACATATTTTTGGCGTAATAAGTAACTGCCCACTATTGATATTTTATTAGATCTGGTTGTGGTCGGGTCAGGAACCGTGATCCCCAGCCTGACCACAATCGTACTCTTATTACTCAAAAAGTACAAGGCACAAATTCCTGGGATAAGTGGCACAATAAAACACAATTAAAATAACCATTTTGTGCCATAGTAAAATCTCCGTTCCATGTCGTGGTCGGGTCAGGAACCACATCAAAAAATGTGAAATTAATTCATAAATTCAATTCATTTTTTTTTAAATCTTTGATGCTCGTTACTGTAAAGTTTGAAAAACGTAGATGTGTCAATATATTACTAGGTGAGCGACATATTCCTCTAGTAATTTTTTTAGCATTCCACTGTTAGTATGCGTCGGCACTTGAGTGTATTGGTTATCCAATTACATGCATTATTTAATTATCCATTCAATTATCGCTTGATTAGAAGAGGGAATGTTATTTAAAGCAAAAGTTTTGGTAACAAAATTGCTTCTCCTTCTTACCTAGTCGACGGCAAAATAGTTACAATGATTTATTTCAAAGCGTGGTCAATGATAAATCCCGGATATGAATTTTAATATAATTGAGTATAATTTCGTATTTTATTCCTGAAAACTTTGTTAGAGAATGTTTGTACAGCCTTGCCAGCAAATGGCTGCGTTACTAAACATTAAAATAAATTGTAGTTCTAAAAACTAAAAAACACGCTTTAATGGTAAATTGAACGAAAAAGTCGCTAATCCTGAAGATCCTGGTAAGGAGAATAGGACAAACCATTTAAATTATTGCATTGTCATCGGTCCTTGATAAGTGTGCAAAGTTTCAAATCAATCCGACGTTTTGAAGTGGGTGAAAATCACGTTCAAAGATTCCGTTACATTGATACATAGATACTTAGATACATACAGACCAAGCTAATATATAAGCGTGTTAATAAGCGTGTTAATAAAACGCTCCTCTAGTGGTGGGTACAAACGTATGTACTTGCTCGAACTCGAGCAAGTACGAACATGGTGTACCATGCAAGTCTCAAGACAAATGCTCGAAGCCAACCAAAATGTTCGATTCGAACAAGATTCAAACGTCCATAATTCTTGCTAGATGTTCGAAGCATACATGTTTGTACGTGTATCCGTGACGTCGAGCATGTTAGTCGTGATAGATATTTTTGTGATAAGGGTGTGGTTCGCAGCAAAAATTTTGAATGTTCGTTCAATTTCTCATTTATTTCATTTTTGGACGAGCAAATAGTTTCGATGTCCACGATCTATCTATCTATATATATAAAAGGCAATGTCCCGACTGACATATCAACGCCCAGCCTAAACCACTAACGTTAGAAGTTTGAAGTTTTTAGAGGGTGTTGATTTTATACTGTAGGCGTCATTTAAGAAAGGATTTTTGGAAATTCATTCTCTAAAGGGGTGAAATAGGGGATGAAAGTTTGTATGAAACTCTGTCATTTATAATTTAAAATGAATGAAATTTGGTATTTAGCCTCTAAATATATAATAATAAAATAAGTCTTTAAGCTATTTTTGAATTTCATCCCCTAATGGGATAAAAAGAGATGTTAAAATTTGTATGAAAACTAAATTGTTTATTATAAAAATTACTTGGAATTTAGTATTTATGCTCTTCAATACAATTAAAGAAATACGTATTTCAGGATTTTTTAAATATCATCCTTTAAAGGGGTAAAAAGGGATGTTAAAGTTGGAATGAAAGATAAATTGTTCATTATCAAAATTGATTGAAATTTAGTCATTCTGCTCTTCAACACAATTGAAGAAACATGAATTTAAGGATTTACTGAATTTCTTCCCTGAAAGGGGTAAACAGGGGTGTTCAAGTTTGTGTGAAAACTGAATTGTTTATTATAAAAATTACTTGGACTTTAGTATTTATGCTCTTCAATACAATTAAAGAAACACTTTTTTAAGATTTTTTTAAATTTCATCCCTTAATGGGGTGTTTAGATTTGAATCCCGACTGACATACTGTCAAGCAAGCGTCAAACATCTCTTGATAAGTTTAATTAAGAATATATGTATTTTGTTCTATAATACTTCCTAATGTTCAATGGTTACACTCGAAATTAGTGGAAATAACAGTGACAGTGTTATCTCAGCTTAATACAGCTATTATTCGTGGAAAAGGCGGTGTCTGTGCGAGAGTGACTTCACCAGTGATTGAGGACCACCATCTCTATTAACACCATTTAATCAGGTTGGCTATAAAATACATATTTTCAATAAGTCGACAGAAAACCATAAAACACGGCACGTCGCCCCGCAACAACAAAAATAACATCATAATTAACGGTTGTAAATTCAAAGACAGAATTTTTCAATATAAACAAAGAACAGATCACAGATGACTCATTTGTTTGACCAATCACCAAGTAGCTCACTAATTTGACAGCAAAATCTTCGTTCAGAAACTTAATTTGCTATACTTGAATACCGGCCTTTTGAGATTGCGTTCCATTACTCACAGATTTAATAAGGCTTAAATATTATTCGAAAATGGAGGAATGTTCCAATATTACTTACCGTAAAATTCACCGAACCAGTTCGTTAAACGACATCACTAAAGATAGTTCGGCGCTTTTTGATGCGACTATGATGAGTTTACCTAACACATCCTTAAATACTAGTCAATCTGACATGAATGATAAACTTAAAAAAATATCTGATGATTTAATAATAGCACACCAAGAAATTGAAACTAAACTCGGAAAACTTTCGGCTGAAATCAGATCTGCAAAAATATCTGAAAGTCATAGATACTTACAAAAGTTTAGGCATCACGGACAACAAACATGTTACACCAAGAACTGGTCAGAAACGCAAGCAAAAGCAAAGAACCGGTATAACGCCAGCTATAGATAGCAAACAAACGATGACATCCCCACCTGCACATACAGTGAATGATACTACCGACACACCGAAAACAACAAAAAGTTTTACGACTACCTCTCAATGTGAACAAACAAATAAAATTATAGATATCCAAACACAACGAGCAAAATCGGCAAACAAGACTGCATACACAATATCTCATAAGTACAAACCAGTGCACAATAAATCGAAATTATGCATCATAAGTAGCAACAACACGAATAATGTTCTATCATTGGCCGAAAACACATTTGCTGACAGTCAATTATGTCACTACCTTCTGCCTAACAGAGGTATCAAAAATCTGTTGAGCAACATCACTGTGAAATTAGCCGAATACTCAAGTTACGACTATTGCATAATTTTCATCGGAGACGAAGATTTTGGACAAACGGAGAATTACCTTGATCTAACTATTTACATTAGAGAGACATTACTGACTGTTCAACATACTAACGTTATAATATGCCTACCGACTTACAAAAATGACCCTTCTACCATAATGTATAACTCACGAATTGAAACTTTTAATAACTTATTATATCTTGACATTTATACTCATGAATATGCTTTACTGTTTGACTCTAACCTAGACTTGAAATTTGATCGCACAATGTTTAAGCAAAATGGAAAAATTAATTATTACGGCATGAGGAATATATTTGATAATTTAAAACATTATGTCATGAATCAGGAACTCTACGATAATGCTTCTCCAAATTTTTTTCGTGAATGAAGGCGCCAAACAGTATTCAAACCTCAATATATTTCACCAAAATCTATGTGGAATTAGTAAAAAAAAAGATGATCTTGAGATATTTGTGGGTGAATCATCGAAAACACTTAACTTTTTGTGTATAACTGAACATTTTTTGAATGAAACTCTAGTAAAACAATTTAACCTTATTAATTACAAAATGGGCTCTTACAATACTAGACTCAAAAAGAATAGGGGAGGTTCAATGATCTTAACACTTAATGACAGAAAGGTAGATGAACTTCAAGTGTGTAAACAATTATACAAAACAGATTGTTTCGAAGTATGTGGAATCAAAGACATTGAGACTAATTTGTGTGTTGTTTGTTGTTATAGGACTCCTACAAACAGTAATTTTGACAACTTCATGGATAGGCTTGAAAAACTGTTACAGCATTTCCTCAACAAACTATGTATAATTTGTGGTGACTTCAATATTAATGTGTTAAAAGATGACTGGAGACATAATTCTTTTTTATCATTATTAACGTGCTACAATTTCAGGTATCTTATTAATTCGCCCACATTCAAAAGAAACAAATCAGAATCTTGTATAGATAATATTCTAACTAACTTGCCTGACAATTGCATAGAGTGCACAGATGTAGATCATAACGGATTATCAGACGGACACGCGGGTTTATTCTGCACAGTACGTCTAGAAAGAGTCGAGTATAAGAAGCAGACAAATTATATTCGACTTTGTAGAAGGAAATATAATGATGCCAACATGCGCAATTTTAGGAAACAGGTATTAGAGACTGACTGGGGCACTGGTATCAACACTTTTATTGGTAAATTCAAAGATATGCACTCTTCAATCTTTAAAAAGCACAAAGTAAGAGTAAAAGTTAATAGAACTAAACGTTCTAAATGGATCACAAACGGAATAAGAATTGCTAGCAAAGTAAAACGTTTTCTAAACACAGTTGATAAGACGCAAGGTGACAGTTCGGTTGTTGAATATAGAAAAAAGTATATTAGAACATATAGGAAAGTGGTAAGTTGTGCAAAAAGAAATAGCGTAAGAAAACAAATAGAAATGGCATCAGATTCTAGTAGGATGATTTGGAAAATAGTTAATCGACAACGCAATGCGGCTAAAATCCTTGACTATGACCAAATTATTCTAAAGATTGACAACACTACTATTACTAATAATGCTTTAGACGTGGCTAACATATTTTCAAAAAGGTTCGATAATAGTGTCCGCCTAAGTGGGTGTGATCAAACATTAGCAATCACATATCTGACTAAAAGTGTCAGCAGAGTAGACTCTAACATGAGTTTCGAGGCAGCCACACGCCTAGAAATTTTTAACATAGTGAAAAAGATGGTCAATAAATCTTCTACTGGTTATGACGAAATTCCCCTAACTGTTATTAAAGATAATATTGACATACTGGCAACTCCACTAGCATTATTTTATAATGATTGTATTGAGGAGGGCCTGTTCCCTGATCAGTTTAAAATTGCACGAATACTTCCAATTTTTAAGAAAGGCTCAAAAACAGATCCTGGCAACTACAGGCCGATTTCCCTATTGCCAATATTATCAAAAATCTTTGAAAAAATTATGAAAGATAGGCTTATGAAACACGTTCGAATGCATAGAGTGTTAAATGCGCATCAGTTTGGCTATCAAGAATCTTTGGGAACCGCCGATGCTGTTGAGGCATTGATCGATGAGGTCGTCCGCAATCTGAACGACAGGCATAAGGTAGCGGGTATTTTTCTGGACCTCAGTTCTGCCTTCGACACGGTGGACCATGGTATTTTGTTGGCCAAACTGGAACATTACGGTATACGGGAGAATGTCCTAAAGCTATTTAGATCTTATCTACACAACAGACGTCAATTCATAGAGATAAAGTCAGTAGTGGATGGAGAGGAGAAGATATTTAACTCGAATCTAATGACAGTAACTCGTGGCGTCCCTCAGGGATCAGTTTTGGGTCCTATCTTTTTCATTATATTTCTGAATGATCTAATTGAGTATATAAAAAAGCGCATGACGGACACGAGTCTTATTATTTTTGCAGATGACACTAATGCAATTGTGTCTGCAGATAACATGAATAATCTAGAATTAAAAATTAATAACCTGTTTAAAGCTTTTGAACACTGGTTTGGCACAAATAATTTAAAACTGAATGTTAATAAAACTAAGTGTGTGTTATTCAAGTCGAACGTTCGGAAAAATGTTGGCCTTGAGGTTATGTCTTGTGGTAACAAAGTAGAAGTAGTAGAACACGTCAAATTCCTGGGTGTGTACATTGACTCATTGCTAAGCTGGAAGGCTGAGATATTGTCTGTAACAAAAGCTATCAGCTCCGCATGCTATGCAATCAGAAGCCTGAGGGACGAACTAACTTTGGCCCAGCTTCGGATGGTGTACTTTGCTCTGGTTGAGTCTAAACTCAGATATAGCATTGAGTTTTGGGGCAATAGTTACAGGTACAACGTCCACTCAGCGTTTGTCTTTCAGAAACGAGCCTTAAGGACTATGCTCCGCTTAAAACAGACAGAATCTTGCAGGGACCATTTTAACAGACTTAAAATTTTGACGGTGCCATGCCTCTATGTTCTAGTATTGCTTACCAATTTTCATAAGAACCTGCACAATTTCGAAAGCTATGAGCAAAGACTAGCTAGATATAAAACTCGACGGAAAGATCTGCCTAACACAATACAACCAAAATTAAACGTCGTGCTTCACAGTCCCAGATACCAATCAGTCTTTCTATTCAACAAGTTACCCTTAGAATTTAAACAGATAAATAGCACTAACTTATTTAAAAACAAACTCAAAACATTTTTGTTGGGGAAGGGCTACTACAGTGTTGATGAGTACCTGGATGACAAATGACAAACATTAGACTAGAATTGATTCAAAATTTAATGCGTATTATAATAATTACTATCATTAATTTGAATTGCTATTGTATGTCGTGACATATTATTGTTTATTTTTATTTGTCTATAATTGATGTAATACGGATTATCGATTTAAATTTGTTATGGTATTTGTGACATACCTTTTACTGAACTTTTTATAATTGTATCTTTATCATTTTTTTCATTTTATTTGACTTGAATTATTTTTTTACTTATGGATCATTATTTTTAAATTGTAATAATTAATTGTATTTGCGACATATTGTGACATTTTATAATTTTTGCTTGGACATTGAATTGTTTAATTGACTCGATTTGATATGGCATGGATAATTATTTAGAATTTATGACATATTATTGAACTTTTTATAATTTTATCTTTTTATTTGACTTGTATTTTTTGTTTAGGATTATCATTATTTATTTGTTAATCTTTTATAATCACTACCTAATGTTTTTTTATTTTTTTTTATTGATTGACTGAATTTATTTTATTATTAAATTTTTATCTCTGACATTTTAATTTTACTATTAAATTATTGTTATTGAAAGTTATTGTTATTTAATTATTTCGTATTAGTAGTGTTTTTAAATGTTTACTTACTTATTACAAATTTCGACACAATGTACATATTGTTATGAAATAAATTACTTATGACTTACTTATGACTTATGAATGAAAACTAAATTGTTTATTCAAAGACAAAGACAAAGACAAAGATATTTTATTTCAAGTAGGCCACCAAGCGGCACTTTTGAACGTTAAAATAATAATAATTGATTCTACCGTGCATTCGGAAAGTAGCTTGTAATGGAGAAGAATGCACAAGAAACTCCATACTTACTCTTTTAAAAAAAAAAAATACAATATTTAGGTACATAAGTACATACCTTGATGAATGAAATTGAGTTTATACAATTACAAATATACTTATACAGTCTTCAGAAGGTCCAACAATAATTCAAAACAATAATGTTCCGCATATCACTTGTTTTTGCGGCCTAGTGGCTGTGGAGCTGGACTAGCATTTAGCCAAGCATTTTTATCAGTGATGTAATCCCCCAACTTATAATATGCCAGCCTGCATAGTGTGCGTTTTATGCAAGTTTTAAATTTCGTCTCATTCAGTTCAAGAATGTGAGGAGGAATTTTATTGTAACATTTTGTACAGTACCCCATGAAAGATGAGGCTACTTTAGCCAGTCTGAAACCTGGTTGAACTAATTGGTCCCTATTTCTAGTAACATAATCATGTCTGTCGCCGTTTTTACTAAAAAGATGTAAATTCTTTCTCACGTACATGATGTTTTCATAAATATATTGACAAGGAACCGTCATGATGTTAATGTCCTTAAACAGTTCCCTTAGAGAATCGCGCCGGCGAAGATTGTATATCGCTCTGATGGCTCGTTTTTGCAGAATAAAAATTGACTCAATGTCTGCAGCCCTTCCCCATAGTAAGATACCGTAAGACATTATACTATGAAAATAACTAAAATAGACTAGTCTGGCGGTATCCACATCCGTTAACCGACGAATCTTTCCAACAGCATAAGCCGCCGAACTCAGCCGCCCCGCAAGGGATACCAAATGAGGACCCCATTGCAACCCCGAGTCTAGCGTGATCCCCAGGAAAACCGTTTTATCGACGAATTCTAGCTTCTCCTTGTTTAATATAATGTCACAATCAGTACTTTTGACATTCGGCAAGGAAAATTTTACGCACTTGGTTTTTTTACCATTTAAAACTAAATTATTGGCAGTGAACCAATCCTGAACCTGCCGTAGCGCGCTATTTACGTCGTCAACCTGAGAAGTACGTCTATTTATTTTAAAAATTAAAGATGTGTCATCAGCAAATAACACCATGTTAAGTTTGTTTTCCAATAAACGGGGTAAATCGTTAATGTACACTAAAAATAAGAAAGGACCTAAAATTGAGCCCTGGGGTACACCCATTTTAACGTTTAACCCGGACGAATTCACACCGTTTATTTGAACTAATTGCTGTCTATCATTCAAATAAGATTTAACCAAACTTAACGCTGATTGACCTAGCCCGTAATGCTCAAGTTTCAGAAGCAATGTTTCATGATTAACGCAATCAAACGCCTTCGACAGGTCGCAGAAGATACCTATGGCATCCTGCGAATCTTCCCACGCATCAAAGATGTGTTTTAATAGAGCGACACCAGCGTCAGTTGTACAACGTCCTCTGGTGAAACCATACTGTCTATCATGCAAGATGTTATTCGTATTAAAATGAATGAGCATTTGATTTAGCATTATCCTCTCAAAAACCTTGCTGAAAACCGGCAACACGGATACTGGTCTATAATTATTTGTGTCTTTACTGTCCCCGGATTTAAAAAGTGGTATAACCTTACTATATTTCATTAGATCCGGAAAAACGCCTTGATCCACACACAAATTGAAAATCAACGCTAAGTACGGCGCTATAGTCTGAATTATGGAGGTACAAGCTTTGATGGACATTCCCCACAGATCTTCAGTCGGTTTGATCTTGATTTGCTTAAAAGCTTTTATTACTGTCATGGGGTTTATATGTGAAAAGTTAAATACAATCGGGCAGGCTGAAACGTTCGCGTTTAATAATCCAAAAGCAAGCGAGGGCGAAGAATTTAAAGTTTCAGTAGTTTTAATTGGGATGTTGGTAAAGAAATTAACAAATTCTTGCGCAACTTTTTTGTTATCTCTAATAAGTCCGTGTGTGGTCTCAAGCGTGTAATCACTACTATTTCTTTTATTCCTATTCGTTTCATTGTTTATAATCTTCCAAACCGTCTTGATTTTATTTTCTGCTAATTTAACCTTATTGCTAATGTACAAGACCTTAGCTGCCTTGCAAGTATTTTTAAAAATTCTTGAGTAAGTAGCAACATACTTATTAAACGTTTCAGTGTTAATACAGGGCTTAAGGCCATATAGCTCGTATAGTCTTTCCCTACTTTTTCTAAGTCCTGTAGTCGCCCAGTCACTGAATAAAAACTTAGGGCATATAGTTTTAGTTTTCTTCTTAAAAGTGTTATTGAACTCTTTTTGAACCACTGAGAAAACTTCATCATACAAAATATTACCATCATTCACTGTGAGGTCCTGGTTGCTTAACTTACTGATTAAATTGCTGTTAAATTTATTTAATTTACCGGATGTTATTGGTCTTGATTGAATCTGCACTTGTTTTATTAGCATAATGGACTCAAAGGCTACCAGTAGCCCACTATGATCCGAAGGCAGATAATTTATAATGGCCTTGTCCAAGTAGTTGCAGCTACAAAAAACATTATCAATACATGTAGCAGAAGTTAGTGTAGTTCGGGTTGGTTCCATAAACACATGTGACAAATTAAATGATTTAAAGAGATTTACTAACCTACTGCTGTCTGAATTATCTTCTAGAATATTAATATTAAAGTCACCACAGACAATTATTAGTTTATTACCCATTGCAAGTTTTGCCAAAACATCTTCCATCACTGACTCGAATATAGAGTAGTTCTTATAATTAGGGGGTCTGTAAACGCACACTATGACATGCTTATCCAGCTCAACACAGGACAGTTCAACACTATGTTCAACTGATAGGTCTACTATATCTTTACGAGGTTTTGATTTAATACCATTTTTAATTAATATAAGTGAACCCCCACGCAACATAATATTTCTGTTAAAACAACTGCCCACAGTATAATTTTCATAATTGATTAACATTGCATAATCTTTCAGCCAATGCTCAGTGAAACAAACAATTTCATACTTAGATTTTTCTAAAAACAGTTCGATTTCCAATTCCTTCGAAGAAAAACCCTGAATATTCTGATGGAATAATTTCAGAGAATTCTGCTCAGACCTTTTTTTCAAATTAAATTTTTGCGAGCAAGAAGGTACCTTTTTGATGGTGGATATACTCGTAACTACTCCGTTATTGGTACCCTCCCTTGTCCTATCAACTAGTTTAAAGAATAAATATTAATAGCATTTTTGCTAACGTTATTCAAGGTATTGACCATATTTAAATTAGTACTATTACTAATATCAATAATAACTGGATACTTCGACATACTACTTATGTCTGAGTTTAATGTATAAGATAATAGCCGAGCTATTTGATGTCTTACCCTAAGAGGCAGATACAAAGTATCGCCTGTCGACTTTAATTTACCAACAAAAATGTTGATGTCAAAAAAAACTAGTTTATCACTATAGTGACTCACAAGAAAGTGCAGATGCTTATTAAGCATGTGAATGTGATTATTTTGTCTATTTGACAATTTATCCAAGTAAGGGAAGGCACACAAAATAATTTTATTGTAATTTAACTTTAACATCTCTTTTACACACTCAGTGATGTCATCTTTTTTTACTTTTATACTGTTACCTACAAAAACAGTTATTTTGGTATCTGGTTTGTATATATTCTTTGTCACAGATTCCATTATTTGCTTGTATGATGACCCGGGCATGCAATAATTAAAAGTGGAATGACTCTGATTGCCATTCATTAATTTACCTAAACCTTTTCCAACACCATCCGAAAACATAACCGAATGAAAACCTTCTTTTCTATGACTAGATGAAAAGCCAGCACTTTCAGGCCGGTCTAATTGAGGCAAATCTTGTGCTACATTAGAACTGTCTTGTGCGAAGACAGTGTCTTGAGACACCCTCTCAGCTTGGACCGGGTCCTCCGCAGCATCAGGCTGGACTGCAATTTGATTTGAAACTGTCTGGCAGTTACATTGACACATCACTAACTCATTTGCGGCCAAAATGTGTTCTTTAATTTGTAATTTTGAATTTACATATTTATTGTAAAGAGAACTAAGTCTGTTCTCAAGTACCTGGATTTCTGTCTGTAAGCGGTGTGTGTCTATCTCATAGATATTTTTGCTGTCTTCTAATTTAATTTGGTAATTATTTAATTTATTAACTAGGTCAACACGTTCTTTCCTGAGTGGAATATTTTTAATAAAGAATTTGTGTTGTTTCCTAAACTTGTTACAATTTCTAATTATTTTATTTAGTTTTGCATATTTTTTGAGTTTGTTATGACTAACTTTGGAACAATTTCTCTGTTTTATTAAAGAATCTTCAGTTAGGTCAATTGTTGGTATTGAATCAGGTTTAAAATTTGATTTAATAAGTTCATCATACAAATGGCAAGTTTCATCAACCCGAGTTGATTCCTGTTCTTTTTGTAATTTAAAAATATGAGAGTTTGCGTGAATCAATTCTTCTTCTAGATCCCTAACTTTACTTAAAGCCTCCTCATAAAGATAACTGCAGTTATTGAAACCATCCGTGACTACCCTCATTTGGTCGCGTTCATCTACAACATTCTGGTATTTCTGATTAAGTTCAACTAGCTCCCGTTTAAGGATTGTGTTTTTATAAACAATGTTCTCAACTTCTACTTCACAATCCTCTCTCTCTTGCAACATCTCCCGACATTGGCTCTGTGAGTCTTTAAGTTCCTGGAGCGCCGTTCTCAATTTAATTTCTAAGTCCTGAGCGGTAGCCTTACGGGTCATTGGAGGCATGGTTTCCGGATTGGTTACTAGAAATAGAAAAAAAAAAAAAGAAACAGTGAGAAACAAAGGAAAAGATGAAAAACAAAACAAAGCAAAGCTGGAAACGGAGGGAATAGTTAGTGTAGTTCAGTAGTGAAATGAGGTAGGCTGTTAAATTGGCTTATAAAACTATTTATTACTGAGTTTAGTTGCTAATGATTGCCTTTAGATTTTTATTTTATTTTTTATTGTGGGTAGGATGGCCAGAATTTGAATGAATGTTTTATTGTAGTTTTCTAGTTAAATTATGCAAAATAACGATAATAGCGTTATGTAAATGTTTATTATTAAGTTATCTGAATATATTAATAGAATTATGCACATTGGGATCTGTTTTGTTTCGTTTTCTACGATATCAACAAAACTATTTAGATTCACTGCACAGTACTAGATCAACAGAATTTATACGATAAAACTAACAAGAACGTGTTACAAGGTTAAATTTACTTGTTGTATTGTCAAAATTACTTGGAATTTAGTATTTATGCTCTTCAATACAATTAAAGAAACACGTATTTAAGGTTTTTTTTTAAATTTCATCCCTTAAAGGGGTAAAAAGGGATGTTAAAGTTGGAATGAAAGATAAATTGTTCATTATCAAAATTGATTGAAATTTAGTCATTCTGCTCTTCAACACAATTGAAGAAACATGAATTTAAGGATTTACTGAATTTCTTCCCTGAAAGGGGTAAACAGGGGTGTTCAAGTTTGTGTGAAAACTGAATTGTTTATTATAAAAATTACTTGGACTTTAGTATTTATGCTCTTCAATACAATTAAAGAAACACTTTTTTAAGATTTTTTTAAATTTCATCCCTTAATGGGGTGTTTAGATTTGAATGAAAACTAAATTGTTTATTATCAAAATTACTTGGAATTTAGTATTTATGCTCTTCAATACAATTAAAGAAACACTTATTTAAGGCTTTTTTCAATTTCATTCCTTAAAGGGGTGTTTAGATTTGAATGAAAAATAAATTGTATATTATCAAAATGACTTGGAATTTAGTATTTATGCTCTTCAATAAAATTAAAGAAACATGGATTCAAGGATTTTCTGAATTTCTGCCCTAAAAGGGGTAAAAAGGGGTGTTAAAGTTTGTGTGAAAACTTATTTGTTTACTATCAAGTAAACAATTAACAAGTTATCAAGTAACCACTTCAATTATTGTGTGTTTAATTGTAATCGAACAGAATCAGAACAAACGGAGTCTTGTAGAGATCATTTTAAGAAACTGCACATTCTCACAGTACCATGCCTCTATATTCTGGTCCTGCTTAGTCGACTAAATGGAAAATAAATTAAGACACCAAATAAATATTATCTAAAAGCAGAAACAAAGTTTTTAATTCACAAAAAAAATACAGCCAAAGAACATCTGGTGATAACTTTTGTGCAAACCTGTATTCATTTTCTATCGTGTCGGTAGTAGATTTCAGAAATTGAAAGCAAAGTGGTCTTCCAATATTTGTATCTCCCTGTGGAAATCGATCCTACGAAACCTCCGGAATGAATGTATAAAATAGCTATATCTATTAGAACGGGAAGGCAGTGCAGTTTATGCTCATTTTATATCAAAATACACATTTTTTTTTATACATACATACATACATAAACTCACGCCTTTTTCCCATGGGGGTAGGCAGAAACTACAGAACGCCACCTGCTACGATCCTTACATACTTCTTTTGCTTCACTCACATTCATACATCTTGTCATACACACACGCCGGTTATGAGTACTGCGCACCTTGCCTTTCTGAAGAACATCACCTATAAGGCCTATGTATGTCTTCCTAGGGCGTCCCCTCCCGGCGTTTCCATTCACGTCTGCCTTGTAAATACCTTACGTTAGTCGCCTATCATTATCATCATTATTATCATTTTTTTTAATAATTCGATAAAATAATAAATTTTAGCAAATTTTGTGGTCTACGCGAACAAAGACGCGTGTGAAAAACTATGTTTGGATAATCATTAGCAATATCCCACCAGAACTGAAAAAAAAATACGAAACAGCCAATATCGTGTAGACCACGCAGGCGAAGCTGCGGGCGGAAAGCTAGTATCCAATATAGAATCAGCCGTTGCTCGAAGAGTTTCAACGCACACTAAACATATTCTTCGAGCAAGCTTATTTTTACGTGTAGACGCAAGGTGGAACAAGTATGGAGAACAGCTTTGTTTGATGAGACTTGCTCGATGAGCATGTACGCACGTGTGTACCCACCATAGGATATATCTTTCCTCAAAAAAACAATATCATTTTCCTCTCGTAAATTTTCCCGCATTCCACTGTCGGCCTCGACATGCGTCGGCGCGCTGTGTATCGGTAACCCAATTACCGGCAGGTAGGTATCTACTTATTCAATTATGTAATTATTCATTGATTATCGCTTCATCAGTATTTCCATTATGTTCTAGTGCAGGGGTGGCGGAAGCTTTTAAAATTCCTGTCATGTTTTTTTATGGGCAGTGGAACGTTTTAACGGTTTCGGTCTGTTGATGGGTACTTATGAAATCATTAAATAAACATATCTGGTATGGATGTTGTAAAATACGTATGGGTTTTTTTTGCCATCAGGTATGCCATGCCATATCGCCGCCACCCATGGTTGACTGGTATTACTAAGTACGCAGCCAATTTTGATATCAATCGGCATTGATTTCTTTATGGAATAGAATAGAAAAGAATGGAACAACACAGAACGGAACAAAATAGAATGGAATGGAATAGAATAGAATAGAATAGCATAGCATAGAATAGAATAGAATAGAATGTATTAATTCGTTAAGAAGAATATTTATCATGTAATTTAATGAAATTAATATAATAAACTAATTTTTATTTTTTTAAGCGCATTTTGTCCTGTCGGGGATCTTTTTCCAACTTACTTTTATCATATTTCCTTACCTTATTTTTAGTTTTTACGTTGTAAAAAGTAAGGTTTATGGATTTGTAATCCCAGAAAGCCTGCACCAGCATTTACTTATTATCTAAGTGTGACTCTATGGGTTATAGCCTACGCTCTCAGGGGAGGCCATTCGCTTGTGGAGCGGCATTTTTCTCTTCTTTTTGTCTATATATTTATTTATTTATTAAAACTTCATGCAATATAAAGGTACATAGGCGGACTTAATCAAAATTCACCTGTTTTTTTTCTTAATCTTTATTTTCACATATTAATTGGGTGAAAAGAGTTGGGTTAACGTGGCCGTATCGCGTGTATTCAGGCATCTTCTAGGACGGTGATCACTAATTGTTGCAGTTTGGTTATCATACCGCGATGTAGGTCGTGGTGTCTGATATGCCAGGGGTCTTGTTGTAACATCTCCCATAGTGTGTCCGTGTCTAATCTACCTCCAGCAGCTTTTAGCGTCATTTTGTATTGGCGCTCGATGTTTATAATAATAATTATAATTTATCTTTATTTCAGACGAAAAGTTAGTAGGGTTGTTAGTAGTACAAATAAAAATAAAACACAACAAGGTGTTAGTAAACAAAACAAGTTAATAATAATTACCGGAATCTATTTCCTATTTCTGAGCAGGTGTACACTTGCCCAGTACACAGTAAAAGGACTGTTTATTTTGCACGCTAACGTTTCGATGACAGTGTTGGTGCTACCCCGGATCCTGCTCATCATCGATGCAGTTCTTTTCCTAATGATTGAAAACAAATCATCGACAGAAGCATCCACAAACATTGCGGAAGCACTGCAGTAGCTGGGTTTTCTTAACACTGCCCTCAGAGCGTCATTGTACTGTACACGCAGGGCGTTGTAAGCCCGCCGCGTAAAGCTGATTCACAGACTGCACGTGTAAAAAGACTGACAGAAGGCTCTGAAAAGTAGCAGTTTTACATCTGTGGTACAGCGTGCAAATCTGCGAGCCAACATATTGCAGCGGACTGCCAACGCCCTCCTTTCTCTCTCTAGGTCTTCATCGTCCTGTAGCCAATCTGTCAGCATGTGACCCAAATACTTTACTTTATACACCCTCTATAGAACCGACCCGCCGATATTAATTGTTGGAACTTTCGAGGGAGCCTTGCTTTGTATAGCATGAGAACACTCTTACTAGCATTATATATGAGTCCATGTGACAGGGCATATGATTCACAAATGCCCAGAAGTCTTCTGAGCGCACTCACTGACGGGCTCAGCAGAACCATGTCGTCCGCATAACTAATATTATTGATCATTGTGCTGTCTATTGAACATCCGACCATTGCTCCGCTGAGCCTGCCAATCAGCTGGTTGAAAAACAGGTTAAACAAACTCGGGGAGGTCAACCCACCTTGCCTGACTCCGCATTTTAGATTATATTCCTGACTTTGCGAGTTGATCCATCTGACAGCATTCTTTTGATTACTGTACCAATACTTGAGGAGGGATACCAGCTCCCTCGGCACAGTGGTCAAGTAGTTTATGTCAAAGAATATCATTAGAAACCAGGTCGAAGGCCCTCGACAGGTCAAGAAAACACGCCTATACTGGTGTTTTTCTATCAGTATAGTACCTTACAGTTTGTTTCAGACATATAATTGCCATTTCCGTTGACATGCAGGTTGGGTCTGAAGCCAAGCTGCAAGTCATGTATCTGAAGGTGTTCGCTCAGCTGTGCATTCATGAGACTGTCCAGGACCTTCGCCATGGTTGTGGCCAGTGATATCGGGCGGTAATTATGCTTGTCAGATGGATCCCCGGTTTTGTTTTTAATTATTGGAACAACTACTGTTTTCATAATATCGTCCGGAATAAAATAATGACCTATACAAAAATTAAACAATAGACTCAGGACTCTGGGCAGATGTACACCTGCATAACGCAGATGTTCTATACTTATACCGTCAAGACCTGGTGACTTTCCACGCTTCATCATTTTTATGACATGCCTCACGTCTAATGGCATAATTCGACCGTACTTCTCACCAGGTCTGACGTCTGGTTTACTTATGTTAATCAGTAAACAGATCTTTAAAAACATTCGCAATATTTTGGTCCCCCACTGGACTGTCGACGCTCACAGAAACACTCGGCTTAGGATTCAATTGCACCGTTTTTTTTCCAAAAACTGCTAAAATCTTTAGCCTTATATTTTGCTGCCAGTATGTCCATTTTTATTTGCTTGGTATTATCCTGGCACCATTTCAATTTCTTCTTAAACTCTTTTCGTGTTTCACACATACTCACATACTGTGGCCCCGCACGCGGCTTCACTTTTAAAACCCAGTTACTGAAACTAAGCCGAGCCTTCCTATGAGATTCACCTACATGCTTGTTCCACCCTACAATACACGTCTTTTTATTTATCTTACTGACACTTCGAGTTTGTTCCGAGGCATCACTCAAAACAGTAAACTCAACTCAAAACAAAAAACGTAATTTTTGGCGATGGTAAATCTTATCTGACGGTTTAGTTAGACGATTTGTTTTTGCAATAGGTCAATTATTTAGGTCAGTCATTTGGCACCTAGAGGTGTGCACTGTGTTCGTAGTGTGCCCAAAATTGCCCAAAGTTTCGCCAACCCTATCATTGTATTTACGACACCGGTTTATTTATTTATACTCTGTTTGGCTTTGAATTATTATCTATATTATCTACTTAATATTGAGCTTAATTCTGATAATGTGTAGGTAGCAAAGTGTACAAGTCAAATATTATATTTTCTCTCAGGTTGGTGATGACAGCAACCCTCATGGCTTCCTTGATGGTCATCAGAAGGGCTCGCTCACCGGCCCGTGCGGCCAGTAGAAGAATTCAGGCTCATGCTGTGCATCAGGTTAAAAACTCAACAACTTACACGCTTTCTCTCGGGTTGGTGATGACAGCTACCCTCATGGCTTCCTTGATGGTCATCAGGAAGGTCTCGCTCACCGATCCGTATGGCCAGTAGAAGAAGTACAGGATCATGCTGTGGATCAGGTTGTTCTCCGTTAACTGGAAGAGATTACATTATTATAGCAGCAGACTAAACACACACATTAATACTTTACCCTGAAAACGCATCAAACTTTGGAATTAAAGTACCCTAGTTTGAAATGTTCTTAACTCCAACTACTCAATTTAAAAACCAACTCTAAGTCCACAGCTGCCGTCACCGGGACGACAACGAGAACGAGTTTTTGTCTGCACGAGATCACGGTTACGTTATTACGTGACGGCAATCATTTGTCCACAGCATCGATCTCGGTGGTACACAAACCATTATAATTATCTTGAAAACAGAACACGGTGTGGTGCGACGTCACGGCGCCGGTGAGGTGGACAAGTTTAAACGTATTTTGTATTGCCGGTACATCGACCTATCACAATCCCGGGCCGAGTTCTAGCGGTCGCACCGATTTACTCGAATTGACGGCGCTCGGGCGACGAGCTTGAGGTGGACAAGCGGCTATAGTAAATGTATGTTTCGCTATATCGGGCCGTCATCACGTTCTCGTTGATGTCCCGGTGACGGTGGTAGAAGAAACGCACTTAAGGCGCAGATTCTCTTGAGTAGCTGATTTTAAAATGAGAATCACATCTAAACGGCTATTCGTATTTTTGTGGAAAAAATATATGTTGCACTAGACCATTTTCTTAATAATTTGATCTAAGTAAATTTTGAGTTTTATTCGTATAACATAGTGTAATAAATTTGTAAATTTATGTCTAAAACGGACAAAACACGACAATCACACCGAAACCGCTAGGCGTATTTTAATGAAATTGACACCATCTCAAAGATAATTTAATTATCTACATTTTGATCTGAGGCTTTTTTTTTAAGTCATAGAATAATAGTGAAAGTACAAAAAACAACTAAATTTTGAGTCGCGTGGGTTAATCGTCGTCTTAAGAATTCTCAATTAAGTATCTTGTTTCCTACACCATTTTAAGAGAGCAGTGGTGATGAAATAAATAATACAAAATAATGCACCTGCCTGGGTTTGAACCCACCAATTCCGACTCGTATCTCGGCGGTGCCGTAATCACTGGCCCACTGCTCATTTTTTGTTTTATAATCCAAGTGGATAAAGGATTCAGGATAGCTTATTCACTCACGGAAACCCAGCTCAATGAGCTTAAACACCAAGTAAATTAATATTCAGAATAAACAATGTCTGCGTTGTAAATTAAAATTGTGTGTTGAATGGCCTTACAGTATCAACTGCATGCTTTTAATAATGTTCACAGCCGTTAATAAATTCGAATAGAGATACAAAAAGTGATTTATTAATGCAGTCAGCGCCATCTTTTTAATTAATGAAAATTGTTGAATTATTAATTATGAAGTACGTTGTGATATTTATAATTTGTTCAGTGGGATGTTTATTATTGGTCTGATATTTTATATGATGTATATTATATATTCTATGTGCTATTCCGGACTATAATCTATCTCTGTACCAAATTTCATCCAGATACATTCAGTAGTGTATGCGTGAAAGTGTAACAGTTACACTTACACGCTCACAAACTGATTTGTTACAAACTGTTATTTTCATTTATTTACTGTTTTGGTACGCGGGACAGGGTGTAAAGTCCCACAAACCTCCATAGAAAAGGGAGGATCCTTCAACCAGACGGGTGTTGTGTCTGGTCCGGGCAACTGCCCATCGGTTGTTGCCAGATTGTTGTATGTGTTCTAATCGCGCCGAAAACTTTGCTGGTGATGAATGAAGCTGGGGGTGATGACCAGGAATGCGCGTCCGCTGCATGCTGGTGGTCAGGGTACCCCCGAAGACGCCGTGGGTACTGGCTGGCGGTGTTACTCACTGCTCGAAAGCTTGAAGAAGTGATGCTGACGTCTTGACGAAGTTGTTCTGCACGAAGGTTGCGCTGACGTTCATGTTCGAGGGTCACCAGTTAGGTACGCGGGACCATAGAAAAGGAAGGATCCTCCAACCAGACGGGTGTTGTGTCTGGTCCGGGCAACTGCCCAACGGTTGTTGTCGGACTGTTGTATGTGTTCTAATCGCGCCGAAAACGTTGCTTGTGCGATGCAGGATTTGTGTGAGGTCATGTTTTCATGGTCATCACATTGAACAAGTTTTAATTTATGACATGGTATGATTTAAGTGATAATTGATGACATTGTATATTTGAGTAACAGTACAGTACAGTATACAATTTGAATGATATTATGACATGGTACAATTTATGACATTCTATATGTCTTGTAATAATGTGTGGCATTGCATTACTTGGTAGGAGAGCAGTGGTGGCCCAGTGGTATCGGCCGCGACTTCGAGTTGTAGGTCGTGGGTTCGAGCCCAGGCAGGCGCTTTACTTTGTGTAAATTATTTCATCACCACTGCTCTCAAAACGGTGAAGGAAAACATCGCGAGGAAACCGGCATGTCCTAGAACCAAAAATTCGAAGACCTGTGACATCCAACAACCCGTACTGGGCCCGCGTGGTGGATAACGGCCCATTTCCTCTCACAGAGAGGAGGCAAGTGTCCCAGCAGTGGGAACATTAATAGGCTGATGATGTGATGATGATGTTGCATGGTATGATATTAATAATAATTTGTGACATTGTATAATTTAAATAATAATTTTGCATGCCTAAACTAATACAACACAGTGAACTGCGAATTCGCCTAACATCTGGAAATGTATAATTATAAAAACTAAACTTTCGTTTGTGTGTAAGTGTGATAGTAGGAACTAGAACTAACTACTTCTATTATTTTGATAATCGTTATTCACCTCAAACAGAATATTCTCACATTCATAGGGCTCGCATAGAATGAGGCTGGTTCTTTGATCTGACACATCCAAAGCTTTTCGCAGAAACTTGTAATACTGTAACAGAATAACTAATTCTTAGTTTTAGACTTATAACACAGATTACATGCGTAGTGTTGTTATGAGATTTTAATGGTACAAAAACATCGGTTCACTGTACTTCAGAATCTCATATAATTCTAACATTAACATTAGAAGCGGGATATTTACCATGTTTATTTGTTTGTAAACATGGTAAATACCATGTTACATGTTTACCATGTTGTGTGTTTGTCTAATGTTATTGTTAGTGTTAGTGACCATGACAGTTTAAAAACTTATATCTATACTGATATAATGACCCGGAGTCTCCGGAAGATCGATGCACGGTGCAGTGGTTATAAAGAGGAAAGATTTTTTTGTTTGTTTGTTTGTACCGAATAGGCTCCGAAACTACTGGACCGATTTAAAAAATTCTTTCACCGATAGAAAGCTACATTATGCCTGAGTGGCATAGGTTATTTTTTAATCCCGAAAACGGAACCTGTGGGGTGGTCCACGGGAGCGAAGCCGCGGGCAACAGCTAGTCTCATATAATTCTGTTATATTAACCAACTTTCCAAAAAGGACGAGGTACTATGTTCGACTTTATGTTTGTTTTATTATGTTAATTTTCTCCGATTTCACCGTGAATTGTGGACCGATCTTGAAAATTCTTTTTGTTTGAAAGGCCATACTCTCGAGATGCTCTAAAACAAAACACTGTAAAGCAAAAAATAACTTTCTTTTCCACACCCGACTTCCGAGAAGCAAGTAATTTTTCACTTTGTATTGTTTTGTTTTGGAAGTCGGTTATATTTTTTGTTAAAATATTTTTTTAGTAACCATTCGTATTAAAAAAGTTTGACTTTTTTAGGTAGAATTAGATAATATTTTCTTAAGATTAAGGCCTGATTTTTCAATAGTCTGATAACTTTTAAGTGAGGAATAAAAACTGTGGTTTGACAGCTTTTGTTTAGAAAATATGTCAAACGGCCATTTTCATTGCTCAGTTAAAAGTAATTAGACTATTGAAAATCTACCCTAAGTGAGATATCGGGCTTTTTTCTACGTGTGCTATTTATGTAGGAAGGTACTTAGTTACAGTAAAAATAACATATTATTATTGAAACAAGGTTCAGCAGAAATAACTGTTTTTGTTTCTAGTTATTTCAATATGTTTACGCGGAAAATATTATTCCCGGAAAAATAATATGTCCTTCTTAGAAAGAGTAGGGAAAATTTACCTTGTGTTTGTTTTCCTTTGTTGCTATGTCCAAATTAGTCATCAGAACATTATGCTCACTCAACATACACAGCAGCTCAAATACGTCTTGTGATCTGCAAACGTAAATTGGATACCATCACCCATAGGTAACAACAAAAAATTTGACATGCGAAAGTTGCTCTGCCTGTTTGCCACTGACCTCTAATATACAAGTACGCTGGACTTCATATTATCGATGACAAAACTAAGACATTTGATTTTCGCCATTTTGGCGCTGATAGCAACGTGACTTAACGTGAGATTCCATGGAACTAATATTAGAGATGGGACATAGCCTTCGGTGCGTTAGAATAATTTAATACGTAAGAGAAAAAGAAAATCTTGAGATTCATTTCTAAGTAATAGAAAACTTGCTGTAAAGGTTAACTGAAAAATACTTTCAATCAGATTGCAAGCTATAAACTAGTGGATAGCGTGCTACTAAAGTTATAGCGCATTACTGTCAGATCAGTGAGATTTAAATATGGGGATAGGCTAACAACTTATCCTTAAAACTAGTATATTTGAGCAAGTATCTGCTCGCTCAAGTATACTAGTTAGTTAATACTTACATTTACAATAGTTTGGATTCACTCGGTTGGAACATCATTCATACAAATATTTGCGTACGAATGAGATGGATAATAATTTACAACGGACATATTTCTCGCTCTCATCGCTGAGATCCTGTCTCTGTAGTGTTAAGGTGCAAATAAGAGTGACATTGCATTCCAGCGACGTGAAGACTTATATCAGTTTTCAACTCTGTTTCAGATGCAGATATAAATTGTTTGACTTAAAACATTTGTTAATACAATTATAATTATCATGATATTATTCCAGAATTAATTCCAGACAGGAACGAGGTGATTGATACAAGAAGAGAGAGGCCTGTGCTCAACAGTGGGCGAAGTCGGACTGTGGATGATCATGATGATGATTCCAGAATTTAGTGTTACATATTGCTTTTTAACTTATTATTACTGATTATTAGGCATTCATATAACATTCATCACTAATACCAATATGAGATATTTAGTTGCAACATATTATGAGAAGTCAATACAGTAGATGAGTGATACGCCTTGCCAAGTCTACTATTTTGATATTAGAGTAATTTAAATACTCATATACTCGTATTAGTTAAAATAATATAATATTTCCAGGCGAATATATTAGTATTACCTAATCTTGAGAAATATCGGGATTAACCTATCTCTAAATGTGTCAATTTTAGTTCCTGAGAACCTCGAGTGGGGTGCTTTGATTCGGCACAAAATTCAACTGTCATTTCATCTAATATATTTAGTCCAGCGTACTTGTATGATAGAGGTCAGTGCTGTTTGCTAATTTAACTTTTTTGATGCATTTTGGCATAAGAGTGGGCCCTGGACATAAGGGTTTTAGTCAGTAAAATCTGACACGGATTCCCGATTCACACAGAGCGGGCAAAGTCATTACATGATTTCCAGCACAAAAAAAAACAATATGTGTGAGTTCTGATATTTACGTGGACGAGGCCGCTGGCAGAACATAGTTGCCAACAGGTTGGCCGGGCCTTTTATGCAGCACTGGCAGTCCTTACATTCACCCGTGTATCGGGCATGGGGCAGGTGAACTTTTAAATACCTTTTTAGACATTTTTAAAATTAAATTAAAATGCATTTATTTCAGACTAATTACATGTCCATAGTTGTTAGTAACAAAGGTCTTAAAACTATGTTAGTCAACTTATTGTAATTAAATTAAAATTAAATTTTCATTCATTTGAGGAAGTTTTTACAAATTACATAGAAAATACATAAGAATTCATGTACATTAATTAATACATAACACATTAAAACCATTGCATGAAAAATTTTGAATTTATTGATTGATTGAGAATTAAAATACATAGTTGTTAGATTAACATTCATTTAATAACATTTAATAAAATAATTATAATTATAAAACAATTGTCACTTAATAAATGGTGACGAACTGGCATGCAGGTGCATCCACCTCTCCAACAACACGGAGTCCCACCACCCGGACAATACGCTCAGGATACTGTTAGAGCTGCGTCGGAAGCGACTTAGTAGCGAGGCGCTTCGCTTCCTAATAATTGCATAAAAGTCATCGGTTTGCGCCTGCGCGAACATCGTAGAAGCGCTGCAACACCGCGGCAGCCCCAACAGCACCCTAAACGCATTTTAATTGCTTACAATTTTTTTATTTATATTTTTTTTATAACTCTTACAATTATGTATATTTTTATTTTCATACATTTATGAATTTTTTGCTGACATGTTTAATATTATTATGATAGTGTTGCTGAAAATTAAATTTTAGCTCGGATGTTTCTTATTTTAATGATTTCAGTATTTATTTTTATTTTTTATAGTCTATTGTTAATGAATGACATTTTATTGAAATTATTTTTATTTCCAATGGATCAATTTTTATGTAATACTTATGAATGTAATATTATGGACTAAGGTGTCTGAAAATAAATGAATTATATATATATCATCATCATCTGCCTAGCCTTTTCCCAACTATATTGGGGTTGGCTTCCAGTCTTACCGGATTCAGCTAAGTACCAGTGTTTCACATGGAGCGACTGCCTATCTGACCTCCACAACCCAGTAACTGGGTAACACGGTACCCCTTGGCAAGACTGGTGTCAGATCTCAAGCTTCTGACTACTCGTAACGACTGTCAAAGATCTTCAAATAACAGCCGGGACCAACGACTTAACGTGCTTGCCGAGGCACGGAGGAAACTCGGTATGTTGAAATGGTCACCCATCTACGGACCGACCCCGTCAAGCGTTGCTTAACCTTGATGATCGACCCGTGCGGCTGTTATTATTTAGCCACGAGCTCCTCCATATATCATGAATTATATATATATATATATATATATATATATAGTAAAAAAATAAAATCTAGCATCCTACCTATTCTATGCAATTTTCGTAAGCTGGAAATCTGCCCAAAGCTGTAATACGTAACGAGCCAGTAATAGGTAAAATCATGAATCACAATCATTTTAAAATCAAAAAAAAAAATATCATGAACTTAAAACTTTTTAGTGCCTTAGATACAGTATCTTTTTGTTCGGTTACAATCGCAAAAAAAATAGGGAACTATCCGCACAGCTGAGCTCAGATGGCGCCACAGGAATCAGAGTAAACAAACCACACTGTCAAAGTCGAGCGACAAAATTTCGCAGTATATGCATACAAAATCAGACCATACTGCAACTAAAAACCCGGCTTCGAGAGCGCGGTGCATCAAGTAAAGGAAAAAAAACGGATTTAGTTGATACGAATACGAACATTAAAAGTCTAGTGTAACTTGCCGATATTATGTTAATCAACAAAATCCTTAATTTTTTAATCTTCTGCTTTAAAATGGGCAGGACACAGCCATGATATTTTTGTACAATTCCGGCGACGAACAGTACTTTCTCATTGCTTGCGAATGTTGGCGTTTTTTAGGATCATATGGCCGGTTTTATTTCTGCTTCCAAAAACAAACCCTGATGCATTGTTGACCAACAGTTAGCAATATTATTATATGGTTTCTAAACGCTAATTATTCTTAAAAACATAAATAATATATTCGGTAACCATAAACAGTAATAGTCGCCAAGTTGTTATGTTTACTCATTCCGTCAAGCGCCATCTGGCGGGAGCAATTGGCAGTAATGTTCCCTATTGATTGATGACCCTTGAGGTCTTGAGGGTGATTATTAATTTGTTGGCAATTTTTTAGGGGTAAAACGACAATTGTCGATTTGGTCTCGGTTTGAATGGATTAGCCGGTGAAGGCAAAATTCACAGAACATTGGAATATTATGGCAGAGACCTTTACCCAGTAGTAGGACAATATTTTTTGGGTTCCGTACCTCAAAAGGAAAAACGGAATCCTTATAGGATCGCTTTGTTGTCCGTCTGTCTGTCAAGACCCTTTATCTCGGGAACGTATCGAGTTGAAATTAATATCGTATACTCAAGTTTGCAACCATGCAGCTGTTAAAAATAAAAATTAACTTCTACATCAACGCAAGAGATACAGCCGATAATGACGCATATTTTACACTCGCAAGGGAATTCAAATGTACTGGGTATGGTAATGTATGGGCCCGTTGACCTAGAATCATGAAATTTGGCAAGAAGCAATTTCTCATAGCATAATTAAAGGAAAACATCCGAAATCCGTAAATTTGTACCTACATAAAAAAATATTATTAACTTATTTGCAGTTGGTAAACTGACCGCGATTTATGTCGGTATATGGGGACTACAGTTTTACAACGGCAAAGACAATATTGTCTCCCTCAATTCCATATATCTTATCGTTAGAGCAATGTTCGGTTCCCTCTTAGTTTATGAACTTAAGTATTGTTATTTAATTATTTTGGTAAATGTAGCTGTTTGTACGGAACCCTCATTGCGTGAGTCCGACTCGCATTTGGCTAGTTTTTTTATATTGCCGTTGATGTTCCATTGCTTGGCAAAAGTTTCTCCAAGTCCTTCCACACTCATTTTTATTAACAACTTTCACTACCCTGAAAGTAAAATTCGAAAAATTCCATAAAGTCGAGTAAACAGCTAAGTAAGACATTAGCATTTCCTTTGATATCAAAACATCGCAAATCATGTCTAATAGTAAGCATCTTCGTCTATCACTCTCTAGGTAACTTTCTAATCATAAATATCACATACACATTAAATTTTCATGGAAAATCTCACCTGATATTCGTAGAGTTTCCCCGCACTATTGTTATGCTCTTCGTCGGCAAAGCTTCTGCAATATCTTTGACAGCTATTGAGAAGTCTTTCGGCAGCCTCGGCAACAGGTCTGACGTCACTTCTCGGATATCAAAGAATCCAAATACGGGGTTTATTAAAAGCAATATGAGCAGTAGTTTCTGCATTAGTTTCATGTTTACACTGGTTTCTTATCGTTTACCAAACATATTCGAAAACAGATTCTTTAAATTGTTAATAAGCATTCGACTGTATCCCCTGGTAAGCGAAAATGACACTCAAGAAACACAGACTCATCATCTGCCTAGCCATTTCCCAAATATATTGGGGTTGGCTTCCAGTCTTACCGGATTCAGCTAAATACCAGTGTTTTACATGGAGCGACTGCCTATCTGACCTCCACAACCCAGTAACTGGGTAACACGGTACCCCTTGGCAAGACTGGTGTCAGATCTCAAGCTTCTGACTACTCGTAACGACTGTCAAAAATCTTCAAATGACAGCCGGGACCAACGGCTTAACGTGCTTTCCGAGGCACGGAGGAAACTCGGTATGTTGAAATGGTCACCCATCTACGGACCGACCTCGTCAAGCGTTGCTTAACCTTGATGATCGACCCATGCGGCTGTTATTATTAAGCCACGAGCTCCTCAAGAAACACAGACTCTGGAATTAATTATTATTAATAGGTTTGTGTTTGACCACTATCTCGCTACACGATGTTATGGTGAACGTTGGATCACGCTTGCCTAGAAATAACCTATTCGCTCTTGAGTTAAATACTAGGTTATATCTAAAAGAAACACAGACGCCACTAGGGAATTGCAGCCGACACGCACAATGAAAATAACTTATTTCAATGAGATAGTGAAAATACCTATTGCCTAAGAAAAATATCAAAACAAAGGGTTTTCTTCTGCAATAAGTGGCTCACATAAACTACAAAGCAATAATGTCTGCTCAATTTAATACCGTCTTCGACTATTGAGTTCGATGGACTGGCTCGCGAGTCGCGACTAATTCCCTCTAATATCTTATGACATTACTTCTTAAGTTATATTTTAGGCAAAGAGTTGGGTTGCAGAAGGGACATGTCTCTTTGTGTTCTGATAGCTATCTGGACGGACGTTGAGGTTGGTATCGTTATTTGGGCAAAATTGGTGTTGGCTATTGAATCGTTTGCTAAAAATAACTCTTGCTTACATAAGAATAACTAGGTTATTCGATTAACCATTTAAGTGTACAGTTTTATTTTAAGTTAATTTCTCTTGCTGGTTGTTTGTTGTTGCTGTTAAGGCGCCGATTCCCTTTAGTAGCTGATTTTAAAATGAGAATCACGTCTAAATGACTTGTCGTAATTCTTTGAAAAAAATATATGTTATATTAGACTATTTTTTTAATAATTTGATTTAATAATTTGAAGCAAATTTTAAGTTTTACATTAATAATATAGTGTAATTAATTTGTAAAGTTATGTGTAAAACGGACAAAAACACGATAATCACACCAAAACCGCTGGGCGTATTTTAATGAAATCAACACCATCTCAAAGATAATTAACCCTACAGAAATTCTATGAAATAGAACCAGAGATTAAAATTTTAGATAAAAATTCACTGCACCTCCTAGGTTCCCCAATTTTGGAAGACAGTTTTTCTTCATTCATTGATGGCAAAATTAAC
Source organism: Orthosia incerta (assembly GCA_948252205.1). Classification (NCBI taxonomy): domain Eukaryota; kingdom Metazoa; phylum Arthropoda; class Insecta; order Lepidoptera; family Noctuidae; genus Orthosia; species Orthosia incerta. Next base: position 28,107,873 of record OX411746.1, read on the forward strand.
CATTTTAATGATATTTCGGAGAGACTCTCCAAAATTAACCTTCATTCGGCTTTTACTCTTATTAGGTATTGCTGTTTTGGACCAAATTTTATATATTTTCTCCGCTCTTCCCCTTTATGGAAGCAGCCACCTCTCCTGGAAAAAAATTACGAAATTATTCAATGCACTCTGACATCTATCTTAAATGTGGCCTTGGATGACCAAGCCTGGACGCAAGCCACGCTACCCATTCGCTTCGGTGGGCTCGGCATCCGCAAAATTTCTAGTCTAAGCCTACCGGCGTTCTTGTCTTCGATCCACAGCACTGAAACGTTAACAACTAATATTTTATCCCTGTCAGTGGTTAACAGTGAAGTGCCGTGTTCGACCGACGCAGTGTGTGCCTGGAAAGTGTCTTGCCCGAATATGGCGTTGCCCGAAAACCCATCTTCCCAAAGGCAGTGGGATGAGCCGCTCTGCAGATTGGAACGGAATAAACTCATAAATACGTCCACCAATACTGCTGAGCGTGCTCGCCTACTGGCTGTGGGTGAGTGGGAGTCGGGCCTCTGGCTACATGCATTACCGTCACCCAACATAGGTACAATGTTGAGTGACACTACCTTCCGGATCGCTACATGTCTGCGCCTTGGTACTGCCAGCGGAACTCCACATCGTTGTCAATGTGGTGAAGCAGTCGACCGCCTCGGACACCATGGCCTATCCTGCAGTAGGAGCGCTGGTCGGATAGCACGGCACGCCAGCATTAATGACATCATACGTCGAGCTCTTGTCACCATTGCCAGCTGTTTTAGAACCCAATGGGTTGGCACGCGACGATGGGAAGACACCGGACGGGATGACCATTATGCCTTGGAAGTTGGGTAGGCCTTTGGTGTGGGATGCAACATGTATCGATACCCTTGCGCCATCCCATCATCTAAGCACGGCGGGCTGTGCTGGGGCAGCTGCTGCTGGTGCAGAAAACCTCAAACGGCGCAAATATAACAACCTTATTAGCAGTTATATGTTTGAGCCGTTTGGGGTTGAGACATTAGGTCCATGGGGTCCGAGTGCTCATCGAGTGTTTCGAGACATTAGTAAACTGGCTGGCCTTTTCTTCAGCCAGAGAATCAGCATTGCCATTCAACGTGGCAATGCTGCCAGCGTTCTGGGCACGTTTCCCATTGACATCGATGTGGATGAATTTTTTGATGCGCAATGAGCCCCTTTTCCTCTCCCCTTTGTATGTAAGTTTGTTTTGTTATTAGGCATAAGATTAGAAATATTCAATTGTATATATTGTTTAAAGATAATTTAATTATCTACATTTTGATGAGAGGTTTTTTTTTTAAAGTCGTCGAATAATAAGGAAACTACAAAAAACTAGTAAATTTTGGGTCGCGCGGGTGTGAAACGATTGCGCGTTTTGTTCCCGCAAGGTCGTTGGCGTTAGTCGTCGTCTTAAAGAGTGGGACTCTGTCTGTTACAGCGATCACGTGCTGCCGTACTAACAACGTTCAAGGAAGACCCCTTCACAGGCTGCCCAGGGATGTGCCCTAACAGTCGTTGCACAGAGATACCGTAGTTTTCAAAAATAACAGTTTTTAATTCATGTAAAAGTGTTAACACTTTTGCTGATGACGCAGGGTGCGTTGAGGCAATCAACCTAGACTGAGTTAGTGATTTACAATTATATGATTATTTTTTAATCAGGTTATTTTGAAATTTCATTGTCACTTGTTAAGAATATAACGTATCTTATAATTTACCAACTCTTTGCGTCTGTGCAACGAAGTATATCGGGTCCCCTCCCCACGGGTCGGCAAGATTGGCGTTTGACGAGTAAAGTGGCTACTTTTCATTGGAAGGGCCCACATGACCGATGAGTTGAAAGCTTTGCCGTGTTGCCTTCCACATTCAACACCTTTGGGCTGAGGGATGGGGTTATGTGCGAATGACGCATTTTCGTGAGTTTCTCATAGTAAGATTTTATGATTAGGTATAAGGTAGGCTTAGATATACTAATCAATCTGTTGTGGACATTCTATATACATACATAGTAAAGATAATATAAATAATAGTTTTTATACATAATTGTTAAAACTTTTTAGTCACTCTCTCTTGGATTAAGGGCGATGCGACAATCCGACAACGATGCCGCGATGCATTTTCATAGGAATTGTTCTATTTGTTTATCAATTTTAGATCGATCTCGTGGCTAAATAATAACAGCCGCACGGGTCGATCTACAAGGTTAAGCAACGCTTGACGAGGTCAGTCCGTGGATGGGTGACCATTTTCAACATACCGAGTTTCATCCGTGCCTCGGAAAGCACGTTATGCCGTTGGTCCCGGCTGTAATTTGAAGATCTTTGACATTCGTTATGGGTAGTCAGAAGCTTGAGATCTGACACCAGTCTTGCCAAGGGACACCATGTTACCCAGTTACTGGGTTGTGGAGGTCAGATAGGCAGTCGCTCCATGTAAAACACTGGTACTCAGCTGAACCCGGTAAGACTGGAAGCCGACCCCAATATAGTTGGGAAAAGGCTAGGCAGATAGATAGTTTAATTTTAGAACAAGCGTCTTGGACTCCGCGATGAAATTAATCGGAAGAGAACAGTGGAGGAAATCCTTTTTCGTGGACTCGTGGAGCTCCATTGACTCGACGCTTTCCTGCTGGTCACCACTGTTAATTTTGACCTTCAGGAATTGCAGTAGTTGCAAATAAAGCGGCTTGATAAAAAAGTAGAATATGAGTATATTTTAGTATCGCAACCGTCTGCTGCCTTAAAACCTTCTTTCATTTCTTCCACTTATCTCCAAGTTCTGTCTCTTTGTAATTGAGACTAAAAAATCTACTAGGTATAAATAAATTAATTTGCCTTGAAATAAAACACCAGCACACAAATAAAGGTCGCTTAGATATGAAAAATGTAAATATTTACAACGTCTTATTTAATTTATTCCTTGTTATGGTCTAGATTAAATTTGCCTGCCTAGGGAAATCACAAAGTAAAATTTGTTGAGTTGCCCACAATATTTCATTGTGTATTTTTTAAGTTAAGGTGCTTACGTTGAGACTTTTTCTTGTGATGAACTGCCGAGTATTAAAACAGCCATTTATTTTTATGAAAATGCCTAAATGTCCTTTGCCTGTCGTTCGCTGTTCCTACAACATTCTATGGGCATTTATGTTTTGAATTTTTTGAAGGTGGCTTGGATACTTGGCTTGACGTGGTGATGGCAGTTGGAGCGCTGGTAGATCGACAGCCAGAAGAATAACACAAAATCGCGGGCAAAATCTGTATGAGTCTCGCACACACCAAAAAAGGAAGCCTATAGCAAATCAGCAGTGGGTGGAACAAGTCTGCCAATCATGATGAATTATAATGTAGTAAGAAATGTTTTAATTGATAGTGCAAATAGGCCTTTATTATGAAGGTAACAGACCTGTAAGTGCATAAAATCCTAAACTGTTTACAACTAGGACAATTTGAGCAATCAGATCTGTCTCTTCTTAGTAGACTACTCCTAATTTTATGACTGAGCTTTCTGAAGACGAAAATAATAGTTCTGTTTACTCTGTTCTAGAATACTTACCTACCTATGAACAATCGAGTACCTACATAAGGGCGCGTTCGAACGTGAGTTTTATCGCCGCAACATCGCAATCCAATATGTACGCGTCTTGTTAAGCTCGCCGCAAGAATAGCAACTGCGTCGTACACGCGTTGCGATCACGCAACTTACGCGTCGCACGAATGCGATCCCAACGATTGTGTTTGATCATGTACGAGTACAATCAAATACTATCAGCGTGGAATGAAATTGTTCTTATATGAATATGAAAGCGTACTAAGACAACTAGAAGCATAGTGGTATGTTATTTCTAACCAAACACATTTATAGTTGAACACAGGTTAAATGGTAATTATAACAAGGCATTGAGACGGCATAGAGGGATTGTTAGCATATCGTCTACAACACTACATCGTACAAGCTCTTACATTTGCCTAAGTCGACCCATACAAATTATTGCGAACGTGAATGGGCGGCACCGATAAAGTTTACTGTAGACGTGTACTAATTAAGTTAGTTTCTTTGTAGATGTACGAATAGTTTTGTAATAAACTAATAGTCAAATTGTCACACACTCTATTAAGTCGGCTCACGAGTCAAATATCATTGACTTCAGATAAGGCAAACATGGGCTTAGGTATAGTCCAAAATCGCCAACCCGTGACATCGATGAAGGTAAACCTCGAAGGTAACCTAGGCTTGCCTGAATTAGCCAACCCACTTAGAGTAAGATATATATTATTATTATTTTTTTATCTTATATAGGCTCACGCTTGACCACCATCTCACCTGATGGTAAGCGATGATGTGGTCGATGATGGACCACGCTTGCCTAGAAGTACCCAATTCACTCTTGACTTAAAGACCCCTAGGTTGTAGCTTTCGGGAAACACAGACTCCGGCAGGGAATTCCACTCCGTAGCTGTACGCATAATATAAGTATTCTCAAAACGTTTAGTGCGTATGGTGGGATGTCCACCATGTACCGATGGCGCATCGCCGTACGTCTGGTAGTCCGATGATGAAACGGGCTGGGCGGAATTAGATCATGCAATTCCATCGCACACTCCCCGAAATGTAATCGATAAAAAACCGACAAGCTGGCAACTCGGCGACGATGTTCAAGGCTCTGGAGCTTTGACGTAACCAATGCCTCATCGCCGATGAGCCTCTTGGCCCGCTTTTCGATCGACTCCAGTGTATCAAGTTGGTACTTGGCAGATCCGTCCCAGAGATGAGAACAGTACTCCATGCATGATCGAACTTGCGCTTGATACAAGCTGAGCAGCTTTTCTGGCGTGAAGTACCTTCTCACCTTTGCAAGGATCCCCAGCTTCCTGGCAGCCGGCTGAGCCTTTGCCTCAATATATGGGCCAAAATTGAGAGTCGATGTCAACGTAACGCCAAGAAACTCAAGATGGTCAGTTATTGGCACGGTCACATTTCGGAAAGTTGGAGCCGGGTGAAATTGACTCTTGATTTATGTGAGAAGACGAACCTCTAAATGAGAAGACGCACCTTTCAGTGATCAGGCTACTATTTTTCAGGCTCATAACTTCAATGTATTCCTACTTAGGGACATTATAGTGGAAGAAACATGAGTTGTTTAACTACACTGTTTAAAAGCCAAAGCGTTACATGCGTCCAATCGCCGCCAGATAAATCAAAACAAACATGGTCACACATATAAATTAATTAATATCAAATGATTAAACAAAATGGCATGTTCAGTATTCATATTACAAAATAACAATATGGCGGGCAAACATTTAATTAATTAATTTTGACGATATATTTAGTGCAATAATGATATGGATAGAGAGGGAGAGGGAGACGAAAGAAAATATGGATGGATTTGTATGAGGAGTGATATGAATGAAACGGGTGTGTGATAACGTGACCGTTGACAGCAAGCAGCTAGCGTGGCAGTTGGCAGAAGAAAAGGTGAACTTAATTAACATCATTGGAATACTATTATATGGGTATGTAGCGGTTAAATTAACGCCAAGATAACATTTTAAAACCTTTTTACCCCGATTTTTTTTTGGGTGGACATTTTGAATGTGTTCAGTAAAGGATTACTCATTTTAACGCTACCAAATATGGATTGAATAAAACTTATTTAGCATGTTTTTCGAGTTAAAAGTAAAACGTTCTTCAATTAACTGAGTCAACTTGAACTTAGGCCTGGTGGCTCGTCATCATCAGCCAACGTTCCCACCGTTAGAAAGCTGATGATGGTGATGTTGCATCTAATTATAGTACCATCTAATACGGGCGAGCCTTTTGCCATCAACCGGGCCAAAAAAACCGGACTGCTACAGAGAAATTCCAGATAGATAGCTACATACTAGCGGATAAATTAATGCCGAGATAAAATTTTAAAACCTTGTTTACCCCGAATTTATTTATTTGTGGTTATTAGGAAATTTGAAATGTGTTCGGTAAAGTTATACTGTAAGGGGGGTATGTGTAGAGAGATTACAATACTCATTGTTGTATTGTCAATACTTGTTTTTTTCGTCGCGTTACAATACTCATTTTTGCGCTACCCAATATGGATTGAATAAAACTTTCTACACTTAACATGTTTTTCGAGTTAAAAATGATACCTTTTTTAATCGCCTGTGTTAAATTTATCTTTGGCTTGGTGAATCGATTTGCTGTCCATTCATTCACCCAATCATACCAGCTAACCCACGAATCCCGCGATAGACAATGTATCCCAATAATTCTGTAATATTAACTTTCGTTCCAAAAACTGGCTCCATTATTATGATTTCCGTATTTTCGAATCTTCATAAATATGAATAGAGACAGTTCTCTTCGTAACAGAACATTCCTTTACAAACAATTGAAAATCTTTTTAAAAGCTCTTGAAAACTGCAATGAAATTGTTTATTCACTTAATGAAGTAGTAAAAAAGGAAGTTGTCGGGTAGATCGTTTATTCTCGGGTGCAATTTAACTGTAGCGTGGGAAATGGAGTAGAGGTGCTAGTTGATAGGCTAGCTATCTGTCAGGCGGGCACTTGTTGGAAGGGAATGAATTCAAGGTTTTTTAGCGAACGGAGTGTTAGCAACTTTTGTCCAAGGACTCTAGACAAGTGCTCTAGATAGTCATAATGTAAGGGATTTATCACGCGATTTTTCGATATTGCTTGTCAAACCCATACAATTTTGTCTTTTTGACAATAGCCACGCTTTCGATGATAGAATTTCACTTGTCTAGGGACTCAGTAATGGGCTAGGTTTGTGCTTCAGGCATGTTGTAGAGAACGTTTGATAACCTGGACAAACTGATTGTTGTAGGAAAAGTGGATAGGAAAAGACCACCCACTCGGTGGTCAGACCAGATCAGGGCGATTACGGGACTCACGGTTACCATTGCCCTGAGAAGAGCCGAAGACAGAGTGGCTTGGAAGCAGCTCGTCAATGACTCCGTGAAAGCTTTCCAAGACGGGCACGACCTTCAGTAATTAAGACAACGAATAAGAAGAAATGGGAGTTAACACCTGCGGCTCGGCTTATTTTTTTCTATATAATTAGGGTTCCGTACCCAAAGGGTAAAAACGGGACCCTATTACTAAGACTTCACGATACGTCTGTCTGTCTGTCCGTCTATCACCGCTATACCGCTATGGCTGTATCTCATGAACCGTGATAGCTAGACAGTTGAAATTTTCACAGATGATGTATTTCTATTGCCGCTATAACAACAAATACTAAAAATAGAATAAAATTAATATTTAAGGGGGCTCCCATACAACAAACGTGATTTTTTTGTCGTTTTTTGCTCGATATTAATAACGGCAACAGGTAGCCGCTTGAAATATTCACAGAATATTTAGTTGTATATTCACTACAAAAAAAAAAAAAAAAAATTAAAATAAATTAAGGGGGGCTCCCATACAACAAACGTGATTTTTTTGCCGTTTTTTGCGATAATGGTACGGAACCCTTCGTGCGCGAGTCCGTCTCGCACTTGGCCAGTTTTACTTATTTTCAGTTTACTTCTGACCTAAATATGGAATGTTGTGCATGGTCTATTATTGTATAGCGCGGTCCTACCTCTCACATGCCACATGATGTCGAATCGAGGGCTACCAGCCCCTTTATTATTAATATACCTATGAAATGTCAAAATGTAGCCACTTAATATCTGTCCGGAATATCATAGTTCAATGTCAAAAATAATATTGAGTTTTTCAGAGGTTTGTAGTTTTCCAAATTCTCATGTCAATTAAAATCATGAAAAGGCTGGTCTAAAAACAGCTCCGAAATATATTTTATTTAACTTTCATTCTGTGATTTAAAAATAATGTAGGTATGTCTAGCTGAAAATGAAGACACTTGACATGTTTTTTGTTTTGCCTCATTTCGCTACTCTTTATTTTCTCCTGTCCTCTCTTTTCTTATATACCTAAATGCGAGTTGGTGGATTTCACATGAATTTTAAATTTTGGTTTCAGGAGATGACGGTTTCTTCACAATGTTTGCATTCAAAATTTTGAGAGAAGCGGTGATAAAAAGATTTACACAAAATAAAGTGCCCGCCATGGGTTCAAACGACACTGGGCCCGCGTGGTGGTATATGCTCCATTCTTTCTCATATAGAAAAGATCTGTGTCCAGACAATGTGAACATCACAGACTGATTTTGCTATACATATGGCTAGAACCAATGAAGAATATTTATCTAGTAAGAGCTAATAAAGAGAGCTTATTAAGTCAAAAGTATTCATAGCTTATACATAACTAATATAGTATCCAAACTGTCATCTGACTAACTTGCTCATCAAAGCTAACTCCATGTAACCTATAAAACTATCTATCTATGCAAATTCCTCGTCACATAGCCGAACATATTCCGCGTATTAGCAACACATCCCAATAGATCTCTAGCCGCCATTATGCATAACTTGTGTATGTAAGCTCTAACATACAACGCTATACACCCTGCATTACCTGTTGTATCACCGAGCTGGGTGCCACAGGAAACTGAACACCTCGGGGACTAGTTCCTTAGGTGTGGGAGGTGGTGTAAGTGAGGAGCTACTAGCGATTTTGAATGGACAGTCTTGTCGATATTAACTTTTGGATTTAAAAAACGCTGCGTACCGTAGGGTTAAGGTCTACCGTGCATTAAATAAAAGATCTACCTCTAGTGACCATGTAATGATTTTGGACAACACTCGAGTTTTTGGCTGTGAGATGCCGAGAATCGAGATAAACGGAGAATGTTAGGCGAGGCAAATCGAAATCAAATCAAATAATTTATTTCTTTGGAAACATGGTGATGGTGGTGTTTGGTGTTTTTATAATAAAGTTCTCCATATTTTACCGTCACATTGGCAAAGGTTTATTCCAAATAATAAGTAAATCAAAATTAAGTGGCAGATCATTAAAATTACAATATAATATTAATTAAAAAAATGTCACCGTGGCCTACCAGTGAACTGCTTTAAGATGATGATAGTAAGGCGAATTTTCTTGTTTTAATTTTTTTTGAGTCTGTTTGGCTGAGGTAGTTAAAATTCAAATTTCAAATTCAAAATCATTTATTTAACTTGCACAGTTAACTTGCACAGTAGAGCAGTGTAACATGATGACAAAACACAGTGTGGTAAGAAATTAAAACTAACAATGACCAAAACAATTTAGCAACGGGTCCCAAACTAGGCACAGCCTGTGTCTTGGTGACCCAAACATTACACTTAGTTCTTATGTATACAAGTCCTGCTAGCGCTACGTGGCAATTAATTACAAAAAAATATAATGATAGTAAACACAAAATGGAACAAATAGAGAAACTTATTAATAACGGTAGTGCAGAAAAATAGTTAAGGTGAGTAAGTGTGAAGTGTAAATGAGGGTGTGTGTTTTATCCGAGTGTGTGTGTGTGTTACACTGGAAGTAATGTAATATTTTGTTTAATCAGAACCAGAATCAGAACTTTATTTGAATAGAATTACTGCAATAATTTAATACAGCAACGCTCGTCGCTTTTTAATTTCACCATTTCCACTTCCCACCATATGAATGTCTACCTAGTTGCTGCAGTTTTACAGCCGATTTCACATTGCCACCGTCTGACATTCCCAATATTAATATTACAAGGCGGTAGCATGTGTGGAGCGTATAGTGATAATGTTTTTCGAGTATATTGTTAGGTTAAATGCTTAAAACATATAACGGAACCGTTTTTTGCCTATTTCTTTATAGGCTTGCTCTCTGAGCTATTTTTGTTAAAAGTTAAGTGTTGCTGTTTGAAATAAGATGTAGTAACAAAAATTTAAAAGAGTATGCTTAGGTGGTTTGGCTGTGTTGAGAGGATTAATGAAAGGCGACTAATACAAGGAAGAAGTGAGTGGAAACGCTTTAGAAGGTCATACACATAGACCTTATTGGTGATGTCGTACAGAAAGGTCATGTGCGCAGTACCTACTCATAACCGGCGTGCGTGTTTGACTAGATGTATTTATTTATGTATTAAAACTTCATGCAATATACAGGTACATAGGTGGACTAAATGCCTGAGGTAAGAGAGATAACATGGGGGAGATAACATGGCATGTGCATTAATAAGTTGTAATAATTGTATTATTGAAGTAAGATTGGTAAATAATAATATGTATATAATTAAAATAAACATTTACAAATGTTTACTACAATAAATACCTATATATGTAAAGTAATAGATAGGCGTTTTATTGAGGTGAAGAAAATAATGCCGCAACTCTCGCTTAAATGCTTATTGACTGGTGGCCGTCCTGATATCGAGAGATAGCGCATGCCAGAGAAGAATGGACTAAATAAGAAAGAAAGAATGAATAAAATCAGAAGTATGAGAAGTACAAAGCAAGAGAAGATTGTTAGACGAACGCAGATTCCTAGCGTGTAATGTAGACAGATATTGAAAGTGAGGTATGAGATAAAATGGGTGGGAGAGTTGAGTAGAGAGAAAAGCGTGGTCAAAGCGCGCAAATTTCGCCTCTGCCTAATGGGCATCCATTAGACATGAGCCTATGAAGCTTGTCCAGGAATGCCGCGTAGCACACGTCACCATAGTCGATTATAGGGCAGATAAATGTAGGAACGTAACTGAAAGAAAAGGAGTATGTAAGATCGTAGCAGATGGCGTTCTGTAGTCTCTGTCTACTCCCATGGGAAAAAAGCGTGACTTTATGTATGTATGTGTTGTGTTGTTCGGCCTTTGAGTCCTTGTCATAAGAAAAACGCTTTTACAGATTTTTAGTCAGCTAATTTAATGTTTCAATTTTACAAGTTGGTCTAGTGATCGCAATCGGTACTGTGTGCATCTGTCAAAAGTTAAATAATAGGCTGGACGCAATATAGGTTCTGTCTACGGGTTCACCCACGTTGGTTGGAATATTTATCCCAAGGGAACGTACTTAATCTACCGGGATTATGGAGTATCCGATCGTCTAATCTAGGTCATATATTATTTATTCTGTGTCCAGGTTATGGCCCACCCGTAAGTCATCAAAATCCGTTCTGTCGTTGAGGCGTTATTGACTAACAAAATCTAAGAAAAAAAAAACTACAACACAACCCACACAACATTCTTATTATAAGTAATTTTTATTATTGGATGTTATAGAAGAAAAAAATAAAAGAAAGATTAAAAAAGAATGATTAGAATATAAAATTCGAAGACATGTGACATCCACCAACCCGCACTTGGCCCGCGTGGTAGATTACGGCACATTCCCCTCACAGAGAGGAGGCCTGTCTCCCAGCAGTGGGGACGTTAATAGGCTGATGATGTGATGAAATGTGTGATGAGACATATATATACAGTATGTAGTAGGGGATGGACTGAAGTAGGGTTAGTTAAGTAAGCCTTAAAATAGTCCAATTATTGTAATTTTTATAAATGAATAACAAACAAATAAACATGATAAAAAAAAGACGCGAGTGATTCATGGCCCTCGATATAAATCCGTTTTATTCAACAGTTGCATACTATACTTTGTACCATGACTACAAGAAAAAGACAGATTTAAGCGAAAAGCACAAGGAATATTAATTAATAAATAAATGGTTCATTACCTTCAAAATTAACAAAAAATGTGAAACCCTAACCCCTAGCTAGGTAACAGCACCTGTTTCAGGGGCTAGTGACCACCTCCGTTACGTTACATAATTATAAAATTAATGAAACTCCAATGCAATTAATGTTAGAATTACAATCCAAATAAGTATTCATTAAATATCCTAGGCTAAAATCAAAATCATTATTAAAATCTTAACTATAAAAAAACTCAAAATTAAAATCGAAGAAGGAGTTTGAAAGTCGAGTATTCTTTGCACAAGAAGTTTGTATTGAGTATTTTTGCGCAAGGAGGTTATATAGAACGAAGGTTATATAGAAACGAGGTTGAAAATATTGGTGTGTTCTAAATTCAAACACCAATATAGTGCTTTTTTTAACTGTTTTCAGTGAATAAAATAAGCTTTTTAGAGGGGGAATGGTATAAAAAGTTATTTAAGCTACAAGTGCGGAAGGTAGGTGATTTCCGATGAGTGGTATTTTTATTCACGAGCGAGCGAAGCGAGAGAGAGCAGTAGATATGCCCGAGGAACTATTAGTTAATCTATGGATATGCTGAGCGCCCTTGAATAAGCGCCATTTCGGAAATCACCTACTTGCCGCACTTGTAGCATAAATAACTATTACGTGGGTAGTTCGGATGATACAGAAAAATAATGTTCAATTGGCAACTTCAAAGCTTCTTTACCTTATTATAACTGTCTAACTTTATTATTTTTACAGTCAGTTTAACCAGCCTAATCTAGTAATCTAGTTAGAAAAGAGTGTAACAAAATAGCAATATTTTATATTTTTGTTCTCATCCTTGGCTGTCATATTCAATGAACATAATTTTATCGCCGTTACTAACGTTCCTAATTCAAAATATTATTTTTCTCAAAATGTAATGTTGTCATAATATCTCTAAAAAGTATCCAGAAAGTGAACTCTACCGGAGACTTATTCACAACTGTCCAGTAAGAAACGAGATTTTAAATTTGGAATCTCCTAATGTCCAGTACGTAAGTATGTAATTTACTTACTGGACAGTAGTAGGGATTGGTCTGATATATCAAAACGTAACTTATATCGGATATGTGTTAGATATCATATCATATCGATATCTATATCAAAATAACCGATATTACATAAACTGTATCTAATAAAAACCTTACTAGCGTGCGAGAACGAATAAGTCAAAACTTAAAACCGTAACACTTAAAAACTAGCGGAAAAGGACATTGTTATTGATGCGCTGTGTATTACAGAACATTTCATGATGGAAGGTTACGAACGCCATTTATATATCCCTAATTACAATTTAGCATCATTTTTCTGTAGAAAAGAAAGTAAACGAGGTGGGGCTTGTATTTTAATTAAAAATGGCCACCAATGGAGAGATGTGCCACAAATAGCTCAACTATCATTAACAGGTGTAGTTGAATGTTGCGGTGTGGAGCTCATTCAATATAATGTTATCATTCTGTGTGTCTACAGAGTACCGAAACAGGATAACCTAAGAGTATTCTATGAAACGATAGAAAGAATATTGAGGTTCATTTGTAAAAAAAAGTATGAGCATATTATAATGGCGGGAGACTTTAATATAGACATAATGAAAAAGAATAGCGTTGTGTTGGAGTTCGAGTGTCTGTTGCTAAATTTCAATCTTAAATTAGCGTTACATCAACCTACTAGACTTCAAAGCCATACATGCATAGACAATTTCGCGCATAATTTTAAAGCTAACTGTAAAACTGACGTCATTGAGTTTGCGCTATCAGATCACACAGCTCAAATTATGAATTGCCCGGTAAAAAAAACCAGTATTTTAAAATATTGGCGCGTAAAGCGACGGGATTTGAGTCTGGAGAATATGGTTAGGTTTAAGGATTGTTTAAAACAATTGACTTTTTCAGAAATTTATGACACAAATGATTCCAATATCGCATTTGACATTTTTATTGACATATTTAAACTTTTTTATGACCTCTGTTTCCCATATAAGCTGACAACTATAAATGTTACGAAAAAAACAAAATGGATTTCAAACGGTATAAAATTATGCAGCAAAAGGAAACGACAATTGCTATGGCGTTTCAGATTAAAACCAAATATTACGAATAAGAAAAATTATTTTAACTACACCAAAAAATTTAAAAAGATAATGAAATTGACGCGACGTGCTCAAAACAATTACTCAATTAAAACTTCTACAAATAAATCCAAAACGACATGGAACATAATAAATAAATCGAAACTTTTTTTACCTAAAGAATCCATTAGCCGTATAAATGTAAATGACAAAATAATAAATGACCCTCTTGAAATCGCCAATGCGTTTAACAATTTCTTCTTAGAAAAAATACAACCAATTCAGGGCTCGGGAAATAACGTAACCGCAAATGTAATAAAACGGAAAGACTCAATTTTTGTTGCGCCCAGTATACCTACAGACATAATAAATATTGTGAAAGGTCTAAAATCTACAAATAGTACAGGTTACGACGGTATTTCTACTAGGGTGGTAAAGTATGTTTCTGAAACAATTTGTACGCATCTAAGCCACCTTATAAATCTATCTATATATTCAGGTGTGTATCCGGATGCCCTAAAAGTATCTGTAGTAAAACCATTATTTAAGAAAAATAGTAGAGAGCACATGGTTAATTATAGACCAATTGCCTTAATCCCGATATTATCCAAAATTTTTGAAAAATATATTTATAAAGAATTTTACTCATATTTTGAAAACAAACATATATTTGGTAACGAGCAAAAGGGGTTTAGGCAAAATAGGTCCACAAATATGGCAATTTATGAGTTTTTACATACTGTCATAAATAATATGGACAAGAATCCCGGTATGCGCTATTTATTGCGATATGACGCAAGCGTTTGACTACGTTGATCATAGCGTACTATTACAGAAACTGGATGCCTATGGCGTAAGGGGAAACATACTGCACCTTATTGAATCGTACCTGACTAATAGAAAACAATACACAGAAATAACAAGAATTAATATCAAGACGAAGAGAGAAGAAATTTACAGGTCTAACGAACGCACACCTATGTACGGTGTTCCCCAAGGTAGCGTAATGGGTAGTTTGCTTTTTATTATTTACGTTAATGACCTGCCTAGTGCAATTGACCACCCCATGACACTCTTTGCCGACGACAGTACAATGACTATAGCATGCAATAATAATGACACATATGAAAGTGACATAAATCAATCTTTGACATCAATAGTGTCATGGTTAGATAGAAACAACCTTAAAATAAATTTAGATAAAACAACCATTATGCATTTTAGGCAACGAGCCCAGGCGGTAAATGACATTAAAGCTATGTACAATGACACATTACTTAATAAAGTTGACAACACAAAATTTTTAGGAATAATGATAGACGCGAAGTTGGACTGGAAGGTACACATCGAATACTTAAGTAAAAGGCTGAGCTCTTCTGCGTATGCCTTATATAAAATTGCCCCAGAACTTAACACAGAGGCATTGGTAACTGCATATCATGGGCTAGTTGCATCGTTGCTACGCTATGGTATCATATTTTGGGGAAACTCGACTGACAAAGAAATAGCGTTTAAGGCTCAACAAAGATGTATTCGAGCTATGTTCAATTTGAGTACCACAGACAGCTGTAAGCCATATTTTATAAAATACAAATTATTAACCCTACCTTCACTTTACATTTTCGAATTAGTTACATTTGTAAAACTAAATCCGGCACTATTCCCACGACTAGCTGACACCCTCCCCCGTAATAGACGTGACAATAGCCAACTTTGCCTGCACACGTCAAAAACAGCCTTAATGTCAAAGAGTGTCTTTTGTATGGCGCCTAAAATGTACAATAAAATACCGCAATCAATTAAAGCTTTGCCAGCAAACCTATTTAAAAAAATGATGCGAGATTTATTAACAGACAAATCTTATTACAATATATGTGACTTCTTGAATGACGATATTGTTTTTGTTTAGTTTGTACCTGACAGCATTTTAATTTATTTTAATTTATTATATTTCATTGATTTTTTATGACATTTTACTGTACTAAGTTAACATCATTTGATTTTATTAATTCTAATTGTGCAAGACATTTTATGAATGTGATGTATTTTTCTTTGACATAATTTTATGATTTGATTGTTCTTTTTTGACATTTTATTCTTTTGATTTTTGTTTTAACAATCCTGATTTTATGACATTTTATGATTAGACTGTACTTTTTCGACATTATTTTATTTTATTGATCTTGATCTTGCAAGACATTTTATTATTTTATTGTATTTTTCGTGGACATTATTTTTATGATTTGATTTTACTTTTATGACATTATTTTATTTTATTAATCTTGATTCTGCAAGACATTTTAAGATTTTATGGTGTGTTTTTTTTTTTTGGCATTGTTTTAGTTTACTAGCCACAATTTTCTATGGCATATTATGATTATACCATTTTTGTAAAATTTATATTTGTACGCCTCGATAGGCAGAACATGTATGTGCCTCAAATGATAAGTGAACATCTTGCATGCATAACGTATGTAAACACATGTTTAGACAAATAAATTATCTTTATCTTATCTTATCTTATCTTAACAATGCGGAAGCGTACGAACTACGAACAAAACGCAAACTTCACAAACGATAGGAACCATATGCACTAATACCTCTCTTTCTAAGTATTATTTCGCGTTCGTTGTTAGTTTGCTCATCTAAATAACATTTAAACTCATGCAAACTGTACTAAATGATATCGATATCTGAAAAACGTTTTCAATATCGATATGAAAACTGTATATCGGTTACATAACCGTTTGTGCAAATATCCGAAAACACCGATCTAGAGAGTAGGTCATCCTCTTCAGATCTGCTTAGAAAAAAAAACATAGTACCAGCCAGACACAGATTAGAGTTTAGCCATTATAACATGGTTATAGAGTCGTCGGTTGAGACGACTTATTGCAGCCTTGAAGGCTCCAAATATATATCTATCTCTCTTTTTGGTATGACATTTTATGAGATAGATATATTTTTGAGTCCGTTAATCAAGACGTACAACAAACAAATATAAATGCTCCCGGTAAATCGATCAACACATCTATCAGTAATTGCCCTAATATGAATGTAACCTTCAATATTAATTAAACGAATTTGTTGTTAAACTTTCATTCATTTTTGAGAAAAGTATTATACAAGCCTCAACCAGTAAGAAAGCCACCCTGGCCTTACTGGATTCTGCAGTAATGTACTGTGGTACTACACTCTGTCCAGCCTGTTATTTTGCTTTTGAAAGCACAAATTAATGATTTAGTGATGAACTACTGTTAAGGGATACTACTGTTAAGGGTACACTAGTCGACGGCACGAACTATTTTGTGCGTGGGGTTAAAATGCATTTTATGTCAACCAACAACACATGTGAAAGAGATAGATGCTGTGATGAGCAGTAGGAAGCTAGTACGCGTACGAATACACACAACTAAGTTTTAGCTTATTTCCGCTCAATAATGCATTAAAAACATTGTGTAAAATTTTTATATATTTACGGATTTTCGCCTGGCCCTATCGGCAGTGTCGCTCATATGTTGGCCTCTACGGCGTTCAACGTGTATTTCATGCTACGTAAATTCGATTTAACTGTGAATTTTAAATAATCGGAATACCGGAGCCAATAAGCACGTCGCTTCACCACTGTAAACTTCGATGAAGTATTGATTTTTTTGTCTATGGTTACCTGTTACTAATTATGAAATTTCATAGGTGTGCATCTGGACGCAATATAGGTTCTGTCTGCGGGTTCAAACACGTGGACGTTGTAATATTTATACCAAGGGAACGTACTTACTCTACTGACACAAAGAGTATCCGTTCGTCTAATCCAGGGCAACATAAAATATTTTAAGTTGGGGGATTACATCGCTGATAAAAATGCTTGGCTCAATGCTCGACCTGCTCCATTACCACAAAGGCGCAAAAACAAGTGATGAGCAGAAAAGTTTTGACCTACTGAATACTATGAATATATTTGTATTGTCATCATCTGCCTAGCCTTTTCCCAACTATATTGGGGTCGGCTTCCAGTCTTACCGGATTCAGCTAAGTACCAGTGTTTTACATGGAGCGACTGCCTATCTGACCTCCACAACTGGGTAACACGATACGTGTTGGTTAGACTGGTGTCAGATCTCAAGCTTCTGACTGCTCGTAACGACTGTCAAAGATCTTCAAATTACAGCCGGGACCAACGGCTTAACGTTCTTTCCGAGGCACGGAGGAAACTCGGTATGTTGGTCACTCATTCCCGGACCGACCT
This sequence comes from Orthosia incerta, assembly GCA_948252205.1. Taxonomy (NCBI): domain Eukaryota; kingdom Metazoa; phylum Arthropoda; class Insecta; order Lepidoptera; family Noctuidae; genus Orthosia; species Orthosia incerta. The sequence goes on from OX411746.1 coordinate 28,125,831, forward strand.
CGTCAAGCGTTGCTTAACTTTGATGATCGACCCGTGCGGCTGTTATTATTTAGCCACGAGCTCCTCGTTATATTTGAATTGTATAATCTCAATTTCTTTTAGTATTATATATGAGCACAGCACATGTGTGAGTACTATGTACCAACTGTAAATCTACCAATTAATCTGTAGCGGCACCAGCGCCGCCACTTACGAACTAATGACATGACGTCACACAAATCCTGCATCGCGCAAGTAAAGTTATCGGCGCGATTAGAACACATACAACAGTCCGACAACAACCGTCGGGCAGTCGCCCGGACCAGACACAACACCCGTCTGGTCGGAGGATCCTCCCTTTTCTATGGAGGTTTGTGGGACTTTACACCCTGTTCCACCTACCCCCAAACTGGTGACCCTCGAACATGAACGTCAGCGCAGCCTTCGTGCAGAACAACTTCGTCGTGACGTCAGCATCACTTCCTCAAGCTTTCGAGCAGTGAGTCACACAGCCAGCCAGTACCCGCGGCATCTACGGGGGTATCCTGACCACCAGCATGCAGCGGACGCGCATTCCTGGTCATCACCCTCAGCTTCTTCCATCACCGCTCCGACCCACTGGAGCCAGCAGCACTGTCCCGACTCACTGGGACACCATCATCACCACTCCGAACCACTGGAGCCAGCAACACTATCCCGACTCACTGGGATATCATCACCCCGACTCACTGGGGCACAACCGCATACAGTTCCGACTCACCGCGAACTCTGCGACTTCCGGTTCCGACTCACGGGAACCAACCTTCCACTGGCCAGGCACGCATCACAACATGTACGGACGACTCAACCTGCTATCGACCTCCGGTCTCCGGAGGGGAGTGATGTAGCGGCACCAGCGCCGCCACTTACGAACTAATGACATGACGTCACACAAATCCTGCATCGCGCAAGTAAAGTTATCGGCGCGATTAGAACACATACAACAGTCCGACAACAACCGTCGGGCAGTTGCCCGGACCAGACACAACACCCGTCTGGTCGGAGGATCCTCCCTTTTCAATGGAGGTTTGTGGGACTTTACACCCTGTTCCGCATACCCCCAAAAATCTATCTATCTATATATATAAAAGGCAACATCCCGACTGACATATCAACGCCCAGCCAGTTTGAAATTTTTAGAGGATGTTGATTATAAACGGTAGGCGTCATTTAAGAAAGGATTTTTGTAAATTCATCCTCTAAAGGGGTGAAATAAGGGATGAAAGTTTGAATGAAACTCTGTCATTTTTTATTTGAAATGAATGAAATTTGGTATTTGGCCTCTAAATATAAAATAATGAAATACGTCTCTAAGCTATTTTTAAATTTCATGCCCTAAAGGGATAAAAAGGGATGTTAAAATTTGTATGAAAACTTAATTGTTTATTATCAAAATTACTTGGAATTCAGTTTTTAAGCTCTCTATTACAATTAAAGAAAAACGTTTTCAAGGATTTTTTGAATCTCATCCCTTGAAGGGGTAAAAAAGGATGTTAAAGTTTGAATGAAAAATAAATTCTTCATTATCAAAATTACTTGGGATTCAGTATTTATGCTCTTCAATACAATTAAAGAAACACTTATTTAAGGCTTTATTGAATTTCATTCCTAAATGGGGTAAAAAGGGGTGTTAAAGATTGTATAAAAACTAAATTGTTTATTATCAAAATTACTTGGAATTCAGTCATTCTGTTCTTCAATACAATTAAAGAAACAGGTATTTTAGGATTATTGAATTTCATCCCTTAAAAGGGTAAAAAGGGGTGTTTAAATTTAAATGAAAACTAAATTGTTTATTATCAAAATTAGTTGGAATTTAGTAGTTCTGCTCTTCTAAACAATTAAACACACAATAAATTAAGGATTATTTGCATTTCATCCCTTAAAGGGGTAATAATGGGTGTTTAAGTTAATGTGAATGATTACTGGATGTGCTCGGAGTGAAACAGTTTTCAGATACCCTCTGACTATATCTTTGAGTTTAAACGATTACAATTCCTCTTAAGGTCTGCTTTGCAATGACCATAAATAAATCTCAAGGTCAGTCATTAAGGGTGACAGGCATAGATTTAAGTCAAGATTGCTTCCGACACGGCCAATTTTACGTTGCCTTTCCCAGAGTCAGCACTAGCAGCCTGGTCATTTTGACACCGAAAAAACACTAATGTGATAAACAAATAAGATTTTAATTCAATTCTTACTTCTTGATGACGACTTTGTTAGTGTAAGCTAATAAGAGTACCCATATCTAGAATGTACAGGATGGCGCAAAACTCATCACTCTATCGGAAGATGCTTTCATTTTTGCAAATAGCGGGCAATATAAATTCTGCTTTGATATTTGTGAAGTAAACAGATGCAATATATAGCTGGTAACCTCCATGCGGGTCTCATCTACGTCAAACCATTCTAAATCGCGAACACGGAAGACAACTTTGCATCGAAAATCATGATGAGCAAGCTCTGTGAATATGTAAATAAGCACAATTATCACCTCTGTGGACCGAAAATCCGCGTATAATCCAGACAGAGTAATTAAATCCGCTCAAAGTTACTGCATGGTGTGTTTTTAACGCTGGATTCTTCATCGGGCCGCCAAACCACTACTGTGGTCGACGAGGTCACAGAGTCATGATCAACATATTTCTCTATCTTTAGAAGCCATAAATTTGAACTAGATTACATAATGGTTCCAACAGGATAATGCAACGGCGCTAACTGCGCGAGCCGCAACCCAAATTCTGAGAGCGGCGTTACCCGGACTTGCACTGGCCAGTAAGATGTAACTATTCCAGACTTCTTTCTGTTTGTTTTTTTTTAAGTCACGAGTCTAAGTCAACAAGCCTCAGACTCTTGAAGCCGTCAAAGATAATATCCGCCGGAAGTTCTGGCAAGACTGATGGCAAATGCCATAAACGGGCCCGAATGTTAATCAATTCTGGCGAAGCGACGGCCACTTAGCCGTATCATTTTCTCGACTAAATAGAAAATAAATTAAGACACCAAATAAATATTATCCAAAAGCAGAAACAAAGTTTTTAATTCATAAAAAAAATACAGCCAGATAACATCTGGTGATAGCTTTTGCGTCACCCTGTATTCATTTTCTATCGTGTCGCTAATAGGATGCAAAAATTGAAAGCAAAGTGGTGTTCCAATATTTGTACCTCAACGTGGGAATCGATCCTACGAGACCTCCGGAATGAAAGTCTAAAACAGCTCTAGCTATTAGATCAGGAAGGCAGTGCATTTATGCTCATTTTATATCAATTTACACCAAATTTTTATAATTCGATAAAATAATAATGTTGAGCAAATTTTGTGGTCTACGTGAACAAATACGCGGGTGGAAAACTATGTTTAGATAATAATTTGCAATATCCCACCAGAACTGAAACAAAACGAAACAGACAATATCGTGTAGTCCGAAGGCGCAGGCGAAGCTGCGGGCGGAAAGCTAGTGTACTATAAGGGTCAAAAGTGCAGTCACACTCTACCAAAACAGAAAAGGCAATTTTTTTGTAGGCAGCAGAATTTCAACTATTCTATACTTTAATTTCTAAACAAAATATTAAATCAGTTGTAGATAATTTAACTTCTACAAAAACTAGCCATTTGAGCTTTGGGAGAGTATGACTGCACTTTTGACCCTTGACTGTACCTATATGTCGGTCGTTGACTTGTATATGCCCTGACAGTTAAGTGTGTCATGCTCTCTCTGATTGTGGCACAAGTGTTGGATTATTCGGTTCCCTCCATGATGGTTGAGCTGAGTGGTGATAATCCCTGCGTCTTGTTCGTGAACGGGCGCCATCAGTTGGGATTGGCCATAACTTGGCTGCCTAAGCCGGTTTTTAATTAGGTACTTGTTGTATTTTTGAATTGAATGTTTTACTCTAGACGCTTTTACGTGCACGTCTTTTTACATCGTTTTCACATATATGTATTTTTCCAACAAGAATGATGTAACCAAATACTCATAATTAAAACTAATGGAAAAGAGTGTCCTTGCACGACTGACGCTTGAGAATATGCATCTAAATTCATCTTTTTGTTTGACAATTCAAAAGTACCTTTACATGGTTTAGTTGAAATAATCGCGTTGGTATGCGATCGGGATGATTTTTGCGCTGCCACCGACGACGCCGTGGCAGTGGAAAAGTTTTGGACTGGACAAATTTGAACGAAGAAGAAGTAGAGTTGAAATAAACCATTTTGATTTTGATTTTGCAACAGTGAAGCTTTCTTCAGTAAAATAATTTTCGCTATAAGATTATTACTTCCAGAAATAAACGTTGTTACATATTAGTTTAGAAGTAGGATGACAGTCTGCGTGGGGGACACACATTGCGACCGCCTCGGGCGATAATTAGCTAAGGTCGTATGTAGTAGGGAACTATTGTAGGTTTATAGGTATCTAGAAATTAATATGGTATATATAATACAACTGTGTTTGAGACTGCCTCGTTGATCTAATAGTCGCACGAGCTTGGTTTTGAAGCCCAGGAAGAGCAGTGTGCATTGAGTGTTTTCCATCCGGAGTTTGAATTCATCCAGGTACTTCCCGCAGCAAACATGCCCCGAGTGCACCTGTGTCACCCGAAACGACAGGGAGCCGTGCTTCCTCCCAAGCCAGCGCTGGACCACTGGCGGGATCGCCGCGATGGTGGGGGCGTGAAAGCCGGTCTGTCAGACTTGTACTGACTAAAACCACCCCGGTGTTCCATTTCACACCTACGCTTAGTGCCGGCCCGCCTCTGTGCGCCTCGATCTCGGGTTGGGGGGGAGTGGGGTGTTAGACTCCCCCCGCAACGTCTCAGAAGGGTGCGCGTGGAACACTACGTGCCGTCACCTCGGGTCCTGATGTTTGTTGGAGGCCACGCGGACGTCCACGAGTCCGTCGCCCCTGGACCCATTTAGGGGGGCTGCAAGAGGGCGTTGTCGGCCCTCCACCGACGCCCGGGGCGTCTGCTGCGGATCGGGTGAGTGGATGAAATCTCCCTCTCCCTCTCCGCAGCCTGCTTCTGCGAGACAACTTTTTCGCAGAAAGATACCATCGCATCCCAGGACTCTTCGCTGCCGACCATAGACTCGATTACGGCCGGCAGCGATAGGTCACTGCCTACTTCTGAGATGAGGGCACGGCGTGGCTCCTCCCAAGCGGCACACTCCCAGCGTATCAGAGCTAACTTAACCTTGAAGCGTATCAGAGTTCTTTTTTTGTTCCGTGTTGGCAAAACCTCTTTGGAATCTGGGTTTGTGTATGATAGATGTTAAAATAACAATAGCCTGTTACTGTCCCAGTACTGCAGGGCAAAGTTTCTTCTCATACAGAGAAAGCACGAGCACTTATCACCACGCTTGCTCAAAGCGAGTTATGCGATTTCAGAATTACAATACTGTATAAGTCCAGGTTTTCTCTCGATGTTATCCTTCACCGATGTCGTCAATCGCCAGATAAACTTAGAAAATATACCTATGATATGAATTGAAAAAATCACATCGGTACTCAAATTTGAACCCACGATTATAAGCACAATGCGCGAGGTGTTAGCCACAGGGCGACCGCGACATCATCACAATTTTTAATATCAACATTTGCTCTATAACCTCATTTCATAAAAAGGGTTTTTATTCATCATTTTACAGAATGAAGGAAATAACTCTTTATAAATAGCATCTCAGGCCCGCTTGAACAAGGGCAAGGTAAAACAATTGGATTGCGGTAAACATAATTAAAATGTCATTTTGTCTTTCTTGACTTCAAAGGTTGACAGAGACACAATAATCTTTTGTGTTTAGCAATAATTAATTGTATTTTGTGATTAAGCTCGTGGTTACAGGCGCACGTGTCGCCCCCGTCTGTGGGTTCCCGCATTGTCGAGGCGGGGGGGCTCAGTAGCCGTGGCTTGGTCACCAACGGTGAAGCGAAAAGGAACCCGAGGAGGAGCCGCTCGTCAGGGCTTCGGAAAACACGTAAAACTGTTGGTCCTGGTCCTTTCACAGTAGTTACGTGTAGTCAGCAGTCAGCCAGAAAATCTGATATCAGAGGCTCCTAGACAAGTGACATTCGATGACAGCAAAGGCGGTGTTTCCTCAGAACATTTTACTAAGTGAACCGATTTTGATGATTATTTTTTGTCACGTGGTCACATTTAAAGATCTGATGAAGAACTTCGGATATATACATCAGAACTCTTCAATAAATGACGGCATATCACTCGGGATAGCTACAACCGCGTGTCTGTTTACACCATTTCATAACATAACATCACACTGGTTCGCTCTAAAGGGGTACGCAGGTGTGAACAGTTCACCCTGGTATACTCTCATTCAACATACAAAAAATACAACCGACTTCCAACTGAAAACACTACAAAGTTAAACATAACTTCAATATCGGAAGAAATGAAAACAGGACCACCAACTAACGAAATTGAAGTTATTTTTCACTTTGTAGTGTTTTCATTTAGAAGTCGGTTGAAGATAAGATAAGATAAGATATATTTATATTGTAAAACATGAGTACTTATATTAATATGAGGTGGCTACATGTTTTGCCATTTATGGCGTACACAATTAGTTGCACTAGACAAACAATACAAAAAAAGTACAATATTAAAAAAAAACTTTTCACAAAAAAATACTACCGACTTCCAAATAAAACTACAAAGTGAAAAATAACTTTATTTTTGGAAGTCGGTGACTTTCGTAGGTACCAATTTATTGCGTTATGGACACCGACTTCCAAAAATAAAGTAATTTTTCACTTTGTAGTTTTATTTGGAAGTTGGTAGTATTTTTTTGTAAAACGTTTTTTTTTTCTTCACTTTTTAGTTGTACCTACCTAATAAGCAAGTTGTTTAGTAAGTTACCTACTCGTATAACGCCAGAATATATTACCAAAATATCATGAAACTTGAACATAACCGGTGAAATGAGAGATCTGCGTACCCCTTACGCTCTGTACTGGCGTGATGTTATGTTATGAAATGGTATAAACAACAAACAGACATGCGATTGCAGCAATCCCGAGAGATTTGCCATTGTTTATTGAAGAGTTCTGTTTGTTGTATATCTTCGAATTTCTTCGTTAGTCCTTCACCAAATTAAAATAGGACCAATTTCGAAACATACTCTTTCAAACAAAAAAATAATTTTTGAAATCGGTCCACAATTGACGGAGATATCGGTGAACATACACAGAACATACATAATGTCGAACATAGAACCTCCTCCTTTTTGGGAAGTCGGTTAAAAACTAAATTGAAACTACAATGTCAAAATTTAAATTCATGAAATCACTATGTCAAAATTTAAATTAAATTGAAAATGCAATGACAAAATTTAAATTCAATTTAAATTACTATGGCAAATATATATTGTGTATTGTATTGTATTTTATTCCAATCGCTATTCCACGTTTTCGATGATAGAATGTCACTTCTCTAGGGCCTCTGGTACTGCTGTCGTGTTACCCACTTACTGGGTTATGGAGGTTAGTTGCTTTTTGTTAAATACTGGAACTGAAACTAGACTGGACTGGAAGCCCTGGTTTGATTTTCCTTGCTTGTTTTAAACACAAACGGAAATCCACCATCCATTGCTGGTATCTTTGTTCCTGAATCATGTGAACCAGATTTTAAAAAGTTTTTAATCTGACCTTTCCATCAGCTTACATCTAGTTAAGTTGCGGTATTTGTTAAAGTAAATAAAAATCTATTCGGTGAACTAAAATCAAAAAGATATATACTTAAAATATCTAGTATACCACATATAACTGCTCTTTTGAGCAAAAGTCTTTTCGGAATGGCATCTAAAATTTGCAATATGTGGACATTTTAAACACCAAGGAACTGCCACTATTCAAATGTAAATTACGTAATTTTTTAATTGTCAAAGCTTACTACACGATCCAAGATTTTCTTAATAATTAGTACCTGCTACAATCTGTCACCATGCACCTAAGACTCGTACTTATTTTGTCTGTATTTGCTTTATATGTGACACCTATGATTATGTTGCGTGTTTACTTAATTATTGTATGCCTACTAGGCAGGACATAATGGAACTGTAATTTACCTAACATCTGTCTGTATAAGAGCAGTGGTGGCCCAGTGGTATCGGCCGCGACTTACAAGTTGTAGGTCGTGGGTTCAAGCCCAGGCAGGCGCTTTACTTTGTGTAAATTATTTCATCACCACTGCTCTCAAAACGGTGAAGGAAAACATCGTGAGAAAACCGGCATGTCCTAGAACCAAATATTCGAAGACATGTGTCATCCATCAACACGCACTGGGCCCGCGTGGTGGATTACGGCCCATTCCCTCTCACAGAGAGGAGGCCTGTGTCCCAGCAGTAGGAACATTAATAGGCTGATGATGTGATGTGTGATGTGTGTCTGTATAACCTATGCCCACAATAAAAAGATTTGATTTGATTTGACAAACCCTTCACTAGGTTTCAACACAGAGGGCATCGACTTAAAACAGAAAGCAAAAAATAAAACAAATTCTAAACTACACAATCACAAGACGTTATTTCCAGAGAATGAATAGTAAAAGAAATGTTTGTTCTTAAAGCTTATTTCCCGGCAGCCTCTAGCCGTGGTTATGTTGCGGAGTGACCGCGGGCGTTTCACTAGATTGGTTCCAGTGCTCACCGCACGCCGTCCGCCACGCCTTCTACAAACAATTAATGTTCCCTACACTTATTGTTGAAGATTTTCTTGGGAATAAAAGGTTGTGGGTGGTAGTACTATCTTGTGTATTCCTAGAAGTTTTCCTTTGATGGCTCAGGTTTGAAGGATTATGATATGCTCATCATCATCTTACCCCAATGGAAATTATGTTTTTTATTCTACCGCTGTTCTTTTCTAATTGTTTTCGTTGTGGGATCCAAGACAGTTGAATCGTTTTTCCAGGACTTGTTGAGCTTCATCGATTTGGTGATTTTGTGGTTGTCGCCACTGTTGATCTTTCAAGAGTTGCAATGGTTGGCAGATGTGTGACTCCAAAAATGATATAAGAAATGTTTGTTCTAAAAGCTTATTCCTCGCCAGGCTTTAGCTGTAGTTGTTTTGCGAAGTGAAAGCGGGTGTTTCGCCAGATTGGCTCCAGTGCTGCACCGCACGCCGACCACTACGCTGTTTTACAAACAATGTTGAAGCTTTTCTTGGAAATAAAAAGTTGTGGGTGCCAGTGCTATCTTATGTATTCGGATACCATATCTGGCTTGCCCCCCATTTTGAATTAAGATTTTGATGTTAAGTGTTAGTCAAAATCTACTTTAGCTAACTTAAAATCTGTTAAAATTTGGCATTAGAACACGTTCTCAACAGCAATTTTTCAATGAAAGAAACCAACAGTTTTGACAAATATTCAACTTCAAATTATCAATTCAGTAATCGAGGTTTGAAAGATGGAAAATATTTGTTGGTTGTCCAGGCGAAACTGGCAAAGGTTGACAAAAAAGTAAAAAACGAAACGAATGTGTCTTAATAAAGATATTTGCTTGTTTGTTTATCACGCAAGGCCTGAGCCAATTTGGATAAAATTCAGTATAAAACTGGACATGTCCTGGTTTATCTTTTTTTTTTATATCGGATACATGAAGCAGTTCTCTCTAGGACCTTAATTGACCAGAGAACACGGAAAACACAGATGAACTGGACTCTTAGAAAAATAGAGCACATAATACATCACACATCACACACATCATCAGCCAATTAATGTTCCCACTGCTGGGACACAAGCCTCCTCTCTGTGAGAGGGGATGGGCAGTATTCCACCACGCGGGCCCAGTGCGGATTGGCGGATGTCACATGTCTTCGAATTTTGGTTCTAGGACATGCCGGTTTCCTCATAATATATAACCTACCCAAAAAAGACAAATAACATAGTCATAATATTAATGTTTTTTTTTCTTTTTACCCGTAATCACACGCACACCACACACAGACCAGACAGACGGAGACAGACTGACCGTGGGCATTTAAATAGGTTAGATCCTAGACCGCAGACTTTTTTGTATTTAATTACAGCCATTGCTAGAGATATTTTTAAAATTAAATTCAAACAAATTGTTGTGTTCGGAAAATGAGTTCTTTATATTAGTTAATAAGATTACAGCCCTATATTTTAATTTGAAATAAACTTGAGGCGTCTATTTAAAAAGTGGTTTTGAATAAAATATTATGTAGAGTGTAATAGATGTCATTTTTTTTAAAAAGGAGGAGATTCTATATTCGGCTGTATGTATGTTTGTATCTTTTTTTTTGTATTTTCGCTGATTTCTCCGTCAATTGTGGACCGATTTAAAAAAACTTTTTTGTTTGAAAGAGTCTGTTCCCGGATTGGTCCCATTTAAATCTGGTGAAGATCTAATGAAGGACTTCGTAGATATACAACAGATCTCTTCAAGAAATAACGGCAAATCTCTCGGGATTGCTGCATTCGCATGTCTGTTTATTGTTTACACCATTTCATAACATAAAATCACGCCAGTATGCTCTAAAGGGGTACGCAGCTGTGTACAGTTCACCCTAGTAAACTCTCATTCTACTGGTTATATCCAAGTTTCATGTTATTCGGTTAGTAGTTTCTGGGCGTTATAGGTACTTATACGTACTATAGATAACCGCAACTAAAAATTTAAAAATAAAATCTTTTACACACACAGGACACCCTCTTCATTATACAGCAACAAATCTTTATTAACTCGTCGCTCGTCCAGAGTAGTTTAGCAGTGCACCAAAATAATCGATGGTATAATAGAAAACGGCGAAGTTGAGCAAAGTTTTCGAATCTTTTAGCTTGTTTGTTTAATTATAAAGTTGTACTAGCGAGTTGCTCTACACATGTTTACGGTATGAAACAACAACAATGTTGCTGTTGTTGTACGTGGGAGAGATTTACGTGATTAGAAAATATAAGCCCGATACTCTGTTAGGGTTCTGGGGGTTTTAAATTTTCTTTTCAGCTGAAATTTAAGAGTGTCTTTCTCCATTCAATTTGCTTTGGTGTTTGTTTTTGGATGGCAAATTGCGATCTGTCTGATTTTGATATATTAAATTCTTGACGGATTTATATATGGTCGAGTGCTTAGGCACAGCACGATTTTCTTCTTGTTTACGTCTGTTTAGTTCGCTTCTTAAGCAGTCGGGTTTCGCTTTCAAACTCATAAACGTAATGGTGTTATTGCGTTTTTTTATCAGAATTTCGCAGTAGCAGCCTGGGAAAATTACATAAGGGACAGATGTATACAAGTCATATATATCTGTCCCTTACACACACTCAAAGTAACCTTTGGAGTATGTAATTTTGCCCGCAGTCTTATTACGTATCATGCAAGAGCAAAACGATAGCGATTTTTGCGTAATAATTACTTTTAATAAAAAAACCGGTCCCAAGCAGTAGTACTAAATAATTATATATCTAGCTGAGTGTCCCTGTCCCTAGTGGAGTCCCGCAGGGTTCATTGCTCGGTCCTTTGTTATTCATAGTCTATATTAACGACATTGACTCCTCTTGATTTCATCCAGATTATTATGTTTTGCCGATGATATGAAAATGTATGCCTCGATATCGTCGCAAATAGACGTACTTGCACTCCAGAACGATCTGCATTGTTTAAAGGATTATTGTTATCGTAATAAACTTGATCTCAATCCCGCCTAATGCTTGGTTATTACGTATTCTCGGCAGCACTCAGTCATTGCTACATCGTATACCCTAAACAATCAAATTTTACCTAGACCAAATTCATTACGTGATCTGGGGGTTCACCTCGTGGTTCCAAGCTCAGTTTTGAAACACCAAGGCATCGAACTCACTGGGTTTCATAATGCGGCTATCCATAAAAAGTCCTATATTGGACTTTTGTTTGAAGCCACTTGGAATATGCGTCTGAAATATGGAATCCATGTTACCACAAGTACATTAACCGCCTAGAAAGCATCCAAAAAAGATTTATAAAATACTTATGTTATCACCAGAAAGTACCATATCAGTCCGAAAATAACCTTATCCTTTCTAAAAAACCGGCCAAGTGCGAGCCGGACTAGCGCACGAACCATTGTCGGTTCCGTACCATTATCGCAAAAAACGGCAAAAAAATCACTTTTGTTGTATGGGAGCCCTACTTAAATATTTATTTTATTCTGTTTTTAGTATTTGTTGTTATAGCGGCAACAGAAATACATCATCTGTGAAAATTTTAACCGTCTAGCTATCACGGTTCACGAGATACAGCCTGGTGGTAGACGGACAGACAGACAGACAGACGGATCGCGGAGTCTTATGTAATAGGGTCCCGTTTTTACCCTTTGGGTACGGAACCCTAAAAATACCATATATTGCCTCTATTAATTCGCCGCGAGATTAGTGACTGCGTTTGTTTGTTGAAAATTTTCAACAACAGTATAAACTGCTCCGATATTTTATCCAAATTTTATTTTCATACCTCTAGGAAGTCAAAAAGATTTAATCCACCTTTGCAGGTGCCATCAGCCTCCACAAATTATAGGCAGAATTTGTATATTATGCGAGCAAGTAGACATCTTAATGAGTTGTGTAAGCAGAACGATATTGATCCATTTCTAACTAGTGTGCCATCAGTCAGGAAGTGCTTAAGAGGAAACGGGGGCAGAGAGCTCCGACTGAATTGCCTTAGTAAAAAGTCATAAATCGAGGTTTGGCTCTCGCCTATTTCCTTCTCCAATATTGAACCAATTTAAAAGATATTCCGTAAACTGAAAATTAAAGATATATGCTATGTCCCTATGTTTTCCTTTTTGATGATACATTATCTTTAGAAGCACTAGCCGACCCGAATCAAACCCGAATATATGCAAGCAAGCTCACTCCATCGTCGACTTTGTCTCTGTCACCTCTGACCTAGACTAGAGTCAAGAGCAAACCCATCACAAATAAAAATAAAAAATAAACTAGAACCCTCACAACATGCTCAAAATTGCGCAGTCAACAGAGGCTTAGTGTACAAATTTGACAAATATAAATGAAAAAAGGAAAACATAGGGACATAGTATACGTGTATATCATACTTTACCAGTTTATGGAATGTCTTTTAAATTGGTCCAATATTGGAGGAAGAAATAGGCGAGAGCCAAACCTCGATTTATGACTTTTTACTAAGGAAATTCAGTCGGCGCTCTCTGCCCCCGTTTCCTCTTAAACCGAAACTTTTTCAACCAGTTCATTGCAAATTAAAGGTTGTGTGTCAGCAATATGTTAGTTAGTGATTATTATATAAGTTATTTAGTAGTATTGTTTGGCAATCTATTCTAATAGACACCTTCTGAAGTGTCCATAGATATAAGTAATATCCAATATTTTTAAGTGAAGACTTTTAATTGGCTGGCTTTCAAATTTACTGCTCTTGTTATGTTCATTTTTAGCTGTAAGTTTTCCATGTTACTCGTATCTAAATAAATAAATTAATACAGAAGTTTTAGAGGTGTTGGCGGTTTTTTTATAAGTAAGTGCATTTGACAAGCAGCGACCAATTAGCAAACGATTGTGTAGGACCAACCATACCTACACTGTAGGTAATTCCGACTTTTATGACATAAAGCGTTTGATCGCGCGATGATTGCTGATTGCTGTTTCTTACGTAACAAGCCCTGCCGGTTGATAGCAATAGGCACGCCCAAATATAGAGCACTAGGTGACCCTTGCGGCTTCGCTCCCGTCAGCTGGCTACCTACCTACCCTACCTACCCCCCTACACTACCTACCCTACCCTACCTACCCCCCCTACTTTATTTACCCTACCCTACCTTACCTAACCTACCGTAACCAACTTTTGTTTTTACCGGCGATCTAATTAAAAGAAAATAAACTCATTAAAAATTTGAACATAAAAGCTGCTATTGTGACTAAACTATGATGGTTAGATATATTCGCTCCCAGACTTTTTTGTAGGTAATAATGAGTACTTTAATCATGTAGTTCATATTTTGTATGTATCATCAATAGTTTTCTCAGCGCACGCCACAGAATGAATTTTATAGGCAACATTTTGCTACGTCGGCTTACATTATTGCAATTTTCATCAGGATCTCTTTTTTTGAAAATAAATACACACTATTATTGCTAGTTTATTATGCTACATTATTCCGTTCCATTATTTATTAGCTTTCTACTGGTGAAAGAATTTTCAATATCGGTTCAGTAGATCCAGAGATTACCCCCTACAACATTACAAACTCACAAACTTTACCTCTTTATAATATTAGTTTAGATTTAGATAACGTAGTACTGAGACTTATAAATGGCATTTTTTTTAAATGTATGTTTTTATTATATTATTAATATTCATATGTGTGAATTGAGGTTGATAACTGGTGATAACTATATCTCATCTCATAGCACGCACTGCGATTTTTATTCGCGCGAATTTTTTTCCGCACTTTCTGTGACCTATGGAAATCTATGAAGCTACACGCGCTGCGGATAAAAAATCGCACTCAAATACTTAACAATTCGCGCGAATAAAAATCGCAGTGCGTGCTATGCCTTAAGGTTCCCTAGACGACGGCATGAACTATTTTGTGCCCGGGGTTAAAATGCATGCTATCTCATCCGACACCACATGCGAAAGAGATATATAATATAGATGCTGTTATGAGCAGTAAGGGTGTACACGCACTGCGATTATTATTCGCGCGAATTTTTTAGTACTATTTGAGCTTCATACATTTCCATAGGTCACAATTCTGTGTGCATTCGCACGGAAAAAAATTCGCGCTAATTAAAATCGCAGTGCGTGCTATGCCTAAGATGCTAGTTCGTGTACGAATTAGCACTTTTGCAAGTTTGTAGCAAAATAGATGATGATTTAGGACGAAAACGAGCGCGCGAAATTTTATAAACATACCTTTGGGAGTCTAGATATCATGATAAAACGACTAAATGTACATTTTCAAAATAAAATTATTTGCATTTTTAAACTACTAATCTGTACCGTTTTGCAATTTTCCTTTAAAATTAGTCCAAAGATACGTTAAAATTAGTGTTGAAATATGGACTTTCGACTCTCATAACTTTCAATTTGTTTTTGTTTCCTTACAGGCCTAGAAAATGATGAGACGAATTGATATTATTTTTTTTATTTTGAAAGTACATCGTCAGTGGAGTAATCCCTAGACTACGTTTGCATGGAAGAATGTTCACTAGTGTAACCTTAAAAAAACAATTTATCGGTAGTGACTTTAATGCATTGCATAGTTTTCTGATTTTGTGTGTGTAGAGCATGAAAAGTTGTATCACACAGTAATGGTTACAGGCTTGCTAATGCAATGCTTTATGCAATCCTAAATGCTTAATTAACGGTGGGCATCGACTCTAATTATTAACCATTTTTTATTAATATTCATAACGGTGTACCTAATTAATAAAACCGTCTTTTCATAAGAAACCCTCATTACACATAAAATCAAGCCCTTAAAAATGATCAGTTAATCAGCAATAATACAACAATGGCGGTAATGAATCAGTCGTTAAGTCTTACAGCTCGTAAGACAATTATAATGTTGGTTTAACCCGCAAATTAGCGAGCGTTAACTGAATGATTGTGTCATTAAGTGAGCGCCTCAATGGGCCTTTGTTTTAATTGTAAGATTCGCGTGTGAATGAACGATACTTGGGTATGAAAGGAAGTTTTCGAAATTATAGCATGCCATCATTTCGAAAACTTCAGAAAGAAATAATTACATTAATTATTTCTTATTTATTCAAAGTCAAAGCCATTTATTTGCATTAAATGCGATACAAAAGATGGTATAAATAAGTTATTAGCACAATGACACATTTCGACATAAGTTGGCAAATATTAAGATGAGTTAAGGTGCTTACAATAAGCAGATCTTTAATAATCTAATATCACATTATTTTTATTAGGTATTTAACCTGTTAAGTTTAATAAACTCTTCAAAACATTTAATTTACTTACTAAAATAGACTATGAAATTATATGGTTAACAAAACATAAAATATAAAACAAATAATATCATAAAAGGCAGTATGTAGGAATTATAACAACTAATAACACGATAATCTACAATGCCTGTAATGATGAGATTGACATGACAATAAAAGCTGTGAGTAATGAACCACTTTTTAAAACTATACAGAATTTTCTATAAGGGAGATCGGTTATAAAGGAGGGTATAGAATTATAAGTAAGAGGGGCCATGTAAACACAACTACGCCTAAATAATTCGATTCTGGGTACAGGCAATTCTAATACATACTGTGTAACTTTTCGTTTATTCTTGTTATTTTTTTTTTTTTTTTTTTATTTTTTTTTATTTGTGATGGGTGGTGTGGATTTTTAGTATTAAAAAGTGAATTATTAGTTTTTACAAATTAAGCGATTTCTTATATATACATAAAAGGAACGGTGAGGAGATTGAGTGCTTTATATACTGGTCTGCAGGAATCAATACAGTCCATATTGAAAATGGTGCGGATGCATTTTTTCTGTGCCAACAGAACTCTACAAACTTCAGAGGAGTTTCCCCAGAAAATGATGCCGTAACGGATGACGGAGCAAACATAGGCATGATATACCATAGCGCAGTTGGTTTGGATGCCTCATCTTTGACTTTTTTTAGAGCAAAAACAAACCTATTAATCTTCATGCATATTTCATCGATATGTTCCCTCCAGGTGAAATGTTCATCCAGTGTAATACCCAGAAATTTTGTTTTGAGTATCTGTTCTACTATTCGGTCCCTATGTTTTATTTTAAGACGCCGATTCCCTTGAGTAGCTGATTTTAAATTGAGAATCACGTCTAAATGGCTAGTCGTAATTTTTTGAAAAAAAAAAATGTTATATTAGACTATTTTCTTAATAATTTGATTTGAGCAAATTTTCAGTTTTCTTCGTATAACATAGTGTAATTAATTTGTAAAGTTATGTCTAAAACGGACAAAAACTCGACAATCACACCAAAACCGCGGGGCGTTTTTTAATGAAATCGACCACCTCAACGACAATTTAATTATCTACATTTTGATCTGAGCCTTTTTTTTTTTAAAGTCATAGAATAATAAGGATAGTACAAAAAACTACTAAATTTTGGGTCGCGCGGGTGTGAAACGAGTGCGCGTTTTGTTCCCTCAAGGTCGTTGGCGTTAGTCGTCGTCTTAAGATGGATATTTTTGCTCTTCTGTGTTTTAAAATTTAATATTTTAGTTTTATTAACGTTTGCTTTGTTGTGTATTTAATGAAAAATTGTTTGAGGTTCTCAGTAAAAAATCAGCTACCAATGAAAGATAGTAAACTGATTTGAGGATTACATCTTGTGGTCAATCGATCTTTCTCAAAGTTTACTGAGAGTTCTTAGCTTCGAGCTTCTAGTTCGATCGGACGCGACTGATTATCAGTATTTTACATGGAGCGACTATCTATCTGTCCAACAACCCAGTTACTGGGTAAGACTGGTTTTCAGACTTTGGGGCTTTCAACTTTCAACTAGTAAGTTTATGCAAGAAATTATCATGTACAAAAGCGTTCCTGGATAACAACACATAGTGGATTGCAAATTATGCTTGCTGCCGAGCAGTTTTTCATGTCCTTAAAGTCGGCGATCAGCAATCCGTCAACCAAACGGTGCCATTTCTTTTCGAACCATTCATCCCGCCATTTTTCTCAACCAACATTTATGATGACATATGATATGTCATCATAATTGTATTAAAAAAATAGATAGTTTCCTTCATATTCTCTCCACACCGGAAAGAACGAACGAATAGCGTCCCATTCTCATAAATGATCGCCGTGTTAAGTGAACTATTATGTCATTAATTGAACGCCTCATTGAGTCTCGTTTTAATTATCCGGCCCGAGTGTGGGCGTATGAATGGCGGGTATTGTTGAAAAATTGTGATGAGCTCATATTGCTAAAGTTTGCAGGTATGTTGGAGAATGTGGTGGGAATTAGGATGCTTCCAAAATTATTCAAATGATGATTTTTTTATTGATCCTGTACTGTCCCACTGGTGGGCAAATGCCTCCCCCACATTCTTCCAGGCAACTTTTTCGCTTGCCTTCTCTGGCCAATCCAGCAGGAATGATTCCAGATCGTCACGCCAGCGTTTTTTAGGCCTGCCTCGGCTGCGACGCCCGTCATCAGGAACCCATTGCGTGGCGAGCCTGGCCCTCTGTCACCATGAATCCTACAAATGTGATCCGCACAGCCCCATTTTAGCCTCGCAGACTTGTGTACAACATCAGCGATACCTGTCTTGGAGCGTATAATTGTGTTGCGGATTGGGTCGGTCAGTTTAATTTGCAGAATGCTACGGTCCATCGATTGTTGGCATATCTTAAGTGTACTTCTGAGCCTTGTTCAAAGACAATTCGAGCACCATAGTAGGATAGTCAGGATACACAAAATGTCAACGAGCTTACGCCTTAATTAAAATAGAAGGTCTAATGTCATTAAAGCGTAGATTAGAAAATCTAAATATTTTTGTCTGCGAAGGAAACCATTGCAAGGAAAGCTGAACCTAAAGTTAATATAAGATTGAAATCACCAACTCACATAAAGCAAGCGTGTATGAGGAGAGACCTATGACATGGCCTGTAGTGGGACAGTTACAGGGACTTGTCCCACCGACGATGAGGAAGCGATTAGCTATCGACCATTTTCTCGCTGATGAAACATCAATAAAAGAGACACACATATTACTAATTGATCGCTGGCTCACTGCTGCATGCCGGCGAGAACTCTTTCACCATTAGTTTCTCGCATTGATATGAACTATCAAACATAATACTCACCCAGCGACACTCGCTCAGGGATGCTCGCTTGGCGGTCAGAACTATCGGTGAGAGACCAACCAGCGTTCAAGTGCGAAGCGCCTGTAGGTTTGCGCAAGACGCCGCGAGTGGTGCGTGTCGCACAAGAATACTTGTTTATAGCCGAGCGACAAAACTATCGGAACTACACACTCGCTTCTCACTGCTCGACAACTCGTATCTAGATTTATTCGCTTCTTGCTGATCGTCGGCGATGGGACAAGTGCCACAAGCTGTTATTATCATTTATATCTGGAAGAAGCCTGAAATTCTGGCAACCTTAGAATATCTGCATCCACAAGTAATTGTGGATGCAGATATTCTAAAGCAAATTTCTACTTTGACGCCTTTGTCCCTTAACGGTTCGACTATTGCCTATACTGAAACGGCTAAGAATCTCGGTGTCTTAATTGACAGCAACCTTTCTTGGCGAGCGCAAGTAAATGAAGTTAGTCGTAAGGTGCATTTTTCTTTTCACTCTTTAAAAACTCTTCAAAGTTTCCTTCCCTTCAAAACTAAAATTTATTTAGCTCAAACTTTAATTCAGCCCATCATAGACTACGCCGATGCCTGCTACCTGGATGCCACTGAGGAGCTCTTAAATAAGCTTGAGCGCTTGCAAAATCTGTGCATTCGTTTTGTCTTTGGTCTGAGGAAATACGATCATGTCTCTCAGTTCCGCAAGGATCTCAAGTGGCTCCCTATCCGTCTTCGCAGGAACACTCGAATATTATGTCTCTTACATAACATCCTTTTTAACCCTGCATACCCTGCCTACTTGCGCGATCGTTTTTCTTTTACTCGCCCTGCTGATGCTCTGTGCAGATCTCGCCTTAAACTACATCTCAACTTCCCATCCCATAAAACCCATTTCTATTCCCACTCCTTCACTGTTCATGCAGTACGATTGTGGAACTCATTTCCACCTAAAATCCGTGACTCCCAAAATGTATCTATATTCAAAAAACAAGTCAAAGAACACTACCTCTCCACTATCTTGTAATTTTATATATTGAGTATATATATATATATGTATTTTTATTTTCTATATTTATTTAGTTAAGGTAGGTATATGTGTAATTTATAGTTTAGTTAAGTTATTTTAGTCTATTTTAAGTTTCCTTGTTTTTCTACACACTGTGTCTTCGTTTATCATCCAACTTTCCTGTCGCAGGTCTGCTGGAAGAAATTTCTTATGAAATAAGCAGTACCTTTGTGCTCTTCAATCTGTTTTATTTCTTTTCTCTGTAAAGTGTGTTTGTGTGTACATAAATAAATAAATAAAGCAAGCGTGTATGAGGAGATACCTATGACATGGCCTGTAGTGGGACAGTTACAGGGACTTGTCCCACCGAGACGATGAGGAAGCGATTAGCTATCGACCATTTTCTCGCTGATGAAACATCAATAAAAGAGACACACATATTACTAATTGATCGCTGGCTCACTGCTGCATGCCGGCGAGAACTCTTTCACCATTAGTTTCTCGCATTGATATGAGCTATCAAACATAATACTCACCCAGCGACACTCGCTCAGGGATGCTCGCTTGGCGGTCAGAAGTTCAGAACTATCGGTGAGAGACCAACCAGCGTTCAAGTGCGAAGCGCGTGTAGGTTTGCGCAAGACTGGCCGCGAGTGGTGCGTGTCGCACAAGAATACTTGTTTATAGCCGAGCGACAAAACTATCGGAACTGCACACTCGCTTCTCACTGCTCGACAACTCGTATCAAGATTTATTCGCTTCTTGCTGATCGTCGGCGATGGGAAAGTGCCACAAGCTGTTATTATTATTTATATCTGGAAGAAGCCTGAAATTCTGGCAACCTTACAATATCTGCATCCACAAGTAATTGTTTAGCAGAAATTAAATTGCGGTTCAGTGTGGCGACACCTGGGGGAGGCATATGTGCCTATGATGATGATGAAATTGCGGTTGCTTCGTATGATATTCAACCACATATAAAATAGCAACATAACACGACGCCTTTCAGGTAACATAGATTCGGGCACACATGGAATATCTATAGAAGGTAGAGTTCAGCTATTCTCATAAGCCTCGTGCCGAGAAACGATGACACGTGTTGCCATTTTCATGTAGTTATTGTTGATTCTGGTAGGTATGTTGCTGTAAAACCCCGAACTACGGTAAAACCTAGAATTTACCTGTTATACCTAAGATTTACCAAGTCTTACTGGTAAAAGTCCGAAATGATCTATAATAATCGCTTTCGGGCTTTTACCAGCAATCACGCGGTACATCTTAGGATTTGCCTCAGAAGCTTATATATGTTGAAAGTTGCCATGTATATAGATGAAAAAAAAAACATTTATTGTGATTCGAAAAGTAGAATTCGTCGAAAATAAATCGTCTAGCAAACATAATACCTACTTTGGTTTAGCTAATCAATTAGTCCGTAATTGTTCTCATCATTTCCTGTCAAGTCTCTAAAAGAAATCCTAATATTTACCGTGCGACTGCTGGTAAAAACCTGAAATTAGCGATTGTCGTACGACATTTCGGAATTTTACCGGTAAGACTTGGTAAATCTTAGGTATTACCGTTATATCCTAGGTTTTACCGTAGTTCGGGCTTTTACAGTAACAGGTATACTAATATTGTGTAATAATAATTGTTTGAACACGAGACGACGATGTGGGTGGAACTCGATACTGTTATCTATTACGTGGAAGGATTCTCTCGACGATATATTGGATATTGATACGACGGTGATAAATGATTTTATTTCTGTAAGTTGGTTTGTACAAACACTTTTACATGGCGATATTTTTTTTTTAAACTAGGTGAAGTTGGCATTTCCTATCTGACTACTCTGAGAAGAAAGGCCGAAACAAACTCAGAGGTCACAGTCTCTTTTAAAGACCAGACAAAACAAAAATCTTGGTTAGATCATGTGAAGACCATGTAGATTGATGTCTGAAATGGTCTTTTGAGGAAAGAACCAGCCAGATTGAGTGTCCAGTCAGTGCATGCATTTGTCAATAACCGTGCAGCTCAACTCAGAATTTAAGGAGCTCAACGATTCGACGAACAATACCAAAGTAAGGAATTCTTGTCTGTCGAGTTACCCCAGAAGATGACTCCGTATCTAAGAACTGACTCTACGTAGCTATGGGAGGCAATAAGCACAGCGTCACGGTTCACAAATTTGGACAATTTATAAAGAGCAAATGCAAAACTGTTAAGTTTTTTTACAAATTTCTTCAATATGCGGTTTCCACGTAAGTTGACTGTCTATCACTTTTCCTAAAAATTTTGTTGTATCCGATTTTGTAACTGATTTCCCATAATGACTAATATTAACAGGTATTTGTTGTAGTTGTCGCTGACTAAAATGCATTATACACGTCTTCTCCAAATTAATTTTAAATTATTCAACTGCAGCCAATTTATAGTTTGCTTTAGCGTGTCATTGATTTCTTATTCATAATTGTAGGAATCATCTTTTTTTATCATTATTGTACACTCATCGGCAAATAATACTGTTGGGTGATTGATACTTTTTGGAAGATCATTTATGTACACCAGAAAGAGTGGAGGACCCAATACGCTCCCCTGAGGTACACCGTACTTCACCGTTCTAGGTTTTGACCTATATTTGATTGCCCGCTTGGTTTTAATATTTATATTTGTTATTTCTGTGTATTGTTGCCGGTTGCTTAAATATGATATGATAAGCTCAAGACCATTGCCGCGTATTCCACATCTTTTCAATTTGTCGATAAGTATAGCATGATCAACATGATCGAAGGCTTTCGACATGTCCATATAAAGGGCACAGATGGGTAGTGTTTTATCTACACTTAACATAATTGTATTAAGAAAATCATAAATAGCAGCATTAATTGACTTATTTTTTCTAAAACCTTTTTGTTCATCAACCAGTACATTCTTACTTTCGAGAAAACTGTACATTCGATGGTGTATTATTTTTTCTATGACTTTCGAGAATATCGGTATTAATGCCACTGGTCGATAATTTTTAATTAAAGTCTTCTATCATCGGACTTGCGCTTTATATAGGGTTAAAAGCTGTCCAGGCGTAAAGTATCGCTTCACTCTATTTAGGATGCCCAGTATTTTGGCCGCAATTTGGGCTTTGTACTCAATGGAGGCGCCGAAGTTGAGACTGGATGTCAACTCCATGCCTAGGAGCTCGAGCCGATCAGTCACAGGAACAGACGCACCCCGAAAATTAGGAGATTGGTCGAAAATACTCCTTTTTGCAGTAAAAAGACACGCCTGTGTTTTGGTGGCGTTAAAGGAGACCAGATTGTCATCACCCTACTGGGAGACAAGGCTTAAGGTCAAATCTGTCCGCTCCACCATAGCCTTCCTCAAGGAAAGAACTTAATCCACGCTGGTTTTTGCGCTGGACAAGTATCTCTCTGAAACAGAGGAAAACATCGTGAGGAAACCGGCATGTCCTAGAACCAAACATTCGAAGACATGTGACATCCACCAACCCGCACTGGGCCCGCGTGGAGGATTACGGCCTATTCCGTCACACAGAGAGGAGGCCTGTGCCCCAGCAGTGGGAACATTTATAGGCTGATGATGTGATGTGATGTGTGTAAAAAATGTATGGGATTGTCACGCAATATCGAAATATGACGTGATCAATTCCTTAAATTTTGACAGTCACCATCGCTATTATATTTATTCCATTAGCTGATAGGCAATACTGTCATCATCAAACAAACAAGGACAATGCTCTTTCTCTACTTTAAGAAGCCAACAACGTTTGTAGAACACTGTAACAATACGTCTTTAATTAAAATTAGAAAAACTTTACTGTTACTCTAAGTGTATTGTACTTAAAAAGTGCAATGACCCTCTTTTAATATTCCGCCAAAGTGTTTTAAAATTCACTTATTCCTTTGCAGTGTAACTTGGAGACTACTTAACGTTGTTACTAACTCGTCTCTTCGATGGTCGAAGAAACAAAGAACGAATTATGGTCGAAACATTGTTTTAAAGCAGTGTTTTATCAGGCAACATAGTAGCCTGAATTGTACAGGTAGGTAATATTATTTTCCGGCTATAAAACAAAAGTGAAAAGAAACATGAAATCAAAGCGAAATATAGACCAGTAAAATGGTTGCTTAAGGTTACACTAGTCGATAATTCTTCCATACAAACGTAGTCTAGGGATTACTCCACCGTTTGACGATATACGTTCAAAATAAAAAATGATATCAATTTGTCTCATCATTATCTAGCCCTGTATGGAAACAAAAAAGGTAAAAAAGTTTTAAAAAAATATATTTGAAAGTTATGAGCGTCGAAATTTCCATATTTCAACACTAATTTTAACGCATCTTTGGGCTGCAATAAATACCATAAGAAGAAGGAAAATTTCAAAACGGCCACCATACAGGGATAGATTAGTAGTTCAAAAATACAAATAATCTTATTTTGAAAATATACATTCAGTCGTTTTTTCATGATATCTAGACTCCCAAAGGTCTTTTTATAAAATTTTGTGTGCTCGTTTTCGTCCTAAATCATCATCCATTTCGCTACTAACTTGCAAAAGTGCTAATTCGTATGCGAACGTGCTTCATACTGCTAATCACAGCATCTATCTCTTTTGCACGAGTCGAGTTGTCGGATGAGATAGCAAGCATTTTAACCCCGCGCACAAAATAGTTCGTGCCGTCGTCTAGTGTAACCTTAATGATTTAAGTAAAATAATGTTTTTGTAAAAAAACTGATTTATTATCTCAGAAAGCACGTTAAACCATTGGTCGTTGCTGTCATTTGTAGCTTTGACAGTAGGATAGACAGTAGCCAGAAAATCTGTGACCAATCTGGACTAGTTATGATATCGGGGGGGCGAGAAATAACTCTGAGACTTCGACCCATTGGGATCTTTTGTGGTCCCCTAGATAACTTACACTCCTCCCCAATCTCGTTGAAAATCTTCTTGATGAGTTTTACAACGAGATTAGGCGATATGAGCCTATAGTCATCTGGTCTTGGATATCCTACCCCTAGGAGACTCATTCGCTTACTAGCCAGTGCATCGCATGTGCACAGAAAGTGCTCCATGCGTTCCTTATGTTCCTCGCACTACCTGCACATTGGTATCGCGGTTAGACCCATCTTAATGAGCATGCCGTTGGTTCCAAAGTGGCCAGTGAAGACCCCAAGCAGGTAGCGGATTTGTCCTAGTTACTGAGTTGTAGAGACGTTCTATGTCAAAGTCAAAGTCAAATGTATTTATTAATTTTTTTTTTTTTTTTTTTTTCTATTTTTTTTTAAGCGGCACTTTTTGAATGTTAACAGTTAAAATTTATAAGTTATAAAAATTGATTCTACCGTGCATTCGGAAAAGAAGCTTGTTATGGAGAAGAATGCACAAGAAACTACATATTTACTCTTTTAAAAAAAATGTTTTACAATATTAAAGTACATACATTCATAAATTCATGTACGTGAGTATTGTATTCTATAGTTCAACTCATATTTGCACGCGGTGCTATGTGTGTGTAAGCATGTGTGGGTGGTTGTTTGCTCGGACGACGACTACCACGTCACTGGCACAGAAATGCATAATGTATAATTACAAGTGCACGCACACATGTAGCCGCGCGCACTTATGAGTTGCACAATCTATAATACTCGTATGGGCGGGTAAAGGCCCTCAATTAATCTGTCTAAAATCTATTGAGGCATTGTTACATCCAACTACCAAACGATCCAAAAGCGAAACAACAATATTTTTGTCCCCATCTTATTTTATTTTTATATACAACCCAATTAAAACAAACTTCAAGGAAATAAACAACAACCGCTTACGTAAAGCATCTCCCTCTTATTCATAAGCCCGGTATTACCATAGCAACATACCAAATCCCGCCTAACTTAATTCTTATCAACAGCATACTTCTCTGAAAAATACTTGAAACTTTGCACAAAAGGGCCCTTAAAAAGGTATTTATGTCTAACGTTTTATAGAGAGAGATCGATCGTTCAATCCGCGGTTGCTGTTTTCCAACGGTCAGGGTGAATTTAATTCTACCCCCTTTTGCCCCATTCTACTCATTTTGCCACGTCCCCATTCTTCCCCGTTCACCCGTTCGTACTAGTTTATAAAAAGTCTTTGAATACAAACCACTTTTAAAACAATAGTTGAGAAAGTTTGCGCAAGATTTTTTAATTTTAATATTTTAATTAAAAGATTTAAAATGACGAATGTTTTATGAATGGCATACCTACATACCGAGTATTATTAAATTGTAAAATATTGAGCATTCCGTAACATTTTATGATTTGATTAATGTTTAAGAAGATGCATGACATTATAATTTTTTTGTTGATTTGAAAATAAGATTTAATAAAAATTGTGTCATTTGCTAACTCTTAATTTAAACAGGTTTTAATAATAAAAGTCGTATTGAAATATTTCTATTTATAAAATTAAATTCTAAATGAAAAATTATTCTTTATTACAGGTTTATAAGCTACGCAGCAGTTTGCAATAAATAGCAATCTACCCGCCATTTCAACACTGTGGATTTCGGGATTTCGAATACATATTTTTTAAACAATCATATTTTACACATTTATGTATTAGACTGGATTACTTTATTAAGTTCATTTATTTCCTTATATTTGAGGCAGTTTACCAATCCAACGTAACAAATAAATTATGGCAACAAATCGAACATGACAACTGTTATAGATTTGATCAAGATTTCCCTTGATCACAACATAACAGCACTCATCTCTCACTCAATATGACCACGTAAATAAACAATGCTGGTGACCGGAGTCACCGGACCGTATCAGCAGACATAAGGGCCCGCGAGAGGACCGGGCTCATCTTCTAAAAGCTTTCGCCGATACAAAGCGATGGTGACTGCGCGACAAATGCGTCGATTGTTTTATTGTGTTTGTTAGGTTTTTGTATTTTGAGGTTAGAAAGGTGATTTGGTATGTTGGTAGAACTGAAGAATTGCACTTTTGGGTATGTTTTGCACATAAAACTAACAAAATCAGTGAAATTTGAGTGGAATATAAGTGCATACCTCCTCTTAACCCTTCGGAAACTACGGCCGTGAGGTTATGTTGTTTTGTTCTTATTCTTTTAATTTTTAGGGTTCCGTAGTCAACAAGGAACCATGTCCGTCGGTTCGTCCGCAGCTTTACTCAGATACTCTTAGAACTAGAAAGCTATAATTTGGCACTAAATGGTAAAATAAAAACATGTTTTTTTTTACCTCTTATACACTTACAGTGGGGATGGTTTTTTTCTCGATTATCCCATGGGGTGGGGTATCGTAGGATAGGTCATTGAAAAATATTACGGATGCGTGAAAACCATATTTCGATTAAGGGATCCGTTTACGTGAAATTAAGCTTTAAATGGCAAATTTTTGGTAAAGACAAGTGTCCCACCCTCCCTGCCAGCTGAATGGTTGCTTTTGGATTTGTGAAAAAATTCAAGGCAGTAGATTATATAACAAAATTAAAAGGAAAACTATCTCAGTTGAATGGCTTTACAATTAATTTACGAGTAATACGTAACGTATGGAGGCAACATTTTTCGAACGGCAAAGTTAATTTTGTCCCTTCGTTAGAGTAGGTAATGTTACCTGTTTATTTTGGTGAATGTAGCTGTTTACACGGAACCAGACTGTGTGCGCGAGTCAGACTCGCACTTAGCCGGTTATTTAAATGTTAATTTCATTATTTATATGATTCAGTTTTAATAGATTAGTGTATTAACAGACGGGCCAAGAAGCTCATTGGCAATGATGCACTGGTCGAGTCAAAGCACCTTGAACATTGGCGACGAGTTGCCAGCTTCTCGGTTTTTATGTGTACATTTCGGGGAGTGTACGATGGAATTGTCCAATTCCGCCAAGCCCTCGCCATCATCGGACTACAAGACGTACGCCATCCAGCCAGCCAGGTATGTGATGGAGATCCCTCTCATATGAACTAATCGTTTTTGGGAATACTTTCATTATGCGTGAAAGGAGCGGCATTCCCTGCCGGAGTCTGTGTTTCCTGATAGCTACAACCTGGTAGTATTTAAGTCAAGAGTGAGCAGACTTCTTCTAGGCAAGCGTGCTCACCGTCGACCACATCATAGCTTACATCAGATAATATAGTGATCAAACGAGAGCCTATCGTCAATAAGAAAAACATTACAACATAGGTATTGTGGTTAAAGCTGGTGGTGCCTTTTTTTGGAACGAAGTTCCTTATCGCGCGTTGCGAAAGGGGGCTAGACGGAAAAAATTAAGACGAAAAGTCGTAACGATACTTTTTGCTATAGTTGTAAGCCGTGGGGCGTGCGCGTGTTTCGTGCGTGTTCTAACCTATACGCTGCTGTGTTTACGAAGTCGAGAGAGTATATATACATATATATGTTGTATACATATATATACAACATATATATATGTTGTGTGGTTTACATATATATATGTTGTATACATATATATATGTATTTAAATATACTAAAGGAACTTCGTTCCATCCGGGTGTCCCTTGACACCTCTCAAGTTTTTTTTTTTTTGGTTTTTTAATCATACAATGACTTCTCCCGCTCTCGGTGAGGCGGGAGGGCGTGTCAGACTTTTACTGTCTAAAACCCACCCGTGTTCCTTCAGTTGCTTGAGCCAGGGCCGCGTTAACTCTTTTTCAAGCTGGTAGTGCCTACCTTTAAAATAATTATTAAGTAATTGCCTGGTGTAGGTATGTTATTTTTTAATAGTGCTCTATCAAAATGAAATAAAATTTGTTTTTCAACACACTTGCTCATAAAGTGGCTCTAATTTGACCGCAATTAGGCATATAAAGAAAAAATATTTATTTGTGACCCTCACAGGAGACACGAGATAAGCAAAACACAAACAATAATAAAATATAAAAATATAATGTTACCTGTAATCAAACTGTGACTTTTTCAATGCTATTATTCACAAGTGAGTTATAGTTTTTTTAATGGTTTCCTGCCTTCATTTTAAATACTTTTAAATTACTAATTAAACTAATTTTAAAATTGTCACAAATCAATCCAATGAAAATTAACAAAATAAATCATTAATTCTAATACAGTTAAAATTTAAGTATTTTCAATATAATAAAATGTAACACTGTTAATCAATTAAAAGTGTCCCATTCGACATTAATCCGTTTCTATTCCTGTCATGGAAGTAGTACTTACTATATCCATAACATGATATGGGTAGTAATTACTATTTCCATGATATCCATTGAATACATAAAATGTGGCATAGCTTCTAGTCAAACAATTCAGCAAAATGCTAGAACCGAACATATTGCTTGCTCATTTCATGCAACTTCGTATTCAACTAGATGAAATTTCAACTTGTGCGTGTTTAATAAATAAAACTTGCCCTCAAATATAACTTTTGTTTCTCTGCAATAAAGAAAACTGGAAATTCCCCATTTTGTACGTGGCTAAAACGCTATCCGCGAAAAGCTAAAAAAAAAGTAACCTCATTGTTTTAGTCTATGGCCGATCGCCATTGTTAGATGCGCGCGCATAGGAAAACTGATTAATTTACCCCGCCATTGCGAAAAAAATTCACAACTCGTTTTCACTGTTGAAAATGATTTTTTAGTATTATTTTCTTCACAAGTGTGTTGAAAAACGTCGTATGATACACGTGTGTATTGATAATTACCGTCCTCGGCTCTCTTAAGACCCTCACCTAAAGGCTCAGGTCTCAATGGCGCCTCAGCGGTAATCATCAACATTACGCACTTGTACCATAATGTACTATTATCAAGTTATAATATATCGTGCACAATGTATTTAAATATTTAAAAGTAGTTTTGTTTTTACATAAAAATAATAAATTTATTTATTTCAATGAACCTGCCAATACGACTATGAGATCAAACTAAAGTTCTGAGAAAACTATTTGAAATGTACATAAAGTGCGTAAATCAGGAGGTTTTCTAAGAAAAACTAATTAGTTTTACTATTTTGGTTCTTAGACTTTGTCTATCACATACGTTTTTATTAAAAACTTACTTACGAAGAAATTATTTGAGCATCCATTTTAAGTAATAAGATTTCATATTTGTAATGATAAACCAAGTCCCATACAGCCCACTTGTATGAAAAACTTAACACAGAGTTAGTTGCTAGCACGAGGTTAAATTGACAATAGTTTATGACAAACTGTCAATATAATCTCGTGTTAGCAACTCTGTGTTAAGTTTTTAGTGCAAGTGGACCTCAGAGATTAAATTGTTTGTTAATAAAATTAAACATTAAAAAAAAAATATTTCACTTACAAAAAGCTTACACTATCGCTGAGTTTCATGGGCATCACATCACATCATCAGCCTATTAATGTTCCCACTGCTGGGACACAGGCCCCCTCTCTGTGAGAGGGAATGGGCCATTATCCACTACGCGGGCCCAGTGCGGGTTGGTCGATGTCACATGTCTTCAAATTTTTGGTTCACCTTCACCGTTTTGAGAGCAGTGGTGATGAAATAATTTACACAAAGTAAAGCGCCTGCCTGGGCTCGAACCCACGACCTACAACTTGTAAGTCACGGCCGATACCACTGAGCCACCACCGCTCACCCTCATGGGCATACACACACGCATAGGATATAGGATAGGAAATGCCTAGTGTGGTGCAAAGTTTAAAAAATAACTATTTCTTAATATTCTTTACAGTATTGTCTTAATATTCTTTACAGTACTGTCTTAATATTCTTTACAGTACTGTCTTAATATTCTTTACAGTACTGTCTTAATATTCTTTACAGTACTGTCTTAATATTCTTTACAGTACTGTCTTAATATTCTTTACAGTACTGTTTTAATATTCTTTACAGTACTCTCTTAATATTCTTTACAGTACTGTCTTAATATTTTTTACAGTACTGTCTTTCCTTTCATTTTTAAAACCCCTCCAAAGGTTGTCTTGAAAAGATCGCTTTTAGCGATAAGGCCGCCCATTGTGTCACCCAGTGTAATATTTTCTTCGTCTATACTTTCTGTAACTTATATGGTGTACATAATAAAGAGTATTCTATTCTATTCTTTTTACATGATCCAT
Organism: Orthosia incerta; assembly: GCA_948252205.1. Lineage (NCBI taxonomy): Eukaryota > Metazoa > Arthropoda > Insecta > Lepidoptera > Noctuidae > Orthosia > Orthosia incerta. The sequence continues at coordinate 28,156,766 of OX411746.1, forward strand.
CCATCCTTTATAATTATAATTTTAGAAGCTAGCTGCACGGTTAATTTATTGGTCCACTATCTTTCTATAGGAACGAAGCCACGGGAAAACAATTACATAATACAGTTTTTAACAACATAAAAAATATCCTGCCGCAGTCTTTGTTTCCCGATAGCTACGACATAGGCATCTTTAAGTCAAGAGTGAATAGGTTACTTCCAAGCAAGCTTTTCACCGTCGACCACATCATCGCTTACCATTAGGCGAGATAGTGGTCAAACGCGAGACTACCGAAAAGTACGTGTTCCAACCACACATCCACTCACATTTAGTAAGTAGGTACCTACGTCATAAACTTCACCTGTACAAGTAACACAGACATTCGTAACTCCGGCAACGTGATTGAACAACTAGGTTACAAACAAACTTGAGAGCACTCGCTTTAAATGTTTCAACCTATTTTAATAGTTCTATGTAATTGTAACTGAAACTTGTTTTTCGGAAAAAACCACTCAATTTAACAGAGTAGGTTCGTATTTGTTTTTGCAAGGTAATAATATTACTGAAACAACTGAAAAGGAGAATAGGTACCTTTGAAATAATGATACACCGAACAAACCAGACGAAATTCCGCGAAAACACTCAAAGTATGTAGTAAAAATAGTTCTACTGGCCCAGTTGTCGAAATTGAGCACAGCAGCGAAACTCTTTTTCTCCAACCATGACGCAATCACCATCCTACCTTTAACATTTAAAACCGAACCTTATCTAAGAGCTTGAAAAATAAATACTTACAGGTACAACGTTAAAGTTTCCTCTAGTTTTACTAGCAAAAGGCCCGGGCACCGTCACCGTCCCATCCGGAGTCAGGTGCTAAAACAGTGAGATAAACCGACCGAGGCCGGAAGCTTCTACCGCAAACGACGCCACCCGAATTCTAAAGCGCTCTCAATTCGGTCAGGTTATACCTGCGCTGGAACCAAGGAGGATTGCAGTTTTAATTAAAACCTTTATGAAGTATTGTGTTTATTTTTTAACTCATTTCGTCTCATAGTTTATGTTAATTTTTCTACAGCTGTTAAACGTTGGGAGTAGTTTTTATAGAGGAAAAAAAGAGTGTTTTTTTTTTAAATTGTGGCTCCTTTTTTTTTTGTTATAACGTGCAGCAATGCTATGAGATTCTCTTAATGAAGAGAGAATGAGAAGATGTTTTTATTGCTTTTCAGATTGTGTTCTTGTGGTATACTTTACCAAATTTTTGGTACCGCTTTCAGGTATTATTTATCGAAAGACTTTACAAGTCAACCACCCTTCAGGTGAGTTTTTTTTGAGGAACATTTAGCATTTTCTTCAATTCTCAGAAAACCGCCTTAAAAACGGGCAAAGATGCCTTTCACCGAATTTTTCTGACCGGCCTTTTCATAATTTCGGAAAAATAATACAGCAAAAATATATTTTTATATGAACAGTATTTTCTAAACACGCGGCTGGCAGTAAGTGTAGAAAGGCTAGTCTTCAAGTCTCTTCACTGGCACTACTAAAGGAAGCTCCGATCTTGCACCTCGGCGACGTAAACAGACCTATACAAATATATTAGCGACAGTTTATCGGCACTTTTTACTACATCCTCCATTGACTTTGGTTTAAAAGGATACTGTTCGGTGGAGCGTTGTAAAGGATACAGTGAAATCTGTGTTAATAGCCTGGCGGTAGTGTGCCGGCTTAAATAGGGTGTACCATACCTTTCAGTGGCTGTTAGGGATTATTTCAGGTGGATCGGGAGTGTGTTCGGGTTTTAAACTGGCGTATGATTGTAGCTTTAGAACTGTGTGTGAAGTATGTATAATGACGTAGTTAGGTATGACTTTGTAAATTATTATTATTAAACCTTATATTCCAAGTCATGTCCTTGAGATCTGACACCAGTCTTGCCAAGGGGTACCGTGTTACCCAGTTACTGGGTTGTGGATAGGCAGTCGCTCCATGTAAAACACTGGTACTTAGCTGAATCCGGTAAGACTGGAAGCCGACCCCAATATAGTTGGGAAAAAGGCTAGGCAGATGATGATGATGATTCCAAGTCATGTCCTTCAGCTCACCTTTATCTCTTATCATCAAATTGAAAGAAAGAAATAAAGGAAAAGTGTTTAAGTGTCAAAAAACGACATAAATGTTAATTCAAAGTCAAAGTCAAATATACAGGGTGGAATTTTGTAATGCCACCTGGAGGGAAAGTACTCTTAATACTGCAGATAGAAAATTTTACTCAAAGGAAACATTCCTTTATTTTTGAATAGAAAGCAAACTGCATTCAAAGATTTTCGAAAATCCTCTTCTCCCACACCCGGGAATCGAACCGGTTAAAATCTGAAAAAATTATACCCTGTGCTTTTATTGCATCGATCGTTAGGGTCAATTATAAGGATGAAATCTCTCTAACAAACATGATAAATTAAATAAAAGGAAAACCAGGAAATCTGAAGTTACAAATTCAATGAGTCAAGTTAAAGCTCTTTAACTAACATCCATCTTTTGTAATGCAGACTCCTTTGCGACATACTCGTAGCTGCGTGTATGAGGTAATTTAAATATGGAATGTTGGATTAAAATTTGAAAATTAGATTGTCATAGTTGTTATTCACATTTGATTGTTTTTACAACTCATTTCACATTTTGTCTCACGGTGAAAATGGCTTATCAAGAACAGTTTGATTTAATGGAAGCTAATTTTTTAAATAACAAAAACGTGAATCTAGCTCTGCGGTGGTATGGAGAGAGATATCAAGGCCGACAGGCACCAACTCGGTTCGTATTGAAAAGAATGGTAGAAAATTTAAAGAATACGGGTGGTTTCAAGAAGAGACGGCAAACTATTCAGCAAAACTATTTCTTCGATTTTGAAATAGATGTTTTAACATACTTTGAATCATTTCCGAAGGCTTCAAGTAGAGATGCTGCCGATGAATTAGGAACAAACCACACTCGCGTACTTAAAGTGCTGAAAAAGTATAAGTATAAATGCTATCGTGAAGGTCGGTTGGTGCAAAAATTGCATATTGGGGATCGTGAGAGACGATTACAATTTTGTGAAAACATGCTTGAAGAAATTGACCGAAACCCTAATTTTTTTAGTAACATTGTATGGTCTGACGAAACCAACTTCAGCAATAATGGCATGTACAATCGCCGCAATAACCATTATTGGTCTCGAGTTAATCCTGTTCGTGTTCATGAAACTAACAATCAAGTAAGATTTTCTTTCAACGTCTGGTGCGGAATTATGAGAAATAATGTAGTGTTAGTCCACGTGTACGAAGGTCATTTAAACACTGTCAAGTATATTGAAATACTGGATCTCTTAAGAAACGAGTTGAATGCTTTCCCCGAGGAAGAGCGAAACCAAATAATTCTACAGCAAGATGGTGCTCCAGCACATAACAGCAGAATCACTACTGCCTACATTAATAACCATTTTAATACCTGGATTGGTACAAACGGCACAATCAGATGGCCTGCGAGATCGCCAGATCTCACCCCATTAGATTTTTTTTGTGGGGATATGTAAAAAATCTAATTTACTTGAAATCTTATGCGAATGACAACGAGTTGAGAGTTGAAGTTCAGAATACGATTTATAATATTCACCACAACACTTTATTAAAGGTTACTAGAAATGAATTCGTTAAAAGAATAAACTTGTGTATCCAAGAGAATGGAGCCCATTTCGAGCAACTAATTAGTTAGTTTACTATTTTTTGTAAATAATTAAATTAATTTAAGATTTCCTTTCATTTAATTTATCATGTTTGTTAGAGAGATTTCATCCTTATAATTGACCCTAACGATCGATGCAATAAAAGTACAGGGTATATTTTTTTCAGATTTTAGCCGGTTCGATTCCCGGGTGTGGGAGAGGAGAATTTTCGAAAATCTTTGAATGCAGTTTGCTTTCTATTCGATAATAAAGGAATGTTTCCTTTGAGTAAAATTTTCTATCTGCAGTATTAAGAGTACTTTCCCTCCAGGTGGCATTACAAAATTCCACCCTGTATTTGTTTCAACTTTGAACGTCTACAATTAAAATTTAAGAAATATCAATTGATTCTACCGTCCATTCGGAAAAGAAGCGTGTTATGGAGAAGAGCGGAGAAGAAACTCCATACATACTCTTTTAAAAAAATAAGTGTTTTTAAGTCATTAATAAATTCATATATGTGAGGACGATGCACCCAGAATAGCACTACACACTATACTACGTACAGGTATAAAGTATTAAAAGTACTCACACATGTGCTGTGTGCAGTTATTTTTTTTTTTTTATCATTACGATGTAACTGAATAGTTACCTCATAACAGTCACAATCTAGCATCGAGGCTAATAAGTAACTTAAATTTAACCTAATTTGCTAATAATTTATATGGTAAAGAATGTGTCCATTGGCACTTTTCTTATTGTCTCTATTATGATGGGAAGACACTTAGTTCATGTGTTCTTGTGTGCAGTTAATATAATAATACTAGAAAAACATTAACACCCGAAGCAGTTAAGTTATGACCAATCCCAACTGATGGCGCCCGTTCACGAAGATGACGCATGAATTGGCATCACTCAGCTCAACCAACATGAAGGGAACCGAATGATCCAATACATGTGCCACCATCAGAGACATTTGTGAGAGCATGACACACTCAACTGCCAGGACACATACAAGTCAACGAACCACACATAGGTCCAGTAAATGGTAGATTTACAGTTCGGTACATAGTACTCACACATGTGCTGTGCAGTCATATAATTCTAAAAGGAATTGAGTTTATACAATACAAATATATTCATAAAATCTTCAACAGGTCCAACAATACTTCAAAACAATAATGCATATCACTTGTTTTTGCGCTCTAGTGATTGTGGAGCAGGACCAGCATTGAGCCAGGCATTTTTATCAGTGATGTAATCCCCAAACTTATTATATGCCTGCCTGCATAGAGTGCCTTTTATACAAGATTTAAATTTCGCCTCATTCAGTTCTAGAATGTGGGGAGGAATTTTATTGTAACATTTTGTACAGTACCCAATGAAAGATGAGGCTGAGCCAGTCTAAAACTTAAAAAAACACTAAAACAACTAATTGGTCCCTACTTCTGCTAACGTAATTATGTCTGTATTTACTAAAAAGATGTACCTACATTCTTTCTCACGTACAAGATGTTTTCATAAATATGTTGACAAGAAACCGTCTTAATGTTAATGTTCTTAAACAGTTCCCTTATTAGAGAATCGTGCCGGCGAAGATTGTATATCGCTCTGATGGCTCGTTTTTGCAGAATAAAAATTGACTCCATATCTGCAGCCATTCCCTATTTATTTACGTCGTCAACCTGACTAGTACGTCTATTTATTTTCCCATCAGCAAATAACACCATGTTTAGTTTGTTTTCCAATATAAATTGACAGTGAAAGCGTAGTCATCACGGCTAAGTCGAGTGGATGTCCTTCAAACCAACTTGCTATATGCACAAAGTACGTAAGCGGCAGCGCGCCGCAGACAGAGAGGCCACTGTGAACAAAGCGTCATTTTGCACACACACATTGACATTGCGATTTTACAGGGATTCTTGGGCAATATTGGACCGAGCTCAGTCGAGGCTGTCACGAGTGCTTAGTGCGGGCGTTTGTCACGTTATTCAAAAAGTACTGTCGTTACAGTACTTTATGAATGACGTGACAAACGTGGCAGTTGGCATTTGATTGGCTGGGTTACCTTTATTAATTATTACAAACTGAATATACTTTAAATTAATTTGTATTTATAAAGGATCTGGATGTCAACAATTGTCAGACCACCTGAAGGAAATAGCACAGTGTACTTTTATTTTATGGGACATAGGTACGTGTAATTTGATACATAAGTGTACGCTATTTACGTACGCTACGGTGAAACCTTTATTTCGGTGCCTTCTACTTTGTGATCAAGTGTTGACAAAATGAATGAACGCTATTATTACGCCTGCAGTGTATTTGGTTGCTTACAACAAAAAACAGTGCCAGTTCTTCAAATGTCCAAACGATTATAGTTACAGAATGGTAAGTAGTAAAACGCCAGTCTTCAGGTACTGTAGTTTAAGCATCTATTTATACTATATTAGCTGTTGCCGCGGCTTCGCTCCCGTGGACCACCCCACAGGACCCAATGTCGGGATTAAAAAATAGCCTATGTCACTCAGGAATAATGTATATTTGTGTAAGAATTTTTCAAATCGGTCCAGATGTTTCGGAGCCTATTCGGTACAAACAAACAAAAAAATCATTCCGCTATATTTTATTATTAGTATAGACTACTACCTAACCATTTTAATATTCAGAATCAATAGACTAGCAACCCTAGTGGGTCTGTCAAGTTTAGGTGTCAATTTTTAAAACGGCGAGAGTGGCCCTCCTGTATACTTTCTATTTTGTGTTAAATGGGCCTTAATAACTAATGATAAAAGTGGTGGCATCTATTTTATCGGAGTGAATGAAAATAAAACTCGAATCGAAAGTACCATATGCCAGTGTGATGATTTATTAAATTCATGCGTTGTGATGAAACCCGGTAGAAATCTATTCTCATCGATGTTGTTCTAACGAACGAAAATTATAACCTAAACGTAAACCTTTACTTTATGGGTTACCAGTGTCTTGTAATGCACTTACTTTCCCTAGTAGCATAATCCGACATTCTTCTGAGACATTAGACCTTCTCTCTGTAGCGGCACCAACGCCACCACTTAAGAACTAATGACATGACGTCACAAATCCTGCATCGCGCAAGCAAAGTTTTCGGCGCGATTTGAACACATATAACAGTCCGACAATAACCGTTGGGCAGTTGCCCGGACCAGACACAACACCCGTCTGTTCGGAGGATCCTCCCTTTTCTATGGAGGTTTGTGGGATTTACACCCTGTTCCACCTACCTCCAAATCTCCGTAAGATGGAGTGGGCCGTAATCCACCACGCGGGTCCATTGCGGGTTAGTGGGTGCCACATGTCTACAAATTTTTGATTCCAAGATATACCGTTTTAAGAGCAGTGGTGATGAAATTAATTATACAAAATAATGCGCCTATCCGGCTTCGAAACCTCAACCTATAACTTGTTAGTGGCGGCCCTTAAGGTTACACTAGTCAACGGCACGAACTATTTTGTGCGCGGGGTTAGAATGCATTTTATATCAACCGACATCACGTGCGGAAGAGATTGATGCTGTGATGAGCAGTAGCAAGCTAGTTCGCGTACGAATACACACTTTTGCAAATTTGTAGCGAAATGGATAATGATTTAGGACGAAACCGAGCGTGCGAAATTTTATAAACAGACCTTTGGGAGTCTGGATATCATGAAAAAACTACTAAACGTATCTGTTCAAAATAAAATTATTTGCATCGTTGAACTACTAATCTATCCTTGTATGGAGGCCGTTGTGCAATTTTACGTCTTCTTATGGTATTTATTCTCGCCCAAAAATGTATTAAAATTAGTGTCGAAATGTGGAATTTTCGACGCGAAGTTTCAAATATTTACTTTTTCCACTTTTTTGTTTCCATACAGGGCTAGACAATGATGAGACAAATTGATATCACTTTTTATTTTGACCGTACATTGGCAAACAGTGGAATGATCCCTAGACTACGTTTGTATGGAAGAATTTTCGACTAGTGTAACCTTAAATTTCCACAGGGCTACACTACTGCAACTCTCTTGTACACTTTCCCTAGAAACATAGCTTTTCCCAAACCATTCTCGGAACAGTAAATCGATACCCAAAAGTGTTTCTCCAATAATTCTTTGACCTTCACAGTGAAACGGGTCCAATGAAAATATTTTTTCACTCGAATACTCCTTAAAATACTTCGTCATTTACAATATTAGGCTGTTTGTCTGTTTGTTTAGGACAAGGTCGAGCCACTAGAAATGTACTTAACGGGATCGGATTTAACGTTGAAGAGGGAATCGTGATGGCGGAATAATTAAATCTGGATTAATTTAATCGGGCTAATACTGATTTTAGGGTAAAGAAAAACATTTAGGAGATGACCTGAATTTGATGTCTTACTCGAAAGATGAGTGTTTGCTCCTTTTTTGTGAGCCAGGGTTCTTCGGAATTAAAATATTGATTTATTCGGTCATTTACTGGGTTTATTAATCTGTACATATAATAGCCAGTGGCTTCGCCCGCGTTTTACGTGTTTTATCATCCCAAGGGAACGTTATTAGCCTATGTGCTATTCCAGATGATAATATATCTCTGTGCCAAATTGTATTTAGATCTGTCCAGAAGTTTTCATTAGTGTGATAACATCGTCCCTGTATTCACCAAAGAGTTAGGTAGAGGTACACTTAATGTACACGAACATTTCGCGATTTATGTTTAAGTCCATATTCTCAACAAATAAGTCTCCATAAATGATATTTATTAATCTTTCAGCGTATTTTGGGCAGTCAGTTACACTCATCATCATCATCAGCCTATTAATGTTCCCACTGCTGGGACACAGGCCTCCTCTCTGTGAGAGGGGATGGGCCGTAATCTACCACGCGGGTCCAGTGCGAGTTGGTGGATGTCACATGTCTTCGAATTTTTGGAGCTAAGACATGCCGGTTTCCTCACGATGTTTTCCTTCACCGTTTTTGAGAGCAGTGGTGATGAAATAATTTACACAAAGTAAAGCGCCTACAACTCGTAAGTTGCGGTCTATAACACTGGGCCACCACTGCTCTCACACTACCAACTAACTAACAGGTTTTTTTTTTATTACTGCATGTGCTAATCACGTACACAGTGTGCTGAAATATAGTATAAGAATACAGAATTGATCGAGTCAAGTTCCTTCCCCACGCGAACCACGAAGGCCTGCCACCAAATTTATTCAAACCTACCTGGTCAAGCGGACCCTCTTTATAGCGAAGACGTTTCGACCAGCCGACGTCGCCAAGTAAACATCAACAAATTGATCAATGTTGCCACTATATTGCGTAGTTCTCGGGTTGTCGCGCACTTTGAATACCAAGTGGCACGGATTTATTTTACTAAAGGTCCAAAGCATACGCGGTGAGTGGTGATGGGTGGTTTGAAGACTGTTTGGCTATGCTGCATCACATGTTTGTGGCCTTTTTCTTTATGATTCTGATTTTTTTTTAATTTGCGATGGGTTTGCTCTTGACTCTAGTCTAGGTCTGAGATGACAGAAACAAAGTCGACGATGTAGCGAGCTTACCCAGAAGAAGCCGGTTCACAATTACTTTGAAGAGATTCGGATTGAATGCGTTCGGAAACACAGACGCAGGCAGTGAGTTCCACTTTTTTGAATTCCACTCATTATGAATGAAGTTTGGAAGCGCTTGGTGCGAATTAGTGGTTAATTTAATTATGTGAGTTCAATTGGTTATTAGAACCATAGAAAAGCATCTTTTGTTTTTTTTATTTTTTTAAAAACGTTGCCCCACTCTAGGAATTTCTTCCTGTATCGTGGGTGCGTTTACAAACATATAAACTCACATACACAACACCCAGAGCCGGAACAACTATCTGCAGGTCATACAAATATTTGTTCCGTGCGGGAATCGAACCCGCGACACGCAGCGCAGCAGTCAATCGCTCAACCACTGCGCCAACCGTGCGCCCAAATCTATTATTGAAATTAAATGTTGAGATTGTGAGTAATTATAACAGTATGTGGACGAACATGGATAAACAAAAAACCACCTACCATATGATTATATACAGGTTTATATGTTGTTAAACAATTTTTTTTTATAAACATATAAACCAGTCAAGTCCAATTTCCAGGATGAGCCTGGAATTTGGACTTGACTGGTTAATTCCAATAGGCTTATCCCCCATTACTTAATAACTGTCATGCCATGCTTACTTAATGCTTTTCTGAATGTAGAATTTATTTTGACGGTTTCGGAGTTTTATTTATTTACTAGCTTCTGCCAGCGGCTTCGCCCGCGTGATGGTCGAAATTTTTCCAAGGGAATATATTCCCGAGATATAAAGTATCCTATGTGTTAATCCATAATTGTATGAGGCCATTTAGGTGTGTCAAATGTGGCGAAGGACACAGAACAGCAGAGTGCCCAAAAAAAGACCGCAACACCCCTGCCAAGTGTGCATTGTGTTCATGCGACCATCCCGCAAACTACAAAGGGTGCCAGGTCTACAAAGAGATCCTTGCTAGGAAAACCAACCGACCAGGTTCCAATCACGCAGTAAACAAAGAGCACAAAAATAAGGCATCCCCTCTTGTATCTGAGCTAAACAACAGACCAAAACAACCAGTATCAACAAAATGTGATAACAGATCCTACTCCGATGTTACCTCCAATCGTAGAAATACCGACCGAGCAGATCCTGATCCTCTACTTTCACAACAAACACCAATCGAAGCTATTTTAACAAAATAATCTGAGAAGATTGATGCCCTCATTCAACAAATAGGAACACTGATAAACCTATTGACAACCGTAATATCTAAAATGAATACAAAATGACATCCTCGCGTATCGCAACTTGGAACATAAATGGATTGTCACCTAACACACTAGAACTTGAAGCAATTCTTTATAAAAATAAACTAGATATAATGCTTATATCAGAATCTCATGCAACAAAAAGAAGTTCGTTTCACATAAGGGGTTACAACATCTATGCTACACCCCATCCTGATGGTGGCGCTCACGCAGGAACAGCAGTCATTATTAAATCTAACATAAAGCACTCCATCTTGGAAGAACACTCAACGGCTTAGCCACCACAGTCAGGTTGGAGGATCGAGCTGGCCCAATCACTGTGTCAGCCATCTACTGTCCCCCGAAGCATAAAATAAGTGAAGAAATGTTCACAAATTTTTTCAAAACTCTTGGGCATCGGTTTATTGCTGGAGGCGATTGGAACGCCAAGCACACCTTCTGGGGCGCACGATGCACGGTAAACAGAGGCAGAGCATTAAATAACTCGGTAGACAGAAACAATTTGAGGTCCTGGTCAGATGGTAATCCAACCTACTGGCCTTCTGATCCGAAGAAAGTTCCCGATCTCTTACTTTTTTATTTCTGGTGAAATGAGTAATCTACACCTGTCTGTTGAGTCGTGCCTGGACGGATCATCCGATCACACTCCAGTGATACTTAACATCAGCAGCAATATTATCACCACAGAGAAACCGGAAATTGTCTTCAAGGTAACCTCTAAACCCATCCCAGTCAACCTTGAAGACAATTTAAACCTGAATAGCACTTCTGTCACCAGATGACATCGAAGACGCATGCAAATACATCACCAACCTAATATAAGTGGCCTGTTGGATCAATACACCTGAGCTAGAAATGTCAATCAAACTTCCTTCACAACCTTTAGAAATAAAGCGAAAAATCGAAGAAAAACGTCACCTCAGAAGAGCTTGGCACCTTTCTCATCATTCGTCGGATAAGAGAAAATTTAACCGTGCTGCGAAAGAACTGAAAGTCATGCTAAGAGATACCGCAAATATTTCTCTGCAAAAGCAAATATCAATGTTGTCTACTTCGGATCAAGGCGAACATTCCTTGTGGCAGGCCGTTAAAAATCTTGACAAGTCTCAAAATCACAATCCACCCGTTAGATCAAGCATATCTTTGGCCAGAACAGACAAGGAAAAGGCTGAGATCTTTGGCTTACATTTGGCAAGAGTTTTCAAACAATGAGGGGTTAGACCAACAAGAAGTTGTAGACATACTGAATCGGGACTTACAGCTGTGTTTGCCTATTAGACCAACATCACCCAAAGAAATTGCGAAAGAAATCAGATCGTTGAATACAAAGAAAGCAACTGGGTTTGATTTAATTACGCCTCGAGTTCTCAAGGAGCTACCCAAAACAGCAGTTACGTGCCTAGCTACTCTGTTTAACGGAATATTCAGAACGGGCTACGTTCCCAATTTATGGAAAATCTCCTTAATCATCATGCTTCATAAACCTGGTAAACCAGCACATGATGTTACATCATATCGACCAATAAGCCTCACACCAGTGTTGTCTAAACTCTGGGAAAGAATTTTCTTGTCCAGGCTCAAAGTACTAATGGATGAATGTGAACTTGTCCCTGCACACCAGTTCGGATTTAGAAAGTCACATTCAACTACCGAACAGGTCCACAGATCTATCACGCAATACGCCAGAGCTTCGAGAAGAAGGAATACACCTCTGCTGCATTTCTGGATGTGCAACAGGCCTTTGATCGTGTGTGGCACAAGGGCTTACTGTGCAAGGTAAAGGAAAAGCTCCCCCACTCAGTGTTTCCCATCATAGCTTCATATTTAGAGGGCAGACAATTCCAAGTAAAACAAGGAGACGAAAGATCTGGTCTGTATAATATCGAAGCTGGAGTTTCACAAGGATCGATCCTGGGACCCGTTTTATATAATATTTTCACATCTGATCTTCCAACTACAGCAGATGTTACGGTAGCGACATACGCAGATGACTTTGCTTATCTGGCGAGCGCCAAATAACCGGATATTGCCAGTAATAAATTACAAACTGTACTGTATAAAATGAATACCTGGCTGCAAAAGTGGCGTATCTGTGCCAGTACCCAAAAATCAAGTCACATTACCTTCACTTTGAGAAGAGGTGACTGTCCCACAGTAACATTAGGAGATAAAACTCTTCCACACACAGATTGTGTTCAGTATCTCGGATTTCACTTGGATAGACGGCTCACTTGGAAGACGCATGTTAAACAAAAAAGAGAAAATCTAAATCCAATCCAAGGGAATATATTCCCGAGATATAAAGTATCCTATGTGTTAATCCAATATTGTATGAGGCCATTTCGGTGTGTCTAAATGCCAAATATAAAAACCTGTATTGGTTGATGGGTCTTAACTCAGTCCTATCTTTGGACAACAAACTACTGTTGTACAATTCGGTATTGAAACCTAAATGGTCGTACGGCATCCAACTATGGGGAGTGGCCAGCAAAAGCACCATAATGTGCCTCCTAAGAGCTCAAAACGCGATCTTGAGGAATATTGTCAATGCACCATGGTTCACACGGAATGAAGAAATCCATAATTATCTCAAGACTCCGACCATTTTTGAGGAAATTAATAAACAAAAAATTCGTTATGCTAATCGTCTAGCCATCCACCCAAATCCTTTGGCTGTTAAATTGCTGGACAGCAGCAAATCTATAAATCGACTTAAGAGAGGTCAAGTAATCTGAAGAGGTATCAGCGGCAATGGCCCTTGTACCTACAACGCCAACTAATTCACGCAACTAAACTGATAATAGTCTAAAAAGGACTGATGGCAATTAAATAAAAGGAACAAAAAAAATAAAGAAATGTGTTAATCCAAGGTGTTAGCTACCTCCATACCAAATTTCTTCAAAATTGGTCCAGCTGTTTGAGCGTGAAGAAGTAACAACATACAAACACGCATTTACAAACTTTCGCTTATATAATACTAGTGTGATTTGATATTACTTTTTTATTTTTGCTGTTGACATTTTGAATAACACATGAATTATTGACAATCATGATAATAATCAAATTTGTACGCCACATTATCTGGCAAACATGTCTGAACCTGAATTTTCTTCTTTAAGTTATCCTACATGCACGTTTTTGTATTCTTGTGTTTGAGCAAATAAATAAAAAAAAAACAAATTCCAAACTATTTATTTCCACATGCATTCATAAAATTTTTACATAGTAAATAACGCTCAATCTTTTTGAGGCAATAAATATGAATTTCCTCTGTCATCCCCTTCGAACCTAACCTATCCGTGTCGGGGTGCCCTAAGTTCCCGAGCTCGTTTCGCTCGCTCTTGGACTAATTTGTTGTTCATAAATTTATATTCACCCTACATTGCTTCTTGCTGACAATAAAGCTAAACGTTGAACGCCGCTTTGTAGAACGTATCGCCACCACAATCCGGCTGAACAAAAGGTAGCCGCCTATATGTAATACGGCGTGTTATACGATAATATGGCTGCGACAAATATACTTACATGGGATTTAACATAATTGGCGAAATGAAGGTACCTACACCTCTGCTTCTCGCTGCCTGCTAAGCTTAGAAGCTTGGGCTCTAGAAGTGATATCAGCTGCAGCGATTGTCAAAAGCAGTGGCGGCTGGTGGATCATAATAGTAGTAGTGCACTTTACCGTCTCACTGGGTAAACGTGTTAGATTTACTAAAATTCACAGGAGCCTATGTAAATCGGCAAACCATCTCGCTAGCGACTTCTAATTCGACGCCAACGCCATCTAGTTACGTCGTTGTACAACTTGTAATGTTGGTACTCGACCCGAAGATAAAATTCGTTCGTCAAACTTCGCCCGCTCTCGGTAATCTTCGGTTCGCTGGGACGGCGCACGAGAATGGTCATATTTTGCCGTACATTTTCTATTGAACTATCTCTGTCTCACGCGCCAGGCGTTTTCGCTTGTTTCTCATAGAATAGTATGAACTCTCGCCGTGCGCTTTAGCCTAGCGCACGGGGAGTATTTTTTACAGCAATATACGTCTTATTACTTTAGCAAAGAGCTTAAATTTGTTCGTCATAATTTCGTAAATATTGAATAGATCGTTAATCAGATATTATTAAACATTTTTATTTTATTTCTAAACCTATTCAAATCTGGCAGTTCAGTGCACGAGTGAACTTAAAGTACAGCCGCCTCTGGTCAAAAGTAATAAGCGTATGGGATTCCCGTCGTTCGTTTGAGGTCATCTTGTCTGGGCTCTCTTATGCTTTGCGCCACACGCACAACGCCATCGCACAGTCAGCTTGCACGCTTTTATCGCCTTTGTGGTAAAGGCGGCCATATCTTAAGGTTGGGCTTCTAGAGCAGCGAGATATCGGGGATTAGAATACGCTTGGGTATAATAGAGCGTAGTGTTCGCGCTGTTTGGTTTCTTAGGGCCCATTTCACCGATTATATTAATCGCGATAAGTTCGACTAAACTCAGTTTACGCAAATACAGCGTTCTTGGTTGAGACCGCTGAGAAACTACCAATCAGAACGCTGTATTTGCGTAAACTGAGTTTATTTGAACTAATAGCGATTAGTATCATTGGTGAAATCGGCTCTTAGTGTTTGTCAGACCTACTTATTGGTATTTGAGAGGCGAGATGAGATTTTGACTTTGTTTCATAAGATAAAGATTTGGGTAAGATGGTCCTTCAAATATTGTAGACGCAATTCCACGAATAGGGAGATGTAGAGAACTATCGCAAAACCCGCAACAACCTATCAGACTTAAAGGAAAGAATTGTAAGTTCTGGCATGTATTGACTTGAAACAATCTCTCTACAAACTTACTTTTAGTCTAGTCAAGTTAGACCGAAAAATACGGGTACCCTTGCATAAATTCCAAAGAAGGTAAAAATTTACATGAACGTTAGGGATATACTATTAGAATAAAATTGTGAAAAATCCTCATTCGATTCTAATTCAGTTTTATTCAAGGTCATAGGGCAAAAAATCTGTCATTTGCTTAATTCTCAGAAAGTTATAATTTTACTGCAATTTGTGCTAGGGCAAATTTGTTCCTTGTTCAAATGTGCATAAAAAAGTGGATCCATCTCCCTCCTCCTCGCATCGTGTTACTCATTACTGAGGGTCGTGATTCCCCGGTCTTCGTGGAAATAACTTATTCTCCACCAATTTGCGCCATCTGGTTCTGTCTTTGGCGTCGTGGAGAGCATCGTCCAGCTTGGTATTTTACGATGTCTACAGACTTGGTCTGGCCATGTGATTGGACTTCGACCTCTAGGACGTTTTCCTTCGATTTTGCCAGTAACCATCAGCTATTAAAGGTTGTTTGTTGATTAGTGGATACAGCATTATTATTATTGTTATACTAGCTGACCCCCGTGGCTTCGCTCCCGTCAACTGGCTACCTACCTACCCAAATTTTTTTATTTCCCATAACTACCCTACCCACCTACCATATCTACCCTACCTACTCTGGTCTACCTACCCTACCTTACCTACCCTACTCTACCTACCCTACCTACCCTACCCTACACTACCCTACCCTTACTACTATACGAATGTAACCTGTAAACTTTTGTTTCTACCGGCGGCGGCGATCTAATTAAAATTTAGTTCATAAAAGCTGCTATTGTGAGTCAACCTTAAAAGATAGACATATGCTGTCGCGGATTTTTTTTTAGAACTTTTAAAGAGGAACAATTCCATCATACATGGTATTTGCGTAACTTAAACCGTTTACGCAGCGCACGCAACAAAAGCTCTCAAAAAGGAATATTATCGCCCGTTTTTGCAACATTTTTCATTTATGCTCGGCTCCTATTGGTTGTAGCGTGATGTTATAATATAAGCTATATTATATAGCCTATAACCTTCCTCGATAAATGGACTATCCAACACAAAAATAATTTTTCAATTCCAACCAGTAGTTCCTGAGATTAGCGCGTTCAAACAAACAAACAAACAAACTCTTCAGCTTTATAATATGATGATATATAATATATATATTAATATTATTATAGTATTAGTATAGATAACCAATGAGAAATATTGATATATTAAATTTTATTACCGTATCCGCTACGATACTGTTATCCAAACTCGCTGCCTCCCTGGCCCACTCCTAGATCTGTTGCATCAAACATTTCCGGGTAGCGTTTACGGCTTAGTAAATGTTCACCAGTACATTTGTTTATCCACAATAAGCTGTTTTTTCCACTAAGACTACAATAGAAAGTGCTTCTCTTCTTGTAAGCAAGACCTGAATACTTGAGAGCTTTCTTTTCTTAGTTCTGACAGATTCAGAGTGTTGGTAAGTGTTTTGTAAGCCACTGTACTTGAAAATTAAACTTTCACAGAGCCTTCGAGATTTAGAGCTATAATTTATGAAGGAGGATTGTATCTATGACTTCGGAGAAATTGATTCAATGGTATTATGATTAATTCTGTTAGGCGTGATACATATTAAATGGAGATCATTCAGCGACCATAATTTTTGGGTTAAATGTACTCGTAAAATTGCCGTTTACACAAAAAGAAAGTTGTGATGCTTATGTAATTTCGTGCAAAAACGTTAACCGTACAAAAGTAATTATTTTACGTCCACTTGAACCGTTCACAATTTTATTCTGTAACAACATTTAATGTAAAAACTTCATTCTGTTTTTGCCAAATGATTAAGGATGATCGAGATACAAAGAGAGTTTTTTTTGAGCAGCATTATCTCACTCTTACCATAATAATAGATGAAGAGGTCGAAGACATTTTTAAATACGTTTAGCGCTAAATGCAAGCGGGCCGTAGAAATAAGACCGTCATTTTTAAAACCAATACTAAAACCATTAACTCGTTAGTCAGAAAAAACCGGCTAAGTGAGAGCCGGACTCGCGCACGAAGGGTTCCGTACCATTATCGCAATAAACGGCAAAAAAATCACGTTTGTTGTATGGGAGCCCCACTTAAATATTTATTTTATTCTATTTATAGTATTTGATGTTATAGCGGCAACAGAAATACATCATCTGTGAAAATTTCAACTGTCTAGCTATCACGGTTCATGAGATACAGCCTGGTGACAGACAGACAGACAGACGGACCGTGGAGTCTTAGTAATAGGGTCCCGTTTTTACCCTTTGGGTACGGCATCCTAAAAATATTAGCAGAAAGAGTCCAAACCAATTTTCATCAAGGGAATATAAAAAACGCGAATTTCGTGAAGAAAAATGTACGGTCCCGAGCTAGAAAATTAGATTACAGCCAATCGGAGGCGGCGTGAGGTTTGGTAGGCACGTTTGATTGGCTAACGTCATCTGATTGGCTTTCGTATTTGTTGCACCCGCTGAAAAACTGGAAGAAATACGTTTATAGTAATTGAAATAGAAATGACTGGATGGGCTGGAAATTGTTCGTGATGTTTAAATTGTCTTTGAGATAAACTGGGAGTTGGTTTTGGTACTATGATGCAGAATTTGTTTTAAAATCCTTTTCACGAATACCTAACCTTTTTTTTTTGTTCCGGGGTGGAAAATCCTCATTGGATGTCCTGCGCCCTGGGGAGGGCGGAGGGGTCTGTCAGACTCGTACTGACTAAAAACCACCCCGGTACTCCATCCCACACCTGCGCTGGGGGTTGCGGGAACAACGATACTTCCGCAACATGAATACCTAACCTAACCCAATCTTTACCTAATTAACTTACTTTACCTAATCTTTAATCTCCTTAGCCGTGGTTTAAGTAATGTATTTCGTTTAGATACCCAAGATTATGGTTTACAGTGCCATGAATTGGAAGGAAGCACGTCGACAATTTTTTTTAAATAGCTGTTTTAAACATTTGTATTCGTCCACTGTTTCTCTCACTTAGTATTTTGATATGCGTATAAAAATAAATACTTCCAACAAATGTTATTTCGGCTAAGTGTAACTTCGGTAAAAAGGTTTTCGACCAAATGAAACGTCGGTTTAACGAAAAGAGTCGAATTGAAAATAGGTCAACTGAGACAGTGGCAGACGTGACTTCGATGAAGTAAAAAAAAAACGAAACGATAAAAGGTAGTTGAAAAGTTTTAGGAGTAATGAAATTCAGTCAAACATTTTTCGAACTTATGATAGGTATACTAAAATATAGGTATTTAAAAAAAAAATCCTCCGAGGGGGAGGCATGCAGCAAAAAGCTTTAAAATATTTTTTGATAATACGGACACGTGAGTGACAGCATAGGGCTCCGTTTGGACCCGAAAAAAAACTAAACAATGTTACCTACCTTCAAACTCTGCCCACCCCAAAAACACACACGTAGTACTGAAATTCAAATCACATCACAATATGAATACCTACAGTCTACAGAGACGGGACCTCAATTAAATCTCTCGTGTACTTTTGATCCCTGTCTAATTACTGTGGCACACTCGTCAGATCTTCTATTTTAAACTACGTACGTCCACAAAGGTGATGTGTAATAAAATTTAGGAAGGGGTTTAAAGAGTGGGTTAAGTTTAAAAGTTTAGTACAACTTTACGCTTGTATGTGATATATTGGAATGAATTCGTTAATCTAGTAATTGTTTTTTTGACAAAATTTATTAATTTGACATTATATTTGCATGTGATATATATTGTATTGAACTGATATGCTAATTGTTTGTGACATATTTGATTAAATTGACATTCCCTTTTTTTTTACTGATATATTTATCATTCATTATAATGGTTTGCAACTTATATTTTTTAGATTAATATGACATTGCATTCTTTTTTTTTATTCATATGCGCTTTGCTACAATAATTTAATTTATCTTGAAGTGATAATTTTACTGCAATTATGTTCTACCAATTCTTGTAATTATAAATAAATAATAATAAATAAATAAATTCTTTATTTCACCAAAAGCCATCACAATACAAGAATCAAAAACAAGAGTATAATAAGAGATATAAACTAGGACACAATAATTTTAATTCCCTGACTCCTAAACTAGGTGTATTTGCCTGTGTCTTAGGAGTCAGAAATTATGTACCCAATATTCGACACAATGTTAATTGTTTGTGAATAAATAAATGAAATGAAATTCTCCGAGGCGGTAGACAGAGGTGGACCCATACACACACATTACTTCCACATTTCGCCAGATATGTTTATCGTCTGTATTTCCTGATAGTTATAACCTGGGGCTTTTCAATTCAAGAGTGAATACTTCTAGACAAGCGTGCTTCACCGTCAACCACATCATCGCTTACCATCAGGTGAGTCTAGATACCTACGTCTTCTATTGACTTTAATGACTCCGGTGGTTGAGAGTATGTCATGCTCACTCAAATGTCTCGCCGATGGTGGCGCGTGTGTCGGATCATTTAGCTCCCTTCAAAATGGTTGAGCTGAATGGTGCTGATACATGTGTCATGTTCGTGAACGGGCGCTGTCGGTTGGGACTGGTCATCTCTTAGCTGCCATGGTTTATTTTAATTGATTCTAATTTTATTTCTGAATTGTCTTTTTATATTTACTATGGACACTTTTAACTTTCTACATCGTTCTCACATAATCTGTAATCTCAGCATGAATGATGTAACAAATAATTTGTAATAATTACCTAATTGAAAAAGAGTGTCCATGGAGTTTCTTGCCCGTTCTTCTCCATAGAGATCTACGCCTTGGAATGGGCATCTACGGTACTTTCACAGTTATTATGTCTTGTGACTGGGACTGTAGCACCATAATTTTGTAATATTTTATTTTGTCTTTTGACAATTCAAAAGTGCCTGTAACTGGCCTACTTGAAATAAAGTGCTTTGACTTTGACTTTGAAGATAGTGATCAAGCGCGAGCCCATCCAAAATAAAAATAAAAAAAAACGCACCGAGTGTTCCGTACAAACCTCAGCTTAAAGGTATTATATACCTGAGTATTGGATATGAATTTCAATTTAATACTTCTACGTGTTTTGAGAAAATTCTGAGTTCACGGGAAGTACCCTGTAGGTTTTGATATTCTTGCGAATGTCGAAAATTTGCGACATAAACGGCTGTATCTTTTGATTGCGTTGGCTTAGAAGTTTGATTTTTTCACAGCTTTAAGGAACAGTACACTTGAGTATTTGATAAAAATTGCACCTAGATATCTCCACGCATTCCTGAGAAAAAGGGTCTTGATAGACAGACAGACGGATGGACGGACGCACCGTTCTACGTTGACGATGTCGTAACGTGGTGATGGGGAAAAGGCATAAGGGCGAGGCCACAACACTGCATTGCGGCGCCGTATGCAGTGTTGTGATTTCTGATTTCTGTGTAAAGAAAAATTTGTGTGATTTAATGGTGAGTATTTCTCATTTCATTACATAGCCCGAAGAATTGCGAAACATAAGTGGCAGTGAGCAGGGCACATTGCTTGCAGAACGGGTGGCCAATGGGGCAGAAAAGTTCTGGAGTGACGATCGCGAATCGGAAGACGTTGCATTGGAAGATCTCCCACTAGGTAGACCGATGGCTTGGTGAAGGTTGCTGGGATCCGCTGGATGCGAGAGGCACGAGACCTGTCAATGTGGCGACGCTTGTGGGAGACCTATCTCCAGCAGTGGACGTCTTTCGACTGATATGATGATGATGATGATGCCTGACTTTTCAAAATTTTGCATTAAGGGTTTTACACGATCTAAATTCCAAATTCTAAAATTAGCTCAGTCATCATACTCAGATCAATGAGCAATTCCAATTTTGAGAGATCACGATAAGTACATTTCAGATCTGAGTAATATATTTTTTTAATAATAATAATACTTTAGAATTAATATTTGTTTCGGGATATTTACCATGTAAATTTAGATTTTTGTTGAGACCTCGATATTTCGGCACCGTTACAAGCGCCATGATCACGAGAACTGATGAACTGAACTACATTCTAGTGATTTTGACCATGTCAGCTTAAAAACTTATAATAATACTTTATTTGTTAAAACACACAATAAAAACCAACAATCAGGTTATAAAAAAACACAGTCATAAGAACAGTAAATTTGGTTTTGAGTTCACTATAAGAATCGCAACTGATATCCTCGAGAGGTTACAAAATAACCTGTGTTAAGGATGCCAGTTCCATTCCCCAAAAGGTTAAAATTAGACATATAACGCATATAACAATTTAAGAGGTTCAAAGAGATTAAAATCTAGGATTATATAGTTTCAGATTATAATCACAATTCAAAATTAAAATAAAGTGAAACTAAATTTGAATTAATATAAAACAACATAATATAAAATAAAAATAAAACTGTATTAAGTTTGAATTCGTATCAGAACTCACAATTTAAAATTAAAATCAACATAAAATGGTATTACATTTGAATTAATATAAAACAATGAAAATAATTGATAAAAATAAATTATTCATTCATTCATTAAAATTCGAATTCAAATTATTTATTGTGGATCATAGGTTCATAAGATGTTGTGTTAGTTACAGGTAGATCTACTATGTCCCACCGTTGAGGCATACAATTCATAATATCAGTCTAGTTAAAATACAATACATCAAATTGGCATTAAAATTAAATTAGTATAATATGTAATGTCAAATTAATAATTAAAATATTTAATGTCAAAAATAGTAAAAAAAAATAGTGTCACTTCACAGTTTGTGAGTAATAGTTTACAAATTCATGCTTATGCACCATTGGTGTGGTCTAATATACCGGCTGTTTCAGTGTCTTGTCATTTAGAAATTTTATAATAGAGTTATTACTCGATCATACAATTTCTTTTCTACATTATTCAATTTCTAATTTATTCAATTTCTACATTTGCTTATAAATAATTCGTGGCGTTTTTTAAGGCATTAACATTACTCATAGTTCTGAAAAACGGAGGCAGATTATTATATATACGGCCTTATTGTATATGGGCCCACCCATAGATTTAGATTTTTTTTTGCTACGGCCCACCATACAAAAAAATATCTTTAAAAGTAGACAACGGATAGTCTAACCTAAATCAGGGCAATTTAATTTGCTTAGCCCTAGATCCCTTAGACTTTCTAGACATTAAATAAATGGAAGGTTACGTGTGAAATGTAAATAAAACCTCTTGTAATTAGTAGGTGGTGTAAGTCTTGGTACATCGTATAATCCAGGCTTAAAGGCTTCGTGGATTTCGTATTTAAATTAAGGTGTATGCTACGAGTACTTTAATAAATGTATACTCATTGCTGTAGGTAAGCTTATAAACGTGGTACTTTCTGAGGAATGGATAGGAGTCTCGTAGACTTTTAAAGAGGTACTTAATCTAATATGTGTTTTCATAAAGTTCTTCGAAAATCAGGTAAAGAAAGAAAGAAAAATATTTATTTGTGACCTGCACAGGAGACACGAGATAAGCAAAACACAAACAATAATAAAAAAATGAAATACCCCGTCCGAGACCAAAAAGGCTCCTATCTCAGCATGTGCAACGATATTAATAAAAACCGACCAAGTGCGAGTCGGACTCGCGCACGAAGGGTTCCGTACCATTATCGCAAAAAACGGCAAAAAAATCACGGTTGTTGTATGGGAGCTCCACTTAAATATTTATTTTATTCTGTTTTTAGTATTTGTTGTTATAGCGGCAACAGAAATATATCATCTGTGAAAATTTCAACTGTCTAGCTATCACCGTTCATGAGATATAGCCTGGTGACAGACAGACGGACAGACAGACAGACAGACGGATCGCGGAGTCTTAGTAATAGGGTCCCGTTTTTACCCTTTGGGTACGGAACCCTAAAAAGAAAATATCACTGCGCTGATATTCTGATAGGGCCCACTGTTGATGCCACGGACACACTCACAGGCAGTTCTGTATATTTATGTTTGATGTATGTATGTATAACATTTTATTGTAATCTCTTGGGGTTACGCACTACATCCGATCAGTGTCCGTGAAATTTTGGTTCTGAAGTAACCGCAGTACTTCTTGAAGGGAAGCTTACTCACTACATCCGAACTCTATCTTTCATCACCTGCCTAGCCTTTTCCCAACTATATTGGGGTCGGCTTCCAGCGTTACCGGATTCAGCTAAGTACCAGTGTTTTACATGGAACGACTGCCTATCTTACCTCCAGAACCCAGTAACTGGGTAACACGGTACCCCTTGGCAAGACTGGTGTCAGATCTCAAGCTTCTGACTACCTGTAACGACTGTCAAAGATCTTCAAATGACAGCCGGGACCAACGGCTTAACGTGCTTTCCGAGGCACGGAGGAAACTCGGTATGTTGAAATGGTCACCCATTCACGGACCGACCTCGTCAAGCGTTGCTTAACCTTGATGATCGACCCGTGCGGCTATTATTATTTAGCCACGAGCTCCTCCGAACGAACTGTATCTGTCATAATCAGTCAAAATTCAAAATGTTTTGAACTCGGAACTTAAATCACGGACACGGACGTGTAGTTCGTAACCAGCCTTAGGATACTCTAGCAGTTGAGCTCAGCTCAGCTCAAAAATTAAGCTATTAACCCTGCACTGCATCAAACCCTCATTGAACCCTCATTGAACCATTTTGTGTTAACAAGTTTCTACTAAATAACCTTTTGACGGATGACATTCTAGCGACGGCGTAGGTGGAAAAATACATTAAAAATAATAATATAAAAAAAACATTTTCGCCGCCGATTTACAATTTCGCTAAACACTTGCAGAGGTACGATTTCTTCCGAAAATTCCACATTTGCGGAGTTGAGGTTCCGCATCAAAGCCTACTACAAAAAAAAACAACTATAGTAATAAACTCTGATTGCATGTGATATAAGACAACCAAAAACAATCAAAAACTTAACAACAAAATTATCACCTAAACGTTAACAACATCATTACAAATTACATAGATCCATAATTCATTAATTTCATTAATCCCTGCTATTTATCCGAAAACAAAACAAAGATAAACATGTACTCACAGCAATTATTCGCACGTTCCACGATAATAAATAGGGGACATTTGGGTGTCAAATGTATTACAGAAATATGGGCTTTTATAGCGCTGGTGGAGACTGGCCACAATGTTTACACTCCATAACCGTTGACATAAGTAAGTAACATGTATATTATATTATATATTATGGTTAATATAGTCTTAAAAGTAAACGGTAATAATATAAAGTTTACGTCAAGGACTGATAAGCAAGAGGTCACCAGTTTGATGCCCAATTGTTGCTTAACCCAATTCTACAAAAGTGTATACAACTTTTTTGCCGGCGGCAATAATAATAATACTGTCAAGCCACAATTATTGCTAGTAGGTATAAAAATGAGACTTCTAGAGCCTATTTAGTGAAGTAAAGCTTAAAAATAGCTCTCAAGTAAATTTTATTCTTACAATAAGAGTTATCTGTAGATTGAAAAATTCGTTCAAACAGGATATTATATTTTTTTTCATAAATATAGCATGTACTCATAGCAATTATACTTCGTGCCTCGTCCTCGAGATTAGTTCCTGTAATTAATTATTATTATATACACATGTAGTAGGCGGCTATAGGCTACTGCGCAAATCACTAGTTTTCAGAGTATTTTTTTTTTTTTTTTTTTTTCTTGCCTGGCATCACTGTATCAACTTGTCATTCGCGATTATAGTGCGTCGCTGCGCGTCACGTAATTAAACTTTTAAATAAAAATAACAGTTTTTCAAAGTGAAAAAATGCCAAAAAGGACACATTCAACCGAGGAATTAAGAGAATCAGGAGAAACATGAAAAAATCTGGGAGCAATTTAAAAACGTGCTCGACTTAAAAAAAGTAAAACAAAATAGTCTCAAGAGTCGACGCCATATTTAGACCCACAAGGTACCTACCTTACTCTGTTAAAATGTATTGTATGTATTACTACATATCTACAACTATTTTATCAATCCTCCGCCCTAAACTTGCATCTCAAACAAATAATGCACTTCGGGCAAGCCATCGGGCCGTCCCACTGTATATTTACGAGATTATCAATCAAAACAAAATTTATTTCTTAAACATAACGAATATATTCGAGCTGATTATCGGACTGTCTCAAATAATGAAACAAATAATGCATTTCGGGCTAGCCATCGGGCTGTTTCACCACGTATTTACGAGATCATCAAACAGAATTTATATCTTTTATCTAACGAATGTATTCGAGCAGATCATTGGACTGTATCAAAACATTCAATAATACACTGGTTTCGTTCAATTCTTTGGAATTGCTACAACCACCAGATTGCAAAAATCAGTTATCAACCGGAAGTAAAACAATGGTTATAATCATTCCAGGCGAAGTCCTAGACGACGACGTCACAAATAAAATGGAAACAAAGTCGAATACGACTAACTTAACAATAGTGATCTTCCACACAATTCAAACCTGAATAACACAGACGCTCTCGAAATCTCGGGGTTGACCCAACATTGAACACGGAGTATGGTGATGGGGCCGAACTCCACAAGGAAGTGACCAGCTGTCTGGAGTGTCTTGCAACGTGAGGTCTGTCTCCCTAGAGACCACAGGCGGGTACTTCCCCTACAGATCCTTCAGCAGGAAATATACCCGCTGACATTAAATGTGAAAAACGTGAGGCTCTTATGCTATACAGCAAAATAAAAGCAAAATTCTCAAATTATTGATAACCAAGGCCATAGAATCGAAACAAAGACTACTCAGCACCGTCTCCTGCTTAAAAGCAGCATTATCCAAAGTACTGGATACAAAAGAAAATGATACAGAACTACTAACTTAAATAATGGATGCCACTCGCACCTTATGTGAAGTTCAATATTGTGACTCAATGACTAGATGCAAATTTAGCTGCAGCTCAAATTAAAAAGGATCTTAAGGACCAAGTTCAAAACACAAAGATAGATAAATATCTGTTCGGGAAAACACTTGCTGAAACTATTTGAGTTGGTAAAGCGGCTTCTAAATCAGGGCTGCTACAGCACCTAAACCCAAGCAAAAAACCAACACATTCCAAACAAAATACTGGAAAGCTCACCAGCGCCACAAGGACGACAGGAGAACTGGGAGCATGGCTATAGCCTGATTCAGCCGTACAAAACTTTAAGTGGTTGTCTCACCCGACCAAACAACCTTGACACCGCTAAACTCAGTAAGGTACGTTGGTCGCTTATAAAATTCTTATAAACAGTAATAACTTATCACTGATCATAAGACCATGTTATCATGGATTGAGGGTTTCAAAGGTACCCACAACACTTCACCAGTGGAAAAAACATACTATAAGGAGACAATTATCTAATTGATCTCCATTGGTGCAATATTTAAGTGCTAGCCTTGAAAAGGGCAAAATTGTCTCAAGTGTTTCTTACGTAAGACCAAAACTCAATGGCAGTATGCATTTTAAAGTTAAAACCTTAATAAGTTCATTAATGCAAGCCGTTCAAACTTGAAGATTTGTGCATAGAATTAAAGATGACATCAAATGATAGTTCCATGGCCATATGTTACATAACATACCTTAATAATAATTAACATATTAATATTTAACATACCTTAATGCATAATATCTTATAAAATATCACAAAAATTCTAGCAAATATCTAGAATCTCTTTCATGAAAAATTGTATGAGTTCAATCTACTGCTGTTTGGGTAAAACACTGCACCTAACATTTTCACTTAAGTTATGAAAACTCAACAAATACTGAGATCCTGTGGCTCTTGATTGGTAACTGAAAACATTCAAAACACTAAGAAGTTAATCACAAGTTATTAAATAACAAACTTACACCCACTAATATTAGTACAATTAAAGGATATATCATTGACACAAGATTCTTACCTATCATGTAACGTTACCTCCAGATAAGAAAAATCTTATTAATTATGAAATCAGAAAATTAACATGCTTTGTAGGACTAGGTACTGGTCTCAGCATGCCCTTCTATTTAATATGGATGGCTTTATATAGGTATATAACTAAAAACTATAATGTTGTAAAAGCCTAAACCTCCAAGGTGAAGAAAATTATAAAAAAAATACATGAATATCCCCAGAAGAATTTCCTGAATGGTGGCCATATGCCATTCAAAATTGAGTAAATAAAATCAAACTTAATTATGCAACCGAAATGGTTTCTGACGCCTCAACCAAAGGGGGGGGGGGGCTGCCTGTGGTGATGAGACTGCTAGGGGCAAGTGGTCAGACAAGAAATGTAAATATCACATGATTTTTATTTGGAATTAGTAACATCATTCAATCATGAAATAATTGTTAAATACCGTCATGTATAGAAAATTCAACAGCAATATAGGCTGCATTATTAATCAAATGGGTGGAACTCAACACTCATCTCTTCAACTTAGCCTGCGGCATTGGTTGAAAACTGTTATGTATTATTTTCATTTTAGTATAACAATCTCTTCAACTTAGCCTGCGGCATTGGTTGAAAACTGTTATGTATTATTTTCATTTTAGTATAACATAATTTCATTTTCGCTTCTTACATGAGGTCGACTGGAAATCAAGAAGCTGATACTGTATTGCAGAAGTCACATTCCGACGTAGAATGGGAACTAAAAGAAAATGCTTATGCATTGAGTTATAATGTACTTACGTAGTAGTATAACTCCAATGTGCTTATGACCAATTATTAAAAGATAAATTTGGAACACCTGAAATTTACCTATTGCCAATTCACATTAACTATAAATATGATAAATACATAACATGGCATAACAACCCAAATGCCTTCACAATTGACACATTCACAGTATACTGGTAACCAATTTTCTCTAACGCTTTTCCACCATTCTCAATCATGTTAAAAGATCTACAAAAATCATAATGGATAAAGCTTAGGGCATCATGTTGATCACCATGCCCAACTGGTTCCCTTTACTTAGGGAACTTCCCATAATTCAGGGATGCTCATACTCAAACCTAATGAAAATGTTATAGTATTTCACAGCAAGGGAAAAGCCATACCTACCTTACCCTGGCTGTCAGAGTCCAGTGGGTAGTGAAGTCTATTGCAATGAAGCATACCACCATCATCAATTGATAAGATAGTATCTCTATCAGAAAACTCTTTCAAACAATATGACACATGTTTAATATAAAAATCTTGAAATCATATACATCAACGGTGATATAATTACTTAACAGAACTTTCTAATTACAGTAAAAAATATAACAAATGATTAACTGTCAAAAATTTATAATACCTACTTTAATAAACATTAGAATGTCCAGGAATGTCCTCTGATGACAGATTAAAAATAATGGTTAAGGGCTTGTTCAGACTGCGAACACCTGCCCAAAAATACAATGTCACCTGGGACACATCCCAAATGCTGGAAGCCTTAGGAATTTGGTACCCAAATGAGATGTTGTCTCTAGAACTGTCAAAAATTAAAATCAAAGCATAGTAATACAATCAATGCATACGTATAACCATCAAAATTTCAGACCTCATAAAATCTCTAATTTATGAACTAAATAATCAATCAATTCTTCAGACAAAGAACAGGAATAATTCCAGCTGAAACCTTGTAGCCTACATTAACAAAACCTCTAACCACTTTAGGCACTAAGAAACCGTACCACATAGTGTACTTTAAACACTAACAGTCTTAAGCCAGGTGTAACATGATCATTGATCAGATACTAAAAACAGCAGGCTGGAGTTGCAATTCAAGTAGATTTGGTAAATTTTATAACAGTTTCTTAGTGTAAAGCATAAAAATAATTTAGCAAGAAAAATCTTAAGATGTGATTAAACAAGTACATTTGGTAAATTTTATAACAGACCTTTAGTGTAAAGGATCAAAATGATTTAGCAAAATAAATCTTTAGCTGTGATTAAAGATATCTTATTTAACTTAAATGTACTAATTATTACAACAACTAACAACTTTAACTTATAACGAAGGAGCATAAATGTATTGATAATGAAACTAAGAATAGTAATAAAAAAGCTAAAATGGATTTTGATAAGACAGTTATATTTATTATTATCTGAATGGTTAATCAAGAACTTTCTTTTTCAAATGACAACTATGATTGTTACTCTTTAAAATAACTTTAATATTGATAGCAAGCAGGCAATAAATATTCGGTTGAAAAGATAATTAAGAATTTATAAAAACATTTTGGTTAAGAACCTATGTTACTTAATAGCAACTGTGATAGTATTTATAAAACTGAAATACTTAATGATAATAAATAGGCAAAAATATTTTGTTAATAAATATAATTAAGATGAGAATAGTAATTAAGAAAATTACTGAATAAGAATCTTTGTTATTTAATGATAACTATGATGGTCTATAAACATTATAACAATGATAATAAGAAAGTAAATAATACATTTTTTTAAAACAGATAATTAAGAATATATAAACTGATTAAGAACCTGTGTGTAACCTATGGACAACCATGAATGATGGTTAGTCCACAAAAAAAAAAAAAAAAAAAAATATATATATATATATGATTTTAAAGAACGAAAGCTTTTACTTCAAAAAGTCATCATATTTTATGCGATAATTCCAGAACTTAACTCTCAAAGTCTACATGTGTATATAATAATAATTAATTACAGGAACTAATCTCGAGGACGAGGCACGAAGTATAATTTATGATTAAACGAACTTACCCTAAGTGAAGTTCTATCAAAATTATACGAAGTGCCTCGTCCGAAGAGATTAGTGACACCCTCCCAACCCTAAGGTATAACCCAGAAGCGTTCTGGAAATATCTAAAACATCAGTAACTCTAAACTAAATGACAAGTTGATACAGTGATGCCAGGCAAGAAAAAAAAAAAAAAAAAAAATACTCTGAAAACTAGTGATTTGCGCAGTAGCCTATAGCCGCCTACTACATGTGTATATAATAATAATTAATTACAGGAACTAATCTCTTCGGACGAGGCACTTCGTATAATTTTGATAGAACTTCACTTAGGGTAAGTTCGTTTAATCATAAATTATTCGCACGTTCCGCGATAATAAATAAATAACATTTGAGTGTCAAATGTGTTACATAAATACGAGCTTATGCAGCGCTGGTGAACACTGGCTGCAATGTTTACACTCCATAACCCTTTACATAAGTAACGTGTATTTGCTGATGTATCTGTACTGTTAAATACGGTTGAAATATTCTTAAAAGTAAGCGGCAATAGTGCATTGGTTACAGCACGGACTGGTAGCCAAGAGGTCGCCAGTTCGATGCCTTATCGTTGCACTGTTGACCTTAATCCCATTGGGACAAGTATATTAGTATATAATCAGCTTATAATGTTCCCACTGCTGGGACACAGAGTCTATTTTGTGATAAAGCTAAAAATTGCTTACTTGAAGTAAACAATTTCTTTTACGATAGTAATTATCTGTTGATCCATTCTAAATCGGAATATCGGATATTATAAATTTTTGTTAAATAAGGGACATTTGTGTGTCAAATGTGTTATTAGAAACATGAGCTTAGGTATGCAGCGCTGGTGGAGACTGGCCGCAATGTTTACACTCCATAACCCTTTACAAGTTTACATATGTAACATGTATAGTTATGCTGAAAAAGTGAAAAATAAAAAAAAACTTTTTTACAAAAAAATACTACCGACTTCCAAATAAGAAAACTACAAAGTGAAAAATAACTTTATTTTTGGAAGTCGGTGTCTTTCGTGGTTCCTACGAAAGACACCGACTTGTGTTTTGTGCTTGTGAATTTTTTCGCGTTATGGACACCGACTTCCAAAGATAAAGTTATTTTTCACTTTGTATTTTTCTTATTTGGAAGTCGGTAGTATTTTTTTGTAAAAAAGTTTTTTTTATTTTTCACTTTTTAGTTGTACCTACTTAATACGCAAGTTGTTTAGTAAGTTTCCTATAACGCCAGAATAGATTACTCGAATATCATGAAACTTGAACAAAACCGATCAAATGAGAGATCTGCTTACCCCTTAAGAGCGTACTGGTGTGATGTTGTGTAATGAAATGGTATAAACAATAAACAGACATGCGATTGCAGCTGCCCCGAGAGATTTGCCGTTATTTATTGAAGAGTTCTGTTGTATATCTTCGAAGTTCTTCATCAGATCTTCACCAAATTAAAATGGGACCAATTTCGGAACATACTCTTTCAAACCAAAAAAAGAATTTTCAAAATCGGTCCACAATTGACGGAGATATCGGTGAACATTCATAAAAAAAAAAAAAAACTTACAAGAAGTCGAACATAGAACCTCCTCCTTTTTCGAAAGTCAGTTAAAAAATTGCGGTTGCTAGGTTTAAAATGTGTCATGTTTATTACAAGTATTTTTTTATTAATTTGTTCTATAGGCTCACGCTATAAAAATAAGACTTCCAGCTAAAAATAGCTTTCTAGTCAACATTATTCTTACGACAGTTATCTTTTGATTGAAAAAGGCCGTTCTAAATCAGATATTATTAATGTTTGAGTGAGATTATGATTTTCGGTCTTTCAGCTGAAAAATACATAATTTCCCATTTTTCCATGCCTAAAATTAAAACGATTAAGATATCGAACATATTTAATATTTTTATATAACGTTCATAAACTAATCACACACTGTTTACAAGACAATGAAAGTAATCCCGTGTGCGTGCAATCTGCAACAAATCAGCTTCCTAGTTCCGCTCGCCTCAACAATGTCCGAGAGTCCCAACTCAAAAGCCGCTCTCGCCGGGTCGCGATAACTCACAAGCAAGCCCCGTGAATCAACTTTAAACTAATTTATTAACATCGAAGACGTTGTTATTAACACCATTGAGTGGCTCAACAAACAGTTACTGGCGAAGGAACACAGCCTTCTAACGTCATTATTTAGTCCAATTTGCAGAATTAGCTTGATAAATGTGTTTGAATTAGCGTTTTCGTAGACCGATGCGCGCGCCGTAGGTCGTAGCCACGGTTTGGAGCTACGCGCTCAGTGTACCCGCGCTGGTTGTGACCACCGCTACGTTCCGAGTCGCGACCTCGCGTCTACTCGCGACGCGACGCGTTTTCATCGTTTACGTATTAAAGAACCTTCGTATGATTTGTGACCATACCTGTGATTCGTTCAAGTGTTGTTAGTGTTGTGTTAACAGTGACTGTGAGTTTTTATTTGAGGTAAGTTTTATCGAAAATATTTTTATCGAAAAAATTTTTTATTGGTGTTAGATTAAATTTTCCTCGTTGTTTATTTTAATTAATTGATCAACGATTTCTCGTTTTCTTAGAAAACGTCTTGGCAATTCAAAAGTATAATTTTCGGAACTGAGGTATTAATGTATTTATTTTCCTCGTTTGGAAGAATATTTTGCTGATATCGTAACTGAGGAAAATGGTTATAAAGGGAATATCATAAGCACACTTAATAAAATATTCATAATAATAACTGAACCGGTATACATTTAATATTGCTTGTGAGAGTTGGATATATACCTAATACTTATTGCTTCATTTAACAGATACGTAAATATTTAATTTATTAATTTTAACACGCAACTAAGGATATAAGATAGGATATTGAATACATAACTGAATTTACCAAAACCTTCCTTCAATAAAAAATGAGACCACAAAATTATTTGGAATTTCTGGAAGTCGTTTCCATCTTACACATACACTGCCGGCCAAAAGTATTGTACCACAAATACTAGACACTGAGAAGGACATAATGAGAGGTTTTCCCTAATTGTATCCCGCAGAATCCCCAGAGGAATCACGCCACTAGAAGAACATTGAAAAATGTATCTAATTAGATGACGGACAGAGAATAATGGATTAAAAAGACATGTTGCACTAACTCCTGATAGATATGGATAAGGACAAGAAAATAATGATGATACTTATCATTTTCTGAATAACTCATTTATTTCATTGTACAATCTTGTTGGGCTTCCCTAGTTTATCTTTAGCAGAAATATTTTCTCTCATGTACACCGCAGATTCGAAGTTACTTTTTGATTGATTATAATGGTCAATGTCATTTAAGTATGTCGACTATGTCATCATCTGCCTAGCCTTTTCCCAACTATATTGGGGTCGGCTTCCAGTCTTACCGGATTCAGCTAAGTACCAGTGTTTTACATGGAGCGACTGCCTATCTGACCTCCACAACCCAGTAACTGGGTAAACACGGTACCCCTTGGCAAGACTGGTGTCAGATCTCAAGCTTCTGACTACCCGTAACGACTGTCAAAGATCTTCAAATAACAGCCGGGACCAACGGCTTATCGTGCTTGCCGAGGCACGGAGGAAACTCGGTATGTTGAAATGGTCACCCATCCACGGACCGACCTCGTCAAGCGTTGCTTAACCTTGATGATCGACCCGTGCGGCTGTTATTATTTAGCCACGAGCTCCTCGTATTAGTATATCGAGTATGTCGACTATGTATAGATAAGAAAAGAATAGTGTATCACATATTATGAAGAATTCATGTTAAGTTGTATTTAATATAAAACCACAATTATAAAAATATATAGATTGTCGCAATCAAACTATATTTATAATCGTGTCAATCAATTAAGTTTGATGACATTTCTCATTTTTCATGCCAGAATAACTTTGTATGAACGTCTACGAAAAATCAAATTCATAATCCTAATTAATTACTTTGTTACCCATACACTATAACAACGAGTATCATTCGTCAACATTAAGTTTATCTTAAATAACGTATTTTTATAGCTGTCAAATCCGACTGCTTAGATTGTCACGCCTTTAATTAATTATTAAGACGCCTTAAAAGATCATGTTTAGTATACAAGTTGACAAGGCTGCGGGAAGCCGGTGTGGCGACGCTTGGCGGAGGCCTATGTCCAGCAGTGGACGTCTTTCGGCTGAGATGATACAAGTTCACTGGGAGAAAGCGCCTAAGGCGACAAGTTCACCTGTACGTTTGTGTACGAAAAATATCAAATAAATCGGAAACAGATCAAAGATACTGATTATTTGTTAAGAGAAACTAAAGTTCGAAGAATTTTAGATCTAACATGGGGACCGAATTTCACGCGGTCCCAGTGCGGGTTGGTGGATGTCACATGTCTTTGAATTTTTGGTTCTAGGACATGCCGGTTTCCTCACGATGTTTTCCTTCACCGTTTTGAGAGCAGCGGTGATGAAATAATTTACACAAAGTAAAGCGCCTGTCTGGGCTCGATCCCACGACCTACAACTTGTAAGTCGCGGCCGAAACCACTGGGCCACCACTGCATTATCTATACTTAATAATAATAATGTTATAAAAGGGAAAGATTTGTATTTTTGAATGTAACGAATAAACTTAAAAACTACTGGACCGACTTCAAAAATTTCTTTCACCGTTGGAAAGCTACACTATCTCCGGGTGACATAGGCTACTTTTTATCCCTGTATTTCCACGGGAACGGGAACTACGAGGGTGAAACCGCGAGGCGTCCGCTAGTTTATAATAATTTTATAAAGGAGGATTTATTAGGAACTCGTGGCTAAATAATAACAGCCGGACGTGTCGATCTTTAAGGTTAAGCAACGCTTGATGACGTCGGTCCGTGTATGGGTGACCATTTCAACATACCGAGATTCCTCCGTGCCTCGGAAAGCACGTTAAGCCGTTGGTCCCGGCCATCGACCACACATCCACTGCGCTGTGTGGTCGTTGGTCCCGGCTGTCATTTGACGATCTTTGGCAGTCGTTACGGGTAGTCAGAAGCTTGAGATCTGACACCAGTCTTGCCAAAGGGTTACTGGGTTTTTTAGAAAAAAAACTGAAAACAATAGGTACCAAAGACACCGACTGCGGAACAGAAAGTTATGTTTGTCTTTGTAATATTTTATTTTGCAAGTCTGTTTGATTTTTTTGTTAAAACGTTTTTCTAGAATTAAGTTGTTATTTTTAATAATTGTTCATCCAATTAATTACTAATGATGATGTTACTAGACTTAAAAGAAGAGTGTGACAGGTTGAGTAGATCAAATTCTTAATCAGGTGTTCGAAAGTTGCTGCCATTTATGAAGGCACCAACTTCTGTCAACGGTTTTGCCCGCGTTAATGTCGAAAGTTATCCCAAGGGAACATATTCCCGAGATAAAAAGTATCCTATGTGCTCTTCCAGACTATCTCTGTGCCAAATTTCATCCAGATCCGTCCAGACGTTTGAGCGTGAAGAAGTAACAAACATACAAACACACACACACAAATTTTCGCCTTTATATTATTAGTGTTATGAGATAGGTAGGTACTAAAAGAAATGATTAAATTATGTTTACCTATAAGCACTTATAATAGCCATTTGATGTTGCCAGCACACTGCTATATAAGTAAAAAAAAAAACTGGCCGAGTGCGAGTCGGACCCGCGCACGAAGTGTTCCGTACCATTATCGCAGAAAACGGCAAGAAATCACGTTTGTTGTATGGGAGCCCCACTTAATTATTTATTTTATTCTGTTTTTAGTATTTTTCGTTATAGCGGCAACAGAAATACATCATCTGTGAAAATTTCAGCTGTCTACCTACCACGGTTCATGAGATACAGCTTGGTGACAGACGGACAGACAGACGGATCGCGGAGTCTTAGTAATAGGGTCCCGTTTTTACCCTTTGGGTACGGAACCCAAAAAAAGTACATATCTGACTTCATTGAATAAACAACTCAATGAAAACATTTTCCATTTACCAAAAAAAATATAAACAAATAATGGCTTTCGGAAGGAAACCGCTTTGCTTACGGAAAGAGAGCCGAGTTTGAAACAGTAATAATGTCTTTAATTTAATGGCAATACTAAATTTACGAGTAGCTGTAATGTAGTAAATTTATTTTTCGTAGCACAATAAGCACTTAAAATAGCAAAGTAAAAACAAATATTAATTTTTATGATTGTGACCATGTCAGCTTAAAAACTTATAATAGCAAAGTAACTTACCTATATACCTAAAAAAATAGAAGCTTAAAATGTATTTTTTTTTGTTTAAATTAATATGTTGTGGTTTTGGATAGCTACATAAACATTTTAATTGTATAATAAAAAACTTTTTTGCAAAAAAATACTACCGACTTCCAAATAAAAAACTACAAAGTGAAAAATAACTTTAGTTTTGGAAGTCGGTGTCTTTCGTAGGTACCAATTCTTTGCGATATAGACACCGACTTCCAAAAATAAAGTTATTTTTCACTTTGTAGTTTTTTATTTGGAAGTCGGTAGTATTTTTTTGCAAAATAGTTTTTTATTTTATCCTTTTTAGTTGTACCTATAGGCAAGTTGTTTAGTAAGTACCTATAACGCCAGAATAGATTACCCGAATAACATGAAACTCAAAACATAATCGGTGAAATGAGAGTTCTGCGTATCACTTTTGAGCGTACTGGCGTGATGTTATGTTATGAAATGGTTTAAACAATAAACAGACTTCCGATTGCAGCAACCCCGAGAGATTTTCCGTTATTTATTGAAGAGTTCTGTTGTATATCGAAGTTCTTCATCAGATCTTCACCAAATTAAAATGGGACCAATTTCGGAATATGTCCTTTCAAACAAAAAAATAATTTTCAAAATCGGTCCACAATTGACGGAGATATCGGTGAACAGACAAAAAAAAAAAAAAAAAAAACATACATAAAGTTGAACATAGAACCTCCTCCTTTTTGGTAAGTCGGTTAAAAATAATAACATATATTAATCTTCATAATTATTTGAATACCACTGAAGTGCAAATACCTCCTATGTTTTTTTCGTTTTTCTCTGCTCGTTCAATGGCCAATCCACCTTGAGCATAGTTATTAATGGTCGATGATCATGCCTTCTCTGTGTAAGAAGGGGCCTTCGTCTTGCACAGGAACTTTAATAGAATGGTATTATGCAGTTTTATAGGTTGCTTTATGGTCAGTATTATGGTATTTCTATTACTCCACCGTTTTGGTGATTTTCGACTATATTATTATCGTTTACGATGTTTTTGGTCACTGGCAAGATGAAATCAAATATTAAATTCATACTATTAATTAATCAATTAACTTGCTACCTTACAATAGGGATGATGACGGGGTACGAAACGGCAAATTCTATTTAGTCCACCGATTAAATTTTCAATAAATATTGGACACGTATTTTTTGGTTATTCAAATCAATCAAAATTCACCAAGATAAAGCGCATCAAAGTTGGGGAGTGGGGTCTTGTGACGTAACTTTTATGTAGAAAGTGTACCAAAGCATGACGTCATGCGATATTTTAACGCACTGTATCGTCATCTGACAGATTGAATTTTATTTTTTATTTTTTTTACACGCTTGGTATGTATGTATCTATTAATCTATGTATCAATGTAACGGAATCTTTGAATGTGATTTTCACCCTCTTCAACACGTGGGATTGATTTGAAACTTTGCACACTTATCAAGGACCGATGACAATGCAATAATTTAGTCAAAGCCAAAGTCAAAGTCAAATATATTTATTCAACAAGGCCAATAAGCGGCACTTTTGAACGTCAAACAAAAATGAAATTTACAAGTAATGAAAGTTGATTCTACAGTGCGCGTTTAAATAGATTGTCTCAATAGCCGTACCAAGATCTTTAGGATTAGCAACTTTTTAGTTCAATTTACCATTAAAGCGTGTTTTTATAACTACAATTTATTTCGTCATCATCCCTATTCTACAATCTGCTTATAAAGTAACATTATAAACTTCAGACTCTACGTCATTTTTTCCTAACCCACCATAATATATTCTCGAACATTTCATTGGTCGACGCTCCACGGTACATTAAACTTTACACGAGTATTCGAGTCAGTTGGGCGGGAGACAGACAGCTTTTGTTTTAATTTAATTTACGCACGAGAATTTGGATTTGGGAATCGAATCGAAATCTCTTATTATTCAACTGTATGAGTGAAGATAAAATGAATATGCAACGGCATATAATTAGGTATTAAAACACTCGTTTATGTTTTAGTTCACAGGTTTATGCAATGGTCATATAATAGAGGTTATTAAAACACGAGCCCCACGCTCGTGTTTTAATAAAGTCGCTCGAGTGTTATGTAAAAGTTAATTTTAAAAGTTATTTTTCACTTTTCAATGTTTTGTTTTGGTTGTGTTTTGTTTATTTTGTGATTTCTTTTTCTTTACTTTCTGTACTGTTTCATGTACCGGATCGACCGTCCAAGGGATTTAGACGACCAAAATTTAACATGTGTATGTAGACATGATAGGAGCAGTGGTGGCCCAGTGGTATCGGCCGCGACTTACAAGTTGTAGGTCGTGGGTTCGAGCCCAGGTAGGCGCATTACTTTGTGTAAATTATTTCATCACCACTGCTCTCAAAACGGTGAAGGAAAACAGCGTGAGGAAACCGGCATGTCCTAGAACCAAAAATTCGAAGACATGTGACATCCACCAACCCGCACCGGGCCCACGTGGTGGATTACAGCCCATTCCCTCTCACAGAGAGGAGGCCTGTGTCCAAGCAGTGGGAACATTAATAGGCTGATGATGATGATGATGTAGATATGTGCGACTGGTAAGCAAATTTGTCCCGATTTTGGACCGCATTTGCAAATTAACTTTTCAAGATACTTTCTCATACTATTGAGGCAATCAAAGATAGGGTAGATTCATCTCAATACGCTAGTTTTCTAAGACAAATACTTCCTCCTACTAATATTATACATACTCTATACAGGTCCTAGTGATAAATTAATTATTGAGCAAAGCAATAAGCTTTTGTTTTGACGTCAAGAGTGAATAGGTTACTTCTAGGCAAGCGTGCTTCACCGTCGACCACATCATCGTTTAGAAGCGGTGGCCTCTTCTCCTACAACGGTTGTGTTTTAGGTAAAGAAAAGCAAAATTATCAAATTGAGCTATCACACTTATGATTTATTTGTCTGTCTAGGCTAGACCTCAACATTCTTGCTAAGGGTCACTTATTTCGATATAAACTATTTATTTACTGAATGTTCTTCGTTAATTAATATTTTATCATCTGAGTTGACAGCTGTCAAAATAAGGATTCGATTAATGTGGAAAGTGTAATCTAATTTTAAAGTTCTTTGTTAGTTCTTTGGAATACTTTTGAAGTGGCCTACACAGCACAGTAGGCTTGAATAATTGTTTTTGTGCAATTATTTACTTGATTGATTGAACATTGGAAAATTTTAACTATTAGTAATGTCTAAATATTAGAAAGAAAAATGCAAATGAAATTTTCTGATAACAAATGTTTGTAGTTATCACCGGATAGCAAACACCGTAGTAGTTTGTAATGAAACTTGAAAGATCATACAGTCATGTTAATCATCATTAAGTTCAAATAAAATAAAGTCCAATGTTTTTTTTATAGGTACATCCCTACGTTGTTTGCAATAACTAAATAAATCGCCATAAATTATTATTATAAGTCTAAACATGACGATTTGTAATTGGCTTTCTGGTGACTATGTTTTCCATTTTTGTTTGTTTTTATTATCTGTAAGTCCTACATGTACTAAAATAAATAAATAACCTGGTTGCATAGTCACACACAGACACACAGGAAACCACCTTTTCTTCATAACTACTCAAAACAGTACTGGCAGATCAATAATATGTCATATTTTAATATGCTTGAAATGTTTTAATTTTAGAACAAATCTGACAGATGACCCTCTAGCCCTCTATGGTGTAACTTTATTTTTGAATTGCGAATTCCTTTTTGTTCTTAAAACTATAAACATAATATTGCACAAAAGCCAGCTCTACCAACATTCCTTATTTCCTCCAGGCTATCTAATTATGTCTGTGTTAGTGGTAGGTTCACCACAATAGCTTAAGTTCGCACTGGATAGTTACGCAAACTATTATGTTCACGTAACAAATAATTAGGTATCTACTTAGTATTAAGTATATGGCGAAGTTTTGTGCAAAAATAAGGCTTAATAATATTTTGCGCGGCGGAGAAGTTTTGGAAAGGTTTTTAATTTTGAGAGATCATTTAATTTTAATTGTATTTACGTAAAATTCATCAATAAATATTGGTAACAATAATAAGATTTTTATTTAAACATTATATAAAATCCAAGTAAGTATATTAAATATATTAAGTATATTTTTAGGTTTTGGTTAAAGTGTATATGTTTGTAGTTTATTAAGTTATTTAAGTATTTTATACACTGTATACACCTTTATTTATCGGCCACGACTTACAAGTTGTAGGTCGTGGGTTCGAACCCAGGCAGGCGCTTTACTTGGTGTAAATTATTTCATCACCACTGCTCTCAAAACGGTGAAGGAAAACATCGTGAGGAAACCGGCATGTCTTAGAACCAAGAATTCGAAGACATGTGACATCCGCCAACCCGCACTGGTCCTGCGTGGTGGATTACGGCCCATTCCCTCTCACAGAGAGGAGGCCTGTGTCCCAGCAGTGGGAACATTGATGATGATGATATACCTTTAATCCAAACATTTAAAAATTCAAAATGCAATACAAATTGTTTTAAATATTTGTATTGCATTTTGAATTTATGCCATATTAAAAAAAACACCCCGTCCACGCAGTTAAGATTTATCAGATTTCATTAGAAGTGTAAAAATCTCAAATAAGTATGTCCATACAATGTGTATTTATTATTAATTATAATTTAGACACAAATTACTTTACTCAAACCGACGAAATTCATGATTTTCGATATTCCATAATCACATTTAGGGCAAAATTAAATTCGTGATTGGTATCAAATTATAATGAAATGAACAAACAATCTTAACAGTTGATTTCAATTACGGATCAGCGTGATTAGTATTGTAATTAAGTGTTTCGTTTCGTTTATCGTCATTATATCCTGATACCCATCACCAGTTTGCTTAACCGGTTGAATGCCGTAATAACCGGACCAATAAAAAAGCCATTGTGTCTCGCGTGGATCCACGTTTGAGACACACAAGGTATTAATTTAACCTTATCTCATCTCATCTGCCTAGCCTTTTTCCCAATCATTGTTGGGGTCGGCTTCCAGTCTTACCGAATTCAGCTGAGTACCAGTGTTTTACATGGAGCGACTGCCTATCTGACCTCCACAACCCAGTAACTGGGTAATACGGTACCCCTTGGCAAGATTGGTGTCAGATCTCAAGCTTCTGACTTCCCGTAACGACTGTCAAAGATCTTCAAATGACAGCCGGGACTAACGGCTTAACGTGCTTGCCGAGGCACGGAGGAAACTCGGTATGTTGAAAATGGTCACCCATCCACGGACCGACCTCGTCAAGCGTTGCTTAACCTTGAAGATCAACCCGTGTGGCTGTTATTATTTAGCCACGAGCTCCTCATTAATTTAAACTTATAAAGTATAATTTTCTATCAAATTGGCGTTAAAGAGCTTTAAATCAAACAATCTCCCAAAACAAATAAGTTTCCCCTCTCACGACCAGCCCAAGAATCCAAGATACGAAAAACTCGTCCCGATCCATGTCAGGATGTTTATTAACCGACCTAACAACTTACACCGCTATCGTTTGCTCAGGACGACACGTATGATTAATTTCAGGAGTCCGCACAACTCCTGTTACCTGTGGAACCCATTGCGAATAATTCACATCAATCATGCCACTGTTTTCCTGTTTGTTTGCGGAGAAATAATGACGCTTTTGGGCTATTTTAAAGTTTGCGTTGAGGGTATTTATACGCAAAGTGGAATATGGTATTTTGGAGATATTTGAATGTCTAAATCGGGTTTTTTTTTTAATTATTGTTGGGCCCGCGCTTGACTGCTATCTCACCTGATGGTAAGCGATGATGTGGGTGACGGTGAAGCACGCTTGCTTAAAAGAAACCTATTCACTCTTGACTTAAAGACTCCCAGGTTGTAGCTATCAGGAAGTACAGACTCCAGCAGGGAATGCCACTCCTTATGCTGTACCCATAATAAAAGTATTTCTAAAAAGTTTGGTGCGTATGGTTGGGATGTCCACTAAGTACGGATGACGCATCACCGTACGTTTGAAAGAAGCAAAAGAGGCTCTAGACAATTGTCATTCGATGTTACCGATGACGATGGTCAAAATGCCAAAATGTAACAATACCCAGTTTTGCGTTTACTTGTAAGGTTGCAACCCGTCACCCGCGAAATTAACTAAGTGTCGCCGAATATTCGGTATTCGGCAAAATAACTATTCGTGGCATCCCTACTCAAAACCGGCGTGCGTGTATGACTAGGTGTATGAACGTAAATGTAGATGGCGTTCTGTGTCTCTGTCCGTCTTTAGCAAAAAGGCGTGATTGATGTTATTAAGACAGCAAGTAGTAGTTAGTGTATTTCTTGATTGCCCTTTGATATCTAAGTTACCAGAAGGACAACTATAAAATTCTGTCTCCGTGATACCTGATTCGAAGAAAGCGTTATTATGCTTCCTATTCTCAGAATTAGGCCGGAGTCTGAATATTTGGTCTCTGTTAAATCGCAATAAGCTCGCCCACTGTTACATAATTATTTCCATGAGACTTCACAGTTGTAAGT
Organism: Orthosia incerta; assembly: GCA_948252205.1. Lineage (NCBI taxonomy): Eukaryota > Metazoa > Arthropoda > Insecta > Lepidoptera > Noctuidae > Orthosia > Orthosia incerta. The sequence continues at coordinate 28,199,726 of OX411746.1, forward strand.
CACCTCTTCCACCTTTCCTCGACCTTTGGGGTTGTTTTATGAACATAAACTGACACTATTTTACCGACATCTAAAAAAAAGGAGGTAATCAATTTGATATGCATGTACCTATGTAATATTCTTGTCATTGCACAATATGCACATATGATACTCAATGTGGGCTTTCTTAACCATTGTGATATATTTTTTTGTGTATGTTTGTTTGCATGTATGTTTGTCCACGCATTACTCCGAAACTAAATATCAGATCGTGATATTCTTTTTTGTTGGATTGAGTATGTTTCAACATAGGGAATAGTGAAAGTTTCATCAAAATCGGTTTTGTAGTTTTCAAGATATGGAGCATACAACCGAACTCCTAAGCGACAAACAGCACGAATGTGTAAATTGATTTATTATTAGGTATGTTGTAAATCATTTAGGTTCTTTACTATAGAACGTGTTCACTTTTTAGTGGTGGTGTACTAAAACTAAAAATAGAGTAATAAAAGCTTTTTCACAAATAAAACAAACCGAATTCTAAAGCAAAAGACTAAAAAGTGCAAAAATTACTTTTGTTTCGGAAGTCGGTGTCGAAAAACGTTAAAAACAAGAGGTGCCAAAGGGACCGACTTTTTTGCACTTTTTATTTAGTGTTTTGCTTTGGAAGTCTGTTTATTTTTTGTGAAAATGTTTTTTCCATAGGGATAGGCAGAAAATACAGTACGCCACTTACTACGATCCTTAGACATATGTAGTAAATATTAATAAGGAAATAAAATAAACATGAATAATTAAAGATGTAACTAAATATATAAATAATACTAGTTATGTTATCGAGCAAAAACGCGGGTGACGTGGAGTGAGGTCAATAATGATGCTCACTCGCCGTGAGCATTACGTCGAACATTCGCAAGAACGTTACATTACATAGAAATGCTTTAGGAAACTGAGCATTTGTCTGTATTGTACCATTCGTAAGCGTTACATTACATTGTAATGCTCTAGAGTATTCTGTACCTTTAAGTCTCTGAGGCTCTAGAGAAGTGACATTCGATGTCAAATGCCATAATGCAAGAAAATGATCACTTGATTTGTCGATAGCGTTTGACATTAATCGCTATCGCCACGCATTCATTGATAGAATGGTACACTTCTAGAGCTTCTGGTCAAACACGCACGCCGTTTGTGATTACTACGACGCACCTGGCCTTTCTGAAAAAATCACCAATGCGGGGTGTAATGGAATCCTCAATTGAATAGTGCATCATTATCCAAGTCGTCAATCACACGTGAGAAAAATAAGAAATTGCAATTAGGTGCGAAAATTGTACCCTTGTCGCAATATATTCGCTTTTTATTTCTATAATATGGCCTCGGTTACTTTTGTGACGTTGATGTATGGAGTTACACCTCATTTGTCACTGGCTGCTGAAAGGTTGAAAAGAAAACGATGGTCACTCGTGTGATTATACACTTGTTTTTTATTTTGTATCCAGTATGAAATAATAAACTTATCGGACTGTCTTTTAAAAGCAAGCTTGTGTAATCTTTTGGATTTTATGGTATTGTTTCATGTTGTTAGATTTGCATGGTAAGGCATTTTAATTCACTTGCTGGACTATCTTGCGGTTGATTTGAGATATCATAGTTAAATGCGGATGCATTGTGTTAAGTGTCTACATATATTACGACAATGAACCAAATAAATGTATGCATTTACTTATACCTAACTTTTACCTAGTCATGTCATCGGATTATTACAAACACCGTTCGTCTTATTAATAAACGTGGACTAAGGTAAGATTAACTTTATTCCAAGCATTAGGTTGGTACTAACAAATTTCCGTATTAATAAACACGGAATAAGCAGGGATTATACTAATCTGGCACTAGTCTCGGACTAAAAGTTACACCAAGGGGCTAGCTAGTTTAAGGTCGGATTAAAGTTGGACTAAGAGGGTATCCATGGCAACTACAATTATTATGTTTGATTGATATTTTGTTCGTTGTGATTTGATGATGAAAATTTTTAGTTTAAAATAAATATATTTTATTTATATTCACAATCATTCCATATTTTATTGTTATATGCAATTTAAGTTGAAATTGTTGAGATAAATTTAAAATTGCCTCCTTCACTTTCAAAACTGTATGACAGATGTCACTCTGCCCGCTATTTAATTTTTCCTTTTTCTACTAATAAGTCATCAACTTTCTTGTTTTCATTCACTGGTTCATTCTTTTTACTTTTAAATTCAATTGGGCTGCCATAGTTTACGCGTAAATCCAGGAGTAAGGAATGAATAGTTAGTCCGAGGTTATTCCATGTTTATTATTAACATTGCTAAAGTAAGTAATCTTTCATTACTCCGGGCTTAGCTAGTCCAAGAGTAAATTGGGAGTAAGCTGGTAATACGCCATTTTTATAGGCGCCGATTCCCTTGAGTAGCTGATTTTAAATTGAGAATCACTTCTAAATGGCTAGTCGTATTTTTTTGAAAAAAATATATGTTATATTAGACTATTTTCTTAATAATTTGATTTGAGCAAATTTTCAGTTTTCTTCGTATAACATAGTGTAATTAATTTGTAAAGTTATGTCTAAAACGGACAAAAACTCGACAATCACACCAAAACCACTGGGCGTATTTTAATGAAATCGACATCTGAGCCTTTTTTTTTTAAAGTCATAGAACAATAAGGAAAGTACAAAAAACTACTAAATTTTCGGTCGCGCGGGTGTGAAACGAGTGCGCATTTTGTTCCCTCAAGGTCGTTGGCGTTAGTCGTCGTCTTAATATTAAATCACGCGATATTGTAAACTATTCTTCTCAATCAGGCATGGGTATATTTAAAACTATCGAAAATAAGATTTATTGAACAGCATATTGAGAATTTACAATCTCGTAAGATTCATTACAAAGTTACGATGTCTGCATTAATTCGGTGATAGTTACACACCTCAGCGTAATGTCATGATTAGATCTTGTTTATTATTCGATATCCCTATTAGTACGTTATCGTTATTCATTATAATTATGCAGTACAAATTTAAATCATAACTCTTGTCCAAGTTGTAGCATTGTACACTTTATAAACCCGCGATGGTTTGTGTTTGTATGTTCATCATCTGCCTAGCCTTTCCCAAATATATTGGGGTCGGCTTCCAGTCTTACCGGATTCAGCTAAGTACCAGTGTTTTACATGGAGCGACTGCCTATCTGACCTCAACAACCCAGTAACTGGGTAACACGGTACCCCTTGGCAAGATTGGTGTCAGATCTCAAGCTTCTGACTACTCGTAACGACTGTCAAAGATCTTCAAATGACAGCCGGGACCAACGGCTTAACGTGCTTTCCGGGGCACAAGGGAAACTCGGTATGTTGAAATGGTCACCCATCCACGAAACGACCTCGTCAAGCGTTGCTTAACCTTGATGATCGACCCGTGCGGCTGTTATTATTTAGCCACGAGCTCCTTTGTGTTGGTATTTTAATACATTCAATAAATGTTTGTAAAATGTCTTAGTTAATAAACGATAAAAAAACACATTCAATGTTACACATTAACTGTACATACTCACCATCAAAATCACAGACACGTCTCTAAAAAGAAATCTTATTGTGTTCGACTCAATTTAAAGTTCTTTAAAACCTACACCTGGTAAGAACTATCGGATTTTCTTAGCGCAGGTTTGTAGCAGTTCGTCTGGGCCACATAAGTGAATCCCAGATGTGCATTTCGTTTATACTTCAGTGGGTAACACTCGCTGAGGTGCAATACGGTTTTATCAGTTTTTCCGAACTTGTGCTGCTAGGGGAGGCGAGTGTTCAGACGTACGTTAGTCTGGTAGGCTCAGATATAAACGTTGTACCTATGTGATTCTAGCTTTATGCGGGCTAATAAGATTGTGGTATAGGCATTCATAATATTGAAAAAAAAGTTGTGTTTTGTGACACATTCTGTAGTACAATGTACCTACGGTTGTGTGTAATATAGTTAGAAAAGTAATTAGGTCATTTTCCATTAGGCATACAGCCGTCTGACTTATAAAAACCGGCCAAGTGCGAGCCGGACTCGCGCACGAATGGTTCTGTACCATTATCGCAAAATACGGCAAACAAATCACCTTTTTGTATGGGTATTAATACTAAAAACAGATAAAATAAATATTTAAGTGGGGCCACTTAAATATTTATTTTATCTGTTTTTAGTATTTGTTGTTGTAACAGAAATACAACATCTGTGAAAATTTCAACTGTCTAGCTATCACGGTTCATGAGATACAGCCTGGTGACAGACAGACAGACAAACAGACGGATCGCGGAGTCTTAGTACCAGGGTATATATTTTAATGTCAACGATATCGTGAACCGAACCGAACCGAAGCGTCTTATGCTCGACTGAACGCCGAATATGCCGAAAAATGCAGTGAAGCCGTATTACATCAATACTGGTTATTTCATCAATTGCTTGTTTAAAACTTCTTTGCTTTCGAAATAACTAGTAGACTACTTATTATAAATTTGAAAGTCTGTATGTTTTTGATGTTTTTAATCAATCACGCCTCAACGGCTAAATTGATTTTGATGGGAACATACTCGTAGGAAGACTAAATTCTGGAATTGGACATAGGATACAAACTTATTATACCAGTAATAGGTAGATAGGTTCTCGTGGTAGAAATTTTGTCACGCTTGCGACTGGGCTTATCCCAGTTGTAAACGAGCCTTTGTGGTCTATAGACCTTGTTTGTTCTATCTCTTGCTTCTATGGAGGGAAGTGGCAACTTGTATTTTTTCCTACTCCTCCGTTATTCTTTTCTGATTAATTTCATTGCGGGATCCAAGACAGTTAAATTCATTCTACCGGACTTCGTCAAGCTTCAATGCCTCGGCGCTTTTCTGGTGGTAGCCAGTGTTGATTCTGGCTTTCAGGAGTTGCGTTGGGATTGTGTCTTGCGAGTGACGAGAGCTAGGTATTTTAGTAAATTAATTTGTAGGTACTATCGTAAATATACCATCAATCATATTTATCTGCAAATAAATCTTTGACTTTGACTTTGAATCTACCTCCTACGTTTATGAGTTTTTGGACTATAACTCACACAAATAACGCTCACTAAAGATTCAATCCCCAGTGTCTCAATGCGACACTAAAATATATTTGACCTTATTAAAATAGATTTTGAATTTAATTACACCGCCATCAAAGGGCTCTCGACTGAGTTTCATCGAGTTGTCTATACAAGTCAACATTTGCTTATTTACTTGTGATCGGACGATGTCAAAGCTTTAACTTAATTACAAATTAAATGTTTAAGTTATTTATTACATGTTACTTGGAATAAACTTTGTGTTGGTTGCTTGACAAGTTTAACTTGAAATGTAGTAATAAGGTTTACAAATATTATTAGATACCTAAATTATATGATTTATTTTTCTTCAGAAAGGCGAGGTGCGTAGTACTCATCACCGGCGTGCTTGTATGATTAGATATATGAACGTAAATTAAGGCGTATATATTCCCCAATGTTAACGCAGTACTGGCCAGAATAAAAGATCAATATTGAACCTCCTTTTGGACAGTATTGTTTGCAAAATATTATTTGATTTACATATGCTATTTCAGTTTTAAATAAATTCTAGCCATCAATATTTCAATTAAAAAAATTTAAACATCGTTTTGAAGGAGTATCCAAAAGTAGCGAAAAAATGTTGTGTAGTTCATAATTTTTTTAAAGAAAAACTGTTACTTACATGAAAAAAAACATGATTCACGGATAATGTACATGTATCAATGATTCACGGATAATGTACATGTATCAATAATAAATATGTACGTTTTTTCATACTTTTGACCTGGCCGTTACTATGGAGTATGCTTTAGAAAGTAACCGTTTTACGACACTAAAGTGATGGAAGGCCCTTAAGGCGATATATACGCCCCAATGTTAACGCAGTACTGGCCGTGCGCCCGCTCTATGCCAAAATATCAATATTGAACCTCCTTTTGAACAGTTTTAATTTTAAAATAATATTTGATTTACATTTGCTATTTTAGTTATGAAGAAATTCCAGCCATAAATTTTTCTGTGTAAAAATATTTTTAAACATACAAGTCGTTTTTGAGGAGTATCCAAAAGTAGCGAAAAACTAGCGTGTTGATAATATTTTTTTAAAGCAAAACTATTTGTTATACGAAAAAACCATGTGTTCAAAATAATATACATGAAACAATAATAAATATATATTTTTTTCAAACCTTTTAACCTAGCCGTTAGTAAGGAGTATGCTTAAGAAAGTTACCATTTTACGGCATTCTTCTTTCTTTCTTTTTTAAGAAAAACGTTTCCCCACACTAGGAATTTCTTCCTGTACCATCGTGGGTGAGTTTACAAGCATATAAACTCACATACACAACACACCCAGAGCCGGAACAACTATCCGTAGGTCATACAAATATTTGTTCCGTGCGGGAATCGAACCCGCGACACGCAGCGCAGCAGTCAATCGCTCAACCACTGCCCTTAAACAAATGGAGTATATAAGGATCGTAGCAGGTAGCTTCTGTAGTTTCTACCTACCTCCATGGACAAAAGGCGTGAGTTTATGTAAAAGAAACTCCAAAAGCAAATCATTTATTTGCATTACCCTGGTTTATAAAATGTTACAGAAGATTTAGCTTAGCTAGACTTTTACACTGTATTACCTAATGAGGTGTATTTATCTTCCCGAAAAGTGTACGTAACTTTTACTATTGTAAATAACTTATTTTGAAACCGTTATATTTTATATAGATTTTGGCCACATAGTGGTAAGTACAGAGTATTTGATCATTTCAATTTAAGTAACAAGGCGAGTGTCCGATGGGTTTTCTCATAGGCAAAAATAACGATCTTCCAACTATTAGGGGATGAATTATCAAAAATAATTCCTTAGTGCTCAATTTCGTCAAATGAGAAATTCTTGTGCATTTCATGCTTCTAGACTAGACCCAAGCGAGAGCAATTCAAACTTAGCGTTTAGGTAAGCGTAAGGCGGGATTCACACTACATTATTTGGCACCTTTTTTGTCCTTGGATCACACCTCACACGGCATTGCACCACACACAAAAGTTTGAGGCTGCCGTATGATCCCAGCAATATACTGCAAAAAAACTTGCAGTTCAAATTGAATGTGAACCGGGCCAATGGCCGATTTCTGAATGGAGTATTTGGAGTTAAGTACGTGTCAATCCCTAATTTTGTGCCAAATTTTGACAGGTTTACAGCCTAAAGTAGAGATTGACCAATACTCAATTTCAAATACTTGACTTTGAATACTCAACTTCAAATACTCAACATCAAATACTCAACATCAAATACTCAACATCAAATACTCAACTTCAAATATTTTAATTCCGAAATCGAAGGTTTGTGAGTGAATTAACGGGTACATAAAACAACAGAAAATCGCACACAATATTCCAATTTGTCAAAAAAAAGTAATATAAGACTTGGGACCTCACTTGATATAATTTTTGTAACACCATACGGAATTTAATTCCTGACTTTACCCAAGTTCTGACGAGTTTTCCTATGGAAAGATTTCTGGCTCCTTTACGGAGAAGTATGCTTGGTATCTCTTTGAAACAGTAGATAACTTTACGTTGATCCGCGAATAAGATATAAGCGTAAAGGGAAAGGTTAATTAATATTTTAAACCGTTGCGTTTTCGTTGTTGTTATTGTTTAGTACTTTTACAACAGTTTGTTATGTGAAGTACTACCATCGGAAGTGTTTCTACCGTCAAGCTGGGTTGCTGAATTTTCGTGTAATAACAATCACATGAAACTGACAATTTAGGTATCTAAGATGGAACTTCTTTGTGCTGATGGTGAAAACCAGGGTGATTAAGGGAGGTAAAAGTCCTAAACTCCTTGGTCTTTATCCCCATAAGTCACCCACGACTCAGCATAATGCTAAGTGGAAACCTTCTTGCCACAGTCACGACATGCATCTGCTCTTATATAAAATCAATCGTATTACTAAAATTTCGTATTTTACATTTAAACTTACTGTTAGTAAAACATAATTTATATTATTTAAATGTATTTATTGTTAATTAAGTATTTTATACTATGTAAATTTTAATTGTGATAATAAAAAGCCAATTTATATTAATAATATCCCTTTATTTATTTACATTCTTATTGCATACATTTTTAAATATTTAAAAAAGAAAACTTGAAAAAACATTTAAAAATATAAAAAATAGAGGCCAACCGGTATCGGGAAAAGGGTCCAAGCTACCGGTGGTTAGGGCTCCAGAGACAGGAACCTTCTCACAATGTGAGCCGTGTCAAGAAGTACTGCTTTCTGTATCAGGCCCTTGATCCAACCGCGCAATGACAGCCTCGACAGATGGTCGTCGAGGCTCTTGGCCATCAGGCCGTTGGCCGTTACGACAATCGGCACAATGATCGCCGAGTCCACATTCCACATGTCGACAACCTCGTGTGCTAAGTCGACATATTTGATTTGTTTCTCTTTCTCAGCTTTCACGAGGTTCTCGTCATGTGGGATGGTGACATCGATTATCATTGTGTGACGCGCTAATCGGTCTATCACCACTATATCCGGCTTATTGGCAACAATAGTCCTATTAGTGATGATAGACCGATCCCAGTACAACGTGACATGGTCATTTTCGAGAACTGGGTCGGGCACGTACTTGTAATACGGTACCTCAGAATCCACTAGATTGTATTTCGAAGCAAGTTGCTGGTGAACAATCCTGGCCACTTGGTTATGTCCGTGTAAGTACTCGCCGTTAGCCAGATGAGAACAACCAGAGATAATATGTCGGAGGGATTCACCTGGGCGGTGGCATGTCCGACACACGTTAACCGTCCCGTCCTTCATTATATGTCTCCGGTTATATCGTTAAGAGATTAATTTTAAGCAAAATCTATAAATTTTTATGTCGTTTTTGAAGCAAATAAAAACTTTTTCTTTCTTTCGCCTTTTTAAGGATTCCAAAGGAAAGCAAAAAATAAAACATTAAAATGTTGTTTAAGATGGATAATGCATGTGTAATATCGCCGGTATTGCTGAATACCCAGTATATACAAATATCAGTGCAGAAATCGCTAGCGTTACTTAATTGCTTATTGAATTTTCCCGTTTCTAATTTCCCAGTAGTAACCCAGAGCCTGGATTTGCGCCCAGTTGGCGGCAACAGGCTCGCCCATAATTTAATTTGACTTAAATAACTGTCACAATGTGGAATTCTATGGCAAATCCTCCGGGAACTACAGGCATTGTTACGTTTAATTAAAGTTTGTTCATGGTTAACTTAATAAACGTATTATCTTATCATACCATAATTGAGTAAAAACAAAACATATTCATCTTTTATTTCCCTTCTTAATTCCCACCATATTGCAGATAAAGCAGCTTACAGAACGCAAAAGAAATAAATCAGACGAAACTAGTCGAAGATAACGTCTGACACACTCTTATGTTGGGATAGTTTCAGTACAACACACCACACACGCACACACACACATATAAACAACATACACTACTACCACAGAATACAAAGACATCTCAGCGGATACTGCTAGAGACGGCATTGTCAAAATTTTCCATACAAAACAAACTTCTACTTTTCTTGTCGATTGAAGGATCAATTGATCATCATCTGCCAAGCCTTTTCCCAACTATATTGGGGTCGGCTTCCAGTCTTACCGGATTCAGCTAAGTGCCAGTGTTTTACATGGAGCGACTGCCTATCTGACCTCCACAACCCAGTAACTGGGTAACACGGTACCCCTTGACAAGACTGGTGTCAGATCTCAAGTTTCTGACTACCCATAACGACTGTCAAAGATCTTCAAATGACAGCCGGGACCAATGGCTTAACGTGCTTTCCGAGGCACGGAGGAAACTCGGTAGTATTGAAGGATCAATTGATAAAATTTCTTATTCTTATTCTTATAAAAAAATAAATCGACTGCGGCTTGACATCCTGGAAAGTACAGGTGGTTGGGCATAGTGCACAGGAAAGAAGGTCAGGCATATCCTACGACCACTACGTACTCTACAATGGCGCTGTGGTCTAAATTTACGACCTGTGAAAATTCTAACTGTGGCTATGACAACCGAAACCTGTGCACGTTACTTGGTTGAGAATATTGTCAGTAATGGTGTCTCTAGTGTTAGCCAGCGCGGAGTTTCTGTACTCTGTGACCACAACACTGCAATATATCTAATTACTTTGTACTGACATATTGCATCGCGCTGGCAGAACTACGTTAGTGCATTGTCTTCTTCAATTCCATGTAATTTGATTGTTAATTTGTGGCGTGGACCGATATAAAGTGAGAGAAACGAAATATTATTTGAAAAATTCAAGTTACACCAACTTTTACAATAACTTTTTCATCCCAATTTTTCCTGTGAAAAATCGAAAGATTAATTAAAAGAATAAGGCGTATTTTTTGCACTCTTCCAAAATCGTCAACGTATAGGTAAAATTCTTACTTGGTTAGTGACAACTGATAACCGATTCACCCCTCTGAATATTTGATGACGTAGCTATGCGTTTGCAGTCTTGGGATCTTTATTATCCCATCATCTTCAATCATTCATAACAACCCTATCGATAACAAAATGCAGAGCATAAACATAGGGACACCTATTCACAAGTCACAACATGGGGAAGAATATTGTGATTCAGAGACAAGATCTCAATCTATCGCAATTTGAAAACAGAAGAGATACTTCAGCACAGTAATTACAGATACAATCACCCCAACCTTGACACACACGCACACACTCATTCACACAAACCCACCCTCGTCCTACCCTACGCATAAGGCCGTACGATAAAACGTATAATGTTACAGGAGGGAATATTGCTTTGCTTAGTACATAAACTATTTTTAGGTCGGTTGTAGTAATAAATAGCAGATGTAAGGGTCGATATTCAAGGTTAAGAATCCTTAAAATACACCTCCGTGGCTCAAAAAGCATGTTAAGCCTTGTATCCACTTGAGCATGCTCGGGCGAATGAGCCGCTCATTCGCCCGAGCATGCTCAGAGGAACAAAATGAATGTTTTGGTCGAACGAGCCTCAACATTGAAAAAGCTGTGCTCGGGCTGCTCAGTATATGCTCGGCTCCGTCATGTCTTCACGTGTCCGTGTAGCTGCTGCTGCCTTTATAATCATTCACTGTGCCATAAAGAAGAAGAGAAAACCACCAAGGTGGTGGATGAGAGAAATATATATCCCTTAACACCCTCTTTGATTCATATGCATCAATTAATGTTAAACAAGTCTCGTTATCCTACAAGCCACTCATTTTTCAAATAACAGAAAAAGTAAACGTAATTAAACTATATTAAACTCGGGGAATTCGACGCGCTCGCCTCAAACACAAAAACAACCGTCCACACTGAGCGCCAAGCGAATACTGAGCGCCTTTGAGCACGGACAAAAACTGACAGATGCCGGCTCGCCCTGAGCGCGCTCGGATTTGCTCGGGCCGAGCGTGCTCAGGCGTCTCCACTTGAGCGGCTCGGCCAAATGAGCCGCTCATTTGCCTGAGCATGCTCAAGTGGATACAAGGCTTTAGGCACGTTGGCCCAACGCGTGTCCGTGTTCCCGCCATAAGCGGCACAGGAGGACACCGTGGAGTTTTAGTGGGTTGGATTTCCACATAACTGCGCTATCTCCCCGTGGTAGCGCAGTATGCAAGTGCGTTTAAAAAAATGTCCTTGGTCGCAGCTGTCATTTGAAGATATTTGACAGCTGTGACAGATAGTCAAAATCTTGAAAATCTTGCCAAGAGGTATCGTGTCACCTATCTACTGGGTTGTGAAGGTCAGATAGGCCCTCACACCATGTAAAAATATGGTATTCTGCTCCATCCGGTTACACTGGAAACCTCAACATAGTTTGGAAAAGGCTAAGGCAGAATGATTGCGACGAACGAAACCGTAAACCTAACTAATAATGCGAATGTGAGTTGGTTTGTAACACTTTAACGCCTTATGGCTGATTTTAGAGTCACGCTGACCGACGCTGATCGTCGTCGCTGACGGTCGCCACGAGCTCGTCTTTGGTCGATTCGACGGCCGACAGTGTGACTCTAAAATCAGCCTTACAGCTGAACGGATTTAGTTTAAACTTGGGATATGGATAGACTAGAACCTGGATTAGTACATAGGATACTTTCATCCCAGTATGCAGTAGTCCTTTGTGATAATAAAACACTTCTCGCACTTCAAAGGCGCTAGCAGAAGCTAGTCTTATCTTATCTTATCTTGTGGAGGGGCTGAGATATAACTCGGACACTTCGACCCATTGGGATCTATTGTGGTCCCCTAGATAACCTTTTCTTCCTCAATCTCGATGAAAACTCTTTCCATGAGTTTTACAACGAGGCTATGAGATATGAGCCTATAGTCTTCTGGTTTTGGATATCCAACCCCTAGGAGACTTATTCGCTTACTAGCCAGTGCATCGCATGTGCACAGAAGGTGCTCCATGCGTTCTGTATGTTCCCCACACAACCTGCACATGGGTGTCGCGGTTAGAAGAACCATCTTCATGAGCATGTCGTTGGTTCCAAAGTGCCCAGTAAAGGCCCCAAGCAGGTAGCGGATTCCCCCTGCTCATATGCAAATGCATTCCCGGGCTTTGAACGTAGAGCCTAGGAAATTCTTGGAGTGTTGTAGACCTCGTACAAAACAGACAATGTGTTCGTTGTCACTGATCTGCAAACTCCCTAAATGTGGCTTTTACGAGACATGTCGAAATGCCAACACATGGCTCTGAACCCACAAAATCATTTGCCCTCTCTTGCCAGTTCATCAGAGGCTAGTCTTACTTCTTACTAATATTATTAATTAGTTGTGCCCGCGGCTTTGCGCGGCTTACCTAGGTAGGTAGCCAGTTGACGGGAGCAAAGCCGCGGGACCCTACCTACCTACCTACCTTACACTACCCTACCCTACCGAACTACTACCTAGCTTTTTTTTTTGCTTTTAAACCTTTCCTGTATTCTGTCTTGTATCAGAGATGGAGCTGTGTTCGCTGTATGGAAAATGAATATTTTTTTTCCTATGTTTTAATAGTTATTCTGTTATTTGGAACGGAGATATATCGAACCAATGAAAAATTATGTAAATCGGTCCAGCCATTCTTTAGTTATAAATGGTATAACTAACCCGACTTTGTTTTATATATATATAGAAGATTTGATAGTTTGGATGTATGTGTGTGCATGTTGCATCGCACGCCAGAACGTCTGAACGGATCTGGATGAAATTTGGCACAGATATAGATTGTAGTCTGGAATAGCACATATAATATTTATCCCGGTATACTGTGCCCTTGGGATGATCTAGTTTTCCATAAAAATGGTGTTACGACCATTGACATGCATTCTACCAATAGACAAGAACATTCATGAAAACTATTTGTTGAAATGCTGGTGACTTAGATCTAAAGTTCGCTGCAGCGCTAAACATAATTTATGTTGTCTAATCAAATTATTAAAACTTTCAGCGCTAGATCGCTTATAGTCTAATTTAATCGCGCAATTACAACATAGTGTAAATGAGGTGTTCTGATTGCAGTACAGTTCAGTCGAACAGAGTGAGTGTTCGGATCGCCAAATCTAGTGCGTAGTACATATACAGGGTGTTTGGAAGGGAGCTGTACATACGCCTAGGGTAGAAACTAGGGATAGTCTGCTACCTACCCCCGCCCATTATATTGACCTTGGCCTCAAGGTTTTTTTTTAATTTATTATTATTTTTTATTTGACTTTTTATGATTTTTTGACTAAAACTACCTGTAGCTCAAAATCTATCCATGGGACCGGTCGGCTAATGGTCTTGTTTTAATCGTTAGAGTCTTAGGGTCCTGCAAAAAATTATTTTACACCAGAAAATTGTGGAGAAGAAAAGTTATGGGGCCTGAAGTACCGTAGTAAGGTAAAGAAATAATTTTAAGGGCAACTTTCTATGGGGTTTAAAAAAAAACTAACAGGGTTGGAGTTCTTTTGATTTTTTTAAAACATCCTCAGTCCATGCCCTTTTTAACGATATGCTAAAAGTGTAATTATCACTTTTAGTTTTAAAGTTATTAATTAATTTCCGCAACTAGGGCACTTCAAGCAAAAATTTCAACTAATGAAAATTAAATGTGTTCGATCGTAAAAGGATGGCAAATGAAACAAAAAATTTGGTAATGACTAATGTCATTAAATTACAAATTTTAATTAATTACTAATTTTAATTAATTACAAATTTTGTTCAAATTGATGACCATTGACCTGTAAACATGCTCGGCACCTCTTCCTCATCTCCACGGTCACCGTTCTAAGCAGCAGTTCCTCGCGCATTGTATCGAATGCGGCGTGGATCCTGTTAATTAGAACCTCCCTTGTTGGTACTTCTTCTGCGTACACCAACTCTTTCGCCCTTCCCCAGACGTAGAAGTCGAGTGGGGTAAGGTCAGGCGACCTTGGGGGCCAGGGAATTGGCCCACCCCGACCAATCCAAGAATTAGGAAAGCAGATCGACGAATTTTGACGAAGATCGGCCCATAGTCTTCCAGCACGACGGCTGTCCTGCTCATTGGAGCCTAGCAGTGAGGGAGCTTCTGGACAACTGCTTTCCTAATTCTTGGATTGGTCGGGGTGGGCCAATTCCCTGGCCCCCAAGGTCGCCTGACCTTACCCCACTCGACTTCTACGTCTGGGGAAGGGCGAAAGAGTTGGTGTACGCAGAAGAAGTACCAACAAGGGAGGTTCTAATTAACAGGATCCACGCCGCATTCGATACAATGCGCGAGGAACTGCTGCTTAGAACGGTGACCGTGGAGATGAGGAAGAGGTGCCGAGCATGTTTACAGGTCAATGGTCATCAATTTGAACAAAATTTGTAATTAATTAAAATTAGTAATTAATTAAAATTTGTAATTTAATGACATTAGTCATTACCAAATTTTTTGTTTCATTTGCCATCCTTTTACGATCGAACACATTTAATTTTCATTAGTTGAAATTTTTGCTTGAAGTGCCCTAGTTGCGGAAATTAATTAATAACTTTAAAACTAAAAGTGATAATTACACTTTTAGCATATCGTTAGAAAGGGCATGGACTGAGGATGTTTTAAAAAAATCAGAAGAACTCCAACCCTGTTAGTTTTTTTTTAAACCCCATAGAAAGTTGCCCTTAAAATTATTTCTTTACCTTACTACGGTACTTCAGGCCCCATAACTTTTCTTCTCCACAATTTTCTGGTGTAAAATAATTTTTTGCAGGACCCTAAGACTCTAACGATTAAAACAAGACCATTAGCCGACCGGTCCCATGGATAGATTTTGAGCTACAGGTAGTTTTAGTCAAAAAATCATAAAAAAGTCAAATAAAAAATAATAATAAATTAAAAAAAAACCTTGAGGCCAAGGTCAATATAATGGGCGGGGGTAGGTAGCAGACTATCCCTAGTTTCTACCTTAGGCGTATGTACAGCTCCCTTCCAAACACCCTGTATATCGATGGTTACGACCAGATGCCTGTGAGGGATCGAAATACAACCCTAAAGAGTCACCAGTGTACCCCACAACTAATATTAAAGATGTTCGATAAGACAACATGTGTCCTATCAAGCATCTTGTCCTATTGTTTCCGCAAGGCGCGTCCTTTGATCATGTTCCAGTAGCAAGCGACGAAGACAATTGGATATACAGAGATATGGCTTTTGTTCTGTTCGGAGTCAGTTTTTTAAGTGGGTTTGAAGAGTACAGGTTGTTTTGTTTAGTGGATTTGTAATTATTTTAGTTTCTAATGAACAAATATTATCAGCTCACTACATATATTTAGAATAGGGTGGGAGCAATATATTATATATGACATTCTACAATATCATTATAGCTTTAAATTTTTGTATTCGAATTAGTATTTTCAAAGAGTACCTTTTACAAACGTTATCATAGTAGATATTTATTTATTTACTAAAACTTCATGCAACATAAAATAGTACATAGGCGGACTTAATGCCTGAGGCATTCTTTACCGGTCAACCATGGGCGGTGAAGAGATAGCACGGCAAGGCAGGTGCATAAAAAATGAAATAATAAACACAAAATGAGTACAAAAGTATATAGTTTAAATAAACATACATAAATAGGTACTATAAATAAAATAATATATAAATATATATATAAATTAATAGAAAGGCGCGTATTGAGACGTCTCTGCTATTCGTTTAGAAAATAATGCCGCAACTTCCGCATAAATGCATACTGACTGGTGGCCGTCCTGATATCGAGAAGGAAGCGCATACCAGAGAAGAATGGATTGAATATGAAAGGAAGAATGAACAAAATCAGAAGTATGAGAAGGACAGAGCAAGAGAAGATATCTATTTTACATTCATTTATTTAAACACGAGCAGCCGCTCGCGGCCCTGTTTACGTTGTATCAGTACTGCCCCCAAAAACGTTGTAATTTATAACCTGTGTCATTTTGAGGTATAAGCTTTATTATTGCAAAGTTTCCTCAAAATTCGTACAGGGGGGTGACCATAAGCTCTTAGAGCGTTATCAATTGTGACAGATGTATACAAGTCATATACATCTGTCCCTTATTCGATCTCAAATTGATACCGCTCTAAAAGCTTATGGTCACCCCCCAGTCGTCGTATTTGTATGACCTACAGATTGTTGTTATAGCGGCAACAGAAATACATCATCTTTGAAATTTTCAACTGTATGGCTATCACGGTTCATGAGATATAGCCTGGTGACAGACGGACAGATAGACAGACATACAGACGGACCGCGGAGAATTAGTAATAGAGCCCCGTTTTTATCTTTGGGTACGGAACCCTAAAAAAGAGCACCTCCTAGAAAGGACAATCATTTACTTGCATCAATTGTTAACTGCCTTCCACACATCACTTTCTACCAGACAGAACTATAATATATACTATATAAATATATATAACATTTACTTATCAATATTCAAGTGAGTCTTAAAATGAACAATGCCAAGTGAAACGGTCAAGCAATACCAAATCTATTTTTACCTTAACAAACATACAAAAGAGCTGCGATCCTGTACTTAGTCACGTACCGCTACAGATGTTATCGCATCTCTTGGAGTGGACTGCGGGACGTTTGCTCAGGACCGAGCGTAACGACTAGTTGCTGATGGTTTGAAGTTGCGCTTTATTAGTACCTATTCTTTTCCGTTTAGGGGTCGTGGTCGAACTATAATTTCCAGTCCAATCAGTTGGGCTACGGGTCTTCGGTAAGGGCAGTTGTCCAATCATTATTTTTAGTTGGACAATGGCGTATTTTAGTAATAGAGCAGTGGTGGCTATAGAGCAGTGGTGGCCCAGTGGTATCGGCTGCGACTTACAAGTTGTAGGTCGTGAGTTCGAGCCCAGGCAGGCACTTTACTTTGTGTAAATTATTTCATCACCACTGCTCTCAAAACGGTGAAGGAAAACATCGTGAGGAAACCGGCATGTCCTAGAACCAAAAATTCGAAGACATGTGACATCCACCAACCCGCACTGGGCCCGCGTGGTGGATTACGGCCCATTCCCTCTCACAGAGAGGAGGCCTGTGTCCCAGCAGTGGGAACATTAATAGGCTGATGATGTGATGTGATGTGTATTTTCATGTACCCTATGTTCAACAGTCACTCTTGCAACAATGCACTTGTACCATGTGTATTTATATATTTTTAACTTTGCCCACACTAGAAATTTCTCCCTCAATCGTGGGTGCGTTTACAAACATATAAACTCACATACACAACAGCCAGACCCGAAACAACTATCTGTAGGTCATACAAATACGACAACTGTACGGGTCATGCAAATATTTGTTCCGTGCGGTAATCGAACCCACGACACGCAACGCAGCAGTCAATCGCTAAACCACTGCGCCAACCGTGCGCCCAAATTCGTCTATTTTATCATGATTTTTCGTGTTTTTTTCGTATGAGGAAACAATTTTTACGTCAACAAATACTTTGACAAAAGAGCAGCGTACCTGTACTTAGTCACGAATCGCTACAGATGTTATCGCATCTCTTGGAGTGGAGTGCGGGACGTTTGCTGACATAACGGGCCTCATATTTATGAGGGAGTTCTTGTATTCGATGGAGACTACTGTTCTTTGGTGTAATGTAATAATATTGTTGAAATCTAATTATTTTCTATACTTAGATTTCAACAATATTATTACATGTGTGTGTGTTACATTTCAGTGATTGGTGTTTCACCTTTTACCCGAAGGGTAAAACAGAGGAGAGAGAGGAGAGAGAGAGAGAGGAAAAGATCCTTAACCATATATTAGTGTTTTTTCGCCGCAGTCATGTTAAAGTCCAATGTGATAGAGGTTGTTCATATTAGAAATATAATAATCGTACTCTTTTAAGGATTCCGTACCCAAAGAGTAAAAACGGGACCCTATTACTAAGACTCCACGGTCCATCTGTCGCTCTGTTTGTCACCAGGCTGTATCTCATGAACCGTGATAAGAGAAGAGAAATACTTCATCTGTGAAAATTTCAACTGTGTAGCTACAGTGTAAATTTTCACAGATGATGTATTTCTGCTGCCGCTATAACAACAAAAACAGAATAAAAAAAATATTTAAGTGGGGCTTCCATACAACAAACGTTATTTGTTTGCCGCGATAATGGTCCGGGACTCTTCGTGCGCTAGTCCGACTCGCACTTGGCCGGTTTTTTGTGTTGAACGATATTTGGTATTATTTAGTTAATGTTATTTCTGATCAAGCTATGATTTTTGAAGCGTCGAATTTAGTTTTTATCTTTACAAATGTGCTTAGGCACGAACTGCTAAGATGCTATCTCATCTCTTTAAGTGTACTTTCTAAGCGTTTGCTTACTAAAGGGGCTCGCATAGGAAGGAGTATGAACTGTTCTTTGATTTAATATAATAGGAATCATCATCATCTGCCTAGCCTTATCCCAACTATATTGGGGTCGACTTTCAGTCTTACCGGATTCAGCTAAGTAGGTACCAGTGTTTTACATGGAGCGACTGCCTATCTGACCTCCACAACCCAGTAACTGGGTAAGACGGTGCCCCTTGGCAAGACTGGTGTCAGATCTCAAGCTTCTGACTACCCGTAACGACTGTCAAAGATCTTCAAATAACAGCCGGGACCAACGGCTTAACGTGCTTTCCGAGGCACGGAGGAAACTCGGTATGTTGAAATGGTCACCCATCCACGGACCGACCTCGTCAAGCGTTGCTTAACCTTGATGATCGACCTGAGCGGCTGTCATTATTTAGCCACGAGCTTTAATGTAATAGGAATGATGACTAAAAAAATATTTTATTCCGACAGATTTCCAAAAAATATTGGAGACGTATTTTTCTTTTGTCACGTTAACAAAAAACGATCACGATACAGTGCGTTAAAATATCGCATGACGTCATGCCTTGGTACACTTTTTACATAGAAGTTACGTCACATCTTGGTGAATTTTTATTGATTTGAATAAACAAAAAATACGTGTCCAATATTTTTTTAAATTTAGAAAATAGAATTTGCTGTTTCGTACTCAGTCATCATCCCTATTGTGCAATGTAAATGTTGTTTTCTAATTCTTCTATTTATGTAGTTTGAATAGAGATTTTTTTATTTTATTTTTAGGGTTCCGTACCCAAAGGGTAAAAAAGGGACCCTATTACTGAGACTTCGCGATCCGTCTGTCTGTCTGGCTGTCTGTCCGTCTGGCACCAGGCTGTATCTCATGAACCATGATAGCTAGACAGTTGAAATTTTCACAGATGATGTATTTCTATTGCCGCTATAACAACAAATACTAAAAACATAATAAAATTAATATTTAAGGGGGGCTCCCATACAACAAACGTGATTTTTTTGCCGTTTTTTGCTCGACTTTAATAACGGCAACTGGTAGACGCTTGAAATATTCACAGAATATTAAGTTGTATATTCACTTCAAAAAATAATAATAATTAAATTTAAAAAAAAAAATTAAGGCGGCAAAAAAATCACGTTTGTTGTATGGGAGCCCATACAACAAACGTGATTTTTTTGCCGTTTTTTGCGATAATGGTGAGGAACCCTTCGTGCGCGAGTCCGACTCGCACTTGGCCAGTTTTTTATTTATATTTATCGATCGCCTCGCGTTTGACCACTATCTCGCCTGGTGGTAAGCGATGATGTGGTCGACGGTGAAGCACGCTTGCCTAGAAGTAACCTATTCACTCTTGACTTGAAGACCCCAAGGTTGTAGCTATCAGGAAACAAAGACTCCGGCAGGGAATTCCACTCCTTAGCTGTGCGTACAATGAAAGTATTCGCAAAACGCTTTGTACGTATGGGTGGGATGTCCACTATGTGCCGGTGGAGCATTGCCGTACGTCTTGTTGTCCGGTGATGGAAAGGGCTAGGCGGAATTTTATTTTATTGGCGTCGATGTTCAAGGCTCTGGAGCTTTGAGGCGACCAGTGCCGAAATGATGTATGATGGATGATGCTGTAAGGAGTGGTATTATGTAGTTTCAGTTACCTACGGTATTATAGTGGTGTTGCTGTATTTTCTAAATTTATTTGTTCGGTATTTTGTGCATCTATCTATATATATATATATATAAATGAATCCTTATTTCCCTAGGTCACGGCATCACGCGTGATCGTCTGGACCGATTTCGCTTATTCTTTTTTTGTTGTGTTTGTTATTGTTAGGAGAAGGTTCGTATGAAAAAAAAATAAGAAAAGAAAAAAAAATGGTACCTTACCTACATAGGTAGGGTAGGGAAGGTTAGGTAGGGTAGGTAGGGTAGGGTAGGTAGGTAGGGTAGGGTAGATGAATGTTAGGTATTTTAATGGCAAAAGAAAGTTTGCCGGGTCAGCTAGTTATTAAATAAAATTGAATTGTACGTGGTGCACTGGTAGAGAATACCTTGCGGCATTAAGTTCATATACATACGAGTATGTTGTGTTGGTTTAAATAAATAAATATTACATTTGCTTCAAAGTAAAAAAAAAAAAAAATATTCTGACACAATATCAAACCCACATATAGCGTTCCTACTCAAGGTCAAACTGCTCTTTTTCGCTATAAAACACTGATACTGACCTCAATAGACTGAAAGCGGTGCCCAAAACAAACACTGAAAAGGTTAGGAAGAAGATGAATACAGGATGACCATGCAGTATTTGCTAAAGATTAGGACGTGTCCACACCTGACGGAGTCGTCGTAATCGGTATTTAATGTTTACCGTTGAAGTAGTGATACCGATTCAATATTTATTTGTTTTATTTATTTATTCATTAAGACGACGACTAACGCCAACCACCTTGAGGGAACAAAACGCGCACTCGTTTCACACCCGCGCGACCCAAAATTTAGTAGTTTTTTGTACTTTCCTTATTATTCTAGGACTTTAAAAAAAAAAGCCTCAGATCAAAATGTAGATAATTAAATTGTCTTTGAGATGGTGTCGATTTCATTAAAATACGCCCAGTGGTTTTAGTGTGATTGTCATGTTTTTGTCCGTTTTAGACATAACTTTACAAATTAATTACACTATGTTATACGAATAAAACTCAAAATTTGCTCCGATCAAATTATTAAGAAAATAGTCTAATATAACATATATTTTTTTCAAAAAATTACAACTAGCTATTTTGACGTGATTCTCATTTGAAAATCAGCTACTCAAGGGAATCGGCGCCTTAACACATACCTTTGTTTTAACAGGTAAGACCCAAGCTAACAAAAGTAGTCATAAATTGCTAATATGTTCACGTGTATCTTATGTTTAGATAAAATTGTAAACGAGACTATTTGATACGGCTGATGGTTTTTGGAAAGAAGTTCCTTAACGCGGTTTGCGGTAGTAATTGCAAGTAAGAAATTGTCACGTCACGAAAAAGCTTTCTCTAGATGTTTAGATCCGTCCAGCGTAGTTCGGATGTTATCGTCAAGTGAGTTTTATCTCTCTTTTTCTTTACACTATACACTATGTATTATGTGTGTAGGAACTTTGTTCCTGACAGGGGTATCCTGACCGCAGTGGTTTTTTTCCGGAAACGTTGTACCTAAATCTATTCGGACCGCCTCGCATTTCATGACGCTGTATAAAAATACTCAATGTGTTTAATAAAATATAACCATTTATAAGCACTTGAATTACCAAGGAGTCAGTCAATTAGAAAAACCGGCCAAGTGCGAGTCGGACTCGTGCACGAAGGGTTCCGTACCATTATCGAAAAAAAACCGCAAAGAAACACGTTTGTTGTGTGGGAGCCCCAATTAAATATTTATTTTATTCTGTTTTTAGTATTTGTTGTTATAGCGGCAATAGAAATTATATCATCTGTGAATATTTCAACTGTCTATCTATCACGGTGACAGACAGACAGACAGACGGACCGCGGAGTCTTAGTTATAGGGTCCCGTTTTTACCCTTTGGGTACGGAACCCTAAAAATTTAGTAAATTGCACGTTCCAAAGCGATATACTAATGAATTGTTCAGTGGTGGTTACATCATTGATGTTGAAATTACAGGTAGGTGTGACTCAAGTTCTGTAAACATTTTTATATTGAATTGTTTAAAAAAATATACTTCTCGGTATAATCTATCTAATACCAGCGTTTTTATGGATGGAGAGCGATATCATCGAATTATTTTGCTAGAGTTCTCGGTATCGAGTAAATAGAGAAAACCGATACCACGTTGACAAGTAGGACCCGACCTTAACAATGAATGTGTTCACTAAAAATAGATATAAAATGGTGCACGGAGAGGAATATCGCCCACTCTACACTCTACTGGTACATGTATTGCAGGTTTATATAATATTAAACTTATGGCCATCTGGGCCATCAAACACTTAATAATAATAATAAATGTTTATTGGTGCAAAAAAAGGTTACATTACAGTTTGCATACACGTACAGTCAACTATATTGCAAGAAGCCCATTGTAACCATTTTGAATAATGAACCCTGCCTCTCAAACTAGGGGAAACCTGTATCTTGAGAGACACTTGGGTGTTCTGTGCGTTATTTTTGGTATAATCTTATTATAACTAAACAAATGCACTATTTTAATGTGGATTAATAGTTTAACATAAGGTGGGTTGCTGTAATTTGCATGTTAGGAAAGCAATTATTTTGGCCTATACGAGTATCAGACCAACACGATAGATGTTTTCACTAGGAAATGTTTTTCCCAAACTTGTTTTCATTTCAATTATATTCATCGTATTCCTGCTACATAAATATTAAGTAAATTATAATTGTAGCCGCATATTAAGGTATACACGGTTTTTTAAATTAGGATTTTGAAGTTTAGAACTCGCCAAACTTGAATGCTAAATGACAAGTTTTCAAATTCGAATCCTCAATTCAGATTCTTTACCCATCTGGTTACCCTTCAACATAACCATACAAACGCCGTAACATCCCAAACCATCTCGAAACGCAGAAAACGTCCCACATTAGACGCAGTCCTAATTATTTTCAAGAACGAACCTGCGCCTCTTGACTCAGTTCCCTCCGTAACGAGAGTACGGTACGTCCCTCCCGGCCCAATGGCCCTCTTGTTAAAAATGCATGCAAACGAGGCGTAACACGTTGTAACTACTCCCGTTAACACACCCTACGAGAGCTCGTACGTAGAACATTGGAATCCAGATCCGTTACACTGGTTCTTGATGGCTTATTTTTCAGTGAATGATTGTATTGATTGAAAATGGTTTTTCATTGATGGATATGTCACCAGATAATCAAAACGGACACCATCACCATCATCACAAACATCATTATTCGTCAACAATGACCTTCTAGGTTAAAATGCATGCAAACGAGGCGTAAGACGTTGTAACTACTCCCGTTATCACGCCTTACGAGTGAGTAAGTGCAATCAAAAAGATTTTTATAAAGAAAACATAAAAAATACATTAAAAGACGCTATACGGTGGTTAGAAAATAACAATTTGAAAATCTATTTAAATAAGACTATGTTAATGCATTTTAGCCAACGCACACTGACTATTCCCAATCTTGACATAACGTATAATACTATTACAATTGACACAGTTAATACAACTAAGTTTCTAGGACTAACTATAGATCGCAATTTAAATTGGAAGTAACACATAGAGGTAATGACTAATAGAATAAGCAGTAGTGCGTACGCCTTGTACAATCTATCTCGAACGGTTAATATAGATGCGCTATTAACCGCTTACTACGGGCTAACTGAGTCTGTTCTCAGATATGGGGTTATCTTCTGGGGTAACTCAACTAATAAAGAATTTGCATTTAAAGCACAACAGAGATGCCTTAGAGCCATGTTTAACAAAAATTCCACCGATAGTTGTAAACCCTTTTTCATTCACTATAAAATATTAACATTTGCATCCCTTTACATTCTCGAAATAGTAATGTTTGTGAGAAATAACAATGACTTATTTCCACTAATGGCGAATGAGTTTCCTAGAAACAGGCGTGATAAAAGTCAACTCTGTCTGCATAGGAGTAGGACGGCACTTATGCGCAAAAGTGTTTTCTGCATGGCTCCTAGTATTTATAATAAGTTACCCAAAAGTTGGAGGGAGCTTAACAACGTTCAGTTGAAGAAACAGTTAAAAACCTTTCTAATTAAAAAAACCTACTATACTATTAGCGAATTTTTGGCAGAATCTTTTGTTTTGACATAGATTATTATTGATATTTTGACATTTGATGAATGTCACTTAGATTTGACATTTTATTATTTTTTTATTTCTATTTGAAATTTTTTAAATATTTTACATAGATATACAGGGTGTTTGGAAGGGAGCTGTACATACGCCTAGGGTAGAAACTAGGGATAGTCTGCTACCTACCCCCGCCCATTATATTGACCTTGGCCTCAAGGTTTTTTTTTAATTTATTATTATTTTTTATTTGACTTTTTTATGATTTTTTGACTAAAACTACCTGTAGCTCAAAATCTATCCATGGGACCGGTCGGCTAATGGTCTTGTTTTAATCGTTAGAGTCTTAGGGTCCTGCAAAAAATTATTTTACACCAGAAAATTGTGGTGAAGAAAAGTTATGGGGCCTGAAGTACCGTAGTAAGGTAAAGAAATAATTTTAAGGGCAACTTTCTATGGGGTTTAAAAAAAAACTAACAGGGTTGGAGTTCTTCTGATTTTTTTAAAACATCCTCAGTCCATGCCCTTTCTAACGATATGCTAAAAGTGTAATTATCACTTTTAGTTTTAAAGTTATTAATTAATTTCCGCAACTAGGGCACTTCTAGCAAAAATTTCAACTAATGAAAATTAAATGTGTTCGATCGTAAAAGGATGGCAAATGAAACAAAAAATTTGGTAATGACTAATGTCATTAAATTACAAATTTTAATTAATTACTAATTTTAATTAATTACAAATTTTGTTCAAATTGATGACCATTGACCTGTAAACATGCTCGGCACCTCTTCCTCATCTCCACGGTCACCGTTCTAAGCAGCAGTTCCTCGCGCATTGTATCGAATGCGGCGTGGATCCTGTTAATTAGAACCTCCCTTGTTGGTACTTCTTCTGCGTACACCAACTCTTTCGCCCTTCCCCAGACGTAGAAGTCGAGTGGGGTATTACCACAATCTCCATCACTGGGCACCCAGAGATCAAAACCCGAGAGTCAAGAGGCACAGAGGTTTTCAACGAAGGTTCTCCGTGAACGTATGGGCAGGCGTCATCGGTAATCGGTTGATAGGGCCGCACTTTTTGCCAGACAACCTAAACGGGCAAAACTACTTAGATTTCCTCGAAAACGATTTGCCTGATTTAGCGGAAGAAGTGTTTGACGAAGATCGGCCCATAGTCTTCCAGCACGACGGCTGTCCTGCTCATTGGAGCCTAGCAGTGAGGGAGCTTCTGGACAACTGCTTTCCTAATTCTTGGATTGGTCGGGGTGGGCCAATTCCCTGGCCCCCAAGGTCGCCTGACCTTACCCCACTCGACTTCTACGTCTGGGGAAGGGCGAAAGAGTTGGTGTACGCAGAAGAAGTACCAACAAGGGAGGTTCTAATTAACAGGATCCACGCCGCATTCGATACAATGCGCGAGGAACTGCTGCTTAGAACGGTGACCGTGGAGATGAGGAAGAGGTGCCGAGCATGTTTACAGGTCAATGGTCATCAATTTGAACAAAATTTGTAATTAATTAAAATTAGTAATTAATTAAAATTTGTAATTTAATGACATTAGTCATTACCAAATTTTTTGTTTCATTTGCCATCCTTTTACGATCGAACACATTTAATTTTCATTAGTTGAAATTTTTGCTTGAAGTGCCCTAGTTGCGGAAATTAATTAATAACTTTAAAACTAAAAGTGATAATTACACTTTTAGCATATCGTTAGAAAGGGCATGGACTGAGGATGTTTTAAAAAATCAGAAGAACTCCAACCCTGTTAGTTTTTTTTTAAACCCCATAGAAAGTTGCCCTTAAAATTATTTCTTTACCTTACTACGGTACTTCAGGCCCCATAACTTTTCTTCTCCACAATTTTCTGGTGTAAAATAATTTTTTGCAGGACCCTAAGACTCTAACGATTAAAACAAGACCATTAGCCGACCGGTCCCATGGATAGATTTTGAGCTACAGGTAGTTTTAGTCAAAAAATCATAAAAAAGTCAAATAAAAAATAATAATAAATTAAAAAAAAACCTTGAGGCCAAGGTCAATATAATGGGCGGGGGTAGGTAGCAGACTATCCCTAGTTTCTACCCTAGGCGTATGTACAGCTCCCTTCCAAACACCCTGTATAATATACATTTTTATTTGACATTTGTTTAATATTTATCAATTTGTCATTAATTTTTTACTTGACATTTGTTTGATATTTTTACATAGTTTTGACATATATTACTGTTAATTGACATCTGAATGACATTTTTTTACATTATCACTAATTATTTTCAGTTTCTTTTAATGTTGACATTCTGTAATTATTGTGTTTAAATTCATTTTTATTGTAATTGTTCATGATATTAATTTCAAAATATTTTGCACGCCATAGAATGTGGCAAACATGTCCGAACCTTTTATTTTAAATATTATCCTGCATGCACGTATTATTTATTCGTGCATGTATACACGTGTTTGAGCAAATAAATATCTTTATCTTTATAAAGATAAAGATATTTATCTTTATAAGTAGCTGTTTGCAACATTAGAACCCAGATCCGTTTCATTGGTTCTTGATGGCTTATTTTTCAGTGAGTGGTTGTATTGATTGAGAACGGTTATTGGTTGATGGAGATATTAAATTTGTTATGTTTAGTGATTTATTACAAGCCGATAAACGTGTTTCTTATTACTCCTCCGTTGTTCTCTTCTGATTAATTTCGTTGTGAAATTCAAAACAGTCGAATTGTTTCGCCAGTACTCGTCGAACTTCATTGCCTTTGCGTTTTTATGGTGGACGCCACTATTGATACGGGCTTTCAGTTTTAGGGGTTGCAGCGGTTGGGAATGCATGCAAACGAGTTGTTGTAACTACTCCTGTTAGCACGCCCTACGAGAGTTCGTATACGTATACGTAGCTCTGCGGAACATTGGAACCTAGATCCGTTTCATTAGTTCTTGATGGCTTATTTTTCGGTGAGTGGTTGTATTGATTGAGAATGGACTCTTTCAATAGAAGAAGATGTTAATTTCATGGTATGAAATGCGTGGTGTTTTATCACAAACCGATAAACGTATTTTTCTTTGGAACTCTGCTGTTCTTTTCTGATTCATTTTGCTGCGGAGTGCAAGCTGGTTGAATCGTTTTTCTGGGACTCATCGAGCTTCATTGCTACGGCACTTGTCTGCTGCTTGCCACTGTTAATTCTGGCTTTCAGGAGTTGCTGTGGTTGGGAATATTGTGGCGGGATCGTCCAAATACCAAAAATAAAACCCACATATTTTTCTTTGTTTCGTTTTTTATGATCGATGCTGGCATTCGAGTTGACAATCTCATGGGCAATAGGCAATTAATAAATGACTTAAATATAAACACTAGCATAGCTAACGATATTGTTTAGCAATTCCACCCAACAATTACCCATTTAAACTCGCATTCCTAAAGACCACAGCACGTAATTCTGACGTATCGCCACCCTAACATTATATGCAAGTCTTCAGTGGAAGTCGCAGTCGCACTCGTTCTGTGCAATTGCATAGCGTTTTGCAGATAAAGCCGGGCTCACAAAGCCGACGACAAAGGGCAGACAGTCTTTGTGTTCTCGATATTGTCGACAAATGACGGGTACCTCCCATTGGCTTTTTTGAGGTAATTCTGTTGTCATGAACGTTTGTTTTGTCTACGCTTTGAAAGGTTTGTGAATTGTGATGTAGTCTGTTCTAAGCTTTAGAGTCGATTTTTTTAGGATTTGTGTTGTGCTCTACTGGTATCGTCATATTTGTAGTGGACTTGGTGCATTTCTAGAAATCTTGCCGCTACAAATAATATTGTATTTTACAACCAAAAGAAGATAAGCGACATTTAATGCTATATTTGTGTCCTATGTTACGGCTATATTTTCAGTACATATTTAGTCTGCCTCGTACGTCTTAGCTTCATCATCATCATCGTCATCATATCAGCCGAAAGACGTCCACTGCTGGACATAGGCCTTCCCCAAGCGTCGCCACATTGACCGGTCCCGTGCGTCCCGCAACCAGCGGATCCCCGCAACCTTCACCAGGTCATCGGTCCACCTGGTGGGAGGCCTTAAAACGCAACGTCTTCCGGTTCGCGGTCGCCACTCCAGAACCTTTCTGCCCCATCGGCCATCCGTTCTGCGAGCAATGTGCCCTGCCCACTGCAACTTAAGTTTGGCAAATCTTTGGGCTATGTCGGTAACCCTGGTTCTCTTACGGATCTCTACATTTCTGATTTGATCACACAAGGAAATGCCGAGCATAGCCCTCTCCATTGCCCTTTGAGTGACTGTAAGCTTTCTGATGAGGCCCGTTGTAAGCGACCACGTCTCAGAGCCATATATCATCACTTGCAAAAAACACTGGTCATAGACTTTTGTCTTGAGACACTGTGGTAAGTTGGACGAGAAGTCACCGCGTAACTTCCAGAACGCTACCCAGCCGAGTCGGATTCGACGGTTGACCTCTTTCTCGAAGTTGGCCCTATCCAACTGGATCGTTTGTCCCAGGTAGACATGACTATGTCTACCTGGTTTCGAAGTTGTGGACGACTGTCCTCAACTTCGAGTGTAGAGTCTCCAACCTTGATAGGAGTGGGTGTAACATGGGCATTCAACACCACCTTGGTTTTGTCCATGTTCATTTTCAGACCCACTCTTTCGAAAGCTCTACTGAGGTCATCGAGCATTGTACTGCGTCTTAGCTTGCTTTAAGAAAAATACTTATCTTTAATTACATGGCTCTTCTACACTTCTACTCTTTCAAAGAGGTAAACTTTGTATGTTTGGAATTTTAGATGGAAAATATGTTATCTCCGAAAATGCTCAATTGCTCATCCACTTTTTTTTAAATATTTAAATGATAATAAGCTAAACTATCATTAAGTGGGCTATTTTTAACCCCCGACAGGAATAGAGGGGAGTTATAAGTTTGACGTGTGTACCTGTGTATTTGTGTATATTACATATGTATTTGTGTATCTGTCCGTGGTGGCATCATAGCTCCTAAACTAATGAACCGATTTAGATTTTTTTTTGTGTTTGCTATGAAAGGTGACATTATCGGTTCTTAGCAATGTTTGATGAAAATCGGTTCAGCCATTTAAAAGTTATGGGCGTTTTACTGTTTGATTCGGGGTTTTTTCGCAAGATATCGTGTCATAATTAAGTTTTCGATAGATTGTTGATCATAGCGTGTCTACTACTAGATTAATAATGTAGTTTAAAAAGCATGAAAAAAAAATTGATCTTGTTTTTTGTTTTTTTTTATCTTTTTTTTTTTACTTGTAATTCAAGAAAACTACACAACCCCTGCGGGATAAGCCAAGAGCGCGAAAAAAAAATAACAAATGTTATTATAGATTATTCTCTGCGTAACCTTTGCATTACCTTTCCAATAGCTGTGATATTATATTTATCCATTTCCACAACCCAACTACCCTTACTCTGCGTTCATACATATTAATAACAAACATTAAAAAGCCAAGCGAATGCAAACCCATTTATTAATACACGAACTGCATTTAAAAAGTAATTATAACAAACTAAATTACGAGTAGTTTCAGCTGGATTTATGAACATTATTATAAAGCAATGCGTGATTTTTCCTGAAAGCATTTAATTTGAATACTGCGCAGAACATAATTGTACCGTTTACTGTACATTTGCAGAGCAGTTGGAAACATGCGATGTGAACATGTGGGTAGTTTTAACTAAATTATATTGTACGAGTTACTGTTTTTAAATTATATTAATTTCAGCCAGTAACTATCCCGTTACAGGGCTTATACAGAGAAGGCATTAGCACGAATCACCACGCTTGCTCAAGCTGGGTTGGCGATTCCGGTAAAACATGTCCAGGTTTCGTCACGATTTTACCTTTCTATTTTTAACCGACTTCCCCAAAAGAAGGAGGTTATCATTTCGACTGTATTTTTAGGGTTCCGTACCCAAAGGGTAAAAACGGGACCCTATTACTAAGACTCCGCGATCCGTCTGTCTGTCTGTCTGTCTGTCTATCTTTCTGTCACCAGGCTATATCTCATGAACCGTGATAGCTGGGTAGTTGAAATTTTCACAGATGATGTATTTCTGTTACCGCTATAACAACAAATACTAAAAACAGGATAAAATAAATATTTAAGTGGGGCTCCCATACAACAAACGTGATTTTTTTGCGATTTTTTTGCGATAATGGTACGGAACCCTTCGTGCGCGAGTCCGACTCGCACTTGGCCGGTTTTTTTTTATGTGTGTTACCTCAGAACTTTTTACTGGGTGAACCGATTTTGATGATTCTTTTTTTATTTGTTAGCTGCTGCATGTCATGTGGTCCCATTTAAAATTCATCAAGATATGATGAAGAACTTCGGAGATATACATCAGAACTTTGAAGATCAATCATTGACGGGAAATCACTCGGGATGGCTGCAATCGCATATCTGTTTATTGTTTACACCATTTCCTAACATAACATCACACTAGCACGCTCTAAAGGGGTAACAGTTTAGCCTGGTATACTCTCATTCGACCGGTTTTGTTTAAGTGTCATGTTACTGGGTTAATCTATTTTGGCATCACTTTGAGCATCATAGGTACCTAGCCTATGGAATTGGTCCATTATGTACCACAACTAAAAAGTGATAAATAATATTTTTTTCCAAAATATACTACCGACTTCCAAATAAAAACACTACAAAGTGAAAACTAACTTCAATTTCGGCAGTCGGTGTCAAAAAACGAGGAAACAAAAACAGGAACACCGACTTCCGAAATTGAAGTTATTTTTCACTTTGTAGTGTTTTTATTTGGAAGTCGGTAGTATTTTTTTTTTTTTTTTTTAAATACCTGTTCTCTTAGGCAGGTTAGAAGGGGGCATTATCGGCCATGTTTACTTAACCTTTCCATGGAGAAACTTATTTTATATTATGCCTTTACTCATCAATGGCACAATCAGCCAACGTATGTGCCAACTGCTGCTCGCTTTGAGCCCTCAATGGCAAGGAAAAATCTAAAATTCTGCTAAAGAAGACAAAAAAATATAACAAGTTGAGAACATGCCACGAAATATGCACATACATTATCGTTCATCTGCAGAAGGTTCTAATAGCGACCCGATATTTGATTTGTAGGCACGGTTCAAGAAGACATTCAAGTATACCTACTCGATATCTAAAATTAAATCTGACAGATATCATATTAATCTCTACTTATAAGTAATCGTTTAGAATTGTGACTTATGCATGTTACAAATAAATTCTAGTTCTAAAAACTAATAAACACGCTTTAATGGTAAATTGAACTAAAAAGTCGCTAATCCTGAAGATCTTGGTAAGGCTAATGGGACAAATCATGGGAATCAACTTTTATTACTTGTAAATTTCAATTTTAATTTTTGTTTGACTTTCAAAAGTGCCGCTGCTTATTGGCCTCGAAAAATAAATATATTTTTCTTTGACTTTGACTAAATTATTGCATTGTCATCGGTCCTTGATAAGTGTGCAAAGTTTCAAATCAATCCCACGTTTTGAAGGGGGTGAAAATCACGTTCAAAGATTCCGTTACAGAGATACATAGATAGACATACCAAGCCAATAAAAGTGTGTTAAAAATAGTAAAACCTTTTATAAAAATTTAGAACATTTTCAGAAGCATTTCAAAGAAGACATAAATGGAAACCATGATAGAGCAGAAATATTCTCTCTGTCGGATACCATTTAATTGGACATCCTACTCATTCATTACTGAAACAAGTTCCGCTCTGTTTGTGCATATTAAAAAAAATAATTAAAGACTCACAAACGGAAAAGGAAAACAGCGTTACATTTTACCTTTTCAGCACAAGAAAATATGATAATTTCGGAGAAAAAAGTAAAAAAATATCGGCCTCTTTTTCTCACAGAAAAATAAAAAAGAAATGTATCTATTTGACAGTGAAAATAAATGGAGGGCTAGAAAATAATACATTCTTTTCTGGGTCTATTGTTTCATTGTTCGGAGTAAATAAAAAGGCAATAAAAAACTATCAGACTATAAAATAGGGCTTAAAACGATCGAAGCCTCGTTTAGAGATCGACGTTTTGATCAAATTCAGTAAATACTGCTACTCTTCCAGAGGCTGGCTCGAGGCGAGAATAAATAAGATGCTGTTAGTTGAATACTTAAGCAAGGAAACTATAGACAGACTACTGAATTGCTGTTTACGCTTAGTTAAGATATAAATTGTATGTGATATAAGGTTTCTTTTTGGTGTTTTTTTTTTACTTAGACTTTTCAATAGAATTAATGTGTACTGTAGAGCTGACTACTGGCCTGCTTGGTGAGGAGTTAATCACAGATATGAAGATGATGAGAACGTATTCAGAAGAAGAAAATTTTAGTTTTTTTATTTAATGTAAACACCTATTTACCCTTTTTTTCCTTTTCCTTTTATTTGTACCCCTTCTTTTTAGTTGATCATTATTATTTATTAATCTTGAATCAAAAGTACAGTAGGTACGTATACACCTTTTAAAAGCAATATCTAATCTGTCTAATCTATCTAACACCTTTACGAGCAATTCTTCTTGTATATAATGTATATATATAATCTGAATCTCGGAAACGGCTGCAACGCTTATCATGATATTTTGTATACAGGCGGTTTCGGAGGTGATAAATCGATCTAGCTAGGTTTAATTTTTAGAAAAGGTCGTTTTTAGGGTTCCGTACCCAAAGGGTAAAAACGGTACCCTATTACTAAGACTCCGCGTTCCGTCTGTCTGTCTATCTGTCCGTCTGTCACCAGGATGCATCTCATGAACCGTGATAGCTAGACAGTTGAAATTTTCACAGATGATGTATTTCTGTTGCCGTTATGACAGCAAATACTAAAAACAGAATGAAATAAATATTTAAGTTGGGCTCCCATACAAGAAACTGATTTTATTACCGTTTTTTGCGATAATGGTACGGAACCTTTCGTGCGCGAGTCCGACTCGCACTTGGCCGGTTTTTTCTTTTTTCACCCGAGCAGAACTCGGTCGCCCAGGTACTTAATACCTAATTACCACACACATCAGGCATTATGCCAAAGTTAATATAATTATAAAGAAAACCCTCAATGTATATATTCTCTCAACAATATCAATTTCAAAGACGATACGCACTAACAAAAATGAAGCTACATTGTCACTGAGGCACAAGGCTGCCTCGAGGCACAAATAAATAAGATGAAGTAACAGCCATACTTTATTCTAGGTAAACCTTGTACAAACGTAAATTGTCATTTGGTAGGAAACCCGCTAGGCCTTAAAGTTAAGTCATTAATTTTATCTTATCCCAGCTTATTTGGGACAAAAGAAAAACATGAAATAGGCACCGAAACTCGTTTCTTTGCTTTGAAGATAAGTAGTTGATTGTTTGAGGGATGCTACTTTTAGCCTGTTATTTTTATACTGGTTATTGCAAATGCAAAACGCATTTTTATTAGAATACTAGCTGTGCCCGCGACTTCGCTCCCGTCATCTATCTGCCAAACCCTACCCTTCTTACCTTCCTGCCTACCCTATTTACCTACCTACTATATTTTTTTCACAACGCCATCTATCGAATATCGAGTTCAACTGTCCGAGTATTTGCGTGTGTTGTGATAATTTTACTTCTTGAACACTTTAAATTCATCTAACTTTTGATAGAGTGAACCGATTGCGATGAAACAAAAACTAAGTAATACTTCAAATTACGCACAATGTTTATGTATAAAAGTTATCTACATTGGTTTCGTACATGATGCCTGCACAGATAAACAGACAAAAATTCCAAAAATGCTGGAAATGGGTTCTGTTGGTTATCCTTTAACACCCTGGCTATTTTTTTTGGAAATACTTTCGATGTACAAAAATTACTTTTCTACCGATTTATTAAAGGTATTTATTCCGTCAATGAGATTATCAAATAATATTAAACCCGTATTTTTGTCTTTATCAAATAAACTAGCTGTTCCGCGCGGCTTCGCTCCCGTGGACCACCCCACAGGACCCGTTTTCAGGATAAAAAAAAATAGCCTAATTTTTGAAATCGGTCCGGTAGTTTAGGAGCCTATTCGGTACAAACAAAAACAAAAAAATCTTTCCTCTTTATAATATTACTAGCTGTCCCGCAGCTTCGCTCCCGTGGATAACTCCATAGGTCCCGTTTTTGGGATTAAAAAATAGCCTATGTCAGTCAGGATTAATGTAGCTTTCTATTGTTGAAAGAATGTTTTTAATCGGTCCAGTAGTTTCGGAGCCTATTCGGTACAAATAAACAAACAAACAAAAAAATCTTTTCTCTTTATAATATTAGTATAGATAATTATAATAAATAATACATATTATATTATAGTATAGATAAAAATTTACAAAGCTTAAATGCATCAAAGTTCAGGAGTGGGGGCTTGTGACGTATCTTTGTCAGTATAAGTTGTAAAATACCGTGACGTCACACGATATTTCAACGCAATGTATCGTCGTAATTTTTTGTTTACAAAAGATAAAAATATATTTTTTGTCAACTTCTCTAATCAGTAGGTACGTCCACCATATTTTGGAATTCCTTCCTATTATGGTGCATACTCGTAAGAGTATACTCATCAACTCAGCTAAACGAGGGTCCTCAGCCTTCCGCTTTCAGTCTAATTATCACAGCTACCTTTTTCAGGTCGTCAGTTATGTATCTGGGGACTGCCCACGCTTCGCTTGTTAATATGCGGTCGCAACTCTAGGACTCGTTTCTTCTATCGGCTATCAGCTCTTCAAACACAATGCCGACCCACTGTACTTCAGCCTGCTTGTAATCTATGACCCTGACTCCAGTTTTTTTTCAGATGATCACATTTCGAATCATATCGTTGTTAATGCTCTAGGTGACCTTTAGTTTGATATTCACTACACAAATGAAATTGGAAAGCCTTCCAACGAAGTTATTCAATCAAATTATTTTCCTTCTGCTTTGAAAAGAAGCCTTATTTATAGAAAATGTAGAGTAAATACATATACCGAGAGCAACAAGCCCCCAATCTAATAAAACCCTTAGAGAATAAATAACTTAAGTATAGAGTGCTAGTATGCAGATGTGATTAGTAGGCACGGGTTAGATCATCGCTCTGCGCCAGCCGCTGCCAGCAGGGGTGACAATCTTAAGAGGAAATGCGGTCTTTGAAGATAAGTAGTTGATTGTTTGAGGGATGCTACTTTTAGCCTGTTATTTTTATACTGGTTATTGCAAATGCAAAACGCATTTTTATTAGAATACTAGCTGTGCCCGCGACTTCGCTCCCGTCATCTATCTGTCAAACCCTACCTTTCTTACCTTCCTGCCTACCCTATTTACCTACCTAGCATTTTTTTTTCACAACGCCATCTGTCGAATATCGAGTTCAACTGTCCGAGTATCTGAATTGCGTGTGTTGTGATAATTTTACTTCTTGAACACTTTAAATTCATCTAACTTTTGATAGAGTGAACCGATTGCGATGAAACAAAAACTAAGTAATACTTCAAATTACGCACAATTTTGATGTATAAAAGTTATCTACATTGGTTTCGCACATTTCACATGATGTGTGCACAAATAAACAGACAAAAATTCCAAAAATGCTGGAAATGGGTTCTGTTGGTTATCCTTTAACACCCATTTTTTTTTTTTTTTTTTTTTTTTTTTGGGTGGGATATCATGGCTATTTTTTTTGGAAATATTTTCGATGTACAAAAATTACTTTTCTACAGATTTATTATATGTATTAAGTAGTAGATGTGATTAGTAGGCACGGGTGAGATCATCGCTCTGCGCCAGCCGCTGCCAGCAGGGGTGACAATCTTAAGAGGAGATGCGGTCGCAGACATCCGACTGAATATCCTAAATAAAAAGTCATAATTCAAGGTTTGGCTCTCGCCGATTTCCTCCTCCAATATTGGACCAATTTAAAAAATATCCACAAACTGAAAAAAATATATATACTCTGCCCCTATGTTTTGTTTATACATTATGTTTAGAAGTGCTACCCTAAAAAAGTGCTCAAAATTGCGCTGTCAACAAAGGCCTGGCGTACAAATTTGACAACTATAAATGAAAAAAGAAAAACATAGAAGCGTACACATGTCTTTTTATTTAATTTATGCAATATATTTTAAATTTGTCCAAAATTGGAGGAGGAAATAGGCGAGAGCCAAACCTTGAATTATGAATTTTTACTAAGGAAATTCAATCGAATGTCTGCGACCGCATCTCCTCTTAATAGTGGCAAACGAGTAATCAACAACGTAATAAGACAACGTTGTGGTTTAAAAGAAGATGTAGTGACTAAAATTGAAAAGAGTATGTGAAGATGGTTTGGCCATGTTGAGAGGATGAATGATAGGCGACTAACGAAAGGTATTTACAAGGCAGACGTGAATGGAAACGCCGGGAGGGGACGCCCTAGGAAGACATACATAGACCTTATAGGTGATGTTCTTCAGAAAGGCAAGGTGCGTAGTACTCATAACCGGCGTGTGTGTATGACAAGATGTATGAATGTGAGTGAAGCAAAAGAAGTATGTAAGGATCGTAGCAGGTGGCGTTCTGTAGTTTCTGCCTACCCCCATGGGAAAAAGGCGTGAGTGTATGTATGTATGAGTACGATTACTCTCGATACTACTTCTAATTTAAGTGTACCCAATTAGATTGGACAACAAAAGTATTGCCAGTCCATACATCATAATACCTACATTGTATATCTAAAAAGTTCTCTGTGTGTACGGCTTACGCTGCGCACTGGGCGTCCGGTGCTTTGCTAGCACTCCATACTTTAGTTATTTATTCTCTAAGCTAAAACCACAAAGGTTTACTATTAAGCACTGAGCAGGATACCGTTTAAATTTTCATTCGCGGATAAAAGTTCCAGAGACAATTCATAAAGTGAACACAAAGAGCATTGAGACATCGCAAATGGTTCTGTTCACGAACTTTGTCCATTGTGTCTTGTGAACCTTTTGTTATACAGCTGAATAAGCTAGTGTCAGTTTTGATGCGGTGCTGTGTGGCGATTGACTTAGTTTTGGAGCTAATACATGTATGTGATTGAGATTACTGTATTTGTGTTTTTGACAGAATTTTTCTAAGACGTGTGAAATCATCTAGCCGAAACTCCGCGTATTGGATTACGGCCCACTTCCTCTAACAGAGATGAGGCTCGTACCCCAGACGTGAAAACATTAACACAGAATTGACTCATGTTATGTCTTCTTCTTCTCTAATGTGTTTGGCCTCATGTGTTGTGTGCCTTCGATTTCAGCGAAGATAGTCGAAATGTCAAAAAGCTTGTCAATTCCATACAATTTTGCCTTTTTGACGATCGCTATTGCTGTCAATAGAATGTCACTTGTCTAGGGTTTCTGCTCGTGAGTTATTCATCCAAGACTGTTCAGCCAGTCAGTAAACTTGGAAGCAGAGCGGACAGCCCACACACAACAGCTGATGGAATGTCACTTGTCTATGCCCGTACATTAGCGGTAAAAATTGTCTATAAGCCCCGTCTTATTAATAAACGTGGACTAAGGTAAGATTAACTTTATTCCAAGCTTTAGGTTGGTACTAACAAATTTCCGTATTAATAAATACGGAATAAGGAGGGATTATACTCATCTGGCACTAGTCTCGGACTAAAAGTTACACCAAGGTGCTAGCTGGTTTAAGGTCAGATTAAAGTTGGACTAAGAGTGTATCCATGGCGACTACAATTATTATGTTTGATTGACATTTTGTTCGTTGTCATTTGAATATGAAATTTTTTAGTTTAAAATAAATATATTGTATTTATATTCACAACCATTCCAAATTTTATATTATATGCGATTTAAGTTGAAATTGTTGAGGTAAATTTAAAATTGCCTCCTTCACTTTCAAAACTGTATGACAGATGTCACTCTGCCCGCTATTTTATTTTTATTTTTCTATTTCATGTCATCAACTTTCTTGGTTTCATTTACTGGTTCATTCTTTTTACTTGTAAAATTCAATTGGGTTGCCATAGTTTACGCATAAATCCAAGAGTAAGGAATGAATAGTTAGTGAGGTTATTATACGTTTATTTATTACATTGCTAAACCTAAGTTAATCCTTCATTACTCCGGGATTAGCTAGTCCAAGAGTAACTTCGAAATAAGCTGGTAATACGCCATTTTTATTAATAAGACGGTTAGGGGCTTGACAGAATTTTATGCAATATTCTTTTGTAAACAAAACGGATATTTGTGATGCGTTACGGTTACTCCTTAAATTCTATTTGTATCTCAAACAAGTTTTCGTCTGGTTAATTTCTATACTTATTAGTGTAACGTTAAGTTCATTATCATTTATATCGGGAACTATTCGGCTATTCCTCTAATTAAAACCTAGATTAATAGATAGATAATTATTATAAGGACCAACATTAACTGTTCAATCTTTTACTCTAACGTTTCGAAAATAAACTTGGCTAAGTTGGCGAGTACATCATGAGTACATTGGAATAATAGATACTTTATTCCAATGTACTCATGATGTACTCGCCAACGTTTTCATTAAACGGATGGAAACGAAATTAATAAAGTTTATGAAACAGGCTGAGTTATTTTATTTATGTTATTCTAATTGAGTCAATATGAACGAATAACTTTCTCAATAAATAGGAAAATATTGAAAAGGTGAATTGTCGAGGTCTGAGGAAATCTGAAATTAAATAAACTGTCGTTAAATAAACTTGAATAGAAATCATTTTCTTGCAAAAGTTGATGGTTTACTAAGTAATATTGGTTTTTCTCAGTACGAAACACTCACTGCAACAAAGACTTCTATTGTAGGCAAGCCCGCCATATTCTTCCCTACCACTACAACTTCTGAAAACCAGAACCCCAGTGGTGAACACCGTAAAAGCATCGAACAATTAAGCTCGACGTGTCCCTTTCCGAAAATCGGGATACTACCCTAGATATCAAGAAATATATGTTATAACAAGAGCTAGACTTTTAGACAAAAAGGGACGTTTACTTCTGGCACAGATAATATAATACTACAGTACAGATACCCAATCCCATACAAAGAAATGTCACCTCCTTAAGTCGGGCTATTCGTCGGGCTATTTTTTCTTTCTCCATATTTTTAACAGGCGGCAGCACCAGTGACTCATTAATAGCCCGAGGCTGTGGTTTTTTAACGCCACCTAGAAGTTTGCGTAGATACTAAATCATATGGCAATTTGAGCGAGGAATCGCATCATGTAGGTACTCAGAGACGTTATTTGCCAGTTGTCCTTGAACGCTTATTTCGTATTCGTAATAATAACATTAGGTATGATCGGGACAGACTCCTCACTCCGCTAAGACCGCGGTAACTTCTTAATAGTGGTCGCATTGTGTAGCGAATTTCACAATATTCACGAATATTCCAAATCAATCAAAACTATATAATTCCTTGTAAAATTAAATGTAGGTAGGTAGCTAGCTTCCGCGGCAACGGAATGACATGATATAGGTACCTACTTCATGTCATTTTATTATTCACTATAAGAGTATTATATTATCTGTGCTATAAGGGTTACCCTTTTTTATTTTCGGTAGGTACTTAGACAGAACAGGATGTTTTTACAAAAAAAAAACAAAAACCAGTCGGGTTTTTTTGTACTACAATTTTAGAATCAACATTAATATGTAGAAATTTAATGTATTTTTATTTATTAATATTTCTTTTTAAATAAAGAGTAGATAGCTCTTAAAAACTGCACAAAAACGACTAACACGGCGTTGTGCTCGGGGAGGCGCCTTAACACGCCTTAACACTTATTATTTAACATTTTTTTCGAATTTTGTACATTTAAACATATAAGTGTTATATATTTTTGAATTGTATTTTTGCAATTTCAACACAAGATGGGATTAGAAGAAAAACACAATTGGGCCCCCACAATATGGCGCCCAAAAGCCGCCATATCTCTATTTTTCAATTTTATTGTAGCTAGTGACATTTGCAGGGTTAAGACGAATCGATTGACGTACGAATCATCAAAATCGGCCAACGCGTTTGGTCTCTGAAACACCACATAGGAACAAATATACATACATACATAGACTGATAAACACATTACCGTCCTTCGGCAGTCGGGTAAAATTAATTGTGCCAGCGGTGGTTAGGGGTGCGCAGGGACTCATACGAGTGTTCCAGTTTGAATCGAACTGTACCTACTAGGCGACGCGTAAACTCGGACGGCAAGCGGGACTCACGATCTTATTTTATAACCCGTGCGATTTGAGTAGGCCCTAGTGCAATACGAGTCCTGTTCCAGCGAGTTATCTAGTTAATTCGACGTGTAAACAAGCTTCACAAAAAAGTGATTTTAAGTAATAGACCAAGACTTTAATATTTAAAATTACGCCTATAATAAATAATATATTTCAAGTTACGCCTATAATAAATAATAACTGTCTTAAAAAATGATTATGACGATGGATATATAGTTTAAGACAAATTGTGAAAAACGCCATCTATTGCAAAGAACTCAAAACAAAACGAAAAGTTGATAGCAGCAATTAGTTGAAAGTAGTCTACTTTCAACTAATTTAACTTACAAAGTCTTCAACTTATCTTTTTTGTTCAAAAACTCTGATTAATGAGTGTAAATGGATAAATTAACATTAAAGAAGCAAGTTTTGATTTTTACTAAACTTATTTCAGCCTAAATCTGCTGTTTAACATTTATAAGTGATTGTTACTTTCACATTTGTTACCTATGCTGCCATCTATGATCTTTTTTTAAATACTAATTATAATTTGTTTGAATTGAGACCCCATGCTTCTGGGATAAGCCAAGTTGGCAAGCACCATGGACACAAATAAGGATATTGACTTGTTTAAAAAAAACTTTTTTGCAAAAAATATTACCGACTTCCAAATAAATAGTTATTTTTCACTTTGTAGTTTTTTATTTGGAAGTCGGTAGTATTTTTTTGCAAAAAGTTTTTTTTATTTTACCCTTTTAAGTTGTACCTACTTAATAGGCAAGTTTTTTAGTAAGTACCTATAACGCCAGAATAGATTACCCGAATATTATGAAACTTGAACAAAACCGATCAAATGAGAAATCTGCTTACCCCTTAATGGTATAAACAATAAACAGACATGCAATTGCAGCAGTCCCTAAAGATGCCGTTATTTAATGAAGAGTTCTGTTGTATGTCTTCGAAGTTCTTCACCAAATTAAAATGGGACCAATTTCGGAACATACTCTTTCAAACAAAAAAATAATTTTCAACATCGGTCCACAATTGACGGAGATACCGGTGAACACACACAAAAAAAAAACATGCAAGAAGTCGAACATAGAACCTCCTTCTTTTTCAAAAGTCGGTTAAAAAGTGTTTGATTCATCAGTTTTAAACGGGAAATGTGACAATGTGTGCAACACGCACTTGGCTGTTTTTTTCATTTAGCACGTAAATAAAAAAACCAGCCAAGTGCGTGTCGGACTTCGCACATTTAGGGTTCCATACCAAATGTAGAATATATTAATATTTGTTAGTAAAATATACATAGATAATATAAATACATACAGATAAACATTATCGAGGAGCTCGTGGCTAAATAATAACAGCCGCACGGGTCGATCATCAAGGTTAAGCAACGCTTGACGAGGTCGGTCAGTGGATGGGTGACCATTTCAACATACCGAGTTTCCTCCGTGCCTCGGAAAGCACGTTAAGCCGTTGGTCCCGGCTGTCATTTGAAGATCTTTGACAGTCGTTACAGGTAGTCAGAAGCTTGAGATCTGACACCAGTCTTGCCAAGGGTACCGTGTTACCCAGTTACTGGGTTGTGGAGGTCAGATAGGCAGTCACTCCATGTAAAACACTGGTACTTAGCTGAATCCGGTAAGACTGGAAGCCGACCCCAATATAGTTGGGAAAAAGGCTAGGCAGATGATGATGACAGATAAACATTATCACCTTTCAAGTTCATAGGTCAATAGGAAGTTAAAAATTCTTTGCAACAACATAGTGTAACATACAGACGAACAAATGGACACGCGAGTGACAGCAATAGAGTTCCGTTTGGATACTTCGGTTATGGAAGCCTAAAACGTGTCTAATGTTTTTAGACAGGTTTTTTTATGGTTCAAACCGGACCCTATTACTAAGACTCCGCGGTCTGTCTGTCAATCTGTCTGTCTGCCCGTCTCTCACCAGGCTGTATCTAATGAACCGTGATAGCTAGACTGTTGAAGCTTTGCTAACATACAAATTAATTACAGCAACCCACCTTATGTAAATTTACTAATCCACATTTATATAGTGTATTTGTTTAGTTAATAAGATTATACCGAAAATAACGCACAGAACACCCATGTTTTTGATGGCCCAGGTGGCCATAAGTTTCACACATCATCATCAGCCTATTAATGTTCCCACTGCTGGGACACAGGCCTCCTCTCTGAGAGGGGAATGG
Source organism: Orthosia incerta (assembly GCA_948252205.1). NCBI lineage: Eukaryota > Metazoa > Arthropoda > Insecta > Lepidoptera > Noctuidae > Orthosia > Orthosia incerta. The sequence continues at coordinate 28,242,921 of OX411746.1, forward strand.
GCCGTAATCCACCACGCGGGTCCAGTGCGGGTTGGTGGATGTCACATGTCTTCGAATTTTTGGTTCTAGGACATGCCGGTTTCCTCACGATGTTTTCCTTCACCGTTTTGAGAGCAGTGGTGATGAAATAATTTACACAAAGTAAAGCGCCTGTCTGGGCTCGAACCCACGACCTACAGCTTGTAAGTCGCGGCCGATACCACTGGGCCACCACTGCTCTCAAGCCGCCCTCTGCCATAAGTTTAATATTATATAAACGTGTAGAGTGGGCGATATTCCTCTCCGTGCACCATTTTATATCTATTTTTAGTGAACACATTCATTGTTAAGGTCGGGTCCTACTTGTCAACGCGGCATCGGTTTTCTCTAATTATTACGATACCGAGAACTCTAGCAATTCGATGATATCGCTCTCCATCCATAAAAACGACATAGCATTAGATAGATTATACCGAGAAGTATCTTCAAAACAGTTCAATATAAAACAGTTCACAGAACTTTAGCCACACCTACCTGTAATTTCAACAGCAATGATGTAACCACCACTGAACTATATATTAGTATATCGCTTTGGAACGTGCAATTTACTTCATTTTTAGGGTTCCGTACCCAAAGGGTAAAAACGGGACCCTATAACTAAGACTCCGCGGTCCGTCTGTCTGTCACCGTGATAGCTAGACAGTTGAAATATTCACAGATGATGTATTTCTATAGCCGCTATAACAACAAATACTAAAAACAGAATAAAATAAATATTTAAGTGGGGCTCCCATACAACAAATGTGATCATTTGCCGTTTTTTGCGATAATCGTACGGAACCATTCGTGCGTGAGTCCGACTCACACTTGGCTGGTTTTTTCTAACTTACTGACCATATAGTTTTTTTTCTACCCTTTTTACAAGTATTTAAAACTTGGTAGCCACAATTGTGGCCAAACAGATCATTATACAAAGTGTTAGGTGTGTGTTGTATTTACAGTGTGTTATGATAGGCCCATAAACATTACAAATATAAATACAGTACTAAGTAAACAGTCCAAAAGCAATCACCGATCAATAAATAAATAAATATACTTACTGCATATACAGAAATACACAATAAAGGCTTACTCAGTTCCAATCGAGAGGCCATGTAAAGGATTTAGTTCGCTACAAGAAACTTTTATCGAGGTCAACGCTTAAATTGGACACAAATTGTATATTGTATTAGGTATATGTGCTTATATTAGAAATACTTTGATTTCGTAGGCAATTTTATTATCGATATTGGTTAATGAAAGGTTGTGTTGGGTCTAAAAATTGGTTTTTTATTTGAGATTTATGTGGGTTTCATTAACCAGTTGAATTCCATAAATACCGAAACAATTAAAAAGCCGTTTTGTCTCGCGTGAATCCACAGTTCGGGCACTCAAGGGGCTGCAAATCGGTTGAATTGCATTGCATTGTGTCGTAAAAGAAATAATAGAAAGAAAGAAAGAAATATTTATTTTTGACCCGCACAGGAGACACGAGATAAGCAAAACACAATCAATAATAAAAATAAATTACCCCGTGCGAGACCAAAAAGGCTGCTATCTGCATGTGCAAAGATATTAAAATGAAAATATTGCTGCACTGATATTCTGATAGGGCCCACTGTTGATGCCACGGACACATTCACGGAAACAGAACATACAATATATTAGGAATAAAATAGAATAAAGCATGTGAACGTACTTGCAATGGGGATGTGAACTGCCATTTTTTCACGATAGGTGGCGCATAGTCGCTACGGCTATTGATAGCTGTCAAATACATACATTTTGTAACCTAATATTCAGTCAATTTAAAAACCAACCCCAGTGTTCACTCATAGCCTAAAGATACAACGCAAAAAAATATTGGGAAAAGCTATATATATTTATAGTTTATGTTATGTACCTTTCAAAGTAACTCTGATTATGTTGCTTGTTAATCTTTGGCGATATAGTGTTACTATTAATGAATTGATATAGGTCTACAACAGGAATGTCATTTGCTAGCCTTCAGAAGCTTGAGGGCTTTGATTGCCGAAAATAAAATAAAACTGCTAACCTAAAACGTAAAGAAATTAATAAATTTTTTGTATTTTTTTCTAGCATGAGTCTAGTAATAATTAACTCGTTACAATTAAAAAATATCCAAATCTGGTACATATCACCGATGAAAAATATTTTATTATATAAATGTCTGCCTCTCAATAAGATCTGTTTTCATTCCAATTATACTTGCTCCTCATTTTTTTTTAGTTCGTCTTTCAATTCCTTAAGCTTCCGGGGACAATACATTCTATCAATAACGCAGGTAGACCGGTTGAAACTCACAAAATAACAAAAAAAAACGTGATGTAAACAAAGCAAAAATGATTTGACAGCAGCCATTGCGTCGCCAGCGACATCTCCGTCAGCTTTGCGTTCACATACCCATTTCACTTAGTAATCAATGTTGCTTATTGGTGTGATATAAATGAAGTCTCGTCGAATCATCAGGAAGGTCGCTTAGTCTGGACAACTGTTATTGGATACAGTGAAAAGGACTATACAATGTAGGCACTGTTAAACTGCGCTAGGTATTTCGAGAATCGCTATAAGATTATCGCAACAGTGAGCTCCATACATAGTAGGCAACAGCAACGAGTTAGAATTGGATGTGCTTTCGTTTTGTTTCTCGTGCGGTGTTTCATAAATCAATCTGCCTAGCCTTTTCCCAACTATATTGGGGTCGGCTTCCAGTCTTACCGGATTCAGCTGAGTACCAGTGTTTTACATGGAGCGACTACCTATCTGACCTCCACAACCCAGTTACTGGTAAACACGGTACCCCTTGGCAAGACTGGTGTCAGATCTCAAGCTTCTGACTACCCGTAACGACTGTCAAAGATCTTCAAATGACAGCCGGGACCAACGGCTTAACGTGCTTTCCGAGGCACGGAGGAAACTCGGTATGTTGAAATGGTCATCCATTCACGGACCGACCTCGTCAAGCGTTACTTAACCTTGCTGATCGACCAGTGCGGCTGTTATTATTTAGCGTGCGGTGTTTCATAAAGTTGATAAACAATCAAAGGAACAGAGACAGATGTCCGATGTTGATACAAAGCAAATGAATAACGATTATGATGTTCCAACACCAGCGATTATTATTTTGAAGTTGAATTTATAAAAAAAAGAGGTAATTCTTTCGACAAGCTTCTGTTTTCAGCCCAACAATTCAAAAGCGTTATTTCAAGTGATTGTTACAACAAGTCAATAAGTAATTCATCATCATCATCATTTCAGCCAAAAAAGACGTCCACTGCTGGACAAAGGCCTCCTCCAAGCGTCGCCACATTGACCAGACCCGTGCGTCTCGCATCCAGCGGATCCCTGCAACCTTCACCAGGTCATCGGTCCACCTGGTAGGAGGCCTTCCAACGCAACGTCTTCCGGTTCGCGGTCGCCAATCCAGAACCTTTCTGCCCCATCGGCCATCCGTTCTGCGAGCAATGTGCCCTGCCCACTGCCACTTAAGTTTGGCAATTCTTCGGGCTATCGGCCATCCGTTAATATTGGCAATTCTTCGGGCTATGTCGGTAACCCTGGTTCTCTTGCGGATCTCTGCATTCCTGATTCGATCACGCAAGAAAACTTCTAGCATATCCCTCTCCATTGCCCTTTGGGTGACTTTAAGCTTTCTGATAAGGCCCATTGTGAACGACCACGTCTCGGTCCCATAGGTGATCACTGGCAACACACACTGGTCATGGAATGTTGTCTTGAGACACTGCGGTAAATTGGACGAGAAGATACCGCGCAGTCACGTCGGATTCCACGTTTGACCTCTTTTTCGAAGAGCTTGCTTGCTTGCAGTCAATGTGAAATTTCTTAGTGTGTACAAGCAGCCTGACTATGTTAAATGCATCTTACAAGCTACATTCTTCATCCATACATGGATGCAACAAACTGAACACAATTTAAGACTCACTGACCTAGAAAATGCGATACCGAGTCTCACGAACTTAGAATTCAATTTTGTTGCAGTTTTATTATTCCTCAGCAATTTGGTAGAAACATTGTATGTAGCTATGCAGTTGTAGTTTTAGCTCTATTGGAAAAGCTGGATCAAGAGGGCTTAAAGGCTTTCCAGCTTGGAAACTGTAATGGTAGCTGCAATTATTTGACCCTTATATGAATTAAAAGCTATAATTTTATTATAAAGGGTACCTGACATGGGATCGCTTTTGAAATCGTGAAAATGGTTTATATTTTAATCAAGTAAAGGCTGCTGCAGATAGCGCCTCGAAAATGCGACACGATTTTGCTATACATCCGTTGATAATATTCCACGGAACCGCTTATGACTTTGTATGTCCCATTATTGCGTTACACATGTCTGTAGGAGCTTTTACTATAGGTTCATATTAAACATTCTAATAACAAGATTATTTGAAAAACAATATATCACGGGAATTTAACGCGATGATTTCTATTAATTATTTACCTATTTAAACCGACGTTTCGGCCGTGGTCCCGGGTAGACCGGCGGGGTCCCGTGATATATTGTTTTTCAATTATGAAACGCGAAAGTTTTAAAGTTAATATAACAAGATTAATATTATAATATATATAGAAGGCTTTACGATTCTTTTTGTGTGCAGTAAAGTCATTAAAGTGTTAAGTGTTAATTAATAAGTTCTTTGTAATGTAAACAATCAAAATACCCAATCTTATGGGCGCACGGTTGGCGCAGTGGTTGAGCGATTGACTACTGCGCTGCGTGTCGCGGGTTCGATTCCCGCACGGAACAAATATTTGTATGATCTACATATAGTTGTTCCGGCTCTGGGTGTTTGTGTATGTGAAATTATATGTTTGTAAACGCACCCACGATACAGGAGAAATTCCTAGTGTGAGGCAACGTTTTTTTAAATAAAATAAAAAAAACAAAAAAAAAAAAAACCTTTGGTAAATATTTTATTTTTTTATTTACATTTACTTTGATACTTTTACCTACTTCAAAGTATCTTCAACCTAACACGTTTTCTCTCATTTTATTACCAAAATTCTAATATTTAAATCGAAATCGCAATAATTCAAACAGGCTTTAGGCCTATTCAAGATATCTTTATTTTACTCATTTTCGTCCTTTTCAGTCTCTCTAAAATACGCCTCAAACTGTTCACACATCGAAATTATCCCCCAACATTGCTAGTTGTTAAGTTACTCTACCTAATATTATTCCTAGGAGAGTCGATTACTCGGCGACACGACTTGCCACGCTAAGTGGCTTCACTACGTTTGTCAAAGTCAAATAGCACCAGACTAGACTAAATGTAGAAACTGTGTGTTTGACATATATTACATATAAAGTATAGTGTTGGTACTGACATGTTAGGGTTTCTAATTCAAGAAGTTGCTCAAAGAGTGAGTGGGTGAGTATTGTTATTCGAAGTTGGACAATCGTCTGTATTAGTAGTAGCAGTAGTACTTAGTCTTCTCCTTCGTGTTCTTGATACAGTTTTCAGGGGGAACCCTGAAAACTCCAAACAAAACCCTATTGCTGTCACTCACGTGTCCGTCTGTCTGTCCGTCATCTTTCACACAGATTTTACAGCCAAACGGTTGGAGCTACAGTCTTCAAATTTTTACGGTATAAGCATCTTGTTGACCCAAAGCCATATAAATATTTTGAAATGTTTTTATTGGGGGCTCCGAAACAGATACAGATAACAGGAGGCGGGAGTTTTTTTTTTTACCTGCCTTTTCGAGCGTGGTATCGTTGTTTAGAACTCATTGAGTAGATAAATACTGTATTTTTGTTTTAAAAATATTGAAAAACAAAGGAATGAGAAGCCACCAAAATATAGATTTTGGGATTCAACGACAATAAAACGTAATTCTCTTGCATTTTTAAAATTTGGGATCCAGCGGAAATACATAATAATGTTTTGTGGGATCCAACGCCAAAAATATTAAAGTGGGATCCAACGAAAATAAATCACATTTTTTTACAAAATGTTGTTCCGTTGATTTTTTAACTTCCCATTCACCTATGAACTTGAAATTTGGTGATAATGTTTATTATTACATATATTTTACTAACAAACACCAATATATTGATAAATCAGATTTTTCCTATTAAAACCAACTTGTTTTTGCGGTTTGGTACGGAACTCTAAATGTGCGACACGCAATTGTTTTTTTGGATCCAATACTTCGCCACTTCATCGGCATCGTTGCTGGCAGCGTTTTGACTAAAGCTTTTATGGCGCAGAGGACAGGAAAGCAGGTGAGACATAGTCTGCGTTGCAATTTCACATCAGCACCGTCGTATCGGGACTATAATGTTTCGTCTTCCACCATACCCTCCTATAAAACCGTGTATCTAACTAGAAGAGAAGGGTACCCCTAGTGTAATCTCTCTCGGGCATATGAGGCTTTTAGGCTTAGTCTATTTGGTGACAAAGCACCTGTGATACTGAGATATAAAGCAGTTGGGACGGAGAAGTTTTAACGTAACTGGGATATCAATTTATATCTGGCACCTGACAATAAATTACACATGTTGTTTCGTTTAGAACGGCTACATAAATAGCAGCCATTTTTTTTTCTCTAAAGGAATGTTCAGTCAATGAACTGTATTGCCATGCTAAAACGGTACAACGGTAACGGTGCAGTCCATAAAGAATTTCCTGTTTTGATGAGGTTACCAGCTAATTACATTCCTTTGTTCCTCTAACTCCCTTATCACAGAAACACCACATTCTATTAATTACTTCGTCCGTTCTTTCAATTGACTGAACTGTGCAGTTTTCCCCTTTCACTCCGAGGTGGCTAAACATAAAATGCATTTACATTTATTCGCCATACCCATGTAAATGGTCTGGGGTTGCCTCCATAGTGTTTGTGAGTCACAGTTGATTGCTGCAACAATGTAAGGTTTTGTGAAATATAACATGGTGGTTGGTGCAGATTCATTTGACGGGAGATGAGGTAGTGGGTAACAGTTCTGTTTGGTAAGAATTTTAATTTAAGAGAGTTGTGGAATGAGTACTTTATTTTTCATAGTTTAGTTTGAATAAAATATATAGAAACTGGAATGAAATTTTTGAAAAGCTTTTCTGTGGTTTGAAATTTGCTCTATTTATTGGACTTAAACATAACAATTTTTGTTTTTGGTTTTATCTTGCGATCAGTCTTTCAGACTATGAGCAGATGAGATGGTTCGAATGGCATTTTAGGCGCTAATCCCAGTGGAGTCTGCTCCATCATTACAAAGTCACTCTTCTGGCTGACTGTTATGGTCGAAAATATCCCGCCGCTTTTCTAATCGGCGGATACTTTCTGGGATGGGTTGTGTATGTGTGTTTAAACATAAAGAAGCTATTGATAATGCAAAAACGTATATAAACGTAACGTAGTGAACCTATTTGTATCTCCATCACCCAAAGGTTGATTGGCAGAAAATGCCTAAGCCATTAATTCCGCCTCTGTACAGCAATGTGCTTAAAGTATTAAATAAATACAGAGTTATGACAAATTATCAAAAAAAAATATCTGAGCTTTTCTGGCTCTGTGAGGTATTGAATTCGGGATGAGATGGTCTGGCAGAGAGATCACTGTTGTTGCTTACAGAAGAAATAAAAGCCGGTTAAGTGCGAGTCGAACTCGTGTGCCGAGGGTTCCGTACCTACCCATTATACCGCTATGATAAAATTGGTATTATTTTTATTGGTGGCAAAGTTTTAAAGATATGTGCAAATTTCGATTTTCTCGAAAACTTGTAAGTACCAAAATTTACCTTAATTTTCATTTTTTTTTATTTTTTCGAATTATTCTTACGTTTTGCCAAATTTCGTGATTCTAGGTCTAACGTAACTAACTAGGACATATAGGTTTATGACCCAATACCTATAGGGTACTTCCGGTTGACCTACAATTGTCAATTTTGTTTAAAAACAAGGTCTTACAGCACAAGTAAAGGAAAAATAATAGTACATTAGGGTACAGTGTGCAATGTTGGTGATTACCGCTGAGGCGCCATTGAGACCCGAACCGTAGGTGAGGGTCTTAAGAGAGCCGAGGACGGTAATCATCAATACACACGTGTATCATACGACGTTTTTCAACACACTTGTGATGAAAATAATACTAAAAAATCATTTTCATTTTTTCAAACTGGTGGGCAAGATTAATCAGTTTTCCTTTGCGCGCGCATTTAACAATGGCGATCGGCCATAGACTAAAAGAACGAGGTTTCTTTTTTTTTGACTTTTCGTGGATACTGTTTTAGCCACGTACAAAATAGGGAATTTCAAGTTTTCTTAATTACAGAGCAAATAAAATTTATATTTGAGTGAAAGTTTTATTTATTAAGCACGTACAAGTTGAAATTATTTATTTAAATACGAAGTTGCATGAAATGAGCAAGTATTGCTTGGTACATTGATTTATTTGTACTATTGAGCACGCTATTTTTTGTATCGAAACTTTTTTAAGAACAAAGCAACTCAACCAATAAATAAATTAAAATAAAACTCTATAACTCACTTGTGAATAATAGCAATGAAAAAGTCACAGTTTGATAACAGGTATCATTATGTGCCTAATTGCGGTGAAATTAGAGCCACTTTATGAGCAAGTGTGTTGAAAAAATATATATATAGTTAAGGTAAATTTAGGTACTTACAAGTTTTCGCGAAAATCTAAATTTGCTTATATCTTTTTATCGTGTTGACTCAGGACCTTGACTTTTTTACACACCTAATAGGAACTATAGACCTCAGTGCTATGCAACTTGCTGTGTCCACCCGCTTTCTGAGAAAATCGGTGATGACACACGGACAGACGGACAAGAAAGTAATCTTATTTAAGGGTTCCTTTTTTTACCTTTTGAGGTACGGAACCCTAAAAAGCTGAAATGACTCTGGGCTGGTTATATTATTTAGGTGTGAGGCCGATGACTGTTGGTCAGAGTTACCGGTGGCAGCTGGATGAGAATTGCTGGGAAAAAAGTTGGAGAAGCCTATATCCAGCAGTGGACCATTAGATTAATGATGTGATTTTAATTGAGGAAAATTGTCGCATAGATGGATAAATAATAAAAAATACCGGCCAAGTGCGAGTCAGACTCGGACACGAAGGGTTCCGTACCATTATCGCAAAAAACGCCAATAAAATCACGTTTGTTGTATGGGAGCCCCACTTAAATATTTATTTTATTCTGTTTTTAGTATTTGTTGTTATAGCGGCAACAGAAATAAAACATCTGTACAAATTTTAACTGTCTAGCTATCACGGTTCATGAGATACAGCCTGGTGACAGACGGACAGACAGACAGACTGACAGAATGACAGACAGACGGACTGCGGAGTCTTAGTAATAGGGTCCCGTTTTACCCTTTGGGTACGGAACCCTAAAAAGGTCATGATGACAATAACATTAACCAAAAATAATTGAAAAGCTTTACCCAAGACCACATACCCCACAAATAACGAACCAACACCTGAAACCAAGTCGAGAGCTGAGAGCTGACCGCAAACCAGTTACAATTCAACTTAAGACCAACTTACAGTAAGCAGTGTCTAAGTTAAATTCAAGATTACAGCGCCAACTTGGTCCGGCGGCGTTGCTTAATTCAATTCTAAGCATACTCTAAGCACGGTTTAAAACTTACATTCTGGATCTAGTTTAGACTGCAACTGTTACGGATTAATTGTAATTTAAGTTTGATTCAGTTAAAATTGAATTGTTTTGTAATTCATCTGTTTGGGGTCTTTGTTGAGGAATTGAGGATAATTCTATAGTTTTGCAATATCTGTAATGTTTGTATGTTGCAAGAGGTTGACTGTTCGTGACTCTGTATCATTTTATTAGATAAACATGATATTTTATTGTAGTAATGTAACGGTTAAGAATTGCCAATGCATATGTTAGCGACATCTGGCGTCATCCATCAGACACATGTTCGATATTGAAGTGTCCCAAGTTAAGTATTTTGTTGATGATGATGTAGATGGCGCTGACATATGTATGACATAGATGAAAGTTTAAATAAAATATATTCTATTTGTGTGAAATCATTTAATTCAATAAACACACAAATTCAACATACAAATGAATAAATTATTAAATTCTTTTCAAATTAGTTACATAAAGGATATTTTAGTAAATGGGCCTATGGCTTAAAAGTAAAGTGTTCAAGGTCTGTATTTGCGATGACTTGAGTCTCGACTACGAGTGAACTTGCGTTGAGAGGACGGTGTCCAAAAATAACCTCAAAGGCAAGGATCCAAAAAGATACGTGATGTTATATGGGGCAAGGCTGGCTAGCGTCAAGATGAAAAGCTCATCATAATCAATGATTCAGTAGGCGCTGGCTCCAAATGCCTCTTTAGCTATAATTTTTATCTACATAATAAAGCTAATGGTCAACTAGCTGTTCAAGCTACAGCAGTCTCCTCTTGCAAAAGGTTCCGAGCATTATAGTTATCATCTGGTATCCAGCAAGCTCACGGACAGCTACACAGAGAACGATGCTGTTTGAGGAATCATGTCTCCAGCATTGAATATTGTGGGTAAACTATATCCCTTCAGAAAGTGAGTGGTTCAGACTTTGTTAACCTCAAGATAATGTATTGATGGAATGTGTGCTTGAAGAATTAAATTAGTTGACCAAACTTAAATGTGTTTTACTTCAGTCAGCTTCATGTGAGTTAGTCCCTGCAATTGTCTCAAGCTACTTGCTACCCATGAGTTAGCTGGTTGGGTAAGGAAAAGCTGCCTTACAGTAAGGCCTCAAGCTTTTTAATATCCGTGAAAAGATTCATTTTAAAATGGCTTTATATTCGTTGATTTTTCACTAAAACGTAAAAAAATATTATAAAGTTTAGTTTAAGTTTATTAACTTAAAATTAATCTAATTTAAGATAATTTAATCAAAATTAATGATAATTTAATTAATGAGATTTTAGTAACTCGGAAAGAGGCTATTTTCTGACGACTTCGTTGAAACAAGCCAAAAAGCCTATACCTCGATTTATTTACTTAACCCGATGGGTCTCATTTGACCTTCAGTAGGGACGACCAAGAAGTTTGTGGTGATGGCAATAACAGCCGCACTAGCCGTTCTTCAAGGTTAACCAATGCTTGTTGGTGTCAGCCATTTGAAGGTATTTTATATCATTGGAGATTTTACGATACACAGAAGCCAGCCACCATCACCAGTCCATCTGACACCAGTTTTGCCAAGGGGTGAGGGGGTTTATGGAGGCCTGGGTTCTGTTTAAAAAAGGGTAAATTTAAAAAATCTAAAAACCCGACTGCTTAAAAGGCGAACTAAAAAGACGTAAACAAGAAGAAAATCATGCTGTGCAGTCGGAGGATACATATTCGCGAGCTGGCTGGCCAAAACCAGATGACCAGTTTTTTTTTTATTAGTTAAATTTAAAGATATAAAAGTCATAGGTTTTTTAAATCACCTCTTAAAACCCTTTAATTTGATACCCCACACGATGGGTAAGAAAAAAAATTGGGCTCCCTTAGTAGGGCTCCCAAAAGCCGCCATTTTTATATTCTCCAAATTTAAAGTAGCCAGTGACACTCGCAGGGTTAAGACGAATCGATTCACGTAAGAATCATCAAAATCGGCCAACACGTTTGGTCTCTAGAACGCCACATAGGAAAAAACATACATACATACTCACATATATACATAGACTGATAAACACACTACCGTCCTTCAACAGTCGGATAAAAAATGTTATAATTTTAATCTGCCAATTGACAGCTGACATTTTGGCAACTCTCGAAATCGGTGATGGTTTTGGACTAAAGTATATTACTAAAGTCCAAAACGATCACTGATCGATAAATAAATAAATGTAGCCCTTAATTTCGTAGTGTCGTGTTTGTTGCAAGTGGCTGACTGCACATTTCAATATGTATGTCGCTATATTTGGACTGGACAGTACCTACCTTTGGTTGGACAGATACCTGCACGTCCTGCAGTATACGCACATCCCACCAGTTAAACAATCGTGAAATTAATAAGTTAAGCATATTTGCGGTACTTGTGAACGTGTAATCCAGAAATGTTTCATTCTTTGACTGAAAACCTTTGAGAAACAATGCATTTATTGTAATATTTTGAGATGTAAGATATCTACGGAAAGCTTAGCCGGAGAGGCGGCTTAATTAACTCTGACACCAGAGGTGGCCACATCCTCACACGAAAAAGAAAGAAAGAAGGACGACTTTTCTAGAACAGACCATAAAGACCTCGTTTCTTCAAACACGATTTACTTACTTAACCTGGCGGATAATTTGACCTACAGTAGGCACTACCAATTACTTTTAAACCTTTTTGTCACTTCTAACACAAGTGCCAAACATTCTCTACAAATACCTACTAATAATTTGGCTTTATAAAACAGGCACTTAATACTTGGAAACTAGAGCACAACTTTATCCGTTACGACAAAACTCGGGCAAAACAAATAATTCACTATCTAATTGCCGTTTTTGTAACGAGGAAATGTTGCTGCAATCACTAGACGCGATTTTAGAGAAAAAAAGAGTGGGGCGGGACATGGAAAAGAGTTTACGTTCCCAGTGTGAAAAACACATTTTTTTAGGGTTCCGTAGTCAAAAAACGGAACCTTTATGGATTCATCATGTCTCTCTGTTCGTCCGTATGTCACAGCCACTTTTTTCCGAAACTATAAGAACTATGCTGTTGAAACTTGGTAAGTAGATGTATTCTGTGAACCGCATTAAGATTTTCATAGAAAAAAAAAAACAAAAAATTATGGGGGTTCCCTATACTTAGAACTGAAACTCAAATTTCTTATCATCAAACCCATACGTCTATCAGTATATCGTCATCTATGGATAGGTCTTTAAAAATGATATTGAGGTTTCTAATATCATTATTTTCTAAACTGAATAGTTTGCGCGAGAGACACTTCCAAAGTGGTAAAACGTGTGTGAAAAATGATAAAACAAAAATAATATATGATGTGCATTACCATGTAAACTTCCACCGAAAATTGGTTTGAACGAGATCTAGTTAGTAGTTTTTTTTAATACGTCACAAATCGTAAACCGCAATTTACCAAGTACGGAACCCTTCGTGCGCGATTCCGACTCCCACTTGGCCGGTTTTTTTTTTATCGACTGTTGGTTCGTGCTTGACCACTATCTCGCCTGATGGTAAGCGATGATGTGATCGACGGTGAAGCACGCTTGCCTAGAAGAAACCTATTACTACCTATAATTTTTCGCGATAGATTCTTCAAGACAAAATTTAGGGATTAAAAGTATTTGCAATATTTGTGCATTGATTAGTAACACACTTTGTTAGTTTTCCTTTGAGTCTTTGATGGTCGAAAAATTGAATCATCATTTCAGCCGAAAGACGTCCACTGCTGGACATAGGCCTCCCCCAGGCGTCGCCACATTGACCAATCCCGTGCGTCTCGCATCCAGCGCCTTCCCGCAACCTTAACCAGGTCATCAGTCCACCTAGTGGGAGGCCTTCCAACGTATCGTCTTCCAGTTCGCGGTCGCCATTCCAAAACTTTTCGGCCCCATCGGCCATCCGTTCTGTGAGCAATGTGCCCTGCCCACTGCCACTTAAGTTTGGCAATTATTCGGGGAAAAATTGAATAGTCTTACATAATCGTATCTAAGCAACTTCTTATGGTTTAGACAAATCATTTCTTTGTAGTGGGCCAATAAATCTTGATAAATAAAAAAACTATCAAAAGTATCATAACGTAAAACATAAAATAAAACAAACGCTCCATAAATTAAAAGCCCCATAATAAGTTACTTGGCAACCCAACAATGTTGCCAGCAACAAATATTTCTCTAACTAATTGCCCTTTTTGCAACAAGGAGACCGTTGCAGTCACAAGTGGTCCATTTAGCAGAAAAAATGCTGGGTTACGTTCAAAAGGGGCCGTATTACACCGCTCGTTGCAACAATTAAATTAATGTCTTGGCCCGGGGGGCCTAATTAGCGCCCACTACGATTTAATTGGCCCTCTTGACTTTTTTAGAAGACCCGCCGGCAATTTGGCGAATGTTTTAAATATTGTTTGGCTTAAATGATGGTTTATGTAGCCAAGAATGTATGTATGTGTTTATGTAGTGTAGTCGAGCATTCCATTTATTATGCGGTTCTAGCCAAAGTGTTAAGTCTCAGGATTGCGATTGGTCGGTATTTAATCGCCACCCGTTGCACTATTTAACATGAACACAGACGTCTTGGAAAGCTATTGGAATATTATTAAGTCACGTTAAAGGCTGTAAATGAAATTGAGGAGCTTGTGGCTAAGTAATAACAGCCGCACGGGTCGATCATCAAGGTTAAGCAACGCTTGACGAGGTCGGTCCGTGGATGGGTGACCATTTCAACATACCGAGTTTCCTCCATGGCCCGGCAAGCACGTTAAGCCGTTGGTCCCGGCTGTCATTTGAAGATCTTTGACAGTCGTTATGGGTAGTCAGAAGCTTGAGATCTGACACCAGTCTTGCCAAGGGGTACCGCGTTACCCAGTTACTGGGTTGTGGAGTTTAGATAGGCAGTCCCTCCATGTAAAACACTGGTACTTAGCTGAATCCGGTAAGACTGGAAGCCGACCCCAATATAGTTGGGAAAAGGCTAGGCAGATGATGATGTTAAAGGCTGTAAATAGTGGCTCCAGTTAGGTCTTATGTTGTTGTTGTCGCAGATCTGTTTCCTAGACATATAAAGAAAATTCGAGGTGCTAAATTGCCGGCACTTAGGAATAATATTAATCTTCATATACTCTAATCTTTCTCTTTATTCTTTACTAGCGGACGCCTCGCGGTTTCACTCGCGTAGTTCCCGTTCCCGTGGGAATACAGGGATTAAAAATATATAGTATAGCCCGGGGATAGTGTTCAACGTCTATCTTCTTTCTACCACCTTTATGCTGATGATCTCCAAATTTATACTCAAGCCCCTCTCGGCGATTTATCATACGCTATTGAGACTATTAATACGGACCTGGCTCGAATTGGTGACTGTCTTTCACGGTTCAAGCAGCTCGTTTGTGGAATGCATTACCTATTGAGGTAAGACGTGCGCAAACATTACCTACATTTAAAAAAATGGTGAAGGAGCATTTCCTTTCTCTGTAACTATTCTTCTCCTTTCTCTGCTCTATATTTGATATTTATTAGTATATTATTTTATTTGTATGTATGTATTTTATGTAATATCTAAGTAATATTATTTAAGATAGTTTTTTTGTACACTGACAGCCCTATGTCTATCTCCTCTCGTTCAGTCCATCCAAAGGTTGTCTGGAAGAGATTGCTCTGTGCGATAAGACCGCCCATTGTACACTTATCTTTAGAAATGTTTTTTGTCCTGTAATTATTTAAGTGGTGTACAATAAAGTATATAATAAATAAATAATAAATAAATAAATAGTGTAGCTTCCCAACGGTGAAAGAATTTTTGAAATATATAATATTAGTGTAGATATAGAAGATTGTACACCAAGACATTTCATTTAAACAAATTGATAACAAAATTCATGTACTCGTCTTAGTTTAATCGCTTGTCTGGCCGGCTGACACGTGTCAGTCGATGTCAGCGATAGCAATGGTCGAAATGCCAAAATATAAGGGAATGATAATGTTACATTTCGATATCGTTTGAAATTTTTGACATTTTTCTAATCGAAAACGGCATTCGATTATAGAATGTCACGTGTCTAGACCGTCTTGTCTTCTATAAATCGATACCCATACTTCACTATGTTTAGGTGCTAGACCATTTGCACTGTGGTATGTTAAGGCGATATATACGCCCTAATGTTAACGCAGTACTGGCCGTACGCCCGCTCGATGCCAAAACATCAATATTGAACCTCCTTTTGAACAGTTTTGTTTGCATAATATTATCTGATTTACATATGCTATGTTAGTTATGAAGAAATGCCAGCCATCAATATTGTTCTGTGTAAAAATATTTTTAAACATCCAAGTCGTTTTGGAGGAGTATTCAAAAATTAGCGAAAAAATAGCGTGTTGTAAATTATTGTTTTAAAGCAAAACTATTTGTTATACGAAAAAACCATGTGTTAAAAATAATATACATGAAACAATCATAAATATATATATTTTTTAAACCTTTTAACCTAGCCGTTACTAAGGAGTATGCTTTAGAAAGTTACCGTTTTACGGCACTAAAGCGGATGTAGGCCCTTAAGGTTACACTAGTCGAAAATTCTTCTATACAAACGTAGTCTAGGGATTATTTCACTGTTTGACGATGAACGTTCAAAATAAAAAGTGATATCAATTTGTCTCATCATTATCTAGCCCTGTATGGAAGCAAAAAAGTAAAAAAAGAAAATATTTGAAAGTTATGAGCGTCGAAAGTTCCACATTTTGACACTAATTTTAACGCATTTTTGGGCGCGAATAAATACCATAAAAAGACGGAAAATTGCAAAACGGCCTCCATACAGGGATAGACTAGTAGTTCAAAAATGCAATTAATTCTATTTTGTACAGATAGATTTAGTCGTTTTTTCATGATATCTAGACTGCCAAAGGTCTGTTTATAAAATTTCGCGCGCTCGGTTTCGTCCTAAATCATTACCCATTTCGCAAAAAAATTGTAAAAGTGTGTATTCGTAAGCGGACTAGCTTCCTACTGCTCATCAAAGCATCTATCTCTTCCGCATGTGTTGTCGGTTGATATAAAATGCATTTTAACCCCGCGCACAAAATAGTTCGTGCCGTCGACTAGTGTACCCTTAAGTTCAATAATATAAGTATAAATTGTTTAAACTTCCAACTATCCATCTATTTACATAGCCTTTACGTGAACAGTTTAGAGACGGATGCGTGTAAGTGGCGACATATTGCCGGCTTACCGCATGCAAGCACAACATTAAGTTGAATGGGTGTCCCATTCCCCTTAATTGACTCCTATAACTTGCATGGCTTTACAAGCAAACGAATTGCTACAACCCGTTTTTGTTCTTTTCAGATGAGCCTTGAAAGGGAGATAAATATTTAGTTTCCTTTGGAAGAACGGTTTAAAATGAAATCGTGACTAAAATGCATGGATTTTAAAAACCCGACTGCTTAAAAAGCCAACTAAAAAGACGTTAACAAGAAGAAAATCATGCTGTGCAGTCTAAGGATACGTATTCGCGAGCTGGCTGACCAAAAGCAGATGTATCCTCCGACTGCCACAGCATGATTTTCTTCTTGTTTACGTCTTTTTAGTTCGCTTTTCAAGCAGTCGTTTTTTTTATTTTTATTTATAACTTTTTAGTTGTTTTTTTTTTAGATTTAGGTACTTTTTAACATATAGGTAATATATGTTTTTGAAATCACCTCTTATGTTCGAAAGAAAAAAAATATTACGCCACAATATGGCGCCAAAGGCCGCCTTTTTTCTATTTTACAATTTCAATAGTAGCCAGTGACACATCGATTGACGTAAGAATCATCAAAATCGGCCAACGCGTTTGGTCTCTACACACATACATACACACATAGCCTGATAAATAAATTACCCTCCTTAGGCAGTCGAGTAAAAAGAAATAACTATATTAAGGCGCAGATAGCCCTTAGTAGCTGTAAAATGAGAAAGAATCACGTCTTAACGGCTAGTCGTAATAATGACAATGCTCTCATATATCATATATTTTTATAAAAAAATTTGGGTAAACTCACATACATAACACCCAGGAGCCGGAACAACTATCTGTAGATCATACAAATATTTGTTCAATCAGTCAATCGCTCAACCACTGCGCCAACCGTGCGCCAAATGATTCTGTTACCTATCATTTATTTTCATCTACTAAGAATACTTATATCAGCAGCATCCGTAATCACACAGAAAAAATACTGCAAAATTACAAAAAAAAATACAATAATATTTATCTTTCCTCCGCGAACATTGCCATATATAACAAAAACTTATTCTGTAAGCCAACGACCCACTTACAGGTCCACAATAAGCGTTACTCCTGATTCGTGCTCCGTTTCGCATTAACATCTGCAATCTTAATCTTAATAAACGATTAAATATATTATTATGTTTGTTCATTACGGGGAAAGTTTTGCGTTGATCTTCCTGTTTGTACAGTTACGGGTACAAATAGGAATACACTTAGTAAACTTCAAAAGTTCGAGAAATAACTAGTGCAATTTTTTGATAGAGTACATTCGTTTCATTTTATTTAGCCGATACTGCCCCACTGATGGCCAAAGGCCTCCCACAAGTCCTTCCAGGAACTCTTCTTCCCCGCCTCATCAAACCAGCCCTCGAGGTACGCGTCCAGGTCGTCTCATTACCTCTTTCTGGGCCGGCCTCGACGGCACCGTCCATTTTCGTGTAATGGGTTCGAAAATGCCGGTTAGCTCCGCTATGCTTTAGTCCCGCTATGCTCGAGGCGAAAAATACCTACTGAAAAGTGCTAGGAGTTTCACAGAAAACTATGGCAAAAAACATCGATTTAATAGACTGAATTTGCAAAGGATTGTACTGCAATACACTTAGATTATGTCAGTGTAAACATGTTGTCTTTGGACACGTGTCCCGACGAGGCAACGACTCTATCGTGCGGCTTTTAGTTCAGGGTAGAGTGGAAGGAACGAGAGCGCGCGGCAGGTCGCCCATGCGATGGACCGACCAGATTAAGTCTGCAGTGGGTGGCCCATTGCATGAGTGCACACGAATAACAGCCGATAGAGAGGGATGGCGTCGCATCGTTTAACATATTATGGCAACCCGAAGTCTCACTGCAACATGATGACCACGACCGCTCTGCCAAGAGTGTACCGACGAAGAAGGAACATGTTGTTACAGACGTTTAATATTATCATAAATGTTAGGCGCAGAATGATCATTTGTGTCTGTAATGTTTCAATCTCATCTCGTAAATTTTGTATCATTATACCTTCAGTACCTACTCTTTAATGCTCAGAAACAATTTTTAAACCCAAAATTACGACATTCACAGATGTAAATGTAAAATACAGCCCAATTACGACACAAAATTGGATTTTAATTGATAATAACACTCAAATGAGTGGGTATTACGGCCATTTTTATACTACGTACTCTCTGAAATAATACCGTCAAACGTTTTAAAAGAGGGACATCAAGTAAATTGTCAGTCCTCACAAAAGTTGACTCGCTTATAATGGTACAGTAACATGAAAAATGGACTTGTCCCGAACAATGCGCTGAAATATGAGCCAGAGGTAGAATCGGGGGATTATTGTTTTTATTTAGTCCATAATAAGGCCATGTATTGTGGCCAGTTTTGGTTTTATGCTTTGTAATTTATAGCCTAAAAATTTACATTTTAATATCTATACGTTTTTATTGTGAGTTAATTGGTATGTTAAAGATAATTAACATGGAGTAATTCTATTGCCGGTCAATGTGGGGACGCTTGGGAGAAGTCTATGTCCAGCAGTGGACGTCTTTCGGCTGATATGATGATAATGATGAATTCTATTGCCTGTATGTGTGATTGTATGCATCATCAAAAAAAAACAAGTTTTTTTTTTGTTGTTTATTTTATTATTAAGGTGCTTCATGTCATATTGAAAATATGAGCAAGAGCAGTGGTGGCACAGTGGTATCGGCCGCGACTTACAAGTTGTAGGTCGTGGGTTCGAACCCAGACAGGCGCTTTACTTTGTGTAAATTATTTCATCACCACTGCTCTCAAAAACGGTGAAGGAAAACATCGCGAGGAAACCGGCATGTCCTAGAACCAAAAAATCGAAGACATGTGACATCCACCAACCCACACTGAGCCCGCGTGGTGGATTATGCCCCCTTTCACAGAGAGAAGGCCTGTGTCCCAGCAGTGGGAACATTAATAGGCTGATGATGTGATGATGTGATTGAAAATAAACCGTAGTACGATAGGCGTGGCTCAGGAGTAAGCCTCCAGCTCGTATCGCATACTTTCTAACGGAAAGGTTGGCAAATCATGTAGTTGTAGCAGAATACATTGACACCACGTCAAAATCATTCAAATTATAGGCTCACCTTTGGTTACTGTTCCACCTGATGGTAAGCGATGATATTAAACCTATACTATCTATTTTAAAGGCAATTATAGAAATTCCTCCGTGTAATCGATACATTATTCACGAATTACGTGGAATATATTATAATCCGTGAATAATCAAGAAGACGAGAATTAAATCCATTTCGTAGAACATAATAATCATCTTCCTGCCCTCATCCCATGTTACTTGGGGTCGGCGCAACACGTTTTATTTTTCCATACCGTTCTGTCCCCCGTCACGCCATCACCGATTCCCTTTTCTTTCATATCAATCCTCCTTAAAACGTGTAACTAATATAAGTCAAGTGAATCCGTTGCAAGAACTGCAGTGGCCATTACAGGACCTAACAAGTTTACAAGTGGTGGCTCATGGTTTGGAAACTAGGCAGACACTTTGGGAATTATTTCATAACCACTGTTCTCAAAATGGTGGAAGAGAACATTTTTTTATTTTTTTTATTGTCTATTGGCTTGCGCTAGAACACTATCTCACCTGATGGTAAGCGATGACATTGGGAGGAAACTGACCTAGGACCAAAAAATCAAAGACGTGTGACTTCCTTCAGTACGAGGCCCTTGTGGTGGCTAATGGCACATTCCCTCTCATAGAGAGTAGGCCTGTGCCATAGCGACCAGAACATTATAGTCTGTTTATCTATTAGGCATGTATCTGGTCCAAAATATAACAATATATATACAACATTATTAACAACAACACATACACAAGCATAAGCCTTCAAACTATCAATAATTTCGGCGTAAGTTTCCGCCTTCTGAAGCTCAATAAAGCCCGAACCTAAGTTTAACGCCTAAGGGCATCGAAACTTACTAAATACATGTGTGTTCGCACGTGTCGAGTCTGACTCGTGAGTGGGAAGTTTGTTGTAGATAGAATTAAATATCAACAATGTCTACGCCGGATCGCAGCCCTTTTATTTATTCGTGAACGCATCCTACGTCGGCGAGACTCGCTACAACTTCACGGCGGACTTCAACTTCACTCAATATTTTTTCCAAACGAACCACCATATTTTTGTCGCGACACCTTTTACAGAATTTCTGTAAAACAGTTTAATAATAAACTTCTTAACCAGTTCAGGGTCCATCTTTTATTGTATCGCCCACAAAAAACATAATACGTTGGATGTTAGAAGTGAAAATAGAATAATCTAATTACTTAAAATATTAAAATGAAACACTTACCTCTAAAAGTATGTTGCAAAAGTGGTGCTGAGGATTTTTAGAAAATCGTCCTCTAAAGATGTTTAGGGAATGAAAACTTTTGTAGGATCCTGTAATTTTGGCCATGCTTACTAGGTGTAAGATTGTGTGGTGAATGCAGAAAAAGTGGATGAAATTAATCATCCGGGCAAGTCTAAGGACCAGAAAACTTGGAAAAATATTTAATTTCGGTCGAATCGTATAGGGTTCGACTCTTCGAAGATCCTCCTCAATTATGATCTTCTTCAGTTGTAAATGATTGTGATTCTTAGTAGGTTTCTTTGTTTATCAGATGGCAGATAGTGTGCTTATACCGAGTTTTTTAACGTACTCACTAGTGACAACGTAAACGATCTCTTATATCAAAATGTATAAAAAATGGTTTCTCCTTAACATCACCAGACGGCGCTTACCCAGATTAAATTTAAAAAAAAGAACGTTCGAAAAACGCACGCGTGAGTAAAAACTCGCACTAAGACCACTTGTCGCAAGTCTTCTCTCTTGATTCAACCAAAATATTCATCATCATCATCAACACAATTTTATTGTAACAAAGACACAACACATAGAGGTGTTTCACGCAGGCAGGTAACAGTGTTACTTTGATATAATTATGTTGATGAATCCGAACTCCGCTGAAGTTCTCAGGCGTCTGAAGTTGCAGTAGATTGTTCTGTCAACTGCTTTGTGCTAATCCTGTTATTTGTATTAAGCAAGAAATCTTGGGTGTAGGTCTTTGGACTGTTATTTAGTAGTTTGGTGGGTGCTGGGTGATTAAAGTTACCCTAATTCCAGCAAATAGCTATTAGAACTACATAACAAGATAACTAACTATTTAATCCTGTAAAAATTACTTTGTCCATTATGTGCCTTAGCTGTTTTCCCTAAGTATGTTGGTACCTATCCTATTCTAACCGGATACAGCTGATTACCAGTAAATTAGTCGTCTAAGGAGTGGAATACCCTACCAGAGTCTGGGTTTCCTGATAGGTTTCACCATGGGGGCTGTTGAATACAGGCCTTCGGATCACAAAGCCAAGAAGCCACATTGGGGCCTATGAGCAATGTTGCGAATCTTGGATCCTACAAGATCTATACCCGCGAAACTGCGATACGCAGCAGTGGTAAACTAGGGATTTGTTCTTTGAGATACTGATTCTTGTCAAACAGGTGGAAAGTGATACATAGGTACACAAATTCAAACTATTAATCACCTGGGCTCGTTCAATCCGTGTGTGGTCGGGGGTTATCGTGGGAAGATATATATATAATATTAGGGGAATAAGGGATAACCGACGTATTCTGGACCAAAGCTCCGGCAGCCACCAGACACGTTTCCGACACAAAATTACTTCGCTGTGCGCGAAATATATACACAAACAAATGCAAGGGTGATTTCCAGTACCACTCGCGTACCGCGAACACAATTTAGAGTAACGATCGGCTGGGTATCCATTAATTCCAAACAAAACCAGATCAAGACCGAATCGGCACGTCTCGCGCTGTCAATCACATTTTTACGAGTAGCTGTTAACTTCAGCTAAATCAAAAATTGTCAAATCCATGACAGCGAGCGTCACAGTGTTGCAACAAAATAACAACAAAAAAAAGAACGAAACGTTTCGTTTCGAACAGGGGCCTTAATGTCGAAAGTGGATAAGTTACTAGGCGTGTTATCATCGATCATTTCATCGTTACCACCAAGTGAGAAATCGACATAAATCTTCTGAGACAATAATAACAATAACCAACAGAATCTGTAATTGAGGCAGACAGACAACACCAAACATAAGTGCTAATATTACTGAATTTCCTCGTAACGAGTTCAGAAAAAATAAACTCAAGGATACACGAAGGTCGAGCACGTGTTTGGACCCCAATTAATCGGTAGCCAGATCTTTTTAGGGTAACCTAATCCCTACCTGAAGTAAGCGAATCATTTATGTATGAGGAAATAAAGGGGTCATGGAATGTGAAGGGTTTTGGGTACAAATTATAAACATAGGTGATAGATTGAAATAACGATAACCACACTCTGTTAATTTCGAAGTCTATGCTACGGCTTATATTAGAACGAAAATACTCATGTCCTTATAACTTGCATAAAAGTGTGCACTAACTTGCGTGCACTCTGCCATAATAATTACTGATGAAACCTAATAATATTTATGATTACACTATACACAATAGGTAAATGTTACAATACAAGCAACTTGCATACTTTAGGCGGAAGGAGATCAGTTCATTAATTTAAAAAGGTCACTAGGGACCTTAGAGTTTAGTCTTTATATAACACAGCATATCATAATCGTTGATCCATCATCCCATCCCATGATTAGATCAGCAGTAGTGTTTGCGATCAACGAGGCAGTCACAGGCAGCATTCATTACCTTCATTTATTATCACTTTCTTCACGAAGAATACTAAAACACAGAGGCAAAAATAAAGACGTAATACAAAGCATATATATCGCCGGATCCACTATAATATCTCGACTTTACTGACTCTGTTTCGCGAGGCAGTAGGATATTTATCAATAAGACCCCACTTGACCGCGTCCCCCTGTCATTGAGACAATCGTAAATCTATCTATATTTTTATGTCCATTCTTTTATGTGACACGCGAGGAAAGCTAAGGTCCTGAGATGTATGGAGCTCGTGCGAAAATGGACATAAATTGTGAGGAAAAAACATTCGAAGGTGAAAAATCATGTTCATTTGTTTTTAGGGTTCCGTATGCGAAGGGTCCAAACCGAGCCCTATTGTTTCAGTCCGTCTGTCAGTCCGTCGTCTGTCATACAAGTTTTACAGCCAAACGATTGGAGCTACAGTCCTCAAATTTTCACAGTATAAGCATCTTGTTAACCAAAAGCCTTATAAATTAATTAAAAATATTTTGAAATGTTGTTATGGGAGCCTCCGATACAGATAAAGGGGTGAGTGAAAAATAAAATTAACCTACCCGTTTGAATGGGGTATCGTTGTTTAGAACTCGCTGAGTAGATAGATCTATATTTTTGTTTTCAAAAATATTGGAAAACAAAGGAATGAGAATTCACCAAAGTCAACTTTTTTTTACAAAATTTTATTCTGAAGAATTTTTTAACTTTCCATTGACCTAAAAACTTGAAATTTGGTGGTAATGTTCATTATTACATATATTTTACCAACAAATGCCAATATATTTATAAATCAGATTTTCTTCGAAATTCCCTCATTTTGTAAACTGGTGTCCCCATACACGTAGAGCTGAGTATATTATCATATTTAATTCAAACTTGACATCTCTAGGCGTTCCAGAGAAAAAGGTCTCGACACACGGACATATAGACAGACATACCTATAGACACAGAGAGACAGCAAAGTGATCCAATACGGTTTCCTTTTTTTCCTTTTGAGGAACAGAACCTTAAAAATACATAGTTGTCCCATTTTAGAGATGTGGAGGAGAATGTTGCGCATATCGTGGACAGCAAAATACACAAATAAGTCCATTCTCGACCAGTTAAACATCAAAACCAGACTCTCCACGATCTGCTACTAAAGAGTCCTAAATTAATTTGGTCACATCGCCCGGAGACAGCCAAATAACCTGGAAAACTGGTTGTTGTTGGAAAAGTGGATGGGAAAACGCCACGCGGACGCTCACCCACTCGGTGGTCAGACCAGATCAGGGCAATAACGGGACTCACGGTTGCCACTGCCCTGAGAAGAGCCGAAGACAGAGTGGCTTGGAAGCAGCTCGTCAATGACTCCGTGAAAGCTTTCCAAGACGGGCACGACCATAGATTTAGTTTTTTTTTGCTACGCAAAAAGTTACACGAAGCGTGTGAGCGAGAAATCCAAATCAAGTACAAACCGCCCAAGAGAAAAAGAGAGAGTGAATGACGTACCGATATGTAATTTTTTTCGCGAATAAGTACCCCTAGCGGCCCATCTGTTTTACGCCGCGGTGAATTTCTTGCATTTAAATAATAATCTTTAGATTTAAATTGATAATATTAATTATACAATTATGGTGACTTGTTCTGTGAGTGAATGTGACGTTACAAGACGAAATAACCCCAATAAATACACGTTTCACAGGTAAATACAATTTTGTCCTTGGATTGTTTTGAACCATATTTTGAGGAATTTCTGCTAGTAATCGGCTCAGAAAAAGAGTCTTACAATAGTATATTGATTTCCAATGTTTTATATAAGTATATTTCGTATATATAAACTTTATTATGTAAAAGAGTAAAATGTTTGTTTACGCTAGGGCTTGACAAAGCGGTGACGTCATGAGTATCAATAAAAACTTCATCGTTTTTAGTGACATCATGACATGAATACAAACTTATTTAGTCAGGTTTTGTTAAAATAGATTTAAGTTACGATTGAGAAGATGTTTTTATCGAAACTGTACTTAAAGTTGCATGTTTATTAGCCTATATTTTTCAAAAAAATCGGAGAGTTTTGTTGTTTTGTTACTTTGAGTAGGTTTAGGAATGTCATTATATTCTTCTTCTTAGCGTGTCGATGGCAAACATAAAAAGTTAAATATTGTGTTTGGCCCAGAATTCAGCCACGGCAATACCATTCGGTAACGCAGTCATAAGGTCTTCGTAAGTACAGGTGACAGGGCATGCTGCGCTCTCCGTGAGATGGGCCATGGTCTGCGGAGAGATGCTGCATAAGCACTGAAGACTAGTGCCATCAGAGAACCCCCACCTGAGGAGGTTGTCCTTGCTGCGACCAACCCGAGCGCGGAGTCTATTAAGGGTCATTATAATTGTATGCATTTATTAGTTTTACAGTGGCTAGAATACATCAGTGCTCTGCTCATCAGCAATTTTTTCTGTTGTGTAAATAATAATATATAATATTTATATACCTACAGATTCCCAAATAATTCTGTATTAAGAGAAAAATGGATTCGAATTTTAAACAGAGATGGATGGTCTCCAAATATAAACTCTACAATATGTAGTAAACATTTTGAATCGAAATAGGTACTGCATACAAAGAAAACATCGACGACTTCTAATGAAAGAATCTATACCTACTTTATTTGTGCCTGTAAGAATGACACTTCCTATCGTATGGTTAGTTAGTGGCCGACCTAGTGTTAGTTTTCAAACCATCTAGATACCTGTAACAGACCTCATCTACTTTTATAAAATATATAAACGTGTTTGTACAAACCAACTTACAGAAATAATATCATTTATCATTGAACTATCTGCAGGCCGTACAAATATTTGTTCCGTGTGGGCATCGAACTCGCGAGACGCAGCGCAGCAGCCGATCGCTCAACCACTACGCCAATCGTGTCGTCAATTTCAAATACCTGACACATAGATTTTGTATTTTTGGTTTCGTTTTCCATCTGACTCTGTGTATCTTGTACATACTATATCTATGGGCACGACCTTCAGTAATGAAGACAACAAACAAGAAGAAATCACATTTTTGCTTCAGGTGCTGTTTAATAAATCAGAAAATGTATGAAAGAGACTAACAAAATTTTCAGATTGTCACCTTTCATCATCATTATCATTATTTGAGCCGATAGACATCTACTGCTGAACATAGGACCCTTTTTTTTTTTTTTTTTTTTTCCTGCCAAGTAACGCCACATCGACCGTTCCTGTCGCATGTAGCGGATTCCCACAACCAAATCCTATCGGTTTTTATTAAGTAGGGCCCTGATGGTAACGGTCGACGATGATGCCTAAAAGGAACCTATTCACTCTCGACTTAAAGACACCACTTTCACCTATATCGATAAACCATGATAACCATCACATCGCCGCCATATTGTGACGTATCTGCAGAATATTATCAATAAGGCCACTTGACCTCCACGCTGTCAACGAGACAATCAGATTTTCTTTAACCCCGTATTATCATTCCGTTCTGGCCAATAACCAATTCTCACAACTAACTCTTAGGCGTACGCGTGCTCACGATACGAAAAAACATACGTTTGGTGTACTAGGTAGATGGGAGACAGAAGGTCGAGAGTATGGGTAGAAATGGCAAAAGTTGTATTAAAGATTCCTTTCGGGGCTTTACGGTTTCAGTGGTAAGAAGTTTACTGTCTAAACTGTTTATACATATTTTTAATCGACTTCATTAAAAATTGTGGCGACAATTTTTAACGTCATACAGTGTAATATCTAACTTCTGTAAACCAAATACCGTGATGAATTTTTCTATCTCTAATATTTTAGTCCTGATTGACAATAACCCAAACCAAACCAAACCAAGCCAATAACTTGGTAATCTTTTTTGTGTAGCAGAGACCTCTATTCAACAGGACTTCCTAAATCTGATTCGTCATAAAAGATATTAAAAAATATACATCTAAATAAAGATGAATCTAATTACGACCACCTAGTGTCCATAAGCAATATGTATGTACTGTACCACCTTTATAACTATAGGTTGCTAAGACCCCGTGAAGGCAAATATAGATTTGAGTGATGCCAATATAACAGTTAGTGTCTGGTCAGACACGGTGGACACTGCGCGATAACCACGCGATAATCGCATGGTTATGTCAAAACGAATATGAAGATGGTCATGTAAATAAGATCCGCGCGGGTCCAGAATCGCGCAGAACCCGCGTGGTTCCCGTCGTGTCTGAATGCACGCTTACGGTTGCACATCTGGTGGAATTTTGCAAAGATTACCTTATGGTGGAAGGATTCTACTGTGTGATTCAAAGGACCACCTGCTTATAAAGCAATGAATGTATGCAATTGCCAGGATTTTAAAGATTAAGGGGAAAAGTTGAATTCATCTAAAGCTGGGTACTCACTTAGCAGTGTTGCATGTAACGTATCAGATACTGTATCAACCTGCAAGTGGGTACGGCTCGTCCACGGTCCACCGCGTATCTAGCTACGAGCTGCCGGATCCGCAGTGCTCGCGACGCGCGTCTAGCGTTGTTCGTGCCTACGCACTCACTACATCAGCGGTCGTGTCGCCGTCCACGAGCACACTGCAAACACAAAGGCGTCACTACGAGCTTACAGCGCTCCACGCGCGAGCGGCTCGCAGCGGGCTCGTGCCTACGTACTCACTTGATACCGTATCTGATACATTACATGCTACACTGCTAAGTGAGTACCCAGCTATAGGTGACTGTAATCACCCTAGGAGGAAACAAAGTTGAAGTGTTTACTCTGGTTGTAGTTAAGCAAAGATATCTTTACCTTATACTTACCAAAATTCTTGAGTAAGTTGGACCACATAATACAAGTTCATTATGACGATAACGGCGTGATAAACACCTCTGTAAAGACTAAAGTAAAAAGCAGCAAGATATCACCACACTCCAAAAGAATGTCAAACGACAATAAGCAAACATTTGAACGAATGATAAGATTAATGAATGGAACGGGAGTAATTTACGCGCGATTACGCTTCGTTCATTTGCGTATTTCATTTCACTTTGCGCCAGTATTTCATGTACTTCAACTCTTCACGCCGCTCGCGTAATTCGTTTGAATATTCTGAATTTCGTCTGTATGTCAACTCACTCGTGTTTGGTATTTAAGGACATGCGTACGTGTTTGGTTCTTCTTCATTTGAGAAGCTACACATTAATGGGTCGTACCTACCCTGGTTAAATCTATTGTGGTTCAGTACCTAAGAATATTGGTGATTGTGCCCTGAAAAAGTAGGATTTCCTTAATTTTCGGCTCTCTTGAAATCTTGTTAATGAATCAAAATCATAATCAAAATAGTTTATTTCAAATAAACCTTATAGGTACTTTCGAATTGTCTAACAAAAAAATAAATCTAGTTGCACAATCACATACACAAACGTCAGTAGGTCTATATGGAGAAGAATGTGCAAGAAACTCCAAGGACACTCTTTTCCATCAATAAGTTCTAATTACAAGTATTTGACATAATTATTGTTGGAAAATTACATATGTGTGAGAACGATGTAAAAAGATACGCGCACGTAAAAGCGTCTAGAGTACAATAAATAACCTCAAAATACAATAATTAATTAAAAACAGGCCGAGGCAACCAAGTTATGATCCATCCCAACTGATGGCGCCCGTTGACGAACATGACGCATGGATTGGCACCACTCAGCTCAACCATCATGAAGGTAACCGAATGATCCAACACATGTGCCACCATCAGAGAGACATTTGAGAGAATGACATACTAAACTGCCAGGGCACACACAAGTCAACGAAAGACACATAGGTACAGTAAATGGTAGATTTACAGTTGGTACATAGTACTCAAACATGTGCTGTGCAGTTATATCATACTAAAAGAAATTGAGTTTATACAATACAAATATATGCATACAGTTTTCAGCAGGTCCAACAATACATCAAAACTTTTCAGCCCATCACTTGTTTTTGCGCCCTAGTGACTGCGGAGCAGGACCAGCATTGACCCAAGCATTTTTATCAGCGATCCCCCAACTTATAACATGACTGCCTGCATAGTGTGCGCTTTATACAAGTTTTAAATTTCGTCTTATTCAGTTCTAGAATGTGGGGAGGTATTTTATTGTTATATTTTATACAGTACCCCATAAAGGATGACGCTACTTTAGCCAGCCTGAAACCTGGTTGAATTTATTGGTCCCTATTTCTAGTAACATAATTATGTCTGTCACTATTTGTTACAAAATAAATGTAAATGCTTTCGAACGTACATGATATTTTCATAAAAATATTGACAAGGTACTGTCATGATGTTAATGACCTTAAACAGTTCCGTTATAGAATCGCACCGGCGAAGATTGTATGTCACTCTGATGACTCGTTTTTGCAGAATAAAAATTGACTCAATGTCTGCAGCCCGTTCCCATAGTAAGATGCCGTAAGACATTATATTATGAAAGTAACTAAAATAGACTAGCCTCGCGGTATTTACATCAGTAAATTGTCGATTTTTTCTAACAGTATAAGCAGCCGAACTTAGCCGCCCTGCAATTGATATTAAATGAGGACCCCATTGTAACCTTGAGTCTAGCGTGATCCCCAGGCAAACCGTTTTGTCGACGAATTCTAGCTTTTGAAATTCGGCAAGGCAAATTTTACGCACTTAGTCTTTTTAGCATTTAAAACTAAATTATTAGCACTAACATTAACATTAAAAGCGGGCTATTTACCATGTTTACTGTTTGTTGCGAGTTCCCAACGAACGAAAACGAACAAGAAAGAGGGTAGACCGTTTTGTCTCCTCATAAACACCCACCCGCAATGACTTTCAGTTTATCCGTGTTCATGGTGCCTGCAACAGCACCGAAATATCGGGAACTCGCAACAAACAGTAAACATGGTAAATATCTCGCTTTTAATGTTAATGTTAGTGACCATGACAGTTTAAAAACTTATAAATTATTAGCAGTGAATCAATTTTTAACCTGTCGTAAGGTGTTATTTACGCCGTCAACGTTACTCGTACGTCTATTTATCTTAAAAATCAAAGAAGCGTCATCAGCATGTTTAGTTTATTTTTCAACAGATGGGGTAAATTGTTAATGTAGACTTTAACCTTGGGGTTTTTTCAAGTTTTTGACACCGTTTATTTGAACTTATGCAGTCTATCATTCAAATAAGATTCTACTTAACTTAACGCTGAGTGGCCTAGCCCGTAATACTCAAGTTTCAATGTTTCATGATTAACGCAATCAAACGCCTTCGATAGGTCGCAGAAGATACCTAAGCCATCTTGTGCTTCTTCCCACGCATCAAGATATCTTTTAATAATGTGTCTCCAGCGTCGGCGGTTGCACAGCGTCCTTTGGTGAAACCATACTGAATTTAGCAACTACTAGCTTATGCCCGCGACTTCTTCTTAAGGAAACTTACTTTTGGGATTAAAAGAATTCCCAATCCAGGTCATTCATAGTCAGTCTGCAAAGTTTCAACAAAATCGTTCAACGGTTTACTCGTGAAAACGTTACAGACAGACGGGCATAATTTCGCGTTTATAATAACAAGTATGGAAGTATGAATTAATAACGTACACATTTTATTCTCTCTGTACTCCATATTAACCTGACATTAGTAGAAGTAATTTTCTTTGGCTTAAGAAATAGGAGTCACCAAAACCAGCACAAAGAAAACTATGCGAGTAAAAGTTGTGCAAACATCTTTTGGTGTTCGGTTCAGTTAAGAACTTGGAGCAAGTCACACTCGCACTAACGTGCAACAAAGCCGTTGAACACCGAAACAGCTGTTTCCCAACCACATTGAAATAACTTCAGAAGAAAGTTGATAAAAATTTGACGTCGCCACATCTCAGAGAAACACATGTGCATATTGTTTACACGCTTCTAGTATAGTGAAACTTCTGAAATACCATCTATTCAGTGTCAACGTTGACCTAAAACTCCACTATCCTAACTTATCTGCGATGTAAACGATGCTAAGAAGCCGTGTGGCACAACACGATAAAATAGACCTTGACTTTTTGCTTTAGAGTCTATTTTCGTGTTTTTGTTTAAGTAATAGTATATTCAGGGTTGCTGCTTCTATTCGGGAGCCGATATCTGTGATAGGATCGGGGCTAGGCTGTTTTGTTTCCTTATTTCTAGCAATACCTATATAAAGGATGAGTGACACTTTCTCGGATTAATTTAGTGTTAGGAGCTCTTGAAATACGAAAGATCGGGCAGAGATTTAGGATTTAGTAGGTAGAATGGGTAGTTAAGTCGAGTAATTTAGTGGAGTCCGTGTAATTGTGTGCTGTAGGTATTGTTTGGGACAATAAGCTTGGTGATTGTTTTGTCTTAAGTATTTTAATATGGTAGTTGAGATGGTAGATGAGGGTTGCTATTGTTTCAGTTTGCTACTGTATCTAAGTGTTCGCGACGAAGCGTCATCAACCATACTAAATGGTTCATAGAAATTGAAGTTTGTATGTGTAGACATGTCTGCTTACCACGGCGCGCCACCTGATACTAAAATGAATTTTAGAGGCACGTTTATATTTATACTAAAATTTTACCTACATTTTTTGAGATAGTAGTATAATGTTTTTAGTGTTTGTCAGTATGTTATAGGGTTCAATAGTTCACCCTTAACAGAGTAAAATCATTAGAAAGCATACTGATAAGAGTTATCATAGTAAAAAACATAAATTTCTGTCATACGATACGTCTGTGCTCGACGACGGATTAGTTCCGAATGAACCGTGAGAGGGAACCACACGATATATATAGTTTTGGTGGTTTTCGAAAATATTATAGTAATTAAAATCATGTTTTTAAGGGCTTATCCTATGTACTGGACATGAAATCAGTACATAATGATGAAACTATGTGAAGACCACATAGTTTCTGCTATGTAAATAGGAATATTGACTTGATATCTCAAACACCAAATATATGGTTTTAGGTCATTTTAGGGTATATGGGGGACCTAGACCGAGACAGGAAGCCTATATACACCTCATAGTTAGCGTAGTCTTTTATATAAAGCCCATTTACTTGAGATATCAAGTCAGTATATAATAGAAAAACTGCTGTTTGACTGGTTTTGGCAATCGCTTACGGTTTTAGGTGCCCTAAGTACCTAGAAACATATAGGTGTACTGGTAAAAGTACTACCATTGGAAAGCTTGCTAAAAGGGCTTCCAGGCGGTTTCTAGATGGGAAGAATCGCTTGGATAGTCAACGAGATAAGCAGTCGTGAAAAATGTAAACAACGTAAAACGTTGAAATTTGTAGACCCTTCAGGTGGAATAACTCCATGAAGGGAATAGATGTACTCATGGTGTAAGTACTTTCGGATGGCTTGCTGGACTAGCTACCAAGCCATCACTTTGGAGCGAAAATCGCTCAAGTAGTTTAAGTACAATTCCAGAAAATAGGTTTCTGGAAACGTAATTTTTAGTCAGTTTTTGGCATTTCCCGGGACTATACACCCCTGGGAATTCCGAAAATAAGGAATTTTTGGGGACCTCCCGATGGCCCGTTGAACGCACCATCGTGTCGTCCCAATCTTATTAGTGTTTTATATCTAATTTCTCTGATAGCTGGGCGCAAAGAAAGTGACCGGCTATCAAATTTGTACATATCAAGGCACCTTATGTGCATATGACCTAGATAGACTTACATAAACACTAGAAATGTAAAGTGTGGTCTATTGGCTACCAGAATCCCCATAATAGGCGGTGATTGTCTGGTTAGCCTAAGTAGGAAGTCCTAAAGTCGGTGAAATGACTTAGGAATTTATAGATTCATTACATAAGGGATGATATCCCATAGAAGATTCCCGAAAATAAGCTTTTTCTAGACGTCAACAGACAGCCTGCTATTGGCACCAGCAGGTCAACCCAACCTATAGATATCCTTAGGCTAGGTTAAAAGCTATTAAGGTTTTAACTGGGAAATAAAGGGAATTGTCCTTTTATTTCATGGAAATAGTCTAGGGAAGCTATCAATACCTGGAAATTAGGTATATTGATTAGATACATAGATAGGGGGCGTTACTGTGTTACAGTACGAAGGAATCCAGCTATTGATAGCACCATGGAAGGGGTGCGGTAACCCTATTTACCAAATATGTATAAGGGTTTTTTACATAAATAAAAATTATTTTCGGCGAGAATTTGCGGGGCTCTCAATAATGGCACGATGCGAGGGTATAAAGAACCCCCGGGCCCAAAATAGAATTTGTAGTCATCCAAAGCTAGTCGCTTGTACTTGTCTTAGTAAATAAGAAGTAATTCTTATATAGAATCAAGTCTCAGAAATTGTTGAGAGCCCTAGAATCGTGCCGTGTACTGAATAACTTAGTGTTTCATTTAATTCATCGACTTCAACCCTTATGAAGACATCCCTTTTCGATCCTGTCGAGCTGAACCTCGGAACCTGGACACCAGGAGTGCTGATCCAGAAGTAGGCAACCCGGAATCTGGAAATAACTCAAGTACAGCCAACACATCGTTGAATCGTTAGAGTCGATTTGCAACCCTACGTCACTGCTGCAGCTAGGCATCCAAGAACCTTTGTTTTCGTTGATGTGGATGGGGCGTTCAGCGGCAATGGCCAGAAGGTTTACGCCCTTCTTTTCTCGGGGCCAATGAACACGCTACGTCCTGCACATTTAATGGTCCTTGCGAGCCAGATTTTGGAGCCTGGCGTCCCGGCAAAATTCGACGACGGACATATTTAATGGTCCTATCGAGCCGAATTTTGGAGCCTGGAGAGCCCCAGGACGTCGGGAACAGCAGATCCAGAAAAAACAACTGGGTGCCTGCATATTAAGTCGGCTACGTGCAACACAACGTTGACCCGTTCGAGCCGAAATTCGAAGTCTGGAGCGCCCCAGGACGTCAGGAAGAAACAGTGGTGGAATTAATTTTTCGAATTTTGGAGAAATTAATTTCACAAATAAAACAAAAATCGACGTGCACTGCAGGGAACAAGTCCTACGTGCCCTATTTGCCGCTGGATCCAAGAGGTAAAATTCTGGAGACAGTTATTGAAAATACCCTATTTTTTCAATAATTGTAAGAAAATAGAAGAAATTTTCTGTGAGCCGCAAAATGCTGTATGAAGACAGATGCGCATCCTTGAAGCCCCAAGAATAGTTCCTGAAGACTTATCGCTGAAAACTACCCTATGTTATCAGTGATTTGTTCTAGAACTGAACGCTTGTTTATTCAACCAAGAATACTCGTTCAGAAGATTGGATTACGTCTTTGACGCGGAAGAATAGTTCCTGAAGACTTATCGCTGAAAACTACCCTTATGTTTTTAGCGATTTGTTTAAAAAACGAGCGCCCGTCAGAAAAATACAAGACGTGCGTTTTAGAAGGCTGATGTGCATCCTTGATGATTGAAGAATAATCCCTGAAGCCTTATGACTGAAAACAACCCCTATGTTTTCAGGAAAATTTTGAAGACTGAATTTTCGTCAGTGAATGGAAGAAACGTACTCTGAAGACTTAGATACGTTTCGGATGTACTGACTATGCGGTTCCTGAAGCACTATCACTGAAAATAACTTCGACGTTTCGGCGATTTATTTGAAGATTGAATTTTCTTCAATCAAGCAAGATACGTGCTCTGAAGATTGATGCACGGCTCTGATGCTTTGGACAAGCAGTTCATGAAGCATCACCACCGAAAAGTAACCTTGACTTTTCGGTGATTTAGAATTTGATTGAATTATAGTCAATCAAATAGAACATACACGTTTATGGGAAAAACAAACTTGTATAGCAAATGCCTGAAGTTTCCTGAAGACTTATCACTGACCGTAAGTTTTTAGTGATTTTTTATTTGAAGATTGAATTATAGTCAATCGAAGTGGAGGTTAACTTCTGGAGATCGTCGGTTTGAACGCTGAAGCCCGGAACTGGGACTTATCTTTGAAAACTAACTTCGAGTTTTCAAAAGAAAATATTTCAACAACAATGCCGATAACCAGATCCAAAGGCAAGACGCCGGAGGCATGGACCGTGGAGTTGGATCAGCCAGTTGGCATCAGACATGAGCTGCCGCCGTGTTCACCTTCCACAACCGAAGGGACCGAGCCGTCGGACGAGCAGCGCCATCTAGCGCCTCAAATTGAAAGCACTCCGACGCATCAACCAATAGAAACTGATCAAGCGGTCTCTACCAGAGTAACCAGATTAGAAGGAGCTTCAGACACAACATTGAAACCTTCTCAGAAAGAGAAGATTTTCGAAGAAGACAGACGTACAGCGATGCCGATGACTACCCGGGGTGACGCCCGTATCGAACACAGCCGTCCGCCGTCAACTAGAGTGACTCGGTCACGAAAAAACATAGACAAAGCTCGCGAAGACTTACTCAAAATTAAGTTGGAGCTTGCACAACTGGCACTTCAGAGAGCGGAGGAAGAGGGTTCCGAAGCTGAATACCTGGATGACAGAAACTCGAATGACGAGTACGTGCGTTCATGGCTAGAAGAGGCACCAGAACCTCAGCCTGAGAAGGAGGATAACGTCGTGGAAGGGGGAACCAGAAATTCTATGCATAGACCCCTGACTGCGGCCGCCACCAAATCGCAAATAGAAGGTCAGCATCCTAAGGAGAGAGAAGTGCGAAAGCCTCCAGTTGCAGCGTCAGCTGAGGGTACAGGAGGTCAGAGGGATAGTCTCCGTCCATTCTTGACGGAGTTGACGTCCGCTATAGCGTCGCTAGCCGACAGGAAAATAGAACAGCGGGACCAACCGAACCCCTCTGCGTCGAAATTCGTCATGACATTGCCGAATTTCAATGGTTCTCATACTGAATGGCTATCATTTCGGGCCATATATGAGACAACTCGAGCGTACTTTACGGACATCGAGAATACAGCGAGGCTGAGGAGAAGCTTACATGGACGTGCAATGGAAACCGTCAGCTCAGAACTCATCGGACATGCCAGGCCCGATGACATCATGAAGGAACTCGAGCTGCAGTTCGGCCGTCCAGACTCCATAGCGCAAGCTGAAACAGATAGATTACGCGGACTGCCGCGCTGCAGTGAGTCACCAAGAGACATCTGCGCGTTTGCAAGTCGCGTAAGAGGTGCTGTAGTCACGCTCCGCGCGTTAAAAAAGGGTCATTACCTTATGAACGCGGAGCTTATGCGATTGTTAACAGAGAAGTTACCCAATTCGCTACGAGCACAATGGTACCGATCATATTCGGAGAAGTACCAATCGGTGCCAGATATTTCATTGTTCAGTAATTTTATATCTGAACAGGCACACTTCTGTAGTCCATTCGCCCCACCCGAAGGCATCGCTTCGGCCGAGGCGAACACCAACAGACGCGTCACACAAAGGACGCATATAGCTACGGACCAACCGGTAGGAAAATGCCGTGTTTGCGACGTGGGACATCACTACGCCACTGGATGTGCACAATTCAGGGGCGTAGCTGTCGAGAAAAGATGGGAGCTAGCGAAAAAACACAATCTATGTTATCGCTGCCTTCAACATCGACGAGGCAACCACACTTGTAAGAGAAAACAGTGTGGCCAAGACGGGTGCAGAGATACGCACCATCGGCTTCTTCATAGGAAGAAGCAACAGCAGAGGGAAGCCAACAAGAAGCCCGATGTTCCTGAATCCCGCAAGGATCCTCAGGAAACGGTGGCCAGTTTCGGGTCACCATCGAGCCAGGCGTACCTCAAGATAGTGCCGGTCCGGGTAATCGGACCGGCGGGAGAGGTAGCAACATACGCTCTCCTAGACGATGGGTCCACCGTTTCGCTGATGGATGAAGACATCGCGAGGCAAGTCGGGGCAGAGGGCCCTGTGGACCCGCTCAAGATCGGTGCGATAGGCAACACCATGCTCACCACCCCATGCTCAAGAAGAGTCAAGGTGACGCTGGTTAGCCCGCAAGAGAGAAGGGTACAATTTAAAGCACGTACTATACCTAAACTCAGCTTGGCAAAACAAACAGTGAGCGATAGGGTTGTCGCACGCTGCAAGCATTTAACCGACTTGAGAAAAGAGTTGATGTACAACAATGGCGTGCCAAAAATACTCGTCGGCCAAGACAACTGGCATTTGTTATTGGCCAGCGAGATTCGCAGAGGTCCAAGACACCAACCAATTGCGTCACTTACAGCAATGGGTTGGACACTACATGGCGCGCACAGTAGTTTACTACGACAACAAGTACATCATGTCAATAGAATAACAACTGATGACAATTTGGATCATCAGTTGCGCGAACATTTCGCCATAGAATCGTTGTGCATAAACCCACAGCGACCCGCCTCTGACCCAGCAAGAAGGGCAGAGGACATTTTGAATCGATCAACTGTCCAATTAGAGAATGGACACATCGAAACCGCCATGCTTTGGCGTAATGAGCATGCTGAGATGCCAGATAGCTTTGAGACAGCTCTGAAGAGGCTCGTCTCAACAGAAAAGAAGCTGGACAAGAACCAGGAACTTCTAAGAAGATACTCAGACCAGATGGACTCGCTAATTGCGAAAGGGTACGCTGAAAGGGCACCCGCAATTAGCACGCCGGGCAAAACTTGGTACCTCCCACACTTCGATGTCTTCAACCCAATGAAGCCAGACAAACTTCGCATCGTACATGACGCTGCCGCCAAATCGAGAGGAATGTCACTGAATGACTTCCTGTTAACTGGGCCCGACCTATTACAGTCGCTGCCAGGCTTAATGATGCGGTTTCGCCGCCACTGCGTCGCAATAACCGGTGACATAGCGGAGATGTTCATGCAAGTGAAGGTGCGGAGCCAAGACCGAGACGCGCTTCGCTACCTGTGGAGGGGAAACCGCAGAGAAGGAGCGCCAGAAGAATATAGAATGACGTCCATCATTTTCGGCGCAGCCAGTTCGCCTTGCACAGCAATTTTTGCAAAGAACTGGAACGCAAACAAATATATAGAGAAGCACCCTGAAGCTGTGGATGCTATACTACGTAGTCATTATATGGATGACTACCTAGATAGTTATAGAACTATCGAGAAGGCGGCAGAAGTCGCTAGTATGGTGCGAAAAATACACCTACAGGCGAGGTTTGAACTCAAGAAATGGGTTTCAAATAGCTCGCAGCTCCTAGAAAAAATGGACCCATCGCACATACAAACTGAGATGGTATCCATTGGAGATATAGATACGTCGGAAAAGATACTCGGCCTCATATGGAGGCCAGGCGAAGACACGCTGGGTTTCAACCTCACACTCGCGCGTCTGCCTGAGGGTATCTTGGACCGAGAGGCGCCCACCAAGCGAGAGGCGCTCAGAATAGTAGCGTCGCTATACGACCCACTCGGACTCGCCTCGCCAGTAACCATCAAGGCGAAGCAAATATTGCAAGAAGCATGGAGGCGAGGCGTCGACTGGGATCAGAGGCTAGATGTTGACCTAGCATTACAATGGAAAATTTGGGTACAACATTTACGCCAACTAAAAAACGTTAGCGTACCAAGATGCTATCCTGGATATAGCGACGCTATAGAAATGCAGGTGCATGTGTTCACTGATGCAAGCGAGATGGCATATGCTACCGCTATATACTGGCGGGCCACGACCGTGGAAGGCAAGCACTTAATAAGCCTTGTTATGGCGAAAGCGCGGGTGGCCCCACTGAAACTGCTTTCGATACCGAGACTCGAACTTCAGGCCGCGGTATTGGGAACCCGCGTAGCCGCAGCAGTGATGAGTGAACACGACTGCAAGCCCACGTCAGTAACGTATTGGTCAGATAGCAAGACCGTACTGACCTGGATTAGAAGAGGAGCGAGAGTATACAAACCTTTCGTTGCTCACCGAATAGCTGCTATTGAAGACAATAGCAAAGTCGAAGATTGGCGATGGATACCCACCAAGATGAACATCGCTGATGCAGCAACCCGTGACGTGCCACTGCGGTTCAACTCGGACCACGAGTGGTACTGCGGGCCGAGTTTTTTGTCTCTTGGGCCCGAATTATGGCCCACAGAGAAACCTCCGACTACAAACGACACGGGAGAAGAAAAAACTTTCGTTGTCACAGAAGGGGACAAGAAGAGCTTCATAGAAGCCGTTCCAGAGCCAAGCAGATTCTCCAGATGGGAGCGACTGCTTCGTGCGACCGCCACAGTTCTGCGTTTTATATCTCTTTGCAAAAATAGAACAGAGATAACGTCCTATAAACGGACGAGAAAAAACGCTGAAAAGGACCCAGACTGGCGCAAGAAGCCCGCTGTACCTGCACAGAAGCAGAAGCAGGCATGCAGAGCACCAACCCAGGTCAACAGACAAATCATAGAAGCAGAATTTCTCCAAGAAGCTGAGAAAATACTTGTCCAGGTCGCACAACAACAATCGTTCGCTTCAGAGTTAGCGAATGTTGAAGAAATAAATAAAAATAGCTCGCTGCGACCTTTACAAATTCAGGTCGTCGACGGCGTGCTGCGACTAAGAAGTCGCATAGCAGCTACGCAAGAGGTAGCTGAAGAAGTGATGCGCCCGCCTATATTACATGGCGACCATCACATAACGCAGTTGTACATAGACTGGACACATCGCAGTCTACAACATAGTGGCACCGAACTCACAATTAATGAGGTACGGCAGCACTACTGGGTCGTGAAGATGCGACCAACAGCGAAGAAGGTGATAGCAAGATGCCTGCATTGCCGTATACGCAAGGCACAGCCACCAGTACCTGCGACCGGCGACCACCCGAAAACGCGCCTCGCTCACCATAAGAGGCCGTTTACATATACCGGGCTCGACTATTTCGGCCCGCTATCCGTCACCGTCGGTCGGCAGCATCAGAAGAGATACGTAGCACTATTTACGTGTCTCACATCAAGGGCGGTGCACCTTGAAATCGCCGCCAGCCTTAGCGCAGACTCCGCCATATTGGCGCTGCGCCGATTCGCCGCACGCAGAGGATGCCCAGCTGAGATACACTCAGACAATGGCACCAACATGCACGGCGCCGACAGAGAGCTGCGAGACGCCTTCAAAACAGAGGCAAGTCGTAGAGGCATCGTATGGCGCTTCATAACGCCATCAGCGCCATTCATGGGAGGCGCCTGGGAGCGCCTAGTTCGTTGTGTAAAAAACACACTATACAATGTACTTACAGAAAAACACCCCACCGAAGAGGTGTTGTCCACACTGATTTGTGAGGCAGAGTACATTGTAAATAGCCGACCATTGACACACGTGTCGGTAGATGGTGATGATGATGAATCCATCACACCGAATCACCTCTTGCTCGGTGGGTCAGCCAGACTACCTACACCTGGCACGTTCACCGAGCAAGATATAGACAGCAGGAAAATATGGCGACGATCACAGATCCTCGCTGATATGTTCTGGAGTCGCTGGGTCAGAGAGTACCTGCCGGAGCTCCAAAACCGGCGGGAGCCACATAGTAGTGGGCCCAGATTTAAAGTGGGTGACCCTGTCCTGATAGCCGACGGCCAGCTGCCCCGCAATACGTGGCCGCGAGGCCGCATTGTGGCCGTGTATCCAGGAATCGACGGAGAAATCCGGACCGCTGAGGTACGCACGCTTGGCGGTACCTTGAAGCGTCCGGTGAAGAAACTCGTCCCACTGCCCCAGTAACCAGAGATGCCGGAGCGGCGACCGTCCTCTCGGTGGGCCTGGCCGGCAGCCGAGAAATGCCGTCCGTCGCTCACCGAAGGAATGCAGCGCCGCGCCGACAACACTTCGAGTCGACACAGCGAGTCGACACAGCACTGCACGGCGGGAGATATGTTCGCGACGAAGCGTCATCAACCATACTAAATGGTTCATAGAAATTGAAGTTTGTATGTGTAGACATGTCTGCTTACCACGGCGCGCCACCTGATACTAAAATGAATTTTAGAGGCACGTTTATATTTATACTAAAATTTTACCTACATTTTTTGAGATAGTAGTATAATGTTTTTAGTGTTTGTCAGTATGTTATAGGGTTCAATAGTTCACCCTTAACAGAGTAAAATCATTAGAAAGCATACTGATAAGAGTTATCATAGTAAAAAACATAAATTTCTGTCATACGATACGTCTGTGCTCGACGACGGATTAGTTCCGAATGAACCGTGAGAGGGAACCACACGATATATATAGTTTTGGTGGTTTTCGAAAATATTATAGTAATTAAAATCATGTTTTTAAGGGCTTATCCTATGTACTGGACATAAAATCAGTACATAATGATGAAACTATGTGAAGACCACATAGTTTCTGCTATGTAAATAGGAATATTGACTTGATATCTCAAACACCAAATATATGGTTTTAGGTCATTTTAGGGTATATGGGGGACCTAGACCGAGACAGGAAGCCTATATACACCTCATAGTTAGCGTAGTCTTTTATATAAAGCCCATTTACTTGAGATATCAAGTCAGTATATAATAGAAAAACTGCTGTTTGACTGGTTTTGGCAATCGCTTACGGTTTTAGGTGCCCTAAGTACCTAGAAACATATAGGTGTACTGGTAAAAGTACTACCATTGGAAAGCTTGCTAAAAGGGCTTCCAGGCGGTTTCTAGATGGGAAGAATCGCTTGGATAGTCAACGAGATAAGCAGTCGTGAAAAATGTAAACAACGTAAAACGTTGAAATTTGTAGACCCTTCAGGTGGAATAACTCCATGAAGGGAATAGATGTACTCATGGTGTAAGTACTTTCGGATGGCTTGCTGGACTAGCTACCAAGCCATCACTTTGGAGCGAAAATCGCTCAAGTAGTTTAAGTACAATTCCAGAAAATAGGTTTCTGGAAACGTAATTTTTAGTCAGTTTTTGGCATTTCCCGGGACTATACACCCCTGGGAATTCCGAAAATAAGGAATTTTTGGGGACCTCCCGATGGCCCGTTGAACGCACCATCGTGTCGTCCCAATCTTATTAGTGTTTTATATCTAATTTCTCTGATAGCTGGGCGCAAAGAAAGTGACCGGCTATCAAATTTGTACATATCAAGGCACCTTATGTGCATATGACCTAGATAGACTTACATAAACACTAGAAATGTAAAGTGTGGTCTATTGGCTACCAGAATCCCCATAATAGGCGGTGATTGTCTGGTTAGCCTAAGTAGGAAGTCCTAAAGTCGGTGAAATGACTTAGGAATTTATAGATTCATTACATAAGGGATGATATCCCATAGAAGATTCCCGAAAATAAGCTTTTTCTAGACGTCAACAGACAGCCTGCTATTGGCACCAGCAGGTCAACCCAACCTATAGATATCCTTAGGCTAGGTTAAAAGCTATTAAGGTTTTAACTGGGAAATAAAGGGAATTGTCCTTTTATTTCATGGAAATAGTCTAGGGAAGCTATCAATACCTGGAAATTAGGTATATTGATTAGATACATAGATAGGGGGCGTTACTGTGTTACAGTACGAAGGAATCCAGCTATTGATAGCACCATGGAAGGGGTGCGGTAACCCTATTTACCAAATATGTATAAGGGTTTTTTACATAAATAAAAATTATTTTCGGCGAGAATTTGCGGGGCTCTCAATAATGGCACGATGCGAGGGTATAAAGAACCCCCGGGCCCAAAATAGAATTTGTAGTCATCCAAAGCTAGTCGCTTGTACTTGTCTTAGTAAATAAGAAGTAATTCTTATATAGAATCAAGTCTCAGAAATTGTTGAGAGCCCTAGAATCGTGCCGTGTACTGAATAACTTAGTGTTTCATTTAATTCATCGACTTCAACCCTTATGAAGACATCCCTTTTCGATCCTGTCGAGCTGAACCTCGGAACCTGGACACCAGGAGTGCTGATCCAGAA
Source organism: Orthosia incerta (assembly GCA_948252205.1). Lineage (NCBI taxonomy): Eukaryota > Metazoa > Arthropoda > Insecta > Lepidoptera > Noctuidae > Orthosia > Orthosia incerta. The sequence continues at coordinate 28,286,476 of OX411746.1, forward strand.
GTAGGCAACCCGGAATCTGGAAATAACTCAAGTACAGCCAACACATCGTTGAATCGTTAGAGTCGATTTGCAACCCTACGTCACTGCTGCAGCTAGGCATCCAAGAACCTTTGTTTTCGTTGATGTGGATGGGGCGTTCAGCGGCAATGGCCAGAAGGTTTACGCCCTTCTTTTCTCGGGGCCAATGAACACGCTACGTCCTGCACACTAAGATCGATGCTATTGAAAGGATATTTTTTTTAAGAGCGTTCTAGTCAAAATTATGTTTAAAGAAGAATAAAATGAAATAAAAATTAGGTTACGACGTTAAAACGTCCAAAAATATAAGTAGTCCCATCGATAAGATTTTTAATATTGATATACTCGAGATAAGAGCAATGGAGAGAAGTGTACTGAAATTAAGAAGAATAAAAAAAGTAAAAAGCGAAAAAATAAGACGTAAAACTAAAGTTATAGACGCCTTACAATATGCCCTAAAACAAAAGTGGCAGTGGGCAGGACATATAGCATGATACACAGACAAAAGATGGACACTGGAGACAACTATATGGAAGGGACCGAAAGGAAAAAGGAAAAGAGGGCGCCCTCGAAAGAGTTGGATAGAAGATATAAAAAGGATAGCAGGAAGTGAATGGAGAGAGAAAGCTATGGATAGAGAGGTCTGGAAGAAGCTGGAGGGGGCCTTTACTCGAGAAGGGGTTCCGATCAATGGTATTGAAGAAAGCAATGATAGCGAGTAGAAGAAAAAGAAAACAAATTGATACATACATACACTTATATTTAAAACTAATCACTACATGTTATACTTGTAATATATATATTAAAAAAACCGGATAAGTGCGAGTCGGACTCTCGCACGAAGGATTCCGTACCATTATCGCAAACAAACACGTTTGTTGTATGGGAGCCCCACTTAAATAATTATTTTTCAACACACTTGCTCATAAAGTGGCTCTAATTTCACCGCAATTAGGCACTTACCTGTTATCAAACTGTGAATTTTTCATTGCCATTATTCACAAGTGAGTTATAGAGTTTTTTTTTTAATTTATTGGTTGAGTTGCTTTGTTCTTAAAAAAGGTTCGATACAAAAAGATCGTGCTCAATAGTACAAATAAATTAATGTACCTATTGCTTGCTCATTTCATGCAACTTCGTTTTTAAATAGATGATTTCAACTTGTACGTGCTTAATAAATAAAACTTTCACTCAAACATAAATTTTATTTGCTCTGTAATTAAGAAAAATTGAAATGCCCTATTTTGTACGTGGCTAAAACACTATCCACGAAAAGCCAAAAAAAAGAAACCTCATTCTTTTTCGTCTATGGCCGATCGCCATTGTTAAATGCGCGCGCATAGGAAAACTGATTAATTTTGCCCGCCATTGTGAAAAAAAATTCACAACTCGTTTTTACTGTTGAAAATGATTTTTAGTATTATTTTCTTCACAAGTGTCTTGAAAAACGTCGTATGATACACGTGTGTATTGATGATTACCGTCCTCGGCTCTCTTAAGACCCTCACCTACGGCTCGGGTCTCAATGGCGCCTCAGCGGTAATCACCAACATTGCACACTTGTACCATAATGTACTATTATTCTGGTTTTAGTATTTTTTGTTATAGCGTCAACAGAAATACATCATCTGTGAAAATTTCAACTGCCTAGCTATCACGGTTCATGAGATACAGCCTGGTGACAGACGGACAGACAGACAGACGGATCGCGGAGTCTTAGTAATAGGGTCCCGTTTTCACCCTTTGGGTACGGAACCCTAAAAAGCATGTAATAAAAATTGAAGATTGGAAATAAAAACGGGCTTTATTATTATTATTATACTCGAAATAACCCATTTTCACAGTGGTTATAGAAGATGTGAGCTATTATAATAGAGCACGCTTGCCTAGAATTGTCTTTGTTGTTTTGGCTTTTAATATAACTTTATGTATATATGTAGAGCTTAGTGTACAACATCCCCACTAATACGTTCCACTGTTATGACCTGTATGCTAAAAATATTCAACTACAACATTGTGTTTAAAACATTACAAAAAGAATAGTTAATCTTCTCACATTTCATTATCACTTCCAAGCTCTTAATCCAATTTACGAAAATGTCACAATCTTTATAATTCATCACACCGAATGCTACTGTTCAATCTGAATTTTATCACCATCCTGCAACAATCCTGCAGCGTATGATTTGCATCGCCGAGTGACTAGTAATCAGCTTAGCTTGGTCCGGATGAAAAAGGGTAATGGATTGTAAAAAAGGGGATGTACCGTGACCCGGTGAAATTTTGTTTCGGCGGAGTACTTGAATGGAACTATGGGGTTTTTGGTGAGATGGTAAAGTGTGCTGCGTTTCATGTGACTTTTTTTTCTGGTAAATGGAAATGATGTTCTTTAGAAGCGAAGAAGTCTTTTGGAGAACGGATTAGTTGCTTTATTGGCATCTGGTTTATTAGATTTTGTAGTAGGCTGATACCTATTGTTTTGGTATTGAAAATGGATGTAGTATAGCTACTACCGTAAAATGGGGAAATTAGGACTGCAGGGGTGAATGAAAACAAAACTTTGAAGGGAATTTTCACGTTATTTAAAAATTATTTGCAGCATTTTAGTAGGTACTCTGATGTGCAATGAGGCATTGGTCAAGTCATGGCTCCATAGCCTTGAACATCGTCGCCGAGTTGCCAGTCTGGCGGTTTTTATCGGTTACATTTCGGGGAGTGTGCGATGGAATTACATGATTTAATTCCGCCCAGCCCGTTCCATCATCGGACTACCAGACGTACGGCGATGCGTCATCGGTACATGGTGGACATCCCACCCATACGACCAAAACGTTTTGGGGACACTTTTATTATGCGTACAGCTAAAGAGTGGAATTCGCTGCCGGAATCTGTGTTTCCCGATAGCTACAATCTAGGGGTCTTTAAGTCAAGAGTGAATGGGTTTATTCTAGGCAAGCGTGCTTCACCTTCGACCACATCATCGCCTACCATCAGGTGAGATAGTGTTCAAGCGAAAGCAAAAAAAAAACTGGTTTATTAGAATTTCTAGTAGACTGGTACCTATTGTTTTGGTAGTAAAAATGGATGTAGTAGCTACCTAAGTAATCGTCATCTGTTACAAAGTAGCATTTTGTCTGTCTCACGGGCTATTAAACACCGTAACTAGATCTACTTATGTTTGATAAAGCATCATCTACCAACTTTTCATATAGTTTCTGTCTAATGTAAGTTACTTTTTCCTCGCTCTGAACTTTACCCATGTTTGCGAATATTCTGGTGCCAAACATCTAAGCATCTGCGCAGTGTTATAGCGTAAACTCCTCGCATAATTGAAAACTACCCGACTTAGCAACAAAAAACTTTAAGTCAAGACAGAACTTTCTCCCTAAATCAAAGTCCCCGTAAATAGGTATACTCCTACTATAAATAAAAGAAGGAGACAAACACCCTGTAATTGTCGCCGTCCCCGTAATTAGAAGTTATAGCAATTGCAACTAACAAACAACGCTTTTAGCTAATTTATCGTCGAATTTCGACAATTGCCATTCGGTACTTAGCGACTGTTTAATTTATTGCCTTATGGCGGTAACTTTTAATGTTTTGTTTGACTAGATTCTACTAGCGGCTTCACCCGCGTGTAAGTCAAATATTTAATAATAATATAAATTGATGGCGATCTGCGAGTTGGTTTCGGTCCCTCGATCGCCTTCCAAAGATCCAGGATCTCAGGGTCTTGAGGAATGTCCAAGACATTAAAATTAATAATATATAAAAAATTACGAGTATCTTCAAGGTCCAATCAATCGATTCATATGTCACGTCACAAACAAACTGATAGAGTAACTATCAAATTTATAATATTACTAGCTGTTGCCCGCTATTTCGTATGCAGAACATTAGTACTTTGAATATCCTATTTTTTATATTGAGGCATAATATTATAGGTGTGTGGGCCCCGCCTTGCTTCACAAATTATTAGTTCACCATACAAACTTCTACCGCCCTAATAACTATTCTGTCTTTTCCAGGGTTTCAAACTATCTCCATACCAAATTTCATATAAATTGGTTCAGTGGTTCAAACCGCTGAACGCTTAGGCGTGAAAAGGTAACAGACAGATAGACAGAGTTACTATCACATTTAAAATATTAGTATGGATGAAACGAAAGTTGTTATGTGATTTAATAAGTTTAGGTAACTTTCTAAGTGATAATTGAGTTTTATTAAAATGTTGGACAAGGCGGTCCTGTTTTGTTTCATCTTTCTTTTAACATAACTGAATTTAGTTTTGGCCTAATGCTTTTTATATCTCTTAATTCTTACTATAACTGTTTCGTTTTAGTATGGCAATAGCGGTGATTGCCTTTCCCTTAATTACATCTCTTCGTAGAAGCTTAAAACAACAAACTATGAATTATGATTGTACAACAGTAAAAAAACAAATTTAATATGTAGAGGGGTGATTTTTTTGTGAGATACAGTAATACTTACATTAATATTATACGTACTTATATAACTCAAAAGTAAACAAAAATGATGATTTTTTGATGAGATGACAATGAGCCCTTTTCACTCTCCCCTTTGTATTTGTGTATAAGTTTTTTTTTTTTTTTGAAGATTTAGTATATTCAATTGTATATACGTAAAAAAAATCCTAGTGTGGGGGAACGGTTTTTTAAAACAAAAAAGAAGAATAAAGGTGCGACTGTTTCACCTAAATCTACATGAGCAAATATATATCAAACGTCAGATGCAGAAGAGTGCACGGTTCGAATAGATCGTTTCCTATGGAGAAGAACCAGCAAGAAAACTTTGACTGTTCTTTTAAAAAACAAATAGTTTTGCAATGTTTCCGTATTACAAGTATCAAAGGACAGTGTAGACCTGTTAGCAATGTACCAAGTACTTAATTTGTATGTCTTTACTTTCATGTTTTGAAATTAAGATCATACCTAAATGGCAATTGAGCCACATAGTCAATTGCATGCTAAAACACAAAATACTAAATGCAATACTACTACTGCGGGGTATTCTATTAAAATTCTCAAGAATCGTAGCATTTGATAACGACTAACTTCTCCTTAAAAACTTTTTGGTCTGTGAACTCTTTCAAACGATAAAGCAGTTCTCTATGATAAGCAATGAAAAATACTCTTTATTACAGCAAAGGATGTGAGAGCTAATGTTTATGCTGTTATGTTAGTATCTTGTAGTTTATTACCAATCTAATTCTAAGCTAACAGTTAAAATTTCATAGATACATAAACTCACGCCTTTTTTTCCATGGGGGTAGGCAGAAAATAAAGAACGCCACCTGCTACGATCCCTGCATACTGCTTTTGCTTCATTACGTTCATACATTACATTGGTTATGAGTACTGCGCACCTGACCTTTTTTACCCGACTGCCAAAGGCGAGTATTGTTTTTATCAGTCTATGTATGTATGTATGTGTATATGTATGTCTGTATGTATGTATGTTTATTCCTATGTGGGGTTCTAGAGACCAAACGAGTTGGCAGATTTGGATGATTCTTACGTCAATCGATTCGACCCAACCCTGCAAGTGTCACTGGCTACATTAAAATTTAAAATAAAATATGGTGGATTTTGGGCGCCATATCGTGGGGAACAATTTTTTTTTTTCTTCCAAACCCATCGTGTGGGGTATCAAAATAAAGGGTTGATTTTTTTAATTGACTTTTGTTATATAGACCATCACCTCTAAGATCCGTATATGTCCTTGAGCGCCCACCCGGTGTTTTCACTCGGTCTTGTCAATAGCCTTTCATTCATCCTCTCAACAATTGATTGTTTGTTTATAAGTTTGTTGCGTTTCTTGGTTTTGGTTGTTGTTAGCGTTGGAAGGCCTCCCACTAGGTGGACTGGTGACCTGGTGAAGGTTGCGGAGATCCGTCGGATGCGAGACGCACGGGATCTTTCAATGTGGTGACGCTTAGGAGAGGCCTTCGTTCAGCAGTGCATGTCTTCGGCTGAAATGATGATAATAATGATGAATCTCTGGAGTTATTGATCTGATTACAAAATAATATTCTTATAGGAAGCTCCTCTAGTGCTGAGTCACCGTTCTAAGTATTTTCATCCCGAGAAAATACACGGTTCCTACGGCAAAGCGAAGCCATGCCAAAAGCTAGTTGTAAATATTTTGATCTCTGAGCTTCCAAAATATTCGCGTAACGACTGCCGCCGAGCTCAGCAACCCGCGGTAAAATTAGGTCAAATCTTAAGTTACAAGTAATTGCAATTAATTTAAGGGGTAATTAGATTTTAAAGCTGCGAATTGTGAAGGAGGTCTGATAACGGAGAATTTTATGTAATTATGAATTTGATGGGTGTGTTTACACATACAATATGTCACAAGTTTAATTATAAAACTGAGAATAGTACTCACGATTTGCTATATTTTGACTTTAAGAATAATTAAAGGCCAATCTGCTATATAAACAAATACTAATTTAGCTTTTTCACCGCGACTATTTTAAAGTTTATTTAATTTTATTAGATATTAGGTTTTGTTCACCAAAAAAAAACCGGCCAAGTGCGAGTCGGACTCGCGCACGAAGGGTTCCGTACCATTATTGTAAAAAACGGCCAAAAAATCACGTTTGTTGTATGAGAGCCCTACTAAAATATTTATTTTATTCTGTTTTTAGTATTTGTTGTTATAGCGGCAACAGAAATACACCATCTGTGAAAATTTCAACTGTCTAGCTATCACGGTTCATGAGATACAGCCTGGTGACAGACGGACAGACAGACGGATCGCGGAGTCTCAGTAGTACCCTAAAAAGTGCGAACAAAGAAATACTGTCAAACGTCCCGAATGACAGTTTTTGGCCTTTTTCGTTTAAATCACTGTTCCTTATTTCAGCATAATAAAAAATCATACTATTTATTTTATAGCCTCCAAAAAAAAGTTTCAACAAAGTGGCCAGTATTAAAATATATTCGCGACTATCCGGCAATTTCGTTCAATTGACGTTATTATAGTTATTTATGCAGTCGATTAAGTCTGATTAAATGTCGATTAAGTGTCGGTTCACACATCAGCGGGCGTCGGTGTTCTGATATTGACGGCCATTAAATGTCGTTCCATTTTACATTGACCGGACATTGTGTAAAATGACTGAACTGATCAACATCATCGTTTTGCTGCGAACGAATGGTTTTTGTTTAATTTGATTGGTTTGTTTTAATTTAAATAAGGAACGAAAAATCAAGAATATTATTGGTTTGATTGTGAAAGGAAATTAGGTAGAAGTGTGATGATTTTTTTAGTTGAAATGTCTTGGTAACTTTCATTGTGGGTACAGAAGAAGTAGGGAGTAGAATTTCTTAACGAAATCTGTCTCTCATGATATCTAAGGTAAGAGCGGATACGTTATATAATATATAACGTATCCGCTCTAGCAGCATATAATAAGCAGTATTCCCAAACCACTGCAGCTCCTGAAAGCCAGAATCAACAGTGTCGACCACCAGAAAAACGCCGAGGAAATGAAGCTCGACGTAGTCCGGAGAATGAATTTAACTATCTTGGATCCCGCAACGAAATTAATCAGAAAAGAATAAAAGAGGAGTAGGAAAAAAAAAACATAATTCCCACTTCCCTCCATATCAAGCAGGATACAGAACAAACAAGGCCAATAGGCACAAAGGGTCGTATACAACTGGGATAAGCCCAGTTGCCTAGCACCACGGATAAAAAATTACATTAATATTAATGAGTCCTAACATTCCAATAATAGGCAAGTATTTCATCTTCGACCACATAATTGCTTGCTATCAAAATTTTTAGATTAGCCTGAAAATTGGTATGTCCAATCACAAACCACCGGGCCGAAAAGTGGTGTTAGATTTACTCCACGAAGATTTATGTAGACTTTTTTTTTTGGGTGGGAAATCATCCAATGACTACTCCTGCTCTGGGTGAAGCGGGAGGGTGTGTCAGACTTTTACTGACTAAAACCCATCCGTGTTACTTCAGTTGCTTGTGCCAGGGCTGCGGTAACTCTCTTTCAAATTTATCCGCGACCCAGACAGGCATCGGCCCTATCGAACCCCGGCACTTTTGCTGACATCTCTTTGAGGAGCGCGTGGAACACTACGCACCGTCAACACGGGCCTAGTCCTTATCGGACGGTGAGCTACCCATTACTCGTCGTTCGCAAGCCCGCGCCTACGGTGGCCGGGAATCGGCTTGTGACTCCCGACGCCCGGAGATTTATGTAGCCTAATGATGAAAATTGTGTTTATTGTGAAGTTACTATCTGGAGAGATTCTTCATTAACTTTTAATTGAAGATTCTCTAGTTTCTCGAAATAGTTTTCAAACTGCGATAATATCAACAGAAGATTACTTACTGTTCTCAAATATAATGTCAACATTCGCATTCACTACAGAACCCCATACAATAGGGGGTGTTAATGGAGAATAACCCCTAACAATTCATTCGGATTATTGTCCACACTATGTTGGGGTATAATTCAAGAATGGGATATTGTGTTATATATTTACATCTATTTGCTACTGAAATTTTAATATGCAAGGTTCTGTGTGGTTACTGATGGCGCATGATAGAGGCTTACCATATACATAATAGGGTATTTACTGACTGCTGCAAACCAAGAGAGCTAAGCTAGGACTAGGTCGAAGTTTTTGATCTGTACTTAACTATACCAATGGGTAAATATGCTTAAAAACGTTTTCAGATTTCGCAATTTCAGCTATCAAATGTTAATAAGTTGGAGATTTAATAATTTGACCATTTGTTAGACTAAAAATTCATGAATAGGCATGTTTTTTATACTTTTTTTTCTTTTGTTAATGGGCACATATAACTTTTATTTTTGTTATGTTATAAATAAGAGTCACAAAATTTTATTTAAGGCGGTTTTTTTACAATAAATCCTGTATTTTATTAATGTTTGTTGGTGTTTTCGTATGGTGCTCGTGGACTGCAGCTGAAAATCAGCGTCAGATGGTATACCATCAAAAAGGGCCTCAGCTCAGCATAATGCCAAATGGTAATACATTATGCTGAGCCGAGGCCCTTTTGGCATTAATAGTTTTAATTATTTATTTTGTTTAATTTTAAGGTGTTTTTGCAATAAACACATTTTTCTTTCTTTGACCAAAATTTGAAACCATTGGTAATATTTAACCAGTGTTCGAGTTAACTAGGGATAAAAACTGAGCCTTAGTTTGCATCGTTGAGGAAATTTTAATTACATTTTGCAGATCGCGAACTATTCCCGATTACTGAATTAAATATTTGAAGTTGAGTAGTTTTTTTTTTTTTATATTTTGGCTTCGCACGGTTTGTGCATTTAGCCAGTGTCAAGTTTAGAGTAGAAGTTCTAGCTGTTCTAGTTTCTTTAGATTTTAGTCGTTCAAGTTAGGCCCCAATAAAATGGCGGTAACTTTATTGGAAGCTTCTACGGAGTTTTGTCGACACCATGTACAAACTCTTGTTCTACCGCTGTGTTTTACTTGCCCACACTCGTGCACGTTCAATAATATTATTAGAATAAAAACCACCACTTTTACACTATTAATATTCAATTTAACACAATTATAGGAAAATAAAACAGAGAAGCAACATAGACGCCATCACGTTCCCGCCAAAACTCCAAAAGTTGAGTAGTTATAAAAGTACTTTTACCTGAAAATCTGTCAAAAGGCATTAAAGTAGGGATTGTCAAGTTCTTAACTCAAAATACTCAATTAAACAAATAAACAAAAATCATTTATCTGCGTCAGTAAGGTACAGAAAAATCGTAGGCAATAATTACAGATCTCTTATTCTGCCTTTAATTTCGGCGTGCAAATCTATACTTAGTAGTATTATAAAGCTGAAGAGTTTGTTTGTTTGTTTGAACGCGCTAATCTCAGGAACTACTGGTTGGAATTGAAAAATTCTTTTTGTGTTGGATAGTCCATTTATCGAGGAAGGTTATAGACTATATAACATCACGCTACAACCAATAGGAGCCGAGCATAAATGAAAAATATTGCAAAAACGGGCAAAAACATTCCTTTTTGAGAGCTTTTGTTGCGTGCGCTGCGTAAACGGTTTAAGTTACGCAAATATAATGTATGATGGAATTGTTCTTCTTTAAAAGTTCTAAAAAAAAGTCCGCGACAGCAAATATCTTTTAAGATTGACTCACAATAGCAGCTTTTATGTTCTACATTTTAATTAGATCGCCGCCGCCGGTAGAAACAAAAGTTTACAGGTTACATTCGTATGGGTTCGGTTTCGTTAGGTAGGGTAGGGTAGGGTAGGTGTAGGGTAGGTGTAGGGTAGGTGTAGGGTAGGTGTAGGGTAGGTGTAGGGTAGGTGTAGGTAGGAGTAGGGTAGGAGTAGGGTAGGTGTAGGGTAGGTGTAGGGTAGGTGTAGAGTAGGTGTAGGGTAGGTGTAGGGTAGGTGTAGGGTGGGTGTAGGGTGGGTGTAGAGTAGGGTAGGTGTAGGGTAGGTGTAGAGTAGCGACGGGAGCGAAGCCGCGTGGGACAGCTAGTTATTCATATAAGTTATTAGATCACTAAAGTCAAAATTCATGCAAGCAGTCAATAGTACTTTATGGTACAAGTGTGCAATGTTGGTGATTACCGCTGAGGCGCCATTGAGACCCGAGCCGTAGGTGAGGGTCTTAAGAGAGCCGAGGACGGTAATCATCAATACACACGTGTATCATACGACGTTTTTCAACACACTTGTGAAGAAAATAATACAAAAAAATCATTTTCAACAGTAAAAACGAGTTGTGAAAATTCTTTCACAATGGCGGGCAAAAGTAATCAGTTTTTCTATGCGCGCACATTTAACAATGGCAATCGGCCATAGACTAAAAAAATGAGGTTTCTTTTTTTTTTGGCTTTTCGAGGATAGTGTTTTAGCTACGTACAAAATAGGGAATTTAAATTTTTCTTAATTACAGAGCAAATAAAATTTATATTTGAGTGAAAGTTTTATTTATTAAGCACGTACAAGTTGAAATTATCTATTTAAATACGAAGTTGCATGAAATGAGCAAGCAATAGGTACATTAATTTATTTGAACTATTGAGCACGATCTTTTTTGTATCGAAACTTTTTTAAGAACAAAGCAACTCAACCAATAAATTAAAAAAAAAACTTAATAACTCACTTGTGAATAATAGCAATGAAAAAGTCACAGTTTGATAACAGGTATCATTATGTGCTTATTTGCAGTGAAATTAGAGCTACTTTATGAGCAAGTGTGTTGAAAAGTAAATAAGGATTAATTGACATAAATCATTATTAAATTTAAATAATATCACATAGACTGAAATTGGAACATTAAATTTAAGGTATAATTATTATCCTCTACTGTTTTCCAACTTATATATAACCTTAAAACTCCAGTATACTCTAAAAGCATTTATTAATAAGTAGATTTGTTAAACAACGCTTAAATTAAAAGAATGGTAATGTTTTTATGACGCTTGGAATTTTATTGTACAATTTCATGCACATAATATAGGTAACTGTTGTTGGATGTAAGCTTGAGATTAGTTAAGAAACCCATCTTATGTTTAATAAGATGTTTAGTTATTAGCTTAGCTGGGCGCACGGATGGCGCAGTGGTTGAGCGATTGACTGCTGCGCTGCGTGTCACGGGTTCGATTCCCGCACGGAACACATATTTGTATGATCTACAAATAGTTGTTCCGGCTCTGGGTGTTTGTGTATGTGAGTTTATATGTTTGTAAACGCACCCACGATACAGGAGAAATGCCTAGTGTGCAACGTTTTTTTTTTAAAGAAACGAACGAACGAAACGAACGAGTTACGCAAAAAAACCAGCCAAGAGCAAGTCGGACTCGCGCACGAAGGGTTTACGGAACCTTATCGCAAAAAACGGCAAAAAAAATAACGTTTGTTGTATGGGAGCCCCACTTAAATATTTATTTTATTCTGTTTTTAGTATTTGTTGTTATAGCGGCAACGGAAATACATCATCTGTGAAATTTCCAACTGTCTACCTATCACGGTTCATGAGATACAGCCTGGTGACAGACAGACGGATCGTGGAGTCTTAGTAATAGGATCCCGTTTTTACCCTTTGGGTACGGGACCCTAAAAAAACTACCTACCTCATATATTCGAACATAGATAAACCAACTTAGCTTTTGATCAGCAAGCAGGTTTAGGGCGGTTACGCACTACATCCGATCCGTGTCTGTGAAACTTAGGTTCCGAAATAGCCGTAGTATTTCTTGTTGGGAAGCTTACTCACTATATGTGAGTGTAGCTCTATCCGTCATAATCTGTCATAATTCAGAACATTTTGAACTCGGAACTCAAATCAAGGACACGGATCACGGACACGGACGTGTAGAACGTAACCGCCCTTAGGTATCTTGAAAGGTATTCAATTGCCAATCGTATACTATATCAAATTTATCAAAATTGGTTTACTGGTTTAGGCGTGAGAACGTAATAAACAAAGAGACAGACAGAGTTACTTTCGCATAATATATAATATTAGTATGGACATGTACAATGAAAACCGTGAAATAGAGTTACCGCGGCCCTGGCACAAGCAACTTAAGGAACACGGGTGGGTTTTAGTCAGTAAAAGTCTGACATGCCCTCCCGCTTCACCCAGAGCGGGAGAAGTCATCGGATGATTTCCCACCCAAAAAAAAAAAAAAAAAAGTATATAAAACATCCAATAAGGAAGTTCCTGGAACCCTTTATTCCCAGTTCATAGAATTTATTGTAAATGTAAATGACTTCGAAATTGTGTGAAAGATTTAAATGGATTTTGATGGCTAATTTTAATGGTCATTCATACACAAATGGGAGGAATTATATCTTAGCTACCTAGAATTTGATGTAAATATATTTGAGGGTTATATTACTTGTGAAAGGGTTGCTCTGTTTCTAGGAATTTGGGCATGTATTTGTGTATGGATAAACTCGTAGTACGAGGAGGTATGCCAACATTCGTTTAAAATATTTGTGGACCAATGGACTATTCTGGAAGCCAGATCAGCAGCGAATATGAAATGAAATCTCATGTAACTCCTGTTTCTTTCTAACGCGACGATGGGTATTTAAATGGAGTCATACTCAAACTCAAAACATTTCATTAAGTTAAACTATTTACAGGCACTTTTGAATTGCCAAAGTTGATCAGCCAAAAGATGAAGCTACTTGCACGTTCCAAAGCGTGGTTAGATCTCTGTGGAAAAGAACATGCAAGAATCTCCAGGGACACTCTTTTAATAAATAAAAACTTACAAAGTAATGGTTACATCATTCCAAATGCTATGATAATCAATTTCGTAGTTGATCCAGGGCTTGCACATCACCACTTTCAATCAGGTGAGGTTGTAGTTAAACGCGAGCCCATTAACTACAATAAGAAAGACAAAAGATAAAAGTTAATTCAAAAATTCAAAAAACCCGTACGTAATGTATCCTCCGACTGCACAGCATGATTTTCTTCTTGTTTAAGTCTTTTTAGTTCGCGCTTAGCAATCGGATTTTTTTAATTTACTTTTTTACATTTATAACTTTTTAGATATTTTTTTTTTTTGAGTTAGGTACATTTAAACATATAAGTGTTATATTTCTTGAAATCACATCTTAAAACCCTTTATTTTGATACCCCACACGATGGGTTTAGAAGAAAAAAAAATTGGACCCCCACAATAAGGCGCCCAAAAGCCGCCATTTTACTATTTTCCAATTTTAATGTAGCCAGTGAAACTTGCAAGGTTAAGACGAATCGATTGACGTAAGGATCATCAAAATCAGCCAAAGCGTTTAGTCTCGCCACATATGATCAAACATACATACATACATAGACTGATCAACACATAACAGTCAGTGGCAGTCGGCTAAAAATCAAATAGGCGTTTAGAAACGTGAAAAGAATACTTGTAGAAAAACACGTCAGTCAAATCTCCTCTAATCCACAGCGTTTAACGCCTCTATTAAACAGTGTAACAATACGAGAAACATGGCTAAGTCTGGGCCATAATTCAGCAAATTTTCAAGTAGTGCCAGCCATATTTCATCTTACAACATTTTATCTCGAGACGGTCGGCACCTAACATTTCTGACTTTGTGTCGTTTCAAGAACTCCTGTTTATAATCCGCTCCTTTAAAGTTTATTTTCTGTTACGACTTGAGAACTAGTGCAGCTTACTTATCTGCTTTAAAATGTAAGTTCAGGGCTTGTTGTGAGGATATAAAATATTTTATTATATAACATTAAATTGACATTGAATACATACATAAGCTCTCTTCTCTTTCCCATGGGGGTATGCAAAAATTTCAGAACGCCATCTACTACGATTTGTAAGGTCCCGTCGTCAACAAGGAACCCGAATAGTTTTGCCATGTCCAGTGTCCATCCGTCCGCAGCTTAACTCAGAGACTCTTAGTACTAGAAAGCTATGATTTGGCATAGATATTAATCACGTCGACAAAGTGGTAAATTAAAATATTAAAATAAAATGTGTATCTTCTGTACACGTTAAGTGGGGATGTTTTTTTTTGTCTTTCCCATGGTGTGGGGAAAATGACAAACATTTTTAGATTTAGGTGACCTGGTGAAGGTTGCGGGGATCCGCTGGTTGCGAGACGCTCGGGACCGGTCAATGTGGTGACGCTTGGGGGAGGCCCATGTCCAGCAGTGGATGTCTTTCGGCTGATAGGATGATGATGATGAATAGATCTGAAATAGGTATATTATTGAATCAGGTGACTGTCATTTATGTGTACGCCTCTGAGACGTATATTAAGACATTATGTTCCAGTTTTTTTATTTTATTTTACAAACCAAACAAATTTAAGCTTATGGAATTATTACCTAACGTGACCCATTTACTACTAGGTAAATCGAAACCTTAAGGTGGTTGTCAGGCAGTTCGGGTTTCTATCTCCCCGTAACAGCCGTTTCTATCTCACTGTTGGCATGACAACCGCCTTCAAAAATAACATACAGTAGCTACCCAACTAAATAACTATTTTAGCTATTACATACAATAACTCAATACAAACAAGCGAGTCGCAATATGCCAATACAATCACTTGCCAACACAGGGCACAAAAGTAAAAGGAACATTGCCAATCAATCACCGAATCACACTCTTTATTTTCTTACGAACTTATCTTTGGGAAAATGTCAGGCCAATTTTACCCATTCATGAATTTACGACATAGAAACAAATCAAAACACGGTACAAACAATGGACTATAAATCTTGCTGGCAATTTCAGATGCGATCTTGTGAATCAGGGCAGGTACCGCGTTATCGCGCACAAGTGACGTATTATTTGTTTCAAACGGCCCTCTAATAAAATAGACGGGCTGTATAGTTTTGATTTATAGCGGCTTTGTTAAGGACGGAAGGTAGAGAAGTTACTTTAAAGTTATTGATTTGGTTATGATATTGAGATTGGGTGCCGTTGGATGTGGGTAATATTTATTTACAAGAGAAACGAACGGGGTATTCCTTACCATCGTCATTATTTCAAATAAAAGACGTCCGCTGCTAAACACATGCTTCCCCTAAGTGTGCCCACATCCAATAGTCGTGTGCGTCTTCCAATCCAACAGATTACCACAGCTTTCCTATAGGTAGGTGTACTGTGAGGACTCACCAATTAAGACGACAAACTCCTTGCCTGTAATAAGACTGGCAATAGATAACATAGTTTTGAAAGGTAACTGAAATTCGAACACATAAATAAGTGAAGATGTTTTTGTTAGGTGTTTGATGCATTGCATCAAAGCAATTCCAACGCACACTCCCCGAAATGTAACCGATAAAAAACCGACAGACTGGCAACTTGTCGCCGATGTTCAAGGCTCTGGAGCCTAGACTCGACCAATATCTCATTGCCGATGAGCCTCTTGGCCCGCAAATAAAAGTAATTTATGAGTTTTAATACGTAGGGCCCCCTACAGTACCTATCCACCTACCTATTCTGATATTCCATATAGCTCCTATCAAATGCTAAGCCTAAGTTAGTTGGTTCAAGACATTGACCCAATAAACAAGCGGTAGCTACCGTACCATCTACGTTCGCCCCCGGAAAACCTCGTTCAATAATATATTGGACAAAACGAACTTAAACGTACATATTATTATGTAAATTTCTGCCAGCATATCGTTTTGTAAAGCACCGTAACCTATTTGGCAAACTGGCACACATATATAAGAACGTTCTTTGAACTCCAATCCCCAAAGCGTAAGAGATTATCTACTAATCGTAAAAATTAAACTAGTGAAATACACAAATTTTTGCGTACAAAGCCAAAGGTACACTTGCGACCACATTAACGTCACACAAAAATAAAAGTTTATATACAAAAGAATCAAGAACAATTTTGGTGGTGCATTTAAACTGAACACAGGTAGATAGTGTCAGTGGCAATCGCGTAGCCTGGAGCGCTCAGCTCACAGGTGCACGCCGAATTATACACATAGAAGGCGGAAAACAGCGAATTGAGGCGAGAATTTTGTGCGAATTTCGCCGCGATAACGCCCCGTCCGATTGTCCGCCGCTGACGTCTGGGAACAATTTTCGCTGTTTTATTTTTGTACATGTACATTGTTCTTTTGTAATGAAGTGTAGTGTGCAATCGCGTTTCATTTACTGAGGGAATATTGCTACGAATTTTGTCCTGTGTTTATTAAAATCTTTGTAGATTATCACTGTTTGAGATGAGTTCTCCTGAAGAGTCTTCTTAGACAGTGTGACACTTTTGGGACCGGTGATTAAACTAGCGAAAAGTATTTTCTTCTACGCCTATATTAATTTCTTAAGTCTTTGTTCGTAGAAATGTACCGGAATAATAGGTTCCATTGTACTTAAGATACCGTTTGGAGGTCTGTCACGTCCACTCTAACATATAAATATAAGAAACACCAAATACTATTACAGCGTGCGTAGTTTTATGTAATATAAAGGACCTTTGGCCTTGCCCGCGGCAATATCAAATTATATAAAAAGAAAACGCTGAAGAAACAGCGGTAAAGTGTTGAATAGGAAAGTAAAATATTTGTGTATTTTACGCGTAGAAGCTACAATATGGTTCGTACAGATCGGCGATATTGTTCGTGCGGTAAGAAATCGTTTTCTTAACAATTTGACTGTGGGCGGTTTTTTGGCACGGATGTGTAAAACGGGTACAATTGTTGTAGATGTTAGATTCATTTGATTATTGAAGATATAGTTTATATTTATTTAAAGAGTTTAATTCACAGGTTTTTTAAATATTAAAATAGGTATTTACTTTTACTCAGAAGGCGTAGGAAATAAGTATTAACGTAGATTATTATATTCTACTCACATGTTTTAGTTCACAAATGATAATTAAGGCCTAATACCTATTTGCCTACCAATCTTGCGAAACAAATTTTCTGAAGCCTTATATTAAGCTAATTCTTTTGTCCAATTTTCATGTCTAGGCATCGGCCAATCGTTGTAAAACTTGTATACCACTTATTTACCTGGCTAGATTTTAACAAGCAAAATTTAAAAATCTTAAAAACCCCGACATATTTTTGCTTCATGCTACATAAACACCCCGATTCCAACAGTAAAACGCCCACAACTTTTTAGCGACTGAACCGATTTTCATCAAACATAGCTAAGAAAATTCTCGATAAAGTCACCTTTCAAACAAAAAAGAAACTAAATCAAAATCGGTTCATCAGTTTAGGAGCTATGATGCCACAGACAGTATACACAAACACGCAGGTACAAACGTCAAACTTTTAACACCCCTCTTTTTTCGTCGGGGGTTAATTAAAATAAGGTACGATCCTGAGTCTGACAGCAGTGGAGGCCCCGTGGTAACGGCCTCGACTTACATAATTATAATCGGTCGTGATTTTGAACACTGGCAGGCGTTTTACTTTGTGTAAATTATTTCATCACCACTACTCTCAAAACGGTGAAGGAAAACATCGTGAGGAAACCGGCATGTCCTAGAACCAAAAATTCGAAGACGTGTGACATACACCAACCTGCACTGGGCCATCGTGGTGCATAAAGGTCTATTACCTCTCTCACAGAGAGGATGCCTGTGTAAGCAGTGGGAACATTACAAGGCTGATGCTGACGATCCTGAGGCCCAAGACAAAGTGTCATTCTGCAAATATCAGAAAAGCGCGTGGTAAGATGCCCTGTTTCTCGTACTAGAACAGCATTTGCTAGAAGACACTATGTTTATCTTGCTCCGCATACCTATGATAAATTTACTAAAATCCAGAAAGTAAGCAAATTGAATAACAATAAATTTAAAATAATTCTGTGTACCTGGCTAAAGTCATACCGATGTAGAAAACCTCATAAAAACATAACCCATTCTGCACAGCACACACACACATACACAAACATGGCAGCACGTTTGTTAACTTTTCTATTATTTTCATTTATTCTGTCTGATGTAAGATTACTGTTACTTTATTAAGGTTACGAGTACACTAGTCGACGGCACGAACTACTTTGTGCGCGGAGTTAAAATGGCTGCTATCTCATCCGACAACTCGTGCCAAAGAGATAGATGCTGTGATGAGCAATAAGAAGCTTATTCGCGTACGAATTAGCACTTTTGCAAGTTTGTAGCGAAATGGATGATGATTTAGGACGAAAACGAGCGCGCGAAATTTTATAAACAGACCTTTAGGAGTCTAGATATCATGAAAAAAGGATTAAATCATCATCATCTGCCTTTTTCCCAACTATATTGGAGTCGGCTTCCAGTCTTACCGGATTCAGCTGAGTACCAGTGCTTTACATGGAGCAACTGCCTATCTGACCTCCACAAACCAGTAACTGGGTAACACGGTACCCCTTGGCAAGACTGGTGTCAGATCTCAAGCTTCTGACTACCCGTAACGACTGTCAAAGATTTTCAAATGACAGCCGGGACCAACGGCTTAACGTGCTTTCCGAGGCACGGAGGAAACTCGGTATGTTGAAATGGTCACCCATCCACTGACCAACCTCGTCAAGCGTTGCTTAACCTTGATGATCGACCCGTGCGGCTGTTATTATTTAGCCACGAGCTCATCCCCTGAAAAAAGGATTGAATATATATTTTCAAAATAAAATTATTTGCGTTGTTGAACTTCTAATCTAGCCCTGTATGGTGGCCGCAATTTTCCTTCTTCTTATGGTATTTATTGCCGCCCAGAGATGCGTTAAAATTAGTTTTGAAATATGGAACTTTCGAATATTTAATACTTTCAAATATTTTACTTTTTTGTTTGTTTCCATACAGGGCTAGATAATGATGAGACAAATTGATATCATTTTTTATTATTTATTTATTTATTTATTTATTTAATACTTCAAGCACACAAATGTACAGAGGCGGACTTAATGCCTATGATTATGAACGTACATCGTCAAACAGTGGAGTAATCCCTAGACTACGTTTGTATGGAAGAATTATCGACTAGTGTAACCTTAAGGGGAAAACACTAGCACCTGCAACACAGTTTTTACTAGCGCAGGTGCTAGGGAATCCTATAATCCAAATTGTATTCATTATGTCAATAAAGAATTATTATTATGTCAATAAAGAATTATCAATGATCACGGTAGCGCTTCTTTCGTCAATTGTAAAATGTAAGAAATTGATCACGTGACATATCGATATCGCTCAGCAATCTCAAACATTTTAAATTTTCTCTCGAGGCGGTTTTGTTGATAGAATTTCACTTGCCTACAGGGTCTGAATGACCAAGGTAAAGGATGCTCTACACTTCTCTCAAAGTCTGAAATGGAGATGGGCTGGCCATGTTGGATGATACGATGACAATCGATGGACAATTAACACCACAAAATGGAAAGGACCGCATGGCGTGAGAAGTTGAGGTCGCCCGGGCGCCCGGTGGCAGGACGAGATTGTATCCATAGCAGGAAGAGACTGGATGACCACTGCTAAAAATAGGGAAAAATTGAATTCTTTGGAGGAGGCTTTTACCCTGAGGGGGTCCACATTATATTAAATATATTGAATTGCATGAGTAGTAAATTTATTATTATTTTAATTTATTATTTATTAATTGTTAAATATCAAATTATCTAATTATTGTGGAATTAAATAAAGCTATTTTATTATTTTTATTATACAGGGTCTCTGTTATCAGTTATCACTGTTAACACTTCGAATCGTCTGACAGTAACTACTGTACTAAAATGTTCAAGTGTTCTTCTGTCGTACTATCGCCAGTTTTAAAGACGAGTACGTAAAATAAAATAGCAATAACTTTACAAAGTCGGAAATGTCCTTGCTGTTTTGTGTGAAGACTTGACTTTGTTTTATTACTGTGTTATACAGTTTAAGTATTCAATAGAAACAATGTAATTATAGTATGACTGATATTGTGAGATTGTTTGTTTCAGAAATATCGGGCGTTTTTACTATTATTATTGAACATAATAACATGATTGCACTGCTGGGACACAGTTTCTGTGACCTCCTTTCTGTGAGAGGAAGTGTACCATCAGCTTACCAATCTGATCTAGTCTATTCTAGATGAGTATAATTATACGAGTATATACATACCGGTTTACTTACAACTAGCTGTGCCCGCGGCTTCGCTCCCGTCATCTGTCTGCCAACCCTACCCTACTTACCTTCCTGCCTACCCTACTTACCTACCTACCAATTTTTTTTCTATAGTCATCATTCTTTAGCGGAGAATTTTAACACCACCATTCAGAAAATTACTTTAAATGCACAACGCCATCTATCGTATATCGAGTTCAACTGTCCGAGTATCTGAGTTGCGTATGTTGTGATAATTTTACTTCTTGAACACTTTAAATTCATCTAACTTTTGATATAGTGAACCGATTGCGATGAAACAAAAACTAAGTAATTCTTCAAGTTACGCACAATTTTTATGTGTAAAAGTTATTTACATTGGTTTCGTACATTTCACGTGATGCGTGCACAAATAAACAGACAAAAATTCCAAAAATGTCGGAAATAGTTTCTGTTGGTTATCCTTTAACACCCTGGCTATTTTTTTTGGAAATATTTTAGATGTACAAAAACTAATTTCCTACAGATTTATTATATGTATTGATGATGATGATTGATATTGATGTTTCAAGAGCAAAACTCGTAGTAATAATCACCCAACCCGCGAACCCGCGATCCAAAATCGCGGTCAAATCTCAAATCTTTCTTGCATTCATAATTGTACTCTTTGGGTGGTAATAGTAACAATTATGAACCCTGTTGGGCACCATAAAATTTTAAATATGTAGGAGAAAATAAGAGCTTTTGCTTTAATATGGTAGTTTACTAAAAAATCGTTTTTTGTCCGTCAGGTAGATTTATAAAAAATATTGGACACGTATTTTTTCTTTTGGTACGTAAACTTATAGTAACGACGATACAAGACGTTGAAATGTCACGCCACTAGTACACTTAATACTGCCTTAGTGACGTCACAAGCCGCCACTCCTGAACTTTGATGCGCGTTAACTTTGTATTTTTTATTGATTTGGTAAAGCAAAAAATACGTGTCCAATGTTATTTGATAACCTCAAAGACCGACTAAATAGAATTATTATTTTTGTACCCAGGAAACATCCCTTTTAGTCGTTATAATCGGCAAATACTGCACCATATCAGTTTCTTAAATATATACTAATGAAATAATATTAAAATATACACTCATAACTTCGCTCTCATCAGTCACCATAAGGCGCCTCCCCGAGCAAAATGCCGCGCTAGTCGAATTTTGTGCAGTTTTTAAGAGCTATCTACTCTTTATTTAAAAAGAAATATCAATTAATAAAAATACATGATTCTAAAATGGTAGTACAGTTTTTTTAAAGATGTATATGTGTCACTAATCTCCTTCCAACAAAACCATAAAAATTTGAAATAATTATTGATAGCATGCATCTCCTCATAAAGTGTTAATTAATTATTTTTTATACTAACACTAATGGATAGACAATTTGATAACGAACATTTTGTAAGTTTTATTTTTTTCAAAAGACCAATATTCGATTTTATAAAGATTTTATTCCAAAATCTGGGCGTATTCACTACCGTAATTCATGCGCCACCAGTGCCGCTCGGCCAATAGGAATGCTCATATCTCATGCTGATTTTTTGGTCAGTGTACGGGGCCTTAACAATCGCGACGGCAACCGTATTTTTTTTAATTAAAACGCCTTTTATTCCAACTACCCACCAAATGAAGTACCCGCAGTCTTTTTAAAAAGATTCAAAAGAGCAAGATGTAATGAAGTTCAGAAAAGAGTTGGTCAATAGGGGTGCGACATCATGACCGCTCTATTCAGCTTTATAAAACATAGAGGGGTGCTCTCTTCCAATTTACTCTAGTTAGGGAAGCTCTAAATGAAGTTGCATCAAAGCTTTGAAGGGTAGCCATTAAAAGATCTTAAAAGCAGGTAGATGGAGGGATGGCATTTTTTGGAAATGCGCTTTTAGTGATCGTAAGTGGGAGAAAAAGGAGAGAATCGGACAAGAGTTATTGCTTTTTGGTAAATTGTGAATCAATTAACGTCCTTTTCATCACTAACTGTGATAGATGCTCATGCCGTGTTTGTGTTCAGCGCTGAGTCCTGAGTTGAAAATTCTATAGCACGACTTTATTTAGGCACTAGGTTATTCCTGCTGCTCCGCTCCCGTGGTGTATCCTATAATTGTGCGTTTTTCTGGAATAATAAGAAAAAAATTGCAGAGGAAGGAATATTTTTTTAAACAACTCAACTCAACAATAAACTCGTCGACTCTGTCTCTGTCACCTATGACCTAGACTAGAGTCAAGAGCAAACCCATTACAAAAAAAAAAAAAAAAAAAATCCTCCTTTCTTCTTTTAGTTACTTCTAGAGGTAATCCTTTACAAAAATGTAAACGAGCAAGCAATTTTACTACGTTATGTTATTATTTAAGGTGTTGCATATTGTTAGTGTGAACAGGCATCATTTATGATTCTTTCTAACATAATTTGGTTTCGGTATATAATAACGTTAGTACCAGGGCGACCGAGCTCTGCTCGGGTGAAAATAGAGAAAACGACGTTTTCTAAAAATTAAACCTAGCTAGATCGATTTATCACCCCCGAAACCCACTGCATACTCAATTTCATGAAAAACGTTGGAGCCGTTTCCGAGATTCAGATTATAACCACGCAACGAGGATGGTATCGGCAGGTAAATTTGATGTACCTAGAATAAGGAATTATTTTGGCGACAGAACGCTTGATAAAAGAGTACCCTACCTTCTCAACCAGTTGCCTGCTGGTATAAGAAGTCAGGATATAAAAGGTAAATTTGCCAAATCAATTATGCAGGCCTTTGTAAATGATCTTCTTAGGAAAGTGGTTTGCAGTTTGTGGAGTGAGGGTTAGCAAATAAGTAATTAAATAGTTTTGTAAGATATGGGTCATGTGATATAAAATAAGATTCCATTAGTAACATTTCATAAGATAATACATTATTGCACAGCAGCCGTACAAGAGCAAATTCCGAGATTCAGATTATATATATTTACATACGTATATATAAGAATTGCTTGTTTAAAGGTACTAGATCAGATACTACAAATGTAACTTCCATAATCCAACACAATTTGCAGTGTGTTTACTGTAGCTTTTTACCGCTAAATGGACTAGTAGTTCAAGCTAGTGTTCAATTCCTAGAAACACAAACAAGAGACTTTTCTTCCAGGAAAATACAACTCACGGCTACTATATGTACGTTGAATTTTCCTGGAAAAAAGTCGCTTACCTTTTGAACTTATATCAAGACATGTTATTTCTCTAAACATGAAAGGACAAAGACAAGTCATCATTCCTATGAATAAATTCAACTTAATATTATAAATGTGAAAATTTGTGAGGATAGATGTTTGTTACTCTTTAAAGAAAAACCTAATGAAAACATATAAATATACAAAAAAAAAAAAAAAAACTCAAAAGTATTTTAGTAATTTCTTTTTTTATTGGATTTAGATGATACTAAGCACTAAGCAGGAGCTCGTGGCTAAATAATAACAGCCGCACGGGTCGAACATCAAGGTTAAGCAGCGCTTGACGAGGTCGGTCCGTGTATGGGTCACCATTTCAACATACCGAGTTTCCTCCGTGCCTCGGCAAGCACGTTAAGCTGTTGGTCCCGGCTGTCATTTGAAGATCTTTGGCAGTCGTTACGGGTAGTCAGAAGCTTGAGATCTGACACCAGTCTTGCCAAGGGGTACCGTGCTACCCAGTTACTTGGTTGTGGAGGTCAGATAGGCAGTCGCTCCATGTAAAACACTGGTACTTAGCTGAATCCGGTAAGACTGGCAGCCGACCCCAATATAGTTGGGAAAAGGCTGGGCAGATGATGATGAGATGATACTAAGCATATGAATAGACCAGATTAGGATTTGGACATAGGATATATTTCATTCCGGTATAATGTTCCCTTGGGATAATAAAACACTTTTGACGCGGGTGAAACCACGGGCAGAAGCTAGTTATTTACAAAGCACTTTCTATTTAAAATATTTTTATCATTTTTTTTTATCAAGCTTTTTAGCTAATCGTGCATTGTTATCCAAACCAAACGTGTATGCAAAATTTCATCTTAATCGGTGGAGGATAACTGCTTTAAAATTCAGCTGCAAGATTTGACCCGAACACATTTACATACATACATTGCAAGTTAAATAAAAGCTTGTACAAACATAGAAATAATTTTTTTTAAATCTATGACTTGCCAAAGTGTCTTTTTATGGTCCAATTAAAATTATTTATTAGACTTTGAATTTTACACTTACATCCCCAAGCATACATTACAAATCCACATATTTTCCTGGCAATCAATTCAACCAGAAAATAATTAAGCCAAAGACTGTTATTAAAACAGTCCCGATGTTCTTGTTCGGTCAAGCGCGAGAGGGAACAGCTATAAAGCTTTTAATCTTCCCAATAAAGTTGAAGATTCCTTATAAAAAATATTATTGCTCTCATACTTCAATGTCGAGCAAGCCCGCGGGCTATAAGAATCGATGTCAAATGGATTTTAATTATCTGTCCGTTTGTGAGAGAAGTTTAAAGTCCAATTGTTGGTTGTCTTTTTTATTTTTTTGTGGATATTGCGAGTTGATATGAATGGTTATAATTGTGCATTTGAGCGAAGAAGGAAGAATGTTATAGGTCTACCAGAATCCCATCACAAACGTGGAAATATAAAAATGTTGTGTGCAGTACTGGAGAAATTGGATCGATCTTGATACTGTTTAATTTTTGTTTATGTCTTTAGTATTAATGAACATGAAGTATATTAGGTATGTGTATGAATAAGACATAAGATTTTTTTATGCCATGAGGTTCCGGTAGACCTATAATATATCCTTTGTAGGGTGTATAGAGAATCGTATATTTCGTTTTTAGGATTTATAGAGAATCGTCGACTATAATATATTGCAACTCACATGTATTCGAGCTATGGTGTTAGTTAGCTATTCCATTTTTAGACCCTTTCTATTCATCAATATCCTAAGATTAGGAGATAATATTGATTCAGCACAGCCTTGACTACCTTGGTTGCACACATAAGCATGAGTTGTGTGTGTCATCATCATCATTTCAGCCAAAATACGTCCACTGCTGGACATAAGCCTCGCCCAAGCGTCGCCTCATCAACCAGTCCTTTCCTTCTTGCACCCAGTCGACACCAGCGGCTCGTACCAGGCCATATCCTACCAGTATCGTGTGTACTGAAAACATTAATAAGAAATTATTACTAAAATGATGCCGAAAGTGCAAAATCACCAACAGCCTAAAACCATGTTTGAATAACAAACTCAACCGTATCCAAATCTAAAGAAACCGTACCAGTCCACAATCACACAGTCGCAGAATCCGCATTCAGGCACCACGCAGCGAACGATTGAAAAATGTCGCCCCAGCTAACAGACCTATTTAATTAACTTTTCCGAGCATTATGACCGGTTTATACCCGGTTTTTATGCCCGACCCAAGCATTGTGTGGACTCAATATCGGTTGCTTTATTGTCAGCGTTCGAGTCGTACGATTCTTTGTCAAGTGGTCGGTGGTAGCTACATTATAAGGTCGGGTAGTACCGATACCCGGAATGTAGATTCGGGTAGTCGTAAACGGTTAGTTGTTGCCATTTATTACCCGTTAACCGATCGATAAGGAGGTAAACAATAGGGTTTATGTAGGCGAAGACGGGTTAGTAGTTATTATCTTTGTTGAGTGATGAAAGTGATGTTGTCGTTTGATTTTCTTAGTATTTTGTTTGTTGTCTTTTTCTTTTTTTTATTTCTTTTGAAAATATTTGGGTGACTATGGAAATAAGTTTCCTTTTTGGATGATTTTGCATCTTGTTACAAACATATCTAATTTCTGTTATAAAATTAATTTACACTAGACAAAGCCTAAACCACTGAGTCTAGGAACGAGAAAATATATATATATATAAAAATCAATGCCACTTTTCGTTGTAATTTTATAACTTTGTTTAGGCTTTGTTCGGACTATTTAGTAGATGGTTTATGTGAAGTTTCTTTTTTGTATGTAGGGTAGGTAGGGTAGGGTAGGTAGGGTAGGGTAGGTAGGGTAGGTAGGGTAGGGTAGGTAGGGTAGGGTAGGTAGGGTAGGGTAGGTAGGGTAGGGTAGGTAGGGTAGGTAGGGTAGGTAGGGTAGGTAGGGTAGGTAGGGTAGGTAGGGTAGGTAGGGTAGGGTAGGTAGGGTAGGGTAGGTAGGGTAGGGTAGGTAGGGTAGGGTAGGTAGGGTAGGTAGGGTAGGTAGGGTAGGTAGGGTAGGGTAGGTAGGGTAGGGTAGGTAGGGTAGGGTAGGTAGGGTAGGGTAGGTAGGGTAGGGTAGGTAGGGTAGGGTAGGGTAGGTAGGGTAGGGTAGGTAGGGTAGGGTAGGTAAGGTAGGGTATGGTTGGTAGGGTAGGTAGAGTAGGGTAGATGAATGTTTGGTGTTTTTATGGCAAAACAAAGTTTGCCGGGTCAGCTAGTATAATTATGAAGGTGAGAATTAAGAAAAGATTTTTGAAAATTCATCCCATGATGAAAGTTTGTAAGGGCTCGTTCTTTTTGCCGACAAGAAAATCAGGCACACGCCTTATAATACCTAAACATACATATTTATGTTATTAATTAAAGGTAACGTATGTTATTATTATAAATATGAAAACAAGCAGGTTATTCTGGAAATGCGACAGTAATAAATTGGATAAGACATAAACCTAATTATAAATATTACGTAACCAACACTCACTCAGATTCGTACTCGGATCGGTTCAACTCACTCAGCGAATTCGCGACGGTAACTGGAATTCTGAATGAAGCCTACACCAATAATACTGAATGATATCGTTCACTTTACACTCGATATTATTAAATAATCCAATTTAGTCCCCGAGTTGGTATTATAAAAACATAACTACTAATATACAAGCTGAATCAAATGCAATTCTCTACTACTTATCAATATTATTAAAAACGGCCAAGTGCGTATCGGACTTCATACATTTACACATTTAGGGAAAAAAATAGGGAGTTTCAAAGGAAAAATCTGATTTATCAATGTATTGATATTTTTTTAGTAAAATATACGTAATAATAAATATTATCACCAAATTTGAAGTTCATATGTCAATGGAAAGTCAAAAAATTCATCGGAACAAAATTTTGTAAAAAAGCTGACTTTGGTGGATTCTCATTTCTTTGTTTTCCAATATATTTAAAACAAAAAATACAGTATTTATTTACACAACAAATTCTTAACAGCCATACCCCATACACGTTAGGTCAAACTTTGTCTTCGCGGCCTCCCCCCTCGCCTTAAGCTGTAAGGAAAAGTTTTTTTTTTTTTTTTTGATAATTACCTTTACTTATTATACTGTGAAATTTTGAAGACTGTAGCTTCCTTCATAGGCCTCCGTTTGGACTCTTCGGGTACGGAACCCTAAAAAACCATGTCATATAGTGCTTCTTTCTCCTGCTATTCTTAATGCTTCTATTTTATGATTTAGACAGATTAAAAGTAGATTATGCAAGTTGCAAGTCTCGTAAAGTGATTTTTGTGTAATTTTTTATTGTTGATAGGGTCGCATTTGACCACTATCACACCTGATGGTAAGCGATGATGGGGTCGACGACAAATAACCTATTCACTCATGCATTAAAGAGCCTTATGTTGTAGGTATCAGGTAAAGCACAGATTCTGGCAGGAAATGCCACATCGTAGCTGTACGCACAATGAATCAATTTCCAAACCGATTAGTGCATACGGGTGGGATATCCACTTTGTACCGACGGCACATCGTCGTACGTCTTGTAGTCCGATGATGGTACGGGCTAGGCGTAATTAAATCGTGCAATTCCATCACACACTCTTCGAAATGTAACCGAGAAAGATCCGTCATAAAACTGAGATACTGCACTTGACTAGTATAGCAACATTACTTAGGCTAAGACCTCAAAATATTGTTCTCAAAACTGCAAAAAAGTCCTAAAACAAAGAACTTACCAATACATTTATTTCTGTTTCAACATCACAGACATCGATTAGATCAGTTACCATTAAATTGAAGCGATTTCCTTCAATACTGTAACGTTTCCTCGCAAGGTTAGAGGGGGTACATTTTTTATCACTTGCTCGGGGCGGGGTGATCAATCATTTATGTTGGAGGCTTCTACACCGATGCCAAATTAAGATGATAAAATGTTTTACTGATTTTAATATCGAAATTATGCGGAAGTGCTGTGACCTTTAGTGATACGTAGCTAATATTTTCATATCTGAAGATTTTTTAAAGTGTTAATTTGAATCGGTTTAGGAGTAGGGGATAGCCATAGGCACAATGGATGGTTTGTGTGACAGATGATAGGGCTAGACCGAACAACCCCGAATATGGGTTTAGTATGATGAGTTATTTAAAAATATGTTCAACCACACATTTTTTTAACAGTTGGCTATGTGTTTGATAGTTCCTAATTTTATTTTTCGTTTTTTAAAAAAAAACATTGCCCCACAATAGGAATTTCGTCCTGTATCGTGGGTGCGTTTACAAACATATAAATTCACATAAGCAAACACCCAGAGCCGGAACAACTATCTGTAGGTCATACAAATATTTGTTCCGTGCGGGAATCGAACCCGCGACACGCAGCGCAGCAGTCAATCGCTCAACCAATACGCCAACCGTGCGCCCAAAAGGCTACATTACCCCACATGTATCTAGTCGAGGATAACTTTAAGCGCAAGTATATAAAACCAACTCGCGAAATTTCATATTCATTTATATATACTTTATTGTACACCAGAGTATAATAATGAAGAAACTTTAAAGTAAATAAATACAACGGGAGGCCTTATCACATTCAGCGATCTCTTCCAGGCAACCTGGAATGGATAGTGATTGTCTGGACCTAAAATAGGGTTGGGGTTGGGGTTGTCGTCGGTGTAACAAATAACATTACCAATACTGAGAGAAAATACACCATAATATTATAATAGATACACGAATACAAACTTATGCTATAATAACAGATACATACTCAATATACGAGTATGTACAGACAATGAAAGTAAATGATGACTATACCGACAATCATCATCATGTTCCCACTGCTGGGACACAGGCCTCCTCTCTGTGAGAGGGAATGGGCCGTAATCCACCACGCGGGCCCAATGCGGATTGGTGAATGCCACATGTCTTCAAATTTTTGGTTCTAAGACATGCCGGTTTCCTCACGATGTTTTCCTTCACCGTTTTGAGACCAGTGGTGATGAAATTA
Source organism: Orthosia incerta (assembly GCA_948252205.1). Taxonomy (NCBI): domain Eukaryota; kingdom Metazoa; phylum Arthropoda; class Insecta; order Lepidoptera; family Noctuidae; genus Orthosia; species Orthosia incerta. Next base: position 28,316,334 of record OX411746.1, read on the forward strand.
TTTACACAAAGTAAAGCGACTGCCTGGGCTCGAACCCACGCCCTACAACTTGTAAGTCGCAGGCGATACCACTGGGCCACCTCCACTACTCTGGAGGTGGAGGTCTTTTAAGAGTCTTTTAAATACAAGTAAGGACTGAGCGCGTTTTATTGGGTCGGGCAATGCATTCCACAGAAGAAAAGCCTGGACAGCGAAGGATTTATCCAAGAAAGAGGTGGAATGCATTGGCATTTTAAGTCGCAAGTAATTTGATGACCTAAGAGTTTTCATGTGGGAATCATAGTCAAAATATCTGACTTTCTGAAGGGTAAAATCTTGGTACATTCAAGATATCCTAAAAATATATAAAAAAGTAGTGTGTACATTAGTGTGTAGTGTATACATTAAAATTTCTATTATTTTTATGAATGATTAACGCAAAGATGGCTCACCACGAAAAATAAATGGAACGGTATTGATATATTTGAACACTTACGCAAATAAAAAACAAAATATAACTATTATTATATAAATCTCCCCCAGATAACACGGTGAATTTAAGACACGTAATTAATTATTTAATTACTTAACGTTAATTTTCTGTTAACTTAATTCCCGACTCAATATTAATTTCACTTATCGAAGTTGTTAATTGTCTAAGGCAGTTTATTTTTGGATCTAAGCTCGAGGCGGACGAACTTTAGTATTTCAGAACTGTCATTTGAGAGCATAATACATTTTGATTGAGTCTATCTCGTTAGAAGTACTGTTCTAATGAGATGGACTTAAAATCCGTATATTTTAGACTATCTTCTGCCAGCGGTTTTGCCTGCTTGAAAGTTGTTAATTTTCTTAAGGAAACGTACTGCCAGAGCATGATTAATATTAGTATGGATGATGGCGAGTCACATTTTACCAGAGTTGCTATTCTGTTTCATTTTCTTGCTTACTCCTTACTAATGCGACTGCCGGGCAAAGATTTTCCTATAGCGTTCCACTCTTCCCAATATGAATTCTCCAACCGGTTTCCAGTAAACATTTCTAAGTCAAAATTTTAGCGTTTCCTAGGGCTAAGCGACGACTCCTGTCTACTAGCTTTCCTATCTGTTTATTTTCTTGTATTAATTTCCAAACACTCTGTAACTTATGAAGCAATGAAAGGAAGGCTATTCACCGAAATATAGATCGTAAGAAGTTACACGAGTACCTATTTATTCGAACTCTGACATTTACCGTGCTACGGCGTAGCCACCGAAAGGTCTACACGTTGCTACACCGTAGCGAATGGGTCTACGAAGTGCTACGCGAGATTGCTACGGTAGTCTTGTCAATTCGAATGTTATATCCGTATTATCTTTCATCTCGTTTTCAAGGCTGTTAGATATTTCTAATGATTTCTTTAGAAGTGTGACACAGTTTTCGTGTTTCTAATAATATATTTACCTTGTAGTTTAGTTTATTCAAAAGAAAATCATTAGTCTTGATGATGTTGAATAACGACAATATACCTTTACCTTTTTGATGTATATTTATTATTCAAAGAAATTTTGAGACAATATGTTTCAATAAATGGAAAAATGTGTTGTTTATAACTAATTTGGCGTGTTTGTTTTTCATAAAACGCAATATTATTAACCCTACTACTGCTCTAAAAAGATGATATGTGAGATGATTCCATAAAAATTCCTTTAAACAATTTTAAGAATATTTTGTTGCAAGAAAAGCGTTGCCACATTATCACAATGTAATTTACACTAGTCATTAGCGTTTCCATAATACCTAAGTACTAAGAAATATGCAAATACTAATCACTTAATATAAAACCTCCTACTGCATGTTAATACGAGTATAAACATGCAAATTAAACAACTAATAGCTAGACAGCTAATGTGAAAAATGTAGAACAAAATGTTCTTGGTTCTTGAATTTTTTGCTAAGCCATTGCTTTGCAATCATGAGGAATAAAAGGCTTTATAAGCACTCATATAAGAGTTAACAGTGCGGAGGAGTACGAGTTCATCGGATCGATCTTCAAAGTTAAGCAACACTTTCCGAAGTCGGTCCGTGGATGGGTGACCATCTTTACATAACGAGATACCTCCGTGCCTCGAAAAACATGTTAAGTTGTTGTTCTTGGCTGCCATTTGTTGATTTTTGACAGTAGTTTAAAAGTAGACAGGAGCTATACAGTCCCACCAAATTGACCAAATATCTTATTTCCCTCTGAATGGGTTGGGTAGGTACTCGCTGCATGTAAAATATAGTATATAGATGCATCCGGAGAGACCGGAAGCCGGCCCAAATATAGTTAGGAAAAGGTTAATGATGAAGTATTAGGTTAAAGGAGCATGAGTTTGGTACATCCGTTGCCCTCACACATCAGGACCCGAGGTGGCGGCGCGAAGTGTTAAACGCGCGCCACTCTGAGACGTCACGGGGGGAGTCCAACACCACACCCCCGCAACCCGAGATCGAGGCTAGCGGGCCGGCACTAGCCGGGGGTTGCGGAAGTATCGTAATTCCCGCGACCCCGGGCGTAGGTGTGAGATGGAACACCGTGGTGGTTTTTGTCAGTAGGAGTCTGACAGACCTCCCCGCACCCCAGGGCGGAGGACATCCGATGAGGATTTTCCACGCCGGAACAAAAAAAAAAAGCATGAGTTGGGTATGCACCCTATTGGGGTGCATACCTAACTCATGCTCTATCATATACTCTTCTCTCTCCTCTGTCTACCCCTCCGGGGAATACGGCATGATGTTACGTTGTTTGTATGAGTTGCGTATTTAGTGACTAAAGTTTGTTGTTATGATGTACTTTGCAAGTTCCTTAAGAACACCATTGGTTGATATTAAATCGTAGGTAAACCTAGATTTAATGGTCTAAAAATAGGGATAATTCCAGCGTAGAATAGTGATAATTCTATTTGGTCCGTCAGCAAGATTATCATATAATAATGGACACGTTTTATTTTGCTTTATCAAATCAATCAAAAATCGCAATAATTAGGCTCATCAAATTTCAGGTGTGGACGTCACTTTTAGAGTAAAAGTGCACTAAAACGTAACGTTTTCAATGCACAATGCATATTGTATTTTTTTTTTCATGTAACATAAGAAAAGATACGTGCTCAATATTTTTTTGGCATCATCCATATTAAAAACGCAGTGATCAACCTTGCTCATCAGTATTTGCTCGTCCTCTCAGTTTAACCAGGGAATCAAAGGCTTCAGTAATTGCAGACTGATATTAAAATTATGTTACAGCTCTTAATTAGAATCATCAAAGAGCCAGAGCTCCAGTGCTCAAAGCCACAAAAAAATAAAGGTTGCAGTATCCAAAAGCAATTTTCGCTCCAAGTTTAATGCTCACTAATTTTCACTAGTATATAACGTTTTGGGCACTAAAATGAATCCCAACTAACCCACAACCTTGCCCGGTTATAAAATAAACATTTAAGGCCCCTTTTATAACTAATAAACTATTTCGAACAAACATTTTATGGCCCTAAAATATTTATCCGAAGTAGTTCCGGCTTTCGGAAAGATATTTCGTGTAATTTACGTAGGCGAGGGTTCCCTTAATTAAAATCTATGCTCTTTGTTCCAGGTGTTGGAACATTCTGGAAGCTGTGACGCCATGGAGTCTCCGTTCTGATGTGACCGGGAATAGTTTGAATTTGGAAGTGTTGTGATGTTAAATAATTAGTGATGAGACTTTTGATGTGAAGATGGGGACGTTGAGGCTCGGTGTGTCGTTGCTCATTTGTTGGATATCCGGTAAGTCTCTTTTTTACGTACATACACACAAACCTTTAGACTAAGCCCACACACCAATAAACTAAGTTAAGATCTCGTTAAAAAATATTTTTTCCCCACACTACAAATTTCTCCTGTATCGTGTGCCTTTGGTCTATTGACCGTAACGCACAACGGTGCAGTATGCGGTGCCGCACACATAATTGCATGAAAAACATCTCGAATGCTCCTTTGTTCCGTCTGTAAGGAGGATTATCTGTCCGGCACCGCATACCGCAGCGTTGTGCGTTCCGATAAAGAGACTAAAGCTTTGCATTAATAAAATCCTCATACTTAACCACTTCCATCGCCTGAAAAATAGATTATATTGATAACATCATAATTAGTGCTCCTAATGATTTATATACTGTTATATTCTTCCTACCTAAACTTGAGCAAAAGAAATAAATATCAAATAGAGTGGAATAATAACTTTTTTGAAAACCCGGCATTATTATCGTGACGTAATATAAAAAATATAAAATGGGATTTAAAATGGCGAATTTTTATTGGACTATGAACGACACTGATGTTACTTAAGCTAATACTTTTGCTAAGTAAATGAGTACTTACTTTAAATACTATCTTCAAAAACAGTTCATAAATAAGTAGGTTTCTAGACCAGAAATTTGGGTCAGTCTTCATTTAGAACGTATTTAACTTCAAAGATGCTGTAGGTTGGATGTAATATAAGATTTTGGCTTACGTTTCGTTTTGAGATGAGGTCGATAAGTACGGTTTTGAAAGAAAAGAAAGAAAAATATTTATCTGTCGCAAAGAAGACACGAGAAATAAGAAAATCCAAAACAAAAAGGCTCCTATCTTATCATGCATGTTTTGCTCACTATTGCGAATTTATACTCATTGTATCAATATCCTGACTTGATTTTTCATGATAGATAGGGCAGTCTAAAAGTTCGCATGTTAAATAATATTGACCTAAAAATACATAATTCTTTTTTTAGAGAAAATATTATATATATACTCCCATCTTAGATTTAGATAGTCAGAATTAATATACTTTACTGTACGCCAAAATAGTTACACCTCTCGTTTGCAAAGTTTTTAATGAATGACTTTACGTAAATCCGGGCAAATATGAAGCATCTACAAATAAAAAACAATTAAAAAATTCGTAACTTTTCTTAATAAATCAATCCCAAACTCGTTTCTCAGAACCCCGATAAAAATACGTTACACAATCCACAAATTGAATTCAGAACTCGAATTCCAAAATGTAACTCCGACTACCCTAATTAAGATATAAAAAAAAACTTGTTCAAATCTCCATAAATTAACTCGTTTCTTAATTCAGGAGTTAAAAGAAGGCTTTTAGTTGATTAACTTTTCAACGGAAACTGGAGGTTCTAGAGGAACATAAATCAAGCATAATACAATTACAGTTAATGTTTGATTAAATACGGCTGGTTGCTGCGTCGGGCTGTGAAGTTAGCGGAATGTTGGCACTGCCGCTCTACCGTTACGGTAGTACCAACATTATACCGAGGTATGGTGAAAATAGTTGAGTTGATTAAAACTTGTTCAGTAATTAGCTGATGCTGTAGGGGTGTTGCATGTTTATACTTGATCTGAAAGTAATTTGTTTTACATGATCATTTTCTTTGATTCGGTTTAATATTTTGCGGTTACAGTTACGTGAAAAACCCTAAGGCGCAGTATCTTGGCACATACAGTTTCAATATTAACTTTACAACTTTCGCGTTTCATAATTGAAAAACAATATATCACGAGCATTTAACGCGATGATTTCGATTATTTATTTACCTATTTCACCCGACGTTTTGGCCGTGTTGCAACGACCGTGGTCCCGGGTAGACTGGTGTCTCGGTGTACTGGCTCCGTTGGGCAGAAAATTATTCCTCTACCCTCACATTTCTACACACAACACTGACCGTGTCCTTATTCTACGAAGTGGATATGAGTCACTTCGTTCCATGTGCTATGTAAAGATTTTGTTAGGGTGTGCCAATGCACTCTAAAAGACGTATGGACAGGCGTTAATGTAATTAATATCAACAAGCAGCTTTTAGTTAACAGTTTTACGTATTACTAGCATTTTTCCCGCGGCTTCGCTCCTGTGACCCACCCCGCAGGACCCGTTATTTTTTCGGGATAAAAAGTAGCCTATGTTACTCCGGAATAATATAGCTTTCCATAAGTGAAAGAATTTATACAATCCGTTCAGCAGTTTTTGAGTTTATCCATTACAAACAAACTTACAAACAATGAAATCTTTTTTCTTTATAACATTATTATATATTAAGTGTAAGTGTGTGTAGAAGTGTAGATTAGCTGAGTCGTACCTTAGAAAATTGAAAAATAAAATAAAATGAGAATCTGGACTTTTGAATGGACCACTCTTTTTACAATGACCTATGCATGCATTACGGTTGCTTAAATGCTCCGTCTCTCTCGCACACCCTGAACAATGATGGCTTTATCATGTCATAGTCCGGCCATAGATTTTTAACATCGTAGACTTTTATACGAAACGACAATCATAGATATATAAATAAAAATCACCTTAACGTATTTTCTGAAACACGGTGGTGTCTTGCTATGTAATTAATGGTCACCCATCCATGTACCGACCTTGGTAAGAATTACTTAACCTTGGCTACGGGCCTACACCGTTAGAGTATAAAGAACAATTGAACTCCCTACGAGCTTTGTTTGCGCCTATATCGCTCACTCCGTAGCCCCAACATAGTGTTGTTTCAGCCCTCATAAAGAGATTTCGACTTTCAGTATATTTATTGCTTCCAAATGTTCGAAGTTAATTATGAGCGTGTGACTTATGTGTGCGTGTGAGTCTGTGAGTTATGTCTATTACGAGTTCCTGTTTTAAATGGGCGTGCAAGGTCTATGGAAATATTGACCTAAAAACTGACAGGCGACAAACATTGCATAACTTCTGTATTCCCTGAAGCGTTCAGCAGAGGTGTCCTTATGGTATTTTGCCAGTTATTATGGCCATAAATCGGGTACAAAAACTGACGCCGGGCTCTAAAGCTGCGCCTACGCTAGACGAGCCGAGCACAAATTCGTTTAATATGGACCGACTTACGAGCCTTGAACGCCGTGAACGACGATGCCGCGAATGGTTGTCCACATTAAACGAATTTGTGCACAGCTCGTGCTCGGCTCGTCTAGCGTAGACGCAGCTTAAGAAATTCCAAATGGGTTTTGGTGGTTTCGGATGGTAGGGTTTAGTTTCAGTAAAATTAATGTTACTTTTTCTTTCTTTGTTTGTGTCCTACAATCCCAATCACACATTGTTTAACCTTAGATTCGGATCTCATGCTTATCTCTAGAACTTGCAACCACTTGACCGACCCGGCTATCGAACAAGCAAACAAGTAATTTATATTTGCATTTTTTGTTATAGTTGCGTAAGATTTCCTATTCGTGCCTTCTTTTTGAAGTAGCAAGGAGACAAGATGGGCATCATCTGCCTACCCTTTTTCCCAATTATTGTTGGGGTCGGCTTCCAGTATTACCGAATTCAGCTGAGTACCAGTGTTTTTACATGGAGCGACTGCCTACCGACCTCCACAACCCAGTAACTTGGTAACACGATACCCCTTGGCAAGACTGGTGTCAGATCTCAGGCTTCTGACTACCCGTAACGACTGTCAAAGATCTTCAAATGACAGCCGGGACCAACGGCTTAACGTGCTTTCCGAGGCACGGAGGAAACTCGGTATTTTGAAAATGGTCACCCATCCGTGGACCGACCTCGTCAAACGTTGCTTAACCTTGAAGATCGACCCGTGCGGCTGTTATTATTTAGCCACGGTTATAAAATCTCGAAAGTCGTACCTAGGACCTATTTAATTTACCATTCCACCCGTCCCAAAATGAGCAACAGAATATATTGTAGTCTCATAAACCTACATTTAATTTACGTGCGTAGGAAGTACGAAGCCATTCACAAAGAGCTAGATTTAGTACTACGTGAGTACTTTATGTTTATATGAATTAATTCACAGTTAGATAAATTACAGCTATTCCAATTCGCGAACAGGTACTTTGAGCTAGTAGTAACCTAGTTTTGTTAATTCAGCGCTAACTAATTGCGAGCAAGATGGGATGTTGACGCTTTGTGTTGAGATACACTGACGGTATCTTACCAGTTAGATATATGAATTAATATAAAAGATGTTTGTGTACTGTAGGAGCACCTCAACCTTACCCTTTAGGTTATTCTCGCGTGATGTTATTTTTAAATTATAAAGGTATTTCATAAAAAAATGGATCAGATTGGTTTCCAAAAACAGTGTGATAGTTTTTCGTATTGTTGTCTGATTTGATTACATTTTTTTAATATCATTTTCTGAGTGTATTACCGATGATATCCCTTCCACAATTTTTAACAAAACAATCTTTGAAACAGATTATAATAATGCCCTTTTTCAATAATACCTAACCAACCAAAATTACGCAACGAAATATCATTGAAACTGGCAGACGTTGAAAAATGCTCCCAGGAGCGTTCATATCGAACTCATCTCTGAGAATAGAACCACCGACCCAAAAATGCGTTCAGACGACAAAACGATAGAAACATCGGTCAAATACATTTCAATACGCGTTAACATTATATACAAAGCATATCATTCAATTTGGACAAAAATCAAATCACACCGGAACAGAAATTTTCGGTACCCGAAAAATATATTCGGAGGAAAGTCCGATATGATTATTCGTCTTCGGAGAATCCAATAATTCGTTATATTGAAGAAAGTTTCCTTCTTACAAAGTTGCCAGTTCAATATGATTTTCTTTGACCCGGCTTCTGCCATTATTAGTATTATTCTTCGTTGCCAATATCACGATTGGTTTTCGTGCCTAAATGTCTATTCTATTAACTGTTGGTTTTGGCCAATGAAAAGGAATATTAAAGTTGACAAATCTTTGTCTATGAACTTTATTTATGTTATTAAAGGTTACAAAAAAAGTCAATCGACTTCCAAATAAAAACACAAAATATTGAAAAATTACTTATTTTTCGGAAGTCGGTGTTTCCTGTTTTCTTTTCTTCGTTTTTGGACACCGACTGGAAAGGTTCCAGAAATATAAATTATTTTTCCCTTTGTAGTGTTTTTATTTGGAAGTCGGTTGTATTTTTTGTAATATATTTTTTATTTTTCTGTTTTTAGTTGTAGTACCTAATAAGCAAGTTCTATAAGATACTTATTTATTTTATTATTAATGTACACACAGAAAATACATACATAAAACGCTTCATGACAAAGGAGTACAAAGGTGCTGCCAGAATAGATTACCCGAATATCATGAAACTTGAACATAACCGGTGAGATAAGAGTGTACCAAGGCGAACTGTACAGACCTGCATACCACTTTAGAGCGTATTGGCGTGATGTTATGTCATGAAATAGTATGCACAATAAACAGGCATGCGATTGCAGCAGTCTCGAGAGATTTGCAATCGCATATATCATCATTATATCATTTATTGAAGAATTATGTTCTAAATCTCCGAAATCCTTCATCAGATGTTCACAAAATTAAAAAAAAATACAAAAATACAGTCGAACATAGAACTACCCCCTTATTGGAAAGTCGGTTTAAAAAGAGGTCCCAGAGGGGCCTATTTTAGTCATGGATCTCTTAAAGGACAAAACATTATAGTTATGTTCGTGATAAAGAACGGGATAAAACTGTTTCCATAACAAAAAATGAGCTGTGCTTTTCCCCAACCATGTTGAGGTCGGCTTCGCGTTTTACCGGATGCAGTGGCAACAGCATGTTTTCATACAAATATTGACTTAAAACGTTCTGGGGTGTGACCATAAGCTCTTAGAGTAAGGTTATTTTGAGTGTGTGTAAGGGACAGATGTATATGACTGGTATAAATCTGTCACTTACGCGATCTCAAAATAACCTTACTCTAAGAGCTTATGGTCACCCCCCTGTTCTATATTTAAAAGACGTATTTTTTTTCTTAACTCTAATCCCCCAAAGAAATTGGCGCCTATTAATTGCAAACTACATTATTTCCGTTCAATCTTTCTTGCCTCTCACACTTTTATTCTTCATACTATATTACTTCTTGCATTCATCCTCTTATACACTATGTGGGTTTATCTAATTATCCATGGGCATTAATTAAAAGTCTATTAGGAGTCACTTATTTCAGAAGCAAAAAATATCCTCCAACCTTATGCAAAATGAAAAACCAAATGAGAGCATGAAAATAATATGAGAAATTGAAGAAAGGAGTGAAAACGCACGAGTGAACAGTGATCGGCCCAGTGAACATACGATTGAACTAATGAACGAACTGAATATTAACTTAACTTGACTGAATGATTACTCTGTTTTAATCGTGTGTAGAAGTCTCGATGAAAATCTAAGTCAATGTAGCTCGATCTAAGATGTTTATTCACGTTTAGTCTAATTTTAATTGTATTTCCTCTCTTTAATTAATGATATCTTAGGTACTAGTACTAGGTTCATCAATTTATTTATTGACTTTCCAATTGCTATTTTTTTGTAGATATTTTATTATCTTTGTCATTCCTATTTCAATTTGGACTAACTAAAAAATGGTAGATAGGACTTACCTAAAGTATATCTCGAATAAATCTGTTCTCATCTCTGGGACGGATCTGCCAACTAGCTTCGATTAGAGTCGATTGAAAAGCGGACCAAGAGGCTCATCGGTAATGAGGCGCTGGTCAAGTCAAAGCTTCAGAGTTTTAAACATCGTCGCTGAGTTGCCAGCCTGTCGGTTTTTTATCGGTTACATTTCGGAGAGTGTGCGATGGAATTGCACGATCTAATTCCACCAAACCCGTTTCATCATCGGACTACCAGACGTACAGCAATGCGGCATGGATACATGGTGGACAACCCACCCATACGCACAAAACGTTTTGGGAACACTTTTATTATGCGTACAGCTAAGGAATGGAATTCCCTGCCGGTGTCTGTGTTTCCCGACAGCTACAATCCGGGGTCATAAGTCAAGATTGAATAGGTAATTTCTAGGCAAGCGTGTTTCACCGTCGACCACATCATCGCTTACCATCAGGTGACATACTGGTCAAGCGCGAGCCTATACGATATAAAAAAAAAATATGATATTCCTATTCAGTGCCATGCATATTAGAGAGTTTTTAAAACAAACCTACAAATATATAAAAACTAAGAAAATGTTGAAAAGAAAACCGTCAGTGTTGTGTCTGTGACACGTTCCTGAAAGTATAATTAAATCATTTTCCGTAATGTCAACCGAAAAGCATCCACTGCTTCGTAAATAAAAAGACTCCATCCCCAAACGGCGCACGGCGCACGGTTGGCGCAGTGGTTGAGCGATTGACTGCTGCGCTGCGTGTCGCGGGTTCGATTCCCGCACGGAACAAATATTTGTATGACCTACAGATAGTTGTTCCAGCTCTGGGTGTTGTGTATGTGAGTTTATATGTTTGTAAACGCACCCACGATACAGGAAGAAATTCCTAGTGTGGGGCAACGTTTTTTCAAAATAAAAAAAAAAAAAAAAAAAAAAAAAACATGCTCCCCACGAAAAAGGCCGTTCAAAAACTCCTCTGAGCCGTTTAGTTTAAACATTTCAAGCTACTGTAGGAACTACAGAACACAGAATGCCTAGACACGCCATTGCCAATAGTATACATGGCCCTGCTATACTTTTACGGGAAGTTTAGACAGTACCGTCTCTAGCAGTAGCCGAGCTCTCTCGGTGCTCTATGGTAGGCACGGTTTCGGTTTCACCTGTAATAATAAAATTCATGACTGCGAAATTGAGCACAAGTTTTGTTTATCATAATTACAATCAGAATTGACACGGGCTATAACATGTACGACTAAACGGTGTCAGTTACTGACACGCTTGGTTAGAATAAAAAGTTTTGACACTACTGTATCTGTATCTAGCAATGGCCACAGAGATGCTTTGTGTGAAACGGTTTTGGTACCATCTATTATCCATAATTCCCTTCAATATGTTTCTGAATAATGTGAAAACGTTCATTGAATTCGTACCCGCTTGTCCTCGTTTGACGTTTAAAATAGATGTAGCTGCGATTTTTTATAATCTTTGTTTATGATTATTATATTGTGGGCTCAATCTGTAAAAAAAGTTTTGACACTGGCCACCGAGGTGACTCCCTACTCTATGTCAGAAACAGATTGCCCGTAGGGACGCGGCAATTGTTTCACTTGACTCCTGCAACTTGCACTGCATAGTGAACAGTTGATACACGGCTTTGCATTTGCTCTTACACTTTTATTTCCCCTGCCTTTAACATGTAAAATAGGGCTCACAGTTTCGAAGCCTATTTTAGTTTTTGGACAGGGAACTGTTACCTTGGTTCTTGAAAGGAAGCTCTCGTTTCAGAACGTTCGCATTATCATGAATATTGATTCGTATTCGTGAAGTAAGACTGATGTTTGTTAAAAATGAGAAAATCAGAAAAAAAAGTTGCAAGATATACTTGTAAGATTCGATTAAAGACACCGGGGTTGGTGAAAGTAAATAAAAGCTTGTAAAGTCGTGACAATATAAGAAGTCAGATTTGACAGCTATAAAATACTTTAAATAAGTTAAACTTGCTTGCTTACGAATGATACTCGTTGTTATTATAGTTTATGGGTTACATAGAGTGCGCGCAAGTTAAGTCTGCGCGCGACGGGTGGCGTGCTTAATGTTGCCAGCATAACTCATCTTTTTTCCTTCATTTAATCAATAGTCATTTTTCAATACTCGAAACTTAAAGTAATTTAAGTTAAGCATAATTAATTACTAGCTTTTTCTAGTTGCATGAAATATGATGAAAAAAGCTTGAAATTATTGTAAACTTTTATTGAATACTTAGTAGTACCTACTGCTAAATGTGGTCTAACAATGGCTCTGCAGTGGCTAATACCGTCCATTTCAATTACAATTCTTTTTTTATTTCTTCTTCAATAATTTTTGAAGAAGCGGCATCGGTAGTACGAAAATTTAGGGAATTTTTAGTATAATGGTATCCCTAAAAGTTACTGTCAAATAAGCAACGCGGGCTCTATCTTTGTAAAACGGTACCGTTGGCCTGTTATTGCCTTGCTCACTTCAACAAAACATCTCTGCCAGAACTTTAAATTACTTTTGGCATAATGATAGCGATTATTTACTTCGAAAACGAATAAAAACACGGAATACAACACACTCTCTTGACACCTGACAAAAATGACAAATGATTAGTTCCGATTTTGGCCGCGCGCTGACTTATCTTGCGCGCACTCTATTACATTGACATCAAAAATATATCTCAACCCTCTGTTTCCATCAGCACAGGTTAAAAACAATTCAATCAGAATTCTTTATTAACAACAAAAACTAAAAATACATTTCCCTTTGTACATAACGAGGAGCACTTTATATTTCCTTTTCACAGATCTGTATGTAAATCCACTTTTAAAACTACCGTCAATAATCTATACAAGGGAAGAAAATATTATTCCATTGAGTCCAATCGGGCTTTGAGTCACGTCGGGTATAAATTCGTCTCGGAGACGACTTGGTAAAAGACTACCCGATAACGGTTTTTGTTATAAAGATGTTTTGATGTTCTTTTTGTGTCTTTTAAGCTCATTATCAGAGGATTTTTGTTTTGAAGATTTAATGGTTATTGGTTTTTTCGCGAAGAAAAAAAGATATATGTGTTTTCATAGGTCTACTATCTAACTTTGTAGTTGTGTGTGTGTATGTGAGAGTAAAACTATTACATCAGTCACGTTCATCGTCATCATCATCATCAGCCTTTTAATGTTGCCACTGCTTACATACAGGCCTCCTCTCTGTGAGAGGGCATGGGCCGTAATCCACCACGCGGACTCAGTGGTGGATGTCACATGTCTTCGATTTTTTTGGTTCTAGGACATGCCGGTTGCCTCATGATGTTAACGTTAGTTACGTTAACAAAGGGAAATAGTATTGCATTATGCAAATCAGTCAAATTATTTCCTTAGGGAATAAACACATAACAAGACCAGACAAACAGTGGATGAAAGTTGATATGCGTAGAAAGGAAGTGACTGCTGAAACGACGAAGAATAGAGAAGTGTGGGAGAAGAAGTCAAGTAGCGCCGAACAAAAAATATGGAATACTACCTGACCCCCGCGGTTTCACTCCCGTCAATTGGCTACCAGCCTACCCACCTACCTTACTTACCAATTTGTGAAACTATTTATTTAAACAAGAATTAATACTGCAATACGAATGTAAACAGCTTTTGTTTCCACCAAACTTGCGCGGTGGCGATCTAATTAAATTTTAGAACACAAAAGCTGCTATTGCGACTTAACTATGATAGTGAGATATATTCTCCCACATTCTTTTATGTAGGTAATAATGATTACTTTAATCATGTAGTACATAATTTTTATGTATCATCAATAGTTATCTAAAAATTTTAGCCTATGTTACTCGGGAATAATGTATCTTGCAATAAGTGAAAGAATTTTTAAAATCGGTCCAGTAGTTTCGGAGCCTATTCGGTACAAACAAAAAAATCTTTCCTCTTTATAATATTGGTATAGAAAGGCTTGAGAATTATATATGATGATAAGACACATATCAAAGACGGTAGACAGTTTTCAATTAATATGTATTAGCGGCAACTAGACTGTCAGAAACATTTCAAACTTTTACTGGATCTAAATATTCTTTGCTATTCAACGTGGCATTGCTGCCAGTGTTTTGGTTACTTTTCCCATTGACCGTGATGTGGTTTTTTTTTTATCCCCAATGAGTTCTTTCCCTTCTCGTTTTTTCCCGCTTCCACATAATACTTTTTATTAGTTCGTATAAACTATGCAATATTTTTGTCTGTTTATCTGCAAATATTATTTTTGTCTATCAAGTTTAACTTCCATTACAAGTCGATATCCCAACAAATCCCATCGCTCAAGATGTCCCACATAAATCTGCGAAGATTTGCTCCCGCGTCCAGTGTTGTTGAAATAATGCCAGATTTACGTCCAATGCCTGCATCCTCTATTTCTGTATGTAATAAATTGAATATTAGAATATACGACACGAAAAAGGAGCGCCTTATTGAAATATTATTTTTGATATCGATTCTGTCATGCAAATCATGCATCGCAGGTCAAATCATGAAAATTTATTCAACCAATAAGCAGCTACCCGCGTTCGACAATTTGTCGCATTAATGTTATATATAAAAATCAATGTTTGTTTGTTTGTTCGTATTTTAAGCGCTACCAAACCGTTCATCCGATTGCGATAAAACTTTGTCAACTTACGGCTTGCACTTTCGTGGGTGCAATTGCAAGGGGCAATTGTGCTATGCCTTTAAAATTCGCCACTATAAATATTTATTTTACTGCAGCAATGCGTCGGTACCAGTTAATTATTCGATCACTTTTGTTCTAGAACCTGGGCTATATCCTGCTAGGAGCTGGTTGTGACCAATCCCCTCTATTTTAGTGACACATTTTGTTCTTCGGCTCTAAGTAAGGATCCATGCTCACTTTTCTTTGTGCATTCTACATAAAACCTTGCATAGAAACCTGGGAATTGACAGTATGCAGTATACAGCCTCTGAAAATATAATGAGTATACAGTATAAAACTAGCCATTTCTAAATTTTCCCCATGTTGCCCCGACAGCTGAGTTCGCATGTCGACCGTCCACGTCTGTCCGAATCTACGTCATTACATTAGTCTCCGCAGCGAGCTGACTACAGCAGAAAATGATACATGCAAATAGCCACAACAAAGATAACCAATCGTACCGTTCATTTCGTACAATCGTTCTCGAACAGCTCACTCACTCATTCGATTGCGTGCGGTATGGTGGCGCACACAGTCACAGGTACACACACACTTGTATCTACCGCACATGTGGTGTCTATGTGTGTGTAAAGATTGGAGTCAGTGTAGTTCTGTGGTTTCATTGAGTGCGTGAGTGAGTGAAGTATTTTGCCCCGTGGTGTGCGTCCAGCCAGCGTGACCCATATACGGTTCGTTGTGGCAACATAAATTATGAGACCAATTGTTTCCTATATGCCTATTGTGACTTCCATTGCAATTATTTAGGGGCTATTTTATTAAAATGACACTCGGCCATTCCTCTTTTTGTGCACAAAATAAAAGTGATTTTTATAGACTTTAAAATTTATTGGGTACATTTAGGTAATTGAAGTCGTTAAACTGGGTTCTGTAGGAATGTTTTTCTCGATTTAATATAGAGTTAATTTCGTTTATGCGTGGTTTAGTTTTATTTATGGATAATTAATTTATGGTTCAGATCCACCTAGAACAAAATAAAATTAGTTCCTAGGAACCAACCATTTAGTTATCGCTGACAGGTTCATCAGTCCAGCAAAAATAATCAACATGAAAAGAAAAATAAGCAACGAAATTATATTTTGTACTCCTCCAAGCATCTCCATAATTCGTTTTGGAAGCTAGTTCAGCGTCCATAAGAAAATAAAACCACACACGGTATATATTTACTCGTTATTTATGTATGTAAATGGCAATTTCGCGACCTATTTGTCTCCCTTCACTGTATATTCCCGCGACGGATCGCCTGACGCTGTTTCCGCTCGCTGCCCCTCGATGGAGTTAAAAGTCATACTGGAAGGGACTATTAAAATTACCTTAGGGGTTAAGGCACAGATTAAAGAAGTTACTACGTAATAGATATTTCACTCTTCGAGATCAAGTACACAATTTTGAGCTCAATATCCGTGACGGTTGAGTTGATCCTTGACGGCTCGTTTCTTGTGAGGCTGCTCGAACTAAGAACCCTGCGCCCATCAACCAAGTACTGCCCTCACACGCGCGAGCTGTGACAACCGACATTTTATATTTATATTAGTCTATGCAACCGACTGGCAGAGCGGTAGCGGGACCGCGCGAAAGTATAGGCATTCATCGCTGTAAGTACGGTCGAGTGAAGGAGGCCTGGCTTAGGCCTAGAGATTTTGAACGTAAGTCGTTATTTTTCTTTCAGTCAAGTTGCTAGCAGTAACTAGTCACTAGCAGTTACTTGACTAGGAAAAGTGAAAAATCTAAATATCGATATTTATAGCCAAAGTACTTCTCTTGACGATTCCAATAAGCCCAAACACGACTAGGATACAGTGTTTCTTTGGCCTTCGTTGAGTTCCAGTGGCCATTGTGGTCTTCTTCATCAGTTTTACTTTACCAAGAGATACTTTCTGAGTGCAAATGATTGCATTATTGATAAAAATACCAAAATCGCTATATATATGCTTATAATATTTGAGGAGTACCCTCGATTTCTCTAGGGTCCCATCATCAGATCCTGGTTTCCTGATCATGGTACCACCATTGGGATATCTCATTTCCAACAAAAAAGAAAATTAATCAAAATCGGATCATAAACGACGAAGTCATTCGCGAACACACATAAAAAAGAATATATGTAGTTACGGTCGAATTGTGAAACCTCCTTTTTTGAAGTCGGTTAAAAATCTTAGCTAGATCGATTTATCGCCCCCGAAACCCCTTGCATACTAAATTTCATGAAAATCGTTAGGGCCGTTGCCGAGATTATTTATATATATATAATATATATATACGAGAATTGCACGTTTAAAGGTATATTTTGTAGACTCCTACAAGGAAATAACGTATCCAAGTTCCTT
This sequence comes from Orthosia incerta, assembly GCA_948252205.1. Taxonomy (NCBI): domain Eukaryota; kingdom Metazoa; phylum Arthropoda; class Insecta; order Lepidoptera; family Noctuidae; genus Orthosia; species Orthosia incerta. The sequence continues at coordinate 28,333,800 of OX411746.1, forward strand.
TGACAACAGTAAAACGAAGTTTACGACACCAAAGAGAATAAGAAAACTATTCTTTCCTCCTTGCTGTTTAGTACTGGCTGTTGACAATAAAAAAACGTAGTAAACCATAAACAATCTTCAAGTTCAGTGACCGTCAGATTATCATTCGCTATATTATAAGTATACACCTCAACAATACACCCACATTAGCTATGTTTTACGAGATTCTATTACAGAAATTATGGTATAATAACATTGTCTGCGAAAACATCGTAGTTATTTGCGTCTCTTCCAGTATTTTTCGTGATCATACACGATTATTATCCTGTTGACGTGTTGTGACCAACAAAGTGATGCATGAGTGTAGCTAGCGATTGTTTTGATACTAACAACCTCCTTTGTTCCCTGTTTTGGTCGGTGTTTTTACGTTTTTTTTGTCTTTTATCGGTATGCTGATATAGGATAGTGGTTTCAGTGTCAACTCTTTTTGTATTAAATCGTAGTTTATTATTTTACAAATCAAAATCGTGCATATCTTTGTCGTAAGTTAGTTTTGAGTATGAGTGTGGATGATTATCCCGTATTCTGAATTTAAATTAGAAGATGAGTATTTTCGTGCACCCAAACCACTGATATAAATATTTAAAAACATTAGTAAACATTTTCTATACACACATTTGATCACAATGTTAAGAAAATGTTTTCATGTTAGGTATTGTTACTCAACACAAAATTGATAGTTATCAAATGCTTGCATCCAGTTTGAACGCTTTTTCTTTTGTAATAAAATTCTATCGGTGTAGGAGCACTCAAAATATCTAACAATTCCTAACATTTGTTAGTAAATGTATTAGTGTTCTAAAATGTTTGTAAACATTTTTAACAGCAGTATAGAAGCACCATAGAATAGAATAGAATACTCTTTACTATATATACCATAAAAGTTACAGAAAGTATAGACGAAGAAACCATTAGTCTAAATATACTCTAGTCCGAAGACCTGACAGACAAGTGTTGGTATTAAAGTACACGTTCTTAACTTCAAATACTCAATTCAGAAACCGGTCTTGCAAGTCTGTGTAAAATATAATAATATGGCTAGAAATGGATTGACTAATCAGATTATTGACTAATAGAGAAGAATAGAATAAGTAAAACAAATGCTGCTCCGATACCAAACAAAATGGGATGAGGCCAACATAATTATGATAAACATGTTAGATGTCCTAAAGAAGCCAGAAGCAGTGGTGGCCCAGTGGTAACGGCCGCGAATTACAGCAGGCTTTACTATGTGTAAATTCATCACCACTGGTTTCAAAACGGTGAAGGAAAACATCGTGTGAAAACCAGCACGACTTAAAACCAATTTTTTTAAGACATGTGACATCCACCAACCTGAGGTGGGCCCGCGTGGTAGATTACGGCCTGTTCCCTCTCACAGAGAGGAGGCCTGCACGCACAACGAACCAAATGGGCATCTAAGTGCGGATAAGGAGGTATGTCTATCCTATCCTATCCTGAAGAGGCTATGAAAAAGAATCTGTTGCAGTTAACAATCTTCTAAGGTAAGCCACAAGATAGATCATACAGTTAACATTGTGATTGCGGTCATTCTATAATTATTATAATAGATAATTTCGATTAACTTTGACAAAGAAACTCTTATTAATACAGACTAATCCAAACAATAATTAACACGTGCAAAGATAACGAAGATATTAAAGTTATGATGAGTTGATTATAATCTGTTTGATCTCGATTTTGTGAAGGAGTTATCTCTTATGTAATATGAAGGATTATTTCAGATGAATAAAAGAGGGCTTGTTAATACTTTGAAGGTCGTTACGCGAACAAGTTTTTGAGGATTTTAATTGATTAAAATTTGAAGACTTTGGAATAGGAATCAAGGTGACTACTTACTGATTTAGAAATATGATATGCTTGCCTAGCTTACTGTAAAGAAATATATGGTAAAGGTAACTGGACGTAGGAGCTAATCGGGTATGCTCCAGTTTCCTTATCTAGTTGAAAATTTAGATCAGTACAGTGCACTATCTTTAAATTAAAAAACACAGGCCTTAATGAAATAAAATTACAAGCCCGTTGACCTCCCTGTTGTTCTAAATGGTCATTACTAACGGGACAGAAGAAGTCACTGGCCTCTGAAACAAAGGTACTGGTACCTAGGTCAGGGGTCAGCGTTTCACTTGTGCTCTTATTATCTGTGCTCTGTGTTAGTATTTTTTCAATAAAAATAAAGCCAGTTCTAAGAACTAAAACAACAAAACTAACTAAAAACCGGCCAAGTGCAAGTCGGACTCGCGCACGAAGGGTCCCGTACCATTATCGCAAAAAAACGGCAAAAAAACACGTTTGTTGTATAGGAGCCCCACTAAAAAAAATATTTTATTCTGTTTTTAGTATTAGTTATAGCGGAACAGAAATACACGTGAAAATTTCAACTATCTAGCTATCACGGTTCATGAGATACAGCCTGGTGACAGACAGACAGATGGTCCGCGGAGTCTTAGTAATAGGGTCCCGTTTTTACCCTTTGGGTACGGAACCCTAAAAATACTAACAGCCTTTAAATGAAAGTACAAAAAGAAAACAAAGAAACAAAAAAAAAACAACTGAAATCATTCTTACCATTAAAATACGCATCATCAAGAAAACTTAAAACCTACTCGTCAAATCTTGATCAAATTTAAATGACGCAGCTTCACACAAGAAGCACTAGCTTTCATATAAAAAAAGAATCATCAAAATTCATAATTGGTGGTGTGATCGCGTAACAGTCACCGTGGATATATAATCAGCTGTTATCGTGCTCAGGCTTCAATCCGGACATATTCTGTGCAATAAGTTCTTATACCTAATGGCAAAATCAGCAACGGATATGTGATATTAACAGATTTATATACTTTTCGAATGTGCATAATAAATGCTTTTACCTATAATATTAGTTAGGAATTTTATTTAATAATAGTCTAAAATTTACATAATATAAAATACTTAATTAACAATAACTACCTATAAATACACTTAAATAAAAATAAAATAAAACTACGAACGCGTATAAAAGGGCAGGGGTCATTGGGCGTCAAAAAATTCGTCCACATCTCTGTCAACGTGAAAAGTGCCCAGAACGCTGGCAGCATTGCCACGTTGAATGGCAATGCTGATTCTCTGGCCAAGGAAAAGCCCAGCCCTCTGGTCACGTAAAGAGTCGACTAACCGTTTACTTACTTCTCGAAATACTCGAAGAGCACTCGGACCCCATGGACCTAATGTTTCAACCCCAAACGGCTCAAATATATAACTTCCAATAAGGTTGTTGTATTTGCGCCGTTTGAGGTTTTCCGCACCAGCAGCAGCTGCCCCAGCACAGCCCGCCGTGCTAAGAAGATGGGATGGCGCAAGGGTTTCGACACATGTTGCATTCCACACCAAAGGCCTACCCACCTTCCAAGGCATTATGGTCATCCCGTCTGGTCTCTTCCCATCGTCGCGCGCCAAGCCATTGGGTTCTAAAACAGCTGGCACCCCGGCGGTGACAAGAGCCCGACGTATGATGTAATTAATGCTAGCGTGCCGTGCTAACCGACCAGCGCTCCTACTGCAGGATAGGCCATGGTGTCCGAGGCGGTCGACTGCTTCACCACATTGACAACGATGTGGAGCTCCGCTAGGAGCACCCAAACACAGACATGTAGCGATCCGGAAGGTGTTGTCACTCAACGTAGTACCTATGTTGGGAGACGGTAGTGCCTGTAGCCAGAGGCCCGACTCCCATTCTCCCACAGCCAGCAGGCGCGCACGCTCAGCAGTATTGGTGGACGTATCTATAAGATTATTCCGTTTTTTTTTTTTTTGTGATATTTGTATTCATTCCGTTGATGATGTTTATCACATCTTAATCGAGTGTGTCCGCAACGAGGAATTTAGAAATAGCTTATATTGTAGATTTAGAGAGGTAGGTTACTGTAATAGTGTTCTAACTGTGCCTATTTCCGACGCAACTTTACAAACTAGCTATACTTCACATCACATCATCAGCCTATTAATTTTCCCACTGCTGGGACACAGGCCTACTCTCTGGGAGAGGGTATGGGCCGTAATCCACCACGCGAGCCCAGTGCGGGTTGGTGGATGTCACATGTCTTCGAATGTTTGATTCTAGGATATGCCGGTTTCCTCACGATGTTTTCCTTCACCGTTTTGAGAGCAGTGGTGATTAAATAATTTACACAAAGTAAAGCGCCTACCTGGGCTTGAACCCACGAACTACAACTTGTAAGTCGTAGCCGATACCACTGGGCCACCACTGCTCGCTATACTTAGATTTTTTTAAGTGTTACATCTATTTTGTTAAGCTAACCAGGGCAGCATAATCGCATGTACGACAAAGCCCTTTCATATTGAATTTAAAAAAAATGCAAAAACGTCGAATTGAGAACTTTCTCTTTTTTGAAGTCGGTTGAAAATCTATTTACGTTTTCTTGCTAAATAAACATTTCGTGGCAACAAACACTCCTTTTATGGATCAAAATTACTTTTTTTTGGCATTTGCGTCCGACAAAGATTCTCTTTGATGGCGCTGTTTGACGGAAATGTCGAAAAAGAAGCATTTTCGTACAGTTTCCTTTATTATTTTGTGTTTTGAGTAAAATTGTTGACCTTTGAGACGATGGCACGGATTAAAGCAGTATTTGGTTGTGAAGCGAGGATTTTAAGAAAAGGGCACGAATAAAATAAAGTGACACATAGATAAATATGAGATACAACAGGATGCTATTAAGTTTTGTATGTTAATTTTGAAAAATACAGTAAAGTTAACAAAATTGTTTAGACAGTCTATGTGATTGAATGATAATAGGCAATTAACTTCTCAATTAAGGAACGCCTGCTTGTATCACTGAGAGTGTATTTCTATGCTAATAGAGACTATCACACCGGGCTTTTGCGGTCCAATGTGTCTCTCGCTCGTGTGCAGTACGTCAAAGTAGTCTTAACACGTTTTCATGGAACTCTACTTTTTCTAATTAGCTAAATAGGTACCCAAAAATTGTTTTCCTTAAACAAAATAATGTTTATTTTATCCTTATATAAAGAACTATGCAGTCCCCCGCGACTTGACTTTCAGCTACCTACCAATCTACCCTACACTACACTACACTACTAACCTATGCTACCTACCTACCCACCTGCCCTACATACATGATTGTTGCTTGACTTTAACTGTTAACGCAGCGCATGCAACGGAAGCTCTCAACAGGAATAAATTTAAGCAGTTTAAAAAACAAATACATTGAAGCGCCGCTCCTATTTGTCGTAGCGTGATGTTATATAGCCTATATCCTTCCTCGATAAATGGTCTAACACAGGACTAGCAAAATGTAAGTCTACTTTCTGTTATTGGTGTGATGTTTTGTGCCGTGTACAGTGCGTGCCTCGGCAGATGAGACTTGACCGCACCTCCCGTCCTGTCCGCCGCCCCGTTGACGCCCGGTTTTTACCCCGCACTCTGACCTCATACCGCTAAAGAGACCTATATACCTACCTAGTCTACTGCGCAAGTCAAACCACGTGGTGTCAAGTCTCATTTTTCACGGCACGCAGTGTACATTGTACCTATTTAATTGTTGTGCTCTGAGCTGACGCAAATAAATGACACTCAATTTTATTTCTTTCTTTCTCTACCGGTTACAAAATTCGACGCCTGTCTATACATATAATATTTCTTGAACCCCATTAACTAATTACATGAAAACCGTTGTCTTAAAAGCTTTTATTACAAAGTCCTGAGTAAAGACTTAATTTGCGGAAAATAATGTTTTCACATTCTTAGTTATTGAGAGAGCTGTAAAGTAAATGAAACTGAATAAAACCATAGATATTGTTAAAGCATCTATAACAATATATATATATAGATTTTTATAACAAACCAGCGTGACGACGTAGTTCGTTTAGTTTTATTTTTTTACTGAAAGCATAAAAAGTTCATAAATTATGTTTCGTAATAATTTCATAAAATGTTTTTGTCTATATCCAAATATGAGACTGTATTATTTCAGTGCCGTCGTTTTATATTTTCACTCGGTCCAGTTATTAAAATATTGTACAACAGTGCAATTAAAAACCTGCAAGATTGTAGATGTTCATTTAGAATATACACACTGCCTCTTGGCAAGTGTAGCACAGTCCAAATTCTAAATTAGACATCGTTCATGCATGAAAAATGAAGGACGTAGAAAATAATTTCAATAGAATATTAAAAAAAAACTTTAAGTAGTGTACACTAAATAGTTACACATCTCTTTTACGGTTTTATCGTAAAAACACCTACGTACAGCACAACGGAAACTAGTAAACCAACATTAAAATGAAAACATAGAAACCACGATGTATTTACATAAGAATACGTATTAAGCTTGTTTCTTCATCGCATAGATATGAATGCCTGCGCCACAAGAAAAAATAAAAATAATGCTTTATTATATTATTAATCTATACTAATATTATGACGAGGTAAAGTTTGTGAGTTTGTGACGTTGTAGGGGGTAATCTCTGGATCTACTGAACCGATTTTGAAAATTCTTTCACCAGTAGAAAGCTACATTATTCCTGAGTGTCACAAGCACTAATGTAAGCCAAGGTAGCAAAATGATGCCTATAAAATTCATTCTGTGGTGTGCGCTGAGAAAACTATTGATGATAGATAAAAATATTATTAGGTAGGTAGGTAGGGTAGGTAGAGTAGGTAGGGTAGACAGGTAAGGCAGGTAAGGCTGGGTAGGCAGGGTAGGCTGGGAAGTCAGGGTAGACTGGATAGGCAGGGTAGGCAGGGTAGCCAGTTGACGGGAGCGAAGTCACGTGGATTGCTGTGTTATTTTACGCAATATAACACAGCAACGGAACCCTTTATACATAAGCCAACTTTAAAATTAACATACAAGCCACGGCGTGTTCATACAAGTACACGTAGTAAGTTTGTTTCCTCACAACATAGCTATGAATGCCTGCGACTCGATACATCCTTCCGTCAGCCGTCACGCCTCTAAAATTACGTTAACGCTGCAGTCACATAGTGAGGGGAGGGAGAGCATGTTTTTGTGATTTTCTAGGGGTGAAATAGTTCGCTTTCAGTGTGTTACAGTGGGACGATATGGAGTCAGAGGTTTATTCTTTACATCAGTTCTCTTAGATAATAGACCAATCACTAGTGGAACTTTTGGCTTGTGTTCTATGTATCATCATCATCTGCCTAGGCTTTTCCCAACTATATTGGGGTCGGCTTCCAGTCTTACCGGATTCAGCTGAGTACCAGTGTTTTACATGGAGCGACTGCCTATCTGACCTCCACAACCCAGTAACTGGGTAACACGGTACCTCTTCTCAAGCTTCTGACTACCCGTAACGACTGCTAAAAATCTTCAAATGACATCCGGGACCAACGGCTTAACGTGCTTTCCGAGGCACGGAGGAAACTCGGTATATTGAAATGGTCACCCATCTACGGACCGACCTCGTCAAGCGTTGCTTAACCTTGATGATCGACCCGTGCGGCTGTTATTATTTAGCCAAGAGCTCCTCTACTATGTTCTATGTATAAGAAAGATAATTATAATTAAGTCTAAATATACTTTTGAGACTTCTAACCTCGTACATTGAAAGCTTCAATTGCACAAACCTCTTATGGTTAAATCATATCTCTCGGTTCCAAAACCTTTGGCATAGAAATACGATTCCCAAGAAAGCCAACGAAGATACGTGTTTTTTCTTTGCGTTTGGCGACTGTATTATTTTCTTTGCTAGCTATTGCATCAAGCAAATCACAAGGTCTGTAAACATGCGACTGTCATTCGAATAACGATTGCAAAAGTTTCTAATTGTCAAAGAAAAAAACATTACGCTTCATACATTCAACATCCTATCATTGTCATCAGCCTATTATGTTCCCACTGCTTGGACACTCTTTGTGAGAGGGCATAGGCCGTAATCCACCACGTGGGCCCAGTGCGGGTTGATGAATGTCAAATTTCTTCAAACTTTTGGTTCTAGAACATGCTGGTTTTGTCACGATGTTTTCCTTTACCGTTTTGAGAGCAGTGGTGATGCAATAATTTATACTAAAGCGCCTGCCTGGGTTCGAAGCCACGACCTACAACTTATAAGTCGCGGTTGACACCATTGGGCCACCACTGCTCTATATTAAACATCCCAATCTATTTAAGTTTTATAACTCGAGAGACGAAAACTAAAAAATCAGTAACAATACTAAATAAATAACGTCGAACAATTCGATACCGCGGTCCCCTTGGGAGTGTGAATCTCCTCCAAGCTGTTGAAACGGTCTCGGTACGAAGCTGTTGAAACGACCTTGGTTCCCAAAGCTGTTGAAACGGTCTCGGTGCTAGCAGTAGTGTTCGTCTCTCAATCGTTTGCGGAACGATTTGAAAATGTTCTCTCGCTCCGTCCTTACCTGCGTGTCTGTTTGTCGAATAAAATTGATGTCACTGACATTTTATATATCTAAAGTAGACTAACTATTTATGAAACTAGATCAACATGGACTCTAAAGACGTCTTATTGATTAAAATGAAAAGCTTGAGCCGCTATTAGATATCGTTTCGTGAGATAAAAGGGTCATTGCCAGTTCTTGTTGGAGTAACAAGCCTTAGTGCCCAATTGATTGTGGCCAGTCTTCGAACTTCAATTATTTTAAAATGATATTAGAGATTGTTTATAAAATTGAAACAAATATGAAATCGCCAACCTGCCTTGAGCAAATATTTTGATTGAAGCACTCGTACCTTCTCAGGATGAAAAGAGGCATTTGTTTGATCTGCAGTGAGAAAGGCTGGTATTATTATTTGAGATAGCGGAATCTTATCAGCCCATCTCCCTAATTATTCTCTTGTTAGTAAGGATATGAAACGTGGCTGGGGCCAATTCATTACAGATAACAGCGATAGACATAGATAGGGAGGTTCAAAAGTTCGCGGAATATTTTCCTTAAAAAGTAGGAAAGCCGGCAAGCCGGAAAGGAGGGATGACCATCAAAGAGGATTTTGAATGAAAACTATAATTAAAATACTGCCGCGTCGTTAATACAGAACTCAATTAATGAACAATAGTAGTAATTACACCAGACGGGGTTTTAATCATTGCTTTTACGATCTATGAAAGCTTCCAAGAAAAAAAAACACGATCTTTTTGAGCTCCCTTCACATATGTTCGCTTTCAATGTGACGCTAACCTTACTCTTCCCACTCAGTTGACTCTTTCAAGTTGTGTGGGATAACAGCCAGCTGATATGAGTTGTTTTTCTTTCATTAAGCCAACTTACGTACGTAACGAACGCTGTAAGCTTCCTTTTGAATTTACGTGTAATTAAAATTCTTTTGCATAATACGGAACTCTCGTTTTCATTTGTTTCTAAAGGTCCGTTCCGGAAAATGAAACCGTTTTGATGCGGATTTGTCTGTATATCTGTTATAGTAGCTTATTTCAGGAAACTAACGCTATGTAAACTTGATTTTTGTCGACGTCTAGAATGTGATTAGTAATTTTTGTGTAGGAGCAGCCAAATTCTGAATAAGGACTAATTGTTTTGATATATTTTTATTCGGGTTTTTCTTCCTTACAACAACTGAATTATCAAAACCTAAGTTTTTTTGGCAATATCTTATTTTTCTCACACAATATCAAGATGTCACTGTCATTATTCTAGATATTCCAAAAAAATACCTCTATATCCTAGACTGAATATTATAAGAAAAACACATCTTACGAATACTGAAACGTAATGCAATAAACTGTACGTGACGAAGCAAAAAAATATATTTTGCGAACGAAAAATAATGTTTGTCACCTTCACTTGTTTTTGAGGCAAGAAGATATTTTTTGATGAAAAATAACAGGACAGCTCTAGAAAAACAGAAGACGTTCAAAACAAGCCAAGACAGGGCGTGGGGTAGTGTCGAGTGTCGTTGGATAGAGCGACATTTTAGATGAGGACTAGGACTAAATTTTTTTGTGAATGGTTCGTGAAAGGTTTTTTATAGTAAGATATCCCTATTATGAAGATTTTAATCGGCAGCTTATATGAGTATTTTTTTTTTGATAACTCAAAGCACTCGCGCACGCCGTATAATTCATTGCTTCTTATGTTTAAATATTCGTCTACTCGACAGCGTTAAACGCTCAATGGATACTGTTGAGTAGCCAAAATGAAAGCGATCGATTCTATGATATAAGCAGTCTATTTATGTATGTGTGTATTCACGTATGTTCCTCCGTAGCGCCTAAACTATTCATCCAATTTTGATGCATAAAGGTGTCAATCGATGCGTTATTATAGCCTGGGTAACAAAGGCAAAAAAGTAATAGTTCCGTAGTCGGGTTACAGTTTTTAATTAAACTTTTTGCTTGTTCGATTAGCCTATTTTTTATCCTAACTCATGCATCGCATCTTTTTCAAAAGATGTTGCCTGATTATTTCTATAATTGTTGCCATCTAAAAATATTTCACCAAACAGTTCACGTAAATAAAAATAATTAGCAATTACGTCATAGTATTGCCCACACCACCAACAATAAATGAATTACCCAATCAAGAACTCAAAAAGCCAATAAGATTCGGCACCTAACGAATGTCCCGTAATTAAGCCAGTTATTCCACCGGTAGTCCTACGGGCCATGGCCCATAAAGGGTTCCGGGCCATTGGGCAGGCCGCAGCGATAAATCACTGGTACATTACTCCTGGACGAAGAGACATGTGACGTTTACAGGTAGACAGGGACGTATATATAGGGAGGTAAGAGAGGGAGCGAGTATGTAATATTCTATTCGTTAATTGGGTTCGAGGTTGGTTGAAAGCTTTATCGATAGGGTATGGGTTTTCGGTTGGTATGATAGTTAAATTATGGTGGCATTAGGCAAGGCAGACATTTTTATAATTCGACATGTATATTTTTATGTATGACCATGCATAACTTTGTTTAGAGTAGACCGATTTCAAAAATTTCTCAAAGTTGATCCCATTTAAATTTTCAAATTAAAATCCACCTCTAAAGGTAGAAAAATAAGGATTTATTGATAAACTTTCCACTGAATATACAATTGTGAACCGATGTTGTTAAAATTAAGTAAACTGAGAAGTGAAAAAATCAGTTTTTAAAATAATTGAACCGACGAAATAAAAAAAATTAAAAGCAAAAAATAATAATAAAACTTCAGTCTTGCATTTTGAGGTGGCGCCAAACAAACCATCAACGAAGATCAACCTAGCTGCAATCATTCTACGGCGTAGGTCATTCATTTGCATGTTTGGTGCCAACTCAAAATGCTAGATTAGAAGTCTTTTTTATTTTTCTTTTCCTTATTTCGACGGTAATTTTTTTTTTGTTAAAAAAGGTTTTTTTCCCTGTATGGTATGCAAAGATGTAATAATGGTAGTAGACCTACATTTCGATTACAACCTGGTACTAAAAATGTTATCCTACCTAAGACGGTTTTAAAACGTAGTATTCAAAGATACAAATTATATTCTTATGCTCATCGCTCTTCTTCAGTTGAACACAACCAAAGCGAAAATAATAAGAAAATCACCATTCCTTTTAATAAAAATACAGCCAGTCCACTCGAGTTGAGCCATTGAAAGCAATCGAAGCCGACTTGCTGGGCGCGCGATTGGCAAAGCGCAGCTTCGGGCAGACAATATGTCTTTTGTCGCTAACTGTACATAGTCGAGCGTTCCATTGTAATGGTAAACTGCGCTAGATTGCGATGCCGCCCGACATTGCCCCCAGAGATTATACACCTACTGTGCGCGACTGTACCGCGTAGATAGGTGAAGTGCGCTGTGAGGATACTCTAAGGACTGTTTGATAGAAGTCTGAGGATCAGTTACTTCCCAGTTTTTGGACAAGTGTCAAGTAGTTTGAACATCCTTTCGTAAAGTCTTCACTGGAAAAAATGAGAAAAATGGGTCTCAAAAGGCAAGGTTAATAAATTTTAATTATTGTAGTACCTTCCTCAGAACGAAAAAAGGAATCCTTATAGGAGGACTCCGTTGTCCGTTTGTCTGTCTGTCAAGACCCTTTTTCTGAGGAACGCGTCTAGGTATTAAGTGGACTTCAAAACAATAAATACTCAGATGTGCAATCCCTTGGAGCTGTGACAGTACTGGAGCTGTGAATATTGGGAGAGCGGTTCCATTTCAGGAACGTAGGTAGGGTATCAGCCGAAAGACGTCCACAGATGGACACAAGCTACCCCCAAAGCGTCACCACATTGACCGGTCTCGTGCGACCCGCATCAAGTGGATCCGCGCAGCCTTCACCAGCGCAGGTTCACCTGGTGGGAGGCCTTCCAAAGAAACGACTTCCAGTTCGCGGTCGCCGCTCCAGAACTTTTCTGCCCCATTGGCCATCCGTTTTACGAGCAATGTGCCCTGCCCACTGCCACTTAAATTTGGCAATTCTTAGGGCTATGTCGGTAACCCTGATTATCTTGCGGATCCCTACATTACTGATTCGATCACGCAAGTAAACTTCGAGCATAGCCCTCTCTATTGCCCTTTGGGTGACTGTAAGCTTGCTGATGCCCATTGTGAGCGACCAAGCCTCAGAGCCATAGGTCGTCACTGGCAATTCCACATTACTTATTCTGGGAAATTACTATAGAAATGTCCGAATGGCAATAAGTACTATTTAATTTGTTATTATAAAAAAATCGAAATAGATAAAGTCAAAAAGACCGAAACTAGGATAGACAAACGCTACTGTTACGACTAAATGTTATGTAGTTTGTTAATCCTTTACATGAAATTTTATCTTTCGACTGTCTTTGTCGCTGGTACAATATCACTTTGTCTAGAGATGGAGGAGAGTAATTCCATCTATGCATCTACTAATCAAGGACACTCGACTGACAGCCGAAGACGTCTAAACGTAGCATAAGGATGTGCAAGCGATGTGTGCCTAGAGTGTTAATACAGTTAGAGACGAAAGCTTTGGCTGCAACGTTGTCGGAGGCAAGAACGCTTTGTTTGACTCAAAGAAGGATTCAAGTGAATGTTTGTTTTGAGGTCTCTGGAGAATAGACCATGCCCTTTGGTCTTAACTAAAATGAAAAGTGGCTTATGCTTGATTTCACTAATACTTATGGAATTTTGAGTTAAGGACGTATTAAACGGACGGAGAGTATTGTGCAGTCTAGACGTGAACAAGGCCAGCGGGCCTGACGGCATTCCAGCGAGAGTGCTGAGGCAGTGTGCGTTAGAACTGTCTCCTGTATTGACACGCTTGTTCCGCCTGACTCTTGTAAAAAGAAAGGTGCCGAAATCCTGGAAACTTGCAAATGTGCACCCAGTGCCCAAAAAAGGCAACCGTGCAGACCCTGCCAATTACCGTCCGATCGCCATTACCTCCACTTTGGAATCTTATTGGTAGTGTCGATCTTCTCGTGACATACACAGGAAGATCGCCACTACCTCCAAAGTTATGGAAAGGGTACTGAACAGTAAATTACTGAGCTACCTTGAAGTCAACAATCTCCTCAGTGACCGTCAATATGGCTTTCGCCGGGGACGGTCTACTGGCGATCTTCTTGTGTATGTCACGCACTTCTGGGGCGAAGCCATCGAGAGACACTGCGAAGCGCTTGCTGCTTCGATTGATATCTCGAAGGCCTTTGACAGGGTCTGGCACGCGAGTCTACTCAGTAAGCTTCCTGCTTATGACATCCCCGTTGGTTTTTGTAGATGAATATCAGACTTCCTCAATGAACGGTCGATCCGAGTAGTCATTGACGGCTGCTCCTCTGACTTTATAGCTATTGTTGCCGGAGTTCCTCAGGGGTCTGTTCTCTCTGCAACTCTTTTCTTGCTGCACATCAATGACCTACTTCAGCCTGGTAGTGTTGGGTACGCAGATACCAGTACTGTTTCAGAGAGATACTTGTCCAGCGCAAAATCCAGCGTGGATGATATTCGTTCCTTGAGAGAGGCTATGGTGGAGCCCAACAGATTTGACCTTAAGCCTTGTCTCCCAGTGGGGTGATGACAATCTGGTCGGTTTTAACACCACCAAAACACAGGCGTGTCTTTTTACCATAAAAAGGAGTATTTTCGATCAAACTCCTACTTTTCGGGGTACGTCTGTTCCTGTGACTGATTGGCTCGAGCTCCTAGGCATGGAGTTGACATCCAGTCTCAACTTCGGCGCCTCCATTGAGTACAAACCCAAAATTGCGGCCAAAAAACTGGGCATCCTAAATAGAGTGAAGCAATAGTTTACGCCTGGACAGCTTTTAACCCTATACAAAGCGCAAGTTCAAGATCCTGCATGGAGTATCGCAGCCACCTTTGGGATGGCTCAGCTAAGTATCAGCTTGCCACGCTTGACTCGGTGGAACGCAGAGCCAAGAGGCTCATTAGCGACGTTGAGCTGGCGGATGCCATCATGCCTCATCACCGCAAGGTGGCCTGCTTGTCGGTCTTCTACAGACTGTACTTCGGTGAGTGTGCTCAAGAACTCCACGACCTCATCCCACCAGCCCCCTTCTACCATCGGACATCTAGACGCACTGCAAGTTATCATCCTTACCTTCTTGCCATTCCACCAATTCGCACTAAGCGCTTCCAAACATCCTTCATAATGCGCACAGCGAATGAATGGAACTCACTACCTGCGTCTGTGTTTCCGAACGCATTCAACCCGAATCTCTTCAAAGTTAGAGTGAACAGGCTTCTTCTGGGTAAGCTCACTCCATTGTCGACTCTGTCTCGGTCACCTCTTACCTAGACTAGAGTCAAGAGCAAACCCAACAAAAATAAAGAAAAAAAAAAACTATTTTACTAATGGCAAAGTTTAACACGTTTTCAGGCTAAACTAACGAACACTCAACATGTAATTTTTTTTTAATCTTTGCCTCACACTAGAAATTTCTTCGTGTATCGTGGGTGCGTTTACAAAAAATAATATTCACATACACAAGAAACAATCAATCAATCTGAAACAATTAACTGTAGTCCATACAAATATTAGATCCGTGCGGGAATCGAACCCGCGACACGCAGCGCAGCTGCCGATCGCTCAACCACTACGCCAACCGTGACGTTATCAAGAAACTGACGCGTCATGCGGTTCTGCCCGCCTGGAATTTGAACTTTCTATGCGTTCCTCCAACACTACTCCAGACTGAATAGCACTTAGGTTAGGTTAGTATTACATCCCCGGCGTGGCGCGGCAGAAGAAACGGCGCAGCACACCCTCGAGGTGTGCCCAGCCTGGGCAGAGCTGCGCCGTGTCTTGAACAGTGTGATCGGGCAGGACCTCTCACTCCCCGGCGTTGTCAACTCCATGGGGGGGGTGAGAAGGCCTGGGCGGCGATTGCCTCCTATTGCGAGGTCATGATATCGCAAAAGGAGGCGGCGGAGCGTGCGCGGGAGGACGATCCTCTCGCGCCGCCGCTCCGCAGGCGAAGAAGGGGTGGGAGAAGGCGGTTGTACGATCGTCTCCTCCCACCTCCTGGTGGTGATTATCGTGCGACAGGCGCAGGGGCGCCTCTCGCTCGCATTGCACTAATCGCCACCCTCGTCGGGCGGGAACGGCCGAGCACTCGTGGTCGTTCTCGGGCCCCTCCACTAAGGGAGGGGCGTGAAGGCCCCGCTGTAAAGGCAGGCGGTCGTCGGCGGAGGACTGGAAGTAAAGGCTGTGCCAGTTTCCCAGTCCTCCTCCACTCAGACGATGCGGGAGTGCCGCTGGGTTGTTTTAGTGGGTATACCGGGTCTTCCCGGGCAGTCCCACATAGCCCCCCATTCCCCTAATGGGCGGGTATGCGTAATGCATTAAAGATAAATTTATTTGTTCATACATGTGTAGCATGATAAATGAATATGCACATATAGATGGAAACATAATTTTACTGGACCAACATGTTTTGCCTCAAAACAACATGTAGCAGGATAGGGGGTTTGAAATCAGCCCTCAAACAACTGTTTGGTAGGTGGTTATAACTATTAAGTTGATTTCCGGAATAAAAACTATCATATGTCCTTCCCAAGGTCTTAAACTATCTCCATACCAATTTCATCTAAACTGGTTCAGCTGTTTAAGCGTGAAAAGGTAACAGACAGAGTTACTTTCCCATTTATAATCATTATCATATCAGCCGAAAGACGTCCACTGCTGGACATAGGCCTCCCCCAAGCGTCGCCACATTGACCGGTCCCGTGCGTCCCGCAACCAGCGGATCCCAGCAACCTTCACCAGGTCATCGGTCCACCTGGTGAGAGGCCTTCCAACGTTACGTCTTCCGATTCGCGGTCGCCACTCCAGAACCTTTCTGCCCCATCGACTATTTATAATAAAATAGATAAAATAGTTTTCAAAACATAATCACACGATCTTTTTACTAAAACTGACAAACACACAATAAGCTAGACCACAAAAATACATCATCAGTACACAACAGGGTATAAACGCCAACTATTTCCATTATAGGATATTATCAGAGTGGTCCAAACCTTATTGTGTCACAAACAATGGGCCATTCGTGCGAACCAGTTTAATATGTGGTGTGAATGTGTAAATTTAACAGTAAAGAGAGATAGTTCAATAAATCTTCGATATTAGCAATTTGTGTGCAGTATCGGATGAAGCAAGTGATGAATGGGTTTTATTTATTGACGTGGTTTTGCTTGTGGATTTGGTTATGCATTTCTCTAGCTTACGGACTGTGTACACAGTGCCACAAATAGAGAAAGATGGAAGAATCCCACAAAAGCTGCAACCAGCCTACTTGACAAACCAACAGCTCGACCACTCCACCAGGAGTGTACGACCACGGGGTTCCAGCGCCAACAAAGAAAATTGGCGCGATACGCATTGATTTGTTACTGAATTGTGTGTAAAATTAACATTTTCTGGAATTGATCATAAAATTTGTATGTTTTTTTTAATCAACTCTCCTAAGCACAAAATTATGGAATATTGGGCTCTTAATTCACATTTCAAAGATAATTTGAACGGATCATTTAAAATATATTCCAATAGATGGCGCGGTTTTAATTTTCTGAGGCATACCACTCGATTTTTTAAATTTGTATTGTAACACATTTTGGTACAATGAAACGAGTGTAAAAACGAGCAAAAAAGTGATATATATCAAATCGTCACGGTATTTAACGCGATCGAAGTACTTAAAAAAATAATCATCTTAATCAGACGAAAAACGCTAGTTACGGTCGGCACGGTTTCTTTGTATGGGATGAGACATCTGTATGCTAGCATTATATTATCTGTGGTACGACTAAGGAGGAGGATAGGTGCATCTCTGCCAACCTTTCGGGGAATGGAAGAGTGATGTTTATGTTAGGGGGTTTTGGATGAGTTTTCGTAAGTTCAGGTTTTGTGTACTTTGACTTGTAAAAGGTAGACTCAATGGCCTGTATTCCGGATGCTCATGCTCGACTCAAATTCAAAATTAGCAGTTGTGTCCAACCAATCACAGCTCTCGAGTTTGGCATAATTATGATTCTTCAGCTTGACATAATAAGTATGTGTACTCAATAGAGCAAGATCCTAGACACCCCAGGCGATACTGAATTATTTTTACACCAAAGGGTATGTGGAATGGTAGGTATAGAATAATAATCAAAGTCCAAGTTAGCAAGTACGAGTACGTTCCAAGTACATGCTAACACTACTCAATTCCTCTGATTTTGTGTTAAAAGAGATAGGCAACGTTTGGGGCGTCTAGGATCTTGGATTTGAACACGTTATATATCAAATAAATCAAGCCAACCAATCACAACTGTCCATTGCCAGTTTGAGTCGTGTTGAGCATGAGCATGAGCATTTGGAATACCGGCCTACATCATTTATCCACAAATTACACTTGAAAAATCAATCTTACTAATCTTATTCCAACTATTTTGGGGTCAGCATTTTACAAAGTGAGTAACAGTATTTTACAAAGGAGCCTATCTGACCTCTCGTCATAACGCTTGTCAAGACTGGCGACAGACTTTTTGGCTTCCGACTACCCTTGATGACTGTCGAAGCTCGACAAATGACAGCTGGGTCACACAGCTTAAGGCGCATTGACTCCTGAGTAACTGATTTTAAAAAGAGAATCACGTCTTAACGGCTAGTTGAAAATTTTAGAAAAATAATTTTTTTCTGCTTCAACTAGCCGTTCCATTAAACCATTTTCTCAATAATTTGATCTAAGAAAATTTACATTTTTTTTGTATAACATAGTGTAATTAATTGGTAAAGTTATGTCTAACTCAGACAAAAAACGAAAATCGAACCAAAACCGCCGGGCGTATTTTAACGATATTGTCATCATCTCAAAGACAATTTAATTATCTACATTTTGATCTAAGGTTTTTTTTAAGTCATAGAGTAATAAGGAAAGTACAAAAAATACTGAATTTTCGGTCTCGCGGGTAAGTGAGTCGTCGTCGGAACGCGGTTTCTGAGGCATGGAGGAATCTCGTTTCTAGTATTCGTTTTGTAAAGGTCAGCCATCCACGGAATGACCTCAACAAAGATCTACTCGTTCGGTTGCTACTATTTAGCCACGAGCTCCTCTTTAATAACTTGAATGTAGTGAGATCAATATATACCCCGTCAGGTACAGCAAAAGTAGTAGAAGAAGAACATGCTTTACCTAAACTTTAGACAACTTTGTTAAACTTAATTTAAAATAACAGTAGAAATTTCTAGAAAATCAAAAAGAAAGTTCGTAAGTTGGTAATTAATTTATGAATCAGACAGATGGGTTCTGGTTATTATGTAATATGATATTGATGACATTGATCTATTTGTAATAGTAATAATTATTTATATTATCAAGTTTAGTTTGTATCTTTAATACCGCCACATACGAGCTACAACAAGAGGACGTCACACGAATCCTGCATCGCGCAATCAAAGTTCTCCTCACGATTCGAACGATTTCAACTGCCCGACAGCAACCATTAGACATAACACGCATCTGGTTGGAGGATCCTACCTTTTCAATGGAAGATGCCGAACATTCAACCCAATGCCGCATACCTCTAATGTTTTATTTCTTAAAATATTCTAAGAGCTCCAGCAATCCACCTATTCATCGTCTTTGGCTTTCCGCTCCCTCTCCATCCATCCACATTTATATTCATAACTCTTTTAATAACATGCGTTTCATCCCATCTCATCACATGACCATACCAGGACAAACCATCCACCTATTCGAGGTTAAATATTTAGTTACACATAAAAACCAGACAAAACATTCCAGTAAACATTATGTAAGAGCAATGAAGTGATTAAGGAGTCACTGAGCTGGCAATGACATCCTGAGTACACACGAGTACTAGCCTACTTGTCTGCGAAGATCAGACAGCAAATTGATGACCGTAAAGAATATTAGGTACTATATTGCATGCTAGTTTAACGGGTGCCTTCTCTGTATGAGAAGAGGCCTTTGCACTGCAGCGGGACAGACATATATGTGATCTGCTGGATGAGAAGTACAAGACCGGTAGATGTGATGACCACTCACTACTGGAAATAATTATACCACCCAGTTTGTAATATAATGTCCAGCTGTGGACGGTTGAAATAATGGTGATGATGATTGTATATTTTGGGCCGGTATACGTATGAAAGATTTAATATAACAGCAAGTAGTTACAGATTTGAGAAGAGATAATAAAATTGTAATATCAGAAAGTTACACACGCACTCCACTTCCACTTCTCTTCTCCTTCGTACCCCACGTCACACTTCCAGCCGCTATGATGACTCCTTCTCTGTTACTGCAATGCGTATCTGAAACTCTCTACCACATTCCCTACGCGACAGCCCTTCTCTGAATGTCTTCAAGAAGAAAATCAAGGATAATTTTCTTTCGGAATGACATAATATTAGTATATGTATATATATATTTTGTACTTATGTATGTATGTATATTTATGATTTATTTTATATTATTCTAAAATTACCATTATTCTATTTATTATTAAGTCTAAAATACACTGGACTACTTCTCTTCTTCCCTTTGTAAACTCTCTCTATCACTCTACTAAGGTTTGCTGGTAGAAAACTCTTCTTAGAGTTAAGCTTGCCCTTGTACATCAATTTTGTAATCACTCATGTTGTATATGTATTTATTTTTGTGTACATTAAAGAATTAAAGAAGTTTTTATTAAGATCTATGCTTAAGTAAATTTACAAAGAAGAGAATTAGTTTTACTCCGCGAGGAAATGTATTTAAGGAGAAGAAAAGTCTTTTTGTATTTGCTTTTGCTCACACAAAGCTTTTGAAATGCCTAGATCCAGGCTTTTACAAACCATAGGTACTAAGTTAATTTATCTGCCTGATAAGCAGGTTTTTAGACGAAGTTGACCTTTCGAAAATGGTTGGAGGCTGTGTTGAAGAAATACATGTAATTAATCATAGCTTAATGTAACAAATGGAAGGTTTTGTGTGAGAGGGTTACAAGAAAGGTTCATTCGATTGGAACTTTTGTGGTAGGTGTTGGTAGCTATAGTTTACAGGCAAATGACCTGAGATGGAATATGCGATTTTGTTTATATTTTAAATAAAATCACAAGAACATAATAAGAAATCATCATCATCGTTTCAGCCGAAAGACGTCCAGTGCTGGAGATAGGCCACCCTTTTTTTTTTTTGGGGTGAGAAAATGACTTCTCCCGCTCTGGGTGAAGCGGAAGCGCGTGTCAGACTTTTACTGACTAAAACCCACCCGTATTCCTTCAGTTGCTTGTGTCAGGGCCGCGGTAACTCTCTTTCAAATTTATCCGCGACCCAGACACTAAGTGTCGAAACTGACCGGTTCCGTGCGTCTCGCGTCCAGTGGATCCCCGCAACCTTCACCAGGTCCTTCCCCAGGAATAAGTAATAATAGAGTTAAAACCGTAATTAAAAAAAAAACCGTACCTACGCATTTTATTTTCTGAAATTAAACCATTTATTTTTTACATGTAATGTATTCATTCGACTTGTGTAACAATAAATATTTATTTTTTAAATATATATTATCTGTGCCATTATAGCAGTAGGTACAAAACATGTTTAGAAATGGTATATTTAAATGGAACTGTATATGTGAACTATTTCATTCTAACTTTAATGAAATCAGTTACATAATAAAAGACGATCTACGTATTCCTACGAAAACAATATTCAATCCAAATGTTCATGCTCAAATAAATTAGAATAAATTTCATAAAATCAGAATAAAATTGAGAATAAAATTGATTGAATTAAAATTTGTTGAATACTCTGGATTTTATTAGGAGTTGGATAGGTCCTTATCCGATTACTGAATAATGTGACTATTAGGTAAGTAGCATTACTAGTAGTTAAAGATGGGGTAAAAACAGAAACCATTTTTTGCCGTCGAATGAAATACGCGACAAATATGTTCTAAACAGGAACAGTAATATAGCTGTGCCATTCTGTTACTTTCAGACACTTCCACAACCACTACCACTACTTCAAGATTTGCTTGTAACTTACGAGTAAATATAAAGCTATGATCGATGACATAGATCGAGTAGAAAACTTACCAAATAACCCTAATGTCTGCATTGTGAATTTTGCTCTCCGTGTGACCTACCTATGTGTGACATAGCCATATAAATATTATGAAATATATCTCTAACTACAGCTACTTTTCTAAGGCTTCGCTACCGTGGCCAATCTAACAGGAATCATGAATTTTCCGGGATAAAAAGCATGTTGCATTATACATATGTCACAGGTCTCTCAGGGACAGTGTAGTTTTCGACATTAGATCTTCATTTATTTAATAATTTTATACTTTATTATACACCATAAGTTACATTTACAAAGGAAACTTAAAATTAAAAACACATACAATGGGTGGCCTTAAAATATTCCGTTTCGTTCCAGACAGGACACGAAGTACAGTAGACAGGGCTCTATCATTGGAGTGACAGTATCAGAGTTAAAAAAAGGTACGCAGATACCGCGATATATATGCTACGTAATATATACATAAATACATACATACTAACATATATAGGCAATAAATAAAATGATGACAATCAATTCATAATCAGAGCGACAGGTAATCCTCTCTCACGAGTATTTACCTTTAAATTAGTTTAGATCACTTTACTCCATCCTATATTAAATTACAGACTACATATACCTAAATAACCAACCTCCTCCTTTTTACAAAGGCACCTACATCAAAAGTATTGTCTGTCAAAAAATAAAGAATACAAAAAACGACTTTGGAGGCAAACAAAATTCCATGCAGAGTTAGAGGCCACTTTGTATTCCAACGGAGGCAGACAACGTCACACGTTCGATAGCAACCGTTTCAAACGCTGTAGACAGATCGGGAATATTAGTACAGTTTGTGGTATAGGTATAAAGGAGATTTGTATTGCTGTTTTTTTGGGAGATATGTCATTTTTGAATCTGAGTTATGTTTAGATTTTTGGGTAGCTTTTTTTTCGCGACTTCACCCACTATCCTACTGGAATCTTGCGTATTTTTAAAGTCACAGCACTTATTTCAATTAAACCGGCATCTACAGGCACTTTTGAAATGTCAAGAAGTCAGTCAGAAAGATGAAGCTAATTGCACATTCCAAAGCGTAGATCTCTATAGAGAAGAATGTGCAAGACTCTCTTTCAAATTGTGTTGTGTTCTGGTATAAGAAGAAGCTTAAGAATAGTGTAGTTTTTTATCAGTGAAAGAAGTCAAGTAATCGAATCAGTTCAACAACCAATTTTGCCTTTTTTCGAATATTGGTTTAGATGAATCAAATGTAAAGGGGCCACATAGATACAAATAAACATAGGTACATAATTATGTTACTGCAAAAGACTTCGGTCTTTCCTAGGATTACGGTAAGTCCTAGGATTTACCGGTAAAACCTAGGACTTACCGTAAAAGCCCGAAATACACACACAAGGCACTAGGCGTACGCGTGGCGTGAGTATTAGGCGTAGGCATAGGTGTAGGCTTTTACAGTAACACATACACGAATAAAATCATTACAATTCTTTTAGTGATCCCACAGTCGGCTAAATAGATAATTTCATCTAAGTGAAAATTTTCTTTGTACAATGAATAATGAACAGACAAACATGTGCCCAAAACTCCACTAGTGAAATTAGCTTTTAATTTACTGAGATTAAAAATATGCAACGTGGTATAAGCTGACTGTAACCAAAACTTCATTAAAAACTGGTCCTGCTTTTTAATAGTCGTGTGTTTTGGAAATATACTCGACTCAATTTTGGAGCTACTATTTGGTAACGGTCTTCATTGAATTTTATTGTCATATGATTTAATTTTACTTGTATTGATTTTGAAGTTATATAATTTTTTGACATGTTAATTTAAAATTCTATTATTTACAATATCATCTTGACATTTTAAAATCTTTTATTTTTTGACATTTTTATTATTATTAATTTACGTATTTTTGATTAATAGTGGTTTTTTTAATCAATTGACTTATATCAATATCGAATGGCAATATTTTGTAAATGTTTGATTTGGAATGTACTTTTTACTAACACTAGTTATATCAGTATTTGTTACTAACAAGAAATGGACTGTACATTGTCTGAAATTTGAAAATAAATTAAATTAAATTAAGTGAAGATGAAAAAATAACATGAGAGCCCCTAGACATGTGAATTTATATCAGTGAAAACGATTATATATATATATATATTCTCATATTTTATTTCTGCTTTACAGTATTCTATACAATCCTACAACCTCCTCTTATCTCAAAGAACGTTGCAAGTTCCTTCATGACACACATAATAGATATCTGAGGTCATCGGAAAACTTGAGACTAGAGATGCCGATGCATTCCACCAGCTTTTACGACAAATCTTTTACGGTTCAAGCGGTGCGGTTGTGGAATGCTTTGCCCGTGTCAATAAGGCGTGCTCAATCTCTGCCCATTTTTAAAACAATGGTAAAAAATCACTACCTCTCTCTTTAATAGTTGTATTTCTTGATATTTATGCTTTTGTTCCATACTTATTACTGTATATATTTGTCTATTATATATATATGTATGTATTTATTTTATTTTATATATAAATAGTACACCAAATACTACCTACAGTACTGTCATTCCTTCCATTTTTTTTAAATCCATCCAAAGGTTGTCTTGAAAACATCGCTTTTAGCGATAAGGCCGCCCATTGTGTCACCCAGTGCAATGTTTTCTTCGTCTATACTTTCTGTAACTTATATGGTGTACATAATAAAGAGTATTCTATTCTATTATCGAAAATTTTTAAATGTATGGGATTGATAACTCTTTTGAAATATCACGAGGTGAATTACAAACTTTTTGACAGTCCAACAGCCGCTATAGACAATAGAATATCACTTTTCTTAGGGATACACTATCATAATATCTAGGATCTGGGAGAGCAGTGGTGGCCCAGTGGTATCGGCCGTTCGAGCCCAGGCAGGCGCTTTACTTTGTGTAAATTATGTCATCACCACTGCTCTCAAAACGGTGAAGGAAAACATCGTGAGGAAACCGCATGTCCTAGAACCAAAAATTCGAAGACATGTGACATCCACCAACCCGCACTGGGCCCGCGTGGTGGATTACGGCCCATACCCTCTCACATAGAGGAGGCCTGTGTCCTGGCAGTGGGAACATTAATAGGCTGATGATGTGATGTGTGAATATCTAGGATCATACCTATGATCCTATCTCTTATCCTAAATACATTATCATACTTCTTTGATCCTATTTTTATCATAATTGGTTGCAAAGGTGTGCAGTCGGTGTGTACTACTACTGCTTCAGCAGTGTGTACAGCGGTAAATTTCGTTGTACTTATTTTACTCCGCCAATAAAACCGTCACAATAATTTATTAATGGCCTTCGAATTTAGATTAAGGCAGTAGCAAAATAAAAAATCAGAATTACATAATGCTATGCACGGCTTTTGTATTTGGCAGTTATGAAAATAAATTTCAATATGGCAAGACCAGGTGCCTTATACTCGTACTATGACGTGTTATAACTATCATAGTGCGACAGTGAAAAAGGGACAGAGCTATTGTCTTGTATTGCTCCATCCTGCTCCTGTTTCTATGATCATATCTAACAATAAATGTCAAGAATCTTTTATCAAAGACGGTATGATTTATATGTTTATTACATCTAATACTAATAATATTATAAAGAGGAAAGATTTTTTTGTTTGTTTTTTTTTTATACCGAAGTCTCCGAAACTACTGGACCGATTTAAAAAAATCTTTCACCAATAGAAAGCTAAATTATTCCTGAGTGACAAGGGTTATTTTTTAATCCCAAAAACGGGTCCTGTAGTCCTGTGGTGTGTGCTGTACCCCGCAGCTTCGTTCCCGTGGGCCACTACGGGAACGAAGCCGCGGGGTGCAGCTAGTTATAATAGCAAGAAAGAAAGAAAGAAAAAGTATTTATTTGTGACCCGCACAGGAGACGAGAAATCAGTTTAAAATTAAACAAAATAAAAACCCTGTGCGAGACCAAAAAGGCTCCTATCTCAGCATGTGCAGCGATATCCAAAAAAGGAAATAACGCTGCGCTGATATTCTGATAAGACCAACTGTTGATGCCACGGACACACTTACGGAAACGGAAAACACTTAAATAATACAATAAAATAGAATATATAAATAACAAACAAAATAAAATAAAAACAGAAGGTGGTTCAGAGTATGTATAAGTATTATACAAATATAAAACATATTAAAATGTAGGTAGACCGACTATATAAATATGACCGGTATTATATAAATATGACTTATAGATCTGTCTGTGATCCTAGTGCCTCTGAGACTCGACAAAAATGTAATTCTAGCAGGGATGACGCTGGTCGATATACCAAAAGGCAAGGGATTCATCACGTAAGATTTCTGTAGTGTTTGACATTCCCATACATTTTCATATATTTTTGCCGAGCCCATGTGACGTCACGATGTTCATTTATACTCAATATAGCACCCATAACATGTGCAAACAATCGTGGTGCGTTCGTAGTCACGTGGTTTTTTTTTAATTTTTTATCGATCTTCAATTCCATATAATTTAAAAATCTAAGAGTTTTTCGCTACGACAATATAATTTATGATATGTAAAGTTTTAGAATAAATAACAAAATCGGTTTTTAGGGTTCCGTACCCAAAGGGTAAAAACGGGACCCTATTACTAAGACTCCACGGTCAGTCTGTCTGTCCGTCTATCACCAGGCTGAATCTCATGAACCGTGATAGCTAGACAGTTGAAATTTTCACAGATGATGTATTTCTGTTGCCGATATAACAACAAATACTAAAAATAGAATAAAATAAATATTTAAGTGGAAAAATAGTATAAAATCACGTTTGTTGTATGGGTTATTTATTTATACGTGATTTTTTTGGCGTTTTTTGCGATAATGGTACGGAACGTGCACGAATCCGACTCGCAATTGGCTGGTTTTTTTTAAATATAAATCACCCAATTATCACAATTCTTACAGCACACATTTTCACAGCACAAGCCTTCACTAAATCCTCAATCGAAATGAGTCCACCCCCGGAGCACACACAGAAAAACTTTTCCGATTATTCATACCTCGATAAGGCCGCAATATCCGCCGAGCTAACGCTTAAGATCCACGGGGGACTGACATTTAAACTTGCCGAATTCCTTCCCCCAAGCCTCCAACAGGGTCCGTTACTCTCCTTATCTCCAGCGTTGTACATTTACAAAGGTTTTACATATAAATTGCCTCCATAGAATGCACGGGAGAAAAACTGTGATAGCTCGCATGGGACAAACCTTTCTGAAGGCTAGACAAAGACGCTGAGCGGCCAAGATATTTATCGCGCGGTTTTCTGGTTATTTTATTGAAAGTTAGTTCAGGGTCTGAGATTTTCGTGGGTTCGTTTAAGTTCGTTATGCTAAATTGGGGCTGTTGAGTTAATTAAACTAGTTAATTTAAGATTGTGTTCAAACATGAATGTTTAACTGACCCTTGGTTTCTGGTACGAAATCGTTGACGCGTCAAAAATTTAATACAAGTCAAGTGATGTGATTGGCTGTTGAAAATTAATTCAAACAATATAAAAATTTCTCATAAATTTTGCTGTAATTTTCGTTTTAGAAACTGGGTCGAGAATTGTTAGGATACCTGGAAAGCCCCGTGTAATTAATTTCAAACTGTCACTCAGAGCCAAAATTGAAAATCCTCCTCTTAACCTACCCCTGAACCACAAAGGACGTAAGCGGAGCAGACAGAAGTCCACTACGAACAAAGCACCATTTTGAACGCACACATTGACATTACGATTTTACAGGGATTTTCGAGCATATTTTTCAGTTAAAAATTTGGCATATTTTGAAATAATAATATTCTTTAAATAATAAAAACACAACAGAGGTACATTTTTACCAATATAATAAAAACACTTTGTTGTTTTAAAAATATAATTTGTGGTATAAATAAAATGGCCTTCACTCATAATTTACAGGGCAACCTCAATGAAAATCCTTCCTAGGTCCTACGAATACTCGCCACGCGGGTCTGAGCCGAACTTGGCTGGTTTTTATTTTTCTATTTATCTTATTGGTTGTATTGTCCGCAATGGGTAGATTAGTGACACATCAGTCAGCGATGTACAGCCAAGTAAAGAAGCCTGAAATGAAATTACCTAAAGATGCTTACGGTCATTTAATTTTTAAAGATGACAATTTAAAAATACTATATCTAACAAAATAATAAATTACTTTAAGTCCATAGAAGAAATTGTACATTGTAACTTTGTTTAAGGAAAGGCTATGAAACTTGTCACCCTTCTAGATCTCAACTCTTCTTCGTCGAACTTGGCACCTTATTCACATTTGTGTTTTTGTCTAGCTTGTTGCCTTTCACATTTTTATGTTTTTGGTGGGATACTTATTACAGCATTGTTACCCTCCAATCTTCATCGTATGTGGCGTCGTGATCTTTAATTGATATTTGATGCTCTGTCTACCCTCTAAGGCATGTAAGCATGATAATGATGTATGTTTAGACGTATCGATATGTTTTTAATTGTAACTTATACTTTTAAAATTTCTTTTTTAAATTCAGAATAAATATAGTAGCAACCCTAGTGACTCCGGCAAGCTTAGGTAACAATTTTCGATGAGAGTAAGAGTGGTCCTTCTTTAAACTTTCTATTGTGTGCCTGATCCCAGAGACGAAGGTCTATAATAAAAGGAACTTCTTTCCCCCTTTTATTAATATAATAAGGCAAAGAAATTTCGAATAACACAATCCATCCTCATAAAGTCTTTAGGCGCCTAAAAATTTAGCCTAACGAACATTAAGGCAATATATACGCCCCAATGTCAACGCAGTAGTGGCCGTGCGCCCACTCGATGCCAATATATCAATAATGAACCTCCTTTTGAACAGTTTTGTTTGCAAAATATTATTTGATTTACATATGCTATGTTAGTTATGAAGAAATGCCAGCCATCAATTTTTCTGTGTAAAACTATTTTTAAACATCCAAGTCGTTTTGGAGGAGTATCCAAAAGTAGCGAAAAAATAGCGTGTTGTTAATTATTTGTTTAAAGCAAAACTTTTGATTATACAAAAAAACCATGTGTTCAAAATAATATACATGAAACAATAATTAATATATATTGTTATCAAACCTTTTAACCTAGCCGTTACTAAGGAATATGCTTTAGAAAATTACCGTTTTACGGTATAAAGCAGATGTAGACCCTTAAAATAAGGCATATTTTTATCAGAATCCACTTGAGTGATTTCTTTACAATTCACGCTCGAAAAAAGGCAAAGACCTTTAGTTAGCGTCAAAGACCACTTTATTTCGGTCACGTACCTTCGTTAATGAAAATAATAAGTCCGTCATAGAATTAGGGGCAATGTGCCTTTTTACCAAGAAAGTGAGTGGTACTATATCATTATCTCTTGTATGGCCTTCTGTCAGTGGCGTAGCGTAGTGGGGGCGGTCGTAGTAGGGACAACTAAATTTCACAATAAATAATTATGTTTTTTTTATGTTATTTTTTTAAGAAATATTTAAAAATGTAATTAATACGTTTATAAAAATGAGTAAACGTTATAATATCTTGTAAACTAACATGAAGAAAAGTGTTCAATGTTGTAATGTTAAGAATGAATGTATACTACTGTGTATTTTACCTAAATAAAGCATGGCACCAATGCTTTATATAGTTTTAGCGGCCCGGGGCGGGCGGCGCCCATGCTACGCCACTGCCTTTTGTATTTATCTTGGAGGGAAAGGAGGGAGAACTTCTTGCAGAACAACACACTTTGTTTCCGCTAATTCATTTCGACGAGACGTGAATTGTGTAGATGTCAGAGTTCAATAAGACGGGCGTGCAAGCAATTTACGCTTGCCATCTGAAATACAATGCTTCAAAGTGTAGTATATTTCTGCTTCTTTAAATGGGTGTCAAAGGAATCTTTGAGTTTTGTCGCGTAAATCTGATCAGGATCCACTGATTTATCTGATTATTTTCGTACATCTCGAGGCAACCTTTGACTGGCTTATCTTTTTACAACGATATATTTGTGGACCGCAGTATTCTTGGCGATTAATACAATCTTCGCGTTTTGAATACAGTGCGCTCCAAAACACAAATCTCCAATGTCACCCAAAACTCAGCCAAGCCTTAAATGGGACTGCACCAATCAAGTTTGCATGATGAACGAATCTGGGGCTGAATATACTACAGGGTAAATCCCAGCAGATGTCCGACGAGCTCAATACCTACAAACAAGACCGGACTTGATCAAAACTGACACCAATATAAAGAAAAAAAGTAGGTTTACTCTTTCTTTTTTATTAATAAAAGGACTTGATGGTAACCGATGATTCTGCAGTGGTTGTCCCACAGGTTAAAAATATAATAAATAATGAAATGGGCTCAGATCAAATAAAAAGTCAAGATGGAACGTTGCAAACAACGAGGTGACGCCGGATAAAACTACGCCTTGCAGTATACATACACAATTACAAGCATACACAACTTGTCAGTCGAGCTCTCAAATCAAATAAAAAGCTTGACTGACAAGTTTCGTTGTACGTGTGTGCGTGTAATTGTGTACTATATGGCAAGACGTAGTTTTAACCGGCGTCATCTTGTTGTTTTCAACGTTCCCTCTTGACTTTTTATTTGTTCTGAGGAAATGGATAATATACATATAATAATTAATGTTGTGATGGATCAAATTGAATAATTTGTCTTCTGAAAGCGTACGTAACGTAAAGAAGATTCTGAGGTTCTAGACAAGTGACAGTATCGCGATAGTGATTAGAAAAATGTAAGAGAATGCAAAAAAAAACAAATATGAAAAAGTTTTTACAATGCATATCCTCGAAAAGAGCGTTTTCCAAGCAGCCAAACAGTGCGGAAAGTGTCACTTTTTTACTAGTGCTTTTTACTTTCCAACGACAACCCGCCGCATAGAGTTTTTATTATTTGAGAAATTTGTTAAGTACAGATTATCATTCATATAAAAAGTAAAACGAAACTAATACTTCTTTTAAGACGTTTTTAATTACTCTAGATTTAGATTTTGATCAGTAAATTAATTTTAAATATTCATTAAATATGTTTGGCAGAATTAATATTTTGCTCGTGCCTTTTTGCGTGCCGACGTTATTGTTAAGCTATTTGCTCATGCGCAGTAGATATGCCCGAGGAACTATGAACTATTAGTTAACCTGTGGATATGATGAGCGCCCTTGAATAAGCGCCATTTTATTAATTTCTTGCTTGGTTCAGATATATTTTTTATTTCCTCGCACAATGCATAGTAAAATGTTGTATTATACACGTGCCTTTCCGCACTTGTAGCATAAATAACTATCTTCAAAAGATAGCACGCTTTAAAAAAAGATTTTACTTCTGCCAAAATGTAGGAT
The DNA here is from genome assembly GCA_948252205.1 of Orthosia incerta. NCBI lineage: Eukaryota > Metazoa > Arthropoda > Insecta > Lepidoptera > Noctuidae > Orthosia > Orthosia incerta. Next base: position 28,364,773 of record OX411746.1, read on the forward strand.
AGTTTATCAAGCGCTATCAAATAAATGTCACGTTACCGATTCCTTAAATTTTGGCATTTGAACCATCGCTTTCGCTGATAGAGACTCATTGTCTATAGCCCAATGATATTATTTAAATACTTAGGAAGATACGTTTTACCGACGTCTGCGCGGCAATACAAAACACAAGCTGACTAGCTTGAGTGATCTCAGTCCGTCCCGCGACAAGAACGTACGTGTGTGCAGTTTATTTATCTCTTTCTGACAACGGGGTCCTATTTTTATATCTGAGATCTTTTAACCTACTCAGCGAAAGAAATAAAGTACAAACTTCCATAGGTTCTATGTAGGTACTCGTAGCTAAGTTAAAATATCGTCATGTTTTGATATCTCTAAAATGTGTATGACGTCTCTATTGGTAAAAACTCATTGCTCTCCTCCCAATCTTGTTTTTATTACTCTTTTGATAGAGATACTCAAAGCCTTTTCACAAATACCCACATAATATAGCACACTTTCATAAAGCACCTTACATAACCACTTTCAAGCAACAAATTAAATTAACTAAGAAAGTGGAATGTTAAGGAAATTACACTTTCCTTTTGTGGAGTTCCCGTGTATTCATTTTGAGCTCAGTTAACGATCACGTCGAGTATGCAACAAAGCAACTGTCTGCTTTAATGGGAAGACGATCTCCTTCAAATTCTTCCTTCCCCTTCCTTAAAATTATAAGGCGCAAGTTCGATCATGCATGGAGTAATAAACTTAAGAGGCTCATCGGCGATGAGACACTGGTCAAGACAAAGCTTCAGAGCCTTGAACATCGTCGCCGAGTTGCCAGCTTGTCGGTTTTTTATCGGTTATATTTCGGCGAGTGTGCAATGGAATGGCATGATCTAATTCCACCTAGCCCATTTCATCATCGGACTACCAGACGTACGGCGGCGGCGATGCGCCATCGGTAATGGTGGACATCCCACCCATACGCTCAAAACGTTTTGGGAACACTTTTATTGTGCGTACAGCTAAGGAGTGGAATTTCCTGCCGGAGTCTGTGTTTCCCGACAGCTACAATCTAGGGGTCTTTAAGTCAAGAGTGAATAGGTTTTTTCTAGGCAATATATATTCGCGAGCTGGCTGACACCATGATCCTTCCACTGCACAGCATGATTTTTCTTGTTTATAGCTTTTTAGTTCGCTTCTTAAGCAGTCGGGTTTTTGATTTATAATTAACTTTTTTTTTAAGTATGTATTGTAGCTAAAACTCCAGTATTATTCATTTAAATTGCTTGATTATTTTGATTTCAATAAATAATTTTGATTTTGCTACCGCATAAAGAACAAAACTACCTTAAAGACGCGTAGGAAAGATCGATTTGGCGGCACTTGGAGGAGGCCTATGTCCAGCAGTGGACGGTTTTCGGCTGAAATGATGATGATAATCCCCTATCAACCGTCACGATATCATTCACTTGTTTTTATTTCATTTCATTCCTCTCACCACCCATTTCTTCGGCCTGCCCCGTTTATCAATTCATCATTCATTCAAACCATCCTATATTTAAACCGGCAATTTTCCTGAAAATTCTCTAAAATCCTATCCGATCTAGCCCACAGCAACCATTGTCCTCGCTGTCAAAGAATGACATCGTTTGTTTTCCACCAACAATAAAGCACCCACGGGGTCTCTCGCGTCACCAAACATTACTCTCTCTTTTTTGTCCACACACAGTTCTGTGTTAACCACAGAGATATTTGTGATGCAATGTGGCTCTGTGGTCGGTGTTTGTGGGTAGCCGTATTTAGTTTGACTCTTTATTGATGGAGGTTTTGCGATTTTTGGTAAATTATTTTCAAGGCTTCGATATTTTAACAGTAAATATTCGAGCGTAAATGTGACATTGCATTAAAAACGATGAAGGAAAACATCATGAGAAAATCGGCATGGCTTAGAACAAGGATAGGATAATTCTATCCTGTCCTTGTTCTCAGACATGGCCGGTTGATAAACCCCGTTTGCCCCACTTAAACTATAATTTGGTCAGTTGTGCGTGCAGGCCTCCTCTTTGTGAGAGGGAATGGGCAGTAATTCACCTTACCCACCACCCATGTGTATGTCACATGTATTCGGATTTTTGGTTCTAAGACAAGCCGGTTTCTTCACGATGTTTTCCTTCACCGTTTTGAGAGCAATGGTGATGAAATAATTTACACAAAGTAAAGTGCCTGCACGAGTTCGAATACACGACTTACAACTTTTAAGTCGCGGCCGTTACCTCTGGGCCATCACTGTTCCGTCTTAGAACAATAATACTAACTAAGTGGTGTGGCATCCACCATTCCACACTAGGTCCACGCGTGTAGGATAGCAGACCACTCCCTCTCTCAGAGAGGAGGCATGTCAACCAGCAGTGGGAATGTTTTAGGGTGGTTATACTTATAAAGTAGAGACCGGATTATATACATTTGCATATGAAATTGCATATTATACCTCATATCTAGTGATGATGCATATTTTCGCTATATTTTTCGGTAGGTTACCCTATTGATAAGTGTAATAATAAACTCTATAACCAAAATACACTTACATTACACTTACAATTTTCATTTATAAAAATATTTTGATTGATTGTAGACTATTAAAACACCTGCCCACCTGATTGTTTTCGTTTACAAAAATGTAAAATAGTTTTTCGTTTTAGTGCAATATTATCAAAATCAACGTTCACAAATTTGTTACATTTTGGTATTGATAATTTATGATTGAATAATTCACTAATTGTATTCACTATTTTATTTAAAAATAAATTCTAAAACCTGTCACTTTTTTTATTTTATCGTTTTCTAAAACTTTATGTTGCATATTTTACAAATTGTCATGCATATGTTACGCATTTTGTATGCTTATTTGCATGCATAATTCAAGCTTTTTATGTTGCATATAATGCGGTCCTTAGTCCAGTTTGGTGTGGCGGCGCGGTATGTTGACGTGACGTGCTAATTTACTTAACTGTTTCGTAAAAATGTACTACACAATACCACTGTCGTGCCATGTAAAATTTCGGAACATTTTACAGAATTTCTGACAGAACGAAACAACATTTAGTTTCTTTTCTTGTAGTTTCTGACATCTTTTTTGCACAACTAATCGCTATGACGATAGTGCAAAAACATCAACTGAGCGAGCGCATCGCAACGTACCGTTTCCGACGACGTCTGACGCGTCGTTCCGCGGCGACGTTGCCGTATCGTGCATTAGCACGACTCGTCTACGCACCGCGCCGCGACTACACAGCGATCAACGTTGACGACGTCGTGACGTAGTGATGTGGACAAGCCCTACCTATGAGCTGTACTATGATGAAACTAATATCAGGCAGATAATTATATGAGACAGCAATACCCCTACTATCATAGACTATTGCTCTACTAAATCTTATTTTTCTCTGAACTGTGTTATTATGTAGGTAACTAACGAATACTGTAGCTGCATTGTATAATGGTTCTCTCTTCGCAAAAAAACGCTATTCGATATTCATAGAGATTATGATGTATCCTCCTTTGTCAAGGTACAGGTTTGTAGTATAAGTTGTAGTGCGTTGAAATGACTTCATGTAGAACATTTTCTTCTTCCATCCATACTGATATTATAAATGCGAAAGTAACTTTATCTGTCTGTCTGTTACTTTTTCACGCTTAAACCGCTGAGCCGATTTAAATGAAATTTGGGATGGATATAGTTTGAGATCCGGGAAAGGACATAGGGTACCTTTTTTTCATATAACACGAAGGGCGAGATATAGGTAGGGGGTTAGTTTTGTATGAAACGTGAATGACCAAAATAAGAGGTAACAAAGACACCAACTTCCGAAATGAAAGTTTTTTTGCAATTTTAAGTGTTTTGCTTTTGAAGTTGGTTTATTTTTTTGTGTAAAGTTAGCAACATAATCCTCCCAAACTGAGTCTACAACGATACAATCTTAACACAGCTACAAGAAGACAGCTACATTGTCGCAAAGCAACCTGAAACACGTTCATTTTCACACCATTGCAGCTATACAATGTAACATTATGAAATTGACGCTTAAAAAGGTGATTGTGCTCTGCATTGCAGGAAATAATATTGAACAATGTCGCCCGTTCCTCTTTCAAGCATTTCTTACAAATTTCCGGTAAGGAATTTTAACTCATTCTTTTCAGCATTTGTTTTTTTTTTCTTATAGTGCAAATTGCGCAAATTTTTGTATTGAAGTGAAGACGGTTTTATTATACTGTGTTTATTTAATGTAATAAGTTCGGTATCATTTTTTTAAGCAACTAATAAATTAATAGTTTGTCTCAAATACCTAAAAATCAATATTTCTTTTTTTTAAACAAGCTTTTAACGTATTGTTCTCAGCAAACCCTTTCATTTGATACCCATATCATGGCAGTGCACAAAAAATAACTAGTCCGCCATCTTCGGCCGTCCGTCTTATTAGATTTATAATGACGTCACTTAGCTAACCATACATTGTCATCCAAACTAAACTTGTATGCAAAATTTCATTTTAATCGGTGTAGGTTAACTGCTTTAATATTCAGTTGCAAGTTTTTTTTTCAGATTGCAACTTTCACAGAGAGTAGGAATGTATCACAACTGTAGGAACCTATAACAGCTTGAAAAAAAGAAAATTTGTTTATTGGCTTATTAACTACTAGCTGATCCCCGGGGCTTCGCTCCCGTCATCTGACTAGCCTGCCTACCCTGCCTACCCTGCCTATCCTGCTTACCCTACCCGCCCTGCCTACCCTGCCTACCCTTCCTAATATTTTTTATGTATCATCAATAGTTTTCTCAGCGCACGCCAAAGAATGAATTTTACAGGCAACATTTTGCTACTTTGGGTTACATTATTGCAATTTTCATAAGGTTCTCTAATTCTCTATTCTAACTCTAAATATATTATAGCCTATATGACACTTAGGAATAATGTAGCTTCCTACTGGTGAAAGAATTTTCAAAATCAGTTCTGTAGATCCAGAGATTACCCCCTACAACGTCACAACGTCACAAACTCACAAACTTTACCTCTTTATAATATTAGTATAGATTTGTCGGACAAAACAAATACAACATAACAATATTTTCAAAACATTTAAAAATATTTCAAAAATAGAACAGAAAAATATGTCTGGCACAAAACAAACGCGTTCAATCTATCTGATAGTCACGTCGCGCGGAATCCCTAGGTGTGGATGACGTGTGACCGCATATTATTGAGTGCGGGTGAAAACTGCGAATTGCTTGGATTGTTTAGACGCTTCGGATTTTTGCTGTCGAATTTCATTGGGTAGGTTTATAGGGATCGTCTGTGATAGAGATAGACAGAATTTTTTGTGATGAATCCATTGTAAAATGCTCAATTTAAGGTTACACTAGTCGAAAATACTTCCATACAAACGTAGTCTAGGGATTATTCCACTGTTTGACGATGTACGTTCAAAATAAAAAGTGATATCAATTTGTCTCATCATTATCTAGCCTTGTATGGAAGCGAATAATTAAAAAAAGATAATAATTGAAAGTTATGAGCGTCGAAAGATCCACATTTCGACACTAATTTTAACGCATTTTTGGGCGCAAATAAATACCATAAGAAGACGGATAATTGCAAAACGGCCTCCATACAGGGATAGATTAGTAGTTCAACAATGTAAATAATTTTATTTTGAAAAGATAAATTTAGTCGTTTTTTCATGATATCTAGACTGCCAAAAGGTCAAGTTCAAGGTCTGTTTATAAAATTTCGCGCGCTCGGTTTCGTCCTAAATCATTATCCATATCGCTACAAATTTGCAAAAGTGTGTATTCGTACGCGAACTAGCTTTCTACTGCTCATCACAGCATCTATCTCTTCCGCACTTGTTGTCGGTTGATATAAAATGCATTTTAACCCCGCGCACAAAATAGTTCGTGCCGTCGACTAGTGTACCCTTAAGTCAGTAGTCAACTTTATCTTGATAAGGGAAAAAGGGGTAGGGGGGGGCCAAAATGTTTTTTTTTTCGTAATCCTTCATTGTTCTTTTCTAATTATTTTTTTTTGCGGCCAAGTACATCTTTTGTTAGCGGGGCCACTTTCAAAAGGCGCCTGGACTTTTTGGGAAAATACGAGGGAGTGTGGGATATTTACCTTACTAAAACCACCCCGGTGATCAGCACGTAGAAGGGGTCCCGTGACCTCTCAACAGACTACCCCGGAATCCCCACTGTGCAACGCCTGTTAGGGTACATCCCTGGGGAGACTGAAAGAGCGTCTCCCCTGAACCTCGCTGTGCACTGCAGCGCGTGATCACTATGGCACCGTCTTTCCAGGAGTCACTTCGTGTGCGAACAGACTCCCCAAAACTGGGTTGCTTGGATTCATATCAAGTATTTTCATTCTAATGTGTAGCCCAAATTCCAAAGTTTATTGTTGCATTCAAATTTCAGTACAACTAACAATTTATAATATCACATAAATGATATCTACCTACTGAATAAACTGAATAGCCTCATTTAACAAAAACCGAAAAACGTGAATAAATTAAATAAAACAAATGAACGAATGCCAATCGGCGTTCCGCGGTTATCACGGTAAATGTGGGAGGCGAGCATGCAACCGCGGGTTCCGCAGCAAATTAACATAAAAATCACACGGTAAATGCTGATTTAAATGAAAGAATGGAAGCCTGCTCGAGTGGAAATGATGTGGAGTTTTTTGTGTGTTAAATGTACGCGTGTCGGCCATGTTTTTCCTCTGTTCTCGGAAAGGACTTTAATGTTTTGTCGAAGTTTTTAGCTATAAATAAATATACGGTGTTTGCCAATACTTTTTATACGGAAATTGTTTTATACAAAAGTGATGAGTATCGATCGTCACAGCTGACACGTTGTAAATAAATCTATTTATTCGTGCTGTTTTCTGCAATGAAGTTACAAGTTTTTAAAATTAGCCAAGAATGAATGTACAAACACTTCAACACTTCGATATACCGGTACTCAATTTGGCACCGTTAGAGAGACTGCAGTTCAGCCTGCAAGTCTCGAGCGAATCGAAGGCTTTCTCGTAGTCCACAAACGCTAAAAAGAGAGGCAAGTTATACTCTTCGGTCTTCTGTATAACCTGCCGCAGCGTATATTGTTTTTTTTAACGGATACTTGGAATTGGTAAATCATCGGTCCGGGCTGTCATTTGAAGATCTTTAACAGGCGTTACGGATATTAGAAGCCCAAACATCGAATACCAGTCTTGCCAAGGAGTATCATATTATATCCAAGTTACTAGATTATGAAGACTACTAGATTATTATGGTTTGGCTGGAAGCTGACCCGGAATTAAGTTTGAATCAGCTTTTTGTGATAATCTTCGTTAATGGGTTTGCTCTTGACTCTAGTCTAGGTCATAGGTGACAGAGACAGAGTCGACGATGGAGTGAGCTTACCCATAAGAAGCCTTTTTACTCTAACTTTGAAGAGATTCGGGTTGAATGCGTTCGGAAACACAGATGCAGGTAGTAAGTTCAACTCATTCGCTGTGCTCATTATAAAGGATGTTTGGAAGCGCTTGGTTAGAATTGGTGGAATGGCAACAAGGTAAGGATGATAACTTGCAGTGCGTCTAGATGTCCGATGGTAGAAGGGGGCTGGTGGGATGAGGTCGTGGAGTTCTTGAGCACACTCACCGAAGTACAGTCTGTAGAAGACCGACAAGCAGGTACCTTTGCGGCGATGAGCCATGCTGTTAAGCTTGGCGTCCACCAGTTTAACTTCGCCAATGAGCCTCTTGGCTCTGCGTTCCACTGAGTCAAGCTAATCTTGGTCAGTACTTCTTTTTTCTAAGCACCCTAGTTTTGCCAGCCTTGCAACTAATCCCTTATGTTATAAACATGTATAATCTATCTTCAGGGTACAGTTAAGGGCTGTAATACACTGTTAGTAACAACAAAAACATCGTGAAACAACATTAACATAGAAAGAGTGATTTTATAAACCGCGTGCGTGTTGTCTCAGCGAACACGAGGGAATATAGGGATGTGGCGCTGTTGTAGATAGGCAGGGAGTTATGTTTCGCTGGAATGTAGATAAGGTAAGATAAGCTTAAATATTTGAGAGGTATTTTTAATGGATTATAGGTTTGGGAGTAGATGTAAGGCAATGTAATGGGAACCTAATTTAGAACGTATATGACTCATTAGTCAGCTCTTGAACATGTTTTTGTTGTTATGGAATTATTATGTCGATTGTTTTCAGTTCCATTGGTGAAATTCGTTCTATAGTAGCTGGAATAATTAGCAAAAATACATTTTCATTTAACGATTTATAGATTTTCAGATAAATACAAAGAAATATTGTTAAGTACACTTGTGATGTTATGTCAAACGCCAGTGATGATAGAAGCCCATTAAATTTTGGTAGGTCGTGAAGACATTTCGTGCATCTGGATATTACAACCAAGTTTTATCAACAGTGAAAAACTTAAGTGTTCACGAAATTTCTTGCTTTCCAACTACATCAAGTCTTATATAGGTTGTTGGTCCATCAAACTATATAGAACAAACAGAAGCCTTACTAAACATCTTCCAACATTTATTTTCTAACAAAATTCTCAATCTCGCGTCAACCCTAAAAACCATATAGGTGACAATGATATCTATGTGTGTGTAAACCGTCTATTTTTACGCGTTCCTCCGTAATATTACGTAAGCGCGTCTTTATGGAAAACTAGCTCCGTGACCCTTTTTCTACCGTTTCTACCGTCAAATAGGACTCATACCATTCTCGTGATGTACACGGATTTGCGAACTGTTTTTCTTCCAATCTTTGTCTGCCAAATAAGCTTGATAGTTTGTATTTGATTGATAGACTGGTATATAGTTTCACTGTGGCAGAAGTAGTGGGGAAAAGGGGTGTTATGGGTTTTTGTATTGGGTGGTTATCGTTTTGTTTTGTTGTGTGTTATAGTCTGTGAATAAGTACCCGTGTAATCTTAGGGATCGTAGAATGATGTAGAATGTTGTGGTGTTCTTTGATTTGATATACTACTGTTTCGAAAAACAATAAATTCAATTAAGATCAAAATTAAAATCACAATCAATTTCAAAATCAATTGGTAGGTACCAAAATAAAGATTAGTGGCAAAATATAAATCAAATAAAAAAAAAGAATACTAAAACCAAAATTAAGTTCAAAATAACGTTCAAAAGAACTTTGCTTACAAAAAATCTATGAGTCGTTTAGCAACTGATTAGCAAACTCTTTATTTAAATTGTCTAAGCATAGAAATTTTTAATATAGAATTTTCTAAACAGTAGATTAACAGTAGATTTATATAAATAAGAATGAATGACAAATATATGACTCAAATTAAAAAAGGGAATCTCATTAATTTTAATATGTTGTCAAATCTTAATTAGGTTAGCTTTTGTAATTAATTGACCTTGTTTTGAGTTTATTTATAACTTTATATATGAATGTATTAATGTTTGTACTTATGTACCTAAATATTGTAAAAAAACATTTTTTTTAAAAGAGTAAGTATGGAGTTTCTTGTGCATTCTTCTCCATGACAAGCTACTTTCCGAATGCAAGGTAGAATCAACTTTTATTACTTGTAAATTTTAATGTAACGTTCAAAAGTGCCGCTTGGCTAAAACAAAACCAATTATGCTTTCAATAAATCTCCGAACGTGTCCAATGGTCAACCCACGTAGTTAAGCTTTACAACTTCCTCCTTCTCAAATTGCACCTTAAAGAATAAACTATAAGATTGAAAATCCATTATCAGTAAATTTTAATGTAACGTTCAAAAGTGCCGCTTGGGGCCACCAACTACTTGAAATAAAATATCTTAGTCTTTGAAAAAAAAAATTCTTTGTCTTTGTTTTCAATGGATATAGAGATGAATATTTCTTAGTAAATAAAATGATAAACATAATAAACACATTCTGACCTTAAAATATACTTGAAACGCGTACCTGACTTCCAATTACTATTTACTAAAACACAATTGTGGTAGACCTAAGTCGCCCAAAGCCGAAATACACTAAAATTTAAACAATTCACCTAAAATTACAGTACACAAACAGCAATTAGAATTACAGTCCAATTAATCCATTCACATTTTAATTAGGACCAAGCACTGGGTACTTATATTTCATTCAGTCGGTGTATTCTGACACCCCGACCGTTTTCAAATAAGCAAAACGAGTATAAGTCAACCGATTTAGGAAGTAAATTGAGCTCTTAGAACCCCGAAGGGAATGTACGACTTCCAATTTTGTTGGATAATCACGGGCGTGTGGGGTTTGAAATGTTTCGCAAGCTTTTATTGTTTCTTTCCCTGTCTATTATTTGAATGTTCAATTATGTATTATTAGATTTCTGCTTTTCATTCTATGCTTTTCTTACACCCGTAGTCCGTAATCTTTCTGCATTCAGTTCATTCGCGTCATAAATAAAAATAACTGTATTCATTCATGCATGACTGTATTATAATTAATTAATCATTCAATATTTTTTGCATAGTTCGGTATGCTAGTTTTGGTACGTTTCCACACTAAGAATTTCTTCCTGTATCGTGGATGCGTTTTCAAACAATTAATCTCACATACAAAAGACTCCCAGATTCGGAAGAACGATCTGTAGGCCATACAAAATACAAATATTTGTTTCGGGAATCGAACCCGCGACACACAGTGCAGCAGCCGATCAAGCAACCACTATGCCAACCGTGTCGTCAGGCACTGGCTCCAAGCATCCTAAGCTCTTGGTTTTAAGATCTAAGCTTGGTTTTAACTGCAGACCAGAATCTACAAACCGAAACTTGGCACTGTTCAAGATGAAGCTCAACAGCAATCTCTTTCTATCCTACCCTGAAAAATAAATAACAATTTCACAAAAGCGACGCCCATCTTCCCTACTCAAAGTATCATTATATTACGTCCGAAAAAACCTACTAAAATATACATCAGTGAGCTCTTTTATTTGCTTGTCAAAAAATGAGCAGCATTCGTTAAAAATACTCTTCAGAATCCGTAATGACATATTTCAACTACACAGTACCGTGTCATGAAAGTCGGCATAGTGTATTTGAAACTGTTTATAACCACACCCTTAGGTCCCTCGTTACCTCACTGTGCATTGAAATAGAGTTGTCGAGTATTATAAACAAAAAAGACTTTTGAAACGACGCCGTAAATATCAACGGATACCACACAGTGGTTTAGGAAAATTCGCCGGGACAAAATGCGACACGGAGTTTCGAAAAATGTTGGTAGATAAATTAAAATTTTCGTGCGCTCTTCCTATGATGGTTCCGGGTTGTTTTGTTTTTTAATGAAGTCGCTTATGTCATAGAGTGCAGTAAGATAAAACTATGTGGGCTACGATGTATGTTTTTTTACAGTTTTTGAGTCACAATTTTGTAAAGGACCTGGTTCTGAGGTTTTGCAAATATAAATGTGTGTTCTGAAAAAGTTGTTCAAAATCATTTCCATTTACTTCAAGTTGAGCTCTTTATGAGCAAACTGTTCAAAATTAGTGTCCTTGGCACCTCCGCTAACTCAGAAAGGGAATCCAGTGGCTCAACATTATTATACATGCGTAACAACTATCTAACAATGAAAGTTATGCAAGTTACTCCTACACACTTCCTAGCAACTAGAACCAAACCTAATTTCCAGGATAACTTCACGGTAATCTCATGTGTATTTAAAGCCAAACAAACAAAAGATACGTACATAATTTCCTAACAGCCCTTAGACTAACACAGAACCATTAAGAAAACGTTGTTCTTGCTTACTGCACCCATTAGGCGTATAAAACTATCGTTAATCCCGCCCTTGACTGAAACAAAACCAATTATGCTTTCAATAAATCTCCGAACGTGTCCAATGGTCAACCCACGTAGTTAAGCTTTACAACTTCCTCCTTCTCAAATTGCACCTTAAAGAATAAACTATAAGATTGAAAATCCATTATCAGTAAATTTTAATGTAACGTTCAAAAGTGCCGCTTGGGGCCACCAACTACTTGAAATAAAATATCTTAGTCTTTGAAAAAAAAAATTCTTTGTCTTTGTTTTCAATGGATATAGAGATGAATATTTCTTAGTAAATAAAATGATAAACATAATAAACACATTCTGACCTTAAAATATACTTGAAACGCGTACCTGACTTCCAATTACTATTTACTAAAACACAATTGTGGTAGACCTAAGTCGCCCAAAGCCGAAATACACTAAAATTTAAACAATTCACCTAAAATTACAGTACACAAACAGCAATTAGAATTACAGTCCAATTAATCCATTCACATTTTAATTAGGACCAAGCACTGGGTACTTATATTTCATTCAGTCGGTGTATTCTGACACCCCGACCGTTTTCAAATAAGCAAAACGAGTATAAGTCAACCGATTTAGGAAGTAAATTGAGCTCTTAGAACCCCGAAGGGAATGTACGACTTCCAATTTTGTTGGATAATCACGGGCGTGTGGGGTTTGAAATGTTTCGCAAGCTTTTATTGTTTCTTTCCCTGTCTATTATTTGAATGTTCAATTATGTATTATTAGATTTCTGCTTTTCATTCTATGCTTTTCTTACACCCGTAGTCCGTAATCTTTCTGCATTCAGTTCATTCGCGTCATAAATAAAAATAACTGTATTCATTCATGCATGACTGTATTATAATTAATTAATCATTCAATATTTTTTGCATAGTTCGGTATGCTAGTTTTGGTACGTTTCCACACTAAGAATTTCTTCCTGTATCGTGGATGCGTTTTCAAACAATTAATCTCACATACAAAAGACTCCCAGATTCGGAAGAACGATCTGTAGGCCATACAAAATACAAATATTTGTTTCGGGAATCGAACCCGCGACACACAGTGCAGCAGCCGATCAAGCAACCACTATGCCAACCGTGTCGTCAGGCACTGGCTCCAAGCATCCTAAGCTCTTGGTTTTAAGATCTAAGCTTGGTTTTAACTGCAGACCAGAATCTACAAACCGAAACTTGGCACTGTTCAAGATGAAGCTCAACAGCAATCTCTTTCTATCCTACCCTGAAAAATAAATAACAATTTCACAAAAGCGACGCCCATCTTCCCTACTCAAAGTATCATTATATTACGTCCGAAAAAACCTACTAAAATATACATCAGTGAGCTCTTTTATTTGCTTGTCAAAAAATGAGCAGCATTCGTTAAAAATACTCTTCAGAATCCGTAATGACGTATTTCAACTACACAGTACCGTGTCATGAAAGTCGGCGTAGTGTATTTGAAACTGTTTATAACCACACCCTTAGGTCCCTCGTTACCTCACTGTGCATTGAAATAGAGTTGTCGAGTATTATAAACAAAAAAGACTTTTGAAACGACGTCGTAAATATCAACGGATACCACACAGTGGTTTAGGAAAATTCGCCGGGACAAAATGCGACACGGAAGGGAGTTTCGAAAAATGTTGGTAGATAAGTTAAAATTTTCGTGCGCTCTTCCTATGGTGGTTCCGTGGTTGTTTTGTTTTTTAATGAAGTCGCTTATGTCATAGGGTGCAGTAAGATAAAACTATGTGGGCTACGATGTATGTTTTTTCACAGTTTTTGAGTCACAATTTTGTAAAGGACCTGAGGTTTTGAGGTTTTGCAAATATAAATGTGTTTTGAAAAAGTTGTTCAAAATCATTTCCATTTGCTTCAAGTTGAGCTCTTTATGAGCAAACTGTTCAACAGTAGTGTCCTTGGCAGCTTCGCTAACTCAGAAAGGGAATCCAGTGGCACAACATTATTATACATGCGTAACAACTATCTAACAATGAAAGTTATGCAAGTTACTCCTACACACTTCCTAGCAACTAGAACCAAACCTAATTTCCAGGATAACTTCACGGTAATCTCATGTGTATTTAAAGCCAAACAAACAAAAGATACGTACATAGTTTCCTAACAGCCCTTAGAATAATACAGAACCATTAAGAAAACGTTGTTCTTGCTTACTGCACCCATTAGGCGTATAAAACTATCGTTAATCCCTTCTTGACTGAAACAAAACCAATTATGCTTTCAATAAATCTCCGAACGTGTCCAATGGTCAACCCACGTAGTTAAGCTTTACAACTTCCTCCTTCTCAAATTGCACCTTAAAGAATAAACTATAAGATTGAAAATCCATTATCATTAAAAATATTTTTATTTTTATTGTTCCTACAATTTTGGCTACAAAAATTATGTTGCGTAAACACTGGGCGGAGGAATATCGTTTTTAATGGATTCTTTGAGTTTTTTGTTATTCTTCAGCCCAATTTTTTTCAGATAAGGTCGACGGTTCTTTGACGCTGTAAAATATTTATTCTTGTTGCCGAGGGGAATCTGATGAAATGAAAATTGATAAACATTTCCTGGCTCGGGTACCCGATGTTGATTGGTGATGTTTTAAATTAAAAGTTGGGTTTGCCGAATGTCAAGTCTTTGCCGCAATGACAGACTGATGTGGCAATATATTTTTAATGGCTTTTTGGACACAGTATCTGGTCGTTAGCGGCCACAATTTCATTTGCGTCCGTCAGTGGATGATTTCTTTCAATGACACATAGCCATTTTTTTTTATTTCACCTAGGCCTTTAAGTGGCACTTTTAACGTCAAAAATATAAATAAATAAAAATAAAAATTGATTCTGTAAAGGACGGTTATTCGGAAAAATAGCTTGTTATGGAGAAGAACGGACAAGAAACTCCACTGGGGTTTTTTGTCCGTTCTTCTTCTTTGGCTGTAATTCAACAAGAAATACCAAGGTGTGCAAGAAAAAACTGTACGTCGACTAGATTGAAAGTAAAGTTTAACTATTAAGGAACCTTAAAAGATATTTTCTTGTAAGTTCAAGGTATTTTCATTTTTTTTTCTTACATTTTCCGGCCCATCTCAGTCAAATCTAATCCACAAATGTCATTTCCTCATTCGTTTATTTCTTAAAAAACAATCTGCATCAGATCAAAGAAATCGCACAAACAGATCCCGGAACCGTGTATTTGTTCCAAGATTAGGGGAGGGAGAGGGAGAACAAAAACAAAGAGTTGCTTATCTTCCCCAGTGAGTTGTAACCGACAACTAATGGAAATTGATTGTTATGGGCTCTGCTGCTATTGGCTACTATCTTACCACCGGTCAGTTGGAAGAGAATGTTGGTAGTTTGGTAATTAATGCGGTTATTATGATTAACAATATGCTGCGCCGACTTCAAATACATTTTGATAAAGGCAGGTGGATTATGATGGTACTTTTTGGAAGTATTTCATAGTTTTATTCAATTAAGTACGAATGCTTTCAGAACTAATACTTACCTTTTTATTTGATATTTTTCCAAAATGTTGTAATTTTTTTGATTACAAAAGCAAATTTGATGAGTTGGAAGCAGGTTTGATGTCTATAAATTGCAACTAAGGTTGTCCTGTTTGACGCCTCCCCTGGTAACAAAAAACATATTTTTAAAAAGAGCAATTGTACTCATCAGAATTGAAAATATAATTGAACTAAAATACCTGCACTTACCACCCAACCACATGTGTAGCTTGCACGAGACATTAACATTACAGACCCATTAAATCGGCGCCAGTGAGTCCATTCGCAACTATTGACAAATCGAACAATCATCGCCCGTGTGACTATGTCAAAGGCATTGACAGCTTGATATCCAATAAATTGGAGTGCCTCCGACTGCCCCAGACCGCTGCCGAATGCTCCCGAATTCTCCCGAATGATTCCGATCGCTTTGATGTGCGGACTTCCCAACTGTCATTTTATTTGTTCCATGTACAACTTTGTTTGGCATCTAGTAGAAAATTGTGCGGACATGGGATGGCAATTTAAATTATTGAATGCAGTGGGGAATTCGGGAGAAAACTTAAGATGGATTTTGTAGGTGACGTCGGTTCTGTCACTCGTTTGTGTGGTTTTAGTATTGTTTATTTTATTGCAATAGTTAATGATTGGAATTTGTCGGTATATAAGCAGAAAAGCTTTTAGACACGCTAAAATTCTTAAATTAGGGCCAAACGATATTATTACAAAGTGTGATTTGTGACAGCAACTGTATTATATTATATGATTATAACATCGGGTTCCTACTCAGCTTTCAATTCTATACAGAACTGACCGCTTACAATCAACCCCGAAATAACACACTTCTGTATCCAACCACTACATATTACAAAACAACTGCTGGCAAACGTACCGATCTGTGACCAAGGCTTGGTGTTAGAGATTAGCCTCTGTGACAAACGGTTATAACAAAGGAGGTAATGCGGCTGGACGTGTAAACCTTGCCTTAGTGGGCTTGCGTCTGAACCCGGCCTTAGACTTAGGTCCAGGCGAAATTGAATTTACGGACGCCGGGCGTAATTAAGATTTTGGATTAAGAGTAATAGTAGAACGTGATCGATTATGAAATATGAAGTGGGATATAGGGAGGGTATTATGCCGGTTGTTCTCTTGATAATTGTTTCCTGTTGTGTGGCTACTGATTGTAATCTACTTATGGGCTTTTTGTTTTATAAGTATTTTTATAGGATGAATAAGTAAATGAGACATTTGCTGTTATGGGACGCTATAGATTAGAATATAATTAGTTTAGTTTGTTAGTTACAGATAATTATGTTATAGTTGTAAGATTTAATATGTAACAATGAAAAACAAACTTTATTCTTCATATTTGTTTTAGCAAATGAACCGTTTTGATAGTTCAACTTAAGGCCGTACACTGACCAAAAAATCTTGAGCATTCCTATTGGCCTAGCGGCATATTGGTGGCGCGTGAATTACTGTAGTGAATACGCCCAGATTTTAGAGTAAAATCTTTATAAAATCGAATATTGGTCATTTGAAAAAAAAAAGTTACAAAATGTTCGTTATCAATTTGTCTATCCGTTAGTGTTAGTATAAAAATAATTAATGAACATTTTACGAGGAGATGCATGCTATCAATAATTATTTCTCATTTTTATGGTTTTGTTGGAAGGAGATTAGTGAAAAAAAAAGGACACTACTATTTTGGAATCAATATTATGTAGAAATTTAATGTATTTTTATTAATTGATATATCTTTTGAAATTACGAGTAGATAGCTCTTAAAAACTGTACAAAAACGGCTAGCGCGGTGTTTTTTTTTGGGGAGGCGCCTTAACAACTTCCTCAAACCAATTAATAATTACGGGTACTTACTGCGCACTTGGCCTTTTTGAGGAACATCACCAATAAGGTCCTAGGGTTCTAGACAAGTGACATTCGATGTCATTGAAGGTGAGCGTAGAAATGTCAAAATGCTGTCAAAATGTAATAGGTTGATCACGTGATGTTTTGATATCGCCTGTCAATCCCGTACAATTTTGCCTTTTTGACAATAAAACAAACAACACTTAAATAAAACACAATAAAATACTTTTATTATGCGTACAGCTAAGGAGTGGCATTCCCTGCTGGAGTCTGTGTTTCCCGACAGCTACAATCTAGGAGCCAAGAGTGAATAGGTTATTTCTAGGCAAGCGTGTCTCACCGTCGACCACATCATCGCTTACCAACAGGTGAGGTAGTGGTCAAGCGCAACCCTACTAAATATAAAAAAAGCTATCGCCACGCTTTCGATGGTATAATGTCACTTGTCACTTGTCTTTGCTTCATGTATGTTCGTTTGGGCGCCCTCTGCCGGCGTTGCCAATACTGAGTTTATTTTTTTTACATTTTACATAAATTACAAAAAAAGGCTCTTTGTCTTGTTGTGACTTACCACTTAATTTATAAGATTCATACCGACACAAGAATATAAAACGAAGTAGATACTATACTATGGTATACTGCACTACGCAGTGATTCGGTCACCATCAAAGCGTTTCAGACGAGTCGACACTTTGGCGCGATATCGTTGCATGTTGGCATCGATGTAGTTGCGCCACAGAATCGATTAAAAACAAACGCAGTGCAAAGGGATTCCATTGAATTGCGCGAGCTTCGATACGAATGCAATGGAATTTTCTGGATGGACTTTGTGCAGCGAAGGTTTACAGTGTAAAAGAACGGAGTGTATTGAAGAGTTATCTTGTGGTATTGCATGCTTAGATTAAACTATTTCCAAAAATTTATACAAATCTGACCCTGTAAAGAACTTATAGAAATTATTCATAATTATATCAAACACATAATATTTTCAAAATTTACACAAAATAGCACACTTTCACAATTAACCTTTGAGCATTCTTGCAGATTCATTTTCGCCATAGGAGTAAAGCAAAAAGCATTTTCGACTGTTTTTAGACAAAAATCGTAAATGTCACTTGCGTTTATTTAACCTTGAAAATAAAGCAGTGCTCCGTCCCTCTCTCACAGTGGCACCATGATAGATTTGACACGTCATGGTAAGGCCCCAGGTTGTAGGTTTTAAAATCGCAGTTATTATGTCTTTTTTCTGTGCAAGTCTGCAATGTAAAATTAATTTCACCCAAATTCTGAGCTTGTTGCAAGACCCCAAACATTGGACCAACACTGGCTCCAATTGCCTGCCAGTTCTGAGACATATACAAGCCCGTTGCTCCCTTCACCCCACCATGTTTTCCTACTAATGAACCAGGTCAACAGCAGCACGCCTCAATAGAGAGAACGTAAACGCTTCATTTTTCCACACTCACTCTTATACTTGAACTAAAACTGCCGACACATCTCTCTGGCTAATTAGTATTTCCACAGGCGGTTGTTCTAGTTATGGTGATAAGCTAGATGAGCTAGAATCAAGATGTGAAGCTCTGAAAACAATAGCCTATCATAACTTAGGAAATAGGTTAGTATGACAAGTACATCCATCCGTACAGTAATATCATATAATATGCGAAAGTAACTCACTATGTCTATCTTTCTGTTGGTGTTTTCACATCTTATCGGCTAAAAGGATTACAATGGAACTTGGTTACACAGGTAGACCATTATCATGTATAGATCCTGGATTAGTACATATTATAGTTTTTTACGGGAAATATGTTCCCTTGAGAAATTTAAATTGTCACGTGGGTCAAACCTAGCTAGGTCAAGAAGCTAGTAATATACTATGCTGGTTTTGTAATTATTTATATGATTAAGGCGCTATATACGCCCCAATGTTAACGCAGTACTGACCGTGCCCGCTCGATGCCAAAATATCAATATTGAACCTCCTTTTTGATCTGTTTTGTTTGCAAAATATTATATATAATATATCATATGCTATGTTAGTTATGAAGAAATTCTAGCCATAAATTTTTCTGTGTAAAAATATTTTTAAACATCCAAGTCGTTCTGGAGGAGTTGCCAAAAGTTGCGAAAAAATATCGTGTCGTTAGTTATTTGTTTAAAAGCAAAACTATTAGTTACACGAAAAAACCTTGTTCAAAATTATGTACATGAATCAATAATAAATATTTTTTTTAACCTAGCCATTACTAAGGAGTATGCTTTAGAAAGTTACCGTTTTACGGCACTAAAGCGTATGTAGGCCCTTCAGACGCTGTTGCGGAGCTATGGGTAATAATAATTATGAATTGAAAGTTCGTTATTTCATTAAAACATATTAATCGTGTTTCATTGTAATAAAGTTTTTGTTATTAGTATGCTGCTGGTTAATTAGTATTCCCAAAGGTAGTTATCGTCAAAAAATAGATGAGCCGAATCTCCGAAAACAATGGTAAGGTCATTGTTTTCGTAGAATCTAGCTCAACTAGTTTGCTTTGCTAGGGAAATAGGTTAGCATGACAAGTATATAATGTATTATGTTTATTTTGTAATGATTGATAGAATAGTGGACATGGTAAGGCATTCTTGTGGAGCTGTGGTCTTAATTGGAAGTTTTCCATTTCAATCTTTAATCTTGTTTTCCAATTTGGCCTCGTTTTTGTTAGTGACTAATTAATTATTATTATGCGTCCGCCTAAGCATTATATGGCAAGAGTCATGATACTGGGCTGGGCGACTGGAATGTTTTGAAAGATAGGTGTTTAGGCATTTACCAAACCCATTACAAAACATACCTCACAGAAATTATGATAAGCCTGGCAAAACGCGAAGCAACAAACAAACAAACATACACACATCTTAAAAAGACTACCCGCTTACTAGGATAGTAGTGAGAAAATAGGAGTGAAGACGTAAATTACAGAGAAATTGAAGTGGCCGAGTCACAACTTTTTGGATATGATTTATGTATTTTCGGAAAAGTGGAGTGAATTGTGAATTCGGAAAAGTGGGTCGGAAAACGATCTTTCATGTCAAAATTTATACAAAAAACTTGAGAGGTGTCAAGGGACACCCGGATGGAACGAAGTTCCTTTAGTATATATATATACATATATGTGTGTATATATGTATGTATATATATACACACACATATATACATACATACATATACATATATATATATACACATATATATATGTATGTATACTCTCTCGACTCCGTAAACACAACAGCGTATAGGTTAGAACACGCACAGAACACGCGCACGCCGCACGGCTTACAACTATAGCAAAAAGTGTCGTTACAACTTTTCGTTAGAATTTTTCCCGTCTAGGCCCCTTTCGCAACGCGCGATAACCTGTTTTGCCTTGCCGTCACCAGACGGCGCTTATCCAGTTTCAATACAAATTGTAGTTTACGCTAACGCGATTGAGCGTGAATAAAAACTCGCACTAAGGACTCGTGATGGTAAGCGATGATGTGGTCGACGATGAGGCACGCTTGCCTAAAAGCAACATATTTACTTTTGACTTAGACTCCCAGGTTGTAGCTATCAGGAAACACAGACTCCGGCAGGGAATTCTTCTCCTTAGCTGTACGCATAATAAAATTCGAAAACGGTTTGGCCGTTTAGTGCGTATGGGTGGGATATGTCAACCATGTACCGATGACGCATCGCCGTACGTCTTGTAGTCCGGTTATGGAACGGTCTAGGAAGAATTAGCTCATGCAATTCACACGGATCCCAATACCCATCGCAAACTCCCCGAAATGTAACCGACAGGCTGGCAACTCAGTGTCGATGAAGAAATTTCTTTTGCTGATAATACTCAGTAGGTATCTAATTGATGAAAGAATATCTAAATTAGTTTTCTTTGTATAATAAGATTAAAATAAAGACGATCCTACCCAATTTAACTTTTTAACAAAATGTTGCCTAAATTTATTTCATAACTCCAAAATTAAATTTTAATTCGTTTACCTCTGTGTAATCCAACTGTTTCAATTATATGTATGGACATAATTTAATTAAAAGGATATTATAGAGATCATGTCAATTTGACGCAATTAGTTTAGAGCTCTGTATATATCTATCATAATGATATTAGGCCGTAAATGTTCACTAAATACCTACTAAACATTAATATGGGTTTAGTTGTGAGCTGCAGCTGCTATCAGTAGGATTTATTAACGTGTATCAACAAAGTGGTAACTATCCCATGGAAATCCAGATCGACCCATAATACCAAATTACATCAAAATAAATCCATCTGCCTGATTGGTTATTAAGGGTACACTTGTCGACGGCACGAACTATTTTGTGCGCGGGGTTGAAATGCATTTTATATCAACCAACAACACGAGCGGAAGAGATAGATGCTGTGATGAGTAGTAGGAAGCCAGTTCGCGTACGAATACACACTTTTGCAAATTTGTAGCGAAATGGATAATGATTTAGGACGAAACCGAGCGCGCGAAATTTTATAAACAGACCTTTGGCAGTCTAGATATCATGAAAAAACGACTAAATCTATCTGTTCAAAATAAAAATATATGCATTGTTGAACTACTAATCTATCCCTGTATGGAGGCCGTTTTGCAATTTTCCGTCTTCTTATGGTATTTATTTGCCCCCAAATATGCGTTAAAATTAGTGACGAAATGTGGAACTTTCGACGCTCATAACTTTCAAATATTTCCTTTTTTCACTTTTTCGCTTCCATACAGGGCTAGATAATGATGATACAAATTGATATCACTTTTTATTTTGAACGTACATCATCAAACAGTGGAATAATCCCAAGACTACGTTTGTATGGAAAAAAATTCGACTAGTGTACCTTAAGCATCTAACGTCACTTTTTAGGGTTCCGTAGCCAAATGGCAAAAAACTGAACCCTTATGGATTCGTCATGTCTGTCTGTCCGTCCGTATGTCACAGCCACTTTTTTCCGAAACTATAATAAACTATGCTGTTGAAACTTGGTAAGTAGATGTATTCTGTGAACCGCATTAAGATTTTCGCACAAAAATAGAAAAAAAAAAACAATAAATTTTGAGGGTTCCCCATACTTAGAACTGAAACTCAATTTTTTTTTATACGTGTGGGGTATCTATGGATAGGTCTTCAAAAATGTATTGAGGTTACTAATATTTTTTTTTTCTAAACTGAATAGTTTGAGCGAGAGACACTTCCAAAGTGGTAAAATGTGTGCCCTCCCCTGTAACTTCTAAAGTAAGAGAATGATTAAACAAAAAAAAAAATATGATGTACATTACCATGTAAACTTCCACCACCGAAAATTGGTTTGAACGAGATCTAGTTAGTAGTTTTTTTTAAATACGTCATAAATCGTAATCCGCAATTTACCAAGTACGGAACCCTTCGTGTGCGAATCCGACTCGCACTTGGCCTGTTTTTTTTTCATACTAGCAAGATAACTATCTAGACAATCATGTATAGTTCTCGCCAAACATCTTAGCCGCCCTGAAGTTGGCTACAATGGCTGCGCAGTAATAAATCTCATACAAAAACAGCACAGTTTCGTGCCTCGCGCATGCTGTAAACCAACTTCAGGGCGGCCAAGAAGTTTGGCGAGGACTATATTTAGTAAAACATTATCTTCCAGTCAACCAAGGATGGTGGAGGGATAATGTGGCATGGCATTCTTATGTACCTAGTCGTAGTAGACTTATCAGCTCCTCGATAACACTAAAGCAAAGGAAAGAGAGGCAAATCGGAGAAATGTGGGTTTTAAAGAAGAAGATACATATCTAAGTGCCTTAAAGCAACTAATATTCAGTTTTCAGTACGATTTATCTATCAGTCTGAAATTCACTGAATACCTGACATTGTAGTACAAGGATCACAAAAGACGACCACAAAAGACCACAAAAGACTTGGTTGACCCAAAGCAAACTTTTTACTTCATGATCTTCGCCCTGTAGCTTCAAAATGTTTGGTACAATTCAATTTTCAGATAACAATAACGTTAATTTACTATGACAATACTACACGACACCCTCAGGACAACACAACCTATTTTGAGACCCAGCAACTTACTAAGGCCTTCCACATTAACTATAAATTGCGCGCGTCGTGGCTGGGAGGCGATAGTTAGCAGCACCTGCGACATCGGACGCCGGAAACATACATTTAGTGCTTTCTGTATTGAACTAAACTGTTACTAAGACTGAGGTAGGCTTGAGAATTATCTGGTTAAGTTTGAGAGGTTTAGAAGATAGCTGGGCCGTTTGTTGATCTCCGTAAAAATGAGTGTGGCAAAAGTACTCACTTAGAACGTCATCATCATCATCAACCTTTTAATGTTCCCACTGCTGGGACACAGGCCTCCTCTCTGTGAGAGAAGGGACGGGCCTTAATCCACTACGCTGGCCCAGTGCGGGTTGGTGGATGTCACATGTCTTTGAATTATTGGTTCTAGGAAATGCTGGTTTCCTCACGACGTTTTCCTACACCGTTTTTATAGCAGTGGTGATAAAATAAAGAAAAAGTGAAGTGCCTGCGTGTGTTCGAACCCACAACCTACGACAAGTAAGTCGGGGCTGTTACCACTGGGCCACCACTGCTCTCTCACCTAGTACGTATTAAGGTGTTGTACTTCGTATGGCGTTAAATGTGGCAGAAAATGTTTTTTTCGCTTTTCTAACAATTTACGACAATTTACCAGTAATTAAATAGGAGTACATAATGAGTACAAATTTTTAGGCATGCTCCCGTTTCATCACTTCTACGCCAGCTGGAATTTTACAATGGTCGTGCTGGGAATGAATCTTGCTAGCACGACCTTTATATCTGCGATAATTGAGAGGTATAAAATTTCCAATTAGTGATATAAAATAGTACAAATTAAAAGGATTTTAGTACCATCTAAACTTATAATGAATGCGTTCATGGTCGTGCTACGAAGTACAACACCGTATTAAGGTCAGAGGCCTTAGTGCTAGTTTTTATTCACGCTCAATCGCGTTATCGTTAACGCCAATTTGTATTGAAACTGGATAAGCGCCGTCTAGTGACGGCAAGGCAAAACCTCTTTTTTTGTATACATTTTGACATAAGAGATCGTTTACGTTATCACGAGTGAGTACGTTAAAAAACTCGCACTAAGCACACAGACCGCACTAGGCGTAACTGCGCGTCAGCGGAGCGACGCGACAAAATATATCTTTTCTCTTTTTAAAAAAACGTTCCCCCACACTAGGAATTTCTCCTGTATCGTGGGTGCGTTTACAAACATATAAACTCACATACACAAACACCCAGAGCCGGAACAACTATTTGTAGATCATACAATTAAATTAATGATGAAAATAATTGTTCCGTGCGGGAATCAAACCCGAGACACGCAGCGCAGCAGTCAATCGCTCAACCACTGCGCCAACCGTGCGCCCCATATTGTATGAGATAAAGTGTCGCGTCGCGTAGTTCCGCTGCCGCGTAGTCCGGTTTATCGCATACAATATCATACAAAGTATATTTGGTCATGTCGCGTCGCGTCGCTCCGCTGACGCGTAGTGCGGTATGATCTTTATACAATATTTAGGCAAAAGTGTGACATTTTGGTTTATTTTTCTTCTTGGCATATCGATGGCAAATACAGTTTTTTATTGGAACTACGCTTGGACCGGTAGGTTTTTAGCTATGGCAACACAACTCGCTGAGGCAGTGTTATGGTTCACACATGATAGGAGACAAGACATGCGGTCCAGGATGAAAGGCTATATCTGCGGCATATCTCCCTAAACTTCTAGAATATATTAAAACGCATCTGATTATTCTTAGTAACGCTATGACTTGTGGTACGGTCCACTTACTGATGTCCATCCACCACTTAAAAGTGCTTTTGACTATTAGTGTCCTCTTGTGATAGTACCTTAATTATTATCACCTGCCCAGTCGTTTCATAACTGGTGTTGGGGTTGGTTTCCAGGTTACCGGATGCAGCCTTATTTGGACAAGCATTATACGGAGCAACTCTCTTTCTTTTAGCTAACCAATACAATTAATACAATTCTGAATGTAAATTCAAAATGAACCCATGCCGTTCCAAAACCATTTCGAGATTTTAAGTTTGTTAGCCTTATTTTTAAATTTTTACGTATTAAAATTTTAAGATGGTATTTATTATCACATATATATTTAAAATCATTATATGACCTCTACATGACATCATAAAGTATCCTAAATGAAGCTTTCAGAGGGGTGACCATAAGCTCTTAGAGCGGTATCAATTTGAGATCGAGTAAGTGACAGATGTATACAGATCGAATAAGGGACAGATGTATATGACTTGTATACATCTGTCACTTACTCGATCTCAAATTGATACAGCTCTAAGAGCTTATGGTCACCCCCAGATCAGACTACTTTATGACGTCAGCACGAACAAAACTTAACAAAAAAAATTTAAAATAAAACTACAGCTTGGAAAAACTAAATATGTATTGAAATTATTTGCTTAAAATAGCTAAAACCTCTAAATGAAAAATATATAAAAATACCTGTAAAAACTTTAAATAGGTACCGAATTCCTCTTGGTAAGACTTTTTGTTGTCACAATAAAAGAGCGACTTATGATCAGCATTGGGTGAAGTCAAGGTATGAATGATGGTGTTGATGATATAGACGTATTGTCAGAGTTTTGGTCTTATACCCTGAATTCTGAGGTATAAACAAACTCAAACAAATAAAACACTATTGACTATCTCACACCATAAATCTTCACAGCATCACTCCAACACTGAAAACGAAACGCAAACCCCAAACTATGAAGTAAACGTTTCATACCAATAAAACCGACAGCACTCGATCACGTTGCTCGCAAAATATATTAACGGTGTTCATATAAAAAGGCTGAGGTCTTATCGGCACGGAGCAGCCGTTTGAGGCAGGGTCAGCCGTATAAATATGGATTAACAGGAGAAAATATGAGAGAACATAGCAGGAATAAACCCTTGTTACTGCAGTACAGCGGCGGTAATATGCCGCGACTCAGGTTTTTTCTGTGGAGATAAGAGGAGTTAATTGTAATTTAATTGATGATTAGCTTCCTGAAAGCGTTTTGCATGGTTGAGTATAGACACAGTATAAATATACAAACAGTATGGAAACTAACTACAAACGCTCAAAACGGCACACTCACACAAACGTGCGCATTGACGAGAGCCCTAAGCAGCGTTCGGGGTGCTGTCAGTAGTGCGAGCCTTGAGTGACCATTGAACTGATAAGGGAAGGTAATTAAGGACATGCTTTTTATGGTTTTGTACCCAAAGGGTAAAAACGGGACCCTATTACTAAGACTCCGCGATCCGTCTGTCTGTCCGTCTGTCACCAGGCTGTACTCATGAACCGTGATAGCCAGACAGCTGAAATTCACAGATGATGTATTTCTGTTGCTGCTATAACAACAAATACTAAAAACAGAATAAAATAAATATTTAAGTGGGGCTCCCATACAACACACGCGTTTTTTTTTAATGGTACGGAACCCTTCGTGCGCGAGTTCGACTCGCACTTGGCCGGTTTTTTACTTATTTTACTCTTGGAGAGCCAGTTATTACCTTCGATCTTGACTATTGTGAAGCGATGGATGGAACGATCCCACTACTGAAAAGTGAAAACCGCAGATACAGGCAGAATGAATTGGAGGATACTAACATAATTATGAATAATTAAATGGTTATTTTATTATGCCAAGCCAGCCGACAAATTGCTTAATTAAGTTCTATTGCGTCATAATAATTAGCGAGAATTATTTAACTTCTAGATTCCTCATTTAGTTTTCTTCTCTTAGTTCAGTGAAGCTCTTAGATATAGCAAAAACAAAATTACCGTTATTCAAAATATCAACATTTTCCTCTCGCCCGTCTATAAAAATTCTCTATTTTTGAGCATCAAAATAACGAGGAAAGAACTAACACGAGAGTTTGAAGCGAGAGTTCTTGTTCCACCTAGCTAGACGATAAACGCGACACAGGATTATTCGGTTTACTCAGAATCTTACTTGCAATTTGTACAAATGTCACTAACAAGGACTAAGTTTGAAAGTAGAATTTGTTGAATGTTGCCAAGAAGAGGGTAGGGTTAAGAAAGTCAGTTACGTTTTCGGATTATTATTATGTTTGCAGGTGTTTTTGGGAGTTTAGAATTTACTAGGTATCTTCAGTTTACTGTAGATAAGACTCGCTCTATCCGGCGGCATCGTCTGTGTGCAAGTTGAAAAACATCTCATGGGAACGTACTTACTACCGGGATAAAGAGTCTCCTATTTTGACGTGACAACGTCTAATAAATCGATGAACGCCGGTTGCACGCACGAAAAAGGATGACTCAATGTAACGTTACGCTCATTGTAACATTATAATCGTAACGTTAATTGTATCGTTAAGTATGCAATCATTTCATCAATGTTTTGTTATGACGTTGTCACGATAAACTATCGTCCGTAAACCGACTTTACAGACAACCAATTTTTGACGTGACAACGTCTAATAAATCGATGAACGCCGGCTGCACGCACGAAAAAGGATGACTCAATGTAACGTTACGCTCAATGTAACATTACGCTCATTGTAACGTTATTATCGTAGCGTTACAATAACGTTAATTGTATCGTTAAGTATGCAATCATTTCATCAATGTTTTGTTATGACGTTGTCACGTTAAACTATCGTCCGTAAACCGACTTTACAGACAACCAATTTTATCGAAGCTATGGTTTACCTACCGTGTCTCAAACATCATCATTCAGCCGTTGAGACATGATTGATTGACATACAGATAACTAAATATCCAATCCTATGATTGGATATGTAGTTGTCTATAGAATCTCACATGTATACCTTAATTTAGTAGAAAGTAGGATTCCATTCGGCGCAGTTAATTTCACTTTGACGTGACGCCTTAATTTTATTTGTGGCAAGCCCTACTCCGGTCCTAAAAAATCATTACCATTTCCAAGACCCAAGCCCATTTTTTGTACAACAAAAAGGACCCTTAAATCAGTCCCACCTTCATCACTACCAGTTGATACCCAAGAAAAAGGGATACCCAATAAAATAACTACCCATACATTCTACTTCCATTCACGACGAAAGCAACCCAGCCGGCGTAACATCCCGAGACCGACGCTAACGTGTATAAATAAGAGCCCCCAAATTCCCCAATTTATTTTGCGTCACCCCAAACCCGGGTGAGTAAAATATTCTAGTTGATGCCCGTTGGAGCGGTACGGACCACTACAGACCGGATTAGCTCCTGGTACTAAAAGGATTTTTCTTTTGAATTTTTCGCTATTTTACGTGTCTCTCTCTTAGGTTTTGTGATTTTTTGAGAACATCTGTCGCTGATGTGTCATTTATTCTGACAATGAAGACACTTTCTGCATCGATGCAAAGCTTGACAATGCCTCAATGTCGTCATAAATACGCCCTGAGCTTCTAAAATATTGTCACCCATTCAATGCCTAATATTTTCTTTGGTACGTTTGCTAATGCTGCATGTCAACTCGATACAAATTCGGATCCTGTGTCGCGTGTCTCTGAAATAAGCTTTTTAGTAGACACATAAACGTATTCTGTTTGTTATTGGAAGAACACAATAATATGTACTTACCTACTTTATTCTCTCTAACCTAAATCGACATGACATTTAGACTGTCTTATTAAAAAATAACCTACATGGAAATAATATGATATGATCCGATTGGCAGATGATTGTTGGTTCTCTATAAGGTAAGGTTCTCACAACAGGGTATATTTGTACAGCGTACTCTCACATTATTCTCCGTACGTATTAGTTCGGATAAAGGCACCCACGCTGTAGATAATCCTGCCGTGGGTGTTATGAATGCAAAGCGCTCTCATTGAAGAAGTTTTCAACCTTTGTGAGTAAGAATAGCTTTAATAGCTTTTACTTACACTAGATGGCGCTGATGATACGGCGTTAAATGAGACCACGTCTTCTATGACGCGTTTCAATTCGATTGGAATAAATGACCTAGAAAAATATGTTTTGCGATAAAAGTTTGTCAATATTCGATCAAAAATTTGTTGTTAGGCACACATGCTGCGGATCTAAACTAGGATTCAATTTGCATTTTAAAAACCAAACTAGAAAACGATGACAGTATGAGTCCACGTCTAAAACCAGCCAGTGTACTTTGAACCTTCCATTGGCCATTCAGTATCCCTTTAGGTTCTGCGTTACAATGCTGGAGGGGTAAAGAGAAGGTCTGTTTATCCTGGATATATAGTATAGACACTTTTTACGGACGTATATCTATATATACGCAGATAGGGAAGGGACATGTGTGGAATGGGTTTCATATTGGACGTGCATTTTTAGGGTTTCACGCCCATTCATGGGGTTCGTTTCCAGCTTTTTTGCTGCAGGTTTTATTTATTCAATAAAATAACAACTATCTACTTCCAAATAATAGGCATAGGTGTTTTTATTTATCGACTAACTTCTGCCAGCAGCTTCACCCGCGTGAAAAGTGCTTTACTATCCTAAGGGCACATTATACCGGGAGAAAGTAGCCTATGTGCTATTCCAGAATATAATCTATCTCTGTGCCAAATTTCATCCAGATCCGTTCCGCCGTTTTAGCGTGATTAAGTAACAAACATACATTTCCACACACATCCATCCAAACTTTCGCATTGTAAGAAGTAAGATGAGTAGAAATATTTTAGGCATTGTACTTTTTTCAAGAGTTTCATTTATAATTCATGTTTTTAGTAGATGTTCAGGCTGTCAGCCCGCGTCAGGCACAAGTTGTATGGCATATTTGCTGAACTGGGCCTTTTTGGCGCAGCCATGAGGAACACTGTCCTGCTAACTTCTTACGTCAAACTTTACACGTTTTTATATTTTTTTTATTTGTATTTTTTTTGTTATTTAAAGCAGTGGTGGCCCAGTGGTATTGGCTGTGACTTACAAGTTGTAGGTCGTGAGTTCGAACCCAGGCAGGTGCTTATTACTTTGTGTAAATTATTTCATCACCACTGCTCTCAAAAACGGTGAAGGAAAACATCGTGAGGAAACCGGCATGTCCTAGAACCAAAATTCGAAGACATGTGACATCCACCAATCCGCACTGGGCCCGCGTGGTGGATTACGGCCCATCCCCTACCACAGAGAGGAGGCCTGTGTCCCAGCAGTGGGAACATTAATAGGCTGATGATGATGTGATGTGATGTGATTTTATTCTGATATTATATATATTATATGTGTCTAGTACCTATATTGTGTGTCTTTTAGTCAGCGCTAAATCAATGTATTTTCTTTCCTTTCTTTTCTTTCTTTCTAGATACGTTTACGTAACTCAGTACCTCTAAAATACTGCCTCTAAAAGTAATACCTAAAAGTTTATTTTTAAACCTTTACGGCTTTAAATAAGAATTACTACTACACAAGTTTCACTTCACATAAACATTCACGGAGAGATTTTTACAGAATTGTACAACTGGTTATAAAAAGCGCCTACGGAACCCCCGTAACTCACGCTTGACCGCTTTCATTCGATATTCTGAATACATCAAACGAACAAAAATAAAATGGTGTGTATGATATTGACAGGTTGTTTCGGCAAACTGTGTTCATGTTAGCTCTTTGTTTTCCAATATAACCGTTTAAATCATTTATAAGTATTCCTAAAAAATTGAGTGGTTTGTTTTATGCAATGAATTTCGTGTGTGTAGCTACAATTTAGGGCCGATTTTTTAATAGTCTGATAACGAACTTACGACTGCAAATTCCAACACATTGCACGACTTTTTTGGATAAATCCTATACTGTCCAGGCTACTCGTCTGTGGAATGCATTGCCAGATCTAATCAAACGTGCTCAATTGCCTGTGTCCAAAAGACTCGTAAAGGAACATTACCTGTCACTGTCTTCATCTTAGCGTGTTGATTTGTGATTGTGATTATAAATAGAGTCATTCATCATTTATTTGTATTGCCAATATATTAAGTATGTATGTATTTATGTATATATTACATAGCATATGTATTTATCTGTGTATTTATTATAATATAGTATTTTATCAATGTTAATGTCACACCAATGATAACCCCACTTCAATTCCAGATAATTACTGTCCATACCTGGGGGGTGACCATAAGCTCTTAGAGCGGTATCAATTTGAGATCGAGTAAGGGACAGATGTATACACGTCAGATACATCTGTCCCTTATTCGATCTCAAATTGATACCGTTCTAAGAGCTTATGGTCACCCCCCAGGTTGCCTGGAAGAGATCGCGGAATGCGATAAGGCCGTCCATTGTATTTGTATTAGTTTTAAGTTTCTTTTTATGACTGTATTTTAAGGTTTACAATAAAGCATATAGAATAAATAAGTTTTAACTGAGGAATAAAAATGGCGGTTTGGCAGAAAATAGTTATCAGACTATTGAAAAATCGGCCCCTAGACGAGTTGATATTGATTTTGGCATACAAGTCAATGGCGCTGCTGGTAAAGAGTGGCTACCGACTGTCATCATCATCAGCCTTGTTACCACTACTTGTAACTACTACTTGTAACCACTACTTGTAAGTTTAAAGGCGATTTATTTTAGAAATAATTGATTCCATCCTACTAATTTTCTAAATGTGTAAATAATTTTGAATGGTTGTTAAATAATTATGCTTGAATGGATTTGAGAACAGGAATAAACAATTTCCCAGATAGTAGTTTCCGATTTATTCCATTCTAATACCAAAACTAATACCATTGGTATTTGTTTCAATTCATGTTTATTTTTTATTTCGAACGGATACCACTCTTTAAATAATTAAATGTAACGTGCGAAAGAATACCAACAACTTGAATTTGGTACAGTCAGCACAGTCAAACCTAATCAAATGAATGTTGGATATACAAACTTGTTTTGTACTAAGTAAATTTGAATTTAAAAAGGTACTTTGTTTGGAATAGGTTTTTTATTTTTGACTTTTGTACACTGTGACACTTGTGTTTGATACCGTGATATAGCGACAATATACTTTTTATTTTCTCCATCTAAATCTGGTTTATCTTCTCCTTCCATAACTCTCCTACAATGAATAGGTTTTCTGATATTTTTATGTGATCGTAATATACCTAATGCTATCGAAATTCACTTCATTCCAATATTTTTACAAAGGAATACGATTAAGTTTTCTGATATTTTTAAGTGATTAGAATATAATGCTATCCAAATTTACTTCATTCCAATATATAAAAAATATACAAAAGGTATAGGTAAGATTTCAGGCACAAGGAGGAAAAATTTATAATTAAGTTGATTATTAGTCATATTTTATTATTGAACTAGACGTTTTTTTTTTTTTTTTTTTTTTTTATTTGTGATGGGTTTGCTCTTGACTCTAGTCTAGGTCAAAGGTGACAGAGACAGAGTCGACGAAACGATTGCTAACTTAATTTAATTGTTTTGGATTTACCTGTTTTTTTTTTCAATTAAAGGTAAATTTACATAAAAAGCATATTTACTGACTGTACCTTATATCTTTGTTCTTGTTTTGGTATTAATTAACCATGGTATCCGTTCGGAATACAAAAAAAATGTGATTTTAAACAAATACCCGTGGTATTAGTTTTTGGTAGTATAACGGAATAAATCTAGTTTCCGTGTGATAATTCTCGAGTTTTACGCTGGCGAAGCCGCTGGCATATGCTAGTTTCGTATCTATCTCATACCCTTAAACGAGTAATTCTTGTATATATATAATCTGAATTTCGGAAACGGCTCCAAAGATTTTTATGAAATTTAGTATGCATGAGGTTTTGGGAGCGATAAATCGATTTTTCTAGGTATCATTTTTAGAAAACGTCGTTTACTCTATTTTCTCCCGAACAGAGCTCGGTTGCGCAAGTACTAATTTTATATACACGTATTTGACCCTATACATATGAAACAAGATTTTTTGTCTTTTATTTACCTTACGTAATGTGAATCAACGATGTTTGGTATATCAATTGCAATGAGCTTATATATACATATTTCCTGTGTAGAAAAATGATGATTCTATTTAGTCCGTCATCGTCAGTGAGATTATCAAATAATATTGCACCCGTATTTTTTGCTTTATAATATAAATAAAATTTAAAAAGATAAAGCGCAGTAAAGTTCAGGGGTGGGGGCTTGTGACGTAACTTTGTCAGTATAAAATTTAGCACACCGTGACGTCACACTATATTTCAACGCAATTTTTCATCGTCGTAATTTTTTGAACGTGGCAAAAGAAAAATA
The DNA here is from genome assembly GCA_948252205.1 of Orthosia incerta. NCBI lineage: Eukaryota > Metazoa > Arthropoda > Insecta > Lepidoptera > Noctuidae > Orthosia > Orthosia incerta. Next base: position 28,398,307 of record OX411746.1, read on the forward strand.
CGTGTCCAATATTTTTAGTTTATTTAACTGACGGACTAAACATATATTTTTTGTCAACTACCCCATGCCGCTATCACCTATCTCATAAAAGATAATAATAATAATATGCAAATAGACGACCAAAATTCAATATTACTTACCCATTATCATCCTTGCCCCATTCGTCTCAACAATTCAATTCGACTCGACTCCAATCCCAGCTACATTGTTTTCGTTAGTCCACGTGATTGAGTCATTAAGTCCTTCCAGTTGATTGCCTGCGGGTTGTCCAACAGCAACGTCTTAAGGAGCGAAGGGTCTATGGAGGGTGGTACTCACCCCAGGACGTTAAGTCTTAGAGGAAATAAATTGGAGTTCGGTTTTATTGGGGCTGTTTTGGTTTAGAGCTGGTGTTAGTTTTAAGGGGTTTTAAATTGGGCATAGGTACATTATTACTAGATATATTTGTAGCTATTTACTGTCCAATTTTGTAAAGGAGTATGTAAGAATCATTGCAGGATCTGTATATATATCTGCCTACCTCCATTGGATAAAGTGCATATGTTTTTTAGGGTGCCGTAGTCAACAAGGAACCCTTATAGTTTAGCCAAGTCTAAACGTCTGTCCATCTGTCCGCAGCTTAGCTCAGAGACATTTAGTACGAAAGCTATAATTTGGCGTATATCCACGCCATATTAGTCACGCCGACAAAGTGGAAAAAAAAAAGAAAAAGAAATGTGTACCACCTCTACACGTAAAGTGGGGATGTTTTTTGTTTTTCGTCTATCCCATAGTGTGGGGTATCGTTGGATAGGTCATTTAAAAATATTAAGGGTCTGTCAATACCATTTTTCGATTCAGGGATCCGTTTGCGTAAAATTAAGCTTCAAAATGCTAATTTTTGATAAGAGTCAGTGGCCCCCTACCTTTAAATAGTTGCTTTTGAATATGTGAAACGAAATTAATGGGAAATACAACAGCTTTAGGTTTTTCAATTTTACGAGTCGATTAATAGCTTCGACTAACTTATAAAATGTACTGGGAAAAGTTAAAAAAAATCTTTTCGTTAGAGCAATGTTCGGTGCTTAATTTTTTTATGAACCCTAGTATTTTTACCTAAGTACGTTGTTGAATATAGCTGTTCGTACGGAACCCTCGGTGCGCGAGTCCGACTTGGACTAGGCCGGTGCTTTTGTGAGTATGTTTTATTCATCAGCTTTTTTCACCTGACAATAAGCAATACAAACTCATCAAGTCATAAGCATAAACAAGTATAGAGAATTATAATCCCCGGCACGTAAGTTGGCAAGAGTCTTTAGATGCGCAGATGTCAAAGTCAAATGTATTTATTCAATAGGGCCACTAAGCAGCACTTTTAAACGTTAACAATTAAAATTTACAAGTAATAAAAATTGATTCTACCGTGCATTCGGAAAAGTAGCTTGTTATGGAGAAGAATGCACAAGAAACTCCATACTTACACTTTTAAAAAAGAAATATGTTTTACAATATTAAAGTACATACATTAATAAATTCATGTACGTGAGGACGATGCACCTAGCACTACTATAGTAGTATATCAGCATATAGGTTTAAAGTATTACAAGCACTAACAGGTAAACCCTTCACTTGATAAATAGGAACATGGTTCTCACATACTTAGAAATATTGCATACATAGGTAAATTACCTAATTCAGCAACAACGGATAAGTGTGCAAGTAAAAATTTTTAAACAAAAATATTAGTAAAATAATGAAAATAAAGCGTTACTATAATTTTGAATATAATAAAAAATTAACCAGTTTGATTTCGTCTACACTAAAGATAGCTCTATGGAGCAGGACCAGCATGTTTCCAAGCATTTTTATCTTGAATATAATCATCTAGTTTGTAATATGCTTGTTTACAAAGTGTGCTTTTAACTAAAGTTTTAAATTTACTTTCATTTAGTTTTAATATATCACAAGGTATTTTGTTCTAGAATTTAACACAGTACCCCATGAAAGATGAGTGTACTTTAGCTAGTCTATAGGATGGTTGATCTAACTTATCTTTATTTCTCGTATTACAATTGTGTCTATCAATGACTTTACTAAAGAGATGTATATTTTTCCTTACATACACAATATTTTCATAAATGAATTGACAAGAAACTGTCATAATATTAATCTTTTTAAATAGCTCCCTAAGAGATTCTCGCTGACTTAACTTATATATGATAGCCATATATAAGTTAAGTCAGCGAGAGCTTTCTTTTGCATAATAAATATTGATTCAATATCAGCCGCCCGACCCCACAGTAAAATACCGTATGACATAATGCTGTGAAAGTAGCTAAAATAGACCAAACGCGCGGTCTCCACAACGCCCGCCGCCCGTTACAAACTGTTTTATCTTTCTAACAACATAAGCGGCCGAGCTCAGCCGACTCGCAAGAGATGTCATGTGAGGCCCCCATTGCAATTTGTCATCTAGAGTTATTCCTAGGCAAACTGTTTGATTTACATAGTCCTTAAGGCCCCATGTCATCTTTAAGGTATCTTTGGTAGTGAAGCGGGGCGCTGGGAACATTCCGAACGCGCGATTGGTTGGTCAGTTGACACAAGGAAAGACTGACCAATTGCGTCGCGTCCACGTTCCGTTCGCTCTAATGGTGGTTGGTCAGTTCGCGAAACATGCGCGAACTTACCTCCAATACGCCAAAACCTTGCCAAGTTAAATACCGGGGATTTATATCATATTAACTCACTTTCGCACTTTTTCACTTTCACTTGAGCAGTAGTTGAGCGATTCATTGCTGCGCTGCATGTCGCGGGTTCGATACCTGCCATTAGCAAATATTTCTATGACCGACAGATAGTTGTTCCGGCTCTCGGTGTTTGTCCTTGTGGATTTATATGTTTGTAAGCGCACCTACGATACATTCCTAGTGTGGGGCAAGGTTTTCATAAAAAAAATCGGCCAAGTGAGAATCGGACTCGCGCACGAAGGATTCCGTACCATTATCGCAAAAAAATCATGTTTTTTGTATGGGAGCCCTACTTAAATATTTATTTTATTGTTATATAAGTTTTTTAACTTTCATGGTCACTAACACTAACATTAAAAGCGGGATATTTACCATGTTTACTGTTTGTTGCGAGTTCCCGATATTTCGGTACTGTTGCAAGCACCATGATCACGGATAAACTGAAAGTCATTGCGGGTGGGTGTTTATGAGGAGACAAAACGGTCTACCCTCTTTCTTGTTCGTTTTTTGCAATAGACAGAACGCCACTATATCCCTAGACTGGTGAGGGAAGCCATCGAAATTACAAAATATAAAAATTTCAACCGGGAGGATGGGTTTCAACTGTCGAGAGCTTGGAATCCAGTCGTTCAGCTGTGTAAAACCCGAAAAAGTGCCGAAAAAAGTTCGCGATCGGACACAGTGAGTTTCGTGTGTCGGGAACAGAATAGAGTTGTGAGTGACAATGGTAGCGGTACTGAGTGCAAAAAACGAACAAGAAAGAGGGTAGACCGTTTTGTCTCCTCATAAACACCCACCCGCAATGACTTTCAGTTTTCCGTGATCATGGTGCTTGCAACAGCACCGAAATATCGGGAACTCGCAACAAACAGTAAACATGGTAAATATCCCGCTTTTAATGTTAATGTTTTATTTTATTGTGTTTTTAGTATATGTTGTTATAGCAGCAACATAAATACATCATCTGTGAAAATTTCAACTGTCTAGCTATCACGGTTCATGAGATACAGCCTGGTCACAGACAGACAGATGGACCGTGGAGTCTTAGTAATAAGGTCCCACTTTTACCGTTCGGGTACGGAACCCTTAAAATAAATTGAGTTAACAAGATTATTTCCACCCGATGGTGTAGCTATACTTCATAAAAGATAGCTTGATCTCTGCGACATATGTCAAACTGACGTATACGTTATTGTTGCGGTATTGTTAGCCTTTCAAGCGCTATTGTTACTGTATTGATACTGACAGCTGTCGCAGAGATCAAGCTATCTTGTAAGAAGTACAATAAACTATCGCTTCGTATTGTAGACTATTTATAGCCACGAGAGCAAAGCCGTGGAAAAAAAAATTATAAACTAATAATATTGTGAACCAAGGCTACTGTAGTACCTCGCCACTAACAGAGCTTTACAAATCTCTATTGTGAAACAAAGGGTCAGAAGATCCAGCAAAGCGTCCCAGCCAGCCACTCTAGAACTTTGAAAGCTTTTGATCTTCGAGTTGTATAGCTTTAGGACTGTCTCATGAAATATTGAAGAGTTGGTCATTTAATCAAGAGAACTGTCCACTTTCCTGATGGTGCCGGTTTATTTTCATCAAATTAATTAAAGTCATTAAATTAGCTAACTAAACTTACGAAGAATAAATGATGAAAATGTGTTTATTGACATTTAACAGACTTTCCAAAAAGGATGAAGTTCGTTTTTTTTTTATTTATGTTCACCGATTACTACGTCAATTATGGACAGAATTAACAAAAAAAATCGTTTGAAAGGGTTTACTCGCTGTCACATTGTCACCAAGTCAGGATCTGATGTTGTGTTGTCTGTGAGTTTGAGAAGTGCCCTCGATTTCCATCGGGTCCCCTCCTATGAAGTTCGAGGGCACTTCTCAACCTTTATACCGAAGTCGGTGTCAAAACCAAAAAATATTGGTACCAAACACACCAACTACCGAAAAGAAAGTAATTTTTCGCTTTCTAGTGTTTTGTTTTGGAAGTCTGTTTATTAATTTTTTTAAATAGTTTTCTACTACTATCCATAAATTATGCTTATAATAAGCCCACAACGATAGTATTAGTATGAAATTATGGATTTAGAATTATCATTTTTTGTTTTATCGTTATTTAAATCTCCTTGCCAATTTATTTTGACCCGGTATAATTCTATTAATTAAAAAGTTTTTATCTACTTGTCGAAAGATCTGCAAAGTTCATCAAAAAATCTCTTCAGCAATGTCTATGCGAATAAAACGTTAGCCTCGGAAAATTAATTTCAGGAATATTAAATGCCAAAGACTTTTACTACATTGAAATTAAAAATAGTTTTTCTTAACCCTTTCATTGTTCCTTCAGATTAAAATTCTTGGCAATTTTGCTTGATAGTTTTTTTCAAGAGTATCTTCGTCTCGTTGGCATTTTAGAGGCAATATGGGCAGAGAGCGCCGACTGAATTTCCTCAAAATTCGAGGTTTGGTTCACTTCTCTTTCCTCCTCCAATATTGAACCAATTTAAAATATATTCCATAAACTGGTAAAGTAAGATATGTACTATGTCCCTATGTTTTCCTTTTTTCATTTATATTTGTCAAATTTGTACACTAAGCTTCTGATGACAGCGCAATTTTAAGCATTTTTTGAGGGCTCTAATGCTTCTAAAGATTATGTATCATCAAAAAAGAAAACATAGGGACAAAGTATATATCTTTAATTTTCAGTTCACAGAATATCTTTTAAATTGGTCCAATATTGGAGGAGGAAAGAGACGAGAGCCAAACCTCGAATTATGACTTTTTACTAAGGAAATTCAGTCGCCGCTCTCTGCTCCCTTTTCCTCTTAAGGTTTCCCACAGACGGTCGCGACATTACTATGCGACAATGATACGACTACCTCATTTTCATCTAAATTGTTTAAAAATTCCTATACAGCTAAAACCTCTTTTAATATAAACACACTGTTGTCACGTTGTTGCGACGCGACTGTATGCTGGAGCCTTTACTTCAAAGATTTATTTTTAATAAACAGCTTCATATTGAAATATCACGCGTCCCTTATGACGTTGCGATATCATATATGATACCGTCATTTTCCAGCTAGGATATCGGATTCTAAAGAGACCCTTCCGGGAATTGCATGCGTATGGTATAGGAAGATGGGGTGAGGCAAGCATGGCTTAACACTTGGTCATATTAAGCTAATTTTACTTACGGACAAACCAACTATATAATAACTATAACGTACGTACTTTCTTGGAGAAATTTGGCAATTTACATGAGCAGAAGCAGTTTAAAAAAATCAAGAACGATTGAAAGAAAGAAAAGAAATAAAGAAAGAAAAGAAAAAAAGAAAAGAAAGAAAACAAAGAAAAGAAAGAAAAGAAAAAAAGAAAGAAAAGAAAGAAAAGAAAGAAAAGACATAAAATAAAGAAAGAAAATACATTTCACACTTTTACGTTACACCCTTTAAGTTACCAATTAAGTCAAGAGATGCGATTGGCTGTTACAAACAATAGGTACCGCGCGTTTGACAGTTTGTCATCTTAAATTTCATTTTCAAGCAGAGCAGCTCCGGCTACACTGAAATTTATAGAAAGACGGTAAAATAGGTATGCAATAATTTTCGTTCTAGGAACTGAACAATTAGCACAAAAAACTTGTTTAAACTATTCACTGGTATTTAAATTTTGACATTTGAAACGGCTGTTCGTAAAATTACTTCATATTGAATAATAAAGCTAGTCAAACAATACAAAGTACAACGAACAATTAGACAAAACATTAATTTTACTGTAAGCCGTGGTTCAATTAACTGACATGGAAATTATAAAACTTAATTGTCACATAAACTTGAAACAGAGATGGTAATTAAAGGCGTACCTTGCACAGAGTACGGAAACGCTTTGGTGGCCGCTGCTCTTTGTGTATTTTCACCGAAAAAGTAATTCAATGAAATTAAAAGCTTTTTTATTAGAAAAATGTTTGTATAATATATCGGAACTAAGGTCAAACAATAATAAATGATTTACATTTTATATAATGTTTTTCTCTCTTTGACATTATATAATTTATAATCTTTAAACATTATTTTTAAAACTGTGACATTTATATTGAAATCTGACTGACATTATTTTTAAAACAGTTTGACATTATATTGAAATCTGTTTGACATTATATTTTAATCCGGTTTTGACATTATTATGTTTTAGTTTGACATTATTTTTAAAACTTATGGATTTTTATTGAAAACTGTTTTAGCACTTTACTTGAATTTCACTTGAAATATTAATTAATAATTCATAATATTTGTATGTAAACTGTATGTGTATATATTCAACACAATGTAAATTGTTTTTATGAATAAATGAAATGAAATGATTTTGTAGCTTTCTAACAGTGACATAACTTTAGTTATCGGATCAGTACTTTCAGAGATTACTATATATAAACATGCAATGTTACCCATTTATAATACTACTAGTTATATCCCGCGGCATTTATTTATTTTATTTTTATTTGTGATGGGTTTGCTCTTGACCCTAGTCTAGGTCAGAGGTGACAGAGACAGAGTCGACGATGGAATAAACTTACCCAGAAGAAGCCTGTTCACTCTAACTTTGAAGAGATTCGGGTTGAATGCGTTCGGAAACACAGACGCAGGTAGTGAGTTCCATTCATCATCATCAGTTTCATTCAATGCTTTTCTCCCACTTATCCCAAAAGAAAAACTGTTACTTTATACAGCTGCCTACACATTAATGTGTCGTGTCGTGTCGTGCAGTGGTGGCCCAGTGGTATCGGCAGCGACTTACAAGTTGTAGGTCGTGGGTCCCCAGACAGGCGCTTTACTTTGTGTAAATTATTTCATCACCACTGCTCTCAAAACGGTGAAAGAAAACATCGTGAGGAAACCGGCATGTCCTGGAACCAAAAATTCGAAGACATGTGACATCCACCAACCCGCACTGGGCCCGCGTGGTGGATTACGGCCCATTCCCTCTCACAGAGAGGAGACCTGTGTCCCAGCAGTGGGAATATTAATAGGCTGATGATGTGATGATGTGTGTCGTGTCGTGGCGCAGGATACACCAATCATACGAATCTATTCAAGCCTACGTCATATCCATAGAAATATAAAATACAGGTCATATCACAACGATTCTTGTAGCCAACCAAATGCGTCATAAGGCGCCACGCCACGACACGTAAGTATGTTTCCGCCTTACACCACGTTTAGATGACGCTTGCCCTTAATTATTAGATTCTGGACTCTGTGGTACCTGGCTCCAATTTGTGTAACGAACTTAAAGACGTTCCGTTTCACTTTTAAATGATATTCATTTGTAGCGAGGTGTACGATGCGATGCAAGGCTTTGAGCTCGCTTTAATTTATAGAATGCATACGATACTGCTCCGGTGAGGTAATTGTCTTTGAGGGTTGTAGAGGGAGTGTCTACAATTGTCGATGATTAGGACGCGCGACAGCGGAAAAACTCACGGCAATTTATGTGTATATTATTATAGACACTTTGATAATTATTTAGGTGTCTGGTATAGTATGTAGACTTTGAGACCTCTGTATTAAAAAAACCGGCCAAGTGCAAGGCGGACTCGCGCACGAAGTGTTCCGTACCATTATCGCAAAAACGGCAAAAAAATCACGTTTGTTGTATGGGAGCCCAACTTAAATATTTATTTTAAAATATTTTTAGTATTTGTTATTATGGCGGCAACAGAAATACATCATCTGTGAAAATTTCAACTGTCTAACCATCACGGTTCATGAGATACAGCCTGGTGACAGATGGACAGACAGACGGATCGCGGAGTCTTAGTAATAGGGTCCCGTTTTTACCCTTTGGGTACGGAACCCTAATAGGATTTAATCTCTATTTTCTTAAACGTTGAAGACCTCAGCAAGTTCTTAAAATGATTTTGTCATCTATGTAATTTACAAGTGGCGTTCCAGAGTCTGGAATGGCTACTCACTAAATGCAATGCTACTACTACTACTACCCCATGGGAAAAAGGCATCACACTTAATAACACTAATATTACAAAGGCAAAAGTCTGTGAGTGTGTTTGTATGTTTGTTACTTCTTCACGCTCAAACGGCTAAACGGATCTGGACGAAATTTGGCACAGAGTTAGATTATAGTCACGAATAAGCACATAGGATACTTCTGTCCCGGGAGTATGTTCCCTTGGGATAATTTTCGACATGCACGCGGGCGAAGCCGCTGCCAGAAGCTAGTAAGTTTATATATTATAGCTGACCCCGCGGTTTCGCTCCCGCCAACTGGCTATCTACCCTACCTATCTAAAATCAAAATCAATTTATTTTATTTTACATTGGCCTACATGGGCACTTATAAAACGTCGACAAAAGGTGCACGGTTCGGGTTAGTCGTTTCCTATGGAGAAGAACCGGCAAGAAACTCCATGGTTACTCTTTTAAAAATTTGTTTGGTTTTACAATATTTCCATGTTACAGCATTAGTACTTGGATATGGGGGGACAACGTAGGCCCGACAATAAGTCGTACGAAATTAAAAAACAAAAAAAAAATGTAAAACGAATTAAAAAGTTAACAAATGTTAACAATCATCTAGAAATTTAGAAAGTCTACAATGTTCACACATTCACAAAACAATCGGTAAAAGAATCTACACAAAGGTAAAAAAAAAAACAAATTAATAAAAAAAAAATGTCTAACAACACTAAATTTTACATGTAGCACAAATGTTGTTATCAGTGCTGTAACTATTCCCTACCTATACCTATCTACCCTACCTACCAAACCACATATCTTACCTACCTACCAACCTACTCACTTGCCCTACCGATTAATCTACCTACCCTACCCTATCCTACATACCTACCTACTCTATCTATCAACCTACCCACCTACCCTACCAACCCTACTAACCCTACCTACCAATTTGTTAAACAATTTATTTGAATAAGATGTATTACCATGCGTCAATACGAACGTAACCAACTTTTGTTTCTACCGTCGAACTAATTAAATTGTAGACCACAAAAGCTGCTATTGTGACTTAACTATGATAGTGAGATATATTGTCTCGCAGTTTTTTATATAGGTAATAATGAGTACTTTAATCATGTACTACATAATTTTTATGTATCATCAATAGTTTTCTCAGCGCACGCCAAATAATGAATTTTATAGGCAAAATTTAGCTACTTTCGGTTACATTATTGCAATTTTTATAAGGATCTCTATTTTTTTGAAAATTAATGTTAGCGTATGTTACTCAGGCATAATGTGTTGTTCCATACGTGAAAGAATTTTTTAAATCGATCCAGTAGTTTCGGAGTCTATTCGGTACAAACAAACAAAAAAAATCTTTCTTCTTGTTTTTTAATTTGTAATGGGTTTGCTCTTGACTCTAGCCTAGGATGATTCTTCTTTTTACATCCGTTCCCCCTAGGGACTAAGGGGAATTTACAGCTTACATCACATATCTATTCCGTGAAGTCTCTATTTATAGAACAGACCGTAGTCTTACTATCAGGGTACATATTGACCTTTAAGATATCGGATGTCTTAAACCGATCGCCCTCTAACCGTGATCTTTAACCATGACGTACAAACGATATACCTACAGATCATTAAATATCGTCAATACACAATACAATACCATTGTACACATCGCACGAGAATAGATTCGTATACCGAGATGTATTGTAAGGCTGCGTATCTATTGGAGCTGGCCCGAGCGGAGAAAAGGGAGCAGTGCGTAGCTGTGCAGCGGAGCGTCCTTGGTATCTAGACTAACAGAAATTCTATCAGCGATTACAGTAACTGTCGAATGTTCAAAATGTTTGGTATTGATCACGCCTGCCAATGTCATCATATTTACCCGACTGCCGAATATATTAGTCTATGTATTTATGTATGTTTGTTACTATGTGGCGTTCTAGAGATTCGTCTTAACCTTGCGAGTGTCACTACATGGCAAAATTGCAAAATAGAAAATGGCGGCTTTTGGGCGCCATATTGTGGGGGCTCAATATTTTTTTGCTTCCAAACCCATCGTGTGGGTTTTATCTTTAACAAAGTAAAGGGTTTTTAAAAGTGATTTATATGTTTAAATATAACTAATTTGTTTTTTTTTTATCGAAATGTTACAAATAAAAAACGATTTTTGGGCGTTTAAATAATCGTTATCGCTGTGCGACCAGGGGGGTGACCATAAGCTCTTAGATCGGTATCAATTTGATATCGAGAAAGTGACAGATGTATATAAGTCAGATACATCTGTCCCTTATTCAATCTCAAATTGATAACGCTCTAAGAGCTTATGGTCACCCCCCAGAGGTCCTAAACAAGTGTCATTCTATCATCTATAGCGTGCCGATAGCGATTGTCAAAAAGGCAAAATTGTGTGGGATTGACAAGCGGTATCGAACAATCACGTGAATCAATCACTTATATTTCGACTATCTCCTTCGCTGTTCGCATGTCAAAATGTATGGGTTTATCACGTGACACAGCAATATTTTATTTCTTTATTTTTTCAACAACTCGTGATTGCTGTACGTATTCGTTAATAGAATGTCTCTTGTCTAAAGCCCCTTATGTCCTTTTGTCCTCTAAAAAAACGATAAGCGAATAAAGATATGAAAGATGAAGCGGATAAAGTAAGTGGACACTGATATGCATACATTAGATGATTGAAATTTATAAGACTTATCAACGCTAGTGAAGCAGAACGGACATGCAAATTCATCATCATCATCAGCCAAACGGTCCCACAGCTGGGACACAGGTCTCCTCTTTTTGAGAGAGGGCCCTTTGCCATAATCCACCACGCAAACCAAGTGCGTGTTGGTGAGACTACATGTGATGGTGGTGATGTAAATTATTTTGGTTCTATGACATGCCGGTTTCCTCACAATGTTTTCCTTCACCGTTTTTAGAGCAGTGGTGATGAAAATAATTTACTCAAAGTAATGCGCCTGCTTACGTTCGAACCCAAGGTAACGTAGATCGGGGCTGTTACCACTGGGCCATCACTGCCCTACTTACGAATTGACGTAAATACGGAATATGGTTCTGACTTGCGAATTGTGATGATGAAATTCTTCTCACTTCCCTATTGTATAGTGTTTTTCTAGAATATCTTCGCTCCACACCGCTCCAATGGACCAGCAGCCTTACAACCCTGTCTTAATTGAAATAAGGGAAAACTTATAAGCAACAGTATTGGATCTGCCGCTGTGTCGCCAGCAAATAATACGGTGTCATTTTTATTTGTATCGTGGTTCGTGTATTATTTGTACCGAGTGACTACAAGCCGATGAGGTAAACTCCGGATATTAGATTTGTTGGTACCTGTTAGGGATAAGTTTGCACGTGTAACCTTGTTATGTAAAGATATTTTATATAGGATGTTGAGTGTTTGTTTTTTAAAAGCTGGCAAGATTTGTATGCGTACAAATCTTACCTAATTTTATGTTATAGTTGACAAAGATTCCTACAGTTTAAAAAACGGAAATTAACGCAAAAAAAACTGGAAAAAATGTGAAGTGAGCGTAATGCTGTGTTTGACCTTTTTAACACGATTTTATTAACTTAATATGTATCTATGTATCAATGTAACGGAATCTTTGAACGTGATTTTCACCCACTTCAAAACGTTGGATTGATTTGAAACTTTGCACACTTATCAAGGACCGATGACAATGCAATAATTTAAATTTAGTTTGTCCCATTATCCTTACCAGGATCATCAGGATTAGCGACTTTTTAGTTCAATTTACCATCAAAGCGTGTTTTTTAGTTTTTAGAACTACAATTTATTCATGTAAATTTTGAGATTTTCATTCCAGGAACTAAATATTACAGTCTCTCTTTCCATAAATTTCATGTCATATTATGTATTTATGTTTATATATAGGTTTATGAATAGTATTTATTATAATCTAATCTTAAATAATATAATCTTGTATATATTTATTTTTTAATCTAGTAGCAGTACACCGCAGACTACCCTCTTTTGTCATTCTAAGTTTTTTCAGTCTATCCAAAGGTTGTCTGGTAGATATCGCTGTCAGCGATAAGACCGCCCTTGTACCCGTATAAATAAGTTGTTCTTGTAAATGTGTATAATTTTATGGTGTACAATAAAGTATATTCTATTCTCAACTCCAATTCCACGTTCTTTTTTATTGTCTTAAGACATGATGTAAAATCGGAAGCACTTAACGAAAAATCGCCACGCACATATCGCACCGCACTCGTTTGCGGAATGGTGTTGATCCTTCATAATCTAATTAAATAAAATCTCTATATTCATTGATCAATAATTATAATCAAGCAATAGAACGTGTAGTTATAAAACGCAATGTATCTCGGTTTCCGTTAAAACAAACGCGACCACAGCGCGGTGTGGTTGCTGATATTTTGACCAATAATAAATCCGCTATGCTATAATAACATAGCCTAACTAATCCTATTAATGGTAAAGTGGGCCAAACCACTGTCTGAAATAAATATTTTATATAAGTCGTGGGTCGATAATTGAAAAAAAAAAATGTTTTCTTGTGATTCGTATTGCGACGAGTAGCTGGGCGAGCTCCACCTCTGTGATAGGCCTGAGTCACTGCATTTTACGTTCACGCACGGTTTTTGCTCCCAAACTGTGATAAAAATGTGTAACGTAAGCCTGTCACATTAGGCCAGCACGGCCTACTGTCTCAGGCCCCGCTGTGGTGGCCTAGTGGTATCGGCCGCAACTTATAAGTTGTAGGTCGTGGGTTCAAACCCAGGCTGGTGCTTTACTTTGTGTAAATTATTTTATTATCACTGCTCTCAAAACGGTGAAGGAAAACATCGTGAGGAAACCGGCATGTCCTAGAACCAAAAAATCGAATACATGTGACATCCACCAACCCGCATTGGGCCCGCGTGATGGATAACGGCCCATTCCCTCTCACAGAAGAGGCCTGTGTGTCCACCATTGGAAACATTAACAAGGCTGATGATGATAGGACGAGCAGAAAATATCTAAAAAATCTAACAATATAAAAGACATATGCGACGCCAAAAAGGCTCCTATATAAGCTGCAATATTAAAAAAATAACGCTGCAATGGTATTCTGATAGGGCCTGATGAGATGCTACGGTCACACTCACAGGCATAGGTATTATTAGGTGTTCCTACAAGGTGAACTGATGATCTGATGAGGGCCGTGGGAATCCGCTGGATGCGAGAAGCACAGCACCTGTAGCCAAGTTGACAAACAACAATCGATAACGCTAGTAGAACAAAAAAAAAACTTTTTACAAAAAAATACTACCGACTTCCAAATAAAACTACAAAGTGACCATAACGCAATAAATTGGTACCTACGAAAGACACCGACTTCCAAAAATAAAGTTATTTTTCACTTTGTAGTTGTACCTACCTAATAGGCAAGTTGTTTAGTAAGTTACCTACTCGTATAACGTCAGAATATATTACTAAAATATCATGAAACTTGAACATAACCGGTGAAATGAGAGATCTTCATACCCCTTAAGAGCGTACTGGCGTGATGTTATGTTATGAAATGGTATAAACAACAAACAGACATGCGATTGCAGCAATCCCGAGAGATTTGCCGTTGTTTATTGAAGAGTTCTGTCTTTTTTTTTTTTTTTTTATCTTCGAATTTCTTCGTCAGTCCTTCACCAAATTAAAATGGGACCAATTTCGGAACATACTCTTTCAAACGAAAAAATATTTTTTGAAATCGGTCCACAATTGACGGAGATATCGGTGAACATACACAAAACATACATAATGTCGAACATAGAACCTCCTCCTTTTTGGGAAGTCGGTTAATGAATCAATGTATGGGAATGACACATCTGAACGTTAAGTCACGTGGTCAGACCATACAAATAGAAGGCGTGAACGTAGAAAGAGATTCGATACGAAACGTTTGCAACTTGGCTTGGGGGGCAGGATTGATCGATGTGGCAACACAATAGGGATGTTTCCTGGGTAAAAGAAAGAAAGAAAAGAAAGAAAGAACGAAAAATATTTATTTGTGACCCGCACAGGAGACACGACAATAAATTACCCCGTGCGAGACCAAAAAGGCTCCTATCTCAGCATGTGCAACGATGCATGTGTAGAAGAATTATAATTCTACTCAGTTCGTCAGTGAGATTATCAAATAATATTGGACCCGTATTTTTTGCTATACCAAATAAATAAACAACGTTATTTATGTAATTTTTCAATGGCAACGGCAACGGCAAATGGTACAAAATTTTTACTGTTCCAAGTACATTTTATAAGTTGGTCGACTATTACTCGTAAACTTGTAAAGCCTACTGATCTGTGATAGTTTTCCTTTTAATTTCGTTATATTTACTACTGCCGTGAATTTTTTCACATAGGCAAGAGCAACCATTTCGCTGGCAGGGGGGGGACACTTGACTCTAACATAAATTTGCAATTTAAAGCATAATTCTACGCAAACGGATCTCTGTATCGAAAAATGTTTTTAACAAACCCATAATATTTTTGAATAACCTATCCAACGATACCCAACACAATGGCCTAGACGAGAAAAAAAAAACATCCCCAATAGACACGTCTTATAAGGAAAACAAAAAAAAAAAATACATGATTTTATTTTACCACTTTGTCGGAATTATTAATATTATACAAATTGATAATCCATGCCAAATTATAGCTTTCTAGTACTTAGATTCTCTGAGCTAAGCTGCGGACGGACAGACGGACAGAGCGAAACTATAAGGGTTCCTTGTTGACTTCGGAACCCTAAAAAATGACAAAGATAAAGCGCATCAAAGTTCAGGCGTGGGGGCTTGTGACGTCCCTTTGTCAGTATAAAGTGTAGCACGCCGTGACGTCACACGATATTTCAACGCACTGTATCGTCGTACTTTTTTGTTAACGTGGCAAAAAATATAAATGTGTCCAATATTTATAGGTTAACTAACTGACGGACTGAATAGAGTTTTTGTTAAGTACCCTATTGGAGAAGGTCTGTATTCGGCAGAAATTATAATGATGATGAAGGTTTACCTGTACTATTAGTGGGTTAAAAAAACCGGCCAAGTGCGAGTCAGACTCGCGCGGTTCCGTACCATTATCGCAAAAAACGGTTAAAAATCACGTTTGCTGTATGGGCGCCCCCACTTAAATATTTATTTTATTCTGTTTTAGTATTTGTTGTTATAGCGGCAACAGAAATACATCATCTGTAAAAATTTCAACTGTCTACCTATCACGGTTCATGAGATACAGCCTGGTGACAGACAGACAGACGTCCCGCGGAGTCTTAGTAATAGGGTCGCGTTTTTACCCTTTGGGTACGGAACCCTAAAAACAGTGATGCCATAAATAATATTTAAAGGATAAAAACCATCTCTATAAATCCAGTCTGAATTTTAAATTGTTTAGCAGCAAAATTATGCCTGCAAGGTCCAGAGTTTGAATCCCGCACAAAGTATTGCTTCACTTTGAGCATATCTAACTTAGTTCCCTGGCTAACGAGAAAACTTTGTGATGCATCACTAATTTTAAAGCTTTTTAAAAAAGTGCATGGAACTTACATAAAGGCATTCATAAAATTCGTGGCAGCGTTTTTACTTCCTGGGTATTTTAATAAATAAAGTATTTTGTTGTAGTTAAGGTGAAAGTTTTTGGGATTATTATATTTTAAAAGTTTTCTAAATCGTTGTTTTCTTTTATCTTAATTATGTAACCTTGTGATTTTCATGACAAGCAGGAAAATTTTGTTATAAACAACTATGAAATAACTTGCAAAGAATTTCAACCAGCGCATCAACAACCTCCATAATAACACAAATAAAACCTATTTAGTTTTATAGCCTCTTCGTATTCAACAGTACTTTACTTAAATTGCGATCTGATCTGACCAACGGAAAAAAATTACCTTTGGAAAAACTAGTCTGACCGTCAATCTGACCACTGGGATAAATCTGTTTGAAGCATGGTCAGTAGTGCCCGCAGCGTCCTTTTTTTAGCTAACATTATGTAATACCGGCAAATTGAGACCAACCAATCCATCTGCAAATAGTGGTAGCTTTAAATCATCATCATCATATCAGCCAAAAGACGTCCACTGCTGGACATAGGCCTCCCCCAAGCGTCGCCACATTGACCGGTCCCGTGCACCCCGCAACCAGCGGATCCCTGCCACCTTCACCAGGTCATCGGTCCACCTGGTGAGAGGCCTTCAAACGCAACGTCTTCCAGTTCGCGGTCGCCACTCCAGAACCTTTCTGCAAATAGTGGTAATCTATACTAATAATATATAATATATTATATATATATATTATATATATATATAATATTATAAAGAGGTAAAATTTGTAAGTTTGTAAGTTTGTATGTAGGGGGTAATCTCTGGAACTAATGATCCAATTCTAAAAAAAATTCTCTGGTAGAAAGCTACATTATTTCTGAGTGCTATAGGCTATATAACATCACGCTACGACCAATAGGTGCGGAGCATAAATGAAAAATGTTGCAAAAACGGAAAAGAATATTAGGTGTAGGGTAGGTGTACGGTAGGTGTAGGGTATGTGTAGAGTAGGTGTAGAGTAGGTGTAGGGTAGGTGTAAGATAGGGTAGGTACGTAGCCAGTTGCCGGGAGTGAAGCCGCGTGGGACAGCTAGTTTTTCATATTTTCTTTTGTTGATAAGTTGTGATTATAGTTAGATACATGTTCAAGGTGTTTTCCATGTAATTTTCTGCTTAAATTTGTTTTTCGGTGATGAGTGCAAGATCTTTTAGTATTGCTTGCAAGATAAAAAATTAATTAATAAAGAAAACGACCATATTTATCGCCCATTTTTCTCGTGTCTCCTGTGCGGGTCACAAATAAATATTTTGTCTTTCTTTCTTTCTTATCCAAGGGCCAGAGATAGGTATACGGCAAGTCCCCATTTTTCTAGTCATGTTAAACCTCCCATGTAATAAGGGTTGGTCCCATTGCTTTTAAATTGGCATAAATTCCGAGTTGGACTCTGAATTTGAACAAAATAAAAGATGCCATTGAACAAAATGGCTGAAAATAAAAATTATGCTTACGAATGCCTACCATTTAAACCCTGACATATTATTAACCCATATTTCTCCATCGAGTCAAATTTGATTCTTTGTTTTTTCAAGATGGGTCGAAGTAATCCCTTAAATAAGGCACTCGTATTTTCTATAAGTCTATACCTTTCTTAATCCGGGATCACTTTGTAAAGGAAACACATTTGACCCGGATAGCCGAACAAATTGTAAGTGTAGCAAGGTCAAGTGAGACCGGTTACTGTTGAGATCCGTCCATTACCTAAATAGCTTGCTCTGCCCGATACGAAACCAATTATGTTTTATATAAATCTTTACAGTACCTACATACATTCGATTGAATTGTTCGGGAAATGTTCCAAAGGATTATTACGTACTTACGGTCTGTGTTTTTGTTGATGGATATTTATGGCATTCTTAAATAAAAGAGTTAGGCATAGTTGAGGATCATTAGCTCAATCATTGCTTATAAGTGTCGTTCATGGTAATCCAATTTTAAATGCAAATGGCATTTCGAAAATATGCCATGTGTGCTAATATCTCGGGAACATATAATATGAAACTGGCTACTGATTACCCGTAACGACTGACAAATAAATCAATACATATAATATATCTGTAGAAAAATCGTTTTTGTACATCGTAATATTGCCAAAAAAAATAGCCAGGGTGTTAAAGAATAACCAACAAAGCATTTTCGGCTTTTTTGTCTGTTTAGTTGTACACGCATCACCAACGAAATCAATGTAGATAACTTTCATACATGAAAATTGAGCTTAAGGTTACACTAGTCGACAGCACGAACTTTTTTGTGCGCGGGGTTAAAATGCCTGCTTTCTCATCTAACAACACGTGCGAAAGAGATAGGTGCTGTAATGAGCTGTAAGAAGTTAGTTCGCGTACGAATTAGCATTTTTGCAAGTTTGTAGCGAAATAGATGATGATTTAGGAAGAAAACGAGCGCGCGAAATTTTATAATCAGACCTTTGGGAGTCTGGATATCATGAAAAAACGACTAAACGTATCTGTTCAAAATTAAATTATTTGCATTGTTGAACTACTAATCTATCCCTGTATAGTGACCGTTTTTAAATTTTCCGTCTTCTTATGGCATTTATTTGTGCCCAAAAATGCGTTAAAATTAGTGTCGAAATGTGGTACTTTCGACGCTCATAACTTTCAAATATTTTCTTTTTTTACTATTTTGTTTCCATACAGGGCTAGATAATGATGAGACAAATTGATATCACTTTTTATTTTAAACTTACATTGTCAAACAGTGGAATAATTCCTAGACTACGTTTGTATGGAAGAGTTTTCGACTAGTGTACCTTTAACTTGAAGTATTACATAGTTTTTGTTTCATCGCAATCGGTTCAGTCTATCAAAAGTTAGATGAATTTATAGTGTTCAAGAAGCAAACTATCACAACACATGCAATTTAGATACTCGGACAGTTGAACTCCATATTCGATAGATGGCGTTGTGCATGGTGATGTTAAGTTTCTCCGTGAAAGAATGATACTAGAAAAAAAATATGGTAGGTAGCTACCTACCTACCATATTTTTTTGGTTTTTAACCAAACAAAATTGGTGGCTTACTAGTCTTACTATATGCCAAGTCCATACCATTTTTTGCAGATTATTATTCGCCACCAGTAAGCTGAAAAAGCAATTGAAAACCTAGTGTTTCGCGATTACGTAAAAACGTGTGTTAGGAATTTATTTTTTCTAATTTAATTTGAGCAGTTATCAAAAATATTTATTGTACATTTACTAGATAACTATGTGACGCAAAAAATTGCATTAAAAGATTTATCATACATCTTGTAGTTATAGAGAAATTATCGCTGAAAAAGTAGCTGTTTTCTATTTTTGGCTCATGAAACTTGTAGGGGATCTTAAATAAGAACTTATTATTGTTTTTGAAGTGCATGTGACGGAATAATGGGTCTGTCAAACAAATATAGTTGTTTAGTTCTAAGATTTAACTTCTGTCAGCCGTCCTGCAGACTGCCAATTTTTTTGAATGTTCGATTCTATATGAATATACGTATTACAATACATAATGTGTTTTCCATAAAGGCGAGTGTGTTTGTATGTTTGATACTCTTTCACGCAAAAACTACTGAACGGATTTGGATTAAATTTGGCACAGATACAGATTATAATATGGAATAATACATACATTTTTATCCCGGTAATATGTTCACTTGGGATAATTTATTGACATTCACGCGGGTGAAGCCGCTGGCAGAAGTTAGTAAACAAGATGTTTTGCTAACTTTCACGTTCTAGACATAAATATTTCACTGTCGTAGTTCGTATTGTCACCTAAGGACAGCTCTAGTTTCAGAATTCAGGCCATCTCCCTAATGGTGACACATGTGTAACATAACATGCAACGTAATCAGTGATGTCGTATCATCGTGTCTCATTACACGATACACTAAGCGGCAGAATTAACGGATTGTAATATTACACTGTGGTTCAAATGACAACTTAGGGTCGATGAGAATTTTCATCGTTTCGCGTGTTTGAGTGAGCTTTTAGTGAGTTTAAGCAAATTGACCACATTTTCAACAGGTATAGCAAATTCCCGGAAAAACCTTGCGACTCATCATCGAATTTTTGGCTTAGGATCATATTTTTATAGCTTATTTTTTTATAGCTAGTTTTTAAACTAGCTTGAAATATCCTAAGCCCGACTTGCCTGACTGACCTTCAGGCCAGTCAAACCAGTACAAGAAGGAAATTCTTGACAAATGTCATTTAATAAGAAGCAATAATTGTCAATTTGATGATTCAATGCTTTAGGCTTGGCCAGTTTTACAGAGCTTTGTGAAAAACTACAGAGGGGTAACCATAAGCTATTAGAGCGGTATCAATTTGATATCGAGTAAGTGACAGATGTATACAAGTCAGATATATCTGTCCCTTATTCGATCTCAAATTGATACTGCTCTAAGAGCTTATGGTCACCCCCCAGGTAAAGTAGCAATTTTACTACAGAACAAGATAGGTACCTTAATAATAATATGTATGCCAAGTCTTGGCCTTTTAACAAAATTGTGTATCTACACGTATACCTACGTACAAATGTATACGTTCAACCGTGGGATCTCCCAAAATGTCATCATCATCATCAGCCTAGGCATTAATGTTCCCACTACTGAGACACAGGCCTCCTCTCTGAGAGAGAGGTAATGGACATAAATCCACCACGTGGGCCCAGTGCGGGTTGGTGGATGTCACATGTCTTGAAATTATTGTTTCTTGGCCATGATGGTTTCCTCACGCTGGTTTCCTTCACCGTTTTGAGAGCGGTGGTGATAAAATAATATAAACACAGTAAAGGGCCTGCCTGGGTTCGAATCCACGATCTACGTACACGTAAGTCGGGGCCGTTACTACTGGGCCACCACTGCTCTAAAACCAAAACGTACATAAAATTATTTCTTCTTCAAGAATTGTATAATCTACAACTACGCCCACTCGAAGAACTTTTATTCTTGTCATGTTTTGTTTAAAGACAAAAAAAAATGCCTGTTTATCGCAAGTTTTATTCCGACAATCCAGATAACTTTTACTTAGGCCCAGTTTTTGATCCGTAGTTAGCTCAAACAATGGTTAAACAAATGCTAAAAGTGCATTTTAGCAAAATTTTAAACCATTGGTTAGTTAGTAGATTGGGTCCGTGCCCACTCAACCCGATTAGACTCGACCCGAAGAATAATACCAGATGTTTTACTACCAATTCAGTGCCATTTGTACAGTCAGGCAAAGTGAAATTTAATTCTAAATAACTTATATACTTACTATACATAGAATATCTAATATTTTCTTATGATAATAAAGACTAATCCAATAAATACCACCATGCCACTAGCAATAAGATTGTAATGATGATCACAACCTATTATAAAATAAAGTTCCCCGCCACGTTTGTACGCAATAAACTCAAAAACTACTGAACGGCTTTTCATGCGGTTTTCACCAATAGAAAGAGTGAGAAACTAGCATGGTTTTTGTGTATAATTTGTCACGGGCAAAGACGGAGCGGGTCGCTAGTTAACTAAAAAGGATAAGTACTTACTTGTTAAATTATTGATTTATTTATTCACCACATCATCGCTTTCCATCAGGTGAGATAGTGGTCAAGCGCGAGCCTATAGGATATAAAAAAAAAAAAAAATACATTACTTAAATTTTACATTATCTGTGGTGCAAGCGTTAATTCAACACTTTTCTGCCTAACTATACATCGACATTTTTACGCCTATCAAAACAGAAATATGCAGGTATTATTCTTCGGGTCGAGTGGGCACGGACCCAGTAGATTTAGCCATTAGTTAAGTTGACTACGAATAAAAAAAAAAACTGGGCCGTAGACGAGCAAGCTACTTAAAACAGACCTTTCTAAGAATCTTGCGACCTACGCACTCTTTCCCTTTTTTTTTTTTTTTTTTTTTTTTTCCGGGGTGGAAAATCCTCATTGGATGTCCTCCGCCCTGGGGTGGGTGGAGGGGTCTGTCAGACTCGTACTGACTAAAAACCACCCCGGTGTTCCATCTCACACCTACGCTGGGGGTCGCGGGAACAACGATACTTCCGCAACCCCCGGCTAGTGCCGGCCCGCCTTTCCCACACTCCACGCTCTTTTCCGCACTCTTTCCCTGACTCAAGTTGATCGTATCAAATTCCCTTAATTCGGAAGCGAACGCTTGGAACGTAATTGTTAGGTTTAATTGATAGATACTAGCGTTTGCCAGGAGCTTCGCCCGCGTAATAGTCAAAAATTATCCCAGAGGAATCTATTATCCGGCAAAAGTTTTAATTATACGTATGGTGGCGACTTTAATGAAAAGCGACCAGTTATGGGAATATGTGAGAATTTTGAGTTTTGTTTCTTTATTTATAACTGTTGAGTAATTAAATATGAAGAGCTCGTGGCTAAATAATTACAGCCGCACGGGTCGATCATCAAGGTTAAGCAACGCTTGGCGAGGTCGGTCCGTGGATGGGTGACCATTTCAACATACCGAGTTTCCTCCGTGCCTCGGAAAGCACGCTAAGCCGTTGGTCCCGGCTGTTATTTGAAGAATTTTGACAGTCGTTACGGGTAGTCAGAAGCTTGAGATCTGACACCAGTCTTGCCAAGGGATACCGTGTTACCCAGTTACTGGGTTGTGGAGGTCAGATAGGCAGTCGCTCCATGTAAAACACTGGTACTTAGCTGAATCCGGTAAGACTGGAAGCCGACCCCAATATAGTTGGGAAAAAGGCTAGGCAGATGATGAAGAATTAAATATACATATGTGTTAATCCAGGTTATAAACTATCTGGGGTGCAAGTTGAAAGCCTCCTCGCGGCGCACCCTGGGCAACGCCGGCACCAACTGCCCACCCGCGTTGGGTGGACAGTTGGGGCGGGCGGCTAATTTCAACACACGAGGAAAGGTCACGATTCCAAACACAGATCATCATCCATGATGGTCTGTGAAGGGAACCTGGCTAGAGGCGGGACGGCTAATTCGTCGCTGCGGTGGCCATCTAACGCCTACTCTCCCCTTCTGCTGACAGAGGGTAGGTCGAGTGGGCATGGAGTAGAGATGGAACCCAATCCCAAGGTCTCGCGTGCCGAGGGGATGAATGGCCGGAGGGTTTGTATCCGGTCCCTAGCGCAGGGAAAGGGACCTCACCCTTAAAAAAAAAAAGGAAGCACAAAATGGACAGCAGACTAACGGAAAAAAATCCTCAGGCGGGTACCCTTGCGCAACGCAAGGGCGAATCCCGCCCCTCTAGGGATCTCCTAGAGGGCAGCCCCATCGTATCTGAGAGGGGCACCAATAGTCTCGCAGGCCGGCAGACCACCGTCGACCTGCGCCAAGAGAGCCACGAGTGAGAAAAGGAGCTCCAGGAGAACCTGGAGCGACTGCGCGAATTGGACATACCTCTTGCCGTCGCCAGCGGCAACAAGAGCCGAGGAGGCTCAGGTCCTGGAGACAACGTGTCCGACCAGGACTCGCGCGGCACTTCCAATTCTTGGAGGAAGCGTCCACGCAGCAAAGACTCGGTGTCGCTGGGTCTCTCCTCAAGTGAGGAGAACCTGTCGGCCCCGAAGGTGTCAACAGGGCGGAGAGGGAGGGGTCGCGCGGTGGCGGGTGTTGCTACCTCTCGGTTGCTAGAGCGCGACGGGCGGGGTCGCTTTGTTCGACCCGATACGCCTGCCCCAACGGAATGCGTGGAGAGTGACCCTGGGCACATGAGTGCGGACCAGAGCGGTGACTCCAACGCGTCCCTGCTGGGCAGAAATAAGGCGGAGGCGAATGCTGCAAAGAGAGCGCAGCGACAGGCTGTCGCGGCTGACGAGGTCAGTGAGCTAGCCCGACAGGCCCGAGAGCGGCGCTTGGCTCGGACGGCTGCCGGCGGTGATATATCGGCGGTGGCGCTCAATCGCCAGGTGATGGACGGGCTAGAAGTCGTCCTGAAGGTTGCCACCAAATCCGGCAACCTGAAGGGCACATTCACCTATGCCCTGAAGCAGGCGGTGAGCGACATCCAAGAGGCGGTTGAGGTCCTCAGCAGCCGCACAACCACGGATGAGACAGCGAAATTGTGGGAGGAGAACCGCCGTCTGCGATCCGAGTTGGAGGACCTCAAGCGGCAGTTTGCCGCCCAGAAGGCTGCCTCTACAGTCACGAGCCCATCGCCGGTCACGTCTTTGGCCCCGTCTTCGGCCCCATCTTCGGCCCCGTCGTCGGCCCCTGCACTTGCGGATGCGGATATCGAGAGGATCGCGCGCATCTGCATGATGCAGTGCGGCCAAATGGTGAGTGCCCGGATGGAGGCCATAGAGGCGAGGTTGCCCCCAGCCGAAACCGTCCGCCCACCACTCGCTACAGACAAGCGGAGACAGGAGGGGCCCGCTAAACCGACAGCCACCACGGCTAAGTCGAGAAGTGCCGGGAAGGGGGCCACTATGCTCACGGAGGGGCCCAGTAAGCCCGCTGAGGGTAGGTCCGTACCCACTTCCCAGTCGGCGGCTGCTACCCCGCCGACACCAACTGGCCCCCTTACGGAGGCCTGGACGACGGTGGTCAAGAGGGGCCGCCGTCGAAAGAAGAGGACGGCGCCGCCGCCGGCAACCGCTGGAGCACCCGTACCGAATAAGGCCGCGGGACCGCCTAAGGTCAGAGCACCACGCTCCGCGGCTGTAGTGATCACGCTGCAGCCCGGAGCCGTTGAAAGGGGCATCTCTTATAAGGCGGTCCTGACAGAGGCGAGGGCCAAAGTCGCGTTCCCCGACCTTGGAACACCGTCCGGCTTCAAAATGAGGCCGGCGATTACGGGGGCGCGGCTGCTCGAGGTGTCGGGTGCCTCTAGCGCCGAAAAGGCGGACATTTTGGCCGCCAAGCTGCGGGAGGTCCTCAACCCTGAGGACGTCCGGGTGTCCAGGCCTATGAAGACGTCTGAGCTGCGTGTCGACGGTCTGGACGACTCGACGACCCCAGCAGAGGTCGTGGCGGCCATCGCCCAAGCCGGCGGATGTCCATCTGAGGACGTGCGAACGGGCGAGATCCGCGCCGACGCTACCGGGCTCGGCATGATTTGGGTGCGGTGCCCGGTGGCGGCGGCGCAAAAAGTCGCTAACAATGGAAGAAAGAAAGAAAGAAAGAAAGAAAAATATTTATTTGTGACCCGCACAGGAGACACGAGATAAGAAAAACACAAACAATAATAAAAAATAAAAATAAATTACCCCGTGCGAGACCAAAAAGGCTCCTATCTCAGCATGAGCAACGATATCAAAAAGAAAATAACGCTGCGCTGATATTCTGATATTCTGATGATATTCTGACTGCTGGTGGGGTGGGTTGCAGCGAGGGTCAAGCTGCTGCAACCCAGGGCATTGCGGTGCTATCGTTGCCTGGACATTGGGCATGTCAGGGCACGATGCACCGCCGAAACAGACCGCAGCGAGCAGTGCTATCGCTGCGGTCAGCCCGGTCACAAGGCGGCCCAGTGCTCCGCGGCGCCAAACTGCAGCCTCTGTACAGCTGCAGGGAGGCCCGCTGGGCATAGAGCGGGCGGAAAGGCCTGTGGCACACCCGAGCTGCAGCAGAAGAGGAGAAGGAGGGCCAGGGTTGCCGGGGGCTCTTTACCCCTCCGTCAGACTGGCTGCTCTTCAGCCGACTCCCGGCCTAGGAATGGAGCGGAGGGAATGGATTGCGCATAATGGCGCTCTACCATTTCCTCCAGGGCAATATCAACCACTCTGCCAGAGCTCAGGATCTCTTGCTCCAGAGCATGGCAGAGTGGTCGATTCACGTGGCTGTGGTCGCCGAGCCGTATTTCGTCCCACCCAGAGATAACTGGGTTGGAGACCTCGACGGTTTGGTGGCCATTATTGGCGGGGCTCTTGTCAGCCCGTCCCGAGGTCGCGGCTGGGTGGCCGCCCTCGCGGACGGCGTTGGCATAGTTGGTGCGTATTTTTCGCCCAACAAGAGTCTCGCCGACTTCGAGAGTTTCCTTGTCGAGTTGGGCGCCGTCGTAGGCCGACTCCACCCTCGCCCTGTGCTGTTGCTAGGGGATTTCAACGCAAAGTCTTCGGCGTGGGGATCTCCGGTAACCGATGCTAGGGGTGAGGTGCTGGAGGAGTGGTCAGTTACCACCGGCCTGGTCATCTTAAACCGGGGCTCGGTTTACACATGCGTGCGACAGCGGGGCGGGTCAGTTGTGGACGTCTCGTTCGCTAGCCCTGCTGTCGCGAGCCGTGTCCGCGACTGGCATGTCGCCGTGGAGGTGGAGACGTTATCGGATCACCGATATATTCGTTTCGACGTCTCCACCCAGACTGCCGGCGGCCGCGGTACTCCGGCCCCGCGGACGGACGGCCCGCGCTGGGCGCGCAAGCGCATCGACAGGGAACTTCTCGAGGAGGCCACTATTGTTCAGGCCTGGATCCGGGAGTCGGCAACAACCGGACCCGTCGACGTCGAACAGGAGGCGCTGTGGTTCCGCGGGGCGATGACGCAAATCAGCGATGCATCCATGCCCCGAGTCCACGCGCAGTCAACGAGGCGCCAGGTGTACTGGTGGTCCGCCGATATCGCACAGTTGCGTGTCGCGTGCGTAGCGGCCAGACGCCAGTACACCCGATACCGGAGGAGACGTCGTCGGGTCCCTGACGAAGAAGCCGCGCGGTATGAGGTGTACCGCGCGGCGACGCAGACTCTGCGGCTGGCCATCGGCGAGGCGAAGAAGCGAGCCAGGCAGGAGATGTTGGAGACTCTAGACGGGGATCCTTGGGGGCGCCCTTATCGAGCGGTTCGAGGGAAACTTCGAGCCGCCGCACCTCCACTTACGGAGAGTCTCCAACCCGAGCTGCTGGAGGAGGTAGTCACAGCCCTCTTCCCGGCGAGAGCGGAGCATATCCCGCCACCGATGGCTTTGCCCACGGCCGCAGAGTCTACAGAAGAGGACGCCATCAGCGTCCCAGGGGCGACACAGGCAGAGATGGGGGCGGCCGTGATGCGGCTCCGGGCCAAAAACGTGGCTCCGGGGCCCGACGGAATCCACGGCCATGTGCTAGCCCTCGCTCTGAAGGAGCTAGAGCCCTGGCTGAGAGGACTCTTCACAGCGTGCCTTGAGCGGGGCCAGTTTCCCACTCTGTGGAAATCTGGTCGTCTGGTCCTGCTCAGGAAGGCGGGGCGTCCTGCGGACTCGCCGTCCGCTTACCGGCCCATAGTGCTGCTAGACGAGGTGGGCAAGCTGTTTGAGCGGATAATCGCTTCCCGCCTCGTCAGCCACTTGTACAGAGAGGGGCCGGACCTGGACGAAAGCCAATTTGGCTTTCGGCATGGGCGCTCCACCATCCACGCGATATCGCAGGTGAGAGTCCTGGCGGAGGAAGCGGTGTCCCGGGGTGGGGTGATGTTGGCGGTGTCCTTGGACATCTCCAACGCCTTCAACACCCTACCCTGGAGTTGTGTTCGGGAGGCACTGCAGTATCATCGAGTGCCTCCCTACCTCCGCCGCATCGTCGGGGCTTATTTGGCGGAGAGGTGTGTCACCTATGTGGGACGTGATGGCGTCGAAAACCAGCACCGCATGTCGTGCGGTGTTCCACAGGGCTCGGTCTTGGGCCCGCCCCTGTGGAACATCGGGTACGACTGGGTGCTGAGGTGCGAACTCCAACCGGGCGTAGACCTGACGTGTTACGCGGACGATACGCTGGTCACCGCCCGAGGGAGTTCGTACAGGGAGGCAGCGTTGCTGGCGACGGCTGCGGTCTCACAGGTGGTGAGCCGCATACGGCGCCTTGGCCTGGAGGTGGCCCTCAACAAGTCGGCGGCCATGGTCTTTCATGGGCCCCGGCGGGCGCCACCGCCCGATGCCCACATCGTCGTCGGGGGGGCTCGAATCGCTGTCGAGTCAACCATGAAGTACTTGGGATTGGTGCTCGACAGCCGGTGGGATTTCGGCCCCCACTTCCGGCGGCTGGTGCCCAAGTTGTTGGGCGCGGCTGGGGCGCTGTCAACGCTGCTTCCCAATCTGGGGGGCCCGAGCGCTGCCTGTAGGCGGCTCTACGTGGGGATCGTGCGATCGATGGCCCTGTATGGGGCCCCGATCTGGGCGGCTGACCTGACGGCCGGCAGCATCGCTGTTCTTCGAAAGCCGCAGAGAGCGATGGCCGTCAGAGTCATCAGGGGGTATCGCACGATCTCCTACGAGGCGGCTTGTGCATTGGCCGGATCCCCGCCCTGGGACCTGGAGGCGAAGGTACTCGCGTCACTGTATCAGTGGCGCGAGGAAGCGCGGGCGCGGGGCGAAGGGCTGATGCAGCGACAAATGGAGTTGCGTCAGTCTCAGCTTCGCGAGGTCCTGGTGGCGGAATGGCGGGACAGGCTTTCACGCCCTACCGCCGGCCTCATTACCATCGAGGCGGTTCGGCCAGTGCTCGAGCGCTGGCTCGGGAGGAGGCACGGCTCTCTGTCGTTTCGGGTGACGCAGGTGCTCTCGGGGCATGGTTGCTTCGGGAAGTACCTGTGTCGCATAAACAGGGAGCCGGACGCCCGGTGTCACCACTGCGTCGACTGCCGGGAGGACACGGCGTGGCATACGCTGGCAGAGTGTGCCGCTTGGGAGGAGCCACGCCGTGCCCTCATCTCAGAAGTAGGCAGTGACCTGTCGCTGCCAGCCGTAGTCGAGTCTATGGTCGGCAGCGAGGAGTCCTGGGACGCGGTGGTATCCTTCTGCGAAACGGTCGTTTCGCAGAAGGAGGCTGCGGAGAGGGAGAGGGAGATTTCATCCGCTAACCCGATCCGCAGCAGACGCGCTGGGCGTTGGCGGAGGGCGGACAACGCCCTCTTCCAGCCCCCCTAAATGGGTCCACGGGTGACGGACTCGGGGACGTCCGTCGCCCCACCACACATCAGGACCTGAGGTGGCGGCGCGTTGTGTTCCACGCGCGCCCCTCTAAGACGTCGTGGGGGGAGTCTAACACCTCACTCCCCCCCCAACCCGAGATCGAGGCCCGCAAAGGCGGGCCGGCACTAGCCGGGGGTTGCGGAAGTATCGTTGTTCCCGCGACCCCCAGCGTAGGTGTGAGATGGAACACCGGGGTGGTTTTTAGTCAGTAGGAGTCTGACAGACCCCTCCGCCACCCCAGGGTGGAGGACATCCAATGAGGATTTTCCACCCCGGAAAAAAAAAAAAAAAAAAAAAGGTTATAAACTATCTGTGAGCCCTACAAATTCCGTTTCGTAGTTTTTGCATAAAAGAGACGCCAACAAAACATCCACCAATCCATACTCACAAACTTTCGCGTATGTAATACTAATACTAGCTGCCACCCGTAACTCCGTCCGCGTGGATATAGAAAGAAGAAAGAAAGAAATAAATCTATATAAATTATGGCGTTATTCTGATGTTTAAGTTATATAACTGGTGATTTATAAAAATCCGTTACGCAGATTTTGCGAAAAAAAAACATCCATCCATCCATACTCACTAACATACACGTAATATTAGTAGGTTAAGGAGGTAGTAACCTGAACTCAATAGAGCGGAAATTATTATCTTTAAGGAAAATGAAAGAGAATTACAATTAGATGATGCTTGTTGAGAGACAAGGCTCTTTTTCCAACATTTGGTTTGACGTTATCAAGGTCAAACGGTCGGAGTAAACATATATATGAAGTACATATAAATTCCATGCCTAAAATATAATTACAACCTACCGCAGACCGTTATAAACTACATTCGCAATATGTGCTAATTGCATAGACATCATTATCATCATCATATGAGCCGAAATACATCCACTGCTGGGCATAGGCCTCCCCCAAACGTCGCCATATTGACTGGCCCCATGCGTGGTGAGTGATGCGGTAAACAGTTTCGGAGATATGACGTCTCCCTGTCTCACCTCGCTGCAGAAGGATAGGTTCCGGGGCCTGATCCTAAAGAACTGACATGGTGGCGTTTGAGTACAAATACTTTGACACTTCAAAGTAGTTCACAAACGCTAAGCAGAGGGGCAGGTTGTAATTTTCGGTCTTCTATATAACCTGCCGCAGCGTGTGTATGTGGTCTACGGTGCTGGAAAACTTTACGGATTCCTGCTTGTTCTGGTGGAGGCTGGCAATCGTCAATGCAGGTTTTACGATTCGTGATGACTCTTGATGAGTGAGATGGGCCTATAGTTTTTGAGCAGGGTATTTTCACCCATCATGAAAAAGAGTACCACCACACCCCTGCACCATGCCTGTGGTGTTTTCCCCTCGAGCAAACAGCTTCTGAAGGACCTTAAATACTGGTTTTCCACCCACCTTCAGGAGTTACCCGCCTTGTTGTTCTTAAGCTATTTAAGAGCCAACCTAAACAGCCTATAATTTTCTTGAAAGACAGGTCTTTATTTCTGCAGAGAAATAATCAGCACTGACTAACACGTGTGTTATTTGTGACTTTAAACCATTTCATGTACACCTTGTACTTGAAATTGCGGTGCGATGCTATTTTCACGACATTTTCTTTCACCATAGTGGTCAATGAACTTAGAAATGTGTAATATGCCAAAAAACGTCTCAAAACTGCAACTCTATGCTCGTGAAACCTTCCCTTGAACTTCCATGCCATCGCAAAATCTTCCAGCCCGCTGTACGATCCACAAGGGAAAAATCCATGATAATTCCGAGCTCCAATTTCCCGATATTCAACACAGTTTACAAATTGTGACTGTCCTTACGAAAGATAAGAAAAGACACGGATATTTCCCGAAGTTTCCCTTCGACGGAACCAGAGTCTTACTTAATTTATCACGAGGCTTTTGGGGTTCCGTTCGACGGAGTAACGTTACATCACAAATTAACTTTTTCCTGTTATGACTTATTAGCTGCTACTGCTTCCGACTATTGATTAATGTTTGCCGGTTAGTGATTCTTATTTTATGTGGAAATGATATTTGATCTTTTTGTGGCAGGCAAAAGTTTTATTGATACTTTGCAATCATTAACACGCTTTTATTAGCTTGGTATGTATCTATGTATCAATGTAACGGAATCTTTGAACGTGATTTTCACCCCCTTCAAAACGTGGGATTGATTTGAAACTTTGCACACTTATCAAGGACCGATGACAATGCAATAATTTAGCCAAAGTCAAAGCCAAAGTCAAAATAAAATAAGTTTATTCAACTAGGCCAATAAGCGGCACTTTTGAACGTCAAACAAAAATTAAAATTTACAAATAATGAAAGTTGATTCTACCGGGTGCGTTTAAATAGTTTGTTTGTGTGTTTGTTGTTTGTTTTGCCTTACCAAGATCTTCAGGATTAGCGACTTTTTAGTTCAATTTACCATTAAAGCGTGTTTTTTAGTTTTTAGAACTACAATTTATTTTATTTTTATGTTTTGTGCCAGATGACAGATTATATAGCTGACAAAAGCCATTTTAAAATTATTTCCTATCATATACGGGTCTACCCAGGACCACGGTCGTTGCAACACGGCCGAAACGTCGCGTGAAATAGGTAAATAAATAATCGAAATCATCGCGTTAAATGCCCGTGATATATTGTTTTTCAATTATGAAACGCGAAAGTTTTAAAGTTAAACTGTTGACGTTCTAAAGTGCCGCTTAATGAAATAAAGAAATATGACTTTGACTACTAAAAATCTTCACGACATGTTCCTCATGCAAAACACTATCTATCTACTCAAATCACAAGCTCAATAAACATTCACAACATCCACGATATACAGCCTAAGAAAATTTCCCAGAAAGCCAATATTTCAGTGGTAGGTTCTTGACCGATTTTTTGCCGAAGTTTTCCCGACAGTAAGTTGCGTGTTGTGATGTATTGCAGCCCGACACGCGCATACGATCATTCATACCTTCTGTCAAATGTTTATTTTTATGCTCCCTTGGTACTAGTATTTCTTTCTATAATATTGGTTTTTCTTCGGGGTAAATGTATGGCTAAAATGGAAAGTCTCTGGAGTCAAATTTATCTAATGCCTGTTGTTTCAAGTTGCGATGTTGTCGTTATTTATATATTAGTTTACATTTTTCACTGAAAAGCTGTAAACCAACTTTTTTTTTAATTCACACACTCATCATCATCTTCCTGCCCGTATCCCATGTTCCACGTTTTCTTTTTCCGGACGAATGGACGGACGGTATGTCTTGTCCTTTGTCACGCTATCACACTTCCCTTTTCCTTCATATTACTCCTCACACAATCCATCCATCTTTCCTTTAACTTTCCTCTCCCTCTCCATCCATCCACATTTATAGGCATAACTCTTTTAGTAAAATGCGTTTCATGCCACCTCAGCACATGACTATACCAGGACAAGCGGTTTCCTTTCAACTTTTCTGTCGCTGTCGCCACTTTCAAACTGCCTCTATATTAATTCACACACTCGTAGATGATGTAAATAATTTTCTCGAAATGCAAATAAATACTTATTTATTTATTTATATACACTTTATTGTACACCATAATAAACAAGAAAAAAAAAGAAACTTAATACTAAAAACATACAATGGGCGGCCTTATCGCGTTCCGCGATCTCTTCCAGGCAACCTGGAATGGACAGAGATTACCTGGACATGACATGGGGTTGTCAGTGGTGCGACAATACCATAAACATAATATTTATACAATAATACTTACTAAAAACAAAAATAAAAATACATACATATGCTAAATAATAGATACATAAATACATACATACTTAATATATAAGCAATGAAAATAAATTATGTACAACAATCATAGGACATTATGTCAAAAAACCAAGAGCACAATCACAGCGACAGGTAATATTCTTTGACAAGTTTTTTAAATACAGGCAACGACTGAGCACGTTTTATTGAGTCAGGCAATGCATTCCACAGACGAGCAGCCTGGACAGTAAAAGATTTATCCATGAAAGTTGTGGAATGCACTGGCATTTTAAGTCGCAAGTTATCTGATGACCTTAGAGATTTTGTGTGGGAATCGCAGATAAATTGAAAACGATCCTTCAGGTAAAGAGGGGTGGAAGGAGTAAAGAGCACATTAAACAAAAGAGAAAGAATATGAGCATTCCGGCGACTTGAGCTTTACACGAAATTCGGAAACATGGTCATATTTGCGCTATCCAAATATGAACCTTATACAAAAATTTTGAAGCCGCTCAAGTTTATCGAGTTGTTCTTGAGTAAGGTCAAGATAGCTGGCATCAGCATAATCAAGGATGGGAAGAAGAAGAGATTGTGCAAGCGCAATCTTAGTGGCAGTCGGAAGAAAGTTACGCAGTCTCCTCAAAGTTGCAGCAGATGAAAACAACTTGCGGCTGACTTCTTGCAGTTGAGCAGTCCAAGAGAAGTTCTTGTCGATGAGTATCCCCAAGTTTTTAACTTTCTCACTGAAGGGAATTACTGAATTGTCAAAGAGAACTTGGGGAACACACGTCCAGTCAATCCTAGAAACCATTCTAGAACTGCCCACTACAATTACCTGCGTCTTTACAGGGTTGACCATAAGCCCATACCTCTTGCTCCAATCGCAAATGCGAGCCAGATCAAGATTAATGGTAGCTATAGCCTCAGACAGCTTTCCGAGAGGAGCTCGCGAGTATAATTGCAGATCGTCTGCATAAAGATGGTAGGAAGAAATTAGTTCATTGGAGATTGAGTTTATAAAAACTGCGAAAAGTAAAGGGGATAAAACGCCACCCTGTGGTACCCCGGCAGAAGTACTACACCAGGAAGACAACTTCTCTCCGATGTTAATACGTTGCCTGCGCCCGAACAGGTAACTACGAAACCAGTCAACCACCGATGGAGATATATTAAGAGAGCATAGAATGCCAAGCAAAACATCGAAATCAACAGTATTAAAAGCATTACTGAAATCCAGCAATGCCAAGACCGTGAGATTACTGCTTTCCATGGCTGACCGAATATCATCCGTAATGTTGAGAAGAGCTGTGGAGGTGCTGTGACCAGGACGGAAGCCGGACTGGAAGGGATTAAGGAGATTATTTTTGGATAGGAAAGTGCTTATTTGATTATGGATTAACCGTTCTAGGACTTTGGACAGGAATGGTAAGACAGATATTGGACGGTATTCAGAAAAGGATGTGGGATTGGACTTTTTTGGTAAAGGAATTATCTGTGCATCTTTCCATGACAATGGAAAGACACCGCTAGACGCAGAAAAGTTAAGGATGTGGCAAATGACAGGTAGGATAACGTCCAGCACGGGAGTAACATTTTACGGCTGATACAGTCACTTCCTATCGCATTGGAAGTAATTGATAGTATGCTCTTCTTAACATCACTTGCGGTGAATTGACTAAAAACAAATGGAGCATAACTGGGAGTCGGAAGAGATGAAAGATAATCCAATGTATTCAATTTTACTGTCCTATCGAAATTGGACGAAGCTGTGAAATGATTATTCAATGCATCGATATCTAAATCTTTAGGGATTGACTCTTGTTGCGTTTTACCGACCCCCAATGATCTTAGAAAATGCCAAACTTTGGATGCGTCTCCGTTTTGGACAGAGTTGTGAATGTGTTGGCGATTTGCATTCCTACACACCTTGTTGCAGAGTTTGCGGATAGAGGCATATTTGTCCCAATTCGCATCAGTAGGTCGTCGCTTATATTTGGCCTTCGCCGCAACTTTTTTGTGCATTAACTTTTTGATCTCATCTGTCAGCCACGGCTATACTTCTGAATATCATTGGTGGAAATCATACCGGTTTTTTTATTAACCTGAATCATAATCCACTTTCTAGAAATAAATTTATCGATGCGTCGTAAAATAAACAGTCAAGTGATGTGATTTGGTTGGCGGGTGAAATTTATTCAGCCAATGATTATGTACCCCTTTTTTCCTTTATTAATGCTCATGCTTACTGCACTACCACGGGGAGATAGTGCAGTTATGTGGGACTCCAACCCACTAAAACTCCACGGTGTCCACCTGTGCCGCTTATGGCGGAAACATGGGCACGCGTTAGCACGCACCACGAACCCGCCGCGGCTGTCCGTCAGAACCCTCCTCTGGGGAGTACTCCCCATCACCGGTGCACCAGAACACACTGTATGCCGTGAACACCCCACGGACCAAACCAGCACATGGGCGCTAGACGCGTGTACGCGCACGTACTGGGTCGTAATCGTTTTCAGCCCAAACTACAGCTTGACTTCTCTAGGAAGATACAGTTAAACCACTTTTGCAATTACCTGTGTTATGTAATTCATACCTCAAATTAATTAAGCACTTGTCACAGCTAATCAGGTAACTAACCCACACCTGGTTACTGCAATTGG
Organism: Orthosia incerta; assembly: GCA_948252205.1. Taxonomy (NCBI): domain Eukaryota; kingdom Metazoa; phylum Arthropoda; class Insecta; order Lepidoptera; family Noctuidae; genus Orthosia; species Orthosia incerta. The sequence continues at coordinate 28,433,965 of OX411746.1, forward strand.
GTGTAACGATAAATAAATCGGGCGTGTGCGTGTCTTGTAATTGTGTTACGCGCAGGCGGCGGTCGCTTGATGTAATGTAATTGTGTGCGGTCAATGCGACCCACTGGCGCGATGAGGTTGAGGTGAGAGCGAGGAGCGGATTCAGAAGCGACTAACATACTAGAGCACGTATATTACATGTGCCTTTTATGCCGAATTAACTTATTTCTTTTATTTTATAAAATGTAGTAAAATGTTTACCTCTTTGTTGTCAAAATTAATTCCAAGGATATTTTTGAAAATATTTTTATGGGTTTTTTTTTTGATTTTTGGGATATTTTTTATTGTTTTACGCCGCGTAAAACAATGAAAAATATTTCTAAGAAAACCTGATCTGATTTAAAAAAAAAGGATTTGTTTGTGTTTCTTGGTAATAAAACTGGACTTTTATGGCAATATTTCTGGGAATCCTGATATTAACATGTTCATCCTGCCTAGCCTTTTTCCCAACTATATTGGGGTCGGCTTCCAGTCTTACCGGATTCAGCTAAGTACCAGTGTTTTACATGGAGCGACTGCCTATCTGACCTCCACAACCCAGTAACTGGGTAACATGGTACCCCTTGACAAGACTAGTGTCAGATCTCAAGCTTCTGACTACCCGTAACGACTGTCAATGATCTTCAAATGACAGCCGTGCTTTCCGTGGCACGGAGGAAACTCGGTACGTTGAAATGGTCACCCATCCACTGACCGACCTCGTCAAGCGTTGCTTAACCTGGATGACCGACCCGTGCGGCTGTTATTATTTAGCCACAAGCTCCTCCCTGATATGTTATGATTATGCAATCCTTTAGTAGTTCTCCATCATTCAATTATTTGGAAAAACCTTTGTTTAAAAACCATCAGTTATTAAATCAAACTTTAAAAACCGCTCCCAATTATATCTCGCACCACACAACTTGATACACACCGCATGATGGCGGATATAAAGAGAAAAAAATACGACATTGGAACAAATGTTTCCGTACATTACTTCGCTAAATTGATTTACCGTTGGTATCAGTTGCTAGATTGGAACGGAGTACCAACGTATTGAATCAAATGTTATTTACAGCGAAATGAGGAAAAATGTCCTTTTTTGCTGATCTTTTATGAAAGCGTGAAAGTTTGTTAGGTATCATGTTATTGATGTTTGATTTTTGCGGTATCGGCTCACCTGTGATAAAAGCGGTTACTTTTACTTATTTTGACTGCAAACTCATCATCATCTTCCTGCCCTTATTCCAAGTTACTTGGGGTCGGCGCAACATGTTTTCTTCTTCCATACCGTCCTGTCTTTCATATTACTCCTCATACAGTCCATCCATATTTTCTTTAGCCTTCCTCTCCCTCTCCATCCATCCACTTTTATATTCATATCTCTTTTAGTAACATGCGTTTCATCCCTCTTCATCACATGACCATACCAGGACAAACGGTTTCCTTTCAACTTTTCTGTCACTTTCAAACTTCCTCTAATATACTCATTTCTCACTTTATCTTTTGGACCTGTCGCCATTCCATCCATCATGAGTTGATCCGGTGCGTTATGTCTCGGTCTACCTCACCATCCCCTATTTTGACTGCAATGTCTGGTAGGTAAATTTCTCTAAAAGTTCTTCATGTTGTAACTGCATGCACGAAACGTTTTTGAACTAGTCGACGGCACGAACTATTTTGTGCGCGAGGTTAAAATGCATTTTATATCAACCGACAACACGTGCGGAAGAGATAGATGCTGTGATGAGCAGTAGGAAGCTAGTTCGCGTACGAATACACACTTTTGCAAATTTGTAGTGAAATGGATAATGATTTAGGACGAAACCGAGCGCGCGAAATTTTATAAACAGACCTTTGGCAGTCTAGATGTCATGAAAAAACGACTAAATCTATCTGTTCAAAATAAATGAATTGCATTGTTGAACTACTAATCTACCCTTGTATGGAGGCCGTTTTGCAATTTCCGTCTTCTTGTGGTATTTATTCGCGCCCAAAAATGCGTTAAAATTAGTGTCGAAATGTGGTACTTTCGACGCTCATAACTTTCAAACATTGTCCTTTTTTGTTTTTTTGCTTCCATACAGTGCTAGATAATGATGAGACAAATTGATATCACTTTTTATTTTGAACGTACATCGTCAAACAGTTGAATAATCCCTAGAGTACGTTTGTATGGAAGAATTTTCGACTAGTGTAACCTTAAACAAGAAAGATGGTTTATCAACGTGATAAAATTGCAATTAATGGCATGTTACACCAGAATTGTTCGTATAATGTACATTAACATTAAAATCCCGAATGATTTTACTAATGTCCCTTCGTTGGACCATAATAAGTTCAAGGGACAAAACTATTGTCAACATAAGTCACTTTTATAATATCGTACTTCTTAAGAAAATAATTATATCCCCGCCCACGCTTTTCTATAAACTAGTGTTATTTATTTCAATGATTGATTGTGAAAATAAATCTACACAAAGAAATGTTTTACATAATTTGAATCGAAATAGAATGTTTTAATTGAAGTGAACTTCTGACGCAATTCATTCATTTGTAAATTGTATCCACATTTTTATAATTTGGTTATTTTGAGCACTGAATTAATTATTTATACATAATATATTAACTTGAGTGTGACTTTGAAGCAACTGTAGGTATTTCATTGACTTTTCAAGTTACTCGTAAGCTACGACGATACGAGACAGTTACTCAAATAAATTATATTGACTTCTAAAGAATATTAATTCATAGATAAAACAATTTTAATGCTATTAATCAACTACACATGACTAAATCTTAAAGTTTGTTACTGAATATGAATAACTCAAGATGAGAACAGTTCCTTTGTACAATAAGGCCCTGTTCCAGACTCAACTGAAAGCTTTTATTTGAATTTAACCATCAAATCAAATCGAATAAAATCATTTTTATTTGCTCAAACATGAGTCCCATACATACATAACAAATTTTTAGCATGAAGAGATGTTAGGATACAAAATAATAGAACATGTTTGTCTTGGAAAATGGCATGCAAATATAAAAAAAAATATACATATCAAAATAATTCGACCACATCATCGCTTACCATCAGGTGAGATAGTGGTCAAATGTCATATTTAGTAATAATTCGATATAAAATGAAATGTGCAAATTTCAATAAAATAAATCAATTCAAAATAATCATTCTAGAACGTCAAAGCAAAATTGTAATATATATCAAGATATTACAATAAAGTGTAAAGTGTAAAATATAGAATGTGTATAATGCAAATGAGAACAATGTTCAAATTTCAGTCAAATAGTACCTGCATGTCAAGATTGCGATTCTAGAATGTCAAAATTAAGGTATTTAAAAACGTCAGGATATTGCAATATTAAAAGTGTAAAATTATTAAAATTCGTCATCAAAAAACTCACTTAAATTGTAATATGCTTTATCTGCCAGATTTTTTAACTTTATTTTTAAGTGCTAAATTTCTTAACTGCTGCCAGCTTTTAGGGAATTTGTTTTAATTTTTATTATAACAAATTCCCTAAAAGGCTTGCCATTTACTTACTACTTTTGAATTGTTAAGGTGTTCCCATTCACTATGCATCTTGACATCTTTAGTAGTACAAGAGCGAGCAAAGTGAGCTCGCGAAATTAGGATATGCTAAAACGGTTAGGATAGGTTCGAGACACCAACGGCCAAGACGGTCTATTTGCCTGAATCAACATGAAGCTTACCTTAAACGTTTAATTATATCATCTTCTCCTTGTTTCAGACACCATAGCCCTTCGGGACGTCCAACTAATAGCGCCTTCGGCCGTCAAACTCGGTGACACAGTGCTACTTGGCTGTAAATGGACTCTAGAGGGAAACGAAACGTTGTACAGTGTAAAGTGGTACAGAGGGAGGCAGGAGTTCTTCAGCTATCTGCCTAAAGAGTATCCTTTCACGAGGATCTTCCCGCAGCCTGGGATTGAAGTTGATGTGAGTTGCTTTTGATTTTACTTAAGGAGTATTTTTTTATTTAGGTAATGGCTCAGTGTAAAGGCACAGTTTAATATTCATACAATTGGGAAACGCCTATGATGTTGGACGACACCGCCCACCGCCCGTGTAGGTACGTACGCTATTAGTCTCAAATATGCAAGGGTTGTCAAAAAAGAAAATAAATTTTGTTATTATGTATTCATTTATATACAAGTACGTATGGCCCTAATTACATTTACATGTGTTGTACTACCAGATATTTACGTGACACTTTATTTTTAGAGGTTTTTTGTTTTACTTTATTAAATTTAATTATGTATCTAATGTATCCGCATTCGGATGAATACTCTTGTCATAAATGTTTGAGGGAAACATGAGCATAGCCGTGATTTAAATTTTACTTTACTTTTACGTTAAATAATTTCTCTAAAGTATTGTTGCTACCATATGAACGGAAATTCTGCCTAAAATGATTTTCTAGTTCTTTACAGCAGTCAACGAAATCATCTAGAGGTAACTGTAGCCCGCCAAAAGAATCACGTGAAGTATTGTATGCACGTTGGCGAAAGTAAAAATTCGTGATTTACACGGACGCGTTTGCCCTCAGCGTTCGAATGCACAAACTGAGCGCGATCGAGCACTGCGATCCGCGTCACCCACTTCCCCGCCGGCACCGTTGCTCTACGCAAGTACATTCGTTTCCCAACTGTATGATTGTTAAACTTTGTTAAAGGTCTGCCCCAAACCCTTCCAGGAACACTTCTCTCGCGCCACTTTGAACTATTCCTCCCTGTATTTTGATATTCTGAGTCTTATCTACACTCATAACTTGATGTTCCAAACATGAATTCAAAAAATATTATATAAACACGTACTCATTCGTGGATAATTAAAAAAATAACCATTACAGTTCACCATTTTCCTTCGATTTTCAAACTGCATCATAAAAAATCTTTTTAATTTTTATAGCACTTTTTTACTTTTTAATTTATTAGCGCGTATGGGCTCATTGACTTAATGTAGAAAAGTATTGTCATTGCTTATGATATGCCATGCGCAATGATAATCTAAATTACCCGCCATACAACATATTTTTTCCGTTTCCACTTTTGTTTTATTTCAACTGTATGAGTGAAGATAAAATAGTGTATGAAACGGCATATAATTAGGTATTAAAACACTCGCGTGTTATTATTATCATATTCGGCTTCGCCTCATGTGATAAACCCGTGGGTTTAATAACGTCTATTATATGACCAGTGCATAAACTACTATTATTTAAGACATAATTATTTAGTTTTATTAAGACCAGTAGCTACACATGCTACGAATGATGTGTTTACATGAGCAGTTATATCCGTTAGTTTTACTGCTCAAGCAACATCAATCATACCCGAGTATCAAATGATCTGGAAAGCCTTAGTACTCTCACATACACGCTCATTGTATGTTATACTAGGTAATACTACTGCACGTGCAACGTGCAGTTTGCTAGGTCATGCAAAGCCGTCTGGAATTACCTAGAATGTATGGCTGGCCTAAGTAAGTAGTTTGTCTTGTGCTTAAAGTAACCAAGATTTACTTCAATAGTTGTTATATTATTGACGTAAACCTACGTGTGGAATAACACGTACCTTTCTCCTTGTTGACGATTTCAGATTGATAACCCAGATCTTCTCACTATATTGACCTTCACTTCTTACAAGGAAAACTACGCAGGAAAATCCTAACAACCACACAAACTTTACCTTCCTTCAGTGTAAAAAAACTTCGTAGAAAACCGAAGAGCAAAAATCAAACTAGCAACTTGGGAGCGGATCATAAATATCCGATACAACATTTACCAGCAAAAACACTTAACTCATCTAAGTTAACCTACATAGGTACCATAATTCGATGGCGTAACGTTATCTGCGACCACCCAACTTTTAAGTTAAAGTTAAGTTCCAAGTCCCAACTTGAACGAGTAAAGCGATGGCGGTCGAGTATAATAATTTTTCAAATTGTGTTATTTCGCTGAGTCCACTTCTAGTTATTTTAATGAATAACCCGCCCGGATTTTATGGATCTGCTGAAAAACTTGCGAAGTTTGAGAATTATTTTAAGCGATTCGTCTGTATTTGTTGTCATCTTTTGTTTAATTGTTTAAGAGGAAAATAATCTTGTTTATATTTTTCATTTTATGTGGCAACTAGGTTGTTTTCGCGGCTTCGCGCTTGTGCTCTTTCCCATAGACACTGTGCAATTTTACGGGATAAAATGTAGACTTAAAGTAGTATCCTAACCTTTGCGATAGTGTTACTGTCTATCAGTAAAACAAATTTGTCATTAGGCTCTAGAAGAAGACCTGGTCACGTGATAACGGTGGCAAGTGACAAAGCAAACTAAGTTTATTTGCATTATCTCCTACATATGCCTTCGTGGCAGTGGGTAGGCATTGCTCGTAGAACGTATGGCCGATGGAGCAGAAAGGTTCTGGAGTGGCGACCACGCTGTCCGTTCTTGGGCACGGGCTATACATTAGCTTGCTTCCAAGCATTCGGCACTTTTCCAGCCACATACGAAAGGCGTAACAGGCGTGTCAAGATCGGAGACAGTTCAGGTGCACAGGTTCTAAAAAAATTGCTGGTATTCCTTCAGGGCCGTTAGCCTTGTTCACGTCGAGGCTGCTCAGCACCCTTATACATAAGTTGAATAAACTAGCGAGTATTTATTTTTTGAATTTTTTGTTGGTTCGATGCCCGGTTTAGTTAAGTTTGTCGAGAAATCTGTGAATGCAGTTTTGTTAATTTAAAAATAAAGCAACATACATAAACGCACGCCTTTTTCCCATGGGGGTAAGCAGAAACTACAGAACGCCACCTGCTCCGATCCTTACATCCTTCTTTTGCTTCACTCACATTCATACATCTAGTCATATACACACGCCGGTCATGAGTACTGCGCACCTAGCCTTCCTGAAGAACTTCACCTATAATGCAAAGAAAATAAAGCAATGTTTCCTTTAAGTAAACTCGCTCGCTCGCTTTGGGTAAGGTCGCCCCAACGTCGACTAGAGTCAAGAGAAAACCCAAAACAAAAAAAAAAAAGATTATTTTACTTATGGATTTAAAATAGTTTCCCTTCAGGGCTCATTAATATTTTCCACCCTGTATAGGTATTGTATATTGTGCCGGTATATGGATATTGTATCTATATATGATAAATATCGCCCATTCCTGGTAGTTAGGCAGGATAGGAAGGCTAAGTAAGTAGGGTAGGGTAGGCAGTTGACAGGAGCGAAGCTGCGGGCAAGCTAGTCCGGAATAGATTGGGCTTCAATATCCTACTCGTTCGTTGTTGTAAAAAAACATCAATCTTACACAAACTAATTAAATTCCTTAGCTTTTGGGTGAACCAAGGTTGGATTACATCATTAAGAAAATGTTTCGGCTATGTTAAAAAATATTTCTTAATAAAGAAACCATATCGGTCGTAACACAAAAAATATGGAGAGAATTTTGGCTAAATAAAAAGATATGAAACAATAAAGATCATGTTATGTGTTTGGTATTATCTTTTATTTTTAATTAACTTAACTTGAAAACAGAAAAAGGGTCTTGTGTTGTCTTGTAGGAATTTTAGAAGATGCCATGATCAATTCCTTAACCCGATCTAATTTAAGCAAAATTGAAAGCTAAAAAAATATTGAGCGATTAAATACAATATATCCGATTATGTCTTGCGATTGGAAAACAAAATCTTTTTTAGGGTTCCGTACCCAAAGGGTAAAAACGGGACCCTATTACTGAGACTCCGCGTTCCGTCTGTCTGTCTGTCTGTCTGTCCGTCCGTCAGTCTGTCTCATGAGCTAGACAGTTGAAATTTTCACAGATGATGTATTTCTGTTGCCGCTGTAACAAAAAATACAAAAAACAGAATAAAATAAATATTTAAGTAGGGCTCCCATACAACAAACGTGATTTTTTGGCCGTTATTTTGTGATAATGGTACGGAACCTTTCGTGCACGAGTCCGACTCGCACTTAGCCGATTTTTTTATTTTTATTTTACTCTTTTATGACCCAGTACTAGATTATGTCAAATCTTTGGGTCAAATGTCAAATCCGTGCTGCTTTACGGGTGCGAAACGTGGAAGGTCACAAAATACATCTCACGCCAGATCCAAGTCTTCGTCAACCGCTGTGTTTGTTTTTTATTCGGAACCTACTGGCCCGAGAAAATCACCAACGTAGAGCTGCTGGAGATATGCCACGAGAGCCTGATCGACCGCCAGATCAAGCTCACTGTTGGAGTTGAATTGGCTACACGCTGCGAAAGGATTCGGATCTCATCTTGTGATGTGAGCACAGTAATGTTCCATTGCTATCCCCGGAAATAGTCATGATCAAAAGTACAGTTTCAACAAAGGGTTTCAGCACAACTGATGCTGACGTCACCCTTATAAAGAACATCTTTAACGCCTGGGAAGCAGCACAAGAGGCCATTGCAATTTTTGGTGACCAAGTCGAAGGCGATCGATTGTGGTAACCATGAGACACTATTGTTAAAGCTCAAGCACTATGGGATTAGACATACGACCCTTAAGTTACTTAGATCATATTTGAAAGCTTAGACAAGTTAAAGTTTTGGTAAACGGCGGCGTAAACTCACTAGGTTGGAATAACTTGAGCGAGGTAAAGCGTAAAGCTCAAGACCGATCGCGATGGAGAACTACCGTGGACGACCTCTGCCCATCCAGTAGACAACACGTTTTCAAAAAATCTAGACAGTATGCACTAAACAGCATCTTGCCTAGAACTGCAATTAACTAAAGATTGTAACCCAGTAACATCGCCGTGATTTTTCCTCCCAGGCCAATAGGGATGTTTCCTGGGTAGAAAAAAATATAATTCTGTTTAGTCCTTCAATGAGTTTAACAAATAATATTCAATCCCTATTTTTTGCTTTATCAAATAATTACAAATTGATAAAGATAAAGCGCATCAAAGTTCAGGAATGGGGGCTTTTGACGTCACTTTGTCAGTATGAAGTGTGCGTCACGCCGTGACGTCACACGTTATTTCAACGTACTGTATCGTCGTATTTTTTTTTACATGGCAAAAGAAAAAATAGGTGTGTCCAATATTTTTAGGTTATCTCACTGACGGAATAAATAGATTTTTATTGTCAACTACTCTATTTATTATGCAATCTATGTCTGTTTACTTGGTTGAGCGGTACCGTGCACACATTGTGTAGGAAACTTAGGCGAATGTACACAACTAAAGAAAAGAAAGAAAGAAAATACATTTATTTGTCACAAGCCATTAGAGCACACAATATTCAAAATGAAAAACAAAAAACAAAACTTAAAAACTATACGACAATAAAAAAAAGAGGAAAACAATACAAGTATGACATTGTGTGTCCCACGGCTGCGCCAAATAGGACCAGTTCAGCAAAATGTCAAAAGAAGAAAACCCCGAGAGTGCAGCTGCTGGTGAGCTATGGAATGAGCGGCCCCAGAAGATGCCTGTTCATTACTTTGAAGGGTATCAAGTTATAGGTGGTAGGAAACTCAGATGCAAGTAGAGAGTTCCAATCTTTGGCTGTGTTGACTTGAACGAGAAGCGCTCACTATAACTTACTGCGCCTTTATATGATAACTTCATAATATTCTCTCACTTAGTTTATCAACCCCATAGTTTTAACACCATTAAACGCCAACCCACTTTAAAAAAAAACTGGTCAAGTGCGAGTCGGACTCGTGCACGAAGGGTTCCGTACCATTATCGCAAAAAACGGCAAAAAAACACGATTGTTGTATGGGAGCCCTACTTAAATATTTATTATATTCTGTTGTAGTACTTGTTGTTATAGCGGCAGTAGAAATACATCATCTGTGAAAATTTCAACTGTCTAGCTATTACGGTTCATGAGAAAGACATTTTCAAAAATTGCAGTTCTAGGCAAGATGCTGTTTAGGTGTTTAATGAACATTGTCTAATGTTCATTAAACACCTAAACAGCATCTTGCCTAGAACTGCAATTCACAAAAGATTATAAACCCGGTAACCTCGCCGTAATTTTTCCTCCCAGGCCAATTTATTATGCAATCTCCGTCCGTTTACTTGGTTGAGCGGTACCGACGTACTTACCTCGTGAAGGCAACTTAGCCGAATGTACACAACTGAGGCTAAGAATACCTCGGGAGAGTTGCGGGTAAGTGATGCGATGTATTAGATCAACGTTTGCTGGAAGACATGTTTGCTGAAACAAAATAGGGTTATGTTATTTTGAGGGAAGTGCTTGGAGACTTGGTTATTTTGGACTTAGAATTGAGTTGAGAATTTTCGGAACAATTTTTTTTAGTTTTGGATGAAAGTGCGACGGGCTCGTGGCTGAATAAAAACATCATACAGGTCGCTCTTTAATCAACAAACGTAGCATACAAACCGATTCGGTCTGTCCTCGCCGCCGAGGCCCGTCGCGTACTCTTTCAATAAAAACCCGCCAGCCCGGGAAGCTGAGCATTAGTTAAATTATTAGATATTAAAAGGAGTTTCTTGTCCGTTTTTCTCCACGTAGGTAGTTTCCGAATGAATGGTAAAATCACTTGTCAAGATCCAGCCATTGCTTGTCCCCCCAGCGACGTCCTGAGCCGAGGTTCGACCCTAACTGGGGTAGCCATCAGCGTTGTCGCTTAGGTTTAGAAATGTGTGCCTAGTTGGAGGCTACTATAGCTTAGTCTCCACAGGGAAAGTCCGGTTAAGTAGCTACCAGTCACTTTGACCGAGCTACGAGAGGCCACTTAGAAAAAAAAATAAAAAAACTCTTTAATTTTAAGATACGATTGCCGAGTTTGGCCCATGGAATGGTAACCATCCATATAAGTAACGAGACTCTTCTGTGCCTTATAAAGCACGTTAATTATCCGGACACCCAAAGTCATAAAACCAGAGAAAAAGAAAATTATGAAAATTCTTGATACTTGTACTTTAGTTATTTCTCCTAATACAAGCAATTCCTTGCTTAAAAGGCGATCTCCAATAATATGTATCAAAATGTCCTTATTAAAACTCTTTGTAGGGTACCCAAAGGGCAAAAACGGGATCCTATTACTAAGATTCTATTGTCCGTCTGTCTGTCACCAGACTGTATCTCATTCTCCGTGATAGATAGACAGTTGAAATTTTCACAGATGATGTATTTCTGTTGCCGCTATAACAACAAATACTAAACACAGAATAAAATAAATATTTCAGTGGAGCTCCCATACAATAAACGTGAATTTTTTGCCGTTTTTTTGCGATAGTGGTATATAACACTTCGTGCGCGAGTCCGACTCGCTTTGGCCGGTTTTTTTTACTTGTGTACTCAATTTGTCTGTGTATTATTTACATTCAACCGCATAATCAAGTTCATAACACATGTCCAAATTGTCCAAGCTGTCCGCATAGCATTCACGCAGCAATGCTACGCCGTAGCACTGCTACGCCCTGCTACAGATTTTCGTAGCAGTTTTCTACGCTACGTGTTTAGAACACAGATTCTTATAAAAGCATGTGAAGCGTAGATTGTTTTACGAACTTGCTAAGAATGTTAATTAAATACTTTGTAAATAATTTAGCTTAGCCGGTGTAGTAGTTGGAAGGGCTGCGGCTGTTTATCTGGAGTTCGAAGTTATACTGAGATATAGTTTAAGAAAAATGTTTTTTTAAATATTTGAAATCATTAAATAAAACAATATTTTTATATTTCGACCACATCATCGCTTACCATCAGGTGAGACACTATCTCAAGCGTGAACCTATTCATAATAAAAAAAAATAAGAAATTAAGTTTTTTTTTATATTGGATTGTGCTAATTGACATAAAGTGCCTACCCTGGACCTATAACTCGTAACAAGACTGGAAGCCTTAATGTATATCAGACACTGTATCGCGGCATCAACAGTTAAGTCCTATCAGAATATCAGCGCAGCGTTATTTTCCTTTTAATATCGTTGCACATGCTGAGATAGGAGCCTTTTTGGTCTAGCAAGGGGTTATTTTTTTATTTTTATTATTGTTTACTTTTGTTTTTTTTATTTGTGTTTTTCTCATCTCGTGTCTCCTGTGCGGGTCACAAATAATTATTTTTCTTTCTTTCTTTTCATATCCTTTCAGAAACATGTATTTATTTACTGGCTTCTGCCAGCGGCTTCGCCCGCGTGAAAAGCGTTTTATCATCCCAAGAGAATATTATACCGGAATGTAAAGCCTATGTACTATTCCAGACTATAATTTAACGCCAAATTTCATCCAGATCAGTTCAGGTGTTCTGGCGTGATTGAATAACAAACATACATCCACACACACATCCATCCAAACACATTTAGTAAATGGAGGACAAAAAGCTAAAAAAATGGTTGGGTTACAATGAAGTATGCTGTTGTTATTTCCAATAAACTTCTTCAACACATTCTTACGTACGTAATTATAATCGATCAGCTTTTAAAATACCAACCCTATCAATCCATTGCATGATATGTATGGAGATAGTTTGCAGAATAATTGGTCAATCCTGAAACGTGTATCAAAAATACGACCGGATTTTTTCCTATCACGAAATCTATTGGTTTCCGGGAACTGTCCCGTGGATGCTGTAAACGGCTACTAAGGAATTAAGAAGAGCGTCTGTCCATCTCTTTAAGCTATAAAGCATATTTCCATGCATTCTGATTAGTGTTTTGTTCAGTGGCGTGTGATCATCAGGTGACGAAGTCATGTTTAGCTGGCAGAAGTTAAACGTTCTTTTCTACGGGAGCATGGTTGGCGCAGTGGTTGAGCAATTGACTGCTGCGCTGCGTGTCGCGGGTTCGATTCCCACACAGAACAAATATTTGTATGACCAAAAGATAGTTGTGCCGGCTCTGGGTGTTTGTGTGTTTGAGTGTACATGTTTGTAAACGCACCAACAATACAGAAAAAATCCTAGAATGGGGCAAGGTTTAAAAAAATGTACTCTATATATTTTATTCTTTCCTCAAGTACTCCAGGTCCATAGTTGGCATGCTTAAGGTTTGGGTACAAGGAAATTTTCACTTTAAATCCATCAATCACCATGGTCATTACTTACCAATTATTTGAAATAAATCTATTGTTTCTTGGTAAAATACATTCAAAATTTAAAAAATCCGTTTACTAATTTTCTATTTATTACAAAACAAAACAATAATCACATTTACGGCCCCAGCAAGGTGATCAAATGCCTCCAATACCATAGCCTGACCTATTCGCAGTCCGATTTTGTTTAACTACTCCCAATAAACAGGCTTTATAGGCCGTTAACGCACTTTTCATGTTTTATTGTCACCCATTGTTAAGAACATCGCTTTACGACCGCACTAAAAACCTTACCGTTTCATATAAATAAGTAACTGCTGATCTAACATATATTTATTTATTTTGTTGCTTTTTTTTGTGAAGATTTTACTGTACTATTCTTGTAAAATGAACCTTAACAGCATCTGGTTCTTAGGCCTTTTTGAATTTGCCGACTTCATCGTATACCTACTACTTCTATTTAAACGAACGAGTGCAAGTCGGAGAGTGGACCTGTGTTTGCACACACACTTGTGCACTATAATATCTCCTACTAGTTATCCCACGCGGCTTTGCTCCCGTCAACTGGCTACCTACCTACCCTACCCTACCTACCCTATATACATGAATGTTGCGTAAATTTAACCACTTACGCAGCGCACGCAATGGAAGCTCTCGAAAAGGAACAGTTTTGCCCGTTTTTGCAACATTTTTCATTTATGCTCCGCTCCTATTGGTCGCAGCATGATGTTATATAACCTATAACCTTCCTCGATAAATGGACTATCCAACACAAAAACAATTTGGATTTCCAAGCAGTGGTTCCTGAGATTAGCGCGATTAGATTCAAACAAACAAACAAACTCTTCAGCTTTATAATATTAGTATAGATGTGTTTGGGTTAAGCGATGAGATTAGTCACCATGACCGGAATTCGGCCGAGACACACACATCGACCGGTCCTCTGTATCTCGCATCCAGTGGAGCCCGCAGCCTTAATCAGATCATTGGTCCCCTAGTGAGAGGCTTTCCAACGCTTCGTCTTCCGGTAAGCGGTTGCCGCTCCAGAACTTTTCGGCCCGATCATCCGTTCTGTCCACTGCAGCACTGCCACTTAAATTGGGTATTCTTCGGGCTACGACGGTAACTCTGGTCCTCTTTATTTCTGATCCGTTCACGAACGGAAACTCCGAGCACCTTTAAAGCCTCAAGTATCTACCTACATTGTTTGTGCCAAATTATCATGTTTACTTCTCCTTTCAAGAAGAACCCTTTTTTACATTGGTCCTTCATTCATTAGTAAACACAAGTGCGAGTTGAAACTTTGTAACCGACAACCACGATTAAGCGCCATTTAGAATGGTATAAAATATTTTATACATGTGCAAGTATTGTGTTTCGTGTTTGGAATATAAATGTCTCTGATTGTTGCGAATAAAGGGAGTTTTGCTGTTTCTATTAAGTGTACGTTCGTATGATCGTGAGGTATTTCGTGAGATCTTGTGAACTGTTAATGAAGATTATAAAGGTCTTAAATGCACGTAGAGGCCACCTTCTTCTCCTTCTTACTCGTGTCGATGATTCTGTTTTTAGTTTTTAATTTAGATGTTGTGCTTCGACCAGAACTCAGCCACGTCGACAGCCCTAGCGCTGGCCTCGCACAGCTCCTTCATGGTGTAGGTGCACAGAGAGCAGGACAACAGATAGGGCATCGTTTGCGGTGTGGTTCCACAGTCGCACTGTGGCTGATCGAAGTACCCCCATCTGACCAGATTGTACCTACAGCGGCCTACTTGGCTTGGCAGCCTATTTTGGACTCTCCATGTTGGCCATGGCAGTTTATGCCCAGCTGGGAGCTTTTCTGCAGGATCGATATAGAAAGTTGGAGGGGGGTATTTAGGGAGCCACAGTTTCCTGCGCGCTTCGCCAGGGCTGTCGTCGTAAGTGGTTTGAGCTGACTTTAGGAAGCTGTTCCGACTCTTTAGTCGCCCACTTGATTGCTCCGTGTTGTACAGTAGGCGTCGGTTATCGGTCTCCTGCTTGTGCTTTTCGGAGAAACAGGCAACTTCACTACGGACCTCTGGAGGGGCTATTCCTGCCAGTAGTTATAATGCAGAAAGTGGAGTAGGTTTAAGGCACCCAGTGATTATTCTGCATGTGTCATTTAGGGCTACATCTACTTTTCGGGCATTTGCGGATCGATACCACAGAAAGAGGCCATTGAAACCCACCGTTAATGTCTAGTGGAATGCCTCTGCGGTTAGGTAGTTATATTTTGAATTGACTTAGGTACAGTTTTATTTTCATTATGTCATTTTGTTTCTGGTTAACTATCGAGCCACAAGAATTAAATCGTAGCACAAGATTGTAGTGAAATTAACTCAAAGTTGCACGTTCTTGCAGTTAAGCTGTTTTAAACGATTGCCCTATTAATGAGCTATTTAAGTTTCTTAAGAGGAAATATGGGCAGAGAGCGCCGACTGAATTTCCTTAGTAAAAAGTCATAATTCGAGGTTTGGCTCTCGTCTCTTTCCTCCTCCAATATTGGATCAATTTAAAAGATATTCCAAAAACTGGTAAAGTAAGACTATGTCCCTATGTTTTCTTTTATTCATTTATATTTGTCAAATTTGTACACTAAGCCTCTGTTGACAGCGCAATTTTGAGCAATTTTTGAGGGCTCTAGTGCGTCTAAAAATAATGTATCATCAAAAAGGAAAACAAAGGGACATAGTATATATCTATAATTTTCAGTTTACGGAATATCTTTTAAATTGGTCCAATATTGGAGGAGGAAAGAGACTAGAGCCCCGAATTATGACTTTTTACTAAGGAAATTCAGTCAGCGCTCTCTGCCCCCGTTTCCTCTTAAGATACGCGAATTTATAATCAACATTCCTGGCAAGCCCTTGAGTTAATATTTTGTCAAAAATTTTGAGAGTCATACTTTTTCAACTTATACATTACGAGTACATAGATATAGAGGATACACTATATACCTAAGTACATCAATTGCAGAATCCCTGAACATGACCTTAATTTTCATTACAATCATGTACATATCTTTCGTATTCATAATCAACCCTCATTGAAAACACGACAAGTACACCTTCCCCACCTATGTAACAAGGAATTTACACGAGCCATTCAATTACCTACCTACCGCGCAATCAAACGCAATCAGTTCTTATGATTTTAACGATGAGGATCGCGTCCATTGCGGTATTAATAGCTCATTCCAAATAAAGACATCGGCAATAAAAAGCAATGTTAACGTAATTGCCAGATATTATCGTATCCAATCAGATAATCCCGTTCCATTTTACGACATTATTTTTACGTACAGTCTTTGCGAAATTGAATTTTTTTTTCGATGCCTATTGGAGGGAAAATGTTCGGGAGACGTAAATTGGATGATTGATTGCTTTCTTCTGCAGGTGTTATTTTCTGCTAATTGATTTCGGGAAAGAGTGATCATTTCGCAATAAATTGTCCTAAGTTGAACAGTTTAAGCACATTCGATTGGGATCAATTATTTTCATGTTTTTTTAATCGACTTGTGTCTAATTGACTCAGTGATATTTACCAAAGTGTTTTACAAAGTGGATAAACACACAGAAAAAGAAGTTCTATATACGGTTTAAAATTATTTATTTCTCAAAGATTACAAATCACTTACGAGGAGAAATAAATTATAAAACAAAACTTAAGCAATTTAAAGTACAGATGCGCATAGACGGTAGGTATTCTAAAACAATAAAAATTAAATAAGAAAATTAAATTTCTGGGTTAGTGGGTAATTAACTTTGTCATTCGTGTTAACTTATGCGGGCGTAGCTTTTGAGCAGATAAAATACATAAATAAACTATTGCCTGTTCCATTGTGGGTAGGTAGAAACTACCTGTTACGTTCCTAACTTTCTTTTTTTGCGTCATGTTGGGGCCATCGATAGAAATTTCGGAGTGACATCTGCTGTTCAACTGGAGTGGACGGCTCGTGACGAACGGGCGAAAAAGCCTCCGACCGCCCCACCAGTTTGTTTGTAAAACAAACTGGTGGGGCGCGCGGTGAGTTCTTAAATTTTAAGTAAAAACAATATAATATTGTGTATAACCACAAAGTGTGCATGTGGTGTTAGCCTATAATTAATTGTTAGACTTATAAATGAAGGTACAAAGAAACTGTAAACGTATTATGTAAACAATTGTTGGTTAACCAAATAAATAAACCAAAAGTCCAGGACCGTTCGTACACTTTATTTACGGTTACTCATAACTAGACAGACTAGACTAGATGTCTTACATCTAGTAATACACGCACGCCGGTTATGAGTGCTGCACACCTGCAGCCGAATTGCGTAAGTATATAATCCAAAGCAAAAGAATCGATTCTTTCCCAAAACCGACTTTATTTATTTATTTATTTAAACTTCATGTACAATAGTGGTACATAGGCGGACTTAATGCCACAAGGCATTCTCTACCAGTCAACCTTTGGGTTATAAATGACAACATTGTGAATGGGTACAAAATAATATTTAAAATAACAACTAGTTTACGAAAATGTATATACTTACATATATAATAATAATACACATATACAAATAAAATAGACTAATAAATACCAATAATAAAAGAGAAACCTATTAATAATAGTGCACATTGATACGAAAAGTCGTTTTTGGGAAGGAATCGATTATTTTGCTTTGGATAATATACTTACGCAATTCGGCTGCTGGCCTTCAATAAGATCCGTGTATCTCATTCTAGGACAACCCCTCCTGACGTTTTCACTCGCGTCTGCCCTGTAACCTCTTGTTGCCTTTCATTCATCGTCTCAGTACGACTAAACCATGACTAAACCATCGAGGCCGCACAGTTTTTATTTTTTTGTCACTGGGTCCAAAAACTAAAATACATTTTACAAAGTCTTAAAATAGTCATAAATGTATTGAAGTGCAAATGATAAATTCTCAGTTTAATTGCCAAAATGCGCTAAAAAGAAAAACGAAAAACATAGAAGCAATAAAAAGGATTTTATTATATTTTACACTCCATGATTTTATGTTCAAGATAAGTATTCCCTTAGTGAACCGTGATTTGATTTCAAATCCACTGTTAGAAACGGCTTTTTGTGTCAAGGGACCAGGGACTGAGATAAGAAATTCAATTTGTTTTGTAGTCTTTCTTAATCTAAATGTTATTTATAATGTTTCTGTAGCCTTATTTTATTAATAAACAGGTACTTTTGGGTTTGTTGTAAAGGTCAATGAAATTATATAATGACGCCCGTGTCTCCGCTCGAGTGGAATTAGTACTTATTATCTGTATTAATTAAAGCCTATGTGTAATTCGGGTGTAAAAGCTATATTATTGTTAAGCTTTATGAAAACCCTTGCTGTAGTTTTTGCGTGAAAGAGTAACTAAAATTCTTTAACATTTACATTATTATCTATACCAATATTACAAGGAGGAAAGATTTGTTTGTTCGTTTGTACCGAATTCTTCCACTTATGAAAAGCTGCATTATTCCCAAGTAACAAAGGCTATAATTTATTTTCAATAAAATTAGAGATCCTTATGAAAATTGCAAAACTGTAACCCAAAGTAGCAAAATGTTGCCTATAAAATTCATTATTTGGCGTGCACTAAGAATAGTAGATTTTACAACGAGTGCACAAAACGAACCATTTTTATCCGAGACTATTAGCTGATAGTAATGTCGAGGATAAAATGGTTTTGTGGAAGAGTTATAAACGCTGCTTTTCATTTCGATTGCGAGGAAATAAAACAGTAGTATAACAAAACATTTCTTTAATTAACATTCAAAGTAAAATTAGTTTTAGCAAATTTGAAGAAATTAGTAAACACACGAAAAAACAAGACTGCTTTTTATTTAATATTACGTCATATTAGGCTGCTGCAGACCTGTACAGCCTACTATTAAATGAATTTTGTAATATATATATTTTTTAAATTAAGTAAATAACCTACCGTATTTTTATTTAAATTTTAATATCTTGTATGTCTTAAAAAACATATTAAAGGCAAATAAATTAAAGTAAATATTATAAAATAACAAATGCTATCTGTGAACTTTTTATTGTGTTTGGCTGTATGGCTCATTTTCTTTGCCTTAATATAGATACATTTATAAGTAGATACGTTTATGCACTTGTGCACAAAAATCGATTTTGTGCAGCCTATATCCTGCACAGATAAGCAATTTCAAAGCATGAGAAGTGAAAAACTATTGAATATACGTAAAAAATATGTAGTATATGATTAAAGCACTTATTATTTACTACAAAACAGACTGCAAGAGAATATATCTCACTATCATAGTTAAGTCACAATAGCTTTTTGTTGTCGCCGCCGGTAGAAACAAAAGTTGGTTACATTCGTATTGTAGTATTAATTATTAAATAAATAGTTTAAAAATTGGTAGGTAGGTAGGTAGGGTAGGGTATGTAGGGTAGGGTAGGATAGGGTAGGTGGGTATGTAGGATAGGGTAGGGTAGGGTAGGTATGTAGGATAGGTTAGGTAGGTTGATCGGTTGCGCAGGTAGATCGCCAATTGACGGGAGCGAAGCCGCGGGGTCAGCTAGTATTTGAATACAGCTAGATTCGATTCCACGACCTCATCCCACCAGCCCCCTTCTACCATCGGACATCTAGACGCACTGCAAGTTATCATCCTTACCTTGTTGCCATTCCACCAATTCGCACCAAGCGCTTCCAAACATCCTTCATAATGCGCACAGCGAATAAATGAAACTCACCACCTGCATCTATGTTTCCGAACGCATTCAACCCGAATCTCTTCAAAGTTAGAGTGAACAGGCTTCTTCTGGGTAAGCTCACTCCATCGTCGACTCTGTCTCTGTCACCTATGACCTAGACTAGAGTCACAAATAATAAAAAAAAGATTGTAAAGTGGGTGAGGTTGAAGTCTATAATTATTTAGCGGTTAAAACCACCGCTTCTGTTAGATAAACATGCCATCAAAACAGTGCAAAGTTTAAAACTCAAAGCATTTATTTCAAACAAACTATTTTCAGTCACTTTTGAATTATCAAAGAGTCTGTCAGTCAGAAACAAGAAGCTAATTGCAGATTCCAAAGCGTAGATCTCTTTGGAGAAGAACTCTCTCATGGACAGTCTTTTGAATAATGTTATGTATTAAAAAAAATCTGGTTTGATCGTTCATGTTGCGTATTGTGTAATTATTTATTACAAATTGTAGAACTGTCACTTTAGTTTAATCCCATACCAGTGCACTGACCATGCTGGACGGGAGATGCGTAAGCTTTCGCTAACGCTGAACCTCACCCAGCTGGTCCAGGGGGCAACGAGGGTACCGGATGTTGACTCGCACACAGCGAATTGCTTGGACCTTCTGCTGACAACAGATCCAGACAGATACTCTGTGTCGATAAGTTCACCCCTGGGTAGTTCCGACCACTGTCTGGTGAAGTCTGTGTCCGTCTATTCCCCGCCCGATCCCAGCCCAAGAGGCACCCGGCGGGTTTGGCGGTACAGGTCAGCAGATTGGGATGGCATGCGTTCTTTCTTCGCTTGCTATCCTTGGCAGCCTACTTGCTTTTCTTCGGCTGATCCTTCGTCGTGCGCGGACGCCGTTACTGATGTGTTGCGTCAGGGAATGGAGTACTACATTCCGTTCTCTGACATAGCGATCTCCAGCGTTGACCGGCCATGGTTTGGCGCCGAATGTCGTCGCGCCGACGCGCTTAAACATGAGGCGTACCTGGCATGGGTCGACGCTCGATCGCGTAAAGCGAGTGACTTGGGTCAGAAGAAGAAAGCCTACAACAGGGCTGCCAAGTCCTGCAAGAAGGTGTTGCGTGGGGCTCGATTCGACCACATTGGTCGAATGGGGGCCAAACTTGCTTCTTACCCAGCAGGTAGTAAAGCGTTCTGGTCCCTGGCTAAGTCGGTCGAGTCGAACTTCTGCCGTCCCTCACTACCACCACTGCTGAAACCCGATGGGTCACTGGCTCACACCGCTGAGGAGAAGGCAAATTTGTTAGCCTCTCTTTTTGCGGAATCTTCGCGTCTGAATCCTGGTGATTCGCGGCCCCCTACTTCTCCTGATGGGTGCGAGACGAGTATGTCGGACATTCGCATCCATCAAAAGGACGTCCGTAGGGTGCTGCGCAACCTCGACGTGAACAAGGCTAGCGGCCCTGACGGCATACCAGCTATAGTTCTTAGAACCTGTGCGCCTGAACTGTCTCCGATCTTGACACGCCTATTCCGCCTTTCATATGAGACTGGAACAGTGCCGAATGCTTGGAAGCAAGCCAACGTACAGCCCGTGCCCAAGAAGGGCAGTAGAGCTGACCCGGCCAACTACAGACCCATCTCTGTAACATCCATACTCTGTAAGAGTATGGAGCGTGTACTTAACACTAAGCTCCTGGCATACCTAGAAACTAACGATATCCTTAGCGACCGCCAATACGGCTTTCGCCGAAATCGGTCTACTGGGGATCTTCTAGCGTATGCCATTCACATATGGAGTGAGGCCATCGAGAGGCATGGGGAAGCGCTTGCCGTCTCCCTCGACATCTCGAAGGCTTTCGATAGGGTCTGGCACGAAAGCCTTATTGGTAAGCTTCCTTCATTCGGTTTGCCCGGTGGTCTGTGTGATTGGATTGCAGACTTCCTGAGAGATCGGTCCATTCGAGTGGTTATCGATGGCTGCTCGTCGGACCAATTGGATATTAATGCCGGGGTCCCTCAGGGGTCCGTGCTCTCAGCAACATTGTTCTTGTTGCACATTAACGATCTGCTGAAGCCCGGCACCTTTGGGTATGCAGACGACAGCACTGTTGCTGAGAGATACTTGTCCAACGCGCGTGCTACCGGGCCTCAGGTCCGGTCTCTCCGGGAGGCCATGGTGGAGCGCTTGAACTTGTCCTTGCAGGCAGTTTCCGAATGGGGCGATGCCAATCTGGTCAGGTTTAATGCTGCTAAAACCCAGGCGTGTCTTTTTTCCGCTAAAAGGAGCCAATTCCACCCGGCTCCTACTTTCCGTGATGTAACCGTGCCAATAACGAACCATCTTGAGCTTCTTGGCGTTACGTTGACATCGACTCTCAACTTTGGGCCATACATTGAGGCAAAGGCTCAGCTGGCTGCCAAAAAGTTGGGGATCCTTGCGAAGGTGAGAAGGTACTTCACGCCGGAACAGCTGCTCAACTTGTATCAAGCGCAAGTTCGATCGTGCATGGAGTACTGTTCTCATCTCTGGGATGGATCTGCCAAATACCAGCTTGATGCACTAGAGTCGATCGAAAAGCGGGCCAAGAAACTCATCGGTAATGAGGCACTGGTCAAGTCAAAGCTCCAGAGCCTTGAACATCGTCGCCGAGTTGCCAGTTTGTCGGTATTTTATCGGTTACATTTCGGGGAGTGTGCGATGGAATTACATGATTTAATTCCGCCCAGCCCGTTCCATCATCGGACTACCAGACGTACGGCGATGCGTCATCGATACATGGTGGACATCCCACCCATACGCACAAAACGTTTTGGGGACACTTTTATTATGCGTACAGCTAAAGAGTGGAATTCCCTGCCGGAATCTGTGTTTCCCGATAGCTACAATCTAGGGGTCTTTAAGTCAAGAGTGAATAGGTTTCTTCTAGGCAAGCGTGCTCTATCGTCGACCACATCATCGCTTACCATCAGGTGAGATAGTGGTCAAGCGCAAGCCTATAGATAATAATAATAAAAAAAAAAAAAAAAAAAAAAATCTTATTAAAACACCCCACCGTAGCTACTATGTTCGCGGAGACCATACTTTGATACTAATATTAACCATGCCATAGTTTATCTAGAATCTGAACTAACAATAGACACACAGACACACACACAGTACAGAACAACTATTTTCTTAATGTCCCTCGGTAATCATCGCATTTCCGAATAAAAACGAATGCTAATTTGCGTGTCCATCAATTATTAGATTTATCGTGTATAATAATTTGAATTCAGAACTAAGTACTGTAACATTGGAAATATAACAGAAATGTTATTATGGAAAAATATTAAGAGCTATTCCTCTCCTCTAGACACTGGCTGTATCTAGAATGTTGCTGTGCCCGACAAGGTTCACATTTGTTTCTGTAACTTATATTTACAACCTGTATGTACATAATGGATGCAATAAATTGAATTTGAATTGTTTGTTTATATGTAGGAATAAGGCGATCTGATGATGGATAATGTCAATTATCGCCGCAGAATAGGTTGGACTACGTTACATTTTATCCCGTAAAATTGCATATTATTTGCCACGTGGAAGTTGCCTACAAAGGCTTTTTATTAAGACCATTGACCGGGTTGATTCATGTACGTACGGTACAAAAATTCATATCCAACAATTTATGTTCTACCATGACGTCATCATTATCTCCCAAACATGCAAAAACCAGTCAAGGCCGTGACATGACCTTCAAGAAAACTTTCCTACAATCAAGTTTTACGACAAGATAAGTGGATAATGTATCATCCTTCCCTGTTTCATCCCGCATCAGCATAACAAGTCCCGGATAATCTAGTGGCCAAGTTATTCTATACAGAAAACTATTTTTTTAGATAAAAAGGTTCGTGGACTATTTTAATATATATTATTCTGGGAGGGTTAGTTGTCAATTTTTTCTTTGAATTCCGCATTGATTTTTCGGTCATTCTATACTTTTTGGATTTTAGTGTCATTCAAAATAAATAGTACTCAGTCTTATAAAATATCAATGATAGGATGACACGAATAATGGGACTTGGAAACAAAAAAGTTTTCCTGCTGTTTATCATCATTTCAGCCACAAGACGTCCACTGCTGGACATAGGACTTTCTCAAGCGTCACTATATCGATCGGTCCTGTGGGTCTCGTATCCAGCGTACGTTGACATTCACCAGGTCATCGGTCCTATGTGGGTGTACTTCTAACAAACCTCAAAAATCAAATGTGTTACATAACACGGTACAATACAATTATTTTCTTAATGTCCCTCGGCAATCATCGCATTTCCGAATACAATCAAATGCTAATTTCCATGTCTATCAATTATTAGATTTATCGTGTATAATAATTTGAATTCAGAACTAAGTAATTTATTGTTGTTTTGTTAGATCTTCGTGTGAAATATATAGAGCTGTAAAATTAGCAGTTTAACTCCCATTTTTTGAAAAATAAATTACGCTATGTTAAAAGAGTATTAACAACAACAACAACTCTATTTCCAAGTTGATTGAGAGCGTCCGGTATACACCAAGTGCAAAGGGCAACTGATAGAAATCCAGCGACTGACAAAACACGAAGTTTGCCAAGGGATAATAAGAAAATATTTGTACTGTAATTTACTTGTGTTTTGAAAACCAGCAGCTGCAAAACCCACTATAAGTCTCCCCCAACTCCACATTAATTACGAGAAGTATAGTTCTATATCCATTTAGCAGATAAAGGCATGCACAGCGCAGCAGTTCGCAAGATAACTTTTCTCTAATAAGTAGATAAAGTTGCCAACTATCGTGCAACTTTGCAAATTTAATATCGAAACTCATTGGCCCGAAAAACAGGCCGAGGGTTTACGCTATGGTCGAGTAAATGGGTAAGCAGAATACTTTTTACCTAAGTGGATAACAGGAACTTGGCTGTATCAATATTGGGTTTTTTTACGGAGAAAAAGGTTGGCTTGTTTTGTATTTTACAGAATTTTTGGGTGGAAAAATAAACAGATACCATAGAGTGCATTTGTGTTGGGAATAGGGATGTTTACTGGGTAGAACAATGATAATCCTATTTATTCTGTGAGATTATAATATTGGACACGTATTTTTTGCTATATCAAATCAATACAAATTGACAAAGATACAGCGCATCAAAGTTCAGGGCAGTGACCATAAGCTCTAAGAGCGGTATCAATTTGAGATCGAATAAGGGACAGATGTATATGACTTGTATACATCTGTCACTTACTCGATATCAAATTGATACCGCTCTAAGAGCTTATGGTCAGCCCGCAGGAGTGTGGGCTTGTGACGTTAAAGTGTACTAACGGCGTGACGTCACACGATATTTGAACGCATTATATCGTCGGCACTTTATGTTTACGTGTCAAAAGAAAAATACGTGGCGAATATTTTACAAACTTGTATTTAACTTGCAATGTATGTATGTATGTAAGTGTGTTCGGGTCAAATCTTGCAACTGAATTTTAAAGCAGTTATCCTCCACCGATGAAGATGAAATTTTGCATACACTTTAATTTGGATGACAATGCATGGTTAGCTAAGTGACGTCATTCTAAATTCAATATGGCGGACGACCCAAGATGGCGGACTGGTTATTTTTTGTGCACTGCCATGATGTGGGTATCAATTGAAAGAGTTTGCTGAGAAGAATACTAAAAGAGCTTGTTTAAAATAATAATTTTAATGAATATTTATTTATTTATCTACCTGACGAACAAAAAGCAAATTTTCAGTTAACATCCCTATTACCGAATATTGCGTTCATCACGTAGTTGAGCAGACGAATTTTTCAAACATGAAGCAATAGAACAATTTTCTTCAAAACTCCTTTGAATTGTGGCATATGTTTTTGCGAAATTTGTGACCAGGCGATCATAAATCGATTACCATCGCAAAATTATCAACTTATCGGCACATCCACCATTCGCTGAATCAAAACTACGACGAAACAGCAATATGTTTATTGCTGTTTCGTCGTAGTTTCACAGAACAATATAACCCGCTTACATTTCATGCCATAAAAATGCCATCGAAAAATATTCATGAGTCAACATAAATTGCCGCTAAAACAAACGCCGCATACCAACCGTATCAACAATCCACCAATCACAGGCGAATGATCGAATGATAATATCGATAATACAGAATCCCGATTGTAAACATAATAGCGTGCGTAGCCGATTGTAAATCGGATTCGATTCGAATTGAAACGATTACTGTAACACCTTCATTGGTGTTATTGCGTGTTTATTTTAGACTCGGGACGGTTTTTGTCCGAAGGAAGGTAATAGCCCCGTTTTAATGGGTACCCCGTACCCTTATAGAGGACGTTATCTTTATCGTAATGTCAACGTATCGTCCGGTATGACACAGACGGTAAGTGGTGGAGTGAGATTAGATGCTTTCTTGTTGCGTTAATTTGGAAGAGGTTGATTTGATACTATTTTAACACGCTTTTATTAGCTTGGTATGTATCTATGTATCAATGTAACTGAATCTTTGAACGTGATTTTCACCTTAAAAACGTCGGATTGATTTGAAACTTTGCACACCTATCAAGGACCGATGACAATGCAATAATTTAGTCAAAGTCAAAGTCAAATATATTTATACAACTAGGCAATAAGCGGCACTTTTGAAAGTCAAACAAAAATTAAAATTTACAAGTAATAAAAGTTGATTCCACCGTCCGCGTTTAAATTATTTGTCCCATTAGCCTTACCAAGATCTTCAGGATTAGCGACTTTTTAGTTCAATTTACCATTAAAGCGTGTTTTTTAGTTTTTAGAACTACAATTTATTTGTAAGCAGTTGCGTAAGAGAAAGGGAAGACATTATGTAGCCTAGTTCATGTATGCGCTAAAAGGTTTTTTTAGGAAAATATTATCAGAAACTAAAATTAAAATTGGTTTAAAATTGACATATCATAAATAAAACAAAAATATTTTACCATACGGACAGTCTAAATTGATCAGCTCTAATGTATAAAACATTTTAGAAGACTTAAGGGACGAAATTTCCTACGACAGGCAAAATTATTATATGCCAGACCTCAAACAACGTCTTGTTTCTGATAATTCTTTATACATATTTAATTTTGTGTAACCATTTCTTTTCTTACGCTTTCCGAAAGTTCAAAAGGTAACTATTAAGCAAAAAAAAAAAATCGGGTTCAAAAACAAAACATTAAACAGTGCAGAATAACTGTCGTTACGAAACGAACGTCGGTGTCGCAAAACGATAAAAAATGAGGTACGAAAGACACCGATTTCTGAAATGAAAGTTATTTTGCACTTTTTATTGATTTCTTTGTAGTTTTGTTTCACTATCACCACAGATTAAGCAAGTTCTATAGCGAGGTACTTACAGGATTGACAAAATACCCATAATAAATCAATTTACACATTTGTGCTGTTTGCCGCTAATGAGTTCGGTTGTATGCTCCATATCTTGAAAAGTGCTTAACCGATTTTGATAAAACTTACACAATAACCTAAATTGAGACTTAATCCAATAATAAAATAATGATCATCAATTACTAGTTTCTGAGAAATCCGTGGACACAGATACAAACATACATACATATAAAGGATCCATGCGGACGACGTCACGCATATAGATGCGTGACGTCGTCCGCATGGATCCTTTATAACAACAACAAATAGTTGTTGTATACTTTTTCCACTACCTTTCCAGAATATAAGAAATACTTTTCTTAAAACCGCATCAAAATCCGTTCTGCCAAACGCGAGGAAATCGTGGGAAAACATACATACATACCAACATACGGGTCGAACTGAGAACATCCTTTTTTTAAGTCAGTTTAAGATTATAAAAAAAAAACACTCCCCAGTAACCAAGCCACTTGCGACGACACCCTTATCAAAACATAACCATGTATGTTAGTAGATGTCACAAACAACACTCATTCTCGTAGATACTTGAGCACTCAGCGCCAAGAATGCTATTCCAAGGACCATAATCGGCTCACGATGGCTCACTACACCTGACCACGGGCGTTAAACCAAATTAACAATGTATATACTGCCTAATTATACATACACAGGGTTGCCTGTACATCGGTGTGGGTACGGCTATATCTAAAGGTAGGTGATGAAGCTGTTTACGTTGATGGCCCTGTGGTTTTGTGTTTAGGGTATTGGATACGAGGAAGGCTGACAATTTATTTAAGAGTTTGAACAGGCACGTGTCTAAACCTTAAAGAAAAGAGTAAAAGAAAATACATCACAGACGTATCACAAACCATTAGAAAACTAAATCGCCAATGGGCAGGACATATGATGCGGAGTAAACTAAAATAATGGGCCAAAATAGTAACAGAGGGGTATTCTAGAGAGGGAAAAACACAGAGGACCTGTCGAAGTTAAGTGACGATTTAAAAAACACCACTGGAGTACCCTGGGAATGTCAGCAGAACTGACGGGGTCCGTGAGGACCGATGCCTGTCTGGGTCGCGGATAAATTGAAGGAACACGGGTGGGTTTTACTCATTAAAAGTCTGACACGCCCTCCTGCCTCACACAGAGCGAGAGAAGTCATGATAGGATTATGTTCTTTGATTTACGTACACTATTTCAGTCATGAAGAAATTCTAGACATAAATTTATTATTAATTTAAAACTATTTTTAAACATCCAAGTCGTTTTGAAGAAGTATCCAAAAGTAGTGAAAAATATCATGTTGTTAATTGTTTTTTCAAAGCAAAACCATTAGTTACAGGAAAAACCCTTGTCTCACAAATAAAAAAATAAAATATTTATGTAATTTATATCAGTCACGACGTTCGTCATAAACTCTCAGACAATAATATCCTCTTGACATCTAGTGGTTCTGAAATCCACTTTAAGTTATTTATCAGTCTACTAAGCACGATAATATTTTGTACATTAAGGTTATTTTATGAGATATAAAATGTAACATTTTAAGATTTCCAATAACTATGAATAGCTAATAACATTTCCTTTTGTAGCAAAAAATCAGTAGTATCAAAAATATACACTAAATACAAAAGTATATGCCAGGCGAAGCCGTCGGCTGCATGAAATTCGAAAATTAGCACAAGGGATCATATACCTGAGATAAAAAGTATCCTCTGTGCTATTCCTGACTATAATCTATCTCTTTGCCAAATTTCATGAAGTTCCGTTTACCATTTCTGACGTGATCAATACATATAATAAATCTGTAGAAAAGTAATTTTTGTACATCGAAAATATTTCCAACAAAAATAGCCAGGGTGTTAAAGGATAACCAACAGAACCTATTGCCGGCATTTTTGGAATTTTTGTCTGTTTATCTGTTTATTTGTGCACGCATCACGTGAAATGCACGAAACCAATCTAAATTACTTTTATACATAAAAATTATGCGTAACTTGAAGAATTACTTAGTTTTTGTTTCATCACAATCGGTTCACTCTATCAAAAGTTAGATGAATTTAAAGTGTTCAAGAAGTAAATATGACAACACACGCAATTCAGATACTCGGACAGTTGAACTCGATATTTGATAGATGGCGTTGTGCATTTGAAGTCATTTTCTGAATGGCGGTGTTAAGATTCTCCGCGAAAGAATGATGACTATAGAAAATAAATGGTAGGTAGGTAAGTAGGGTGGGCAGGAGGGTTAGTAGGGTAGGGTTGGCAAACAGATGACGGGAGCGAAGCCGCGGGCTCAGCTAGTTGATTAATAAACATACACACAACCAAACTTTCGCATTTAAAATATAAGTAGGATTGTATAAAGATAAAACGCCTACATATTTAAGGCCTCGAAAATATGTAATCTTTTATACCCCGTGCTCAATTTCTAAATTGCATCAGCCCTAACCGTGGCCGTTATTGGGAAGACATCTGAAATATTTATATACGGTCCGTATCCCGGTACACGGGTCAACTAAACGCAATCTGAAGAGGTTACGGTCACTTTATTGAAATGTAACTTTCTGAGAAATTATTGACGCACGATTGAACACTTTTTTGGACTTGGTAGTGAAATAGGAATTTATTTCTACTGAGACGGCTACATGGTTATATTTCTGTGCACATTTGGCCTATTTAATAATATTGTTGTTTCGTTCTATCATTTCTATAGTGGTCATTGATCTTTCCATATTTCGTAGGAACGTTTTCCATATATACCAATATTATAAAGAGGAAAGATTTTTTTGTTTGTTTGCACCGAATAGGCTCCGAAACTACTGGACCGATTTAAAAAAATCTTTCACCAATAGAAAGCTACATTATTCCTGAGTGACATAAATTATGACTCTTAGTAAAATACCACTATTATGCGTACTAAAAAGGAAAAGCCTTTAGGCGCAATTGGTCCAATTCGCAATTGGTACTATGTTCAAAAAAAGTCCGGTTCGCGCTTGGTCTAATTTGCGGTATGACCAATTCGCAGTTGGTCCAATTCTCAGTTTGTCCAATTCGCAGTTGGTCCAATTCGCTATAGATACTATAGGACGTAGAAGGAAACTGAAAACAAATCATCATCATCATTTCAGCCCACGTCCACTGTTGAACATAAGCCTCGCCCAAGTGTCATCACATCACATTAACCGGCCCCATGCGTCGCGCATCCAGAGAATACCCGCAACCCTCACAAGGTCATCGGTTCAACTAACAAGCATCAAATAAATATCACCAGTAAAGGAAGATATAATTTAAACATGTTTAAGCTGGCAACGGGGGCGACTAAAGAGTCGGAACAGCTTCCTTAAGTCGGCTAAAACAACATGCGACAACAGCCCTGGCGAAGCACGTAGAAAATTGTGGCTCCTCAAATACCCCCCTCCAACTGACTATATCGATCCTACAGAAAAGCTCCCAGCTGGGAATAAACTGCCATGGCCCACCTGGAAATCCCTAAATAGGCTGCGAAGCCAAGTGGGCCGCTACAGGTACAACCTGGTCAAATGGGGGACTCCGATCAGCCACAATGCGATTGTGGAACCACACCGCAAACGATGCCCCATTTTTTGTCCTGCTCTATGTGCACAAACACCTGCACCATGAGGGATCTGTGCGAGGCCGACGCTAGGGCTGTGGACGTGGCTGAGTTCTGGTCGAAGCACAAAAACTAAATTTAAATTTAAAAATGGAATCATCGACACGATGAAGAAGAAGAAGCTGGCAATGGTCTACCTCAAGTAGAAAATTCTAGTAATCTGCACATAAGAGATCTCTTGAGATCTCTCTACAGAGGCGATTAAAACCTTCTACTACTCGTTATAAGAGACAAAACATTTGCATAAGAACTTGTTGTCTAGTAGTAAACATTGTACTATGGACATGCACGGAAACACGACAGTCTAGACCAAATAGAAGTAATTATTTACACAGTGCAACAACAGAATCACCATTAGTCTCGTGCCATAATCTCAATATATTGACGACTTTCAATAATCACCATTTTTGTACAGTCCATCCATAGTGTTTTGCTTTCCGTACTCTAATCACCACCATATTCAAAATTTTCCTCAAGACTTTTCCTTCCTTTTTCCGCATCACATACCAAAATAAAAACTATGGATTGTATTTATTCAAACCTCGGAACTGTTTAGTAAGCGACTAGCAGATTCTAAATTCAAATTAAATTTGAATTCTATATTCAAATCTCTGTCGTTTAAAAAATATAGCACGTCATTATAAACAAAATAACATTCAACTGTAATACATAACGGAAGGAACAATCAACCATTTTTAATTTTTATTTATTATAAGCTCGCGCTTGACCACCATCTCACCTGATGGTAAGCGATGATATGGTCGACGATGAAGCACGCTTGCCTAGAAGTAACCTATTCACTCTTGACTGAAAGACACCCAGATTGTAGCTATCGGGAAACACAGACTCCGGCAGGGAATTCCACTCCTTAGCTGTACGCATAATAAAAGTATTCTCAAAACGTTTAGTGCGTATGGGTGGGATGTCCACCATGTACCGATGGCGCATCGCTGTACGTCTGGTAGTCCGATGATGAAACGGGCTGGGCGGAATTAGATCATGCAATTCCATCGTACACGAATGGATAATGGATGGATAATAAACGACTCACATATGTCGTCCATAATTATCGTAAAATATATGTTTGTCGAAGTGTATTCCAGCTAGATGAACACTGGATAGAGATTAATAATATTAAATCAGTGTGCCTGCCATTCAGGTCAATGTATTTGGAGTGCCCTGTTTAATGCTGTAGAGGCCAGTTGTCAACATACAGTAGCATTATCCGAAATGGTCTAGGTGAACACTGGATTGAGATTAATAATATTAAATCAGTGTGCCTGCCATTCAGGTCAATGTATTTGGAGTGCCCTGTTTAATGCTGTAGAGGCCAGTTGTCAACATACAGTAGCATTATCCGAAATGGTCTAGGTGAACACTGGATTGAGATTAATAATATTAAATCAGTGTGCCTGCCATTCAGGTCAATGTATTTGGAGTGCCCTGTTTAATGCTGTAGAGGCCAGTTGTCAACATACAGTAGCATTATCCGAAATGGTCTAGGTGAACACTGGATTGAGATTAATAATATTAAATCAGTGTGCCTGCCATTCAGGTCAATGTATTTGGAGTGCCCTGTTTAATGCTGTAGAGGCCAGTTGTCAACATACAGTAGCATTATCCGAAATGGTCTAGGTGAACACTGGATTGAGATTAATAATATTAAATCAGTGTGCCTGCCATTCAGGTCAATGTATTTGGAGTGCCCTGTTTAATGCTGTAGAGGCCAGTTGTCAACATACATAAGCATCACCCGAAATGGCCTATGCGTTTTAATTTTTGTGTCTGGAAAAATTATTTGTGTTTTGTTTGTGAAAGTATAAACCCCGGTTTCTTAAAATAAATAACCGATGCATTGAAAATTAGTGTCATCGACTGTAGAAAAGTCTTTCAACCAATCACAGCAGCTACAGCGTGTTTTCACTTTTCTCATAAATTTTGCGATAATTTTTGTTCATGAAATCTTCGGCTGTCAAAGAGTTCTATCCATCTTTGTAAGTATGATATTCTTTAAATTTTCATTTTTTTTATTTATCTATAGGCTTGCGCTTGACCACTATCTCACCTGATGGTAAGCGATGATGTGGTCGACGGTGAAGCACGCTTGCCTAAAAGAAACTCAACAAC
Organism: Orthosia incerta; assembly: GCA_948252205.1. Classification (NCBI taxonomy): domain Eukaryota; kingdom Metazoa; phylum Arthropoda; class Insecta; order Lepidoptera; family Noctuidae; genus Orthosia; species Orthosia incerta. Next base: position 28,466,973 of record OX411746.1, read on the forward strand.
TTCACTCTTGACTTAAAGTCCTAGATTGTAGCTATCTGAAAACACAGACTCCGGCAGGGAATTCCACTCCTTAGCTGTACGCATAATAAAAGTGTCCCCAAAACGTTTTGTGCGTATGGGTGGGATTGTCCACCATGTACCGATAACGCATCGCCGTACGTCTGGAAGTCCGATGATGAAACGGGCTGGGCGGCATTAAATCATGCAATTCCATCGCACACTCCCCGAAATGTAACCGATAAAAACCGACAAGCTGGCAACTCGGCGACGATGTTCAAGGCTCTGGAGCTTTGACCTGACCAGTGCCTCATTGCCGATGAGCCTCTTGGCCCGCTTTTCGATCGACTCTAGTGCATCAAGCTGGTATTTGGCAGAGCCGTCCCAGAGATGAGAACAGTACTCCATGGGCAATCGAACTTGCGCTTGATACAATTTGAGCAGCTGTTCCGGCGTGATGTACCTTCTTCATTCTTACCATGATTAATCTGAATATCCGTCTTAAAATCTATTTTAAATTCAACGAACTTTATTATATCTTTAATGCTTAATATCGTTATGTATTTACCTTCAAAATGACACTTGCACTACCGCTACATATTTATAAAATTAAAAAAAAAAACTTACCGAGTAATGTTGCTATATTTTTTAACAGTGTGCCACTGTATTCCCATGACTTACAAATACAAGTCAATTCTCAAAAAGACACGCTCAAGTCGCATCGATCTTCTTACTTTACTAGCTTTTTCTCGCGGCATTGTTCGCTTGCCCTTCGGGATTACGTGAAATTTTATTGGCGAGACTAGAGACGTGGCGTGATAAGACGTGCCTTAATTGGTTACTGTACCCTGAGGACAGGGACATAGAATTTCTTTTGTAACGCAGGATATTTTAGAAGATATATTTTCTTCAAACAGTTAAAGGGTTTTGAGTTTTTGTGGTCGATGGTGTTAGTTGCCAGTGTTACGCCTTTTTGTGTGTAGTAGTGGTGTCTGGCTAGGACCTCGCTTCTTGTGCTTGAGACCGTGGGTTCAAATCCGGACAAGTACCAATGTAACTTTTCCAAATTTATATGTACTTTCTAAGTTTATCTTCGACATCACAGGCAACGGTGAAGGAAAACATCGTGAGGAAACCTGGACTTATATAGCTAATGTAAGTCTTAAATAGCCAAGTCAGGGGCTTGTGGGGTACCCAAAGGCGGCTTAACACCAGAGGTAGCCACATCCTCACACGAAAAAGAAAGAAAGAGCGACGCGCTCAATAGTTTTTAAAATAAGTAAGTACCTAACTGTAAGTGTATATTTATTTTTGTATTTATTTCCATACATACAAATTTACATAGAATATAATTCTTAATTAATAAAAACTACCTACATAAAATCTTAAATAAAAAACTACGAACGCGTTTAAAAAAGGCATGGGCCATTGGCCATCAAAAAAATTAGTACAAATTTAGAATCTTGTCCCCATCACTAGTTAACTGAGTGCCGTGCTCGATCGTTGCAGTGAACGCCTGGATAGTGGCTTGCCCGAACACGGCGTTGCCCAAAAACCTATTTTCGCAGAGACAGTGGGATGAGCCGCTCTGCAGATTGGTACGGAATTAATTTATAGATACGTCCACCAATACTGCTGAGCGTGCCCGCCTGCTGACTGTGGGTGAGTGGGAGTCGGGCCTCTGGCTACATGACCTACCGTCAACACCTTGACAACACCTTTCAGACCGCTACATGTCTGCGCTGGGTGCTACTAGCGGAGCTTCACATTGTTGTCAATGTGGTGAAGCAGTCGACCGCCTCGGAAACCATGGCCTTTCCGCTGAGTCTAGATAGCATGGCATGCCAGCATTAATGACATCCTACCTCGGGCTCTTGTCACGCTTGTGTCGCCGGGGTGCCAGCTATTTTAGAATCCAATGGCTTGGCACACGATGGGAAGAGACCAGACGGAATGACCATAATGCCTTGGCAGGTGGATAGGCCTTTGGTGTAGTATGCAACATGTGTCGGCACCCTTGCGCCATCCCATCTTCTTAGCACGGGTGGGTTGTGCTGGGCCGCTACTGCTGGTGCAGAAAACCTCAAACGGCGCGAATACCTTGTTGAAAATTATAATATTTAAGCCGTTTGGGGTTGAAACTTTAGGTCCATGGAGTCCTAGTGCTCATCAAGTTTTTCGAGATGTAAGCAAACGGTTAGGCGACTCTTCACGTGACCAGAGGGCTGGGCTTTTCTTCGGCCAGAGAATCAGCATTGCTATCCATCGTGCCAATGCTGCCAGCATTCTGGGCACTTTTCAAGTTGACAGCGATGCGGTCGAAATTTTTGACGCCCTATGACCCTGCTTTTTTATACTCGTTCGTAGTTTTTTATTGAAGTATTTTTTATAGGTTTTATACAAAAACTAGGTTTGTTAATTAATTATTTTATACTATGTAAATTTGTATGTATGTAAATAAGTGTATAGTTAGATACTTCCCTAGTTAGTTAAGCTATAGAGGCGGGACTTTGATAACAATTTGGTATCCCTGCCATCGGCAGTCTGCCACCATTCGCGGATCTATACGCACGCTCAATATTGAAATATTTTTGTGATACGGCGCAATCTTGACTTTTGTTAAATCGTAATAAACGTGTTTGCTAAATCATCCCATATTTCTGATGCGTCACACATGCTTGTCCCTGTAGCTTCACCGCTTTTATATTTTTTTTGTTGTTGTGTAATCATCCAATAAAATTCTCCCGCTCCATGTGAATTGGGAGGGCGTGTCAGACAGACCTATATTGACTAAATCTCACCCCTTCCTTCCTTGCTTTGTGCCTTCAGTCGCATGTGCCAGAGCTGCGGTAACTCTTTTTATCAACGTACAATTTCTACGAAAAATCTCTAAGGACTAAAAATGTAAATGAGCATCGATTTTTCTTGTCCAACGCTTCACATCATATTTCACAACAACGAATGCACTTTGGATGGGGACCCGTCTGGCAGTGGCTTGCCAAATCACCTAATATCAGTGCAATGGCATCCGATCCAGTATACTTTAGAGGAAGTATAAGTAGTGTGAAATGTTAGCTCAGACATAAGTAGTAAAATAACTGGAATAAGAAAGTTAGTATGTTAGTAGTTAGTGGGTATGGAAAGTTAGTATGGGGTTATTTCTAAAATGGTTTAGAAGGCAGTAAGTAGCGTTGGCTCTTATGGTATGGGCAATTAGTGTAGTGATGATAAAAAATGATGTGAGTATAGTAATTCAAGTATGTATATAATATGTCATAATATATCCGTAGAGTAAGAATGGGCAACGGAGAGGGTTATGCTCGGAATTTCCTTGCGTGACCACGTCAGAAATGACGATATTCCAAAGTTACCGACATAGCCCGAAGAATTGCCAAACTTAAGTGGAAGTGGGCAGGGCACATTGCTCGCAGAACGGATGGCCGATGGGGCCGAAAAGTTCTGGAATGGCGACTGCGAACCGGAAGACGATACGTTGGAAGGCCTCCGACTAGGTGGACCGATGACCTGGTTAAGGTTGCGGGAAGGCGCTGGATGCGAGACGCAGAGGATCGGTCAATGTGGTGACGCCTGGGGGAGGCCTATGTTCAGCAGTGGACGTCTTTCGGCTGAAATGATGATGATGGTGAGAGTAAGAATGTGGATGGCTAGAAGAGGTAGAGAAGATCAAAGGAACTAATCGTTTCTTTCATCTTCTCTAGAAGAACTGTGTGAATGATAATAACTGTCTAGAAAGGAAGAAGAACTTCTGAGAGACTGATGGAGAACTATTAAAGAAACAGATATAAAGCGGGCCTTTAAATTAAGGTTAATACACGGGAATGGTTATGATGAAACTGTTTCTAAATAACGTCGTAGGTACTATTCTGTTTTGGAAGAATTTATGATTACAGCAGAGATCGACTGTCTCAAATTCCACAGTGTTCCTCCATCTTAACTTGAGATCTTGGTCTTGGCCTTGGTCCTGGCGCAATCGTCTTCGGGGTTGTCTTTCCTTCTACACATGTACAGAAAAAAATCGCAGCAGTTTTGTTCTTCAACGAATTTGTATATTGTAATTAAGAAAACTTCAGAGCACAATACTAAAATAAAAATTGATCAAAGAATTTATTATTTTTCTTATAGGAAACAAAAGTTTTGTTTTGTCAAAAACATCAACAAAACAAAGTTAAAAATAAAAACCTATACTTGAAGCGTTTTAAAAGTTTCCCACTGTTGTTCTGAAGTGTTGGGTGTCGGAGATATAAAGGACTCCTCTGAACTCCCGTTTAAATAACAAGCTGAATTGAATCGTGAGACTTTAGCATAAAGTTTGAAATTGTTAAAAGTGTACTTTATTGCACCAATCTATGGCAAGAACTATGAATATGTGAGTGACATATTTACCTAGGACGAATTATCTCTCCCCATGACTCAATGTTCAAGGAAGTTAACAAAAGGAAAAAACACTGGTCCCTCAAGGAAATAATGAAGAGCAAAGACATTGGCGTGCATATTAAGAGGAAGACTTTCAATAGTTTCATTCTACATGCATAACATAATATATGGATGCGAAACTTGGTCGCTTACAGACAAGCTTATGGACAAACAAGCAAAATATCAGAGCGCAATGGAGAGAAGCAAGAAGGAATTAAACTACGGGACAAAATTTGAAATTCAGACATTAGAAGGAATACTAAAGTCACGGTCATATTAACTCGCATCAATCATTTGAAATGGGACAGCTCACATGCTTCGATGTAAAATAAATAAATGGAGCAAACAAGTGACCCTATGGTACCCAAGAGACAGAACTAGAAAACAGGGACGTCCAAAAACAAGATGGGAAAAAGACATCCGCATAATTTTGGGGCATTGATGGACTAGAGTTGCACAGGACAGAGCACAATGGAGGGCGAACTGCGGGGCATCCTATAATTAATTACTATAGACACTTCTTATTAGCAAACAATGTGCATAATATGTACCCAAATTTCGGCAATAATTGCTGTTTAGGGTTCCATACCCAAAGGGTAAAAACGGGACCCATTACTAAGACTCTTCGGTCCGTCTGTCTGTCTGTTTGTCTCTCTGTCACCAGGCTGTATCTCATGAACCGTGATAGCTAGACAGTTTAAATTTTCACAGATGATTTATTTTTGTTGCCGCTATAACAACAAATACTAAAAACAGAATAAAATAAATGTTTAAGTGGGGCTCCCATACAACAAAAGCGTTTTTTTTGCCGTTTTTTGCGATATTAGTACGGAACCTTTCGTGCGCGAGTCCGACTCGCACTTGGCCGTTTTTTATATCAATCCAAACACAAACAATTATTACTCTGATTTCGAGGTGACAATCACGTGAAAAGTTTGAAAATTCAAAAAGCGATGGTATACCTAGGTATATTTTATGTAGGTACCTGTTACGTGATTTCCAGGCGTATTAAAGTAAACAGTCTGAGGTTACTTTTAGCAAATTACGTACCAAGGTTGGGTTCAGGAATTTAATAACGTTTGTTTTGGGTCATCGGGGAATGAATGAAAAATGTGCGTATTAACTTAGGCCTCTGTAAGATATTTACAAATCTTTTTCAGTAGGTACTTTTACAGCAATTTTTTAAATGCTTACATTCTGTATAAGATTAATTGGTTTTGTTATCGAAAGAAGTCCCTAACATGGGAATTTATGAGCTGTTTTGACAATTATATCTTTATAAAAATGTCGAGAAAAAAATGTAAAGCCACCACAGTACAAAGATTTTCTTATTTCTTTCCCCAAAAAATAATCCTATTATTTCTATGGCAACATACAATTATCCCAATAAGAATATTTCCTAATAAAAATCAGTATTCCGAACTAGCGTAGTAAAATTTTATCGCGTAATAAAAATGGAGTGTTCGAGTTTAGTACGAATATCGACAAGCGAAGGAACGAAGGTCTCGGTCCCAACCCTAGCCGGAACAACTGACAAAATAAAAAGCGACAGAAATCGTAGTAATCTCACTGATTCCGATACAATAGAAATTTTTATTCCGCCGTTCGGAAGGGGAGATTATGAAGCGAGCATCGTTCGAACAATGGGCCGTTCAACTCTTCCTGTCATCAAAGATAATAAAGAGGAAAATATCGTGAGAAATTAAAATGAGCTCGGAGCTTGGTCAGTAAACAAGCAGGGGTGGGGACTGGCAATTTTATTTTCCAATGTTGGATCAATAAGAAGAAGTGGGACACAGGATATTGCTGGACATTGAAATGGAAAAAAAAGTGTTTTTAATTACGCCCCCGTCGCTTTGAGGAGTAGACGTCGGACTTGTGTTATGGCCATTCAACCGTTTATTGGACACTGCTTTTTTAAAAGATTCTGCTGCATTTTTTTGAGTGATGTTTGTTTTGTTTTGCAGTGAAGTGAGTCGCTAGTAGGATTTTTTATTATAATTGATGATAGGCTTGCGTTTGACCACTATCTCACCTGATGGTGAGTGATACGCGGTTGATGATAGAGCACGCTTATCGAGAAGTAACGTACATATTCACTCTTGACATATAAACCCCCAGGTATATGTGGCAGGTAACACAAACTCCGGCAGGGAATTCTACTCCTTAGCTGAACGCATAATAAAAGTATTCCCAAAACGTTTAGTGTATATGGGAGGGATAATTTTAAGTTGTAAAGATGTTATATCACTGAAATTATCTAGCAGTATTTATTAATTTGCTTATTGAGGCTTTATTGTTTTGTTTAGACTTATTATTGACCATTTCCATTCCAAAATTGAATTCAGAACCAACACTATTCATTCCAGTTAGAATCAAGAAATAAATATCTAAAATGCCACACACATGTCTCGTTACCCAGCCAATTTATGAATAGCATTCCAAATATAAAATACATTCATAAAAGGCTGGATTATGTGCCCCAATATTTAGAGTTTATAGTTCGGTGATTCAAATCATGCAAATGGGCTTTAGTTCGACTTTTCATCATTTTAATAAATTGACAGAAATCTATGCAGTATTTACAAAAAAGAGGGAGGGCAATTTTTGCAGTCAGGAGATTGTCTTCATGATTGGTAAACTGGTGAGTGGCGACTAACTAAAAAAGGAGCTAGAGGCTTAATTGTAACAGTCTCACGGGTCGATCTTTAAGGTTACGGAACCCACCATACATTCCAGACCATTCCATATTAACTGATACTCGTCCATGCCTTGGAATGCACGTTAAGCTGTTGGTTCCGCAGGCTTAATACGTAAGAAACAGCAATCAAAAATCATCGTGCGATCAAACGCTTTATGTCATAAAAGTCGGTAGGTATGGTAGGTCCTACACAATCGTTTGCTAATCGCTCGCTGTTTGTCAGGGTATGGTCACATCTGGTGAATGCACCACAAATGGGCTGCTAGCGACCCGCTCGCGAGATGGTCGTGCACTGCATGCGTGCAGTTACTGCAATTGTTTGCTCTCTTTAGAGCAACTCATGCATGGCTTGCGCATTTGTGACGCAATTCGGCAGATGTGGACAGTGTCAGTGCACTTATTTAAAAGAAAACCGCCAAAAACTCTCAAACAACAACTCTAAAATCTATACTTCTATGCTAATATTTTAAAGAGGTAAAGTTTGTGAGTTTGTGACGTTGTAGGGGGTAATCTCTCGATCTACTGAATCGATTTTGTAAATTCGTTCACTAGTAGAAAGCTACATTATTTCTGAGTGTCATAGGCTATAATATATTTTCAAAACAATTAGAAATCCTTATGAAACCCAAAGTAGCAAAATGTTGCCTATAAAATTCATTCTTTGGCGTGCGCTGAGAAAACTATTGATGATACATAACAATTATTAGGGAGGTAAGGTAGGGTAGGCAGAGTTGGGTAGGTAGGTTAGGGTAGGGTTCGGTAGGTCGGTTAGGGTAGGTAGGGTAGCGTAGCGAAGCTGCGGGGGTCAGCTAGTACTGGATATACAGATGAATTTGTTTAGACTGGAGGCTGACTTGGGACCTCCACAAGTAAGATTGGCTATCCGACTTTCGGGCTTATGCGTCACAACTATCAAAGATCTTAAAATAACAGCTGGGACGTATATACGACTTAAGACGACGACAGTCGCCAACGACCTTGAGGGAACAAAATGGTCACTCATTTCGCACCCGCGCAACCCCAATTCAGTAGTTTTTGTACTTTCCTTATTCTATGACTTTAAAAAAAATCCTTCAATCAAAATGTAGCTGATAAAATTATCTTTGGGTTAGTGACAATTTTATTACAATACGCCCGGCGGTTTTGGTGCGTTTGACATTTTTTTTGTCCGTGTTAGACATAACTTTATTATTATTATACATCTATTATTATTATTTTTGTTGCCAATGCACCTGCCATGTTGTCTCTTCACCACTCTTGTTTGACTGGTAGAGAATGCCTAAGGCATTAAATCCGCCATTGTACTTTTGTGCATGACGTTTAAATAATTAAATAAATAAATTACATCAATAAAACTCAAAATTTTCTTGAATCAAATTATTAAGAAAATGGTCTAATGTAAAAAAATACGACTAGCCGTTTAGATACTCGGGGGTATCTGCACCTTAAGATGGTTTACACTGCTAATTCGTTTCGACTTGATCACTGATGACATCAGTATCGTTCCCGTACCGTAACCTATGTTCTACTACATATTTCACATTAAATCAGCAATTAAATAACAGTAACATTGTCCTCAGGTGTCAAGATCAACGTCCCAGCAAGTGGTATTGCGGGAGGCGTCGCGCGCGCTCGCCGGGCGGTTCCGATGCGAGGTGTCGGCCGACGCGCCCTCTTTCCACACCCAAGTGCGGTCAGCATACATACATGTTGTTGGTAAGTGATTGCGAGTCGTTTTCACTTAGAATTTTAGGTTTATATCGATATTGTACCTGTAATACAACCTATTTACTATCATTATAATGCATCCTGGTATCTGATTTAGCTGAATCTGAAGCATAGAGCAGAGCGGGGCTAAGTGTGCCGATTTTCATAATATACAAAATTCAGCTATGAAAATAGTGTATGGTGTGGTTTATGCACACATTTAATAAATGATTACTGGCGTTTCTGAACAGTGATATTGTTTTGTGCATCGTTGAACAGTTTTCTTGCCAAAACATTTTTTATGAGATCGATCTGAATGGATCAAGAAACCCCGCTATGGGGCTGGTTGTTCCGTCGTTTCAAATACAAAAATATCTTTCAAAGATTTAATCTCAGTTCACACACGCAAAAAGAGTTTTTGTAGTTCGTCAAAACATGTGATTGTTTTTTGTGTACTATCAACAGATTATAAAAAAATCAAAGGCTAAAATAGTATTACTCCGTCGTGGGGTTAGTGTTATTCCGTCAATTTTGTATTTTTTTCCGTAATTACTATTCTACCAAAATGGAAGCCACCAAAACGTCTCCTACAACGGCATAGTGTCTTAATTATAACCGATCATTCTTATTTATAACCGATTATAGGATTTCTATGACCTGTACTGGGTTACTGGTTACTCGACGTATTCTCGGTAGGGCGAGACAGTGTGCCTATTTCAACACCCAAGCTTCCGAAGAAGGCTAGGCCCATGGGTTTCGAGAAAATCCAAGATTTATGTTTTTAAACAACTGTCCAAAAAGGAGGAGTTTCTTTGTTCGACTTTGTCTGTTTTTTGTTTATGTTCACCGATTTTTCCGTCAATTGTAGAGCGATTTTGAAAATTCTTTTTTTGTTTGAAATAGTATGTTCCCAAATTGCTCCCATTTTAATTTGGTATAGATCTGATGAAGAACTTCGGAGATATACAGTAGAACTATTTAATAAATGACGGCAAATCTCTAAGGATTGCTGCAATCGCATGTCTGTTTAGTGTTTATTCCATTTCATAACAAAACATCACGCCAGTATGCTCTAAAGGGGTACGCAGATGTGTACAGTTCACCTTGATACACTCTTATTTCACCGGTTATGTTCAAGTTTCATAATATTTGGTTAGTCTATTCTGGCATTATAGGTACCTTACTAAAGAACTTGCCTATTAGGTACAACTAAAAAGTGAAAAATAATAATCTTTTTTACAAAAAATATTACCGACCTTCAAATAAAAACACTAGTTTGCTAACTTTGTAGTGTTTTTATTTGGAAGTCGGTAGTATTTTTTGTAAATATGTTTGTTTTATCTAATTTACCCAGAATGCCCGTAGCCAGATATTTTCAGTAGCAGTTTGGTGTCTGGATTTGTGCCTGGTTGATGGCAATTTGGTGAAATATCTGTGTACTATAGATGATGATGCGAATTACGTTTCCACAGCAGGGGTATTGGAAATAAACCCGGCATGACACTTAAACTTTTAATTATTAAAGTTAATTACAACTGATTAATCTACGGATGTCCACTCCAGGTCGATGTGAGAGCATGGAGTGGTTAAAACTTTTATTTAACAAAACTAATTACAACTAACTAGCCTACACGTATTGATTCCAACTCGAGGTAGGAATATGGAATGCCTTCGAAAATTCCTTCGAAATTGATTGATTTCCTGACATTCAAGGCTTTTGGCAGGCTTCAAGGTAATTGCAACGTCAGTAACTTCCTATATTGATGCTACGTAGTTTCTGTATCAGCAAATGCCTAGCTACGTGCGTTCGCTTCAAGGTATTGTTCCTTTGAAAGGTCTATGAATACTTAGTTTCCGCAATGTCAGGCGTACGTAACATGCGTGATGTTAAGATATTTATTTATTACTTCATGCACAAAAAAGTACAGAGACGGACTTAATGCCTCAGGCATTTTCTACCAGTCGACCTTTGAGTGATGCAGAGACAAAAAGTGGTAGGTGCAATACTGAGAATAAATCACTATAGGTAATATTTATTCAAATATAAAGATAGACATATAAACTATAAAAACATACACTATATATACAAAAAAGTCAATAAACTAAACACACCAATATGCATAAACAGATAATTGGAGAACATTAACGCTGTGACGATACTACTGCCAACAACGAATGTGCTCGCGAACTTTCACTTTGAATTCTAATCGATTGGGTGCCATCCTGATTTCTTGGGCAGGCGCATGCCACAGAGAAATAGAATGAAAGAAGAAAGAACATTCAGTATATTTCTCTGATATGACGCCATGATGTAACCCAGAATTCGCCACTAAATAGCATGTTTCTATAAAAAAGCTATTTAAATGGGCAATTAGCACTAAATGCGTTCAGTGATTTGTGGGCCAAATGGGCCTAACCGTGTTTCAATGGTTTCATTCAAAAGCATTGATTACATTCCGGTTTTATTTCTAACCGTAATAATTATTCAGCTATTTTTATCGTCAACTTACTATTTATGCGTTCAGCGAATAAATAACAAAACTAGTTTACTTCGAAGGAATAAGGTCATAACCCTTTTAACTCTTTGCTTAGTATAAAAACCCTTTAGTTTAATATTTTCATTCCGACCACTTACTTAATAGTCAATTTGAATTTTCTTTTCCCGCAAACAACACTTCATTCTGTTTTCTCTTTTAATTAACTGCGTTCCTTGCAAGTTTTAAGATGCTTTATTATGCTCGAGGGACACTCAGTATTGGCTATTTTGTAGTTTTATTGGCTGGAATTTGGTACTAAATTTTTCTACATAACTTGGTATTGAAAACCAAAAACATTGCATGCATCTTTTAGATAAATTAATTGTAATAAAGTACACACATAACCGACGTCAGCCTGTATGAGATTAGGATGGCTCTGAAACAGCTTAAGAACAACAAGGCACCGGGTGACGACGGAATTACGGCCGAACTCCTGAAGGCGGGGAAAACCAATTAAGTAGGCCCTTCAGAAGCTGTTTGATTTCGTCATACTCAAAGGGAAAACGCCACAGGCATGGTGCAGGGGTGTGGTGGTACTCTTCTTCAAGAAGGGTGAGAATGTCCTACTGAAGAAAGCCCATCAAACTTCTTAGCCATGTCTACAAGCTGTTTTCAAGAGTCATCACGAATCGTCTAGCGCGCAGGTTTGACGATTTCCAGTCTCCCGAACAAGCCGGATTTCGTAAAGGCTTCAGCACCGTATACCACATACATACGCTGCGGCAGGAAATACAGAAGACCGAAGAGTACAACCTGCCTCTCTGTTTAGCGTTTGTGGACTACGAGAAAGCCTTCGATTCGATCGAGACTTTGGCTGTACTGCAGTCTCTCCAACGGTGTCAAATTAATTACTGGTACATCGGAGTGTTGAAGTGTTTGTACAAAAACACCACCATGTCAGTTCGATTTCAGGATCAGACCTCGGAACCAGTCCTTCTGCAGCGAGGTGTGAGACAAGGAAACGTCATATTTCCGAAGCTGTTTACCACTGCACTGGAGGATGTCTTCAAGGTTCTGGACTGGACAGGGCTAGGCATCAACGTCAATGGCGAGTACATCACTCAACTTCGGTTTGCCGACGATATAGTGGTTATGGCTAAGACCATGGAGAACCTCAGTATAATGCTCGATGACCTCAGTATAGCTTCCGGAAGAGTGGGTCTTAGAATGAACATGGACAAAACAAAGGTGATGTTGAATACCCATGTTACACCTACTCCTATCAAGGTCGGAGACTCTACACTCGAAGTTGTTGGCGCCTATGTCTACCTGGGACAATTGATCCAGTTGGGTAGGGCCAACTTCACTTAAAGGGCAATAGAGAGTGCTATGCTCGGAGTTTCCTTGCGTGATAGAATCAGAAATGTAGAAATCCGCAAGAGAACCAGGGTTAACAACATAGCCCGAAGAATTGCCAAACTTAAGTGGCAGTGAGCAGGGCACATTGCTCGCAGAACGGATGGCCGATGGGGCAGAAAGGTTCTGGAGTGGCGACCGGAAACCGGAAGACGTTGCGTTGGAAGGCCTCCCACCAGGTGGACCGATGACCTGGTGAAGGTTGCGGGTATCGGCTGGTTGCGGGACGCACGGGACCGGTCAATGTGGCAACGCTTGGGCTCCCCCAAGCGTTATGTCCAGCAGTGGACGTCTTTCGGCTGAAATGATGATGATGATGACACACATAAATTATATCGAAATAACATAATAGAAAAAATAAATCAGAGGAGAGTGAGTATACAATGTGTCCGGACTTGTCGTAATAAAACTGTTAATTTTATCGATAAAAACATCCCACATAAGGGGACCACTAACAATCACCACACTCTCAAAGATAGAGCAATTTTAGTACCTGACTTCCTTATTGCGATATCCACATAGTCTAACTAACAGAGCCGAACATTTATTGTTATTTTTACGGCCTAATAGCACAGAGAATCTAAAAAAATATTCATCTAATACTCAAAAGATAAGATATTTTCGTATTGAGCCATAAAAGTCAAATTTTAAACGTAATTCCACGTTTTATTGCATTGCCTAAAATTCTGTAAATTTTTAGGCATTAACATGTGTCTTTTATGGGTTTTTGTTTTAGTCTTAATTGATTTATAGGTACATTGACAAAAGACTTACAGCTCTAAGCCAATTAAATTTTTATTTTTATTATTGCCTATAAATAATCTCTGCACATCTTTGCCTTATGATTTTAGAAAAAGCATAAAAAAATGTGGATTTATCCCTTTATGTGGGGTGTTTTTATCGATAAAATGAAGTGTGTTTTACGGCCTTAAAGTTTTATTACTACAGGTCCGGACACGTTGTATAAGTAGATGTGGGCAACAAACTAAGCACAGTGATATTGACAGCCGAAATGAATTCTAAACATGATGATAATTAATCAGTAAGTTATATAAGTTTAGAATCAGGCCTTTGAAAATAATTTAAAAAAATAAACTATCTCTACTTGGCCTGCTTCAACTACCAATACTTAGATAATATCACGCTTGTATCCTCCCAAGATATTTAGTAGAATAATTGCACCCATAGTGCCCATACTAAATGATTGGCATTCTAAAAGAATGCTTCTCATGTGAGGTTAACCAATGTAGCTCCCTGAATCAGCTCTTAAATAGAGTGCGTAAATAAAACCTCCGTATACAGTGAAGCTTAATAGAATAAATTGTATAAATCTCAACACAATTTGTAGGAAATCGCATATATCTGTGAGTAAATATCGTGGTACGGGAATATAGCAGCTATTATCATATACACAATGCCTGTAATCTATTGTTGGGGATCTACTTGCGTGGTGGGATGGGTGACCATCGAGCGGCTACCCTCTTTCTTAGTTGGCAGAATATGGATGGAAACAGTAGTTTTAGTTCGATTATCATAATACGTGGTAGTAGGACCTAAATATGTAAAGAATCGAGATACGATCAATGCTTTTTGATTCATCATCATCATCATCATCATATCAGCCGAAATACGTTCACTGCTGGACATAGGCTTCCCCCAAGCGTCGCCACATTGACTAATACCGTCTCGCAACCAGCCAATCCCCGCAACCTTCACCAGGCAATCGGTGCTCTTTTTGATTCAAAATCATTTATTTTTATTTTACATAAGCGTACATGGGCACTGATAAAACGTCGACAAAAGGTGCACGGTTCGGGTTAGTCGTTTCCTATGGAGAAGAACCGGCAAGAAACTCCATGGTTACACTTTTAAAAATGGTTTGGTTTTACAATATGTCCATGTTACAGCATTAGTACTTTGATATGGGGGGCCAACGTAAGTCCGACAATAAGTCGTAAGAAAAAAAAAACAAAAAAAAATGTAAAACGAAATAAAAAGTTAACAAATGTTAACAATCATCTAGAAATCTAGAAGGCCGACAATGTTCACACATTCACAAAACAATCTGTAAAAGAATCTATACAAAGGTAAAAAAAACAAATTAATTAAAAAAAAAATGTCTAACCACACTAAATTTAGCATGTGGCACAAATGTTGTTATCAGTGCTGTAACTATTCTTAGAAAAGGGCTATAAAGATGATTTAAAACATTGTAAAAAGTCTAATTAAAAGAGAAGAAAAATGAGATTGAGAATAGTTATAGACATTCACATATTTGTGCCGTTTATGAGTTACCAGGGAAGCCGCATGCGCAGAAGGAGCTAAAGCCAAAATTTTTATCTTCAACGTAGTCCTTGATTTTATAATATGCTTTTTTAATAAGGACACGGTTGATGTTTTTGAACTTTCCATCGGTCAGTTCTATAACTGACTTTGGCAACTTGTTATAAAAGCGTATACTGTTTATAAGAAAAGACTTGCTAGTTTTCGTTAATCTGAATTTGGGCATTACAATTTCGTGCTTACTGCGCGCGCGTTTATTTCGTGCGTGTATTTAAATTATGGAAGTCGCTACTAGTTTTGAAAAGCCCTCGATTTTTGCGGACATACAAAATACATTCCAAAATATAAAGTGAAGGTAGAGTCAGTATAATGATCTCTTTAAATTTTTCTCTGAGGGACTCGCGAGGACCCATTTTATAGATCATAAAATACTAGCTGTTCCCCGCGGCTTCGCTCCCGTGGACCACCCCACAGGACCCGTTTTCGGGATTAAAAAATGTAGCCTATGTCACTCAGGAATAATGTAGCTTTCTAATGGTGAAATATTTTTGTTTAATCGGTGCAGTAGTATCGGAGCCTATTCGGTACAAACAATCATACAAAAAAACAAACAAAAAAATATTTCCTCTGTATAAAATTGGTATGGTAAAGATTAAATGAAAAGTTTGTCTATTGCCTTATTACCCAATTTAAAAAGGGGATGGTTTTTTTGACTCTATAATTATAAGTAAATTACGAGTTCTAGGCGGCATTTTGTTACCGTTTTTCAACTACATATATTTTAATCATCATATTAGCCGAAAGACGTCCACTGCTGGACATAGACATCTACCAAGCAAGTAAAAATAAATAAATGTAGTTTACTATATAGTATATTATTATAAAGTTAAAATAAAAAAACAAAACCTTATACAAAATTACATAATTACATACAAGATACAAAATTACATCCAAATCGTTAGAGCCGTTTCCGAAATACGCTAAACAAAATTTATTAACAAGTATTTTATTGCTCGTTTAAAAATATAGATTATGACTTTTGGTATGCCTACTATTCAATTTAATTTCAATATGACTACCTAGTGGTTAATTGATTGATTTGTCAAGTATATAGGTAAGTGATAAATTGATCAAAATTGTTCAATTATTGTTTGATCAAACGTCAGATTACGTGATTAAACAATTATACCGCCTTAAACACCGATCGACCCTTGCGTAATTGATATTCAAATCAACGAACATGAATATCGCTCTGAGGCCATAAACAAGTGATTTTCTATTATCGGAAGCGTGGCGTAGCGATTAGAAAAATGACAAAAATATATGAGAATGTCAAACGCTATCGAAATTTCACGTGATTAATCCCTTACATTTTGGCATTTCAACCATCGCCTTTGCTGACGTCGATTGCCACTTGTCTAGAAAGTTATATCAAGTGGACTAGGTCACTTTTATTAAATTTTGTTCTGTGATTCACTATTATTTAATTTTATTCTGTGATTCGAGGTAGACCGAGACGTAACGCACCGGATCAACTCAGGATGGATGAAATGGCGACAGGTCACTGGCACAACTTGCGACCCACGGATGCCCCTCAAGTTAAAGGATAAAATCTACAAGTCCGTGACTAGACCTGTCATACTGTATGGATCAGAATGTTGGGCTGTGAAAAATATGGATGAAAGGAGATTGCATGTAGCAGAGATAAGAATGTTGAGATGGATTTGCGGCGTGACGAGATTTGATAAAGTGAGAAATGAGTATATAAGAGGCAGTTTGAAAGTGGTGCCAGTGACAGAAAAGTTGAAGGGAAACCGTTTGTCCTGGTATGGTCATGTGATGAGGAGGGATGAAACGCATGTTACTAAAAGAGTCATGAATATAAATGTGGATGGATGGAGAGGAAGGGAAAGGCCAAAGAAAAGATGGATGGACTGTGTAAGGAGTGATATGAAGGAAAAGGGAGTCAGTGATAGCGTAACAGGGGACTGAATAGTATGGAAGAAGAAAACGTGTTGCGCCAACCCCAAGTAACATGCGATAAGGGCAGGAAGATGATGATTCTGAGATTCTTTTAGAGATAATGATTGTCATAAAAAAATATAACCGACTTCCAAAGTAAAAACACTACAAAGTCAAATTCAAGTATTTTTTTTTTTAGTCATGCGATCGGCTTCTCAAGACATTAGCAGATGTAATCTGTGCATATTGGCGCTTCGAGTACGGTCTTCAAGTGAGAGCCGACCCTCTACTTGTTACTCGACTATATCAGAGTATGTCCCATGTGTGCTGTCTTTTCAGTCGACGTTGTTCCAACCCACTGGGGTCAGACTGTTGACGTGGTTTTCAATGCGCAACTTTTATAGTGTTTTTCTGTGCTCAATCTCTTCTTTTACTGTGTTAATTTTTTAGCATTCATGTAGCTCTGATATTTCGGTAAACCATGGCGCATTTGATATGGTTGAAGGTGTTGAACACCTTGTGACAACTCATGCATTTTTTTTTATCTCTTTATCGCCAACTGATTGTCATATTGTATGGAGCCGAGTGACAATAAATTGAAAACAATTTGTCACTCGGCTTTAAACAAAGCGTGTAACTGTAACAAATACTTCATATACTTAATCATCATCATCATTTCAGCCGAAAGACGTCCACTGCTGGACATAGGCCTCCCCCAGGCGTCGCCACATTGACCGATCACGTGCGTCTCGCATCCAGCGCCTTCCCACAACCTTAACCAGGTCATCGGTCCACCTAGTAGGAGGCCTTCCAACGTATCGTCTTCCGGTTCGCGGTCGCCATTCCAGAACTTTTCGGCCCCATCGGCCATCCGTTCTGCGAGCAATGTGCCCTGCCCACTGCCACTTAAGTTTGGCAATTCTTCGGGCTATGTCGGTAACCCTGGTTCTCTTGCGGATCTCCACATTTCTGATTCGATCACGCAAGGAAACTCCGAGCATAGCCTTCTCCATTGCCCTTTGAGTGACTGTAAGCTTCCTGATAAGGCCCATTGTAAGCGACCACGTCTCAGAGCCATATGTCATCACTGGCAACACACACTGGTCATAGACTTTCGTCTTGAGACACTGTAGTAAGTTGGACGAGAAGATACCGCGCAACTTCCCGAACGCTGCCCAGCCGAGTCGGATTCCACGGTTGACCTCTTTCTCGATGTTTGCCCTACCCAATTGGATTGTTTGTCCCAGGTAGACATAGTCGCCCACAACTTCGAGTGTAGAGTCTCCGACCTTGATAGAAGTGGGTGTAACATGGGCATTTACCAAAAACAAACTGGTGCAACAAATACTTACCGAATGATATCCAATCAAATTATCTAAATAAGATACCAAACTCTTCACCGTAATTTAATCGCTAAATATAAAAAATCGACTGATCTTCAGGGTGATTCTTTAAAAAACAAAGACAATATAGACAATGATCCTTCTGTGTTCCTCCCAAACATGCCTGGTTTCATAGTCCACCGTAAATATATTGGTTCAACGTTTTATCCACAGCCGATGTCCGTTATACAGAAACTCTTCAATATTCAAAGTACATATTGGGAATGAGAGGATGCAAAAAATAGTATAAGAAGAAAGTTTTCGGAGTTAAAAACGCGGTCAGGTGTTCGAAGCAAAATGTTTTTTTGTGTTGAACATTGTTGTGTGTATAATATTGGTATGTTCGATCAAGGTTTTTTCTGGCAGTATAAAGCACGTAGATGATTTTGATAGGTTGGTATTACCGTAGTTAGATGTGTATTTAGAGCGTTTGCGATCGGTCGTATGAATGACCTATTTTGGAGCATATACCACTTTTGGTTCGTTAATTATTGTACTGTTATACCAATATAAATACAAATTGTCTTTATTTCAGACATTTTGAAAATTATAATTATTACACACCCTTCCAAAATTTATTATACATGTTCATTTCATAATTTGGTATCACATAATTTTACTTATTATTATATAAGCTTAGATTTAATTATCTTTTATTTAGTTCAATTTTATACTTATAATATGAATTCTATTTTGTTTAGCCTTATTTTATAATTTTATTTTATTTATTTCAGCCTAATCTGTCCCACTGCAGGGCAAAGGCCTCCCCTTCTTTCTTCCAATACTCCCGGTTTAGGGCAATTGTAGACCAATCCTGTCGATAGGCATCAAGTTCATCCCGCCATCTTCGCCTGGGTCTGCCGCGGTGTCGCCCTGTGTTTTCGTGGATCTCCGTCTGTTGTGCCATCTCACATGGTTTATCGCAACGGTTTTGACGCAGAATGTACACTTCGCAAAATGTGCAGATTTCAAAATTACCACTTCACAAAAGGAGCACTTCTCAAATAAGTGTGTATTTTATCACAATGGTTCAAACTTAAAACCGTTTGCTTACGATATTTTTTTGCTTGGATACCTACTCAAATAAAGAGAAATTCAATTCTATTAACCAACGTCCAAACTTTTGTATTTATTATATTAGTTGTATATTTAATATTTACATTTCGCAATTCTGACCAGTTTCAGATCAAATCACAAACTGTACTTGAGGCTGTTTCCATTACCTCTGCGAGCTTAGGACATTCCAAGTAGCAGCCCGGATTTTAGATTTGTGGCCGAGTAATAGCCACAGGCTTACCACAATCACATGGGTCTTATAACACTACTGTTGTTATTTAGGTATCGGAATGTAACTAATCTTTCACCCGTCAGAGAACAGAATCTTGATGTTATAAGTTATATAAAATTGATGGATGACTAACTTCTGCTAACGGCTTCACCCGCCTGAAAATTATCTCTTGCTATAATTTCCGTCCCTTGGTAAAAACATTTGGATAAAAAGTATCCTATTTCCCAGTCCAAAACATGATCTATCCGTTTTTCAAGTTTCATCCAAATCCGTTCTGCCGTTAAGGCGTGAAATCGTTGCAAACAAACTCTTATTGGCATTTTTAATATTGGATGCAAAAGTTTTATCAATGGTCACAAGAACAAGGAGAGGAAAAGAGCGCTAAGACTGGTTGCCTTTTTAGTTTTTATTATCCTCGTGATTTAACACCCCACGACACCCAACGTAAATCTGACATAATCTTGGCCAGAGTCTACAGAACAATTCATTTTCCCATTATTATAAAAACTTTAGTACAGTATATGAAAGGATTTCAGATAAACGTTCATGTTCAAGTTTACACGGTCATGAAATCTCTCGAACAGTATATTCAATGAAGATGGAAAAACATTTGTAAATTATCTGGAATACGAGTTCTTGGCACAAGACGCAGGTACACGAAAATGCCAGGAAACTCTGCAGTATTAAGTGTTATTAAAGTGCTGCCATCTTTGTATAGTTTAGGTACGAATATTATTGAGTTCGTGCATCGAGGGTCCAAACGCTGAGAGAGATTTTGCTTATGTGATTGTGAGCACTTTTAGAAAGTCTTAACCTACTTTTAAGTTAAGCACACAATTCATTGTTTTGAGTAATTAAAGATGAGAATACAAGTATGTATTTATAATTTGAGGAGCTCGTGGCTAAATAATAACAGCCGCACGGGTCGATCATCAAAGTTAAGCAACGCTTGACGAGGTCGGTCCGTGGATGGGTGACCATTTCAACTTACCGAGTTTCCTCCGTACCTCGGAAAGCACGCTAAGCCGTTGGTCCCGGCTGTCATTTGAAGATCTTTGACAGTCGCTACGGGTAGTCAGAATCTTGAGATCTGACGCTAGTCTTGCCAAGGGGTACCGTGTTACCCAGTTACTGGGTTGTGGAGGTCAGATAGGCAGTCGCTTCATGTAAAACACTGGTACTTAGCTGAATACGGTAAGACTGGAAGCCGACCCCAATATAGTTGGGAAAAAGGCTAGGCAGATGATGAGGCAGATGATGATTTACAAATGACATAAAATGATTTTTGCTACCCCTTTCAGTGAAAAATCCTACTGAGACATAACCCTACTACAAATAAATATCAATAACGACAGACCGTTTATGGACAATTTATCAAAACGTCACAAACAAAATTATTATTACGCCAACTTTAGGTCCTTTTATATCACAGAGGTCGCAAAATCCTTTAGCACTTTTTCGTCCGGTGGTCAGCCATTTTCCTATTTTTTACTGACAAACTCGCCGCGTACAAATTGAAATGTCTTCCTTTGAATATGGTTAATTTAGTGGAGTCCGACGACGGATTTTTTCCTAAAGTTTTACGTACGGGTATAAAGTTAGGGAAATAAAATGCTTTGGTTGTGCGAGAGTATGGCCCTATATGTAAATGTGTGGTGTTCCAGCGAGGAGATGAATGGTGGTCCTAATATACGGAAAAAGATGAGTGTGGTTTGTATACTGGTCATGTTTCGGCATGGAAATGAAAGAGCGGACAGGCGGCGCGTTTTGATTTGTAAGGCGTAAAGGAATTAGATTAGTGTGTTTCAGGTTTTTTGTTTTTTAAATCGTTTTTGTGGTTACCGGATTTGAGTCAATGGCTTTTTGGTGTAGGTGTATGAGTTTTTTTTTGTATTATTTATTATTGGTTTACGCTTGACCACTATCTCACCTGATGGTAAGCGATGATGTAATCGACGCTTGCCTAAAAATAACCTATTCACACTTGCCTTAAAGACCCCTAAATTGTAGCTATCGAATTCCACTCTTTAGCTGTACCTATAATAAAAGTATTCCCAAAATGTTAAGTGCGTATGCGTAGCATGTATCGATGGGAGTAGTCCGATGATGAAACGGGCTTGATGGACTTACATCATGCAATTCCATCGCACACTCTCCGAAATATAACCGATAAAAACTGATAAGCTGGAAACTCTGCGACGATTTTCAGGGCTCTGGAGCTTTGACTTGACCAGTGCCTGATTACCGGTGAGCTTATTGGCCGAATTTGCGATCGACTTTAGTGCATCAAGCTGGTATTTGGAAGATCCGTCGATGAGAACAGTGTTTGTATTCTGATATGTGCATGCTTTTACGTATAATTTTACTACCCTTTTTGACAGCTGGACGCGATTCAATTTAAATCGCTCCGATGAGCGATTTTTACTAAGTGAAACTGCAAATATGTTCACATGGACCCAATGCGAAGTAATTCGACCGATTTTCCCTTGAAATATTGTTAGAAATTACATGCGCGATATCGCCTGTCGGCGCAATTTAAATTGATTCGCGTCATCAGGTACCTTTCCCATTTTCTCGACCTCGGTAGCTCTAGTAGGTTAAGACATAACAAACCGACAGATTAGTGAAGTAAAACTGGCAGTCCAGACTTAAATTTAAACTACACTAGAATGCGCACGCCACAAGCCAACGAAACGACGACAAAAACCTAAAGAAAAAAAAAAAACATGTTTGTTTACTAAAAATATATCGCCCGCAAATACAATACCATTATTCAGTGGAAATCAACTGAATGTAATGAAATCAATACAAAAGTTTAAAAAATAAAATGGTGACTGTAAAACATCAATATTGTTATTGTGTTTTAGTCGAGTTTTATTTTTTAACTTTTATCCTTTGAAAGAGAGAATTTTATAGAGAATTTTAGTAGTCATTTTTCGTTTACAGCCTTTTAAAAAAGCGGGGATTGATGTAGCTATAAATTTTGTGGCTACTTTTTAAAGCAGATTTTTATAAGTCCGTTATTCAGGTTTGCTTTTAATGAAAATAAGGTTTTTTAGCATCAACCTGTGGTGTACGTTTACAATGAGTGAGTGGCTTTATTATATCTGTAGACAGGTTATTTATCATGAACTGTTAACTGCTTTATTTAGTCTTGAAATAATAGCCAAATTATTTCAGATTAAAGGCTTTGAAAGTGCACCATATAAAATAATATTATATACGCCATTGGTAAAACTATAAATCTCAGAGTATGGTTAAAATGAACTCATTTACGTAAGTGTAATCTTTTTAATGTATCAGTAATTATTACACAAATACAAATTACTAGCGCATTTTTTTTCGTCTTTCAAATCGCATGTTAAGATTGTGAAATTATGTTTTTAATGCCATTTTACTAACAGTTAACCTAAAGTGACACTTAATATTTAGGTACCTACTAATCTTGTATTACTAAGGATTTCATGCCACAATAAATCAACAAAACATAAAAAATAAACACAAAATCCATAAAACAGTCAAGCTATTATATAACAGTAAAGGTATACACAAAAACGTACAAGCTTTTAAAAATATAACATGAACCAATCTTCGTACGACGTTTATGAATATTTGACCGCGAAGTATATACTCGATTACTGTAGGAGTAAACGAGGAAAGCCGGGGGGCATAATCACGTATAGGTATTTTATTACGTTATTTGACCGACCGTGGGTTGAAAAGTAAATTAGCTTGTTGCGCTGTGATGCGGGGGATGTGGGAGAAATCTTGCCCTATTTAAGGTATTTTTGTATTGTTTTAGGATCGGAACTATTATTACTTGTGTAAGTTAGAGTAAGAGTGTGTGGTGTAGTAGGTAAAATCAATGTGCGACTCAGTTTTGTAAAAGAGGTACCTACTGAAATTAAGCAAGCAAATTACGATTTCTACGACATCGATACTAAGGTTTCCAATGTTATAAATAAGACACGGTTTCGTAAAAGATGAACCTACTGATAGCAAGCAAATTAAGATTTCTACGACATCGGTACTAAGGTTTTCAATGTTATAGATAAGACACGGTTTTGTAATAGATGTACCTACTGAAATTAAGCAAGCAAATTAAGATTTCTACGACATCGGTACTAAGGTTTCCAATGTTATAAATAAGACACGGTTTCGTAAAAGATGAACCTACTGAAATTAAGCAAGCAAATTAAGATTTCTACGACATCGATACTAAGGTTTCCAATGTTATAAATAAGACACGGTTTCGTAAAAGATGAACCTACTGAAATTAAGCAAGCAAATTAAGATTTCTATGACATCGATACTAAGGTTTCCAATGTTATAAATAAGACACGGTTTCGTAAAAGATGAACCTACTGAAATTAAGCAAGCAAATTAAGATTTCTATGACATCGATACTAAGGTTTCCAATGTTATAGATAAGACACGGTTTTGTAATAGATGTACCTACTGAAATTAAGCAAGCAAGTTAAGATTTCTACGACATCGGTACTAAGGTTTTCAATGTTATAGATAATACAAGATTTTGTAAAAGAGGTACCTACTGAAATTAAGTAAAAAAAATACCAATTTCTACGACATCGATACTATGGTTTCCAATGTTATAGATAAGACACGGTTTCGTAAAAGATGTACCTACTGAAATTAAGCAAGCAAATAAAGATTTCTACGACATCGGTACTAAGGTTTTATTATTTACTCCCGGTATCTGAATTAAGGATTTGAAGTGAGTATTTGTCGAACTCTAGTTTATCCTGAAAACCTGCTTTAAAGTAGGGTTTGACACGTTCTGAACCCCAAATTATCAATTCAGAAACAGGCTCATCGTTAACTGCGCCACTGGTAATAATTTCATATTGCGACATTAAATCTCGTGAATACAATACTGGTTTAATTGAAATACATTTATGTATATAAAAAAATGTTTACTGAATTTCAACAAAGTTCCCTTACAAACATATTTCCTTCTAAACCTATCACCAATGTCCCCCTTCCACCGATAACGGCATAACCCACCCAATTCTCTACCAAACTATGCAGAACCTAAACCTATATTAAAAACAATAAATAAAACCTAGCACACAATTTTGGCTTCAATAGAACCCTAAAAATTTACCGACAGTCCCTTTTGAGTCGGCAGATACATGTTTACGCTGTATGGGTTATGAACATTTTCAACCACACCCGAAATTGACAATGGTCGTACAAAAGTATTATGTTCGGGATTATTTTGGTCTGTCTTTTTATTTTTAGGCTTTCTGTAAGTCTTTTTAATTTATTTTGGAGGCGTTTGTTTTGTGAAACAAGCGTGCTTGTTTAATTCTGGAAACTGCATAATTTTC
The DNA here is from genome assembly GCA_948252205.1 of Orthosia incerta. Lineage (NCBI taxonomy): Eukaryota > Metazoa > Arthropoda > Insecta > Lepidoptera > Noctuidae > Orthosia > Orthosia incerta. Next base: position 28,491,971 of record OX411746.1, read on the forward strand.
TAGTGACGCAATTTTTACTTCTTGCCAAAGATGTTTGAATTACTACAAGGTCATGGTAGATGGTTATGAAGAAATCAAAGCTTTGGTATTGTGTTGTGTTTGTCTAGTTGCCCTACGGGGGACTTCAATTGGAGCCACTTATGGCTGGTACGTTGCGCGCCCAAATTGGGATCACTTAAGGTGAGGCTAAACGAACGTAATTTTTTGAGTCGGGTAAAATGAGTCGCAGAATTTACGTTCAACTGAAATTCGGTTAGGCTGCTAGACAGACATACGTAATTTCAGTTGCTATTCTACGTAAAAACGTTCAGGGGTGCTGACACTGGCCTAGCTCCCCTGCCTCACCTCGAGCGCAAAATACCTTGACCTACAGATTCACCCTTCAGTGACAATAATAATTGCTATTTTCCCGGAAAAAAATAAGACAAACCAGAAATAAAAATCGTCTCTACCACTGCAAAGAAAGCAGAAAAAACTCAATCCGTTCCCAACTACCTACATAAAATGCACCAGAAAAGATCACAGTGCACGCTTTTTGTAAAGAAACAACTTCTTTTCAGCCAGCCCCTATATTTTCTCCTTTAACAAAAAGCCACACAATTAAGTAGCTGTTAATTCCTTATTTTATTTATTTTCCAAGCTATGTTGGATTGTTAGACGTCAAGTTCATGCAAAAATAAGCTGGAAGCGAGCAAAATAAGCCGCTTGGTTGCCCGTGAACTGTTCACAATCGAGACAGCTTTGTTTGTTCGTGTTACGGACGCTGTGTGGTAGCCGACTGTTTTGCAAATATTTTATTATATGGCAACACAGTTTTACTGTTTTATGTCTATTTTTATGCCTATGTCATTTTGACAGCTTTGAATGTTGGTTAGAATAGGGATTATAACTGTGTTTACGGATGTTGGACGTTGAAATTAAGTAAAAAATTACAAATTGTTAACAGAACCAAGCAAATAGGGAATAGTTTCAGCTCAGCATCACAGCCAACAGGTATTCACTGCTGGTAATAGCGTCCCCCAAGCATTGTCATAACGAATCCCAGTAAACAAAACAATTCCGAACATACATTTTCGTTGCCTTTATAACACTTTTATAAGTCTTGATATTGAATCCAACTTCTCAGAACTTTCTGCTTTAAAACTAATATGGAAATACATCAAAATATCATAAAATTCTCAATGAATATAGCTTATCGTAAGATCGCAGTGAACTCTTATTGGTTCAAGAGAGCGTAAGATTCTTTATGCAAGAGGGATTTTTATCGGAACCATTCCTAAGATGTGTTTATCCAGGTGGAAAAAATTATGGGGCCTCCCTCCAGTTTATGGGGTTATCTTTTCGTACTTAAATGGTAATTTAATAAAGTAATTTTACCGTTTTTGTTTTTAACTCGAGATGATCTAGAGCAGGCGTGAAGATATGGAATGGGTAGGCTTCCTTTTATAAATTTTTATTAAAGGATTTTGCCCATTTAACTAGGTAATTGAAATGGGAAATAATAAAATTTAAGTAGCTAGGTAGCTACTTTAATTATAAAACACAATTTAGAGTCCTTTACCACTTATAAGACTAACATACTTTGGTCTATACATAGACTTAATGTCATTGTGTTGTAGATTGCTTCCTTCACACAAAATCAAACTTAAAACCTTACTCCATCCCAGCCGTGCAATGGAACCCGACTTAAGGAAACTGCCATTCAGAGAAACATTATCGAAGACGAAATTCTCACTGGGTGTGGTTTAGTAAAATGCGCGTCTGAAATCAATCGAGAGGTCATGACCTTGCTGACATTGTTATTTTTTTTTCAGTTTTGATTTAATTTACATAACAAATGAAATTTTACAATAAACAGCTACTTACCACAACCCGCCCTGCCTTTGCACAGCTTGTGCCTTTTATTCTTAGTTTTTTTTTCTCCATTCTTACTGTACATGCATGCGGTCGCAAATCCGATTTGTGTATCTCCAGGCTTTGAATCGGACCACTGGCATTCTAGTTTTAGATAACTTTGTTCTGATAAAATGTCCGATCCATCCCAGGAGACCGGATTTAATCAGACCTAAGTAGGATTTATTTGCTGCCAGTACGGATTTAAAAAGGCAATTAATTTGGTTGTCTTTTGTTTTATTTAATGAATTTTTAATGACGTTTTAACTCGGGTAAAAGGCTACGGCAAAAGAGAGTTAGGACCATTTTGAAATGTTAAAGGTTAATTTAAATTCAGAAGATATAAATATAAATGTAATAATAATAAAATGAATAAGCAGAATGCATTCAGAAAGAAAAAAATAATTATTTGTGACCCGTACAGAAGATACAAGAGACAAGCAAAAACATAAAATAAACAATAATAAAAAACCTGTGTGAGACTAAAATGGCTCCTATCTCAGCAAACTGAATCGACTTGGACCCCTACACCCTTTTTTTTTTCGTGGAGAAATGCTCTTGTCTACTGCGCCACCACGGGGAAATAGCGCAGTTATGTGGTACTCCGAACCCGCCGCATACCCTGCACCTCGCAGGTCGAATTTGCCAGGTAGTCCTCCTAGGACGATTATATTTATGATTCAAGCACAATGAGGACGATATATAATAGAATAGGCAAAGTAAAGAGACTATTCAGCTTGATATAAATAGCGCCAGGCAAAAATAGGTAGCAAGTCACAAAAAAAAAACATAAATAAATCATCATTAATAATCATCTCCTTTCTCTTGCCCTTTTTTTTAATTGCTAATAATATCAAAGAGCTGGGCAAAGTTCTCCCCCTCTTCCTACTCTTGTTTGTGTTATGTTTTCGTCTCCCATACTTCTGTATTAGTCTTCATCTCAGGAGTTACCTCCTTTGTTGCCAAATCATCTTTCAATATGTCCATATGTGCCATTCACATTCATACTTGACAACTTCCTTTAAGCCATCCCCTCCTTTTATTTTTAGGGTTCCATACTCAAGGGGTAAAAACGGGACCCTATTACTAAGACTCTGCGATCCGTCTGTCTGTCTGTCTGTCCGTCTATCAACAGGCTGTATCTCATGAACCGTGATAGCTAGACAGTTTTTTGCGATAATTGTACGCAAACTTTCGTGCGCGAGTCCGACTCGCACTTGGCCGGTTTTGTTTGTATTAATAATATTATCTTAATACGTACAAGGCCGGATCGCATTCTGCACCAGACAGCTTAAGCTAACAGAGCCTAATAATTCACTAGATGATATCACAACGCAGAAGCCCAGATATCATAGAGGTCACTGAGCAACTGCATGCTTGTCCACTTTGCATATATTTACTGCAAGCGAACAAATACAAAACATACTCTAAGCATAGTTAGTAAACCCCGTGAGTACAAACTTACCCAATTATAGAAGTATGATACTAGCCTTTGCTACTAACTTCGCTAGTATGAAAGTCGAAAATTGGATACCGGACATACTTCCTAGATAAAAGGGCCATGACCTGGATAAGGAAATATCGTTTCATCGTGGTCTACCCGTGTGCCAGCTACGTACAAATCCGATAAGCCGTTAAGGTGTGATTGATTAACAAACAGACTTTCAAGTATTTTTCTGCCAGAGGCTTCGCCCGCATGGAATCGGTACTTCCTACAATATCTGTGTTCCGATGTACATAAATAAGCTATATTAATCTTTTTATAGTAATGTACAGTGTCATAAAAATCCATTCAATATGTGTGAAAGAGTAACAAACAATCAATCAATCCATCTTTACAAACTTTTGCGTTTTAAAATAAGAAGAATAATTATAGTTAGTAATAATTAGTTATAATATAGTTATAGCCGTAGCACAAGGAAGAAAAGAGGAAGACCACAAGCCACATGGTGGTCTACAGTAACCCGTGACTTGGAACGAGCCCAATTTACAGAACAGACAACCCAGGACAGACCATCCTGACGAATCAGAACGAGGAGAGCCGACCCCAAATAATGGGATGAGGCAAAGAGGAAGAAGAAGAATAATAGTTGGAAGTACGTTCATGAGTGTGCACGGCTCTCTCACTCACGTTTGTATTCAGTAACTGCTCAATTAGCTTGTTACTAAAACTCGCCCTAAAGTTCTTACTTTACGCTTGTACCTACTGAAGGAACATACGTATAAAAACTACAGCAGTTAATTAGTAGTTGTTATTTCCTTTTAATAGCTTTTTAATAATACAGCTTATTTTCTTATTGTAATAGAAAGAATAAAGAAATAGTGCTTATTCGCCACAAAAACGACATACAAAATTTTCGACATCTTAAATTAAACCCATAACGGTGTCCAATATTAGTAAGTATTTAAATTATGTTAGTAAAGAAAATTAAGATTAAAATTAAATACCAAATTTGAGTACAGTACTAGGATGATGAGTAAGTACAAGCAGATGCATGTCGTGACTGTGACAAGAAGGCTTCCACTCAGCATATTGCTGTGCCGTGGGAGACCCACAGCACGGCGCTGATTTTCAGTGATCGCCTAGGACGTGACGTACAGAAACCAAAGCATGTTGTGTCTAAGCTGTGTTTGTTCTACTCGTCAAAGACCTCTCTATTTTTATTCTACTTATCACTGGTTAAAGCAGTTTAGAGTGCTCGAGATCGATGCTGAAGGATGTTTTTCTCATTAATCATATTCAGCAAAGCTACACTCTTACCTTCCACCTCTATCTATTGAGAACCAATTCCTTGACCCACTTATACGATTCAACCTGTCCTTCAGTCTCTTACAGTAAAACATGCAAATACGTACCTATGAAAGTAATACTTTTCTGAAATTTTTACATGATTATTTTGGCATTTAATTTGGACCAAAACTAAAACTGATATAAGTTATTGAATTTATATCACCTGTGTGAGATTTCCTGAGGTGAATCGCAATTTTATAGCTTCAAATAAGACGTTTATATTAACATTTATGTACCAAATTATGAGTTGTTGAAGCAATTTTAAAATTTTATAGTGAAAATTTATGACCCACTTTAAAATTATATCACCTGTATGCTATTAACTTAGAACACACTACTTTTATGTACTTTTATTATGAAACTTTTTTAGAGACCACATATTCTTTCATAAACACTTTTTATTTCCAAATAAATTCAAAAACTCGCAAGTCCCATTCGATTTTTTATGTCAAAATCATATTCGCAGATTACGTGACGAATGTGCACACAAGTTTCGCCACAAATAAAGCCAGTGTTAGTGAAAAACGTTCCCACTTTTCCAATAAAACAGCAAAACTTTTGTTACTCGTTGTCTGTCAACACAGATCCATGGTAGAATGTACTTAGAATCTTTTGTATCTTCTGTGCGTTTCTTTCACATCCCTCTTCTGATTTATGTTGGTATGGGTTTTCCTCCGTTTATATGGGGAAGTAGGGCTGTAAGCCTTATTATTAACTCGTTTTTATTTGTTCAATTTCCATTTACGAGTCTGATTATAAGGGATGACTGCTGTAGTCTTGTGTTTGTGATTTTCTTGAGGAACAAAGTTTTTGTGTTGCTTCCAACATCATGAATGTTCTTGCAAAGAACATTCATCATGAATGTTCTATGCAAGTTAGACGGATTATTCTTCTCTGGGGAGCTGAAATAGTGTATTAGTAGGCTTTGATGCCTCTCTCTGCGTTGATGAACGGAATTATGTGCTCGTACTGGGATTATGATTACATGTTGGATTAAGATGAAAATAGGATTCTATTAATAGAAGCTTATCTGAATCTTAGTTGAGTACATGGAAAGATTTTTCTTGTCCTTGGATATGCTCAGAAGTTGTTCTAGTTATTTTATTGTGAAAATATTTACACAATGGTTATATTATCGACGACACGGTTGGCGTAGTGGTTGAGCAATCGGCTGCTGCGCTACGTGTCGCGGGTTAGATTCCCGCAAGGAACAAATATTTGTATGGCCTACAGATAATTTATCTGGGTGTCTTGTGTATGTGAGTTAAAATGTTCGCAACTTTTTACATAGGACTTAAACATTACTGGCGACATGTGGGTGACAGTGGTGCACCCTCTTTTTTTGTTTTGGGGTGGGGAATCACCCAATGACTTCGCCCGCTCTAGGTGAAGCGGGAGGGTGTGTCAGACTTTTACTGACTAAAACCCACCCGTGTTCCTTCAATTGCTTGTGCCAGGGCCGCGGTAACTCTCTTTCATATTTATCCGCGACCCACACAGGCATCGGCCCTGGCGGGCCGATCACTAGCGTCACTTTCGCTGACATCTCTCTGAGGCGCGCGTGGAACACTACGCGTCGTAAACTCGGGCCTGGTCCTTATCGGAGGGCGAGCTACCCATTACTTGCCTTTCGCAAGCCCACGCCTACGGTGGCTGGGAATCGGCTTGCAACTCCTGACGCCCGGGGTGTCTCCTGCGGTGGCTAGGGGCGTGAGGGCGTCTCCTTTGCGTCTTCTCACACTTTCCACCTGCTCCTTTGCGAGTATTACTGCTTCGCAGAAGGAGGAGACAGCTTCCCATTCCCTCTCGATCCGTACTATGGCCTGAACCAGGGCCTGGCCAACTCTTCGGGTAGATATAAGCATGTTGTTATGTAATAAAATGAAAAGGCAAAAAAAAATACATGAGCATACGAGGAGTCTTCTCCAACTGTAGTGTTTATCAAAGCCTGCACGTGGAACAACAATACTCTCAAAGTAAGATAACATATTTATCTTAAGTTAATTATATCTTCCTTCCTTAAGATATACATAATAGATATAGGTATAATACTCCTTGAGATATACATACTTATATTGTGTGGTCGAAAAAAGTAAGTAAAAAAAAACACAATCTTGATTATATTCAATGTGTAGAACTACTGAAAGCTTTGGGGGTTACCTTTAACCTTAATATTTGACAAGTAAAGAAGAGAAAAAAAATAATAAATTAGAAATAAATTTATTCGACACAGACCCAACATAACAGCACCAAACAACACACAACACTACAGCAAGTGACTTCGATATTTGAAAAACACAGGTCAATCGCGGTTCCGTACAAACAGCTACATTCACCAAAACAATTTGATATCCATTACTCAAGTTTATAAACTGTGAAAGCACAACAACTGCAAATTAAGTTAATACGCATAAATATTGTGGAATGCCTGTTACTTTATATACCATAGACTTTTTATAGGTTTACCTGTAATGTACACGTAAATAGCTACTATTTATCGTATTTTTTTTGCCTATTTTCTTAAATTACTTCAAAATCACTTAGATAAAAATTATAAAAAAGTATATTTGAGATTTTCACAACAAGCCCTTTCATTTTATGTCACACAGTATAGAATGCATTTCTTTTTTTTAATTTTCTAATTTACCACAAAAAGTGGACCCCATGTTTAAAATTAATTTATATACGTTACACGTCCGTCTTTGGGTCTTTGATTTACATATGTGTACCAAATTTCCACTCAATCGGTCAAGTGGTTTTGAAGCAAATTGGCTGTGACAGACGGACAGATAGACAGCGAAGTGATCCTTTTTCTTTTGAGGAACATACCCAAAAAGTAAAAAAATCATTCGAATTTTCAAGCGACTTTGAATCATGTATGCTGGAATATTGCTAACAAATTCATTTGCTTTTTAAACCACAATTAGGTGCTACAAATACTATAAACTTGATTTAAACCCTTGAGGGCCATCCACGCGAGATGGCTTTTTAATTGATTCGCAGAACCGGTTAAACAAAGTATTATGGTCTTTTATCAACTCTCACCGTCTCATTTTCTGAAGCTAAGTAACTCATCATCATCATCATATCAGCCAAAAGACTTCCACTGCTGGACATAGGCCTTCCCCAAGCGTCGCCACATTGACCGGTCTCGTGCGTCCCGCAACCAGCGGATCCCCGTAACCTTCACCAGGTCATCGGTCCATCTGGTGGGAGGCCTTCCAACGCAACGTCTTCCGGTTCGCGGTCGCCACTCCAGAACCTTTCTGCCCCATCGGCCATCCGTTCTGCGAGCAATGTGCCCTGCCCACTGCCACTTAAGTTTGGCAATTCTACGGGCTATGTCGGTAACCCTGGTTCTCTTGCGGATCTCTAAATTTCTGATTCGATCACGCAAGGAAACTCCGAGCATAGCCCTCTCCATTACCCTAAAGCTAAATAACTACTTAACAATAACATAATACGTTGTTTGTCTTGTGAAATTAATAAATCCCACCAAAAGAGAAGAAAAAAATCCGTCAAAGTAAATATTCCTCTTCATTTCTCAATTTCGCAGCATACAATTATGTTATGCCAACATTTTACGAGGCATACGAACCTACTCACAATACCCTTCCTATGTCCCGAGCCGCTATACCAAAATGATACGGACCCTTTGGCTACGGTGCCCTAAAAATACGCTTGTTAAATTCAAATATAAATTGTCCAATTTAAATCCGCTGTACGAATGAATGCGGCATCCCTTTTGATTGGATATAAATGACCTCTCGATGTCAAATTGCCTCGAGGACATCCATTAAATACGCGCTAAAGGTATTTTATGTTCGACGCATTCCTACGAATGTAAATGAATATAAAACACACAAGTTGATTAATAAAAAGTAAACGATGTTTGTTAATAGAAAAAAAAAATTGTCTATGTAATTTTGATTTTGATAGATTGCTAATTTGTCATAAATGTCTGTCTTGTACAATTGTATTCTACCATAAACCCCTCAATGTCCGCTCTTGTTTTTTAGATCGAAAAGATTGTGTAATATCGAAAAGTTTATGTAGGTACATAACTAGAGACTACTTAGGTTGTACAATTATGAAAATTTAAAGTCAAATCAAAAATGTATATCTTAGAACACAGTACGACAAAATCGCCTGATTAATGTATTAAAGCATACAAACCGCTTACGAAATTATGCTAATTGACAACCATTACGAAAATTAAATTCGAATATGGAATCAGCGAAGGCGCGAGTGCTAATCGTTATTAAATCGATATTAATGATCACTCGAGTCGATGTCAATTCATCGATACTCGAGGGGACTCGCGCACGTATGCCTATAGAAAATGCACGACATAACACTGAAACCATTTATAACGCGACGACGTGTGAAATACGCATTCGACTAGTGATGTGAATTTTCCCATATTTTTGTTATTCGATTTTTCGAAATGTTGTGAACTTGCCAATGTTAGGAATGCGTTGTAACTGTTCCGCAACAAAAATAACAGAAAAACTTGTTTTTATATCAGTTTCGCACTGTTCTGAAAAGCTAAAAGCCATGTGTGGCGTGAACAAAAATGCTTGTTCAAAACCACGATATGTGAAAAAAAAAAATACTTGATTTTCGGTTCCGATGTTTTGCATATTTTATCAATATATGTCACTATGATATCATAGTGACATATCCTGGTTAAATATCAATCCTTGTCACGAGTTTATTACTCTTAATTGGTAGCCTATTGTACCAATGTTACCCTACTGTTTTCCTAACTAATACTATGTATTTAATAAACTCTGTCACATATACTACTGCCTGGTTTAGGCAACTATCATTCTTATTCATTTTAAATGTATTATTTTTTGTCTTTTCCACTTTCCCACAGTTCATCACTACATTAAAAATATATAAGGTGATAATTTTGTAATATTTAACATTCATTACAAGGTAATTTATGCGAAATAAGGCCCGCCATAGCCGTAGGTTCGCGGCTCGTGAAAATCCAATTGACTGGCGACCCGCGATTGAAATCTATTATTGATAGCGAATCCAAAATGGCGACTATTCATTAGTCCCTAGATACGTGAGCTTTGTACGTCGTACACGAATCGATTCCAATGACACGAATATTCGATTTCATGTTTAATGAGAATCGAGTGATGTTTGCATTAACGTTTTCGAAATTACTTGATAATGTAGTGTGCTTTAATCTGCCGTCCTCAAGCTGTTGTGCTACTACCTATCTGATAGTTGGCCAATTTTAGTTTTTTGATGGCATCGTAAACAGCCAAAAATTATTTATCTGGGGGGTGACCATAAGCTCTTAGAGTAAGGTTATTTTGAGTGTGTGTAAGGGACAGATGTATATGACTTGTATACATCTGTCACTTACGCGATCTCAAAATAACCTTACTCTAAGAGCTTATGGTCACCCCCCTGACATGTCAAAGCAGTTCTACTATCATTAAATAAAAAGATAATAATAACGCCTCAAATTGCTTTTTTACAAACCTATTTTTACAAGATTAAGTTATTGATTTAAAATTATCAATAAACCTATTCGAAAGTGCGCAGATAGTTAAATTTTTTGACACCGTACACACTCGTGTTGTCTTTTACTAAAAAAATACTAAAATCTTGTGTGCATATTTTTGCGGGGATGGCTATGTAAATAAAAATGCTTAAAAGGGTTTACTCACCCAGTGTATTCTCATATCAAATACACAGTTACACAGTTAACTCAACCAGTGTATTCTCATATCAAATACACAGTTACACAGTTTACTCACCCAGTGTATTCTCATATCAAATACACAGTTACACAGTTAACTCACCCAGTGTATTCTCATATCAAATACACAGTTACACAGTTTACTCATCTAGTGTATTCTCATATCAAATACACAGTTTACTCACCCAGTGTATTCTCATATCAAATACACAGTTACACAGTTTACTCACCCAGTGTATTCTCATATCAAATACACAGTTACACAGTTTATGGAAAATAATTTATAGAACATAGTTTATAGAACACAGTTTATAAAGCACTAACCCTAATACTTATTAATGAAGCTTTGATCAAAAATAGACTGCCTTTGATGGCATGAGCCACGTTATTTAAAACCTCGGAATGGGCGGGAAACGAGAAGTGCAAGCTTATCGTTTACCAACCTGACAAAAAGCAGTCCATCTTTGTCAATATCAAACAAATTATTGCCAACACACAAATATAACTTAGTGTGCTCAAATAAATATAATGATCGCTAACACTCGCATATGATTTATAGTTGATTAAGAGCACCGATTATATTAATACTAGCGGACACCTCGTGGTTTAGCGTAGTTCCTATTCCCGTAAAAATTTGCCTATGTCACCCGGGGACAGTGTAACTTCCTAACGGTGAAAGAATTTTAGAAATCAACTCATCTGTTTCGGAGTCTATAAGGAACATACATACATACTTTCTCTTTTATATATATAAATAGATTATATCGCGGGTTTTTTGTTTTTCGTCTATAACTCAAAATATGTATATTAATAAATATTTCAGATAGAGCAGAGCTCTTTAGCACAGACTTACCAGGAGACCCGCCCAGTTAAACTGGGAAAATGTTTGAAAAAAAAAAGGTTGTCTTGAAAAGATCGCTTTTAACGATAAGGCCGCCCATTGTGTCACCCAGTGCAATGTTTTCTTCGTCTATACTTTCTGTAACTTATATGGTGTACATAATAAAGAGTATTCTATTCTATTCTATTCTAATAAGAAGAACTAAAAACATAATTTTGTCAGATAGTGGCACTCTAGGTGTAGGAAGGCCGCAATATTGTTCTAGATATAATGGATCTTTGTTTGATTATTTAGTTGGTTATCAAAATGTACATGGTTTCCATGGGCACGTTGTTATTATAATCGGCTTAAAGGATTACATAATTTTAATATTTCATCGGCATTACGCCATCATGTAACGTGTTTGTTTTCGTGAACAAACACGAGCATAATATTAATCGGGAACCAGATAAGTTTCAAATTGATTGAGAGTTGATTGTTTAACGGGCTTAGTTCACTTAGAAATCTTTGAACAAAGACCGATAGACTATACGCCGGTAAATCAAAATCTTATAAAAAAAGACTATATTGATTGCGAGAGCAGTGGTGGCCCAGTGGTATCGGCCGCGACTTACAAGTTGTAGGTCGTGGGTTCGAGCCTAGGCAGGCGCTTTACTTTGTGTAAATTATTTCACCACCACTGCTCTCAAAACGGTGAAGGAAAACATCGTGAGGAAACCGGCATGACCTAGAACCAAAAATTCGAAGACATGTGACATCCACTAACCCGCACTGGGCCCGCGTGGTGGATAATGACCCATTCCCTCTAACAGAGAGGAGGCCTGTGTCCCAGCAGTGGGAACATTAATAGGCTGATGATGAAAGACTTATATTCCGTTTAACGGCTTTATAACCTTTAATTTGCTCTCAAATTACTACCTACATAATTCCTTTTCAGTAGTCGGTTGAGAAATATATAAAAAAATATACCTTAGCGACCTACCTTCCTTCCTTTCTGGTGGCTCGACGCGATTAGATTTATATCACACTGATATGCGAATTTTACTAGGCAAAATTACAACCATGTACACTTGGACGCTTTGCGAGGCAATTAGCACATAAAATTTTCTTAGAAAATACGTGCCATATCGCCGCAATTTAAATTGCGTCGCGCTATCAGGAAGGTCTCTTACATATTTTAAACAAAGTTATTTTAACATTGCATAAATAACAACTTAGACGGTAAACTAATTTAACTTAAAACCCTTCCCTTTTCGTCTTCATTTAAAAGCATTAACGTCGTTATAATTAACAAAAACTCGAACTCACTAAACGGCTTAAACTATAAACTTTCCACTCCAAGGAAAAACAACAAACAACTCCTGAAAAAACTATTTTCAAGCGGAAAATAAGGCTCATATATTTTCAAACAATGTACAAATCTTTCAGTTCTGACAAAGTGGCGCTTTACCTCGACAAGTTTCAGGCAGGTGGTGCCACTGGCGTCGCCGGAAGTGGCGGTAACGGCCTACTTCCGGCACGTCGGCGCCTCGGGCCTACACACCTTGTTATGTTGGCACTACATGGGAAATAGAACTCTTTTGTTTTGCTTTCAAATGACGGTAATTCTGTAAGTGTTAAGTTGATAAGGTGGGTCATGGATTTGAATTTTGATTGGTTGGTTGATAAGATTATGTAGGCACGATAGGGTTATGAGTGAGGACTTCTAAAGTGCAGCTAGAAAATTTAGTGTTACACCAATGGATAGCATAAAAATGAATAAATGAAATTAAGTTTAAAATGGCACCAGTGATCAATAAGTTGTGTGGAAATCGTCGTTGTATTGGCAGGAGGGACAAGTCGTAGAAAAGTTTTGATTATGAAAAAATATAAACGACTAAAACGACTTCCAAAAAACACACTACAAAGTGAAAAATAACTTCAATTTCGGCAGTCAGTGTCATAAGACGAAGAATCGAAAACAGGAACACCGACTTCCGATGCGGTTTTTTTGGAAGTCGGTTGTATTTTTTTTATTTTTCTCTTTTTAGGTGTAGTACATAATGGGCAAGTAACCTGCACCTATTATTATGCCCAAGCTTGAAGGTTACCGGTGGAATGAGTCAGGGCGAACTTTATAATGTTATGTTATGAAGTGGTGTAAACAATAAACAGACATGCGATTTCAACTATTTCGAGAGATTTGCCGTCATTTATTGAAGAGTACTGTTGTATGTCTCCAAAGCCCTTCATCAAATCTTCACCAAATTTAAATGGGACCAATTCGGAAACACATTCTATCAAACAAAAGGGCATTTTTAAAATCGGTCCAAAATTGACAGAGAAATCGGTGAACATACAAACATAGAACCTCCTCCTTTTTGGAAAGTTGGTTATAAATAAGCATAAGAAAAAGGATGACCAAAGATTTATGTGATTGGATATTTTGATGGGTGCTGATGAGATTTCAAGTTACTTACGATCACTACTTCTTGGTCTGAACGGTCCTTATTGTTACTGCATAAAGTGCTGTCATGTCAAACCAGTTTACTTCGGTCTTCTACAGATAGCAAAATACTAACATTCATATAATATCTTGAGTGATAAAATTTATAATGCATACAAACGTGAAGTCCTGAATAATATTTTTATTACTTAAATATTTAAATCATGTGTATGAATGCAGTTTGAACATTTAAGTGCAACGCGAAACGGTCTTAATTTATGTTATTTTTACTACGCAGCAGTTTCCTGTAATTTCATTTGCATTCACATTTTATTGTGGGTACCGCTGCAAAGTGTCTGGATCTCCTTGCCAGAATCTGTGTGTTCTGATAGGTTATAACCTGTGTGTTTTCAAGTTACGAGTGAGAACAGGGCTAGAGTTACCAAACTAAAACCTTTTTGTATAACGAACTTTTTGTCTTCCTCATCATCATTATTCACAGCCCGACTTCGCACTCGGCATAGTCTCTGCACCTCTGTTCTTTATGCAAATCCCCACCTTCCTGTACAAGCCTCATCCAGGTTCTACCCACCTTGGCAACAATGTCGTTGGCCATCTCACCGCCTAATGGCCAACAGTTCTTTAGATAGATAGATCATTTATTTAGTGCACACAAAAGACACAACACAACACACGAAATCTTAATTAAATTATTGTCCAGTCCTTGCACGCCACTTGATCAATGACTTAGTCAAAGAAACTATTTCTTTTGGATTTGCCTATTTCCACCTTCAGTAGTTCAAAACGTTGCCGTTGTGTCTACTGAATCACTTGATAGCATATTATATAACTTTATTTGCATCATAAAATAGTACAATCATATAATTAGGTATTTCTGTATTTTTTTAGGTAGACATTACATACATAAACAAAGAGATTCCTGTATTTAAACACTAGGTTTCAATGCGATATTTCTCACCTTTCGATCATTTTATAAGTGTTGCTCGTTTAGTACTTACATCACAATGATAATTATTTAGTACGTATTGATAGTGCCTCAATACGTACTAAATAACCACCTAATAATTACTTACACTGATATTGTTATTTAGGTTGTAGCATTCGATTCACACTGTCCTCCGTACTAGTCGGAACTGTATCACGGTAGGACAGTCTTCCTCTTACACAATTAACCAGTTCTAAAGGCAAATATAATTCCACTATTCTTTCACAGTGTAATAATTATGTATTTATGTTCCAATGTAAACAGGTTAATATAATAATATATGCACTTGAAATATTTACGTCTTATATAAGCACAGACTACGTCCAGACTAAATCCATTAAAATTTTCAAATAAATCAATTCCTAGAACTGAATCCTAACTAAATTAAGACCCCTATTCACAGTGCCGTCAGCACATGAGATACCGCAAAGCCTTTCACTCAGGCCAAAGTTCACTCCGAATCTTGACCAGTGAGAAAGGCCATTTATAATTAATACAAGGATGTGCCCAGTGATTTATAATGGGCAAAGTTGTAAAAGGTTAACGACCTTTTCACAGCGTGAATGTTTTATTGTGTTAGGTAAAGTTACGATGTTCTTTAAAGTTCAAAGATTATTTTGAAGGCTTGCTGCTTTAAGTTTTAGTACTTACTTTGGCTTGACTTAAATGAAGTTGAGTTTGGTATGAAAATTGATTGGGAATTGTTGAATATTGGGCGATCAACTCGCCGTGTTGTTTCGTAAAAGGTGACTGAGGGATTTAGTAATAAGTTAAGTTGACGAAAAGTTATAAAGTTTTACCTTTGCTTATAATATAGCATTGGTAATGGTAATCTGTAGGTATTCACACACACAGTGAAAACAACAGTTTCTAAATTCAATAGTGTGGTAGAAACGTTAATGAGTTCCAACGAAAAATAAACAGCAGTATTAGCACTGCTGAACATGGTCATAATTCAAATCATGACCATGTTTAGCAGTGATAAGCAGATTGGTTTAATCACAATTTCGTCATTAAACAGTAGGTAGTGGATAGCCGTACTATCTGTTAGAAAAATATAAGTTTTATGTGTTGGAAACAATCGATTTTTAAGAACGTGCGCTTTCCGTGATTTCTCTCAATATGCAAAATTTCAATCGGGAATTCTTCGAAAGTTTCAAATAAGTGTTTCTCGACTTGCCACGCTTCTCGTTCAGTCCGTCAATTTGAGTACCTAGTGTGAAGTTTAGTTCAAAAACTTTCGCAAAGAATAACTTTTCACACGGTATTCTTAAAAGCTTTTTATTGATTCAGTTTCTACACTTTTCTACAGGAAATAACATACTTTTAGTTGGTAACAGACAGTTTTAGAAGAAAAGAAAGAATTATAATTTTTTGGCATGTGAACAAAATGATTTGCTGATTTGTGTTTCAATTTCAAACTATATCTGTGTATTACCAACGTGTTTTGTAAACATGTTGCTGGCAACATTGTGTTTTTGGCTACACAAAAAAATAATGCTGAAACAATTTTGTAGAAGTAATTGCTCATGATTTTACCAGGAGCTTTACCGGGATGCACCTTTGATAATTTAAAACATTTCAAGGCTCTCAAGACTTCTTTATATTTTATTTTAAATACTATTCAAATAGTCGTAGAAAAATATCTACAACGCTGGATAAAGACTTCAATATAAGAAGGAATCTACAGAAAACGATTACAGTAGGTAGGTAGGTACTTATTCTCTACGGCGAGCAATTTACTACTTCACAATGCAATTCCTTTCCTCTTGAACGACTCTGATGGACAAGATGCTTTTTATAAAACAGGAACAATCTGGATTGGTTGTACTCTTGTAGGAAACGTAGGTATTATTGCAATCGGTGTAGATGTAAGCGATTTATGTTGGAATTCTAATGCTGTTTGAGTATGTTGTACCAATTGAGTATTTTTCTTGCTTCGTATGTTTGCTGGCAAACATGTATTTTAGCTGAGATGTGCGGGTTATAAGCACAAATAAAGGCATCATCATTATCACTCTCTTGTCTTCATCATAACTTATTGTCGGGTCAGTAAAACGTGTCTTCCACTCCTACATTTCTCACTATTAGTTGTCATTTCATTCATCATCATCATCATTATTTCAGCCGAAAGACGTCCACTGCTGGACATAGGCCTCCCCCAAGCGTCGCCACACTGATCGGTCCTGTGCTATTCGCATCTACCAGATTTCCACAGCCTTGACCAGCGTATCCTAATTGCGTAAGTGAATTCTTTAAATAACTAGGTATTTCCAGAAAGTATTTAGTAGTCTATCTATCTGCGTAGCCTTTTCCCAACTATGTTGCGGTCGGCTTCCAGTCTAACCGGATTCAGCTGAGTACCAGTGTTTTATATAGAGCAACTGCCTATCTGACCTCCACAACCCCGTAACTGGGTAACACGGTACCTCTTGGCAAGACTGGTGTCAGATCTCAAGCTTCTGACTACCTGTAACGAATGTCAAAGATCTTCAAATGACAGCCGGGACCAACGGCTTAACGTGCTTGCCGAGGCACGGAGGAAACTCGGTATGTTGAAAATGGTCACCTATCCACGGATCGACCCTGTCAAGCTTGCGTCAAACCTTGAAGATCGACCCGTGCGGCTGTTATTATTTAGCCACGAGCTCCTGAAAAAGAGTATATTCGCCTATCAAAAGCTCTATCGAAAAGAGTATATTCGCCAATCAAAAGCTCTTTCGAAAAGAGTATATTCACCAATGAAAGCGTCCAATAATTTTAAACAATATCTAATTATTTAAAGGGCAATTATCATACTCTTTCATGGGGTCAAACCTTTTGCCTTGCCGAAGTCACGCAATTAGCCACACCTTTTCTAGCCTTCTCTAAATTATACTAGGAGATTCAATATGAACCAAATTCCTTTAAGTATGTATAAAATTGTTAGATGATTTCAGTTGAGGGTTTGTAAAAGATAAACAGAAAGCTTTTAGCGAAGAATGTTTAGTATTAATCTCAAATTATCTGAAGCAAGAGGCAAGCTTTTGAATTGAGATTGAAAAATACACTTTACTTAATTTTTCATTTTTAAATATTTCAACACATTAAAAAAAAAGTTAAGAAAATATAATCGCGTACAAAAGTGTTAACAGCACACCTGACAATATATACCTAAAAACTATTTAAATATTTTGACAAGTAAGGCGACATGCAATTCAAAAAGAGAACGTAAAAAACAAAAAAAAACAAAAAGCAAGCGGGCGAGCGATACATATTGAATGCGTGTCCCAATGCTCGCTAAAACGAGATCGCGTTCAGTTTAAAGCCACGGTGCAGTTAGTATTGCAACGTTTGCGAAGCCACAGCGACCGAGCGTTGACGGTATACCATAGCGGTGATATAGACTAAATGGGTAGGCAGGTAAGGCCACTGTTTTCAGGTAACGGTATTTGGGTTAGAAGAGGCAGTGCATTATTTATAGTGTTGCAATTCAGTTTCTGCATACAACACTTATTTTTTGAAAGATATGGCATTGTCTCATTGCTTCTAAACTGAACTATAATTATTTATTCTCAAACATGCATGGAAATATTGTCATTATTTTAGAAAAAAGAACACGCAAAGTACCGAATTTACGGACAATGAAAATCAAATCCATTGCTGGAGCGTTTTTTGAATTTGGAACATTTCAACGCTCCAGCAATGTTGTATGTAACGACGTGCTGGGGTTATTAGATACTCTTTGATTGGATCTCTTTTATCATCCTTGGCATACCAAAGTAAGTCTCTTTGCTTAGTACAAATTGCATTCACGTGGCTGTATAGCCATAAATGCGTTTGTCTTTCGGCACAGATGATAAATAGAAAATCGGCGGCAAAGCTGAAAATTCGTCTTGATTTATTAATTAAATATTTAATAAATATAAATTTAATAATTAAAATAAGTTCCAACGATTCACGGTCCACCAGATTTAAGATCAGAAGCCAAATTGGCAATGGAAAACCTGCTTCCAGCGAAGTCAAAAGAAAAATACATGAAAGTATATGAACATTTTATGATTTGGAAAAACGATAAAAAAATGGACATTTTCTCCGAAACAGTATTTTTGGCGTATTTTAATGAGATTTCTAAAACTAAAAAGCCATCTACATTATGGGCAATTTATTCTATGCTGAAATGTACAGTTCATGTTAAAAATTACATTAACTTTAAAAATTAAGGATTTTTGGTACTTTTTTATTTCCCTGCATTCTTTTGAGAAAAGCATTATATATGCCTCGGCGGAAATGGCAATTGCCTGACTCGTATTAGAGAAGTCCTCGCCTACGGCTCGGCCTTCAAACTCATACTCGACCTGCAATTGTCTATTTCCCGGCCTTTGCAATAATGTACTATTTATAGTTTTTGAAACATAGAACCAGTGTTTTCACTTGTTGGTGCAAAATAGACTTTGGTAACCTTTTCAAGTTGACACAAATCGATATCGTCTGACTCCAACATAACGAAACAATATGGCTACAGAATCCTCTTACAAAACTTTTCAGTCCCTTGTATTATTTATTCTCACAAAAAAAAACACGGAAGCAAAGAACATTTCCTGAATAAACACCGTGACACGTGTCAACTCCTTATTTTCTACATCATCATCAGCCTCATGATTTTTTTGCCGAAGTCTGTGTAGCAAACACAGACTCCGATAGCTACAACCTGGGGGTCTTAAAGTCAAGTGTGAATAGATACTTCTAGTCAAGCGTGCTTCACCTTCGACCACAACAATGCTTACCATCACATGAGATAGTGGTCAAACGCGAACCTACCTACAATAAAAAAAATATATACTTGTATCTTTGATAACATTATTCCGTGTGATTGTACGACGGAAACCATTAGGTGGGAACTTGACAAAAACTGTCGTTATATTAAGTAAGTTAATATCTCAGTCACGTATCAAACTTATTAGCCGGGACATGCCAAGTGATAATGATGTTTTCTTTAAGCGCAGGAAAAAATCCATTACATATAAAGGTTATTTATATTTTGCAAGCTTTTCGGTTTCGGTTGTAATTAAATTGCGGCAATGTAATCATCATTTCAGCCGAAAAATGTCCACTGCTGAACATAGGTCTGTCCCAAGTATCGGCAATATTCTGGTAGGTAATCTGACACCAGTCTTGCAAAAAGGTTTCGTGTTATCTAGTGACTGGTGCTAGAGGAGCTCGTGGCTAAATAATAACAGCCGCAATGGTCGATCACCAAGGTTCAGCAACGCTTGACGAGGTCGGTCCGTGGATGGGTGACCATTTCGGAAAGCACGTTAAGCCGTTGGTCCCGGCTGTCATTTGAAGATCTATGACAGTCGTTACGGGTAGTCAGAAGCTTTAGTCTGACACCAGTCTTGCCAAAGGGTACCGTGTTACCCAGTTACTGGGTTGTGGAGGTCAGATAGGCAGTCGCTCCATGTAAAACACTGGTACTCAGCTGAATCCGGTAAGACTGGAATCTGACCCCAATATAGTTGGGAAAAGGCTAGGCAGATTGATTGATATCTAGTATAGTTGTTCTATCTCACGAAGAAGGGTTACGTGACTTTTATGACGCCGAAATAAGATTTATTTTGCTACGATTCATCCGTCATCGTGAGACAGATCAACCATAACTTGTTTATGGAGGTCTGATAGGCGGTAGCTCCAAGTAAAATATTTGTACTCATCTGCATCCGGATTGACTGGAAGCCGACCTCAACGAAGTCAGAAAAATGCTAGGCAAATTGAATGTTTATAAAGACGTCTCTGAAGTTGGCTCTGCCAACCATTGCGCAAGAAACAGTTTGTCAACGAGTATACTGCTTAGAGTAAGCGAGATAGGACAATGCAACAAACGTTAGCGAGTGAAAGAGACAGTTATACAATGCTATCTTCACCTCCAACATTGACACAAAAATACCTACTGCGCAGGGTCTTGCAGCCAATTCAGAGACACAAAGATCCATTGTAAGCATTATAGCTATTTATTTTAGTAATCTCTGTGCTAGGGATAAAGAATAACCGTTGTATGGTTGTAATGCTCTTAAGATTTATTTTTCCTCAAAGTGACAATAGTCAATGACTCTATGGTTAACATAACTATTTACTTGATGTATATTTTGATACACCAACAAGAAATTAATGTGGAAAACACCCTGTTGCGCTGACACCAAATTATTTGGAATAAGGCCAGGGTAGTGATGGTTTTTATGTAAAATTGGCCCTGTTAATATTCGAATAAGGGCCATTTTCCACTATCACAGAGAACTGCAACAGCTTCTGCGATCAAAATAAGTTTTAAACCAAAACAAAACCGCAAAAACAACATTTGAAATTATATCAGGTTCAAAAGCAAAGGATGGCAACAGCAGCCGGCACGCAGCATGCTCCGTAGTGTATGTGTAACATAAGTTGCAACTTGAAACATTTCACCCAAGTTTAATGCGTGTGTCGCAACACTGGCAACACTGAACTTTGCACACGCTGCTGTAATGAGCCAAATGTACGTGATAGTTCTACTAAACATTTGTTTGTTGAACGTGAACTAATTGTTGTTATTTGTATAGTAATTAGTAAAAGAAAACAAATAGAAATATTATTTGTTTGAGATCAGACGGTATAATGATAATCAATATGCCTAACCTTTTCCCAACTACATTAGGGTCGGCTTCCAGTCTTACCGGATTCAGCTAAGTACCAGTGTTTTACATGGAGCGACTGCCTATCTGACCTCCACAACCGAGTAACTGGGTAACACGATACACATTGGCAAGACTGGTGTCAGACTCAAGCTTCTGACTACCCGTAACGACTGTCAAAGATCTTCAAATTACAGCCGGGACCAACGGCTTAACGTGCTTTCCGAGGCACGGAGGAATCTCGGTATGTTGAAATAGTCACCCATCCACGGACCGACCTTGTCAAGCGTTGCTTAATCTTGATGATCGACCAGTGCGGCTGTTATTATTTAGCCACGAGCTCCGAGAGCGACGGTATAATAAAAATACTAGCCAATAATGGCTAAATAGCCACGAGCCTCGACCAAGACCTTAGGAGGCACTCGGATTCAGAAAGCAGTACTTCTGGACACGGCTCTTATTGCTCGGTTGTTCCTTTCTCTGGAGCCCAGACCGCCGGTAGCTTGGACACTGTTACCGATACCGGTGGGCCTCTATATCTACAAGCTTTTAATTAACTGCCAATGTATGTATGTATGTTTGTATGTATGTATGTAAGTGTGTTCGGGTCAAATCTTGCAACTGAATTTTAAAGCAGTAATCCATGACTTCAAACTTATATTAATTATAAGACTAGGTTTGCTCCGTTCAATCATCATGTTTTTAGGGTTCCGTACCCAAAAGGTAAAAACGGGACCCTATTATTGAGACTTCACGATCCGTCTGTCTGTCCGTCTGTCACCAGGCTGAATCTCATGAATGAAAATATTACTTAGACTTAATAAAATACAATATTACATAATATACTAATACATATGAAATATATAACAAAGATGGGAGAAGAATAAAAATTATAGTGAAAGGTAATGCTCCTTCACCATTTTCTTGAACGTTGGCAGTGTTTGAGCACGTCTTACTTCAATAGGTAATACATTCCACAACCGAGCCGCTTGAATCGTGAAAGATTTGTCAAAGAAGGAAGTGAATGCATACGGATACTTAATTTAAGATTTTCCGATGATCTCAAGGACCTAGAATGGGTGTCACAGAGAAACTGAAAGCGTTCTTTGAGATAAAAAGGAGTAAAAGGATTAAATAGCACATTATAAAGCAAAGAAAGTATGTGGGCATTCCGGCGAAGGCGAACAGGAAGCCATTTGAGCTTAGTACGAAATTCAGAAACGTGATAATACTTGCGCAAGCCAAATATGAACCTGATACTGAGATTTTGAAGTCGCTCAAGCTTGTTAGCTTTGAAGTTGCTTATGTTCATGAAGTCTTAATTAATGAACTTTATTTACATAGATAAAAGTATATACAGTGTATAAAACAGCCACTAGGGCGCAAAAACAAGTGATATGCAGAACATTATTGTTTTGAATTATTGTTGGACCTTCTGAAGACTGTATAAATATATTTGTATTGTATAAACTCAATTTCATTCATCAAGGTATGTACTTATGTACCTAAATATTGTAAAAAGTTTTTTTTTAAAAGAGTAAGTATGGAGTTTCTTGTGCATTCTTCTCCATTACAAGCTACTTTCCGAATGCACGGTAGAATCAACTATTATTATTTGTAAAATGTAACGTTCAAAAGTGCCGCTTGGTGGCCTACTTGAAATAAAATATCTTTGTCTTTGTCTTTGAAAATAAATAAATAACTTAATAAACTACAAACATATACACTTAAACCAAAACCTAAAAATATATTAAACTAAAATATGGCGTCGAAAAACTCCTCCACATCGTTGTCCACTGGTAATGTGCCCAAAAGACTGGCAGCATTGCCACGTAAAAATAATAAATAAATAATACTTGCTCGGATTTGAAACCACGTTTTCAAGCAAGAGAGGCGAGGTTTTAGGCCACTGGGCCACCACGATTTGTAAACTAATTAGTAAAAAAGAAACAATAGAAACATCATTCGTTTGAGTTCAGACGATTTTAAAGCAATTTAAAAATAAAAATAAGCCGTAATCAGAAACATTTTGTTTTGCATTTCTCTTTTGTTTTTAATGCTGAGTTTGGGCTCATTTGATGGAATAAATTATTTTCCCGTGTTCCATGGCAAATTACATAATTTGCTCTGGAACTTCGTTTTCCTCTAATAATATAATATAAAACGTTTATTTTCTCTTCACAAAGTTCCTTACATGCTATGCCTTGCAGTTTAAACCATGGTCTAACTATGTGAGAGACTGGTGCCTGTTATGTTTCAATAAAAACCTGTATTACAGGTCACCAGTTCCCCCTGCGGCTGAAAGCCCATCATGGCATACTAATTGCTAGCTTAGGCTTAATCATGTTTATGTTTACAAAGTATACAAACTTTTAAAAGGTAGTTAGGTTAGATAACTATTGTATTTCTCGTTGATTCTTCGCAGAATATGATACAAGTAGGTTACTTTTGAGAATATTTCCACTGATAACCATTGATAACGGAACGGATGACACGAGAATGGAAAGTCGCGGATAAGTTTGAAAAAGTTACCGCAGCCCTGGCTCAAGCAACTGAAGGAACACGCACGAGTGTGTTTTAGTCTGTAAAAGTCTGACATGCCCTTCCGCTTCATTCAGAGCGGGAGAAGACATTGTATGATATACCAACACAAAAATAGGAGGAGAATGGAAGACGAAAATTTGTTGCGCTGACCCCAAGTAGCATGCAGCAAAGGAAGGAAGATGACAATAGGCAGTCTACCATGCCTAGAAACAGTCTGTTCATTCGACTCTGTTCGGTATACATGCATATGCAACTGCGTTCAGATTCAGATAATTTTATTTGCTCAAACATGTTTGTACATACAATTATAAGAACCAAAATGCATGCAAAAATAACTACATGGATTTGTGCTAACATGTTTACCATCTTGTCATGGTGTATATTAATACCAATTTGGAATAAAATAATAACAACACTGACAATGCTGACATTATTAATTCACATAGAAATAGATTGGAGTTCAGATTTAATTATTTAAAATAAAAAAAACTTCAATTATAATGTCAACGTAGGTCTAAAATGATAAAAAACTAAATCATTATGTAGGTAGGGGTTGACTTTCAGTCGAACCGAAACTGACTGGAAGCAGCAGAGTAGCAGTGTTTTACATGGAGCCAGGATAAACCCCATACCCCTTGGCAAGAATGGTTTTAAATTTCCCAGCTTCTAACTACCGTCCTCTTCCTCACGTCACGTTCCTCATTAATGAGGGTCGTGATTCCCCCGACAGGAGATCAATTTTTTCCTGACGATTATTCTCCATCTGTGTCTCTCCTTGGCGACGTGGAATGCATCGCGCAGGTCAGACCATCTGATTGGGCTGCGGCCCCTCAGCCTCTTGCCTTCAACCTTGCCAGTGATCATCAGCTGCTCGAGGTTATAACCATCCTTTCGGGCAATGTGACCAAAGAACTCCAGGATTCTAGACATTCAGTTGTCGAAGGATAGACTCGTTTGTGCGGAACGCAGTCCATGGAATTTCTGGTTAAAGATATTTATTTTCATATAGAAATTTACATTTCACTTATATGAAAACAATAATTATAAACTAGGGTAAATTAATCATAAATCTTCGACATTCGGACTTAATAATATTTCATAGTGGGTATTCCTAAAATTTTGTTATTAAAATCATGCATAACTACCTCGCTTAGAGAAAAACAGTTCCATCGCGGTCACAAAGCAAAAACATGTCCTTCGACATTCGGACTTGATAATATTTAACAGTGGGTATTCCTAAAATTTTGTTATAAAATCATGCATACTACCTCGCTTGGAGAAAAAGAGTTCGATCCCGCGGTCATAAAACAAAAACATCACTCAGAAGTACCAGTCTTGTTTACATTTGTCAGTCATGTGTTCCAAAAACAATAACTATGTATAAAAACATAACAATTGTTTTCGGTTTAAATTACAAATGTACATTCAGAGTTGCATTAATATAAATGTTTATTTAATTAATATTAATATTTTGAAAAATGTGTTTTTTTACCTCGGTTTTAAAAATATTTGGCGCATTCGAACTCCTTATCTGCCTTGGTAATTTATTATAAAATTGCGCTCCCCCGTAAACAACTGTTCTTTTACCTTGAGTGGTTCGCACTCGAGGAAGTACAATATCATCCTTTCTACAACTGCTACGGTTCTGTATTTGGTGTGTTTTGATGAAGGAAATTTGTGTATGTATGGTTTTGTTAAGTATTTTATGTATGAGTATGCAGGTACAGTATGCGTGAAGTTGTTTGATGTTCATTAGTTTAGTGTCTTTGTATATTTTAGCTGTAGGTGTTAGATAATCGAAGTGAAAAAGCATTTTAATAATTTTGTTTTGTGCAATTTGCAAGTCTTTCAGATTTGTCTTGGGTGCATTGCCCCATATTTCAATTAGGTACAGTATGTGTGGCTTTACTAGGGAGTTATAAATTGTCTGGCGTACATTATGAGGCAAACAATGAACTATATTGCGCAGTGAGCCCAACAAAGACGTAAGTTTCGATTTGATGTGGTCGATTTGAATCTTCCAATTCAAATGACAGTCCAATCTTAGTCCAAGGTACTTCTCATGTTGTTTGAGTTCAAGTATTTGTTTATCTATTATAAGAGGAGGATGTGGTAGTATTTTCTTATTTTTGGCTTTAAATATGACGTAGCTTGTCTTGGATGCATTGACCGTTAAAAGATTATGTTGAAACCAGACCGATAATGAGTCTAGATCTTGTTGGGCTTGACTTATCATGTCGGCAATAGAATCACCAAAGTAAAAAAGACATGTATCGTCCGCGTACAGCGAAATATGCCCGTTTAGTGGAACCTTGTGGATGGAATTTATGTATATTAGGAAGAATAATGGACCTAACAGTGAGCCTTGTGGAACTCCAAACGTGATATCATGGGGTTCACTTATATATTCGCCGATTTTGACTACCTGGGACCTTTTAGTCAAATAAGATTCGAACATCTTATACGCTATGCCTGATACGCCTATGTCCTTTAGCTTTTTAAGCAGAATAGTGTGGCTCACTGTATCGAAAGCCTTCTTGAGGTCAATAAATAAGCCTAACGCCATGTCCTTTTTATTAATGTGTGTTTGTATTTTGGTAGTTAGGTCTACAGTAGCTGACAGGGTGTTTGACTGGGACCGAAATCCATACTGTCTTTCGAAAAGGAAATTTATTGATGTGAGGTGTTCATTTAGACGAGAATAGATAATTTTTTCGAATATTTTAGACATAATTGGAAGCACTGAGATAGGTCTATAGTTGTTAGGATCCGTCTTGGTACCAGATTTGTGTATTGGGGTAACTTTGGCTATCTTTAGTTCATCTGGGAACGTTCCTCTGGCAAGATGGATGTTTATACAGTCGGTCAGTTTTTCTACAATTAGGTCACTTACGCACTTAACGGTTTTGGTAGTTATGCCGTCGATGCCCGCACCGCAGTTTGGATCAAGACTCTTAATTACCTTGAATACTTCGTCAGGTCGACATGGTTCTAGGGTAGTGAGTTCTTTGTTCGTTTGGATATCTGGTGCTAGTAAAATGTTGTGTTGTGTATGGATGAGGTTTGCGAGGGTGGAACCAATCGTAGAAAAGAAACGGTTAAATGTTTCACAGATCTCATAGCCATCGGTCACTGACCCAGAATCAGTTATAAGCTTAGGGGGAATGCATTCTGACTTTATTTTATTATTAGATAGTGTATTTATTAAGTTCCACATCTTCTTAGGGTCTGTAGTATGTTTCATAAATGCCTCGTAGTAGTACTTTTCCTTGGTGTGTTTAATTGTTTTTGCAGTGTTATTTCGTTCAATTTTAAAGCTTTCAATTAGATCTTCGTTTCTTGGCTCTTGTCTTAATCTATGCCAGATTTCATTCCTTCTCTTAATTTTATCTGTTACTTCTTTACATATCCAATCTTGGCGTGGTGGATTTAAAATTTTCGTTTTTGTAGTTGTGCTTCTACGGATACCACATTTTAGGAATCTCTCAAGATTGCCGTAGCTGTTATCGATTGAGTTGTATTCGGCGAGTGCGATGCTTTCGTGTAGTTTCTCATAATCTATCGCTTCGTATTTTACACGTTTCTTTGGTGGTGGCTTGTATTTTTTGACGCTGAAATAAATTTGTTTGTGGTCCGACATAGGCGAGTCGATAATGGCCATATAAAAGCTTTTGTCCTTTAAGTTTGTGCATATGTGATCAAGGATAGTTTTTGTGGAGGAAGTCTCACGCGTGCAGTAATCTTCATGGAAGTTATTTATAAAGATATATCCAGCCTCTTTCATAGCATCTCGGTAGCACTTAGTCTTGGCATTTTTTGTTAGCAGATCGATGTTAAAATCACCAAACACTATGGATCGGGAACTTTTAGTTAGTTGCAGTAAATATGCTTCGACAAACTCTCGTGTGTTGTTGTTTCCTGGATTGTAGACAGCTCCTATGTTTAATGCGTGTCTCTCGAGGTGTATCCAGAGGTAGTTGATGCCTCCAGCGTATACTTCACTACCTTTGCTGTGATTAAGAGTATTGTGGACATAAATAGAAACACCACCGCCCCTGAAATCTGTTCTTACATTATAATAGTGGGTATAATTGGGTAATTGGAATGTATCGGCGTCTTCGCTTGATTTAAGCCATGTTTCGGTTAATACTATAACATGAGTAGTGTGTTTGATGGATTTTATTATGCATTGCAGTTCGTCAAATTTCCCTTGTCTTCGAATGCTTCTTATGTTTGCGTAGAAGAAAGTGATGGTTGATTTAAGCGAAGGTAGATCTTGGTAGGTATGACAAAGCTGGTACGTAATGGTCTCATCTGAGTTATATAGTATGTTTGGTGTTTGTATTGACATTAGTTTTTTGGATTGGTTTGCACAATTTTTGGGGTGCCTTTCACATATTTAATAATTATATCCTTTTCACCGTTTTCTTTGCGACGGATTAGTTCTAGGCTGAGCTCCTTCATTATTGCCTTTTGGGCAGGGGTCTGATCCGAGTATATTTTAATGTCATCCGGTAATTTAGCTTTGCTTCGTAGTATTTGTTTCGCCTCTCCAGATGATCCGAAGCAAATCTTTAGTGGACGGTTTTTTCCCGAGGTGTATTTACCAAGTCGAATTGCTTTTACTATTTTACCATGTTCAGACAGTCCATTTTGCAAAATGTTTTTAGCCGAATTCATGTCCTCAGCCTGACGTGCATCGTTATCTGGCAGTGTTGGCTCGGGTAGGCCTATAATAATTATATTCTTGCTTCTATTCGCTCGTTCCTGCAGTTCGCTAATAACTTTTTCATTTGCGAGAACGCCGTTTTGTAAAGTATCTAGTTTCAATGGAGTAGATTTGAGCTCACTAATTTCCTTTTCAAGCTTAGATATCTTCAGATCCGCAGTGAGGTTATTTTTCTTCAGTTCTGAGATTTCTGCTTTTATGTTCTTATGTTCCGCTAACATCTTGGCAGTTGAACTTTTGATCTCGTTGATCTGGTCTTTCATTGAGGAGATATCATCGAATTTGAAGCATCCTTCGCCAAGATCACATCTCGAAAGCGTCATTGCGATCACGATTAGCCTTCCTTAGCGTCCACGTTGAATACCGTAACGACTATCAAGTATCTACAAAATAATAACAACCTGTCTTCAGTAAATATGTAGCAATTATTTTCACATCAAAACAAAAGCGAGCCTACAAGCAAAAAAGGTCTCGACTTCTTAACTCACGTATGTATCGTCTACAGAAAAAAAATTTAGCGCTATGTGCGAATCATGTCGCCAGTAATTAGACGATACATTTTCTGTGGAACACATTAACCTAAATGGCCGAATTTTTTGTCCCTCTCCTACGGTCGAGCGAAAAAATAAAGGATGCTCACGTAGTGGTGAAGGGAGCGGTTTGTGGATTAGCAGTGCGGTTGTTAGATGTGTGAAGCAGGCGAATTGAATTCTTAGTTGTTTTTTTTGTGTTTTTTCACTGCTCTTTCCCATTACAAGGCAACGGGCCTCCCTTTTTCCATTGCTATCCACCCTATTGTGTGCTAGGATGGACCAATCCTGCTGGTATGCGTCAATATCGAGTCTTTCATGTTTTAATTAGTAAATGTTGTAAAACACTTTTTTTTAAAGAGTATGTGTGGAGTTTCTTGTCCGTTCTTCTCCATAACAAGCTACTTTTCCGAATGGACGGTAGAATCAACTATTATTAATATTAGATTTATATTTTAGACGTTCAAAAGTGCCGCTTAATGGTCTAGTTGAAATAAAGAATTTATGTCTTTTGACTTTTAACATATTGAAAATAAAGTAGGAACACTATTTGAATATTAAAACCTAATAGTGTAACTTGTATAGTAACTTTGAAGTTTTCTTTAGTGTTACCAACACTAAATAAACCTTAAATTTACTAACATATGATGATATTTTTTTTTAAATTGTACTTAGGCTCGCGCTCAACCACTATCTTGCTTTATGGAAAACGATGATGTGGTCGACGGTGTAGCAGCGAACAAAAAAAAATGTCACTCGGTTTCTGCAAATACATTATCGACGTGCCACAACTACCCGAGTCAAATGATGCAATCACCTGTTTAAAATTTAGTCAATTTATCACAGCAGCTAACGCGCTTTTGACATCCGTCTCAATAATTTTACGATAATTTTATTTTCGGAAACTGGGCCAAGTTGTTTACTGAATAGGATTCAAATTGTAAGCGCAGCGAAATTGCAATCGCTGTTTTTATCAAATTCAATGAATACAAAAAGGAGAATGAAAAATATGAATCAAAATGGTTTAATTTAAATAAAACGCTATCTACACTATGCTCTCACCCTGCTTGCCTTAGCTAATTGTAATTAAATTGAATTTTTGCGGTACAGTGTGTACGCAGTGAAATGATAACAATCATGTTTTTGTTTCAACAAAAAGATACATAAATAGACCCACAAGTATGTTTGGCTGTTTGTTTTAATTTTATAAAAATAAACGGAATTAACCCCTTGATAATTAAATGTTGTTAACTCGGAAAATTGCAAACATAAGCTAAGAAAAGCTTAGCCTTTTCCCAACTAAGTAGAATAGAAGAGAATAGAATAGACAGGGCTGGATCTACCATATGGATTTTTGAGATTCAGCCCAGGGCCCCGTGGATTCAAGGGGCACCCAGCTAAGTCAAGTCAAAGTCAAAAATAGACGATAATGCGAAAAAAAAACAATTTTATTAAATTAAACAGATGGTAAGGTTTGCAGCCCTACGAATCCTGCGATTAATCAAATCTATTCAATTAATTTCATTCAAGTCTACGTTCAGGTTTTGGTTCTTCAAAATGACAGTTAAAATGTTCGGCTGCCATTACACATTCATTCGATCTCGATCGTGCTCCGCTGTTGCCCTCTCAGACTCTGTCTTGCTAGAATTATTTATAAGTACTATTATTTATCATTTTTATTTAGTAAATTTAATATTTATAACTAGTAGGATAGAAACAGATTTTTGGAGGAATGTAGCGGATCGTGATCCAGATTGAATGTGTAATGGCCGCCTATCGGTTCGCAACTCTGAACTCCCGGTATGCATCTCTATCAAACAGAACGAGGATTGCCGCGTCGATTTTTTACGGACGACAGTACATTTACTTAAATTTCTAGAGTTGTGGATAACTGCTTAACAATCTTTATCTACACTCACAACGTAATGTTCCAATTATGAATTCAAAAAATATTGCACAAACACGTACTTTATATTCGTGGATAGGTAAAATTAAAAAAGAAAACCATTATAGTTCAACATTTTCCTTCGATTTTCAAACAACTGCATCATAAAATAACTTTTTTTCTATTATGATACAGGACAAATCCAAGAAGTTAATCACTAAGGAGATTCCATCAATTATTTAAATTTTTTGAAATGCCATTTTTATAGTACCTAATAAAAAAAAATGATTCCAATTTTAACTTGTCTGTAACAATGCCCGCTTCAGGCTTATTACGCCATTTTTATTTGCGCGAACTTTTGTCTCTTTCCACCTGTTCATAGAGCTCAAAATATTCGCGCGAATTATATTCGCGCTGCGATGCGGTGAATTCTGTTGCAAAACACGGATTTCATGCGGTATTATTACCGCACGATTTTTTTACCGCAATTTAATGCGGTGATGTGCTGGGTTTTGGCGCCATTCATACGTTTTGCAGGTTTCGTTGTACTGAATTTCATGACTTTTTAAAATTCTTGCTTAAAATGTCTGATATTAGTGAATGTGAAGAAAAATTGACGCCGCCTAATATTTTATATGCGGCGAAGGAAATTACTCATAATCTCTTACCAGCAAAGTCGAGATTATTATATGATGCATTTATCACGACTTTATGGCATGGAAAATGCAAAAAAATAAGATTAAGTAGGTTCAATCCCAAAATGTATGAGTGTAGATAAAGTAGTGTATGAAACTGCACATAACTAGGTATTAAAACATTCGTGTGAATACTATTAAAAACCTCGCCTGCGGCTCGGTTTTTAAACTCACACTCATGTTTTAATACCCCTTATTATGCAACAGTATCATAAACTACTATTACACTCATTCATGAGCGTCCGTCATGAGTTTATGACGGACGCTCATGAATGAGTGCTGTCACACGTCGCTCTCTAAGTTTTTAAATAAAGAAAGTGGTAGAAAGTAGATATTGTAACAATAGTATACGGTTACCTTAAAGCCAGTGAAGTGACCTATTGAACGGTGTGATTTTCATAGTAATCGGCTTAAGTAATACAGAGTAATAACAAAATTAAAACTGTGGAAAAAACTCAAAATTTGAATAGTGTGATAACGAACTCTAATCCCTGACCTACGACAACCCGCGGAGTGCTCGATACCTCCCGCGCTCACCGCCACTGTCCCCGTTGTCGCCTGCGCACTAGTCATCTCATTTGGATAAGCGCCATCTAGTGCAGTAGCAACAAATTAACAGTGATACCAACTAATAACCAGTGTTACCATAAAGCATAACATAAAAATGTGCTTGTGTAATGAGGGACTGCAAATTAAATTTTAGGACAGAGCCATCTAGTTTGTAGTAGAGCAAACTATACACTATCGGCCACCATACTTAATGATCACAATTTTTACAAAAGTTAATAGTGTTCATTTGGCCCGATGGTAACTACCGTTGGATGCAATTGATGAGGGTGCGAGTTCAAATCCAAACAAGTTATACGAAAAATAAAAGCTCTTTTTGAGGTACGATTAAACTTCTTAAATATTTAATATAATTTAATACTAATAATCAATCAAAATATTTATATAGTAAGAAAATATAAGAATGAATAATTTCTTGGGAAATATAACATTCCGTGGTAAACGCGTCCGTACCAATTCGGAGCCAAGTACAGATGACCCCGAAAATGACGTAACATCACAGACACTAGAGTGCACCTCTAATAGCTTACCAGATATCTCCGAGGATGAAGATGACGTAAAAATACTAAGAGATAGAATGCAAAAACTTG
This sequence comes from Orthosia incerta, assembly GCA_948252205.1. Classification (NCBI taxonomy): domain Eukaryota; kingdom Metazoa; phylum Arthropoda; class Insecta; order Lepidoptera; family Noctuidae; genus Orthosia; species Orthosia incerta. The sequence goes on from OX411746.1 coordinate 28,524,839, forward strand.
AATCAGAATTAAATAGCGCCCATACGGAAATAGAATTATTGAACCAAGAAAATACTGTACTCAAACACTTAAATGAAGACTTAGTTAAAAAAAACCAGATATACAAAAAAGTGACAACAAATAGCCCTATTAAGTCAAACAAAAATACACCCAAGAAAAAACCTCTCACAAACTTTAAGACAAAACAGACACAAACTGATACATTAGCAATCCAGAAAAATTACATTGAAACTCGGGATAAGCAACAAGATGACAACAAAAATGGCTACATACAAAAGGTGCGAAATAATGGTACACTAATTAAAAACAATACTAAACAAATGACTCAACCAGCTTGTAGAAAGAAGAAAGTATGTATACTTAGCACGGAACAGAGATTCAGTATCTTAAATATTGCACAAAAGGTATTAGTAGAGGATCAAGATGAAATATGTCACTATCTAACACCTAGAGTAGGAATAGAACAACTTCTCAATGGTATTGAGTCAAAACTATCTGACTTCACAATTGATGACTATTGCATAATACTTATAGGACCAGAAGACTTTAAAGTAACTAATGACCACCATAAAATTGTAATCTACATAAGAAATGTGTTAAGTAAAATAAAACATACAAACATTATCTTATGCTTCCCTACATATGCATATGGAAATTATAATAGCATATATAACTGGAGGATTGAAACCTTTAATAACCTGCTCTACTTGGACCTGTTGACCTATGAACACGCTTACTACCTGGAGTCAAATCGGAATCTTAAGTATGACTATAGCATGTTTCGCGAAAAATCGGGGTTGATAAACAACACTGCAATGAGAACAATTTTTGAAGACATAAAAGTGCTAATCACTGACATAGAATACTTTAACATGAATAACTTTAGTGAAACTGACAGCAATGCATTTGCTACTTGTGACGAAGTTTTTGCGGATAATAATAAAGACGACACCTGTAATGAGCAATCAACGAGCTTTTTTCGAAACTAAATATTTACATATAATGCATCAAAACATTGCAGGGTTGTTAACTAAATCAGATGCAATAACAGTGTGCCTAGAAGAGTTAGCAGATATAAAGTCATGTGTGGACATACTATGCATTACAGAGCACTTTATTATGGAGGGCTATGAACGGTATCTAAATATACCTAATTATCAGCTTGCGGTGTGCTACACAAGAAAGGAAAGTAAAAGAGGTGGAGCATGCATACTTGTAAGAAACGGACTTCAATATAAGGAATTGAAACAAATTACAAAAATGTCAGAAACTGGTGTTTTTGAATGTTGTGCAGTAGAATTAATTAACTATAAAATTATAATCGCTTGTATTTATAGAGTTCCAAACGCCAATAATTTCAATGTGTTCATGGAAAAATTACATATGTTTTTACGAGAAGTCACAAAACATTCTTTTCGAAATGTTGTGATGGCAGGCGATTTCAATGTAAATATTTTAAAAAAATCTTATCAAACTTTAGATTTTGAATGTCTTTTACTGAGTTACAATTTGAGATTATCTGTTAATCAGCCCACTAGAATGAAGAGTCGAACATGTATAGATAACATTGTACATAACTTTAAAAGAGCCTGTAAAGTAGAAGTTCTTGAATTTGCATTATCCGACCACACAGCTCAATTAATAAAAGTACCCGTCAAAAACTGTTGCACTTTAAGATACTGGCGTATGAATAGGCGTGACTATAATTCAGAATATGTTACAAAATTTAAAAATTGCCTGCGTGAGTTGTCATTCTCTGAGATATACGAAACAAGTGACTCTAACATAGCCTACAATGCATTCATAGAAACTTTTTCACTTTTCTACCATTTATGCTTTCCTGAAGTATCTGTAACCATACGTACGGCAAGTAAATCTAAGTGGGTATCACGTGGTATCAAAATGTGCAGCAAAAAGAAGCGACAACTTCTATGGAAATATAGACGTGACCCAAATGTAACTAATAAATATAGCTTGACTAAATACTCTAAACTTTTTAAGAAAATTATACAACTTACGCAATATGCACAGAATAACTATAAAATAAAACTATCTAATAATAAATCTAAAACCAGTTGGCAAATTATCAATGACTCAAAGCTTAGCATACCACGAAATCTTATAACAAAAATAAAAGTAAACAGTGACACTATAACAGATCCCCAGAAAATAGCCAACGAATTTAACAACTACTTTATTGAAAAAGTAGTTCCACTTGTTGATTCAGGAAATCAAGTCACTTCAAAAATCCCAAATAGAGAAAAATCTTTTTTTATGCCCCCTTGTATACCGCAGGATGTGTTTAGAATAATTAAACTATTAAAAAATACTAACAGCGTTGGTCATGACGGAATATCAACAAAAATAATTAAGTTGGTGGCTCCAGAAATTTGCACGCATCTAAGCCATTTGATTAATTTAAGCATAAGTACCGGCATATTCCCTGATGCTTTAAAAAAAGCAATTGTAAAACCGATATTTAAAAAAGAAAACAGAGAATCCATGGCATTCTACAGACCTATTTCGATTATTAGTGTTTTCTCCAAAGTTTTTGAAAAGTATATATATAAAGAATTAAGTGCTTATTTAGAAAAACATAATATACTAGTTAACGAACAAAAAGGATTCAGAGAAAACCGAACTATAAATATGGCTGTTTACGATTTCCTACATAAGGTTATGGTAAATGTAGATAGAACCAATCCCGTCTGTACCATATTTTGTGATATGACGCAGGCGTTTGATTACGTCAGGCATGATATTTTAATGAATAAGTTGGAAGCATACGGTATAAGAGGCAATGTTCTAAAATTAATAAAAACATACCTTGATAAAAGAAAACAGGTCACGGAGATATCTAGGATAAACATTAAAACTAAATGTGAAGAAATATTTCATTCGCACGAACAAATAGTCAAGTATGGAGTCCCCCAGGGTAGTGTGATGGGTCCCCCACTATTTATAGTATATATAAATGACTTACCTAAACATGTAGACCAACCAGTTACACTCTTTGCTGATGATAGCACTATAACAATTCAATGTAATTCTAAAGATAGCTACAATAACGACATTAATAATTCTCTGACATCAATAATAAATTGGATGAATAATAATAATCTAAAAATTAATCTTAATAAAACTAATTTAATGCACTTCAGTCAACGTTTATCAACTACGACTGATCTTAACGTCCAATACAATAATATAATTATTAGAGAAGTTGACAACACCAAATTCCTTGGAGTCACGATTGATAAAAAGCTAAACTGGAAAGCACACATAGAAGAACTGAGTAAAAAAATTAGTAATTCTTGTTATGCGCTGTTCAAACTGGTCCCAGTGCTTAACATTGAGTCATTGCTCTCGGCTTATCACGGTTTGGTTTCTTCACATTTGAGATATGGGATAATTTTTTGGGGCAACTCAACCGACAAGGACATACCCTTTAAAGCCCAAAAAAGATGTATCAGGACTATGTTTAAGATACAGTCAACCGAAAGTTGTAAGCCTTATTTTAAAAAATATAAAATATTAACTCTGCCTTCCCTTTACATTTTAGAAATTGTCGTGTTTGTAAAATCAAATCGACACTTATTTCCACGTCAATCAGAAGTGGTCGACCGCAACCATAGTAGGCGCGATGACAGTATTATTTGTCTGCACAGCTCGAAAACAGCATTAATGCACAAGAGTGTTTTCTGTATGGCCCCTAAAGTATTTAATAAACTTCCAAATAGTTGGAAGGAGCTTAATGTCCGTCAATTAAAACATAAATTAAAGATACTGCTAGAAGGGAAAGCATACTACAGTATTCTAGAATTTCTTAATGACAACATCTAATGCCGTGTATCCAATGTTATCAATACATCTTTGACGTAATCTGTAGGTACTTAGAGAAACATAATATTGTTATTGAAATAAATACATCTGACATTTGATTTGACATTTGACACTGGATAATTTTAATTTTAATTGACATTGGATAATTTTAATTGACATTGACATTGTATAACTTTAATTGACATTTAATGATTGTTACCACTAGGACCATTTATTTAATTTATCTGTTTTCGAAATTGTGATTTACTATTTTGTTCTTATTTAATCTAATACTTTATCCAATGACTTTTATTGCTGAAATTTTAATATTTGTACGCCACTAAGGCCAAACATGACTGATCTTAATCTATAATGTAATTTAATAACTTGCATGCTCTGTATGTGTACTCATGTTTCCACAAATAAATGATCTTGAATCTTGATCTTGAATCTTGAATCTTGAAACGTTACGGTTTAATATTTTAATAACGATATTGCTCACATATTTAATATTATAACATAGTTTTCATTCCTCTTTGTAAGGTTATTGACTATTATCTTAGTAATTTATTTGCACTTTTGTTTAGCGCCAAAGCAAAATGAAAGATTTTTTTAATTTTTTGCTTTTCGTTTCGTTATTTCGTCGGTTAAATTTTGAGTTAAAAAGGTTTTTTTTTTGAGTTCTGATAACCGCAATCACTGTCGTATATGAAGGATGATCACCCATCCACGCATCAACCTCTGCAAGCGTTTCTTAACTTTAAAAATGGACCCGTGCGGCTGTTATGACTTTACCACGAGACACCTACACGGAAAAGCTTACAAGAATCAACGTCATTCAACCATCAATACAAAGGAAGTTCTGATTCGATACCATTCATTCATTCACTCTTTCACGCTTATCGTTCCCACACACAAGGTAAACCGAAGTAATACCACTATAATATGCTGGGAGAGTTGATTGGTAACTGAAACACAGCTTTCTCCTGTGCCAGTCACTGAATTTTCTCATTTGTTTTTGCTATCAATGAGTACCTATAATTACTTTCTACACGTTTCCGCCTACTGCTGAGGTATAATTGTATTATGTTCTGACCCTTATAAAAGGAAACAATAATGTAAATAATCTTCAGAAATAAAATCTTTGAAGATTCTCGCCCGGTTTTTGGAAGGAAATTATCGACACGTTACAAATTGAACGTGAAAAAAAGTTACAGAGTTAACTGTTGAAAATTCATTAAACCAATTACAATTGCCAGCTCACGCGCGTTTCACAATGTGTCACATTAATCTTACTAAAATCATGAATGTGAAAGTTTGGATATATGTGTGTGTGGATGTATGTTTGTTACTCAATCACGCCAGAACGGATGTACGGATCTGGATGAAATTTAGTACACAGATAGATTATAGTCTAGAATAGCACATAGGATACTTTTTATGCCGGTATAATGTTCCCTTGGGATGATAAAACACTTTTCACGCGGGCGAAGCCACTGGTAAAAGCTAGTGTTACAATAATCCTCCTTTTCTACCAATCATGCCCAACGACTTGCATCATCCAGAATCTTAATGTTGCAAATGACAAAGTCATCCAAGAATCCAATTTATTTTTGATTATTTACAGGCTCGCGCTTGACCACTATCTCACTTGATGGTAAGCGATGATGTGGTCGACGACGATGTAGCAGCTTGCCTAGAAGAAACCTATTCACTCTTGACTTAGTCTCCCAGACTTACTACTGGTCGGACAATTTTTTTTTTTTATCAATCGATATGAAAATAATATTTTTTTTTTCGACCCATACACTGGAGCTATTAAGGCTCTCTGTAATAAGTAAGTTTAGTTTATTTCCTCACAAACAAATTAAGTCTAAAAATAACCGAACAATTCTTCCTTAACAACGTTTCGAATGTCCAAAGTTTAGCCTATCCATTGCTACATATATACATGTGCTCACGTACCCTCAGATAGTTCCGTCCGACGCACGCCTCACAAACGCAACACAAATTAAATCGGCTACTTGGATTACCAGGGTAAATGGCCCAATTAGTGTTTCGGTGGGTCGACGCTTCGGAGTCAAGACAAACGAGATTGCCTGCTACAGCCACCTGCTTCGCTGTTTACGGAATGGAATTTTGTTCCGTCTTGATTGTGGTCCGCTCTATTTAAGTTGTGACCGGCCGACAATTGGGCGTCTCACCCTAAAATCGGGAATGAATAGAGTCGGATTGTTCTGTTGTTTTTGTACTTAGTTGCTAAGGAAATTCGTTTTGTGTTACTGTTTTTGTAAGGATACAGATTTTTTGTGCGAACATTTATACAATGTAGCTGTAATATTTCGAGATTAAAATAAGCAACCGACTTCCAAATAAAAAAACTACAAAGTGAAAAATAACTTCAATTTCGGAAGTCGGTGTTCCTATATTTGTTTCTTCGTTTTTTGACAGCGACTTCCGAAATTGAAGTTATTTTTCACTTTGTAGTGTTTTTATTTGGAAGTCGGTTATATTTTTTTGTAAAAAGTTTTTAATTTTTCATTTTTTAGTTGTGGTAACTACATAACAAAAACATGACACTTTAACAAAACCGGTGGAATGAGAGTATACCAGGGTGAAATGATTACACCTGCGTACCCCTTTAGAGCGTACCAGTGTGATATTATGTTATGAAATAATGTAAACAAAATACAGACATGCGATTGCAGCTATCCCGAGTGATTTGTCGTCATTTATTGAAAAATTCTGATGTATATCTCCGAAGTTATAAAAATAGTACGTCATTTATAAAAAAGTAAAATAAAACCACATGACAAGGACCAGCTTTCAAATAAAAGTATCATCAAAATCGGTTCAACTAGTAAAAAGTTCTGCGGTAAAACACAAAAAAAACTGTCGTATTGATAACTCCCTCCTTTTTGAGAATTCGGTTAAAATATAGACAATATATCTAGCAAATGTCCTACAGCTGGGCAAAGACCTCCCTCTCCATGATCCTCAAATATCTTTATTCTGTCATTATGAGCCATTTGTTCCGGTAAGAGTCAAGTTCGTCTCTCTGCCTTCGTCATACGATCGCATATGAAATAGGTTACCATTCTACCAAACACTTCTATAATTCCACTGCTTCACAAGCAGCAAAACCAAACATACTTTGAACCTTAACCAACAGCGCATACCATTCGAAAACTATCAAACAGACCATGCACAAATTTAATGCTCCAGGCTTTATCACAATGCAATGAAATGACATAATTGAAAAGCCTATTTGGCGGAAAATTCAGAATGTATGCAATGGTAATTTGCATCGAACATTAGTACATAGTGGGGGCATCGAAAACGGTATAATTCTCACATTATAATCAACCGCAATTTTGATAGTTTAGGTGATTTTACTTGAAATGTTTGGCTCTGTATATTCAGCAGGCCTAAGCTTGATGAATTGGTGGCATAGTTTAATAATTAGTTAGTGGTGGATATTATGGAATGTGAGTGTGCTAAATGTATACCTCTGCCTAGCCGTTTGGGAAATTAGATGTATTGTTTTGATAAGTTAGTAAGTGGCTTTTCGAATGTAGGTTTTATTCAAGAAGGTTCGTGGAGTTCCCTGCGCGTTCTTTTCCATACTGCTCGACTATTAAAAACCGGCCAAGTGCGAGTCAGACTCGCGCACGAAGGGTTCCGTACCATTATCGCAAAAAAATCACGTTGGTTGTATGGAACCCCACTTACATAATAATTTTATTTTGTTTTTTGTATTTGTTGTTATTGCGGCTACAGAAATACATAATCTGTGAAAATTTCAACTGTCTAGCTATCACGGTTCATTAGATACAGCCTGGTGACAGACAAACAGACAGACAGAGACAGACAGACAGACAGAAAGACAGACAGACAGATGGACCGCGATATCTTAGTAATAGGGTCCCGTTTTTACCCTTTGGGTACGGAACCCTAAAAATACCTGTAAATAGTTTTTTTTTATTAAATGATTTGCGTTTGATTCAAACTTTACAGTGTTTCTTACATTGCTCTCAATTTTAATCTGTGTATACATGGTCAAGTTTTAGCGAAACGCCGCAGCCGTATTTCAGAACTAAAAAATAACAATGCAATCACGCGGTGAATGGTCGGTCAAAGTCAATTTTCTTTATTTCAATAAGGCCATAAAGCGGCACTTTTGAAAGGCAATTTTTATCGTTTTAATTGATTTGGTAATAGTGTAGTTATCTATTTGAAATTAACAGTTTAGTTTTTTTTTAAATTTAAATTGGAACACATCACGCCGGCAAAGCGTCGCTTGCTAAATTAATTTGACTATAACGACCGGCATTTTTACAATTTATTCGTATTCACTTTTGTATTAGACAAAACGCCGTATGTGTTAACCAATTTTGAGCAGCTGGTGATAAATAACGAAGTCTGGACATTTCTACACATGTAATAACAATAGAATCCTAATTGTACATTTGGAATAACACCACAACAATTAAGAAACTTCATGAACATGAAAATAATATCTAGCGAGACCTCTCCACGTCTTTTTGGTGAATGTAATGTTCTGGTTTAAGGGCGCTATTTCCTTTCTGTGTAATTGGGTACTTAAAAACGTTAATGTAACACTAGAATTACTTCTGAGACACTAAGGAAATAGAGTAAGGATTTTGTGAAAATATTTCTGGTCATGTTTTGTCACCGGTTCATCCGCGTGAATGTTGAAAATTATCTTACGAGAATCTTAAAACCAACGATGTCTTTATTCAGTTCTTGGTCTAGTCTACAGCTAAATTTCATCCAAATTCGTTTAGCCATTTAATTGCCATTATTCAAAACACATCTAAGCATATCAAACAAACACATTTTTGTATAGGCTAAACTATTTAAAATTGTACACTTGTATCAAGCGCAAGTTCAATCGTGCATGGAGTACTGTTCTTCTCTGGGACGGATCTGCCAAATACCAGCTTGATGCACTAGAGTCGATCGAACAGCGGGCCAAGAAATTCATCGGCAATGAGGCACTGGTAAAGTCAAAGCTCCAGAGCCTTGAACATCGTCGCCGAGTTGCCAGTTTGTCGGTATTTTATCGGTTACATTTCGGGGAGTGTGCGATGGAATTACGTGATTTAATTCCACCCAGCCCGTTCCATCATCGGACTACCAGACGTACGGCGATGCGTCATCGGTACATGGTGACATCCCACCCATACGCACAAAACGTTTGGGGACACTTTTATTATGCGTACAGCTAAAGAGTGGAATTCCCTGCCGGAATCTGTGTTTCCCGATAGCTACAATCTAGGGGTCTTTAAGTCAAGAGTGAATGGGTTTCTTCTAGGCAAGTGTGCTCCATCGTCGACCACATCATCGCTTACCATCAGGTGAGATAGTTGTCAAGCGCAAGACTATAAACAAAAAAAAAAAAATGCCCCAAATATATATATATATATATATTTTTTAAACATTGCCCCACACTAGGAATTTCTCCTGTATCGTGGGTGCGTTTACGAACATATAAACTCACATACACAAACACCCAGAGCCGGAACAACTATTTGTAGATCATACAAATAATTGTTCCGTGCGGGAATCGAACCCGCGACACGCAGCGCAGCAGTCAATCGCTCAACCACTGCGCCAACCTGGCGCCCGTATATGTAATAGGTAATATGTAATAGGTACCTAATGTAAAATTTATAATAACATGATCTACTTCCCAGTCAAGTATATTTCTTCATTGTTTATAGATATCTCATTATATTGTGTATTTAAGTTTTCTTCGGTTAGGGACAAAACAGGAAAGATTAACGTCATTGGAGTAAGGTACTTTATCTCAATTTTAAGAAAACTTACTAACTATTTAATCGATGCAGAAACTTGAGAGTATTTTCATGTGTAATCGGCCCAATGACAGAAAGCATAGCGACATCCCATACGTATAGATTTATAAACGATTTTCTGACGATTCCGACTTCCGATATTTCAGGCTTTGGAGGTGATTTAGGCCGTCACACTTTTCATACGACCTGCCTCACAAATTCACAAAATGCTGATATGGGAAGGATGAAAATGCATCATGCAAAAGGTGTGTAAAATGCGTCAATGAATTGTTATGGACTTGCATCAACGAAACGAAATTATTGAGGTGCGATAGTGCTGTGAATATTTGTGTTTGTTTTGCGTTGAGGCAAGACAAACACGTCAGCAAGCTTTAAGGACGTCCACACAACTCGTGTGAACGTCCTAAAAGCTGCTGCAGACAAGCGCAATGCAACAATGCGTTAACCCAGCATCGAGACTATTTCATAGAAATTGTTCTCCGGATAGTCTGTCTTTTGAAAAGCGGTGTTGCATTGTTGCGTCGCGCCTATCTGCAGGAGCCTCCAAGCAGATATAGTGAGCTGAGAAAACTGTATGCCATTATTGCTTTTTGTTTAGCCAAACCAAAAAGCAATAATGGCAAAAGCCATGTCCGTCCAAACCGTGTGTTATCTTCTCCATTTCTCTCTATTTTTGATATCTATCAGAAACCTGCAAATCAAAAAGAAAGAATTACTAACGCCATCTGTCGACAAGTTGGCTGTGTCACATACATTTCTTCGGCGTTTGAATCCGTCAACAATTGGCAAGTTCGGGCTTGTTCAAAGATTATACAGGCTCTTACAGACAGGTGCGATGCAAAAATGCGACAATGCGACAGCAAGCCAATATTTAGAATAAACTCGTAACTCTCCGTAGTCTGTTCTATGAAAAAAGGTTATCGCTTTGTCACATCGCGCCTATCCTTAAAAAAAAATGTTCGAGACAATTAAGTACAAAAAAATAACTAATTATTATAAAAATTAAAACCCGACTGCTAAAAAAATATTAACTGAAAAGACAAAAAAATAAGTACTAGGTCTAATTTATACATTCAATATTATGAGGTGCTGCAGACGGGGATAAACAAAAAATGTAGTAAAACCTATTAAAACTTCGTTTTAAGCAGTCGGGTCTTTTGTTTTTATTATAATAATTTGTTTTATTTCACACTTTTTAGTTTTATTAATTAACGAGTTCTGTGGTAAATATTATTTTTTTGCTATCAAAGTTACGCTTATCTTAAATTTGCGCCAAAATAATAACATAAATGTCTTTGGATATAGATATTTTTAGTTGTTTTTTTTTGATACCCATATTGTTATGACAACGAAAAAAAAATTGTATCACCCCCTTTTTGGTCGGGGCAGGGTGCCATATTTAAAAATTAGCTTATGTCAATTCAACATTATGTCATAATCCGTCAAGCCGTTTGGGCAGTAGAGCGTGCCATGAAAATGGACAAACATACGCTCGAAAAACATAACCCTTCCGCGGACGGGTAAAAAGAATTTCACTCTCTATAATCCCAAATCCCAGTTTTAGTCAAAAATGGTGGCCAAATCATCCTTCGTTATCTTTTTCCCACATTTGTCAGTGATTTTCAGAAACGTGCAAACCAAAAAGCAAAAACCACACGCACACACGCTCAGTAATTACACTCGAAGCAAAATTATTAACGCCATCTGTCGACAAGTTGGCAATGTCACATACATTTCTTCGGCGTTTGAATCCGTCGACAATTGGCAAGTTCGGGCTTGTTCAAAGATTAGCTTAGTTGGCATAGTGCCATTGTGACAGTTGACCTGGACATATTGAGCAGTATATAGTGCTTAGGACCGGAGCATTGGCCTAGATCTAAATACACTTAGAGGGGACTGGGAAGTTTGATAGTGAAGGATTGAGGGATCCTTGTTTGGATTGGATTTGGCTGCTGAAGTTGAATGGCAGTTTTGCCTGGACATTTATTAAGCTTGAATTGCTTTACATCTTTGTTTCTCGATCACTGAAATTATAAGGTCTTTAGGTCAAACATACGCCCCTCCGGTGGGTTCCTGCAATGTCGAGGCAGAGGGGCTCAGTAACCGTGGCTTGGTCACCCACGGTGAAGCGAAGAGGAACCTGAGTAGGGGCCGCTCGTCAGGGCTTTTGCCGATAAGCCGACGACGTAGCGGCGAAAATGTAGGTTGCGGTGCTGCCTGGGCGACATCGCAACTGAGGTGGGCCGGGATGTCTTATGAGGCCTCTCAAACCCATACGATATCGCGGCTGAGGGTTGGAGGCCGCGGCGGGAGAGGAGTGCCGATATTGCGATGTGCCACTCTCTCCACTTTCCACGGCCTGGACGGGGTCGCTGCTGGTTTGGTCCCTGGGGTGGTCACGGTGCACAGTGAGTTTTAGTGGGTTGGAGTCCCACATAACTGCGCTTTGTCCCCGCTGTATGCATGACCATTTATCAACGGTAAAAAAATAAAAGTTCAAACATACGTACAACTCAACAGCCTATGAACAAACTACAGAACGCCACCTGAAAGAAAGAAAGAAAGAACATTTATTTGCACCAAGCACGTCGTGCCTGGCGCAAATAAATGTTTTTTTCCAATAACATAAAAAAACAAAGGAAATCTTAAATACAAATACAGAGTATGCTTCACAACCACTCAAAACGGTCATAGATCCTGCTACGATCCTTACATACTTCTTTTGCTTCACTCACGTTCATGCATCTAGTTATACACGCACGCCCGTCATCAGTACTGCGCACCTGGCCTTTCTGAAGAACATCACCAATAAGGTGGTATGTCTTTCTAGTGCATCAACTACCGGTGTTTCCATTCACGTCTACCTTGTAAATACCTTTTGTTAGTCGGCTTTCATTCATTCTCTCAACATGGTCAAACCACCGGATAACACCAGATACCTCCAACACCAGGTAGTTTTAGTCCCTGACTAAAGCGATTGAATCTAATTTCTGTCGTTCCGGGTGCGTCTCATATCACATAAAGTTATTTGGTATATTTTCATTTCAATAACGTTCACAAGATATAATAAACGTGAGTTATACCAACTGTTGAAAGAAATGATCTTTAGGTATTATATTTATATACTCTAAAACTAATTTCGTATAACGTTATTGGATATAACGTTTATTTAATCGAAAATTATTAGGGCTATCGTTTAAAATATATAATATTGATACCATCTTTATTTTATGGTTAACACACCGATTCAAAGCAATCCGACTCGGATGGCGTTTTTTAGGTTAAAGTGGGAGTGCAGCGGAGTGCCAGGTCCCCTCTATGTTGGTGAATCATTTGGGTTAGGTTTAGTTAGAACAGTGACTATTAACGCGCGAAGGCGAACGAGTGAAGCGAGCGTGCTACGGGAGCGGGGTGACAGAATCGAATCGCTGCAAAACCGACTCCACGTAGTCTTGTCTGCCCTACCCTTAGAGTGTTATTTAAAATTGCGTAGGCACGGAGGGGCGAGGCGGCCCGCGAGCTGAGGAGCAGGTGGCTTTAACAGCCTCTGCCGCGGCTGAGGCTGGCCAGTAAGCCGAAGCTGTAGTGGTGAGCGTGAAACACATCTACGACGATAAGCTCGCATGGGACTGCCGGAGCCCCGCAGCGCCGGAGCTCTGACAGAAACCATGCCTGCTGCATGTTGCATGCTTGCTTGCGTGCTGCATGTATGGTGTATGCTTGTTTGCATGCCTGCTGCATGCATGGTGTATGCTTGTTTGCATGTTTTTTACAGGGAAATAAAAACCATATTAGACTAAATGAATGAAAAAGGTTTTATGTCTTTTGAGTGGTATATTAAACGATTTTATATTTAATGAATATGCTTATAATAATTAGTTACTTTAAAATTATATCAATCGTTTATTATATTAACTGATCATTATATCGAATAAAATTATAGATTCAGTTGTTATATCTTGTAAATATTAGAGATTTTGTAATTACTTACCTTTGTTGTCCCACTTTACCTCCAATGCTGAAACTTGATGGGTCGCTGGCTCACTCTGCAAGTGAGAAAGCAAATTTATTTGCAACTCTCTTTGCAAGCAATTCACGTCTTGATGCTGGTACTAAGCAACCACATTGTGATTCTTCGATTCCGGAGATCGCAGTTCACACTAAAGAGGTTCGGAGAGTACTGTGCAGGCTAGACGTGAACAAGGCCAGCGGGCCTGACGGCATTCCAGCGAGACTATTGAGGCAGTGTACGCCTGAACTGTATCCTGTGTTGACTCGCTTGTTCCGCCTCTCTATTGTAAAAAGAACGGTGCCGTGCCCAAAAAGGGCGACCGTGCAGACCCTAACCACTACCGTCCGATAGCCATTACCTCCATTCTGTGCAAGGTTATGGAAAAGGCACGGAACAGTAAGTTGCTGACCACCTTGAAGACAATGATCTCCTCAGTGACGGTCAATATGGCTTTCGCCGGGAACGGTTAACTGGCGATCTTCTTGTGTTTGTCACGCACTGCAGGGGTGAAGTCATCGATAAACACGGCGAAGCACTTGCTGTATCGCTTGATATCTCGAAGACCTTTGACAGGGACTGGCACGCTAGTCTACTCAGCAAACTTCCTGCTTATGGCATCCTAGCTGGTTTTTGTAGCTTGATATCAGACTTCCTCTGTGAACGGTCGATCCGAGTGATCGATGACGGCTGTTCCTCTAAACTTATGGCTATTTATGCTGGAGTTCCTCAAGGGTCTGTTCTCTCTGCAAGTCTTTTCCTGCTGCACATCAATAACCTACTTCTGGTATTGTTAGGTACGCAGATGATAGTATTGTTTCAGAGAGATACTTGTCCAGCGCAGAAACAAGCGGGGATGAAGTTCCTTGAGAGAGGCTATGGTGGAGCGGACTGATTTGACCTTGGGAGTTGTTTCCCAGTGCGGTGATGACAATCTGGTGTCTTTTAACGCCACCAAAACACAGGCATTTCTTTTTACCGCAAAAAGGACTCATTTCATCCAAACGCCTACTTTTCGGGGTGCATCTGTTTCTGTGACTGATCGGCTCGAGCTCCTTGGCATAGAGTTGACATCCAGTCTCAACTTCGGCGCTTCCATTGATTACAAAGCCCAAATTGCGGTAAAAAACTGGACATCCTAAACAGAGTAAAGCGATACTTTACGCCTGGACAGCTTTTAACTCTTTACAAGGCGCAAGTCCGATCCTGCATGGAGTATTGCAGCCACCTCTGGGATGGCTTAGCTAAATATCAACTTGCCACGCTTGACTCGGTGGAACGCAGAGCTAAGAGGCTAATTGGCGACGTCAAACTGGTAGAAGCCAACAGAGACATTGTAATACCTAGACGGAGCGTATTTAAGACGCAATTTCAATATCGGTATTCACTTTCGCACTAACAGATAACGTCATAAGCAAAAAGAGATAGATATACTTTTGTTTATGCCATCTTTTGTACCAGTGTGGCGAGTATGCTATAGATACTTATCTATAGACATTCAATACTAGATCTGCGCCACTGTCATATCGATATTATCGAGTTTAGTTTTGGAACGATCTACAAATTTGGTCAAATGTCTGTGAATCGTCCCCGACTGCGACTAATTTTACGTTTTTTTGTAGGGATTCTTTATAAATATTTAAAGAGTGAATGTGTACTCGTACAAAGAGTGAACTTATGATTCATTGTAAGAGTACAATTCCATTCTTTCGTAATTTTTCTGCGCATTACACGAGTTGTATAATAATGTTTATTCATATCTTGCGCATAAACGAGGTACATCATGAGATCAAAGTGACAGTTTTTGGTACACTTGTACGACTGTATAGACATGTACTGATCGATATACTGATGATGACTGAAATAGTACATTGTGATACAAGGGTGGAAAGTACCACCCGTGTGGCTTTCCACACGGGTGGTACTTTCCACCCGTGTATCACACGACGTTTTTCAATACAGTTGTGAGAAATAGTAAAAAAATCAAAGAATTAGATTTGTTTATTCACTAAAAATATTTTTTTCAATATGGCGCGTTTTTGCAACTGGGCATATTTTTTTTTAAAGAAAACAGCCTTTACAGCCTATTCGATTTTTGACAAACGTTGATGTGAAAATAATTAACTTAAAACTGTTAATTAAATATATTAAACAACTATTTAAAAACTTTTGAGAATTCAATGCTAAAACGTACGGAATCATTCATTTTTCCTCGTATAAAATTTATCCCATTTTATTCTTTGTATGAAAACTCCTTGCTACTAAACTTTTTAAATTGACTTATAAATAATGGCGCGTTTTTGCAACTGGACATATTTTTTTTTCAACGAAAACAGCCTATACAGCCTATTCGATTTTTGACAACTGTTGATGTGAAAATAATTAAATTGAAACTGGTAATTAAATATATTAAACAACCATTTAAAAGACTTTTGAGAATTGAATGCTAAAACGTACGGAATCATTCATTTTTCCTCGTAGAAAATCTATCCCTTTTTTTTCTATGTATGAAAACTCCTTGCTACTAAACTTTTTTAAATTGACTTATAAATTTAAAACTAAACTGCAAACATAATGATCGAGCTCGTAAACAAAAGTCATGACCGCGTAACAGAAAGATGCCTATGCGTAAGATTTAACTTTCGAATCATAATTATAGCCTCTGAAAGTACGCCATGTTTAACAACTGTATTGAAAAGAAAGTTTACAGACGAGTATGTATATAAAAGTAAAAAAATAAATAATAACAATATGGTTTAAATATAATAATTTAATTTAAAAAAGTAATATATGAAAATAAACATGATTCATTAACCTGTGTCCATAAATGGGTCAAGGGATAGCGATAGCATGATTCATTAAAATGCAGTGAACACAAGCGAGAATATTGTGAAGGTGTCCAGTTAGCTCGTTTTATATTCTTGATCCACTTATTTCTTAAATAAGTACTCTTACGAAACCTGTGCACAATCAATATTAGATTAAAAATAACAAATAGCAAATAAAGTTTATGAAATAAATTAAAGTAAGTAAAATAAAAATCAGTATCGATAAATCTTACTCGTGACTTTTGTCACATCTCTAACATCAGAACGTAAGTACGTAAACTGCCATAGCTCTATCAGCGAACGTATAAAAGTTAATTATTTCACTAAATAGAATGGTTTAAATGATACTATACGTCCTCGACGTATTTAGAACTTAGATTCCTTTATTCCGGACAGCCTATGAAATGTATTCCCTGCACAATAATTTCAGTATGCTAGTCGATAACTCACCTGTGGAAAGATATCCTTTGATTATGTTCTGTTAATACACTCATTCTACTCTTGCAACCGATAGCTACACACGACATGGTTCATGCAGATAATTAAACAACAGAATTCTTCCTGATACAAACGAAACAAAGGCATGAAAACAGCGAAAAACTTTAATTAGAGCTGCTAACCGATGGGTTACAACAGTGACTAAAAAGTTGTCTCTTTGACGTTTAGGATGGTTGCGTTTGTCTATGTTTGTCTCTTTCTTTTTCATAGAGTTTTTCTATAAGTAAGAACGAAAGAATTGACAGTTTCTTTTTCGTCGTAAATATGTTATGTCTAGTTATTACAATGTCTCTGGAAGCCAAGCTTCACAGCTTGGCTCATCGCCGTAAGGTTGCCTGCTTGTCGGTCTTGTACAGACTGCACTTCGTCGAATGTGCTTATAAACTCCACGACCTCATCCCACCAGCCCCCTTCTACCATAGGACATCTAGATGCACTGTAAGTTACTATCCTCACCTAGTTGTCATGCCACCAATTCGCACCAAGCGCTACCAAACGTTCTTCATAATGAGAACAGCAAAAGAGTGGAACTCACTGAGGCGTCTGTGTTTCCGAACGCATACAAGCCGAATCTCTTCAAAATTAGAGTGAACAAGCTTCTTCTGGGTAAGCTCACTCCATCGTCGACTTTATCTACGTCACCTCTGACCTAGACTAGAGTCAAGAGCAAACCCACCATAAATAAAAAAAAAAGTAAAACATACTCTTTTGAATTTGCCACTACATCTTATTTTAAACCACAACGCTGTCTTTTTACGTGATGCCTTAATCTATCATTTTTTCTACTACATTTATCCTAATTTCATAATTATATAGCCATTTTTATTTAAGGTACGAATCAAAAATATGCTGACATTAATTTTTGTGATATGTTATTTTATCGAGAAAATTTCAATATTCACATTATTTGATTTTCTTTATGAAAACTTCTTTGAATTCCATTAAACAAGAATGAAATGTCTGAATAAACCTTCAAAAGTTTTAGCTTCGTTCAACTTTTAAAAATATTCGTCAAAGAAAAATGTTTAGCTCAAAGTAATATTACCAACTGCTAAAAATGAATTCAATAAACGCAGAATATTCAACGATTATTCCTATGAGGGGCATACTAATCAGAATGGTTACAGATCTAAACTTAGAGTCTTAGTGGCTAAAACTGGAAGTAAGCGTGTTCATAATATCTTTACTTGTTCCAACTTTATGTGATGAGTGATGACCCTCTATCTGACGGTAGACAATCTAAATTAAAATATCATGACAACTTACTTTTAATCTACTCTTAGTTTAAGTCATATCATAGTCAGCCTAATCAGAACACATTGTCATTATAATCAGTCCACAATTGGACGCAGGCCGCACGTTTTTTCACTCTACCCTCGGTGGCTATAGTTCAGTGCAAGTATAAGTATAGTTTTACAAATGCCACAGTGGTATTGAAATTGAAGTGTAGTGATTATTTACTTATTTATTTAAAACTTCATGCAACATACAAGTACAAAGGTGGACTTAATGTCTAAGGCGTTCTCTACCAGTCAACCAAGGGTGGTGGAGAGATAACATGGCAATGCATAAAAAATGAAATTATTATTGAAAAAAAATTGTTGCTAAAATAAACATACATATTATATATTTTATAATAAATACCTTTATATATATATATACGTATATAAATTAATAGAAAGGTGATTGAGACGACTCTGCTAATGGTATAGAAAATAATGTCGCAACTTCCGCTTAAATGCATATTGACTGGTGGCCGTCCTGATATCGAGGGCAAGCGCATTCCAGAGAAGAATGGACTGAATATGAAAGGAAGAATGAATAAAATCAGAAGTATGAGAAGGTCAAAGCAAGAGAAGATTGTTAGACGAACGCAGATGATTATTGAATACTTTCACATCACCTTCAGTTCAGCCAAAAGAAGTCCACTTCTGAACATAGGCCTGCCCCAAGCGTCACCACAACGATCAGTACCGTGCGTCTCGTATCCACCGGATTCCCGCTAACCTAATATTATATACTATTCGACCACATCATCGCTTACCATCAGGTGAGATAGTGGTCAAGCGCAAGCCTATAGACAATAAAAAAAAAAGAAACCTAACCAGGTCGTCGGTCCACCGAGTGGCGGCCTCACATATAATTTGAAAGAAACCTTCCGGTACGCGGTCGCCAATCCTGAACTTCTACTTAAGCTTTCTACATCACCAACTATTACCAAAATCATTTAAATAAACACCATAGTGATATTATGAAATTTCTGCAGAACATCATAGATAGTTCAACTCACCTGTACGCGCTGCGCCATGTGTGCGTGCGCTTGTAATTATACATTACGCATTTGTATGGCAGTCGTCGTTTGAGCAAACAATCACCCACACATGCATACCCACACACAGCGTCGCGCGCAAAAATGAGTTGAACTATCTATACCTATTATGTGTTTAGATAGCACATCCTTAGATCACACCACCCACCGACCACAGTCCCATAAGCCTAATACATTATACTAAGCGGTTTAGTTCAATCGTCGCGAACTCCGACCACATTTGGCCTGTAGTCGCCCGGGACAATTATCGAGTCTAAAACCCGGAGCATTAATAACCAGAGATAGCCATGCACTTGACTTGTGGTTAAAGATTGCATAATACTGTCCTGCACAGCGTTCTGGATTTGTGGGATTTTAGAGAAATAGATGTGTGCTCGGAAAACAGCTAAATTGAGCGTTTGGTTTGGTAATTAATGATATTGAAGTAATCTATACGAATATTTTGATTGCGAAAGTAACTGTCTGCTTTTTAGGGTTCCGTAGCCAAAGGGTAAAAACGGGACCCTATTAGTAAGACTTCACGATCCTTCTGTCTGTCTGTCTGTCTGTCCGTCTGTCACCAGGCTGTATCTCATGAACCGTGATAGCTAGACAGTTTAAATTTTCACAGATGATGTATTTCTATTGCCGCTATAACAACAAATACTAAAACCAGAATAAAATTAATATTTAAGGGGGGCTCCCATACAACAAACGTGATTTTTTTGCCGTTTTTTGCTCGATATTAATAACGGCAACAGGGAGATGCTTGAAAAATTCACAGAATATTTAGTTGTATATTCACTTCAAAAAATAATAATAATTAAATTAAAATAAAATAAATTAAGGGGGGGCTCCCATACAACAAACGTGTTTTTTTTGCCTTTTTTGCTATAATGGTGCGGAACCTTTCGTGCGCGAGTCCGACTCGCACTTGCCTAGTTTTTTTTAACCCTTTCACGTCAACGTCAAGAGCTAAAGGGATTTGGATGAATTTACACACAGTAAGACCTGAAACATAGGCAAATACTTATCGAGTCTAAAACCCTGGGCATAATAACCAGAGATAACCATGCACTTAAGACGACGACTAACGCCAACGACCTTGACGGAACAAAACGCGCACTCGTTTCACACCTGCGCGACCCAAAATTTGTAGTTTTTTTGTAATTTCCTTATTATTCTATGACTTTAAAAAAAAAAGCCTCAGATCGAAATGTAGATAATTAAATTGTGTTTGAGATGGTGTCGATTTTATTAAAATACGCCCAGCGGTTTTGGTGTGATTGTCATGTTTTTGTCCGTTTTAGGCATAACTTTACAAATTAATTAAACTATGTTATTACGAATAAAACTCAAAATTTTCTCAGATCAAATTATTAAGAAAATAGTCTTATATAACATATATTTTTTTCAAAAAATTACGACTAGCCGTTTAGACGTGATTCTCATTTTAAAATCAGCTACTCAAGGGAATCGGCGCCTTAGTCAAGTAAATCAAAACAATCAAGCATTACTAAATATATCAATCACTGTCAAGTATTATGCAATCGTTTAACCACAAGTCAAGTCCGGGGGGTTCTGGATTTGTGGGATTTTAGAAATATAGATTTGTGCTTAAGAATGAGCTTTGAGTAATTTTTGGTATGGGGCCATATCGGTCGGTATTTTCGGTTTGGCTTGTGGAATATTCTTTATCTTAGCGGGTATTATGTTTTAGATAGGTACACGGTTTTTGGATTCATAATTATAGCACGATGCAAGTAAAAATGGCGGCAAAAGCTAAAAAATCTAGCTTCAGGTTTGGTAATGAAGTAATCAATAGTTGTATGCGAAAATGTATGCAAAAAATACCTGAATAACGTTATATGAAGTCAATCCATACTTTAATATTATAAATGCCAAAGTAACTCTATCTGTCTGTTATCTTTTCAAGTTTAAACCGCTTATCGATTTAAATGATCTATCTACTAATATCTATCGGCTGGGCAGCGTTCGGGAAGTTGCGCGGTATCTTCTCGTCCAACTTACCACAGTGTCTCAAGACGAAAGTCTATGACCAGTGTGTGTTGCCAGTGATGACATATGGCTCTGAGACGTGGTCGCTTACAATGGGCCTCATCAGAAAGCTCAAAGTCACCCAAAGGGCAATGGAGAGGGCTATGCTCGGCGTTTCCTTGCGTGATCGAATCAGAAATTTAGAGATCCGCAAGAGAACCAGGGCAGTGAATTGCCAAACTTAAGTGGCAGTGGGCAGGGCACATTGCTCGCAGAACGGATGGCCGATGGGGCAGAAAGGTTCTGGAGTGGCGACCGCGAACCGGAAGACGTTGCGTTGGAAGGCCTCCCACCAGGTGGTCCGATGACCTGGTGAAGGTTGCGGAGATCCGCTGGTTGCGGGACGCACGAGACCGGTCAATGTGGCGACGCTTGGGGGAGGCCTATGTCCAGCAGTGGACGTCTTTCGGCTGATATGATGATGATGATGATGATGATCTACTAATATTATAAGAGTAAGTATGGAGTTTCTTGTGCATTCTTCTCCATAACAAGCTACTTTCCGAATGCACGGTAGAATCAATTTTTATAACTTGTAAATTTTAATGTACCTAACATTCAAAAGTGCCGCTTGGTGGCCTACTTGAAATAAAATATCTTTGTCTTGATCTTTGTTTTGTCTTGTATAAAGAGGAAAGATGTTTATGTTTGTTTGTACCGAATAGGCTTCGAAACTACTGGACCGATTTGAAAAAAATGTTTCACCAATAGAAAGCTACATTATTCTTGAGTGACATATGTTATTTTTTTATCCCGAAAATGGGTCCTGTAGGGTGGCCCACGGTAGCGAAGCCGCGGGCAAAAGCTAGTATTTGATATGGAGATAGTTTGAGACCCAGGAAATAGGACGTAGGAAAGTTTTTATCCTGAAAATCGTTGAAGTTTGTACGGTGAACTAATAATTTCTGAAGTAAGGTGGCCCAAACACCTAAAATATTATTGCGCGATATAAAAATTGGTTAATTGAAGTACTAACTACTGCTATGCAGACAAAGTCGCGGGCAACAGCTAGTTATCTATTTATAAGTATGTCACCCATTCACCGATGATTTCGCCAAGCTTTGCTGAAACCGTACAACGCTGTACGGTTTCAGCAAACGTATATATATAAACGTACCGCTGCTGTAGTTCTGCCTCTAGATCTTTTTCGTTCAATCCAATTTGTATTATAATAAAAATATAACCTACCTAAGCAAATTGCTTTTAAATAAAATTGTAGAAAAATCTCTCTTATAATAAATTGAGCTAAAGTTTTATAGCGATATTTACCTCTTTATTGCATCACACAACCCAGTTCAGCTGACCCGGATGGCACAATATTGTTTTATGTTAGAAGTAAACGGGCAGTGCATATCAATTCAATTTATCGGCGGCTTTGGAAGACACTTTATGCGTTATACTGGGCACAATAGAGTAGGCTATCATAATATAGGATACAAGGGTAAGATAGCCAGTTATTGGCAATATAAGAGAGTGCCTCCCCTAGCTTCGTAATCAATAAAATGCCCAGAAAATCATATTGAAATGCACTAGCATACAAAAATAATAATGACATCGAAGGAAATATTGTAATCTTTATTTTCAAAGTAGTTTTTTTAGATATAGTATAAAAAGTGAGATAGTGGTCACTATCTCACCTGATGGTAAGCGATGAATCACTCTTGACTTAAAAACCCCGAGGTTGTAGCTATCGGGAAACACAGACTCCGGCAGGGAATTCCACTCCTAAGCTGTACGCATAATAAAAGTATTCTCAAAACGTTTAGTGCGTATGGGTGGGATATCCACCTTGTACCGATGGCGCATCGCCGTACGTCTGGTAGTCCGATGATGGAACGGGCTGGGCGGAATTAGATCATGCAATTCCATCGCACACTTCGAAATGTATCCGATAAATAACCGTTAAGTTGGCAACTCGGCGACGATGTTCAAGGCTCTGGAGCTTTGACTTAACCAGTGCCTCATCGCCGATGAGCCTCTTGGCCCGCTTTTCGATCGACTCTAGTGCATCAAGCTGGAATTTGGCAGATCCGTTCCAGACATGAGAACAGTACTCCATGCGTGATCGAACTTGCGCTTGATAACAATTAAGGAGCTGTTCCGGCGTGAAGTACCTTCTCATCTTTGCAAGGATCCCCAACTTTTTGGCAGCCAACTGAGCCTTTGCCTCAATGTAAGGGCCAAAATTGAGAGTTGTAACCTCTCAACCAACGAGGCAATCACGCTTCTTCTTCTTCTTTTCGAGTCGATGAGAAACTCTTCATAATTTTTGAACCCAGTAGGTGGCCACCCCGATTGCGGCGTCAGTGGCGAGCTTAAGGTATTCCAAAGGCAATCACGCAAAGAGATTAGTGATCTAACTACTTATTTTTCTTTAATCTAATTTTTTTTTTGTTCTAATTCTATCAAATGTTTCCAATAAAAGAGGTTAATAAAACAGTAATTTGCACAAAAATCTAGACTCGTGTTTATGTTAGAAGTTAATGGCCGGTGCATAACAATTCAATTTATCGGCGGCTTTTGAAGACACATTTTAAGTTATAGTGAGTAGAATAATATAGGTTAAAACAAATAGAAAATTATACTGATGTGAAATAAAGTCAAAAATTAACATTCTTTGTTAAAAATTAAACTAGTACAAATATAATCGAGACAATCTAAGAATTCCGATGGTATTTCTCATTTTATATGCCGAGATAACTTTGTTCGTAAGAAATTGAAAAATCAAAATACTATTTTACCCATATACAACGAGTATCATTCGCAAGTATCAAGTTTAATTATTATTAAGTATTTTTATAGCTATCAAATCTGACTTACAATATTGTCACGACTATTATAGTCCTGATAATATTTACTCTAGTGCTTAAAATAATGTTTGAAAACCACCTATTTTGTATTTATATATATTATACAAAACGTTGCCGCACACCAGGAATTTCTTCCAGTATCGTGGGTGTGTTTAAAAACATTTATTCACATACACAAACACCCAGAGCTGGAACAAGTATCTGTAGGTCATACAAATATTTGTTCCGTGCGGGAATCGAACCCGTGACACGCAGAGCAGGAGTTAATCGCTCTACCACTGTGCCAACCGTGCGCCCCAATATTATAGCTATCATTAAAATAAGATATTATACTTTTCATCATATAAATGCCTCCCATATATATGTTTCCCCAACACGTGCAAAAGCAATTGAACCGGCCACAAGAGCTGTTGTTATTTTACATGTTTTTAAATTAAATCCAATCCTTGGATTCTCCTTTACCCTTCCTCTCTGTTTCCCTCTTTCCTTTTCCCCTTGGGGCAAATATCTCTTCGTGGACCAAAACAAAAAAATACGATTGTGTAAAATCGAAACATAATGATCATCGTCACTAATTGAAAATCTAAACCCACAATCACAGCCCAAAACAATTCCCTAATTCGCTAACATTCCCCAAGACGTCACATTCAGCGTGCTGCATTTTTCAGGAAATTTTCATAAAACTCGTAACAGTATGCGAGGCACGAACGAACCCGAATGTTTTGCTCGGTCAAATAAATTAAAATTCCCATTGCAAGTGGCGAGTGGAATCGTGAGGAAACTGCCGTCGCCATGTTTTTTCAGCACTGAAATAACATTTCAACGAAACAGCATTATTTTTTCGTGAATGGCTGCAAATTATTTTTTCGATGCGTTGTTGTTTTCTCATTTTTTTTTTGGCATTCGATTTGAATGCTGACCATTTGGTTTTTCTTTTAATTTTATTAAGGCTCTTACAAATTGATTATTGTTAATTTATTTTATTTATTTGGTCATTGCTTAAAATAATTTCCATGCTAACAGATTTGATGAAGACAATGACGATACAGAAAAAATATGAAGATCTATTGAATCAACTCTTACAACTGTAACTAAAGCTTGATAGTGGTCTTATTTCTATACCAGTATCTATAAGTCCAATCTCAATAATAACGATTCATGTCCAAAACAAAAAGACCATGATAGCAAGTATTATGGATTCACTTCACAAAAATCAAAGGCAATCAAACGCAAGACAAATGTCGCATGTGGGTGTAATTTTGGCTTCGGGAGCCTACGCGGAACACGTTTTTTTGCGTAGCCGCTACGCAGAAGAAGCTACGCCGTAGCACCGTGCTACGAAATGTCTACAAGCGTCTACGGAAACCCCTTTCTAACGAAAATCTATATAGTGTCTATCATTACTTACGTTTTTAAATTACCGAGTCTGCTTTATTAGAATAAATTAAATGTCTTTTATTTAAGATTTTTGTGTCTAGCATTGTGCAAATAAAATTGTTCAACCCAAGAAAAGCCGCTAACACAAATATAATAATAACAACACAGCAAAGCAGTAAACCTAAGTTAATACAACCTAAAGTTCCGAAATTCTTTGACAAAAGACTCATTCTCGTATCTCCAGTGAATATATGGAATAAGAATTACTTATTATCGCTCGAAATTCGTACGTTTTATGACACCAAAGGCTACGCTCCACTTAATGCGTACGTAATAGCCTAAGATCCTACTGCCAAAATCTGCAGGTATATTTGTTTTTTAGTATATGAAATTTTCATGAATGATACTTGAAAGAAAGAAAGTGGTGTAGAAAATAAGAAAAAAATAAGTTTCCAGCTCTTAGCATTACTTGCTAAACCTCGCAGGTGGCTAACTGAGAGCTAGATAATGTTGCATACACCACCCAAGATACAGGAAATATTACTAGTGTAGGGCAAAGTAAAAACAAAAAGTATTTGTGGTCATATGCGTCTATTCTAGGTTAGGTTTGGTTAAAAAAAACCGGCTGTTTGCCGCAACTCCACGACCAAGCGCGTATTTTGAGTACAATATTATTACAATATATTATCTATTCTAATATCGAGAATCATTTAATCTTTCTTCGACAAATCTTTCACGGTTCAAGCAGCTCGTTTGTGGAATGCATTACCTATTTAGGTAAGACGTGCGCAAACATTACCTTCATTTAAAAGAATGGTGAAGGAGCATTTCCTTTCTCTGTAACTATTTTTCTCCTTTCTCTGTTCTATGTTTGTTATTTATTAGTATATTATTTAATTTGTTTGTATGTTTGTTTCTGTAATATCTAAGTAATATTATTTAATATAGTTTTTGTACATTGACAGGCCTATGTCTATCTCCTCTCGTTCAGTTCATCCAAAGATTGTCTGTAAGAGATTTCCCTGTGCGATTTTATTTGTACATTGTACACTTATCTTTATAAATGTTTTGTCCTGTTATTATTTAAATGGTATACAATAAAGTATATAATAAATAAAATAAAAAAAACAAGTTTTAACAAAAACAAATTACCTGCAGATTTTTGCAGTGGGATCTCATACTATAATCTTCGTACGTATAATAAAATATACGTCATGAGATAATAAGTCAGGTCATCAAAAAGTTTTATAGCGCAAATTATTAATGTTTGGCAATGAAAAAGTTTTGATTCGATTTTACGAGAATCCGATCGTATTTGTTGGTCGGTATCAACATTCGAGATCCGATCAACAGATAAGATGTTGTAAAAACTTTGTTAATCAGTGTTGTTGTATTAAGTAGACGATTTTTGAAGAGATTTCAACTTAGGAGTAGACGAAAGTTTCTGTAGTATCGTTGTTTGTATTTTCTGAAGGACTTTGTTTGGTGTAGGTATTTATTTTTATCCAAAATACAATCCCTTCTTTTGATATAATTTTCCGCAAAAGTATTTGTTTTTTGGAATGGCAATAGCGGCCATTGACTTTACATTATAATTCATTGACATTATTAATTTCAAAAACAGAAATACACTAATGAAAATTTACGGAGATAATTTTACGGTTTCAATTCAAGAAATATTAGGGAAGCAGTGATGACCGTTAATGTCATGCTAAAACAAAATAATTAGGAGAAGATTTGGGGACGCTAATAAAATAAAATCAACATTTAATTTTCTACCAGTAAAACCTCATACCGTGGTTCATACATACCCAAAACTTATCCATCAAATAAACCTGTTATAAAACATTATTTTAGTTCCGCGGCGAAACTCCAACACTCCACTTAAATTTTTTCGACGATGTTTTTTAATTTCCTTGTCATCATGATGATAATAAAACAGTGCTTATGCTGTCGAGGTAGGTCCGTGGACCATCTTTAAAAAGCGATATTCCTCCGTGCCTCGGAAAGTCTCATGACCCAATGACCCACATATGGGTTGTTGTTAATGTTTAACTATTGTGTCTGCTATGTGGACAGTGAACCTGTTAAGTCGTTGGTCCCTGTTGTAATGTTGACAGTCGTTACGGGTAGTCATCAGCATGAAATCTGTCACCAGTTTTGCTAAAGAAAGAAAAGAAAGAAAACATATTTATTTGTGACCCGCACAGGAGACACGAGGTAAGCAAAACACAAACAATAATAAAATATAAAAAACTCCGTGCGAGACCAAAAAAGCTCCTATCTCAGCATGTGCAACGATATTAAAAAAAAAATATCACTGCGCTGATATTCTGATAGGGCCCACTGTTGATGCCACGGACACACTCACGGAAACGAAACATACAATATATTAGGAATAAAATAGAATAAAACATATAACAAAATAGTACAAACACAGAAGGTGAGTTACAGTATGTTTGTGTATAATTTATAAAATAAATATGTAAATAAAACACAATAAATAATTAAATATACGACCAAAAACCCGACAGCTCAATTGTCATTTGTCGAAACCGTAGACAAAAGAGAGAGCGCGCCAATCTGTGGTTGGAAAAAAAGGGGATCTTGTTATCCAGTTACTAGGTTGTGTAGGTCGGATAGGAGTCGCACCATGTGAAAACTCGGTACTCAGCATGCTGTTAGTCTGGAAGCCGTCCCCAACATAATTGGTAAAGGAAAAACAGATTGATATTTTATAATTTCCTTACCATCATGACGTTCATAAAAAAATTTAAACAGTGCACCTCATTACACGTGACGTGTTAATTGGCCACACTAATCACCTGTTATATCCGCATATCCGCACGGTGGCGGTGGATCCGCGGGTATCCACACGAATAACTGTTATTGCTACTTCAAATGGTTTATTTGCCTTGTTCAACTGAATTTATGTATGTCCCAGCACTAGTCGATGGTTCTTTTTTTAATATCCGTGTTATTTGTTGACGAAGATATTTTTGTGCGTGTTAATTAAAAGGCAGAGGAAAATAGTATTTATTTTTTCTTGGCAATAAATGGACATAAAATTGGACTGTATTAATATATTTGCCTGTTTCCTTTGATTGCAAAGTAATATTATCCATTAAATTTTCTTACCAGGTAAAAATAAGAATATCAACAGTACGAACGAAAAATATTACAATTACTCATAACGTTCACAAATATAAAAACATCACTATAATCCATGACAGACGGGTCTGCAGATAGACAATGACTACGAAATCTTCATAGATTTGCGTTCTGTATCCCGGCACATAAATATTCATAAAGAAAGGGGAGTAACTAAGTATTTTTAGAGGAGAGAAAAGTATACAAAATAATGTATCTACCGCTTTTCGCCCGGGCGAGCTTTGGGGAAGAGGGGCTAAAGTGGCATCGTCACGATACAATTACCTCCTACGTGCCGATGGGAACTCGCTGCGACAACACCTTAATAACATTGCTAAAACAATCAAAGAAACCCATTAAAAACTATCCACATCTAAATTACCCTGATTTTCCTTGATAGACCAATAAATCATACTTTACTACGAAAAATAAGAATAAAATTGAGTGAATCTGAATAAAGCGAACCGTAAGAAATAATATTTCATTCGAACGCCGATCAGTAGGTACATTTAGATGAGACAGAATAAGTCGTGAGAATAAAAGAGCGAATACTGAATTTATGAATGCGATGAACCGTGAGAGTAGTGACGATGAGAGAGGGGGAGGGGAAGAAGCAAGCAGGGGGTACTTGCATATTTGATTCCGTCATAAACTCAATTTACAGCTAATCTCATCTCAGATTGTCGAAGAAATAAAATTTCACACGCCGTTGGTTCACTCGTGAATGTAAATAGGGTAGGCGCGAGGACGTGAGTGGCGCACGTCAGTCGCGGGGTGTTGCGGGGTGTTGCGGGGGAGTTGCGGGGTGTTGCGCGGGGGGCGCTAATAAAATATACTCGGCAGAGTTCACGGCTCATTTAGCACGAGACGCCCGCGCCGGCAAGAAGCTCGGCGACAATTTAATATTTCGCCTTTAATTCCGAGCACTAAATTAAGCACCGGCCCGTAATCTCGAGCTGCGCCGTTAAATTTTTGTCCCCGTGATCAGTATCGGCTGGTGATCGATTTTACGGGCCTACCGGTCTCGCGTTTCGTACGGTTGTAACTTTTTAGTGCTCCTTTTATTACGACAAACGATTTTAATCAAGCGAGTTTTTGTTCAGAGCGGACGCCATTAGCGCCCCGGACTCGGAATAAAATTCGAAGTTAAGTCGCATTCGAGACTCGAGAATTTGCTTTTAACTTCGTTTGATAGGTCGCTTCGGCGGCGTTTAGTGACCTTTACTTTACTCGATAAAATAAATCTATACAAACTGCTATTTGAATTTTCAATAAAGAATCCCGGGTCGCGATGCCGCAGTTAATCGTGGTCTTATTCTGGAGACTTTTAAAGAAAGTCCGATGTGCTGCCAAAGCATCATTCAAAAGTTTTAAATTCGATGAAATCACTCGTGAAACTCTCATTATTTTTAACTCTCCTCAAAGAGCGCTGTAAGAACAACGTTGAGCGGGTCAGCTCCCGCGGCTCGTTCTAAACTAGACTTGTCACAAGAAAAATCTCGTAAACCACCAACAAGATCATTAGGTAAAACTTCGAGGCAATGCTCAATAATAAGAGCAGCCTAACAAGCTCTCTTGTATTAAATAAGCGTCGAATAAAACTAAAACCATTTTATGACGGCCTTGAATTATTAAAGTACCTTATTTCAATTTCATCACTTCAATATTTTATTGAATGCCAAGGTTTTCTTGAACTTGAAGTGGAGAATTTGAATATTAATGTATTTTTATCTATATTATACATTACGATTCCATTGAGGAGACTTCCAGAATGGAAGAAGGAATAATTTATTTTATTACATTACTTACAAAAATTCTTGATAAGCACAATTTTATACATTACACATTAAGTCAATGACCCCTATAAAATTACTGCTGTTATTTGTATATTACTCGAATTTTTCAAACCTTAGGCCCATATTATTCATTTATTTATTTATTATATACTTTATTGTACACTTAAATAATTACAGGACAAAACATTAATAAATATAAAAGTGTACAATGGGCGGTCTTATCGCACAGGGCAATCACTATTCCAAGTCAGATAGAAGGACCTCCAGTCAGTTGCTTGGATTTGCCCTGTATCGTAATAGAAAAAAAAAAATTATAGCATTATTTTGTTGAGAGAAAAAGTATTAAAAAAAGATTCAATTTTTAAATTTCTGTATTTGTTTATAAAGTATGTCAATATAAACTCGTTTTGATGTTTATAATTCGAATATTACGATGTGAGAGTAGATAATAGTAGTTTATGTAATGGTCATATAATAGGGGTTATTAAAACACGAGCGTGGGATTATCACATGAGGCAAATGTGATAATATTAACACGCGAGTGTTTTAATACCTAATTATATACCGTTGCATACACTACTTTACTTTACTACTTTATCTTCAGTCTTAAATTTGAAATAAAACAAAAGTTGAAACGAAAAAAAAAAGTGGTATGGCGGGCAATTTAGATTCTCATTGCGCATGACAGCTCACCGCGCGCCTCCATAGATATGACACTACTTTTCGACAGTAAGTCAAGGAGCCCTTAAACGCCAATAAATTAAAAAGTAAAAGTGTGCTATAAAAATTAAAAAGTTATTTTATGATGCAGTTGTTTGAAAATCGAAGGAAAATGTTGCACTGTAATGGTTTTTTTTTAAATTTTACCTATCCACGAATATAAAGTACATGTTTATACAATATTTTTTGATTTGGAACATTATGTTGTGAGTGTAGATAAAAATAATTATAGCACAATGGCATGCAAGCTACTTGCACACTTTTATGCTTGTTTTAGGCACGTTTATTTCCATCCTTAGTATTTGAATGAAACAAATGTTAATGCTAGTCTAACACACAGACAAAAGCGTATCAAAGAGCCACGTTATCTAACTCACATAATTTACACATTCAGATCGTAAATCCAACAAAATCACGCTCACTTTGCCAAGTTTCTAGTAGGTACGAGTACTACAACTGGATCTGATTATGATAAAGTATCCGACGTCCAAAATTCAGAATTTCATCTAATTAACATGCCAAAAACCCTCTCCAATTTTATAACAAGGAAAACTGAATACTTTATCTAAATTTCGATTGTGGGAAAAAGCCGCCATTTTGAGAACTTCCCAGTTCTCTTCAAGGGTAAGTTCGTTTTTCGAACTTTTCATGGTCTAAGTTCGTTTTCCTAGTTCTTTTGCAACTGTTTCCATAGCTTCTTTAAATTCGTGCAAGCCACATATTGTCGGCATTTCGAAAGAATGGTGGTTCGAATTTTCTTTTCTTCAAAGTTTAGAATGAAAACAGAAACTTGTAGGATAGATTTTGTTGGTGAATTTCGGAGTTTTCAACCGTCAAAGCATTTTTATGATTTTGTTGAATATATTTACTTTTCATTGGAGAAGATTTTTTTAGCTGTACATTCAGAATTTGTGAGAAGTCAAACTTTTAATTTTCTATTATTAGATAAATATTCATAGATTTTTTAATATTATATTATTGAGTGGTTTTCCAATCAGCGGTTACGTCACGAATAACTAACTACTGTACATTACTCAAAAAAAAATATTTCTTTGAATTTCAATAAAATCCTTCGTATCTGTGACTCAGAATACCTTCTTATTCTGAGTCACAGATACGAAGTATTTTTTCTCTTATGTAACATTCAAAATGAAAACACTAGTAAAATAATTTTGTAATGTTAGAAAATAAACAAGCCAAGTGTATGAGAAATAGCAGCATACATAGAAATAATTTAGGTATGTTTCGTAATATGAACAAAAGCGAGCTTCAGAAAATTTGAACACACAATTTAATTTATAAAACCGCATAGAGAAGACGAATCTGCATTTATTAATGAAATAAAAATAATAATATCGTGCAATACCGATAAACGATTCATGTTTTTAAAACAAATTAATTCAATTTTGCCAAAATTAATAAAAAGTTATGTAAGAAAGAAAATGAAAGAAAGAAAGAAAAAAACAAGAAATAATTGTTTGTGACCCGCACAGGAGACACGAGATAAGAAAAACACAAACATCATTTATCATTTCAAATAACGCTGCGCTGATATTCTGATGCCCTATCAGAATATCAGCGCAGCGTTATTTTCTGTTCACTGTTATCCATGCTTTGCTTTTCTTTTATACCGATAAATTGCAAAATACTGAAGGTATACATAGGTTAGACTGGGTAGCCAGACGTATGACCTACTGAATGTTTAGAGAAAAAATCGTAAAGCCGAGCCTCAGAACTCGCTGAGCGAATGTGCATAAAAATGGTGAGCTAACAAACAGTAATATTATTAGAAATGCTTGCCGTTACCAAGAATAGCTAAAAACCATTACACCACACCATACAAATAATAGTACATGGTATAATGGTTATCAGATATATTAAATAATGGCCAAGTGCGAGTCGGACTCGCGCACGAAGGGTTCTTTACTTGGTAAATTGCGGTTTACGATTTATGACTTATTAAAAAAAAACTACTTACTAGATCTCGTTCAAACCAATTTTCATTAGAAGTTTACATGGTAATGTACATCTTTTTTTTTATTCAATCATTCTCTTATTTTAGAAGTTAGGAGAGTAGGACACACATTTTACCACTTTGGAAGTGTCTCTCGCGCAAACTATTCAGTTTAGGAAAAAAAAAAAAAACCTCAATGTAATTTTTGAAGACCTATCCATAGATACCCCACACGTAAGGGATAGATGAAAAAAAAAATGAGTTTCAGTTCTAAATATGGGCAACCCCAAAAAAAATTTTTTTTTTTCTATTTTTGTGTAAAAATCTTAATGCGGTTCACAGAATACATCTACTTACCAAGTTTCAACAGCATAGCTCTTATAGTTTTGGCAAAAAGTAGCTGACAGACAGACATGACGAATCCATAAGGGTTCCGTTTTTTGCCATTTGGCTACGGAAACCACGTATTTTTTCACTGGTCTAAAAATTACACAACGAAAAGAAAAGGTATTTTATCGTTCTTTATTTTAAAATAGTATCGTATAAGACTTAAACCCATTTCACAAAAGACATCGGCAACGGCAAGACGGTTAGTTTTGAAATGATTATGCCAATCGTACAAAAATAAAAAGCGTGTGTTATAAAAAACTATAATGCTATACGCTTTATACAGAACTAAAAAGACCACACCTCAAAAAGTGCAGCCTCCCAGAAGTGTTACAAACACATTACCTCTGCCAGTGTCGCCTCATACAAAATAAATTATGCCGTCGCATTCAAAGAGCTCGTGGCAAATTGTTAGCATACCCAGCTTACGTTGCCAACATAACTAATACTTGCATAACAAAGAAGATTCTAGCTGCATATTTTGTTGGTGTGCAGTTTTATGAAAAATGCTATACTTACGTGCAATTTTATTGGGTCCTTTTTGAAAGTGTATCTGATACCTAGTGACCGATTTGCGTTGATACACTACTTCCAAAATTGAAGTTATTTTTCACTTTGTAGTTTTATTTGAAAGTCGGTAGTATTTTTTCGTAAATAAGTTTTTTTATTATTATTTTATTTTTTTTTTTATTTGAGATGGGTTTGCTCTTGACTCTAGTCTAGGTCAGAGGTGACAGAGACAAAGTCGACGATGGAGTGTGATTTTTCATTTTTTAGTTGTACCTACCTAATAGGCAAGTTGTTTAGTAAGTTACCTACTCGTATAACGCCAGAATATATTACCAAAATATCATGAAACTTGAACGTAACCGGTGAAATGAGAGATCTGCGTACCCTTAAGAGCGTACTGGCGTGATGTTATGTTATGAAATGGTGTAAACAACAAACAGACATGCGATTGCAGCAATCCCGAGAGATTTGCCATTGTGTATTGAAGAGTTCTGTTGTATATCTTCGAATTTCTTCGTCAGTCCTTCACCAAATTAAAATGGGACCAATTTCGGAACATACTCTTTCAAACAAAAAAAATATTTTTGAAATCGGTCAACAATTGACGGAGATATCGGTGAACATACACAAAACATACATAATGTCGAACATAGAACCTCCTCCTTTTTGGGAAGTCGGTTAAAAATAATACAATAACAAGAGCTTAAACTTCAAACACAGTTAATTGCACATTACGTATGGGTTCATAAACCATTGCAGTGCTGATCTGAACCGCGTATCAAATTGGCCACGTAATCCTCTGGCGTAGAGCCCGACACAAATAGGTGGACGGAATTCGATATGGTTGGGATTCTGAGGACGACGGAGAAACGGTATGGAAACGAGAGGAGAAATTATTGCTTGGCGTGTTTTAACACAAATATCACCCATTTTTGTGTTAAAACCTGAAACAAAACCTGTGTGAACCTACTCTTGTACAAAAACGTTCAAATTCAAATCGCAATATCATCTCGATGTCAATCAATGTCAAAAAACAAATGTGGGGCAATCAGCTGCTTTTGACAAATTGCGACTGAGATGCGAATATGAAAACCCTAAGGCGCAGGCCACACAGAAATAGCGTCGGGCGCGGGCATGGCACGGGCGGCTTCCTATTCCATTCAAATTTCATACATATTTACTATGCCGCAACCGAGTCTTTACTTACCTACATCACCTAATAAGTACACACCCATCTCCATGCTTGCACGAATACTTCTATCCTCGCATCTAAACACTCTCGCACATAAAACTCTCTCACTCACTTACACACCAACACCACATAATCTACTCATCTACACTCACACACAAACACCGACACACCTACAATTCAAATACATTCACCCACACCCTCGCACTCTCACATACTCATATATAATTTAAAAACTGAAGACAATTATCTCTTTTTTCCCTTCTGAAGGTAAATCGACACAGTCCACACATGCATAAATCAATTGGAACTTCATTGCGAAACGCTGTCTCTTAAGATACAGGATACCCTAGTTTAGGAGACAGAGTTTAATCTATTGTGTACAGATTTCTGCAGCATCCAAATGCTTAATGTTAATGTAAATGTTTTCTATCATAATTATGTTAAAAAATTGTAAACTTTACCTACAATAATCTGTATTCTTGGGTAATAAAGATATTTTATTTATTTATTTTATATTGCATGGAAATAAAGCGCATTTTAGGACACATCGGTATGTCGTTGCTTGGACGTGGTTATGACGCGCCATTTCGGCGCCAGCACCTGATCAAATTCGGCTTTATTTCCAAGCATTTTGTATGACATTACGACGACATTTCTGTGTGGCCTGCACCTTAAATATGGGAGTTGCCACTCAGAGCCTCTATCTAGAAAAAGCGATAACTATTGTCGAAAAGTCAAAATGTCAAGGATTCTCACGAGCGACCAAAATATGTGTCAATGCTACACTTTTTTCATTTCGACAATGGCCATCACCGGCGCCCTTATAATATCACTCTTTTGTTTTACTGTTTATTCATCCAGGCATGTATTTAAAAAAAAAAAATAGTCTATGAGTAAAATCATGTGCCCCACGCATTTGTCTTGGAAATAAAACGCGGTGTAATTAGATTAAAGGCAATCCACGTAAAGGAAAACGAAAAGAAAAGCTTATATAAACTACTAGTCGCTTCCAGACAAAATTAAAATTTGTCGTTTTTTTTTAAAGTCATTTTAAACTTTTAATTGGCAATCAATCACCGATCGACCAAAAATAAGTAACATCCAAAAAAAAAACTTAGGTTCTAGACAATATATATTCTCTAAACGATAAGGAGCGACAAAAAGTTCAAATTAGAATTAACAAGCGCTGCTGTCACGTGATCAAACATTTTAACTTTTCGTCAACTGGTATTACAGATAGATTGTCATTTTTTCAAGAGCCCAAGATCATTTCGCACCCCCAGAATGAAAGTGGCCGAACTCAAAAATTGCAACTTGTGGGAAATGGCCAAGATTTTTTTCAAAAATATGTAGTGTTGAGTAAATTTAAATGTATCTCTTCCGTGTATCTTTGACGTTGATTGTTTTTTTACGGATTTATATATTCATATTTTATGTGCAGATTATATTCGATTTGAATTTAAATTTGGACATCTATACTAATATTATATAAGTAAAGTGGAAAGATTTTTTGTTTGTTTGTACCGAATAGGCTCCGAAACTACTGGACCGATTTAAAAAATTCTTTCACCAATAGAAAGGTACATTATTCTTAAGAGACAAAGGCTATTTTTTTATCCCCAAAACGGGTTCTGTGGGGTGGTCCACGGGAGCGAAGCCGCGGGCAACAGCTAGTCCATACTAATATTGTAAAGAGGAAAGATTATTTTGTTTGTTTGTTTGTACCGAATAGGCTCCGAAACTACTGGACTGATTTAAAAAAATCTTTCACCAATAGAAAGCTGCATTATTCCTGAGTGACCTTGTTGTACCTACCTGCCCAGTATTTGCAATACACTGGCACAATCCGAGATCCGTCGATTTTATGCAAGTCCACTCGAGAACATCTCTGACGCAATACTGATTCGGCGTCACCAAAAGTGGCCGATGTCTTGGGCTCTCCCTTCCTTACTCATAATTCGGACTTTTTTTCAACACAGGGTTTGCGTACTCTACGCTTTGTGAGGCCAGTTGCTAGCAAAATCAGAGTTTACGGAATATTGAGTTAGGTCACTTTCGTTATGGGTGTACGATTTTTGTCGGTTAGGAACTTATTTTTAGGCCGGCGGAGTTTTACAATTAAAAACCTCACCTCTTGCGTAACAATATTCAAAGTTACCATCTCGAATTTTAACCGGTCCTCTGAATGTGTCCTCTCAAATAGCAATCCAGTTAGGTATCGCAGGTTTACCGTCCTGAATAACATCCAGCTCGCCTGAAATGTAGCTGAATACCATACGATTGAGCTATAAGCGACTGCTTTGAGTACTTCAACAGATTTTTACCTTACTCATCTACTTATAGTGAGTATGCTGATTCGGAATGCAAGTGAGTTTTTGTCAGAAAGATTTTTCACTTTATGCGCTGGTTGTCTTAAAGTTCAAAAGTTTTTCTGTTTGTTAGTGGCTTCCAGTTTTTTTTCTGTTATATATGTATGCTACTTTTGATTATATGTATGCTGTTTCGTGAGCCTTCTAGTACGTATAAAGACGTTTCTAGATCCCGAACCTTTTATCTGAATAAAATTAAAAAAACCCAACTGCTTAAAAAGGGAACTAAAAGGATGTAAACAAGAAGAAAATCTTGCTGTGCAGTCGGAGTTTACATATTCGCGAGCTGGCTGACCAAAACCAGATGTATCCTCCGACTGCACAGCAAGATTTTCATCTTGTTTACATCCTTGTAGTTTGCTTTTTAAGCAGTCGAGGTTTTTAATTTTATTAACTTTTTTCATTAACACTTTTTATTTATACTTATTTTTTTCGAATGACTTTAAACATATAAGTGGTATATATTTTTGTAATCACCTCTAAAAACCCTTCATTTTGATACCCCACAAGAGAGATTTCGAAAAAAAAAAATCCAAACCCTACAATATGGCGTCCAAAATCCGCCATGTTTATTTTTTGTCAACGGCACAAGACCTAACTAACGATGTCTTAATTATAAAACTCCGTCAAGTGGTTTGAAAGATACGAGGTAATAAAGAATATTACATACATACATACAACATACAAGATACGCGCGAAAAACATAACCCTTGCCTTGCAGCCGGGTAAAAAGTATGTAGAATCAAAGGTGGCGGTCATGATCTCCTTTTTATCACGCTTTTATTAGCTTGGTATGTATGTAACTATGTATCTATGTAACGGAATCTTTTAACGTGATTTTTACATACTTAAAAACGTTGGATTAATTTGAAACTACAAACTGTTTGCACTTATCAAGGACCGATGACAAAGAAATAATTTAAATAGTTTCTCCCATTATCCTAACCAGGATCTTTAGGATTAGCAATTGAACTAAAAGTAAAAAAAATAGTTTATAAAAACTTAAAAACAAGCTTTAATAGAAAACCAAACTAAAAAGTGGAAAATAATTTTCGATAAATTTAAATTAAGAAATAACAAAATAACCTTATTACGTGCAAAAACGTGGGTTACGTGCTTGATGTCAGTTGTTATAATATTTTATTGACAGATATTGGTAAAAGTAGTAATTTTGAAAATATCTTAATAAACACCCCACGCGTTTATACAATACAATATTTTTTTTTGTTGAAAAAATGATTATTTTCAAAAAGATAGCACACATACAAAAAAGATTTTACTTCTGCCAAAATGTACGACAATTTGTTGGCAGACGCAACTCCCACAAAAAATATGTAATTATTATATTTGTGCATTTTTTCGGTTAATGGCTAAGTATTTGAAATGATAGTAATATTAGTAATATAAATTGGATAGTAATTGTTAGTTAAGTATATTCAATATTTTCCTCAAAAGTTCCAAGGAGATACTTTATCACTTGGTTTTTAAATGTGTTTTTGTGGTACAACTGCTTTCCATATCAATTGGAATTAAATATTTTCTACTGCGTCCATAATATTTATAACTAGCTGTTGCCCGCGGCTTCGCTCCCGCGGGCCACCCCACAGGGCCCGTTTTCGGGATAAAAAAATAGCCTATGTCAGTCAGGAATAATGTAGCTTTCTATTGGTGAAAGAATTCTTCAAATCGGTCCAGTAGTTTCAGAGCCTATTCGGTACAAACAAACACACAAACAAACAAAACAATCTTTCCTCTTTATAATATTATATATTACATAGTATATACAAGTGGGTACTACAAATCTTCCTACGCTTACATTCCTTTGTACTTTCAGTGAGTGTAGTATTCATCAAAGTACTGCAGCCATAAAATGTTTAATGTTAACATGAATTTCAATCCACTAAACAAAATAGCGTTTATAAAGCAATTCCAACAAAATCACCCTTAATCGTGATCACGAGATTCAATAATGATTGCGTTCAGTTCAGTACATCAAATCACACCCCTCAGGACATTAGATTTATCCTGATTGGAGTCCCCTTGCTTTATAATAATTTAACGCTCCCCTCTTTTAAAAGCAACTTGAATTTGAAGATGCTATACTTGCTTTTTCTCGCGTTTGGATGTCACGGGGTTAAGGAACTTGAGGCATGGTTTTTTATAAGTCATGGGTTTGATTTCCGTATGAAACTGTAAATAGTTCTTTCTGACATTTGTAAAGTAAGGCTATATTTTCATAAGGAAGTAACAAAATATATTATTTGAGTAGTCAGATGGTAAGATATAAAACAAATTAATAAAAACAAAAAAACCGACTGCTAAAAATAAAAAAATAAAAGAGAAAACAAGTACTAGGTACAATTTATACATTAAATATTATGATATGCTGCCAGAGCGGTGACAAACGAATTTTGGTAGGTTTTTAAATATTTTTTGTTTGTCCCCGCCTGCAGCACCTCTTATTGTAACCCACTACCAGGCACCATTGCACGACACCGCACCACATGAGTAGATATCTACTCATGTGACCGCACCACACGCGACACGTTTTTCATACGGTATTTCGGCTATGTTATTGATGCCGCTATATCGTCGCGGCTTTTTTGCGGTGACGTTTTAGCGGCTGAACAAAACCAGTATGAGCTAGTTGACGACACGACAAACCGCACCGCGTAGTTCATCATTCACGCGCTTATAAAACAATACAAGTGCACTGCAGTGCCGTTGCATAATCGTGTCTAATGAATAAACGAACGGACGACAGACCGTATGCAGATTGTCGTGTGTTAAAAATCGTGTCATGCGGTGCCTCGTGAACAAACGACCATACGGGGCAAGGAGGTCACTCCCACAATTGAGAAGAATCCAACGACACCTCATATGTCACAATCCGTCAAGCCGTTTGGGCTGTAGAGCTTGTTATAGAAATGTACATACATACACACGTTCGAAAAACACAACCCTCCCGCAGTCGGGTACTAAGAGGTGAATTTTGATACCACACAAAATCCGAGTTCTAGTAATATAAAAACTCGAAATACAACACTTCATAGTCGAAACTTTTTGTGAGCTTGCTGAAAGTTCTATCAAGCATTGAACACGGTACTAACGCAAGAACTTAGAACTAAACAAACGTAGAACAAGCAAAACACCGTACACAAGAAAAATAGTACAAAATTCACCTCGTTGAACCAGTCGAACTATCAGTGATAAGCAGAAAACTTGCTTAGCGTTCCCTCGCTCCCTACGCTCTACCATCGCCTATAGCGTTTTATTGAAATTTCGTGTATCGTCGCTCCGTAATGGGCAATCGGCTGCCGAAATACTCGTCTTACCAAAGCTTTGGTGTTAAATCGTGCGTTTCGGGTTTAAGAAACGATTTTGCGTTGCAATCTTTTAGCTATTTCAATGTCTGGCTTATTTTGCTTCGGTTAGAGGTCGTGGGGTGGTATGCAACATTTTTGGGAATGGAAAAGGGATCGCATTAGCTGATTGGCTTATAATGAGGCGGTTGGTGCTGATTACGGATTATTTTTAGGGTATGTGGGTTTGAAAAAGAAACAATTTGGGAGTTGTTTTACTGGATGAGATAACTGGCAATGCAAATGGAGAGTGGAAAGGAAGAGATCACAATGGCTATCTGTAATTTGGTCCTACATTTTGCAATGAAAAGGAAGGAATGAAAAGGATCGGTGCCTGGAGTCGTCTTTATACAACATAGAAGGATCATCATCATCATCAGCCTTTTTTAATGTTCCCACTGCTGGGACACAGGCCTCCTTTCTGTGAGAGGGAATAGGCCGTAACCCACCACGCGGGCCCAGTGCGGGTTGGCG
Source organism: Orthosia incerta (assembly GCA_948252205.1). Taxonomy (NCBI): domain Eukaryota; kingdom Metazoa; phylum Arthropoda; class Insecta; order Lepidoptera; family Noctuidae; genus Orthosia; species Orthosia incerta. The sequence goes on from OX411746.1 coordinate 28,566,303, forward strand.
AATGTCACATGTCTTCGAATTTTTGGTTCTAGGATCATCATGATCTAGAAGGATCATGAAACAGCATAAATAAAATCAAGAGTAACATAAATAACAGATAAACTGAAATCAAGCAAAGAGAAGAAAAACCTGTTAAACTTTAAAGACGACCAACAAGCAAATAAACCACAGACTACATACAGATACTACGTATGTACGTGTGTACTTCTTAGCCCCAGTTTTTTAATCCGTAGTTAACTCAACCAATGGTTAAATATGCTAACTAATGGTTTCAAATTTCGGTAAAACAAGTGTATTCATTAATTGTTAGTCTAAATAATAGTGAAATAACCAACTTAACAACGTATTCGAAAAAAAACTCTTTGACAAAAACTCACTTGCATTCCAAAAGAGCATACTCACTATAAGTAAATAATACGCTATAATTATTTATATCGTATTTAGCTTTTATTTGCATTAATTTCACATATTTTCCATTAAGTAACAAAACACTCGCGCCTAATCCCTTGGGGCGCCTGTCATCAGATGACATTCAAAACATTCTAAATACGAATGAAACTTTTAAATTGGATCCAGCCAAGAATTATTTATAAAGGTAACGTAGTCAAATGCCTACTTCTTACAGTACACACCTTGAAGTATTGTCCCTTGATTAGCCTAAAACATTGTATAGACATTTGTGAAATTCGGCCTGAATTCGACCTCCTTAATTGCAGCTTTTTGAATCACATACATATTACGTGTCCGCTGATCAATACGACTGTCTTCACTGTCAACTAAAGGTATCTAAAGTAAAGTCGACAGTGAATAAATACGTAGATACAATATCTTGAAGTTATCATCAATGAAAACTTAAGCGCATCAGGTCACAAAACAAATGAAAACCGCCTCCTAAAACTACCTAAGGCCCCTTTCCACATGTATGTTCCGTCTTCCTGATGTACCCGGTGACGAATGTCCCATACATTTGTTACCGCGGTACCCGGCACCGACTAAACGGAGCGTGTTAAAAGGCACTTATCGTCTAAGTTACTAATGAATACTTAAAAAAAACCATTCCTATTCATTCTCATAACTTAGTTAACCACTACAATGGCTTCAGTAGCAAATTTCGCGTGTTTACAGTTTACTAAACTTGTTTAAAAAAGGACAAAGGACTCACAAAATGGCTCGCGTGTATATAAATCATAACAGCAGTGTCGTTCAGTCGCAGTTCGGCCGAAGATATATGTGGCCCGTTGTATTTATGGCCAGGCTATCGACGAAGAAAATTGTCTTTTTTGATCAAAAATGTATAGATAATGTATTGATAGATTATCTCGCATTCGGTTTCGTTTTTTATTGGGTGAATATGTATCATGTGTGACGTATGCTTTTGCTGTTTGCACGATGCCAATTTTCGAAGGATGTTTTAGCTATTGAACAGACTCATTTATTTCAAGTTAACTAGGAAGCTACGGTTCCTTTTTCAAAATCAACCGGTGTTAATGCATTCGCTCTGCAGTGAACCTTTATCGTACAGATTGGTATACTGCAAGAGAACATACCTTTTCAATACAGTTGTTAAACATGGCGTACTATCAGAGGCTATAATTATGATTCGAAAATTATATCTTTCGCATAGGCATCTTTCTGTTACGCGGTCGTGACTTTTGTTTACGAGCTCGATCATAACGTTTGCAGTTTAGTTTTAAAATTATAAGTCAATTTAAAAAAGTTTTGTTGTTTTCAAAAATGGGTTAGATTTTCTGCGAGGAAAATGAATGATTCCGTACGTTTTAGCATGGAATTCTCAAAAGTCTTTTAAATGGTTATTTTTATATTTAATTACCAGTTTTAATTTAATTATTTTCTAATCAACATTTGTCGAAAATCTAATAGGCTGTATAGGCTGAATCCGTTGTAAAAAAATGTCCAGTTGCTAAAACGCGCCATTTTCTTAAAATTTTATTTTTTTGTTAATAAACAAATCTAATTTTTTGATTTGTTTTTACTACTTCCCACAACTGTATTGAAAAACGTCGTGTGATACACGGGTGTGTAGGTTATTGCAAACTCGTGTCATTAAAAACCCTCGCCTTCGGCTCGGGCTGTTAATGACAGCTCGTTTGCAATAACCTACTTTCCAGCCTTGTATCACAATGTACTATTAAATACATCTTCTTAGGCAGTAAAATAACAAAAATTAGTCACCATGCATGCTCATTATTAACACGCTTTTATTAGCTTGGTATGTATCTATGTATCAATGTAACGGAATCTTTGAACGTGATTTTCACCCCCTTGAAAATGTCGGATTGATTTGAAACTTTGCACACCTATCAAGGACCGATGATAATGCAATAATTTAGTCAAAGTCAAAGTCAAATATATTTATTCAACTAGGCCAATAAGCGGCACTTTTGAAAGTCAAACATAAATTAAAATTTACAAGTAATAAAAGTTGATTCCACCGTGCGCGTTTAAATTGTTTTTCCCATTAGCCTTAACAAGATCTTCAGGATTAGCGACTTTTTAGTTCAATTTACCATTAAAGCGTGTTTTTTAGTTTTTAGAACTACAATTTATTTTATTTTAGAGCTTTGAGCTTATCAGTCCAGACTGTGGTGAAAATCAGTGGCGTCCAAATAATAACATACAGTAGGTAGAATAATTTGTAGTTCTTAAGCTTCACTAGAACTGTATACCAACTGTACATTAAAATCTCTCACTCACTCTCTCGCACATTCATTTTGCTAAGTCTGTATTTTTCAAACAGCAATTGGGTAATTTTCATCATTTCATCCTCTTCATTCTCAAGGCTGATTAGCCATCTCGTCTATCACTCACGTCCACAAAAGCCTCTTATTAACAAGGAATACTTCACCTGTTGTAATATTATTCGCATCTAATTGGGTCTCTTTTCTTTGTAATATGAGTGTAAAAGACTCACTGCTATATTTTTCGGGATTTCGCAACGAAGATGAATGCCTCTTCGGAATCATTATGTTGTCTTTTGGAATGTTGTTTATTTGCGTTTGGGTTTATTTTAATTTTGTTTATGTTCATATAGAGATATTTTGAATAAATCAATCGTTAAATAAATCTTCTTTTATTTGAATTCATGCAATAAATGGATTTGATTTGTTTTCTCTGGTTTATAGGTTTTATTAGAATATTTTGTCATTATTTATACCAATATTTTTGCTCGCAGAGACCACATAATTTTTTTACGATTAAAATTTAACCAATGAAACTGAGTTATACTGTATTTTGTTGTCTTTCATAGTAAGCTTTTTGTGATCAGATCCTGACTTCCAAGATTACTCTCAAGATTACCTTAAACAAAATATACAAACCATTTTTTAGATAGACAATTTTTATGTTTTAGGTAGACAATTTTTATTTTTTTGATAAAATATCTACACTGACTACATTGCACATATAGGTACATACTTTTAGCATATTTGCATTGTACAGTTATTGTAGTATGAATGAAACAATAGTCGTAACTATGATCAAACATAGGCAAGTCTAACAAAACATTTGTTTACAAACACAATCTTCACTAGACAACTTCCTCCAATAAAACCCATCAATTTGTTCGTTTTGTTACAATTCTATATAAGGCTCGAGTTGCCGGGAATATTACTGCAATCAAAGAAACTTGGCCACTCTATCATGTCAGTTCCTGATATACCAGATCAATCCTGATAAACGGAATGAATGTAAGAAAAGCAATGGTAGAAAGAGAGGTATAGTGCCCAGCACGTAAGTTGCCAAGATTTTGGCGTAGTGGGGTAAGTTCGCGCATATTCCGCGAACTGACCAACCACCATTTAGAGCGCAAAAATAACGTGGACGCGACACGATTGGTCAGTCGATCCTTGTGTCAACTGACCAACCAATCGCGCGCTCGGAACGGTTCTAAACGTTCCCCATCACTAACAAAGATACCTAAAAACGACTTCTGCGCATCTAATGCGCGGGTATTATTGAATCGTTTGATGTTTGGTTGTTATCTTGTCAACCTATAAATGTCGGCTGCTGAAGAAAAAAATCCTGAACAGCTGTTTTGATTTACATTTATTTTGTGTAAAACCTCATTGGAGATGGAGGTACAGTCTTACATTACCCCATGTTCGGCTTGTTCCCATTTTAACCACCGTTGAGTGCCACTAACCCTCATTGATCCATGATCTAAGTAATCTAGTTACTGTGGAATGCACAGTGTATATAATGTTTTTAATATTCTAGATTGTCCTGGGCTAAAGGAGGTGGCTTTTTCTCTTTTTAAACATGCAGCAAGAAGACAGGAAAGATTATTCTTTGCTGTATCAAAACACTTCACTACGTTAAATCGATTTAGGTTATTTACCTAGGTTTTTTAGAACATGACATTCAAAAGTATGTAGGTAAGCTTATTAATTGGACCTAGTTAACTAAAGACAATACACTCCTGTTTTGGGTAGTCGTGTAAATAATTATTCGAAAAACTATCACTCTTTTTTTCTATACATACGCGCCACTACTCTCAAACAAGCTGGCTGAAAGTGTATCGCCACCCTAACAGTCAGCCAAGCAAAATGAATTGTTGTGGTGCTGCAGGGGATAAGCCGGCAATCTGTCACCGCTTATGCGCAATTTACTCTTATCTTTATACCCGTGGCGTTATGGTGAAATGTATCCCGTGATATGTCAAGCATGGCATTCGGTTTCCTGCTGTTGTTGAAATAAAATCACAGAAAATTGCGTAGATTTTCATTTACATAAAATGAAATATTCTGAATAAGAAATATGTCCTTTTTTCTAGTAACGCTCGAGCTCTCGACATCGTGTCATTCTGCCAGTGATTACGATTGTCAGAAGTCTAAAATATTGAAGTGACATTTTGGTAGTCCATGTCAATACGACATGCTGGTATTTTTAACCAACTTCAAAAAAGGAGGAGGTTCTCAATTCGTCGGCATCTTTTTTATGTATGTGGGTTACTCAAAGACGCCTGGACCGATTAGGATTTTTTTTCTTTTGTTTGAAAGGATATATATACTTTCTAGGTTGCCTCATAGTCAGGATCTGATGATGGGATCCGGAACTCCTCAAATTTGATAGGCAAACACAAATCAAATCGTTAGTGGCAAATCGATTTTAGTATTTTCATCAACATGGTAAGCATTTGCATTCAAAAAGTATCATTTGGTGAAGTAGAACTGATGAAGATTACCCCAGATGGCCACTGGAACTTCTCAACGATAAGCATGTTTTGGATACAAGATATCTCAAATAGTTGAATGACTGTGAAAACTTAAATAAATGGTTCTTATGAAAATAGTACCTGGTGATGAAGCCGGAAGGTAAGCGCCGGAACTTCGTAATATAACATGAGTCGTGTTTAGGAACGTTGGAATTGGTATGAGAAGCCTTCTGGCTCCTCACATATATGAATTTATTAATGTATGTACTTATGTCAATATTGTAAATCACCTATTTTTTTTTAAAGAGTAAGTATGCAGTTTCTTGTGCATTCTTCTCCATAACAAGCTACTTTTACTACTTGTAAATTTTAATTCATATATGTATGACGTTCAAAAGTGCCGCTTACTGGCCTAATTGAAATAAGTATATTTGACTTTGGCTAAAAATGATTTTCATGGTAATATAGGGTACCAAAACTAAATAGAGAAAAATAAAACTTTTTAACAAATAGACTGCCGAAAAGAAACTTATTTTTCACTTTGTAGTGTTTTGTTTTGGAAGTCGGTTTAATTTGTTTGTTAAAAGGTTTTGTCTAATAACTTTTGAGTCAGTCTGTAAGTGGTAACGATTGTCAGATGTCTAAAATATTGGGTATCGACTAAGTGAAATTTTGGTAGCCCATTTCAATACGCCATGTTGATCTTTTTGAGAATTTTATTCGTTTAATATCACTTTTTCTAAGTCCTAAGATAATTTTGCAAATTTTCGGTGTCCAAGAACATTTCAACATAGGAGAGCAGTGATGGCCCAGTGGTATCGGCCGTGACTTACAAGTTGTAGGTCGTGGGTTCGAGCCCAGGCAGGCGCTTTACTTTGTGTAAATTATTTCATCACCACTGCTCTCAAAACGGTGAAGGAAAACATCGTGAGGAAACCGGCATGTCCTAGAACCAAAAATTTTAAGACATGTGACATCCACCAACCCGCACTGTGCCCGCGTGGTGGATTACGGCCCATGCACTCTCACAGAAAAGAGGCCTGTGTTCCAGCAGTGGGAACATTAATAGGCTGATGGCGATGATGAAGAACATTTCACAAAAACATGTATTACGTTAATATAAACTAAAAATCAATTAAGATTAAGTTTACGCACGAAAATGACCAATAGGCACATTACATCGAACTTCAAAATAACCGACTTATTACCACATCTCTGTCACCTTTCTATACTATAATCTATACTTAATATTATAAAGCTGAAGAGTTTGTTTGTTTGTTTGAACGCGCTAATCTCAAGAACTACTGGTTGTAATAGAAAAAATATTTTTGTGTTGGATAGTCCATTTATCGAGGAAGGTTATAGGCTATATAATATCACGCTAGAACCAATAGGAGCGGAGTATAAATTAAAAATGTTGCAAAAACGGGAAAAGTTTTTCCTTTTTGAGAGCTTCCATTGCGTACGCTGCGTAAACGGTTTAAGTTACGCTACAATCATGTATGTAGGGTTGATAGGGTAGATGGGTAGGTGGGTAGCCAGTTGACGGGAGCGAAGCCGCGTGGGGCAGCTAGTAATATAATATTATATAAAGAGGAAAGATTTTTTTGTTTGTTTGTACCGAATAGGCTCCGAAACTACTGGACCGATTTGAAATTTTTTCACCAATAGAAAGGTAAATTATTCCTGAGTGACATAAGCTATTGTTTTATCCCGAAAATGGGTCCTGTGAGGTGGTCCACGGGAGTGAAGCCGCGGGCAATAGCTAGTTAAAAATAAAACCCAGATGTCACGAAAACGTTCTTTAATCAACTAAAAAGAAGTGGAAAAATAATAATCCCCTACAAAAACAGCTCAATCTTACAAGCCACAACAAGCGCAAAGATTTAAACCCATACCTAATTTCACTTAACTTTTTCATTATAAATCCTTCCTTTCAATTCCACTTCCTCGTATTTGGGCGGAAATTAAACCGGGTAGAACAAAAACTCTGCAAACTTTCTTTGTCTCAAAACAGTCCTATAAAATGAGTCGTTCGTTTCTTGTAACCCTAAAAAGTTTGTACTATTAGTACGAGAACCCACCGCAAAAATCTGTAGTCATTTTGTTTTTAATTAAACTTATTTTATATAAAAGATACTTCATGGCAGAATAGATAACAGCAGGGTTGCCTGCCTCAATCTAGCCGCAATTGGTTATTTTTCTAACTTTTCCCTACATTAGGCATGGCTTCTGTATCACGGGTACGTATGCAAAATCAGCCAGCTCAGTTAGCCGCAATTTATAGGTTGTTAGGTGCAAACATATAAATTGGCAACCCATAGATTGCGGTTAACTGAGAGCTGGTTACCTTTTTTTTCCCCTATTTTATACATCACTTTCATTCAAATGGTGTAGGATTCACTCAAAAAACTCATATATCTGGAATTAGTATAAAATATACGTTACAATTTATTTAATTAAGGTAATTGCAGCTAGATATTGCTAGGCAACTCCGCAGCAATCAATTGTATTATCAAGTATAATTGATGAAAATTAAGTTGTATCAAAACGAAGTTACCTGCAGATTTTGGCAGTGAGATCTTAGACTATAAAATGAGCCGTTCGTTTCTTGTATAACCCTAAAAAAGTTTGTTCTATGCAAATGTTTTTATGCCGCGATCGATTGTGATGGGTTCCGTGTTAGGGTACAGTTAGCAAGCTATTTTATTATGAACTACAGCGATAAGAATCGGGTTAAATGTACCGTGTCGCTTGCATAGGATTTCGTTTGGTGTATTGTAAAGTTTATTTTGTATTGATTGGTTTTCTTTTTTTAGTTAATGGGTAAAGTATTAATTCTCTGGGTCCCAGCCTTATAGTCCTTGAGGTGATGCGCTGTGACATAGGTATCAGACAACTTCCGTCTATTTACTTTTGTACTATCAATTTTCTAACGGCTCTGCTCGCATGAATTTTGAAAATTAGTAAATCTACTACCGGAAGAAAAAGTATGCCATGTCTTAAGGCGCCTCCCCGAGCAAAACGCAGCGCTAGTCGTTTTTGTGCAGTTTTTAAGAGCTTCTCTTTATTTAAAAAGAAACATCAATGAATAAAAATACATTAAATTTCTACATAATGTTGATTCTAAAATGGTAGTACACTTTTTTTTTAAGAGGTGTAAGTATCACTAATCTCCTTCCAACAACAACATAAAAATGAGTAATAATTATTGATAGCATGCATCTCCTCGTAAAGTGTTCATTTATTATTTTCTGTACTAACACTAATGGATACACAATTTGATAACGAACACTTTGTAAGTTTTATTTTTTTCAAAAGACCAATATTCGATTTTATAATGATTTTATTCTAAAATCTGGGCGTATTCACTATTGTAATTCATGCGCCACCAGTGCCGCTAGGCCAATAGGAATGCTCATATCTCATGCTGATTTTTTGGTCAGGGTACGGCCTTAACAGAGATCATATTGTACACGTGTTCCCCATCCGATGTCCGATGAGGCTTGATCAACAAATATCCAGACATTCAAATACATACCCTCTATTGCATTAGTTACGAAGGACGAATCGATGCATTTTCAAATGCACTTTCTAATCTACTAAGTCTAATTGCACCAATCAGTCATTGGTTATTATTTGTGTAAGAATAAAAAAACTATTTAGTTCTAAGTTTTACTCCCCATTTGTATCATCAACGTTTCACCTATAAACCACTAAACTGAAAGCATCTTCGAGAATTGTCAATTTTTAATGAATAAACTGACGCAAAAGTAGGTATATATACCTCTCAAAACAATAAAATAACAAATATCCTTACTAACACAAGTCATCATAATTGAACAATACATCGACAAGCAGTAATTGCTCCAAGCTTGCCGCAGAACTAAGCCGCTGGAGAAGTATTTCGTCGCAATGGATTCTGACACTCACTTCCAATCAGTCTTTGAGGCTTTGGCTTCGAGGAAATTGATTATCCACCTTCAAGTTTGATGAAATCCCAGCGTAGGCAATCAATAACAGGAGGCTTTAAGTCGAAAGCGTAGGTTTTCTGCGCCGCTGAGTTTAAGCGAATGTGGGTTTTTTTGTGTTGACTTAGAGCGAAATAAATCGAGCTATGTAACATTGTATCTCGCTTTTATAGTATTTTTGGTTGACTGACACAATCGATTGATGGTGATTCGCAGATATGTGACATCCACCAACCCGCACTGGACCCGCGTGGCCGTGGATTACGGCCCATTGCCTCACAGAGAGGAGGCTTATGTGTTCAGCAGTGTGAACATAAAGTTCATTGCACACTTATCAACTCGGAAAAGGATCTTCGTCGTATCAACTCGAGCCATGCAGTATTCTTTGCATGAAACTCCCTACTGCAACGCACACTAATCGGAATCGTAGCGTAATCACCTCGCCTCGGGACCCTCAAGAACCGCGGTGCGGTACATGGTCAACTTGCAGTTCCCACGCTTACGACTCGTCATCTGATCTGGTGCCAGCCAGGTCAACCAGCGTAAACGCGGCGTTGCCTAGCCGTAGCCGTCGACGTACCGGAGCTGCTGATCTGCATTGATCACGTACTTATGTAAGGTTGCCGCCTGGTTGATGGCGAAGCGACAAGCGATACGGTTACGATCCCTTGCCGAGTTGATAATTGTGCTATGAACTTTAAAAGGCTGATGATGATGACATAATCATACCTACCATGACATTTTTTGTTGTTATCTATTAGTCAGCTACTCATAAGTTACATGGCAGATATTATATGATCTTTTACAAGATGTCATACTTAATAAGAAGTTTTTGAGTCCGCTTTGAGCAAAGTTAATTTCTGTGCGTGTTTTTTGACATGGTGATTGCTTAAAATAATGGATTTTAAGCAATCCCCATGTCAAATTATTGATTATTTATTAACTAGCTGTAAACACGTGGAAGCTTGTAATTAGCAAATTTCCTGTGCTAGGCATAATTTTGAAGTTTTTTATTAGTCTGTGAGCTGTCTGTAAAATAAAATACTTAAATAAATAAATCATTATGAGTTTAAGAAGTGTTGATGGGTATAAAAAAACCGGCCTTGTGCGAGTCGGATTCGCGCGTGAAAGGTTCCATACCATTATCGCAAAAAACGGCAAAAAAACACGTTTGTTGTTTGGGAGCCCCACTTAAATATTACATTAATGCTAATTTTAGTATTAGTTGTTATAGCGGCAACAGAAATACATCATCTGTGAAAATTTAACTGTCTAGCTATCACGGTTCATTCAGCTTGGTGACAGACAGACGGTCCGCGAAGTCTTAGTAATAGGGTCCCGTTTTTACCCTTTGGGTGCGGAACCCTAAAAAAACAATATAATCATACTAGCTTCTGCCAGCGGCTTCGCCCGCGTGTAATGTGTTTATCATCCCAAGGGAACATTATATCGGAATAAGAAGTAGCCTATGTGCCATTCCTGACTATAATCTATCTCTGTGGCAAATTTCATCCAGATCCGTTCAGCCGTTCTCGCGTGATTGAGTAACAAACATACATCCATTCCAACTTTCGCATTTATAATAGTATACTAGCTTTTGCCCGCGACTTCGTCCGCGTGAATGTCGGTTATCGCGAAAAAAGTGATATCTTTCGTAAATATTATATTTTTCAATTAAAAGTATTCTATGTGACGTCTGATACCTCCAAGAATATGTGTACAAAGTTTCATGATGATCCGTTAAGTAGTTTTCGCGTGAAAGCGTTACAATATTAGTATAATATTATATGAAAGATAATAAAATAATATTATAATATAGTAAGATAGAACCATTTAATTTTTTCTAAAGAGTTTAAATATATTGTTCACTGAATTACTTCATTGTAAGCTACACCAATTATTTCATTAATTAAAACCTGTGCCCCACATAGTATATGGGCCACTATTACTCTTCCAAATTACCACAAGTAACACTAATGTATTCCGTTTCCTTTGATTCAGGTAAGCAGGTGACACACTTTGTCATCTTCACGTTGCTTTTCAAGTTATAATTTTATACTTAAGTATTTTTGCTGAAAACTATTACGTCAGAAAGTTTTTCAGTACGGAATTGATGAAAATAGTAAGTATTTTAGAATAATTTAGAATGTAAATTTGAGAGCTGTAAGTTGTCTAAGCATAAAGTGTTTCATAGACAGTCGTTTCCCTTATTTAATTAAACTAAACACTTTCTGATTCTTCTCTTCTTCTTCTTGATGATTCCTGGTCAGAAAAAAATAGTTAAATTTGGTCTATTTCTAAGCAAAAAAAGACCAAACCATTAAATCCATAAAAATATCAAAATAATGCGCATCAAAGTTCAGGGGTATCAATTTGAGATCGAATAAGGGACAGATGTATCTGACTTGTATACATCTGTCACTTACTCGATATCAAATTGATACCAGGAGTGGGGATTTGTGGCGTAATTTCTTGGTAAAAAGTGTATGACGCCACGCAAAATTTCAAAGCAGTGCATCGCTATCAAATTCCGTTTAAGTGACAAAAGAAAAAAATACAAGCCCAATATTTTTTGCTAACATAACTATGCTATAATGTAATTGAACAACAATAAAAACAAGATATACCAAAGACACCGAAAGTTATTTTTGCACTTTTTAGTGTTTTGCTTTAGAAGACGGTCTAATTTTATTGAAAATGTTTTGTGGGTCCTAAGATTTGACAAACATTTCTTAACTGTAATCTTGATCAGGCTATTCAAAGATGAGTAATTAAATCAATACTAGACTCAACTTTATCGCAAAAACACAGCATCATAACAAAAAAACCTTCTAAAATCAGACCACTTTCTCACATCTCCAAGGTGAGACCTCCTTTGTCCGCAATATACGTTAGGCTACGTGTGAAAATGGCCTTATACATAAAAGATGGACCGATTTGAGTGCGACCGAGAGTTCGATGGTACCGAGTTAGTTTCTCTTAAGACGGGCTCCGCAAATAGCGCCTTCACCCAGTAATCTCTGTGGGGCAAAGATCTGAAATGATAGTGTACTTTGTTGAAATATTTTTGGGGTTGCCTTGTAAATATGGGCTGTTTAGAGGGTTGGGGGCGGAGAGGGTTTTAGGCGATGCTGTAGTGGGGTAAATAGAGAATACCTACTTTATCTCATAGGTTGTATTTGGTATCTTTTGGCTTTGGAGAAAACAATGCAAGCAATTGAGGCTATATATATATAGGGCGAGGTTCCTCGCCCTCAACAATAGGTACTTTAGCTTGTCCTACGGGCGTAACATGTGTAACCTTCTCCTTTTGAAAACCTCCACTACACTCAACTGAGTCGCCATGACTACGGATACAAATCTTCGATTTATGTCATAACAAGATATAACTGTATTTTTAAAGAGTATTGTAGGATATTATTATGAGGAAGGGAGCCCAGCAGTTGGACATTCTATATTAATAAAAACAAATGACAATTTGATTTGCTAAGCCGATAAAATGATTTATACTCCATTTGTAATAACACATTAGAACTTTTTACAGTCCGTTCAACCGATTTTGAGTTCTATCCCGTAAATATAAGGATATCATAAAAAGCATAAACCTGTTACCAAAACTAACTGTTTACTACAGCTGCCATATGTCATATCACCAACGCAATAGAAGTCAAAATCGATTGAACGGGCTGTGAAATGGGATTATTAAAATTTCTAATGTTATCTTAAATGGAGTATATAATATATAGGAGTAAATCCTGCAACACTGCCTAAAAAGTGGTTATTTTAACCCCCACCGAGGGCCAAAATTACGCCATCCAATGACATTTTTTACCCCTCAACCAAGCTTTGTATAGTTATAATATAGCTTTCAGTTTTCTACTCACGAACAGTGCACTATTTCATAAACATGGCAATCTATATCGCCAAACTTGCTACTCGGCTTCCAAAACGCCAACTTTGTTGGGAACCCAGCAGACATAATGCTAAACTTTGTTTTATGGCTGCATTTTATTCAATGATATGTCGTCATTCTGAAACCTCTTAAAGTTTTAGTCAGTAGGTTATTGGTTAGGGTATGGGTAGGTTTTGGCCGATTGGGGCATTCGATTTGTGAGGGCACAGATAATATAATACTAGCATACAGATGCCTCATCCCATACAAAGAAACCATGCCGACATAACTAGCGTTTTTCATCTGATTAATCTTGTTATTTTTCTATGTACTTAGATCTTTGTTATTCTTCAATCGCGTTCGATCCCGTTTCACGGCAATAGATGGTGTTAGCAGCGACGCAAGTAAAAGGGTTTACTAGGTTCGTGAATATTAAATACAGTGAAGGATCGTTTTATAGTATTTTTTTGCACGTTTTTACAGTTTTATTTGCACCAATATGTGTAACAATGCAAATTTTAACAATCGAGGAGAATGCCTCAGAAATTTAAAAAAGCGCCATCTCTTGGCATCAATTTTCAATGATCCGTTCAAATAATCTTTGAAATGTGAATTTAGAGCCCAATATGCCATAATTTTATACTTAGGAGAGTTGATTAAACAAGAACATACAATTTTTATGTTCAATTCCTGAAAATGTTACTTGTCGCGCCATGTAGTGACATTTATTGGAACCAAATTTTCTTTCTTAGCAATGAGACCCCGTGGTGAGGGTAAGCTCTGCCAACTGCGGTCAGTCAGTTGATTGGTGACATTTTTTATACATAGAGCTTCTATAATGAAACATAGAGCAAATTAAACAGACATAATTAAAATTTCTTAATAAGTGATAAGAAAATATCGGTTATCCTTTATTATTTTTGTTCAATGAATAGAAAAACTTCATCTGAACAAAATTGTTTTGCTAATTTGTGGAACAGCATTTATTTAGACATTAACTATAATAAATACCGAACTAAATTGTGTCTTGTATTAATCAAGAAAAATAGATTCGCAATCGTTACAGTGATTGCATTGACAAGCAATTTTAAGCGTTTAGTGCGAGTTTCTAAGACACGTACTTAATCGCGATAACGTAAAATAAACTGGATAATTATGAATACTACAGTGAAACACAATTATGCCATACGATTTTACATAAGCGAACGATTGCGGTAATGCGATTGCACTATGTAGCCTCTCTGAAATGGCTAACAAGAAAAAAATAAACTCAAACGTTTCGTAGATACAAATATGAAGCTAGGTGTACCATCGCCAAGAGTGACTCTGCAGTGTAGGCGTAACGAAGGGATTCGGCCGTGTACATAAATCCTTTGATTGACGCACTTAAGCATGGGTTGACCTAGATGATTCCTTGGGCAACGTACGTGAACATGGAGGAAATTCTATGAAGAGAGATAGTGAAGTCACTACGGTAAAATTGAGGTGAATGTAATATGATTTTTTGGCAATATACACTTAGAACCTTCGATCAATAATAACAACAATCCCAAACAAAACTTCTCTTTAAAACGGTCGCCAATTGTGTTTACTTAATTCTAAGAATTCTAGTTAAAATAAATATGATACATTCATACAAGTTCAACCTTACATGCAATGCTTTAAGTTGCATTCACAAAGCTATGTACAAAAAGCGATATTTTTGTGACCTTTCTTCGCTGCTCAACATACATCAAAACAAATTTCATCTTACACGCGCATGTTTTAAAGTCTAAATTACAAAGTTCCAGAACAGTCCATGTTTATTACAAGAGTGGGCTCTTTGTCGACACAAAAGTTGGTCAACCAATCTTAAGATTTGGTAAAATATCATGTTTACTATTTAATTCGGTTTTTTCTTTATGAAAAAAACACATAATGATATAAACTTACCGGAAAAAAGATATTCCTTCCAAAATATATCGGAGTTACAGTGGTTATTTGTACAATTTTTGCACGCACACTGCGGCATTTTGGCGTCTTAATGTTGGCTATAAATGGACCATACTAATTTGAAATAAGACCACAACAGTATTTGTGCTCTTATTTTACCATTTTTGGAGCAAATGGGACCTTTTGAGAATGGGACCTTTTGAGAATGGAACCTTCTGAGAATGGGACCTTTTGAGAATGTGACTTTTTGAGAATGGGACATTTTGCGAATCGGACGTTTCGCGAATAGGACATTCGTTTTCACGGTGACATTTTGCGAATGGGACATTCTGCGTCAGATCCGTCTTCTAGTGTATTATTCATTGAAGCTTGGAACAAGCTGAAAATTAAAAATTGCATTGTTACAAGAAACAAACGTATATGCAGAATTCCAGCATAATCAAATCGAACACCGCGAAGTGGGTCCACTTGCCAGCTTTGACTACATATACACAGACACCGTGGTAGGTCAAAATAAATTAGTAAAAGCTTGTAAAATACTTACGTCTGTTTGTAAGGACATAATTTACAATATACATACTTATAAAATCTATTTAAACATGAACTTTAGAAACAGACTGTTCTTGACGTCTCAGACTTAAGACCATTACATGAGATCGTAATACATTATGAAAATAGAAGTTTAGGTATCGTTGTATTGCGTTGATATTTAACGCAAGGATGATCTAATGACTTTTGACTTTGACTTTTATTGAAAAATACTTTAACAGGATAATTTACCAATTTTATTTTCTTTACGTTTTACTAATTAATTGATTCAAATAAACCCTAAGATTCTTTTGAATTGTCAAACAAAAAATAAAGTTGAGTCTAGTTTCACATTCGCGAGCCTCAGTAGGTCTCTATGGAGACGAATGTAAAAAGTATTTTGGTTACATCATTCTTGTTGGGCAAATTGAATATATATGAGAACGATGTAAAAAGACGTGTACGCAAAGCCTCTAAAGTAAAATAAACAACCTAAAAATACAATAATTAATTAAAGCAAGCTGAGGCAACCAAGTCATGAGCCATCCCAACTGATGGCGCCCATTCACAAACATGACGCATGGATTGGCACCACAGCTCAACCATCATCATTCCCCATACTTCTTTATTAAGCTTTCCGTAGTCCATTCATCGTTAAACTATGATTTTGTATATTCATCAGGCATGCTGCTTTCAGAGATAATTGTTTATCCTTAAGATAAACAAAACAGCAAACAACGAATCCGACGCCACTCCAAAACAAATTCTTTCCCTTTCAATGTCCCTACTCTATACACCTTTAAAAGAGCAAGAACCATTGTACTTGAGATCACAAACAAACGTATCTGTTGTCCTTATGAATATTAATATAAGGGAAAAATTCCATTATCTGCCACGATGAGGGACCCTCTTGAATACATTATGGAGAGTTCTAAGTGATATATACTACTTATAATGGTTAGGTGATAGATATTTTCTTTGTTGGTACTTATGACGTTTATTTTATAGGTTTATGGCTGTGGCTAATTTTGTTATGATATAAATCTAGAAGCTATACATTTTTGTTTTAACAGAAAGGGGAAAAGTTGTTATATAAGTTTGAAGCAAGTCATCACATCACATCATCAGCCTATTAATGTTCCCACTGTTAGGACACAGGCCTCCTCTCTGTGAGAGGGAATGGGCCGTACTCCACCACGCGGGCCCAGTGCGGGTTGGTGGATGTCACATGTCTTCGAATTTTTGGTTCTAGAACCTGCCGGTTTCCGTCACCGTTTTGAGAGCAGTGGTGATGAAATAATTTACACAAAGTAAAGCGCCTGCCTGGGCTCGAACCCACGACCTACAAATTGTAAGTTGCGGCTGATACCACTGGGCAGTGGTGTGCTCTCAAGCTTGAAGAAAGTAAAAAAACAAAATAAGAACTTATTTGCGTCTTTCAGTATGCACCTAATTACTTGAGAGCAAAGAGTTTAACAATATTTGCTTTATGGTGTCACGCAAATTATGCTGTCTTACGGCAGTCGGCTTAAAGAAAATGAAAATATTAAAATATCCAATTTAGTATTCCATCATTTCAATAAAAAGGCAGAACAGTATGCACAAAAGTATTTCAAAGAAAATAAACCACCAATTCATTCAATCTCAAATTATGAAGGAAAATAACTCACCCTGGCAACTTCCACTGAAATTCCAACCTTACTACTCCACGCCAAAGTCGATTCTGCCATACCACTCAAACTAATAAGCAATGAGTGGGTTCGCCCTGGATTACAAGTTAATATCAAGTGCCTTATCTTTAGAGAATTTACTTTGTTGTCGCTTATGCCACTAGGGGTCGCCACTTTAACCTTTTCAAGCCGTTTTACATTCTGGGTCTTGAAGTGCTTAACCTTACCTTACCTACCTTAGTTATTTAGGTGAAGTCGGTAATAACGACCCTCAGATTGTATTTAATTTGGCTGTCAATGAACCTGAGTGAACATTTTGGACGTTTATTTTTTAATTATATTACAGGAAAGCATTAATTTGAGTTCGTGTAGTAAATAGGTCGTTGTGGTGTAAAGAACTTTTGATAGTAATTATAATTTTATATTTGAAACCTGATGAATTGGGATAGAAGCAGGAGTATTAGCGCTTGAGACGATAGATGACAGATTTATATCAAACCGATAAGTGATTTTTACTAAGTCAAATTGTAAGAATGTTCACATGGACGCAATGCAAAGCAATTCAACTTATACGCACTTCAATTTTTCTTAGAAAATTGATGTGCGATATTGCCTAATTTAAATTGTGTCGGGTCATCAGGAAAGAGCCTTAGACACACACACACACCATCATGCCTGATGCCTAAAGATTTTCACACATTCGTACGCAACCAAATTATATCTGAATGTATTTAAATTGACAAATTGGTTGGTTGGTTTTATTACCAACGCGATGAGCCCACTTCTCTGTATCTATACGCCTATTATCTAACAACTATAGCGATATTAAATATAATATCAAAAATTTTTCACCGTACAAAGAATTCCATTGAAAAGAAAAAAATACTTTCAGGAAAAGGGAGCTTAAAAATATAAATGAATAAAATTGAACGAAGAAACTTTCTGTAGAAAAATGATAGGTATTTTTTTATTTTTGGTTGTACAGTATTTCCTAAAATAGTAATTTAAAAAATAGGGTACACGAATAACTACGTTAAAATTCCCCTCGGCTTCTGGAAATAAATTTTCAGAGCGTTACAAATTAAACGCAAGTCAAGTGATGTGATTGGCTATTGAAAATGTATTCAACCAATTAAAGCTGCAGCTCACGCAAGCTTAACAATTGGTCACATTAATCAAATTTTGGAATAATTTTTCGTTTGACAAACTGGAGCTTATTACTTTTATTTCGTTTGTCTCTGTCAACAAACAAACAAACAAAACTTCTTTACTTCAATTAGGCCATTAAGCGGCATTTTTGAACGTAAACATTTATATTTAAAAGTAATAATAATTGAATCTACCATCCATTTGGAAAAATAGATTGTTATGGAGAAGAACGGACAAGAAACTCCATACTTACTCTATTAAAAAAAGTGTTTTACAACATTTACATACATACATTAATTTATATTTGTTTCTCATGACTATATGTTTTTTAAAATATAAAAGCTTGTTTATAAAAATAAGTTTAAAAACTAAAACCCGACTACTGAAAAATTACGCTCTAAAAAGTATGAAACAAGAAAATATTCTCATCTGAAATCATTATGTACAAACTATTATATAAATGGTCTATTATATGGTGTCCCAGTGGTATCGGCCGCGACTTACAAGTTGTAGGTCGTGGGTTCGAACCCAGGCAGGCGCTTTACTTTGTGTAAATTATTTCATCACCACTGCTCTCAAAAACGGTGAAGGAAAACATCGTGAGGAAACCGGCATGTCCTAGAACCAAAAATTCGAAGACATGTGACAACCACCAACCCGCACTGGGCCCGCGTGGTGGATTACGGCCCATCCCCTCTCATAGAGAGGAGGCCTGTGTCCCAGCAGTGGGAACATTAATAGGCTGATGATGATGATGTATTAAATAAATGTGTTGCACTTTTATTGTATTTCATACATATTCGTAGTGGTGTTCAGAGGATAAGTCGTATGCTAATTTGTAGAATGTATTATTTTGTTACGGTAGGTGGCCTACGCATGAAATACAATAAAATATTGATTAACTGTAAGTTGTTAATTTAATATCCGATACTTTTATTTTTATACATATCGAATATTTTGTACATAAGAATTTCAGATGAGAATATTTTCTTGTTTCATACTTTTTAGAGCGTGATTTTTCACCGCCAAATTATGATAAGTAGTTTAGAAGTTATGAGGGAACAAATCAACATACACATACACCGGTCAAAAATATACCACACCTTAGTCGGGTAAAAATATCGTTTAGTTTATAGTTGACTAGCGACTCGCCCCAGTTTTGCACGGAGCAAATTTTATACAAAAACCATTGTTGTATAACAGTCTTTATTTTAGGTAATCCGTATCAAAATGCGTTGCGTAGTACAGAAAAATATAACAGAGAAACAGAAATGACATCGACAGACTTTGTTTCATACTATTTATAGATACTCCGTTTTCGACAGTTTGACTATCCCAATACCTTGTTAGCAGAAACAACAACTAATTTCAACTCCAAACGATTCATCACCAACTTGATACTCCTATATTTTCACACACAAACATCCTTAACCTGTAAACGAATAGAATCCCTCGAGATAGTCGCGACTAACAATTCTTTCGACTCTTACCTCGTAAATAGAGTTACCAACTTTGTCAGATGCGGCAAATTTATTAAAAGGAACAAATAAAGAACTAAGAAGTACAGTAATAAGATTTAGTAGTTCACTGTTAACATCTTAGCTTACTTGGCCGTCATTTTTGTCCTCTCTGCCCAGTTAATGGGTTCTTTTATACAATAAAATGCGTGATCTGTTGTCTTTGTTTAAGCAAAGGAAAAATATACTTATAGAAAAGTGTGTGTGTGTATCGAAGGCTCATGTTTAGGGAAATTGTGTTCGTAAAATATGAGGTGGTTTTAATATTTAGTTGATACTTCAAAAGAAAAGATAGATCACAATATACTTTTTATCGACATACGCTAAAACTTAATTGTGCATGCTCCAGTTTCTGTTTTATTTTTTCTACCTCATGCTCTGCCTCTCAATGAGAACCAGCTCAATTTTGATTTGAAATGAAATCAAACCCCCTTGAACAGTTCCTTTTGTACTTATTGTACCAAATGAACTGGTGTCCGCTACTGCACAACCAAGCGCGTATGGAGCGTAAAGTTGTTCTATCTCACAATGACAGGTTACTGACTTGTATGACGCCGAAATAAGATTCATTTTGCTATGATCCATCCTGTTAATTTTGCTATGAGTCATCGTGAGATAGAACAACTATACCTGATTTCTTCTTTCTAGTCCTTCAGAACAATTTGATGACTTTGAATTTGACTCGTCGTTGTGGCGACACTTGGCTTTCTCGGCCAAAGTTCAGCAGACTTCTTTGGGCTGTTTTGATAATGATACACCAGAGTCTCTAAACCATTGGTTACCAACCTGTGGTTCACGGACCACTGGTGGTCCGGTAGAACTAAAGTAGATATGTTATTTTTTATCCGTGGTTGCAGTTGCCTAGACTGGGCTTATCCCAGTTGTAAACGACCCATTGTGCCTATTGGCCTTGTTTGTTCTGTCTCCTGCTTGACATGGAGGGAAGTGGAAATTTATGTTTTTTGCTACTCATCCGTTATTCTTTTCTGATTAATTTCGTTGCGGGATCCAAGACAGTTAAATTCATTCTCCGGGACTTCGTCGAGATTCATTGCCTCGGCACTTTTTTGGTGGTCGCCAATTATGATTCTGGCTTTCAGGAGTTGCAGTGGTTTGGGAATAGTGCGGTGGGATTGTCCCAATACAAAAAAAATGTGGATATGGTCCGCGATGGGTTTAAAGTGTGAAGATTTTCACATAAAAAATAATTACAATATAAGAAATGTTGTGTTTTCATGACCGTGCTTGTTAATTTTGGTGTAAGAAATGCAGTTTTGAATTCATAATATAAGTTTATTTTTAGATTTACATAGTTTAGAATAGAATAAACTTTACTGTACACCAAATTAATTTAAATTTTCTTCTGGACTTGGGGTCCCTACTAACAACAAAGAAATCAAAGTGGTCCCAGGTCAAAAAAAATGTTGGGAACCACTTCTCTAGACATAGTGTCTTTAAGCGATAGCGTTGGATGAAATGCAGAAAGGGATTGACCACGTCACATTGTAATAGCGCCTGACAATCCTTTACATTTGTGTAATTTTTCTAATCGCTGTATTGACGTTTTAAACGTTCTTTCGTTGTTAAAATGTCACTTGTCTACAGTCTCAGGTAATATGCATTTCAAATCAAACACTTTAAGACAACTCGAGAGGAGCTCGTGGCTAAATAATAACAGCCGCACGGATCGATCATCAAGGTTAAGCAACGCTTGACGAGGTGGGTCAGTGGATGGGTGACCATTTCAACTTACCGAGTTTCCTCCGTACCTCGGAAAGCACGTTAAGCCGTTGGTCCCGGCTGTCATTTTAAGATCTTTGGCAGTCGTTACGGGTAGTCAGAAGCTTGAGATCTGACACCAGTCTTGCCAAGGGGTACCTTGTTACCCAGTTACTGGATTGTGGAGGTCAGATAGGCAGTCGCTCCATGTAAAACACTGGTACTTAGCTGAATCCGGTAAGACTGGAAGCCGACCCCAATATAGTTGGGAAAAAGGCTAGGCAGATGATGAATGACTATAAGACAACTCGATGCTATACTACGGATGATTCCGTTTCCAACAGACACCAGTATCCAAATCTCCATAAATCTTCCTCCATAAAGACAAGATGTTCTCGCCGTAAAAAGTAACAGTACTCATTAAGATAGATGTTAAAAATGTTTAAATCATCCCAAACGTTTGACGCAATCAAATAAAATCGCTGTCCGGATTAGAGGAGCTCCTAGCCTCTTGATTTAACATAATTTGTTCCAAGGAGATTTCATTTTATTCTTTTCACTGCGCCATTCTGATTTGTGACGTCAGTCTTTTAAAGTTAAGTCATTAAGCTTAATTGGATTTTATATACTGAGGATGTGGTTTCTTTTGACACGGGGAAAAATTCAATTAAATGGAAAAAACTTTACAGACATGACAGGTATCGATATTAAATATTGATACATGAAAAAGATATCGATAACCGTTTGTGAAGTTTTTTCAGAACTGGTGAAGACGAAAGATGTTCATGCTGGAGACATCCCCCCCAAAAGCGTCACCTCATTGACCAGTCCTATTTTCCACGCATTCAGCGGTTCCACGCGGTGCTAACCAGGTCTTCAGTATACCTTGAGAAGTTTTGGGCGTTGTTTTTATTTGGCCCAGTATATTTTGATACTTGCTGTTCGCGTTCCGACAGCGTGGAATTTATAGTTCCCTCAAAATCTTTTTACTCTGATTCATAATATATAGCTGTAATAGCGTGACGGGGGACAGGACATTATGGGAGAAGAAAACGTGCTGCGCCGACCCCAAGTAATATGGGACAAGGGCAGGCAGATGATGAAGCTATAGGTAACACTGTAAAGTTTCATAAAAAGCCGTTCAGTAGATTTTATTTGAAATAGTAACATCATCATCTCACAAATTTTCACATGTATAATATAGTGCCCGGCACGTAAGTTGACAAGGTTTTGGCGTAGTGAGGGTAAGTTCGCGCATATTCCTCGAACTGACCAACCACTAAATAGAGCGAACGCAACGTGGACGCGACACAATTGGTCAGTCGATCCTTTACCTCTTTATAATATTATAGTATAGATATAGATTAAACATAGCATAATATGAAGCCTGTATTCCCCGAAGGGTTTACATTGGTACACTTATTGTAAACCCACTTTAAGTGAGTTATATTTAAGTCACATGTAGACTGCGAGCAGAATTATTACCATAAATCGGGCAAAAGTCCATACTCTGGACTTTACTGAGAAATTCCAGATTGATGATAAGTAAAATTTAAAAACCCCCATGCGATATCTTGCGCAAATACCATATTATTATAAATATAATATTATAAATAAATATAATATAATAATTAAATTTCAAATAGTGAAACATCATAACGCCCATATCTTTTGAACGGCTGAACCGATTTTCAACAAACATAGTTATGAACATCGGGAGTATATAATGTCACCTTTCAAACAACAAAAAAACTTAATCAAAATCGGTTCATCCGTTTAGGAGCTATGATGACAGACATATACACAAATATACAAACACACAGGTACACACGTCAAACTCCTCTTTTTCCGTCAGGAGTTAGACAACTCAAAAATTTTGCCTGAACTAGAAATTGAAACCAGGACCTTATGTTCAGCAGTAGCGCTAGCGAGCACCAAACCAATGAGGCATAAGATTATACTGGTTATTTTTCAGAGGTTAGTTATCTATACTAATATTATAAAGAGGAAAGATTTTTTTGTTTGTTTGTACCGAATAGGCTCCAAAACTACTGGACCGATTTAAAATTCTTTCACCATTAGAAAGCTACATTATTCCTGAGTGACAAAGTCTATTTTTTATCCTGAAAACGGGTCCTGTGGGGTGGTCCACGGGAGTGAAGCCGCGGAGAACAGCTAGTTTTAATATATAATGCTCCTCGCTGGAACTGGTTTCTATACTCTTCTAAGCGAGTAAATAAAAAGCTTTGTCTTAATCAAAGGACGACTGAATATATTACTTTGAAACGTTATTCCAGTAGAAACAGCCCGTCACTGTGGTTACAAGTGATTAATTAATCGATTGATTTATGGCTCTAGCCGTGTTTCTTAGAAACAAATCAGACCAGAATAAGACTGAGCTTTTTTGGCAAGAAATAGAATAGATTTAGTTCGTGGTAGGTTAATTAAAGGAGGGGCAAAAGGACGTGCGAAATTAGGAAGGTAGACCCTAAATACCTATATTTTTCTTGATTTCTGATTGGCAGCCATTTTGAGCCACACCCAAGGTTATGGGCAGCTATTTTAAACTACACATCTTGTAATTTCAATTTAATTTAAATTTTGACATAGTAATTTCAATTTAATTTAAATTTTGACATTGTAATTGCAATTTAATTTAAATTTTGATATTGTAATTTCAATTTAATTTAAATTTTGACATAGTAATTTCAATTTAATTTAAATTTTGACATTGTAATTTCAATTTAATTTAAATTTCTATATTGTAATTTCAATTTAATTTTTATATCGTGTTTTTTTTTGTATTATTTGTCTAGTTCAACTAATTTTGTACGCCATAAATGACAAAATATGCAGCTACCTCATATTAATATAAGACCTTCATACTGTACTCATGTTTTACAAAATAACTATATCTTATCTTATCTTGGTTTAAAATGATTGTAAGATTGGGTAAGTATAAGTATACATATTTAATATAGTATTATAGATTCTTTATTGTACACCAAACATTGCACGCACTAATTAGATAGTAGATGGGTGTACAAAAGCGAGCTTAACTTCAACCTTTACATGATAGAATATTCATAACCATATCCAGTATTATTTGGACGGTATAACAAATCGTAATAAGCGTGCAATTTCTTAGTTAAGTTAAGACGGGCTGGTGTCCGCAACTCCACGTCTAAGCGCGTATTTTGCGTACGGGTGGGATTCATCTTCCTCACTCGATCCACCCCAGCTCCTCGAGGAAAGCCAGCAGCGCCTTGGTATTGCCAACTATCCCCTGTACGGTACCTGATCACTGAGGAATTTGGCCCTGTAACCAGCGATTACTGGGTCGCTTAGGAGCAGGTGTGCTGCTGTCTCGTCCTCCTCCATTCATGCTCTGAACAGTGGGTTGTCCATGATCCAGTATTTGTGAAGAATTTAGTGCATTTTCTAAATATAAAATGATTGTAGAAAAAAAAAAACTTTTTGCCGCAAACAGCAACAATAGTCTTTTTAAGAATTTTCAATTTTATCACGACGAAGCCTCCATATATAATTGTGATCTTCGTATAAGTGAAATTATATTACTGTGATTGAAATCAAGATATACTTTTTTTGCATTTCGACAAGTACACAGTCATGCGATAGAATATTAAAATAATCCTTTTCGATTTTCTCCAGATAGTCTTTCCACACGTGAATATTCTATCCCGTATCTATATCTCGCAAGCTAACCACGTAACAGTTACGGCTTGAGTTTAAAGTAACAAAGTAAAATGTATTAGGGGAATAGCTGGCGTGCATTAGTGGTGGCGGCGATAAATGTCCACTTGCCTCCAGGATGCATAGTGCTGAGTTAGGTAGTCAGCAGAGTTTCAAGTGGTTGGTATAGTTTTTTACTTGACTACGGCGAAGCCAAAAGGAAGGGTTATGATTTTAGCAATCATGTATGTATGTTTGTATTTACGTATGTTCCTCCATAGCGCCTAAAATATTCATCCGATTTTAATGAATAAAGTGTCAATCGATTCGTTATTATCATCATCATATCATACATCGTTATTATCATTGAGACGTCGGGATGTTGGTCGTACAGTTATTGTGTTTTTTAACCGACTTCCCAAAAAGGAGGAGGTTCTATGTTCGACATTATCAATTGTGGACCCATTACAAAAATTATTTTTTTGTTTGAAAGAGTATGTTCCGAAATTGGTCCCATTTTAATTTGGTGAAGGACTGACGAAGAAATTCGAAGATATACAACAGAACTCTTCAATAAACAACGGCAAATCTCTCGGGATTGCTGCAATCGCATGTCTGTTTGTTGTTTATATCATTTCATAACATAACATCACGCCAGTACGCTCTTAAGGGGTACGCAGATCTCTCATTTCACCGGTTATGTTCAAGTTTCATGATATTTTGGTAATATATTCTGGCGTTATACGAGTAGGTAACTTACTAAACAACTTGCCTATTAGGTAGGTACAACTAAAAAGTGAAAAATAAAAAACTTTTTACAAAAAAATACTACCGACTTCCAAATAAAACTACAAAGTGAAAAATAACTTTATTTTTGGAAGTCGGTGTCTTTCGTAGGTACCAATTTATTGCGTTATGGACACCGTCTTCCATAAATAAAGTTATTTTTCATTTTGTAGTTTTATTTGGATGTCGGTAATATTTTTTTGTAAAACGTTTTATTTTATTTATTTATTTATTTAATACTAGGAGAACCAACAGCTATAAAAGATGAATAACAATTGTATATGAGACATAAAGCCAATTACAGGTTCTCACGGATAAAAAGATATTGTTTATGTATTTGTTTTATACTTTTCACACATACATACTGTGACTTACCATCTATGTTTAACTATTTTGTTATTATTTATTTTATTCTTTTCATATTGTATGTTCCGTTTCCGTGAATGTGTCCTTGGCATCAACAGTGAGCCCTCTCAGAATATCAGCGCAGCGTTATTTACTTTTAAATATCTTTGCACATGCTGAGATAGGAGCCTTTTTGGTCTCGCACGGGGTTTTTTTTTTTTTTTTTTTTGTGTTTTGATTATCTCGTGTCTCCTGTGCGGGTCACAAATAAATATTATTTTTCTTTCTTTCCTTTATATTTTATTATGGCCCGGGTAAAACAGGCTAAAACAAAAAAAAACGGTTTACAGTTTTTAATAAACTTGTATGTTGTGTTGTAATAATACTGTTGATGGAAAGTTTTACTAAAACAAATAGGCAGCTGTAACAGATGAAGTCGCATTACAAGGTTTGTTTTTATCATTTTGGTACTTACCTAATTCTATGAACACAACATCACGCCGAAGGGTTAGGTAGAGATGTACCTTATTATATAGAACAAACAAATTTCTCCAGGAATCTTAAATCTCATCATCATCATCAGCCTTTTAATGTTCCCACTGCTGGGACACAGGCCTCCTTTTAGTGAGAAGGAATGGGCCGTAATCCAACGCGCAGGCCCAGTACGGTTTGGTGGATATCACATGTCTTCGATTTTTTTTTTGGTTCTTGGACATGCGTGCTTGCACAGTTACGATGTTAACTTTCACCGTTTTAAAAACAGTGGTGATGAAATAATTTACACAAAGTAAAGAGCCTGCCTGGGTTCGAACCCACGACTCGCAACTTGTAAGTCGTGGCCGTTACCACTGGGCCAACACTGCCCTGTTAAATCCCATGTAGTAATATCTATTAATCTATCCACAAATGACCTTCAGCCATATATTTCTATCAATCGGACTCCGGATTTGCTTTATACGAGTATAAGGTTTTTTTGTAGAGTTATTAATATAGTGGTTAGTAGTACGCATAAAAATAAAGTTACGTATATGGTTTAATGATCAACTTAAAGATTTTATATTGTGCTGAATGACAATAAGTGGGCTATCAGGAAAATTTTAAAATCTTTACAGTACGCCAATACCAAAATACTTTGCATCATCATGACCAAATAATTTCGACTCTTTCTAAATACGAAGATCACCTATTTCTACCAAATTACTTCGTGAAATTATTCTAGAACAACTTATTTGCATAGATACCAACCAAAAATCCGTGTCTCCGAACAAAATCGATGAATCTCGCAAACTTGTAAAGAAAAGATCGCCAATAAGCGATAGGCCCGTCACCTGTCACTGAGGGTCGGAACTCGGTCCAATGCGGGTGAACCCGGGTGTAATCCTAGTGATTTAACCGCGGGTTTGATCCCCTGATTCCAACCGAGGGGCCGTAATTAGTTCCTTGTTTGACTGATGAAATTCTTCAGTGATCCTGGAAGGTAAAGGCGATTCTAAACTAATATTAGAAAAGGGAATTTGTAAAAGTTCTGATTTAAAAAAATCTTTTATTTATAGAAAGATACATTATCTTTCAATTGCATATTCTAGGTACTTATTATCCCAGAAAAAACTTTTGGAACCTTTGGTCACAACAGTGTAGCCGCAGAAAAAACTAGTGTATAATAAATGATAGATGATGGGTTGAAGACATTTGTTTGCGAGGTAGGCTAACTCAGGATGGATGAAATGACGATAAGTCACTGAAATAACTTGCGACCCACAGATGCCCCTCAAGTTAAAGGGGAAAATCTACAAGTCCGTGATTAGACCTGTCATACTGTATGGATCAGAATGTTGGGCTCTGAAAAGGATGGATGAAAAGAGATTGCATGTAGCAGAGGTGAGAATGTTGAGATGGATGTGCGGAGTGACGAGAAGGGATAAATGAGTGAGAAATAAGTATATTGGAGGAAGTTTCAAAGTGGCGCCAGTGACAGAAAATTTGAAAGGAAACTGGTATGGCATACGTCCTGGTATGGTCATGCATGTTTCTAAAAGAGTTATACATATAAATGTGAAGTGATAGAGTGGGAGAGGAAGGCCAAAGAAAAGATGGATGGACTGTGTGATGAGTCATATGAAAGAAAAGGGAGTCAGTGATAGCATGGCAGGGGACAGGACGGTATGGAAGTAGAAAACGTTTTACGCTGACCCCAAGAACCAATGGTATAAGGGCAGGAAGATGATGGTTGAAGACATTTGTTTGCTGTCTAGAGTTTGGTATCAAGACTAGCATTTAATTTTAATAGAAACTTCAGTATAGAAGTTTATAAAGAGACTTTGCCACCGATATTTGTCTATGACAGACAGACACGAAGCTCTTCAAAACTAAAGATAATTGATGTGCTATATATTAACGGCACTGTATTTTTAACCGACTTCCCAAAAAGGAGGAGGTTCTATGTTCGACATTATGTATGTTTTGTTATCGATATATCGATATCTCCGTCAATTGTGGACCGATTTCAAAAATTCTTTTTTTGTTTGAAAGAGTATGTGCCGAAATTGGTCCCATTTTAATTTGGTGAAGGAGTGACGAAGAAATTCGAAGATATACAACAGAACTCTTCAATAAACAACGGCAAATCTCTCGGGATTGCTGCAATTGCATGTCTGTTTGTTGTTTATACCATTTCATAACATAACATCACGCCAGTATGCTCTTAAGAGGTACGCAGATCTCTCATTTCACCGGTTATGTTCAAGTTTCATGATATTTGGATAATATATACTGGCGTTATACGAGTAGGTAACTTACTAAACAACTTGCCTATTAGGTAGGTACAACTAAAAAGTGAAAAATAAAAAAACTTTTTACAAAAAAATACTACCGACTTCCAAATAAAACTACAAAGTGAAAAATTACTTTATTTTTGGAAGTCGGTGTCCATAACGCAATAAATTGGTTAGTAAAGTTTTTTATAAACAAAACCAATTTCTTCTTCTATCGTATTGACATTAACAAATGTTTTAATTAGCACGATTTAACAGCCGGTTTGATCCCCTGATGCCGTCCGAGGGGGCGGTAATTAGTTCCTTGTTTGACTGATGGAATTCTTCAGTGATCCTGAAGGTGTGCGATATTTTAATAAATGAGTGTTTCGGGTTGAACACAAATGTTTGCCACAGTTTAGTTTCTTAGCTATTATCTATTTGTAAGCATTGTTAACTTCAGTAGGTACCCGAATAATACATTGACGGGAATTGCCGGGAATGGACGCCCTAGAAGGACGAACATAGATTTTGGTGACATTCTTCAGAAGAAGTATGTAAGGATTGTTATAGCAAGTAGCGTTCTGAAATTTTAGAAAAAACTTTTTTTTTTTTGAATTATCTTTTTTATTTATAACTTTTTGCTTAACATTCTTTTTTTCAAATTACATTTCATTTAAACATATGAGTGTTATATATTTTTGAAATCACCTCTTAAAACCATTATTTTGATACCCCACACGATGGAGATGGAAGAAAAAAATGGCCCCCACAATATGGCGCCCAAAATCCGTCATTTTTCTATTTTCCATATTTAATATAGCCAGTGACACTCGCAAGGTTAAGACGAATCGATTGACTTGAGAATCATCAAAATCGGCCAACATACTTGATCTCTAGAATACCAAATAGGAACAAAGATACAAACATACACTGATAAACACTTTACCCTCCTTCGGCAGTCGGGTAAAAAAGGCGTGGGTTAATCTGATATAGGCTCGCGCTTGACCACTATCTCACCTGATGGTAAGCGACGATGTGGTCGAAGATGGAGCACGCTTGCCTAGAAGTAACCTATTCACTCTTGACTTAAAGACCCCTAGGTTGTAGCTATCGGGAAACACAGACTCCGGCAGGGCAATCCACTCCTTAGCTGTACGCATAATAAAAGTATTCTCAAAACGTTTAGTGCGTATGGGTGGGATGTCCACCATGTACCGATGGCGCATCGCCGTCCGTCTGGTAGTCCGATGATGAAACGTGCTGGGCGGAATTAGATCATGCAATTCCATCGCACACTCCCCGAAATGTAATCGATAAAAGACCGACAAGCTGGCAAATCGGCAAATATATAAGTATATTTTTGTCTAGAAATAGTTTTACCAACATTTATTTATGGAGAAACAGCGCAATACAAAGCAATTTGGAATGCTCATACCGTACCGTATTCAGTCTAGTATAACTTTTGCTTTCTTGTAACTTATTGACACAAATTAATGTTTTAATTCTCACGGTTTGATCCCTTGAATCCGACCGAGAGGACGATAATTAGTTTCTTATTTGACTGATTAAATTCTTCAGTCATCCTTAGAGGGTGTGGGTGATTTGAATAATGTGTCTAGGTTTGATTTGTTTGCTTTCTTAAGGTTCCCTTAGTCGACGGCACGAACTATTTTGTGCGCTAGGTTAAAATGCATGCCATCCCGTCTGACAACACGTGTAAAAGTGATAGATGCTGTAATGAGCAGTAAGAAGCTAGTTCGCGTACGAATTAGCACTTTTGCAAATTTGTAACGAAATGGATGATGATTTGGGACGAAAACGAGCGCGCGAAATTTTATAAACAGAGCTTTGGGAGTCTAGATATCATGAAAAAACGACTAAATGTATATTTTCAAAATAAAATTATTTGCATTGTTGAATTACTAATCTATCCCTATATGGAAGCCGTTTTGCAATTTTCCTTATTCTTATAGTGTTTATTTCAGCCCAAAGATGCGTTAAAATTAGTGTTGAAATATGGAAATTTCGATGCTCATAAAAAAAAAAAAACTTTTTTGTTTCCATACAGGGCTAGATAATGATGAGACAAATTGATATCATTTTTTAAATTTGAACGTAGAACGAAGAATGATCGACTAGTGTAACCTTAAGTTTCGTTTCTAGACGAACATTTATTTAAAGTTTTAAAGAACTTCAGTATGACATAAACATCGGGCTTTAGAATGAGATTTTCTCACGTATATACTGTAAGGAATCTACGATCACTTCAACACTAGTGACTAGTTGGATCTAACTTAAAGTTTCATTCGCATTTAGAATGTTCTGAATGCCATCTTAGGACAGGCGCAACAGGAAGTTAGGCGAGTGTGTTTTGATAAATGATGGAAAATATATAACATTTATACGATTAAACCCTAAAGATAATTTAAATATAGCGAATTATTTACCGTGGTAGCGGGTCGGCGCAACACGTTTTGTTCTTCCATACCGTCCTGTCCTCCGTCACCCTATCACTGACTCCCTTTTCTTTCATATCAGTCCTCAAACAGTCCATCCATCTCTTCTTTGGCCGTCCCCTCCCTCTCCATCCATCCACATTTATATTCATAACTCTTTTAGTAACATGCGTTTCATTCATCCTCATCAGATGACCATAACAGGACAAACGGTTTCCTAACAAGTTTATTAAGGTAAAAAAAATGCAATACTGTATTAAAATCAGCATGAATATTACTTCTTCTATGTATTGACACGAACTAATGTTTTAATTCTCAGAATCTAACAGTCGCCTAGTCGGTTTGATCCCCTGACTCCAACCGAGGGGCGGTAATTAGTTCTCTGTTTGACTAATGAAATTCTTCAGTGTACCTTCGTAATAGTGGGCGTTTTATTTTAATAAATGGGGAATAAGGTTTAGGGTTAAGGGAAATGTGTTATAGAAGCTTTTTTTAGCTGAATTATGTTTATTGTTACCGCTGTCTAACGTCTTTAACCTTGGTTCTCCTCATCAAATTATTTCATCTTGCTTTGTACTGACAGAAACTACCGGTATCCATCATCATCATCATCATTTCAGCCGAAAGACGTCCACTGGGACATGGACATAGGCCTCCCCCAGGCGTCGACACAGTGACCGATCCCGTGCGTCTCGCATCCAGCGCCTTCTCGCAACCTTAACCAGGTCATCGGTCCACCTGGTGGGAGGCCTTCCAACGTATTGTCTTCCGGTTAATATTTTAATAATATGCTTCGGCTTATGGTAAAAATAATAATAAGAAAGCTAGCTAATTATAAAGCTGATAATGACCCGAGGTGTACAGTTCTCTCGTTTAAGTTTTGCTGTTCATTGTTGCCATTTCAGTATCCATAAAGAGCAACTTATATAATATACTAGCTGTTCCCCGTGGCTTCGCTCCCGTGGACCACCCCACAGGGCCCGTTTTCGGGATAAAAAAATAGCCTATGTCACTCAGGAATAATATAGCTTTCTATTAGTGAAAGAATTTTAAAATCGGTCCAGTACTTTCGAAGCCTATTCGGTACAAACAAACAAACACACAAACAAAAAAATCTTTCCTCTTTTTACTACAACATGGATAATGTTAAAAGCTTGATTTGGTTTTAGCTTTCTAATATCATTTTATGTGTATTGTAAATGATGTAGGCTTTACCAGCCTACTATTGATACAATTTGCTTGTTTTATTAATTATTTACTGTAACTCACATGAATGCGTCGTAGTTTTAGGCCACAGGAAAGAGGAATATCGAATGACAGTTCTTTACAACAGATCACAAACTATCACAGATAAAACTAGAAATAATAAAAACTTTGTGTTGCCATCAACAGATTCAACTGGTGAAATTTAGGTGTTCCTACATTTCTGCATAACTCTACTATAGTTTAGGTAAATTGTTGATAAATAATCTATTAAGACATATCACATAGAGATTGAATATTGGATATTATTGTAAAACATACCTTATTTGAAATATACTTTTAAATCAAACAAGCAGCTTTTCGACAACACATTAATTTATCCAAGAAAATAAGCTAAAAATATACTCATGTCGAGACTTTTACTATAAATCACAATTCTCCTACAAACAAGTATTCTATTTCGAGCAGCCATTAAACAAAGCGTTTACTTCGCACTCCGCAAAGGCATAATTACTATTACTATGAAATCCAGCCCTAAACACACCGCTAACATAATTAATATTCACAGAGACATAAACGTGACAGCAGCAATCACTCATAAGTACAGACTGTTGTAGCTTTCACGAAGACACAGAGTAATAAGTTTCAGAGGTTCCACTTTTAACAAATGAAAATGTATTATGTAAGGCACTAAATTATAACTTGTTCGAGTAATTTGAAAGTGACTCGACGAGTTACAGAATTTGAGTATATCATCGATAAATATGATATGATATGATGATGTTATGAGTATATTATGTAATATAATAAGGTATGTTCGAAACTCCGGTAGCCCGTACAAATCTATTAAAGTTTGCACCAGTGTGTCGGGCTGTTGCGATTCTTAATAGCGTCTCTCAGCGTTTGGGCATTTTTTCCTGCTCTTTGGCGGAATTCCATAGGGTTACAATTACTGTGTTGTCCTCTATTTAAATTGTACCGACACCGGAGCCGTTACTTGGGACTGGTCAATCATGGACGCGAGTAGGTGTGTGATCAGTTTTTACGGGGCAGCTCTGAGTGTCGCATTATATGACTACTTTTGTTACCTTGGGTTCTACCTGTAAAAATAATTGTATGTGTAAATGAATAAATAAATAAATAAATAATCTACCTTGATAAGAACGCTTATTCTTTCAAATATTGCCGACTGGTCAATCTTTTCGGAATGAGTTTAGTTTAATTATTGTGCTGCTACAAGCGGATAGCGAATTTCAAATTAGCTTTCTTCACGCTGATATCAATAGTTTCAACCAACAAAAATATGACCAAAATTGCCTTTTTTTATTTTTTTTATTTGTGATGGGTTTGCTCTTGACTCTAGTCTAGGTCATAGGTAGGCCTTGCATTGCAATTTACTGGAAGCAACCTGGCATGGCAGCAAAATCATATAGAAAGCTAGAATTGTACCCAGCAGGGTTAGTTTTACCTTCTTAGCTAACAGGAATACCAAGAAAATACTCTTCAACAACTACATCTCACATAAGCAACTGCAGTCGCAAATTGCAAGCGATATTTTTATATTCAGCATCGTATTTGTACTCACGCTTGACTACAGGTTCTGTATATATAATACTCTGTGTCAATAAGATTACCGAGTGCTAGAAACCAGAACTATTCACCAAACTATCATTAGGTAATACAGCCATATTGCATCCTTATTATTAGATGACAGAGCGAGATAGCAATCTGCATAACATTACAATAATATGTGCAAGACAGAACGAGATAGCAATGCTCTTAAGTTTGTAATCCCCGATGATGCCTACTATTTACTATTCTCCATGTATTTGAAGATGGAGGATTTCACAATAAACTTTTATAATTAATTATTTTGATGGTTTGTAATCAGTTGACGAGGTCGGTCAGTGGATGGGTGACCATTTCAACATACCGAGTTTCCTCCGTGCCTCGGAAAGCACGTTAAGCCGTTGGTCCCGGCTGTCATTTGAAGATCTTTGACAGTCGTTATGGGTAGTCAGAAGCTTGAGATCTGACACCAGTCTTGCCAAGGGGTACCGTGTTACTCAGTTACTGGGTTGTGATACAGATAGGCAGTCGCTCCATGTAAAACACTGGTACTTAGCTGAATCCGGTAAGACTGGAAGCCGACCCCAATATACTAACATTAACATTAAAAGCGGGATATTTACCATGTTTACTGTTTGTTGCGAGTTCCCGATATTTCGGTGCTGTTGCAAGCACCATGATCACGGATAAACTGAAAGTCATTACGGGTGGGTGTTTATGAGGAGACAAAACGGTCTACCCTCTTTCTTGTTCGTTTTTTGCACTCAGTACCGTT
The DNA here is from genome assembly GCA_948252205.1 of Orthosia incerta. NCBI lineage: Eukaryota > Metazoa > Arthropoda > Insecta > Lepidoptera > Noctuidae > Orthosia > Orthosia incerta. The sequence goes on from OX411746.1 coordinate 28,601,434, forward strand.
ACCGAAATATCGGGAACTCGCAACAAACAGTAAACATGGTAAATATCCCGCTTTTAATGTTAATGTTAGTGTTAGTGACCATGACAGTTTAAAAACTTAGACCCCAATATAGTTGGGCAAAAGGCTAGGCAGATGATGATGGTTTGTAATCAGTTCATGAGATATTTTATGTGCCACCTTCGCGTGTGAATCGTAAATATTTTATTACAGTAATTTTAAATTTTCATGATCGTATAATAAAACCAACCTCTTGCTTTGCTAGTTAAAATTCTTGTTTTATTAAACAAATTCCTAGTAGTTTTATTGTAATTACATTTAAAGTGTTTCCAACTTGATTGTAATTGATAAAATAATTAAAATTGATTTATAGGGCAGTTATGTAAATTCATGAATTTCTTTCCTAAGTCAGCACACACTAAAATGCTCGACCATAATCGATCACGTGATCGATTATAGTCCACTTCCTCTCACAGAGAGGAGGACTGATGCCCGGCATTGGCAGTGACAACATTATAAGCTAATTATGCTACATATAAGTGAAGGCCCACATTTAGCCAGTTCCATTTTAGTTATCAGGAGTAAATTTACTATTAGCAGCCCTGGAAAACAACATTAATTAGTTGGGTTGCTACTATACACTATAAATTAGCTCAGCAGCTAATTTATTTAATCACTCTCCCCCACACGTCAATGCTCCCAACAATGCACCTTCCACATAGGAAGGCGGTGGGATACACTACATATTATTATAATCCAGCGAGTAGACGAAAAAACAACTTCTATCTTGTCAAAGTAGGTATATATTTAATAAGATATGGGTTATTTTTTATCGATAGCCTCGCTTTTGACCACTATCTCGCCTGATGGTAAGCGAAGATGTGGTCGACGGTGAAGCACGCTTGCCTAGAAGTAACCTATTTACTCTTGATTTAAAGACCCCAAGGTTGAAGCTATCAGGAAACAAAACTTTAAAAGTAAATTATTTTCCTTCAAGTTTGTTGCGTCGCCTTTACGTCAATGTTCTACATCTGACTGCGAATATGTACAATCTGTACATCATATCTTATGGGAGTGTATTCTTTGGCAGAATGAACGCAATTTTATGTTGGTTAACGTAGAGGCTGCATCCGGAGTTATTTACTATACGGACCTTGTGGAAAATAGAACAAATTTCCGTGCGTTCAAGCGTTTTTGCCATACCTATTATTGGAATCAAATATAAAAGCTCACAATGATAGGATCCATTATTATTAATGTTAATTTTTAACTGTGGTGCTAGGCAACTGGGATTATCCCAGTTGTAAACGAACCTTTGTGCCTATTGACCTTGTTTGTTCTGTCTCCTGCTTGATATGGGGGGAAGTAGAAAACTTGAAATTATGTTTTTGTTTTCCTACTCCTCCTTTATTCTTTTCTAATTAATATCGTTGCGGGATCCAAGTCAGTTAAATTCATTCGCCGGTACTTCGTTGTTGAGCTTCATTGCCTCGGCGCTTTTCTGGTGGTCGCCACTGTTGATTCTTTCAGGAGTTGCAGTGGTTTGGGAATAGTACGCTGGGATTTTCCCAAAAAAACAGGAAACAAACACTGCTGCAGAGAATTCCACTCCTAAGCTGTGCGCATAATGAAAGTATTCGCAAAGCGCTTTGTTAGTATGGGTGGGATGTCCACTATGTACTGTTGGCGCATTGCCGTCATTACGTCTTGTTGTCTGATGATGTTTGCTTATGGTCTCTTTTTTTCGCGTCTCACAATGTCTCGCCATCTTTCCCGATTAGAAGTCATCCGGGTTCATTGGTGTACGGGACCGCCCAGAGCAGACTTGTTCTAGGTAGGTCTCTTAATCAATTGCAATCCTGGGCCCGGTTTGCCACGTCTGGATTTTCCAAAGGGAACAGAAGACAGAAGAGAAGAAGGTCACCCATATTTTTCCTTTTTGCAAAGCCGTGGTCAACATACGATATACTCAATTGAGAGTGTCAGCGGTGGCGTTATCAAAGTCAAAGTCAAATATATTTATTTCAATTAGGCCCGTAAGCGGCACTTTTGAACCTCATACATATATACTTCTTTACTAATATTATAAAGAGGAAAGATTTGTATGTTTGTTTGTACCGAATAGGCTCCGAAACTACTGGACCGATTTGAAAAATACTTTCACCAATAGAAAGCTACATTATTCCTGACTGACTATTTTATAATCCCGAAGTTGGATCCTGTGGGGTGGTCCACCGGAGCGAAGCCGCGGGCAACAGCTAGTACGTTATAAAAAGCTAATACATACCAAACATACTAACTGAACCAACATTAATTACATCAACAGCTAATTTATTTAATCACTCTTCCTACATCAATATTCCCAACAATGCACCTCCCACATAAGAAGGCAGTACACTGTATACCACATATAAACTAGTGCGACGGACATAGACGAAGCTGAGTCATTAAGCTAGCTCGCTTGCCTGACAAACAGTTTGTTTTAACGCTAAGATGTAGGAGAAAGAACATTCTTGACGGAGGGCAAGTGGGTTTAGATGTTCTAAAGGAAAGATAAATAAAGCTATGTCATGCCCGCATTCCGTGAGGGTATTTATAGTACAACTACTTTGGTCCAATCATTGTATTAACCTTATTTAGTCTAACTAGTCTGTATTTTCTCATTGCGAGGCAAAGACTGTCCCTCCTTGCTCCTATTAAGGGTTCCGTACCCAAAGGGTAAAAACGGGACCCTATTACTAAGACTCCGCGATCCGTCTGTCTGTCTGTCCGTCTGTCACCAGGCTGTATCTCATGAACCGTGATAGCTATAGGCAGTTGAAATTTTCACAGATGATTTATTTCTGTTGCCGCTATAACAACAAATACTAAAAACAAAATAAAATTAATATTTAAGTGGGGCTCCCATACAACAAACGTGATATTTTGCCGTTTTTTGCGATAATGGTACGGAACCCTTCGAGCGCGAGTCCGACTCGCACTTGGCCGGTTTTTTACACAATTCTGTATTCTGCTAGTGCGGGCCAGTCGCTTTGGTAGAAGTTGAACTCCTTCTTAAGGAAGTCTTAATGGTATTTGCCTCTTTAAAAATCTAATAAGGATTGATATCAACCGAGTAATTTTAATTTTAATTTTTGATAGGCTTGCGCTTGACCACTATCTCACCTGATGGTAAGTGATGATTTGGTCGACGATGAAGCACGCTTGCCTAGAAGAAACCTATTCACTCTTGACTTAAAGACTCTCAGATTGTAGCTATCAGGAAATCAGACTCCGGCAGGGAATTCAACTCCTTTGCTGTACGCATAATACAAGTATTACCAATCGTTTGGTGCGTATGGGTGGGATGTCCACTATGTACCGATGACGCATCGCCGTATATCTTGTAGTCCGATGATGGAACGGGCTAAAAGGAATTAGTTCATGCAATTCCAATGCACACTCCCCGAAATGTAACCGTAAATAATAATATCTAGATTCAGGACTGGGATAAATACAGACAACTGGACTAGGTAGCCACTACTAGGGACGGCATTGTCGATATTTTCCATACAACCCAAACCTTTCAGTGAGTGCCACCGTTTACTCATAATAATGACAGCCCGTAACGATTCTGAATATGGCTATGGCAGCAAAAAGTTAATTAGGTATTTCAGTTATTGTTTAAACATTATAAGTAATGTATTGTGATACGAGAGCAAAAAACCGACAAATGTTTTACAGTTTGGATGTAGAAGTTTTTATAATAATAGTATGAATACTTAAGTCCGATTTATTTTTATCTATTTACTGTAATTAATTTATTTATCTGTTGTCCTATGTACTAGATTCTGACATTATTTACGTATTTTTTTGTTTGTTATTATGACATTTTAGACTCTGAAATTATTTTTTGATATCAAATGATGACATAGTATACATTTTAATTTATGACATGGTATGATTTTAGTGATAATTGATGACATTGTATATTTGAGTAACAGGTTATGAAGCTGTGTAATTTGAACGATATTTATGACATGGTATAATTTTATTATAATTTATGACATTCTATATTTTTTTAATAATGTATGGCATTGTATATTTTTTTATAATGATTTATGACATGGTACGATATTAATAATAATTTGTGACAATGTATAATTAAAACAATAATTTTGCATGCCTAAGCTGGTACAACACAGTGAACTGCGCATTTACCTAAAATCTGGAAATTTATAATGATATACTGTGTTGAGCAATAAAGATTTGAATTTGAATTTGAGGCTTTTTGAAATTTATAGCGTAAATAGATTTTGAATAAATAAATTGAAAAAAAATAAAAGTTATGGACAGCGCACATGACTTAATAATGAAGTTAATGGTGTCTCTTGACGCTACCGGTGCTGTGATTCCGTGTGCTGTGGGGGTAGAATGAGACACTAACCGAAAAATACAAAAACACTTCTGCTACTTGAAAATCGGTCTAATGGCCTCATGCAGCATTGAAAGTATATACGCACAAGGGAGACTAAAAGTACATTCGAAAATTATCTCGAGGGAACATACTTCTGGGATAAAAAAAAAAACATATTGGTTGGCGCAGTGGTTGAGCGATTGACTGCTGACCTGCGTGTCGCGGGTTAGATTCCCGCACGGACCAAATATTTGTATGACCTATAGATAGTTGTTCCGGCTCAGGGTGTTTGTGTATGTGAGTTTATATGTTTGTTAACGCACCCACGATACAGGAGAAATGCCTAGTGAAGGGAAAAGTAAAAAAAAAAAAATGTGCTTTCATCCAGATCCGATCAGTCGTTCTGGCTTGATTGAGTTACAAACATACTATACTACACTATACTATACTATATACTATACATATATAGTAAGATATTCCAAGAAAACAGATTGTAGTATATATTATTTTCAAAAAACACTTTAAGCCACAAATCACGAACAAATTAATCGCGCAACTGTTGAGTCGCTAAATGAAATCGTATAAAACCACTAATTCAGGCTTTTGTGGATTTGCGGTTTTAATGCCCTGGCTAAAATGGAAAGTAAAATAAAACTGCGAGGATTACGCTGTTAATGTAGATGACTATCAAATCTGGCAACAACGTTGATATATTTTGCAATCATTGAATGGTGAGATAGATAACTGTATAACACTAGGTACATTTCGTTATTATTTTAATAAAATTTTGTTACAAGAATTAATCACATCACATCTTCAGCCTTTTAATGATCCCACTGCTGGGACACAGGCCTCCTCTCATAGAGGGAGTGGGCTTTAATCCACCACGCAGGCCCAGTGCGGATTGGTAGATGTCACATGTCTTTGAATTTTTGGTTCTAGGACATGCCGGTTTCCTCACGATGTTTTCCTTCACCGTTTTGAGAGTAGTGGTGATGAAATAATTTACACAAAGTAAAGCGCCTGCTCGGGTTCGAAGCCACGACCTGCAACTCGTAAGTCGGGACCGTAACCACTGGGTCACCGCTGCTCACGACTCAGAATTAATAAAAAAAAATATAAAATAAAATCTTCTCTAAATCTACTTCCTCTTTCTGGAAAGACGGAAGGGAGGCCTTTGCCCTGCAGTGGGACGTAACGGGCTCATAATAATAATAAAATCTACTTATAGACCGACTATTGTCAGAGTTTTTTATCTTAAGTATAATACTCATCATCCCTTATCCCGATCTATTTGTTCTATAAAACTCTATTTGTAATCATCTTTCACATAATTCATCGATCGTTTCATAAACAATGGATGATTTATGTGAAAGAATCTTTGGTATTCCCTATTCTTATTATCATTCACATTTATACCCAAAGTAAATAATTACTACGTCAATAATAAATCTATAGGAAAATCACATAAAAATAATGCTATGCAAAAGTTTAGTCGAGCAGCACTTGCTACGGCGTAGCAGAAGACTGACGTCCCTGCTACGACCGCTACTCTCGCCGGCTACGGTGACGTAGCAAACAATATTCGTCAAATCATTTATTAACTACGAGCTGTAGCCCACGAATTTACTCCCATCAACTGGCTACCTACCTACCAACCCACCTACCCTACCTACCTACCCACCTACCTTACCCTACCCTACATACTTACCGTACCAATGGTTTTTACTGTCTTAAACCATCTTCGTATTATTGCCTTTCTAAAAAAACTGGTTTGGGGCACATCGGTTGGATGGTTTCAAAGTCTATACTGGACATAGATACATTTTTGTATTTTATATATTATGATAAATAATTCGACCCAAAATGCCTTCGAGATTATAGTGTTGTAGACCTGACCTAATACATGGTAATACATGGTACTTAGAGTACTTAGAGTACTTACGTATATTATTAGCCACTACCCCAGCGCACGCGGATAAAGCAGTTCGATAGAGCTTTTTCTTCAGACTTACTTTACAAATATCAATATTTATTTGTCGACGTTTTTATAAGTGCCCATGTAGGCCTATGTAAAAAAAAATATAAAAATTTGATTTTGTTTTTGAAATATTTAAGGCTAATCAAGAACTTTAGCTTGATGCTTTATTAGCCTATAACTATCCTCATGAATGTGGCAATCACATACAAAAATATTTTTCAAATCCGACTGGTAGTTCCAGAGATTAGCGCGCTCAAGCAAACAAACAATCAATCTCTTCCGCTTTATTACATTAGTATGATATATACGTATATTTTGAATTCATAATTCGATGTAATCATCATAGGAACAAAAAACTCTATGACATATATAACAAAGTTCAAATTCCATTGCAATCCAAGGGCATTTTTAATACAAATGGTCACATAAACATCAACTTCAAATACACAAAGCTAAAGTTGATAGTTGAGTTACGCACCCACGATACAGGAAGAAATTTCTAGTGGGGCAACGTTTTTAAAGAAAAAAAGTTAGTGGTCAAGGATTGAAATTATTAGGAATTATAAATTCAAGTATGTGACTAGTGACTAGATCAGTGTGACTGTATATATGAAACTCACTCTGTATTCTACAACCCACCTTGATATTCCCCCACATTCCATAAAACCGTGAAAATTCTAATAAAATGTTGTTTCTGTATTCACTGTAGACACTACGCCTAAAGACGTAACAAAAATAAAAACAGTTTTCTCTACTCTCTAATAAATATTCTGGATGTTGTCTGCTTCAATTCAATAAAACGATCGAACGACTTTCAGTAAATTCACTTTTACTTTATTTATTTCTTCAGATACATTTATTTTTATATACTTCTTTGATTTGTGTACGAAGTAATTGAACTATATTGTATTAAATTGGCTTGACAGACAGAAGAATATTTTTTAAGGAATTTAATTTAAAAATCAAACATCATTACGACGTCTCAAATACATGTATCAACCATCTACATATTATCTACAATATATAATAATCATTTCTTAGAATTGTCTACATACGTTGTTGTGCGTTCGAGAAAATAATAGGCATTGAGTTATCATCAATGTACTTAGAATAGCCTAAAGGTAATGCCTTGTACTTAGTCTATGTTGTGTAGATACCTATATGTACACAAAACATTATAACACTAAATAATATCAGGCTGTTATTTTGATGTTTGTGAGCACCTAGATTTATTCATATTTCTAGAACTAGTCTACTATATATTATAACTAATGTTATAGTACATTGTGTATTAAGGGCGGTAAGTAAGGAATTACGATCGAGGCTCTAGTAAAAGCCCGAAGTCAAAGACTGAGGTCTTTCTGAGTCGAGTTTCGTAATTCCCGTACCGCCCGTGAAGCATACAATATTTTTCATCACATTTGCGAGTAAATAATTATGAATACACAAGTCAGCACAAGTGTTATTAACAAGTCTTCCAAGAATAAGTCTACAAGTATCCATCGATAGCATGGCTATATATAAATTGGAAAAATGACAAAAATGGATGGGAATGACAAACGCAATCAAAATGTAACGTGACCACTCTTGACACGAGACATTTTGGCATTTCGGCCGACGCCATTGCTGACATCGAATGACACTTCTTGTCTAGAGCCCCGCAGTACTTATTATTTTTTTTATTTTTATTGCAACTGAATTTTATAGCAGTTATCCTGCACCGATTAAGATGAGATTTTGCATACACATTTAGTTGAATGCAAGGTAAGCTAAGTGACGTCATTCTAAAGCCAATATGGCAGACGGCCCAAAATGGCGGACTAGTTATTTTTTGTGCACTGCCATGATATGGGTATCAACAGAAAGGGTTGATTGGATCATAACCCTTTCATTTGACACCCATATCATGGCTCGTAATAGTAAGATAGATAAATAGTTTAGTTAGACAAATTACTACTAGATTAATTAGTCGTCTAGTCAATACTGTGCAGGAATACAGAAGGAGCTACACAAATATACCTACATAATTTTATGCTACATAATTTTGCTCGTATCAATATATGAACAAAAATATCAGCAAAAGAAATATGAGAGAATAGACTCAGCTATAAGAAAGGGTGGTTTTTATTAGCTGCATTATTCGGAATCAGTGACGAGTGTGGTTCAGATGTCGCCTTTATTTACAAATAATCCTCTATTTACGAATAAATCCTCCATATTTTTGATATTCTTGCAAGCTTAACTTTCTTTGATCTTACTATCGAATAATATACTTGGTTTTTGTTCAGTGGATTTAGGTTTTGGAGATTTATCGTTCGACTAGGTTATGCGTTTTGTGAAATAAGATAAGAACAAGTATATTCTTTAAGCTCGACTTTTCTAGTTGTTAGGGTTCCGTACCCAAAGGGTAAAAATGGAGGGTCCCATTTTTACCCTTTGGGTACGGAAACCTGCCAAACCGGCCAAGTGCGTGTCGGACTCGCGCACAAAGGATTCCGTATCATTATCGCAAAAAACGGTAAAAAAACACGTTTTTTGTATGGGAATCCCACCTAAATATTTATTTTATTCTGTTTTTAGTATTTGTTGTTATATCGGCAACAGAAATACATCATCTGTGAAAATTTCAACTATCTGGCTATCACAGTTCATGATATAGCCTGGTGACAGACAGACAGACAGAAAGACAGACAGACGGACCGCGGAGTCTTAATAATAGGGTGCCGTTTTTACCCTTTGGGTACGGAACCCTAAAAAATACAAGTTAATGTATTGTGAAATGAAATTAATATTAGAAAACACAATTTTAAAAAATGTACAACCATACGCATAAAACATCTCGTAAATTTTTCCGTCGTCGGGTTTCAGATTATTAAATCAAGTTGCTCTGCAGTCATAATAAGCTGAATCCTTCATCATTCTATCTTGCAAGTCTGTTTTGCATTCTAGCAGAACCTAACCAATTGAATATTGCAGCATTTTCTCAAAGAGATAACGAATATGCGGCAATGCTCAGTTTGCGATTTTCCGTACCTAATTTATCCTAACTGCCTTAGTTTATGCGTCTTGCGTCGAGGCGCTGAAGAGACTGCTTTTTGATTCGAGCATCAATAAAGTTTCGTTTGCTTCTTCTTGAAATAAATGTTGTGAAATAAGGACCATAGTGTAATGTAGCATGTTGTGTATGTAGTTAGGTAATGTGCTAGGTATTAAAAAAAAACACCTTGTGTATTTTATCCAAACCCAACTAAATCTCATTTCGCGATCCTAGCAATATGAATCAGATATTAATTAATTTTATGATTACAGCGTCTTTTCAGCCGACTGCGGGAGGGTAATGTTTTTCGAGCGTATGTATGTATGTTCATTTCTATAGCACGCTCTACAGCACAAACGGCTTGACGGATTATGATATTTAAGGTGTCGTTGGATTTCTCTCAATTGTGGGAGTGACATATATTGACGATATATTGTTTTTTAAAAGGGAGTGACACAATTTTATTATTTCATTATTCTAACAATAAGGGTATCATGTATGTGTCGTCGTCGCCCAGTGGCTAAGACTTCGTATTATATATAGAATCTCGTGTTTGAGGTCGTGGGTTCGAATCCGAGCAAGTATCAATGTGACTTTTTCAATTCATATGTACTTTCCAAGTTTGTCTTGGACATTGCTGACAACGGTGAAGTAAAACATCGTGAGGAAACCTGGACTTATAGTGAGTTTATTATAAGATTGTGCTTTATTGGTGTAATTGCTGCAAGGCGTTCCAGTGCGAGGATAAAATGATAAATAAATCAAATGAAAGCTAATAGGTCATTCCAAAAATATATATATTGTAACACTTTTATCTTCCTATGTTGGCACAAATTCAAGATGAGCGTAACTTTGATAGCAAAATTAGTAATCTTTTACCACATAACTTATTTGGAGTTCATTCCTAAAACTAAAAAGTCTGAAATAAAACAAATTATCATAAAAACAAATAACCCAACAGCTGGCAGCACCTCACAATATTTAAGTCGGCTTTCAGTCGGATACATAGATGGGTTCTAACATCATCAATACATATAATAAATCTGTAGAAAAATAATTTTTGTACATCGAAAAAAATTTCCAAAAAAAATAGCCAGGGTGTTATAGGATAACTAGCAGAACCCATTTCCGGCATTTTTGGAATTTTTGTCTGTTTTTCTGTTTATTTTTGCACCAACCACTACCAAACCAATGTAGATAACTTTTATACATAAAAATTGTGAACGTAACTTGAAGAATTACTTAGTTTTTGTTTCATCGCAATCGGTTCACTCTATCAAAAGTTAGATGAATTTAAAGTGTTCAAGAAGTAAAATTATCACAGCACACGCAATCCAGTTACTCGGACAGTTGAACTCGCTATTCGATAGATGGCGTTGTGCATTTAAAGTCATTTTCTGAATCGCGGTGTTAAGATTCTACGTGAAAGAATGACACTAATAAATAAAAATTGGTATGTAGTATGTGGGTATATAGGATAGGCAGAAAGGTAAGTAGGGTAGGGTGGGCAGATGACGGGAGCGAAGCCGCGGGCACAGCTAGTTGTATAATATGAATTATAATATTAGAATGCGGATGTAACAGATTCTAATGTTTTTTGGAGTATTTGGCAACAAATTGTATCGAGTCAGGCTTCCCAGTAAGCTTTGCGGAGGTAGTCAATACTACAATAAAATTCTCCGCTCCACTATCCCGAGATCGCTTCCGTCAATGATTTCACATAATATTGTCCAGTTGCGTAGACAGTTGAGACACAAACTACACCAATTTTACATCACATTATCCACTATGAATCAATTTGCAAATAATTTTAACAGCCGCTGAGCTTCACTCGAATAAATCCCGCCAAAAACTCATTTTGACAATTATCGTCAAAGTATTGCAACCTCACAATAATACATCCGTTCACATTATTTCACATGGCAACATTACAAGTATGACAGTATAATTTGCAGCTCCATGATGATTGATGTCGCTCATAATGCGACGACGGAACATTTTACATAGCAAACGATGATTTACGAGGTATCCATAATTGTAGTTTAATCAAGCAATTTTATAATATTGCAGCCGAGTCGGTGATTGTCGGGTGATGATGGTTGATGCAATCAACAATCAGCCACTTTTTACACGAGGCTGCCAAATAGCCGGGGCTTTTTTTTATCTTTGTATAGATTCTTTTACCGATCTTGAATGTGTGAACATATAACTTTTTATTTCGTTTTACATTAATTTTTTCGGTTTTTTTTTTATTTCGTACGACTTATTGTCGGGCCTACGTTGTCCCCCCATATCCAAGTACTAATGCTGTAACATGGAAATATTGTAAGCACAAAATTTTTAAAAGAGTAACCATGGAGTGTCTTGCCGGTTCTTCTCCATAGGAAACGACTAACCCGAACCGTGCACCTTTTGTCGACGTTTTATAAGTGCCCATGTAGGCCTATGTAAAATAAAAAAAGTGATTTTGATTTTGCTGGGTATTCAGATTCCCAGAGATATAAGCTTAATATTTATTAATTATGGAACACCCAACACAAGGTCATACACGGCAATTAGGAGTGAACATTAAATAATTTGAGTGTTGGTATGTATATATATTATAGCGAATATTATGTCGACTGAATTTTGGTTATGTGATGTGCAAAAATGTTCATTTCTCATACGCACAATTCATCTACTTACTTCAGTCATCGTCACATGATTTATTTATTTAGATTTCATGTTCATGACCAAAAGGGTTGTGTGCATGTTCATGACCACACATATCAGGGCCGTGCCCGGGACGTGACGGGCCGGGCCCAGGCATTGAAGCTTCGTCACTGGGCCGTGCACGGACGTGTGTGAACAAGTTCATATAAAATGTACACACCGATATTTTTTTGAGCCCCTGTCGGGGCACGGTCCGTCCACATCTCGGGCACGGCCCAGATATGTAGACCTTTAATGTCTTAGATATTCTCTTGCAGTCAACTAGTCTATCAGTCAGGACTATGATGTAAATCAAACAGTTTTCCTAGGAATCACTTTAGACGTCAAATGTGCCTCACATAACATCTCTTGCGGGTCAGCTCAGCCGCTTATGCTGTTAGGTAGATAAGACAGTTAACGGGTATATAAACCAGATATATACGGTATTTTGCTGTGGGGTCGGGCGGCTGACATTGAATCAATATTTATATTGCAAAAGACAGCTGTCGGAGTCATAATCATATATGTTAAATTATCGAGAATCTCTTAGGGAGCTCTTTAAAAAGATTAATATTCATCATCATCATCATTTCAGCCGAAAGACGTCCACTGCTGGACATAGGCCTCCCCCAGGCGTCGTCACATTGACCGATCCCATGCTTCTCGCATCCAGCGCCTTCCCGCAACCTTCCCGCCCTAGTGGGCGGCATTCCAACGTATCGTCTTCCGGTTCGCGGTCGCCATTCCAGAACTTTTCGGCCCCATCGGCCATCCGTTCTGCGAGCAATGTGCCCTGCCCACATTAATATTATGACAGTTTACATAGGTTTTAAATTAGGTTATGACATTTTCTGTTTGTATCTCGTTATTGGGTCAGATAAACTGTTCCTTGATCTAAAATATTAAAATTTAGCTGCAATCGGTTAGACAAGATGCCAACCCTAACGAAGTAGGGCAAAGGCTCAGCCGATGATAAATAAGGAGAGTATAGGTGCTGCTGAAATATTTTCACATGAATCTTTAAGTGTGTATTGATATCTTAACATTATTTTCCGCAATGCGTGCAGCTTCATACATAATACATATGTCACAGAAAAGGCGGAAAAAAATTCGCGTGAATTAAAATCGCAGTGCGTGTTATGCCTAAGAGTGACGCACGCGGCTAGTGTGTCGGCTCGGCCGGCCTAAAAAAACCGTCCAAGTGCAAGTAGAACTCGCACACGAAGGGTTCCGTACCATTATCGCAAAAGACGGCAAACAAATCACGTTTGTTGTATGGGAGCCCCTCTTAAATATGTATTTTATTCTGTTTTTAGTATTTGTTGTTGTAGCGGCAACAGAAATACATCATCTGTGAAAATTTAAACTGTCTAGCTATCACGGTTAATGAGATACAGCCTGGTGACAGACGGACAGATAGACAAACAGACGGATCGTGGAGTCTTAGTATTTTTTACCCTTTGGGTACGGAACCCTAAAACAGTCACAACGTGTTTCATTTATATGCCGCCCTTATCCAAAATTCACCGAAACTTGTATAACTGATTCGGTTACGTTTACGGATACATTTTTATTTAGGATAGCCGATAGTTACGGTTATGGAGCTCCTTAACATCCCTAGTACGTACATACCTAAAAGTAACTCAGATGTTGACGCAACGAAATACGCTAACTTAGCTTAGGACGTGGTTTGCAACTGGCTTTAAGTATTTAGAAGGACAGTCTGTCAAGCATAAATAACCAAAGATCTACAAGAGCCTGCAATCATTATCAATTAATCACTAGAAGTCATAAAAAACCTTTACAATTAACACTAATAAAGAACACATCGTGCGAACATTCACGAGTTTACTAAGCATTCTCCAGTTCCCCCGATATTGCTCACTGTTCAGCGCCCTGATTTGATACATTATAGTAATTCTCTTGAAATTTCAGCTTCATTGTGAAGGTTTAATGTAACTTGAAGCCGTGTACAATGACTTATGTCGTATCAGTGTTCAGAGTGACTTAATGTAGTCTGTCGTGTGTGTGAAATTGATCTTAAGCGTGAGCGACTGAACGTTGTTCTGTGTGTCAATGAACTTGTGACCTTCTTTGAAATTGCTACAGAGATAAAGATGCTTTTATATTTTTTATAGTTTTCAAGACAACTGGCAATTATGGTTGTTTAAATAATAACCTCACGCAAACAATGATACTTCTAAATGTTCTCAAACGGTTTGAGTACCTCGTCCGGGTAAATCTTGTCGCACAGCCACTTCGCTTCTTATTCGAATGCCGCGTCACACTTCCAGCCGCTATGACGGCTCCTTCTCTGTTACTGCAGTGCATTTCTGGAACTCTCTCCCACACTTCCTACGCGATAGCCCTTCTCTCGATGTCCTCAAGAGTAAAATTAAGGAGAATTTTCTTTGAACGCAATAAGTAATATTAATAGTTATAAGATTCTTTGTGTTGTATTATAGAGAACAGAGTACAATGACATCATTTTAATAACTGTTTATTTACATAATATACAATTAAATATTCAAAAAATAAAGAAGCAATACTATATAAAAATACAAAGAAAGTAGATATATATATATATATGTATATATATTTGTATTTATGAGCGTAGTTATTTTATATATGTATTATTCTATTCAATACCAATGTTATAAAGAGAAAAGATTTTTTGTATGTTTTTTGTACCGAATAGGCTCTGAAACTACTGGACCGATTTAAAAAATTCTTTCACCCTTAGAAAGCTACATTATTCTTGAATGACATAAGCTATTAATTAATCCCGAAAACGGGTCCTGTGAGGTGGCCCACGGGAGCAAAGCCGCGGGGAACAGCTAGTATTATATATTTAATTAGTATCTTACATTCTATTATGATCTCTATCACTCAAAGGTTTGCTAGAAGAAAACTCCATTTTGGAGTTGATCTCGCCTTTGTACATGAATATTGATTTCACTTTGTGTAAATGTATTGTCTTGGTGTACAATAAAGAAATAAGAACTAGGAAACAAAGACACATAATTAATACCTCATCATATCATTAGCCCAGCCTTTATCCAACTCTGTTGAGGTCCTAAATACCGCTGAACATGAGTATTTTACATGAAGCGATTGCTTTGAGGTCAGAGAAACCTCCACCTCTTACTGTTGAACATGATATTCCATGGTAAGACTTGTTGGCACACTTCTGACTACCCATATCGTTCCTAATTATTTCTTACCATCTTAAGTTTCCATAATCACAAAATGAGAAACTTACAAAGTATCAATTATCAGAAAAAACAAACATTCTGTCACAGATAACATACAGGTAGATAATTATACCAATTTCACGCTTACACAAAGGAAAAATCCTTCAAACAACACGAAAACAGCAATTCATAAACAAAAATAACTTTTAAAAGACACGAATATACTACAATTTGCAACTCACAAACAAAAGCAACCGTTTAACCCTACAAGGGCCGATGAATCAGTGAAAATTTGCCGAAAAATACTTATTCCCCTTACATTAGCCTCGAAAATTGTTGCTACCATAAAAAAACGACCGCCATAACGCGTGGGGGTGGAATTATTATAAATCTTCATGATATTACCATAGAGCAACTTAGGGAACTTTGCTCTCTGCCGAAATTCGCTTGGTAAGTGGGCTGTAAGTCATCCGGTCCTATATGGTAGCTGTAGGCCAGTACTTCTTGTTTACGATTCCGGATCGCGCGTTAATATTGCCAATGTTTTTCGGGAGTTCGAGTTTCTTTACGGTTCTAATATGCCTGAAGTTTGTAAAGTTATCTGCAGGGTTGAGTGAAGTACATGAAATTTTGTAGAAGCATATGCTAATTGTGATGGTGAATTAGGAATAATATTAATAATGGAGTTATTAGTGCATCTGAATTATATGGATATCTCTAACTATTCTCAATGTCTTTTTTTTTTTCTCTTTTAATTAGACTTTTTACAATATTTTTCAATCATCATTATAGCCCTTTGCTAAGAATAGTTACAGCACTGATTACAGTATTTGTGCCACATGTTAAATTTAGTGTTGTGTTTTTTTTTACCTTTGAATAGATTCTTTTACCTATTGTGAATGTGTGAACATTGTAGGCTTTCTAGATTTCTAGATGATTGTTAACATTTGTTAACTTTTTATTTCGTGCATTATTTTTTTTGTTTGTTTTTTTTGTTTCAATTTCGTACGACTTATTGTCGGGCCTACGTTGTCCCCCCATATCCAAGTACTAATGCTGTAACATGGAAATATTGTAAACAAAAAAATTTCAAAGAGTAACCATGGAGTTTCTTGCCGGTTCTTCTCCATAGGAAACGACTAACCCGAACCGTGCACCTTTTGTCGACGTTTTATAAGTGCCCATGTAGGCCTATGTAAAATAAAAATATTTGATTTTGATTTTGAAAGTATTTGGTTTCATTTATCAAACACAATGATTTTAAAGAACTATGAATACAAAAGAGACAATACATATCCATTAAAAGGTACTGTGTATTAGTTAAATATAAAGAAGTAAATAAAATTGTGGGTAGTCAAAACACAAACACCAAAATTTTATCTCTTAATTTAAAAATTTAATTAAAATAGTAATAGTCAAGAATTTTATATATTAATGATAAATATTAAGAGTTAATCATCACTACCTGCCAGTGAAGTGTTATCAGCTCCAAAACATAACATTTATTTTTACAACCACACCATGGAAGCTATAAACCGCACAATCATGGATATGAGCAATCTATTCAGTCTCAGAATGGCTGAATTTGAAAAGGAGTTGCTAAAGTCTCCGTGCACCACACCAATAACCACCTCAGGAGTGGCGGCAGAGTTTTCATCATTCCGGACGTTTATTGTTCAGGCGCTTGGCTCTCTCCAGCAGCAAGCTGCCATGCTAGCGCAGAGCCTGGACAACATGGAGACGCGTGGGCGGCGTAAAATTCTGTTGTTGCACGGAGTGTCGGAGCAACAAGATGAGGACACTGCACAGGTTGTGGCCCAAGTTGTCACACAACGTCTGAAGCTTGACTTGTCTGTTTCCGGCATCAAGAGGTGTCACAGGATGGGGCGCAGCGCATCTAACAAACCAAGACCAATCCTCTTCAAACTCCATGATGTGGCTCTCCGGGATAAAGTCTGGTTTACCAAAATCAAGCTGAAGGGGTCCGGTATAACTTTGTCGGAGTTTCTCACGAAAACCCGGCATAACGTCTTCATGGCAGCACGGAGCAAATTTGGTGTGAACCATTGCTGGACCACAGAAGGCACTGTGTTCGTGCTTGACGCCAAGGGATCACGACACCGAGTGACTTCCACTGCCGACCTCAACACCATCGCGCAGCAAGCGGAACAGCTCTCTGGACAGGCGGAGCCGGGCGTTGCTCAACCAGTCGCAATCGGAAAGGTCACCACAACAAAAACTAAGCGTACTGTGGCCAGAAAGTGAAGTTCGTAGTTCATTTTATCCTTTTGTGGTCCAGGTATTTGTTTGTGCATTGTGTTTGTCAGTAGGTAGGTATAATTAACTTTATTTTTCAAAACTTCTCATTCTCACACCTTTTCTTAATTTCTCTTTTGTTTGTGTACCTGTTTTTGATGCTGGATCGATTTCTAACATGTCATGTCATTATGTTATGTCAGTTATGTCACTGTCACAATTTGACAGCTCACTGCTTATGTTTGTTGCGTTCCATATCACTTTATTGACAAATGGGTGCTGCCGTTCTGAAGTGATGCGCTTGCATGCATTTGGCAATTGATTTTTATCTAAATGGATAGATTAGGTTTGATAGTAAACTTGTGTGTAGGTGCTTTGTTTTATGCCTGGACTGCAAAATCATATAGAATCATATTTAATTTTAAAGTTTTGTTTTTTAATTTTTATTTACTCTTGTGTTAAGCACAACTGGCAGGTGGACAGTAAATGTTTTTTATTTGATTTTAACCGCGTTGTATAATATTGTTTTAGTTTAAGTATTTATTTATATTTTTATATTTATGCTCAGCCTTGAAAGTAGCAGTGATACTGATACTTATTATTCGTTGGATAGTGATGATGAAAGCTTCATAAGTGTTCCATCTTTAGCTGACACTCTTGTTTCACTGTTTTCCGATGTCTCCAGGAACTTTAATGTAGTCCACATAAACGCCCAGAGTATTCCGGCTCACTTCTCCGATTTGCTGGCAACCTTTGACTGTAAGAATATTCATGCAATTCTTGTTTCTGAATCATGGTTGAAACCTTGTCTTCCCTCTTCCTCCTACTCTCTTCCAGGTTTTAAGCTTATCAGGAATGATCGCGCGGTCGGTGGTGGTGGCGGGGTGGCCATTTATCTTCGTAATTTCATTCCATTTTCTATTGTTAACATGTCCACTCAGCCACCCCCGCCGAGCGGCGGTGAACATCTTTTCCTGGAAGTTGAACTGCATCATTCCAAGATTCTCCTTGGGGTATATTACTGCCCTTCTCTTCGGATAAATTTTTTTTCTTCTTTTGAGCATATTTTAGAAGCTTTAATTCCCTCTTACAGTCATAGTATCATAATGGGCGACTTTAATACATGTCTCCTTAAAAATGATTCCCGCTCTTTTTCTCTTCGTCATGTTATTGAATCTGCCAATCTTTCTATTCTTGATCTTGGTGCCACTCACCGTTTTCCTAACTCTGTTCCCTCGCTTCTTGACCTTATTATTGTTTCATCCTTCGATCATGTCGCTAAACATGGTCAATGTTCAGCTGACGCCTTTTCTTGTCATGATCTGATTTACACTTCTTACAAAATTCGACCTCCTAAGCATAAGTTTAAAACTCTTCTGCTTCGCAATTTTGATGGCATGGACATTGATCGTCTTCAGGAGGATGCCAGCAACATTGACTGGACGCCACTGGTTACATCCTCGTCCGTCGACGAACAAGTTGAAATCTTGTCTGCTACCCTCATTCAGCTTTACGACATACATGCACCTATTCGAGCCGTGAGAGTAAAACATCTTCCAGCGCCATGGCTGACTGACGAAATTAAACTTTTACTCAGCAAAAAAGCAGCTGCGAAGTTTAGGTTTAAAATTCGGCCCAATGACGTCAACAGAGAAAAATACATCCTAATTAGAAATCAATGCAACAAGGTGTGTAGGAACGCTCAACGCCAACATATTCATAATTCAGTTCAAAACGGTGATCCAGCTAAGGTCTGGAAATTTCTTAAATCATTAGGTATCGGAAAAAAGTCTCATGACATGATTCCTAAAGACTTGGACTTCAACTTACTAAACAATCATTTTTCTACTTCACCCTTATTGGATCGGGCTACCAAAGCTACTACGCTTAGTTATCTTTCAAACCTTCCGATACCGGATTATTCCCCTTTTGTCATAAGTCAATTCACTGCTTGTGATGTTAAAAAGAGTATTGTATCGATTACATCCAACGCTGTTGGTAGTGACTGTGTCAGCCGTAAGATGATCATACCAATCCTTGAAAACATTCTTCCTGTCATCCTTTACATCCTCAACTTCTCTGTTTCTAGTGGTGTCTTCCCACAAGCCTGGAAAGATGCCCAAATTATTCCTTTACCCAAAAATACACATCCTGCATCTTTCTCTGACTATCGTCCCATTTCTATTCTTCCTTTCCTATCCAAAGTACTTGAAAAGCTTGTTCACCATCAGCTCAGCACGTTCCTTTCCAAGCACAATCTGTTAAATCCTTTCTAATCTGGTTTCCAACGTGGACACAGCACTACCTCAGCACTTGTACACATCATGGACGATATTAGGTCAGGCATGGAGATGGGGAAGTTAACGGTACTTGCTCTGCTTGATTTCAGCAATGCCTTCAATACCGTTGACTTCGACATTTTGCTTGGGGTTCTACGCTCTTTTAACATATCTCCTCCGGTAATTGACTGGTTTCATAGTTACTTGTTTAGCCGCCGGCAGCGCATTTGCACTGATGAGTCTTTCTCTTCTTGGTGTCACACCTCTGCCGGTGTGCCGCAGGGTGGCGTTTTATCTCCTCTTCTCTTCGCACTCTTTATTAATGCTATCACTCAACGACTTTCTTCTTTCTACCACCTGTATGCTGATGATCTCCAAATTTATACCCAATCCCCTCTCGGAGAGTTAACTGATGCCATTGAGACAATTAATAAAGACCTGGCTCGAATAGGTGATTGGAGCACTGAGTTCGGGCTGAAGATCAATCCAACGAAGACACAAGTTACAGTTGTTGGTAGTTCCCGGACTGTCTCTAGGATCGACTGGTCGACACTTCCCCAGGTTTCTTTCAATAATACCATTATCCCTATAAATCATATTGTGAAGAACTTGGGGATTTATATCGACAGTACTCTATCCTGGACCAAACAACTGCAGGAAGTCAGTCGAAAACTGTTTGCATCTGCGGGTTCCCTGAGACGACTTCGTAATTTTCTTCCCATCACCACTAAAATTGCGATAGCACAATCTCTTCTTCTCCCTATCCTGGACTATGCTGATGCCAGCTATCTTGATCTCACCCAAGACCAATTGGACAAGCTTGAGCGACTTCAAAATCTCTGTATCAGATTCATATTTGGCTTGCGCAAGTATGATCACGTTTCTGAATTTCGTACTAAGCTCAAATGGCTTCCTATTCGCCTTCGCCGGAATGCCCACATACTTTCTTTGCTTTATAACGTCCTATTTAATCCTTTTACTCCTTTTTATCTCAAAGAACGCTTTCAGTTCCTTTGTGACACCCATTCTAGGTCCTTGAGATCATCGGAGAATCTAAAATTAAGTATTCGTATGCATTCCACTTCCTTTTTTGACAAATCTTTTACGATTCAAGCGGCTCGGTTGTGGAATGTATTACCAATCGAAATAAGACGTGCTCAAACACTGCCAATGTTTAAGAAAATGGTAAAAGAGCATTACCTGTCACTATAATTTTTATTCTTCTCCTTTCTCTGTTATATATTTCATATGTATTAGTATATTTTATATAATATTGTATGTATGTATTTTATGTTATTATGTCTAAGTAATATTATTTAAGTATGTAATTTTGTACACTGACAGCCCTAAATTCTTCTCCTAACGTACAGTCCATCCAAAGGTTGTCTGTAAGAGATTGCCCTGTGCGATAAGACCGCCCATTGTACACATGTTTTTGTGAATGTTTGTCCTTTATTTATTTTTTGTGGTGTACAATAAAGTATATAATAAATAAATAAATAAATAATAAATAAATAAAATCTCATTCCAGCTTTCCTAACTCTAATTACTTGATGTCATATTTTGTTTTAAGATCAGTACAAATCATCATCTTCTTGCACTTAGCCTACGTTACTTGGGGTCGGGACGTTTTCTTCTTCCATACCGTCCTGTGAACCGTCACGCTATCAATGAATCCCTTTATTTTAAGATAAGTTTGAATTATTTCTCTTATGATCCTCGGCTGCCCCCACCCCTCTCACCCCTTCTCCCCCGGGAAAAGGAAAGGAGGTCGCCTCCTGGAGAGATGGGAAGACGAACTAATAAAATTCGCAAACAACGACTGGATGAGAACAGAGCAAGATAGGAAAAAGTGGAGTGAGATGGAGGAGGCCTAGACTCGTCGAGAGGTCCTTAGTTAAAATTATGTAAAAATAAACCCTGTATTATTGTAACTAAGGAATTAAAGAAACTTAAATAAATGTTCCTCGACAGTACACGGCAGCTAAGTGCTAAGTTGCAAACAATTTAGAACTCAATGCAAACATTACAGACCAAATTAATAATGTAACGTAAACTTTCACAAAACAATAGTTTGGTGAGTTCCCTCAGTAGGGGTCGTGGAACGTTCGTCGCCAACTATTTTTGTGGGGTTACAACTGAGTTATAACGCGAATGTCCCCGTTGAAAGGTAACGACGAGGTAAAAGTATGTTATTTCTATATTTACACCAAAATAACCCTTATTATGTTCCGTTGCTACGTATTTTCCCATAAAGGTTTCAACAATGTTTTTGGATTTTATCCTGTTTTGGATGTTAGCTTGATTAAACATGGTCTAGCAATAGATTGCATAGGATTGACATCGGATGAAATAGATTGGTTGATTGAGCAGGTTCCTAACGTCAAGAAAATTCTTGCACTGAGGAAATGATATCAGTTGTTCGCGATTACGATAATTATTCTGCTTTAGCTTTAGTTAAGTACTTTTATTAGTATTAATAGAAAAACAAAGTAGTAAAGCAAAAAAAAAATTGTTTTTTTTCACCCTATGTTATCCCATTGAAACCTTTTTTTTTCATACCTTATTATTAGCCTATATTTTAGGGCTCCGTTACCTCCAAAGGAAAAAAACGGAACACTTATAGGATCACTTTGTTGTCCATCCGTCCATCCATCTGTCTGTCTGTCAAGACCCTTTTTCTCAGCAACGCGTTGAGGTATCAAGCTGAAATTTATATCAAATTACTCAAGTCTACTGTCCCTTAAAGCTGTGAAAAAATTAATCTTCTAAGCCAACGCAATCAAAAGATACAGCCGTTTGTGCTGCAAATTTCTGCAAATTTTCGACACACGCAAGGGAATCAAAACCTACAGGGTACTTCTCGTGAACTCAGAATCTTGAAATTTGGTACGAAGCAACGTCTTATAGCACAGATAAAGGAATAGATGCCAAAACCGTAAATTTTTAGTTACATCATATAATAAAAATATTTTTAATAACTTTAAACTTACTACCCCTTCCTCATGAACGCGTAGAGGTATTAAATTGAAATTCATATCAAACACTCAGGTCTAGAATACCTTTAAGCTGAGGTTTGTACGGAATCATCGGTGCGCGAGTCCGACTCGCATTTGGCCGGTTGTTTTAAGTTATCCGACAGCTGGGCAACTGTCTTCCTCATAGCGCACCACTCTTCCCAATACGATACCTTCTCTCGTAAACGCCTCTAAGTTCTTTACTTACCTCACTGTTCTTCAAAGAAACGACTTAAAACCAGCCAGTTCTACTAACCCATAAACATCGACTAATCTTTCTAATCGTCCAAAAACTGTAGTAAAACTCACCATACATTCTTCACGCGAAGACACGCCAGCAAAAAATCCCTTACCCGGTTCGGAAGCCAATGATTAGCATTGCAAATGCAAGGACAGTCCCCAGAAAGGCTCGGCCCTTGCATGTAAAGTATCTAAGTGATATTTGGATTTAAATTGCAAAAACGTGTTGGGAATCACTTAAAAAAGGCACCCATATGTTATGTAGTAGAAATAAGTTTGGTGTGAGTGTTGGGTCTTAAGTATGGGCACGTGTTATGGGTTCTGTAGGGTGAAATTGATTGATTTTGAAGAAAGCATGGTAGTATTTTTTGCCGTGGTTTGGCTTGAAGTGCACGTTAAATCATTCCGATTGTTGAAGGAATATTGGAAGTTATGGCAAGTAGAATCAATTATTATTACTTCAAATTAAAAATTTTGACGTTTAAAAGTGTCGCTTAAGGTTCCCCTAGTCGACGGCATGAACTATTTTGTGCGCGAGGTTAAAATGCATACTATCTCATCCGACAACACGTGAGAAAGATATAGATGCTGTGATGAGCAGTAAGAAGCTATTTCGCGTACGAATTAGCACTTTTGCAAATTTTGTATCGAAATGAATGATAATTTAGGACGAAAACGAGCGCGCGAAATTTTATAAACAGACCTTTGGCAGTCTAGTTATCATGAAAAACGACTAAATGTGTAGTTTCAAAATAAAATTATTTGCATTGTTGAATTACTAATCTATCCCTGTATGGAGGCCGTTTTGCAATTTTCTTTCTTCTTATGGTATTTATTTCCGTCCAAAGATGCGTTAAAATTAGTGTTGAAATATGGAACTTTAGACGCTCATAACTTTTTTTATTTATTTTTTTAACCTTTTTTTTCCATACAGGGCTAGATAATGATAAGACAAATAGAGTTAATTTTATTTTTATTTTGAACGTATATGGTCAAACAGTGGAGTAGTAGTATTTTACCGGTCGTGTTCAAGTTTCATGTTATTCGGGTAATCTCACATCACATCACATCATATCATCAGCCTATTAATGTTCCCACCGCTGGGACACAGGCCTCCTCTCTGTGAGAGGGAAAACGGGTAATCTATTCTGGCATAAATGTGGCCATTATTTTACTAGTACTATTTTATAGATACTTGTTGACCCCCGTGGCTTCACGTCCGTCAACGGACTATCTACCTACCTATCTACCCACCTACCTTACCTACCTACCTACCTACTCGACTGCCCTAATGATCAAACTAAATAAAAACAATACAAAGTGAAGAATAACTACAATTACGGCATTCGGTGTCAAAAAACGAAGAATTTTTTTAGTGTTTTATTTGGAAGTCAGTTGTATTTTTTTGTGATTATGTTTTTATTTTTCAGTTTTTTATTTGTGGTACATCTATACCAAAAGATTTTTTGTTTGTTTGTCTGTACCGAATAGGCTCCGAAATTACTGAAACGATTTTAAAAATTCTTTGACCTATGGAAAGCAACATTATGTCCGAGTAACAGAGGCTATAAATTATTTTCAAAAAAAATTGAGATCCTTATGAAAATTGCAATAATGTATAAATTTTGCCTATAAAATTCATAATGTAAAAAACTATTGATGATACATAAATATTATGTACTTCATGATTAAAGTACTCATCATTAACTAAAAAAAACACTGCGGGAAAATATATCTCACTATCTTAGTTAAGACACAATAGCAGCTGTGTTTGTTTGTTCTAAAATAATTAATTCGATCGCTGGTTAAAAGTTGTAGGTAGGTAGGTTAGGTGGGTGGTGGTGGGTGGTGGGTAGGTAGGGTTGAATAGAATAGGATATAAGTTTATTTCTCTCCAAAAGGTACAATTCGTTAAATAGTATCTAGGGTAAGTAAGGTATGTAGGATAGGGTAGGTATGTAGGGTAGGGTAGTTAGGTTGAGGACACGGCGCGGCATACGCTGGCAGAGTGTGCCGCTTGGGAGGAGCCACGCCGTGCCCTCATCACAGAAGTAGGCAGTGACCTGTCGCTGCCGGCCGTAGTCGAGTCTATGGTCGGCAGCGAGGGACGCGGTGGTATCCTTCTGCGAAACAGTCGTCTCGTAGAAGGAGGCTGCGGAAAGCGAAAGGGAGATTTCATCCACTAACCCGATCCGCAGCAGACGCGCCGGGCGTCGGCGGAGGGCGGACAACGCCCTCTTCTAGCTTCACTAACTGGGTCCAGGGGTGACGGACTCGGGGCGTCCGTCGCCCCCAACACACATCAGGACTCGAGGTGGCGGCGCGTAGTGTTGCACGCGCGCCCCTCTTAGACGTTGCGGGGGGAGTCTAACACCTCACTCCTCCCCAACCCGAGATTGAGGCCCGCAGAGGCGGGCTGGCACTAGCCGGGGGTTGCGGAAGTATCGTTGTTCCCGCGACCCCCAGTGTAGGTGTGAGATGGAACGCCGGGGTGGTTTTTAGTCAGTACGAGTCTGACAGACCCCTTTGCCCTCCCCAGGGCAGAGGGAGGACATCCAATGAGGATTTTCCAACTAGGAAAAAAAAAAAAAAAAAAAAGGATAGTTACGTTGATCGGTGGGGCAGGTGAGTAGGTTGGTAGGTAGGGTAGATAGCTTATAGTTTGGCATGTAAAATTTAACAATAATGATATCATCAATTAGCTTATGGATAAAATTATGAAATAGTGTTGATTAAGATACCAATAAATTATTTTAACAAGTCCAGAAGTATATCAAATAATGTCAATAATACTAAAATGTTGTTCACACATAGGGTTTGGGATGTTTTTGGTGTACTATAAAGAATTAAGAATTGAGGGTCATTCAAAATGTTATTCTTCGATAGGTAAATCACCTATACCTACATGTCTTTAACAAAAATGATTTGAGTTTATTCTTAAATTATTGAAGGGTGTCACTTTTTATGCTGTCCGGTAGTTTATTAAATATTATTGGGCCCATTCCTGGCCCATTCAGAAAACACTTTTCCCAAGTAGTGCTGTTTGGTGGAGTAATTCAGAAACTATGTCTTTTTTTTTTTTCTGTATTTAAGTTTCGGTATTTTATATCAAATGACAACATAAACAGATGTTTTATTCTTTTTATCGTAATAATGCTTAACATCTGCCACCGTGTAACTCTTTACAGTAATAATAAAACCAGATAGCAAAGAGCATCAAATGAAAAATATTTTGTATATCAAGCTATATCCAAACCATATAAATATAAAAAGATAAATTTGCGAGCATTTTACCTGAATTAGATGAAAATACAGGCCATTATATTGTAGCTCCAGCCTTTCTGCAGTTTCCTAGCTCGAGAAGAAACAGACTTGCATGAGATAAATTCCCCAGATATTTTCTTGTAAATTCCAAATATATCTGCAAGTCTATTCTACACTTTAAGCAGCCCACGTAAGGTTCAGTTTGAGAAATAGTGTAAATTGATGGAAGCGAACATTTGTCAGTGTGAGGGTAATCTGTTTGTCTGTCAGTGCGTCAACACATCGCCCGCTTGACGCAAAGTCGGTGATTCTTCTTTGTGATACTGATTGACTGGTTGATAAGCGAAATTCTACTTTGATTCGAAAGGATTACGGTTAGGAATCGCTTGATTGATGTACACAGAAACGACGGACGACAAATTAGAAGTTTGAACAGAGATAAGTGGGTGGGTCTTATTTTAATACGTATTTAAATAAGAAGTTGTAATAATGGTGGTCCATTTCTGAAGGCATTGATGTTAACTGACATCTATTTAGTTGAAAATTAAGTCGTGTTTCGAATGACACAAAAGAGAAAGTTTCATATAAAATGAGGAATGAAGATAAGGCTGAAAAAGTTGAGTATTTCAGGGAAGGCATACACTCGAAAGTGGTTGAATGTGGACAGATAGAAGAAAATAAGGAAGCGTAAATTTTTAATTAATGTTTTTTAAAAAGTTTCAACGAAAAAATCCTTTGAAATTTGTTTAAAAAGGTAGCTTTTTGAAATTATTTTAAATATTAACCTTTTACAAATTAAATCTCGGATGCATAGAAAAAACAATGAGATATTTTGTTTTTAATTTTTTTAATGAGACTGCCTGGAAAATTTGAGGATGAAAAGCCTTGTTGATTTTCTTTTCGAAGTATTTTTTATGTTTTGTTTGGGGTGCATTCATATCTCTCCTTTGTTTAATTTGGACCAACCTCTCTACAAAGTAAGCCATAATATCTGATATTTTGAGGACAAATCATTTTTCTCAAGACCCAAATCGTCTGTATGCGCCTTTATCCTCGCAAAAATTGCTAGCAAGTAGTCACAGACAAAATGCTATTAATCTCATAAGACAGGGTGCACACGCGCGTCAAAAGAATCGCGCGTGACTTTAGAATATATTTCGAACGCTAAACTCGAATCGACTAAAGACACGACGGTTTTGTCAGATATTTATACTAGTATAAGATCCTAGGTACTGCAGGAATGTTGTTTTGATAAAACTTGATTTTTATGAATGTATTTTGGATAGGAGAACAGATTACTGCAGAGTCGCCTGGCCGTAAATAGTTTTTCATTGTTTTTAGGGTTCCGTACCTCAAAAGGTAAAAAAGGAACCCTTAAAGGATCATGTCCGTCTGTCCGTGTGTCACCACCGATTTTCTTAGAAACGGGTGGATTTAGCAAGATGAAATTTATACTGAGGTCTATAGTCCCTATTAGGTGTATAAAAATCAAGGTCCTGATTCAACACGATAAAAAGATATAGGCAAATTTAGATTTTCGCGAAAACTTGTAAGTACCAAAATTTACCTTAACTTTCATTTTTTTTTATGTTTCCGCATTTTCCTTTTACTTGTGCTGTAAGACCTTGCTTTTAACCAAAATTGACAATTCTAGGTCAACCGGAAGTACCCTATAGGTTTTGGGTCGAAAACCTATGGTAGTTCCGTTGACCTAGCTAGAATCACGAAATTTGGCAAAAAGTAAAGTATTTCATCACAAATAAAGGAAATATTCCAGAAACTAAAAAAAGTTTAAAATTAAGGTAAATTTTGGTACTTAAATGTTTTCGTGAAAATCTAAATTTGCCCATATCTTTAAAACTTAGCTACCGATAAAAATTATACCAATTTTACTATGGCGGTATAGTGGGTAGGTACGGAAGCCTCGGCGCACGAGTTCAACTCGCACTTGACCGGTTTATTTCTTAATTTTGCAACATAGAATTTCTTCTGTATCGTAGGTGCGTACGCAACAGCATCTAGATACATCTAGCATCTCTCAGTTAGCCGCATAAATGGCGGCTAACTGAGAGCTAGCAACCTTTTTTTGTCTATTTTCTACACCACTCTCTTTCAAAAGATGTTTGATTTGCATAAAATGGGGTTAACTACCTACTATAAAATCCAATTGATTAAATTATGGTTGTTGCGGGTAGGTATTTACAGGCGACCCTGCAGCAAGCAATACATCCTACTTTCAAGTCTTATTCATAAAAATAAGTTTATTTAAGAACAAAATTACCTACCGATTTTCGCATTGGGATCTTAGGCTGTACGAAAACCGATAACTGTAGTTCAAATATTTTATTGTTCTTCGACTACAATGTGTATTGTGCTTTATTGATTTTGGACGGCTGATAACTGAAACGAAGGTTTTGTATGTAAATTCTGGGAAATTTTCTGTTGCAGTCGTAGCAATAAATGATGAATAAAACGTGAAAATGTAAAATGCAATGCAGGGTTTTTTTGTTGGTAAGGTTAAAAAAAAACATATGAAACAGAAAATAATGAAAGCATTAAAACATCCAAACAAAATCGATACTGCTATTTTGCGGTAAGCTCAATTTAGTGTTTTATTACAGAATCTAATACCTTAAGTTTACACTACTCAACTGCACGAACTAAAAATGCGTTAAAATTTATGTCGAAATGTGGAAATTTCGACGCTCATAACTTTCAAACATTTACTTTTTCACTTTTTCGCTTCCATACAGGGCTAGATAATGATAAGACAAATTGATATCACTTTTAATTTTGGACGTACATCGTCAAACAGTGGAATAATCCCTAGACTACGTTTGTATGGAAGAATTTTCGACTAGTGTAACCTTAAAACGAGAAATTCTTGTATATATGTATCTGAATCTCGGAAACGGCTCCAACAATTTTCATGAAAACCTTCACCGTAAACTTTCTATTTAAAGTGACACAGAACCGTGAAAAAAGAAAAGAATGGAGGGATGATTTTGTCCAGTAGTGGGACCGCAAAGGCTATCCACAATAATAATCTTTCGTTGCTTCCTCACACATACCCCGAATAATCGTTAGAAACATACTTCCCCAACCCAATCCTATCCTAAAACTTTTCTGCTAACACTACAAAAAAATTACCGAAATTGCATGACTATATTTGCCTCTCAACCGCGATACAGACAGCAAAACAATATCAATTATTAAAACGGACAGCGACAACTTCATCGGTGTTATTTCCCGGGAGTTCGGTTCTCGCGCTCCATTTCACTAGAACTAACCGGTACTGGATAGTGGGTAGCTACGGTTCGTATTGCGGTACAAATTAGACTCATCACTGGTTTTAAATATGGAACGCTGGATTTGAATATGGATTGAGTTTTGTTTTTTAAATAGGATTGTGATAGCTGTTTTTGTATCGGCTGTTATCTAGTTAGTGAACAAAGTACAGTTGTCAAAAAATAAAAGACCAGTTTTGACAGCTATAAAAATACTTAATAATAATTAAACTTGATGCTTGCGAATGATACTCGTTGTTATAGTGTATGGGTAACATAGTAATTAATTAGGATTATGAATTAGATTTTTCAATTTCATACATAGAAAGTTATCGCGTCATGTAAAATGAGAAACGTCAACGGACTTCTTACATTGTGGCAAATAGAGAAGTATGTTGAAGAAATGTATGTATCACAAAACAAGTATTGTTAATCCATTCGATTTTGAACTCGTTGTAAAGTAGCTATTAGCGTCATTCTCAGGCAGTAAAACATTATTTTTAATTTTTGTAAATAATTACTGTTATTACTCGGAACTATTATATTCTAGAAAAGAGGTCAAAAATTTCTTTGTGATAATTTGAACTTGCAGTTTTTTTTTAACATACCTATTACTCTAGACAAAATTTGCAACATTTTTCCAAACTTTTATTGCATCTTC
Organism: Orthosia incerta; assembly: GCA_948252205.1. NCBI lineage: Eukaryota > Metazoa > Arthropoda > Insecta > Lepidoptera > Noctuidae > Orthosia > Orthosia incerta. The sequence continues at coordinate 28,631,734 of OX411746.1, forward strand.
ATTTTTACTTATTGACCAAAGTGCAGCTTTGCATCTTCCTATAAGCCACTGTTGTGTCATGAACTACCTATTTTTCTAAACCAATATTGCCTGACCATCATACTTTGTCTGTCGTCATTCGATAGTGAACGGGAACGTATCATTTAGCGTGATAGCCCTAACCCTTGTAAATAGTAGAAATTGGTAGAAAAACCATAAACACGCCGGTTATCTATAATAAACGTTCATGGTAGAATCACGGAAGTTGACCCTCCATAAATTGTAGTTTATGGTCGCTATACCGGTTTTTTTATAACAATGTCGCTTGTAAATTTTACTTAGTTTAGTTAGTAGTTAGGTACGTAGCAGTTTTATGGAACATTTTGTATTCAAAAGTTAGTTTGTTTCATAGGAAAAATTCTTCGTATGAAAACGTAGTTTTTTTTTTGTTTAACCGAGACCCTTTCTTTTCTCATTATATGACCGTGTATCTCTGCTTTGGTACAACTAAGATAAAAAATTGTTTTGTCTTTCTGTGACTCACACTCGTACAAAAGCTAATATTAAAGCCGATGGAACTTATATAAAATTAACCTGTCACCATATTAGTACTCAATATCTATAAGTCTGCCTACCTCATTTTAATTTCACCGCGAGCGCGCAATAAAAAAATAATCCCCAAAGAAATTCATATCGTGAAAAGTTGCAACGCAATCGTCACGGGCCGCCAAAAGCCTTAATAAAAGTGAAGCGGGCTACATATCGATTATCGCGACTGTCGAACCGAAGCGATCGCTGCAATCGCTTCGATAAATCACTCGGTCATACCGAATCGAATATGCTCGCGAGTCGCGTTAGATGATCGCGTGCTGAAGCGCGCTTGTGTCCACGGACTTAGGAAGATTGATGGCTTTTATTGGTAAATATTTTTATTAAAATACTGTGTTAGAATGTTGGCGGGTGGTGACAAATCTTGGGCATTGATAAGGTTACTGATTTTATAAGCCACTCGTATCAAGAAACGTGCTGATCGCAATGTTAACAAAATGTATGTATCATCTGATGAAATTATTTATTCTTGTGTCGTGCAAGAGTCGCGTCACTTTGGTAGATAACTTTTCTTTATTTTCATGAATATCTGAAACAATGACAGAGAAATACCTACAGGTATAAGTAGCATTAAGTTTTGCGAAAAAACATATGCAAAACGAACTTGATAAGAGACGAATGCTAAAAACTACATAACTATTCTGCATGACCAATTAAAATTTCACTACCAATTCCAAATTTTGAACAACAAAAGCCAACACCAATAGCCAATACCTAACGATGGCCAAAGTTCGAACACACACAAAGGTAGGAGTTACAACACTATCGGCTAGATAAAGCCAGTCTACACCGACCGGCTATCACGATGACAGTTAACTGACATAATCACAGCTGTCATCGAGTCAACTCGGACTGAAATCAGAATCCCACTTAAGTTAAATCGAATCGTTCGATACTGTAGCTGTGGGGCGACAATATCGAATAATGTGAGTTGTAATTGACGCAATTGATGTAGGTACCTACTTACATTTATTTAAAATGTATTATCTATCTAACTATCTACATATATAACTAGCTGTTGCCCGCGGTTTCGCTTCCGTGGACTGCTCCAAAGGACCCATTTTCGGGATAAAAAAATAGCATATGTCACTCAAGAATAATGTAGGTTTCTATTGGTGAAAGAATTTTTCAAATCGGTCCAGTAGTTTCGGAGCCTATTCGGTACAAACAAACAAAAATCTTTCTTCATTATAATATTAGAAAGAGAAAGTATGTATTAGACTCCGAAACGGCTGGACCGTCTTTAATGAAATTATCAGAGAATCTTTAGATTGACCCAGCGGATAATCCTGTAAAGTTTAAGTGCATATTATGAAGAGAAAAGAAAAAAGGAATGATTTGTATTTTTGTATGTAACTAATAAACTTTAAACTACTGTACCAAATTCAAAAATTCTTTCACAGTTGGGAAGCTAGAACACTATCCCCGGGTGACATAAGCTACTTTTTATCCCTGTGTTCCCACGGGAACGGGAACTACGCGGGTGAAACCGTTAGGCGTCCGCTAGTCATATTACAAAGTTGCGGAAGAAGCAAGTGTGCGGAGGTTAATTGCTACTAACGCTAGGTAATATTTTTTTCTATGTTTCTAACACTATGGATTTTTGTGTCCGTAATAAAGCAATTTTTTTTTATTATATTTTTTTCTTCATCGTCTTTCTTATTATCTACATTTTTCAATATTTTTATAAAATAAATTAAAATAAACATTTAAAAATATAAATAATACAGGCCTACTGGAATCGGGAACAGGGTCCAAGCTACCGGTGGTAAGGGCTCCAGAGACAGGAACCACCGAATAATACGAGCCGTGTCCAGAAGTACTGCTTTCTGAATTAAGGCCTTGATCCATCCGCCTAACAAGAGCCTGCTAAGGTGTTGGGAGTAGATCGTAGCTATTAAGTCATTGGCTGGACATTATTACAATTTTATAGAACTTTCACCAGCGGCTTCGCCCGCGTGAATGTCGAAAATTATACCAAGGGAACATATTCCCGAGATCAAAAGTATCCTATGTGATATTCCAGACTATAATCTACCTCTGTGCTAAATTTCATCCAGATCCGTCCAAAAAACACTTACAAACACACACACACTCACATACTTTCGCCTTTCGCTTATTTGGCTACTTCATTGGGATATCCATGTCAGGCAATGGAAATTTTCCAACGGTCAGCCCAAAATACGAAATGGGATATGAGGGATTATACAGTACAGATAGCATTTTGGTTTAATCTTACTCTCAATTGATACAAATAACCTTCTCTATTAAATTTATCGAAGGAAGTATATGTTGTTTTGCATTAAATTTCTCGTTTAATTTCATTAAGGCAGTAGATGTTCCAAGAAAGTAGATGTTGCTATAACGAAACATGTTGTACGATCACCGGCTGCCTGAAACCATCCCCGGTTAGCGTACTATACCCCACAGCCGGGATAACACCTCCACACATCCGAAGGGAAGTTGCGAGTGCAGTTGAGAAATACAACCATGAGCGTGACACCAGACACCCACTTTTCGGTGCCGACGTAATGGCTGAAAAGCAGACACAGTTTCGCTCTGTCCGTCTGTCCGTCCGCAGCTTAGCTCAGAGAATCTAAGTACTAGAAAGCTATAATTTAGCACGGATATTCATATTAATAATTCCGACAGAGTGGTATAATCAAAGCAAGAAAAAAAAAATGTTTTGTGTACCTCCTATAGACGTAAAGTGGGGTATCGTTGGAAAAAAAATGGCCTATCCACAAAATTTTTAAATGGCCTATCCATTTAAAAATTTTGTGGGTTTGTTAAAACCATTTTTCGATCCAGAGATCCGTTTGCGAAAAATTAAGCTTTAAATTGCAAATTTATGTTGAGTGTCCCCCTTCCTGCCAGCGAAATGGTTGCTCTTGGCTATGTGAAAAAATACCGCAGTAGTAAATATAACGAAATTAAAAGGAAAACTATCACAGATAAGAAGGCTTTACAAGTTTACGAGTAATAGGCGACCAACTTATAAAATGTACTTGGAACAGATTTTTTTTTGTACAAATGCCATTGAAATATTACTTAAATAACGTTGTTAGCTGTGTAAAATAGAGTAAATATATGCTTATGAACCATGTAAAAATATACAAAAATAAAATCATAACAGGCTTGACAAGTTTACGAGTAATAGTCGACCAACTTATAAAATGTACTTGACACAGTAAAATTTTTGTACAAATGCCATTGAAAAATTACAAATCGTTGTTAGCTGTGTAAAACAGATAGTAAATATACGAGTATGCTTATGAACCATTTAAAAATATACAAAAATACAATCATAACATCCTTAATAATAATGATTTCTAAATTAATAATGTTTAAGCTCGAATAACGCATTGGAGTGGCCGGCGTCGTTGGCAGTATCGGCCCGTAGTCCATACGGCGCATGCGCGCGGGGTAGTCTATCTTGTGTTTATGCAGAAGTATTTTCGACGTTTTGTAATCTAAAGTCAAATTAGTTTCGATTTCCAAGCAAATTACTTATTTTCTTTTGTCGATATCCATCTATAAAGTCAATATTCGAACCGACTACATCACTAATTGAGTAGCGTAAAACTATCCAGCACGAAATAGTGATTACCGTAGATTAGAGGTGAATACATACGAAATTTCTCAAATTCCGAAAGAGAAATAAACAAGGAGCGTGCGCGCAAGGATCCAGTAATGAACCATACCATTCCCCGTGGCTCTAACGTACGCTAGTATCGGCTCTTTTCGCAGTTTGCACCCGCCGTGGTACTCAAATAGATAATACTTTTCTAACTTCAGTTGCGAAGTTGGATTTTATTACTCCTTCTTCAGTTACCAGTTAGTCCTTCTTTAATTTAAGTCAAGAGTGAATAGGTTACTTCTAGGCAAGCGTGCTTCACCGTAGACCACATCATCGCTTACCATCAGGCCAGATAGTGGTCAAACGCAAGCATATTTTTTTTTTTTTTTTTTTTTTCTGATAAAGTACCAAATTTGAATACTTTATTTCAATTACAATCTAGCCTTATTGGCTAATTAGTAAACAAATTTCACCTAAACTACTACGTAAATATAATTCTAAGAATGCGTCCATTAACACTTACTTAGTTTTTATTAAGGCGAAGACACTTTGTTCATGTGTTCTTTGAAAGCAGCACTTATCACTACATTTGTTTATTTGTCACAAAAAAAAAAAAAAACTACACTAACTCGAACGGTTTCGTCCGTTTCAGTCTTCTTACTATATTAGTAATGTCAAGAAGCTGGATAGCCTCAACATTCACATGGTGATGAAGTCTATTTTCGTGAGCTTCTGCGTATTTTTGTATTACTCGGTCCACGACGTCCATGTTTAGGTCTCGATGTAGGTCACAGTTCCGAATGTACCAGGGTGCATTAACTATGTCCCTGAGTACTTTGTTTTGGAAACGTTGGATGATCTGGCGATTGCTCTTACTGGTACAGCCCCAGAGCTGGATACCATAAGTCCATACTGGCATCAATACCTGTTTGTATAATAGGACTTTGTTGTGTACTGATAGTGGGGAGTGTCTTCCAAGTATCCAGTACATTTTCTGGTAGCGTATTTTCAACTCAGATCTCTTTTTCTTGACGTGTTCTTTCCAGCGCAGCTTGGCGTCAAGATTCATACCAAGATATTTAGCTGTATTAGAGTATGGAACTTGTTGGCCATTAATAAATACAGGAAAATGTTGTGTTCTTTTATTGGTGAAGTCAACGTGAATCGACTTGCTTTCGTTAAGCTTAATTCGCCATTTTTTAGTCCAGGTTAGAATTTGATCAACCGCTTTTTGAACTTTTTCCACAGCTTCTTCATGATTATTACCTATTGCCATAATAGCAGTGTCATCGGCAAAAGTGGCAATAGGATTATTTTCTGTAACTGGGATATCACTGGTGTACAGTAGGTATAAGATCGGACCTAATACACTTCCCTGTGGCACGCCAGCATTGATGGGCCTTGTCTTTGAGTAGGCGTCTTCATATCGAACGCGGAATGCTCTGTTTGATATGTATGATTCGAGGATGTCCGTAAACTGTCTCGGTAGCATACTATTTAGTTTGTGGATGAGACCTTCGTGCCATACTTTATCGAAAGCTTGTGCTACATCAAGGAATATAGTGGAACAAACTTTCTTTTCTTCTAGCGCTGTTTCGATATAATTGGTAATCCTGTGAACCTGGTCAATAGTTGAATGTTTGTCTCTGAAGCCAAACTGGTGATCCGGAATAAGATTGCCATTTTCTATAACTGGTTTGAGCCTTTTTAATAGTAGTTTCTCAAAAAGTTTTGCTATTATTGGTAGTAAAGATATTGGTCTATATGAAGTCGGTTCCTCTGGTGGTTTGCCAGGTTTTGCTATCATGATTATTTCAGCTACTTTCCACAGATCAGGTACATACTTTAATCGAAATGCAGCATTGATAAGAGTGGTCAGTTTTACAATCGCCTTGCGATTCAAATTTTGAAGAATTTCACCTGTTATTAGATCGTAGCCGGGTGATTTTCTTGGGTTCATATGATATCTAATCGTATTTGATACTTCTTTTGGTGTAACGAGCTTTATTTCTGAGGTGTCACTTTGTACTTTTGGTGGGCAGTTCATAATTTCAGCGGAGTTCAAAGATTCCACGTTGGGTTGAAATATGAGCTCCAGGTACTGAGCAAATCTGTCAGCTTTTTGTTGATTGCTAATAGCCCATTTCCCATTTTCTGCCCTTATAGGAGGGATTTGTGTGATGGGTCTTTTTATGTTCTTTGTCACTTTCCATAATGAGTGATCTGACTTACAATCAGCAGATAACTGGCGTAAATAGTTATTCGTTAACGCGTTATTATGACTTATTATTTCCCTTTTAAGACGTTTAGTCAAATTGTTAAGTTCAGTTTTATCTTGAGGGCTTCTGGTTAGATGCCATCTTCTTCGTTGCCTTCGTTTTAGCATAATAAGATTCATGATGTGTTCAGGGTACACAGTTCTCTTTATGAGTTTTGGTTTCTCAGGTGTATTTTTCCAAGCTGACTGTTGTATATTTATGATAAATTTACTAACTTCTGAGTCTAATTGTTCAGGGGTTTTGAGCTGAACTCTTAATTCTATTCTATTATCTAGGTCTAGTCTAAAACTATCCCAGTCTGTAAACTTGTTGACTAGTATGGGTTGTTTCTCATTATGCAGTATACGTCTACTTATTGTCAGCAGAATAGTAGAATGGTCCGAGTTCATGTCATGACCCTCTTCTATAATAAAGTCACCTCTAGATATATTCTTACAGATGAAGAAATCGATTAGGTCCGGGATCCTGTTAGGGTCTGTGGGCCAGTAGGTTGGTTTCCCTGTAGATACAGCTTCACAGTTTAACTCTTGTATGGCTCTATATAATGCCCGGCCTTTGGTATTTATGAGTCGGGATCCCCAGTGCTTATGCTTGGCGTTGAAATCACCGCCCACAATAAATCTCTGCCCATGTTGACTTAGGAAGTTTATATATTCTTCTTGTTTTATGGAGTGTCTTGGAGGGGAATACAATGCAGCTATCGTGAGAGGGTAAAGGTCACACTTGACTTGTACTGATACTGCTTGTATTTCTGGATGTTCGTACTTCATTTCTTCGTGGTGATGGAGATTTTCTTTTATTATTACTGCACTGCCACCACTGGCACTATTGCTAGGATGTAATGCATGGTACACTTTATATCCTCTGAAGGTAATGTGACATTGTCTGGTGAAGTGAGTTTCTGACACCAGACATATGTCAATATTTTCGATATTTAGGACTACCTGAAGTTCTTGTTGATGCTTAAGTAGTCCATTAGCATTCCATGCCATAATTTTAAGTGTTGTATTCATTTTTTATTTGATTTATTAACAAGGCCAGTCTTGGCTCCTTTTTCTAATTTCTGTAGTCGGCCATCAAATGATGACATAATTTTAATAATTTCATCTAATTTTTCTGACAAGTTAGATGGTGTTTGGTTTGTATTGTTCACAGTGTTTATTGAGTGGTCTGGTTTAGCAGTGGCTTGTGCGTAAGTAATTTCTTCACTTCTAACACGTGCTGGTGCTTTCTTTGTAACAACTCGCTGCTGAGCAGACGCTGATGAATTTTTGATAGTTTTATTTTTTATGTTTTGCATTTCTTTGGCAACTAAGCATCCTCTGTAGTTAGCTGGATGTGCTTCACCACAGTGCACACATTTTGGCTTCTCCTCTGCAGGTTTATTGCAGTCTCGAGTGAGATGTTTTCCTGTACACTTAACGCATCGCGGTTCCTTAGAACAATATTTATGCGTGTGGCCATACGCCTGACACCTTTTACATTGTGGTACGAGCCTAGATATTTTGATAGGCTGAACTTCAACTTTACATCCTAGTATAGATTTTATACCGTAGATTTTACTAATATCCTCGTCATTGTTAAAAGTTAACATGAACATGTTGAGAGGCTCTTTCTTCTTCCAGCTGATTTTATTAGCTGCATTTAATATTTTTAAGACTTGTTTTGAAGGTCTTCAATGATCCTTTCTGGCTTACATGTGTAATGCAGATTTTTAACCATTACTCTTATAGGCCTTTCCTGTTTGTTTTCATATGAGTGCCACAAATGGCCACTCTGTGTTATTATATTTCTAAGCGATTTATAGGTGTCCTCATTGAGGGCATTGATTTTGACACATTTACCATTCATGATTTTAGTGTTAAATGCATCTCCTTGGAGAGTAGTTGCTATGGTATCGAAGAATGTTTGATAATCTTCAATACCATCCACTATTATAGGTGGAGGGGGTGGGACCTTCTTAGTTCTAACGTTCTTGGTGAGTACTGAGTCTGATTTTTGAGGTTCTTCCGCTTGAGTAGGTGACGAGCTCATTTTTCTTTTCTTTCTACTTTTAACCCTTATCCACTCGGTTTCCTTTGCCAGGTCTTCTTCATCTGTGCAGTATTCTGAGCATTGGGTCGAATGCTCTTTTGGGATAGCTTGAGTTTTACCGGATGTAGCTTCTCTTTCATGAGTGAGACTCATAATTTGTTTTTGCAGTTCGTCAATTTGAGTCTGCATTTTTTGAATAATTTTACGAAGATTAGCATTTTCTTCTTTTTCTTCAGCGTAAGCTTTGAACAAAAGATGTTCATTCTCCGTGTTGAGCTTGATTGGTTTATTAGACGACATTTTAATGATAGTAAAGAGCTTCGCCTTAACAATTGTTTACATTACCTTGCCTTGCAGCGACGACGATTGCGTCATCGTAGCGGCCCGCGGCCACCGGCCGAAGTGTAATGTTTCGCTGCGTTGACACTTTGCACTTTTTAATTAGAACACGCGTAACGCGACTGTTCTGTACAGTAGACCAAGCGGAATGGAAACGCAAGCATATAGATTAAAAAAAAACATCATTCTATGTGGGCCAGTTTTTAGACGTTTTGTGTGCCGTTGAAACCGTTTTAATGTTCATGTAACAACAACAAAACCCACTTCTAAGTCCGCATTATTAAGCAATTTCGGAACCCGGTTTTTATTTCTTCTTAATAACAAATCAAATTAAAATAAAATATAAAACTTTTAAAGAAAATCAATAAGTAATAATAAAATGTATTCTAATATAATAAATAAAAAAACCGAAGTCGGTGTCGAAAATCGGAAAACAATGGGTACAAAAGACACCGACTTCGGAAAAGAAAGTTATTTTTTGCTTTGTATTTTTTTGTTCTGGAAGTCGGTTTGATTTTTTGTTAAAAAGTTTTTTATGGAGTCCTATTACCGCATTTTATTGAACTTCATCCCAAGTCTCTCCCTGAAATATCAAGGCTGTGTCATCTGCGTAAGTAAATATTTTTCTTTTATCGAGTCCCATTTGACATAAGTCATTTGTATAAATCAGGAAGAGACTGGGACCAAGAATGCTGTCCCGTGGGACTCCGTAAGTGACTGCGACTTCTGAGCTAATGGCACTGCCAACCTTAACCTTTTGTAATCGACCAGTAAGGAAATCTCTATAAATTTTGAGCTGCATTCCCCTCGCTCCACACCTATCCAGCTTGTGAATAATAGCAGAGATCGAAACAGTGTCAAAAGCTTTGGCTAGATCAATTAATACTCCGACACACTTTTGTTTATTGTCTAGAAAACCTGAGACGTAGTCTACTAATGAGCCAACGGCACCATCTGTACTTTTCTCTACCCTAAAACCAAACTGAGAGTCAGATAATATGTGATTTTGCTCTAAAAATGTATAAGCTGGATATTTAGTACTTTTACCAATAATTTAGAAAGCGCTGGCAGCAAGGAAATTGGTCTGTAGTTTGTAACACTGCCTCGAGCAACGCCTTGCTCTATACATAATCTAACAATCGTGGTAAATTGCGAGACAATAATGTGTTTAGCCATTTTTAGAAATCTACTTGAAATTAGGTCCCAGCCCGTTCTAGAGTCGTTTTTAAGATTCATGACAAGGGATTATTTACAGGTACATTGCAAGTTAATAAAAGCTTGTAAAAAACATATAATATACAGAACGCTCTTAAAATCCAAAAACGTAAATGTAAACCCATATGTATCTATTTTATGAATACAAAGCCGTGAATCGATATTATTAATTGAACGTCAATCACCCCGGCGAGCACTGATTGTAACAATATGGCTTCCATACACAATAGCCCTTTATAGGCCTTACCCAAACATAGAATAACTATCAGAGTTTGTAGTTTATTAATTAGTTATTGTTGGTTTTTAACAATGAGTTAATCATATCGATTCGATTTATAATAAACTGTTTTTGTAATGAGCAGAAAACGATTTTTCTGGCTTTGAATGATGACATTTATTCGTTCACAAATAAAAATGTTTTTAGAGGTAAGGCACACTCAGAGACGCCTGTTAAAAACTGATCACACATTTATATTCGCGAATAAATGAACTAAAGATACGTAGCTTTGCTTTTGTCCTTTGTATAAAAGATCGGAAAATTGTTAGTAGGTAGGTACTGGTTTTAAATTTATTATTAAACAATGCACCTGCCATGTTATCTCTTCACCACCCTTGGTTGACTGGTAGAGAATGCCTTAGGCTTTAAGTCCGCCTTTGTACCTTTTGTGCATGATGTATAAATAAATAAAATACCCAGGCAGTTGAGATAGTGGTAAAGCGCGAGCCTATCATCAATACATATAATAAATCTGAAGAAAGGTAATTTTTGTACATCGAAAATATTTCCAAAAAAATAGCCAGGGTGTTAAAGGATAACCAACAGAACCTATTTCCGTTAAATGTATGAAACCAATGTAGATAAATTTTATACATAAAATTGTGCGTAACTTGAAGAATTACTTAGTTTTTGTTTCATCGCAATCGGTTCACTCTATCAAAAGTTAGATGAGTTTAAAGTGTTCCAGAAGTAAAATTAACACAACACACGCAATTCAGATACTTTTACAGTTGAACTCGGTATTCGATAGATGGTGTTGTGCATTTGAAGTCATTTTCTGAATGGCAAGATTCTCCGCGAAACAATGATGACTATAGAAAAAAAAATTGTTAGGTAGGTAAGTAGGGTAAGCGGAAAGGTAAGTAGGGTAGGGTTGGCAGACAGATGACGGGAGCGAAGCCGCGGGCACAGCTAGTCAATAATAAAAAATTAAAATACTAATAAAAACTTGCTAAGTGCGAGTCGGACTCGTGCACTGAGAGTTCAACAAACAGCTACATTCACCATAATAATTAAATTAAGTTCAAGCGAAGTTCAATAACTATGAGGGCATGGAACATTGCTCTAACGATAAGATAAATAGAATTGGAGGACAAAATTTAATTTGCCGATGGAAAACTTTAGTCCCCATACATCGAAATAAGTGGCGGTCAGTTTACCAACTATAAAGTTTTTTTTTTTCATGTAGGTACAAATTTACGGTTTTCGGATTTTTTCCTTTACTTGTGCTACTAAACATTGCTTCTTGCCAAATTTTATGATTCTAGGTCAACGGAAAGTACCCTGTAGATTTTGATTCCCTTGTGAGTGTAAAACATGCGTCATTAACGGCTGGATCTAGAACTTTGATTTTTTCACAAGGGGTTGCAAACTTGAGTATACTATCACATCACATCATCACCCTATTAATGTTCCCACTGCTGGTATGGGCCGTAATCCACCACGCGGGCCCAGTGCGGTTTGGTGGATGTCACATGTCTTCGAATTTTGGGGTCTAAGACATGCCGGTTTCCTCGCGATGTTTTCCTTTACCATTTTGAGAGCAGTGGTGATGAAATAATTTACACAAAGTAAAGTGCCTGCCTGGGTTCGAACCCACGACCTACAACTTATAAGTCGCGGCCGATACTACTTTTTTTTTTTTTGCGTGTAGAAATGCTCATGCATACTGCACTACCACGGGGAGATAGTGCAGTTATGTGGGACTCTAACCCACTAAAACTCCACGGTGTCCTCCAGTGCCGCTTATGGCGGGAACACGGGCACGCGTTAGCACTCTCCGCGAACCCGCCGCAGCTGTCCGTCACCGGACCCTCCTCGGGGGAGTACCCCCATCACCGGCGCCAGAACACACTGTACGCCGTGACCACCCCAGGGACCAATTCAGCACATGGGTGCCAGACGACCCCGTGTATGGCACCCGTCCCACTGTGACGGGTCGAGGTCAATGGCCCCGCCACCTACCATTTTCCGGCGCAGGGGATAGGGAGAGCGGCTAACGCTATACCGACACTCCTCTTCCCCTGCGGCCCCACCGCGTCCGCCATCAGACGGTGGCGACTCCGTCTAGGCCGTGGAAGGTAGGGAGAGCGGCGCACCGCAATACCGGCACTCCTCTCCCGCCGCGGCCTCCAACCCTCAGCCGCGATATCGTATGACACCTGGAAATCTCCATAAGACATCGCGGCCCGCCTCAGTTGCGATGTCGCCTGTTACCAAGCGGCACCGCAACCTACTAGTTGGCCGCTACGTCGTCGGCTTAATCGGCAAAAGCCCTGACGAGCGGCCCCTCCTCGGGTTCTTCTTCGCTTCACCGTGGGTGACCAAGCCACGGTTACTGAGCCCCCCCGCCTCGACAAAGCGGGAACCCACCGGGGGTCGGCCGATACTACTGGGCCAACATTGAGTATACTATAATAATTTATTTAATTAATACCTCCACGCGTTCCCGAGATAAAGGGTCTTGACAGACAGACGGACAACAAAGTGATCCTATAACGGTTCCGTTTTCTCCTTTTGTGGTACGGAACTCTAAAAATAGAGTCAGGAAAATCATATTTTAGTCACTATGCCCCAAAATTCAAAGCCTGGTAGTTAGGACACTAGTTTCAGACAAAATTCTGATAATCCAAACTCTAATAAAAACGGAAGTGGAACTACAAATCACTTAAGCTTTTCAATTTCATCCATAACCTGGCACCTGTCCCAAAAAGTCCAATGTAAAATTTTATTTCATTTTCGACAACAGATTTCTTAATAACAGTCCGAACCCTCGCATTGTACGCCAACTTGCAAATTAAATTAATCCAGGGCTGGATTCAATATCGTCGCAGATCGGGTCATCAAAGTCGGGCCATAAACCTCTGAGATCACTGGGCCATTGAAATCTCCGGGCAAACGAAAGTTTTCACTCGCCACAAATGTGTTTTTCTTGTTAGAACTAAGTGTATGGCTATGATTTTAGCGATTTACTGTCGGGTGCTAGTGTGATAGTGATATTAGGCTTACTTACCAACTTATGGTGATTATTTATGGAACAGAGAAAGATTTTGTCTACATGTAAGATCTTTACAAACTTTTATGAAAGCCTGAGCCCAGGACCATGGCTTGTCCGTGGCAACTGGAGCTGTAAAAAAAATTGGTTGTCTGTAAAGTCGGTTTACGGACGATAGTTTAAGACGACTAAGGCCAACGACCTTGAGGGAACAAAACGCGCACTCGTTTCACACCCGCGCGACCCAAAATTTAGTAGTTTTTTGTATTTTCCTTATTATTCTGTGACTTAAAAAAAAAGCCTCAGATCAAAATGTAAATAATTATATTGTTTCATTAAAATACAACCAGCGGTTTCAGTGTGATTGTCGTGTTTATGTCCGTTTTAGACATAACTTTACAAATTAATTACACTACGAATAAAATTCAAAATTTGCTCAGATCGAATTATTAAGAATATAGTCTAATATAACATATTTTTTTCAAAAAATTATGACTAGCCATTTTGACGTGATTCTCATTTGAAAATCAGCTACTCAAGGGAATCAGCGCCTTAACGTGACAACGTCATAACAAAAAGATGCGGCGCATAGACATATATAGACCTCTATGTCTGTGATGCGGCGCAAGCCGAACGCTCAATCCGATCGTGCCTTTCGCTCGCTCGTGTAGCGCTCTCGCTCCGATCTTAACGTTACAATGAGCGTAACGGGACAATAAGTCATCATTTTTCGTGCGTGCAGCCATCAAAGTTCATCTATTTATTAGACGTTGTCACGTCAAAAAGTAAACTTAAAATATCAAAAACCCGACTTCTTATAAAGCGAACTATAAAGACATAAACATGAAGAGAATCATGCTGTGCAGTCGGAGGATACGTATGGTTTTGGTCAGTCAGCTCGCGATTATGGACCCCCACAATATGGAGTGCGAAATACGCCTTTTTTTATGTAGCCAGTGACACTCGCAAGATTAAAACGAATCGATTGACGTAAGAATCATCACAATCGGCTTACGTGTTTGGTCACCAGAACGCCACATAGGAACATACATACATAGACTGATAAACACATTACCCTCCTTTGCGTCGCGCAGTCGGGTAAAAATATAAAATGTATCATAACCAGACACACATAACACAATTTGAATTACTTAGTGTAACTTACATAATTTATTGCGTATAGTGAATATATGTTTATAACCTTCAAAAAATAAAAGACTGACATTCTTCGTCCCCGATAAGGCAACGATTCCTTCATTAAAACCCTGACTCCAAAACAAAGATACACTATTTTTTTTAAATTGTTGCATTACACATTCGTCATCATCATGATCAGCCTTTTTTAACCGACTTTCCAAAAAGGAGGAAGTTCTATGTTCGACTTTATGTTTTTTTGTGTGATTGTTCACCGATTTCTCCGTCAATTGTGGACCGATTTCGAAATTTGTCTTTTTGTTTGAAAGATTATGTTCCGAAATTAGTCCTATTTAAATTTGGTGAAGATCTAATGAAGAACTTAGGATATATACAACATAACTTTTCAATAATTAAGTGCAAATCGCTCGAGATTGCTGCAATCGCATGTCTGTTTATTGTTTATGCCATTTCATAATATAACGCCAGTACACTCTAAAGGGGTACGCAGACGTGTACAGTACACCTTGGTACACTCTTATTTCACCGGTTATGTTCAGTTTCAAACTATTCAGGTAATCTATTCTGACATTATAGGTACCTTACTTAACTACTTGCCTATTAGGTATGTACAACAAAAAAATGAAAAATTTCAAAATGTTTTCACAAAAAAAATACTTCCGACTTCCAAAAAAAAAACTTAAGAGCGAAATTTTTTTTTTTATTATCTATAGGCTCGTGTTTGACAAATATCTCGCCTGATATTAAGCGATGACGTGGTCTACGGTGAAGCACGCTTGCCTAGAAGAAATCTATACACTCTTGACTTAATGACCCCAAGGAGGGGTTTCTTTTTGGAAGTCGGTGTCTATAACGCAAAAAAATGGTACCTACCAAAGACACCGACTTCCAAAAAGAAAGATTTTTTAATGTTTCCACTGCTGGGACACAGGTCTCTTCTCTGTAGTTGGAGGATGTCACATGTCTTAGATTTTTTGGTTCTAGGACATGCCGGCTTCCTCACCACCAGTAGGTATTACTGTCAGTCTCTGATGACTGACAATTTAATGACCATGCAGTCGGTATAATCTACTGCTATTACTTTCATTCCCTGATGACTGTCAATTTAATGACCAGTAGGTATATTCTACTGCTATTCCAGTCATTCTCTGATGACTGTCAATTTAATGACCTGTAGGTATATTCTACTGCCTGTTTAAGAGCAGTGGTGAAGAAATAATTTTACTCAAAGTAAAGCGCTTGCCTGGTTTCGAACTCACGACCTATAACTTACAAGTCGCGACCGTTACCAATAGGCTGCCACTGCTAATATATTTAGCACACACGATTTAAAGTAAGCTTAATTATGAAATTGTAAATTGACGGCTATATAAAAACAAAGTAATTATGAATTGATAGGGACGTCTGATTTTTGTTTCTGTTATTATTCTCTGATAAGCAAATGGATCTGTTATTACTTTGTTATCAAGTTTTTCGACATTGCCTAAAGGCAATTATTATAATCTAATTTCGCCAAACAAGTAACAAACATTGCAATTTAATATTAATGTCATGTCAGATCGTAGAATTGGTAATTTCATGAAGTGGTCAGTGACTCCGCGAAATGCATATTACTATGAAATACTCGTATTTCATAAATATAATATGGAATTATTACACTGTTACTGACCGCAACATTTAATGTTCAACGTTATTTTGGCGATTTATTTATCAAAGTTATAATTTTCCGTATTATGAATGCAGAGTGCCCACAAAAATAATAAATAGATAAAAATAACATAGTTTAAGTTGCAGTGGGCAGGGCACATTGCTCGCACAACGGATGGCCGATGGGGCCGAAAAGTTCTGGAATGGCGACCGCGTACTGGAAGTTGAAGCGTTGGAAGGCCTCCCTCTAGGTGGACCGAATACCTGGTTAAAGTTGTGGGAATGCGCTGGATGCTGAGGCGCATCACTCGATCGGTCAATGTGACCTGAGGGAGGCCTATCTCCAGCAGTGGACGTCTTTCAGCTGAAATGAACATAGTTTTGTCATTATCTACATTAATATGCATTTTCTTTGCCCATAATCCCATTTTTATTCACTTTTCGGGACCCTTATGGAAGTACGCAGGGCCTTTGGGAAGCAAGATGCATCGTATTTATATTTATAAAATTTCAATAACGTGCTATTAGCAGCGAAATAATAGAATTATGTATATGATCATAGAATGTTTGTCCATTCATTTATTAACAGCTGTGTGGTTAGTTGTTTATATTTTCAATTTGATCTCAATTTTTTATTTTGGTAAGACTGTTCATGATGCGGTCGACTTTCTTTCTTATTCATGAAAAACCACAATTCCATGGCATGGCCGACTACTTCTTGAAATTACTAATTTTACGATCTGAACACGACCTACGTTGATATTGATTGACCTATGTTTTTATTGATAACATACCTAAAATAAATCCTAACAAACGTTTCTCATCATATCTAGCAACAATAACATTTTGGTTCTCACGTAGGTATGTATGTAGTTCGATTGATAGCAATTATTACGCTTTTGTTACCATAAACGTGCTTGATTTATCGTATAACGTAAGGTCATAGGTTGACGCTCCTCAGTAGCAATTTGACACCGAGCCGAGGCGAACGTGTAATTCAACATGTGGCATATAATATTCACATTATTATTTATGTATGCCAAATGTGACGACAGTTATAACGAAAAACGAAAGCAGTTACTTGAGCTTGAATTACGATCAGCTCTTGGAGGTAATGAGACACTCAACGATAAAGAAAACGCAGTGAACAATTGTTTGATGCAGCATAAGTTCAGCGAGCTCGACTATGGATTTGACCACCCGAATCAATTTAATTTCTCGCAACATTTCTTCACTTACAAGAACCAAATTCCGAAGTCCAAAGTTTACAAGATCATCAAGGACATGCCCAAAGGAGCCGTGCTTCACATCCATGACATAAACATCTTCGGAGCGGATTATCTTCTGAACATCACCTACATGGACCATCTTTACGTGTGTTTTGGGAAGCCGGTCAGGTTTCTGTTTTCAAATAGTACTCCTAACGCTACGTGTACTGTCCAGTGGCAGCTCATGAGTGAAGCTAGGGGCGCTGCTCCTAATGTAACGGAATTCGACGCCGATCTTCGGAAACATTTCACCCTGTTTTGTGATGACCCTGACGTGGAATACCCTTCCATTGAAGAAACTTGGGGAAGATTTATGCAACGCTTCAGCTCGGCGTACGGTCTACTGACTTACAGACCAAACTGGGAACAGTATTTCTACGACGCCCTCACATTTTTCAGAGATGACAATGTCATTTATGTGGAAGTCAGGAGTATATTGCCTCAACTTTATGAGTTAAACGGCACCGTATATGATAGAATAATAACAGCAAGAACGTACAGGACGGCTATAAACAGATTTGCGAAAGATCATCCAGATTTTATTGGAGCTAAACTTATATTTGCACCGTGGAGGAAAGTGGACAGAGATGTATTAGATCAATACATACAAACAGCGAGACAGATTAAGAGAGAAATGCCCGAATTCTTCGCTGGATTTGACTTAGTTGGCCAAGAAGATTTAGGCAATCCACTAATAGAATTCGTACCTCAGTTACTTCAAGCAAAAGACCTAAATTTCTTCTTCCACGCTGGTGAAACAAATTGGTTTGGAACACATACGGATGAAAACTTGGCAGATGCTGTATTGTTGGGAGCTAAACGAATCGGCCATGCGTACGCACTTGCTAAACACCCAGTGCTTATACGAGAAGTGATTGACAAAGACATAGGTTTGGAAGTGAATGTTATATCTAATTCTGTGTTGTCTCTAGTGAGGGATGTCCGGAATCATCCTTTGAATATTTTCTTGAGTTTGAATTTACCTGTTGTATTGTCAAGTGATGATCCTGGTGCTTGGGAGGCTGATGCACTGTCTGATGACTTTTATGTTGCTTTTGTAGGGGTAGCAAGTAGACTTTCAGACTTGAAGTTGTTAAGAACTTTCGCTCTTAATTCTTTGAAATACAGTGCATTGGAACCGGAGCATAAAGCGCGGGCGTTCCGAGAGTATCACAGGCAGTGGAATAATTTTGTTGATAACTTTGACTGTAGTGCATATTAGAAAGCTAACGGATGTAATGTTTTTAAATAACTATTAAGGCACTGTATTATTGAACAAAGCTTTTTGTACGAAAAACATATTAAAAGATTTATCAATAATATAATTATTACTTCTAAAGCCTACTATATCGTTATTTTATTTTGAAAATTCTCACAGATTCACTATCTATCTACAAGTTTCCTACAGGCTGATACCTTTTTCCAAAAACAAATTGTTTTTTTTTACCTTCATTAACTAACAGATTACGTTGATTGAACTTGAAATCCTCCTTCTTATCTCACACCTCACTTTATTTTTTATTTTTTATGCACCTGCCATGTTATCTCTCTACCATCCTTGGTTGACTGGTAGAGAATGCCTCAGGCATTAAGTCCGCCTATTAGTTGCATGAAGTTTTAATAAATAAATAAACTTGATTAAAATTGGCTGAACATCATCATCACCTTCATGTTCTGGTTCGATGTTACTTGGAATCGGCGCAACACGTTTTCTTCTTCTATTCTCACTGCCAATATTCATGCTATCCATTCCATTTGGCCTCCTTCTCCCTCTCCTTCAATTTTCATCCTCGTCACATGCAAACCAAACCATTTCCTATTGACTTTTCTAATATTGCTCGTCCGAATACAGACAAAAGTAAGTAATTATTCTTCTTCTTCGTCGCTTCGATGATTCTTAATTTAAATTGGTTTTGACCAATATACAGCTATGTCGATAGCGTTAGGATTAGCCTCGTACAAAGGCCTAGGCCGTGGACAAGTGACGTTCTATCATCTAAAACGTGGCGATAGCGATTGGTAAAATCTCAAAAATGTATGGAAATATCAAATTCTATCGAAATGTCACGTGATCAATCCCTAACATTTTGACATTTGACATCGAGAGCACGATAAGAGGCATTGTTTGGGCCTGAGTAATTATTATGACTTCGTCTCAACATTCATGTTTTCTTTTAGTTATGCGTTTACACCGTTTTTGTTGAATCATCATCATTTCAACCGAAAGACGTCCACTGCTGGACATAGGCCTCCCCCAGGCGTCGCCACATTGACCGATCCCGTGCGTCTCGCATCCAGCGCCTTCCCGCAACCTTAACTAGATCGGTCCACCTGTGGGAGGCCTTCCAACGTATCGTCTTCCGGTTCGTGGTCGCTATTCCAGAACTTTTCGGCCCTATCGGCCATCCGTTCTGCGAGTTCTGAGTTCTGCACACTGCCACTTAAGTTTGGCAATTCTTCGGGCTATGTCGGTAACTTTGATTCTCCTGCGGATATGCTCTTTTCCTTTCCATTGCTCTTTCGTTGACTTTAAGCTTTCTGATAAGGCCCATTGTGAGCGACCACGTCTCGGTCTTTTGTTGAATAAATTAATAATATCAAGAATTTACAACCAAAGTCTCTCTACAAAAATATTACTACTAGCTGCCGCCCTCTGCTCCACCCACGTGTATTAGTACGTCTTTTAATATCTTTATAGATTATATTATCCTACGCGTTATTCTGATAGAAGAAGAAGATATATTTCTGTAAAGTACCATCGAAATCCGTTCAGTAGTTTTTGCGTGAGAGTAACAAACAAACATCCATCCCATCGTTTCTCATTGTTAAAATGACATGCAGCATAATGCCTGTCTGTTGTCACCTCATATATACATCGTACAGGCGAATATTACGTGACGTATGAGAACATACGTGCGGGTTTCTGCGTCAACAATTCCTACGGCATTTTAAGCTACTTGATTTGCATAAGTGAGTTTGGGAAGTATGTAGCCGTCAGTTGGTTCGGTATTGTGATTTAACGCGGGAACTCGTGATGTTCTGGAAGCTGGCTTTTTGACCTATTGAGTTCTTTGGTTCAGTATAGGATTTTTGCTCTGCATTATATGAGTTTTGTAAACTAATATTGTCAATATGTAACATTTTTTGTGAGTGTATTTGTTTCTTTTTACCCGGCTTTCGATGGCGAGTAATGCATTTATCAGTCCATGTATGTATGTTTGTACCTATGTGGCATTCTAGAGACAAAACATGTTGGCCAATTTTGATGATTCTTACGTCAATCGATTCGTCTTAAACTTGCGAGTGTCACTCGCTACATTAAAATTGGAAAAAAAGATTAATGGCGGATTTTGGGAGCCATATTGTTAGGGCCCAATTTTTTTTCTTCCATACCTATGTTGTGGGGTATCAAAATATAGGGTTTTAAGAGGTGATTACAAACATATGTAACACTTATATGTTTAAATGTACCTTAATCGAAAAAAAAATGTTAACTAAAAGGACACACCGGGAGGGTGACCATAAGCTCTTAGAGCGGTATCAATTTGATATCGAGTAAGTGACAGATGTATACAAGTCAGATACATCTGTCCCTTATTCGATCTCAAATTGATACCGCTCTAAGAGCTTATGGTCACCCCCCTGGTTTTGGTCAGCCAGCTCGCGAATATGTATCCTCCGGCTGCTCAGCATGATTTTATTATTGTTTACGTCATTTTAGTTCGCTTCTTAAGCAGTCAGGGTTTTTGATTATTGAATTAACTTTTTATATTAAATTTTTATTTTTAATAGTGACTAAGAAAATTCATTCATTGGTCGAAAAATTGAACGGTTCCTGTTAATCTAACAGGAACCGTTCATTCTTTCTGCCACAGAAGAGAAGCCTTGGAAAGCGAGTCATAACAGTCCACGAGTCTCTGAAAATTTAAAATGTCATAAATGTATGGGGCTGCCAAATGCTATCAAAATGGCACATGATCAAATTGTCATTTTGACATTCCAACCATCGTTATTGCTGGTAAAAAGGTAATTTCATTTTATTTCCTCATCATGAATGGGTAGACTTCCATATAATATTACATCTGTATTTATATAATATGTAATGCAACTTACCTTATCGTATTTCCCGGCTTTGGCACTCTTCCAAAATATGAAGGTAAACGCGTTTAATATTTTCTTACATCACTAAACATAATAAGGCAGGAATTTCGTATAGCTTTTATTTAGTACCGAAACGAGTACAAGAAAGGTGGTTTTGGTACCGTAACCGGGATCAGCGTAGTTTACCGGTACGCTCATTTCATTGCCACATAATAAGTTTGATATTTCACCTTTTTTACATTTAAGCAAGGCCCGCTGTAAAATTTCGGTCGTGCGCCAAGTTAAGGCTATATTACAGTATTATCACATGGGTTTAACATGTGTTTTTTTTGGAAAAAAAGTATGTGGACATTTTTATATACATAGGGCTTATAGACAATAGACTATACTTAATTAAATTATAATAGACGTCCATTTAGGCAGCCACAAACGAAAGGAAATTTGTGAAAAAAATGACATAATTACCTACAACTAGGCAATAGTTACCTGTGGTTAAATATTTATTTTTAAAAAGGATTATTGAAAAGAAATAAATTCTACCTACCTATTTTTTATCCAAATTAAAAAAAGGTATCGACAACATGGCAATTATTTCTAAGCATGCTCATCAATGCGGTTCCATGAAAGGAAACATGCCAGCTGTCTGACGCATTCTATTTAACTCAACAGGATATTAAGTATTAAGAACATCTTCTAGGAAATGCTAAAACTTAGTCAGTATTTAATTTAATCTTCTCTTGAGATAGCCTTGCATCTATTTTATATACATACCTACATATATAGCTCACAACTTCTTCCCTCCACATTCTAACATATTTTTTTTTGCTTCACTTACGTTCATACATCGAGTCATACACTCACGCCGGTTATGAGTACTGCGCACCTGGCCTTTCTGAAGAACATCACGTCTGCCTTGCATTTCCCCATAAAATACCTTTCATTTAAATAGTTAGTAATACCTGTTCTAGGAGTGGCGATACCAACCGACCGTTGCCATCGAACATGGTTGATATTTTTATTACGGCCAGCATTTTTATTGTTTTGTACCATTATTAAAGAAAAAACAAATCTCAATCTTCTGTCTTTATGATTATAATTACATACATAGACTTTACATCATTATTGAAATATACTAAAACTTGATCACAATGCATTAACCCAATCTGAAGCCAATATAAGAAAAGTATCTTAACCCACTCCTTATCATTAAGGTAGAAACATAATATTAAGGTAGAAACCTAATCTGAAGACCCAGACCAAAAATAACCGTAGTACTTAAGGCGGTGCTTCAAAATAATTCCCCATACGCTAATCTTAACGCGATCCTGTTCTCTAACATCATACATGCTAACGAGGGTTCACCTCCAAGTGATTTTCTTGTAAAATTCTGACATCGCACGTTATAGAGATTACGTCGGTGTAATTATAATTACGTAATCATGTCTTCCGGCAAATTACGTTACTTTGATATGCATATCAGGTGCGTAGGGGTGTTTTATTGAAGTTAGGGTGAACAATTTATTTATTTAGACTTTAGGCACAAAGGTACATAGGCGGACTTAATGCCTTAGGCATTCTCTACCAGTCAACCTAGGATGGTGAAGAGACAACATGGCAGGTGCATAATTTAATAATAATTAAAAACTTGAAGTTATTGTACTAAAATAGGTGAAATACTCGTACATATATATTGTATATAATATATATCTATATAAATATACATATTATATATATTTATGAAGTAACAAAAAAGAAGAAAGTGAGAAGCTTAAATAAGCTGAGTCATCTCACTTTCTTCTTTTCTTTCAAAATAAATCCACAATTGCCGCTTAAATGCGTACCGACTGTGATAAAATACCAAATAAAAAAAAATAGAAATTAGAAATAGATATTTTTTATCGTACATTTTTAGATTTAGCTACCTTTTTTTTTTTTTTTTCGGGTGTCAAATCATCCGATGACTTCTCCCGCTCTGGGTGAAGCGGGAGGGCATGACAGACTATTAATGACTAAAACCCACCCGTGTTCCTTCAGTTGCTTGTGCCAAGGCCGCGGTAACTCTCTTTCAAATTTATCCGCGACCCAGACAGGCATCTGCCCTATCGGATGGCGAGCTACCCATTACTCTCCGTCCGCAAGCCCGCGCCTACGGTGGCCGGGAATCGGCTCGCGACTCCCGACGCCCGGGGCGTCTCCTGCGATGCCTAGGGGCGTGAGGGCGTCTCCTTTGCATCTCCCTCACGCGTTCCGCCTCCTCCTTTGCGAGCATTACTGCTTCGCAGAAGGAGGAGACAGCTTTCCATGCCCTCTCGCTCCGTACCATGGCCTGGACCAGGGCCGGATGCGAGAGGTCGCCACCGCCGATCGCCTCCATGAGGCTACGGCGGTGCTCCGCCCAAGCAAGGCAGATCTCCACCGTATGCTCCACCGTGTCCTCCGAGCGGTTCCTCCCGCCCTATCTTGAACAGGAACCTCCCGAAACAGCCGTGTCCGGTGAGGACTTGTGTCAGGCGGAAGGTGAGGACGCCGTGACGCCTCTCAAGCCAAGATTTAGCTACCTAGAAATAAAGCTAGCTGAAAGGTATATAAAATTATATATGTATCTGCAACGTTCCGCTGATTTTGAAAATTAAGTTTTCATAGTACTTGTTTCCTAGAATCAGTGTTTTCTTTCAAAATTTATTATATAAGTAAATCAGGTGTTTATTAGTTAGCAACTGTTAAAAACAATATCTGCTACTTAAAAAAAAAACTAGCTACCTTTTAAACATGAAAAATAACTGATCACTTTCATCTACCTTGAGACTGCTTTCTTCTCTAACCAATGTTAAACCAGCTATAAAAGTATGAAAGCAAAACGGTACACGGTAAAAAAACGTTAGAACATTTACAAAAATAGCTCGTTCAAAGTCAAAAGCATTACTTCAATCTAATATTCCGCAATTTAAATATCGCATCGCCTTAACGCCCGTGCCGGTCGAGTATTATCAAATACCACTTCTACATCGCATCGGTTACGTGAAACGATACGGGCTTTCTTTTTCAAGATAGCTGTATCAGTAGTTATTATGAGACATTAGTATGTTTTATCGTATTATCTTACTTGACTATTTTTAAACTTTGCTTCGTGCTGGGAATTTTATTTATTTTAGAGTATACTTCTACTGACATTGTAATAACACAAAAACCTACTAGCTATTTCTAAGATAATCTTTAATCATTGTTGAATTGACTGACTTATAGTCATATTATTGTATCAAAACCATTAAATTCAAAAGAGAAACTTTATTGGTAAGAGTTTACAACACTTTTCTCACCAAAACCCCTTAGAAACCCTAGCCCGCCTTATCTCTCGTTCACATCTTGTTTTACTATTTAAGCGTAGTTTTCTGCTGGTGGGTATTTGTATTAGTATAGAATACTTGGCTCTCATTAAATTCCACTAAAACAAAACCTACAAGAGTCCATTCTTCTGTCACGCCAATTGCAAAGTAATGTTTTTCTTTTGACTCACAATCGTATTCATATTTAAAACCTTACTATTCAAAAGAAAACCATAGTCTTAAGAAATTTTTAACATTTTCCTCACCAAATACTCCCTAGAAATCCTACCTCACCTCACCTCACGGCCAAACCAGAATTTCTATTTTCGCGTCCCCGGATTTGAATTACAAAGTCGACCGAGCCTTCCCGTGTCGCTACCTCGAAATATGAGGTTTGCTAACTAAAGTGCCTGCTGCCTTTGAGTGCGGCCCTGCTTTAATAATGCGTCTTATAACGCCTTTAAATCCGGTAAATAGTGAATTATGTCGCTTTACTTGTGTTTTAGTACAGGAAATAGGATTAGGTTTGCAATGTTCATGGCGATTCATGTTAGTTGTTTGATATTGGCTAAGTTTTGTGACCGTTTTAACGCAAACTGCAGAGATATTTTGCTTTAGTTATGTATGATCATCATAAGTTCATCCCAAAGACCAGCACTGTGTTGTGGATTGTCTATGATTGTTATTTTATTCTGTGATTATTTATAATCTGTGACATTAAACTACCTTTGAAAATGGTAAAAAGTGAAAAAAAAATATAGTAGGATGAAACCCACTGGAAATTAAAGGAAAAATAAATTGTAGATTGATACAAAGTTGTAGATCTTTTTATTATCTACAACTTTGCGATTTAACTTTTTTCCATAACACTTGTAGTTTAGCCGGCAATCGAGATAAACCGTTTTCATTCTTCAAAACTCACTCCCTTCCACGTCCCGACCTCAGATCGCCCGTAATTTATTTTTCCTTTAATTTTTGTTGTATTCTCTTCCTTTTCCAATGGGTTTCATCCTACTATATTTTTTTTCTTTAAAAAAAAATATCGACCCTGGTCTACCGGACCTGTGTTTGATTATACTACACATATCATCAAACTAAAGCAGTCCACTGCGTCTCAAGCCAATTTATCTCTAATCTCAGCAGCTCTCGTCCAGCTGCTTCCAGCCACGCTGCGAAGATCACCACTACATTTACCTAATGTCTTATCAGTCAACTACTTTTTGTAGTCAATAAAACTAAGTGTTATACTCACTCTCCTTGACTTGATTAAATCCACTAGACATGGTTGACCTTTTGGATGGTTTAAAACATGAATCATCAACCTTGTGTCTAAATTAATTCGTAGTATCTTCTATCTAATATCCACAGGGATAATGGACAGTCTATAATATAATTAAACCTGAAGGTAAGCTCTAAGTGTGACGGAAAACATACTTTCCAATGAACCTAAAACATTTAATCTCCGACCTTTCAAACTGTCCTGAAATCCTAAATTAATTACTCAAAATATTTACCTATTCAGAACAGGTTTATTACAAAGCTCAAACTGACCTCACAGCTCAACCGCTTTCAGAGTACCGTTTTAAATCCTGTGATAGTTCCCAGTTAATTTTATAATAGTTTCTAAAGGGATTAGGGGTTTATTAAATGAGTTTCTGATACCTAGGCTTGTTTGTGGACAGGGAACCAGATTATTCCTGGTTTGGGTTAGGCTAACAAAGGTTAGGTGGCAAGTAGATTATGTTTTTTTTTAATTGAGGATGTTAAGATGTTTTCCAGGGGGGTACCATAAGCTCTTACAGCGGTATCAATTTGAGATCGAGTAAGTGACAGATGTATACACATCAGATACATCTGTCCCTTATTCGATCTCAAATTGATACCGCTCTGTCTGTCTGTTCTAGGAATTTTAACTACAACGAGTATTTTGATGTTTTATTTACTCCCGACGGAAAAAGAAGTGTGTTATAAGTTTGACGTGTGTTGCTGTACTGTATCTGTGTGTCTGTGTATATGTCTGTGGCATCATAGCTCCTAAACGGATGAACCGATTTTGATTTAATTTTTTTTTGTTTAAATTGTGACTTTGTCGAGTGTGTTATTAGCTATTTTTGATTGAAATCAGTTCAACCGTTCAAACGTATGTCATGTCATAATTACGTGTTTGAAGCGTGTCTACTACTAGGTATATTATGGTATATAGTTTAAAAAGCATGAAATAAAAACTAAATTTTAATTTTAAAAAAAACTCCAATTTAATAACCTCTAAAAACCAAAAAATAAGCTTCGTACTCGCGTCCAGGAAACGCTAAGTAATTAAAATATACTGCTGTAACCGTTGGCGGTTCCCCGACGTGAGTACAAGGCTTATTTTTTGCTTTTTAGAGGTGTTAAAATCAGGTTTTTTTTACGTACATCACTAGCTACTAAAATGTTGTTGTTGTTGTCTAGTGCACCCCAATTAACACACTATTCATCACATGCCTTCTTTATTCCATCCTGAATCTTGAATGAAATTGCTTTATAATGTTTGTAAATTCGTTTTTTTTGACAACGTCAATAACGCAATGTTACATATTAAAATGAAAAGCATTGCCATCGATTGTGTATTACGCCACTACTCCGTTGGTTTTCTTGCCAAATTGATGATGATACTGTAGAAAATGCTTAAATTCCACAAAATTGTGGTTTAACGAGAAACTTATTAAAGAATTCGACTTTATCGCTGAATTCTGCTGAATTCAATCAGCCCTATGACCCATACGACTGATTAATATTTTATAGGAGTCGCAGCTGATATCCAATTAATTAACAGGTCTTCTCGTTCCAATCAATCAATATTTAACATTCAATTTATCAATCTCATTCAATCAGTGCGACCTTTCAATTAATTTATATGCATCGCTTGAAGATCGCAACCAACTGTAATGTAATTGATAAATTAACTAACTTTCACCAGCGGCTTCGCCTGCG
Source organism: Orthosia incerta (assembly GCA_948252205.1). Taxonomy (NCBI): domain Eukaryota; kingdom Metazoa; phylum Arthropoda; class Insecta; order Lepidoptera; family Noctuidae; genus Orthosia; species Orthosia incerta. The sequence goes on from OX411746.1 coordinate 28,659,508, forward strand.
TCATAGTTAAAAATAATCTCACAGGACTACTACGGAGACAAAAATTACGGGCAATATCATATATCTAAATCTAGGGGCCATAGTACTCATACTATGAAGCGCCATCACCATCATGGTGCCGTTGTGATAAAGGGATGTTTAGTACAAGCCTGCGGATCACAAGGCGAAGAGGCGAACACTGGGGCCCATAGCAGTGCTGCGACTCCTGGATCCTCCCAGGACCAGTACCCATGAAACCGCAGTTCGCAGCAGTGGAGAGCTAGGGGTCGGCTCCTTATTGGGGAGAAATACTGGTTCCTGTCAGACAGCTAGAAAATGGAATCCTTACAACTATGTACTTACCCTTGTTCCTCGTAGTGGTTTCCCGTGTGTACGGTCGGGGTATTGGAAGAAATATATATATCGGAAATACGAAGGCTATCTTGGATTAACACTCGATCTTGTGGGCTTTCGTGGGTATATGCATGCTACAAAGCAGGTAACTTATGCCGATTTGGAGATAGTACTTGTTCCAATCTTATCAAAGCAGCGAATTCGGCCACCTATTCGTTTCGCTTTCTCTCAACAAAACACACTTTCAAGTTTATAACGCCACACTTTAGGCTACTTCTCAATTATTTCTCTCACAACTCTGTTTTTTCAACTTTTTTGCAAACGCGCTCCCGCGCGTTCCTTTTTAACACGCTTTTATTAGCTTGGTATGTATGTATCTATGTATCTATGTATCAATGTATCAATGTAACAATGTATCAATGTATCAATGTAACGGAATCTTTGAACGTGATTTTCACCCACTTCAAAACGTTGGATTGATTTGAAACTTTGCACACTTATCAAGGACCGATGACAATGCAATAATTTAATCAGTTTGTCCCATTATCCTTACCAATAAAGCGTGTTTTTTAGTTTTTAGAACTACAATTTATTCTAACTCTTTTCCGACCAAATATGGCGGGCGACTTCGCTCAGGTCGCCATTATCCTTGGCTACCCTGCTTTCATTGGTTCAAGAACACCTCGGGCAAAGTTCACAGCTTTCAACATCCAATCAAAATCGAGTATTTTGACATAAGCCAAATAAAGTGTTGTCAATCGAATAAAATCGAACTGAGATTGAATCGTAGGCTAAATGTTGCCAATTAAACAAAACTGAATTAATAAGTTTAAATGCGTCATACTTCTTTGTTCTAGATTATTAGAAATACCTTCCTCCTACACGGCCAACCTGACAGACAAACGGTCCCACGTTTGAGCGACGAGAGAAATCGTTACTCAATTTTATTAAAAAAAACAGACAGAGACAGAACAACAATAAAAAAATAAGTAATAGGTTAAGTTCGGCCGCTCCTGACCAAATAAAAAAAATAACGTGGTCGTGACATCTTCCTTCTACGTGAAACCTTCAATCAACACCCTATATTACCAGCCTATAACAAAAATCAAGTACTTCTTTACTCATGAAAACGGAATTCTCATAGCTTTCACACTGTTCATTTGTTTTCTCCATGTAAATCTAGGTCTCCACACCGTACACCGTACACAACCATCGTCGTACTATCGAAACAGCCACCTCACCGTTTAGACAACCATATTACCACATTCTAAACGGTTACCGAAGCACCAGAGGTACCAGGTTCCCAACAGGCGTCCATTCGGTCTCGAAGCACTAAGTGTGCCAGAAACCATCCAAACGCCCAACACAACATACCATGCCACATACACCAAACAACAGGTCACCGAGGCCCCAGAGGGACCAGGCTCCCTCAGACACACAACAGGTCACCGAAGCCCCAGAGGGACTAGGCTCCCCCCAGACAACAGGTCACCGAAGCCCCAGAGGGACTAGGCTCCCCCAGACAACCGGTCCTCTCAAAGCAACAAGACTGCCAGATACCCATACCACATACACTAAACAACAGGTCACCGAAGCCCCAGAGGGACCAGGCTTCCCCAGACATACAACAGGTCACCGAAGCCCCAGAGGGACCAGGCTCCCCCCCTCACATATCCAGCAATGTTTCTTGGTCCCACAGCAATCGCTGTGGCTCCCGATGGTCAACCCTGTGACCATCCTGCAACCATAGTCATCCTGACCAGGCCTCGTAACCCACCTCGGTTACAGCAGTCATCTTTGACCACTCACCACGTAACCCTCCTCGGTTACAGCAGTCATCTTTGACCACTCACACCTCGTAACCCTCCTTGGTTACAGCAGTCACCGCAGTGACTACTCATCACCGTACAGTCAGTCCTTTGACCGTACACACCTCACCGTACAGTCAGTCTTTTGACCGTACACACCGACCTCACCATTGCTAGATTGATTTGAATCAGTCTTCAACATAGTACATTCAGTTACGCCAATGGGTACTTTTTCTTTCAGCTTTTCTCTAACTCATCATAAACCAAACAAAGCCTTTAATTCAGCACATAGTTGCCACCATTCAGAACTCCAATAACCATAAACAGCACCTTTAAACCATAACAAAATTTGTTATTTCATACTTTATTCTCAGTACAAAATACAACAGCAACCTCACATTCAGGATTTCTTACCCAGCCAAAAGCATTTTCAAGAACTCCATTTTATGTTCATGATTTCATACCAAACCCTCAGTGCGATAGGTATAATCTACCAACTAACTACCATCATCAAACATTACCAATTTTGCAAAATAAAAGGAAAATGAAATCATGCACCGCATGTCACCGACTTTACATCTGTGTTAACATTATCTTATCCAGCTTGGTCAGATAGCAAATAACACAAAATTACGTTAGGTATGTTCACAATGACCAGCACAGAACATTCAAAAAGTTAGAACACCACAACCATTACTGACATTTTAAATTCCACATTTATTATTCAAGTTAGGTAGGTACTAGACTTCCTACATGACACCACACAATCACACAATTCACAAATTCACACCTTTATTTTAAAGAGATGTTACAATTATTAAAACTTTTGAATAATGTTCAAGATTACCGAGGCCAAGCATCGTTGAACAACGCAGAACAAGAAAACCATTCCAAGTTTCCTCCAAAAAAATGACTCCTGTACCAAGTAAATAAAATAAAACCCAAGTGTCCACAATCCACAATAACTTAGTAAATACATTCGCAGAATTAACTCGCTACACAGAATGCACTTTCAACTTAATTGCCGAATCAACTCTTGACACCATCAGCTCTCTGACCCATGAAACTAAGAAACTGTTCAATGTAAATTAAAATGTTGCCAATTGAACATTTATCTCATCTTCAGCCACAACTTCAACAGTTATTGGCCCTCGGGCATCTCATAATACCTAAATACATCTGCTAGACACCATCTAAATGTCTAGTTGCACTTTCATTCGCCGTAGTCAATTTAAATCATTATTTTTTTGTAGGTATCGTTAGAATGACATGTTATTATTTGGTTAGTTCTCTACAATGCGGTATATAACAACTACAGACATTAACTTTACCTTTATTCAACCATTGGTAGCAACAAAACTAAACGCCAACTCTCTAGGCTATAGTCACGTTAATCTTCGTGATATTTTCGGGTTGTAAGATTCCAAATCGAGTCTAACAACAAACTATTTCACTAAACTTAAACACCGGTTTGAAATAATTTTGATCACAATATAACTATTAACTGAAAGTTATCGCAAGTCTTTGGTACAAAACAAAAGTTTAATCCTCACATTGACTCACACCTTGTATCGATTTATTAATAATCTAGTCTATAACTAGTAACTTATAAGTTAAAAATCATCTAACAAGTTATTTGTTTTGTTTCGTCAAACTTTTTTTCAATGTTGACACTTAATGTCACTCTCTGATAGAGATGGGCAAGGGATGGCGATCTGTTATCGATTAATCGACGAATCGATTTAAAGCACAAAAAAAATATAAACAATTTTCCAACCGATATTTAGTACTGAATCGATTCAGCGAATCGATATTTCACCCTACAAAATCGAGATTAGATTTTGCTGTTATGATATGAACCAAAATATTATTTAAGAATAATTTAATGTATTACACAAACTTAAGTGAATTCAACGTAAACAAATATCTTTCCCTTATACCTGATACTTTAATTTAGTTGTGAAAACAACCCTGATCCGCCAAAGATGTTTAAAGATCGGCTATTATTACGATTTTTCTTTTTGCGTTCCGTAACTGTATTCACACTTGCATTAAAAAATACCAACGCGAATAGTTAGAAAGTAAGTTAATTTCAAAGAAAAGCATATTCACAAATTCCCTTGGTGATCAAATCAACAACAACCTCAGTGGTAGTAATATTTACGGGAAATCTGAAGTGACACCTATTGATAACAAAAAAATAATGCATGGCTGAAATTGCTAGTGTTCAAACAAGTAAAAGAAAAACGGATTGCTAGTATCTTCACTTCTCGATTTTCAGCAAACTAACAACCTATTTAATAATCTGTATGTACGCTTGTGACAGCACTAGTGGTCACAAAACCGTATATTGTTCTAACATCATGCAACATAACATAATGAAATTTGATTTCTTTGCGTTTTGTACTCACGTTTCAATGCTCCGGGTACATTTTAAAGATAATATTGCGAAAATCGTTTCGTTGTTTGTTTTGTTGGTGAACAAAACGATTAAAATATTTGTAGCAAAATATTTCAAAGCTCGAACACAACATAGATTTAAATAGATGGCGTGACATGCACCAACTTCTCATTCTGTTTATGTAAAAATAATATGTTCGTTTTTAAATTGATCATTAAAAAATACATGCACCTATTCAATAAGTTCCTCCAAGCAGCATATTACGGCAAAATGGGGTCCCGAAGCTAATTTCGATGATTATTGAAAGAAACACAGTATCAATACCATTACATAGATGGCGCTGTTTGAATTTTCTACTCTTTTAATGTAACTTACCTTACACATTTCCATGAAATAAAATAATGCAATAGTTATAAATTGCAATGAAAACAGCAATTAGTTATAAAACTTAGGTACTTCCAAACCACAATAGATCCCAATGGGTCGAAGTGCCCCGAGTCATTTCTCGGCCCCTCCATAAGATAAGATAGGTACTTCCAAACCCAATACATACTTCGGCTGCCACAAATGTATGCCGATGCACAGATAGTTGAATGCAGATCAAAGTCACATACCTTTAAGCCTGTACTCACGGGAAGGTCAGGCAGCAGCGCTTAGTACACCAGGCACAAAAGCAAAATTTTGTCACTGACCATGCACTTGTCCAGACTCCTAGCTGCTTTCAGAAAATATCAAATTGATTGATCACCGCAGCGGCATGTATAACACCACAAAATTTCCTTATTCATAGCGCTGTAGGTTGCAGTTTGTGTGTTGCCTCTTGAATTGGAACCCGAGCTCCGCACTTGTTTCACCACACGCAGCTGGTCACAACAGGTCTTGTGGTATCCACAGCAATGTTTAAGGGCTCAGACGTCCCTGTTATCTGTTGCATGTTGTGCGAATGGCTGAAAAATTCATGTCTATGAATAAGTGTTCCACAAGCATAATCATAATGATGTTTTGCTAAATCAAGCTGTAGCTTAGGATGTTTGCTATCTTGCATTGTATTTGCACAAGTCGTCTTAATCTCTTGCGAACTCCGCTGACGGTATGAAACTGACTGAGTTTCATTTAGCATCATAACGAAAATAGAATTTTATTTTAAATTTTAGCCACTTTACACCAAGCTAAACTAACAATATTGCGGCTAAACTTCACAAGACATTAGGTAGGTACTTATTATTATCAGAATACTTAAGTTTATACTTCCCTGAACATCACCACCACAGTTGCGTTTCCTCAGTATCTAGTCAGGATTGGGCATCGATGTCATCATCAACATTATCTGCAGCCCGACTTCGCACATTGTCTAGTATAGGCCACACTATACGGTTGAATTCGGGCAACATGAATTCCTGTCGCCAGTAGCCGACGAGTTGCGAAACGTCTCTATAAGTAGGTAGCTCGAGCTACTTCCATGCCATTTTCTTGCGCACCAAAGAGAGCGCGCCAGCCATTACTCGTCTCATTTGGTCCATTCTCCATCATCGCTTTGTATTTGCACTGATCCCGGACTTCTGATATCGGAAATACGAAGGCTATCTTGGATTAACACTCGATCTTGTGGGCTTTCGTGGGTATATGCATGCTACAAAGCAGGTAACTTATGCCGATTTGGAGATAGTACTTGTTCCAATCTTATCAAAGCAGCGAATTCGGCCACCTATTCGTTTCGCTTTCTCTCAACAAAACACACTTTCAAGTTTATAACGCCACACTTTAGGCTACTTCTCAATTATTTCTCTCACAACTCTGTTTTTTCAACTTTTTTGCAAACGCGCTCCCGCGCGTTCCTTTTTCTAACTCTTTTCCGACCAAATATGGCGGGCGACTTCGCTCAGGTCGCCATTATCCTTGGCTACCCTGCTTTCATTGGTTCAAGAACACCTCGGGCAAAGTTCACAGCTTTCAACATCCAATCAAAATCGAGTATTTTGACATAAGCCAAATAAAGTGTTGTCAATCGAATAAAATCGAACTGAGATTGAATCGTAGGCTAAATGTTGCCAATTAAACAAAACTGAATTAATAAGTTTAAATGCGTCATACTTCTTTGTTCTAGATTATTAGAAATACCTTCCTCCTACATATATAATAAATCGAATAAGGATTTGAAAGGGGACACAAACGCGATCCAGTGAGATACTCTCCAGACTCCAACACGCGTTCCCGGCAAAGGCACTTCGCTGCGCGCAAAATCTACACGAATAGCAATTGCACAGATGCCGCACAATACAAATCGCGAATCGCGGATGCAATTCCGATGCAGCTGGGTTTGATTATTTAACGATTAGACTTAATGAAATCAAAGTCCTATACGCTGGTCAGACCAAATCCGAACCTTGCTGAACATCAAAGCCTCAGAAGCCGTGCACGTAGCTGAGAATAGGAGCAGATGGAGAAACATCATCAAAGAGAAGGTTTTGAAACCATGATGTGGTCACGACCCCCAGCTTTGGAGAATCGACGCGAGGAGGGAGACTTAATCAAAGCCAAGACCCAATTTCGCGTTGTAAGCGGTCTCACAAAACACTTTTATTGCCTCCTAATTACACCTGTCCACCGTCAACTCGTAACTGTCAAAAATCGATGACAGCCGGTTGAATCAGTGTTGCCACCAAACGATATGGTTTCAAACAAGGGATATTGCTTTTACTCCTGAATCATGATGGTTGTTTGATCATGGTCTACCCGTGCGCTAAATTTCCGTACCGTTATTGTGGCGCGATTGGTTATCAAACATCCAAACAAACCGAATATCACAATAGTTGGTACTTATGTGAGTAGGATTTTCAAAATATTAAAAAGTCAATATAATAATCAAAATTATAAAAGAATTGAGAATAGAATAAACTATTAGAGAAGATATAGAAAAGAGTAATTTGAAGTCACGAATTCACTTTTTGCGTCCACACAGTAAAACAAAATAATAGAAAACTAAAACGTTCTTCCATCCAAATTTCGGTCCTCGAGACTCCTAACTAAAATACACACTTATCAAGTAGCCTTATCGACTCCTAAATGAAGGACATGTCTTGTGTCACGCACGGGCTATTGGCAAATAAACCAACTTTCATAATAATTGTAGTAGTTATATAAGTAGGATGTAAAAAGTCAATGTTTTAAACTCCACTTAAAATAGCGTCATTTCTAGTCATGAATTCCTAGCTTTTTGCGTCGGCACAGTAAATGAAAACTAAAACGCGGTCCTTCCATCCACATTTTGGTCCTCGAGGCCCCTTACTAAAGTACAGTCGCTGCCCACTTATCAAGTCGCCTTAGTGTCTCCTAAACGAAGGACATGTGTCACGCACGGGCTGAGCAAAACGAATGAACTACGCATTATTGCCAAATAAGCAACGGCACAATAATGTATCTCTTCGGGGTATTAGCGGCTTCCCAATGTTTTTGTTGTTCCTAGTTTTGTCAGCGTTTTTTTGTAACTGACTGTATGGGTTTTAAACAAGTTTGGGTCGGCTTTTTGTTTTAATGCTATGTTTTGTTATTTTATTTGTTATTGTTGGTGAATTTTGTAATCTGAATTGTGGTGTAATTAGATCGAAATTTATAGGTCACTGAGCTGTGTTATATTAAAGGAGAATTTTTGAGCTTAATAACTACTTAAAAGAATCTAATCGACATTAATTGTTATTTATAGTTTACCACTTTACAGGACGGCTCATAAAAAGTAGTATTAGCCAGTAAGCTGTATAGTTACTTAAAAATCGTTAATTCATCGCTTTTATTGGCATTTTCAATCTTTATAATTCATGACCCGCGATGGAGCTAGGCTGTGATCAAAATGTTTCAAGTCTTACTGGGCACTAACCTAAATAAAAGTACAATAACATTACATGAACAATAATATACTAACCCAAAACAGGACACGAAAAAAGCTGCTGAAATTTACATAAATAAGAATAAATGAATTGGTGAGAAATAAGTATTCAGCTCTGGTCGTTAAATCGCTAGCTATGAAAAACTGAGTGGCTCATTATATGTTAATAAAGTGGGTTTTAAAGGCAAACGTCTTATTTTCATCAACATCTTGACTTTTGTGAGGAGATTTTCGACGATCCAAATTAAAATTTCACGGTCTTACGGAATAATGAAGAGTTCTTTTTGTAATTTACGGACTTCAAGGATTTGGTCCTTGTGTACGCGTGTGTTCTTGGTATTAGAGTGCCTACTTTGTACGTTTCTTAGATTGTAATGATATTTTTATGTTTAATTTTTAGTTTATCTCGAAAAACTTAGTGCAATTTTAGTAGAATATTTAGCAAAATATAGAAAACTAGCTGTTCCCCGCGGCTACGCTCCCGTGGACCACCTCACAGGACTCGTTATCGGGATTAAAAAAATAGCATGTCACTCAGGAATAATGTAGCTTCCTATCGGCGAATTTTGTTTTTAAATCGGTCCAGTAGTTTCGGAGCCTATTCGGTACAAACAAAAAAACACAAAATCTTTCCTCTTTATAATATTATTAGCATATTAGTATATTAGTATTATAAGTATTAGTGAGCAGTGTAGGTCGTGGGTTCGAGCCCAGGCAGGCGCTTTACTTTGTGTAAATTATTACATCACCACTGCTCTCAAAACGGTGAAGGATAACATCGTGAGGAAACCGGCATGTCTTAGAACCAAAAATTCGAAGTGACACACGTGACATCCACCAACCCGCACTGGGCGCGTGGTGGATTACGGCCCATTCCCTCTCACAGAGAGGAGGCCTGTGTTCCAGCAGTGGGAACATTAATAGGCTGGTGATGTGATGTGATTAGTATTATTAGTATAGAAGTATAGACTATACGGCTTTGCCTGCGTGGAATTAGTACTTAATGCTTAGTATTAATGTAAATAAATTGCATATAGTTAGTTCTAAATATGTTACATTATGATGCCTTTGTCCTGGCAGATTGTGAGTATTTATTTACCAAACATGATTCTAGCCCCTGAAATACCACTTTTCTTTATGATTCTGTTCACCTGGTAGTTTGAGAGTCTTTCCCACTCATGATTCCAGCCACGGATATGTTTTACTTTATTTTTCTGTTCTCCTGGTACTGTATCAAAATGTTTCAAGATGATGTATCATCATCATCAGCCTATTAATGTTCGCATTGCTGGGACACAGGCCTCCTCTCTGTGAGAGAGGGAATGGGCCTTAATCCAGCACGCGGGCACAGTGTGGGTTGGTGGATGTCACATGTCTTCAAACTTTTGGTTCTTGGACATGCCGGTAAAACGTACTGTACCTACGTACTGTACTGTATGTAATTAAGCAAATCGGACGAATTTATACTTAACTAGCTGCCTCCTGTGGCTTTTATTATATTACTACATAGTATTTTAATAACTTCATATTTAAAATATTCAACTTATATCCAACAAGCTTTCCCTTAAAATCTCCATTATGCTAATAACATAGAACTCTGCAGACTATTTAAATTTCAACCCACGGATGTGAGTGTGAAATATGGTAGGTATCTACGGTCACCGGGTGGACGTGAGACCCTATCTGATAGGCCGGACCCTTACAAAGTGGGAAATAATATAGGAATCAAGAATCGAAAATCTGTGTTTGAAATGTTTTTTAGGGTTCCGTACCCAAAGGGTAAAAACGGGAATGTGTCTGTCTGTGGCATCATAGCGCCTAAACGGATGATCCGATTTTGTTTTTTTTTTGTTTGAATGGTAACTTTGTCGAGAGTGTTCTTAGCTATGTTTGAATAAAATCGGTTTACCCGTTAAAAAGTTATTTGCATTTTACTCTTTAAATCTGGATTTTGTCGCAAGATCATCATCTGCCTAGCCTTTTCCCAACTATATTGGGGTCGGCTTCCAGTCTTACCAGATTCATCTAAGTACCAGTGTTTTACATGGAGCGACTGCCTTTCTGTCCTCCACAACCCAGTAAATGGGTAACATGGTACCTCTTGGCTAGACTGGTGTCAGATCTCAAGCTTCTGACTACCCGTAACGACTGCCAAAGATCTTCAAATGACAGCCGGGACCAACGGCTTAACGTGCTTTCCGAGGCATGGAGGAAACTCGGTATGTTGAAATGGTCACCCATCCACGGACCAACTTCGTCAAGCATTGCTTAACCTTGATGATCGACCCGTGGGCTGTTATTATTTAGCCACAAGCTCCTCTTTTGTCGCAAGATATCGTGTCTTCATTACGTGTTTCGATAGATGGTCGATTGAAGCGTGTCTGCTACTAGGTACATCATAATGTAGTTTAAAAACATGAAACAAAAATAAAAATTGGGGGTTTATCTTTCTTTCTTTTAAAAAAAAACAATTAAATTTGCAATTTTATCTTGTTTAAACCACATCCTGGATATACCTACTTGCATTGGTTTTCCACAAGTTGGATCTATGACCAGGGACTTCTGTCGAGGTCAGAGGCCCCAGACCAGTTACATTCTATTATCGAAAGTATTGGGCCCCTGAAAATGTATCGGGACAATGTTTTCACGTGTGATAACCGACATATCTTCACGTGTGTCAATAAATGTTAGACATCCATACAAAAAAAAGACGATCATAGACCAATTTCAACATCGAAAACATTGAGGATTTTCGCTTTATTTATTTCGGCGTATCTATAAACCATTTTACCCAATCCGACATGTACCTACTTCGTACATAATACATTCATCCTAAGTCCTTGCATCCGGTTGAATTTGTTTCCTTGAAAAGGAACCTTTGTAGGGTTTTACGTGTTCACAGTGTGCCGTAATGCCGGTATTATTCCGGATTGTTTTGTTTCGTAGGTACCCATGTCATGTTGGGGACAATGTTATGTTATTACTTTAGTTTAAGATGTCAGTGTTACGTTTTTAATTGATTTGAAAGTGATGTGCAGGATAACCCACTATGATTTTATTGAAATTTTTAATAATCAAATTGGTGTCAAAAAAGTTATTAAATATTATTGATTTGTATGGCCTATTTGAAGGCCGTTGGTCCGGCAGGCTTATTACTTATACAAAGAGCACGAAGGCGATATTGACCTATTTTACTCTTCCGTACCTGCTCTGAAAAAAATGCCATTTAGTGGGTATCTCTAGTACCAAATTTTACATAAATAATAAAATGTATACAAAATTAATTTAATCTGTTCTAATTTAATCTAATCTATTCTAATTTAATTCAATTTAATATGTTCTAATTTAATTTAATCTTTGTTACTTAATTTAATTTACTGCAATCAATTTAGCTGTTAATAGTTTTTTGTTTTTAATTATAAATTCTGTAATTATCTCCGCATAATTTATTGCATGCTGTGCTTTTCTGTAAGTGATGAGGCACTAAGACTTAAGTTTGCAATGTACAAATTTACAAAGTAACAGTGTACTCATTGTTGAAAAGCCTAATAATAAATAAATTACGTAAGAAGCAGCAATCAACAATCATCGCGCGATCAAATGCTTTATATCATAAAAGTTGACATTACCTACAATTAAGGTATGGTACGTCCTACACAGTCGTTTGCTAATTCGCTTCTCTATAAGTTCTGTATTGAAGAGCAATTATTGCGCAAAAATCGCTATGATTTTACTCTTGCAAGATACGTAATAAACCTGCAGGTATGGCGTTTGCTCGTAAACGCAACCACGATACACGAAAAATTCCTAGTGTGAGTCAACCTCTTTTATTTTTGTATAAATCCAATATTAAATAATAAAGTCTGAATAGAGTCTAGGTTGCAAATTTTTATTCACATTTGCTCAAAGATGTTCAATTCCAAGAGTTAAACATTGACAATCACTTTAAAATACTGTCCCATTTCATAAAAAAATTAAAATCTAATTTATTTCAACACAAATTTGTCCCTATGGGCGCCAACATTTTCGCAATTAAAAGGGTCTGAGGGGTAAACTCCCTCTGGGTCTTTTTAACTCATTCACAAAACGTCCCTTATGCTGAAGATTTAAATAACTATGGGAGTTTTAATGGCTTTCGTTACAAAACAAAGTAAACAATGACGATAACGTTAATTTATTGTCATTAGAATGTTGTAAAGAATTATTTATTCATGTTTTAACTAATCCTCATTTCGTTAAATGAATTTATTTAGATTGCGTCTACATTTTGGAGCTGTAATTTTGTCAGCTGTCAAGGTTAGTCAATGAGCTTAGTGTATTTTTTCTTACCCGACTGCAGGAGGGTAATGTTTTTATAATTATTTACGAGCTGGCTGACCAAAACCATAATTAAAGAAAATCATGCTGTGCAGTCGGAGGATACATAGTTATTTACGAGCTGGCCGACCAAAACTAAAATGTATCGTCCGACTGCACAGCATGATTTTCTTCTTGTTTACATATTTTTAGTTCGCTTCTTAAGCAGTCAGGTTTTTTAGTTTTATCAACTTTTTTTTATTTGCAGCTTTTAAGTTGTCATTTTTTTAAGAATTATTCTTAAATATACAAGTAGTATACATTTTTGTAATCATCTCTAAAAACTCTTCATTTTGATACTCCACTCGATAGGTAAGGAAGAAAAAAAAAATTGAGTCCCTCACAATATGGCGCCAAAAACCCTTGTTGTTTTTTTTTTACGTACGTTTTCTAAGAACACTTGGGCGGTCAAGACATATCTAACGATGTCTTAATTATGTAAATCCGTCTAGTGGTTTGCAAGATATAAGGTAATAAAGATTATTACATACATACAAACATACAAGATACGCAATAAAAAACGCGATAGAATAAACTGTAGTAGACTGTACACAATTCGGAGCAAATCTTGCATTCATCAGTCAGCTTCTGTGGCAATAAATACTTTTTATGGTTCCGTAGCCGAAGGGTGCAAACGGAACCCTATTGCTGTCACTCACGTGTCCGTTCTGTCTGTCTGTCTGTCCGTCTATCTGTCCTTCGTCTGTCACACAGATTTTACAGCCAAACGGTTGGTGCTATAGTCTTCAATTTTTCACAGTATAAGCATCTTGTTTACCCAAAGCCATACAAATTGTATTTTTTTTAATATATCTTTTATTGGGCAATACAGTGAAACAAGGGCGCGATAAAAATATGTTTTCCTACCCCATCGAGTGGAATATCGATAATATTATCTATTATTATTGGAAAACAAAGGAATGAGGAGCCACCAAAGTCAGCTGTTTTTACAAAACTTTGTTCCGATGGATTTTTTAACTTCAAATTTGATTTTTATGTTTATTATTTCGTATATTTTACTAACAAATACCAATATATTGATAAATCAGAATCATTATTCGAAATTTCCTCGTTTTGCCTATTACAACCAACTTCATTTTGCGGTTTGGTACGGAACCCTGAATGTGCGAACTTTGACACGCACTTGGCCGGTTTTCTCTTCTTCTTCTTAGTTCTGAATGAAAGAATTTTGATATTCTGTGGATAAAAGTCTGACATTCGTTTTATAAAGGACGTCAACGAATATTCGTTGTCATCAACAGCCCAACTTGTCCATTGCTGGGAACAGATAGGTCTCATTTAACTACCAACCCTCACGCCAAGCTCATCGAGAACTTACAATCAATACAATCACACATTCCCACCCCAAACAATAAATTCATGCTTCACAATAAAATATCATGAAGGACAAATATTACCAATTCACTCCCAACACTGTGTTCCAAAAAAAAAAAACGATTGCTTCGTTCCGCATCACTCGACGTACTTCACAAAAAAGTAAAACATTGCCTCTTGAATCCAACGAACTGGCAAAGTCAATACACTCAACACGAGAGCAAAGCTAGGTTAACGAGCCCATCACTTGGGAGTCATGGCAAATATTATGCCGAGACAGAACGTAGATTGAAAGACTCAATGTATTTAAGTTTTTTTTTTGTATCTTTTGTTTCTGAGTGCCGTTTTAGTTCTTAATCTGTATTAGGGAAGGGAAGTTGATGGTTGGGGTTTTGGATTTGGTAGATGAAAATTAAAATGGCTTTCATTTTATGTGGCGTACCTAGTATTCAAAATGGTATCATAATGAGAATCATCAGCAAAAGCTCATTTTTAACCGACTTTCGAAAAAGGAGGAGGTTCTATGTTCGACTTCTTGTATGTTTTTTTTTTTTTTGTGTATGTTCACCGATATCTCCGTCAATTGTGAACCGATTTTGAAAATTCTTTTTTTGTTTGAAAGAGTATGTTCCGAAATTGGTTCCATTTTAATTTGGTGAAGATCTGATGAAGAACTTCGAAGATATACAACAGAACTCTTCAATAAATAACGGCAAATCTCTCGGGACTGCTGAAATCGCATGTCTGTTTATTGTTTATACCATTTCATAACATAACATCACGCCAGTATGCTCTTAAGGGGTAAGCAGATCTCTCATTTGATCGGTTTTGTTCAAGTTTCATGATATTCGGGTAATCTATTCTGGCGTTATAGGAAACTTACTAAACAACTTGCCTATTAGGTAGGTAAAACTAAAAAGTGAAAAATAAAAAAACTTTTTTACAAATAAATACTACCGACTTCCAAATAAGAAAACTACAAAGTGAAAAATAACTTTATTTTTGGAAGTCGGTGTCCATAACGAAAAAAAATGGTACCTA
Source organism: Orthosia incerta (assembly GCA_948252205.1). NCBI lineage: Eukaryota > Metazoa > Arthropoda > Insecta > Lepidoptera > Noctuidae > Orthosia > Orthosia incerta. The sequence continues at coordinate 28,674,662 of OX411746.1, forward strand.
CGAAAGACACCGACTTCCAAAAATAAAGTTATTTTTCACTTTGTAGTTTTCTTATTTGGAAGTCGGTAGTATTTTTTTGTAAAAAAGTTTTTTTATATAGTTAAAAAATTAGGCATTTCGGGGGTCATTCTTACAAACCAAGATTCATTTATTTCATCATCTTACATCTGACATTTCAAGAACTTTTCTAAGCCCAATGTGATTAATGCGCCAGTCTTCATATTTTATATTGTTAATAACATTTATAACTAAAATAAACAAGGCATCCCTTGTGATTTCACCCAGACTACAATATTTCTATCGCATGGTTTTAAATTGATATTATTTAAAGTCTGCCTTCACTGAGACTGCGCATTCAACATCGGTATTATTACACCAAAAATTAAAATGTCAAAATATGCATAACAAACTTCAACCCTATGTCAAACACTGAACTATTCAACCTCTGCAACTTCGTAATCCTAAGAGACAGGCTTTCAAAGCCCCGAATTATAATCCGAATCAACAGATATACGAACATATAAATAATTTCGATTCTTAGGGTCCAACTAATAAGTTCTAAGTCCGAACATCTGTTGTTAATAATATTCAATGCCAACTTTCATAATATGATTTATATTAATTTAATCCGTGCCAGTCTAGACAAAATCATTTTGAAGTTTTACTATGAAAAAAAACATTAAATAATAGGATTTAGGGTTTAACTCTGTATATAAGTAAACCTTTTGAAGTATAAATGCAAAACTTGTTTATAAAACAAATCTATGGCAAGATTAATTTGGTTTTAGTTCATAAGCAATGCTAATTGCCAATTATTTGCTATATCTAATCTGCATACAGATTAGTAATAAATAGTGCTAATTAGATGTTGAGGCGATAATTAACATTTATTTGTTGGGATATAATTCATAAATAATGCTATCCTATTTCGTTTGATCAACGAAATAGGATAGCATTATATTTATGTTATATTGTAAGTAGTATCCACGTTAACATAAATTAAACGTAATATATCTGAAGCTATTGGAAAATTAAATATTAGCAGAAATTTTGATGAAGTTTACGTTGTGGTGATGATTCCAAATAATAAGGACATAGTAAGTGTTTGTAAATGTTTGGGCGCACGGTTGGCGCAGTGGTTGAGCGATTGACTGCTGCGCTGCGTGTCGCGGGTTCGATTCCCGCACGGAACAAATATTTGTATTACCTACACATAGTTGTTCCGGCTCTGGATGTTGGTGTATGTGAGTTTATATATTTGTAAACGCACCCACGGTCCAGGAAGAAATTCCTAGTGTGGGGCAACGTTTAAAAAAAATAAAAAATAACATAGGCTTATTTATAAAACCTTTTTACCATAATTATGATTAGTTAAACTATGATTTTTAATTTGTTAAACTAAACTGACAGCTACCAATGACCTTATTTTGTTTTAATGTTGCAAGTGCGGAGCGTATTCTTGTAGGTGAGGCTCTATCATAAGTGATTCATTGAATCGATGTGACATGACTCCTCAATTTAATTTTACTAATTGGTGTAAATAAATGTAATATGAATATAAACGTAATATATAACTTGTATTCATACACATAGTACATAAACTTTCATTGTGTTAAATATGAAATCAACCATAAAATAAATGCGATCGATTAAATGAAGTCTGACATAAATGAGTAGAAACTAAATAAGGGCCGGTAGAAGCTTTAAAAAAAAAAAATTGCCCCGAAATAGTTAGTTACATTTTCGATCTACTTCGATTTTCGATCAACTTTCGATCAATCATTCAGGATACGACAGTAACGATAAAAATTTAAGCCATGGTATATTTTTCCTCGAAGTCCATCTCCATAACGCACCCTATATTTAATCAAACCACAAATATCTGCCGACATCACTACACCACGACACAAACCTAAAGTTTCCAAGTCAACCAAAGTTATTTATTTTTCATCACCAAACACGAAATCTGGGAGTGACACTAAAAGGCGACGAACAACGGCCCCGTGATTGGAAACTTCGTACAATCTAATTGAATTCTTGAAGAGTAAGGGAACGGGGATTACTTAAAACATTTTTTCAACAAAATTCTAAATTTTGTTCGAAGAGACATCAAAGGAGTTGAAGGAATCGTTAGGTGAATTTTATATCTTCGGAATATCGTGGAGGTGTAGATTTCTGTGTGGGAGGAGAAAAACGCGTTACTTGGGACTGGTGTAAGTTCAGCAGTGGATAGGTATGACTTAAGTGATACACATAAAAAATACAATGAATTTAGGTCCTAAGGTCTAAAAACGCGTTGGTTTTTCTATATAGTCAAAGAAGTGGCAAAGATCTTGATGAGAGGTACCTAAAGCCGGCCACTTGGCAAGCGAAATGGAAGCCCTATACCTGGAAGTAATGCTGGGGTCCAATGATGATATTAGTAGGTATCACTATTCGAACCCAGAATACTATCTAGAGATCTACAGACCTGTATATGTGTATATATATGTGTATAATTTAGTAAACTTGTACTTGCCCACCTCCTTTGTCATTCAGTAATCTATGTTTCTAAAAAACACATTAACGATCGTAGCGTCCAACATAAAAACGATTGCTTCTTTTTCCCCTATCTTATCAAAAAACTTCTTCGAAGTTTATCAATAACACTTCAAAATTGCCTTGAATAAAGAAGAATCCGTAAAATTTGGCTAGTTCATCACCCGCAAAGAACAACTCGTTTCAAAACTTCAAGTGTTTCAACTTTCAGAGCGAACAACTAATACACTTTATTTTCTGCCATTCTTACAACTGGGTATCTTGGAAAAATTCATTGTTTTGTTTCCTTATTGGATGAATTTAAAAATGGAAATGGTGACGGAATCTGTTCTTTTTCTATTTCTTCTGACCAGAGTTAATTGATATCAAAGTGTGAGGAAAAGGAATTTAAATTGCTCTTTGCCTTGTTGTTCTTCAGTAGAAGACTAATTATCTAAATAGATAAAATGTATACCGATTTGGCCAAAACTGGGGCTAATTTTCGCGAAATGTTAGTGGTAGAAGAAACCCGCATTCTTAATCGGTTTAATAATAAAATAAAAAAAATAACACTATATTTTATAAATAAACACTGTAACTTCCTTCGGCAGCCTTAATGGGCGTTGTATTTATGATTCAGTAAATTTTATACTAGGTTAACTTTCAATTGCCAACCAATTATTTGTTCACCCAAAAATAAAATAAAAATCAGCCGTTCTGTATATTCTGCCGAACTAATACGGGAAAAAATTTGGCTGAACATTGTAAATTAATCTGCTGATCACAGATAAAGTAACTAGTTGCTACTAAAAAGATAACATAATAAATATAAATAACCTACTTAAACAAAACAAAAAGCGACTTCAAAGCGAATATATATTTTCTTTGTTTTAAGAAACATAAGAGTTTGTGGTTTTCCTTATGTGCCATAAGCAATCATCTGGGGAAGAGGGTCTTGCGTCTACGTGAGGGGACTTATTCCAACATTGCTGCCATACTTGTTTCCAAAGCTTAGAGGTGTATGTGGGATCACTTGACTGAAGAAGGTATAAACTGACAGGTAAAAAGATGTATAAACTGAGTTACAGGGTGTACAATTTTAGTTTTTGTCTGTTATAGAGGTAAGGATAAATGTCAATACTGTCAGGTTATTATTTATCTTATTGTTACTGTTTACTGGTATTGTATGACTAAGGTTCATTATCCGAGGTGGAGTAAATGTAGCCTGTGATCACGAGTGTCGCTAGTGCTCTAATAGTGGCTGAATTTTCGTAATCGTGTCGGTACAGTCAGAGATTACCTTCAACAAGGATTTAAATAAACAAGCAAACAATGTTATCGTCAATTTTTGTTTAGATTATTGTGTTTTATATTTTGCTGAGTATTTTTAGGTTTCCGTACCTCGAAAGGAAAAAACAGAGCCCTTATCGGATAAATTTTTACCCGTCCGTCTGTCTGTCAAGACCCTTTTTCTCAGGAACGCGTGGAGGTATCATTGAAATTTATATCAAATACTCAAGTGTACAGTCTCTTAAAGCTGTGAAAAATATAAAACTTCTAAGCCAACGCAATGAAAAGATACAGCCGCTTATGTCGCAAATTTTCGACACTCGCAAGGGAATCAAAACCTACAGGGTACTTCCCGTGAACTCAGAATCTTGAAATTTGGTAAGAAGCAACGTCTTATAGCTCAGATAAAGGGAAAATTGCGAAATCCGTAAATTTTTAGTTACATCATATAATAAAAATATTTTTAATAATTTTAAACTTACTACCCCTTTCCTCATGAACGCGTAGATGTATTAAATTGAAATTCATATCAAATACTCAAGTCTATAATACCTTTAAGCTGAGGTTTGTACGGAACCATTGGTGCGCGAGTCCGACTCGCACTTGGCCGGTTATTTTTTTCTACTAGTTACCATAAAAAATAGTACGAAAATATTGATATTTTATCATGTTCGATAGTGAATTCACATTCGTTTTTATAAATGTGTCGATGAATATTTCAGGTTAAAAGCTTACTATATATCCAGACATACATTTAATAATTACCATTAAAATAAAACATATTTTTTGATGTAAGATCAAAAGTTCAGAACGCTACCAAGCTGTAACACAGAGAGCTTAAGCTAATAAATAACCCTTAATTTGTAGATCTTATCATGACCCCACGGTTCCAAATTTTGGACAATAGATTATAACGTAATTTGAAAAGGTTTCACTTAATTTCATAATAGATAAGATTGTGTTCCAGAGGATGTGTGGTTCGAATCTGTAACATATTGCTTGGAAATTAATTTAATTAGTGTCATACCCACCTATGCCTACATAAAGCTATTAAAACTATAGCCCTCAATATTTTACTATCTAAATCCTTATATTTTTAGGGTTCCGTACCTCGAAAGGAAAAAACGGAACCCTTATAGGATCACTTTGCTGTCCGTCCGTCTGTCTGTCAAGACCCTTTTTCTCAAGAACGCGTGGAGGTATCAAACTGAAATTTATATCAAATACTCAAGTCTACTGTCCCTTAAGGCTGTGAAAAAATCAAACTACTAAGCTAACGCAATCAAAAGATACAGCCGTTTATGCCGCAAAATTCCGCAAATTTTCGACACTCGCAAGGGAATCAAAACCTAGTTGGTACTTCCCGTGAACTCAGAATCTTGAAATTTGGTACGAAGCAACGTCTTATAGCACAAGTAAAGGAAAAATTGCAAAAACCGTACATTTTTATTTACATCATGTAATAAAAATATTTTTAATAATTTTAAACTTACTACCCCTTTCCTCATGAACGCGTATAGGTATTAAATTGAAATTCATATCAAATACTCAGGTCTGTATTACCTTTAAGCTGAGGTTTGTACGGAACCCTCGGTGCGCGAGTCCGACTCGCACTTTACCGGTTATTTTTTATAATCATCTTCCTGCCATTATCCCATGTTATTTGGGGTTGACGCAACACGTTTTCTTCTTCCATACCGTCATGACTCCTGTCACGCTGTCACTGACTCCATTTTCTTTCATATCACTCCTCACACAGTCCATCCAACTTTTTTTGGCCTTCCAGCTTTGCATTGGCCAAAAAGTAGAAAAGCAAAAGTACCTAACCGGACAGTTTTTTTGCTCCTGCTCTTTTTGCAGAGCAAAATATATTTTGTGAACGGTTTATCCCCAAACATGATCAAAAAAAATCCTTTGTAAACTGATCTGAAAGCCCAAAAGCAGTGCCTATCTCTTTGTTATCCCCTTTTTCACCGTACCTAACAGAATAATTTAACCTAAAAGCATTTATCAAAAGTTTTCATTGGTATAGATACGTTACGCGCAATTTTGCTGTACAATAATTATATCTGCTTGATTATCCATAGCCTCATTTGTTTAATCTCTGAATATTACACTTGCTCATCTGTGTAACCGTGAACTAATCTGCAAACAGAGGTCGAGAGACTGATAGTATATATATATAGACATTTACTAAATACTAGCTTTGTACCACGGCTTCACTGCTGGCTTCACTATTCAGCTAAATCCAGTAGATAGTAGGCAGACCCCAAAATATTTAGGTAGAGGGTAGGCACATTGATTCTTTGACTTGAATGTGCCCTGGCAGTTAAGAGTATGTCATGCTCTCTCAAATGTCTCTCTGATGGTGGCACATGTGTATGATCATTCGGTTCCCTTCATGATGGTTGAGCTGAGTGGTGCCAATCCATGCGTCATGTTCGTGAACGGGCGCGATTAGTTGGGATGGGTCATAACTTGGTTGCCTCGGCCTGTTTTTAAATAATTATTGTATTTTGCGGTTGTTTATTTTACTCTAGACTCTTTTACGTGTACGTCCTGTTACAGCGTTCTCACATAATATTTATGTTATTTTCCAACAAGAATAATGTAACCAAGTACTTGTAATTAAAATTTATTGATCGAAAAGAGTGTCCGTGGCGTTTCTTGCACGTTCTTCTCCATAGATACCTACTGACGCTTGCGAATGTGCAACTAGCTTCTTTTTAGGGTTCCGTACCCAAAGGGTAAAAACGGGACCCTATTACTAAGACTTCGCGATCCGTCTGTCTGTCTGTCTGTCTGTCCGTCTGTCACCAGGCTGTATCTCATCAACCGTGATAGCTAGACAGATGAAATTTTCACAGATTATGTATTTCTGTTGCCGCTATAACAACAAATACTAAAAACAGAATAAAATAAATATTTAAGTGGGGCTGCCATACAACAAACGTGTTTTTTTTTGCAGTTTTTGCGATAATGGTACGGAACACTTCGTGCGCGAGTCCGACTCGCACTTGGCCGGTTTTTTTTGTTTTTTTTTTTTGTTGAGTATTCAAAGGTACCTTAGGTAATGGTTGAGTTGAAATACAATATTTTGATTTTATTTTATCAGTAGAAAATTCCATAGATTACCACCTCCTCATTATAATCATTTCAGCTGATAGACGTCCACTGCTGGAAATATGCCTCACCCAAGCGTCGCCAGTTCGCCACACAGATCGGCCCTGGGCGTCTCGCATCCATTTGATTCCCGCAACCATATTCAGGTTATCGCCATCGTCGGGCCACATAGAGGGTAGCCTTCCAACGTTGCGTCTTCCTTTTTGCCATTCCAGAATTACCATCTAACCTACAAACATCGGATTTGACAAATACCAACTTGATGCACAAGAGGCTCATCAGCGATGAGGCATTGGTTAAGTCAAAGCTCCAGAGCCTTGAACATCGTCGCCGAGTTGCCAGCTTGTCGGTTTTTTATTAATTACATTTCGGGGAATGCATAATTTAATTCCGCCCAGCCCGTTTCATCATCGGACTACCAGACATACGGCGATGCGCCATCGGTACATGGTGGACATCCCCACCCATACGCACTAAACGTTTTGAGAATACTTTTATTATGCGTACAGCTTAAGGAGTGGAATTCCCTGCCGGAGTCTGTTTCCCGATAGCTACAACCTAGGGTTCTTTAATTCAAGAGTGAATAGGTTACTTCTAGGCAAGCGTGCTCCACCATCATGGTGGTCAAGCGCGAGGCTATATAAGATAAAAAAAAACAACACTAGCTTAGATATTGCATTGCAATACGTGGAATTAATCCAAACATCAATACCATATTTATATCATCTAAACATCCGAAAACGATACACAATACGGTAACCTCGTATTGAATTAATATTTACTATCTAAACAACAGCAAATAACCGACATAAGTTTAGACAAACATACCAAATTGTTATGCAACACGCAACGCAACATGTTACGTTACGCAACGAGTTTGTATTCGTATGTTTGTATATATAATAGGCGGTAGACGTCTGTAACCCTAAGGGTGCGTTTGTACTAGAGATGTGCGAGGATTTGTAGCGAGGGCACTGTGCCACCTACTAATAAGATTACTTAATTTTCCAATATTCGTAGCATCGCACAATGCCTTAGAATTCGAATAAGTTTTTTTTTCAAATTAATACCAAGTACCAAAAGTGAAATGATACGTGGTCACACCTTTAAATTTTGCCTTTTAACCGACTGCGAGAGGGTAATGTTTTTTGAGCGTATGTATGTTAGTATGTATGTTTGTAATTATGCATATATGGATGTTTTTATAGCACGCTCTACAGCCCAAACGGCTTGACGGATTATGACATATGAGGTGTTGTTGGATTCGTTTCAATTGTAGGAGTGACATAGCCTACATATTTTATACACATGGCGCCCCCGCCCTAAAAAAAAGGGGGTGATATTTTTTTTTGTTATCTTAAAATTATGGATATCAAATGAAAGCTAGTAAATAGACCATTCCCAAAATATATATCATATAAGTCGTATGTTCTTATTTTGGCCAAATTTAAGATAAGCTTAACTTTGATAGCAATATATGATCTTTTACCACATAATTTATTAGAAGAACTCGTTCATTAATAAAAATAAAAAAATCTGAAAAAATCTAATTACTGATATAAATATATAATATTCATCATCATCTGCTTTTCCCAACTATATTGGGGTCGGCTTCCAGTCTTACCGGATTCAGCTAAGTACCAGTGTTTTACATGGAGCGACTGCCTATCTGACCTCCACAACCCAGTAACTGGGTAACACGGTACCCTTGGCAAGACTGGTGTCAGATCTCAAGCTTCTGACTACCTGTAATGACTGTCAAATATCTTCAAATGACAGCCGGGACCAACGGCTTAACGTGCTTTCCGAGGCACGGAGGAAACTCGGTATGTTGAAATGGTCACCCATCCACTGACCGACCTCGTCAAGCGTTGCTTAACCTTGATGATCGACCCGTGCAGCTGTTATTATTTAGCCACGAGCTCCTCAAATATATAATATTAATAAAACAAATTATATAAACAAAATATTAACCGCTGGCAGCACCTTATAATATTTAATGTATAAATTATACGTAGCACTTGTTTTATCTCTTGTCTGTTAATTATTTTTAGCAATCGGGTTTTTTATCCATATAATAATTTGTTATATTTGTCAAAAAGTTTTGTATATTATTATGCGTACAAGATCGCTTCCTTGTAAGGCAAGTCCACTCCCAACTTCCGCGAAAAGCTAAGTTGGAAAGAGTCACACCGTTCCACAGCTCCGTCACCGCTCGCATTGCTCAGCTTCCTCGCACATCTTGTTGAACCGACCCTAATAACGCTAATACTGCGACCTTAGCTCTGAGCACGTATGTTTGCAGATTTACCTTACAAGTTTAGACCTAACGGAGATATGAAGGCAGATTATGTACGAAATGGATTCTTGGAATTCGGGATTTGGAGAATAAAATGTGTCTTTGTGGGTTTCCGTTTCAGATTCTGAGAGGCATTTTCCTGTTATGTTGTGGCCTGGAGGTTTTTGGACTACGTTTTATTAGCATTAGTCTTTCGTTACCGTCAAGGGCAAATGTCGTGAGTACTTTTAGGCTAGATAAAGAAAAACAGCCTTAGAATAGAATAGAATATGTATTTGCTAGAAACATGGTGTATACAGAGGTGTTCATTTCATTACATTGCATAGTGCTACATGTCTCACCGTTATAACGGCATGCAAAATTAATTCCAATTTGTGCCACATGTTAAATTTAGTGTTGTGTTTTTTTTTTTACCTTTGTATAGATTCTTTTACCTATTGTGAATGTGTGAACATTGTAGGCTTTCTAGATGATTGTTAACATTTGTTAACTTTTTATTTCGTGCATTTTTTTTGTTTGTTTTTTTTTCAATGTCGTACAACTTATTGTCGGGCCTACGTTGTCCCCCCATATCCAAGTACTAATGCTGTAACATGGAAATATTGTAAACAAAAAATTTAAAAGAGTAACCATGGAGTTTCTTGCCGGTTCTTCTCCATAGGAAACGACTAACCCGAACCGTGCACCTTTTGTCGACGTTTTATAAGTGCCCATGTAGGCCTATGTAAAATAAAAATATTTGATTTTGATTTTGAAAAAATTTAATGAAATTCTTACATCATCATCATCATCTGCCTAGCCTTTTGCCTAACTATATTGGGGTCGGCTTCCAGTCTTACCGGATTCAGCTAAGTACCAGTGTTTTATATGGATCGACTGCCTATCTGACCTCCACAACCCAGTAACTGGGTAACACGGTACCCCTTGGCAAGACTGGTGTCAGATCTCAGATATGAAATTCTTACATAAATTTTCAATTATATTGCATTATTCTTACATAATATAAAACAAAGTCGCTTCCCGCTGTCTGTCCCTATGTATGCTTAGATCTTTAAAACTACGCAACGGATTTTGATGTGGTTTTCTTTAATAGATAGAGTGATTCAAGAGGAAGGTTCATATGTATAATACACGCGGGCGAAGCCGCTGACAGAAGCTAGTTAATATTAAAATTTCAATATTATTTCAATCATTATTTATCTATATACTACACACTTCCATTTTTACCATATCAATAAATAAAACAATACATTTAACATATTATCACTTTTCGCCTTTTCGTTGGCAGTTTTTTATTATGTGTACAAACATAGTTGTCGCTTGCGAGTTTTTTTACTGGGCCTTTTCAGGTCTAAAGTAACATGCTTTGAGCAATGCTTTTCTTCTTTTTATTTTCGGACGGAAAAAGCGGGGTGTTGAGTTTACGTGTGTGCCTGTGTGTATGATATTTGTGTGTCTGTGGCATTGTAGCTACAAAACCGATGAACCGATTGAACGATTTTTTGTTTGAATGGTGACATTATCGAGAGTGTTTTTAGCTATGTTTGATGAAAATCGGTTCAGGCGTTTAAAATTGATGGGCGTTTTATTTTTTAAATCGGGCGGTTTTCGCAAAATATCGTGTCATAATTACGCGTACAACATATTGTCGATCTAAGCGTGTCTTCTACTAGATAAATCACGTAGCATGAAATAAAAATGTCTCGGTGTTTTTTAATTTACTTGTTGAGATTGTGTTTCGAGTTTGTAAAGTGTTAATTCGTTTTTACATCTCGAATTTCTCAGTAGCAGTCTGGTGTCTGGACTGACCGACCGCACAGTGCCCCATTGACGAGAATAGGTTCACCCCCTATCTATTACATGAGACTTAAAAGTAACTGGTGCAATGTAGGTGCTATAATTGCACCTCTGCTTAACTTTTTTCTCCCGATTTTTGGAGTAATCGATTTTGTATTTTAGATATTGCACAAAGCCTTTATCTACTGCAGTACAGCATAGCAAAGAGCAATTTCAATTCCTTTTTCTTCACACTTTTGATCTCAACTAACTCTGGAATAGATTACGTCACCTTTTCCATTATTAAAGTCGGTCAAAAAGAAACAAAACAATTAATATTTACAAGATTCCCATTTGTAAGAATGGCACTTGAAACACTTGAAGTTTTGAAACGAGTTGTTATTTGCGGGTGATGAACAAGCGAAATTTTACTTGCTTATAAATAACCTGTGGTATATTCACCGAGTGTATAGAATCCTGTCAACCGTAGTATTGAAACGAGTTGTTATTTGCGGGTGATGAACAAGCGAAATTTTACTTGCTTATAAATACCCCGTGGTATATTCACAGAGTGTATAAAATCCTGTCAACCGAACTTTTGAAACCAGTTGTTATTTGCGGTTGATGAACAAGCGAAATGATAATTGCTTATAAATACCCCGTGGTATATTCACCGAGTGTATAAAATCCTGTCAACCACAATACCAATAATTGGCTTAAGACAGGCAGTGTCACAAGCCAGGATTAATTACACCAAAAGAAAAGAAGGTACACACTAAATAAAAGATGCACGTAACACATCTTATTACCAAAATCGAATAAAGACACATCCTAATCGCATAACCAAGTAACCCCTAATCTCTTAACGAACTAAAACCGAATTTAGTTAATTTAATAAACTTTATCCCCCGAAAAGAGGGAATTCGTGTCACATTCGTATCCCTGAGGGCCTATATAATTCCCCAGAGGACTTGGGGTACGCCCCATATTTCATCTTACTTATAATTGAGAAACGTTTAGTTGGGTATAATTGGTAGCTTGAGGGCTCAAGCGATTTCTAGATTGAGGAAACGTGTAATCAATTGTTGCGTGTTGTATACGATGATTTTTTACAATTTGGCATGTTATTGTTATGTTATAAGCTTGAATATTGATTGACAAGTTTATGGAAACTATTAGGGGATTTATAGCGTCTTTTTGTTAGCTATAACATAGAGAAGGCCTGTGTCTCAACAGTGGGAACATTAGATGCAGTTTATGCTGATTAGTAGCTATAATTTGGTGGTCTTTAAGTTAAGATGAAAAGTGTTTATTCCTGGACATGCGTAGGCACGCGTCATACAACACCATCAGCATCGGACCAGCAGACGTACGGCGATGCATCATCGGTACATGGTGGATATCCATACGCACTAAAAGTTTTGGAAATACTTTCATTATGCGTAAGGCAAAGAGTGTAATTCCCTGCTTGAGTCCGTGTTTCCCGATATCTACAACCTAGGGGTATTTAAGGCGCCGATTCCCTTGAGTAGCTGATTATAGAATGAGAATCACGTCTAAATGGCTCGTCGTAATTCTTTGAAAAAAATATATGTAAAGTTATGTCTAAAACAGACAAAAACATGACAATCACACCAAAACCGCAGAGCGTATTGTAATGAAATTGACACCATCTCAAAGACAATTTAATTATCTACATTTTGATCTGAAGCTTTTTTTTTTAAAGTCATAGAATAATAAGTAAAGTACAAAAAACTACTAAATTTTGGGTCGCGCGGGTGTGAAACGAGTGCGCGTTTTGTTCCCTCAAGGTCGTTGGCGTTAGTCGTCGTCTTAAGTCAAGAGTGTATAAGTTACTTCTAAGTAAACGTGCTTCATCGTTGACCACAACATCATCGCATATCATCAGGTGACAGTGATCAAACGCGCGCCTAATAAATTATATAAAAACACAAGTTCTAATATTATAAATATTTGATCGTATGTTTTGATAATTATCCAATTAATTTTGGCAAAATGTGATAAGTTATTCCAAATGAAATAAAATAAACACAGATATATATTTCGTAAAATTTATAATTACTATGCGTATTTGACGCCATCCGTTCTGAAAATTATGAATTCTTATTTCAAAGTTATTTTTTTTCCAGCTTTTAAGAATTTTATAGTGAATCCATCCATCAACGTGATCCTACTTCTCAAACTGTCTTACGCGACCTAATGACAAACTTCTCCCATTCTAACCCACTTCTTTCTTTGCCCACAGAATTACCTCCAGAGAAGCCAACGATAAAGGCAGAGAAGGGGTGGTACGCTTCAGGAGACTCTCTCAGAGCACAATGTTCATCACCACCAGCTGACCCACCAGCCAATCTGACGTGGCTGCTAAATGGTAGAGATGTAAGTAGCTTAGTACTTTTCTGATTTCTTTTTATTATCCAAGACAGTTGAGTCGTTTCTCCGGGACACGTCCAATTTCATTGGCATGGCGCTGTTCTGGTGGTCGCCACTGTTGATTCTGTTTATCAGGAGTAGTGTGGCGGGCTTGTTTGATTCATCATTTCAGCTAAAAGTTGTCCACTGCTGGACACAGGCCTCCCCCAGGCGTCGCCACATTTACCAATCCCGTGAATCTCGCATCCGGCGCCTTCCAGCAACCTTAAACAGGTCATCGGTCCACCTAGTGGGAGGCCTTCCAACGTATCGTCTTCCGGTTCACGGTCGCCATTTCAGAACTTTTCTGTCCCATTGGCCATCCGTTCTGCGAGCAATGTGCCCTGCCCACTGCCACTTAAGTTTCGCAATTCTACGGGCTATGTCGGTAACTTTGGTTCTCCTGCGGATATCCTCATTTCTGACATGATCACTCAAGGACACTCCGAGCATAGCCCTCTCCATTGCCCTTTGGGTGACTTTAAGCTTTCTGATAAGGCCCATTGTAAGCGACCACGTCTCGGTACATATGGGAGGTTGCTTGATTACCTGCATTTAAATTGAGCATAAACAACAAAAATAAGATTTCAAAAACAAAATGTTAAACGTATCACTCTTCTAACACCTACACTTTTTTTTTTTTGTCATAAACGATTTTTACGCTGTTATTTACAAAAGATTCTTTATTCACTGACCAAAATCTTGAGGCTGGTCGCGGAAAACCTTGAATAATTTATTTCAAGATTTTCCTTGAAAGACAGTATCGAGTTCAGGTTTTTGTACGCAATTGAAAATAAAATTGGCTTTGTCGGTGATCAATGAGTGTCCAGCCACTCGTAATAAAAGGTATTACGTAAATAGCATTGTATAGATACTATTTTTAGACAAAATTTCCTTCAAATAAAATACAGCGAACAAAAATAAGTAGCTTGTATCCCTGAAGGCACTTGTCGTTGCTCAGTTAAAAAATCTAAGAATAATTCTGAACTTTGTTCATGATAATGCGTGGTTTAAATATTTAATAACTTTAAGCACTTGGTGCACAAACCTATTTTTTTTTCAAAAATCTATCTGCCGATCTACTAAAAATAATTTTGCCTTAAGACAAGATGTACGGAACCATCCCGTGTACATAAAGATGTGTCCATTTACTGTTCAATACACTATTTAAGGCGGTTATAATGTTTCACATTGTCGTACAGGGAAATTTCCTGCCAGAGTCTGTGTTTTAGGAGAGTATGATCATTGTCGATCAAATCGCCGCATTCTATCTATTATATGCGAGCCTAGAGAGGGCCACGAGTTGATATCTTACCCAAATAAATACGTAACACACTGAGCAAAACCCTCTAAATAATTTTAACCTATGCAGCTATGCCACAAACTTACCTACCTACGCTTCTTCAAATGCTACGCCGTAGCTTGACCGATGACGTCACGGCTACGCTAGCTTTGAGCTACGTCTGTCGTAGTAGCATATACATGCTACGAGCTACGTTTGTGGCTATTGTTCCTCAACTTTTTATTACATCAGAAGTGAACTTTTTCTACTTGGTACTAAAAATAACTACGTAATAAGAGGTGTTTTATCAGTTGACTGTAAGGTATAAAATAGCCTTTGGCACTGGAGAAAGTAACATTCCATAGGTTTTGGTCTTAGCATGGCAATAACGATAAATGATTTAACACAATATTTATTGAAATTCATAATTTCAAAACACACATCAAGCCGTCCTGAATTGACATTAATCGCCATCTTCAAAATTTTAAGAGGGTTTTCAGATCGATACGTATATTTTTTTTAAAACAACTTTTTTTATTTTAGAGTTCTTTGAGTTCGTACAGAGAGATATTTGTAAAACAAAAATACAGTATTTATCTACTCAACGAGCTCTAAACAACGATAGCCCACTCGATGGGATAGAAATTATTTTTTCATCCCCCCCCCCCCATTATCTGTATGTGGATAACTTAAAAAAAAAATATATTGACAATTTGTATGGCTTTGGGTCAACAAGATACTATGAAACTTACATATTTGAAGACTGCTCCAACCGTTTGGCCGTAAAAACTGTGTGACAGACAGACAGATACATGAGTGACAGCAATAGAGCTCGTAGAAACTTCTGATACGGAAAAATAAATTAAAAAAAAACATAAAAATCGACCCTCTATACCTCTGTACCTCTATAACTATTACTTCTTAGCCATGAGCCTCTAAAGATAAACGTCTAACGATAAAAAGTCTTATTTATAATACCAACGTACCAACAACCCTAAGAAGATCCGACCTAAATCTTGCCATCCTTCAAGCCCTCCAATAAACGTCACTATGATGACGTCATAACACCGGCTCGTTAGCGTCGCCATCAGCGTGCATCCTTCGCGACGCCGAGTTAATTAATGAGCAATGAATCACCGACGTTAGCAACGATCGCTGTGTTGTGTGTAACCGCTGCTTTAGTTATGAGCGCCTAGTATCTGACATTGTCACACAGCCACACGATGTTCGGTATTATTTAAAGACTTGCTAATCTAATTAATGATCACAAAGCAATGAATCACCGACATTAGCAACGATCGCTGTGTTGTGTGTAACCGCTGCTTTAGTTATGAGCGCCTAGTATCTGATATTGTCTTTCACACAGTCTCACCTCTCACGATTGCATGAGGTAGGATAGGATAGGAAAGGTGGGCCCCTTTTCCGTACTTAGATCTGCATTTGGTCCGTTGTGCGTGCAGGCTTCCTCTCTGTGAGAGGGCATGGGCCGTAATCCACGACGCGAGCCCAGTGCATGTTGATGGACGTCACATGTCTTTGAATTTTTGGTTCTAAGACATGGCGGTTTCCTCACGATGTTTTCCTTCGCCGTTTTGAAAGCAGTGGTGATGAAATAATTTACACAAAGTAAAGCACCTGCCTGGGTTCGAACCCACGACTTGTAAGTCGCGGCCGTTCCCACTGGGCCACCACTGCTCTCTTGAATGAGGTATTAAACTTAACTAAATATTTTTTTAAAGACTTATTAATTTGATAAAAGTGTGACGTGAATGGGTGTGTAACAACTGCTTTTGTTGTGGGTTCTTGGTATCATCACCAGGTATGATTCCAAAATCCGGTATGCTGCTGAGAAATTCCAGACGGAAAATTCCAGTAACATATTATCTGATCTGGGGGGTGACCATAAGCTCTTAGAGCGGTATCAATTTGAGATCGAATATAGGACAGATGTTTATGAATATACATCTGTCACTTACTCGATCTCAAATTGATACCGCTCTAAGAGCTTATGGTCACCCCCTTGCTCTAGAAAAGTGGCATTCGATGTCAGCAAAGGAGATAGTCGAAATATAAGTGATTGATCACGTGATTTTTCGATATCGCTTGTCAATCCCATACAATTTTGCCTTTTTGACAATAGCTATCGCCACGCTTTTGATGATAGAATGTCACTTGTCTACGGCCTCAGGGTGGGGATTGAACCCTGGACCTCAGAAGTAGCTTTGACTAAAACTCAAACTTCTACCAAGTTTTGGTTTCTGGCAGTCAATTCCGCTACCACACGCTGATTAGCTCACAGCTCTGCAATACAAAGTCTTTGAAAGCAAAATTTTATCGGCGATATCGTGTCAAAATTAATGCCAAATATTTTGAGGTTTACACAATCGTTATCGTGGATAAAATATCACTACTAGGCCCTCTTTTCTCAAATAATTCTCCCCGATATTCGAGAACACTAACAGAAAAAGAAATCTTGACATAAACACAACATACCAACAATAATGAAATCAATTTGTGCTGTTCCGACGTCACAGTTCGTCGTGTTACGTCGCGACGCTTGATAAATGACTCCGTACAAGCAGCTCACTTGTTTTATCTCATACTGCTGTTTCAATGTTTATTTTTCTATGTGGAATATTTCTTTTATTTGCTGTTATATTTGCTATGGCGTATTTTGTTTTGTAGGAACTTCTCCACATTGTGGGAGTGTTGATTATAAACAGATATTTCATATACGCTCTGTGTCTGGTCTGATGTTTGCCTACAGAAAAATCGTAATTTGTAGATTTTCTTTGTTGTTTTTAGGGATAAAGACCGGGTACCTGCATATCTCAATTTGTTTGTGCTGATCGACATTCCTCGTACATCGGCAAGCACGTTACTCCGTTGGATATTTCTGTCAGTTTTGGATTTTTGTCGCTGATATGGTGGACAGAAACCAAAAAATCTAACACCAGTCTTGCCAAGAGTTACAGTGTTATCCAGTTTCTGAATCGTAGAGGTCTGGTAGGCAGTTTTCCATGTAAAATACTGCAGCTGCATCAGGTTGGAAGCCAACACCAACATAAAGCTATTGATTTTTCTAAACCAAAAAACCTTTTTAACAAAAAAAAATAACCGACGAAATAACGCAATCATCATATTTTTTTTGTTAATAAGGTTTTTTAAATTACTTAATTTCACCAGAATCGGTTTTGAATTGATAATTTTGTGGATAAATTATAAATAAATCCTTATTTTCTACCTTTAGGGGTGGATATTATTTTTTAAATTTAAATGGGACCAACTTTGAGGTATACTCTTTCCAATAGAAAAAGATTATTCTAAACATAAAAAAATATAAATATACATATCGAATTGAGAAACTCCTCCTTTTTTTTTCGTCGTTTGAAATAAATATTATAATGATGTGATTGGGAATGGAATCCGTGGCACACAACTCAGCAACTGCCCTAACAGTTTTCATCATCAGCCTTATAATGTTCCCACTGCTGGGACACAGGCATCCTCTCTGTGAGAGGCTCTAACAGTTTTATGTAGATATATATTTTTCCCTTTCTAAAGTAATTAATTGAGTGAATAATTATTTTGAGTACCTCTACTTACTGATATTAAAACGTACTTTTCTAAAAATAGAAATCTTAAGAAGTAATTATGTTGATAAGATTTAGTCGGACGAACTGAGTTTGTAATTGAATGTCACTCAATATGATTAATGTTTGAGATTTGATGCATTCATTTCGTATCTAGAATCTCCATCTTAAATTCGATATTAGGATTAAATTCTTATTTTCACATCATTTAGGTAATCTATATATTACAGAATGTTACCTATCTACAGTTAAATAATTTGTAATTCTTTCAGTTATTACATTTTATTTATTGGCTGCGCCACCTTGAAAGTCAGAAATTATACCAAGGGAACTTACACACAAGATACAAAAAGCTATGTTCTTTTCCAAAGTCCATTTTGTCTCTTTACCAAAATTCATCAAAATCAGTCCAGCGATTTAGTCGTGAAAGCATAACGAACATAAAGCGAAGTAATTTTCACATTTATTAATAGGCATTCAATTTTCATATTTTATGACAAAATTTAAGTATTTTGTTTGGTATTTTATCAATCAATAAACAGATCATTTCCTGTTGTAGAACAGAATTCATTAAAAAAAAATCCCTGCCGATATGTGGGTTTACGTATGCACTACTCTGCCTAACCGATATAATATCGTGATATAGCTTTGTGTAAAGCAATGATCCACAAAACCTAAACACAATCACATTCCTTTTTATTAAAACCGTTATCAAGTCAAATCCGATTAAGGAGAGCTTTTTCAGCATTCTCTAACAATACAGGCTTTCAAATTTCAGCCTGTATGTGCTGGAGTTTGAACAAATTGAATCGAATCGAACAAAATATTGAGTGCTAGCCGCCTTTAGAGGTGTGGGATTTCACTTCTCAAATATTGATGTACCTCTGTATCGGGTAGGATTTAACGTGCAGTTTAAGTTTTTCAAGTTAAAAGGCCGGTTTGGTGGAGCCGGCTGGAATAAATGTTTTAGTACGGAATTTTATTCCGATTTGTGATGTTACGTGCTCGGGCGAGTTAATAATATGATCTATATGATTGTCTCTTGATGTTAATAGATTCTTTAGATAAGTCATTTATATAATCTTTTTTAAGTTCCATTGAATTATTAAACATTAAAAGTTATAAAAGTAAACATGCACTTCTTATAAAAAACTTAACAATTGATAGACGGCGACACTCTTGACATTTTCACCGATTTATAACCGCGAATAACACAAAACAAGTGGCCAGTCTGTCGGTTTTTTATCGGTTACATTTCGGGGAGTGTGCGATGGAACTGCACAATTTGATTCCGCCTAGTCCTTTCCATCACCGGACAACAAGACGTACGGCAATGCGCCACCGGTACATGGTGGACATCCCACCCATACGTACAAAGCGTTTTGCGAATACTTTCATTGTACGCACAGCTAAGGAGTGGAGTTCCCTGCCGGAGTCTTTGTTTCCTGATAGCTACAACCTTGGGATCTTTAAGTCAAGAGTGAATAGGTTACTTCTAGGCAAGCATGCTTCACCGTCGACCACATCATCGCTTATCATCAGGCGAGATAGTAGACAAACGCGAGCATATCGAGAAAAAAAAAACCTACCATCATTATTACAGCGAAAAGACGTCTACTTTTGGACATGGGCCACTCTAGATTCACCACATCGATCCATCCTACTCACATCTAGAAAATTTCCGTTTCTGTTTCCAGGTCATTTTCCCGATACACATTCATATTTACTCCAAAATAAAATTGGTTTATTACACCCCAAAAAAAAGCGGAAAAACATTTACACGTGTTACCTACTCTTCACCCCTGTAATAAGCGAACGTAGCCGCGAGCAAGACTCGTTTTGAAATATAGCTCACTTCGTTTTAGTGTAAACAGAATTTTAAAAGCGTGCATTACCGGGAGCAATATAGCGTGCCTCGTAAGTGAATATCGGTTGCGGCCATATATTAACATTAACATGAACTATATTGGGTACTTATCTCCCCACGTTACCGTTTTAAAACAATTTTAAGCAGATATGTAGATGTTAAAGTTTATTAAGGTTACACTAGTCGAAAATTCTTCCATACAAACGTAGTCTAGGGATTATTCCACTGTTTGTCGATGTACGTTCAAAATAAAAAGTGATATCAATTTGTCTCATCATTATCTAGCCCTGTATGGCAGCAAAAAAAGTAAAAAAAGAAAATGTTTGAAAGTTATGAGCGTCGAAAGTTCCACATTTCCACACTAATTTTAACGCATTTTTGGGCGCAAATAAATACCATAAGAAGACGGAAAATTGGGATAGATTAGTAGTTCAACAATGCAAATAATTTTATTTTGAACAGATAGATTTAGTCGTTTTTTCATGATATCTAGACTGCCAAAGGTCTGTTTATAAAATTTCGCGCGCTCGGTTTCGTCCTAAATCATTATCCATTTCGCTACAAATTTGCAAAAAGTGTGTATTCGTACGCGAACTAGCTTCCTACTGCTCAT
The DNA here is from genome assembly GCA_948252205.1 of Orthosia incerta. Taxonomy (NCBI): domain Eukaryota; kingdom Metazoa; phylum Arthropoda; class Insecta; order Lepidoptera; family Noctuidae; genus Orthosia; species Orthosia incerta. The sequence continues at coordinate 28,695,455 of OX411746.1, forward strand.
CACAGCATCTATCTCTTCCGCACGTGTTGTCGGTTGATATAAAATGCATTTTAACCCCACGCACAAAATAGTTCGTGCCGTCGACTAGTGTACCCTTAAGTTAACGTTTTCAGCTTTTAAGACTGGGTAACTACTTTAGATAAACATTGTTATAATTAACGGCTCCTATTTATTAAAGGAATAATACCTAATCCTGCTCGTTTGTATGAGAAGGCAGAGTCACAGATCAATGAAAACAAAGCAATAGTGACTTCTAAGACAAAGGTTAATCACAGTGTGATTTCGTTAACGAGCTAGTAATCTTAATAATAGCCAGTCCCACTAAAGGGGTAACTTGAATGATACTTGAATGGCAAAAAGAAGTATATATTGGTGTGTGTGCGCTTGTTAATTTAGAAATAGATTAGCCTTGTAAGTGAGTATCGGTTGCGGGCATAGATAGCTATCAGCATTAACATGAACTATAGTGGGTACTTACCGCCCCCCGTTTTAAAGCAGGTATGTAGTTGTTGTACCGTATTAAGATATCATTTTCAGCTTTAAAGACAGTAGTTACTATAAATATTGTTATAATAATAGCAGGTTATCGTTATAAGAATACTCTCGATTCTGTTCGTTCTTATGTGTATGAAAACTGAAGGTGATAGAGATTTCTAAGACATTTATGATTCGGGTTAAGTGACTGCGTTAATGAGCTACTGTTTTCAATAGCCAGTCCCTCGAATAGGATGTCATTATTTTGCCTCTCAAGTGTCATTCTATGACATTTGTAATTCTAAGAGATGCGTTTTAGCATGGCAGTAGCGGTCATTAACCCATGCACCTGAAATAGAAAGAAAAAGTGTTTAATTGTCACAAAACAACATACAATATAGTTACATGCTTATGCTAAACCCTTAACAATAGTCATCATCATCATCATCCACAGCCCGACTTCGCCCACTGCTGAGCATAGGCCTCTCTCTTCTTGTACCAATCACCAATAACAATACTAAAAACAACAATAAACAACAATGTTATCATTAATAGTACTAGTAGGCAAAATTTGCATTTTTTGATATTCTTAATTTTAAGAAAAGACATAATATTATATCGTAATACTCAACATTTTTATTAAAGAATAACTGTTCATAGTTTATTGTACATTTTCTTACAAAGGAATTCATGAATGCAACGACGGCGCGACCGTTATGGTCTAAGATACGGTGTAAGAAATATATACCCTCGTATGTTATTTAATGATGGTAAGAATTTATGCTGGATAATATAAACCTTGATACATCGCAAAGAGGTAAGGTAGGACCGAGACGTAACGCACCGGATCAACTTGGGATGGATGAAATGGCGACAAGTCACTGGAACAACTTGCGACCCACGGATGCCCCTCAAGTTAAAGGGGAGTCAAGTCCTTCATTAGACCTGTCGTACTGTATGGATCAGAATGTTAAGCTGTGAAAAAGATGGATGAAAAGATATTGCATTTAGCAGAGATGAGAGTGTTGAGATGGATGTGCGGAGTGACAAGAATGGATAAAGTGAGAAATGAGTATATTAGAGGAAGTTTGAAAGTGGCGCCAGTGACAGAAAAGTTGAAAGGAAACCGTTTGTCCTGGTATGGTCATCTGATGAGGAGGGATGAAACGCATGTTACTAAAAGAGTTATGGACGGCCAAAGAAAAGATAGATGGACTGTGTAAGGAGTGATATGAAAGAAAAGGGAGTCAGTGATAGCGTGACGGGGGATAGGACGGTATGGAAGAAGAAAACGTGTTGTGCCGACCCCAAGTAACATGGGCAGAATGATGATGATGATATCGCAAATAGGTTGCCTAGCTAAATAACGTATCGATGATGTTAATTTTTTTTTGTTTTCGATCGACATCCTCGATAAGTTATTTAAAAAAATTAAGCATTAGCTGAGAGAATATACCCCACGGCATTGAAAAAAAAGGGTTCCTCTCTGCCTAACTATGGAGTTGCCAGGTATAAACACGTGAGTAAGTTATTTATATACCCTCATCAGTTATTTAATCGAATTACTTATCTAATGAAATTTTATTTTATTCCCAATCCAACCGTATAAGGTTGCCTAATCTAAAAATTTATTGAATCCATGGTTGCATTGATTTTTGATGTAAAACTTTATTTAACACCATAGGTACGCGATTTAGCTAGGCAACCTTTGTGCGATGTATCAATGTATACACCGTGAAATTTAAGTGGTTGTTTTCCCGCGGCAGAACGACTTGCCTTTAGGAGTACTTTCGAAGCATAGAGTTAAAGTAAAAAAATAACGATGTTTTTATTTTAAAATAATTTAAAAAATATTCATCAACTCGAAAAAGTGAGTAACAATAGTACCTTGTAGGTACTAGGTACTACGGTGAATAATACGGCGGTGTATATTATCTAGCATATATTTCTTACCATCACTAAATAACATATGAGGGCATATATTTCGTAGATCGGATCTCGCACTATTATTGTCATGATAAAACTAAACAATTAAGTCATTCTCAGCCAAGATATTCAGCAAAATATGCCATCCTACAAACAACCGTCAGTAAACTCTCTCAATTAAAAAACGCTGAGAATTTAACGCCAAATATTTTAGTACGGATTTTAAACGGTCGGTACACAAAGAACTTTTGCTCTGGGAGAGAGGAAAACAAGCTTATGCGACGGCGACGTCCGAGTTTCCGATAAAGTGATCCGAGAGCACAAATAGTTTGTATGTACGTCTCGTATTTTGTGCCCTGTCTGTGTGGAATATTCAGGTTTTTTATAGAAAATTGTTTTATTGAATGCTAGATTTTGAGCTGTTGGATTTTTTGTCGTCGATTTTTCGTGGGTCGTGGTGGTTAAAGGTCTTTTGTTGGGCGATTTTTATAAAATCATTCCTTACTCTAATGCACTTTAAAAGTCTGTTAATGTTTCTCATACATTTTTCTATTTTACTGGTTTAACTTGCCCGTCGTATGTCACTCATTTATGAAACTGTTCAGTCAGTCATAAAACAGTTACAGGTACTGTATCGCAAAATAATTATTTTGATGGAAAAAATACAATAATAATACCATCATCATCATTTTAGCAGCAAGATATCCACAGCAGGATATAGGCGTTCTCCACGTGTTGCCACAACGACCGGTGTTGTATTGTTCGCATCCTACGGATTCACGCGGCTTTCACCAACACATCAGTTCAATATTGGTCTAGCAATTAAAACTGGGTACCAAGTAGAACCAGCCTCACATACCAAACTAATTTAACACCAGAAGTAGAACATTAATTATAAAGTAAGTTAATTATAAAATAACGACCCGCAAATATTAAAGAATGGGTCTTAAATGGTAACAAACAGTTGGTACAGAAAGAACTTTGTTGGAGCACGAGAAAGGAGAAAAACAGCTTAGTTGAATGTCAAGAGTTTCCTATCAAGTGATCTAGAAGTAGTAGGTAGTATCTTGTACAAACTAGATATGTTGACTTAGTTGGAAGTAATAGCTTTGGTAACATAGAATCGATTGTTAGATAGTATATATTTTTAATACATAGGTATATAATAAATTAGTTTTAAGATAATGTAGATAATGCTAACAAAATATGGACATTTAAATAGTCTGTTTTTTTTTAAATAAATTTCTGTATAATTGTATATGTGATCACTGGAACAAGGCTTTTCTGGGGAACATTAAAGAATAAATCTTAGTGTTCTCTAGAAAAGTGTATCATAAGGTGACTATTCAGTTCTTTGACAATCTTTCAGGGGGTAAAAATACTCATGGAAAACATTCACTATTAGACCAACTCTGAATTAAGCAACAGTTAGTCGACTCTACATGACCTGATCAGAGGGCTGCTGCCCTTTATTCGGTCAAAGAATCAACACTTGCATTCAACGTGGTTGTGCCTTTTGGGCACTTTTTCCTATGACAGTTATTATACCGATGCATTTTATCAATGCCTAATGAGTACTGTGAAATATGAACAAGTTACAGCAGTTCCTTCTTCAACATCTCTTCGAGTTATGTAAACATTAATGTACTGAAGAGCAGATTTTTTAACATCAAAAATCTAAAGAACATTGAAGCACAAACTCATATTGCTCTTTTATACGAATACATACTCGCGAGCTGGCTAACCACCTGATCCTCCGACTGCACAGCATGATTTTATTCATGTTTACAGCTTTTTAGTTCGCTTCTTAATCAGTCTGGTGTTTGATTTTCAATATTTTTTTTTTATTTACAACTTCTCATCTTTTTTTCAAATTACTTTAAAAATATAAGTGGCACATATTTTTGTAACCATTTATTAAAACCCTTCATTTTAAAACCCCTCTCGATGTGTTTGGATGACAAAAAATATTGTGACCCTCACAATATGGCGCCCTTAAACTGCCATGTTTTTATTTTTGAACACTTGGGCGGTCAAGACGTATCTAACGATGTCTTAATTATATAAATTTATCTATATCGGTTTGAAAGATATGAGGTAATAATAGTACATTATGGTACAAGTGTGCAATGTTGGTGATTACCGCTGAGGCGACATTGAGACCCGAGCCGTAGGTGAGGGTCTTAAGAGAGCCGAGGTCGGTAATCATCAATACACATGTGTATCATACGACGTTTTTCAACACATTTGTGAAGAAAATAATACAAAAAAATCATTTTCAACAGTAAAAACGAGTTGTGAAAATTTTTTCACAATGGCGGGCAAAATTAATCAGTTTTCCTATACGCGCGCATCTAAAAATGGCGATCGGCCATAGACTAAAAGAATGAGGTTTCTTTTTTTTTGGCTTTTCGTGGATAGTGTTTTAGCCACGTACAAAATAGGGAATTTCAATTTTTCTTAATTACAGAGCAAATAAAATTTATGTTTGAGTGAAAGTTTTATTTATTAAGCACGTACAAGGTGAAATTAATACGAAGTTGCATGAAATGTGCAAGCAATAGGTACATTAATTTATTTGTACTTTTGAGCACGATCTTTTTTGTATCGAAACTTTTTTAAGAACAAAGCAACTCAACCAAAACATTAAAAAAAAAACTCTATAACTCACTTGTGAATAATAGCAATGAAAAAGTCACAGTTAGATAAACAGGTATCATTATGTGCCTAATTGCGGTGAATTAGAGCCACTTTATGAGCAAGTGTGTTGAAAAGAATATTAAACAAACATACAAGATACGCGCGAGAAACATAACCCTTTCCTTGCATTCGTGTATAAATAAATAATAAGACTAATAAAAACACAATACTTTAAAAAGTAAACTTCTCCGCTATAATTGGCCGCATTTTTCTTAACGTTTGTTTTTATTTTGTTTTACTTGTTACTGCTTGGCCAAGAGTCGGGCAATACTTCTTCAATTGCTCCGTTCTCTTACAAAATAATGAGCTAAACCAACAACCATTATTAGTTGATAGCGGAAAGTATTGTTCTTACTTAGAAAAATGTTCAATTGATAGAACTTGAGAGAAAATGTTGAGGTAGGTTTGTTATTGTGTTTTTGAAAATTGTGTAATATACTGTGTCCAAAGCTATTTAAGGAAAATTATGAATCCATTGATTCATAAGCAAAACACTGATACTCCGCTGCATTCGCTTATACTGAAGATTGATATTTGCTTCATTTTTCAAAACATTGTCTGCTTAAAATGTAAAGCAGTCTCATTAATTGTTAGTTACGTAATTAACCCACTGCATACAGTATATAGTAGATACTAAATTAACTATACATTTTAGTTAAGTTTAACTATAATTGTAGTTTTATGATTTTAAATGTTGGAGCGCCAACGTCTTACTTCGCCGCTCCTCTCGAGATGGGCGCTGTAGCTACACAGTTTCAAACTAACGTCGCTGTTAAAGAACACTAAAAAAAATATAAAACTGTTCATTGTTCCAATCAAATATTTGATTTGTCATTTGAATAGAATAGACAAGCATTTGTAAACAAAATCTCAAATAGCCTTCAAAATTTTCAAACCTTTTCATCTACGGTCCCAAAATCCCACCCCATATTTGCCATCCAATTTAAAACAAAAAGCAAACACGAAAATTAACCAAACCTTCCCATATGTCCTTCATCATCAAAATTTGACACAACAGCATAAAAATATAAATTAACAACCCACTTCTAATCAACCTTCCTGTAATGAAAACAGACGTACAAAATAAAATTGTTACATACACGTAATTGTATTTTAATTCGGCAGGCTTCGGAGATACTCGGCTGATACACCCGACCTATTTAATAAACCTTTCAACCCTTTATCGCGATGGGAGTATAGAGTCCCATCGCGAGTCCTTTGTGCCGTTTATGTCACTTTGTTTGACAACCTTCCACGATTTAGGTTGAATTTCTGACGCTTCCCATGATAAATGTTTGGTGCAAGTTTTAGTCAGGCTTTGCGGGATTAAAACGGACGTGTTTTAGTTTATATGTCATTGTTCTATTTTGTTCGGGTTAGGTCTGTTATCCATCTATTAATTATATTCTTGGTTTGATTCATAACTATAGAACACAAGGGAAGACCGGGGAATGAGAAATGATGCAGAAAGAGATAAAAATAGGAGATTTAATGAAGAAATATTAATGAAATTCACTCTGGAGTGAAATACCACAACACACAAGATAATAATTATATTTTTGGTTTGATTCATAACTATAGAACACAAGGGAAGACAGGGGCAATGAGAAATGATGTAGACAGAGATAAAAATAGGAGATTTAATGAAGAAACGTTGACGAATTTTACTCTAGACCGTAATCCCACAACCCACAAGATAATAATTATATTCTTGTTCTGATTCATAACTATAGAACACAAGGGAGGACAAGGGCAATGATAAATAATTTAGACAGAGATAAAAACACAGGAGATTTAATAAAGGAACATTGACGAAATTAACTCTGAACTGTGAAACACACAAGACATGATTTAGGTACCCGTGCACTTTATCTTGATTCATCTCTTACGTATCTACATGTAAATACCCACATACCAGCAAATCTTTTTTATCAAAATGTCACCGTAAATACTTTGGTAATGTGAATTGTCATTCCTCCTGAAGCTATTAATTGACAGCTCTGCTCATGCCCACTTCACCTAACATTTCACGGTGCGATGTTTTTAGTGGGCTTAAGTTAATTTTTACTCGTCGCGTTAACGTAAACGATCTCTTTGGTCAAAAAAAGGTTTCTCCTAACTGGCGCTTATCCAGTTTCAATACAAAATGGCTTTTACCTTGACGCAATCCAGCGTAAGTAAAAACTCGCATTAAACCCACAAAACGATACGTCGATACATGGCAGACATCCCACCCATATGCACTAAATGCTTTGGTAATACTTTTATTATGCGTACAACTAAGTCAATTCATTTTTGGAATGCGCTTCCTTCCGAGATCAGGACGGCCACCAGTCGATACGCATTTAAGAGATTGCGGATTAATTTTCAACACAAATAAGCTGAGTCATCTTACTTTCTTCTTTTCTGTTACTTCATTAATATATATAATATGTATATTTATATAGATATATATTATATTCAATATATATGTACGTGTATTTTACCTATTTTAGTACAATAACTACTAGCTTTTTATTATTAAACTATGCACCTGCCATGTTGTCTCTTGTAGAGAATGCCTAAGGCATTAAGTCCGCCTTTGTACATTTGTGCATGAAGTCTGAATAAATAAATTGCCTGCTGGAGTCTGTGCTTCCCGATAGCTGCAATCTAGGGGTCTCTACGTCAAAAGTGAATAGGTTACTTCTAGACAAGCGTGCTTCACCGTAGACCACATCATTGCTTACCATCAGGTGAAACAGAGCAAGAGGCACGTGCCTATTTTAAATAAATAAAAAAATCATTTTGGCAAAAAAATTAAACGATTTCAAAAAAATAACATGAAAAGGTGCAAAATAACTTTCGTTTCGAAAGTCAGTGTCTTTCGTACCGCATGTTTTTTTTTCGTTTTGCGACACCGACTACCCAAACGAAAGTTATTAAGTACCTTTTAGTGTTTTGTTTTTGAAGACAGTTAATTTTTTTGCGAAAATGTTTTTATTTCTCACCTTTTAGTTTTGGTTCACCATCACTACAAATTGGGCAAGCTATGGAGCTTGCCTCCATAGCTGGCCAGTTTTTCCAATCCTTTAGGTACCTTACTATGGAGTAAGGTACCTAAAGGATTGGAAAAACTGGCCAAGTGCGAGTCGGACTCGCGCACGAAGGGATCCGTACCATTATCGCAAAAAATCACGTTTGTTGTATGGGAACCCCACTTAAATATTTATATATTTTGTGCGCGGGGTTACAATCCCTGCTATCTCATCCGACAACTCGTGTGAAAGAGATAGATGCTGTGATGAGCACTAAGAAGCTAGTTCACGTACGAATTAGCACTTTTGCAAGTTTTCAGCGAAAAGGATGATGCTTTAGGACGAAAACGAGCGCGCGAAATTTTATATATAAACAAACCTTTGGGAGTCATATCATAAAACAACGTATATTATATGTTCAAAATAAAATTATTTACATTGTTGAAATACTAATCTATCCCCGTATGGTAGCCGTTTTGCAATTTTCCTTCTTCATATGGTATTTATTGCCGCCCAAAGATGCGTTAAAAATAGTGTTGAAATATGGAACTTTCGACGCTCATTACTTTTAAATAATTTTTACTTTTTTGTTTCCATACAGGGTTAGATAATGTTGAGACAAATTGATGTCATTTTTTATTTTGAACGTACATTGTCAAACAGTGGAGTAATCCCTAGACTACGTTTGTATGGAAGAATAATCGACTAGTGTAACCTTAACAACTCAATTTACACATTCGTGCTGTTTGTCGCTAAAGAGTTCGGTTGTATGCTCCATATCTTGAAAACTGCCAAAGAATTTTGATAGATTCCAAGATTGCACTATGTCCTAAGTTGAGAGATACTAAATCCAATAAAAAAAGAATCCGATACTAGTTTCGGAGAAATGCGGGGATAAAGACACATACATATAAACATATATACATATAACGACGACGTCAATTATTATCTATTTTTTGTATACATTTCGGGGAATGTGCGATGGAATTGCATAATCTAATTCCGCCCAGCCCGTTTCATCATCGGACTACCAGACGTACGGCGATGCGCCATCGGTACATGGTGGACATCCCACCATACGCACTAAACGTTTTGAGAATACTTTTATTATGCGTACAGCGTGAGCGAGAGTGGAATTCCCTGCTGGAGTCTGTGTAGCCCGATAGCTACAACCTGGTCTTTAAGTCAAGAGTGAATAGGTTACTTCTAGGCAAGCGTGCTCCATCATCGACCACATCATCGCTTACTTATCAGGTGAGATGGTGGTCAAGCGCGAGCCTATAGTATAAGATAAAAAATAAAATACCATCATATAAACCGCATCAAAATCGGTTCAGCCAAATGCAAGAAAATCGCAGACAAACATACATACAAACATACAGGTCAAACTGAGAACCTGCTTCTGAAGTCGGTTAAAAAAGAACAGCACCGCAGTTTAGCAAACATACCTAACACACTCAAACCTCATACCGTACAAATTGAACTCGAAAATCCATCATACGTTCCGCACACCCAATATCGTTCCAACCTGTCTGTCAGCCCACCTTGTTATGATCCAACCCAACGTAATGGCGGCCATGTAATTAAATGTCACATTCTGCCAGGATCAAAGGTTTAGCTAAACCTATTACGGAGCGCTCACGCACATTTTGTTTCCGGATCTTTTACCAAGCGAAGTACGGAACTTGATAACCAAGGACGTGTTTGGTAAAGGATATGTGTCGCACACGGTCAGGTATTCATTAGGAGTTTTTAATTGGTATGTTGTTGGCCTATTTTTATTAGGTTTGGATTTCTCAAAGGTTCAAACGGAATGGTGTATTTGGGTTTAAGTGTATTCTTATGCGTCTTGGGGGTTGGTATGTTTGAACAAACGTTCTGGAGTTTCTGTTATTAATTAAGGCCGTACCCTGACCAAAAAATCAGCATGAGATATGAGCATTCGTATTGGCCTAGCGGCACTGTTGGCGCATCAATTACGGTAGTGAATGAATACGCCCAGATTTTAGAATAAAATCTTTATTAAATCGAATATTGGTCTTTTGAAAAAAATAAAACTTACAAAATGTTCGTTATCAAATTATCTATCCATTAGTGTTAGTATAAAAAATAATTAATGAACACTTTACGAGGAGATGCATGCTATCAATAATTATTTCACATTTAGTTTTTGTTGGAAGGAGTATTATATTATATTAGTGCAACATATACCTCTTTAAAAAATAAAATTAAATACTACAATTTTAGAATAAACATTATGTAGAAATTTAATATATTTTTATTAATTGATATTTCTTTTTAAATAAAGAGTAGATAGCTCTTAAAAAACTGCACAAAAACGACTAGCGCGACGTTTTGCTCGGGGAGGCGCCTTAAAGGGTAATTTTAATATTTGTGATTAAAGAATTAATCATGTTAAAAGCCAAAAATAAATAATATAAAGGACCCAGTGATATCGCCTGCTGTCCATAATATAGTGCAGGTTTTTTACGTCCAATAGAAAATGTCGAGTTCAGGCAACGATTATTTCATTTTCCGCTCCCTTTCAGGGCCAGAATAAGATAATTTTACCACATATTTCGATTCGTTTTAACTAGACAAACTATGATAATATTTTTTCTGCTGCAATAAAAACAAACCAACCAGCAAGATGGAAGCAAGATAAAACTGTGCCTTGGTGGTTGAGAAACAATCAAGGCACAGTTTTTTGAGTTTAGTTAACCACCGGACTCTCCTTGTTGGAGAGTTAATTATTTGACCATTTGTTAGGCTAACAATTGCTGAATAAACGCGTTTTACCGAAATTTCAAATCATTAGTATTTAACGTACGGATTAAAAAACTGGGCAATCGACCCATACATTCCTAGCATCCTGATAAACACTTCCAATAAACAGTTTTAACATGAAAACGTTTTTTAAAAGACTCCCATACTAATTTAGGATACCGCCAGACATTGTCTATGTGTATTTTTTTTTGTCATATCATTTATTTGTGGTTTTTGTGTGGTTGTATCCGGAAATTGTAGTAAATATGCTAAAAAGTAATACTTTAAAATTGCCAATACCTAGACAATTTTTATTTCATAATTTTAAACTACAGCTCGTGGCTAAATAATAACAGCCGCACTGGTCGATCATCAAGGTTAAGCAACGCTTGACGAAGTCGGTCCGTGGATGGGTGACCATTTCAATATACCGAGTTTCCTCAGTGCCTCGGAAAGCACGTTAAGCTGTTGGTCCCGGCTGTCATTTGAAGATCTTTGACAGTCGTTACGAGTAGTCAGAAGCTCGAGATCTGACAGCAGTCTTGCCAAGGGGTACCGTGTTAGCCAGTTACTGGGTTGTGGAGGGCAGATAGGCAGTCGCTCCATGTAAAACACTGGTACTCAGCTGAATCCGGTAAGACTGGAAGCCGACCCCAATATAGTTGGGAAAAGGCTGGGCAGATAGATATAATTTTAAACTACATAATTCCTTTTTTTCTGCGCACTCGTTGCATACAGACGTGCTCATCAATGCATTAAAAATAATATAAATTAACGTTTTAGCATAAATAGTGACCTAGTTTTAGTATATTGACGTGTAATACAAACAATCTTTGGAAGTGCTAATAGGTGGAATAATGGACTGACTGGATTATATATTATTATAATCTGAAAGATGGAAGGCAGCCCCTTTAATCGGAGTGGGTTGATGCGGCGCAGCCCTCCTTCAACACCTACACCGACCCAGCCCCAACAACGGAGACGTCTTCAAGCCAAGGAAGAAATGGAGGTAGTCTCAACTGCGGAAATACAGAACTGGATGGGTTCCATTGAACAACACTTGGGTGAGGTATGTGCTATTGCTTCTGAAGGAAAGCTAAACTCAGACCAGAAGCTAAAAATAACCAATTTGTGCCGAAAGGTTGGATATGGAGTCTCGCAACTGGCTGTTCAATACCAGTCGCTTAAACAAAATGCCCTTAGGACCCATAACTCCCTAAAAATAATGACCGAAGAAAGAGATTGCGTAACGGACCTAAAGGAGTGTGTAATGGAGATGAACCGGACTTTTAAGGAATCCTGTGCAAAGCGGCAGGAAACAGCTGCATCATCTTTTGCAGACATGGTGAAGAAGGGGTCTAACAACTTCGTTCGTCCTAATACTTTTAGCTCCGTGGCGATTTATCCCACTGACAGTTCAAAGACCAGCGATGAAACCAAGAACATAGTCCAGAAAATTATATGCCCAGGTGAAATGAAGCTGAAAGTGAGAGGCGTACGCAAGATAGGGAAAGGAGGACTAATAATTAGCACAGAGACGAAAGAGGACCTAGATAAGCTGAGGCAATCAGTACAAACTGCTTCGTCAGGGCTTACCGTCGATGAACCGAAAAAGCGCAAACCCCGCATAATAGTGATTGGAGTTCCAGCATCAATGGCGGAAAATGAGGTATATAAATCCATTTACGATCAAAACTTAGCCGAAAAACTGCCAACTATATCCAGAGATACCTTCTTGTCCTTAATCAAACTGAGCCACAAATCTGGTAGAAAAGATGTTGAGAACTGCAACTACATCTTAGAAGTCCCTGCGATCATTCGCAAGGCTCTAATCTCACAAGAGAGATTGTTCATAAATTGGACTTCCTGCCCGGTAAGAGACTTCACACTGGTAACGAGATGTTACAAGTGCCAGCAGTACGGTCATGCGGCTAAGACATGCAAAGTAGCTGCCCCCACATGTGGACATTGCGGTGAAGAAGGACACACTATCTCCGACTGCACAAAGAAATCCGAAGCGCCAAAATGTGCAACATGTCTGCGCTTCAAAAAACCAGCCAGCCATAAAACGGGAGAACAAGAGTGTCCTGCAAAAAAATCTGCCGAAAACAGGTACATTAACTCGATTGATTATGAAGGCGCCTAAGAGCGCCACATATTCGAATATTTTTAAGACTTAATTTTATTGTTTATATTTTTCTTATACTATGGATAATACCTTATTGACCGATATAGATAATACATTTCGTACCGATGCAAAGTCATGTGAGGTTGAGGACTGCAGGCAATATCTTTCTGAATATCAAAACTCACTAACCATACTGACTCAAAACATTCGCAGTATTTATAAGAACATAGATAGCTTTAACGTTTTTCTTCACAGACTTAACTTTGATTGTGACATAATGGTACTAACCGAGTGCTGGCTATCTAACCGACAGGAACACCTTCCAGTAATGCCGGGATACAACTTATTGTATACTACAGTGAACAACAATCAAAACGATGGTGTGGTTGTTTATTGTAGGGAATCATTAATGGTCACAATCGAAGAACCAATACTTCAAGACTGTGTGTGTAATTGTTTGGTCATCAAAATTGGTACAAGTACAGCAATAATCACTGTTTATAGGTCCCCTTCTGCAAGAAATTTAGACTCTTTTCACGCATCCTTAAACCAGATCTTTGAAGCACTAAGTTCATTTAAGAATGTTATATTAACAGGTGATATAAATATAAACATTAATTCGGAAAACTGCGACCCTGGGGCCCAAGATTACCTTAATATCTGCTCTTACCATGGTTTTCTCCCCGCACATACTTTGCCTACTCATCAGAGTGGTTCCTGTCTGGATCATATGATGATCAAATCTAACTTTTCATATGTTACGCTTGTTACTAACTCAACTATTACAGACCATCACGCTGTTCTACTAACCCTAAACTTAACGCTGCCTAAGCTAAATCGTCCCCAGACGAAAACGCAATTAAACATAAACAAACTCGAATGTGATTTATGCAATCTTGACTTTAACCCAGTTTACAATACTGCTGACGCTAATTTTGCTTTATCGTACTTAATAAAACATGTTCAATTAGCAATATTACGTAATACGACTTCTATTATAGTAAACAAAAAACTTCGTAACATCAAGCCTTGGATGACTCCTGGCCTAATTCGGTGTATAAGACACAGAGATAAACTTCATCAGAGATCTAGGAGTAACCCTGATAATCTAATCATTAAAATAACCTATAAGAGATACAGAAATTTTTGCAACAACCTCCTAAAGAACTTAAAAATTAATTACGATAAAAATGAATTAAATAGAGCAGGAAACAATAGCAAGCAACTTTGGAAACATATTAAGAACGTCACCTATAGGACGAAACAGCGTGAATCAAATTCGAGCTTGCTGCTTTCTAATCCATCACCTCTCTTGTCAGCCAACCACGTTAATAACTTTTTTGCAAATGTTGGGAAAACTCTTGCCGAACAGATTCCAAAACATTACTGTGTTCTACCATCTTCCCAAAATAATAGATGTCCTTTAAAATCTTTTGGATTGCTGGATACTGACGAAGATGAAATAACTCGAATCATATCTGGACTAAAGGATGACTGTGCAGTTGGATGGGATAATATAAGCAATAAGATCCTTAAAACCTTTAAGCATATCCTAGTACCTCCCTTAACGCATATATTTCGTATTTGTTTATCTGAAGGTATTTTCCCTAGATGTCTGAAAAAAGCAGTTGTAATCCCTATCTTTAAATCTGGAAACAAAAACTTAGTAAATAATTATAGACCAATATCTTTACTCCCTTCAATATCTAAAATACTAGAGAAAATTGTTAACAGTAGACTAGTTAATTATCTAGAAAAAAACAAACTATTATCATCTGCGCAATTTGGGTTCAGAGCCAAACTATCCACAGCCGATGCGGTGCATAGTCTGACAGATTATATCGCAGAAGAACTTGGCAAAGGAAACCAGACCCTGGGGGTTTTCCTTGATCTAGCAAAAGCCTTTGATACGGTGTCCGTTCCTATGCTTCTAAAAAAAATAGAGGCTTTAGGAATAAGGGGAACACCGCTGAAACTTTTTGCTGACTACTTAGATGAACGATCTCAATGTGTTAAAATAGACGACATTATTAGCGATGAGCAAAAAAATACTGGTTATGGTGTTCCCCAGGGAAGCATTCTGGGCCCAACCCTATTCCTGATTTACATTAACGATCTGTGTAATTTAGATATTAAACAAGGCAAACTCATATCATATGCCGACGACACGGCGTTAATCTTTACCGCGAAAACCAATAATGAATTGTACGAATATGCTCAACAAGGTTTCAATACTGTGACAAATTGGCTACAAAACAATTTACTAACACTAAATGCTGACAAGACAAAATATATTCACTTCTCCATGCGCAAGCCTCAATTTAACATTGCTAACTCTCATCTGTATGCCCATAAATGTGGATCCCACCCAGTCAGCATGTGTAATTGTCCATTTATCCTCAAAACAGGCAACATAAAATATCTCGGGGTTATTATAGATGAAACACTCTCATTTAGACCTCATATTGATAGCTTAGTTAATAGAGTGCGCAAATTAATTTATGTTTTTAAAAAGTTGAGAACGATTGCAGATTCAAAATTGATCAAACAAGTCTATTTGGCCCTAGGTCAATCTGTAATCAATTACTGTATCACCTCATGGGGTGGGGCACCAAAAACGAATCTACTGCCTCTTGAAAGGGCTCAGAGAGCAATTTTAAAAGTAGCCTATTTCCACCCTTTTCTCTACCCTACTGATCTTCTTTACAAATCCTGCAACGTGCTGACTGTTCGCCAGCTTTTCATTATGCATTTAGTATTAAAACAACACACCATGCTTTCCTATAACGCCGAATACATAAATAATAAGAGACGAAATGATATTGTCTGCGATTCTAATCCATCCTCAAAATATGTATTTGTAAATAGATTCTTTGCATTCTTAGGACCATTTCTGTACAATAGATTAAATAGAAAATTAAGTATCTATAACTTAAATTATTTTAGCTGTAAAAAGACTATTATTGAACATCTGCTTCGCATCTCTTACGGAGAGACAGAAGATCTCCTGGCTGTAACAAAATAATAATTTTGCTTTGTCTTTAATTTAAGTATTCATATATAAGCTATGTCATTGTTAATTTATTATTATTATTAGTTTTAAGCACTTCATAGTCTGAAACACAGGTTCAACCTAGTTCAGGCAAATAAGCAACTGTCTTCTTTTATATTTTTAAGATATTTTTATTGTAAAATGTGCCTTATGTTATAAATAAACGATATTATTCCATTTATTTATTATATTTACATATTTTTACATTTTTAAATATCATTCTATAAAAAATAAAATAAAAAAACATTTAAAAATACAAAAATAGTAGCCCACCGGTATCGGGAACAGGGTCCAAGCTACCGGTGGTCAGGGCTCCTGAGAGAGGAACCTCCTAACAATACGAGCCGTGTCCAGGAGTACCGCTTTCTGGATCAAGCCCTTGATCCAGCTGCCCAACGAGAGCCTCCTCAGATGTTCGTCGAGGCTCTTGGCTATTATACCATTGGCCGTCACGACTATCGGCACAATGACTGCTGTATTCACATCCCACATGTCGACAACCTCGCGAGCCAGATCAAGATACTTACTTTTCTTATCTCTCTCCGCCTTCACGAGGTTCAACGATATTATTATTATTATTATTATTATTAATTCATCTAGTAGTAGACACGCTTCGATCAACAGTCTATCGAACACGTAATTATGACACGATATCTTGCGAAAATACCCCAATTCAAACAATGAACGCCCATAACTTTTGGATGGCTGAACCGATCTTCATTAAACATAGCTAAAAACACTCCGGCAGGCTTATTACGTATCTTTAGCAAGAGCAAAACGTAATTACCTGCAGTGTAGGTATGGTATGTCCTACACAATCGTTTGCTAATTAATCGCTCAGTGTTTGTCAAAAGCACTTATTTAAAAAAATACCAACATCTCTATGTATTGAAGAGCAATTATTGCGCAAAAATCGCTATCGTTTTGCTCTTGCAAAAGATACGTAATAAGCCTGCCGATAATGTCACCTTTCAAACAAAACAGAAACTAAATCAAAATCGGTTCATCCGTTTTGGAGCTATGATGACACAGACAGATACACAAATACACATATACACAAACACACAGGTACACACTTCAAACTTGTAACACAAATATACACGCCATCTCGAACGCGGAGGTTTGTAAAATTGACGACATGGTTGCACAATGTTTGAGCGATCGGCTGCTGCGCTGCGTGTCGCGGGTTCGATTCCCGCTCGGAACACGGAAGGAAGAATTTGTATAGCCTATAGATAGTTGTTCCGGATCTGGGTATTTGTCTATGTGAGTTAAATGTTTGTAAATGAACCCACCATTCAGGAGAATTCCTAGTGTCGGGCAAGGATTTAAAAAAGAAATACCTTAAAATGCCCGCACTGCGACCGAATAAGTATTCATAATTTTACAACGGTAAAGAATACATATAAGTTATTTATTCGTCGGCGTATGGATATTGGGTTATCCTGAGACATTTTCACGAAAAAAAAAAAAACAAAAAAAAACTTAAAGTGAACAGCTGGCTTCTTCTGGGTAAGCTCGCTCCATCGTCGACACTGTCTCTGTCACCTCTGACCTAGAGTCAAGAGCAAAACCATCACAAAAAAAAACAGCCTACTTTTTTTTAAACTTAAAACTAGTTACAAATACGAAGTACATCCTTAGTAACTACTTGAAATGTACAAGTACCGTTGGACAATAAAACTCTTTTATCGTTAAATAGCAGTTTCAGAAACTTTGTTAGGCAAATAAAAGTTGGCAGTTTAAAACAGAGTTCCTTTTGTCTTAGCATTGTAGTTACCAACACTTTTAAACGTGTTATTTTATTAGTTCAAGCGAAGTTTGTATTAAGATTGTTAACTTGGTTTGTTGGTGATTGTTTTCATTGATTAAAATGTAAGAAGCTTAGTCTTTTCTGTGTATCTAGAACAATTTATTATTAAAACCTAAACTTCTACAGCGGTCTCCCTCTTACAGACTCGCATCTCGATTGGCATTGATCATCATAAAAAATCATCATTATTTCATCCAAAAACGTCCATTGCTGGCCGTCCAAACGATGCCACATGGACTGGCCCTGTCTTTTTCGCAGTCAGTAAATTCCTGCAGCCTTCATCAGATCATTGGTCCACCTTGTGGGAAGCATTCTTTCCGGTAGATACTTTATCATAACTCCAGAACTTTTCGACACCATCGGTCATTCGGTATGTTAGCAATGTGGCCTATTCTCAACCATTTAATATGAGCAATATTGCAACTAAATGCCAATGTACTCATTAGATTAAAACTTCAAGATGTTCGGAATATTAAGTTAGTTTAATTAGCTCATTACCTTTTACGAAATTGTAGGTGCCGGTTTCTGTAAATAGTTTAATAGAAATCAAACGTTTAGATAAAATTCTAACACGTAAACATAACCGCACAAACTCCTAAACTAACCAAAACTAAACACAACCTCTACGCAAAACTGTGTTAACGCAGTACTGGATGTACGCCCGTTTGGAACCAGAACATCAATATTGAACATCCTTTCGGACAGTTTTATTTGCAAAATATTCCTTGATTTACATATGCTATTTCAGCTATGAAGAAATTCTAGCCATCAATTTTTTCGTGTAATATTTTTAAACATCCAAGTTGTTTTGGAGGAGTATCCAGAAGTAGTGAAAAAATATAATGTGCAAATTATTTTTTTAAAGCAAAACTATTAGTTACACATCACATCACATCATCAGCCTATTAATGGTTTCACTGATGGGGCACAGGCCTCCTCTCTGTGAGAGGGAATGGGCAATAATCCACCACGCGGGCCCAGTGCGGGTTGGTGGATGTCACATGTCTTTGAATTTTTGGTTCAAGGACATGCCGGTTTCCTCACGATGTTTTCCTTCACCGTTTGAAGAGCAGTGGTGATGAAATCATTTAAATAAAGTAAAGCGCCTGCCTGGGCTCGAACCGATACAAACGACCTAACTTGTTAGTCGCGGCCGATACCACTGGGCCACCACTGCTCTCTATTAGTTATACATGTATCACAAATAACGTACATAAATCCTTAATATTTTATTCAAACCTTTTAAACTAACCATTACTAAGGAGTATGCTTTAGAATGAAACTGTTTTACGGCACTAAAGCGGTGGAAGGCCCTTAATATAATCGCAAAAAATTCTAACGTAAACTAACCAAAACTGTGTAGAAAAACCTCCGTAGCCCGCCTTTTGTATTCCCCTGGCGCGGTCCAACCAACGTGTTGCATTATTCCGCCATTCCCTCAGGTTTGCGTCTGACTTTATAGAATTACTTATTCGATATATGTCGCACAAGAGCGTGAATTATTGTCTTGTTTACACCCAGGGCTGCCACTTCCAATTATGGAATGGACTCGAACCTAGGATTGTGTTGTTCGGTCTTTTTGCTGGAGGAGATTTAGGGTTGTCAGTGAATCGGTTTGAGGATGTAAAGGTGAGGAATTGGGTGTTTAAATAAGATATACTGGCATATATGACTGCAAGCCTAGTACCTACTCCATAAAAAAACTAAGTAAAAATAGGGTATCTTGTAATAATAATTGTGGTGTCTTGTGTTTTGTTCTTTCTTGACCATGGTTACTAGATTGGGAATGTTCAAATCTTTATTTTCATTATATCGATGATTCTTTATACACGGAGGAGCTCGTGGCTAAATAATAACAGCCGCTTGGGTCGATCATCAAGGTTAAGCAACGCTTGACGAGGTCGGTCCGTGGATGGGTGACCATTTTTAATTTTTTATTTATTTTCTATAGGCTTGCGCTTGACCACTATCTCACCTGATGGTAAGCGATGATGTGGTCGGCGATGGAGCACGCTTGCCTAGAAGAAACCCATTCACTCTTGACTTGAAAACCCCTAGATTGTAGCTATCGGGAAACACAGATTCCGGCAGGGAATTCCACTCTTTAGCTGTACGCATAATAAAAGTGTCCCCAAAACGTTTTGTGCGTATGGGTGGGATGTCCACCATGTACCGATGACGCATCGCCGTACGTCTGGTAGTCCGATGATGGAACGGGCTGGGCGGAATTAAATCATGTAATTCCATCGCACACTCCCCGAAATGTAACCGATAAAATACCGAAAAACTGGCAACTCGGCGACGATGTTCAAGGCTCTGGAGCTTTGACTTGACCAGTGCCTCATTGCCGATGAGTTTCTTGGCCCGTTTTTCGATCGACTCTAGTGCATCAAGCTGGTATTTGGCAGATCCGTCCCAGAGATGAGAACAGTACTCCATGCACGATCGAACTTGCGCTTGATACAAGTTGAGCAGCTGTTCCGGCGTGAAGTACCTTCTCACCTTCGCAAGGATCCCCAACTTTTTGGCAGCCAGCTGAGCCTTTGCCTCAATGTATGGCCCAAAATTGAGAGTCGATGTCAACGTAACGCCGAGCTCAAGATGGTCCGTTATTGGCACGGTTACATCACGAAAAGTTGGAGCCGGGAGAAATTGACTCGTTTTAGCGGAAAAAAGACACGCCTGGGTTTTAGCAGCATTAAACTTGACCAGATTGGCATCTCCCCATTCGGAGACCGCTTGCAAGGATAAGTTCAAACGCTCCACCATGGTCTCACGAAGAGACCGGATCAGCGGCCCGGTAGCCCGTGCGTTGGTTTATTTCAACATACCGAGCTGTCATTTGAAGATCTTTGACAGTCCTTACGGGTAGTCAGAAGCTTGAGATCTGACACCAGTCTTGCCAAGGGGTACCGTGTTACCCAGTTACTGGGTTGTGGAGGTCAGATAGGCAGTCGCTCCATGTAAAACACTGGTACTTAGCTGAATCCGGTAAGACTGGAAGCCGACCCCAATATAGTTGGGAAAAGGCTAGGCAGATGATGATCGATGATTCTTACTAAAGTGGAATTAAAATAACTGCGAGCATTGCTGCCTAAATCCTTTACTAAAGAGTTGTGTATGATAAAACTAACCTCGCATAAGAATAAATGAGAAGTTAATTATTTTTTACCAAAATAAAATGTTCTTATTTCACGGTTAGACCTTAGCTTACCTAACTTTTTTTATTTTTTTGGATGGGAAATCATCCTATGACTTCTCCCGCTCTGGGTGAAGCGGGAGGGCGTGTCAGAGTTTTAATGACTAAAACCCACCCGTGTTCCTTCAGTTGCTTGAGCCAGGGCCACGGTAAGTGTTTCTCAAATTTATCTGCGACCCAGACAGGCATCGGCCCTAGCGGACCCCTTCAATTATGCTGACATCTCTTTGAGGCGCGCGTAGGACACTACGCACCGTCGACTCGGGCCTGATCCTTATCGGACGGTGAGCTACCCATTACTCGCCGTCGGCAAGCCCGATGCCCAGGGCGTCTCCTGCGGTGGCTTGGGGCGTGAGGGCGCCTCCATTGCGTCTCCCTCACGCATTCTGCCTCCTCCTTCGCGAGCATTACTGCTTCGCAGAAGGAGGTGACAGCTTCCCATGCCCTCTCACTCCGTACCATGGCCTGAACCAGGGCCAGACGCGAGAGGTCGCCACCGCCGATTTCCTTCATAGCTTACCTTGTTTACTACTTCCTTACAATCAAAGCCACAGAAACGAGGAACATATTATGTTAAGTGAGAACCACAAGTAAAAATCATTTTGGATTTAGTCCCCTCAAAGCCAGTAGGAACGCAAAAAGAATGCAAACAAAGCAGATGGAATGAAAACAACGAATAAATAATGCCAACCCTAAACCACAGGTATCAGATCGGTAGGAGGGGGAGGGGGAATGTGAAAGAAAATTGATTCGAGTGAGATTTCCATGAATATCAATGACGTTAATCACGCATCTATTATGATAATAATGTCTCGTATCATAAATAATGATAACACACGTGATACGGTTTATAATAGTGTTTGATAATGAACTGTATTATGCGAAGGTTTAGCTAAATTAGAGTTCACTAACCTTTTATTCGTTGTTACTCACCTACATATACAAAATGGAAAAAATACATAACAAACTAGTGTTTATTACTTATCTATTAGGATCATAAAATACAGAACCTCTTA
Organism: Orthosia incerta; assembly: GCA_948252205.1. NCBI lineage: Eukaryota > Metazoa > Arthropoda > Insecta > Lepidoptera > Noctuidae > Orthosia > Orthosia incerta. The sequence goes on from OX411746.1 coordinate 28,717,546, forward strand.
CATTTCTGAAGTTAATGGTCAGACTCGTGCACCGAGGGTTCCGTACAAACCTCAGCTTAAAGGTATTATAGACCTGAGTATTTGATATGAATTTCAATTTAATACCTATACGCGTTCATGAGGAAAGGGGTAGTAAGTTTAAAATTATTAAAAATATTTTTATTATATGACGTAACAAAAAATTTACGGTTTTCGCAATTATTCCTTTATCTGTGCTATAAGACGTTACTTCGTACCAAATATCAAGATTCTGAGTTCACGGGAAGTAGCCTGTAGGTTTTGATTCCCTTGCGAGTGTCGAAAATTTGCGGAAATTTTCGGTATTTCGGTAAACGGCTGTATCTTTTGATTGCGTTGGCTTAAAAGTTTGATTTTTTCTCAGCTTTAAGGAAAAGTAGACTTAAGTATTTGATATAAATTTCAGCTTGATACCTCTACGCTTTTCTGAGAAAAAGGGTCTTGACAGACAGACAGACGGACGGACAACAAAGTGATCCTATATGGGTTCCGTTTTTTCCTTTCGAGGTACGGAACCCTAAAAAGGCAGTGTAAAATAACTTTTCAGACTAGTTCTCTCCCCTAGAGAACAGAAACTATTCATGTTTGATCATTAACTTATTAAATGGGCAGCCTGGCTTGACCTGAATTACTACTTCGCTTTGAATTCACACAGTAATTCGATTTTATTTCAAGCACACGAGTTACTGTTGGGCAGTATTAATAATAACAATACCTTACTAAGAGTACTTACACAGACATAACCAAGTGGCCAGGATTATTCACCAGAAACTTGCTTTGAAATACAATCTAGTGGATTCTGAGGTACCGTATTACAAGTATGTGCCCGACCCAGTTCTCGAAAATGACCTTGTGATGTTGTACTGGGATCGGTCTATCATCACTGATAGGACTATTTTTGGCAATAAGCCAGATATAGTGGTGATAGTTCGATTAGCGCGCCGCACAATGATAATCGATGTCACCATCCCACATGACGAGAACCTCGTGAAAGCTGAGAAAGAGAAACAAATCAAGTATCTCGACTTAGCACACGAGGTTGTCGACATGTGGAATGTGGACTCGGCGATCATTGTGCCGATTGTCGTTACGGCCAACGGCATGATGGCCAATAGCCTCGATGACCACCTGTCGAGGCTGTCATTGCGCGGTTGGATCAAGAGCCTGCTACAGAAGGCAGTACTCCTTTATACGGCTCGCATTGTAAGGACGTTCCTTTTTCTGGAGCCCTAACCACCGGTAGCTTGGACCCTGTTCCCGATACCTGTGAGCCTCTATTTTTTATGTTTCAAATGTTTTTTTAAGTTTTACTTTTTAAAATATTTAAAAATGAATTTAGTAAGAATTAAGATAAATTAAGGAAGAATATCTTTATGATGGGATTATTACATTAATAAGGATTTGGTAATAAATAAAAAAATTGCTTGGTAAAATTCTGTCAGCTGATTGCTTTTGGATTGCCAAAAATTCAAAATATTTGTTTTTTGATTACAATACATTTTAGTAGAGCATGTCAATTCCATGCACTAGGAACATTCTACAAAAAAATGGGTACAATCTCAGCCTTTTCGCTGACAGTAATACCTTTCTTTTTTTTACCAGATAGCCTTCGGATATATTGAAAGAAAAATAAAAAGGAAATAATAAAGTCTGCGATGTACTGATATATCATCGTCATCATTTCAGCCGAAAGACGTCCACTGCTGGACATAGGCCTCTCCCAATTGTACTGATACATTCATAAGTAATATAATTAGTATTATGATCTAAAGACGACGACTAACGCCAACGACCTTCAGGGAACAAAACGCGCACTCGTTTTACACCCGCGCGACCCAAAATTTTGTAGATTTTTCTACTTTCTTTATTATTCTAAACTTAAAAAAAAACCTCACATCAAAATGTATATAATTAAATTATCTTTGAGATGGTGTTGATTTCATTAAATACGCCCAGCAGTTTTGGTGTGCTTGTCGTGTTTTTGTCCGTTTTAGTCATAAAACAAATTAACAAATTAATTACACTATCTTATACAAATAAAACTCAAAATTTGCTTCGATCAAATTATTGAGAAGATAGTCTTATATAACATATTTTTTTTTCTAGCTAGACTAGCCATTTAGACGTGATTCTCATTTTAAAATCGGCTACTAAAGGAAATCGGCGCCTTAAGTTAAATTTTTTTTTTTTTTTGGTAAAGTAATAAAACATATAAAAAGCCAAAATTGAAAAGCCGCTATTCTGTAGATTGAAAACCGAAAACTCTTGTTATCTGAAAATTATAAAGTATATTTAATTACTGAGTCTGCCGCGAAATCTTTAAATAAACTTTACTATAGAGGGAACTACTTCTAGGAAACCATTTAATCTATCCACAAACTATAGAATATGAAAAAGATTTTTTGTATAACAGGTGGATACTAAGTCGGTATTATCTGCTTTGGCTACTGTTTTATTTTAATCTTCACTTAATTGAAACACTAATTTTCTTGTCCTTTTTATAATTTACATTTCTGGGAAAAGTAAAGACTTTTGAAGTCTAGAAAACATGCATCCCTAGCCCTAAAATAATGTTATCTTTGCTTTTCTTCCTTAAGGAATTCCCCACGACAATTGCTTCAGTACCTGGGCAACCGAGTTCTGCTCGGGTAAATTAGAGAAAACGACGTTTTCTAAAAATGAAACCCAGCTAGATCGATTTATCGCCCCCGAAAAGCCCTGCATACTTTCATGAAAATCGTTGGAGCCGTTTCTGAGATTCAGATTATATATGTAGGTATATATTTCTTATACCAGTTCTCGCACTATTTATATTTTTTTATTATTATTGATGAGGATTGTCAAAATTCCAAAATGTAACGGATAAATCACGTGACATTTCGATAGCGCTTGGCAATCCCATATATTTTTGACATTTAACCAATCGCTATAGCGACGCTTTCTATGATGTCACTTGTCGAGAGTCTCTGGTCAACATGTCACTGTATTATTGTTAAATAAGTAGTCTTGCTTACGTCTTCAGTGGTTTATTTAAGTATTTTAATATTATTAGTTTAACACCGCAAAAACTGATTCACATCCGTACATTTCAACGTAAGGTTCAGTTGAAAACCAGCGTCAGGCAACTCCCAGTTGTATGGCATTTTGCTGAACTGGACCTTTATGGCGCAGCCGCGGGGCACACTATGTATTTAAATGTTTTAAAATATTAAGTTCCCTTTTATTTGTACCTACATTGTGTGTGCCAAATAGACTAGTTTTCTTTCTTTCTTTACAGTCTTTTAAGAGTTAATATTAGTACGACCGGCTAGGTCAGAGGTCGGAAGCCAAGGCTCTAGTGTTGCCAACACACAGAAAAAGAGAAAATACTTTTTTTAAATTGCGTTCCATTATATCATCCCCTTTTAACAAACATTTTTTTAATTTATGTATAGGTTTTAAAACCTCTTAAATTATTAGGTAAAAATATTTCTTTTTTATTTTACATAGGCCTACATGGGCACTTATAAAACGTCGACAAAATGTGCACGGTCCGGGTTAGTCGTTTCCTATGGAGAAGAACCGGCAAGAAACTCCATGGTTACTCTTTTAAAAATGGTTTAGTTTTACAATATTTCCATGTTACAGCATTAGTACTTGGATATGGAGGGACAACGTAGGCCCGACAATAAGTCGTAAGAAATTAAAAAAAACAAAAAAATATATAAAACGAAATAAAAAAGTTGAATAGTTTCGCATGAGGTATTGATTTAAGTAAAAGATCACACAGTTGGTCAACTAGTTTAATCTTCACAAATACATTCCATCGTACAATTAGACAAATCTGTCATTGACGTCACTTTTCCTCATGAAACTCTCCTGTAAGCAGACAAAACAAACTATTTTTACAAAAAAATATATAAGAATTCCAAACCAAAACGCAAAAAAAAGTCTTTGTTACCTATTTTTTTTCATTTTTGTCAGCGACTTTCTTTTTTGTTAAAAAGATTTTTATATTTCTCTTTTTAGTTTCGGTACCTTATATTGCTATGAAAATACGCATTATTTATCCGAACATTATTTCTCATTTCATGTGAAAAATTCACAGGCTTAACTAAATAACCGCTAGCTAACTAACCTGTCTGTACAAGTAACTGGGGCACTATTTTTCTTTCATTTTAAACCGCTGCCTCATTAAAATTTATTCATAAAACCCGTGTCACATTTTTTAGAATTATCTTGGTCTAGGTAATAAATTTTAAATGTATACGCCGAGTTTAAGTTTGGACGGATATGACGTAGAATAGTGTTATCAGTATGACAATGGGGTCTGTGAATCACTATGAGTAGAAAGTATTTAAAATTGTTTGCTTGTGAAGAGCAATGGTTTTTAATTCAAGAGCAGAATTGTTCATAGGTGAAGGCTTCTTCAGCTTGTTTTAATAAAAAAAGGGAATAGGTAAAAAAAACATCAGCAGGATTTCCATTGCAATTTGAAAATTTCATATTGATGTACCTAAAACAATATTCAGTGTTGACAGATGATCATTATATTCCTTTTTCATCTCTTAACGAATAGGGAAAACTAACATTGATTCAACTATGTTATTTCATAGAAATTGATCTAAAGATAGCACAATTTCTATAAAAAAATCGAGAAGTGGATATTAAGGTTGTCGACGGCACGAACTATTTTATGCGCGGGGTTAAAATGCATTTTACATCAACCGACAACACGTGCGGAAGAGATAGATGCTGTGATGAGCAGTAGGAAGCTAGTTTGCGTACGAATACACACTTTTGCAAATTTGTAGTGAAATGGATAATGATTTAGGACGAAACCGAGCGCGCGAAATTTTATAATCAGACCTTTGGGAGTCTGGATATCATGAAAAAATTACTATACGTATCTGTTCAAAATTAAATTATTTGCATTGTTGAACTACTAATCAATCCCTGTATGGAGGCCGTTTTTTTGCACATTTATTTGCGCCCAAAAATGCGTTAAAATTAGTGTCGAAATGTGGAATTTTCGACGCTCATAACTTTCAAATATTTTATTTTTTTGTTTCCATACAGGTCTAGATAATGATGAGACAAATTTATATCACATTTTATTTTGAACGTATATTGTCAAACAGTGGAATAATCCTTAGACTATGTTTGTAGGGAAGAATTTTCGACTAGTGTACCCTTAATTCTTGAAGAGAATTAATTTCGATGATAATCGTCGTATCGTTCTCACATTTTCACTTCGTCTTAAAGCGACAAAATTGCACAAATCAACCAATTAATTTAAATCCAACGAAAGCAAGAAGACAGAAAGACACCCGAAAAACATGACACGAAAATGCCCAAACATTTTCGGCAATAAATTATTTGTACACCATCCAACGGTTATGGGTAACACCTCCTTTTTCCAACGTTGGTTCTCTGCTAATTTCTCTGTGGCAGAGGTACAAAAGTCATGTATGAGAAATTTATTCAGCTAGCGTCCGTGGCTGACTCTTTGTGTTGCTAATTCCATTTTATTCTTTTCTATTCTAATGTCATTTACCTCGGGGGCACGTCGTTATAATATTCAACGGATCTTGGTAAAATCCTGTGCAAGTAGGTAATGTTTTTTTTTTCTTTTTGATGAATGGCCTTTTTTGTTTGCTGTTTGCCGGTGTTAATTGTGTTAAGAATTTCTTTTTTTGGTGCTTAGGTTTTATTAGGATTTTTGGAGAATATTTTTTAATGAGTTTTTATTTTCTTTGATCAAATTTTTGTTGCTTTTGTTGTTTTAATCAGCTTAGTTGTTTTGCACTTATTTACAAAATGGAATCAATTTACGTCACTTATTTTTCTTTGTGTCAGCAATACATTTTTATTTATATCTCAAAGTAACTTGGTAGTTAACATTAAAATGTAAGTGTAACAATAAATATCCAAAATAGAAAACAACAATACAGATCTTCCAAAACCACTTTAATATTATTTATCTTTACGACAACTTCTGAAAGTCACACAAACACACCCCCAAATTCATTCAAAAACATTTTAAACAGCTTTATTCATGCACACACAACAAATACTTACCCACATCAAAACTTTTACAAATAATCGACTTATTTTCGTTTCATCGATAGAACATGGCGTCCCTGAACATCAAAGTAAATAAACATTATATTTTCAAACAAAATAATATCCGATCACTTCTCCGTCTGTCCGATACTTTTCAATGAACACAAAAAAATGGGAGACATTTTCTTTCTTGTAAAAATTGACAGCGTACATTTATTGTTACGTTCGACAAAGCGGGCATCGGTCAATGTTTTCTCAATTTAAGTTTGTCCAAGTAGGTAAATAAGATTTAAAAAAAGGAATTACATGAAGACCATAAATTGATATTTGGTAGCGTTTTAGGGACGTCAAAAATCAAAAAACCCGACTGCTTAAGAAGCGAACTAAAAAGACGTAAATAAGAAGTAAATCATGCTGTGCAGTCATAATCACGAGCTGCCTAGTGGCTAGTTCGCTTCTTAAGCAGTCGGGTTTTTTATTTTTTGAATTAACTTTTTTATATAAGTGTTATATATTTTTAAAATTGCCTCATAGAATCTTTTATTTTGATACCCCACACGATGGGTTTGGCAGATAAAATAAAATTGGGCCCCAACAATATGACGCAGGAAGCCTAAGACGAATCTATTGTATACGTAAGAATCATCAAAATCGGCCAACGCGTTTGGTCTCTAGAACGCCACATAGGAACAAACATACATACATACATACATACATAGACTGATGAACGCATTACCCTCCTTCGGCAGTCGGGTAAAAATACTGATATTTAGTTGCGTCTGTCTTGAGTGGAAGCCGACACATTTTTAGGAAAGGGCTGGACAGATTGATCAACAGGGACGATGTTTATTAAGGCGTATATATTCCCCAATGTTAACGCGGTACTGACCGTGCGCCCGCTCGGAGCCAGAATATCAATATTGGACCTCCTTTTGGACAGTTTTGACTGCAAAATATTTTTGATTTACATTCCCTATGTAGGTTAAGAAGAAATTCTAACCATCAATTTTGCAGTGTTAAAATATTTTTAAACATCCGATTCGTTTTGGACGAGTATGCAAAAGAAGCAAAAACTTTTTTAAAACAAAGTTATTAGTCATACGAAAAAACATGTTACAAAAATAATTTACATGAATCAATAATTAACCTAGCCGTTATTAAGGAGTATGCTTTAGGAAGTAACCGTTTTACGTTACTAAAGCGGAATAAGGGTCTTAACAGTCAGGTCACAGATCAACAACGTTGATATATTGGTATCTACTGCTAGGCAAGTGTAATAATTAAAAGACTTGTTCAGGCACAATGGATTAGTTTATTGAATTTGACTTACAGTTAGATTATTACAAGAGACCGGTCAGGCCGCGTTGCTATCCACAGACAAAGTTTACTAGCACATAGAGTTGGGACGCATCGCTAGTGATGGGACATTATATTATGACATCCCCCTTCTTAAGACAATATTATTATCATTAATTTATTTATTTCTATACACTTTATTGTACAACATAATAAACAGCAAAAAGAAACTTAATACTAAAAACATACAATGGGCGGCCTTATCGCATTCCGCGATCTCTTCCAGGCAACCTGGGATGGACAGAGATTACCTCCTGGACATGACATGGGGTTGTCACTGGTGCAAAAATACCAACAATGAACATAATATAGATACAAAAATACTTACTAGAAAAAAAAATACATACATATGCTAAATAATAGATACATAAATACATACATACATATATAAGCAATGAAAATAAATCATGTACAACAATCATAGCACATTATGTCAAAAAACCAAGAGCACAATCAAGCGATAGGTAATGTTCTTTGATGAGTTTTTTTAAATACAGGCAATGACTGAGCACGTTTTATTGAGTTAGGCAATGCATTCCACAGATGAGCAGTCTGGACAGTAAAAGATTTATCCATGAAAGTTGTGGAATGCATTGGCATTTTAAGTCACAAGTTATCTGATGACCTTAGAGATTTCGTGTGGGAATAGCATTTAAACTGAAAACGATCCTTGAAGTAAAGAGCGCTTTAAACGAAAGAGAAAGAATATGAGCATTCCAGCGAAGGCGAATTGGCAACCACTTGAGCGTGAAATTAAAAAATTAAATTAATTATTTTTTCCATAAAATTCGGAAACATGGTCATGTTTGCGCAAACCAAATATGAACCTTATATAAAAAATCATATCATAATCACTGTCAAATTGTAGTAAACATTTTTCAGTAGCAGCCCAGAGACTGGACTTGGCCCGATTAATATCAATAGGCTCGCCCACTATTATATGGAACTTAACATTATAGGTAATGTTCTTTGATGAGTTTTTTAAATACAGGCAATGACTGAGCACGTTTTATTGAGTTAGGCAATGCATTCCACAGATGAGCAGTCTGGACAGTAAAAGATTTATCCATGAATGTTGTGGAATGCATTGGCATTTTAAGTCACAAGTTATCTGATGACCTTAGAGATTTCGTGTGGGAATAGCATTTAAACTGAAAACGATCCTTGAAGTAAAGAGCGCATTAAACGAAAGAGAAAGAATATGAGTATTCCAGCGAAGGCGAATTGGCACCCACTTGAGCTTTACATGATATTCGGAAACATGGTCATGTTTGCGCAAACCAAATATGAACCTTATACAAAAAATCATATCATAATCACTGTCAATTTGTAATAAACATTTTTCAGTAGCAGCCCAGAGACTGGACTTGGCCCGATTAATATCAATAGGCTCGCCCACTATTACATGGAACTTAAACATTATTAAATAAAATTTATTCATCAAAAATGGGTACAATTTATTTATCCTAATCAAAAACACTGAAATACTAAGGTTTTTTGTTTTTAAAAATACAGTGAACGACGATGTCTGTACTAGAGTGCGCGCAAGATAAGTCTGCGCGCGCTAATCTAACTAATCGTTTGTCATTCATGTCAGGCGTCAAGAGAGTGTGTTGTATTCCGCGCTTTTATTCGTTTCCGCAGTAAATAATCGTCATCATTATGCCAAAAGTAACAAAGTGCTGGCAGGGATGTTTTCTTGAAGTGAACAAGACAATAACGGGCCTACAGTACCGTTATACACAAAGTTAGAGCCCGCGTTGCTTATTTGACAGCTAACTTTTAGGGATACCATTATACTTAAATTGCCCAAAATTTTCGTACTACCGGTGCCTGACAGTATTGGTTTTTGGGTGGTATAAATATACCAGCGGGACAGCTCCAGCATTTTGTAACATAATGCATCATTGTTATTTTGTATTAGGCGTTTCTGAACGCACCGTCACCCAAATCAACTCAAGAGGGTTATGTGTCAGCAGCTTCTTCAAACATTGTTGTAGAAAAATTAAAAAAGAATTGAAATTGAAATGGGCGGTATTAGCCAATGCAGGACCATTGTTATACCAAATTTAACAGTAGGTACTACTAAGTTTTCAAAAGATTTAGAATAATTTCATGAAGCTTTTTTCATCATATTCTATGCAAGTAGGAAAATCTAGTAATTAATTATGCTTACCTTGAATTTTGATTTTCGAGTAATGGAAAATGACTATTGATTAAATGAAGGAAAAAAGATCAATTATGCTGGCAACATTAAGCACGCAACCCGTCGCGCGCAGACTTATCGTGCGCGTACTCTAGTATAAACTGTGTTACAGACATCGGCGCCTTCCTCCTACAGCTAAAAGGTACAAGTCAATTTACACTGTAATTTATTGGATGCTAAAATTACAATAATATAATATTACAATTGTAATTATGCTAATAAAGTTAATTGAACTTAAAATAATTCATTATAATTTCATAATAATAATTTGTTACATGACAGAATAATTGTATAGAATTTAATAAAATAAAATAATATACTTTAATTAATACTATGAACTTAATTTACAAGCATGCATGGAAATACATAAATGTGTGTGTGTTAGCGCTTATTACCTATTGATGAATATTACGTACCTAGACTTTCAGTCTCATCGTAAGTTGGAGCCTGAAGATAATCATTTACAACACTTCTACACCTGTATTTTGGAAGAGAGTATATTTTGCAAGTTTTATTAATAACTGCTCTTGACAGTCAGAGAGCTCGGTACACTAGTCGACGGCACGAACTATTTTGTGCGCGGGGTTCAAATGTATTTTATATCAACCGACAACACTTGCGGAAGAGGTAGATGCTGTGATGAGCAGTAGGAAGCTAGTTCGCGTACGAATACACACTTTTGCAATTTTTTTTGCGAAATGGATAATGATTTAGGATGAAACCGAGCGCGCGAAATTTTATAAACAGTCCTTTAGCAGTCTAGATATCATGAAAAAACTACTAAATCTATCTGTTCAAAATAAAATTATTTGATGATGATGATGATGATGTTGAACTACTAATCTATCCCTGTATGGAGGCCGTTTTGCAATTTTCCGACTTCTTATGGTATTTATTCGCGCCCAAAAATGCATTAAATTAGTGTCGAAATGTGGAACTTTCGACGCTCATAACTTTCAAATATTTTCTTTTTTTACTTTTTTGCTTCCATACAAATTGATATCACTTTTTATTTTGAACGTACATAGTCAAACAGTGGAATAATCCCTAGACTACGTTTGTAGGGAAGAATTTTCGACTAGTGTAACCTTAACCTCAGAAATGGCCATTAGTTAGAGACTTAATTATTTGACCATTTGTGAGACTAACAATTGACGTATAAACGCGTTTTAACCATTGGTTGAGTTAACTACGCATCAACAAACTGAGCCTAACAGTGTTAAATTATATCTTGTTTTTAAATTGTATCTGAAATACAAATGATTTGTGACGAAACAATTTCTGTTTAGCTGAAAACAAATGACGCTTTCCAAATTAACATCTAATTTTAGGTATACTAAGTGGAACTTTCGACATGAGCGTCGAAAGAAACTTTCAAATATTTTCTTTTTTTACTTTTTTGCTTCCATAGAAGGTTAGATAATGATGAGACAAATTGATATCACTTTTTATTTTGAACGTACATAGTCAAACAGTGGAATAATCCCTAGACTACGTTTGTATGGAAGAATTTTCGACTAGTGTAACCTTAATAACTGCTCTTGACAGTCAGAGAGCTCATTTAAAGGGAGGCTGTAGCGCGAGACATTCACAGGTGCGTAAGGATTCGAGATGTAGTAAAAAACTCTTAATATATTTAAGTATGGCTTATAATCACACAAAATTTACATTACACAGTAAACTTGCCTCAGGCAATGCACAAAGTGAACAGGGGCGATTTTTTTTTTTTTTTTTTTTTTTTTACTTAGTGACGTCTCGTAGTTCGGTCAAAATGACTGGTAACTACTTAACCGGACTTTCCCTGTGGAGACTAAGCTATGGTAGCCTCCAGCTGGGCAGGGGCGAACATTTGTGCGTCATAGTATTTATAACACACTAAAAAGATGCCGCAACAACAATACAAAAGTGCTCGCCTAGCTTGCCAGTGGACCGGCAAACTCGCAACAAGGCTCACTATTGGCCGGCGCTCACTATTGGCTCAGCTCTTTTGCGTCGTTATTGAAGAGCTTGCACATGCGAGCGTCTTAGTATAAAAACTTACAACTATAAAAAACCGGCCAAGTGCGAGTCGGACTCGCGCACGAAGGGTTCCGTACCATTATCGCAAAAATCAGCAAAAAAATCACGTCTGTTGTATGGGAGCCCCACTTAAATATTTATTTTATTCTGTTTTTAGTATTTTTTGTTATAGCGGCAACAGAAATACATTATCTCTAAAAATTTCAACAGTCTAGCTATTACGGTTCATGAGATACAGCCTGGTGACAGTCTTAGTATTAGGGTCCCGTTTTTACCCTTTGGGTACGGAACCCTAAAAAGTAACAAAGATACCCTAAAGCTAAACACTAAAGAGAAAGTAGGTCGTGGGTTCGAACCCAGGCAGGCACTTTACTTTGTGTAAATTATTTCATCACCACTGCTCTCAAAACGGTGAAGGAAAACATCGTGAGGAAACCGGCATGTCCTAGAACCAAAAATTCGAAGACATGTGACATCCGCCAACCCGCACTGGGCACGCGTGGTGGATTACGGCCCATTCCCTCTCACAGAGAGGAGGCCTGTGTCCCAGCAGTGGGAACATTAATAGGCTGATGATGATGATGAAAGAGAAAGTTAAACAACAATAAAATTACACGCATGAAACAATTAAGTATTCAATTTAATCTATATTACAGTGCATCGTGAACAACGTTGTCGTTGTCGTCAACGTTGTCGAAACTGCTGATGTCTGCCTATTCCTTAGTAGATAAATAGTGGTTAGATGTTTTGTTATGTAATAAACATAGAAAATGGCGTTACCGTTATTTGACGACGTTAACCTTTACAAACTTTAAAAAAAAAACGTTCAAATATTTTTCTTCCACATTTGCCAACAAAAAAAAAACTTTTCAATTACAAATTCAATGCCGCTTCCCATCTTATACACATGCCAGTATAACGCTCCTGACACGCGTGACACCGTGACAGGGTCAATTTACAAAAAAACCCAACCGCTACAACACAGAAAATGGTTTTTTTTTCTAACGGCTGACTTTTTCTATGAACACTGACAAAAGAAAACATATTTTGTTTAAAAACTTTTTCCATAAGAAAAATAACATTTCAATCATAAATTCAATACCAGTTTCCATCTAATACACGTGACAGTGTCACGCTGACCACATCACGCTCCCATCACGCATGACGTGACACCGTGATAGGGACAGTTTACAAAAAAAGCATGGAAGGGTCTCGTCACACGCGCCGAATTAAACCGTGCACGGTGGCACAAATCTATTGTAGCGTTTGCTGTCGCAACGTGGAGAAAATTTTAAAATCATGTTTAATTTTGCTTTAGTTACCTAAAAGAATGTCAAAGCTGAAGTTTTGCTGTATGGTTTTTAAAAACAAAACCATTCATTTGAATGGAAGTCATTTTATTTCAAATATTTAATATTTTTTTACTGTGTGTTAAAATTACTTTAAAAATAACGCACAAAAGATGATAAACCGGAATCTAAAATGATTTGTTTATACATAAATGTATGGGTAATACATACAATCATAAATGATGCGTGTCATCAATCAATCTGCCTAGCCTTTTCCCAACTATATTGGGGTCGGCTTCCAGTCTTACCGGATTCAGCTGAGTACCAGTGTTTTACATGGAGCGAATGCCTTTCTGACCTCCACAACCCAGTAACTGGGTATCACGATACCTCTTGGCAAGACTGGTAACGGATCTCAGACTTCTGACTATCCGTAAGAACTGTCAAAGATCTACAAATGTCAGCCGGGACCAACGGCTTAACGTGCTTGCCGAGGCACGGAGGAAACTCGGTATGTTGAGCCCCTCTACATGTTTCATCATTTTGCATTATTTTTCAAGTAGGTATTATTGTTAAATCAAATGTCATTAAAGCAAAAATAGATTTTACAGTAACTTCGAGACTAGATCCAATCCAAAACAATAGTACTTCCACTAACTGTCATTATTTATGTCATTCCACGACTTTCCGCAAGTCACATTTTATGTCAGCGGCAGTTTACGCTAAAATAACGTTTCCGTGACGTCACACATGCGTCGAATCAAACGGTGCACGGAGGAACAAAACTATTGTAGCGATCGCGACGTGGAATAATTGTTAAAAGGCGGTTCGAAATACATTTTTTATTTATTGTTGTTTTGGTCTTGTTTGGACATGTTGTGGTGTTTTTCACAACACTACCAATGTTACCAGTATTGATTGTCAGTCTGTTTACAGTGTTTTCAGGGAGTCTTATAAGTCGAAGTTTTGTACCTAAGTATAAAGTTTCAAAAGCAAAATTGTTCAAAGAAAATCGTGACATCTATGCAGAAAAATGATTTATGTTCATCGATGATGACGATTTTTGTACGTATTTCGTCGAAAAATAGCAACATTTAAAATAGAGCTTTCTAGAAATAGCTTAGCTGATCTCGTTCAGAGATAACCACAGACTGCTGTAATAAGCCTTCTGTTTGAACATAGAACTGGATACCCATTTTATTATTACGTACCCAGATTTCATTAAATACCTTTCACCAAAACCCACAAAAGTAAAGGACTTTGGTTAACATTATCTCCAGTGAAACTCCTAGAAGGTCGGTTTATCAGTACTACCCAGTATTTTTCCAATTAAGTATACCCAATTCCAAATATACTAACAATCTTGTTAATCCCAAATAAATTGGACAAGCTGAAGTGGATTACAGATAATACGGAATGTATTTCAGCCTTTTTATACTAACTGAAGGGACTTTGTTTTTAGATTCCAATAGAAACACGTATTTTACGAGTAGGTATGTTTGATGCTGGATTAAAGAGAATCAGGAAAATTGATGGGCTTTATAATGTTAAAAAATACTAAGATAGCAACACTGTATAGACAAAGGCCCAGTATTAAGGGTGCACTAGTCGACGGCACGAACTATTTTGTGCGCGGGGTTAAAATGCATTTTATGTCAACCGACAACACGTGCGGAAGAGATAGATGCTGTGATGAGCAGTAGGAAGCTAGTTCGCGTATGAATACACACTTTTGCAAATTTGTAGCGAAATGGATAATGATTTAGGACGAAACCGAGCGCGTGAAATTTTATAAACAGACCTTTGGCAGTCTAAATATCATGAAAAAACGACTAAATCTATCTATTCAAAATAAAATTATTTGCATTGTTGAACTACTAATCTATCCCTGTATGGAGGCCGTTTTGCAATTTTCCGACTTCTTATGGTATTTATTCGCGCCCAAAAATGCGTTAAATTAGTGTCGAAATGTGGAACATTCGACGCTCATTACTTTCAAATAGTTTCTTTTTTTACTTTTTTGCTTCCATACAGGGCTAGATAATGATGAGACAAATTGATATCACTTTTTATTTTAAACGTACATAGTCAAACAGTGGAATAATCCCTAGACTACGTTTGTATGGAAGAATTTTCGACTAGTGTAACCTTAACCTCAGAAATGGTCATTAGTTAGAGACATAATTATTTGACGATTTGTGAGACTAACAATTGACGTATAAACGCGTTTTAACCATTGGTTGAGTTAACTACGCATAAAAAAACTGGGCCTAACAGTGCTAAATAATATCTGATTTTTAAATTGTATCTGAAAAACAAATGATTTGTGACGAAACAATTTTTGTTTTAGCTGTAAACAAATGATGATTTCCAAATTAACATCTAATTTTAAGTATACCCAGAATAGTACGAGCGGCGACCGCAACATCCACTACCTCATTTGATACTAAGATAAGCCACATGTGCCATGTTTATAAAAGTGATGCTAAGTTTCGAAAAATCAGTGGAAAAATAGAATTGGCCGAAAGTAAAGAAAAAAGTACCACTTATGGTGATAATTTTAATGGCACTTACGTCATTTGATACCGAGAGAATATTAGAAGCTATATCCAAAACAATAGATTGATTCATGACCACTAAGGGCGGTGCCGCACTGCATCCGAGCCGAACCCGAGAAATGTCGGTCCGAAGTAGTCTTAGTACTACTTGTAGAAGGGGTTACGCACCAAATCCGAACTCTATTCGTCATAATACAGAACACTTCTATTTGGATAGAAATTAGAACAAAAAACGAATTCGGAACGGATGCAGTGCGGAAACACACTAAGAGTATCATCATTATTTCAGCCGCCAGATGTCCACTGCTGGAAATAAGCCTCTCCCAATTGTTGCCTCATCGATCAGTCCTGTGCGTCTTACTCCATCGAATGCCTGCAGTCTTAATCTGGTCATCGGTCCACCTACAAGGCCTTCACACTCCAAGATTTTTCGCTGTTAACAACTGAAAAATTACCAATTTTACATTTTATTTTACCTTTCTTATGCTATGCCCAAAATAATAGATTTATTCACACGATTGAACAGTAGGAAACTATAAGATATTTACTCGCAACAACAATCCTAACTGAATAAAATTAACCAATACCGAAACAACAAAACTTAGCCCCGAATTACCCAACGAAAAACCTTTTCCCAAATTAATAAATCCGCTACTAATTTTTCACTTCGCAGTTCATTACAGCTTTCAGACGAAGCTTCATAAATACTACCTTAGTAAAACAGCAATGAACCACAAACAATGTTTCACACAACAGTAGGCTCCTGAAACTGAAATTTATGAGGCAATTGGACGTAATAGGCATCCGATGACAGTTCCGTTCATAATAAACCCCAACATTGCTCGCTTGATAACTAGTGATGGACTACTAACTACTAAATAGTTATCGATAAATAATTGTCGATAAAGAAGTTATTGGCAATTACACTATTGCCGTTGGATTAGTGAATTTGGAATATTGGGTAGTTATTTTGATGTTGAATTAACATTTTATGCTGGTGTTCTTTTGTGAAGTGTTTTACAAGCAGTTTTTCTTGTTTGAGATTATAATTTTGTTATTTTCGACGAAGGTATTTGTTTACTGTTAGCGTTTTAGGAAGGCAAAGCCGTAAGTATGAAAGTATAGTGATTTGTTAATCGTAAGTTGAAAGTGTTAAGTTTATTCCTTACTGTGAAACAATCACGATAACCAATAATTTAATTTTTTTAGAATTTAAATTAAAACACATGATAGATAAAAGTCACAAAAAGGCATTATCAATTCAAATTACCCAATAATGCCAACCATAAAAAAGCAATCTAATGTATTAGGTACCAACATAAAATTCTATTCTGTTTTTGAAATTGATCAAATAAAATGGTAGGTACCCATTCTTAAAGTTCATCGATAAAAGTGTCCCAACCCTATCAGTCCATTCTGTCCGCGATGAGCGATGTAACGTTCAATCATGGGCGCATCTCTATCGTAGCTATCTAGAGACGCCTGGACTCTATATCACGTTGACTGATCACCGTCTACTCTTAGTTTGTAAAGGGTTTTTATTCTATTGTAGAAAAAGAGTGAGGTTTAGATGAAGGAAAAGATTTTTAAAGTCGGTAGTTTTCTAATTTAATATAATCATAATATTCTTATGCAATTTAATGACATACCAACTTATGTAATTGTAATCATTTTTATTTATAATTTAAACAATATATACAATTGAAAATTTCTAATCTTATGCCTAATAACAAAACAAACTTACATACAAAGGGGAGAGGAAAAGGGGCTCAATGCGCATGAAAAAATTCATCCACATCGATGTCAATGGGAAACGTGCCCAGAACGCTGGCAGCATTGCCACGTTGAATGGCAATGCTGATTCTCTGGCTGAAGAAAAGGCCAGCCCTCTGGTCACGCGAACAGTCGACTAACCGTTTACTAATGTCTCGAAACACTCGAAGAGCACTTGGACCCCATGGACCTAATGTCTCAACCCCAAACGGCTCAAACATATAACTGCCAATAAGGTTGTTATATTTGCGCCGTTTGAGGTTTTCTGCACCAGCAGCAGCTGCCCCAGCACAGCCCGCCGTGAAATTGTAATTAATGTTTTGAACTGTAATTCGTAATTTTGTATTTTGAGACTAGTTCTTAGATTACTTAAATCATTAATGTTTGCATGCCTAATCTGGTAGATTGTACTAGGATCACAATTGTTTTTTTTATACCTTATGTTATGTACCTACAATCTATGCAAATAAAATAAACTTCACTTAAATTTTTACTTTTCCTTGAGGTAAATGTTGTCAAAAGTATACCATGTGATTTTTTTTTTGACATTTTTATTTTACATTTTTATTTTTTATAACTCTGACATTTTTCTATATTTTTATGACATTTTTGTTGACATTTTCAATATTATTATGATAGTGTTGCTGACAATTTAATTTTAACTTGGATGGATTTAATTTTTATGATTTTAGTTTTTTTTTAAATCTAATATACTAATTAATTATATTATAATTTCGAATGGATCAATTTTTACTTAACGCTTAATAATGTATTATGGACTTCTGTTTCTGAAAATAAATGAATTGTATATATGCAGCCTTTATTTAAAGTAAATAAACCCATGCTCTCTAGAATGGGTTAATTTATTGTTCGGTTCACTTATTATGATCATTTTTATCCTGACGATAAGCGATGACATTGTTGACAATGAAGCACGCTTGCCAATTACGTACAAGTATCCTGGTATCTGTTGAACATAAAGACAGAAGGAGTTGCACTCCTTAGATTAGTTGTAAGCATAATGAAAGTATCCCCAAAATGTTTAGTGCAGATATGAGTCTGATTTTCTCAAAAACCTTAAAAACAGTCTGCCTTGTGGGAGGATCAAAAGGCATATAGCTCTAGCATCATACAAATTCCTAAAGAGTAATTGCCAAATTCATTCAAGAACTCAAAGTCCTAATTTTAACAATTGATGATATATATATATATATATCATATATCAATATATATATATATATATATTGAGGTAAATACGTTTCACCGACATCTGTGAAGCAATACAAACATAAGCTGACCAGCTTGAGTGAACGTTCGTGTCGCGGCAAGACGCAGGACGGACGTCCTGCGTCTTGCCGCGACACGAACGTACGTTTAAACAGTATCTTTCTGACAACGGGGTCCTATTTATATCTCTGTGGTCTTTTAACCTACTCAGTGATATAAATAAATTTCCAAGTTCCATAGATCCTATGTAGGTAGTCAAAGTACAATATCGTCATGTTTTTCATCATCATCATTTCAGCCGAAAGACGTCCACTGCTGGACTTAGGCCTCCCCCAGGCGTCGCCACATTGACCGATCCCGTGCGTCTCGCATCCAGCGCCTTCCCGCAACCTTAACCAGGCCTTCCAACGTATCGTCTTCCGGTTTGCGGTCGCCATTCCAGAACTTTTCGGCCCCATCGGACATCCGTTCTGCGAGCAATGTGCCCTGCCCATTGCCACTTAAGTTTGGCAATTCTTCGTCATGTTTTTTATCTTTATAATGAATATGACGTTTCTATTGGTAAAATATCATTGCCTTTAACATTGTAACTAAAACATTGTTCAAAATTACCTTCAACTGTAGCACATCCAGACGCCCTTAAAATAATTTGTAATAACATTCAAGCGAAAACACCCTCTATCCACCCGAAAACAAAGATGAAATTTCGAAACCATAATTAAAACTGTGCCATTAGTAACGCTGTCTGACGACTCTGTTTATTATAACAAGTTGGAACCAATTAATTCTTCTATAACTACTTATTGAACAAAGTTTTAATTTAAAACTAAGCAAAGGACGTTGGCGAAGTGTGTTCGACCGTTACGTCAACTTCATAGTTAATTAATACTAGCAAAGTTTCATTTAATATTTTTTGTTAGACGATAGTGGTTATATTTATAATAGTTATATCACATAACATCATCACCCTATTAATTTTCCCACTGCTGGGACACAGGCCTCCTCTCTGTGAGGGAATGGGCCGTTATCCACCACGCGGGCCCGGTGCGAGTTGGTGGATGTCACATGTCTTCGAATTATTGGTTCTAGGGCATGCCGGTTACCTCACGATGTTTTCCTTCAACGTTTTGAGAGCAGTGGTGATGAAATAATTTACACAAAGTAAAGCGCCTGCCTGGGCTCGAATCCACGACCTACAACTTGTAAGTCGCGGCCGATACCACTGGGCCATCACTGCTCTGCATAGTTATAAAGGTATACTTAATTATTACGAGGTTTATAATCAGTTAAAATGGGGGACAAGGGACTACCAAAATCTGATAAAATTTTACTTTTATAACTGCTTTCAGTAAAGGATTTTTAGTTGGAAGTCAGTATTTTTCACAAAGTAAAAACTGCTGGCCTTGGCTTTTTATCTGACTGTTCCATGAAAATATGTAAATTAAAAGTTGGTTTAAAATTTACATTTTCTTAAGTTATAACCACCAAACTTGTACATAAGCTACTGCTTTTCGACATAATTTTCGTAAATCACAATAATTCAGTGGAATAATTTTCAATGATTTACAGGAAAATCCTTTTAATCTTTGCCGATACGTTCGTTATAGTCGTACAGATGGAATTTTTAAACGATTCCCTGTAACTCCCGCCGATACCCGTGGATCACGTAGCCATCTTCCAAAAATAACAGCTACTTACCTAATTCCAGTCACACCTCTTTGGATTGACGTAATTCAATGTTCAAACGACGTTGACGTTCAAATGTTGCCACACAATATAATAACATTTTATTGTAGAGATATAATTGTGTTAGGTAACGGTTCTTTTTTTGGAATATTGGTACGTGTATTACCAGTCTCATCCCATACAAAGAAACCGTGCCGACGACGTACTGTACTAATTACACTGATTATTTTGTATGCATCGATCGCGTTCGGTTCCGTTCCGCGGACATGTTGATCTATCTATCGCCGTGGAACGGAACCGAACGTGATTGAATTACAAAAAATAATCGGTATAATCAGATGAAAAACTTTAGTTACGTCGGCACGGTTTTACCTTTTTTTTATCTAATATAGGCTCGCGCTTGACCACCATCTCACCTGATGGTAAGCGATGATGTGGCCGATGATGGAGCACGCTTGCCTAGAAGTAACCTATTCACTCTTGACTTAAAGACCCCTAGGTTGTAGCTATCGGGAAACACAGACTCCGGCAGGGAATTCCACTCCTTAGCTGTACGCATAATAAAAGTATTTTCAAAACGTTTAGTGCGAATGGGTGGGATGTCCACCATGTACCGATGGCGCATTGCCGTACGTCTGGTAGTCGGATGATGAAACGGGCTGGGCGGAATTAGATTGCAATTCCATCGCACATTCCCCGAAATGTAATCGATAAAAAACCGACAGCTTTGACTTAACCAATGCCTCATCGCCGATGAGCCTCTTGGCCCGCTTTTCGATCGACTCTAGTGCATCAAGTTGGTATTTGGCAGAGCCGTCCCATAGATTAGAACAGTACTCCATGCATGATAGAACTTGCGCTTGATACAAGCTGAGCAGCTGTTCTGGCGTGAAGTACCCTCTCACCTTGGCAAGGATCCCCAGCTTCTTGGCAGCCAGCTGAGCCTTTGCCTCAATGTATGGGCCAAAATTGAGAGTCGATGTCAACGTAACGCCAAGCACATCTCATCATCACCTTACCCTACATCTTTTGAATTATATTATTTCATCAGTCTGGTACAGACTTTAGTATTTTAATAATAAAAGAGATAAATAATTTCGGGTTCTTTGTACATAATAATCTTAACAGCATAATTTGTTTTTGTAATATATCTACTGCTAGGACACAGGCCCCTAGTCTATGAAAGGGATTGGGCCGTAATCCACTACTGGTACCCAGTGCGTGTTGGTGGCTGTCGAAAGACTTCAAATTTGGTTATAAACTAGGCCAGTTTCCTCCAAAAAATTAGAATCAAAATGGAGTTCATACTTTATCATATTGTTTTCTTCCATCCACAGATCCAAGGAAAGCCAATAATCCAGCAGAGAATTCTGCCAAGTCCTGTGGTGTCAATCGACGCCCCCCACATCTACAGAAGTACAGCGACTCCTGTTGATGACCATAACAACATCATATTCAGCCCATGGAAGGCGTTTGGACCCTTTGTCGACACCATACAGGTACGAAATATTTTTATAAAAAAAAACTACAAAGTGAAAAATATCTTCAGTTTCGGAAGCCGGTATTCTTGTTTTTGTTTCATCGTTTTTTGACACCGACTTCGAGATTAAAGTTATTTTTCACTTTGTAGTGTTTTTATTTGGAAGTCGGTTGTATTTTTTTGTAAAAAGTTTATATTTATTTTACTTTTTAGTTTTGGTACCTAACAGGCAAGCTCTATAGTAAGGTACCTATAATGCCAGAATAGATTACCCGAATATCATGAAACTGGTGAAATCAGAATTTACCAAGGTGACCTGTACACATCTGCATAACCCTTTAGAGCGTACGGCGAGATGTTATGTTATGAAATGGTGTAAACAATAAACAGACTTGTGATTGCTGCAATCCAGAGAGATTTCCTGTCATTTATTGAAGAGTTCTGTTGTATATCTCCCAAAATCTTCAGCTGATTTTGATCTTATTTAAGTGAAAACACATGAGAAGCAACAGCTTTCAAATGAAAATGAATGATCAAAATCAGTTCACCTAGTAAAAAGTTCTGAGATAAAACATAGAAAAAGAAAATGGTGGAATTAAGAACCTCCTCCTTTACCGAACTTTACATAAACAAATTCAAGGTTAAAAAAAAAAACAAAATACCAAAAAAAAAAAATTTGTATATGTCGAAAAAATTATGTAGTTGAATAAATGCGGTTTTATTTTTTGGTTGCTTATTTTTTCAACGCCTGTTACTGGCCACAAGTAAGTTAAGGCTTATTAGTTTTGATTCTCTTTTTTAAAACCTAGTTTTTTTTTTTTTCATACTGACCGCAAATAAAAGGAGACAAGAGGAGCTCGTGGCTAAATAATAACAGCTGCACGGGTCGATCATCAAGGTTAAGCAACGCTTGACGAGGTCGGTCAGTGGATGGGTGACCATTTCAACATACCGAGTTTCCTCCGTGCCTCGGAAAGCACGTTAAGCCGTTGGTCCCGGCTGTCATTTGAAGATCTTTGACAGTCGTTACGAGTAGTCAGAAGCTTGAGATCTGACACCAGTCTTGCCAAGGGGTACCGTGTTACCCAGTTACTGGGTTGTGGAGGTCAGATAGGCAGTCGCTCCATGTAAAACACTGGTACTTAGCTGAATCCGGTAAGACTGGAAGCCGACCCCAATATAGTTGGGAAAAGGGCTAGGCAAGATAATGACTGACCGCAAATAAAAAAGAAAATCTATTTATGAGGAAGGGACTATTAGGGAGATGTCACACTACACTACAGCGTTCAAGAAGTTTGAAAACTGATTATAAAAACTGATAAAATAACTACGATCTACCTATATCCTCAGTGCTAAGATCATATATCATCGTACGATACTTACACCCCGTTTCTCAACACTCGATTATCGGGCTGTTAACGTAATCAACGAATAATCACCGGTTAATTCTACTTTCAGTTTTTCAAAACTCAAATCTGACAAGCGTTTAAAAATTTGTCGCACTTGACAAAAATCCTGAATTAACCATATTTGGGTTTTTGGGTTGCTTATTATTAGAACAACAAAATTATAGTTGATTACCAAGATTAAAAAATGTAGGTTATTGAAAATCTTTTTAATTAATTACATTATAAAAACTTGACACAATTATCAAAAATTGTTATTTTGTATGTAAATAAAAATAATAAAAAATAAAACCTGTTACTGACCTAAGAATCGAACCTTCCTCACACGCATTAATGTTGTCTGTACCCTGTGCTTACCAAGGTCCATTTCTGGATAGGTTTGTGTTTAACTTGGAGCGGCCAGGGTGATGACCCTGCCAGGTTAAACAGCACTTACCAAGGTCAGTCTTTGGACAGGTGACCACTTTTTTTGGGTTCCCAGGCAGGGTCACCCGTCCAAAAACATGTGTTGGCGCATCAAATATGCGCGGGCTTCCGCGGGGTAGGTGTGGGGTAGGCACGGGTTATCGGGGTTCGGGGTACCGAACCTGTGACGCGATGGCCGGCTACGCACCCGCCGTACCACTCAGCTCTCAGACGCCAGCCATTACGGGCATTCCTTTGTTTATTTCAGAAATTTTGATCGTGTAACTTATATAGCATTATACCTATTTTGAGTACAGTCCACTCTTTCATTATAAAGTCCCAATTCACATGCGAACCAATAAAAAGTGTTCACCCATCCTAAGACTGACCTTGGTAAGTGTTGCTTACCCTGGCGGGGTCAGCCATCCAAAAACAAACAAAACGTGGTTACCCATCCAAAAACCGTCCTTGGTAAGGTTTGCTTTACTTGGCGGTTTCACCAACCCAGCCGCTCAAGATAAAATACTATTATATATATAGTTAGGTACTGATTACGTTAAAGTAGTGAATAGTAAAAAAAAACCAGCTAGGGTAGTAACCGAAATAAATTGATGCCAATTATTCAATGTAACAATATTTCCCTCTCACAGAGAGGAGGCCTGTGTCCCAGCAGTGGGAACATTAATAGGCTGATGATGTGATGTGATTCAATGTAACAAGCTATTATGTAATTTTTCGATGATGCAGTTTTGAGAAACTCACTGACAACTGAGGGCTGGCTAATTTGTGACATACCTATTGTCAGCGGATTTGAGATGTCACATAGTCTTCAGAAACCGGACCTTAGAGCATTAATTATTATATTTTCACAGAATACAGATATACATAATTAATACCGCTCACATAATTAATACGTACGCGTTCTATGAAAGAAAACATTTTATCCTGAGAGAGCTCATCAAGAAATACTTGAAATAACATCAAATAATAATGAGCATTTGGAGATGAAGAGCTTAGGTAGATAATAAGAAAATAAGTTTTTGTTTTTGTAAATATTATTTTTCTTGGTAATTTGTAAGACGACTGGATGGCTTAAGTCACTTTGAAGGCTATAGACCGCGTTTGTCAATTGCTTATGATTGATTTAATAAGTTAAATAGTAGAAATAGTACTCAGTAATCAATTTGCAAAAATGCTTCCAAAAATGTATATTTTGCACGAAACGAAAACCCATATTCAATTATGATAGTGTACTGCTAGAACTAGGTATTGCCCAATAATGCTGATACAAAAAATATAAAGGTAGGTTGAGGCTTACTGTCCATATTTCGCTGGATCTTGGCATAAAATCACCATGTAGTTTTTAGGCATCATCATCTTCCTGCCCTTGTCCCATGTTACCTGTGTCGGCGCAACACGTTTTCTTCTTCCATACCGTCCTGTCTCCGTCATGCTATCACAGACTCCTTTTTCTTTCATATCACTCCTGACACATTCCATCCATCTTTTCCTTGGCCGTCCCCTCCCTCTCCATTTTTTCAACACAGTTATCTTCTAAATTTTAATGTTATTTATTTTTAACAAGGTTCTAATCATTCAGAACTGAAATATTTTAATTTGGAATACAGAATTTGCTTATCACTGGTGTCAGTGGGCTATTTATTAATCTCTGGCATGAACTACGAGTATAGCATGGGAGTACTCTCGTAAAAAACCACTTGGCAACAGGATTAGTGTTGGCAAACCGTTGCTTCCACCACAAAATCGGAATCTAATGTCAATCTGGCTGCTATAATCCCTCTGCTCCATCTGACAACACCTACGGGGTGACAGAAATAGACCTGCCAATCAAAAGCTGAGGCAATCCCTTGAGTGAAAACCTTAATTGTGAGACCTCTACAAATCCATACTAAAACAACTCGAGTTTATCGCACAATTTTCCATAGAAAACAGGAACCTTCACAACAAATATTGCTTTCTAATTGGTTTTTGACATTGATTAATGATGTGATGAAGCAGCCTGCTCACCCCCCAATCGTATCGCTGCCGTGAACATATTCATTATGGAGGGTGAAATTGTAGTATTTTGGCACCCGTTCTTGTGGTGAGTAAACAAACATTATTGTTTTTGCTATATTTTTTTTTGGAAGTAATATACTTATTGTGTTTATTATACATAGGTACCTAGTGCAACTTGGTAGAAGCTTATATTCAGCAGAGAGACGGCTGAAGATTTTTTTTTTTTGAATTGTGAAATGTTATTTATAAGGGAAAGCATATATACTCGTATAATCATCTGCCTAGCCTTTGCCCAACTACATTGGGGTCCGCTTCCAGTCTTACCGGATTCAGCTAAGTTCCAGTGTTTTACATGGAGCGACTGCCTATCTGACCTCCACAACCCAGTAACTGGCTAACACGGTACCCCTTGGCAAGACTGGTGTTAGGTCTCAAGCTTCTGACTACCCGTAACGACTGTCAAAGATCTTCAAATGACAGCCGGGACCAACGGCTTAGCGTGCTTTCCGAGGCACGAAGGAAACTCGGTATGTTGAAATGGTCACCCATCCACGGACTGGCCTCGTCAAGCATTGCTTAACCTTGATGATCGACCCGTGCGGCTGTTATTATTTAGCCACGAGCTCCTAGGACCAAGGGAAACCATATATATATGATAGCGCTGCTAAATGAAAATAGTACCACAGACGAAATCAAACTTCAAGGCAGATGACTTAACGGAAACACGAATTATGTATTGTTAATGTAAAGATTTCTTTTTATTTGAGTAATATTTAAAAAATCAAAAATGGAAGGTCGATCACTGACTGTTAGTTCATTCAAATAAAATAATTGGTAGCTAAATCCATTCAAAATATTTGTAAAAAGTGTTATTAATTACTAATCAAATATTGAACACAATTACTTTATTTTTACAAACTTAAATCTGAAATTAATTGATAAACGAATGTCACCGGTAGTTGTTGCTATGTGATGCCTTTTCATTTGTCTAAACGTATAAATAGGCTGGTTCTAGTCGAAAGAACTTAATATTGAATTGTATTTTGAACTGTGCACATCTTCTTATAAAATTAAGTTGATTTACTGTTGGTGTGAGTAATAAAAAGTGTTAACAAGATGTCTGATCGTTATCATTTGAGAACACTGAGTACTCCCGCTCTTACATATATATATATATATATATTATAACTTTGTCCACGCTAGGAATTTCATCCTGTATAATGGGTGCGTTTACAAAAATTTAAACTCACATACACAAGACACATATTAATCGAGAAAGTCTCAAAACCCGGCCAAGTACGAGTCGGACTCGCGCACAAATGGTTCCGTACCATTATCGCAAAAAACGTCAAAAAAATCACGTTTCATGTATGGTAGCCTCACTTAAATATTTATTTTATTCTATTTTTAAAGACAGTTGACATTTTCACAGAAATACATCGTCTGTGAAAATTTCGACTGTCTAGCTATCACGGTTCATGAGATACAACCTGGTGACAGACGGACCGCGGAGTCTTAGTAATAGGATCCCGTTTTTACCCTTTGGGTTCGGAGCCCTAAAAAAAGGTTATTTCTGTAGTTTAGTAATTGCAAAGTTTTACCTCTTCTAGTTAAGGGACACTAAAGATCTTTATGGACAATTATTGGTACTTACTTCCATTAGATAAATAAATCATCATAACTACTCTGTTTCCAGGAGGGTGAACTATTACCAAGTCAAGACACAGTGGTGTTGCCATCGCCCAGGCACCACGAGAGTTCTACAGACGAAGACGCCACAGATCCAATGCCTACCGCAGAGACGTCCAATAAGGTATGTTACAAGAATTTCAACATATTATTGAGATACAACTATGAGGTACTCTATGTTTGAGAGCAAATAATTTTTAAAAAAAATGGTATGTAATGTTGTCATAACATCTCTAAAAAGTATCCAGAAAGTGAACTCTACCGGAGACTTATTCACAACTGTCCAGTAAGAAGCGAGATTTAAAATTTGGAATCTCCTACTGTCCGTAAGTAAGTATGTAAGTTACTTACTGGACAGTAGTAGAGATTGGTCCGATATATCAAAACGTAACTTATATCGGATATGTGTTAGATATCATATCGATATCTATATCAAAATAACCGATATTACAAAAACTGTTTCTAATAAAAACCTTACTAGCGTGCGAGAACGAATAAGTCAAAACTTAAAACCGTAACATTGCGAAAACGTACGAACTACGAACAAAACGCAAACTTCAGAAACGTTAGGAACCATATGCGCTACCTCTCTTTCTAAGTATTATTTCGCGTTCGTTGTACTATAACATAAATTAAGTATCTGTGTATCAGTTGTATTTTGCGAAAAACAACTCCTTCGAACAAAAATATTAACTTACCACAAGAAATGCCGTAATATTCCTAAAAATGTATAGCCATTTTTTTTTTGTATACGCCTGAGATTATATCTATATGTATATAACATTAATTATGTTATGTACATACAGGTATTATATTTTGCTTTCCTATTACTTATTAAATTAGACAACCAGCTGTCCACTGCTGTGACAGCAAAGATCAATACCTTGTACCCAAACTGAAAATATTGTACTTTGGCTGACCAGTTTAAAAAAATCTTTATAATCAACTGCCACGAATGATCATACTCCTTTATGAAACCAACTTACCCATAGGTAGTACAAAAAATCAACTTACCCTAATTTTTTCAGGTGGCATCAATAAGTCAGCTATCCTTCATGGTGCGTCCAGACAGCTTCGAGCGCGGCCAGTTAAGGCTGACCTGCATCTCCACAGTCCACTCAGTGTACAGCGAGCAAGCCGAGCTGGTCATCAATGAGGAGCGGCCGCAGATCGCCTCCGTCCTGGGAACTAGGGACGCGGCAGGAGGTAAGGATAGCTTTTGGACTTAGAACTAACCTATAATGCCTCTACTTACAATTGGCATGATCAGCCAATGTCCTCGCTGCTGGGACACAGACTTCTTCTACCATGAGGCCCAAATGCGATTTGGTGCCTACACATATCTTCGGATTTTTGAGACTAGGAATATTTGGCCACTTATAACATTTTAGGTTTCTATGTTGGGTTGGTAAATAACAATTTACCACTCTGTCCAGTCTAGGTAGATGTCACAATGTCTTTTCTGGTAAATTATCTTCAACATAAAAACCAGGAAATACATTCAATAAGATACAAAGAAAAAGGATGAAATGCAAACGCCATGGCCAGATATACAGCTTAAAGAAGTCTGCATGTCTCAATTGCCACTTTAAATACCTCGTTTAAATAATGACCTAATAAACACTCCATCTCCAGAAGCGCAGGTGAGTTATCATTCCACTACAAAAGAAATAAATAACAAACGATATCGCGCAAATTATGAAGTCATAAGTAACAACAGAAATGCCTCGAGCATTCGCTTTCACAGGTAAAACGCGACGTAAAAGTTAATCCGAACTCAATATCAGAAAAGCAATAAAATCGAAATAAATGCGATAAATACCAATACTGCACGTGGAAAACACTCCGATCTGTATAAATCATCGCTTTTAGCGAAGCATTTAAAACGTTTTTCGACATTAATCACGAACGGATTGAAAGCTTTTACGGTTCGTCACGGCCCAATAAACAACATTATGCAGTACCTGAACCGGCAACTGAGAGTATACTAGAAAATTGGCCTCATTCAACACGAATAACCCGAACCAATATTTTCCATGAAAAATTTTCTTTGAGTTTTGGACTTGGGATCTCTCGGCTGAGTAGCGAATCGCTAAGAATTTTTATTTCTCGGTGTAAACACAACGTTTGAATACGTAGAAGGCAAACCAATCCCACTCTACAATTCAAATATTTGCAGCAGCCGACTTGCACTGCAATTTGCCACGAGAAGTTTTCCAGAACGCTGCATCTTGGCAAATATATGAAAAATTCAAAAAATACATTGTAAACATAATTATTTTGCTGATGGAAACTATTCCTAGGGAGTATATGAGCTGTTGTGGCGAAGATTGCTGATAGCTCCACCATATCGATAAGCGTACTTGTTTGAAAGCGCTTGAAATTGTTTAATACTTCGGTTTATTCTGTTAAGATAGTTTGCAAGCGTGTGTTCGGAACAATGTACAGAAAGTAAAAAATATTAACTAACCTTCTATGTTGTGCTTCTCCTATTGTCTTCTACAAACTGAAAAACATTGACAACTAAATAGCATGACGCTACAGCATATAAATGTCATACTAATTATTTGACAGTGTACTACTTAGACAGTGAAGATAATATGGCAAGTTCCCTGATAAAATTTAAAAATATTTTTCACATTGATATAAAAACAAAATAGGTAGCCAAAACTCCATCGTTATCAAAACCTATTTCTCATTCAAATACATAAAATTCTAAAAAAAAAGTCTAAAAAAGTGTCGGCAGACACTCACATTCAGATTCACTCTAAACATCGACATCGGTGTTCGTCAATACCGGGTATTAACAGTTCGTGAACGCAGAATCGGCAAATCCTTCTATATGTAGGCAATCACTCAAATATTTGCCAGTGTTGGCTTCTGCATTGAGGATGTTTGTCGACTACGAGCGTTCCGGTCCACTAAGCAAAGGTAATGTTTAGCGTTGACTGCGTTGTAGTCTCTTGTTTGTGTGCGAGCAAATAGTTCGGATCTGTCGTCACCCTGGATTATCACGTATTTGCATATATGGAACTTGGGGATATAGATATAGTTGTGAAGATTATCGATATCGAAGTTACGAAGTTCATGGCAAAGTTTTGCAGAAGCGCAAATCTTAGATGAATTGAAACAGGATTAATTCGGAAAGCGATTTCTCCTAGATGCTATATTATGTCTTTACAAGAAAGAAACCAGTGTGTTCAACCAGTTTCAACATTTGACTCATCTACAGAAGAACTTATCGAGGCTTCAAAAATTTAACGCAAGTCAAGTGATAGAACAGAATATACTTAACTTTTTTTGTTTGTGTTTTTAGACGGCTTTATTTAGCTTGTCCTGATTTTGTGATGCGACTGGCTATAAAAACCATTCAACCAACCCAGCAGTTAATGCTGACTAAACTTTACAGAATATATAGTACCACTAGTCTCCCAATATCAGTGTAAGAACTATCTATATATCTTGTGGCTATATAAGATATATAGATCAGAGGATTGTGTCCCTTGGCACCTGCGATATTCTAAACCGCACAAGCGTGTTAATAGCGGCAATGAAACCCTTGAGCTATACCACCTTTAAAACTGTTTGAATCGTCTCTGAATACTGCATTGGATACAAATGTATTGAGCTTTCCTATATCACTATTAAGAACTAAGTTCTTAGCTATGATTGATTAAAATCGGTTGACCCGTTCAAAAGTTATCCGCATTTTACTCTTTGAATCTGGGTTTTTTCGCAAGATATCACGTGTTTCGATAGATTGTTGATTATAGCGTGTCTACTACTAGGTATATTATATGTAGTTTAAAAGTTTGAAACAAAAATTAGATTTAAAAAATAAAAAACCCCCGACACAAAAACCTCTAAAAAGAAAAAAGTAAGCCTCGTGCTCGCGTCGGGGAACCGCCGAATTAAATAAAATAAACTGTTGTTAACGTTGGTTCTATATAAAAGATTAGAAAAGTAGGATGGGTCCGGCTTCATATGGACATAAGAATTATGAATTTTATAGCCCTATCCCTAATTTAAGGAAAGATATCGAGAATTTAACATGATACCTATAAGATAATAAGTACGGGCAAGTTATCATGTGGCAATATTTGGTTAAATTCTTAAGAGGGAAAGAGAGTGCAATTCTTCTTAAAAACGTAAAATTACTCTCTTTGTCTTCATTTAAATAGCGCATCGAGTTTCGTTTAAATCAGTTTGATTCATGTTCAAAATTAAGGAGTTGAAAGTTTTTATGGAGCAGTGGTGGCCCAGTGGTACCGGCCGCGACTTACAAGTTGTAGGTCGTGGGTTCAAGCCCAGGTAGGCGCTTTACTTTGTGCAAATTATTTCATCACCACTGCTCTCAAAACGGTGAAGGAAAACATCGTGTGCAAACCGGCATGTCCTAGAACCAAAAATTTGAAGACATGTGACATCCATCAACCCGCATTGGGCCCGCGTGGTGGATTGCGGCCCATTCCCTCTCACAGAGAGGAGGCCTGTGTCCCAGCAGTGGGAACATTAATAGGCTGATGAGGTGATGTGATGAAGTTTTTATGAAATACCGTGCCGCGTAAACGATCTTAACTAGAATAAGCCTAAGGCATTGAGGCCGCCTTTGTGCCTTTTGTGCATGAAGTCTAAATAAGTAAATAAAATAAATTTTCGTTCTTTTTCTTCTTCCTCGTGTCGATGATTCCTTCACTAAATTTTCTTCGACCAGTATTCAGCCACGTCGATAGCCTTAACGCTGCCCCACAAAGGTTTTGCATGGTGCAGGTGTTTTTATATAAGGAGCAGGACAGGATGTGGGGCATCGTATGTGGGGTGGTTCCGCAGTCACACTGTGGCTGATTGGAGTACCTCTATCTGACTTAGTTATGGCTACAGTAACCCACTTCGTGAACAGCAAAAATCGATAACTAAATGCCTGTCATGCATTATCATTCTCCAAAACATTAAATATTTCTACTATAATTTATTTTTTGTACTCTATAGGCTCGCGCTTGACCACTATCTCACCTGATGGTAAGCGATGATGTGGTCGACGGTGAATCACACTTGACTAGAAAAAACCTATTCACTGTTGACTTAAAGACCCCTAGATTGTAGCTGCCGGGAAACACAGAATCCGCAGGAATTTGACAAAAAAGGAAAATGGAAAATTATACAAGACAAGATTCACCAACATTTTCCCCGTGACTGAAGCTAGATAAAACATCGGTACCTACCTATATTAGTGTTATATGTCGAGACGAACGTGATATGAGGAGCGAGACATGTCACACTGCGACAGACATAGGTAAATTACTTTGTGTGAATGTCAATGTCAAAGGTTACTCGTATTAGCAAATAAACTGAAAAATACTCGAAATGTTGGAAATACATACTCGCCTGCTACTTCGGGGTTTTTATATAATAACTAGCTGTGCCCGCGGCTTCGCTCCCATCATCTGTCTGCCAAAGTGCCAACACTGCCAACCCTACCCTACTTACCTTCCTGCCTACCCTACATACACATATATATACATACTACATACCAATTTTTTTTTCTAGTGTCATTCTGTCGCGTAGAATCTTAACACCGCGATTCAGAAAATGAATTTAAATGCACAACGCCATCTATCGAATAGCAAGTTCACCTGTCCGAGTAACTGAATTGCGTGAGCTGTGATAATTTTACTTCTTGAACACTTTAAATTCATCTAACTTTTGATAGAGTAAACCGATTGCGATGAAACAAAAACTAAGTAATTCTTCAAGTTACGCACAATCTTTATGTATGATGCGTGCACAAATAAACTGACAAACAGACAAAAATTCCAAAAATACTGGCAATGTCTTCTGTTGGTTATCCTTTAACACCCTGGCTATTTTTTTTGGAAATATTTTCGATGTACAAAAATTACTTTCCTACAGATTTATTATATGTATTGATGATGATAATGAGATTTCGGGAAAATGAATTTAATAGATTGTGCTGACAGATGAAAAGGATGAAAACCGGCCAGTCGGGTATATTGGGCAACCGGCGGGTCGGACTCGCGCAGGCATGGTTCCATACCACTATCGTAAAAAACGACAAAAATCACGTTTATGGGAGCCCCACTTAAATATTTATTTTATTCTGTTTTTAGTATTTTTTGTTATAGCAGCAACAGAAATACATCATCTGTGAAATTTTCAACTGTCTAGCTATCACGGTTCATGAGATACAGCCTAGTGACAGACGAACAGACAGACTTCGTAATAGGGTCCCGTTTTTACCCTTCGGGTACGGAACGCTAAAAATGGAGGAAGAAACCATGTTGTAGATTTTTGTTATTGTAGGAAAATAACTTTAAACTGAGAACTTGTCAAATTCTACATGAATAACTGAAAATATAGTTCAAATATTGCCAGTCTATGTTTACCTAATACTTCAAAACTGGGACACTGTTGACTTTAGCTTCTTTTACATAAAAATAAGAACACATGTAGTCCTTTCAGAAAATATGAGCCACATTGCTGTTTCTTCTTCTTCTTCCGGCAGGGACCCACCCCTAATAAATTGGGAATAAACTGGGAAGCCCTTCCCCATTTATTTGTGGTCGGTAGCCACATTGCTGTTTGTAATTAATATAGATTAATTATAATAGATTTAGCTTAAATCATCGAATTTATTTTTGAATTTTTAATTAATTATATTCTTGACAGGATTTTTTCAGATTCGCAATATATTTTTTAACATACTCAATTTGATATAAAATGCTTTTCATCCTATAAACAGATGAATGAAGGTCTCTACTTATTTGTATTTTAGGCCATAGGTTCGATTGCAAAACGGAGCACTCCTTTATTCATAAAACTGAAAATGTAGTTTAAAACATCTCCAAACATATTTTTTTTTTAGCTTATCCCTATCGGTAAGTATCAACAAAGTTGCTAGTTGTTACGGTCGGCCGTCAACATTGACAACTCGCGCCCCCAGCAACTACCTAATTGAATTGTTGAGCTGTTCGCAATAGTTTACAAGCTGCAAACTTCGTTATGCCATGGTTTCATTACCAATTTATGAAGTAATTGCTTCTGCGTTTGGATAAAAAATTACGTTTTTTAATAGGATTTGTAGGGGAAAAGTTAATGGGTTTGTTGCGAACGTTTTAATTGGTTTTTAATGTAAATTTTAAGACCCGATGGGTTTTGCGAATGCGTTATTTTTATCTTAGTAAACATAAAAACACGCTTGTGTTCCCCGTACGTCCCTTATAATAAAGGGGGAGCTTATTGATATTTTATCAACCGGGAATAAATCCAGATTCAGGTTTGCTTTTGAGAAATGCCCAATAACGCTGTCTGACTCGGGCAACGAAAAGAGTTTTCATTTGTTTTACCATACTTTTATAACATCGGTAAGCCGGACAATGGCAGTTGCGTGGATGAGGTAAAGCGGCGAATGGCGATGTCTAGAGGGGCAATGGATAAGTTAAGGAAGATATGGAGGAATCGCAGTATAATGAAAGCCACTAAGATCAGGCTCGTCCGTGCGCTTGTTTTCCCCATATTTCTGTACGCAGCTGAGACATGGACACTACGAGAACTGGAACGGAAAAAATAGATGCTCTAGAAATGTGGTGCTGGAGAAGAATGCTTGGCATTTCTTGAACAGAATTCCGAACTAACGTCTCCATACTCCAAGAACTCGGCATCAAGCAGCGTCTATCAGCAATAGTACTGTCTCGCATACTGAAATTCTTTGGCCATGTCTCAAGGCGGAATAACGACTCCATTGAGCGCCTGGTGGTGCAGGGTAGAGTGGACGGTCACGCGGGAGGTCACCGATGAGGTGGACCGACCAAATTAAATCTGCGATAGGAGGTCCA
Organism: Orthosia incerta; assembly: GCA_948252205.1. Lineage (NCBI taxonomy): Eukaryota > Metazoa > Arthropoda > Insecta > Lepidoptera > Noctuidae > Orthosia > Orthosia incerta. The sequence continues at coordinate 28,752,575 of OX411746.1, forward strand.
GTAAATGAATGCGCTAAACTTTCATCTAACAGAGCCAAATGGAGAGAGATCGTGAGGCGAGTGACAAGAACACCAGCGATCGGACAAAATTCATCGTGACCACGACCGCTCTGTCAAGAGCGAAACGAATAAGAAGAAGAAGCCGGACAAAGGCACTTGTCTCACAGCCCACGAGTAAGCAATTAGCTATCGACTATTTTCTCGCTGAAGAAACGTACAAATATAAGATCCCGTGTCAATAAAAGACACAGGTAAAGTAATAGTTGATCGCTGGCTGTCCACCTCCGGCGAGTATTCTCTCATCAAAAATTTATCGCAGCGACAAGAGCTATCAAAGTTATACTTGCTCAGTGATACTCGCTTGCTCGCTTGGCGGTCAGAACTCACACTGAGTGAACAACCAGCGGTCATCTTCAGTGTGGACGTCCCTAGCGAATAGCGCTATTAATCGCCCGTGTCACATAAATACTCGCTCATAGCCGAGCGGTAAAACTATCGGCACTACTCACTCGCTACTCGCTGCTCGCCAACTCGATTTTAGTTTCTAGCTTTACTCACTACTCGCTGATCGGAGGCGGGGTAACAAGTGCCGAAGAATCAAGTACATGCTAACTAACTACTGAATTCCACTGATTTTGTGTTAAAAGAGTTCGGTAACGTTTGGCGCGTCTAGGATCTTGGATTTGAGCACGTTAATGTAAAAAAAACAAGGCGGCCAATCACAACAGTCCATTTCCAGTCTGAGCTGAGTTGAGCATGAGCATGATCATCTGGAGTATCGGCATAAGATGCTATTACATACATACATAAGGTGCCGCCATTTTTGTACCACACAGGCAGAAACTATATAACTCCTTTTGCTTCTAAACATGCTAAACAGAGTTTATAATCTTTATTTACAGTTTTATAAACTGCTTCCTCATTCACATAACAATTTGTTTCACTATGTATGACTTTTGTTGGTTATTGCTGCATCTAGCAAAACTCAATAACAATAATTTCACGGTCTATAAAAATGAATGGATCCACTTATTTTCATGCTTATTTCTTTAAACAAACAAACTTGCCGTGGATGTCTAGACATCGTTCTCAAAATACAGAAATACAAACAAACGAAGTTCGAAACCACTTATTTATGTATCGAATGTTACCGTTGAACTTATACAGGGTGAGATTTTGAACAGGGATCACTGTAGTAGCTGTGATATCCTGAAGAGTTCAGATAGGATTTCATGTAGGAGCTTCAATTCGTTTCGCCGATTCTATTGGCCTGATGCTAATACTTACGGTGAACTTTTAATACCTGATGAAAAATTCAATAGCCATTTTTCCGATCTAGGAACTAATCCATTGCACTTAGGCTCAGTTTTTTGATCGGAACTCAATCAATGGTGAAATATGCTAACTAAGCTGGCAGGGCACATTGCTCGCAGAACGGATGGCCGATGGGGCAGAAAGGTTCTGGAGTGGCGACCACGAGCCGGAAGACGTTGCATTGGAAGGCCTCCCACCAGGTTGACCGATGACCTGGTCACAGATAATATAATACTAGCATACAGATGCCTCATCTCATACAAAGAAACCGTGCCGACGTAACTAGCGTTTTTCATCTGATTATACCGATTATTTTTTGTAAGTCAATCGTGTTCGGTTGATCTAGTTGATATAGATCACCATCTATATCCGTGGAACGGAACCGAACGCGATCCATGTACAAAAAATAATCAGTATAATCAGTACGTCGTCGGCACGGTTTCTTTGTATGGGATGAGACACCACTGACCTGGTGAAGGTTGCGGGATTCCGCTGGATGCGAGACACACGGGACCGGTTAAAGGGGACGTTTGGGGGAGGCCTATGTCCAGCAGTGGACATCTTTGATCATGATGAAAAAAACTGGGCCTTAGCAGTCGACCTTATACTTCATAAAAGATAGCTTGATCTCTGCGACTATTGTCAGTATCAATACAGTAACAATGTCGTTTGACAGGCTAACAATAACGTATACGTCAGTTTGACATATGTCGCAAAGATCAAGCTATCTTTTATTAAGTATAAGATCGCAAAGAATCGAGTAAAATAAAATAAAAAACCGGTCAAGTGCGAGTCGCAAGGGTTCCGTACAATTAATGCAAAAAATGGCAAAAAACACGTTTGTTGTTTGGGATGCCCACTTAAATATTTATTTTATTCTGTTTTTAGTATTTGTTGTTATAGCGGCAACAGAAATACATCATCTGTGAAAATTTCAACGTTCTAGCTAGCACGGTTCATGAGATACAGCCTGGTGACAGACAGAAAGACAGACAGACGGACCGCGGAGTCTTAGTAATAGGGTCCCGTTTTTACCCTTTGAGTACGGAACCCTGAAAATATTCCATGAGCATTCAAATGCAACTTAACCACGCTTGCCAGTGATCCCTATTCAAAACCTCATCTTGTATACAGCGCATAGATTCCCGTGTCTAGACGGAATACATTAAGCTAGTCGTTCAGTCATTATCGAGCTATGCAATATAGAGGATAGACAGTAATCGCTGCATTTGAGAAATTATTGGTTATTGCCTTTCTCGTTAGAGAGAGTTTATTGTTACAGTTTTTGTAGAAAGGGAACAGTTTGAATTCTGTTGAAATTGCATGGAAATTTACTGTAAGATAATTTTCAGGGTCATTGACTTTAAATGCAGTTATTGTTCCTAAATCCAGTAATTTAGCTTCTTCTTCTTCTTTATCGTGACGTTTTTGAAAGATCGGTTGTAATCCCGTAGTGACTCTTGCAGGGGCACATATGATCGCCTACGATCATTCGCTTGCCGGTCCCTTTAAATGTTCAACTTGTAAATTATTTTCAAAATATTATGTGGAATGGTTGTTGTATAAATCTGAATACTATACGATATCTTATAAGTTTTGTTTTCTACTGAAAAGTAAGGCCACAAAATGCCAAAGTAATCTAATACCTTTAGGAAAAGAGATTAATAAATTAACGACAATGGTTAAAACATGGATAAAAGAGAGACGGGGTTTTTACTTAGCAGTGGTACTAACTAATCTAATCTAATTAGCACTAGTTAGGTTAGATTAGTTAAAACATAACACTGCTTTGGGGTCGGCTAAAAAAAACGTCCTTGCCATATATTTAATTCCAAAATAGAACTACACATCACATCATCAGCCTATTAATGTTTTCACTGCTGGGACACAGGCCTCCTCTCTGTGAGAGGGGATGGTCCGTAATCCACCACGCGGGCCCGGTGCGGGTTGGTGGATGTCACATGTCTTCGAATTTTTGGTTCTAGGACATGCCGGTTTCCTCACGATGTTTTCCTTCACCGTTTTGAGAGCAGTGGTGATGAAATAATTTACACAAAGTAAAGCGCCTGCCTGGGTTCGAACCCACGACCTACAACTTGTAAGTCGCGGCCGATACCACTGGGCCACCATTGCTCTCCAATAGAACTACACTTCAACCTAATTACTGGCTAATAGCATTCCGACATTACACTAAATTCCTATTTAAGATAAAAACATTAAGAAACAAAGTAAACTAATCTCAAACGGAGTACAAAAACGTGTAAAGCAATGAAATAATTACGTTTAATTTACGATAAAACGTTAAAAAAAGAAAAACAATAATTAAATATTCATTACGAGGAATTATCGCGTTTTCTTTCTTTTTCGACGAAAATTCACGAAAGCCTTGGCACTTTTTTGTTAAGTGAGATACGTCGGATTACTGGGCTCAGGTAGATTTTTATCGATATCGATATTTTATTTTTAGCAGCCTTTATTTTATACTTATTGGTGATACGATTCATAAATTGTTCTTTAAACGTCTTTCTTTATAGTGATAACGTTAAATTGAGTTTCAAATTATTTTATCTTAAAAATAATGGGTAATGTTTTTATTTATGAATACTAAAAATAAATTATTTATAAAATGAATAGAATTTTTTTGCAGTTTTATTAATAACATACATAAACCTGTTTTTATGTTTTCTTTATTAAATGATGATATGCGCGGATGTCATTTCATTTATTTATGAAATCTAATGAAACCTGAGTACTGTACCAGAAACCAATAAAATTAAGAGTTTATTTCCAACATCTACCAGAAAACGTTGGCGCTTTTTCCTTGTAATTTCTCGCAAGTATATTTTACCTCACTTAATTAAAATCTTGGCCACCATTCACGTGAACCACCAAATGAACTACAATTTGAACAATAAAGATAATATAATTTTTATAACTTTTATAAAAGTTAAATCATCGATCTTTACCAATTCATCCCACCTCTAGTGGCGGCTCCCCATTAACGCTATTACGCTAATGATTCGTCGGAGCAAGACGCCCCCCTAATTACAAAACAAAGCTTTTTAATAAAGATATTTCTTTTAACCGTCTAGTACCCACTTTTGGGTGCTCGGGGGTCGCTGATTTCGACTTTTGTATTGTTTTTGATCGATTAATGAGTAATTGGCTTTATTTGATATTTAAACGTGTTTACAGAAGACGAATTGATATTTCTAATCAAAGATTTTATGAATTCACGTTATTGAAATGAGGTAATCTTTCTTACTTTGGATTTTCTATCGTAAGCAAGATATATTTCGTGCATTTCCATAATCAAAGTAAAACATGTATTACTAATCATTTTATACCATTAAATGGCACTTTTGTATGTCAAGATTTATATATCATGTAGGTAAATGTCATGTAATATGAGATGCTAGTTGTCCGTTCGCAAAGTTTCATTACAAAACATAAATCCTTCCACCATCCAATGCGAAATACCAAAAAGATTAACTACGTAGCCGACCAGCCTCCAGCAATAAAAAAACAATTAAAACCGAGTCATAATTCAACAAAAACTCATTTCTAAATTGAACAATTCCAAATTCAAACAAAAGTCACGGCCGCCATTGAAAACGAAAAAAAAATGTAGTTGTAGCTGCGAATGCTCCTCCAAAAAAATTAAAAAAAAAACAATGCCTCGCACCGCCCGTATATAACCCAGACAATAGTTACAAGAATATATGAGCCATATTAACAATACACGCAGACATTTTTATACATTTTTGTTCTACCAGCACCGACGCGCTTAAACGGAAGCAATAACCTAACAGCCCGGACGTTTACGCCATTTTATTCATGTAACCTGGCAATAATGCCAGTGTTTGCATAGCAAGATATAAAAATTATTCAATTTTTGTTTGTGGTTTTTTTTTTTCACACTTCATCTGACGTGTTGATTGTCAAGTTGCGTTGTTAAATAAGAGATTTTTATTGTTCAGGCGGTAAAAACGGGTTGTTAAATGCTTAATGGGTATAATATTTCAGTTATTTTTTGTTGTCTTGTTTTGATGGTCCGTTACTGTTGAGCCTAACTCTTTTATTTATGGGTACCACGCAAAATAATTTTATGAATTTATATACCTTGTAAAAAATTGCGGAAATGGTAGGTTACTCTCTTGGTATTATATCAAGTTTTAAGCTTCTAACTAAACATGTGAAATTTTCTCACGAACAAATACAGTAAGATATCTATTTGCAGCCGAGAAAATTATAGCGTTGTAGCTTCAGAGATCTGCTTTTAAATTATTCAGAAAGAATTCAAGAATTCTCGGTATTTATATTGTGCAGTCTATAGCATGTCAAATGCAATTTGTGGAAGAATATCTTAAGATACTTTGACTTTGGATTTCATTATCTATAGAAATCTTTGTGAAGAGATGCATTGATTCAGTTGTCGCCTTCGTTGGGAAGCCCACTCTTGGCATATTTTTTTAGGCATAATGTTCTTTAGCATAACGTTTTCGCATAAATTTTATCAGCATAATAATACTGCGGCATAATAATACTTTGGCATAATGCAAAAGTTAGCATAACTGTCATTTGGTCTATTTTTTTATGCCATACTTTGGAGTTGCATAAATGTTTAAGGCATAATATTTTTTCGTCATAATTATTTTATGGGTACTTAATTGAACATCGAAAATTAAAATACGTACGGGTAAAATGTAAATTTTAAAAATATTGAAAATTTTAATATCGATTTGAATCGATTGAAAATTGTTTTACCTAAGCTTGAAATGTCTAATTAAATATATTTGATATAAGGACTCAAATTAATTAGGTTAAGGTGCGGCGGGGTGGCCAGAACATGGTGTGTAAATATCATTATGTGTTATCATAATCTTATAAAGTATAATGTTGTAATTATGTGTTTACAACATAATGTTGCTTTATAAGATTATGCATCATTATTATTATGCCTACAGTATTTATGGATTGATCCATTAAGCCTAAAACATTATGCGTAATGATCATTATGCTGAATTTCGTTATGCCAATGTAAATAATGGAAATATATTTTATGCTTATCATTTGTAAACCATCTTCGTTAGTATCATTTTTGGCATTTTAAACATCCATATAAGCAATAGGAGTCACCTTGAGAAAATAAATTGTTAAGTACTAATTAAGAAAAATTGTTTAATACAATAACGATGTACTGAAATATTCGTAAATATGCCAAGAATAACAAAAAGGAAAACAAACATAGTTAATAACTTAAAAAATAAATTAGTTCTCCTAAACTCCTACTCACATAGTAAGAGGCTTAGGTTCTATGATCTGTTTTACAAAGAGCATGAAATAAATCATTTTGATTGATGAATTTATAAATAGATTTAATATACTTTTCTCCTTACAGTCGCTTTATAAAGAGATCGCGTTGGCGTTTTCCATTTGACTGAAATCTTTAAAGAAACTCACTCTGAGAACTAAAAGTCCAGACATTTCTCATTGCATAAGTTTAAATAAGATCAATGTGAGTCAAAATGTTAAAGATTTAACTGATCCTTCGAAAGATTTATAAAATATTTTAATTTACGTGTTGATGCAATATATTGTTAGAAAACCAAGATTTTGGATACCGAGTTACGAGTAGCAGCAGTACAGTTACCCGTGGACCCACACAAACCGAGATTTTTCCGGGATAAAAAGTAGATTATGACATTCAACGTTTGTTAACAAGACGCACGATTCCTCCACGAGGCAAATCTTCACTCACTAGATGCCTGAAGGAGTACGTCACTGCCGAGATCGACCACGGTAAAGGTGGTGTGACAGTCTGAACAAGTATTAGTGGTAAACTTGGCCAGAGAGATCGCAAAATATACGGTTTTTGAAAAACCGTTTGCTGCTGGGACACAATTTAGGCTTGCATAAAAAGATCACTACTTTCTTTTACAAGCAAACAATTTCACCTTTCAGTAACCTAACAGTTCACCTACTGGGCCCGAAATATTAACAGTTTACCTCTAACTCGAAAAGAGCAAGACAATTCCAGTGATTATCTTCCTTTCCTTTTCCCATTATTTGGGGTCGGGTCTCCTCACTTTCCTGCACCAATTTGTTCTGCCTTGGGTTGTCAATTGGACTCTGTCTATATATTGTACCATCAGATCAATGGCGAGCAGCCTCTACCTCTTTTTTGTTCCGGTAGGCGCAGAGCGATTTGAACCACATGGTTCTCACTACGTTTCTTGACGAGCCTATACCAGTGAAAGTGGTTGCGTTATTTTATCGGTGACAATTCCAGCGATGTAAATAAAAATATTAAATGATACATGTTTTATTTTTAGTTTATGTCCAAACAACATTGTATCATTAGGAACAGCTTGGCTTGATCCAATCACAAACTCACAACAAACGACTTATTTAACCAGAAAGAATTCCAAGAAAAACAATCCCTACTACTTCCCAATTCCCTCGTACTCAAATATCCCGAAAGACTTTTAATCTAAAACGCTCTATAAATAAATGAAAAACTGAATCCACACAAGCTCCGTAAAGACATGAAAATTAACTTTTTCAACCGCTAGCGAAGTGCTTGCTTGATGCACTTCGAATAATTAATAAAACATTGTATTACTTTTATTTACCGGCGCTGAGAGGGTTATGCTTGAATAATAGGTTCAAAGATAATGTCTATAAGAACCGTTTTGCATATTTCAGAAGCACTAAGGCCGCTCCGTAACTTTTGTACTAGCTAGACGTCAGTTTGTTTTCTTTATTTCTGCGGTAAGTTCGTTTATAAAGGTTTTGAGCAGTTGGGTTTAGTTGAAATGTGTATTAAATATTTAAAGAACTATGGCTCTGTTTTTACATTTCTTACTCAATGTATATTATTTCATATCTTTCATTTACAAAGATAAACACATGTACAGTGTATAAAATACTTACTTAACTAAGACTAGAAACATATACACTTAAAACAAAAACTACTAACTAACTAATCCTAAAAATATATAATTCTAAAATATGGCGTCGAAAAATTCCTCCACATCGTTCGGTTGTCCACTGGTAATGTGTCCAAAAGATTGCCAGCATTAACACGTTGTATGGCAATGCTTATCCTCTGACCAAGGTAAAAGCCAGCCCTAGGGTCACACGAAGTATCAACTAGGGGGAAAAGGAAAGCTCTTTTTAAAAAGCGTGAGCACTCGGACCCCATGGATATATACTATTAAGTGAGAAATGTAAAATTTTCGCTTGAATTCTCAAAGTCTATTATATAAAATTAGTAATTTCTACGAATATTCAACTGTTTGATTCGTTTACTGCTTGAAAATTCTTTCTTATTTCAATACTGTCCCACGGCTGGGCAAAGCCCTCTCCCAAGTCCTTCCTGCTACTCTTTTACTAATGAATGTAAAGTAAAATAATTCTGCTTAACCAGAGCTGTACAAAATCTAGTCCAAAAAGGTTTAAAGTGCTGTAGATAAAAAGGAGCGTAGTTTATCTAACCGAACTGCAATAACCAATAAATCAATAACCTGTAGCAGATTAGTCATTACTAATGTAAATAGTAGTAAACCTAAACCAGTATAAACCCAGAGAGTCAATTTGCACAGGCAGCCGCTTACAGTGCAAACTGAAATGGCAATAATATACGTAGCATTGATAAACCCACATAGCAATATCGGAAATAAATCATTTTATCATTAATAATCTTTATGTTCGTAAAATCATTGTAATTACATTCGGTGTTCCTGTTAATGGCGGTCCCTGTTTACTTTGCATCGTTTGTTATATTTAAATTTAAAGTAAAACTTAAGGGTTAAGGTAAAAACAAATGAAGGTCACAATGAGCTGAGCTGTCAGCGATAAGATCGCCATTGCACTCATAGAATTAGTATTATTGTAACAGAGCTTTTTTACAATTTGGGTGGACCATAAAGGATATTCTATGTTCCTATTTAACCCACTTGACATAATTCTATAACAATATAAAAAACCTCTTTACTTAGAATTGAATTTAAAAACAACAGCAACGTATAAAAAACACCGAAAAAGGAACGCAAATATTGTAACAACAGTCGCATACAACCATCATAACAACAAAATATTACCAAATACAACACCAATCCTTTCAAATGCCAGTCTCACTTTTACCAATACCTCTTACAAATACAAACAGGCAAGCTCACATCGCGATGTGGGCTCTCACATTACCATATTCTAGTCCGCAGGTTTCGTTTCCATCCCGCGATGGATTCCCGCCAGTGTTTGACTTTGGAACTCCACTAATATTATATTGAAATTTAATGGGATTTCAGGAACTAGATCGGCAGTTCTAGATTCTGTTAGGTGATGCACACGCAGTAGTGTTTGGTTTGTTGTTACTAAGTTAATGTTGGAAATAGAGATTATGCATGTATGGAATAGTTTGTAGCGTTATTGATTTCTGTTGGGGATTTGATGACGTGTGTGGTAGTTTATTTGATGTTTAGCAAACATTGTGTTTCATTACTGTTTATTACATAGAATGCAACGTAGACTAAATGTTTTCTAGCTGTGTCCAAATATCCTTATTTCTATATAAACGTTTGAGTTTAGGTACGACACTTTTTACTTATTTCAAAAGTATTTGTCACTCACCAATACAATGATCTTCAGATAAGTTATGACAAATAAAAAAGCATAATCAAGCACCAAGAGCATTTAAAGACATCAAATCCTTAACCGCCTTATTTTTTACCAATTTTCAACAAAACTGCACTTCTATTCACTTAACAACAAATTGAACTACAAAAGCAATTGTTAGAAAACCTCCCAGGAAAATGTCAGCATGACATACGCAATCAAACGTTCGATGTAAAACAGTTTAACTAACATTCGACAAATCCCGCCGAGAATTAATTTCCGATGTGGATGATAATGAACAGGCTGTACGGGTCATTTGCATCGATATACCGATGTTGTTCATCGAAATGAGCGCACACTGCAAATTTGCCGAACGAGCCCGCAAAACCAGTGTGAATTGAGGCCTACTGCAGTTGTTACTACATGATACAGAATACTGTTTGTGCTTTTGTTTGGGCATTTCATATTTGAGTGAGTTTTGTTGCGTTTGTATAGTAACATAGTTCATCGTTTAATAACAAAGGATATTGAATGTACTGTAACAAAAATGCAGCAATCATAATTATTTCTGAATCAGCAATACAGATAAGCAATCAACCAAAGATTTCATTGAAATTTCGCATTCAGAATATCAATAGGCCTTTCCAGTCCGCGCCAGTAGAAACCATTTCGAGCCGGATATTGCACGTCCATTGTTGTAAAATTCATAGAGGCATAATATTTAATTTTTGCATGTACAGTGCTTGATTGATATCCGATTGCTGGGGGCTATGCAACTGGCAATTAGATTTAATGGCTTTCAGTTTTGTGATATATTAATACCAGGTACCATTTGGATGGAAATAACGGTTTGGTTAAGCAAAAGCTGGACCTTTAATTTTTATACATAAATATGTGCAACTGATTCTTTATTGAATTTTGCAACAGTTGTAACGCTGCAAGTAGGATAAATGAAACTCGAAGCCTAAAACAAACAACCGGAGAACAAAGAGCCAAATAGTAAAAAAAAAATTGGTACAAATAATACTTCAAGCAATAATTTAAAAAAATCACAAATCCAACGCACACTAAACGAACAAAGATTCCTTCAGAGCACGTAACTAAAACAGAAGTAAACTCTAGCATCCCTAGCGACCTTCGCAAAGCTCTCGAGCAGAAGGAACTGCGCACAATGACAGGCACATTGTGAACACGTTCGTAATTGCATGACATTGCAACTGCCTCCCTCCGATATTGAACAACCAGAGCTGTTTGGTGTTACGCTTCTAAGTAATTTTGATTTTCATGCAGATTTCGGGTGAGTATAGATTATAGAGTGGCTGATATTGGTTTGGTATAGACTGAGATTTTGAAGGCTGTTAAGAGCCTGTAGACAAAGGGATGTTCTATCAGCGGTGACGGTAGTCGGATAGTCGAAAATTTATGGTATTATCGAAATATAGAATAGAATAAAAACGTGTATTCGACACTGACACAACACAACACAAAAGCAACAATGACAAAGTAACAGAGAGAAATATTACGTGGTCATTCTCAAACATTATGACATTGCGACGATCATTATCGCCGATATAAGGACACTTATTCTAGAGCCCTCTATAAATCTAATAATAATTACCTCTACTGTATCATGACTATGTACTGTAATAAGTTTTGAATTCGGGTGCAGTATCTTTTTTATTCCTGATGAGCCCACTCTTGACCGCAATCTCGCTTATTGGCAAGGGTTAATTACTAAACCAAAATGAATTGATTCTTGTACCAAATTAGATCGGTCTTTTTCTGTATGAAAAAGGGCCGTGTCCATTTTTCTATTCGTTTTTTTGGTTTGTTAGAGATTGCTTCCTTACGCAGCCCTCCACAATATTATAACATTCATATCTTCAAGTGAGGTCAATAGCCCTCAAGACTGCTCCAAAAATGTAACACACACAGAAATAATAACGATTTTCTTGCTACACATCGTTTTTAGAACGAACCATTTTGTAAGTCAAGCCGCAATCATTGTTTTTGCTGTATCAGTAGGGGTGAGTATATATCAGACTGTAATGATGAATGTAGGAATGAAAATGAGAGAAGGATTTATTAAAATACGGTTCATTTTATTCTTTATACACTCAGTGGTGCACTTGTAGGTAACATTATATAATATTTAGTGTGTTTTTTTTTTCTCAAAACGTAAAGCAAAGCAGTATTGTACTTACATCTTGCCAGTACGCCATATAAAATAGAGGATGAGCTTATTGGCATCAATTGGACGACGAGTTGGTACTGAGAAATTCCAGATGGAAAATTCCGTGTTTTGCGTGACTCAGAAATCTAATCCAAGATATCAAGCTCAACAGTAGTACTTTCGAACAATAGGAACTCTTCTCTTCCTGCCTTTAACCCATGTTACTTGGGGTCGGCGCAACAAGTTATCTTCTTCCATACAATCCTGTCCCCCGTCACGCTATCACTGACTCCATTTTCTTTCATGTCACTCTTCCCCCTCCCTCTTGATCCATACACATTTATATTCATAACACTTTTAGTAACCTGCGTTTCATGCCTCCTCATCACATGACCATACAAAGACAAACGGTTTCCTTTCAACTTTTCTGTCACTGGCGCCACTTTCAAACTTCCTATTTCTCACTATAATTCTCATCTCTGCTACATGCAATCTCTTTTAATCCATCTTTTTCTTAGCCCAACATTCTGATCCATACAGTACGTCAGCTTTAATCACGGAGTTTCAACCAATAGGAACGAGGCAGCATTTTCAATGGAAAAATAGTAATTGTAAACTCATACTATTAATATTACTATACTCATACTATTACTATACTATTTTATCATTTCTTTATTTGTTCCAGGTCTGTAGTTTGTGCATTGGTGATTTGTGTTTATCCGTGTCGACAATGTCACTCGTGCTGCTTTATTGTTTTCTACTGTTAAATTCCTAAAATTCCAAGATGGTATGGCATGGTATATGTCGTGGTGGCCCAGTGGCTAAGTCCTCGCCTGTCGTGCTAGAGGTCGTGGGTTCAAAGCCGGGCAAGTACCATTGTGTCTTTTTCAAATTCATATGTACTTTCTAAGTCTATCTTGGACATCACAGGCAACGGTGAAGGAAAACATCGTGAGGAAACCTGGACTTATATAGTTAATGTAAGTCTGAAATAGCCATGTTAGAGGCCTGTGGGGATTCCCAGAGGCGGCTCAATTAACTCTGACACCAGAGGTGGCCACATCTCACACGAAAAGAAGAAGAAGAACCTACATGTTCTCATATGATTTGACCGTTGCATTAATTGTATTGAATTCGATATCTGATATTATTACGGTGTTTCTTCTCTGAGTATTCAGCAAGGGAAAACTGGCCACATCGTCATCAGCCTATTAATGTTCCCACTTCTGGGACACAGGCCTCCTCTCTGTGAGAGGGGAAAGGCCAAAATCCATCACGCGGGCGCAGTACGGGTTGGTAGAAGTCACCAGCCACATCTAGTTTAAATTTATAAATAATTAACTTATAAAATTGTCATTTTCAACCATTGCAAATTTCAAAATTAATATCATTGGCGTTATTAATTTAGCAAATTGGTTAAAAATTAGTAATTGAGTGCTTAAAACGTGGATCCACGTGAGACACAAAGACCTTTTAATAGGGATGTTGACAAAAAATATCTATTCAGTTCGTCAAGTAGATAACCTAAAAATATTGGACACGTATTTTTTCTTTTGCCACGTAAACAAAAAAATACAATGATACAGTGCGTTGAAATAGCCTGTGACGTCACCATGTGCTACATTTTAAGGTCTATCCACATATATCAGGGCCGTGCCCGGGACGTGGACGGACCGTGCCCCGTCAGTGTCTCAAAAAAATATCGGTGTGTAGATTTTATATGAACTCGTTCACACACGTCCGTACACGGGCCGTGCACGGGTCAGTTATGGAGCTTCAATGCCTGGGCCCGGCCCTGTCACGTCCCGGGCATGGCCCTGATATGTGTGGATAGACCTTTATACTGACAACATTACATCACAAGTCTCCACTCAAGAACTTTGTGCGCTTTATCTTCGTCAACTATTTTTTTTTTTTATAGGCTCGCGCTTGACCTCCATCTCACCTGATGGTAAGAGATGATGTGGTCGATGATGGAGCACGCTTGCCTAGAAGTAACCTATTCACTCTTGACTTAAAGTCCCCTAGGTTGTAGCTGTCGGGGAACACAGACTCCGGCAGGGAATTCCACTCCTTAGCTGTACGCATAATAAAAGTATTCTCAAAACGTTTAGTGCGTATGGGTGGGATATCCACCATGTACCGATGGCGCATCTCCGTACGTCTGGTAGTCCGATGATGAAATGGGCTGGGCAGAATTAGATTATGCAATTCCATCGCACACCCCCCGAAATGTAATCGATAAAAAACCGACAAGCTGGCAACTCGGCGACGATGTTCAAGGCTCTGGAGCTTTGACTTAACCAATGCCTCATCGCCGATGAGCCTCTCGGCCCGCTTTTCGATCGACTCTAGTGCATCAAGTTGGTATTTGGCAGATCCATCCCAGAGATGAGAACAGTACTCCATGCATGATCAAACTAGCGCTTGATACAAGCTGAGCAGCTGTTCCGGCGTGAAGTACCTTCTAAAGTAAAAAGCAAAAAGTATCTACGTGTCCAATATTATTTGATAATTTCACTGACGGAGTTAATAGAATGATCATTATTCTACCCAGGATACATCCCTATTGTTTCCGTAAATATTTAATTCCGCACACAACCAGTTAAATAACACACACGGTACAATTTATTCCATTATTTATGGAAGGATCAAAAAATGTGGGACACTTACAAAGACTATTCTCATTTCAAAACCGCAAAAAATAACAAAACCCACTCCGCATTACCAAAACATTTTCCAAATAAAAGTGCAAGTGTCAACAAGCCCGCGCAATTTGTCACGCAATCTCATGACGTGACAAACTGACAAGTGACAGTCATAGCCTCGTAAGACCGTGTTACTTGTCACGCTTCCACTCTAGCTGGTTACAGCTTCAATATAAAGCCTTGACGGTGTTCAGTGCTAGTGTGTATTATATTGAGGGGAGAAATAAAAATTGTGTTGTTACAGGGGATTTTTAAAGTGTGATATGACGTCTTGGGGTTAGATGTCTCAGGAAAGAAAAGCTTTTTCGTCGTTGATTTTCACTTCTGGTAGTCTTTTCGTAGACTAAACAAATATTATACAGAGGTTCATTTTTTTGTCTGCAAAAGTAATGATCCAATTAAAACAAATCCCAATCCAGCCCAATTATCCCACGGGACTTACTACTAATAAAAAGTATTCTATGTTTTAATCTAGGTTATCTGTGTGCCAAATTTCATCAAAATCCGTTCAACCATTTTTGCGTGATTAATTAACAAACATTCATCCATCCAAACTTCCACATTTGTAATATTAGTAGGACTAGTACAAAGTAGCATTTTTAGGTAATATCTGTAGGTAATTGGATGAAAGTTTATAGCCCGTGATTCCTAATCCAAGTTTAAGGAAGTACCAACAATTTACCAAATGCTCATAGAATAACAAAAAAGTTTTTTACAAAAAAATACAACCGACTTCCAAATAATAAAACTACAAAGTGAAAAATCTGTCTTTCGTAGGTACCATTTTTTTGCGTTATGGACACCGACTTCCAAAAGTAAAGTTATTTTTCACTTTGTAGTTTTATTATTTGGAAGTCGGTAGTATTTTTTTGTAAAAAACTTTTTTATTTTTCACTTTTTAGTTATACTAATAGGCAAGTTGTTTAGTAAGTTTCCTGTAACGCCAGAATAGATTACCCGAATATCATGAAACTTGAAAAAAACCGATCAAATGAGAGATCTGCTTACACCTTAAGAGCGTACTGGCGTGATGTTATGTTATGAAATGGTATAAACAATAAACAGACATGCGATTGCAGCAGTCCCAAGAGATTGGCCGTTATTTATTGAAGAGTTCTGTTGTATATCTTCGAAGATCTTCATCAGATCTTCACCAAATTAAAATGGGAACAATTTCGAAACATACTATTTCAAACAAAAAAATAATTTTGAAAATCGGTCCACAATTGACGGAGATATCGGTGAACAAACATAAAAAAAAAACATACACGAAGTCGAACATAGAACCTCCTCCTTTCCGAAGACATAAAACTTCTACAAGATAAGGGATATAAAATAGCTTAGATTATTCTTACTATTAACCTCCAACGTCCCAAGTCTTACGAAATATTACTCACATAATTTCGCTGAATTCCGTCAAAATAATATCTTCGCCGACAATGGATAAAGCCAAACCATCGTTGATATATCAAGATAATGTGTATGTTAAATTACGACCCGGCAGAGAATATGGCATTCACTGACCTTAGAGCTCAAGAGTTAGTCCAAGGAAAATTTCAACATTGCATTGGTAACATAAGAATCCGAAACTATATTTAGGACGGCTTGCAAAACTACAGGAAGCAACTGAGTATCAGTATTTGACATAAAGCAGCAGCCTTTATGACCTCCACAACTCAGTAACTGGGTAACTGCTTAAGAGGAAACGGGCGCAGAGAGCGCCGACTGAATTTCATTAGTAAAAAGTCATAATTCGAGGTTTGGCTCTCGTCTCTTTCCTCCTCCAATATTGGACCAATTTAAAAGATATTCCGTAAACTGAAAATTAAAGATATATACTATGTCCCTATGTTTTCCTTTTTGATGATACATTATGTTTAGAAGCACTAGAGCCCTCAAAAAATTCTCAAAATTGCGGTGTCAACAAAGGTTTAGTGTATAAATTTGACAAATATAAATAAAAAAAGGAAAACATAGGGACATAGTATATATCTTATTTTACCAGTTTATGGAATATGTTTTAAATTGGTCCAATATTGGAGGACGAGAGCAGTGGTTGAGAGCAGTGGTGGCCCAGAGGTATCGGCCGCGACTTACAAGTTGTAGTTCGTGCTGGGATCGAGCCTAGGCAGGCGCTTTACTTTGTGTAAATTATTTTATCACCAGTGATCTCAAAACGGTGAAGGAAAACATCGTGAGGAAACCGGCATGTCCTAGAACCAAACATTCGAAGACATGTGACATCCACCAACCCGCACTGGGCCCGCGTGGTGGGTTACGGCTCATTCCCTCTCACAGAGAGGAGGCCTGTGTCCCAGCAGTGGGCACGTTAATAGGCTGATGATGATTGGAGGACGAAAGAGACGAGAGCCAAACCTCGAATTATGACTTTAAATAAGGAAATTCAGTCGTCGCTTTCTGCCCATATTTCCACTTAATTATGTGCCCTTTGCTGATCACACCAAAATCAACAACCTACTTAATGAATCAAACGCAGAACTCAACCCCAACCCGAAAAGTATGAGTAGCTTCACTAATCTAATTTATACGACGATTCTCCTATATTTTTCTAATACAGTAATATTCTCAGACTACGCCATGCTTCCCTCAAAATATTATCATATAAACCCGATAATATTTTATCGTGAGAGGCTAAATAATACGTCGGCAACATTTGTTTGTTATATTGTTACGTGTGGCCGTTATATACCGACCAGCGGGTATGTGCGAGGACAAGGGTTTCGTATAATGAAAAGATTTGTATTTAGGCTCGATTACGTCTCAATATATAATTGTACAAAATTTTCTGGAACATCAATAAATCATTTAATTAGTTAGTTTCCATTTAGAAAAGATTTTGGCTAGTTTTTAGGGTTCCGTACCCAAAGGGTGAAAACGGGAACATGTTACTAAGACTCCGCGGTCCGTCTGTCTGACACCAGGCTGTATCTCATGAACCGTGATAGCTAGATAGTTGAAATTTTCACAGATGATGTATTTCTGTTGCCGCTGTAACAACAAATACCAACAACAGAAGAAAATAAATGTTTAAGGTTACACTAGTCGAAAATTCTTCCACACAAACTTAGTCTAGGGATTATTCCACTGTTTGACGTACGTTCAAAATAAAAAGTGATATCAATTTGTCTCATCATTATCTAGCCCTGTATGAAAGTAAAAAATGAAAATATTTGAAAGTTATGAGCGTCGAAAGTTCCAAATTTCGACACTAATTTTAACGCATTTTTGGGCGTGACCATAAGAAGACGGAAAATTGAAAAACGTCTTTTATACAGTGATAGATTAGTAGTTCAACAATGCAAATAATTTTATTTTGAACAGAAAGATTTAGTCGTTTTTTCATGATATCTAGACTGCCGTCTAGACTGTCTGTTTATACAATTTCGCGCGCTCGGTTTCGTCCTAAATCATTATCCATTTCGCTACAAATTTGCAAAAGTGTGTATTCGTACGCGAACTAGCTTCCGACTGCTCATCACAGCATCTACCTCTTCCGCACGTGTTGTCGGTTGATATCAAATGCATTTTAACCCCGGTCACAAAATAGTTCGTGCCGTCGACTAGTGTACCCTTAAGTGGGACTCCCATACAACAAACGTGTTTTTTTTGCTGTTTTTTTTTTTGCGATAATGGTATGGAACCCTTCGTGCGCGAATCCGACTCGCACTTGGCCGGTTTTTGTATTGAGCGTAGACACTCGTTTATTTAAAAATGCTCCGAATCCTGAAAATTATTTTGTTTCCCCACACAAAAACGTTTAAAAACAATTTGCGCGCCTAAATAAGCTGTGGAGCCATCTTTGTTGCATAACCTTTTTAGAGAATAGATTAAAAACAAATTTTCGTAAGCTGCCAGTTTGAAGGCGAAACTTTTTACCTCATCCAACTTTATTAGCATTAGACCTTCATAATCTGTAATTAATTTATATTCAGTGTATTCCGAAGTACGTTTTATCTTCTGCGGGAATTAAAGGTTTAAACCCCAAGCGGGAAGAAAAAAATGTTGTCGCTTTTCGAAACTTGAAGAAAAAAAGACGGAGCCTGAATAAAAATCAGTACATTTGTCACAGCATAAGAATTGGAATTAGACAAATTCGTCCGTTAAATTAAGGCCATTCCGGATGGAGAACGGGATTCGATTTGGGGTAAATCTCCCACCCGGCTGGGGAAATAGGGAATTTTCCTTTACCGCGCCTCGCGAACTTAAGCGATGCTCGGGATCGCACGTGATTGGATAAAATAGAAAGTGTATTTACTTCTAATTTGATTTTAAATTGGATACAAATGGATGGCGATTTTTTTTGCTTAATCCGCCAAAGAACGGGCGTCCTGGGTAAATTATTTGGCTTAGAGACTCGAGACGTGAAAATTAAATCGATCAATCGTGGCCCGTATTCGAATAAACAGTACTCTCAGCTAACTGATAAATATTTAAACAGCTTTTCAATTAAGTCCAGACTAAGTAATACTCCAAAGTACATCGCAAAATTACATTTTAAAAGGGAATTGAATATTTTTATTGAGCTACCAAGAGCTATTTTGAATTCCTCCGTTAATGTAGGTACTAGCAAACTGTGAAATATTTAGATACTTCAGTTGAATGTGCTGTTTAAATTTTTTAAACATGACATGTGAAATTTTCTATATAACTCATCAGCTCATCGCTCTTCCGTTTTAAGCAACTGATTCTCTTATTTCATCATCTGCTGTTATTAATATACAAAACCACAAATCACAACAATAAAATTAAAATAATAAAAAACTCGCAAAAAGTCAAACTAGCAAAAGTCTCTTTACATACAGAAAAGGCACGAGGTCACACGCACATAATAATATGTATAATAACCGAAGGACCACACTGGTATTTCGCATAATAAAAATCGTAGGATTTAGTAGTAGACTTAAAACAATTGTAGGACAAATCTGGGAATTTGTAAACAAATATATTTCACCATGCTTGCACAAAGCGATTTCAGGTTTATTAACTCGAATTCCAGTTTTCTCCGCTATGATTTATTTTAGCAATGTGAGAGTGTAAAATTACAAGTTAATATTAATTGAAAAAATTACATTGACCCGTAACAGCAAAAGTTATTAATAACATTATTTATTGTTAACAGATTTACTGTCTAAATAACAAAAACAATAGTTAAACAATCACAAATGCCATAACGTACGTCATGGGACTGTGAACCTGTTAAGATTCAATAGAAGAAATCATCAACTATCGCTGCCGCTTATACTTTACACCAGCACAAGTCACTCACGCCTAAAGTTTTAAGTCAATTATTTTTTTGTCTTCAGCGAATACCTTCCCACGCTTTACTCATTATCTTTGACATTAATTCCTGTTCCAGGAAACTCGATAATTAGAAGAAGTTACGTTTATTGGATTTAGTATCTGCCTACCTTTATAAGAACGATTAATTCTTTGTAAACAATTAGCCAAGAGGCTAAAAAGACATTAGCAGTATCAGCGATTACTATTGTGAACATTTTCTTATTTTAGTATGGGATTTGACATCCACAGTAACCGAAATTGCACGTTGTCAATCCCTAAAGTTTTGGACTTTTGGCAGTCTTTGCCGATGGAACGTGATTTTGTCTAGAGTCCCTGTAGAATATTCAGCAATTTTGACCTTATGCTTACCATATAATTACAAAAGTTATAACTTTTCACGGCATATGTCCAATAATTATCATGGTTAACTTACTAATATAAAACATGTGAAAGAAATCAACGTTTTGACATGTATTGCGATTGGTACAAAAATAAATAATAATAGCAAATGTCTTTAAAAGTAGGTTTATTGACCACAATTTTTCGTAGAACGGAACCTTTTTTTTTTCAAACAATAACATAGCTCGGTCTTCGTCATAGTTATTATATTTAAATTTTCTGTTTCATTTAGAATAGGATATTTATTATAATATTTATACATAAATAATTTCTAAAACAATAGACTAATGTCTATTGTTTTAGAAATTATTTATGTATTTCATTAGTTAGATAGTTTATTAATATCCGCCTTAATTATTGTTCATATATTTTTTTTTTGTACCCCTACCACTGTTGTGTTCTTTTTTAACCCAAAGGTTGACTGGTAGAGAATGCCTTGCTGCATTAAGTCCGCCTATGTATTACCATTGTACATAAAGTTTAAATAAATAAATAAACATGAAAAGCTTAGAAGAATATTAAAACAGTAATAATTCATTAATGAATATTTGAATGTTACGAGCTAGTGAGAAATTTTTATACATGCTAAGGGCAGTTGTTTAGCCATGTCCTTTGGCATATTCTGTTTGTGGATATATGTTTGTTACTCAATCACGGCTGAACGGATCTGGATGAAATTGGCACAAACATAGATAACAGTCTGGAATAGCACATAGGCTACTTTTCATCCCGGTTTAATGTTCCCTTGGGATACGAAAACAGTTTTCACGCGGACGAAGCCGCTGGCAGAAGCTAGTTCAGCTTATATACCTAAGCCACCTAATAAAGAGCTTTAATAGACTTTTAAAGAATAAAATTAATGGAAAAGCAATGACGGTAGGTAACTTTGATAATATTGGCGCTAAACAAAATAGCATTTTAGTTCTTCCCCTAAGAGCAGATTGAGCCAATTTGAAATAAAAATTATGGTATCAGCTAGAGATTTAAGAATCCAATTCCTACAAAATTATAAACTTTTCCCTAAAAACAAGAACACAATAACTTATTAAGTCACTCCAACCGGTTAACGCCTTATATAAATCCACTAGCAATTATACATTACCTACTACTGAAAAAGCAGACATAAAACTTAGGAAAATAAAATTAAATAGTAACGGCTTGTTTATCTGTGCTTAGAGTCCAACAACACAATTACGGTTTTCGCTTAATCTGTTTTTATGGGAAGAGATAGTACTATAAACTTTGCTTTATTATTTGATAAACTATTTCTTTTCTGAAATAGTTATGTGCTTGTCTTCTCATGTCTAAAGAAATTTCTCAGCAAACTATTTCATTTGTTACCCATATCATGGCAGTGAACAAAACATCCACAACCTAACAAATATTGTATTGAAGGAGTCCAATTAAAGAAACTATGTATTGTCCGTGATCTAGGAATTCAGCTCGACAGTGCACTCAAATTTGATGTCCATATCCTAAACATTGTGTCAAGGGGCTTCAAAATACTAGGATTTGTTATACGGAATTGCAAAGAATTCAAGCGATCCTCAACAAAAATTAAACTATTTAACACCCTTGTTCGCCCGATATTGGAATACAGTTCAGTCATTTGGAACCCACATTACGATGTCTATATTAAACGCTTGGAGAGTGTTCAAAGACGTTTTCTTTATCATCTCAGTTATGGAGATCATTTAGCAAAGCAGATAACGAGTTACAAAGATAGGTTGAATCATTACCAGATTAAAACGTTGTCTAGACGAAGGGAATTAATAGATTTAATATTGCTACACAAAATTATTAACGGGTCCATTGACTGCATCGAACTCCTGAACTCCACAAATATAAATATACCCAACCGCATCCCAAGAAAAAAAGTTTTAAATTTATTGGAAATACCATACTCAAAAACCAATCTTGGTCACTATGCCGCTGTACACAGACTCTGTAGGCAATATAATACCTACTTTGTCGAAAACTTCTGACATTGACATTTCTGAGCCATTGCTTAAATTTAAAAAATCATTGACTGAGGTTCTGTGAGTTTTTATTTTTAAGTTATAGTTTTATGTTTTAGATTTTAATTTAATTTTATATTTTTTTATAGTCTATTTTAAAAGCGCTTTACCATCTGTAACAATTTTTTTTTTTTTTTCTATTCTTTATACCATTATATGTCATTATGTTTTTATTTTAAATTTGTTTAACCTAATAGTGTTTGTAAAAAGTATACATTTTTGCCGTCTGGTTTGCCATAATGTTGGTAAATCCTAAGGTTAATTACATATAAGGAGTCTTTTTTTATATGCCATGTTTTAATTTGTTTTTTCTTTTTATGTTTTACTATTATCTTGTAATAAGAGTTTATACTTTAGTTTCTATTTACTCGATAATCTAAAATGCATGCTGTGGCCTCCTATAATTGAGGGAGTACACTTGTTATTACTTCATGTTGATGATCCATTGTGTTTTATGTGTACATCTTTCGTTGGAGGTCCTGAATAAATACATAAATAAATAAATAAAATAACTAGTCTATCTTGGGCCGTCCGCCATATTGGATTTAGACTGATATCACTTAACTAGCCATGCATTGTCATCCAAACTTAATCGGTGGAGGACAACTGCTTTAAAATTCAGTTGCAAGATTTGACCCGAACACACTTACATACATACATACATTGCAAGTTAAATAAAAGCTTGTAAAAAGCTGGAAGTCAATTTGAAGTCTTGTTTAAAGGCATTTTTGAATAGATTAAAAGTATATCAAAAGTATGGGCTAGATTATTGAAAACTAGCTGTTTCCATTGCTCTAAACCCGTGTTTCAACCGACCTCCCAAAAAGGAGAAGGTTCTCAATTCGATTGGTATTTTTTTTGATGCCATGCGCCATCGGTACATGGTGGACATCCCTACCATACGCACAAAGCGTTTTGCTAATACTTTCATTGTGCGTACAGCTAAGGAGTGGAATTCCCTTCCGGGGTCTTTGTTCCCTGATAGCTACAACCTTGGGGTCTTTAAGTCAAGAGTCAATAGGTTTCTTCTAGGCAAGCGTGCTTCACCGTAGACCACGTCATCGCTTAACATCAGGCGAGATAGTGGTCAAACGCGAGACTATAGATTATAAAAAAAAAAAAAAAATGTACACAGATTACTCAAAGACGCCTGAACCGATTTAGAAAATTCTACTTTTGTTTGAAAGGGTATACTTTTCATTTGGTTCCATATTCATCGGGTCAGGATCTGATGATTAGATCTTGGAGATATCGAGGGAACTCCTCAAATGTTAAAGGCACACACACAGACATATAGCGGTTTTGGCATTTTCATCAACAATGCAATCATTTGCACTCAGAAGGTAACATTTGGTGAAGTGGAACTAGTGCAGAAGACCACAGATGGCCAATGAAACTCCTTAATGCTAAGTAAGTCACGGTTCTACTATATCTCGAATAGTTAGACTATGATGAAGCAAACACTCATAAATAAATAGTACTGATGAAAATGGTACCATCGAACTGATCTGATGATGAAGCCGGCAGGTAGGCACTGGAACTCCGAAATAAAATAATGTATCCTAGTCGTGTTTGGGTTTATTGGAATCGGCATGAGATGTACTTTGGCTATATATGGCATATATGACTATATAATTTTAGGCCAATTGGAGGTACCTATCAAAACTAAAAAGAGACAAACAAATAATTTTTTTTAACAACAAAGTGAAAAATAACTTTCTTTGGCGAACATCGACCAAGGAAAAAAAAAAAGAATGTTGGTTTGTTTTTATTTTTCAACCTATAAAGTAGCCTATGCAACTTAACGTGACGACTTAAAGCGTTTACAGCAGATTGGCCGGACAAGGTGTAACACGGTGAAGAATGGGCCATGTAGCTTGATTTAAAAAATATAGCCATTCAGCAATAGTTTAATTTTAATTTTGTGATTGGAACTGTACTTTCAGAAACTCCGTCTAATATTTGTTAATAATGAGATTGGTATAGTAAGTTAAAAGTACCAACATCACAAAATGCCTCATGTTACTGTGTTCTGTTGAATTACATAGGTGATCGTTTCACTATTTTCACTCTCACGCCAAAATGAGAAAGCTTTTTGTACAGAAAATTGGCTACACACACATACACTGAATGTTCTTATAACCCTGCTACATTGCGTATGTATAAACGTACCTTTTAAGTCTCTTCAATTGACTTCTTGGAACGCCACGCTTAAACCAGGGTAGGTATAAACTAGGTAAATTAGCGTAAAAGCTAGCCAAGTGTTTACAAAAGTAGGATATAGTGCTGTATCCGTGCAGTTGTAGCTTAGTGACGTCTGGAGAATAGCTATGGCTTAGTATGGTCTAGTGATGGGGGATGTCGATACCAAAAACTGGTTTCTATCGGTATCCAATGGGCAAAAACGAAAAATAGAATAGAATATACCTTATTGTACACCAAAAAAAAAACATATTTTACAACAATTTAAAACTATGGGTTTAAAGGCGGTCTTATCGCTGACAGCGATAACCTTTGGATGGACTTAAAGAACTTAAAATAAAACAGAGAAAAGCCTCTGGTTTACTGCTTTATTAAAAAATAAATATATAAAAATTATGTAGGTATATAAAATACTTATCATAAACATACATAATATTACATGTTACAAAATTTCAAAGAAGGTTTGAATTATGATAGAAGAAATTAAATATTTTACAAACAGAAAAACATTAAAGAGATTACTACGCGCATTCTACTAAGTTCTACAATAAATCTTTCACGGTACAGGCTGTGCGATTGTCTGGTGGTCGCCTCCACCGGCCCTGGTTCAGGCCATGATACGGTCCGCTAGGGCCGATGCCTGTCTGGGTCGCGGATAAATTTGAAAGAGAGTTACCGCGGCCCTGGCACAAGCAACTGAAGGAACACTGATGGGTTTTCGTCAGTAAAAGTCTGACACGCCCTTTCGCTTCACCCAGAGCAGGAGAAGTCATTGGATGATTTCCAACCCAAAAAAAAAGGCTGTACGATTGTGGAATGAGTTGCCGATGTAAGTAAGTCAAGCACAGTCACTTGCATCTTCAAAATCTTGTTAAGAACCATTTCCTTAGCAGGCATCAAAAGTCTACAATTTTCCGATGATCTCAATTATCTAAAATGTGTTTCATAAAGGAACTTAAAATATTATTATAGTTTCTTTTTAGGGTTCCATAACCAAAGGGTAAAACGGGACCCTATTACTACGACTCCACTGTCCGTCTGTCTGTCACGAGGCTGTATCTCATGAACCGTGATAGCTAGACAGTTGAAATTTTCACAGATGATGTATTTCTATTGCCACTATAACAACAAACACTAAAAACAGAATAAAATAAATATTTAAGTGGGGATCCCAAACAACAAACGTGATTTTTTTGCCGTTTCTTACGATAACGGTACGGAACCCTTCGTGCGCGAGTCCTACTCGGGACTCGCGCACGAAGGGTTCCGTACCGTTGAAAACCAGTTGCACTTGGCTGGTTTTTACCATCTATTTTTATATTGCTAGTTATAGAAGATTATGTATTAAAAATGATGTTGCTTGTATCATTTGTATCTATAGATATATTCGAGAGTTCTTCAGGTATCAGCCTATACAAGAAGTAGAGTTGATCAGCAATTCGAGAATAGAAAGAGTAAAGAAAATTGGTTAGAGGATACGAAAATATTGAATATTTATGATATGTTTTTTTCTTAATATCCTGGTATACCTATGTTTCATTAGTTTCACGAATTCAACAAAAACAATTATTAATAGGAGATCAATTATGCGCGTATTATTGTTACTGTTCTTGGTATATTTGTTAACAACACGTTCGTTATGAGTACACACTAGTTTGAATAATAGTTAGAGATAATGTTATGTTAAATTTCAGATTATTTACATAATGCTGGAACACAGTTTCTATATTATTAGCCTAAATAATAGCCTAGAGGTACACGTGTAACAGTGGTACTAATTTGCATTATTGATACCCCGAATTGTTATAGAAATAGAACTGAATTGACTTCTGTCTGTTAATGAACATTATCTATGGAACGTTTATCTACCAAGCCTTTTCCCAACTTTGCATAGAGCGATGACCTATCCAACCTCAACAACCCAGTGAACTGAGACGGGTGTCAGATTTTGTACCTTTTGACTACTGTAGTGACTGAGTTGAATAAATAACAACCGGGACCAACGGCTTTACTTATCGAGGCATGGAGAATACTCAGTAAATAAAAAAAAATAAGTTCAATTTTATACATTGTGTTTCCATCTTTTCTTTCTTTTCTTTCTTTTCTTTCTTTTCTTTCTTTTCTTTCTTTTCTTTTCTTTCTTTCTTTTCTTTCTTTTCTTTCTTTCTTTCTTTTCTTTCTTTCTTTCTTTTCTTTCTTTTCTTTCTTTTCTTTCTTTTCTTTCTTTTCTTTCTTTTCTTTCTTTTCTTTCTTTTCTTTCTTTTCTTTCTTTTCTTTCTTTTCTTTCTTTTCTTTCTTTTCTTTCTTTTCTTTCTTTTCTTTATTTTCTTTCTTTTTTCTTTTCTTCCTTTTCTTTCTTTCTTTTCTTTGTTTCTTTTCTTTGTTTTCTTTCTTTTTTTTTAGGGATCCGTACCCGAAGGATCCAAACGGAGCCTGCTGTCACTCACAAGTTTGTCTGTCTATCCGTCGTCGGTTACACAGGTTTTACAGCCATAAGTTTGGAGCTACAGTCTTCAAATTTTCACAGTATAAGCATCTTGTTGACTTCCCATTGACTATACATTTCAAATGTTGATGATAATGTTAATATTACGTATATGTTATTAATAAGTACGCGTTTATTATGCGTACAGCTAAGGAGTGGAATTCCCTACCGGAGTCTGTGTTTCCCGATAGCTACAACCTAGGGGTCTTTAAGTCAAGAGTGAATAGGTTACTTCTAGGCAAGCGTGCTCCATCATCGGCCACATCATCGCTTACCATCAGGTGAGATGGTGGTCAAGCGCGAGCCTATATAAGATAAAAAATAATAATAATAATAAGTACTAAAATATTGATAAATAAAATTTTCTTTCAAATTCCCTAATTTTTCCTTCCGTCCGAAGCACGACACGCATTTGTCCGGTTTTTTATATTTTTTTAAAATAAATTTAGTAACTTCTTAGAATTAAAATTAAACTTAGCTAATTTAAGGGTACTAATAAACTTTTCCTACTCCTGGTGTTGGTATCGGTATCTACCAATACCACTTTCCCTTCACTAAAGCAATTGACGTTTGAATCTTGGACATATTCCAAAGCGTTTTAGTTTTATCCTCGATGTCTCGGCGGGGCATAAATTAAATGGCTTTCATACGAATACAGTTACGTTTTGTTGTTCAACTCGAATTAAGACTTTATTTATACTCATTGGGGTTGGTGTACCAAGTGTGACTGTAAAACTTAGGAACCAGAGTGCTGGAGTCAACTGGTTACCTACCTACCCATCTACCCTACATACATGATTGTTGCGTAACAGCGCACGCAACGGAAGCCCTCAAAAAGGAATATTTTTGTCCGTTTTTGAAACATTTTTCATTTATGCTCCGCTCCTATTGGTCGTAACGTGATGTTATATAGCCAATTCTATTACTAGTATATTTACCTTCCTCGATAAATGGACTATCCAACACAAAAATATTTTTTCAATTCCAACCAGTAGTTCCTGAGATTAGCACGTTCAAACAAACTCTTCAGCTCTATAATATTAGTATATATTCAGACATGAGTCTTTCAGTAGGAGTTTTGAAATGATGTTATTGCTGATTGAAGATATTTTTGGGTAGGAATACCTGAAACTGGATTTGGTGTCAAAGAGTAAAAAATTACAAACTCAATTTCTGATGAGAGCTTTCCAGTAATTAGTGGTGACAAGGAAGAAATAATAAATTCATCAAATGTTATTGCAACGGTTCATACAATATTTTAGGGTTATCATTTCAGACCTCCCCCTCCCTCCTTGCATCGTGTTTCTCATTACTGAGGGTCGTGATTCCCCGGTCTTCCCGGACCTAGGAGTAACAAATCTATATCGATTAGTACATGAAACTAATATAGAACAGATTGTATAGTTCTTAAGGCCGTACCCTGACAAAAAAATCAGCATGAGATATGAGCATTCCTATTGGCCTAGCGGCACTGGTGGCGCATGAATTACGGTAGTGAATACGCCCAGATTTTAGAATAAAATCTTTAATCAAATCGAATATTGGTCTTTTGAAAAAAATAAAACTTACAAAATGTCCGTTAACAAATTGTCCATCCATTAGTGTTAGTATAAAAAAAAATATTAATGAACACTTTACGAGGATCTCCTCGCATGCATCTGCATGCTATCAATAATTATTTCACATGTTTATGGTTTTGTTGTAAGGAGATTAGTGAAACATATACCTCTTTAAAAAAAAGTGTACTACCATTTTAAAATCAACATTATGTAGAAATTTTATGTATTTTTATTAATTGATATTTCTTTTTAAATAAAGAGTAGATAGTTCTTAAAAACTGCACAAAAACGACTAGGCGCGGCGTTTTGATCGGGGAGGCGCCTTAAGATAAGCCGTAAACTTTTTAGCAGTTGTTGCGGAAATAACATGATTTCATGAATGTATTGTTTCTTGTTTGTCATAGTTAAACAATCAATGGCCCGCAAATTGATTTAAGAGAGATTAAAAACTCTTTTAATCTCTTCCTAATCGCTCTCTCGCTGCTGAGATTCGTGACTTCTATATATAAACTGTCAACATTTCGCCATCGATAAGTTCGTTACGATCAGCGGCGCTGATAGATGTCTTCAATATTTGATCCGACTACCGTTTGGGGCTTCGGCCTCTCATTTTTCCAGTCACCATAAGACGTACCATGTTGTTGGTACGTCGTAACGTGTTACAGACAAGTTGAAGACAGTTGTAACTTTTTTATATACTACTGTAAAACAAACAACACCTTTTAATATTAACTCACTTTAAGTGCCTGGTCCACTACGTTAACCAGTGCACAGCACTACAGCAGTAATTAAACTACTTAGAACCACAAAGGACAATTTGTTTAGCTATATAAACAAGTTGTCTCCAACAGGACTTCTAAGGATTAGTCCATATAAGACGCCTGAATCTCGGCACGTGTAGACATACATACATACTTTCTAAAGGTACTTTTGCCATTGACAGATAAGTGGCCGAAATATTTTGATACTCAATGTATTCTTCTCCTTTTTCTCTTTTTATATGCGCTTGCACATAATTATTGTTATCCGTTTATGTTTACGTTTTCAGTTTTATTACTCTGTATTATACTTTCATAATGTCGTAAGGAATAAAAATTTATATAACGACATACTAACCAAGAATAATATAGTTAGAATTAATAAGTTCCACGGTAGTAAAAGACGTTTATCAGGAAACAATGAAATGACAATAATATCATATCTGTATTCTTCGAAGGGATACACAAAGTTAGTTGTACCCATTACGTAGCTAACTGCAGGGAGCAGCAGCAGGTGACGTATCGCCGCGACACTGCTGGTTTCAATGTATTTCTATGAAATGCCTTCTATACCCAGCGACACGCCGCCTGTCTAAAGATACACAGCAACCAGTAGTGACGCGGCGACACAGACAGTCGTCTGGTGCTGCCACCTGTAGTCGGCTATGGAATCACAACTTTTAGAATACACATAATTTGACAATTAGGTATATAGCAAGTCAACATGACGTTACAAATATTTAATGGTTTCTTAATTCCATCGACTTGGTTGTTACAATTCCATGCTCCTCATATCAATTTCCAACTGGTAAAATTAAATGTTTTTTGCCCAACCCCAGCTTAGCTTGATTTTTTACTGTCTCTCGCTTGACCACTATCGCACCTGATGGTAAGCAATAATGTGGTCGACGATACAAGACGCTTACCTAGAAGAAACGTATTTACTCTTGAGCAATGATATTCTAGTAAACAGATATGTTATGAGCGCGCGCATTGTGAAGACTCGAATACGTCTTAACTGGGACGTATAGTCTTTAGTCTATGTCACGCATGGCGAAGAGCGATACGCTTTGTTGAAACAAAAACAAAATTTAAATAAATGCCATCGTGTGTATTTAGAAAGTGTACCAATTTTGATACATAAAACAGAATGGATCTCATACCATAATGTAAGTACGCAATACACCTCAATTTACTAATTTTTTTTATTTTTTATTATTAATATTCTGATATATGGAGGTTAGAAAAAGAAAAAAGCATTGGTGGTCAGATTAATGTTTGTTTACATTACACACACGTGATACACGCAAGTGACAAACACTAGCTGTCTCTTTTTTTCTTTATGGTTTTATCAAGCCATCCCTTTCGACTTGTAGTGAGATGTCAGATGAATGAAAAGTGTGTATGTGTGCTGCCGCTGCTGTGCGGAACACTTGTTTCGGTTGTTTTGTGGGTGTATAACGTATCTGTTTAGTAGAATATCATAGCTCTTGACCTAAAGACTTCCAGGTTGTAACTGTCAGGGAATTTAAAAAAAACAAACAAAACTAAACCATCGAGGTTATCAAACGTTTTATTGAACAGCATAACCACACCCTGCGAAACAAAACAGGCATTTTCACGATTTCTGCTTACACACATTTTAATACAAGCTTACAAATGTGGACAAGGCCCAACGCAGTAGAATGTTAAACATTTTTGTTTAAATACAAGGCAAATATTTTAAGACTACTAGTTGTTACTTTAAATAGTTGTAAAGTTTTGCTTCATGCTCTGAATAACGCTGGACAGTTTAAACAAGATAATCGTGTTGAAACATTCTGTATTTCTAGAAGTATCTTACTTGTATTTTAAAGCTAAAAGGGTAGTTAGGAAGGTTGTATGCTACCAGATATTAAATAAAAAATGCTGTAAGCGTGTTTATTTCAGAATTATTTTCATGTTGTACATAACAGCTTATGCACACTTGATGAATTGATTTAAAGCTTAGGTCAAATCTCCAGTTCTCATAGTCTCAAGCTTCTTGACATAATCCCTCTGAAGCAACGACGTGAATTGTATGAATTGTGGAGCAACACACTTTGCTTTCACACTTCATCTCTTCTGCATAATATCTGCCTCTGGATACGAACTTCAGTTGCCAATGCAGAAATTTCATTACCGATTTCGGGTCAGGTGTATTATATAATTGTGTTCTTGAATCCTACCCTACCTACCCTACCCTACCTACACTACATACAATAATGTTGCGAAACTTGAACCGCTTACGCAGCGCACGCAGCTTCCGTTGGAATAATTTCTCAAAGAGGAATAATTTTGCCGGTTTTTCAAAATGTTTCATTAATGCTCCTATTAGTCGTAGCGTGATGTTATATAGTCTATAAAAAAAAAAATTCAAACAAACAAACAAACTCTTCAGCTTTAGATTATTAGTATAGATAATTTTATCTAAATATCTTCTAAAGTTCCATTTCTACGAGTGGTCAAGGTTTTGTAAATTTTTAGTCTGGCTATTACATGCTTCACAAATGTGACCAAAATATAAAACAGTAGAGCGCACACACACACTTAAGGCTCAAAGTGTCGACCTAACATTTCTTATACCTTGAAACTAGGACCACGAGCTTAGGACATTGATGTAACTTCTCCTTGGCATATCCCATCGATCCTGCCAATACATCAAGCGGATACCAAAGCCTGCTATACATCAACACGTCCTGATCCGACGTATCGTTTGACATCCAAAAAGTAATATGTCTCCTCATGCTGTATATAAAACCTTAGCGAAATGAAACGGGTCCGCTATCAAGCTGCGGCCCGTCAATCTTATTGTCATTCAATTTGAATTTCCGCTTAGGACCGGTTTTTTGTGAGGCCTTACTAGAGGCCATAAGACGAGCGGAATCAGAATCGGTGTTAGATATATTCGGAATTGTTTTTCTATGGTTACAACAATTAGGTTTATAATAAGTAATACTTACACACGATTTCTGAATTAATAACTTTAAGTTTTGTTTTAGTCAAACATACTCTAGCCTAAAAACTTGTCAAATATTGAGGGTTTGACATGTTGTCAACCCCAAATACTCAGTTGAAATACCGACGGAAAAAAAATCATGCTTTTGTAGGATTTTAGCTAGTTATGTTAGCGGGATAGATTTTTCAGTTAAGGGACCTATTTATACATTGTAAGTAACGTTATAATACCCGTACATGTTATGTATCGTCAGCATCAATTTTGATATGGTTTTATCCATATTTAATAGGTATTCGCGTACGTGAATTGTAGATTTCTACTTTCGTCGGCAAGTCAGCCTCCAATTAAAAAGTCGAAAGCGGTAGTCCCAGGATGGGGCAATTATAAAATGCTATTTTTGCAGTAGGTATCACCAAAAAATCTGTAACGTAAAAATGCACTTGTGGAAATAAACACTTTATTTATTGAATACATATTTCTGGCTATGATATTTTCTTTACTCAAATTTAAAAAATAAAGAGTTCATAATAAAGAGTATTCTATTCTATTCTATTTAAACAAATATTTTATTTCAAAAAAATCTGTGAACCATTTTGAGTTTTACTGTCAATCCAAGCGAAATCACAAGTGAAATCTCCCATTCCTCCTCTCCCGCTAACCTCATGGCCCAACATCCAGTCTACTCGCGCGCCGAGGCCGAGAAAAACCTAACATTTGTCACTGCATCGGAATCTGTTGAATTAGACGCTTCAAGGGTTCCCCCGGATGGGAATTTGAGCTTATTTTTTGTTTCTGCTCCATAATATAGAACATTCGAGAACATTTTCTGCGTAATGGCGTTGCTGTATCGCAATAACGTATCTGAAACGAGGGTGGGATGCTTTTTTCTCGCTTTACGATTTTTAGTTGATGGCTTGATATGATTCGGTTTAAGGCGGGTATTACGTACGGTTCGGAGTTTCGTTGTTTCGGAATATTAACTTGGGATTTAGAGGAAATGGTACGGAATTTTAACGGTTTTTGCTTTGGTATATATGCCGATATTTTTGTTGTTGTTTTATGCGCTTCTGTGGGTTCAATCGGGTTTATTTCAAACAATGAGAGATTAGTTTTCTTTCTGGGTGATTATGGATTCACTCGATTTTCAAAAGATGGTGGCTCTTCGCCGTTTTAGCGAAGAGTCACCATCTGTTGGAAATCGAGTGGGTTTTTTTGACTGCTCTTTCTAACCCAATGCATATTTTCACTACCAAAAAATTTACTATTAGCATTATATAAAACCTAGTCGTAGATAGACAAACAAACATATATAAGATAAGGCTTTTTACAGATCTCGGGTCTGCGTCCATCAATACGGGAGTCTTGACAAAGACGTATGGTTATATGCCCTCTAAACTGGGAAACGACGAAAGCCTATGAAAGACGTTTACGTTTACTCCTAATAGTAAGGATTGAGGTTGTGAGGCTCACAAAATATATAGCGTCGTTTAGTTTATCTAATATGATATTTGATTTACAGGAAGGCATCAAATTCAAGTAACAGAAGAGAAAGAAAATACAAAAATTAACAAACAAGAAGATGATGAAAATATAAAAAAGAAGATACTTTTTGTTGAGATCTTCATCATCAACAGCCTTTTTTTATTTTCTCACTGCTGGGATTCAGGCCTCCTCTTTTAAAGAGAGAGTGGACTATAATTCACCACGCGGGCCCAGTGCGGATTGGTAGATGCACATGTCTTCGAACATTTTGGTTCTAGGAAATGCCGGTTTCCTCACGATGTTTTCCTTCAACGTTTTGATAGCAGTGGTGATGAAATAAATTATACAAAGTTAAGCACCTGCTCAGGTTCGATACACGACCTACAACTCGTAAGTCGAGGCCGATACCACTGTTCTATTATACACTGCTTTCCTCAGATACAAGAGCTAAATAAAATATCATATGTTCATGTTCAAACTAGACTTTGGCTATTATAACTCTACATTATTCAAAATCTCGGAAACCGTCTGTACTATGAAAATTGATTTTGATTTTCGTTTTTTCTTTGGTTTTTTTGATAGGTTATTTTGATTATATTCTGTTTTATTCCTGGAAAAGAATAGTCACTTTAGTAAGATGCAGTGTGGATTTGATATAGTTTTATGACTGTGAGTGACCGTTATCTCAGTGTGCGATTACTACAAAACCACAGAGTTTGTTGTTTTGCTTCATAATGGTCTAATTTGACACGATCTTCTTGCGTATGAGAAATAATGTTCTTAGTTAAATAATTTCTTATACAAAATGCAAAATATTAAAATCATTAACTCGACGTACACGTCAACGTCGCGATATCTTGTACACATTGATATTCTTGGCTAAGGAAAACATCGTGCTGTTCCTTTAAACCTTAGAATTTATATAACATGTAGTATAATAACTCCCGCAATCCACTTCTAAAAGGTTTAACCATTTTTCTAATTGTATGTGTGAAAAACAATATACAGCATAAGCAATCTGACAGCTCAAGTACCACGAAAGTGACAGATGTTAAAGCATACCACATACAAAACTTTTTCGGGATACCAATTAAGAGTTCCGCAGAGTTATAATAACCAGAGTCTATTTACATTTTAGAAACGGAATGAGAGGAATTCTTTGCTTATTTCTGCATTTTACTACAGGTAATTCCAAAGTTGGTTGCAGATCAAGAGCTATGCTTAGCTCCCATAGCTTAAGTACTGACTTATTATTGTATTCTTGTTTGTATATTTTGCGGTCTGTACATAAGTATACAAAATAGTCTCTCTCAGTTTTGAGAACTAAGGTAATCTAACTTGGCTTTTGGTTTGCATGCAAAGTGAACGCCAAACGCAAACTTATTAAAAGAGAATTAATCTTATATTCACTTTAGTAAATGAGAATCTCTGAATTAATCAGTAACTTATCTATCAAGCTTATCACCCTCTTTCACAGACAACCGCTTTCATTATAATTACTTTATTTTAAATACGTTTTAGATCACTTTTTACACGATCCCAAACTTTTGGTAACAAACAAGGGCTCAGAGAACCTTGTAAAAATAAAAGCACATTAATGTTGTAATGAAGTTAAGCCGAGGGTCGATAATTAAAATGGGAATTGATAAAAAAGTGTCCGCTTGCAGAATTTACTACTTAACGGAGTATGTACAGTTCATACAGGCAGCTATGTTTTTTGCTGGGGAGTTTGTTGCACAATTTATTCTATGCAGCTAAAGTGCACTAAGATGAGGTGAAGGACGTTTTGGAGGACTGTCTTTTTTTTTGAGAAAAACTTTTTACAAAAAAATTACAGACTATAAAGTGAAAACTAACTTCAATTTGAGAAGTCGGTGTTCCTGTTCTCGTCTTTTCGTTTTTTGAAACCGCCTTCTGAAATTGAAGTTATTTTTCACTTTGTAGTGTTTTTTTGGAAGTCGGTTGTAATTTTTTGGTAAAATTGTTTTTATTTTTCACTTTTTAGTGGTACATAATGGACAAGTTCCCTAGAGATAATTTTCGACATTTACGCGGGCGACGCCGCTGGCAGCAGCTAGTATTTTATAAAAGAAAATGAGTAGGTGACATATCTTCAAATTTTGTTTACAATGCATGTCTTCGAAAAGAGCGTTTTCCAAGCAGCCAATCTGTGCGGCAAGTGTCACTATTTTACTAGTGCTTTTCACTTTCCTGTATTTTTTTAATTAAAAACTCGCCCGCCGCATAGAGTTTTTATTATTTGAGAAAAGTTTTAAAAATTAGCTAAGTACATATCATTCATATAAAAGGAAAATTAAACTAAAGGCGTTTTAATTACTCTAGATTTAGATTTTGATCAATCAATTAATTTTAAATATTCATCAAATATGTTTGGCAAAATGAATATTT
The DNA here is from genome assembly GCA_948252205.1 of Orthosia incerta. Lineage (NCBI taxonomy): Eukaryota > Metazoa > Arthropoda > Insecta > Lepidoptera > Noctuidae > Orthosia > Orthosia incerta. The sequence goes on from OX411746.1 coordinate 28,788,979, forward strand.
TGCTCGTGCCTTTTTGCGTTACGACGTGACAGCTATTTGCACATGCGCAGTAGATATGCCCGAGGAACTATGAGTTAATCTGAGGATATGCTGAGCACGCTTGAATAAGCCCGCCATTTGATTAATTTATTTTTTATTAAATTCCGACTAGTGTCGATTCATCCACTCACTCGCTTCGCTCGCTCGTGATTAAAAATCCCACTCATCGGAAATCACCTACCATCCGCACTTGTAGCATAAATAACTATTATAGTACATGCCGCATAGAGCAACACGGACAACCGGCGGACCGGACGGGAGTAGCCATAGCGTTTTTTCCCGATACAAAACTGTCTGTCATTTTTTGCGGGGGGAAATCTGCTCTACCCACACTTTCTCAAATTCTCACACAAAAATAATCGTCTGGGACTACGAAACTCACAAATAAAAATAAAAAATACACTAACAATTTCACACACACAAAGATACTTTCTGTGTCATAACAGTATAATGAGATAACGCAACTACACTGACAAGATGCTTACAGCCGTGGTTGTAACTACTGTCGATACGCATTATCGATACATTCAAGAACTCGGTTAGGGATACTAGGTTTATAAAGTGATAAAAAGGTAGATATTATATAAAGATTGACTTTATTTATTATGTACTACAATAATTAACATCTAACAAATAAACTTAATTTTTAGATCATTTTAAAAACCATGATAGTTGTATCTATTACTGGTTTTAAAAATGGATTAGTTTTGTATAAATATGACGTATACATTTTTGTGGGTCTGCTTTGATTATTAATAATAATATCCAGGTTAGTCTATTATTACAAGATTTCTTCCATGTATCCCTTAAATTTGGATCTTTAGGAAACCTGCAATAAATAAATTAAAAAACATTATAGTTGAAGTTCACACTAAGTAATTTTAATAATAATGTGTTAATACTCGTAAGTATTGTATTTTTAATTTAACTTTATTTTATTATTCAACTATTATAATAAAATAAAGCATACAATATAATATTTTAAACAAATCAGAAAACTTAATCTCAAAAATGTCTCTGTATGGATATAGACTCCTTTGCCATTTTTATCGATAACTATTTACAAACAAACCGGTAACAATACTTTCGCTCGGTGACAGCGACTACTCGGAAACAGACTCGGATCAGTCGCTCGACCGATCCGCATATTGTATGAGGGCGAGCGGCCTGTGTTGGTAAACAAATCCGAAACGTCACTACCGATAATATTGTAATTTTTAAGTTTTATAGAAGTAAATAGTAACAATGTGATTAAAAATTACTTACATATGAAAGGTAACGCTATCTTTTTGTAAATTTGACGTGGTAGATCTCTTTTTGCAGCAAAAAACAGAACAATTCGGCTTTTTTTTAGGACGTCGATTCAGTCGCGTAACTAGATTTAGTCTACTGCGCAGTTGGGCTGCAACTAGTTTTATTGTACGCATAGGACCGCGTGGTCTTGTACTTTGACAGAGGGGAACGCCTGCGTATGGCTACTCCCCTCTGATTCGTGTTGCTCTATGACATGCTGGTTTCCAGAAGATGTTTTCCTTCACTATTTTGAGAGCAGTGCTGATAAAATAAAAAACACTAAGTAAAGTATGGGCTAGAGCCCATGACCTACAACTTGTATGTTGCAGTCCGGCCGTTACCACTGGAGGACAATGTAGGAAAAATACATATGGTGCCGACTCAAACCCGAACACTACGGCACATAATAAAAACATTTCTCGTTTTAGCGACTATTAAACAATTTGAGTTTCCCGAATATTTTGCATATTACATCCGATTCAATTTGCGAGTCACTTCATTAGTGATGCTCGCTTGAAAGTATAACGAACCGTAGTGAGTTTGAAATGTTTTAATATTAATATATTCAGTTTTATACTGGCCTAGTGCTCAAAACTAATTTATTAAATTTATTTCAATTAAACTATTTAAAAGGTACTTTTGAATTGTCAAACAAAAGATAAATCTAGTTGCACATTCTCAAGCGTCTTTAGGTCCCTATGGAGAAGAACGTGCAAGGGGTTCCACGAATACTCTTTTCCATCAGTAAAATGTAATTACATGTATTTTGTTACATCAATCTTGTGGGAAAGTTACATATAAGTGAGAACGATGTACAAATACTTGCACGTAAAAGCATCTAGAGTAAAACAAATAACTAAAAAATCACGATCATGACGCGTGGATTGGCAACACTCAGCTCCACCGTCATGAAGGGAACCGAATGATCCAACATATGTGCCTCAAAGAGATCATCATCAGAGAGACATAAGAGAGAGCATGACATAAAATGACATATAAGTACAGTAAATGGTAGATTTACAGTTGGTACATAGTACTAATACATGTGCTGTGCAGAAAAAAAATATTCACACAGTCTAGTCTCCAGCAGGTCTTCAATACTTCGAAACAATAATCTTTTGTATCACTTGTTTTGCGCCCTAGGGGTTCTAGCAGGCCTAGCATTGAGCCAAGCATTTTTATCAACAATCTTATCCCCCAACTCATAATATGCCTGCCTCATAGGATAGATTTTATAGCTTTTGATGTTATTTTCATAGCAATATGCGTTGCATACCCAACGGAGGTTTGGTATGGCAGATCTGTATAAAAAAATATCTTAACATCACATCAGGAACGTATTGTACATGAACATCCTCATTGCGCCAGCTATGAATTTTTAATTCCCATGTAAATGAGGGCGTAGCCTATTGCCATCAACAAGAAAGACTTCGTGCTGTTACCAAGAAAATCAAAATGGAAAACCCTACATACACAACACGGAACACACACAACGCGCAAACACACAAAACTTAAACACTTTTACCAACACAGGAATCGAACCCTCAAGCTCAGAAGTATCGCTTGCGCTGTACGACGTAACTAATCAATTTTATTTTTGTTTTCTGTGTGTCTGTACTCTGCCTTTATGCAAATCAGTCCTTCTGCTAATCTGGGATTTTGCTATTCCGGGATTATGCTTATCGTCCTCTGCTACAGAGGGGTACCAGGGACGCACAACGCTAACGCATAGCAGCATGAAAACATGAACAATCCCCGATGCGCTACAGAAACGGGGCAGCCACAACACCGCCCGGAACGCATTATTGTACTGGACACGGAGGGCACTGTACGCCCTTTCAGTATAGTCAACCCACAAGCTGCACGTGTACAGTAATGTGCAGTACGCTTCAAAAAGCGTGACCTTCAAACGAATAGAACAACGCGAAAACCTGCGGGCTATCATGTTGGCTCGCACCGACAGTGCCCTCTGTTCCCGCTCAATGTCAGCATGGTCTTTAAGGTCCTTGGTGAGTAGATGCCCTAGATATTTAAATTGACCCACTCGGTCTATCGGAGCACCCTCAAGCTGAACAGCTGTTATGTTCATAGGGCTCGACACACCGATGGCCCGAAAAACCATTTATTTGGTATTATTCCCATTATATTTTAACCCATGTCACACCACCACCACCACACATTGATACGTTAGAGAACGGAATGTAGTACTCCATTCACTTTATTATTATTTTTGTTCCGGGGTGGAAAATCCAGGACACTCTGCCAGCGTATGCCGCACCGTTTCCTCCCGACAGCCGAAGCAGTGGTGACTCCGGGCGTCCGGCTCCCTGTTTATGTGACACAGGTACTTACCGAAGCAACCATGCCCCGAGAGCACCTGCGTCACCCAAAACGGTGCCTCCTCTCGAGCCAGCGCTCGAGCACTGGCCGGACTGCCTCGATGGTAACGAGGCCGGCGGTTGGGCGATAAAGCCTGTCCCACCATTCCACCAACAGGACCTCGTGAAGCTGCATCAGCCCTTCGCCACGCGCCCGTGCTTCCTCACGCTACCGATACAGATACGCGAGTACCTTCTCCTCTAGGTCCCAGGGCGGGAATCCGGTCAGTACACAAGCTGCCTCGTAGGAGATCGTGCGTTCCCCCCTGATGACTCTGACGACCATCGCTCTCGCGCTTCCGCAAAACAACGATGCTGCCAGCCGTCAGGTCAGTCACCCAGATCAATGGATCAGTTGAAGAAAAGCAAGTAACCTGCCAAGGATAGCATGCGAAGAAAGATCCCATACCATCCCAATCTGCTGACTTGTACTGACAAACCCGCCGGGTTGCTTTGGGCTGAGATTGGGCGGGGAAAAGACGAACACTTCACCAGACAGTGGTCGGAACTACGCAAAGATGAAGCTATTGACACAGAGTATCTGTCTGAAACTGTTGTCAGCAGAAGGTCCAAGCAATTCTCTGTGTGCAAATCAACATCCGGTACCCAAGTTGCCCCCTGGACCAGCTGGGTGAGGTTTAGCGCTAGCGAAAGCCTACGCATCTCCCGTCCAGCAAGATCAGTGCACTGGTATGGGAAGAGCCACTCCTGGTGGTGGGCATTAAAGTCCCCCTAATTGAGCGGAAGGGTACCGCAGCTGTGCCGCATCAGCCACCTCACTGAGGTACTCTGTGAGTCTGGTTGTCGCCTGTTATCCGCTGTGCGAACGGTAGACACAGACGTAGATAATACTACCTAGCCTGTGTCCACCAGAGCCCAGAGCGTTGTGAATCTGGAGTCCTCAAGGTTACGGAGACGCCGATAGCAAATGTCGTCACGAGCGTACATACGTACCGAGCGTATGTATGTACGCCCGATACGCCATCCGGCTAAGATAACTTGTGTGTTTAAGAGTCCCTACAAGTTTCACGAGCTAAAAACAGAAAACAGCTACTTTTTCAAGGAAAATTTCTCAATAACTACAAGATATATGATAAATCTTTTAATGCTAATTTTTGCGTCACATAGTTATACAGTAAATGTATATTACATATTTTTGATATCTGCTCAATTTAAATTAGAAAAAATAAATTCCTAACACACGTTTTTACGTAACCCCCTAACACCTGGTTTTTTTCAATTGTTTTTCAGCTCACTGGTGGCAAATAACAACCTGCAAAAAATTGTGTGGACTGGGCATATAGTATACTAGGGAGCCACCAATTTAGTTTTTTAAAGTTTATTGTATTTGTACTTCAAAAAAAATATTGTCCACGCGGAAAAAAAGCAATTTTATCATGTGCGAAAGCGTCGCCTACGTGTAAGAATATGTTGAATATAAAAATAACTGCTAAATAATTTGAAATTTGAGGTGTTTATCAATCGAATCCAGTTTTTATATTTTATTTTTGAGTACATATTTTATTTTAATAAATTGTCTAAATATTGCCTTATAAACCGTTGCGCTCGCGCGTGGTATTCAATTCAGTTTCGCTCAAGGGCTTGTAGACGACGGACCTGTATCGTTTTTATTTTTGGCATTATATTTTTATCATATATCTTGTAGTTATTGAGAAATTTTCGCTGAAAAAGTAGCTGTTTTCTGTTTTTGGCTCGTGAAACTTGTAGGGGCTCTTAAATAAATTATTGTTTCAGCATTTATACAACCAATTTTATTCTAGTCAGTTACCCAGAATGAACTGTATGATATTTTGTGATAAGTTAACTGCTAATTAGTATAAAAGTTGAAGCGCCATTGCTGACATTAACTTCATAACAGACAAAACAATTATTGTATTAGTAGAAGTTTTTCTCAGTATTTGTGTATAAAAGTAAACGCTTTCTGTACTTACACTTGGCTGGCTGTTATGCTGACTTTTCAGTGTTTCAATGTTTCAGTTTGACTCTAGATGTTTGTAAGTTAAATGAATGTTTATATTGTTTGTCTTTTGTATAATATTTTATAGTTAGGTTGTTCTTATAGCGAGATTTTTAATATTGTTGTTAGTCTATTGGGGTACAAGTATTACACTAGCTGGATTAAGACCTTCAGATAATCTAAAGTATAAAAACATGTCTAAACAGTGTCTATTTTATTTTTAGAACAGAATTGTGACGTTGTAAAATCATCTTATATTCGAGTGGTTACATTATTTAATCACAAATATAGACTCGACTAAATTCTAACCAGTCGACACTATTTGGTCGATATTGGTCTATGGAACGTGAGTCGTTGCGATTGAATTCAGGACGACAACCATGATCAAGGAGGACATTCGTTTGGGAGATCGCGCCAGAGACTAAATAGTGTCGACTGGTTAGAATTTAGTCGAGTCTATATTTGTGATTAAATAATGTAACCACTCAACTATAAAATTATTTTGCAACGTCACAGAATCTCAGAACAAAATAGAAAGTTAGATTATTATGTTTATTTGCACTCAATAGAATTTCGCCAAATACACTTATATAACCTACGCAGAAGTGAGGATTCATTAGAGGCTTGTAAAAATATAAAGTAAAAATTTATTTGGATTTCGCTATTTATTGTTTGATATTGTTATCATTATAAATCGTGCTTTTGTATGAGCACTTAGGCGAAGATAAAATAGATACTTACTTGGGAATCGCGGTCTGTCCCACTAGTCCCATTGATCCAGTCCCATGATGGGACATGTGGGATGATATGGCCCACTAGTCCCATGGGACAACTGATGGGAATCGAATCTACTAGAGACCCGACCTGGTTTCACATGCAGACTATCCACAAATCTGCCTAATTAATCGCCCTATCTATTAGTCAAAATTATCTCAAAATCCTTTGCGTGCTTTAGAAGAAATAAGCGGAAAACATACAGAGGCAGACAGCGTTGTTTTATACTACCCAAAGAAGAAGCTATCATCTCGTACCCATTGATAAGTCAACTGAGATACACCATAGCCTTGATTTGCAGGTAGATTTCCATCTAAACTACAGTAATTAAGATGGTGGTACATCGGTGATTTAGTGCCGATACGATGCCTGGCGCCTATTATTAATCTTCCCGATAGATTGAGGGCGGAATTGAGACGTCTGCGGTTAAAGGGCTTCGGATAGAGCTACCTTAGTATGGATCGCTGTGTGTTCGGACTATGCGCTGTATTATCTATGTTTGCTTGCACTATTGTAACATTGGGTGATCCGATTCGAGTGTCCTATGTTTGGCATTTGATAGTTGTCAGTATAATTCATATTATTAGTGTAAGTGGAATTATTTTCAAAAATACCTTTTTATTAAAAAATAAGTATGTTAATAATAAATAAGTAAATATAATTGAAGCAACTTTTAGTAGGTGATATCAACAAGCAATTTATCTTCTGAAGGCTCAGACAAAGCATATAAAAAATAATGGAGATGTGCTATGATTGAACGCTCTGCGGTATTTAGAGTCTGGCAAACGAAAGTAGAGACTGAAAAAGCGCTGCAGATTTAAAATATTAGCATAGCAACCCCAAATAGTAGAATGCAATACCTGGAATAACCTACTTTGATACTTTAGAATTATTTATATTTCTTCGTCTGAATAAAAATACTATAGGTACATTTAGGTAGGTAATACTTGAGATATATCAATCTGAATAAAAAAAAGCACCAGTATTCTATAATAATTTTGGTTTATTCACTATCAATCAAAATCTGAATCTAAGACTTCCATGTGAAAATATTCATAAGAGTCACAGGAATCATTGTTTTCTACATTAATAATGAAACTTTTTAAATTATTAAATAGAGAAAATGGTTTTACAAAAAGATAAATAGTGATTACGAATTTAAACAAAGAAACTTGGGGTTGACATTAGTATAGCATTGCCATATAAAAAGTTTGCAAATAATTCGAGTGTCTACTTTCGTTTGCCAGACTCTTATCTAATTTATCTACATCAGTCTAATGTATGAAGTCAGCGCCAGTGTCAATCTTGTTTAAATTTTATCAATTTACTAACGTCCTCCTATCCTATCCCCATATAATTGTACCCATTCCATGAATAAAGCTTATCATAGATTTGAACAATATAACCTTTCCGTTTCCGTAGAATTGGTAGAAAACTTAAATGAAACCTATTTCGATATTGAACTTGTACAATTAAGCAGATCTGTTCAACCTTCCAACCTACGCAATTACAGGCACAAAATTTCAATTTCAACATAAATAATCATACGAGAACCAATCATTTGAAATTGGACCTTGTAACTTAGAGCGAAGTTACATTTTTCAATGAAACTGTTGTAAATTTACTTCCAAAGTTATTGTAGCCGTTTGTTTATAAAACAAACAAAAGCAGGAACTTATCGGGAATAAATGAGAGCAATCGGTTAAACTGTGATCGTAAACAAGGTGGGTTCGTAACTCGAGTGTGGGGTACACGGGTACCTCGGAAACTTGCTTTGTAAATTAAAAATTGTAGTAAATTGGTTTTGTGAGTTGTGTGTCGCCTACGTTTCTTTGTTTTATGGAGCGCGCGATTGTGCAAAGGTTTGGAGCGCTTTGTATGTGAATACTCGCTTATTGTGCTTTCGTATTTTACCGTAGTGTTCCACGTTTCCTTTGTGAAAAGTCGTCGATATATTTGGTTAATTGTCAAAGAACAGATGTGTTTTTCGTTTTGTATTCCGATGATTGGCAGTGTAACCGTGTTTAATGTATTATTTGAGTCTAGTACTGCAAACATTGAAACTGATTCTAAATTTTGGATTACCAAAGAAAAATATTTTTTACCACATTTCTCCATTCCTGGTTTCATCATATTACGGATATAATTCAGTATGTAAGGTATTTATCAGGTATTTTTTTATATTTTTAACCGACTTTCGAAAAAGGAGGAGGTTCTATGTTCGACTTCTTGTATGTTTTTTTATGTATGTTCACCGATATCTCCGTCAATTGTAGACCGATTTTGAAAATTCTTTTTTTGTTTGAATGAGTATGTTCCGAAATTGGTCCCATTTTAATTTGGTGAAGATTTTATGAAGAACTTCGAAGGTATACAACAGAACTCTTCAATAAATAACGGCAAATCTTTAGGGACTGCTGCAATTGCATGTCTGTTTATTGTTTATACCATTTCATAACATAACATCACGCCATTACGCTCTTAAGGGTTAAGCAGATCTCTCATTTGATCGGTTTTGTTTAAGTTTCATGATATTCGGGTAATCTATTCTGGCGTTATAAGAAAATTACTAAACAACTTGCCTATAGGTAGGTACAACCAAATGTGAAAAATAAAAAAACTTTTTTACAAAAAAATACTACCGACTTCCAAATAAGAAAACTACAAAGAGATAAATAACTTTATTTTTGGAAGTCGGTGTCCATAAAGCAAAAAATGGTACCAACGAAAGACACCGACTTCCAAAAATAAAGTTATTTATCTCTTTGTAGTTTTCTTATTTGGAAGTCGGTAGTATTTTTTTGTAAAAAGTTTTTTTAATTTATTGGTTGCAAGCGCGAGGTTAAATTGACAATATTGTATAACGACCTGTCAATTTAACCTCGTGTTGGTGACTAGCTCTGGGTTGGGTTTTTCGTGCAAGTGCGCCTTAATTATTTCATTACAAGAGGCACTGAAAGTTTTCTTTATGCGATACTTTATGACGTCATTTAGAGATCAAGTAAAAATCAAGTGATTTTAAGTATTTTTGTGAAAATAAATACGATCTTAAAATTTTAAGACTAAAAATTTGAAAAATAAGGCTAACAAACCAAAAATTTCGAAATGGTTTTAGAATCGGCATGCGTTGATTTTTACTTTACATACCTACCTATATTTTTTTTGGAATTTATAAATAATACATTTTGAAAACCGAATTTCGGGCAACCACGCTCTTCACAAGACACGTCATGTCCAATGACATCACCTTCCTTTTTCAAAAAACACAAAAGGCATCCTCGACTCCGCGTGGTGTCAAGTAGATCGGGAAACTTCGGAGATTATCGCTGGCCAACTTTTTGAAACTTTTAATAATATAAGTGAAAAAAAAATTAAAACTTGGGCAATAATTCAAGTGCTGTGGTACAGGTGTTTGTAACGGCCCCCAAATGATTCAGTCGTGAACTTGTAAAGTGTTCAAATTTTTCTACTTGAAAGTTTTTAAGGCTTTATTAGGTGAAAAGGCCTTCAATTGGTTTTGTTGTGCTTTGTTTTAAATGTTTGGTGGTAGATATTCGTATGTTTTTTACTTTATTATGTAATAGTATATTGTGATACAAGGGTGGAAAGTAGGTTATTGCAAACGAGCTGTCATTAACAAGCCCGAGCCGAAGGCGAGGGTTTTTAATGACACGAGTTTGCAATATCCTACACACCCGTGTATCACACGACGTTTTTCAATACAGTTGTGAGAAACAGTAAAAACAAATCAAAGAATTAGATTTGTTTATTCACAAAAAAAAAAAATTCAATATGGCGCGTTTTTGCAACTGGACATATTTTTTTACAAAGAAAACAGCCAATACAGCCTATTCGATTTTTGACAAACGTTGATGTGAAAATAATTAACTTAAAACTGGTAATTAAATATATTAAACAATTATTTAAAAAAAAATGAGAATTCAATGCTAAAACATACGGAATCATTAATTTTTCCTCGTATAAAATCGTATCCCATTTTATTCTATGTATGAAAACTCCTTGCTATTAAACTTTTTTAAATTGACTTCTGGCGCGTTTTTGCAACTGGACATTTTTTTTTTCAACGAAAACAGCCTATACAGCCTATTCGATTTTTGACAAATGTTGATGTGAAAATAATTAAATTAAAACTGGTAATTAAATAAATTAAACAACCATTCAAAAGACTTTTAAGAATTCAATACTAAAACGTACGGAATCATTCATTTTTCCTCGTAGAAAATCTATCCCATTTTATTCTATGTTTGAAAACTCCTTGATACTAAACTTTTTTAATTTGACTTATAAATTTAAAACTAAACTGCAAACATAATGATCGAGCTCGTAAACAAAAGTCACGACCGCGTAACAGAAAGATGCCTATGCGTAAGATTTAACTTTCGAATCATAATTATTATATAGCGTCTGAAAGTACGCCATGTTTAACAACTGTATTGAAAAATATATTTTTTTGGATGGTGGACTCACTGTTCAATGTACATATTATAGATCTGGGTCAAAGCTTAACTATGTTCATAAAACTCGAAAATAATATTAAATTAGTTTTCCTGTGATGATGTGTGTCAGAATAAAATAACAAGTGAAGATCAAAAATAGACAACAAAAAAGTAAAAAGTATTAGGTAAGTCTAGGTACAAAGGAGTATTTTTACAAAGGAGTCTGAGTATTTCGTCGCTTACACACATACATTGGTACAACAAGGAACATACACTTGTAAGTATGATTAAACCCCAATGATTAAAACAAAACACTTCTCTAACATTAACAATATTCTTAGCATGTTTTTGACGTGACAACGTCTAATAAATCAATGAACGCCGGCTGCACACACGAAAAAGGATGACTCAATGTAACGTTACGCTCAATGTGACGTTACGCTCATTGTAACGTTATAATCGTAACGTTACAATGACGTTAATTGTATCGTTAAATATGCAATCATTTCATCAATGTTTTGTTATTACGTCACGTTAAACTGTCGTCCGTAAACCGACTTTAAAGACAACCAATATTTTTTTCTAGTCGAGTTTCATCTATCAATCTCAATATTTGACTCTAACATGATATAATTACGGTTCATCCGTAACCTGAAAATCGAAATCACTGACAAATATTACCATTTCAACCCCAAGAAACCCTCGATTTGGCACAGTCGGGGGTGAATTATAAAAAACAACCGATTCCGTGTTACTCCGCTGGCTTCCTTCCATTTCCATTAGTGGATGTTTAGCCAAAGTGTTTCCCAAACTTGCTCCCATTAGGAACAAGTCCTTTTTGTCTTTGCCCCGAAACTTTTTTTTTTCATTTGCTGGATCCCCCTCTTTGCAATGGCCGTTAAGTGGATTTTTTCTTATGCAAGTTGGAGAGTGACTAGCGAGTAAGTTTTACTGGTATATAGTTGTGATTGTATCCAACTCTCGTTTTTGGGGCCAAGAAACTTATATTTTAAGAAGTTTACGAATCAACTTTACGTTTTTTAGGGTTCCGTACCCAATGGGTATAAACGGGTATTAGGGAATACTAAGACTCCACTGTCCGTCTGTCTGTATGTCTGCCTGTCTGTCTGACTCCAGGCTGTATCTCATGAACCCTGATAGCTAGATAGTTGAAATTTTCACAGATGATGTATTTCTGTTACCGCTATAACAACAAATACAAACTTAATAAAATAAATATTTAAGTGGAGCTCCCATACAACTATATAGAGACAGTTTTCTTGAAATTGTACAAACTTAAAGCGGATCAAACTCTGAACATAAACATTCAGATTCTGACTCGGATAGTATAGAATTAATAATGTTTTTCTTTTCTAAAAAATCGGCCAACAGCGAGTCGGACTCGTGCACGAAGGGTTCGGTACCATTATCGTCCCGTTTTTACCCTTTGGGTACGGAACCCTAAAAAAAACGAAACGATAATAGTTGAAAACTTTTAGGTGAAATGAAATTCGGTCAAATATTTTTCAACCTTATGATAGGTAACCATACAGCTGCATCGGTTGTACAAGAAGACGATTCCAACGTAATTCAGAACATCAGATTGAAAGATTCTAAATTGCAGATTTGACCCTACGGAAGACTTGGTTCATAAAAATACTTAGCATCTCAAATTATTTTAAAATGGTAATATCAAGTCTACTGAAGTTATAAAGCCCGGGAAGTAAAACTAATAGTAGAGTTAGGTACCCGAAGATCTTTAGGGGCTTTTTTATGTACAAAGTCTCTCGTAGAACCAGGTCACCCCACCCACAGTCTCCCTTAAACTCACGCCTTTTTCCATGAGGGTACGCAGACTACGGAATACCAATGCTACGATCGATTCATATTTCCTTAACTAATATAATGTCAAGCAAATGACTGGATGAAGGTTATATATAATGTCGCATCAAGGCTGGCCTATAGATACAAACCATCGGGAAGTCAGGATGTTATTCCCTTAGGTTAAGACATCGTGTGTGGGCAGTTACTTGGGTAGAATCGTGAAAATTAAATCACACAAATTATTCGATACATTGAGCATATTCAAATAGACACAAGTTACATTCTTGCTCACTAATGTTACGGATTGACACTGGTTCTAAGACGTCTTAGCTCTACGGCTGTCAGTACTCAACTGCCATATTCTGCCGTCCCCACTACGCAAGCGGTTAGAAAAAGCGCGCCAATGCGTTGTTGTTCTTGCTTTGCCGCCAGATGGCGTGCTTGCGATTTTTTTTAACGTCCGTACTATTGACTAAGAAAGAGAGGAAGACCTGTAACTAGGTGGACAGACGACATCACACGAGTGGCAGGGAAAAACCGGCTGACAGCAGCCAAAGACCGCGACCGATGGGGTTCTCTGAAGGAGGCCTTTATCCTCACTACTTGAGGGGTTCATGCATGCACGATATTTTATTTTTATTTTCAATCATTATTTTAATTAAAATCTATTTAATGAATATTCATATTGAAATTTAAATTTAATCTATACATTTGACATATTATATATTGCAATCAATAATTGAAATTGGAATTTAATTTGAACATTTAATATACATATTGAATTTTATATACCTAGCTCTTTTTTAAATTATCACCATGTAAAAGAAATACTTATTATGTGATATGTATAAAAATGATAATAGCTTTTTTATTTTATTTACTATTGACTAAACCCGACATATATAACAAAAGATACTAAAAATACGCCGCACAACGTACTAGTTCCTTTTTCACCAAAACAACAATTTACGTCAAAATTATCTCTTCAACCTTCACAAGGTTCTCTTTGTACCTAAAACTTTATACCTAATAGTTTCCTACCTAACGATAGGCTGGCTCAAAGACCGGCCTGTTTACCCTTACCTACCCTCATTCTAACGTTATAATACCCTTTATAATTCAGCCGTTAGACGCTAGTCTTTTATTCATCAGGCAACTAGCCCACCCTTAAGGCTGTATGTCTTAATATTGTCTCCAAATACGGGATAAAGGTTAAATAGACTATCTTATTATGTATCTAGCTGAGAGAAATTTTTTGTTCTCGGCTAATGTGATAATTTTGGACAGTAGGCAGCTAAACAGATCTGTTGAATTAGAGAATAGTTTCTTCCTCGTACATTATTCTAGAGCAAGGTATCAGCCAGAAGACTAGCTGTGCCCGCGGCTTCGCTCCGTTCTACGCCTACCCTACCCTAGCTACCTACCAATTTTTTTTCTAGGGTAATTATTTCGCGGAGAATCCATTCAGAAAATAACATCAAATGCACAACGCCATATATCAAATATGGAGTTCAACTGTTCGAGTGTCTGAATTATGTGTGTTGTGATATTTTACTTCTTGAACACTTTAAATTCATATAACTTTTGATAGAATGAACCGTTTGCGATGAAACCAAAACGACACACAATTTTTATGTATAGAAGTTAATATATATATTATATATATGATTTTTGTTTAAAGCTAATGTAAGCTTTAAACAAAAATCAGTAAACAGATAAACAGACAAAAATTCCAAAGATGCTGGACATGGGTTCTGTTGGTAATCCTCTTACTCCCTGGCTATATTATTGGAAATGTTTTCGAAGTACAAAAACGACTTTTCTACAGATTTATTATATGTACTAGCTGTTGGCCGCGACTTCGTCTAATTAGCATTAGTACTTGGAATAGCCTATTTTTTTTATTTCGGGCCGTAATATTATAGGTGTGTGGGCCGCCTTACTTGAGAAGTTATTAGTTCACCATACAAACTTCTACTCCCCTTTCCACCCCCTAAAGGATGACTGCCGGGATAAAAACTATCATATGTCCTTCCCAGGGTATCAAACTATCTCCATACCAAATTTCATCTAAATCGCTTCAGCGTTTAAGCGTGAAAAGGTAACAGGCAGACAGAGTTACTGCCGCATTTTTAATATAAGTATGGATTGATACAAAAACGACTTTTCTACGGATTTATCATGTGTTTTGATTAGTTCCTAGTTTTGCTTTTTATTGCTTTTTTTATCCCAGTTCGAGGTAAAAGCCCGATTTTACGTTCGCGTCACAAATTAAAAGCAAGTCAAGGTTATGCGATTGGCGCGTTTGATAATAATTTGTCTCATTAATTTTGCGATAATATTTGCTTTAGAAACTTGATCTGTGTAAAAATAACATAAATAAGTAAGAATAACGAAACCTAATATCGGTACCTACCAACAAACGTTAAAAATTGGGCTACAATTCTTTATCTTTCCAATTTATTCCATCTCCGTTTTTTATATGGATTTCCTCTTCGTTTTTTTTCCTTTAATTCTTTTTTCATTGTTCCTTTCTTAGTAATTAATTCAAAAATAGAATTTTTATTACTTTTTGAAAAGAGAACGTTTGAGTTATTACTTTTCTCATTGAGTTGGCTGAATTTTGACTTTGAAATAGTTTTTTTTTTTAATAAATTATAGCTATCAAGTATTCCAGGTTTTTCAAATTTGTTTGATAATTCATCGCTGTACAAAATGTTGACAATGTTTTCTTGTGAGCAGTGAGCTCGTGATCTTCTAGGTTAAGCAAAGTTTGCCGAGAATCCTTCGTGCCTCTGAAAGCACATTTAGCCGTTGATGCCGGTTTTTGCAGATCTTTGACAACCGTCACAAGTAATTAATTCAAAGTCAGAAGCCTAAAAATCTTAAACGAGTCTTCAGATAGGCATTTACTCCATGTAAAATAGATTGTTTTTAATAGGTATTCTGCACTTACTCTCCGTTCTACTCCTGTTCTGCCCGGCTGGTCCGGTAAGCAGGTTACCTTAAAGCTGCAATAGACAGGCGCAATGCGACACCGAGATGCGAAGACATTTTTCATAGATAGGTATTGTTCTACAGATATTTTATACTGAAAACAGTTTCTATGAAAAATATGTCACCCATGGGTGTCAAATTGCCGATATTTGCAAGGGTGAGCTACTCAAATTGTATAAAGCGCATGTTTGGACATGCATGGAGTGCTGCTCGCACCTCTGGGATGGATGTGCCAAATATCGACTTGATGCACTTGAGTCGATTGACGAACGGGCCAAGAGGCTTATCAGCAACGATGCAATGGTCGCCACAAAGCTTCAGAGCCTTGAACATCGACGCCGAGTGGCCAGTCTGTCGTTTTTTTTATCGGTTACATTTCGGGGAGTGTGCGATGGAACTGCACAATTCCGCCTTGCGCTTTCCATCATCGGACAACAAGACGTACGGCAATGCGCCATCGGTAAATGGTCGATATCCCACCAATACGTACAAAGCGTTTTGCTAATACTTTCATTGTGCGCACAGCTAAGGAGTGGAATTCCCTGCCGGAGTATTTTTTCCTGATAGCTACAACCTTGGGTTCTTTAAGTCAAGAGTGAATAGGTTACTTCTAGGTAAGCGTGCTTCACCGTCAACCACATCATCGCCTACCATCAGGCGAGATAGTGGCCAAAGGCGAGCATATCGAAAAAATAAATAAAAAAATGACTGACTTTTGGAGCATTTACGCATTCAAGCTCATATTTCTCATAGATCTGAGCACACCAACTTTCGTGTTTATCATATTCCTGTTCACACATCTATTCTCCAAGCTCAAACCGACTAATACAATGTTCCACGCAAGGCAAGGTATAAGAGTAATGAGCGGAGATTCCTGCGTTTACGTCGCCATATAACGACAAAACGTCAAATGATTAATGTGTAAGTCCCAGTGGTACTGTAGAACTTCCTCCGCATTGGGTGATAGAGGTAACGTTCTGGCGTGGATGAGAAATAGTTTTGGTAATAGTAAACTGAAGTTTTGCACTAAACGTTTCAGGAATACTTTCACTGTCGTACAGCTAAGGAGTCCAATTCCATGCTGGGTCTTTTTCCCGATTGCAAACTTTTTACGATGTGAAACCTCCAAAAGGCGCCTAGAGTTTTGAGGAAAGATTGCTACAACGTTAAGGTTACTTCTGGGCAAGCGTAATTCACCGTTGACCACATCATCGCTTACCATCAGGTGAGATAGTGGTCAAGCGGAAACCCAACAACAAAAATAAACAATACAAAAAGTTTGTCTGTCTTGTGTCTTCAAAATTGGGCAATACAACCACACTAATTATCTTATCTATAAATGGATCGGTTTAGTATCGCATTGTCAATGTTTTTAATTCACAGATTGTCGCCACATATCCTGGGAACATAACGACTTGTGATTTATGTGCAAACTCCTGCCTCCGCTTCGGGTGATAGAGGACGTACTTAGGTTACGGTATGGCGGTGATGGATGCAGAATTGTATTGTTTATAACCAAATCAATTATTCATTATTCTAAATTGTAAACTGAATTTTCTGTCTTGTGCATTTTAAAGATTTTGGTTCTAGTGTTTGGAAATAAGTAGAACCTTATCAATACATTTAATAAATCTATAGAGAAGTCGTTTTTGTAAATCGAAAATGTTCCAAAAAAATATCCTGTTTGTTAAAGATTAATCAACAGAACCTATTTCCAGCACATTTGATTTTTTTTCTGTTTGTCCCTTTATTTGTGCACGCATCACGTAAAATGTACAAAACCAATGTTGATAACTTTTATACATAAACATTATTCGTAACTTGAAAGTTTTTTTTATCATGGCAATCGGTTTACTCTATCAAAAGTTAGATGAATTTAAAGTGTTCAAGAAGTAAAATTATCACAACACACGCAATTCGGACAGTTGAACTCGATATTCGATAGATGGCGTTGTGCATTTGAACTCTTTTTCTGAATGGCTGTGTTAAGATTCATCGCGAAAGAATGATGGATGACCTTAGAAAAAAATGGTGGGTAGGCAGTCAATTGACGGGAGCGAAGCTGCGGGCACAAAAAATAAATAAAAGTAAGAAATAAATAAAACTAAATAACTAATTAAATTCGCTGTGAGAATAGAGCAGTGGTGGCCCATTGGTATCGGCCGCGACTTACAAGTTGTAGGTCGTGGGTTCGAGCCCAGGCAGGCGCTTTACTTTGTGTAAATTATTTCATCACCCCTGCTCTCAAAACGGTGAAGGAAAACATCGTGAGGAAACCGGCATGTCCTAGATCCAAAAAATTCGAAGCCATGTGACATCCACCAACCCGCACTGGGCCCGCGTGGTGGATTACGGCCCATTCCCTCTCACAGAGAGGAGGCCTGTGTCCCAGCAGTGGGAACATTAATAGGCTGATGATGTGATGTGATGAATTAAATTCAAAGAAGTTATCAGAAGGACCGATATCTCATGATGGTTTTAAAAAATCGTAATCGTTCACCACATAGTCAACTGTATTGAAATTTAAAAAATCTGTTTTATTATCCTTAGATTTTTAATCTTTTTCCATCATATTTCAAAGTTGAGTAGAATTTTGAAATAAAAATATTGACACTCTTTGTAACAAAACTCCTCCGTTTTACAATACGTGGTATAAAATATGTCAAAACTCGTGACGTAACTAAGTTTCTGTCACACAGCGTAGCGCATACTAAACATTGAACATTGCCTGTACGTACCAAAAATTGTCAAACACGTGTCGCGATTTTTATACAATAAAACTACCGTCAATCTGAGTTTAAAGAAATACTATTATATTGTCAGTTTTCAGCTCTATTTCCATTCTCTTACAAATAACTACTAAATTACTTTATCTTAATCATTTAAGCTGAAGTATGTCCAATGCTGGTGATATACCTCACCTAAGCGTAGTTTCATCGGCCAGTCCTGTGTTTCGCGCATCCAATGGTGTCCCAAACCCCTCAGCAGGTGCTTCACTTTGAGTTGTGGGAACCTATAGCTACTAAGTTACTTGTCTTCTCTCTCTCTTGGTCGGTCCCTAATGTCTGAGGATCGTGGTCAGCATCAGGTTTACATCTGGAGCGGATGATCTGCCTCCACTGGTTTCTGTCCAGTGCGTCCCTTACGACCGTGTAGAAATTGGAGGACGACGAGTCTTTCACTTGATCGGTCCATCTTGTTGGTGAACAACCGCGTGATCTCTTGCCTTCGGTGTCCCCAACCACAATCAGTCTTTCTAAATTCTCGTCGCTTCTGCGCATTGTGTGGCCGACATATGTATGAATGCGTTGCTGGCATATGGTGGACAAGCGAGTTTTTACTCGGAGTTAGGTCTGGATCGATGCATTGGTGCGTTTCGCAGCGCAGTCCAGGGTACTCTTAGCAAGTTACTTTTCTTAGGTAGCCTCTAAAGTCACCACAGATTGTAAATAGGTACTAGCTCCACGAAAAAAGTAGAAGAAGAATTCAAGGTATTCAGTGTTCTTTTGCTTTATTTGACTCTAAAAAACGTTATCTCCGTGGTACATTTTTTTTTAGATTAACCGTAGATGTTCTATTTTATAAATCACGTAATGCAAACTGAATATGTAGCTTGCACCAAATATTATCAAACGTGACGCCGTTAAACGACAGTTAATCTTAGTTTAGTGCGAGCGTGTTCTCAATGTGGGAGTAATTACAAGTCATGCACTTGCATGAATGTGGCGTTTTTGCTTGATCTCGTGACGGAGCTGGTTTTTGGTAACTTTTCAGTAAAATTTGGATGTAATATTTTAATGTCATATAGCAGCTTAAAGCGTAATATAGAAGATAACCAACCAAGTAAAAATGATGACCATCAATTTTTTCAACGCCTCTCTTTTTGGTTCCTAATATTTCTCGACAGTTTACTCCCGTGGTTAATTGCTCAGGATCCATACAATTGCCGAGATAAAAAGTAGCATGTGAGACTTAATTGATACTTAGCCTGCAACAATGTTTCAATGGCCTACAAAATTTCTTCCCATTTGTTAACCCTATATTTTATGTAGATAATTGTAGCTGTTTATTATCCCTAAGAAAAACAATAGCGCGTATATTTTAATATAAGAGATCTTGACAGCATACACCATTTCAAAAAGGCTCTTCTTAATTTATTGGCGAGAAAACTTACTATACAGTCAATAAGTACCTGGCGTACAAATTGTAATCTAATGAAATTTCGTTAATTAATTTTGTATCCAAATATTTTTTGTCTACAAAAAATATTTGGATTTGAATTTTGTTCAACCATTGGTGTCGGCAAGGGAAAGGCCTCCCCAAAGTTTTGATACTTTTCTCCTGCGCCGTGAACCATGCAGCCTTCACAATACGTTTCAAAGTATATATATATCACCACCTCTTTATGAACCGCCCTTGCGTTAATACGTAAAATATATCGTTACAAATAATTAAAATCATTTAATTTAGTTTTTATTCAATACTTAAATTTACATCAACATTTACAAAAACTTCACCACAAACTTATTTCATCATAATTAATCATAAACCGAAAATTATCAAGAAAGCCTGAAAGCTGTCTACCCTCATGCCGCTGATTTACGTGCCAATATCGTATATCGTTTTCAAGACGCCGAAATAACTGAATAATTAGAGGAAAACAACCGCGGCGTTAAAAGCAAATAAGTTTTGTAATAAATTATAATCAAACTGTAACCTGAAACTCCATTATTCAGCTGAAGAGAGTCGGTATCTGTCTGTTAAAGGTTGGTTCAGATATGGCTGGCCAAAATAATATTTTGTTTTACAATGTAAAAATTATATTTGAAATTATTTTTACAGGCTTGAGTGAATGAGAGACAGCATTAATCTCTTATGCTACGGCAACTAGACATGCGAAGCTATCCCAGCAAGATCCACGATCCATCTGTCTGTCTGTCTGTCTGTCCATCTGTCACCAGGCTGTATCTCATGAACCGTGATAGCTAGACAGTTGAAATTTTCACAGATGGTGTATTTTTGTCGCGGCTATAACAACAAATACTAAAAACAGAATAAAATGACAGTTTAATTTTTTTGCCGTTTTTTGCGATAATGGTACAAATCCTTCGTGCGCGAGTCCGACTCGCACCTGACTAGTTTTGTATTGACTAGTTTTGTTTTGTATTTGCTTGATCTCGTGACGGAGCTGGTTTTTGGTAACTTTTAAGTAAAATTTGGATGTAATATTTTAATGTCATATAGCAGCTTAAAGCGTAATATAGAAGATAACCAACCAAGTAAAAATTATGACCCTCTATTTTTTCAACGCCTCTCTTTTTGGTTCCTAATATTTCTCGACAGTTTAGATAAGATAAGATAAGATAAGATATTTTATTTTGTAAAACATGAGTACAGTATGAAGGTCTTATATATTAATATGAGGTGGCTACATGTTTTGCCATGTATGGCGTACAAAATTTGTTGCACTGGACAAACAATATAAGAAAAATACAATATCAAAATTGAAATTAAATTGAAATTACAAAGCAAAAAAAAAAAATTAAATTCTATAAAAAAAAATACTATGTCGAAATTTAAATTAAATTGAAATCACAATGTCAAAATTTCAATTTCATTTAAAAATTACTACATATGTCAAAATTCAAATTCAATTGAAAATCACTATGTCAAAATTTAAATTCAATTAAAAATCAGTATATCAAATTTAAAATTAAATTTGAGTAATAATAAAACATGAGTATAAGTTAAATAATAATAATATGTGCATGGTCTTAAAGTAACAGGGAGATCCGCATGTTTTGCCAGTTTTGGCGTACAAAACAACATATTTTTGGTTTAGAATAAACCATAAGAGAAAAAATTGAGACCACACAGCAAACTATGAAATTAATAACTTAATAAAAAATTATAAGAAAGTATTGTTTTATAAGATTTGGGTGTAAAAATGTCGTAATTATAGGAATAAATTCAATTAGTTGTGGTCATTTAAAAATTCCGATATGGTATAATAGCATTTGGCAATGAGATATTTTTTTAAATGTATTTTAAACAGAGCAGTAGGCATTTGTCTAATAGGTTTTGATATTTTACTATAAATAATTGGTGCTAAACAAAAAATACTTTTACGCATCAATGCCGTGGTTGACCTTGGTACACATAATGTATTATTATCCCTTCGATTACGAATAGAAACGTCTGATTGTTTCTTAAATAGGTTAGGATTGGTTCGTACAAAATTAGCTATTTCATAAATAAATAAGGAAGGTAAACTTAAAATGTTATATTTAATAAAATACTGTTTGCAACTATCAGTTATTTTCAGACCAAACATAGCCCTAATACACCTTTTTTGTGACTTAAAAATGATTTCCTTATTAGTAGAGTTTCCCCAAAATATAACTCCAAACCTCAATAGGGAGCCGACAATACCATGGTAGTCAGTTATAAGGGCATGCGTACTTATAATAGGTTTTAGCTTATAGAGGGCATAGGCAGAAGAACATAGTTTTTTATTCAATTCTTCTGTGTGTGCTTTCCAGTTCAGACGTTTGTCAATGGTTACACCTAAAAATTTAGCTGTGTCTACTTTTTTTATAACAGTTAATTTGTGTTGAACATTAATATTTGGTGCTTCTAAACGTTTACTCCCGTGGTTAATTGCTCAGGATCCATACAATTGCCGAGATAAAAAGTAGCATGTGAGACTTAATTGATACTTAGCCTGCAACAATGGCCTACAAAATTTCTGCCCATTTGTTAACCCTATATTTTATGTAGATAATTGTAGCTGTTTATTATCCCTAAGAAAAACAATAGCGCGTATATTTTAATATAAGAGATCTTGATGTATTGTATGCTGCACCATTTCAAAAAGGCTTTTCTTAATTTATTGGCGAGAAAACTTACTATACAGTCAATAAGTACCTGGCGGACAAATTAATATTGACATCTGTACCTTTTGTTTACCTATGGTCTACAAAAAATATTTGGATTTGAATTTTGTTCAACCATTGGTGTCGGCAAGGGAAAGGCCTTCCCAAAGTTTTGATACTTTTCTCCTGCACCGTGAACCATGCAGGCTTCACAAACGTTTCAAAGTATATATATATCACCACTTCTTTCAGAACCGCCCTTGTGCAAACATGTAAAATATATCGTTACAAATAATTAAAATCATTTAATTTAGTTTTTAATAAATACTTAAATTTACATCAACATTTATAAAAAACTTCACCACAAACTTATTTCATCATAATTAATCATAAACCGAAAATTATCAAGAAAGCCTGAAAGCTGTCTACCCTCATGCCGCTGATTTACGTGCCAATATCGTATATCGTTTTCAAGACGCCGAAATAACTGAATAATTAGAGGAAAACAACCGCGGCGTTAAAAGCAAATAAGTTTTGTAATAAATTATAATCAAACTGTAACCTGAAACTCCATTATTCAGCTGAAGAGAGTCGGTATCTGTCTGTTAAAGGTTGGTTCAGATATGGCTGGCCAAAATAATATTTTGTTTTACAATGTAAAAATTATATTTGAAATTATTTTTACAGGCTTGAGTGAATGAGAGACAGCATTAATCTCTTATGCTACGGCAACTAGACATGCGAAGCTATCCCAGCAAGATCCACGATCCGTCTGTCTGTCTGTCTGTCTGTCCTTCTGTTACCAGGCTGTATCTCATGAACCGTGATAGCTAGACAGTTGAAATTTTCACAGATGGTGTATTTTTGTCGCGGCTATAACAACAAATACTAAAAACAGAATAAAATTAATATTTAATTTTTTTGCCGTTTTTTGCGATAATGGTACAAACCATTCGTGCGCGAGTCTGACTCGCACCTGACCAGTTTTTTTTTTGAGTTTATTTTGATTCACGCGTCGTTCGCGAAATAACACCGTCAGATTTGATCATTAAAGACTAAATTTATTAATAACATGATATAAGAAGTGCGTGTGTACAGTTTCTCCAAAGAGATAGATCTCTTAGGGATATAACCTTTAATATTTGCACGTTCCAAAACGTCTCAACTCCCTAACTTGTCTGTATATGGTTTGGTTGAAATTAATTATTAGAGTTTGATTAAGATTGACTGAAGCCATCAAGTTTTTTTTCAAAAACCCTAATTTTAAAATGCATGACGACTTTAGTATCCTAGGATAAAAACGGCCACTCCATCGAAAATATAACCTCAAACATAAAAACCATTTACGAGCCCCTTAAAGCTCTTAAAATAACATGACTTTTTAAGAAGGCTTAAGATGTAAACTCGACATTAAGATTTCACCAAGACTTATTAGCTAAGAGCTTCAGGTAATTAAAGTTATTTATTATACTTTCAGCGAAGCGTCGTCGCCTTGGCTTTAACGAATTGATCATCTGGCTCTTTCTTATCCTTGTTATAATAATAACGGGCTTGAATTTTCCGGCTTATTGCTGTGGTGTCTTTTAGGAAGAAAATTAAGCCTATCGCAAAGTTGTTGAGTCTATTGAACTATCAAGGATAACTAAGGTTGACTACTTTGTCATCCACGATAGTTCAATGGAATCGTGTCAGTTGGTACGAGTATAATATAGTTTAGTTTAGACGGGCTGTCTCCGCAACTCCACGACCAAGCGCGTATTTTGCGTACGGGTGAGATACAGTCACATCATTCGATCCACCCCAGCTCCTCGAGAAAGGCCAGCAGCGCCCTGGTGCTGCCGATTACCTCCTGCAGGGTACCTGGGTCGCCGAAGTATTTGGCCCTGAAGCCAGCGATTACAGCTTAGGAGCAGGTGTGCTGCTGTCTCTTTCTCCACCATGCAAGCTGTGCAGAGTGGGCTGTCCGTGATACCTATAAAAAAGAGGTGCTTATTAAAGGTCCCTGGCACGGCTCCTGGATCAGGACAATGGTCGTGTGTTGTACCTCCAACCACTTGCGTAACTGGGCCGTCGCTGTCTGACTGTGGTGGAGGTTCGCCTGTACAGCTTTACAGGCCGACGAAGGGGTCGCCATCACAGATGGGGCCTTCCAGTTGGTATATAACGCTACCTAGAAGGAAATGTTGCGATTGCCCAGAAGTTTGAACTAGTAGATTTATTGAAAAACAATATAAATCACGGGCATTTAACGCGATGATTTCGATTATTCGCGCGTGATTCACTGCGTTAAATACCCGTGATATATTGTTTTTCAATTATGAAACGCGAAAGTTTTAAAGTTAGTATAGTCGATTTATGTTGAGTCGAAGTCAAAGTCAAAATTCTTTATTTCAATTAGGCCATTAAGTGGCACTTTTGAACGCCAAAAATTTTAATTTGCAAGTTATCATAGTTGATTCTACCGTGCATTCGGTAAAATAGCTTTTCATGGACAATAACGGACAAGAAACGCCACACTTTCTCTTTAAAAAACAATATGTACATACATACATTAATACATATTACATTATATACGTGAGGACGATGCACCTAGATTATCTCTACATACTTTATTTTAATCTTTTTTTTAAAAAAACGTTGCCCCACACTAGGAATTTCTTCCTGTATTGTGGGTGCGTTTACAAACATATAAACTCACACACACAAACACCCAGAGCCGGAACAACTATCTGTAGGTCATGCAAATATTTGTTCCGTGCGGGCATCGAACCCGCGACACGCAGCGCAGCAGTCAATCACTCATCCACTGCGCCAACCGTGCGCCCAAAACCATGTACTATAAACTACGTATAGGCATAAAGTATAGCACTAACAGGTAAATTCATTAATTTGATAAACAGGAACATGGTTCTCACATACTTACAAATATTGCAAACGTAGGTAAAATACCTAATTCAACAATTGACACCCAGAATTTTGTAATTCCATAGAGAGCACGGAGCACGGATTCGCCTTGGTAGCCACTTCTAGTGACGGCAATGTCAAGACTTTCCATACAAACCAAGTGTGTCATTGAGTGTCATCGTTTACTCATAGAAACCGGCCAGGGCCGTAGCCGGTGAATATTCTGTCAATCAATTCTGAAGGTAGTATAATTGCGCTGGCTCGACAATTTCAAGTAACTGCATTTCTACAATCCATGCTCTTCGTTAGAGGGTAGTTACCTAGATACCTTGAAATTATTGACGGGGATATAACTGTTTCGAAATTACTTCATACTTACTACGTAGATACGTAAAGGATCAAAATTATAATCAAAATTGCCAAAAGGGCTAATTCGTTCTTTGCCCAAAGAATAAATTCTGCCAATCTTCTGGGTATATTTCCAGATGACAGCGATGTGGAGTACTTCGACGCCTAAATATGACTTGTTTTTGTCTTTGTACGTATTAAGGTTTAGTAAGAAGTTTTTTTTTACAAATATCATCATCTTCCTAGCCTTTTCCCAACTATATTGGAATCGGCTTCCAGTCTTACCGGATTCAGCTAAGTACCAGTGTTTTACATGGAGCGACTGCCTATCTGACCTCCACAACCCGGTAACTGGGTAACACGGTACCCCTTGGCAAGACTGATGTCAGATCTCAAGCTTCTGACTACCCGTAACGACTGCCAAAGATCTTCAAATAACAGCCGTGACCACCGGATTAACGTGCTTTCCGAGGCACGGAGGAAACTCGGTATGTTGAAATGGTCACCCATCCACGGACCGACCTCGTCAAGCGTTGCTTAACCTTGATGATCGACCCGTGCGGCTGTTATTATTTAGCCACGAGCTCCTTTTTACAAATATACCAAACTCTAAAAAATATTCCACATCCTCATTACCTGCCAAACGTTTCTATACTCTTATACTTCAATATAATTCAACATCCACGTAAAATTGAATTAAGACATAACGATAAAAGTGTAATTACCATAAAAATTGCGTGTAGATAAATGAGGGAGCGACTGGGAGGAACTGGGAGGGCATGGGAGGATCGCATAATTATGTACGATCCTTTCATCTTACCCCATAATTATGTTTGAGGGTCGTGAATAGTGGAATGTATTACGGATAATGTTGGCTGCTCCTTTTAAACCAATTTATGAAAACCAGTGTTTTGGTAACGTATTAGGAAAGTTTGTTTACACTCTCATTATTTATCTTTTTTTTTTTCTCATTTTGACAGCCGACGTCAACCACAGATTGGCGCGCTCTCTCGTTTGTCTACGGTTTCGACAAATAGGTAACTGGTGAGCCGTCGGGTTTTTGGTCATATATTTATTGTGTTTTATTTACTTATTTGTTTTATAAATTATACACAAACATACTGTAACTCACCTTCTGTGTTTGTACTATTTTGTTATTTGTTTTATTCTATTGTATTCCTAATATATTGTACGTTTCGTTCCGTGAGTGTGTCCGTGGCATCAACAGTGGGCCCTATCAGAATATCAGCGCAGTGATATTTTCTTTTTAATATCGTTGCACATGCTGAGATAAGAGCCTTTTTGGTCTCGCACGGGGTTTTTTATATTTTATTATTGTTTGTGTTTTGTTTATCTCGTGTCTCCTGTGCGGGTCACAAATAAATATTTTTTTCTTTCTTTCTTTCTTTCTTTTCTAAGTATCCGTAAAAAAGTGATTACCTGATTAAAAAAACCGATCAAGTGCGAGTTATACTCGTGCGCCGAGGGTTTCTTACCTACCCATTATACCGCCATAATAAAATTGGTATCATTTCTATTGGTGGCTATTTTTTTTTTATTATTCCTTTATTTGTGCTGTAAGACCTTACTTTTTGCTAAATTTCGTGAGTCTAGGTCAATGTGGTAGGGATCTACCATATAATAATTACGGAAAATACCGTTTTTTTTTTTTTTATTTTAATTTAGGTACTTACAAGTTTTCGCGAAAATCTAAATTTGCCCATATCTTTTTATCGTGTTTACTCAGGAACTTGTTTTTCATACACCTAATAGGGACTACAGACCTTAGTATCTGGTATAAATAATAAATTTCAACTTGCTAGGTTCACCCGTTCCTAAGAAAATCGATGTTGACATACGGACAGATGGACAAACGGACAAGAAAGTGATCTTATAAGGGTTCCTTTTTTATTTTTGAGGTACGGAACCCTGAAAACTGGTAGTCATTAATTATATCAGCTGGTGATTGCTCCACTGTAGGGTAAACTCCTGTACTCTTCTCACACAGAGAAGGTAAGGGCATTAATCAACATGATTGTTCAAGGTGGGTTGGCCATTTTGAACTAATTATCACTACATATAATAAATCTGTCGAAAATTCGTTTTTGTACGTCGAGAAAATTTCCAAAAAAAATAATGGTAGGTATAGGTAGGTAGGGTAGTGGAATAGTAGGGTAGATAGGTAGGTAGGTAAGGTAGGTAAGTAAGGTAGGGTAGGGTAGGCAGTTGACGGAAGCGAAGCCGTGGGCACAGCTAGTATTAACTATAAGTCCAGCAGCCCAGAGAAGACGTCAGGCACACAGTGTAGCCGATTATAAACATTATAGAACGTTTTTGTCAGTGCGTCTTCATTTAGAAAGGCAAAGGGTTTGACCCCATGAAACAATTGACCAATCACATGTGAGATGAAAGACGCGATGTGGATTTCCGTCTATGTGCTTAGTCGATTGTTCACCTTGCCTTGCCAAATGAAGACGCACTGAAAAAAACGTTCTACGCCTTCTCGAGACGACTCGCGTGTATCAGCGCGGTTACGAACATTTTAGAACGTTTGATTCGCTTCGCCACCTGTCAGTTCTCACTAGGCTTTTGGCGCTATGCAAGCCGCGTATCATTGCGTATTCAGTCTAAGATCTATCGATATATTCAGTTGAGTACTCTAGTATACGGTGCAGTGTAAGACTTAACGGCAACTTAAAGTTAAATTATGTTCGAGTATTTAGTCAAAAATGTAGAGAAACACACTATTTCATGTCCCACCAGATAGTGCTCCTATTATACGAGATAGATATCAGGTGGATGATTATCATTGAATTTTGATACAATTCGCTCAAAAAACAAACTTTAAAATCCAATGAACTTAAAGATCCTTAAGCCTATTAAGAAAGTTCAAAATAAAATCAACCCAAAATTACATTTAGCAAGTTTAATAGAATCTTCGTCAAGTCATGCAAAATTAAGGTTCCAAAACTGTTCTAAATGATATTTTCTTAATACTTAAATCTGGTCTGGAACATTTTAATTTGGAATGACTATTAAAAGCTGTTTGGAGCTAGAATAATTAAAGGAATCTCATCAAGTCATTGCTTTCAAAAAGATAAATTAGTTTTATTAAAATCTGTTAAACTTTTAGAACAAATTGTTGTCTTATTTTGATCCTAGGTATATATGGATACATTTAAAAGAAATAAGCTTTCGATTTACATACTCGTAATTATCATCATCAGATTTTTTTCTCCCCCTTCTATGAATTTGTTAATATGTAATATTATGTATGTATATAAGTTTATGTATAGTATTTTTATTATATCAATATAATTTTGTATTTATTTATGTTTTAATGTAACCGCAGTTCACCGCAAACCACGCCCTTTTTATTCTAAGTACTTTCAGTACATCCAAAGGTGTCTGGCAGATATCGCTGTCAGCGATAAGACCGCCTTTGTACCTAGTAAAACAGATGTGTAACTTTTATGGTGTACAATAAAGAATATTCTATTCTATCCCAATTTATTTTCTGTCAGCGAAGCGTGGTCACAGAGGGATGAATCCTTGAATCACTCTTCTCGAATTCATGAATGGACTTCATCTTTCATGGTGTCCATTCATCGGTTCTTCCTTTGCCCTTACTGCCATTCATATATACAAACTATCCTCACGACATGTTCGTAAATCTTCGCGTCACATACTCATAACATGACAACCGATTTCCACACAACTTCTCGGCCACAGATGCCATTTTCAGACCAATGCACGTATAGGACCTTTTACTAAAAGTTAATTTTAAGATTAGGACGATCTGTTCATAGGACGTTTTGCGAATAGTAACTTTTAATACGGAGTCGTATAAATTAAAATGTAATGCTTTCAAAAGTTAAATAAAAATCCTTACGCTCCTTACTCCTACTACATGAACACATTCAGTGTTTCATGTATCTTAATACGCAATTAAATTAACTAGAGCGTAATTATCAAACATTTATAAATGAACCCGGGACTCTTAGGACTCGTTTAGTAAAATTCAGAAATAATTACAAGAGTGTATTGTATTAATATTTTTAATGTGATGATATACTTAAGCATAAACATTTATTAAATCCAATCGACTTAGGACAGTGTGAGACGTAGTAAAATCAAAGAAAAACCATTTTATTTTTCTTCTATAATTTTATCTATCTCGAAAAAGCGACGGCATATTATTTTTACTACTGACAGGCTCGCGCTACTTCATCAGATGGCAAGCAAGATGAGGTCGACGACGATGAAGCATGTTTGCCTTGAAGTAACCTGTTCACTCCTGGCTTGAAGACCAGGTTATAGCTATCAGGAAACACGGATTCCGACAGGAAAATTTCACTTTCACGCACAGTAAAATAAAAATGATTTTTGATAACAGTGAATAAATGTCAACTACTAAAAAGGTATTCCAATGACTAGAACAATTAATAGCTAAAGGAAATTACTTTAACCACCAAACTTGAAGGACTGGCAATCTCAGTTGTTTCAAGCAGACAAGAAGGACGTTTTTGGTATACTCACAAATGTTAAACAGAAAATATTCCTTGGTGAGGCTTTCGGCAAGATGATATTATTCTATCATCAACAACAGTTGTCAAAAAGTCCCAAATTGAGATTGACAAGCACTACAGAAATGTCACGTAATAGTTATATTTTCCCTTTTTTTCTCTTATATTTTTACAAGCCTTTATTTAACTTGCGGTGTATGTATGTACGTATGTAGTGTGTTCGGGTCAAATCTTGCAACTGAATTTTAAAGCAGTCTCCACCGATTAAGATGAAATTTTGCATACACGTTTAGTTTGGATGACAATGCATGGTTAGCTAAGTGACGTCATTCTTAATCCAATATGGCGGACGGCCCAAGATAGCGGACCAGTTATTTTTATGCAGTGCCATGATATGGGTATCAAATGAAAGAGTTTGCTGAGAAGAATACGAAAAAAGCTTGTTTAAAAAAAAAAAAATGAATAAATTTTTCGACAATACAATGTCACTTTGTATAAAGCCTCTGGTTACTATAACCACGTCGAACGTGAAAGAAAAACCTTGTCGACAATCAAATAATTATATCCCAATCACTCTCTCACCCTAACCGCAGGTAAAAATCACTTCAAAATTCATAACCCAAAAATGCTTGAGCACAAATTTTTTATACGCCCGTAATTCCGGTCGTATTTTAAACGGGTCTATAAATTAACTGAGCACAATACATGGTGGATAAATCGTTGTCACATAAGAATGTCGCTATGGGACGGTGGGGGGAGGGGGGTTAGGTGGGAAGTAATAACTGGGGTACACTGGGACACCGCAGTTAGCTCGGTGACTTGTTATTGCTCTGCATTATTTATGTTTACGACAAGCTTTAGTTGAGTGGTCGGAATTCTGGATGCGAGGTGGAAAGAATAGGGTTAAGTGGTGAAAGGTGTTTTCTGAATAGTTATGAGGAAAAAGGTTGATATCCTAACAAATATTTTAAAGAGAGAACCCGAATTTACTGAGTTTGTTCAGACATGTTAGGTTATCTCTGAAACCACTACACCTATTTGAAAAATCTTTCATTATTCGAAAGGTTCATTATGCCAGATGGTGGTTACAAACTATTATGAGCCAGGCAAGACGCGGGGCAAGCAGTTATGAGATAAAATCATCACAACAGACGGTTTTGGTAATCGAAATTGATTGTTATTCAATGAAAGGAGTATGCCGCTGCGTATGCTGTTAAGATAATCAAAAAACTGCGTTTCACGTTCAACAGTCTAACAAGTAAAAGTGAAAAGTATTGTAGCAAAAGACTTTTGTCCCGACTACAAATATATATTGCAATAAGGATAAGGACAACATGATATACTTAAACTAAGTAGACTCATCATGCGTCTACTTAGTTAAAGTTTCTCTTGTTTTTCTGTAACTAATTGGCAATTAAAGATAACTGTTTCAAAATGGATTGAGCTACTAAGTTTTATCAAGGTTGGTTACAAAGGTTTGTCGGTATATTTTCGTACAATTAAATCAACAACAAAAATGTTTCTGTCTTCTATCTATGCTCATCTTGTATCCTTAATTAACATTTTAATTGTGTTACAAAGAAATTGCAGTGTCAGTTGTCAGATTAAACACGTTTACGAGTTCTGTAGGAAACTGGGAGCTAATTATTATTTAGTAAGGTTTCTGTCGGATTAACTTATAAAGTACAACTTTGGTAATAAATTGTACTTTCATGGACATAGATAACTGTGTTTTAGTTTTATTAAGGAACTAGCTTCTTAGGCTTTGACTGCATTAAAAACTGGATATCTATGCCGCAACATACGAACTAATGACCTGACGTCAAACAAAATACTGCATATCGTAAGTAAAGTTTTAAGCGCGATTTGAACACATACAACAGTCCGACAACAACCGTTGGAGCAGTTGCCCGGATTAGACACAATACCCGTCTGGAGGATCCTCCCTTTTCAATGGAGGAATTTACACCCAGTTTTGCATACCTCCAAATATCCATTCATACATGAGAGGAAGTTCGAAATTGTTGCCAGTGAGAGAAAAGTTGAAAGGAAACCGTTTGTCCTGGTATGGTCACGTGATGAAGAGGGATGAAAAGCATGTTACTAAAAAAAGAGTTATGTTATGTAGTTAATATAAATGTAGATGGATAGAGAGGAAGGGGACAGCCAAAGAAAAGATGGATGGACTGTGTGAGGAGTGATATGTATGAAAAGGGAATCAGTGATGGCGTGACGGGGGACAGGATGGTATGGAAGAAGAAAACGTGTTGCGCCGACCCCAGTTAACATGGGACAAAGGCAGGCAGATGATGATGTTTCTTATAAACGACACCAGTATCAGTATTTTTCATGAATCTGACTTTCACCATCCAGTGGGTAACGCGATATCCTTTGACTAGATTGACGTCACAACTGTCAAATATCTACATTGTGGATAACATGACAGTCGTGACCAACGTCTTAACGTGCTTGCCGAGGCACGGAGGAACCTCAATGTGTAAAAGATGGACTGCCGTACAGACTACCGCAAGCGATACTTAAGACGACGACTAACGCCAATGACCTTGAGGGGACAAAACGCGAACTCGTACCACACCCGCGCGACCCAAATTTTTTTAGTTTTTTGTACTTTCCTTATTATTCTATGACATTAAAAAAAAGCTTCATATCAAAATGTAGATAGTTAAATTGTCTTTGAGATGGTGTCAATTTCATTCAAATACGCCCAGCGGATTTGGTGCGATTGTCGTGTATTTGTCCGTTTTAGACATAACTTTACAAATTAATTACATCATGGTATAAGAATAAAACTCAAAATTTTCTCAGATCAAATTGAAAGTAAATGGTCTAGTAATGGTCTGGAATTTTTTCCAAAAAATTACGACCAGCCGCTTAGACGTGATTCTCATTTTAAAATCAGCTACTCAAGGGTATCTGCGCCTTAACCTCGAAGATCGTTCCATGCGGCTATAATTATTTAGCGAGGAGTTCCTTAACTTAGAATTCAGGTGTTCATTCTTCTTCAACATAATTAAAAATTAATTAAATTTTTCACAAAGTAAAATGAACAAAAAGCCTAACCTGTCACAGGCAGGTTCCAGCAAACGTCTTTGAGTATAATAAATAAAATAAAAACTGATTGATGTTGAAAGACTTTGAAAGTTTTCCTTTCAAAATAAAATACGGGGAGTAACGTATAATATATCTCACTATAGAACTAGAGTTAGGTACGTAGTTAATTTATTTATCTGTTTTCAAATGTTTCTCAAAGGAGGCTCAAGAAAATATTTTTATCAAGTTTCTTGTGAAATGGAATGAATAATTTTTATTATTGATGTGCGTACTTTTATAAACGTGAAATATGTTTAGTTTTTCTTTTGACCTGTTATTTAGAATACATTTAATCTTGTCTTTTTTAAATATAAATAGAGCTGAAAAGATGTGATTTTGGTACTGTTTTAATAAGCGTCTGATGAAGTCTGTAATTGGGAACAATTTCATTTAAATAGAAATTATAATGTTATGTAAAGTAGATACTGCCAACTTTTGTGGACACTTCCATTCAATTCACGATTTTACATAGAAAAGAATGAACTATATTTTCCACCAAAAAATTACATAATTTTTTCTTTTACAAAAACTTAATACTATGACAGAAAAATCACGTTGATGGGAGCCCCACTTAAATATTTATTTTATTCGGTTTTTAGTATTTGTTGTTATAGCAGCAACAGAAATACATCATCTGTGAAAATTTCAACTCTCTAGCTATCACGGTTCATGAGATACAGCCTGGTGACAGACAGTAGTTGGTAATTGGGTCCCCATTTTACGCTTTGGGTTCGGAACCTAAAAAACAACATTCCAAAAAGTCAACGTAAAAGAAACTGAACATCCAAACACTTTTGGAAAGCAATCGATCGTAAAGCAATTAGTCGAAGCAAATTCTCGCTGTTTAACGAAAAAAAGCGCTTAATTAATCACAGGAGCTTTACTAAGCAGAAAAGAACTTACAAGAAGTTTTCCCGGAGAAATATTTGAGTTTATACTTAAGGTACGCGTTCCGCTGCAAGCGAGGAAGCGATGACGACAGATGTACCTAGGTATAATAATAAAATAGCTTTAATTGCCACCAAGCGAGTTTTTTTCTATTTGCCGAACAGTGGTCTAGTCTATACCAATATTATAAAGAGGAAAGATTTTTTTGTTTGTTTGTTTGTACCGAATAGGCTGCGAAACTACTGGACCGATTTAAACAATCCTTTCACCAATAGAAAGATACAATATCCTGAGTGACATAGGCTATTTATTTACCGGGTCCTGTGGGGTGGTCCATGGGAGCGAAGCCGCGGGGAACAGTTAGTATTAAATATAAGTAACAAGTGATCTAAACACTTGGAAAAATTATTTCTACCGCATGTAAAATTCGATCACACTCATTTAGTGACTGCTTAATTTGTAAATTTTGAAAGACATAAAATGTTCTGCTGAAAAAGGTTTATAATAAAGTAAGATAATAATGTAAGAAAATCTCTCGGCTCGTTACTCAACAGTTCCTTACAGATTATAGGTCTCCAAAACTAGGTCGACACAGTGTAAAAGCCGTCTGACGTCACAGTATCCCATTTATAATTTACCAACTTCAGCATCGAGCCACGAGGACATTTGCGAGCCAAAAGCAGCAGTCGCCTTAGTGTAAGCATGGCGCCGCCGAATTCGGCAGTCGTCGCAGTGGAAATGAGTGAATGTAGCTTTCAACTCGCTACTCGCTGACAATGTATCGCCAGCCTTACGTTGTCCTCTGCCTGATCGGTACATGTTTACACTATGCTCAAGAAATAAGATGAGATAAAACCGTATTTATGGCGAAAGAATCGTATTTGCTTTTATCATAAACCGTTTTGTTATTTGTTGTGGTTTCTTGTTTGTGAGCGATATCGTTGTTGACGTAATCGGTTATCGGAGTGGTTAGGTTTCTTTTTAATTTGAAGCCTTTGCCTGTCCGGTTTATTTTACGTCTTAACAGATTTCCTGTTTAGTAATTACCTAAAACTACTTATTTATCCAAAATAGTTATACTACTTATATAACCCTAAATATCATAAGTAGTGTAATTCAGGGGTTATAGTTGAGTCATCCTGCTGTTGGTCTGCTGTTGCAGTACCATCCAAAATCTGGAGATGTGTGTACTGCTGAAGGCTTTATGAATATATTTGTATTGTACAAGTATAAACTCAATTTATTTTGTATTATATATCTGCATTGCACGTAATAATATGTGAGTAGTATGTGCCAACTCTAAATCTACCATTTACTGTATCTATTACGTCGTTCACTGACTTGTGCTTTGTGCCCTGGCAGTTGAGAGTGTGACTGTCATACTCTTTCTTATGTCTTTCTGATGGTGCCAATTGTGTTGGATCATTCGGTTCCTTTCAAGACGGTTGAGCTGAGTGGTGCAAATCCATGCGTCATGTTCGTGAACGGGTGCCATCAGTAGGGATTGGTCACAACTTGGCTGACTCGGTCTGTTTTTAATTAATTATTGTATTTGGGGTTGTTTGTTTTATTCTAGACGCTTTTACGTGCCCGTCTTTTTGAATCGTTCTCACATAAATATGTGTAATTTTCCAAAATGAATGATGTAACCAAATACTGATTATGAAAAGAGTGCCCGTGGAGTTTCTTGCCCGTTCTTTTCCATAGAGACGCACTGGGGGGTGACAATAAGCTCTTAGAGCGGTATCAATTTGAGATCGAATAAGGGACATATGTATACACGTCAGATACATCTGTCACTTACTCGATCTCAAATTGATACCGCTCTAAGAGCTTATGGTCACCCCCCTAATGCTTGCGAATGTGCAATAAGCCTCATTGTAGTTTATTTTTTTGTTAAATATTGAAAAGTACCTTTATATTATTACGGTTTAGTTGAAATAAAAATATTTTGATTGATTTTGACAGTTTCGGTGTTTTTAACCTTTATTTTCATTATTTTTGCAATCATATTGGATTAACAGAATGTGATGAACCCCGGTGTTCCAAGTTCTCCAAATCGACTAATTCTCCAATCATCAAATTTGCTGCGCCAATCGCCATAGCAAAGGAAAAAATAACAAGTTATAATGTGTTCTATTATTTGTCCCTTGACATGGCGACAGGTCAAGTGAATTGGAGGTCCTGCAAATTGAGTTGGAATAATTATGGGCCAAAAATTATAGCTTAAAACTAAAACAGATTCATTGAATTTTTAAAAAATCTGGATTCCTAGCCAGGAATCGATCCCGTTGATTATGAAAAATAAAACACATGCTGTATTGTTACATCATTCGATAGTGTTACTATCATTATTCATCATCATCACTTCAGTTGAAATTCGTCCACTGCTGGACATAGGCTTCTCCCAAGCGTCACCACACTGATCGGTCTGTGCGTTTCGCATCCACCTAGAGGGAGGCCTGCCAAGGCTGCGTCTACCGGTACGCGGTTGCCACTCTAGAACTTTTCGGCCCCAACATCCATCCGTTCTGCGAACAATGTGCTCTGCCCACTGCCACTTAATTTCGGCAATTCTTCGGGCTAACATAGCCATAGTATCCTTGGTTCTCTTTTGCCCTTTGGGTGACTTTAAGCCTTCTGATTAGGCTCATGGTGAGCGACCACGTCTTTGTCCCGTAAATAATCACTGGCAAGGCACACTGGTCATAAACCTTCCTCTTGAAAGTCTGTGGTAAGATGGACGAGAAGACCAAATTATGTAAAGTAATGACTTAAGGTAAACTTAAGGAAAGGGCTTATTTTTTACTAAATACTTATTTTTCCAACGAAATAATGGCAATTATTTTCAAAGAATAATTGGATTCAACAATTCAAGCATTATACTACATTCAGCATTACAATAATTGTTTCCTTTAGAATATTCACCAAAGATTTTTTCATTTCATCAATTGTATGATACGAATCTTCACAGATTTCCTACTAAATAAAAGTATTCTGTCAAAAATTAGGTCTTTCCTTAAGTTTGCCGAAATCATTACTTCACAGATGAGATTTGATCCTTATTAGCGACACTATCGAATGATGTAATAATACCCAGAAAAGTGATAGGTACAACTATGTTGGCTATACGAGTACCCTACTTACCTTCCTGGCTACCCTACATAGCTACATACCAAATTTTTTTTCTAGTGTCATTCTTTCGCGTAGAATCTTAACACCGCGATTCAGAAAATGACTTTAAATGCACAACGCCATCTTTCGAATAGCGAGTTCAACTGTCCGAGTAACTGAATTGCGTGTGCTGTGATCTGTTTTGGTATTTGAATTTAGAACACACCAATATATACTCGACGTCCATCTCAATTCTATACAACCTCCTTGAGCATAAAATACTCGATACAAACTCCTTGTGCAAAGAATATTCGACTATCAAACTCCTTTACCGTACTGCGATAGGATTCGATATTCAAACTCTGACAACCTGTCCGTATGGATATCGGTATCCTCAAGTAATTGGGTTGCAGGATTCAGATTACTGAAGCTTTGTGCAAAATACTGAAATTCTTGATATTCTGCCTGCTTGGATAAGGATTGAATGGTGATCCTTTACCACATGTAATATTGGGCTCTTAATTCACGTCTATTAAATACTAGCTGCCGCCACCGCCTCCGCCCGCGTGGTATTAGTATTTCTCCCGGTATCATTATAAATGTGTCATTCTGATGTATAAGCTATTACACTTCACACTTATATTATAAAGGTGTAAGTTTGTGTGTGTATGTGTGTATTTGTATGTTTGTTACTTCTTCACGCTCAAATGGCTGGACGGATCTGGATCAAATTTGGCACAGAGATAGCTTATACTCAGGCATAGCACATAGGATACTTTTTGACTTGGGAATTTGTTCCCTCGGGATAATTTTCGACTTTCACGCGGTCCACCTGGTCGCACGGCCTCCCCTTCCAACGCAACGTCATTCAGTTCGCGGTCGCCACTCCAGAACTTTTCTGCCCCATCGGCCATCCTTTCTGCAAGCAATGTGCCCTGCCCACTGCCACTTAAGTTTGGCAATTCTTCGGGCTATGTCAGTAACCCTGGTTCTCTTGCGGATTTCTACATTTCTGTCTCGATCACGCAAGGACAATCCGAGCATGGCCCTCTCCATTGCCCGATGAGGCCCATTGTGAGATAAGGTCATTAAATCAACATATTTGGTAAATAATTACAAGCATAGTATGTTTAAATCCCATGTTTTCCCATTCTCATGGAAGGGGAGCCTATTGCCATCGACCGAGCACATGTCCAGATGAAAAACCCAAAAACTCTTTGCTCGAATCGAGAATCAAACCCGGGACCACAAAGACAAAGACAAAGATATTTTATTTCAAGTAGGCCACCAAGCGGCACTTTTGAACGTTACATTTAACAAATAATAATAGTTGATTCTACCGTGCATTCGGAAAGTAGCTTGTAATGGAGAAGAATGCACAAGAAACTCCATACTTACTCTTTTTACAATATTTAGGTACATAAGTACATACCTTGATGAATGAAATTGAGTTTATACAATACAAATATATTTATACAGTCTTCAGAAGGTCCAACAATAATTCAAAACAATAATGTTCTGCATATCACTTGTTTTTGCGCCCTAGTGGCTGTGGAGCAGGACTAGCATTTAGCCAAGCATTTTTATCATTGATGTAATCCCCCAACTTATAATATGCCAGCCTGCATAGTGTGCGTTTTATACAAGTTTTAAATTTCGTCTCATTCAGTTCAAGAATGTGGGGAGGAATTTTATTGTAACATTTTGTACAGTACCCCATGAAAGATGAGGCTACTTTAGCCAGTCTGAAACCTGGTTGAACTAATTGGTCCCTATTTCTCACATGTTTAGCAGTGGAACTTGCGACCAGTAGACCAACGAGGCAGATATATTCAATTTGACATTTTTATATATCTGGTCACGGAGTCCCAGCACTAAGAAAGAAAATTTGGTTCAAATAAATCTCACTAGATGGCGCGACATGCATCGAGTTGTTATTGAATTGTGTGTAAAATTATCATTTTCTGGAATTGAACACAAAAATTGTATGTTCTTGTTTAATCACTCTCCTAAGCACAAAATTATGTAATATTGGGCTCTTAATTCACATTTCAAAGATTAAAACCGCGCCAATAGATGGCGCGGTTTAAAATGTCTGAGGCATTCCACTCGATTGTTTGAATTTGTATTGCAACACATTTTGGTGCAATTAAGCTGTAAAAACGTGCAAAAAATACTATAAAACAAATTTTCACTGCATTTAAAGAAAAAGCATATTCATGCACCGAGTAAACCCTTATAATTGCAAACCGCTGCGAACACCATATATCTATCGCCATGGAACGGAACTGAACGGGAACAATGTACAAAAACTAATCAGTTTTATCAGACTAAAAACGCTAGTTACGTCGGCACCGTTTCTTTGTATGGGATGAAGCATCTGTATGCTTGTATTATATTATCTGTGGTCTGGTATATACTGTCTAATCTGAAGGTTGAAATGCATAACATAAATATCATCATATCAGCCGAAAGACGTCCACTGCTGGACACAGGCCTCCCCCAAGCGTTGCCACATTGACCAGTCCCGGTTAACATAAATATAACAACCTATAAAAGTTTTCTCACTAAAAATTTGCCAGAACAAAAGCCCTAACCAAAATACCCTAAATCCTCTATAAATGATGCACCCTTCACGATATCATTAAATTCTGCTTATCCGAAACATCGCGAACTGTCCTGTGTCAATAGCCAACAACGACCGGCCATTTGTTATACGGAATTCTGTTTTCGATGTTGATAAAAAAACCCAGAACCCTGATCGATAAAGATATTGTGATGTCTATAGAGGTCAGTTTAGGGCTGGCCCGGGCAAAAATAGTTCTGGCAAATTAGAAGGGTCATTTAATTTGCACTTGAAAGAAGAGGAGAGAAAAGAAGTACCTACCTACCAACCTAGTTTTCGAAGAGCATAATAATATTACCAGTATGTTACTATTAAATCAGATCAAAACAGACCAAACAAATTATGAAATAGTACATTGTGATACAAGGGTGGAAAGTAGGTATACTCGTGTCATTAAAAACCCTCGCCTTCGGCTCGAGCTTGTTAATGACAGCTCGTTTGCAATAACCTAAACACTCGTGCATCACACGACGTTTTTCAATACAGTTGTGATAAACAGTAAAAACAAATCAAAGGATTAGATTTGTTTATTCACAAAAAATAACATTTTCAATATGGCGCGTTTTTGCAACTGGACATATTTTTTTACAAATAAAACAGCCTATACAGCCTATTCGATGGATTAGCTCTATTTAGCCAGCCGATATCAATACTTTTTTTTTACGTACGTATTATTCGTTTCTATCCTACTTGTTCTAAATTTAAAAAATGATTGCTGCTAACTCTGATTTAAAAATGAAAGAAATTTAAAATAGTGATTTGGCGGGAACTTTGTTAATTTTGCTTGACATTATTTTTAATTGAAAGAAAAGCAGATTATGCACCTCGCCTTAAGTAATTTATATTGCCCTCGTGCCTGTTAGATTAGAGCACTCGGTGCAATAATAAATTACTTTGTGCTCGATGCAATAATATACTATTAAATTGACTTGTGGCGCGTTTTTGCAACTGGAATTATATTTTTACAACGTTAATAGCCTATACAGCTATACAGCCTATTCGATTTTTGACAAATGTTGATGTGAAAATAATGAAATTAAAACTGGTAATTAAATACATTAAACAACCATTTATGAGACTTTTGAAAATTAAATGCTCAAACGTACGGAATCTTTAATTTTTCCTCGTAGAAAATCTATCCCATTTTATTCTATGTTTGAAAACTCCTTGCTACTAAACTTTTTTAAATTGACCGCGTAACAGAAAGATGCCTATGCGTAAGATTTAACTTTCGAATCATAATTATAGCCTCTGAAAGTACGCCATGTTTAACAACTGTATTGAAAAATAATTTATAAATCAAAAACCCAAATCAAAAGGATACAATATATTCGCGAGCTGGCTGTCTACTTGATCCTCCGACTGATTTTCTTCTTGTTTACATAATATTTATAGTTCGCTTCTTAAACAGTCGGGTTCTTTTTTTTATTTAGGCACATCTTTTTAGTTAAGTTTATCATTTTTTTTTCGAATTTCTTTTAAACGGTAACGGTGCGGTTTTTCATGGCAGTGGTATATATTTTTGTTACCAGCTCTTAAAACCCTTCATTTTGATACCCCTTTCGATGGGTCGGGAGAAAAAAAAAGATGGGACACCCACAAT
This sequence comes from Orthosia incerta, assembly GCA_948252205.1. Taxonomy (NCBI): domain Eukaryota; kingdom Metazoa; phylum Arthropoda; class Insecta; order Lepidoptera; family Noctuidae; genus Orthosia; species Orthosia incerta. Next base: position 28,830,714 of record OX411746.1, read on the forward strand.
ATGGCACCCAAAATCCTTGATGTTTGTTCTTTTTTAACGTCACTTATCTAAAAACACTTGGTCGGTCAAGATGAGACGTATCTAAAGATGTCTTAATTATATAAATCCATCTAGCAGTTTGAAAGGTAATGAGGTAGTAAAGAATATTACATAGTACAAAATACGCGTGAAAACCTCACTGTCCTTGCAATCGGGTTAAAACAGTTCTATAGGAAATATACCTATAACTAAACTGTTAATTAGGAAAATATTAAGCGGTTTTCCTCTCTCCTAGACACTAACTGTATCTAGAATGTTGCTGTTGCCGACAGGGTCCATAATTGTTTCTGTAACTAATATTTACCACCTGTGTGTACATTATGGATGCAATCAATTTAATTTGAATTTATTAGGGTAAAGACCCTGGATTGGAAATTAGCCTGCGAATATATACAGAGAAGGCACTCATCATACATGAATCACCATGCTTGATCAAGGCGGGTTGGCTTCTTCTTCGTGTCGATGATTCCTTTACTAAATTTTCTTCGACCAGTATTCAGCCACGTCGATAGCCTTAGCGCTGGCCTCACAAAGGTCTTGCACGGTCCAGGTGTTTTTACATAGGGAGCAGGACAGAAGGTGAGGTATCGTCTGTGGGATGGTTCCGAAGTCACACTGTGGCTGATTGGAGTACCCCCATCTGACTGAGTTTTGCCTAAAGCGGCCCACTTCGCTTCGTAACCGGTTTAGGGCTTTCCAGATGGGCCATGGCTGTTTACGGCCCGCTGGGAGCTTTTCTGCAAGCTCAACATATCATTTTGGGTGTGCACGAGAAGAGCCTCCCCGAGCGGCGTCTAAATCATAATAAATACGTCCGACGCACCCTGGTAACAGCTGGCACTCGGTAACGCAAAGTCCAGCTGGCCAATCTTCTCACCACGATGATTCCTCAAAGGCCCTTATCAATGCCAATACAATCGGCGGGTTGGCGAATTGCATACTTCGAGTATATTCTCTAAAGTTAGTTATTGTAGCCGGTCTGTTCTGTCAAATATTCACTGTGAAAACTTAGATGACCTATATAAGCTTTCAAACTGCCAGAAGGAGATCAACGGCTTACATCAAGCTCATTTTACCTTAGTTTTCATGGTGAGATTTTGCAGAAAAACACAACAAACAACGTAAAATATTTAATAAGCGTGTTACCAAGTCAGTTGTCGCTCAATTTGCTCAAAATTTAGCGAGGTTAAGGTTAAAAACTGGCCAAGTGCGAGTCAGACTCGCGCACGAAGGGTTCCGTACCATTATCGCAAAAAACGGCAAAAAAATCACGTTTGTTGTATGGGAGCCCCACTTAAATATTAATTTCATTCTGTTTTTAGTATTCGTTTTTATAACGGCAACAGAAATACATCATCTGTGAAAATTTCAACCGTCTGGCTATTACGGTTCATGAGATACAGCCTGGTGACAGACGGACACAAAGACAGATAGACAGATAGTCAGATAGACCGATAGACATATAGACGGATCGTGGAGTCTTAGTAATAGGGTCCCGTTTTTACCCTTTGGGTACGGAACCCTAAAAATGACTTTAGTTGAGAAAACTTTAATCAAATAGTTAACATATTATAGTATACTGCAACATGCTGCATCTAACAATTTGAAGAGTCACACGAACTTCTTTCTTCAGCTCAAATTAAGTATGTCATAAAAACATTTGAATATGGAAATTCAATTCTAAATATCGGCACCCCTAACTGGTCACAATATTCCACAGGGACGGGTCAGCCTGCTCCTAATACGTTTCTTCTAGCCCCAAATCTATTGTTCATTTGATCTAGTTTATTAAATAGAGATCCTTTTTGGTAACATGTGGTTGTGGAAAAAGTAATATTACGCTGTCCACTGTCCGAGTGTCTGCCCCGTCTAACAGTTTTTGCATTCGTCCAATTTAACGTTCTGTATTTTTTTTGGGGGAATTATTTTTCTGTTATGTTTTTGGGTATGGTTTTAATTTGGTGTTATTTGGTTTTGATGTAGTTATAAAATTGAAATAAATCGTCCTTATTTTCTTTTTCTTTTTTTTATCTCTTCACTGGTGTTATAAATAGGTAGATAAATGATTTTATTTCTGTAAGTTGGTTTGTACAAAACACCTTTACATATCGATCATATTTTTTGAAACTAGATGAGGTCGGCGTTTCCTATCTGACTACTCTGAGAAGAAAATCTGAAACAAACTCAGAGGTCACAGTCTCTTTTAAAGTTCAGTCAAAATCTTGGTTAGATCATGTGAAGACCATGTAGACTGATGTCTGCAATGAACCAGCAGGTTTGAGGAAAGAACCAGCCAGATTGAGTGGACCTGTCTAGGCAGTGCACGCATTTGTCAACAAAAGTGCAGCTCAACTCAGAATTTAAGGAACTCAACGATTCGACGAACAATACCAAAGAAAGGTCATTAGGGTAGGCCGCATAAACTACTCAAACTGCCAGACCATGATTAAAAACTAACTTAGATAAATTAAAAACAAAAAGGAAGAATGATCAACACAGTCTTCACATTCACAATAATTAAAATAAAATAATATAATGCTTAAAAAAGTTCATATTCTTGTCATTGCAAGAAAACCAAAAAAAAAGAAAACAAAATTCACGGTGCAAAATATAAAAAAAAAACAAAATTAATTGGAGCAGCTCAATCCCAAGCCTTTTTGACCTCAACGTAATCTTTAATGTTATAAAACGCTTTCTGGCACAACTTAAACTATAGAGGACAACAAGTTAAACAATATATAAGCTTATACCTATTTCATTTATTTATGTACACAAAGAAAAGAATACATACAGATAGCAGAGCGCTTAGGTACTGCTTACTTCAAAAGATTTTTTTTCCAGAAGACGTGCGACAGGAAACTTTGATTGTAGACGAAGACACAGTCTATAGTTAATATTCATTTGGGCAGGATTCACCTATCTGTCTTTACCTATTCAATTCCAGCTTTCCATGTCCACAAAATACTGCTTGATTCATCTCTCGGATGATTCTGTTTTTCTTTCCGACTTACCTTTTCCGTTTTTTTACAAAACTACACAATATTTGCTCCTACTTACGATGTATTTGTACTAATAATAAATCATATTTGCCGTACTTATAATTGTTATTCTGAGTCGAATCCGAAATATTTTTAGGTTCATCATTCTTTCTACGTATAATGGTATATAAAAAGGATTATTATTAGAGATAATAAATGACGTATTACTTATTAATGGCGAGTAGTTCGAACTAATTAGCCTTGTCATGTCCTTATTAAGGACAAGACATGGTCAATCTCGAATAAGATAAGGAACTTAGACAGACTACGTCTAACGATGACATATTATACTTTTTCAGGATAGATATATAAAAGGAAAATAAATAAGATATGGCGCAAATTGTTCCCGTTGCATTATTTACGTGGGCAAACATTTATTTAAGTGATCAAAACATCAAGGATAAAAAGAGATCGGTGCCTAACCATTAAAATCGCCAGTTGGTCCCGGTTTTAATTTTTGAAAAAGAGATCGGTGCCTAAACATTTAAATCGCCAGTTGGTCCCGGTTTTAATATTTGAAAAAGAGATCGGTGCCTAACCATTAAAATCGCCAGTTGGTCCCGGTTTTAATTTTTGAAAAAGAGATCGGTGCCTAACCATTTAAATCGCCAGTTGGTCCCGGTTTTAATTTTTGACCCCCGACGGAAAAAGAGGGGTTTTATTAGTTTGACGTGTATTGCTGTGTATCTGTGTGTCTGTCTGTGGGATCATAGCGCCTAAACGGATGAACCGATTTTGATTGAGATTTTTTTGTTTGAAAGGTAACTTTTTTGAGAGTGTTCTTAGCAATTTTTGGTGAAAATCAGTTTAGCCGTTCAAAAGTTATGGGCTGTTTTCTTTTTGAAACGGAATATTTTTGCAATATATCGTGTCATAATTACGTGATTGATAGATTGTGGATCGAAGCGTGTGTAAAAAGTATGAAATAAAAAAAAATTGACGGGGATTTTGGAAATTTTGAATTTTTACTTGTTCTTAAATACAAGCTTAGAAAATAATTGTGTATGATGGAATGTCGCTTAATGTTATAAAACGATAATATGATATTCTATCCGCGACAATGAATGTCGAAAAAAAAAATACTATCCAAGTGCGAGTTGGACTCGCACACCGAGGGTTCCGTACTATTAGATGAGGTAAAATACTGAAGTTTATAAATAATGAAAGCTCTGATCATTATCAGCTCGGATCAATGTACTTGTAATGCCACAATGCTACATTTTGTAATGAAAAAAATACTTTTCCAAGTACATTTTATAAGTTGATCGACTATTACTCATAATCTTGTAAAATTAAAAGGCAAACTAACATGGGTAAGTAACCCATGTTAGTTTGCCTTTTAATTTCGTTATATATAGAACCTACTGCCGTGTTTTTTTTTTCACTTATCCAGGGAGTTGGGACACTTGACTCTAACAAAAAATAGCAATTTAAAGCTTAATTTTACGCAAACGGATCCCTGAATCGAAAAATGGGTTTTGATGGACCCATAATATTTTTGAATGGCCTATCCAACGATACCCCACACCATGGAACAGACGAGAAAAAAAATACATCCCCACTTTACGTGTACAGGAGGTACCTTAAATAAAACATGTTTTTTTTTGTATATTTTGTCTTTCTTTTCTTTTTCTTCTATATATCACTGTCGGTTTATCCATGGCAAATTAGAGATTTCTAATACTAAGAGTCTCTGAGCTACGACAGACGGACATGGCGAAACTATAAGGGTTCATTGTTGACTACAGAACCCTAAAAATGTATGGGATTGACATTAACTACCGATATTTTATATTTAGTCAATTCCACTTCTAACCTACTTTTCGCAATCCAAGGTCTATGTGATAATTAGATAGTTGGTAAAACTTAGTGTTATATATTCCAATACCTTGGAATTGGTTTCTGAAGTAGTATAGAATTACCCTGTCTTTTCATGGCAGCAGACCACATGACCAAATTAATTACCCACTTCATACGTCGGATTGTGGTTTTGAAAATAAATGCTCATTTAGTTACTTTTTTTTCACAGGTCCAGTGTCAGCATCGTTGCTGCTTTTACTCATCAGCAACACTTTTGCTATGTGGGACATCATTCTTAGGTAAGCGGAAGGATTGACATTCACGAAAAAAAATGTTGCACAACTGTTGACTCCATGGTACAACATTATTCACATTCATATTCTTTATTGTACACAAACAAATCGAGAGCAAAGGCGAGTTTAGCCCATACTAGCGGACGCCTCGCGGTTTCACCCGCTTAGTTCCCGTTCCCGTGGGAATACAGGGATAAAAATCTGCCTATGTCACCCGGGGATAGTGTAGCTTCCCAACGGTGAAAGAATTTTTGAAATCGGTACAGTAGTTTTTAAGTTTATTCGTTACATACAAAACACTCCCTGTCTGTGTTTCCCGATAACTACAATCTAGGGGTCTTTAAGTCAAGAGAGAATGGGTTTCTTCTAGGCAAGCGCGTGCTTCACCGTCGACCACATCATCACTTACCATCAGGTGAGATAGTGGTCAAGCGCAAGCCTATAGTTAAAAAAATAAAAACAAATAAAAAAAACATACAAAAATACAAATATTTCCTCTTTATAATATTAGTATAGATATTGATTGGGTTCTCTAACAGCAAACCGCCGTATAGAGAAATTTGCAATTGAGGACAGTATATACAAGTACACAACACAAATTAAAAACTCTTAACATTTAAATTCTTACTAACTAAATAAAGGAATCGAATACGTTTACAGCGCACTATTATTATTTTACAGTTCATTTCAAATCGAAGCTTGGGTTTTATTTTTCTGCGAATGCCAATTAATACACACAGAATTTATTTATAATGAAATAAAAGATCGAAGTGCCGTGTTACATTTATTTACTCGAAAAAATGGAACGTATTTTCGTTATTAAAACCGAATTCATTTTGATATTCATTCTCACAAAAATTAGGGTTCGGTGTCAGATTGATTTTATCGAAATATACGAGTAAATAAAATAGAGACTTTTTTCATAAAATGTTTGATTAATTGTGCCTTTTTATTTCCAGGAATATCCTGCGATGATGTCTGGCTTCGGACGACTGGGCTGCTCCGTTTTGTATGTAAATAAGAGGGAAATTTTAAAATAATTAACTGAGTATTAAGATAAAATATATTGTAATGTAGGAAACCGTTACACGTATACGGGTATGTCAGCTACACACGCGGTGTTTTATTTTATTGTTTTGTACTAAAAGACTAATTACTTACTTATTATTAATAAACTCGGCATGAAGTTGCAACCAGTGATAACTAAATATTAACCATAATTTTTTTTGAGGTTTAAGTTTGGTATAACTTTACTCAGCGTTTATAAATATGGGTACTACTATTACAAGGGTTTATTTCTTAAAGGTACACTAGTCGATGGCACGAACTATTATGTGCGCGGGGTTGAAATGCATTTTATATCAACCGACAACACGTGCGGAAGAGATAGATGCTGTGATGACCAGTAAGAAGCTAGTTCGCGTACGAATACACACTTTTGCAAATTTGTAGCGAAATGGAAATGATTTAGAACGAAACCGAGTGCGCGAAATTTTATGAACAGACCTTTGGGAGTCTGGATATCTTGAAAAAATTACTAAACGTATCTGTTCAAAATAAAATTATTTGCATTGTTGAACTAATAATCTATCCCTGTATTGTGGCTGTTTTGCAATTTGCCGTCTTCTTATGGTATTTATTTGCGCCCAAAAATGCGTTAAAATTAGTGGTGAAATGTGGTATTTCGACGCTTATAACTTTCAAATATATATATTTTTTAATTTTTCGTCTCATAATGATGAGACATATTGATGTAATTTTTTATTTTGAACGTACATCGTCAAACAGTGGAACAATCCGTAAACTACGTTTGTATGGAAGAATTGTCGACTAGTGTAACCTTAAGTAAAAATAATAAACTATTGAGTTGAATGCTTTTTATTAGTTACCCATATAAACATTTCTGGAGAAATAGTTAATTGCCTAATTAGATTACCATTCTGGATTCAATATTTGGAGTTGGAAAGTTTGACACATTTTCAAGCCACAGTTGAGTTTGACAAATACTCAACATCGAATTCTTAAATCAGAAATCCGCGCTTAATCTCTTCGGGTGTTGTGTACATGTTATATTGTTATTATGAGTATGTTTGAACTAAACTCTGCAACATAGAGTGAAGGTTAAATGTGATGAGGGGCTTAACTATCATAAGCCACGCTGTGGCTAAATCTTATTATTGAAGCAAATCCTGGCAGTTAGCTGGGCTAATAGTTAATGGGTTTATGCATAATAATAATATATTACTGTTCAATCTATGACTTATCTTTAACCCAATCAGATTATTGATAATGAAATTGTTTGTAACTATACATACACGGGTAGTATGATATTCTGCATAATTACTATTTCAGGAATATGATATCAATTTGACGTAAATACAGATTTTTTGAGATAAATGCAATTATGTTACTGTGAAAGCTCGAACTACGGTTAAACCTAAGAACGAGACGGTATCTTAGGATTTTCCTCAGACTTGTAAATGTTGAAAAGTTGCCATGAGAAACTATGATACGACATGATGAGACCAATTAATGAAAAAAAAATAGATTGTGATTCGGATAGTCGACTTCGGTGAAAAAGTAATCGTTTAACAAACATAATACCTACTTTGTTGAAGCTAAACGATCAATCCGTAATTGTTCTTATCAATTCGTGTCAAATTTCTAAGAGAAAGCTTAAAATTTACCGTGTGGTTGCTGATAAACCAAAAATTTGCGATTACCATACATCGGACTTTTACCGGTAATACTTATTAAATCTTAGGTTTAGCCGGTAAATCCTAAGTTTTACCGTAGTTCAAGCTTTTACAATAACATATCCATTAATTTTAGTTAAAGATTTAAAAGGCAGGTTTTTAAAGTTCCATATAAATAACTTTGAACAATATTATTTCCACATCGCATACAACGAATGATTCACGTATCTAGTATTATAGTTTGTTTTATAAAAACAAGTGCTCATTAATTTATATAACATTTATGAAAAGCCACGTAATTAAGGAATGTATATAGTTATGTAAAATATAAGTAATAATAAATTCATGGATGTCCTTGTAATAAATTGTGTGATCCGTAGAATTTAGTAGATAAAATATTAGCCAAAATAAAATTTAAAGTGTAATTTGTCACTTGACGTGGACTGATGTGCCACTTATAAGAACGTAAACACACGACGCAACTTTTGCAGACTACCTAAGCCTGCAAAAAGTTGCAAAACTTTTATTTAAAAGTTTTTATTTTGTACAAAAATAAGTGTAGCTATCCTGTTACTCTTCATTGAGCTTAGAAAAAGTTACTGATATGTTAAAATTAATACATATAAATTAATTATTGTGAATCGCCAAGGCTAAAATAAAATTGTATTATAAAATAATTGGAAATCTTAACACTCATGAAGCTACTAAATACATATTGTAAAAATGTTTTCTAAGAGAATAAGACCTTTGGAGTTTCTTTTAAGCGTGAACTTTTAAATGCTTAATTTGTATAATATTTTATGTTGTAAGACACGATTTATTTACATTAGCCTAATTTTGTAATCGTTTTAAAGAATCTGCCCTAAGGTCTTCGTAGTTATATTTGTCATAGATTAATACCCCTAAAAATCTATTGATTAGAAAACCCTGAAGGAAACTCGCAAAATGTTCATACCACTCTAAAATTTTTGGTTTTTTTTATATAAAATTGTACGGAGGCCGTTTTAAGTCTATACTAAGAATTAAACTTCGCAACATTGTGCAACTGAATTGTTGCTCTTATGATCTTCCAGTGAGTGAGCTTCCTTCCTTTTTTTTTCAAAAAGGCTGTTCATACTAAAATATTTTGCGTAGCTCGTGAATATTTGTAGACTTCAAAATTAAGAACTCAAATAAGGCGCATTAATGTGTTTAATGGCGTATTTGATACCTTGGAAATTGCAGTTTCATTCGAGGCATATCTATTCAATTTTTTGGTCAAGGTGGATTCTTAATAAATGAAATGAAATACCTGCTCTGTTAATTGCAACTAGAATATCAATTGTTCAGTAGATCAATTTCATTCATGAATGAATACGTTTCAAAGACCGGATTCTTCTTGAATACGAAACGCAAAAATGTTCCAAATATCTACTTCTTAATTCAAAATAAACGCGAATAAAGTAAGCATTATGTCTTATAATAAATCTCGAGACACGTAAAATATGCCCAAAAAGTAACTTGTAAACTTGCCAAGTTTAACATTAGCATAAAAATGCCAAAAAAACTTCTGAACACTGATAAAATCTTTTTGCGCTTAAAATAAAATAATATTTCGTGACTTTGGCAAATGTAGTGTGTGAGCGGTCTTAGGCTGGTTACACACCTCGCCACTGATGTTAAGAGAATCCCTTAGAATTAATTTGATATTATTGTATGAGGCGGCTTATGATCGTACTATGTGGCACTAATGAGTTGTTGTTTTCGCGATCATTATGTATATTGAGATTGAGAGATAATGATTGGAAGAAGCGATTGATACCTGCCGCCGGTCTATTCTGTAAACATCTCCGTGAAAATTTGATGGAGTGAGCTTCAGGTGAACCGTCATTACTCCTTGATTGGATGAGTTGAAATCTCACTTCGTTTTCACGATGAAATTTTTACAGAATAGCACTACTGTAACCTACTTCAAAAAAGGAAGAAAATATACTGGTTTGGAGTCAATCGTTTGTTTCAATTACAAACTATCTACTACCTAAGTAAATACATCAAAACATCACCTAAAATAACGATAACTGTATCTATTAAAATGATGTAGACAATATTAAATTCGTGTAAGAAATCTATTGAAAATAATCATTGATAAAATAAAGAATTGTTAGTGAAACGTGTCTCTTAAATATTCGTTTATATGAAAGTTTTATTTATAATATAGCTATTAGAAATAGTGATTATTTCGTTAATATAAATTTTATACGATGAAGTTTCATGTTCTACCGTTAATTTGCTCAATGATGTTGTCATTTTCATTTGATGAAGTCTGTTAAATAAATTATATAAATAATATATTGTATTTGTTTTATTTCTATTATTTTCTAGCGGCACCGACGCCGCCACTTACGAACTAATGACATGACGTCACACAAATCCTGCATCGCGCAAGCAAAGTTTTCGGCGCGATTTGAACACATACAACAGTCCGACAATAACCGTTGGGCAGTTGCCGGGACCAGACACAACACCCGTCTGGTCGTAGGATCCTCCCTTTTCAATGGAGGTTTGTGGGACTTTACTACCTGTCCCACTTACCTCCAAAAATTAACATACAGAGATAGAATCAATGAGTGTTTTAGTGTTTTCTTATTTATTACGAGCATTTTTATTATCTATCCGGATCCAACTGAATAACAGTTTTTTTACATGGAGCTACCTTATTTTTTTTTGCATGCAGATATGCTCATGCATACTGCACTACCACGAGGAGATAGTGCAGTTTTTTGGGACTCCAATCCATTAAAACTCCACGGTGTCCTCCTGTTCCGCTTATGACGGGATCACGGGCATGCGTTAGCACTCACCGCGAACCCGTCGCGGTAGTCCGTCACCGGACCTTCCTCTGGGGAGTAACCCCCATCACCGGTGCTCCAAAACACATTGTACGCCGTGACCACCCCATGGCCTCGCCGCGTCTGCCATCAGACGGTGGCAACCCCGTCCAGGCCGCGGAAGGTAGGGAGAGCGGCGCACCGCAATACCGGCACTCCTCTCCCGTCACGGCCTCCTACCCTCAGCTGTGATGCCCGCCTCCGTTGCGATGTTACCTGTATTGCAAAGCGGCACCGCAACCTACTTGTTAGCCGCTACACGTTGGCTTATCGGCAAAAGCCCTGACGAGCGGCCTCTCCTCGAGTTCCTCTTCGCTTCACCGTAGGTGACCAAGCCACGGTTACTGAGCCCCCCCGCCTCGACAATGCGGGAACACACCGGGGGCATCACCTCCGGTGGGTCTACCTATGATTATTGATTTCCTTAATCCAGAAACTCAGTAAATCTCAGAGTGGGTTTAAACTTCCAGGTTGGGCTCGATTCTTTAGAAGATCAGATTGCCGAAGGTCGATAAAAACAACACTTAAATATATGTATATAGACAATTCTGTTTTAGTTTTCTATGAAAAAGTTTATTGTTGATAAATGTTTCCAGACAGCCTAATACAATTAGTATTTACAACAGTAGTAAAATTTTAACAAAACCTAATGTCTGGCATAAAGTTTTAATAAATAAATAATGAATTTCAAAGCCTATGTGTCATTTTAGTCTTGACACAAATGTGTTCTCATTAGTTTTATTACATTCGTTTAAATTGGCACAGAGACATGCCATTAGTAACAACTGCGCTAGTAAATGTAGGTCCTAATTAATTCTACTAGGCAAAACGAATAGTATAATTATTATTTTATTTCAAGACCTGAGTGACAACATTTACACTGTTTACGTAAGGCTCTAAGCACACAGACGGAGTCCAAAGCTACAACTATACATACAATATTAACTCCTATATCCTTCTCCACAGCGTAAAGCACACATTTTTATCTTCATAAAAAAGACGATGGTATTCCAAAATTCGAATTCAATTTGCGGCAATATGCTTAAACCCTACCGTCCAAGTGAAACTGTACTGAAAAGAGCAGTGGTGGCCCAGTGGTATCGGCCGCGACTTATAAGATGCAGGTCGTGGGTTCGAGCCCAGGTAGGCGCTTTACTTTGAGTAAATTATTTCATCACCACTGCTGTCAAAACGGTGAAGGAAAACATCGTGAGGAAACCGGCATGTCCTGGAACCAAAAATTCGAAGACATGTGCACTGGGCCCGCGTGGTGTATTACGGCCCATTCCCTCTCACAGAGAGGAGGCCTGTGTTCCAGCAGTGGGAACGTTAATATGTGATGATGTGAAAAGAGTGACCGTTCGATCCTTACTTACACTTTTCTGAGCTACAGGAAGCCGAAGGAGTAGGAAGGAAGGACTAATCTGCATGGAACGAAACTGCTATTGGCAGGAATTACAGCCACAAGCACTGCATTCCATCTTAGAAAAAGCTACCTAAAGCTGCGTCCACGCTAGACGAGCCGAGCACGAGCGGAGCCGTTCGCGGCGTCGCGTCGTCGCTTGCGGCGGTTGATGGCGTTCGAGGCTCGTAACTCGGTCCACATTAAACGAATTTGTGCTCGGCTCGTGCTCGGCTCGTCTAGCGTAGACACAGCTCAAGCTATTTATATAAACGAAAATTCTAAATTCTGTTTTCCACTTCAGCGCTGAATTCTAGACTATAGGTTGCAAACCGTGTCTTCCGGTCGTCGCGTCGCTTCTGTGAGTATGTTAATCTGTCTGCGATGATCGCACATTAAGTACATAGGATGGACCTGTCGTAGCGAGGTAGTCCGTTGGAAAATCCGTCTAGAGAATTGCTCGTCGTAACGATACATACAATAAACGACAGCTGATATTAACATGCAGCAACATAACGAAAACCAAATTATAGTTTATAATCTGAGCAATGTATTTGCATAGAATGCAGGTAACAAGCAATAGTATTAGGGACCAATAATTCTCATTCCTAATACACCACTAAGACCAATAATCTGAACATCCCTGTACGAAAACAACACATAATCTTCACCACAGTTAAAAATAAACACAAACGTTTACCGAGATAGCTGCGTATAAAATCTTACACGAATCTCCACGAGACGTCCCACGCTCTGCCGTCCTCGAGCTATGTATAATGCCACTAACTCACAAAACCTTAGTTTGAGTTGTACGAAAAAAAACCGCAAAATATTATATTACTAGCTTGTGCCAGCGGCTTCGCCCGCGTGAAAGTCGAAAATTATCACGAAGGACTATTCCCGGGATAAAAAGTACCCTATGTGTTAATCCAGGATGTTGGCTACCTTCATACAGTGATTCAGCTGTTTGAGCGTGAAGAAGTAACAAATATACAAAAACACACACACTCACAAACTTTCACTTTTATAATATTAGTGTTATTAATATGATAATGAAAAATCTATGCTCTTTATTAACTAGGTATTAAAGTCGTCACAGTCTAAGAAGTCCGTTGACATTTCTCGATAACTTTATACGTAAAAAATCAAATTCATAATCCTAATTAAATACTATATGTTACCGATACACTATGACAACGAGTATCATACGCAAGCATCAAGTTTAATTATTATTAAGTATTTTTAAAACTGTCAAAACGGACCTTTTAATCATAATTAATTTGCGCAAAAGTTTTCGGTGTCAAAAATAGATCCAATTACGCATTTTTGCATAGACATATTGTTAAAAATACTGCTTAGATAAATTGACAGAGATTTCTTTACTGATTACCATGGCATCATAAAACGAAAATCAGCCAAATCTGAGATAGTGGCATTTTAGCTTAGGGAGGGCAGCGCCCAAAAATATTTCCTTGTGGAATTACAGGTATAACAGGTGATATAACAGTTATTACTGGTAGAATTACAGGTGTTATACCGCGGATATACCGGTAGATTATGTTATGTTGACAGACAATGTTGGGTTAGATTTTCTAGGCTGTTTTTTTCGGTGAGGTTATTTTTTGTTTTAGGTGTAAGGTAAAGAGCAGTCTTTAGAGTGATTTTCGTAACGTTGGTTAGTTAGGTCACGGGGACCAACACGAAGAAAACAAATGGGACAAATTTCCACTAGAAGACGTGATATGTATGATAACAGTTATTACAGGCAAAATAACAGGTGTTATACCACGGATATTTTTTTTATTATAGATAGGCTCGTGCTTGACCACTATCTATCACTCACTCTCACCTGACGGTAAGCGATGATGTGGTCGACGGTGTAACACGCTTGCCTAGAAGTAACCTTTTCATTCTTGACTTAAAGACTCCGAGGTTGTAGCTATCTGGAAACACAGACTCCGGCAGGGAATTCCACTCCTTAGCTGTACGCATAATGAAACTATTTTCAAAACGTTTAGTGCGTATGGGTGGGATGTACACCATGTACCGTTGGCGCATCGCCGAAATGCAACCGATAAAAAACCGACAAGCTGGCAACACGACAACGATGTTCAAGGCTTTGGAGCTTTGACTCGATCAGTGCCTCATTACCGATGAGCCTCTTGGCTCATTTTTCGATCGACTCTAGTGCATCAAGCTGGTATTTAGCAGATCCGTCCCAGAGATGAGAACAGTATTCCATGCAAGATCGAACTTGCGCTTGATACAACTTAAGCAGCTGCTCTGGCGTGAAGTACCATCTCACCTTCGCAAGGATCCCCAACTTTTTGGCAGCCAGTTGGGCGTTTGCCTCAATGTATGGGCCAAAATTGAGTGTCAATGTCAACGTAACGCCAAGAAGCTCAAGATGGTCCGTTATCGGTACGGTTACACCTCGGAAAGATGGAGCCGGGTGAAATTGGCTCTTTTTCGCGGAGAAGAGACACGCCTCTGTTTTTGCGGCATTGAACTTGACCAGATTGGTATCGCCCCATTCGGAGACTGCATCCAAGGACAAGTTCAAGCGCTCCACCATGGCCCGTATACCCGTAGATTATACTGTATTGACAAACACTGTTGGTATTTCAGGTTTGGTATGTTAACTAAAGCCTTGGGTACGTTATGTTTTTGCCAGTATGTTGTGTAAATTTTATTATTGTTATGTTTAAGTTGGACACCATCTCACATTTTGGTAAGCGATGATGTGATCGACGATGGAGTACGCTTATCTAAATGTCACGGAGCAGAACAATTTATCAGAAAAAAAAAAATTGTAGTTCTAAGCACTAAAAAACACTCTTTAATGGTAAATTGAACTAAAAAGTCGCTAATCCTGAAGATCTTGGTCAGGCATTTGGGACAAACAATTTAAACGCGCACGGTAAAATCAACTTTTATTACTTGCAAATTTTTATTTTTGTTTGACTTTCAAAAGTACTTTGACTTTGACTAAATTATTGCATTGTCATCGGTGCTTGATAGGTGTGCAAAGTTTCAAATCAATCTGACGTTTTGAAGTGGGTGAAAATCACGTTCAAAGATTCCGTTACATTGATACATAGATACATAGTTACATACATACCAAGCTAATAAAAGCGTGTTAATAAATAATTAGCTATTTTTTTATCAGTATTCATTGAATTTTTTTTAGGTTTTAAAAACAACTAGGTACAGTAAAGAAGAAATCAGTTTTCTCTTCAGGCAAAGTCAGGACAACTAGTAGTTTAACACTTTAATAAAAAAATATCTTCATTAATGTTTGAACTGTCTCTCACAATAATTTGTCTTTTTATGACATGCAAATGAAATTTCTTTACCATAAAACGATACATAATAAAGTTTTTTGACTGAACACAATTAGAACTTCAGCTCATTTTTACCCACGGCATTATCATTTATAATTAACGTCAAAAACAGGAAGATAAACACAAGCGGCGGCGGCGTGCCGCTGTGCTGCCCACCACAGAACTAATCAGTATGGAAAACCGAACCATAATCAGATTTTGAATATCAGTAACCGACTTGGTTTCGATAAATACTCTCGATTTCGGTTTCGTCTTAGATTTCAAACTTCAGTAATTGAATACGGCTAAACGGTAAACCACAATTGATGAATTGAAGCTGATATGGTGTAGGCTCATGTTTCTTTTGTTGAGGAAAAGGTATTAGGTATTTACCTCTTATTTTTATTTCTATTAATCAAAGTTATCACCCATGCAATCGATGCATCTTTGCTAACGAAGTGGCAGGCAACAAATTCTTGAAAACCAGGTATTATTTTTCCGCCAAGAAGTTATCCAAATTCTGGCAAAAGTAGATGTATTTAAGCGCAAGGTCTGGTGAGTATGGCGGATGACGGAGAGCTTTCAACCTCAGCTCTTGTAACTTTGAGACCGTCTACTGTGCAGTATGAGGTCCGGTGTTGTCGTGCAGGAGCAGCGGAGACGAGCGATTAACCAAAGCTGATTGGAGACGTGCGAGCTTCTCCATCATTGTGTTCAGTTCTTCATAGTACACATCTCCAGTAATACTCATCCCGTTTGGTAAGAAGCTGTGATGAATCACACCAGCCCTAGACCACTAAAAAGTGACCATCACTTTTCTAGTTTTCGTTTAGGGCATTGTTTAGATGCTGAACCAGGATCCAACCAACTTGCTGAGCGCTTGCGATTGTCAAACAGAATCCAATTTTACGTCGCCGGTAACCATTGTGGTTCAAAATTCCTTCGTTTGTGTGCCTGTTGAGCATTGCAAGGCTCTTCTCGACGCGTAATTCGCGCTGGTGATCATTGAGTTCATGAGGCATCCATTTTTCAAGCTTTTTTACCTAGCCAATTTGACGCAAGTCGACCAATATTATATTTACGCTAACGTCGAAAGCTGCTGCTAATTCAGCCGTAGATTGAGCGTCATCAGCTCCCACAATCGCCTTTAATTCGACATTGTTAACCAAAGTTTTCGGACGACCACAGGGTTCATTTTTCAGGTCAAAATTTCCAGCGTTAGTTTGATGTGTTTGCTCTGTAAGCGTCGTTTATGTTGCGTGCCACTTGTGCTGCGTTGTTGCCACGACGGTACTCGAATATTTTACGTATCCATAAATTCCATAATGACGAAAAAGATTCAAATGCGATGAAAATCAATAAACAAATTTGGAATTAGAATCCTTAGCCAAACAAAAAATATTTTGATTTGACAGAACGGCGATTTCATAGGCAGAGGCCTATTATTTAGAAAAGGGGAATAATATATAAACGCACTTTAATTTTTTTTTTATTTTAAAACTATTGGCTTTGAAATTAATTGAATGAACTATAAAAATAATGTAAACGTTTTCTTTAAAAAAAAAATGTTTTTCACTACTACTAATATTGCTATGTAACGGTTGGGCAATGCAATAATAATGGTCATTGAATTAGACCTCGACCTAGAATCGAGATTAGATTCAAAGGAATTGACGGGAGCTGAAGCAAGAAGCAAAGAAGCGAGCAAAGCGAGTGAACTCTGCACCCGTCACCTCCTTCATGTTAGGTTACTTTAGACCTTGCAGACAGATATAGGAGCCCCGGAGCTCCGTCGACTTTGTTGCTTAAATAGTAATCGTATTTACCTATTCTGACATTTTAATATGCGTTCAGAAACTCTGGTCTCAGAGTTTGTTTTCGACACAGATAGTGCAAACCATTATTTTTGTAGATATTTTAATTATGTTGTTTATGAAATTATTACTTTATTAAATAGTGTATATTTATTTTGTACATTTAGTTCATGTTTATTAAAGTGATAATATTAAATTATAAATATATATATATTTTTAATTCCATCAAATTTAAAGTGCTATTAAATACATCCCTTTAGAATATTAATAAAAACCAGCTTAGAAAAGGATTGCCATCAGCTTTTCTGCAAACCAGGTCAGGGCACACAAATCTTCATTTTGTGTTGTAAACAAACCTATGACCTGCAGCGTAGAACTTAAGTATCATCAAATAGCACTGAAAATGAATCAAATTCGAAGATATTTCTTATCAAAACCAATTACAAGAATTTTCGAATAGTCAACGTCTGGTTTTCTTTTTTTTACTGTCATTATCCAAATTCAAGAAAGATAGAAAAAACATCTGAGACTTACACAGAAGATAAAGACATGCGACAAAAGACTTTTTTTTTTTTAAATATAAAAATAACTGCATGCGACACCAACAAGGCTCCTATCATAACACATGCAGCGATACTTAAAATGTAATGCTCTGAGCAAAACCAACCTTTTATATGTAAGAGGTTGAAACAATGAAAGACCAGTAGTAAGCATTTGTTACAAGCGAAGAGGAACCAGAGGAGGGGCCGCTCGTCAGGTCTTTTGCCGATAAGCCGACGACGACGACGTAGCGGCCAACAAGTAAGTTGCGGTGCCGCTTGGCAATGGAGGCGACATCGCACTAAGGCGAGCCGCGATGTCGTATGGGAGGCATCGCGGATGAGGGTAGGAGGCCATGGTGGGGAGGAGAGTACCTTCCGTGGCCTGGACGGGGTTGCCACCGTCTGATGGCGGGCGCGGTGGGTGGCAGGGGAGGAGGAGTGTAGGTTGCACTCCCTATCCCCTGCGGCCGAAATATGGTAGGTGGCAGGGCCACTGACCTGACCCAACACAGGGGGTCCAAGGGTGCCATACACGGGGTCGTTTGGAACTCATGTGCAGGTTTGGTCCCTAGGGTGGTCACGGCGTACAATGTGTTCTGGTGCGCCGGTGATGGGGCCGAATCAAAGAGGATGGGACAAGACATAAGCGGCACAGAGGATACCGTGGAGTTTTAGTGGGTTGGAGTCCCACATAACTTCACTATCTCTCCGTGGTAATGCAGTATGCAAGAGCATAATATATACAAGCAAAAAAATATTTCGTAAACGCCCGCCGATTACGAGTACTGCGCAACTGGTCTTTGTAAGTTTGTTTGTAACAGTTAATCAATGGAACTGCTGTTCCAATTTCGAAAAGCCTTTCACTGATAAATAGCTACTCTATCATCAACATATTTTCATCCCGAAAAAAAAAAAACACAGTGTGTCAGTGTTAACAGGAGTAAAGTCGAGGTCAACGGCACATGAGCCTTGGCATTATATAAAGATCTTTTCCTTTCAATGGAGCCCTCATTACTCCCCAAGAGTTAACGGAAAAGGGGACTCTAGTGGCTCGAATATAAATACACAATTATCAACGAGAAAAAATATCTTATTTCCTGGAAATCGTTTTTTTTTTGTAATCCAAAATTCGCATGGTTAAATTTTTTGCATGTGTATAAGATAAGATCCTTATCTTCATGGCAAAATCTATTTAGGATTACGCAAGCGCTTAAATGGGTTCATAGAAGGAAGTCCAGCCTTTACGGCCAGAATATTACTCCGTGCTTTGGAGTGCATATAAAACAATTTAGCGCATATAAATGCATATTATAGAAAGAAAAATTGTTTATTTTCATAGAAAACGACGACAAACGATGAGAATCTAAAGCTTGTTTGGCAGAATATTGGTATTAATTTTGTCAGTGCTTAATTTTATTAGGGATTCTAAGTGGTGTCTCATCCCATACAAAGAAACCGTGCCGACGTACTGTACTGTTTATTTTTGTACATCGATCGCGTTCGGCTCCATTCCACGGATATAGATGGAGATCTGTCTATCGCCGTGGAACAGAACCGAACGCGATCGATTTACAAAAATGTAATCGGTATAATCAGATAAAAATGATAGTTACGTCGACACGGTTTCTTTGTATGGGATGAGGCATCTGTATGTGTCATCTGTGACAGGTTGTTGATGTGAATTGTAGTGTTGTTGACTGTTGATTCAGTTGACAGGCTACTAAGCATAGAGAGGTCTAGCCGGTGGTTCATGTTTGTCTAAGGATTATTCAAATTCAAATCTTTTATTTGCAGAATATGGGGGTATACAGGATTATAAATTTGCTAAAAACGCCTACAAAATACAAGGGTTTACTCAGTACTCAGTGTGTTTCTTGAGATTTTACAAGGTAGACCGGTGAATTGCACCCTAATTGTGTAAGTTCAAAGAATAGAGTTACCAAAACGAAAGGGAAGGAGTGTGCTTTGTGCTGTTAAAACAGATATGCAATTTGGGCGCACGGTTGGCGCAGTGGTCGAGCGATTGACTGCTGCGCTGCGTGTCGCGGGTTCGATTCCCACACGGAACAAATGTTTGTGTAATCTACAAATAGTTGTTCCGGCTCTGGGTGTTTGTGTATGTGAGTTTATATGTTTGTAAACGCACCCATAATACAGGAGAAATTCCTAGAGTGGGGCAATGTTTTAAAAAAAAAAAAAGATGCTGGTGTGCACTGCGGCAGTCAACTGGATGATCAGCACATGATCGATCAATGTGGCAATGCTTTAGGGAGGTTTTTGTCCCGTTGGTGTTGTCTTCCAGCTGATAATTATTATGATGATGTCTCAGTTCCAATTAATCTATTTTCAATATCTTACTGCAGGCTTTTATATAACTAACTAGCAGACGCCTCACGGTTTCACCCGCGTAGTCCCCGTTTCCGTGGGAATACAGGGATAAAAAGTAGCCTATGTCACCCGGGGATAGAAACGGCGTAAGAATTTTTTAAATCGGTCCAGTAGTTTTTAAGTTTATTCGTTACATACAAAAATACAAATCTTTACTTTACAATATTATTAATAATTAACATATTAATAAAACCTCTTTACAGTATTAGTATAGATATACTACTGATTTTGTTCACTCTTCCTCTCATATTCAGTCTATTCTTCTCTGGAACGCGCTTCCTCTTGAAATCAGGATGGCCACCAGTCGGTATGCTTTCAAGCGGAAATTGCAGTATTATTATCAGAGGGGGGAAGGGTCATCTCGATAACTTATTTTCATTAATTTATTATATATATATATATGTATTTAGGTATGTATTATATAAAATATGAATGTATGTGTATTTTAAGCAATTTACAATTATATTTTTGTTATATTTGTTGTTTTCACGATTTAAACAATGCACCTGCCAGGTTTTCTCTTTACCACCCTTGGTTGACTGGTAGAGAATGCCTAAGGCATTAAGTCCGCCATTGTACCTATGTACATATAGTTTAAATAAATGAACACACAAAATATGTGAATCACAAAATGTGGTGGAGTCGCAATTATCTTTTCGCTTCAATGCTACTTTAACGAAAAACACAAGCAACACCACTGGAAAACACTACACAGCAATTTAAATTACGTTAAGGAATCCTTAACAAGAGATTGTAGGGCATGTACACACTTAAAATTAAGAGACCTCACCCCGTAACCGGAATACACAATTCTACTATCCAGTATAACCTGGCCTTAATGTAATGTGATAATGTGTGGTGGGAAGTTTCAAGACAGACTGGTATAAGTGGGTGGTAGATTATAATAAATGTAAATTTTAACGTTTGTATGAAGTCATTTTACTTTGTTGCTCGTTAGCTTTTGTGACCAAACTAGTGACACGTTAGGTTTATATTACCGTTAACCATAAAGTTACAGATTTGATCCTGTTATTATAGGATTAAAATATCACAGACAAATTCAGTAGCTTTTAACTGATTTGTTCTTGCTTAGCATATCAAATACATGTTCTCATAAAGATTTCTAACGACACGACAAGAATGGAACCCGGCATGGGGTCCTTTTTGTGAGAGAAAGTCTAATTATATTAGAAGCAACACAGTCAGCTAATGAGGATGGTATAGTTTTCAAATTAGTGAGATTACCCTTTTTGTATCGATTCATTAGCACGGTTCCCTTTTTAACCGACTTCCCACAAAGAGGGAGGTTCTCAATTCAGATGTTTTTATATACATATTTTTTTTAATGTATGTTCGGTCATAACTCCGTCATATATAAACGGATTTGCAAAATTCTTTTTTGTTCAAAAGAAGATTATGCCGAAATGTTTCCCTTTAAATTTGGTAAAGATCTGATGAAGAACTTCGGAGATATACAACAGAACTCTTCAATAAATAACGGCGAATCTCTCGGGATTGCTGCAATCGCATGTCTGTTTATTGTTTTCACCATTTCATACCATACCATCACGCCAGTATGCTCTAAACGGGTACGCAGATGTGTACAGTTCACCATGGTACACTCTCATTCCACCGGTTATGTTCAAGTTACATGTTATTCGGGTAATCTATTCTGACATCACTGTGGGCATTATAATATGTACCTTACTTAAACTTGTCCTTTATATATTTATCGTTTTAGCCGTTAGTTGAAATGCCACACGTAACTGCATCGCTTCTAACGCGCGACAGCATCGATACAAACAACAGTCTTCAACAGACGCTCACACTCAGTCACTATAGCGCATCCCGTGTGCATGCTTAGAATTAAGACGACGACTAACGCCAACGACCTTGAGGGAACAAAACGCGCACTCGTTTAACACCTGCGCGACCCAAAATTTAGTAGTTTTTTGTACTTTCCTTACTATTCTCTAACTTTAAAAAAAAGCCTCAGATCAAAATGTAGATAATTAAATTGTCTTTGAGATGGTGTCGATTTCATTAAAATATGCCCAGCGGTTTTGGTGTGATTGTCGTGTTTTTGTCCGTTTTAGACATAACTTTACAAATTAATTAAACTATGTTATACGAATAAAACTCAAAATTTGCTCAGATCAAATTATTAAGAAAATAGTCTAATATAACATATATTTTTTTCAATAAATTACGACTAGCCATTTAGACGTGATTCTCATTTTAAAATCAGCTACCCAAGGGAATCGGCGCCTTAATATTTGTTTCGGGATATTTACCATGTATATTTAGATTTTGGTTGAGAGCTCGATATTTCGGCACCGTTACAAGCGCCGTGATCATGTAGCTTATATTGTAGCTATGCTTAATCGCGATAGTAGCGATGCAGAATCAGCAGTGGTTACGTGCGCGAAGATATAAGACTAGCAACAGCATCGGAGCTCTATAGGTATCTTTTTGTGATTGTATCGCTACCGAATTGGTGCAAAAGAAGGCGTGGGCGACCTCTCTAATTTGTTTATTGTGGTTGAAGCCGGTTTGAAACTTTTCAACCCTGTCATAACTACACACATAGGCCACCAATTCTCGGAAATCGGTGGTCAAAAACATCTCCCAAATGAGGACCATAAAAGGTACTCTACATTCAAAATATCTTTGCCTGGACTAAAACAAGGAAGAAGAATAGGAAAAAGTTAGGTAAGTCCGTATGTAAAAACGAGCATCTTGTCCTTAAGGCACTTCACCCAACGCTGACGATCAGCGAGTAGCGAGTAAAGCTAAAAGCGAGTTGTCGAACAGCGAGTAGCGAGTGTGTAGTTTTACCGCTCGGCTACCAGCGAGTGTTTTTGTGCGACGGGCGATTACTCGCACTACTCGCTCGGGGCGGCCGCACTGTAGGTAGAAATGATCGCTGATTGGTCTCTCGGTGTGAGTTCTGACAGCCAAGCAAGCAAGCGAGTATCGCTGAGCGAGTATAACTTTGATGGCTCTTGTCGCTGCGATAAACTTGTGGTGAGAGAGTACTCACCGGCAGTGTGAACAGCCAGCGATCAACTATTACTATATGTGTCTCTTTTTTTTAACACAGTATCTTTTGTACGTTTCTTCAGCAACAAAATAGTCGATAGCGAATCTCTTCCTCGCCCGCGGTGGAACAAGTGCCTAAGCCTCTGTTCAAACATAGTATAGTTCAGGAAGCTCACATCACGACTTGTAAACGTGTTTACAGTGGCACAAGTCAAGGAATACCGCGTGCCTTCCCGCTCGAATCTCCTGTTGATGACAACGCATTAGGTGCATTTTAGTTAGGGGAGTCATCCAACCTTATACATGATATTCTTCAGAAAGGTCAGGTGCGTAGTACTGACAATAGGCCGGCATTCGTGTATGAATGAAGAGAAAAATTTTAGTAGGTAAAGTGCCTATGCTCTTGGAAAAAAGCGTGAGTATATTTTTATTATGCACGTCCGTGTGTCACTAGCGGGGTGCCTGAAAACCAGCGCTGGGTGTCTGATGCCCAGCAAATGCTGAGTTGGTAACCCTTTCGGTATGGGCACGTTCAGCGCAATCTGTCCTGTACTTCTGTTTTGTCTTTTATTCCATGTTTGTTGCTGTTGTGTTATGCCTGTGTCGAATAAATATTTTTCTATTCTATTCTATTATATTCTATTCTATTATATTCTATTCTATTATATTCTATTCTATTCTATTCTATGTCTCGTTATTTTCACAAATAATTCTGTTCATCGTTTCCTGTTAAAACCTAAACAAAGATAAAATAATTATACCAACCAAAAAATACAAATACATCCCAAATTTAGCTTCTGTCTAAGGTGTAGTACCTTACCTACATCTACTAGTGTGGAAGTGTTTGCATTTGTAATGTGAGAAGGGTGTTCTTCTCTTTTAAAGAATTTCTTTATTTATTGGTTGAGAGTGCGCGGTGCGCGTATATGCCAGCTTTATAGGGTTCCGTACCCAAAGGGTTAAAACGGGACCCTATTACTGACTCCACGGTCCGTCTTTCCGTCTGTCTGTCTGTCTGTCACCAGGCTGTATCTCATGAACCATTATAGTTTGACAGTTGAAATTTTCACAGTTGATGTATTTCTGTTGCAGTTATAACAACAAATACTAAAAACAGAAAAATAAATATTTAAATGGGGCTCCCATACAACAAACGTGTTTTTTTTCCGTTTTTTGCGATAATGGTTCGGAACCATTCATGCGTGAGGCCGACTCGCACTTGGCCGGTTTTTCTGTTTATATGTAGAAAAACAAGTATGGCGGCCAGTGCTTGACGATAATGTCTGAACTACGCATCTAAGTGATGAGACGACTTCTACCAGGCAACTCCTACCGCAAAAGTTAAGAAATGTTCCAAAAATCCAACTACTTAACAAACTTTACTTGTTATTTATATTAATATCTAGCTACATTTGTATCCACACACACCCACATCACGGTTTATCCAGTACGTCCTATATTCCCACCCAAAAAATAACATCAAATACACCTACGTTACCGCAAACACAAACCCCGAAGCACGCAAAAGAAGGATGGAAATATTCGTATATTTTCGTGTATTTTCGTATATTCTTTCATTTGTTACGTGACTAACACCACTCAAAGGAGCTTATTACGTTTGACAGGATCCGTGTATAGCCTGCAAGCTGCCTTTATTTACTCCCAACTCGCGTGAGATTTACACGTTCCATGTAAACGGACCTGGTTTAGTGGACTTAAGAGGGATTGGTCGTATTGGTTCGAGAAGAAATTGGGTGTAAGCTGCGAGTGTGTGTTCTTGGAAAAAGGTATATAGCGGTGTTTGGTGCTGTGAGGAATTTAAAAATAGAACAAACTGTACAGTTTTTTACTATCAAATTCATCATCATCATCATTTTAAAATACTTCATGGTGAAAATAGGTTGAATTTGTTCAAAAACCGAATCGGGGCACCCCGACTTCACGTAGTCTTTTGGCTGCTAGCCATTTTTGTATTATTTGGGAAATCATCCAATGACTTCTTCCGCTCTGAGTGAAGCGGGAGACACAGACTAAATTAAACCCACCCGTGTTCCTTCAGTTGCTTGTGCAACTGAACAACAACTGCAACAACAGCAACAACAACAACTGAACTGACTCTTTCAAATTTATCCGCGACCCAGAGAAGCATCGGCCCTAGCGGGCCTCCTCACTTGACATCTCTTTGGGGCGCGCGTGGAACACCATGCACCGTTTACTCGGGCTTGGTCCTTATCGGACGACGACCTACCCAGTACTGGTTGCCACAAGCCCGCGCCTACGGTGGCTGGGAATCGGCTTGCAACGCCCGACGCCCGGGGCTAGGAGCGTGAGGGCGTCTTTTGCGAGCATTACTGCTTCGCAGAACGAGGAGACAGCTTCCCATGCCCTCTCGCTCCGTGCCATGGCCTGAACCAAGGCCGTACGTGAGAGGTCGCCACCGCCGATCGCCTCCACGAGGACACAGCGGTGCTCCACCCAAGTGGGGCAGACTATCACCGTATGCTCCACCGTGTCTTCCGGGTGGTCCACACAATGGTGAAACCCGGGCGTTTCCTCCCACCTTATCCTGAACAGAAACTTCCCGAAACAGCCGTGTCTGCGGAGGGCCTGCATCAGGTGGAAGGTGAGAGCGCCGTGACTCCTCTCAAGCCACTCCTCAAAGAGAGACCTTACTATCGCAATTGTGGCGTGCTTAGCGCTGAGTTGCGACAGTCTGACTGCTAACCCCTTTTTTTATAGTGTATATAAAAACCAGAGGCGCGAAGATAAAGCAACCCACACCCGCTGTAACAAAGCATACGTAATTACGTAAAACGTAATTATGTAACAAAGAATAGGCATCCGTGCAAGCCGTAGCGGCTGAGGCTGGTCACTAGAGGCGACCAGCAAGCAAAAACTGCGGAGGTTAACCTGTACTTTGTTACGTAAGGGCGAAGGGGTGGACTTCCCGCAGCGCCGGAGACTATGCAGAAGCAACTTTAAAGTTCATTAAAATTATGCAAAACAATACGGTTATGATCGATGGGGAGGGTCACGCGTTCATAAATTTGTGCTTTGTTGCCAGCAACACGCTTCATTTCGCTCGCTTAATCGCTTGCTTGCTTGGCTTGGTTTTGTAGACGCAGGCCTACCTTGCCTTCCGGGAGGCACTGCGGTAGCATCGAGTGCCTCCCTACGTCCGCCGTATAGTCGGGGCTTATCTGGCGAAGAGGTGTGTCACCTACGTGGGACGTGATGGCGTCGAAAACCAGCCCCTGTGGAACATCGGGTACGACTGGGTGCTGAGGGACGAACTCCAGCCGGGCGTGGACCTGACGTGTTACACGGACGACACACTGGTCACCGCCCGGGGGAGTTCGTACAGGGAGGCAGCGTTGCTGGCGACGGTTGCGGTCTCACAGGTGGTGAGCCGCATACGGCGCCTTGGCCTGGAGGTGGCCCTCAACAAGTCGGAGGCCATGGTCTTTCATGGCCCCCGGCGGGCGCCACCGCCCGATGCCCACATCGTAGTCGGGGGGGCTCCAATCGCTGTCGAGTCAACCATGAAGTACCTAGGATTGGTGCTCGGCAGCCGGTGGGATTTCGGCCCCCACTTCCGGTGGCTGGCGCCCAAGTTGTTGGGCGCGGTTGGGGTGCTGTCAACGCTGCATCCCAATTTGGGGGGCCCAAGCGCTTCCTGTAGGCGGCTCTACGTGGGGATCGTGCGATCGATGGCCCTGTATGGGGCCCCCATCTGGGCGGCTGACCTGACGGCCGGCAGCATCGCTGTTCTGCGAAAGCCGCAGAGAGCGATGGCCGTCAGAGTCATCAGGGGGTATCGCACGATCTCCTACGAGGCGGCCTGTGCACTGGCCGGCCCTGGGACTTGGAGGCGAAGGTACTCGTACGTTTAGGTACGTTTTTATCATATTAGACTAAATAGGTTTTATGTCTTTTGAATGGTATATCTAACGATTTTATATTCAACTAGCGACCCGCACCGGCTTCGCCCATGATTATACACAAAAACCTTCATCGATTCTAACTTTTTCTATTGGTGAAAACCGCATGAAAATCCGTTCAGTAGTTTTTGAGTTTATCGCGTACAAACGTGGCTTTATTTTACAATAAATGTAGTGAAGTATGTCATGCTTATAAAACTTAGTTATTTAAAATTATATCATTCATTTATAATAACTGATCATTATATCAAATAAAATTATACATTCAGTTTTTATATCTTGTAAATATTAGAGATTTTGTAATTATATCATACTAGCTGTTGCCCGCGGCTTCGCTCCCGTGGTTCCAACCATTTTTTAATCCCACAAAGCCTATGTCACTCAGGAATAATGTAGCTTTCTATTGGTGAAAAAATTTTTCTAAACTGTCCCGTAGTTTCGCAGCCTATTCGGTAAAAACAAACAAACGAAAAAAACTTTCCTCTTTATAATATTGTAGTATAGATATTACTTACCCCTTACCTTCTGCCTTAATAAATTACTTCCAAGCTAGGTTTTCGACGCTTTGTGAGTATCTTTCCGCTCGTTTGTGTTTGTTAAAATCATTACAATCACTTGAATTTGTAGGCCTTATGCTCTTGCATACTGCACTACCACGGAGAGATAGTGAGCAGTTATGTGGGACTCGAACTCACTAAAACTCCACGGTGTTCTCCTGTGCCGCTTATGGCGAGAACACGGGCACGCGTTAGCACTCACCGGTAATCCGCCGCGGATCCGTCACCGGACTCTCATCTGGGGAGTAACACTCATCACCGGCGCACCTGAACACACTGTACGCCGTGACCCTTGGTCCCCCTTATGGCGGGTCAAGGCCAATGGCCCCGCCACCTACCATTTTTCGGCCGCAGGGGATAGGGATCGCGGCTGACGCTATACCGACACTCCTCCTTCACCGCGCCCGCCATAAGATCGTGGTGACCCCCTCCAGGCCACGGAAGGTAAGGAGAGCGGCGCACAGCAATACCAGCACTGCTCTCCCGCCGCGGCCTCCAACCCTTAGCCGCGATATCGTATGCGTCTTGGGACACTCTATAAGACATCGCGGCCCGCCTCAGTTGCGATGTCGCCTGTTACCAAGCGGCACTGCAACCTACTAGTTGGCCGCTACATCGTCGGCTTAATCGGCAAAAGCCCTGACGAGGTCCGGTGACCAAGACCAAGCTCCTCCCGCCTCGACAATGCAGGCACCCACCGGGGGGGTGGATAATGATAAGCAACAATTACTTTTATACGTTATATTTTCTCAACAACGTGCCGGCTTTTACCAAAGTGTCAAGCAAAGCTAAACAAAAACATCTTCAATTATTTTTCTTACGTTCTGATTTTAATCAACTTCCAAAACTAAATAGTTATCTGTTGCCAGTCTTATAATAGGCAAGAAGGTTGCCTCTAACTAGGTGAGGAGTCCACACAATGACCCCTTACAGTACCTTCTTACTTATTAGTCTTTTAGATATTTTGTGATGGTTGAATTTCATTTTAATATTTACACAGAACACCATTTATGCACCAGTTTTGAAAATAATACATAGCATTTCCTCTGGTATTCATTGTGATGCAGTTTTTATCACAACCGATGAGTTTTCCTTTGTGGAATAGCTACAAAAAGTTTGAGCAGCATGTTGCTGAATAACGCCACACTCAGGAAACTGAAACTAAGGACTAGAATGACAAAAACATGAGACAGAGTTCGCTTTTCGCTAGCTTTGCTCTGCATACAATTCGTTTAACAAAATTAGATAAATAAATAAGACAATCCGTAGAATATATTTCAAAGGGTTTATTTCAGTATGCACTTCACAGAGTTGTTGAGAGAAAACAAGTAAAATAAAAAAACCCCCGACACGTTTTTATTTCATGCTACATAATTTATCTAGTAGTTGACACGCTTCGATCGACAAATTATGAAACGATATTTTTCGAAATCACCCCGTTTTCATAACTTTGGAACAGCTGAATGTACTGATTGTGATCAAACATAGCTCCCTCTCTCGATAAAGGCACCTTTCGAATAAAAAGAATGTAAATCAAAATTGGTTCATCCGTTTAGGAGCTATGATGCAGATACACACGTCAAACTTATAAGTATACCATCCTTTTTTATCCGTCGAGTGTTAAGCAACTACCGTACATAGCCTTTCCTAAAAATATGTGTTTCATTGATCAACATTTTTTAGACACAAACACACAAACAAAACATACAATGTAGTGTCGTTGGCACAGTTTAATGTCAATGGTTTGACTTCTATTAGTATCCGGATAGAAACATGATGTAGAGAACTTTGTGACACACATAGGTAGGTAAATCCATATTCCATAAAACTTTCAAGTCTTAAAAGAAACCCATTCAAAACCCCCTGCATACTTCACAAAACTTCATAACGGTCCTCCATGCCCACACTATTCTCCTACAGAATTCACTTTAAAGCATTCGCATTGAAACTCATTACAGAAACTCTAAAATAACTCTAAAAGCATCTCATTTCACTTCGAACTTACCTTGAGAGAGTATTGCTAATCTATGCAAAGAAAATTCTATAGATTTTCAATATCCTGAGAGAACTCTTTGGTAGAACTTTGAGAAGTTATTCGGTAATATTTTAGAGTTATGAACCTGTTTGTTTCAGGATTTATGCTGTTATTCGTGCTACGTTATAGATGAGCTCGTGGCTTAGTAATGATAGGTCCGCTGCTTTACGTCCGTCACGTCGTCGGTCATAGGTCCAGTTGAAAACCAGCGTCGGGCACTAGTTGCCCGACATTTTGCTGAACATTTTGTGTCCCACGGCTACGCCAAATAGGACCACTATTTGGCGTAGCCGTGGGACACAAAATATTACTTTTATATTGTTTTCTCTCCTTTATATTATTGTTGTTTAGTCTAAGTTTTATTTTTTATTTTTATGTTGTGTGCTCTGGCTTGTGTCAAATACAAGTGTTTTCTTTCTTTATTTATTTCTTTCTTTCTTTCTTAAGGTTCACGGGTCGGTCTTGGAGATTAAACAACGTTTCAAAAAGTCTGTCCGTGGATGGGCGACAATCTACTGCATACTAAGACTCCTCCATGCCTCGTAAATTGATCCAGACTGTCATTTGAGATATTTGACAGTCCTAACGGCTTCTGTGGTATAAGCCAGAAGATCTAACACTAATTTAACTAAGAGGCATCGTACCCTTCTGACTGATGGTACAGTTACAGGGTTGGGTGGAGTCGGTTCATATAAAATACTCGTACATTTTTTATAAACGTGTTAAAGTCCAAAGTGGGTTCGGGTCTGCTAAAAGAAGAGGTGTATGTTAACCCATCGAAGAAGTCGGAAACCAACACATGTTTATAAAATAATTCAGATTTTTTTGGCAGCTTTGTATTTTTCTTTTTTAGGGTTCCGTACCCAAAGGGTGACAACGGGACCCTATTACTAAGACTCCACGATCCGTCTGTCTGTCTGTCTGTCCGTCTGTCACCAGGCTGTATCTCATGAACCGTGATAGCTAGATAGCTGAAATTTTCACAGGTGATGTATTTCTGTTGCCGCTATAACAACAAATACAAAAAACAGAATAAAATTAATATATAAGTGGGGCTCCCATACAACAAACGTGATTTTTTGCCGTTTTTTGCGATAATGGTACGGAACCCTTCGTGCGCGAG
This sequence comes from Orthosia incerta, assembly GCA_948252205.1. Taxonomy (NCBI): domain Eukaryota; kingdom Metazoa; phylum Arthropoda; class Insecta; order Lepidoptera; family Noctuidae; genus Orthosia; species Orthosia incerta. The sequence continues at coordinate 28,861,614 of OX411746.1, forward strand.
TCCGACTCGCACTTGGCCGGTTTTTTTTTGTACGTCACTCTTTCGCTTATAAATAGCACAAAAAAATTAATCGAAACTTACTATATTTCAGCTTGTCCCGAAACACAAATAAAAGTACTTTCTAGGAGCTCAATAGAATTCACAAATGCATAAATAAATATTTTAAATAATGTTATACCTAACTAACTAACTTACTTACTCATCAAATGACGAAAAAAAATTTGGTTACTACGGAAAACTACCACAACCTTTTTATTTCTTCACAAAAATTCAGCCGACAATTTCTAAATTTTCCCAAAACCCATACATTCTCTTCTCTTAAATAATGTTATAATGTTCAAGCATAAATAAAATAAACGTAACACTTTTGTGGGACGTAAAAATCCAGTTTCACACATCCAACAGAAAAGGTATCTTTTAAAAAGAAACACTAGCCGCTTTCTGAGAAATTGCCTTTTTTCTACTACTACTTACCAAGAATACAAATGAAATGTTATCTAGTCCTTTTGCTAACGCTATACGGTTGGAACTAATACCTTCTGATTGTATTCTATTTTTAAATTCGATCTATTTATTTAGCACCCGGGCCTTTCGGTGTTAATTTAGGTTTGTGTAAATAAGGAGCCTTTTTGGACCTTTGCGTAGAACACTTAATTTTGAATCAATATTTGGATGAACTATTCGAACGAATTTTCAATTGAATTCTTTAATTTATTCGATTTTCTTGATGAGCCACTCGTAAAACAACTTCGAAGGTAGTATAACGTGTTTTTACCCGACTGCCAAGGAAGGGTTATGTTTTTCGCGCGAATCTAGTATGTTTGTAAATTTATATATTGGGGTTAAAATTTTTTGTCTTCCAAACCCTGATCAAAATGAAGGATTTTTGAGAAAAATATATCCCACTTATAATATGTTTAAAAGTCATTCAAATAAAAAAAATATAACTAATTATTATAAAAACAATAAACCCACCTGCTAAAAACTCATTAACTGTAAAGAAACCAGTCGGGTTTTGGTTTTTATAATGTTTTTTTTTATTTCAGACTTTTTAGTTTTAGTAATGGATGAGTTCTCCAAATTAGTTATGTGGTAAAAGATTATTTATTCTGCTATCAAAGTTACGCTTATCTTGAATTTGTGCCTAAATAGAAATATAAAAGTGTTACAAATTATATATTTGATACCCATATTGTTATGATATCGAAAAAAAAATAATATCACCTCCTTTTTTTTAGGGGGTGCGCTATTTAAAAAAAATATAGCCTGTGTCACCCTCACAATTGAGACAAATCCAACGACACCACATATGTCATAATCCGTCTAGCCGTTTGGGCTGTAGAGCGTGCTATAGAAATGGACATCACATCACATCATCAGCCTATTAATGTTCTCACTGCTGGGACACAGGCCTCCTCTCTGAGAGAGGGAATGGGCCGTAATCCACCACGCGGGCCCAGTGCGGGTTGGTAGATGTCACATGTCTTAAATTGGTTCTAAGACATGCCTGTTTCCTCACGATGTTTTCCTTCACCGTTTTGAGAGCAGTGGTGATGAAATAATTTACACAAAGTAAAGCGCCTGCCTGGGCTCGAACCCACGACCTACAACTTGTAAGTCGCGGCCGATACCACTGGGCCACCACTGCTCTCCAAGTGGAAAATTAATGGAGAATGGAAATGGACATACATACATACAAACTCAAAGAAAATTTTAAACTCAAAAAATTCGTCTGCTTAAGTGTATATAAAGATGTAAACAAGAAAAAAAACATGCTGTGCAGTCGCAGGGTATATATTCGCGAGCTGGCTGGCCAAAACTATAAATATCTTCCGAGTGCACAGATGATTCTCTTCATCATTTTAGTTCGCTTAAGCAGTTGTTTTTTTGAACTATTTAGTCTTTATTTTTGTCAAACATAGTTAATAGAAGCTGCCTCGTCGAACTTTTGATTGTTTTCGGCGTTATTTTAAACAGAACCAACGAAAATAAAATGCATGTGAACACAAGATGACTCAAGTACGAAACGAGAATGTGAAAATTTTGACAGTCCTAAAATATTGCCATACTAAAAGTTAAGAAATTAATTCGTGGTCAGCTTTCGTTGGCCAAACTCTAGACTGCCTCTAGTGGGACTGCCTCGTTCCTCTAGTGGTCACAAGAGCTACTGCTGAGCTAGTCTTGGGTTCGGGCAAAAGTGTTATTGGATTTTTCCATCTAGAATTTCTCAGTAGCGACTCCAACCCACTAAAACTCCACGATGTCCTCCTGTGCCGCTTATGGCGGCAACACGGGCTCGCAGTAGCACTCACCGCGAACCCGCCACGGTTGTCCGTCACCTACTCCCCAAAGGAGGGTCCCTCTGGGGAGTACCCCCCATCATCGGCGCAACAGAACACACTCTGCGCCGTGACCACCCCAGGGACCAAACCTAGATGGATGCTAGATGACCCCGTGTGTGGCACCCATGGTCCCCTTGTGATGAGTCAAGGTCAATTCTTCGCCACCTACCATGTTTCGGCCTCAGGGGATAGGGAGAGCGGCCAACGCTATACCAACACTCCTCCTCACCTGCGACCCCACCGCGTCCGCCATCAGACGGTGGCGACCCCATCCAGGCCACGGAAGGTAGGGAGAGCGGCGCACTGCAATACCACCACTCATCTCCCGCCGCGGCGTCCAACCAGTAGCCGCGATATCATATGGGTATGGGAGGCCCCATATGACATCGTAGCCCGCCTCAGTTGCGATGTCGCCCAGGCAGCACCGCAACCTACATGTTGGCCGCTATGTCGTCGGCTTATTGGCAAAAGCCCTGATGAGTGGCACCTCGGGTTTCTCTCCGAGTGTTTATGCAACTGGAAAAAAATCGGAATCATTGAAACAGGTGCTATCAGGAGAATGTTATTGTAGTAATGATACCTCAGTAAAACTTGGTTATAAGACCGACTTGATATATTTGCTGCCAAAGATTAGGTCAAGCCTGCCAAGTATTACCTATGAAATTGGCGTTTTGTCGTACTGGCCATTTTGATCTCAAATATCTCCTCTTTGGTTTGAAATTCCAATTTTAAAGTGATACAGCTATTTAATCATGCTTTTGTGTTTGGAAAACCGTAATTCATTTGTTTTTTCCTCTTTTGGTTTTTCTTTGCGCCAGTCAGTTTACAAAATGGAAAACTTGAAATATCGCGTTATTTACGAGTACGAGTTCCATCGTGGCACCAGTGCTGCAGAAACGGCTCGAAGGATCAATGATGTGTATGGCTTCGGTGTCGCAAAAGAAAACACAGTGCGTTTTTGGTTCCATCGTTTTCGTTCTGGCAATTTCGACCTGCAGAACAAGCTCCGTGGACGGCTGGAGACCAAAGTTGATAGTGAAGAATTGAAGGCTATTGTGGAAGCGGATCCATCGCAAACCACGTCCAAGCTAGCTGCAAGCTGCGGTGTTAGTGATAAAACTGTTTTAATCCACTTGAAGCAAATTGGGAAGGTGAAAAAGCTTGAAAGGTGGGTACCTCATGAATTCCTCAGCAAACCGACAAACTCACGTCGACTGCAGCGTTAAATTACTCAACCGGCACAATAATGAAGGGATTATAAATCGAATCGCCACCGTTCAACCTGTGATGAAAAGTGGATCCTGTACAATAATTGGAAACGCTCATCGCAATGGCTGAACCCTGGCGAACCAGCCAAATCCTGCCCCAAGCGAAAATTACTTGTGAGCGTTTGGTGGACTAGTGCCGGTGTCGTTCACTACAGCTTTCTTAAATAATAAAAGGAACAATGAACTACCTATGAGATGGCAAAAGTGCATAGATAGCAATGGTACATACTTTGATTAAATAAATATATTATATTAAAAAACGACTTTATGTTCCTCCCTTACAAAACGCCAATTTCATATGTAATGACCTAATAATTCAAAAAAACTTTGGAATTTGTTACATCGGACTACAAGACGTACGACCATGTGCCATCGGTACATGGTGGATATCCCTCCCATACGTACAAAGCGTTTTACTTATACTTTCATTGTGCGCACAGCTAACGAGTGGAAGCAAGCCCCTTCCGGGGTCTTTGTTCCCTGATAGCTACAACCTTGGGGTCTTTAAGTCAAGAGTGAATAGGTTTCTTCTAGGCAAGCGTGCTTCACCGTAGACCACGTCATCGCTTAACATCAGGCGAGATAGTGGTCAAACGCGAGCCTATAGATTATAAAAAAAAACTGCTTTGTAATGCAAAACAAAATATTTGTGGCAAGGGACTGAATTAAAAAGCTAATGGAACTAAACGTGACACTGTCTAATTACACAAACCGTGCCAAGCCCTATTAGAACTATTAGGTGTAATTCTCCCCAACCGTTCGGGCAATACAGGCATGATTTATTTTGTATATATGTCGCATCAAGGCTGGCCGATAGATGTAAACCATCGGGAAGTCAGGATGTATTCCCTTAGGTTAAGACATCGTGTGTGGGCAGGTCGGTGGATATAATCGTGCAAATGAAATCACATAAGTTATTCGATACGCTGTGTATTTTCAAATAAGACTCAAGTTACATTATTGCTTACTAATATTACGGATCGACACTGATTCTACGACGTCTTAGCTCTACGGCTGTCAGTACTCGACTGCTCTATACTGCTGTCCCCACTACGCAAGCGCTTATAAAAGCGCGCCAATGCGTAGTTGCTCTTGATTGCCGCTAGGGGCGTGCTTGTGATTTGACTTAACCGTCCGTACTATTGACTAAACCCGACACGGCCATCCTGCGAGACAGGCGTCCTCGTCTGTTTCTCATTGTCAGGTTCTAACAGTGTATCGAATCATGTGGAAATCCTCAATGGATGTCCTCAGCCCTTGGGGAAAGCCGAGGGGTCTGTCAGACTCCTACTGACTAAAACCACATGGTGTTCTCTAGGCCGTAATTCTTCTTGAGAGGCGAGCGTGGAACACACACGTCGCCTTCTCGGGCCTCTCTCAGGTGACAGATCCCCAAATCTATCACCCGCAGGCATCATCTTCTTGTCCTTGCTCCATGTCATCTCATGGTCACCTCGTGTTACACCACACGTCGTATCAGTCCACTCCATCCTGGCAATCTCCCATCATACGAGGGATGTTTTTCTGAAAATTACAAAATTTTCAAACAGTATCTGCTCGTCCAATCCTGACTCATACACTAGAGTGAGGAAACATTTTGAAACAATCAAACATGATGATTTAAATCTCTCTGTTCACTATTGCAAGGAACGAGTAATTCTATTTCCAATTTAAAGAAAATAACAACCTCATCGATTTGGTACCTAAAAGCACCCAATCTTCGTGATTACAAAGTTCAAGTACCACTGATAAGTCATAAATCTCAAATTAAATCAAACAAAAGAAACAATATACCATGTTTCTTATTCACGATTTTTAACCCTCACATAGCTCTACTAGCTATCTCATAGCTCTCTTAGCTATCTCAATTGCTCTACTCGCACATCTCCACGATGTCGAGTCAACTAGACTCTCTGAACTTAGACCTTGTTCACACAGAGATTCAGTACTTACTACTTTATCTACAATCTCAATTGGTACTTGAGCTCTGTGTGTCTTACCAACACGATCTACGCATAGTAATCAAAATTTGAAAACCAAAACTATTTCAATTTTCGTAATGAGGGCTTGACGATTCGAACGTCATTAACATTAACTTGGTGACCTCACCTCTCGCATGACTATGTGTTTTACTTTCTTTTAACCTCATAACTCATTAGAATCTTTCTGTAAGGTTCCTAACACAAACATGAATTTTCACACCAGACATAGTGTCACACAGACTTCCAGTTGCCATACAGACCTATAGTTGCCATAAAGGACTACAGTTGTCATACAGGCCTATAGTTGCCACACAGGCCAACAGTTGCCACACAGGCCAACAGTTGCCACACAGGCCAACAGTTGCCACACAGGCCAACAGTTGCCACACAGGCCAACAGTTGCCACACAGCGCTCGGCTACTCCTGACCGAACTAGATTATTGGGTTCGTTAAAATAGGGAAATTTTAGAACCCTACTCTTTAACTAAATCATTACCCTGGGCCATGTACCACTAGTCGCTCCAAACAAAGTTTAAAACTTATTCTGCAGCAAAAACTGCCAAGCTTACAGAAACCCTCGAGTAAAACCTCCAACGCCATGGCTCTCTAGCCGACCAGCAATTATATTGCTCTCACAACGGTCTCTCGGTCTCTCTCTAGACCCCGACCTCCACCAGAATCCACTGGTACGGTCAAACATAATACGTTCGATAGACTGAATTACTCGACACCTTAAGCTTGCTCATCATTATCAAATCCTTTTGACATCAACATCGACTGGTACATGACCCGCTGGCATCTGCCCTAACCTACCTTGTGCATACTTGTAGGTTCTAAGCGTACTTATTTAAAGCTTTCGGTGTATAACGATCACCGTCCTGTCATAATCACCTATCGCGGATTTAAAACAGCGCCAATTTAGTTTTCGTACTAAAGCTTCCCACACAATACTACTAATTAGAAAAAGGTCCGACGATCAACAAGTTCAACAACTAAACAAAGTAATTGTAACAATGCTGTTACTCTTTACCATAATTCTTGCAATGCATACTCAACTCAAACCTCTTCGTAAACCCATCGCCACATGTTACTCATGAGGTGCGGTCCGGAGCTTCGAGTATGAGTAGACATGTCAATCATATTTGGTCTTACTACTAATGTCATCAACTACGACATCCAATTCCCGAGGAACTTGGTGATCCGGGATCCTTCTCACTAGATTCACTCTTTTTACTCAAAGGTATTGGAGCATACCGACTGTTAATGTGAGGGTTACAATTAAGCCTCATAATATTTGCGTGTTAATAACTCCTGTGAAGGAGCTTCACGAATTAACTCAGGTCAATATCGTTAAAATCAAATTATCAACAGTAACCCTTTACTATCGCACACTAACTCAGTTTTCATGTAAGGAAAACGATCGCGAGATAACTGCTATCATAATATTACTTTGAAAGTAAGCAAGTGAATTCAGATCTAAAGACGGTGGTTGTAAATCGTTACGCAACATAAGATCTGTTCCGAATACCGTTACTAACTCGATACAATTGCCTTCGCCCAACGACTTTACTAACTCGCTTTGCCACTGAAAATGACTAGTTCTTAAGTCACTTTGGATAGATCATCTTCTTCATCATCTGCCTAGCCTTTGCCCAACTATATTGGGGTCGGCTTCCAGTCTTATCGGATTCAGCTAAGTGCCAGTGTTTTACATGGAGCGACTGCCTATCTGACCTCCACAACCCAGTAACTGGGTAACACGATACCTCTTGGCTAGACTGGTGTCAGATCTCAAGCTTCTGACTACCCGTAACGACTGTCAAAGATCTTCAAATGACAGCCGGGACCAACGGCTTAACGTGCTTTCCGAGGCACGGAGGAAACTCGGTATGTTGAAATGGTCACCCATCCACGGACCGACCTCGTCAAGCGTTGCTTAACCTTGATGATCGACCCGTGCGGCTATTATTATTTAGCCACGAGCTCATCTTCTTATGGGATATTAAATCCTAAAGTTCGTACTGAACCAAATGATGACACTACGCCAATAGGAAACTCATTAACTACTTGCTTACAAGTGTGTCTTAATAACCTAGTGATAGTGCTAGATATAACCACGACCAACTCGGTGGTCAAACATGAACATTCTTAAAGCTCGAACTAGCATCTCTTCACTAGAGAACATTCGACCTCACTATCGAAATAACATGGAAGCGACTCACCGAGTATTCCATTCCAAACATGCGCGCGTTCGTAACGTTCGGCTACCAACTGCGATCTGCTAGCCTGCCGTCGGTCTCAACCTCTCAGATGTTGACAGTCGACCTTCGCATTCAGCATTTGAACCGATAGCCTGCAGCAGAGGCTCCACTTCGAAGCAATATGGTATCTGAAACGTGAAAAACATTACGAGAGTATATGTTCACAGTTATCTTAACTATACACAGCTTTGATGGATATTAACCGGTGCAGCGGTGTAGTAAACTAAACCGGCACAGCAAAATGGGTTATTGTGGACATGAACCACATATTACAGTGTCCCATGTGCCCAGGTAGGTAGATATATGGGCTTTATAGAATCCAATGAATGCCATAGCATTTTAAGTCGCAATTTCTAGGCCTGGAAGGGTTTACCACCTTTTAGACAGTCTGGCCCTCCGACGACCACAAAAGAAGAATACCATGCTTCTTCTTAGTTAATTCTCACTACATAAAACTATCACACTACAAAAGTAATCAGAATATTTCCAGACTAAAATGTAAGGTAGGTATGTCACTGTCACCATATCGTTCTAACTTCCAAACAATAATAGTCATGATAGCCAAGGCTAGTCAAGGGCTATTGCCAGTGATAGTAGAATAATAACTCTTCAACCACACCAAAACTTGACCATCGATTGTAACTTAAGTGAAATTATGAACTTGACTCGGGCCCCCCCAACGATACACTGAGCGCCATACCGTACACAAAATCAGAATTTTGGATTATGAACACTCTTGGCCACAGTCATAACAAAATGAAAACGACTCACCAGATTGGCATAAAGATCCGTGTGTATGGATCTTCCCACTCGTCCACACGCTCCTCCTTGACCTGTCCAGCTCCTTGGTTGTTGCTAGCCTCCTTGCTGCTCCGTTACGGACTGGTTTTTTCATTATTTTGTTTTCGAAGGTAGTCGCAACTGACACCGCGATATTTTTTTGCAACGTGTGATCTCATTAGCACGATCGAATCCCAATTCTGATGTCGCATCAAGGCTGGCCGATAGATGTAAACCATCGGGAAGTCAGGATGTATTCCCTTAGGTTAAGACATCGTGTGTGGGCAGGTCGGTGGATATAATCGTGCAAATGAAATCACATAAGTTATTCGATACGCTGTGTATTTTCAAATAAGACTCAAGTTACATTATTGCTTACTAATATTACGGATCGACACTGATTCTACGACGTCTTAGCTCTACGGCTGTCAGTACTCGACTGCTCTATACGGCTGTCCCCACTACGCAAGCGCTTATAAAAGCGCGCCAATGCGTAGTTGCTCTTGATTGCCGCTAGGGGCGTGCTTGTGATTTGACTTAACCGTCCGTACTATTGACTAAACCCGACATATATATTATATATAACGTTTATTTTGTTTATATTTTCGAACAATTTTATTCAAATATTCACCCCAATTTATTTTGTAACCCAGTTTCTCTTACACATTTTTTCCTTGTTGACTCTTAGCTGTAAATGTGACTTTGTTAATGTTGTCCAATTTACTAGTTTGCCGAAACCTATAAAATGTTATTTCGTACCAAATAAGTACAGTTTTGAACTCTCTTAGCTGACCAGAATTTATTTGTCGTGTTTTCGATAGAAAATGTCGAAAGCCGCTGAAATAACTATTGTTGAGATAAATAGTTAGATTTATGTTTTCTGAGAATAATAAAGACAAAATGTCTTTCGAAATTATTTGGCCAATTGCTGTTGTCTAATAAGAAATGGCTAACAAATAAAATATAGTGAGAAAGAAAGCGATACTTGGAAAAAATCTTATATTTATTTAAGAGAATATTTAAAGGACTGCTATCTTGAAAAATAGTAGAGGCTGTGTAGAAAAAACAGCATAATTTATCAGCACAAATTGTTTCACGCGCCAACAACGCCGACTGCGTGCCTACGTGAAAATATTTACAGAATAAACCTCTTATCACTATTTTGTATTTTCTTTGATGGAGACAGCTAATAATAAGAAGAGCAATTTACAAAATACTTTTTAAAAGCATTAGGTTAAATTATGTAGATAATAATCAATCAACCGACAGTTAGATGTGTTGACGCTTTGGGGAAGGTATAATATATAAGTAGTCTTCGGCTTGATGAATGATCATGAATCAGACAAGTACAATTTTTTTTTTGCCGGATAGTTGCTACACTTTTTGATATCACTATACATCTCTTAGTAAAAAAAAACCACCGACTTCGGAAAAGATAGTTTATTTTTTAACCGACTTTCGAAAATTCACTTCATCGCTTACCATCAGGTGAGATAGTGGTCAAGCGCAAGCCTAATGATAATAAAAAACTTTGTAGTTTTCTGGAAGTCGGTAGTATTTTTTTGTAAAAAAGTTTTTTATTGCTTTGTAGTTTTTTGTTCTGGAAGTCAGTTTGATTTTTTGTTAAAAAAAATATTTTTCTCTTTTCAGTTTTGTTAAGTATCTCCAATTAACATGATAATCATTTATAGCCAAAGTACATCTCATGACGATTCAAATTAGCCCAAACACGACTAGGATACATTGTTTTATTTCAGAGTTCCAGTGCCTACCTTCCGGCTTCATCATCAGATCAGTTCGATGGTGCCATTTACATCAGTACCATTTATTAATAAGTATTTGCTTCATCATAGACGGTTACCTATTCGAGATATCTTATACCCGTGACATACTTAGCATTTAGGAGTTCCAGTGGTCATCTGTGGTCTTCTTCATCAGTTCCACTTCACCAAATGATACTTTCTGAGTGCAAATGATTGCATTGTTGATGAAAATACCAAAATCGCTATATATATGCCTATAATATTTGAGGAGTTCCCTCGATTTCTCTAAGACCAATAAGGAAGTTTACCCATTAACACAAAAGAAGAATTTTTGAAATCGGTCGAAGCGTCTTTGAGTCTGCCATGCTATTCTCTAAGAGACAGTTTCTTGGCTGTGCTCGTCGACGAGCTCGTCTTCGAGACAGTCTCGAGATCGACCGATCGTGCAGCGCTGATTCAAACGGTATTCTCTAGCGCGGTTATGGTCGTCGACGAACTCTAAGGCTGACATCTCGTGTCACAATTTCGTAGACGAATTAGGGCTTGAAACAAATTCTTTAAATTACAATCGATAAATCTCGACTGATAGTTTTATAGGCTTAAAATGTATAATATAGGTCTATTTTTAAGTTTTTTAAGTAATAGAGTGAAACTACAAACGATTTCATAGTTATAAGAGTTTAACTAATGTATTTTTATTATTGCATCTTAAGGCTGAATGACAATTTCTTTGCCTATTTCGTAAGTAAAAGCAACACGCTGTGACGCCTACACAACACGCAAAATCGCAACCGACTCTTTTTGTTTGATAATTTGTTGTTTGTTTTTATTTAAAACGATTTACAAGTTTAAAAAAATAAGTGCTTTTACAGCGATTGATTTTAACATAGTTGTGTGAAATGTAAGTATTTTAATATACTTAGGTACAGTGACAATGTGACAATATTATTGTTGTCTAAGAAAGTGAAGTGAAGTATAGTATGTTTATCTTTAGATAAAATATAATAGTACTGCGTTGAATTAAATTTGCAGGATGTAAAACCAGGGCTATCTTGGCGTAAGAACAATATTACAATGGAAAACCAGCCGAACACAAAACAAGTGATGAAGTTTTTTAGAAAAGTCTTACTAGGTATGTTATAATTTGTTTATATTTCGTATTACACTTTGAGGCTAGATGGGGCTAGATCTCTGCTTTGAGGCACTGCAGGTGATAGTAGAGATGCCTCAATTGCCTCTTCATGCATTGTTGGTGCAGTGTAAGAATCTCTAGATTATTAAATAGTGTTCTCACTTTTCATTCCCAGGTTGGACCAAGTTGTTGGTGTTTTTAAAAGTAGCCAAAAAAATCAATTAACCTGCTATACTATAATTTGTCTGCCTATAATATCTGTTCCTTCAGAAAGAGAGAGTGATGCTGTTATACATAGTATCCTGCATATTTTTTTACCTCTAATAGTAATTTGTTGCATTTTTATGTTCACAGCTCCTCGCAGGCATCGTTTGCTAATGGTATGAGGCCATCTAATCCAATGCTCACAAATGGAGACACACTGAAGATATTTACAGGATAAAATTCTATTACTGGAAAATAGTTCAATAAATAAATCTGAGTTTTATCATTTTGAGTTTTTTTTATTAGTCAATATGTATGTCTAATTATTTTCTATAATAAACGTATTAATCCGTTTTGCAGTCTTAATGCACGATTTTGCTTGTACAAACAAGAATTTGGCCTATTAAGATTGAGTATCTAGCCGGAAGGCAGGTTGTGAAGGTTGCGGTGTTCCGCTGGATGCGAGATGCACACGACCGGTCAATGTGGCGACGCTTGGGGAGGCCTATGTCCAGCGGTGGACGTCATTCGACGTATATGATGATGATGAAACCAGACCAATAAACATGATTCACATCACAACAATTTTTTTTTTTTCTTTTTTTGACATATAATTTTAATTATAGAAGCTACTAATTAACTTATGCAATCCATACTAATATAATAAATGCGAAAGTAACTCTGTCTATTACCTTTTCACACTTAAACCGCTGAACTGATTTAAATGAAATTTGGTACCTATGGAAACAGTTTCAGACAGTAGGTAACTATCCTATGTCCTTCATAGGGTAATTTTTATCATGGAAATCTTCCTTAAGTTTGTATGATGAATTAATAATATATGTATAAGGCGGCCCACAAACCTACAATATTATTTCCTGATATAAAAAAATGGCTATTCGAAATACTAATGCTACGCAGACTTAGTTGCAGGCAACAGCTAGTTACATAATATATAAATTAAAATTCACGTTAAACATTTAAAACGCCTGTACGCTAAGAGCTAAGTCGTTTTCCAATACCTAGGTATGTTATTAACTCCTGAGAAAGCCTGAAGGTAACTATGGATAAAGTGTCTCTATCCCAGGATGTTGTTATCAACGCTGCTAATTCTCTCGCCTGTCGAGCTCTGTTATAATCATTAATTTTCATAGCTTCTTCTAATAAATGTAGCTTTAGTTAACCAAGCTGGCAAGCTGGTAAAAACTTATTTTAATACAATATTTTATTACCAGTGGCTTCAAACACGTGAAACGTGTTTTCTTATCCCAAGGGTACATTATATTGGGAAGAAGTATCCCATAAGCTATTCCTTTACCTAGCTATAATCTATCTCTATACAGAATTTTATCCAGTGCCGTTCTGGCGTGGTTCAAAGAGTATGTACACTGGCGTGATTGAGTGACAAACATACATCCACAAACATTCAAACCAACAAAACTTCCCATCCAAACTTTCACATTTATAATATTAGTTAGATTAAAATCCAAGAAGAATTACGTTACGCGCAAAAATAGTGGCTTTTGGATTTGACAGATAAAAACGAGGCTGTAAGCCAGGCTGCGAGCGTCTTCGACGCTGTTTTTTCTTACGGAATACCAAAATGTATGAAGAACTGTCAACTTGCTCGACATTGAGTAGTTCTAACTCACGGCCGTCACAGCTTAGAGCGCTAGTGTCGCTATTCGCGGCTTAGCGAATACCAAACTTAGATTCGTCGTTGGCACCAGCACTGCGCTCAAGGCTGTATCCTTAGAGAATAGCACTGCTGGGAACATAAATTAAAAAAAAAAGATTCCGACGAATTGAGAACCGCCTCCTTTTTTTAAGTCGCTTAAAAAGCTAAATACTTTATCTGTAATACTGGCCGGTACTTTATCTACAAAGTATTGAAAAATAAAAAATACATTATCTTTAATATAACCAGAGTATTAGCGATTTTTGCGCACCTCTATATTTTGGGACATCTATTAGAAATCGCATATAGCCAATATCCTCGCTACTTGATGATTTTTTTTTTGCTTCGGACCTGTCAAAGCGCGTTCGCGGTGTTCCGACCGGTCGGCGATGGTTATATTTTCGAGTTTATGGTGAATTTAGTGCTGTGGGTGTTAAAATATCATGGAATAATAAGTGATGAAGTGTTTTTACTAGCGTGATTGTGTATGTGTCGTGAATTCCAGCAGAAATACGTATTTCAACGAACAAAGTCCTCTATTGTTCCAGCCATGACGACCGTTTTGCCGTAAGTCCTTTTTCGACATCTAATTTTGCCGTATTCTTATCAAACTGTCGTTATTTACATTAGTAGGTTAATTAACAACGCCACTAAAGCCACTAATTGAAGTGCTAACGCCGGTTCTTTGAATGAAGTCGAAAACAAAAACAATAACAAACAAAAAATCCACCATTTTTTTTTACGGCGGTCGGGTCAAGTATTTTGAAAAAATTTTTTTTCGTAAAATATGTGTGGGGAGGTTTATTTATTGATTGATTTATGTGAAATAGGGTATTCTTATATAAATAAAAAAAAAACTTATTGAAATAATTTTTTATTTTTTTATTTCTAACTACCTCTGTACAAAAACTGTGCAAAATATTCCCTTTCGCTGACTTTACACAATTTTTGCAAATACATAACAAATCCAAACATGAAAAATCCATTTGAAATCTGATAGCTTAGTTCATTGACATTACAACAACATAAGTTTCATGTATGGCTCCCATACAAAACTTTCGTGATAAATTAATAAAGGCCGCTCAATTGCCGGCCGGAAAACCCCCCGGAATGACCCCCCACAGAGGCGGCTTGCGGGCGGTTTCCGCGCTTAACAGTGCAGTGGTTATTAGTATCGGAATCAGCGAACCCAAACTCACACATATACAGTTTATTTGTATTTCATAACACTAACAAATCTTTGGTGTGATTGGTAGTTTAATTTTTAGATGAAAGTAGAAAATATGTCAGTCGTCGCTTATTTTAAAAAAAAACCACAGCCAAATGACAATAGAGTTGGTGTATTGTCTACTCTTTTTGAGTATTTATTACTTTTTGGGTTTAAAACGCACACGGAATAGTTTACTGAGCAAGTTACGCTACCCGCCGCTAGACGTCACTATGATAAATTCATTTAATTTAAAGCCGTATTTCGTTACTGATAAGATTTATATTTGCGTAATGAGGTCATTACTACTCGTCCTCCTGTAGTGATGTACCACGGTCATTGACTTATTTATCGACATTCCGTTTTATTTTCAAACAAAACACAGTTTAGTTTTAAAAAAAAAACGTTGCCCCACACTAGGAATTTCTCCTGTATCGTGGGTGCGTTTACAAACATATAATTTCACATACACAAACACCCAGAGCCGGAACAACTATTTGTAGATCATACAAATATTTGTTCCGTGCGGGAATCGAACCCGCGACACGCAGCGCAGCAGTCAATCGCTCAAACACTGCGCCAACCGTGCGCCCAATAACTAGAGTCGATAAATATTATTATGTTTGTAATCAAGTTTTATATAAATTTATTTCAATACTTACGATTTATAGAAAGTATTATTAAGATATTTTATGGTAAACTACTGATCCGATTTTAAAAATGATTCTATTGATACAAAGATGGGCGTATCTTTGTATGTGGTGTTTTTGTTCTATCAATAGAATTATAGAATACAATACTCTTTATTATGTACACCATATAAGTTACAGAAAGTATAGACGACTTACGACGACGACTTTTTCCTACTCCTCCGTTATTATTTTCTGATTAATTTCGTTGCGGGATCCAAGACAGTTAAATTCATTCTCCGGGACTTCGTCGAGCTTCATTGCCTCGGCGCTTTCTGGTGGTCACCACTGTTGATTCTGGCTTTTAGGAGTTGCAGTGGTTTGGGAATAGTGCGGTGGGATTGTCCAAAAAAGTATAGACGAAGAAAACATTACACTGGGTGGCACAATAGGCGGCCTTATCGTTAAAAGCGATCTTTTAAAGACAACCTTTCCATGGATTTAAAAAATAATAGTACACCAAAGACTACGTACAGTACTGTCTGTACTGTACGTAGTCTTTGGTGTACTATTATTAATTACAAGCTGTGACCGCGGCTTCGCTCCCGTCATCTGTTTGCCTACCCTACCCTACTTACCTTCTTGCCTACCCTACTTACCTACCGACCATATTTGTTTCTATAGTCATCAATCTTTCGCGGAGAATCTTAACACCGTGATTCAGAAAATGACTTCAAATTCACAACGCCATCTATCGAATATCGAGTTCAACTCTCCGAGTATCTGAATTGCGTGTGTTGTGATAATTTTACTTCTTGAACACTTTAAATTCATCTAACTTTTGATAGAGTGAACCGATTGCGATGACACAAAAACTAAGTAATTCTTCAAGTTACGCACAATGTTTATGTATAAAAGTTATTTACATTGGTTTCGTACATGTCACGTGATGCGTGCACAAATAAACAGACAAACAGACAAAAATTCCAAAAATGCCGGAAATAGGTTCTGTTGGGTTATCCTCTAACACACTGGCTATTTTTTTTGGAAATATTTTCGATATACAAAAAATACTTTTCTACATATTTATTATATGTATATTGTTGATTGATGATGATGATGCGATAGACTATACTACAAATGCAATACGTCCTACTGATATGGGAAGCTTACGCTTTCGCCTGCGGCTACACTCTTATTATGATTAGCTTGACTAACTTCCTTAATGAACTGATGAAATTTAGATCTATTCACCAGTAGATCTTAAATTTCAGACTAACAAATAAGCCGCTTTTTAACTGACTTAAAAAAAGAAGGAGGTTCTATGTTCATGTGTTATTATTATTACACTTTGTTGATTTTGAAGGCTGTTGTCTTTTTAACCGACTTCAAAAAAAGGAGGAGGTTCTCAATTCGTCGTAATCTTTATTTTTACACGGCTGCAAGGAAAGGGTTATGTTTTTCGCGCGTAAGAAGATTTTTTCGAATATTGTAAGTTTAAAGTATCGATAACTCATTATCGATATTGGTAATCTCTAATTGAGTAGCAGAATGTGATATGTGCATAGTTGGAATCTTCGAGAACAATATTTGAGTTTTAAAGAAAGTAGACCTTAAATTTAACGTCATAAAATCAACTTTTACTTGTCTTGTTTAATAAAATATTGTTTTTACATTTTTATCGAAATAAAATAAATTAAGACTAGTCGATGGTAAGATATACCTACATTTGATACATTTTTGGTTCTGCTATCGTGTTTACATTCTAAAACAGCATAATAAGGCATTTTTGTATTTTTTTTCAAGTTTTTGTCACCGTGACGGTTGAACCAAGACTGATGTGCGTAGTGTGTGCGCGGAAGGAAACATATGCAGAACTGTGCAAAACTCGGGGTACGCGGGCCCCGCCCACTTGCGACTTCTATTGTAGTAGGCGTTTTTTTTGTTCTGTGTCTATCCCATATAGGGGATAACTGCCCCATCCATGTTAATTACGTTTAGGATAGATACCCCGCTGAGAAAGACCTCTATCCCGCAAAAACTATGATCACATTTTGCCTTCCTATGCAATCGCACAGAGACATGAGGCACGGTCCATTTAATGATAGTTTGAGAATCTTTTGATAGATTAATAAAATAGGTAGCATGCGAATCATCCACGAAACTAAAAGTTAACTAAAGTACAATGGGTTATTGGACGATTCGCAAGAATTTAACTCGCCCGAAATGTGCGAATCGACCCTTTTTAGGGTTCCGTACCCAAAGGGTAAAACGGGACCCTATAACTAAGACTCCGCGGTCCGTCTGTCTGTCTGTCCGTCTGTCACCAGGCTGTATCTAATGAACGGTGATAGCAAGCCAGTTGAATTTTTCACAGATGATGTATTTTTGTTGCCGCTATAACAACAAATACTAAAAACAGAATATAATAAATATTAAGGTTATAACGGCAACAGGTAGACGCTTGAAATATTCACAGAATATTTAGTTGTATATTCAATTCAAATAATAAAACCGGCCAAGTGCGAGCCGGACTCGCGCGCGAAGGGTTCCGGACCATTATCGCAAAAAACGGCAAAAAAATCACGTTTGTAGTATGGGAGCCCCAACTTAATATTTATTTTATTCTGTTTTTAGTATTTGTTGTTATAGCGGCAACAGAAATACATCATCTGTGAAAATTTCAACTGTCTAGCTATCACCGTTCATTAGATACAGCCTGGTGACAGACGGACAGACAGACAGACAGACAGACAGACGGACGGACCGCGGAGTCTTAGTAATAGGGTCCCGTTTTTACCCTTTGGGTACGGAACCCTAAAAATAATAGTTATTAAATTATAATAAAATAAATTAAGGGGGGCTCCCATACAACAAACGAGATTTTTATGCTGTTTTTTTGCGATAATAGTACGGAGCCCGTCGTAACCGAGTTCAACTCGCACTTGGCCGTTATTAATATCGAGCAAAATACGGCAAAAAAATCACGTTTGTTGTATGGGAGCCCCCCTTAAATATTAATTTTATTCTGTTTTTGTTGTTATAGCGGCAATAGAAATACATCATCTGTGAAAATTTCAACTGTCTAGCCATTACGATTCATGAGATACAGCCTGGTGACAGACGGACAAACAGACAGACAGACAGATCGTGAAGTCTTAGTAATAGGGTCCCGTTTTTACCCTTTGGGTACGGAACCCTAAAAATATCGCTACATCAACCGATATTGAGCTTCTCGCTTCCAGGACTTCCGCGGCCCTCACCGCACAGTCGTTGGTACACATTGTGGGATGTTTTTCAAATGTGGGTGTGCATGCAACCCTGCCTACTACTTCGGAGTCAAGGGATAATATAATCTATCTATACTATATAATATTATAAAGAGGTAAAATTTGTAAGTTTGTAAGTTTGTATGTAGGTAGAAAGCTACATTATTCCTGAGTGCTATAGGCTTTTTTTTTAACCCGAAAACGGGTCCTGTGGGGTGGTCCACGGGAGCGAAGCCGCGGGGAACAGCTAGTATCTAATAAATTCAAAGAATACAAAGTGTTGAACTAACAAAGATTTATTCAAAGCGCACGTTTGAGAATCTCGTTTTCTTGTTACGATATCACAGCTGGGTAAAGTTTTTTAATTTAAATTCGTGTTTTCTCAGGACAACCCAACGTTACAATGTTGAACTGCTATAGACCGCAAGTTTTCGGGACATTTGTTCACTCGTATAACATTGATTGGTGGTACGAATGCATGGATCTATCTGAAACACAAGAAACTAGTGTAAATTATTTGAAGGGCTGATAGTGATTACTCATGAAATAACTTTGTAACAAAAAAATCAAAGCGACATCCAAAACAAAATACTACTCAGCGAAAAATATTTCTTTTCCGAAGACGGTGTCTTTGGAACCTTTTGTTTTTCATTTTTCGACACCGACTTCGGAAAATAAAGTAATGTTTCGCTTTGTATTGTTATACTTTGGAAGTCGGTTTGATTTTTTTGTTACAAAGATTTTTATTTTACAGTTTTTGGTTTTGGTACATCTCTTGACGATTCCAATAAGCCCAAACAAGACAAAGATACCTTGTTTTATTCCGGAGTTCCAATGCCTTATTTTCGGCTTCGTCATCAGTTCGATGGTACTATTTTCATCAGTTGCTACATCATAGTCTTTTTTTTTTTAATAAATAAATCCTTTATTTTAGATCAAATAATTTTACACATTTAAGTAAACCCACCAAACTGCGTAACAGTTTGTCGGCGGGATAAGCGCTTGTATTAAATCTTAATTTTACAATATTTTGATCTAAACTTTACTAATAATAAGAACAATTTTCTGATAATTTCATTGCATTGAAAATCACACAAATCCGATTAATAAATCAAATACAAAACAAATTAAATATTAAAATGAAATTAAATCACTCAAATACAATGTCAATACAATAAAAAAAACAACAAAAAAAAACAAATAATCAGTAAAAAATCATCATTAAAATCAGATAAGATAAAATCATTAAAATCGATTAACTATTCCAGATATTATCTTATAACCGTGACATACTTATCATAAAGGAGTTCCAGTGGCCATCTATGGTCTTCTTCATCAGTATCACTTCACCAAATCAAAGCCAAAGTCAAATATATTTATTTGCCAATAAGCGTCACTTTTGAACGTCAAATAATTAAAAATTAAAATTAACAAGTAATAAATTTGATTCTATCGTGCATTCGGAAAAGTAGCTTGTTATGGAGAAGAACGCACAAGAAACTCCATGAAATGTTACTTTCTGAGGGCACATGATTGCATTGTTGATGAAAATACCAAAATCACTATATATATATATGTCTATAATATTTGAGTAGTGCCCTCGATTTCCATGGAATCCCATCATCAGATCTTGACCTGATTACTATGGGATCACCTGAAAAGTATACCCTTTCAATCAAAAGAACAATTTTCCATATCAGTCCAGGCGTCTTCAGTAATCGGGGAACACAAATAAAAGAAAGATGCCGACGAATTGAGAAACGCCTCCTTTTTTTGAAGTCGGTTAAATAGAATTTACTTCGGGCTCAGAGTACCAAGACTGTGCTATATCGAAAAATAACCCGTTTTGTGACCTTCAATAAGGAATGAACTGGTGAAGATCTTTACGCTGGACTCAAGGCTGCAATGGGGTTCTCATTTGGTGTCCCTTGCGGGGCGGCTGAGTTCGGCGGCTTATGCTGTTGGAAAGATTCGTCGGTTAACGGATGTGGATACCGCGAGACTGGTATATTTTAGTTATTTTCATAGTATAATGTCTTACGGTATGGGGAAGGGCTGCAGACATTGAGTAAATTTTTATTCTGCAAAAACGAGCCATCAGAGCAGTATATAATCTTCGCCGGCGCGATTCTCTAAGGGAACTGTTTAAGGACATTAACATCATGACGGTTCCTTGTCAATATATTTATGAAAACATCATGTACGTGAGAAAGAATTTACATCTTTTTAGTAAAAATGGCGACAGACACAATTACGTTACTAGAAATAGGGACCAATTAGTTCAACCAGGTTTCAGACTGGCAAAAGTAGCTTCATCTTTCATGGGGTACTGTACAAAATGTTACAATAAAATACCTCCCCACATTCTTGAGCTGAACGAGACGAAATTTAAAACTTGTATAAAACGCACACTATGCAGGCTGGCATATTATAAGTTGGGGGATTACATCACTGATAAAAATGCTTGGCTAAATGCTATTCCTGCTCAACATCCACTAGGGCGCAAAAACAAGTGATATGCAGAACATTATTGTTTTGAAGTATTGTTGGAACTGCTGTAGACTGAATGAATATATTTGTATTCTATAAACTCAATTTCCTTAGTATTGTATAACTGCACGGCACGTGTGTGAGTACTATGTACCCAACTGTAAATCTAACATTTACTGTACCTGTGTGTCGTTCGTTGACTTGTGTGTGCCCTGGCAGTTGAGTGTGTCATGCTCTCTCAAATGTCTCTCTGATGGTGGCGCGTGTGTTGGATCATCCGGTTCCCTTCATGATGGTTGAGCTGGGTGGTGCCATTCATGCGTCATGTTCGTGAACGGACGCCGTCAGTTGGGATTGGTCATAACTTAACTGCTTCGGATGTTAATGCTTTTCTAGCATCTATTATATAACTGCACAGTACATGTGTGAGTACTTTTATTACTTTATGCCTGTACGTAGTATAGTGTGTAGTGCTATTCTGGGTGCATTGCATCCTCACATATATGAATTTATTAATGTATGTACTTATGTAACTAAATATTGTAAAAAAAACATTTTCTTTAAAAGAGTAAGTATGGAGTTTCTTGTGCATTCTTCTCCATAACAAGCTACTTTCCGAATGCACGGTAGAATCAACTTTTATAACTTGTAAATTTTAATGTACCTAACGTTCAAAAGTGCCGCTTGGTGGCCTACTTGAAACAAAATATCTTTGTCTTTGTCTTTGATCCCGTGAATACACCGAAAGCGACAAGCATAGGAATGATCGATGTGGCACCGTTCGCGCTTGGGGCAGGTCTTTGTCCAGCCGTGGACGTCTTTCGTCTGAAATGACGATGGTAGTGCATACTTCTTCTTCTTTTCGTGTGAGGTGTGGCCACCTCTGGTGTCAGAGTTAATTGAGCCGCCTCTGGGAAGCCCCACAGGCCTCTGACTTGGCTGTTTCAGACTTACATTAACTATATAAGTATAGTGCATACTTATGGTTATGAACAACTTTTACAACAAAAACGGCCAAAACAAATTATTTATTCAAAATTACGTAAATAACACCCTAACAGCTATAAAGCCAATGCAATGTTACTACCACAAATATACACATACATCTTACTTACATTGGCTACCAAAAATACAATTCAAAATACATTTAAATGCCATTAAAATGCAATTAAAATACAACGAAATATAATAATCTAAAATACCATTAAAAGTACAATCAAAAATTGAATTAAATACAACTAAAAATACAATTTAAATCACTTCTCAATATTTTCAATACACTTCAGTGCTACTCATTTTTTTTTTTTTTTGGGTGGGAAATCATCCAATGACTTCTCCCGCTCTGGGTGAAGCGGAAGGGCGTGTCAAACTTTTACTGACTAAAACCCACCCGTGTTCCTTCAGTTGGTTGAGCCAGGGCCGCGGTAACTCTTTTTCAAATTTATCCGCGACCCAGACAGGCATCGGCCCTATCTGACCCCGTCAATTTTTTGCTGACATCTCTTTGAGGCGCGCGTGGAACACTACGCGCCGTCGACTCGGGCCTGCGGTGGCCGGGAATCGGCTTGCGACTCCCGACGCCCGGGGCGTCTCCTGCGGTGGCTAGGGGCGTGAGGGCGTCTCCGTTGCGTCTCCCTAACGCGATCCGCATTCTCCTTCGCGAGCATTACTGCTTCGCAGAAGGAGGTGACAGCTTCCCATGCCCTCTCGCTCCGTAGCATGGCCTGAACCAGGGCCGGTCGCGAGAGGTCGCCACCGCTGATCGACTCCACGAGGACACGAGCTCCGCCCAAGCGGGGCAGACCTCCACCGTATGCTCCACCGTGTCCTCCAGGCGATCCACACAATGGTGACACCCGGGCGTTTCCGCCCGACTTATCCTGAACAGGAACCTCCCGAAACAGCCATGTCCGGTGAGGACCTGCGTCAGGCGGAAGGTGAGGACGCCGTGGCGCCTCTCAAGCCACTCCTCAAAGAGGGGCTTTATCGTCGCAATTGTGGCATGCCCATCAGTGATACTCCTGGTACTTCGTCAGGCTGCATTATTATTATTATGTACTTTATTCATTACATTTCTTATTTACTATGTCGCATCAAGGCTGGCCGATAGATGTAAGCCATCGGGAAGTCAGGATGCATTCCCTTAGGTTAAGACATCGTGTGTGGGCAGGTCGGTGGGTGTAATCGTGCAAATGAAATCACATAAGTTATTCGATACACTGGGTTTATTCAAATAGACACAAGTTACATTCTTGCTTACTAATATTACGGATCGACACTGATTCTACGACGTCTTAGCTCTACGGCTGTCCATACTCAACTGACTCAACTGCTCTATTCTGCTATCCCCTCTACGCAAGCGGTTAGAAAAAGCGCGGCAATGCGTAGCTGTTCTTGCTTTGCCGCCAGACGGCGTGCTTGCGATTTGTTTTAACGTCCGTACTATTGACTAAACCCGACAACTATATTTTTAAATATTTTTTATAAAACAAAATTTATAAGAAAAACATTAAAATATATAAAAAATAGAGGCCCACCGGTATCGGGAACAGGGTCCAAGCTACCGGCCGTCAGGGCTCCAGAGAGAGGAACCTCCTTACAATACGAGCCGTGTCCAGCAGTACTGCTTTCTGGATCAGGCCCTTGATCCAGCCGCCTAACGAGAGCCTCCTAAGGTGTTGGTCGAGGCTCGTGGCTATTAAGCCATTGGCCGACACGACTATCGGTACAATGATCGCTGTTTCCACATCCCACATGTCGGCAACCTCTCGAGCCAAGTCAAGATACTTGATTTTCTTATCTTGCTCGGCTTTCACGAGGTTCCCGTCATGCGGGACGGTAATGTACGCCTCTCGATTCGGTCAACAATCATTGTACGCCTCTCGATTCGGTCCACCACCACAATATCAGGCTCCCAGTACAATGTAATATTGCCATTTTCGAGAACTGAGTCGGGCACATACCTGTAGTACGGTACCTCCGATGCCACAAGAGTGTATTTCAGAGCAAGTAGCTGATGGATAATCCTGGCTACAAGGTTGTGCCTATGCAAGTACTCTTCGTTAGCTAGCCCAGTCTTATATATATTACTCTATAAGCTTGCCGAGACCAACCAGAGATAATGTGGCGGATCGATTCACCCGGCCGGTGACATGCCCGACAGATGTCAACCGTGCCATCCTTCACAATAAATCTTTCTAGTTATTCGTCATAATAACTAGAAAGATTAGATTAGAAAAAAAAAATACTATTTTAAGTTCAATCAAAAAAACTACAAAGTTTCGAATTCGGTAATATGTTTTAAGTCCTTCACTTCAAAGGAATGGACATATGCGTATACATTACATATTCTTCTCATCTGGACTCTCACTTTTGTGTTTCTCAATTATAAACAACGAACGCATCCTAAGTCCAAATATGATAGTTAGTCTACACAACAAATGCATTTCTTTTCAACTTTTCAGAAGTTTCGGAAAAATATGAACAAGTTGTTGTTCATATTCTTCTTTCGGTTCGGAATAGCATGTTGATGAAGTTTGAAAAAATAAAATACCGCTCGCAAGAATTGCAAAAGTTAGAAACAATTTACTGAAAAATAGAAAGATTGTTTGGTTTTTTGAAATATCTCAAAAACTGATAAAGATTTTAGAAATTTAAAAAAATGTTTAATAAAGAGGAAATTTCCTAAAATAAACTCTCAACTGATCAGAACTGTAGGACCAATTTATAATTTGCCCAGAGGTGTGAAAATACGGCTGAAAATGGGTACTCTTGCGCAAGCCACGGCCACATCGAACACTTCAACTTTAAAAAACTATTTAAACATACTAAATATGAAAATTAAGTAATGAAAAAATTCAGGCACTTACTGAATAAATGAATGAACAATTATGCGCCAGCAATTTTTTCTTATCGCTATTTTTAAATTAGGTATGCAATATGCTTACAATATTTTGCTGCTTGTGTGATAATGATAATTGTTAAACTATAAAACTGAGAATGTTAACCCTCCTTGGAGCTTTTCTTGAGTAGATCCCCGTTGAAAATAATATTTTATAAAAAAGACTTATTGAGTCAGAAGAGGAAGGAGTTGACTTTTCTAGGGAGTTTACAAAATATGAACAAAACCTTAATTCCAATTTCAGCCAAAATATATAAAGATATCCAGGATTTACTCTTATATGTGCCGTCATATTATCATGACTAATATAAAAACCGGCCAAGTGCGAGTCACACTCGCGCACGTAGGGTTCCGTACCATTATCGCAAAAAAACGGCAAAAAAATCACGTTTGTTGTATGGAGGCCCCACTTAAATATTTATTTTATTCTGTTTTTAGTATTTGTTGTTATAGCGGCAATAGAAATACATTATCTGCCAAATTTCAACTGTCTAGCTATCACGGTACATGAGATACAGCCTGGTGACAGACAGACAGACGGACCGCGGAGTCTTAGTAATAGGGTCCTGTCTTTACCCTTTTGGTACGGAACCCTAAAAACTAGCTTCTGCTAGCGGCTTCATCCACTTGAAAGGCGAAAATTTGCCGGAGGGAACATATTCCCAGGATAAAAGGCTCTGCCGTTCTGGCGTGGCGAACATACATATGAAATTAATTTTGCCTTTAATAACGTTTTGCCGCTCTACCACTGCTCTCAAAACGGTGAAGGAAAACATCGTGAGGAAACCGGCATGTCATAGAACCAAAACTCGAAGACATGTGACATTTACCAACCCGTACTGGACCCGCGTGGTGGATTACGGCCCATTCCCTCTCACAGAGTCCTCCCTGTGTCCCAGCAGTGGAAACATTAAAAGGCTGATGATAATTAATGAAACATGATTTTTATTGTGTTTTGAGAATCAGGATTTAAGATATTCTGTTTTTTTTTATATTTTTATTTTAGATAGGCTCGCGCTTGACCACTATCCCACCTGACGGTAAGCGATGATGTGGTCTACGGTGTAACACGCTTGCCTAGAAGTAACCAATTCACTCTTGACTTAAAGACCCCGAGGTTGTGGTTATCTGGAAACACAGACTCCGGCAGGGAATTCCACTCCTTAGCTGTACGCATAATGAAAGTATTCGCAAAACGTGTAGTGTGTATTACATGCGACTAATGAAAATTCATCTGTTGTGTTTAGAGGATATGCTAATATCCCAAGTTCATGATTTAATTATTAAATTTCATTTTCTTAATTTATTAGTTCATTTCATTAATATATTTTTGTAATAAACAACAAAGTAAAATTGACATACGTTAATAATGTTCAAATTGAGACTTAAAACATGTGCACTGAATAATTAGCTTTTAGGTACGTGTTATATATATATAAATATGATAAATAAATAAACTATGTGGGTGGATAGTGTACCCTACAAGCTTAATGTGACTTATCATAGTTAGTCTCCGTTGTACAGATATATCTACCTCATTTGAAATATTATTTAACAATCTTATGGCACGTGAAGAGGGGGCAAACTTGTACAGTTATCAAAATACTACTAATTAATTTTTGAATCACTCGATGATTCAAAAATTAGTAGGATTTTGATACCTAACATTGGAAAGGCAAGTAACGTTCTACAATGAAACACCTTTTTCAAATCACAACTAAATAACACCCCTTACAATATTTCACTTTTTCTTTGCCAATTAGACGATAAATTCTCTGCCGGCCTGTTAAATCATTAAGAAGTTAGCGAAATAAAGAATAATCTGTGAAAAGACAAAAATAAGTTTAAATTGATTTAGGCGTCTGAACGTTTCGTCCTAATTTGTTTACGTTGTTAGAATTTAATCTTAGCTTATTTTCTTTTGAAGTTTAGTGATAAAAGTTAAGTTTTGAATGTAATTCTTCTAGAAAACTCGTTTAGGTTTAGAAGGCAATTTATTTTTATTTAAGAACTAGCTGTGCCCGCGGCTTCGCTCCCGTCATCTGCCTGCCAACCCTACCATACTTACCAGCCTGCCTGCCTACTCCACATACTCAAAAAAAACTTTTTACAAAAAAATACTACCGTCTTCCAAATAAAACTACAAAGTGAAAAATAACTTTATTTTTGGAAGTCGGTGTCTTTCGTAGGTACCAATTTATTGCGTTATGGACACCGAATTCCAAAAATAAAGTTATTTTTCACTTTGTAGTTTTATTTGGAAGACGGTAGTATTTTTTTGTAAAAAGTTTTTTTATTTTTCACTTTTTAGTTGTACCTACCTAATAGGCAAGTTGTTTAGTAAGTTACCTACTCGTATAACGCCAGAATATATTACCCAAATATCATGAAACTTGAACATAACCGGTGAAATGAGAGATCTGCGTACCCCTTAAGAGCGTACTGGCGTGATGTTATGTTATGAAATGGTATAAACGACAAACAGACATGCGATTGCAGCAATTCCGAGAGATTTGCCGTTATTTATTGAAGAGTTCTGTTGTATATCTTCGAATTGCTTCGTCAGTCCTACACCAAATTAAAATGGGACCAATTTCGGAACATACTCTTTCAAACAAAAAAAGATTTTTTGAAATCGGTCTACAATTGACGGAGATATCGGTGAATTCGGTGAACATACACAAAAAAAAAACAAAACATACATAATGTCGAACATAGAACCTCCTCCTTTTTGGGAAGTCGGTTAAAAAATATACATACTACATGCCATTTTTTTTTTCTAGAGTCATTCTTTCGCGTGAAATCTTAACACCGCGATTCAGAAAATGACTTTAAATGCACAACGCCATCTATCGAATACCGAGTTCAACTGTCAAAGTATCTGAATTGCGTGTGTTGTGTTAATTTTACTTCTTGAACACTTTAAATTCATCTAACTTTTGATAGAGTGAACCGATTGCGATGAAACAAAAACTAAGTAATTCTTAAAGATACGCACAATTTTTATGTATAAAAGTTATCTACATTGGTTTCGTACATTTCACGTGATGCGTGCACAAATAAACAGACAAACAGACAAACAGATAAACAGACAAACAGACAAACAGACAAACAGACAAAAATTCCAAAAATGCTAGAAATGGGTTCTGTTGGTTATCCTTTAACACCCTGGCTATTTTTTTTGGAATTTTTTTCGATGTACAAAAAATATTTTTCTACAGATTTATTATATGTATTGATGATGAGCAGAAAAGATTTTCATAATATTTTCTCATGGACAGATTTTTTAGGCATTTCGCGGTGTTTAATAATAATTGCTGTCATCATCTGCCTAGCCTTTTTCCCAACTATATTGGGGTCGGCTTCCAGTCTTACCAGAATCAGCTGAGTACCAGTGTTTTACATGGAGCGGCTGCCTATCTGACTTCCACAACCCAGTAACTGGGGGTAACACGGTACCCCTTGGCAAGACTGGTGTCAGATCTCAAGCTTCTGACTACCCGTAACGACTGTCAAAGATCTTCAAATGACAGCCGGGACCAACGGCTTAACGTGCTTTCCGAGGCACGGAGGAAACTCGGTATGTTGAAATGGTCATCCATCCACAGACCGACCTCATCGAGCGTTGCTTAACCTTGATGATCGACCCGTGCGGCTGTTATTATTTAGCCATGAGTTTAATAATAATTGCTGTAAATGTCTAATATAGTCAAGCACCCAAACGTGTTTAAAGAAACGCCTCCAATTGTGGAATAGAAATTGCAAGAGACTGGCAACACAAAAATATTTGAAAAAAATTGCCGTTTTCTTTTAATGAACAAAGTCAAAAAAGTCAAAGTCAAAGCACTTTATTTCAAGTAGGCCAGTTACAGGCACTTTTGAATTGTCAAAAGACAAAATAAAATATTACAAAATTATGGTGCTACAGTCCCAGTCACAAGACATAATAACTGTGAAAGTACCGTAGATCAACCAACACAAATTCAGGCAAAATTAGCGGCACAAGAATAAATGAACGCAAAACTTTTTTGTTCTTAATTTGTGAAACAATTGAACTTCACTTTTCAAGCGATTGCTTTAACTTTATTCGAACTTACATTTTTTTGAGAAAATTTCACTTACTGCTTCCTTATAAAAATAAACATTACTTACATTTTGTTCCGCTAATTTTGACGTTGTACCTATGTATTACTAAAAAAAATATTTTTTTTAAACCTTCATTTGGCAAACCAAACTGATTGTATTAAACCCATAATAAAAGCTGGCCAGTGTTAATTCGTACAGCAAACCCCAACGAAACACAAGGTAATTTTATAATTGACCACCACGTTGATTTTAACGATTTACTCACCGTTTACACTGGATGGAAATTTTAAAAATAAATATTTGACGGGCAAAAACAAACATTGTTCTTGCGCCCCCGTTGAAATAAATTACATTAATTGCATAAAATCGTTTCGTGTGTTTGTCACAAACTGTATGAATAAATAAACGGTGAAATCGATTTTCGATAAAAGGTCGACCATTTGGGGACAGTAAAGTATCAATATTTTTTAGTGTAGGCGGGGAGGGTAGGGGGGGGCGTTTGTTAAACAAAACACGTGATCTGTACTCTATTCAGAGTGATAAATGGATAACTAACTGACCACTTAACCAAGTAAATGAGACCACAAATCATGATTACCACCTTCCATTACCCAACACCATTTTGACAACCTGAACTTTGATAATTAATCGTTATTGACATAGTTCTATTCTAAAGAAAAAAACTGGTCAAGTGCGAGTCGGACTCGCGCACGAAGGGTTCCGTACCATTATCACAAAAACGGCAAAAAAATCACGTTAGTTGTATCGCAGCCTCACTTAAATATTTATATTATTCTGTTTTTAGTATTTGTTGTTATAGCGGTAACAGAAATACATTATATGTGAAATTTTCAACTTTCTAGCTATCAAGGTTCATGAGATACAGCCTGGTGACAGACGGACAGACAGACAGATGGTTCGTGGAGTCTTAGTAATAGGGTCCCGTTTTTACGGAACCCAAAAGACTATATGAAACAGCAGATTTCTTTATTTACAGTAATTGGTGACAGCATGAGTACTTAAAATATAAAGATAAATTTTATTTTAGACCAGAGTTCATAGTAAAATTACACATTACACGCAGCCAAAAAACAATTACATATTGTTTTTTTTAGAGGTATAGAACTTTGAAATGGAATAAAAGAAGGATGAATTTTTTAAATTGACATGAAATTTACTTCATTCAAAAGATAATCTTTTGGCATTATAATTTAAATATGATTTTGGGTCGCGCGGGTGTGAAACGAGTGCGCGTTTTGTAGGGAACAAAACGCGAACTCAACAAGGTCGTTGGCGTTAGTCGTCGTCTTAAGGTTCCGATTCCCTTGAGTAGCTGATTTTAAAATGAGAATCACGTCTAAATAGCTCGTCGTAATTCTTTGAAAAAAATATATGTTATATAAGACTATTTTCTTAATAATTTGATCTAAGCAAATTTAGAGTTTTATTTGTATAACATAGTGTAATTAATTTGTAAAGTTATGTCTAAAACAGACGAAAACACGACAATCACACAAAAACCGCTGAGCGTATTGTAATTACATTGACACTATCTCAATGACAATTTAATTATCTACATTTTGATCTGAAGCTTTTTTTTTAAAGTCGTAAAATAATAAGAAAAGTACAAAAAACTAGTAAATTTTGGGTCGCGCGGGTGTGAAACGAGTGCGCGTTTTGTTCCCTCAAGGTCGTTGGCGTTAGTCGTCGTCTTAAGAATCTCAGGTGAGCTGAGCTGTTCTGTAAAAATCTCACCATGATAACTTGGCTTTCAATCCCTAGGATCGGTTGGAATAATAGCAAACTGTGTAAAACAATAATTTAAGTTGAATAAGAAACCCTACTCAATATTTAAATACCTATAAATACTCAACCTACACAGAACTGTCTCCTAGCCACCTAAACTCGAAAGCCGTACCTTTCAATTAACAAATAAGGCAGCCCATATGTAATAATTACTTGTAGTCCTTTAAATCACGATTTATAACGACAGCGGAGAGTAAGTGAAGGAAATACGCGAGTTAAGGGCAAAGTTCTCGGGCCTCCGAGGGTAAAAACTCACGGTAACGACCGCCTACATATCAAGGAACATCACCTATACCGCAAAATAGATAGATACAGAGGCCCTGAACAAAGTGATATTATAATAACGTGTTAAAAAGTACCGTTGTCAAAACTACCAAAATAATTATATGAGGCTAGCTACCGGCTATGGTTCCAGCGCGTGGTATTAGTACTTCTCCCAATCTATACGTCTTCATCTTCTTCTTTTTCAATCTACTATACTAATACTAAAATATGCATTATGTATGTCGGGTTTAGTCAATAGTACGGACGTTAAAACAAATCGCAAGCACGTCATCTGGCGGCAAAGCAAGAACAACTACGCATTGGCGCGCTTTTTCTAACCGCTTGCGAAGTGGGGACAGCAGAATATGGCAGTTGAGTACTGACAGCCGTAGAGCTAAGACTTCGTAGAATCAGTGTCGATCCGTAACATTGGTAAGCAAGAATGTAACTTGTGTCTATTTGAATATACTCAGTGTATCGAATAATTTGTGTGATTTCATTTTCACGATTGTACCCACCTACCTGCCCCACACGATGTCTTAACCTAAGGGAATACATCCTGACTTCCCGATGGTTTGTATCTATGATGCGACATATATATATAATATTATAAAGAGGAATTTTTTTATTGTTTGTTTGTACCGAATAGGCTCCGAAACTACTGAACCGATTTAAACAATTCTTTCACCAATAGAAAGCTACATTATTCTTAAATGACATAGGCAATTTTTTTTTAATCCGAAAACAGTTCCTGTGGGGTGGTCCACGGGAGCGAAGCCGCGGGAAACGGCTATCTTCTTAATTTATAGCCTTTATGTTATATATATATATCTATCTATATTTTAATAATTTTGCATCAAACCCGTTTAGTGTAATTTTAGCGTGTCGTATTTTGTCTTATTTTTTTTTGTTTTGTACCAAACATCCATCCATGCATCCTCACAAACATTCACATTTATAATAGTAGTAGGATGAATGAATGTTATGTAGTCAATCTCTTATATTTTTACGCTTAGATAATAATGAACGCTGTATAGAATTTTATTAGTCCGGAATCAAGGCGACTGGCCTTCGGTTCTTTTAAAACTTTTTGTATAGGCTGTCTTAGAATATTTTCCATTTTTCATATTAAAAAAAAACACACACTGGAATAAATTCAAACTCGTCTTATTTATTGTTAAATTAATGAGTCGTTTTTATATTTTGTTTATAAAAAACATTAGTTTGTAAATTCGCACCCTGCACTTCCTGACACTAATTTAGCCTGGAACTAAAATCTTCAATTACTCGCGTCCCCATAAAATTAAGGGCCGATAATTCCTTGACTTGATATGGCAGCCCAAACAGCCCAGCTTAAATGGTTGTCATTAATGTTTTAAAACATCTAAGCAAAGACTCACAGACGTAATCAAAGCTATTACAAGAGTGATCATCCACAGTCCTTCCTGGAAGGACTTGAGGTCAGATGTGGGACAGCATAGGTTATAAAAAAATACTATTAACCTGCGACAATTTTTTAAGCCAAATGCAATAAGCTAAACGCTTTTTTAGGGTTCCGTACCCAAAGAGTAAAAACGGGACCCTATTACTAAGACTCCAAATCCGTCTGTCAGTCTGTCTGTCTATCCGCCAGTCACCAGGCTGTATCTCATGAACCGTGACAGCTAGACAGTTGAAATTTTCACAGATGACGTATTTCTGTTCCCGCTACAACAACAAATACTAAAAACAGAATAAAATAAATATCTAAGTGGGGCTCACATACAACAAACGTGTATTTTTTTTTGTGATTGCCATAATGGTACGAAACCCTTCGTGCGCGAGTCCGACTCCCACTTGGCCAGTTTTAATTTAAAAGTATCTACACACTCGTACACGACAATACACGCCTACATGATGCGTATATTTTCACTCGTTGCGTGGATCCGACCTTCTGTAAATTTATAGTCTTTGCCTTCATGGGCTACACACCGTAAATAACAGAACAGGCAATTCTTTTTTCTTTCCAGGAGATAATTTTCACTTTAGGTGATGCCTTTTTAAGATCGGCCAACAGAGCTATTATGGTGGTTTTGTAAAAATGGTTGACTTGAGTTTTATTGGTGTTTCGACTTGAATTTGGTAGGATGTTTTCCCTTGCTTGAGCAAATGTGGATTATTCACCACGCTTTCCCAAGCATAATTATTGCTCGTGCCTTCTCTGTGTAAGAAGAAGCCTATGACCTGCAGTATCTATCTGCGTTGTTTCTAATAGTATATATTTATTTTTATTTATTTATTTAACAATTTATGCACACACACATAATATACAGACGAGAAGAAGAAACAGAAAAATAGGTACATAGATAATGCTTATTTCTATAGTAATCTCTTCCAGCATACCTGCGAAGGGAAAGACGAAAAAAAGAGATGTAGACATAGTGTGTAGAGTTGAAAAATAATTAACACAAAACGATTCAAAACTAAGAAATAACTAATAAACAATACGGATAACAAATTAAATATACCTACTGTTATAATAATATATACAAACATATTTATAAAATAAATATTAAAACAATAAATACGAATACCTATCTATATATTTATCTACAAAACGCGTAATTTTTTTGTCCATCTTAACACTATAATGTCTTTAAGTAACTGCCGTTTCTCGTCGGGCAAACGTGAGTGAAAACACTGGGAGAGGATGCCCTAAATGGACAACACACCAACTTCATCGGTGATGTTCTTCAGAAAGTTCAGATGAGTAGTACTCACAACCAGCGTGCGTTAATGACATGATATTAATTAAAACGAAGCACCAGGAGTGTGTGAGGCTCGTATCAGGTGGCGTTCTTAATTCTTTATTGTTCTCAAAAAAAATAACAAATAACACAATGTGATAATAAAGTTCATTTTATTAATAAATACTGTGATCCGATTAGCCTATGTTACACGGGCCATCACAACGAATCGATTGACATCTTATTAATCAAAATCGGATGAATAGTTTAGGCGCTACGGAGGAACATACGTAAATACTAACATACATACATAAACAGCTAAAATCATAACTCTT
Organism: Orthosia incerta; assembly: GCA_948252205.1. Lineage (NCBI taxonomy): Eukaryota > Metazoa > Arthropoda > Insecta > Lepidoptera > Noctuidae > Orthosia > Orthosia incerta. The sequence goes on from OX411746.1 coordinate 28,895,737, forward strand.
TCTTCCATAATCGGGTAAAAAGGCGCGCTTTTTCACATGCCTACGCTACGTCCATGTAAAAATAGCGTGAGTTTATGTCTCATTATTTGATATATACATACATAAACTCATGCCTTTATTCCATGGGGGTAGGCAGAAACTACAGAACGCCACCTGCTACGATCCTTACAACATCTTTTGCTTCACTCACATTCATACATCTAGTCATACACACACGCTGGTCATGAGTACTGCGCACCTGGCCTTTCTAAAGAACATTACCTATAAGGTCTATGTATGTTTTTCTAGGGCGTTCCCTCCTTCTATGTCTCATTACTGTCCTATTCCCCGCATTGCTGTTATCTCAGATAAAATATACCGAAGAAATACAAATACATCCCTAATTCGGATTCTTTCTAAGTTATAGTATTATCGGATGTGGCCTAAGGCGGCATGTTTGATTACGACTATTCACCTAATTGGCTAACTGACGGACATTAGTAACAATAGTCCGTAATGAGTTGTATATTCAGTACATAGACAGAATATTGAGATGGTTATGTGATTGAAATTTAGATTTTCTGAATGAATTTCAGGATTGTGTGCTGTGCATGACGTCCTATTTTCACTGTCTTGATTCTTATGAGTCTGATTCTTACAAAATTATTTGTTTCATCATCCGATGTCAAAATACTATTGCATGTCCGACTTGGATAGAATGTTGAATCTAAAAATGTAATGTTTATTATTAAGAACTTAATGTATACAATTATGCAATAAATATATATTTATCTTTATCCGACTAAAATCATTTCAGCCCTAGACGTCTACGGCTGGACACAGGTCTTTCTCAGGTGTCGTCACATCAACTGGTTCTGTACTTCTTATCCAGTGGACTCTTGCGTTCCCTACCAGATCACCGATTTACTTTGTTGGAAGCCTTTCAGCGCAGTCACCACTCCAATACGTTTCGGCTTCATCAGTAAATTCTAAGAATTTGCCCACTGCCACTTACCTAAGTTTGTGTCTCATTTATCTTGAAATCTCCTGGGAATCTCTTAATTTCATCATATTTACAATCTGTGAAATGTTCGAATACAATAACCATCTAATAAAATCATCCCTATTGAGGAACATCCCTAGCTTCACTCTAGCTCGCATTGCCGCGAAAAAAATTAATCGAACACACTCTTCGCTAAAAAGATTGACTAAAGCCTGAAACTCTCCTAACAGTCAATATTTATCTTTCATTCCCTAAATTTTTCCTAGGAACCAATACCTACACTCACAAAAATGAAAACCTTCAATTCCCGATAGGTTATCGGCAAACACTAAAGCAGTAGTAATGGAATATTATTTTTCCATCTTCGTCGCGATAAAGACGTTTAGCATCGGGCTTGTCATCTCTCGCCGTCAGATTCAGTATTGACGCAGTCATGGATCCCTTAACGGCTTTGTAATGGTGTTTTTTATGATTTTTCTTCCATCAACAGTGCCTAAAGCTCTATTGTTTCACGCTGCGTGATTTATTCCCGTCAGAGTTGTATGAGGTGTTTAGAGATGCGCTAAAGTGGATTCAGACGCGTTCGCTGTGAAATGATGGTAGTTTATTACCCAGAATGATATGGGGTACGGAGTTGATTTTCTGACTTATGAGGTTTTGTTTATTTAAATATGTGGCTGTTGTTATTGGGGTAAGGGGCTATGTTCACGGGGTATTACATTTATTTGCATATTACTGTTGCTGTCTGTATAAATACGAATTTATATGCTAACAGAATGATAGTTACTTAAACATAGGTAGAGTGTACCTATAGTGCGCAAGATACTGCAGGAAGTTTCAAAACAAAACGCGCACTCGTTTCACTCCCGTGCGAAAATTCTGTAGTTTTTTATACTTTCCTTATTATTCTACGACTTAAAAATAAATCCTTCGATTAAAATGTAGATAATTAAATGACTTTGAGATGGTGAAAATTTAATTAAAATACGCCCTGTGGTTTTGGTGCGATTGTCTGTTTTTCATCCGTATTAGACATAACTTTACAGATAAATTACACTATCCTCATCATATCAGCTGAAAGACGTCCACTGCTGAATATAGGCCTCCCCCAAGCGTCGCCACATTGACCGGTCCCGTGCGTCCCACAACCAGCGGATTCCTGAAACCTTCACCAGGTCATCGGTCCACCTGGTGGGAGGCCTTCCAACGCAACGTCTTCCGGTTCGCGGTCGCCACTTCAGAACCTTTCTGTCCCATCGGCCATCCGTTCTGCGAGCAATGTGCCCTGCCCACTGCCACTTACGTTTGGCAATTCATCGGGCTATGTCGGTAACCCTGGTTCTCTTACGGATCTCAACATTTCTGATGCGATCACGCAAGGAAACGCCGAGCATAGCCCTCTCCATTGCCCTTTGAGTGACAGTAAGCTTTCTGATGAGGCCCATTGTAAGCGACTAATTACATTATGTTAAACGAATAAAACTCAAAATATTCATAGATCAAATTATAAAAACAAATTGTCTGTTGTAACAAATACTTTTTTCGAAAAATCTTTTATTGCTCTTGCAAAAGATACGTAATAAACCTGCGGATCTGGATGAAATTTGGCACAGATAGATTAAGGGTCTGGAATAGCACATAGGCTAGTTTTTATACGGGTATAATGTTCCCTTGGGATGTTAAAACAATTTTTACACGGGCAAAGCCACTGGCAGAAGCTAATATTCTATATTAGCGTATTTTGCGATCATTATCAAATCCAGATTTCCCGAAATAGCTTCAACAACGCTAATGTTTACACAAACATGAAATCTTTTATATCAATCGTCGATAAACCGTCACAATTTATAACAATATGATTTTTACTGTCAACTCATTGTGAATACGTAAATATGTTGGCTATAAAATTTATTGCTGCTCTGGTATTCATTGCTGTTTTATTGTCCTGTTAGTTTCGGTGCTCATAAACTCGTCTAAAAGGGCTGATACTTTTTACTTTTTCTTTCCTGTATGTCGCAGGATAATTGGAAAAATTCCTAGGATTTTTACAAAAGATCGGATCTATTGTAAAGATCGGCTTATTGGAATATAAAAAAATTCTGAGTCATACGACCTTATTTCAAGATTTTTGCTAAAAAGCATCTAGTTTAGCGAACAATGACGATTAGGATGTACCTACGATGATTGGCTGATAAGAACGATTTGCACTGACAGTTACTCTGATTGATGCTGTTAATCAATCAGAGTAACTGTCAGTGCAAATCGTTCTTATCAGCCAATCATCGTAGGTACATTCGAGTTATATTCTGACCAACCGGAATAAAGTTGTTATAAAAATTACTTTACGAATCGTAGTTCCCAGTTTACTTAAACAGACTATTTAGATTTCTTGCATAAAAATCAGATATCAGTTCGTAGTATAACTAAATTGATTCTTGATTTTTAATAATCCGGTCTTAAGCAAAATTCCTAGTATCATCACAAAACAAACGATTTTTACAGCTATCCTTCGGCAAATACACGCACACATTTGCGGTAAACGCAGACAGAGGCTTGTGAAAACTCATCCCGCCATTTGTACACCAACTGGCTTTGGTAAATGTTTGCTTGCCTCGATATTGCACGCCACATGACGCTTTTTGCTCTCCACTCTTGCCACCGACGGCTGTTTGAAATCATGTCCTGTTTACAAAGATAACTTTCCTCTCAAATGGTACGTTACATTAGTCGTTCGACTGTTTTGCGTCCGGAGGGCGAGAAACTAATTAATTGTGAACGATACGTTATGTACTTTGTTTTGTTTTTGATATTGTTTTGTATATTTATTACTAGCAGGCCGCCCCGGCTTCGCACGAGTAGACATTTATTAATATTTATCATTGTTATAATTAGATAGTTCTGAAAAGAACTTTTTAACTGCTAAAAATATGATTTTATAGTGCCAAAATTTTCAATTTTCGTCACGTCCGCTGTAGTTACCAGTTACTACTCTACTCACCCGCACTTTGGTATCCCCTCCGTCGCCCATTGCGCGTCGCGGTGTTTATCTTTCTAGTAATTTGCTATTATCTTTTGAATGAAATGTCCGATTCCAATAATTCAAAAAATTATCTACGGGTACTAAAATAGTCTTTACCACGAAATAATTTATTTGGGTAAAGATAAATATCTAGATAAGAATAACGTAGTCCGATTTTGTTTGGCATTTTTACTAACTTTTTTCATATAAAAAAAGTAGTTATAATGACACAACAAACGTTGTGTCATTATAACTACAAAAGTTGGACTTATGATATTATACACTTATTTGGAGATGTTGATATGATCTTCAATATTATAGTACATTTTTTGTTCTATCATTAATAGTTTTCGCAGCGAATGCGATGTAATGAGTTTTATATTTAATTTGTTTACTCTTGTTTTGAAGTATTGTTGGAACTGCTGTAGACTGAATGAATATATTTGTATTGTATAAACTCAATTTCCTTAGTATTGTATAACTGCACGGCACGTGTGTGAGTACTATGTACCCAACTGTAAATCTACTGTACCTGTGTGTCGTTCGTTGACTTGTGTGTGCCCTGGCAGTTGAGTGTGTCATGCTCTCTCAAATGTCTCTCTGATGGTGGCGCATGTGTTGGATCATCCGGTTCCCTTCATTATGGTTGAGCTGGGTGGTGCCATTCATTCGTCATGTTCGTGAACGGATGCCGTCAGTTGGGATTGGTCATAACTTAACTGCTTCGGATGTTAATGCTTTTCTAGCATCTATTATATAACTGCACAGTACATGTGTGAGTACTTTTATTACTTTATGCCTGTACGTAGTATAGTGTGTAGTGCTATTCTGGGTGCATTTTCCTCACATATGTGAATTTATTAATGTATGTACTTATGTAACTAAATATTGTAAAAAAACATTTTCTTTAAAAGAGTAAGTATGGAGTTTCTTATGCATTCTTCTCCATAACAAGCTACTTTCCGAATGCACGGTAGAATCAACTTTTATATCTTGTAAATTTTAATGTACCTAACGTTCAAAAGTGCCGCTTGGTGGCCTACTTGAAATAAAATATCTTTGTCTTTGTCTTGGGTTATCTTATCTTATCTTATGGAGGGGCCGACAAATAGCTCGGACACTTCGACCAATGGGATCTATTGAGGTCCCCTAGATAACTTACTCCTCCTCAATCTCGTTGAAAACTGGTTTCATGAGTTTTACAACGAGACTAGGAGATATGAGCCTTCTGGTTTTGGGTATCCGACCCCTAGGAGACTCATTAGCTTACTAGCCTGTGGATCGCATGTGCACAGTAGGTGTTCCATGCGTTTCGTATGTTCCCCACACAACCTGCAAATGGGTGTCGCGGTTAGACCCATTTTCATGAGCATGTCGTTGGTTCCAAAGTGCCCAGTAAAGGCCCCAAGCAGGTAGCGGATTTGCCCTCTGCTCATGTTCCAGATGCATTCCCGAGCTTTGAACCTAGAGCCTAGGAATTTCTTGGAGTGTTGTAGACCGGTATTAGACAGCCAACAAGTTCGTGTTGTCTGTGATCTGCAAACTCCCTAAATGCGGCTTTTACGAGATAATTATTATTATATAGTGTAGAAAGCTGACACCCGCGAGTCCACTCGCGTTGACTTAGTACTTTCCCTAATATCTATCTGTCGGGTTTAGTCAATAGTATGGACGTCAATACAAATCTCAAGCTTCCTGGTGGCGAATAAAGAACAACTGCGTATTCGCGCGCTTTTTCTAGCCGCTTGCGTGGTGGAAACAGCAGAATAGAAGAGAGAATAGTTCTGACCAGCTTCAACATCGTAGAACCACTGTCAATACGTAATATTATTGAGCAAAGTTTGTAACTGTGACTATTTGAATAAACCCAGTGTATCGAATAATTTGTGTGATTTCATTTTTCACTATTGCATTACAAAGTACGTAAGCGGCGGCGCGCCATTGTACCGACCTATATATAGCCCACACTCGAGGGAATAAATCCTGACTTCCTGATGGTTTGCATCTATCGGCCACCCTTAAGGTTACACTAGTCGAAAATTCTTCCACACAAACGTAGTCTAGGTATTATTCCACTGTTTGACAATGTACGTTAAAAATAAAAAGTGATATTAATTTGTCTTATCATTATCTAGTTCCATTATCAGTTTCCTGTATGGAAACAAAAAAGTAAAAATAGTAAATATTTGAAAGTTATGAGCGTCGAAAGTTCCACATTTCGACACAAATTTTAACGCATTTTTGGGCGCAAATAAATACCATAAGAAGACGGAAAATTGCAAAACGGCCTCCATACAGGGATAGATTAGTAGTTCAACAATGCAAATAATTTTATTTTGAACAGATAAATTTAGTCGTTTTTTCATGATATCTATGCCAAAGGTCTGTTTATAAAATTTCGCGCGCTCGGTTTCGTCCTAAATCATTATCCATTTAGCTACAAAATTTGCAAAAGTGTGTATTCGTACGCGAACTAGCTTCCTACTGCTCATCACAGCATCTATCTCTTCCGCACGTGTTGTCGGTTGTATAAAATGCATTTTAACCCCGCGCACAAAATAGTTCGTGCCGTCGACTAGTGTACCCTTAAAGCGACATATCTATATAAATTAAAGCCTACGTGTAATTATGATTTATAAGCTATATTATTGTAAAGTTTCATCAAAAACTGTTGAGTAGTTTTTGCGTGAAAGAGTAACTAACAACCATCCTTACATACTTTCATAATAATATTATTAGCAGCATTAGTGGGATCAACACTAACTATTACTTTATCTGCTGCTTTCCATCATCCTGTTTGCAGTGGTGTGGTCTTTAAGCCTAATATTCATAACGAGCGTTTTGGTGTAACATTTTATCGAGCAAAGGCACGAGCGCAGGTGACGTAGAGTGAGATCAATAATGAACGCAAGGTACAAATAAATGTTACAGGTAATCCTCACTTACCGTGAGCATTACGTCGAACGCAGCGTCGAACATTCGCAAGAACGTTACATTACATGGAAATGCTTTATGAAACTGAGCATTTATCTGTATTGTACCTTTCGTTACACCGTTACATTACATTGTAATGCTCAAGAAAATGCTCTAGTGTATACTCTCCTTAAGACATAATAGTCTAAGGATTCATTATTTTTTAACCGACTTACCAAAAAGTAGGAGGTTCTGTGTTCGAATTTGTGTTTGTTTTTTTGTGTATGTTCACCGTATCTCCGTCAATTTTAAACCGATTTTGAAAATTCTTTTTTAGTTACCAAATTAAAATGGAACCAATTTCAAAACAATCTGTTATTGTTTTGAAATTGGTTCCATTTTAATTTGGTGAAGATTTGATGAAGAACATTGCAAATATACAACAGAACTCTTCAATAAATAACGGTAAATCTCTCGGGGTTGCTGCAATCGCATGTCTGTTGATTGTTTATACCATTTCATAACATAACATCACGCCAGTACGCTCTAACGGGGTACGCAGATGTGTACAGTTCATCTTGATACACTCTCATTTCACCGGTTATGTTCAGTTTCATGATATTCGGGTAATCTATTCTGGCATTATAGGTACCTTACTTAACTACTTGCCTAGTAGGTAGGTTCAACTAAAAAGTGAAAAATAAAAAAATTGTTTTACAAAAAAATACTACCAACTACAAAATAAAATACTACAAAGTTAAAAATAACTTTATTTTTGGAAGTCGGTGTCCATAACGCATAAATTTGGTACCTACCAAAAACACCGACTACCAAAAAAAAAAAAAGTATTTTTTTGTAAAAAGTTTTTTATGATCAATCAGTTTGTCTCGCTGGCCGTATAGATAAACTTATTTATACGGCCGTAAACTTTAAAAAAAAAATTAAGATTTCACGTCAAAACTGACAAATATTCTGCTAGCAGCAATAGCACACAAGAAATTATAATAATATTGATTAGTATAAGTTTACCATTTTTACCAATCTGTTTAAAGATGGAGGAAATATACAAAGAGCCTATAATACAGTCGTCTTCGGAATCAATAGATTCGCTAGAGGATTTTTTTACTGACTTTGTGCCCGAAGAGCCTTCTAAGGTTAAATTGTACAAAGAAGGTCTCTATAGCCCTGGCAGTGGAGAGATCTGTGCTAAATATATAGCTGCGTCAGCTAGCTCTGTGTTGAGACATCCCTACTATGATTATCCTGGTATCCCAGATCCGGGCATCCAGGAAGCGCTATATTATCCAGGTAAGTGTAATGTTCAGTAGGGATAAAGTTGTCTCTTCATGAACTGAATCGATTACAAATTCAAATCCGCTAATACATAGCAAAACTATTTTTTTTATCTGAAATCACGAGTACGAAGTCGTTATAGTCGTGGCAACCTAAGAAGTTGGATTTGACATCTATGAAGATGTGATGTTATATAAGTTCAACTTGATGCTTACGATTATACTCGTTGTTATAATGTCTGGGTAACGTATTCGTATAAGTGGTACATCATCTTTCTTACTAATATTATCAATGCGTATGTTTGGATGGATGTATGTATGTTTGTAACTCAATCACGCTGAAACGGCTGAACGGATCTGGATAAAATTTGGCACAGAGATAGATTGTAGTAGTACTTTTCATCCCGGTATACTGGGAAGAGTTGAGGGCGGCCTTTGCGTCAGCTGCATGCAGCAGAAATTAAATAAAGAATTATTATAATAAATATAATAATAGAATGAATTTAATATTATAATAGATTAAATAACAGAATAAGTTAAATAGTAGAATAAATTTAATAATGTAATAAATTAAATAATAGAATAAGTCAAATAATGAAATTAATTAAATAATAGAATAAATTTAATAACTATGCATAAATCTAAATATTTAAATTAATAAATAAAAATATGTTATTAAGTGTTCTAACTAATGATGTTAATAGGACTTTGTACGGTTCTGAATTTTATTGGCTGTTTTTATTAATTACTATGTTATAACTTGCATGTAATCAAGGTTTTATTATTATTATTAAACTATTTCCTTGGGATAATAAAACACTTTTCACGCGGGCAAAACCGCTGGCAGAAGCTACTCGTCTATGAGGCATGTAAATTATTTAAACAATGATCTATTTTAGAACCAATAGAAAAATACGAAGATGATGGTCAAGACTTATATCTGGATTTGTGTAAGGAAATGAGAGTTATACCGGTAAGGATTTTCCACAAAGGATTGTTAACAGAAGAAATTGATTTAAAAGTAAGTTTGTTTATGTAAATTTTTAATTGCTCGTGCAAATGCTACGATCCGTAAATTCTTATTATGGTTCACTCACGTTCATACATCTAGTCATACACGCACGCCGGTTATGAGTACTGCGCACTTGGCCTTTCTGAAGAACATCACCAATAAGGTTTATGTACGTATTTCTCGGGCGTTTGTTTCCCGGCGTTTTCATTTACGTCTGCGTTAAAATACCTTTTGTTATTCCCTTTCATCTTAGCATACTCTTTAATCACGACATCTTTTTTTAAACCACAATGTTGTCTTATTGCATCATTCCTCAATCTATCATTTAAAGTTACACCACACATACTTCGCAAGGAACGCATTTGTACTGCATTATGCCTACTTTCGGGTTTTTTTGCCATACCCAACCTTTACTTACATAAATGTAGGCACCAGCAAGCTGTTGTGAACGGGCGGTGAGTTGAACCTCCTGAGACATCGACTGGGTGGTCATAACGGCATGTATAGCACCACTTTCCTTTCCACATCCTCTTCAATCTTTCCTTCGCTTGTGAACATACTTTACAAATATACGAACTCGTTCATTTGCTCCACCCTCTTATCATTTATTTTCACTTTACACTCCGATACATCGTCTTCTCTTTCAAACATCATTACCTTAGTCTTGTTCAAATTTATACTCATCCCTTTTAACTTAAAAGCTTCATTCATCACAGTCACCATGTCTTGCAAATGCTCTGCTATTGATGCAAGTAGAACTTGAACATCTGCATAGAGAAGGCATTTGACAGGCAACTTATTCATCCTCAATCCGCCCTCATGCTCTTTCAAATCTATCAGACAACTATATCCATGTACAATTTGAACAGCCACGGTGACGCTACACAGCTCTGTCTAAGGACACTTTGAGATGGAAAACCAGTCCATATACGTCCCATTAATTCTAACATGTACATGTGTATCACGCATGCACACTTTACTTCTAACGTCAATACGATGTTCCCTAGATACTAGACGCCTTTGTAATACTTAATAGCAAAATTCTTTTCCACCTAAACCATGCTACGCAAATATTGAAGTCCGCTGGGTATCTTAGAAACCATATATTACCATACAAACCACAAACACTCCCTGATCACACACAAATCACATATACAACACACACACAATACACGCCAAACTTAAATGATTGCTTGTACAGCATAAAATAATTAATAACTTCTAAGAAGCGCCTTCCTGGAGCATACAGCAATGTATAACAGTCTATCCTTAACTAAATATTTTTAAATGTAGTCATGAATAAATCATTATTTATTATCACAACTACTCTAATATAGATTACGTCTCTGTGTCGGATTCAACCACATGTGATCTTGACAATTGTATTCCATCCAATATTATACCCACTGACTCAGTTAAAATTCTTAATAAAAATATTAGAAGTATCTCAAAAAATATATCAGGTCTACACACGATTCTAGGATACAAATAGCTTGAGATATAATTACCTTAACTGAATGTTGGCTACCCAACACTCATACTATCCCTGACTTGACGGGCTACAACTCTTTCTCATCCAAGAACAATATAACACAGAATTTGGGAGTGGCCTTAGGTCTTTCTACAAGAACCCTCACTATCAGATGCAAATTGTCTCCTGATAAAAGTAGACCACAACTCTATAGTACTAGCAATCTACCGCCCTCCTAGGTACAAAGACATTAACAACTTTCTCAATTCCTTACATGACTTTAACTAGTATCGCACACTATAATAACATCATAATCACCGGTAATATAAATATCAATGACCAATGCCGTGATCCAAGCAAGTATAACTATCTCAACTTACTAGCATGACATGGCCTATTGCCTTCACATACTCTGCCCACACGACTCAACTTATGTCTCGAGCACTTCATTCTAAAAACACAATACCCTGCCTCAACACTAGTTGCCCACTCTCCATTAATTGACCACGACACAGTAATACTATTTCTTGTTAAAAAGACTTTGTGGACAGGTCCCGTTTTTACCCTTTGGGTACGGAACCCTAATAAAGCAGGAAACAGCAAATTTTTTGTCGTGATTATTTCCATTGTAAAATTCGTTCACATACATCAAAACCTTCACCCCTTGAAGCAAGTTACTCTGTAGTTCCGCTAATCTGCTTTCAGTATTATGGTGTAAACCCAATAGGTGTGAGAGCAATGTGTAAAGCCTTAGCGAACAACCAGACGGTGACACGACTGGATCTGACGAGCAATTACTTGGACCATATTGACGCGAGCTATCATATTGGCCGAATGCTCGGTGACAATAACGCTATCACGGAACTCGTGTTGAGCGGATGCAAGTAAATATTTGGCTAGTATAATAATAATCATCATCATTTCAGCCGAAAGACGTCCACTGCTGGATATAGGCCTCCCCCAAGCGTTGCCACACTAATCAGTCCTGTGCGTTTCGCATCCACCGGACTCCTGCAGCCATGATCAGGTCATTGCTCCACCTAGAGAAGCAAAGCCCGAATAATTGCCAAACTTAAGTGGCAGTGGGCAGGGCACATTGCTTGCAGAACGGATGGCCGTTGGGGCTGAAAAGTTCTGGAGTGGCGACCGCGTACTGGAAGTCGAAGCGTTGGAAGGCCTCCCTCTAGGTGGGGCGACTATAATAATAAATGAAAAGAAACCTACCAAACCCATAGTCCAATACATTTTTTTCTACATTTTGCAATAGTCCTGCACCAACCGGGGATTGCCTTTGGGTGCACTTGCGCAGTGCATACACGGATAATCGCCGATAAGTGTCACATCTCAAGGCCTCTCCGAGTTGTCATCGGCCCCTCGCACTTCTTTAAAGGTCCGGGACCCAAGGGTCCCGCGATTGTCAGAATACAAATAAATCATTCCATTTCCATTATATAATGGAAATGGAATGCTTTATTTGTATTCTTCTTTTTAACTGACTTTCGAAAAAGGAGGAGGTTCTATGTTCGACTTCTTGTATGTTTTTTTATGTATGTTCACCGATATCTCCGTCAATTGTGGACCGATTTTGAAAATTCTTTTTTTGTTTGAAAGAATATGTTCCGAAATTGGTCCCATTTTGATTTGGTGGAGATCTGATGAAGAACTTCGAAGATATACAACAGAACTCTACAGTAAATAACGGCAAATCTCTCGGGACTGCTGCAATCGCATGTCTGTTTATTGTTTATACCATTTCATAACATAACATCACGCCAGTACGGTCTTAAGGGGTAAGCAGATCTCTCATTTGATCGGTTTTGTTCAAGTTTCATGATATTCGGGTAATCTATTCTGGCGTTATAGGAAACTTACTAAACAACTTGCCTATTAGGTAGGTACAACTAAAAAGTGAAAAATAACTTTATTTTTGGAAGTCGGTGTCCATAACGCAAAAAAAATGGTACAGACCTTCGAAAGACACCGACTTCCAAAAATAAAGTTATTTTTCACTTTGTAGTTTTCTTATTTGGAAGTCGGTGGTATTTTTTTGTAAAAAGTTTTTTTATCTACTTATCGAGATCGAAATCGCCTTAACGCTAAAGTAAAAGTAGTCTCCATTTCCTTCTTAATTTATCACTTCAGCCGAAAGATGTCTACTGCTGGATACATGCCTCCCCCCCCTAAGCATCGCCATCGACCAATCCCGTGCTTTTAGTCTTTATTTTTAACCTCCGACGGAAAAAGAGGGGTGTTATAAGTTTGACGTGTGTTGCTGCGTATCTGTGTCTGTCGGTGGCATCATATCTCCTAAACGGATGAAACGATTTTGATTTAGTGTTTTTTAATATTTTGGTAGGCTCGCGTTTCACAATTATCTCCCTTGATGGTAAGCGATGATGACGTCAACGACGGAATACGCCATGATTTGACTTGATGTTATTATTTTTTTGCAGCATAGGGTCTAAATATTTGCGCAGAATTCTGAATCTCCTTAGCACCCGCGCTATGGACCTGTTAGACCTATCAGAGAACAAAATAAGTGACGAAGGGTTCCCGTTCCTCACTGAGCAAATTTTGATGGGGGCTGTTATAAGAAGGTAAGTATTAAGATATTCTTCTTTTTAGCGTGTTGTTAACAAAGACTATTCTTAGTTAAAGTTAAAAGACAAGTGACATTCTATCATCGAAAGCGTGGCGATAGCGATTGCCAAAAAGGCAAAATTGTATGGGATTGACAAGCGGTATCGAAAAATCACGTGATCAATCCCTTACATTTCAACATTTCGACTATCGCCTTTGCTGACATCGAATGCCACTTGTCTTAAGCCTGTTGCGGTAGAATCAACTTTTATTACTTTAAAATTCTTATTTTTGTTTGACGTTCAAAAGTGCCACTTATTGGCCTAGTTGAATAAATATATTTGACTTTGACTTTGCTTATTCTACCTCTATCCTGTGTAATTTATTGGATCATTCAGTTCCCTTCATGATGGTTGAGCTGAGTGGTGCCGATCCATGTATCATGTTCGTGAACGGGTGCCATCGGTTGGGATTGGTCATAACTTGGCTGCCTCAGCTTGTTTTTATTTACCTATTTATTGTATTTTTTAATTGCTCGTTTTTCTCTGGACGTTTTTAGGTGCACGTCTTTTTACATCGTTCTCACATATATTTATTTTTCTAACAAGAATGATGGATGTAACCAAATACTTGTAAAACACTTTTTTTAAACGAGGAGTAAAAGGGTGGAGTTTCTTGTCCATTCTTCTCCATAACAAGCTAATTATTATTACTTGTAAATATACATTTTTGACGTTCAAAAGTGCCGCTGAATGGCCTAATCGACTAACCACTAGTATGTTCCCCTGAAATAATTGTTGACTTACACGCGGGTGAAATCGTTGGGCGAAGCTAGTTTTATTAAAAAATCTTTTTGGTTTTTTAGGTTAAACTTAAGGTGCAATGATCTGACAAGTGACAGCATGATATTGTTAGCTGAAGTGCTAGAGTTCCATGACCACACAACGCATTTAGACTTATCCTGGAACAAATTCTATAAGACTCAAGGTACCTATTAGCTTTTCAACCTCTTTATTCATTGAGTAGTAAAAGGATGTACTTTGTTCATGTTATTCGGTGACAATGAAGATTAAAATTATTATATTATGGGAAACTGCTTATGTTGAAAATTTCTAAATAAATATTGTTTGCAATCAGGTGACAAACGGCACTGCTGGGTCATAATGGGCTAGAAGGGGGAACGGGGGTAATTCGATGACTTTCAATCGCATCCAATGCCAATTTATTTGGCGTATGTCTATTTCATCATTGTGATAAAACATAAAAATATAACACTGGTGTATTGTTAAGAGGCAATTGTCGTACAGACAATAAAACCCTAGTATTTTATATAAAACACCTCTTTATTTCGTGATGTTAAATGTGATGAAAGTTGGCAATAAAATTGTTGAGGCGAGCGTGCACATGGCCGTTTAGAGACGTCCAGAGGCTGAAACTTTCAGCTGGCTATCTCAGGCGCGAGGGGACCTCATAAATATTTAACAGAACGCCAGATCAACACAACACTCTTATTTTCAACATGTATTGGACGCGTATTTCGTGCTCATATACTCTGCATATTCGAGGATGATAAACTATGATGTCAGTCAAAGCACAGTTTTTTGTGCTTGTCCAAATTGGATAAAACGAAATTTAGGGCGTAAAGCGGTGCAATATTGAGGTTTTATCAGGTTTTGTGGAACTAAATGGTTTTATTACATGGAATTAAAGCAGAATGATGATGATAGTTAAACTGATGAAATTGAACACAAAAACTTTATACTTAAGCCAAGACTAAGACAACCACAATTGGGGCAAAGGTAATGATTAAATACCTAAAAACAGTTAAATTCAGCTGTCATCATCATCATATCAGCCCAAAGCCGTCCACTGCTGGACATAGGCCGCCCCAAAGAGTCGCTACAATCTGCGTATTGAAGAAAAAATTTATCGCCATAATTATCTCTACCACCTAGATTTTGTGTCACTATTAAAAGGCTGTAAGAACTTTCCATATTTTTCGATATCGAAGAAATATGGTCGCTGACATCCGACTGAATTTCTTAAGTAAAAAGTCATAATTTGACTTTTTTAAATCATAAATCATTTATTTAACAACAAACACGGGTACAAATATACATTGATGTTTTCTGTTCATTAATAAAGTTCTCCATGTTTAACCATCACATGGGTATGCAAATAATGAAAACTAAGTAGGTACAAGATAAAAATTAGATTAAATATGTCAGCCTTATGTAATAATTATGATAATATTTAAATGTCAGCATAAAAAAATAAAAAAAAATCTAATAGAAAATTAAATTACATACAAATATAAGTTAAATTCGATACAATTGAAATGCCAATGCAAATACCTGCTCAAAATAATAAATTACAGTCAGATTTAAAACTAATACAAATCAAATTAAAATTAATACATTGATAATTCATAAGAACAATATTGATTTTCCTCTAACATAATAAATTGGATGTAGTAGGTCTAGAATTTTTCATTTAAATAGTCATTAATAGATAGTAACACTCAGCAACAAAAATTTGTGTAATATTTTTTTTAAATTCATCCATATTTTTAATTTCTATTATGTGTTTAGGTAGCTTATTATAGATTTTGGGTGCCATACCAAGAACATTTTTATCAAAAATTGCTTTTTTATGTGGTATTGTGCATATTTTATTTTTGTGACGTAAACTTTTTGGGTGATTGTATAGGTATATATTTGTCTTAACATAGTTTGCTACTTCGTATATGTAGAGACAGGGGAGTGTAAGTAGCTGGAGTTTTTGGAAATGTGGCTTACAGCTGTCTGTACTTTGAATGCCACATATTGCCCTTAAGCATTTTTTCTGTGCTTTGACCGCCATTTCTCTATCGGGCGAGTTCCCCCAAAATATGAGTCCATATCGCAAAGAAGACACTACATATCCGTGTTACGCCATTAATAATGTTGACAGATTTGATATTTTCCTTAAGTTATATTGGGCATATGGCTGGCTAAGTTTTTTGCATACATTCTCAATATGTATTTTTCAGTTCATATTTTTATCGATCCAGATACCTAAGAATTTTGTATTATCAGTCTCCTGAATATATTTGTCACCATATCGAACATCTAGTTTTTTATTGTTTGTTATTTGTTCAAACGAAATGTAGGTTGTTTTTCCTAGATTTATTTTGAGATTATTTTCAGTGAGCCAGTTTATTATGTCATTCAAGTTATTATTTATATCATTTTCGCTTCTAAATAATATTGTGCTATCGTCCGCAAATAAGATCATCGGATTAGAAATAATTTTAGGCATGACGTTACTATAAACAATGAAAAATAATGGCGCTAGGACACCCTGTGGTACTCCAAATAAGGATTTGCGATATTCAGACGTGTATGTAATTTCTGTTTTAGTGTATGGGCAGATTTTCTTTACACATGTACATTGTTGCCGATTCATTAGGTATGATTTGATAAGTTGAAGAACATTACCTCTGATGCCATATTTCTCCAATTTGTTAAGGAGTATTTTGTGGCTAACGTGGTCAAAGGCCTTAGTCATGTCCATAAATAATGCAACAGCAAGAGTTCTACTGTCGATACTTGTAAGTGCATGTTTGACAAGCTCCTATATAGGAGAATTAATGTTTTTACTTTGCCTAAAACCATATTGTTCACTGATTAAGTTTTTTTTGGTTTCTAAAAAGGAATATATACTTTTATAAATTATTTTTTCAAATGTTTTAGAAAAGATTGGGATAAGAGCAATGGTTCGGTAATTACTAGGATCTTGACTGTCACCTTTTTTAAACATTGGTTTTATTACAGAGATTTTTAGTTTTTCTGGGAATACACCCTTTTCAATGCAATCATTGATAATGTGACTAAGTACGGGTGCAATAGTGAAAGATGTAGCTTTAATCACTTTGGTGGTTATATCGTCATATCCAGTGCTGTTTGTATTTATCAGAGAATTTATTATTTTAATAATGTCAGCTGGTACCGTTGGTATCATAAATATTGAATTAGGTATTGTGTCAAATGTCAGCATATTATTATAGTTAATGTCATTGTGAGATTGTATTTGATTGATAAAATATTCATTAAATGATTCCGCTATTTGTTCTGCACTGTCAATAACTGTATCGTCAACAATTATCTTGTCTATTCCTTCTTTTGGAAAATTTACTTTCTGTTGATTAATTACTCTCCATGTAGCTTTGCTCTTGTTTTCATAATTGTGTATAGTATGAGAATTTTGGGCTTTTTGTGTTTGTTTAATTATGTGTTTTAATCAATTAGTGTAGGTTTTAAGTTTGTTTTTGTTTACTGGGTTAACTCTCACATGTTGCCTTCTCCAATATTGGACCAATTTAAAAGATATTCCATGAATAATTTCGGGCGTCATCGATCTATTAAGGGCGAAAATACTCTTGCTTGTAATTTTCATAAAAGTGTTCAAGTAGCTTGCATGTCATTGCGACATTTACCAATCAAAAGTTATTTTGGCACAATGGTACGCAAGCTCTAAAAATCGTCATTCAAATCTGGGCTTTTATCAGCCCGGATTTAAACCTACAATCTCAAGCACGAGAGGCGACGTCTTAGCCACAGGGCGACCACGACATACCTCTAAATTTAAAATTCATGATTTCAGGAGTAATCCCGTTGATCCGTACACTGCGTCAAAGTAAAGTTCTCGTGGAATTAAATCTGTCCTACACTAGCCTCTGCGTTGGAATGGAAATCGGGGGTCTACTTCGCATAGAAACCTTGAAGGTGCTGGATCTTAGCAATAACAGGTAATGTACAGCTACAGAATAAATATCTTTTGTTTTTGTCTACTCCCTTCACGATGCTCTCCTCAATAATGTCAAAATGTCAGAAAATGACACCCAGTTGATTATTAAAAACGTGATACTGTGACAATTAAACAATTTCTATTCTCTAGTGACGAGCTAGTGACGCACTAGTGTCGAGCTCCAAATTTTGTAGTGTTATACGTCCGATGACCTGATGACCTGCATATTATGACAAAGTCACTTATAGTTGATAGCCGTCAATTACTATACAGATGAAGGCTTTTCTTGTTTATTCATAGCGTTGGATAGCTATGTAGCCCATAACAGTTGTGTGTGTCCTGTTTCCATGATACGATGTTTATCACTACATATTGAAAACGTCGTTTTTGCCTCAGTCTCGATTTAAAATGACGGTTTCTGTTATTTCCACTTCCATCATTACAAACTTTCCGTTCATTGTCATAGTGTTCATGATATAAAGTTACACTGGAAGTACCGAAGACTGACGAGATCCGTTTCCTTATTAACTGCAAATGAGATACAATTATGTCTATTTTGAGCGAGACACTTGATTACCTGAGACCCCTGAGAGGTAAATAAGGACGTTAAAAGAATGACGTGTCAAATGATGGTCGTAAATTATCGTCACTTTGAGCATTCCGGCCTTAATTGAAGACGTTTCAGGAATGGTGTTTTTGTGAGAGGTAATCAGGATGTTAGCCGAACCCCTGGTTTGCTTAACGAACAACTTGGTGAAAACGTGTCGAGTTATTGCCATAATCATCACTTTTGGCTTTTTGGTGAGGGTTCTGAGGAGACAAGTGTCATTTGATGTCATCGCCTGGTCGAAATTCCATTGATTTCGTGACATTTCGATAGCATTTGACATGCCCATACATTATTGACGTTTTTCCAATCGTTATCGCCTGGCTTTCGATGATAAACTGTCACTTGTCTAAGGTCTCAGTAGTGAATTAATAATGATGTCGAATTTTCTGACCTTAAAATATCGTCTCTATCTAATTCTAAAAGCTTTGAAAAAAGTGGTTAAAAGTGTCTATATTATCGTTTATTTTATCGAAATTAAGTCCTTTGATATATATATATATCGATATTTTCATCAGTTTGCAAAAACATACTCCAATCATCAACACGCAAAACTATTATTACTGGTATACTGTATCTGACGATTTCTAACTGATTCTTAAAAGACAGTTATACATTTACCTACAACCTTTATATTCTTTATGATTTTGATTTAATTTTCAACCCCCGACGGAAAAAGAGGCCACAGACAGTCTGTGGTATCATAACTACTAAACGGATGAACTTATTTTTATTAATTATTTTTTATTTTGAAAGGTGACTTTGTCGACAGTGTTATTAGCTATGTTTGAATAAAATTGGTTTAGCAGTTCATAAGTTATCAGCATGTGGTTTTTTTCGCAAGATATCGTGACATTATTACGTGTTTTGGTATATTGTCGATTGAAGCGTATCTTCTACTAGATAAGAAACGCTAAGTAAATAAAATAAACTGCTGTAAACGTTGGAGGTTCCCCGACGAGAGTACGAGGTTATTTTTTTTGCTTTTTAGAGGTTTTTGTGTCGGGGGTTTTTTTGTTTTCTAACTAGCATCTTATCTAAGTAGATATAATTCAAGATAAACTTATATTCTCCTATTCTAATTCTAGTGATTCTAAATTAAGTACGTTAGAGAGAAATTTTACTTAGGGTTAGTTGCTTATACGAGGCTAAATTGATGTTACCTCGTTTAATGTAATTTTATTTGCAGACTAACCACGAATGCCGCTAAAACCATAGCCAAAAATATGAGTAAAGCAACGAGTCTACTTATCTTGGACCTATCCTCCAATCCATTGAATCCCTTAGACGCGTTGGGAGTGCTTCGCAGCCTAAAAGCTCAGGACATCGGGCTGAGGGAACTTCGTATGGACTTTATTGTAGTCAACAAGGATTTCGCCATAGTTAGTATATGGCCAAAGATCCCAGTCGCTGCGTAGGCGTCTTAGACTATTATTATATTTACAAATTATTTAATTGTGAATTATATCAATATTCTGCCATCATACATAAAAATCAGCGCAAAAACTTTAGGGAAAGTAGGTAAGTTTTTTGCGTACACTTACCACCTGTAAATTGGCTCTCGGCCCAAACTAGCAAGTATGCCTACATTCTAAGTACACACTAACACTACTCAATCCAACACATTTTGTGCAGAAAGGTATCAGTAATCAAAATCAAAAATCAAAATCAAAATCGTACTTGGATATGGGGGGACAACGTAGGCCCGACAATAAGTCGTACGAAATTAAAAAAAAAATTGTAAAACGAAATAAAAAGTTAACAAATGTTAACAATCATCTAGAAATCTAGAAGGCCTACAATGTTCACACATTCACAAAACAATCGGTAAAAAAATCTATATAAAGGTAAAAAAAAAAAAAAAAAAATGTCTAACAACACTAAATTTAACATGTGGCACAAATGGTGTTATCAGTGCTGTAACTATTCTTAGCAAAGGGCTATAAAGATGATTGAAAAACATTGTGAAAAGTATAATTAAGAGAGAAAAATAATGAGATTGAGAATAGTTAGAGACATCCACAATCCAATCCAATGTCCGGGATCTTTCCCTAATACAAATACACCCGTATTAAAAATGTGAAATCTTGTTACGGTATGTTTGGATTGTTTTATTCAATCTCGCTTCAAGGGCTGAAAGGATTTGATTGTTTTGTACGGGTCAAATCTTGCTTCCGAATAATACAATACAATAATTATCCGCAATTGATTCAGCTGAAATTTTACGTTTAGATGACAATGCACGGATACTATATACTAACTGACATCATTCTTAGTCTAATATGGCGGACTCCCAAAAATGGCGAACCAATATTTTTTTAAGCACTCCCAAAATAATATGGATATCAAATAAAAGTATTTTCTGAGAGGAATACAAAAAAAAACCGCGTTTTTTTTTTTTTAAATTTATAATTTTATCATTTCAGGAACTAAAAGAGATAAAGAGTCTGGCATACAGAAAAAATACTTTGATAACACACGGCCACATTCTTGGCAACTACACTCTGGTACAGGCTGACATGAAGGTCATACACTTGAAGCAGCTCGTGCGGCTCACGTCAAGAAAGAAAAGAGCTGAAGATGTCTTGTAAGTCGATTCTTCTTTTTTAGAATTCCGTACCAAAAGGGTGCCAACGAAAACTAACGCCTATCTATCTGTTTGCATAGTAGCCTTTTTAACCGACTTACCAAAAAGAAGGAGGTTCTATGTTCAACTTTTTTTTTTTTTTTTTTGTATGTTCACCGATATCTCCGTCAATTGTAGATCGATTTTGAAAATTATTTTTTGTTAGTGTGGCGCCCTCTGTGAGTTTTCGGTTAACGATAACAAAATCGCTCGCAAGGCAGATGTCAAAGGTCTCCCAAGCCAATCACTAGAGTCTATGTCATAGACTAGTAAATATTATGCTATAGGCTAATAGGGGGCGAATATCTGCCACACCGCTATTCATGTACATTATGGATGCAATAAATTGAATTTGAATTTAGTATAGACTTTTCATGACTTAAATGTTTGACATGAATTATTATTATTACTTTTTCTTTTAATTCTTTCAGAGTCTGGATACTTGATGAAGTTAAGGCAGGCAAGCAGATCCTGGAGATAGCGGAGTTCCAGCAAATTATGAAAAGAGCTGGGGTTGCGATCGACGATGAATTTATAATGGGGCTGTCGAAATGCTTCCCTGGCCCCAAAACTGACGCGAAGATCAGGCCGTTTAACATTGAAAGTAAGTTCGACGTTTAAGACGAAAAATAAAATCTTGACTTGCTGTAGGAGTTCCCTGGTAGAAATCGTCACGTAACGAGACTAGGCATTCGGTTCGCTAGTTTGGATATTATTGTCAAGTTCTAGCCGCCATGCTCGTTTACATCATGTGTTAGTTAAATGTGATTTTTGTCTGATGGTCAGAGTAAACTCCCGTTAAATATCCTTATCAAATTAATAAATTACATTCGGAGTTGAAGAAAATACTTGAGAAACTACGTTCCTGACAGATCGCACACGTTTTCCTAATGTATTGTCTTGTTATGCAAATATACATAACAGATTTCCCATACATGTATGTATATTTTCTTGAGATCAGGGTTTGAATATGATATATAAGAAAGAAAGAAAAAGAGTATATTTGTGACTGGCATGACGCACACCATAAAAAAAAACAAGGGCATAACTTAAATACGATTTCAACAAAGTATGCGTCACAACCACGCAAAACGGTCTTCACTCAGCATAATTCTGATACTCGCGTGCGAGACAGAGTATCAACGATATTAGTGATAGCGATACATAAGATCTACTTAGATTCTTGGTTAACCTACTATAGAATAGAATAGAATTTCTCTTTATTCAAGTATCCACGACTCAAAATATGGTTAGTAAAACTTACAACTATGTTAGTAACACAGATATTAACAAACTGACACTACAAAAACAAAACAACAAAATAACAGTGGATCACCGTTGCGACAACCCATGTGAGATGGCACAACAGCGACCCACGAAAACACAGTCTAGGCGACACGAAATCATACTTAGGATACTGTTGAAGCTGCTCCATACCCTGCGCACCATGGATGCGCACCTTTTGCGCATGGTTGCGTAGAAACAACCTACATGCGCATCCGCAAACATCCCCGACGCACTACAGAAGCGAGGCAGCCCCACCATTATCCTAAACGCAATATTGTACTGAACGCGGAGAGCGTTGTACGATCTTTGCGTATATCTAGCCCACAGGCTGCTTGTGTAAAAGGACGTGCAGTAGGCTCGAAAAAGCGTTATTTTAACCGAAAGTGAGCATCGAGCAAACCTGCGAGCCAGCATGTTCGCTCTAACCGACAACGCCCTCCGCTCTCGTTCAATGTCGTCATCATCTTTGAGATTAGGGGTATGACCTAGATATTTAAACTTATGGACTCTTTTTAAAGGTGTGCCATACAGTAAAACAGGTGGCACCTTATTAGGGCTCTTACCCCCAGCCTCAAAGACCATGATCTCTGACTTCTTGAAGTTATATGCAAGGCCATGTAACCCAGCATACGCCTCACACTGGGCAACCAGTTTTCTCAACCCACAGATTGACGCACTCAGCAGCACTATGAATTGCTTTCCATTAGATAGGTATATACCTCAAGTAAAGATAGAGCGATACACCCCTGCCCGTTGAACATAATGAGTACGTCCGGGGTTCGATTTCAGGCAAAGCTTTATTAAGTTTTAAATCTAGAATATTTCAGTTGTAGCAAAATCAAAATCTAAATTTGAGCCAGGTTGATAACAGTAGGTTCAGCTCTTGTAAGTGGGTCTTGAACAGTACTAGAGTCTGGCAAACGAAAGTAGACACTCGAATTATTCGCAAACTTTTTATATGGCAATGCTATACTAATGTTAACCCCAATTTTCCGTATGACGCTACTAAGTTGATACTTTGTTTTTATTCGTATTCACTATTTTTTGTAAAAACATTTTCTCTATTTAATCATTTAAAAAGTTTCATTATTAATGTAGAAAACAATGATTCCTCTGACTCTTATGAATCTCTTCACATGAAAGTCTTCGATTCAGATTTTGATTGATAGTGAATAAACCAAAATGATTATAGAATACTGTTGCTTTTTTTAATTCAGATTGATATATCTAAAGTATTACCTACCTAAATGTACCTATAGTATTTTTATTCAGACGAAGTAATATAAATAATTCTAAAGTATCAAATTAGGTTATTCCAGGTATTGTATACTAGTTTTTGGGGTTGCTTTGCTGATATTTTTTAAATTTGCCGCGTTTTTTCAGTCTCTAATTTCGTTTGCCAGACTCTATCAAAATGTGAGTGCAATGCATAATTTTATGGACTAAGTGATTAATCAAGGGGCAACGGGCAATACGTTTAATGTCAAGTCAAATCGGGATAAGCGTTAAAATACGCTTCAGATGTTCTTATCAAATTAGGTCGATTTTCGCTTAAATATATATTTTCTAAGCAACAAAATTGTGGCAAGACAGTGACAATCACGCTTATATCTTTTAAACACACGCCATTCTATTTTCAAATAATTTAATGTAAGTAAATCTTTTCTAATAGTGATGGCTGAATACATACATCGAGTTTATCCTGAAAAGAAGCCGACTCCGACCATGATCAAGACTCCTCCCCCAGAACCCGTACAGAAGCCAAAGAAGAAGGAGAAAAACTGATAGCCTTATTTCGATTTTTGTTAGTTAATCTACACTGCAGAAAAAAGGTCTTCTGGATATAGGAAAAAAGAAAGAAAGAAAAACATTTTCATTTTTTCTCTGTTTTTCATGAGACTTCAGTATATAATGTTATTTTTTAGTCGATATGATAAGGTTATTCATAGTTATTAATATTTTAATAATAATTAAGAAGAATATTTATTTTATTTCTTAAGATTTGTTGTTGATAATACAATTTTAATTTTAGTTAATATAATTAGCATTTGTTTTTTGAATATTATTGTTTTATTTACCTACAAGCTGTTTCGGCGGATTTCGTACCACCTCAGACAAATGTATGTGAAAATAGTGTAACCACGGGCACCCAACGCGAAAAAACAAAATTAACAAAGCTTCGATTTGTTATTGAGTTTTGTGAAATATTAAGATTTTCTAGAGATGATCATAAAAAAATATGTTCTTGTTAAATTAACTTTCCTAAGCACAAAATTAAGGAATATTGAGCTCTTAATTCATATTTCAGAGATTATTTGAATGGATCATTTAAAATGTATTGCAATAGATGGCGCGGTTTTAAGTTTCTGAGGCTTTCACTCGATTTTTAGGGTTCCGAACTCGAAAGGAAATAACGGAACCTTTATAGGATCACTTTGTTGTCCGTCCGTCCGTCCGTCCGTCTGCCTTGCTGTCAAGACCCTTTTTCTCAGGAACACGTAGTGGTATCAAGCTGAAATTTATATCAAATACTCAGGTCTACTGTCTCTTAAAGCTGTGAAAAAATCAAACTTCTAAACCAACGCAAACAAAAGATGCAGCCGTTTATGACGCAAATTGCCGCAAATTTTCGTTACTCGCAAGGGAATCAAAACCTACAGGGTACTTCCGTGAACTCAGAATCTTGAAATTTGGTACAAATCAACTTCTTAAAGCACACATAAAGGAAAAATCGCGAAAACCGTAAATTTTTTGTTACATCATATACATCATCAGCCTATTAGTGTTCCCACTGCTGGGACACAGGCCTCCTCTCTGTGAGAGGGAATGGGCCGTTATCCACCACGCGGGCCCAGTGCGGGTTCATGTTACATCATATAATAAAAATATTTTAATAATTTTAAACTTACTACCCCTTTCCTCATGAACGCGTTGAGGTATTAAATTGAAATTCATATCAAATACTCAGGTATATAATACCTTTAAGCTGAGGTTTGTACGGAACCCTCAGAGCGCGAGTCCGACTCGCACTTGGCTGGTTTTATTAAATTGTTTTGTAACACATTTTGGTACAATGAATCTGTAAAAACTTGCAAAAAAATACTATAAAACAAATCGTCACTGTATTTAAAAAAAGTATTCATGAACCGAGTAAACCCTTTACATACAAGTCGCTGCTAACACCATCTGTATCCGTGGAGCGGAACCGAACGCGATCGATTTTCTTAGAAAAATAATCACATTACTCAGACTAAAACGCTTGTTACGTCGGCACGGTTCTTTGTATGGGATGAAACATCTGTATGCTAATATATGTTATCTGTGGTGTCATCATCATCATCATCAGCCTATTAATGTTCCCACTTCTGGGACACAGGCCTCCTCTCTGCTAGTGGGCCCAATGCGGGTTAGTGGATGTCACATGTCTTCGAATTTTTGGTTTCTAGGACATGCCGGTTTCCTCACGATGTTTTCCTTCACCGTTTTGAGAGCAGAGGTGATGAAATAATTTACACAAAGTAAAGTCATCATCATCATTCAACATGGTGGTGTAACTAACCCGATTTGTTTTATTATATAGATATAGGATGAATTTCAGAAGACCTACATTTTTGTCCACTAAATACAACGTACCTACACACCTTAACTATACAAATCAACAACTCCGAACACAGTAAAAGCAACCAACAACAGTTAATTATCCCGACACGACCTAACAACGCACATCTGCACTTATCAACCGCGTGTCGATAGCCGAGGCGTACGGTTTGGAAAACACACCACCGCGCAGCGCCCTCTGGCGGAAATTGACTGCACATGACATTATGTTACAGGCCACAGAGTACTGAGACGCCTCGGTGGCCACTACTTGGCACCTAGGACAAGTGACTTCAAGTTAGACTGCCGAGCAAAATTACGCTGCTGCCGAACCACTGATACTAAGCCGCGACAGTGTCTTTTGTGTGGTACTCGAACGCGATTTCACAGAGCTTAGGACCTTCTTATCGCGAATTTCAGTGACGCTAGACCCGCTCTGCTTGGATGTTTACCTTTACGCGGGTGCTAAAATGGGCTGAAGTATAAAACATATAAAGCCGCTGTTTGAATCTATACTGTAGTGACTGTTCAGAAGGCAAAGACAAAAACTTTTCCGATTGCATTACCATTAACATTGACATTACCTGCGGAAAGGACATGTAATGTTACGCCCCACTGCAATCGAAGTATTTTGACTCGAACGCGTATTACACGGTGCATTCATCTTCATTCAGAGAATTTCCAGTTTCACCGCTCACGTTCAGTCCGTAGCCTAGGCCCCCAGAGCGCCCAGTGCGGCGTGACGGAGTTTTTTTTTGTACTTTATTGGGTAATCAAAATCAAAATCAAATATTTTTATTTTACATAGGCCTACATGGGCACTTATAAAACGTCGACAAAAGGTGCACGGTTCGGGTTAGTCGTTTCCTATGGAGAAGAACCGGCAAGAAACCATTTATTTTTATTTTACATAGGCCTACATGGGCACTTATAAAACGTCGACAAAAGGTGCACGGTTCGGGTTAGTCGTTTCCTATGGAGAAGAACCGGCAAGAAACCATTTATTTTTATTTTACATAGGCCTACATGGGCACTTATAAAACGTCGACAAAAGGTGCACGGTTCGGGTTAGTCGTTTCCTATGGAGAAGAACCGGCAAGAAACTCCATGGTTACTCTTGTAATTTTTTTTGTGTTTACAATATTTCCATGATACAGCATTAGTACTTGGATATGGGGGGACAACGTAGGCCCGACAATAAGTCGTACGAAATTGAAAAAAAACACAAAAAAAATAATGTACGAAATAAAAAGTTAACAAATATCTAGAAATCTAGAAAGCCTACAATGTTCACACATTCACAATCGGTAAAAGAATCTATACAAAGGTAAAAAAAAAAAAAAAACGCAACACTAAATTTAACATGTGGCGCAAATACTGTAATCAGTGCTGTAACTATTCTTAGCAAAGGGCTATAATGATGATTGAAAAATATTGTAAAAAGTCTAATTAAAAGAGAAAAAAAAATGAGGTTGAGAATAGTTAGAGATATCCATACAGGACATCCAAGGACATAAAGCAGTTACAAATTACAATATAAGTTTAACATAATAAGATTAAAGACTAGGTAAACGTGTAACCCACATCAATGAAGAAAATTAAGAAGTACTCGTACGTATTTTTATATAGTGGGTATAAATGGCTATTCTAAAGATTCAATAGCCATCTTTTTAAACTTAAAGTGTGTCAGCGCGAAAATATCCAAATCAATGAAGTGGGTGTTATACGTTTCAACAATGCGTCGTAGAAGCGCCCGTGCACCAGCGTGAGTTCTGCACCTTGCGGTATGGAAAATAATGGCCTAGCTAGCAAGTTATCATCTATTGTTTTACCCTAAGCCAACACGTCTTACCTCTAATTGCCGCTACTACTCAATCGCGACACCTAACACACAGTCTTGGCATGGCTTTAAGGAGTCACTATCAGAACTTCCTATACAGACCAGTGTTTCAGTGAGTGCTACCGTTTACTCATTGGCAATGGTCACATCGCCGCGTTCCGTGCTCTGTGTGACAGGCTGTGGACATTGCGATGACATCGGACCTACGCTTCGATATCACGTGACCGCAGCAAAGGCACTCAAATTGCTTTGAGGTACTTCAATTAGTATCCAATTGATAGCTACTTTTGGATGATTAGTTTATTTCGTGTATGGGCTCGTGCTTTGTCGTTGTGATTATCTTTTATCATTTCAGCGGATTACTGTCTACTTTTCGTGGCATTTGTAAACGTGTTTTTGGAATATTTGTAAAGCCTGCTAAATATTGCCGTATTGTCCTTTTTGTTACTAAGAAAATGACATTGTATCTGTCTTCAGAAATACTTATTCTGTAAAATGTGTGTAAAATACACATACCAAAATCCACACCTAAGTGCCTTATTGTAAGTAAAATGAGGAAGATGGAAAACTCATTTTTTTTTAAATTATTACTTGCATTTTCCCGCGTTTTTGCGTGGCCTATTCCAAAGGAGCATTGGATTTTTTCGAATAAAAAATAAGTAGAGTACCATGTACCATGTTGACCTGGCGAGGGTACAGGGAGTCCACTGGATGCGAAAAGCACGGGACCGGTCAATGTGGTGACGCTTGATGGTGGCCGATGTTCAGCAGTGGACGTCTTTCAGCTGATATGATGATCATGAGTACCATTCCACTCAAGTATAATGTAGCTTTCGTTCTTTCTTTTTAGGGTTCCGTACCCAAAGGGTAAAAACGGGACCCTATTACTAAGAATTCACGGTCCGTCTGTCTGTCACCAAGCTGTATCTGTTTTCAATCGGATAAGGCGTTTAAGAGATGTACGGAGGTACAGATAGGTATAAGTTAAAAAATAAAAAGTTTTTTTTAGTTGTTGACAAATCCCACAACTGGACAAATGCATTTCCACTCTTCCCTAAGTGTTGCCTCCTCCGAAAAATCCGTCGCAAACGCCTTTAAGTTGTCACTCTAGCGTTTCCTAGGCCTTCCTCGGCGACGACGAACGTCCGTCCTCAGGCTCCCACTGCATAGGTACCGACTCTGGTCCAACTGTCCTGATGCATTCTACAAAATATGACCCGCCTAATCCCATTTCAGTCTTTTAGCAGCCTAGCTGCCAACACCCTCATCTAGCTGCAGCCTGCATCACATCATAAAAACGGCGAAAGACATAATTATGTTACCAGAAATAGGGACCAATAAAATTAATTCAACCAGGTTTCAGGCTGGCTAAAGAAGTCGTCATCTTTTATGGGGTACTGTATAAAATGTTACAATATAAAAACTTTTACTAAAATATACTACCGACTTCCAAATATGAAATCTACAAAGTGAAAAATAACTTTATTTTTGGAAGTCGGTGTCTTTGGTAGGTACCAATTTTATTACCTATTTGGTTTTGATCCAAACTTAACTCTTTATAATATTAAAGTGTAGATGTGGATAAAGTTTAAAAGAGAATTAGCCACAAAGGTAAAGAACAAAACCAACACTTGTCGTACATAATAGCAAGAGCAAGTGAAAAGAAAGATACCGCGCACAAGAAGCCGTTAGTTTTAATTTGCGACGTAAGTGCATGCCGCCTTAAAAGATTAAAGACTTGACGCTGTGGGTCTAATTACTTTCAGTACAAGTGGCTAGGAGATGCTGTGCTACTGGGACGGTTTGTATTGTCAGGGTTTATTGTTTAATAAATTGACTTATGGTGTGTGTTTTTATTATTATACGAGTATATGAGCTCGTTGTGTGCTACTCAAGGGAACAGGGGGGTGACCATAAGCTCTTAAAGCGGTATCAATTTGAGATCGACTAAGTGCCAGATGTATACAAGTCATATACATCTGTCCCTTATTCGATCTCAAATTGATACCGCTCTAAGAGCTTATTGTCACCCCCCAGAACTCCTTTTCGACTTTGCTGTGTAATGCTATCTGGCCAATCTGTGACAATAAATATGTGTACTAGGGTAGACTGAAAATTAGTGTTTTTCCGTTAGATAGATTAATTAAAATATTGGACACGTATTTTTCCTTTTGACCCGTAAACGACGACTATACAGTGCGTTGAAAGATCGTATGACATCACGGTACAATCACAAGCCCCCACTCATGAATTTTGATGCGCTTCATTTCAATTTTTTTTACTCGTATTTGATAAAGCAACAAATACGGGTCCAATATTATTTGATAATATTACTGACGGACTAAATAGAATGATCAATTTTCTACCCAGGAAACATCGCTATTGTGTCGGTTTAATATTGAGAAGTTTATTTTAATTATTGATTAGGTCGCGTTTGACCATTCTCTCAAACGGGTTAGTAAATAAATCGTAGTATGTAGAACTGCAGGAGAACCAAGGTTACCTGTATAGCCCAAATAATTGTCAAAAACTCACACTTCACACACACACCTCCATTGCTTTCATTGTTTACTTCTTTTCAGTTCGTTTCTTAAGGGTACACTAGTCGACGGCACGAACTATTTTGTGCGCGGTGTTAAAATGCATTTTATATCAACTGACAACACGTGCGGCAGAGATTGATGCTGTGATGAGCAGTAGGAAGCTAGTTCGCGTACGAATACACACTTTTGCAAATTTGTAGTGAAATGGATAATGATTTAGGACGAAACCGAGCGCGCGAAATATTTTAGACAGACCTTTGGGAGTCTGGAAATCATGAAAAAACGACTAAACGTACCTGTTCAAAATAAAATGATTTGCATTGTTGAACTACTAATCCATCGCTGTATGGTAGCTGTTTTGCAATTTGCCGTCTTCTTATGGTATTTATTTGCGCCCAAAAATGCGTTAAAATTGGTGTCGTAATGTGGAACTTTCGACGCTCATAACTTTCAAAAATATACTTTTCAATACAGTTGTTAAACATGGCGTACTTTCAGAGGCTATAATTATGATTCGAAAGTTAAATCTTACGCATAGGCATCCTTCTGTTACGCGGTCGTGACTTTTGTTTACGAGCTCGATCATTATGTTTGCAGTTAAGTTTTAAATTTATAAGTCAATTTAAAAAAGTTTAGTAGCAAGGAGTTTTCAAACATAGAATAAAATGGGATAGATTTTCTACGAGGAAAAATTAATGATTCCGTACGTTTTAGCATTGAATTCTCAAAAGTCTTTTAAATGGTTGTTTAATATATTTAATTACCAGTTTTAATTTAATTATTTTCACATCAACATTTGTCAAAAATCGAATGTATGTATAGGCTGTTTTCGTTGAAAAAAAAAATGTCCAGTTGCATAATCGCGCCATAAGTCAATTTAAAAAAGTTTAGTAGCAAGGAGTTTTCATACATAGAATAAAATGGGATACGATTTTATACGAGGAAAAATTAATGATTCCGTACGTTTTAGCATTGAATACTCATTTTTTTTAATAGTTGTTTAATATATTTAATTACCAGTTTTAAGTTAATTATTTTCACATCAACGTTTGTCAAAAATCGAATAGGCTGTATAGGCTGTTTTCTTTGTAAAAAAATATGTCCAGTTGCAAAACGCGCCATAATGAAAATTTTATTTTTTGTGAATAAACAAATCTAATTCTTTGATTTGTTTGTACTATTTCTCACAACTGTATTGAAAAACGTCGTGTGATACACGGGTGTGTAGGTTATTGAAAACTCGTGTCATTAAAAACCCTCGCCTTCGGCTCGGGCTTGTTAATGACAGCTCGTTTGCAATAACCTACTTTCCACCCTTGTATCACAATGTACTATTTCAACACACTTGCTCATAAAGTGGCTCTAATTTCACCGCAATTAGGCATATAATGATACCTGTAATCAAACTGTGACTTTTTCATTGCTAATATTCACAAGTGAGTTATAGTTTTTTTTATAATGGTTTCCTGCCTTCATTTTAAATACTTTTTAATTAAACTAATTATAAAAGTGTCACAAATCAATCCAATGAAAATTAATAAAATAAGTCATTAATTCTAATCCAGTTAAAATTGAAGTATTTTCAATATAATAAAATTTAACACTGTTAATCAATTAAAAGTGTCCCATTCGACATTAATCCCTTTCTATTCCTGTCATGGAAATAGTACTTACTATATCCATAACATAATATGGGTAGTAATTACTATTTCCATGATATCCATTGAATACATAAAATGTGGCATAGCTTCTAGTGAAACAATTCAGCAAAATGCTAGAACCTAACATATTGCTTGCTCATTTCATGCAACTTCGTATTCGTAGTAGTGGTCAAGCGCGAGCCTATAGGATATAAAAAAAAAACAAATAGATAATTTCAACTTGTACGTGTTTAATAAATAAAACTTGCCCTCAAATATAACTTTTGTTTCTCTGCAATAAAGATAACTTGAAATACTCCATTTTGTACGTGGCTAAAACGCTATCCGCGAAAGACTAAAAAAAAAGAAACCTCATTGTTTGAAAACTGATTAATTTACCCCGCCATTGCGAAAAAAAATTCTGAACTCGTTTTCACTGTTGAAAATGTTTTTTTAGTATTATTTTCTTCACAAGTGTGTTGAAAAACGTCGTATGATACACGTGTGTATTGATGATTACCGTCCTCGGCTCTCTTAAGACCCTCACCTAAAGGCTCGGGTATCAATGGCGCCTCAGCAGTAATCACCAACATTGCGCAACCAGGGCTAGATAATGATGAGACGAATTGATATCACTTTTTCTTTTGAACGTATATTGTCAAACAGTGGAATAATCCCTAGACTACGTTTGTATGGAAGAATTTTCGACTAGTGTAACCTTAAGCAGTCGGATTTTTGAATTAACTTTTGATAAAATAATCACAGTGTAGACAAAAAACTGTGCTTAGTAAAGTGCATATCTTTGACGCTTATACTTATATTAAGCACCAAAACAGTACCTATAATTCAAGCTACCTATATTATTATAACGAGCTGACCACGCGTCAATGAAGCTAGGTTAACAATCCGTCTCGTCTAGACGGCAGTTGATTGGTTGGTTGTAGACAGTGTCAATTAAGTTCCTGCACTTAATCAACATTATGCCTGCATACACATTGTATACTGCGGTCTTGCCTGAGCTTACCGCTAGAATAGGAGACGGGGAAAGCACGTGGATATTGGCATTGGTTTGTGGTAGGTATGCAATTATAATCTAGTACTATGATATCGCTAATATTAAAACATTTTAATTATACGCATGTAAATGTTCACTATTTGATAGAAAACTGTTATCAAGACGTGACTTACACTGATTATGGAAAATATCAAAAATTAGCAAAAAAAAAGCACAAGGTGTCTTAGGAAAAGATGTTGTGCCGATCCCAAGTAAAATTCAACAAGGGCATGAAGACGATGAGTTCAGCACAAAGTACTATCAAGAGACTTATTATCATTATTTTAGCTAGCACGTCCACTGCTGAATATAGGCCTTTCCCAAGTGAAATAAAAACAATGGAAAATCTTTTGATTTCTTTCGTAACTTAAAAAACGGGCCAAATGCGTGTCTTCGCACATCTAGGGTTCCGTACCAAATCTATACTATATAATATTATAAAGAGGAATGATTTTTTTGTTTGTTTGTTTGTACCGAATAGGTTCCAAAGACAAAGATATTTTATTTCAAGTAGGCCACCAAGCGGCACTTTTGAACGTTACGTATACTGGACCTATTTAAAACATTCTTTCGTCAATAGAAAGCTACATTATTCCTGAGTGACATAGGCTATTTTTTATCCCGAAAACGGGTCCTGTGGTGTTGCCCACGGTAGCGAAGCCGCAGGCAACAGCTAGTGTTATTGGTATTTGTTAGTAAAATATACGTAAGTACCAGATACCCGGCGTGTGCTACTACGCTAAACAAAGAAATACATTTTGTAAATAAACAAAATCTATTTCTTTGTTTAGCGAAGCTTAGCGTTGGACAAAAAGTTTTTCTTTGTTTTTATTCGCATAATTGCCTTTCTAATGAAATCGGCTTGGGGCATATGGGTTGGATGGTTTCAAAGTCTATAGGAAATAAGATAGAAACAATTTTTATGTGTTATATAAATTAGGTTTCATTCCAAGAACGGTTTATGCAAAAGTTTACACCCAAAATAAGAAAAAAACAGACAATGGAAAGACGGACACGTGCTTGACAGCAAAACTTCCTTTGGACCCTTCAGGTACGTAACCCTAAAAAGTATTATATAGCCTCCGCCCATATTTTTTGCACTTTATTAGACTGTGTGAGCCTATGATAAAGCAATTGAATAAATCCATTTCATTTACTATGCCACCTTTATACAATAACTTCGTTGAAATATAATTTTGATCCTTCTGTATTAAAAAAACCTCACAAATATCAATATAAACTCGCTTTAAGCATTCAAATCGTAAAGGATCTTCTTTTAGCATTATAAAGCTATTCCTTTCCCCACATTTAACTAAAACGAGCTGTGAATGGAGCATAAAGTCCCGTGATATTTTTAACAGTAAACTATGAAACTATATTATTTTCATAAAAATGTGAGATTCGCTTTAAATTTAAATAAGTGAGACGGAATATATGAGACATAAACGGATCTTAATGGTGACTAGCTGTCCCCCGCGGCTTCGTTCCCGTCAACAGCTGGCTACCTACATACCCACCTACCCTACCTATCTACCTATCCTACACACCTACCCTACCTACCAACCTACCTACCTTACCCTACCGTACATACCTACCTACCCTGCATATCTGCCCTACCTAACCTACCCTACCTTACCCTACCGTACATACCTACCTACCCTGCATATCTGCCCTACCTAACCTACCCTACCTTACCCTACCGTACATACCTACCTACCCTGCATCTCTGTCCTACCTAACCTACCCTACCTACCCTACTCTACATACATGATTGTGGCGTTCCTTTAACCGTTTACGCAGTGCATGGATGCTTCGCTCCTATTGGTCGTAGCGTAATGTTATGTAGCCCATGGCCTTCCTCGACAAATGGGCTAACCAACACAAAAATATTTTTTCAACCGACTGGTTTTTTTCACCTACCTAAGTTTTCACGGCTAATTATCAAATCAAATTGTATATTTGCTTAATACAGGTAGGTTTAAACAGATGTTACAAATAGATATAGAGTCTGGCAAACGAAAGTAGAGACAGAAAAAGCGCGGCAAATTTAAAAAATATCAGCATAGCAACCCCAAGAACTAGTATGAAATACCTGGAATAACCTAACTTGATACTTTAGAATTATTTAAATATTAGTTCGTCTGAATAAAAATACTATAGGAACATTTAGGTAGGTAATACTTTAGATGTATCAATCTGAAAAAAAAAAGCAACAGTATTCTATAATAATTTTGGTTTATTCACTATCAATCAAAATCTGAATCTAAGACTTCCATGTGAAAAGATTCATAAGAGTCACAGGAATCATTGTTTTCTACATTATTAATGAAACTTTTTAAATTATTCATAGTGAAAACGTTTTTACAAAAAGATAATTAGTGATTACGAATTAAAACAAAGTATCAACTTAGTAGCGTCCTATGGAAAATTGGGGTTGACATTAGTATAGCATTGCCATATAAAAAGTTTGCAAATACATAATTCGAGTGTTCACTTTCGTTTGCCAGACTCTAAAGTACACTATATCATTACCTAATAAGGTGTGCAAATATTTATATTATTGTTAATCTATTTAAATAATTATTAAAATAACATGTCAAAATTATTACACCAAAAGAATAAAATAAATTCTGAATACTACAAATGTCAAAAGTGAAATAAAAATATTGTCAGATTAATTACATTACATGCCATAAACATAACAATCAAGTAAATTAAAGAGCTGTCAAATTAAATCATGTCACACTATTTTTAACCGACTTTCGAAAAAGGAGGAGGTTCTATGTTCGACTTCTTGCATGTTTTTTTATGTATGTTCACCGATATCTCCGTCAATTGTGGACCGATTTTGAAAATTATTTTTTTGTTTGAAAGAGTATGTTTCGAATTGGTCTCATTTTAATTTGGTGAAGATTTGATGAAAAACTTCGAAGATATACAACGGAACTCTTCAATAAATAACCGCAAATCTCTCGGGACTGCTGCAATCGCATACCTGTTTATTGTTTATATCATTTCATAACATAACATCGCGCTAGTACGCTCTTGAGGGGTAAGCAGATCTCTCATTTGATCGTTTTTGTTCAAGTTTCATGATATTCGGGTAATCTATTCTGGCGTTATAGGAAACTTACTTAACAACTTGCCTATTAGGTAGATACAACTAAAAAGTGAAAAATAAAAAACTTTTTTACAAAAAATCAGATTAATAACATTATTTATGGAAGTACCATAAATAATGTTATTAATCACTTTGTAGTTTTCTTATTTGGAAGTCGGTAGTATTTTTTTGTAAAAAAGTTTTTAATGTCATATTATTCATTGTCAATAGATTACTCTTACTATAGGTCTCTATCATTGAGGTAATAATTACATATAATCTCAATGGTCTCTATCTGTATTTTTATCCTTTAAGGATTCCTTGATAATATTACCATTTATTCACTAGAAATTTGTGCAGCTTCTACTTATATTGATGAACAGGTAACTTTTTGACATTGTCAGGCAACTTGTTGTAAATCAATGATGATTAGAGTGCGCGCAAGATAAGTCTGCGCGCGACGGGTGGCGTGCTTAATGTTTCCAGCATAACTGATATTTTTCCTTCATTTAATCAATAGTCATTTTTCATTTAATCAATAGTCATTTTTCATTTAATCAATAGTCATTTTTCATTTTAGCATAATTAATTACTAGCTTTTTCTACTTGCATAGAATATGATGAAAAAGCTTCATGAAATTATTGTAAATCTTTTATTAAATACTTAGTAGTACCTACTGTTAAATCAGTGGCTAATTATTTAATAACAGTCCATTTCAATTTAATTTTATATTTTTTTTCCATTCTTTTTTAATTTCTACTTCAACAATTTTTGAAGAAGCTGTTGCCACATAACCCTCTTCAGTTATTTGGATGACGGTGCGTTAAGAAACGCCTAAAACAAAATAACAATGATTCATTATATTACATGATGCCGTTCCTGTCCCGCTGGAAATGGCTTTTGGGTGGTACATAAATATGTACCATCCAAAAACCAATACTGTCAGGCACGAAAGTACGGTAGTATGAAAATTTTGGGAAATTTTAGTATAATGGTATCCCTAAAAGTTACCTGTCAAATAAGCAACGCGGGCTCTATCTTTGTAAAACAGTACCGTAGGCCCGTTATTGTCTTGTTCACTTCAAGAAGATGTCCCTGCCCGCACTTTAAATTACTTTTGGTATAATGATGGCGATTATTTACTTCGGGAACGAATAAAAATACGGAATATAACACACTCTCTTGACACCTGACATAAATGACAAACGATTAGTTCCGATTTTGGCCGCGCGCAGACTTATCTTGCGCGCACTCTAGTAATTGTTCTAATGCATTTCATCTCACCTTCAATACTAAGATGAAGTAGGCTATCAATTCTTAGCGTTAGGTATTATGACAGTTCACTTCACCTTAACTGAAAGCCGATGACATTTTAACAGAATAGACCGTCAAATGAAACGTTTAAACTAGATGTATTATTTATTTATTTATTATATGCTTTATTGTACACCATAATACAATTATACAAAGAAACTTAAAATTAATACAAATACAATGGGCGGCCTTATCGCATTCCGCGATCTCTTCCAGTCAACCTGGTATGGACAGTAATTGTCTGGACTTGAAGTGGGGTTGTCATTGGTGTGACATAACATAGGTATATTATAATAAATACACAGATAAATACATATGCTATGTAATATATACATAAATACATACATACTAAAAATAATAGCAATAAAAATAAATGATGAATGACTATATTGACAATCACAATCACAAATGAACACGCTAAGACGAAGACAGTGACAGGTAATGTTCCTTTACGAGTCTTTTGAACACAGGCAATGATTGAGCACGTTTGATTGGATCTGGCAATGCATTCCACAGACGAGTAGCCTGGACAGTAAAGGATTTATCCAAAAAAGTCGTGCAATGTGTTGTAATTTGAAGTCGTAAGTTGTCTGATGACCTAAGAAATTTTGTGTGAGAATCGCGGCGAAACTGAAAACGTTTCTTAAGGTACAAAGGGGTGGAAGGAGTAAAGAGCACATTATATAAAATGGAAAGAATATGTATGAACATGAGTGAAGCAAAAGAAGTATTTAAAGAAGTATTGATCGTAGCAGGTGGCGTTCTGTAGTTTGTCTATCCCCATGCGAAAAAGGCGTTACTTTATATGTTATTTCACCGTGATAGTATGAATTTCATAGAGTAACCTTGATGGTGGTGGCTAGGAGTAATTATGCTAGAACTGCGGCAAAGGGGGTAAAAACTGAACATAATCCGCACCTCAGTCTACCTCAATTAACAGCTGGTATCACTTAAGCGGAGGCTTTGAAAACAGCGGGCATTATGATCACACTAATAAAAAAAAGTTTGTTAGTGTGAATGTGTTTGTATGTTTGTTACTTCTTCACGCTCAAACTGCTGGACAGATCTCTCGGATAATTTTCGACATTCAAGCGGGCGAAGAAGCTGCCAGAAGCTGGTTAGTAAATATTTGAAAATTTTATTTTTTTTCATTCTAAAGCATAGCAAGGAACGTCTATGTTCTTAATTTATTTTATTTTTTTAAATGTACTATGTTTTCCTTGTCTACTTGGTTCAAAAACCAAGGAGTATTGTAAACATGTATTATTAAGACGACGACTAAGGCCAACGACCTTGAGGGAACAAAACGCGCACTCGTTTCACACCCGCGCGCCCCAAAATTTAGTAGTTTTTTGTACTTTTCAAAACAAAACTTTAAACAAAACTTTAATAAAAAAAAAACTCAGATCAAAATGTAAATAATTAAATTGTCTTTGAGGCGATGTTGATTTCAATAAAATACGCCCAGCGGTTTTAGTGTGATATTCGTGTTTTTGTCCGTTTTAGGCATAACTTTACAAATTAATTACACTGTGTTATACGAATAAACTTCAAAATTTGCTTAGATCAAATTATTAAAAATATAGTCTTATATAGCATATATTTTTTTCAATTAATTACGACTAGCCATTTAGACGTGATTCTCATTTTAAAATCAGCTACTCAAGGGAATCAGCGCCTTAAAGCATCAAAATATCCTGCAATCGCTCGGAAATACACGATTATTAAATTCCATCTTTTTTATTAACAGCGTAAACATTGCAATCATTTTCTTTACCGCTCTTCTAGGGGCCACATACCTATAGCTTTTTATTGTGCACAGGAAATTAAGCCCTTTGTCGTTCATTCGTCTGGCTTTCAGGATTTATTTTTGCTTGCGTACTACGGAAACTGCCATTTCCCGGCAACATTGCTTACCTTGCTAATGGACATAATTGAAATATAGACTCTATTGAAAACTAAATATGGGTTGTTTTCCTGTGTTTTTTGAGGTGTTGCATATTCTTTTCCCGCTGGTGAAGTCCAGTGCATCGCCGCGGAGATACGACCCGCTGTTGTGCACTTAAGATAGATATTTAGGGTTACCTATAGTGCTTGTGTTTTTGTTAGGTATAGCATAATTTTCATAAACCATTTAGATTAATGTGACTTTTAGATAAAAGTAGTTGCTTCAAAGCCACTTAGTATTTACTAAAAATATATTTCACTAGCTGTTCCCCGCGGCTTCTCTCCCGTGTACCACCCCACAGGACCCGTTTTCGGGATTAAAATAGCCTATGTCACTCAGGAATAATGTTGTTTTCTACTGGTGAAATATTTTTTTATTTCGGTCCAGTAGTTTCGGTGCCTATTCGGTACAAACAAACAAACAAAAAAATCTTTCCTCTTTATAATATTAGTATAGACTAATAAAAAATACTCTCTCTTAATAGGAAAAATTAATGCGGCGAAATATAATAACACCAACAAAGCTGACATTGCTATAAAACTTATTGAAAAAATTATGTTTATATATATGCTCTAGTATCTCTATTTGCATTTTATGCATTTTATGCAAATGCAAAAAAGCATTTTATGCAAATTACACATCATGAGTTTGTAATTTAGTTTGATATACCTAACTCCTGTATTATCAAGTACTTAAAGATATTGTTTTTCCTTTTTGTATCGCTCGAATGTAAAACTCACAGTTTTATCATTGTTTCGTATCGTTTCTCTGAGAATTAATTATTCCGAACTCATTAGCCATATATAAGTCATAAACGGCTTCTGTGGTTCTTAATTTATAATGTAGTTGAAACATTCTCTGCGATACATTTTGAACATAAAAAAAAAGTTTTAGTTTTTAGGGCTCCGTACTCGAAGGGTAGCTCGTGGCTAAATAATAACAGCCGCACGGGTCGATCATCAAGGTTAAGCAACGCTTGATGAGGTCGGTCCGTGGATGGGTGACCATTTCAACATACCGAGTTTCCTCCGTGCCTCGAAAAGCACGTTAAGCCGTTGGTCCCGGCTGTCATTTGAAGATCTTTGTCAGTCGTTACGGGTAGTCAGAAGCTTGAGATCTGACACCAGTCTTGCCAAGGGGTACCGTGTTATCCAGTTACTGGGTTGTGGAGGTCAGATAGGCAGCCGCTCCATGTAAAATACTGGTACTTAGCTGAATCCGGTAAGACTGGAAGCCGACCCCAATATAGTTGGGAAAAGGCTAGGCAGATGATGATGACTCGAAGGGTCCAAACGGAACCCTATTGCTGTCACTCACGTATCCATCTGTCACACAGGTTTTACTGTCGAACGGTTGGAGCTACAGTCTTCAAATTTTCACAGTATAAGCATCTTGTTGTTGTGGGAGCAGTGGTGGCCAAGAGGTATCGGCCGCGACTTACAAGTAGTAGGTCATGCCGGCGAGCCCAGGCAGGCGCTTTACTTTGTGTAAATTATTTCATCACCACTGCTCTCAAAACGGTGAAGGAAAACATTGTTAGGAAACCGGCATGTCCTAGAACCAAAAATTCGAAGACATGTGACATCCACAAACCCGCACTGGGCCCGCGTGGTGGATAACGGCCTATTCCCTCTCACAGAGAGGAGGCCTGTGTCCCAGCAGTGGGATCATTAATAGGCTGATGATGATGTGATGACGTGAAGCATCTTGTTGGCCCAAAGTTATGCAAATTGAAAAATATATATTTTCTTATATTTTTAAGGGGACTTCCTTACAGCTAGAGGAAGGAGTGAGAAAAATTGATCTACCTACTCCATCAAGAGAGGTGTCGTTGTTTAGAGCTCGTTGGAGATAAATAATGTATTTTTTGTTTTAAAAGATATTGAAAAACAAAGGAATAAGAAGCCACCAAGTCAGCTGTTTAAACAACATTTTTGCCAAAGTATTTTATAACTTCCCATTGACCTATGAACTTGAAATTTGGTGATAATGTTTAGTAATACGTATATTTTACTAACGTATACCAATATATTGATTAATCAGTGTTAAGAGCCATCTACCGGAGCGCGTGAGAAGCTCCAACCAAAGATCAAGGGCAATGCTATCGCCGAGCACCGCATCGATTACGTCACGTGATGTCAAGAAACCACAACAGATGGCGCTGAAGCACACCTATATAAACCATTGCACGGACGCTCAACGTCTCTCATTCTCATTTTAATATTCATCTAAAATATTGTAAACGCTTTATTGTTAAGTAATAAATCCCAGTATAACCATCAAAGTCGCCTGATTTACCCGTGTTGATCACAGACACACAAGAAGCCTAGGAACACAAATTGAACACGCAAACAATCAGATTTTTCCTTTGAAATGCCTTAACTTTTCCAATTACAACCAACTTAATTTTGCAGTTTTGTACGGAACTCTAAATGTGCGAAGTCCGACACGCACTTGACCGTTTTCTTTTGTTTTTTTTTATGGTATGTTCATACTAGTCTTTTCTTTCCTTAAAGATCTTTTCTCTCTTAGTTTGGCCAAATGTAACCTTTTCCATCGACTTACCTTCATTCTGCCAACCCTAGACCACTCCAGCGCTGCACGAACGCAAGTGACTCGGCTCGTTTTTCAGTCCAGTGCACATTACTGCCCGCGACTGTACTACAAACAACATTAAAGTTTTTATCTCTGACTGTACCTGCCTGTCTGCCAGTATAAAATCTATCTGCTAGGATTCGTTCATATTATTTATTTGTGTATAATTTTATATCAATCGCAGGTTTTTTGGATTAATTGAAATGTATGTTAATAAAACAGCTTCATACTAGCTTTAAATGGAAATATTATTTTTACAGATCTTGAAAAGCTGGCGTGATGATGTGCCCCTTCTTTTTTCAAAAATTAATTAAAGATCATCATCTGCCTAGCCTTTTCCCAACTATATTGGGGTCGGCTTCCAGTCTTACCGGATTCAGCTAAGTACCAGTGTTTTACATGGAGCGACTGCCTATCTGACCACCACAACCCAGTAACTGCGTAACACGGTACCCCTTGGCAAGACTGGTGTCAGATCTCAAGCTTCTGACTACCCGTAACGTCTGTCAAAGATCTTCAAATAACAGCCGGGACCAACGGCTTAACGTGCTTTCCGAAGCACGGAGGAAACTCGTTATGTTGAAATGGTCACCCATCCACGGACCGACCTCGTCAAGAGTTGCTTAACCTTGATGATCGACCCGTGCGGCTGTTATTATTTAGCCACGAGCTCCTCTCAAAAATTTATTAAAGATAGTGTATTTTTTTAGAGAGTCTAGTCAAATTTTACGAAGTAGATAGTTGAAATCTCTAAATAGTATGAAACAAAGTCACTTTCTACCTCTGTCTGCTTCTCCGCTTACCACGAAACGGCTTTTTATAAGATTTTTAATAATAGAAAGAGCGATAAATGAGGAAGGTTTTAACCCGACTACGGCGAAGCCAAAAGGAAGGGTTTTAATTTTAGCAGTCTATGTATGTTTGTATTTAAGTACTAGCTGACCCCCGGGGCTTCGCTCCCCTCAACTAGCTGCCCTACCTGCCCTGCCTAACCGTCCTACCCTGCCTACCCTGCTTCCCCTGCTTACCCTGCCTACCCTGCCTACCCTGCCTCCTTGCCTACCCTGCCTACACTGCCAACACTGCCTACCCAGCCTATACTGCATTTCCTGCCTACCCTGCCTGCCCTGCCTAACCTGCCTTCACTGCCTACCCTGCCTACCCTGCCTACCCAACCATACCTACCTACCCTGCCTACCCAACCCTACCTACCTACCTAATATTTTTTATCTATCATCAATAGTTTTCTCAGCGCACGCCAAAGAATTAATTTTATAGGCAACATTTTGCTTATTATTGCAATTTTTATAGGGATCTCTATTTTTTTTTAAATATATTGTAGCCTATGACACAGGAAAAGCTACATTAGCTTTCTACTGGTGAATAATTTTCAATATCGGATCAGTAGATCCAGAGATTCCTACAAAGTCACAAACTTTACCTCTTTATAATATTAGTATAGATGTTTCTCCGTAGCGCCTAAACTATTCGTTCGATTTTGATGAAGAAGTTGTCAATCGATTCATTATTATGACTCGGGTAACATAGGCTAAAAAATACAGGTTACAGTTATTAAACTTTTTGCCTGTTATATATTTGTGCTTTGGGAAGCCGGGATTAGTAGCTAGTGTTTGTATGGCTGAAATAAGGAACGCTTCAATATTTTGAGCCCTGATTAAACTAAAACTAATCCAATATTCAGGTTCAGTTTAGCGTCTCCACCATATGATATTAGTTCGACCCTTCCCTGATATCGATACCTCTCGTTAGTCCGTGACTAACTTATATAATATCATTCATAATTCGGGTCGAGATCGAATTTTATGTAATGGTGGAAGCTTGGTGTAAATTCTGGAGCGGTCGCGGCGTGGCTATTGGAAGCACTCGTGTCACCTCGCACTACGATGAAAACGTGTGGATAAGACTGCGCAGTACAAAAATATTTTTTACAGATTTAGAACTGATTTAAACGTTAGACAACTTTTGTCTGAGAAATGCAAATGGCTATTTGGTATGATTTTCTATAAAAAAGCTATAAAATTTACTAAACAAAAGTTGTCAAAACGTCACATTTATTCTGCACATAAATCACAAATCTGACTGTTACAAAATCAGCCCCCGAAATTCTTATTCCTCAAAATTAAATAGAAGTTATCTGAAAATTGTTGTTTTTATTTGTTTTAATGGTTATACTTATTGTTACTTTTTAGATTATAACCGAACGGCAGGCTTGTACGGGAATTTCATACAGCTAATAAAATTTCGTGTTTTGGGATATTTTTTTTTTTAATTGGTAGTTAATATGATAGATAATCCCTTCATAAATTCTTAGATTTTCAGAACTTGGGATGTAAAAGTTATGACCAGTTTAATTTTTTTAAGGTTATGTAGGTTAGGGTAGTGTACCAATGTAGATTGTTACATTTTGTTTCATAATGTGTAAAGCAAATGTTCTGTTATTGTTTGTTTCTATCTTTGTAATGTTTTACTTACCATTAAGTACATTGAGATGAGGATCGTAGCTACTCA
This sequence comes from Orthosia incerta, assembly GCA_948252205.1. Lineage (NCBI taxonomy): Eukaryota > Metazoa > Arthropoda > Insecta > Lepidoptera > Noctuidae > Orthosia > Orthosia incerta. The sequence continues at coordinate 28,940,475 of OX411746.1, forward strand.
GTGCAATAGGAGATACCTATGTCCAGCAGCGACTGCAACAGTTTGATAATGATAAGTTTGATTATATTTAATGTTATTTCTATTTCTAAATAATTAATTATCATTTCGATATTTGTATTATTTTATACAAGACAACTTCTAAAAAACATAACTGTGTTAAACATACGATTTTATCTCGTTTATTCATTAAAATATTTTTATTGATATTATTAATTAATTCGAAGTTTTAGAAAAACTACACTTACATGAAAATAAATGGCTTAGTTGCCTTAATGAGTACAAATTCTGTAACCGAACAACAAAAAAAGTATGCTCTGCATGCAGGTCACAAATAAAGATTACTTCACCTTCACAGCTGGTACAAGCTCCATGCTACCACTCCTCAAATTTCAAACATCCTATCCAGTCTTCATGTGGGGGTGAATGTAAACTTCACCACATGGTGGACATTTCCATATTTTCTTTTCGGTGTCTTCTTTGGTACATGAAAACAATTTTTGGACCCTTTATTACTTGTTTTTTGGAATTCATTTTTGTTTTCTCTTTGGTACGTTTCGAAGCCGCATACTCTTCGAGAGTACGCGCATAGTCTTACAACATTGTTATGCGCGTTCGTAATCGTAAATGTGTCCAAGACACATTTACGATTAACGAATCGAGCTAAGTACAACGCCATCTATTAGCATGTTAGTTTCTTGTAGATCAAACTTGTATTTTATTTATACTATTTGTAAATTTGTCACAAAAATACTTAAAATTTATACCATTTTTCTAAAATATTTTTAATATTATATTATTTTTATTTTATTTTATTTATAAAAATAAAAACAAAATGTCTCTTTCTTATATTTTTTTTTGTTTTTGTGGTTTTTTGGATTTTACAAAGGCTTGTATTTATATTATTAACGTAAGTAAGTTCATGGCTGTTGGGATTGCTTACTCTTATCGAATGCGCACTGTTAGGCATAACACAATTGCGGTTTCTAGCCACACGGATTTTATTCGCGCGAGTTTTCTCCGCATTCTGAATCATAACTAACACGCACTGCGGATAAAATACCGTGTGATATTTGTCTCTTTCTACCTGTTCATAGAGCTCTAAATATTTGCGCGAATTTAAACCGCGGCAAAGTGCAGTGGATTCTGTAGCAAAACCCAGATTTGTAGCGGATTTTTCACCGCGCGGTTATTTTACCGCTAGTGCGTGCAGCTACATACAATTCGCAAGTGGCAGAATTTGCGGTTATATCCGCACGGCTAAAAACCGCAATGTAAGCCTTAGACTAGCCAACCCTAAGTTGCTTATTTGGAATTTTCCAACGTAGAAATTGAAAACCTTCTTAATATTAAGCACAATTTCATTCAAAATATTCGCCGCCATTTTCTCTTACATATCATCTTGCCCCACATTTGGCAACAACTTCAAAGCAACCTTAAAAATCAAACATAACATGTTGAGCGTCTTCAAATAAACATGTTTTCATGTGTGCAGGTTGTCAAACATTGTTTGTTGTTTGACAAACATGTTCCCGCGCACTTAGTATAATAAAGCAAATATTTTAATGGAAATGTGACTGCGCAATTTACGTTTTGTGAGCACTTTTCATGTCTGAAACATTCTTAGTTTGATGTTTTTGAAAGAGCATGAGTTTATTTCGTTTTTTGAGTTTGTATATTTATATGAAATTGTGTCTTTACGTTAGTTGTATTTTTGATGAATAATTTTATAAAATTTTAATTTAAGTCCTTTTTTACTTACTTACCTATTAATAGTCCATAGTCCATTCAGTTACATTTGGTAGTCAAGCAAAATCACCAAAATTTTTATTTTTGTAACATGACCTACGTAGTGGCACCAATGACCGACATCAACCAATAACCGACACTTTTTTTCCGACTGAGGTGGAGATCTGTGCAGCTGCGTCTGTACCGAGAGGAAGTCCCCTTGTGGGCAATTTGACCGATCCGGCTCGAAGGACCAGACTTTAATGGACTGTATTGGTTGGGGGTCTTGTTGAAGGAATGAAAATACTGTCTTGATTCGTATCTTCAATTTTATCCAAGCCATAGGCTGGGAGATGCACAAAGAAGGAAGGGGGTATTTTGCCCTGGAGAGGGACACTACTGGTTCACACTAATAGTAGTAAATCTATCCATCATATTTTGTGCCACTGCAAGGTACCTTTTACACCCTGTTTTACAAAATTCTGTCTTCTGCTAGTGCGAACTCATGTTTTAGGGTTCCAAAGTCAACAATGGAACCCTTATAGTTTCGCTTTGTCCGCCTGTCCGCAGCTTAGCTCAGAGACTCTAAGTACCAGAAAGCTTATTCCGACAAAGAGGTAAAATTAAATAAATAAATAATTTTTCGGTTTCCTCCTATACACGTAAAGTGGGTATGTTTTTTTTTCTCTTCTATCCCATGGTGTGGGGTATCGTTGGATAAACGATTCAAAAATATTACGGGTCTGCTAAAACCATTTATTGATTCAGATATCCGTTTGCGTAAAATTAAGTTTTAAATTAAGATATAAAAAAAAAATATAGAGTCAAGTGACCCCTGCAAGCGAAATGGTTGCTTTTGGCTTTGTAAAAAAAACACGGCAGTTGTAAATATAACGAAATTAAAAGGAAAACTATCACAGCTAAGTTGGCTTTACAAGTTTACGAGTAATAGTCGACCAACTTATAAAACGTACTTGGAACAGTAAACAATTTGTACAAATTCCATTGAAAAATTACTTAGATAACGTTGTTAGTTGTGTAAAACAGACAGTAAATATAATGCTTATGAACCATGTAATAATATACAAAAATAAAATCATAACATCCATAATAATAATAATTTCTAAATTAGTAATGTTTCTTCATTTATATTATTCACTAGCTTTTCCCGGCAAACTTCGTTTTGCCATAAAAACACCAAGATACACCTACCCTACACCTACCCTACACCTACCCTACACCTACCCTACACCTACCCTACACCTACCCTACACCTACCCTACATCTACCCTACACCTACCCTACACCTACCCTACACCTACCCTACACCTACCCTACACCTACCCTACACCTACCCTACACCTACCCTACACCTACCCTACACCTACCCTACACCTACCCTACACCTACCCTACACCTACCCTACACCTACCCTACACCTACCCTACACCTACCCTACACCTACCCTACACCTACCCTACACCTACCCTACACCTACCTTACACCTACCCTACACCTACCCTACACCTACCCTACACCTACCCTACACCTACCCTACACCTACCCTACACCTACCCTACACCTACCCTACACCTACCCTACACCTACCCTACACCTACCCTACACCTACCCTACACCTACCCTACACCTACCCTACACCTACCCTACACCTACCCTACACCTACCCTACACCTACCCTACACCTACCCTACACCTACCCTACACCTACCCTACACCTACCCTACACCTACCCTACACCTACCCTACACCTACCCTACACCTACCCTACACCTACCCTACACCTACCCTACACCTACCCTACACCTACCCTACACCTACCCTACACCTACCCTACACCTACCCTACACCTACCCTACACCTACCCTACACCTACCCTACACCTACCCTACACCTACCCTACACCTACCCTACACCTACCCTACACCTACCCTACACCTACCCTACACCTACCCTACACCTACCCTACACCTACCCTACACCTACCCTACACTTAAAAAAAAAAACAAAAAAAAAAAAAAAAAAAAACGTAAAAACCATCTATGAACTTCAACGAACATTTAAAAAAAAGAATTGGCCGAATTGGTCCAGGCGTTGTTGAGTTATGCGCTTACCAACACATTTTGCGATTCATTTTTATATATAAAGATTGCAGCTTATTTACGTTGTTTGTTTGTTCATATCATTGAATAATTTGATTTTACTTTTTGGTAGTTGAGTCGGTTGTTTGAAAATACTCATACTAAAATATTTGTTTTTGGTTTGTAAATATTTAGGGATTTTAACAAAGACTATCTCCGTAACGGCGATACTGCAGTATTCAAATTATTAAGTGACACTGGTTATAAATCTTTAAGACGACGACTAACGCCAACGACCTTGAGGGAACAAAACGCGCACTCGTTTCACACCCGCGCGACCCAAAATTTAGTAGTTTTTTGTACTTTCCTTAATATTCTACGACTTTAAAAAAAAAGGCTCAGATCAAAATGTAGATAATTAAATTGTCTTTGAGATGGTGTTGATTTTATTAAAATACGCCCAGCGGTTTTAGTGCGATTCTCGTGTTTTTGTCCGTTTTAGGCATATATAACTTTGCAAATTAATTACACTATGTTATACGAATAAAACTCAAAATGTTCTCAGATCAAATTATTAAGAAAATGGTCTAATGTAACATATATTGTTTCCAAAAAAATATGACTAGCCGTTTAGACGTGATTCTCATTTTAAAATCAGCTACTCAAGGGAATCTGCGCCTTAATACAAACGCTTGCCTCTACCCGCGGTGGTACTCAAATAGATAATATTTTTTCTAACTTCACTTGTGAAGTTGGATTTTATAACTCCTTCTTTTTGCCGTTACCATCGTCCTATATGGGCCCGTTTTTAGACGTTGTGAGCTGCTGAAACCGTTTTAATGTTCATTTAAGAACTACGAAACCCTATTACTATTATTTTTAACATGGGCCCAGAAGGCAGAAGCTACGGAACGCCACCTACTACGATCCTAACATTCTTCTTTTGCTTTGTTTAGGTACGTACATCATCATCATATCAGCCGAAAGACGTCCACTGCTGAACATAGGCCTCCCTCAAGCGTCGCCACATTGACCGGTCCCGTGCATCTCGCATCCAGCGGATCCTCGCAACATTCACCAGGTCATCCGCCCACCTTCCAACGAAACGTCTTCCGGTTCGCGGTCACCACTCCAGAACTTTTCGGCCCCATCGGATATCCGTTCTGCGAGCCATGTGTCCTGTTTGGCAATTCTTCGCTAATTTACATTCATACATCTTATTAAACACGCTCGCCGGTTATGTGTACCTACTAGGAACCTGGCCTTTTGGAGAACCTCACCAATATCCTTTTAAGGTGTCCTCTACCAGTGTTTCCATTCACGACAAATTATATTTCTGCCCCATCTTTCTCCTATAATAATCCTTGATTTACCTTAAAAGCAGTACTTAACAAACCATAAACTTAAAATATAATTGAGTAACTACACTGCGTTAATGAAGCTTAAAGCGATAGCTCGCAGACCAAGCATGTAAACCAATTTTCCACGCACTTACCCGTAAACAGGATCCATAATGGAGGCCAAGTAAGCCTGAATGGTAATTATGTGGTTCTGGACCCTTAATTAGTTAATAGGATTCGCTTTTACGTCTGATATAATTCATATTTTCATGTAATTAATGTTTACTTGAGTGTCAAAGAAGGAAGGGAAAACTAAAGAAAAGATGGATGGACTGTGCGAGGAGTTATGTGAAAGAAAAGAGAGTAAGTGATAGCGTGATGGTTGGCAGGACGATATGGAAGAAGAAAACGTGTTGTGCTGCACCCACGTAGGAGAGAACGGAGCTAAGCGTGCCATTTTCATTAAATACAAAATTGAGCTATGAAAATAGTGTACTATATTGTGCGGCTTACTCATAATATACTTGTTTATTGGCGTTTCTGAATAGTGATATTGGTTTGTGCTTGCATATATAGTTTTCTTAACAAAATATATTTTGTGAGATTGATCGGAACGGAACAACAACCTGCTATGGAGCTGGTTTTTCCGTCGTTTCTTATCCTTCAAAAAATAAATCTCAGTTCAGACATGCTAAAAATGTTTTTTGTAGTTTATCAAAATATGTGATTAATTTTTTTTTTTTTTTTTTTATCAATAGGCTTGCGCTTGACCACTATCTCACCTGATGGTAAGCGATGATGTGGTCGACGATAGAGCACGCTTGCCTAGAAGAAACCTATTCACTCTTGACTTAAAGACCCCTACATTGTAGCTATCGGGAAACACAGATTCCGGCAGGGAATTCCACTCTTTAGCTGTACGCATAATAAAAGTGTCCCCAAAACGTTTTGTGCGTATGGGTGGGATGTCCACCATGTACCGATGACGCATCGCCGTACGTCTGGTAGTCCGATGATGGAACGGGCTGGGCGGAATTAAATCATGTAATTCCATCGCACACTCCCCGAAATGTAACCGATAAAATACCGACAAACTGGCAACTCGGCGTCGATGTTCAAGGCTCTGGAGCTTTGACTTGACCAGTGCCTCATTACCGATGAGTTTCTTGGCCCGCTTTTCGATCGACTCTAGTGCATCAAGCTGGTATTTGGCAGATCCATCCCAGAGATGAGAACAGTACTCCATGCACGATCGAACTTGCGCTTGATACAAGTTGAGCAGCTGTTCCGGCGTGAAGTACCTTCTCACCTTCGCAAGGATCCCCAACTTTTTGGCAGCCAGCTGAGCCTTTGCCTCAATGTATGGCCCAAAATTGAGAGTCGATGTCAACGTAACGCCAAGAAGCTCAAGATGGTCCGTTATTGGCACGGTTACATCACGGAAAGTAGGAGCCGGGTGGAATTGGCTCCTTTTAGCGGAAAAAAGACACGCCTGGGTTTTAGCAGCATTAAACCTGACCAGATTGGCATCGCCCCATTCGGAAACTGCCTGCAAGGACAAGTTCAAGCGCTCCACCATGGCCTCCCGGAGAGACCGGACCTGAGGCCCGGTAGCACGCGCGTTGGACAAGTATCTCTCAGCAACAGTGCTGTCGTCTGCATACCCAAAGGTGCCGGGCTTCAGCAGATCGTTAATGTGCAACAAGAACAATGTTGCTGAGAGTACGGACCCCTGAGGGACCCCGGCATTAATATCCAATTGGTCCGACGAGCAGCCATCGATAACCACTCGAATGGACCGATCTCTCAGGAAGTCTGCAATCCAATCACACAGACCACCGGGCAAACCGAATGAAGGAAGCTTACCAATAAGGCTTTCGTGCCAGACCCTATCGAAAGCCTTCGAGATGTCGAGGGAGACGGCAAGCGCTTCCCCATGCCTCTCGATGGCCTCACTCCATATGTGAATGGCATACGCTAGAAGATCCCCAGTAGACCGATTTCGGCGAAAGCCGTATTGGCGGTCGCTAAGGATATCGTTAGTTTCTAGGTATGCCAGGAGCTTAGTGTTGAGTACACGCTCCATACTCTTACAGAGTATGGACGTTACAGAGATGGGTCTGTAGTTGGCCGGGTCAGCTCTACTGCCCTTCTTGGGCACGGGCTGTACGTTGGCTTGCTTCCAAGCATTCGGCACTGTTCCAGTCTCATATGAAAGGCGGAATAGGCGTGTCAAGATCGGAGACAGTTCAGGCGCACAGGTTCTAAGAACTATAGCTGGTATGCCGTCAGGGCCGCTAGCCTTGTTCACGTCGAGGTTGCGCAGCACCCTACGGACGTCCTTTTGATGGATGCGAATGTCCGACATACTCGTCTCGCACCCATCAGGAGAAGGAGGGGGCCGCGAATCACCAGGATTCAGACGCGAAGATTCCGCAAAAAGGGAGGCAAACAAATTTGCCTTCTCCTCAGCGGTGTGAGCCAGTGACCCATCGGGATTCAGCAGTGGTGGTAGTGAGGGACGGCAGAAGTTCGACTCGACCGACTTAGCCAGACAATTTTTGTGTACTCAAAAAAATCAAAGGCAAGAATATATTATTCCATGGGGTTAGTTCTTCCGTCGATTTTGATTTTTTCCCATAACTACTATTCTACCATAATGGAAGCAACTAAAACGGCTCCTGCAATGCCATAGAGTCATAACGTTTCGCGAAAAACATCATAGGAATCGCTTCGTTTGTAATTTGCGTTCCTATTCTTATTGGAACAAATTACCCCCGGAACTTTTATCCCCACTCGCCTACATAGGACAAAGGCAGGAAGATGATGATGATCATTGCGGGTAAATTGGGATGAAGCTGTCACAGAAACGTAATAAGCTATAGCAAGAGAGATATATGCAGTGGGTGATTTTGGGCTCTGGTAAAATTTTGAAAAACAGTATAGATTCTGAATGTCAAAATTAAACTGTAGTGATGGACACAAAAAGGCTGAAAGGCTACACAAAAAAGTTGACGATCTTATTTGTGAGGAACATAAGGTAAACATTTCATCATAACAACAAGAAGAGGAGAGTTAGTGAGTGCTGATAATATTGAAGTCTGCAGATTTTTAGATGCTGGCACTAATCTTGACGTGTTTAGATTTAGATTCATTTTCGGTAAAAGCAACTGTTATAACTTAAGTATGTACCTATAAAATCTCTACAACAATACGTTTTGGTGTTCAAATACTTGCTATTTTCAAAGTCGACGCGTGTAATATCATAGTAACTAGAGAAAAAGTGAGTCATTAAAGTTCTTGCTATCATTAAGGCACCACAAACAATATCTTGGCGTGAGCCTAATTTGAGTCTGGAAATATATACCTTAAGACTTTTCGGCGAAATAGCAACTGTGGGCGATTGTATCAGTGTTTAATTTGTAACTTTACAAAAGAAAATTAACTTTTTCGAAAACCCAATTAAAAACGCTCATTTATCATTTATCTTAGCTACTGAAGGTGACTGAAACTTTTAGTAACGCCATCAGGATGGCGTTTGGTGTGGACAAATGTGCGGTAATGCATGTAAAGCGAGGGGAGATTGTGAACCTGAGATCTCTCTCTCCTCCAAACGAAACCTATAAGTATTTGGGTATGTCGGAAGCGTTAGGTATCAGCACTACTGACATTTACTGCATCGGTTCTGTGAGAAGACAAAGTAAAAGTATTAACTTAATTTATTATAAACGGCTTTTGTGATGTACTAAATAAATGAAAATATATAAATAAAGTACCATTTACCCGTATGTACCCAAAATATAGTACAACCTTGAACCATATTTCAAGCGTCTTCAGGAGTTAGGTCTTTCATAGTTTTAATCACACCTTCTTCAGCAGAAAAAAGTTTGAAATTACTGTCGTTTCATTTCTACAAAAACTTGTTGCTAAAGGTTTGCTACCGTCAGAACTATTTGATATAGAGTTATGATTTTGTTTTTAGGTTTCCGTACCCAAAGGGTAAAAACGGGACCCTATTACTAAGACTCCGCGGTCCGTCTGTCTGTCCCTCTATCTGTCTGTCTGTCACCAGGCTGTATCTCATGAACCGTGACAGACAGTTAAAATTTTCACAGATGATGTATTTCTGTTGCCGCTATAACAAAAAATACTAAAAACAGAATAAAATAAATATTGAAGTGGGGCTCCCATACAACAACCGTGATTTTTTTGCGATAATGGTACGGAACCCTTCGTGCGCGAGTCCGACTCGCACTTGGCTGGTTTTTTAAATCAGCTCATGATGTTTGCTTCCACGCTACATATTCACGTTGTTAAGTGTTAAATCAGTGATTAAAGTAAGTTGTAAACTTGTGAGTCGTATCCACACTAAGTAAACAAAGACGGTACGTATATCCACAGTAACACCTCGGCCTCACCCGCCGCCCGGCGGCGACCACCAGACATTATTTATACGCGGCCGGCGCCCTAACGTGACATATTTTAAAGCGACCGTTTTAATAAGTCGCCTTTAACCTGCCACTTTGGGTTCGTAGCTTTAATAGAAGAGGCTACGCGTTTGGCTATAGACGTGGATAGTAATGGGTCAAATTGCGTTTGTCGGTGCTTGAATATGGAATAGATCTATTTTGAAAATTCTCGCTAAGGAAACTTTGGTGAAGTCAGCTGACAATCCAAATAATGCTAGGAATATCATCATACTGAGATTTGTCCAAACGAGACCGGCACGACAGTCGGTCTATTCTAGAAAAACCAGCCAAGTGCGAGTCGGACTCACGCACGAAGGGTTCTGTACCACTATCGCAAAAAACGGCATTAAAATCACTTTTGTTGTATGGGAGCCCCACTTAAATATTTATTTTATTCTGTTTTTAATATTTGTTGTTATAGCGGCAACAGAAATACATCATCTATGAAAATTTCAACTGCCTTGCTATCACGGTTCATGAGATACAGTCCGGTGACAGACGGACAGACAGACAATCAGACAGACAGACAGAAGGACCGCGGAGTCTTAGTAATAGGGTCCCGTTTTTACCCTTTGGCTACGGAACCCTAAAAAAATGTAAAAAGGTAGCAAAATTCTTCGGTTCTCCAAATTTAAAGTAATAGGACGCGATGGTTACACCAGTTTCAAACCTACATACACATCGTTAACAACTCAATTATTTTCTTCACAGTTCTGTGGTCAAAGCCATATTACTTAGTAGGACGCACATAACAAAAGGCAGGCTTATTTTTTGCTTTATACTCGTAAGTTTAAGCGTAGCATTCTTTTTCAGAACGAAATGACAGACGATCTTCTGAACGACAATTGAACAGGGCCAAAGGTCGCTGTAACTTAATAACTTGAGTCGCATATTTCTCTAAGCTATCAGCTCGAATTCGGCCGGGTCCTGTAAAGTACGGAGTTTTACAGCCCAGCCGCTGTACCTCGTCTATTTCCTACGAATGTCGCTTCCGAATCGGATCTCCCCACGGAATATGCCGTACAGATAAAATAAATTCAGATTCCAGTTTTATTCTACATCCGCGGTCGGTCCCTGCCCGGCGCCTATATAACTTGCAAGGATTACCCTCGGCACCTCCTAAAATCTAAAACTAGTGGCATCTGCAACTAATTGATTTGTTCTGTGGGGAATAAAAACTGCACGATTAAGACCCTGATAAAGGTACCCTTGTTTATCACCCACAGTTACAAACTTCGTTTTTGCTACGAAATTGTTTATATGCTCAAAGCAGCGCTCGCAATTTTCGGCCACGCAATAAAATATACTAAAATGTTGAGAATTTTCATCTTCTGAAGCAGGTTGAATCACTTTTGTTTCGAACTTTTCCGCAAGTTGGGTGTTGGAGTTGATAATGTAGGGCGTGGGTCTGTTGGCCGCTAAATCTTGTCCACACGCGACCTATAGCCGCCGATGATTTACAGGGCAATAAAGTTTTTAATTTCAAGTGGAAACATTCCATTATCGCAGTTTCGTTTTTAATAAGTGAGGGTCGGAGGTGGACCGGCCAATTTCGCTGTGAAATTGAAAAAGTTAAACGACAACATCTAGTACAATTGGCTTTGGGTCGATGGTACCGAAACTCATATCGGGGGGCGGTACTGAGTTATCTATCGGTTTATAGAGAACGAGGAACGATTATGGAAATTCAACAAAACTCGGATGAATGTAATAAGTTTAGGGTACATTTAGTTGTTTGGGTAGGTATTGATCCTGTAACTAAAATCGGAACGGTGTGTTTGAAACTTTCAGAGGCTTTGTTTGGGATTCTGATTATCTATTTAACCCTTTCTTCACGTACCTGCGTAAGTACATAGTACTTAAACATGACACACTTGTACAATACTTAAAAATTAAAATTATTGCAGGCATCTTTTTTTGCGAAGGAGCTCGTGGCTAAATAATAACAGCCGCACGGGTCGATCATAAAGGTTAAGCAACGCTTGACGAGATCGGTTAGTGGATGGGTGACCATTTCAACATACCGAGTTTCCTCCGTGTCTCGGAAAGCACGTTAAGCCGTTGGTTCCGGCTGTCATTTGAAGATCTTTGACAGTCGTTACAGGTAGTCAGAAGCTTGAGATCTGACACCAGTCTTGCCAAGGGGTACCGTGTTACCCAGTTACCGGGTTGTGGAGGTCAGATAGGCAGTCGCTCCATGTATAACACTGGTACTTATCTGAATCCGGTAAGACTGGAAGCCGACCCCACAATATAGTTGGGAAAAAGGCTAGGCAGATGATGATGATCTTCATGCGAAAACTCACCTGAAATATCTATAAATTAATATTAATATTAATATAAAATATTAATATTTATATTAATATTATAAAGCTCAAGTTTGTTTGTTTGAACGCGCTAATCTCAGGAACTACAGATTGGAATTGAATTTTTTTTTTGTGTTGGATAGTCCATTTATCGAGGAAGGTTATAGGCTATATAACATCACGCTACGACCAATAGGAGTGAAGCATAAATGAAAAATGTAGCAATAACGGGGCATAAATATTCCTCTTTGAGAGCTTCCGTTGCGTGCGCTGCGTAAATCATGTATGTAGGGTAAGGTAGGTAGGGTAGATGTGTAGGTAGGTAGCCATTCGACGGGAGCTAAGCCGCGTGGGACAGCTAGTTATTAATAAAATACAAAAAAAATATCATCATCATTATCTTCCTGCCCTTGTCCGATGTTACTTGGGGTCGGTGCAACAAGTTTTTCTTCCATACCGTCCTATCCGCCACCACGCTATCACTGACCCCCTTTTGTTTCATATCAATCCCCACACAGTCCATCCATCTTTTCTTTGGCCGTCCCCTCCCTTTCCATTCATCCACATTTATATTCATAACTCTTTTAGTAACATGCGTTTCATCCCTCCTCATCACATGACCATACCAGGACAAACGGTCCATTTTTCAACATCTCAACGCTCTTACCTCTGATACATGCAATCTCTTTTCATCAATCATTTTCACAGCCAAACATTCTGATCCATACAGTGCAAAAAATCATCAATATATTAATTAACTCCAAGAAAAAGAGGCACCATTTCCTAACACTTCAGAGTAACTGTCGTGACTTTATGGTATGTACTTAATTGTAAAAGTTAACTCATACTTTTTTTTGTTGTTGGACGCGTTTGACTACTATATCAACTGATTGTAAGTGAACCAGCCACCACATCGGTGGGCGATGGAGCACACTTGCCTGGAACTAACCTATTCACTCTTGACTTAAAAATTGCCACGTTTTAGCTATCAGAAAAACAAGACACCCGCAAAGAATTCCACTCCTTAGCTGTACGACTACGGACAAAGGAACACTCCCAAAACCAAATTTGGCCAAGTGCGAGTTGGACTCCGTACCATTATCGTTAAAAACGGCAACAAAATCACGTTTGTTGTATGGGAGCCCCACTTAAATATTTTTAACTGTTTATTTGTTGTTATAGCGGCAACAGAAATACATCATCTGTGAAAATTTCAGCTGTCTAGCTATCACAGGTCATGAGATACAGCCTGGCGAAAGACAGACAGACAGATGGATCGTGGAGTCTTAGAAATAGGGTCCCGTTTTTACCCTTTGGGTACGGAACACGAAAAAGGTTCTCAATTCAATCATTAATTCATTCTCCAAATTAACACAAAAATAACACAACGACACACTTTCACGTACCCTTCCCCATAAAGACAGCTCGACATACCTTCAGCTATACCTTCCTACCCAAAAACTTGTAGGTTCATCAGCTGACGATTTTCCCACGCAAGTTGTAAAACTTAAATGGCGGAAACGCTTTACTTAATAGACGAGGGGCTGTAAACTTGTTATGGCTACAAATCAAATAGATTATTGCTGGTAACTTGTGCAAGAATAACATGCGACTTTTGGAGTGAAAATTATGTTTTTAGGGTTCCGTACCTAAAAAATAATAAACCGTCTCCATTTTATAGGATCACTTTGTTGTCTGTCTGTCTGTCTGCCGTATGTCTGTTAAGACCCTTTTATCTCGGGAACGCGTGGAGGTATCGAGTTGAAATTAATATCGTATACTCAAGTTTGCAACCCCTTGCAGCTGTGAAAAAATCAAACTTCTAGATCAACGCAATCAAGATACAGCCGTTAATGATGCATATTTTACAATCGCAAGGGAATCAAAAGATGCAGGGTACTTCCCGTTGACCTAGAATCATGAAATTTGGCAAGAAGCAATGTCTAGTTCGTTACTGGACCCTTGCTCGCACGCTGCTTGTTTATTTCTCTTCCGGAATTTGAAAAAATTCGTATGTATTCACCTCTAATGTGCGGTATTCACTATTTTGTTCTGGAAAGTTTTATGCTACTCAATTAGTGATGTAGTCGGGTCCAATATTGACTTTATAGATGGATATCGACAGTGAAAACTAAGAAATTTGCTTGGCAATCGAGCTGTATCGACATTTTACTTTAGACGACGCTGGTTCTGCTATTGCGGCTATGAACCGGGACCTGGCATGTATCAGCTCATGGGCTAAGTCATTTGGTCTACAAATTAACCCAAGTAAATCACAAGCCATGGTCATAGGCAGCAAATTCGTTCGAAATGCGGCTAACGTTGCTTCTTTGATGCCTCTATATCTTGACGGTGTTCGTATAGAACTTTCCGAAACCGCAAAGGATCTGGGGGTAATCATTGACTCCAATCTTTCGTGGCATGCTCAGGTCAACGAAGTCAGTCGTAAGGTTCATTTTTCATTCCATTCGCTGAGGTGCCTTCAGAGTCTGTTGCCCTTAAAGACGAAAATTTCTTTGGCGCAAACACTAATTCAGCCGATTATTGATTATGCCGACGCCTGCTACTTGGATGCCACAGAGGAGCTATTAAATAAGCTTGAGCGCCTGCAAAACTTATGCATTCGCTTTGTTTATGGTCTACGTAAGTATGATCATGTTTCTCACCTTCGCAAGGAACTCAAGTGGCTCCCAATCCGTCTTCGCAGGAACACTCGGATTTTATGTCTCCTCTTCAACATCTTACACAACCCTTCTTATCCTTCCTACCTGCGTGAGCGATTTTCTTACGCTCGCCCTAGAGACGCATTATGTAGGTCACATCTTAGATCCCTCCTTAAATCCCATCCTCATAAAACCAGCTATTATTCCTATTCCTTCTCTGTCCACGCTGTGAGATTGTGGAACTCACTTCCGCCTAGCATCAGAGATCTAGATACTATCTCGCTTTTTAAAAAACGCTTAAAAGAGCATTATCTTTCCTCTCAAATCTGAGCTTTATGTATGTATATTTAGTATCTATATATTTTAGAGTTATGTATTTATTTAAGTATATATCACTTACACTATAATTATGTGTATGTATTTTATATCTTAGTTTAGTCGTTCACTTTTCTTCTCTTCCTGTTCTCACACACTATTTGTCTACATTTCTTCTTCATTTCTCCTTTTCGCGGGTCTGCTGGTAGAAATTTCTTAAGAAATAAGCAGTACCTTTGTACTCCTATGTCATGATGTGTTTTCTGTATGTATTTTCTGTGTGTACATTAATAATAAAATAAATAAATAAATAAAAATAAATAATTTGACTTTAGATTACAAAATGTCGAAAATACTTCTGCACTAACACAAAATAGACTCCCCGCGCGAATGCGCCGTATGGACTACGGACCGGTACTGCCAACGACTCCGGCCATTCCAATGCGTTATTCGAGCTTAAATATTATTACCTAATTTAGAAATCATTATTATTAAGGATGTTATGATTTTTGTATGTTTTTATATACATGGTTCATAAGCATATATTATTTACTATCTGTTTTACACAGCGACTTATGTTGCTGTATGGGGACTACAGTTTTCCAACAGCAAAGTTATTTTTGTCCCTCAATTCTGTTTATCTTATCGTTAGAGCAATGTTCGGTGGCCTCATAGTTTATGAACTTCAGCAATGTTATTTAATTTTTTTGGTGAATGTAGCTATTTGTACAGAACCGACTCGCACTTGGCCAGTTATTATTACTCTTATGTGGTTACTTTCTAATTAATTTCGTTGCGGGATCCAAGACAGTGGGGGTGTTTCGTCGAGCTTTGTCAGCGCATTTCTGGTCGTCGCCAAGGGTGATAATGATTTTCAGGAGTTTATTACAGTTTGGCAAGCTTGTTCAAAGGCAATTTATTCAAAAATAGCAAATACCTACCAAGTCTTCTTTCATATATGACCTTGTCCCGTTTCAGGAAAATAACCGAAAAAGTGCAGTTATAAAGTTAGTCACCTTTTTTAAAAAGAACATAAAACCTGTATTCAAATAACTCCTTTGAATTATTAGAATGGGTTACTCAGATTAACGAATCAATTCAAGCAACTACCTAGTACGAAGTGCTTGAAAGAAATGGGTATATAAAAAACTAGCTGTTCCCCCCACAGGACCCGTTTTCGGGATAAAAAAACAGCCTCTGTCACTCAGGAATAATGTAACTTTCTATTAGAGAAACATTTTTTTTTATCGGTCCAGTAGTTTCGGAGTCTATTCGGTACAAACAAACAAACAAAAAAAGCTTTCCTCTTTATAATATTAATATATATCATCATCATCATCTGCCTAGCCTTTTCCCAACTATATTGGGGTCGGCTTCCAGTCTTACCGGATTCAGCTAAGTACCAGTGTTTTACATGGAGCGACTGCCTATCTGACCTCCACAACCCAGTAACTGGGTAACACGGTACCTCTTGGCAAGACTGGTGTCAGATCTCAAGCTTCTGACTACCCGTAAGGACTGCCAAAGATCTTCAAATGACAGCCGGGACCAACGGCTTAACGTGCTTTCCGAGGCACGAAGGAAACTCGGTATGTTGAAATGGTCACCCATCCACGGACCGACCACGTCAAACGTGGCTTAACCTTGATGAGCGACCCGTGCGGCTGTTATTATTTAGCCACGAGCTCCTCTAATATTATATACATGTTATTATATATAGTATCGATATAGCAACAAAGCAAAAACATGGACACACCGACGAAAAGGCACATAAAGTGTCAGTAGGCACTCTCCTTAACCACATAAAGACCTTGTGAATACATCAAACTAAGGATAAAATAATATCACAAAACGTTAACATTATCTATGAGACTACAGACTACGAATTACAAGCATTAACTTGGAGCGTTAAACTAGTTCAAACAGATTGATTCAGAATATCGTCACATCTCTGGATTACGTTGTATCTAAGTATGTCACTACTGAACAAACTTTCTTAAACTTACCACGATAGAAGAGGAAAATTCAACTTTTGGTGAACTGAATAGGGTAGAGAATAGACTGTTTAGTCCAAGTGATTATTCGTTAATAATTCTGGAGTGGACCCTTAGGGTTAAGGGTAAGCTGGTTATGTTACCCGGAGGGAATCGGGAGTGACTGATTTCTATCGCAACGGCCCGAATCCTGATAGCTTTTGTTGCCTGCCGGATTATTTTTTTAGGCTGCCCGTTTTTAATCCAATACAGTTCTCGGATACACTTTGAAATGGGAAAATTTGATTCGGCTGAGATGGTTTGAAACGAAGAGTGGTATCATTTTATTCAAAATTCTCAGGAACTTTAGTGCTATTTTATTTCCTTCGTTCTCTTGTGAATTTTTGAATCTACATATATTTTTCAGTTGAGGACTGTTAAGTCTTTATTTTATTTATTTATTTTATACTTCATGTACACAAACGTACAGAGACGGACATAATGCCTTGGGCATTTTCTACCAGTCGACCTTTGGGTGATGCAGAGACAAATTGTGGTCGGTGCAATATTTTGAGTTAATCAAATCGCGTTGAAATTATCTTATGAATTTTGGGATCTAAAATTCGATCCGTATTGCTATAAAATAATGCAGGAAACTATTTTTAGAATATTTAAGTGTAGTCCTTCTAGACATAGCTCCATAAAAACCCTGTAACAAATATACGCTTTAAAAAATTATGTACCAAAACTATATCTTTCAAAATCAGAGAAAAAATTTCAAACATGTTTACAAACTCATTAAATCAACTTCGACAAAATGAAATAACATATATACAGAGTTATAGTGAAGACAACTTGAAAAAAAGACTTGTTGGATGTTAAAGAACATCCCAACATCCACGGTGTCCTTGCAAATCCCTAGGGACGTCCCTGCAGCAACAAGTTATGGATGATAGACGGATTTGGTGGCACAACCCTAATTGATTGTTGCTTTAGTACTTTTTGTATGGGGTTTTATTCTTGTTGTGCTCTTTTGTGGTAATAGCTTCAATATGTTCAGTCAGTTTTGTCAGGATACGTTCTTTACTGTTATATTTTAAAGAGAGAGAGCGAAAAAACTGGCCAAGTGCGAGTCGGACTCGCGTCTGTCACCAGGCTGTATCTCATGAACGGTGATAGCTAGACAGTTGAAATTTTCACAGATGATGTATTTCAGTTGCCGCTATAACAACAAATACTAAAAACAGAATAAAATAAATATTTAAGTGGGGCTCCCATACAACAAACGTGATTTTATTGCCGTTTTTTGCGATAATGGTACGGAACCCTTCGTGCGCGAGTCCGACTCGCACTTGGCCTGTTTTTACTATAACGGTGAACAAATCTGTTTAAATTTGTCCATAATAATCTTAAGCAAATATTATGAACGTTCATTCAAGGTATGTAGTTAGCTAGTATTATATAATCTAAAAGTCCTTGAACGCCTTGTCCACAATCAGCTTAGTGCTTTTCTATGTAAGAATAGTTTGCTGAATCCTTTTCAATCCGGATTTCGTCCTGGTCACAGCACAGCTACTGCCTTAGTGAACGTTACGGATGACATACGGTTAGGCATGGAACGAGGACATCTGACGGTTCTTTGCTTGCTAGATTTTAGTAATGCATTTAATACTGTCGATTTCGATATCCTGCTTGGCATACTTCGCTCGCTTAACATATCTCCAACGGCGATTGGCTGGTTTCGTAGTTACCTGTATGGCCACCGGCAACGTATATGCATAGAAGAATCTAACTCGTCTTGGTGTTATACAACTGCCGGTGTACCTCAGGGTGGCGTTTTATCTCCTTTACTCTTCGCAATATTTATAAACGCTATCTCCAAAAAACTTCTCTCCGCCTACCACCTTTATGCAGACGATTTACAGATCTACAAACAAGCTGCCCTTGCAGAGTTAGCTGATGCAATGAATGCAATAAATAAGGTTTTGGCTACAATTTGTGAGTGGAGTGAGGCAAATGGGCTTCAGGTTCAGCCGCAAAATTTTTGCATCTGCCAGGTCCCTTAGACGATTGCGAAACTTTCTTCCCACTGCTACTAAAATTGCGCTTGCACAATCCCTTCTGCTTCCTATCCTTGACTATGCTGATGTCAGATATCTCGATCTCACCCAGGCACAACTAGATAAACTTGAGCGTCTTCAAAACCTTTGTATAAGATTTATATTTGGCCTGCGCAAATATGATCACATTTCTGAATTTCAGACAAAGCTCAAGTGGCTTCCCATACGTCTTCGCCGGGATTCTCATATTTTATTTCTGCTTTACAGTTTTCTATACAATCCTACAACCCCCTCTTATCTCAAAGAACGTTTCAAGTTCCTTCATGACACACATAATAGATATCTGAGGTCATCGGAAAACTTGAGACTAGAGATGCCGATGCATTCCACCAGCTTTTACGACAAATCTTTTACGGTTCAAGCGGTGCGGTTGTGGAATGCTTTGCCCGTGTCAATAAGGCGTGCTCAATCTCTGCCCATTTTTAAAACAATGGTAAAAAATCACTACCTCTCTCTTTAATAGTTATATTTCTTTATTTTCATGCTTTTGTTCCATACTTATTACTGTATATATTTGTCTATTATATATATATGTATGTATTTATTTTATTTTATCTATAAATAGTACACCAAAGACTACCTACAGTACTGTCATTCCTTCAATTTTTTTTTAATCCATCCAAAGGTTGTCTTGAAAAGATCGCTTTTAGCGATAAGGCCGCCCATTGTGTCACCCAGTGCAATGTTTTCTTCGTCTATACTTTCTGTAACTTATATGGTGTACATAATAAAGAGTATTCTATTCTATTCTATTCTATTCTATTCTATCTGTGGTATAGGTAAGAGTTTTACTCCGACGCTGTCCCAGCTCGCCGGTACATGGCTACTTTACGTGCAAGATGCTGCAGATTAGCCCGCCCCACTAAATTGTGCGATCTAACCGAGTTACAGTTTCACCGTATATTCTGTTTAAAGTTCCGGCTAAATTAACTCGGAATTTGCGCTGTTTGAGCTATGTGGCTGGTAATTATTTTGTTGTATCGCGGTTTGTTTTGTTTTCCTGCGTTATTGGTCTTATTTGGAGATCCTTGGTGGAGTTTCTTGTCCGTTCTTCTCCATAACAAGCTACTTTTCGGAATGAACGGTGGGATCAATTGTTACTACTTTACTTGTTGACGTTCAAAAGTGCCGATTGACGCGTAGTTGTGACGCATACTTTGTAATGATTGTATTTATGTTATTTTTTTTTGTTTTTATGGTATGCGTCGTGCCTGGCGCAAATAAACAATTTTTCTTTCTTTCTTTCATTCTTTCTTTTCTTTGACTTTGATCAAATCTCTTCGTTGTGAATTGATAATTTAGACAGCATTTGAAGATTTTTGACAGACAATGCGGGCAGTCAGAAGCCCGTATTCCAAAGGATTATCTTACCCAGTAGTAACTGGGTTGATTGATTGATCTGAAAAACACAGTCTCTCTTTGTTAATATTGCTAATTAGCTGCATTTGATAAGACTGTAGACTGACCACAAAATAGTTGTGAAAAGTCAAGGTAGATGATGACGATAATTAATTAATTATCACTCTAGACATAATTTAGTGACATTCGTTCTTTCTTTCTCTTCATTCTTTCTTCTTTCTTTCATAATTTAGTGACATTATTTTAATAAAAAAATTCTACACACGATTTTAATCGTGATTCAAACACGAAAAAGACTGTCCCAGTAAGCTATCATAATCGTCAATTACATTGTCATTTACAAGCAAAGCAAAAAAAAACAATTAAAATCGCAAAAAGCCGTTCAACTTGAAGCCCTCATAATTATTCGTACCTCGTTATCACTTGTTCCCTGCAAACGGAGAAGAATAAAAGCGAATACAGCCTCACTTCATTACATGTTCCGACAGTTTGTTGGTTCAGGCTAAAAGAAAAAAAATGTTTCATTTGCCTGTCTTCCCGGGACGATCGTAAAATCTGAGGGAAAAGAGTTATGGCTTTGTTTACTTTTTTTTGCAAAATTTTCATCGCCCAAGTATGGTGCTAAGGTTTTATTAGTGCCCATTAGTATGAGTGCTAATTTTGTGGTTGAGGGTATTTTGATATTTTTCCTACCCGGATCTTGCGACGTCATGTTTTTGCCCTTGACACTTGTCATTTATTTATTTTATTTATTTAATACTTTAAGCACACAAATGTACAGAGGCGGACTTAATGCCTTAGGCATTTTCTCCCAGTCAACCTTTGGGTGATGCAGAGATAAATAGTTGTAGGTACAATCACGATAATGAATGGATTTAAATATACATATATACAATAAATTTTAATAATATTATATATGTACATACTTAAACACTAAACAAAAGTAAACTTTACAAAATTAAAATTAAACTAACTACTTACACTATACAAAAGAAAGGTTCACTTAGGCGTCGAAGTACTCATCCACATCGCTGTCATCCGGGAACGTGCCCAGAAGACTGGCAGCATTGCCACGTTGAATGGCAATGCTGATTCTTTGCGCAAAGAAAGAAATACATAAATATAAGCTAGAAATAATCAATAAATACAATACAATTTACACAATTAATAATAAATGAAATAAAGGAATATACCTAAACAATTAGTATAATTGGAAAAAAACTATCGCTATGGAGATACTGCTGGCAACTTCTTGCGAATGTGTTCGCGAACTTTGACTTTGAATATTAGTCGGTTGGTTGCCATCCTGATTTCCTGGGGGCGCGCATTCCACAGAAAAATAGACTGAACGAAGAAAGAACGCGAATGAAGTCAGTGCGGTTAGTAGGACATTGAAGAAGACGGTTATTGGAAGATCGTAGTTTTTTATTGTGGTTGTTGCAGATGTATTGAAAGTGAGGGGCCAGATAACTATTCACAAACAGAAGCTTGAAAGTCTAACTAGTTTTACCAAGAATTTCAAGAACTATAGTGTTACCTAGTAGGGACTTGGTTGTCTATACTATAATCAATACTAATATTATACTAAAGAGGAAACATTTTTTTGTTTGTT
The DNA here is from genome assembly GCA_948252205.1 of Orthosia incerta. NCBI lineage: Eukaryota > Metazoa > Arthropoda > Insecta > Lepidoptera > Noctuidae > Orthosia > Orthosia incerta. The sequence continues at coordinate 28,962,456 of OX411746.1, forward strand.
TGTACCGAATAGGCTCCGAAACTACGGGATCGATTTGAAAAATTCTTTCACCAATAGAAAGCTACATTATTCCCGAGTGACATAGGCTACTTTTTAATCACGAAAACGGGTCCTGTAGGGTTGTCCACGAAAACGAAGCCGCGGGGAACAGCTAGTATAGGATAAACAGGCACTCGCACCATGGAAATACTCACTATGGGAGGTTATGCACTACACGTCCGTGTCCGTAATCCGTGTCCGTGATTTGAGTTCCAAGTTCAAAATGTTCTGAATTATGGCGGGTTCTTATAGAGTACGGATGTAGTGCGTAAGCTTCCCTACAAGAAATATTACAGCTACTTCGGAACCGAACCTTGCAATCGAAACCAGCCCAACATAATTAAGAGAAAATTGACAGGCGCTTCTGTCGTTATTTGATCTCCAAAACATCCAAAGATCAAGAAATGCCAACAATTTGTTTTCTTGGGAATACACAGAAATACCTACTTGAGTTCATCCTCACCATTTACCGAAATACTTCTTTACAAAGGCTCTTCTACTGCTTTACAAAGGCCTCCTCCAAAAAAGCCACATAAACCGGTTCTTTGCATCCATTGGACCACCAATGCCGCGGAACTTACCATCGGTCTAACTTGTGGAGCCGCATCCAACACTCCAGAAACTTTTGGCCCCATCTATTCGGCGAGTTTCTGTGCTTTATCCTACTTCACCATCATAATTAAAGCCGAAAAATTTCCACTGCTAAAAAGGCCTGCCCCAAGCGTGTCCGTCCCGCATCCAGTGGATTCCACCTATCCATTTAGGTCATCAGTATCCTTAGTGGGAGGCTTCCCTAAGCTACTTGAGTTATCCAACCTTAATCACATTACAGAACAGAAAGTACTCCAGCTCTAAACTTAGTTCGGCACAGTTCTCCCCAATGCCGCGATGCTCCGATGATGTAAATACGAGCTTCGCTGCAAATTTCCAACTACACCCGCTATGTTCGTCCGCTTTATTTATTTCGATTCGGTGCACATTGCTGGTATTGATTCAAGGGTGGTACATACTGAAGTTGTTTTTTTTTCTATAGATAGAACTGGTCTACATTTACCCAAGTCCGGGGGGAAATGGAAAGAAGAAAGGGTGATCTCAAACTAAAATAATACTGATAATGGCGGCTAGGTCTCGTAATAAAACGATTTGAGTTTAATCTAAACAACATTTTGTATACGGTAGATCTAACACGCTAACAACAGTCTCACTTAAACTACTCGTACAACAACAACTGAAGGCGCTGATTCCCTTGAGTAGCTGATTTTAAAATGAGAATCACGTTTAAACGGCTATTCGTATTTTTTTTGAAAAAAAAATATGTTACATTAGACCATATCTTTAAAAATTTGATTTAAGAAAATTTTGAGTATTTTTCGTATAACATAGTGTAATTAATTTGTAAAGTTATGTCTAAAACGGACAAAAACACTACAATCACACCAATACCGCTGTGCGTATTTTAATGAAATCGAACCCATCTCAAATACAATTTAAGTATCTACATTTTGATCTAAGCCTTTTGTTTTAAAGTCATAGAATAATAAGGAAAGTACTTACAAAAAGCTACAAAATTTTGGGTTGCTCGGGTGTGAAACGTGTGCGCGTTTTGTTTCTTCAAGGTCGTTCGCGTTAGTCGGCGTCTTAAGAATACAATAGTTTTGGCGTGAACGAGCTAGAACCGTAATAACTGCCATATCTATCTAGCGTGCACGATTCGAATAGAATGCGACTGGCCAGCGGGCTCCGCACAGCATACGCGGGCGCTGGGCGGAGCAGATGGTGCACATGTATTAGCCAGCAGCGGGCAAAATTACCTGAGCGCTAACGCAAACGCTGAGCGTTATATAATTTTATTAATATTCCTTATAGCTAGGCTGGTGCAATCCTACATCGGGACAAATATGCCTCTCCACTTCTTACATTGTTTACAAGCTTGCACGTCTTGGTAAAAATATGGTTGTGATAATAAAGAAACTGATGCTTGAATAAGGCCCCTTCTCGTGCATTGTTTGAAGGAAAAGAGTTGATACTTAAAGGGAGAGTTTCTGCTGGAAGGGATTATGGTCACGTTACGTTACCATCCATCCATGTTCAGGCATCCAGGATCCTCTATTTGAGATCCTTTTCCACTTAGGTCAGGTGTCAACTCTGTATTCCTCTTGTTCTTCGCAAGATGATACAGTTCTTCTACGCTTCAGATGGGTGTCCATTTTCTGTCACAATTTTGTAACTGTATATCGTGTAATTTCCCTGCAATGTCTTGTTAACCTTCATGTGACACTAAGTTGACTTTGACTATAAATCAATTGGTTTGGCATTCCAGAAATGTTTATTTTATTTAGTTTAGGTTCCATAGTCGACGGCACGAACTATTTTGTGCGCGGGTTTAAAATGCATGCTATCTCATCCGACAACATGAGTGAAATAGATAGATGCTGCGATGAGCAGTACGAAGCTAGTTCGCGTAAGAATTAGCACTTTTGCATATTTATTGCGAAATGGATGATGATTTAAACCGAAAACGAGCGCGCGAAATTTTATAAACAGACCTTTGGGAGTCTGGATATCATGAAAAAACAACTAAAAGGTATCTGTTCAAAATAAAATTATTTGCATTGTTGAACTACTAATCTATCCTGTATGGTGGCTGTTTTAATATCCATACAGGGCTAGTTAATGATGAGACAAATTGATATCATTTTTTTATTTTGAACGTACATCGTCCTAGTCGAGTAATCGCCAGACTACGTTTGTATGGAAGAATGGTCGACTAGTGTAACCTTAAACGGAAATTCAAAGCTAATACATATACTTACTCGTATATATGTCCATTAATACGTTCCAAATCAGGAGTTAGGATTGCAAAATACTTGCTTTAATCTACAACATTTTTTTTCTAGCATCGCAAATATCCTCAGACACACCTGAGCTCCTAGCAGCCCTAGACTATATATGTTTGTACTCGCAATAAACATGGCGCTAACCTTAAACCATTTAGGTAAGTGTTTTATGCGGACCGGCTTCCATTTAGATATTGAAAACTTGTCTGGCCCAACAGGCTTGGATCGGTCGATGGCGGTTTTTGACTATAAATTAGCTTATTGATTAGTGGATGGGCTTGAAATGAATGGTATTAGAAAGTCATTTGTTTCTGTAGTTCGATACTAGTCTATCTCGCAAAATTGGTTATGTTTCGTTGTTTGTTTCATCGAAATCTGATCAGTTCTTCCAGAGATTACAGATAAAAAATTAACAGACATGTTAATTTTTTAAATATAATTTATTAATTTGGATAATGTTAATATTAATATTGATATCCTTTATTCAACTCTTTTCTTATCAATTACATTTTTAAATATTTTTACAAAACACAAAAATAGAAAAACATTTAAAAATATAAAAAATAGAGGCCCACCGGTATCGGGAACAGGGTCCAAGCTACCGGCGGTCAGGGCTCCAGAGAGAGGAACCTCCTAACAATGCGAGCCGTGTCCAGCAATACTGCTTTCTGGATCAGGCCCTTGATCCAGCCACCTAACGAGAGCCTCCTAAGGTGTTGGTCGAGGCTCGTGGCTATTAAGCCATTGGCTGACACGACTATCGGTACAATGATCGCTGTGTCCACATCCCACATGTCGACAACCTCGCGAGCCAAGTCAAGATACTTGATTTGCTTATCTTTCTCGGCTTTCACGAGGTTCCCGTCATGCGGAACAGTTATGTCAACAATCATTGCACGCCTCTCGATTCGGTCCACCACCACTATATCCGGCTTATTAGCGATAATAGTCCTGTCAGTGATGATGGACCGATCCCAGTACAATGTGATATTGCCATTCTCGAGAACTGGGTCGGGCACATACCTGTAGTACGGCACCTCCGATTCCACAAGAGTGTATTTCAGAGCAAGTTGCTGATGGATAATCCTGGCTACAAGGTTGTGCCTATGCAAGTACTCTTCGTTAGCAAGTCGAGAACAACCAGAGATAATGTGGCGGATCGATTCACCCGGGCGGTGACATGCCCGACAGATGTCAACCGTGCCATCCTTCACGATAAATCTCCGGTAGTTATTCGTCATGATAACTTCGTCCATAATTGCACAGACAAAACCTTCGGTTTCTCCAAAGAGGTCACCGAAACGCAGCCAGGCTACGGACGCTGATTGGTCTACATCGGACCCATGTAGGGCCCGGAAAAAGCGTCCGTGAAGCTCCTTACTTTGCCATACCTCCCTGCGGTCGTTAGTGTCAAGCACTACAGGCCTGCGCCAGTTCTCATTCGCCAAGGAGAGTGGGGTGAGTCCCTTGTCTACTGCTACTACATCTCGATGCATACCGACGTCTGTGTTTATAAAATATTCCCTGAGATTGCATATCTCGCGGTTGTGGAGGTTTTTGGCATTTAAAAAGCCTCGGCCTCCACACTTCCGCGGGATATACAATCTCATGACCGACGATCGTGGGTGATGCATTCGATATGCAGTCAGCAGTGTACGGACCCGTCTATCCAGGGCGTCAAGTTCCGTTTGAGTCCATTTGAGTATGCCGAAAGAGTACATCAATACCGGCATGACCCAACCGTTGAAGGCGCGCACCTTGTTTCCGCCCGAAAGAAGGCTATTGAATACCTTCTTCAGGCGGCCAAAGAAGCGTGCCCTCAACGATTGCTTCATGTCAGTAGTGCTGATACCTAACGCTTCCGACATACCCAAATACTTATAGGTTTCGTTTGGAGAGAGGGATCTCAGGTTTATGGAATCCGCGAGTTGAATTCCTACGGATTCCACAATCTCCCCTCGCTTTACATGCATGACCGCACATTTGTCCACACCAAACTCCATCCTGATGGCACTACTAAAAGTTTCAGTTACCTTCAGTAGCTCCATCAGCTGAAGATTGCTGGGGGCAAAGAGCTTCAGGTCATCCATGTAAAGGAGGTGAGATATAACCTGACCACCTCTCTTCAACCGATAGCCCAGCCCTGAATTCTCCAGCAGCGTGCTTAGAGGATTCAGGGCTAGGCAAAACCAAAGTGGACTCAAACTATCGCCCTGGAATATACCTCGCTCGATCCGTACAGGTTCGCTATTCCTCTGGATATTTCGACATCCTGGATAGCGAAGGACTGTGCTCCATTGCCCCATACACGACATCAGGAAGGTGCGTAGAGTTATATCTATTTTATACAATTCTAGCACCCTCATGAGCCATGTATGAGGCACCGAGTCATAGGCCTTCTTATAATCTATCCAACATGTCGACAGATCCTTTCGGGAACGCCGAACCTGTTGGCTAATGGCCATATCAATAAGGAGTAGCTCCTTAGTACCGCGGGACCCGTTCCTACATCCATTCTGAGAGGCCGACATGATGGAGTTATTATCGACGTGTTTATTAATTTTAACTCTCAAAATGGATGTTAGAACCTTATAGACCGTCGGTAAACATGTAATAGGTCTATAATTTTTGGGTTCCGCGGTACTATCAGCCTTGTGGAGCAGGTGGGTAATTCCTGTTGTAAGGAACTTGGGTAGCGAACCAGACTCCAAGGCTGCCTGGTACTGAGATGCCAAACGAGCGTGCGACCTTTGTAGCCACTTAATCCAGAAGTTGTGCAACCCGTCCGGCCCTGGAGATTTCCAGTTTGGCAACGGACGGACTGCACGGGCTACATCTTGGGGGCTGATCGTGATAGCCCCCATTTCTTGTATTGGATCGCACGCTCGTTCGACCTCCCGAGTCCATTCACCTTCCGTGTGACTGACAGGCACCGACCAGATGCTGCGCCAGAATGTACACATAGCGTCATCATCCGGCAGGCGCGTATCAGTCACACCTTGGTCGGGTCGCTCCCAAGCCCGATAAACCCACCTTTCATTACTTTGGAATACGGTTCTGGGTATATCGCTCCACTCTCCGCCTGTACCTACGAATACGGTTTGCCCATGCTAACACTTTTTGTTTCAGGAAGTCGATGCGCTCTGTGACACGGGATATATAGTCTTGGGGGCTGACGTCAGTCCCCAAAAATGCTCGTCTCACAAAGCGCATCACTCTTGGGCGATTATTGCCCTCCCTGAAACAAATTAGTTTGCCAATGAGTGTTCTGGCCCCACCAATACGACGTTCGATCCTGCACTGCCAAGCCGGTACGGCTGGTTTCGGTCGTGTAGCCCTGTCATCTGCAAATCTGACGTGGGCTACACGACATGCCGCTACAGCCGCGCAGTACATGATCGAATGTGTATCAGTGAGGTCTTCGCAGTCATCAAAATAGTTTGACAACTGCGAATCCAGAACAGCCACCAGCGCCCTATTTTTGTTATGCATGGGCAAACGAGGTAATCGTGGCCTAAGTTCGGGTGGCATGTAGCGATATTCCCGAATAGCACACTCCAAAGCACTCCTCAATTGCTCATTGCACTGGGTACTTACGTTTGTAACCCTGTCACTACTCTCCTCATCAGCGTGGATGGGAATATGGTTGGGCTGTGGTGGCACCACAGCCTGCGACGATGGGGCAGTGACACGGTTACTCATTTCCGTTCGGAGGCGATCAAGTACAGTATCATCCAACATACGATTACGCTGGATGACCCGCACCTGATCCGAAAGTCGTTGGGCCGAAACGTTGACGGCTGGCTCAAGCACCTGAAACAAAGAGAGCATCCGGACACGGTACGCGGTCAGGTTGTTTCCTCCCTCTGTAGCCCCAAAGTATGCGCGCATGACATTTTCATTAATGGATTGTGTCCATTTCATGCGCTGCACACTTCCGCCGGGTGCTGGGACCCTATCAGAGACCGGTAAGCCTCGAGGTCCTAAGCGGTCCGGCGGCCGGCATCCTCCCCGTCGACGCGCAGGTGGTGGTGTCGTCGGCGGCGAGAAGTACTCGTCGCTCGAGCTCGACGCAACTGCCACGGCCGGCGTCACAGCACTCACGATGGGGCTGGGTTCCGGTGGCGGCGAGGCGGAGCTGGGCGACGAGGCCGGAGGTGTTAGGCGTGTGTTTTTGGCTCGGGCCTGGCTTCTTGTCAACATTTCTGCTTAGGTTGAAATTGTGTTGCTTGGATCATGCCGAAAAATTTTTATTGCGTTCTTCTTCTTGTTTTATTATATACACACGGATAATACATTATTAAAATTGTTTTTATTAGGCTCTTATATGGAAATTATAACGGTTTGATAAATTTAAATTCATAAAAAACAGGGATGAAAATTTTTCAGTTGTCAACCTTGACAAGTCAGGCCACAGATATAACCGTGTCACTGCCCCATCGTCGCAGGCTGTGGTGCCACCACAGTCCAACCACGCTGACGAGGAGAGTAGTGACAGGGTTACAAACGTAAGTACCCAGTGCAATGAGGAATTGAGGAGTGCTTTGGAGTGTGCTATTCGGGAGTAACGTTACATGCAACCCGAACTTAGGCCACGATTACGTCGTTTATTATTGTTAATGTTAATATTATTTATGATCTATTTTTCACTGACAGCCCTAAATTCTTCTCCTATCGTTCAGTCCATCCAAAGGTTGTCTGTAAGAGATTGCCCTGTGCGATAAGACCGCCCATTGTACACTTTGTTTGTTCTGTATGTTTTTTTATTTTGTGGTGTACAATAAAGTATATAATAATAATAATAAAGGAGAGCCTGAGCCCTGACCACCGGTAGCTTGGACCCTGTTCCCGATACCGGTGGCCTCTATTTTCTGTAATTTTAAATGTTTTTTTTTTCTGTGTTTTATAGAAATATTAAAAAATTTATAAAATAAAAAATAATAATAAGGAAGTGTGCAGCGCATGAAATGGAATCAATCCATTAATGAAAATGTCATGCGCGCATACTATGGGGCTACAGAGGGAGGAAACAACCTGACCGCGTACCGTGTCCGGATGCTCTCTTTGTTTCAGATGCTTGAGCCAGCCGTCTACGTTTCAGCCCAACGACTTTCGGATCAGGTGCGGGTTATCCAGCGTAATCGTATGTTGATCGCCTGCGAACGGAAATGGGTAACCGTGTCACTGCCCCATCGTCGCAGGCTGTGGTGCCACCACAGTCCAACCACGCTGACGAGGAGAGTAGTGACAGGGTTACAAACGTAAGTACCCAGTGCAATGAGGAATTGAGGAGTGCTTTGGAGTGTGCTATTCGGGAGTAACGTTACATGCAACCCGAACTTAGGCCACGATTACGTCGTTTGCCCATGCATAACAAAAATAGGGCGCTGGTGGCTGTTCTGGATTCACAGTTGTCAAACTATTTTGATGACTGCGAAGACCTCACTGATACACATTCGATCATGTACTGCGCGGCTGTAGCGGCATACGACATGCCGCTACAGCCGCGCAAAACCATAGCCCATATCAAATTTGCAGATGACAGAGCTACACGACCGAAACCAGCCGTACCGGCTTGGCAGTGCAGGATCGAGCGTCGTATTGGGGGGGCCAGAGCACTCATCGGCAAACTAATTTGTTTCAGGGAGGGCAATAATCGCCCAAGAGTGATGCGCTTTGTGAGACGGGCGTTTTTGGGGACTGATGTCAGCCCCCAAGACCCGACTCGCATCCCGACTCGTATCCCGTGTCGCAGAGCACATCGACTTCCTGAAACAAAAAGTGTTTGCATGGGCAAATCGTATTCGTAGGTACAGGCGGAGAGTGGAGCGATACACCCAGAATCGTACATTCCAAAGTAATAAAAGGTGGGTTTATCGGGCTTGGGAGCGACCCGACCAAGGTCTGACTGATACGCGCCTGCCGGATGACACTATGTGTTTATTCTGGCGATACATCTGGTCGGTGCCTGTCAGTCACACCGAAGGTGAATGGACTCGGGAGGTCAAACGAGCGTGCGATCCAATACAAGAAATGGGGGCTATCACGATCAGCCCCCAAGATGTAGCCCGTGCAGTCCGTCCGTTGCCGAACTGGAAATCTCCAGGGCTGGATGGGCTGCACAACTTCTGGATCAAGTGGCTACAAAGGTCGCACGCTCGTTTGGCATCTCAGTACCAGGCAGCCTTAGAGTCTGGTTCGCTACCCAAGTTCCTTACAATAGGAATAACCCACCTGCTCCACAAGTCTGGTAGCACCGCGGAACCCAAAAATTATAGACCTATTACATGTTTACCAACGGTCTATAAGGTTCTTACATCCATTTTGAGAGTTAAAATTAATAAACACGTCGATGATAACTCGATCGTGTCGGTCTCTCAAAATGGATGTAGGAACGGGTCCCGTGGTACTAAAGAGCTACTCCTTATTGATATGGCCATTAGCCAACAGGTTCTGCGTTCCCGAAAGGATCTGTCGACATGTTGGTTAGATTATAAGAAGGCATGACTCGGTGCCTCATACATGGACCATAAGGGTGCTAGAATTGTATAAAATAGATACAACTCTATGCACCTTCCTGATGTCGTTTATGGGCCAATGGAGCACAGTCCTTCGCTATCCAGGATGTCGAAATATCCAGAGGAATAGCGAACCTGTAAGGATTGAGCGAGGTATATTCCAGGGCGATAGTTTCAGTCCACTTTGGTTTTGCCTAGCCCTGAATCCTCTAAGCATGCTGCTGGAGAATTCAGGGCTAGGCTATCGGTTGAAGAGAGGTGGTCAGGTTATATCTCACCTCCTTTACATGGATGATCTGAAGCTCTTTGCCCCCAGCAATCTTCAGCTGATGGAGCTTCTAAAAGTAACTGAAACTTTTAGTAACGCCATCAGGATGGAGTTTGGTGTGGACAAATGTGCGGTCATGCATGTAAAGCGAGGGGAGATTGTGGAATCCGTAGGAATTCAACTCGCGGATTCCATAAACCTGAGATCCCTCTCTCCAAACGAAACCAATAAGTATTTGGGTATGTCGGAAGCACTACTGACATGAAGCAATCGTTGAGGGAACGCTTCTTTGGCCGCCTGAAGAAGGTATTCAATAGCCATCTTTCAGGCGGAAACAAGGTGCGCGCCTTCAACGGTTGGGTCATGCCGGTATTGATGTACTCTTTCGGCATACTCAAATGGACTCAAACGGAACTCGACGCCCTGGATAGGTGGGTCCGTATACTGTTGACTGCATATCGAATGCATCACCCACGATCATCGGTCATGAGATTGTATATCTCGCGGAAGTGTGGAGGCCGAGGCTTTTTAAATGCCAAAAACCTCCACAACCGCGAGATATGCAATTTTAGGGAATATTTTCTAAACACTGACGTAGGTATGCATCGAGATGTAGTAGCAGTGGACAAGGGACTCACCCCGCTCTCCATGGCAAATGAGAACTGGCGCAAGCCTGTAGTGCTTGAAACTAACGACCGCAGGGAAGTATGGCAGAGTAAGGAGCTTCACGGACGCTTTTTCCGGGCCCTACATGGATCTAATGTAGACCAAGCAGCGTCCGTAGCCTGGCTACGTTTCGGTGACCTCTTTGGGGAAACCGAAGGTTTTGCCTGTGCAATTATGGACGAAGTTATCATGACGAATAACTACCGGAGATTTATTGTGAAGGATGGCACGGTTGACATCTGTCGGGCATGTCACCGCCCGGGTGAATCGATCCGCCATATTATCTCTGGATGTTCTCGTCTAGCTAACGAAGAGTATTTGCATAGGCACAACCTTGTAGCCAGGATCATCCACCAGCAACTTGCTCTGAAATACAATCTTGTGGCATCGGAGGTGCCGTACTACAGGTATGTGCCCGACCCGATGGCAATATCACATTGTACTGGGATCGGTCCATCATCATTATTATCGCTAACAAGCCTGATATAGTGTTAGTGGACCAAATCGAGAGGCGTGCAATGATTGTTGATATTACCGTCCCGCATGACGGGCACCTCGTTAAAGCCGAGAAAGATAAACAAATCAAGTATCTTGACTTGGCTCGCGAGGTTGTCAACATGTAGAATGTGGACACAGCGATCATTGTACCGATAGTCGTGTCAGCCAATGGCTTAATAGCCACGTGCCTCGACCAACATCTTAGGCGGCTCTCGTTAGGCAGCTGGGTCAAGGGCCTGATCCAGAAAGCAGTACTGCTGGACACGGCTCGTATTGTTAGGAGGTTCCTCTCTCTGGAGCCCTGACCGCCGGTAGCTTGGACCCTGTTCCCGATACCGGTGGGCCTCTATTTTTTATATTTTTTAATGTTTCTGTTTCGTAATTTAATTTATAAAATATTTAAAAATGTAAACAATAAGAAAAGAAATTGAACAAAGGATAAGATTATTGTTGCCAATAAGCGGGTAATAGTGGTGATAGACCGATTAGCGCGCCGCACAATGATAATCGATGTCACCTTCCCGCATGACGAGAACCTCGTGAAAGCTGAGAAAGAAAAACAAATCAAGTATCTCGACTTAGAATACGAGGTTGTCGACATGTAGAATGTGGACTCGGCGATCATTTTGCCGTTTGTCGTTACGGCCAACGGCCTGATAGCCTCGACGACCAACGGTCGAGGCTGTCAGTGCACGTTTGGATCTAAATCTAAACGTGCAATTTGACGAGGACCCAAGGCCCAATGGCCTGATACAGAAGGCACAACTCCTCGATACGGCTTGCATTTTTAGGAGGTTCCTGTCTCTGGCGTCCTAACCACTGGCAGCTTGGACCCTGTTCCCGTTACCGGTGGGCCTCTATTTTTAATATTTTCAAATGTTTTTTTAAGTATTCTTTTTTTTAATATTTAAAAATGTACTAAATAAGAATCTAAATGAATAAAGGAAATAATATTAATGTCGTATTTACTAGAAAAAACCTTGCATCTATTCCTGAATTATCTCTAACGTATACGCCAGTAATTTAACCTCAAATTCACACAAACACAAATTACCTTGAATCTAATACTCCAAAAATATCTCCTCCATCAATTTACCGAGAAATGCCAAGGCTACGCCATATTTGAATATTGCAATAATCTTAAGTAAACCCAGTTCTTTCCAAAGTAAAAGTTTCCCTTTCCCTAACTCCGACCAATGCCGCCGTAATAGCTGATGCGTGACTTTTTAGTTTCAACTTGCTTTAGAAATATTACTGATTGAAACGGGTTCCTGTGGTACGTGGCTTCTACAGTAGGTACTTTTTACTTTAATGTTGAGCATTTAGTTACGCGGTATGGTCTGTATTTTGTTAGGACATTTTTTTAAATGTTATTTGGTGGTCTGTTCCGTCGATCGGGTGGCTAACATTTAATCTTGTATGTGCACTATCCCAGTTGAAATCTGCTGGAACATCGATGACCTACCAAATTGTATTATTATAATGAATACTGAATACAGACCGAAGTGAATATACTAAAGTAAAAGAGGAAGGCGCTCGAATACCGGTAAAAAATAACAGAATATAAACTGCATAGAAACCATAAGGCACGATCTATTTCAATAAACAAAATTGACTTAATTGTATAGTCTGGCTAAGCTAAGTAGGTTGAAGTTAAAAGATGTGGAAACCCGAAAATTAAGACTTAGATTTTGATAGATTACTTTGTTTATATTTCGATTAATTCCTAGCATAGAATAGTCTCTGTCTCTTTAGTAAGATGCAGTGCGGGTTTTGATACAGTTTTGTTACTATGAGAGACCGTTTTCACAGTGTGTTATTACTGCAAAACCTTTCAACTGACTGTCATCCACTGCTGGACATAGACCTCCCCCAAGCGTCGCCACACTGATCGGTCCTGTGCGTTTCGCGTCCACTGGACGCCCGCAGCCTTGACCAGGTCGTCGCTCCACCTAGAAGGAAGCCTTCCAACGCTGCCGACACGCGGTCACCACTCTAGAACTTTTCACCGCCAACGGCCATCCGTTCTGCGAGCAATGTGCCCTGCCCACTGCCACTTAAGTTTGGCAATTCATCGGGCTATGTCGGTAACCCACATACCTTGTTGTTTTGATTCATATATTTGTAATTTGACATGATCTTTTTGTAAACAACATGAACAGGCGTATGGTTTTTTTTATAATATTCTTGGTTAAACAATCTATTATAGAAAAATCAAAAGACAAAATATCAAAATCATTAAATCGATGCAACGTACACGTGAACTTTTCGATATTATAAACATTGTCGTTTTTGGTTTATGACTACATCGTGCGGTTCCTTCACATTTTGGAATTTACATTATACTATAATGTAACATAATAACTTTCGCACTCCATTTTTAATGGGTTGAACCATGTTTCTAAGTGAATTTGTCAAAAACAATGTCATTCAAAAGCAGTCTGACAGCACAAGTAGCGCGAAAGCGACTGAAGTAAAAGCAAACTTTTGATACCAATTAAGACTTCTGTAGACTTAACTTAGCCAGACTATAATTAAATTTTAACATCCATTAGAATATATGTAGTTTTAGGTGCAGATAACACGTGTTTGAGGCGCTGAACACGTGCTAGTAAATCCTGCACTCCCAACTCATAGTAGCAGGAGCTTGGGACCTTCGGTTGTTGAAGCTTCTATTCTCTTCAAAATTCTAGATCCCACGAGAAAAAAAGCAACATCCGTATATCTTCTTCGACAAAACAAACAGCGCACTCCCATCCAAAAACTTCCCACGTAAATCACAAAGTACATCAGATGTAGGTCAACAGGCACCCGCATCACTGGCTTTAGTTCTCGACCAACGATTTCAATTTCCTAGTGTGTGGCTAAATTATATAATACGCAGACAGTTTCCCGTCGGCGGACAAATCTGCGGCCATCATGGGCCATCATCACGCAATTGTTACAACCTTCGTCCATAGTTCAATAGTAAGCGTTAGGGAATGGGTTGCCAATTTCGGTGGGGCTTCCCTGATTTTAGGGAAAATGATGGCAAAAGAAAATATTATTTATTTATTTATGTACACACAAAACACTTTACAGAGAAAAGAAAGAATACAGATAGAAGAGCACAAAGGTACTGCTTATTTCAATAGAAATTTCTTCCAGCAGACCTGCGACAGGACAGTTAAAGACACAGTGTGTAGAAAGGTATAAGGAAATTTAAAATAGACTTTAATAACTTAACTAATTATATATAAATTACACATATACCTTAACTAAATATAAGTATATTCAAATAAATTTCTATAAGGTATATTCTACTTTTAGTAAGACAGATCGATGCGAATACTGTAATATGCCTACAAATAGTTACCATATTGACACAAAAATTCTTTACAAATAATATACCCTTTTATCTGGACACTACAACTGGCAAGTGATTGAAATAATAGAAATAGACTAAAAAGTTTACATAAGGTTATGGCTCAAAACCTCTGCTGTTTTTGTTGTATTTGACGAGATTCTATTTTAATGCCCTCAAAATAGTTATTTATGCTACAAGTGCGGAAGGTAGGTGATTTCCGACGAGTGGATAAATCGACACGAGTCGGAAATCATCTTACGCACGTGTATCATACAATATTTTACTATGCATTGTGCGAGGAAATAAAAAAATATATCTAAACCAAGCAAGAATATTGAAGAGAAAAAAAAGGAAGAAGAATTTTTACTGCGCATGTGCAAATAGCTGTCACGTCGTAACGCAAAAAGGCACGAGCAAAATATTCATTCTGCCAAACGTATTTAATGAATATTTAAAATTAATTTATTGATAAAAATCTAAATCTAGTGTAATTAAAAACGCCTTAAATGAAGTATTAGTTTTGTTTTAGCTTTTACATTAATGATAATCTGTACTTAACTAATTTTTTAAACTATTCTCAAATAATAAAAACTCTATGCGGCGGGCTGACCATGGAGTTAAAAATTAAAAAAAGTACAGGAAAGTAAAAAGCACTAGTAAAAAAAGTGACACTTTCCCCACAGTTTGGCTGCTTGGAAAACGCTCTTTTCGAGGACATGCATTGTAAAATTGTTTGCAGTACGAACTGACTCATTTTTACACTACGTCACTAAAGTGCTAGCGATGGCCCATTAATTGAGTGTGCAAGTCAGTGCCATTTTATAGTTGGCGTAGTTCAACAGTGGTCAGGCAGGGGCAACATATTGACGGTATTGTCTTCAATGAGTTTAATTCATTCAGCAATCACAAATTGTCAAACATAAATAATAGTAACGAGCCCGTCACTGTCCCACTGAAGGGCAAAGAGCTCTTCTCATACAAACTGGCAAAACATCGGTTTAAAGTTATTCATTATCCAAAACCGACAAACAAAGACATAACAATTGGCAACCCCGGCTAGGGTCAGTAGGAAGGAACAAGGAAGCCCCTTCAATTTGCGCGTCCATAACCATGCTTTACGAGCTGGCCGTGATGGACATAAGAGCATTACTCGTGCGAACGGACCGGTTACGGCACCATATAATATATCGCGTCCATGTCACTAATTGTTTCCGGTTTATGTTCCCCTAGTTTGTGCGATTAATTTTGATTATTTTTGGCCGGTTGTATTTTGTTTTACGGTTTGTTAGGGTGCTGTCCGGTTTGTTATGTGACAATGAGGGGTTGTTGGTTTATTATACTTTTTATTGCGAGTCAATCCGGCTGGACTTTCTCAACTATAGGGTCGGTTTCCAGTCTAACCCGTTTCAGCTGGATATAAGTGCTTTTCATTTTATTTTATTGCGAGTAGAGTACTCGGACGTATATGAAATATCGAGCTTTGAAATCATAGAGATTTTTATAGAGGTTTGATGCCAGAGACAACGCTTGATAACGATTTACGATTTACACCTACTGTAAATCCTAATTTTGGTACTGACCTAAGTTCTTGATTACAATTTTGCAGGCAACAAAAAATAAAGACCACTGTTAACTTATCAGCTTTCCACTAACCTTTTTATTCATTACGTAAAAATATAACACTACTTGTAACGTACAAATACGTCTGTTTAGAAGGATTAACGACAGAGGTCTTCTAATACGGGGCATCGAATCACATCACATCATCAGCCTATTGATGTTCCCAATGCTGGGACACAGGCCTCCTCTCTGTGAGAGGGGAATGGGTCGTAATCCACCACGCAGGCCCAGTGCGGGTTGGTGGATGTCACATGTCTTCGATTTTTTGGGTCTAAGACATGCCGGTTTCCTCACGATGTTTTCCTTCACCGTTTTGAGAGCAGTGGTGATGAAATAATTTACCCAAAGTAAAGCGCCTGCCTGGGTTCGAACCCACGACCTACAACTTGTAAGTCGCGGCCGATACCACTGGGCCACCACTGCTCTGCATCGAATAAATCTTCTCATATACTTCGTTTCATGTTGAATGAGTAGTCGAATCAAGATAATTAAAAATAGAAAGTAATATTACTATCATTATTATATCATCTGCATGTACACTAGATTACACAGCCCATTCCTGGTTATAAGCCACTCTGAACCATTCCAGCGTTTTCATAGCCATGCCAATATGCGAATGCAAATTGTTTTATTGGTCCACAATCATATTCAGCCTATTACGTTCCATCACATCATCATCATCTGCCTAGCCTTTTCCCAACTATATTGGGGTCGGCTTCCAGTCTTACCGGATTCAGCTAAGTACCAGTGTTTTACATGGAGCGACTGCCTATCTGACCTCCACAACCAAGTAACTGGGTAACACGGTACCCCTTGGCAAGACTGGTGTCAGATCTCAAGCTTCTGACTACTCGTAACGACTGTCAAAGATCTTCAAATAACAGACCAACGGCTTAACGTGCTTTCCGAGGCACGGAGGAAACTCGGTATGTTGAAATGGTCACCCATCCCCGGACCGTACTCGTCAAGCGTTGCTTAACCTTGATGATCGACCCGTGCGGCTGTTATTATTTAGCCACGAGCTCCTCAAGGGTGCCGCACATGTAAAGGCAAAATTATAACTTAAATATAATGAGAATCGACGGCGTACCTCAGGGTCGGTTAAAAATCCCAATTCGTACACCTGTTTCGTAAATCCATAATCCATACATAAGTAGGCAGAGTGACAGGGGTGCGTCGATAATCATATCGTCCCTCCGGCCCAACTCCCTTGATTGGGTGCTTAAGTTCTCGATATAGCGATTAAGTGTAGATCCCTAGGGTATTACCATGGCTTGTAAGTTTTGTTATACGTTTTAGGGGACCGTAGGTTTTGAGCTACGGAATGGCCGAGTATAAAGTGTGACTATTGTTTTTTTCCAAATGAATGCTTCTCTCAGTGGCTATCTATTATTATAAAAGATACCTATTTTTAACCGACTTTCCAATAAGAAGGATTCTAAATTCGTATGTTTTTATATATATTTTGTTTTTATGTATGTTCGGGCACAACTCCGTCATGTGTAAAAGGATTTGCAAAATTATTTTTTTTGTTTGAAAAAAGTTTATTCCGAAATAGTCCCTTTTAAATTTGGTAAAATTCTGATGAAGAACTTCGGAGATAAACAACAGAACTCTTTAATAAATGACGGAAAATCTCTCGGCATTGCTGCAATCGCACGTCTGTTTATTGTTTACACCATTTCATAACATACCTGTAATGGTGGGCCATTACAGGTAAGGTACCTACTTTACTTATCCTACTTTAGAACTTATCCATTACATTCTACTAAGAGAATTTTTTACATAAACATACAACTGACTTCCAAAAAAATCACTACATAGTGAAAAATGACTTCAATTTCGAAAGTCGGTGTCAAAAAACGAAGAAATTAAAACGACTGCCGAAATTGAAGCTATTTATCACTTTATAGTGTTTTTTTTGGAACTCGGTTGCTTTTTTTTATGCACACGATTATTGTTAGCGACCTTCCAGATGTTTCGCCGCGATTCGATTTATATACGTATCACACCAATAAACGATTTTTACTAAACGAATTTGCAAATACGTTCACATGGACGCAATGTGATATAAATTAATTGATTTGCACTTGAAATTTTCTTGAAAAATACGTGCGCGATTTATCGACGCAATCGACAAAATTTTCATTGCATGGCGCAATCATGAACGTCCCTTAGTTTCGTGTGTTGCTAGGAAAAAAATAAGGATTGCCCGATTGCCTTTCTGGCCTCCCAAAAAAAGATTCTTCGAAAAGGGACGTTAGTGACACACGCCAATTTGCTATAACACCTTACTTTTCAGAAATCACCGCTTATGTGTAGAAATAAAACGGCTATTTCCTTTTTCTTAGAACAGTAAATATTGAATAGCAAGTGTGTCTGCCGATCGACGAAATCCGCCGTACCTAAGTACCAGCAAAAAATTCCCCGGAACATAAATAATCTAGTATTTACGAAATACGAATACGGAATCTTCTTACAAACTATATGGAGAAATTAATACCACCTTTCCATGTGATTGACAAAACCCTTAATCCAATACAAAACAGCGGCCTTATTGCGTAACATCCTCTCGATAACAGTCCCTTTCTTTTTTACAATTCAAGGACGGTATACTATATATAGATTGGCGCGCTCTATCGTCTGCATGGTGATACCTATATTTAATGTGTTTTATTTATTTATTTACACATAAATACTTTGACTCACCTTCTGTGTTTATACTATTTTGTAATTATTTATTTTTCTTCCAACTATGCTTTAATTGCATCACAATCACACTAAAAACTCAGTACAAAGCGAGTCTTTAATGCTCTAGAGCAATAAAAATGTATGAAATTTCATTATTGCACTGTTTTTTTTTAATCGCACCAAAAGTTGCCAATCTCAATGGATTAGCTCTATTCAGCCAGCCGATATAAATACTTTTTTTTTTACGTACGTATTATTCATTTCTATCCTACTTGTTCCAAATTTAAAAAAATGATTGCTGCTAACTCTGATTTCAAAATGAAAGAAATTTAAAAAAGTGATTTATCTACTATTCCTATAGGTAATAGTTGAAAGAAAAGCAGATTATGCACCTCGCCTTAAGTAATTTATATTGCCCTCGTGCCATAATACTTTACTTTGTGCTCGATGCAATAATCTACTATTATTCCATTTTATTTTTTAAATATTGTATGTTCCGTTACCGTGAATATGTCGGTGCCATCAACAGTGGGGCTTATCAGGATACCAGCACAGCAGAGCAGCTGCACATGCAGAGAGATAGGAGCCTTTTTTGTCTCGCACGTGGATTTTTCAGATTGTTTTTTTTTTGTTTTTGCTTATCTTGTGTCTCCTGTGCGGGACACAAATAAATGTTTTTCTTTCTTTCATTCTTTTTATTACTAAAATATTGGTTATGTATTCTGTATGGAAATTCCTGGTATTCAGCTGTATCTGGCTGCACTAAAAGGTGACTCCAGCATAATTTGGAAAGGACTAGACAGAAAATGATGCGCATTACGTTGTCGAGCAGATTTTGTCTAACATTTGATGCAATGGGTTTTGATTTCATCATCATCATCATCATTCTGTCGTGGTGGTCCAGTGGCTTTTAAATTCATATTGTACTTTCTATGTTTATCTTTGACATCACAGGCAACAGTGAAAGAAAACATCGTGAGGAAACTTTTTTTCTTTATTTGTTTTGGGAAATCATCCAATGACTTCTACCACTCTGGATGAAGCAGGAGGGCGTGTCAGACTTTTACTGACTAAAACCCACTGGTGACTCCTTCAGTTGCTTGGGCCAGGGCCACAGTAACTCTCTTTCGATTTTAACCGCGACTCAGACAGGCATCGGAACTAGCGGGCCCCGTCACTTTTGCTGTCATCTCTTTGAGGCGCGCGTGGAACACTACGCGCCGTAAACTCAGGCCTGGACTTAAAAGTCTGAAATAGCGAAGTCAGAAGCCTGTGGCGTTCCCAGTAGTGGCCAAATTAACTCTGACACCAGAGGTGGCCACATCCTCACACGAAAAGAAGAAGAACATCATCATAAATTTCAGCAAAAAACGACAACTGCCTCTTGCAAGCATTGGCACATTAACCGGTCATGTGCAAGTGGTCGGTTCTCGCATTTCTATTTATTGTCACATAAATCTAAATACACAAACCACAATCCTCTTCGGATTGTGATTGGGTTCCGCAATCGGGGTCTATCCATCATCCAAGTTCCGAATTGCTTGAAGCATCCATCGAGGATTACCGCGCGTACATAGGTTGGTCGGGGCAGGCAAACGATTCATTTGTGGAGAAATCCTTTGTAATCCTGATATGTGTTCAGGTTCTACCGGATGGGCTGTATGGTATGTTTCAGTATCGTTTTGGAAATGTATGGGGCTTTTATTTTAGTTATTAAATGGTTTACGGTGTGAATTTGACTGGGTTAAGGTTTAATGTCATGTAAAATTTACGTTGCTGATATAAATTCCCAGTAAAATAGTATGAAAAATCGACCAATCACGTGCGAGATCAAAGATTTGATATGGATTTCCGTTAATTTGATTGGTCGATTTTTCATACTCTTAATTGCTTTGCCAAATTTATTACGCAATAAGGCTGCTGATCCTCCGACTGCACAGCATGATTTTCTTCTTGCTTACATATTTTTAGTTCGATTAAGAAAGAATTTTGAATATTTTTGATTTTTATGTAAACTTTTTTTATTTATATTTTTTTTCGGATTTCTTTAAAAATGTAAATGATATATATTTTTGTAATCACCTCTTAAAACTCTTCATTTTGAGACTCCACTCGATGGGTTTGGAAGAAAAAAAGTTGGTAACCGCACAATATGGCACTCAAAATCCGCCATGTTTGTATTTTTTGAACGTCACCTATCTACAAACACTTGGGCGCTCAAGACGTATCTAACAATGTTAATTATATAATAAAGAATATTACAAATATACAAACATACAAGATACTCGCGAAAACATACACTTTCCTTGCAGTCGGGTAAAAATGCCCTATAGATAAATTGAGAAATAAAGCAAAATGCATCCAAAACTATAAACGATTTAGATTTGTTTTATCTATCGTTGGCACGCTGCACTTTTCTCAGACCGGCGGATGATATTCGCGTAATTATTGTACTGCCGGTCGATATTGTGAATTGTGAATTGTGATTTGTGAATTGTTTAATAAATTGAATAAAATTATAAAGATCGCGAACTGTCATAAAGTTGAATGTAAATGTAAAATTATAAAATGGTTACTTAAACTCAATTATATGGAAACAGAAAAATTACTCGATGTAGCAAGATAGCAGGGTGTGTCAATTACAGGTATTCTTACTTTTTTTTTTTTTTTTTATAACATGTATACGTTCTATGTACGAGTATATTTATATAATATTTAAATTTACAATAAATTATTATGCATTAAACACAAACACATACATACAAACACACCACACACGTGAGTGTGTGAGCACTCACACAAACACATACATACAAACACACCACACACGTGAGTGTGTGAGCACTCACACACACACACATACGCACCATCCACACACCATTTCCTATTAGTTCCATGTTGACAATCTTTATGTATAACGATGTAATGAGGGGCCTGGAGTTCTGAAATACAGGCCTAGGCTTAGTTTAGACTCCAGATCTCTCACAAATTACGATTTTAATTATATCTAAATATCTGTCAATATAACAGCTAAGTTAAGGATGTAATTTGTGCAGATAAATAAACATTTTTTATTATTTATTATTATTATTATTGTAGACCTCTCACCGAGATGACTTAGTCAAATAAGCAAAAAGTGAGTTGTTGAATTCTTTTGTATACCTACAGAATAGCACTACAGTATTTTCGTAATGCACTTGTTACGTATGCCTAGGAATCTGCTGACATTTTGCGGACACTAAGTACTCATAGACCTTGACGACGCGACGGTGCAGTTACCTTGAAGCCGACGCACTTAGCTTAGCTGACACAGAAACTACGTAGCGTCAATATAGGAAGTTACTGACGATGCAATTACCTTGAATACGATGCAGCCATGACGTCAAGGAATCAATCAATACCGAACCAATATTACCGAGCATTTTTGTTAGAAGAAGACATTCTATATTCCTACTTCGAGTAGGATGGATATTCGTAGGCTAGTTAGTTTTTAGTCTATTTAATTATTGTAACTACACCATGTCCTAACATCGGCTTGGAATGGATAGTAGGTAAGCTAGTTGCAGTTAGTAGTTGTAACCATTCCATGTTCCAACCTCGACTTGGAATGGACATTTGTAGAATAATTAATTGTAATTAACTTTAATAATTAAAAGTTTAGAATCATTTCGGGTTTCTTTCCAATCCCCCGACTGTGGTAAACGAAATTAGCGCAGTCGGTAGGAAATCCGCGGGAGACGTAGGGACACATCAAACATCGATAATCGCGTCTCGTGTCACCCGGGTGGCTATCAAGCACCGTCCCAGATATCCTGAACATACGGACCTACTGCAGACTGAGAGTACAATCTGGAAATCGATTCGCAGAGAGGAACCAGAAATGAAGTACCTGTAAGTACACTAGTATTATTCTCGATGCTCCCTACTAAATCCTAAACTTCAAGATTTACCTTCCCACAGCCTCGAGGGCGCGGCAGCCTGAATCGAGTCAGGCCTTCCGACGAACTGTAGGTATTAATAGAGATATAGTTTTAGATAATTTAGAGTAAGAGAAATCATACATAATGTTTCACCCTTTGAATAACACCCAATCGGTATCATGGGACCTTATGCCGGCAATCCCGTGTCATCACATCAATACAACAGCCCAAAATAGCCCCAAAAGCCGATTTTGCTGACTAATGGCCAATACATCCAATATATGTGCTAGGTTAATAAGTCAGTGAGCTCACGTCTGGGCAATTTGCGGAGGTAGGGTAGTCTCACAAAAGTTCCTCGGTAACGAACCGGTCCCGATAAAATTGCTCGTCTTTAAACGTTTCTTTATACGTGTTTCGAGTCTAGTGAAGGCATTAAATAGTTTATCTACACTCACAACATAATGCTCCAAATATGATATCAAAAAATATTGGATAAACAAGTGCTTGTGAGTGACCAAACTGTAAGAAGGCGACTGCATGAAAGCAATCTACGCTCTCGTAGACCACTCCGGGTCCCACCTTTGCGGAAAGGCAATCGTGGACGATGATTAGAATAGCTTTGGAACCACGTGGACTGGGGCCGTGAGCAATGGTCCAATGTGCTGTTCACGGATGAATCCAGGTTCGGCTTCCATCCAGATTCACGAAGGACGCACTTTATATTCATGGAAAGGTAAAATTTAAAAACAAACCATTACAGCGCAACATTTTCCTTAGATTTTTAAACAACTGCATGATAATAGTACATTGTGATACAAGGGTGGAAAGTAGGTTTTTAATGACACGAGTTTGCAATAACCTATACACCCGTGTATCACACGACGTTTTTCAATACAGTTGTGAGAAATAAACACATCAACACGGTCTAGGGATATTTTAAAAAAAGCAAATTACTATCAATGTGTTAATTATTTATATGCCATGTATATATTTAAAAGATACGTTATTTAATATTCTACCATTTTTTAATAATGGTTAAGGTACTTCGATTAAAATTTCAGGATTTTATGGAAAAAAAATGAAGCATAGACGGAAACCGTATATGAATTAACTTTTAATTTATGAGTAAAAACTGAAAAAAATATAAAAATCATTTAATTTGTGTTTATAAACTTGAAGTTAGTAGTCTGAGAAAGCGCCCATGATGTTCATAACACATCGGCAACGATTCGGCATGCTCAGAACAAGGTTGTCAATGTCTTGCTGCGGAATATTGTCCCATGTCCTTCTGAGGTGCGCAAAAAGTTGATCTTCTGTAGCCAGATTTTCAGGAACTTCCTTCAGAGCTCTTCTTTGCAGCATATCCCACGCATGCTCAATGGGATTTAGATCTGGCGATTGAGCAGGCCAGTCTAAGGCCCTAACATTGTGTGTATGTAACCAAGCTGCTACCGTTCTCGCCGTGTGTGCCCGGGCATTGTCGTGCATGAGCAGGAAATCTTGCCCCATTTGTGTTTTGTGGGGCAAGATTACGGGCCCCAGCACCTGTTGGACGTATCGTTCTGCCGTCATATTGCCCCGCACCCAAACGAGATCCGTCCGTCCTCCAAGACGAATTCCTGCCCAAACCATAATTGTTCCTCCTTGGTATGGGTGAACTTCCTGAGGGTTCTGAAGACGGCTCCATCGTCCAGGAACTCGCCAAACATGCGTTCTTCGTGAATCTGGATGGAAGCCGAACCTGGATTCATCCGTGAACAGCACATTGGACCATTGCTCACGGCCCCAGTCCACGTGGTTCCAAAGCTATTCTAATCATCGTCCACGATTGCCTTTCCGCAAAGGTGGGACCCGGAGTGGTCTACGAGAGCGTAGATTGCTTTCATGCAGTCGCCTTCTTACAGTTTGGTCACTCACAAGCACTTGGTGTTCCACTCGCAGCCTTTGGACCAATTGAGTCACCGTTGCATTTGGTTGAGCTCGCGCAGTAATTTGCAAAAATCGGTCTTGTCTGGGGGTAGTGATGCGACTTGGCCCCCGGTGCCTCTCCGCTAATTCACCTGTGGCACGATAGCGTGTCCACAATCTTGAAATTACATTTTGGTGGGTCCCTATGGCCTCAGCAACATTACGCTGAACAGACTCAGCTTCCAGCATTCCCACAGCTCGTAACATCTCCGCCCTCGTCAAATGTTGGCGTTGCATGGCTACAATACCTCAATTTTAACTTTATCTTTCGTTTAAAAATGAAAAAAAACTATAACTGAACGTAATTCGTATTGTTTTCTAAATTTCGCACAAATGAAAATTCCCTCTCCTACACATTAAGACATTTTTATGCCACCGAAACAAAAGGATTTTCAAAAATTTGAATTTGGAATTAGTCTGAGATAAATTACAAACAAATCGGTGTATAAAAGATTCCAATGCGGCCAGTACTTTTCGAGTTATTTAATTGAGTATGAAATATCCCTAGACCGTGTTGATGTGTGTAGTAAAAACAAATCAAAGAATTAGATTTGTTTTTCACAAAAAAATAACATTTTAAGAAAATGGCGCGTTTTAGCAACTGGACATTTTTTTTACAACGGATACAGCCTATATAGCCTATTCGATTTTTGACAAATGTTGATGTGAAAATAATTAAATTAAAACTGGTAATTAAATATATTAAAGAAACATTTAAAAGACTTTTGAGCATTCCATGCTAAAACGTACGGAATCATTCATTTTTCCTCGTATAAAATCTATCCCATTTTATTCTATGTATAAAAACTCTTTGCTATTAAACTTTTTTAAATTGACTTATAAATAATGACGCGTTTTTACAACTGGACATATTTTTTTTACAACGAAAACAGCCTATACAGCTATACAGCCTATTCGATTTTTGACAAATGTTGATGTGAAAATAATTAAATTAAAATTGGTAATTAAATATATTAAATAGCCATTTAAAAGACTTTTGAGAATTCAATGCTAAAACGTACGGAATCATTCATTTTTCCTCGTAGAAAATCTATCCCATTTTATTCTATGTATGAAGACTCCTTGCTACTAAACTTTTTTCAATTGACTAATAAATTTAAAACTAAACTGCAAACGTAATGATCGAGCTCGTAAACAAAAGTCACGACCGCGTAACAGAAAGATGCCTAAGCGTAAGATTTAATTTTCGAATCATAATTATAGCTTCTCAAAGTACGCCATGATTAACAACTGTATTGGAAAATTAATTTTAATTTTATAGCACACTTTTACTTTTTAATTTATCGGCGCTTATGGGCTCATTGAAGTAGTGTCATTGTCTAAGGAGGCGCGCGCTGCGATGTCATGCGCAATGAGAATCTAAATAGCCCGCCATACCAAATATTTTTTCCGTTTAAACTTTTGTTTTATTTCAACTGTATGAGTGAAGATAAAATAGTGTATGCAACGGCATATAATTAGGTATCTCGCGCGTTATTACTATTACATTCGGCTTCGCCTCATGTGATAAATCCACGCTCGTGTTTTAATAACCCCTATTATATGATCATTGCACAAACTACTATTTTGTTACACATTAATTTAATTAAATGTGTGTCCTAGTGTGAAGAGAAGATTAAGCAAGAAACTTGGAAAAATCAATAAAAAAATACACTACAGAAATTAATAACTAAAAATGTTAATAACCTTAATCATCCATTTCTTTGTATTTTGCTTTAACTGAAGGTGAGGTCTCATTAATGAGTTGCGTCTTTTTAACCGACTTTCCAAATAGATGGTGGTTCTATGTTCGACTTCGTTTTTTTTTATGTTCACCTATATCACCGTCAAAAATGTGAACTGATTTTGAAAATTCTTTTTTTGTTGATAGAGTATGTTTCGAAATTGGTTCCATTTTAATTTGGTGAAGATCCGATGAACAACTTCGAAGATATACAACAGAACTCTTCAATAATTAACGGCAATCTCTCGGGATTGCTGCAATCGCATGTCTGTTTATTGTTTATACCATTTTATAACATAACATTACGCCAGTACGCTCTAAAGGTTTTCGCAGATGTGTACAGTTCACCTTGGTATACTCTCATTTCACCGGCTATGTTCAAGTTTCATGGTATTCGGGTAATCTATTCTGGCATTATAAGTACCTTACTAAAGGCAAGTTGCATATTAGGTACAACTTAAAAGTGAAAAATAAAAATCTTTTTTTACAAAAAAATACTACCGACTTCCAACTTAAAACACTACAAAGTGAAAAATAACTTTATTTTTGGAATTCGGTGTTCATAACGATAAAAAATTGTACCTACCAAAGACACCGACTTCCAAAAATAAAGTTAATTTTCACTTTGTAGTGTTTTAAGTTGGAAGTCGGTAGTATTTTCACTTCCGTGTAATTAATTACATTCCGGGGTTGTTGTGTTAAATTTTTAAAGTCATAAAAATCAATTTACTAAACGATTAATTAAGGGTACACTAGTCGACGACACGAACTATTTTGTGCGCCAACCGACAACACGTGTGGAAGAGATAGATGCTTACCTGAATACTGTCTCTCAAGATACAGGTTGCCCCTAGTTTGAGAGGCAGGGTTCATTATTCAAAATGGTTACAATGGAATTCTTGCAGTATAGCTTACTGTACGTGTATGCAAACTGTAATGTAACCTTTTTTGCACCAATAAACATTATTTATTTATTTATGCTGTGATGAGCAGTAGGAAGCTAGTTCGCGTACGAATACACACTTTTGCAAATTTGTAGCGAAATGGATAATGTTTTAGAACGAAACCGAGCGCGCGAAATTTTATAAACAGACCTTTGGCAGTCTAGATATCATGAAAAAATGATTAAATCTATCTGTTTAAAATAAAATTATTTGCATTGCTGAACTACTAATCTATCCCTGTATGGAGGCCGTTTTGCAATTTTCCATCTTCTTATGGTATTTATTCGCGCCCAAAAATGCGTTAAAATTAGTGTCGAAATGTGGAACTTTCGACGCTCTTAACTTTCAAATGTTTTCTCTTTTACTTTTTTGCTTCCATACAGGTCTAGATAATGATGAGACAAATTGATATCAATTTTTATTTTGAACGTACATCGTCAAACAGTGGAATAATCCATAGACTACGTTTGTATGGAAGAATTTTCGACTAGTGTAACCTTAAGAAACCACACTGCACAAATGGATTCCTATTATATTACATAGACCAGCGTTTGTCCACCATCTCTCCTAATTGTAAGCGATGGTGTAGTCAATAACAAAACAAAATATTTTTAAGTATGTTTTGCTTTGAGTTTTTCGTTTGCCCGTTGTAATAGCATAAAGGAAAATAAAAAACTTAAAAGGATATAAATTAAAAAAAACAAATAACCCGACCGCTTAAAAAAAGCGAACTAAAAACATCTCGTTTTGGTCAGCCAGCTCGCGAACTTGCATCCTCCGACTGCAAAGCGTGATTTTCTTCTTGTTTACATATTTTTAGTTCGCTTTTTAAGCAGTCGAGTTTTTTGATTTTTTTAATTAACTTTTTTTATTTCTAACTTTATAGTTATTTCTTTTTTAGAATTTGGTACATTTAAATATATTATAGAAGTGTAATCTATTTTTGAAATCACCTCTTGAAACCCTTAATTTTGATACCCCACAATATGGCACCCAAAACCGGCATTTTTATATTTTCTAATTTGAATGTAGCCGGTGACACTCGCAGGGTTAAGACGAATCGATTGACGTAAGAACCATCAAAATCGGCCAACGCGTTCGGTCTCTAGAACGCCACATAGGAACAAACATACATACATAGACTGATAAACACATTACCCTCCTTCGCCAGTCGGGTAAAAATATTAAAATGCGTCCTTCTTCCTTCTTCCATGCCATCCTTCTTCGCAAATCTGTCACTGCCTGATTTTCTGACTCCAAACAAGCGTTTGTTTTCCCATTCAAAAACCTTAATTAAACATTTCTTTATTCACACCAGTAACAGTTACGAAGCGCGGGTCCACGACACGTGTAGAAATCCGTAGAAACGTTATCACTCCCGTGTAATTACGCTCCGGGGTGTTGTTGTGTTAAATTTTTACGAGCCACTGTGGATTACTTTCGGTTCGCGTTTGTACACAGTTATGTACATTACGGTTACCCGAAATTACGGTTTTAAGGAATCTTTGTGAAATTTGAATCGGATTTGTAAAACTGTAGATACTAAAGCGATTTTGTTTTGTAATTGAACAGTTTTCGAGATTATTATTTTTCTAGCCTGTAAATGTATCCCCTATTACAAAAAAAACCCCCTACACTAAACAAAAAGTATAACCCTTTGTTCTATATCTGAACTACTAAACGCTCATTTGCCTATTTATGTTAATTCATTTATTTTATTTTTTATTCATAAATAAAACTGTTCGCTCCGTCACTTGCTACTAAGGTTTTATTGGTTCAGAGTCACCCAGTCGACACCGGCTATCGCTGAAAACCAGCGCTGTGGCTCTGGCTCGCGCTTGACCACTATCTCACCTGATGGTAAGCGATGATGTGGTCGACGGTGTTACACGCTTGCCTAGAAGTAACCTATTCACTCTTGACTTAAAGACCCCGAGGTTGTAGCTATCTGGCAACACAGACTCCGGCAGGGAATTCCACTCCTTAGCTGTACGCATAATGAAAGTATTTCCAAAACGTTTAGTGCGTATGGGTGGAATGTCCACCATGTACCGATGGCGCATCGCCGTACGTCTGGTA
Source organism: Orthosia incerta (assembly GCA_948252205.1). Classification (NCBI taxonomy): domain Eukaryota; kingdom Metazoa; phylum Arthropoda; class Insecta; order Lepidoptera; family Noctuidae; genus Orthosia; species Orthosia incerta. The sequence continues at coordinate 28,991,594 of OX411746.1, forward strand.
GTCCGATGATGAAACGGGCTGGGCGGAATTAGATTATGCAATTCGCACACTCCCCGAAATGCAACCGATAAAAAACCGACAAGCTGGCAACTCGACGACGATGTTCAAGGTTTTGGAGCTTTGACTCGACCAATGCCTCATTGCCGATGAGCCTCTTGGCCCGTTTTTTGATCGACTCTAGTGCATCAAGCTGGTATTTGGCCGATCCGTCCCAATATGATGAATTCCAGTAATGTGTAAATATTAGTCCATATGCCCTGACTCATTCAACTAAAAATCTAAGACAAGGCGGCCCATCATCATTATCATCATCAGCTTAACGCATCATTATCATTGTAACCGAAAGACGTCCACTGCTGAACATATGCCACCCCCAAGAGTCGCCACATAGACCAGTCCCTGTGAGTCCAGCGGATTACCGCATCCCAGTTTGAATTCACCACTACCATATACGTAAGTGGCAGTGGGCAGGGCACATTGCTCGCAGAACGGATGGCCGATGGGGCCGAAAAGTTCTGGAATGGCGACCGCGAACCGGAAGACGATACGTTGGAAGGCCTCCCACTAGGTGGACCGATGACCTGGTTAAGGTTGCGGGAAGGCACTGGATGCGAGACGCACGGGATCGGTCAATGTGGCGATGCCTGGGGGAGGCCTATGTCCAGCAGTGGACGTCTTTCGGCTGAAATGATGATGAATGATGATATACGTAAGTTTGGTGGCTTTATCAGAAAGCTTACAGTCACCCAAAGGGCAATGGAGAGTCCTATTCTCGGCGTTTCCTTGCGTGATCGAATCAGAAATGTAGAGATCCGCAAGAGAACCAGGGTTACCGACAGGAGCAGGTCAGGGTACATTGCTCGCAGAATGATGGGGCAGAAAGGTTCTGAAGTGGCGACCACGAACCGGAAGACGTTGCGTTGGAAGGCTTACCACTAGGTGGACCGATGACCTGGTGAAGGTTGCGGGGATCCGCTGGATGCGGGACACACGGGACCGGTCAATGTGGCGACGCTTGGGGTAGGCCTGTGTCCAGCAGTCCAGCAGTGGACGTCTTTCGGCTGATATGATGATGAAGAACAAGGTTATTAGAGTCATTCTACCCCACCATGTCTTCTAAAAATTCAGAGTTTTCCGACTAAAGGTTCCTAGGCAAAGAAATGCTGTTAATAATAACTTATCAGCAACAAGTACCCTGGTTGTTGTTGCTGATGATCTGAAATCTGATGGAATAGAATCTTCTTTATTGTACACCAACATAAAACACACACATTTCTTCAACAGCAGAAAAAAAAATCTTAATGGATTGATTTCCTCGATTATGTATGAAATAACATGTGCGAAAAATCTTTTTTATGATTTCATTTCAATTATCTATACTAGTCTACACTAGTCTATACTAGTCTATACTAGTCTATGCTAGACTATACTAGTAGTATTATAAAGAGGAAAGATTTTTTTGTTTGTTTGTTTGTACCGAATAGGCTCTGAAACTACTGGACCGATTAAAAAAAATCTTTCACCAATAGAAAGCTACATTATTCCTGAGTAACATAGGCTATTTTTTATCCCGATAACGGGTCCTGTAGGGTGATCCACGGGAGCGAAGCCGCGGGCAACAGCTAGTTAAACTATATAATAACTAAAACTCATTCGAAAGAGCAGTCCATTGATTAATAAATATTCGATGAATCGTTCAGTCGAAGAAGCATTTGGCGATAAAAGGTTGTTTCGCAAATTCCATTCGAACAATCGTTCAGTCGACTTGCCATTAATCGAACATATTATATGGGTACAATCACGGTCTTATCGCTACCAGTCTACCTGACTACCTTTGGATGGACTGTAATCACTTAAAATAAAATGAAATTAAGGACATGATTACCGAGACCATACAGTTTTCAGCAACAACATGGTACATTACCAGGCAAAGGTAATGTACCATGTTGTTGCTGCAAACGGGCACTTTAAATTAAATGAATTAAGTTGTTTACTTCAAGTACCTAGTTGTAAATGCTAACTGGGGGTATTTACTCATTATACTTTTTGCTAGTAATGACCAGGGATGAGCCATTATGTCATTGAGGTCACTTTAGTACTTAGTTTTAGTGGTTTACAGCAGCATTTCCTTTTTAGGGTTTCGTACCTAAAGGGTAAAACCGGGACCCTATTACTAAGACTCCGCGGTCCGTCTGTCTATCTGTCTACAGATGATTTATTTCTATTGCCGCTATAACAACAAATACTAAAAATAGAATTAAAAAAAATGTTTTTGAGTGGTTCCCATACAACAAACGTGATTTTTTTGCCGTTTTTTGCGATAATAGTGCGGAACCCTTCGTGAGCGAGTCCGACTCGCACTTGGCCAGTTTTTTTTTCCTGTATCCTTGGAATTATTGAAAGTTCAGAGAAACGTCTTCAAAAGACACCATGGGCTTACTTTATCAGTAAATTTGATAAAAATGTTTTGATTGCCTGCCTATCCCCCAGCCCCTTCACAGCTTTATTTTTCTTAACTGACACCTAAACTTAACGGTTTCTCTAGGGCTGCTACTACATTGATTCCAAATTAAAAAAAAAAAGGGTTGGTAGTTTATGTTACAAACACAAATATATCGATTTACATCATATCATGCTTACTTATGCCTTAGAGGGTACACAAAGCCCACATACGACGAAGATTGAATGGTAACAAGACGTAACAATGGTGTAATAATGATCCCACCAAAAACATAAAATGTGAAAATGCACCAAACTCGACAAAATAAAAATGTTAAAAAGGCGCCAAGTTCGACGAAGAAGAGTTGAGATCTAGAAGGGTGACAAGTTTCATAGCCTTTCCTTAAACAAAGCTACAATGTTTAGTTCTTATGTAGGGGGGTAGACAGAGGTGTACCGGCAATGAAACATATATTGGTTTTAATTATTATATTTTAGCTAATATGAGCCTGCCTTCAGGCGAACAATCTGGATCTCTTCTATCATAATTTTATATATACATGACAAGCGTTCTTATTTTAACTACCTTGCAAAACTAGTTATCTACTGCCAGTCTTATTAAGGCATATAGGTTGCCTTCTTAGGCAGAGTCCTCACATGAGCTACGCCCCTAAGAATAGACGCGCAGAGTCATACGAGGTGCTTCTATTCCAAGTTTTGAAAGGTAACATCAATCCTACCTTATACTAACCCGAACATTTACCTAACGGAGGAATCACATTTACAATCGAGGTACGACCCTTAAAAGGGGAAGGCTTAAGTCATGACAAACGAGTTATTGGATAATCCAATATAAATATTTAGCTGATATATGTATAAGCATTAATAAATCAACGCAGTCATGCCTGAACCTCCTTGACCAAAACCTCCGAAAAGGGATCAAGGCGTCCTCCCGACACTAACAAAATGATGCGTCAATTCACATCGACCCGGATGGGGTTTAAATTTCAAAAAATTCAGATATGATACAATTTTTCGATCTCGTGCGTTTATCAGGCCAGAGAAGGAAAGGCTGGATCGCATCGAATTCAAATCCTATTCATAGAACTTGCACCAGGATTTAAATTGATAAATATATTTATATTTTTTAACTAAACAACAGCCATCAACTGGACCAATGATGTCAACTCGACATCCTTTGCAAAGGCTATGCCCCGTTAGCAAAGTCGGTTTCAGTTATGACTAATACCTTAAAGAACCCACCGGGTTATACTATTATCCTGGTTTGAGCCTATGTAGCCCTAATCGCATAACATATAATCACAAATTTCTTCGATGCGTAGCTAATGTTGCCAGCCTCTTCTTCACCCAGCGGCATACAGTCCATCAGCATATGCAAAAGAGAAAATTTTATTAATCGGAGATAATATCGATACTATTTTGAAAAGTCGACAAACTATCGATACATTTTCCTACTCCCCCATCCCTATTAGCTTTAGTGAATCAAATTGACAGTTGACATTCCTATTCCATTCCTATTCCTCGGAAACCTAAATAACCTTAACCTATTCTTATCTATTTAAACCTATCTCTTATTCTACTCTAACATTAAAAAGGTTTTAATCTATTTACATGTACTATCTCTCTAACTCGTCTACTATTTTTTATTACATAATTTTCATCAGATAATCTATCTATTCGATACGGGCCTTTATACACATTTTTTTTTTATTAATTTTTTTTTTTATAATCTTTTAGTCATTCGGCATAATTATTCTCAATTTAGCTTTTCTATCATATCGCGTGTTTGTTTAATCTGTGCCTTTTTTTAATTATCTATGGCACAACGTGTCAAACTATTCCTTAGCTCATGACATTCTACATAATCAATCATGTCGATATTATTTCTTTTTATCTGGAATGGACCTTATAACTCCACATAACTATTCTGTATCTAAGGTCCGGCCTAACTAATCTGTGGCTATAGAGTATAAATAAAATTCTAATGTAATGACCACTGTGCTTTATTGTTTTGATTATAGCACTATGTGACGAACCAATTTTTTTTATGACCACTAAGCTTTACTTTTGACAAGGTTTTGACACTTGTGCTTTTTATATTATCTGTGGCACTATGTGTCAAACCATTTCTTAAACTGACACCTATGCTTTTTATCATTTATTTGCCTTATTGGCTTTTAAATAAATGTTTCTTATTAACATTTTACTGTTTCAGACTTAGTCCTTATGGATTTGTATTTGAGACTTTGTCTGCTATTTCAAAAGCTAATCCTATTTTACAAATAAAGACAAGACCGAAGAATATTTAATTTCACCAACACATATACAGATAAATCATTAAAATAATAAATTGAATTAAGTTTCTATCGATGCCCAGCGCGCATCGCATATTCCTTCAAGGTTGGATTCTATTCATTTGCTCGACATGAAAAGAAAACTTTGGTTAATAAAGCACAAAATATAAGACATCACAACAATCACATCATGTTACCTAACAAATTATTTACACAATAATAATGAATTGTTTACTACACTTTATACCTAATCTTCTTTCTATAAAATTTCCAAAACTTGCATTTTACGAGTTCTATTTGTTTATCGTGAACATAATGCAAATATTCTAATTCTAAATTACACTTAAGGCAGAACTGAATTGGATTTTTATTTACAACAATCATAGTAATTTTCTTTCTACGAAACCCTGCTCCCCAAGAAGTTTCATTATAAATTCTTTTATATTTAATTCGGATCATACCCTTTTTAACGATCGCCCTCTTTGAATGTATGTTGGCGCAATAACAAACCTTATTAAACACTCCTTTAAATTTCCTACGGTTCTCTTTCGGTCGAGAAAAGCTTTTCTTAAATGCTGTCAAATCATTTCTTTTCAAAATGACATTTATAATTTTCTGTTTTATGTCAGATCGAGAAATTTCGATTTTATTTTCGATAATATGGTTGAAATCAATGTGCATGTTAACATCTAAAACACCACTTTGGCATTCAGTTGGAACTGCAACTCGTTGTTCTGATGGAATCCAAACATGGTTCTCTGAAAGATAATCGGAAATATCGGAGCAAATTGGACTGGACCGATACAATACAATACCCTCGTCCGCACATACGCTGCTGGGTAGGGGCTCCAACACGTCGTCAGTTGGGCCGTCCGAGCGCTCGCCCTGGAACGTAGACTCCACCTCAAACTTGTCATCGACGGGGCTGTCGTCTCTGCTGGACTGGTCAACATCGTTCTCGAACATGCAGCTCTCTCCGTCGGCGTGATCAACATCGTCAACAATTGCGTCGGCCTCTTCGTCAACGTGGTCAACGATTTCCTCACTGCACTGAACATTGTTTTGTGTTTGTTCGTCCTTCATCACAATACTAGAAAATAAATGTGTATTAACACCCTCACACAATACATCAAGTTGTTTTTCCTCAGCTTTTATTTCAGAGATTATTATGCGCTGTTCGCAATAACGACATCTGCGATGAAACTTTGAAAATTCGCTCCTCAAGCAATCGCACAACACTGCGAAGTCCATATCATACTTAAAAATAGTACGATAATAATAATATGCGGCTCCGTGTAGAAATCCTCCTAAAATCAGGCTGTAGTCGCTCTTTCTCCATTCATTCATTTCGGCCACCGACTTGAATTCGGTTAGGAATTCCTCCAGGCAGTAGCCGTCCGTGCCCGAATAATACTTATTCATCATGCTTGCTTTATGCTCAACTATACAAAATAACAAAACCACTTAGCTTTATTCCGAGTTCTCCATACATTTCCATCCGCTCGTGGGAGGGAATGAGAGGTAACAGCTCTCTCTATTATCACATATCTCGCTTAATATACGCCGATAGGGCTTCGTGCACTGTATCGCCATGCACACGCGAACTATACCGTCTTTAATACACTTTTCTTCTAGGTTTTTTTCTTATACGTATACTGTACGCCGTATACACGCGATTTTTTATATTATTTCTTCTTATTTACTGGGATACTTTACCCGGCGCTGCTACCAAATGTAGGGGGGTAGACAGAGGTGTACCGGCAATGAAACATATATTGGTTTTAATTATTATATTTTAGCTAATATGAGCCTGCCTTCAGGCGAACAATCTGGATCTCTTCTATCATAATTTTATATATACATGACAAGCGTTCTTATTTTAACTACCTTGCAAAACTAGTTATCTACTGCCAGTCTTATTAAGGCATATAGGTTGCCTTCTTAGGCAGAGTCCTCACAGTACACAAAGCCCACATACGACGAAGATTGAATGGTAACAAGACGTAACAATGGTGTAATAATGATCCCACCAAAAACATAAAATGTGAAAATGCACCAAACTCGACAAAATAAAAATGTTAAAAAGGCGCCAAGTTCGACAAAGAAGAGTTGAGATCTAGAAGGGTGACAAGTTTCATAGCCTTTCCTTAAACAAAGCTACAATGTTTAGTTCTTTTGTCTACGGACTTAAAATAATTTATTGTTTTCTTAGATATTGAATTTTTAACATGTCATCTTAATTTTTTTTTTACCTTTATAACTTACTAGCAGTTCTCCGCAGCTTCGCTCCCTTGGCCCACTCCAAAGAACCCGTCTTAGCAATTAAAATGAAAAACCGGCCAAGTGCGAGACGGACTCGCGCTCAAAGGGTTCCGTACCATTATCGCAAAAAACGGCAAAAAAATCACGTTTGTTGTATGGGCGCCCCACTTAAATATTTATTTTATTCGGTTTCTGTTGTTATAGCGACAACAGAAATACATAATCTGTGAAAATTTCAGCTGTCTAGCTATCACGGTTCATGAGATACAGCCTGGTGACAGACGGACAGACAGACATAGTACAGTATATTTCACTCATATTTGTATAAGCTAATTTATTTATAGAACATCGTGGCGCCTCCATATTTTTCCTAGCTCAATGGTTCAGTAGGACTTATGATTTTCGTTTCCCTGTAAATTATCAGTGAGGTAATTTATACCTCAAAATATAAATTAATTAAAATATTCGTTTCTATTTTCAAAACTTGAAAGTGTATTTTAGTAAAAAATGTACCTCTGTTGTGTTTTTAATAATAAAATATTGGTAGATTAGAATTATAAATCGTCGATTGCGACCTTGTTTATTGCACGATTATTGTATTTCAATGTGTAAAAAAATCGCATTTGCTTTAAATACATGTGCAAAACATCGAAAAATATATAATTACTAGCTTGTGGTAGCGGATCTGGATAAAAGTTTGTGCCAAATTTCATCTAGATCCGTTCCACCGTTCTGGCGTGATTGAGTAACAAACATACACACATCCATCCAAACTTTCGCATTTATAATATAATATTAGTAAGTTTTTGAACTTCTTCCAAAAGACTGAATGACGTGACAAACGCCCGCACTAGCACTCGTGACAGCCCTGACTGAGCTCTTCCAATAATGCCCAAGAAGCCCTGTAAAATCGTAATGTCAATGTGTGCGTGCAAAATGTCGCTTTGTTGGTAATAGACTCTCTGTCTGCGCCGCTTACTTACTTTTTGCCACCACTAAGTATTAAAATCATGTATTTCTGCCATTGCACGTCACTTTAGTCAATCTTGCAATCCTTACCAAAGTAGCAGACTTTGGCCACATTTCTACCTATCAATATAGATGCATAATTTCTATAATTTTATTACAAAAAATATGCATGGAAAATCCCCCGCCTTTTTGAAGCCCGATAAAAATGTTCAATGTGTCATGATGGGGCATCAAATAACAAAAAAACAACATTATAAAAAAACAAAATATTCGTTTAATCACCCAAATCAAATACCAAATCCATAACAAAAGGAAATAAAAATTAAATCATACATAAATACCAATAGAAACACAGTAATTCCTTTCAACAGCCTTCCATAACAAAAAAAAAACTTGAAATATATACCGTAAAATGTTTCATACGTACGAATGACGTTTAGACAATGCAACAAAATGATTTAATTTAAATAAAAACAAAGGGCAGCCCATTACTAAAACGCGAATTTAATGGTGTAATAAATCAGTTCTGATCAAGGATTATATCTGATGACTCTGATGTATTATATTGGTGCTTATATTGGTGCTTCCACCATTATTTTTTTGAGGTGATTATTTTGTTTACGTGTTTGTGTTTATAGTATTGGTTTGTTGATAAGCAAGGTCACAGTTATGGGTCAAAACTACTGTCACGATCACCCAAAGTTAAAGTACCCTAAATAACTATCTGTGTAATTCTTCTTGCATTATCTTTGTTGGTATACTAGTCAAGGGTCAACATTTTAGTCACAATCGCGTGACTACAAATCAAATCATTTATTTTATTTTACATGGGCACTTATAAAACGTCGAAAAATGTGCACGGTTCGGGTTAGTCGTTTCCTATGAAGAAGAACCGGCAAGAAACTCCATGGTTACTCTTTTAAAAAAATGGTTTGGTATTACAACATTTCCATGTTACAGCATTCGTACTTGGATACGGGGGGACAACGTAGGCCCGCCAGTAAGTCGTAAGAAATAAAATAAAAAAGTAAAACGAGATAAAAAGTTAACAAATGTTAACAAGTAGAAATCTAGAAAGCCTACAATGTTCACACAGTCACAAAACAATCGGTAAAAGAATCTACACAAAGGTAAAAAAAAACAAATTACACTTTTGACCCTTGATAATACAATTACAAAAATACATTTAAATAGTAGATCAATAAACGAACTCAGTCTATTCCAGTTCGCTTGGGCTCTCAAGTTGTTGTTTGTTGTCTCACTCGGATTGTTAATATCAAGCCTGTCCCGTCATCGGGCTATATGTCTATCCTGCTCTCTGGAATGAAAACATAATAGAGCAGAGGACTCTTTTTATACAGAGAAGGCACGAACATTAACACACACACACACTCATGTCTTTAACTAATGTAATTGGCCTTTGGCCGTTTTATGTTAAAGTAAAATAAATAAATTAATTAATCGCCACGATTGTTCAAGCCGGATTGGCGATTTTGGTCTGTTATTAGCCAGGTTTCATCACGATTTTTTCTTTCACTGTTGCTTTCTAAGTTTATATTAGACGTGCATCAAGTTTATCTTAGACACTATCTCAATATCTATCAATATCTATCGGTTACATTTCGGGGAGTGTGCGATGGAATTGCATAATCTAATTTCGCCCAGCCCGTTTCATCATCGGACTACCAGATGTACGGCGATGCGCCAACGGTACATGGTGGACATCCCACCCATACGCACTAAACGATTTGAGAATACTTTTACTAAGCGTACAGCTAAGGAGTGGAATTCCCTGCCGGAGTCGTGTGTTTCCCGATAGCTACAACCTAGGGGTCTTTAAGTCAAGAGTGAATAGGTTACTTCTAGGCAAGCGTGCTCCATCATCGACCACATCATCGCTTACCATCAGGTGAGATGGTGGTCAAGCGCGAGCCTATATAAGATAAAAAAAATAAACACTGCTTTAGAATGAATAGAAAAATATCGACCTCAACGGTTTTAAGGAATTCATTCTGCTTTTATTATTATCTCAATGGTCCAAAGTCCTATTTTCTTTTCAACATCTGATATGAACAATTTGCTTTTCATTTGCAACCATAAAGAAAAAATATAATTTATCTACACATTCTTTTCACCAGCTCTAAAGTATATTCATGTCCTCATTATTTGCATGCTAAAGAGAACAGGCCAACTAGGTAAATAATAAGCACTCTCAGTGTTGACTCCTCCTCGATATTACAAAGTATGAAAAAATTTACTGTGGGCGAAGCTAGTTACCAACCAATCAATTACTTATACATTGGTGGGTTCAAAATAGCGTGACTGAGAAGAATGAAACACTATAAAAGCTAGGTGTTGATCCTGCATCTGCAACTTGATGAAATGAAAAATTATGTCATTTTCATCAAGATGTTTTTCAGCTGAAAGATGTCTACTGATGAACATAGAGTTCTCCTAAGTGTCATCACATCGACCAGTCTTCTGCATCTCACATCCAGCAGATGCCCGCAATCTTAACCAGGTCTTCGTTCCACCCAGAGGGAGGTCTGCCAACGCAGCGTCATCCGATATGAGAATTAAAATAGCCACTTTAGACTTTTCGGCTCCATGCACCATCCGTTCTTCGAGCAAAGTGCCCTGCCCACGGCCACTTAAGTTTGGTAATTCTTCGAGCTATGTTGGAAAAATTATATAGATCTAAACAATGACAATACATCTTCATCATAAAATAATATCCCTACTAATATTTATGTGCAGTCATTCAACCCAAAAAGGTCTGTAAACAAATATTTTACATCGCTTGTCTAACTCTACATTGAAACAATATCAGGAGCCCCGTTAACACTAAGCAAAAAATTCACCAATCCCGCAGGCATATTACGTATCTTTTGCCAGAGCAAAACGATAGCGATTTTTACGCAATAATTGCTCTTCAATACAAAAGTTTTAGAGTTGTTGGCGGTTTTTTTAAATAAGTTTATTTGATAACAGCACGCGATTAGCAAACGATCGTGTAGGACCTACCATACCTACACTGCAGGTGATTCCGACTTTTATGACATAAAGCGTTTGATCGGTATCGTTTTGCTCTTGAAAAGATACGTAATTAGCCTGCCGAACGGTGTTTAAAACCTCAAACAAACAGGGCACTTAAATTCAACCTACTAGCATATTCCTTTTTAATTTTAACTCACTAGCCGACGAAGCAAAAGTAGTTAGCCAATAGTTTTGGCAAGGGCCTGCGAGGGGAAGCCATTCATATTGACTAATGCTTCCTTCTTGCCCCTTTATTATGTACTCCTATCCTTCTGGAAGATATTTGTAACTAAAGTAGCTTCGGTTCGACGCCCGACAATAATAATTACCTTTTGAGCGCTATTTTTTGTGGGAGACACACTTTTGTGTTGGTAAATAAAGTCTGGTGCTGGTGAGCGGGGGAGGGTTTATTTTTAGGGAATCTTTAAAACGTGAACGGAAAAGTCGTTTCTCAATGTCTGAATATTCCTAGATTAGGTTTAATACTTACATACCTTCCATTCTCGATTTGTAAATTCTTACAATATTGACATGACAATCTCATCAAGAATTTTTTACTACACGTTTTCAATTAAATTCTCCATATTGGGTTTTGCAGCTCAAATATTGCACCGCGAGGCACAAAAACAGCGTGACCAAAATTAAATGAAATCGTCGCCCTCGCCGAGAGCGTACCTTGACCGTGCACTAATAGGGCCGCGCGCGTACCCACTGTTTCAAATAATGACAGACATCGCTCCAATGGGATAAATGCCTACTTACCGCAAGGTTGTGACGACGATCCAGGCAGTCCTGCGGGCTACGGGCCACTCCGCCGCCGGCAGCCGACACTACGCCCGGCCAATTGCCTCTAATGGCACCACTCGAACGCGTATCCGTCCAATCAACTCTTAAGACAAGAGGATCCTTCAGTCTGCCCCGCGGCCCGACACTGTCGCACCGCTAGTGGATTGCTCTGGACCAGAACCAGTGAATACCGAGTGATTGTTATGCAGTGATCTGTAATATGTGAACAATGAACGCAGTGCTTACGTATGCGCCAATAACATACATACCTCGTGGGAAACTCGATATCCCAAGTCAAAGCACACCATTAACGATGATTGATTGAACTTTAAAGTGACGTCACAAATTGGACATCATGAATGGGATAAGCGTGGCGGCTGAAAAGCCAGCGACCGGCGTCGAGGCACCGGTGAAGGAAGACCCCAAGCCCAAGAGAGTGGGGGTGAGGGAGAAGCTCATGCAGATCCGGTCGAACATCACCGTGGAACCTATCATAGCTTGTTACATAATGTCCAACGTATTCTCAGGACTTGCAGTGCAAAATCTGAATTTGGAGAAAGCGTGTAGAGTTAATTTAGGGTACGATGATGAAGTGTGTTCCGCGTTAAATAGGCGGCAAACAGAGAACTATACATTACAGGAATCCGAAGTCCAAAAGTTGACCGCGTCGGTTCAGGCGTGGAAAAATATCGTCCAAACAGCATTTCCATGTATTTTAGTTTTGTTTGTCGGTTCGTGGAGCGATAAAACGGGGAAAAGGAAGGCGTGCATACTGTTGCCTATAGTAGGCGAAGTGTTGTGCTGCACGAGTTTCATGCTAAACACATATTTCTTCTACGAGTTACCTTTGGAGATAACGGCCCTGTCTGATTTGTTCCCATCATTGACCGGTGGATGGATAACAGTGTGTGTCGGTGTATTCAGCTACATTGGTGATGTAACGACAAAAGAAATGAGAACATTCAGAGTAGGAGTGGCCAACTTGTGTATGTCTCTCGGAATACCTATAGGGATGTCCCTGAGTGGTATTCTACTGCAGCAGATCGGTTACTACGGCATATTTCTAATATCGAACTGTCTGTATCTGACGAGTTTGATATATGGATACATACGATTGAAGGATCCAGTCATTTCTTCGGATAGACAAAGAGTAAGTACTGCATAAATTTAACTGGTTCAGCATAATTCATTGTCCATTCAGGCGGGCATTTTAAGGTGGTTCTATCACTCACTAATAGTCAAAAATGTTAGACCAAAGTCTAGGGCTGATGTGGTATCGGTATGTCTCTCGATAAGGAGCGTTGAGGCCCATACATCATTTGCAGAGTAGCTCGACAGCCCGGTTAGTCCTACGTCTAAGTGATAAATTGCCGCGCGCTCACTACGCAAATTCGAACCAAGGGGGACATCGTAACGCAATCAGCGATTTTACGCGAGGCTCGCAGAGGTGTCGACTTGGATTTATATCCCTCCGATCGTCTGACATTGTCACTAATACTATAGAACCCACCACGTGATACATTGACACATTTTTAATAGTTTTTTCCACAGTGATTGATGATAGCAACAGTTCCGCCCGATCGAACTTTATAAAATACATTTTTCTTTTTACGATTTTTGTTGTGCGTATGAAAAATTTCAAAGACTTTGCCAAATGTAGGTTTTTGTTCTTTTATCCGGGAAAGTTTTGATTGTATCTTATTTTTTGCTGGAAATTATTTCTCGCAAGTCTATCCCTTGGCAGTTGGTCATGAAAAGCATTGTGAACACAATCTGTATGCATTTCGTATGCTAAAGGGAACACGAAAATAAAGTGGGGATTATTGCGGGATTTTGTTTGAAACCTGAAATTGCACTTATTCGCTCGTTCGTCCCGGCCGGGGGTAAATGAAATTCACTTTGCCTTTATAATGAATTTATGTGAAATTAAATTTTATCTTTGTATTATGAACGGACAGGGCCGTCTAGTGACTGCGCTGTAGATCTCTTTGTTTGGTAGAGCTTAACTAAAACCAATTAAATGTTAACATTTTTGTTGATGAATACTATCGTTAAGGCCATAATTTATAGGCTTGTCAATTCACCTCTAACTAGCCCTTTGGACATGCTGTTTTCTATAACAGAAAACAGCATGTGTTGTTGCGTTAGTTCCTGTGACAATAAATGTATTTTCTTTCTTTTTTTCAAATGGCATTAGCACGGTATTGGACATAACTAGTCGCTTATTGCAGGACACCATTTGTCTTAGTTTATGCTCATTTAGCCCTGATTTCTATTCAAGGAAGAAATAAACTTGTCTGCAGCTGATTATCTTCCTACACACAATTGAAGCATTTCGAACTGTTGTAGCAGCTAGTTGCAGTTGTTTAGAGATATTTATAGCAGTTATATGACTATGCTTAGTTGCTAAAAAACTCTCACATTATTTACTTTTCTATAGTCGACCAACTTATAAAATGTACTTGAAACAGTAAAAAAATTATACAAATGCCATTGAAAATCACTTAAATTACGTTATTAGCTGTGTAAAATAGATCGTAAATATATGCTTATGAACCATGTATACAAAAACATACAAAAATAAAATCATAACATCCTTAATAATAATGATTTCTAAATTAATAATGTTTAAGCTCGAATAACGCATTGGAGTGGCGTGTCGTTGGCAATACCGGTCAAATTAGATTCGATTGCCAAGCAAATTACTTATTTTCTTTTGTCGACATCTATCTATAAAGTCAATATTCGACCCGACTACATCACTAATTGAGTAGCGTAAAACTTTCCAGAACGAAATAGTGAATACCGCAGATTAGATAAATAAACAAGGAGCGTGCGTGCAAGAATTCAGGAACGAACCATACCATTCCCCGTGGCTCTAACGCGTGCTCGTATTAGCTCCTTTCGCAATTCGCACCCGCGGTGGTACTCAAATAAATAACATTTTTCTAACTTAAGTTGCGATGTTGGATTTTGTAACTCCTTCTTTAGTTCCCAGATAGTCCTTCTTTAGTTTAAGTCAAGAGTGAATAGGTTATTCTAGGCAAGCGTGCTTTCCCGTAGACCACATCATCGCTTACCATCAGGCGAGATAATGGTCAAACGCGAGCATATAGATTAAAAAAAACATCATTCTATGTTGGCCCGTTTTAATGTTCATGTAACAAAAGCAAAACCCTCTTCTTAGTCCGCGTTATTATGCAAAAAAACCTATTACTGCGCGTGGCCCAAAACGCACTTGGCCGGTTTTTTATAAATATGCAAACGGGGTGAATAGGAATAAAACTTTGAAGAAATGTTTGACCTTATTTAATATTTTTTGCTGCATTTAAGTAGGTACCTACTCCAATAAATCAAATAATTGTTTGAAAAAACGATGCTTTATTTGAAACCAATAAAGTGGTATCAAAGTTAAAATCCGGTCAGTGGGTCGTCTTAGGGGCGGAGTTTTAGGAGTTGGAGTATACGCTTAAGGGCACTATGAGCAGAAAAGAAACCCAAAAAAAATATACCAATCAAATTTTTGTGCCCATTCATCCCTGCATCCCTATTCACCTCATTTGTAGGTACTGTTTAGAGATTTTTATGACATTTAACTATTGAGGAGATGACGTTAGGCCAAATAAATCACCTGTTAATAGGTTCGATTATTCTTATGATACAAACATAGTGAGTGCTTGTAAATGAACATTGCAAAAGGAGATTAATGTTATTCGGATGACACAATATATGCGGCCAGCTGAAATAATGACAAAACTGGCACTGTAACAAGAAGGACGTTAATTTGAAGAGATAGAGCAATACTCAATACATTTTAGGTGCCTTAAAAACTTACGAGCAAAGAAAATTGTATTTCTGCCAGCAGCTTCGCCAGCGTGAATGTCGAAAATTATCCCGAGGGAACATATGCCCGGGATAAAAGTATCCTATGCGCTATTTTTAACTATAATCTATCTCTGTGCCAAATTTCATCCAAATCCGTCCAGCCGTCTGAGCAAGAAGAAGTAAGAAACATACAAATACACACACACATTCACAAACTTTCGCCTTCCTAATATCAGCCTGAATTTCCTTACTCCTGGGCAAACACCTCCCTCCATTCCTTCCATTTCTCTCTGTGTTGTGTTTCTTCATGCCAATTCTCGAGGAAGCCATCCAAGGCTTCCAAGATTGATTTTAGAAGTGCTAAAGCTATAGCATCCTTGGTGCAAATAGTTTTATGCCAATGTTCCAAAGTTTATGAGCTTTTATTCTAGAAGAGCTTAGCATTCATTGACACCTGTGTATATGTTTTTGGAATGGAGTTCCTTATCGCACGTTTTATATTGTGATATTTGCGGACCGAAGGGCTAGACCGAAAAAATAATAAAAATGAAAAAAACGACACCAAAAACCGACACCTATTTGTTAATTTTATTTCCTTTCTTACTACCGCAGTAGTAAGTAGTTAGAATGGTAATTACAATTTTCCCTTGTTACTACCAATGATAATAATAAAACACACTTCTATTGCTGCGTTACATACATACATTAAGAGCAGATAATGTAAAACATTCAGAAAAGGAGCATTATACCATTCTATTCCAAAACAACCTTTAACAGTATGTACCTAAACAAATGCGACTCTAAGGACAAAGTATAAACTGCCTAGGTAATATCCAAAATTACTGTACTTACAAATAAAGGGGGATCACGCAGGGTTTCTGAGCAATTGCTGAGTCGGTTTGCCTTGCTGGTAGACCACCGAGAATAAAAAAAGGTTTCAATAGGAGCCATCTGACGAAGAAGTTGTTGGCTTGCCCTAAATCAATAGGAGCCATCTGACGAAGAAGTTGTTGGCTTGCCCTGAATCAATAGGAGCCATCTGACGAAGAAGTTGTTGGCTTGCCCTAAATCGGTTGACTTGGAAAACTCCTATTTAGAATCTTACCATCTTACTAATATTATAAATGCGAAAGTTTGGATGTTTGTATGTTTTTTACTCAATCACGCCAGAATGGCTGAACGGATCTAGATGAAATTTGGCACAGAGATAGATTAAAGTTTAGAATAGGGCTACTTTTCATACCGGAAAAATGTACTATTCCCGTAGGACAACTTCAGACATTGACGCGGGCGAAGCCGCTGGCAGATGCTTGTAAATATTATTTTTTGTTCTCTCAACAAGAAAAATTGTTCACGTGCTTCACCGTAGACCAAATCATTGCTTACCATCAGGCGAGATAGTTGTCAAACGCGAGCCTAAAGATAATAAAAAATAAAAAAATGTTCACCTTGAATATGCTTGCTAAAATCTCTTAAAAGTTCCTAGGTACTGTCCAAATTTACTGTATTTACAAAAATTAACACTGTATTTACTATTCTGTCACTGTATTCCCCGAAGAACCCAAACTAGTGCTTAAAATGTAGTTTTCAGGGTATTGCAACTGTTAGTAACCGAATATTTGGTACAAGTGTTATGTTTTCTTATTTGCTTACCGGGTCTTCTTTTTCTTCGTGTCGATGATTCCTTCCCAAATTTTCTTCGACCAGTATTCAGCCACTTCGATAGCGTTAGCGCTGACCTCACAAAGGTCTTGCATGGTGCAGGTGTTTATACATAAGGAGCAGGACAGGAGAAAGGGCATCGTCTGTGGGATGGTTCCGCAGTCACACTGTGGTTCTGGAGTGGCGACCGCGAACCGGAAGACGTTGCGTTGGAAGGCCTCCCACCAGGTGGACCGATGACCTGGTGAAGGTTGCAGGAATCCGCTGGTTGTGGGACGCACGGGACCGGTCAATGTGGCGACGCTTGGGGGAGGCCTATGTCCAGCAGTGGACGTCTTTCGGCTGATATGATGATAATGATGATGATGACTGTGGCTGATTGGAGTAGTACCGCTGTAGGCATAACTTAGTCAGATGGGGGTACCATCTGACTAAGTTATGCCTACAGCGGCCTACATGGCTTCGTAACCGGTTTAGCGATTTCCAGATGGGCCATGGCTGTTTAAAGCCTGCTGGAAGCTTTTCTGCAAGCTCAACATAGTCATTTGGAGGAGCAACAGTTACTCGCGAGCTTCGCTAGGGCTGTTGTCTTTAATTATTTTAGCCATCTTAACGAAGCTCTTCCAGCTCTTCCATCGCCGTCTCGTATTTGCACCTGTAAATTTCTTTGGCACTAAAGCAAGTTATAATATAAATAATGTTGTGAATTAGTTTTGTAGTCACCAAAAACTCCTGAAGCTCTAGTCATATTATCAGCGATGGCGATGATCGGAATGCCAAAATGTAAGGAAATGATCACGTGACATTTCGATTGCGTTTGATCATTCCATACATTTTTCATTGTTAAGATTACCTCAAAGTTAAAAAATCCACTTCTAAAGGTAGAAAAAAAAAAGGATTTATTATTAATTTTTCCACAGAAGTTTCATTTGTGAACCGATGTCCGATTCTGTTGAAATTAAAAAAAAATGAAAAGCGAGGAAAAAGCAATTTTTACAAAAAAAAATACCAACGAAATGCAAAAAATAAAAAATAAACTTTTTGTCTAGCATTTTGAGGCGGTGCCAAATCAACGAAGATAAACCTAGCTACAATCATTATACGGTTTAGGTAATAAATTTGCATGTTTGTTTTATCATTCCTTATTTCGTTGGTATTTTTTATTAATAGTTTTTTTCGCTTTCGTTGACAGAATCCCACTTGTCTCTTTTATACTTGCTACGACTATATATTGCTCTAAAACTTTACTGTCACTGTATTAGCGTTGAACTCCATCTATTGAATATTTTTCTGTTTTTAGGGTTACGTACACGAAGGGTCCAAACGGAGTCCTATTTCTGTCACTCACGTTTCCGTCTGTCCGTCTGTCACACGAAGAATTTGTTAACTTCCTATTGACGTATGAACTTGAAATTTGGTGATAATGTTTATCATGAAATATTTTTTACCAATACTTTGATAAATCGGGACCCTAATTGTGCGAAGTCCGACGTTCTTGGTTTGTTTTTTAGTCTATGTAAATTGACTGTATCTAGAATGTTGCTGTGCCCAACTGGGTCCATAATTGTTTCTGTAACTTATATTTAGTCTTAGTCTTGTTAAGAACAAACGTTGCCCCACACTAGGAATTTCTTCCTGTATCGTGGGTGCGTTTACAAACATTTAAACTCACATACACAAACACCCAGAGCCGGAACAACTATTTGTATGTCACACAAATATTTATTTCGTGCGGGAATCGAACCCGCGACACGCCACGCAGCAGTCAATCGCTTAACCACTGCGCCAACCGTGCGTTTTGGTATTTACCACCTGTATGTACATTATGGATGCAATAAACTTAATTTGAATTTGAAATTACTAACATTTTTAACGAAGCTCAGTAATGTGTGTGTGTGTGTTAATGTGGCTCTTTAGTCTCAGGTGAGATAGTGGTCAAGCGCAAGCCTACAGATAAAAAAAAAATCAAAATGCTCCTTAAAAATCTTGTTTCAATTTAATCTGTGCAAATATACTCATCTCTGTAGGTACTCATGCCAACACTCACGATCCAGCCTCACAATACCACATCCGTCTGCTATCATCCCATTGTATACAAACAGAATTGAGCGTGGGCCACTACTGCATGCTACAATTGTCATCTATTTACAGGAACAACCGGTGGGCTGCCGCGGGTGGGTGTGTTCGTTCTTCGACGCACGTCACGTCCGGGAGACTCTGACGGTGGCCTTCAGAACTGGACCGAGAAGGCGGCGACTCAGGGTTTCTTTGCTTATTGTCGTCGTCTGTGTTATTTTTGGACCTTTACATGGTAAGCTAATCTATACTAATAATATTATAAAGAGGTAAAATTTGTAAGTTTGTATGTAGGGGGTAATCTCTGGAACGAATGAAACAATTGTAAAAAAAAATCACTGGTAGAAAACTACATTATTCCTGAGTGCTATAGGCTATATAACATCACGCTACGACCAATAGGAGCGAAGCATAAATGAAAAATTTTGCAAAAACGGGAAAGAATGTTATTTTTTGAGGGCTTCCGTTGCGTGCGCTGCGTAAACGGTTTCAGTTATGCAATCATGTATGTAGGGTAGGTAGGGTAGGTGCAGGGTAGGTGTAGCGTAGGTGTAGGGTATGAGTAGGATAGGTGTAGAGTAGGGTAGGTAGGATAGGGTAGGTACGTAGCCAGTTGACGGGAGCGAAGCCGCGTGGGACAGCTAGTTAATCATATAATTAACAATTATTTTAATATCAATGTAGTTTAAAAGAACGTTTCAAATACCTCTTGCAAAAAGGTGTGTATGCAATATCCTACCTAGATCAGAGGCAACCGTCTTGTTTTTTATTTTTTATTTTTTTTTATTTGTTATAGGCTCGCGTTTGACCACTATCTCGCCTGATGTTAAGTGATGATGTGGTAGGGAATTGACTGCAGGTTGCGCTTACTTAGGAAGTAATTTTCGAATAAGGGATGAATTATGATAGACCGTGCCTCGCACGGGCCGTGCCCCGTGCGAGGCACGGACGAGGCACGCATTCAAATCTTCACGAACATTTATGATGTGGTTTATGCTAAACCTTGCGAGCGGCGTTCGCGTCTCGGACACGCTCGGACGCCTCGGACGCCGCACGGTCTAGGATAATTCATCTTTTATGCTGGCTTGATTCACTTTAATGATGGCTATATAATTATGTGTGTTAAGATAGGAGAAATACACCTATAAACAAATCTATTTGCGGTGATCACACTAATATTATAAAAGCGAAAGTGTTTGTATGTTTGATACTTCTTCACGCTCAAACGGCTGGACTGATCTGTATGTAATTTGACACAGAGATAGATTATAGTCAGGAATAGCACACAGCATAATTTTTATCCTGGGAATATGTTCCCTTGGGATAATTTTCGATATTCACGCGGGTGAAGCCGCTGGCAGAAGCTAGTATGAAATAAATAAAATGAAATTAACCAAATCAATCTGAATATGAGGGCCAAAAGAAAGTTTCTTCTAAAACTACCCTTGTGTAGGCTATTTTATAAAATAGCTTTGTAAATCTATACTTATTATTATTAACATTATAAAGAGAAAAGATGTTTTGTTTGTTTGTTTGTACCGAATAGGCTCCGAAACTACTGGAACGATTTAAAAAATTCTTTTACCAATAGAAAGCTACATTATTTCTGAGTGACATAGGCTATTTTGTAATCCCGAAAACGGGTCCTGTGGGGTGGTCCACGGGAGTGAAGCCGCGGGCAACAGCTAGTTGTTGAATAAAACTATAACACAGTTTGGAGTAAGATTATTTACCTATATAACTATACTATACTAACTAACTACATATAAAAATCCTTCTCCTTTTAAACATGCTTTGAATTAGGACCAAGACTCAATTATTTTTTAATAATAAATTTAATCAATTTTGTCCTTTACAAAACCGGCTCTTAGCCTACTATTAAATACCTTTATTCCCAGAAAAAAACCCTTCAGAAAATAATGTTTCTTCTCGTATTTAGGATTTTAAATCGGAGGGTATTCGTTCATGTAATTATTTCTTAGAAATTAGGCATCAAAGAGAGTTAATTGGAAATCGAAGAAATATATTCTTTTCCTTTGCAGCACAATCTTGTATTGTGGATTCCATTAAAACATAAATTTCTCCATAAGAACTGCCAGATATTTTTCGTAAAAAGATAATAAGTACAGTGGATAGCATTTGCCCAAATGATTTCTCTGTAACAATAAAAGGTAATTGTAAATAAATAGTGTGAATGTACTGTAGCTGTAGTGCTGTATAAAATTTTACCGTATTTGTATGGAATAATAATTTTAAGATAAATTCCTACCTACTATCTACCTTCCTACTTTTATTGGCAGTCATCATTAATACTATTTCTTAAGTGAGGCAGGCACAACTTGATAATGGGATGACGCATTTTCATAGAATTCTTCTACGAATTTTAGATCATTTTAATGAAAACACATTGACGCGTCGTTGTATTTTTGTCAAGTCGCACCTGTCTGTGAAAACCTTTAAACATAAACATCCTTCCTTATTTATAAAAACAAATTTACATAATTATGAATATGACTATTTTAAACATCGATTATCAGATTCTCAATTCGATTTATTCCGTTCAATACCAACAACTAATACCACTGGTATTGATTTCAACCTATAATTATTTTCTATTCCGAATGGATACCATTGTTTAAACTAATACAAAAACAAGTTAAAAGATATAAGGCACAGTCAGTAAACATGCTTTGTATGTAATTATAAGAAATTTAATTGAAAAAAAAAACAGTTAAAACAAATACTAGAGGTATTATTTGTTGGTATTAGAACGGAATATATCCTTAATTCATATTCTCCATAGAAAATGGAGCAGAATTTAGAACCTGCTAAACTCTGATTTTTAATTTCTTGGACCAAATTGACAGCTGCACAGGCTCTAATAGTGTGTCATCGAATCGATGTGATATGAACCCTCAATTTAATTTTACTAATTGGTTAAAATAAATGTTTTATAAATATATTCGTAATACATTTAACTATAACAGTATTAAACATAGCACAAACTATTATTGTAATAAATAAGAAATCACCAATAAAATAAATGTGATCGATAGAATGCGGTCTGACATAAATGAGTAGAAATTAGATACGGGCCGCTAGTTTCTTAACAAATGTAATACTTCTATTTTCGGTCAACTTCGATTTTCGATCACTCAGGATACTACAATAATTTTAAGTACGATAAAGATAAAGTGACTAAATGTCAGTTTAGTCTTCGAAGAGTTTAGACAGTTGCTGAACAGTAACGAGATTTTTATAAACTCCTAAACTATGAAACTATCTAATCCAATTCGATTTAATGTAAATATTATTTTTAACGGAGTTTGTGTTGGTTGCAGGTGAGATGAACGTGCTGTACCTGTTCATGAGGTACCGGTTCAACTGGGATGAGGTGCAGTTCAGTATGTTCTGTACTTACAGTATCATCACTAACTTAGTGGGTGAGTACCTCAATAAATACTATTATTATCATTACGCCTTGCCCGCCCCATCATCGAACCGCAAAACATACAGCGATGCGTCATCGGTATTATGGTGGAAAACCAATGGAAATCCCATCCATACGCACTAAAAGTTTTGGGAATATTCATTGTGCGTAGGTACAGCTAAGTTGTCAAATTTCCGGCGGAGTCTCTGCTGAGATTTAGCGACACTTGTTCGATCCGAACCATAAAGCTACACGAATATGTAATTTTGTCTACTTATCTTTTTGTTCTGATTTTATGGCAATTAGTGAATATTGAAGAAACGTACCGCAATTCAGCTAGTGACTTCCCGAGATCCCATTGAAATATTATTTTTATCTGTTTATCTATATTATTTTAGGAAAAATAGAAGAAGAAATGATGATAATGATGATGATGATTCTTTATTTTGTGGCAAAGAAGGTAATAAAATAAATTTTAACGAATCGAAACAAAATGGTTTCCATTATTTGCTTTTCCACAATGCAGGTTTATTAATATTCTTGGAAATCCTCATCACACACTGGTTTCACCAGGGTACTTGATGAAATCACGATCTATTGACAGATTCGCAAATTCGTTATTTCAACAGAATTAACTTTTGTAGTGTGAAGTGGTAATTGAGAATGTTATTATTATTTTGTGGAAATGTCTTGAATGAATGTCAATATTTGCATTGAAAATTAAAAAATTGTTTGTTTGTGATTACGTCTGAAGTATCGTGGTGTTTTTTTTTTGGTGGTGTGACATAAGAGAATGCAGATGGTAATATTTTGCTGCATAATTAAAATCATTGGTACGAAAGATGCAATTAAAACTATTTTAAGTTATTAATAACAATATATCTCATAAAATATTGTTATTGTTTCTCGGTCTGATCCCAATGAAAATATGAAATGTATGTTAAATTTGTAAAAATTGAGAAGGAATTTCTCTCTTATCCCGTTAAGAGTCCCTACAAGTTTCACTAGCCAAAAACAGAAAACAGCTACTTTTTCAGCGAAAATTTCTCAATAACTACAAGATATTTGATAAAAAATATAATGACAAAAAAAAAACGACATAGGTCCGTCGTCTACAAGCCCATGAGCAAAATTGAATGTCTCGTGCGTGCGCAACGGTTTATAAGGCAATATTCAGACAATTTATTAAAATAAAATAAGAACTCAAAAATAAAATATAAAAATTGGATTCGATTGATAAACACCTCAAATTTCAAATTGTTTATCAGTTATTTTTATATTCAACATATTCTTACACGTAGCCGACGCTTTCGCACATGATAAAATTGCCTTTTTTCCGCGTGGACAGTATTTTTTTTAAGGACAAATACAATAAACTTTAAAAAACAAAATTGGTGGCTTACTAGTATACTATATGCCCAGTCCACACATTTTTTTGCAGATTGTTATTCGCCATCAGTAAACTGAAAAAGCAATTGAAAAACCTGGTGTTTCGGGATTACGTAAAAACGTGTGTTAGGAATTTATTTTTTCTAATTTTAATTGAGCAATTATCAAAAATATGTAATTTCTATTCCCTAGATAACTATGTGACGCAAAAAGTTGTTTTACAAGATTTATCATATATCTTGTAGTTATTGAGAAATTTGTCCTGAAAAAGTAGCTTGTTCCTGTTTTTAGCTCGTGAAACTTGTAGGGGATTTTAAGTTACCTACTTATCATAATAAGGCAAACATATTTTGCACTTTAAACATTCCAATGTAATAATACTGATGATATCAAAAATAATTTCATTCCTGAAATGCAAAATATTAAAACGATGGGGTGCGTCTCATATCATATATATAGTTATTTGGTATCATTTTCATTTCAATAACGTTCACAAGATGTAATAAACGTGAGATATACCAACTATTGATATAATATCTATACCTATTATAACATTTATATACTCTTAAACTTATTTCGTGTAACGTTATTGGATATAACATTTATGTAATCGAAAATCATTAGGTCTATCGTTTAAAATATATATTGACAAATATATGGTTCCAAAACTGTATCGGGGCACCCCGACTTCACGTAGACTTTTGGCTGCTACCCCTAGAGTGTATATAAAACCGGGTGTGTAACAAAAGTTCCAATGATCATATTATTAGGTTTTAATGTGCATAATGTAGCTGGCTGCTAGAGCCTAGTCTATATTTGATTGAAATATGAAAATTCAACGTTCTGTTGAAGCTTGTCTTGATGCCATAATTTTGGTGTTTTACGTGTTATTTTTTAGAAGTACTCAAAATAAATTTTGTATGCTATTTTAATTTACTCTCGAGTTTCCTTGCACACATGCACTCTGTAGGGTAGTTCCCCCACAGTGGTTATGGGCCCAGGACTGAGATATTAAAATTTCGTGCAAATTTATGCAAGATCAGCAAATATTTAAGGTACGT
Organism: Orthosia incerta; assembly: GCA_948252205.1. Classification (NCBI taxonomy): domain Eukaryota; kingdom Metazoa; phylum Arthropoda; class Insecta; order Lepidoptera; family Noctuidae; genus Orthosia; species Orthosia incerta. The sequence goes on from OX411746.1 coordinate 29,016,844, forward strand.
TTGATTAAGTACGAACAGCTGATGAAATAAACAAGGTTGACGTAAAAGAGTCAACGATATGAGTATTGTTAAAATAGAATCGCTTACTCAAGCAAATTACGAAACTTGGAGGATTCAGGCTGAAGCGGTCCTTATAAAGAACGACGCTTGGAGCTATGTAGACGGAAGCGTAAGCAAGCCTACAGAGCCGGAAGAAGCCAAGAAATGGGAAATCGGAGACGCAAAAGCTAAGTCCGATCTAATCCTAGCTATTAGTCCAAGTGAACTAAGACACCTTCGCGGATGTAAAACGTCACGAAATGTTTGGCAAAAACTTGAGAGCATACACGCAACTAAGGGACCTGCCAAGAAGGCAACGCTGCTAAAGGAGTTGTTGCTACACAAGATGGAGGAAGGTGGTGACGTTCGTGAACATGTCATGCATTTCTTTGAAGTAAAAAGTAAACTAGCTGATATGGAGATTCAGATGCATGATGATTTAGTATCCATAATGCTTCTTTATAGCTTACCGTCAAGCTTCGAGAATTTTCGATGCGCAATCGAATCTAGAGACACGTTACCAGACCCTGAGACTTTAAAGGTCAAAATAATTGAAGAGGTATGTTCGAGACGTCAGAAAGGAAGCGAAGAAAAAGCTCTCCTTGCAAAGTCCAAAATTAAGAAACCCTTCAAACCAAAGAGTGGTGCTAACAAGACGAATTTTAAATACAAGTGTTTTAAATGTCACAAACATGGCCACAAAGCTTCTGAATGTGATATGAAGAAAGACAAGGATCAGTGTCGTGATAGTGCAAAGTATGTTTTGGAATGTGATTTGCAAAAAGATAATTTCAATCTTGTAACCTTTAATTGTATTGCAGGTGATAAGGCTGCTTGCAATGGGAATGGATGCTGGGTCATTGACAGCGGTTGCACATCACATTTATGCAACGATCCTAGTAAATTTGGCAATTCTTTGATACCTTTGTCGGGTAAGCTAAATCTAGCAATAAACTCGAGCACAGATGTTAAAGGTAAGGGTACCGTTAAATTATTTACAAGTGAAAATAATTGCAAAACAATCGTGGAGTTGCCAGATACCTTATTTGTTCCAAACTTGCGATGTAATCTGATTTCGGTCGCAAGAATTACGAATAAAGGGTATAGTGTTAAATTCGATAAGAATATAGCTTGTGTTAGGGACAGCTATGGTAACACTATACTAGTAGCAAATCGTAGGGGTTATCTATATTACGTTGAGGAACAAATGGGAACAGTTTCCATTATTTCAGAAACAGTTGATAAGGTAAGACTGTGGCATGAACGATTAGGACATCTGAATGGAAGAGATCTTGTCAAACTCTTGAACAAATCCGGAATGAATATTAAGATGACGGATGTAAGTACATTGTATAATTGTGGTATCTGTGCTAGTGGGAAAATGAATGCATCATCATTTTCGAGGACGGATGGGCCATGTGATGAAAAATTACGAATTATTTATTCCGATGTCGTAGGCCCGATGCGGCATGAAGCCATAGGTGGAGCGAAATACTTTATTACGTTTATAGACGACTCATCGAGGTGGTGTGAAGTATATCTGCTATCCAAAAAGAGTGAAGCTCTCAAATATTTCAAGATATACAAAAGTTATGTTGAAAATTTGACTGGCAAACGAATAAAATATATGCAGACGGATAATGGAGGAGAATTTTGTAATAAAGATTTTGATGAATATTTACAGACTGAAGGAATAGGGCGAAGATTAACTATTCCTAACACTCCTCAACAGAACGGGGTCGCAGAAAGGATGAACAGAACTCTTGTAGAGATGGCAAGGTGTATGATAATTTCATCCAACCTTTCACCTGGTTTCTGGGGTGACGCCGTTATGACGGCATGTCACGTTCGAAATCGATGTCCAACGAGTAGTCTTGAAGGTGAAACGCCGTATGAAAAATGGTACGAGCGGCCTGTGAACATAAATTATATGCAAGTTTTTGGAACTAAGATACACGTTTTGGATAAAGAGGAAGGAAAAGATAAATTTGTACCTCGCAGTAGAGAAGGAATCTTTGTAGGCTATCCAAAAGACCGAAAAGGCTACAAGATTTGGTTGCCACAAGAACGAAAGTATGTCGTATCGCGAGATGTAAAATTTCACATAAACGAGACTCGATGCGATGAGAATAATTCTTCTATAACTGATCCACTGGAATTTGGGAATGAAAAGCTACAGGCTGATATGTGCCGAAGACCAGAACCAAATTATGTAGAGATAGATTTCCATGCAGGAAGGGCAGTTGACAACACAAGAGAGGTAGTGACGAGTCCACGTAGATTTGTTCCTGAACCTGAGAGGAACGCACATGTAGAAAATTTCCAGGATAATATGGAGTCAGAAGGTGGTCCATCTCGTCATGTTAGCTCAGATGATGTCCAACACAATCATGAAGAAAAGATCTTAAAACGAGCCCCAGGAAGACCGCGACTAGACAGAGGACATGTGGGACGCCCAAAGAAAATTTATCGTATGGTTGAAGTGGAACCTGAACTACAAGAAGAGTTCTCTGATTGCCAAGACTTCGTGGGTAATGCAGAGGTATCATTGAGGCAAGCTTTATCTGGTTCAGAAAAAGATGAATGGGAGACAGCCATTCTCTCGGAGATACGAAGCATGATTAAAAATGATACCTGGGATATAGCGAAGAGACCCATGGGACGCGCTGTTGTTGGTTGTCGTTACATCTTAACAACGAAGCTAAATGTTGATAAAACCGTAAAGAAAAAGGCTAGACTTGTTGCCAAAGGATATAGCCAACGGTACGGGATTGATTACCACCAGACATTCAGCCCTGTTGTCAGACTAGACACCATCAGATTACTGACTGCACTTGCGGTTGAACTTGGTATGGAAATTCATCAATTAGACATAAATACCGCTTATTTGAACGGTACATTGGATGAAGAAATTTACATGGAAATCCCCGACATATTAATAGAATGTTTGCAGAAGCTACTTCAGGTGGAACAAAAAGGTTCTAAGATATATGAACGAGCTAAGAAAATGTTAGCAGACATGCAGACGGGTGGTGATACATGTAGACTTAAGAGATCACTTTACGGCTTGAAGCAAGCTGGACGCCAGTGGAATGCAAGGTTCGATACTCAATTGCAAAAAATGGGGATGCGATCATCATTAAATGAGCCATGTCTATACTTCCGAGACATAGGTGATGGTACAAAACTTTTTGTTGCAGTCTATGTCGACGATATTTTAGTGGCATCGCAGAAAAGAGTATGCATTGAAAATTTTAAAAAGGAACTGGCCAGTGAATTCGACCTAAAGGATTATGGCATCGCGAAATATATGTTAGGAATTGACATTGAGCGAATTGACAGTGATAAAATCAAACTGTCACAACAAAAATACATTGAAGATTTATTATTTAAATATGGTCTGAATATGTGTAAAGAAACGGTTTCAACCCCAATGGAGGTGAATTTAAAGTTTAAAGTACCTGAGCACCATACAAAACTCGAAGAAGAGCGATACCCGTATCGCGAATTAATTGGGAGTTTGATGTATTTATCCGTGGGGACGAGACCAGATATCTCTAATAGTGTTTCGAAATTGGCGCAGGTAGTTAACTGTCCTAGTAAAGAGTCCTGGGCCGCTGCGAAAAGAATATTACGTTATCTGAAGCGAACAAAAGAGTACGGACTAGTGTTCACTAAAACAGGTAAAGCAGTTCGAGGCTATTCTGATTCGGATTGGGGTGGTTGTTTGCTAGACAGGCGTTCATATTCTGGGTATGCCTTTGTATTAGGTGGTGCATGTATGTCATGGAAATCCCAGAAGCAGAAGTGTGTCAGTACCTCGACGTGTGAGTCCGAGTACATTAGTTTATCATCAGCGATGAAGGAAGCTTTATACCTGAACAGCTTGTTGACTGAAATCGGATTACGTAAGTTTGCATCAATTACCTTACATGTAGATAATACTGGAGCAATTAAATTAGCAAACGACTCGGTATTCCATTCCCGGAGCAAACACATAGATATAAGACACCATTTTATACGGAGTGTCTTGAAGGAGAATGGAAACATTCAGTTGGTATACTTGTCGACCAACCTTATGTTAGCTGACGTATTAACCAAGGCCTTGCCGAAAGCCAAGCACTATATGTGCATGACTGGATTAGGTATATGTTTATAGTTAGCGTATGTTGTTTGTAAATGCTTTGTTTTGCCTCTCTCTTGTAATATACACATTAAGGGGGCGTATTAGGTTTTAATGTGCATAATGTAGCTGGCTGCTAGAGCCTAGTCTATATTTGATTGAAATATGAAAATTCAACGTTCTGTTGAAGCTTGTCTTGATGACATAATTTTGGTGTTTTACGTGTTATTTTTTAGAAGTACTCAAAATAAATTTTGTATGCTATTTTAATTTACTCTCGAGTTTCCTTGCACACATGCACTCTGTAGGGTAGTTCCCCCACACATATGACCTACTTTCATTTAATATACTTTTTTATAATATAACGATCAAATTATATAATGAACTATTGATATAATTTCATTTTACCTAATTTCATATGGTATAATGAACATTTTATATAATGCACATTTGAAATAATATTCAAGAAGTATAATATTCAGTTACTATAATATTCAAAATCTATAAGTAACGTTTAATATAGAATTTAGAAACATCTACTTTGTTTTGTATTTTTTTGCAAAAACTGATTAGATTTTAAACGCCTGCCATTTTCGCAATCGCATTTTGCAAACAACAAGCACCACACAAATATTGCTTGTTATTAGTTTGCTTTTATGCGGGTGGATGGATATTTTTTATTTTTCTTTCTGTCATACAGCTCTAAATAAATATTTATTGTATGTCTTGACTATTGCGATCTCGATATTTACACCGGCTTGTAGTTAAATAGGTCGAATCTGTTCCAATACCGAATCAGGGCACCCCGAATTCACGTAGTATTTTGGCTGGTACCCCTAGAGTGTATATAAAAACAGGAGGCGTGAAGGGAGCGCAGCCCCCGCTCGCTCAAAGGTGAGCATGAGTAAATAAGGGCGAAGGGGTTGTACTTCCCGCAGCGCCGGAGATGATGCAGAAGCAACTTTAGTGTTTTGAGGTTAGCTTACAACATATTTTTCTCAAGAACGGCGAACCTTAGAAAATTTGTAAATATGAAAATTAGGTGAAATTAAAGTTACATAAAAAGAGCACTATAGAAATTAAAAATTATATGCAATGAATGTTATATGAAATATAACAATAAACACATGACATTAGGTTATTTGAAACACAAAAAAGCCCCTCCTCTGTTCTAAATCATATAATAGGCACCCGTGTGAGCCACCCATTAAGCTGAAGCTGAGGAGGTGAGCATGGGTGTCTATCCTTTGTTACGTAAGGGCGAAGGGTTTGCACTGCCCGCAGCACCGGAGACGATGTAGAAACAACTTTAAAGTTCAATAAAATTAAACAAAACATAACCGTTATGATCATTTTGTGACTGGTTTAGAAATTATATTTAGTAGTAATGTATTATAAAAGAGAGCAGTCGTGGCCCAGTGGTAACGGCCGCGACTTACAAGTTGTAGGTCGTGGGTTTGAACCCAGGCAGACACTTTACTTTGTGTAAATTATTTCACCACCATAACTCTCAAAAACGGTGAAGGAAAACATCGTAAGGAAACCGGCATGTCCTAGACTAGAACCAATAAAATTTATGACATGTGACATCCACCAACCCGCACCGGGCCCGCCGGATTACGGCCCATCCCCTCACAGAGAGGAGGCCTGTGTCCCAGCAGTGTGAACATTAATAAGCTGATGATGTGATGTGTATAATACACATCACATCATCAGCTTATTAATGTTCACAAAATGATATTTAAATAGTATAAACGTAGTTTTTCCAAAAGAACCTAAATATTAAATGAAAAATGTATCAATGATTGACTAAGTATAACTAAGTTATAATGTGTACATATGCAATTTTGCAATGTGTTTTTAACTAGGCATTTTTTTCATATAAGACTAAGTTTTTTGTCTTTTGAGTGGAAAATTATATCAATCGTTTATTAGATTAACTGATCAATATATCAAATAAAATTATAGATTCAGTTGTTATATCTTGTAAATAATGGCGATTTTGTAATAATCTTAAATATTACTTACCCAAAAAAATGTATTGGTTGTAATAACCTGGTGTTTATCGGTTGGACGAATTTTATTTGGGTGTCTTTTATAATATACTAGCAGTTCCCCGCGGCTTCGCTCCCGTGGACCAGCCCACATGACCCGTTTTCGGGATTTAAAAATAGCCTATGTCACTTAGGAATAATGTAGCTTTTTAACGGTGAAAGAATTTTTTAAATCGTTCCAGTAGTTTCGGAGCCTATTCGGTACAAACAAACAAACAAAAAATCTTTCCTCTTTATAATATTATAATAAGTAATATTCGTAATTAGTAATTATTAGTAACTTTGTGCTTCTACAACATTCATACTGTGATCGCCAACCCGCCTGCCAAGTGTGACGATTATGGCAAAAATCCCCCATGAATAGCACATATAAAAAATGGCCCCTAGTGCCCGGCAGCCTACCTACCCTCGACTACGGTAGCGGTCGAGGTTACGGCATGGCAAGGGGTGCCAAGAATCGCCGGACAAGATCCGGCTACCCAAACAATAACCGACGACTGTACCTGGCAACGTACAACACGCGCACACTTCGGAACGACGAGAAGATCACCGAACTCGAAGAGGAATTGAGCAGGTTGCGATGGAGTATTATAGGGTTATCTGAAGTCCAAAGAGAGGGGCAGGACTTGATAATCCTCAAATCCGGTAACCTGCTCTATTTCCGAGAGGGTGATCGGCAGTCCCAGGGTGGTGTCGGGTTTATCGTCCACAAGTCCCTTGTGAACAACGTGGTGAAGATCGAGAGTGTGTCGACCAGGGTGGCGTGCCTTGTACTCAGAATATCCTCAAGATATTCGCTGAATGTCATACAGGTCTACGCCCCAACCTCGGCACACCCCGACGACGAGGTAGAGACCATGTATGAGGATATCATCAGAGCCATGCATGGTTTCAAAACTCACTTCACCGTTGTCATGGGGACTTTAACGCGAAACTGGGCAGGCGAGACGAGGATGAGCTGCAAGTGGGGCAATTTGGAGTTGGATGACGTAACCACCGGGGTCACCTACTGGCCAGTTTTATGGAGAAGGAGGGCCTCTTTATGATGAACTCCTTCTTCAAAAAGCGTGAACACAGGAAGTGGACCTGGCAGAGCCCCGATGGTGCAACAAAAAATGAGATTGACTTCATCATGTCAACCAAGAAGCAAATGTTCGATGATGTCTCTGTGATCAATTCGGTAAAAACCGGGAGTGATCACCGCATGGTAAGAGGCACATTGAACATTAATATTAAGCTTGAAAGGTCTCGACTGATGAAGTCCACGCTCCGTCCAGCACAGATCCAGATCCAAAACCCCGAGAGCTTTCAGTTCGAACTCCAGAAACGTTTCGAGTACCTTGGGAGCTCCGTGGACGACTACGCCGACGGGTTCGTGGAAGCTGTCCTTACGGTCGGGTCTAAGTTTTTCAAGACCTGTCGTACAGATAGAAAAAAAACGCTCTCTGATCCTACCCTCAAGCTTATGAAGGAGAGGCGTGAGATGATCCTGCAGTCTTCAGATGAGGCGTGCAAATACCGGCAACTCAATAGACAGATCTCTAAATCCTTGAAAAGAGACCTCCGCTGCTTTAATACCGAGCGTATTAAAGACGCGATCGAGCGAAATAAAGGCTCCAAGATTTTTCAAGGGATCTGGCTATTGGGCAGAGCCAGATCACGAAACTGAAGACCGACGATGGCAGGATCGTATCCGCCAAACCGGAGGTTCTTAGGGAGATCGAGACATTCTATGGGCAGTTGTATACATCAATCAGCAAGCCCGTTGCGAGTCTAGCAAACGACCCAAGAGCTAGATTGACCCGACACTATACCGAAGATATTCCGGACGTCAGCCTGTACGAGATTAGGATAGCTCTGAAACAGCTAAAAACAACAAGGCGCCGGGTGATGACAGAGTCACGGCTGAACTCCTGAAGGCGGGTGGAAAACCGGTCCTTAAAGTAGAAGCTGTTTGATTCCGTCATACTCGAGGGCAAAACGCCACAGGCATGGTGCAGGGGTGTGGTGGTACTCTTCTTCAAGAAGGGCGACAATGCCCAGCTGAAGAACTATAGGCCCATCTCACTTCTTAGCCATGTCTACAAGTTGTTTTCAAGAGTCATCACGAATCGTCTCACGCGCAGGTTTGACGATTACCAGCCTCCCGAACAAGCCAGATGCCGAAAAGGCTTTAGCACCGTAGACCACATACATACGCTGCGGCAGGTTATACAGAAGCAACCTGCTTCTCTATTTAGCGTTTGTGGACTACGAGAAAGCCTTTGATTCATTCGATCGAGACTTGAGCTGTACTACAGTCTCTCCAACGGTGCCAGATCGACTACCGGTACATGGAAGTGTTGAAGTGTTTGTACAAGAACGCCACTATGTCAGTCCGTCTTCAGGATCAGACCTCGAAACCAAACCTTCTCCAGCGCGGCGTGAGACAGGGAGACGTCATTTCTCCGAAACTGTTCACTGCTGCGCTGGAGGATGTCTTCAAGGTTCTGGATTGGAGAGGGCTTGGCATCAACGTTAATGGCAAGTACATCACTCACCTTCGTTTTGCCGACGACATAGTGGCCATGGCTGAGACCATGGAGAGCCTCAGTAAAATGCTCGATGACCTCAGTAGAGCTTCCGAAAGAGTGGGTCTTAAAATGAGCATGGACAAAACCAAGGTCATGGTGAATGCCCATGTTACACCCACTCCTATCAAGGTTGGAGACTCTACACTCGAAGTTGTGGGCGACTATGTCTACCTGGGACAAACGATCCAATTGGGTAGGGCCAACTTCGAGAAAGATGGCAACCGTAGAATCCGACTCGGCTGGGCAGCGTTCGGGCAGTTGCGTGGTATCTTCTCGTCCGACTTACCACAGTGTCTCAAGATGTAAGTCTATCACCAGTGTGTGTTGCCAGTGATGACATATGGCTCTGAGACGTGGTCGCTTACAATGGGCCTTATCAGGAAGCTTACAGCTACTCAAAGGGCAATGGAGAGGGCTATGCTCGGAGTTTCCTTGCGTGATCGAATCAGAAATGTGGAGATCCGCAAGAGAACCAGGGTTACCGACATAGCCCGAAGAATTGCTAAACTTAAGTGGCAGTGGGCAGGGCACATTGCTCGCAGAACGGATGGCCGATGGGGCCGAAAAGTTCTGGAATGGCGACCGCGAACCGGAAGACGATACGTTGGAATGGCGACCGCGAACCGGAAGACGATACGTTGGAATGCCTCCCATTAGGTGGACCGATGACCTGGTTAAGGTTGCGGGAAGGCGTTGGATGCGAGACGCACGCGATCGGTCAATGTGGCGACGCCTGGGGGAGGCCTATGTCCAGCAGTGGACGTCTTTTGGCTGAAATGATGAGTAATTAGTATATTAGTATTAGAACATTAGTATAGATATAAAATATAGTTTATATTTTTTAATATATGGTTTATTTTATATAATATATTTATCGGACATAAAAATACATTTATATTTGCTTTTTGGGTATTCTGAAGAATACCAAACCAGTTTAACACATTTTTACTTAGAAGAGGTGTAGCAATATCCAAAACGAAATCACAAAACTTACATCGCCCGCCTTTGTACATAAGTTTTCCTTTTGTACTTGTAATGTTTATTTTGTGTACAATAAAGAATATGAATATGAATATCGCCGAAGCACTGTTCTCGGCGCGATTTGAACATATACAACAGTCCGACTACAAACGTCGGGCAGTTGCCCGGACCAGACAAAACACCCATCTGGTTGGAGAATCCTCCAATTTCAATGGAGGTTTATGCCCTTTGCCGCATATCTACATAAATGGACTCATAATTTCTCTTCTTTCTCTCACAAGGTACGCTGTTCTCCATCAGCATATTCAGCGACTTCATGAAGCTGGACGACACGGTAGTCGGTATCATCTCCTGCACCAGCAAGATCCTTGCTTCCTTCATCTTCGCCTTCGCTAGTACCACGACTGAGATTTATATCGGTAAGTTGGCAAAACTGAGAACTAATGAGATGATTTTCTATAGAACGATATGAGAATTGGTTAGAAATAATTTGGAAAACAGTACCTAGAATACTTTTTATTTATCTGATTGGGCACTGCTAGAGTTTGCACTGGGGGGTGACCATATTAAAGCGGTATCAATTTGAGATCAAATAAGGGACAGATGTATATGACTTGTATACATCTGTCAAATTGATACCGATCTAAGAGCTTATGGTCACCCCTGATCATTAAAAGAGAGTGATTTAGCTATTTTTCGTTGGTCTAGTATTCGCAAGCGCTACTGCTAAGTTTGATGTCCTGGATTCGAGTCTAGCAGTTTTATTGGGTTTTTCCTCCTGATATTTCTATAGAGCAGCCCGGTATTAAATTCTTCCCAGTTTGTGTCAATAGGCTGGCCCTTTCATGGGACTTAAGTGGTGAAATATGTGTATACTATAGTATGTGTTTAACCCTTCGGGGGATACAGGACTGTATGACCTTCGATACAACTCTTATATGACCCGATTACTATGTAAATGATGTGATTTAAAGATTTTTTTTTTAATAAAAACTATTTAATTGTTACAGCGCCTTTAGTAGAAATCTTCAACGGCACATCATTCATCGCGATGCGTTCTATTGCCTCGAAACTAGTGAACAGTGAGGAATTGGGTAAGTTTTCAAGTCTGAATTAATAATTTATTTATTTCTACATCTAGCTGAAGAAATATTATTCAGAAGTAAAATTTGTAGAAGTTCAGCAATGGACGTATTTTGGCTGAAATAAAGGTGGTATTGATTATGAATTTGTTAAATCAAGAAAAGATATGAATGCCTAGGATATGAGAAATTATTTGAAAAAAAAATAGAGTTTTTTTAAACTATAGTCGTGACAATCGAATAAGTCGGATTTGACAGCTATAAAAATACTTAATAATAAATTAAACTTAATGCTTACGCTCGTTGTTATAGTGTACGGGTAACATATTAATTAATTATGATTAAGAATTAGATTTTTCAATTTCTTACGTAGAAAGTTATTGCGGCATGTAAAATGAGAAAAGTCATCTGACTTCCTAGATTGACACGATTATAGTGTATGATAGCGTTACAGTGGACAGGGGAGAACGGAAGAGAAGGAAAGAGAAAAAAATGTTGTGCCGAACACAGAGGCTTTAGACCATTCTACCAACAAACGCGTCGGATTGGCAAAATGTAAAAAAAAAATGGGATTGGCCAGCGCTATGCGGGCGAATATGATAGGCCACAGGTTTGCACGTTGTACTGCAGACATAAAGAAGACGCTCTTTAGAGCATTCTGTAACAAATTCGACACTTGCAGCCTGTGGGAGAAGTATTCGCGGGCGTCGTATGGAGCCCTTCGTGTCCAGTAAAATAACGCATTCAGAAAACTGATGAGGTTGCCATGGCGTTGCAGTGCGTCAGGGATGTTTGCGGCGGCGCGTGTGGATTGCTTTTACACAATAATGCGCAAGCAAACAACATTAATGATGTCCCGAGTCATGGATAGCCCTAACAGGTTTCTGAAAATGGTTGTTGACAGAGTGGACTGTCCGTATATAGTTCACTGTTTGGGATATATCCAATGACTTCTCCCGCTCTGGGTGGAGCAGGAGGGCGTGTCAGACATTTACTGACTAAAACCCACCTGTGTTCCTTCAGTTGCTTGTGCCGGGGCCGCGGTATCTCTCTTTCTAATGTATACGCGAGCCATAGTCTAAGTTCTAGTTTCAGTAGAAATTACAAATTTTTATTTTTTATGTCTGCCTTTGTCCTACATAACAGGGAGAGAGACGTTACAATAAGTGCACTAGCACCCAATAAAATTTTGGTAATACATGTGAAAGCCTTCTTAATTTGGTGACATTCTTTAGGAGTGACATGGTGACACAAAATATACAAGTAATGTTGTGGTTTGGCGCAATCCGCCAGTTTAATCATGAAATCAATAATAAAATAACCTTAGGTAAATGAGGTTAACCTGTACATCTAAACCGCAACTGATTCACCAGCAAAATATATAAAAATATCTTAACACGAGTTTGAATAAAACAATAACGCTAATAACACAATTTTATGCATATGAGACTACTTCCAATGGTTCTTACTTCCTTCCTATTTCATCATCAGCCTTTTTTTAATGTTCCCACTGCTGGAACACAGCTGTCCTCTTCTCTATGGGAAGGAATGGGCCGTAATCTGCCACGCGGGCCGGGTTGGATATCACATGACTTCGATTTTTTTTATTCTAGGACATTCCGGTTTCCTCACGATGTTTTCCTTCACCGTTTTGAGAGCAGTTTTGTTGAAATAATTTACACAAAGTAAAGCGCCTGCCTGGGTTCGAACCCACGACCTACAACTCCTAAGTCGCGGCCGTTACCAGTGGGCCACCGCTGCTCTTTTACCACTGGGCCACCACTGCTCTTACTGCTCCTTCCTATTTACTTACGCAAATCTTGTATGTTAATTTAACAGTTAGTCCCCCTATGGTCTAGTCCCGCTAAGCACGACTTGAAAAATACTTGCTAAAAAGTTCCGCTATGCACCCAATTCCTCGATAATACATAAACAATGGAATGTAGAGTTGAATAGATAATTATTTGAATGCAATTAAATTGAGCATGAAGCTGAAAAATATTGAAATTAAACTAAAAATATTGAAATCTTAGGTTCGAAATATTTTTAGGCTAAGTTTCTCTTTTACGGCAAGACGTTTCGTTTGTCACAGTTCTATGGAATGAATGGACACTTTGTTTTTAAAATAATGACGCGACTTGTTAAATGGTGGCTAGGCGAGTATGCGTTAGTATGATGAAACGGAACGCTTATTAACTATAGTACAATAGTAATGGAATTTATCTACTAGGTTTTCATTATTTACTTTTTAAATGATTGAATAAAATATTACTCTGTAACAGTCTTCTTCATCACTGCCCGTGAATGTGATTTTGTGCATAGCGAAACTTTTTAGTGGGTGTTTTACCAGTCGAGCGAGCATAGCAGGACTAGAGCATAGGGGGACTAACCGGATTTTGTCGCTTCTTATCAGAACGCGTTTATAAATTATTTGTATTTTTTTGTATTGTATTTTGAGTCGAACTTATTGAGCAAAGACAACTCTTATTTTAATATTTGATTTGTATTCATTTGTAATAGTTTCTGAAGTAAGATAATAATTTCACTTGTTTTAGAATAATAATTTAAATTCGTAGTTATTCATATGTTAGTTCTCTTTTATGCCATTTTTATATTTAAAAACAAAATATCACACACACTTGAATATTTTCGAAATATTATTAGGAATTTCGAATTCGATTTTGAATTATACACGTACAGTCACTTGAATTATGGTAGAAGGGAGCTTTACAGTAAACATTACTTACTGAAATAATTGTTCTGAGTTGCTCCAAGATCTTTGCTCTCGTGCTACTAAAATACTATATCACACCATATTTATTGTATTGAAAAACTTAGGCCACTAGTTAGATCCAATTATTGAGGTATGTATTTATTCAAAATAACATTCATACACACAGTTTTTTATTCATTATTTGTAAATACTAATGAGAGTCGCCATTTTCCTCGTCAACTACGTGCGAATCTACATGAACATGCTAAATTTATTTATTTATTAGGAAACAGTTAGCAAAAGGTTGAGGAAAAGTTAACAATTACTGGTTATTTTTATCATTTTATTGAGTAACAGGATTTTCTGACCATAATCGGTCAAACCACAAAACCTTTGAATAGAAGCACACGTAAATAAAACGTCAGTTACTGGATGAGTGTTGAGTGATTGTAAAATATGACATAAGTAGGACTATGTCATATTGTTCAATGATGCATTTGGAATTAGTTCTCATGTTCCAAATTTGGTTTATAAGGAAAGTCGCAAACGATGTAGTGTTAGTTGTTTAATTGGTGTATAAGCTGTCAGAGGAAGTGTTCCGTTATATATTAGGTAGATATTTGTTGGCTAAGGCCCAGTTTTTGGATCCGTAGTTAACTCATGGTTAAATATACCAATGGTTTAAAATTTCGGTAAAACGCGAAACGTTTTTTTCTACAATTGTTTGTCTAAAGAATTATTAAATAAATAACTCTCCAACTTATTAAACCACTAGCTTCTGCCAACGGCTTTACTCGTGTGAAAGTCGAAAATTATTCCGAAGGAACATATTCTCGGGATGTAAAGTATCCTATGTGCTATTCCTGAGCATAATCTATCTCTGTGCCAAATTCCATTTAGATCCGTTCCATCCATCCGATCTGTCAAGCCGTTTGTGCGTGAAGGAGTAACAAACATACAAACTTTCGCCTTTATAATATTAGTGTGATGTGATTTGTGAGCTTAACAATGAATAAAAAAACGCATTTGACTGAAATTTTAAACCATTGTACATTTAAATTTAATAGTAGTTTATGATACTGTTGCATAATAAGTGATATTAAAACATGAGTGTGTGTTAATAGTATTCACACGAATGTTTTAATACCTAGTTATGTGCAGTTTCATACACTACTTTATCTACACTCATACATTTTGGGATTGAACCTACTTAATAACTTTTTATTTGCATTTTCCGTGCCATAAAGTCGTGATAAATGCATCATATAATAATCTCGACGTTGCTGGTATGCGATTATGAGTAATTTCCTTCGCCGCATATAAAATGTTTGGCGGAGTCAAATTTTCTTCACATTCACTAATATCAGACATTTTAAGCAAGAATTTTAAAAACTCATGAAATTCAGTACAGCGAAACCTGCAAAACGTATGCATGGCGCCAAAACCCAGCACATCACCGCATTATCTGCGCATGCGCTAAGGCTTAGCACACGTACTGCGAGATTTATTCGCGCGATTTTTTTCCGCCCATTCTGCGACCTATGGAATTGTATGAAGCTGCTCGCATTGCGGTAAAAAAATCGTGCGGCAATAATACCGCATGAAATAAGTGTTTCGCAACAGAATCCACCGCACCGCGGCGTGATTTTAATTCGCGCGAATATTTTGAGCTCTATGAACCTATTATAAAAATCGCAGTGCGTGCTAAGCCTAAAGCGGGCATTGTCACAGACAATTTAAAATTGGAATCAATTTTTTTTTATAATAGGTACTAAAATGGCATTACAAAAAAAATATTGAAAACTCCTTAGTGAAAAACTTCTTGGATTTGTCTTGTATCGTAATAGAAAAAAAATGTTTTATAGCATTATTTTGTTAGAGAAATAGTGTTATAATGAGACTCTATTTTTAAATTTCGGTATTGTGTTTATAAAGTATGTCAATATAAACTCGTTTTGAAGTTTATAATTCGAATATTACGATATGAGAGTAGATAAAGTTAATTTTTATGTCTAAGGTTATTATTACAATTTCTTAAAGGTTAGCACCGCATGCCCTATAAAATAATAGAGTTACAAATCAAATTAAAAACTAAAAGAAAATTTATGTCAGCTTAGAAACCAAAAGCATCAAAAGCATACCACAATCAAAATTAAAATCCAAGTCAAAATTAAATTAAAAATCACAAAATATAAATCAATAAAATTAGAATAACAATTAAAATAGATAATTGAATTAAAATAACTCAATAAAATTAACTGTCAAAATAATACAAAATCAAAATTCATAATTAAAATAAAACAAAATCAAATTCACACAAAAATAAAATTTATACGAATCAAAAGGAAACAGAGATACAAAGAAATAAAAATATTAAACAGCATTAAAAGTTGTTCTGTGGAACCTGCCCCATTTTTTGCTACCTGCTAGGTATCAAAAAACTGGGCCGGAGTTAATTATGCCAAATTTAATAAGTACCTCCATAACCTGCAACCTAAAGTCAGTTGCAGATCAAGTGCTATGCCAATTTAGCTAAGCATACACAGCTGACGTAATTTTTCTTAACAACATTTGCGGTCTGATCATAATTATGAAAAATTACTTCGGCTATTCAAGCTAAGCTAAACTGACAAAGTTTAGCTCTTGATCTGCATCGGGCCTTAATTTTTGTGATATTGCACGGTGCATTCGTTTTAAGACTTTAGTTACTGGGTTAGATCTAGCTAGATCTGTTTGCACAACGTCACCTAGACCCCAGCCATCTCTCACCACGTCATTCGCTCTCGGGCCACTAAAAATAAAAGCGAACTTTACCCAATTAAACTTAACGCAACGGGACTCTACATTGGATATAGGAGCCTTGGGAGAGGTCCAGACCGCCTCATTTAACACGGTCCCTCTTGACCCCAACTTAACCTAAACTTAAAACGGAATCATTTCACGACAGATTTGGGAAAAGATATCCCGGAAGTTTAAAAGTTCACATAATTGGGTAGGTAGAAGTTTATTGGACAAACCTGCAGGGCCTCGGTCCACTTCTTCTCAATTGCTAATAGAGCGAAGGCCTGAGCCTTAGCAGTGGACACAATGCCTATGGTTATGGCTGCTGATGTTGTTATAATTATAGTCTAACTTTGCTATCAGCATACTTAAAAATGCAACAAGATGGACAGACTGTTGTAGTGTACTTCGTTAGTCAAGTGGCTGCTAATACCACTGCTGAATTTGAAATCATAGATTCCTAAAGCTATAGGATTGTGAAACACAGGTACTGTTACTAAGATCAGGGGTTAGAGTTTCACTTGTTTTGTGATTTTTTAACCTCCGACGAAAAAAGAAGGAAGTACCGATTTTCATTTTGTTTTCTTTGTTAGAAAGGTTTATTTATCAAAAGTGTTCTTAGCAGTGTTTGATATAAATAGGTTCAGCCGTTCAAAAGTTATCCGCATTTTACTCTTTGAATCAGGGTTTTTTCGCAAGTTACCGTGTCATAATGCAATAGAATTGAAGAATGGAATTTATTATAAATTTAAAAATACCGACACAAAAACCTCTAAAAAGCCTTTCTGTAGTGCATCGGGGATGTTTGCAGAAGCAAAAACTGATCGTTTTCAGGCGATAATGCGGAAGAGGCAGCATCCCTGATGCACACGATGCGGGGGAGCGTAAACGGTATCCTAAGGGTTATTGCGGATAAACCGGACTGCCCTTTCCTGGGGCACTGGACCCGCTTGCACAGCGGTGGCTCCAGTGCAACGGGAAATAGGTATATGAACTGATTTGGATTAATTCTAAAATTTTATTATGTGTGTATGGATTATTGTTTTTATTCATCATATCAGCCGAAAGACGTCCACTGCTGGACATAGGCCTCCCCCAAGCGAGTGTTTTTATTAGGTTGACATTATTAAATTATGTAAATTTACTCACATATTCATAAGTGTTTACTAACAAATTACGGATCATGGTCCGAAATAAATGATTGTATTGACTTAAATTAAATTTTGGCCGTTCAATCAAATCAAAATTGATTAGAAGGATTATATTTCTAGGCAAATGTGGTACTGTGCTCCTAAGCCAACCACTTTAGAATCTACTAAAACTTTCTTTTCTTTCTAGGTAAAGTAAATTCCCTGTTCGGTCTGGCAGAGGCGATGATGCCTTTGGTCTACGGACCCCTATACTCCAGAGTGTACATGGCAACACTGACTGTACTGCCCGGTGCTGTGTTCCTGCTTGGAGCGGCTATGACTGTACCTGCTGTGGCTATATTTGGGTAACTATCTATTTTTAAAATATGTTGCCTCAGTTTTACAGTTGTGATTGAAGGCGCTTTAACATGTTTTGTCAAAGATACCTATGGGCAGCAGTGTCAATAGTGTCTTATGAGACTGGACAAATCAAAAGTCTCAAAGATGGTAATGTAAATGTAAAAAACCATTCTAACAAACCACACAAAAAGCAAAAAAAATAAAAAAAATGGACTCCGACCGTCTGATGACCATCTGATGGACGCTAGGTTTGTACTGAACCTTCTCCCATCGTTGATTTTTAGGACATTATTTTTATAAACTTCTTACGAAACATTGTTGAAAAGACCAAACCTGCTACCACCTTAACAATCATTATGGTTTCCGCTAAATACTGTGATAATATTTATGTTTAGATTAGTTAATAAGCTGAACCAATATTTTGTAGGGAAAACTCCGAATAACACTTTGATCGCAAACATTATACCAAGCACTGAGCACAGTCAACAAAAAAGATTAGTTATCAGCCAAGAAAAATTTTCATTCGGTAGTGAATTTCTTCAATAGGTATACCAATATGGGTCCCTAATAACGTTTCAAACGTAAGACATCTTTAGAGCGCGAAGCATACGTATATACAGTTTTTTTTTTAAAGTATGAATATTAATCTTACTTTAAAAAAACATTTCTCAGCTGCATATAATGCAATGTTATATGCAGCTTATGCATTTGGTAACCTAGTACTGCTCAATAAAAATTAATAACTTTTACGACAACTTTTAAACATTATGACGATGTCTATCGTCATAATGTGCTCCTTTATTGAATTTTCGTCAAAATTCAAAATTCATTTATTGGTGTGATTTTTGGTGCATTTTACATGAGATCATAATAATAAATAATTCGTTCCTCAAAAATCTACCTTCAAGGTGTACACTCTTTCGCATAATTAGTAATTATTATAAAACAGAATAATCAACACAATATTAAAATAAAATAATTACAACGAAACACAACATAAATTAACACAGAAAAGTCAAGCAAAACATAATTTAGGATACATAAAAATAATGAATGAAATGGAATGTCAAAATCAAATAAATGTCAATGTTAAATAACTTATAATTTATCATTAAGGAATTCGTCAATAGAATAATAGCATTTTTCCAATAATAAATTTCTTAATTTGTTTTTAAATTGAATAATATTTAAGTCCTTAACTCCATTTGGTAATTTATTAAATATTTTTGGGACCATGCAAAGTATGCTTTTGTCAAGCATTGGTCGCGACAAATACTGGCCTAAGCACTGCTCAGTGATTCCTTTGCAAGTTCAGACTATTAGTCAGTCAGCAAAAATATTAGTTAGCTGCCTGCTAACTAATATTTTTGCTGACTGTACACTTTAGGGAAAATCAACATTAGTGTTTATAGCTAGGTGTGAGTTTCATGATATTATTCAAGACCGGTTTTTCTCGCATTGATAGTTTTTAACAAAATCTTTAGATTTCCTCATTGGAATATCAAAGGTTACCGTGTTTTATTAAGAACGGTTATAATGTTGATGATTCTCGACCGAAACCAGAAAACATAACGTTTTTTACAGTACTAGAAAATGAAGGGAAACCCATATATTGTTTTGATGATGCAGTTCACTGAATAAATTAATATAGTAATGTAAAATGAATGTAAGTTCTGAATATTACTAAACTTTTGATTGCAAAAGTTATCGAAGCGACCAGTTAAAACGACTACTTTAAAATTACTAACACTAACTAAAAAACCTATTAGATTGGTATACCTTTTTACCCCTTTTAACACTTTTTTCGTACTGATCCTAGGGATGTAACTTCTTCTTTACGTATCGATAAAAATTTTAGGATATTTTAGGATTAGGTAACTAAGATGTTTCGAAATACTGATTTTAATAGAAACCCGGGTTTTAGTAAGTGTGGAGTTTCATGTCCGTTCTTATTCATTGGATATGGACAAGAACGCTACTTTGCCGAATGGACGGTAGAATCAATTATCATTACTTGTACCTAAATTAAAAATTTTGACGTGCAAAAGTAATAAAGAAATAATAATGGCCTAATTGAAATAAAGAATTTGACTTTAGACTTTTGACCTTGACTTTTGACATTGACTTTTGACATTGTCTTTTGACTTTGACTTTTGTCCTTGACTTTAACGAAATTAATACTTTCATTGTGCGTACAGCTAAGGAGTGGAATTCCCTTCCGGGGTCTTTGTTTCCTGATAGCTACAACCTTGGGGTCTTTAAGTCAAGAGTGAATAGGTTTCTTCTAGGCAAGCGTGCTTCACCGTAGACCACGTCATCGCTTAACATCAGGCGAGATAGTGGTCAAACGCGAGCCTATAGATAAAAAAAAAAAAAAAAGTTTTGACAGCCGTATGCATCATATCTGTACGTTGTCCCACAATGACTCTTACGACTACTAACATAAGAGACATTTACATACCAAGATGTCCTTTACAAGAATTGATACATCTGGTATCAATATTTGGTTAAAGCTTAGGCCATTTAACATTGCTATAAAACCTTTAATGATATAACGATGTTTATTTGTACAAGAGTAATCTTAAAGCGCACATAATTATAGTTCATTGCACTCTTCAAATATCTATTTTCACTGTCAATAGTTCCCGGTCCAAGTTACGGCTTAAATACATATTTTAATACAACTACTTATCTTTGGTGGTAGATTAGATAAATTGAGACACGTGACTAGTTGAGTTAATTCATTAACTTACTTTATGGACTAAGCCGCCCATAAATTTAATCATAAATACTTACTTATAGATTCGATCATCAAGGTTAAGCAACGCTTGACGAGGTCGGTCAGTGGATGGGTGACCATTTCAATATACCGAGTTTCCTCCGTGCCTCGGAAAGCACGTTAAGCCGTTGGTCCCGGCTGTCATTTGAAGATCTTTGACAGTCGTTACGGGTAGTCAGAAGCTTGAGATCTGACACCAGTCTTGCCAAGGGGTACCGTGTTACCCAGTTACTGGGTTGTGAAGGTCAGATAGGCAGTCGCTCCATGTAAAACACTGGTACTCAGCTGAATCCGGTAAGACTGGAAGCCGACCCCAATATAGTTGGGAAAAAGGCTAGGCAGATGATGATGACAATAAGTAAAACATATACTAGTAATCTGTACAAATATAATAAAGGGGAAAGATTTGTATTTTTGTATGGAACGAATAAACTTAAAAACTACTGGACCGATTTCAAAAATTCTTTCAACGTTGGGAAGCTACACTATCACCATCGCTGTATTCACTTGGGAACGAGAACGAGGCATCTCGCGGTTTTACCCGCGTAGTTCCCGCTAGTAATAATAAGTGAACTAAACTCTGTGCCGATGAATATGATCCAGTGGAAATGTACCCAAGTAGTTATCATCATTATAAGTAGGTTCATCATTTACCCGTTTTACTCGATTTAACTGAATGACTGCTAATTTATTTATATCCTCAAATCAATCAATGAACTGCCAACTCTTTTCCTGTTAACAATAAAATTAGAAACAATTTAAATTAAGCAACAATAACTTCAACCGAAAATCAAATTGAATTATTTTAAACATCAACTGTATTTGTTTAATTTTTTTTTCTATCTTTACATGCGCTACAGACCTTGGTTTCCGTACGTCACGTCCTAGGCGACCACTGAAAATCAGCGCCGTGCTGTGGGCCCCCCACGGCAATTGTAATTAATTTGTTTTGTAAGTCGAAGGTAATTTACTAATCCGATCACAAAAATCTAAACTAACTGATAAAATGGTTAGTTTAATTTGTTTTGTAAGGCCGAGGAAAATTCCTAATCCGATCTCGAAAAGTCTTAAACGAATATAAAGGTACACTATGGCTGAGTGTCATGGGCTATTCTGATTTTCAACCCGAAAATGAAACCTCACTTTGGTATAGGCCACGAGAGGAAAGCCACGGGAAAATCTAGTTATTCTTATTTATACATCTTTGTGCAAATTTTTTCATCAAAACTGCTCTAAAAACGGTGAAGGAAAACCGCACTGGGCCCGCGTGGTGAAAGAAAGAAAGAAAAAGTATTTAATTGCCACAAAACGACATACAAACATTAAACCTTTTATCGTCGTTTTATTACCTTTTGTGCTCATATAGGCATTTGTCACATAAAAAAAAATGATTTTGATTACAAGAACAAGAACAGTAGGTAAAAGATTTGAAAACTAAACCTTTAACGATAGTGTTAGTAGTTCTTAAATTATGTTAGAAAAGTTAAATAAGACGAAAAAGTAAATGCGAGTATAAATAATACAGATGCATGTCGTGGTTGTGCCAATAAGGCTTCCACTCAGAATAATGCTGTGCCGTGGGGGACCCACAGCACGGCGTTGATTTTCAATGGTCGCCTAGGACATGACGTACGGAAACCATACAGACCTTGATTTCCGTACGCATGTAAAGATAGATACAAAAAATTAAAACAAATACAGTTGATGTTTAAAATAAGGAGTGGTGGATTAAGGAACATTCCCTTTCACAGAGAGAAAGGACAGAGGTCCCAGCAGTGGGAACATTAAAAGGCTGATAATGATGATAAAACAGTAATTAAATATAAGATATGATAAGTCGTTGTTATTTCAACAAATAACATTGCCCTGATGTAATCACAATCATGTAGAATGACGATACGGTATAGTCATTTTGAATCAGGACAAACAATGCAATACAATGGCATTTTTAATTCCATTGTGATTTTTATATTGTTCTAGATGTGTTTATTAAAAAATAAATACAATTATTGTGCTCGCTTTGTATAAAATTTAATAAATTGTAGTTCTAAAAACTAAATAACACGCTTTAATGGTAAATTGAACTAAACAGTCGCTAATCCTGAAGATCTTGGTAAGGCTAATGAGACAAACAATTAAAACGCGCACGGTAGAATCAACTTTTGTTACTTGTAAATTTACATTTTTGTTTGACTTTCAAAGTTGCCGCTTATTGGCCTAGTTGAATAAATATATTTGACGTTGACTAAATTATTGCATTGTCATCGGTCCTTGATAGGTGTGCAAAGTTTTAAATTAATCCGACGTTTTCAAGGGGGTAAAAATCACGTTCAATCTTTGAACGTTACATTTATACATAGATACATACCAAGCTAATAAAAGCGTGTTAAAAAAGGAATGGAGTAACAAGTGATTTCTTGCCGTCATCTGACAGTTTTGAGCAATCTACAAAGGTCTAGAGAAATTGACAGTTTTACAGCGATATCTATTGACTAAATTATTAAGATTGGGATCCATTACGTTACATACGTGTATTTTATAGGTAGCGCTTGTCAATGCCATACATATCGGCATTTTAGACATTTGTTATCGTTAAGGGTAAACTAGTCGACGGCACGAACTATTTTGTGCGCGGGGTTAAAATGCATTTTATATCAACCGACAACACGTGCGGAAGAGATAGATGCTGTGATGAGCAGTAGGAAGCTAGTTCGCGTACGAATACATATTTTTGCAAATTTGTAGCGAAATGGATAATAATTTAGGACGAAACCGAGCGCGCGAAATTTTATAAACAGACCTTTGGCAGTCTAGATATCTTGAAAAAACGACTAAATCTATCTGTTAAAAATAAAATTATATGCATTGTTGAACTACTAATGAGGAGGATGGAGGATGGAGGCCGTTTTGCAATTTTACGTCTTCTTATGGTATTTATTTGCGCCCAAAAATGCGTTAAAATTTGTGTCGAAATGTGGAACTTTCGACGCTCATAACTTTCAAATATTTTCTTTTTTTACGTTTTCGCTTCCATACAGGGCTAGATAATGATGACACAAATTTATATCACTTTTTATTTTGTACGTACATTGTCAAACAGTAGAATAATCCCTAGACTACGTTTGTATGGTAAAATTTCGACTAGTGTAACCTTAATTGAATGTAATTTTTTTGGGGCATCATTAGAAGGCTTAAGTCACCTAAAGGGGCATGGAGAGGTATGCACAAAGTTTCCTTGCGTGATGGAATCAGAAATGAAGACATCCGCAAGAAAACCAAGGTTACCGACATAGCCCGAAGAATTGCCAAACTTAAGTGGCAGTGGGCAGGGCACATTGCTCGCAGAACGGATGGCTGTTGGGGCGAAAAGTTCTGGAGTGGCGACCGCATACCGTAAGACTCAGCCTTGAAAGGCCTCCCTCTAGATGAAGCGACGACCGCTAAACAAAGAGGCAAGTTATACTCATCGGTCTTCTGTATAACCTGCCGCAGCGTATGTATGCGGTCTACGGTGCTAAAGCCTTTTCGGAAACCGGCTTATTCGGGAGGCTGGAAATAGTTCTGGAGTGGCGACTGCATACCGGAAGACTCAGCCTTGGAAGGCCTCCCTCTAGATGAAGCGACGACCGCTAAACAAAGAGGCAAGTCTCTTCGGTCTTCTGTATAACCTGCTGCAGCGTATGTATGTGATCTACGGTGCTAAAGCCTTTTCGGAATCTGGCTTGTTTGGGAGGCTGGAAATCGTCAAACCTGCGCGCGAGACGATTCGTGATGACTTTTGAAAACAACTTGTAGACATGGCTAAGAAGTGAGATGGGCCTATATTTATTTATTTATTATATGCTTTATTGTACACCTTAAAATACAATTATACAAAGAAACTTAAAATTAATACAAATACAATGGGCGGCCTTATCGCATTCCGCGATCTATTCCAGGCAACCTGGTATGGACAGTAATTGTCTGGACTTGAAGTGGTCTATAGTTCTGGCCTATAGTTCTTCATCCGGGCAACAAAATAATTTAACAATAATAATTGAACCAAAACTGTACCAACTCAGATAATATATCCTATACCCATATTATAATCATCTTACTACTTACTAAGAAATGTAACAGCACGATAATCGCTTTGTTCACATTTATGTTTAACTTCTGATATGAATGGACTAAAGAAGCAAATATTAGTTTTACTCGTACTAACGTATAGTCCGTAAACATAGCCTCGATTCAATAAATAACCAAATCTTTATATGTACGAGTAGGTACTTACTGTTGCATGGATTTAAGGCGAAATATATATCCCCAATGTTAACACAGGACTAGCCGTGCGCCCGCTCGGTGCCAAAATATCAATATTGAACCTGCTTTTGAACAGTTTTATTTGCAAATTATTATTATTATTATTACATATGGTTATGAAGAAATTCCAGCCATAAATTTTTCTGTGTAAAATATTTTTAAACATCCAAGTCGTTTTGGAGGAGTATCCAAAAGTAGCGGAAAATAGCGTGTTGTTAATTATTTTTGTGTTGAAAATAATATACATGAAACAATAATAAATATAAACTTTTAACGTAGCCGTTACTAAGGAGTATGCTTTAGAAAGTTACCGTTCTACGGCACTAAAGCGGATGTAGGCCCTTAATGAAATAATTATTTATTTAATCTTCAAGGTACAATAGCGGATTTAATGCCTTAGGCATTCTGTACAAGTTAACCAAGGGTGGTGAAATAGTATGAAAGAAGTTCTAGATTATTTATATAGTTTACAATTAGCTCGAGGAGCTCGTGGCTAAATAATAACAGCCGCACGGGTCGATCATCAAGGTTAAGCAACGCTTGACGAGGTTGGTCCGTGGAAGTATGGAGTTTCTTGTGCATTCTTCTCCATTACAAGCTACTTTCCGAATGCACGGTAGAATCAACTATTATTATTTGTAAAATGTAACGTTCAAAAGTGCCGCTTGGTGGCCTACTTGAAATAAAATATCTTTGTCTTTATCTTGTCTTTGATGGGTGACCATGTCAAACATACCGAGTTTCCTCCGTGCCTCGGAAAGCACGTTAAACCGTTGGTCCCGGCTGTTATTTGAAGAACGTTGGCAGTTGTTACGGGTAGTCAGAAGCTTGAGATCTGACATCAGTCTTGCCAAGGGGTACCGTGTTACCCAGTTACCGGGTTGTGGAGGTCAGATAGGCAGTCGCTCCATGTAAAACACTGGTACTTAGCTGAATCCGGTAAGACTGGAAGCCGACCCCAATATAGTTGGGAAAAGGCTAGGAAGATGATGACAATTAGCTGCTTATGTTCTGCTCCTGAGTTGAAAGAAAATAACCTCCTGACTTAAGAATCGCTTACAAATTCGTGCATTAACTGAAAAGTATAATAAAATCTCTTAGTTCTTTAATCAAAATACTGTTTTAGACACTCTATATGGTCTTCACTCTTAATTCTTTAATGTACACCAAAACCATATATTTACACAAAAAGAAATCAAAATTTATGTACAAAGGCGAACTTAACTCCTAAATGGAGTTTTCTTCCAGCAAACGTTCGAGTGATAGAGATCATAATAATTGAGGGCAGTAATTTAGTGTACAATTTTACAGTAAGATACTAATTAAATATACAATAATACATAAAAGAACTACGTTCATAAATACAGATATATGTATATATAAAATCGTGCTGGCCAAAATAATGTCTGGATTAAAACTTCACACATTTCGATAACAAACGTAGAATATATTGGTATTTGTTAGTAAAATATAAGTAATAATAAACGTCATCACCAAATTTCAAGTTCATAGGGCTAGTAGTGTTCAAAGTTGCTATATGACAATAACTTGCTTAATGCTATAAGCTTTACATTTTAAGCTCGTTATTTTACACGCTTTAATATAACGCATTTTTTTATAACGCGCGGGCGCGGGGCGGGCACTAATAAAGCAAGCGCGATGACTGTTACTCGACCGAGCGCGATGACCTAGCGTTGGACTCGTTGGACGGACATCATGCCTAAAAATATTACATCGCATTTTTGAATTTATTACGATAAAATGGAGCAGTAAAAATAAACAATTAACTTTCCATCGTACTTTCAGTTCTACTTTAAGTTCCATATTGGTAAATCATTATTTCTTTTAGATATTTTCGTTCACTATACACACACAAAAACAAAACATTAAACAATAACACAATCTCTCAATCAATCGTCCTTACTTACACAATTATACTTAGACAATATTACGTGTAAAAAAGCACGAAGCAAATAGAAATAGCGTAGGTATATTACGTAAGCCGCGCGGGATCTCAAAATACGTGCGCCACCGATAACAATATATAATAAGCACGATGCTTTAAGTTGCTTTACGTTATATTAACCACCACTACATAGGGCAGTTAAAAAAAAGAAGATGACGGACGGACGGACAGACGGACTTCGTTTGGACCCTTCGGGTATTATGGAACTCTAAGAAATACCTCTCGGCTTGGTTTGGTTTTCCTTCTCAGAGTATTTAGATAGGAATCATCGACCTCATCTAGTTTTAAACTATTATTTTCTTAGCGATTTAAAGCGTTTGTTTTAACAAACTTTTATTTAGTTTTACCTGTCCCGGTGTATGTGTGTAATCAAAGCATGCAAGTTTTTATCCCAATTCCTGCAGCTTAATTGCGTAAGTGAATTCGGCTAGGCAAAGGGTTTGACGCCATGAAAGAGTATAACAAATACTCTTTAAATAAGTAGGCAAGTATTGCCAAAAAATATTGGACCCTTTCGAAAAGAGTATCTTTATCAACGAAAGCGTCCAATAATTTTTGGCAATACCGAAAAAAGCTAAAGGGAATTTGTAATACACTTTAAGGTTACACTAGTCGAAAATTCTTCCATACAAACGTAGTCTAGTGCTTGTGGCTAAATAATAACAGCCGCATGGGTCGATCTTAAAGGTTAAGCAACGCTTGACGAGGTCGGTCCGTGGATGGGTGACCATTTCAACATACCGAGTTTCCTCCGTACCTCGGAAAGCACGTTAAGCCGTTGGTCCCGGCTGTCATTTGAAGATCTTTGACAGTCATTACGGGTAGCCAGAAGCTTGAGATCTGACACCAGTCTTGCCAAGGGGTACCGTGTTACCCAGTTACTGGGTTGTGGAGGTCAGATAAGCAGTCGCTCCATGTAAAACACTGGTACTTAGCTGAATCCGGTAAGACTGGAAGCCGACCCCAATATAGTTGGGAAAAGGCTAGGCAGATGATGATGACAAACGTAGTCTAGTGATTATTCCGCAGTTTGACGATGTACGATCAGAATAAAAAGTGATATCAATTTGTCTCATCATTATCTAGCCCTGTATGGAAGCAAAAAAGTAAAAAAAGTAAATATTTGAAAGTAATGAGCGTCGAAAGTTCCACATTTCGACACTAATTTTAACGCAGTTTTGGGCGCGAATGAAGACGACGGAAAGTTGCAAAACGACCTCGCCACAGGGATAGATTAGTACTTCAACAATGCAAATAATTTTAGATTTAGTCGTTTTTTCATGATATCTAGACTACCAAAGGTCTGTTTATAAAATTTCGCGCGCTCGGTTTCCTCCTAAATCATTATGCATTTCGCTACAAATTTGCAAAAGTGTGTATTCGTACGCGAACTAGCTTCCTACTGCTCATCACAGCATCAATCTCTTCCGCACGTGTTGTCGGTTCATATAAAATGCAGTTTAACCCCGCGCACAAAATAGTTCGTGCCGTTGACTAGTGTACCTTAATGGAATCATACCCTTTGCCCTGCCAAACTCACTTACGCAATTAGGCTGCCGGTGTATGTGTGTAATCAAAGCATGCAATTCCCGGTGTTCGATTGAGCTGAAATTTTGATTCTCACGACAATGCAATCACACTTCACACCAAGATTATTAAGGTGAAAGTTTGGGAGTGTGTGTTTGTATGTTTGTTATGTTAAAACTTTCAGATCTAAGAATTCAAAGACTGTACTTCATCAAACAATTGTATTACTTTTTTATCAGCTTTACAGAATTTTTCTGATTCTAATGATCCACAATCTTCTATAGCTCAATGGTGATTGATTGTGATTGGCTGTCCTTTCCTCGTTGACACCGAGGAGATAGACCAGTATCAGCCAATGGAAAATAAACACGACATTTTGTCCGGAAGTCAGCATTCAGCTACTTACAATGAGAAATATCAAAGATTTTAACAAACTTAAAATGTAAACATATTCAGAAAATCCAAATGAATTTTTCTGATTTATCCAAATAACAATCATCATGTTTTATGGTATAGATTTAACAATAATTAATATTTGTTAATACAAACTTCCGAAACAACCAAAACATTTTAATATAATTCAAGACTTATTTTATTTAAATAACGCAAAATAACTAAATATATGAACAAAGTTTATTTGAAATTAGCACATGAATTTTCATCAAGCTTACAGTTACTTCTTCACGCTCAAACGGCTGGACGGATCTGGATGAAATTGGCACAGAGGTAGATTATAGTTAGGCATAGCACAAGACGCATCACTTATTATTCTGCTAGTTATTAATGTTATAGCATCTTAGTATTAGCTAGTTTCTAATATAAAAGTGTGTCGTCGTTTTAGATACAAATACCAAAAAAAAACATTACCATTATATAAATTCACATTATGATTTCAATATTTATAGGAGCTCGTGGCTAAATAATAACAGCCAAACTGGTCGATCATCAAGGTTAAGCAACGCTTGACGAGGTCGGTCCGTGGATGGGTGACCATTTCAACATTCCGAGTTTCCTCCGTGCCTCGGCAAGCACGTTAAGCCGTTGGTCCCGGCTGTCATTTGAAGATCTTTGACAGTCGTTACGAGTAGTCAGAAGCTTGAGATCTGACACTAGTCTTGCCAAGGGGTACCGTGTTACCCAGTAACTGGGTTGTGGAGGTCAGATAGGCAGTCGCTCCATGTAAAAAACACTGGTACTTAGCTGAATCCGGTAAGGCTGGAAGCCGCCAATATAGTTGGGAAAAGGCTAGGCAGATAGATCGATTTCAATATTTTCTCGTGCACTTGCGTTACGCATTGATGAAACAACATCTCATGGCATCCTTTGTTTTTAAATATTTTTCTGATCATCAAACTATGAATAATTAATGTTACTAATAGCTGATTATTACGATGACTTGTTAGTAAACAAGATTACGTGCGTTTCGTAAACATTAGATACACATTACTGCACAATTCTATTAATTATGTTAAAACTCATTATCAATTATCGTTACCTCTCGAGATTTCTGTTACGAGTATGTCTCGGAAGCTAGCCTTGTTCTCATTCAAGTACTGATTAAGGTTTCCGAACACAGGTGTGATGCGACAGTGTAGCAAATCGACATCGATGTGAAAACGCGTTTATTCGCGCGTTATCTTTTTTAGGGTTCCGTACCCAAAGGGACCAAAACTGGACCCTATTACTAAGACTCCGCGGTCCGTCTGTCTGTTTGTCTGCCTATCTGTCACCAGGTTGTATCTCATGAACCGTGATAGCTAGACATTGAAATTTTCACAGATGATGTATTTCTGTTGCCGATATAACAACAAAGACTAAAAATAGAATAAAATAAACATGTAATAAAACAAATGTGATTTAATTGCCGTTTTTTGCGATAATGGTACGGGGTTCCGTACCATTATCGTCCGACTCGCACTTGGCCGGCTTTTTGGATATCGCTGCACATGCTGAGATAGGAGCCTTTTTGGTCTCGCACGGGGTTTTATTTGTATTATTGTTAAATTTTTTGCTTATTTCTCGTGTCTTCTATGCGGATCACAAATAAACATTTTTCTTTCTTTCTTTTTTCATAGAAATTGATCCAAAATTCATATGTAGATCTTCTTCTTCTTCAGTCGGTCCCTCATTACTGAGGATCGTGGTGGACTCGACCCCTTTAAGCGGACAATCTGCCTCCATCGACTCCGGTCCAAAGTTGTCATCACCACCTGCTGGAATTTGCTTGAGGACATCTGTAGAAAGATAAGTAGAAATGACAAATCGCTGTCGTATAAGTTTCGCACTGTATCATCGCGCCTTTCAATGGTAACCCTTTTAGGTGCTTTCTGTCTACGGGAACCTTAGTCTTGTCTTGTGGAGAGGCCGAGAAATAACTCAGACAGTTCGACCCATTGGGATCTTTTGTGTTCCCCTAGATAACTTACTCCTCCCCAATCTCGTTGAAAACCTGAGAACGGTAAACATTTCTTTGATAATTATTATTCGTAGAACACTAATTAACAATGATGCCTCTATGATTCTAGAGGGACATAGTGGAGAAACGTCACAAGCCAGGTTTCGTCATTTCCTAGAGGGAATTATTATTTTAAAGTGGTGAATAAGAAACACGTGTTTTTGGACGGAATGTTAAATTAAAAAAATATTTCATACAATTCATCCATAATTATGTTGTTTTTAATATACTCTATTGATATCATCACCTGCCTAGCCTTTTCCCAACTATATTGGGGTCATCCAGTCTTACCGGCTTCAGCTAAGTACCAGTGTTTTACATGTAGCGACTGCCTACCTGACCTCCACAACCCAGTAACTGGGTAAACACGGTACCCCTTGGCAAGACTGGTGTCAGATCTCAAGCACCTGACTACCCGTAACGACTGTCAAAGATCTTCAAATGACAGCCGGGACCAACGGCTTAACGTGCTTTCCGAGGCACGGAGGAAACTCGGTTTGTTGAAATGGTCACCCATCCACGGACCGACCTCGTCAAGCGTTGCTTAACCTTGATGATCGACCCGTGCGGCTATTATTATTTAGCCACGAGCTCCTCAACATAGTTTATCAATATACTACACCAGATAACAAAAAAATAAAAGTTATTGATCCGACGTGAACCAAAAAGTATTATAAAGTAACTTGAAAACATGATTTTTAGTGTATTGAGATATTTTGATAATTTTGGTTACAAATGAGCAGTGGTGGCCCAGTGGTATCGGCCGCGACTTACAAGTTGTAGGTCGTGGGTTCGAGCCCAGGCAGGCGCTTTACTTTGTGTAAATTATTTCATCACCATTGCTCTCAAAACGGTGAAGGCAAACATCGTGAGGAAACCGGCATGTCCTAGAACCAAAAATTCGAAGACATGTGACATCCACCAACCCGCACTGGGCCCGCGTGGTGGATTACTGCCCATTCCCTCTCACAGAGATGAGGCCTGGCTCCCAGCAGTGGGAACATTAATAGGCTGATGATGTGATGTGATTTGGTTACAAATGAAAGGTATAGGCGTAGAACTATTTTATCCGCTTAAATCATTTAAATCGGTCCATGCATTAACGATATATTAACTTATTACTGAATGCCAAGTGAAAAGGTCAAGGACGCCCCATACCACGATACGTTTTTTGGATCCTGTTAGCGACACTGCCTTTACATTTTTTTTCGTATTGTTTTGAAATTTTCGAATACATAGGTAGACAGGTGACAGACGACTTTTATTCTTATAAATTAGTATTTATTTAACAAGTCCACATTACTTAATTCATTAACTGCAATATTGACCTAGCTATTACGGATCATTGAGGTTTAAAATCAGCGACTGGCACACTTTTTTTACCGCTAGCTTATAGGAAACAGAGACCAATCGGAGGCTGGCACATTCAGTCAGGCAGAACTTACTCGTGATACGAATCAATCTGCCTAGCATTTTTACAACTATGGTCGGCCTGCACTCAAATCAAACAATCAAAATCAATCAAAAATATTATTATTTTATTTAAACTAAACCATTTAAAAGTACTTTTAAATTGTCAAACGATAGATGAATCTAGTTGAACATTCGCAAGCGTCAGTAGAAAATTTAAAATTAATTCTTCTATATGGAGAAGAATGTGCAAGAAACTCCACGGACACTCTTTTCCATCAGTTTTAATAACAAGTATTTGGTTATCTACATCATTCTTGTTTGCAAATTACATATAAGTGAGAACAATGTAAAAAGACGTGCACGTAAAAGCGTCTACAGTAAAACCATCAATTCAAAAATACAATAGCTAATTAAGTACAGACCGATGCAGTTAAGTTATGCCGTGTTAGCTATATTATACCAATACCAACTGATGGCGCCCGTTCACGAACTAGACGTATGGATTGGCACCACTTAGCTCAACCATTATGAAGGGAACCGAATGATCCAACACATGTGGCACCATCAGAGAGACATTAGAGAGAGAGCATGACACACTCAACTACCAGGGCACACACAAGTCAACAAACGACATATAAGTACAGTAAATGGTACATTTACAGCTTATTCATAGTACCCACACAATAACATGTGCTGTACAGTTATAGAATACTAAAAGAAAGAGGAACTAACCGGATGCAGCTGAGTACCAGTATTTTACACGGAGTTACTGTCATCTGACCTCGCATCACATCATCAGCCTATTAATGTTCCCACTGCTGGGACACAGGCCTCCTCTCTGTGAGTGGGAATGGGCCGTAATCCACCACGCGGGCCCAGTGCGGGTTGGTGGATGTCACATGTTTTAGAATTTTTGATTCTAGGACATGCCGGTTTCCTCACGATGTTTTCATTCACCGTTTTGAGAGCAGTGGTGGTGAAATAAAATTTACACAAAGTAAAGCGCCTGCCTGGGCTCGAACCGACGACCTACAACTTGTAAGTCGCGGCCGATACCACTGGGCCACCACTGCTCACTGCTCATCTGACCTCCATAACTCACTGTGGTTGTTGCTCCACAGTAACTGGGTAACACGATACTCCTTGGCAAGCAGTGTCAAATTTCCTGGTTTCTAACTATCCGTAACGACTGTCAAATACCTACAAATTTCACACGGGACCCACAGCTTAATATGCTTTCCGAGGCACTGAAGAGTCTCTGTATGTAATGGATGGTAACCCATCCACTTACTGGCCTCGGCAAGCGTTGCTTAACCTTGAAGATCGACCCGTGCGGCTGTTATTATTTAATTACCTCGAATACCTTTTTTTTTGTTGTTCGGGTGAAACCTTCAAAAAGCGCCATTGCTGTGGTTTTACCTCACTAAAGCCACCCGGGGATCACAGTACATGGCCCTGTTACCTCTTAAAAGACCACCCCGGAACCCCCTCTGTGCAGTGCCTGTTATATCCCTGATACCACGAATACCTACGGTTTAAAATACATAATGGTACTTAGCTAATTATGTTGATCAATTGACAAAAAGTAAACTAAACAGTATTTAAGCAAAAATGTTAATGAAACATCATTAAGCAATATAAACAAAGCTAAAGTAATATTAGTGACAATTAAGTAATATTACTTAAACCTAATATTTAGTACATTTACCTAAATTACAAAACAAAAATGTATGGCATTTTCCTGTCACTGTTACCTTCCTTGACACGAATGGAGTTTACGTAATTTCATGAATACATAGATACCTATTCAATGAGAAAATACATACAAGATACTTCTATAAACATAGGTCCACAGAGCACCAAGAGGACTCGGCGGTCACTGCTTGAGAATGTCATAATTTTCCATACAAACCAAACTTGTCAGTTAGTGTCACCGTTAACACATAGAAATTGACGGCCCGTGACATTTCTGACTAATGACATAGCTGTGCACGCGGTTTTGCTCTCTTGATTGTATATTTTGGCATTATAATACATTAGCTAGCGGCTTATATCACGTGAAAATCGGAAATTTATCAAGGGGATAAAAGTACTCCAGGGAATAAAAAGTCCTTGGATAAAAAATCTTATTCCTGGGATTAAAAATTCTTATTCCCGGGATTAAATTCTATGTCTTAATCAAAAACATAGTCTACCCGTGTGCGAAGTTTCATCCAAATCCGTCCAACCGTTCGGACGTGAGATGGTAACAGACAGACAGACATAATTACGTACAAAAAATTATGTCCTCGATATATTCGGCAGATATTTTATTAATAATGGCATCTCTATTCGATGCCAACTAATTGATTCCGTTCTCTATGGCCAGATCTACAGAGAGTATCGGCATAAACTAAACCCTTACTGTATTAATTGGCATCTGCGGCCAATGCAGGACCAATATTGTCAAAGCTAGTGCTAAAGTTTTACGAAATTACTCCAGTATAGTAAAGAACCTAACCTTGTACTTGTCAATATCGATTTAAGTAATAAAACTTAAACTTAAAGGGCACGTCTGGGCACTAAACTTATTTCTAAACTAGCTGTTACCCGCGACTGGGTCTACCCTTTATAGCAGAACTTTTTATGTCATAATATTATTTCGCATAACAGCGGATAGCATAAACTTCATTTCGCAGAAAATCGTTTGGTAAACACTTATTTATCATACATTCAAAACTCATAATTTTGTAAGTCAGAATCATCTACAGGCATACATTTTATAACCATAATAATAAAATGTAAAACCATCATATCGCAAAAAGTTTACAGTTTGAATCATCTTTTTGCATACATTTCATATCCATAATAATTGATAGAAGCATTCACCAAACAACAATACAACAAATGGCAATCAAGCATACACCTTGCATGCAGCAAGCATGCAGCATGCAAACATGCAAACAAACATACACCATGCATGCAGCAAGCATGCATCATGCAAGCAAGCATGCAGCATGCAACATGCAGCAGGCATGGTTTCTGTCACGGCTCCTGCGGTCCCACGCGAGCTTAGCGTCGCAGATGGTTTTAACGCTCATCCACCACCGCAGCTTCGGCTTGCTGGCCGCCTCGCCCCTCCGGGCCTACGCCGGCTTAAATTACCCCTAGTAAGGCAGACAAGACTACGTAGAGTCGTTTTTGCAGCCCGATTCTCAACATCAAACAAAATCTTGAGTTTTTTATACTTTGCTTTAAATTTAATTTAAGTTTTAAAATGCAATTTTATAGAAATGGCAATATGCCTAATAAAATTATACCAAATAAAATTATGCTGTCTTCATAGTATGCCAAGTAAAATTGTACTAAATAATCGTCGCTCTAAATAAACGTTATGATAAACGAAATTATGCGTAATTTTAATTTTGCTAAATGTAATTATGCGAAATAAAATTCTGCCATCTTAAAAGTATGCCATTGTAAATTCGGACTTATAAACATTCGGCCAAACAATAATTATATGATAAAATTTTTATGCCTTAAAAATATTCGTTTAAAGAAGATTATGCCAAGTGTGTTATGCCAAATAAATTTCGGAGCATCAAGAATCTGCCAGATAGAGGGAACCCAGGCCTTTTTTTTGTTGTTATTATGTAAATGTTATCATAATTATGCATTTAATTAAAAGCTGGTTTTTTGACATTACAAACAGACACTTAAATTTTATTTATTTTGATTGATATCGATGTATACCTAGATGTTCAGATACCCTTATTTACTTAAACTTTGCTATAAATGACGGCGGCGCTGTGATATTAATTACTTTTATTGCATAATTTTAATTGAGTCTCTATCAAAAAGTTTCACGGATTAATTAGAGTCCTGTTTATGACAGTCAGTCCTTAAAACTATATAGTGACCTTTGCTTGACACACTATCTGCCGCAGACAGGTTTATAATATAAAGTTAATTAATTCAAATTATAGAGTCAACAAAACTATCATTGATCACAAGCTAAAAAAGTTAAACTTGTGTTACTAAGCGGTCAAGCAATATGCATCTTAATGAATTCTCAGTACCAAAAAAACAACGTTTTATGATTACAGAGTAGGTGCTTAGTCTTTTTCATCGATTTGCTAACGAGGAAGTAAAAAACCAACAAGCAGATTCAAACTGGCCTCAGTACAAAACCATCTGCCCGCGACTGTACACGATATTATCACAACTATAATACGCGTTTGAAAACTGTCCATTACATCATTTGACAATCGATCCTTACACTCGACACGAGTATACTATTCACATTTTCCTCTCGAAACGATAATAGTCCATTCATTCATTTCAGATGGATGTATTTCGAACAAAGGGAGGACACCAAGCAAGTCGAAGAGTTGGAGAACGTGAATAGAGACGTATAGCACCGTCGCGCCATCGTCAGTGACTATTGAACTCAAAAGCATTTATTATAAGTGAAAGTGTTATTGGACATTATACAGTGTTTTGAATAAAGTGTGAATGTTTAATAAATTCCTGTCGAGTTTCACCGTGGTTTTTATTCGAGTTCAAACGCGGAAACAATCGGCTGTTTATAATATCAGAGTGACACTGCGACGGATCGCCGGCTTGTTTGAGTTTAACGACGTGTTAAGTTTATCTTCGATTTCAGCGAGTGTGTTTGTGGACGCATCAAAGATTGATATGGCAACATAAGAGTGTTTGCTTAGATACATCCGTACAATAGGACGCTAGCGACGTCAGACCGACGCCGGCTTACCAGTAATTCAATATTATACCTTATTTATATTGGTGCTGTGAGGATGTGCTCTCCAGTATAACAACAATGTGACCCAACTTTGAAGATTTACTCGGATCTCAGGCGAGGTACATGTTCCCTGTTCCATATTTCAATCTCTAGTGAGTATTGATTTTATATTTGAAATTTTATAGAATACCGGGCAAATACTTTCTCAAAATGGATAAAACAGATCAACCCAATGGGAAAACGCCTCGCGACGAGACGACAGAGGAACTGCCTCTAAAAACGGAAGTAAACAATGTCATACA
The DNA here is from genome assembly GCA_948252205.1 of Orthosia incerta. Lineage (NCBI taxonomy): Eukaryota > Metazoa > Arthropoda > Insecta > Lepidoptera > Noctuidae > Orthosia > Orthosia incerta. Next base: position 29,054,165 of record OX411746.1, read on the forward strand.
GAGCATGACCTTTTTTGAGAAAATAAAATACATCAAATCAAATATTACTGTGGAACCGGTTTTGGCTTTTTTTGTGATGCCAAGCGTGCTGGCCATGTTAGCCACGCAGAATTTAAATTTAGAGAAAGCCTGCAGGGTCAATTTGGGGTTCGGTAACGAGACGTGTACCGCTCTAAGGCTCAGGAAACGTGCCAACCATACGTTTGAAGAGGATGAAGTGCAGAAATTGATAGCGTCAGTGCAAGCATGGAAGAGTGTGGTGCATACAGCAGTGCCAACGTTGCTGATGCTCTTCATAGGCGCATGGAGCGATAAAACGGGCAAGCGCAAGATTTGCATGCTGATGCCAATCTTCGGGGAATTCATGACATGTCTATTGAACATGATAAACACGTACTTTTTCTATGAAGTCCCGGTGGAATGGACTGTGTTCATGGAGGTCATATTCCCGTCAGTGACGGGAGGCTGGTACACAATGTTCCTCGGCACTTTTAGTTATTTAGGCGACATTACTTCTAAGGACACAAGGACATTTCGAATGGGGATCCTGAACTTGTGTATGACAGTAGGATTTCCTATAGGAATGGGCTTGAGTGGTATCCTGCTGCGGGTCATCGGATATTACGGAGTGTTTTCTATATCTGCTGCATTTCAGTTTATGAATTTCTGTTACGTATTGTTCTGTATTGATGACCACACTTGGCTCGAGAACAAAGAAAAGGTTGGTATTATATGTCTATTTACCTAGTTAGTCATTCTAATTATGTTTGTCGATCAGATAACGCTGGATTTAATTTATTCTGATTACTATTTATTTTCTCGAACATTCTTAAATATTTTATATATCTTAAATTAAATTTTTAGGTCAAAAGAACCGGCTGTACCGGATTCCTGTTAGAGTTCTTCGACTTCAACAGTCTAAAAGAAACAGTAGCAATAGCTTTCAAGAAAGGACCGAATAACAGGCGACTACGAATATGTCTTATATTGACTGTGGTCTGTTTGACGTTTGGACCAATGTGGGGTATGTATACGATGCTTTATTTAAAGATACTATAAACAAATGTACGTACTTATATGTGTAATGGTGTCTAGCAAACAGAATATACAAGCTGGGTAATTTCCACTGAGATAATACATAGAACAATCTAGATGATAATTATGAACACACAGAAAAAGTAATAATAACATAAATATATGATTTGGTAATGGAACGCATCAGTGCATGACTACATATTTAGTTATACACAAACAAAAATAGACTGCTATATTAATATGCTAATATTATCTAGCAAAACTTCGGCACAAATGAAGGTTTTTCCAAGTTTATAAAATCAACAAATTATTAGCTTTAGATTAATTCAATGATTTCTACTGTTCGATTTTTTAAGGGTTTAATATTATGTATAGTTCTCGTCAAACTTCTTGGTCGCCATGAAGTTGATTGTATTGGATTATGATTTATTAAGTGAATGATTTTCTGCATTTAGTTATCTTGTAGCTTAAAAAAGTGTTTAAGTACGTGTAAGGGGTATGCTTCCTTCTAAATTAACTATACAACAACGGTGTTTTTCTCACATTCGATCACTGGTGAATCATTTAATTTTTACCAGATTTTTTTGACCAGTCTCTACGGGGAAGGTTATGTTTTCAAGTGTTGTGTGTTTTTGGGTGCAGGCTGATGCAGTTGGTGATATCAAAAATCTGATATTGAACTAATTTAACTGCCAGCAATGCATCAGACTTGCTTAAAAAGAGATCTTGGTTGAAACCTTCCAATAGTTTTTATCAGTCAGTTTCTTATTTATTTTTTCATCCCAGGTTCAATGCCTTTCTTGTATCTCATAGGAATGTTATTCTAAATCAGGATGTTTATGAGACTGCCAGTGATCTAAAATACAGAAACACGGTATTTCCCGCGGCACTATTTGTCAACTTGAGTCAAACATTTATTGGTTTAATAAACATAAATATTTCCGTAGTTCCAAATCACGCTAATTAATGTGGTTGCTAAAAGAGTCGAATATGTAGGTAAATACTGTAAAATGAACATTGGTAGATTCCCCAGTTGACTAAAGTAATTGCGAACGTAGTGTAACATTTTCAGTAGTGGGTGTGGTGAAAAATATAGCTGTTAAGGCCCTCAGTAGCAAGCAGTTCAGTAGCTGATTTTAAAATGGGAATCACGTCTAAACGGAAAGTCGACTTTTTAGAAAAAATATATTTTACATTGGACCATTTTTTATATAATTTGATGTAAGAAAAATTTGAGTATTATTTGTATATATAACATAATGTAATAAATTTGTAAAGTTATGTCTACCACGGACAAAAATACGACTATCTTACCAAAACCGCTGGGCGTATTTTAATGAAATTGTCACCATCTTAAAGACAATTTCTTTATCTAAATTTTCATCTAAGGGTTTTTTTTTAACGTCATAAAATAATAAGGAATGTACAAAAAACTACAGAATTTTGGGTCGCGCCGGTGTGAAAAGAGTGCGTGTTTTGTTCACTGAAGGTCATTGGCAACTGTCGTCGTCTTAAGACAACATCACGCTTACTATTCCCCGAAAAGGTAGATTTAGGTTTGCAGTAGATACCACACATTTCGCTAGGTTTGTCTAAGTCTCGTATTAAAGGGGGCGTGTTACTATCAATCACGCACAAACCCAGACGTACTGATAGTGGAATATGGAAAACCCAGTGAACAAGCGCAGGCTTGCCCTGGGGATCGAATGTAAAACCCCACGACCACCATCTTTATCAGCATCTTCTAGGGTATTGCGGTGTCTCATTGACAACTCTTCTTATTCATCATCATCATTTTAGCCGAAAGATGTCCACTGCTGGACTTAGGGCTCCCCCAAGCGTCGGCACACTGATCTAGAGGGAGACCTTCCAACGCTGCGTCTTCCGGTACGCGGTCGCCCTAGAACTTTTCGGCCCCAAAAGTGTCATTGGGCAGGGGCAGACATCTGGGTACATTGCTCGCAGAACGGCCCATCCGTTCTGCGAGCAATGTACCCTGCCCACTGTCACTTAAGTTTGGCAATTCTTCGTGCTATGTCGGTAACCTTGGTTCTCTTGCGGATATCTTCGTTGCTGATTCGATCAGGCAAGGAAACTCCGAGTAAAGCTATCTCCATTGCCCTTCTGATGAGGCCCATTGTGATCGACCACATCTTCGTCCCATGAGTAATCGCTGGCAACACACACTGGTCATAGACTTTCGTCTTGAGACACTGTGGTAAGTCGGACGAGAAGATACCGCGCAACTTCCCGAACGCTGCCCAGCCGAGTCGGATTCGACGGTTGACCTCTTTCTCGAAGTTGGACCTAACTAACATCGTCTACAACTTCGTGTGTAGAGTCGCCGACTTTGATAGGAGTGGGAGCAACATGGGCATTCAACATCACCTTGGTTTTGTCCATGATCATTTTAGACCCACTCATTCGGAAGCTCTACTGAGGTCATCGAGCATTTTACTGAGGTCCTCCATGGTCTCAGCCAACCATTCCTATTAATATTAGAAATGTGAAAGTTTGTCGACGCAAAAAAATATGTACCAAACGAGTCTTGACGAAACTTTGCAGTTATATACCTTATACATCAATCAATCAAATCATCATCAATAATTTCCTTTGAATAATAATAGACTGTATATTTATGTATTTAGTGCAAAGTGTTTCGGTAATCTGTCGCATAAGGTCTGTTTAATTTTCAACCTTTCTAGAACATCATCATCTACCTAGCCTTTTTCCCAACTATATTGGGGTCGGCTTCCAGTCTTACCGAATTCAGCTAAGTACCAGTGTCTGCCCATCTGTACTCCACAACCCAGTAACTGGGTAACACGGTACCTCTTGGAAAGACTAGTGTCAGATCTCAAGCTTCTGACTACCCGTAACGACTGTCAAAGATCTTCAAATGACAGCCGGGACCAACGGCGTAACGTGCTTTCCGAGGCACGGAAGAAACTCGGTATATTGAAATGGTCACTCATCCACTGACTGACCTCGTCAAGCGTTGCTTAACCTTGATGATCGACCCGTGCGGCTGTTATTATTTAGCCACGAGCTCTTTTCTAGAACGACAAGTCATATTAAACAAAAACATACTATGGACATAAAATTGATCAATTGCGATATATGTTTGTCAAAGTGGTATGATATGTTTTTGCAGCGTTCTGTGTTTCCTTAGCAAATATAGCATGTCAATAGTATATTGTCAATAATAATTTTAACTTGGTAATAATGACAATTATTATGAATGTTTTTTTTTTATGTTTGGCGGGTTTTATTTTAGATAATATTCCAAAATGAATTGAAATTGGTGCCCGAGTATTTATTGTTTAGTAGCAGAATTGAAATATTTTTAAACAAAAACACAAAGGTATAGTTATGAATTTAGAAATATGTCTCATTATCTCACTGGTACTTACCTGAATCCGGTAAGACTGGAAGCCGACCCCAATATAGTTGGGAAAAGGCTAGGCAGATGATGAGTAGCTAGCAGCCCGGATTCAACCGGGCTTACCCTGCTTTAAGGCTCAGATACCCCTCAGGAGCTGACTTTAAAATGAGAATCACGTCTAAACGGCTACCAGTTGTAAATTTTTGGAAAAATATACGAACGTAACATACGTTAGACCATTTTCTTAATAATTTGATCTATGTAAATTTTCAGTTGTACGTATAACATAGCGAAATGCCTAGTGTGGGGATTTTTTTTTCTTTTTTTTTTTTGTAATGATATGTCTAACACGGAGCAAAAAACGGCAATTCAAAGACAAAGACAAAGACAAAAGACAAAGACAATCTAATAGCTAATCGCTCGCTGTATGTAAAATGCACTCATTAAAAAAAAAACCGCTAACAACTCTAAAACTTCTGTAAGGAAGAGCAATTATTGCGCAAAAATCGCTATCGTTTTACTCCTTCAAAAGATACGTAATAAGCCTTATGGGCGTATTCCAATGAAATTTTCACCATCTCAAAGACAATTTAATTATCTACATTCTGATCTAAGACTTTTTTTAAAGTCATAGAATAAGAAGGAAAGTACAAAAAACTACTGAATTTTGGGTCGCGCGGGTGTGAAACGAGTGCGCGTTTTGTTACCCTAAGGTCGTTGGCGACTGTCGTCGTCTTAAGCCACCTGGAATTAAACACGACAAACAAACTAAGTAACTACTATCTGCCTGCTTTTTCGGTAAATGTACGCATAATGTTGTTATTTATATACCACGTAAAAAAAGTTGCCTACATAGTTGAAATTATGTCATCGCCATTTATATTGGTATATCTACTTGTTCTATCTCACGATGACGAATTAATCGTAGCAAAATGAATCTTATTTCGACGTCATAAAAGACACGTAACCCTTCTTCGTGAGATAGAACAACTATACGTAGAGGCACATTTGGGTTTACATCTCACTTATCACACTATCACACAAATATTTATAAAGGCGAAAGTTTGTGAATGTTTGTTTGTGTGTTTACTTCTTCACGCTCAAACGGCTGGACAGATCTGGATGAAATTTGATACAGAAATAGATATTGCTCAGGAATTGCGCATAGGACTTTTTACCTCGGGGATATGTTCCCTCGGGATAATTTTTGACATTCACGCGGGTTAAAACCGCTAGCAGAAGCTAGTTTTACATAAAAACCTTCCTTGTACCTATAGCTACCATGGAATTTATGTACGCAACTACGCACCTAGTCAAAATGGGGTATTCAATACAGCCGAAAAATAGATGATTCAAATTCAAATTCAAATTCAAATCTTTATTGCTTAACACAGTATATAATTATACATTTCCAGCTGTTAGGTGAATGCGCAGTTCACTGTGTTGTACCAGCTTAGGCATACAAAATTATTGTTCTATTTATACAATGTCACAAATTATTATTAACATCGTACCATGTCATAAATCATTATTAAAAATTTACAATGCCATACATTATTACAAAAATTATAGAATGTCATCAATTATCACTAAGATCATACCATGTCATAAATTAAAATGTATACAATGACATCATTTGAAATCACAAAATAACTTCATAGTGTAAAATGTCATAAAACAAATAATAATAAAATAATGTAGATTAGGCACCTATTTACTTCTAAACTATGTTTTTATGATAATTACCGCTTTCCTGTTAGTTTTTGTCTCACGATTAGTTCGTCACAATACCTAATAACTAAGTTTAGTTATTAAGGGTACACTAGTCGACGGCACGAACTATTTTGTGCGCGGGGTTAAAATGCATTTTATATCAACCGACAACACGTGCGGAAGAGATAGATGCTGTGATGAGCAGTAAGAAGCTAGTTCGCGTACGAATACACACTTTTGCAAATTTGTAGCGAAATGGATAATGATTTAGGACGATGACGAGCGCGCGAAATTTGATAAACAGACCTTTGGCAGTCTAGATATCATGAAAAAACGACTAAATCTATCTGTTCAAAATAAAATTATATGCATTGTTGAACTACTAATCTATCCCTGTATGGAGGCAGGTTTGCTATTTTCCGTCTTCTTATGGTAGTTGCGTGGCGCCCAAAAATGCGTTAAAATTAGTGTCGAAATGTGGAACTTTCGACGCTCATAACTTTCAAACATTTTCTTTTTTTTACTTTTTTGCTTCCATACAGGGCTAGATAATGATGAGACAAATTGATATCACTTTGTATTTTGAACGTACATCATCAAACGGTGGAATAATCCCTAGACTACGTTTGTATGGAAAAAAAATCGACTAGTGTAACCTTAAGTATTATTTTTTATTTGTGATGGGTTTGCTCTTGACTCTAATCTAGGTCAAAGGTGACAAAGACAGAGTCGACGATGGAGTGAGCTTACCCAGAAGTAGCCTGTTCACTCTAACTTTGAAGAGATTCGGGTTGAATGCGTTCGGAAACACTGACGCAGGTAGCGAGTTCCATTCATTCATTTTAACTAACTAAACTCCAAAATGTTTAATAAATTATAATTATAAATTCAAGAACTTTCGTTCAGTGAAGCAGGTATGTCGGTTATCAAATAAGGTACCTACTATTAGGTATAACTAGGTACATTTTTTTTCAGATTTTTCAACAGTTATTTGATCGCCGTTGTTTGAAAGATAGGAAAAGGTGAAACATGACAATCTGCGGTTAACCTCATAACATAATATGCGGGCATTTCATTAAAATATGCTAACATATTTTATGATTAAATACATTTTGTGATTCATAATATATTATTTTTAAAAGTTAACACTTTTACCTTCATATACATAGGTAATACCTGCTTTATCAAGGAAAATGCTTAAAATATGGAATGTGATTATTTGAATGACAAAAAAAATTTTACATGCCGTCGAATACCAACTGTCTTTTTAAGGAAGGGTTATTATTTTAACAGTCTGTTTTTATATTTATATGAAGATAGATATATAGATAAACTATTTATTCAGTGCACACAAAAGACACAGCACAACACACAAAATCACAATGTTTTCTTTTAATTTATTTGTAGGTAGGTATTTGGAAACAATTTAAGGTGCGAACATACAAAAAATCAGGAAAAATACATCATACAAATAAATGTGACACAAGTAACATACATACTTCAATTAGTAGGTATAGCAATTAAAACACAGTGTGGTTTGTATTTACGTATGTTCCTCCGTAACGCCTAAACTATTCATCCAATTTTGATAAGGTGTCAATCGATTCGTTTATGGGCCGAGTAAAGTAATTTAAAAAAAAACTGGCAAAGTGCGAGTCGAACTCGCGCACGAATGGTTCCGTACCACTATCGCAAAAAACGGCAAAAAAATCACGTTTGTTGTATGGGAGCCCTACTCAAATATTTAATTTAATCTGTTTTTAGTATTTGTTGTTATAGCGGCAACAGAAATACATCATCTGTGAAAATTTCAACTTTCTTGCTATCACGGTTCATGAGATTCAGCCTGGTGACAGACAGACAGACGGACCGCGGAGGTACCCTTTGAGTACGGAACCCTCCGTAGTTGGGTTACAGTTTTTAAATAAAATCTTTGATTGTGGTGCTAGCAAATGGCTGTTAAAAATATTTTGCCCGTGTCCATTTAACAAGAGTAAATTCTGTAAAAAAAATTGCAACGAATAATATTTAAAACTGATATGATGAATGCCAAAGGAAAAAGTATATATCTGCATGAATACTTTTTCATGTGAAAAAATGTTGTTCGTTAGCAACAATGCTCGACTGGTATTAAAAAAAGTCCATGACATATCGACACTGTCCTACAATAACTCATAGGTACTCATATGCATATTAAAGAAATCAGTTGCCTCGAAAGAAAAAAAATAGGATGAATTAATGAAAGCGTGCTGAAATATTGCGAGAATGAGGAGATCAGCAAGAGAACCAGGGTTACCGACATAGCCCGAAGAATTGCCAAACTTAAGTGGCAGTGGGCAGAACTCAGAACTCGCAGAACGGTTGGCCGATGGGGTCGTAAAGTTCTGGAATGGCGATACGTTGGAAGGCCTCCCACTAGGTGGACCGATGACCTGGTTAAGGTTGCGGGAAGACGCTGGATGCGAGACGCACGGGATCGGTCAATGTGGTGACGCCTGGGGGAGGCCTATGACCAGCAGTGGACGTTTTTCGGCTGAAATGATGATGATGATGATGTGCTTGTAACTAAAACGCCTTGGTTATAAATTGTAAATCCTCACTAACAATACGAGTAATATAAACGCGAAAGTTAATGAGAATGTATTGATGAATGTTAGTTACTCTTTCAAGCAATAACTACTGAACGGATTACGATAAAACTTTACAGTATTTATACATTATAATAACAAATAAGCTATAATTGTATATATTTGATGAAACGGTTGGCGTAGTGGTTGAGAGAGCGACTGCTGCGCTGCGTGTCGCGGGTTCGATTCCCGCAAGGTACAAATATTTGTATGGCCTACAGATAGTTGTTCCGGATCTGGGTGTCTTGTCTATGTGAGTTTAAATTTTTGTAAACGCACCCACGATTCAAGAAGAAATTCCTGGTGTGGGGCAACGTTTTTTGACAAGAAAAATAAGTAATTTATAAAAATACTAGCGGACGCCTCGCGGTTTCATCCGCGTAGTCCCCGTTGCCGTGGGAAAACAAGAATAAATCGTAGCATATATCACCCGGGGATAGTGTAGCTTCCCACCGGTGAAAGAATTCTTGAAATCGGTTCAGCCGCTTCGGAGTCTATAAGAAACGTCTATGTATGTTTCTTATACATACTTTATCTTTTATATATATAGATAGATTGAGAGAAGTACTAATTCAACAAAGCCGGAGCGGTGGGCAGCAGCTAGTTAAAAAATATTCACCCGTCCTAGTCCATAACAGGCCAGACATCCAATTGTAACGTCAAGTGTCAGTATTCATTCATCAAAATTCAAATGGCTTCTAGTCAATTATTTAATTCAGAAACATGAATGATCGTACATCTGTTGATCTGTACATAGTGTTATTTATGTACATACAACAATGCCGCCGTCCTATGGCTACAGTACCGCTATCTGAAAAAAACACATTTTGAATTATAGACGTAAAACAAAAAATCCGCAAAATAATTCAAATCGATGCTGTTTATCAACTACAAATCACATGCGAGAGTTTTTGGTGTCAAAAAAATAGGTACAATTGCGCAGTTTCGAATAGGTACATTGCTGATTTAAATCAATGGCTTAATCTTATCAAACGGAGCTCCGCTGCGTGGGGCTCCTATTTCTGTCTGCAGGGTCAAAAGTAACTTAACATGTAGGACATCTCCTTCGAACCTACACTATCCGTGTCGGGGTGCCCTAAGGGTACACTAGTCGACGGCACGAACTATTTTGTGCGCGGGGTTAAAATGCATTTTATATCAACCGACAACACGTGCGGAAGAAATAGATGCTGTGATGAGCAGTAAGAAGCTAGTTCGCGTACGAATACACACTTTTGCAAATTTGTAGCGAAATGGATAATGATTAAGGACGAAACCGAGCGCGCGAAATTTTATAAACAGACCTTTGGCAGTCTAGATATCATGAAAAAACGACTAAATCTATCTGTTCAAAATAAAATTATTTGCATTGTTGAACTACTAATCTATCCCTGTATGGAGGCCGTTTTGCAATTTTCCGTCTTCTTATGGTATTTTTTCGCGCCCAAAAATGCGTTAAAATTAGTGTCGAAATGTGGAGCTTTCGACGCTTATAACATTCAAATATTTTATTTTTTTCCTTTTTTGCTTCCATACAGGGCTAGATAATGATGAGACAAATTGATATCACTTTTTATTTTGAACGTACATCGTCAAACAGTGTAATATTGCCTAGACTACTTGTGTATGGAAGAATTTTCGACTAGTGTAACCTTAAGCACTCTTCGACTAATTCATAGACCATAATTATCGAATTGCCCAACAGTTACGTAGCAATATTCATAATGACCAGACAATGTGATAAATATAGAAGTTCAAATCAATGTGCATTAAGTGCCCGATTTGATTTAACTAGATTCATATTGCCCGGGCATTATACATAGTGCCCTGATTAATCACTTGGTCCATGACATACACACAATAATACCCTTCTTTTTCCGTCGTGGGTCGAAATTGTTCTTAGCTAGTATGATTAATAAAAATCGGTTAAGGTGTTTAAACGTCCGACAGCACTAGGCGTAACTACGCGTCAGCGGAGCGACGCGACTAAATATATTGTATGAGATAAAATGTCGCGTCGCGTAGTTCCGCTGCCGCGTAGTGCGGTTAATCTCATACAATTTCATACAAAGTATATTTAGCCATGTCGCGACGCGTCGCTCTGTTGACGGGTAGTGCGGTCTGACCTTAAAAGTTATACGCATTTTACGTTTTGAATCGGGGTTCTTTCACGGGATATCTCGTCAAACACGTAATCGTGTTTAAATAGATTTTCGATCGAAACTAAATCAAAATCGGTTTATTCGTTTAGGAGCTATGATACTACAGACACACAGGGGGACCGCTAAGTAAATAAAATAACCAAAATGAATACTTAACTCTGGCGGCCCCCGACACGAGTACCTACGGGACTTATTTTTAAAATTTTTGAGGTTTTTGTTATATTTTATACGGAATCTATTGATAGTAGAAAATAACTGCTTGGACAGATCGATGGTAATTTTTTTTCTGATTACTTTAGCATCAAAAACCTAAAATTGGCCAATTGTCATATAGTGACACTCTAGTTATAGGACGGCAGATTATGTGTCAGTGATTTATTCCTGCTCTCAGTGTGTCAACAGCGCACTGCACCACTGCGTTTCTGAACGAAGATAATTTTTGCAAAACTAACCGAACCGTTTATAATTATGGTTTTGAGTTTTATTTGCATACCTATGTCGAGGGGGACCTGGCAGGGTTTTTAGCAAGCATATTCAAAGTTTCATCAAATTACGTTCATTAGTTTTGCGTGAAAGAGTTACTAGTAAACATACATTCATTCATTCACCGACTTTACACCCACGTTTATACCTACATATAATATGGAATATGGGTAAGGATGGGTTTATTTGTTACGTAGGAAATTCCAAACTTCAAACGGGATGTAGATAAAACTTTATCAATTATTTAAAGCGTGTGTACTTAGTCCCGGTAGTAGGGACATTGACGAAGTATTGAGTAAGAATAGGGATTAGGTCTATTAGTTTGTTTTTATATAAGAAGGTCATCCGATTAAAGGTCTATCCACACACATCAGGGCCATGCCCGGGACATGGACGGACCGAAGAAAATTATGCTGTGCAGTCGGAGGATAGATATTCGCTGGCTGACCACTTGATCTTCCGACTGCACAGCATGTTTTTCTCCTTGTTTACATCTTTTTAGGTCGTTCCCTATGCAATCGAGTTTTTGATTTTTTAATTAAAATATACCGCCTAAAGGTCAAACCGCATGAAATTGTATGAGATAAACCGCACTACGCGGCATCGGAACTACGCGACGCGACACTTTATCTCATACAATATATTTTGTCGCGTCGCTCCGCTGACGCGCAGTTACGCCTAGTGCGGTCTGACCTTTAAGCAAACGTGATGAAAGTATGAAAGATACCTTTTCCTTGCAGTGAGACGAAAACCGTCTGGTAGTGTTAATTTGTTTTTCTTACTTTCGTAAACAAGTGTGCTGTTTGATAAAAAAAAAGATCTTTCAAGCACTTTGAAAAACCATAATATTATGATGACCGTTTCCTATGACATCACTTTATTTTCATTTACTGATTTACTGTGATAATAACGATGTTTCTTGTTAAATATAGTATTCTTACAACTATTAAAGTTATAGGTCTCGTTGGTCATCAAGGTATGTACTTATGTACCTAAATATTGTAAAAATTTAGGTACATAAGTACATACCTTTTTTTTTTAAAGATTAAGTATGGAATTTCTTGTGCATTCTTCTCCATTACAAGCTATTTCCGAATGCACGGTAGAATCAACTATTAATACTTATAAATAAAAAAAAAAAAGTGCCGCTTGGTGGCCTACTTGAAATAAAGTATCTTTGTCTTTGTCAATGGTGGTAAGCGCTACCGCTGCCACTACTGTTCCATCACTTGCACACCTAGGTTCAAATGGTGGTAAGCGCTACCGCTGCCACCACTGTTCCATCACCTGCACACCTAGGTTCAATTTCCGCTTCAGGCAAAGCATTATCGGGTTTTTCATCTGGTTTCTGAGAAGTAGCTAGAGAATCTCGCTAGTCTACCCTCGCCCTTATTAGATACATAGTAATCACACTAAAATTAAAAAAGACGAAAGTTTGTGAGTGTTTTTTTTATTGTCTATAGGCTTTCGCTTGACCACTATCTCACCAGATGGTAAGCGATGATGTGGTCGACGGTGAAGCACGCTTGCCTAGAAGAAACCCATTCACTCTTGACTTAAAGACCCCTAGATTGTAACTATCGGGAAACAGATCGGGTGTGTGTGTATTTGTATGTTTGTTACTTCTTCACGCTCAAACGGCTAGATGGATCTAGATGAAATTTGGCACAGAGATAGATTGTAGTCAGGAATAGCATTATGATACTTGTCCCGGGATTATGTTCTCTCGGGTTAATTTTCGACATTCACGCGAGCGATGCCGCTGGCAGACACTAGTCATATTCATATTTTAAAGGCGATAGTTTGTGAGTGTGTATGTTTGTTAATTGTTCACGCTCAAACGGCTGAGTGGATCTGGATGAAATTTGGCACAGAGATAGATTATAGTCAGGAATAGCATATATGATACTTTTTATACCGAGAATAATTTTCCCACGGGATAATTTTCGACATTCACGCGGGCGAAGCCGCTAGCAGACGCTAGTTAAACATAACTGCCGAAACTTTATGTTTAACAAGCTTAAACCCTTCATGGGAATAATAATAATAATTTTCCTACATACCAAATTTCGGCTACAGCGGTCAATTTCATTGGAGACTAGCTGTTGTCGACACAAGAGAAATTATAGTGTACAATTGTGTGTTCAATTACAATTGTGTGTTCAATCACAGTTGCTCTCTCTCTCACTCTCTCTAATAGTCCAATTGAACCAACACTACTAAATACAGGCGTCGTATCATGTTATTGAAGTATTCAAGCAATAGATGTCAATGTATTTACCACATAATATTTACGTTGCTCACAATGGAAATGAGTCAATAAATTATTGAGGTTAGATGATATTGTATAGTGTAATAAAGATTATAATTAGTGCTTATTAGCTGAGTTACATTGTTTGCACCTTTGGAGTAAATAATTAACATATTTTATTATAGGGATAATATATTAAACAGGTTGTGTCTGACACCAAAAAAAATACCATAGATTCTGTACATGACCAGAATCATGTACTGAATCCATGGTATTTTTTTTTATACCTACCACTAGTTTTGGAATTTTTCGTAGGCATTTTCTTTTTTTTTGAAAAAAACACTTAAAAAATACCTTTTTTAAGAGATTTTTCAAAAAAAAAAAAAAAACAAAAACCTATGAGCTGAATCCCTAAAGTTCACGATAGAGGTAACCGGTGCCGGCTAGTACCTAAACGCGCCGCGTCGCCCGCAATTTGTCTTTGTCATCGAGCCGACGAAGGATAATAAATAATATTTTAATTGGACTGGATAGAAGTAAAGATTTGAAACTAATTACAGTAAAAAAATGCACATATTTTTAAATAAAATAGGTAAAATCAGACGAGAAATACCAAAACCTAACCTAACCTAACAACATTCAGAATCATGAACTGAATCCATGGTATTTTTTTCGCATCGGTATCAGACACCCTTGTATACCTATTACTCTTTGTCTGCAAAATGAAAGAAATTTACGAGTATATTATGAACTAGCTGTTGCTCGCGGCTTCGCTCCCGTGGACTACCCTATAGGACCCGTTTTCGGGGTTAAAAAATAGCCTGTCACTCAGGAATAATGTAGCTATCTATTGGTGAAAGAATTTTTTTAATCGGTCCAGTAGTTTCGGAGCCTATTCGGTACAAACAAAAAAATCTTTCCTCTTTATAATATTAAGTATAGATTAAATATTATCATGACGCCATATCTAATTTTATTACTCAAACATCTGCACAGATTTGCCCAAACTTGATGGGTTGAATAATATCCTATTCAATATCATCTCCTATCAATTAGTAAAGCCATTGTATTCCAAATCAAAACAGAAAACATAATATCTCTACATATTAACTCTTCGAAGTTCTAATCAGGTTTCCCAAACTCAAATACAAGTGGGAAAAAATATCAAATCTTCAAAGTTATAGTAGTAAGTCGTCATTCATAGTGAAGGTAGTTCCTGGTCCTCATGGGAAATTACAGACTAGCCGTCCTAGGCAGATTGCTTCAGTGAAGTTCAGCCTTATATCATACACTGCTTCAACATTGTTATTATTTACATTTCATAACTTCATCTTGCTCTTTGTGGATATGGAAAGATTGTTCTGCCCGATTAAAAATTGCTTGAACTGTTTGGATGGTATATTAGGTGTAAATTTTGGGTGTTGTCCTGTTTCACGTTTAGGTAGGGAATTATAACAAAATATGTCTGTCTGCATCAATCATCAGATTTTAGAACTGAAAATTAGCGGTAGGTGTCTGACGCCCAGCAAATGCTGAGTGACCGTTTCGTTATGGGCACGCGAAATTTGTGGTTGTCCTTTAACAACAATTCTTCTCTTTTACTCTGTATGTGTTGCTGTTGTGTTGTGTCTATGTTGAATAAATGTTCTATTCTAATCTAAGTTCTACAAAACATGTTTACCAATGGATGCATTCTGGTATAAATCTGGTAGCTGATTGATACACCTGTACAATTTTAAACTATATTTGCGCGTGTTCATTATTTGAAAAACACAATTATAGGTACACTAGCAGTTGCCAGTGACTTCGTCTGCGTAGCTATAGTACTTCGAATAACCTATTTTTATATCGCGCGATAATATTGTAAGTGTGTGGGCTGCCTTACTTGAGAAATTATTAGTTCACCATACAAACTTACACCCGACAGCCGATAGCAGCGCTACCTACCGGGTCCAATTGTATTTTCAAACCATCCATGAGCCTATTGAAATATACACACAAAATTTCATCCAAGTAAGGATAAGGAAGATTATAATATGGATGTTTATAGTAGGATTTTAGCTTTATCTAACTTTATATTATTAACCGATAACTATTTACATTTTATTTTTTGCAGGAGAGATAAGTGTCATGTACATATTTACTCGATACCAGTTCAATTGGGATGAAGTCAAATACAGCATCTACTCGACTTATAGCCTTGTCACACACTCCATCGGTAAGTAACCGTCGAAAGTGTATAATTTTTATTTTATCCTCTCGTGTGGCTACGAACATTCAACCAGTGAAGTAGTGGCCGAAAGGTTCTGGAGTGACGACTGCGTACCGAAAAACAGAGACTCATCATCATAAGGCCTCCCACAATGTGGGCCGATGACTTGGGGAGGGTCACGGAAGGCCACCGGGAGGTAGAAGCACAGGACCGGTTGATATGAAGCCCCTTGCTGTGAAAGACTTTCGGAAGTGAAGTTGATGGATAATTCTGCAAGGTGATAGGGTACATTACAACATTGCCATTCTTCTTGGCTATTATCAACAGGTTGACAGTCAGATTGTCAGTTTTATGGTCTGTGAACTGTGAACCTTTCAATGCAGTTATTTCAAAGATAAGATACTTCTGCAACAATTCTTAAAGGTACATTTTGATTAAGCAGGATTTTAAATATCAATAGTAATAATAATCTCTCTGTATTTCCTGTTTTTTTAACTGTTTACTGAACTGAACTGTGATAACTTCGATTTTACCTGGAACTCTAAATTTAAATCAACTTTATATTATTTTTTCTACACTCGCAACGTAATGTTCCAAATATGAATTCAAAAAATATCATATAAACATGTACTTTATATCCGTGGATACGTAAAATTAAAAAAAAAAACCATTATAGTGCAACATTTGCCTTCGATTTTCAAACAACTGCATCATAAAATAACTTTTTAATTTTTATAGCACACTTTTACTTTTTAGTTTATTGGCATTTATGGGCTCCTTGACTTATTGTCGAAAAGTAGTGTCATGTCTTAGGAGGCGCGCGGTGCGCTGTCATGCGCAATGAGAATCTAAATTGCCCGCCATACCACATATTTTTTCCGTTTCCACTTTTGATTTATTTCAAATTTAAGAGTGAAGATAAGGTAGTGTATGCAACGGCATATAACTAGGTATTAAAACATTCGCGTGTTAATATTATCACATTCGGCGAACACGCTCGTGTTTTAATAACCCCTATTATATGACCATTGCATAAACTACTATTAAAGTCTGGTATTCCTTTTTCAAAATCAGTTATTTATTTTGATTTTGTTTTATCTGTAAAATCATCATATTCATAGGATGGTCTAAGAGCCAAGTAAGGAGCAACCTTCACCCAATTGCTTATTGGATTGGACCTATGGCAAAAAAATATATATCGCAAGTGGGTTTTCTGAAAAGTTCCTGTCAAGACATTAATCTACGAGTTAAGACAGACCGGGTAACTAACAGTAATGAGATTCATATTATTTGAAAGGGCATTTTATTTACTAGATTTTATGCAAAAAAAGTTACGATGAACCTCCCAATTCTGAAATATTAGGGTAAAAGTTCACTGGCTTTATTCGATGAATAGCTTTTCCCCTGTGACCACCCCACAGGACCCGTTTTCGGGATTAAAAAATAGCCTATGTCACTCAGGAATAATGTAGCTTTCTATTGGTGAAATAATTTTTAAATCGGTCCAGTAATTTCGGAGCCTATTCGGTCCAAACAAACAAAACAATGTTTTCTCTTTATAATATTATTAAGTATAGATTTATGATAAACCAAGTAACAAACAGCAATGTGGCCATACTTATGGTCTTCATTGTATGTTAATGAAGCTAAAGTCAACTGTGTCCCAGTTCAGAAATATTAGGCTAAATCAACATCACAATAGACATACATCGTCGTCGACATTGTCATTGACAATATTCGATAAGTTAAGATATACCAAATAACAAACAACAATGGGTCTAAGGTTTCCTGAAAAATCTTAGGTTCTTATTTCCTTTCAATTCTCTATTGGTTAATTACGAGTATATCCCAGTTCTAACATTTTAAGGTAAACTCAAACCGGGATTATTAGATGAGTTAAATGATAAATGATTTTATTTCTGTAAGTTGGTTTGTACAAACACTATGACATATCGATCATATTTTTAAAACTAGATGAGGTCGGCGTTTCCTATCTGACTACTCTGAGAAGAAAGGCCGAAACAAACTCAGAGGTCACACTCTCTTTTAAAGTCCAGACAAAACAAAAATTGATGTCTGAAATGGTCTTTTGAGGCAAGCACCAGCCAGATTGAGTGGACCTGTCCAGTCAGTGCACGCATTTGTCAGTAAACGGGCAGCTCAACACAGAATTTAAAGAGCTCAAGATTTAAGTTGAGACAGACTGCATATAGAATAGCCAATAGGGTAATATTTTCTGAAATTCCTTATTTTATGCCATAGATGCTACCATTAATTTGTATCCCAGTTCCGAAATATTAAGGTGTACAATAAAATGTACACTGATTATCAATTCATTTTTGAATTTTTAATTAATTATAATCTTGACAGGATTTTTTCAGACAAAAATTAGAATAATTGATATAAAATGCTTCTCATCTCTTAAACAGATGGGTGTAGGTCAGTCGTTACTCGGCTCCTCTACAAGGATACAAGACCGAATAAAAAACTAAATAAAAGTTATTTTTATTTAGTAGGAAGACCCAACATTTGTATAGTTTGCAGCATCTGCTAGCATTCCTATGTTATTCTCGAATTCTCTAGTAGCAATATTACTGTATAATTCTGATTTATGTACAACTTGACCCCAGGAGGTCGAGTTTGAACAAATGAGTCTCTTGGCACTAACTGCTTCGTTGGTTTAGTCGTCACAAGTGCGACTTTTGACAACTTTGACTCGGGTCGTTACATACCTATTGGGTTTTTTATATAGTCCCGCCTCCTATTAGATGGGACTTATAAAAAACTTATCTGGGGTTTTAGGTTTATATACCATAGCCGAAGTACCCCTTCGGACTGAGGCGAGACCCCTTTACAGTTTTGCTACGGATTTGCCCTATCAGGTGATGCACAGAGGGGGTTCCAGGGTGATCTTTTAAGAGATCACTGGGCCCTTTCAATGTGTTGAAGGTGATCACTGGGGTGGAGGTGGTCGGGGTGCCTCTTGATGGTTTCCACATAGAAAAAAAAGGTAAGAGACGTGATATTTAAAACATATATTTTATTTCCAGGAACATTATTCTCGATCAGCGTATTGAGTAGGAAGCTGAAGGCAGATGATGCTGTGCTTGGCATTATATCGACCAGCAGTAAGATCTGTGGGGCTCTAGTCTTGGCGTTCGCTAGGAATGGCCATGAAGTGTACTTATGTAAGTTTACTAGTAGATATTATAATATTTATCATTACATGATTATTATGTTGTTCGAGTAGCTCGTGGCTAAATGATAACAGCCGCACTGGTCGATCATCAAGTTTAAGCAACGCTTGACGAGGTCGGTCCGTGGATGGGTGACCATTCCAACATACCGAGTTTCCTCCGTGCCTCGGAAAGCACGTTAAGCCGTTGGTCCCGGCTGTCATTTGAAGATCTTTGACAGTCGTTACGAATAGTCAGAAGCTTGAGATCTGACACCAGTCTTGCCAAGAGGTACCGTGTTACCCAGTTACTGGGTTGTGGAGGTCAGATAGGCAGTCGCTCCATGTAAAACACTGGTACTCAGCTGAATCCGGTAAGACTGGAAGCCGACCCCAATATAGTTGGGAGCCTTTTCCCAACTATATTGGGGTCGGCAGATGATGATGATTATTATGTTGTTCATTGTGTACATTAATACCATCTATGAACTTGTTCATAAAGGAGAAATTACCTTGCATGCTGATGATACCTGTTTTTTTTTTTATATAGCTTCATTCAATTTTTGATATTTTTTTACAGCTCCACTATTAGAAATATTAAATGGTACCTCAGTGATCGCTCTACGCTCGATTGCATCAAAACTAGTCTCGTATCAACAATTAGGTAAGTAAATATATAAATGGTACAAAAATATATTTAATTCCACACTCTGGTCGTATCAAATAGATTTGAATTGAATCTCAGACAGGCGTTAAGATCGTAGCTCACTTACACCAACACCGCTTCCGCACAACTCCGACTTAAACGAAGCTGATTGCTCGCTGTCCACGCGCCGCCAGCTATCAGGCAACCAGCTGTCCACTCGCTAACAGCTAGCAGTCAACTAGCGCTACCAAATTCTTGTAGTGCTTATCTTCTTGGACCTCCGTTATATTCGAAACTAGCACTACGCCCGTGACTTCGTTGGCGTGGAATTTCCATAAACCAATAAATAAATGAGTTCTTTTTATCAACCATGAGCGTAATGTCAAATTTCATGTATCCAATTTACAAACTGTAAAATTTTTATATAAAACTTTCATACCTTTTTTTACCCCTTTAGGGGTGGAATTTCCAAAAACCAATATTTGTATGGCCTACAGATAGTTGTTCCGGCTCTGGGTGTTGTGTATGTGAGTTTATATGTTTGTAAACGCACCCACGATACAGGAAGAAATTCCTATTGTGGGGCAAATTTTTTTTTTAAAAAAGTAAGAAAAGAAACTGTAGAAATTCCATACAAAATTTCAACACAAAATCCTTTCTTAGTGCGCACTTACGTCAATTGAGGAACCGCCCTGCCAAATTTTATCTTTATATGTCATTCGGTTTTCGAAATTTCGTGATTGGTGAGTGAGCGATCTTTCTCTTTTATGTATATAGATAGACAGATAGATAAATCACGGAAATCTAGTCTAAAAGAACCATGTTTATAAAAATCTCGAGAGTGTTTAGCAATTGCTTAGCAGATTCCAAATTTAAAATGACAGACTAATTATGGGTTTTAAGGCGCAGATACCCTTTAGTAGCTGATTTTAAAATGAGAATCACGTCTAAACGGCTTGTCGTAATATTTTGAAAAATAAAAAAAGTTACATTACACCATTTTCTTAGTAATTTGATTTCAGCAATTTTTGAGTTTTATTAGTATAACATAGTGTAATTAATTTGTAAAGTTATGTCTAAAACGGACAAAAACACGACAATCACACCAAAACCGCTGGGCGTATTTTAATGAAATTGACACCATCTCAAAGACAATATAATTGACTACATTCAAAGACAAAGACAAAAGACAAAGATATTTTATTTCAAGTAGGCTACCAAGCGGCACTTTTGAACGTTACATTTTACAAATGATAATAGTTGATTCTACCGTACATTCGGAAAGTAGCTTGTAATGGAGAAGAATGCACAAGAAACTCCATACTTACTCTTTTTACAATATTTAGGTACATAAGTACATACCTTGATGAATGAAATTGAGTATATACAATACAAATATATTTATATAGTCTTCAGAAGGTCCAACAATAATTCAAAACAATAATGTTCTGCATATCACTTGTTTTTGCGCCCTAGTGGCTGTGGAGCAGGACTAGCATTTAACCAAGCATTTTTATCATTGATGTAATCCCCCAACTTATAATATGCCAGCCTGCATAGTGTGCGTTTTATACAAGTTTTAAATTTCGTCTCATTCAGTTCAAGAATGTGGGGATGAATTTTATTGTAACATTTTGTACAGTACCCCATGAAAGATGAGGCTACTTTAGCCAGTCTGAAACCTGGTTGAACTAATTGGTCCCTATTTCTAGTAACATAATTATGTCTGTCGCCTTTTGATCTGAGGCTTTTTTTTAAAGACATAGAATAATAAGGAAAGTACAAAAAACTACAAAATTTTGGATCGCGCGGGTGTGAAACGGGTGCGCGTTTTGTTCCCTCAAGGTCGTTGGCGTTAGTCGTCGTCTTAATACTTCAGGGACTACACAGACTTGATGTTGTGTTTATGTTTGATTCAAATTTTCCACACAGAACTATAAAGGTTTTACTTATGTTCCATTTCATCAAGCTTACAAATAAAAGTTTCCATACATTCGTCTTCTCCTTGGCCGAACGATGCGTCCTTATCTCTAGAATCTTGCAATAAATATCTCAATCTATAATTGATTTTTCAGGTAAAGTATACTCCCTCTTCGGCGTGGCAGAGACAATGATGCCCATAATCTTCGCGCCACTGTACTCCAGAGTGTACATAGCCACGCTGAGCGTGCTGCCTGGAGCGGTGTTCCTCTTGAGTGTCCTCGCCACTATACCTGCTCTATGTATATTTGGGTAAGTGGTCTTGTAGCAGGGACAATGATGGCTAAAAACTTCGCGCCGCTGTACGCCAAGGTGTACTTAGTCACGCTGACTTCTTCCAGTGACTTCACCCGTGAGAAAGTAGGAAATCATTCCACGGAAACATACATTGACATAAAAAGTATCCTATGTCCGAATCCTTGGTTTACCCGTGTCCCAAGTTTCATCAAAAGGTTCAAACAGTCGGGCAGAGTTACTATATAACATTATTATTTATATATTAGTAATATAGACTGATACAGTACTTGTACAGATTTTCACACGACCCATCGAACATTGGTGACTGAACTCATTAAACCCATTTTTTCCCTACAACTCGCTATTTTATATTACTATTTTAATTAATTATTGCAGACTTTTGAACATATTTTTAGGTAAATAATTATGTGATTTTACAGTTAGGAAACAATGCTATACTAAACTAATATGATCTAAGAGTTATTATATTATTTAATATTTTATAACATAATTATTAAATCTATACTTCTATACTAATACTAATCTATACATATAAAATACTTTGTCCTAAATGACTGACTGACGGATCAAGGCACAGCCTAAACCGCAGATCGTGGGGACCTGTAACTTGAAGTGTGTTCTGTCTATGACGTAGGCATCCGATAAGACAGGATTTTCCGAAATTGGGTAGAATTTCGGCATAGAATAGAATAGAATAGAATACTCTTTATTATGTACACCATATAAGTTACAGTAAGTATAGACGAAGAAAACATTGCACTGGGTGACACAATGGGCGGCCCTATCGCTAAAAGCGATCTTTTCAAGACAACTTTTGGATGGATTAAAAAAAAAATGGAAGGAATGACAGTACTGTAGGTAGTATTTGGTGTACTATTTATATATAAAATAAAATAAATACATACATATATATATAATAGACAAATATATACAGTAATAAGTATGGAACAAAAGCATAGATATCAAGAAATACAACTATTAAAGAGAGAGGTAGTGATTTTTTACCATTGTTTTAAAAATGGGCAGAGATTGAGCACGCCTTATTGACACGGGCAAAGCATTCCACAACCGCACCGCTTGAACCGTAAAAGATTTGTCGTAAAAGCTGGTGGAATGCATCGGCATCTCTAGTCTCAAGTTTTCCGATGACCTCAGATATCTATTATGTGTGTCATGAAGGAACTTGAAACGTTCTTTGAGATAAGAGCGGGTTGTAGAATTGTATAGAATACTGTAAAGCAGAAATAAAATATGAGAATCCCGGCGAAGACGTATGGGAAGCCACTTGAGCTTTGTCCGAAATTCAGAAATGTGATCATATTTGCGCAGGCCAAATATAAATCTTATACAAAGGTTTTGAAGACGCTCAAGTTTATCTAGTTGTGCCTGGGTGTATGTCTTGATAACTGACATCAGCATAGTCAAGGATAGGAAGCAGAAGGGATTGTGCAAGCGCAATTTTAGTAGCAGTGGGAAGAAAGTTTCGCAATCGTCTAAGGGACCTGGCAGATGCAAAAATTTTGCGGCTTACGTCCGGAAGCTGCGGACCCCAAGACAGATATCTGTCGATCCAAACCCCAAGGTTCTTAACCTTCTCACCTATTGGAATAGTTGTTCCGTTAAATTGTACCAGAGGAAGTTGTGTCCAATTTACTTATGGAATCATCCTAGAGCTGCCAATAACAATGACCTGGGTTTTCGCCGGATTTACCTGAAGCCCATTTGCCTCACTCCACTCACAAATTGTAGCCAAATCCTTATTTATTGCATTCATTGCATCAGCTAACTCTGCAAGGGCAGCTTGTTTGTAGATCTGTAAATCGTCTGCATAAAGGTGGTAGGAGGAGAGATGTTTTTTGGAGATAGCGTTTACAAATATTGCGAAGAGTAAAGGAGATAAAACGCCACCCTGAGGTACACCGGCAGTTGTATAACACCAAGAAGAGTTAGATTCTTCTATGCATATAGGTATAGGTCGTCTTCTAGGCATATCCTGTCTTAAGGTCCTAAGGGGGTGAAAAAGGGGGGCAAAGTTTGTAAGGTACCACGTGATTGGTTTGTCCAATCTACTTCAAATTTTACATAAACATTTTGATCAGAATTGATGGAACTGATGGAAGATATGGTTCGTATTTTATTGAAGTTCATCCCCTAACGGGGTTAAAAAGGGATAGAAAGTTATTTTGGGGGTGATTTGCTTCGAAGTTGATATCAATACTCCTTAGTGCTTTTAATTTCAATTACATTTTATTTTGACACATACTACCTACCGACTTCCAATAAAAAAAAACTACAAAGTGAAAAATAACTTTATTTTTGTTAGTCCGTGTCTTTGTTAGGCACCAATTTTTTGCGTTATGGATTACAGCATTACTTTGTCTTTTTTTTAAATTTTTATTTGTACCTACCTAATATTAGGCAAGTTATTTAGTAAGGTTTTAGTAACCTATAATGCTAGTATGGATTACCCGAATATCATGAAACTTGAACATAACCTGTGAATGAGAGTGTACTACACTACTTTTCTACATTAAGTTAATAAGCCCATAAGTCTTTGGTAGGTTAGTAGGGTTCGTTATAGACACCGACTTCCAAAAAGAAAGTTATTTTCACTTTGTAGTGTTTTTATTTGGAAGTATGGTAAGGTACCTTAATAAAGGCAAGTTGCCTATTAGGTACAACTAAAAAGTGAAAAATAAAAATAAATGATACAAAAAAATACTACCGACTTCCAAATAAAAACACTACAAAAAGAAAAATGACTTTCTTTTTGGAGGTCAGTGTCCAGAACGCAAAAACATGGTACGAAAGACACCGATTTCCAAATAGAAAGTTATTTTTCACTTTGTAGTTTTTAGGGTATCGTACTCAAAGGTTAAAAACGGGACCCCATTAATAAGACTCTGCGATCCGTCTGTTTGACTGTCTGTCTGTCTTTCCGTCTGTCACCAGGCTGTATCTCATGAACCGTGATAGCTAGACAGTTGAAATTTTCACAGATGATGTATTTATGTTGCCGCTATAACAAGAAATACTAAAAACATAATAAAATAAATATTTAACTGGGGCTCCCATACAATAAACGTGATATATTTTCCGTTTTTTATAATGGTACGGAACCCTTCGTGCGCGAGTCCAACTCGCACTTGGCCGGTTTTTTATTTGGAAGTCGGTAGTATTTTTTTGTAAAAAGTTTTTTTGTGTTCTAAAATTTCATAAGAATGGAACGGTAGAAACAAAGGTTGGTTACATTCGTAATGTAGTATTAACTCTTATTCAAATAAATAGTATAACAAATTGGTAGGCAGGGTAGGGTAAGTAGGGTAGGGTAGGTAGGTTGATAGGTAGGGCAGATGAGTAGGTTGGTAGGTAGGTAAGGTAGGTGGGTAGTTAGGTAGGTAGGGTGGGTAGGCAGTTGACGGGAACGAAGCCGCGGGGGTCAGCTAGATTGAAATAAAATATTTTTCATCCATTAAACACTACGATAGGTGATGGTCCTTCCTTACAGAGATTTTAGACCGCAATTCTTGATTGATTGAATTGATTTGATAATATATAAAAGTACGTACGATTTATAAAAGTATCATCACATCACATCATCAGCCTATTAATGCTCCCACTGCAGGGACACAGGCCTCCTCTCTGTGAGAGGGAAAATAAAGTATAGCTTTCCCAAAAGTACACTATCTACCAACGTATATAAGTAGCTACTTGAATGACCTCCCTCGACAGGATGACTTGATTGATTGTTAGCTTCCACGACTGAATTTAATTACTTCAGTTGCTTCCTTAGTCGGCCGTAACTAACTAGGTAGGTACTGGTTGAAATAGATTGGCAGATTTAATACCAGCATCAGCAACCTTTGCTCTACAAGCTAAATAATCTGATTTGTACCAAGTAATGTTCCCTTATTAATAACCGGACCGTTTTGGGAATTGCAGCGCTTGGGAATGGTGCAGTGATCTTGTCTCAAAAATAACTGATGGATGCCATATCTCCCATGCTGAGCTACAAACAATTTGCTAAGCGTGTACTCTGTAACAATATCATTTAATTATACAATCAACTTTATTTTATTCTTCGGAGTAACAAACAACTTGCATCCTCTCTTCCGTACCCAAAGGGTAAAAACGGGACTCTATTACTAAATTACTAAGAGTCCGTGGTCCGTCTGTCTGTATGTCACCAGGCTGTATCTCATGAAACGTGATAGCTAGACAGGTTGAAATTTTCATAGATGATGTATTTCTGTATCCGCTATAACAACAAAAATACTAAAAACAGAATAAAATAAATATTTAAGTGAGGATCCCATAAAACAAACGTGTTTTTTTTTCCGTTTTTTGCGATAATGGTACGTAACCCTTGGTGCGCGAGTCTGACTCGCACTTGGCCGGTTTTTTTACATAATTCCGTCGCGACATCATGGAATGGTCGCTTACACTGTTTATTATATAATTTCGAACAAAATCTAAATCAGGCATAAGCCTACAATGGTAGATGACAAAATGTCAGACAGAATATTCTAGAATTCTTATCCATTTATTTATTCGGCGACAACTCATAATGCGTTATTCGTAGCCAGCTGTCGAAGGGATCTGTTTTCTCGGAGCCAAAGAATTGAGCTAACATCTGTAGTATATATTAACATTTATTTATCACAGAAAAATTATATTAAACGCATTTGATCCTTTTCAAGGTCAGCATTACTTGAATAAGAGTACCTTCTTAAGGCTAAGTAAGTATAACAACGATATAAATACAGAACCACACAGTAGCAACATCAAAATAATAAAACTTGAGAGGTGTCAAGGGACACCCGGATGGAACGAAGTTCCTTTAGTATATATACATATGTATATACACGTATATATATTAGAATATACTATATTTATTACAATTTAAAACATATTTATAGTATATTCTAATCTGTTGTCAGATTTGGCCTATCTCCTCCCTTTTCCGAGATGCAATTTTATTTCTTAAGTTAATGTTTTTTTAATTCCAGCTGATGGCGACAGGTGGCGCTAGGTGACGGTTAACAAATGTTGATTTTACAATTTGAATAGTTGGTTCGGTCGTTCGTATATTTTCGATCTCACCTAAAAAATGTTTACAATTATTTTATGAAAAGGATTTCTAGTAAATGGCTTACAACTATAGCAAAACATGTCGTTACAACTTTTCGTGAGATTTTTTTTCCGTTCCAAAAGCCTCAAACGAGAAACCATAAAAGAAATTTCATAAAGATAGAAACACATTTAGACTTCTTCTGTTACGAAAATATTAGTTAGTTTGTTTTTATGCATACATACACATCACACATCATCATCATCAGCCTTTTAATGTTCCCACTGCTGGGACACAGGCCTCCTCTCTGTGAGAGGGGATGGGCCGTAATCCACCACGCGGGCCAAGTGCGTGTTGGTGGATGTCACATGTCTTCGAATGTTTGGTTCTAGGACATGCCGGTTTCCTCACGATGTTTTCCTTCAACGTTTCGAGAGCAGTGGTGATGAAATAATTTACACAAAGTAAAGCGCTTGCCTGGGCTCGAACCCACGACCTACAACTTGTAAGTCGCGGCCGATACCACTGGGCCACCACTGCTCTCAGCTCTCACTGCTCTCATACATACAGTTACGCCACTTTCTCTTGAGGGTAGGCAGAAACTACTTAACGCCACGTGTGACCTGATACGATCCTTGCATACTCCTTTTGCTTCTTTTCCATTCACACAACTCACATGTATAATACCCAGCTAGAAGTACTAATCTTATTTATGTTAATTTTTTTTTCAGTGATAGAAAGCAGTGGTAAAAATCGTGGAGCAAATGAAACAGGGCGATAGTTGGGATTATGTGCAGTAAAAATATCTCTGTGGCAGAGCCTTCACTTGGTCTCCTTAAAAGTGATGACTATTTGAGTATTTTAGTAACACCCAGGATTCACTACATAGCATTGTATTTTTAGAGATAAGAGGGTATTTTTTTGCGATGTAGATGTGATCGTAATAAATAGGCAATTAGAGTAAAACGGAAAATAAACAAAACTTTAGAACCTTCTGCAAGTTACCCCAACTATAGCCCTATTTCGATTGTTCCATGATTTTGTACCCACCCTGTATAATAGCGAGAAGCCAGAAACATCTCTTAGCTTGTCCTGAACATAATGCACAGTTTCTAAGGAATAGACGTCGGAAGGAAAACCGCGAAAAATAATAGTTTCGTAAATAAAGCCAAACAATCACATGTGACAATTGTGTGACAATAATATAATTGTGTAAAGGCAGTAATAGGCACTCGTCAGTGTATTTCAGACAATCAATGTTTGTAAACTCACATTGTTTCTTGTCCTGAAGAATGAAGCGGATAAGAATACTGTTTGTAATTCTTCTGTGTGGATAGTTCCCTTTGGTTTTGTTGATATTTTAATGAAAATGTTATAATTACGAAAGTAACTCTTTCTATATCCTTCATCTGTAGTGTACAGCAGACACAACAGTAGAACAATTTGACAGACGCCTTATAAGGTGTCGCGAAAATTCAGGGGTTCACGCCTTAACGAGTTTGGATGAAACTTGGCATGCGCATAGACCAGAAGCTGGATTAGGATATAGGATACAATTTTTATCTCGATATAATGTTTCCATTGAAAAACAAAACACTTTTCACACATATATATTATTTTCTTCTATCACCACGAATATACCAGCATACTATTCTGCCTTCTAGCCTTATCTAAACATATTTTCCTTTCCAGTTGGTTCTACCACCAGCACAAGAAAGACAAGAAAGAGATAAGACTGAACGTGCCCAATATTCCACCACTGCCGGGAGACATTCCTGTGGTTCCAGCATAATCTTAAAGACAATTCTATCACTTTGACCATTAAGGGTGAAATTCACCAATCAAACTGAACGCGATCAGAGCCTCTAGAAAAGTGACACTGTACAGGGTTATTGGTAAAACACTAATAACCTTGCAGGGTTGTATTACTAACAGCATAAAGAACAACTGTACTTTTACGACTTTTAAAAAATCAACAAAAATAAACAGCTGATCCATAAATTTATGTTCGCATAACTCGCCAAAATGTACAGCTGTTTTCTCGTCGTGATTGTAATTGGTAAAGTATTTGCCAAGAGCTTGATCAATCCCTTACATTTGAGTATTTCAACAATCGCCATCTTTGAACAGAACCACTTAGAACCCTCCTATCAACGGTATTCATTCTTTATAATACAGTTCCTGATACGATGATCGACGGTGTCATTCTATCAGCGATGATTGAAATGTCAAAATGGATTGATCCTGTGACATTTTGTCATTTTCATTGGTGAAATTCGCCCTAAGTTAAAATATCATGAAAGGGACCTAACTTCAGAGCTGCTTTATTTTGTATATTTTGTTTAATCTATGATTACTTTTTATATTCATATGTTGTGATACCTATATTTAAGATTAAATGTGTTGATATTAAGTTAATTTGTATTATTAATGTTTTGCGTCTTGCATCCAGTGGATCCCCTAACCTTCACCAGGTCATCAGTCCACCTAGTGGGAGGCCTTCAACGCAACGTTTTCCGGTTCGCGGTCGCCACACCAGAACTTTTCGGCCCCTTCGGCCATCCGTTCTGCAATCAATGTGCCCTGCCCTGTCTTTGACGCACGGGGCCGGTCAATGTGGCGCCACTTGGGAGAGGCCTATGTCCAGCAGTGGATATCTTTCGGCTGAATGATAATTAACGTTTTGTGTGAGTCTATGAGCTCTGGGACAACTCAGAGACTGGAAAGTGATATTGGACCCTCTTGCCAATTTCACCATGTACCCTGTCTCGGTTTCAGAGATGTTGCACGAGAAACCGTGATCAAACACTGATCTCTTTAACTAAAAGCGGACTCTTTGATTGATTACGAGTAGTAATCATATTCTTAAATTAACTATCCAAACCAGGTTCTTTTTTATTGCAGGCCAATAATGGATTCAGATCAAATAGAAATAGATGCACTAGAGTCAATCAAAAAGCGGGCCAAGAGGCTCATCGGCAATGAGGCACTGGTAAAGACAAAGCTTGCTAGACCCTTAAAAATTTTCGCCGAGTTGCAAGCTTGTCGGTTTTTTATCGGTTACATTTCGGGTAGTGTGCGATGGAATTGCATGATCTAATTCCGCCGAGCCGCTTTCATCATCGGACTACCAAACGTACGGCGATGCGCCATCGGTACATAGTGGACATCCATACGGACTAAACGTTTTGGGAATACTATATACCAGATGGAAAAACTCAATAACACTTAGCCCGGCCCGCGAATCGAAACTAAGACCTCGTGCTCAACAAAAGCGCTTGCAACCACTAGACCAGGGGTCACCAATTACTTTCATTTGGGTTCCGTTTCTTAAAACAATATACCGTCGTGGTCCGTAAGGCTAAAGCCAACAACCTAAACTTACTTTTGCTGATTACGCAAAGATTTTTTTCAAATATTAATTTGTTAAATGATTTTTTTGGGTTCCGTACCTCGAAAGGAAAACCGGAACCCTTACAGGATCACTTTGTTTTCCGTCCGTCCGTCTGTCTGCCTGTCAAGACCCTTTATCTCAGGAACGCGTGGAGGTATCAAGCTGAATTTAATATCAAATACTCAAGTCTACTGTCCCTTAAAGCTGTGAATCAAACTTCTAAGTCAACGTAATCAAAAGATACAGCCGTTTTTGCCGCAAATATCTGCAAATTACGACACCCGCAGCGGAATCAAAACCTACAAGGTACTTTCTGTGAACTCAGAATCTTGAAATTTGGTACGAAGCATCGTCTTATAGCACAGATAAAGGAAAAATTGCGAAAACTGTTTTTAGTTACATCATATAATAAATTAATTTTTAATAATTTTAAACTTACTACCCCTTTCCTCATGAACGCGTAGAGGTATTAAATTGATATCAAATACACAGAAAAGATAGAGCGCTGGATACAAATTTTTGAAATAATTCGTACTATTTACTTAAGTTCACAAAACAAGAGCAAAAATAAATAATTCAGAGCAACCATCAATCGTTTACAGTAACACGACAATGAATACCGTCGTGCCCACTAATTCTCGGTGACGTAGACACCCCAGGTACAGGCGAGCACACCGTAAATATCACTTACTGCAACACCGCGTCTCGCGTTGTTAGCCTCGTATATCCGAATTATATTATTTACGTGGAACTATGGTTTCGTGGTAAATTCACGTGGTTATGTGTTTGAATGCAGCTTCGATGATTTTTGAAATGAGAAGGTGTGGAGATGGCTACGTTGGAGTTTATTGATGTCTATGTCGCGGCCAGATCTTATGCTGCCTCCACATACTTGCCGAACGATGGCGAACAACAGCAAACAACAAACAACGAACACGAACGTGTGGATAGGTGTTTGATTGTGTTTGCCTGTTTTTGTTTGTGTTCGCCCGTGTTCGGCATCGGTGTCGGTTTTTATGCACAAATCAAAGGATGTTCGACACACGCTTGTTCATTTCAGTAGCAAGCGCGATTTTGCGGGCAGCGGACGGAGTTAATAGTGGTGTACAAATTTACGAAACGTGACATTTTGTGTATCCTAATCTAAATTGTAAGTAAAAATGAGGAGTTTAACCCGAAAGTAATCGCTGCCACAACAAGATCGTCGGCCGCCATGCTTGCCAATCCAGAATAGACTAGCATGTTCGCCAAGCGTGTGGATGCCGTGTTTGTGTTGGGCGTTTACCGTTCGCCCTGTTTGTGACAAACAGCAAGCGTGTGGAGGCGGCATTATAATTGATTCTTTGAGACCAACCATTTTATGAAACTTATGGGATGTATTGTATTACATGATATGGCAGCATTAAAACTGACCTTATCGTTTAAACGTCAACGTTTGATGATGTCAATCCACGTTTGGCCATATAATTCTGAACGCCAAGGCTTTTTACTTTCGTAAACTTCAAGTAGTTTTGAGTCGTAACGACAGTTTACTTCACTTTTATTTAAAACTAGCGTGAAAAGTGTTTATCCCAATGGAATACCGGGATCAACAATTGCCTATGTGCTATTCGTGCTAATTAGCTGTGAAGAGGATATCAGTAGGATATTAAGGTAATGGTCGGTTTGTACCACATCCGGACGCGTCCTGTAAACATGTTGCATTTATCTATTGCTCCTGTGGATGTTTTCAGTTTTATATCTTTGTTATTTTTTTTTTTAGATTTTTTCTATATATTAAGTGTGTGTTTCCTGTGGAACCGGGTGGGAATCTATTTTGCCCTCAACGTCACTGGTCATTTTGATCAATTGTGGAGAGTTATGGTATTTTATCAATTACTGTAAGCTTACAGCAAGTTATTAGTGTTTTCATGCACAGCTTGCATTTTAAAACATTTTTTTATGCAGATATTATTAACAAACGCACAGCTGATATTTACGCTTTTATTTCACTTATTCGTAGACACAATTCGATGAGAATGTCGCATATAGTTTCTTTTTTATTATACTTTGCCCCACACTAGGAATTTCTGCTTTTGTCGTCTGTCGTCCCACCCATATCCGGGTATCGAACCCGCAACACGTAACGCAGCAGCCGGTCACTCAACCACTACGCCAACCGTGTCGTATTTGCAAAGACTTATATTATACAACAATAGTTGAATAATGTAAGTATTAT
The DNA here is from genome assembly GCA_948252205.1 of Orthosia incerta. Lineage (NCBI taxonomy): Eukaryota > Metazoa > Arthropoda > Insecta > Lepidoptera > Noctuidae > Orthosia > Orthosia incerta. The sequence goes on from OX411746.1 coordinate 29,086,775, forward strand.
TCAACTATTATATATTGTTGAACAAAATCTTGTTAAACAATAGTTTACACTGGCTAATATACAGTTTTTATTTACAGTTATTTATTTTAAATTTGTATTTGCAATTACGTAAATAAAACTATAATTCTTCACTTTTAATCTTAACAATTTTGTTTTTATTTTTGCATGTTTTGACTTTATATAATGATTATTTTTACGAATTTCAATTATTTGTAATATAACTATAGAATTACACGTTACAATTTTACTATCCAACAACAACGAAACAGTGTGCGAGTTAATTTTTTAAACAAAAAGAGAAGAAAAATAAAATAATACAATATATACATATATATTGTTATATATATATGTATATATTGTCTTCATTTTATTATTTAATACCAGTTTGATTTTGTCTACTTTAAAAACTGCTCTATGGAGCAGGGCCAATATGTTTCTAAGCATATTTAGTTTAACCATATCATGATGTAGCCGTGCGTCTAGCTGTTCATGTCGTCAAACGTTGATTATTCATTAATCTAGCCAGACCATATCAAGATGTGGGAAATGGTCGGACATATCATGAAGTGATCAATTCTACGATCTAGCAACAACATCTACAATAAACCAACTTGGCTCTTGCATAAACATAATCAGGTTACAACGTTCCCACTACTGGGACACATGCTTGCTCTCTGTTGAAAGGAGTGGATCGTAATCCACCACGCTGGCCCTGTAAGAGTTGGAGAAAACTGGCTCGTATTGTCATCATATCAGCCGAAAGACGTCCACTACTGGACGTAGGCCTCCCCCAGGCGACGCCACATTGACCGGTCCCGTGCGTCCCGCATCCAGCGGATCCCCGCAACCTTCACCAGGTCATCGGTCCACCTGGTGGGAGGCCTTCCAACGCAACGTCTACCGGTTCGCGGTCGCCACTCCAGAACCTTTCTGCCCCATCGGCCATCCGTTCTGCGAGCAATGTGCCCTGACCACTGCCACTCAAGTTTAGCAATTCTTCGGGCTATGTCGGTAACCCTGGTTCTCTTACGGATCTTTACATTTCTGATTCGATCACGCAAGGAAACGCCGAGCATAGCCCTCTCCATTGGACTTTGAGTAACTGTAAGCTTTCTGATGAGGCCCATTGTAAGCGACCACGTCTCAGAGCCATATGTCATCACTGGCAACACACTCTGGTCATAGACTTTTGTCTTGAGACACTGTGGTGAGTTGGACGAGAAGACACCGCGTAACATCCCGAACGCTGCTCAGCCGAGTCGGATTCGACGGCTGACCTCTTTCTCGAAGTTGGCCCTACCCAACTGGATCGTTTGTCCTAGGTAGACATAGTCGTCCACAACTTCGAGTGTAGAGTCTCCGACCTTGATAGGAGTGGGTGTAATATGGGCATTCAGTGTAACATGGGCTCGTATTGTGTGTATATTGTACTAGCGCAAATGTATAATATATATAATATAATATATAATGTCATGGTAGGCAAACCCCGACGACTGCAACCTTCTTTTGAACATTAATCAGCGTGCATAGTGATATTGATCTAATCCCCTTCAGTCTTATTAATAAAAATAGCGTATTACCATCTTACTCCGAAGTTACTCTTGAACTAGCTAATCCCGGAGTAAGTAAGGATTTGCATAGGCTTAGCAATGTTATTAATAAACATAGAATAACCTCGGACTAGCTATTCATTTGTTACTCTTGGATTTACGCGTAAGCTATGGCAACCCAGTTCAATTTAAAAGTAAAAAGAGTGAACCAGTGAATGAAACCAAGAAATTTGATGACATAAAGTAGAAAAAGAAAGAAAAATAGCGGACAAAATGTGTTGATGACTGTTTGTCTGGATGTTACTGTTGACTTGTTGACTTGATAGGGTTCGCTGGCGGGAGTACTTGAGCGGCGTTATAGACACAAAAGAAAGCCTTGTTGGATTGATTATTACTCGTTGTTTATTTTCTTAGAATGTACACTGGCGACGCTACTGATTCGGAATGCCCGACCGCACATGTGGGCCCTCTATAAAAATATTCTATCTAATTAAAATACATTTCAACGATAAACCTTAATTTAAACACTAAAAACGCCGAAATACTGAAAGCTCTGACGGCGTCTTATGTAACTAGAAGTCAAAAAGCAAGGAGCTCTCGGATCGGCAACGCGATTGGTTGGTGCCGGGCCGGGTCGTACCTGAAACCGAGTGTACGTCGGGGTCGGGTCGCATTCCAATCTTATGGTGAAACTATTATTAATTCTATGCTACAATGCCTTGCTGAATACAGCAATTCATTATTCCTAGCCTAAACTTAGATGTCTACTTAATCATTATACAATGTAAAGATACGAACCTACACTTAAATGACATCTACGCTTAAACTTACTCTTTATTTTATACAACTTATGTATCAACGCTTATAAATATGATTGACCTCTTATGATAATTGTGTCTCGTCGCTAATTAAGTGAAATCTGTCATACTTAAATCGCATATAATAAAATAAAATAAATGCAAAAGGAACTCTGTCTGTCTGTCTATTACCATTTCATGCTTAAACCGCTGAACTGATTTTGTATGGAGTTAGTCATTGAGATATTATGTATTACATAATTACCTCAATGGAGTTAGTTTGAGACCCTGGGAAGGACATACGATAGATTTTATCCCGAAAACCATCCTTATGGGGTGGCAAGGAAGGTAGAAATTTGTATGGTGAACTAATAATTTCTCAAGTAAGGCAGCGCTCACATCCACAATATAACTAGTGCGACATTAAAAATAGGCTATTAGGAGTACTAACGTTACGCATACGAAGTCACGGGCAACAGCTAGTATTTAATATTAGTAGTGCTCTGATACATCTGATGACGAGTGTATCTCTCATACCAATGTTAGTAAAATACCTAAGTATTAAACACGTTTGCATGCCAATTCCTGAAATAGTGTTTCCTGTCTAGTACAATATATTTATTTATATTAAACTAAAAATTTTCATCATCAAATCACAACGAACAAAATGTCAATCAAAAATAATAAATGTAGTCGCCATGGATACACTCTTAATCCAACCTTACTCCGACCTTAAACTAGCTAGCACCATGGAATAACTTTTAGTCCAAGACTAGAGTCATATTAGTATAATCTCTCCTTATTCCGTGTTTATTAATACGGAAATTTGTTAGTACCAACCTAATGCTTGGAATAAATTGAATCTTACCTTAGTCTACGTTTATTAATAAGACGGCTTGAGTCTCTAGGGTAATACCTAAATTCAGACCAAGGTGACCAAGTGTGAGCGATAAGGCCGCCCATTGCATGTGTATGAGTTTGAAATTTCTTTTTTATTAATGTATTTTAAGCATAAATAATTAAATGAATCTCCATATGGTCGTTGATATTGAAAAGCGTCCTATGTCAAAATTTTATGGTTTTTGGTTTTTCTGCAAAATGACTTAACATTTTAATTCTGAACGCATCCGTAGAACGTTCTATGTCAACAGCCAATCAGATCGCTGGATTCGAATAAGATGCGGTCACGTGACAAAAATCACTCTTTTGGTATTGCAATATGTTCTATGTCGACTTTTTCTTCACTTACAACCTTTTCAAATATTGGGGAGATGTTTGCAAAATAGAAAATTTCAAACGTTTTGGTTCTAGTAGAAACGTTTTAATTTCGACTGAAAAACTTTCGGATAACCAGTATATATTTATTACAAAAAAGGTTCTATGTCCTATGTCGTTACTAAAATAAAATTATTAGACTAAAACCAACTAAAACTAAAATGTTATTGGTTCTATGTCACTGAATCTCTGAACTAAAGAATTCATTTTATTATTTTGTTGTCAAATATGATGAAAAACATCTTTATTGAAAATGTAGTTTAAAAATATAATCACTATAGTAATCATTAAGTCACTAAAATGTTTTATGTATTTCCTGAAAAATCAGCTTTATTTGACATAGAACGTATTGCAATATCAACGACGATATTTAATGTAAGCATGACCGTAGGTTTGAAACCTCGACTGTACCGCACTACCAATTAAAATAACGTAGTTTACCAAAACAGATTCTGTTGAACATGTCCACAATTTAAACCACCTCAATTCTAACTAAATTAATTCATTAAAAACTAGCGCTCTCACGTAGAACTGAGGCATCGTCTGTAATGGCGAGAGTTTGAAACTAACCCGTGGAGCGACACTTGTATTATTACAACGGAGCTAGCTCCCTTTGCCAACCATCAAAAGCACTTTACAGTGCTGTCAAAACATTTGTATAGCACCTTTAAGTCTAAATTCTATTCCCAGTAATTGGCCCTTTGATAGTCACAGTCGAGTCTACAAACGAAGTTACATATATTTTTTTACAGCTAGAATCGAAAACCCTAAATCAAATATGTGAAAAAGAGAGCTTTTTTTAAGCCTGTTTTTTTCTCTGTTTTCGCTTTTTCGTTATTTGTGAACGAATAGTGGCCGATATACGAATGTGATTTTTATGTCCATCGATAGAATTTTAATGGCAATTTTTAAATTGGTTTACAGTATTGATACGGTCAGTTAGCTGACTTGTTTGTGTTCACAACGATATCATAAAACTTTTAAAATGAAATCAAAAGATTAGTTTTTATAGTTGTGATTTGTTTGAAATGATTTTTTGTATGCAGAAGTTATTAGCATCATGAAAATTTGGAGAGTCGTACCCACCTAAAGTGGGTAAGTGCTATAAAGAAGAAGGAGTGTGATAGTTTCTGTTAACCTTGCTTACTACCTATTATTATCACTTCAACAACACTAGTCTCACCGATTTGAGTAACAGCAACTATATTTTCAGAAACGGTTGCAGATAACAGACTGTAGGCGCTTTGTGAATCCTTTGCTTCGTAATCTTTTCGTCTGACTAAACTAACCTGAGTATCAGAACTCCCTTCATTTCGGGATAGTTATATTGATACGTATAAAACGAGTTATGAACATGACATAAAGTGAAAGTTGTTTAGGAACTCGGTTGCCTGATCTGTCCCAATTCTGGGCAAAATCTTTTCCCATTCCTTCCATTTCTCTCAGTGATTTAACTTTCATCTCGCCGATTCTTAAGTCCAAGATCCGCCACCTTCTTTGCGGTAAACCGCGACGCTGGACGTACTATGCAGTGCCAATGACATTATGATTATCTCTCACTGAGACCATGATAATCTTTGAACGTAATAGTTGGGGCTGCTATGACGTTTCCGTGGTCAGAGACAATGTAACACCAGCATACAGATGCCTCATCCCATATAAAGAAACCGTGCCGACGTAACTAGCGTTTTTCGTCTGATTATAGACCTCGCTTTAAAGTGTCATGTAAACTACGTTTAAATATGTTTCTGGGCACCTCATCATGATTGATGATCATCCTAAGACGCCACAGCATAATTCAGGAATTCAGAAGCCACATCACCCACAAGTGACCTTAACTTAGCAAACTCGACGCGTTACCCGTAATCAGAATAATTGAGTAAACTTGTAATTTATTCGTCATATAAACTGAGTTTAAAGACGAAGTTAATCAGTAAAGATATGGTATGAGTTAATTAACTCTCACGCTCGCTATGGAAATAATTGCTTGGTGGTATAAGGTTGCCTGTGTGGTATAAGCGAGGCGAATAATTGGTTTCATAGCTACAAGTTGATTTAAAAGAAAGACAAGGGGCGCAAACAAAGTAGCAGTCTTGATTCTATCAGCGATAACAATTGTTGAAAAGTCAATAATGTTTAGAATCGTCATACGCTAGAGTTCGTTCATTCAGTTGCTAGCTAAACTTAGATTTAGGAGGACGCTTAAGAGGAAACTTCTTTCGATCGTAAAAAAATTGAGAGTGGTGTCGGACACCCGGTTGGAACAGAGTTCGATTCATTACAGTCTTTCAGTTTCCTAAAATATTATGAAACTGAAATATGAATAACACAGCTGATGCTTAGTGTAAACACACAATAGGGGCTGCTAGCATTGGTATTGTATGTGTCTAGTCAGCATGCGCTCGTAAGTCTTCGGTTTTCTTATTGCGCCTCCGGCTCTCTCCTCAGCGTCTCCCTTATGTGCAGATCTTCGCTTGTACCACCCTGCATGCAGCACGCTGTGCCTCGCACAATTTGTCACGCAAAAATGATTATTTATATTTATTTATATTAATAAAAAAGGGTATTTAAACGTTAAAATTATAAATATTTTTGCATATTCTCAAAATTGCAAGCTGAATCAAAAAAAAAAGTTTTAGTTTCCAAGGTGATCGGGATCATCATCTGCCTAGCCTTTTCCCAACTATATTGGGGTCGGCTTCCAGTCTTACCGGATTCAGCTAAGTACCAGTGTTTTACATGGAGCGACTGCCTATCTGACCTCCACAACCCAGTAACTGGGTAACACGGTACATCTTGGCTAGACTGGTGTCAGATCTCGGTGCTTTTCTGGTGGTCGCCACTGTTGATTCAGGCTTTCAGGAGTTGCAGTGGTTTGAGAATAGTGCGGTGGGATTGTCCCAAGACACAATAGAAAACAATGGCGTCCACACCTGATTCAGGTGTCGCGGCAGTGCGTACGCTAAGGAGGCTGCGGAAAGGGAGAGGGCGATTTCATCCGCTTCTCCCGACCCTTTCTCCATGGAAGTAATAGGCATTTAACAAAAAAAAATGCATCTCCCATACAAATTGTGATCAGCTTCATCTTCTTTTGTGTCCAGTAACTCAAACTATAGTCTCAACCATTCAGATTTTGTCCGGACAGTTCTGTCATTTGCTACGTTCAAATTCCGTAAGGGGCAGATGGTCGGGCATGAAGGGCAGACAAGGAGGTGGGCCATATCTTACGAAAGGGACCTCATTGGCACTGTATTTTGGATGGGTCTATGACACTCCATTTTGCCAGGTTGTTTCTGTTGATCAGCTGATGACCACTTGGAAATCCAATTTTTTTTTTGGGAATTGTCTGTGACTTCCATGGAGAGAGTTGATCAAATACATGTGCAGAAGAAGTGAACTGCTTTTGTAAGACGACCAAAATGCCACGGTGTATTAAAGCTTAGTAAAGAATTATTTACTTTTATTTTCAAATGTATTGTGTATATTAATAAAGATTGCTAGAAATATAAGGCTATTTATTATTTATCTACAAGTCACAAGCTTGAAATTTGCTCTTCCAAAAGTAAAATACGTGACATCATCAAGTGCAAATTCACTACATCATTAAATTGTAAATGACAAGAGCAGTAATTAAAAATAAAACATGCCAACCTCGACGAAAGTTAATTAAATATTATTTCATTTTCGAAAATATTTGAAATAAATACCTCATTGATGAGCTCGCCAATAATGAAATTTAAAATGTTGTGATGTTAAAATTGCTGGAGTCAATTTATTTGAGTTTTTTTTTTCGACAAGGGACAAATTAGACTGTAACTGTCCCACTGCAGGACAAAGTCCTCTTCTCATACAGAGAAGGAGCATTGACCACCATGCTTCTTCAATGCAGGTTGGCAATTTCAAACTTATACTAATTTATTAGTCCAGCAGCCTAATTGTGAAACTTAATTCGGCAAGAGCGTTATGACGCCATCATCGACCAATCACATGCGAGATGAAAAACGCGATGTGGATTTCCATCTATGCGATTGGTCGATTGATGGCGGTTAAACCCTTTATCTTGCCGGATTCACTTACGCATTAGGCTGCAGGTATCCCATGATCTTTTCTTTCACCGCTGTCAGCGATGTCCTAGATAAACTGAGAAAGTACATACGAAATTGGTACTTTCTCAGATTTGAACACACATCACATCATCAGCTTATTAATGTTCCCACTGCTGGGACACAGGCCTCCTCACTGCGAGAGGGAATGGGCCATTATCCACCACGCGGGCCCAGTGCGGGTTGGTGGATGTCACATGTCATCGAAATTTTGGTTCTAAGACATGCCGGTTTCCTCACGATGTTTGCCTTCACCGTTTTGAGAGCGGTGGTGATGGAATAATTTACACAAAGTAAAGCGCCTGCCTGGGCTTGAACCCACGACCTACAACTTGTAAGTCGCGGCCGATACCACTAGGCCACCACTGCTCTGAACACCACGACAGTTAAAATCAATAAATGAACATCACTTCATACAATATAGCTCATATTGTATGCAGTAAGGTTTGGGTTAAAACTTTCAAAGGACCTGTGAAGAAGCCCAAAGGTTAGAACTTATGACCCCTTTTAGCCAAGTCCCGTTGAGTTTAATATTCGTCGCCTTTGATCTTACTAGTTACTCGTGTCAGACCGAACTTGCAGGTTTCCATACTAAAACTTGTTTCATCAGTAGTCGGACTTCTATCAATTGCCCTTTGCACTTGGTGCAGAACGGATGCTCTCAATCAACTTGGAAGTATATAGAATTGTTAATACTCTTATACGAATTGACTTACTTGACTTAATGTCCTAACGTCCCCTGGATGGGGCAAAGGGCGTCCACAGTAGTCCTCCATCGCGATCGGATTATACGACTTAGGAAGAACTTATTATTCCTTTTGATTTTTTTTACTTGATGAATTTCATAAATGTCGTTTTTGAAATTAAATACTGATTGCATTAGTTACGCCGGTTGTTCTTTACGTATAGTATTAGAAATTAAACTTTTGTTTTAACATTATTTTACATCAACGGACAGTTAGAGCCCCCGCAAACTACAGAATTTTTATCGGTGAATAGTTTGGTCGGGCCTATTATCAGTATGAGGAAGTATGCAAGTGCGAACATTACAACGATTCGTTAACGAATGCAATTTTCAATCAGACCAAACTATCAATCGTTAAAAAGTCTGTAGTTTGCAGGGGCTCTTATAGTACACTATTATACCGTAAATAGAAAACCACAAAATCGGTTAGCATATCCCTGCATCGCCGAGCTCCATCAACAGCACATCCCCAATCTATTCCTAACTTCCAAGACACCAAAAACTCATGACAAACGACACCAGTGTAAGTGAAAAGCAATGTTTTGTGCGGACTGATTTGCCTAAATCTAAATAATGGCGGCACCTAACTACGTATAATTATATATTTCGAGTGTTTTGCCGAACGAATTATACAGACAACTTCGGGCCACGACTGTGCGATACATACGTGGGGCTTATTCTGAGTGGCGACGCAAAATAAAATAGAAAACATTTATCCGACATAATCACACACTACCGTAACAGTATATTAATTTTGTCTTTCAATCAATCTGCCTAATCTGCCTAATTTTTTGTTTACAACTATATTGGGGTCGGCCTTCCAGTCCTACCTGATTCAGCTGAGTACCAGTGTTTTACATGGAGCGACTGCCTATCTGACCTCCACAACCCAGTAACTGGGTAACACGTTGCCTCTTGGCAAAACTGGTGTCAGATCTCAAGCTTCTGAATACCCGTGACGACTGTCAAAGATCTTCAAATGACAGCCGAGACCAACGGCTTAACGTGCTTTCTGAGACACGGAGGTACCTCGGTATGTTAAAATGGTAACCCATCCAAGATATTAATTTGGTCTTTACTAACATAATTTAATAAGAGAACCAGGGTTACCGACATAGGCCGAAGAATTGCCAAACTTAAGTGGCAGTGGGCAGGGCACATTGCTCGCAGAACGGATGGCCGATGGGGCAGAAAGGTTCTGGAGTGGCGACCTCGAACCGGAAGACGTTGCGTTGGAAGGCCTCCAACTAGGTGTACCGATGACCTGGTGAAGGTTGCGGGGATCCGCTGGTTACGCACGGGACCTGTCAATGTGGCGACGCTTGAGGGAGGCCTAGGTCCAGTAGTGGACGCCTTTCGGCTGATATGATGATGATGATAACATTATTTAAGTACCTACTATCGTTAAGGATAATAAGTTAAAGGCCATAATTTATAGGGATGTCAGTTTCTGTGACACTTCTTCTTTCCTTTCTTTAAATCGCAAGAAATCAAGAAATGATGGAGGGTTATATGATTGTCGAGGATTACATTGCTTGAAAGCGTTGACTGAGGTTATGGGTAAACCATGTAAGTTTGAGAAGAATATATGCTGTACAGAGCCGAAAAAATTGAATAATAACAGGATAGTGATACTAAATAGGACTTCCGAGCACAGCGGCTCCGTCGTCACTGATACCGCCGCAGTTTCATTGCGTCGGTGACGCCGCAGTCACTATTGGAAGTGAGGGGGAAAAGTAGTGCGTGATTTTAAATTAATGCAAGATTATGTTTATCATTCAAGCGGGCGCGCGCTCATTTGTAATGGCAGCGGTCTCGCGTAACCTAAAGGACCTATGGAAGTTTTCGGGGATTTAGAGCATCGATTAAGCAAAAATTATTCACTATTTATATTCACACATACAGTCAACAACAACAATAACACCACCAAATTTTTTTTTGTTTTATTAAAATCATAGAATTAAACAACTTTCTCTGGTTCAGGAACCATTTTTACACTTCCAATAAATTTCTAATTTCTTCTTTTTTTTCATTATTACTTTTTTTTTTTAATGAACTGTTGAAATCAAATAAAAGGCAGCAAAGTGTGTATAATGAATTTAGGTCTATTTTTCTTCAAACTTGGTCTTCTCTTCAAGGTAAAATTAAAGGGCAGACGCGCGTAGTCTTTTCGACGCCTGCGTCGAGACTGAAAAAATAGTAGATTGTTTATCTAGGAAGTAAACAACTGTTTTAAAGGCGAGAGTGTTTTTATAATCCAGAGGGTAGCGGGAGATTAAAAGTACGTCACTCGAGCATAAAAAGTTTTGCTCCCGAGGTGGACTCTCTACTTTCTATCACCCTCTATGAGAAAATAAGTAAGTGCAACTTATAAACAAGAACGTTATGTTTATTTTTTTTACATAAAATTAAGAACCATAAGACATAAAACAAAATAATTAGAGGCTAATGTTTATATTTGAACAATTATGGAAGTGCATCGTAATAATTTTATTGGTACCATCCGTTACAGTTGTAGATTTATTTACAGCTTGGGAATTAGAAATAGTCTCAGAAAACGGTGTCTCAGGATGTAGTTTTTGAACTACTTGATTATAATACTTTCACTTGAGGAAGACGCACTTGTTAGAATTTGAAGTATGTGTGACGTCATTAAATCATGAATTTTTATTTTTCAAGTGACAATGGTTTGCTATATAATACATACCTGTCATATTTATTAAGCGCCTACCGACAAATGTTTAAGTACCGACCTAAATTATTATTGTGTTGTCAACTACCTACAACTGTAAAAGAGTACCCACCTAAGTAAATATTATTGTGTACAGGAAATAACTCTTAAACTTGTATTAAGCCACATTGATGTTTAAATTATTACTTAATTTGTAACGATTATTGTGATGTATCCTGGATTTTATATTGCTATAATAGTATTATAAGTTCTTTGAAACAATTAGTACAATACTGTCTGTTAGTATCAATATTCTTTCGAATATTGATTAAGAATGACTAAAGAGGTGTTATTAAATTCCTTAATTGTCTTGTTACGTTTTAAAATGGATTCATTACATGATAGTTTATTATTGTTCACCTAATTGTGAGATTATTTAAAGCAATATAGAAAATGGCGGGATACCGCGCCATTTTCTCATATTGGACGTATTGAGACACTGATAGACCCGAGATTATAAAATATTGTGTAATGGATAAGCCGACTTACTTTTCTGTCAACTACAAGCCAGTACAGGCCAGATATATTATTATATTTCCTTTATTATCAATAATTGGTGTAAGATCGACTACACAAGGCTAACGTGAGTTATTTGATATTATAGCTTTATTATTGCTAACGGTTGTGTTGAAACTGTATTTATATCATATTACGGCCTTTATTCCTAATATGTTATATTGATTTAAGGGCTAGTCTATGTCCTTTGAGTTATCCTTGTTATTTTGTTAATATAATATTGTAAATACTTTGTGGTTGTAAAAGATATCGATAAATACTATTGTTGTGATTTTGATATTAATAAACGGTAATTTGATTAAGTGTTGTGATTTTGATAATAATAAACGGTAATTTGATTAAGTATTCAATAAATAAGTAGTGATTCTGAACGGCATTTCACCGCCATTGCAACTTTATTAAAAATTATTAGAGGGTAAACGAAAAAAGAAAATGGATGGCGGGGAGGTGCCGCGGGGAACAAATAATGGCCGTTTCGGCAGTCTTTTGTTAACGGTGCTAGCGAGAGGTGAAGTAAATACAAATGTAAATCTGTTACCCATCGGTCTTTGTTTACAACTTAAACCTTGTGGTGCCTAATTAAAGGACAATTAATCAACTGAAATAAGGCGTATCATTTCAATTCAGAAGTGTGCGTAGCCCACGCGCCATGTCGGATGAAAACGCTTGGTTAGAGCATTATAGCAATTGTATGACTACTTGTAATTTAACGAATGATGGAAGTGAAGTTGTACGTGTACCTACTTCATGAGATAAAAAGTGCAACCTTGTACGTAGATGTGCTGCTTAGCGAGTGCGGCCACGTAGGTGTGCTGCTTATAAAGTGAGCTAACGGCCACGAAGGTGTGCTGTTTTGCGTTAGTGCGGCCACGTGGGTGTGCTGCTTGTAGTAACGGCCACGTAGGTGCGCTGTTCAGAACGAGTGCGGCCACGTAGGTGTGCTGCTTGTAGTAACGGCCACGTAGGTGTGCTGTTCAGAATGAGTGCGGCCACGTAGGTGTGCTGCTCATAAAGTGAGCTAATGGCCACGAAGGTGTGCTGTTTTGCGTCAGTGCGGCCACGTGGGTGTGCTGCTTGTAGTAACGGCCACGAAGGTGTGCTGTTCTGCGTCAGTACGGCCACGTGGGTGTGCTGCTTGTAGTAACGGCCACGTAGGTGTGCTATTCAGAATGAGTGCGGCCACGTAGGTGTGCTGCTTATAAAGTGAGCTAACGGACACGAAGGCGTGCTGTTCAGAATGAGTGCGGCCACGTAGGTGTGCTGCTCATAGTGTGAGCTAACGGCCATGAAGGCGTGCCGTCTAGCGTGAGTGTGGCCGCGAAGGTGTGCCCCAAGTCAAAGTCAAAGTCAAAGTCAAAGTCAAAGTGTTCTTAGGAAGGAACATGAAATGCGCTTAACAATTTCAGATGAGGCGACTTATACGCCGAAACGTCCCAGGCGCAAACGAAGGCGGCGCTCGGCATCAGAGGAAGCCGACGAGATTCCTGCACGGCGGAGCCGAACAGGACTAACTGCCGATGAACTGCTGAAGATAGTGTCTGCGCTGCAAGGCGTACCAAGTAAGAGTACTTCATCCAATAATGTAGTTCCGGAATTCGACCCCAACAACAAAGCACAGGATGTCGAACGCTGGCTGAGAAAGGTGAATGAGTGCGCAGAAATCTATTCTTGGGATGAGAAGCAGATAATTCACTACGCATTGCAAAAGTTACGCGGTTTAGCCAAAACTTGGTACGAGTCCCTTCCATCGCTTAGTTACTCGTGGGAGGTGTGGCAAAGTAAAATGATGAAAGCTTTTCCGAATGATGTAAATTATGGTAAATTGTTAGATGAAATGCTCAACCGAAAATCTCGCACGGACGAAACCCTTAGAGACTATTTCTACGAGAAATTAACGCTATTGAGTAGGTGCGAGAATGTCGGTCGGAAGGCAGTTGACTGTATAATCTATGGGATTACTGATAGTTCAGTTAGGAACGGTGCGCAAGCTCTCACATGTGAGGAACCAGAAGACCTGTTAAATTACCTAGCGTCGCAACAACCCTCGCAATCTAGGGACGCAACACGAAGCTTGTTATCATCAAGCTCGGTAAAGAGACGTGACTTTCGCGGTAACGGTAGGGGTGCCAGTGGTGCCACAAGTAGCAGAATAGTAGGTTCTACTTGTTTTAATTGCAACGAGCCGGGTCACATTTATATAAATTGCACCAAGCCCATTGTCAAGTGCGGGAGGTGCTATAGAGTAGGGCATAATACTGAGAACTGCAATAGGAGACCGTTACAACAACAAACACTAAGTGAAACCAGCAGCAAGAACAATCAGGCAGCTGACAGGAAGGTGTTGAAAATTGTAGTAGATGCGGACAATTTTCTTGCCGATGAAGCCAAGTCAAATTAGACTTACAAACCAGTAATTCCAGAAGGTCACGCTAGTCATGCTGTTCCACTTTGTAATGGCACAGTCAATGAGGCAAATGGTAAGTTCCATAAAATTGTCGGCGTTAATGGAAAAACGCTAAATGCCTACATTGACTTCGGGAGTGACTGCAGCCTAATTCGGCATTCGGATGCAGTCGCTTCGGGTTTAGTGGAAGGTGAAAGCACGCCATTGCCCGCAATAAGAGGCTTTGGCAATTCTATAGTCATCCCGAAATTCAGGGCTACTGTGCGTGTTAGAATTGACGAAATCGAAACTAACTTAGATGTTTTGGCGGTTGACGACGCGTATTTGCAGGTTCCATTGTTGATAGGACAAAATTTCACCGAAATGACGTCAGTTACCGTACTGAAAGACAACGAGAAGTTGTTCTTTTATCATACTCCCGCCGATCCCTTCTTGAGCCAAAGTCGAACCCTTGGTCTTTATGTCTCCAAAGACGTTACTATAATTAGGGGAGGATTAGTGGAAGTATGCACCAAAGAGGCCTACACGGGTAGTGTTTATTCGGATGGAGGTACCAGGATGAGTCCCCATCAGGAGTATCACCTCCATCAGGGTTGTTACGAGGTGACCGAGAATAAGGCAGTAGTGTTCATTACGTCGTTGACTAGGATGCCGCTTACCTTCAAGGCAGGGATGTTAATAGCTAGGGTGAACCCGATAGGAGAAGTTAAGGCTCTGCTGGTGCAAAATGAGCAAGGCGAAAGGCCGATGACGCCAGTCGATAAGTCAGAAATAAAAGTAGGCGAAAAGGTCAAAAAAATATCCCGCGAAAGACTACACCAGCTTCTCCAAAAGTATGGATCATGCTTTGCTGAAAATCTTGGAGAGTTAGGGTGTGCCAAAGGCGTGACGATGGACATAAGCTTGCACGATGAAACGCCGGTGGTCTACAGACCTTACCGATTGTCACACCAGGAACGTCAAAGGGTGGGATGTTGTCGATGAGTTGGTAGCAAATGATATTGTACAGGAGTCAAACTCTAATTATGCTAGTCCCATATTATTGGTCAAAAAAAGGAATGGAGAGTCTCGACTCTGTGTGGACTACAGAGCCCTTAATAATAAAACAATCAAAGACAAATATCCCCTACCTTTAATTGACGACCAGTTGACGAACTTGAGCGGAAATAAATATTTCATCACGCTGGATCTAGCCTCTGGCTATTACCAGATCCCGATGGGAGAAGGCAGTCGACGCTTGACAGCGTTTGTCACCCCAGACGGGCATTACGAATTCAAACGCATGCCCTTTGGGTTGGCAAACGCGCCAGCCGTGTTCCAGAAGATGATGAATGGTCTATTGGGTACGCGGAGGTTCAAGAGTGCTTTAGCATACATGGATGACCTACTCATTCCCGCGGCGTCCATCGATGAAGGATTTGAGAGATAAGAAGACGTCCTCAAGCTCCTTCAGGATGCTGGGTTAACTCTAAAAATGTCAAAGTGCAGGTTCTTTGACACAAGCATCGAGTATTTGGGATATGAGATATCCGACGAGGGTATCAAACCGAGTGGAAGGAAAATATCGGCGGTGCGAGATTTTCCCGAGCCTCGTAATGTCCATGAAGTCCGACAGTTTTTGGGCCTGGCGAGCTATTTTCGTCGCTTTGTAAAAGGGTTCGGTGGAATTGCCAGACCACTAACTTCGCTCCTTAAGAAGAATGCCCAGTGGCAGTGGAGTATAGAGGAGGTCAAAGCATTTGAAACGTTAAAGGAATGCCTGGTCAAACGTCCTTTGCTGGCATTATATAACCCGGAATTAAAGACTGAGGTGCATACAGATGCCAGTTCGCTGGGGTTGGGTGGAATCCTCGTGCAGTGGCAGATAAGTCCCAGGGTATTAAAACCCGTTGCATACTTTAGCCGGCAGACCACACCAGAGGAACGTCAGTACCACTCGTATGAGTTAGAGACTTTGGCGGTGGTCTGCTCGTTAAAAAAGTTTCGTCCCTATCTTGTGGGACTAGATTTCACGGTGTACACGGATTGTAATGCACTACGTACCACACTTACAAAACGTGACCTGATCCCGAGGATTGCGCGCTGGTGGCTCACAATAAGTGACTTTACCTTTAACATCGAATACCGACCGGGATGTCGGATGAGTCATGTAGACGCCCTTAGCCGCAATCCTCAGGGAAATAGGGGACCGCAACTGCCGGCGAGTGTTTTACACATAAGTACTGATGATTGGATTCTTGCCCTGCAAATGGATGACCCTAAACTCGAAAGGATTTTTAAGATACTGAAACCGAGTTTAGATCAGGAGGTTACAGACGTTAAAAACAACTTCGTTGTTAAGAATCATGCACTACACAGGAAATTGGAGGATGGGTTGCGGTTGGTAGTTCCCAAGGATGCCAGGTGGCAGATTTGTAGGGTGAACCACGACGAAATTGGGCATTTTGGGTTTGCCAAGACTTTGGAACGCATTCAAAGCCGCTACTGGTTCCCCAAGCTAAGACGTTTTGTCAAAAAAATACGTGGCAGCTTGTATAGATTGCGCGTACAATAAAGACAATGCGGCTCGAACGAGTAGTGGCTTCTTACACCCGATAGAGAAAGTGGCTCAACCGTTTCACACCTTGCACTTGGACCATTTGGGACCATTTGTTAGGGGTAAAACTGGCAACAGCTATATTCTAACTATTGTGGACGGCTTTACAAAATATGTTTTTGCTAGGCCGGTTAAGGATACTAAAACGAAGAACGTAGTTAAAGTTTTAGACGGCTTATTTCACGACTTTATGATACCGCATAGAATTATAACGGACCGCGGGACTGCATTTACGTCAGCCCAATTTAAAGACTTCTGTGTGAAAAAGGGTGTCAAACATGTGCTTAACGCAGTCGCTTGCCCCAGAGCAAATGGGCAGGCTGAGAGATATAATCAAACTATCCTCACCGCCTTGTCTATCCAGAATTTTGAAAGTGATGAACGCGACTGGGACAGGCGACTGGGTCAAGTACAGTGGGGTATTAATAATACCATTAATGCCACAACTAAAGGGAGTGCTTCCGAATTACTTTTTGGGGTTAAGTCGAACTGTCCCATTGATAATAAGTTAACAACGGGTCATAATGACGTAGCGAGTTGCGAAGGCACGGTTTCGGCTGTAACGAGGGGCACAGGAGATAAAGAAGTGCTTTCACAGCGTTCCCCTGTAGTTAATGAGATGTTGGATAAGGGTCATGGCAACATCTCGCCTCCACTTGCTGACGGAGCAGACGAATCCGTGTCTGTCATAGAAGAATTAGGTAGGCGGGTCGATGAAATTAGGAAAGAGGCTTCGGCCAACATTGAACATAGTCAAGCAAGGCAGAAGGAAACGTATGACGCAAAGAGAGTGCCAGCGGTTTCGTACTCGGTCGGTGACCTAGTGAAGCTTACGAAGACCAGCTTTTCCAACACTGGAAAGAGTAAAAAGCTGTTACCTAAGTTCATCGGCCCCTATAAAGTCACTAGTTGTCTAGGTAACGATCGTTATAGGGTGACTAATGTACCAGGATTAAACACGAGAAAATATGATAGTGTAATAGCATCAGATAGAATGCGTCCCTGGATCGGTATACAAGCATTGCAGGTAAACAGGTCATCTGGGTCCGAGTCATCGGACTCTGATTCGGGTTCTGAATAGGTTTCATAAAAGGGTAGAAGAAGAAGGTCAGAATTATTACTGAGATTGCTGTTGTTTCACGAAATTATGTATAACTATAAGTAAAGACATGAGTCAGAATGGTTTATATAATGTGTAATATGAATAATATATAATGTGTAATGAGTAAAACATGTAATGTGTAATATGAGTAAAATATAATGTGTAATACGAATAATGTGCAACATATGTGATCTATAATATGTAGTTAAGGTAATATGCTAATGCTAGCGATTGATACAGTTTAAATGAGAGTTACATTGGGTCTGTTAGGATTTATTAGTATGTTTGTTTTCCTTCTCTCTTTCCCCTTTTCCTGTATGTTTATTTTTGTATCATGGAATAAGGACTAACTTGAACAACCAGTTCATAACCACTTGACACCACACACTAGGATGTCACAGACACTGCAGCACACAAACTTGTAACTTGGTAAATAAAACAATCCTTACTTCTTCATGACTGTATTCGAAACTCAACGAGACTAATTTAACCTACGACCCTACCTAATCGTCGGAGAATCTTAACACCGCGATGCAGAATTCGAGCAAAACCAAACACCGCCATCTATCGACAAAACGAAAAACTACTTGCTCAAACATTCCGCCCACCATGGACAAATATTGAAATTTGGCCTTAAATTACATTAAATCTATTGTTCCGCCCATCCTGGAAACATGCACTTAACAGTTAGTGTGTTTTTTAACAAAACTTACAAACGGAACTTACTAACAAAACTTAAAACTACTTAAAATAATTACATACAAAACTTGCATCAGTTATAGTGATGTGGACATAACAGGTAAGATACAAATCTTAGAAATAGACCTTTTAATTTGAGTAGTTTTTGTGCGTAAAGACACAACTCGTGTAATACCATCTGCTCCGGGATGTTTAGCAACCACACGACCAAGCAGCCATTTAGAGGGAGGTAAATCATCCTCTTTAACTAAAACTAAATCACCAATACTTGGTTCCGGCGTTTGTTGATTCCATTTATACCGGTTTAAAAACATAGATAAATATTCCTGCGACCAGCGTCGCCAAAAATTTTGCATCATCTTTTGCGTCAATTGCCATCGACGTAAACTATTGATATTTGAAGACTCAAAATTATAATCTGGAACGGCAACTAAAGGCTCACCAACAAGGAAGTGACTCGGAGTCAACGCATCTAAACTATCCAGATCGCTATCCATCCTTGATAGTGGCCGCGAATTAAGGCAAGCCTCAATTTGTGTCAAAACGGTTGACAGTTCTTCATAGGTAAGTGTGGAGTCTCCAATTATTCGTCGAAGGTGGAACTTTATAGACTTAATTCCGGCTTCCCAAAGACCACCGAAATTGGGTGAATATGGAGGAATGAAATGCCACTTGGTACCCCGAGATGCTAAACAGTCAGCCAGCTCCTTTCTAAAATTGGCGTTCTCTGCCAAGACTAACTTATTTAGTTCCTTTGATGCGCCTAGAAAATTGGATCCATTGTCTGACCACATGTCAGAACAATAGCCTCTACGAGATACAAATCGTCTATATGCCGCCAAGAATCCCTGCGTTGTTAGGTCACTAACAACTTCGATATGGACGGCCTTTGTGGCCATACAGATAAACAAGCAAATATAGCCTTTATAGGCATGATGACCACGACCTTTGGACGTCCTGATGTTTATGGGACCCGCATAATCAACCCCTGTACATTTAAAGGGTCTGGTAGGTGTTACCCTTACAGTTGGTAGCTGCCCCATCATCTGTGTTGACATTTTCGCAGAATACCTTACACATGTAACACATTTCCGTATGTGTGATTTTACTAACTCCTTAGCACCAAGAATCCAATACTTAGACCTCAGGTACGCTAACATGAGTTGAGGCCCACCGTGCAAAGTTTTGTAATGCGAGTCTGCCACGATCAGGTTAACTAAATTTGACTTTTTTGGTAACAATATAGGATGTTTTCTATTTTCACATAATTCAGATTTTTGTAACCGTCCTCCTACTCTTAAGATTTTATTGTCGTCTATGAAAGGATTTAAATATTTTAAAGGTCCTTTCAATTTTACTAAGTGCCCATCCTTTGCTATCTTTTCCATATCATCAGCAAAACTATCTGCTTGACACTTCTTTATACAAACATCTAGTGCTTCTTTCAATTC
Organism: Orthosia incerta; assembly: GCA_948252205.1. Classification (NCBI taxonomy): domain Eukaryota; kingdom Metazoa; phylum Arthropoda; class Insecta; order Lepidoptera; family Noctuidae; genus Orthosia; species Orthosia incerta. The sequence goes on from OX411746.1 coordinate 29,106,744, forward strand.
TTGGGTTGATATGAACCCAGTTATTTCACCTCTATCCTTGGTCCTTTTTAGCCACATTCGTCTACAATAAGCAATCACTCGTATCAATTTAGTCATGTTTGAAAACCGGTCCCATAAGTTACTTTCCGTGCTCGAGAAATGTACCTTTATAGCTTCTAAGTCGGTCTCCATTTCTTTAGGTTTGTTAAAAACTATATCAGCCGAAAATAAAATATCTGGCCCTTGAAACCATGATGTTTGTTTCTTGAGATCTGAAGGATTAAGACCTCTAGAAGCGTAATCAGCTGGATTTGCGCTGGACCGAACATGAGACCACTGGTGTGCGTCTAGAGTGGTTAAGATCTCTGATGTTCTGTTGGCTACAAACGTTTGCCACCGATTTGGATGGCTATTGAGCCAGGCCAGCACGACAGTTGAATCAGTCCAGGCATGAATATTTTCCTTCCGTACATCTAATATTTGAGCTACCTCAACCAACAATCTACTAAGAAGAACCGCTCCACAGAGCTCTAATCTGGGAATCGATATTACTTTGATGGGTGCGACCTTTGTCTTTGCTGTTACCAAATTCACAGATATATGGCCCTTGTCATCGACTGCCCGGACATAGACAACCGCAGCATATGCTAACTTAGACGCATCGCAAAATCCGTGAAGCTCAACAAGTGCATCATTACGCTTAATGTTCAACCATCGAGGTATTTGCAATTCAGATAAGTGATGCAGATCGTTCCGGTAAGTAAGCCATTCTTTAAGAATACTGCTTGGAACCTCGTCGTCCCACTCTATGCCTGCTAACCATAGCTTTTGTATTATTATTTTTGCAACTATGACACTTGGGGCTACCCATCCGAGTGGATCAAACAAACGTGATACGTCGGATATAATTATTCTTTTTGTTACAGGTTCTTTCACTGGTGGAAGTGTCACCGTATAACGAAACGTATCGCTTAATCGCTCCCAAGTAAGTCCTAGTAATTTCATTACTTCATCTAATTTAAACTTTCTTGGTTCTTCGTTATTTTCGTCATCCCGTTTGTTTATTCTTGCCAACAAATCTTCACTGTTGCTTGACCACTTTTGTAAAGAAAACCCTCCCTGTTCTACTAACCGGTTCATTGCATGATACAACTGGACACCTTCTTCAACTGTTTCGATACCAGTAAGTAAATCATCCATATAAAAATCTTCTTTCACTCTTCTAGCAGCTATAGGATATTTATCCTTCTCGTCCACAGCCACTTGCTGAAGCACCTTAACTGCCAGATATGGGGCACACGCTGTACCAAACGTAACCCTCAACAAACGATATTCATAGTTTTGGTTATCACAACCTTCTTTCCAAACAATTCTTTGAAAATCAACGTCCCTTTCGTCAACTTTGATTTGACGGTACATTTTTACAATGTCAGCAGATAAACATATTGGATGGAGTCTCCATTTTAACAAAATATGCCTCAACGTTGGCTGTAATTTAGGGCCTATCATCAAAAGATCATTTAACGATACACCATTTTCACCTTTACAGGATGCATCAAATACTATCCTCACTTGAGTGGTATCTCTGTCTTCCCTAACAACCGCAAAATGAGGCAAGTAAATTCCCTTTCCCTTTTTTATTTCAGGAACCTTCTCCATATGTTCCAGCAGCTTGTACTCATCTAAAACTGCTTGATACTTCTCTTTCATTTGTTTATCTTTGTTTAGTCTTGTAACCAGTGACGAAAGTCTTTTTTCAGCTATCTTTCTTGAATTTCCTATTTTTGATTCTGGATCTGTGGTTTTAAATGGTAACCGCACAATATATCTTCCATCCTCATCTCTTCTGGTTGTTTCCTCAAAGTAGCGTTCGCATTGTTTTTCTTCTTCATTTAACATCTGTGCATTGTTTACAGGATCTGCCTCTAATTCCCAAAACCTTTTTAAAATGTTATTTTCCTCCATATAGGAATGCAGAACGACTACGTTAACCTGATTCTCCTGTGATTTTTCAACCATACCAGACAGAATCCACCCCAACGAAGTAGCCTGCGCTACTACCGTTCCCTGAGGTCCTTTTTTTACTCCTTGTTGAATTACTTGCCCATAGACCTCAGCACCAAGCAACATATCTATCTTGTTTGGTGAATGATACTGCGGATCTGCTAATGGTAAGTCACATACCCAATCTAAAGATACTATTTTGTTGGAGGGAATAAGCGTGGTTATTGTTTTCAGTACATATGCGGCAACTGAAACCTTGACGTCTGGATCATGAATAGAGGTAAGCGTTACTTCTACCATAAACTTAGACAAAATATTAGTATTTCCTTCCAAACCTGAAATGTGCCCCCTTACTGGTGTCCTTTTAAGACCCAAGTACTGGACTGTTGCTTCTGTCACAAAGGAAGCTTGAGATCCTTGATCGAGCAACGCTCTGATAGTTAAGCACATACCGTTCCTAGCTGTAGCATTTACTAGTGCCGTGGCTAACAACACCTGATTATGCCTTTTTATTTTATTTGACGAGAAGAATGTAGCTACTGTGTCAGAGTTAACCGCCGATCCAGATGACGTAGCCTTCCGTTCACCAGATGAGTCTGCGTGATCGTTCTGAGGTACGTTACTATTTTTAGTATGATTTGAACTGGTATCATTATTCTCTTGACCAGCGGAATGCAGCAAAGAATGATGTTTACGTTTGCAAATACGACATACCGCTGAACTCAAACACTGCTTGGCCGAATGGTTAATCCCTAAACAATTAAAACATAAACTGTTTTGTCCTACAAACTCCCGTCTAGCATTTATATCCGTTTTAACAAATTGTTTACAATGTATAATTTTATGGTCTTGCTTACAGAATCTACATTGCATATTGGAGGTATGAAAAACCTTAGGCTTCTCCATGTATTTTCCTCTACCTGTGTTGGATCCCGTATCCAGAAATTCCAAAGCTCGGTAACGACTAGTTATAAAATCCTTAAATTGTTCAAAAGTTGGGAAACTATCAGAAGAAGTATCGCTGGTTACCTTTAGCTCCCACTGCTTTCGGGATTCTGGATCCAACTTTAAGGAAATCACATGTACAATCAACATGTCCCAGGTACTGACATCGAGCCCAAGATTAGCTAAAGCATGTAAACAATCGATGGTGCTATTAATTAACTCTTTAAGACCTGTTGCTGATTCGCCATTTAAAGTTTTTAGACTGAGAAACCTTTTCAAAATAAAATGCGACAAATATCTTTTATTATTGTACCGCTCGTTTAATAGTTGCCAACAACGTTCATAGTTGGAATCTGATATGGGTATTTGCCTTAGCAACTGTTCCGCTTCTCCTGACAAATAACCCTTTAAATATTGCATTCTTTGCACACTGTCCAAAGATTTATTATTATGAATAAGCGACACATATAAATCTCGAAAGGTAACCCACTCTGTATACTTGCCAGAAAAAACTGGAATTACAATTTTTGGTAATTTAACTTGACATTGTTTAAAATTACTTGATCCATCTTTAGGATCTTCTTTTGAACTTGCCTCTTTAACGCCAAATGATTCCAGAATAGTTTCTAACTCTATTTTATACTGAATGTATTCTTCTTCAGCTACATAATAAATACCTTTCTTAACGTATGTACTTTGGTTTAAGTTATCTGGTTCATATGCCTCGTACAATTTACTGTGGCCATCTGATAACTGATTAAATAATTTCTCTAAACTTTCCAATCTAACTTTAACATAAGGCCGAGTTATCCTGTCTTTTGGTGACTTTTTAAAGCTAGTATATGCTTTATTAATTCTAATGTAAATATCTTCTAATTTATTCATTAAAGACTCCATATTTAATTATTTTTAGAATTAAAATACAAGTTTAAAAAGTCTTCCAAAATAATTACATGTGTTTTAAAAACACTAATTATTTACGTTAAAATCTTTAAGGCAATAAAGTTCAAAATGTCTATTTTCCAAAAGTTAGTTGCACGAAAAATTATTAAAATTTCACTCACAGTTTTCACTCCGATTGTACCACCTGATTGTTTGTATGACGTAGCGTCTGCACGTCCCACAACCTCCAGGTTGAATGACGTAGCGTCTGCACGTCCCACTGCCTCCAGATTGAATGACGTAGCGTCTGCACGTCCCACTGCCTCCAGGTTGAATGACGTAGCGTCTGCACGTCCCACTACCTCCAGGTCCCAATGTCTCCAGCTCCTGGAGTCTCTTCTTCAGAACCTGGAATCTCTAATCCAGCACCCGGAGTCTCTTCTCCAGCCACCTGGAGTCTCTTCTCCAGCACCTGGAGTCTCTACTCCAGCTGATGACTCTGCCGGCACCGTCGCGCCACCTTCGCGCTGCTTCCTGACGCGTTTGCTGCTGCTGCCTGCTGTTTCCACCACTGGCACTGACTCCACTTTTGGCCAGTTTGCGCAAGCGATCCACTTGCCCAGCCAATCAAATCACAAAAATCTATCCGTCGAAGGACCACATGAACAACCAGTTCATAACCACTTGACACCACACACTAGGATGTCACAGACACTGCAGCACACAAACTTGTAACTTGGTAAATAAAACAATCCTTACTTCTTCATGACTGTATTCGAAACTCAACGAGACTAATTTAACCTACGACCCTACCTAATCGTCGGAGAATCTTAACACCGCGATGCAGAATTCGAGCAAAACCAAACACCGCCATCTATCGACAAAACGAAAAACTACTTGCTCAAACGCGTTGTGTTGTGATTTACGCGTGCTCCGGAGATAGCACGCAGTCGGATGACCGAGTGTTGTGATTTTGATATTAATAAACGGTAATTTGATTAAGTGTTGTGATTTTGATAATAATAAACGGTAATTTGATTAAGTATTCAATAAATAAGTAGTGATTCTGAACGGCATTTCACCGCCATTGCAACTTTATTAAAAATTATTAGAGGGTAAACGAAAAAAGAAAATGGATGGCGGGGAGGTGCCGCGGGGAACAAATAATGGCCGTTTCGGCAGTCTTTTGTTAACGGTGCTAGCGAGAGGTGAAGTAAATACAAATGTAAATCTGTTACCCATCGGTCTTTGTTTACAACTTAAACCTTGTGGTGCCTAATTAAAGGACAATTAATCAACTGAAATAAGGCGTATCATTTCACTATGAAAGAGCTTCCGTGGGGTTTCTTGCCCTTCTTCCACACGAGATTTAGGTCTAGCGAACGGGCAGTAAGCTCGATGAGCCTCCTAAATATAAATTAATTGACAAGCCTTATTTAAATAAATACCTAGTCTTGTCTTTCTGCGCTTTTATTCATAAAACCCTTGCCTTACACACCGCATACATTGGAACCCTGATACACAGTAAATAATCAATAACCATCTTGACATTCAAAGCTTGCTATCTTGGTAGATATCAATACTTTTATATAGAGTTCCATTCATGATTCTAACACACTCATTTTTTATAACTCTAAAATCTGAATTTGAAACAACTACGAACGAAGGAAGAATGCATTTAATTTCGCGCGTTTTTTTTATTTTTTTTGGTCTGCTCGCAGTTTTTTACACTTATGCAATACTAGCACTTCGCCCACGACTTCTTTCGCGTGATCCGTGTTTTATCCTACAGATGACTTTTTAGTTTCACCCCTACATTAGAAAAAGAAGCCCTGTACAGTAAAATTCATCAAAAATCTTTAACGCCCCCTAACCCGTCTTTTAGGAATAGTTTTGAAAAACTAATAATGAAAACCTTTACTATTTACTTAGGTTAGTATTATATATGCCAAGTTTCAAATATATAAGCCCAACAAATTTCCACATTATAACCTCCTTAGTGGTAGAATTTCCAAAAACCAATAATAATAAATGCATAAATTATAAAGGTATTCAAACAGTCTTGAATATTTATTAAAGGATTATCTTATCTTATCTTATGGAGGGGCCGAGAAATACCTCGGACACTTCGACCCATTGGGATCTTTTGTGGTCCCCTAGATACCTTACTCCTCCTCATTCTCGTTGAAAACTGTTTTCATTAGTTTTACAACGAGACTAGGAGATATGAGCCTATAATCTTCTGGTTTTGGGTATCCAACCCCTAGGAGACTCATTCGCTTACCAGCCAGTGCATCGCATGTGCACAGTAGGTGCTCCATGCGTTCCGTATGTTCCCCACACAACCTGCACATGGGTGTCGCGGTTAGACCCATCTTCATGAGCATGTCGTTGGTTCCAAAGTGCCCAGTAAAGGCCCCAAGCAGGTAGCGGATTTGCCCCCTGCTCATGTTCCAAATGCAATCCCGGGCTTTGAAAGTGGAGCCCAGGAATCTCTTGGAGTGTTGTAGACCGGTAGTAGACAGCCAACAAGTTCGTTGTCTGTGATCTGCAAACTCCTTAAATGCGGCTTTTACGAGACACGTCGAGATGCCTACACATGGTTCTGGACCCACAAAATCATTCGCTGAGCCCTCCCTTGCCAGTTCATCAGCCACTTCGTTACCATGGAATCCTTTGTGCCCAGGGACCCACATCAGTCTTACCCTGTTGTGCTTCCCAAGCCTGTTTAGGGTTTGGATAGCATCCAGAATAAGTCCGGAGTCCACTTTGTAGGATGCCATGGCTTTGATTGCAGCCTGACTGTCACTAAGAATATATATGGATTTACCATTGGTCCCTCTATCTATATTCTCTTGAGCACAGGTTATAATGGCATATGTTTCCGCTTGGAATACAGTTGCCATCTTCCCTAAGCTTTTGCTACATTTGTAGCCTTTTGCGTATATTCCCGCTCCTGTACCTGATTCCATTTTGGATCCATCAGTGTACCACACCAGACTATCTTGTTCTGGTGGATCAAGTCCCTTCGTCCAGTCCTCTATTGTAGGGATTTGGACCTTGAAAGACCTCTCAAACACAAACATAGTTTGCATTTTATCGGATAACATGCTTGTTACTTGAACTTTGTATGGTTAGTCTTTGGCTTAGAGGCATCCCTTAGTCCAGCGACAGCGAGACGATGTAATATCTTCCTTGCCTCGAATTCAACCATCATATGCAGAGGAGGGATATTGAGGTATCTCTCAATCGCTGCCGTAGGTGTTGTCCTGAAAGCACCCGTGATGCCGAGACACACTGTTCTTTGTAACCTGGTGAGTGGCGCTTTGCACGAGGCAAGCTTTGTTCTTGGCCACCACACTATGCTGCCGTATGTGATAATAGGTATTATCATTGTCCGGTACAGCCATCGTATCACTTTGGGCTTTAGCCCCCAAGTTTTACCGTAGGTAGAACGACACATGCCGAACACTCGTAAGGCCTTTGTCGTAATATTTTCCACATGAGTTTTCCACCTGAGTTCTTTATCAAGCGTTACACCCAGATATTTAACTTCGGTGGACCAGGGCAGTTTTATTCCATTGAGGGAGAGCTCTCCTAGGTTTCCTAGTTGTCTCTTCCTCGTGAAGGGAATAATGACTGCTTTGCTTGGGTTGATAGAGAGGTGGTTCACTGTACACCATTCCTCTGTCATCCTCAATGCCTGTTGTAATAATCCAGACACTACGTTCGGGAATTTACCATTGACCATTATAGCTATGTCATCCGCATAGCCTACTGTGTAGAATGGTCCGGTATTAAGTTTGGTTAGTAGCGAGTCTACTACCAAGCACCACAATAATGGTGATAGCACTCCGCCTTGCGGACAACCTCTTATTGTTTTTGCACTAATTCTGTCTCCCATTAGTTCCGATCTAACTGTTCTGCTTCTCAGCATATAGTCAATCCAGTTGCACGTGGTATCATTGATGCCATGTTCCTTTGCAGCAGTGCGTATGGACTCAAATGTTGTCTTGTCAAAGGCTCCCTCTATGTCGAGGAAAGCCCCGACACATATTTCTTGTCCCTCTAGCGCAGCCTCGGCTCGACTCGCAACATAGTGCAATGCCGTTTCCGTAGATTTGCCGGGGCTGTAAGCGCATTGTAGTTTGTGTAGAGGGAATACTTTCAGAGAACCCTCTCTTAAGTACCTGTCTACCAGTTTCTCCAGAGTTTTCAAGAGAAAGGATGATAGACTAATGGGCCTGTAAGCTTTAGCTTCTTCATAAGTCGGTCTACCCACCTTCGGTATAAAGGTGACTTTGACCTCCCTCCATGCTTTGGGTACGTACCCAAAGGCTATGCAGGCTCTGTAGAGCTTACTCAAATGGGGTATCAAAACAGATGCCCCTTCTTGCAATAGTATTGGGTAGATGCCATCTGGACCAGGGTATTTGAGTGGCTGGAAGCCCGCTATGGCCAGCTTCAGTTTATTTTCATCTACCACTTTCTTTGCCGTGAGCCAGTTATTTTTGGACGTGTGCCTTGTAAGCTCGTCCCTTGTGACTGGTTCCTCTTCATCGCTATCGCGCAGTATACATTCTGGGAAGTGGGTCCTAAACATCACGCCCAGAGTGTCCTGTCCAGTTTCCGTGAGTTGCCCATTCTCATCCCTTACAGATGCTAGTGGGTTTGTCTTGGTCATGGACATTGCTTTGCACAACCTCATCCCATTTGGCAGAGTTTCGATGGAAGTGCAATGCTGCCGCCAATTAGTTCTTCTGGCCTTGCGTACCGCCGTGTTATACCTTGTTAGCATGCTATGATAGCCAGAAAAATCCTTCCTGGCTTTTGCATCATTAAAGGCCTGTCGTGTTTCCTGACGTATTTTGGCTATTTCAGGAGTCCACCATGGTACCTTTTTGCCAAAGGCCTTCTTCTCTGGGCAGTTATCTTCCCATGCACCGATGATGCCTGCCTTGATTCTGTCCGCTTCAAATTCTATATCCAGTATGGAATTGAGCTTACCTTTAGGGCTCCCCAAATTTACTTTGAGGTCCTTCCTGTATGAGTCCCAATTTGTATACCTTGGGTTTCTCCTTCGTCTAGTTTCGGCTTCTCCCGCCGTCCTAAACCTAAAGCATATATAATTATGGTCAGACAAAGAGATTTCGTCCGATACATGCCAATTTTCAATATGAGCGCTGGCCCTGTTTGAAGCGTAAGGTCAATAACTTCAGTCCTCGCAGAAGTCCTAAAAGTAGGTTTATTGCCTACGTTAAGGATTTGTAAAGAAGAGCTTACCACAAAGTCCAACAAATCCTCCCCTCGTTTGTTGACATCCGAGCTGCCCCAAACGACGTGGTGTGCGTTCGCATCGCAACCAAGTATCAGGTCAAGGTTCTTTTGGTTGCCGTAATCAACCAGTCTTCTGATTAGTGGTGTTACTGGTTCTTTTTGTTCATTTGGGAGATAGGCAGAGGCAAGGATGATTCTCCTTTTCTTTGTTCCCGTCCCCACTTGGATCAAGGTTGTTGTGAGATCCCTGTAACAGAAAGTACGTAAGCGCATTGCCTCTATACCGCCCCTGATATAGATGCAAGTCCTCGCGTCATTAGTTGGACAGTCATAGAGCACCATGCCTCCTGTCCCACCTAAGCCTTTTATAGTCCCCTTATACAGATAAGGTTCCTGTATCAAGGCAACGTCGTATGTGTTAAGCTTCAGTTGCCGAGCCAGAAGGGCAGTAGCGGCTCTGCAATGATGCAAATTAATTTGTACACACCTTAGTCCCTCCATCTTGGATGATTTTGACGGGTCTGTGTTGATATGGGAGGGCCTTAGTCTTGAGGCCCCTCCTCCATCGCCTGGCTCTCCTCGAGAGCAGTCGGCGACTCGATTCCCAGGGTGTCGAAGTCCCTGACGATGTCATCCTCGTGGTCTGTCTCCGACGCTCTGGTCCCAATCTCTGTTGCCTGCGCTGCGCCGTCAGCAGAGATTTCTTCAATGGCCTCCCCATGTTGTGGTGGTCCATCCTCGGAGGGCTCCACTTCTGCTTCCGCAGCAGGCGCCTCTCCCTTGTCTTCTTCCAGGAGCTTGAACGAGTATCGTTCAATCCCTCCTGGGAGAGAGTAGCCCGCGGCCTTGATGACCCCAGCGGACACCCCGTCCATGAGGACGATACGACGGATGCCGGTCTGCTCAGTGAGCGTATTCACGACCTTCCAGTCGTTCGTCCTCAAGGTAGGGTTGAGTCGCTGGAGCAATCGAATGGCCCGGGCAGAGTCTTGCAACGCCAAGTTGCGACTCTTCCATGCCATTTTGACTTGCTTTGGAAGGTCCTTGGCGTCAACAACCTTGAGTTTCAGGGCACCAAGTTCCACATTGTGGATGGCACCCCGAAACCAGTTGGCTGCATCAGAGTTGTCGCAGGATACATGAATTGCACCTGCGATGACTCAGAGGATCCGGCGCCACTTCCAGTATCTCAATTATGAGCTCCTGGATCGGCACCAAGTCCTCCGCCTTCAAGTACTCCTCCGGGTACTTGACTGTCACGACAGCGAGTTTCACAGCCGCCACCGCATCCCTAAAGGATCCCGTTGAGGATGATTGCCCTTGGGTCTTCATCCTCTTGGCCGCCATGTCCCCGCTGTCCCCGCTGAGAGCAGCACGCGGTCTCTTTGATGGGCCCTCCGTAGGAGTCCCCTCCAGAGCCGCCTGCTGTCTCAGCTTTTGGCGCTTTTTCCTGCGCGCCCCAGATCGTCCAACCGGAAGCCAGCCTGATTCATGCTGGCCGCCGGGATTCGAGGAGGTGCTGTCTTTGCCGGTCGCGTCCGGGGCCGCAAGGTCCGAGGTCATACGATCTCTAACGCAAGCGTCCCGTATCGCGCCAGCTTTGGCAGTACCCTTATGCCCGGTGGGCTAGTTTGCAGTTCCGCCCTTCGGTGGTCCCGCAGCAGTGCCGGCCCTCGACAGTGCCGCGACAGTCCCGTCATTTGACAGTCCCGCCACAGCCCCGCCTTGAGACGATCCCACTGCAGTATCACCTCTGGACGTTCCTGCGGAAGATGCAGTCCCGGCTTGCGCCGGTCCCGCCGTCTGGTGTGCAGTCCCAGCTTTCGCCGGTCCCGCCTTTTGGTGCGCAGTCCCAGCTTTCGCCGGTCCTTTCGCCTTGTGTTTTTTTTTAGATATATTATCCATTACCCGATTGTTATATTTCATCCTTCGACTATCCCCACCCGCCATGGAGTGCTCAAGTGGCGATGCTACGGTAGCACCAGGGATTAGTCGAGGGATATAACCCACCCCCCATTAGTTGCCCACGAGACTGCACGACATCAACTCACACCGCTACCACTAGCGATGCGAGCGAGCGCCGCCGTCTGCAAGCTTCTAATGGGAGTGAACTCGCCTGGGGGCCGTCTGACCGGACCCCGCAGCCGATTGACCGTAGCTGGCTAGACTACGGCCACCCGTGTGAGAAGAAATCCGGGCCAAAGTGGAGTGTTGCCTCAGAGACGTTAAACCGCCTAGGCTCATCGGCTCAGCCACCAGGATCCCATCATCCTTCCGTACGGGTCCCTGCGCACGGCACAAACACGCAGGAAGTCATTACTATCCATTATCTGATTTTTTTTTTCCGATGGTGGAGACCCAGGGGCATGACCTCGCCACCCCTGTGATAGGGCGCCCGGTGATTTCTGTTACGTCTATTTCATAGGGAATTGGACCAAAAACAGGGCGGCAACCACGAGAAGGAAAATCACCGAACTTGCCTTGAGGATCATCACGACCGTGCGCTCTCCCTCAAGACCACGCCACCTTGCCGTCTCTGAAGGAGTCAGACAAGGTAGGACTGCATCGACCAAGCCAAGCCCCATAGGGCTTGTCGCTGAGGGCTCAAAGCGCAAGTTTGTTAAGACAGCCCAGCCCCTATTAAAGGATTAATACAAGATATTGAAATGCTGCCGCTAGAAAAGGCTCTTTATTTGTATCTTGGTATTAATCCTTTAATACCAAGATACAAATAAAGAGCCTTTTCTAGCGGCAGCATTTCAATTAAATTTAAACAATAAAAGGACACTTATTGTGGCATAACTATAATAGTTAGACATATGCTGTCGCGACACTTTTTGTAAATAATGATGTGTTCTGCAAAGTCGTAGTACATTATTTTATTCTACCATCAATAGTTTCCGCAGCGCACGCGACATAAAGAATATTTTAGGTATTTTTTTTACACCTTGGGTTACATTATTGGAGTTTTAGTAAGGATCCCTAATTTTTTTTTTAAATATTATATAGCCAGTCACCCGGGCATAGTGTAGCTGCCCAACAGTGAACGAATTTTTCAAATCGGTTCAGTAGTTTTGGAGCCTATTCAATGCAAACAAACAAACAATCAAATCTTTCCTCTTTATAATATTAGTATAGAAGTATATAGATATTGTTCCTGCATGCTTTGTGATTCATCTCTTTCCTAATTGGAACATTTACTAACAATATCTACCTTCCAAATTCAAATCACTTTTTAACCGACTTTCGAAAAAGGAGGAGACTTCGACTTCTTGTATGTTTTTTTTTTTTGTGTATGTTCATCGATATCTCCGTCAATTGTGGACCGATTTTGAAAATTCTTTTTTGTTTGAAAGAGTATGTTCCGAAATTGGTCCCATTTTAATTTGGTGAAGATCTGATGAAGAACTTCGAAGATATACAACAGAACTCTTCAATAAATAACGGCAAATCTCTCGGGACAGCTGCAATCGCATGTCTGTTTATTGTTTATACCATTTCATAACATAACATCACGCCAGTACGCTCTTAAGGGGTAAGCAGATCTCTCATTTGATCGGTTTTGTTCAAGTTTCATGATATTCGGGTAATCTATTCTGGCTCTATAGGAAACTTACTAATCAACTTGCGTACCTATTAGGTAGGTACAACTAAAAAGTAAAAAAATAAAAAACTTTTTTACAAAAAAATACTACCGACTTTCAAATAAGAAAACTACAAAGTGAAAAATAACTTTATTTTTGGAAGTCGGTGTCCATAACGAAAAAAATTGTTTCTTCGGAAGACACCGACTTCCAAAAATAAAGTTATTTTTCACTTTGTAGTTTTCTTATTTGGAAGTCGGTAGTATTTTTTTGTAAAAAAGTTTTAGGAGCTATTTTGGTCTAGGAATAAACTAGCTCTTTTTGAATAGATGTGATAAAAAGGCTTTTTGTGTCCCGAGGCCCGAAGAAGAATAGAATGGTGTCATTTTCGTGCGTAGTGAACGAATTACTACTAGAAATAAGAAATATTTGTGACTAGAAATCTATTTTTTTTTCTTTTTAATAAGTGGCGTCTCACAGTTAAATCATACGATTTACAATCTGCTTAACCGGTCTTCCCTGTTGAGATTAAACTATAGCATCTAGTCAGAATACCTACGTGTAGAAGAACGGACAAGAAACTCCTATTTTAGTAGTATCTTAACTAAAGCTCAGCATTTCGCGGGCTGGCTTGAATTTATTGACCGTCCATTGTATGTGTATTAGTTTTAAGTTTATATTTTATTAAAGTATTTTATGGTGTACAACAAAGCATCCAACAAATCCTTATGGATGTCCTCCGCCCGGGAACGACGGAAGGGGTTTGCCAGACTCTTAACTGATTAAAAGCACACGGTGCTCTGCAGCTATCTTTGGACTGGGTGCTGGAGTACATGCGCATTTTTTCACGCTCCCCAGGCCAGGTATTGGCTGGCCGTAGCCTGCGGGGAATACATCAGTGATGTGATGATGTTATTTTATTTATTCGCAATAGTATCGTTACTCATAATATTCCCTTGAGAAACGGAATTGTCTCGGAATAAATCTACAGCGTTTATGATTGTTAACCGAGTCTGTTTTTAAGGGCTGTAATGGTTGCATATATTATCATAACAACTTCGAGCATGAGAAAAATATGAATTCCTATCTGTGTGACTCACTAAGGGATCTTTAATATGACTTCAGCGCGTGCGTCGAGAAAATGAGAGATAAAAATCTGGGGTATATTTTTTATTCGTTTTCTTTCAATCACAATTCTTTATAGCGTACCATAATGTTGGTAGGGAAATAATTATGTTTTTTTTTCATCGTCATCATTATTGGCGGTCTTGTTACACTGCTTCTTTTTCTTCTCCGTGTCGCTAGTACGACAGTCGTTCATATTTGTTTGACCCAAAACTTAGCCACTTCCACCCACTGCTGAGCTTAGACCTCCTCCCATAAGTGCCATGATTCCCTGGTGTGTGAAAGTCCCAACCAGATCTAGAGTTCCAGACTAAGTGAGATTTGCCTCTAAAAACGATTGTCAATAAGTCAAAGTAATGGATTGATCAAGTGACATTTCGATAGCACATTATCAAGAGAACATTTTGGAATTTTTGGTAAATAAAAACCAAATTCAAATGGTTTATTTCAAATAATCCTTAGAGGTACTTTTGAATAGCCAAACAAAAAAAAAACAAAAAATTACTCTAGTTGCAAATTCGCAAGCGTCAGTAGGTTTCAATGGAGAAGAATTTGCATGAAATTCCACGGAGACTCCTTTCCATCAGTTTTAATTACATGTTTTTGGTTACATCATTCTTGTTGAAAACATACATATATGTGAAAACGATGTAAAAAGATGTACACGCGTCTAGAGTAAAAAAAAAACAATACAATAACAGGCCTAGGCAGCTCAGTTACGACCAATCCAAACTGATGGCGCCCGTTCACGATGATGCTTGGATCGGCACCACTCAGCTCAACCATCTTGAAGGGAACCGGAAAAGAGGGTCCTCGGGTCCTCGGAGGAAAGGGGTTATCAGGTCTAACCTACTTTCGTTTATGCCTCTTCTTATTCGCCAGTACACTCTTGGCAGAGTGGTCGTGGTCAGCATATCGTACTAAGATACCGGGCCGCCATGTTTCACCTCACGATGCGACGCCATCCCTCCCTGTCGGCTGTGTGGCTGTAGTGGATCGCCTACTTCAGATTTGATCTGGTCGGACCATAGCATGGGTGACCTGCCCCGGGCTCCTTCTGAGAGAGTGTCCCTTGAACCACAAGCCACTCAATAGAATCGTTGCCTCGTCGGGACACATGACCAGAGAACTGAAGAGTTCGAGCTTGGACTATAGCTGATAGACGCTGCTTGATGCCTAGTTCATGGAGAATGGATACATTGGTGCGGAATTGAGTCTAGGATAGTCCAAGCGTTTTCCTCCAGCATCACATTTCCAGAGCATCTATTTTATTCTTTTCGGTTTCTCTCAGCGTCCAGGTCTCGGCTGCGTAAAGGAATATAGGATATACCAGTGCGCGTATGATCTGGGTTTTGGTGGCTTTGGTGACGTTGCGAGTCATCCATACTTTCCTCAGTCTATCCGTGGCTGACCTGGTGATAGCCATACGTCACTTGATTTCGTCACCGCAACCACCGTAGTTTGACACTAGAGCTCCTAGATATGATTGTTTGACGCCGCAATTCGCAATTTGAGTGACTTCGGGCGAGTTTTCGTTAGCGCGATCGACAATCATCTTCGTCTTACTTCTATTAGTTCTCGAACCGAAAATCGGGCTGATATATTCCATCCTGGATAGCAACTCTTGCTCGTGGTGAATAGTAGTTGTGAACAGCGTAGTGTCATCCGCATAGCGCAGGTTCGATACCCTCATACCTCCTATTGATATACTGTCCGTCAAATCTTTAAGGGTAAACCGCTTATCAGTTCGGTGTAAATGTTGAATGTTGAACGTTTTTGCCTACTCTTCATTATTTAAAGACGGACAAGCCCATTTGAAACCAATAAAGCCCCAAGATACAATACCCGTAAATGAATTTTCTCAAGCTCGGATCATTCAACCAGGCAAGATCGTTAATTTTCAAAACAGTATTTAAAATTTGAAAACCTCATTAAGATAGGCGGGCTTCCACATAAAGGGTTTTGGAATAATACAAAAGGTAATTTTCGCTTATTCATTAAATGTAATTAAAAGGGGGTGTAATGGTGGTGGCTTCGCGAAATTAATATCATGCAAAATAACAGGCAAGTCAGTGGCTCCTTGATATTCGCTTAATAGTCGTAAGCGGTGAACGGCTCGTTAGCAGACGATCCAAGTTGGCTGGCACTTTTTAGAGGGTGTATGTATGAAGTTTATCATGTGTTTACTCTTCGGTGAGGTTTTTATGTCAAGATTTTGTATAATGTTCTTAGAAAATTTAAAGATTTTCGTTTATATCAAAACTGTTAACAGACAATCTTCTATGCATTTAATAAAAACAAAAGAAGATCACAGCAATTTTTTGTCTGTCTTTTACCATTATTGCCCAACATTTCTTCCATTTTTTTCATTTCCAAAAATGAATTCAAAAAATATTGTAGAAACACGTACTTTTTTTCGTGGATAGGTAAAATAAATTATACCATTGCAGGGCAACATTTTCCTTCGATTAATTTTTAGGGTTCCGTACCCAAAGGGTAAAAACGGGACCCTATTCCTAAGACTCCGCGATCCGTCTGTCCGTCTGTCTGTCTGTCCGTCTGTCACCAGGCTGTATCTCATGAACCGTGATAGCTAGGCAGTTGAAATTTTCACAGATGATGTATTTCTGTTGCCGCTATAACAACAAATACTAAAAACAGAATAAAATAAATATTTAAGTGGGGCTCCGATACAACAAACGTGTTTTTTTGCCGTTTTTTGCGATAACGGTACGGAACCCTTAGTGCGCGAGTCCGACTCGCACTTGGCCGGTTTTGAATCTTATCTGTTGAGGAAAACACTGCATGATATAATGTTTAATGATGCTATTTAATTTAATACTACTTTATTGTTGTAAGCCTACTACAAATAACACAATTATCTGCACTGTTTACTAAGATAAGATTAAAAAAAAACGTAAGTAAAAACATCATTAATATTGAAGATCTCTGAAAAAAGTGGATGGAATGAATTCAGATATATTTTCTTTAGGAGTAATTAGAGTATGTGATGATTATAATGTTTTGTTAGAGTGAGATAAGTTTATCATGAAATAAACGCTTATCAGGAAAGTTTTTCACCGTAAGAATTCTCATTTTAATTTTGAAGTACATATATTACAAGCGACACGGAAACAGCACAGGATCAACAGATCCAGGAGGGTTGTGAATGAATAAAGGTGCTAATGCATCATACATACTACTGATACCTAAGAGACAACATTGACAAATGGATCCTTCTAACAGTGAAGTGAGTGAACCCGAAGATACAAAAGAAGAGGTAAATAAAGAAGACACAGATGAATCTTCTCCTCTTAAACCAAACACAGATGAAACAGAACAAGTCGAGAAAAATGAAGACAAAAAGAAATTACCATTCAGAGAAAGACTGAAACTAATTAAAGAAAACATATCTGTGGAACCTATCATGTTATGCTACGTAATACCTGGTATGCTCACATCATTAGCACTACAAAATTTAAATTTAGAAAAGGCCTGCAGAGTCAATCTAAATTACAGCACAGAAGTATGTGATGCACTGAATTCAAGACAAACGGAAAATTATACGTTGGAGGAGCAAGAAGTACAAAGAGTAACAGCAAGTGTCACATTATGGAAGAATATAATTCAAACAGTGTTCCCTGTGATTATTATGCTTTTCGTTGGAGCTTGGAGTGACAAGACTGGAAAAAGAAAAGCAATTATCATGCTGCCTATAGTCGGAGAAGTTTTGTCGTGCCTTGGCATAATCATGAACATTTATTTCTTTAACTTGCCTGTGCAAGTGTCTGCGTTCACAGAAGTTATATTTCCAGCTTTAGTGGGAGGAGGTTACACAAATTCAATTGGTGTGTATAGTTATATCGGTGACGTCACAACTGAAGAAGACAGGACCTTCCGGATGGGGTTGGTGACCATGTGCTCGTATATAGGCTATCCCATCGGATCTGCTTTGAGCGGTGTATTGTTTGCCTGGGCGGGGTATTACGGTGTGTATTCAGTGGCATTATCCTTCCATTTGTTTAGTTTGGTATATGGATACACGTATTTGAAAGAACCAAGACAAAGGGCTGAAAAGAAAATTGTAAGTAAACGTTCATATTACTTTGAACTGCCTCAAATTATTTCTTGATTTTTAAGATTATTGTGTTATAAAAAATGCTTTTTCGGTAACTCATATTTGACCAAGCTAAGATAACTCTAGGCGTAGGTACTTTCAAATAGTTATTTTCATCTTATACTGTTTAATGATTTATCATCGTCATAATCCTCCAATTTTTTTTGTTCCGGTGTGGAAAATCCTCATTGGATGTCCTCCGTCCTGGCTGGCCTGACTAAAAACCACCATTGTGTTCCGTCTCACAACAACGCCGGGGGTCGCGGGAACATACGATACTTCCGCAACGAGAGGCGCCTACAGGCGGCGCTCGGGCCCCCAGATTGGGCACCAGCGTTGATAGCGTCCCAATCGCGCCCTACAACGGCGCCAGCCGCCGGAAGTGGGCGTCGAAATCGCACCGGCTTTCCAGCACCAATCCTAAGTACTTCATAGTAGACTCGACAGCGACGATGTAAGCATCGAGCGATGGCGCCTGTCGGGGGCCATGAAAGGCCATGGCCTCCGACTTGTTGAGGGCCACCTCAAGGCCAAGGCGGTATGCGGCTCACCACCTGTGAGACCGCAACCGTCGCCAGCAACGCTGCTTTCCTTTACGAACTCGCCCGGGCGGTGAACAGCGTATCGTCCGCGTAACACGTCAGGTCTACGTCCAGTTGGAGTTCGACCCTCAGCACCCAGTCGTATCCGATGTTCCACAGGGGCGGGCCCAAGACCGAGCCCTATGGAACACCGCACCTTAAACCGCAACCGCACCGCAACTTTAATTTATTTGGCAACTCGTTAAGAATGTGAAAACCTAAATAAAATTAGTTTTTGAATTCGATTTTCGTTATAATACATTTCTGTTCAGCAAACTCTGAAACAGATTTATTCTAAGTTAAAAAAAATACAAATTGATGAAATTTTCAGGAAATCAAGAAGCACAAAAAGAAATGTTTTCTGCGAGAATTCTTTGATGTTAGTCTGGTGACTGACACGTTTATGGTGGCTTTCAGAAAAGGTCCTGGAAACAGAAGACTGCTTATTTGTTTACTTCTCATTGTCATGTGCGTTATCTATGGACCTATGAGTGGTATGTGGTATACTGTTCTAAATATAATATAGATTTTTCTTGTCTTTCGGTATTTTCTCTCCATTTACTTACACGTCAACCTTCAAAACAAGAGTCAACAGGCATCACTAGTATTGTTATTCTGAGAATCTCCGTGGCAACATAAGTGAACTCGAATCAAATAAAAGTGAAATAAGAGCTCACAAGTTCCCTGCACCTAAGTTTTGACGGTGAGATGTTTACAGAATAGACCTACTCACCCGTTCCATCGTAGACCTCATTTATCGCTTTCTGTTGGGCGGGCACAAGGTCAAGAGCTGGCTCATCAAGTACTTGTTTTTTCTGTACTTGGCGTTTTGATGCATTGCTAGTAACTCATATTTATATTTTTTTTCCCAGGTGAAGTCACAATAATGTACCTATTCACGCGATACAAGTTCCATTGGGACGACGTCCAGTTCAGCATGTGGTCTACTTACGTCATAATCACCAATTTGTCAGGTATTATGGAGGATTCATTACTTTGTTTGACAGTGGAACCTGGTCTTGAATATTTCAGAACCGGATCTATGTAGACATTCTCGCAACATATTGGCAATGATATAGATGTAACGTCCTAGAAGAAGAAGTCCTTTACGCTGGTCAGACCAAATCCGCACCTCGCAAGTTGACAAACTTAATCAAGGAGAAGGTTTTGAAACAATGATGTGGTCACGACCCCCAGCATTGGGGAATCGACGTAAGGAGGAAGATAGACGTATGCGAAACAGGGTGTAAAGTCCCGCTACTCGAATTTGCGTTGAAAAGGGAGGATCCTCTGACCAGAGGGGTGTTTTTGCCTGGTAGGCAACTGCTGAATGTTTCTTGTCAGGAGAGAACTATAAATGCTATCGCCAATAAAAAAAACATCAAAAAAAGTTGGTTGTCTGTAAAGTCGGTTTACGGACGATAGTTTAACGTGACAACTTCACATACATAACGATACATAACGATACAATTTAACGTAACGATACATTGAGCGTAACGTTACATTGAGCGTAACGTTACATTGAGTCATCCTTTTTCGTACGTGCAGCCGGGCGTTCATCGATTTATTAGACGTTGTCACGTCAAAAATATTATTGATGATGTTTACTAACTCACAGCCTCACAAAAGGTTCATTACATTTCACCACGCAAAAAAAATGTCCGCGTAGTGAATTACCGATCACTGCCACGTAGGTACACAGGAGCCACTCTGTGGTTATCTACGCCACAATGGCTACAACAACCAATTTTAAAGAAAAATCATACTTTCCAGGAACATTCTTCTCAATAACCCTGTTCAGTAACTATCTAAAGCTGGATGATGCCTTGCTCGGTCTCATATCGAACACCAGCAAGATCGCCGCAGCCTTCGCTTATGCGTTTGCCAGTACCACCTGGATGATATACTTAGGTGAGGCCTTGTTATTTAACTTACCTAGGACAAATACAGACAAAAAGACAATGCAATTAAATGTTCCGTATGGTGCCGGACGTAAAGAATTTCACCATCCCATGTCTTCCCGTGGGTGTCGTAAGAGGCGACTAAGAGACAAACCAGAGAATGGGCAGCAGCGTTCTCTGTGCTTCTACAACAACCATACTGCGATCGCCAACCCGCCTGCCAAGCGTGGCGATTATGGCAAAAACCCCCCCATGAAAAGCACAAATAAAAAATGGCCCCTAGTGCCCGGCAGCCTGCCTACCCTCGAGTACGGTAGCGGTCGAGGTTACGGCATGGCAAGGGGTGCCAAGAATCTCCGGACGAGATCCGGCTACCCAAAGAACCTGGGGGAGGCCTATGTCCAGCAGTGGACGTCTTTCGGCTGAAATGATGAATTAAATGGTACCAGAAACCTGGTACTGAAGCACCTACATAATTTAGATTATAACATTATGTTAATTATCTATTTTACTGACCCCCGTCCGTGTGTCACTAGCAGGGTGACAACGGAAAATCAGCGCTGAGTGTCTGACGCCCAGCATACGCTGTGTTGGTAACCCTTTCGGTATGGGCGCGCCTGGCGCAATTCTTAAACCTTCTTTGTACTTGTTATTATTCTTCTGTTATCTTGTGATTGTTGCTTTTTTGTTGTGTCTGTGTCGAATAAATGTTTTCTATTCTATTCTCAATTTTAAGGCTGCCCAATATCACATTAATTGCTGATCAATTTAGTTATTAGGCTGACCGCTAGAAGCAGCTCTATCAATAAACTTTGGAGTTATATCAGCCGAAAGATACAGCTACTCATATACACCAGCAATGGATATCTTTCGGCTAATGAACTTAGTTTTAGAGAAACTTCATCCAAAAATCCATAGCTGCTAAACATGCAACCTACGGTTCATCACAAAAGTTAAAACTAGTATTATGTTTATTTTTCTATCCACAGCACCTGCTATAGATATGTTTAGTGGAATCTCATTCATTGCAATGCAGTCCATATCCACGAAGCTTGTAGACGGAGAAGAATTTGGTAAGTAAGCTAAGTAAATCTAAAATATTTGTTCAAAAAAGATCAATCAATATTTATGGCTTTTCATTACCTGTGATTTGGTGCTTATATCTGCAGGCCCCAAGAGCAGTGGTGGCCCAGTTGTAACGGCCGTGACTTTAGTGTCGTAGATCGTGAGTTCGAACCCAGGCAGGCGCTTTACCTTATAAAATATTTCATCACCACTGCTCTTAAAACGGTGAAGGATAAAGGAAAACATCGTGAGGAAACCGGCATGTCCTAGAACCAAAAATTCGAAGACATGTGATAACCACCAACCCGCACTGGGCCCGCGTGGTGGATTTAGACCCATTACCTCTCTCACAGAGAGGATGCCTGTGTCCCAGCATTGGGAACATTATAAGGCTTATGATGACCTGCAGGCTAGCAAAAGATAGAAAAATCCTAGAGTTCTAACTATTATTTTTTATTAATTTTTTAGGCAAGCTAAACTCTCTCTTCGGATTAGTGGAAGCCATGATACCCTTAATATATGGACCCCTCTACTCCAGGGTCTATATGGCGACCATCAACATTTTCCCTGGAACTGTCTACCTATTAGGAGCATTGTTGACAATGCCTGCTTTTGCTATATTCGGGTAAGGAAACGAATACTAAAACAAAATGTCATGGTTTAAAAGATAACACAACGTCAAGGTCCTAAATCCTTCACAGTAGCCTCTTCTTCAACTTCAGTTGTTCTCTTTTTAGCACATTTTAAGTGTTAAATCTCTTTTATATCAAGTAAGCTCCCATCCAGAAAGAGATGGCGAGAAGTCCTACGCATTTCACTAGGTATTTAGGGAAGTTTAAATTGCAAAACCGGCCAAGTGCAAGTCGGACTCGCGCACTAAGGGTTCCGTACCATTATCGCAAAAAACGGCAAAGAAGTTACGTTTGTTGTATGGGTGCCCCACTTAAATATTTATTTTATTCTGTTTTTATATTTGCTGTTATAGCGGCAACAGAAATCATCATCTGAGAAATTTCAACTGCCTAGCTATCATGATTCATGAGATACAGCCTGGTGACAGACAGACAGACGGACCGCGGAGTAATAGGGTCCCGTTTTTACCCTTTGGGTACGGAACCCTAAAAACCCCTGATTCAAAAACCTCTAAAAAGTACAAAATAAGCCTTGTACTCGCGTCAGCGGACCGCTTTAAATGTTTTTTTTTCATCTCTCTTTTTCCGTCGGGGTTTAAAAATCGCCGTTTATCAATGGGAAAATTATATCCACTCGATACATAAATGAGACGGTCGTTAAAAGCTTGTGACGTTCTATTTCTTCGTGTTAGACAAACAGAAGTTTGTTCTACCGAAGACTGACCCTGTCGAAGGAAGCCGGTTTGTCACCTATCCGCCTAATTCTTATTGAGTTTTTAAAAAGCCTTTAAAATACTTTATTTTTTATTTATGCACATCTGCCCAACCTTTCAAACAAAAGAGGCGTGATGTTATGTTATGTTTATTTGCAGGTGGATGTACTACCAACACAAAAAGGAAAGATTACAAAACGAAGCAGCCATGGAGGACGGCGAAAAGGACTTGGATGAAAAATTTAAATCAAATGAATAATAATCGATTTGGTTCTTATCTTTTTTGTGAAACTAAATTAGACCCGCAGCTTAATTGTGTAAGTTAATTCGGCAAAGCAAACAAGTCGATTCTTTCCCAATAACGACTTTAGGTATTGCATATTACACTCTGAAACGGAAAGGTTATGCTCCTTTCGATTAACAATATTTTGACGTAGAATAGATTGTAAGGAATGAACGAAAGCGGAAGAATCGAGATAAAACTTCACTATTGGTATTATGTAATGCAAATTTCAAGTATATTTGACAAGCGTAAAACCCTTTCGTCGCTGTCATTGATATGTCCAATATTTTTTGGCGCCTAGGATTTGTCTTTGCACAATACCGAAAAAGTTGAAAGAAATTATTTTGATTCTTTGAAAGAATCGACTCGTTTCCTTTGCCGAATTCATTTACGCAATTAGGCTGCCGAACTCCCCAATATACCAAAGAAATTAAGAATAAAATTGTTTTACTAAGATACTAGTATTATAAATAAATGTGATACTAATATTTAAATGTGAAAGTGTGTTACTCTCTCAGCAGCAGATAGCTTACATCCTGGATTAACACATAGTATACTTTTTATCCATGTTCATTTGGTACAATTTCAACTTTCACGCGATCAAAACCGCGGGAAGCAGCTAGTACGATGTATAAATTGGCTGAAATTAAACTAAGTATTTGAAATAATTGGTCATTGCAAAGGTTAGCGCTCCGGGCCAGATTTTGCTAATGCTTTAGAGTTTATACAATCAAAAGCTTTTAAAATACGTTTATTTTAGAAAAAGATAACTTTTTAAAACATCTTTGATAAACCAAGTAGGATTTTTTTTCTTATTGACAGCTTTTTCGTAGCATAGATTCGCACTACTTCTATGTTTTTATCCATATCGTTTTTTCAGAGAAAACCTATTTTTTCACAGACATAAAAACACACAGACAATTATACGTCTTATGATTAGTATTCAAGTTTTACGATTCGCCGAGCGCATAACATAGTTCTATGGAAATAACCACTGATAAACGACAATAACAGCGAAACTAGAAATTTAAATCCTGCCATAATACCTCGTGATACCATTCCTACTGAATAAACATCATTCAATTTTATTGAAGTGACTTAGAATGTAACCTTGTTAGATACCACAAAAGTGACGTTGCACAGATTTGTAGTGACTTAAAACTATGCTGTTGTAGAGCAAAGCGTCGTAGTATGTAATATCGTAGCTCGTAATGTCGTAGCACGTAATGACGTAGCACGTAGTGTCGTAGCGATTAGTTTCATTGCGCGTCGCGTCGTAACAGAAGTACTTACGTGCTACGAAAGCATATACTTCTGTGAGAGTGGTAGTGCAGAAGTTTCCTAGGGTCAGAGCGTCGTAGTACTTTTGTTTAGTAGGATAATGGATCTAGTATTAACAAGGAGAAGCAGCTTCCTAACAGCTTCCTTAAGTCGGCTAAAACAACATACGACAACAGCCCTGACGAAGCACGTAGAAAATTGTGGCTCCTCAAATACCCCCCTCCAACTGACTATATCGATCCTGCAGAAAAGCTCCCAGCTGGGAATAAACTGCCATGGCCTACCTGGAAATAAATAAGCTGCCTAAATAGGCTGCAAAGCCAAGTGGGCCGCTGTAGGTACAACCTGGTCAGATGGGGGTAGTCCGATCAGCCACAATGTGATTGTGGAACCACACCGCAAACGATGCCCCATCTTTTGTCCTGCTCTATGTGCACAAACACCTGCACCATGAGGGACCTGTGCAAGGTCAACGCTAGGGCTGTGGACGTGGCTGAGTTCTGGTCGAAGCACAATATCTAAATTAAAATATAAAAATGGAATCATCGACACGATGAAGAAGAACAAGGAGAAGCATAGTAGAGTAGGGACACCATTTTCCATACTAAGACTCTCATTTGGTCCGTTTTGCGTGGGGTTCTGACTAAAATAGCCAGCCTAGCTCCACCTAAGAGCACATAAGCTTCCTGGTATCCGTTCCAAGTATTTGCGCACACTGAGAAGGGTTTGTTTTCAGGATGACGTCAGCGGCTGATTCCTCGGCGTTAAAGCCACAGACAGCCACAAAATTGGCTGTCTGTGGCGCCTATATTTAAAATATGTTTCTTAGGGAGCAGGGACCCGTAAGTGTCCGTATGATCAAGGAGCAACTATATCTACTTACGATTATTTTCAATACATAGCACTTAACAATTCAGGCTGAAAGTATTTTTATATAATGAAGAAAAACAAACAACCCATTATTGTAAGTACATAATATATTCATCACCTGACCCGATTGATCAATCAATTACACCCGATCCCGATGGCTCGAACAAAGCCCGACAATACATCTTGCACAGTTTATTTTTAAATTTAAAAAACCCTGCATGTTTATTTTATTTGCTCAGCCTGTTGGTTTTCGTTGTCCTCTTTCAGGGCAGCGTTTCTTATTCTATCTTTTTTATGTTCGAAGTACAGCCACCTGAAAATAAATAGATTACATACTTTAAAGTTAAAAAGGTTTTTGAATAATCTTAAAAGAGATTAAAATACGTACCTAATTGTATTGAGAGAGGTGACTTTGGATTTTTTTACAACTAGAATTTGCACTTAACTTAAGATATCTAATCTTTACCGTGACTTAACTGTTAGGAGTCTTGTATCATCATCTGCCTAGCCTTTTCCCAACTATATTGGGGTCGGCTTTCCAGTCCCACCTGATTCAGCTGAGTACCAGTGTTTTACATGGAGCGACTGCCTGTCTGACCTCCACAATCCAGTAACTGGGTAACACGGTACCTCTGGGCAAGATTGGTGTCAGATCTCAAGCTTCTGACTACCCGTAACGACTGTCAAAGATCTTCAAATAACAGCCGGGACCAACGGCTTAACGTGCTTTCCGAGGCACGGAGGAAACTCGGTATGTTGGAATGGTCACCCATCCACGGACCGACCTCGTCAAGCGTTGCTTAACCTTGATGATCGACCCGTGCGGCTGTTATTATTTAGCCACGAGCTCCGTTAGGAGTCTTGTATCAATAACAAAATTAACCATGCCTACACAAAGCTGCATAAACCTCCAATGGTGACCAACTATGTGTTGTTGCTTTTTAAAATACACGCCAGTGTGATGAGACTTAGTAAGAGAATGACCTATGTGCCAAAAAAAAATCGATTGCAAAAATTACCTAGCATGAAACGCTTTAAAGTTTCAAAAAAATCTTATACAAGATTGTTTTTCTGAGTAAACATTTTTTTTTTATATCCGAAATGGCAGACTTTACCCAAATATAGCAATAGCTGGCAATGTCATTAATGCTCCTAGTAAGAAGACAGCTCCCGGCAGAATGTTGAGTGTTGCCATATACACCCTGGAGTAGAGGGGCCCGTATAGCAAGGGCATGGTTGCTTCTGCTAACCCGAAGAGAGAGTTCACCTTGCCTGAAATAATATAAAACATACACTAAATTAGGAGGCAACAGGAACAGATAAAAATGTAGATATATTGTAGCGCCATCTATGCTGCCACATACGAACTACAAAAACACCCGACGCGACGTCAAACAAATCCTGCATCGCCTTATCTAAAGTTCTCCGTGCGATTTCAACATAATTAATATGCCACAGCTCGACTAAAACCATTTAGCAGTTTTCCACCAGACAGATGAATTATTCGACCAACACCCATTTGGTCGAATTAGATTAGAATTGAATAGAATATTCATTTATTTGCTTAGAATGTAGGTATTTACGAGAAGGTGGTTAAAAATCCTTGTACAATCTCTTGTGACTGCTGCAATCGTATGTTTGTTTATTGTTTATAGCATTTCATAACATAACATCACGCCAGTACGCTCTTAAGAAGTAAGCAGATCTCTCATTTGATCGGCTTTGTTCAAGTTTCATGATATTCGGGTAATCTATTCTGGCGTTATAGGAAACTTACTAAACAACTTGCCTATTAGGTAGGTACAACAAAAAGTGATAAAATAAAAATAAAAACTTTTTACAAAAAAATACTACCGACTGCCAAATAAGAAAACTACAAAGAGAAAAATAACTTTATTTTTGGAAGTAGGTGTCCATAACGCAAAAAATGCGTTATGGACACCGACTTCCAAAAATAAAGTTATTTTTCACTTTGTAGTTTTCTTATTTGGAAGTCAATACTATTTTTTTGTATTTTTTTTTTATCAGTGGTTTACTTACCAAATTCTTCTCCATTCACCAGCTTCGTAGCAATAGACCGCATTGCTATAAAAGAGGTACCATTCAAGATTTCCAGTAGAGGTGCTGCGAACAGAAAACAACAGCTTATTATAGTTAGTTTGTTATCCTTTGCTTGAGTCACGGTCCGGCAGCTTTTGTATAGAATAGTACATTATGGTACAAGTGTGCAATGTTGGTGATTACCGCTGAGGCGCCTTTGAGACCCGAGCCGTAGGTGAGGGTCTTAAGAGAGCCGAGGACGGTAATCATCAATACACACGTGTATCATACGACGTTATTCAACACACTTGTGAAGAAAATAATACAAAAAAATCATTTTCAACAGTAGAAACGAGTTGTGTTTTTTTTTTGTAATGGCGGGCAAAATTAAAAAGTTTTCCTATGCGCGCGCGTTTAACAATGGCGATCGGCCATAGACTAAAATGATGAGGTTTCTTTTTTTTGGCTTGTAGTGGATAGTGTTTTAGCCACGTACAAAAAAAGGGAATTTAAATTTTTCTTTATTACAGAGAAAATAAAATTTATATTTGAGTGAAAGTTTCATTTATTAAGCACGTACACGTTAAAATGTTCTATTAAAATACGAAGTTGCATGAAATGAGCAAGCAATAGGTACATTAATTTATTTGTACTATTGAGCACGATCTTTTTTGCATCGAAACTTTTTTAAGAACAAAGCAACTTAACCAATAAAATAAAATAAAGCTCCATAACTCACTTGTGAATAATAGCAATGAAAAAGTCACAGTTTGATAACAGATATCATTATGTGCCTAATTGCGGTGAAATTAGAGCCACTTTATGAGCAAGTGTGTTGAAAAATAATATGTCAAACGGCCATTTCTATTCCTCAGTTAAAAGTTATCAGACTATTGAAAAATCGGCCTTAAGTAGAATGTATAAGGGTACCCGCATTTAAGAAAAACACACTTAAAGCTATATTCAATAAGTATTAGTGCAGTGAAAAGCCCTTTACACTAAATTTGCTTAAAAATGCAGACAAAATACGAAGAATTGTGGATTCTGACTGGTAACCTAACATTGGTTAGACCGATTGGTTAACTATCTCAATATTATCTGTTGCAGAAAATAATATTGGCATTCGATTAACCAACACTTCAATTTTGATAGATGTTACGTACCTAGAAACGTAGTTATTCAACATTTAGCAGCAATAATTTTCAGTAGTTCGGTCAAAAAACGTACACATCTAGACGGATCCTGTGCTTGCCATGGTCGGAAATGTGTACCATCTGTATCACATCACATCATCAGCCTATTAATGTTGCTGGGACTCAGGCCTCCTCTCTGTGAGAAGAAATGGGCCGTAATCCACCGCGCGGGTCCAGTGCGGGTTGGTGGATGTCACATGTCTTCGAATTTTTGGTTCTAGGACATGCCGGTTTCCTCACGATGTTTTCCTTCACCGTTTTGAGAGCAGTGGTGCTGAAATAATTTACACAAAGTAAAGCGCCTGCCTGGGCTCGAACCCACGACCTACAACTGTATACCGAGACTAATTCGTAGAAAGCACATTAAGGGCTGGCGCTCACTGACGGCACGGCGCAGCACGTCACTCTTCGGAATACCGAATCATTATGTGGCATACTAAAGGATCCTGCGGCATCCCGTGGCCAACCGCATGATCTTGTAGTATTCCACGCGCTCTCGCGTTTCGGGCGCAAGTAAAGTAACCTATGCGTCTCACGTGATACAGCGGCGTGCCGTAGCATCTTGGGGAATGTCGCGACGTGCTTCAGCATCCCTAGAATAGCGTGACGTACCGAGGAATGCCGTCGCACATCGCGTCATCACGCATGACGTTTCGGCCTCACATCATCAGCCTATTAATGTTCCCACTGCTGGGACACAGGCCTCCTCTCTGTGAGAGGGAATGGGCCGTAATCCACTACGCGGGCCCAGTGCGGGTTGGTGAATGTCACATATCATCGAATTTTTGGACATGCCGGTTTCCTCACGATGTTTTACTTCACCGTTTTGAGAGCAGTGGTGATTAAATAATTTACACAAAGTAAAGCGCCTGCCTGGGCTCGAACCCACGACCTACAACTGGTAAGTCGCGGCCGATACCACTGGGCCGCCACTGCTCCCGTTTCGGCCTATTCGTGTTAAAATAAAAGTTTTTCAGCGCTAAATTCACGAAAATCATTTGTCTACGAAAAAAATCTTTTACCACGCCGTGACGTCAGTCTGTGCCGGCCCTAAGCCGGTGATCCCAGCTGTTATCAGATTTTTTTTTACTTTCTTTACTGGTAGTCAGAAGTCTTTCTTTCTTTCTTTTCTTTCTAGGTACCAGAGGTGTCGTTAAACCCAGTTACTGTACTGTGACATCAGACTACTAAGCAGTCGTTCCATGTAAAATCCTGGTTACATGCGGTTAAACTAAAGGCGACCCCAATATATTTTTTTTTTTTATCTATAGGCTCGCGTTTGACCACAATCTCGCCTGATGTTAAGCGATGACGTAGTCTTCGGTGAAGCACGCTTGCTTAGAAGAAACCTATTCACTCTTGACTTAAAGGCCCCAAGCTTGTAGCTATCAGGGAACAAAGACTCCGGAAAGGAATTCCACTCCTTAGCTGTGCGCACAATGAAAGTATTAGCAAAACGCTACATAGTTGGAATAAAGGAAAATTACAACTAGTTTTGCTCCCGATTTTATTTCATTGAGTCATTGCTCCCAACCCTTTAGCAGGCTCACAGCCGTGGTCCAATTTCAGCTCTTTAAAATTCCATTCAATCACAATACATCATTTTGATATTCAATATGATATTATTGAACCATAAAGATAAAACATTACGTTCCCTAGTTTCATTTTATAGCGAAAAAGTTACGTTATTCGGTTTATATTAAATTTTATCAATAAGTGAGCTTATTGAAAAATAAATAAGCAGTTAACCTTTGAATGAAAGGTGACTTTTGGGATATTAAGATGACAAATAGAGACTTTCGTTTTTACTATTCGAATTTGGTATTATTTATGGATCTACCAATTTAGACGAACCCATAGATATCTTTTTACCCGACTACTGAAGGAGGGTAATGTGTTTATCAATCTATGACATACATCAGTACGTTATACATACGTTAGTTATGTAGTTAGTATTCATGTATGTTTGTTCCTATGTGGCGTTCTAGAAACCTAACGCGTTGGCAGATTTTGATGATTCTTTCGTTAATCAATTGGTCTTAACATTGCGAGTGTCACTGGCTATATGAAAATTGGAAAATAGAAATATGGCGGATTATGGGCGCCAAATACATAACACTTATATGGTTGTAATTCGAAAAAAATATGTGAAAGTTATAGGTAAATAGAAAATGTTAAGGTTACACTAGTCGAAAATTCTTCCATACAAACGTAGTCTAGGGATTATTCCACTGTTTGACGATGTACGTTCAAAATAAAAAGTGATATCAATTTATCTCATCATTATCTAGCCCTGTATGGAAGCAAAAAAGTAAAAAAAGAAAATGTTTAAAAGTTATGAGCATCGAAAGTTCCACATTTCGACACTAATTTTAACGCATTTTTGGGCGCGAATAAATACCATAAGAAGACGGAAAATTGCAAAACGGCCTCCATACAGGGATAGATTAGTAGTTCAACAATGCAAATAATTTTATTTTTAACATCTGTTCAAAATAAAATTATTTGCTTTTTTAGATTTAGTAGTTTTTTCATGATATCTAGACTGCCAAAGGTCTGTTTATCAAATTTCGCGCGCTCGGTTTCGTCCTAAATCATTATCCATTTCGCTACAAATTTGCAAAAGTGTGTATTCGTACGCAAACTAGCTTCCTACTGCTCATCACAGCATCTATCTCTGCCACACGTATTGTCGGTTGATATAAAATGCATTTTAACCCCGCGCACAAAGTAGTTCGTGCCGTCGACTAGTGTACCCTTAATTCAAAAAATCAAAAAACCCGACCTCTTACAGAAACGAACTAAAAAGACGTAAACAAGAAGAAAATCATGCTGTGCAGTTGGAGGATACGTCTGGTTTTGGTCAGCCAGCTCGCGAATATGCTTTTTTTTAACAGAGTCTTTATTCAGCACGAAACAGACCAAATCACATATTATTATGTTATCTGTTAGAAGGGCACATAACATCACACCTGTACCCCCCGAAGGGCTAGTCAGAAGTGCACCCAAGGTACACCCACATTTAGCCAGTTATGTTATAAAAATAAAACCGGCCAAGTGCGAGTCGGACTCGCGCACGAAGGGATCCGTACCATTATCGCAAAAAACAGCAAAAAATCACGTTTGTTGTATGGGAGCCCCTCTTCAATTTATATTTTATTCTGTATTTAATATTTGCTGTTATAGTGGCAACAAAAATACATCATTTATGAAAATTTCAACTGTCTAGCTATCACGGTTCATGAGATACAGCCTGGTGACAGGCAAAGCAATTTAGCTGTGTATGTGAGTTTAAATGCACCCATGATACAGGAAGAAATTCCTAGTGTGGGGGGGGAGGAGGCAACGTATTAAAAAAAAAAACAAAAAACCAAACCAAATTTAGCTGTCATAGCCCTATGTATGGTTTTCGGGTACCCGGACTTTTTTCATACCCGGGTATCGGGTATTTTATTTTCACAAATAAAATACTGCATCATTTGTTGTAGTGGGCTTAATTATTATGACTATGTACCCGGTACCCAGGTTTTACATCAAATAATACCCAGTTTTGAAGTTGCTTAAATACCCGGGTATGCAAATCCGGTTACCCGATGCTGAAAACCCTACCCCTATGACTATTAGAAATGTCACGGGTCGTCAGTTTTTATGTGTAAATGGTCTGCGTCACACTCATTGGCATGATTGTAAATGGGAACTTTTGACAATACTATTGTCTCTAGCAGTAGCCAATGAAGCGTCTCGTTGCTCCAAGTGTCTTCTAGATGATAAAGTCACCTTTCAAACCAAAAGAACTAAATCAAAATCGGTTCATCCGTTTAGGAGCTAAGATGCCACAGACAGATACACATATACACAAACAAACATATACACACGTCACACTTATAACACCCCAGTTCGTCGGGGGTAAAAAATGCTGTGTGTCCTCCAGACGAAAAACAAATGCGAATCAAATGGAATTCGCTCACAATTTTCTTAATTGCCTCAACTGATTGATAAAACGAAATATTTGAAGCTCAATTTCGAACGATTTAATTCTATTCAAAAATGCATTGATCTATAATCATAGATCTTTTTTATAAAATTCACTGATCTTTTTATCATTAATTAATTTATCTTTTTATTTGATCTCGATATCAATGAAGGGAATGACACATGTATTGTTAATTGTTGCAGACGAGATAATGTCATTGCTGATAACCTTCGCATTTTATCAGTAGACAAATACTGCATGCAAATAGTTTGTGAGATAATTTATATCATACCTAAGAATGACTTCTTTGTTTGTTTATAGCTCGTAAGTATGCTGCTTAAGAGTTAACTTGTCAGACAAACAAACATTGCATAAATGAAGTAAAACTGTCTTTTAGGGTTCCGTACCCAAAGGGTAAAACGGGACCCTATTACTGAGACTCCGCGATCCGTCTGTCTGTCTGTCCGTCTGGCCGTCTGTCACCAGACACGTGTATCACATGAACCGTGATAGCTAGACAGTTGAAATTTTCACAGATGATGTATTTCTGTTGTCGCTTTAACAACAAATACTAAAAACAGAATGAAATAAATATTTAAGTGGGGCTCCCATACAACAGACGTGATTTTTCAGCCGTTTTTTGCGATAATGGTACGGGACCCTTTGTGCGCGAGTCCGACTCGCACTTGGCCGGTTTTTATTTATTTATAGTATCACGCGGTAAGTAAACAAATGGTTTTCTCTCCCAATATCTTAGACGCTGCTATACAGGGTTCCGTTTCAAAGCGTAATTTTGAACGAAAATTTGATAGCTAAATAATCGGTGAGTAAGTAATGTTAGACGAGTCCGTAAAGGCTATATTGTTTTCAGAATTGTTTGAAATGAGAAATAGCAAAAAAAATGGTTTACTAGAACACTGGGCTGTCTAATAAAAACCTTCAAAGCTTTTCAGTCTTATCTATACTTCTATACTAATCTATACTATACTATATAATAATAATATTAACACGCATAATTTGCAAAAGACGATAGGAGAGAAAATAAGCAAATATGCGGAACTAAAGGAAGAGGTGACCAGAATCTGGAGGCAAGAAAAAGTTTACGTTGTACCCATAGTTGTCTCCACTACAGGTGTTATACCCAATCATCTCCACCATAGCCTCAAACTAATAGACGTAAAAGATTCAATTTACATTACACTTCAAAAAGCCGCAATTTTGAACACCTGCAGAATAGTTAGGCAGTTCATGCAAATTGAAGAAAATGAAACAGTTCACAACACTTCTTCTTCATTATAAAAATTCACGACACGCTACATTGACTTGGTTTTGTCCCGTTGATGTAGCTTAAACTAGCCAAAGAGCTAAGAAACAGTCCATGTTTACCAAAATAATAATAATAATAATTAATATAAAGAGGTAAAATTTGTAAGTTTGTAAGTTTGTATGTAGGGGGTAATCTCTGGAACTAATGAACCAATTCTAAAAATTTTTTCACTGGTAGAAAGCTACATTATTCCTGAGTGCTATAGGCTATATAACATCACGCTACGACCAATAGGAGCGGAGCATAAATGAAAAATGTTGCAAAAACGGGAAAGAATATTAGGTGTAGGGTAGGTGTAGGGTAGGTGTAGGGCAGGTGTAGGGTATTTGTAGGGTAGGTGTAGGGTAGGTGTAGAGTAGGTGTAGGGTTAGTATGTAACGAATAAACTTAAAAACTACTGGACCGATTTCAAAAATTCTTTCACCGTTGGGAAGCTACACTATCCCCGGGTGACATAGGCTACTTTTTATCCCTGTATTTCCACGGGAACGGCAACTACGCGGGTGAAACAGCGAGGCGTCCGCTAGTTTATAATTAAAGTTTGAACATGTGTACGTATTTAGTTCATAAAATGACTTGTGAATGATAAGTGCAAGTAATACTAACAAACTAAAGCTACCACAATATGGGTCCCTGAAAATATACGGCGAAATCACGGCAGCCCAGGCGAAAATGTAGGGACGAATTTGAAACTTACAGAAAGGATTGGCCTACACATACCCAAGCCCGGCGAAATAGAAAGAGGAAAGGGAAGCCTTTGGTCCTGCAGTGGGAGAACTAGGCTGAAAAACAGTTGATTTAAAACATCAATCAACCCAGTCGGAGTATACATAATCGCGAGCTGGCTGACCAAAACCATATGTGTCCTCCGACTGCACAGCATGATTTTCTTCTTATGTACGTCTTTTTAGTTCGCTTCGTTAGCAGTCAGGTTTTTTGATCTTTTTAAACAACTTTTTTTTACTTACGACATCTTTGACTTCATATTGTTTTCGTATTACTTTTAAACACGTGTTACATGTTTTTGTAATCACCTCTTAAAACTCTTCATTTTGAATAGCCACACGATAGGCCGTGAAGTAAAACAATGGCCCAAAAGCCACCATTTTTCGTTTTTTTACAATTTTAATAAAGAGGTTAACCTCTAGGTAACGAAGGTAAAGACTCGCAAGGTTAAAACGAATCGATTGAAGTAAGAATCATCAAAATCTGCCAACGCGTTTGGTCTCTAGAACGCCACATAGGAACAAACATAAATTCATACATAGACTGATAAAAACATTACCTTCCTTCGGCAGTCGGGTATATACGTAATAAATAACAAATACTACTACAGAGTAACTGCGCAAATGTCTAAACAAAGCCTTCGCATTATCTTAGAAAATAACACAAAATGGCTTACATTTACCTACGTCACTGCTAGGCAAGTGGCGCGAATGCATATTATATATTTTGCTTGCTGTTGCTATTTATCAATCGACGCAAGGATCATGTTGTGTTAGCTGTCAATTTTGAAAATGGATAGGTCTAACTAGTAAGTTAGACCTACGAGTGTAGCCATTTATCTTTAGCCGCTAATATAAAGAAAGTGTTCAATATTGAAATGAAATATTGGCTGTTGTAGCACTCGTGCTTTTTCATATACTTAGACATTTTTGAGAAACTCATCTGACCACTAATATTACAAATGTGAATGTTTGGACGTATGGATGTTTCTTACTCAATCACGTCAGAATGGCGGATCGGATCTGGATGAAGTTAGACTCAGAGATATATTATAGTCTGGAATAGCACAGAGACTACTTTTATCCCTGTCTAATTTTCCCTTGGGATAGCAACACAGTTTTCACGCGGGTGAACCCGCAGAAGCTAAGTAGTCTTTTATATATTCGATAAGAAAATACAGTTCAATTCTACAGACAGTTATTAATTAGGCTATGGAGTCTGAAACTTGACGGATAATACCCAAACTGACATGTGAATAAAACCATAAACAAAACAAACAGGGATCTTTTCTAATTCCACAGGAAAATAGATAAACAAAAACAGTCATAAGTATATTGTGACGTTATACCTGTTTTCCTCCAAAAGGGTAAGCAGTGGTTTAATAATAGACAAATATTTTTGCAGTTATTTTTATGTTGGCGAAAATAGGAGAAAACAATTTCAATTATGTCCAAATGTAGTAACACTGATTACTATCGGTATAAATTTTCGCAATCGAATAACCCCCTGAATTCTAAATTGTATTTAGTATAAATCTTATATTCACCGACACGTTCATGGCCTAAACTACAGGATCAAAGAAGCACATAAAGAGTTCCTTTTATGTCGAATATTTACATTAAGGAAGGTTTTATTTGGAAATTCATCAAAGGGAATAAAAAGACGATCGAAAATCCGAAGTATTACAACATAAAAATATTATAGTCCCTACTAACCTAAATATACCTAACTCATACCCCTAAAATATAAACTATATATAAACCGTTTAGAAAGCTGTAACAAAGCTTAATTCATTTAACATAGTTTAAATGCAGTATAACTTATAACAGCTATTCTAAACTTTAGCTTTACAGTAAGGGCCCAGAGTTTACGACTCTTTAGTTGAGCACATAATCCGCTAGTATACAATGTTGTTATGTACAGATTTGGTACTCAATATGTGATCGTAGCTTTGTGTTATGTGCTAGATGAGACACGAATTCGCTCGTTTGGAGAATTCCGTATTATGCTAGGGACAAATTGAGCGGATTCTGCAGATGTAATATAAAGCTATCATCGTGCGAATACGCGATCGTCGTGTTAATTTGTTCGGCAAAATCGGAAAGCGCCTTCTTACGGTGCGACGACACGATTGGTTCTTCTCAAATATATCTTATAATCTTTCTATTAAGATGACGCCTTAGACAAGCGTTTATTTTTTATATAAGTAACACTGTCGGACGCAGCATTGGACTGGAAATCCTCCCTCTAGGTGGACCTACCTCTAGGATGACCTAGGTTCCTCCAGCCCTGGAGGAACCCACTGGATGCGAGATGCAATGAACCGATCGACGTGGCGACAATTAGCGGAAGCCTATGTTCAGCAGAGGACGTCTTTCATCTGAACATTTCAAACTACGATGGAAATGTCTCTTAACTTGCGTCTCTGTTCCCTACCGTCTATAACCCATCAGCATTCAAATAAGAGCTGTGAACCGTAATCTTTTTGGGCCAGCTCGTTCCATCGCAGACAGCCATTACTTGACCTCAGACGAGATCGAGGATGACTCAACATGGAAAATTTAAAGTTATAAATCTAGCGTTGACTAAATGAGACATATTAATATTTTTAGGGTTCCGTACCCAAAGGGTAAAAATGGGACCCTATTACTAAGACTCCGCGATCCGTCTGTCTGTCTGTCTGTCTGTCCGTCTGTCACCAGGCTATATCTCATGTTCCGTGATAGCTAGGCAGTAGAAATTTTCACAGATGATGTGTTTCTGTTGTTGCTATAACAACAACTACTAAAATCAGAATGAAATAAATATTATGGTGGGGCACCCATACAACAAACGGGCTTTTATTGCCGTTTTTTGCGATAATGGTACGGAACTCTTCGTGCGTGAGTCCGACTCGCACTTGGCCGGTTTTTTGCTTGTGATGAGATCTGGGAGGCTCATGTGCATCAACAGATATTAAACTGAATACGATTATAATGTCTTTGCTTATTTATTTGACGACTGTTAGATAAATTAATCACACTAATTAAGATTAGTATAGAAGCCGTGTTGCGCCGACTACAAATAATAATTTGGGTTAAGAATGGATTACTTGGATGGATTGCCTCGTGTAACTGGCACGTTTTTTTTTTTTTGGGTTAAAGTTTTCCTCTTCCACGGCATCATCAGTGAAAGGGTAACCATCTATATGATAGAAAGACAATTAAACAGACACCTTATAAGATCGCTCGCCTGTTGAAGGAAGCCGTTGGTCCTGGTTGTGGAGTTCAGATAGGCAGTCGCTTCATGTAAAACACTGGTACTTAACTGAATCCGGTAAGACTGGAAGCCGACCCCAATATAGTTGGAAAAAAGAACAGTACATTAGATTTCAATGATAATACTTACCCAAATAGATCTCGAAGTCGTTCCTAGCGAAAGCGTAAGCGAAGGATGCGATAATTTTACTGGTGTTCGAAATGATGCCCAGCAAGGTATCATCCAGCTTCAAGTAGTTGCTGAAGAGTGTTATGGAGAAGAATGTTCCTGAAATAATAAAAAAAAATTGTAAAATAAAAATATCATGAATTAGTTTTGTAACTTAGCTAACCGTGCCTTGAACCAAACCAAACATGAATACAAAGTTTCAGCTCAATTGGTTGAGGATTCTGTTGCAAGATTATAGTAACTAGCTAAAGGCAAGCTAAACAAGGGCTTGTAATACAGATCTATAAGGTGTCATGATTTAAATTTACAGCTAAACCTCGAGATTAAGAACACGTGAATTGAGCCTCAGGCGATTATCGAGCTAGATACGTTTTACCTATGTTTTAGATTACTAACATAAGATTATTACATAACAAGTTAACATATTTGATCGTCCAAAGCAGCCTACCCCTTAGTAGTTCAGTAGGAAGGAAGCGTTTTACGGGCATGGAATCATAATTATCCCACTTAGGCACTTGTTCCACCGCCGACGAATAAGCGATTAGTTACCGATTATTGTCTAGCTGAAGAAACGTACAAAAGATATAAGATCCCGTGTAAAAGAGACACATATAGTTATAGTTGATCGCTGGCTGTTCACACTGCCGGCGAGTACTCTCTCAGAACAAGTTTAAGCAACAAGAGCTATCAAATTTATACTCGCTAAGCGATGCTCGCTTGGCGGTCAGAACACACGCCGAGAGACCAACCAGAGGTCATTTCTATCTACAGTGCGGCCACCCCGAGCGTGTGGTCCAAGAACCCTCGCTTATAGCCGAGCGACAAAGTTAACAGAACTACACACTCGCTTCTTGCTGCTCGACAACTCGTCTTTAGTTTTACTCGCTACTCGCTGATCGTCAGCGGTGGGATAATTGCCTAAACATCTTCCATTTTAAAATTTCGGTATCCGCATTCGTACTCTTTCGTGCAGACAACCAAAATAAGCCAGTTTACCTTATTTTAGGCACTTATTCAGTCAGACATCATTCTTTACATAAATGAGTAATGAAGGGAAACATCCGTAGTCCAAGTACCACAAACTAACAACAGCTATTGGTACTAACAACCGGAATCTGATGATTACCTGCTTGACGTAATGCTAATAAGGAAACAATTTACTGGTTGATACGAAGAATTGGCACATATACTGACCTCCAGCAAAGAATTTCTGGAAGTTTGCTCAAGTATCTGTATGACTGGGTATCTGAACATCAAGTGTGTGAATCACAGTGGCATATGCTATCAAATCTACGAGTATGAGTACACAACTATTTTGTGTCATTTTTGTTGCTCGTTATCAGGAGATCGTGACTAAGTATTAGCAGTGGCAAGTGCATTATATACCGAGATACCTACGCGCGCCGGCAAGCACGTTAAGACCTTGGAGCCAACTGTCGTTTGAAGATAGACAGAAGTCTTAAATTCGAAACACGTCTTGCCAAGGGTTAGGTATCGTGTTTCCCAGTTACTGGGTTGTAGAGGTCAGATAGGCAGCCACTCCAAGTGAAGCACTGGTACTCAGCGAAATCCAGTTAGATACGGTGTTGGGAAAAGCCTGGGCAGTTTGATTGATGTCCATACTTAAGTTTTGGTGAGAGATAAGGCGTCAATTATTGCAGTAACTAAGCCAAATTTGAAGACAAATCGTTGTGCCTTACGCCACATTTCCATCTGCAAGTAGCTCGCATGCAAGTTACATTGCGGGCTATACAGGTATAATGCGATCAGCCTCTAGATCATGCCCCGCAATGTTATTTAACTTGCTTGCAGGTGATACCGCTGCAATAAAACTCTGTCAAACGAAAAAAGTAAATACTTAATCACTCACCTAATAAATTGGTGACGATAGAGTAGGTAGACCATATACTGTACTGCACCTCATCCCAGTTGAACCTGTATCTTGTAAACAGGTACAGCACCGTGAATTCACCTGGAATATTACAATTCATTAATACATAATAAAAATAGTTTATTTCAAATAAACCTTAGAGGTACTTTTGAATTGTCAAACAAAAAAACAAAGATAACTTATTGCAAATTCGTAAGCGTCAAGTAACCAAGTGACCCCTTTTTTCGAAACGACCTCTAGTTTAGGCAGTATGTGATTGGTCGCAAGCGCTACTTCTGAGTTTGAGATTCTGTGTTTGATGCCCGGGTCGGGCAAAGTGTTATTGGGGTTTTCCATCTGGCATGTCTCAGTAGCGGTCCGGAATCTGGATTATTGTCCGGAATCTGGCTTATTGTCCGGTTGATGGCAACAGGCTCGCTCCTTGTTAAATGGGTATTTTTATTATTATTAAATCTTTATATCTGATATTTTTATTTTACTTTTTCCTTTATTTAACTATTTTCTTCAAAAACAAAAAATCATTTAAAAATATAAAAATAGTAGCCCACCGGTATCGGGAACAGGGTCCAAGCTACCGGAGGTCAGGGCTCCTGAGAGAGGAACCTGCTAACGATACGCGCCGTGTTGCAGGAGTACCGCTTTCTGAATCAAGCCCTTGATCCAGTTGCCCAACGAGAGCCGTTTTCTATTATTATTACGAATTACTGTTGTTGAAAGTTATTGTTATTTAATTATTTTTCGATTGTAAAGTAGTAATTTCGACACAATGTATCGTTATGAAATAAATTACTTATGATTTATTAAAAACATAACTAGCGTGTGTGTGTGTTTGTGTGGTGTGTGTTACGTTATGTACCACAACTTTTGATTACAACATCCAGTAACTTCATCCATTCCGAAACTATCTTACTGCCACATAGACAAATGCAATCTTTGCTGTCCAGCATTCTAAGTTTTCATAAGAAATGATGGTGACATACTCATTACCATCTTGTCATTTCATTCTGTAAAACTTTAAACTTTCTCCATATAAAAATGCATAGGCCTGTTTTTTTAATGGCCTAACCCAGTCAGCGTTACCACTGAAAGTTTTAAAACGCTCTGGGGAATCGTAAGAATTTCTTTTACAATGGACAAATATTTAAATTAGGCTCCATGAAAAATACGGAGTATTTCTTCTAAATCTCATTCATACCTATTGGTATTTTGGGTTCATTGATGGTTGAGTCTATTATTTAGCTTAGGGAACGTACTCGTACTACGTGACCCATTTTTTTAAATTTTATAACCACCTTACCCCCTCAGTGACTACCCGTAGTATACACCAAGACCTCTAGTTTTCACGTAGTAATTAATAAATATAGTTTTGAAATAATAATTTGGCTCATGTTTGTTTTTTTACGTAAAACTTTTACGTTTTTTATTTTCTAGCAGAAAGTGAACTTAACACTTTAAGATGCGTAGGTATTTACTTACCATGCATAGGGCCAAAGACCACACACACGACAATGAGCAGTAAACACACTCGAAGTCTTCTGTTTCCAGGTCCTTTCCGGAAAGCTACCTTGAACGTTTCCATGACCAGGGCAACATCGAAGAACTCGCGCAGGAAACATTTCTTTTTGTGTTTTTTACTCTCCTGAACAAAAAAAATGTGAACTTGTAACTTAAATCTATCAATAAAAATGTTTGCTGAGTCAAAAGTATTCTTTCAAAGTGTAGGATCAGATTGTCGCAATATAAAATACAAAACAGTTAATAATAGCATCTGCTTAGAATTTATCAAACATTAACTGAAGCTAATAATAATAGTATGAAAAACCATTTTGTCGTTTGACCCATTTGACTTCAAAGATAACAATATAAATAATATCATAAAGATATAATAAAAAAACTTTTTACAAAAAAATACTACCGACTTCCAAATAAAACTACAAAGTGAAAAATAAATTTATTTTTGGAAGTCGTCATAGGTACCAATTTACTGCGTTATGGACACCGACTTCCAAAAATAAAGTTATTTATTGAAGAGTTCTGTTGTATATCTCCGAATTTCTTCGTCAGTCCTTCAACAAATTAAAATGGGACCAATTTCGGAACATACTCTTTCAAACAAAAAAAGAATTTTTGAAATCGGTCCACAATTGACGGAGATATCGGTGAACGTGCACAAAACATACATAATGTCGAACATAGAACCTCCTCCTTTTTGGGAAGTCGGTTAAAAATATGGGTCTCTGAACGATTTGCGTAAACTACTGCGGATTAAAATCACGAAAGAAATTCATATCATCTACTTTTAAGAGAATCTTGATTATTCTTTAAACATGTACTATTTAGTGAATTTACTCGTATACTTCAAGTGGAATAAGAAATGACAAAGTTAACACAGAATATTATTGTCAAATACTTACAAGTTTCTTTACAGCCCTTTGCTTCGGATCTTCCAAATAACGGTATCCGTATATCAAACTGAACAAATACAGCGATGATGACACTATAAATACACCGTAATACCCCACCCAAGACAACATGACCCCGCTCAAAGCACTTCCAATAGGGTAGCCTAACGACATGAACATATTTACCAACCCTACTCGGTAGGTCCTGTTCTCTTCAGTAGTAATGTCGCCAATATAACTAAATACACCAATAAAATTCGTGAACCACCCTCCCGTTATAGCCGGAAATATAGCTTCTGTGAACGCAGCCACTTCAACAGGCAAGTTAAAGAAATACGTGTTCACGATGAAACCAAGGCAAGCTAGAAATTCTCCGACTATAGGAAGCATGATGCATGCTTTTCTTTTTCCAGTCTTGTCACTCCACGCTCCAACGAAAAGGATGAGCAACACAGGAATCGATGTTTGGACCACATTCTTCCACACTGCAACACTGGCTGTTAATTTTTGTACTTCCTGTTCCTCAAACGTATAATTTTCTGTCTGTCTTAAATTGAGCGCATCACATACCTCCGTGCTGTAATTTAGATTAACTCTGCAGGCCTTTTCTAAATTTAAATTCTGTATTGCTAACGATGCTAGCACACTTGGCATTACATAACAAGCCATAATAGGTTCAACAGTTGTGTTATCTTTAATTAGTTTCAGTCTTTCTCTGAAAGTTAACTTCTTTTTTTCTTCATTTTTGTCGACTTTTTTTGTTTCTTCTAGGTTTGGTTTAAGAGGAGAAGATTCATCTGTGCCTTCCTTATTTACCTCTTCTTTTGTGTTTTCGGTTTCACACTTAGCAGGATCCATTTCAGCAATTTTGTCTTCACATGTCAATGCTGTATCTTAGGCGCAGTAGTGTGTAATGACAATGTTCAAAGGATACGTGGATTGACTCTATTTGTATTTCAACTGTTTGTTGTAGTGTTTGCAATATATATTATTATATTCGACTCAATATTTATAATGTCTCGACTTGTTAGCGATAAGGAATACAACAGGAGCCAATTGCGTGCATCTGCTTTTTATCTCAGGTACTTTCTAACACCTGTCATAAAACAAAAGTAAATACTCTTAGATTTTCCTTGTGATGCTGGTAAACACTAGTTAGATCTATTTTAATTTTGCAATGTAAATAAACAATTTGTGTTTCCTATTTTTCGTTGTGAAATTAATAGGAATGTGTCGAAGACATGTTAATGGGACAGCATTCAGCTGCTAGACGACACCACACACGACTTGGCTCTCGAGTAGGTCTGAATAAACACGGTCGGGCTGCGTAAAGTGGCTGTTGGTACATACGAACATTAAGGGTACACTAGTCGACGGCACGAACTATTTTGTGCGCGGGGTTAAAATGCATTTTATATCAACCAACAACACGTGCGGCAGAGATAGATGCTGTGATGAGCAGTAGGAAGCTAGTTCGCGTACGAATACACACTTTTTAAAATTTGTAGCGAAATGGATAATGATTTAGGACGAAACCGAGCGCGCGAAATTTTATAAACAGACCTTTGGCAGTCTAGATATCATGTAAAAACCACTAAATCTATCTGTTCAAAATAAAATTATTTGCATTGTTGAACTACTAATCTATCCCTGTATGGTAGCCGTTTTGCAATTTTCCGTCTTCTTATGGTATTTCTTCGCGCCCAAAAATGCGTTAAAATTAGTGTCGAAATGTGGAACTTTCGACGCTCATAACTTTCAAATATTTTCTTTTTTTACTTTTTTGCTTCCATACAGGGCTAGATAATGATGAGACAAATTGATATCACTTTTTATTTTGAACGTACATCGTCAAACAGTGGAATAATCCCTAGACTACGTTTGTGTGGAAGAATTTTCGACTAGTGTAACCTTAAGCGCCGGTGACGCGAACCAGACGGTTTTCGTGCTCATTAGTGTAAATCGGATTTCGGTCTCCTTTCGTACCTACTGGAGATTATGCTTATCACTCGTAGGCGGAATATTTTGAATGATTTCTAAGAATTAGACCAAGTGTTTGTCGTTACGGTTGAGTTTTAATTGTTTAGGGCAAGTACATATTATTGTTATGCATATGACATGGTTTTATGAAATTTCATAAAATTCTATCAATTAAAAAAACTACATGTTTCCTCGTATTTTTTCTACATAAAAAAAACTATGGAACACACACACACGTTGGTTTTGGTCAGCCAGCTCGCGAATATGTATCCTCCGACTGCACAGAAAGATTATCTTCTTGTTTACATCGTTTTAATTCGCTTTTGAAGCAGTCGGGTTTTTTGATTTTATTAATTTTTTTTTTTAAATTTGGGTTTAGCAGTTTTACAATTAACTGCCGCAACCCTGTGGACAAAACAAAACAAGGTTATAGTTGTATACAGCCAATATTTTTTTTTCTATAAATAATCTTAAAATTGTATAAAACAAAGTCGTTGTCCGCGTCTGTCGACGTCGTTTTTATTTGTGC
Source organism: Orthosia incerta (assembly GCA_948252205.1). Taxonomy (NCBI): domain Eukaryota; kingdom Metazoa; phylum Arthropoda; class Insecta; order Lepidoptera; family Noctuidae; genus Orthosia; species Orthosia incerta. Next base: position 29,151,470 of record OX411746.1, read on the forward strand.
GCTAAATTTTTCTAAAGAACGTAACGTATTTTGAATACGGTTTTCACTAATAGAAAGAACAATAAACGAGGAAGGTTTTTAGAGTTCCGTAACCAAAGGGTAAAAAGGGACCCTATATCTAAGACTCCACTGTCCGTCGCCTGCCTGTCTGGCACCAAGCTGTATCTCATGAACCGTGATAACTAGACAGTTGAAATTTTCACAGATGATGTATTTCTGTTGCCGCTAAATATACTAAAAACAGAATAAAATAAATGTTTAAGTGGAGCTCCCATACAACAAACGTGATTTTTTGCCGTTTTTTGCGATAATGGTACGGAACCCTTCGTGCGTGAGTCCGACTCGCTCTTGGCCGGTTTAAATATAAAATTTGCCTCGTACGAAGCCGGAAACGGTTGCTAGTTTATTAATGCAAGCCTATTCCTATCATTCACACATACCCAAAAACATCATAATAATGGGCAGGCTAAGGTCTTGGACCATACCGCCTCGTCTTCAGTGCATAATATCCTTCTTGACTAAAAGTAAGGCCTTTTGGCCCATAAATTTATACAATGCTATGTATGTACTGTAATTTTCCAGCAAACCTTGAGTATCTCGCGGGATGCTTGCTGGCGTTTTATATATTTTCATTAATTTATCAATTAGAGGAATTCTTTGTAAATCATATGCAGGGCATTCAAACATTATATGGTTTAGGGTCTGATCACTTCCTAAGTCACAATTGATACAAACAGGCGATGTTATAATTTCCATTTTGGCTAAATGTGCATCGAATCTTCAATGTCCAAATCTAAGAAGATTTAAGGTAATATAAAATTTTCTGCTCTTAGGAAGAACAGAGCTGGTAAACCAGGGCCCAGAACCAATGATTTGATTTCTTTTCGCATACCATTTTCCTTTAGTTCTTTGTGTTTCTTGCCAGTTCTATTGCCAAATACAGGTGTTTTCTTCATGTAATTTGATAAGCAGGTCGGAACTTGGTATGGCAACATTTCTCTTCTCTGGGATGTCAATGTCAAGGGTGCGCCAAAGCTCACCAAAATTTTCAACTCCGTTAATTGGAAAGCCGATTATGTTCTTCCTAATAATTTTTCATCCTAACAATCACAATTCCTAACTATTCTGTCTCTAATGTTCATAATTCCGAAGCATTCAACTTCATAATGTCAGTAGCAATAAACATTTATTATATTTCCATTTGTGTTCCTATATTTTCTCAACATAACCATCTTTTACACTATTATTCAAAGTCATATTTTTTTTGTTTAGAATTATTTTTATTCATAATAATCAGTATTATATACATTCATTTTGCGTAACTTTATTTTCACATAACATGTATAACATATAAGAATAATAGTACCATGGTACAAGTAGTTAAATACAGGTTTTCATATACACATTTCAATTAAATTAGTTTAATATTAGGAAATATATCCATAGGTTAGGTTAGGTTAGAACTGTGACCAACTACGCGCGAGCCGAGCGAGCGAAGCGAGCGTTGTCGCGGTAGCGGCCGGCGAGCGCTACCTCGAAATTGTTCGCGAAATTTTTCTAAGTATTTTTTTCATAGTGCCCCAAGACGACAATCTGACCTGAATTTCATTCATTTAAGACAAAAATCAGTGAAACGACCTTTAATCATTCTGAACAGTTGGTTTTTTAGACATAATTATCTCAGGTATAGTTATAGTAATAAGTATGTAACAACAATAACCAAAAATAAATGGCTAAATGTAAAAATGTGTACAGTTGTTTTGTAATCACAAGAAATAGTTTAAAAACAAACCTTTTCCAAAGCTTCTGGTTCATGATTATGTTCTTGGTGCTTCATATATTTTTTATTACACTTGGTAAATGTTTCTTTCTGAGTATGAGTGAAAATATTATGGTAATTATGTTTAGGGATAAAAGCGTTATAATAAAAAACCAAAAAAATATATTTACATTAACGATATGATTAATTAAAATTTTCGGAAACATGAGTGTTATGAACATCGCCGGTAGCACTACAAATAGTATGAATGAAAATATTAGGATGAAAAATTCTAGGAAGAGTGATCATTCGGATTACAAATCATTAGGAAGAAGCATTTCGGGTAAAGAACTTTAGGTGAGCCAATATGGACCCCAATGTCAACAATAACTCTTGCAAGGTAATCTGAGTTTTCGTTTCCTGCTACTCCTATGTGGGAGGGTGTCCATATTAAACTTATCGTAAATCCTCTAGAACAGAGATCAGCATATAATGTCCGAATCTGATCGGACATCGCCTGGCCTTATTTACAAAACACACAAACCAAGGAAAAATACTCAATCACATTTCATTGCTTGTTCTGAGGATAGAACCCCGCAACAAACACTGAGTGGCTGAGGCACTGAGGTTTGTAGTTAGAGAACCCAATAGGGTAGTTGACAAAAAATATCTATTTAGTTCGTCAGTTAGATAACCTAAAAATATTGCACACGAATTTTTCTTTAGCCGTTAACAAAAAAATACGACGATACAGTGCGTTGAAATATCGTGTGATGTCAAGGTGTGCTACACTTTGTATTGACAAAGTGACGTCACGAGCCCCCACTCCTGAACTTTGATGCGCATTATCTTTGTCAATTTTTATATAATTGATAAAGCAAAAAATACGGGTCCAATATTATTTGATATTTGCTCTGTTAGATTAAATAGAGTTATAATTTTTCTACCCAGGAAACATCCCTGTTATGGGTTAAGCTCGCCTTTATACATAAGCTATCTTTGTTTATTGTACTTGTTTTTACGGTTCGTGAATAATAAAGAATAAATGAAACGAGGCGAGGATGAGCTGCAAGTAGGGCGATTTGGAGTTGGACGTCGGAACCACCGGGGTCACCTACCGTCCAGTTTTATGGAGAAGGAAGGCCTCTTTAGGATGAATTCCTTCTTCAGAAAGCGTGAGCACAGAAAGTGGACATGGCAAATTCCCGACGTGCAACTAAAAACGAGATCGACTTCATCATGTCAACCAAAAAGCAAATAATCAATGATGTCTATGTGATCAATTCGGTGAAAACCGGGCGCGATCACCGCATGGTAAGAGGCACATTGAACATTAATATCAAGCTTGAAAGGTCTCGACTGATGAATTCCACGCTCCGTCCAGCACAGATCCAGATCCAAAATACCGAGACCTTTCAGCTCGAACTCCAGAATCGTTTTGAGTGCCTAGAGAGCTTCGTGGACGAATACAGCGATGGGTTCGTGGAAGCTGTCCACGAACCCATCGCTGTTTGATACGGTCGGGTCTAAGTTTTTCAAGACCCGCCGTACAGAGAGAAACAAAAAGCTCTCTGATGCTACTCTCAAGCTAATGAAGGAGAAGCGAAAGATGATCCTGCAGTCTTCAGACGATGCGGTGAAATACCGGCAGCTAAATAGATGCAAAGTCCTTAAAAAGCAACCTCCGACGCTTTAATACCAAAAGTATTAAAATGCGATCGAGCGGAATAAGGGCTCCAAGGTCTTTGCAAGAGATTTGTCTATTGTGCAGAGCCAGCTCACGAAACTGAATACCGACGATGGCAGGATACACCCACTCCTATTAAGGTCGGAGACTCTACACTCGAAGTTGGCGGCGACTTTGTCTACCGGGGATAAACGATCCAGTTGGGTAGGGCCAACTTCAAGAAAGAGGTCAACCGTCGAATCCGACTCGGCTGGGCAGCGTTTGGAAAGTTGCGCGGTATCTTCTCGTCCAACTTACCACAGTGTCTCATGACAAAATTTTATGGCCAGTGTGTGTTGCCAGTGATGACATATGGCTCTGAGACGTGGTTGCATACAATGGGCCTCATCAGAAAACTTACAGTCACTCAAAGGGCAATAGAGAGGGCTATGCTCGGCGTTTCCTTGCGGGATCGAATCAGAAATGTAAAGATCCGCAAGAGAACCAGGGTTACTGACATAGCCCGAAGAATTGCCAAACTTAAGCGGCAGTGGGCAGGGCACATTGCTCGCAGAACGGATGGCCGTAGGGGCCGAAAAGTTCTAGAGTGGCAACCGTGAACCGGAAGACGTTGCGTTGGAAGGCCTCCCACCAGGTGGACCGTTGACCCGGTGAAGGTTGCGGGGATCCGCTGGTTGCGATACGCACGGGACCGGTCAATGTGGCGACGCTTGGGGGAGGCAGTCCAGCAGTGGACGTCTTTCGGCTGATATGATGATGAAATGAAACGAAACGCTCATAAGTCGCGCTTGCGATCACTGGAACAACACGGTCATCCTTTCTTTATAGATAACTGGAACAACACATTCATCATTCACGTACAAATTTATACTAATCATACTACACCTTCACGCCTTTTTCCTATGGCGGTCGGTAGAAACTAGCATCCTGCTACGATTCTTACATATTCCTTTTGCTTCGTTTATGTTCATATATTATTATCTTATTCTGCGTTTTTACTTACGCTCGACCGCGTTAACGTAAACGTCTATTTGTTTTTCGAGCGGCCTAGCCGAACTACTAACCGCATGCATCAAATTATTACCTACCTATTTGTGTTTTACTTTTACAATTTCTTATAAATATAATATCCGTAATCGAAACTATCCAAAATCCAAAATTTAACATTGCTGATACACATTGACATAAGAGAGATCGTTAACGTTAACGCGGTCGAATACGTTAAAAAACTCGCACTAATGCCTCTGTAGTACGCTTCTTTAAAATTTTAACCGTAAAAACTTAGAAGAAATGAACCTGAAGTAAGTTGTCAATCCATCCAATGAAGGTGGAATGAGCTCCCGAGAGATATTTACAGAATAAACCGTGGTCATAGTTACACGCACGCTGGTTGTTAGTATAAAATAACACTCGAAACTTATTTCAAAAGTTTTATTCCAAAAGTAAGGTACAAACGCAGCTTCGGGAGTCTTAACCTAATTAATTTCTTCTAATATCTAGATTTACAAGGTACCTAGATTATTATTAACTAACTAAATTAAGCTAAAAGTAGGCTTGAGTTAGCCGGGGTGAACTGATACTTTCTTCTGTTTTCTTACGTCTTTCCTGTGGTCGTAGAATAGCCAGCTGAAACAGAAGAGAAATTAGATTATGTATAAATGATGTGCTGATTATATTTATTTTTAGAAGACATGTTAAGCCGGTGATAAGTAAATTGGGAAAAGTGCAGGGGATTATGTGGTAGGTTGGGTAGATAATACACAAGACAGAAAAGGCTCTTTCAAATTTAGACGTTTGGTGAGGGACTGCTGCGGTGCCGCAGCTTTGCGTTTGTCGTACTGCGCACGACCAGTTGATTTTTTCTATACAATTCACGCATGACAGAAGGACGACTAAGTGTGTGCATAAATTGTGGCGCCGGAGCAGTCCCGGAAAAAAAACCTCTAAATTGAAATACTAAATTGAAACCTCTAAATAGAAGAGAAGTGGAGTCCCAGCGGTGACGGCCGCGATTTGCAAGTTTGTAGGTCGTGGGTACAAAGGCACTTTGTTTTATTTATTTTGCACCACTTAACCGTCAAAATGGCAAATGGCGAAATACATTGTGTGGAAAGCAGTATGTCCTTTAACAAAGAATTTAAAGGCATGTATGTTGCTTTAAGCAACTCTAACAAGACTCGCGTGGCAAATTTTAACACCCGCCCCTTCTCAGACAGGAGGTCTTTGTCACACCAATGGGAACATAGCTGATTATGCTAATACTGACACATCAGCCATAGTGCAGTTTATATAAGGCTAGTATTTAAACGAGCGAAAAAAAAATCAAATTAAAGGTGTAAAAAATACTGAATATGGATTACTGAAATACTAAGTGGGCGACAAACAGTGGGCGAATACAAATGTTTAAAACAGCGACTTGAAAATATAAGTTTGTCGACAGGGCTCCTTTTTCAGTCTGCAGGGTCTAAAGTAACCTAACATGAAGGAGATGACGGGAGCTAAGTTCGCTCGCTTTGCTCGCTCACTTCAGCTCTCGTCATCCCCTTCGAACCTAACCTATCCGTGTCGGGGTGCGCTAAGTTCCCGAGCTCGCTTCGCTCGCTCTTGGACACGAATAAACCCGAACTCCCGCACTGCACAGTGATGTCGCCTCGATAGTTGTTCAGCTGTTTTCAAAAGAATAATATGCTAAAATAGAAAAAATAGAACCCCAAATACAATTAAAGTATGTAACAATATTATTACCGCAGCTCACAAAAATCTCCTAAAAGGTATTACTCAAACCGGATAAATAGTTACTTACTTAGTATAATAGTCGCCCATTCAGTATATTTTTCCCTCGGTTAATAACTTCCCTTTATATAATATACTAGTAAAAAATGTAAGTATTTGTAATCACGTTCTTGATAACGGCTCTAATGATTTCGACAAAATTTGCATTAAAGGGGTTTTCAGGGCGATGAATCGATCCATCTAGGCCTCATATCTGGGAAAATTTGTTTTCTCTGTATTTTCACCCGAGCAGAGCTCGGTCGCCCAGGTACAAGATTTTTAAGTTTGAAAAAAAAACGCTATGTTTAGTCCATCATATTACTTACACAAGTACAAAAACGGCTGGTAACGTCATACTAGCTCCTAAGAGGAACACAGCACCAGGCAGCACCTCCATCGTGGCAGTGTAGACCCTAGTGTACAGCGGCACGTAGATCAGAGGCATCAGGTTCTCCACCAGACCCACTAAGGAATTCACTTTGCCTGAAAAATAAAAAACCATTTTATGACGTTTCCACTCACTTTATCAGTCCTGCCCTTGATTTTGTTCATCATCATCATCATATCAGCAGAAAGTCGTCCACTGCTGGTCATAGGCCTACCTTAGCGTCGCCACATTGACCGGTCCCATGCGTCTCGCATCCAGCGGATCCCCGCAACCTACACCAGGGTGGTGACCATAAGCTCTTAGAGTAAGGTTACTTTGGATGTCATTGGTACACCTGGCGGGAAGCCTTCCAACGCAACGTCTTTCAGTTCGCGGTCGCCACTACAGAACTTTTCTGCCCCATCGGCCATCAGTTCTGCGAGCAATGTACCCTGCCCACTGCCACTTAAGTGGTTTTACTCACTTGATTGTTACCTGTCATGATACTATGGTTAGATAAAGGTTTTACAGTCAGCACTTCTTAACCCTAGCCGGTCTTAGGAATATCATTGTTGGTATTTTATTCGCTACCACGACGGTGAATTCTTAACTATTGACACACCTGCATCATACGACAGCCACGGGAAAAGATAGGGAAGCCGAATTCTTATCTCGACATCGACACGGATTCAGAATTTCAGATATTAATGATTATAATCTCCTCGTTATTCTAAAAAGTGTCATAGCTCATGCAAATTATTCTAAAATTAGGATAATTAAGAGTTTAAAGAGTCTCTCGCCAATTTGAGTGGAGAATTTCCCAATAAAAAACTATACGTCCTAAGAGTCAAATCATAGGAATTTCTTCCTGTATCGTGGGTGCGTTTACAAACATATAAACTCACGTACACAACAACCAGAGCCGGAACAACTATCTGTAGGTCATACAAATACTTGTTCCGTGCGGGAATCGAACCCGCGACACGCAGCGCAGCAGTCAATCGCTCAACCACTGCGCCAACCGTGCGCCCAATTATAACAAAAGGATTGGGATTGATCTAATCCAATTAATTATATAATAAATAATATTTTATTTTTAGATTTTTAGATTTTGCATCCTGAATATTGTTATTTTTTTGGTTTTCTTGCAATGACAAGAATATTTACTTTTTTAAAGTATTTTTTATTTTATTTTAATTATTGTGACTATGTGGATCAGTCTTTTTTTTGGTTTTATTTTTATTTTTCTCAGTTAGTTTTTAATCATGGTCTGGCAGTTTGAGTAAGTATGCGGCCTACCCGAATGTCCTATCTTTTGAACTGTTCGTCGAATCGTTGAGCTCCTTAGAAACTGAGTGGAGCTGCACGGTTATTGACAAATGCGTGCACTGACTGGACAGGTCCAATCAATCTGGCAGGTTTTTTCTTCAAAAGACCATTTCAGACATCAACCTACATGGTCTTCACATGATCTAACCAAGATTTTGTCTGGACTTTAAAAGAGACTGTGACTTCTGAGTTTGTTAGGAAACGCCGACCTCATCTAGTTTAAAAAAATATTATCGACATGTAAAAGTGTCTGTACAAACCAACATACAGAAATAAAATCATTTATCATTAAACACTTAGCATCACGCCTGTATTATCTAAAGTGTTAGTCAGAGGTGCACTCATAGTCTGAAATCTTGAACACATGTGGATTGGAGTCAAATCATGAACTTTATATACTTGTTAAAATTGAAGTTCATTTTTGCGAACATCCAAAGTTCCCCTTTCAGATATTACACACAAAATTAACACCAAAATAAATTTAGACAGTTGGAAATATTGGACTACTCGTAATGGATTGGATGTCATATGTACCGCCGCCATGCAAGTGGAGTTAACATGACATCTACATTCACGGACATATCATTTAAATAATAAATCAACCAGTGTATGGCTACACTGGAGGCAGGATGTGAAAAGCTAAAATGGATTCATTTTCATGTACGCGAAAAGATTTAATTTGACAAATTATGCACATCAAATATTTATAAACCAGATGCGCATGTACAAAACTGGTAAATAGGTACCAATTTACCAAAAAATATTTTAAATCGTGTATGTACAATGGTTGGACCGAGATGTACTACCTGTAACGGCTGATTTTTAATTTTGATTTGATTGTTATTTTAATTTTAATTTTGTTTTAATTGTATTTTAATTTTGTTTTAATTGTGTTTTAATTGTATTTTAATTTTGTTTTAATTTTGTTTTAATTGTATTTTGATTTTTCTTTTAAATTTGATTTTGATTTGATTGGTCGATAGCATAATCATATGTGCCTGCTTGAAATTGAATGAGTATAAGAACTCATCTAATTGTAAGTAGGCGCCCAATGTCAATCGGCAAATAAGTAATGCATGATGTGCTTACCTGTAAGAAATTGGTACACCAGTCTATAAGTTTATCTCATATCTTTGTATCAGTGTATTTAATTGTTAGTGAGCCAAATAAATAAAATAAAATAACAGGTACCAATTTCGCCAGTATGTTTAAGTCTAATGCAAAAGAGGGCGAGCATATTGCCTCCAATTAGGCACATATTCAGATTCTGGGACTTGAACCTCATGCAGAGCTGCAGTCAAGTAAAGTTCTGCTAGGTAAAAGCAAAATTGTTTTGTAAATGAAATTGCCCTACGAAAGGGCAATAAACATGATTATAACAGTACTTATTAAAAGTCTCTACTTACCTAATTCATTAGGTTCTACAAGTTTCGAGATTATTGACCTCATTGCCAACAGCGAAGTACCGTTCAGAATTTCAACCAGGGGTGCTGAAATAAAACAAAAGATGATTTAGTAAGAAACATCAAAATAAAAGACAATAGGCATACTTGTATAGTTCGATACTTTGCAGGCCGTGAAAGTACTCATGAATTTGAATATTTTTACCAAGGGCATTGGCATTCTTCTTAGATTTCAGGGTTCATACCTTGACAAAGACAAAGACAAAGATATTTTATTTCAAGTAGGCCACCAAGCGGCACTTTTGAACGTTAGGTAGGTACATTAAAATTTACAAGTTATAAAAGTTGATTCTACCGTGCATTCGGAAAGTAGCTTGTTATGGAAAAGAATGCACAAGTAACTCCATACTTACTCTTTTTTAAAAAAAAAGTTTTTTTACAATATTTAGTTACATAAGTACATTCATTAATAAATTCATATATGTGAGGACAATGCACCCAGAATAGCACTACACACTATACTACGTACAGGCATAAAGTAATAAAAGTACTCACACATGCACTGTGCAGTTATATAATAGAAGCTAGAAAAAAAGCATTAACATCCGAAGCAGTTAAGTTATGACCAATCCCAACTGACGGCGTCCGTTCACGAACATGACGCATGAATTGGCACCACCCAGCTCAACCATCATAAAGGGAACCGGATGATCCAACACACGCGCCACCATCAGAGACATTTGAGAGAGCATGACACACTCAACTGCCAGGGCACACACAAGTCAACGAACGACACACAGGTACAGTAAATGGTAGATTTACAGTTGGGTACATAGTACTCACACACGTGCTTTGCAGTTATACAATATAGTAAGGAAATTGAGTTTATACAATACAAATATATTCATTCAGTCTTCAGCAGTTCCAACAACACTTCAACACAATAATGTTCTGCATATCACTTGGTTTTGCGCCCTAGTGGATGTGGAGCAGGAATAGCATTTAGCCAAGCATTTTTATCAGTGAAGTAATCCCCCAACTTATAATATGCCAGCCTGCATAGTGTGCGTTTTATACAAGTTTTAAATTTCGTCTCATTCAGTTCAAGAATGTGGGGTGGAATTTTATTGTAACATTTTGTACAGTACCCCATGAAAGAAGAGGCTACTTTTGCCAGTCTGAAACCTGGTTGAACTAATTGGTCCCTATTTCTAGTAACGTAATTATGTCTGTCGCCATTTTTACTATAAAGATTTAAATTCTTTCTCACGTACATGATGTTTTCATAAATATATTGACAAGGAACCGTCATGATGTTAATGTCCTTAAACAGTTCCCTTAGGGAATCGCGCCGGCGAAGATTATATATTGCTCTGATGGCTCGTTAATGCAGAATAAAAATTTACTCAATGTCTGCAGCCCTTCCCCATAGTAAGATACCGTAAGACATTATACTATGAAAATAACTAAAATATACCAGTCTCGCGGTATCCACATCCGCCAACCGACGAATCCTCCCAACAGCATAAGCCGCCGAACTCAGCCGCCCCGCAAGGGACACCAAATGAGGACCCCACTGCAACCCTGAGTCCAGCGTGATCCCCAGGAAAACCGTTTTATCGACGAATTCTAGCTTCTCCTTGTTTAACATAATGTCACAATCAGTACTTTTGACATACGGCAATGAAAATGTTACGCACTTGGTTGTTTTACCATTTAAAACTAAATTATTGGCAGTGAACCAATCCTGAACCTGCCGTAGCGCGTTATTTACGTCGTCAACCTGACAAGTACGTCTATTTATTTTAAAAATTAAAGATGTGTCATCAGCAAATAACACCATGTTTAGTTTGTTTTCCAATAAACGAGGTAAATCGTTGATGTATACTAAAAATAAGAAAGGACCTAAAATTGAGCCCTGGGGTAATTGCACTTGAAATTGAGGAAGAATGCAGCTGTTTCCTACATTTTGACGCTTTATGCACACATTAATGTACAGAAAAGCTAATTTATTTTACAAAAAATAAACTTTATGGCTTTAATATCAGCGTTAATCGTTTAGTACGACTGAAAGAAAATTCACATCGAACCATTCCAAAATTGAACACACCTTAAATAAACATATACTCGTATGCAATAAAAAAACAAATTAGGTCATACAAAACCGAATATCTAAGCGTACCTATTTATTTATCGCGGATAAGGATGGTTATCCTATCGCCTATCGATACTAATATTATTTTAATTCTTGTAACTATTGGAAACAAATGACACACACTTAAGTGGACAGACAATACACTCGGCGTCATAAAAATCGCACCATTTTCTTCTCATCTTCAAAATAATTTTAACCTTATTAATTCAATGGTGTATGACTATTGTACACCATTTGAAAGATCATTTACTCAACTCTCAGTAAAAGGGTTTTTGGTTTTATTAACCAAGGCATGAAATAAAAGGGGCTAACTGAATGAAAGAATTGTTTTTCTTGTTTTTCTTACTGAAGTTGTTCGATAGTAAATTTCCTGGCAAGAAAAATGACAATTCTATCAAGTCTATCTAAAATCTTATCAAATAATATTGGACCCGTATTTTTTGCTTTATCAAATAAATAAAAACTGACAAAGATAAAGCGCATCTAAATTCAGGAGTGGGGGCTTGTGACGTCACTTTGCCGGTATAAAATGTAGCACACCGTGACATCACACGATATGTCAACGCACTTTATCGTCGTAATTTTTTGTTTACGTGGCAAAAGAAAAAATACGTGTCCAATATTTTTAGGTTACGAGTATCTACTTGACTCTGATCTCTGTACTACCTATTGTGTTCAATTGTGTTTCCTTGCTGCATTGAGTCCGCTTGTGTATTACCATTGTACATGAAGTTTAAATCATCATCATCTGCCTAGCCTTTTTCCCAACTAATATTGGGGTCGGCTTCCAGTCTTACCGGATTCAGCTAAGTACCAGTGTTTTACATGGAGCGACTGCCTATCTGACCTCCACAACCCAGTAACTGGGTAACACGGTACCCCTTGGCAAGACTGGTGTCATATCTCAAGCTTCTGACTACCCGTAACGACTGTCAAAGATCTTCAAATGACAGCCGGGACCAAAGGCTTAACGTGCTTGTCGAGGCACGGAGGAAACTTGGTATGTTGAAATGGTCACATGAAGTTTAAATAAATTAATTAATTCAAAGTCTAGATGGCGAATGACTCTGACATTTGACCTTCGTCGGATGTTTTATACACTTCTAGGGTAGTCCAATTAAGCGGCTCCTGTAAGCCGTATTATAACAACAGTTATTTATAGGCTCGTGCTCTGAAGAATCGTTATATGTAAAATCTAACTGTTGTTAATTTAAAGGTCATAAAAAAACGTTTAATGCATGTATATTTTCGGAGAGGTGCAATTTTTGGGACAATAAGTGTAGATTATAATGGAGTGTCCATACCACTTAAGTCATTCTTTAATAATAGGTTTATCGTAATCTACGTATAATCGTATGAGTATTGTGTTGTGTGGACGTTATCAACAATGATAACGACTGTGTGGCAATTAATCGGAGATCAGCCGGGGCAACACACGTTAGTGTCAAAATTTTGTCGAAGTAATATCTCACTCAACTCATTGTGGCACGTAAACAGTGGTAATAAGACGATAAATAATGTTACGATGATTATAGTGCCCGACTGGCAGATGGCACTCCTTTTTAAATACCTACCAAGGCCGTCAAGATAAAACAAAAAATCGACAGTAAACATCCGCTTAGTAATTATTTAAATCACTTTTATCAGAACTTTTCCCAGAATTTGGTGTATATATCTTAGAATACCAACCGCCTTCTGGAGTGCAACTGTCAGATGATTGTTGTCGGGCTGTTGTAACTATACTACAGCCCGACAACAATCATCGGATCAAATCGCGCGGAGAACTTTGATTGCGCGATGTAGGATGTCTGTGCCGTCATATCTAGATACCGTCATAGATACCGGTACAGCTACACCAAATTTAATTAATATAATTAAATAGAACTGTCATATCTACGATCAGAATCATAGATGACATGTTTTCAGAGAATACTGATTGGAACTATCAATACAAATGAGCCATGTCTCATCTAATCCCTAATTGAAAAATAACAGGAAGTGGTAAGTACTGGTGAATAATCATGAAACTATTTATCCAGTCATCTTTATCAAGAATAAATTCACTATAATCCAGACTGACTTCTACAAAAACTAGAATTTACAAGAAAAACTTATGAAATGGAAGCTCGCCGCGCTAGTCGAATTTTGTGCAGTTTTTAAGAGCTAAATACTCTTTATTTAAAAAGAAATATCAATTAATAAAAATACATTAAACTTCTACATTATATACAAATAATAACAGCCGCACGGGACGATCATCAAGGTTAAGCAACGCTTGACGAGGTCGGTCAGTGGATGGGTGACCATTTCAACATACCGAGTTTCCTCCGTGCCTCGGAAAGCACGTTAAGCCGTTGGTCCCGGCTGTCATTTGAAGATCTTTGACAGTCGTTACAGGTAGTCAGAAGCTTGAGATCTGACACCAGTCTTTCCAAGGGGTACCGTGTTACCCAGTTACTGGGTTGTGGAGGTCAGATAGGCAGTCGCTCCATGTAAAACACTGGTACTTAGCTGAATCCGGTAAGACTGGAAGCCGACCCCAATATAGTTGGGAAAAAGGCTAGGCAGATGATGACATTAAACTTCTACATAATGTTGATTCTAAAATGGTAGTATACTTTTTTTTTGTAAAGAGGTATATGTGTCACTAATCTCCTTACAACAAAACCATAAAAATGTGAAATAATTATTGATAGCATGCATCTCCTCGTAAAGTGTTCATTAATTATTTTTTTTACTAACACTAATGGATAGACAATTTGATGACGAACATTTTGTAAGTTATATTTTTTTCAAAAGACCAATATTCGATTTTATAAAGATTTTATTCTAAAATCTGGGCGTATTCACTACCGTAATTCATGCGCCACCAGTGCCGCTAGGCCAATACGAATGCTCATATCTCATGCTGATTTTTCGGTCAGGGTACGGCCTTAAACTATGGCTGGCTTTGCAGGTTAGTTGATTGGCTTTATAATTCGACAGTGTGGCGACGCTTGGGAGAGGCCTATGTCCAGCAGTGGGCGTCTTTTGGCTAAAATGACTATAGATATATATGCGGTAGAGTGATTACCTTTCACGGCTACCAGCAAGCAACTCCATAACAGAAAACGATTATGGCTTTCCTGTAGATTACATTCAAGATCGCCCGATTGACGTTAGAACGGGCTTGTGGTTATCGATTTTTTTATCATTCAGTTTCATTTTAAGACGGGGTCTAATTCTAACTCTAAACGGCTAGTCGTATTTTTTTGGAAAAGATATATGTTACATTAGACCATTTAATAAACAATTTGATCTGATTTTTTTTTGAGTTTTATTCGTATACCATGGTGTAATCAATTTGTAAAGTTATATCTAAAACGGACAAAAACATGAAAATCGTACCAAAACTGCTGTGCGTATTTGAATGAAATCGACACCATCTCAAAGACAATTTAATTATCTATATTTTGATCTAAAGCTTTTTTTTTAATTTCATAGAACAATAAGGAAAGTACAAAAAACTACAAAATTTTGGATCGCGGGGGTGTGAAACGAAACGAGTGCGCGTTTTGTTCCCTCAAGGTCGTTGGCGTTAGTCGTCCTCTTAAGAACAGAACGTTTAGTCAAGACAAGCATCTAAGCCGTGGTTTACACGGCTCTGTTCTGCACCTTTTTTGCAATATAATGAAGGGATCAAACGGGCACATCCCGCTGTTGATACTAAAAAGTGGGTGTAGTGCCGAGTGACGTGTGATCCCTGCAATACACTGCAAAAAAAAGTGACGTGAACCACGGATAGCACAACTACGGAATCATTCATTTACGAGTACTAACCAAGAAAGAATATTTTCTCATTAGGAGCAAAGCAATAGACGAAGGAGGCGGCAATCTTGCTCAACGTTGACACGATGCCCAGCAAGGAGTCGTGCCATTGAAGGTACTTGCTGAGGACCATTATTGAGAATATTGTACCTGAAAAGAAATAATAAAGGTTTTATTTTGAGTATACGTATCTCCTAGCACCCTAAAAAGTGGGAAAAGAAAGTTCTGTAAACACAAAAACCATAATAAAGTATGTTAACCTATAAAGGTAAGTAAAAACCTCAAAGGGCTTCTCAATTCACTTTTTTTTTTAAATTAAAACGTTGATCCACACTAGGAATGTTTTCCTGTATCGTGGGTGCGTTTACAAACATATAAATTCACATACACAAACACCCAGAGCCGGAACAACTATCTGTAGGTCATACAAATATTTGTTCCGTGCGGGAATCGAACCCAGAACACGCAGCGGAGCAGTCAATTGCTCAACCACTACGTCAACCGTGCGCCCTAACTTCGTCAACTAAGTTTCGAAAAAATATGTATACCTAAAGATAGGTCCGTTTCTACTCCATCTGTTTTTCCTGAACATATCAAATTATTACACGAAAAATATTATAATACGAGTAGTATTATGGTAGCATAATACTACTCGTATTATAATATTTTTTGTGAACGTGTTTTCTTTCAAGCCTGACAAATGCCTTCGGAAAAACCTAGCTAGAAAATTATAAATACACGCGACTACCAACTACAATAATAAAATGTCACGATTTGTTTTACAAAGAAAAGCCCATAGTACAAATATTTGAAGAGCTATCTCATAAGACACAGAAATTAAGCCTTAGTTTTCTCAAATAAAAATATATTCTGTTTTTCTTTGTTTGCTCGTATCCTCTTGATAATTCATTTGAATAAAAACTTATCATGGATTTCCCGTCGATTAAGAGATTGTAATTTCTGATGTATTTAACAGTAAGTCTCTGATGCTCTAAAAAACCGGCCAAGTGCGAGTCGGACTCGCACGCGAAGGGTTCCGTACCGTTATCGCAAAAAACCGCCAAAAAAGTCACGTTTGTTGTATGGGTTCAACTGTCTAGCTTTCACGGTTCATGAGATACAGCCTGGTGACAGACGGACAGGCAGACAGACAGACGGACCGCGGAGCCTTAGTAATAGGGCCCCGTTTTTACATTTTGGGTACGGGACCCTAATAGACAGATAAGATACTGTTCACTTACGTCAGCAGAATGCACTTTTTCACCTTGAAATAATACAACGACCTCTCAAAGTGGATTATATAATTTATGACTACACTAACATTATGTCGTTTGGTCATCCATTTTGATACAATTAGTAATCATACGTATGAGTTATGATATCATTGGCTCACCATGTAACCATAATTGCTTTTTCCGACAATCCCAGAAAGTGATTAGTCAGTGACGAAAACTGTCAAGGGCTCAGCATAGTCACGATATGACCAGTCACTTTTAACCATTTTAATTCTATGAGTTATAGTATGTTTTATCTATACCTACTTCTAAATTGTTTAACATCTTTTATACTCGAAATACATGGTTAATCATAAGCACAAAACAAAATTACTTTCGGGTTTACTAAGCAAATTTTTATGTTCATAAACTCCTACGCACATCCACAGCTAACTAATTCTGAGATGTTATTATAGCCTAAATGAATTCTTAACAAATTGACACTATACTCGTACCTATTTTGTATATAAATTATCAGATGAAGACGCAATGTAATAATGTAGAAATCAAATAAATGACATCCAATATTTAATTAATTAATAATGAAATTTTGACATTATATAATATAAACTAATAATGTAACAATGCATTTTTCTTAATAATTTTATATAATTTGATAATGTAACAATGATATATTTCTAAATAATATTGCATGCAATTAATATTAAGATAAGTATACAAAATGTTGCGGTGCCCTCGCAGGGTTCATGTACGATACTTATATTTTATAACAACACCTTGTAAACGACATGAATGCAATAAATAAATAAATAAATCTAACAGAGGCTCCAAATGATATCGTACTAGCTGTTGCCCGCGGCTTCGCTCCCGTGGATCACCCCACAGGACCAATTTTCGGGATAAAAAAAATTGCCTATGTCACTCAGGAATAATGTAGGTTTCTATTGGTGAAAGAATTTTTCAAATCGGTCTAGTAGTTTCGGAGCCTATTTGGTACAAACAAACAAACAAAAAAATCTTTCCTCTTTATAATAATAATAATAATAATCATCACTGACAGGACTGTTGTTGCTAATAAGCCTGACATAGTGGTGATAGACCGACTAGAGCGTCGCGCAATGATTGTTGATATTGCGGTCCCCCATGACGAGAACCTCGTGAAGGCGGAGAGAGATAAGAAAAGTAAGTATCTTGATCTGGCTCGCGAGGTTGTCGACATGTGGGATGTGAATACAGCAGTCATTGTGCCGATAGTCGTGACGGCCAATGGTATAATAGCCAAGAGCCTCGACGAACATCTGAGGAGGCTCTCGTTGGGCAGCTGGATCAAGGGCTTGATCCAGAAAGCGGTACTCCTGGACACGGCTCGTATTGTTAGGAGGTTCCTCTCTCAGGAGCCCTGACCACCGGTAGCTTGGACCCTGTTCCCGATACCGGTGGGCTACTATTTTTGTATTTTTAAATGTTTTTTTATTTTATTTTTTATAGAATGATATTTAAAAATGTAAAAATATGTAAATATAATAAATAAATGGAATAATAATAATAAACTGCGGAGCAATGAAAAAGTTCCACCCACAAAATGCCGACAAACACCTTAATATCTCCTAAGACATAGAACCTAGCTTCATAAATTAAAAAGTATAATGAAATCTATTTTATTATGCAAACGTAAACTCTTTTAAATACTGGTCTTTTTGAAGCCATGGATAAAAAAAATAGAAAAACAAAATTTCGGAATACATTTGTTTCGTTTTTTGTTTTGCTTTTGATTTCATCCTTGTTTTCGCCGTTGTGAAAGAATTCATAAATTTTAAAGTCTTACGGCCTTCGTACCCATAAATCATGCCTCTATCATCCGAGGATTGTACGAGAACCATCACTATGGTGGAATTGGGGACCAGCCAAAGAAATACGGCCAGAATAATGGGCGTGACACATACTACTGTCCGACGAGTGATCCAAAGGTTTAGGGAGACTGGATTAAACCTGAGAAGACCAGGTACTGGTAAGCCAAGGAAGCCATGTTAAGAAATTGACATCAGACGGGAGTTGCGGTTCAACAACAACTTCTGCAAGTTCGAAGGGAGCCAATAAGCGAGTGGACAGTCAGGAGACGTCTTGCCGAAAGATGATTGAAGCCTTACAGGCCAGCAAATGGCTCAAAACTGGAACGGTATCACAAATTTGCCCGATTGCGATACGCCCGCGAGCATACAGAATGGGGTGAGGCCGAATGGAGCAGAGTGATGTTCTCTGATGAGTCAAGATTTATGCTGTACCATCATGATGGGAGGAAAAGAGTATACCGACGACCAGGAGAACGTTTAGCACAAGCATGTGTTGAAGAAAAAGTGTCACACGGCGGAGGTACCGTTCACGTGTGGGCTGGTATCTCTGCAGAGGGTCGAACAGCGTTAATTCCAATCGAGAACGGGAACCTAACTGCTGTGAGATACATCAATGAGATTCTCAATGAACATGCTGGTCCGTTTTTGGCCAATATGGGCGACAATGCAGTGTTCATGCACGATAATGCACGGGCCCACACTGCTCATGTTGTAAATGAGTATCTTCAGGACGTAGGAATCCACAAAATGGAGTGGCCAGCAAGGAGCCCCGATTTGAATCCTATTGAGCATGCTTGGGACGAGCTTGACAGACGTGTGAGGAAACGAGTTCCACCTCCAATTACTCTTCGTGACTTGAATTACGCGCTCATCGAAGAATAGGAGAACATTCCTCAGCATATGCTGAGAAATCTGGTATTCAGCATGTCCAATCGCGTAGAAGTTGTATTGAGAGCAAATGGAGGAAACACCAAGTTCTGAGTTATCAAAACCTACGTTTACACCTAATAAAACCCCTACTTAGAGATTTGGTTTTATTTGCCAAATGGCCCCAATTTTTAAAACATTTAATTTAAAATTTGAACACAATATTTACGTTTTTACTTGGTAATATTCTGATGCGCTGTTAAATGTACTTCAATATTGCAGACGGCGTCATTAAGCTAGCCTTTCCCGTTTAGGAGTAATTTGGTGCTATGTCACTGGAATTATTTCATTACTCGCGAGTCTAGGAAATAGTTCTCTCATAGACGAGGCGCTTGAAAAAGATAGCTGATTGAGGAGATAAGAAGGGCTGATGAGGATGGAACTTACCAATAGTGTGAGTGATGAAATTATAAGTCTGGAACAAGCTGAATTTAACTTCGTCCCAGTTGAATCTGTATCTCGTTGACATATACATAACAGATATTTCACCTGAAATAGAAATCAAATCTTTAAAATTAAACACAGGCACCATCTGAAAGTATATAAAAAAATTACAATTTTGAATTTGATACGCAAGTTCATATCTCTGATAAGTTTGAAACATTAACCTAAATGTGCGTCGCACATGTGTGATGATTAGAAAACTAGATATAAGAAGTTAGTTTTTTGAGCCCCAGTATAGCAGAAATAAAGAACGAAAGTAAAGGAAATAGTGTCTAATGATATGGTCCTGAAGGAGAACCTGAGCACTCAGACAACCCAGAACAGAGCTCTCTGGCGCAGATGTACAAGGAGACCCGACCCCAGCTGAACTGGGAAGAGGGTTGGACAAAGAAGAAGAAGATATGCAGCAGCCAAAAGTCAGAATTAGAACACAGTTAATGGCAATAGGCTTACCTCCAATGTCATGGGATTAATAACAAGCAAAAAGTTTAATTAAAACTGTAACCCGACTACTAACTTTCTTTTTATAGCCTACGCTAGCTGGGCTATAATAACGAATCCATTGACAAAATCGGATGAATAGTTTAGGCGCTACGGAGGAACATACATACATTGACTGCTAAAATCATAACCCTTCCTTTTGGCTTCGCCATAGTCAGGTAAAAAGGAGCTGATAACATTTAGGATACCTTTCTTGGTCGCCCTTCAGGCAAGCATAATGACAAAGAGGTTACACAAATGAATGTTTTGTGTATGAATGTGGTTATAGGGTTACAGACGGACAAAAAAAAATTGAAGGTTTGTGTGAAAGGGGGTTGTGGCTATAACGGAGGACGCAACTACTGTGAGATGATAATAAATTCTTCTTATACCTATGCATGTCGATTTGACTAAAATTTTGTTCGACCAATATGTGGCCACCTGGATAGCTCTATCGTTGGCCTCGTTTAAGTCTTGGAAAGTGCAGGTGTTTACTGGGCAGGAAAATAGGTGGTGGATATTCTGTGAAAGGTCTCCGCACTGGCACAGTGCTTAGGATGGGTCAGGATACCCCATTTTACCAGGTTATCTCTGCAGCGACCGACCTGGACCCACAAGGACCCACAATCGGTTCAGAGATTTCCAGATTGGTCACTTCAGTTCGTGCCAAGGTGGGAGATGCTCTACCGGAGTAATAAAGTGTGCAGGAGTGTGATGTCTGTTACTCCATAGTTCACATCTGATGCGCTGTTCTCTGAAGGGATTTTAAATCTTAATAAAAGAGTCGTTCTTTACGCGCGCAGGTTGATGTCCATATACGGGATGACGGTTGTCACGTCCTCTTCAGTATGGTACATTGGTTAATGGTAAATTGAAATGTAAGGAAGAAGATATGCTCTGCTGACTCTAAATAAAACCCGATAAGGGCAGTAGGATGATGATGTTTTACAGGTAAACATAAGGTACTAACCGTACATAGGTCCAAAGAGAAAACTGACGACTCCCAGAAGAACACAAAGCCGTAGTCTTCTGTTCTTAGGAGCTTTCTTCACGAGAACACTCACGGTGTCTTTGACGTTATTCAGGTCGAATAACACGCGGAAGAAGTGGCATCCTCCTTGCCGATCATGCTGTTAAAAATAACATAGGCATATCAAGATTGAAGTTTCAAAACCATAATTATTCATTTTATGGGAAACATTTTAAACGTCCTGATAGAAGACAGCTTCATCATCTTATGGTCTTACCATCAAGCTTTTAGCCAATGTGATGATGAAGTAATAATATATTTTAAATGTGTTTGAACTAAAGAGAGCTCAGGGTCAGGGTCTGTCGGACTTGATGGGTTAAACAGGCCATCCTGATGAGTTGTTTAACCCATTCAGAAGCCCACAACACGACTTATACTAACACATTTATACAAAATATATGAAAGTTTGCCAAGATGGCCCAACGCCGCCCCTAAGACGACGCACTGACACAAACTCGCAATGCCCTGATTCAGAAATGCATAGTAAACCCAGTGTAGCCTGGAGCCTTGATTCTGATGCCTTTGCTAGTAAAATTTATAAAATAGGAGCAAAGTATAGAGTATATAAGTTTTTAAACTGTCATGGTCACTAACATTAACATTAGAAGCGGGATTATCCGAGCGGACGATCATGGCGCTTGCAACAGCACCGAAATATCGGAAACTCGCAACAAAAAGTAAACATGGTAAATATCCCGCTTCTAATGTTAATGTTAAGTATAGAGGAGTCCTCAGCTATGTAACATATTCAACAAAACATTATGCTTACCTTCTTCTGCTCTCTATTTCGTTTAGGATCCCTCACCACCAAAAATAGATAACACAAGTTAAGACTCTGTAAGATTGTCGTCAATCCATAGCACCCATAGTAACCAAAGTTCTTCAACAAGACCCCACTAACTCCCATTCCGATCGGAAAAGCCACTGTCAAACTAAAACTAAGAAGACCTAACCTAAATGTTCTAGTCTTGTCTGTTGTAATGGTGCTCACAAAAGCAAATGCCGTCAGGAAACAAATGCACCATCCACCAGTGAATCCCTCAATAATAGCTTCCGTAAAGACCAAGACTTCCAATGTTAGTTGCCGGAAGAAATACACGTTGATCATATTGCTGATCCCGATGAGAATTTGTCCGGTGATAGATATGATCATGAAGAATTTTCTGTGCCCGGTTTTGTCAGAGAAAGACCCAACGAATAGAGCTAAAATGCAAGGTATTGTAGCTGCCAAGTAGGTTCTCCAGGAAAGAGCTCTCGCCAGCAGTTTTTGTGTTTCTCTTTCGTATTCGTTTTGACTGTCAATATCTTGCATCTTTAAAGAATCGCATATTGCGTCTGTAAAGTTGAGGTTGACACGACATGCCTTCTCTAGATTCAAGTTTTGAGTTGCTGTCATATTGATCATAGCGGATACTACAAACATCAACAGACATGGTTCTAGGGTTATGTTTCTATACATATCTACCACTTTTTCTCGAAATGTCATTTGAATCTCTTTTTCTTCATTTTCCTTGAGAGGATCGACTTCCGTAAATTCTTCATACCTCCTCGCTTCCACTTCATTTTCTGTAGCCATTTTGAAGTCACTTTAATACAATCATTTAATTTAAATTATAATATTTAGTTCGATAATACACTTGTATATATATCTGGTGCTGAAAGAGAACTGTTTATTATATCTCATTTGTAGTCAATAAAGTGATAATCATTAGCGATACATGCATATCTGATGTATCGTACGGGGAGCGTAGTGATAAAATATGGACATGTACTTTAATAATGCGCCCGCCTACATTGTGTATATCTTGGTAGACTAATCCCAACTTATCTACAATGATTGTTGAATTGTAATTATCTAAGTTATTGTTCTAACTTTGTATTAGATACGTTTTCCAGTACGTTATAATATACTAATGCATTACCTTAGTGCCTTATAATGCGGGTATTCGATGTTAAAATATACCAACTGGCTTAATCTTAGCCGATTGATCTGAATTCAATTCAAATCCAAAGCTCATGTCATTTTATCAGTGATGGAGATGGTGGGAGCAGAAGTGGCCCTGTGGTATCAGCCGCGCCAGGCAGGCGCTTTACTTTGTGTAAATTATTTCATCACCACTGCTCTCAAAACGGTGAAGGAAAACATCGTGAGGGAACCGGCATGTCCTAGAACCAAAAATTCGAAGACATGTGACTTTCACCAACCTGGACTAGGCCTGCGTGGTGGATTACGGCCCATTCCCTCTCACAGAGAGGAGGCCTGTGTCCCAGCAGTGGGACCATGCTATTTTTACACGTGTCACATACTATGTAGGCAGCCAGTTAGAGATAAATTCACTAATTGACGTTGACTCAGAACATTAGAAGAAAATTAAGTAAATAGCTTTATAATGAATGATACAACATTATGCAAGGTTTTCTCACAAAAAAATACAAACTTTGTAGGTAGTAGAATATTGATACAATCTAGCCACTAAAGCAAGGTATACACGGGTTCAAATTGTAAAAAAATGTTAGTTCTCTGCCGTGATACTATACCGTTAAGTATACCCGTGTACAACAGGCTTAATTGAAGAAATCTTCGAACAAAATAAAATCGCAAACATACGAGTACAGTACTCGCCAAACTTCTTGGCCGCACTGAAGTTGGCTACAATGGTTGCGCAGTATGTTTTTCTAGGTCGTCCCGTAATTGGGCACGCCACAATAGCGGCGATAAGGAGATTTGAGGAGTGGCTTGAGAAGGCGTCACGGCGTCCTCACCATCCGCCTGACGCAGGTCCTCACCGGACACGGCTGTTTCGGGAGGTTCCTGTTCAGGTTAAGGCGGGAGAAAACGCCCGGGTGTCACCATTGTGCGGATCGCCCGGAGGACACGGTAGAATATACGGTGGAGTTCTGCCCCGCTTGGGCGGAGCAACGCCGTGTTCTGGTGGAGGCGATTGGCAGTGGCGAGCTCTCGCGTCCGGCCCTGGTTCAGGACATGGTACGGAGCGAGAGGGATGGGAAGCTGTCACCTCCTTCTGCGAAGCAGTAATGCTCGCGAAGGAGGAAGCAGAACGCGTGAGCAGTGCAGAGCAGACGCAGAATCAGCCCGAGTGGAGACTTCATGTGCAGCGGCAGGTGCAGGCCTTTGAGGATAACAGGAGGTCGGAATTGGACAAAAAATGCGACGATCTTAAAGCTAGACCACCAACAGCACTTATCACGGTGTCAACGGTGTTATGACATGTCCGCTTTGTGCTCGGACTTATTCAACCTAAGGTGGTGCAATTCACATGGGGGCACATAGCAGAGCAGGAAATCTTAGCTCGCAACCACAATGTTATAAGGAGCCAAAGAATGCGGTCGCTGTTCATGAAACCGGCTAGATGGCATCATTATCATTCTCTCCACATCAAAATCGTCGTACCCCGGTTTTGCTCCCGTAACCTATTCATGAGGAACCGTGGCATTACCTGTAAAAAGTAGCCTAGAGCATCAACGATAGTCTACAAGTGATTAATACAAACCATACCTAGGCAATGCAACGCTACAATATTTGCCTTAGCTTTACAACTTTGTACATCTTGCAATTTCAATAAAGGTATATACAGATATTCAAAGCCAATAATTATCTATCACATTTGTAACTAATCCACACTTAAACAACCCATAACGCACGTAACTGGTATCACTAAGCACTAAATCTCATTCTATATATTAGTCCATGGCACTAAACAGCAACGTCATATTATTTATTAAAAAAAACTTTTTTACAAAAAAATACTACCGACTTCAGAATAAGAAAACTATAACTTTATTTTTGGAAGTCGGTGTCCATAACGCAAAAAAATTGTACCTACCAAAGACACCGACTTCCAAAAATAAAGTTATTTTTCGCTTTGTAGTTTTCTTATTTGGAAGTCGGTAGTATTTTTTTGTAAGTAAGTTTTTTTTATTTTTCTCTTTTTATTTGTAGGCAAGTAGTTAAGTAAGGTACCTATAATGCCAGAATAGATTACTCTAATATCATGAAACTGAACGTAACCGGTGAAATGAGAGTGTACCAAGGTGAACTGTACACATCTGCGTACTGGCGATATTATGTTATGAAATGGTATAAACAACAAGCAGACATACGATTGCAGCAATCCCGAGAGATTTGCCGTTATTTATTGAAGATTTCTGTTGTATATATCCGAAGTTCTTAATCAGTCTCTCACCAAATTATAATGGGACCAATTTCGGCACATACTCTTTCAAACAAAAAAAGATCTTTCAAAATCTGTTTACAATTGACGGAGATATCGGTGAACATACCCAAAAAAAAACAAGCATAAAGTCGAACATAGAACCTCGTCCTTAGTTGCACTGGACAAACAATACAAAAAAAATACAATATCAAAATTTAAATTAAATTGAAATTACAAAACGAAAATTTTAATACAATAATAAATACTATGTCGAAATTTAAATTATATTGAAATTACAATGTCAAAATTTTAATTCAATTAAAAATTACTATCACATCACATCACATCATCAGCCTATTAATGTTCCCACTGCTGGGACACAGGCCTCCCCTCTGTGAGAGGGAATGGGCTGTAATCCACCACGCGGGCCCAGTGCGGGTTGGTGAAAAATTACTATGTCGAAATTAAAATTCAATTAAAAATGACTATGTCAAAATTTTAATTAAATTAAAAATCATTAAATTTGAATAATAATAAAACATGAGTATACATCAAATAATATGTGCATGGTCTTAAAGTAACAGGGAGATCTGCATGTTTTGCCAGTTATGGCGTACAAAACAACATATTTTTGGTTTAGGAGAAAAATTGTGTCTACACAGCAAACTATTTCATGAATAACTTAATAAAAATAATAAGGAATTATTGTTTTAACAGATTTGGGTGCAAAAATGTCGTAATTATAGGAATCAATTTAATTAATTGCGGTCATTTAATAAATCCGATATGGTATGATGCATTTGATGCATTTGGCTTTGAGATATTTTTTAAAATGTATTTTAATTAAACAGAGAGGCATTTGTCTAATAGGTTTTGATATTTTATTATAAATAATTGATGCTAAACAAAAAATACTTTTACGCATCAATGCCGTGGTTGATATTGGTACGCATAATGTATTTTTATCCCGTCGATTACGAATAGAAACGTCTGATTGTTTCTTAAATAGGTTAGGTTTGGTTCGTACAAAATTAGCTATTTCATAAATAAATAAGGAAGGTAGACTTAAAATGTTATATTTATTAAAATACTGTTTGCAACTATCAGTTATTTTCAAACCAAACATAGCCCTAATACACCTTTTTTGTGACTTAAAAATTATTTTCTTATTAGTAGAGTTTCCCCAAAATATAACTTCAAACCACTAGCACTAAGAAGGCATTTTTAGAAATTCAACCTTTAAGAGGGTGAACTAAAAAGTCATCTATAGGATAAAGTATGGATCACGCGAATGAAGTCGCGGGCGAACTACTAGTATAAAATTAATCGCTAAATGTGTTGCTACCGCAAAACTCGCGAAAGACTAAACCGATTTAGATGTTTTTTTTTTTGTATGTGCTTTGAGATGGTTTAGATTCACAAATGGAGCCGGTAGGAGGCGCTTCAACTGGGTTCGGGCCCAAACAGGACAAAGTCAGTGGGATCAGCAAGAACTTGAATAAATACAGATCATAGATAAGAATACCATTAATGCCAAACTATCGGTGATTTATCACATTTGTTAATTGATTATATAAACATTATCGAAATACAATGAAAATACGTGACTTCACTTACCCGCCAAAAAATTCTCTCGAGCGTTTCAGTAACGTACTTAATTCAAATGCATACAGGCGAAGGTCTCGGAGCACTGTTGGAGACATTCAGCCAGTTGATGTAAAGCCCTATTTTAGGGTTCCGTACCCAAAGGGTAAAAACGGGACCCTATTACTAAGACTCCGCGATCCGTCTGTCTGTCTGTCTGTCCGTCTGTCACCAGGCTGTATATCAAGAACCGTGATAGCTAGACAGTTGAAATTTTCACAGATGATGTATTTCTGTTGCCGCTATAACAACAAATACTAAAAACAGAATAAAATAAATATTTAAGTGAGGCTCCCATAAAACAAACGTAATCTTTTTGCCGTTTTTTGCGATAATGGTACGGAACCCTTCGTGCGCGAGTCCGACTCGCACTTGGCCGGTTTTTTTATAGCTTAGTTTACACAAATTTTGTCAATTTGATTTCGGCTTTTGCTAACAATATTATACCACGCTCTTTCTCTTTGCTTTATGATAAAAGAGTTCGATATATAAGTGTATGTGTCTGTAGATGAAGGCAGTAATTGCATCTAATTGCCTATGATATAGCTTCGTAAAATTTTACAGCACTTTTCACTATGATGGTACAACAGAGAATTGAAAACGTCATATTGGTACTGCCTAACATTTCAACCCGCGACATATATACCGACATATATTATACCGATCATTGTACCGATAGTCGTGTCAGCCAATGGCTTAATAGCCACGAGCCTCGACCAACACCTTAGGAGGCTCTCGTTAGGCGGCTGGGTCAAGGGCCTGATCCAGAAAGCAGTATTGCTGGACACGGCTCGTATTGTTAGGAGGTTCCTCTCTCTGGAGCCCTGACCGCCGGTAGCTTGGACCCTGTTCCCGATACCGGTGGGCCTCTATTTTCTATATTTTTAAATGTTTTTTTATATTCTGTATGTTTTACAAAAATATTTAAAAATGTGTAAAATAAGAAACGAATTTAAATAAAGGATAATAATAATAATAACGTTTATTGGATCAAATAAATTATGTTAACAATATGAACACTGTCACTTAAACTAGGTTAAGGTACCTGTGCTATAAGCAACAGTAACAATTCGTGGTTGATCTATTTACTTAAAAAATAATAACTGTGCAACAATCCGTTATTATCATAAATTAGTTAATTAGGTATTTCGACATAATCAACTTTACAGCTATACAATAAAAAATGAAATAAAAGTAACTAAAAGTAGAATATTTTGATGATACGTGTGTACATATGTGTGTGTGTGTGTGTGTAGCTGTGTGTGTGTGTGTATGCCTGCGTGTTTTGGAATGTATATATGTGTGATTAGAGGTAGATATATAGGTATGTGCTTGTGTTGAAGGTTGCCCAGAAACACCTAAGAGGTTTTCAGTTTCTTGGTAATTTAAAACAACCAGCAAGTTTTTAACTACTTTTTTAAATTTAAAATGCCGTATTTTCTTTAGGGAAACATTTTTACTAATTTTATTGTAAACAACTAACTGACCCTCGCGGCTTCGCTCCCGTCAACTGGCTACCTACCTACCTACCTCCTACCCTACCTTACCTACCCTAACTACCCTACCTACCCTCTTCTACCTACCCTTACTACTATACGAATGTAACCTGTAAACTTTTGTTTCTACCGGCGGCGGCGATCTTATTAAAATTTAGAACATAAAAGCTGCTATTGTGAGTAAATCTTAAAATCTTTTTTTTAGAACTTATATAGAAGAACAATTCCATAATACATTATATTTGCGTAACTTAAACCGTTTACGCAGCGCACGCAACAAAAGCTCTCAAAAAGGAATAATTTTGCCCGTTTTTGTAACATTTTTCATTAATGCTCGGCTCCCATAGGTTGTAGCGTGATGTTATATAGCTTATAACCTTTCTCGATAAATACAAACAAACAAACGAACTCTTCAGCCTTATAATATTATATATATACTATATAATATATATATATATAATATAATATATATATATATATATATAGTATAGATGAGAGGCAGGTATCATAACAAACGACAATTATATGCCTTTAACAAAATAAGGCCATATCAAGTTGTTAAGAACCAAAATGGTTAATAAACCAATGGAATTATTAGTGAAGATTAAACCTTTAAAGACATCATAAAACATTAAGTATCCTAATCATTGATAAGGTAATAAATATGGATAAACCCACAGCTCATGTTTTTTCAATGATATAACTGTTTATTAGTAAGAGTCATTATGATTTCATAATTTTTGTGGATTCCGAAAACCATTCAGTTTAAGTACTCGTACTATACTTGGTAAGCGCTGTATTCGTGTCGTCACTACTTCCACCCACCAAATGTCAGAATGCACGATAGACTTATTGTTTTATTTTTAAGTTTTTTTTTTTTGGAATTAGCTAAATTTGGAATACGGGTAGATACTAGATATGGCCTGCTAGTACGTTCCAGCCAGGGTATTAAAGGATAACAAACAGAACGGCCCGAATTGTATGTTCCGTTTCCGTGAGTGTTTCCGTGGCATCAACAGTGAGCCCTATCAGAATATCAGCGCAGTGATATTTTCTTTTTATTATCGTTTGATTTTGAAATTTCTTTATTTACACGTAAATAAAAGGAAATTAATGACAATCAGACCTTATTCTAAAAGCATTTAATCATAAAAAATACGTGTTTTTTGCAGACTATAGCGCCTATATAAAACATTTACGTATACTAAAAGTAAACGGCACAAATATATGGATATCTCTAACTATTCTCAATCTCATTTTTTTTCTCTTTTAATTAGACTTTTTACAATATTTTTCAATCATCATTATAGCCCTTTGCTAAGAATAGTTACAGCACTGATTACAGTATTTGTGCCACATGTTAAATTTAGTGTTGTGTTTTTTTTTTCCTTTGTATACCTATTGTGAATGTGTGAACATTGTAGGCTTTCTAGATTTCTAGATGATTGTTAACATTTGTTAACTTTTTATTTCGTGCATTTTTTTTTTGTTTGTTTTATTTTTTTCAATTTCGTACGACTTATTGTCGGGCCTACGTTGTCCCACCATATCCAAGTACTAATGCTGTAACATGGAAATATTGTAAACAAAAAAATTTTTTAAAGAGTAACCATGGAGTTTCTTGCCGGTTCTTCTCCATAGGAAACGACTAACCCGAACCGTGCACCTTTTGTCGACGTTTTATAAGTACCCATGTAGGCCCATGTAAAATAAAAATATTTGATTTTGATTTTGAATGAACAAAACTACTTGTTATAAAACATGGATATCATATTTACTTACGTTAGACAGTTATTGACTTACAGCGCGATTGTTAGACACAAACCCCCTTTTTTAGCACAACTATTTATAAGATATTGTAACAAGGTACACTGTTACTTAACAATTAATTTTACTTAAAAAAAAACTAAGTACGTAAAATAAATTATGCAAATGAACTTCGTGTACTGAGAGTATGACACAAATGTAGGTGATTTTATGCAAATCTACCTACATTTGTGTCGAACTTAAGAAAAAGTCCAGCCATCGAGTAGTTCCGTCTTTGTTATTCATACAGCAGTAAGTGATGTGGGAGACGGTATCGATGATATGTGTCGGTATTTTAAATTTTTGTATCGTGTTTGGCCAATGTTTGAAATAAGTGGATGTTTAGGGTTAGTTATAAGATAAAACTTATAAGTGAGTTTTGCAATGAACTGTTTTAAGTTGGGGAAATTTTATTGACTGTGTAAGTTTTTAAGATTTGACCGAAATGGTGTATTAAAAGCAGTTTTTATAGCCTTGTTTTGGACTACTTGAAGTTTGCTGTAGTTGCTTTCACATGTACTACTCCAGACCGGAGCCGCGTAGGTAATGCATGGTCTGACAAGGGTTGTGTAGATTTTAAGCTTGGTATTTGAGCTGACTTTAGACCGCCATTTTAAAATTGGATGTAGGCAGTTTAGGGCTTTTATTCCTTTAACGCGGAGGTAATCAATATTTTTTGTCCAGTTCGTTTTATTGTCTAGTATAACCCCAAGATACTTGATGGTTATACTCCATGGTAAAATCTTATCGCCTATTAGTATGTGCTTTTTAGGTAATGATCTCTTTCTTGTGAACATTATGACTTCAGTTTTTGTGGAATTTAATTTTAATTTCCATTTAGAGTAATATGAAACTAAAAGCTGTAATGATAACAGGCGCCGTGCGACTATTAAATCAGTGTCTTTATTTGTCGTAGAAGGGGCTGTGTCATCAGCAAAACAAGCAAGATGAGTATAAGCTTGCTTGGGCATGTCATTTATGAACAGTATGAATAAATGAGGACCCAGCAAGGAGCCTTGTGGCACCCCTGCAGGTATAGGTCTAGGTTGGGATATAGTATCGCCGATATGTACGCAGAATGACCTATCAGTCAAATACGCTTGGATAACTTTAACAAGTCCAATAGGTACATCATACATTAAGAGCTTGTGTAAAAGACCTGCATGCCAAACGGCATCAAAAGCTTTTTCTACATCAAGCAACATCATACCCGTAGATTTACCCATGTTAAGGTTGTGCGTAACGTGCTCAGCGACCCTGGCCTGTTGCTGTGCTATAGAATGAGCCTTTCTGAACCCGAACTGCTCAGGCAACAGCAGGTGGTTAGTGGCTTTAGCTAAGCGCGACGATATTATTCCCTCAAATAATTTTCCCAAAGATGGGAGTAGACTTATAGGTCGATAGCTAGTTGGTGTAGCTTCATCTTTGCCTGGTTTCTTAAATGTTATTATTTTGGCTCTTTTCCAAGCAGAAGGAAAGTAGCCAATTGCCAGACAACCATTAAAAACTTTTGTTAGAAATACTAAGCATTTACGTGAAAGATTTTTTAGTAAGCAGTTGTGTATACCATCGACACCCGGAGACTTACGACTTTTGAGTTTCCTAATTGATTTGATTACCTCTCTTGGATGCACGAGATTTGGAGGAATAAAATCTTTAACGTTATCAAGTTTTTTTGATGACTCATTTACGGCAACCTCCGTAATATTGTCACTAGGCCAGTTCCTAGTCAGACTCATATTATTATGAAAAGTGTCAGCAAAAACCTCGCATTGTTCAGCTGGGGATGCAGTCAACTGGCCACTTTCATACTTTAAAGGAGGAATCACTGACGGCTTATAGGTCAAGGATTTAACAATCCGCCAGATATCGGTAGATGGATTATCAATTTGGGCAAGTTTGTCATTCCATATTTTGTCATTATATATTTGGATTTGGTATTTTATTTTAGTTTTAAGAATGTTTATATCTTTGTTTATTTGCATTTTAGTTTTAGGATTTGTTTCTTTTGCAGCCATTTTTCTAAGTTTGTTTTTAGTAGAAATTAAGACTTTGACGCGTCTTGGCAAGGTGTAGAGCTTAATAGATGAAGGGCCCGATGGAATGTTTATTTCGCGACTCATTAAAATGGCAATAAGAAGTTGGTCAACGGCTGTATCAATACTACTTATAGAATTATAAGTAGTAGATGTTAATGAGATATTTTTATCCAAATAAGACCTGTACTCATCCCAATTTGCTTCAGAATATCTATACTGTTTAAAACTATAACGGGTAAAGTCACCACCCACCGAAAAAAACACTGGAAGGTGATTGGATGATAATGCTGGCAGAGTGCGAAGTTCAGACACGGACGTGACATTTTTGCTGAGCAGTAAATCCGGTGTAGAAGGAGTATGTGCGTGATTGTAATGCACCAGTGTTGGAAATGAAGGTCCATAGACTTGGTAATCGTGGAGTACCATATGATCAAACAGTACCGTACCGCGGGAGTTGTTTTGATCACATTGCCAGTACTCATGTTTGGCGTTTAGGTCACCCATGATTAATACTTTTGTCCCTAAATCGAATAATATATCCAAATCACTGGAAGCCAAAGGAAGATTTGGTGAATTATAGGCGGACACGATAATTAAGTTGCTCTCAGGTGACGTTAAGCGGATTCCAACACATTCAAGGTTATTCGTGGGAGTAATAAATATTGATGTATTAGGAACATCATTCTTTACTAAGATAGCGACCCCCTGACCAGTACCATTCGATCCCTTATCACTTCGGTAACAAGTATATCCAGGCGTATCTAACGTACAGTTTTCACTCAGTCTTGTTTCACATATTGATATAATGTCAACACAATATTCGCTGGTTAAATCTAAAAATTCAGAAAGTTTTGAACGGAGCCCATCAGCGTTCCAGTATAGAAAACGAAGTTCACTTGCATTATTATACATACTGACCAAAATGAGTTAGTATAAGTATAACCTTGTCCATCATGTTATCACAGGCATGAAATTCATCTTTTATAGATTTTATAGTTTTAAGGATACACAGCATTTCTGTCGTTGTGTCATCAAGAGTCGCGTCGTGCGCTAGTAGATCTTTATAATCTTTCTTATTTGTAGACGCAATTGCAGACCAGGAGCGACTGTCGACTTTGGAGTAAACTTTGGTTTTGAGCTGTTCTTGTGCAGTTTTGATTTTTTCTTGCCGAGCATGTAAAAGTTGTAGATAGTTCTGACGCTCTTTGCAATTCCGGAAGTTAGCCGCGTGATCTTCGCCACAATTACAATATTTGGCTGGCTCCATACGATTACTCTTGGGACATTCGGTGGTAAGATGGGGTTCGGTGCACTTGACGCAGCGAGGTTTTAAATTGCAGTTATGAGAAGAGTGTCCAAATGCTTGGCATCGGTAGCACTGTGTTCCATACATATTTTTATTTCGAAACTTGACGATTCGAACAGCACAATTGCTTAAATATTTTATAGATTTAAACTTGGACACATCGGCACCAGCTTGCAGTTGAATCAGATATGGTGGGCATGTTGCATCTCTGCCCTCAGCAACTTTCATTTTGCGAACCTTAACGTTAGGGAACCCATTAGATGATAATTCTTCCGATAGGTGGTCTTCGACATACTCGGGAAGGCCGAAAACTACGCATCTTTTCATCTTTGCGAGAGAAAGTGTGATACGGAATGCTTTCTGAGCGGAGACCCTCCTTCAGTGCTTGATGACCATCTAATGTGTGAAGGTTTACAGTACCCTCAAACATCAGATGCCCTTACCCTTGTATTCCAGGTGAAACCCTTTCGTGTAACGGGAAATCAATGTCTTCATGTATGAGTGCGTCCATTCAGGTTTCATATTAATAAAAATAGGAGGTATCTTACCCGCTTTTTTGGTTGGGGTAGCTATACTGCTGCGGCTATGCGTTTGCAGAGGATTGCGAGATACATGTTCAATTGATAACTTACTGAACCTGTTGGTGGTGTTCACAGGTACTTCAGGTTTCAGTCTTGTAGGGCGCGCAGGTCGTTTCGGTATATTCCATACATCGGGCTCGATTTCATCACTCTCGATCGGGCGCTTTGCGGCAAGAGATGGATTTGAGAAACTTCTTGTAATAAATTTGTCCATATTGACTTACGTGCAAAAGTGCAATTGATACAATTTTATCGATAACAGGTGCTTCCATCACTAGAGACAAAGATGACGTAGAAGAGGGGATAGCCTGGATAACGTGCGACGACAACAAGCGCGCGCGCCGAACTGCTGAGATAGGTGCCTCTTTGGTCTCGCACGGGGTAATTTATTTTTTATTCCTCATAGTCTCCTGTGCGGGTCACAAATAAATATTTTTTCTTTCTTTCTAGTAGTTTCTAAATATAAGTATGGATAGATTTTCACTGCACGTGAATGTACAGTCCAGGGGTCAGACAAGTGGGCCTTCTATCGCCTCCCCTCTGCTTATAGAGCACCACCGCGCTACAGCCGATTGCGGGCGTGGCCATTGGCCAGTTTGGTTTCGGCAGAGGGCATTCTATGGTGGACGCCCTCATGTGCGTGTGACGGAGGATGCAGTGGCCAGGGATGGGGTCGTCTTACCAGTGTCTCTAGACATCGCCAATGCCTTCCACATCCTGCCCTGGTGTTGCATCAAAGAGGCACTCCGGTATCATCCTTCCTCTACCGGATGCCATCCTACCTCTGTTGCGCTGTCGAGGCCTATTTGACGGACAGGGCAGTCATCTAAACCGGTGACCAGGGAGATTGGAACCAGCGAGAGATGTCATGCGGTGTCCCACAGGGATCGGTCATGGGGCCGTATTTGTGGGACATCGGGTACGACTAGGTGCTGCGCGTTGACCTCACTATCGGCGTCGTGACGACACGCTGGTCCTGCCACAATTGCCGCGATAAGGCCCCTCTTTGAGAAGTCCGATAAGAACCAGGCCCGAGTTGACGGCGCTTAGTGTTCCACACGAGCCTCCAAGAGATGT
Organism: Orthosia incerta; assembly: GCA_948252205.1. Taxonomy (NCBI): domain Eukaryota; kingdom Metazoa; phylum Arthropoda; class Insecta; order Lepidoptera; family Noctuidae; genus Orthosia; species Orthosia incerta. The sequence continues at coordinate 29,186,839 of OX411746.1, forward strand.
CAGCTAAAACTTACGGGGTCCACCAGGGCCGATACCTGTCTGAGTTGTGGATAATTTTGAAAAAGAGTTACGGTGGGTCTGGCTTAAGCAACTGAAGGAACGCGGGTGGGTTTTAGTCCGTAAAAGTCTGACACGCCCTCCCTTCACCCAGAGTGGGAGAAGTCATAGGATGATTTCAAACACAAAAAAAAAGTGGTCAGTCAGTGCTGTTCCATTGTCATGTGATAGTTTTTTTTTTTATTATTTTATTGATAGGCTCGCGATTGATCACTATCTCACCCGATGGTAGGTGATGATGTGGTCGACGATGTAGCGCGCTTACCTAGAAGAAACCTATTCACTCTTGACTTAAAGACTCCCACGTTGTAGCTCTCAGGAAATACAGACTCCGGCAGGGAATTCCACTCCTTACCTGTACGCATAATGAAAGTATTCCCAAAACGTTTGATGCGTATGGGTGGAATGTCCACCATGTACTGATGACACATCGCCGTACGTCTTGTATTCCGATGATGGAAAGGGCTAGGAGGAATTAGTTCATGCAATTCCAATGCACACTCCCCGAAATGTAACCGATAAAAAACCGACAGACTGGCAACTTGGCGCCGATGTTCAAGGCTCTGGAGCCTAGACTTGACCAATATCTCATTGCCGATGAGCCTCTTGGCCCGCTTTTCGATCGACTCTAGTGCATCCAGCTGGTACTTGGCAGATCCGTCCCAGAGGTGAGAGCAGTACTCCATGCATGACTGAACTTGCGCTTGATACAAGTTGAGCAGCTGTTCTGGCGTGAAGTACCGTCTCACCTTTGCAAGGATCCCCAACTTTTTGGCAGCCAGTTGAGCTTTTGCCTCAATGAATGGACCAAAATTGAGGGTCGATGTCAACGTAACGCCAAGAAGCTCGAGATGGTCCGTTATCGGCACGGTTACACCGCGGAAAGTAGGAGCAAAGACAAAGACAAAGATATTTTATTTCAAGTAGGCCACCAATTTACAAGTTATAAAAGTTGATTCTACCGTGCATTCGGAAAGTAGCTTGTTATGGAGAAGAATGCACAAGAAACTCCATACTTACTCTTTTAAAGAAAATGGTTTTTTTACAATATTTAGTTACATAAGTACATACATTAGTAAATTCATATATGTGAGGACAATGCACCCAGAATAGCACTACACACAAACTACGTACAGGCATAAAAAAATTAAAGTACTCACACATGTACTGTGCAGTTATATAATAGATGCTAGAAAAGCATTAACATCCGAAGCAGTTAAGTTATGACCAATCCCAACTGACGGCGTCCGTTCACGAACATGACGCATGAATGGCACCACCCAGCTCAACCATCATGAAGGGAACCGGATGATCCAACACACGCGCCACCATCAGAGAGACATTTGAGAGAGCATGACACACTCAACTGCCAGGGCACACACAAGTCAACGAACGACACACAGGTACAGTAAATGTTAGATTTACAGTTGGGTACATAGTACTCACAAACGTGCCGTGCAGTTATACAATACTAAGGAAATTGAGTTTATACAGTACAAATATATTCATTCAGTCTACAGCAGTTCCAATAATACTTCAAAACAATAATGTTCTGCATATCACTTGTTTTGCGCCCTAGTGGATGTTGAGCAGGAATAGAATTCAGCCAAGCATTTTTATCAGTGATGTAATCCCCCAACTTATAATATGCCAGCCTGCATAGTGTGCGTTTTATACAAGTTTTAAATTTCGTCTCGTTCAGCTCAAGAATGTGGGGAGGAATTTTATTGTAACATTTTGTACAGTACCCCATGGAAGATGAAGCTACTTTTGCCAGTCTGAAACCTGGTTGAACTAATTGGTCCCTATTTCTAGTAACGTAATTATGTCTGTCGCCGTTTTTACTAAAAAGATGTAAATTCTTTCTCACGTACATGATGTTTTCATAAATATATTGATAAGGAACCGCCATGATGTTAATGTCCTTAAACAGTTCCCTTAGAGAATCGCGCCGGCGAAGATTATATATTGCTCTGATGGCTCGTTTTTGCAGAATAAAAATTGACTCAATGTCTGCAGCCCTTCCCCATAGTAAGATACCGTAAGACATTATACTATGAAAATAACTAAAATATATCAGTCTCGCGGTATCCACATCCGTTAACCGACGAATCTTTCCAACAGCATAAGCCGCCGAACTCAGCCGACCCGCAAGGGATACCAAATGAGGACCCCATTGCAACCTTGAGTCCAGCGTGATCCCCAAGAAAACCGTTTTATCGACGAATTCTAGCTTCTCCTTGTTTAACATAATGTCAAAATCAGTACTTTTGACATTCGGCAATGAAAATTTTACGCACTTGGTTTTTTTACCATTTAAAACTAAATTATTGGCTGTGAACCAATCCTGAACCTGCCGTAGCGCGTTATTTACGTCGTCAACCTGACAAGTACGTCTATTTATTTAAAAAATTAAATATGTGTCGTCAGCAAATAACACCATGTTTAGTTTGTTTTCCAATAAACGGGGTAAATCGTTTATGTATACTAAGAATAAGAAAGGACCTAAAATTGAGCCCTGGGGTACCCCCATTTTTACGTTTAACCCGGATGAATTCACACCGTTTATTTGAACTAATTGCTGTCTATCATTTAAATAAGATTTAACCAAACTTAACGCTGACTGACCTAGCCCGTAATGCTCAAGTTTCAGAAGTAACGTTTCATGATTAACGCAATCAAACGCCTTCGACAGGTCGCAGAAGATACCTATGGCATCCTGCGACTCTTCCCACGCATTAAAGATGTGTTTTAATAGGGTGACACCAGCGTCAGTTGTACAACGTCCTCTGGTGAAACCATACTGTTTATCATGCAAGATGTTATTCGTATTAAAATGAATGAGCATTTGATTTAGCATTATCTTCTCAAAAACCTTGCTGAATACCGGCAACATGGATACTGGTCTATAATTATTTGTGTCTTTACTGTCCCCGGATTTAAAAAGTGGTATCACCTTACTATATTTCATTAGACCCGGAAAGACTCCTTGATCTACACACAAATTGAAAATCAAAGCCAAGTACGGCGCTATAGTCTGAATAATGGAGGTACAAGCTTTGATGGACATTCCCCACAGATCTTCAGTTGGCTTGATCTTGATTGAGCCGGGCGGAATTGGCTCCTTTTAGCGGGAAAAAGACACGCCTGGGTTTTAGCAGCATTAAACCTGACCAGATTGGCATCGCCCCATTCGGAGACTGCTTGCAAGGACAAGTTCAAGCGCTCCACCATGGCCTTCCGGATAGAAGGGACCTGAGGCCCGGTAGCACGCGCGTCGGACAAGTATCTCTCAGCAACAGTGCTGTCGTCTGCATACCCAAAAGTGCCGGGTTTCAGCAGATCATTTATGTGCAACAAGAACAAGGTTGCTGAGAGTACCGACCCCTGAGGGACCCCGGCGTTGATATCCAGTTGGTCAGACGAGCGGCCATCAATAACCACTCGTATAGACCGGTCCCTCAGGAAGTCTGCGATCCAATCGCACAGACCACCGGGCAGACCGAATGACGGAAGCTTACCAATAAGGCTCTCATGCCAGACCCTGTCAAAAGCCTTCGAGATGTCGAGGGAGACGGCAAGCGCTTCCCCGTGCCTCTCGATGACTTCACTCCATATGTGAATGGCATACGCTAGAAGATCCCCAGTTGACCGATTTCGGCGGAAGCCATATTGGCGGTCACTGAGGATGTCGTTAGCTTCTAGGTATGCCAGGAGCTTGGAGTTGAGCACCCGTTCCATACTCTTACAGAGGATGGACGTAACTGAGATGGGTCTATAGTTGGCCGGGTCAGCCCGACAGCCCTTCTTGGGCACAGGCTGAACGTTAGCTTGCCTCCAAGCATTCGGTACTTTTCCAGTCTCATATGAAAGGCGAAACAGGCGAGTTAGGATCGGAGACAGTTCAGGCGCAGAAGTTCTTAGAACAATTGCCGGTACCCTGTCGGGGCCACTAGCCTTGTTCACGTCAAGATTCCGCAGCACCCTACGGACGTCTTTTTGATGGATGCGAATGTCTGACATACTCGTCTCGCATCCATCAGGAGAAGGAGGGGGCCACGCGTTACCAGAATCCAGGCGTGAGGATTCCGCAAAAAGAGAGGCAAACAAGTTTGCTTCCTCCTCAGCTGAGTGGGCCAGCGTTCCGTCGGGTTTCAGCAGTGGTGGTAGTGAGGGCCGGCAGAAGTTCGATTCGACCGACTTAGCCAGGGACCAGAACGCTGTACTACCGGCTGGATAGGAAGCAAGTTTGGACCCAATACGGCTTATGTAGTCAAACCGAGCCCTTCGCAATACCCTCTTGCAGGACTTGGCAGCCCTATTGAAGGCTCTCTTCCACTGGCTCACGTCGCTAGCTTTGCGCGTCCAAGCGTCGACCCAAGCCAGGTACGCCTCATGTTTCACCGTGTTGGCACGATTGCACTCGGCGCCAAACCATGGCCGGTCAACGCTAGACATTGCTACGTCAGAGAACGGAATGAAGTACTCCATTCCCTGATGCAACACGTCCGTCACGGCGTCCGCGCACGACGAAGGATCAGCCGAAGAAAAGCAAATGGGCTGCCAAGGATAAGATGCAAAGAAAGAACGCATCCCATCCCAATCTGCTGACCTGTACCGCCAAACCCGCCGAGTGCCTCTTGGGCTGGGATCGAGCGGGGAGTAGACGGATACAGACTTCACCAGACAATGGTCGGAGCTACCCAAAGGTGAAGATACCGACACAGAGTAGCGGTCTGGATCTGTTGCCAGCAGAAGGTCCAAGCAATTGGCAGTGTGCGAATGAACATCCGGCACCCTTCTTGCTCCCTGGACCAGCTGGGCGAGATTTAACGCAAACGCAAGCTTTCGCGTCTCTCGCCCAGCATGATCAGTGCACTGGTATGGGAAGAGCCACTCCTGGTGGTGGGCATTGAAATCCCCCAGTATCACTAATTGGGCAGAAGGGTACCGCTGCTGTGCCATATCAGCCGCCTCACACAGATGTTCCGTGAGCCTGGTTGTCTCCTGATATCCACTGTGCTGATAAAATTATCTACGCCTGTGTCTACCGATCAGACACAGGCGTAGATAATTTTATCCAGGCCTGTTTCCACCAGTGCCCAGAGCACAGAAAACCTGGAGTCCTCAAGGATTCGGAGACGCCGATAACAGATGTCGTCTCGGGCGTACATGCACACACCCGCGCGTGGTTTAAAATTGTGCTCCAGGGTAAACCCTGGGTATGATAAGTACGACACGTTTGACGGACATCCGATCTGCGTCTCGAAAGGAAAAGAAGAGCTGGTCTATCAGTCTCCAGGTGGTGATGGACTGCTTCGAGATTAGAGTGCAGCCCTCTTATGTTGCTGAGGTGCACTTTGAGTGACAGGGAGTGCTGCCGCTGTACAGCTTTTCTTGTATTTTTCCTTTGCAATTGAGTGATAAAAGGTGAGGAGAAGGCAGTGAGATGAGGTTCCACGCTGGCAACCTACAGACACGCACTAACAGGAAGCTATCAATAGGGGACTGATCTGGAGACCGCGGGGACGCCCGAGCCCCCCCGGGAATGTCCATCGGGCCCTGTTTTCTGGTCGCCAACCAGCACGATGGTGCATTCCGGGATTTTTCGACAGTTGGCGGGGCAGCCTTTCGTGTGTAATTCTTTTTTTTTTCGATTGATTCGATTGTATTTCTTTGTAACAACATTTTGAGTATTTCGTTTTTTATAGACCTGGATTATATAAATGCAAGTTCATTTTACTAACATGGTATTTTATATAATGTATTCATTGACGTAATAATGTACTATCTATACTAATATTATAAAGAGGAAAGATTTTTTTGTTTCTTTGTTTTTGGACCGAATAGGCTCCGAAACTACTGGACCGATTTAAAAATTCTTTCACCAATAGCAATTTATATTATTCTTGATTGACATAGGCTATTTTTTAATCCCAAAATCGGGTCCTGTGGGGTGGTCTACGAGAGCGAAGCTGCGGGTAACAGCTAGTGTAGTAAATTTGAATTTGACTTATTTAAAACCATTTCCTTTGCCGCACACAATCCGTTTAATTTATTATGTTGTCTTGCTCAATGTTGTGCAATCATGACACATATATAAAAAAAAAAACAATTTGTGATAGAAAACTGTGGAGAGATTCGATTTCAGAGAACGTGTTCTTGTAAAAAATAAGTAAAATTTACTAGGATTTATAAACATTAAAATCAAATGTTTGTTCTGGATTTAAATCAAAGGACAATCAGCAAAAAAATATGAAAACTGGCAATAGATACATGGTAATTCTTTTCTAATCTCATATTTGTGGATGTTATTGACCACTAGCGCCATTCTGGCCGGTCCTGCCTTAAAGCTTGTTCTTAATTCTTTATTGTACACCAAGAAAACAACATTAGTGTGATAATAAAGTACCTACATGTACAAAGGCGAGCATAACTCAATGCTGAGTTCTCTTACAGCAAACCCTAGAGTGACAGAGAAAGTTGACAATTATAGAGGGCAGGCATCCAGTGTACAATATTAAAATAACCTATGACGAATTATATTTAGATACTTAAGTACATACTAATATTATGTATATGTATGCATACTAATATTATGTCACTGTGCAAGGAAATGATCTTTAATCTTCCTCTTGAAGACCTCCAGAGAAGGGTTGTCGCGTAGGGAGTGTGGGAGAGAGTTCCAGAGACGCACTGCTGTAGCAGAGAAAAAGCCATCATAGTGGCTGAAAGTGTGTCGCGGAGGACGAAGGAGAAGAGAAGTGGCATTGCAGCAGGTTTCACCTCTCAGCACGAGGTATTCAAAGCGTTCACGAAGGTATTGAGGAGAATTAGGATTGTGCAGGATAGTATAGAAAAGGGATATGTTTAAATCAGGTAGTACAAAATACCCTACAAATTATAGACCTATTTCAGTACTACCTACGTTTAGTAAAATATTTGAGAAATTAATTTTAAAGCAATTGCAAAGATTTTTTAATAAACATAAATTATTACATAGCAAACCGTTCGGGTTTATAAGGGGTTGTTCAAGTACTGATGGTGTTGAGACCGGTGTTGAGCTTTTAGGATATATTTATAATCCATGGGAAGATAAGTGCCATTCCTCGGGTATCTTTCGTGATTTGTCCAAGGCATTTGATTGTGTTCTTCATGAAATTTAATCAGGAATCTCTGCCACTACGGGATCCGGCACAGCGCTCTGGCTGTTCTTATTTTCTTTCTTCTGTGGATTCTTCTTTCTTTCTTTTTTTCTCTTTGTAATAGGATTCAGAGCGTTGACATTAATCGAAAAAGATCTTCCGGATCTATTGTAACAATAGGAGTCAAGCAGGGCTCAATTCTTGGTCCTTCCTTGTTTCTTATTTATATAAATGACTTGCCTTACCTCATAAATGATAACCATGATATAGTGCTGCTTGCGGATGATACTTCAGTTTTGTTTAAACTTAAACACCAGCAGCTGGTTACTGACTATGTTAATAGCGTGATCTCAATAGTAGTTCACAGGTTCAATGTTAACAATTTACTTCTTAATGAAAAAAAAAACAAATGCATTAAGTTTACCTTACCTCACGTTAGGCAGGTGATAACTGATGTGTTTATAAAGGGCGGAGAATTGAATCCAGAAAATAGCACAGTATTCTTAGGCTTAACTTTGGATGCTAAGCTTCAGTGGGGCCCACATACCTATAGATAAATTGTCAAAGAACCTAAGCTCCGCAGCATATGCTGTTAGAAAAATTCGTAATTTATCTGACATAGAGACAGCCCGTTAAGTATACTTTAGCTATTTCCATAGTGTAATGTCGTACGGTATTCTGTTGTGGGGAAATGCCGCCGACATTTAGACTATCTTTGTTTTGCAGAAAAGAGCTGTTAGATCAATTTATAAATTCAGGCCCAGTCACTCTCTTAGAGAGAAATTTAAGGAGATTAATGTAATGACTGTGCCTTCACAGTATATTTATGAAAATCTGTTATATGCACATAAAAATATAAAATTGTTTAAAATACAGTGATATCCATAACATAAATACAAATACAAATTTATAGTACCTACAACAAGGCTCAAGAAAATAGGTGGCTCATTTAGATATCAATGTATACGCTTTTATAATACGAGTAAGCTCCAATTAATTAATAATTAATTATTCTGACTTTTCTGATTCACCGACTTTTCGGACTTTTCTGTAGACCTATAAAAGAGAAACAATTCCACAATACACTGTTTTATTATATTTAAAAGGGATTAGGCAGCGTATTAATGAAAGCTCCCAGGTGGCTTGATTGTTCAACAATTATCGTGAAAAATTTAACCAATTTACACAAAGTTTAACAAATTATACACCTAGACCCTAAAACTTCTTTATGAATCACTATATCTATTAGTAACAACTGCACAAAAATCTGTCTCGCAGTTTTTGAGTTAATCGTGGATAGACAGACAGGCGCGGTGGGGGATTTTATTTTATAACATGTAGTGATAGTCTCGCGTTTGACCACTATATTATCACCTGATGGTAAGCGATGATGTGATCGACGGTGAAGCACGCTTGCCTAAAAGTAAACTAATCACTCTTGACTTAAAGAACCCTGGGTTATATTAAATGAGTGACTATCATCATCATCATCATCATCATTTCAGCCGAACGACGTCCACAGCTGGACATAGGCCTTCCCCAGGCTTCGCCACATTGACTATATTGCACTTTATTGTTAACTTGTACATCAAACGCTTGAGGATGATTATTTTCAAAAACAAAAATTGCTTTAAGTACATTATCATTGCTCCATGACTTGCTATAAATTCTCCAGATGTTCAATTATTACCCTTGTAATTATAATTATATTGTTTTTCATTGTTTACCTGTACATCAACGGTTTACAGATACAAAAATAATCTAAATGCGTTATCAGTCGCTCCATGACTTGCTATATGTCCGGATAATCAATTATAACCCTTCTATTTGTAAATATATTGCTTTTTATTGTTTAACTGTAACTGAAAACAAAAATTTGTGGTTTTATAATCCGTCTAATCGAACAACTTAGTATGACTTGCATATGAAAAAAATGAGGATGTACTCTGAATATTTTACAAATAATATGTCACAATCTAAGAAGTCCGTTGACGTTTCTCATTTTACATGCCGCGATAACTTTCTACGTAAGAAATTGAAAATCAAATTCATAATCCTAATTAATTCTTTATTGCTAAAGTCGTCACAATCTAAGAAATCCGTTGACGTTTCTCAATTTACATGCCGCGATAACTTTCTACGTAAGAAATTGAAAATCAAATTCATAATCCTAATTAATTGTTACCAGCATCAAGTTTAATTATTATTAAGTATTTTTATAGCTGTCAAAACGGGCCTTTTATTTTTTGGCCTTGAACTTTAACCTACTTTATTACTATTTATCTTAATTCTGTTAATACTGATTTTATTGTATTTCTTAATAGAATAGATTACGATACACTTTACTTGTGTAATTAATGCTAGAAGCTATATACAAACAGCCGGTTTCTGATTCAAGTATTTTAGTTTAAGAACGTGCCTAACCCTACTTTGGCCACAGAATAAATAATAGGTGCTTTAGTGTTAATCTAGGGGTCTTTAAGTCAAGAGTGAATGGGTTTCTTCTAGGCAAGCGTGCTTCACCGTCGACGACATCATCGCTTACCATCAGGTGAGATAGTGGTCAAGCGCAAGCCTATAGTTAATAAAAATAATAAAATTCGACAGGTTTTCAGGCTACAATATAGAGGAATATTACTAACCCTCTAGACATTTTTGCGATTCGAGAGCTCAATCTGAAATGCTGACCTAACGTGCTAATTACCACTAAGGTTCAGAATGTCCAATTCCCAAAATGTCAAATTCCCAAAATGTCTAATGGTTACAAAATGTCCAATGCTCAACATGTCCAATACCCGAAATGCCCAATTTATGAGATAGTGGTAAATTTGGTCGATAATGTTTCATCTTCTTCTCTGTCGTTTCGCTGTTGGCGGAGCGGTCGTGGTCATGTCGAGGCGTCCACGTCGGTGGTAGATGTGGACACATCTTTCCGCACGATCCCCCTCCATCTCTCCCTGTATATACACAGTTTCATACAACCCATTGTAACAATTATATTTTCATTGGTTAATACTTTGGTTACGGGAATCCACTGGATTTGAGATGCATGGGATCGGCTAATGTGACGACACTTGGGGGAGGCTTAAGTTCAGGAGACGTCCACTCCTTTCGGCGGAAATGACGATGACAATGATGATGATGAATGCTCAGATAGTTTTTCATAGCTTTGAGATTGTTTCGGAACGAGTAAACTTCATTTCAAATTTACAATGTGTTTCTGGCTTGGAAAACCCAATAAATTAAAGCTTAATATTTTTCAGTCTCCTGATTGTATTGAATACAACCAATTAGTCTACCTGGTCACTAATCTGCTGAATAAATCAACTTCCACTTCCTGACTACATTGTGTCTTATCATCATCATCATCATTTCAGCCAAAAGACGTCCACTGCTGAATATAGGCCTCCTCCAGGAGGCGTCGACACATTGACCGATACTTATACTGGATTTATAAATCATTATAACTCACTAGACTTATCGGGACTACTTTGATTGATCGATAAACATTTTTACTCTGGATTATTTCGCATTATCCTTTGTCAGAATTCAGAAAGGCATGTCAAAGTCAAAGTCAAAATATATTTATTTCAATTAGGGCAGTAAGCGGCACTTTTGAACGTAATACATATATGAAATAAATTTACAAGTAGTAAAAGTTGATTCTACCGTGACCATGACTTTTATTCTTTCTTAGGAACAAATTACCAGTTTAGGTAAATAAGCACCCGATTACCCATTCATTGGTGATTATAGAGCCTAATATGTCGCAGCATAAAAGTGCACCTCACCAACATTAGGGGGCTGCACTCTAATCTCGATCCGGTCCACCACCACCTCGAGACCGAGAAGCCGCACCTGTTTTTCCTAACGGAGACGAAGATAACAACCCCGTCGGACGTGGCGTACCTCAACTACCCGGGTTACTCTCTCGAACACAAGTTCAAGAAGCAAGCTAGGGTCTGTGTGTACGTCCGCGATGACATTTGTTGTCGTCGTCTCCGTTGCTTTGAGAAATCGGGCTTTTCTGCCATATGGCTACTTGTGGACACTGGCGTGGAGAAGTATCTCTACATCGGCGTCTACCGTTCACACTCCGGGGACCAGGAGACGACAGCGCTTTTTAATTGCCTCGTGGAGTCGGCTGACATAGCCCAGCAACGGTACCCAACAGCGAAGCTTAGTTTTCTGGGGGACTTTAATGCCCATCATAAAGAGTGGTTGTACCCATACCGAAAAACCGACCATGCCGGGTTAGAGGCGCGCAAGTTTTCTCTATCGCTAGATCTAACCCAGCTGGTGAATGTGCCAATGCGGGTACCGGATGTAGACGGCCATACACCCAATTGCTTAGACCTTCTGCTGACAACTGATCCGGACAGTCATTCGGTATCGGTCTCAGCCCCGCTGGGAACGTCTGACCACTGTCTGGTGAAATCCGTGTCGACTTGCTCTCCTCCAGATGAGAATCCTAGAGGCTCGAGGCGAGTATGGCGATACGAGTCAGCAGACTGGGACGAGATGCGGCACTTTTTTGCGTCTTATCCTTGGCGGCATATGTGCTTCTCCTCGGGTGACCCCTCGAGCTGTGCGGATGCGGTTGCGGATGTGATTCGGCAGGGAATGGAGTATTTCATTCCATTCTCTGACATTCCACTCGGTCACAAATCCCGACCTTGGTATAATGCAGAATGCGCCCACGCTGAGGCCCGAAAAGAGTCTGCCTACCAAGCCTGGATTGGGGCCCGCGACCGCAAAGTTAGAGCGCGTAGGGTTCGCGCGAGGAAAAGAGCCTTTAATTCTGCCGCCAAGTTCTGCAAGCGGGTTCTGCGTCGGGCACGTTTTGACCATATTGGACGTATTGGGGCCAAGCTGGCATCGCACGGAACCCTAAAAAAGTGCTATGAAACCTTATCGAATAAATTTACCACTATCTCATAGATTGGATATTTTGGGAATTAGACATTCTGAACCTGAACAAATTCATTGTTTTTAGATACTAGGAGTATCTATGAACCATCTGTTGTATCGTTAAAAAGTATGAAATATGGGTTTTGTATCAGGTTAGGTGATGTTTTACGTTAAAGCAAATCAGTTATTTCTGTAGTTAAGTCAAACTCAAAATCTTTGACCAACGTTTTTGCATGCTGTATCTATCGTATCATATTGTACACTTTGTTACTTTATTTGCTTATATTATTAGCTGCTAACACCAGTGTTACAGCTGTAGATAGACCAATAAATTAATAAATCGCAAAAAAATCGACAACTAGGTGATATTTTCTTATTATTAAGGGGGTTAAAATAAAAACACGCACAAAATAAATTACTAATTATATCAGCTTTAATTTATTTCTTATTTAATTACATTCATTCTATACACATATCACAGCAATGAACCCTGGCCTTCACATCACCAACAGTTCAATTAACATGGGCACCAACTGGACTGTACCGCGACACGAAAAGAATAGCAATAAATATCTACATCCATACATATATTAAAAAATCTGTGGTTTGAATTTAGAATCGAGTTTGAATTTAGAATCTGCAAAGCAGTTGCTTTCACTGCCTCAAATTCCAAATTAAAATTCTGTACAGAAAATTTGAATATAGAGTGTGCTAAGCATTCGCTAAACAGTGTCGAGACTTTTATTAATAAGGATGATAGTGTTCTTACGTCGTTTTACTCAATAAAGACGATATAGCAACAAAAGGACTTGCTGCAATCTCCTGTATCATAAGGGCCTTTCTTCTAAATTTAGAATTTGGACTTGAAAACTTGGCTAACCCTACTTTAATTCTAAAGTTATTGATAGGTTTACATGTTAGATCACAGTTGGACAAATACCCAAATCCAAATTAATCTATACTATAATATTATAAAGAGGTAAAATTTGTAAGTTTGTAAGTTTGTATGTAGGGGGTAATCTCTGGAACCAATGATCCAATTCTAAAAATTTTTTTCACTGGTAGAAAGCTACATTATTCCTGAGTGCTATAGGCTATATAACATCATGCTACGACCAATAGGAGCAGAGCATAAATGAAAAATGTTGCAAAAACGGGAAAGAACGACGACGAAGACGGGTCTAGGTAGGGTAGGTACGTAGCCAGTTGACGGGAGCGAAGCCGCGTGGGACAGCTAGTAAATCAGAAATCGGGAAATTACCTAGGTACCTCCAAAATTGTATTAGTCGAGACCAACCTTAAAAAAAAACAAAATCAGTCATTATTAAGTATGTATCATACTCATCTTTACGTATTTCAGTTTATTATACAGTTCTATACTCAAAATCATCATATACATGTCTCATTATTTCCTTAAATAACCTTTCTTAGTAAATAATATTCCTTTTTTTACTTATTACTAGTAACATTATAATAAGTACTTAAATAATATACAGATTGAACTACCTACATTTTATAAAGGTGAACAATATTCATAATACGAGTAAATGTGAGTAAACTCAATTTATATTATCTTGATATCTCACTCACATAATATATATGACAAAAAGTATCACTTCAAAATATATAATTATAAATCATTTATAAAATAACGTCTGACGGTTTTTTAATTTGAGCGAAAAAAGACATCTGAATACGAATAAAAATAAGTATACTCTTATTTTCTTTATTTATTGAACAAGGCACACCAACGAACATTTTAAAATAACATTTTTAGATTCTGTTAAACAAGCAGCGAGCAACAGACCTCGAGCACAAAATATTATAGGTAGAAATATAAATCTTATGTCAAGTGAGACAAATTTCATTTTACAGAGTCATAATTTATTCTAGAAAGTATGACGTTAATCATTGCCTATGGGAATAGCAATTAGCTTAAAATAAAATATGAACGACACATTGCCCCTAGTGCCCATGATGTACACCTGAACTTTAGAGGACTTTATGAATGACACAGACACTGCAATAGAATATCAAATTCATAAGATATTTTTTTATTTAAGTTTTTTTTAAGTTTTAACGATTTAATTTTGTGTTGACCTAACCTAGGATGTGTTATCTGAAATAAATGTATTCATAATAATATTCATAAATTTGTAAAGTCCAAACAAATTTTAAACAGTACACAGTAGGTACTTAGAATTATAATACGACTGAAATATTAAGAAAAGCTACACTTTCATACACATATCGTGTTAAGTGCCTGATGATTAGCTATTTTATCTGTAATCAGTTTCCAAGACCTTAACTGCCAGACAACGAGAAAATAGAAAATAAATTTTCTGTCGGTCACCTGGCAGTTAAGGTGTTAAATACGTATTATATGGTTAAAGTATGCCATGATTTCATTTATGTCCACATTCATTTCCTCAAAGAAGTAATAAGATAAAATTTACGTAACATTAAAACAACTTTTTAAAATCAAACTATTTTAATCAACCTTAAAAAAAATTGCGCAAATTCGCTATAGTAATTCGATTTTTTCCTTAATTAATAAAAACACTAAAATGTACAACAAAATTAATTCTAAGCTTAAAAAAACACTTTCGAATCCGATTGAAAAGAGTTTTAAAGGATGGCCTTATTTTTTCTTTGAACCAATATTTTTCGTTGGCCACCCCGTACTTAACATAAATACTAACTCGCTTTTCCCATTTCGATCTTTTCCATGTCTGGTAACTGAATGATGTGAAGTGGGTCTATCTTCTTGGCTTCTGCTTCTTTGGCATCTTTCTTCTCTTCGGCCTCTAATGCTTTCTTCCTTGTATTCTTTAGCCCGGATCTTTGCTGAGTATAGAAGAACCTGCAATAACAAAAAATATTAATTGTAGTTAAGGGCATAAATAAAGTTGAAAAATAAACTGGACTGCCAATTTTTCTTCAGTTTTTTTAAACTTGGAAACTATTCAATAAAACTTTTGCACTTGCTGTCAATAAGTGCGCAGGAAATATTAGGCTTCTTCATTGACGCACTAATAGAGTTGTGATAGTGACTATTGTTCATAATATTACCAGACATCCTCATCTACCTAAACCGAAATAATCAACAACCAACCAGCCATCCTCTCTCCTACAATCACCTTTCAAAAAGCTATTGTTTTTTTAAGGAAGAAAGCAAATAAGTTTAGTTTGCACAAAATTAAAAGCATGCAAGTTGTTGCTAGAAAAATTGTCAAATGTACATATTCTCTTTCTTAGACTTATCAGCATCTACTCACATCAGTATAATAGATGGCGGTATAGCAATAGCCGCGCTGGTGAGGAACACAGCACCCGGCAGGACGTGCAGCGTCTTCATGTACATCCAGGAGTAGAAGGGGTGGAAGATCAGCGCAGCTACTGTCTCCGTCAGTGAGAAGAGCGAGTTGACTTTTGCTGGAAAGAGGAGATTGAAATTATTAGTAATGAAGATCTTAGGAAATCTAAAACGATTTGTGGTGCTATTTTTTTTTTCCAATGACATTTTGTCGTATTTGGGCTTGCATTAACATACACAATACCTTGTAAAGATGTTCATATGTACAAGGTGCAAGCAACCTAAGTTTGCTAAAGGTGAAGGCTATGCAAGTGTCGCGTGGAAGTCATTAGGCAAAATTGTGCAAGTGGGTCTTACCACTTGCACTACTTATCACGAAACAAAATAAAACATTTAAAGCATCATTCTGCCTCAGTCAATTACACCATAAGCAGAAAATTTAAAACAATGTTTTAGATTCCCATACGGCTAATAGAATTTAGTCATGTAAAAAACACAGGTACCATTACCTAGGTAATAATACTATTTACAGAAAATCACAATAAAAACCCATATTCGCGATAGTGTTTGCCCTGAGCAATACGCACGTCTAGCTTATTTATTAACAATCATCATCAACTAGTGACACGATTACCCCTGGTAAAGCTGGTCAGAATTTAAACCATTGCTTTTTCCCTAGCCATAACTACCCCGCCCTTATCCAGAATAGGACACATGCTGGGCTGCCCTGAGTGCGCATACGCATGCCTTTTAGAGGAACTAAATTTAATTACATTACCACCTACAGAGTCAAAAATATTTAAAGGGTTTTCCATTGACTCGAAAAGAAATAGACCATCTTTACTTAAGAAACGATTCGAACGTTTTGGGAATACTTCCTTTGTGCTACAGCTAAGGAGTGAAGTCGCCTGCCGGAGTCTGTTTCCCGATAGCTACAACCTAGGGATCTTTAACGGCCTACATCCGCTTTAGTGCCATAAAACGGTAACTTTCTAAAGCATATTAGTAAAGGCTAGGTAGGTTTGAAAAAAAAAAATGTTTACTATTGTTGCATGTATATTATTTTTAACACATGGTATTTTCGTATAACAAATAGTTTTGCTTTAAAAAAAATAATCAACAACACGCTAGTTTTTCACTACTTTTGGATACTCCTCCAAAACGACTTTGATGTTTAAAAATATTTTTACACAGAAAAATTGATGGCTGGAATTTCTTCATAACTAACATAGCATATGTAAATCAAATAATATTTTGCAAACAAAACTGTTCAAAAGGATGTTCAATATTGATATTTCGGCAAAGAGCGGGCGCACGGCCCGTACTGCGTTAACATTGGGGCGTATATATCGCCTTAAGTCAACAGAGAATAGGTTACTTCTAGGCAAGCGTGCTTCACCGTCGACCACATCATCGCTTACAAACAGGTAAGATAGTGTTCAAGCGCGAGCCCATCAATACAAAAAACAAAAAAATTTACTAACCAGTCTCTTGCTTATCCACCAACTTCGAAATGATAGATCGCAATGAAGTAAATGTCGTCGCGTTCAGTAGCTCGGCGACTGGCACTGCAATAGTGAACGCAATCAAATTAATAACCGCCATTGAACCGACCGTTATTCAAATGTACATTATCATAATAAAACTGGAATATGAAGTAGAAATGGCGCGATGATGCTTTGTGTAGGTAATTCAGTATTCATTTCATAGTAATTGCAGTGGAAATGGTGTGTTTTTTAAATCGTTGGTGTTTGTAATGTTGTTGATAATGAAGATGGTAATTGGGTAGATTCTGACTGTCAGTTATTAAATAATTTTGAAACTTTAAAGGATCTAAAATTGGGAGGACAAAATAGGTGAAACATGTGTAACAGACTAACCCCACGATATCCGATTTGAGTATTTGGAGTTAAGAACGTGCCAAACCGTAGTGTTTAATGCCAAATTTTGATAGGTTTTCAGGCTAAAGTAGAATGTGACAACTACTCAACTTCAAATATTGAATTCATCAATCGGGGGTAAATCTACTTGATGGAAATAAATCATTGAAAAAATGCAGAATTTGTTGCGGACAATAATTTTGATGAATCGACACAGACATCTGAACGACAAATGTTCAGATGTCTGTGCAACTGTGTTTTGTTAAATCATCTTTAGACAGCAGATCTCATGGTTTTTGTGCTATTAAACTAATAAAATGTTTTAGGACCATCAGCTTCATTATTTCAGCCGTAAAACGTCCACTGCTGGTCATAGGCCTCCTCCAAGTGACGCCCCCCACCCCACCACCCCCATCAACCGGTTCTATAAGTTTCGAATCCAGCGGATTTCCACAGCCTGGTAACCATGCTACCTGGTGTTCTAATAATAATGTTAATATTCTTACCTAAATACATCTCAATGTCTGTAGTTACGAATGCCGTCCAAATGGAGCCGACAAACTTGCTGACGACTGATATGAAACACAGCAAGGAATCGTCCACCTGCATGCGCTTACTTAACACTGTTATCGAAAACATGGCCCCTGAAAGAGAGATGAATAACGGTTAAGAATAGAATACACAATACTTGATTGTACACTAAAATAGTCCAAAAATCTAAATAAAAACGTAACTTTTTGACGATTCCTGGATTAAAAAAAACCGGCCAAGTGCGAGTCGGACTCGCGCATGAAGGGTTCCCTACCATTATCGCAAAAAATGGCAAAAAAAACACGTTTGTTGTATGGGAGCCCCACTTAAATATTTATTTTATTCGGTTTTTAGTATTTGTTGTTATAGCGGCAACAGAAATACATAATTTCTGTTGTAGGATCGCGGAGTCATAGTAATAGGGTCCCGTTTTTACCTTTTGGGTACGGAATCCTAAAAACTAATTTGCCCGTCAGTTAGACAATCAAAAAATGAACATGTATTTAAACTACATGAGGAACTTAAAAATAATAATTTAAAGTAAGTTTAGTGAGCACAGAACATTAAAGTAATCAACATTACAAAAATATAGGTAGGTAGGTATCTGCATTAAACATTCAACTAGCAAAAAAAATCTGTTAATGCCGAGGGTAGACGAATTTTTGACAGACTTCAAAAACGTAGGAGATTATATACTCGTTTTTTATTTTGTTTTTTCTTTATTGTTTTTGTTGAATAATGCGTTTTAGCAGTTTTTTATATTTGTAGTCTAACATATCAGTTTCATAATATCATTTGAATCATAGTTTATACATTCAACCAGGTACATTGGGTCTCAATTTTATAAAATATTTTCTGGTTATCGAAATTTAATAAAAAATTTATATATTTTTCTTGCTGCCCCGAACATTTCTGTCATTACCTCTTAATGTTTAAAATTTGAGAGGTTCCTTTCTAATCTTTCAACGGTGTGCGAAGTTTATGAGATTAACGATTTAAAGTCCCTTTGAAAAATCAAGAGAGGCAGCCGGCACTCCTGGCCCCTCGTTAAAGGGAAAAGGTAATATCTTCACGCTCATGTAAGTTTCTATGGTGGGCAGTAAGTATTCGTTTTACGGCTAAAGTCTTTTCAAAGGTGTTTTGGAAAAACGTTTCTTACTTTAGTAATTTATCGATAAAGGGGATTTCTTTATTAATCGAGGAATTCGGAGAAGAACTATATTTTATACGTCTAAGGCGTCTCACACAAACAATAATATTGCGAAATATTGATTATTGCACAATACGAGTACAATTGAACGTCTAGAGGTTGTATTGAAAGGAAAACTAAAGGATAAGGGAGCCTATATTTTATTGCGCAATAAGACGGAAACACTTATGTGTCGTGGCGGTCGCGTGGCGCTTACTGACGCAGTTGATTGGCTACAAAACTCGTGTTATGAGGTAGGCCGAAACAGAATCGTTTGATTGGTGGATCCCGCTCCACGCAGAGTCACGCCACGCCAGGACACGTAAGTGTGGTTCCGCCTTTACGTTGCGGTGATAAAAAACACAAATACCTACCCTCATTTCTAAAATCTCGACGCTTTTTAGCTACTAATTATAAAAAATATATAATAAGTAATAAAAGTAGATTCTACCGTGCCGAAGCAGTATAATCATCGCTTAAAATCTAAGACTCACCGAATGAATGAAGAACTATGGAGTAGCTGAGGTACACGCTAAACTTCACCATATCCCAGTTGAGTCGATTCCTCACGAAAAGGTAGAATACCGTGTGCTCCGCTGGAACATTAGAGATTGGATGTTTTATTTTAACTATATTTTTGTTCGCGGCCATTTAACAGAAAACACGGTTACAAAAATCGTTTAAGATAGCTTAGTTTTGAAAAGATATATTTGCGAGAAGCAACCAATGAGATTTTACCAATAGAGACTTCATACTCATTATAAAGAAATTTACATGGCGCTATTTTATTTTAGCTACCTACATAGGATCTATGGAACTTGGAAAATTTCCATTACTGAGTAGGTTAAAAGAACATGCTGTTCAAACGTTCGTTCGTGTCGCGGTCAGACGCAGGATGAACCGAGTTCACTCAAGCTTGCGTTTGTATTGCCACGCAGACGTCAGTAAAACGTATCTACCTCGGTATATAAATAACATCATTGAATGAAACTATATATTCAGAGTCCCAGTGGTTTATTTTCATATACCCACACAACATTTATTAAGTCCGTTCAAACATACCAATACTATAAACGGCCTAAGGAGCAGGCCACAGAGAAATGGTGTCGGGCGCGGACTGGCTTTGGCCTTTGGGCAATTTTGTATGAAATTTGAATGGAATAGGAAACCGCCCGTGCCATGCCCGCGCCCGACGCCATTTCTATGTGGCCTGCGCATAACGAGGATAATCGATCTAACGAGGAGATACCCTTACTTACATACATATACCAATTTATAATTGCACAAGTTATTCAAAACATTATCTTCCAAAATCACAAAGTGGGTAGAACTAAACTGCTTCATCGGCAGCAAATAGTCGTGAAAAGTGGCAAGAGGGGAGTGAGGTATTTGCTCGGCTGTGGAATAGTATAAGCAGACAATATATTAACTAATAGGAGGAAAAAAATATATTTTATTTTTGATACGACGAAGAATAAGAACTTACAGGAAGTAGGCCCGAAAAGCAGGAACACCATCAGCAGCGTGAGGATGACCTTAATTTTTCGGTTCAGCGGCCTCGGCCTGAACGCGACAGCCACAGTGTCCACCACATGAGAGATGTCGAAGAACGAGACCTTGGAGTTGGTGGTCCTCTCGATCTGGAAACGAAATGAAATTGTAAACATCTGTATTATTCACAAACACTTTAGAACTTAAACATTGTAGACGCAAAATAGTAACATGGGTGACACTTCTTAAGACTACCTTTCGATACCGAGGCTGGCTGAGAAAAGAAAGAGCTTGAAAACCCTTTAACCCGCTGACACAAAGTTTCTACTCTTTGCCCACAGTGAACATCATATCTTTCGCTCGTTCCTTTCGTTCCTCATTCAACCAGTTCCACAGATATATAATACCGGGCGGGTATTTTTATTTAAAAGTTACTTAACTGTCAAAATTATTATTTTTAACATTATACAAAATCGACTAAGACGCACACACATCTCTTTTTAACACGCTTTTATTAGCTTGGTATGTATCTATCTATGTATCTATGTATCAATGTAACGGAATCTTTGACCGTGATTTTCACCCCCTTGAAAACGTCGGATTGATTTGAAACTTTGCACACCTATCAAGAACCGATGACAATGCAATAATTTAGTCAAAGTCAAAGTCTAACTAGGCCAATAAGCGGCACTTTTGAATGTCAAACAAAAATTAAAATTTACAAGTAATAAAAGTTGATTCTACCGTGCGCGTTTATATTCTTTGTCCCGTTAGCCTTACCAAGATCTTCAGGATTAGCGACTTTTTAGTTCAATTTACCATTAAAGCGTGTTTTAGTTTTTAGAACTACAATTTATTTTTCATCTTTCGCAGGTATGCTGGAAGAGATTTCATTAGAAATAAGCTTCACCTGTGTACCTATTTTATTACAAGCTTTTATTTAACTTGCAATGTATGTATGTAGGTATGTATGTGTGTTCGGGTCAAATCTTGCAACTGAATTTAAAAGCAGTTGTCTTCCACCGATTAAGATGAAATTTTGCATACACGTTTAGTTTGGATGACAATGCATGGTTAGTTAAGTGACGTCAATCTAAATCCAATACGGCGGACGGCCTAAGATGGCAGACTAGTTATTTTTAGGGTTCCGTACCCAAAGGGTAAAAACGGGACCCTATTACTAAGACTCCGCGGTCCGTCTGTCTGTCTGTCTTGTTGTTCTTGTTCTTGTTTATTAAAAACGTTGCCCCACACTAGGAATTTCTTCCTGTATCGTGGGTGCGTTTACAAACATACAAACTCACATACACAACACCCAGAGCCGGAACAACTATCTGTAGATCATACAAATTTTTGTTCCGTGCGGGAATCGAACCCGCGACACGCAGCGCAGCAGTCAATCGCTCAACCACTGCGCCAACCATGCGCCACCATGTGTTACCGTGTGTCTGTTTGTCACCAAACTGTATCTCATGAACCGTGATAGCTAGACAGATGAAATGTTCACAGATGATGTATTTCTGTTGCAGCTATAACAATAAAAACTAAAAACATAGTAAATATTTAAGTGGGGCTCCCATAAAACAAACGTGATTTTTTTGTCGCTTTTTGTGATAATGGTACGGAGCCCTTCCCACTTGGCCGGTTTTTTATCCATTAAAATAAAAATACTCTTTCATCTAGGAGGATTAGAAAAGAGTTGAATCCATCTTTTGCATTATGTTAGTTTTATTATGTACCTGGCAAAAATTGCAGTACCCACATTTTTCCTGTCAAGTGTTTTTATAGTAAGCGATATTATAATCCCTTGCACTTTTGTTTCTTTTCTGGATATCCATTTGTATGTATGGTCAAAAGTACCTATACTGGACCAAACTGGGCCATCCTGTGAACCAGTTAACCCAATGTTTCTCCTCCCACGAAAGTTGATGAGAGCCGTCTGCGAGTTCTAAGTAGTTGTAAACAATGGCCTGTATCCTGTCATTTACTACGAATACGCGATGGGTTAGTACTTGACCTTGGTTGGTGCTTCCATAATCTTATTCTTTGTCCAAAGAATTTCTAAATAATTTTTCTTTATTTTACGTGTTTTTTTTTTAATAACATTTATAGTTAATATAATTATTTTTTTAAATAACTGTTTTATTAAAAAAAAAAAAACTGGTCTCTCGCTTGACTGCTATCTCACCTTTTGGTAAGCGATGATGTGGTCGAAGGTGTAGCACGCTTGTCTAGAAGTAACCTATTCACTCTTGACCTAAATACCCCTAGGTTGTAGCTATCGGGAAACACAGACTCCGGTAGGGAATTCCACTCCTTAGCTGTACGCATAATAAAAATGTCCCCAAAACGTGCGTATGGGTGGCATGTCCACCATGTACCGATGGCGCATCGCCGTACGTCTGGTAGTCCGATGATGGAACGGGCTGGACGGATTTAGATCATGCGATACTACTTATGCTACTTATCTACAAAATTCTAAAGTTTTCGTTGACTATCCGATTTCACTTGATTGCTTAAGTGATCACCTAGGACTAAGTACCACGACTAGTATTACTAACGACTAGTATTATTAGTTCCACTAAGTACCACGACTAGTATTACTAACGACTAGTATTATTAGTGCGATTAAGTAATATAAACGTACTATTATTTCATCGTTACATCGTTTTGTTCAACAATGATGAATGCTCAGGCACTGAAAAAAATCCTTTAAATTGTGTTGCTTTAACTTGATTTATAAAGACAAAATTATTGTGTTTATAACATGCATGTATTTACTTGTTTTTGATGCGACTTCATATCTTAATTTCTCAAGTCAATGTATAAAACACCTTCTGTGACATAATAGGTCACATCACTATTTTGTATTTTAGTTAGTGGTGAGCACAGCCCTAGCATCACTCTCTTTCATCTATGGACAGCCATTATGTGAGGATTGTAATGGTTATAATAAAATCTGATTGTGCATTTCAATTACAAAATTGTTTAATTTACAAGGCCCAAAATATAAAATTACACCTTCGACTTTCGAGTAAGTCATTGGATATGATATCGGGCATCTACCTATTTAATTTAATATCGCTATTGCAAATATCGATATGTGTAAGATTAAAGATAACAAAGAATAATTTTTTTTGTAATGTCTTATTAGTCTAGTCAAATTGGACATATCAAAGTGCATTAATTCGCATAGAGCTGAAAATTGGTACGAATGTTCGGAACACCATTATAAATGAAATGTAAAAGTCCCCATCGATCCCACACTTGCAAAAAAAATATTCAAGGTTTTGACCTTGAATAAATTCGTTCGCAAATATGGGCTTTTTGCGATTTTAGC
This sequence comes from Orthosia incerta, assembly GCA_948252205.1. Taxonomy (NCBI): domain Eukaryota; kingdom Metazoa; phylum Arthropoda; class Insecta; order Lepidoptera; family Noctuidae; genus Orthosia; species Orthosia incerta. The sequence continues at coordinate 29,210,699 of OX411746.1, forward strand.
CGAACGGTATGTTTTATGATAAAATTAGGTCAGACAAAAATTGTAGATTATGCAATTATCTATAAAAATGGGCTCATCAATTTTCTCCTAAACGGCACCGTTTCTGAGATATAATGGTTCAAAAGGTTGATAAAGTTGTATTCTTCATAATATACGTGACACACGTTTCCACGCCACCTGGCAGGTAGTGTACTTGGTGCGTCTTTTTTAACGTGGTTTCCCTGATAGGCCTATTCCACAATCTATTGCTTTATTTTTTGCAATTAACAAAAAACAAACCCACCCCTAATGGTCTAATTTGACCGGACTATATGGCAGCCTCAGTTTTTAAGAATTTAATGATTCTGGTGAGAGTTGCAGGAATTTGGCTGGCTGCGAGAAGTAAGGACCGGTTGATGTGTTGACGCTTGAGGGAGGCTTATGTCCAGCCGTGGAAAACAGAGTATTTCAGCTGAAATGACAACATAATTGTTGATTTTAAATTATATTTTTATTTCTGATTTTGATTTTAATGCTGAACAATTGCTTTATTTATTCTTTATTGTACACCACAAAAATATATATACAGGACAAACAATCATAAAATCATGTGTACAATGGGCTGTCCAATTTGTATTCTCATTTCAATGTTTAATTTTGACTTAAATTTTTAATAATTGAATGTTTGTAATTTAATTTTAATTTTGATTTTTAGTATTAATCATTGATTTACTTTTTATTCTAATTATAATTTTAAAGACTAGTATTTTTATTCATTGAATTTTTAATTATTTTGGAACGTTGTCGTCTACCTTTTTGAGGTGGGCGTTAATGACTGTGACACAGTTCAACTTATGCAATTATATCCGAACACAATTAAATAGTTGCATATATGTGTGTTTGTCCCAATAATTTTTTATTATTATAACATGCAGGCCTGTATTTCCTGAAGGATATAAGGCAGTAGAGGAGCACCCAAATTTTGCCAGTTAAGTTTAAGTCACAGGTATAGGGGGCGCGCCTATTGCCATCAGCCTGGCACAAGCCCAGACTACCGAGAAATGCTAGATGAAAAAACTCAATAACTTTTTGCCCGACTTGCGAATCGACCAGAACCTCATTCCCAGCAATAGCACTTGCGATCACAAGAACAACGGGGCACGCAGACATGATGATGATAGAAAATTTAACTCATTGACATAAATAGTGCCCGGCACGTAAGTTGGCAATGTTTTGGCATTGTGAGGGTATGTTCGCGCTTAAGCCGCGAATTGACCGACCACCATAAAGAGCGAATGAAACGTGGACGCGACTCGATTGGTCAGTCGATCTGTGTGTCAACTGACCAACCAATAGTGCGCTCGGAACGGTCCTAAACGTTCCCCGCGCCCCGCTTCACTACCAAAGTTACCTAAAAAACGACTTCTGCGCATCTAACAATTCTTGCCAACTTACGTGCCGGGGATTATACATTCTACCGAAAAACAAGAACATTCATGAAAAAAAATTGCGCAAATGCTGATGAGTTAGAAGTAAAGTTCACTGCGCTAAAATATTTATGTTGTCTAATCAAACTATTAAAACATGCAGCGCTAGTTCGCTTATAGAGTTTAGTTTACTCGCGATCAAAACGTCAAACTGCCATGAAATTCATGGCGCTTACGCGTTTCGTTCAACATGGTCACGGGCACCTAAAGCGAAAAAAGAAAATTTTGTTCAAAGAAATTGCAATAGATGGCTTGACAAGCTTCGAATTGTTATTGAGTTTTGTGAAATATTAAGATTAACTAGAGATGGACATAAAAAATATGTTCTTGTTAAATTAACTCTCCTAATCACAAAATTTATGAATATTGGGCTCTTAATTCACATTTCAAAAATTATTTGAATTGATAATTTAACATTGATTCCAATAGATGGCGCTGTTTTAAATTTCTGAGGTATCCACTCGATTTTTTTTATTTTTTTTGTAGCACATTTTGGTACAATTAAACTGTAAAAAAGTGCAAAAAAATACTATAAAACAAATCGTCGCTGTATTTACGAACCGAGTTAATCCATGTTCTTGCAAGTCGCTGCTAACACCATCTATTTTCGTGGGACGGAACCGAACGCGATCGATGTTCTTAGAAAAATAATCTGTTTAATCAGACCAAAAACGCTAGTTACGTCGGCACGGTTTCTTTGTATGGGATGAGGCATCTGTATGCTAGTATTAAATTATCTGTAACATAGTTTAAAGTAAGGTGTACGGATTGCAGTACAGTTCAGTTGAACAGAGTGAGTGTTCGGATCGCCAAATTTAGAGTTTAGTACACTATAATATCGATGGCTAAAATGTAGATACTACCTATATAGAATACTATACTATAAACCTATATTTACTTGCATCTTCGTTATAATACAAATACAGACACAATAATAACTTAAATATTTGCTGCAATAAGAAACCTATGCATTTATCTATAATATATCTGTGCTAAATAAATAACACTCAATGTAAATAGAACAATATCAAGTAAATAACATCGTAAAATGATATGGAGCGCAGTGTATTTATAACGGATGGTATAAATTACAATCAGGCTAAATCCCTGTAATACTATTTGACGTTTATGTGACGATTGTCTGTGGTAATTAATGGATACGTCATTCAAGTTACAGTAGGTCTAAGCGTTACCACTAGGTTCTGTTCGGAACCAGACATGATCCAAAATAAAATATAGGATTGTAGGTACTCATAGGTATTTTCTTCGTAAGAAGCATAACTGGTAAAGTTAGTTATTACTTAGCGAACGCTTAAGGTTACACTAGTCGATAATTCTTCCATACAAACGTAGTCTAGGGATTACTCTGTTCTACTGTTTGACGATGTACGTTCAAAATAAAAAATGATATCACTTTGTCTCATCATTATCTAGCCCTGTATGGAAGCAAAAAAGTAAAATATTTGAAAGTTATGAGCGTCAACAGTTCCATATTTCAACATTTATTTTAACGCATCTTTGGACGGCAATAAATACCATAAGAAGAAGGAAAATTGCAAAATACAGGGATAGATTAGTAGTTCAACAATACAAATAATTTTATTTTGAAAATATACATTTAGTCTTTTTTTCATGATATCTAGACGCCCAAAGGTCAGTTTATAAATTTCGCGCGCTCGTTTTCGTCATAAATCATCATCCATTCCACTACAAATCGTAATTCGTACGTGATTTAGCTTCTTACTGCTCATCACAGCATCTATACTATTTTTTTTGCACGAGTTGTCGGATGAGATAGCAGGCATTTTAACCCCGCGCACATAACACACAGTTCGTGCCGTCGCCGTCGACTAGTGTAACCTTAATTCAAATTTTCTATACAGAATTTGAATGTAGAATCTTTTAATCAGCTGCCAAATAACTTCGAGTTTTTTTTTAAACAACACTTATAATGTTTTAAGGCTGCATTTAGACTCTCGGTGTCTATACAAAATTTAGTTTTTGTATAGACACCGAGTCGCAGCCCGGCCGCATCAGATCGTGCGTATAGCCTAAACCAAGTACCTATCTAAGGCTTTACTAAATTACGCAAATACTATGTGTATTTGCGTAATTTAGTAATGAAACCGAAAAATAATCTACTTTAATTAGAAGGAATTTGGAAAGGCCTACATTAAATAATGTAATCTTATCTGAGATTAACAATTATCTATTTGATTTTGGTATAGGACGTCTAAATTAAGTATAGTAAAGTACATAGTATTTCTAATACGGTTCTTTGTAATCGCGTTTTGTAAATGTGAGGGTTTTGAGGCTGTCTCTTATCACTTTGAACTTCAAAACCTATTTTTATTAGCCCTAAATGTAATAATAATACCAGCCTATAACTGTTCCACTGCAGGGCTCAAGCCTGTTCTCATACAGAGAAGGCACGAGCATTGATCACCATGCTTGTTCAATGCGGGTTGGCGATTTCAGAATAATATTAACGCCGTACCCTGACCGAAAAAACAGCATGAGATATTAGCATTCCTATTGGCCTAGCGGCACTGGTGGCGCATGAATTACGGTAGTGAAGACGCCCAGATTTTAGAATAAAATCTTTATAAAATCGAATATTGGTATTTTGAAAAAATATAAAACTTACAAAATCTTCGTTATCAAATTGTCTATCCATTAGTGTTAGTATAAAAATAATTAATGAACACTTTACGAGAAGATGCATGCTATCAATAATTATTTCACATTTTTATGGTTTTGTTGGAAGGAGATTAGTGAAACATATACCTCTTTTAAAAAAAAGTGTACTACAATTTTAGAATCTACATTATGTAGAAATTTAATGTATTTTTATTAATTGATATTTCTTTTTAAATAAAGAGTAGATAGCTCTTAAAAACTGCACAAAAACGACTAGCGCGGCGTTTTGCTCGAGGAGTCGCCTTAACTAAAAGTCCGGGATACCTCACGATGTTTTCCTTCACCGTTGTCAGCGATGCCCAAGATTAACTTAGAAAGTACATTATGAATTTGAAAAAATCACATTGGTACTTGCCCGGATTTGAACCCATGACCTCAAGCACGAGAGGCGAGATCTTTAGCCGCTCGGCCACCACGACACTCACGACACTCAACATTTAAATGTCACACTCTTTTTGCGCTCAAAAATATTTTTTATTATATTTTATGTCCAAGTTTTAATTGGTAAATAAGGAGTATCAATAGAATTTGAATCAAGTTCAGTAAATAAAAAAATATGATCTTTTATTCTTTTGATAGTAAAGAAACATTTTTTTTTCACAAGAAACTGTCATTTTAAACCGACTTTCCAAAAAGGAGGATTTTCAAATCGTATGTTTATATATTTTTTATGTATGTTCAGGCATAACTCCGTCTAATATAAACGGATTTGGAAAACTCTTTTTTGTTCGAAAGAAGTTTATTCTAATATGGTTCCATTTAAACTAGGTAAAGATCTGATGAAGAACTTCGGAGATATACAACAGAACTCTTCAATAAATGACGGCAAATCTCTCGGGATTACTGCAATCGCATGTCTGTTTATTGTTTACACCATTTCATAACATACCATCATGCCAGTATGCTCTAAACGGGTACACAGATGTGTACAGAACACTCTCATTCCACAGGTTAAGTTCAAGTTCCATGTTATTCGGGTTATCTATTCTGGCATCACTGTGGGCTTTATACCTTACTATAGAACTTGTCCATAATGATCCACAAAAAAAAAAAAAATAACACTACGCGGAACGACAGCTTAATGTGCTTTCCAAGGCGTGGAGGAATCTCGCTTAGTAAAGATGGTCACCCATCCACAGACCGTCCTCGGCAAGCTTGCTTCTGCTGTCTCACTATGACGTTTAATTGTAATCATTCGACAACGAACATGGGATTGTAGATGTATACCAAATTATCATATAAATACAATACTGATAAAGGCATAAAGAAAATAGCACATCGCTCGATTAAATGATTGTCTTGCGCAAAAGTCAATGAAGGAGAATACTATTTACCTACGTATGATATATACCTATACAGGCAGGTTTATATAGATTAGATGCGGTTACTATGTGTTGGTTGCGTCAGAACGTCTATTTTTTATAAACTGTATAGTCAAGAACTGACTGACTGGAAAGACTGCCTCGGTGGTCTAGTGGTTTGACGCCTGAGCACTGACCTCTATCATACAAGTACGCTGGACTTCATATTATCGATGACAAAATGAAGACATTTGATTTTCGCCATTTTGGCGCTGATAGCAACGTGACTTAACGTGAGATGGGACACAGCCTTCGGTATAAAAATACGTGAGAATAATTTAATACGTAAGAGAAAAAGAAAATCCCAATTATTTTAATTGAGATTCATTTCTAAGTAAAAGAAAATTTGCTGTAAAGGTTAACTGAAAAATACTTTCAATCAGATTGCAAGCTATAAACTAGTGGATAGCGTGCTACTAAAGTTATAGCGCATTACTGTCAGATCAGTGAGATTTAAATATGGGGATAGGCTAACAACTTATCCTTAAAACTAGTATATTTGAGCAAGTATCTGCTCGCTCAAGTATACTAGTTAGTTAATACTTACATTTACAATAGTTTGGATTCACTCGGTTGGAACATCATTCATACTGTTACAAGATAGGGCAACGCCATCTAGTGACGAGTAGAAGAACTAAGTAGTTACTAGTGGCGCCATCTAGTATCGAATAGCGGAACTAATCTTCTAGTCGCTTCGGGAACAGTGAGTTCGAAAGTCGATTGTTCTGGAAGTTTCTCGAATTATCTAGAACAGTATGGAACGTTCTAGAAACATCTTCGGTGCTATATAAAGAGCGGTCGGGTTCGTCGTGAGTCAGTTTCGATTCGGAAGCGACACAGAGCGATCAGAAAAGGAAAATAGTGCGAAGTAATAGAATTGTTTAAGAAGTGTTTTTGTAATAAAGTGTGATTAATTGAAGTCTGCTGTTTAAATAATTTATCCCTGAGCCCCAGCTCGTAACAAATTGGTGTCAGAAGTGCGGGATAAATTATGCCGGTTCTACCGAAGGAAGAAACGGAGGGGATGCGCACCAGAAGTCAGCGCCAGCAAGACTTAGACCAGAGGCGCTTTGGAGACGCTCCCTCACCATCATCAAGTGGACAACGAGACTCCGCGACTGCAGCAGCTCCCGCTCAATCGCCGGTGACCCCTGACCTCGCCGCCCTTATGGCTTTTATGCAGGAGCAGGCCCGCCGCTTGGAAGAGCAGCTGCAGCGTGACAAGGAGGAGCAGGCTCGCCGTCAAGAGGAGCAGGCTCGCCGCATAGAAGAGCAGCTGCAGCGCGACAAGGAGGAGCAGGCTCGCCGTCAAGAGGAACAGGCTCGCCGTCAGGAGGAGCAGGCGCGGCGCTTGGAGGAGCAGCTGCAGCGCGACAAGGAGGAGCAGGCTCGCCGTCAGGAGGAGCAAGCTCGCCGCTTGGAGGAGCAGATGCAGCGCGACAAGGAGGAGCAGGCTCGCCGTCAGGGGGAGCAGGCGCGGCGCTTGGAGGAGCAGCTGCAGCGCGACAAGGAGGAGCAGGCTCGTCGTCAGGAGGAGCAGCTCTTGGTGATAAAGGACCTCCGCGGAGCCATCGGGAAGGAGATGAAAGAGGTAAAAGACCAGCTTCAGCAACATGAGACCCGCATTGTCGAGATGGAAAAGACAATACGTGGGTTCAAGTCTGGAGACGGGACCGTGGCAGCTGCGGTAGTGGCACCTTCACCTCGTGGTTTTAAAGTGCCACCATTCGATGGCTCTTCGTCATGGTCCGCCTACAAGATACAGTTTGAGGCCGTGATGAAATCGAATGGGTGGACCAACGAACAGGCATTGACTGCTCTAACTTTGGGCCTCCGCGACCAGGCCTTGTCTGTATTAGAAGCGCTTGGACACGACGTCACCTTTGAAAAGCTTCTAGAAGCATTAGAAGCTAGATACGGCGACGCACACCTGGAACATGTGTTTCGAGCCCAGCTGAAAGACCGATCGCAACGGGTTGGTGAAACTCTTCAGCAGTGGGCTCTTGATGTGGAAAAGCTGGTCCGAAAGGCTTACCAGTCATCACCGGTGCTGATCGACGGGAACCTCGTACAGGCGTTCACGGATGGGATCCGCGACCTTGAGGTTAGGGCTGCCGTAAGGCTAGGGCATTTCAAGAACCTTAAGGACGCCCTAGCCCACGCTTTGGAGGTAGAGGCAGTACGGCGGGACGAACGAAGTCACCGAATCAGGGAGGTTGCGACTTCACCCCGATGCTATGGCTGCGGAGAGAGAGGCCATATCCGATTGAGCTGCCCGAAGCGAAGGCAACCCCACGGTAATAAGCAGCCGCCAGATAAAGGTTCACCAGACGTCCCTGCTGGGCAACAGCAGCAGGGAAACGAATAGACGCCAGGACTAAGGGGCGGGTGCTGGCTGGTAATGGAAGAGCCCCAAGGATCTCGATCTCACAATCCTGTGACGGGAACAGCCTGATCATCGAGGGCGAAATTAACAGAACACCTTGCAAGCTGACATTGGATACTGGAGCTTCTCGGACAGTTGTCAGTTTCCAATTAGCAAGACGGTTTCTTGGGGACTTCTTCGGGAGCCATGAAGGTGTCTGAGAACAGCCACCGGTCAGCACATATCCGTCCGAGGTGAGAAGGAGGTTGACATGAAGTTAGGGAACAAAGTTTATCGCCACAATGTTATCGTGGCCGACATAGTGGACGACTGCATTCTGGGTTTGGACTTCATGCGGAAACATCAGTGTGAGATTGACGTTCATCAAGGAGTGTTGAAGTGTGGCTCAGAGGAAGTCTTCATGGAAGGTGCATCATCGGGAAAGGTGTACTGCGTCAAGAAAGTTATTCTTCGTCCAAGGTCAGAAACAATCGTACCAGTTTGTCTACCAGGAAATTCTGGTCGGGAAAACCGATGTGTACTTATAGAAGGATTAGATAACGATACTTCATGGAAGATTGCACGCACCTTGGTAAGGGGAACTAGAGTTTCATCCGTACGTGCACTCAACACAAGTGATCAGGACCTAGTGCTCAAGAAAGGCACAATGTTAGGCACTTGCGAAGGAGTGGTTTGGATGCGTAGATGCCACGAAAACCCTACCAACGCCAAAGTTCAAAGTGCAAAATACGACGTGACTTCGCTTTTGAAGGACTCCCAGAATAACTTATCGGAAGAAGAAAAGAACAAGGCTAAGAAGATGTTGAACAAGTTCGCCGACATTTTCTCGATAAATGATGCCGACATAGGAAAGACTGCGTTAGTTCAACACAGAATAAATACAGGAAATGAGGCACCAATCCGCCAGCGACCAAGACGTGTGGCAGTGGCACGGGAACGTGAAGTTGACGCCATGATCAAGGGTATGGTGAAAGATGGCGTGATTGAACCTTCATCCAGTCCATGGTGTTCACCAGTAGTGTTGGTGAAGAAGAAGGACGGCAGCATGCGTTTCTGTGTTGACTATCGTCGACTAAACGACATCACTAAAAAGGACAGTTATCCGTTGCCAAGGATCGACGACACGCTGGATACGCTTACGGGAATGAAGTGGTTTTCTACCTTAGATCTGAAGAGTGGCTACTGGCAGGTCGAGATAGACCCTCGAGATAAAGAAAAGACAGCATTCTCCACAGGAAAAGGATTGTGGCAATTCAACGTCATGCCATTTGGTTTGTGTAATGCTCCTGCCACTTTTGAGAGATTAATGGAGCGGGTGCTTACTGGACTGATTGGAGATGCCTGCCTTGTCTACTTGGATGACATTATCATCGTGGGTAGGAACTTTGAAGATCACCTCCGCAATCTGGAGCAAGTGCTGTCGAAGATACGAGGAGCGAATCTAAAACTAAGCCCAAAGAAGTGCGCGTTGTTCAGGCGGCAAGTGAACTTTTTAGGACACGTGGTTTCCGAAAAAGGTATTCAAACGGACCCGGATAAGCTCGTTGCCGTCAAGGATTGGCCAGTTCCAGAGAACAAAACGCAAGTCAGGGCATTTCTCGGTTTGTGCTCCTACTATCGACGGTTTGTGAAGAGCTTTGCTGACATTGCCCGACCTCTTCATAAACTAACTGAAGACAAGATACAGTTCTGCTGGAATGAGAGCTGTGACGTCGCATTTCAGAAGCTGAAAGAACATCTGTGCAATGCTCCCATCCTAGGCTACCCTGACCATGAAAATGAATTCATAGTTGACACAGATGCCAGCAATACTGGAATCGGCGGGGTGTTGTCACAACGAAAAGGAGATCAGGAGGTTGTAATTGCGTACTTCAGCAAAGCCTTATCAAAACCTGAAAGGAACTACTGTGTCACTCGAAGGGAGCTTCTAGCTGTAGTAAAAACATTGCAGCATTTCAATAAATATTTGTTGGGGCGGAAATTTCTCCTGCGAACGGACCACGCTGCACTGAAATGGCTACTGCAATTTAAGAACCCAGAAGGACAGGTAGCAAGATGGATTGAATTACTGCAAGAGTTTGATTTCGTAATTCAACATCGTAGCGGAACGTCGCACGGTAATGCTGATGCTCTCTCGCGAAGACCATGTCCAGACCAATGTAAACATTGTGCGAGACAAGAAGCTAAGCAGGTAACACTAGTGCGGGTTTTGAGGACGGATCTTAGCGAAGAGTGGAAGGAAACCTTGCAGACTGCTCAACAGGAAGACAGAGACATAAAACCGATCCTTGAATGGAAGAAATCAGGTGCTCCTAGGCCTCACTGGAGTGATGTCGCAGCAACCAGTTCCATCACCAAGAGTTATTGGGCACAGTGGGAAAGCTTGGTTATCCAGGATGGAGTTCTGTGCCGGAAATGGGAGAATGCTCGCGGTGACCAGTGTCATCTACAAATGGTCGTACCTAAAGTTAAGGTGCCGGAGGTCTTACAGCTCTATCACAATGAAAGTTCAGGTGGTCACATGGGAGTTAAGAGGACTTTAATCAAGATCCGAGAACGATTTTACTGGATCCATTGTCGAGAGGACGTTGAGGAATGGTGCCGCAAATGCACAAATTGTGCGGCTGTGAAAGGACCACAAACTCGAAGCAGAGGGGCACTAAAGGTTTACAATGTTGGTGCACCGTGGGAACGTATAGCATTAGATGTTGCGGGACCATTTCCGGAAAGCCAAAGCGGGAACAAGTACTTCTTGGTCGTCATGGACTACTTCACAAAATGGCCGGAAGTGTTTGCAATCCCTAATCAAGAAGCCGTTACGGTGGCTGATAAGTTAGTTCACGAAGTGTTTTGTCGTTTTGGGGTACCCTTGGAAATCCACAGTGATCAAGGCCGGAACTTCGAGTCAGAAGTGTTCAAGGAGACGTGTCGTGTGATGGGTGCTCACAAAACCAGAACTACTGCTTATCATCCACAATCAGACGGGATGGTTGAACGATTCAACCAGTCACTAGAGAGATATCTTGCAAAGGTTGTGGAAAACAGACAGAAGGATTGGGACAAACACATTCAACCATATCTCATGGCATATCGCAGTGCTGTTCATGAAACCACAACAGTAACACCAGCTTTTGCTAATTTCGGCAGAGAACTACGATTACCTGCAGATCTAATCACTGGTATCCCACCTGAGTCTCCACGCAGTATAACAGATTATGCAAACGAACTACGGAACAGGATGAATGATGTGTATGAGCACATCAGAGAGACAGGTCAACAGATGTCTGAGAGGATGAAGACTCGCTACGATCGGAAGGCGAACAATAAGGGCTTCGATGAAGGATCACTGGTATGGTTACATAACCCGGTACGCAGCAAAGGAAAATCGCCAAAATTGCAAGCAAAATGGGATGGACCATATCGCGTAGTTACCCAGATTAATGACGTCACCTACCGAATTCAAAAGGGACCCCGAGGTGCATCAAAGGTCGTTCATGTGGATCGGTTGGCCCGTTATCATGGGTCTAACAATGCTCGGGACGAGCATGTCTAAGAGGGAGGCAATGTTACAAGATAGGGCAACGCCATCTAGTGACGAGTAGAAGAACTAAGTAGTTACTAGTGGCGCCATCTAGTATCGAATAGCGGAACTAATCTTCTAGTCGCTTCGGGAACAGTGAGTTCGAAAGTCGATTGTTCTGGAAGTTTCTCGAATTATCTAGAACAGTATGGAACGTTCTAGAAACATCTTCGGTGCTATATAAAGAGCGGTCGGGTTCGTCGTGAGTCAGTTTCGATTCGGAAGCGACACAGAGCGATCAGAAAAGGAAAATAGTGCGAAGTAATAGAATTGTTTAAGAAGTGTTTTTGTAATAAAGTGTGATTAATTGAAGTCTGCTGTTTAAATAATTTATCCCTGAGCCCCAGCTCGTAACAATACAAATATTTGCGTACGAATGAGATGGATAATAATTTACAACGGACATATTTCTCGCTCTCATCGCTGAGATCCTGTCTCTATAGTGTTAAGGTGCAAATAAGAGTGACATCGCATTCCTGCGACGTGAAGACTTATATCAGTTTTCAACTCTGTTTCAGATGCAGATATAAATTGTTTGACTTCAAAACATTTGTTAATACAATTATAATTATCATAATATTATTCCAGAATTAATTCCAGACAGGAACGAGGTGATTGATACAAGAAGAGAGAGGCCTGTGCTCAGCAGTGGGCGAAGTCGGACTGTGGATGATCATGATGATGATTCCAGAATTTAGTATTACACATTGCTTTTTAACATATTATTACTGATTATTAGGCATTCATATAACATTCATCACTAATACCAATATGACATATTTAGTTGCAACATATTATGAGAAGTCAATACAGTAGATGAGTGATACGCCTTGCCAAGTCTACTATTTTGATATTAGTGTAATTTAAAAATATTACTAATACTCATATACTCGTATTAGTTAAAATAATATAATATTTCCAGGCGAATATATTAGTATTACCTAATCTTGAGAAATATCGGTATTAACCTATCTCTAAATGTGTCAATTTTAGTTCCTGAGCACCTCGAGTGGGGCGCTTTGATTCGGCAACAAAATCAACTGTCATTTCATCTAATATATTTAGTCCAGCGTACTTGTATGATAAAGGTCAGTGCGCCTGAGATACAAGTATCTTTTTACTTAGTTCAGGAGCCAGCTGTCCAACCTGATTCTGACCGCCTTTTGAACAAATGTTTACAGTAAAACAGGGTTAATTATACACTTATTAACCTTGTGTTACTGTTTTTGTACAATAAACTTATTTTTGATTGTTTTTTTAGGGTGCCATACCCAAAGGGTAAAAACGGGACCCTATTACTGAGACTCCGCGGTCCGTCTGTCTGTCTGTCTGACTGTCACCAGGCTGTATCTCATGAACCGCGATAGCTAGACAGTTGCAATTTTCACAGATGATGTATTTCCATTGCCGCTATAACAACAAATACTAAAAACAGAATAAAATAAATATTTAAGTGGGGCTCCCATATAACAAATGTGATTTTTTTGCCGTTTTTGCGATAATGGTATGGAACCCTTAGTGTGAGACTCCGACTCGCACTTGGTCGGTTTTTTTTTTGTCATGCATATTATTGTTATTGGGTGTTTCCAGTAAAAATTATAAATAAAAAATTTGAAATGAGCCAAGAATAATTTATGTTCAAATTATGAGATATTTTAAAAGTTGTATGTTGTAGGTAACTGCATAAGATATTTTGTAGTAGGAAAACGATCGTTTTTCTAAATGAGTATGGAAAAATATTCAGAAAAGAATGGAGTTTCCCACAATTTCTGATAATCGCAACATCGTTTAACAATTTAAACAAATGTTGTTTAATATTTTTTTAATGACATCAAAAAGTCCCGGCTGTCTGTTTGTTTCAATGTTTTATTAGTTAATTATTCAAACTGTGAATTTATGATGTATGGAAAAATCATATTGAGGCCTTTTTACCCAACTGCCGAAGGAATGTGTTTATTAGTCTATGTATATATGTACAGACATATATACATAGGAACAGTCCTATGTGGCGTTATAGAAAACAAACGCATTGGCTGATTTTTATGATTCTTACGTCAATCGATTCGTCTTAACCTTGCGAGTATCACAGGCTACATTTAAATTGGAAAAATTAAATAGAAAATGGCGTATTATGGGCGCTATATTGTGGGGGACCATTTTTTTTTTCCTTCCAAACCCGTCGTGTGGGTTATCAAAATAAAGGGTTTCATGCTGTGCTGTCGGAGGATAATTATTCGCGAGCTGGCTGACAAAAAGCAGATGTACTATCCTCCGACTGCACAGCATGATTTTCTTCTTGTTTACGTCTATTTAGTTCGCTTCTTAAGAGGAAACGGGGGCAGTGAGCGCCGACTGAATTTCCTTAGTAAAATGTCATAATTCGAGGTTTGGCTCTCGTCTCTTTCCTCCTCCAATATTGGACCAATTTAAAAGATATACTCTACGGCTGTATCTCATGAACCGTGATAGCTAGGCAGTTGAAATTTTCACAGATGATGTATTTCTGTTGCCGCTATAACAACAAATACTAAAAACACAATAAAATAAATATTTAAGTGAGGCTCCCATACAACAAACGAGATAATTTTTCCGTTTTTTGCGATAATGGTACGAGTCCGAATCGCACTTGGCCGGTTGTTTAGTTTATCCGTTACAAACAAATCTTTCTTCTTTATAATAAGCTTCTGCCCGTGGCTTCGCCCGCGTTTAAAGTGTTTTTCAACACACTTGCTCATAAAGTGGCTCTAATTTCATTGTCTTTTTTGCCGTTTTTTGCGATATCGGTACGGAACCGTTCGTGCGCGAGTCCAACTCGCACTTGGCCTGATTTTTTATGTTCAAGTCACCCCAGTCTCCCATAATTATAGCATACCCATGTTTCCAATCATGTTTAAGTTTAATGTAGTAGATCCTATTGCCATCATCCGGTTGCAAACAACCGGTTACATACAACTTTATACAAATCCAGATTCCATGATGCTCCTTCCTTCTGGTTGAATGTCTCATTTAATCAGAACATCTAGATGTTGTCGGGTATGTCCAAGTGGTAATTTAGAGATTCCCCCTAGGGAATCTAACCCAGCTTGCAACCACAAGACTAACGACGTGAGGACTTTCGTTCCAGGTTTTTAAACCTATTTCTCAACTATTTTATAATAATGACTACCTTGACAACTGAACAGTAACCCATTATTTTATACCATACTCATTTTTTGTACCTTATGCCTGCGGCAGCCGTAGTTGAGTATTATATTAGACTAGCTGTTGCCCGCGGCTTCGCTCCCGTGGACCACCCCACAGGACCCATTTTTGGGATTACACAATAGCCTATGTCACTCAGGAATAATGTAGCTTTCTACTATTGAAAGAATTTTTCAAATCGGTCCAGAAGTTTCGGAGCCTATTCGGTACAAACAAACAAACAAAAAAATCTTTCATCTTTATAATATTATAATAAGTATAGAAGAAGATGACCGAAATATTCTTAGTCTTAGAGTCACATCTTCATAAATTACATCTCCAGCCACAGATCTTTCTTTTTTTTTCGTTTGAGGATGAGGCCACCTCTGGTGTCAGAGTTAATTAAGCCGCCTCTGGTAACCCCATAGGCCTCTGACTTGGTAATTTTAGACTAACATTAACTAAGTCCAGGAGGAATACACCGTGAGGAAACCTGGACTAGCCTGTGATGTCCAAGATAAACTTAGAAAGTACATATGAATTTGAAAAAGTCACATTGGTACTAGCCACTGGGCCACCAAGACACTAGCCACCAAGTACCTTAACAGACGAACGTTCAGCGACAAATAACTATTGTTACTTATCCCGGTAGCTGCTATCACAATAGTGTCCAATTTATCAAGCAATTTGCTCGAACCGGCCATTGAACTTCACAGTCTCGACTTGGGCAATAATGCGGCACTGTCAGGGCGTATGGTGATTTCGAAGTAATGTATCAATCCTAACCTGACCTACTTGTTTATTTTAGGGCCAATTTTTCAATCAACTGATCTGAGGGCACGGCAACTTTTTATCTAAGGATTCAAAATGGCGGTTTGACATATTTTTGTATACAAAAGTTTTGTGTGTTTTTGTTTTTCAGAGCAAGAAACTATATCATGTGAAAGGTTTCTAAATAAATATGTTGAAGCCTCTTAGCTATCGCAAGATTGCAGCCCTGACACAGCTAGGTGGGGTCGGCAGACCTAGAAATAGCGAGACGAGCATATTTGACATGAAGAAGCACAACACAGAGAGAAATGGAATATATGTGGGGCGGCCTTAGCTCAGGAGTGGAATAGTTTAAGCTGAAAATTCAAAATAACAATGAGTTAAAATATTCGTTCGTTCTCACCTCGCGCAAGTGGATGGACACGAGCGTGTTAAGGCAATAGTATATTACTGCAGAATACAGTAAGTAAGCCTTCCTGGCCAAGTATGAGCTAACCGGACCGAACCGCAGGTGAGGTCCGGTTATATACGAGGCCAGGATGGCTTTCTTACTGGTTGAGGCTTGTATAATGCTTTTCTCAAAAATTAAAGAAAGTTTAACAACACATTCGTTTAATTAAAATTGAAGGTTACATTCATATTAGGGCAATTACTGATAGATATTGTGATCGATTTACCGGGGGCCATTTATATTTGTTTGTTGTACATCTTGATTAACGGACTCAAAAATATATCTATCTCATAAATTGTCATACCAAAAAGAGAGATAGATATATATTTGGAGCCTCCATCCTATAACCATGGTATAATGGCTAAACTCTAATCTGTGTCTGGCTGGTACTATGTTATTTTTTGCAGATCTAAAGAGGATGACCTACTGTCTAGAGATGGGCGTTTTCGGTTTTTTGCACAAACGGTTATGTAACCGATATACAGTTTCCATATCGATATCGAAAACGGTTTTCAGATATCGATATCATTTAGTACAGTTTGTAAAAATGTTATTTAGATGAGCAAAATAACAACGAACGCGAAATAATTCTGAGAAAGAGAGGTAGCGCATATGGTTCCTATCGTTTGTGAAGTCTGCGTTTTGTTCGTAGTTCGTACGTTTTTGCTTTGTTACGGTTTTTAGTTTTAACTTATTCGTTCTCGCACGCTAGTAAGGTTTTTATTAGATACAGATTTTGTAATATCGGTTATTTTGATACAGATATCGATATGATATGATATCTAACACATATCCGATCTAAGTTACGTTTTGATATGTCGGACCAATCCCTACTACTGTCCAGTAAGTAAATTACATACTTACTAACTGGACAGTAGGAGATTCCAGATTTAAAATCTCACTTCTTACTGGACAGTTGTGAATAAGTCTCCGGTAGAGTTCACTTTCTGGATACTTTTTAGAGATGTTATGACAACATTACATACCATTTTTGAGAAAAATATAATTACATTCTTAGTTACTATAATCCCTTGAATAAATTCAAATAAGTTCAAATTTAAAGTCAACCATTTTTTTTTATCTACAGTGGGATTAACTTCCCCATCTTGACCATTTCTTAGCATCGTTTAAACATTTTTCAATTCGTAATGTTTGACTAACATTAAAAGACAAACAATGATGTAGGGTAAAGTGTTAATTACTGGGCGAGGCAGTAATTAATAATGTTAGGACTGTCAAATATAAGTGATAATGAGACTATTATCTAGTAATTGTGTGATTAGCTCATACGATGCGCTAATTACTATAATGTGGTAATTAGTTCAGTTATTATTTGTACATTTTTAACCGACGGAAAATACGGAGGAGGTTTTCAAGTTGTAGATTTTTATTGATTGTTTGACCTCGCGTAGAATAGTCTGATATAGGTGATTCTTTTTTAAGATGACGACAGTCGCCATCGACTCAAGGAACAAAAATGTTTTACACCTTTTTTTGTAGTTTCCTTATTATTCTATGACTAAAATAAGCCTTAGGTCAAACTGTAGATAGCAAAATTGTCTTTGAGATGGTGCAAATTTAATTAAAATACGCCTGGCGGTTTTGGTGCGATTGTCGTATTTTTGTACGTGTCAGACATAACTGTGCAAATTAATTACATTATGTTATACGAATAAAATTTTAAATTTTCGTAGACCAAAACTATTTAAAAAAATGGTCTATTATGACATATATCTATTAAAAAAAAACGAATAGCCGCTTAATCGACATTCTCATTTTAAAATCAACTACTCTTCTTTACTATACGTAACTAAATGTGAGTACTACTAAAACTACGAGTATTGTTAAGGGTTTAGCATAAGCATGTTAATATAATGTATCTCGTTTTGTGACAAATAAACACCTTTTCTTTCTTTCTTTCTTCTTTATTATACCGAGGGGTATCTGTGCCTTAATGATCTGTCAGTTCAGTTTTTTATGGCAAAGATGTTAATTAGTAGTTAGTAATAAACGAATTAGGTTTGCATCGTTCTTCTCACGTTTTTTACCCGACTGCAAGGAAAGGGTTATGATTATCGCGTATTTTGTATGTAAGTATGTTTGTAATATACTTGATTACCTCATATCTTTCAAACCACTTTAAAGATTTTTATAATTAAGACATCGTTAGTTAGGTCTTGACCGTCCAAGTATTCTTAGATAAGTGCCGTTAAGGTTACACTAGTCAACGGCACGAACTATTTTGTGCGCGGGGTTAAAATGCATTTTTTATCAACCGACAACACGTGCGGAAGAGATTGATGCTGTGATGAGCAGCAAGAAGCAGGTTCGCGTACGAATACATACTTTTGCAAATTTGTAGCGAGAAATGGATAATGATTTAGGACGAAACCGAGCGCGCAAAAATTTTTAAACAGACCTTTGGCAGTCTAGATATCATGAAAAAACGACTAAATCTATCTGTTCAAAATAAAATTATTTGCATTGTTGAACTAATAATCTATCCCTGTATGATGGAGGCCGTTTTGCAATTTTTTGTCTTCTTATGGTATTTATTTGCGCCTAAAAATGCGTTAAAATTAGTGTCGAAATGTGGAACTTTCGACGCTCATAACTTTCAAATATTTTCTTTTTTTACTTTTTTGCTTCCATACAGGGCTAGATAATGATGAGACAAATTGATATCACTTTTTATTTTGAACGTACATCGTCAAACAGTGGAGTAATCCCTAAACTACGTTTGTATGGAAGAATTTTCGACTAGTGTAACCCTAAAAAAGGAACATGGCAGATTTTGGGCGCCATATTGTGGGTTTTGCATTTTTTTCTACCAAATCCATCGAGTGGGGTATCAAAATGAAAGGATTTTAGAGGTGATTACAAAAATATATACCACTTATATGTTTAAAAGTCATTCGAAAAAAAAAGTGTAACTTAAAAGTTGTAAATCAAAAATGTTAATAAAATTAAAAATATCCGACTAAACTAAATATCCTCCGATTGCACAGCATGTTTTTGTTCTTGTTTACATCTTTGCAGACGGGTTTTTTTTATTTTATTAACTTTTTTTTATTCGTTTTGTTTTGTTTCAGCCTCATTCGGGCTGAGAAATTCCAGATGGAAAAACCGTTTTTCCATCTGGAATTTCTCAGTTGCAACCCGGAGTCTGTACTTGTGCCCGGTTGATGGTAATCGTCATCATTTCAGCCGAAAAATGTCCACTGTTGGACATAGGCCTCCCCCAGGCGTCGCCACATTGACCGATCCCGTGCGTCTCGCTCGGATTCCTGCAACCTTCACCAGGTCATCGGTCCACCTGGTGGGAGGCCTTCCAACGCAACGTCTTCCGGTTCGCGGTCGCCATTCCAGAACTTTTTGACTCCATCGGCCATCCGTTCTTAATTTTTTTTTATTCTATAGGCTCGAGCTCGAGCTCGAGAGGTAAGCGATGATGTGGTCGACGATAAAACACGCTTGTCTAGAAATAACCTATTCAGTCTTGACTTAAAGAACCCCAGATTTTAGCTATCGGGAAACACAGACACCGGCAAGGAATTCCACTCCTTAGCTGTACGCATAATAAAAATACTATATTCTTCTCCTTTCTCTGTTATATATTTGTATATTATGTAATATTGTATGTATTATATTTTATTAAGTCTAAGTAATGTTATTTTTGATATTTTGTACACTGGTAACCCTAAATTTTTCTCCTATCATTCAGTCCATCCAAAGGTGGTCTGTAAGAGATTGCCTAGTGCGATAAGACCGCCCATTGTACACTTCTATATGTGAACGTTTGTCCTGTATGTTTTTTGTGGTGTACAATAAAGTATATAATAATAATAAGAGGCTGGTTTGTGGCCAAGAGCCTCGACGACCATCTGTCGAGGCTGTCATTGGGTGGTTGGATCAAGGGTCTGATACAGAAGGCAGTACTCCTCGATACGGCTCGCATTGTGAGGAGGTTCCTGTCTCTGGAGCCGAACCACCAGTAGCTTGGACCCTGTTCCCGATACCGGTTGGTCTCTATGTTTTATATTTTTAAGTTTTCTGTTTTTTAATATTTAAAAATGTAAAAAATAAGAAAGAAAATAAGTAAAGGAAATAATAATAAAAGTGTTCCTAAAACGTTTTGTGCGTATGGGTGGGAAGTCCACCATGTATCGATGGCCCATCGCCGTACGTCTGGTAGTCTGATGATGGAACGGGCTAGCTGGAGAGCGAGCAATGCGACCTGACCACTGCCACTTAAGGCGCCGATTCCCTTGAGTAGCTGATTTTAAAATGAGAATCACGTCTAAATGGCTAGTCGTAATTTTTTGAAAAAAAATATATGTTTATTAGACTATTTTCTTAATAATTTGATCTGAGCAAATTTTGAGTTTTCTTCGTATAACATAGTGTAATTAATTTGTAAAGTTATGTCTAAAACGGACAAAAACACGACAGTCACACCAAAACCGCTGTGCGTATTTTAATGAAATTGACACCATCTCAAAGACAATTTAATTATCTACATTTTGATCTGAGCTTTAAGTACAAAAAACTACTAAATTTCGGGTCGCGCGGGTGTGAAACGAGTGCGCGTTTTGTTCCCTCAAGGTCGTTGGCGTTAGTCATCGTCTTAAGTTTCGCAAAGTTTCGTTTCGTTTTATCTGCATGGTAATAAGCCACCCATTTGATGAGACTACTAAAAATAACCCGTGAAATGGGGATGTCCTGGCCAGGTGCACCTCTGGCTATACAGGTGGTAAGAGGTGTGATGTAATATTGTTTATACCTAGTAACCTTTGCCTCGTTTATAATCGTGTAACATTTATTAGCAAGACCAGATTTTCCATTGCTTTTTATCAAACATTTGACGTGTTTGTGGTTTAGCGTTTAGCGCCAAGATTTTTTTGTGCTAACATAATAATTGTATTCGGAAAACCGAAAAGGTATTTAACTAGTTATTTCTAGAGTTCATAACAAACGTTGTTAAGTTTATGCAGCGTTCCGAAATAGATCAAAATATATTTTCACGTTTCGGTATGCGTTCTCAGAGTTGTCGACTAGAAAACATCGAAATCATTTAAAAGAAACTGACGTCTAAAAGTGTTAAGGTGGTTTTACACCGGCGAGGCGTGGATGAGATGGGCGAGAATTGATATCACGCTTACCCTTTTACACGATGAGCATAACTCCAGCTTCCTCATATGTGATAGAAAAATTCTATCTATGCCAATAATAAAGGCATAATAGCAGCAATCAAAGTTCTGAGTCTTAATTTAGCTGCCACAAAAACTTCGTTAATATGAGTCGTTTAGTATGTGTTAGCTGGAGTGACGTCACCCCAGCTTCCTCATTTAATACAGGCAAACCAGTGAGGTTAGGGTTTTGGACTATAGTCAAAAAAATAAGGCATAATAGCTGCACATGGAAGGAAAGAACTGAACGATAATACTTAAAAAGTGATGAAACTATGATAAAAAAACGTGTGTGTAAGCTGGAGTTACGTCACCCCAGCTGCCATGTCATATCTTCCGAACAAAAGAAGATATGATTATGTAACATAGCTTCACTCCAGCTTACACACACGTTTTTTTATCAAAGTTTCATCACATCAGATAAATCATCTGATTCTAATGAATAATTGTGATTTATACTAATCATATTTAATCTGATTTCATACAATGTAAATTGTACCAAAAATGTGATTTATCACAAAAATATACGAAATTGTTACACTTAGATTTTTGAATTTTATTTCATCCTATGTTTAAACAAAAAATATAACTATAAAAATCTGAATACTTACATAGTACCTACAATTAAAGTGTGTAGTCGGCTCCCAGTCTATAATCTAGTTTAAACAACCTCAAACTGATAATACAGCGCACGAAACGCAACGCCGCTCCATACCTCCTCCGAAGTAATAATTTGATCTTTTTGGCGCGGATACTATATTTTTGTTTACTACGTGGAAACTACAAGAGAATGACAAGACAACCTAACAGTTACCTGTAAATTACATAATCATATCTTCTTTTGTTCGGAAGATATGACATGGCAGCTGCATGGGGTGACGTCACTCCAGCTTACACACACGTTTTTTTATCATAGTTTCATCACTTTTTAAGTATTATCGTTCAGTTCTTTCCTTCCATGTGCAGCTATTATGCCTTATTTTTTTGACTAAAGTCCAAAACCCTAACCTCACTGGTTTGCCTGTATTGAATGAGGAAGCTGGGGTGACGTCACTCCAGCTTACACATACTAAACGACTCATATTAACGAAGTTTTTGTGGCAGCTAAATTAAGACTCGGAACTTTGATTGCTGCTATTATGCCTTTTTTCCTATTCTTAGAGCAATACAGTTAAATATAGTATAATACTAACAAATATTTCAATTCTCGCATCGCATATCCCCGCGCATAGACCTTAATTTAAAATTAAAAAAACCGGCCATGTGCGAGCCAGACTCACGCACGAAGGGTTCCGTACCATTATCGCAAAAACGGCAAACAAATCACGTTTTTGTATGGGTGCCCCAATTAAATATTTATTTTAATCTGTTTTTAGTATTTGTTGTTATAGCGGCAACAGAGATACATCACTTGTGAAAATTTCAACTGTCTAGCTAAGGGAATTTGACGTTCCAAATTCAAATTACTTTACTCCCTTGGGAGTTTCAAACAGCTTTACTTGGGAGGTAATGCTTTCCTTTACGTTGAGATTGCATGGTATGTAATTGGATATTTCAGAGCAGGTGGTGAGAAAAGGATGTTACATACATACAAGATACGCGCGAAAAACACAGGTAACCCTTTCCTTGCAGTCTGGTAAAAAATAATAAAGATCGTGCAACTAGTGAGTATGCCCTACTCCTTATCTTCACCCAAATGATACACAAAGATAGGAGCTCTATAAAAAAAAACATAATTTACGTTATCTCGCTCAGATTAAGGTAACATTCACACTCTATACGTGCCCTAATCACTATAATGCTTTGTGATAAAATTACTGACTACCTTTATATGTTAATGACTTCTTTAAACAAAGAATTAACCCGTTTAGGTATTGGTTATATTTGAAATCTGCTAATTGGCGCTTTTACTTTTTTTTTATTTTTTATTATCTATAGGCTTGCGCTTGACCACTATCTCACCTGATAGTAAGCGATGATTTGGTCGACGGTGAAGCGCGCTTGCCTAGAAAAATCCCATTCACTCTTGACTTAAAGACCCCTAGATTGTAGCTATCGGGCAACACAGACTCGGGCAAGGAATTCCACTCCTTAGCTGTGCGCATAATAAAAGTGTCCCCAAAGCGTTTTGTGCGTATAGGTGGGATGTCCACCATGTACCGATGACGCATCGCCGTACGTCTGGTAGTCCGATGATGGAACGGGCTGGGCGGAATCAAATCATGAAATTCCAGCACATACTCCCCGAAATGTAATCGATAAAAACCTGACAAACTGGCAACTCGGCGACGATGTTCAAGCCTCCAGAGGCTTGAACATCGTCGCCGAGTTGCCAGGCTCCAGAGCCTTGACTTGACCAGTGGCTCATTGCCGATGAGTTTCTTGGCCCGCTTTTCAATCGACTCTAGTGCATCAAGCTGGTATTTGGCAGATCCGTCCCAGAGATGAGAACAGTACTCCATGCACGATTGAACTTGCACTTGATACAAATTGAGCAGCTGTTCCGATGTGAAGTACCTTCTCACCTTCGCAAGGATACCCAACTTTTTGGCAGCCAGCTGAGCCTATGACTCAATGTATGTCCCAAAATTGAGAGTTGATGTCAACGTAACGCCAAGAAGCTCAAGATGGTCCGTTATTGGCACGGTTACATCACGGAAAGTTGGAGCCGGGTGAAATTGACTCCTTTTTGCGGAAAAAAGACACGCCTGTGTTTTAGCAGCATTAAACTTGACCAGATTGGTATCGCCCCATTCGGAGACTGCCTGCAAGGACAGGGTCAAATGCTCCACCATGGCATCACGGAGATACTGGATCTGCGGCCCAGTGGCCCGTGCGTTGGACAAGTATCTCTCAGCAACAGTGCTGTCGTCTGTATACCCAAAGGTTTTGCATACCAAAAGCAGATCGTTAATGTGCAACAAGAATAATGTTGCAGAGAGTACCGACCCCTGAGGGACCCCGGCATTAATATCCAATTGGTCCGAAGAGCAGCTATCGATAACCACTCGAATGGACCGATCTCTCAGGAAGTCTGCAATCCAATCACACAGACCACCGGGCAGACCGAATTAAGGAAGCTTACCGATAATGCTTTCGTGCCAGACCCTATCGAAAGCCTTCGAAATGTCGAGGGAGACGGCAAGCGCTTCCCCGTGTCTCTCGATGGCCTCACTCCATATGTGAATGGCATACGCTAGAAGATCCCCAGTTGACCGATTTCGGAGGAAGCCGTATTGGCGGTCGCTAAGGATATCGTTAGTTTCTAGGTATGCCAGGAGCTTAGTGTTAAGTACACGCTCCATACTTTTACAGAGTATGGACGTTACAGAGATGGGTCTGTAGTTGGCCGGGTCAGCTCGACTGCCCTTCTTGGGCACGGGCTGTACGTTGGCTTGCTTCCAAGCATTCGGCACTTTTTCAGTCTCATATGAAAGGCGGCATAGGCGTGTCAAGATTGGAGACAGTTCAGGCGCACAGGTTCTAAGAACTATAGCTGGTATGCCGTCAGGGCCGCTAGCCTTGTTCACGTCGAGGTTGCGCAGCACCCTACTGACGTCCTTTTGATGGATGCGAATATCTGACATACTCGTCTCGCATCCATCAGGAGAAGGAGGGGGCCGCGAATCATTAGGATTCAGACGCGAAGGCAAATAAATTTGCCTTCTCCTCAGCGGTGTGGGCCAGCGACCCATCGGGTTTCAGCAGTGGTGGTAGTGAGGGACGGCAGAAGTTCGACTCGACTGACTTAGCCAGGGACCAAAACGCTTTACTACTTTTATAGAGGAAACTACAAATCATGTAAAAAAAAATCTAAACAATGAATAACGTTTTTAGTAGCAACGTTGCATTTGCGGTTGCATTTTGGGGAGTGTGCGATGGAATTGCATGATCTAATTCTGCCTAGTTCATTTCATCATCGGACTACAAATCGTATGGCAATGCGCCTAATAATATAATATTATGCGTAGAGCTTAGGAGTGGAATTCCCTGCCGGACTCTGTGTTTCCCGAAAGCTACAACCTCGGGGACATTAAGTCAAGAATGAAAAGGTTACTTCTAGGCAAGCGTGCCTCACGGTCAACCATATTTTCGCTTACCATCAAGTGATATAATGCTCAAGCGCGTACCTAACTACAATAAAAAAACCTTTTTGAATTAGCTGAATTTACGACATCAATAATAAAAAGCCTACTAATCTTATGAATGTGAAACTTAATCCGTTCAGCCTTTTTTGCGTTGCTGAACGGATTTGGATGTAATTTTGCACACACATAGTTTATAACCGTTTTTATATTTTTTTTATTTTATGGATTCGATCAAAAATAAACTCGGTAAAATGATTCCTTTGTATAATAAAACTCTACACGTGGGCGAAACCGTAGACAGAAAAATAAGAAATAATAGTATATATATCTACAATATTCGTGCCGATTCGTCTTTCATAGTTTCCAAACTATACCCCGACTTGAAAGTTACAAAATTACGAGTAGTATAGACTAGAACATTCACTTGTAACAAAACATCGAGCCGCTCTAACAAAATATCGAGCAACGATTAAAAACGGCCAATGCTCGATGTTCTGTTTATATTCACACAAGTAAATGCTCTAGTTTATATTCACCTTAAGATTCGAATATTTCCAAAGTCTTCACTCACATATTGCACATTTGGATTAAAATTCCATTAGACAGTTTCGGACATAACATTATTAAAATTGGTTTTTTATTTTATTTATTTTCTAAGTTTTTATGCTGTTATGGTCACAATGTCAGCTTAAAAACTTAGATAATTATCTATCTATTTTTGTACATAAATATAAGGCAGATAAATATCAGCCGAAAGACGTCCACTGCTGGACATAGGCCTCCCCCAAGCGTCGCCACATTGACTGGTCACGTGCGTCTCGCATCCAGCGGATCCCCGCAACCTTCACCAGGTCATCGGTCCACCTGGTGGGAGGCCTTCCAACACAATAATAATAATATATAATTCGCCTATATATTAAAATTTAAAGAAATTAGAACAAAGGCAAAAAAGTTATGAATGTGAATTTAATATGAACAAGTTATTATATTTTTTAACTATAAGGAACATAGATTACCTACACCACTTCAGTTACTGTCTTGACACTAATCCAACAATGGCTACCCATGTACTTGAAAAAACATCTAATTAATTTATCTATATAGGTAGCAACATCTTGTATCGTGGATCTAGAGATAATTGCAAATGATTGCAACGTCTGGCCTAATAACGATTGCAAACGTATGCAGCAAGCAATCAATGCTTCTTTAAAACATATAATGTAATTATAATGCACGAAGGGTTCCGTACCACTATCGCAAAAACCGGCAAAAAATCACGTTCCCGTTTTTACCCTTTGGGTACGGAACCCTAAAAATGTGAAGGATTGATCAAGTGACATATCGATAGCGCTTACAATTTCCATAAATTTTAGATTTTATTCCAAAGAGGGCTACCGTTATTGTAATCACCAGGTGGCGCCACTGGCGAGTAAGGTCCTTAAAGCAACATTTTGATCAAAATCATTCCTAATGCCGTTAAAGTGCGATTAAATATAAAATCGAGTATGCCTCAGAAAAAAATGAAGAATACAATTTTCCAAAACGTAAAACTTTATTAAAGCAGTGGTTGGTAAACTCCGTACCTATCTTGATCTGCCATATTTGGAAAATAAAAGCCAAAAAACTACTAAATTTGACATATTGGAGAACTCATGCTACACCAGCGCCTCTAGCTTCGAATCCATACGCGGTAGCCCCAATTGCTGTCGCGACGGTTTCATTTAGATTGAGAATATCACTTGTCTGTTTATCCCTGTCTTGTGAATGGGGTTTAATCCACCACGCGGGATGGTGGATGTCACATGACTTTGATTTTTTTGTTCTAGGACATGCCCGTTTCCTCACGATGATTCCTTTACCATTTTGAGAACAGTGGTGATGAAATAATTTACACAAAGTAAAACGCCTGCCACACCTTAAGTAAATAAAAAATAAAATAAAAAGGTAAGCCTTTGTTAGCATAAATAAGGAATTTTGTTGTAGCCTTTGCCTGTCTCCAAATTACTAAAATTATTTCAACATTGGCTCACAAAATTATGTGTCAAAACACACACATACGATGAATAATTTCTATCAATGTCTTAATCCTATTACTCAAATAGATATGATATATACCATAATCTAGTGAATTACACTAAGATATTATTATCTAAATATATCGAAATTGAAACGATGACACTAATAATGGGCATGAATAGGGTTACCAACCATACTCTAATATAGAGTATTGCACTCTATTATGCTCAGGCTTACTTTATAATCTACAAAGATATTATAATAGAGTAGGTAACACTAATATACTCTCCTTATTTGACAGATTTATTACGATATCTATACTAATATTATAAAGAGGTAAAGTTTGTGAGTTTGTAAGGGGTAATCTCTGGATCTACTGAACCAATTTTAAAAATTCTATCACCAGTAGAAAGCTACATTATTCCTGAGTGTCATAGTCTATAAAATATTTTCAAAAAAATAGAGAAGCTGTGGGGGTCAGCTAGTTTCTTATAAAAATATGAGACATGTATTCAGTACATACAGATGGTTACATCAGCATTTCTGATGCAACGAATTTTATGGTTACATCAGCACTACTGATGCAACGAATTTTTATATATTTAAAATGATAAGCAAAGGCACTGATTTTAAAATAATAATTTTGTATTTAACTATATCAGATGACAGTGTTTAGAATTATGTCCGAATCATCCGTCTAATTCCTATAATAAAACCAGTGTTATAATAGACAACGGAACCGGGCAATGTATTATTAGGTTTGGGGAAAGGACATCCTGAGAAAAGTTTTAATATGGAAAAGATCGCTACAACATGAATTCAGAGACAGCAGATATGATTCTATGGATAAAGAAGATATGCCTTACTGATTCCAACAAATCGGTAAAAGAGTAGGAGTATGGTGAATATACCAACAATGTATTAAAATAATATGAGACTGAACACGAAGATATTGGTGATAACAATAACAAACAAGAGTTAAAACAAGAATTGAAGTAATGGTCAGTATAACATTTCATGCAGCGCTTCTGTCATGCATCTCACGCTTACTTTACTTTTAACTATTTATAATCCTGTTTTTTTTGCCATAATGACATTCTCCTTCATAACTTTAATCTTAATCCCATACTATAATCAATATTACCTGCGACTACGTTTTTGTTATCGCATACGGATGTAGGAAAAACAATAATAAATATCGAAGAAATAGTGCTTAACGGCTGACAAATAATAATAAAATATGTAACAAATTCCACTTACCGGAGGTATTCCTTTGTCCTGGAGCCACTGGTCAGGTTCCTTCAAGCAGAAAGTACCATACAGAAGGACCAGGATGAACATGCCAGTTGTCATTGAGAATATTCCATAATATCCCATCTTCTGCAGCATAAATCCACTCATGCCGATGCCAATAGGCAGACCAGCGGTCATACAGAAGTTCACCAACCCCACTCTGAATGTCCTGGATTCTTCTGAAGTAATGTCACTAATATAACTGAATACACCTAAGAACATAGTCACCCAACCACCGGTTATCGCCGGAAACAACGTCTCTAAGAACACAGTGATTTCTACAGGAATTTCATAAAAGAAGTACACGTTGACCAAATTGTTCAAGGATGTTAACACTTCTCCGTATATTGGTAGCATTATACAAATCTTTCTCTTCCCGGTTCTGTCACTCCACGCTCCTAGGAACATTATTATAATACATGGTAGCGCTGTTTGAATAACACCTTTCCAAATGTCTATTGATGAAATCAGATGCTGCACTTGCTTCTCGTATTCTGTAAAGTTTTTGCTCGTTTTCTTTATTAGAGCATCGCAAATTTCATCTCCAAAACCTAAATTAACACGGCAAGCTTTGTCCAAATTGAGATTACCCATAGCAAACCTTGAAATAACACTGGGTATAATGAGACCCGCTAACAAAGGTTCCACTGTGATATTATCTCTGATATATCCCAACTTCTCTCGAAAAGTTTTGTCCTTATATCTTTGGATAATATCTTTGGTCAGAGGTTTTTCCTCGACGTCCACGGGTTTAGGTTTTTCTTCAGCCATTTTTGAGGAATTTTCCACTGCACCGGTTAATTGAACTATAACACGTTCATTGTTTATAAACAGCACTCAAGCACGACCGTCTGCCACTGTCGCAATGTTTGATTTCACATTATGTCTGATACATTTAACAGCAGAATGGTTGCTTTATTATTTGTCTTACCGATATATGTTTGGTATCAATTACTCGTTTATATGATAAAGTAGAATTCCAATTAGATAAAGTGCTTTGTTGTTGGTGATTAAGGTACACACTATATGAATTTGTATTGCTTCAGGTATAATCGTGTTATTGTCCGTTGGTCTTGCAGCATTGTTCTGTTATGCACGATCAGGTCAACGGCTGCGTCGCAACTGGCATCTGTATGAAAAATCTGTGTTAATATAAAGGATGATGTTTTGAGATTACGTTATGTACACAGGTTAGTGTAGATTGGTCAAGCAAAGGTTTGGCTACACTTTGGACTTTTATAATAGAGCTAGTGATAGTATTGTACGGGAGCGTCTTATTATTAATAGATGGTAGATAATTAGTATGGAAATTATGTGTAACTAAACTTGTGTTTTTCCAGAGAACTGTTCATTGAACAATTGTAATAGACAATTCAATTAAAACATTCTTGTTTGTTGTAGAAAAGTTTTGTATTGACAAAATATGCTACGAGTGTGCAAGCTGTCATTGTTTTTGGTATGCAATTGATTTGATTGACTCAAGTCGGCACACAGCCTAAGATTCTCTGAACATAAATGATTGGCAATGAACTCATTTGCAAATAGAAAATCCATTCTTCTGTTCTGGAGGTATCATCAAACGAGACTCACGCTTTTTCCCGACTTTCCCTGAAGAACAGAACCCTTTTTTCACTTATTTATTTTTTATTCATTTATTTATTCGCCTATCTACAATTGTTACACTGTTTATTCTAATAATACAAGCATAGTCTATATCTTTTTTTTTTTTTTTTTTTTTTTTTTATTTATGATGGGTTTGCTCTTGACTCTAGTCTAGGTCATAGGTGATAGAGACAGAGTCTACGATGGAGTGAGCTTACCCAGAAGAAGCCTGTTTACTCTAACTTTGAAGAGATTCGGGTTGAATGCGTTCGGAAACACAGACGCAGGTAGTGAGTTCCATTCATTTGCTGTGCGCATTATAAAGGATGTTTGGAAGCGCTTGGTTCGAATTGGTGGAATGGCAACAAGGTAAGGATGATAACTAGCAGTGCGTCTAGATGTCCGATGGTAGAAGGGGGCTGGTGGGATGAGGTCGTGAAGTTCTTGAGCACACTCCCCGAAGTACAGTCTGTAGAACACCGACAAGCAGGCAACTTTGCGGCGATGAGCCAAGCTGTGAAGCTTGGCGTCCACCAGTTTAACGTCGCCAATGAGCCTCTTGGCTCTGCGTTCCACTGAGTCAAGCGCGGCAAGCTGATACTTAGCTGAACCATCCCAAAGGTGGCTGCAATACTCCATGCAGGATCGGACTTGTGCTTTGTATAGGGTTAAAAGCTGTCCAGGCGTAAAGTATCGCTTCACTTTATTTAGGATGCCCAGTTTTTTGGCCACGATTTGGGCTTTGTTCTCAATGGAGGAGCCGAAGTTGAGACTGGATGTCAACTCCATGCCTAGGAGCTCGAGCCGATCAGTCACAGGAACAGACGTACCCCGAAAAGTAGGAGTTTGATCGAAAAGACTCCTTTTTGCGGTAAAAAGACACGCCTGTGTTTTGGTGGCGTTAAAGGAGACCAGATTGTCATCACCCCACTGGGAGACAAGGCTTAAGGTCAAATCTGTCCGCTCCACCATAGCCTCTCTCAAGGAAAGAACTTCATCCACGCTGGTTTTTGCGCTAGACAAGTATCTCTCTGAAACAGTACTGTCATCTGCGTACCCAACAATACCAGGCTGAAGTAGGTCATTGATGTGCAGCAGGAAAAGAGTTGCAGAGAGAACAGACCCCTGAGGAACTCCGGCATCAATAGCCATAAGGTCTGAGGAGCAGCCGTCAATGACTACTCGGATCGACCGTTCGCTAAGGAAGTCTGATATCCAGCTACAAAAACCAGCGGGGATGCCATAAGCAGGAAGCTTACTGAGCAGACTCGCGTGCCAGACCCTGTCGAAGGCCTTCGAGATATCAAGCGATACAGCAAGTGCTTCGCCGTGTCTCTCGATGGCTTCGCCCCAGCAGTGCGTGACATACACAAGAAGATCGCCAGTTGACCGTCCCCGGCGAAAGCCATATTGACGGTCACTGAGGAGATTGTTGTCTTCAAGGTAGGCCAGCAACTTTCTGTTCAGTACCCTTTCCATAACTTTTGACAAAATGGAGGTAATGGCGATCGGACGGTAATTGGCAGGGTCTGCACGGTTGCCTTTTTTGGGCACTGGTTGCACATTTGCAAGCTTCCAGGATTTCGGCACCGTCCCTTTTACAAGAGAGAGGCGGAACAAGCGAGTCAACACAGGAGACAGTTCTGGCGCACACTGCCTCAGCACTCTCGCTGGAATGCCGTCAGGTCCGCTGGCCTTGTTCACGTCTAGACTGCACAATACTCTTCTGACCTCTTTAGCGTGCACAGCGATCTCCGGCATCGAAGAGTCACAATGAGGCACAGTAGGTGGTTGCTTGGAGCCAGCGTCCAGACGTGAATTGCTAGCAAAAAGACATGCAAATAAATTTGCTTTGTCACTCGCAGAGTGAGCCAGCGACCCATCAGGTTTCAGCATCGGAGGTAAAGTGGGCCGACAGAAATTCGTTTCAACCGCTTTAGACAGGGACCAAAACTGTTTACTACCCGGAGGGTGCGATGCCAGCTTGGCCCCAATACGTCCAATATGGTCAAAGCGTGCCCGACGCAGAACCCGCTTGCAGAACTTGGCGGCAGAATTAAAGGCTCTTTTCCTCGCGCGGACCCTACGCGCTCTAACTTTGCGGTCGCGGGCCCCGACCCAGGCTTGGTAGGCAGACTCTTTTCGGGCCTCAGCGTGGGCGCATTCTGCATTATACCAAGGTCGCGATTTATGACCGAGCGGAATGTCGGAGAATGGAATGAAATATTCCATTCCCTGCCGAATCACATCCGCAACCGCGTCTGCACAGCTCGAGGGGTCACACGAGGAGAAGCACACATGCCGCCAAGGATAAGACGCAAAAAAGTGTCGCATCTCGTCCCAGTCTGCTGACTCGTATCGCCATACTCGCCTCGTGCCTCTAGGGCTCTCATCTGGAGGAGAGCAAGTCGACACGGATTTCACCAGACAGTGGTCAGACGTTCCCAGCGGGGCTGAGACCGACACCGAATGACTGTCCGGATCAGTTGTCAGGAGAAGGTCTAAACAATTGGGTGTATGGCCGTCAACATCCGGTACCCGCGTTGCCACATTCACCAGCTGGGTTAGGTCTAGCGATAGAGAAAACTTGCGCGCCTCTAACCCGGCATGGTCAGTTTTCCGGTATGGGTACAACCATTCTTTATGATGGGCGTTAAAGTCCCCCAGAAAATTAAGCTTCGCTGTTGGGTACCGTTGCTGGGCTATGTCAGCCGACTCCGCGAGGCAATTAAAAAGCGCTGTTGTCTCCTGGTCACCGGAGTGCGATCGGTAGACGCCGATGTAGAGAGACTTCTCCACGCCAGTGTCCACAAGTAGCCATATGGCAGAAAAGCCCGATTTCTCAAAGCAACGGAGACGACGACAACAAATGTCATCGCGGACGTACACACAGACCCCAGCTTGCTTCTTGAACTTGTGTTCAAGAGAGTAACCCGGGTAGTTGAGGTACGCCACGTCCGACGGGGTTGTTATCTTCGTCTCCGTTAGGAAAAACAGGTGCGGCTTCTCGGTCTCGAGGTGGTGGTGGACCGGATCGAGATTAGAGTGCAGCCCCCTGATGTTGGTGAGGTGCACTTTTAGTGGGAGGAAGTGCAGCCGTTGTTTCACCTTATTCTTCTTTTTTTTGCTCATTTTTGTGTTAGAGTTTGCTGGGGAAGAAGTCGAACTGTCGAGGCGCTGCTCAGTGAACCAAGTGGAAAACTGGAGCTAACCCAACCTATGGGGAACTCATTTGGAGACTGCGGGGACGCCCGAACCCCCCTGGATATGGCCACCGGGTCCTCCCATCCAGTCGCCAGCTGGCACGGTGGAGCATACCGGGATTTTCGCGAGTTGGCGGGGCAGCCTTTGGCACGTGGCTGGCGTGCTACTTGGGCCCCCTACTGACTGCGGTCGGCCAACGGCTGGCACCGTGCTTCGGATCCCGCTACCCTCCAAAATGAGTTACCCGGCCAGTTTTGCCCAGAGACCAAGACCGGTTCTGAACAGCGCAACTGACATCCTCCTTCTCCCCCAAAGGCACTGGCAGTCCCACACACCGACGGAACACAGCAAGCTGCTTGGCGCCGGACTCCGGTGGGATGGTGGTTGCGAGCCAGGCAGCCCCTTGCGGAACCTACCACCGCTTAAGTGGGATCGTTCAGCCGTACCACAGGCAAGCCTGTGGTGCCGTTGCCCGGGATGGACCGCTAGGAGGTAGATCCCATACCCACCCCGAAACATCTATACTATATAATATTATAAAGAGGTAAAATTTTTAAGTTTGTAAGTTTGTATGTAGGGGGTAATCTCTGGAACTAATGAACCAATTCAAAAATTTTTTTCACTGGTAGAAAGCTACATTATTCCTGAGTGCTATAGGCTATATAACATCACGCTACGACCAACAGGAGCGGAGCATAAATGAAAAATGTTGCAAAAACGGGAAAGAATATTAGGTGTAGGGTAGGTGTAGGGTAGGGTAGGTACGTAGCCAGTTGACGGGAGCAAAGCCGCGTGGGACAGCTAGTATGCAATATGATACGAAAGACACAGCATTCAATACCCGACTACGGCGAAGCCAAAAGGAAGGGTTATGATTTTAGCCTTCTATGTATATATGCTTGTATTTACGTATGTTCCTCCGTAGCGCCTTAACCATTCATCCGATTTTGATGAATAAGGTGGTATGTTGAAATGGTCACCCATCTACGGACCGACCTCGTCAAGCGTTGCTTAACCTTGATGATCGACCCGTGCGGCTGTTATTATTTAGCCACGAGCTCCTCTCTATACAGACACAAGTGGTAAGGATTTTTTTTGATTATAACTAATAAATGAAATTGAGCTGAACAATATTTTTATGGGTACCGTAAAACAATTAATATACAACGTTTATGGTGACAATTTAGTTTTTTCTATGTCGACTTGTTCCTTATGAGATTTAAGCCCA
Organism: Orthosia incerta; assembly: GCA_948252205.1. NCBI lineage: Eukaryota > Metazoa > Arthropoda > Insecta > Lepidoptera > Noctuidae > Orthosia > Orthosia incerta. Next base: position 29,245,214 of record OX411746.1, read on the forward strand.
TAACCATCACGATCTGATTTGATAATTGTACTAATTCATACCCATTTACAGTACAACTATTTTCTGATTGTCCCTACGAAAACTTCGTGTTTCGTTCAGTCGCTGAATTTCTATCAGTTGCCCTTTTCACTTGGTGCAGACCGGACACTCTCCATCAACTTGGAAATCTGCTAAAAATCCGACGACTGACGAAACGCGAAGTTTGCCGAGAGACCTTACGAAAATATTTGTACTGTACACCAGTATTATTTGCTCCTATATCAACAAAAACACAATAGACATTATCAGCTAATATGATCTGAATATTACACGTGTGTATTTGTAAAGGGTTTCATTATGTTTGAACAGACGTAGTATCCCAGACAGATCGAGTAGGTAATATAATTGGAGTGCTAAGAGGAATTAGGATTAGCAACGATTATATTACTGAACTATGGGTATGTAAATAGAGTTTGCGTTAAGGTATGAGCGACCTCAATACCGAGTGAGTTGATGTACGAAAATTAGCATACAATTAAATTTACTGGGAATTTTTCGGCGACTTTTCGTAGTTTTTACCAACATGGTTATTCCACCTACTTTTTGTTTGATATACTTAGGCTGATGCCTATTTTTTTACATTGAAAGAGTTATATCTAAGTGCTCAAATTACCTTTCATCCATGAGCACCCGTTCGGCTCATGAATGAAATGTATTTTGAGCTTAAACAAATCACGATTCAAGACGGTTAGTTCTTTTAACTTGAACCCAAGACGAATGCTAGTTTAACTCTGTTCATACATTTTCAAAATTCATCGGTACTTGACCTACAGCGTTTCTAGATAGTGTTGCTATGTAATTTATACATAGCTTATCTAAATTAAAAGCATCATCAAGTTTATCTTTTTTCAGTCCATCATGCACTGCATCTTGTAGGATTTAAACGAAGCCAATGATATAACTATCCAGGAGGATGTGGATGTGACAAAAAAATTGCAGAAAATCTTCTAGAAAAGTACAAAAACAGTTCACAATCGAACATACAATTGCCTAATCCTGATTTGGACAATAATCCCCCAGGGAATTAAAACTTGGTCGTCAAACCTGGCGTCTCACAGTTTTGGGGAGAACGACAAGCATCGGAATGACTTGGAGCGAGATGAAGGGTGAAGCTCAAGACCACGATGAAGGAATACTGTGCACGCTCTCAGCCCCATTTAGGGGAAGTAAGTCAATTACCTGATCACCGGCCTTTGTCATCCATTTATTATCAAATACCGTTGGTTCTCCGATCCTGAAATCATTACTAACATGTGAAATTCGCAACAACAATCGAGTCCACGTGAATGGTGGTGCTAACCATGTCATTATCAGGCATTTATCTCCACGCGATGGTCACAGATCTCTGAACCGGAAAACTACAGGAAGAGCAATGCAAGAAAATTGTTTAATAGATATGTTTGGGTCTGTACTTTTTTATGAACTCTACGTCAAATCTATAGAGTGATTACTTGACAAATTCAGGTGGTAATTGCAGTGGTTTTTTGCCGATTGAAAAACAATCTTGTTTGGCAATTTGTAAAAGTCATTTTGTGAATCGTTTTTTCGGGGACTTTTTGATTGTCCAATGATTTGTTGTTGTTCCTTTGTCGGTCAGCCAAACACATTAGTTAACGTGATTAGTGTGTTCATATTTTGTTGTGTTAATCAGCTTTTCTTTAAGGCGCCGATTCCCTTGAGTAGCTGATTTTAAAATGAGAATCACGTCTAAATGGCTCGTCGTAATTCTTTGAAAAAAATATATGTTATATTAGACTATTTTCTTAATAATTTGATCTAAGCAAATTTTGAGTTTTATTTGTATAACATAGTGTAATTAATTTGTAAATTTATGTCTAAAACATACAAAAACACGACAATCACACCAAAACCACTGAGCGTATTGTAATGAAATTTACACCATCTCAAAGACAATTTAATTATCTACATTTCGATCTGAAGTTTTTTTTTTAAAAGTCATAGAATAATAAGAAAAGTACAAAAAACTAGTAAATTTTGGGTCGCGCGGGTGTGAAACGAGTGCGCGTTTTGTGCCCTCAAGGTCGTTGGCGTTAGTCGTCGTCTTAACCGGCAGTATTTGTAGGTTTTCTGCACCCAAGTGTTGCGAACATAAACCTTGCCATAGAGTGTAACGTATGCCTCCACAAGAAAACCTGGTGCCACCCTATTCGCCGCTCCGTATGTTTTTTCAACAATCAAAACACTTTTGTAATGTGAAAGTTTAGCAACAAAATTGCAATTTCTTACATAATAACGGCCATATTGTGGGGACCCAATTTTTTTCTTCTTCCAAACACATCGTGGGGTATCAAAATAAAAGATTTTAAGAGGTGATTAAAAAAATATGTAACACTTATATGTTTAAAGGTATTCGAAAAAAAAATAACTAGAAAGTTATAAATAAATAAATAAAAAACCCGACTGCTTAAGAAGAGAACTAAAAAGACGTGAACAAGAAGAAAATCATGCTGTGCAGTCGGAGGACACATCTGTTTTTAGTCAATCAGCTCGTCAATTGTACGTAAAAAATAAAAAAAATAGAAACGGAAACAATATGTGGTATGGCGGGCAATTTAGATTCTGAATCTCATAATTGTCATTAGTCATTTATTCATAAACAAGTAACTATTTTTTTTCTATATTTCTTTTCAACATGTAAATTAAACAATATGGCCAACCCCTTAAAATTTAAATCAGTAACAATAAAACAAACAATTAAAGACAAATTAGCATAGATTGATAAAAGATTAATTAGAAATAATGCATTTGTGGTAGGTAAATAAATCAGAACGAACGAAATCCAATACAATTTAACAACCCTTGACTATCTCAATAAAATAACAATTGAATAAAATATAATTACAGTTCTTTTACTGCATATAGACACTTATTCAATAGGAAATGTTTTAGTTTTATTTTGAAACCGCTATTGTAGACAACACTTTTTATGTCTATAGGCAACTTGTTGAACAATTTTACAGACTGGTATCGTGCACTTTGTTTAACAATTCTTAAGTTATGATTTGTAAGACCTTTATTCTTCAAGTCCAGTCTACGGGTGCCTTCTCTTGTCTGCCGTTCTTCTACTGTCTCATAGTCTTGTATGTTTTTGGCCATATTACTTAGAAGTACCAGTACATAAAGACTTGGTACTGTAAGTATGCCTAAATTGATGAAATGTTGTCGGCAGCTTTCCCTTTGTGAGATGCGGACCATGGTACGAATTGCACGTTTTTGTAGTACGAAAGTTCTTCTACTATTATATTCATAGCTATTGCTCCAAAACAGTATGCTTTATCTAATTTTCGACTCCACTAGCGCAAAATATACCATTTTTAGCTGTTCTATGCTGACTTCATTTCTCAGTGCTCTCGGAGCGTAACATGCAGACGATACCGATGCACCAATTGCTTTTAATTCTGGTTTCCAGTTTAACAGTTTGTTAATATCTATACCTAAAAAATTTACTTCGCCTACGAGCTCAATGTCGACTTCATTTAAGGAAACATTTAAACAATCTTTGTTACGGGATGTAGTTTTAAATAATATTATTTGAGTCTTTTTACTATTAATTAATATTATATTAATTGAAAATCTAAATTACTAGTTTCCCAGTCGTACAGCGCGCACATCCATAGACAATGACACTATTTTTCTACATTAAGTCAATGAGTCAGAGGCGCCAATAAATTAAAAAGTAAAAGTGTGCTTTAAAAATTAAAATTGTTATTTATGCTACAAGTGCGGAAGGTAGGTGATTTCCGATGAGTGGATAAATCGACACGAGTTGGAAATCATCTTACGCACGAGTATCATACAACATTTTACTTTGCATTGTGCGAGGAAATAAAAAAATATATTAATAAAATGGAGCTTATTCAAGGGCGCTCAGCATATCCACAGATTAACTAACAGTTTATAGTTCCTCGGGCATATCTACTGCGCATGTGCAATTAGCTGTCACGTCGTAAAGCAAAAAGGCACGAGCAAAATATTCATTCTGCCAAACATATTTAATAAATATTTAAAATTAATTTATTGATCAAAATCTAAATCTAGAGTAATTAAAACGCCTTAAATGAAGTTTTGTTTTACCTTTTATATGAATGACAATCTGCACTTAACTAATTTTTAAAACTTTTCTCAAATAATAAAAACTCTACGCGGCGGGCTGACGTTGGAGTTAAAAATTTAAAAAAGTACGGGAAAATAAAAAGCACTAGTAAAAAAAGAGACACTTTCCGCACAGTTTGGCTGCTTGGAAAACGCTCTTTTCGAGGACATGCATTGTAAAGTTATTTTATGATGCAGTTGTTTGGATTTCGAAGGAAAATGCTGCATTGTAATGTTTTTTTTTTATATTTTACCTATACACGAAAAAAAAGTATGTGTTTATACAACATCTTTTTTATTTCATATTTGGAACATTACGTTGTGACGTAAATAAAAACAATTATTTGTCGATATTATATACCACTTCCTTATAACGTTTATTTTTGTTTACTAAAAACTGCAATATTAATTAACTAAGATGGTGTTTGCCTTGATCTTATATTCCAGTCAATTCGATCTGATCAACCTCAAATGGATAGATTAAGATAATTCTCTATGTGTGTTTGGAGGCTACTAATAAGGAAAAAATAATATTGTTGTTTCGCAGAACGTTTATATTTAGCTATCTATAGCAATATTATAAAGAGGAAAGATTTTTTTGTTTGTTTATAAGTTTGTTTGTACCGAATAGGCTCCGAAACTACTGGACCGATTTAAAAAATTCTTTCAGAAAGCTACATAATTCCTGAGTAACATAGGCTATTTTTTTATTCCGAAAACGGGTCTTGTGGGGTGGTCCACGGGTGTTAAGCCGCGGGGAACAGCTATCTTATAAAATCATCATCATCATCAGCCTATTAATGTTCCCACTGCTGGGAAACAGGCCCCTACTCTGTGGAAAAGGGAATGAGCCTAAATCCAGCACGCGGGCACAGTGCGGGTTGGTGGATGTCACATGACTTCGAATTTTTGGTTCTAGGAAATGCAGCAGCCTTATTACGTATCTTGCAAGCGCAAAACAATAGCAATTATTGTGCAATAATTGTTCTTCAATCGCGAATCCGAATTATGTATACCGATAGCCACACCATATCAATTTTTTGACAGTTCTGCCTCTATGAAACAATAAGGCTGTCAAATTGTTAATACTTTTACTCTTGTTGTTGGTCGATTGCCAATCGCTCCCAAATCGCAAAAAAAAAAAGTTGTAGAGACTTTGGCAGTCTTTTTTCAAAATAATTGCATTTGACAAACAGTGATTAGCACGTAATTAGTTATAATTCCGATGTTTATGACATAAAGGGATCGATCGTGCGATGACTGCGCGATCGCAGCGCAATTATTGCTGATTGCTGTTTCATACGTAATAAGCCCACCGGTTTCCTCACAATGTTTTCCTTCACAGTTTTTAGTAGCGGTGGTGATGAAATAATTTAAACAAAGTAAAGCGCCTGCCTGAGTTCGAACCCCGACCTACGACTCGTAAGTTGGGACCGTTATCACTGGGCCACCACTGCTCCCTTTTATAATATTCATCTCTATTTGCTTACTTTTTATACATGCTTGTTACTATGTAAAAACCTCAGTATTTACTGATTATTTTTAAATAAGTCACGTACCAATTTATCGTTACTTGCATTCATCTGATTTAGATTTACAATCATATAAATTTTCTAAGATAAAAGTAGATTATAATTGATAAGCCAATAAGTTTATCTCAAATTACTTCAGTTACTACTCGGTTCAGAAAAAAATAGCTGATCAGTTGTTTTTATTGTGATTAGCCCGCTGGATTATTCCTAACCATTGCAGCTGGTGGTTGTCTATGTCCAGCAGTGGACGTCTCTATGTTGATATGATGATGATGATGATTGCAGCTGCTGAAATTCAGAATCAACATTGCTACCACCAGAAAAGCGCGTACGAATCGTGGAGAAATGATAACATTCTTGGATCCTACAACGAACTTTTTTTTATTATTGATAGGCTCGCGCTTGACCACATCTCGCGTGATGGTAAGCGATGATGTAGTCGACGGTGAGACACGCATGCCTAGAAGTAACCTATAACAACCTGGAGTAATAGATATATATGTATTACGCACCAGATTTGGCGATCCGAACAATCACTCTGTTCGACTGATCTGTACTGCAATCAGTACACTTTAATTTACACTATATTGAACGAAACGCGTATCGTCATGGCGATTACAACGGCAATTTCATGGCGATTACGACGTTTTGATCGCGAGTAAATTCAAATTCAAATTCTTTATTGCGAACTAAGTGTACAGAAATTTTGTAGATGTTAACATAAGGTAGGTTACTATACTCTATAAGCGATCTAGCGCTGTATGTTTTAATAGTTCGATTGGACAACATAAATAATATAGCGCTGCAGCGATCTTAAGGCGCCGATTCCCTTGAGTAGCTGATTTTAAAATGAGAATCACGTCTAAATGGCTAGTTGTAATTTTATGAAAAAAAAAATGTTATATTAGACAATTTTCTTAATAATTTGATCTAAGAAAATTTTGAGTTTTATTCGTATAACATAGGGTAATTAATTTGTAAAGTTACGTCTAAAACGGACAAAAACATGACAAACCGCTGGGCGTATTTTAATGAAATCAACACCATCTCAAAGACAATTTAATTATATACATTTTGATCTGAGGCTTTTTTTTTTAAAGTCATTGAATAATAAGGAAAGTACAAAAAACTACAAAATTTTGGGTCGCGCGGGTGTGAAACGAGTGCGCGTTTTGTTCCTTCAAGGTCGTTGGCGTTAGACGTCGTCTTAAGTTCTAACTCACCTGCAACAACTACTTTTTCATGAATATTTTTGTCGATTTTCGCAGTTTCGGCGCAGCGCTGCGCTCAACGCTTTTTCCTTAAAGAATAGCACTGCTATAATAAATTAATCAGAAAATAACAGCAGAGGAGTAGGAAAAAAAAATCTGCGCGACTGTCACTAACTGTCAGGACATCCGACTTTGAAACAGGAATCGAACGCGCTATCACTACCGTAGAAAACAAAGCACTCATCCACTGCGGTAACCAAATCATTAGTCATGATCAACATGACTAGCAGTAGCAGGTAATAATGACGACACAAGTAAACAAGATAATTGAGAGATCTTTTTTTAACAGCAAGACAATACACTATCAACTACACGGTTATTTTAAAAATGCTGACAAGCTTATGAAAAGTGTATTTTTCTTAAGTTTATGTAGGTTACTTGATTTTCAGATAATCTGTTAATTATTTTCATAAATAGCCCAATTATACGCAGTTTTTTTATGTCATTTACATACTACATCTAGTTCTTGTTTTAATCTGACTGTCTGTCTTGCGCGGCTTCGCTCCCGTCAACTGGCTACCTATCTACCCTACTCTATACTACCTACTTACAATACAAACCTACCTCTCTACCCTACCTACCTATCTCTCTACCCTACCTACCTTCCTATCCTACTCTACACGACCTACTTAGAATACCAACCTACCTCTCTACCCTACCTTCCTTCCTACCCTACCTAGCTACCCTACCTATCCTACCCTACCTACTCTACCCTATCCTACCTTACCTACTCTACCCTATCCTACCCTACCTACCTACCCTACCATACAATTTTTTTTCTTTTTGATACATACATTCCTCAGGATTCAATCTCCTTCGTTGCCAAATTTTATTGAATACCGTTCAGTGGTTTAGGCGTGCAAAGGTAACAGACAGACAGACAGACATAGTTACTTGCGAATTTATAATATTAGTATGGATGACACGATTTTCCAGTCTGTCTGCTGTCTTAAGTTTCAGCATGCTCCTCTCCATAGCGTATTGGCAAGTTGCTAGTCTGTTTGTCATTTCCTGAATTAAAGTCCATGATTGGCTTATGATAAGGACGGGTAGAAAAACAAGAACCATACGAAAATTAAGACTCAAATGGAGATGGGCAGGGCACACTATAAGAGGTCGTGACAAATGGAGTAAAAAGCTGACAAGGTGGTATCCCAGAGAAGGTAAAAAGAAAAGAGGCAGAACGCAGAAAAGGTGGGATGATGATATCAAAGAAGTGGCCGGAGCAATGCGGAACAGAGTGGCTCAAGGAAGATCAGTATGGAAGAGGTTGAAGGAGGCCTTTGCCGATTGGCAAACAGATCTACAGAAAATAAAAAATATAAACAAACAAAAAAAATATACAAAAAAGCAAATACTAGAATAAGTTTCTTAGAAATAGGTTACGTTGATCTGAATAAAGGCTATTGTTATAATATTATTATAGATGAGGCGGAATGTGAAATGTGTTTCTCTAACTTCTAAACTTACAGTGAAGACTAACATTAACATTAAAAGCGGGATATTTACCATGTTTACTGTTTGATCATGGTGCTTGCAACAGCACCGAAATATCCGGGAACTCGCAACAAACAGTAAACATGGTAAATATCCCGCTTTTAATGTTAATGTTAGTGATCATGACAGTTTAAAAACTTTTACAGTGAAAAAATAAAAACTTTTTTTATTTCTTTATAATGAGTATGACGTCTCTTTGGTAAAATCTCATTGTTTCCGTATCGTGATTATTTTCAAAATATTATAATCGTACTGACATTCTACTCGAACATCATGCGAGTTATTATGAATCAAACAACTTAATTTTCATAAAATTTTGGTAATTTAGAAACAATGTGTTATTATTTCCATAATATCATTGTCATGGTCATGGGAAGATGAACATTTTATTTTCCATGACAAATTTTATTCATATGCAATTTTAAAAGCCACATAAAAATTGCTGTTAGTTTTTAACTGGTGATGTAGGTGTAGCGAACAGTTAAGGGTACACTAGTCGACGGCACGAACTATTTTGTGCGCGGGGTCAAAATGCATTTTATATCAACCGACAACACGTGCGGAAGAGATAGATGCTGTGATGAGCAGTAGGTAGCTAGTTCGCGTACGAATACACACTTTTGCAAATTTGTATCGAAATGGATAATGATTTAGGACGAAACCGAGCGCGCGAAATTTTATAAACAGACCTTTGGCAGTCTAGATATCATGTAAAAACGACTAAATCTATCTGTTCAAAATAAAATTATTTGCATTGTTGAACTACTAATCTATCCCTGTATGGAGGTCGTTAAGCAATTTTCCGTCTTCTTATGGTATGTATTCGCGCCCAAAAATGCTTTAAAATTGGTGTCGAAATGTGTAACTTTCGACGCTCATAACTTTCAAACATTTTCTTTTTTTACTTTTTTGCTTCCATACAGGGCTAGATAATGATGAGACAAATTGATATCACTTTTTATTTTGAACGTACATCGTCAAACAGTGACATAATCCCTAGACTACGTTTATATGGAAGAATTTTCGACTAGTGTAACCTTAAAACAAATTGTTTATGTACACCTACCAGCGACTAAGGTCTCCCTCAATTTGTTACTTAATAGGTACCAACTTCTGAACTATTATCATAAAGAAGTTAATATACTACTGTTAATATGTTTGTAAAAGTTAATGCTAAATGCCAAAGGCTACTTTCATTACCGGGAAAAAACAAATTTCCTTTCAGATAAGCCAAGGAACCGAAACCACGGGAATAATCTCAATGTTAATACAAAAAAGAAGGATTGTTTAGCAATAGAATACCAGATTCAAAAATTTTTAACCGACTTTCGAAAAAGGAGGAGGTTCTATGTTCGACTTCTTGTATTTTTTTTTTTTTTTTGTGTATGTTCACCGATATCTCCGTCAATTGTGGACCGATTTTGAAAATTCTTTTTTTGTTTGAAAGAGTATGTTCCGAAATTGGGCCCATTTTAATTTGGTGAAGATCTGATGAAGAACTTCGAAGATATACAACAGAACTCTTCAATAAATAACGGCAAATCTCTCGAGACTGCTGAAATCGCATGTCTGTTTATTGTTTATACCATTTCATAACATAACATAACAGATCTGCTTACCCCTTAAGAGCATACTGGCTATGCTCTTAAGGGGTAAGCAGATCTCTCATTTGATCGGTTTTGTTCAAGTTTCATGATATTCGGGTAATCTATTCTGGCGTTATAGGAAACTTACTAAACTACTTGCCTATTAGGTAGGTACAACTAAAAAGTGAAAAATAAAAAAACTTTTTTACAAAAATATACTACGGACTTCCAAATAAGAAAACTACAAAGTGAAAAATAACTTTATTTTTGGAAGTCGGTGTCCATAACGAAAAAAAATGGTACCTACGAAAGACACCGACTTCCAAAAATAAAGTTATTTTTCACTTTGTAGTTTTCTTATTTGGAAGTCGGTAGTATTTTTTTGTAAAAAAGTTTTTTTATGCCATCGATCGAGAACTATCTTTTTTCATCTTCTAAGCACATGGTTCTATTTTTAAATTCATCCGTATTCTAAACTAACCTTTTTTCCCACCATCTTCTTTCTCCATCCAGCCAGGTATCTCACGTGTAACTATAGAACTGGACGGGAAACATGTACACAATGGTACTGTACTCCAATGAATGGCCATTCTATTCGATCTTATTCACCAATTACCTACTTGTCCGTTTGTGGAGTCGGCTGGACATTTGGGGTCATACTTCGGAACTATTCGGGCAATCTCGTGCGACACGTGAGGTTTTTTGGCAACGTGATTTGTGGGAAGGTAGATAGTGGCTGAACGATTCGCGCTTGACAGATCACGTTGGAATACCTTCTGTTGTTGTTGAGTTTTAAAATTACTGAAACCGATATTTGCGAAGAAACCAAAAAATATTTAGAAGTCCTACCAGACGTCAAGGCGAGCCAATAAAATTGCCATCATCCATGCACAAACATTGATTTTAGTCTGCTGCAGACAAATTCAAAAATAGAAAACTCGCTTCAGGACCTGCACTAACAATCACTATGAGCTAAATGAAAATACCTGTCAACAACATCATTGCTAACCATCATGTGAGATAGAGGTCAAACGCTAGTCTATCAATATAAAAAAACCGGCCAAGTGCGAGTCGGACTCGCGCACGCAGTGTTCCGTACCAATATCGTAAAAAACGGAAAAAAAAACAGTCTGTTGTATGGGAGCGCCACTTAAATATTTATTTTATTCTGTAATTAGTATTTGTTGTTATAGCGGCAACATAAATACATCATCTGTGAAAATTTCAACTGTCTAGCTATCACGGTTCATGAGATACAGCCTGGTGACAGACAGGCAGACAGACAGACGGACAGTGGAATCTTAGTAATAGGGTCCCGTTTTTACCCTTTGGGTACGGAACCCTAAAAAACAAGGTGGACCAATCGCTTAGTGGAATCCATTTTCTGAAGTGGAATCATTGTGGCTGTGACAAAGCTTGGATTTGGAACAAGCCAGCTATGTCTAGCTGTGGATGGTTTTTGGATGATAAAGCCAGGTGATAAAGTGATATTGGGCCCTATTTGTAAAAACTTTTTAACCATAGTGAAGAGGCGATTCTTAATTCAAAATTGCTGTACAATGTGGTCGGACTTGTAGTAATAAAACTTTAAATACACTTAATTTTATCTATAGAAACACACCATATAAAAACACATTTTTTTTTTTTTTTTTAATTTGCAAAATTTATAAGGCAAAAATGCGCAGGGATTCTTTTTAGGTAATAATAAAACTCATTGGCTTAGAGCTGTGATTATTTGTCGGTGTTTAAACCAACCCAAAGACTATCAAAAAAACCCATATAAAAGATATGTTAATCCCTAAAAATTTGCAGAATTTAAGGAAATGCAAAAAAATCTTGTAAAATTACGTTAAAAGTTTGTCTTGTATGCCTCAATACAAAAATATCTTATCTTTTGAGTGTTAATTGAATATTTTTTTAGGTTACCTATGCTTTGGCCATGAAAATAACATTAAATGTACTCCTCTGTTAGAGCTAGGTCTAAAGTTATGGTTGTTAGACTTTGTGGATATCGTAATATGTAAGTCAGGTACTAAAATTGCTCTATCTTGAGGGTGTGGTGAGTTCACATCTTATGTGGGGTGTTTTTATGGATATAATTAACTATATTTTACGGCCTTAAAGTTTTACTACTACAAGCCCGGACACAATGTATAGAATTTCAATTTAGAATTCGATCATCAGTATTTAAATTAATCTTAGGTTTGTAATCTTTTTTTATAAAGAAGTACATATACATATCAGAAGTATGAGAAAGACAGAGCAAGAGAAGATTGTTAGATGAACGCAGATCCCTAGCGTGTGAAGTACATAGGTATTGAAAGTGAGGAATGAGATAAGAAGGAGGTGTATGAGAGTTGAGTAGAGAGAAAAGCGCAGTCAAAGCGCGAAAATTTCTTCTCTGCCGAATGGGCATCCATTTGAGTTCAGTTCTGCAGCTTGACACATGGTCATATTACCGGAGGTTGAATATGAACCGGGTGCAGTTGTTTAAGAGCCTATCCAGCTTATCCAGGCATACCGCGTTTAGATCAAAGTAGCACACCTCACCATAGTCGATCAAAGGGAAAATTAAAGTCTGCACAAGCATGGTCTTCGTTTTTGCAGGTAGAAAGTTTCTCAGATGATACAGGCATCGCAAAGTCCCATTGACCCTTTGACTGACACTAGAAACCTGACTTTGCCAGCTTAGCGTCGAATCAAGATGTAGACCGAGATCTCTTACACTAGGGCTGATGGGGATGACAGTACCATTAAAAATTATAGGAGGAAGAGAGCTAATCCCCAATCGACCCATCATGCGCGAGCTTCCAATCACAATGGCCTGACATTTTGAGGGGTTTACAGACACCCCAAATCTACCAGACCAGTCCTTGACAGCGTCCAAGTCCCGGTTCACATCGTCTATAGCGTCTGACAAACTCTCTACCCGCGCAGCTGCATAAAGTTGAAGGTCATCGGCATAAAGATGATACGAACACCGAAGACAATGTGTTATAAAATTTATGAAGATGGCGAATAACAATGGAGAAAGAATACCGCCTTGTGGAACACCAGCAGCCAGGTCACACCAACTTGACGATCTCTCGTCAACGCGAACAGACTGCTGTCGTCCCCGAAGATAGGAAGAGAGCCACTCCAGTGCCTCGGAAGAAACCATAAGATGTGAAAGGATAGAAAGGAGAATATCGTGACTGACGGCATTAAAGGCATTGGAGAAATCAATTAAGACCAAAACAGTAACCTTGGTATCCTGCATCGCTTCTCTAATGTCGCCAGTCACTTTAAGGAGAGCAATAATGCTGTTTAAATTGGTGTAACAGATTTTAAAATCACGACTTTTAAATAAAATAGAGAGTGAACTTTTTTCTGGTTATTCCAGTTTAACGAGTTTAAGAGATTCGGCATTGACACTTCAACATTTCTTTTAATATGTTTATAAGATCAATTAACCTAGTTGGCCATAGAATAGTAAATGTTAGTTTTATAGGTAGTTGCAGACTTATCATCATCAACTGTAGTGCTATTCTATAAGGAAACTGGGAGCTTTGAACGCAGCGCTGCGCCAGTGACGAAACTAGTACGAAACTATCAGTTTAGTCAGTAGCGTAGCGCTGCGCTCAAGGCTGTGTCCTTAAAGAATAGCACTACTGCCTCTCTTTTCCCAACTTGCTGCACGATGCAGCTGAATACAAGTTTATTACATGACTGTCTGTCCGTTCAGAGCAGAAAACAAAGATAGACAAAGATATATCTAGAAAGAGAGAATCATAGGCAAGGAATGGATGTATCAAAACATGGTTATACATGGGCGTCCATACAAAAAGGGTCCAGTTCTCGGCATTTAGATTCCATGATACACGCAGTTTTGTAAAGTTGCCCTCATACAAACACAAGTACAGTACTACTATTTTCTTAATGTCTCAATGGCAATCATCGCATTTCCGAATACAAACCGAATGCTAATTTGCATGTCCATCAATTATTAGATGTATCTTGTATAATTTTGAATTCAGAACTAAGTACTTTATTGTTGTTTTGTTTTGATTTCCATGTGAAATATATAGAGCTGTAAAACTATTTTCCTTTAGCAGCTTTCCTCCCATTTTTTTAATTAATTAAATTAAGTTAAAAGAGCCTATATACTTCCAAGTTGATTGAGAGCGTCCGGTCTGCACCGAGTGCAAGGCGCAACTGATAGAAATCCGACGACTGACGAAACACGAAGTTTGCCGAGGGACAGTACAAAAATAGTTGTACTGAATTTGTAGTTTCAACTTCAAATGTCTGATAAAAAAATTGCTAGATTTTGAAATTATTTAAATCCTTATTATTAATTAACTATTCTAAACTTCATTTGCCATAAAAATAGACGTAAAATTAGCCCATTTTACAGCCCGTTCAACCGATTTTGACTTCTATTGCATTGGTGATACGACAAATGGTAGCTGTAGTAAACAGTTGATTTTGGTAACAGGTTTATGCTTTTATGTCATCCTTAGGTTTACGGCATCAAAATCAAAATCAAATATTTTTATTTTACATAGGCCTACATGGGCACTTATAAAACGTCGACAAAAGGTGCACGGTTCGGGTTAGTCGTTTCCTATGGAGAAGAACCGGCAAGAAACTCCATGGTTACTCTTTTAATTTTTTTTGTGTTTACAATATTTCCATGTTACAGCATTAGTACTTGGATATGGGGGGACAACGTAGGCCCGACAATAAGTCGTACGAAATTGAAACAAAAAAACAAACAAAAAAAATAATGTTAAACTAAACAGAAAGTTAACAAATGTTAACAATCATCTAGAAATCTAGAAAGCCTACAATGTTCACACATTCACAATCGGTAAAAGAATCTATACAAAGGTAAAATAAAAAAAACAAATTAATAAAAATTAAAAAACACAACACTAAATTTAACATGTGGCACAAATACTGTTATCAGTGCTGTAACTATTCTTAGCAAAGGGCTATAAAGACGATTGAAAAATATTGTAAAAAGTCTAATTAAAAGAGAAAAATAATGAGATTGAGAATAGTTAGAGACATCCATATATTTGTGCCGTTTATGAGTTACCAGGGAAGCAGAGGGAGCTAAAGCCAAAATTTTTGTCTTCAACGTAGTCCTTGATTTTATAATAAGCTTTTTTAATAAGGACACGTTTGATGTAGTTTTTGAACTTTCCATCGGTCAGTTCTATAACTGACTTAGGCAACTTGTTATAAAAGCGTATACTGTTTATAAGAAAAGACTTGCTAGTTTTCGTTAATCTGAATTTGGGTATCACAATTTCGTGCTTACTGCGTGTATTTTGTGCTTACTGCGTGCATAGAACTCAAAATGGTTGAACGGACTGTAAAAAGATTTGGAAACGTTTCTAATGTTATTTCAAATGAAGTACAGATACCGAATCTAGTCTTCACTTAATACCTCACTACTGGATCCTTTTTGCTTGGACGCCCACAAATCACTAAGCTTTGTTTATTATATCATGCGCTGCTGTTTTTATAAATCCTGACCTACACTACGATTCGTATCATATTTTGGCGAAGAAAACTTTACTATTTCAACTAAGCTAGGTACACATTACTTTGTCGTGTTGTGGCGCTGGATACACCAATCGAACGAACCAGTTCAAGCAAACGTCATATCACAAGGAGTTTGTAGTCAATATACAAGGCGCCACGACACAACACACCAATATGAACCCGGCTTTATTTGTAAGAGCGACATGGAATGTTCCTATTATTGTATTTAACTACGCACTTTACTTACTCTTGTATAATACGGCTAGCACGTTCCACTCGGTCAAATTTAATGCACACACTGGTCAAGATAAATAATAGATGGATAGAGGTACACCTCATGTGGTCGCTTGACGCCGAATAACGGATGACGAATCACAATATTCATAAACAAATCTACGGTGAAAGTAGGGGTCAGCGTCTTCAATCAATTCAGTCTTTCGCTGGCCACTCCTGGGGCTTAACTACGACCTTGATAACACCATCGAGATACCGTTGTAAATAAGTATGTATTTGTGCTATTCGTCCTGTATCTCTCTTACTAGAAACATGACAGACTTTAGACAAGACATCATATTATAGTAGGTACCTTGCATACCAGGACTGTCCCAAATTGCGCCACAACACCCGATATCTACTGTTGGCCTTTCACATCCAGTCCGTATTATATTTTTTGCCTTGAGATATGCTCATGTTTATTGCGCTACCACGGGGAGATAGCGCAGTTATGTGGGACTTCAACCCACTAAAACTCCACGGTGTCCTCCTGTGCCGCTTGTGGCGGAAACACGGGCACGCGTTAGCACTCACCGCGAACCCGCCGCGGTTGTCCGTCACCGAACCCTCCTCTGGGGAGTACTCCCCATCACCGACGCACCAGAACACACTGTACGCCGTGACCTCCCCAGAGACCAAACCAGCATATGGGTGCCAGAAAACCCCGTGTATTGTGACCGGTCAAGTCCAATGGCCCCGCCACCTACCATTTTTCGGCCGCAGGGGGTAGGGAGTGTGGCCAACGCTATACCGACACTCCTCCTCCCCTCCGGCCCACCGTGTCCGCCATCAGACGGTGGCGACCTCGTCCAGGCCGCGGAAGATAGGGAGAGCGGCGCACCGCAATACCGGCACTCGTCTCCCGCCGCGGCCTCCAACCCTCAGCCGCGATATCGTATGGGTATGGGAGAACGACAATACGAGAACCCACCGGGGAGGATCCAGTCTGTCCTAGCCACCTTTTTAAGTTCGTCGGTCATCATCATCACCTCACCCCTTAAAGTTCTGTACTACACAGTAAATGTACCGAGAACAAAAAATATTCTTCTTCTTCGTGTCAATGGTAGGTACACCATTTTTTTTGGTCAATTCTTTGTTATTTTTTCGTGTTCGGTAATTTGACTTTTACACGCTCATTATTTTTTAAGCGACTTCCCAAAAAGAAGAGAAGGAAGGTTCTATGTTCGATTGTATGTATTTCTTTTTTACATGCTTTTAATTAACTTGCACTGTATGTATGTGTGTTTGTATGTATGTTTAGTGTTCGGGTCAAATCTTGCAGCTGAATTTTAAAGCAGTTATCCTCCACCGATTAAGATGAAATTTTGAGTACACGTTTAGTTTGGATGACAATGCATGGTTAGCTAAGTGACGTCATTCTAAATACAATATGGCGGACGGCTCAAGATTGCGGACTAGTTATTTTTTGCGCACTGTCATGATATGAGTATCAAATGAAAGGGTTTACTGAGAAGAATAGGAAAAAAGGTTGTTTAAAAAAAAAAATATTAATGTATGTTCACCGATTTCTGCGTCAATGGTGGACCGATTTTGAAAATTCTTTTTTGTGTTTGAAAGGGTATACTGCCGAGATGGTCGCATTGTCACCGAGTCAGAAATTAATGATGGGATCTCATGGAAATGGAGGGAACTCCTCAAATATTATAGGCATACATATTGCGACTTTGGTATTTGCATCAACAATGCAATCACTTGCACTCAGAAAGTATCATTTGGTGAAGTGGCACTAATGAAGAAGACCACAGATGGTCTCTGGAACTACTAATAAATAAATGGCACTGATGAAAATGGTACTATCGAACTGATCTGATGATGAAGCCGGAAGGTCGGCACTTGAAGTCCAAAATAAAACAACGTATCCTAGTCGTGTTTGGGTTTATAAGAATCATTATGAGATGGACTTTGCTATCAATGATTTTCATGGAAATGTGAAGTACCAAAACTAAAAAGAGAAAATCTAATAACGTAATAAGAAAAAAAAAAAACAAGTTGGTGTCTTTGGTACCTGCCAGAAAAAATAAAATATTTCAAACTATTAATTTCCACATGCGTTCATAAAATCTTTACATAGTAAATAACGCTCAATCTTTTTGAGGCTTTTTGGGTTTATGTTTTTTGTTTTTCGAACCCGACTTCGGAAAAGAAAGTTATTTTACGCTTTGTAGTGTTTTTTTATTGTTTTTTTTTTTTTTTTGTCAAAAAGTTAATTTTATGATAAAGGTGGTTTTCGCAGTTCATGTGTTACTAACTTCGGTTACTTTACTAATGACGTGAGTTTGACCCTTTCCGTAAACATTTCATGAAATGGTAACTAATTCTGTCAATTTGCTAAAACTACTCATCATAATCATAACTACCCCGCCGCAGTATCTCTAAGTTGACGTCGTGGTGGGGCTTGCGCGCTTCAATGATCTCTAGGTTTGTGTCGGTAGATTTTGCTTTGCTGTAACATGCCTAGGGTAAGAGGCCAGACTAAGAGAGATACAATCCGCAGGGCAGCTTTGTGGCGAGCTGGTGGGCAGTGGCGACCCCACGGACCTGATCTCCAAGGAGAAGCCTTGTTCCTCATCTCTGGCTTGCCTTTATTGGCCGGTTGGAGTGAAAACTGAAGGAGACCAGAGCTCCCACCAATATTTTGCCTTAATAGGCTGGCTTAAGTGGAGATTCGCAAGAGCAAACGTGCTCGGAGGAAGGAAGTTAACTCAGTAAGATGCTGGTAAGAATCTTGACCGTACTTCCGGGATTGTCCTGATAGCCGTGGTATACCTCTCCACTCCTCAAGCACCTCCGAATATGTTGCCCCCTTGGCGCTACGTCACTTAAGTGCTAGCGACCATTTATGGGAGCCCATTAATTGAGTGTGCAAGTCACCCCCTGCCATATTATAGCCACGTAGTTCAACAGTGGTCAGGCAGGGGCCAGTAATCCTCCTATAGTTTAGACAACCGATCCACTAAACCTACCAGACCCATAGTCCAATACATTTTTCTCCATATTTTGCAATAGTCCTGCACCAACCGGGGATTGTCCTTGGGTGCACTTGTGTAGTGCATACAGGGATCTTCGGTTGGTGTCACATTTCCTGATACATGCCTAACAAGGCCTCTGCGAGTTGGCTTCGGCTCCTCGCATGCCTTTCAAAGGACCGCGACTGTCAAAGTCAATCAAAAGGAATCATGCTTTATTTGCTCAAACATGACACTAGTATCACTTGCAAACAAATTGGTTCCGAGTTATATTTTTTCACCGTGTTGTATGATTAAATCGCTGTCCACACATTTCCAAGTTCCCGGCACTGACGGAACACTACATACGATTTGTATAAAGGGCGCACGGTTGGTGCAGTGGTTGAGCGATTGACTGCTGCGCTGCGTGTCGCGGGTTCGATTCCCGCACGGACAAATATTTGTATGACCTACAGATATTTGTTCCGGCTCTGGGTGTTGTGTATGTGAGTTTATATGTTTGTAAACGCACCCACGATACAGGCAGAAATTCCTAGTGTGGGGCAATGTTTAAAAAAAAAAAAAAAAAGAAAAATAGGTGCCGAAACCACTGATGTGGAGATATTGTGTGAACAAGTTTGTACAAATCGAATGTACCCGATTCCTGCCGTGCTCCGTCATGGACGGGAACCCGGCAATGTGAGGAGAGCGCTTTATATGACTTTGATTTGTGATTTTTACATATTGACGTGCGGTGAATGATTACAGTCGCATGGAAAAAGGCAGTTTCACCAGTCTCATACCTAACAAACCTATATTATTCTGGAACTTGGCCTCTCCAATATGTTAGATGATGGAATCATACAAACTTGATGACATAATCGGATTTATTTCATCTATATTATAAAGAGGTCATTGTATGTTTGTCCTTGGGAGGCTCTGGAAGTAATGGCCCGATTGCGGCAATTCTTTCTCAGATAGAAAGCTACTTTATGACTGAGGCCTCATTAGTGCGTTGCGTTGCAAATTCGCAGCGTCAATGCTGCGTGAAATCCACACTGAGATGCTGCGCTGCGATGACGTGTATAGCCGTCTTGCGTTGCGAGTTCGTGAGAGCGTCGTTGCTATGCACGCACTAATGAGGCATCAGCCTATCACTGAGAGCTGGTCCACACGGCGCTTTGCGTCAGCGTTGCGTCGACGAAGCGCTGTCGTTGCGTCATTTTACATACTAATAACCATAGTGGGTTGACGCAACGCACGCAGCCCCCGAGACGAAGCCGGAGGAGTGTACTCACTGCGTCGTCGGAACGGCAGCGCTCCGTTGCTTGTGCGTTGATAGGAAGGAGACACACGCAAGCTCATTTCGTTCAAAATGCTCACCGCAACTGTGTGTCGCTGCTGCAACGAAAGGCACGTAACGACTGCGTCGTAGCAATGCTGCGATGACGCAACGCTTGTGTGTCCGGTTATGCGTCAAAATATACGCAACGTCGTGTGAACTGACTCTGAATGTCATAGGCTACCTATAGATATTTGTACTACAATTGCTTTAAGTCTACTACTAAACCCTGCGATATTTATTTTGCGAAATACCAGTGTGGTCCCTCAGATCGCACGCACATGAAAATACGCGGTTCCTATGGGCAATCCCACGGAAGCCTAGCCGCAAGTAATACTAGTCAAATGACCACAAAAGATCCCAATGGGTCGAAGTGTCCGAGGTATTTCTCGGCCCCTCCATAAGATAATACTAGTCAAATATATATTTGTGTGTGATGTTTAAATTATTATTTACTATGTGTATGCTTTTGTTTGCTGCATGGAATCTATTGTCTTCTACAATAACAAACAAATGAATGAAGTGTCTTCAGCACTTCCGTCATTGTGTTTCAATCCACTGATGAAGTCATTACCACATCCTATGACAGAAATGTTTACCGCATTCCTATACTCGTCTCTAATAAACATTTAAACAATAGAATTTTTCGTCAGCTTCCAACTTTGCCTATCACAGTCCATTATTGGGCATATATACAAGCACCTATAAACGGACATTAGAGAAACACTACGTGATTCTTCGCATTTTTTATCCAATCTGTCCCGACCGCATTTTAAAGCCGTCAGCGTCAGTCCAGAATATCTATTGCACCGATCCCAAGTACCATAGCACAAGGGCAGAAATATGATGATTATGACTCCCATTTGGCAAGTTTCTCCGATTCATGGTCTCCTGTTAACTCTTCTGCTGCAATGGCCATTGGTCCTTCAAGATTTCAGCTTCCTATTCAGCAGTAGCAATAGAATGATAGCAGATAATATAGATTTTTGGCAAAAATCGAAAAGCCGAATCTTCATTGACGAAACTTACAAAGATAATAAAGTAGCATCTCTAACAAACTAGGTAAGCAACAGGTTATGTTGCCACCAAGTGGTAAAAATGTCGAGATAAACAAGTTTTTGCATGAAAAATATTATATTATATTCAGATTTGATGACTGCAAATTGTTTTTGCTGTCTAATTGACCCGACCTTGAGTGCGAACTCCCGTCAAAAAAAGTGATAAAATATACAATCATGAAGTCATTTACTTTATTAAAAACATAAGTAACTAGGTGAAGAGTTCTAGGAAATGCCGTTATGAATTACAAACATTGAGTCACGACTAACTGTAAAAAATATGGACACACTTGAGAGAGAGAAACATAGATTATTCCAAACTGTGTGTTTTTTTTCATGAATTATATTATTTTATTTAGTACACATATTACCGATTGACGTAATATTTAAAGAAGAGTTGCCGAGTTGTACGCAGTTTTTGTAAAGTTGCCAAACAATACAAACACACAAGTACAGTTTTAACTACAAAGGTCTGATAAAAAAAAAATTGCCGTTTTTTTTTATTTTTTTATTCCTTATTATCAATTGGCTGTTCTAGATACCGAATCTAGTTTTAACTTATTTTTTTTGAAAAATCGTTAGGTTAGGTTAGGTTAAGGAAATTCCTAGTGTGGGGTCCTACACTAGGAATTTCTTCCTGTATCGTGGGTGCATTTACAAACATATAAACTCACATACACAACAACTCATTCGACTACTGGATCCTTTTTGCTTGGACGCCCACATAATATCTTCGTCACTAAATAGAGTCCTTTTTTAGGGTTCTGTATCTGAAGGGTCCAAATGGAGCCCAAATTGCTATCACTCATGTGCTGTCTGTCCATCCGTTTACAGCCAAACGGAGCTAGTCTCCATAATTTGACAGTATAAGCATCTTGTTGACCCAAAGCCATATAAATTAGCAGTTTTCTTTTTAATATTTTTATGGGTGGCTCCCATGCAGCGAAAGGGAAGGGGGTGGGAAAAAAAGTGACGTACCACATCATGTGGGGTATCGATGTTTCAAACTCGTTCAGTAGATAAATACTTTATTTTTGTTTTCAATAATATTCGAAAAGAAAGGAATGAGAAACCATCAAAGTCAGCTTTTTTACAAGATATTGTTCCGAAGAAATTTTTAACTTCCCATTGACCTTCCCTTGAAATTTGATGATAATGTTTATTATTACGTATATTTTACTACCAAATACCAATATATTTTTCTTTGAATTTCTCTCATTTTTTCCTATTCAATTCATTTATTTGTTCTCTCTTTACAATAATAGGTTACCTTAAAATTAACAATGTTTTTTGGCTAATGCTATGTTGGAATCCCAACACTAAGATTTAGTAACAATGCGCACAACACTAACGCGTAGGTATATAACGCGCATCGCGGCGCTCGCAACAAGCAGTAGCATAAAATCGTAGCAGCAGTAAACAACTATTGTTTGGTACGTTACAAGCGGGTCACAGTGACAAAAGGATCAATAAATCTCATGGGTGTAGATTTAGCTAACCTAGTAACGTTATTGTGAGTCCGCCATTTTCATGTAAACGCAGATCTTTATTAAAGTGTTCATTGAATACGTGCGTTTAACTACTCTTCCCATCATGGTCCTTCGAGAGGCGAACTAGTTTCGGTGGTTCTATATTGTATTCTCCGTCGGCGGTGCAGACGCAAGAGAACGATCATCAGACCGACCTAGGCCATACAAGTCCGGCCAGTCTTCCCGTCGGCGTGGCTGTGCAGCGCAGACGTAAGAAGATATTCAAGCTGGCTTACAGGTATTCACGTCGGCATTGCAGATGTAATACCTACAGTTTCAACAATCAAGATTTTTACGCAGCATCCCTCCATACCTAAATTGCGCATCAGTGCAGTGATAAAGAGATATACATTTACATTATGTATGCATAAACATTGCACGTCAGCCAGTCAGCCTAATCCAGTTATTACCCGTCGAGCGGCGGGGGGCAAGGCGCGGAGCGGGAACACGGCGTGTGCCACAAATATACATCACGAAGTGGGCGTGGCGTTGGTGCCGGGCGACACAGCGGCCACAGCGGGCCGTGCGGGGTGCGGCCATTTCCAGCGCAAGCGTCTCGGAGAGTACTACTGACTTCGTTAGTCTTGTCTTCGCGTAAAAATATTGTGATCGGCAAAAAGCAGTGTTTTTATTCTCTTATAAAATAAGTTATTATAATTAGCCAATAAGTGATAATAAGTATTATACTTCGTGCCTCGTCCTCGAGATTAGTACCTGTAATTAATTATTATTATTTACACATGTAGTAAACGACTACTATCGTCCGCGCAATCACTAGTTTTGAGTTTTTTTTTTTTTTTCTCTTTCCTGGCATCCCTGTGTCAACTTGTCATTCGCGATTATAGTGCGTCGCTGCGCGTCACGTAATTAAACTTTTAAATAAAAATAACAGTTTTAAAAGTGAAAAATTGACTAAAAGGACACATTCAACTAAGGAATAAAGAGAATCAGGAGAAAAATTTAAAAACCTGGGAGCAATTTAAAACGTGCTCGACTTAAACAAAATAGTCTCTAAGAGTCGACGCCATATTTAGACCCACAAGGTACCTAACTCTGTTATAATGTATTACTACATATCTACAACTATTTTTTCAATCCTACCCTTAAACTTGCATCTCAAACAAATAATGCACTTCGGGCAAGCCGTCCCACTGCATATTTACGAGATTATCAATCAAAACAAATTTATTTCCTTTATACAACGAATATATTCGAATTGATCATCGGACTGTCTCACAACACAACACTCAATAATACTAAAACAAATAATGCATTTCGGGCAAGCCATCGGGCTGCCTCACCGCATATTTTCGAGATCACCAAATATAATTTATTTCTTTTATCTAATGAATGTATTCGAGCAGATCAATCGGACTGTATCAAAACATTCAATAATATACTGGTTTCGTTCTATTCTTTGGAATTGCTACACCCACCAGATTGCTTAAATCGGTTATCAACCGGAAGTAAAACAATGATTTGTAATCATTCCAGGCGAAGTCCTAGACGACGACGTCACAAATGAAATGGAAACAATTACGAGTATAGTCAAATACGAGTATGCTACCAAAATAAAAACAAACACTAGCAATCTTCCTCACAATTCCAACCTGGATAACACACAGATGTTCTCTAAATTCTCGGGGTTGACCCAACATTGAACATGGAGTATGGTGATAGGACCGAACTCCAAAAGGAAGTGACCAGCTGTCTAGAGTGTTTTGCAACGTGAGGCCAGACAGGCCTTGTTTTATATTGTGGCCCTAGAGACCACAGGCGGGTATTTACCCTACAGATCCTTCAGCAGGAAAAATACCCGCTGACATTAAATGTGACAAAACATGAGGATCTTATGCAATACAGCAAAATACCAAAATTATTGATAACCAAGGCCATAGATTCGAAACAAAGACTAGGTACTCAGCGCCGTCTCCTGCTTAGGAGCAATCCAAATTATCCAAAGTACTGGATACAAAAGAAAATGGTACAGAACTACTAACTTAAATAATGGATGCCACTCACACCTTAGGTGAAGTTCAACATTGTGACTCAATGACTAGATGGAAATTTAGCTGCAGCTCAAATTAAAAAGGATCTTAAGGACCAAGTTCAAAACACAAAGATAGATAAATATCTGTTTAGAAAAACACTTGCTGAAACTCTTCGAGTTGGTCAAGCAGCTTCTAAATCAGGGCTGCAACAGCACCCAAACCCAAGCAAAAACCCAACAAGTTCCAAGCAAAATACTGGACCAGCGCCACAAGGGCGACAGGAGAACTGGAAGCATGGCTATAGCCTGAGTCAGCCGTACAAAACTTTTAGCGGTTGTATCACCAGACCAAACAACCTTGACACCGCTAAACTCAGTAAGGCACGCTGGTCGCTTATAAAATTCTTATAAACAGTAATAACTTATCACTGATCATAAGACCATGTTATCATGGATTGAGGGTTTCATAGGTACCCACAACACTTCACCAGTGGAAAAAACATACTATAAGGAGACAATCAACTAATTGATCTCCATTGGTGCAATATCTAAGTGCCAGCCTTGAAAAGGGAAAAATAGTCTCAAGTGTTTCTTAAGTAAGACCAAAACTCAATAGCAGTATGCATTTAAAAATTAAAACCTTAATAATTTCATTAATGCAAGCCGCTTCAAACTTGAAGACTTATGCATTGAATTAAAGATGACATCAAATGATAGTTCCATGGCCATACTTTACATAACATACCTTAAAGATGCATAATATCTTATTACAAAATTAAATAATATATATAATATATTATATTAATAAATTATTTACATAAATTCTAGCAAATATCTAGAATCTCTTTCATGAAAAATTGTATGAATTCAATCTACTGCTGTTTGGGTAAAACACTGCACCTTACATTTTCACTAAAGTTATGAAAACTGTCAACAAATTACTGAGATCCTGTGGCTATTGACTGGTAACTGAAAATACTCAAAACACTAAGAAGTTAATCACAAGTTATTAAACATAAATAACAAACTTACACCCACTAATATTAGTACAATTTTGGGATACATTATTGACACAAGATTTTTAACTATCATGTAACGTTACCTACAGATAAGAAAAAACTTATTAATTATGAAACTAGACAATTAACATGCTTTGTAGGACTAGGTATTGGTCTCAGCATGCCCTTCTATTTAATATATGGATGGCTTTATATAGGTATATAACTAAAAACTAGAATGTTGTAAAATCCTAAACCTCCATGGTGAACTAAATTATGAAAAATACATGAATATCCCTACAAGAATTCCTGAATGGTGGCCATATGACATTCAAAATTGAGTAAATAAAACCAAACTTAATTATGTAACCGAAATGGTTTCTGACGCCTCAACCAAAGGGGGGGGGAACTGCCTGTGGGGATGAGACTGCTAGGGGCCAGTGGTCAGACAAGGAATGTGAATAACACGTGATTTTTATTAGGAATTATTAGCATCATTCAATCATGAAATAATTGTGAAATACAGTCAGTATAGACAATTCAAAAGCAATATAGGGTGCATTATTAATCAAATGGGTGGAACTCAACACTCATCTCTTCAACTTAGCCTGCAGCATTGGTTGAAAACTGTTTTGTATTGTTTTCATTTTAGTATTACATATTTTCATTTTCGCTTCTTACATTAGGTCGACTGAAAATCAAACTGCATTGCAGAAGTCACATTCCAACGTAGAATGGGAACTAAAAGAAAATGCTTATGCATTGAGTTATAATGTACTTAAGTAGTAGTATAACTCAATGTGCTTATGACCAATTATTGAAAGATAAATTTGGAACACCTGAAATTTACCCATTGGCAAGTCACATTAACACTAAATATGAAAATACATAACATGGCATAACAACCCAAATGCCTTCACAATTGACACATTCACAGTATACTGGTAACCAATTTTCTCTAACGCGTTTCCACCATTCTCAATCATATTAAAAGATCAACAAAAAATCATAATGGATAAAGCTAAGCAAGCTAGTCCTGGTTCCCTTTACTTAGGGAACTTCTCATAATTCAGGGATGATCATACTCAAATGTAATGAAAATTTTATAGTATCTCACAGCAAGGGAAAAGCCATACCAACCTTACCCTGGCTGTCGGAGTCCAGTGAGTAGTGAAGTCTATTGCAACGAAGCATACCACCATCATCAAAAGATAAGATAGCATCTCTATCAGAAAACTCTTTTAAACAATATGACACATGTTTAATAAACTGGTATAACTGTTTTAGAAAACATAATAATAAAATCTTGAAATCATATAAATCAATGGTAAGATAACTTTCTAATTCCAGTAAAAATATAAAAAACGATTAACTGTCAAAAATTGATAATACCTAAGTACTATAATAAACATTAGAATGGCGTGTTCAGACTGCGACCACCTGCCCAAAAATACAATGTCACTTGGGACACATCCCAAATGCTGGAAGCTTTAGGAATTAGATGTTGTCTCTAGAACAACTGTCAAAAATAAAATCAAAGCATAGTAATACAATCAACACATATAACCATCAAAATTTCAGAACTCATAAAATCTCTAATTTATGAACTAAATAATCAATCAATTCTTCAGACAAAGAACTGGAATATTTCCAGCTGAAACCTTGTAGCCTACATTAATAAAACCTCTAACCACCTTACACATAAAATAATTCTTTTAGGCACAAAGAAACCATACCACATAGTGTTACATAAGGTACTTTAAAGAGTAGCAGTATTGATGTACACATATATTTAGCTCACAGCATTCGCCACGCTGCTATTTTTAAAGCCAGGTGTAACAATTGATCAGGTACTAAAAACAGCAGGCTGGAGTTGCAATTCAAGTAGATTTGGTAAATTTTATAACAGTTCCTTAGTGTAAAGCATAAAAATGATGCAGCAAGAAAAATCTTTAGCAGTGATTAAACAAATACATTCGGTAAATTTTATAACAGACCTTTAGTGTAAAGGATCAAAATGATTTAGCAAAATAAATCTTTAGCTGTGATTAAAGATATCTTATTTAACTTACATGTACTTAAATAAGATATCTTTAATGTAATTATTACAACAACTAACAACTTTAACAAGGAAGGAGCATAAATGTATTGATAATGAAACTAAGAATAGTAATAAGAAATCAAAAATGGATTTTGATAAAACTGATATAAATATTATTATCTGAATGGTTAATCAAGGATTTTCTTTTTCAAATGACAACTATGATTGTTAGTCTTTAAAATAACTTTAATATTGATATTAAGCAGGCCATAAATATTCGGTTAAAAAGATAATTAAGAATTTATATAAACATTTTGGTTAAGAACCTATGTTACTTAATAGCAACTGTGATAGTATTAATAAAACTTTAATACTTAATGATAATAAATAGGCAAAAATATTTTGTTCATAAAAGATAATTAAGATGAGAATAGTAATTAAGAAAATTACTGAATAAGAATCTTTGTTATTTAATGATATCTATGATTGTTAATCTATAAACATTATAACAATGATAATAAGAAAGTAAATAATAAATTTTTCAAAACATATAATTAAGAACAAATCTTAATAAACTGATTAAGAACCAATGTGTGTAATCTAGGGACAACCATGAATGATGGTTAGTCTTTAAAAATATAATTAAGAATTTTAAAGAAAGTAAGCTTTTACTTCACAAATTCATCATAGCTTATGTGATACTTCCAGAACTTAACTCTCAAAGTCTACATGTGTAAATAATAATAATTAATTACAGGTACTAATCTCGAGGACGAGGCACGAAGTATAATTTATGATTAAACGAACTTACCCTAAGTGAAGTTCTATCATAATTATACGAAGTGCCTCGTCCGAAGAGATTAGTAACACCCTCCCAACCCTAAGGTATAAGTATAACCCAGAAGCGTTCTGGAAATATCTATAAAAACATAAGTAACTCTAAACTAAATGACAAGTTGACACAGGGATGCCAGGAAAGAGAAAAAAAAAAAAAAAAAAACTCAAAACTAGTGATTGCGCGGACGATAGCAGTCGTTTACTACATGTGTAAATAATAATAATTAATTACAGGTACTAATCTCTTCGGACGAGGCACTTCGTATAATTATGATAGAACTTCACTTAGGGTAAGTTCGTTTAATCATAAATAAGTTAGTATTATATTACTACCATGGAGCTGAAGGATCTGATCGCCGCACGTGGTTACTTGAAAGGTACGATTACGAGATTACAATCCGCATGTTCGCAGTTATTAATTAATATTTCTAAAGAAACCTTATTAGCTAAAAGACAAAAATTGATAGATACGTTTACGAAATATGAATCTCATAACATAAAAATCTCGTTACTCCATCCAGAAGACAAGGAGGATATCGAGCAAGTAGAAAACAGTTATTATTTCATCATCACTGCAATCGATGAGGAACTCAATCGCCGTAACAGTGCTAATGTTAGCGAAAATCTTTCAGCTCCTAAGTCAGTGCCTAAAGTTAACTTACCTCCGATTGACATACAAATATTTAGTGGTAAGTTCACAGAGTTTGTACCATTTATTAACCTATTTAACTCTTTAATTGATAAGAATAAGTGCCTGGACAATGTTCAGAAACTATATTATTTACGCTCATACCTAAAAAACGAGCCTTATGATTTAATTAAAAACTTACCCCTAACTGGTGAAAGTTATGTAAAGGCCTTACAAATAATAAATAAAAGATATAATAATAGGCATAGATTAATTAATGAGCACATCAATTTGTTGCTAGACATTAAGCCGCTATCAAAATCTACGGCGTCTAACCTACGAGAATTTGTGTCTTATGTAAAACAAATGCTTGCCGCACTTAGTAACCTGGAGCCTAATGTAAAATTTTGGGATGCTGTAATTTTGTGTATTTTATATCGAAAATTAGATGCGTACACCTCCCGTGCATTTCAACTCGAGAGGAACGCCGATGAAGAGCCGACTATAGAAGCCTTCTTAGATTACATGGACAAGCGTGCGCTGGCGCTTGAGAATGCTGATCCCGGGACATCATACGGGCAGATACGCCAGTCGCCGAAGGAGCCAGGACCAGCCGCTGGTAGGCTAGTGGCCAACGCAGCTACACAGGAACCTTCCTGCCTATACTGTAAGTTGAAACATAAACTTTATTCCTGCAACAAATTTAAATTGTTAAATGTAGACCAGCGAGTTAAGTTTGTCAATGAAAAATGCCTATGTAAGCTTTGCTTATGCGCTCACAACGGAAAGTGTAGATATCACTTTCGGTGTGCAAAGTGCAGGGAAGCACACAATACCCTGCTGCATTGCGGGACAGATGAAAATGTGTGTACAATCACTGGATCAGTGTCTACCGCGTCATCAGCGGCAAGAATTAACAATGAGGTTCTTTTGCCCACAGCTAAAGTGAAACTTGTGGCTCGGGATGGCACTGAAGTCCTTCTTAAAGCCCTGCTTGACAGTGGATCCCAGCTGTCCTTTATTACACAAAGGGCATTACAGCTGCTTAACTTGGAGCCTACTCGAAGTAATGTCAATGTAGTCGGTATAACAAATTCAACTACAAGGTTGAAGCATTGCTTGCCTCTAGAAATTTATTCTATAACCAACCCCTTTAAGGCTTCGGCCACATGTCACGTTGTTGATCAAATAACATGCAACTTACCTCAACATAAATTTAATACTTCAGAAATCTTTATACCTAAAGGCATTAAACTGGCAGATGATCAGTTTAATGTACCAGCTGAGATTGATTTACTAATGGGAGCGGACATATTTTTCCAGGTGCTGCTGCCTTCAGAGCTGCCGGCACTGCGTGAGCGCCAGCAATCTGCAACAGAGGCCAGTCCACCGCAACCACATCTTGTCAACACTCAGTTTGGTTATATTGTTGGAGGTACACTATCACACACTAATTTATCAAAAGTCTGCAATAAGGTAAGCTTAAAATGTAATACATGTGAGTCAGATATTAATGAAACCCTCACCAATTTCTGGAAAACAGAAGATGTTCAAAAAATCTATGTTGAAAGCTCATCAGAGCACGAGCTCTGTGAAAATATTTTCAACAATACTGTTCAGTTGAAAGGAAATTGTTTTGAAGTAGCCTTACCGTTAAAATTACCTCTTAATGAAGTCAATGATTCATTAGGTGATTCCTTTAATCTTGCATTAAAAAGATTTTTAAACTTAGAGAAGAAATTACATAAAGATCCCAAACTTTTCTCCGAGTACCAAAAGTTCGTTCATGAATATTTAAATTTAAACCATGGCCACTATGTAGACATAGGGCTATATGAATTAAACAAAAATGCTGTTTATTTTTTGCCACATCATGCAGTCCTGAAGCCTGACAGTAAAACCACTAAGCTGCGTACAGTGTTTGATGGTTCTATGAAAACTAACAAAAAAGTGTCGCTTAATGACTTGCTTTTAAATGGACCCATTGTACAAAGAGACTTGTTTGATATATTGTTACTATTTCGTTGTGGCAACTTTACATTTACATCTGATATAAAACAAATGTTTAGAAATATTCGTGTAACACCGGAGCATACCTCCTTACAAAACATACTGTGGAGGGATAACCCCAATGAACAAATCAAATGCATTAGGCTTGACACAGTCACATATGGGTTGAAAAGTTCAAATTATCTGGCCACTCGTTGCCTTAAAGAACTAGCAGCACAAAATAAAGACAATTTCCCGTTAGCTTCATTCATTATAGAAAATTGTACATATGTAGATGATATTCTTTATGCAGATAATGACTTCAATACTATTTTAGAGGCTAAGTCGCAGATTCAACAACTATTGAAGTTAGGTAATTTTCATACACATAAGTGGTCATCCAATGACAATAAAATTTTGTCTGACATTCCTTCAGCTGAACAGCATTTTGATGACTTAGAGCTACAAAGCGATGATTATTGTTTAAAGGCTTTGGGCTTACAATTGGTGGTTAAAGATGATAAATTTAAAATGTCTTGTCCAGAAACACTCAATAATTATAATTTTACAAAGAGAGATATCCTCTCCTACATTGGGAAAATGTTTGATCCCATGGGCTTTGTTAGTCCCATTATCGTACAAGCAAAAGCTATAATGCAAAGGCTATGGTCTTCCAAGACTGAATGGGATTCTATGCCTGATGATGATATTAAGAAAGCTTGGCACGAATTCTCGTCCAGTCTAGCAAAAATGAAGCCAATTTTTATTAATAGAAATATAAATATAACCGTGTTAAATAAACTTGAGCTAATAGGGTTCTCAGATGCGTCCAGTACTACGGCATATGGATGCTGCGTGTACCTGCGAGTTACAGATCACAATGGTAAAGTTAAAATGTATTTGTTGTGTTCAAAATCACGCATAAATCCGCTTCAAAATAAAAACAAAACTGTACCGCGCTTAGAACTTAATGCTGCTCTGCTTCTCTCCATGCTTATGGCAAAGGTTTATTGCACGCTGAAATTAAAGTATAATATAAGTGATGTCTATATGTTTGCTGATTCACAAATTGTTCTCGCATGGTTGCACACAGAACCCATGAAACTTAATGCTTATGTTGCAAATAGGGTAAGGGCAATCGCTAAAAATATGCCTAACTGTCAGTGGCTCTATGTAAACACTGAGAATAACCCTGCAGACTATATAAGTAGGGGTGTTACGCCAAGTGAGCTTCATGCTTGCAGCTTGTGGTGGAATGGCCCTGAATTTTTGCATGACAGTGAATATAAATTTAATTTAAAAATAAACTTACCTGCAAATTTACCTGAATCTAAAACCAGGTCAGCATTCTCCGCCAGCCAAGTGTCTTCAGTTACTAGCAATGTTTTCGATCAAATGCGCAAATATTCTAGCATTCACAGAATGGTACGTACATTGGCTTATGTAATGCGGTTTATCAATAACATAAAAGGTGGCAAAATAACTCACAAATATCTCTTAAGTTCGGAATTGAATAATGCCTTGAGTTTGCTTATTAAGAATGAACAAGAATTGTATTACAAAGAAGAAATTAAATGTTTGAAAAATAATAAAAGTGTAAAAGGTCCTTTACAAAGCTTATATCCTTTTATAGATAGTTTAGGTATCCTGCGAGTGGGTGGCAGGCTACATCATTCTAATATTCCATATGCTCATAAACATCAGGTTATTTTACCCAAAGAATCACATGTTACTAATTGTATTATAAGATCTGAACATGAAAGGCTTTTACATGCAGGTTCCAAATTATTATTGTGTAATTTAAATCAAAAGTACTGGATAACTAATGGGTTAATGTATGTCAAAAAGTTAATTCATAAATGTGTAATATGTTTCAGACAGAAGGCAACAGCCTCTAAACAGCTGATGGGTTCCTTGCCAGCAGATAGAGTGACTGCCATGAGTCGCCCTTTTGAAAAAGTCGGTGTAGATTTCGCTGGGCCTATTGATATTAAACTCTCCCGCGTGAGACGATCCTTGGTAGGAAAAGGATACATTTGTGTATTTGTGTGTTTCGCTACAAAGGCTATTCACCTCGAAATCACGTCAGATCTTACCTCAGATGCCTACCTTGCTTGCCTTAGAAGATTTATTTCCAGAAGAGGATTGCCCAAAGAGATCTACTCTGACAACGCTAGTACATTCAAAGGCGCAAGGAACCAATTAGCTGAGCTTTATCAATTACACTCTTCACAGAATCACCAAAGTCAAGTATGTCAATTTGCAGCCCAGAGAGGCATAAACTTTCATTTTATACCAGCGTATTCCCCGACCTTTGGCGGGCTGTGGGAGTCTGCTGTGAAAATGACTAAATATTTTCTAAAAAGACTATTACAAAAGCAATTGTTAACCTATGAACAAATAAACACTGTATTAATAGAGATAGAATGCATATTGAACTCAAGACCTCTGATTCCTATGTCATCTGATGTAAATGATTTTAATTACTTAACACCAGGTCACTTTTTAATAGGAAAGTCATTAACAATGTATCCTGAAAATGATGTAACTACTGTTCCTCAAAATAGACTAAAGTTTTGGCAATTATGTAATCAAATTAAACAATCCTTCTGGAAAATGTGGTATAAACAGTATCTTAACACACTACAAAATAGACCTAAGTGGTTAAATGTCGTGCCTAACATTAAGATAGGCACAATTGTAATTTTAAAGGAAGATAATTTACCCATAATGTCATGGCCCATGGCCAGAGTTACCAAAATATTTCCTGGCCATGATGGTCATGTAAGAGCAGTAGAGGTCACAAATTCGAAGGGAAATACCCATGTGAGATCTGTTTCAAAAATATGTATCTTACCTATAGATGATAATGTTTAGTTTATTGATATTTTAATTTACTAGCTTTAAGGTAGCTATAACAATTCGATTCTATTGATCCTCTTGTTCCTCTCGTAGTAACAATGCGCACAACACTAACGCGTAGGTATATAACGCGCATCGCGGCGCTCGCAACAAGCAGTAGCATAAAATCGTAGCAGCAGTAAACAACTATTGTTTGGTACGTTACAAGCGGGTCACAGTGACAAAAGGATCAATAAACCTCATGGGTGTAGATTTAGCTAACCTAGTAACGTTATTGTGAGTCCGCCATTTTCATGTAAACGCAGATCTTTATTAAAGTGTTCATTGAATACGTGCGTTTAACTACTCTTCCCATCATGCTATATTCCACCACTGTAAGAGACTGGTGCCTGAAATAGGTTTTTGAAAAAGCCTGTGTTACAAGTCAACCAACTTGATTTTCCGGTTTTTCATTTTACCTTCCCACTCTTCTATGCCTGTTTATAGATTTTTTTGCAATAATTTCAATGTAAATAAAATTATTTTCTCAAAAATGGTATGTAATGTTGTCTCATCTCTAAAAAGTATCCAGAAAGTGAACTCTACCGGAGACTTATTCACAACTGTCCAGTAAGAAGCGAGATTTTAAATTTGGAATCTCCTACTGTCCAGTAAGTAAGTATGTAATTTACTTACTGGACAGCAGTAGGGATTGGTCCGATAGATCAAAACGTAACTTATATCGGATATATGTTAGATATCATATCATATCGATATCTATATCAAAAATACGATATAACAAAAACTGTATCTAATAAAAACCTTACTAGCGTGCGAGAACAAATAAGTCAAAACTTAAAACCGTAACAATGCGGAAACGTACGAACTACGAACAAAACGCAAACTTCACAAACGATAGGATCCATATGCGCTACCTCTCTTTCTAAGTATTATTTCGCGTTCGTTGTTACTTTTCTCATATAAATAACATTTTAACTTATGCAAACCGTACTAAATGATATCTATATCTGAAAACCGTTTTCGATATCGATATGAAAACTGTATATCGGTTACATAACCGTTTGTGCAAAAAACCGAAAACACCCATCTCTAGACAGAAGGTAATCCTCTTCAGATCTGCTTAGAAAAAAAACATAGTACCAGCCAGACACATATTAGAGTTTAGCCATTATAAAATGGTTATAGGAGGGATGCTTCAAATATATATCTATCTCTCTTTTTGGTATGACATTTTATGAGATAGATATATTTTTGAGTCCGTTAATCAAGACGTACAAAAAACAAATATAAATGGCCCCCGGTAAATCGATCACAATATCTATCAGTAGTTGCCCTAATATGAATGTAACCTTCAATATTAATTAAACGAATTTATTGTTAAACTTTCTTTCATTTTTGAGAAAAGCATTAGGTATACATGCCTCAACCAGTAAGAAAGCCACCCTGGCCTCGTATATAACCGGACCTCACCTGCGGTTCGGTCCGGTTAACTCATACTTGGCCAGGAAGGCTTACTTACTGGATTCTGCAGTAATGTACTATTTTTCAATATGTAATATAATTATTATAAAATGTGGAGGTTATAAAAAACATGAGACAAATAAGATGTTGGTTAGATTAAACATAATGCGAATAACACAGAAAAATTCCTTAGTTACATTTTGGGCTGGGCTGTTTTAACAAACTTGCGCTTTGAGCCCTCAGCGACAGGCCCTATGGGGCTTGGCTTTGTCGATGCAGTCCTACCTTGTCTGACTCCTTCAGAGACGGCAAGGTGGCGTGGTCTTGAGGGAGAGCGCACGGTCGTGATGATCCTCAAGGCAAGTTCGGTGATTTTCCTTCTCGTGGTTGCCGCCCTGTTTTTGGTCTAATTCCCTATGAAATAGACGTAACAGAAATCACCGGGCGCCCTATCACAGGGGTGGCGAGGTCATGCCCCTGGGTGTCCACCATCGGAAAAAATCAGATGATGGATAGTAATGACCTCCTGCGTGTTTGTGCCGTGCGCAGGGACCCGTACGGAAGGATGATGGGATCCTGGTGGCTGAGCCGATGAGCGTAGGCGGTTTAACGTCTCTGAGGCAACACTCCACTTTGGCCCGGATTTCTTCTCACAAGGGTGGCCGTAGCCTAGCCAGCTACGGTCAATCGGCTGCGGGGTCCGGTCAGACGGCCCCCAGGCGAGTTCACTCCCATTAGGGGCTTGCAGACGGCGGCGCTCGCTCGCATCGCTAGTGGTAGCGGTGTGAGTTGGTGTCGTGCAGTCTCGTGGGCAACTAATGGGGGGGGGCTATATCCTTCGACTAATCCCTGGTGCTACCGTAGCATCGCCACTTGAGCACTCCATGGCGGGTGGGGATAGTCGAGGGATGAAATATAAAATCGGGATTTAAATGGATTTCAAATCTAAAAAAAACCACAAGGCGAAAGGACCGGCGAAAGCTGGGACTGCGCACCAAAAGGCGGGACCGGCGAAAGCTGGGACTGCACACCAGATGGCGGGACCGGCGCAAGCCGGGACTGCATCTTCCGCAGGAACGTCCAGAGGTGATACTGCAGTGGGATCGTCTCAAGGCGGGGCTGTGGCGGGACTGTCAAATGACGGGACTGTCGCGGCACTGTTGAGGGCCGGCACTGCTGCGGGCCCACCGAAGGGCGGAACTGCACACCAGACGGCGGGACCGGTGCAAGCCGGGACTGCATCTTCCGCAGGAACGTCCAGAGGTGATACTGCAGTGGGATCGTCTCAAGGCGGGGCTGTGGCGGGACTGTCAAATGACGGGACTGTCGCGGCACTGTCGAGGGCCGGCACTGCTGCGGGACCACCGAAGGGCGGAATTGCAAACCAGCCCACCGGGCATAAGGGTACTGCCAAAGCTGGCGCGATACGGGACGCTTGCGTTAGAGATCGTATGACCTCGGACCTTGCGGCCCCGGACGCGACCGGCAAAGACAGCACCTCGTCGTCTCTCGGCGGCCAGCATGAATCAGGCTGGCTTCCGGTTGGACGATCTGGGGCGCGCAGGAAAAAGCGCCAAAAGCTGAGACAGCAGGCGGCTCTGGAGGGGACTCCTACGGAGGGCCCATCAAAGAGACCGCGTGCTGCTCTCAGCGGGGACAGCGGGGACATGGCGGCCAAGAGGATGAAGACCCAAGGGCAATCATCCTCAACCGGATCCTTTAGGGATGCGGTGGCGGCTGTGAAACTCGCTGTCGTGACAGTCAAGTACCCGGAGGAGTACTTGAAGGCGGAGGACTTGGTGCCGATCCAGGAGCTCATAATTGAGAAACTGGAAGTGGCGCCGGATCCTCTGCCTGTCCTAGCGGTTGCTCCCGGAGTCGTCGCAGGTGCAATTCATGTATCCTGCGACGACTCTGATGCAGCCAACTGGTTTCGGGGTGCCATCCACAATGTGGAACTTGGTGCCCTGAAACTCAAGGTTGTTGACGCCAGGGACCTTCCAAAGCCAGTCAAAATGGCATGGAAGAGTCGCAACTTGGCGTTGCAAGACTCTGCCCGGGCCATTCGATTGCTCCAGCGACTCAACCCTACCTTGAGGACGAACGACTGGAAGGTCGTGAATACGCTCACTGAGCAGACCGGCATCCGTCGTATCGTCCTCATGGACGGGGTGTCCGCTGGGGTCATCAAGGCCGCGGGCTACTCTCTTCCAGGAGGGATTGAACGATACTCGTTCAAGCTCCTGGAAGAAGACAAGGGAGAGGCGCCTGCTGCGGAAGCAGAAGTGGAGCCCTCCGAGGATGGACCACCACAACATGGGGAGGCCATTGAAGAAATCTCTGCTGACGGCGCAGCGCAGGCAACAGAGATTGGGACCAGAGCGTCGGAGACAGACCACGAGGATGACATCCTCGGGGACTTCGACAACCTGGGAATCGAGTCGCCGACTGCTCTCGAGGAGAGCCAGGCGATGGAGGAGGGGCCTCAAGACTAAGGCCCTCCCATATCAACACAGACCCATCAAAATCATCCAAGATGGAGGGACTAAGGTGTGTACAAATTAATTTGCATCATTGCAGAGCCGCTACTGCCCTTCTGGCTCGGCAACTGAAGCTTAACACATACGACGTTGCCTTGATACAGGAACCTTATCTGTATAAGGGGACTATAAAAGGCTTAGGTGGGACAGGAGGCATGGTGCTCTATGACTGTCCAACTAACGACGCGAGGACTTGCATCTATATCAGGGGCGGTGTAGAGGCAATGCCCTTACGTACTTTCTGTTACAGGGATCTCACAACAACCTTGATCCAAGTGGGGACGGGAACAGAGAAAAGGAGAATCATCCTTGCCTCTGCCTATCTCCCATATGAACAAAAAGAACCAGTAACACCACTAATCAGAAGACTGGTTGATTACGGCAACCAAAAGAACCTTGACCTGATACTTGGTTGCGATGCGAACGCACACCACGTCGTTTGGGGCAGCTTGGATGTCAACAAACGAGGGGAGGATTTGTTGGACTTTGTGGTAAGCTCTTCTTTACAAATCCTTAACGTAGGCAATAAACCTACTTTTAGAACTTCTGCGAGGACTGAAGTTATTGACCTTACGCTGGCCTCAAACAGGGCCAGCGCTCATATTGAAAATTGGCATGTATCGGACGAAATCTCTTTGTCTGACCATAATTATATATGCTTTAGGTTTAGGACGGCGGGAGAAGCCGAAACTAGACGAAGGAGAAACCCAAGGTATACAAATTGGGACTCATACAGGAGGGACCTCAAAGTAAATCTGGGGAGCCCTAAAGGTAAGCTCAATTCCATACTGGATATAGAATTTGAAGCGGACAGAATCAAGGCAGGCATCATCGGTGCATGGGAAGATAACTGCCCAGAGAAGAAGGCCTTTGGCAAAAAGGTACCATGGTGGACTCCTGAAATAGCCAAAATACGTCAGGAAACACGACAGGCCTTTAATGATGCAAAAGCCAGGAAGGATTTTTCCGGCTATCATAGCATGCTAACAAGGTATAACACGGCGGTACGCAAGGCCAGAAGAACTAATTGGCGGCAGCATTGCACTTCCATCGAAACTCTGCCAAATGGGATGAGGTTGTGCAAAGCAATGTCCATGACCAAGACAAACCCACTAGCATCTGTAAGGGATGAGAATGGGCAACTCACGGAAACTGGACAGGACACTCTGGGCGTGATGTTTAGGACCCACTTCCCAGAATGTATACTGCGCGATAGCGATGAAGAGGAACCAGTCACAAGGGACGAGCTTACAAGGCACACGTCCAAAAATAACTGGCTCACGGCAAAGAAAGTGGTAGATGAAAATAAACTGAAGCTGGCCATAGCGGGCTTCCAGCCACTCAAATCCCCTGGTCCAGATGGCATCTACCCAATACTATTGCAAGAAGGGTCATCTGTTTTGATACCCCATTTGAGTAAGCTCTACAGAGCCTGCATAGCCTTTGGGTACGTACCCAAAGCATGGAGGGAGGTCAAAGTCACCTTTATACCGAAGGTGGGTAGACCGACTTACGAAGAAGCTAAAGCTTACAGGCCCATTAGTCTATCATCCTTTCTCTTGAAAACTCTGGAGAAACTGGTAGACAGGTACTTAAGAGAGGGTCCTCTGAAAGTATTCCCCCTACATAAACTACAATGCGCCTACAGCCCCGGCAAATCTACGGAAACGGCATTGCACTATGTTGCGAGTCGAGCCGAGGCTGCGCTAGAGGGACAAGAAATATGTGTCGGGGCTTTCCTCGACATAGAGGGAGCCTTTGACAAGACAACATTTGAGTCCATACGCACTGCTGCAAAGGAACATGGCATCAATGATACCACGTGCAACTGGATTGACTATATGCTGAGAAGCAGAACAGTCAGATCGGAACTAATGGGAGACAGACTTAGTGCAAAAACAACAAGAGGTTGTCCGCAAGGCGGAGTGCTGTCACCATTATTGTGGTGCTTGGTAGTAGACTCGCTACTAACCAAACTCAATACCGGACCATTCTACACAGTAGGCTATGCGGATGACATAGCTATAATGGTCAATGGTAAATTCCCGAACATAGTGTCTGGATTATTACAACAGGCATTGAGGATGACAGAGGAATGGTGTACAGTGAACCACCTCTCTATCAACCCAAGCAAAGCAGTCATTATTCCCTTCACGAGGAAGAGACAACTAGGAAACCTAGGAGAGCTCTCCCTCAATGGAATAAAACTGCCCTGGTCCACCGAAGTTAAATATCTGGGTGTAACGCTGGATAAAGAACTCAGGTGGAAAACTCATGTGGAAAATATTACGACAAAGGCCTTACGAGTGTTCGGCATGTGTCGTTCTACCTACGGTAAAACTTGGGGGCTAAAGCCCAAAGTGATACGATGGCTGTACCGGACAATGATAATACCTATTATCACATACGGCAGCATAGTGTGGTGGCCAAGAACAAAGCTTGCCTCGTGCAAAGCGCCACTCACCAGGTTACAAAGAACAGTGTGTCTCGGCATCACGGGTGCTTTCAGGACAACACCTACGGCAGCGATTGAGAGATACCTCAATATCCCTCCTCTGCATATGATGGTTGAATTCGAGGCAAGGAAGACATTACATCGTCTCGCTGTCGCTGGACTATGGGATGCCTCTAAGCCAAAGACTAACCATACAAAGTTCGATGAGAATGAAGACCTGGATCGGGTAGCAAGCATGTTATCCGATAAAATGCAAACTATGTTTGTGTTTGAGAGGTCTTTCAAGGTCCAAATCCCTACAATAGAGGACTGGACGAAGGGACTTGATCCACCAGAACAAGATAGTCTGGTGTGGTACACTGATGGATCCAAAATGGAATCAGGTACAGGAGCGGGAATATACGCAAAAGGCTACAAATGTAGCAAAAGCTTAGGGAAGATGGCAACTGTATTCCAAGCGGAAACATATGCCATTATAACCTGCGCTCAAGAGAATATAGATAGAGGGACTAAAGGTAAATCCATATATATTCTTAGTGACAGTCAGGCTGCAATCAAAGCCATGGCATCCTACAAAGTGGACTCCGGACTTATTCTGGATGCTATCCAAACCCTAAACAGGCTTGGGAAGCACAACAGGGTAAAACTGATGTGGGTCCCTGGGCACAAAGGATTCCATGGTAACGAAGTGGCTGATGAACTGGCAAGGGAGGGCTCAGCGAATTATTTTGTGGGTCCAGAACCATGTGTAGGCATCTCGACGTGTCTCGTAAAAGCCGCATTTAGGGAGTTTGCAGATCACAGACAACGAACTTGTTGGCTGTCTACTACCGGTCTACAACACTCCAAGAGATTCCTGGGCTCCACTTTCAAAGCCCGGGATTGCATTTGGAACATGAGCAGGGGGCAAATCCGCTACCTGCTTGGGGCCTTTACTGGGCACTTTGGAACCAACGACATGCTCATGAAGATGGGTCTAACCGCGACACCCATGTGCAGGTTGTGTGGGGAACATACGGAACGCATGGAGCACCTACTGTGCACATGCGATGCACTGGCTGGTAAGCGAATGAGTCTCCTAGGGGTTGGATACCCAAAACCAGAAGATTATAGGCTCATATCTCCTAGTCTCGTTGTAAGACTCATGAAAACGGTTTTCAACGAGAATGAGGAGGAGTAAGTTATCTAGGGGACCACAAAAGATCCCAATGGGTCGAAGTGTCCGAGGTATTTCTCGGCCCCTCCATAAGATAAGATAAGATAGTTACATTTTTATTTATAATGTTCTGAGAATTATTTATCGAACTAATTTAAATCATGATCTGATCTAATCATTAATCTCAATCCATACAATTGATATAAAGAATTCCAAAGAATATACTATACAATAAGGCCAAATAAATAAGGTTTTTATTAATTCATTGATTTTATTGTATAGGTACGTCAACAGCATAGGCATAAAATTAATATATCAAAATATCTTAACAACATATTTGTAAGAAAAATAAAACTATTTACTGTGGAGAAAAATCTACACTTATAACATTGGTTTTTAAATAAATAAAAACCTCACTTTTTCTATCTGTGATCCTTTGTATAGTTAGGTATAGTCAGGACTGCAATGGTCATAGTATATAGGTATATAATATGCACTGCAATGTTCATATAAATATAGTAGAATAACAACTTTTTAATAATAATGTAAATTGATGAGGCGCCATATTATTACGTTTACCAGTCGATACTGATCCACGTATTATCCTCGAAACATATCCAATATTCCATTTCGATCGATGGTCGATCGTCATTTGAACTCCGATAAGCGTCGAACGAAGTCCGTCGACGTCAGGAGAAAATAGTTGACGTCGAATAAAAATAGTTTACGTCGAACGAAACAGTTGACGTCGAATAAAAATAGTTTACTTCGAACGAAAACAGTTGACGTCGAACGAAAACAGTTAACGTCGGCTTCAGTCGACCATAATCCGGCTGCCAAGTTGCATCAAAAGATCAACCTGACCTATCGACAACATCGATCATTGTCATATTATATTTTATCACCTTAACAAGGTCTGAAAATAAAATAAAAAAGAAATCATAATTAACAAATTTATATCTCTTCCTTTTCTTTTTCGTCTTTTGTAGGAACAATTTCATAAACAGTTTCAACATCTTTTGATCGTGTGCGTTTTGCAGCCAATTCCTTTCGGTGCTGTGCGAAAAACCATCTGGAACAAACAAAGAAGCATAAAACAAAAGAAAAACCAATCCACCTCTTTGCTTAGTATAATCAAACGATAGTGTTGCCACCGCTGGGACACTGGCATCTTTTCTATGAGATCCGTAGGCTGTAATCCACCAGGCGGTCGCAGCGCAGATGGGTGGATAGCTCTTTGATTGTTAGTACTGAATCAGCTTTAAAATTGCTATCTGCCTAGGACAGTCATAAGGTTCACCAAAAAAATCCTGACCGTTCTTTTGATCGTTTGCGAGTTCTTTGTACGTAGTAGACCTAAAGATGTATAAGACCGTCTTTTGATCCGATAGGGTTCGAAGTTTTAAATCCCGGGTTTTACTAGCTTCTGCCAGCGGCTTCAAAGTCAAAGTCAAAGTCAAAGTATCTTTATTGTGAGACAGCGGTTACAGAGTTGTTATTGAGTTATTTTTGTGTGCATTTGCACTGCTCCACCATGTTAGGCATACAATAGTTTGAAAAAATTAATAATTGTTATCTTAGACATAAG
The DNA here is from genome assembly GCA_948252205.1 of Orthosia incerta. NCBI lineage: Eukaryota > Metazoa > Arthropoda > Insecta > Lepidoptera > Noctuidae > Orthosia > Orthosia incerta. The sequence continues at coordinate 29,288,500 of OX411746.1, forward strand.
TTTATGTGACATGTGTTAATTTACAGATATTTCAATTAAATAGACACTTATTTTGCATCAAAACATAAAAACAGTTTGGCACTAACTGATCACGGATCTGTCGGACAAAAATTCATGTACTGTATAATATGGTCTATTTACCAAGAAGTCACTTAATTTTTTCTTAAAAAGTTTGACGTTTTCAATTTCTCGTATTTGCTTAGGAAGTTTATTATAAATTCGTGAAGACATTCCAAAGAAACTTTTAGAAAGTAGGGCTGTTTTTGAGGTCAAAATATTTGCTATTTTATCGGCATGTCGACGTGAGTGCAGGTTAGCAAACTTTTCTCCATTGGTTTTTACGAACGTAGCGACCTCATAGATGTAAAGGGCAGGAAAGGTTAAAATCATGAGCTTTTTAAAATATGGCATACAGCTGTCTGGGGCACGTATACCACAAACAGCTCTAAGACATTTCTTTTGCGCCCTAAAAGCGAGTTCCCTGTCTGTAGCATTCCCCCAATAAATCAGTCCATATCTAAGCGTAGACGTTACATAGGCATGATAGGCGACTAGTACTGCTGATTGGTTTACAATCTTAGATAGTCTGTATCAATTTGCGTTTTCCATGACATATTTTTGTCAATCCATAGTCCTAAGAATTTGATGGTATCTTCTTCCTCTATTTTTTTCATTTCATAATTTACATTTAATGTCAAAGCGGTTTTTCTTTGGGAATAACTGACTATTTTTGTTTTATCTAAATTAATTATAAGATTATTACATGTTAACCAATTTATAATGTCATTTAAAGTATCGTTAATGTCATTTTCAAATGTGTTATTGTCAGTCGGAGAAAATACAGCAGTGCTATCATCAGCAAAAAGGACTAACGGAATTTTCACGGCTCGTGGTAAATCGTTGATATAAATAAGGAAAAGCAAGGGACCCAAGACACTTCCCTGCGGCACGCCATATATAACTTCGATCGGGTTTGATAAATATTGCACTTCAGTTTTCGTCGCAAAATAAAGCCTATTTATTTCAGTTATTTGTAATCTCTGGCTTAAATACGATTTTATCAAGTCCAGAGCGTTACCCCGTATGCCGTATCTATACAGTTTTTCGACCAGTAATTTATGATCCACATGGTCGAAAGCTTTGGTCATATCCATGTACATAGCCGTTACTGGTGTCCTATTGTTCATATTTTTGTAAATCCCGATAAGGAGATCGTAGATGGCCATGTTTATAGTCTTGTTTTTACGAAATCCATTTTGTTCACTGACAAAAAGATTATATTTTTCAAAATAGTTGTAAATGCTATTGAAGATTACTTCGCTCGCGTTAAAAGTGTTTTCTTATTCCAAGGGAACATTATACTGGGATGCCTATGTGTATCTAGACTATAATCTATTTCTATGCCAAATTTCATTCAGATCCGTCCCGCCGTATGAACGTGAAGAAGTTACAAACATACAAACACACACACACTAACAAAATTTCGCCTTAATAATATGAATGTGAAATTAACCCAAGGGAACATATTTATTTATTTATTTATTATATACTTTATTGTACACCACTTAAATAATTACAGGACAAAAAACACATTACCACCGAGACGAAAAGTATCCTATGTGCTATTGCTGACTATAATCTATCTCTGTGCCAAATTCATTCAGATCCGTCCAGCCGTATGAGCGTGAAGAAGTAACAAACCTACAAACACACACACACACTCACAAACTTTTGCCTATATATGTATTAGTGTGATTAGTTACACCCATTATTCTATATAGTTTCGATGTTGTTTATAGTAAGCTCGCTTCTTATTCAAATTTATAAAATATATGCAAAGTGTGGGTGTATTACACATTTGCCATCAGTTATTACAGGCGTGGTGTTAGGTATATCTAATGTCTTGTTTAAACAGAATGAAACAAAGTCACTGACAGTCTCTATTTGTTTCTCCGCTTACTTTTTAGGGTTCCGTACCCAAAGTGTAAAAACGGGACCCTATTACTGAGACTCCGCGATCCGTCTGTCTGTCTGTCTGTCCATCTGTCACCAAGAACCGTGATAGCTAGACTGCTGAAATTTTCACAGATGATGTATTTCTGTTGCCGCTATAACAACAAATATTTTGCGATAATGGTACGGAACCCTTCGTGCGCGAGTCCGACTCACACTTGTCCGGTTTTTTTTTAAATTATTATTATAGATAGGCTCGCGCTTGACCACCATCTCACCCGATGGAAAGCGATGATGCGGTCGACGCACACGCTTGCCCAGACCTATTCACTCTTGCAACCACTCAATGCAATTTGATACGGTTTCCACAAAGGTTTGGTTTTAATAATTTGACCCAGGGCGGAACACCAGTGTCAAATTTTAACGATCAATTTATGATAACAATGCTTCTGTATCAGTTGACAATTTTCTGCCTGTAATTGCATTGCCTGCCTTTTCGTTCTTTGTCCATCGGTTCCCAGAGCAATGAAAATATTTTGATAACTTTGTCTCGGTTCTCAATTTGTTTGTATTTTTCGAGAGGAATTGTCAGTCATTGTTTGTGATTGAGATGTAAATAACAACTACCAATGATGTGAGAGAGGTGACTGCATTTTTTCTGTATCATGAACCAATGTTGACTTGAGTTTCATTGCTTGAAAAGTTGTCCACTTAATTCTGGCTGTTATTCTTGTGTCAAAATTTAAGATGTGAATGGTTGTCCTCAAAAAAACAATCACGTTCACGTTCGTATAGTTTTTAAGTATACCCTTGAGACATAAAAGCATAAATTTTATTGAGTCGGGATTAAAATTATGCTCCTATCCATGCATATGTACATTGACACTACAAGAGAAGTATACTACATTATTCTCTTACCATAGAATAATATACTCTTTTTCTTACTATCTCTTTTGACATTTACTTTTTAAGCTTAATACTCGGTAAAAACATGGCGCCTTACACACAATATGATACAGTATTCCCATACAAATCTACCCTTCCAGCATAGATACTGGGCTAACATAACTTACATGAGTATGCCAATAGCAGGCAGCGTCATGATAGAGCTGTACACGAAGACAGCCCCACTAAACACTGTGATGGTGTTGGAGTACAGCTTCGAGTATGTAGGATCGAACATCAGCGCCGCCAGGGTTTCCACCATACTAAACAGCGAGTTCATTTTACCTGGAAATAAATAAAAAAGGGATATTTAAAAGGCGAGCAGTGGTGGCCCAGTGGTATCGGCCGCGACTTACAAGTTGTAGGTCGTGGGTTCGAACCCAGGTAGGCGCTTTACTTTGTGTAAATTATTTCATCACCACTGCTCTCAAAACAGTGAAGTAAAGCATGTCCTTTTTTTTTTTTTTTGCGTGGAGAAATGCTCATGCATACTGCACTACCACGGGGAGATAGTGCAGTTATGTGGGACTCTAAACCCACTAAAACTCCACGGTGTCCTCCAGTGCCGCTTATGGCGGGAACACGGGCACGCGTTAGCACTCACCGCGAACCCGCCGCGGCTGTCCGTCACCGGACCCTCCTCGGGGGAGTACCCCCCATCACCGGCGCACCAGAACACATTGTACGCCGTGACCACCACAGGGACCAATTCAGCACATGGGTGCCAGACCACCCCGTGTATGGCACCCTTGGTCCCACTGTGACGGGTCGAGGTCAATGGCCCCGCCACCTACCATTTTGCGGCCGCAGGGGATAGGGAGAGCGGCGCACCGCAATACCGGCACTCATCTCCCGCCGCGGCCTCCAACCCTCAGCCGCGATATCGTATGGGACCTGGGAATCTCCATAAGACATCGCGGCCCGCCTCAGTTGCGATGTCGCCTGTTACCAAGCGGCACCGCAACCTACTAGTTGGCCGCTACGTCGTCGGCTTAATCGGCAAAAGCCCTGACGAGCGGCCCCTCCTCGGGTTCCTCTTCGCTTCACCGTGGGTGACCAAGCCACGGTTACTGAGCTCCCCCGCCTCGACAAAGCGGGAACCCACCGGGGGGGAAACCGGAATGTCCTAGAACCAAAAATTCGAAGACATGTGACATCCACCAACCCGCACTGGGCCCGCGTGGTGGATTACGGCCCATTCCTTCTCACAGAGAGGAGGCCTGTGCCCCAGTAGTGGGAACATTAATAGGCTGATGATTTAAAAGGACTCCATTCACTTTAGTTAGTTGTTTCAAGGGCTGAGCTTGTAGTCTTGGGTTTGATCAAAATGTTATTGGGTTTTTAGGGTTCCGTACCCAAAGGGTAAAAACGGGACCCTATTACTAAGACTCCGCGATCCGTCTGTCTGTCTATCACCAGGCTGTATCTCATGAACCGTAATAGCTAGACAGTTGAAATTTTCACAGATGATGTATTTCTGTTACCGCTATAACAACAAAGACTAAAAACAGAATAAAATAAATATTTAAGTGGGGCTCCCATACACAAACGTGTTTTTTTGCCGTTTTTTGCGATAATGGTACGGAACCCTTCGTGCGCGAGTCCGACTCGCACTTAGCAGGTTTTCATTACCAATTTCTGAGCAGCTCTACTTTTACTATTACGAGTACATTGAACTTAAAAGTAACTGGCTTAATTGAGGAACACCTTCCAACCCTAACTTAATTCATCCGGGAAAAACCAGTGCGATAATATGTTATGTTTAAGAGCCCCTACAAGTTTCACGAGCCAAAAACAGAAAACAGCTACTTTTTCAGTGAAAATTTTTCAATAACTACAAGATATATGATACAAAATATAATGACAAAAATAAAAACGACACAGGTCCGTCGTCTACAAGCACTTGAGCGAGACTGAATGCCTGCTACTATATACCCTCTCCACCCAATTTTTGCAGATTGTTATTCGCCACCAGTAAGCTGAAAAAGCAATTGAAAAACCTGGTGTTCAGGGATTACATAAAAACGTGTGTTAGGAATTTATTTTTTCTAATTTAAATTGAGCAGTTATCAAAAATATTTCATGTACAATTAGTAGATAACTATGTGACGCAAGAAAATATATTTAAAGATTTACCATATATCTTGTAATTATTGAGAAATTTGCGCTGTAAAAGTAGCTGTTTTCTGTTTTTAGCTCGTGATACTTGTAGGGGATCTTAATTAATAATTCTATGAAGAGGCACAAAAGTGTATACAAGTTTTGTTAGTCAAGTTTTTCTACGGGTCACCTTGTCTTTCTTTGAGATTCTCATAAGTAGTAATTTAAGCTTCTTCTATGTTTACATCCAGGTTTATCCTTTTTGTTAAATTGTTATAGGCAAAACTGTACTTACCCATTTCTTCGCTTGGTACCAGCTTAGATGCCATTGACCTCAGAGATGTAAATGTCGTTGCGTTCAAGATCTCGATCAATGGAACTGTAAAGAAATTAATCAATGTTATTGCAAGATTTTATTATTGTGTAAGATATCATTTCTGTGAATTAAGATAAATAAATTGTAGTTCTATAAACTAAAAAACACGCTTAAATGGTAAATTTAACTAAAAAGTCGCTAATTCTGAAGATCCTGGTAAGGATAATGGGACAAACTATTTAAATTATTGCATTGTCATCGGTCCTTAATAAGTGTGCAAAGTTTCAAAACAATCCAACGTTTTGAAGGGGGTGAAAATCACGTTCAAAGATTCCGTTACATTGATATGTAGATACATACATACCAAGCTAGTAAAAGCGTGTTAAAAACGAATGGCGCTATGAAGTTTGTCAAAGGAGTATTGTCATAAACAACAAGCTTGGTCAACAGACTAGACATAAATACATTGCCCTTGTCACTCATAGAACTAGGTTCATACAGGACATTTAAAAAGGCCCTCACTCACATTGGATGTCGTGCGGTTGAAATAATGATGATGTAAGCTTCTATACTTAAATTCTTACCCATAAACATGTGAAAGTCATTCTGCACAAAGGTCATGAGGATGGATCCAGCCAGCTTGCTGATTATAGAAATAAGGCACAGCATCGAGTCGTGGAAGCCCCAGCGTTTGCTGAACACGCTGATGGAGAATAATGCACCTGTAAATCAGAAGATAGTTAAAATAGTAGCCTAAGCAGAAATTTTGAGAACACGGCTGGCGCTAAAGGCCGGTCACACATGCTCTGAGACCTCACTTAGACGTCTCAATACCGTCCTGATTCCATTCAAAAAAAGGGCTGTGTGCTGTTCGTCCTGACTATAGCACCGTCTCTCTCTCACACTAGAAACATGATTTCCTTAAGACATCATAGTAGGTGTCCTTAAACTTCTTTGAGAAGCCTACAGGTCAATACCAAGACCAGGATATTTTGGTACACAGGATATTTTGGTGATGCACAGGTATATACCAAAATATCCTGGTCTTGGTATTGACATGTGCATCTCAAAGATGTTTTTACTACACAAAAATCACAATGAGCACAAAGATCAAAATTATTATTTTTTTAATTATGTTATTATAAGACGTCTTAAGTCCACCATGATTGGTATAACAAGAAAACTTTAATGTTTTGAAGGTTTCAAACGAATTATCAGCCAAATAGACTAAACTAATAGAATAAACTTGCTTAACTTTACGTTCATTAATGTAAATGACACGGATGGAAAGAACCCACAAAATTTCGTAAATTTTTAAGGTTAATACTTAAATCAGGCACACGATTCCTCGTATGGGACCTGTGTTTGACCAATCGGCTTAAGTACTGGCCACATGACTGTATAGTCATATTTACTCTTTATTTACGTGGCGCCATGTGCTCGTTTAGCTTTGCCACAGATAATATAATACTAGCATACAGATGCCTCATCCCATACAAAGAAACCGTGCTTTCGTATGATTAAACTGATTATTTTTCTAAGAACAACGACCCCGTTCAATTCCATCCCACGGATATAGATTAACACCATCTATATCCGTGGGATGGAACTGAACGGGGTCGTTGTTCTTAGAAAAATAATCAGTTCTCCTAGAAAATTACTCGGTTCGTGAATACTGTTTTTTTGTAAAGAAAACAAAGTCGTTTGATTGGTAGATCCTGCGCCACGCCACGCCACGATACGTAAGTGTGGTTCCGCCTTAGAATCCCTATTGACTGCTGCGCAATATGTCGCGATTTCGATTTAATGTTTGATTTCCGGTTATGGAGCTATTAGTGTAACTATACCTACTGTCATTCATACCCAATCAAAGGTTGTCTTGAAGACATCGGTGTTACCGATAAGACTGCCATTGTAAAACCTGCATGTCTGTCTTTCTTCGTACACATGTATTTTTCCAGTGTCTAGACTTGTCTTTTTATTACCTGTTTACAGTTTGTAAATATCGTACATATCTCTACTAATATTAAAATATTGTAAATACTATGTTTCCTCTGTCTCACTGTCTGTTTGTAACCTTTTCATGTCTTAACAGCAGAATTAAACTTAGCATACGGAAAAACCATGTCCTAAATTAAAAAATATCCCGAGAGTATGTTTCTTCGGTGCAACTAGCAGAAGCTAGTTAGTATATATGTTATGGAGCAAGTGATTAATACGGCATTATTCATAATGAGAATGCCCAATATGAGTAGGCAATATGCTAAAAACTATTAAAATAATTAAATTGGCCGGGCTTTCTGAATAATGCCCATCAATTATTGGGATGGGTAACAAAACGATGTTTTTTTCTTTATTATTTAAATTTTGACATTGGTTTTAGTATAGAATAGGTAAGTACGATTACTTTTAAGCAACAAAGTCGACGGGGCCCCTCTGCGTGGGGCTCCTATTTCTGTCTGCAGGGTCTAAAGTATAATAGTCACAGTGGATCTTTTTGTCTCTGAAGTTGGCTCTGCCAACCATTGCGCAAGAAACAGTTTGTCATCGTGTATACTGCATAGAGTAAGCGAGATAGCGACTATGCGACAAACTTAAGCGAGTGAAAGTGATAGTAATACAATGCTATCTTCATCTTCAACATGGACACAAAAACAATAGCTACTGCGCAGGGTCTTTCAGCCAATTCAGAGACACAAAGTTGTGAGTATTATAACCTAACATGAAGGAGATGACGAGACCTGAATTCACTCGCTCACTTCAGCTCCCGTAATCCCCTTCGAACCTAACCGATCCGTGTCGGGGTGCCCTAAGCTCCCGAGCTCGCTTCGCTCGCTCTTGAACTAATTCATTGCCTATAATTATCAAATTGCTCAACCGCTACATAGCAATATTCATTCAATTACCAGACAATGTGATAAATAGAGAAGTTTGAATCAGTATTGATTACATTGCCCGATTTGATATTACTTAATTCATAATGCCCGAGCATTATACATAGTGCCCTGATTAAACACTTGGTCCATGACATATGTAAGTGATATTCCTGATTTCTTCACTCTTTTGTGTTCCATTGCGAAATGTAGTTGCTTGAAAGACCTAAGAATATCGTGTGACTGTAGTAAAGCGTAATGCGCTGCCCACACATTTCCGAGTTCCTGCCATGTCCCTGACGGAACACAACCTGACGTCGTAGAAACAGAATAGATCCGTAACATTTGTGAGCAAAGATTGTAACTGTGTCTATTTGAATAAACTCAGTGTATCGAATAATTTGTATGATTTCATTTTCACGATTGTACCCACCTACCTGCCCACACACGATGTCTTAACCTAAGGGAATACATCCTGACTTGCCGATGGTTTGCATCTATCGGCCACCCTTGATGCGACATATTCAAAATTAGAAATCATTTTTATTTTATTCACCCGGGTTCACGAGATATAATCCTGGTTCCTGTCCCTGATGGAACACGGAAAATCGGTTACATATGATTTGTATGAACGATCCGGATCCCCCTGATACGGAGATGTGTGAACAAGTTCACACAAATCGTAAGTAACCGACTTTTCTCCGTCCCTGCCGTGTTCCGTCAGGGACGGGAACCCGGAAATGTGTGGACTGCGCTTAAAACTGATACATGATAATGCAGGACTTACTTCATAGACATTCATCGTTTTCCATACCAAAGAGAAATTCCTTTGTTCTCGTAGCCTTTGATATGAGACAATTTACTGTCCAATTTAACAAAGACCTTGGCCTTATCATTTTTATAATTCCGATTTATGGCATGCAGCTTATACCCATTTCTTAAAATTAGTTGTCAAAAGTGACTACTTATTTTAAGACCGACATCTCAGAATATATTGTGATAATATTTAGAGGATGTTTGCCGAACATAATAACGATAAATTGGCATTTGTATGTCAATAAATAAATATAATAAATTATAATTATTTAGGCACTTTTTTATATTTTGTTTCGTAATCAATAAGTGTCACGTCGTCGTAACGTTTACTAACTTAGGGCAGACTTCTGAATTGAGTAATTGAAGTTAAGAACGTGTCAAACCCAGCAACAAATTTTGACTGATTTTCAGGCCACATTCATTAAGCGGGGGTTAAACTTAATATCAGTGACCGCGTTGTCACTAGTATAGACTGCTTTAAAAATGTAACTAATTTCTAAACTAAATAATGCTTTCTTATTTATTTCGTCGATAGCAACAAGCTCTAAAATATTCTATCACAAATAACTCTACAGACTCTGAGATGCCTCCTATAATATGACACGCGTATTATATACTTCGGTAGGTAGCTATGATTACAGAACGTGCAACTTTACTCACGATCTTATTGCCACTTGTGACATGCTATATTGCAAATAAACTGTGATCAAAAGTACTAAAGAGTAGCATACGAAGATAGCCTAGAATCTTTCATTGACATATTATTCCACATAATAAATCTATATTTTTGCAAGATAATATGTCTGTCATACTGCTCTATGATTGTGCCACCCTAAATATGTAGATGCCCCATTGTCGATACCTACCTAACTTAGCTAAAAGACTGAAAAATAAATAATAAACGTCGGTTTAAGGACGACAGTTTAACGTGACAACGTCACAACATAACAATGATGTAATGATTGCATACTTAACGATACAATTAACGTCATTGTAACGTTACGATTATAACGTTACAATGAGCGTAACGTTACATTGAGTCATCCTTTTTCCGTGCGTGCAGCCGGCGTTCATCGATTTATTAGACGTTGTCACGTCAAAAATACTAAACATACATTAACTCACGCCTTTTTCCCATGGGGGTAGGCAGAAACTACAGAACGTCACCTGCTACGATCCTGACACACTTCTTTTGCTTCACTCACGTTCATACATCTAGTCATAAACGCACGCCGGTTATGAGTACTGCGCACCTGGCCTTTCTGAAGAACATCACCTATAAGGTCTGTGTATGTCCGTCTAGGACGTCCTCTCCCGGCGTTTCCATTCACGTCTGCCTTGTCAATATCTTTTGTTAGTCGCTTTTCATTCATCCTCTCAACATGGCTAAAGCATCTTAGCATACTCTTTTCAATTTTTATCACTACATCTTCTTTTAAACCACAACGGCACGGTAATACACCGTGACAACGTTGTCTTATCATCATCATCATCTGCCTATTAATGTTCACACTGCTGGGACACAGGCCTCCTCTCTGTGAGAGGGAATGGGCCGTAATCCACCACGCGGGCCCAGTGCGGGTTGTTGGATGTCACATGTCTTCGAATTTTTGATTCTAGGACATGCCTGTTTCCTCACGATGTTTTACTTCACCGTTTTGAGAGCAGTGGTGATGAAATAATTTACACAAAGTAAAACGCCTACCTGGGATCGAACCCACGACCTACAACTTGTAAGTCATGGCCGATACCACTGGGCCACCACTGCTCTCAATCGACGTTCACGTCAAATCACGTTGTCTTATTACATCATTCAATCTATCATTTAAAGGTAACTTCAAAGTAAAAAATCTTTTAAGTATTTCTACTAGACTACCTGTTCTCTTTTTTATTATAAATACCTGGGCGACCGAGATCTGCTCGGGTGAAAACGAAATGAAACCTAGCTCGATCGATTTATCGCCTCCGAAACCCCCTGCATACCAAATTTCATGAAAATCGTTGGAGCCGTTTCCGAGGTTCAGATTTTATATATACAAGAATTGCTAGTTTAAAGGTATTAGAAATGTATTGTGGCAAAAAATGCGTGCTATTCCCAAACCACTGCAACTCTTGAAAGCAAGAATCAACAGTGGCGACCACCAGAAAAGTGCCGAAGCAATGAAGCTCGACGAAGTCCCGAAGAATGAATTTAACTAACTTGGTAGTCAATCGGCTTCAAGTGTAACAAGAATCAGCTGAGTACCAGTATTATACATCGAGCGACTGTCTATCAGACCTCTACAACCCAGTAACTGGGTAATACGATACCCCTTGGAAAGACAGGGTGTCAGATCTCAGGCTTCTGACTACCCGTAACGACTGTCAAAGATCTTCAAATGACAGCCGGGACCAACGGGTTAACGTGCTTTCCGAGGCACATCCACTGAAAGACCTCGGCAAGGGTTGCTTAACCTTGAAGATTAACCCGGTTGTTATTATTTAGCCACGAGCTCTTGCTTTTTGCAGTATGATGCATTATAACTATTTGCCGAGTTTGCTGCTACACAAACGGCAGTTCTGCATACATTGATCAGTTCCTTCCGGGTGCAGGTGTCAAGCAGTCAAGGCAAAGTCAGGACAATAAATATAAGTCAGGTCATGGTTTATATCCCGTCCTCTATGTTTTTCTGGAACATGATGGTGACTATTGAGATTACTAATCATAGAGAAGTATAGAAGAAGAAAAATATTGCGCCCAAACTCAATACCATAAAAAAATACCAAAAAAATTAAACCAAGTACCAAAACAAAACACTAAAATGCGAAAAAAAATCTCGTTTCGGAAGTCAGTTTCTTTGGTACTTATTTTTTTTCGTTTTTGACACCGACTTCCGAAAAGAAAGTTATTTTTCGCTTTGTAGTGTTTTGTTTTGGCAGTCGGTTTTTTTTTTATGTTTTATTTTTCTCTTTTTAGTTATGTTACTTTACATTACATAGCATTATTAGGGATAAATTAAAAGTTACTCGTCAGATCTTGATCGGGACCACATGAGAAGCTTACAAATAAGAAAAGAATCATCAATGTCGGTTCATGTTAAAAAAAACCGGTCAAGTGCGAGTAGGACTCGCGCACGAAGGGCTCTGTACCATTGTCGCAAAAAACGGCAAAATAATCATGTTTGTTGTATGGGAGCCCCACTTAAATATTTATTTTATTCTGTTTTTAGTATTTGTTGTGTTTGTTGTTGCGGCAACAGAAATACATCATCTGTGAAAATTTCAACTGTCTGGCTATCACGGTTCATGAGAAACAGCCTGGTGACAGACGCACAAAGGAGTAATCACGTAACAAATATACAAAAACATACATCGAATTGAGTTTCTCCTCCTTTTGAAGCCGGTTGGAAATAATACAATACAACCTAAAAGAAATCGGAATGAGAGCAAGAGACTGAGGTAAAGGCTTACTGTTAAGTACTTACCCAATGAATGTGTTATGATGCTGTAAGTTGAATACAAGCTGTACTTAACCGCATCCCACTTCAGTTTGTACCTAACGTACATATACGTGATTATGCGTTCACCTGAAAGAAAAGGGAAAATTAAAGTTGGTAGACATTCATCTTCTTCATGTGGATTTTACTCAATATTTCTGCGACCAGTATGTACGAGTACCATGAGGAAAACATCGTGAGGAAACCGGCATGTCTTAGAACCAAAAATTCGAAGACATGTGACATCCATCAACCCGCACTGGGCCCACGTGGTGATTATGGCCCATTCCCTCTCACAGAGAGGAGGCCTGCACGCACAACTGACCAAATGGGAGTCTATGTGCGGAAAAGGGATCCATCTATCCTGTCTATCCATGTAGTAGTACCTAACCTGGATAGCACTGCCATTTAAAAATCATGGAAAGTGTAGTTGGTTGTGCATGCTGGGCATCAAAGTAAAAGTTCCACACTGGCTATGGGTAAAGGATACCCATTGAATCCACATCATCATCCTCAGTCTTTTAATGTTCCCACTGCTGGGACACAGAACTCCTCTTTGTAAATGGGCCGTAATCCACCACGCGGGCCCAGTGCGGTTTGGTGGATGTCAAATGTCTTCGAATTGTTGGTTCTAGGACATGCCGGTTTCCTCACGATGTTTTCCTTCACCGTTTTTAGACCCACAGCACATTGTAAAGTATTCACGGTAAAAGAGACATCTAGTTGTCATCTCGTCACCTATTTCCATAGTTCGTAAGGGACGGGTGTATCTGACTGTATACATGATCTATACCTTACGAACAGTGAAAATAGCCTTGCTCTAAGAGCTTATGGTAACCTCTCTGGGATGCAAAATAACAGCCCTATGTAAAAAAATGGCCAACCATTCCATTAAAAAACAGTTTTTTTTCATATCTTTGACTGAACCTAGTATTAAATTTTATCTCTCTCTGTCTGTCTGAACATAGTCTTTCCATTGTGAACTGCAATGAGGGGTCATGTTGTCACAATAACTGGGCCTATCGAAAATATTTAATTAGTGATAACAGCATATTATAATTTACTGATAAAAGGTCAGTCAACGCAAAACATGTAAGTATTATGGGACTAAAATGCAGTTCTAAACAAGCAACATCAGGGGGCTAATGAATATATAACGACTTGAGAGAGAGATGGTGTAATAACATATCTTTCACCAGCTCAACTTTTAGAATCCTACGATCCTAACAGTATATCTGATGGAAAAAACTTCACCATTTCCATAACGTCGTCGGTGGCAGCACAGAAGTCGATTTGGCTACAGATTTGGGTCCAAAGAGAGCAACGCGGGTGGTGGAACATAGTTTGCGACTCTGTTCCCCATTCACACCCGTTGCGGTTGCCGTTCAGTCGATCCAAGGTTGGAGTTACATCTTCCATCTTGAGTTAATAGGAGGTTCAGTGAGAGTACTTTCAAGTGGCCCACGGTAGGCCTGCGGGTGCTCAAAGAATTAACTGAAGTCTATCTACTCACCATGGTTTGGTCCATAGACTATAGCAACAACAAGAAGTGTCAAGATTATCTTCTTCCTAAAGTTCGTCTCTCTCTTCTTGAATGCCACTTCTCCAGTTTCTTTCACCAATGTTACCATGTCTGAACAAGTTATTGGTTCTACCTGGAAAGTGATTATACAAATTGTCATAATTTTTTCTTTATCATTTTATTTAGCCAAAGATTTGCCATGGTGGAAAAAGTCACCAGATAGCAGTTTTGAATATAAACATGTACACAGCAAAATTGTTTACCTTTTCATTCTTATCAGTACGTGGTTTAGTGTTACTCTCCAAGTAGACAACTCCGTAAGTGAAAGTCATCAAGTAAATAACACCAGCAATGATAAATATGCCGTAATATCCCAGTAGCTTCAACAGGATTCCACTCAAAGCTGTTCCAATAGGAATGCCGGCAGTCATGCAAAGATTCACAAGTCCCACTCTAAAGGTCCTGGACTCTTCATCGGTAATATCACTAATGTAGCTGAAGACGCCGAGGTAAACCATGACCCAACCGCCTGCGATAGCCGGTAACAATGCTTCGAAGAACATTGTCACTTCAACACCAATTTCATAGAAAAAAAAGGTACTGATCAAGTTGCTGATGCACACAATGAACTCTGCAAAGATTGGCATCAGTATACACACTTTTCTGTTTCCAGTTCTGTCGCTCCACGCCCCCATGAATATCACCAGCAGCATAGGAATTGAAGTCTGTATCACACTCTTCCATGATTCGATGTTGGATATGATCTTTTGGACCTCACCTTCGAACTCAGTCAAGTTGCCTTTCCTATCAATGAGTGCATCACATATCGTTTCATTGTAGTTCAGTTTAACGCGGCAAGTTTTATCCAAGTTCAGATTCTGTATCGCCAACCTGGCTAACATCGACGGTATTATGAGACCCGCTAATACAGGCTCCACCGTTATGTTTGATTTGATTCGACATAGTTTTCTTATAAAACTTTCCTTTTCTTTAGTTGGAGAATATTTTATATTTTTCTCTTTTAGTTGCTCGTCTTCAATGGATTCTTGTTTTTTTTCTGGATCTGACATATTGTGTTCACTCAACGAAAGTGTTTGTCAAACTAACAGTAGAAATGTTATTATAATAAAAGTTTATTTCTTACATATTATCTCAAATGCTTATTATTTGATGTGCGTAAGATGTGTATTATGTACGGCTTGATCCAAAAAATGTTACAGATTGATTTGTTATTGTAATGAGTGTTGTTTTAAAATTATATACCTGGAAGTAAAGAACAGAGGTTTTATTTTTGGGATTTTGACAGATATATTTTTAATCTTTTTTGAATATGGAGACACTTTCGAAAACGCTCTGAGAAACAAAGTAACAAAGCAACCTGTAGAAGCAACAAGAGGTAAAAATATACTCGTACATATTATGTTACATTAATATTCTATTGAAAACTTTCTAAAAATCTTCTTTGATCTAAACTTTTGAAAATGGGCTCCTGAGTTCAATTCTCTGCTTTCTTGTGTGGTGTTCGTATTTATGCTATTAAAAGAATTCTCTGTATCATTTCATTTTTAGCACGCTTTTATTAGCTTGGTATGTATCTATCTATGTAACTATGTATCAATGTAACGGAATCTTTGAACGTGATTTTCACCCACTTCAAAACGTCGGATTGATTCGAAACTTTGCACTTTTATCAAGGACCGATGACAATGCAATAATTTAGTCAAAGTCAAAGTACTTTTGAAAGTCAAACAAAAATTAAAATTTACAAGTAATAAAAGTTGATTCTACCGTGCCTTAGCCTTACCAAGATCTTCAGGATTAGCGACTTTTTAGTTCAATTTACCATTAAAGCGTGTTTTTTAGTTTTAGAACTACAATTTATTTGCATTTAATTGTAACAATTAAACATCCTGTAGAGCATATGAGTTATCAAAATCAAATACTTGTACGTTAGCTAACGAATATTTGCGTAGAGTATATAGCTGCCACTGCACCTTGATGCTCTGATAAAATTAACCAAACAATGTAATCAATTGTCTCGTATTTGCTTCTAGATTGCGCTTGCGCAAGTGACATGTTTTAAATTTCAGTTATAACATTAAATCTTCATAATCATTATCATCGTGACTAAAATTACTAAAAAATTGTTTAAATGTTATCATCTTATTCAAGCCTGAACAAATAAAATGTTGGTTTACAACAATGGTTTATTATTTTCGCCACTGATTGTTTATCAAAATACTTACTGAAAATAATTATGATGAAAAATTATAGAATATTATGCAATTCGATTACACGTGATAACGTCACTGACTTGCACAGCTTTCATACAAGCAGTGCAGGGACACAAAATATAATCAGCGGCGCGCCGCCGCTTACGTACTTTGTGGCAGGGAGGTGATCATAAGTTCTTAGAGTAAGGTTATTTTGAGTGTGTGTAAGGGACAGATGTATATGTCTTTTATAAACTTTGAAATAACTGGCTGGAAAACCGCGCGCAATCCAAATTAAAAAAGAAATCTATAACTGTAACGGATGGTACTAATAAAATTGTTACGCTGCACTTCCATAATTATTTCTATGTTATGTCTTATGGTTCCCAATTTTATGTAAATAAATAAACGTAACTTTCTTGTTTATAAGTTGCACTTACTTATTTTCTCATAGAGGTTGATAATAAATAGAGTGTCCACCTCGGGAGTAACAATATTTTAAGCTCGAGTGACGTATCTACTTTGAATCCCTCGCTGCGCTCTGGATTAAAAAAAACACTGTCGCCTTAAAAGTAGTTGTTTGCTCCCTAGATAAACAACCTACTAACAACTTATCATATTTAGGGAGTGGAGACCGGAAAATGCAGCGTTGGAAGGCCTCCCTCTAGGTGGAGCGACGACCTGGTCAAGGCGGGAGTCCGGTGGATGCGAAACGCACAGGAATGATCAGTGTGGTGACGCCTGGGGGAGGCCTATGTCCAGCAGTGGACGTCTTTCTTTTTATGATGATGATGATATTTAAGGAAAACCCACAATTTCTTTGTCAGTCAGTCTGTTGTCTATTTATGTCATACTACCTTCTGCCAATGGCTTCGCCCGCGGCGAAAGTGTTATCTTATCCCAAGGGAAAATTATACCGGGATGAAAAGTATTATATGTGCCATTCAAGACTATAATCTATCTCTGTGCCAAATTTCATGCAAATCAAAATATTCAAGGATTTATGAACAAAGATTTAGAAGTAGAATTATTTATGAATTTTAACAATATTGATATTCAACTGAATAAATATTTAACTGAACATTGGCTTAAAAGCCACCAGTTATTGTTTAATTTTAATAATCACCAGGTTGGTAGTTCGTTCAGCAGAGTTAATGCTATACATGGTGGCTCATTGATTTTAGTAAGTAACCAGCTTAAATTCAAAGACCGTAAGGACATTGTGAGCCTATCTGTTGAGCGGACCGTTGAAATAGCTTGTATAGAATTGGAGCAGTTTATTGTATTAAGTGTGTACAGGCCCCCTTCAGGATTGTATGACTGCTTTGAAAAGGTAATGGATGAAGTGTTACACAAGATTTGTAACTCGAGTAAATCCATTATCATTTGTGGTGATTTTAACGTTAATTTATTAGAAAACTCGGGTTCTTGTAGTTAAATAATAAGTCTGTTTCAGTCCTACAATCTTGTAAACCTATATTTGGTCATAATAAATATAGTGGTCCACAAGAATAACCCCTACTAGTGCCACATGCTTAGATAATATTTATACTAGTGTTATACCAGTCCACAAAGAAATTATAAATTTGCTAGATTCTGATCATTGCGGGCAGAGGATTACTATACCTAACCAAAACAACAAAGTGGCTAAAAAGGATATCACTGTTAACACCAAAACTGCAAGTCGCTTGGCAACTTGAGGTAAACTCATTAATAAATTACCAATTTTGTCAATTCATGCTGATCCTAATCATCTATATGATGAGTTTTTTAGTATGTACTGTAAACAATTTAATTCCACATTTATTCCCAAAACTATCTCCGTTAATAGTAACGCATCATTCAGTGATTGGGCTACCGTTGGTATTCATAAAAGTAGAACACGGCTTTATGAGCTGTACGATGAAAGGACTTATGTAAACACTGCTGCATTTAATTTATATGTTAGAAATTATTTAAAAAAGTTTGTTGGTTGGCCAAGTCGCGTTATTTGAGTTCTAAGATTAAAAATAGTAGTAATGTTATTAAAACGACTTCGAATATTATTAATAGTGAAACGGGACGATCTGGTAACCGAAATATTGACTACAGCCTATCTATTAATGACAGCATCATAAAATCAGACTCACAAGTCGCAGTGGCTTTTGAAAATTTCTTTTCAGATGTTCCCATTTCAACTACTAAATCCCTAAACTCATCACCTTCAATTGCTGAGTCTTTGCTAAAAGAAAATGTTAATGTTTGCGATTCGGAATTTGTTTTTGAACATATTACTTGTAGAGACATTATTTAAACCTTTCACACTTTAAATGTTAAAAAGACTGCAGATCTGTGGGGTCATTCTGTAGAAGTTGCTAGGTCTATTATTGACATAATAATAATAATAATAAAATATTTATTTGCGTAAAACATGGTATACAATGGTGTTAAATACAAGTTTATATGGCACAAACATGTTTAGCTAGGATAGAACAAAGCATGCAAAATTCCAAAGTCAGGCAAACAGGCAAGGAGGCATCAACAAATTAACTACCTATTTAAAACATCAAATTTCTTTTTATCTATAAATTCTTTTACACTATAAAAACTATGTTCAAGCAACCATTTATAAAATTTTGTTTTAAAAACATCTGTATTTAATGTTTTAAAATGCATTGGTATTTTATTATAAATTCGAACACACATTGCTAGGCAGTTATTATTGTACTTAGCTAGCCTAGGCAAATCATTCAACACTAATCTAAAGGGATCTCGTCTGCTCCGAGGATTCACATCATTTGCCGTCTTAAATAATTGTTTATTTTTCATTACAAACATACATACTTCGTAAATGTAAAGTGACGGTAACGGTAACAAACCAAGTTTCCTAAATATTGGCCGAAATGAGTCGTCAGGTTTAAGTCCACAAATTGATCTCATGAATTTTTTTTGTGCGATGAATGCTCTACAGAAGTCGGTGCTGTTACCCCACATAACAAGCCCATAACGTAGTACCGATTCGACATATGCGTGGTATGATATTACAGCAGTTTTTATGTTAGTTACATTTTTAACCTGTTTAAGTGCATATACAAATTTATTAATTTTAGTGCTAACAATGTCTATGTGTTCTTTCCAATTGATATATTTATCTATTATAACACCCAGAAATCTTACATGAGTTACTTCTTTTATTTTTTTAATATTGAGTTTAATGTCATTTTTATAATTATTGGATCGATTAAATTGGATGTAAACGGATTTATCTAAATTTATCTTTAAACGGTTAATGTCAAGCCAGTGCAGTAATTTGTCAATTGTATTATTAATGTCAAGTTCATGATCTAAAATCGAATTGTGTTTTTTGTTTGATGTCACTATAATAGATATGTCGTCGGCAAATAATATGCATTTATGATTAGTCATTTTTATTATGTCATTTATGTAAATGAGGAACAAAATGGACCCAGAACGCTTCCTTGTGGAACACTATATTTATTATGACTATATTCCGATGAGTAGGATATTATTTCATTATTTTCATTAATTTTATTGATGATGACACGTTGTTTTCTAATACTTAAATAGGACGATAGCCACTGGAGTACAGGACCTCTAATCCCAATAGCCTCTAACTTTTGTAGCAATATATCGTGTGACACCAGATCGAAGGCTTTTGATAGATCAAAAAAAAGGCCAGTGGTCATATAATTATTATTAATATTTGAAAGTATAGCTTGCATAAGAGAAAAAATAGCCATCGAAGTGGATTTGCTCTTTTGGAATCCAAACTGCTTGTCACTTATAATTTGAAATTTATTGCAGAAATTAATAAGTCTTTTGTACATACATTTTTCATAAATTTTTGACAAGATAGATATTAAGGTTATAGGTCGGTAATTATTGATGTCGCATTTATCACCCTTCTTGAATAAAGGCTTTATTAAGGATAGTTTTAATTTATCAGGAAAGGTTCCATGGGAAAATGGCATATTTATTAAATAAGTGAGAATACCCGTCAGTTCATTACTACAAGCTTTTATAATTTTTGTATTCATTTCATCATAGCCCTCCGACCTGGTGTTGGACAGAGACATTATTTCCTGTCGTACCTCGTTTACCAGCATTGGTCTGAGGAACATTGTGTTGACACACGTATTTATGTAGGGCTTTGTATGTGTGATTTTTACCCCTTGTACATTCGTTAAATTTACATAATGGTTATTAAATATATTGGCCATTTGTACAGGATCTGTAATTATAGTATCATTTTGTTTTAAAAAATCTATGTTGTCTTTGTGAGTGTTACTATTTATTTCATTTTTAATGACAGTCCATGTGGCTTTACATTTATTGTCCTGAGTATGAATATAGTTTATGTTAGCATTCTTTTTTGAACTATAAATACATTTCTTTAACAGACTTGAGTAATTATTATATTTAGTTTTATTATTTACATTTTTGTTTTTGTAGTACAGATACCGTAGCTTCCGTTTAGTTTTGCAACTTTGTCTCAAACCCTTACTTATCCACTTTTGTGTGTTTTTATTATTGCTATTGACTTTCACTCTTACTTTGGGAAAACAGAGATCATAAAATAGACACACCAGTTCATGGAAGTCATCGAATGCGGCGTTTGTGTTAGTCTTTAAATAAATATCGGACCAAGAAAGATTTTGCAGGCATTCCTTAACTTGCCGGATGCTGTCTAAGTTATAGTCTCTCTTATGGATGTAGTGAATTGCTGATTTTGGTGGTTTCTGTTTATTTGGAAAGCTTAACATTTGTGCTGTGTCATGATCTGAAAGATGCAGGGGTAGTACCGTGGCCGTTGCGTTTTTAATGTTGCTCAAGATATGGTCAATACAAGTCAGTTTGCGAGTAGGAACATTAATGTGGATTTTTAAATTATAATTGTTAGACAAGTCTTGCAATCCATTTGTGATGTTACCTTTTATAAGTGTATTTATGTTAAAATCACCGGCTACAACTATATTTATTTTAGATTTGTATTTGTTTAACAAATCGTTTAAAAGGTTATGCAATTTTGCTAAAAACTGATTCGGATCAGATTGCGGTGTTCTATAAATACATATAATAACTAATTTCTTACTTGTTACTTCTAAGCCGCAAGCTTCAAACGTGTTTTGAGTTGCATAGTTTTTCACGAATGGTATCTCTTTATAATATAAACCTTTTTTAACTAATATACAAGTGCCACCTCTTTGTTTTTCTCTACAGAAGTTAGTAGCCATTTCATAGTTGTGTATTTTCACATAATTTTCACAGCCTTTTTTTACGAAAGTTTCAGATAGGCATATTATATCTGGATCATTATTTACTTCTTTTAACTCCTGCATAGAAATTTCTAGAAGTTCTTGTTTAGATAATATACTGGCGATATTTTGATGGAATATTCTAAAATGGTGTGTTTTGTTGGTTTGAGGTACGAAAAAATTAGTTACGCTTATTTAGGACAGGAAAGTAATAGGGTATAGTCCCTATTTGACCCTTTGCATTGCATTGCAAAGAGGAGCTATATTCTTTGGGCGTTGTGTTCTTCATACCACTGAAGTAGTAGGGAATTGTCCCTTTTTTGGGTTAATTTGTAGAAACGTTTAATTTTAAACTTGATTTGTTACTCACCAATCTTTTACGAATTTCGCTAGGATTTAAATAGTTATCACTGTAATCACAACAGTCTATGACGCAATTTATTGACTTACACACCTCGAACAGTTTAGTGGATGATTGATTTACAAAGTGGCATTTTTTATACTTATTACATATATTTTTTATAGAATAGTTTAACTTCCGGACATTGAGGCACACGTTATTGGTGACATTTAATACAATGATA
Organism: Orthosia incerta; assembly: GCA_948252205.1. Lineage (NCBI taxonomy): Eukaryota > Metazoa > Arthropoda > Insecta > Lepidoptera > Noctuidae > Orthosia > Orthosia incerta. Next base: position 29,310,553 of record OX411746.1, read on the forward strand.
GCGTTATTAGAAAATGTATTTAAGATATCTCGCAATTGAGACATCACTAGGTCAGGGTTATGATCATTTTCACCTAAGCATATCACAAGTTTGTCTTCAGTTGTTAACTTCGCATTTCTGCAGCTTGCCATTAATTCATTGCAAGGCGCATTTGGTTTTATTTCAGCGACGAGTCTGTATTTTTCATACTGGGTATTTGCTCTTGAGTGTAAGATGGCTGCTGCAAGCCCGACGCACCGCTGAGTTCCGAAGATAAATATCTTCCTTTGGGGGACCATATTGTGCCCGTCTGTGAAAGCACATGTCTGAGCCTTAGCTACGTTCATAGTATTCTGCTTCAGTTCATGACGAATGGCACGTGCATAGACATTGCAATTACTTTGCATGAATACTGCAATACGGTCCGTGAGGGCTGCTATCTCAAGCTGTGCAACCTTTAATTGCTGCTGTAGGGTAACAATTTTTTGTTCCAAGGAGGACACCTTTACTTTGTCATTGCCGTTGACTTGCAATCTGGATGACGGTAGTGGGGATACTGTAGAAAGTATGTTGTTTTGATTTACCAGAGATTGTCTCTTTTTATTAGAGTTTGTACCCGGACTTGTAAATAAGGAGGGCGACTGGCACAGAGATTTTAGTGTTTTATTTTCTGTAGTTAATTTACATATTTGTTTCTGTAGATCTGAGTTCTCTAACAATATATTGCCCAGTTCATTTTCAGTACTTTCGAGTTTTAATGAAAGCTGAGCAATTATCTCTTTCATTTCTGAGGCTAATACTAAGTCGGACACAGTACCGTCAACACTCATTGACAATTTATTGGCAGTATATGATTCGATAGATGTTTCGCAATCAGTCAGTATATGGGAATCGAGTAAATCAGTAGTACTTTGAACCGAAGATCGACGTTCCAACGCTTCATCATGTACAACATCCTTAATAATTATTGGTTTTTCTGTAGGTGGTTTTGAAGAAGTTAGTTTTTTCCTCACGGTAATATTGGTTGCGCAGTCGGTACTAGCGTATTTTTTAATTCTGATGCACGCCTTATACATCTCCACTTTTTTTTTGCTTCCGCGTCCTTGAGGCGATACGTTTCTTCTGGGTAACCATCGCAATCCAATTCATACCTGTTATCACAGGCACAACACAAAGCAGTACTTTTTATATTTACCTTTTTTTTGCATTTATGGCATGTTACTAGTGCTGCCATCTTGTAATGACTTTTTGCCAAGTTTGATCGCCGGGTCCACACCGGACGATCCATCGCGCTCCAATCGCGCGCGGCAGGAGCGCGATCCAAATGTGCGGGCGGTGTGGACGTGCCGCGCGCGATCCATGCGCAAGTATTGGAGCGCGCGATCCCTGCTGCGCCCGATCCGTGCGTTGTCGGTTTTTTTGCCAGCCTCAAAGGTGCCTCAGTTGCGTGCCGCGCGCGGTGTGGACAGTTGTGTGTGGTTCGCGCGATCCTTCACGCCATGGACATCTCGCAAAGTCGTCGTCTGATATCGCTTTATAAGGAATTTAAATGTTTATGGGACCCAAAAGATGTTAATTATGCCAATAGAGGTATAAGAGACGATGCTTGGCGTCAGATTTCTCGCGAAATGGATAACATAAAAATAGAAGACCTAAAGAAAAAAATGCGGTCTTTGGCGGGAGAGAGTTCGACTGAATCATGGATCGCCTATGGATCGCTAGGAGCGTAGGTTCAGGATCGCAGTTCAATTAAACTGGATCGGCCTAGTACGATCCACGAACCACACTCCGTGATCCTGGATCGCGGATCGCGCGATCGCTGATCCAGGTTGGATCATCCAGTGTGGACCCGGCTATTGGCTAAAGCTCAACAGTAACGAACCTATTGAATGTAGGTACTTTATTTTTTCTAAATTCTAAATATTATTAAGATTAAGGAATTTACGAAAAGTGATGTGTTCCACTGGGGTTTGAACTCACGACCACTCATGTGCGACTAGTTAACTTGCAAAAGTAGTCTCACTAGCCACTAAGCCAATCGAACATACAAATATTTATCCAATTTGTTGATCAGTTGCAGCAAATATTTTTCCTTAGATTAGGTAAGTCCGTTATTATGTGTGACGGTTGAGGTTTAAATCACTGCGAGTCACTTTTGCACTAAGTCTTTGTTATAATTAGTTTTCTTCCGCACTTGTTGTTTTGATGAATTTGGGTCACAATTATTACATTATACGGTTTGCAATCTTTTGTTTATTTAGATTGATAAGTATTGTTGTATTTTCTTCATGTTTCTTATTCTACGGCAGTTTATTGATCAACGTAGGTATATTGTATGTTCACTTCACAGTTTGTGTATGTAATCCGTGGATAACACTATCACTTATGTATTAGGTGATATTTTATTGATTCAATTAGGTTTTGTTCACTTATATGCACTTATAGTATTTTTAACAAATTTTAATAACAGAGCATGTGTTTTTACTTTAGACTAGACGCAGCGCCATCTAGCGACATCATTGTCGCACCTAGTTTAGCTATTATCTTTAATAATTGTATCGACTGTGGGGAGTTTCCTGACCTAATGAAAAATAGTAAAATAATACCTTTGTTTAAATGAGTAGTACATCAGACCCTACAAATTATAGACCTATTTCAGTACTACCTACGTTTAGTAAAATATTTGAGAAATTAAGGGGTTTTTTTAATAAACATAAATTATTACATAGCAAACAGTTTGGTTTTACAAGGGGTCGTTCAACTACTGATGCCGGTGTTGAGCTGCTAGGACATATTTATAATACATGGGAAGATAGGTGCGATGCCTTGGGAATCTTTTGTGATTTGTCCAAGGCATTTGATTGTGTTCTTCATGAAACGCTAATCAGGAAACCACGCCACTACGGGATCCGGGACAGCACTCTGGATCTTCTTATTTCATACTTGAGTAATAGGATTCAGAGCGTTGACGTTAATGGAAAAAGATCTCCCGGATCCATAGTAAGAATGGGAGTCCCGCAGGGCTCGATTCTTGGTCCTTTCTTCTTTCTTATTTATATTAATGACTTGCCTTACCTCATAAACTAAAACCATGATATAGTGTTGTTTGCAGATGATACTTCACTTTTGTTTAAACTTAAACGTCAGCAGCTGGTTACTGACGATGTAAATAGCGCGATCTCAAAAGTAGTTCACTGGTTCAATGTTAACAATTTACTTCTTAATGAAAAAAAACCAAATGCATTAAGTTTACCCTGCCTCACGTCAGGCAGGTAAAAACTGATGTGTTGATAAAGGGCGAAGAATTGATTTCTGAAAATAGCACAGTATTCTTAGGCTTAATCTTGGATGCTAAGCTTCAGTGGGGCCCACATATAGATAAATTGTCAAAAAAACTAAGCTCCGCAGCATATGCTGTTAGAAAAATTCGTAATTTAACTGATATAGAGACAGCCCGTTTAGTGTACTTTAGCTATTTTCATAGTGTAATGTCGTACGGTATTCTGTTGTGGGGAAACGCCGCCGACATCCAGACTATCTTTGTTTTGCAGAAAAGAGCTGTTCGTTCAATTTATAAATTAAGCCCGAGACACTCTCTCAGAGAGAAATTTAAGGATATTAATGTAATGACTGTGCCTTCTCAGTATATTTATGAAAATCTTTTGTATGCCCATAAAAATATAAAATTGTTTAAAAAATACAGTGATATCCATAACATAAATACTAGGAACAAACACAAATTTGTAGTACCAACAACAAGGCTCAAGAAAATAGGTGGCTCGTTTAGATGTCAATGTGTGCGCTTTTATAATAAGCTTCCAAGCCACGTACAAGTTCTAAGTCTTAATAAATTCAAATCATTCATTAAACGTAAGTTGTGCCAGAAAGCGTTTTATACCATCAAAGATTACGTTGAGGACAAAAAGGCTTGGGATTGAGCTGCTCCAATTAAAAATTAATTTTGATTTTTTATATTTTCCACCGTGAATTTTGTTTTATTATTATTTTTTGGTTTTCTTACAATGACAAGAATATTTACTTTTTAAAGTATTATATTATTTTATTTTAATTATTGTGAATGTGAAGACTATGTGGACTATTTGTTTTTTTGTTTTTAATTTATCTTAGTTTTTAATCGTAGTCTGGCAGTTTGAGTAGTTTTGCGGCCTACCCGAATGTCCTTTCTTTGGTATTGTTCGTCGAATCGTTGAGCTCTTTAAATTCTGTGTTAAGCTGCTCGGTTATTGACAAATGCGTGCACTGACTGGACAGGTCCATTCAATCTGGCTGGTTATTTCCTCAAAAGACCATTTCAGTCATCAAACTACATGGTCTTCACATGATCTAACCAAGATTTTTGTCTGGACTTTAAAAGAGACTGTGACCTCTGAGTTTGTTTCGGCCTTTCTTCTCAGAGTATTCAGATAGGAAACGCCGACCTCATCTAGTTTTATAAATATGATCGACATGTAAAAGTGTTTGTACAAACCAACTTACAGAAATAAAAGCATTTATCATTTAATCCGTTCAGCCGTTCTGGCGAGATTGAGCAACAAACATACATCCATCCAAACTTACACAATTATAATATTAGTAAGATAAGAAGTAAAGTTGCGTCAAGCCGCACCCGATCAAATGAAAATGAATGGCCCTCCACGTTAAGGTTAGACTAGTCGATCATTCTTTCATACAAACGTAGTCTGGCGATTACTCCACTGTTTGACGATCACGTAAGTTCAAAATAAAAAATGATATCAATTTGCCTCATTTTTATCTAGCCCTGTAAGAAAAAAAAATTATAAAAAAAAGTTATGAGCGTCGAAAATTCCATATTGCAACACTAATATTAACACATCTTTGGGCGGAAATAAATACCATGAGAAGAAGGAAAATTGAAAAACGGCCTCCATACAGGGATAGATTAGTAATTCAACAATGAAAATAATTTTATTCTGAAAATATACATGTAGTAGTTATTTCATGATATCTAGACTGCCAAAGGTCTGTTTATAAAATTTCGCGCGCTCGTTTTCGTCCTGAATCATCATTCATTTCGATACAAATTTGGTGTGTTAATTCGTAGTGCTAATTCGTACGCGAAATAGCTTCTTACTGCTCATCACAGCATCTATATCTTTCGCACTTGTTGTCGGATGAGATAGTATGCATTTTAACCTCGCGCACAAAATAGTTCGTGCCGTCGACTAGGGGAACCTTAAGTGTCCTTTTTTGAAATCTGACTGTGGACCCATGACCGTAGGGCTCGTATCTGAGTCTTCCAGATACCTATATTCTCGGTGTGCTCTTAGCAAGCCGCACCCACTCAGCTATCAACTTTTCCCTCTGGATAAGCATGCTCAAAAACCCTACCAGTTCCCCCACTAAAATAGTTTGCCATTAATTGGAAAACTTGTTATTCAAAAACTGTCAAAATCACAGTTTTATAAAAAAAAATCGTAGGTATACCTGCAAATCTATCTTCTATCTAACTATATATATTTATCTATCTATCTTCTATCTATATATATTTTTGCGAACGAATCGTTTCGTTCCCTGTCAGACAGGAACCAGTATATCAAGCATACCGCTGCTGCAAGTCGCAATTTCGCGGGTATAGACCTGATAGGATCCAAGAGTTGCAGCATTGCTATGGGCCCCAGTGTCTGCCACTCGGCTTTGAGTTCCGACGGCCTGTGTTAAACATATATAAAAGAGAAATTATGTATATATGTTCCTTACAGACTCCGAAACGGCTCGTCCGATTTTGATGAAATTTTCAGACAATCTTAAGATTGACCCAGCGGATAATCTTGTAAAGTTGGGTGGCGATCGGAGCACTTTTTTTTTAACTTCGAACGCGGGCGAAACCGCGTGTAGTATAAAAGCTCTTGAAGAAGATTTTCAGTAGTGAGTCCGTAGTCACCTCGTAACATGCACTGAATTACGTTTCTCATGGATTCATAACGATAATTATAATATAATATTAATACTAATCATAAAGCTTCTTATTTCGAAATCAAAACGTGAAGATTGTAAAAAATTCATGTGTTCATTAAAATCTAAAAACAATTCACATTCATACTCAAACTCATAACTCATAGTAACAAAATAGCGTTGAAATGTATGAAGTATAAAATGTTGTTATATCAGGGCACTTTTTAATTGTTTACTTACTTTTGTTTTCCTATAATTTGATTGCTTTATTTTGTTTGATATTAATTTACTTTTTTTCTGAAACCGAACATGTGTCAAAAATCTTAAATGTTTACCTTCAAAATTGGTTCCCAAGATACAGGCTTGCCTAGTTTGGGGCCAATGTAAAAATCTTTGTAATACTGTTCTTTATTAAATAAAATTTGAATTTGAATTTTGAATTTGAATTATGTATCCTAACAATTGCATAATAAACACATAAAGATGGCATCTTAATATTCTGTAGCTGATCAAAGATACCTACAAAAATTAAAAAGAAAATTAAATTTGAATGTGTTTCTGAAAACAATGGTTTTACCTCATCGTGTTCAGGGGCTGCGCTGTTTTAACAAACTTACGCCTTGAGTTTTCAGCGACAGGCCCTATAGGGCTTGGCTTTGTCGATGCAGTCCTACCTTGTCTGTCTCCTTCAGAGACGGCAAGGTGGCGTGGTCTTGAGGGAGAGCGCTACGGTCGTGTAGACCCTCTGGGCAAGTTCGGTGGTTTTTCCTTCTCGTAGTTGCCGCCCTGTTTTTGGTCTAATTCCCTATGAAATAGACGTAACAGAAATCATCGGGTGCCGTATCACAGGGGTGGCGAGGTCATGCCCCTGGGTGTCCACCATCGGAAAAGATCAGATGATTGATATTAATGACCTCCTGCGTGTTTGTGCCGTGCGCGGGGACCCGTACGGGGAATGAAGGAACCCTGGTGGTTGAGTGGAGCAGTCTGCACACAACACACCACTTTGGTCTGGATTTCCTCTCACGCGGGAGGTTGTGGGGTAGCTACCCACAATCAATCGGCGGAGATATCCCATAAGCGGGATATCATGCGAGGATCGGATTAGTGAGGGGAGGCAGCTGGCGTGGCGTTGGGTTTCGGGATGAGTTGCGGCATAGTCTCGTGTCGTTTACAGTCCCGGAATCCTCCGTCGCGTGCGGGCTCGTCATTTTCTCACTAGGCTGGTCCTATATCGGAGGAGCAGCTCTGACGTTGCTCGTTGAACGAGGAACGTCCCCGATTGAGGGCTCCGTGGCGGGTGAAGAGCTCCAAAAGTAAACCATTTTTTTAATCCAACACATGGATAAAGAGACCGACCTACACAAAAAACAAACAGGCTGTGTCCTCGGATGCGCCTAAAATAACTCACACTGATAGGGCTGCGTCCTCGGATGCGCCTACTACAGCTAAAACTAGGGATGCGTCCCAGAATGCGCCTAAGCAGCAACCGCCCAAGGCTGCGTCCTGTGATGCCCCTAAACATAACTTTCAAAAACATCCGGCTGCGTCCAAGAATACGAGGAGGAAGGCAACCGCATTAAATGCGCCAAAACAGGCTGCGTCCCAGGCAACGCCAACCAAATCTGCGTCCAAGGATGCGCCACTGAATCTAACCCTGCCCACAAGGCCGAGTACAGTTCTTGCTCACGGCGATTCAAAGAGTACCGTGGACGTGGATGCGCCCGTAATGCGGGCTGCGTCTACGGCTGCGGCCTCGGCGATGGACCAGATGGGTCTGTCCGAAGTCCCACTGGTAGGTAGTCCCAACAAGGCTCCAGCCAAAGAACAATTAAGAACAACAACAACAGTAAACATGGTAAATATCCCGCTTTTAATGTTAATGTTAGTCAAAGAACAATTGTCAACAATGAGTTATAAAAATAAGTCCTCTAGGAGGCACCTGGCCCCCCAAGACAAGGGTGAGCAAAAGGCTGTCGTGCGTGACAGACACCGCGGGGCAACTCGTGGAAACGTCTACGACACCAACAGGTGCGGCTACCGCCGTTACAAAACGGAAGCGCAGCACGAAACCTAGGAGGCGTAAAAACCCTCAAAATACCGACAGGGAATCTGCTAGGCCACAGAAGCGTTACAACATCTAATACCGCGATCCACTTTAGCGGAAAGGCCCACTTCGCTGAAGGCGTCCTCAAAACATGGTGTGAGGATAACTTCACGCTGTCATGTCTGAAAGGGATCATAAATAACATGACGTCCCCGATACCGGGGACCCGACTAACTTTTCGGCCTCAGTCTGAAAGCCCTAAGAAAGCATTGTGCATGCTGTTTGTCCCGGGAAACACCGAGGACACTCCGCCACTGCTCAAGATGCTGACGAGGCAGAACCCTAATTTAAAAATAAATTTTTGGATCCTGACATACGAGAGGGCCAGATAGGAGCCTCCGGACACCTTTCTGTTCTTCCGTGTTCCAAAGTCCATGGTTAACTATAAAATAACAGCAGAGGCGTATCTACTACCTCATGGGCAGCATCTATCTCCATTTCCTTGAGAAGGGTGCTACCAGTGTGGATACTGCTACGCAATCAACCTCATCGGCCTCAGTCATGCCTGTACCAGAGCTGGACTCTGTGCCACCCGTACGTTCTCCGTCGCCTCCCGTGGCGCAGTCCATCACGGAGGAGGAGCTAGCGACCTATATGGCAGCGATGGAGGTCGAAGCAACCCTGGAACCAACTCAGGATGCCCCCTCGCCCGGTATAACCTCGGACGAGGACTGCTTTCCGCCGGGGGGAGAGAGTGGGGAAGAGGACAGCATCCTCGGCTCCTCTCCCTTGCGGGACAACTAGCATCCTGCAAACCAACCTCCAGCACAGTCAGACTGCGACGGCTACTCTGCGCAGAATGCTGGAGAACCAACAACAAAAAACCATCGCCCTCATCCAAGAGCCGTGGATTAGGGGTGGCAGGGTATGTGGCCTTGGCAACATCGGAGGTAAGTTGCTGCTTGACACCTCCGTCAGTAACCCACGCGCCTGCATCTTTGTCCCAAAACATGTACAAAACGTATTAATTAACGAATTCTGTTTTAGGGACCTGACAGCAACCAGGCTTTTCAGAACAGAGCAGAAACTTCCGGACATAGTAATAGCCTCGGCTTACCTGCCAGGCGATGGAGACGTGCCTCTACCAGAGCTCGACTCACTGGTGAAGTACTGTGAAAAGGAGAAACTTGAACTCATCATCGCGACAGACTCCAATGCGCATCACACGCTCTGGGGCAATGTCAAAACCAACAACCGAGGTGAGGAAATGCTTGACTTTATTCGTAGTAATAATCTTGTACTACTCAACAAGGGCTCGGAACCTACCTTTATATACGCAAAATCCCAAACAATCATAGACCTAACAATAGTAACATTAACATCTCCGGCTCCATCCAGGACTGGCATGTGTCCAATGAGTTGTCATGCTCAGACCATAGGTGAATCCGATATACCATTAACTTCAACATAAAGTAATGGAAAGGGTGCTGAACAGAAAGTTGCTGACCTACCTTGAAGACAACAATCTCCTCAGTGACCTCACAATCTCCTGAGTCAATATGGCTTTCGCCAGGGACGGTCAACTGGCGATCTTCTTGTGTATGTCACTCACTGCTGGGGCGAAGCCATCGACAGACACGGCGAAGCACTTGCTGTATCGCTTGATATCTCGAAGGCCTTCGACAGGGTCTGGCACGCGAGTCTGCTCAGTAAGCTTCCTGCTTATGGCATCCCCGCTGGTTTTTGTAGCTGGATATCAGACTTCCTTAGCGAACGGTCGATCCGAGTAGTCATTGACGGCTACTCCTCAGACCTTATGGCTATTGATGCCGGAGTTCCTTAGGGGTCTGTTCTCTCTGCAACTCTTTTCCTGCTGCACATCAATGACCTACTTCAGCCTGGTATTGTTGGGTACGCAGATGACAGTACTGTTTCAGAGAGATACTTGTCCAGCGCAAAAACCAGCGTGGATGAAGTTCGTTCCTTGAGGGAGGCTATGGTTGAGCGGACAGATTTGACCTTAAGCCTTGTCTCCCAGTGGGGTGATGACAATCTGGTCTCTTTTAACGCCACCAAAACACAGGCGTGTTTTTTTTCCGCTAAAAGGAGTCTATTCGATCAAACGCCTACTTTTCGGGGTGCGTCTGTCCCTGTGACTGATCGGCTCGAGCTCCTAGGCATGGAGTTGACATCCAGTCTCAACTTCGGCTCCTCCATTGAGAACAAAGCCCAAATCGCGGCCAAAAAACTGGGCATCCTAAATAAGGTGAAGCGAAACTTTACGCATGGACAGCTTTTAACCCTATACAAAGCACAAGTCCGATCCTGCATGGAGTATTGCAGCCACCTTTGGGATGGTTCAGCTAAGTATCAGCTTGCCGCGCTTGACTCAGTGGAACGCAGAGCCAAGAGGCTCATTGGCGACGTTGAACTGGTGGACGCCAAGCTTCACAGCTTGGCTCATCGCCGCAAAGTTGCCTGCTTGTCGGTCTTCTACAGACTGTACTTCGGTGAGTGTGCTCAATAACTCCACGACCTCATCCCACCAGCCCCCTTCTACCATCGGACATCTAGACGCACTGCAAGTTATCATCCTTACCTTGTTGCCATTCCACCAATTCGAACCAAGCGCTTCCAAACATCCTTTATAATGCGCACAGCGAATGAATGGAACTCACTACCTGCGTCTGTGTTTCCGAACGCATTCAACCCGAATCTCTTCAAAGTTAGAGTGAACAGGCTTCTTCTGGGTAAGCTCACTCCATCGTAGACTGTCTCTGTCACTTCATGACCTAGACTAGAGTCAAGAGCAAACCCATTACAAATAAAAAAATAACTAAACCACAGCCGAGAAGGGTTCCTCGCAACACAGACAGATCCAAGTTTGTGAGACTTATCGAAACTGAACTAGGTAAGATGCCCTCTATTCCGGCTGAAATACCAGTAACCAACTTAGACGAATACGTAAACAACATCACAACCATCCTTCTATCTAGCTATGAACAGTCGTGTCCCCTCACCATACCAAGACAAGGTGTTAGGCAGTCCTGGTGGAGCTCCGAACTGGAATGACACCGGCACAAGCTGAGAAGGCTATTCAATAGAGCTAGGAACACGCGGTCGCCAGAAGACTGGGACCGTTGCACAACAAAACGCAAAACATATAAATAACTCCGGGGAAAGACCAGTTGGAGGCGTTTTTGCAATAACATTGAAAATAACAACCAGGCATTAAGTAAAGTTAAAGTATTCTATAGTAAGTTAAAGTATTCTATAGGATGCCTGAAAAAACCAGATAATACCTTTACAATAAACGACGCAGAAACAAGCGAATTACTTCTAACAACGCACTTCCTGGGCTGCCAGATCGCCACCCAGCAAAGCTGGGAACCGTACAGGGAAAGAGCCACGAGTAGCCTGGATTGGGAGGAGGCGCTAGAAGTAATTGACAAAGATAAAATAACGTGGGCAATCAACACCTTCCTACCTTTCAAGGCGGGTATGGATGGAATCTTTCCAGCTCTGCTCAGGTGGAGCGGCGGTCTGCTGGCTGAATACCTCGTCAAACTATTTCGAGCCAGTCTGGCCCACCGCTACATGCCCTTGAAATTGCGCGAAGTAAAAATAATCTTCATTCCGAAACCAGGTAAGGGTGACTACACCCAGCCTAAATATTTTAGACCCTTCTTTTAGAATCTTTAAGCCTCTCCTCGTTATTTTTGAAGACATTGGAGAGGCTGGGGAACAGAAGGTTCAGATACCAGATTTCGGTACATAAACCCTTGCACCCCAACCAACATGCCTACTGTGTAGGCAAATCAACTGAATCAGCACTCCACAGTGTAGTCTCACGCGTGGGAAGCGCTCTCAAAAACAAAAATCCAATCTTAGCCGCTTTCATTGATATTGAAGGTGCTTTTGACAAAACTAATTCCACCAGCATCGGGCAAGCACTCGTCATGCACGACGCTCGTTGAATGGATTAACAACGTGCTTAAAAACCGTGCTATTCAATTCACTGTGAACACTACCACACGAGGTTCATTGCAGAGCTCAACGCCAGCAGTCTTTTCTCGGTAGGATACGCAGATGACATAGCAATTCTAATTTCGGGGCAATTTGAGGGCATCTTATGTGATGAGCCTTCAAAATAATCGAGAACTGGTGCACAAAGCATGGTGCTCAAAAACGGAACTAATCATGTTCACTAACAAACGAAGTTTTGGAGAGATCTGACACCAGACTAGCCAAGAGGTATCGTGTTACCCAGTTAATGGGTTGTGGTGGTCAGATAGGCAGTCGCTCCATGCAAAACACTGGTACTTAGCTGAATCCGGTAAGACTGGAAGCCGACCCCTATATAGTTGGGAAAAGGCTAGGCAGATGATGAACAAACGAAGTTTTGGACCTCATAGGCTCCCAAAACTTTTAAACACAGAATTAATACTAAAAGAAGAGGTCAAGTACTTGGGGGTGATCCTTGACAGCAAATTGCTCTGGAAATCTTGAATACAAACTCAACAAATTCACTATTGCACAGGTGCTGGCGTACACTCCCTTGACCTCAATATTATTGACTTGAATTCACATACCGCTCGGCACACACAGTTCGATATTTTAATGTGAATGTGTCGCCTTAACACAAGCCGCAGAAACTGTAAAGCACTTAGGCATCCAGAACACGGTATCAGTTTCCTATCTGATAGTCAGACCGTGCTCAAGGCTTTAGAAAATAAACTAACCAACAATAAACTTATCTTTGAATGCCACCTCGCCCTGGAGAGTATATCGAAACCCAATCGAATCACCCTCCAGTGGATCAGGGGACATAGTGGATCCCTAGGCAATGATGCCGCAGACGAACTTGCGAAAAGGGGCTCCGAGATGGTAGTGGCCCGTACCCGCTTATCCCTTTGCCTTTCTCGCAATTTCGTGCGTGGATTCGCCAAAGATCTAAAGCTAAATAATTTTAATTTCATTGTTGCCTTTTTGTAGAATTTTAGGCAATGCAATAAAAACGTGAGTGGCTTAAACCCCTTATCTGGGGTGTTTTATCGATAAAATTAAGGGTATACAGCGGCTTTAAAATTGTATTACTAAAAGTCCGCCAACCCAGTTTCTGGGTTGTGGAAGTCAGATTAGCAGTCGCTTTATGTGGAATACTGGTACCCAGCTACATCTGGTTAGACTGGAAGCCGACAAAAAAAACGAAACAAAGAGCACGTTTTAAGGTATAAGGATAGTATTGAAACGAGCGAAAATAAATTCAAATTAAAGGTGTACAAAATACTGCATATGGCTTACTGAAATACTAAGTGGGCGACAAACAGTGGGCGAATGCAAATGTATATAATAGGGACTTGAAAATAAAAGTTTGTCGACGGAGACGGAGGGCTCCTTTTTTGTCTGCAGGGTCTAGTCAAGTTCGCTCGCTTTGCTCGCTCACTTCAGCTCCCGTCATCCCCTTCGAACCTAACCTATCCGTGTCGGGGTTCTCTAAGCTTCCGAGCTCGTTTCGCTCGCTCTTGGACTAATTCGTTGAGAACACGAATACATCCGAACTCCCGCGCTGCACAGCGAAATCGCCTCGTCGGTTGTTCTGCTATTATAATAATAAAAAGAATAATATACTAAAATAGAAAAAAAGAACCCCAAATACAATTAAATTATGTATCAATATTATTACCGCAGCTCACAACAACCTGCTAAGAGGTATTACTTTTCACCCGGTTAATAATTTCCCTTTACACAATAACAGATGGTCACGGGCAACAGACTGTAGACAGTCGAATATGGCTTTGCCAAATGTACCCCGCGTCTAAATAAAAAACTCCTCAGCCTGAGTAGAAATAACCTCAAAATAATTATAGGGAAAATAACGGGCCACACCCTTCTTAACATACATTTATTCAACATAGGCGCCACGGACAGCCCACTTTGCAGGGGCTGTTTTAACGCCGAAGAATCAGCCGCCCACGTAATCCTTGAATGCGAGGCCGTGGCATCTCAACGCGAAGAAATCCTCGGAACAGTGAGGTCGCTCCGTGAAGCCTGTGAAGCTCCCAGGAAGCTTCTGTGCTTTTGGACGGAGCTAGGCTGGCTATGTTAGTAAGTACAGCCCCCACGCACAACGGACCAAATGGGAGTCTAAGTGCGGAAAAGGGAGTCCCTACCACTACCACTACAACCTCATCGTGTTCTCCGATTTCAACAGGACAGCCTTGGAACGGATAGTCAATTGGATGAGCATTATATAGCGTAACATAACATCATCACACCCGTATTTTGCGAGAGGTTAGGCAGAGATTGTCCTATGTACATCCACGTTACATTTTACCCGTTATGTTTAAGTCCTATGTACTAGGGAGTGAGCCTATTGCCATCAGACTGGCACTAATCCAAGCACTATAGCATTTTTAACCGACTTCCCAAAAAGGAGGATCATATCTCCGTCATGCCCGAGATTTGGAAAAAAACTTTTTTCGTTCAAAAGAAGTTTATTCCGAAATGGTTAGAGCATACTGGCGTGTACCACCACGCCAGTATGCTCATATGCGGCGCTCCATGGGGTAAAACTCTAAACGAGTACGCAGATGTTATGAAATGGTGTAAATAATAAACAGACATGCGATTGCAGCAATCCCGAGAGATGGCAATCGTTTATTGAAGAGTGCTGTTGTATGTTTCCGAAGTTCTGCATCAGAATTTTACCAAATTCAAATGGGAACATTTCGGAATAAACTTCTTTTGAACAAAATAAATCTGTTTATGCATGACGGAGTTATGCCCGAACATAGTAGTACATAAAAAAATATATAAATACTAATTACACGCCAGTATGCTCGAAATGGGTACGCAGATGTGTACAGTTCACCCTGGTACACTCTCATTTCACCGGTTATGTTCAAGTTTCATGATATTCGGGTAATTTATTGTGGCATTATAGGTACCTTACTAAAGAACTAGTTGCCTATTAGGTATCACAAGCAAAAAGAAAATAAATAACATTTTTACAAAAAAAAACGAAGTCGGTTGAATATTTTGTATTTTTTTGGCGATGTTTGTTGTTAACTTATTTTTTTTTTTATATTGTATAATGAAATTGGGCTAAGAATAACCTGATTAAACGAATTTATTATTATTAACAGTATGATGTTTCTTCTTATAATAGTCAGCTAGGAAACACCGGCCTCATCTAGTTTAAAAAAAATACTTGTGATTGACTTGTAAAATTAAGTGTATGTGCCTTTTCATACATCCGGCTACCCGGCAACCGGGGCGTATGAAAAGGCACTTACAGTGCGTGCCACGAAAGATGAGACTTGACACACCACGTTGTTTGACTTGCGCAGTAGACTAGGTAGGTATATAGGTATCTTTAGCGGTATGAGGTCAGAGTGCGGGGTAAAAACTGGACGTCATCGGGGCGGCGGACAGGGCGCGGGAGGTGCGGTCAAATCTCATATTTCGTGGCACGCACTGTACTTTTAACCAATTTACAATTATTGACATAATATGGGTGTCATTCTGAATTTCGACAGTTAATTATTTCGACACGGTCTCAATTTCGAAAACCAATAGTTCGACAACACATTGCCTCGACAGAACATATGTTCGACAAGCATTACTTCGACAAATTATACTTCGACAACACGCACGACCGATCTTTCGAAAAGAACACTACTTCGACAGAACCCTTCTTCGACATGCACTTGTTCGGCGGATCTCTATTTCGACAGAACATACCTTCGACATAATACTGCTCTGAAAGGTGACAATACGATCACGTGTCGGAGTTTCGTACTAAATTGAAGTGGCTGCCGATTCGGCGTCGTCGAGATACCCATATCCTATCTCTTCTCTATAAATCGGTAAACCCTGTCGCACTAACACTTGTCTTCTCCTTCGTACCCCACGTCACACTTCCAGCCGCTATGATGGCTCCTTCTCTGTTACAGCAGTGCGTTTCTGGATCTCTCTACCACATTCCCTACGCGACAGCCCTTCTCTGAATGTCTTACAGAGGAAAATGAAGAATCATTTTCTTTCGGAATGACATAAAAATCCTGGATAGGAATCCTGGTGGATGTCACATGTCATCGAATGTTTGGTTCTAGTACATGCCGGTTTCCCCACGATGTTTTCCTTCCGTTTTAAGAGCAGTAGTGATGCAATAATTTACACAAAGTAAAGCGCCTACCTGGGCTCGAACCCACGACCTACACTTGTAAATCGCGGCCGATACCACTGGGCCACCACTAGGCCACAACAAACACCAAAACACTTAAAATGACAGAATAGACCTTTGTCTTCAAATACATCTCAGAATCGGCTCAACTGCCATATTTACTAGATAGGAAGAAATTTATAAAATAATATAGAAATAATAATAATAATATTATGTCATTCCGAAAGAAAATGATTCTTCATTTTCCTCTTTAAGACATTCAGAGAAGGGCTGTCGCGTAGGGAATGTGGTAGAGAGATCCAGAGACGCACTGCTGTAACAGAGAAGGAGCCATCATAGCGGCTGGAAGTGTGACGTGGGGTACGAAGGAGAAGACAAGTGTTAGTGCGACAGGGTTTACCGATTTATAGAGAAGAGATAGGATATGGGTATCTCGACGACGCCGAATCGGCAGCCACTTCAATTTAGTACGAAACTCCGACACGTGATCGTATTGTCACCTTTCAGAGCAGTATTATGTCGAAGGTATGTTCTGTCGAAATAGAGATCCGCCGAACAAGTGCATGTCGAAGAAGGGTTCTGTCGAAGTAGTGTTCTTCGAAAGATCGGTCGTGCGTGTTGTCGAAGTATAATCTGTCGAAGTAATGCTTGTCGAACATATGTTCTGTCGAGGCAATGTGTTGTCGAACTATTGGTTTTCGAAATTGAGACCGTGTCGAAATAATTAACTGTCGAAATTCAGAATGACACCCCATTTTAACCGACTTCAAAAAAAGGAGGAGGTTATCAATTCGTCAGAATCTTTTATTTTTAATATTTATACTTATAACAATTGATATAACATAACATTACGCCACTCCTAAAAGAGTCAGGCATTGGGTATACCTCATGTGTACGAACACAACACCATTGCAGTCGCATTCGTCATAGACAAACAAACATTTATTTTTCTTCTTTCTCAGGTATATACATAACAATTCATTCTCCTATCATCACTTCATGTTCTAGATCAATGCTGTTGATAAGCGAATCCTTTTTCTTCTTCGCCTGTAGTTCAGTTTCACTCAACCCTTCACCATCTAGTGTTTTAGATCTAGCAGCGTCTTTCTTGTGCTGTATGAAGAACCAGCTGGAACAAATATTCTTAATTAGAAAAACAAATAAGTCTAACCGAATTGCTTTTAGAATAGTTTTTTTTGTATGTATTATGTTTATGCATTGTGTGTTATACACATATTTGTTTAGTTTATTTAGTGAGTATGTGTCGTGGTGGCCCAGTGGCTAAGACCTTGCCTCCCGTGCCTGAGGTCGTGGGTTCAAGTCCGGGCAGCAACCAATGTGACTTTTTCAAATATATATGTACTTTCTAAGTTTATCTTGGACATCACAGGCAACGGTGAAGAAAAACATCGTGAAGAAACCAACCTGGTTGCCTATTAGGTACCACTACCAAAAAGAAAATATTTTTTATTTTTACAAAAAATAACCGGAGTCGGTGTTAAAACGAAGAAAAGAAAACAGGAACACCGATTGCCGAAAAAGAAGTTATTTTCACTTTTCAGTGTTTTAATTTGTAAGTCGGTTGGATTTTTTTGTAAAAACGTTTTTATGGAATTGACATCGCTAAAGTCCCCGTCACGAGAAGCTATGAAATTTTGTAAAAAAAGACTTCTACTAAGTTACGTACTGACAACTAATAATCCCAAATTCAATCAACTCAAAGTAACATACGTGTAATACGAAACTAACGAGCAATTTCACTTGGTCGGGCTATATTTTAGCGATTTAAAGCGCTATCGTCTAATTTTTTATGGTACTCAAAGTCAAAGTCAAAGTCAAAGCACTTTATTTCAAGTAGGCCAGTTACAGGCAGTTTTGAATTGTCAAAAGACAAAATAAAATATTAGAAAATTATGGTGCTACAGTCCCAGTCACAAGACATAATAACTGTGAAAGTACCGTAGATGCCCATTCCAAGGCGTAGATCTCTATGGAGAAGAACGGGCAAGAAACTCCATGGACACTCTTTTTCAATTAGGTAATTATTACAAATCATTTGTTACATCATTCATGTTGAGATTACACATTATGTGAGAACGACTGGAACTGGACGTACTGGAACGTTCCATGAGTCAGACGCGTTCCCAGTACCACGTAACTTAGTAGAAGTTCTTTATTTACAAAATTTATAGCTTCTCGTGACGGGGACTTTATAGAATAACACGTTGTCTAGACCTCGGGTGGCTCATTTAACAGGCTACAACCTCTGAAATGAAAAAATGCCTCTTTTTACATTAAAGTTCTGTCAAACTAAGTCTCTGTGCCTTTTGGGAATACTACGACATTTTTCAGAAGAAAACAATATATTCAGCTAGTTACAAATAGCTCTTAATCTAAGTTAGGCGCAGTTAAAAGTTTATCGCAAAAAACTGTGATCATAAATTGTAAAAGTCTTAAGCTAGATAATTTATTTTTGTAATTGTATTAACCCAAGTTAGGACTAAGAACAGTATTTGTTAATCTCGTCTGATTTAACTTTTAGTTTTTTGGCACACGTCGTACGTCTAATTATTATAAGTACCTGGACGACCGAGCTCTCCTCCGGTAAAATAGAGAAAACGACGTTTTCTAAAAATGAAACCTAGCTAGATCGATTTATCGCCCCCTAAACACCATTCCCCCCGGTAGGCCGGTATTTTTCTTTTTCATTTAAATATGTCCGAGCCCATCAAACATTGACAAAAAATACTTACGCAAAAAACAGCAACGGTGGAATCGTAAGCACGGTGCTAACATAATATACGATTCCCGCATCGATCTCCAAGGTGGACATATATATCCAGGAGTACAACGGCCCGAATATCATAGAAGTCACCACCTCCATCAGATTGAAGAATGACGTCATTTTGCCTGAAATCACATACGAATTGGAGAGATAACAGTATTTTTTTGATTGTGTGGTTTCGGGGACACGTTTTTTGTGAGGTGAAGGTTGAGGTCTGTGTCATTTGTGTCTTTTGTAGCTGTGATACTTATATTGCTGTGTATCTCAATTTTATTGGGTAAAAACTATTTCATGAGCTGTTATTTATTAACAAATTAGTCTTTGTGTATGACCAGATGTATGTATGTAAATGAATCAAATGGAGTATGTAGGGATCGTAGCAGGAAGCATTCTGTAGTTTCTGCTTACCACCATGGAAAAAAGGCGTGAGTTGTATGTATGTAAATTGGTTTACAATGTATGTCCTCGAAAAGAGCGTTTTCCAAGCAGCCAAACTGTGCGGAAAGTGTCACTTTTTTTTACTAGTGCTTTTTACTTTCCTGTACTTTTTTAATTTTTAACTCCAACGTCAGCCCGCCGCATAGAGTTTTTATTATTTGAGAAAAGTTTTAAAAATTATTTAAGTACAGATTATCATTTAAATAAAAGGTAAAACAAAACTAATACTTCATTTAAGGCGTTTTTAATTACTCTAGATTTAGATTTTGATCAATAAATTAGTTTTAAATATTCATTAAATATGTTTGGCAGAATGAATATTTTGCTCATGCCTTTTTGCGTTACGACGTGACAGCTAATTGCACATGCGCAGTAGATATGCCCGAGGAACTATAAACTATTAGTTAATCTGTGGATATGCTGAGCGCCCTTGAATAAGCGCCATTTTATTAATTTCTTGCTTGGTTCAGATATATTTTATTATTTCCTCGCACAATGCATAGTAAAATGTTGTATGATACACGTGCGTAAGATGATTTCCGACTCGTGTCGATTTATAAAAATACCACTCATCGGAAATCACCTACTTTCCGCACTTGTAGCATAAATAACTATTTCCGTTATTCTACTGTTACTGATCACAACAGAACTAATTTATTTAAATATCATATTATTATGGCCAGATGTAGGAACGTAAAGGAAGCATAAAGGGTATAATTATAAAGATAGGAGCAGGTGGTGTCCTGTAGATTCTGCAGACACTCATGGGAAAACAAAACTTGTGAGTGTAAACATTATATGCTAACCTAACCTATGTACATAAGTTAGGTTTGCTAACGGTTTATAATGTCAAATATGCTTGCTCAAACGGCTTACGTTGTTAACGATTAAACAACACATATTATCACACTATAATCATACTATCTATACCAATATTGAAAAAAGGAAATACTTTTTGTTTGTTTGTTTCGCCGAAACTCCTCGACCAATTTTTATTCTATTGTTCACCAAAAGAAAGCTCAAGAAGTAACATAGGCTATAATTTATTTTAAAAAAATAGAGACCCTTAAGAAAATTGCAATAAATAAATAAATAAATAAAATAAGCCTTTATTGCTGTTTTATCATAGTTTACAATATTTATTCCTGACGATCGGTTTTTCCATCAACAGCTTGTCCTTCGACAAAGGCCCCCTCCAAAGACTTCCACCTATCTCTGTCTCTCGCAATTCTGATCCATTCCGGACCGGCAACTCTTTTGAGGTCATCTTCCCAACGTTTAATTTGTCGACCTTTACTTCTTTTGCCATCCCTGGGGTACCACTCTGTTATTGTTTTGGTCCATTTCTCCGTTTTCCCTCTCAGCATATGTCCTGCCCATTTCCATTTAAGTGTTTTGCATACTTTATTCACATCTTTAAATTTTGTTACATTTTTAATTTTGTTTAATCTGATCTTATCTTTTCTTCTTACGCCGATTACACTCCTCTCTATTCCATTTTGACATACGCTTATTTTGCTATATAATTTATCTGTCAATGCCCATGTTTGGCAGCCATATGTTAAACATGGCAAAATGCACATGTTATAAACTTTCCTTTTTTCTTTAATTGGCATGTCTTTGTTTTTCATAACTTCGCTGAGAGACCAAAACCGTTTCCAAGTGTTGGCGATTCTTCTTTCGATTTCTTTATGCATAGTATCCCGTGTGGTTATTACCTGTCCCAGATATACATACTCTGCCACGTATTCTATTTTCTCCATGTTTACAATGATGTTGTGTGTCTGTGAAGCATTAGTCATTATTTTGGTTTTTGTTGTGTTCATTATAAGTCCCGCCTTTATGCTTTGATCTGATAGTTCTTGTAGCATATGCTCTAGTTTTTTCGGACATTCTGAGAATACAATTAAATCGTCTGCGAAGCGTAAGTGACTGAGGTTTTCACCGTTTATGTTAAGTCCGTTTTTATTCCAGTCTAGGTTCTTAAATATCATCTCTAAGGCCGCCGAGAACAACTTGGGTGAGATTGGGTCTCCCTGACGGACGCCTCTTTCTATTTGGAACTCCTCTCCCGTTGCTTCCAACCTGATTTGGGCTGTGCTTTTTGAGTATATGTTCCTTAGTATTCGTATGTACTTTTCCTGTATACCTTGAGACCGCAAAGCTTGCCAGATGTATTCATGTTCTAAGGAATCGAAGGCCTTGTTGTAATCTACGAAACCCAGATAGTAACTTTTATTATATTCATTATATTTCTGTAGAACTTGTCTTAGAACATGTATATGATCTACTGTTGAGTATTTACTACGGAACCCCGCTTGCTCTTTCGGTTGATTTTCTTCAAGTGTAGATGTGATTCTGAACAAAATTATTTTAGAAAAGACTTTATAGATATTCGACATCAAGCTGATTGGTCGATAATTCGCTATTTCACCTCTATCTCCTTTTTTATGTAGTAAAATTATTGTTGACTTAGTCCAATCTGTGGGTATATTTTCCGTCTCTATAATTTCGTTAAATATATCTGTTAGTGTAGGGGCAATGATCGTTAGGGTAGCTTTTAGTAGTTCATTCGTTATTTGATCGGTTCCAGGAGTCTTGTCTCTTTTTTGTGTATTAATTGCTCTTATTGTTTCTTCATTTAATATTTTTGGTGTTGGTTCTAAGCCTGTCATGTTTCTTTCAGTTATTCTTTCCTTTAAGTTTTTACTTTGGTACAATTTTCGGTAATAGTCTGTAGCTGTTTTAAGTATGTCTGGTCTTTTATTTGTATAGTTTCCGTCTTTAGTCTTCAGCTTTAGCATCCAGTCTTTTTTGGAGTTTAATTCTTTAATAGCTTTCTTTGTTCCCCCAGTTTTCTCGATGTGGTTTTTCAATGTATTTTGCCTATTTAGTTTCTTATCTTTTCTGATATTTTCATTTATCTTTTTACTAATTTCTGATATTTTACAACGGTTGATTTTGTTATCTTTCCTTTGTATTAGTTCTTTTCTCTCCTGTAGAAGCTGTTTTGTCCGATCAGAAACGACCTTTTTGTTTCTGGGGTTAACTTTCTTGGTTTCTTTTTGTAAGATGTTTATAAATAGTTCATATTTGGCCTGGGTTGATATGTTGTTATCCTGATTGTATTTTTCAATTGGATCTTCCAGAGTAGTCGTAAGTTGGTCGCTATTATGGGTGTATATAGAGGGAGAACTTACATTATGGAACATCCTTTTTCTCTTTATGGGTGTGCTTGTCAGTCTAGCACGAACCATTTTATGGTCCGAATAAAAGTTGAGATTATGTATGATTGACACATCCTGAATCATTTTGGCATTATTAGTCATAATTAAATCAATTTCGTTCTTATGTAGTCCATTCGGGGCAATCCACGTCCATTGCTTTGATTTCCTTTTCTTGTAGAAACTATTGAGGATTCTGAGTTTGTTTTCTAAAGCCAAGGTGACCAATCTATCTCCATTCTTGCTTCTTTTACCATGTCCGTATTTACCTACTGTGTATTCTTCTCCATTGTTTTTACGCATTCCAATTTGGGCATTAAAATCACCCATTAGAATAATGTTTTTGTGGGCATTTATAATAGTTGTTTGTAAGTCTTCATAGAATTTTTCAATTTTTACTATATCTTCTCTCTTATGCGATTCCGTTGGTGAGTAGGCTTGAATGATAGACCATTTTTCGTTTTTATTTAAGGGTAACGTTATATTCAACACTGTTATTCTTTCAGATATCCCATTGATTTCTTCGATTCTATGTGCAAGCCTCTTTTTAATTAAGAAGCCAACGCCATACAATCCTGGTGTTTCTCCTTTGTAGTGGAGGATATAGTCCCCATAGTCTTCTATCCCTTCGCCATGTCTTCTCATTTCACTAATTCCTATTATGTCCCATTTTATTTCTGCTAAGGCTAGTTCGAGTTCAATGCGCTTTTCAGTAGTTCGTAACGACCTTGTATTAAAAGTAGCTATGTATATATCCGAGGCGTGCTTGAGTATCTTTGGAGGGTTATGGTCTTTTTCCCCCACGAGGACCAGTCGGCTTGGGGGATAGTATTTTGTTTCTGTTGCGTTAATGTTCTTGTTTTTTGGTTGTTGATTCCGATCGCCGGTATCTAATTGCTATTGTTCATTTGTAGCTGGGTTTCCGGAGTAAGATAGAGATCGACCTCTCATCATATCAAATGCGTTTATTCTTTTGATCGTTGATGGATTAAATGTCTGTTGTTTCCTTGGTTGCGAATCACATTGTGGGGAGATAGATATCTCTCTTTTCCTTTTATCCTTAATATTAGTGTTTTCCTTTACAATTAGTTGATCATACTTTATGTAAGCAAAATTCCCTTTTTTCCTCTCTTCCATAAGCTGGGGTTGTAGGGCCTTTCTCTTATCTAAGGTTTCTTTTGAGTAATCTTCGGTTCTATATATCTCCTTTAGATTCTTTTTATTCCTCATGATTTGGTTTTTTTTCCACCCGCTAACTAAGGTAAGGAGTGTAGGCCTCGGTTTCCCATTTTTATTTGTGTTCCCAATACGGTATATTTTATTTACTTCCCAGTCGTCTACGTTTATCTTTAATTCTTGCAAAAAGCATTTCTTCACTTTTTTAAGTAACTCTAATGTAGACTTTTCGTCCTCTTTCATTCCATGAATTATTATATTATTGGATTTTTTAACTCTTGCCAGATAATTTACCTTTTTTTCCAAATTTTCCAATTTAATTTTGAGTTTTTTGTTTTCTTCTAGAACAGGTTTTAATTTTTCGTCTATTTTTTCCATAATTGTATTAGTTACTTCTACTGTTTGCTTTTGCATCTCCATTTTCATTTTTTCAAACAAAAGTTGAAATTGGTCTTCCATATTTTGCGTGTAACGAAACGTGTGTATTAAATGGGGATTTAATTTTTCCTTGCTGACAACACTTAGGTGACACTGACAGTTGATTTGCCGTACGTATTGACAGAATTTTATATTTGTAAAATGAAGGTACTTTGATAATTTCTAACCTCAATTTATTTGTCTGTTTTGTGTTCGTGAAAACCAACAATATGCACTGTTTATTATTTGTAACACTCAATTCTCACTTTGTTTTTGTTTTGCCGTGATGTTATTGTGAAACTGTGTCGTTTTCCTATTTATTTGTAGTTCTTTTTTCGGAGCGTCGGCACTATATATATTACTATATTTTGTCTACTAAATACTCTCTAGCGATGGGCGTTGAAGAAAATTGCAATAATGTAACCCAAAGTAGCCAAAATTTGCCTATAAAATTCATTATTTGGCGTGCGCTGAGAAAAATTCAAAAAAAATGTCTGCGAGGGTATATATCTAACTGTCATAGTTAAGTCACAATAGCAGCTTGGATTGCCTATGTCCAAAAGTGGACGTCTTTTGGCTAGAATGATGATAATGATGATGATGGTAATACGCTTGTTCTCTATTACATGGGACTTAAACAACTGCCGAAATATTTTTTTTATTTTTTTTAACGATAGGCTCGCGTTTGACCACTAATCTCGCCTGATGGTAAGCGATGATGTGGTCGACGGTAAAGCACGCTTGTCTAGAAGTAACCTATTCACTCTTGACTTAAAGATCCCAATGTTGTAGCTATCAGGAAACAAAGACTCCGGCAGATAATTCCACTCCTTAGCTGTGTGCACAATGAAAGTATTGGCAAAACGCTTTGTACGTATGGGGGGAATGTCCACCGTGTGCCGGTGGCGCATTGCCGTACGTCTTGTTGTCCGATGATGGAAAGGGCTAGGTGGAATCAAATTGTGCAGTTCCATCGCACACTCCCCGGAATGTAACCGATAAAACCGACAGATTGGCCACTCAGCGTCGATGTTCAAGGCTCTGGAGCTTTGAGGTGACCAGTGCAAAGTTGCCGACAAACCTCTTGGCCCCTTTGTCAATCGACTCAAGTGCATCAAGTTGATATTTACCAGATCCGTCGAAGAAGCAGTACTCCAGTATGTCCGAACTTGCGCTTTGTACAAGTTGATCAGCTGTTCAGGCGTGAAGTAACGTCTCACCTTTGCAAGGATCGCCAACTTTTTTGCAGGAAACTGAGCCCTTGCCTCAATTAATGGACCAAAATTGAGGGTCAATGTTAACGTAACACCCAGAAGGTCGAGATGGTCCGTTATTGGCACGGTTATACCACGAAAAGATGGAGCCGGGTGGAATAGGCTCTTTTTTGCGACCAAAAGACACGCCTGGGTCTTAGCAGCATTAAAACTGACTAGATTGGCATCGCCCCATTCGGAGACTGCCTCCAAACACAGGTTCAAGCGCTCATCTGGACAAGTATCTCTCAACAACCGTGCTGTAGTCTGCGTACCTAAAGGTGCCGGGTTTTAGCAGGTCATTAAGGTGAAGCAAAAACAGTGTAGCCGAGAGCACCGATCCCTGAGGGACTCGGGCGTTAATACCTGACTGACCGGACGAACAGCCATCGATAACCACTCGGATGGACCGATCCCTCAGGAAGTCAGCAATCCAGTCACAAGGACCACTAGGCAGACCGAAGGAAGTAAGCTTACCAATAAGGCTCTCATGCCAGACTCTGTCGAAAGCCTTCGAGATGTCAAGGAACACGCTTCCCCGTGCCTCTCGATGGCCTCACTCTAGACGTGAATGGCATACGCTAAAAGATCCCCATTTGACCGATTTCGGTGGAAGCCGTATTGGCGGTCACTTAGGATTTCGTTGTCTTCTAGGTATGCCAGGAGCTTATTGTTCAGCACACGTTCCAGACTCTTACAAAGGATGGACGTTACCGAGATGGGTCTGTGATTGGCCGGGTCAGCTCGATTACCCTTCTTGGGCATGGGCTGTACGTTAGTTTACATCCAAGCCTTCGGTACCTTTCCAGTCACTATCGAAAGGCGATACAGGCGTGTCAGGATCGGAGACAATTCAGGCGCACAAGTTTTTTGTACAATTGCCGGTATCTCTTCGGGGCCACTAGCTTTGTTCACGTCAAGATTACGCAGCACCCTACAGACCTCCCTCTGATGGATGCGAATATTCGACATAGTCGTCTCACATCGCACGCCATCAGAGTTCAGAAGCGAAGATTCCGCAAAAAAAGAAGGCAAACAAGTTTGCCTTCTCCTCGGCGGAGTGGGGCAATGACCCGTTGGGTCTCAGCAGTGGTGGTAGTGAGGGGTGACTGAAGTTTGATTCAACCAACTGAGCCAGGGACCAAAACGCTTTGCTACCAGCAGGGTATGAAGCAAGTTTGTTCCCGATTCTGCTAATATGGTCAAACCGTGCCTTTCGCATCGCCTTTTTGCATGACTTGGCAGGCCTCTTGCAGGCTCTCTTCTTCCTGTGCACTCGGCACCAAACCATGGTTGGTCAACGCTGGACTGCACTACGTCAGAAAATGGAATGTTTTACTCCATCCCCTGGCGCAACACATCAGTCACGGTGCAGCAAGTGGGCCGCCAAGGATAGCATGCGAAGGAAGATCGCATCACATCCTAATCTGCTGAATTGTAACGCCAAACCCGCCGGGTCCCTCCCTGGCTGGGATCGGGCGGGAAGTAGACGGATACAGGCTTCACCAGATATTGGTTGGAACTACCCAAAGGTAATGAAATCGAAACTGAGTATCGGTCTGGATCTGTTGTCAGCAGAAGATCCAAGCAATTTGATGTATGTGAATCAACATCCGGCACCCTCGCCCTGCACCAGCTGGGGAAGATTTAGTGCAAGCGAAAGATTTCGCATCTCTCGTCCAGCATGGAAAGAGCCTCTCCTGATGGTGGGCATTAAAGTCCCCCAGTAACACTAATTGGGTGGAAGGGTACCGTTGCTGGGCCACATCAGCCGCCTCACTCAGGTACTGTGTGATCCTGGTTGTCTCCAGATCACCGCTATGCGATCGGTAGACACAGGCATAGATAATCTTATCCAGACCTGTGTCCACCAGCACTGAGTAGTTTGAGTCTTCAAGGTCACGGAGACGCCGATAGCAGATGTCGGCACGTGGCTTGAATTTGTGCTCCAGGGTAAATTCTGGGTTAGATACGTACGCCACGTCCGACGGACATCCGATCTGCCTCTTGGTAAGGATCAAAAGTGCTGGTTTCTCAGTGTCAAGGTGGTGATGGACTGCGACAAGGTTCGAGTGCAGACCTCGGTTGTTACTGAGGCGCCCTTTATTGTTCGTTTACCATAGGTGCATCTCTGCCCATACCTTCGGGAATACAAGCGTGGTGGTATGTATTTACAAGCTTTTAATTAACATGCAATGTATGTATGTAAGTGTGTACGGGTAAATTCTTGCAACTGAATTTTAAAGCAGTTATCCTCCACCGATTAAGATGAAATTTTGCATACACGTTTAGTTTGGATGACAATACATGGTTAGCTAAGTTACGTCATTCTAAATCCAATATGGCTAACGGCCCAATATGGCGGCCTAGTTATTTTTTGTGCACTGCCATGATATAGGTATCAAATTAAATGGTTTGCTGAGAAGAATACGAAAAAACTTTGTTTACAAAGAAAAAGAATAAATTTATTATATGTTAAAGCAACTACAAAAATTGCTTTATTTGCAGTTTCCTCTTCTAGATTAATTAGGTACTTACCCAGCTCATCACTCGTCACTAATTTGGATGAGATCGACCTCAGTGCAGTGAATGAAGTTGCATTGAACATCTCTACTGCTACCGCTGAAATATAAACAATGGGTTATATACTGCATGGTGTGCTTACCCTGCCTGTCATGCGTGATGTTATGTTTTGCTTATCAAATCAATCAGTCTCACGCTTTTCGGGATTCGCTAACACTTTGCTGACAGATTTTTATGATTTATGTACGAAATGTAATATCGCTTGTCAATACATATTCAATGAGCCCAAACATGATGGTGCTATCTTGTCTGGTTGAGAAGTTGCTGTGGCCACCTCCCAGCTCCATCATGAGCCCAACTCCATAATACCATATAATTTCACTGTTTCCAAAGTTACATAAGTACGCCAAGTTTCCGCCTAATCCGATGCCAGGAAGCGCTTGTCTGTCTAACAAGGCCTCTGCGAGTTGGCTTCGGCCCCTGGCAGGCCTTTCAAAGGGCCGGGACCGGACCGACCTCAGAGTCCCGAGATTGATAAAGACATAATATATTAATCTTGTAAACACGACAGGTGTTGTCGGACACCTATTTGGAACGAAGTGCTTTTCGCTATACAGGTTGGGCAAAAATTGTGGCTCAAACGAAACAGGGCTATAGTTGGAGTGATTTGAAGTATAGAATATTTTTTTTTCTTTTGGTTTGTGATTTGGATAATGTGGTCGCCACAAATTTTTGCCTAACACATATAATAACAGGAACAATGTTAAAAAAACATTTAAACTGATGGATGATAATCTCGTTCATTAACAACGTTCGTTAAGTGAAGAAAATATCATCCAACACTCATCAAGACTTTTCAAAACACACTGGCCATGTGTAAAGAACTGCACATAAAATTAAAAATATCAAAATGTCAGTGAGACACCTTTTCCCCTGTAGCTCCCATCCGCCACATGCGTTAGATAAGGAACTTTGTTACAAAACCTATGGGTTTATGCTTATCATTCAAGCTTACCTATGTACATATCCGTAGTATTTCTGGCGAGACCGGTGTAGAGTGCGCCGACAATTTTACTGGCGTTAGAGATCAGGCCCAACATGGAGTCATCCCATTTCAAACGGTGACTAAACAGGCTTATTGAGATTAATGCACCTGCAAAAGAAACGAAGAGAGAAATTAAATAACCAATTGTACAAAGTACAATTTGGTTACTTCCTCCTCTCAGTATTCACCAGAATCCGGTGATCTTCACCAGGTCGCTCGTGTACTTTGTGGGGGACCTACCTACGTAACGATATTGTAAAAATACGTATTCAGATAATAAGATTACGGTGATAAGAACATTTTGACGGGATCATTAAAACAGCTTATGTTGTAAAAGTAGAGTAAACAAGTAGCAGCAAATAAGTAGGTAATGTTCTACTGTGAAGTAATTAATTTAGGTATTCAGTTACAAGGGACGAGCTCACAAGGCACACGTCCAAAAATAACTGGCTCACGGCAAAGAAAGTGGTAGATGAAATTAAACTGAAGCTTGCCATAGCGGGCTTCCAGCCTCTCAAATCCCCTGGTCCGGATGGCATCTACCCCATACTATTGCAAGAAGGTGCATTTGTTTTGAAACCCCATTTGAGTAAGCTCTACAGAGCCTGCATAGACTTTGGGTACGTACCCAAGGCATGGAGAGAGGTCAAAGTCACCTTTATACCGAAGGCTGGTAGAGCGACTTACGGAGAAGCTAAAGCTTACAGGCCCATCAGTCTATCCTAGTCCTTTCTCTTAAAAGCTCTGGAAAAACTGGTAGACAGGTACCTAAGAGAGGGACCACTTAAAGAATTCCCTCTACATAAACTGCAGTGCGCCTACAGTCCTGGTAAATCTACGGAAACAGCATTGCACTATGATGTGAGTCGAGCCGAGGCTGCGCTAGCGGGACAAGAGATTCGTGCCGGGGCTTTTCTCGACATAGAAGGAGCCTTCGATAAGACAACATTTGAGTCCATACTCATTTCTGCAAAGGAACATGGCATCAATGATACCACGTGCAACTGGATCGACTATATTCAGAGAATCAGAATAGTCAGATCGGAACTGATAGGAGACAGATTTAGCGCAAAAACAACAAGAGGTTGTCCGCAAGGCGGAATGCTGTCATTCGGACCATTCTACACAGTAGGCTAAGCAGATGACATAGCTATTATGGTTAATGGTAAATTCACGAACATAGTCTCTGGATTATTACAACAGGCATTGAGGACGACAGAGGAATAGTGTGCAAAGAAACACCTCTCTATCAATCCAAGCAAAGTAGTCACTATCCCATTCACGAGGAAAAGACAACTAGGAAATCTAGGAGAGCCCTCCCTCAATGGAATAAAGCGGCCCTGGTCCAACGAAGTTAAATATCTGGATGTAACGGGTTAAAAATAACTCCGGTGGAAAACTCATGTGGAAAATATTACGACAAAGGCCCTGCGGGTGATCGGCATGTGTCGTTCCACCTACGGTAAAACTTGGGGGCTAAAGTCAAAAGTGGACACAAAGGAATCAATGGTAACGAAGTGGCAGATGCACCGGCAAGAGAGGGCACTGCAAATGATTTTGTGGGTCCAGAACCATGTGTAGGCATTTAGATTAAGCCACATTTAGGGTGTTTGCAGATCACATACAAAAAACACATTGGCTGTCTAATACCGATCTGGAACACTCTTAGAAATTCCTGGGCTCTACGTTCAAAGCACGGGAATGCATTTGGAATATAAGCAGGGGGCAAATCCGCTACCTGCTTGGGGCCTTTACTGGGCACTTTGGAACCAACGACATGCTCATGAAGATGGGTCTAACCGCGACACCCATGTTCAGGTTGTGTGGAGAACAAACGGAAAGCATGGAGCACCTACTGTGCACATGCAATGCACTGGCTGGTAAGCAAACGAGTCTCCTAGGGGTTGGATATCCAAAACCAGAAGACTATAGGCTGATAACTTCTAGTCTCGTTGTAAAACTCATGAAAAGAGTTTTCAACGAGATTGGGGCGGAGTAGGTTATCTAGGGGACCACAATAGATCCCAATGGGTTGACGTGTCCGAGTTATTTCTCGGCTCCTCCACAAGATAAGGTAAGTAGGTATTAGGTATCTTATTTTAATTGCTGTGCTCTATCTTATCGAGACAAAAAAGTCTGTTCCAACATAACTCGAGGTTTTAAATAAAAACATTCATACAAACATTTCAGGCAGCCTTCTTTTGAGAGCGGCTTCGCTCGCGTGGGAATTGGTCGCACGGGAACATACTAAGAGGATGAACAGTATTCTATCTTTTCTGAGGCCATGGTCCAACATCCTAACTGTCTAATGGCAACCTCATAAAGCTTTGCTCACCTCTTCGGGTCATATACTCGTAGGTAAGCGTGATA
The DNA here is from genome assembly GCA_948252205.1 of Orthosia incerta. Classification (NCBI taxonomy): domain Eukaryota; kingdom Metazoa; phylum Arthropoda; class Insecta; order Lepidoptera; family Noctuidae; genus Orthosia; species Orthosia incerta. The sequence goes on from OX411746.1 coordinate 29,341,932, forward strand.
TTATTTTTCTCACTTTTCTGCTGCAGTAAACTATCAAAGCAACCCGAAACCAAAATTACATTAAATGACTTCCTTGATATCCTTGGCCCTTGGTTGACTGGTGATGCCTCAAAGTCAAAATCAAATATTACATACAATTTGGTCATCAAAGACCATTTTTTGAATGTCAACATGTACAGTTACCTTTGTATAAGAGCAAGAGAACCAAGGTTAACGAAATAGCCCGAAGAATTACTAAACATAAGTGGCAGTGGCAGGGCACATAGCTCGCAGAACGGATGGCTGATTAGGCAGAAAAGTTCTGGAATGACGACTGCGTACCAGTACCGTTGGAAGGCCTCCCACTAAGTAGACCGATGACCTGATGAAGATTGCGGGGATCCACTCGATGCGAGACGCACGGGACCGGTCAATGTGGCGACGCTATGGTGAGGCCTATGTCCAGCAGTGGACGTCTTTCGGCTGATATGATGATGATAACCTTTGTACAGGATGTCTAAATACATAACAAATAAAACAAATGTATTACTTACCAAGTGAGTGGGCGCAAATAAAGAAAGTGCCGTAGAAGCTGTACATCAGAGCGTCCCAGTTGAAGCGATAGCGGGTGTAAAGATACCGTACCGTGTATTCTCCTGAAAACAGATATTATATCAACTTCACTATTCCATTTCAAGTAAATGATAGAGTAGCTGCCACCCGAGGCTCCACATGCATGGTATATATGTACTTATATAAATTTATGGTGTATGTGTTGTTTGATGTATAAGCTATACGAGTATTACTGGAATGTTTCGTAAAATCCTTTCAGTAGTTTTTGCGCGCGTAACAAACAACCATACTCACAAACTTTCACACTTATAATATAAATCATATAAACTCTTTTGAACGTGGCACTAGCAAGTTGGTTAAATGTAATTTTTTTAACCCTTAACTTATCACAAACGAACTTCATCTATTTTACTCCTAATCAGAGGACACAGCTAGGTGGACAGGACAAAGCTTGTAAAAATGAACCCTTTATTTCTCCTGGGGGGTGACCATAAGCTCTTAGAGCGGTATCAATTTGAGATCGAATAAGGGACAGATGTATATGACTTGTATACATCTGTCACTTACTCGATCTCAAATTAATACCGCTCTAAGAGCTTATGGTCACCCCCCTGGTCACGCTATAGGGTAGTTAGGGTAGGGTAGGTAGGGTAGGGTAGGTAGGGTAGGGTAGGGTAGGTAAGGTAGGTAGATAAAGTAGGGTAGAGTAGGTAAGATAGGGTAGGGTAAGTAGGTTAGGGTAGGTAGGGTAGGGTAGATAGGATAGGGTAGATATGTAGGGTAGGGTAGGCATTTGATGGGAGCGAAGCCGCGGGCACAGCTAGTAAAATATAAGACTAGAAACTAGTACGTACCGTGAGACGGGCCGTATATAAACGCGATGGAAGCCAACACCAAAATGGACTTTATCCTCCGCTTATTAGGTCCCTTTTTGAACGCAACTGTGCAAGTGTCTTTTACGTGTTTTATGTCGAAAAAGGACTTTAGGAAGCCCCGTACGTCGGTCGATTCGTTCTGCAATTATAAATTGTTATCCATTATTAGACCTGTTCCATATGAATAATTTCTGCCGTTGTCTTGAAAAATACGAATAAATTACGATGTTACCTACATACTACCTTCGTGAATATCGTGATGTCAAGAAATACTTAAAATTTATTGATGCTTTTCAACAATCAGCAAGGAATTCTGCAGATATTTTATATTTAGTATATATAGCATAAACACATCAAACTAAAATGTCCCCACTGCTAGGACACGGGTCACTTCTCAGGTGGTCCACTCAATCTGGCGTAGACCAACCTTCACGCGGGCCCAGTGCAAATTGGTGGCTTTCACATGTCTTTGAATTTTAGGTTGTAGAACTTGCCAATTTTCTCACGCTGTTTTCATTGGCCATTTTGTGAGTACTTCTGATGAAATACATAACACATAGTAAATGTCTCCCTGGGTTCGAACCCAAAACATACACGTAAGTCGGGACCATTACTTTCCACTCGGCCCACCTCTGCTACAAATATTAAAAAATTACTTTCACAGTATGAAAGTAATTTAAGAATTTAAAATGTAGCAGTTAATTCAGATGAATCCAAAGAGTAAATATTACAAGTAGGGAGGTAAATATTGTATTTCAATGACCGCTTTGAGGAATTATAGGATTTATGGTCAATGCTCTTTTCATAAGGAAGAGGTCTCAATATCAAGAAATCTTCTGCAACTGTCCTACTAAACTAAAATGTTATAACATCAAGCCTGTATGCGTAAAGGATTAGGCAACAACCGTGTAGTACAACAACATTTCGCCAGCTATGTTTAATACGGGCTCAATGCTGCTACTGAGAAATTTCAAATGGAAAAGCCCAAAAATAATTTTCCTTACCCAGGAATCAAACCAGGCACCTCAAGCTCAGCAGTGCGCTTGTGACCACTATAGTAACGAGGCAGTCAAAAAGGTTACAGTCAGACTGGTTAAATCTACTTTTATAACCCTCTCCGATCGCACGCCATTTGCTTCGATCTTAAGCAACTCTCATCCAGCTGCTACCAGCCACCCTGCGAACATCGTCGCTCCACCTAGCCTGAGGGCGTCCCACCTTACGTTTGCCAGTTCGCGGTTGCCATTCAAGAACACGTCTATCCCAACGGTCATCGGTTCTAAGGCTAATATGGCCGGCCCATTGCCACTTTAGCTTGCTTACTCTCTGAGCTATATCGCCAACTTTGGTTCTCGACCGGATCACCTCATTCCAGATTCGACCCCTCAGACTACTAGCATATAGCCTTGCCCATAGCTCGCTGAGCGACCTTAACCTGATGGAACAGCCGTACCATGAGCGTCCACGTCTCCGCCCCGTAATTCACAACAGATAGGACGCACTGAGATTGAAGACTCTAGTCTTTAGGCCGTGTGGAATACGCGACGAGAAGACTTGACGAAGTTGCCCAAACGCTGCCGCCCTGCTAAACTTTTTTTTTTCTGCTAGCGTCCCTCTCAAAGTTGTTTTTACCAAACTGAGAGTTTGCCCGCACGAGATAAACGTATTCTTGAACCACCTTTTGTGCCGACTCTCGAAAACAACTTTTACACGTGGATAAGAAGCGAAATAGGTCTGTAATTCTTTAAAAGCGTCTTGTCAACCTTTTTAAAGAAGAGAATGACCACGCTCCTTTGTCACGCCTCTGGAGTTCTCCCAGAGAACAAGACAGAGTTGAAGAGCTCCCGAAGCTCTTCAAAACAGGACGTCCTCCCGCTTTTAGGAGCTCGGTAGTAAACCCGTCCTCGTCTGGAGCTTTTCCATTTTTGATTTGTTTGAGAGCCACCTCGATTTCGTCTTGGCTGACATCAGGCAGGTCCTCCTACACGGAGGACCTGCCTGATGTCAGCGGCGGCGGGTTAAGGTGGGTCTAGAATTTAATTCTGTTTTAATAAAACAGTATAACTTACTAATACCAATAATAAAATTTATCATATTAAACACCCAGTGTTCATCGTCCTGTCTCCTATTTGATCTATGATGTGACTAATATAATTATTTACCTATCAACTATATACATTATGGTAGGCAATAAAGAATTGAGAAACGAACTTTACCATATACTTTAGATACTTTCAATGCGTATCAATGAAAAAATAAGGTGACAAATACTATGCACGGATTCTATACGCAATAACGAACACTGAAATTATTAACAGCAATAAAAATATAGCCTAGTTAATTTAGATCTACTACTATTATAAACGTGAAAGTTTATGAGCATGGATTGGATGTTTTTACTCTTTCACGTAAAAACTACCAAACGGATTTTGTTGAAACTTTACAGAAATATAGCTTATACATCAGAATAACATATAGGCTATAATGTTTATGAAGATATTATTGGGATAATTACTATTTAATACAATGCGAGCGGAGCCGCCGGCGGCAGCTAGTTGATTAGATACGCATTGAATGAGCAAACAAACTTGGTTAGGTTAGGTTATGCCCATAGATCTTGCCTGTCGTTTATATCTGATATCACTAATTTTATGTTATTGACATAATTTTTGAATCCATCAATTTCGTACCTATATTTTTTTACCTTTTTTTATTTTTATATCTGACATATTTTTATACCTTTTATTTTTTTGTCATTTTATGATTTACTTATTTGTGCCATTATTTTTGCTTCCAAATGGCCATATTAATCCCTGTTTACCTTATTAAATAAAACCAGCGTAATAACAGTAATAGATTCCCAATCGTTACTATTTGTATTGATGATTTGACTGCCTCATTAGACGAGTGGTCGCGAACGCTACTGGCGAGCATGAGGTAGTGAGTTCGATGCCCGTGTTGGGCAAAGTGCGTTTTTCAATCTGGAATTTCTCAGTAGTCCAGAGTCGGGCCCAGATCCAGATCAGTTCCCAACCCAGAGTCGGGATTGTTGTCCGGTTGATGCAATAGAACTTAAACATGACTGGACAAGTGTGAGTGTGCTATAGTTTACCTACATCTCTGCTTAAACTTCGAGGAAAACAAGCGTAATCTTATGGTTTCATATGTGATGCTTGCCTTACGATATTGAACTTTATTTGCTATTAACCACAAAAAACGTTTCTACGTCTTTACAAAACTGGAACCCTTAAGTAAGTATTCAAAATTTGACTAACCTTTTTCGGTTTCTCTGTCATTGGCCTTTCCGGATCTTTAATGTAGATAAATCCATAAACAATACTAAAAAGGTACAGAAAAGCGCTGACGCTGAATACTCCGTAGTATCCAGTCAGTTTCAAGAGAATTCCGCTGAGAACAGACCCTATAGGTCCTCCTGCTGTCAAGCACAGGTTGGCTATCCCCACTCTAAAAGTCCTGGACTCCGCACTAGAAATATCACTGATGTACGCAAAGACTCCCATATATGTGGTGATCCAACCACCCGTGATCGCAGGGAAGAAACCATCAAAAAACATGGTCACCTCCACAGGTAACTCGTAGAAGAAATACGCGTTCAGTATGTTGCTCAAACACATCAGCAGGTCTCCTATGATTGGGAGGAGAATACATATCTTTCGTTTTCCAGTCCGATCGCTCCAAGCACCCAAGAAGATAATCAAGAAACTTGGCAATGCTGTTAGAAGAACGCTCTTCCACATCTCCATTCCTGCTATAAGTTCTTGGACGGCCATCTCTTGTTTTAGGTACTTTGTTCCTTCTTTTGCAATGAGCGCATCGCAGACCTGATCGCCAAACTGCATGTTCACGCGACATGCTTTGTCCAGATTCAGGTTCTGGTTCGCTAGTCTAGATAGCACTCCCGGGATCACATAACACGCCAGAACAGGTTCCACAGTAATATTTGCCTTTATAACTGCAATCTTCTCTTTAAAAGTTTTCTTCTTCGGTTTTTCTTTCAGTTTCAAGGGCTGTTCCTCTAGAGTGGCCATCTTTTCCGACGGTGCCATATCTACTAAGTCTTAAAGGTTTGGAAAGGTTACCAGTGACATGTTGATTGCCAATCAAATATTAACTCATTGTGATAGACTTAACTATTGTTATATTTATAGATATTTTATCAGTTTTTCAAAGACGCAACCGAGGAGACAAACATTGTTTTGTTTGTTTGGTATATTTATGAAGGAGCATGCTATTTATTCTGACGTAATTTATATAATCAGGTGCCGTGATGAAATCTCTATATTGATAAACTGCAATCTTCAAACACACGTTTAAAGTCTTGGTAAGTATCACACCACATTTATACGTTCGTGCTCAATACAAAAGTTCTAATACCATCCCTAAACAATTGCTATTCTTTACAGCATCCAATTTGTCCACTATATAAAAATAAAGCAAGCAATCTTGATCGCAGCCATCTTAATTGGCGGTTTAACAAAGCCAGATGGGGCTTTTCATTAAAAACTTTTAACTGATATATGGGTATTTTTCTAGATATTTCTACAACACTGTATGTTTTTTTTTACTTTGTATGTGAATTCGAAGAATCCTTATGTTATTTAGACATGAGTGATTAAGACTATCTTGTTAATCGTCAAAAAATTGAGAACCTATCTAATAAGGGCGCTTTTCATTACAGGTGATCAAGACTCCTAATGCTGATGAGGTGTTAACCGGAGGACAAAAAGCATCCCTTTTTGAGTCCTAATTACAACGATTGTCTAACGACCACCAAATAATAGGATAAGTCTTTGCGTCACCAGACGGCTGAGACGCTAAGACGATGATTAAATCGCCTAGATGAGTATAGATTTCAATTAAAAGATACGTTATTTTTACATAGATATTTATTCAAAAAAAGACATTGCCCCACACTAGGCATTTCTTTCTGGAGCGTGGGTGCGTTTACAAACATTTAAACTCACATACACAAGAGACCCAGATCCGGAACAACTACCTGTATACAAATATTTGTTCCGTGCGGGAATCGAACCTGCGACACGCAATGCAGCATCCGATCGCTCAACCACTACGCCAACCGTGTCGTCTTATCTGTGTGGAGCAAGAAGACTGTGTCGCGGTAACGCTGCGCCAGAATGTGCGCTCTCTTGAGTCAATGCACTTTTGTTTAGTTGTGGAGTGTTCGCGACTTCTGTGTGGCATGGATGGGACACGTTAGATTGTCTGCAGAAGGGAAGAGATAAAGACAGGATGGGGAGGCCTTTGCCCAGCCGTGGGACAACAAAGGCTGAGTATAATAAAGGACGAAACAGTAATCAATTACTCTTGACTGACAGAAATTAATCCTCCGTTTCCCATCCATGCTGGAGTCAACGTCAATTCTAACGAACTTAAGAACTCTAATATCTTTCATGGAGTGACAGTCTACCTGACCTTCACAATCCAGTAACGGAGTTACACGATATTGGTTATTCTTCATTAAACTGTTATTGCTGTTCATGGAACTTCTTGTGCTTTCTGCCACACGATTAAAGTAATTTTCGCCGTGGTGCATGTTATTAAGACAGTGTATCTTACAAACAGACATTATCCTCATCCATTAATAAAATAAGCTACATAGTTTAATGGTGACAATACTATCTCAATTCGTCGGAATCATTCTTTTAAATATTTATTCCTATAAAAATTAATATAACTAATACATTTATAATATTAAAAAGAGTCAGGCATTGGGCATTTTCATTGGCATACTTCGTATACCAGTCACATTCGTCATAGACAAATGATTATTTTTTTCTTTCACACGTTATACCAATTCATTCGCCAATCATCACTTCATGTTCAAGATCAATGCTGTTGATAAGCGAATCCTTTTTCTTCTTCGCCTGTACTTCAGTTTCGCTCATCGCTTCACCATCTGCTGTTTTAGATCTAGCAGCGTCTTTCTTGTGCTGTATGAAGAACCAGCTGGAAAAAAAAACTTAATTAGAAAAACAAATTAGTTTTTTTTGCATTTCTTTTAGAGTTGACTTTGTCACGTGTCTTCGTTGACTTGGCCAACAACCAGCTTTAGGAGTAAGTGCGTGTCGTGGTGGCCCCGTGGCTAAGACCTCGCCTCTCGTGCCTGAGGTAGTAGGCTCAAATCCGGGCAAGTACCAATGTGACTTTTCAAATTCACTTATATAGTTAATGTAAGTCTGAAATAGCCAAGTTAGAGGCCTATGGGGTTCCCAGAGGTGGCCAAAACCTCACACGAAATGAAGAAGAGTACGTAAGAATTTTAAAGTGTTTTTTTAGTTTTGTTGTGCACTTGGATGTACTGTCCTCATATGCATATTTCTCTACGCAAGTGAAGTTTGCTGTTAGAGAACCCAATTATGGTTTAAGCTCGCCTTTGTACATAAGCTGTCCTATTGAATCTGTATGTTTTTATTCTTTATTGTGTGTTGATAGTGTGGATCTCGCCTGACTAATGTAAAGAACCAAGTCTTATGTCATAAGACAAAGGTTCAGTCAAAGTTAGTATCGATGTACATATCACTGATTGATGCACCCGTGATGTTGTGGATGGGTAACCTTAGGCGGTAGACAAGTGATATTCTATCATCGAAAGCGAGACGTGTAAAAATTCAATCAAGTCAATTATTCATTCAAAAGATTCATGATCATTTATTTGTGGAAACATGAGTACACATACAGAGCATGCAGGTTATTAAATTACATTATAGATTAAGATCAATTATGGGTTAAGCTCGCCTATGTACATAACCTGTCCATTGTATTTGTATCTTCATGTTATGTTTTGTGTGCAATAAAGAATAAGAATAAGATCAGTCATGTTTGGCCTTAGTGGCGTACATGTATTAAAATTTCAGCAATAAAAGTCATTGGATAAAGTATTAGATTAAATAAGAATAAAATAGTAAATCACAATTTCGAAAACAAATAAATGGTCCTTTTTTTTTTTTTTTTTTTTTTTTTTTTTTTTTTTTTTTTTTGCGTGGAGAAATGCTCATGCATACTACACTACCACGGGGAGATAGTGCAATTATGTGGGACTCTAACCCACTAAAACTCCACGGTGTCCTCCAGTGCCGCTTATAACGGGAACACGGGCACGCGTTAGCACTCACCGCGAACCCGCCGCGGCTGTCCGTCACCGGACCCTCCTCGGGGGAGTACCCCCCATCACCGGCGCACCAGAACACACTGTACGCCGTGACCACCCCAGGGACCAATTCAGCACATGGGTGCCAGACGACCCCGTGTATGGCACCCTTGGTCCCACTGTGACGGGTCGAGGTCAATGGCCCCGCCACCTACCATTTTGCGGCCGCAGGGGATAGGGAGAGCGGCTAACGCTATACCGACACTCCTCCTCCCCTGCGGCCCCACCGCGTCCGCCATCAGACGGTGGCGACCCCGTCTAGGCCGCGGGAGGTAGGGAGAGCGGCGCACCGTAATACCGGCACTCCTCTCCCGCCGCGGCCTCCAACCCTCAGCCGCGATATCGTATGGGACCTGGAAATCTCCATAAGACATCGCGGCCCGCCTCAGTTGCGATGTCGCCTGTTACCAAGCGGCACCGCAACCTACTAGTTGGCCGCTACGTCGTCGGCTTAATCGGCAAAAGCCCTGACGAGCGGCCCCTCCTCGGGTTCCTCTTCGCTTCACCGTGGGTGACCAAGCCACGGTTACTGAGCCCCCCCGCCTCGACAAAGCGGGAACCCACCGGGGGGGAAATAAATGGTCCTAGTGGTAACAATCATTAAATGTCTAAAAATTATACAATGTCAAATGTCAATTAAAGTTATACAATGTCAAATGTCAATTAAAATTATCCAATGTCAAATGTCAATTAAAATTATCCAATGTCAATTAAAATTAAAATTATCCAGTGTCAAATGTCAGATGTATTTATTTCAATAACAATATTATGTTTCTCTAAGTACAGATTACGTCAAAGATGTATTGATAACATTGGATACACCAAGTACCAAAAACCTTTTTACAATGCATGTCCTCGAAAAGAGCGTTTTCCAAGCAGCCAAACTGTGCGGAAAGTGTCACTTTTTTTTACTAGTGCTTTTTACTTTCCTGTACTTTTTTAATTTTTAACTCCAACGTCAGCCCGCCGCATAGAGTTTTTATTATTTGAGAAAAGTTTTAAAAATTAGTTAAGTACATATTATCATTCACATAAAAGGTAAAACAAAACTAATACTTCATTTAAGGCGTTTTTATTACTCTAGATTTAGATTTTGATCAATAAATTAATTTTAAATAAGTATTCATTAAATATGTTTGGCAGAATGAATATTTTGCTCGTGCCTTTTTGCGTTACGACGTGACAGCTTTTATTAGTTAATCTGTGGATATGCTGAGCGCCTTTGAATAAGCGCCATTTTATTAATTTCTTGCTTGGTTCAGATATATTTTTTTATTTCCTCGCACAATGCATAGTAAAATGTTGTATGATACACGTGCGTAAGATGATTTCCGACTCGTCTCGATTTATCCATTCACTCGCTTCGCTCGCTCGTGAATAAAAATAGCACTCATCGGAAATCACATACTTCCCGCACTTGTAGCATAAATAACTATTAAAACATGGGGAATTTATAGAATAACACTTTGTCAAGACCTCTGGTGAAAAATGGCTCATTTTACCCGACTGCGGAGGTATGGTAATGTGTTTTCTAACCCCCGACGGAAAGAGAGGGCTGTTATTATTATGTCCTATGTGTTTATTTGTCTGTTTTCTTATTTTACACATTTTTTAATATTTTTATAAAATAAATTAAAAACCAAAAACATTTAAAAATATATAAAATAGAGGCCCACCGGTATCGGGAACAGGATCCAAGCTACCGGCGGTCAGGGCTCCAGAGAGAGGAACCTCCTAACAATACGAGCCGTGTCCAGCAATACTGCTTTCTGGATCAGGCCCTTGACCCAGCTGCCTAATGAGAGCCTCCTAAGGTATTGGTCGAGGCTCGTGGCTATTAAGGGCATACGTTTTTTTCAGCTACATACGTTTTAGTGCCGTAAAACGGTAACTTTGTAAAGCATACTCCTTAGTAACGGCTAGGTTAAAAGGTTTGAAATATATATATATTTATTATTGATTCATGTACATAATTTTGAACACAAGATTTTTACGTGTAACTAATAGTTTTGCTTTAAAAAAATAATTAACAACACGATATTTTTTCGCAACTTTTGGAAACTCCTCCAAAACGACTTGGATGTTTAAAAATATTTATACACAGAAAAATTGATGGTTGGTATTTCTTCATAACTAACATAGCATATGTAAATCAAATAATATTTTGCAAACAAAACTGTTCAAAAGGAGGTTCAATTTTGATATTTTGGCATCGAGCGGGCGCACGGCCAGTACTGCGTTAGCATTGGGGTGTATATATCGCCTTAAGCCATTGTTATTATAAGTTTGACGTGTGTTGCTATGTATCTGTCTATCCATATATCTGTGTGTCTGTCAATGGCATCATAGCTCCTAAACGGAGGAACCGACTTCATTTAGTGTTTTTGTTTGAAAGGTGACTTTGTCAAGAGCGTTCTTAGCTATGTTTGATTAAAATCGGTTCAACCTTTCAAAAGTTATCTGCATTTTACTCTTTGAATCTGGGTTTTTCCGCAAGATATCGTGTCAGAATTACGTGTTTCGATAGATTGTCGTTTGAAGCGGGTCTACTACTAGGTATATTATTTCTAGTTTAAAAAGTATGAAGTAAAAATTAAATTTAAAAACCCCCGACACAAAACATCTAAAACGCAAAAAATAAGCCTCGTACTCGTGTCAGGGAACCGCTAAGTAAATAAAAGAAAAACATGTACACGTTGGCGGTCCCCAAGTTCTGTCAAACTAACTTTGTGCGCCTTTTAGGAATACTACGCCATTTTTCAGAAGAAAACAATATATCCAGCTAGTTACAAATATCTCTTAATCTAAGTTTTTTTAACCTTTAGTCTTTTGGCACACGTCGTACGTATAATTATTATAATTTGTACTTTAATGCCTTCTTATATGTTTAATCCATGTTTCTTAACACTTGAGGTCTAATAAGAAATCTTAGCTAAATATTTGCATGACATCACTAAGAGCGAAATGTGTCTTTTTAAGTCGGCACTAATATAACACGGTACCACATTTTACGTAAATAATATTTTTTTGATTTGATTTGATAATAACAGAGATAATTTTAATAAATGTCGAAAACATCTTGGCTCTTTCAGGTCTCAACAATGATATTATATTAATAATCATCCATTTGATCATGTAAACTACGCGAGGTGCGTAATAACCATTTTCCTTTTTTAAGGGTTCCGTACCCAAAGGGTAAAAACGGGACCCTATTACTAAGACTCCAATCCATCTGTCTGTATGTCTGTCTGTCCGTCTATTACCAGGCTATATCTCATGAGCCGTGATAGCTAGACAGTTGAAATTTTCACAGATGATGTATTTCTGTTGCTGCTTCTTCTTCTTTTCGAGTCGATGGGAAACTCTTCATAATTTTTGGGCCCAGTAGGTAGCCACCCCGATTGCGGCGTCAGTGGCGAGCATAAGGTCTTCCAAAGTGCAGGAGTATGGGCACTTGGGACACTCCAGCATGTGTGCCATATCTTGCAAAGGGGCACCGCACTCACACTGGGTATCAAACGGGTCTATAAAACCCCATTTTGCTAAATTGTGTTTGCAGCGGACTACTTGGGTGCGCAAACGATTGAGTGCTTTCCATATAGGCCACTGCAGTTCACGTCCAGGTGGCAGGTGTTCCTGGGGTTTCACGAAATCGGGTGGTGGTAGGTGAGCTTGTCTCCACAACCTGCTTCTCACTAGAGGCGGTGGGTCTTGGATGGCCCGTGTGCATCGAAGAAAACTCTTCCGACTCTTAAGTCTACCCGGAGTTGTAGTGTGATCGTAGAGTGGGTGTCGGGCATCGGATTCCTGGTACTTTTTCTCAAGCGCGCATACGACATCCCTTCGTACTATTGGAGGTGCAATACCAGCCAACGGGTATAGTTTGTTGAGCGGAGTCGGTTTGAGGCAACACGATACGGCACGTCTCGTTAAGGCGATGTCAACTTGCTTAGCATGTGCGGATCGGTGCCACACAGGACACGCGAATTCACCAGCTGAGAGGCAGAGGGACATGCCAGTTGTCCGAAGAATATCGGGTGCCGCTCCCCAGTTGGTAGAGACAAGGCGACGCAACAGGTTGTTCCGGGCACTGACCTTCCGCTTCGTGCTGTGGCAGTGCACGTTGAAAGTTAAAGATCTGTCCAATGCAACACCAAGGTATCTAGGATTTTTGCAGTGAACTACTTGAGTTCCTCGCCATGAGATATTCAGTTCCCTGTTTGAAAATCTGTTGCGAAGATGAAAAGCAAAAGATTGAGTCTGTTGCTGCTACAACAACAAATACTAAAACAGAATAAAATAAATATTTAAGTGGGGCTCCCATACAACAAATGTGATTTCTTTGTCGTTTTTATGCGATAATGGTACGGACGCCTTCGTGCGCGAGTCCGACTCGCACTTGGCTTTTTTATTTGCTTGGCTTGGGTTTTTTGAATCTTGGTCCTCTTTTTTTTTTGATTTTGTATCTAATGCAATCGAAGTCAATTCAATACCTACATATTTGCACCTAAACATTGCAGAATGCAAACATCTTTAACCTTCTTCCTTAGTTAGTATGTCGTCAAGCACTTCACCACATACAATACAAATCGACATGTGCAATTCTGTAAATCACGCACCGTGATAGCCCAGGTAGAGTGATCATGAAGTGATCTGCTAACAGGGGCGAAACCAGGATTCATTTCTAGGTGGGGGGGCACATGAATAAGAAACGTTGACTTGATGATTCAAAGACAGGACAGCGGGGTGGAACCTGTAGCAAATTCTACTATAGGTTACAGATATATCCTTAATAGAACTAAATTAGCCAAATGGTTCTAAGCAAAGCCGTTGTTACCACAAGTTACTTGACTCAAAATTCGTTAAAAGAGGTACTAATTATAGGTAAGCAATTTTGTAAAACCTACAAATAATTTATTTGCGTAAAATACGGTAGGTCTAATTATGAGATGTTACAGTATTATATTAGTGCCGACTTAAAAAGACACAATTCGCTGTTAGTGATGTCATGCAAATATTTAGCTAAGATTTCTTATTATTAACACGCTTTTATTAGCTTGGTATGTATCTATGTATCAATGTAACGGAATCTTTGAACGTGATTTTCACCCCCTTGAAAACGTCGGATTGATTTGAAACTTTGCACACCTATCAAGGACCAATGACAATGCAATAATTTAGTAAAAGTCAAAGCCAAAGTCAAATTCAAATATATTTATTCAACTAGTCCAATAAGCGGCGGTAAATTAAAATTTACAAGTAATAAAAGTTGATTCTACCGTGCGCGTTTAAATTGTTTGTCCCATTAGCCTTACCAAGATCTTCAAGATTAGCGACTTTTTAGTTCAATTTACCATTAAAGCGTGTTTTTAGAACTACAATTTATTAGATTAAACATGGATTAAACATGTAAGAAGGCATTAAAATACAAATTATAATAATTAGTCGTACGACGTGTGCCAAAAGACTAAAGGTTCTCTAATCATATGAGATTAGCAAATATTGTTCTTAGTCTTAACTTGGGGCTTAATGCAATAACAAAAATTAAATTATCCATCTTAAGACGTTTACAATTTATGATCATAGTTTTTTGCGAAAAGCTTTTAACTGCGCCTAACTTAGATTAAGAGCTATTTGTAACTAGCTGAATATATTATTTTCTTCAGAAAAATTGCGTAGTATTCCTAAAAGGCACACAAAGTTAGTTTGACAAGGGACCGGTACGGAGGCCATAAGGCCAGTACACACTGTAGCCGCTGGTCCCGCCACGTTGGTCTGGGCCACCCTGCCAAGCCAATCCAACATACTCCACCTAGGTTTTTACGGTGAGATTTTTACCTACAGAATTGAACGGTTCATGTGTTGTTCATGTAACTGTCCAAATCTCCTCGAGATTTTCAGAATCTTTTCATAATTAATGACTCAAGTACCAGCAAACTCACACACAAGCACATCCTGAGATAGGAGTCTTTTTTGGTTTATCTCTCGTGTCTCCTGTGGGGGTCACAAATCAATATCTTTTCTGTCTTTCTTTTTTTAGGGTTCCTTACCCAAAGGTTCCGAACGGAGCTGTGTTATAGCTGTCCCTCAAATGTCGATCTGTCGGTCTGTCCGTCGTCTGTCATACAATTTTGTTTCTAAGAATTCTTTAACTTCCCTTTGGCATATGAACTTATTTAATCATCATCTGCCTAGCCTTTTCCCAATATATTGGGGTCGGCTTCCAGTCTTACCGGATTCAGCTAATTACCAGTGTTTTACATGGAGCGACTGCCTATCTGACCTCCACAACCCAGTAACTGGGTAACACGGTACCCCTTGGCAAGACTGGTGTCAGATCTCATGCTTCTGACTATCCGTAACGACTGTCAAAGATCTTCAAATAACAGCCGGGACCAACGGCTTAACGTGCTTTCCGAGGCACGGAGGAAACTCGGTATGTTGAAAAGGTCTTCTTGTTCTTGTTTGGACGGATCCCTAAATATGCGAAGCCCGACACGCACTTGGCCGGTATTTTTTTTCTTTTAAATATATCCTAGCCCATTAAACATAGACTGTCGGCATCGGTAAGTCCCCTGTTGTTGCTAGTAATGTAGCTGACGTGGGTGCTCTAAACAAACATTTCTCACTTCCACCCGTCACTTTGGATCCTCACGTCAAATTAGCTACTATAAGTAAACTCTCCGCCTTGTCGGTGCCGCGGTGTTCGTCTTTCGGCTTCAGTCCTGTGAGTGAAAATGATGTCAAGAAATCGATTTGTGCGATCTCCTCCTCTGCAGTTGGCAATGACGATTTATGCTCAAGAATGTTATGGCCTATCCTCTCCTCATTACTGCCCGTTTTAACCCACATCTTTAACTACTCCTTGTTTTCTTACACTGTTCCCGATGCTTGGAAGCTAGCCCATATTATTCCGTTACCCAAAATCCCTAACCCGGTCACTCTAACTGATTTCAGTCCCATTTCCATCCTTCCTTATCTCTCCAAAGTTCTTGAGCACATTGTTCATCAGCAACTGTCCCTGTTTCTATCTAGTAATGATCTTCTTAGTCCTTTTCAATCTGGTTTCCGGCCTGGTCACAGTACTGTCACGGCTCTTTTGAAGGTGACTGATGACATCCGCTGGGCCATGGACCACAAAAATCTCACGTTACTTGTGCTTCTTGACTTCAGCAGTGCCTTCAACTCTGTTGACTTCGAAATCCTTCTTGGGATCCTTAAATCTTTTAATTTCTCCTCTTCCACTATTGATTGGTTCGACTCATATCTCAGAGGCCGCTCGCAGCGGGTACGCCTTGATGAGTGCTCTTCTGATTGGTGCTCTCTTACTGCGGGTGTGCCCCAGGGTGGCGTTCTCTCTCCTCTTCTCTTTTCTATTTTTATTAACTCTGTTACTAGAGTCATCTCCTGTAACTACCATCTCTACGCTGACGACCTGCAGCTTTACCATAATTTTTTTAGTCATGATGCGGAAGCCGCCGTGTCCACCGTAAACAGCGACCTGAAGTTGATTGAGGAATGGTCGCGGTCCTTTGGGCTGCAATTCAACCCTAAGAAGTCTCAGGCCTTGGTTATCGGCGGTAGGCAAATGCGGAACAGGCTTGATGTTGCGTCGCTGTCTCCAGTCTGGTTGAATGGAGTTCAGATTGAATACACCAAGACAGCTAAAAACCTGGGGGTAATCATGGACTCCTATTTGTCGTGGAAAGCCCATGTCGGTGAGGTCAGTCGCAAAGTGCACTATTCGTTCCACTCGCTGAAATGCCTCCAGAGCTTTTTGCCCTTGAAAACCAAAATTTCCCTAGCTCAAACTCTCATTCAGCCCATCATCGACTACGCCGACGCCTGTTATTTGGATGCCACCGAGGAGCTGTTGGATAAACTTGAGCGTTTGCAAAATTTATGTATTCGTTTTGTTTTCAACCTTAAAAAGTATGATCATGTTTCAGAATTTCGCAAGTTACTCAAGTGGCTCCCTATTCGACTTCGCAGGAAGTCTCGGATATTGTGTGTATTATTTAACATCCTTCATAACCCTAAGACGCCTTCCTACCTCCGTGAACGCTTTTCCTACTCCCGTCCTTCCGATGCACTTTGCAGGAAGCATCTTAAAAATCTCCTTAATATCCCTTCCCACACTACCGACTTCTATTCCTACTCCTTCACTGTAAACGCCGTGCGTTTGTGGAACTCTCTTCCGCCTGACATAAGGGATTGCCAAACTCTTTCAGTTTTTAAAAGAGAAGTGAAAAGACACTGCCTTTCCATTCCATCATAGTTGCATATAGTTCTGTATTATTATCTTTTTCATATATATTAGTCGGTACGTAGTTATTGCTATAATATTTATTTTATTTGTATGTATGTATATGATAGTATATTTTATTTGTATCTAATAATTATTTTATATTATTTAGCTCTGAATTGTTTTATGTGTTTATTTTTCCCTTCTACACACGATGTCTACATCTCTTTTTTCCCCTTTCCTTTCGCAGGTATGCTGGAAGAGATTTCATTAGAAATAAGCATCACCTATGTACATCTTTTTCTGTTCCTCCTTATTGTCTGTATATGAGTGTGTGCATAAATGGTTAAAATAAATAGACAATAAATACTTACGCAAAAATCAGCACCGGTGGAATCGTAAGCACGGTGCTAACATAGTATACGATTCCCGCATCGATCTTCAAGGTGGACATATATATCCAAGAGTACAACGGCCCGGATATCATAGAAGTCACCACCTCCATCAGATTGAAGAATGACGTCATTTTACCTGAAAAAACGTAATAATTGGAGAGATAAAAGTATTTTTTTTGCTTGTGTGGTTTCGGGGACACGTTTTTTGTGAGGTAAAGGTTGAGGTCTGTATCATTTTTGTCTTTTGTAGCTGGGATACTTAAATTGTTGTGTGTCTAAATTTTCTTGGGTAAGACTATTTAATGAGGCTCATCAAGAGCTGTTTTTTATCAACAAATTAGATTTTGTGTATGATCAGATGTATGAATGTAAATGAATCAAAAGGAGTATATAGGGATCGCAGCAGGTGGTGTTCTGTGGTTTCTGCTTGCCCCCATGAGAAAAGACGTGAGTGTATACATAAGTTAGGTTTGCTAACGCTTGCTAATGTCAAATATGCTTGCTCAAGCGGGTTAAGTTAACGATTAAACAATACATATTATCACACTATAATCACAAAGTAAGTAACCAGTGGGGCTCCGCAGACAGAGAGTCCACTACGAACAAAGCGACATTTTGCACGCACACATTGACATTACGTTTTTACAGGGATTCTTGGGCATTAAGGTGGACGTGCCAAGATAGTGGATGAGTTATTTTTGTGCACTACCATGATATGGGTATCAAATGAAAGGGTTTGCTGAGAAGAATACGAAAAAAGCTTGTTAAAAAAAAAGTGTTTTTTTAAGGATTACTTTAATTATATGTTAAAGCAACTACAACAACTTCTTTGTTTGTAGTGTTTACATCTTCAAGATTAATTAGGTACTTACCTAGTTCATCACTCGCCACTAATTTGGATGAGATCGACCTAAGTGCAGTGAATCCAGTTGCATTGAACATCTCTACTGCTACCGCTGAAAAATAAATAAAAAGCAAAATGAGAAATCCTACAAAGTTTATAATCATATGTGTAGGCGATGTGCACAGCGAGCGTAAAAACTTATGAATACAAGTCGATACAAAGAGATAAAAATAAATGTAAAGCTACATGGAATGCAATCTCCTCAACAATAACTGGTAATAATTTGTATAAAAATGACATTGACGATTTTTTTTCAATAATGTAACATAATAATCCATCAGACAAGTGTAATAACTACTTTATTAATTTGACATCAAATTTGCCTTTAAATTCTAATAATGCCAAAAATGATTGGCATTTTTGGCATTATTAGAATTTATTTTAATAATGCCAAAAATGCCAATTTTATTTTTTTCATTCCATTAATTCCAATAATTATAATAATTCTCGCAATTCGAATAATTGTAACCCTAATCAAATAACAAAAATCTTGAATCCTGTAGATGCAATGCAAGTGTATAAATTATTTATGGACCTGAACAATAGCAACTAGTGGGTATGCTAGTGGGCATCGCCACAAAGGTCTTCAAAACCTTTGTGGCGATGCCGCTAGTTGGATATGTCATCCACTAGCACATATTATAAACTTATCTTTTTTGGAAGGTGTATTTCCTGACCAGATTAAGATGTCTGTTGTGAAACCACTATTTAAACATGGAAATAAGTCAGACCTGAATAATTATCGGCCTACCACGATAGTACCGAATATATCGAACATTCTTGAGAAGGCATTGCTTGTTAGGTTAAATAATTTTCTCTGTACACATGACACACTATGCAAAGAGCAGTTTGGTTTCCGTAAAGGTAATTCAACTCTTTAACTTTGTTAAACTTATAACAGAAAGTATTAACAAAGGTGACCCTGCGGTTTCCCTATTTTTATATATGAGTAAGGCTTTTGATTTTGTTAACCATTATAAGTTACTAAACAAATTAGACTTCTACGGTATAAGAGGAAACGCATATGAATGGATAACTAGTTATCTAGGAAACAGGCACCGAGATATCAAAAGTAGTAATGAAAAGTGACACGAGCAGTAGTGTAAATAAGTGGGGCGTGCCTCAGGGAAGTATTCTAGGTTCTTTACTTTTCTTACTTTATATAAATAATCTTCCAGAGGCCACTTTGCAAGAATGTATACTTTTTACAGTTGTCATAAAATGTCAGGATAAAAATGACTATAAATCAGCTACGGAAAAGACCCTAAAAGATATAATAAGTTGGATGCAAAATAATAACTTAAATATAAATGTTAGCAAGACAAAATTAATTGAATTTAACTTCTATAATAGGTTACTATTTAGCTTTGGATATTCTGACCGACATCTAGTGTATTTATTGATCGAAGGTTGGATACCCTTTCCCCTGTAGCTCCCATCCGCCACGCGCGTTAAGGAACTTCGTTAAAAAAAATATGTGTTTATGCTTATCACTCAAGCTTACCTATGTACATATCCGTAGTATTTCTGGCGAGACCGGTGTAGAGGCCGCCGACGATTTTGCTGGCTTTAGAGATCAGGCCCAACACGGAGTCATCCCATTTCAAACGGCGACTGAACAGGCTTATTGAGATTACTGCACCTGCAAAAGAAACAAAGCGAGATATTAAATAACCTATTGTTTGATCGTCATCTTAATTTAAACTTAATCAAACATATTTATTAAAAAAACATATTAACCATAATTATGATTAATTAAGTTCGAATCTGTTAATCAGTATTTAAACTTAAGTCGCCGATTCCCTTGAGTAGCTGATTTTAAAATGAGAATCACGTCTAAATGGCTAGTCGTAATTTTTTGAAAAAAATATATGTTATATTCGACTATTTTCTTAATAATTTGATCTGAGCAAATTTTGAGTTTTCTTCGTATAACATAGTGTAATTAATTTGTAAAGTTATGTCTAAAACGGACAAAAACACGACAATCACACCAAAACCGCTGGGCGTATTTTAATGAAATTGACACCATCTCAATGACAATTTAATTATCTACATTTTGATCTGAGCTTTTTTTTTTAAAGTCATAGAATAATAAGGAAAGTACAAAAAACTACTAAATTTCGGGTCGCGTGGGTGTGAAACGTGTGCGCGTTTTGTTCCCTCAAGGTCGTTGGCGTTAGTCGTCGTCTTAATGGTTAATCAGTAAATATTTTCTTATAAACAGAGCCCAATATGTTCAGGCCTAACGCCTTCTACAAAAATTGTAGTTTTAAAAACTAAAAAACACGCTTTATTGGTAAGGATAATGGGACAAACTGTTTAAATTATTGCATTGTCATCGGTCCTTGATAAGTGTGCAAAGTTTCAAATCAATCCAACGTTTTGAAGTGGGTGAAAATCACGTTCAAAGATTCCGTTACATTGATACATTGTTACATTGATACATTGATACATAGATACATAGATACATACATACCAAGCTAATAAAAGCGTGTTAAAAACAATGGCAATCACACGATGCGTCCTATGATGAGCTCTTAATACTCAAGCAGGCGTAACTTTTTTTCTTCTATTAAATTGTATAGTCATACTTCACTTGCCAACGAACCAACGTCCGTGTAACATCTTGTTTTTATAATAAACATATTTTGCGATTCTTGGGACTTTAATTGGCACCAGTATAGCCTCCAAAGATATTACACAATATCAATAAGCGGTTAAATTGTATGTTCGTCGCAAGAGGTAATTCTGGATTTGCTGATCGGGTTCAGAAAATATTTCTACTATTACTTTTAAATTGCCACGCAAAAGATGAAGCTAGTTGCACGTACGCAAGTGTCAATAGGAATCAATGCAGAAGAACGTGCAAGAAACTCCACAGACACTCTTTTCAATCAGTAAAACTTAATTACAAAGTATTTGGTTACATCCACCTCCTAGTATTCAGCAGAATCTGTCGACCCTCACCAGGTCGCTCGTGTACTTTGTGGGGGACCTACCTACGTTACAATATTGTAAGAACACGTATTCAGAAAACAAGATTACGGTGATAAGAACATTTTGACGGGATCATTAAAACAGCTTATGTTGTAAAAGTAGAATCAGAATCAGAAATCATTTATTTGCAAAGAATTTAGGTAACAAAAACATTGTTTTGATGGTGTAAAAAAGAAAAAACAATTGGATCCAGTACATTCTACCGTATGGCATGCAACATTAAGCACTATAAAAATCAAAAGCATTGCAAATCTATATTAATCAAAAATTGTCAAGTAAACAATAGATATTTTTTTTTTTTTTTTTTTTTTTTTGTTTGTTCCTTACGGAACAGGCTAAGGTCTGAGACCATGCTGCCTAGTCATCAGTATTTTTCTTGAATTCATTAGTAACATTAGAATGCGGATGTAACATATTCTAATGTTTTTTGGAGTATTTGGCAGCAAATCGTATCGAGTCAGCCTTCCCAGTAAGCTTTGCGGAGGTAGTCAATACTACAATAAAATTCTCCGCTCCACTGTCCCGAGATCGCTTCTGTCACTAATTTCACATATTGTCCAGTTGCGTAGACAGTTGAGACACAAAACTACACCACTTTTATATCACAATATCCACTAGGAATCAATTTGCAAATAATATTAACAGCCGCTGAACTTCACTCGAAAAAATCCCGCCAAAAAACTCTAAACCATAGATATAAAATTCTAAATCTATGAAGTAAACAGTTTCTAATGTCATATTCAAAAGTCAAATTCACTGCAAAATAATAGTCTTAGTATATCAGATTAAAATATAAAATAATAAATTGAAATATTACTGAGCAATTTCATAGGGTGTTATCATTTAGAAACTCGCTGTTTCGTTAATTTCTTTTTGAAACTAGTAGTTTCGTTAATTTCTTTTTGAAAAAAATGAGATGTATAATTTTTAATGTCATTGTAGCGGCAATTAAGTAGGTATTGTTCTACTGTGAAGTAAATAATTTAAGTAGGTATTAGGTATCTCATTTTCATTGCTGTGCTCTATCTTATCGTGACAAAAAAGTCCGGCCCAACGTAAAAACTGTAATTCAAACATTTCGGGCAGCCTTTCTTCAACATATTGCACACATCTTTTGAGAGCGGCTTCGCTTGCGTGGGAGTTGATCCAACGGGAACATACTAACAGGATGACAAGTATCCTATCTTTTCTTAGGCCATGGTCCAACATCCAAGAACCTCTACTTGGCTTGGGCTTGCCCCGTCTATGATCTTTAAGATTTATCATCCATTTTTTTAAAAGAATAACCGTGGAGTTTCTTGCCGGTTCTTCTCCATAGGAAACGACTAAACCAAACCGTGCACCTTTTGTCGACGTTTTATAAGTGCCCATGTAGGCCAAGATAAAATAAAATAAAAATGATTTTGATTTTGATTGGTGAATTTTAGCCTCATAAACCTGTGTTTACCTCTTCGGGTCATACAGGCGTGATATTATTTTTATTCCTTTTCTGCTGCAGTCAGTTGTCATACTAACCCGTAATCAAAACTACATAAATTACTTCCTTGATCTCCTTGGCCCTTGGTTGACTGGTGATGTCTCAAAGTAAAAATCAAATCTTTCATTTCAATTTGGTCACCAAACGCCACTTTTTGAATGTCAACATTTACAGTTAATAAATTAAAAATAGTTATTTGATTCCACCTAAGGCATTAAGTCACAAGGCATCTTGTACATAATAAATAGAATTTTGGGCGCACGGTTGGCGCAGTGGTTGAGCGATTGACCGCTGCGCTGCGAATCGCGGGTTCGATTCCCGCACGGAACAAATATTTGTTTGGCCTACAGATAGTTGTTCCGGCTCTGGGTGTTTGTGTATGTGAATTTATATGTCTGTAAACGCACCCACGATACAGGAAGAAATTCCTAGTGTGGGGCAACGTTTTTTAAAAGAAAAAAATATATATAAAAAATAAAAACAACAAATGCATAACTTACCAAGTGCGTGGGCGCAAATGAAGAAAGTACTGTAGAAGCTGTACATCAGAGCGTCCCAATTGAAGCGGTAGCGGGTGTACAGATATCGTACTGTTTGTTCACCTGAAATTTACAGATAATAAATCAAATTCACTATTCCATTTCCTGTAAACGATACAATAGCTGCCGCTGGAGGCTCCACCCGCGTTTTCTACCTTATCACCTACATCTTTAAAAGATTTCACCCAATTCGAGACATGCCCTCATCCTAAGTTACTTAAAAATATAACTACAGTAAACCTAATTATATAACGGTAGGTAAACTAAATTTTCTCAAAAATGTTATGTAATGTTGTCATAACATCTCTAAAAAGTATCCAGAAAGTGAACTCTACCGGAGACTTATTCACAACTGTCCAGTAAGAAGCGAGATTTTAAATTTGGAATCTCCTAGTAAGTATGTAATTAAATTAAATAATACTGGACAGTAGTAGGGATTGGTCCCATATATGAAAACGTAACTTATATCGGATATGTGTTAGATATCATATCATATCGATATCTATATCAAAATAACCGATATTACAAAAACTGTATCTAATAAAAACCTTACTAGCGTGCGAGAACGAATAAGTCAAAACTTAAAACCGTAACAATGCGGAAACGTACGAACTACGAACAAAACGCAAACTTCACAAACGATAGGAACCTTAATTATGCGCTACCTCTCTTT
Organism: Orthosia incerta; assembly: GCA_948252205.1. Lineage (NCBI taxonomy): Eukaryota > Metazoa > Arthropoda > Insecta > Lepidoptera > Noctuidae > Orthosia > Orthosia incerta. The sequence continues at coordinate 29,365,781 of OX411746.1, forward strand.
CTAAGTATTATTTTGCGTTCGTTGTTAGTTTGCTCATCTAAATAACATTTTTACTTATGCAAACTGTACTAAATGATATCGATATCTGTTAACCGTTTTCGATATCGATATGAAATCTGTATATCCGTTACATAACCGTTTGTGCAAAAAACCGAAAACACCCATCTCTAGAAATTCTCAGATCTGCTTTAGATCTGCTTAGAAAAAAAACATAGTACCAGCCAGACACATATTAGAGTTTAGCCATTACAACATGTTTATAGGAGGGAGGCTCCAAATATATATCTATCTCTCTTTTTGGTATGACATTTTATGAGATAGATATATTTTTGACTCCGTTAATCAATACGTACAACAAACAAATAGAAATGCCCCCGGTAAATCGATCACAATATCTATCAGTAATTGCCCTAATATGCATGTAACCTTCAATATTAATTAAACGAATTTGTTGTTAAACTTTCTCTTCTTTCGGAATTAACGAGCTCAGAAGATATCTGTTCTCTCTTACTTTCTAGGCTGAAAACTTACAGGTGGCAGGATACAGATGCTGACTTAGTTCCACACTTTGAGTCCTATATTGTTATTAAGTAACAATAATAGGTTCGAATAAGTTTTCATCTAAGCATAGACTTTTCAATAATAAGCTAACAACCCTCTGGTTGACAGGTGAACAACATTTTTCAGTGACCGTACTCTACCTATTGTTGAAAGGAAATTCTTTTCAACAAATGGGTCCAAATGTAGAAAAATAGTTACTTTACAAACTAAACACGGATATAAATAATTCCATAGATCACCGATGATAATTTGGATTTATGTCCAGTATTCTGTAGTACCCTTGAATAAAATATAAGACTAGAAACAAGTACGTACCGTGTTTCGGGCCGTATATAAACACGATGGAAGCCATCACCAAAATGGACTTTATCCTCCGCTTATTAGGTCCCTTTTTGAACGCAACTGTACAAGTGTCTTTTACGTGTTTTATGTCGAAAAAGGATTTTAGGAAGCCCCGTACGTCGGACGATTCGTTCTGCAATTATAAATCTCATTATAAGACCTTCCATATGAATGGCTTCTGCCGTTGTCTTGAAAGATAGTCGGTAATTACGACATAACCTTCTTACTACCTTCGTGAATATCGTGATGTCAAGAAATACTTAAAAGTGATTGATGCTTTTCAACAATCAGCAAGGAATTGTGCAGATATATGCAGTATAGCATAAACATAGCAACCTAAAGTGTGCCCACTGCTAGGACACGGATCACTTCTCAGGTGGATGGTCCACTCAATCTGGCGTAGACCAACCTTCACGCGGGTCCAATGGAAATTGGTGGAATTCACATGTCTTTGAATTTTAGGTTCTAGGACTTGCCAATTTTCTCACGCTGTTTTCATTGACCATTTAGAGAGTAGTTCTGATGAAATACATAACACATAGTAAATGTCTCCCTGGGTTCGAACCCAAAACATACACGTAAGTCGGGACCATTACTTTCCACTGGGCCCACCTCTGCTACAAATATTTACTAAGAAAGTAATTTGAGAATTTAAAATGTAGCAGTTAATTCAGACGAATACAAAGAGTAAATATTACAAGTAGGTAGGTAAATATTGTGTTTCAGACACCGCTTTGAGGAATTTTAGGATTTATGGTCAATGCTCTTTTCATAAGTAAGAGGCCACAATATCAAGTAATCTGCAACTGTCCTACTAAACTAAAATATTATAACATCAAGCCTGTAAGCCGCAAAGGGTTAGGCACCAACCGCGTAGTACAACGACATTACGCCAGTTATGTTTAAGTCCATTGTCTTAGGGGGCGGGCTAATTGCCACGAGAGGATGCAGAACCGCATCCGGTTCCAGATTTTTAAGAACCGGGCCTGGTAAGCAATTAGAACTGGGCGAACCCATATGTTTAGGATTGGAATAAATCATAGAGAATTTGACATTATAAGCAATTATCACTAGGGATGTGAAAATAGTTTAAATTTGTCTAATCAACATATTTTTGCAAGTTTTGTAACAAATCAGTCTTAAGTAACAATACTAGGTTCTTTTCTTTATAATTTGCTTATATTAATTACTAGTATGTACTTTTCTATATAATTTTATTTTGGCTTATATTTCGAAAACCAATGAGTATTAGCGAATCTTATTCTGGACTTTTTTGTGCATAATATAATAAGGAGTAAACTTGCTCTTGCATAAATTTCAATAAAATCAAAACTTTACGAGAATTAAGCAAAAAGCCCATTTTTTGCTCCTTTGCGATTTTTATGGACTTTTCAGGCAAAGTTACTGCTACCATAATGAACATAATTCCGGTGAAAGTACTTGGCTAGGATTTTTTCTGCAGCACATGTTAAATTTCCTGGACTTTACCGCGTCTTTTGAATCGAAGAAATAATGTGAACACTTTCTTGTTGTTTCACTTTTGGATGTTTTTAAAGAACCTGGGGAACGGGTAGAACCGGGTGCACGCGCTACTTCCCACCAACCATGGTAAATCCAGGTTCAGGGCTGCTACTTAGAAATTCCGTATGGAAAAGCCCAAAAATACTTAACCCAACCCGGGAATCGAACCAGGCACCTCAAACTCAGCAGTACAACTACAGTAACGAGGCAGTCAAAAAATTTACAGTCAGACTGGTTTAATCTACTTTTATAATCCTCTCCGATCTCATGCCATTTGCTTCAATCTTAAGCAACCCTCATTCAGCTGCTACCGGCCTCTATATGATGAACTCCTTCTTCAGAAAGCGTGAGCACAGGAAGTGGACCTGGCAATGCCCTGATGGTACAACTAAAAACGAGATCGACTTCATCATGTCAACCAAGAAGAAAAAGTTTAATGATGTCTCTGTGATCAATTAGGTAAAAATCGGGAGCGATCACCGCATGGTGAGAGACACATTGAACGTTAATATCAAGCTTAAAAGGTCTCAACTGATGAAGTCTACGCTCCTTCTAGCACAGATCCAGATCTACAACCCCGAGAGCCTTCAGCTCGAACTCCAGAATCGTTTCTTGTGCCTAGGGAGCTCCGTGGACGAATACAGCGATGGGTTCGTGGAAGCTGTCCATACGGTCGGGTCTAAGTTTTTCAAGACCCGCCGTACAGATATAAACAAAAAGCTCACTGATCCTACTTTCAAGCTCATAAAGGAGAGCCGTGAGATGATGCTGCAGTCTTCAGACGATGCGTTGAAATACCGGCAGCAAAATAGACGGATCTCAAAGTCCTTGAAAAGCGACCTCCACCGTTTAAATACCGAGCGTATTAAAGAAGCGATTGAGCTAAATAAGGGATCCAAGATCTTTGCAAGAGATCTGACTATTGGGCAGAGCCAGATCACAAAACTGAAGACCGAAGATGGCAGGATCGTATCCGCCAAACCGGAGCTTCTGAGGGAGATCGAGAGATTCTATGGGCCAGTAAACCCGTCGCGAATCTATCAAAAGACCCTAGAGCTAGATTTACCCGACACTATATCGAAGACATTCCGGACGTCAGCCTGTACGAGATTAGAATGGCTCTTAAACAGCTTAAGGCCCTTCAGAAGCTGTTTGATTCCGTCATACTCGAAGGGAAAACGCCACAGACATGGTGCAGGGTGTGGTGGTACTCTTCTTCAAGAAGGGTGACAATGCCCTACTGAAAAACTATAGCCATGTCTACAAGCTGTTTTCAAGAGTCATCACGAATCGTCTCGCGCGCAGGTTGAAGATCTCCAGCCTCCAGAACAAACTGGAATCCGTAAAGGCTTTAACACCGTAGACCACATAAATACGCTGCGGTAGGTTATACAGAAGACCGAAGAGTACAACCTGCCTCTTTGCTTAGCGTTTGTGGAATACGAGAAACCCTTCAATTCGATCGAGACTTGGGCTGTGCTGCAGTCTCTCCAACGGTGCCAAATCGCCTCCCGGTATATCGAAGTGTTTAACAAAAACGCCACCATGTCAGTTCGACTTCAAGATCAAACTTCGGAACCAATCCTTCTGCAGCGAGGTGTGAGACAGGGAGACGTCATATCTCCGAAACTGTTCACCGCTTCTTCAAGGTTCTGGACTGGAGAGGGCTAGGCATCAGCGTCAATGGCGAGTACATCACTTACCTTCGGTTTGCCGACGATATAGTGGTCATGGCTGAGACCATGGAGGACCTCAGTACAATGCTCGATGACCTCAGTAGAGCTTCCAAAAGAGTGGGTCTTAAAATGAACATGGACAAAACCAAGGTGATATTGAATGCCCATTTTACACCTACTCCTATCAAGGTCGGAGACTCTTCTCGAAGTTGTGGACGACTATGTCTACCTGGGACAAACGATCCAGTTGGGTAGGGCCAACATCGAAAAAGAGGTCAACCGTCGGTGGGGCACGTGGACCGATGACCTGGTGAAGGTTGCGAGGATCCACTTGGCTTGGGGGAGGCCTATCTCCAGCAATGGACGTCTTTCGACTAATATGATAATGATGAAATTGTCTGATGACCTAAGGAATTTTGTCTGGGAATCGCGGCGAAACTGAAAACGTTTTTAAGATAATTAATTGTAGTTCTAAAAACTAAAAAACACGTTTTAATGGTAAATTTTACTAAAAAGTCGCTAATCCTGTAGATCCTGGTAAGGATAATGGGACAAACTATTTAAATTATTGCATTGTCATCGGTCGTACCCATCCTTGATAAGTGTGCAAAGTTTCAAATCAATCCAACGTTTTGAAGTGGATGAAAATCACGTTCAATGATTCCGTTACATTGATACATAGAAACATACTTACCAAGCTAATAAAAGCATGTTAAAATGGGGTGGAAGAGGTAAAGAACACTTTATATAAAAGGGAAAGAATATAAGCATTCCGGCGAAGACGAATTGGCAACCACTTGAACTTCACACGAAATTTGGAAACATGGTCATATTTGCGCAATCCGAATATGAACCTTACACAAACATTTTGAAGCCGCTCAAGTTTATCGAGTTGTTCTTGAGTAAGGTCAAGATAACTGGCATCAGCATAATCAAGGATGGGTAAAAGAAAAGATTGTGCAAGCGCAATCCTGGTGGCAGTCGGCAGAAAATTATGCAGTCTCCTCAAAGATGCAGCAGATGCAATTAGCTTGCGGCTAACCTCCTGCAGTTGGGCAGTCCAAGAGAAGTTCCTATCAATGAATATCCCCAAGTTTTTAACTTTCTCGCAGAACAGAATAACTGAATTTTCGAAAAAAAGTGAAAGGCCTGGAGAAGAGTAGTCCAGTCGATTATTGAACCCATCCTAGATCTGCCCACCACTATAACCTGCGTCTTTGTGGGGTTAACCGTAAGTCCATACTTTTTGCTCCATTCACATGTGCGGGCCAGATCACGATTTATTGTTACGATAGCCTCAGACAGAGGTCCGAGAGGAGCTCGCGAATAAATTTGTAGATCGTCCACATAAAGATGGTAGGAAGAAGTTAGTACACTGGAGATTGAGTTTATAAAAACTGCGAAAAGTGAAGGGGATAAAACGTCACCCTGCGGTACCCCAGCAAAAGTACTACGCCAGGAAGACAAGGTCTCTCTAATGCATATACGTTGCCAGGGACCAAAGAGGTAACTACGAAACCAGTCAATCACCGATGGAGATAAATTAAGAGAGCATAAAATGCCAAGCAAAACATCGAAATCGACAGAATTAACAGCATTACTGAAATCTAGCAATGTCAAGATCATCAGATTACTGCTTTCCATGGGTGACCTTAAATCATCCGTTATATTGAGAAGAGCTGTGGAGGTCGCTAACGCTACTGGCGAGCATGAGGTAGTGAGTTCGATGCCCGTGTTGGGCAAAGTGGGTTTTTCAATCTGGAATTTCTCAGTAGTCCGGCCCAGAGTCGGGATTATTGCCCGGTTGATGCAAAAGGACTTAAACATGACTGGACAAGTGTAAGTGTGCTATAGGTACCTACATCTCTGGTTAAAACTTCGAGGAAAAAAAGCGTAATCTTATGGTTTAATATGTAATGCTTGCTTTACGATATTGAACTTTATCATTTTGTTATTAATTGCTATTTTAATATATTCAAAATATTACTAACCTTTTTCGGTTTCTCTGTCATAGGCCTTTCTGGATCTTTAATGTAGGCAAATCCATAAACAATACTAAAAAGGTTCAGTAAAGCGCTGACGCCGAATACTCCGTAATATCCAGTCAGTTTCAGGAGAATTCCACTGAGAACAGACCCTATAGGTTCTCCAGCTGTCAAGCACAGGTTGGCTATCCCCAATCTAAACATCCTGGACTCCGGACTAGAAATATCACTGATGTACGCAAAGACTCCCATATATGAGGTGACCCAACCACCCGTGATCGCAGGGAAGAAACCATTAAAAAACATGGTCACCTCCACAGGTAACTCGTAGAAGAAATACGCGTTCAGTATGTTGCTCAAAAACATGAGCAGGTCTCCTATGATTGGGAGGAGAATACATATCTTTCGTTTTCCAGTCCGATCGCTCCAAGCACCCAAGAAGATTATCAAGAAACTTGGCAGTGCTGTTAGAAGAACGCTCTTCCACATCTCCATTCCTGCTATAAGTTCTTGGACGGCCATCTCTTCTTTTAGGTACTTTCCTTCTTGTGCAATGAGCGCATCGCAGACCTGATCGCCAAACTTCATGTTCACGCGACATGCTTTGTCCAGATTCAGGTTCTGGTTCGCTAGTCTTGATAGCACTCCCGGGATCACATAACACGCCAGAACAGGTTCCACAGTAATATTTGCCTTTACAACCGCAATCTTCTCTCTAAAAGTTTTCTTCTTAGATTTTTCCTGCAGTTTCAAGGGCTCTTCCTCTGGTGTGGCCATCTTTTCCGACGGCGCCATGTCTGCTAAGTCTTACAGGTTTGAAAAAGTTTCCACTGACCTGTTGATTGCCAATCAAATATTAACTCATTGTGATAACTACTGTTATATTTATATATATTTTATCAGTTTTTCAAAGACAAACATTGTTTTGTTTGTTTGGTATATTTATGAAGAAGCATGTTATTTATTTGACATAATTTATATAATAAGGTGCCGCGATGAAATCTCTATATTGCTAAACTGCTGTCTACAAACAAACACACGTTCAAAGTCTTGGTAAGGTTCACACCACATTTGTACGTTCGTACTCAATACAAAAGTTACAGATTAGAGAAATCTCTTTCTTTCTTGTAACTAATCTAATACCATCTCTAATCAATTGCCCCACTTCACTAGTAAACTTAGACGCGTTACAAATATACTTGTATTCTTTACGGCATCCAATTTGTCTCATCATCATCATCATTTCAGCCGAAAGACGTTCACTGCTGGACATAGACCTCCACCAGGGGTTGCCACATTGACTGATCCCGTGCGTCACGCATCCAGCGCCTTCCCGCAACCTTAACCAGGTCATCGGTTCACCTAGTGGGAGGCCTTCCAACGTATCGTCTTCCGGTTCGCGGTCGCCATTCTAGAACGTTTCGGCCCCATCGGCCATCCGTTCTGCGAGCAATGTGCCCTGCCCACTAATTAAGTTTGGCAATTCTTCGGGCTATGTCGGTAACTTTGGTTCTCCTGCGGATATCCTAATTTCTGACATGATCACGCAAGGAAACGCCGAGCATAGCCCTCTTCATTGCTCTTTGGGTGACTTTAAGCTTTCTGATAAGGCCCATTGTGAGCGACCACGTCTCTGTCCCATAGGTGATCACTGGCAACACATACTGGTCATAGACTTTTGTTTTGAGACACTGCGGTAAATTGGACGAGAAGATACCACGCAACTTCCCGAACGCCGCCCAGCCGAGTCGTATTCGACGGTTGACCTCTTTCTCGAAGTTAGACCTACCCGACTGGATAGTTTGTCCCAGGTAGACATATTCGTCTACAACTTCAAGTGTAGAGTCTCCGACCTTGATAGGAGTGGGAGTGAGTGTGATTCACCATGACCTTGGTTTTGTCCATGTTCGTTTTAAGACTCTTTTCTGAAGCTCTTTCGGAAGCTCTACTAAGGTCATCGAGCATTGTACTGAGGCTCTCCATGGTCTCAACCATGACCACTATGTCGTCGGCAAACCGAAGGTGAGTGATGTACTCGCCATTAAATTTGATACCGAGCCCAGAACCTTGAAGACATCCTCCAGCGCAGCGGTGAACAGTTTCGGAGAAATGACGTCTCCCTGTCTCACGCCGCGCTGGAGAAGGACTGGTTACGAGGTCTGATCCTGAAGACGGACTGACGTCATGGTGGCGTTTTTGTACAAATACTTCAACACCTAATGTACCGGTAGTCGATCTGGCATCGTTGGCGTGACTGCAGTACAGCCCAAGACTCGATCGAATCGAAGGCTATTTCGTAGTCCACAAACGCTAAACAGAGAGGCAGATTATAATCTGCCTCTCTGTTTAGCGTTTGTGGACTCTTCGGTCTTTTGTATAACCTGCCGCAGCGTATGAATGTTGTCTACGGTGCTAAAGCCTTTTCGGAATCCGGCTTGTTCGGGAGGCTGGAAATCGTCAAACTTGCGCGCGAGACGATTCGTGATGACTCTTGAAAACAACTTGTAGACATGGCTAAGAAGTGAGATGGGCCTATAGTTCATCAGTCGGGCATTGTCGCCCTTCTTGAAGAAGAGTTGGTACTCTTACACCCCTGCACCCCTGCACCATGCCTGTGGCGTTTTGCCTTCGAGTATAACGGAATCAAACAGCTTCTGAAGGGCCTTAAGGACCAGTTTCCCACACTGAAAAAAAAGGTTTGTTGGATTTACCAAATTAGCAAAGGTTGGCTGAATTACAAGGAAACTACGATAAATATAACAAAACCTCGCTATTGAATTTACAAAACTAAAAAGGTTGAAGTTGGTACCAGAGTTATGATGTAAATCAACAAAGAATATTGTACATTTTACCAAACAAATCTCAACAATTTAGTCTGGTTGATTTTATTTAAAAAATATGATAAATATAACAAGACCTCGCGGTGGAACTTACAAAACTACATAGGTTGCGATCAAAATATAGTCCCTACCAGAGTTTACGGTGTATATTAACAAAGAGTATTGTACATTTTACCAAACAAATGTCAACAATTTAGTCTGGTTGATTTTATCATAAAAATATGATAAATATAACAAGACCTCGCGGTTGAACTTACAAAACTACATAGGTTGCGATCAAAATATAGTCCCTACCAGAGTTTACGGTGTAAATTACCAAAGAGTATTGTACATTTTACCAAATAAATGTCAACAATTTAGTCTGGTTGATTTTATCATAAAAATATGATAAATATAACAAGACCTCGCGGTGGAACTTACAAAACTACATAGGTTGCTATCAAAATATAGTCCCTACCAGAGTTTACGGTGTATATTAACAAAGAATATTGTACATTTTACCAAACAAATCTCAACAAATTAGTCTAATTGATTTTATCATAAAAATATGATAAATATAACAAGACCTCGCGGTGGAACTTACAAAACTACATAGGTTGCGATCAAAATATAGTCCCTACCAGATTTTACGGTGTATATTAACAAAGAGTATTGTACATTTTACCAAACAAATGTCAACAATTTAGTCTGGTTGATTTTATCATAAAAATATGATAAATATAACAAGACTTCGCGGTTGAACTTACAAAACTACATAGGTTGCGATCAAAATATAGTCCCTACCAGAGTTTACGGTGTATATTAACAAAGAGTATTGTACATTTTACCAAACAAATGTCAACAATTTAGTCTGGTTGATTTTATCATAAAAATATGATAAATATAACAAGACTTCGCGGTTGAACTTACAAAACTACATAGGTTGCGATCAAAATATAGTCCCTACCAGAGTTTACGGTGTAAATTACCAAAGAGTATTGTACATTTTACCAAACAAATGTCAACAATTTAGTCTGGTTGATTTTATCATTATAATATGATAAATATAACAAGACTTCGCGGGTGAACTTACAAAACTACATAGGTTGCGATCAAAATATAGTCCCTACCAGAGTTTACGGTGTAAATTAACAAAAAATATTGTACGTTTTATTAAACAAAGGACGATGACCAAATTAGTATGAAGTATGAACGCGTGCCCTGTCAAAAATTGCCGACTACAAAGTTAATTTATAGATTGAGCTTTATTTTCTTTTATTTCATTGAAAGCTGTATGTCTTTATAGTGTCTAATGTGTTTAATTAAAAAAGACCCCATTTACATTAATAATATCTCACACGTTACAGTGTTTTTGCCGCTACTTTTTTTGTAGGCGTCTTTATGAATAATTGGTTCCATTAGAATAGTTTTCTTAGAAAACATTTTCGATAAACGAAAGGCGATTTGATGCCTCTAAGCAGTGAAATGCAAATAGTAGAAGGAAGGATGCCTCAGACATAGCAGTAGTAGATTTTTCTTTCGAGGCAGTACTGGTTGGATCGATAATGTGCCCAAACAATTTGCGAATTATTTCTAGACAAAGGGTTGAGAGCCACCTGAATAACCCATAGACTTTAATGTTGTAGGTAGACTGCGGTTAGCCGTTTTTGTTTACAGAATAGACGTTTACATAGTCAACAAAATAGAGTGTGGAACGTAAAATAGAAACACGCTTGTCCGATACGACTACATACAGAAAGCACATTTCATAGAAATCACTATTCCTAGACAGCACGTTTCGCCGAAAACTTTGTTGATAGAAAACACTGTTCGTAGATATCTCGGTCCATAGGAAGCACTGTTGACAGGAATCTCTGTTCATAGATAGCACTTCTTGCCGTAAACATTGTTCTTAGAAACCACTGTTTCCAGATATTTTGGTATATTATATTTTTATTAGGTTGCGGGGAACCGCTGGAGGCGAGTCGCACGGGACCGATCAATGTGGTGACGCTTGGAGGAGGCTTATGTCCAGCAGTGGACGTCTTTCGGCTGATATGATGATGATGTTGATGATATTTTGCGATACATATTTTTTATTGCTCAGAATCAAACACTCGTTGTGTTCATGTAATTATAACCATGTCAATAAATTAATATCAATTTACGGCAACCTAATAAAAATATAATATACATGAATAGTTTCTTCTCTAAACGCGCTTTCTGTGAACCAAAATATCTGGATACAGTGGTTTCTAAGAACAATGTTTACGGCAAGAAGTGCTATCTATGAACAGAGATTCCTGTCAACAGTGCTTCCTATGGACCGAGATATCTACGAACAGTGTTTTCTATCAACAAAGTTTTCGGCGAAACGTGCTGTCTAGGAATAGTGATTTCTATGAAATGTGCTTTCTGTATGTAGTCGTATCGGACAAGCGTGTTTCTATTTTACGTTCCACACTCAACAAAATACAAACCTAGTTCTTTCATATTTTCATGTAAAGAGATTTACCTAACTTATTAGTCCCCCAAAAATATGTTTGAATAATTTTCACTATTAATTGCAAACCGGAAACGTGTTAATTATGTTTTATCAGTGAATAATAAACCCCAGCTTTAATTAGTTTTACATGTATCCCAAAAATCAAAATGGCAATAATTAAGGATGCCTACATTTTTAATTTACTGTAATCGTTAATTTTTGCCCTGACATATATTATATACTAACTTTTGCCAGCGGCTTCGCCCGCCCTCCTTTATTATACGTATAAACCTTCCTCTTGAATCACCCTATCTATTAAAAAAAACCGCATCATAATCAGTTGCGGAGTTTTAAAGATATCAGCATAAATAGGGACGGACAGAGGGAAGCGACTTTGTTTTATACTATGTACTGATAGTGATATATCAGGGCAAAAATGGTAAACGTCCTTTCAAAAATTTGGTTTGGTTGATTACGAGTATATCATAAAAATATGATAAATATTTTTTTTTTTTTTTATTTATCGATAGGCTCGCGTTTGACCACTATCTCGCCTGATGGTAAGCGATGATGTGGTCGACGGTGAAGCACGCCTGCCTAGAAGTAACCTATTCACTCTTGACTTGAAGACCCCAAGGTTGTAGCTATCAGGAAACAAAGACTCCGGCAGGAATATAACAAGAACTCGCAAACTTCGTTGCAATTACAAAACAAAAAAGGTTGAGGTGATAATATTATAGTCCCTACCAGAGTTCATGGTGTAAATTAACAAAGAATATTGTACATTTTACCAAACAAATCTCAACAATTTGGTTTGGCTGATTTTATCATAAACATAATATGATAAATGTAACAAGACCTCGCAGTTGAACCTACAAAACTAAAAAGGTTGAGGTCAAAATATAGTCCCTACAAGAGTTCATGGTGTAAATTAACAAAGAACATTGTACATTATGTAGAACAAGTCACAACCATTCGGTTGATTGTATCATTGTTACTATGTTAGTTTCAAAGCAATTTATAGTTACCTATATTTACCGGGACAGTTGGTAATGAATGAGTAGCAGACTCATTTGATAAAAAATATTCGGTTAAGTGCGAGTCAAACTCGCGCACCGAGGGTTCCGTACCAACAATTTATAATTTTTACATGTTTATTTAAAAATAAGTAAGTATTAGTTACGCTTGACTAGTTTTTATTATTTGTTGAATTATGCCCTATAATCTACTCTAGAGGAAGACCCCCCCTTATTTTTTTAATTATTTATATTTTTAGAGTTCCGTACCTTAAAAGGAAAGAACGGAACCCTTATAGGATCACTCGTGTGTCTGCCTGTCCATCCATCTGTCACAGCCAATTTCCTCCGAAACCACTGAACCAATTGGGATGAAATTTGGTAAGTACTCATAATTATGTAAGTCGGGGACCCAAAGACGGACGTGTTACGTAAATGAATGAATTCTAATTATAGGGTCATACGGACGGAACCCTCTCCATGCGAGTTTAAATCGCACTTGTCCGGTTTTTTATTATTTAACGATTTGTCCGCCATAACGGTTCTTAGTACTCATGTGAAAATTTCAACTAGCTAAGAATGGTCTCACTGTAAAATTGTATACTTGAAAATAATTAATTGTTTATGATTATGGTTCCGTTTGACACCTGTTGCGGTGGCGGTTTGGTGTCTGGGTGTTGTAAGTACCCACGCCCCCTGGGAAAGTATCCCACCTATGTTTGACGTGCGTTTCCTGAGCCTTGCGACTCCGCTGGTGGCACACGTCACCACGCACCCCTGAATGCGTAGGGTTTTACTAGGACTACCCAAGGACCCACGTTTATGACAGATAAAGAAATAAAAGGCGGATTTTCTTGAAAATCGTTCCGCAGATTTCGGCTGTTCTTCTAGTTGTTGCCTCTTCGGTGGATGAGCTGCGACTGACTTCACTGGGCCGGTAGCCCGTCTTATAAATGGCCCGTTGTTCCCAAATTGACGCCCGCGCGTTTTGAGACCATTTTTACTTTAATTTTCACTTAGCCGAAATCTTTGGAGCAGTGTAATTTATTCAAATTTCAACAAAACTAATACATATTTAGGCTTAAAAGATAGGTTTTGACCACGTGCTACTTTTAAAACAATAATATTAACACATTTTACAATAGCAAAAAAGTTTCTAGAACAAAAACATAAAAATATTTGGTTTGTTTACATTTTGATTTCAAAGAAATGCGAATATCTTGCAAACGCATAGACCGATTCTCATGAAACAAGCAGATTAATTAGTTTTAGAGCAAGACCTTTCATTTGACACCCACCTTACACAAATATCTTCATAAACAAAAAATCATGTTTTCAAATTCCTCGCGTAATTATCCGCGTGTATGATATCTCTTATCACTTCGTCAAAAAACTATGTTTTACAACTTTTAACGTTCAGATTAGGAGTACGTGCTCTTGCACATGCTAATTAGACATAAAACAAAACAATTAATATCTAACAAGAATTAATCATTCATTACTGAGTACTTGTCATTTGCTTACAACTTGTTTCGATATTCTTGCTTGTTGATTGAAATCTTATTAGATCTACTTAACTAACACTTTATATACAGTTCTTATATACTTCACTTATGTACTTAAGGTTTTTTGCACAAGTAGGTAATACCTAAATTTCGTCATTTTACCTACTTTAGCTTACAAATGGTGTCTCGTCGCCGACAACACCCTTCAAGGACGGAACCCTAAAAATCTACTGCTGATGCAAAGTGGCGCTGCAATCGCTATCATCAGACTTATGGTTTAAACGACTGACTAGTATTGTACATTTAACTAAAACAAATCACATCAATATAGGTAGTTTGGTTGATTTTATCATTGTTACTGTGTTTTGTGAATCATTTCGGTCCACTTTTGACCCCCCAATAACTTAAGATCTATTTGACCTTTATCCTTGCAATTTTGCAAGCCTGTAAGACGTCTTTACCTGTATTTTATATTTCTATGGGGCCACCACACTCTCATTTCATTTGTTCATTAATATACGAAGTAGTTATGTAGGTACTGTAGGTAGGTACTTAAGTTGTACCAAAACAGACCGTTCGAATAGCACGTTTATTGTAAACCTTATAAGATTCAAAATCCATTAGAAGTTTATAAACATGCGACCGAGCGAAGAATTTCAACTGTACCTAACAATAATAAAGTTAGTAGTAGGTATTAGAAGTAGTAAAGTAAAGGCGCTATAAATTATCTATTCTGTGGTAAAGGCTGTCTGGAAGAGATCACTTTCTATCAGCTGGTTTTTTATACTTTCGAAGTGTAATTTGTAAGTCCAAATTGACACTACATACCTACCTACCTATTTATGATAAATATAAACCTTACTCTTGAATCACTTATCTATTATAAAAAAAAACCGGCCAAGTGCGAGCCGGACTCGCGCACGAAGGGTTCCGTACCATTATAGCAAAAAACGGCAAAAAAATCACGTTTGTTGTATGGGAGCCCCACTTAAATATTTATTTTATTGTTTTTAGTATTTGTTGTTATAGCGGCAACAGAAATACATCATCTGTGAAAATTTCAACTGTCTAGCTATAACCGTTCATGAGGTACACCTCATGAACGGTGATAGCTAGACAGTTCTAGACAGGCTGTAGCCTGGTGACAGATGGAAAGACAGACAGACAGACAGACGGATCGCGGATCTTAGTAATAGGGTCCCGTTTTTACCCATTGGGTACGGAACCCTAAAAACCACATCAAAATCCGTTGCGTTTTTTTAAAGATCTAAGCAGGTACCTACCTAATTACCTACATAGACAGCGGGCAGCGATTTTGTTTTAATGAACTATGTAGTGATTAATGAATCGTTTTGTCTTTACTTGTCGGTGATTAAGTTTCTGTCAAAAAATATATTTTTGTGACAAGCTTTTATAGCCAACTGTAGGTACTTTTCTTTAAACATCCAGCAATTGCTCACCAAGAGATTCTGAAGAGCCCAAATTCGGTACGATTGTTTTATTTATTACAGAGTTCCTAAGGCCAACTTCCGGCTCCATCATCAGACCAGCCCCATGGTACCAACCATATTATTGTATTGCCAAATTTCAGCTCAATCGGTTGAGGATATCTACCTACTTCAAAATTGCGTTGCAAGATTCCACCCGAAGAAACATACATAGGTACATATATAGGTACATTGCAAATTAAATTAATAAAATGCTTGTACCTAATAACATTATATCTTGCTTTGGTTATTACAACTTTCACCTTTCACGCCGCACAAAGTCATATTATTTTCTCCAACAACCATATTAATACGAAACATTAAACAGTATCTATAAGCCTCCTAGGTACTTGTCGCTATGGTTAAAAAATGTTAAAATTACTAAACAGTATCGTAGAATTTACAAAACCATACGCAATATAGGTAGTTCCATTTCCATCCTACCTACTCGTCCTGTACTTCTGTCACCTTTGTTTGCGACCTCTGCCGTAGGGTTGCCACCTTTTTCTTTGACGGATAAAATATTCTGATCTGGAAGTGAAGTTGTTAATTTCGAAAATTCTTGATTGGTGCGGTTGTAGTTTTTGTAGTTATTTATTTCCTCGCAAATATGATGAAAAATTCGTTAAACAATGTACTATATTTGTTTTATACAAATTTATGTTTTATTTTTCAGCTAATAACAATTTCGTATCTGCTTTAAATATATTTATGGCATCTAAACATGGTACGCGGAACGCAAAAATTTAAATAATTGCGTATAAGCTTAATAGAAGCTTTAGTTCTGTCGTCACGCCACTTCGTATTAAATACAGAAATCACCTTTTCTGTAAATTCTGAAGTGGCGGGAACGCACAGTAATCGTGACACTACTTTAAGTATGTTTGGAAAAGTATTTCCTCGGAAAAAAAAACCGGCCAAGTGCGAGTCTGACTCGCGCACCTAGGGTTCCCCGTACAAACTTTCACTTATTCCATCTTAAATGTATGACGCCGCATAAAAACGAGGTGCTTAACGCAACTGAGTTCTCCAAATATAATGTTTAAAAAGGACTAAATTTATTATGATGTAATTACTAATGTAGTTTTCAGATTTTTCTAAGTACTAAGTTCTAAGTACTTGTAGTATGTGACGATATTACTTGCCAAATTTCATATTTCTAGGTCAACGGGTCTATCATTTTGATTCCCTCGAGAATGTCGAAATGTATGTGTTTTGCGACATAAACGGCTTTTTTACATTAACGTAGAAGTATGATTTTTTTCACAGCTTCAAGTGACCGTAGACTTGAGTATAATTTGAACTCGATACTAGCGTTCTCGAGATAAAGGGTGCCGTTTTTTCCGATTGAGGTACGGAACCCTAAAAATGGATTACCATTCCTTCACTGCACAAGAATCTTTAATAGTACTACATACTATAGATTTTCTCCCTAATTTCATTTATAAAGATTATTTCATTGTTTAAGCTATCCAGCACTTTTGATCCAGGGGTATTCCGCTTCCCACAGCGGCTTATAGTTTTGCATTCGTTTTCTTTTCCTATTACCACTGCTACTACTGCTAGTGCTAGCATTATCGTCAAATACGTCATCTCTAATGAAATTATTTTCACTTTATAATAAAGTACGGTTGGCAACCCTAGCCCTCGCGTCGCCGCCACCGCGGCTGCGCACTTGCTCAGACTAGAGCGCGCGTGCGCGTGGCGACTTGGCGAGCGTCTCAGCGTCTGCGTTGCGTTCATTTATTAATTTTAGGCCGCCGGGCTAGTGAGTAGTCGCTAAAGTCGCTTCCCTCGCAATGGAAGAAGAAGACTTAAACTTGGGGGTCGCCGAATATTTAACAGAATGGGGACTATCTGAAGACACTATAACAAACTTTGAAGGTGAGTGCCTATTTTGATCGATATTATATACCTATATTGTTAATAATATATTGTATTGTTCATTAAACTAATTTTGGTTGTTCAATGTGTAATATTGATAGCTTATTGTGCAGTGAACTAACGATTGAGTGGATGGCTAATGCAGAATTCAACTTGAAACGGATAATAATAGCCCCTCATTGTCAAGGCCCGATAATCCACGTGCTTTTTTGTAAATAGCTAATCACTACAAAGAAAAAAAGTTATCGAGTACTATAATGTGACTAATTAATTCTACATTTATTTGTGTTCCGGTTTTGCCGCTAATGGGTCAGAGTATAGGAATTATTAGGCCTATACCATAGGCCCTAGATATTGAGCTAGAAATAGTGGTTAGGTACCTATCTAATTAATATTTTACTTTGATAGATTTACAAAACGAACTTTAGTAAATTTTACAGATTATTCAATTAAGTTTATCTCTTGTTTTTTAGTAAATCAGATTTCATTCAAATTGCTTGACGATATACAAGAAACGGAACTGAAAGAATTAATTCCGAGTTTAAAGGAAAGTATATTATTCAAGCGAGGACTGAAAAATCTCCAAAACATTATTCAGGTAAGTGTTCATATTATTTTTTTCAAAACTTTTTGGTGTCACGGCTCTCTCACTGGCCCGCGCGTACCGTTTTCGGAACAACTCGTACCAGCAAATTCAAACCTTATTTTTACTTTACCTATGGCTCTAAGTCGTTAATATCGTCGATAATTGCTTGTTACAGGCGACAGAATCTGATGAAACTCTAAGCATTGCTAGCGATTTTTCTGTGCCCAGTTCCACGGCCAGCACAAGCAGTGGAGAGTTGCCGACCACGAGGAGAGAGAAATCTTCTGTAAGTTTTGCCTTTATATTTTGAGTGAGCCAGTGACAAAATCGGGTATTTCAGGAATCAATCAAAGTATGAAAGCTAGATTAATGAAATTTAGTGCATTTCATTTCCCGACCACTACCTGTGAATTTGGGCTCTCATTAAATTTGTTAACTGGGAAGAAGCTATAAGGGTTGGTGTTAATGTATGGTATTTTCTCTTTGTTTAGAATGATGATTTAACGATTATTTTAAAAAGCAATAATACTGGAGAAATGTGTCTTGCTTCTTTAAAAAAAAATGGTAAATTAGACACTGCGGCACGCAACTACTTGGTTAAATCAGTAGTAGAATACCATGTGAAAAAATATGGCGAAATGAAAAAACAACAATTTCAAGATATTTCCGCCCAAATTGTTTCGTTAGTCCCAACTGAAGTGAAGGTATTGAAATGCAAATTCAGTTTTTAAATTGTAATGAAATGAGATACCTATGTAGTTACGGTAGTTAGTTAATTATGATCACTTATTTACTCCCTGTAGTGTAAGGCATGTAGTGTAGTGCTTTTTTTTTCAAATTTTATGCACAGTAGTTTCGGAGATAGAGGGGGGGCGGTGGTAAAAAAAACTGTCTAACTATCACGGTTCATGAGATACAGGATGGTAACAGACGGACGGACGGACTGCAGTCTTAGTAATAGGATCCCGTTTTATCCTTTGGGTACGGAACCCTAAAAACTTTCAAATCCATGTTGTTAAGTTGATATTTATGACAAATACACTTAATGGTTATTTTGATTTCCTTGATTTTCATGCTTAGTTCTTTATAATTTGTTTTGATTTCCATAGGAGACATACTACATTCCGAGCCAAAAGTTTGGAAAAAATAAATATATTCCAGCAAGGGGAAAACTGCCTGATAAATATAACAATCACAAACGTTTGCTGCGGAAGAGTGGGGTAATAATAAATGAAAGGAGAGTCCACACAAGCACCAACGATGTTACGGCTGACACAGCTGCAGCAGTTGAAAATCAAAGTGGTATACATTTAATTTTCAATAGTTATATCTAATTAGGCTGAAGCTCGACTAAACTTGATCTATTGTTTACCAGTATCTAATGAAGAATTTGAAGAGTTAAAAGTTTGGCTGAAATACAACAAGGAGCCAGTGCCTGAAGTAATCGAAAATTGGAGGAAAACAACCACATTGCGCCTGAAGGAACTACAATCCGAAAAATATGCAAACTTACATGACATAGTAAACGATTGGCCCTCTTATAAATTGAGTTTCGGATATAAGTTGGTAAGTTGTGACCCTTTTTACATGCTTTTTATTAGCTTGACCCCATATATTTGTTTCAATCTTGTGAGAAATATTTAAAAATATATATATGTATATGTTACAGTCAAAACTCTTAATCGGTCAAAACTACTTTTGACTGGTTTCAGTCAAAACCCTTATTGCGTTAAAACGCGTTTATTCTAATGAAATAAATGTTAGCTATCGTACAAGGTTATATAAAGGGTCAAAAAAAAAACCTAACAACCTAATAAGTTTCCTAACGACCTTTAGGTTATTATAATTTAGTAGAGAAATAAAACAGAAACCACCTAATAATTTGTTATAATAGTTTTGACTGGTCAAAAGTAATTTTGACTGGTTAACAGTTTTGACTGTGACATATATATATATAATTGTTTTTTTTTTCAGATTGAACTGGATTTCGAGTCAAAGTTTAAAGGATCAGAGCTCCGACTGTTAAAAAAATGGCCCATATTTTTAGAGAAAGCGCTTAGTCTTTTGAAAACAATTAAAGTTGCTTCTATCTACATTAAATTGATTGAAGAAAACCCAAGTGAAGGTTGGTTATTATATACTTGTATCGATCAAAACTTTCACGAATTTCACACTAAAACTGAACTCGGAAGTTTCGGTTTGTGAAATTAGTGAGTTTTGATAATAAAACCATTTATATTTGTTATGTATATTTAAAGTGTGTTTTTATAATAGCAAAAATAGTTTCGGAGGTTTAGCAAAAAAATCTCTGATAACCAGCTATCTTCTTAGTAAAACTTAAACTAATTAAGTCAACGAATATGCATCATAACTTATTCCATTTTAATTTTTCAGATGTTAGAGACTTCTGTTATTGCGCGGCAATTGGATATAAAATAGTTCCAACTGTGAGAATACAGTGTCAAGATACAGCTGGCAAAAAAAAACCATAAAGCCAAGCACTCAAGAAGCTATGAACAGTTTCATTCTTCATGCAAAGGTATGTATAATTTCACTTTAAGACTATTGTGAGATGATGACTTTCCATACTAACAACTACAACCCTCTAAGCGTTAACCGATTTTGACACAATTTTGATATACCATCAGTCGGACCACAATCTATGTTACATACATTATCTAGTATTAAATATTTATTAAATATCAATAAACAATAAAACACTAAAACAGGAATATAGTTAAATCTTATGATGATATTGAAAAAAAGCGGAACAACGAATTTCATGACCTTCCTTTTATTTAAGATGCTATGTTACGTGGAAAAAAATAAAGCTTCCGATTGAGCCTTTTGATCGGTTTTGCAGAATTACGGTTTGTTTTTACAATTTGGCGGGTTCGATTCCCGGTTTAGATAGGAGATTATTCAAAAATGTTTGAATGCTGTTCAAATTGTCTTTATAATCAAAACAATGTCTTCTTTCAGTAAAACTGTCTATTTAAAATACATAAGATACTTTCCCTCCATGTGGCATAGCCTTGGAACAGCCTGTATAAGTACACTTCTTGCTTGAGAGCTTCGCACAGACTAATCATAAGGGTGACATTACGTTCCGAACCCCTTTAAATAAATAAAAATGCAATACCTAAGCAATAAAAAATAAAAGACTAGGAATTATAAAAAATATGGTTAAAAGTAAACAATTCATTCTAATTTCCAGAACCAAAGCGAAGTCCCCACCCAGCTGGACTATCGGCGAAAAGCCCAAACTGCTAAGGGTCTATGGTGCCAACCCATCATTATTGCTGTCGGACCAACCATCGATGCCCTAAAGGATTTCTAGCCAAAACCTAGCAGCCTTGTGTCCTTTATAATAAGAAAGGTTTTGTATCATATACGGATATAATTTTAAGATGAGTGATCTAGTGATTATTTAATTGTATTTATGATTGCTAAAATAAATTTTATGATATGTACCAAAAATCTGTTTATTTTTCTTTAATACACCGTTTTTATTAAGCCCATATTAAATAAGGTTACTGGTAATTCGACATATTCTAGAAACTGCTGATTTACTTGCTGAAAAGGAATATGTTGAATAACCAATAATCCTGTATATTTTTGAAGTGTTTGTCAAACAGTCTTAAAACCTTTTTTTTTCAGATCCTGCATTTCTTGCAAGGTTTTTTCTTCTACTATATTTTTAGGGTGTGTGGTATCATTGAAAATTAGATACTTACTAGCTAATCTCCAATATTGCTGATATGGTACACACGTACTTTCGTGGCCACTGCTGGCCACGAAAGTAGTACGTTGTTTGAAAATCTTAACTGCAATATGATTTTGCTCTCATACCATGTCAGCAATATTGGAGATTAGCTACTAATTTTCAATGATACCACACCCTATTAATATTCTGGAAATCAATGTTTAGTAATATAAACCAAAAAGTCGTGTACATTTTACTAGTGTTAGTTTGATAAATTAACCAAACTAACACCAGTAAAATGTACACTATTTATTTGGTATGTTTTACTAAACTAAGACCGGTACGTACAATCAGACAAGCACTGATAAAATATTGGTAGATATTACCATTTAAAGTTTGGTAATAACTACAGCATAAATCTGTTAGATATTACCAAACAAATGTTAGGAAAAAATACGAAACAAACATGATAGACAATACTCAATTGTATCTGATAAAATCTACGATACACTTCTGGTAGATAATACAATATTATCTCTGATTAAAAGCACGATACACATCTGATAGATGATAATAAGCTAACCTTGATAAGAACTACATTACACATCTGGTAGATATTACCAAACAACCTTTGGTAGTAACTAAAATTAAATCTGGTACTTATTACCAAACTAACGCTGATAAAATACACCGAACGTCATTAGTAATTGCTGCAAAATTTTGTTTGTTAGAGTTTACCAGATAAAATAGATTATACTTACGAGTTAAGTTTAGTTTTCTCTATCAAACTGATTTAATTCATTCTACCATATAATTAGTGCTATCTACCAAATTTTTGTTGTAGATTTTACCAAATACCTTTGCATTTTCTATTAAACTACCTTCGGTCATTTGTACCAAAAAAAGTAACAGTAGAACATACAAAATGTATTTGGTAAAAATAACAAGTATTTTGGGTAAAATATACAATATCTCTTTGGTAGATTGCAGCAAACTACATCGTACTTTTTACTAAAATACTTTGATGAAAACGTTACAAAAGTACTTTGGTAAAATATGTTACTAAAGTACTTTGGTGAAAAATGTTACTAAAGTACTTTGGTAAAAATAATACTAAAGTACTTTGGTGAGAAATGTTACTAAATTACTTTGGTAAAAAATGTTACTAAAGTACTTTGGTATAAAATGTTACTAAAGTACTTTGGTAAAAAATGTTACTAAAGTACTTTGGTGAAAAATGTTACTAAAGTATTTTGGTAAAACATTATACTAAAGTACTTTGGTGAGAAATGTTACTAAATTACTTTGGTAATGAACGTACAAAATATAGGTGTAATCTACCAAATAAATTTGGTACAACATCAACTTAATGTGTTTGGTAAAATCAACCAAAATTCGTGATAGGACCGAAATCAACCGCAAACTTTGGTTACATTTACGCAAAATCTGTTAAATCCAACCTAACATTTTTTTCAGTGCACCCGCCTTCAGGAGTTCGGCCATGATTCCGTCATCATCCGGCGTCTTGTTGTTTTTAAGCTGTTTCAGAACCATCCTAGTCTCGTACAGGCTGACGTCCGGGATATCTTCGGTATAGTGTCTGGTCAATCTAGCTCTTGGGTCGTTTGCTAGACTCGCAGCGGGCTTGCTGATTGATGTGTACAATTGCCCATAGAATATGTCTCGATCTCCCTCAGAAGTTCCGGTTTGGCGGATAAGATCCTGCCATCGTCGGTCTTCAGTTTCTTGAGCTGGCTCTGCCCAATAGCCAGATTCCTTGAAAACACCTTGGAGGCTTTATTTCGCTCAATCGAGTCTTTAATACGCTCGGTATTAAAGCGGCGGCGGTCTCTTTTCAAGGATTTAGAGATCTGTCTATTGAGCTGCTGGTATTTGCACGCCTCATCTGAAGACTGCAGGTTCAACTCACGCCTCTCCTTCATAAGCTTGAGAGTAGGATCAGAGAGGTTTTTGTTTCTATCTGTGCGACGGGTCCTGAAAAATTTAGAGCGGACCGTATGGACAGCTTCTAAGAACCCATCGCTGTATTCGTCCACGGAGCTCCCTAGGCACTCGAAACGATTCTGGAGTTCGAGCTGAAATCTCTCGGAGTTTTGGACCTGGATCTGTGCTGGACGGAGCGTTGACTTCATCAGTCGAGACCTTTCAAGCTTAATATTAATGATCGCTTTCGGTTTTCACCGAATTGATCACAGAGACATCACTGAACATTTGCTTCCTGGTTGACATGATGAAGTCGATCTCATTTTTGTTACACCATCGGGGCTCTGCCAGGTCCACTTCCTGTGTTCACGCTTTCTGAAGAAGGAGTTCATCATAAAGAGGCCCTCCTTCTCCATAAAACTGGCCAATTTGTCTACTATATAAAAAATAAAGCTAGGCATCTAGATCGCAGCCATCTTAATTTGCGGTTTAACAAAGCCAAGGGGGGATTTTCACTAAAAACTTTTTTTGAGAGAACTTATACGTGATGTTGGAAAGAATGTGTGGGGTATAATGTTAGTGCTTTCGAAGCATTGGACTTTTATGTAAGGGTATTTTTCTAGATATTTCTACAACACTATAAGTTTGTTTTTATTTTTATTTTTGTGTGTGTTTGAAGAATCCTTAATCATCAGTTAATTGTCAAAAAAATGGAGAACCTATCTAAGAAGGGCGCCGCGCTTTTCATTACAGGTGATCATGACTCCTAATGCTGATTAAGTGTTAACCAGACGACAAAAAAGCATCCCTTATTGACTCATAATTACAACGACCTGGTGACAGCTGGGACGCTAAGACTTATCCTTCCGATTAAATCACCTAGACGAGTAAAGAACATCACAGATACTCGTAGTTAACGTCGAAATCAAATCATACTTCTGCACTTATCCCAATTTCGGCATAGTATATCTTCTTCCTCCAAACAATTCTATTAGCCGAGATCTCAGGTCAGTAGTCACCTCTTGGCCATACAACATTTCAACAAAAATCCTTCGTCGACCCCATCGAGACAGGGTTCCCTTCCAGCCAGCCACATAGCCAAGTGACCATTAGTCTCAGTGAACTTGATTCATTGCACGTCCCCAGCCAGATGTGCATTTAAATTAAAAGACACGTTATTTTTATATATCTGTGTGGCGTAAGAAGAATGTGTCGCGGTAACGCTGCTCCAGAATGTGCGCGCTCTTGAGTCAATGCACTTTTATTTAGTTGTAGGGGGTTCGCGATTTCTGTGTGGTAAGGATGGGACAGAGTAGATTGTCTGGAGAAGAAAAGAAATAAAGGGAGGATTGGGTGGCCTTTTCCCAGCCGTGGGACAACAAAAGCTGAGTATAAAAAAGGAAAAACATAAATATATTGCTCTTGATTGACAGAAATCGATCTGCCGTTTCACATCCATGCTGGAGTCCGCGTCGAGTCCGGATGCAGCTGAACACCAATATCTCACATGGAATGACTGTCAACTATCTCCACAAGCCACTAACGGGGTTACACGATATTGATTGGGCAAAAATTGTGGATCAAACGAATCAGGGCGATAGTTGGGATCAAGTGCAGTAAAAAAAATATAGTTTTTTGGTGATTTAGTCCCTACTGCAAATAACCCCAACTATCGAGATCTACTATATTTTTCGTTTGCCCACCCGGTACAGTCTTGACTTTATTAAACTGTTATTGCTGTTCATGGAACTTCTTCTACTTTCTGCCACACGATAAAAGTAATTTGCGCTGCGGTGTATGTTTATTATAACAGTGTATCTAACAAACAGACATAATCCACATCCAAGCCACAAGCCACATAGTTTAATAGTGACAACAATCTAATTAGTAATAGTCATGCCTTGCCTATGATTAAATTCACCCCATCATTTTGAAATACTCCTTGAAATGTTTGAGCCACGGCCTTTAATTTTGTTTTGCCGAGAAACCTGAGAAATCAGAATTTCCTAGTAACTCTTTTTTTTATAATCTATAGGCTCGCGCTTGACCACTATCTCACCTGATGGTAAGCGATGATGTGGTCGAGGATGGAGCACGCTTGCCTAGAAAAAACCTATTTACTCTTGACTTAAAGACCCCTAGATTGTAGCTATCGGGACTCCGGCAAGGAATTCCACTCCTTAGCTGTACGCATAATAAAAGTGTTCCCAAAACGTTTTGTGCGTATGGGTGGGATTGTGGCACCTTTGCATGGATCCTCAACTTTTTTACAGCCAGCCGAGCCTTTGCCTCAATGTATGGCCCAAAATTGAGAGTCGATGTCAACGTAATGCCAAGAAGGTTAAGATGATCCGTTATTGGCACGGTTACATTACGGAAAGTTGGAGCCGGGTGGAATACCTCTTTTTAGCGGAAAACAGACACGCCTGGTTTTCAGCAGCATTGAACCTGACCAGATTGGCATCGACCCATTTGGAGATTGCCTGCAAGGACAGGTTCAAACGCTCCACCATGGCCTCACGGAGAGACCGGATCTGCGGCCTGATAGCCAGTGCGTTGGACAAGTATCTCTCAGCAACAGTGCTGTCGTCTGCATACCCAAAGGTGTTAGCAGATCGTTAATGTGCAGCAAGAATAATGTTGCTGAGAGTATCGACCCCTGAGGGACCTCGGCATTACTATTAATACCAGGGGGCATTAATATCCAATTTTCAAAAAAGCAGCTATCGTTAACCACTCAAATAGACCAATCTCTCAGGAAGTCTGCAATCCAATCACACTGAAGATATCGTTAGTTTCTAGGTACGCCAGGAGCTTCATGTTACAGAGATGGTCTGTAGTTCGCTGGGTCAGCTCGACTGCCCTTCTTGGGCACGGGGTGTACGTTACTTTGCTTCCAAGCATTCGGCACATTTCCAGTATCATACGAAAGGCGGAACTGGCGTGTTAAGATCGGAGACATTTCAGCCGCACAGGTTCTAAGAACTATTGCTGGTATGACGTCAGGGCCGCTAGTATTGTACGAGGTTCCGCAGCAATTGCCAACATACTCGCCTCACATCCATGAAGAGATGGAGGGGGCCGAGAGTCACCAGAATTCAGATGTGAAGATGCCGCAAAAAGAGAGGCAAATAAAATTTGACTTTTCCATAGTGGAGTGGGCTAGCGACCCATCGGGTTTCAGCAGTGGTGGTAGTGAGGGACGGCAGTAGTTCGACTAGACCGACTTAGCCAAGGACCACAACGCTATACTACCTGCTGGGTAAGCAAGTTTGGTCCCTATTCGGCCTATGTGGTCGAAACGAGCCTTTCACAACACCGTCTTGCAGGACTTGGCAGCCCTTTTGAAGGCTTTCTTCTTCTGACCCACGTCACTCGCTTTGCGCAATCGAGCGTCGAGCCATGCTTTACGCCTCTTGTTTAAGCACGTCGGCGCGATAACATTCAGCGCCAAACCATGGCCGGTCAACGCTGGACATTGTTACGTCAGAGAACGGAAAGTAGTACTCTATTCTCTGACGAAACACATCCATCACGGCGTCTGCGCAGGACGAAGGATCAGCCAAAAAAAAACAAGTAGGCCGCCAAGGATAGGATGCGAAGAAAGATCACATGCCATACCAATCTGCTGACCTGTAACCGCCGAACCGCCTATTGGGCTGGGATCGGGCGGGGAATAGACGGACACAGACTTCACCAGATAGTGGTCAGAACTACCGAAAGGTGAAGTTGTCGACACTGAGTATCGGTCTGGATCTGTTGTCAGCAGAAGGTCCAAGCAATTGGACGTGTGCGAATCAACATCCAGCACCCTCGTTGCCCCCTGGACCAGCTGGGTGAGGTTTAGCACTAGCGAAAGCTTACGCATCTTCCGTCCAGCATAGTCAGTGCACTGGTATGGGAAGAGCCACTCCCGGTGGTGGGCATTAAAGTACCCCAATAACACTAATTGGGCGGAAGGGTACCGCTGCTGCACTGAGGTACTCTGTGAACCAGGTTGTCTCCTGATCTCTGCTGTGCGAACGGTAAACACATGCATAGATCATTTTATCCAGAATGTGAATGTGAATCTGGAGTCCTCAAGGTTACGGAAACGTCGATAGCAAATGTTGTCACGGGCGTACATACACACACCCGCGTGCGGATTAAAGTTGTGCTCCAGGGTAATCCCTGGGTTAGGTAAGTATGAGACGTCTGACGGACTCGCTATCTGCGTCTCCGTAAGAAAAAACAGCGCTGGTTTCTCAGCCTCCAGGTGGTAGTGGACTGCAGGGAGATTTGAGTGCAGACCTCTAATTTAGGTAAAGTGCACTTTGTGGGGGAGGAGGTGCTGCCGCTCTTTCGATTCAGTGTTCCTTTTGCTTGTCATTAT
Organism: Orthosia incerta; assembly: GCA_948252205.1. Classification (NCBI taxonomy): domain Eukaryota; kingdom Metazoa; phylum Arthropoda; class Insecta; order Lepidoptera; family Noctuidae; genus Orthosia; species Orthosia incerta. The sequence goes on from OX411746.1 coordinate 29,393,670, forward strand.
CATAATAGAAGAGTGAATGGATGAGAGGAGAAGGAAGTGAGACGAGGTTCCACACTGCTAACCTACAGAAACGCACTGAAAGGACGCCTTCATTAGGGCACTAGTCCGGAGACTGCGGGGACGCCCAAGACCCCCGGAATGTCCATCGGGCCCTGCTCATCCGGTCGCCAACCAGCACGATGGCCAGCACAACTAACGAAAAATCCCGGAATGCCGATAGTGCATTACGGAATTTTTCGATAGTTGGCGGGGCAGCCTTTCGTGTGTGACTGGCATACTACTTGGGTCCCCAACTACCTGCGGTCGACCAGCGGCGCACCTAGCCTCGGATCCCGCTACCCTCCGCAACCAGTCGCCCGATACGTCCATAACAGCGGGCGTCAGGCTGGTCTACCTGTAGAGGAACATCTCGACCCAGCTCCTCTAGTGGGCTACACCGAGCAACGTAGCCGGAACACGGCTAGGCCGCTTGGCTGCACGTCCTTGCCCAGTGGGTGGTCACAAGCCTTCGGCCGAAACCTACCACCAGTTTTGCACCACCCGGGGACTACGTGTATCGGTAAGGGGTACTTTCCTACGGACGTGGGTGATCGGTCCCCAAAAACTCTTTAATTAATTAATTGAAAGTAATTCCTCTGCTTAAAAACCCTGTAAACGGCTGTAAACGAATTATCTACCTAGTAAATATCTTGTCGTGCGATACTTGTAGCTAAAGTATTTCGATTACTGAACCTAATCGAAATACTTGGAGCGAGCGAGCTCTTCGAACTTGGCTAAACACCCTTTAAAATTCCTAAGATAGTATCATCTTCATATGGATTAAAAGCTAAATGGTATGGCTTCATGTATCATTCTAAACTTATTTCATTGCTGTCAACGATCTGACTGCATGGTTTTTGGCTTTAAGTGCTTAGATCCATTCAGGGGGCAAATTAAGCCTTACAAGTTTACTTGAATTAAATCTGTAAGCTCAATAAAAACTACCTGAATATTCACTACGGTCAATCATTTTTTAAATCTTGGTTGGTAGAAGTTATAATCAAAACTCATTAAAAAATTGGTACTTTAATGAAATTTAAACAATTAATCAACTTTATTCGGTGTTGTTTATTATTTTCCGCAGTACACATATTCTCGAAATCTTTACAATATCACCTACTTTTAGACTTTACGACCCGAAAACTTCGGATTTCGTTCACTAACGGCTCCTTAAAGACGAAACTATCCATCACGTAAATCTTGGTCACCTTACTTGGTTGAAAAATGTTAGGGAACGCTCGTGGCGCGTCGCCATTGTTTTCTAACACTAATTTACTGGCGACATATTTTTCTGCTTACTACGAAGAATAGTTGGCCGTTCCTTTACACCTACATTTTTGGTATTAAAGGTGTATGTTATGTGAGATTTTGAGCTTACTACAATAGGTTTTGAGGATCTGCGTTGAAATAAGCTTATTATCTTAGCGTACTTTTTTCGTCTGCAATCATCATCCGCCTATAGCACTACACAGCTGGACAAAGGCAACTAAAGTTAATTAGTATGCCAATACATTAATGTTGACGTAGAATTGGTGTGGCATTGGCGTAGCACTGCCGTAGCACTGCAGTAGCAATGGCGTTAGCACTACTGTGGCTGCCGCGTAGCACTGGCGTAGCAATAGCGTAGCACTACTATGGCAGCGGCGTAGCACTGTCGTACCATTTACGTAGTGGTGGTATAGTACTTGCGTAGCAGTGGAGTAACACTGGCGTAATTCTTTCTGGCACCCCGTAGCACTGGAGTAACACTGGTGTAACCATAGATTTAGTTTTTTTTTTGCTTCTATGGGTGTAACTCTGACTGGCACCCCGTAGCACTGGAGTAACACTGGTGTAACTCTGACTGGCACCCCGTAGCACTCCGATGCATTCAGACTGTCCGCATTCAGCAAAATCGCAACCTGGGAAAGAGCAGAGGCAAGTACCAGGTGTGTCTTCAACGATTAGGTCTGTATGCGGAACGGCGGAGGTGGGTTTGTCCGCATTCAGTCCTCGATACAAAAGCAAGCAGAAAGGATTCGTTTTTAAATAAATTAGAAGTAAATAGAAAATAAAAGTGCTAGCAGGATTGAATAAAGGCCCGCTCTGCTACGCCTTAACCGGTTCCATTTCGTTTCGCTTCCGCCTTCTGTGTGACGCTAAAATAGTACCTATTTGTATTACTTAGTAAAAACAATATTGTGTGCATTTCCGAGATAATTTTAGTCTCATGATGTTGATCAGTGGTTATTATTAGCTTGAAGTCATCGGAACGTCCTGTACTTTGTACTGGCAAAACCTGATGTCACAAACATGGAAAACATTTGTTTTAGCAAATACTGCGATTGGCAACTTGGAAGTGTATGTAAAGGTGTTATAATAATTAATGAGTAAATAAATAAATAAAACTTGGACGTTGGTCTCATGTCACCAAACTACATTTTCTGCCTTTAAGGCAGCATAGTTCTTTAAGAATTTCTTATTCTGTATGTGCTAACCCTAGGAAAACCTCGTGAGAAAACCTGCATGATTAAAAACATTTCCGCCTCGCAAAAACATGCGTTTGCATCTTTGTTTGTTCTTAGTCTCTATTTAGTACTTTTGATAAAATGCCTACAAATCTTTGCATTAATTATCTGTTCTTTTTCGCCTCAGCAAACGTTTCATATCAACAATAAAAATTAGGGATCGTTGCATTCAAAGAAATGTTTTTCAGTGTATTCCTACCGGAGTCTGTGTTTCCCGATAGCTACAACCTAGGGGTACTTAAGTATTTCTTCTAGGCAAGCGTGCTTAACCGTTGACCTTACCATTGCTTACCATCAAGTTGGATAGTGGTCAAGCGCGAGTCTATCGATAATATAAAAACAAAGTTAGCTACGCCATCTAAACTACTTAAGGGTACACTAGTCAACGGCACTAACTATTTCGTGCGCGGGGTTAAAATGCATTTTATATCAACCGACAACACGTGCGGAAGAGATAGATGCTGTGATGAGCAGTAGGTAGCTAGTTCGCGTACGAATACACACTTTTGCAAATTTGTAGCGAAATGGATCATGATTTAGGACGAAACCGAGCGCGCGAAATTTTATAAACAGACCTTTGGCAGTCTAGATATCATTAAAAAACGACTAAATCTATCTGTTCAAAATAAAATTATTTGCATTGTTGAAATACTAATCTATCCCTGTCTGGAGGCCGTTTTGCAATTTTCCGTCTTCTTATGGTATTTATTCACGCCCAAAATGCGTTAAAATTAGTGTCGAAATGTGGAACTTTCGACGCTCATAACTTTCAAACATTTTCTTTTTTGCTTCTATACAGGGCTAGATAATGATGAGACAAATTGATATCACTTTTTATTTTGAACGTACATCATCAAACAGTGGAATAATCCCTAGACTACGTTTGTATGGAAGAATTTTCGACTAGTGTAACCTTAAACTAAGTTGTTTGTTTATTGTTAGTAGAAGGCAATATCTGTAAGTAGGTACTTATCTATTCTATTACAAAAAATATTCATAAATGCCTTCATTTATAAGAAAGCTAGTATCGCTGAGTGCATAGACTAATATTTATTTATGGTTTAAGATCCGGTATAAGAAATATATAGGTACTCTCATATGTTATTTAATGATGATATGTATTATATGGTAGATAATATAGTAGTACCTACATTGATACATCGCAAATAGGTTGCCTAGCTAAATCGCGTACCGATGAAGTTAAATAATAAAGTAATGAAATTTTTTGATAGGCAATTGGATTGGGCATAAAATAATCTTTCATTTAACGAAGGAGCCTGGATCTCACGACACAGGGCATCTTAGTGTGAGGTCTAGGAATTCAATCCGCTTGAATGTAACCTTATCAAATAAATTTATTCTTATTCTTATTCTTTCGTTTATTCAAATATGTACACATTTTAAATTTACATTTTTAAATATTTCTTTATAAAAACAAATCATAAAAAAAAAACATTTAAAAATATAAAAAATAATGGTTGTCCGCCGGCATCGGGAACAGGGTCCAAGCTACCGGTGGTTAGGGCTCCAGAGACAGGAACCTCCTCACAATGCGAGCCGTATCGAGGAGTACTGCCTTCTGTATCAGACCTTTGATCCAACCACCCAATGACAGCCTCGACAGATGGTCGTCGAGGCTCTTGGCCATCAGGCCGTTGGCCGTAACGACAATCGGCACAATGATCGCCGAGTCCACATTCCACATGTCGACAACCTCGTGTGCTAAGTCAAGATACTTGATTTGTTTCTCTTTCTCAGCTTTCACGAGGTTCTCGTCATGCGGGATGGTGACATCGATTATCATTGTGCGGCGCGCTAATCGGTCTATCACCACTATATCTGGCTTATTGGCAACAATAGTCCTATCAGTGATGATAGACCGATCCCAGTACAACGTGACATGGTCATTTTCGAGAACTGGGTCGGGCACATACTTGCAATACGGTACCTCCGATTCCACTAGATTGTACTTTAAAGCAAGTTGCTGGTGAACAATCCTGGCCACTTGGTTATGCCTGTGTAAGTACTCGCCGTTAGCCAGACGAGAACAACCAGAGATAATATGTCTGATGGATTCACCCGGACGGTGGCATGCCCGACATATGTCAACCGTCCCGTCCTTCATTATATGTCTCCGGTAGTTATTCGTCAGGATAACTTCGTCCATAATTGCACAGACAAAACCTTCAGTTTCCCCGAAAAGGTCGCCGAAACGTAGCCAGGATACGGACGCTGGAAAATCTACATCGGGCCCATGAATAGCCCGATAGAAGCGCCCGTGTAGCTCCTTGCCTTGCCATACCTCTTTGCGTTCATCAGTCGATAGTATTACAGGCTTGCGCCAGTTCTCTTTAGCCATGGACAACGGGGTGAGTCCCTTGTCCACTGCGACCACTTCCCGGTGCATACCCACTTCAGCTTTTAAAAAGTATTCTCTGAGGCTGCACACCTCGCGGTTGTGAAGAGTCTTGGCGTTTAAAAAGCCTCGACCCCCACACTTCCGCGGGATGTACAGTCTCATCACCGATGATCGTGGGTGATGCATCCGGTTTGCAGTCAGCAGTGTCCGGACCCTCCTATCGAGGGCGTCAAGCTCGGTCTGAGTCCATTTGAGTATGCCGAAAGAGTACATCAAAACCGGCATGACCCAACTGTTGAAGGCGCGCACCTTATTGCCACCCGACAAAAGGCTATTTAATACCTTTTTCAGGCGGCCAAAGAAACGCTCCTTCAGCAGTTGCTTCATGTCAGTACTGTTGATGCCCAACGCTTCCGACATACCCAAATACTTGTAAGTTTCGGTCGAGGAGAGGTGTCTAAGGTGTATGGAATCAGAGAGTTGAATTCCCTCGGATTCCATAATCTCCCCTTGCTTTACATGCATGACTGCACATTTTTCCACACCAAATTCCATCCTGATGGAGTTACTGAAGTTTTCAGTTACCTTCAGTAGCTCCGTCAGTTGGAATTTATTGGGGGTAAAGAGTTTCAGATCATCCATGTAAAGGAGGTGAGATATGACCTGACCACCTCTTCTCAACCGATAGCCCAGTCCTGAATCCTCCAGCAGTGTACTTAGAGGATTCAGGGCTAAGCAGAACCAAAGTGGGCTCAAACTGTCGCCCTGAAATATCCCCCGCTTAATCCATACAGGCTCATCATCCCCCTGAATCGGTCGACATCCTGGATATCGAAGGACTGTCTTCCATTGCCCCATACATGACTCAAGGAAGGTGCATAGAGTTGCATCTATTTTGTACAACTCCAGCACCCTCATGAGCCATGTATGTGGTACAGAGTCGTAGGCCTTCTTGTAGTCTATCCAGCATGTGGACAGATCCTTGCGGGATCGATGAACCTGCTGGCTTATGGCCATGTCAATGAGGAGTAGCTCCTTAGTGCCGCGAGACCCATTCCTACATCCATTCTGAGAGGTAGACATTATTGAGTTAGAGTCTGGCAAACGAAAGTAGAGACTGAAAAAGCGCGGCAAATTTAAAAAATATCAGCATAGCAACCCCAAAAACTAGTATGCAATACCTGGAATAAACTAATTTGATACTTTAGAATTATTTAAATGTTACTTCGTCTGAATAAAATACGATAGGTACATTTAGGTATGTAATACTTTAGATATATCAATCTGAATAAAAAAAGCAACAGTATTCTATAATAATTTTGGTTTATTCACTATCAATCAAAATCTGAATCTAAGACTTCCATGTGAAAAGATTCATAAAAGTCACAGGAATCATTGTTTTCTACATTAATAATGAAACTTTGTAAATTATTAAATAGTGAAAACCTTTTTAAAAAAAAGATAAATAGTGATTACTAATTAAAACAAAGTATCAACTTAGTAGCGTCCTATGGAAAATTGGGGTTGACATTAGTATAGCATTGCCATATAAAAAGTTTGCAAATAATTCTAGTGTCTACTTTCGTTTGCCAGACTCTATCTTCAATGTGTTTATAAATTTTTGCTCTCAGGATGGATGTAAGAAGTTTATAAACCGTTGATAAGCATGTTATTGGTCTATAATTCTTGGGTTCCGCGGGACTACCTGTCTTATGGAGCAGGTGGGTAATTCCTGTTGTTAAAAACTGCGGAAGCGACCCAGACTCTAAGCATGACTGGAATTGAGATGCCAGAAACGCGTGTGAGCTGCTACACCATTTTAGCCAGAAGTTATGCAGTCCGTCCGGTCCCGGAGACTTCCAGTTCGGTAGCGGACGAACTGCTTTGGCTACATCAAATGGACTAATTATTGCTTTTTCCATTTCTGGTATAGCTTCACACACGCGCTCGACATCACGCATCCAGCCACCCTCAGTGTGACAGACGGGTACCGACCAGATGTTTCGCCAGAATGTACTCGTGGCGACATCATCCGGGCGGCACACGTCAGTCACACTTTGTTCAGGTCGCTCCCAAGTTCTGTATACCCACCTCTCATCACTCTGGAACATGCGATTCTGCGAGTACCGGTCAACCCGCCGCTTATACCGCCGAATACGGCTGGCCCATGCACAAACTTTCTGTTTCAGGAAGTCGATGCGCTCCGTGACACGGGACATGTATTCTCGAGGACTGATTCCAGTCCCCGAAAATGCCCGCCTCACGAAGCGCATCACACGTGGTCGTGTGTTGCCCTCCCTGAAACAGCATAGTTTGCCGATGAGTACCCTAGCCCCATCGATACGCCGTTCGATCCTGCACTGCCAGGCTGGCACGGCAGGCTTTGGCCGCATAGCTTCCTTTGGAAACTTAACTTTGGCCAAACGACATGCCGCAACAGCCCCGCAATACAGGATTGAGTGCGTATCAACAAGGTTCTCGCTGCTTTCAAAGATGTTCTTAAGCAGCGAGTCCAAGGCACACACCAGCGCCCTATTCTTCTTGTGCATAGGCAACCGTGGTAATCGGGGCCTAAGTTCAGTCGGTGTTGACCTATACTCGCGAAGCGCATCTTCCAGAGCGCTCCTCAATCTTTCGTTGCACTGGCTACTTACTGTGGCAACCCTATCATCTGCCTCATCGTTAACAAGATTGGACCGCGGCGGGATCACAATAGTGGCTGGCGGTGCCGCGGTCTGTGTCGGGGTTGAGACGATTTGGTTGCTCAGTACTTCTGAGCGCAGCCTATCAAGTGCGGCGTCATCTAACCTGTGATTACGCTGGATGACCCGCACCTGATCCGACAATCGTTGGGCCGAGACGTTTACGGTTGGTTCTAGGTCCTGAAACAGAGACAGCATCCTAACACGGTACGCAGTGAGGTTAGTTCCCCCCTCTGTAGACCCGTAATATGCGCGCATGACGTTCTCATTCATACTTTGAGTCCATTTCATGCGCTGCACACAACCACCGGCAGCGGGGACCCGGCTCGGGGCCGGTTGGCTCCTAGATCCCAAGCTCCTCGGTGGCCGGCCTCTCCCCTGCCGACGTACAGGTGTTGGCGACGTCGGCGGGGAAAAATACTCGTCGCTCGAGCTCGACGCAACTGCAGCCGCTGATGACACTGGTGATCCGAGGTCCGGCGGCGGCGAGGCGGAGCTGAGCGACGAGTCCGGGGGTGGATGGCGTGCGCGATAGGCAGCTGCTCTCGTCAACATTATATATTTATTCCTTTACACTTTTTCATTGTTAAAATTAATTGTTTGGTTGACGTCTGTCAGTGACGACGTCAACTGGTTTCTTATAATTTAATGAATTTTTATTGAATTTGTTGTGGATTTATCAAACTGTATTTTTTAAATGGGTATTTTATAGTTGGTTTCTGTTGCTGTATATTCTTCTAAGATTGGTGGTTGTATGAATTTGTAGGAATTAAATAAACAGTGCAGGAAAAAATTAGACATGTTGACATTTTTTTTTTTTTTTTTTCTTATTCTTATTCTTATTTGATATGTAATTCGATTAAATAACTGATGAGGGTATAGGTATCAATAACGCTTACTCACCTTTTTATACCCGGCAACTCCATAGTTGCGTAGAGGGGAAAATAGGCAAACATTAACATTATTGTATATTGACATTAGTATTGTATATTGACATTAGTATTGTTTATTGATATCAGTATTGTTTATTGACATGATAATTTTATATTGACATTAGAATTGTATATTAACATTAATATTGGATATTGACTTTTGTAATTTTTACCTATATTGGCATAGCCTTATTATCTGTTTTTCAGTCTGTCTTGACATGTACTGTTTTGACATTTTGTATTTTTATATTATTGTTACTATTATTATTTGTTTATATTTTTATTGACATTGATTTCTATTGATATTTACATTGACATTGATTTTTATTAATTTGTATTATGCAATTCTTTATAATTGTTGTTTTATTGTCCAGGCTTATTTTATTTAATTATTGAGATTTAGCTGGCTTGATTTTTTAATTATTTGTAAACATTTTTACGCCCTCTGGCATAACATAGCGCACTATTTATTACCTGTATATACCACTATTATTGTACCTATGTTAAACAAATGAATAAATGACTTATGGCTTATTATTTTTTCAATTCCTTGGGGTATTCTTTTAGCTAATTCTCGATTTTCATAAATAACCAAACGAGCAATTTTTTCGATCAACTTGCTCGTTTCGTAATTCAACTGTAGGTACTTTTTATTTTTATTTTACCTCTGACCTTTTCACTAGTTGAATCGATTTTGATGATTCTTTATTTAAAAGCTGGTCCTGTTGGTGGCTGGCAGGCTTCCCATGTGGTCCCATTTAAATTTAGTTAAGATCTGATGAAGAACTTCGAGGACATACATATAACAGAACTTTTCAATAAATGACGGCAAATCTCTCGGCATAGCTGCAATTGCATTTCTGTTTATTTTTTACACCATTTCATAACATAACATCACGCCGGTATGCTTTAAAAGGGTACGCAGATGTGTACAGTTCACACTGGTACACTCTCATTCCACCGGTTTTGTTTAAGTTTCAATGTTATTCGGGTAATCTATTCTGGCATTATACGAGTTGGTACCTTAAAAGTGCAATATAAAACTTTTTTACAAAAAATATACAACCGACTTCCAAATAAAAACACTACAAAGTAAAAAATAACTTCATAAACTAATATTGGCAGTGGAAGTTAAAGTAAAAATGTTTTTTTTTACGGCAATGTACTCGATTTAGCTAAGCAACCTATTTGTGTCTTTATACCTATAATATATTATCTACCATATAATCCTTATCATTATTTAATAAAATATGAGGGTATATATTTCCTCTACGCAAACCATATCGAAATAAACTCCCCAGCACTGCAATTGGACATAATTTATTTTAAAATAGTACAATGAACTTATAGACGATTCTATTAACCCTTTGCGACGTTAAGACAATACCTCCTTTATGTGGATAGCTTGTATTGCAAATAAAACAGTCTAGTCCCGTTAATATGTGGACGGTAAAACTATTATAAGGTTACGACCCGGCTGTAGTGTAGGTTGTAAAACGAAAGAGAGTAATATGAACATGATATACGTAGAAATATATGGTCAATTGCTTAGCTGGAAAATTCAAGAAAACAGTTTATATTTGGTTAAAGCTTTATTACATGTTACAGCGATTTTTGATAGCATTCAACTTATTCATCCACCATATTCATGAAGATTTAAATCATCACATCAAATATAGAAGAGCTTTTTTTAGCTTCAGGGCTGATTTGATATTAGTAAAATCAACCCTACTAAAAGGGCGGCGTACTAATTCAGTTCATTTTATAAGTTGAGGGTGAATTTAAATTAATATGGTATTGATTTTATTTTCAACAAGAAACCATTTCGTTTCTTGTTATTTCTTTCTTTGTTTTCTTACAAATAGGATTATAAAATAAAATGTATATTTTTTATGCGGTTAATAACCACTTTGCAGCTTAAACTTTATTGAACAAATATACAGAGCCAGTGTCGTCGTAAATTCACAATCGCTTATAACTAGAAGGAGCAGTCTCATGGGTAGGACATGGCGGAGACATGATGGTTAATTTACAATAGTTTAAGTATGCCGTCCACCGATGTAGCAAAGGAAGGTATCAGAACTGTGAGCAATGTTGCGCCCAATGCATAAAGTGCTAACACAAAATCTGCAGGCGCTTCATACATTGATAGGAGCTTTGCGACACCGAACTAATGGAGATAACAGCTTTATACAAATATATAAAATTAATATTAACATAAGGATGGCAGAATCATTCGTCCGGTAAGCTAGTGGTGGTCGTTAAGTTGTTGTCATCAGATGAGGTGCTATGCTCTTAGGCAGCAGGCTTCTCAGACTTCTCATCAGCGACGACGGTGGCGTTGGTCGCGACGGAGCCGGCCTCGTCAGGTGACACCGTGCATGCAAGTGCTGGGAACTTCTGGTACAGAACAGCGCGGTATTTAGGATGGCTGATACCATATACAATAGGGTTGTACACGGCATTAGCCTTGGCGAACAGTGAGCCCCAGATAGTAGCCAGAGGACTGATGGGCGCGCTCTCGAACACCCCTGTGTAGTTAATCACAAGGTATGGGGTCCACGCCATGAACCACAGGGAGATGGTCATCAGAGCCACCTTAGCCAACTTGCACTCAGCGCTGGTATTAGCCGCCTCGGATGACCTGAGCGAAGCCACGTTCATTTTCTTAGCCTGATCCCTCATAGCCTTTTCGTGAGCGGTGACAGCCTGGACGATAAAGTAGTAGGAGTAGATGATAAGCAGCAGAGGTAAGAAGTACACGAACACGGAGTAAACAACGATGTAGCTTCGGCTCAACCAATCCTTGGACAAGTAGTCAGTTCCGCAAGCAGTCATGTTTCCCTCAGGTACATATCGGTTCCAGCCGAAGAAGGGCGCAAGGGTCCATGCGAGCGAAAACAGCCAGATTCCGAGTATGCGTTGAAGAGCTCCAGTCTTGGTCATTGGTTTAGCGGCGATACCCTTCACGATGACGTTGTAGCGGTCGAAGGCGATCATGGTCATGGTCCAGATAGATGCGCATCCAAATAGTGAGCCAGCGCAACCGTATAGTTCACAGGCAAACGGACCAAATACCCATGTTTCGTTATAGCAATTAACAACCATAGCCGGCGCCATAGCGCACATCATCAGGAAGTCTGAGAAGGCGAGGTTTACTACCAATAGGTTGGATGGTGTCTTCAGGCTCTTCGTGGATGAGAATATGTAGATGACCATGCCGTTGCCAGCAATAGAGACGAATCCGAGAACGCCGATGACAAATCCCAAGAGTGCGTGCCAGAGAGGGTTCATAGGAGGGAACTGATACCAGTGAGCGTCGACCATGTGGAGCATGTCGGCTGATACTTTGTCCACGACGGTCTGGTTCGCCACTCCATGCACCGCCGCTTGGCCTCCCCAAGCTTGCAGGGCTGCCATCCCAGGACCATTTCCTGCCATTGTTATGTCCGTTGTAGTTTTTAACAATTTGAAATCAGGAGAAATCTCGGCCGGAGATGTTGTTACAAGATACTGGAGAAAATCGTTAGACGAACTACTCCAGTCTGTAAGGTAAGCCCGTAATGTGGGAGCCGAGGAAGTGGAGACTACTCGTCTTTTGCCGTACCTCCAACGTCTTATATACTCAAACCTTAAGGATTAAGCATGACGTCACCAAGAAAATCGATATTCATAATTAGATATACGAATCTAAGAAGGTAAGCTCAAGACTTAGTAAAATTTGTGTAGCAGGGGTAGGCCCGTGTTGTTGTCAAGGTTCCGTAACAATACATTAAAACACACATGCACAAGTGTGAGGACTTCAAGAGTAGGAGTGTTTACTCTGCATCGGCTAAGTGCGACTCGGACTCGCGCACCGAGGGTAAATAATCAGTCATCAAAATAATTAGGTAAATTTTGTTGAATTTAATAAACAACGAAAGCACCGAAAATAGTTCTAACGTAAAAATTCAGGGACAATTTTAACTTTGCCATTGGAAAACCATACATGGCCCCATAGGTTGCGGTCAGTACCAACTGCAAATAATATCCTGTCGGTTCCTTTTTTGATGCACCTGTTACAGCCCGAACTAAATCTGGTACAAGTCCGTTATGATCTAAGATAATCTTTAATTTCGGAGTTTTACCAGCAATCACACGGTACCTAAATCTTAGGATTTTCCATAGAAACTAGTAAATTGAAAAATTGTAATGTCTATGACACACTATAAAACTAAATGATGAGAACAATTAAGGACCGATTGATTAGTTTCACCAAATGATCATGTTGATGATAGTCTACTTTGGGGCCGTGCCCGAATTCGACACATTCTTCCTGCAGATATCCTCATTTCCGATGCGATCACACAAGGAAACTGCGAGCATAGCCGATTTTTCCGATTTATTCGTTTTTTTTGTTCTCACACAGCACAAACTTGAGATTTTTTTTACATATAGATCGTAATTCGAATATTAGACTTCTTAGAAAAAAACACCAATACGCACTATGGTGAAGCTAATCAATCAATTATTTTTTTCTCATCATTTCGCATCATAGTGTGTCATAGACATTAAAATTTATCGACATTTACTATTCTCTGTGGGAAATCCTAAGATTTACCGTGTGATGGTATAAAAGGCCGAAATTAGCGATTATCATAGATCATTTCAGCTTATAAGAAAATGGTAAATCTTAGGGTTTACCGGTAAATTCTAGGATTTATCTTAGTTCAGCGTTTTATAGTAACATAGCTACGAATTTACGGTTTTCAGATTTTTTCCTTAATTGTGCAATATGACATTACTTCTTGCCAAATTTCATGATTCTAGGTCAATGGGAGTAACCTACGTAGGTTTTGATTCTCTTGAAAGTATCTAATATGCGGCATAAACGGCCGTATCTTCTGATCCCGTTTATTCGGCAGTTAAATTTTCACCGTTTCAAGGGATTGCAGACTTGAGTATAAGCGTATATGGTATTCATTTACCTTAATAAGAATGAACTTAAATCGAAATTAACAAACTGGCTTCTTCAACAGGATTATTCAAAAACAGAATCTTTACTTACATTCATCGCATAAATTTCATCTTAAATCTCCCAAAATACCTAAATGCACAAACACACGCACTCGCATACACACGCCAAAATATACTACTAACAAACACACACACACACACATACACACACCCACATACACATACACACACACATACACACACAAACACTTACTGCAATTTTTATTTTTATTTTTCCTTATTTTTACATACTAATCCATTAAACCAGTTTTAACCTGTAAGCATCTATAAACTTAAAGGTAGATCGACACACTCTGCTTGTTGTAAAATTAAAATGTAATAATCTTTAGCCGAACACTGTCTCTTAAGATACAGGATACCCTAGTTTAAGAGGCAGGGTTTATCAGTTTTGTATACAGATTTTACCAACCTACGCAAGCCCTACCAATTCACCAATTGTTTATAAGATTACTCTGTAATACCTCTACGTAATGGTTATATATCTGTAATTCTTGAAACAATAAAATTTATTATTATTTATTATTATTATTATTATTATTTCAACTTGATACCACCACTCGTTCCTGAGAAAAAGGTCCTGACAGCCGGAATATCATTTCCTACGTACAAAATAGTTTTAGATTTTTTTCTTTTATTTGTGCTTTAAAACATTCATTAAGCCAAATTACATGATTCTAATTAATCGGGCAGTACCCTGTAGGTTCTGTTTCCCTAGCTATTCGTCAAAACGTGCATAGACGGCCGTCTCTTGATCGCATTGATTCAGAAGTTTTTTTTTTTTTTACAGCTCCAAGTGATTACAGACCGAGCACGCGTTCCATGTGTCAATAATCTTGACACATGGAATATCGAATTTTAGTATTTTTTTTTTCATTGGCTAATGCAAACTTAGCAAAGCCAAAAAAAAAATAGTTTTTTTTTTATGTAGGTACAGATTAACAGTTTTCAGAATGTTTCCTTTACATATGCTATAAAACATTGTTTCTTGCCAAATTTCATGATTCTAGGTCAACAGGAAGAATCCTGTAGGTTTCGATTCCCTTACGATCCGACAAATTTGCGACATAAATGACCTTATCTTTTGATTGCATTGATTTAGAAGTTTGTTTTTTTCACAGCTCCCAGTGATTGCTGACCTACGTATAAGATATTAATTTCAACTTGATAACTACACTTCCCATAGAAAAGGGGCTTGACACACGGACAGACAGATAGACAGATAACGAAGTGGGACTTAAGGGTACACTAGTCGGCGAAATGGATTTTATATCAACCGACAACACGTGCGGAAGAGATAGATGCTGTGATGAGCAGTAGGAAGCTAGTTCGCGTACGAATACACACTTTTTCAAATTTGTAGCGAAATGGATAATGATTTAGGACGAAACCGAGTGCGCGAAATTATATAAACAGACCTTTGCTGCCGTGGTATAACTAAAATGCCGTTAACCAACATCTGGTTTTGATGCTATATTAATGAGAAAAAAATTATCTATCGATCTGTGTTTGCGAATTTTCAATACTTTGAATAGTTTTGTTCAAGGACTTGAGAATTGGCAAAAACAGATTGATAGATATTTTTTCCTCATTAATATAGCATCAAAAGTAAAAAATCAACCAGATGTCGGATAACGGCATTTTAGTTATACCACGGCAGTTTGGCAGTCTAGATATCATGAAAAAACTACTAAATCTATCTGTTCAAAATAAAATTATATGCATTGTTGAACTACTAATCTATCCCTGTATGGAGGCCGTTTTGCGTTTGTAGCCAAGCGTACAACTGGTAACAGAGAGAAGCATTTTTGTAATCTACGGCCTTGAATTAATTTTGAGTATTTCTTCATGAAATACCACGACGCAAATGTATGGCACGGTAAGCAATTCGGTACGGTACTATATAAAATCAAAATATGCAACAAACTGACTAAAATTCTACAGAAAACCATTGCTGAAACAGCATGTCCTCCTTCCTTTGAAATAAATCCCCTGCCCCAGTGTAACAAGATCACCCGTGGATTTAAATACGATACCATAAATTCTTATTCTCATGTGTAGTTAAAAAAAATTATTATTGATAGTTAACGTAATAATAGGATAATTATGAAATAGGTTCTAGCGAAAATGAAACGGTCAGACCTGGAACTGTCATAACATAAACATCACGGCTGTATCGCAATAGGGTAACTAAGAGTGTTGTTTTCGCTACCGACCAACCTAGTTAGACCAACCTGGGCAACATGGGCATAAATCTAGACTTCGGGTTAGTGAAAATTTTTAGCTCAATCTGGGAATCGACCTGGGCAAAAATCTAGACTATTCTTAACCTAGTTAGGTTAAGAATTTTTAATTAACCCGAAGTCTGAATTAAATGAGGCCTCATTCTCAGCAGTTCGCTTCCAATACCTGAACATGATAGTTAACCAGCGCCAAATACCGAAGTAGCAGCAATACTGCAGGAAAGAACATTTTATAATTTTTCGCCTATTTCTTTTTAATGTTTCGCTTGTATTGCGTGTTAGCAGCTTAGTTCAAGCTACATCGTTAGGTTGGTAAGGTCCCTATTGTTTAAATTAGTGGCTAAGGGGGAGGCCTCGCGCGACACCCAGAAAGATTACCTACAGTTGAAACACTTTTATTATTTTTAGCAAACGGTTATTCGAAACAATAAAATCAAATTGGTTAAGTTAATAACATTGCAAAAAGAACAAGGTCCTCGCAAGTATCGGCCGCCTACTTGGAGTCTCACAGCTGTTAAGGATCCTCCTCGACAAATTTCTGCCACAGTGGCCAAACTCAGCGGCGCGTGAGATATTATATTTAGTACACAAGTGTGTACTCAAAGACATGTGCACTCTGTTCCCTCACTCTCTTAGTCCGATGAGCTCTACTACATCTAAGCATTATATATTGATCCTTTGCTATTTAATAAGCGTAATAGATATAATATTGAATCTTTGTTAGGCGCAGGCCACACAGAAATGGCTTCGGGCGCGGACATAGCACGGGCAGCTTTCTATTCCATTCAAATTTCATACAAAATGCATGGAAATAAAGCGCAATTTAGGACACATGGTATATCGTTGCTCGGACGTGGTTATGACGCGTCTTTTCGGCGCCCGCGCCTGATCAAATTGCCCGATGCCATTTCTATGTGGCCTGCGCCTTAGCCTAGTGACCAGAAACTAACAATTACTCAAAATAAGTCATTTCCATACTATTTTTTTTTTTCATTTCTTTACCTCTCTCGTAACGTGATTACGTGAGATGTAAAAAAAAATACTGCGCTTAGGACACGAACGAAGTAATGTGATGTGAAAATGTGAAACATGTGAAATGGAACAGACGTGTCAAAATTGACATTGTCACTGACGAATGATGCAATAGTAAACGTCAATTTGACAAAACAGTAACGTGAGAATTGAGAGTCGTGCAGTAGTGCAACGCTTTCACTAAAAATATTGTGATAAATTTGACTTTTCCTCAATGGTGTGTGCATAACCAGTCAACCACAGTTATTCAAGGACTCTCTACTTACTAAACCAAGAAGACTCACATCATCTCTGACCTCGAAATAGGTTAGTATTGACGATGTGTTAAACATCAACTTTTCGTAGATATTTGGTATGAAGTTAAGTTATATCCGCGCATTTTTACGTAAAATGAGCTCATCCGCTACCGTGCCCTTGGCACCCGTCGGCGTGCGTGGTATGAAAGTGCTTGATCGAGATAAATTCTTGCGCAACATCAAAGTGCCAGTTCTAAAGGTCAAAGAAGAAAACTTGTCTAAAATCACTCAAATATGTAAGTCGTACTTCCTCAAACTAGAAGCTTTCAAGCCAGTAAGGAGTATAGAAGGCGGGGAACATGAACCATTCAAGAAATGCATTTATTTCAACCCTGAAAAAGTGAGTCAATGGGTAGACCTCAGTGAAAGTGACCATACAGCTCTGAATCATTTGGACGTGACAGAAAACAACTTCGACAGTAAGGAAATTCAACTGACATATGAAAATTGGCGTTTTGAAGCAATATTCAAGGCAGTTCTTCCTGAGAATGAAGAAGGTGTAAGTGGTTTCTCTCAAATTGGGCACATCATACATCTGAACTTGAGAGAACATCTGCTTGAATACAGATCGCTGATTGGGCAGGTGCTAGTTGACAAAATAAAGACATGTAGAACAGTAGTCAATAAAAGCAACAGTATAGATAATACCTACAGGAATTTTAGTATGGAATTGATTGGTGGAGATGATGATTTCTTTGTAACTGTAAAAGAAAACCTCTGCATATTCCAATTTGACTTCTCCAAAGTGTATTGGAATCCACGCTTAGGCAAGGAGCATGAGAGGATACTGAGCTACCTAAAACCTGGTGATGTATTATTTGATGTATTCTGTGGAGTCGGACCATTTGCGATCCCAGCAGCAAAACGTAAAACCAAAGTTTTTGCCAATGATTTAAACCCTGACTCTTACAAATGGTTGAATCATAATGCTAAAAATAATAAAGTAAACATGTCATTTTTCAAGTCATTCAATCAAGATGGGAAAGATTTTATATGTGAAGTATTCAAGGAATACATAACTTCTTTATGTAATAGTGATGAGAAAGTACAAGGAAAAATTCACGTTACTATGAATCTGCCCGCAATGGCTGTGGAATTCTTGAAACACTTCAATGGTCTGTTAAAAGATGAGAGTTTAGCAGAAAACTTTAATCAAGAAATCATAGTTTACGTATACTGCTTTGCGTTAGGAGAAGATCACGTTGAAATCGCAAAGAAAATGGTAAATGAAAACATTGGATGTGACATAACTTCTCTTATTACAGACGTGTTTGATGTGCGAAATGTTTCTCCGAATAAACAAATGATGAGAGTGACTTTCAAATTGACTAAAGAGATTTTGTTTGGTCTTAGTGATGTGGTGAGTGAGCCTCCTTTAAAAAAGGTGTGTGTATAATAATATTTTGTGTTTATATTGATGAAACTTTGTTACATTTTGAGGTGTATCTGAAAAATTATGTAATAAAATATTTTAAAGTATTGATAACACTTTATTTTAAGTCACAATGTCGCAATCATCATAGCATTTTTTGAAGAAGCGCCGATTCATTCTTGTTTTTACCGCCTTTTATAAATTTGAATGTCAATTCATAATGTTATCAGATAAATCGTAATAATCTCAACTCACACAGCTGATACCAACTGATAAGTTCAGGCGCAATCTGAAAAGTACTAAAAACGTGGGGCGTGGTGATAAAATGGACTGGTGCTATACAGATTTTTATCTAAATACAATAACATCAAGACCAAGTAGGCAGGCTGATGTAATAAATAAATTTTGATGAAGATGAATTCACGAGTGACTGGTCCCTGATAACTGGAGAAACGAAACAGGCTCAAAGCCAAATAAGTCTATAAAATCTGTTCCTGATAGAAATGAAGTACTACGATTTGTAAATTTGACTGTGCCCTGTTACATGCTGCCATCCTATTGCTAGTGTCGCTGAAAATTTACCGATTATAGTTTTTAGGGTTCCGTATCCAAAGGGTAAAAACGGGGCCCTATTACTAAGACTCCGCGGTCCGTCTGTCTGTCACCAGGCTATATCATGAACCATGATAGCTAGACAGTTGAAATTTTCACTGATTATGTATTTCTGTTGCCGCTATAACAACAAATACTAAAAACAGAATAAAAAAATATTTAAGTGGGGCTCCCATACAACAAACGTTATTTTTTTTACCGTTTTTTGCGATAATGGTACGGAACCCTTCGTGCGAGAGTCCGACTCGCACTTGGCCGCTTATTTGATGCCTACGATGGCAGCAAAAAATTCTCGATCTGTCTAGCTAAACAGTATTTTTCAACTATCAATAGATTCTGGTTAAAAATTAAAAACGCCCCGAACTTCTATGTTTACAAACTTATTTTTTAATAAGATTACAATTTTTTGACACCAGAAACTCTCTCATATGACTTTTATAGTTGATATCCAAAATCGATTTTTATTATTTCGCGGTTTTTGTCTAAAATTATGATTTTTTCAGATAGCGGCATTCTAGATATAGGACGGCAGCATATTAGTCCGATACATGATATTTTAACGTTATGTTATCAGATCATACGTACCACGTCATGAAATGATGAGTTGCACATTTTATTCCACATGTGCAAAGCAACTGTGTCAATAGTAGAACTTACAAATATACGAATTAAAGTCTATAAATTACAAGCGAGACAAAAATCTGCTCATTGCATAATTGCAAATACGGATCCCTACGAAGGAGCCTTGTACATTTAAATAATTACATTAAAGGAGAATGCTCAGTTATGAACCCTTATTACAATGCAATAAGGTGCATACAAATGTCCAAGTGAAGGAACCTGATCTGTTGTTGTCTGTACATATAAAGTAAAGGACACGGATGGAAAAAAACAAAAAGTAAATCCTATTTTTGGATAATATTGAAATCGCAGACACGATACCTCATAAGGGGCCTTTGTATGGGCGATATCTTTAGATTAAGGTTTCAACGTAGTTGAAGTTGGGATGATGTAAGGCAAAAATCGACACAGTCTCCAGAAGCCGTTATTAGACTTCAGATTACAGCTTCGATTTCCACCCTGTAATAAAATTATTACCCGTAAGTGACCAGTGAAGTCATTTTAAATGCATCGTTGTATGGGAGGCTTGGATAAATTCATCCATCCATGAATCCGTCGAACTAATAAATTACAGCATGCAGTTTCTAATTTGCCGTACTTATCCGTAATCAGGGTGGCAATGACACCATGACTGTCACATTTCGATAAAGCAAAATTGGAATTTGTAAATATTTACTATCTTCTTGATGGATAAGAAAGGCCCGAAAGGTAAATACTTTTTAAGTCCCCATATTAAAGTAGGTAAATAGATAATAGCATTTTGTACGAAAATATATTCTTAATCTGGATTCTGATAATACTGCCCCCAGGTAGGGACTAATTAGTAGGTAGGGGGTTCATCCGTTTTGATTCAAAAATGGTCTTTCTCCCTTCTACGTGCTGATGGGTATCACCACCGAGGTAGTTTTAGTGAGCTAAAAAGCCCACACTACCTGGTGTTTTCCTCAAAAGCCCAGGTCCTTTTCCCCCGTTAACATTAAGGCCGTACCCTGACCAAAAAATCAGCATGAGATATGAGCATTCCTATTGGCCTAGCAGCACTGGTGGCGCATGAATTACGGTAGTGCGCCCAGATTTTAGAATAAAATCTTAATAAAATCGAATATTGGTCTTTTCAAAAAAAATAAACTTACAAAATGTTCGTTATCAAATTGTCTATCCATTAGTGTTAGTATAAAAATAATTAATGAACACTTTACGAGGAGATGCATGCTATCAATAATTATTTCACATTTTTATGGTTTTGTTGGAAGGAGATTAGTGACACAAATACCTCTTTAAAAAAAAAGTGTACTACAATTTTAGAATCAACATTACGTAGAAATTTAATGTATTTTATTTAATTGATATTTCTTTTTAAATAAGGAGTAGATAGCTCTTAAAAACTGCACAAAATTCGACTAGCGCTGCGTTTTGCTCGGGGAGGCGCCTTAACGTTTCTCTACAATTCTTTATTTATTATGTAGTTTTTTTTTTACTACTTTGCCCTGACTTCATCGTGAAACGATGCGCGTCGTGGCACGACGCAACTTCGTAGCGTGTTTATGAGTAAGAGCCATAAGGTAAACAGATTGGTGATCCTGCTGTATTAGAATAGAATAAAATATATTTATTCGACACAGGCATGTAGGTATGTCTTTGGTAGGTACCAATTCTTTGTGTAATAGAAACCGACTTCCAAAAATAAAGTTATATTTCACTTTGTAGTTTTCTTATTTTGAAGTCGGTATTTTTTTTTGTTATTTTTCACTTTTTTGTTGTACCTACCTTAGGCAAGTAGTTAAGTAAGGTACCTATGATGCCAGAAAAGATTAACCGAATATCATGAAACTGAACATAACCGGTGAAATGATAGTGTACCCAGGTGAACTGTACACATCTGCGTACCCCTTTAGAGCGTACTGGCGTGATGTTATGTTATGAAATGGTATAAACAATAAACAGACATGCGATTGCAGCAATCCCGAGAGATTTGCCGTAATTTATTGAAGAGTCCTGTTGTATATCACCGAAAGGATATTCATAAACATTTACTCGTTAGTTGCCTATCCTCTTGAATAGTCTTAGACTACGCTTATCTGGCTCCATCAGTAGACAGTCACTAAGTAACCTAAATTCCTGGAATAGCACAAATTTGCACAAATTTCTAGGCTATATCCATTTAAGTACATAAAAACAAGTTTCCAATATTGGCGATGTCCGTTATCAGCTGTTCAAACATACATTCCTATATGCGTTGCTTGCTACTGCATAATTAATTTCGGATAAGCCATTCAGGTAGCGCCCCGTGGCCAAATAACTTAAATTGCTGTAATCGAATGACTAGCTAAATAACGCATTGTCGTTTGCATAATTATATTTTTAGGGTTCCGTACCCAAAGGGTAAAAAAGGGACATAGGGTCCCGTTTTTACCCTTTGGGTACTAAGACTCCGCGATCCGTCTGTCTGTCTGTCTGTCCGTCCGTCTGTCACCAGGCTGTATCTCATGAACGGTGATAGCTAGACAGTTAAAATATTCACAGATGATGTATTTCTGTTGCCGCTATAACAACAAATACTAAAAACAGAATAAAATAAATATTTAAGGGTACACTAGTCGAAAATTCTTCCATACAAACGTAGTCTAGGGATTATTCCACTGTTTCATGATGTACGTTCAAAATAAAAAGTGATATCAATTTGTCTCATCATTATCTAGCCCTGTATGGAAGCGAAATAGTAAAAAAATAAAATATTTGAGAGTTATGAGCGTCGAAAGTTCCACATTTCGACACTAATTTTAACGCATTTTTGGGCGCAAATAAATACCATAAGAAGACGCAAAATTGCAAAATGGCCTCCATACAGGGATAGATTAGTAGTTCAACAATGCATATAATTTATTTTGAATATATAGATTTAGTCGTTTTTTCATGATATCTGGACTGCCAAAGGTCTGTTTATTAAATTTCATGCGCTCAGTTTCGTCCTAAATCATTATCCATTTCGCAACAAATTTGCAAAAGTGTGTATTCTTACGCGAACTAGCTTCCTACTGCTCATCACAGCATCTATCTCTTCCGCACGTGTTGTCGGTTGATATAAAATGCATTTTAACCCCGCGCACCAAATAGTTCGTGCCGTCGACTAGTGTACCCTTAAGTGGGGCTCACATACAACAAACGTGATTTTTTTGCGATAATGGTACGGAACCCTTCGTGCGTGAGTCCGACTCGTACTTGGCCGGTTTTTTTATTACAAAATGCGGATGTATCCGGCAGTGAACGGCTCTTGCTTGAACAATTATGATGACGTTTAAATGGCACTAACTAATAATGGCAGACACAATCATGATCAAATTACAGAAGACTACTGAGATGACGGTGCGAATAATACATTGAACTTATTAGTAAAACCCTACCTAACAATTTAATCAACGCAAAAACCTGTGTCCGAGTTTCTTGTCGGTTCACCTCCATAGGACAAAAAACATTGATTGAAAGATTTGGAACCACCAATGACAACTTCAGTTGTTGCATAACGCCCATAAATTACATAAAGATATAATCATAATCGTGAATAGACACGTGTCTTACTTTATCAAACGTTCTATGTTGCCTCTTATCATCTATCAATACATTGTCATTGTTTACAAACTTAATCTAACGGTTAGGGTCAGACCCTCAGACCTTTCGTGATTCAACGACAACGATAGTAGCTTGATTCAAAAATGTAACTTCATAATATCCTAGCCAGATAAAAGAATACACTGTCAGTCTAAGCAGCCCCAGCCCTACACAAACACCAAGAAAACTTGTTACCTAATTGCCCCATAGAACGCCTCATTCCATCAAAACATTGTACCCTGTCGTCAACCCATATTAACCCCGACGCAAAAAGAGGGGTGTTGAGTTGAGCCTTGGTATTTCTGTGTCATTGTATCTTCCAAACGGGTGAACCGATATCAATCCGGTTTTACCATCCCACGTTACGAAGTCTCGAGATAAATGACGTTGTATATCGTCACTGACGCGTGACGGTCAAAAGGTTAAGAGAAAAAAACACTGAATGTTAATAAAATGACAAACAAATTCTCATCACATAATAATTACATCTTAATCATTATCACAATGAACGTCCTTCGTTGTAACATTCGTGACAAGCAGACAATGTAGGAACATAACCATGTGATAAAGGTGTTTGTTCAACATCAAGCTATGCTATGCTATATTTCTCAGATTGCACTGCTTTGTCCAATTCGCTAAGGAAACATGCGGCGCAGGCTTTGTTCGGTTACCATGACAACGAAGCGATATGTGATTTTAATGGTTTTTTTTTTTTGAGTATATAGGCTATAAGAATTATAGATTCTTTCAGAGTTGGTACCGGTCGAAATGACAGAATGTAAGCGATTGATCACGTAACATTTCGATAACGCTTGGAATTCCCATACATTTTAGAACTTATTGCCAGTCGCTATCACAGCGCTTTCGTTGAGAGAATGTCACTTGTAAATGCTCTAACACTTAGGGCGGTTACGCACTAAATCCGATCCGTGCCCGTGTTTCGGTTACGAAATAGCCGTAGTTCTTCTTGTAGGGAAGCTTACGCACTACATCCGAATTTTATCCATCATAATTAAGCTCTAGACGTGAAGACTTGTAATTGGCTGTCAGATTGACTTACTGTTACTTATCACCATTGTATTTAGCTGTAAGTCTTCCAAAGTCTTTAAATAAATAATCTGTCACAATTCGGAAAATTCGTAACTCAAATCACGGACACGAACGTGTAGTGCGTAACCGGCCTTACGGAGTCTCTTGTCACTACCTGCTGAAAATCAAGTCAATCATCAATCAATCAATTCAAATCAATCTGAACGGCGTAAAAAAACTTTGCACACGAAAGTCAGGTAAGATAGTGTTTTAGGCAAGTGCGCTCCGTCGTCGACCACATTATCGCCTACCATCAAGTGAGATAGTGGTCAAACACGAACCTATCAATATATAAACCAACAATAACCGTGGAGACTTCGTGATTTACTCAGCTGTCATCTTTTGTAGGTATTATTAGTTGTAAGAAACCTAAAACAATAAAATAAAAAATGCAACACCGTACACATGATGCAACATCCTAAAAAATAAACAATAAGATAAATTTTTTGTAAGAGCAGGAAAGAAGATAGAAAGAAAAAACGTTTATTTGCGCCTGGCACGACACATACCATAAAAAAAGGAAAGTTTAAATACAAATACAGAGTATGCGTCACAACCACGCAAAACGGTCATCGCTCAGAATAATGCTGGGATTCGCGTGCAAGACAGAGCCACAGCGCAGGTTTTCTCTGAATTCTTCTGTCTCGTCATCTCGTGTAACGGAATGTACCTAAACGTGAGACTTCTTCGAATTAACACTCGCTGTTCTCTTTCAATATTCGAATCTAAAAGCCAGCTTAGCCTAAGACGACATTTAAAAAAAAATGGCGTAACTAGTCATCGCACAGCATAGCTCGACGTTGATTAGTCACCCTAACGCCGCATTTAATTGCCAATAAGTAATGAGTATGTTCCACGTTTTCAGTTTAGAACGCGGCATGCTGCCGAACAGCGCGGTGAGCGACATGGACCTGCCTGACGTTGCCGATATCTTGGAGGAAACCGAACAGGTAAGACTTTTGTTATTTAAATTTTATTACGTGGTGGAATTACCTAGCTACATTATAATGTATGACGACGAAATTGTAATTAATTTGTTTCGAGTTCTCGAGTGTTTTTTGTTTCTGTCGGAAAATTATTTATTATTTACTAGCTTCTGCCCGCGACTTCGCCCGCTTTCAAAGTTCAAAAAAACCGATCGCCACCAAACTTTACAGGATTATCCGCTGGGTCAATCGAAATATTTTCTGAAAATTTCATTAAAATCGGTCCAGCCGTTTCGGAGTCTATAAGGAACATACATACATACTTTCTCTTTTATATATATATAGATCTATACTAATATTATAAAGAGGTAAAATTTGTAAGTTTGTATGTAGGGGGTAATCTCAGGAACTACTGGTTGAAAATGAAAAATTCTTTTTGTGTTAGATAGTCCATTTATCGAGGAAAGTTATAGGCTATATAACTTCACGCTACGACCAATAGGAGCGGAGCATAAATGAAAAATGTTGCAAAAACGGGTATATTACTTTTTGAGGGCTTCCGTTGCGTGCGCTGCGTAAACGGTTTCAGTTATGCAATCATGTATGTAGGGTAGGTGTAGGGTAGGTGAAGGGTAGTTGTAGGGTAGGGTAGATAGGTACGTAGCCAGTTGACGGGAGCGAAGCCGCGTGGGACAGATAGTAGATTATAAAGAGGTAAAGTTTGTGACGTTGTAGGGGGTAATCTCTGGATCTACTGAACCGATTTTGAAAAAAATCTTTCACCAGTAGAAAGCTACATTATTCCTGCGTGACATAGGCATAATTTATTCAAAAAAATAGAGATCCTTGTGATATTGCAATAATGTAACACAAAGTAGCAATATTTTGCCTGTTACCAAATTTTGATTCACAAATATCAAGTTATGAGCTGCTGGGTTCAATTAGGTTTCGCTTGTAGTGTCTTCTGAAAAAAAAACCTGTCCAGCTGCAACCCGCCAAGTGAATTATCATAATGACTGAAAATTGCGTCATGCTCGCCTTCTCGGTATCACTGACACTTATGATGATTAAAAGATTAGCTCATAAGGAGTTCCTATAATTGTTCCTACTGTGTTTATTAATAAAATTACTTCTTCATTCCAGGTACTCCGACAATGCTTCACAGAGTACGAAATAGACGAAGTGTTTCTCTCTTTTAACGGCGGAAAAGACTGCACAGTGCTTTTAGACATAACTTTAAATGTGTTACGTGAAATGTACAAACGCGATGACATTGCCAGTGAACTTAAAGTTGTATATATTCGTACAAATGGACCGTTCAGGGAAATAGAGACCTTCGTAGAACAGATTAAGGAACATTATGGTGTGACGCTGATGGTGACGGAAGGTGAACTGAAGACTACTCTGCAAAGACTTTTGGAACAGGATGATAGGCTCAAAGCGTGTCTTATGGGGACGCGGAGGACAGATCCTTATAGCGAGAATTTGCAGTTTATGCAGGTAATTTTACTTACTAATCTACTATGTATATGTTACACACTCGCCGGCAGTAAATATGGTCCCAAGCTCTAAACGCCTAATTCATGAACAAAATATATCAATTCCAAGGGATGTTTAATACTACGTGGGAAAATACGTGCCAAATAGCTTATCTCTAGTTGGTTTAAGTGGATATTTTTAGTTTTTTAATATACAATTAATCATCATCTTCCTGCCCTTGTCCCTTGTTACTTGGGGTCGGCGCAACACGTTTTCTTCTTCCATACCGTCCTGTCCCCCGTCACGCTATCACTGACTCCCTTTTCTTTCATATCACTCCTCACACAGTCCATCCATATTTTCTTTGGCCGTCCCCTCCCTCTCCATCCATCCACATTTATATTCATAACTCTTCTAGTAACATGCGTTTCATCCCTCCTCATCAGATGACCATACCAGGACAAACGGTTTCCTTTTAACTTTTCTGTCACTGGCGCCACTTTCAAACTTCCTCTAATATACTCAAAACAAAAAAAAAAAGAATACCTTGACATGGTTTAATAGTTCTAAGAAATGTAACATAAAACTTTATAGGATTTGTTTTATTATAAATGTCAGTCTTTTTAGGGTTCCGTACCCAAAGGGTAAAAACGGGACCCTATTACTAAGACTCCACGATCCGTCTGTCTGTCTGTCACCAGGCTGTATCTCATGAACCGTGACAGCTAGTCAGTTGAAATTTTTACAGATGATCTATTTCTGTTGCCGCTATAACAAAAAATGATGCCGACGAATTGAGAACCTCCTCCTTTTTTAAAGTCGGTTAAAAACAAAATAAAATACAACAAACGTGATTATTTTGCCGTTTTTTGCGATAATGGTACGGAACCTTTCGCGCGCGATTCCGACTCGCACTTGGCCGGTTTTTTTTTTTCACAAAATCGCGCGCAAACTTGGGCCACATTGGCTGCCGATAAGTGCATTTGTTTGTTCCGGCGGTATTCAGTGGATTTCTTAGAAGTTTTTATAACAACAGATAGCCGATAAAAACCTGTGTGTAAACATCCACATTATTAGTAATTGTACGATAACCTGAGTGGATAGATAAGTACTTAATTACGAAAACTCTACTCAGTCTGTTGAGAGTTATTAATACCTAGCTATATTTGGGAAATCCAAAATAGGCCGTGCTTATCTCTTCCCCTTTATACATGATGTACCTTTTATTTCGGATGATAATAAATAGGTTCATAAGAAAGAAACTCCTCGAAATGTTAACCGAACCGAAACCGAATTATGTTCGTCTTAGGGCCGATTTCACCAATTATATTAATCACGATTTGTTCAACTAAACTCAGTTTACGCAAATACAGTGTTCTGATTGGTAGTTTCTCAGCGGTCTCAACCAATCAGAACGCTGTATTTGCGTAAACTGAGTTTAGTTGAACTAATCGCGATTAATATAATTGGTGAAATCGGCCCTTAGTAACTACTGCAGCCTATTGCGTAATGAATTCGGCAAGGCAAATGGGCGAAATTCTGTATCCGTGCCTAGATTTAGTAGCTTTACACGTCCAATTATTTATGTTAACCTCGTGTTAACTACTAATTCTGAGTGTCTCTGAGTTAACTTTTTAGTGCAAATGGGCCTAAGGGGTCAACAAAAGTAACCTTCTCTTAATATATTTGTTTGAAATTTTATTGAATCTTATTTGAATGAGATCGTAGTGTATCAAATTACCAAATCAAAACAATAGAAATAAATTGTGAAGGCTAGTCAGAGAGTCACCTTGACTGATTTATGGGATTTCCATCTTGTACAGTCGGCAACAAAGAAATTGTAAAAAACTTTATGATAATAAGTGAAAATTTTAGTAATAAAAGGAGCTGTGGTGGGCCATTGGTAACGGCCGCGACTTACAAGTTTTAGGTCGTGGGTTCGAACCCAGGCAGCCACTGTATAAGTACTAAGTAAAATGCGTAGTAGTAAGTACTGCTTTCAAAATGGTGAAGGAAAACATCGTGAGGAAACCGGCATGTCCTAGAACCAAATATTCGAAGACATGTGACATCCAACAACCCGCACTGGGCCCGCGTGTTGGATTACGGCCCATTCCCTCTCACAGAGAGGAGGCCTGTGTCCCAGTAGTGGGAACATTAAAACGCTGATATATGAAGTAGTAAAAACTTGCAATTGTTTGGTTTTTTTTTTAAATTGGAAGAAAAAAACCATGAAATTTTTTTCTGTCCACTAATTTCTCCATCTGTTGTAATGTTAATACTAAAAAAAATACTTATGAGTCTGCTTTTAGGGCCTGCATGTTGAATATCTCCAAAAGCGGACCAAAAATTATCAAAAAAACCAGATAAATGATATTTGTCGCCGACTGTACGATGATTTTTAAATGAGGTAGTCGTTAACCTTGATGTAATAACATCAGCCGAGTTTCAAATCATACCTATCGTAAGGTCAAGCCATTAAAGCGACGCTGCGCGTCTAGTTGTTAGTAGCCAATGTGGACCGTATTTTAAACAAAATAAAGTTGCTTTTCAATGTAAAACGTTTCGGGGCATCTTTTACCGAGATACTGCTTTGGTTTCTAATACCCATGCAAAGTATGGTTGAAGTAGGTACTTTTTTAGGGTTCCGTACCCAAAGGGTAAAAACGGGTCTGTCACAGTTTATGTATTTCTGTTGCCGCTGTAATAATAAATACTAAAAAAGAATAAAATAAATATTTAAATGGGGCTCCCATACAACAAACGTGTTTTTTTTGCCGTTTTTGCTATAATGGTACGGAACCCATCGTGCGCGAGTCCGACTCGCACTTGGCCAGTTTGTCTATACATCTTCTATACAAATAAATAAAATTGAAGTGTCTGTATGTAATATCAAATAACAACGATTTATTGAATGCATGAGAAAGTATATACGGTACTAATAACAAATAAGCAATTTTAAGATTTTTGTCTGTCTGTTCCGAGTAATCTCCGAAACGGCTAAACCGATTTTGACGGGATTTTCACTGGCTGATGATATAAGGAGTAATGTAGGCTACTTTTTATCCCGAATAAATTACAATTCCTGAGGAAAATTTAAATTTTTTAAAACTATTTTGACGCGAACGAAGTCGTGGGAAACCACTAGTCACACAATAAATCATAACTCGTTGGCCTAGTGGCCGGAAGCGCTGCTGCTAAGCATGAAGCCCTGGGTTTGATACCCTGGTCTGGCAAAATGTTATTGCGTTTTTCCATCATGTATTACTGAGTAGCATGTATTTGCCCCGTCGATTGCAATAGGCTGGCCTACTATTACATACATCATCAATCATCAATACACAATATACTCGTATAATAAAACTGTAGAAAAAAAATTTTTGTACATCGAAAATATTTCCAAAAAAAATAGCCAGGGTGTTAAAGGATAACTAACAGAACCTATTTCCGGCATTATTGGAATTTTTGTCTGTTTATTTATGCACGCATCACGTGAAATGTTCGAAACCAATTTAAATAACTTTTATACATAAAAATTGTGCGTACTTGAAGAATTACTTAGTTTTTGTTGCATCGCAATCGGTTCACTCTATAAAAAGTTAGATAAATTTAAAGTGTTCAAGAAGTAAAAATATCACAACACACGCAATTCAGATACTCGGACAGTTGAACTCGATATTCGATAGATGGCGTTGCGCATTTGAAGTCATTTTCTGAATGGCGGTGTTAAGATTCTCAGCGAAAGAATGATGACTAAAGAAAATAAATTGGTAGGGTAGGCAGGAAGGTAAGTAGGGTAGGGTTGGCAGACAGATGACGCGAGCGAAGCCGCGGGCACAGCTAGTAATAAATAAAATTATTTATTCCGTTCATTTTTACACAGTACAATATTAAACCAATAATACATTACATAGAAACACTTAAGTGCTAGGTATTGACAAATTCCCTGGATTACACTAGGATTCCTTGTGTTGTGGGGTCCAGTCTCTTCCCAAGTAGGTAAGGCAAATATGTTTACATGGTAACACAGAGATAAAACTTAATCAAATTGTAATGTAGATAAATAGAAATAGAGGTTATTATTTTATGAATTTAGTTTAAGGTTACACTAGTCGAAAATTCTTCCATACAAACGTAGTCTAGGGATTATTCCACTGTTTGATGATTTACGTCCAAAATAAAAAGTGAAATAAATTTGTCTCATCATTATCTAGCCCTGTATGGAAGCAAAAAAGTAAGAAAAGAAAATATTTGAAAGTTATAATAAATAAAAATTATTTATTTCAGACAAAAAAGTCCATAAAAGTACAAGGCAAGGTTGTTAGTAACAAGAATTTTATAACTATGTTAGTAATTAATAAGGGTTGTTGACTACGGAACCCTAAAAGAATCAAATATAATATACATAATACCCCTGCACAGTAGCCTCATCGGTCTCGCAACACATGGAGTCCAATGAACCTACTGAGCAGAATAGTATCGGTTCTCTCGCCAATCATCCTTAGGACGCTATTCAGGCTCCCCCGTACTCGTCGCACCACTGACGCAACTTTTTTACGCATGATTGCGTAGAAATCATCTACGCTGGCGTCAGTAAACATGCCGGATGCACTGCAATATCGAGGAAGCCTAAACAGAGCCCTGAATACATTATTATACTGGACGCGCAAGGCATTGTAGGCTTTTTGCGTAAAGCTAGCCCACAGGCCGCTCGTGTAGAACGTCTGGCAGAATGCCTTAAACATTGTTATATATTACCGCGCACCGACAATGCCCTGCGCTCCCTCTCAATGTCTAATTCGTCACTCAAATTTTCAGTTACAATGTGTCCTAGATATTTAAACTGTGCAACACGACTTAGAGGTACATCATTAAGTAATATAGGTGGTATAAAGATATTGTTTTTATTTTTACATTTAAATAACATGAACTCACTTTTACTTTCGTTGTACCTCAGGCCATGTTCCGCAGCATAGACCTCACACACCTTTAACAGCTGTCTGAGACCCCCAATTGAGGGGCTCAGCAGCACCATATCATCGGCATAACTTAAATTATTGACACATATGTCATCAATATGGCATCCAACATGCATGCTGCTGAGCTCCTCAAGCAGCTGGTTAACATACATATTAAAGAGCCGAGGTGAAGTCAGCCCACCCTGCCTGACGCCACACTCTAAAGAATATTCATCTGAGTATACATTTCCCCACCTTACTATGTTAAGCTGCTCATTGTACCAGTAGGAGAGGATATTCACAAGATCGGCTGGGACACCTGCAGTTCTTAACTTTGTCCAAAGCTTATTATATGACACCAGATCAAAAGCTTTGGACAAATCCAAGAAGCATGCATATACTGGAGTTTGCCTTTTTACATAATAATCAACAGTGTGCTTCAGAGACAGTATTGCATTTTCAGTTGACAACCCCTCTCTGAAACCGAACTGTCTATCCTGTAATGTTACAAAACAATCAAGTTTTCTATCCAATAACCCATCAAACACCTTTGCGATTATAGTAGCTAAAGAAATCGGCCTGTAGTTACTTCTATCAGAGATATCAGCAGTGACATTTTTCACTATTGGCACAACCACTGTTCTCATAAGATTAGATGGTAAATATGAGTGCCGTATACAAAAAGTGTAAAACATAGCTAAAACCCTATACAGGTGAACGCCCCCATGCTGCAGGTGCTCGACACTGAGTCCCTCATGACCAGGTGACTTCCCTCTTTTCATATGTTTAATAATTTCAGCCACATCCTCACTTGAAAACCCAATAGGTTTTTCTACTGGGCAACGTTCAGTATCAGACCCCGACAACAAGGAGGATTTCACCTGAAAATGATCCTTAAATGAATTTGCAATCATTTTAGCATCACTGATGCCATCAACGCACACGGGCAGACTAGCCTTACCATTTAAACGCTTAGTGCCCTTCCAGAACTTATTAATTTTTTTAGCAGAATGTTGTGAGGCCAGTACATCCATTTTGATCTGATCCTGATTATTCTGACAGTACTTTAAGCGGGACTTGAAAACTCGTCGACTTTCACACATTTTATCATACAAAGGTCCACTAGCTGGTTTACCACCTAAAACATACATTTGATGGTCCAGTCTAGCCTGCCCGTGGGCGTCTCTGACATGCTTGTTCCAACCATGGACACACTTAACATTAGTTGGCTTCCTAGGTAAGAGACTGCGACTGCTTGCCGAAGCCTGACTTAATATATTAACAATATTGTTGTATAAGTTGTCAATTACAAATCAGTGTTGTATGTTCTGACACATACTATCAGCACAGTCATGAAGTTCATTAGGAAACATAATTTGTCTGAAGTTATCATTACAAATTTCATGATATTTCTGGATTTCTTGTAATTCTCAGTTATGAGCGTCGAAAGTTCCGTATTTCGACACTAATTTTAAGCCATTTTTGGGGGCGAATAAATACCATAAGAAGACGGAAAATTGCAAAACGGCCTCCATACAGGGATAGATTAGTAGTTCAACAATGCACATAATTTTATTTTGAATAGATAGATTTAGTTGTTTTTTCATGATATCTAGACTGCCAAAGGTCTGTTTATAAAATTTTGCGCGCTCGGTTTCGTTCTAAATCATTATACATTTCACTACAAATTTACAAAAGTGTGTATTCGTACGCGAACTAACTTCCTACTGCTCATCACAGCATCTCTCTTTCGCACGTGTTGTCGGTTGATATAACGCCCTGAGCCGAGGTTCGACCCCACAGGGGGTAGCCCTCAGCGTTGTCGCTTAGGATTAGAAATTTGTGCCTGGCTGGTGGCTATATAGCTTAGTCTCCACAGGGAAGCCCGGTTAATTAGTTGTCAGTCACTTTGACCGAACTACGAGACGCCACACAGAAAAAAAAAAAAAAACGCACAAAATAGTTCGTGCCGTCGACTAGTGTACCCTTAAGTTGCTTTTTGGTGAGTGTATGTGGAGTGTGGAGAATTTAGGTGGGCAATTTATACATGGAAATCTATAGGTGAACTATTAGGCACCCTTCGTTGAAAACAGCTGTGGTGTTGTATATTGTGTTGATTATCAATATTTATTTACTTCTTACAGAAAACAGACCCCAGCTGGCCACAGATAGTGCGAGTGTCACCCCTCCTCAACTGGAACTACCACCAGATATGGAGTTACACCCTGCAGAGAAGAGTTCCTTACTGCACCTTGTATGATAAAGGGTGAGCTCAATTTATTATTTTACAAAAACCAAGCCGAAGAAAATAAAATCAGCCAATAACTATCTAGTACCAACTATTGGTGCCCAAAGATTTTGAACTGGATAAAAGGACTTTTCAGAACATCAGAATTGAAATTGAAAGATTAAAAATGTTTTCACAAAAAATAAACCGACTTCAAAAGCAAACACTAAAAATTGCAACATAACTTTCGATTCGGAAGTCGGTGTCGAAAAATGATAACAAGAGGTACTTACCAAAGAAATTATTTTTTGTGTAAACGTTTTTATTTCTCTTCTTTTTAGTTTTAATATACCATCACAAAAATGAGAAATTTCTATAGTACGGTACCTAAAGTATTGTCAAAATACCCATAATAACTCAATTTACACATTTGTGCTGTTTGTCGCTAAGGAGTTCGGTTGTATGCTCCATATCTTGAAAACTGCTGGGCCGATTTTGATGAAACTTGCAATATTCCCTAAGTTGAGAGTTACTCAATCCAACATAAAATAATCACGATCCGATAAGTTTTTTCGGAGAGATGCGTGGACAAACATACACATATACAAACAAACATCTGTTTCGTCAGTTTGCGAGAGACATGGCCTTTACTAAAATTATTTTTTTGTTTATAATCCCACCTTAATTACCAGGTACACATCAATAGGCAGCGTACAAAATACATGGCCGAACCCAGCACTAGCCACCAAGAACAACTTCGGGCTCTTGTCCTACCTCCCTGCTTGGCGACTCACCGACGGCACGCTCGAACGGGCGGGGCGCGGCTCCTCGCCTAAGATCCCCGTCAACGGACACGGAACTTATAGCAATATCAGCAGTATCACTAGCCACAGCATTGACAACAACCACATAGGAAGCAGCGATCATATACCTCCGTCTTGTGTTTAGTTGAATGGGTGAATGGTAAATAGCTACTGATTGTATTGTGGTAATGTAAATGGTACACTTAGGACCTGAATTGACTACTGAATTCCACTGATTTTGTGTTAAAAGAATTCAGTAACGTCTGGGGCGTCTAGGATCTTAGCCTTGAGCACATTAATGTAAAAAAAAACAAGCCAATCACAACCGTCCATTTCCAGTTTGAGATGAGTTGAATATGAGCACGAGCAACCGGAATACGGGCCTTAAACAGATAGATAAACTCACGCCTTACGGGTAGGCAAAATCAGAACACCACCCACAGATATACATCTAACTAGATAACGCAAGTCCCTCCATTTGTATGAAAACCAAGCGTGACACTTTTCACACACAATTTAAAAACAAATTTAACCAACCAACTTTTTCTATACAGTTTTTACAGCTCAATATGGCATAATTATGCATTTTACTAGATTTCGGTGGATTTCCAGTCTGATAATTCTAAATGAGAAGCTCAAAGTACGATCATTGATCGTAATTTTACTCCGTTTTTTGACACGCGAAACACATACAATCGCGTCATATAGTTAGATTTATATCTGTGACACCACCTACTACGATCTGCTGCTACAACATTTGCTTCGTGAAGTTCATGCGTCTGATTATACACGCTGGTTGTAAACAAAATGATAAACGGTACGTGCTGAGAAAATAGCAATTTTTCATTACCTACTCAGTACTCACTTCTGCGTAATATGCTATCAGCTTTGATTGGCTTATCTTTTCATCAAAACGTTAACTGACATGTTTTCTTGATAAGTAATGAGTTTTTCTTACAACACTTACCTCAGTATAAATATGGACGAACAGTACGGAAACTACGCACCGCGGTTAAGGGTCTCGTCGGTGCGCATGTTTGTGTGAGTGCGCCGTTACGAGCTTTGTAGGAAGTTTCCTTACTGTTTATCATATTTATACTGTGCTTTTACATAGGGCATACTTAGTGCTTGCTTATCAATACTTAATGTACGTGGTACGAATTAATCAAATTTGCCATGCAGTAACAAAAAAAAACGACCAGGTGCATGTCGAACTTCGCACATGTAGTAAATAACTGATTAATTAATATATTGGTATTTGTTAGTATAATTTACGTAAGAATAATATTATTACAAAATTTCAAGTTCATAGGTCAATGGGAAGTTAAAAAATTCTTCGAAACAAAATTGTGTGACAGACAGAGGGACACGTGAGTGACAGCAATAGGACTCCGATTGGACCCTACGGGTATGGAACCCTAAATACCAACATAACAATCAGTAGCTTATTTACCTTACTCAGGATAAATGCGTCCTTAGTCCGAATTAAATCTCTAGTAATTCTTATTTAATAATAGCACAGATAATATAATACTAGCATACAGATGCCTCATCCCATACAAAGAAACCGTGCCGACGTAACTAGCGTTTTTCATCTGATTATACTGATTATTTTTTGTAAATCGATCGCGTTCGGTTCCGTTCCACGGCGATAGATGGATCACCATCTATTTCCGTGGAACGGAAAGGAACGGAACCGAACGCGATCTGTATACAAAAAATAATCAGAATAAACAGTATAGAACGTCGGCACGGTTTCTTTGTATGGGATGAGACACCACTGATAATCATCATCATCATCATTTCAGCCGAAAGATGTCCACTGCTGGACATAGGCCTCCCCCAGGCGTCGCCACATTGACCGATCCCGTGCGTCTCGCATCCAGCGCCTTCCCGCAACCTTAACCAGGTCATCGGTCCACCTAGTGGGAGGCCTTCCAACGTATCGTCTTCCGGTTCGCGGTCGCCATTCCAGAACTTTTCGGCCCCATCGGCCATCCGTTCTGCGAGCAATGTGCCCTGCTCACTGCCACTTAAGTTTGGCAATTCTTCGGGCTATGTCGGTAACCCTGGTTCTCTTCCACTGATAATAGTAATATTTTATCGGGTCATAAAAGGTCCCGATATCTAGACAATTACATAATTACTTTTAAAATAACATTAACTTATCAGAGAAGTATATAAAAAAATATACATAAATATAAACAATATCTTCCGATATATTTTGTTCAACATTGTATTGTTACAGTAATCTCTATGAAAATTATGTTTGATGTTATAATTTTTCGTTGCATGTGTTGTCTGAATTTAGTATTTTTTTTGTGTGTAAAAAAGCGAAAGTGGTACAAAACTAAAATTATTACAGCAATAGATAAAAATAACAAAGGGCAAGTTACTGAATTGAGTATTTGGAGTTAGGAACGTTTCAAACCAAAATTAAAAAAAAAACTTTGACAGTTTCAGCCAGCCTAATTGTGGCGGCAAGGCAAATGGTTTTGACTCCATGAAAGAGTATGACAAATAATCTTTAAATAATTAGGTATTGTTAAAAAATATTGCCTGCTCTCATTGGTGAAGATACTCTTTTCGAAAGAGTACAATAATTTTTGACAATACCTAATTATTTAAGGCCTTCGCCTTGCTGAATTCACTTACGCAATTAGGATGCAGGCTAAAGCAAAGTTTGATAGTACTCAACTTCAATTTCTTAATTAATGAATCGAGAGATACTTAATTGATACTTTCAAATAAACATGTACTTAATTTTGAAGTTCAAATCTGCCACTTAATTTTCATGTCCAATTTTTATAATTATTAATTATAAAAATTACATGTAGTAGTGTATTTCATGTACAACAAAATTACATGTACTTGTGTGCTGTATCTATATTGAAACGACACAACTGTGATGCTAGTAGTACTGGCTAATTTAACAATATGGCTGCGACATATATAATAAGTTCGTTCCATGAATGTAAATTAAATAATAATAACGTACTTAAATGACAAAGAAATACTTTTCGTGCTAGCAAGTTTTCATGGTCAGGCGGCTGATGTTTAGAATATCAAGTTTTCATTGCACGTAATAAATGCACTAAGTTGACCAAGAGCACATTTAATTTAATTATTGTGTAGCGCCATCTATCTCGCCACGTACAAATCAAAAGATTGACTTGACGTCACACTAATCCTATATCGCGCAATCAAAGTTCTCCACGCGATTAAAAAGAGTACCTGGGGACCGAGCTCTGCTCGGGTGAAAATATAGAAAACGACGTTTTCTAAAAGTGAAAACCTAGCTAGATCGATTTATCGCCCCCGAAACCATACTAAATTTAATGAAAATCGTTGGAGCCGTTTCCAAGATTCAGATTATAATATATAGATACATATATACAAGAATGTATAATATATACAACGGCCTGAAAACACAGTTGTCAGGACCAGACATAACACCCATCTGGTCTAGTCTGAACTTTGATTGCGCGTTGTAGGGTTTGTGTGACGTCAGCTCAATCTAATATGGTTCGCATGTGGCAAAATAGATGGCGCTGCAATCGTCTAGATTATTTAGCATTAGTTGTTTTAAAAAAATTGTGTTTATTCTTTGATTTTACGCAGTTTAAGTGCAAATTTGTGTACCTACGCAAGGATTTCCTATAAGCAAACGCTCAAGGAATGAAAATGTCAAGCACTTTAAGGGTCAGCTAACCAGACGCTTCTCTGCGCCCACTTTTTAAGTGCCATACAACATAGACCTTTATTTACTGCTGAAAAAGGTTCATATTACAGTGTGTGAATTCGACAAATTGAAATTTTATATACCGCTGGTTGTGTTCAAATTCTTCCACAGAAAAGTGAACCCTTTTGTCTAGTTTATAAAGTTACATTTTGTATCGCTATCTTAGCTCTTGCAAGACGCGTTGCGTCTCGGTATGAGCTAACCCTAAAATTATTTATTAAAAATGTGATGGCGTCTCACTATTAAGTGTAAATATTTTTTAAGTATTTATTCAAAATTTGTATCGTCTTATTTATTTTTCGATATATTTGTGTGACGTTGAAATCCGCAGCTTTTTGTAAATCACGGAAACAAAATAAGAGTTTTTAATTTCCAGTAATACAAATCATAAAGTTACCTTACACAAGAAACTTGCATCTGGTTCTGGAACGAAATCATCAACGCGCTTTACAATAGTTTTAATAAGATTCGTTTCCAGAAACTGGAAAAAATTCTTGATAGCTTTATTAATATTGTGCGATAAGTATTTAACATTATGAAGCACATTTTGTATTTCAATTATTTGTTTTTGTAATTGATTGGTTCTCGCAATTATTTTTTCTTTGCGGTTGTGTTAGAATATAGTTTTGTTTCAATAAAAAAAACACGTTATTTAGTATGAAAAAAAAATCTTTTATTTTTCACAGTTTAATACAAAAGCGTTTTTTTAACAGTTCTATTACCTATATTTACAGTTATTGTCTTAAATTTGATTATATACTTATTAATAACTACGTGTTCATACCGCTATTGTTTGGTTTCACATGTTTTCTTATAAACTCTTGGAAACCCGCCACGTCGGCTGATTTGTCATCTGAAACAAGAAAGTTTTTATTTCATGGATAAACAACTAAATCATCATCTGCCTAGCCTTTTTCCCAGTTATTGTTGGGGTCAGCTTCCAGTCTTAACGGATTCAGCTGGGTACCAGTGTTTTACATGGAGCGACTCCCTATCTGACCTCCACAACCCAGTAACTGGGTAACACGATACCCCTTGGCAAGACTGGTGTCAGATCTCAGACTGTCAAAGATTTTCAAATGACAGCCGGGACCAACGGCTTAACGTGCTTTCCGAGGCACGGAGGAAACTCGGTATGTTGAAATGGTCACCCATCCACGGCCCGACCTCGTCAAGCGTTGCTTAACCTTGAAGATCGACCCGTGCGGCTGTTATTATTTAGCCACGAGCTCCTCTACGAGGATAAACAACTAAATCAAGACGGTAAATCTTAAACCCGCAACAACGTATTGTAATAAGGTTTTTGGATGTCTAAAAACGACAAAATTGGGCCAACTGAAAATATCCTCCAAATATTTCTAGACTGGCTATCCATTGGACTTATCGAGGTGGCATAAATGAGGAATTCAGCTTAGACTATGGAATTAGATATTCTTCAGCACACAGAATGCTATAATATCGGTAGCAATTGCAATTGAAAACACAGTTAATATGGGTAAATAGTATGCCGTTCAATACAAAAGCAGACCTTTACTATCGTGGGATCGAATAACAAGTATAAGAGAGGTCGTCTAATGTGATTTTGCAGCGATTCAGTAGAAAGAGATCGCGTTAGTGTCGTTGGTCTTATCCATACTAAAGGAAGGTAGTTCCCTATATTTACTACTCCAAAGTAAGGTTATTTCTATTCCATAATGATTATAAATAACAGTAATAAACCTTGGTAATCAAAAAGAAGAACACACTGGTCTGCTAGAAGAAATCAATATTGGTATAAAAATGAATCCATATCTATATACGCGAAAGTAACTATTTATGTATGTCTGGTACCTGTTCACGCCTAAACCACTAAACGGATTTCAATGAAATTCTGCAAGGAGATTGATTGCATCCTGGGGAAGGACATAGGCTAGGCAACATTAAAAAAAATGTAGATAGGGTAGGTACGGAGGTCGGGTAGATTGGTATGTGGGTAGGTAGGTAGAATAGGGTAGGTACGTAGCCAGTTGACGGTAGCGAAGACGCAGGGGACAGCTAGTACCTTATATTCCGTTCAACGGGCTATTGTTTTTTTACAGATGGAACTAGTGGTCAAAAAGGCGCCGTGAGCGACCTCTCTAACAACCAGTATACAAAATCTTTTAGCAAGTCAAGAAAAGTTCAATGTTTTAACATTATACCTGCTTCTGGCTGATTCTCCGTGCCCTCCTCATCGCTAGAGCTCTCGTTGGCAGGATGTTTGAGGTACATGTCGCTGATCTCGCGACCTCCCGATACCTCATCAATGAGGCTCTTTTTGTCTATCACTGTGTCATCTGGACCTGAGAACAGAGCACAGAATAGAGTTGACAGTCAATAAAAATGAAAAGAAATAAAGAGAAAATATTTATTTGTTACTCGCACAGGAGAAAAAAAAAGAAAAAAAAACAAATTGTGCGAGACCAAAAAGGAATAAAGAATTAAAAAAATACCTAGTACCTTTATTTTTTAATTCTTCTTCTTTACGTTTTTCCTCTTCCAATTTTTCTGCTCGCATCTTCAGCCAGTCTGCTTTGTATTCCCTTAAAGATATTATGATTTTATATTAAAAAAAACGATTTTATAAAAAATGCATAGACACGCAAAATTGTGTCACCAGGAAATATGAAAATTAATAATACCATGGAAAAGGTATCTATTTGTTTATCCAAATTAGAAAGAAATCGATGATAAGAAATAAATAATTTATTGTATGAACCTACTTTTCGTATTCTACCGCAGCATCATCGACCAGCTTGAAAAATTCATCTAAACCCTGAAAGAAAGAACAGAAACCAAATTAAATCTTGAAAATAAAATAATTCTTACACCACATAACAATAATAAAAATAGCGGGTTGACAGCTTTTGTATAGAAAATATGTCATTATTAATATGATTAGGACAATGACAATGTCAATGGGTCATCCCGGGTTTTACTGGCGCCCCCGCCTCTCCGACCCACCGCTCACATACCTAAGGCGCGGCCAACTAGTTCCGCGCGCACTATACTTAACGTGACCAGACGTCCCGTTTTGAAC
Organism: Orthosia incerta; assembly: GCA_948252205.1. Classification (NCBI taxonomy): domain Eukaryota; kingdom Metazoa; phylum Arthropoda; class Insecta; order Lepidoptera; family Noctuidae; genus Orthosia; species Orthosia incerta. Next base: position 29,435,286 of record OX411746.1, read on the forward strand.
GGGACTGTCCCTTTTTATAATTACGAGTCCCGGCGTCCCCGAAATGAACTCTGGGACGCAAAATTGTCCCGTTTTCTGAAACAGCGCGAAAATTTGAGTAGTCGAGCCGGCCGGACGGCCGCCGCATGTGTTAACGAAATTACAATCATCTCTGAAAAATCCATTAATAAGTATTGGATGTGGAGCCCATGTAACTCACAATGCAATATAATCTGCTGCAGACAGGCTTCCCTTAGATTATGAAAGCATTATTGTGAAGATTTTTATATTTTCACGATTCGAGTTGAAGCACTAAAGGAGTTTTACGCCGAAACTGAAACTTCTGTTTCAGTTTCGGCGTAAAACTCCTTTAGTGCTCAAATAATGCGGCTATAGTAAAACCAGATTTGCTCTTATACCTGCCTTGGAAAGGGTTTTTAAAATGTATCAGCCATTAAAATACTACTTTTTGAGTATTGAAAAATGTCCCCTGTTACTAAAAAACTTTTTTGAAGATCCCACATCCGAATTGTGGTCAATGTCCCGTTTTGAGGCAAAGAATAAATGGTCACGTTAACTATACTCCAAAGTATGGTTATTTCTATTCCATAATGATTTAGAAATAACAGTAAGGAACCTTGTTAATGAAAAAGAAGAACTCACTGGTCTGCTAGAAGAAATCAACCTATCTATATATATAAAAACTGGCCAAGTGCGAGTCGGACTCGCGCACGAAAGGTTCCGTACCACTATCGCAAAAAACGGGAAAAAAAACACATTTATTGTATGGGAGCCCCACTTAAATATTAATTTTATTCTGTTTTTAGTATTTGTTGTTATAGCGGCAACAGAAATACATCGTCTGTGAAAATTTCAACTGTCTAGCTATCACGGTTCATGAGATACAGCCTGGTGGCGGACGGACAGACAGACAGGAGGATCGTGGAGTCTTAGTAATAGGGTCCCGTTTTTACCCTTTGGGTATGGAACCCTAAAAATTAATCCCTATTTCCCTTGGTCACGGCATCACGCATGCACGTCTGGACCGATTTCGCTTATTCTTTTTTTGTTGTGTTTGTTATTGTTAGGAGAAGGTACATATGAAAAAAAAAATGGCACCTTACCTACATAGGTAAGGTAGGGTGGGGTAGGTAATGAATGTTTGGTGTTTTTATGGCAAAAAACAAAGTTTGCCGGGTCAGCTAGTATTTGTATAAAAATGAATTCATATTTCCCTTGGTCACGCCATAACTTGAGAACGACTTTCGATTTCATTCATCTTTTTTTTTAAGTTTTTTAATTCTTTATTTGTAGAAGGTTCGTAAGGAAAGAAAAATGGTAGGTAGGTCGGGTAGAGTAAGTCGGGCAGGGTAGGATAGGCAGTTGACGGGAGCGAAGCCGCGGGCACGGCTAGTTTTTTTATAAATCAGCAGTATGTTAAGTTAAGACGGGCTGGTGTCCGCAACTACACGTCTAAGCGCGTATTTTGCATACGGAAATTAGCAGTAACTTACCTTTGAGCTTAACCTTTATGTGCTTTTCAGAGTAAATAAAAAAATATATCAAAAAGTGGAGAAATACTAACATCACCAGTATGCGCACTAACTCCACAGCACCGTAGATCGGTGTAGAATGTGTCAAGCGCGAGCGCCATTGATCTGGTCAAGTTTCCAATGTAGGTGTTGCCACCTTCCGTGTCCCCTTCGCCCTCAGCATCTAGCGCCTCTTGGAAAACGTCGAAGTCCCGCATCCATTCCACAGCATACGCATTGTCTACTACGTCTGTCTGATTTTCAGTATGGAAAAAATATCTTTTCACTTAGAATGCAACAACTCAAGCATAGAAAAAAAAATACTAGAGACTATCAGTTAATAATGTAACCAAAGGAATAAACAATTCTCACTTTTTAAGGAGTCCTAATTACCCCATAAATACTATTAGGACAGTCACCCTCGTAGATTTTTTCATTGAAGCAGTTGTGCCTCTGCATCGCTACTTTTGGCTGTATTTGACTGTATCAATGCAATTGCATGACGGTATCGATTCTGCACCGCGTCTGCATCAATCGCAACTGTAGCGATGTTTGTAATTTGTAAGTGCGTTAGTCTCAATGCAGAACCAAACCTAGTTCATTGTGGTTGACCACCCTTAATCAACACTGATATAGAAAAGGGGACAAATTTATGTAAAAGGTAGTTTATTGCTAAACAGATGTAAGATTTTTTTTAAACTATACTTTACTCACCTTATTCATAACAACTATGAAAGGCAACCTTGTTTTGTACAATATTGAACATGCATACAGCATATTGGACATAAATGTGACAGGTGACACACTGCGAACCGTGTCCATTACGTAAACAACTACGGTAGGACATGTTGCTGCTAATGCTTCGGTTACTATTGTACCAGAAGCTGACCAGGTGAACACTTCTATTTGTCCTGAAATAAATTAACAAGATTCAGTAACACTACACATAACAGTAAAAGTTTATAATATTTTAAATGAACTCCAAAATACAGTTTTTTGAATATCACAAGTAACATATTCATGATGTTGTCAAGCTAATTCTTTTTAATGCTCATTTTTGTAACATAGATTTGCATTTATGTATTTGATCTATCTGAGTATCGAAACCACAAAATAATTTCAAAAATAGATAAAATATTTGAATGAAGAATAATATTCCTACCTGGTGTATCAATAATGCAGTACTTGTGTTTCTTGCCAGCCTTCTCTATCAAATCGACAACCTGTCCAAACTTCGTAGAGAATAAATTGAGAGCTGTCACAATACCACCATTGGGTCCCAGACCATATTGTTTCATAACCTCTTTGTAGTTCACTGTATCTCTTATATCTGAAAAAGATTAGAATAGATATTATTTATTTGTGGAACAATGCATTTTTGGGATAAAAATTTGCCCATCCATGGCATTCTGTTTTTGTTACTGGACCTGTGACATACTAGAAGAACAAACAATGTTACTATTATATATAGGAGTAGTTTAGATAACAGGTCAAGGTGTGCAAAGCCATATTTATTTAAAAGATTCTTATAATCTTTAACCCTTGCCAATTTATTTGAAGTTGGTGCTTTATCTTATATACCGATAATTTAACGAATACTCATTGCACGATGTTGAATGCTTACCAATGTTAGCAGGATAAGGGACTTCCCTACACGCAGGATCCAAGTTGATCAAGTAAGGTCTGGAGCCTTCCACGACCTTGCTAGAGAGCCGTCGAGTAAACGAAGTCTTGCCAGCACCAGCCATGCCTAATTAAATACCAAAGATTTAGTAATAAACCCTATTAAACCGGAAAACAACAATACGAAACAACTCTAACCTAAAATGATCAAACATATCGGTTTCTTTGAGTTTTCCTCTGTTGCCTCAGGCTTAGATTCACTTTCAGACATTTCTCTTTATTTATTTTCTTTCGGTTTAGATAGATTTACAGTATTATTTATTTCCAACTGTTTACGAAAAAATTAAACGATTCTGATTCTGTTTTGATTTTTGAATTTCTGAGCTGAATCTTCTTGAATTTGATGCTTCTTGAATTGAATGAATGGAAAATGGAAATTGATGATTGATGGAATTTTGTTGTGTTGAGGTTGTAGCTGTCAGTGTCAGGCATACTGTGACTGTCATACTGACAGTCTGTAGACATAGACCATTTTTTTTAATGTCTATGGTATCCGCTACAAACTGGCTCCAAATTAGTGGATTTCCGAAGCAGCGCTGGCAATTGAGACTTCGCGACACAGAACAATGATATGCCTCACGAAATAGAATTCTATTACATCTTTCGGTGTAAAATAGTAAGCGTGATTTCAATTCTCGCCCATCCCATCCACGGTTCGCCGGTGTATAACCACCTAGGTGGTTCAGGAGAGCATAGTATGAACACGTCGCGTCACGTTTTAGTTGTATGTTGGACACATACAACTAAAACGTGACGCGACGTGTACCACCCGTGAGTAGCTGATTTATTAAAATGAGAATCACGTCTGTTTAGGCTTGTCGTAATTTTTTGGAAAAATATATGTTACAACGTTGTACGTTAGACCATTTCCTTAATAATTTAATCTAAGAAAAATTGAGTTTTATTTATATTACATAATGTAATTAATTTGTAAAGTTATGTTTAAAACGGACAAAATCACGTCAATCGCACCAAAATCGCTGGGCGTATTTTAATGAAATCGACACCATCTAAAAGACAATTTCATCATCATCATCATCATATCAGCCGAAAGACGTCCACTGCTGGACATAGGCCTCCCCCAAGCAAAGAAACCCTGTAAAGACAATTTAAATATCTACATTTTCATCCGAGACTTGTTTACCTACCTCCGATATGTATTGGCGACTGCTGCTTCTCGAGCAACAAATTGCCATGCGCATGATAGATGCCATGTAAGGACGAAGTCGGACCAATGTCGACGACAGCTTTAACCCGGGCCTACCAGACTTCGATTCACGTTCTCGGAGCTCTACGATGAACATTTGCCTAGCAAAACGTCCCATGGAAGAAGGCGCTGAATTACGGTTTTCTCAAGTATCGCATACCGGTTTGACGCGAAAACAATATTGTGTGTGTGAAAATTTGATCCAGTTACTTTTTCAAATGCAAACATGTGATGAAAGTGATAATTAGAATCAGTGGTGGTGCGTTTTAAAATGCAACAAATTCATGTGCAAAGAACTCAGTAAATACCGTGGATTTCAAAACCAGAGTTCAATTACCGAAAATATTGGGGCACCGTCGAATTGTATAAGCGAGAATGCAGTTGAAGTATGCCTGTAATCTGAGAAGTATTGGCAATAAGTAAGGCGCTGAAGGGCTTCGCGTCTCTGCGTTTGCATCTGCAGCTTCGCGTCTCTGCGTTTGTCTCGAGCTGTGACATAGCTGTCGCAGATAACGGAGCAGCAAGAAGGCTAACCAAAAACACAGCAGCTGACCAGGTCAAGAATAAGCGAGCAGATGTGTCCTTGGTTGTGATGGTAATTTGGTGAGTCGTTTTCATTTTGATATGACCCGGTACAAAAGTGTTCACTATTCAAAATTCTTGTTTTGTTTACGTTAATTACGTCACATTCTCATTTTCACTATCATTGGTTGAATTATAGACTCTATGGAGTACTAATTAAGGACCTTTATTGTTTACATTACTGACAAAGGCCCACTCTCGGTAAGTGGCTCCTCTTAGATGTTGGTAAGTGGGACCCACTTACCAACTTAGATTATAACATCATTGGTAGAATTATACGCTCTATGTAGTGCCTGTAAAGGGCTATTTTTGTACATTAGAGCGATATAGTAACAACCACAGAAAGATTAAAAAAAAAAAAAAAAAAAACGTATTGACAGCTCACACTTCATTCTGGAAAGTATGATAATGCCAAAGGATTATTTTAGATAATTTGGGCCTAGTAGATGGGGTCACGACAATTCCAAGTTAATTAGACAACATGGACGGCGCAGTGGTTTAGCGATCGGCTACTGTGCTGCGTGTCCCGTTTCGATGATGACGATGATGTCTCCGTGGTTCGATTCCCGTACGGTGCAAATATTTGTATGGCCTACAGATAGTTGTTCCGATTCTGGCTGTTTGTGTATGTCAGTTAGACATGAAAAACTCAGCGAAATTCTTTACGTTCACCCAGTAACTCGAGCGCAGTTTACTGCGTCAGCTCATGGCGTTAGCTTAAAATTGCGCCATGGCGCAACAAAATGGAACGATTTAAGTGTCAAAGTAAATTGATCTTTAGTTCAATGGTTTTAAGACTTAAAACCATAGTTGATTACAGAAACGGGTAACGACTTGAGTTTGTTTGTGATACGGGAAAAATCCTAGTGTGGAATAAGCATTGTCAGTAGTATTCATTGGGTTTTTTATAGTGCAAGTGCAGTGGACGCATACTAATGTGTTGTCATGGTTTGGACAGGGACACCGCACTCACGTTCGCATTTTGCAATTTAATCTGAACCGGTTATTTGCCATCAAAGCTGTGTATGGTTATGGTAGCCTAATGGACATATACTCTCGTAGTATTTTTCAGTTTTCAGATAACATGTTGCGCAGCGGGTTAGCGATTCACATGCTGAATGCGAAAATCACGTCAACATCTGAGAGGTCAAGACAGACGCGACGGCAGCGGTTCGCGGGCTGTGGTCAACAGTGCGCGGGCTGAGTGGGCGCCTCGGCGGTTCGCAGGCTGCGGTCAGCGGTTCGCCAGTTGCGATCAGCAGTTCACAGGCGGTAGCCGAACGTCACACTAACCTCTGTGAGGTCAAGGCATTGGAGAACTCGGTGAGTCGCTTCCATATTCGTTCGACAATGAAGTCGAATGTTCTCTTGTGAAGCGATGCTTATTTCTCAGTTTAAGACATACTTAGTACAAAGCAAGTACTGAATAAGTTTCCTATTAGCTGGAAGCCAGTATACACAGAGTGCCTCATGTGTGGTAACTGATTTTGTAGTCGTTAGTGCGACTCTGGTCTGTAGTGTGCAGATTTCAGTAGAAGTTAAAACAATCGTTCGTACGATTCTGGTCTGTGTTGTTTAACAGACAATAAAATTTATCTCAGCAAATAAAACTGGTTGGTTAATTGAACTTGTTGATCGAACCTTTCCCAATGCATAATGTGTGAGAAGCACTTCAAACCGTATGTGCATAGATCAGCGATGCACGTTTTTTTTAAATTTTGATTATGATGTTTTCGATGGTCCGTTATAAATCACGTACATGAGTCGATAATGCATATTGGCGCGGATAAAACATTAGAGAAGGTGTATGAATATTACTGGTTTGATTTTATGACTAAGTACGTACGTAAATTCGTAGACAATTGCATTACGTGCAAGGTTTCAAAATCTCATTCCGGACGTATTCAAGCAGATCTCCACCCCATACCCAAAATTATTGTCCCCTGGCATACAGTGCATGCCGATATTACGGGCAAATTAAGTGGTAAAAACGATCAAAAGGAATATGTGATAGTTTTGATAGACGCATTCACAAAATTTGTGCTTCTATCTATACACTTCGTATCGACACCGCGAGTGTCGTTAAGGCGCTTAAATCTAGTATCGCTGTCTTTGGTACACCCTCACGAGTAATAGCAGACCAAGGCCGTTGCTTTGCTAGTAAAGAATACTGTAGTTCGCATAACAATTACCTACATTTAATCGTGGCAGGTTCTAGCCGAGCAAACAGTCAAGTAGAACGCGTAATGAGAACACTAAAGAGCATGCTAACTGCTGTAAAAACATCGCATAGGTCGTGACAGGAAGCTCTTGACGAGGTACAGCTAGCGTTATATTGCACTGTAAATAGAGTGATAAAGGCGAGACCACTAGAACTTATGATCGGTCGCGTAGCAAGACCACTAAATCATTTGACTGCTGACGATACTGAAGTTGAAGTAGATATTTCTGAAATGAGAGAGCATGCAGCCCACAACATCGAACGAAGTTCACATAACGATAAATCTCGTTTTGACAGTAACAAGGCTAAATTTGTCAAATTTAATATCAGTGACATGGTGTCCCTACATCATGGAACCTACACCAAGAGAAGAATATGTCCATGATATCACTACGCTCACGCGCCCGCCGTCAGATATATTAATTAAAGACTGTATTCAGTCTTTATTTTTCTGCCACGACTTTTACAAATTCAGTACGTTTCAGATTTATGTAGAAAAAAATTGTCTGAATGCAACTTCCGTGCGTCAACATGTTTTTAAAAACCTGGGATGCTAGTAAATAATAGTAGATTGTTTATCTAGGCAGCAAACAACTGTAAGTACTTTCTGATGGCTTGCTGGACTAGCTACCAAGCCATCACTTTGGAGCGAAAATCGCTCAAGTAGTTTAAGTACAATTCCAGAAAATAGGTTTCTGGAAATGTAATTTTTAGTCAGTTTTTGGCATTCCCCGGGACTATACACCCCTGGGAATGCCGAAAATAAGGAATTTTTGGGGACCTCCCGATGGCCCGGTAAACGCAGCATCGTGTCGTCCCAATCTTGTTAGGGTTTTATGAATAGTTTCTCTGATAGCTGGGCGCAAAGAAAGTGACCAGCTATCGAATTTGTACATATCGAGGCACCTTATGTGCATATAGCCTAGATAGACTTATATGAACACTAGAAATGCAAAGTATGGTCTATCGGCTACCAGAATCCCCATAAGAGGCGGTGATTGTCTGATTAGCCTAAGTAGGAAGTCCTAAAGTCGGTGAAATGACTTAGGAATTTATAGATTCATTACATAAGGGATGATATCCCATAGAAGATTCCCGAAAATAAGCTTTTTCTAGACGTCAATAGACAGCCTGCTATTGGCACCAGCAGGTCAACCCAACCTATAGATATCCTTAGGCTAGGTTAAAAGCTATTAAGGTTTTAACCGAGAAATAAAGGAAATTGTTCCTTTATTTCATGGAATTAGTCTAGGGAAGCTATCAATACCTGGAAATTAGGTATATGGATTAGATACAGAGATAGGGGGCGTTACTGTGTTACAGTACGAAGAAATCCAGCTATTGATAGCACCGTGGAAGGGGTGCGGTAACCCTATTTACCAAATGTTGATAAGGGTTTTTTACAGAAATAAAAATTATTTTCGGCGAGAATTTGCGGGGCTCTCAATAATGGCACGGTCCGAGGGTATATACACCCCCCGGGCCCAAATAGAATTTGTAGTCATCCAAAGCTAGTCGCTTGTACTTGTCTTAGTAAATAAGAAGTAATTCTTATATAGAATCAAGTCTCAGAAATTGTTGAGAGCCCTAGAATCGTGCCGTGTACTGAATAACTTAGTGTTTCATTTAATTCATCAACTTCAACCCTTATGAAGACACCCCTTTTCGATCCTGTCGAGCTGAACCTCGGGACCTGGACACCAGGAGTGCTGATCCAGAAGTAGGCAACCCAGAACCTGGAAATAACTCGAGTACAGCCAACACATCGTTGAATCGTTAGAGTCGATTTGCAACCCTACGTCGCTGATGCAGCCAGGCATCCAAGAACCTTGTCTTCGTGGTGTGATAGGGGCGTTCAGCGGCAATGGCCAGAAGGTTTACGCCCTTCTTTTCTCGGGGCCAGTGAACACGCTACGTCCAGCACATAAATAATTAGAGGCTAATGTTTATATTTGAACAAGTGCATCTTAACAATTTTATTAGAACCATCCGTTACAGTTGTAGATTTATTATTTAATTTGGCTAGCGCGCGGTTTTCCAAACAGTCACTTGTTCAACACAATGTTCCCGTGCGGTCCGAAATAGAATTACAATCGCTCATTAGCCATTTACCCCATACATTCGTCGTAATCGATTTTAGCGATGTAATCCTATTTTGGACCGCATAGGTTTGTGCTTCATATCTTTACTAATTCAAATCACTTGTAGTACCTAGGGATTAATGAGCTATTTTAGTCCCTGTTTACGAAGAATAAACATGTTTCATTTTGAATAGATTTGAAAAAAATATAATATTATACAATGTGGTTTTATAATATTTTTTATGTTAAGAATAATCTCAGCATGCATTTTTAATCTTAAAACAATAGGTTATTACTTGTTTGTTTTAGCTATTTACAAAATAAAAAGGGGAAAAAAATACTCAATCGCCAAATTTACAACCGATTTTATAAATGAAGAAATCATATATTCACACCAAAATGGACAGTTTAAAAGGCTTGTTCATCAGTAATATAAAAAATATTAAGTGTAAACAATATACTAAAAAACGAACCCGTAATTTATCGTATGTTTGAAACATGTTGTGAAGCGGGCCGCTGCGCCCGACCACTGACGTCGCGCTGTGAGAAATCTACGGGTCATCTTACAAATATCAAATTGTGTAGGTAATTTATTCCCTTATTTTCATCAAGCTGATCCTTCAAAGCAGTTTGTGACAAAATATTTGTTGTAATGATCACATTAAATGCTGTGGACAGAAAAAAAGATCAAATAAAAATGTATGCGCTATGTAACAAATAACAATTGCTTAGCTAATGAATGGTCTAAACTTAAATGTTTTACCGTTGCTTAATATAGACGGGTCTTTTAAATGTCCCAATTAATTCTGTAAACAATATTAAGGCGATATATACGCCCTAATGTTACTGGCCGTGCGCCCACTCGATGCCAAAAGATTAATTTTGAACAATTTGTTTGCATAATATTATTTTATTTACAGAATTAATTATTAATTAAAAATATTTTTAAACATACAAGTCGTTTAGGAGGCGTTTTCAAAAGTTGCGAAAAAATATCGTGTTACTTTTTTTTAAAGCAAAGCTAATAGCTTTGCTTCAAAAAAATAAAAGTTACACGAAAAACCTTATTTCAAAAATTATGTACATGAATCAATCATAAATATATATTTTTTTAAAACCTTTTAACCTAGCCATTACTAAGGAGTATGCTTTAGAAAGTAACCGTTTTACGTCACTAAAGCGGTTATAGAAAAGAATATAAAAAATGCAAGATCCATTTTTAATGATCTCTAAAAAGGCCCATCGTAATATCTGGGTAAGAGATTGTGCTTAGAGCTCATAAGAAGGTGTATAACTATATACATACCCAATTTTTCTCTCGTGTAGTTTTTCTCAGATCTTAATATTTTTCCACAATCGACACAGTAGGCACTATCCATTCGCTGAAAACATTAAAAAAACATAAAATAAGCCATATTTAATCAACCTCATCATCAGTCTTTTCACTGCTAAGACACTGGCCTCTTCTTCTCTCTGTTATATTAATAATTTATCTTTATTTCAGAAGAAAGTCCATACATTTTTACAGATAAAAAGTTAGTAGGGTTGTTAGTAGTACACATAAAAATGTTTTTGAATAAATTTTCATTTATTAGGCTCGTCCATTTCTTTTTTAAACTAAAAATTGTTCAATACATCTGTCACTTATACAATTATGTTGATGTCCTTTTTAGCCATGCATTGACCTCTTTTTATCTCTCTAGGTATTTAATTACGTTAGGTTCAAAATTGTGAATTTCACCTCATTTTCGTCGTAGCCGTATATACCCGCCCTCTGTTGATTTTCTGGTTCTCTTGATTGGAATGATTTGTCTTATAAGAATCGGTGCTTCGTGTTTTAAAAGAAATCCGGCAACTTTACATTTTACTAGATTCGGGATGCTTCCTTTATCGTTTGTTACAATTGATTTACAATCTTTATCTTTTAAAACACTTGAGATTGTGACACCTTCATTGGTCCTGTCCCTGTGATATTCAAAATATCACAGGGACATGTCATGTTTTCCTTTTGACTGCATTCGAGACACTTTCACCTCTTTTTAAGTTTGGAATCCCATTGCCTGTAACTTTTACCGCTTTCCCATTCGGCTTCACCAACTTGGAGTAAAATTTTGTTTTGGTATGTTAATAAACACTTTGTGAGGCATTGATCATTTGGAACCATAACTGCTTTTTGAAGAAACACCTCTACTTTTGCGCATTTCGTTAATTTCTTGAGGTTTTTTTTGCCTAAAAATGTAAATATTCATATTTTAAATTATTGGTAATTAAATAATACCCCATCTCTGAACGCATTTTTAATTGTTTCGACCCGGTTACTTTAGCTTGCGACGACTATCTGCAGGCACTTCAAATATTTGTACCGTGTGGAAATCGAACCCGCAAATCGCAGCGCAGCAGCCAATTGCACAAGCACTGCCCGAACCGTGTCGTCAAAAGAGGCAATCTGGCAGCCTGGGAATTGAGTAGTGAGAAGTAGTTCGCTTGTTTTCGCGTCGTGTATTGTGTATGTGTTATCTGGTTTTTTCAAGTTTAATAGTGTTAACACACGCTCGAATTTGGTACGGCCGGACCGACTCCGCCCACAAATGCTTTCTCGCTTACACACGCTTGTTTGGACCGAGACGGAATCAATTTAATAATAATGTCCGCGGACCACTCTACACACGCTCGGATATGGTCGGGGCCGGACACGGATTTGGTACGCCCCGCCCACAAAGCCGTGGTCGGGCCGTACCAAATCCGGACGTGTGTTAACACTAAAAAGTTCGGCTTTGATACGTATACTTACCATGATTGGTATGTGTTACGTACGAGGAACTCTTACTAATAATAAATAATAATAATAACCCAAGAATTATAGACCAATTACATGCTTGTCAACGGTTTATAAACTTCTTACATCCATCCTGAGAGCCAAAATTGATAAACACATTGAAAGTAATTCAATAATGTCTAACTCTCAGAATGGATGTAGGAATGGGTCCCGCGGCACTAAGGAGCTACTCCTCATCGACATGGCCATAAGCCAACAGGTTCGTCGATCCCGCAGGTATCTGTCGACATGCTGGATTGACTACAAGAAGGCATACGACTCTGTGCCACATACATGGCTCATGAGGGTGCTGAAGTTGTACAAAATAGATGCAACTGTATGCACCTTCCTTGAGTCATGTATGGGGCAATGGAAGACAGTCCTTCGATATCCAGGACGTCGACCGATTCAGGGGGATGATGAACCTGTATGGATTAAGCGGGGCATATTTCAGGGCGACAGTTTGAGCCCACTTTGGTTCTGCTTAGCCCTGAATCCTCTAAGCACACTGCTGGAGGATTCAGGACTAGGCTATCGGTTGAGAAGAGGTGGTCAGGTCATATCTCACCTTCTTTACATGGATGATCTGAAACTCTTTACCCCCAATAAATTCCAACTGACGGAGCTACTGAAGGTAACTGAAACCTTCAGTAACTCCATCAGGATGGAATTTGGTGTGGAAAAATGTGCAGTCATGCATGTAAAGCAAGGGGAGATTATGGAATCCGAGGGAATTCAACTCTCTGATTCCATACACCTTAGACACCTCTCCTCGACCGAAACTTACAAGTATTTGGGTATGTCGGAAGCGTTGGGCATCAACAGTACTGACATGAAGCAACTGCTGAAGGAGCGTTTCTTTGGCCGCCTGAAAAAGGTATTAAATAGCCTTTTGTCGGGCGGAAATAGGGTGCGCGCCTTCATTCCTCACCCCGTTGTCCATGGCTAAAGAGAACTGGCGCAAGCCTGTAATACTATCGACTGATGAACGCAAAAAGGTATGGCAAGGCAAGGAGCTACACGGGCGCTTCTATCGGGCTCTCCATGGGCCCGATGTAGATTTCCCAGCGTCCGTATCCTGGCTACGTTTCGGGGAAACTGAAGGTTTTGTCTGTGCAATTATGGACGAAGTTATCCTGACGAATAACTACCGGAGACATATAATGAAGGACGGGACGGTTGACATATGTCGGGCATGCCACCGTCCGGGTGACTCCATCAGACATATTATCTCTGGTTGTTCTCGTCTGGCTAACGGCGAGTACTTACACAGGCATAACCAAGTGGCCAGGATTATTCACCAGCAACTTGCTTTGAGGTACAATCTAGTGGAATCGGAGGTACCGTATTACAAGTATGTGCCCGACCCAGTTCTCGAAAATGACCATGTCACGTTGTACTGGGATCGGTCTATCATTACTGATAGGACTATTGTTGCCAATAAGCCGGATATAGTGGTGATAGACCGATTAACGCGCCGCACAATGATAATCGATATCACCATCCCACATGACGAGAACCTCGTGAAAGCTGAGAAAGAGAAACAAATCAAGTATCTTGACTAAGCACATGAGGTTGTAGACATGTGGAATGTGGACTCGGCGATCATTGTGCCGATTGTCGTTACGGCCAACGGCCTGATGGCCAAGAGCCTCGACGACCATCTGTCGAGGCTGTCATTGGGCGTTTGGATCAAGGGTCTGATACAGAAGGCAGTACTCCTCGATACGGCTCGCATTGCGAGGAGGTTCCTGTCTCTGGAGCCCTAACCACCGGTAGCTTGGACCCTGTTCCCGATACCGGTTGGCTTCCATTTTTTATATTTTTAAATGTTTTTTAAGTTTTCTTTTTTTAAATATTTAAAAATGTAATAAAATAAGAAAAAAGATAAATAATTATACGACATAATAATAATAATAAATATCTTTTTTTTTTTTTACTGATTGTGTTTTGAGTAGATTAAAGGTAATGGTATCGATAAGATATAACGGATCTGAGCATGATATTTCGTTGGACACTTAACAATCCTGGATGGAGTTAGAAATATCTTAAGGTGCTATAAGTAGTTACTAAGTTAGGTCTATCATTGTTTGTAATCTTGTGTTCATGAAGGTACGCTTAACACGCCGAAACCCCGCCTTTATCATTTAAGACAGGCGATATTCCAGGGTTGCGGGCGCTCAGATTGGGGACTCAGTCCAGCCAACGAGTAACCTCAGGAAAATCGGTGGTACAGAGGAGACTCACAGTCTCCCCAGGGATGGTTTCATGGTGGCCTTTTAAGAGGCAACTCTTCTATATGCTTATGGTGATCACCGGGGTCGTAATAGAGATGTAAAAAGCTAAAACTCCCACACTACCTGGTATTTTTCTTCAAAATTCCAGGCTCCTAGGTTTCCCCCCGATAACAAGAAAAAAGGTTCTGAATAATTATTTAATCAATCGACTTGCCTAGACTTTTCCAATGTTGGGATCGCCTTCCAGCCTAACATTAATTGAGTAATATAAGACTATTGCTAAGAATAAAGTCAAGCAGTTCCTTACCTCGGTTGTTGGTTTTGACTGTGCTGAAAGTTGTTTTGCAGGACCCTAGTTGTCCCGCAAGGGAGAAAAACAGAGGCTACTGCTGTCATCGTCCCCACTCTTCTCCCTTGCCGGAAAGCAGTCCTCGTCCGAAGTTAGCCCGGACGAGGGCGGGTCCTGTGTTGATCATTAGGTTGATTCGCCCTCCATTGCTGCCATGGAAGGCGCGCGCTCTATTGCGGGAAACAGCGGGAAACGTACAGGCAGCGGTGGATCAAGCTCAAGTCCAGGCACAACTGAGGCTATTGAGGTCGGGGGCACGGCGACATCCTCATTGGTAACACCCTCCTCCAGGAAACGGATGTAGATTGTACCCATGAGGTAGTACACCCGCCTTTGTTGGTTCTTTATGATCTTTACTATGGACACCGGCACACGGAAGAAAAGACAGGTACCAGGGGGCTCCTGTCTGATCCTCTCGTGTGTCAGCGTCCATGTGTTGATGTTGAGGTTAGAGTTCTGCCTCGACAGCAGCTTGAGCAGTGCTGGAGTGTCCTGGGTATTCTCAGGGACAAACAGCATGCACAGCGCTTTCTTCGGTATTTCGCTTTGAGGCCGAACGGTTAATTTGGTCTCTAGTATTGGGGACGGCATGTCATCTATGATCCCCTTGAGCCAGGTCAATGTGTAGGCGTCCTCGCACCAAGTTTTGAGCACGCCTTCGGCGTAGTGGGCCTTGCCTCTGAAGTGGATCGCGTTGTTTTGTATTGGGTTGGAAGGTTCTGGATCTGCCATGAGCAGAGCACAGAGCTGGTTTTCAATGTTGCGCCGGATCCCCTCAGCTTGCTCTTGTGTCATGTCCTCGAAAGGCTCAGTCATGACGGCGACGCACAGCTCGTTGTTTCTGAACGACGCGGCCGCTTCAGCGTTGCTCACCAAGGTGCCATCAACCATATGGGGCCGGGCAGGCTTCCTCTTCTTGCCTACCCCAGTTGGTGTAACTGGATCCCCGAGATGCGAACGCTTCTGCGCCCTAGCACGAGGTTCTCCGTCGGTGATTTGAGTTTTTTTGCGCCCCCTAGGCTTCATGCTGCGCTTACGTTTGATATCGGTAGTAGCCACGCCTGTTGGTGTCTCAATAGTTGCCTCCGCTGGGCAGTGACTAGGACCCTGGAGTTGACTCGCGATGTCTGCCACGACAACGTGCTGCTCAGCCTTAGTCAGGGCAGTCAGACGCCTCTTAGAGGGCGTCGTACTGCAGGAGACTGTTGTCAATGGTCGTTTCAGTGGAGGTTGATTGGTGTCACTAAGAGACATGTTGGGTGCCCCTGCCGGTGGGACCTCGGCCAGACTCGTCAGGTCCCTCTCAGAGACCGCAGCCGTTGACGCAGCCCGAGCGGGCGCATCATCGTTTGCAGTCTTCCTCGAGTCGCCATGATCAAGATCTGACCTTGGCCTTGCGGTCAGGTTTGTGATAGAGGGCGCATCCTTGGACGCAGATGAGGTTGGCGTTGCTTGGGACGCAGCCTGGTTTGGCGCATTCCATGCGGTTGCCTGCCACATCGCATCCTTGGACGCAGCCAAGCGTTTGTGTTTTTTGAGCCGTCGCCGTCGCTTAGGCGCATCCTGAGACGCAGCCCAGGGCTTGTTGTTTGATGTTAGCGCATCTGAAGACGCAGCCTGTGTTGTTGGTTTTGTAATTGAAGTCTCTAAATCCATGTGTTTCGATTGATTAATTCACCGTTGGAGCTCTCCACCCACCACGGAGCCCTCAGTCGGGGACGTCACTCGTTCCACGAGCGAACGCCAGAGCTACTCCTTCGGTATAGGATCAGCCTAGTGAGAAGTTGACGAGCCCGCACGCGACGGAAGATCACGGGACTGTATACGACACGAGACTATGCCGCAACTCATCCCGAAACCTCACGCCACGCCGGCTGCCACCCCTGACTAAACCGACCCTCGCATGACAGCCCGCTTATGGGATGCCTCAGCCGATTGATCGTGGGTAGCTACCCCACGACCTCCCGTGTAAGAGGAAATCCAGACCAAAGTGGTGTGTTGTGTGCAACCTGCTCCACTCAACCACCAGGTTTCTTTCATCCCTCCGTACGGGTCCCCGCGCACGGCACAAACACGCGGGAGGTCATTGCTATCCACCATCTGTTCTTATTCGATGGTGGACACACAGGAGCATGACCTCGCCACCCCAGCGTCAATTCGCCCGGTGGTTTCTGTTACGTCTAATTCTTATGGAATTAGACCAATAACGGGATGGCAACCTCGAGAAGGAACACCACCAGACTTGCCTTGAGGATCTACACGACAGTAGCGCTCTCCCTCAAGACCACGCCACCTTGCCGTCTCTGAAGGAGGAGGCAAGGTAGGCCTGTATCTACACTACCAAGCAAGAATGGTGCAACAACAGTAGCATAAATACAGAGCCCTCCCCATAAATACAGAACTTGAGGCACACACACCATCTCATATAGTGTATGTACTTGTACACATACATACCAGTATACCCTTATTTTATTTAACTTTGATTTAAATGGTCTTAATCCTGACTTTGTATTTGATTTTATTACATATTTTAATTTAAATCTATGTTTTTGCTAAAAATCCTATCCTTATTTTTTTGTTTATTCAATTATTTAATTGCAATTTTAATAATATTGATATTTTTTTGGGTTTTAGTAATTTAATTTTTCTAATTTTATCAGTAATTTTTAATAAATTTTGATTGTTTATTGATTTTTTTATTTGTCTAAGTTTTGTCTTAGTTATGTACTTAATTGTTCAATAATCCTTTTTTTTATTTAATCATTTTATTTAGCTTATTTTGTATTGTTTAAGAATTTTTCAAAATTTTTCTAAATTTGTATAACTTTATAAATACACTTGACTTGATATAGCAAATTTAATTGCATATAAGACTAGCCATTCCACAGTGGCAGCACTGTAGAATTAGTACTTTCTCCAAAATCTTTATAAAATTATTTCCTGCCATAAGTTAAGTGAAGCATTCTCCCTAAACAAATCTTAAAAAGCCAACAAAAATTGTGTGCTAATAATATATTATAAATTGATTATTATTATTCTGCCTAAAGACTAGAATACTAGTAGAAAGTACTATCATATATTTTGGTTTCTTTAGCCATATCATTACACTCATCACTTCCCCTAATTTTATGGCTAGTATCATTTCATCATAGTCACTGCTAAAACATTTCTCTTTGTGCTATACCTCTATTTTGATTGTCTCTAGGTCTACCTTTAATGGTGTAGGTATGGTAAGGTGTTGGTAAGGATCTTCTTTAGGCAGTGGCAGGTTCTGGTCAGTTGATATAATTAGTGGAGACTGTGGACCGTTGCTAATCTAGAAGAGAAAGATCTTATTCATCAATGTAGTCAGCAAAATTTTAAAAAATCTTGCGAATCTCAATGTTGATAATTCAATAAGTATGGGTATTATGATAAAATAATTACTAAATATGTATCATTAATTTTTCTTCATGAGTACATACTCTTTTAACTCTTAGTAGGCTCAGCTAAAGTTGGGCCTGTGCTTTTGTCTGGTTTGAAATCGTGTTATCTTTATGATCATGAACTTACACTGCCAGCACAATAAATAGATGTAATGGCTATACCCTAAAAAAAGAAAAAAATAAGGATTGGATGAGGGTACAAGCTAGCTGGCAAGGATATAGTCTGAAAAAAAAAATCTAAACCAATAGAAATCTATATCAGGCATTGGTGACATATCTTATGAAATCATAACTTACATTATGAATCAGTCTTTAGAATGTAATGTGAACTAATTCTTACAACTGACCGTAAATGAGCATTCGCATATTTCTCATGCTAACAATGAATGCGAATAATAATAATTAATCAATCACTAATGCATAGCCTCCAACTTTTGAGACCGGTAAAAATGAAGACAAAAATTATCACAAGCTTTTCATTTGTTTGGCTACCCTATTGGACACTAATGTCGACTTTTTCTCATTACCAAACCAAACCAAATTACCTTAGCGTAAAAAAACATTTCTGGACAAAGCATGGCCATGAGAATTTTACCCTCAGTCCTCACCGCACATCTTGATTTCAAATCCGAGGGCGTATTTGTTTACTGTTGGAAATATATTACTAGGTCCGAACACAGAACTTAGCATACACTGTAACAAATGTAACAATAACAATAACTAAAATAAAAAGGTCCGACCGGTCCTGCCGGCAGGAGCACTTTTTGACAGATACACAAAGACTAAGGTGGAAACAAATTATCAACACGCGACCCGACGCCACGCCACCCGACGCCTTCTGACGCGTTGAAGTACTAATCCATCCCATACATTTAATATGGTCAGAAACACATAGTCAACACGCCATGTGACGACACGCAATCACACGCGGTAACACGCTGTCAGTTTGGATCAGCGTGTTGCCGGGAGAGGGGGCAAACACGCCACCCGACGCCACCCGACGCATCAGACACAGTGTGTTC
Organism: Orthosia incerta; assembly: GCA_948252205.1. Classification (NCBI taxonomy): domain Eukaryota; kingdom Metazoa; phylum Arthropoda; class Insecta; order Lepidoptera; family Noctuidae; genus Orthosia; species Orthosia incerta. The sequence goes on from OX411746.1 coordinate 29,454,419, forward strand.
CTAGTTAACACCCGATGCCACGCGTCAGTCAGTCGAGAGCATTCCTGGCGTACAGATATTTTTTGTATGTTTTTATTTAAAATGTCGGATGAACAATTAATCGAATTAGTAAAACGGTACTCATGATTATATGATATGATTTCAGGCCAATACCGTGATCATAGTATTAGAAATAATACTAGAAACAAAGCTATGATATGATCAGTGATGCCAACTTAGGGCAATTTACCCTAATTTAAAATAAAGTTTAATCAGCAGGGTCATTTTTAGGGTAGGGTACTAACTCAGCGAGGGTAATTTTTATGTTTATGCTATAATAGAAATTGTAATGTATAATAAATATAGGCTGCATACTGGTGGGGCGACCGGAGTGGGGAGCGTGGTAAAGGCATCACTTGCCGCACCTCCTACCCGACCGCCGAGCGAGTAAGTGCGTTATTATCCTAGTTGGTGTATTATTTAATACTAGTATAGTGACCTGTACAAGTGGCGACCCTGCCAGGATTAAAACTAGTTCACGTAAGTACCAACATAAAATTGAAAAGAAAAAAACATAACGTTGCATTAGCAATATGGACCTACTCGTACATCAGTGATACCTCTATTGTTGTCCGTAAATCAGTAGTAACTTAAATTAACATAGTCAGCCCTGTGAGTATCGCACGTTGCATACCTTGTTATAAACAATTACGCCTGCTTAGCGAAAGCTAAAACTTCCTTGGTTCATTTATTAGAAGATAAAAAAAAAGTTCTATTTGGTTACTAAGCGTATGTTAAATGTTTATTAAATGTCTATGTTTCAATACAAATTCAACCATGTAGACATAATACAGCATGTCAGTCGACGTAGGTACAAAATATCGCTACGGCGATGACCTACTTACGAATACCCATATATTATTATTGTTTTGTTTTGTTTCCTTTAATTATAATTTATTTGTTTAAAAGTTATTTTATTTTATTTTGGTCAACAATTGAGGTTAAACGCTGGATGTCAGAGGTAGTTTGGGTCACCAATCGGTACCATAATGATCTTTTTGTGCTGTACTCAGGTAAAGTGACAGTTCGATTAAATCTAGAGGTAGTTCGATGAGAATCTGAACGGTACCTACAAATGCAGCTAGAGGTAGTTCGATGAGAATCTGAACGGTACCTACAAATGCAGCTAGAGGTAGTTCGATAAAAATCTGAACGGTACCTACAAATACAGCTAGAGGTAGTTCGATGCAAATCTGACCGGTACCTACAAATACATCTAGAGGTAGTTCGATGAAAATCTGAACGGTACCTACAAATACATCTAGAGGTAGTTCGATGAAAATCTGAACGGTACCTTCAAATACAGCTAGAGGTAGTTCGATGAAAATCTGAACGGTACCTACAAATACATCTAGAGGTAGTTCGATGCAAATCTGACCGGTACCTACAAATACATCTAGAGGTAGTTCGATGAAAATCTGAACGGTACCTACAAATACATCTAGAGGTAGTTCGATGAAAATCTGAACGGTACCTACAAATACAGCAAAAGGTAGTTCGATGAAAATCTGAACGGTACCTACAAATACAGCAAGAGGTAGTTCGATGAAAATCTGAACGGTACCTACAAATACATCTAGAGGTAGTTCGATGAAAATCTGAACGGTACCTTCAAATACAGCTAGAGGTAGTTCGATGAAAATCTGAACGGTACCTACAAATACATCTAGAGGTAGTTCGATGAAAATCTGAACGGTACCTACAAACAGTATTGTTACTTGTTTACAGGTAGCCCACATGTGTCGCTAATACCACCCATGTAGGCCTTGGACTGTGACGGAGAATCAGCCTCAGTTGGTTTACGTTGGGAAAATGGAAGCGAGCACTTGGGTTATATCTGATAGCGACAAATGTTACCACGCCAGAAGCTCGATAGTAGAAGTACTCTTGCACATGAGCGGGCTGGTTTTGCAAGAAATATATAACAACATTTCTGGTGCACATGTACAGCATAACATGGCAGATGCTTAAAAATAATGGTGTTCGTGTTGAGAATCAAGTAAAAAATCCAAACAAGAAATGTATGGTTTACGGGAGTCGAAACCCTTTAACTGTCCTCGGGTCTTTTGATTCTTCTATAATGGTTAGCAACGGGTTTCGAAGTGTAAAAGCGACTTTTTATGTTGTAAAAGACGGCACCAGGAATTTACTCGGGAAAGACACCGCCACGAAACTTGGAGTCCTAATAGTAGGATTGGGCGTTAATACAGTGGATGGTATGTTTCCTAAATTCAAAGATATTCAAATTCACATCCCTATTGATACGTCTATCAAACCAGTCTCTCAGCCTTGTCGAAGAGTCCCCATACCCTTAGTCTAAAATTAATAGAAAAATTAAAGATCTCGTTGATTACATATTATAGAGCCTGTTACTGGACCGTCTGATTGGATTTCTCCTTTGGTACCTGTACTCAAGGGAGATGGAGACGTCAGATTTTGTGTAGACATGAGGCAAGCCAACCGAGCCATTATCAGGGAGAAACATCCTTTGCCTACTATGGAACAGCTGATTCCCAAGTTTAGTAACGTCAAAATATTCTCAAGGCTGGATTTAAAGAATCTTTCCACCAGCTAGAACTTAGCGAGGATAGTAGGCACATTACGACATTAATTTGTAGTCAAGGGCCCTTTAGGTACAAACGTCTTATGTTAGGCATCTCGTGCGCTCCTGAATGATTTAAAAAAAACAAAGAAAGAATACTCTTGCCTTGTAAAGGGGTAGTCAATTTCATCGACGATATTGTGATATACCGGAGCAACGAGACTGAACTATGCGGCAAGACTCAAAAAGGTTTTGCAAGTTTTAAAAGATAACCATGTCTTGCTCAATCATGCCAAATGTGCTTTTGGGGTTTAAAAAATCGAATTTCTCGGACATCAATTGTCTTGTAATGGTGTTAAACCTCTAGATAAAAATGTAAATATAATCGAATCATTTCGAGAACCCGCTGTCGTAGAGGAAGAACAAAGTTTTCTTGGGCTGGTAAACTATGTAGGTAAATGGACCTTGCAACATAGACCTCGGTCTACGCGAACGGGTCATTACGCGAACTTTTAAGGTTAAAACTAAGCAAAGGGACTGATATTACTTCGTACTGGCATGCTAAACAAACTCAAGCATTTGACGGGTTAAAACGAAAGATGACTCAAATTAAAACCTTAGCTTACTATGATCCGCAGGATAGGACTCAAGTCTTCGCTGATGCTAGTCCAGTTGGTTTGGTATGATACGGTAATGAGAGTCTCACTGATCGCGAAAAGCGATATTGCCAGACCGAAAAATAGGCCCTTGCTTTAGTTTGGGCCGTGGAGCATTTTGACATGTATTTGTTTGGCAAACATACTTTCGAACTTGTCAGTGACCACAAATCGCTTGAAGTAATATTTGGCACCAAATCTAAACCATGTGCGAGAATCAGGCGTTGGGTTTTACGCCTACAGTCATATAACTTCAAAATCGTATACAGTCCGGGCAAGAAAAACATTGCAGATCCACTATTACGGTTATGTTCTATTGACTGTTCACCAGTTCCGTTTGATGACGATAATTATTTGAATTTAGTAATCGATCAGTCTCTTCCTATCGCAATCACCCTGTCCTAGAGATGGGCGTTTTCGGTTTTTTGCGCAAACGTTTATGTAATCGATATACAGTTTTCATATCAATATCGAAAACGGTTTTCAGATATCGATATCAGTACGAGTAGTACAGTTTGCAAAAGTTAAATTGTTATTTAGATGAGCAAACTAACAACGAACGCGAAATAATACTTAGAAAGAGAGGTAGCGCATATGGTTCTTATCGTTTGTGAAGTTTGCGATTTGTTCGTAGTTCGTACGTTTTCGCATTGTTACAGTTTTAAATTTTGACTTATTCGTTCTCGCACGCTAGTAAGGTTTTTATTAGATACAGTTTTAGTAATATCGGTTATTTTGAAATAGATATCGATATGATATCTAACACATATCCGATATAAGTTACGTTTTGATATATCGGACATATCGCTACCCTGACCGAATTGAAGGAAGTTTATGAGGGAGACCTTGAACTAAAATTGGTTAAGAATGGTATTTACAACAATAGCTGGGACCAGAATATCAACACTTACAAAATCTTCGAACATGAACTTTGTTTCCAAGACAATTTACTTTTACGTTGCAATTAAATTGTAATTCCTTCTAGTTTGAGGGCAAAAGTTTTAGCAGCTGCCTATGAAGGACACCCAGGAATCGTAGCGATAAAACGCAACTAAGTTCCAAAGTGTGATGGCCCAAAATCGACAGTGACGCGGAGCATTATGTAAGAGCTTGTAAAGGTTGTACTCTGGTTTCCGCTCCAAATCCTCCTAACCCCATGCGCAAACGGGCACTTCCAGTTCAACCCTGGATTGACGTAGCCATTGACTATCTTGGACCGTTGCCTAGTGGGCATTATCTATTGGTAAATCCCCTGTAAAACTCTTTTTTTAGGCGTCAATTTAGGGATAAGTTGCCTTCCGTTGTTGATGTTGAATTTTCAGATTTAGATCTCGAAACAAAAGATAGAGATACAGAAATGAAATCCAAAGGGAAGGAATATGTGGACAGAAAAAGACATGCAGCGGAATGTAGTATTGACGTTGGAGAGAAAGTATACGTGAAGAATATGACGAAGGAGAATAATTTGTCTACCACATTTAATGATACACCACACACAGTCATCAATAAGGAAGCCAATGATGTAGAGAATTAGTTCTGAGTTTTATATAGGTATAAAACTAACAGTATGCTGATTATGTTGAATGATTGCATTTAACTGTATTAAGAATATATTTATTATTTTTCTAATTTTGTAAAAGGCAGATGTAATGTATAATAAATATAGGCTGCATACTGGTGGGGCGACCGGAGTGGGGAGCGTGGTAAAGGCATCACTTGCCGCACCTCCTACCCGACCGCCGAGCGAGTAAGTGCGTTATTATCCTAGTTGGTGTATTATTTAATACTAGTATAGTGACCTGTACAGAAATCATTAACTTATTTGAGTCAATTTTTTTAATTGGAAGTCGGTTGAATTTCTACCCGACGGCCCATCAGCACGGTCATTTTTAAGGTACAAACTCGGTGATGGTAATTTTTATGTTTATGCTATAATAGAAATCATTAAATTATTTGAGTCAATTTTTTAAATGTAAGTCGGTTGTATTTTTTACCCGACGGCCGAAGGAGGGGAATGCGTTTATTGTAAAAAAAAAAATTGTTTACTTTTTTGTGTGGCACATTACGGTACGGCACAGTTAATGGTCAATTTCTATAGTAATCTTACTTCTTGGATGTATGTTTGTTACTCAATCTCGCCAGAACGGCTAAACGGATCTAGATGAAATTTTGCTGACAGATAGATTATAGCCAGGAATAGCACACAGGCTACTTTTTATCACGGTATAATGTTCCCTTGGGTGATAAAGCACTTTTGACATGGGCGAAGCCGCTTGTAGAAGCTAGTGTACAATACATAGACATGAACTCCCGGGTGATTTGCTGTAATATTTTGAAGAGTTCCGTTGAATACCTCCGAATTTCTTCATCAGATCTTCATCAAATTTAAATGGGACCAATTCGGGTACATAACCTTCCAAGAAAAAATAATTTTCAAAATCGGTCAACAATTGACGGAGAAGTCGGTGAATAATTGCTGTTGGTGATTTGAAGACCCGGACTACAAATAAAACACCGCCCGCCCGCCATCTAAACTAGCACAAATCCGGGGAATGTCGGATAGATGGCAACCCTATACTAGCGAAGCGTGTTGTAGCATCATGTGGGGTGTTGTATATGTGCACGGTTCGCGTCAGAAGGCGTCGGGTGGCGTCGCGTGGCGTCGGATCGGGTGTTGATAATGTGTTTCCACCTATGACTTACATTTTTTTTTTTTTTTTTATTTGTTCCTTACGGAACAGGCTAAGGCCTGAGACCATGCTGCCTAGTCATCAGTTAGTATTTTTCTTGAGTAGGGTAGATCCAATTCAATTCATCAGTATGTACATCCATAATAGGGTAATCCAATCAAATTCTTTAGTTATATATACATCCATAGGTAAGTTATTCCAGTTTAAGTCATTAGTACATATCCATAGGTAATCAAATCCAGGTAAATTCATTAGTTTCTTATTTTCCAATCTTCAGTTTATTTCAATAAAATCCATGTTTAAGATTTGTTATTCCACACAATCTTGAGTCAAGTCCAAGTAATTTTCATTCAAAGTTTATGTTATTTTGTTAGAGCCGAGTGTCAAATCATGTAATTTTTTTTTTTTTCTTCCCATCTGACGGGAAGTAACTGATACTGATAACGTTATCAGTATCTAACTAAGCTAATTAATTTAATTTCTATCATTTTAAATTACATATTATATTTAAGAAAGTCAATGAAAAGATATTTAGGTAATATACATATTATATACACATGACAATTCTCATATTTAGACACCATAAGTTAAATTTGTCCAACTGTATTAATAATAAAATTAAACAAAGGTAAATACGTCGAGCTATTTACAAGAAGAGCCTGAATAGAGCGCGGTACCAAATCAGGGCTACCATAAATTTCAATAAGCTCATCCATCAGCACAAGGCGCTGGATGCCAAAAGATGAGCATTCAAAGTAAATGTGAGCAAGAGATTGCTCTGCTTGAGAGTTACAATGATCACAGAGAGGACTGTGTACAATTTTCAGACGAGACAAATGATAATTTAGTCGACAATGACCAAAACGAAGCCTAAGTATGGTGGAGTAAAACTTCCTGTTCATGTAAGTATTGGTTTTACAGAACCAAGGCATGGTTCCTATGGGAATATTGTATACTGCATACCACATACCTTTATTTTCAATTTGAACTGTATGATTCCAGTGCCTTTTCCATATATCAGTGGACCTTTTTTTCAACAGAGGAACTATGTCTGTACAAGGAACATATATGTTGAAGAAACTACTTGAATCTGGGACATCTTCAGAATTTGTTATAGCTCTAGCTAAAAAATCAACCCTTTCATTGCTTATCACACCAATGTGCGAAGGGACCCACATGAACAAAACCTTAATGTTATGCAAAGACAAATGCAACCAAGATTCTTTTATTAATGATATAAAATAGTTTGTGTTAGCATTCAACCTATTATTTTTGAGATTTTCAAGTACACTCATGCTGTCACTAGCTATTACCCATTGACAACATGCATCATTTGTATGCCTAATGTGCTTTAGGGCAGCAAGTATAGCCACAGCCTCAGCTGTGAATATACTTGTGTTTAAGTTTATTTTATAACCAGTACCAGAATTCAATAGCTCATCAAAAATAGCAAATGACACAGCTGACTCAGTTTTAGACCCATCAGTATACACAAATCTATGATCGGTAAACTCATGAAATTTACTATATACATCTTCTTTAGTTGATAAATTGTGATCAATAATGATGTCAATTGCAGGAAATTTGCTGTCAAAATCCCCCTGATAACATGAAAGAATAGATGACTTATGTATTTGCAGAGTTTCAAGAAAATTTACATACTGAGGTAAGCCCTGAAGTATATATGTTGGGTTACAAAAGGATGATGTGCATGATTGTTTCAAATTGGAAAACAAGTGATTATTATTTTTACTATAAAGTTTTAATAGGAATCTTTCCTTCAAATAAGAGAATCTTATACTTAATGGAGGAAGTTTACACTCAACTTGCATTGCATTGATTGGAGTACTTTTAAATGCCCCGGTAATAAGTCTCAAACTTTTATTTTGTATTTTATCAAGAATATCTACTAACCTTCTATCACCAGCAAAACAAAGAAATCCATATTCAAAATGACTACGAATCAAAGATTTATATAATAACAACAGTGTTTTTGGGTCAGCTCCCCAGGAGGTTCTACACAATGTCTTCAAAATATTAAAAACTCTGTTAGCTCTAGAACTTATCAATTCAACATATTTTTTCCAAGCCAAATTATGAGTGAAGGTCACACCTAAAAACTTAGCTTCATGAGAAATTGGTATAGAAACTTGATTGTAATAAACAGAAGGACTGAAATTGCTAGTTCTTCCAAATACTACTAGTTTAGATTTAAGTGCATTTATATCTAGATTTAAATAAGAAAAGTATTTGCACAATCCTTCCAATGCCCTATTAAGGCACTGTGTCATATTTTTGAAATTTTTGCCAGACAAATACACAACTAAATCATCAGCAAACTGAAGATTTTTGACTTTGGAACCTAGAATCAAATTTAAACGACGTATGTACAAAATGAATATTAATGGAGACAGAATTCCTCCTTGACAAACTCCTACCGAAGCAAATCTTGGCCCATGTAATTTATCATTATATTTAACATAAACTTTCCTTTCAGTTAAGAATTCATGGACCCAGTGGACAATTTTGTTTGGAATTCCAATAAGAAGTAATTCAGAACAAAGAACATCAATATTTACACTATTAAAAGCTCCAGCAACATCAAAGAATACTGACATTAACCAATCCTTGTTACTTAAACTATTTTGGATATCAAGCTGTAACTGACAAATACTTTCACGAGCTGATGTACCCCTACGAAAACCAAATTGATTAGCAGGTAAAATATTGTTTTGTTCTATATAAAATTCCAACCTTTGTTTTAATAATTGTTCAAAAATTTTACCAACACATGATGTTAGAGCAATAGGGCGATAGGAATCTGGATTAGACTGAGGCTTATCTGGCTTCAAAATGGGCACCAAACAATCAGACTTCCATGAGTGAGGAATGTCATTATTCAACCACAAATTATTCAATATTTTAAGAAAAGTGTGTAAACCCTTATCACTAAGCTTCTTTATCATAATGTATGGAATACCATCCAGTCCAAAAGCACTATCTTTCCTAGAATTAACAGCAGACTTAAATTCTTGTATCGAAAAAGGTTTTACTAAAAATATATTTTCAGAGTTTGACTCACTGGCAATGGGGAAATTTGACTTATTATTTACATAATCTGGGGTAAATTTTTCCAGAAAATCCTGAATCCAATTGACATCATTATTGTTACAAGAATATGTTCTGTTAAATTTCCTCATATATTTCCAGATTCTGGACAAAGGTGTACATCGATTAAAGGAGCTGCAAAGTTCAACCCAGCTATTTGATCTTTCTGTTTTCAAAGTAAGTTTTTTGAAGGCTTGTAATCTTTTAAACTCGATAAATGTTTCATCTGACGGATTGTTTTTAAAATTTATATAAGCTGACTTAGACTTTTGAACTGCTTCTGAACATTTTTTATTCCACCAAGGGAGAGAAGGGGCTTTTACCGAATTCCTGTAAGAGTTTCGGATAGAATAATCAGCCGAGGAAGAACCAGACGTATTATGATAAAGAAGGCACTTATTAATTGCAGAATGCAAAATTTTACAGAACTCTGTATACCTGTCCAATGAAGCAACATGTTGATCCTGAAAAGTAGATAGTTGTAAATCAACATTTTGTTCATACATCTTCCAATCTACCATTTTAAAGTTAGGATAGGTGGGCAAATTTATGTTATTACTAGTGTTTTCTATATTACTATTATTAATAAAAACTTTCATAATCACAGGAAGGTGGTAGCTGCCAAGAGGATCACAATGAACAGACCAATCACAGGATAGAGCCAATGATGGGGAAACTATGGACAAATCCAAGGCATTTGGACGCCACGTTAAAGAACCGACTGTTGTCACTTCACCATTATTCATTAACACCAAATTATTATCATCAACAATCTCTAAAATATCCCTACCTCTTAGATTTATAGAATTACAACCCCATGATGTGTGGTGAGCGTTGAAATCACCAGCAAATATCATCGGCTCAGGCACAGATTTTATTAAAGATTCAAATTTATGTTTGTCAAAAGGTGGAGTGCAATTTGTTGGACAATAGAAACTTACAATGCTTATTTCTGTTTTATTTACAGTAATTCTTACACAAATATTTTGTAGGGAATTATCAGAATATGTAATTATTTTCCTGTAATTTATATTATTTCGAATTAAAATAGCTACACCATTATGTTTATTTCCAATATCATGTCTTTCTATTTTTAACCGACTTCGCAAAAAGGAGGAGGTTATCAATTCGACTGTATTTTTTTTTTTTTTTATGTGTGTTACCTCAAAACTTTTTATTGGGTGAACCGATTTTGATAATTCTTTTTTTATTCGAAAGCTGGTGTTTGTCATGTGGTCCCATTTAATTTTCATCAAGATTTGATGAAGAACTTCGGAGATTTAAATCAGAACTCTTCAATAAATGACGGCAAATCACTCGGGATAGCTGCAATCGCATATCTGTTTATTGTTTATACCATTTCATAACATAACACCACACTGGTACGCTTTAAAGGGGTATGCAGATGTGAACAGTTCACCCTGGTATACTCTCATTCCACCGGTTTTGTTTATTTAAGTTTCATGTTATTGGGTTAATCTATTCTGACTTCACTTTGGGCGTTATAGGAACCTAGGCTAGGTACCTATAACGCCCAAAGTGGTCCGTTATGTACCACAACTAAAAAGTGAACAATAAAAAACTTTTTTACAAAAATTACAACCGACTTCCAAACAAAAACACTACAAAGTGAAAAATAACTTCAATTTCGGAAGTCGGTGTCAAAAAACGAAGAAACGAAAACAGGAACACCGACTTCCGAAATTGAAGTTATTTTTCACTTTGTAGTGTTTTTGTTTGGAAGTCGGTTGTAATTTTGTATCCTCTAATGTTAAAATGTTTAATGGGTGTTAACCAGGTTTCTGATATAATTGCAACATGTATGTTATGCTCATAAAGAAATTGAATTAATAAAAGTTTGTTACTTAAAATACTTTGTGCGTTCCACTGCATTATATTAAGATCCATTATTAGATAAAGAAGTACTGGTACGGAAAGTTTGTTGCAGAATTTCTTTTATGGAAGTTGAATTAATGGGATTATCTTTTTGATTTAATATAATTTTAGTAATAGCATTTGTTAAAGTATTCATAAAAAAATCTGATTTAGTCAAATTAATAATCTGTGTTTCAATGTTTTTCTGTGTTAATTTTGGAAAAGAATGTTCATTAAATAAATCGGAATACTTAGCGGCTCTGGACTTGACTTTATTTTCTTCTATTTTCATTTTTTTCTGTGGGCAAGTGTTTGAGATGGAAACATGATTACCACCACAATTTACACATTTAGCGTTTTTGGGGTCTTCTTTACAAATTTTAAAACTATGCTTGTCTGTACATATGGAGCATACAACTTCATTCTTGCAATATTTTGCAATATGTCCAAACTTCATACATTGCAAACACTGTTTGACAGGAGGAACGTAACAGCTTACCTCGTGCCTCCAGGAGTCAAGGTACACGTATTGCGGTAATTCAGTAGAGGCGAAAGTAACCGCAACAGTTTGAGTGGGGTTATACGTGACCGCGCCACCCTCACTTTGTACGCGGCGCATGAAGCGCCTCACCTGTATGACATTTCGGGAACTCCCAATCAGAGCAGATATTCTTTTATTAGATAAGTCCGTGGGGACTGAAGTTAGAACCCCGGTCACCTCGGTGTCGACAGCAGGTATTGTTGCGTTTAAGCCCAATTCGTCTAAAAGTTTTTTATTTTGTAGGAATACATTGGCATTGTTGGATAGGTCAAATGTTATACCTATTTTGAATTTATTTATGACCTTAAATGTAATATGCCAGTGACGCAATATTTTCGTATAGCATGTGAAATAGCCAGTCTGTCTTTATCGGAAAAAGGGCGTTCAGTCTGATGCGATAAAAATACGATGTATTCTGTTTTCTTGCTGTTTTCAGGATACTTCCTTGAGTATCCGGGGACTTTAAATACTTGATACTTCCTGTTGTTGTCTGCTGACTCATCGGAGTCGGAAGAAGTCTCCACGATGTCCCGTACTGCTCGACCATCAGGGGGCTCCGCTTTTTTTCTTTTTTTAACACTTCCCCCCATTATTTATTACACTTTTTACTAATATATACAACTCCTATTTATAATTATAACTAATTTCAAGGTATTCAACAATATATTACAAATTAATTTTAAATTTAAAGATATTTGGCGCCTTGTTCTTTTCAAGGTTCCCGCGCTTCCTCCCCTATGACTTACACTTACAAATATACTGACAGATGGAAGTCTACTCTCTCTGTCTCATGGTCCAAGCCAATGAGGAAAGAAAATCTATGGAGACGGCCTATTCTACTATATGAAGAATAGTTATACACATATCTATCAAATTGACACACGCATGTCAAAAAGCGTTTTGTCTCTTTTTAACTAACCAAGAACTACATATGAAAAGAGAGACATCTAAATGTTTGTCAAGGACTAAACTTGGTAACACTTTTGTGTGACGTCAAAATCATGTCTATGCGTGGCCGGTCGCCATGTTGATTACCGAGTAAAATTGGTAGTTGTGTGCTGTTTATGTACGTTTATCTGTGTAGTTGTGCTGTCAAACAGTTGCAAATGGCCTACCTCATTGGCCAATGGGCAGCCATCTTAAGTTCCCGATTTATGTAGGTATCACGCTAATTTCGTAGGTATGGCAAGTCCATAGGTTTATAAGTCAGTGGTCCAAGCAGATACATTGTAATACCTAGACAGAACGTATTTACGACGAAAAAGAAACTGTCAATTCTTTGGTTCTTGCTTAAAGAAAAACTCTATGAGAAAAAAAGAGATAAACATAGACAAACGCTACCATCCTGAACGTCAAAGAGATAACTTTTTAGTCACTGTTGTGTAAGCAGTTACCCATCGGTTAGGAGCTCTAATTAAAGTTTTTCGATGTTTTCACGCCTTTGTTTCGTTTATAAGAGGAATAATTTTGTTGTTTATTTATCTGCATGAACCATGTAGTGTATGGCTATCGGTTGCAGGAGTAGAATGAGTATATTAACAGAACATAATCAAAGGATATCTTTCCACAGGTGAGTTATCGACTAGCATACTGAAATTATTGTGCAGGGAATACATTTCATAGGCTGTCCGGAATAAAGGAATCTTAGTTCTAAATAAGTCGAGGACGTATAGTATCATTTAAACCATTCTATTTAGTGAAATAATTAACTTTTATGCGTTCGCTGATAGAGCTATGACAGTTTACGAAGTTACGTTCTGATGTAAGAGATGTGACAAAAGTCAAAAGAATGATTTATCGATACTGTATTTTTATTTTACTTACTTTAATTTATTTAATAAAGTTTATTTGCTATTTGTTATTATTAAACTAATATTGATTGTGCACAGGTTTCCTAAGAGTACCTATTTAAGAAATAAGTGGATCAAGAATATAAAACGAGCTAACTGGTCACCTTCACCATATTCTCGCTTGTGTTCACTGCATTTTAATGAATCATGCTATCGCTATCCCTTGACCCATCTATGGATACAGGTTGATGAATCATGTTTATTTAATAATTTTACTTTTTATAATTAAATTATTATATTTAAACCATTTTGTTATTCTTTATTTTATTACTTTGATATACATACTCGTCTGTAAACGTTCTTTTCAGTCTTGCATAAGAACTAGCATACTATACATATCAGTATATTGATCAGTACCTGTTTGTACAGTCGTACGAGTGTACCAAAAACTGTCACTTTGATATCATGATGTAGGTACCCAGTTTATGCGCAAGGTATGAAAAAACATTATTATACAACGCGTATAATGCGCAGAAAAGTTACGAAAGAGTGGAATTGTACTCTTAAAATGACTGTTAAGTTCACTCTTTGTACGTGTACCAATAACAATATCCACTCTTTAAATAATTATAAAGAATCCCTAAAAAAACATAGAAAAAAGTAGCCGCCGCCGATTCTTTTAGACATTTGACCACGCTCCAAAACTAAATTCGATAATATCGATATGACAGTGGCACAGATCTAGTACTGATATATGTCTATAGATAAAAGTATCTATAGCATACTCGGCCACACTGGCGCAAAAGATGGCATAGACAAAAGTATATCTATCTCTTTTTGCTTATGACGTTATCTGTTAGTGCGAAAGTGAATACCGATATTGAAATTGCGTCTTAAATACGTTCCGTCTAGGTATTACAATGTCTCTGTGTCCAAGAGTCAAAGAGTAAAATTGGTCCAAGTCCAAAGATTACTCATCTGTCTTTTTTTTTTTTCTGTCTATCTAATGAATTATTTCCTCACCATGTGTCATCTTGATTTCAAATCCGAGGACGTATTCTACAACCAACCAACCACCGTACCATCCTTGTATTTTGTTTACTGTTGTCCGAACACAGGACATAAAGACAATACCGCGTAAAAAAAAAACACTTGCTAAATTATTGCATTGTCATCGGTCCTTGTTATGTGTGGAAAGCTTCAAATTAATCCAACGTTTTGAAGGGGGTGAAAATAACGTTCAAAGATTCCGTTACATTGATACATACCAAGCTAATAAAAGCGTGTTAAAAAGCGGGTCTGTCCGACCGACCGGTCCTGCCGGCCATAGACTGATAGGTATATAATATACTATAGTAATCTATATATATATACTAGCTGTCCCACGCGGCTTCGCTTCCGTCAACTGGCTACCTATCTACCCGTCTACCTTACCTACCCTACCCTGCCTACCCTACATACCAACGGAAGCTCTCAAAAAGGATTAATTTTTTCTAGCTATATTTTTCATTTATGCTCCGCACCTACTGGTCGTAGCGTGATGTTATATAGCCTATAACCTTCCTCGATAAATGGGTTATCCAACACAAAAAGATTTTTTCAAATCCAATCAGTAGTTTCTGAGATTAGCGCGTTCAAACAAACTCTTCAGCTTTATAATATTAATAAAAATAAAAAAAAATGTAAATTTAAATTGAATAAACGAAATATAAGTATATAAGTATAGATATAAGAGAGAAAGTATGTATGTATGTTCCTTATAGACTCCGAAGCGGCTGGACCGATTTTAATGAAATTTTCAGAGAATCTTTAGATTCACCCAGCGGATAATCCTGTAAAGTTCGGTGACGATCGGAGCATTTTTTAAAACTTTGAACGCGTGCGAAGCCGCGGGCTTCTAACATAAACTTTCACTCAACTAACACAACATGGCGACCGGTCACGCATAGACATGATTTTGACGTCACTCAAAGTGTTACCAAGTTTAGTCCTTGACAAACATTTAGATGTCTCTCTTTTCATATGCAGCTCTTGGTTAGTTAAAAAGAGACAAAACGCTTTTTGACATGCGTGTGTCGATATCCTATATATTTGTATAACTATTCTTCATATAGTAGAAAATGCCGTCTCCATAGTTTTCCTACCTCATTGACGTGCCATATTCGCCATGTTATGTGTCGAATTTTGTGGTTGTGTTTGTGGTAGTCCTGCTGTCAAATGATTGTTTACTTTTTGTATTATTAATGTGTGTGTGTTCCGTGATTAACACAACCATAGCATTGGCAGCCATTTTAAGGTTTAGGTAGGCACGTTTTTTTTGTAGGTATTTCCAGTCCATACTATTTAATATGTCTATGCTCTGGTCCGTGTTGCTCTATGGATGTTAGAGATGTGACAACAGTCACAAGAAAAAAATATCAATACTATTTGTACAGCATAGCAAAAACTTTTACTTTAATACCATGATGTATTCGCGCTAGCTAACTATTTTATACATTATATTCAACATGTATAATGCTCGTAGAATGACTGATAAGTTTACTCTTTGTACGAGTACACGTCCACTATTTAAATAATTATATCCTTAAAAAAAAGAAATTATAATTAGCCTCAGTCAGGGACAATTCTTACAGACATTTGTATATCGTGCCAAAACTAGATAATATCGATATGAGAGAGGCACAGATCTAGTACTGATATATGACAGATCTCATATTCGGCTACCTACTACACTGGTCCAAAGATGGCATAGACAAAAGTAAGTATATCTATGTATTTTTGTATAGGACGTTATCAGGGGCGTAGCTACCGCCGTATCTGCCGTATTAATTATACGGGTCCCCGGGCCACAGAGGCCCCCGACATGCGTAAGCAAAAATTAATAAAAACTTCCCAAATCTTTTTTTCGCCTATCAGACCTGTGACTATGAGTTTCTATGAGTTTTACTATGAGTTTCTGCCTCTATGGACAATAGTCCACACTCTATGGGCAGAAACTATAGAAAAACTAAAGTCATCATCAGCTATAAATGATTTAATAAATCAATTTGCCGAAAAATAGGCAAGGAGAGAGTATATTTAATGTGTCCGTTACCGAGGCCAGATGTTGTCGAAAATGGTCATTTGAATCTTATAGATAATTAGTTTTGCGGCTTCTGTAATTGTTGCGCACATTTTTAAATTTGTTGCGCTAATAGTTTTTTAATTATTTCACAAAAACATTTCCTGCTGGGGTAACGTTACCCCAGCCAGACCTTTTTCTTTCTAATGGGAATATTTAAATAATTACTAGCTATAAAATTAGTTGTCTAGATGAAATAAATGTTGTGCCTTATTTTGTATTTGTTCTTTCATCGGTTGCGAAGTTATTCGAGATTTTGCTGGGGTAACGTTTTTGGTTTTGCTAGAACTTTGAAATGGTTAAGCGGATTCTTATCATATTTTGTACATGGCTTCTTAGGAATTAGTTTAAATTTGTTCTGCAATAAAAAAACCAAAATAATACATAGCTTAAAGGTTATTTCATTAAATAGAAAAACACTTCAATTGGTCCCAGCACTCTCAATAAGAGCTCTAAAGACTTACTTTAAACGTTATTTTAAAGCTTGTAACTGCCTTCAAATGTATGTGAAGTTTCATTAGTATCCTGTAAGTATTTAACAAGTTATGATGATATTGAGTTCATCACGAGCACGGTCTTGATGCGCGCGGTGTTATTTGGCCACTGGATTGGATATATGAACTGAATGTTATGTCAATTATTAGTTTTTTAGTTCAGTTGTATATCAGTAAAATTTCAGCTCAGTACATTGGATAATTAATGAGATAATACGATTAAAGTCATCAGGAAGTGAATGACCGTGGTAACCCGACCAAGTTTAGGTGGTTACGAAAAAGCGAAAACGCAGAACATTATACTATCTTTTGAAATGTTTAGTATAATACACCTTACAATTTCGGTACAGACGCGTACACTGTTAAATACATTAATAATATCTGTACTATGAAAACATTATTATTATCTTCCAGTTGCACAAACTTATCAAAAATCACTGATATAACATGTCGTTCGGTGGGACGCGGAAGGGGTGGGGTGAAGGGGCGCATTGTTTGCATATCGCACTAAACATGCTCCGTAATCACATAATTCATCTTGTAGAGTGCGCATGCGTTTCGGCAGTTCCGTTTCCTGTTTTTGCAAATATTTATAGAGTGCGTGAGAGCTAATGTAAAATAATAAGTGTGGCGAATTACTGCTAATGTGGACTGCTTCTATTGATGATCATAGTTATGGTGCAGGCTGCTTGATGAATTCACGAACAAGGTAAGCTTGTATAATGTAACTACAGAAATAGTAGCAAAATTATTATTAATATGTACATGTTGTTAGGTAGGTACTTATCTAAAACTGTATTTTTTTAAGGCTTAAATATTTAAATTTAGGAACTTATTATTTTCTTTTCTTTCGTACTTAATTATTACCTAGACTGGAATTCTCAACAATGATAACGACATATGTATCCTTCGCTACATAGTACCTATAAAACAAAGTCGTTTCCCGTTTGTCTGTCCCTGTTTGCTTAGATCTTTAAAACTACGCAACGGATTCTGAAGCAGTTTTTTTTAATAGATAGATTGATTCAAGTGGAAGGTTTTTGTGTATATATTGTCAAAATATGACTTGAAACTTGATTAATGAAATTCATGTCTTAGCGACCGATTTTTATCGTTATCAATGTCGGGAGTCGGGACTACCGCAACAGGTAGGTATTTATTTATTTCCACAAACTCCTTGGACACGTAGACTTTAAGAAATCCATAATTACCTTGTTGCGACACTCGCGTTGATATAAACTCGCAAATAGATGACGATTCGAGTTTCAAAATTACGTGTCAATAAAAATTATTTAATAATCACGTAGTTTTTTTTTAAACTTGTGTACATGTCTGTACTAAATTTGTAACACTATCCTACATATTTTAGAAGGTACCATAATGTTTTGCGTTTTCGCTTTTTCGTAACCACCTAAACTTGGTCGGGTTACCACGGTCATTCACTTCCTGATGACTTTAATCGTATTATCTCATTAATTATCCAATGTACTGAGCTGAAATTTTACTGATGTACAACTGAACTAAAAAACTAATAATTGACATAACATTCAGTTCATATATCCAATCCAGTGGCCAAATAACACCGCGCGCATCAAGACCGTGCTCGTGAAGAACTCAATATCATCATAACTTGTTAAATACTTACAGGATACTAATGAAACTTCACATACATTTGAAGGCAGTTACAAGCTTTAAAATAACGTTTAAAGTAAGTCTTTAGAGCTCTTATTGAGAGTGCTGGGACCAATTGAAGTGTTTTTCTATTTAATGAAATAACCTTTAAGCTATGTATTATTTTGTTTTTTTTTATTGCAGAACAAATTTAAACTAATTCCTAAGAAGCCATGTACAAAATATGATAAGAATCCGCTTAACCATTTCAAAGATCTAGCAAAACCAAAAACGTTACCCCAGCAAAATCTCGAATAACTTCGCAACCGATGAAAGAACAAATACAAAATAAGGCACAACATTTACTTCATCTAGACAACTAATTTTATAGCTAGTAATTATTTAAATATTCCCATTAGAAAGAAAAAGGTCTGGCTGGGGTAACGTTACCCCAGCAGGAAATGTTTTTGTGAAATAATTAAAAAACTATAAGCGCAACAAATTTAAAAATGTGCGCAACAATTACAGAAGCCGCAAAACTAATTATCTATAAG
The DNA here is from genome assembly GCA_948252205.1 of Orthosia incerta. Lineage (NCBI taxonomy): Eukaryota > Metazoa > Arthropoda > Insecta > Lepidoptera > Noctuidae > Orthosia > Orthosia incerta. The sequence continues at coordinate 29,473,440 of OX411746.1, forward strand.
ATTCAAATGACCATTTTCGACAACATCTGGCCTCGGTAACGGACACATATTTAATTTATATTTTGAAATGTTTGTAAAAACTTTGGAAAGAGTGACAGATAGATAAGATATTTAAATATTTCTTTTAATTAAGCAAACATTTTGTTTTCTTTTGCGAGAAATCTTTACCCTTCCAAACAATTTTTTATACGGGGCCCCGCCAAGGCACGCTACGCCACTGGACGTTATCTGTTAAGTATGGCTCATTTAGATACTTGCCGAGTACAGGCACGAAAACGAGTATGTAAACACCTTAGTTGGGTCACGGGTGTATTCGATACTCGCCACCGATACTCGTCCAAAGATTACTATTATAAACACATCAACACGGTCTAGGGATATTTTTAAAAAAGCGAATTACTATCAATGTGTTAATTATTTATATGACATGTATATATTTAAAAGATTTAATAATGGTTAAGGTACTTCGATTAAAATTTCAGGATTTTATGGAAAAAAAATGAAGCATAGACGGAAACCGTTTATGAATTAACTTTTAATTTATGAGTAAAAACTGAAAAAATAGAAAAATCATTTAATTTGTGTTTATAAACTTGAAGTTAGTAGTCTGAGAAAGCGCCCATGATGTTCATAACACATCGGCAACGATTCGGCATGCTCAGAACAAGGTTGTCAATGTCTTGCTGCGGAATATTGTCCCATGTCCTTCTGAGGTGCGCAAAAAGTTGATCTTCTGTAGCCAGATTTTCAGGAACTTCCTTCAGAGCTATTCTTTGCAGCATATCCCACGCATGCTCAATGGGATTTAGATCTGGCGATTGAGCAGACCAGTCTAAGGCCCTAACATTGTGTGTATGTAACCAAGCTGCTACCGTTCTCGCCGTGTGTGCCCGGGCATTGTCGTGCATGAGCAGGAAATCTTGCCCCATTTGTGTTCTGTGGGGCAAGATTACGGGCCCCAGCACCTGTTGGACGTATCGTTCTGCCGTCATATTGCCCCGCACCCAAACGAGATCCGTCCGTCCTCCAAGACGAATTCCTGCCCAAACCATAATTGTTCCTCCTTGGTATGGGTGAACTTCCTGAGGGTTCTGAAGACGGCTCCATCGTCCAGGAACTCGCCAAACACGCGTCCTTCGTGAATCTGGATGGAAGCCGAACCTGGATTCATCCGTGAACAGCACATTGGACCATTGCTCACGGCCCCAGTCCACGTGGTTCCGAACCCATTCTAATCGTCGTCCACGATTGCCTCTCCGTAAAGGTGGGACCCGGAGTGGTCTACGAGAGCGTAGATTGCTTTCATGCAGTCGCATTCTTACAGTTTGGTCACTCACAAGCACTTGCTGTTCCACTCGCAGCCTTTGGACCAATTGAGTCGCCGTTGCATTTGGTTGAGCTCGCGCAGTAATTTGCAAAAATCGGTCTTGTCTGGGGGTAGTGATGCGACTTGGCCCCCGGTGCCTCTCCGCTACTTCACCTGTGGCACGATAGCGTGTCCACAATCTTGAAATTACATTTTGGTGGGTCCCTAAGGCCTCAGCAACATTACGCTGAACAGACACAGCTTCCAGCATTCCCACAGCTCGTAACATCTCCGCCCTCGTCAAATGTTGGCGTTGCATGGCTACAATACCTCAATTTTAACAAAAGAAATATCCCTAGACCGTGTTAATGTGTCCGTTCTCCTCGCCGCCGCCGCCGTGTCTGTGTGTATTATTCGTACGTATTCGTGCGCGGTGTTTACATATTCGTCATTGTTCAGTTCAAAGAGTGTGTTACACTACGTTTAGTTCAGTTGACTCGTGATTCGTGAGGATTTTCACGAGCGGTCGTTTCAAGCGGTTTATTTGTTTGCGATGGATTAGACGAACGAGAATACTTTAAAGTTTGAAGCTTTCCAGGGACAATCCGGAATCATCATCCTCATCATCATATCAGCCGAAAGACGTCCACTGCTGGACGTCTTTCGAGGCCTCCCCCAAGCGTCACCACTTTGACCGGTCCCGTGCATTTCGTATCCAGCGGAACCCCGCACCCTTCACCAGGTCATCGGTCCATCTAGTGGGAGGCCTTCCAAAACAACATCTTTCGGTTCGCGGTCGCCACTCCAGAACTTTTCTGCCCCATCGGCCATCCGTTCTGCGAGCATTGTGCCCTGCCCACTGCCACTTAAGTTTGGCAATTCTTCGGGCTATGTCTGTAATCCTGGTTCTCTAGCATAGCCCTCTCCATTGCCCTTTGGGTAACTGTAAGCTTTCTGATGAGGCCCATTGTGAGCGACCATGTCTCAGAGCCATAGGTAATCACTGGCAACACACACTGGTCATAGAGTTTCGTCTTGAGACACTGTGGTAATATGGACGAGAAGATGCCGCGCAACTTCCCGAACGCTGAGCCGAGCCGAGTCGGTTTCGACGGTTGTGCTCTCAGACTAATAATACCTATTTATTATTAGTCTGAGGTTGTGTGTCGAAGTTGGCCCTACCCAACTGAATCGTTTGTCCCAGGTAGACATAGTCGTCCACAACTTCGTAGAGTCGCCGATCTTGATAGGAGTCGGTGTAACATGGGCATTCAAAATCACCTTGGTTTTGTCAATGTTCATTTTAAGACCCACTCTTTCGGAAGCTCTACTGAGTCATTTTGCATTGTACTGAGTTCCTCCATGGCGTCCACCATCATCGGCGTCGGCAAACCGAAGGTGAGTGATGTACTCGCCATTGACGTTGATTCCTAGCCCTCGCCAGTCCAGAACCTTGAAGACATCCTCCAGCGCAACGGTGAACAGTTTCGGAGAAAAGACGTCTCCCCGTCTCACACCTCCCTGGAGAAGGATAGGTTCCGAGGTCTGATCCTGAAGTTGAACTGACATGGTGGCGTTTTTGTACAAACACTTCAACACCTCGATTATGTACCGGTAGTCGATTTGGCACTGTTGGAGAGACTGCAGTACAGCCCAAGTCTCGATCGAATCAGCGATAAGGAACTCTGTTCCAATAATAAATATTGTTTTGTCTAAAATAGCATATCGGCTACTTATCCCGAAAAACTGGGTACAATCTTCTTCTTCTTTCGTGTGAGGTGTGCCCACCACTGGTGTCAGAGATAATTAAGCCGCCTCTGGGAATCCTACAGGCCTCTGACTTGGCTATTTCAGACTTACATTAATTATGTAAGTCTAGGTTTCCTCACGATGTGTTTTTATTATCCCTTGGGATAATAAAACACTTTTCTCGCAGGCGAAGCCGCGGACAGAAGCTAGTTACAAATAAAAATCGTAATATGTACTTGAATAAGGCACTTTATTCCCTTACCAAGTCAAGGTATTTACATTATTTACAACAGCTATAACTAGATAGAGATTTAGTTTTCTTTCTCAAGATTTAGAAACATTATTGGGTAAAGGTGACCCAGTTTGGATATTCTTTTCTGAATGATCAATCTTAGGGTGTCCGTGTACGTTGTAGGCGGCTTGCATGTTGAGGGATCGCGCCAGTGAAGACCTGCATAACAAATAAATAATTAAGTTAAGCAATAATAAATCTAAAATAATAATATGTTAATTGTTGTTAGTTGAAAAAAAATATATTACCAGTTGAATCGCAAGCGAATAATGCAGGCGAAGGCACGTGATCTCTTGTGTAGTTCCATAAGCAATCGCGTAGGACTTGCACTATCTGAAAAACGAACATTAATACTAAGGATTATGGGCAAAATGTATGGAACTTGGTCCAAGAGCGTCCACTGATGATACTTGTCTCATCAGTGGAGGCTCTTGGACCATTTTTGTCCATTGTCCTTTACCAAAATTCGTTTGTAAGGAGGTACGAGTAGACTCTGGTTTAGTAAAGATATAGAATTTTCGTAACATTATTACTTGATCCAAGTACAGTTTTGATTACAAGAATTCGCCGTGTGACAATAGTCATTTATGCTACAAGTGCGGAAAGTAGGTGATTTCCGATGAGCGGTATTTTTATTCACGAGCGAGCGAAGCGAGTGAGTGGATAAATCGACACGAGTCGGAAATCATCTTACGCACGTGTATCATACAACATTTTGCTATGCATTGTGCGAGGAAATAAAAAATATCTCTGAACCAAGCAAGAAATTAATAAAATGGAGCTTATTCAAGATCTACAGATTAACTAATAGTTCATAGTTCCTCGGGCATATCATCTGCGCATGTGCTAATAGCTGTCACGTCGTAACGCAAAAAGGCACGAGCAAAATATTCATTCTGCCAAACATATTTAATGAATATTTAAAATTAATTTATTGATGAAAATCTTAATCTAGAGTAATTAAAAACGCCTTAAATGAAGTATTAGTTTTGTTGTACCTTTTATATGAATAATCTGTACTTAACTTATTTTAAAACTTTTCTCAAGTAATAAAAACTCTATGCGGCGGGCTGACGTTGGAGTTAAAAATTAAAAAAGTACAGGAAAGTAAAAAGCACTAGTAAAAAAAAGTGACATTTTCCGCACAGTTTGGCTGCTTGGAAAACGCTCTTTTCGAGGACATGCATTGTAAACATGTTTTTTATACCGAAAAATGTATGTCTCCTGATGGAACACGTAATAAATTTAATTACACTTTACACTAATATTATAAAGGCAAAAGTTTGTGAGTGTGTGTATTTGAATGTTTCTAACTTCTTCACGCTCAAACGGCTGGACGGATCTGGATGAAATTTATCACAGAGATAGATTATAGTCTGGAATAGCACATAGGATACTTTTATCCCGGGAATATGTATCTTGGGATAGTTAATTTTTGACATTCACGTGGGTGAAGCCGCTGGCTAAGCTAGTAAATAATAAAAGTCTTCGTGTAGGTAAGACTTGCCGAGAATAATAGCTGTAATAAAGGCGATTTAGTTAATAGAAAAGTAATTGATAACAAAGGGCTTATTTTTTAAAATAAAATGTTTGATGCTAGTTTACCTCACTAGCTGTAAGTTCGGGCGCCAACTCGAGCATATGGCTCAGTGGATGTGGCAGCAGCTGGCCCAGCGTCATAGTAGCCAACAGTTCCTGTAAGGCAGCGCGTTCTTTTGCCATCTCCGCTGAATGCGTGTGACGATCTGAAATAAAAAAGTAGTTCTAAGTTATCTTGTGAAATACGAGGTGTACAAAGTGGCAATCTAGATAATTGTTTTTGGAAATGGAACTTTATAAATGATATAAATTATTTTTGTGGCTGATATTTTAACTAAAACAAGGACCAACCGACGTGATTTCTATGAGTTTTCCGAAGATGAAAACGGATGTGTTATAAAAGTGTTTGAGTGAGTACCCAAAACAGCGGGCGAGAGTTGGATATGAGACACGTTTGGAATAGCGTGCAATAGCTAATTCTACAACCTGCCCCCGTACCACGTGTAAAAACTATCTTGGTTCAACTGTGAAAAAGGGACAGGTGTATACAAGTCATATACAACTGTCCCTTACGCACACTCAATATACCTCGCTCTAAGAGCTTATGGTCACCTCCTGCAGCCGTATTGCGTAAGTGCGCAAAGAGTTTAAACTATCCAACCGACAAAATCAGCCAATCACACAAAACGAAAATCCACATCGCGTCATTCATCTCGCATGTGATTAGTCAATTTGGTCGGTTGGATAGAGTTTAAACTCTTTGCGTGGGGCAGTTTGGAGCGTCCAAAGAGGATTATTCGACCCTCGATCGCGTAAAGCGAGTGACTTGGGTCAGAAGAAGAAAGCCTACAACAGGGCTGCCAAGTCCTGCAAGAAGGTGTTGCGTGGGGCTCGATTCGACCACATTGGCCGAATGGGGGCCAAACTTGCTTCTTACCCAGCAGGTAGTAAAGCGTTCTGGTCCCTGGCTAAGTCGGTCGAGTCGAACTTCTGCCGTCCCTCACTACCACCACTGCTGAAACCCGATGGGTCACTGGCTCACACCGCTGAGGAGAAGGCAAATTTGTTTGCCTCCCTTTTTGCGGAATCTTCGCGTCTGAATCCTGGTGATTCGCGGCCCCCTCCTTCTCCTGATGGGTGCGAGACGAGCATGTCGGACATTCGCATCCATCAAAAGGACGTCCGTAGGGTGCTGCGCAACCTCGACGTGAACAAGGCTAGCGGCCCTGACGGCATACCAGCTATAGTTCTTAGAACCTGTGCGCCTGAACTGTCTCCGATCTTGACACGCCTATTCCGCCTTTCATATGAGACTGGAACAGTGCCGAATGCTTGGAAGCAAGCCAACGTACAGCCCGTGCCCAAGAAGGGCAGTAGAGCTGACCCGGCCAACTACAGACCCATCTCTGTAACGTCCATACTCTGTAAGAGTATGGAGCGTGTACTCAACACTAAGCTCCTGGCATACCTAGAAACTAACGATATCCTTAGCGACCGCCAATACGGCTTTCGCCGAAATCGGTCTACTGGGGATCTTCTAGCGTATGCCATTCACATATGGAGTGAGGCCATCGAGAGGCATGGGGAAGCGCTTGCCGTCTCCCTCGACATCTCGAAGGCTTTCGATAGGGTCTGGCACGAAAGCCTTATTGGTAAGCTTCCTTCATTCGGTTTGCCCGGTGGTCTGTGTGATTGGATTGCAGACTTCCTGAGAGATCGGTCCATTCGAGTGGTTATCGATGGCTGCTCGTCGGACCAATTGGATATTAATGCCGGGGTCCCTCAGGGGTCCGTACTCTCAGCAACATTGTTCTTGTTGCACATTAACGATCTGCTGAAGCCCGGCACCTTTGGGTATGCAGACGACAGCACTGTTGCTGAGAGATACTTGTCCAACGCGCGTGTTACCGGGCCTCAGGTCCGGTCTCTCCGAGAGGCCATGGTGGAGCGCTTGAACTTGTCCTTGCAGGCAGTTTCCGAATGGGGCGATGCCAATCTGGTCAGGTTTAATGCTGCTAAAACCCAGGCGTGTCTTTTTTCCGCTAAAAGGAGCCAATTCCACCCGGCTCCTACTTTCCGTGATGTAACCGTGCCATTAACGAACCATCTTGAGCTTCTTGGCGTTACGTTGACATCGACTCTCAATTTTGGGCCATACATTGAGGCAAAGGCTGGCTGCCAAAAAGTTGGGGATCCTTGCGAAGGTGAGAAGGTACTTCACGCCGGAACAGCTGCTCAACTTGTATCAAGCGCAAGTTCGATCGTGCATGGAGTACTGTTCTCATCTCTGGGATGGATCTGCCAAATACCAGCTTGATGCACTAGAGTCGATCGAAAAGCGGGCCAAGAAACTCATCGGTAATGAGGCACTGGTCAAGTCAAAGCTCCAGAGCCTTGAACATCGTCGCCGAGTTGCCAGTTTGTCGGTATTTTATCGGTTACATTTCGGGGAGTGTGCGATGGAATTACATGATTTAATTCCGCCCAGCCCGTTCCATCATCGGACTACCAGACGTACGGCGATGCGTCATCGGTACATGGTGGACATCCCACCCATACGCACAAAACGTTTTGGGGACACTTTTATTATGCGTACAGCTAAAGAGTGGAATTCCCTGCCGGAATCTGTGTTTCCCGATAGCTACAATCTAGGGGTATTTAAGTCAAGAGTGAATAGGTTTCTTCTAGGCAAGCGTGCTCTATCGTCGACCACATCATCGCTTACCATCAGGTGAGATAGTGGTCAAGCGCAAGCCTATAGATAATAAAAAAAATAAAATTATGCCACAACAGCAAAAAAAAAAAACTGCTCACTTAAGCAATAAGGCTGCAGGTCTCCGGCATCATAAATTCAGAATAAGGTTGAAGAAGTTTTCCACTAACCCAAATAAGCCCTGAGTCGATGCAGCAGCGTGGCCGCCGTGGCCCTCAGTAAGGCAGACGCCAGACACAGCGCGGGCCGGGCCGCGGCCGCCCGCCGCAGCGCCGCGCGCGCCACCGCGCACGACTCGAGCGCGCCGCGCATGTACAGCTCGCGTTCTATGCTGACTTGCTGTAACACAATAACTACTTACTACGAACAAGGATCTTAACTTCTTAGGGTGCAAGGGGAAGCGACTTGTCACAAACTTTAATTGCATGTTGTTCAATCAACAGCTCATCGGTTGTAAAACTAGTAACAGTGGTAACACTTGCACTACGAACGTCGCTCTTGCTACGTCATAAATGTTGACTGTGCAACTGAAAATTAGATATTGACCCCTCAAGTGTTTCAAGGTTTTGGTTTACAATTTCATAGCCCACACGTGTAGGAGGTGAAAGTTGAAGTTTCTTGTCCTTTCTTCTCCATAACAAGCTACTTTTCCGAATGGACGGTAGAATCAATTATTACAACCTATATTATATATTCTGGACATTATTTAATTTATTTTTGACTACAATATACTTAATTATACTATAATATCTTTAAATCAATTATTATTTATTTGTTTTGTTTTGTGTAATGATATTTAGAATGATTGCATGTAAAATGCAATTAAATGTAAAATAATATACTTACAAATTTTGTACGCCATTATTGGCAAAACATGGACGCTCACAATATTTATTAAATCAATACCATGCATGTCTGATTAGTCATGTAAACGCATGTTTGACAAATAAAGTTTTCTTTCTTTATAAATTTTTGACGTTCCAAAGTGCCACTTAAGGTACACTAGTCGAAAATTCTTCCATACAAACGTAGTCTAGGAATTATTCCACCGTTTGGCGATGTAAGAACGTTCAAAATAAAAAGTGATATCAATTTGTCTCATCATTATCTAGCCCTGTATAGAAGCATAAAAGTAAAAAAAGAAAATATTTGAAAGTTATGAGCGTCGAAAGTTCCACATTTCGACATTAATTTTAACGCATTTTTGGGCGAGTATAAATACCATAAGAAGACGGAAAATTGAAAAACGGCCTCCATACAGGAATAGATTAGTAGTTCAACAATGCAAATAATTTTATTCTGAACAGATACATTTAGTCGTTTTTTCATGATATCTAGACTGCCAAAGGTCTGTTATTATAAAATTTCGCGCGCTCGGTTTCGTCCTAAATCATTATCCATTTCGCTACAAATTTGCAAAAGCGTGTATTCATACGCGAAATAGCTTCCTACTGCTCATCACAGCATCTATCTATTCCGCACGTGTTGTTGGTTGATTTAAAATGCATTACAACCCCGCGCACAAAATAGTTCGCACCGTCGACTAGTGTACCCTTAATGGCCTTATTGAAATAAAGAACTTTGACTTGACTTTGAAAAAAAGGAAAGACCACAGGCAAGGCTGCTCTAAGTCAATTTGTGGAAATTATGATTAACATGTCTCTAGAACCAAAAAGCCCGTTTGCTAAAAAATCTACACTATTTTTTGACACACAGACTAAATAAATCACAAATTTTCTTAACTCATGATCTCTCTTTCAACTTTCAGTTTAAAATAATATTTTTATTATGAATGCAACGAAAAAATAAAAGTATTAAAATATGCTCACTTTAGTAAAATCCTCATCGGGCCACGGCAGTCCGTTGTACATGACATCGGGCGACACCAGCTCCACTAACAGCAGAGATACAGACGTCGCACCTTCCACTAAGCCGCTGTTACCATCCTAAATAATATATCAAAAATACTTAAAAATATGTAACATCTGGGTCACTTCACTACACTATTATTATTACACATTAGTTGATAAATCGGACACTGTTAGTCGATTTTTGTTGGTCCATCTCTAAAAATCTTTTATTTTCTTGTTTTTTTTTATGGTTTTTGGCGGGATTTTTTAAGTTTTTATTAGATGTTTTAATTAATCGCAAATTGGTTCTTAGTGGATATTATGATGTAAATTGGTGTTTTATTGTGTCTCAAGTGTATGCAACTGGATAAAATGTGGAATCACTGAAACAGGCGCGATTACGCGAAAGTGAATCTGAGAATTTTAGTATTTACTTCCACAGCGAAGCTTGCCGAGAAGGCCGATATATTTGCTGCCAAACATAAGGATGTGTTACACCCGCATACTAATGCAGAACAAAGAAGTGACTTTAAAAAAAACTAAAGACTTAACTTGAAGGCCTCAGTAGCCAGGTCATTAAATTCCAAAATAACAATAATGTTTTATCTAAGATTTCGTTGTAAAGTAAGGATTTTTATTTATTTTTTATCAGAAAAAAGACACAATTCAAACTGAAAAATAGGTTAGTGTCTAATAGGATTTATAAACTTGTTTTTTTTTTTTTTAATTCAAGCTTCTATCGTTGCTAGTCGGTGTAAGTTGTTCAAGTCGCTCCATCAGTCCTTACTCACAGCTATAAAAAAATAACAACCAAAAACCCGACAAAAAAAACTGCTTATCCCATGCACGATTCAAGCACACCCATAACCACACGCGACCGTTGTTTGCGGTCCTGGTCATTATCTGTTGCACCCACACACTAAAGAGGATGAATCCTAGACTGTAAAATTCTACAAGCTTCAATAAATGTAAGTCTGTTCAACAAGTTAACGTTAGAAAGAAGATGTTTATTCACTGCATGATTGCTTGTTCCTTGTAGGGTAAGTGACAAACATGACAGACGATCACGACAGTACAGTCGATAATAGCTGTTACCTGACCCACCCTGCCGCCTTACCCATCCAACTGCCTATTCACTGCTAAAAAAGAAAACCACAACCAAAAAACCCGACATAAAAATTTCCGTTGTCGTACTTACACTTACCATGCACGACGTAAGCGCGCCCATGAGCAGTTCGTTGTTTGTGGTCAGTATCGGCGGTATGTCGTTCACGTCGAGGTCGCTCGGCTTCCTGACGCCCTTGCCTATGATGCCTGCGTGGAAGACCGATGTGTGGCTTTGTGTGAGCTGGGTGATAGGACCCTGGGAGGGAAAAAGAGGGGAGTATCAGTTATCAAGGTAAAATAAAAAACTTTTTAATCTCTGGGCATAGAGAGCCGTCATTGGTTACTCAAGAACATAGACGCCGAGTTGCAGCCTATCGGTTTTCTTTCAATTACATTTCAGGGAGTGTGCGATGGAATTGCACAATATAATCCCAAGTAACACATCAAAGCAGTATAACGGCCGACTTACAGCATTTCTGTATAGTTTTCGCATTATGAGTTAGTTCTATAGTAGCATTAAAAACGATTATACGGCTACTATAATGCTTATTTGGGCACAAATTATACGGCTTTAGATAATAAATACGTTCACAAGAGTTGTTTAATTGCATTACAGGCGCATTATATTAGCATTATTGTGGTCAATGAAGTTGCCCATCGCATTAAAGAAGTACACCTAGCCTGTTTCATCATCGGTCGTGGCTAGGTTGGCTGCCAAAGGCCGCGTCTTCTCTTAACATGGCCGTTTGTAGCAGTTCCCTTAGTAACATTACAAATAAGATACTCACGTGTTTCTGATTGAGATGTATCAGCAAGTCATCACTCCGCCAGTCTTTGGTCGTGGCTAGGTTCGCTATGATAGGTCGGCTGCCGAACGCGGCATCTTCTCTGAACATGGCCGTTTCTAACAGTTCCCTTAGAGCCAAAGCTCGCGCTAACTTGCTGTGTATGCAGAGTTTGCGGAGAAGACGACAGGCTGTGGCCACGCCTCGGAGCTTCTCCATTGTGTCTAGAAAGAGATATTTTTATTATAAATTGAAATGAGAAAAATATTTTAAATGTTCTAAGAATTTGATCTTAGGTACTATAAGACGATTTTATAAACAAAACTAGCTGTGCCCGCGGCTTCGCTCCCGTCAACTGCCTACCCTACCCTACCTATCTACCTACCATAAAATCTTTACATTTTTTCTTAATTTTCATTCCGTAAGAATATTTTCTACAAAGAATGAGAAAACTTTAAAAAAAACGACGTTTGTTGTATAAGAGCCCCACTTAAATATTTATTTTATTCTGTTTTTAATATTTGTTGTTATAGCGGCAACAGAAATACATCATCTGTGAAAATTTCAGCTGCCTAGCTATCACGGTTCATGAGATACAGCCTGGTGACAGACGGACAGACAGACAGACGGATCGCGGCGTCTTAGTAATAGGGTCCCGTTTTACCCTTTGGGTACGGAACCCTATAAAGATGAATGAAATCGGTAAAGTCGTTCTCAAGTTATGGCGTGACATATGTAAATAGGGACTTTACACGCAAAGTTCAAATAGTCGTTAAGTTTTCTCAAATTTTCTTAATTATTCTCTCCGTAAGAACAAAGAATTATAAAACTTAAAAAAAAATTATGAAATCGGGAAAGCCGTTCTCAAGTTATGGTGTGACCAAGGGAAATAGGGATTCATTTTTATCTATACTTCTACACTAATATTATAAAGAGGTAAAATTTCTAAGTTTGTATGTAGGGGGTAATCTCAGGCACTACTGGTGGGAATTGAAAAATTCTTTTTGTTTTAGATAGTCCATTTATCGAGGAAGGTTATAGGCATAACATCACGCTGTGACCAATAGGAGCGGAGCATAAATGAAAAATGTTGCAAAAACGGGCAAGAATATTACTTTTTGAGGGCTTCCGTTGCGTGCGCTGCGTAAACGGTTTTTATGCAATCATGTGTGTAGTGTAGGTGTAGCGTAGGTGTAGGGTAGGTGTAGCGTAGGTGTAGCGTAGGTGTAAGGTAAGTGTAGGGTAGGTGTAGGGTAGGTGTAGGGTAGGTGTAGGGTAGGTGTAGGGTAGGTGTAGGGTAGGTGTAGGGTAGGTGTAGGGTAGGTGTAGGGTAGGTGTAGGGTAGGTGTAGGGTAGTAGTAGTGTAGGTGTAGGGTAGGTGTAGGGTAGGTGTAGGGTAGGTGTAGGGTAGGTGTAGGGTAGTAGTAGTGTAGGTGTAGGGTAGGTGTAGCGTAGTTGTAGGGTAGGTGTAGGGTAGTAGTAGTGTAGGTGTAGGGTAGGTGTAGCGTAGTTGTAGGGTAGGTGTAGGGTAGGGTAGATAGGATAGGGTAGGTACGTAGCCAGTTGACGGGAGCGAAGCCGCGTGGGACAGCTAGTATAATATAAATTCGCGTCACAAATGAAACGAAAGTCAAGTGCGGTTTGTGGTAGCTATAATGCAGTAATATAATCTCGGCAGTAAACGCGAGCTTGACATTTTGTCTCACTAATTTTGCGATTCGATTTTTGTTTCAGAAACTGGATACAAGACTTAATACATATTACTTAATACATATTGTGTAAACCCGGGTGAAATTTAATATTTCAAAAATACAGTTGTTATAAAATTGTTAAACCTCATTAAAGAGAAGCAAAATCTCAATATAAATCACTCAATCATGGTTACCTTTTAGATGCAGGCACCTAAAGAAATACTTGACGGTTGCTTGTACCACTTTGAGAATTACTTCCACGCTCGGGGGCGCTGCTTTAGTGCCGGTCATGTCCACTCGATCTAAGACCTGCCAAGAAATAATTTCTTACGATATGGTCCTTCCTTCAATCATAATTATTATGATTCAATCAATCATAATTATTATGATCTAAGGAAGGAGTAGAACAGAGGTTTTTATCAACTTATAAGTTGTAGGTCGTTGGTACGAAAACCCAGGCAGGCGCTTCACTTTGTGTAAATTATTTCATTACCACTACTCTCAAAAACGGTGAAGGAAAACATCGCGTCGTGAGGAAACCGGCATGTCCTAGAACCAAACATTCGAAGACATGTGACATCCACCAACCCGCACTGGGCCCGCGTGGTGGATTACGGTCCATTCCCTCTCACAGAGAGCAGGCCTGTGTCCCAGCAGTGGGCACATTAAAAGGTTAAAGGATGATGATATTATATAATGTGCTCTTCACTCCTTCCACCCTTCTTTATCTTAAGTATCGTTTTCAGTTCCTCTGCGATTCCCACACAAAATTTCCTAGGTTATCAGATAACTTACGACTTCAAATGCCAATGCATTCCACGAGTTTTCTGGATAAATCCTTTACTGTCCAGACTCGTCTGTGGAATGCATTGCCAGACCCAATCAAACGAGCGCAATCGTTGCCTGTGTTCAAAAGACTCGTGAGGGAGCATTACCTGTCGCTGTGATTTTGAATTGATTGTCATCATTTTTAACCGACTTCCCAAAAAGGAGGAGGTGCCCAATTCGATTGGTATTTTTTTTTATGTTTGTACACCAATTCCAATTTTTGTTGGTAGTTCCAATGGCCATTAGTGGTCTTCTTCATCAGTTCCCTTTCACCAAATGATATTTTCTGAGTATAAATGATTGCATTGTTGATGAAAATACGAAAATCGCTATATGTATCCCTATAATATTTGAGGAATTCCCTCGATTACTCCAGGATTCCATAATCTGATCCTGACCTGATTACCATGGGAAGTATTTCCAAATCAGTCCAGGCGACTTTGAGTAATCGGGTAACAAACATAAAAAAAGTTTCCAACGAATTGAGAATCTCCACCATTTTTTGAAGTCGGTAAAAAAGGCGACTAAGAGAAACCCGAAGATTCCCAGTGCACACTAGTCTGGGCCTATCTCTCAGTGAGCAAAGCCGCAACAAATCGCATTTCGTGTCGAGCATAAAAAGTCGAGATTTTAACACGAGCGATGTAGCCAATTTCGACGTGCGCCGAAGGCTAACTTCGAAAGCTACATGCGAGTGTTAAAATAAAGCCTTTTTATGCTCGACACGACCGATTCTTTTTCCACTACCTGATTAAATGCAAATAAGTTCTAACAACAATTTATTGGAAACGTTCAGACTAAAAACCACAGACTATTATACAAACAATCAACGCGGGCGTTTTCAGTTCAGTATCATTCTACCAGTTACATAAAGATCCATACAAAGGTCATTTCGTAACTGTTATTATGTCATTTTGTTTTTTTAATTATTATCTTATAATCTTGTCTAAATGTTCATATTTCGAAACGAATTTCTTAGGCAATGTGTTACATAATAGACACGGGGAAAAAAAAAAAACAAACCCACCTCAGCCAAAGCATGACACGTCGGCATTTCATTCAAAGACGCCATGGTGCTCTCCTTCTTGATCCTCAACAACGACGCGTACTCCTGTAGCGCGCCGCCTAGCCGGTACAAGTTCGCTTCCACCGCGCGCCCCACTGGACGCGTTCGTAAGTGAGGCACGCGGCTGGAGTTCTCCCATCTGAGGATGTTCAGAAGAAGCCATGTATAGTCTTTAACTAATGTAATTTGCCTTTGGACGTGTTATGTTAAAGTAAATAAAATAAATAGGTCTAAGAAAAGTAAGTTGAAGTTATAGTGCGTACAGATAAGGAGTGGAATGTCCTGCCGGAGTCTGTGTTTCATAATAGTGACAACTTGGAGGTCTTTTAGTTAAGAGTGAATAAGCAATCGTCAACGACATCATCGCTTACCATCAGGTGAGATAGCGGTCTAATAATTATTAAAAAAATCTTTATTTTTAACTAGATTCTGCCCGCGGTTTCGCCCGCGTAAAAGTTTTTTATCATCCCAAGGGAATGCAAACTATCCTATGTCCTTTCTTTCAGGGTGTCAAACTATCTCCATGCCAAATTTCCTCAGAAACTTTGCCTCTTTATAATATTAGTATAGATGATTATTAAAGAAAACAAAATATACATATTATTCTATAAAGTGGAGATAGTCGTACAAGAAAGTCCTGAGGCCCGTCGACGCACGTGTTTTAAATACAGAAAGCACAAAAATCGTTAAATAAGAATTAAATAACAAATTATAATTAATGAAATAAACATAGAATGTAATAAAACAAAATGTATCCTCACCTCAACAACTTAATAATATTCTCACAAAACAGATGCAGATAAGTCTTCTGGTCTTTAGGTACAGCTCCCTCAAGGAAGCAGCTCTTAATCTCATGGTCAGACAGCATAGCATCCCTCAGAGCATACTCCACTCCAGTTTTCACAAAGTTCTGGTACCGTTCAGTGTCCATGCTTACGTCAGGGCTATCGTTGGGGACATGCATGGTTATGGTACCAGAGATGATCCGTACTAGTAGAGCTAGAGTGGAATCGTCGCGAGAGTATTGGAGAAGGTAGCTGATCGTGCTTACGAATTCGGATGGGAGGTTATAACCTGAAAAATAATGTGTTCATTGAGTTTTTTTTTTCATAAATTTTGGCTGGGTTGCAAGAGTAGAATATGAATTTTTAGGTGTGACGTAGAAGTGATATAAATAAGGTTCAAAAGACTTGACAAGCACATAATTTGAGTTACATGAGGCACTAGGATTCGAAATCAGATCAGTATACCTAGACATTACATTTGACATACATTTAAGCAAGCAATTTGACTTCTTTATAATGTTAGCTTAGATACCAGCGACATCTATGACGCCAAATACGAAGTTATTTATTATTATTTATTTTATTTTCAGTTTATTCTGTCCCACTGCAGGGCAAACGCCACCCCTTCTTCCTTCGAAATTCGACGTACGAACTGAAAAAAGATTCCGACGAATCGAGAACCTCCTTTTTTGAAGTCAGTTAATAATCATAAAGTCCTGCATCACACAAGCTGTTTTCAACATACTCAACAGCCCGACATCAGCCGTCGAACAGTTGCCCGGACCAGACACAACACCCGTCTGGTCGGAGCATACTTTTTTTTTTTTTTGGGTGGGATATCATCCAATGACTTCTCCCGCTCTGGGTGAAGCGGGAGGGCATGTCAGACTTTTACTGACTAAAACCCACCCGTGTTCCTTCAGTTGCTTGTGCCAGGGCCGCGGTAACTCTCTTACAAAGGACATGGTTAAACAACTGCTCTTAGCATATATATAAATTTTTCACTAGGTCGTAACATTCAAATATTCATTAATGAATTATTACAGTTTTATTATTCTTCTAGAACTTTCGCGAATTAATCAAATAATTAATAGTATTTTCATGTTTTTGTTTGACAAGAAGAACATAAGATTCCGTTCTACAAAATATTGTAGTCAATAAACCTACTTTTAAAGACATTTGCGTAAGTCGAAACGAACAGTATTCATTATTATTTATTTTTGTACCTATCGCAATACATCTCAAATATTAATTTATTAATTATTACGGTTTTATTATTCTTCTAGAACCTTCGTGAATTAATGAAATAATTAAAAGTTTTTCATGTTTTTGTTTGACAAGAAGAACATAAGATTCCGTTCTACGAAAACTTGTAGTCAATAAACCTACTTTTAAAGACATTTGCGTAAATCGAAACGAACAGAATTCTATTCTATTTTTGTACCTTTCGCTATTTATTTTTTTATTATTTATTTTTGTACATCTCAAAACCTTAGAGATAGAACCCTAGATGTTGATTTCTTTAATTGCATTAATCTGATTTCTAGAAATTATTGGCAAAATCTGGAAAGAAACGGCACTTAAATAGTGCTGACACTAAAAAGTAACAATCGATTCTTCTAGATTACACTTGATTCGATTAGAACCAAATAAAATACATGTGGTCTTAATCTTAAGTTTCAATTGCGAATTGATTCATCATGAGATGCATAAACTGTGGTGTAGCAACAAATGACAGATCTTCAAATGACAGCCGGCACCAACGGCTTAACTAGCTTTTCAAGGCATCGAAGGAAACTCACTATGTCAAGATGGTACACGATGGAACCACGGAATGACCTCAGCGTTGCTTAAGGGTACACTAGTCGATAATTCTTCCATACAAACGTAGTCTGGGGATTACTCCACTGTTTTACGATGTACATTCAAAATAAAAATTATATCAATTTGTCTCATCATTATCTAGCCCTGTATGGAAGCAAAAAAGTTAAAAAAATAATAATTTGAAAGTTATGAGCGTCGAAATTTCCATATTTCAACATCGCAACGCATCTTTGGCGAAAATAAATAATTTTAATTTTATATATTATACAGGGATAGATTAGTAGTTCAACAATGCAAATAATTTTATTTTGAACAGATACGTTTAGTCGTTTTTTCATGATATCCAGACTCCCAAAGGTCTGATTATAAAATTTCGCGCGCTCGGTTTCGTCCTAAATCATTATCCATTTCGCTACAAATTTGCAAAAGTGTGTATTCGTACGCGAACTAGCTTCCTACTGCTCATCACTGCATCTATCTCTTCCGCACGTGTTGTCGGTTGATATAAAATGCATTTTAACCCCGCTCACAAAATAGTTCGTGCCGTTGACTAGTGTAACCTTAACCTTGAAGATCGACCTGTGCGGCTGTTATTATTAAGCCATGAGCTCCACTAAACGCCTTAATAAAGTATCATAGCAAAATCTTATTCTTTTACAAGTTTGTATACCTATTAATGTAGGGGTTTCTACGATTTTATTTTCAGGATTGTGACGATATAAAAAGATCTTGTAACATTTTTCATACGAAATACTAATATTCAGCTACTCAGCATTACATATTACTAGTTAAAATTTTTATACATTGCTAGGGCAGTCGTCCATACTTTATTTAGCCATGTCCTTAATCCGCGACCCTGGTCGGAGCATCCTAGCTTTTTAATGGAGGTTGCGCGACTTTATGACGGTATACGGTACAGGGGTACCGTATACCGTCATAATAGGTACAACAAAAATAAAATTAGTTAAGGTACTCACTGACTAAAATAAGTATCCTGGCTAGTGAATACTTCTCCAGTTGATTCCCATCCAACAGTTTGTCCCTGACAATACTTATTTCCTCAGCAGCGCTTGTAAGTAATGGTATGTTTTTATCAGGGAACAGGCACTCAAATTCTAGCTTTTGAAGAAGATATTCTGAAAGAAAATGAAGGTAGGTTAAAGTTTACACATACAGAATAACATTGCGTGCGCGTCTATTTGGGGAACTAGGTGCACGGAAAAGTTCAGATGTTCAGCTCTAAACAGTGAGCGAAAATGTGTGCACAACCTATGTACCTGCTAATTCATTAATTAATCTTAATCTTTTGTTTATTTCTACATAGACACGCTTCACGTAAGGCGAGTGCAAGCGCAGATGCGGCCGGCTGATGCCGGTCAAACAAATGTTATGTATGCATGCGTATGTTTTCGTTCATTGTGTGGAACCGAACCTCTGTAAAATTCTGTCATCGGTCAAATATGTCCAGACATGTCCGTCTTTTAGGCCTGTCGTCCGGCTTTATCTCTCCTTGAAACTTGCCTGGACTTAAGAAAAAAAATATATTAAAAACTTACAGAATAAGAAGTAAAATTAAACAGATAATGTCCGGCTTATTGCCACCACTTTTCAAATTTAGATCCCTAGTGGTAGGGTTTCCGAAGGTAGAGATCACGTCCACATAGCACTGAGTTACATGTAGTGTACGTAGAGTTACATAGTGTCACACTCACCCAACAGCTGCCTACAGAACACGTTGCTGAGTGCGTGACGTAAGAGCAGCAGTAAACAGCGCACGTCAGCGCGCAGTAACAACGTCACCAGCGCGGGAGGCGTCACGTCCGCCCATAGCACTGTGTTACGTTGGGACGCGCAAAGGGCGCATAGACGTTCCATGACGTCATCTGTCACTGAAAAAATATTTTTTAGTTAAATAACAGAAACATTACATCACTCCTGTTTTCACTGAAGGCAGACAAAAAAAATAGAAAATCTTTTATTTTAAAATTGTTTATTATTTATGAGTAAGAGTGAAAAACACACAGAAAACCAGCACCCTAAATGTGTATCTGTTTTAACAGCAGGCAGCACACTCTTTCCCTTTCATTGAGTTCTCAATTCGACATGTATATTTTTATGTATGAGCACGCATAACTTTTTATATTCCGATTTCAAAAAATATTTTTTTTTTGCATTGATCCCATTTAAATTTTAAAAATAAAATCCACCTCTAAAGGTAGAAAAAAGTTAATCAAGCGAACTAAAAAGATGTAAACAAGAAAAAAATCATGCTGTGCAGTCGAAAACCAGTCGAAAACCAGATGTATCCTTCGACTGCTTAGCATGATTTTATTCTTGTTTACATCTTTTTAGTTTGCTTTTTAAGCAGTCGGGAATTTGTTTTTTTTTTTAAATTAACTTTATTATTTATTAGTACATTTAAACATATATGTATTATATATTTTTGAAATCACCCTTAAATAGTGTTCGCGACGAAGCGTCATCAACCATACTAAATGGTTCATAAAAGTTAAAGTTTGTATGTGTAGACATGTCTGCTCACCACGGCGCGCCATCTAATACTGAAATGATTTTTAGAGGCACTTTCATATTTATACTAAAATTTTACCTACATTTTTTGAGATAGTAGTATGATGTTTTTAGTATTTGTCAGTATGTTATAGGGTTCAATAGTTCACCCTTAATAGAGTAAAAGCATTAGAAAGCATACTGATAAGAGTTATCATAGCAAAAAACATAAATTTCTGTCGTACGATACGTCATTGCTCGACGACGGATTAGTTCCGAATGGCCCGCGAGGTGGCCCCACCCGGTATAAATACTTTTGGAGTTTTTTGGAAAAATTATAGTAATTAAAGTCATGTTTTTAAGGGCTTATCCTATGTACTGGACATGAAATCAGTACATAATGATGAAACTATGTGAAAACCACATAGTTTCTGCTATGTAAATATGAATATTGACTTGATATCTCAAACACCGAATATATGGTTTTAGGTCATTTTAGGGTATATGGGAAACCTAGACCGAGACAGGAAACCTATATACACCTCATAGTTAGCGTAGTCTTTTATATAAAGCCCATTTACTTGAGATATCAAGTCGGTATATAATAGAAAACTGCTGTTTATCTGGTTTTCGGCAAATGCTTACGGGTTTAGGTGCCCTAAGTACCTAGAAAACATATAGGTGTACTGGTAAAAGTACTACCATTGGAAAGCTTGTTAAAAGGGCTTCCAGGCGGTTTCTAGATGGGAAGAATCGCTTGGATAGTCAGCGAGATAAACAGTCGTGAAAAATGTAAACAACGTAAAACGTTGAAATTTGTAGACCCTTCAGGTGGAATAACTCCCTGAAGGGAATAGATGTACTCATGGTGTAAGTACTTTCTGATGGCTTGCTGGACTAGCTACCAAGCCATCACTTTGGAGCGAAAATCGCTCAAGTAGTTTAAGTACAATTCCAGAAAATAGGTTTCTGGAAATGTAATTTTTTGTCAGTTTCTGGCATTCCCCGGGACTATACACCCCTGGGAATTCCGAAAATAAGGAATTTTTGGGGACCTCCCGATGGCCCGGAAAACGCACCATCGTGTCGTCCCAATCTTGTTAGGGTTTTATGAATAGTTTCTCTGATAGCTGGGCGCAAAGAAAGTGACCAGCTATCGAGTTTGTACATATCGAGGCACCTTATGTGCATATAGCCTAGATAGACTTATATGAACACTAGAAATGTAAAGTGTGGTCTATCGGCTACCAGAATCCCCATAATAGGCGGTGATTGTCTGGTTAGCCTAAGTAGGAAGTCCTAAAGTCGGTGAAATGACTTAGGAATTTATAGGTTCATTACATAAAGGATTATATCCCATAGAAGATTCCCGAAAATAAGCTTTTTCTAGACGTCAACAGACAGCCTGCTATTGGCACCAGCAGGTCAACCCAACCTATAGATATCCTTAGGCTAGGTTAAAAGCTATTAAGGTTTTAACCGAGAAATAAAGGAAATTGTTCCTTTATTTCATGGAATTAGTCTAGGGAAGCTATCAATACCTGGAAATTAGGTATATGGATTAGATACAGAGATAGGGGGCGTTACTGTGTTACAGTACGAAGAAATCCAGCTATTGATAGCACCGTGGAAGGGGTGCGGTAACCCTATTTACCAAATGTTGATAAGGGTTTTTTACAGAAATAAAAATTATTTTCGGCGAGAATTTGCGGGGCTCTCAATAATGGCACGGTCCGAGGGTATATACACCCCCCGGGCCCAAATAGAATTTGTAGTCATCCAAAGCTAGTCGCTTGTACTTGTCTTAGTAAATAAGAAGTAATTCTTATATAGAATCAAGTCTCAGAAATTGTTGAGAGCCCTAGAATCGTGCCGTGTACTGAATAACTTAGTGTTTCATTTAATTCATCAACTTCAACCCTTATGAAGACACCCCTTTTCGATCCTGTCGAGCTGAACCTCGGGACCTGGACACCAGGAGTGCTGATCCAGAAGTAGGCAACCCAGAACCTGGAAATAACTCGAGTACAGCCAACACATCGTTGAATCGTTAGAGTCGATTTGCAACCTTACGTCGCTGCTGCAGCCAGGCATCCAAGAACCTTGTCTTCGTGGTGTGATAGGGGCGTTCAGCGGCAATGGCCAGAAGGTTTACGCCCTTCTTTTCTCGGGGCCAATGAACACGCTACGTCCAGCACAAATAGTATATTATGCAACTAGTGAATAAAGGACGGTTTTAAAGCGAGGGCCATAGATGAATCACGAACAAGTGAAGGATTCTATCAACTGAATCACGACCGTAGGGAGTGATTCATGATGATTGAATCACGAGCATAGCGAGTGATTCAAGTGTTAGAATCCTGAGCGACGCGAGTGATTCATGGCCCTCGATATAAATCCGTTTTATTCAAGAGTTGCATACTATATTTTATACCATGACTACGAGAAAAAGAAAGATTTAAGCGAAAAGCACAAGGAATAATAATAAATAAATGTTTTAATACCTTCAAAATTTACAAAAAATGTTAAAACTCAGGGTTTCACATTTTTTGACAATTGAAGCTGAGCTAGGTAACAGCATCTGTGTTTCAGGGGCCAGTGACCACCTCCGTTAAGTTACATACTTATAATTAATTAAACACCAATGCAATTAGTATTAGAATTACAATACAAATAAGTATTCAATAAACATCCCAGACTAAAACCAAAATCAAGAAAATCATTATTGAAATCCTAAATATTAACAAACTGAAAATTAAATCGATGAAGAAGTTTGAAAGTCGAATATTCTTTGCACAAGGAGTTTGTATCGAGTATTTTAAGCGCAAGGAGGTTGTATAGCATTGAGATGGACGTCGAATATATATTGGTGTGTTCTAAATTCAAACACCAAAACAGTGAGAAAAAGTGCTTTTTATTCACTGTTTTCAGTGAATAAAATAAGCTTTTTAGAGGGGGAATGGTATAAACCCTTTATTTTGATACCCCACACGATGGGATTGGAAGAAAAAAAATGTCGGTCCAATATCCGCTATTTTTTTATTTTCCAATTTTAATGTAGCCAGTGACACTCGCAAGGTTAAGGCGAATCGATTGACGTACGAATCATCAAAATGGGTCAACGCGTTTGTTCTCTAGAACGCCACATAGGAACAAACATACATACATAGACTGATAAACACATTACCCTCATTCGGCAGTCGGGTAAAAAAAAGGATTCATTGATATTTTTCTCCACAGAATTTTCAATTGTGAACCGATTCTGTTGAAATTAAGTAAACTGAAAACTGAAAAAAAACCTTTTTAACAAAAAATAAGGAACTGAAAGGAAAAAATAAAAAATCTTTTAGGCATTTCGAGGCGGCGCCGCGCGCCGGCGCCAAAAAACCATCAACGAAAATCAACCTAGTTACAATAATTTTACGGTTTAGGTAATTAATTTGCATATTTGTTTGTTTGGCGCCAACTCAAAATGTTAGACTAAACGTTCTTTTATTTTTAACCGACTTTCGAAAAAGGAGGAGGTTCTATGTTCGACTTCTTGTATGTTTTTTTTTTTTTTTATTTTTTTTATTTTTATGTATGTTCACCGATATCTCCGTCAATTGTGGACCGATTTTGAAAATTCTTTTTTTGTTTGAATAATATAGTAAGTATGTTCCGAAATTGGTCCCATTTTAATTTAGTGAAGATCTGATGAAGAACTTCGAAGATATACAACAGAACTCTTCAATAAATAACGGCAAATCTCTCGGGACTGCTGCAATCGCATGTCTGTTTATTGTTTATACCATTTCATAACATAACATCACGCCAGTACGCTATTAAGTGGTATGCAGATCTGTCATTTCACTGATTATGTTTTGAGTTTCATGTTATTCGGGTAATCTATTCTGGCGTTACAGGTACTTACTACACAACTTGCCGATAGGTACAACTAAAAAGGGTAAAATAAAAAAACTTTTTTGCAAAAAAATACTACCGACTTCCAAATAAAAACTACAAAGTGAAAAATAACTTTATTTTTGGAAGTCGGTGTCAATATCGCAATGAATTGGTACCTACAAAAGACACCGACTTCCAAAAATAAAGTTATTTTTCACTTTGTAGTTTTTATTTGGAAGTCGGTAGTATTTTTTTGCAAAAAAGTTTTTTTATTGCATTTCAATTACTTATTTCGTCGGTTCAGTTTTTTTGTTAAAAAGGGTTTGATAACTCAACAGTATTAATTGCGTGTTTTACGCTGTCGAGTAAACGAATTTTTGAACATATGAAGCAATGAATGCAAAGGAAGCATACCGTGCGCTATTCTATGAACTTACACAATTAGGGTACAGTTCTTCAGGTTCTTAAGGCGGAACCACACTTACGTGTCGTGGCGTGGCGTGGGATCCACCAATCAAACGAATCTGTTTCAGCCTACGTCACAACACAACGAGTTTTGTAGCCAATCAACTGCGTCAGAAGGCGCCACGCCACGCCACGACACGTAAGTGTGTTTCCGTCTTTAGTTCTAAAGTGGTGGACAGGCAGTAACCATTTAAATGTAATTTCTAGTTTTTTAAAGGTACCACCAAGAATGTTATAGGTTAAAACCAATATTACTTACATGTCTGTTCAATATCTTGTGTGAGAGCTTTCAAGACAATATCAGATTTTGATGCTAAGTTCAGTAGGTATGGAATCACTTCTCGTTTCTTCTCTGGCTTACTATCCTCCTTAATAGCATCCTGTAAAAAATATGTTCATGGTATAACAATGGATGATCTGTCTACTAGTAAATAAAGGATTCTAATTTGCAGCAAATAATATTTTTGGTCATTAGCTCTGAAAAATAGTCATCCAACAGTTATTGCAATATTATTTTCAGCTCTACAATGATCAACTTTACTTTTTTTGTAAATTACATGAATAATTAAATTGATTTCACAAACATAAGTACTACTGAAAATGTCATAAAACAGTTGCATCAGAAACTAAAGTATAAGAACAGATATTAAAGTTATTTTTCAGAATAATTCGGGTTATTGGACGATTCGCACGAATTTAACTCGCCCGAAAAGTGCGAATCGACCACTTTTAAAAATATACGTTTTTCTGTGGCCATTCGCCACAAGTTAATTTATGGGTGTGCGAATCGACCACTACAAAATTATGTAGTAGGCGATTCGCCCTTTTATTTCTAAATTCGATTCGTTTCAAAATTTGCGGAAATACTTACATAACAAATAATTTAAATGTATTATTTTTTTAAACTACCCCTAAAAGGAGGTTGTGAATGTAAAGATAAAATGTACATATATTTTTTATGAAGCTGAATTTTGTCAGGTGGTAGTATAAATACAGTAAACGTTAGTTAAGCCTTTTTTTTCTAGGAAAGCGTGCTTCACCGTAAAAAAAATAAAATTCGATATTTTAGAGAACAAAAAATAAAAAAGTACAGTCGTGCTCACCCGTCTCGGAAACAATATGAAGAATTAATCGAAGTTAATAGATATTTTACTAGAAACTAGGAAAGCAATTCATTAAATAAGTAATTACAACTTAAAACGTGGAGATATGCAAGTTAGATAAGATAGACAGGCGAGAAAACAATAAGAGGGTGACAGCCATATTCGCTACAAAAAAATTAAGAAAAAGCTCTAAGCGCTATCAGGTCATTCCGGTACCGGTAAAGACTAACTTAATTACCAGGAATTTATAATCATGAAGAAGCTAGGCCGGAATAATGAGCGGTAAAAAGAGTACTGGGCGATTTTAGATTCTGAAGTCCTAGTACTCCGTTAGACTCTACCGGTTATGTTTCTAGCCCTGCAAATACTTCTTCATGATTCTGGCCTCCTGGTAGTTTGGATATAATTGCTAAATGTCAACATCTACCTAAAAAGCAAAAGAGGAAGTTATGTTTTTATCACGTCATTAAACTCCCTACTGAATTTAATCGAATATTTGATTTTGACGTCCTAAAAAAGTAAACGTCCCAAGACTAGTACCTACTGATCAGTAAAAGTGCGAAAAATATCGACAGGTGCCGTATGCCGTATACCTCAGGTGCCATTCAGTTTCCGTTTAAGTGGGTGCCCAATGCGGAATACGTGCTCAAATCATATAGTAGTTATTTTTAACCGACTTTCGAAATAGGAGGAGGTTCTATGTTCGACTTCTTGTAAGTTTTTTTTTTTTTTTTTTGTGTTCACCGATATCTCCGTCAATCGTGGACCGATTTTGAAAATTATTTTTTCGTTTGAAAGAGTATGTTCCGAAATTGGTCCCATTTTAATTTAAAAGAAGAGAAAATTTTAAAGAAGTTCAAAGATATACAACAGAACTCTTCAATAAATAACGGCAAACCTCTCGGGACTGCTGCAATCGCATGTCTGCTTATTGTTTATACCATTAATTCATAACATAACATCACGCCAGTACGGTCTTAAGGGGTAAGCAGATCTCTCATTTGATCGGTTTTGTTCAAGTTTCATGATATTCGGTAATCTATTCTGGCGTTATAGGAAACTTACTGAACAACTTGCCTATTAGCTAATGTGCATAACTCCAGCTTCCTCATATGTGGTAGAATAATTCTATATATGCCAATAATATAGGCATAGATAGAATTATTCTACTCAAAATATTTTATTGAAGATATAGACTAAGAGCCGACTGAACTTTAATGGAACTATGAATGTAATATTAAAAAGTGGATCCTTATCAACTTTAGACGACGAGAGAACTACTATTATTGTTTATTTTTTTGTGACTTGTTCTCTGTAGTTCGGTTAAGGTTGAAGTACAAAGTTATACCGCGAAATTAAAATTTTGTTACGTTTTTTGCAATTTACAGGTCACTGTTAGGTTAGGTTATTCAATAGACCAAATCTAACTTAGAGATATGTATAATTATTTAAATTCTGTTTATACATATTTGTTATGGTCGCGAATCATATTAGATCAAGACAATGACAAGACAAGGTTGTCTTGTCATTGTATTGATCTAAAAAAAAAGTAACAATAATAGTAGTTCTCTCGTCATCTAAAGTTGATAAGGATCCACTTTTTAATATTACATTCATAGTTCCATTAAAGTTCAGTCGGCTCTTAGTCTATATCAAAACTAAAAATATTAATATTATCACTCAAAACCATTTCTTATTCCTATTAATTAAGTTATTTTTCTAAATGATTGTACAACAACTTAGCATATGTGGTGCTTACCTGTTAAAAATTGTGACACTCGACTTTAGTATTAAGTGTATAAATTGTAATATTTAAGTGTTAACAATTGTTGGTGAGCCTAATAAATAAATAAATATCTTCAATAAAATATTTTGAGCGCAAGTTAAAATGACTTCTAATAGAATGCCTGCTAAGTGCAAACTTGGTTGTAATAATGTAGCGCATGGAACGGCAACGCCGCTCCGTACCTCCTCCGAAGTAATAATTTGATCTTTTTGGCGCGGAAACTATATTTTTGTTTACTACGTGGAAAATACAAGGACTAGATATTTGAAAATTTTGCTGCCTGTGGCAGCTATTATTTCTTATGTTTTAAGCTATAATGCATAATCATATCTTCTTTCGTTCGGCAGATATGACATGAGCAGCTGGGGTGCCGTCACTCCAGCTTACACATATTTGTTGTAACCCAACATAACTTATAGAGTATTTTGACCAGAGAATTGAAAATTTTGCTGCCAATGGCTGCTATTCTGCCTCAATTTTTGAGCTATAGTACATAATCATATCTTCTTTTGTTCGGAAGATATAATATGGCAGCTGGGGTGACGTCACTCCAGCTTACACACACGTTTTTTATCATAGTTTCAGCACTTTTTAAGTATTATCGTTCAGTTCTTTCCTTTCATGTGCAGCTATTATGCCTTATTTTTTTGACTATAGTCCAAAACCCTTAACCTCGTTGGTTTGCCTGTATTGAATAAGGAAGCTGGGGTGACGTCACTCCAGCTAACACATACTAAACGACTCATATTAACGAAGTTTTTGTGGCAGCTAAATTAAGACTCGGAACTTTGATTGCTGCTATTATGCCTATATTATTGGCATAGATAGAATTATTCTACTACATATGAGGAAGCTGGAGTTATGCACATTATTAGGTAGGTACAACTAAAAAGTGAAAAATAAAAAAACTTTTTTACAAAAAAATACCACCGACTTCCAAATAAGAAAACTACAAAGTGAAAAGTATTTTTTTGTAAAAAAGATTTTTTTATAATAAATCTTTGATTAATTTGTTTCTCATTTCATATCAATAACAATATTTAATCCTTAATACTTTCTGTACTTGAGTGTACTTTATCTTAACGGTATTGCATAAAACACAATGTGTGTTCGAATCGCCTACTACATAATTTTGGAGTGGTCGATTCACACACCGATAAATTAACTTCGGGTGAATCGCCACAGAAAAATAATATTTTAAAAGGGGTCGATTCGCACTTTTCGGGCGAGTTAAATTCGTGCGAATCGTCCAATAACCCAATAATTCACAAAACGAAATTGGAAATGAACACACAGTTTGTTCAATGGGTAGATTGGAGATGGGTACCAATATTATTTAGTCCTTCATATAAAATTTATAAAAGTAACATACACGAAACAGGTCTAACACAGCCACTCGCACATGATGCGTGGCCGGCGGATGGTTCGCGAGATGGGCCAACACTGCGCGTGCCGCGTCTGCACCCAGCTGTAACGCCCGCGGAGCAACCAGGGCCGGTTCTGCACGACCCACCCAACCTACAGCCCAGGAACATGCCCAGCATCCTGTGTAGAATAAAAAAAACCGGTCAAGTGCGAGTCAAACTCGTGCGCCGAGGGTTCCGTACTTATTCATTTTACCGCCATAATAAAATCAGTATCATTTTTATTGGTGGCTAAGTTTTAAAGATATATATGCAAATTTAGATTTTCGCGAAAACTAGTAAGTACCAAAATTTACCTTAATTCTTATTTTTTTTTTAATTTTTGGAATTTTTGCCGTTATTTGCGCTGTAAGACTTTACTTTTTGCCAAATTTCGTGATTCTAGGTCAACGGGAACTACCATATAGGTTTTCGACCCAAATCCTATAGGGTATAGCCCTCGCCAAACATCTGGGCCGCCATGAAGTTGGTATACCGGATGCGCGAGGCACGAAACGGTGCTGTTTTTGTATGAGATTTACTACTGCGCAGCCATTGTAGCCAACTTCAGGGCGGCCAAGAAATTTGGCGAGAACTATACTTCCGGTTGACCTAGAATTGTCAATTTTGTTTAAAAGCAAGGTCTTACAGCACAAGTAAAGGGAAAATTCCAAAAAAAAACATTTTTATAACTTTAAGTTAAATTTTGTTACTTATATTTGCATATATCTTTTTATCGTGTTGACTCAGGGCCTTGATTTTTATACACCTAATAGGAACTATAGACCTCAGTATTTAGTATAAATTTCAACTTGCTAGGTCCACCCGTTCCTGAGAAAATCGGTGGTGACACACGGACAGACGGACAAGAGAGTGATCAAGGGTTCCTTTTTTTACCTTTTGAGGTACGGAACCCTAAAAATGGATATAGATAACACCTGGAGAACAGGAAATGCTTATTATTAACACATGAACCAGGTACTTAAAGGATCAGAATGGTCTTAACAGTAAGACTGCATACAAACTGGATACATTGTTTTCCAATACGATTTTTTAGGTTTCTGCGCTTCCTTACAAGTAGATGCATATTCTGGGTATATCTTCTCAAACATTATAATAAACTAGTAGAAGGTAAACATAATTAAACTTACCCAGCATCATATCAATGCATTTCGCCCTTTCTTCAGAGTTGAGCAATGTCAAATTCTGTGTGGTGATATCAAGTAGAATTCTTATAGGATCTGCACTTTGGAGTGTTGTATCTGTGAATAAACAAATTTTGTATGTTCAGAACATTTCATCATTACTATCAAAAATATTTTATTTCATGATAAGTGACAGACAATGTACAGTCCATCCTAAATTTTGTTCTTTAGACATTAGATGAAGTCTAAGAAAGGACTATTAAAAATAAAACCGGCCAAGTGCGAGTCGAACTCGCGCATGAAGGGTTCCGTACCATTATCGGAAAAAAAACGCCAAAAAAAACACGTTTGTTGTATGGGACAGAAATACATCATCTGTGAAAATTTCAGCTGTCTAGCTATCACGGCTCATGAGATACAGCCTGGTGACAGACGGACAGACGGACAGACAGACAGACAGACGGATCGCGGAGTCTTAGTAATAGGGTCCCGTTTTTACCCTTTGGGTACGGAACCCTAAAAACTAATCTCCTAAGAGGGTTAAATAGTGAATGAAAGTGAAGTTTGCCATTTTTGCTGATGGTACATAGCTGTGTTTGTTTAACACAAGAGGAACATGGATCTTATCAACAGATGGAATTTTAATATATTTATGAGCCAATCATGGATAGTTCACTGAAGTTACGTTTTTTTTTTAAATCGAAATTGTTTAATGTTGCAAAAAAGATAACATTACTGTTCGCATAAAATCAAAATCATTTATTTCTTTGCAAACATGGGTAGAGTATATAGGTGTTTTTACAATAAAGTTCTCCATATTTTACCGTCACATGGGCATGCAAAGGTTTACAATTCCAGATCATTAGAATTACAATATAATATTAATTTAAAAAATGTCAGCGTGGTCACAGCAATAAAAAATAAAATAAAATAAGTCAATGAGAGGATCGCAATAATAATTATGGCAATCAGATTAATAGTATGTCAATCAGTTAGTGTATAATCATTAAGAAAATCGTCAATCGTGTAATAAGTTTTCATAATAAAAAGTTCTTTAAGCGCCATTTTAAATTCTAATGTAGTCATATTTTTATAATATTAGGTACTCTATTATATATAAGTGGGGCAATACCAAAAAAACTTTTTTTCATAGAGCGGTTTTACATTTTACTTGACATATCTGATTGATGTATTGAGTCCGTGTTGGATTTTTCTAACCTCTGATAGTTTTTTAAATAGATGAGGATTACATTTCACAAACAAAGCCGTTTCCATTATATATAAACAAGGCAAAGTTAAAATTTTTAACGATTTAAAATAGGGAACACAGCTATCAGTTGCTTTAAGACCGCACATTGGCCTGATGCATCGCTTGTGTAGCCTAAATACCAGCTCCCTATCAGTGGACTGCCCCCAGAAAATAATGCCATACCGCAAAACAGAGGCAACCAGTCCATGGTACGCGGTCAGAAGAGCCTGACTGTTAATATTCTTTGAGAGTTGAAAAAGAGCATATGCGGATTTGCTAAGTTTCATACATAGTTCTTCAACATGGAAAATGTAAGTTGTTTATCAATTGTAATGCCTAAGAACTTAGCCTTATTAGCTTCTTCAATATCACAGCCCTCGTAGGAAATACTAGCATTTGGGTTTTCACGGCGTTGATAAAAATGCATGACTTTTGTTTTGCTCAGGTTTATAACCAAATTATTATTATCTAACCAATGTATAATGACAATATTGCCAATGTATAATGTAGAATTAATGTCAATATTATAATTATTTGAATTTGTATATTTTATTATAGCTGTACTGTCATCATCAAAAAGAACCATTTTGTTTGTTGTTGCTTTCGGAAGATCATTTATATATATCAAAAATAGTGGCGGACCCAATACACTACCTTGTGGGACGCCATATTTTACATGTCTTGTTTTCGATACATATATAGTTTCTAATTTAGTTTTAGGACATATCCTAGTAATTTCCGTGCATTGAAGCCTATCACTCAGGTATGATTTTATTAACTTTAAGATGTTCCCTCTTATACTATACTATTTATGCAACAGAATCTTATGGTCTACATAGTCGAAAGCCTTTGTCATGTCAGTGTAAATTGCACAGACTGGCTCTCTTTTATCGACAGACGGCATGATGTTAGCTAGCAAGTCAAATAGTGCCATATTTATCGTAGTGTTCTTACGGAAACCCTTTTGTTCTGTGCAAAATAATTTATACTTTTCGAAATAGGCATATAAAGAGTTATAGATTACCTTTTCGGAAATTTTAGAAATAATTGGAATTTTTGCAATGGGTCTATAATTCTTAAAATCTGTTATATCATCTTTTTTATAAAGGGGCTTTATTATTACTTTTTTGAGCTTGTTCGGGAAAATGCCATCAACTATGCACAAATTAATTATATGGACTAATGGAGGTGCTACTAGTTCTTTGGTAAATTTAAATACTTTTGTGGAAACTCCATCGTATCCAACAGTATTTGTGTTTTTAAAGCTGCAAATTATTTGTACTATATCGTGAATTGTTACAGGTTGCATGAACAGTGAATTTAAAGTTTGATTGTTAATAATGGTATTATTTAATGTGATGTCAGCTTTAACATTATTCTCAATTGTGTCAATAAAGTAATCGTTAAATTCGTTTGCAATGTCCAAATCAAATCAAATCAAATCATTTATTTGCGAAATATGGGTAGTTTTTACGGTGACATTTATTTATAAGTTCTTTAGACCATATCCTACCATGAGAGGTGTGCAAAATATTACAATAAAATTAATAAAAATTACAAAATTAATTAACAATTGCATCATCTATACATTATATAACTATATTATTGAAACAATTACTCAACTTAATTATAACATTATTTTCTCATTTAAATAATCATTTACAGAATAATAAGCTTTTTGAATTAAATACTTTTTTAATTGGTTTTTATATAAATTGAAATTATTAGATTCTTTTATGTACTTAGGTAGTTTATTATATATTCTAGGGCCCATACAAAATGCACTCTTATCAAACATAGCTGTCCTATGGCTTATTCCACTGAGTGTACTGGCAAGTCTGGCACTTTTTAAAGTTTCATACTTATTTAGGTTTGTTCTTATGTCCAATGCTAGTTCATAGATGTATAATGATGGAAAAGTCAATATTTTTAAATTAATAAAGTGCGGTTTACATGTTTCAGTCGATTTTAATGCACAAATCGCTCGGATACATTTCTTTTGAGCTTTAAATATGGTTTCTCTCTCAGTGGCATTTCCCCAGAACATTATACCATATCTAAGTGTCGAACCAACATATGCATGATAAGCGGACAGAAGAGCACTTTGATTTACAACTTTTCGAAGCATATAAATGGCATATGAATAACGACTTAGTTTTGTGCATACTTGTTCAATATGTGTCCTCCATGTCATGTCTGAGTCTATGTGTAGTCCTAGAAATTTTGTAGTGTTAATATTATGTATTTTTATTTGTTCGTAATTTATATTTAAAGTGCTATGTTTTGAATTTCTATTTTTAAATGTCATTATATATGTTTTAGTTAAATTTATTTTGAGATCATTTAGATTTAACCAGTTAACAATAGATGATAGCGTACAGTTTATTTCATGTTCATGTGTCTTAGGGTCTTCAGATACAAATATAGCAGTACTATCATCAGCATACAGAACCATGGGTGGTTTGATTGATTTAGGGAGATCGTTAATGTATATAATAAATAGCAAGGGACCCAAAATGCTCCCTTGTGGTACGCCTTTACAGACTCTTATTGGTGTTGACAAATGTTTCTTTTCTACTTTTGAGATATGCGAAATGCTAGATATTTCAGTTTGTTGTTCTCTGCCACTTAAGTATGATTTTATGAGATCTCTAGCATTGCCTCGTATTCCGTACGTTTCCAATTTATTCAACAACACATCATGATTGACGCAGTCGAAGGCTTTTGTCATATCCATATAGAGTGCAGTGACTTCTTTTTTATTATCTATACCTTTTAGTACCATTTTCAAAAAACTATATAATGCATTGTTAATCGATTTATTTTTCCTGAAGCCCATTTGTTCTTCCGACAGAATGTTGTGTTTTTCAAAGTAATTATATAGATTGCTATAAATAACTTTTTCAAAAACTTTCGATAAGACAGGTATTAGCGATATAGGTCTATAACAATTCATATTTTCTCTATCCTCTTTTTTAAATATTGGAATGACTATGGTCAATTTTAATTTAGACGGAAAGACCCCTTCTTCGATACATTTAGTAATTATATGAGAGAGTGCTGGTGCTATTAATTCTGCCACTACCTTAAGCATTTTAGTAGTAATTCCATCATATCCTGTGCTATCGGTGTTTTTAAGGGATTTTATTATTTGGGTGATATTTTTAGGGGTACACGGGCTCATAAAGAGTGAATTTGAATTATTAAATTTAATTCTATAATGCTGATTATTATTAATAGATTGGTTATTTGGTATTTGAGTCGTGAAAAAATGGTTGAACTCGTTAGCTATAGTAGTTGGATCTGTGATTGGTACATTTTTTACATTTATTTTGTCAATTTTCTTGATCTCATGAATATTTGTTTTATAATTATTAATAACCTTCCATGTAGCTTTAGCTTTATTAACTGACGTTTTAATATAGTAATCGTTTTGAGATTTTTGAGTTAATTTAATTATCGTTTTTAATCTTCTATTGTATTCTTTGTAAGAATCTTTATGTTGTAGATTTGGTGATTTTCTATATTTCCATAGTAATTGTCGTTTACGATTAGAACAGACTCTTATACCTTTTGATATCCACTTTGGTCGCTTGTGTATAGGGATTTTGACTTTAATTAAAGGAAAACAGAGGTCAAAGAATAATTTAAATAAATCATGGAATTTGCTGAATGCATCATCCGCTGTTTCAGCATTGTAAACATCCCAAAAGGTGAGATTTTGGATACATTTAACGAACTTATCCGTATTAGACGAGCTATAGTCTCGTTTATATTTGTAAAAATGTGTGATGCTACAACTTTCTTTCACAGGGTATTGCATCAGTTGAGCAGTGTGATCTGACAGTGCGAATTCTAATATTTCGTACCTGGAGCCTTTTTTATTACAAATGAAGTTATCAATACATGTTTTACTACTTAGACGCGTGGGTTCATCAATCATTAGTTTAAGATTATAGCTAGCTAGTAGTTGCTCAAATTCTATTACTATTTTTTCCCTTTTTAGCCTATTTATATTAAAATCACCACATACGATTATCTTCTTATTTTTTAAAGACGTTTTGTTCAGTATTTCGGTAAGTTTAGAAAAAAATATGTTAACCTTTTCTAGTTTATTGGTAGGAGGTCTGTATATGTTGACAATAATTACATTGTGTTCTACAAGTTCAATGGCACTGCATTCCACAATATTTCTCATGGTATGTTCCTTAATATCATAACTTTTTGCCTTTTGATTATTGTGTACCAAAATGCATGCTCCTCCATTTCTATTGTGCCTAACGTAAGATGAAATTAACGAGTAATTGGGAATTTTAAGCGAATAGGTATCCTCGTTTAGCATATTATGTTCAGTGATACAAAGAACGTCAACATGTTTATTGTTGCGGGCTAACTCGTCTAAGTACAGTGAAAGTTCATCAGATTTACTGATAAGACCATTGATATTCTGATGCAAGATATTAATGTGATTATTGACGAAAAAAATTGTTGGATTTTGGTGACACCGATGAATTACGACATACAGGTACGCTGTTTATATTTTTCACGATTTCGTTTTCCCCCTGTTCATGTTTGCAACTATTTGCGGTATTCTGGATATTACTGTAGTTACTGAAGTCTGTTTGTGTGGCACTATCCACCATAGTTGTATGTGTGTTAGTTATTCCTATGTCACTATATGCATCAAATTTTAATTTATAATTTATACGCAATATCTCTCTTAGCCAAGACCTGCACAAATTAAGACAGAAGTGTATGCCTATCGGCAGATGTTTTTCAAAATCCAACTGCAAGTATTGTACATTGCTAAATTTACTACATACAAATTTTAGCTCATAATTAAGTTTATTTACATTTAAGAATCTATTATACGGTATTTCAGTGAAAATCACGTTTGTATTTGGTACAGATTCAAGCCATTTTGTTGTGTTAAATTGAAAATCACGCGGGTTTACATCATTAGTTCCGCCAGCTACAACTATGTAATCATCCTTAGATAATGTCAATATTTCACTTTTAAAGCTGTTCAGCACATCACTTATTTTTGCACCTTGTTTCCACATACATGTTACGTAATAATCATCACCAACCAAGCGTTGTAGTAAACTCTGGACCATTCTTCCTTGGTGATCCGCCATGATAATAATATTTTTACGTCTTTTCGGAGATGTTTCTTGCACGTTCAGTATGTTACTGGTAGGTTTCGTATTTATTTTATGTGACGGTTTTTTGTGAATGTCTGCTTCTTTTTCTTCCTCACGATCAGCTACTTTTGGTAGTTCAGGCAGAGTTATCGGTAACTGATGTTTCTCTGTTTGTAGATTACTTATGTTTTTAGATAGTAATTTAGGAGTACTCATGTTGAAGGTATTATGTGTTTCTATATTTGTTCTTTTCTTTCTCAAGTTTGGTGTTCGTTGTATAGGGCTATCTGATATTCCTACTTTTTTATAAACATCTATTAATTTCTTGTATTTATCTAATTCCTTTTTTAGAACAGTATTTTCCTGGTTTAAGTTTTCTATTTCTTGATTTGCAGTTTGTAATTCATCTTTTAACTGGTTTATTTTAAATTCCTTTTCGTTAATACTTTGGCTCTCTATTGAGGTATCGGGTAAACTGCGAATTGTGGACTCAAATATCGACTGTGATAATGTCATATTACTGCTGTTACTTAATGAGCTTGAACGTTGTCGTCTCCGAATTGTAATATGTTCTGTTGAAGTACTCATTTTTCGAGATTTGTTTTTATATTGCAGAAAGATAAACCAGTATAAATTTTATAAATCTCAAAAAGTCAAACTGTATGCGCTCGGATTCGAACCTCCGACAGGTAGATCGATGCGATAGATAGCTACGCCTCCACGCCACAGTGACATGCGTGAGTGTGGTTGAATTAGTGGATCCGTAATTAAATCTAATATTTATTTTTATGATAGGTGCGGGTGGATTTGAATTTTAAATCAGTCCTATTTTTGCTAACGGTCTTGTTTAGCGTATATACACTTGTATTAATACTACTTATCACTCGTTGAAACTATTTTGCGTTATTTCACTGCACGTTTAAGTGATTTTGTCCAAAAAACCTGTTTATTACACATATGAGTTTGTTTATTGCTACTAAAAACTGTTATACTGATCACTTGAGTCACTGAGTACTTTTGTTTTTGTTTTATCACTATTACTATTTCATTGTTGCTACTAACATGTGGAATACTTTATCTTAACGTTATAATGGTTTTTGTTGCACTTTTGCGGGATATTCGGGACTTTAACTGTTTTTGAATAAATAAAATACACAAGAGCTTTGTTGATCGTGCGCGAGCGAGACGTCTACCGTCCACGGGGTCTGTAAATGGCAAATTATCTCTTTTCACGCATATGACGGGCTCCAATGGCAGACAAAATTTAGATTTATTTATAATTTGCCAGGTAGCTTTTGATTTGTTTTGAGCGGTATTTATGAAATGATTATTCTGTGATTTTTTTGTTAAGTTGATAATTTTTTAAGAGTTTGGTATAGTTTTTAAAGACTAATTTATTTTTTGAATCTGAATTTAATCGATATGCCCAAACTGCCTTTGCTTGGTACTACAAGTTTTTATACCGCGTGATATCCATTTCGTTTTCTTACTAGTTTTAATGGTTATATTTTTGTTCCGGAAAACATAATCTATATAGAAGTATGAAATCTTCCATGAAATTGTTAAAAGCTTCATTCGCGTCCTTAGCTTCATGTACTCGCTTAAAAGATAGAGAGCTTAGATGTCTTTTAAAAGTAATTAAATTTTCCATACATGTGTCCTGCTTTATTGTTTTCCAAAATTTTAAATTGCAAGTTTTGCTTATTGGTACTTTAAGAATTTGGGGTGTATGATCCGAAAGTATCAGATCTACAACTTCAGCTTTACATTCTTTTCGATAGTTATGAGCAAAATTGTCAATACAGTTTGACTTTTTAACCTGGTGGGAGCACGCGCCAATTTTAAATTGTACTTCATAAGAAAGTATTCAAGTTCTAGTGTAACTTTGTTTCTTTTCAAAACATCAATATTAAAATCTCCACACAAGACGATTTTCTTATTTGAAGATAGACAGATTTTATTTAAAATATATTCCAATTTATCATAAAATATGTCGTAGTTATATTTTGGGATTCTATAAATACAAACAATAATAAGTTATTATTTCTACAGCGCAGCACTCAAAGATGCCTGAAACCGATTGTTTTGCTATGGCCGATATTTCTGTAAACTGCAATCCTACTCTTACGAAAATACCTGTTCCTCCTCTCTTAGTATTTCTAGAAAAGAAAGCAGCTGGACAAAAATAGGGAATGTGCACTAAATTCTCAAAACCCATTTGCATGAAATGTTCTGTAACACAAATAACATCTATTACAGTTCGCATCTCAATTAATTCCACTAATTTTACAGCCGGCATATCAGATTTATTAATTAGACTAGCTATGTTTTGGTGTAAGATGTTAAGGTAGTATCCGAAAAAACTGAGAATTTGACGGTTGTGAATCATTCGAAAAATTGTGTTGACTATTGTTGATTTGGGGGTGGCAGTTCGCCTCTGCGAGCGTAGTATTCAGACCGCATAGGCTAAGAATCAGGTCTTGTAAATCTGATATAATTATTTTTAAACCACTGTTATTCAAGGTTCCGTAGCGTTTGCTGTAAGTATCACAGTCATATGATAGATTCAGATTTGAGTCAAGTAAATATCCATAGTTTATATGTGTCTATATCCAAGCAAATTAGGTTATTGAATGTTTCCACGCGGCTATTACACATTATGTTAGCATCTATCATATATTTAAATGTGATTGTTGGTAAACAAATTATAAAATTAGTATGACTCAATTCTATTAACTTTTCTATAACAAACATTACTAATTCCAAATAGTTGTGTGTTTTCCAAAAGTCTTCTTCTCCAATGTAAATAACACAATAGTCTGAGTGCGTAAAGTTTTGCACTTTTCCTTCAATTTTGTGAAGAATTTGCCGCATAATACATATAGATATTGCAAGAATTCCATTGTAACCATTTTGAGTAATGAACCCTGCCTCTCAAACTAGGGCAACCTGTATCTTGAGAGACAGTATTCAGATAAGATTTAACACAATATTAGCATTCATATACAATATGTGGTAGATACATAGTCGTCGCAATCAAAATTTTAAACTATAATAAGATTTGATTAAAGGAGCTCGTGGCAAAATAATAACAGCCGCACGGGTCGATCATCAAGGTTAAGCAACGCTTGACGAGGTCGGTCCGTGGATGGGTGACCATTTCAACATACCGAGTTTCCTCCGTGCCTCGGAAAGCACGTTAAGCCGTTGGTCCCAGCTGCCATTTGAAGATCTTTGACAGTCGTTACGGGTAGTCAGAAGCTTGAGATCTGACACCAGTCTTGCCAAGAGGTACCGTGTTACCCAGTTACTGGGTTGTGGAGGTCAGATAGGCAGTCGCTCCATGTAAAACACTGGTACTTAGCTGAATCCGGTAAGACTGGAAGCCAACCCCAATACAGTTGGGAAAAGGCTAGGCAGATGAATAAGATTTGATTAAAAAATAACAGTTAAAGAAAAATTTAAAAAATAAAGTTGTGTGTGTAGGGTGACTGGGGTGTGGAGTAGACTGTGATTTTTTAGGTTTGAGGTGTTAACCATTGATCTAAGAAATTTAGGTAAAAGGTTTAAATGATGTGAGAAAATAGATTCCTTCTTTAAAACCCAAAGCCGAGAAGAGCTACTGGAGACAAGGAATAAACTGCGGGCAAAGTAGAGAATAGACCACCCAAGTAACACAGTAAGCATTTTAACAAACGAATAGTAAACTTATGTAGAACTTAAGGTCCGTATAAACTCTTATATAAGCTCACCGAGCATCTTGACGCTTTATATTGGCATTTTAAAACCATTATGATGCTTTACACTATATAAAGTTTGGATAATGGCATATCAAAATGCGTTTGTAAAGCCTTTAGTTTTAGTGCAGCAAACCACACCGCAGCTGTACAGATTTAAGCTGTTTTTAGTGCATTTGGATTTACAATAGCATTTTTAAGTAATAAATAAATGCTTAATGCTGTTTAATAGTAGGTACATACATGAACCATTATAATGCCACGTAAATCCGCTATACAGCTTTCAGCTGTTTTAAGCGCCTTAGGGTCTACAATAGCATTTTTAGGTAGTAAGATAATGCCTAATGCTGCTTAATAGCATAAACTTGTACCATTATAATGCACCGTAAATCCGTTATACAGCTTTGAGCTATTTTTGATGCTCTTTGTTGTATAATAGCACTTTAAAGTGGTTAGTAAAAGCCTAGAGCTGCTGAACAGCATAAAAGTAACAATGTAATGCTTGCATTTTTAAAGATCAACTGAGTTCTGTTGTATAGCTAACAGCTCTTTAATCAAATACACGTGAGTTATTGTAATGCATAAAGCTGTAAATAGGTTCATTTTTCTATATTCGTAAAACCATTTGTCGGCCATATTGAGGAAAATCACAATATTCGCTATAAACATGCTTTATTTTGCTGACTGCACCATCATTATTTTAATAAGCCACGCGCAGGCTTATGGAGCTCATGCGTTCAGAAAGCTATTTTATCAACAGATTCTTGGCAAACGGATACAATTTGAACAAAAATTCTGAAACGGGTTTATTTGTTTTGCTCAAGGATTCCCAATTGCGTTCAAATAATAGCACTATTTCAGTCTACATCAAGTCTACTGGTATACTGGTGAACCCATATAGAACTACTTTATAGACAATGGCACTACAATGGTTCATCAAAAATCTTATCTCAGGCCTCTGGCTTAATAAATATTCACGTGTGAGTATTTATACTGCTGGTGGCATTAATGAGCCTTTTTAAAGGCTCACCGGGCTGCTACAGACCGACACCATTTTGTAAATATTTTATAACCAAAAAGTATTATCTTTCGCAGCTATTTATAAAAACTATAGGCCTATATAGTAATAATATAACTTAATTTAATACTGTCCAATCAATACTATTATGTTAATTATGCAAAATTCGCTCTATACTAGGAATACACAATTATTTTGGTTATTTAACACATACATTTATATAACATTTTTTAACAAAACCACAAAATATCGAAGGCGCGTGAAAATTTTCAATTAAACTT
Source organism: Orthosia incerta (assembly GCA_948252205.1). Classification (NCBI taxonomy): domain Eukaryota; kingdom Metazoa; phylum Arthropoda; class Insecta; order Lepidoptera; family Noctuidae; genus Orthosia; species Orthosia incerta. The sequence goes on from OX411746.1 coordinate 29,514,699, forward strand.
ATATAGACATTTACAGTAAACTACATTGCGCAGTAATATTTGAAGGCATGAAATAACAAAAGAGTCAAAAACTTAAAAAAGTATTATAAATTTTGTTTTGATGCAAACAAATATGGTGTCACTCCCACAGTTTTGACCCGTCCATATTATATTGCAAGACAACTTAGTTAAATTACAACGATAATTTTATTATAACATTTGTACAGTGGTATTAGAGATGTTTTTGCAATGACGTAGGGTTTAATTAAATTCTAACTGTGAACACATAAATAGCTCCAATAATTCTTTTACTACATTATAATGCTAGTCTAATGCTTTTGTAATGCAACTAACATCTTCAATATCAATAATATTGCTGGTTTAATGCTTCTGTAATGCGATTGGCAACTGCATTGACCGTAATACAGCTTCCTTAATGCGATGGGCAACTTCATTGACCACAATAATGCTAATATAATGCGCCTGTAATGCAATTAAACAACGCTTGTGAACCTATTTAGGATCTAAAGCCGTATAACTTGTGCCCAAATAAGAATTACAGTAGCCGTATAATCGTTTGTAATGCTACTATAGAACTAACTCAAAATGCGAAAACGATACAGAAATGCTGTAAGTCGGCCGTTATACTGCTTTGATGTGTTACTTGGGCAGAGGCCTCAGACAAATGACAAACTGCCAACAAAAGGGTAGAGATGGCGATTGGAAAACATTTCCAAAATGTATACAAATGACAAATGCTATCGAAATGTCACGTGATCAATCCCTTATATTTTGACATTTCGACTATCGCCTTCGCTGAGATTGAGTGACACTTGTCTAGAGCCTCAGGGATCACCAAATTGAGGACCGTGGTCCAGATCCGGACCACCAACCTATTTTGTGTGTTTTTGAAAGCTCTAAATCATGTATTCATTCTAGTATTCGTATGAGTCATCGAGAGCGTGTACACATATCACCAGATAGGTTGTGCGACACGCGACGAGGGCAGACTTAGAGTAGATCTGCCCGGGTACTACTTCACTGAGTACACGGACTAAAAAAAAAAAAAAAAAATATATTCAATTTCTTTTATCAATATTTACTTATCTACACAAGACACTTACTTGGCACGTTAGACTTCTTGGTAGCTATATCCATGATCAAACTGATGCACCATGGTGCAATGAATGGCGCCCATGACTGCCCCAGGTTGCACAACTCAGGACCAATGATGCTGACACTCTCTAGTGAACCATTTGCACCTAAATCTGTCTGTAAGGAAAAGAGTTTATTTTATTTTCTCAGAGTAGTCAGCTAAGAAGACATACATGGATCTTACTGGTGATGTTCTTTAGGAAGGCCAGGAGCGCAGTACTCATAACCGGTGAGTATGATTATACTCTGATTTTTAATTTCGTAGACTAAACTGACATTTGGGGGGGATTGTCACATTAAATTTATATTAAAATAGTGTCATATCCTGACTATCCTGAGTGATTGAAAGTTGATGAAAAATCGAAGTAGATCGAAAAAGGAACTATTTCACAGCAATTTTTTTTTTTTTATAATTTGTTATGGGTTTGCTCTTGACTCTAGTGTAGGTCATAGTTGACAGAGACCGAGTCGACGATGGAGTGAGCTTACCCAGAAGAAGCCTGTTCACTCTTAACTTTGAAGAAATTCGGGTTGAATGCTTTCGGAAACACAGACGCAGGTATTGAGTTCCACTCATTCGCTGTGCGCATTATAAAGGATTTTTGGTAGCCCTTGGTTCGAATTGGTGGAATGGCAACAAGATAAGGATGATAACTTGCAGTGCGTCTAGATGTCCGATGGTAGAAGGGAGCTGGCATTTGTTAAGAAACTAGCCGCGCTTATTTAGTTCACTCATTTATGTCAAACGTCATTTTACCGATCGGATTTATTTTATTGTTGATTTCATTATTTAACACAACAAAAGTTTATGTATTATGTGTATGAATACTGTTATATTTAAATTTATTATTTTTATATTCATAAAACAATTATTAACACCAATTAGTAAAATAAAATTAAGCACTCATGTCACATATGATCGCACTTGCAACTTTAAAAAAAAATAAAGTCATTGGCAGCTCTCAGTTTAGTATATGAAATTGAAAATCACATTTAGATGTATTCTGAACATAAATAAAAACCAGCCAAGTGCGAGTCGGACTCGCGCACAAAGGGTTCCGTACCATTATCGCAAAAAACTTTTTGAATTTAAATTTATTAAATTTGTTGTATGGGATTTCTTAAATATTTATTTTATTTTATTTTTAGTATTTGTTGTTATAGCGGCAACAGAAATACATCATCTGTGAAAATTTCAAGTGTCTAGCTATCACGGTTCGTGAGATACAGCCTGGTGACAGACGGACAAACAGACGGATCGCGGAGTCTTAGTAATAGGGTCCCGTTTTTACCCTTTGGGTACGGAACCCTAAAAAAGGAATATTTAAGGACCACAGCAGGAGACATTCTGTAGTTGCTGTTTACCCCCATGGGAAAATGCATGAATTTAGGTATGTAGTCAGCAGGAAATACCAGCCTCATCTAGCTTAAATTTACAAACAATGTGAAAAGTGTTATATTTAACCAAATTGGTTAAAAGTAAATATGCATAATTAGTTTACTGTACCTACATACCCCTCAGCACATGTTAGGGGTTTAAAAGAGAATATAAACCTGTGAGAGTAGTAGCAAAATAGACTATTTATAAACTTTTCATCAATAAAATTATGTCCAAGTTATTGTAGTGTGTGTATGCAAATAATGTGTCATAATGGAAGTGTTATAACTAAAGAGCTTGATGTCAGCAATTATGTACATGGTTCTGTTGCCTTTCCACGTATTTTTTTGGTACAGTGCCGGCGGCAATATGTATGTACAATTTCTACAAAATAATGTAAATAAAAACAACTTTAATGGTTCAAGACATTTAACCAACAACCTATTTGCAATACTGTTTACCTCATAGTCAGTTTGAGTTATAGAAACGTTGACTGCATCATGGAAGACCATAGCAAAGTATTCCAAAACGGCATCTCTCGCAGCCGGGAAGTTTTTTAGCAAACTTAAGCCAGTCCTAGTCAAATCGGGCGCGTTCTGAGCGTTTCTCCTTGAAACGCCAAAAATGAAGTTGTTCAAATCGGCGGACAACGCCGTCGACTTGTTTTGTGGATTCATCACAGTTCACAAAATATTCTTATTTATGCTAATAAATTCAGGAAAATAAACAATTCCCGAACACACACAACGCGCGCAGCCGCGACAGCGACCAAAATGAAATGACAGTGACGTTTAATTTTATTGACAGTGACATCAGGTTTTTTAAACAAGATTTGGTCGCTAGCCTTTTGGGTATTTTAAAAAAAGCGAATTACTATCAATGTGTTAATTATTTATATGACATGTATATATTTAAAAGATACGTTATTTAATATTCTACCATTTTTTAATAATGGTTAAGGTACTTCGATTAAAATTTCAGGATTTTATGGAAAAAAAATGAAGCATAGACGGAAACCGTATATGAATTAACTTTTAATTTATGAGTAAAAACTGAAAAAAATAGAAAAATCATTTAATTTGTGTTTATAAACTTGAAGTTAGTAGTCTGAGAAAGCGCCCATGATGTTCATAACACATCGGCAACGATTCGGCATGCTCAGAACAAGGTTGTCAATGTCTTGCTGCGGAATATTGTCCCATGTCCTTCTGAGGTGCGCAAAAAGTTGATCTTCTGTAGCCAGATTTTCAGGAACTTCCTTCAGAGCTCTTCTTTGCAGCATATCCCACGCATGCTCAATGGGATTTAGATCTGGCGATTGAGCAGGCCAGTCTAAGGCCCTAACATTGTGTGTATGTAACCAAGCTGCTACCGTTCTCGCCGTGTGTGCCCGGGCATTGTCGTGCATGAGCAGGAAATCTTGCCCCATTTGTGTTCTGTGGGGCAAGATTACGTGCCCCAGCACCTGTTGGACGTATCGTTCTGCCGTCATATTGCCCCGCACCCAAACGAGATCCGTCCGTCCTCCAAGACGAATTCCTGCCCAAACCATAATTGTTCCTCCTTGGTATGGGTGAACTTCCTGAGGGTTCTGAATACGGCTCCATCGTCCAGGAACTCGCCAAACACGCGTCCTTCGTGAATCTGGATGGAAGCCGAACCTGGATTCATCCGTGAACAGCACATTGGACCATTGCTCACGGCCCCAGTCCACGTGGTTCCGAACCCATTCTAATCGTCGTCCACGATTGCCTCTCCGTAAAGGTGGGACCCGGAGTGGTCTACGAGAGCGTAGATTGCTTTCATGCAGTCGCCTTCTTACAGTTTGGTCACTCACAAGCACTTGGTGTTCCACTCGCAGCCTTTGGACCAATTGAGTCGCCGTTGCATTTGGTTGAGCTCGCGCAGTAATTTGCAAAAATCGGTCTTGTCTGGGGGTAGTGATGCGACTTGGCCACCGGTGCCTCTCCGCTACTTCACCTGTGGCACGATAGCGTGTCCACAATCTTGAAATTACATTTTGGTGGGTCCCTTTATTTTTTATTTTTTTTTATTTGTGATGGGTTTGCTCTTGACTCTAGTCTAGGTCAAAGGTGACAGAGACAGAGTCGACGATGGAGCGAGCTTACCCAGCAGAAGCCTGTTCACTCTAACTTTGAAGAGATTCGGGTTGAATGCGTTCGGAAACACAGACGCAGGTAGTGAGTTCCACTCATTCGCTGTGCGCATTATGAAGGATGTTTGGAAGCGCTTGGTGCGTATTGGTGGAATGGCAACAAGGTAAGGATGGTAACTTGCAGTGCGTCTAGATGTCCGATGGTAGAAGGGGGCCGGTGGGATGAGGTCGTGGAGTTCTTGAGCACACTCATCGAAGTACAGTCTGTAAAAGACCGACAAGCAGGCAACCTTGCGGCGATGAGCCAAGCTGTGTAGCTTGGCATCCGCCAGCTCAACGTCGCCAATGAGCCTCTTGGCTCTGCGTTCCACCGAGTCAAGCGCGGCAAGCTGATACTTAGCTGAGCCATCCCAAAGGTGGCTGCAATACTCCATGCAGGATCGGACTTGCGCTTTGTAAAGGGTTAAAAGCTGTCCAGGCGTAAAGTATCGCTTCACTCTATTTAGGATGCCCAGCTTTTTGGCCGCAATTTGAGCTTTGTACTCAATGGAGGCGCCGAAGTTGAGGCTGGATGTCAACTCCATGCCCAGGAGCTCGAGCCGATCAGTCACAGGAACAGACGCACCCCGAAAAGTAGGAGTTTGATCGAAGATACTCCTTTTTGCGGTAAAAAGACACGCCTGTGTTTTGGTGGCGTTAAAGGAGACCAGATTGTCATCACCCCACTGGGAGACAAGGCTTAAAGGTCAAATCTGTCCTTTCCACCATAGCCTCTCTCAAGGAACGAACTTCATCCACGCTGGTTCTTGCGCTGGACAATTGTATCTCTCTGCAACAGTACTGTCATCTGCGTACCCAATAATACCAGGCTGAAGTAGGTCATTGATGTGTAGCAGGAAAAGAGTTGCAGAGAGAACAGACCCCTGAGGTACTCCGGCATCAATAGCCATGAAGTCAGAGAAGCAGCCGTCAATGACCACTCGGATCGACCGTTCATTGAGGAAGTCTGATATCCAGCTGCAAAAACCAGCGGGGATGCCATAAGCAGGAAGCTTACTGAGTAGACTCGCGTGCCAGACCCTATCAAAGGCCTTCGAGATATCAAGCGAAACAGCAAGTGCTTCGCCGTGTCTCTCGATGGCTTCGCCCCAGCAGTGCGTGACATACACAAGAAGATCGCCAGTTGACCGTCCCCGGCGAAAGCCATATTGACGGTCACTGAGGAGATTGAGACAGCAACTTACTGTTCAGTACCCTTTCCATAACTTTGGACAAAATGGAGGTAATGGCGATCGGACGGTAATTGGCAGGGTCTGCACGGTTGCCTTTTTTGGGCACTGATTGCACATTTGCAAGCTTCCAGGATTTCGGTACCGTTCTTTTTACAAGAGAGAGGCGGAACAAACGAGTCAACACAGGAGACAGTTCTGGCGCACACTGCCTCAGCACTCTCGCTGGGATGCCGTCAGGTCCCTATGGCCTCAGCAACATTACGCTGAACAGACCCAGCTTCCAGCATTCCCACAGCTCGTAACATCTCCGCCCTCGTCAAATGTTGGCGTTGCATGGCTACAATACCTCAATTTTAACTTTATCTTTCGTTTAAAAATGAAAAAAAAACTGTAACTAATCGTAATTCGTATTGTTTTCTAAATTACGCACAAATGAAAATTCCCTCTCCTACACATCAAGACATTTTTATGCCACCGAAACAAAAGAATTTTCAAAAATTTGATTTTGGAATTAGTCTGAGATAAATTACAAACAAATCGGTGTATAAAAAATTCCAATGCGGCCAGTACTTTTCGAGTTATTTAATTGAGTATGAAATATCCCTAGACCGTGTTGATGTGTTTAATAACAGCCGCACTGGTCGATCATCAAGGTTAAGCAAAGCTTGACGAGGTTGGTCCGTGGATGGGTGACCATTTCAAAATACCGAGTTTCCTCCGTGCCTGTCAAATGAAGATCTTTGACAGTCGTTACGGGTAGTCAGATGCTTGAGATCTGACACCAGTCTTGCCGAGTGGTACCGTGTTACCTAGTTACTGGGTTGTGGAGGTCAGATAGGCAGTCGCTCCATGTAAAACACTGGTACCTACTCAGCTGAATCCGGTCAGACTGGCAGCCGACCTCAATATAGGTTGGGAAAAGGCTAGGCAGATTGATATTGCTGTAAATCGATTCCGATACCGTAAAACTGGTATCGATCGATGTCGAAAAACTAAAAACAATACCAAAGACACCGACTTCGAAAAACAAAGTTATATTTCGATTTGTAGTGTTTTATAGAAGACGGTTTAATATTTTTTGTTAAAAAGTTTTTATTATTGACCAACTGACCCGGAAGGATGGTAATGTTATCGAGTGTATGAATTTAGGTAGGTACTAACTATGTTAGTAAGAATGTGTAGCATAACTTACTTGGTGAATATTCATCAGGAATTAAGTTTAAATGCTCAGGTTAGCGCAATGACAAAACAATTAATAACAGTTGAATACTATGAAAGAATTTCGAAAATTCATCCCAAGGCGTTAAGTATATAGGTACTCGTATTTTTAATGGAACTTCATGTGATATTTAGTATTTTTCTTACATCATAGCTGGTGTGTATGCACAAAATAATATCTTAACCCTCAAATACATAAACACCGACACCTGGAACAAGTCAGAAAAAACTACCGTAGGCACTACACAGGGTAAAATTAACCAGCGAAACTCCACAGACTGAGACGTGATAGGTCGATCGACATCTAATTACATGAAAAAAATTGGCATGTCGCGGGTTTGATTCCCAAACGGAACAAATATTTTTACAGTCTACAGATAGTTGTTACAGGTCTGGCTGTTTATTTATGTAAGTTCAAATGTTTGGCGTCGATACAGGAGAAATGCCTTAAATAAAAAGAAATTAAAAATAAACTTTAATTTTGGAACACCAGCTGACTAGGGTAGAGTTTATTTTTATTTTTTTTATTTGTTATAGGCTCGCGTTTGACCACTATCTCGCCTGATGTTAAGTGATGATGTGGTCGAAGGTGAAGCACGCTTGCCTAGAAGCAAACTATTCACTCTTGACTTACACACAGTGTACAGTATTTTAAGTACGAGTTACACTACACACACACACACACAGGTTTATCACAGGGGCCTTTTCTACGCTGTATGCTTTAACCATAAAGGTTGATGGTAGTGCAAGTAGTATTGTATCTGGTAGATAGTGTAAGTAGCTCGTGTTAGTATATAATAATACTCTGTGATTACGCTGGTAGTAGATACTTCTTTTTTCTTCAACCTATATTGTCCCACTGTTGGACATTGGTCTCCCCCATAGCTTTCCACTCTTCCCGATTATTTGCCATCTCCTGTCAATCTCTTAGAGGTAGTACTTAAAGGTTGAAATTAATAATCTTAGAGTTTTTGTTTTGTTTAATCGTCTTTAAATATCGACGTCTAATTATTTCTTCGTATTAATGTAATTCGAAAAACAATTTCGCTGTAATTGAACTCTTGTGAAAAAAAGAGGAGCCTACCAAAGACTTCCTTTTTTATTTATTTTTATTTAAGGCGTAGGTAAATATTCTCCAATTTTAACGCAGTACTGGCCATGCCCCGCGCGGAACCAGAATATCAATATTGAACTTCCTTTTGGACAGTTTTCTTTGCAAAATAATCTTATATTTACATATGCTATTTCAGTTATGAAGAAATTCTAGCCATAAAATTTTGAAAAATGTGACGTAAAACGGTAACTTTCTAAAGCATCCACCGTAACGGCTAGGTTAAAAGGTTTGAAAAATAAATATTAAATACTGTTTCATGTACATTATTTAAAAAACATGGTTTTTTCGTTTATCAAATAGTTTTGCTTTAAAAAAAAAATAAAAACACTAAACTTAATATATTTTCGCTAATTTTGGATACTTCTCCAATACGACTTAAATGTTTAAAAATATTTGTACCTACCTACACAGAAAATTTGATGACTAGAATTTCTTCATAACTGAAATAGCTTAAGTAGGTAAATAAAAAAATATTTTTGCAAATAAAACTGTCCAAAAGGAGGTTTAATATTGATATTCTGGTTCCAAGCGGGCGGCCAGTACTGCGTTAACATTGGGGAATATATGCGCCTTAAGTAATCATTACAAATCGATACTGTAACAGATCGACCTTCCACGGGATTTAAACGACCTAAATTTAATGGTGTTAGTTTACAAATATTTGCCACCGATTGAACCAAAAATGAATTCTTCGCGGATTTATAAGGCTTCGGGCACTTAGTGGAAATCGTACCTAGGTACCTATCTATGAGTATATATCATTGTTTGTTCTGTGATGGTTGCACATTGAACGTTCGTGGGCGGAGCACCCACCTTTCGCAACGCTATTTTGACCGGATAATTAAATTATCTTTTTGGGTTGTTAATTTTATCAGACTCTTACCTAATATAACGCAATATAACGCACTATTTTCCCATTTAAAATCAAAGGTAATTTGAATGAATGTGAAGATTCTGTAGTAGGTACCTACCGCTTTTCCACATTACTGCGGAAGTGCGGACCTTGAAATAAAGATCTGTCGGTCCACTGAATTACTAACTAGCTTTAGAGTCTAAAGCTTAGACGATATTCAATGAGACAGTGTAAATACTATCGGAAGTAGGAGGCTATTTCATGCCAAACTGGTTTACGCACAGACAAGACTTCCCAATTTTTTTTCCCACGTTAATCAGACTATTCCATGTGAAAAAAAATACTTATGTGAAACTTTTTTTAATGCTTGTATTTAAGCTAGACACGTTACACAAAGCTATTATTATCTTTGTCTCCCACCGGCGCCGTTTGTTACCCCTCTCGCAATGATTTTACTAGAACATCATTGCCCTCTCGTATTTAAACACTTCATCCATGCATTAAATTAATTAAAAATGCCGATAAAATGACGATCCCTACTTCATTCATAAAACTACTTGCATAAAATGTGTTTAATGTAAAACAGAAATAAGAAAGCAAATAACTTCTAACATTAAAGTATAATTTAAAACGGAACACCAAATAAGAATTAATAGAGTAATTAAGTTGGAAGTTGTCTATTTTCCCCGGTCGTGAAGGGCTACAAGTGACGCGACGCCGACGCCGCGCCCGTCGGTTCTCCACGTTTCCAAAACACGTGTTGTTGTTACGTAGCGAAACCTGGAATAATAAGAGCCTTACCTTTGCACAACATTCGCAGAAGAAACCAATACCAGGCAAAAGGAACTGGTAGTTATGTATCATAGATTTATTAGAGTCGTAGTGTTTCGAGCACTTCTCCTATAAAAGTACATTTCAATTATATTTATTATATTTAGGTAGGTAAGTACCTATCTAGTCGGTAATCGACATGCTTAATTAAGTTTTTTTTTTTTATAGGTAGGCTCGCGCTTGACCACTATCTCACCTGATGGTAAGCGATGATGTGGTCGACGGTGTAACACGCTTGCCTAGAAGTAACCTATTCACTCTTGACTTAAAGACCCCTAGGTTGTAGCTATCTGGAAACACAGACTCCGGCAGGGAATTCCACTCCTTAGCCGTACGCATAATGAAAGTATTTCCAAAACGTTTAGTGCGTATGGGTGTTACCTAATAAATGAGTTTTCGGCATAAGTAGATAGGTACTTTTCTTCGACATGTTCAGTCGAAAAACTTTTATTGCTAATTAATAACTTAATCAAGAACCAAATCATCTGCATAAACTGAAATTACGGCATTCATATCAAAATAGATAGATATTATCGATACTGGTTAAAAAAGTAGTCATCAAGCAGTGTGCCTCAATAGCTACGCGGCTATGCTGTACGTCTATCATGTACTACATCGCATCGTGGGTAGGGGGATGTAACATGAAAACGTGGGGTCAGGAACAAAATCAATATTGAGTGCGCACGCGATCCGCGCAAGCCCGGCCCACGACCGACGACGCGACGCGGCGCTCTAGAACCATGCGGACAATATAACCATAGATAAATATACTCCTATAACTACGTTTAATTTAACACACGGAACACATCTATTAAAAAAAAAGAATAGGCTATCTGCTGTTTGATCATAGTCACAAAAAAAGTTGTCTGCTTTAATGATCATGGTAAGCCAAGCATGACGTTTATTTAAAAACTAGCTTCTGCCAGCGGTTTCGCCCGCGTGTATGTCGAAAATTATCCCAAAGGAACATATTGCCGGGATAAAAATTACCTATCCTAGCTATTCCAGACTATAATCTATCTCTGTGCCAAATTTCATCTAGATCTGTCCAGCCGTATGAGCGTGAAGAAGTAACAAACATAAAAACACACTCACAAACTGTCGCCTTTATAATATTAGTGTGATAAATTATGAATTTCGCGGCTAAAACTTAATACGGAGCAATTTTATTCGACTTAAAATAAAGTGGCTAAAAGCTTTCCTAGTGCAATCTGTGCAATAAACTACCTATGCACAATTTACCTTTAATAAGGCATAATACCTATTGACTGGTTTCATTACGACAAATAGCTTGAATTTTCCGATTACTCTGTTCCGAATTTGGTTATAGACTTTTCCTGTTGACTGTACAACCACTATCCAGCCAGCAATGAATGACTTGCGTGTATGACAAACCTTATAATCATTGATAATCGTATTTTTTTTTTGCAAATAAAATTGTTCGCGATTGGCCTCACATAGAAAAAATCCCTTAAGTTTAGGAAAACCTCAGGTACAATGGAACAGATTTTTATATTCCGTGGGTGATGCCTCGTCAAAATTTTGTTAGTGTATGTGCATTGTGCACTTTCAGAGCCTAACGGCAGTTCATAATCTAAATCTATACTATATAATATTATAAAGAGGAAAGATTTTTTTGTTTGTTTGTTTGTATCGAATAGGCTCCGAAACTACTGGACCGATTTAAAAAATTCTTACACCAATAGAAAGCTACATTATTCCTGAGTGGCATAGGCTATTTTTTTTTATCCCGAAAACGGGTCCTGTGGGGTGGTCCACGGGAGCGAAGCCGCGGGCAACAGCTAGTACTAGTTTATAAATTGATCTGAGTAAGTAACTTTTTTATTTTTTTATGAATTTGATATCTGGGTTAATAGTTTTCAAAGCACATACCGTCGCGTACCTAACGATTTCGATGTACCTACTACATAATTTACCTAGCTATAGAATATATAATTATGCATAGGTACAATGCATTCAGCGTCCTTCGACCGCCCACCCCTCGACAACTAGCAGAGTCGGCAGAAAAGTAATATTATTTCTGCGTACGCTACTGCAAGAACTTTCAATAGTTAGTAACTGCGTCGAACAGTAAATAATATTGTTTGAGTTTGTACTGATGCTTTCGCATGCTTCTAACATCACGCCATTTGCCATCGATCTGGGTAAACTGGATAAATAAGTATAACTACTAAGCATTCTAAGTTAGAACTATCGTTAGTAGAACCAATTAAATTAATTACTGACAGTTGTATATTCAGTTGTATAAATACCTACCATACTTACAGCCATCCTATATAACTGCATCCTACAGTTCATTGAGTTTGGGTTATGGTAAGCAAAAAAATGAAAGTTAGCTGTAGTAGAGTATATTTTTCTAACAATATTTAGCAAAACTGACGAACGTATACATACTACCGGGATCGTTGGGTATCGACTACCTACTTAAATTAAAGGGACGCAATAAAAAATAGTTTCATCTTTAATTAGTAGGCAAACAAAATTGATTTTCCATACTTGCTTGATGAACATACAGCACGTATCTATTCCACGTATCGAGTGTTATTTAGAAAAAGAGTTCATAGAATAAAAGCAATTTGCGCGTGAACAGGGTGGCGCGCTGCTGATGCAGAGTCAGGGCGGGCGCCGGTGGCGACCAAACGCGCCCCTCGCGATACGACGCAGGCGCGCGCCGCACAACCGACGCTCAGTTGGATCGATAAGATAAACGCGCAACCCCGGTCTACGAGTTAAATCAATATAATTTCTATCGATTTTTGCAGCCGCAGCCGCCGCACACCAGATTTGAGGGTCGCAAACGGTGGGTGCGCGCAGTGCGCTGTTTGAAATTATTTAAAAGTTGAATTGTATTTTACCCTTTTGATTACTGTGTAAAATAGTGTAATGTGTGTGCAACAGTTTAGAATAAAAGAAGTGTCCACTTTATCGATTGTCGGAGTTTTACGGTAAATATTTTTTTTCACTAAAGTTCAATGTACGGAAGTTCTAATATAATGCAACTTTAGAATAATATTTATTTGCATTATTTTAATTATCGAAGGTATTTAAAAAAATTCAAAACTAATATATAATGAGTTTCAAGACTTTGGATAAGCATTCGTGGCGAAAAAATAATTAAATATAATAATGGTATATTTTTGAATTTCTTTTACGTTTTGCGTCACCGGTTGATCGATACTTCGATAGACGCGTTTTAAATGTCTTTGTTTTGATTTTGTTTGTTGTATTCACCGTGTTTGTTTTGGAATTAACATAATACCGATATTTTGAAATTTTATTTATTACCTAATTGTTGACACGATCCTGCGCGTAGAGCTTTTCTTCGAAATTCTAAGAAAATTACGCAAATTACTATATTTACTATATTGATTGAATTGAAGGTGAGCTTGACGCATGTCTTGAGTGTTTATCAACATCCTATTTCCTCTTTTGGAGTTGGTTAGACTTTCATTCATTCATTCAATCAATTTCAATCCAAATATGAATAAAAAAAGTAAACTCACAGAGTACTTTTTTTATATAGACTTTTTTTATGAGTAAACTGACTTTCGACGTAAACAGAATGAACGCGCGTAAGTTAAAATTTTGTTAAAATGGTGTACGTTTGCTACAGGTGTGAAATGTAGAAATAAAGAAGAAAAATGACGTCCACGGACACTTACCAGTTAAAATGGCACTCGCATAGTTCGCACCTGAACGGTTCTGTGGCGGCTTTGCTTCGCTCGGAGCGGTTCACGGATGTGGTGCTGTGCACCCTGGACGGGTCGCAGATACCGGCGCACAAGTTCATCTTGAGCTCGTGCAGCGTGTATTTGTGCAATCTTTTCGAGGGCCAGCGCTCGGTGACGCGCATGGGCGGGATGCTGTATGTCGTGCTGCCGTCGGAGATATCCACAAAAGCGTTGAAGATTCTCGTAGAGTACATGTACAAAGGTCAGTAGTATTCAGTAGAAATAAAAATGCTCTATATCCTTCCGTGACCTATCCCACAAGAGCCATAATTATGTTTTTTCGAGGTGAGCTAGTAAATTGTGCAGCACGTTCATTATTTGTCTCAAATTATACCTCCTTTCCTTTTAATCATTTATCTTAATTTGTTGTCATCATCTTCCAGGAGAAACAACAGTTTCAAACGAAGTATTAGATACCGTCTTAAAAGCTGGAGAAGTACTCAAAATCCGAGGACTATGGAGACAGACAGAAGATGGCAGCGATGGCACTGCAGACAAGACCGCAACTCAAACTGTTGCCACCACAAGTGTCATGAAGGCGGGTATTGCAAAGAAACCCGATGACGTACAGTTACAACCAAAGATTGCTGTTAAGAAAGATGATAAGTTGCTGAAAGCCTTCACTCCGGGACAACCTGGTCAAAGGTTTGTAGGAATCTATTTGGATATTTATTTCAGCACAGACATCATTCATTCATATACTGATGGTTTTATTTTGTTAGGATAGGCAGTATATACATGTCATGGACGAAATGATTAATAATAAACAAATAATAATAATAAATTGTTTATTAGCTTCAAAATTTATAAAATAAAATGAAACCCTGACCCTGAGCTAGGTAATAGCACCTGTGTTTCAGGGGCCATTAATCAGGGCACTACGTATAATGCTTGGGCACAGAACCTATAATACTAGCATAATATACCATCCCGACGTACTGTACTGATTATTTTTTGTACATCAATCACATTCGGTTCCGTTCCAGGGATATAGATGGTGATCTATCTATCGCCTTGGAACGGAACTGAATGCAATCAATTTACAAAAAAAAAATGGTTTAATCAGATGCAAAACGCTAGTTACGTCGGCACGGTTTCTTTGTATGGGATGAGGCATCTGTATGCTAGTATTATATTGTTTGTGGCCCAGGCATTATGAATCTAGTTACGTAATATGGGCAATTCGATAATTATGATCAATGAATTAGTCCAATAGCGAGTGAAGCGAGCTCGGGAGTTTAGGGCACCCTGACACAAATAAGTTAGGTTCGAAATGGATGAAACTCAGCTCCGGTCATCTCATTCATGTTCCATTTCTCTACCCTGCAGACAGAAATAGGAGCCTTGTCGTCTGGTGCTTAAATAGTAACCGTACTTACCTATTCTATACTAAAATCAATTTCAACATTAAAATAATTTAACAAAGCATCTTTTCATCATCCAGCCCAATAAGTGAGGGCCTGGGCATTATTAATAATGTAGTATTAATCACTTGGTCAATAACATATACAGAACATGAAGTTTGACGTTTCTTTCATAATCATTTTGGAGCAATCATGAAATCAATAAGATTCTTTATATATATATGTGTTCAGAAATGGATTTGGATCTTCTCCTCATTTGTTTACCAGAAAGAAGTTGGGATTCTCTTCGATTTTTACCACAATTTCATGTTTTGTTCTAGGCCTATGTTCATTGGCCCGCCCAAGCTAGTCTTCATCAAGACAACCGAAGGGGGTACTCAAGCAATAAGGCCGGGGGGTCCAAAAGGGCAAACTATTTTGGTAGCTCCAGCACCAACCCCTGCTGAGCCGAATGTTACTGCTACAGCTACTACAGCTGTAACAGCGACAGCAGCTCCTAGCCTGGCTACCACAACCGTGACAGTAGCCACAACAACAGTCAGTGAAGACTCGGATGAACCGCTAACACCAAGGATTTTGAGAAGACATACGGAAAGGAAGTATGGAAAGAGGCAAAAGACTGAAACAAAATCAGATAATGAGGAGACTAAAGACTCTGAGGAAGGACAGGATAATGCATCTGAGGCTTCAAGTAAGTGTTTAAATTGATAATTCTAACAAGATAAAGGATCTCAAGGAATCTTCTCCCTTACTGTTACCTATTTTTTTCTCTACCTAAAGATCAATTTCTGGGAGGCTTTTGCTGAATAGTGCCCCGCTATATATAAGCTTCAGTTAAATGAATTAGTTTAGTTTAGTTTAGACGGGCTGTCTCCGCAACTCCACGACCAAGCGCGTATTTTGCGTACGGGTGAGATACAGTCGCATCATTCGATCCATCCCAGCTCCTCGAGAAAGGCCAGCAGCGCCCTGGTGCTGCCGACTACCTCCTGCAGGGTACCTGGGTTTCCGAAGTGTTTGGCCCTGTAACCAGCGATTACTGGGCAGCTTAGGAGCAGGTGTGCTGCTGTCTCTTCCTCCACCATGCAAGCTCTGCAGAGTGGGCTGTCCGTGATACCTATGACAAAGAGGTGCTTATTAAAGGTCCCATGTCCAGTTGTTACGGCAGTGACCACACGCAACTGTGGCTTTGTCAGTCGTAGGATCTTTTTCGTGAAACGACCGTCAATGAGGGGTAGTGCCTCCTTGGCCTGCCTGCATTCGCTATGGTCAGTCCATAGCTTGCTGTGTTTATCCCTGGTGCGTTTTCTTACCAGACCGCGTAGATACCCGAAGGGCAAGGGCACTATGGGCTCCGGGCCTACCGGTTCCATATTTGAGCCCCTTCGGGCGAGCTCATCCGCAGCGTCGTTCCCCCGGGAGTCGCTGTGTCCTTTAATCCATTGAATGGTTACTTTATTGTTCATACCCACCTGGTTCAGGCGCTGATGACACTCGTAAATCAGCCCCGAGTTGACCGTGTGGCTGTTTAGTGCTTGCAGGACGGCCATGCTGTCCGAAAGTATACGTATAGGGAATTCTTTTACCTCCCTAGCCAGGACCGCAGAGGCCGCCATGGAAATGCCCAAGCATTCAGCCTGGAACACCGTGTTGTGGATCCCCAGTGGTTTGGCTAAACGGATATTTAGGTCCTCCGAGAAGACTCCCGCACCCGTGCCTGTACCTGTCTTGGATCCGTCTGTGAAGATCCGCAGCTCATCGGGGCGCAGCCCCTCGCAGCGGCTATCCTCGTGTAACTGGATTTTGTATTTTTTATCAAAAATGACTTTCTTGGGTATACGGTCATTAATGGCTCCATTCATTGGAATTTCGTGGTGGAGACCCTCGAGCAGAGCGGTGTGTTGAGTCCCTCTCTTACCCCAGAGATCCAGTGTCTTTAAACGTACGGCTGCCATCGTCGCTTCCTGCTGTATAAACAGATGCAGAGGGGGAAGTCCCAGCATAGCCTCGAGGGCTGCGGTCGGCGTAGTCCTCATGCAGCCCGTAGTCGCCATGCATGCCAGTCTCTGCATACGCTGTAGCTTGTTCATGGCTGTGGTTAGTTTAGTGCGAGGCCACCAGACCACGGCCCCATAGGTGATCATGGGCCGGATCACCGCACTGTAAAGCCAGAGTATAATCTTAGGGGATAGGCCCCACTTCTTACCTATCATTTTCCTGCATTGCCAGAAGGTGATGCAGGCCCTGTCTAAATGCACTTATTGCCTAAATGCCTGCTCCAGTTCAGCTTGCTGTCAAGGATGACTCCCAGATACTTGACCTCGTTGGAGAGCTGGAGCTCTGTATCGAACAGCTTGGGCAGGCGGAAGGGGCCTAGTGCCCTTTTCTGGGTGAACATGACCATTTCAGTTTTAGTGGGGTTTACTGATAGTTCATACTCCCTGCACCATCGCTCCACTATACGTAGTGCTTGCTGAGTAAGGTTGCAGATTGTACCAGTCACCTTCCCAGGTACGAGGATTGCGAGGTCGTCTGCATAACCTATTGTATAATAATGGTGTTCGTTTAGTCTGGTGATGAGATCGTTTATTACCAGATTCCATAGAAGGGGTGAGAGCACCCCTCCTTGTGGGCAGCCTCTAGCTATCAAGGCCTGTTGCTGCTCTCCTTCTAGACGAACCGCTCGTTTGCTTAGCATATTAGTAATCCAGTCAATCAGTACCTGCTCTACGCCATGTTTGGAGAGGGCCGCACCGATGCTGGCGAAATTTGTCTTGTCGAAGGCCCCTTCGATGTCTATGAATGTGCCCAGGCAGGTACCTTTCTGATGAATTGCTTCCTCTATTTGGCTTACCACCAAGTGAAGAGCGGATTCAGTAGACTTACCCGAGCTGTAAGCGTGTTGGTTACCATGTAAAGGTAATGTAATTAGAGCGCCATCTCGAAGCTCCCTTTCACACAGTCTCTCCATGGTCTTTAGCAAGAACGAGGTCTGGCTGATGGGTCTGTAGGATTTGGCGTTTGTATAATCACTCCTACCTGGTTTAGGGATGAATATTGCTTTCACTTCCCTCCATCCTTTAGGGACGTGTCTAAAGGCCAGGCACGCCCTGAACAGTGGCACCAGTCTTTCTACTACGGGCATACTACCCCATTGTAGTAGCGCAGGGAACACCCCGTCTGGACCGGGCGCCTTGAAAGGATGGAAGCTATGGATGGCCCATTGGAGTTTTTCCATCGTGATCATCCCCCTTGCATAGTTCCAATCGCCGGTTGTTGGTTGTTGGAGAGTATCCTGCCAGTCTGTTACCTGTACGAAGACGCTCCCTGGGAAGTGTGTTTCTACTAGGACGCGTCTCGTTTCTTCAGGTGACGTGGTGAGTGTGTTACCAGGTTTGCGGAGTGTGGCGGGCCCAGGTGTACTCTGCTGTGCCAGTATTTTCCTTACCCTGTTTGCTTGTTGGCAAGATTCAATGTTCCCACAGTACTTACGCCATCCCGTGGTACGCCTGAATCTAATGAGTTTTTTGTAGCTGGATTTGGCTGCGTAGTAGGCGTCCCAGTCCTCATCCGCACATGTGTTCATGGCTCTATTCAGGGCCTTCCTTACCTTACCGCGCATGCGTGCCAGATCTTTACCCCACCAGGGTTGTTTACCCGGTGTTTTGCGTGGAGTAGTTTCTGGGCATGCCGTGTGGTAGCTGCATATCATAGATTCGGTGAGTTGGTTTACCTGCGTATCTATCTGCGTCGTGTTCGCGTAAGCCAGCTCCTCGCTTAAGGGCGGGAGCTTGGAGGCGAGGGTGCGTGTGTAGACAGCTTTGTCTGTGTTGCGCGGGTTACGCCTAGGTGGTGTAGGTTCAACGCAGACCTGTATGTCGTAGCGGATCCATCTGTGGTCCGAGCAGGAGGCCTCACTGGAGACCTGCCACCCAGTGATGATTTCCGCAGCGCCTTCTGTCGCCAAAGTCAGGTCTATAATCGTCCGACTGCGTCTGGTTACAAACGTCGGTTCCGTGCCTGTGTTTAATAGGGAAAGGTTGGTTGTGAACAAGTATTCTACTAATGCCTTACCCCTTTCATTTTGAGTGTCCATTCCCCACAGTGGGTAATGTGCATTCGCGTCGGTCCCGATGATGACCTCCTCACCTCTGGCCTCACAGTATGTTATGAGGCGGACCAGGTCATGCGTTAAATGAATAAAAACAATCTTTTGCAATTTAAAGATCATGCCGAGCCTTATGTCCAGCAGTAAGCTGGTGATAATGATGATTCCTGAGAAGGCAGGTTATTTCCATACTCAAAAGCTTTTAATTTATGGCAATGTAGGGGAAATTATTTGCATATAATGACCTCACAGGAATGTAATATCTTAAAATTTTCTGTAGAAAAGTCATCGCAAAGCCTAGCGGAAACCGAGATTCAAATAAAAGATGAGCCAGAATGGGATGCCAGCAGTATTGAGGAAGAAGAGAGGTCCATCGCAGAGATGTTTCAAGCCGAGATGAGCGTCAAGAATGAACCTAACGATGAAGTAGATATTGAAGAAGAGAGCTTGGTAAGTGAAAACTTATTGATTATATTTTCGAGTAAAGGCTCCCTTTGAGAGCTGCTGTGGCATCGATTTTGGAGTAGAAATTGTTCTAAGCCTTAGATCCTCGATAGCCTCGGCCGTCTTTGGTAAAAATAACCCATTGACTTTCGCCAAAATGGCCCGAAGTTTTGGCCGAAGCCGAAGGTTTCTAGCAAGAGCAGAAATTAACCGAACTGTCACACATGAATGTGTGAGAGCGTGAAAGAAGAGAACGGGCAGGTGTCGTACACCGTAGGGTCGGTTAGTCTCCAAAAAAATAAAAAAAGTACCCAACCAAAAAAAATCTTAGGAATTCGGCTGTGGCGATAGCCGATTAATCGTCGTTTGGATGCTGCTAATCGTAGGCTGTAGCCTAATTCAGTTGTCGGTAGATCTTGGTTTATTACTTTGCATTTTCAAGTGATGACTCCAAAAAGAAAAATAGATTTTTTCTTACCTATAACAACTAGCTCAACATCGTTGCGGGGCTTTGCCATAATAGACCAGTGCCGAAGCCTTTGAAAATGGTAAAAAAAAAAAAATTGTAGGAAAAGGAAGAGAATACAACAAAAATTAAAGGAAAAATAATTTACGGGCGATCTGAGGTCGGGAAGGGGAAGTGGGTGAGTTTTTTAAGGGTGAAAACGTTTCCGGCAAAACTACAAGTGCTATGGAAAAAAGTTAAATGGCAAACATGTAGATAATAAAAAGATCTACAACTTTTGTATTCACACTTTTTTCACATAACCTCAAAGTGTATGTTAAAAATTCAAATAACCAATTTTTTGGTTTTTAATTTTTATCTTTTACAATCTTTTTTTTTTCGCATAGTTTGGTAAAAACTTACCATTTCATGTCCCAAAGACACTGTTTTTCTTTTTCTTTAAAATATTTATTTTTTCACCTTATTTTTACTTAATATCGAAAAAACTACCCCAATTTTCAATCGAAAATTCTCGTGTCAAAATATCTGCTTTTTTAAAAAAGTCGGTGGTCTTTTTGTTCGTTGAAATCTCTACTTTGTGATAATGTAAAAAAATATATACATTACTATGGTAAATGTTCTCAGTAAATGATCTTTCATACTGGCAAATCTCCCACCCACAGAAGGTGCAGCAGAACAATATTGTTACAGGGCATATTATCAACTTCAAACTTGGCTAGGTAATGAACTGACAGCAACAGATTGGGGCTGGAAGCAACATCAACGTGGGATTATGCCCAAATTTACAGAAAAGGAGTTAATTCCGGAAATATTGCTCAAAACTATTTGCTGCAGCTGTGAAACTGGATGTAACAGTTGAAAACATGGCTAAAAATGCACAAATTTATGCTCAAATTGTCATGGTCTCTAATGTATATTTTTTTTTTACATTATCAGAAAGTAGAGATTTCGACGAACAATAAGTCCACCGACTTTTTTAAAAAAGGAGATATTTTGACACGAGAATTTTCGATTGAAAATTGGGGTAGTTTTTTCGATATTAAGTAAAAATAAGGTGAAAAAATAAATATATTAAATAAAAAAAAATTGTGTATTTGGGACATGAATAGGTAAGTTTTTACCAAATTACGCGAAAAAAAAAAGATTGTAATGGATAAAAATAAAAAACCAATAACTTGGTTATTTGAAATTTTCACATACATTTTGAGGTTATGTGAAAAAAGTGTACACACAAAAGTTGTAGATCTTTTTTTTATCTACAAGTTTGCCATTTAACTTTTTTCCATAGCACTTGGTTTTGCCGGAAATCGAGATAAACCGTTTTCACCCCTAAAAACTCACCCCCTTCCCATTCCCGACCTCAGATCGCCCGTAAATAATTTTTCCTTTAATTTTTGTTGTATTCTCTACCTTTTCCAATGGGTTTCATACTACTATACTACTATGGGTTTCTATATTTTTTTTCTTTTCAAAAATTGTCGACCCTGGTCTATAATTGCGTGGGGCCAGTCGATGTGGTGACACTTGGGGGAGGCCATGTTCAGCAGTGGTCGTCTATCGAGTAAAATGATGATGATAAGAACTAGTACGAAAGCTTCATCGTTTGTGTACAGATCTACAGCCCGCTGGCGTGCGAGCTGTGCGCGGAGGTGTTCACGGTGCCGGCGGCGTGGGTGCGCCACGTGCAGAGCCACGCGCGCAGCGACACGCAGCACGCGCGCAAGAGGAAGCTGCGCTCTGCCGTACGTATACACTGTTTAGTACTACAATATTATAACTAGCTGATGACAATAACTATATTTCCCCGTTTCCACAAGTATGAATCTGTCTCTTTAGTTGGTTTCACGGCTGTCTTTCCCCCCTTAGCTGGATCCCAAGGCTATCTATACCTCTTTAGCTGGATCCCACAGCCCTCTTTCCTCCTTAGCTAGATCCCACAGCCGTCTTTCCCCCTTAGCTAGATCCCACAGTCGTCACTCTCCCTCTTAGCTGTATCCCACAGCTGTTTCTCCCCATTAGCTGGATCGCACAGATGTCTACCTCTTTAGCTGGATCCCACAGTCGTCTTTCCCCGCTTAGCTAGATCCCACAGCTGTCTCTGCCCTTTAGCTTTTTCTCACGTCTGTCTCTCTCATACCTAGATCGCACGGCTATCTCTCCCCCTTAGCTGGATCCCACAGCTATATCTCTCCATTTAGCGGAATCTCACAAGTTGTCACTCCCCCTTAGCTGGATCCCACAACACTCTCACTCCGTTAGTGTTAGTTAGTGCCCACAGCAGTCTCTCCCATTGAGCTGAATCCCACATTTGTATCTCCCCTTTATTTAGTTCCCACAGCAGTCTCTCCCCCTGAGCTTGAACCCACAACTGTCTCTTCCCCTTAGCTGAATCCCACACCTGTATCTCTCCATTTGGCTGAATCTCAAAGTTGTCACTCCCCCTTAGCTGGAGCCCACAACTGTCCCTCCCCCTAAACTGGATCCCACAGCTCTCTCCCCGCCTTTGCATGATCCCACAGCCGTCTTGCCCCCTTATTTAGATCCCACAGCAGTCTGTCCCCCTGAGCTGGATCCCACAGCTGTCTCTTCCCTTTAGCTGATGCCTACACCTGTATCTCCTCATTTAGCTGAATCTCAAAGTTGTCACTCCCCCTTAGCTGGTGCCTACAACTGTCTCTCCCGCTAAGCTGGATCCCACAGCCGTCTTGCCCCCTTATTTAGATCCCACAGCAATCTTCTCCTGAGCTGCATCACACAGCTGTCTCGTCCCCTTAGCTGGATCCCACAGCCGTTTCTACCCATTACCATTGTTTGTGAACATACTTACTTTTTAATAAATTAAACTTATTTAGCTGGATCCCACAGCCATCTTTCTCCCTTAGCTGGATCCCACACCTGTATCTCTCTATTTAGCTGAATCTCAAGGTTGCCTTAGTAGCTAGATCCCACAGCCGTCTTTCCCCCTTAGTTAGATCCCACAGCAGTCTATCCCCCTGAGCTGGATCCCACGGCTGTCTCTCCCCCTTAGCTGGATCCCACTGCCGTCTCTCTCCCTTAGCTGGATCCCACAACTGTCTCTCTCAATTAGCTAGATCCCACAACCATATTCCCCCCTTAGTTAGTTCCCACTGCCGTCTTTCTCCCTTAGCTGGATCCCACAGCTGTCTCTCTCCCTTAGCTGGATCCCACAACTGTCTCTCTCAATTAGCTAGATCCCACAACCATATTCCCCCCTTAGTTAGTTCCCACTGCCGTCTTTCTCCCTTAGCTGGATCCCACAGCTGTCTCTCTCCCTTAGCTGGATCCCACAGCTGTCTCTCTCCCTTAGCTAGATCCCACAACCATCTTCCCCCCTTAGTTAGTTCCCACAGCAGTCTCTTCCCCTGAGCTGGATCCCACAGCTGTCTCTTCCCCTAAGCTAGATCCCACTGCCGTCTTTCTCCCTTAGCTGGATCCCACAGCTGTCTCTCTCCCTTAGCTGGATCCCACAGCTGTCTCTCTCCGTTAGCTAGATCCCACAACCTTCTTCCCCCCTTAGTTAGTTCCCACAGCTCTCTCCCCCTGAGCTGGGGATCCCACAGCTGTTTCTACCCCTTAGTTGAATCCCACTGCCGTCTCTCTCCCTTAGCTGGATCTCACAGCTGTCTGTCTCCCTTAGCTAGATCCCACAACCATCTTCCCCTATTAGTTAGTTCCCACAGCAGTCTCTCCCCCTGAGCTGGATCCCACAGCTGTCTCTTCCCCTTAGCTAAATCCCACACCTGTATCTCTCCATTGAGCTGAATCTCACAAGTTGTCACTCCCCCTTAGCTGGATCCTACAGCTGACTCTCTCCCTTAGCTAGATCCCACAGCCATCTTGACCCCTTTGTTAGATCCCACAGCAGTCTCTCCTCCTGAGCTGGATCCAACGGCTGTCTCTCCCCCTTAGTTAGTTCCCACAGCAGTCTCTCCCCTTGAGCTTGATCCCACAGCTGTCTCTTCCCCTTAGCTGAATCCCACACCTGTATCTCTCCATTTGGCTGAATCTCAAAGTTGTCACTCCCCCTTAGCTGGAGCCCACAACTGTCTCTCTCCCTAAACTGGATCCCACAGCTCTCTCCCCGCCTTTGCATGATCCCACAGCCGTCTTGCCCCCTTATTTAGATCCCACAGCAGTCTGTCCCTCTGAGCTGGATCCCACAGCTGTCTCTTCCCCTTAGCTGATGCCTACACCTGTATTTCCTCATTTAGCTGAATCTCAAAGTTTTCACTCCCCCTTAGCTGGTGCCTACAACTGTCTCTCCCCCTAAGTTGGATCCCACAGCTCTCTCCGCGCCTTTGCTGGATCCCACAGCCGTCTTGCCCCCATATTTAGATCCCACAGCAGTCTCCCCCTGAACTGGATTCCACAGCTGTCTCTTCCCCTTAGCTGGATCCCACTGCCGTCTCTCTCCCTTAGTTGGATCCCACAGCTGTCTCTCTCCCTTAGCTAGATCCCACAGCTCTCTCCCCGCCTTTGCATGATCCCACAGCAGTCTCTCCCCCTGAGCTGAATCCCACACCTGTATCTCCCCTTTAGTTAGTTCCCACAGCTGTCTCTTCCCCTTAGCTGAATCCCACATTTGGCTGAATCTCAAAGTTGTCACTCCCCCTTAGCTGGATCCCACAACTGTCTCTCCCCCTAAACTGGATCCCACAGCTCTCTCCCCGCCTTTGCATGATCCCACAGCCGTCTTGCCCCCTTATTTAGATCCCACAGTAGTCTCTCCCCCTGAGCTGGATCCCACGGCTGTCTCTCCCCCTTAGATGAAACCCACAGCCGGTATTCCCCCTTGGCTGAATCCCACAGCTGTCTCTCTCCCTTAGCTAGATCCTACAGCCATCTTCCCCCTTAGTTAGTGCCCACAGCAGTCTCTCCCCCTGAGCTGAATCCCACACCTGTATCTCCCCCTTAGTTCCCACAGCAGTCTCTCCCCCTGAACTTGATCTCACAGCTGTCTCTTCCCCTTAGCTGGATCCCACCGCCGTCTCTCTCCCTAAGCTGGATCTCACAGCTGTCTCTCTCCCTTAGCTAGATCCTACAGCCATCTTCCCCCATTAGTTAGTTCCCACAGCAGTCTCTCCCTCTGAGCTGGATCCCACAACTGTCTCTTCCCCTTAGCTGAATCCCACACCTGTATCTCTCCATTGAGCTGAATCTCACAAGTTGTCACTCCCCCTTAGCCGGATCCCACAACCATCTTCCCCCCTTAGTTAGTTCCCACAGCAGTCTCTTCCCCTGAGCTGGATCCCACAGCTGTCTCTTCCCCTAAGCTAGATCCCACTGCCGTCTTTCTCCCTTAGCTGGATCCCACAGCTGTCTCTCTCCCTTAGCTGGATCCCACAGCTGTCTCTCTCCGTTAGCTAGATCCCACAACCTTCTTCCCCCCTTAGTTAGTTCCCACAGCTCTCTCCCCCTGAGCTGGGGATCCCACAGCTGTTTCTACCCCTTAGTTGAATCCCACTGCCGTCTCTCTCCCTTAGCTGGATCTCACAGCTGTCTGTCTCCCTTAGCTAGATCCCACAACCATCTTCCCCTATTAGTTAGTTCCCACAGCAGTCTCTCCCCCTGAGCTGGATCCCACAGCTGTCTCTTCCCCTTAGCTAAATCCCACACCTGTATCTCTCCATTGAGCTGAATCTCACAAGTTGTCACTCCCCCTTAGCTGGATCCTACAGCTGACTCTCTCCCTTAGCTAGATCCCACAGCCATCTTGCCCCCTTTGTTAGATCCCACAGCAGTCTCTCCTCCTGAGCTGGATCCAACGGCTGTCTCTCCCCCTTAGTTAGTTCCCACAGCAGTCTCTCCCCTTGAGCTTGATCCCACAGCTGTCTCTTCCCCTTAGCTGAATCCCACACCTGTATCTCTCCATTTGGCTGAATCTCAAAGTTGTCACTCCCCCTTAGCTGGAGCCCACAACTGTCTCTCTCCCTAAACTGGATCCCACAGCTCTCTCCCCGCCTTTGCATGATCCCACAGCCGTCTTGCCCCCTTATTTAGATCCCACAGCAGTCTGTCCCTCTGAGCTGGATCCCACAGCTGTCTCTTCCCCTTAGCTGATGCCTACACCTGTATTTCCTCATTTAGCTGAATCTCAAAGTTTTCACTCCCCCTTAGCTGGTGCCTACAACTGTCTCTCCCCCTAAGTTGGATCCCACAGCTCTCTCCGCGCCTTTGCTGGATCCCACAGCCGTCTTGCCCCCATATTTAGATCCCACAGCAGTCTCCCCCTGAACTGGATTCCACAGCTGTCTCTTCCCCTTAGCTGGATCCCACTGCCGTCTCTCTCCCTTAGTTGGATCCCACAGCTGTCTCTCTCCCTTAGCTAGATCCCACAGCTCTCTCCCCGCCTTTGCATGATCCCACAGCAGTCTCTCCCCCTGAGCTGAATCCCACACCTGTATCTCCCCTTTAGTTAGTTCCCACAGCTGTCTCTTCCCCTTAGCTGAATCCCACATTTGGCTGAATCTCAAAGTTGTCACTCCCCCTTAGCTGGATCCCACAACTGTCTCTCCCCCTAAACTGGATCCCACAGCTCTCTCCCCGCCTTTGCATGATCCCACAGCCGTCTTGCCCCCTTATTTAGATCCCACAGTAGTCTCTCCCCCTGAGCTGGATCCCACGGCTGTCTCTCCCCCTTAGATGAAACCCACAGCCGGTATTCCCCCTTGGCTGAATCCCACAGCTGTCTCTCTCCCTTAGCTAGATCCTACAGCCATCTTCCCCCTTAGTTAGTGCCCACAGCAGTCTCTCCCCCTGAGCTGAATCCCACACCTGTATCTCCCCCTTAGTTCCCACAGCAGTCTCTCCCCCTGAACTTGATCTCACAGCTGTCTCTTCCCCTTAGCTGGATCCCACCGCCGTCTCTCTCCCTAAGCTGGATCTCACAGCTGTCTCTCTCCCTTAGCTAGATCCTACAGCCATCTTCCCCCATTAGTTAGTTCCCACAGCAGTCTCTCCCTCTGAGCTGGATCCCACAACTGTCTCTTCCCCTTAGCTGAATCCCACACCTGTATCTCTCCATTGAGCTGAATCTCACAAGTTGTCACTCCCCCTTAGCCGGATGTCACAGCCATCTTGCCGCCTTAGCTGGATCTCACAGCTGTATGTTTCATTCTTCCTGATTCTCAAAGTTGTCTCTCCCCCTTAGCTGGATGTCACAACTGTCTCTCCGCCTAAGCTGGATCCCTCAGATCTCTCCCCCTTCCCCCTTAGCTGGATGTCACAACCATCTTGCCCCCTTAGCTGGATCTCACAGCTGTATGTTTCCATCTTTTTGATTCTCAAAGTTGTCTCTCCCCCTTAGCTGGATGTCACAACTGTCTCTCCGCCTAAGCTGGATCCCACAGCTGTCTCCCCACCTTAGCTGGATCCCACAGCCATCTTGCCCCCTTACCTGGATCCCACAGCCATATGTTTCCATCTAGCTGATTCTCAAAGTTGTGTTTTCCCCTTAGCTGGATTTCACAACTGTCTCTCCGCCTAAGCTGGATCCCACAGCTCTCTCCCCCTTAGCTGGATCCCACAGCCATCTTGCCCCCTTAGCTGGATCACACAGCTGTATGTTTCCACCTTACTGATTCTCAAAGTTGTCTCTCCCCCTTAGCTGGATGTCACAACTGTCCCCGCCTAAGCTGGATCCCACAGCTGTCTCTCCGCCATAGCTGGATCCCACAGCTGTCTCTCCACCTTAGCTGGATCCCACAGCCATCTTGCCCCCTTACCTGGATCCCACAGCCGTATGTCTCCATCTAGCTGATTCTCAAAGTTGTCTTTTCCCCTTACATGGATGTCACAACTGTCTCTCCGCCTAAGCTGGATCCCACAGCTCTCTCCCCCTTAGCTGGATCCCACAGCCATCTTGCCCCCTCAGCTGGATCTCACAGCTGTATGTTTCCATCTTGCTGATTCTCAAAGTTGTTTCTCCCCCTTAGCTGGATCTCACAGCTGTATGTTTCCATCTTCCTGATTCACAAAGTTGTCTCTCCCCCTTAGCTGGATGTCACAACTGTCTCTCCGCCTAAGCTGGATCCCACAGCTGTCTCCCCACCTTAGCTGGATCCCACAGCCATCTTGCCCCCTTACCTGGATCCCACAGCCATATGTTTCCATCTAGCTGATTCTCAAAGTTGTGTTTTCCCCTTAGCTGGATGTCACAACTGTCTCTCCGCCTAAGCTGGATCCCACAGCTCTCTCCCCCTTAGCTGGATCCCACAGCCATCTTGCCCCCTTAGCTGGATCACACAGCTGTATGTTTCCACCTTACTGATTCTCAAAGTTGTCTCTCCCCCTTAGCTGGATGTCACAACTGTCCCCGCCTAAGCTGGATCCCACAGCTGTCTCTCCGCCTAAGCTGGATCCCACAGTTGTCTCTCCACCTTACCTGGATCCCACAGCCGTATGTCTCCATCTAGCTGATTCTCAAAGTTGTCACTCCCCCTTAGCTGGAGCCCACAACTGTCTCTTCCCCTAAACTGGATCCCACAGCTCTCTCCCCGCCTTTGCATGATCCCACAGCCGTCTTGCCCCCTTATTTAGATCCCACAGTAGTCTCTCCCCCTGAGCTGGATCCCACGGCTGTCTCTCCCCCTTAGATGAAATCCACAGCCGGTATTCCCCCTTAGCTGAATCCCACAGCTGTCTCTCTCCCTTAGCTAGATCCTACAGCCATCTTCCCCCTTAGTTAGTGCCCACAGCAGTCTCTCCCCCTGAGCTGAATCCCACACCTGTATCTCCCCCTTAGTTCCCACAGCAGTCTCTCCCCCTGAGCTTGATCCCACAGCTGTCTCTTCCCCTTAGCTGGATCCCACTGCCGTCTCTCTCCCTTAGCTGGATCTCACAGCTGTCTCTCTCCCTTAGCTAGATCCTACAACCATCTTCCCCCATTAGTTAGTTCCCACAGTAGTCTCTCCTCCTGAGCTGGATCCCACAACTGTCTCTTCCCCTTAGCTGAATCCCACACCTGTATCTCTCCATTGAGCTGAATCTCACAAGTTGTCACTCCCCCTTAGCTGGATCTCACAGCCGACTCTCTCCCTTAGCTAGATCCCACAGCCATCTTGCCCCCTTAGTTAGATCCCACTGCCGTATCTCTCCCTTAGTTGGATCCCACAGCTGTCTCTCTCCCTTAGCTAGATCCAACAACCACCTTCCCCCCTTAGTTAGTTCCCACAGCAGTCTTTACCCCTGAGCTGGATCCCACAGCTGTCTCTTCCCCTAAGCTGAATCCCACACCTGTATCACCTCATTTAGCTGAATCTCAAAGTAGTCACTCCCCCTTAGCTGGTGCCCACAACTGTCTCTCCCTTTAAGCTGGATCCCACAGCTCTCTCCCCGCCTTTGCTGGATCCCACAGCCGTCTTGCCCCCTTATTTAGATCCCACAGTAGGCTCTCGCTCTGAGCTGGATCCCACGGCTGTCTCTCACCCTTAGCTGAAACCCACAGCCGTTATGCCCCCTTAGCTGGATCCCACAGCTGTCTCTCTCCCTTAGCTAGATCCTACAGTCATCTTCCCCCTAAGTTAGTGACCACAGCAGTCTCCCCCTGAGCTGAATCCCACACCTGTATCTCTCCATTGAACTGAATCTCACAAGTTGTCACTCCCCATTAGCTGGATCTCACAGCTGACTCTCTCCCTTAGCTAGATCCCACAGCCATCTTGCCCCCCTTAGTTAGATCCCACAGCAGTCCCTCCCCCTTAGCTGGATCCCACAGCCATCTTTCTCCCATAGCTGGATCCCACACCTGTATCACTCCATTAAGCTGAATCTCAAGGTTGCTTTATTAGCTAGATCCCACAGCCGTCTTTGCCCCTTAGATCCCACAGCAATCTCTCCCCCTGCGCTGGATCCCACAGCTGTCTCTTCCCCTTAGCTGAATCCCACACCTGTATCTCTCCATTGAGCTGAATCTCACAAGTTGTCACTCCCCCTTAGCTGGATCCCACAGCTGACTCTCTCCCTTAGTTAGATCCCACAGCCATCTTGCCCCCTTAGTTAGTTCCCACAGCAGTCTGTCCCCCTGAGCTGGATCCCACAGCTGTCTCTTCCCCTTAGCTGATTCCTACACCTGTATCTCCTCATTTAGCTGAATCTCAGAGTTGTCACTCCCCCTTAGCTGGTGCCTACAACTGTCTCTCCCCTTAAGCTGGATCCCACAGCTCTACCCCGCCTTTGGTGGATCCCACAGCCGTTTTGACCCCTTATTTAGATCCCACAGCTGTCTTCTCCTAAGCTGCATCACACAGCTGTCTCGTCCCCTTAGCTGGATCCCACAGCCGTTTCTACCCATTACCATTTTTTGTGAACATACTTACTTTTTAATAAATTAAACTTATTTAGCTGGATCCCACAGCCATCTTTCTCCCTTAGCTGGATCCTACACCTGTATCTCTCCATTTAGCTGAATGTCAAGGTTGCCTTAGTAGCTAGATCCCACAGCCGTCTTTCCCCCTTAGTTAGATCCCACAGCAGTCTATCCCCCTAAGCTGGATCCCACGGCTGTCTCTCCCCCTTAGCTGGATCTCACTGCCGTCTCTCTCCCTTAGCTGGATCCCACAACTGTCTCTCTCAATTAGCTAGATCCCGCTGTCGTCTCTCTCCCTTAGCTGGATCCCACTGCCGTCTCTGTCCCTTAACTGGATCCCAAGGCTGTCTCTCCTCCTCAGCTAGTTCCCAAAGGCGTCTTTACACTCTTAGCTGGATCCCACAGCCGTCTCTCCCCTTAGCTAGATCCCACAGCCGTTTTTCCCTGTTATTTAGATCCCACAGTCGTCTTTCCCCCTTACTTAGATCCCACAGTAGTCCATCCCCCTTAGTTGGATCCCTCTGCCGTCTCTCTATCTTAGCTGGATCCCACAGCTGTCTTTCTCCCTTACCTAGATCCTACAACCATCTTCCCCCATTAGTTAGTTCCCACAGTAGTCTCTCCCCGCCTTTGCTGGATCCCACAGCCGTCTTGCCCCCTTATTTAGATCCCACAGTAGGCTCTCCCTCTGAGCTGGATCCCACGGCTGTCTCTCACCCTTAGCTGAAACCCACAGCCGTTATGCCCCCTTAGCTGGATCCCACAGCTGTCTCTCTTCCTTAGCTAGATCCTACAGTCATCTTCCCCCTAAGTTAGTGACCACAGCAGTCTCCCCCTGAGCTGAATCCCACACCTGTATCTCACCATTGAACTGAATCTCACAATTTGTCACTCCCCATTAGCTGGATCTCACAGCTGACTCTCTCCCTTAGCTAGATCCCACAGCCATCTTGCCCCCCTTAGTTAGATCCCACAGCAGTCCCTCCCACTTAGCTGGATCCCACAGCCATCTTTCTCCCATAGCTGGATCCCACACCTGTATCACTCCATTAAGCTGAATCTCAAGGTTGCTTTATTAGCTAGATCCCATAGCCGTCTTTTCCCCTTAGATCCCACAGCAATCTCTCCCCCTGCGCTGGATCCCACAGCTGTCTCTTCCCCTTAGCTGAATCCCACACCTGTATCTCTCCATTGAGCTGAATCTCACAAGTTGTCACTCCCCCTTAGCTGGATCCCACAGCTGACTCTCTCCCTTAGTTAGATCCCACAGCCATCTTGCCCCCTTAGTTAGTTCCCACAGCAGTCTATCCCCCTAAGCTGGATCCCACGGCTGTCTCTCCCCCTTAGCTGGATCCCACTGCCGTCTCTCTCCCTTAGCTGGATCCCACAACTGTCTCTCTCAATTAGCTAGATCCCGCTGTCGTCTCTCTCCCTTAGCTGGATCCCACTGCCGTCTCTGTCCCTTAACTGGATCCCAAGGCTGTCTCTCCTCCTCAGCTAGTTCCCAAAGGCGTCTTTACACTCTTAGCTGGATCCCACAGCCGTCTCTCCCCTTAGCTAGATCCCACAGCCGTTTTTCCCTGTTATTTAGATCCCACAGTCGTCTTTCCCCCTTACTTAGATCCCACAGTAGTCCATCCCCCTTAGTTGGATCCCTCTGCCGTCTCTCTATCTTAGCTGGATCCCACAGCTGTCTTTCTCCCTTACCTAGATCCTACAGCCACCTCCTCCCTTATTTAGTGCCCATAGCAGTCTCTCCCCCTGAGCTGGATCCCTCAGTTGTCCCTCAGCCTTAGCTAGATCCGACACCCATCTTTCTCCCTTAGCTGGATCCCACACCTATATCTCTCCATTTAGCTGAATCTCAAGGCTGTCTTGTCCCCTTAGCTAGATCCCACAGCCGTTTTTCTCCCTTAGCTAGATCCCACAGCAGTATTTCCTCCTTATTTAGATCCCACAGCAGTATCTCCCTCTTAGCTGTATCCCACTGCCGTCTCTCTCCCTTGGCTGGATCCCACTGCCGTCTCTGTCCCTTAACTGGATCCTACAGCGGTCTCTCCCCCTTAGCCGGATCTCACAGCCATCTTGCCGCCTTAGCTGGATCTCACAGCTGTTTGTTCCATTCTTCCTGATTCTCAAAGTTGTCTCTCCCCCTTAGCTGGATGTCACAACTGTCTCTCCGCCTAAGCTGGATCCCACAGCTGTCTCTCCACCTTAGCTGGATCCCACAGCCATCTTGCCCCCTTACCTGGATCCCACAGCCGTATGTCTCCATCTAGCTGATTCTCAAAGTTGTCTTTTCCCCTTAGCTGGATGTCACAACTGTCTCTCCGCCTAAGCTGGATCCCACAGCTCTCTCCCCCTTAGCTGGATCCCACAGCTCTCTCCCCCTTAGCTGGATCCCACAGCCATCTTGCCCCCTCAGCTGGATCTCACAGCTGTATGTTTCCATCTTGCTGATTCTCAAAGTTGTCTCTCCTTCTTAGCTGGATGTCACAACTGTCTCCGCCTAAGCTGGATCCCACAGCCATCTTGCCCCCTTACCTGGATCCCACAGCCGTATGTCTCCATCTAGCTGATTCTCAAAGTTGTCTCTCCCCCTTAGCTGGATGTCACAACTGTCTCTCCGCCTAAGCTGGATCCCACAGCTGTCTCTCCGCCTAAGCTGGATCCCACTGCCGTCTCTCTCCCTTAGCTGGATCCCACAACTGTCTCTCTCAATTAGCTAGATCCCACAACCATATTCCCCCCTTAGTTGGTTCCCACAGCAGTCTCTCTCCCTGAGCTGGATCCCACAGCTGTCTCTCCCCCTTAGCTGGATCCCACTGTCGTCTCTCTCCCTTAGCTGGATCCTACTGCCGTCTCTGTCCCTTAACTGGATCCCAAGGCTGTCTCTCCTCCTCAGCTAGTTCCCAAAGGCGTCTTTTCACTCTTAGCTGGATCCCACAGCCGTCTCTCCCCTTAGCTAGATCCCACAGCCGTTTTTCCCTGTTATTTAGATCCCACAGTCGTCTTTCCCCCTTACTTAGATCCCACAGTAGTCCATCCCCCTTAGTTGGATCCCTCTGCCGTCTCTCTATCTTAGCTGGATTCCACAGCTGTCTTTCTCCCTTAGCTAGATCCTACAGCCACCTTCTCCCTTATTTAGTGCCCATAGCAGTCTCTCCCCCTGAGCTGGATCCCACAGTAGTCCCTCAGCCTTAGCTAGATCCGACACCCATATTTCCCCCTTAGCTGGATCCCACAGCCATCTTTCTCCCTTAGCTGGATCCCACACTTATATCTCTCCATTTAGCTGAATCTCAAGGCTGTCTTGTCCCCTTAGCTAGATCCCACAGCCGTTTTTCTCCCTTAGCTAGATCCCACAGCAGTATTTCCCCCTTATTTAGATCCCATCTAGCTGATTCTCAAAGTTGTCTTTTCCCCTTAGCTGGATGTCACAACTGTCTCTCCGCCTAAGCTGGATCCCGCAGCTCTCTCCCCCTTAGCTGGAGCCCACAGCCATCTTGCCCCCTTAGCTGGATCTCACAGCTGTATGTTTCCATCTTACTTGTAAAGTTGTCTCTCCCCATAGCTGGATATCACAACTGTCTCTCCGCCTAAGCTGGATCCCACAGCTGTCTCTCCGCCTAAGCTGGATCCCACAGATGTCTCTCCACCTTACCTGGATCCCACAGCCGTATGTCTCCATCTAGCTGATTCTCAAAGTTGTCTTTTCCCCTTAGCTGGATGTCACAACTGCCTCTCCGCCTAAGCTGGATCCCACAGCTCTCTCCCCCTTAGTTGGATCCCACTGCCGTCTCTCTCCCTTAGCTGGATCTCATCGCTGTCTTTCCCCCTTAGCTAGATCCCACAGCTGGCTCTCCCCCTTAGCTAGATCCCACAGCCAACTTTCCCCCTTAGCGGGTCCCGCGGCTGTCTCTCCCTCTTAGCTGGATCCCACTGTTGTCTCTCCCCACTTAGCTAGATCTCACGGCTGAAATTTTCCCTAAGCTAGATCCCAAAGCTGTCTGTCTCCCTTTAGATGGATCTCACGGCTGTCTCGCTTACCTTGATGGATCTCTCGACTATCTCTCCAATTGGATCCCACAGCTGTCTCTCTCCCTTCAGATAAATGCCATGAATATTTCGCCCCCTTAGATGATCCCACGGCTGTCTGAAACCCATTTGTTGGACCACACGACTATCTCTTCTTTAAATGGTTTCCATAACTGTCTCTAACCCTTCTGCTGGATCCCACGACTAATTCTCACCCTTTACGTGGGACCTACGACAATATTTTCCTCTAACTGGATCACGCAATTATTTCTCTCGCTTAACCAGGCCCCGCGACAATCGTTGCACCTCAGCATCGAGCTAGACTGGCTAGTAATATTAATTTTACCATTGCTTTGTTCTTCAGAGTGATGACACGGAGGAGACGATGGCTTTGCTGAAATGTGACCTGTGCATGAAACACTTCCCGAACCCGGCCGAGTGGGTGCGACACATACAGAGCACGCACACTGAGTCAGGTCAGTACTGTCATATTCTTTTATAAGTAAATTAGAGTACAAGTTCGATTCAAACTTAATGGTGGCATTGAAAACGAGGCCATTCACTGTTCAGTTGCAAATTCATGTGTCAGTGGAGGTTGAGGAGTGGAATAATGCACAATGAGTAGCGCACTTCATAACCCCCATAAAGTTTTAATCGAGTTATAGTTAGGTTTCAACTCTTTGGAAATTTTAAACTAATAACACAAGTGTATCATAACATTGTATTGACCCATTTTCTTGGACTTAAACCTAGAAAATTTAAATAAATGTGAGAACAAATTAGGTAATTTAATCATTCCCAACGAAAAACCATTTCAATGTGTTGTTCCATGGTTGTTCTGTTTTTCGTTGGGGCCTGAAGAGGTAACAAAAACCTTGTCCCTATAATAATGCTGATATTGTTATTATTTAGGCTTTGTTTGATCTGGGTTTCCCTCCAATTTTGTCTAATTCATTGATACCTACATACAGAGTAAAACATTTATTTATAATTATTTTTCTACATTACGTACCTATTTTGTTAGGTTTTTTATTTTAATAACAGATCAGTAGTTAGAAATTATGATGAGCAGAAATGCGAAATCAAAACCGCTGGTTAAATGTGTGTTATTTTAAACATGTTTAGTTTTTCTTTGCTTACCTCTGTAATCTTAGTTAGCTATATGGTATCTTCTGGACCCATATTGTTACCAGAATTTCCAACAATGACATAGCCGAAACTAGAGATTTATGTAATTGGCTAATTCTCGACAAACGAACATCCTGTCGCCATTACTTACTTTTGATAATAATTTTGATTTTATTTTTCTTCTGCTAATACCTCAACCTACACCAAGTAAGGATAGACGGATTGCATTTAGCTCTACAAGCAGCTAGAAAAAAAAAGAATCTCTTACGGTGCTAATATGAATTTGCTCAGCTTTAAACATCTATTTTATTGGTTCAACACAACAACATTAAAATGCATGCACTAACCCTCTTTTGTAGCTTGCTTGCAGCCGAGATGCAGCCCGTCTGTCTACACTCTTTACTACCTACGCTTTAAGATACACTACTTCTTACACTAGCCCTGCTACTAATGATAATCACTTCAATTATGATTTACTAATAAAAATTAACCTTGGAATGCTTTGTTTGCTTATACCTTTTCCGTAATTGATATTATTTGCCATTACAAACAGTTTAGTCTAGGAAAGACTAATTCGCGAAATGACTACAGAGTCTATAATTGACCAATTCTTGGAAATTCATTCAATTCAATTACATTCTTGGATTTATCTTATTTACCTACTATATTCCTAATCAAAGTACTACATTTAAAAAATCTGTTATTTGTAGAATCGGTCAATTTTAGAATCATTCATTTATAGAATCATTCAAGTTTAGAATTGTACATTCCAAGAATTGGTCAATTATAGACTCTGTAGTCATTTCGCGAATTAATAATTCCTAGACTATACCTTACAAACAAAGCGTTGCATATCGTTATCGTGTGATTGTCTGCCTGACTGAACCCTGTTCTAAATGTTCGTTCGATGTCGATTGTCTAGAATTGGCCATGTCAAACAACAGTGCCCCACCAAAACGTCACAATCGTTTCACAGAGGGCGCGCAAAACAAGAGTTGCTCACAATGCAAGAAGACATTCCCGTCGCACGCGTCCATGCTCATACATATGCGTACGCACACAGGTCAGTACATTATTATTATATAATAACGTACTTTTTGGGATCAAATTGATCTTATTTTCAGGTTTAATGAGAACTTTCCTGGTTTCGAGCACCAGTTTTAATTCGTCAATCTGAACATTACTGCTAGAGAACGGAATAGGAATTCCACGGCCTACCAATAGTAATATGTGAAGTGTCGCAAATAGTATGAGATGGGTCATGTGGTAGTCCTATTTCATCTAAAAAATAGGTATCTTTGGCCCTAAAGCATAATAACCATCAGAACTCGTT
Organism: Orthosia incerta; assembly: GCA_948252205.1. Classification (NCBI taxonomy): domain Eukaryota; kingdom Metazoa; phylum Arthropoda; class Insecta; order Lepidoptera; family Noctuidae; genus Orthosia; species Orthosia incerta. The sequence continues at coordinate 29,551,535 of OX411746.1, forward strand.
TGCATCATAGAATTACATACTAAAATATTATGAAAAAAATCAAAGTAGTCTTACTCTAAGTTTTTTCGACCCAGTCATAAAATCGCGAGTCACATAGTAAAGTCGAGCATAATTCTAGGCTTCCCCAAAAGTTGTGCTTCATTTCGAAATAAAGCTATTCTATAAGTGTATTATAGTTGTTCTATCTCACGAAGGCTGGTTACGTGACGTTTATGACGTCGAAATAAGAGTCATTTTGTTACGATTCATCCGCCTTCGTGAGATGGTTGTTCTATACCTCCTCTGATGGATGTGAGAAGCAGGACTGTTTATGTGGCAATACTTGGGGGAAGGCTTATGTTCAGCACTGAGGCCCTACCATGAGCTCATAGGCAGTTATTACACTATAATATATTTCAGATCTATGAGACCAATTTATATGATAATCTATATTTAATATTATAAAGACGTAAAGTTTGTGAGGTTGTAGGGAATAATCTCTGGATCTACTGAACCGGTTTAGATGAAATTTGGCATGGAGATAGTTTGAGACCTTAGTTTGTATTCCCTTGGGATGGTAAAACATTTTTTACGCGGGTGAAGCCGCGGCCAGAAGCTAGTGTAATATAAACATATGAATCATTTAGATTTTGATAAAACGGAAACATTTAGCTAAAAAAAGATAGGATTATACATGTTTTATTACATTATCATATAAATATGACTCCTAGATTTATGATCCTAAACTCCATTTGCGATAACATTAGACGTTTAAATTAGCCCATTTTACAGCCCGTTCAACCGATTTTGACTTCTATTGCATTGGTGATACGACAAATGGTAGCTGTAGTAATCAGTTGGTTTTGGTAACAGGTTTATATGCTTTTTATGTCATCGTTATGTTTACGGAATAGAACTCAAAATCGGTTGAACGGACTGTAAAAAGATTTGGAAACGTGTCTAAGGTTATTTCAAATTATGTATTATAGTGTAAGTACCTGGGCGACCGAGCTCTACTCGGGTGAACATAGAGAAAACGACGTTTTCTAAAAATGAAACCTAGCTAGATCGATTTATCGCCCCCGATACACCCTGCACACTAAATTTCATGAAAATCGTTGGAGCCGTTTCCGAGATTCAGATTATATATATACAAGAATTGCTCGTATAAAGGTATTAGATACCTCCCATAGAGCAAGGTCATTTCCATTGAGCGTAAGGGACAGACGTATGTTTCTTATATACATCTGTCCCTTACGCACAATGGAAATAACCTTGCTCTAAGAGCTCATAGTACGGCCCCTGGACGTTTCCCTCTGTGCTCGCGACCACGCATTTTCACTCAATTTTGCTCGAGTCAGCTTGACGGTTGACTTAAGCTCCACTCTACACAATGTTCTCCTATATTGCAGGAGAGCGACCATTCGTATGCGGGCTGTGCAATAAGGGTTTCAACGTGAAGTCCAACCTGCTGCGCCACCTGCGCACGCTGCACGACCAGCTCATCAGCCCGGCGCAGGTGGACGACGCAGACGACGACGGGGAGCCCGGCCCGGCCGACGTCAAGCGCGAGTCCTGAGGGCGTGGAGGGGGGGCAGGTGACTAACTATTTTATTTATTTGGGTTAAGTATACCATCATCATCTTCTCGCCCTTATCCCATGTTACTTGGAGTCGGCGCAACAAGTTTTCTTCTTCCATACCGTCCTGTCCACCGTCATGCTATCATTGACTCCCTTTTCTTTCATATCACTCCTAACACAATCCATTAATTATTTTCTTTGGCTTTCCGTTCCATCCCATATCTATACTATATATATAATATTAATATTATAAAGCTGAAGAGTTTGTTTGTTTGTTTGAACGCGCTAATCTCAGGAACTACTGGTTGGAATTGAAAAATTATTTTTGTGTTGGATAGTCCATTTATCGAGGAAGGTTATAGGCTATATAACATCACGCTACAACCAATAGGAGTCGAGCATAAATGAAAAATGTTGCAAAAACGGGCAAAAATATTCCTTTTTGAGAGCTTTTGTTGCGTGCGCTGCGTAAACGGTTTAAGTTACGCAAATATAATGTATGATGGAATTGTTCTTCTTTAAAAGTTCTAAGAAAAAGTCCGCGACAGCATATGTCTATTTTTTAAGATTGACTCACAATAGCAGCTTTTATGTTCTAAATTTCAATTAGATCGCCGCCGCCGGTAGGAACAAAAGTTTACAAGTTACATTCGTATAGTAGTAAGGGTAGGGTAGGTAGAGTAGGGTAGGTGGGTAGGGTAGTTATGGGAAATAAAAAAATAGGGTAGGTAGGTAGATAGCCAGTTGACGGGAGCGAAGCCGCGGGGGTCAGCTAGTATATAATATTCCTAACTCTTTTAGTAACATGCGTTCCATCTGCGCCAAGTATATATCATACCAAAAAATAATAATTATTAGGTAGGATAGATGGACCCCTTTTCCGCACTTAGATTCGCATTTGGTCCGTTGTGCGTGCAGGCCTCCGCTCTGTGAGAGTGAATGTTGCATGTATTGGTGGATGTCACATGTCTTCGAATTTTTGTTTCTAAGACATGCCGGTTTCCTCACGATGTTTTCCTTCACCGTTTTGAGAGTAGTGGTGATGAAATAATTTACACAAAGTAAAACGCCTGCCTGGGTTCGATCCCACGCCCTACAACTTGTAAGTCGCGGTCGTTACCAACCTAATTATTCGAGCAATGGTGGCCCACCATTGCTCGAATAATTAGGTATACAAATTAGGAAAAACGCGTCACATTCACATCACAACCACGCAAATGGCATGCGACTGTTTTGTTGATATTGAAAGAAAAAAGAAAAAATATTTGTGACCCACACAGGAGACACGAGAAATAAGCAAAAACAAAAAAATTACAGAAAATAAAACAATTGTCAGTTCACCTGCACGACTGAGTACTAAAACGCCACTAATGGTCGCTATAGGCGTAGTCATCCACTGGGCTCAATTCATTTAATTCAAAAACAAAACACTTAAAAAAGTGCAAAATAACTAATTCGGTGTCTTTGGTCGCTCCTGTTTTTATTATTTTTCGACACCGACTTCCAAAACGAAAGTTATTTTTCATATTTTAGTGTTTTGTTTTTGTAAGACGATTTATTTATTGTGAAAAAGTTTTTATTTCTCTCTTTTTAGTTTTAGTACACCATCACTAAAAATGAGCAATTTCTATAGTACCAGTACGGTACCTGAAAGATCGAAGAAATACTCATAATAACTCAATTTACACATTCATGCTGTTTGTCGCTAAGGAGTTTCGTTGTATGCTCCATATCTTGTTTGTCACCGCGCGCCTGTGAGGCTGCGAAACAGTTCTAAATTTATTTAAGAAATAAGTTCCGTAAAGACCAGTACTGTACATATCTTTACTCAAAAATGCATGTAATGTGGTCATTATTTTGACAACCTTGTTTGAGCAAAGTCGACCTTGCCGTTCTGTTCCAAGGAGCGGCCGCTCTAACAGGCCGGCAATGTTTTGCCGGCCGCTATTTTGACGTTTCTTTTTTTAAAAAATCAAATCCAAAAAGATTTTATTTAAAACTGTTTGTATCTATAGAGATAGGTACAAAAAGATTTTATTCCATATTAGGCTGTATATTTCCCAACTACCATTGCTCAAAAAGAAAAACAAAGACGTAACAAAAGCGCGGTTCAGCGAAAATTTTGTTTTTATTTAGTGACTTTTTTGCTAAAAATGAGCCCTCAAAGCGAACATCTGCTCAAAAACTTGAAGAAAAAAATTATGAAATAAATGAAGAAATAATACAGCAGTCAAACACCGCATTAGAATTATCGCATACTATTAGTAATATCAAACCGGGAAAGTCGGTTTAGAATTTTAGTAACTGTAATTAAAATTCTAGTTAATTAATATATTTTTTATTTAAAGTACTTGTTGGTTTAATTTAGATTAGGTACTTGTATTTTTGAGTAAAGCACTATACAAACCTTGGCCCACAATGACTGCTTCGCTGGTCACGCTATGATTGCCTCGAGCTAGCCTAGCTACGCTCTAGGCCTTTCAGCTTGGCCATCATTGCAGCCCTTGCTGTCCTCGCTGTAAAGGCCTCGACCTACGGTCTCGGCCTTTATCTCAGCTCGTCCATCAAGTGCTGCACGCTGACTGCGCCGTGTCGGCCTGGAGCTGCGCTGTCGGCCATAATCAGCGCGACCAGCAAAGTAGTCATTATAGACCGCGGCAGTAATGTACTATTATTTTATAAGCATGCCATTTGCTAAATTTTCTTTTTCCAAATGGTACAGGTAGAGGGCGCGGGCGACGTGCAGCATACGTTAATGTGAATGCTATGAGCGAAGCCACCCGTCGCGCCCACGACAAGAAACGGCGCGGAGCGGCCGACAGGCGCGGAGCGGCCGACAGGCGCGGGGCGGCCGATCGGCGCGCTGACGACGTGACCGCGTCCGCCGCGCCCAGCGTGCCGCCGCGCAAGCAGAGCTACTCGCTCTTCTTGAAGCAACGCGCGGTACTCTTTTCTGCCAAGAAGTGGAAACAGTGAAACTCGGTATGTGCGACTCGCTACGACTTTACTTTCATTCATTCAAATCTTTCTTTGACTCTAGTTGAGGTCTAGTTATCAGTAACGAAGTCGCCATTTATCCGTTTGTTCACTTATTACCTGCCCACCCTCCTCCTTTCGTATTTAACGGTTACTTAATTTATATTTAAAGTATTCTTATTGAGTGAATTATTTTTTATAATCCCCTAGTTTTATTAAATTTGAAGTATCTCGACTTCTAGTCACATAATATGTTCTAAGACTTAAATAACTGCTAGTAATTTAATTTAAGTGATCCCCTAAATGTAGCTCGGGTTGTATGATTAAGATCTAAGAAGAAAAAAGTAACAATAAGCAAGTTTTGTTAAAAGATAAGTTTGGATTAACTGTGGGCAATTTTTTTTTGTTTTAATTGCACAATTTTGGTTACCATTGTAAAATATCATATACATACAAATATGTGTCTAATTATTAACCACTATCATTACAATTTTAATTGTAAATGTTTATATTTACCCAGGCTTAGCACGCACCGAAAATGTTAGCTAAGCACAATGTATCATTGTGTGTACTATTTGTCCATCAATTTAGCCTATTCACAATTTCCTTGGCATATTGGTCATCTGATCCATTTCAATAGAGGAAAAAATGGTTCTGCACTAGTTATTTATATTCCAGATTATAACAATTTAATGTCATAGCTTGTAGCGGCTTCGTTCGCGTCGGACATTATACAAATGGAATGGTCATGGTCTCCATATAATAGAATATCAAACAAGAATGGATTAGAAAATGCTACCAACCTAACCTAGTTAATGGTGCTTGCTAAGCCTACATTTCCGATATTAACCTTTATTAGAATATTTCAAATGCATGTCTCAATTTTAATGCCTTACCAATATTTTACAAATATTTGTATAAATGCGTGGGGAAAACGATTTTTAGTATTAATGATAATTAATATAATATTCGCATAATTAAAAATAGCGAAGTTTTATGTTCAGCATTCCATTGTGTTAGAAGTGATTATTTATTTATTTTAAACATGTGTATCAGTAGACACTGAACTTTTATTTCTTGATTTCTAAAATTATTTAAATTCAATACTCATGTATAACATGAACATGAATGTAATTTGTACTATTGTGGAAAATAAAAGTGATTTTATGTCAATTGTTTTTACTTCACAAGTGTCCTGACTCTGAGGATAGATTCGAGTATGAATGTGGAAAAAGCTTATCCGAGAACGATGGTACCCATGGGTGCCGGGAGGGGGGGCAAGGAGGTGGACTAGCACTCCCTCCTTTTCTTTGGTTTTGTAAGTCATCCACTGACTTCTCCCTCTCTGGGTGAAGCGGGAGGGCGTGTCAGACTAACTGACCAAAACCCACCCGTGTTCCTTCAGTTACTTGTGCCAGGGCCGCGGTAACTCTTTATCAAATTTATTTTGCTGACATCTCTTTGAGGCGTGCGTGGAACACTACGCGCCGTTGACTCGGGCCTGGTCCTTAACGGACGGCGAGCTACCCATCTCTCGGTCACCGCAAGTCCGCGCCTATGGTGACCGGGAATCGGCTTGCAACTCCCGACGCCCAGGGCGTCTCCTGCGGTGGCTAGGGGCGTGAGGGCGTCTCCCTCACGCGTTCCGCCTTCTCATTCGCGAACATTACTGCTTCGCAGAAGGAAGTGACAGCTTCCCATGCGTAAACCTATTTACGAACCGAGAACGATGGTACCCATGGGCGCTGGGTGGGGAGTGCAAGGAAGCACTTGCACTCCCCCCTGGTTTCTAATGAGGTATACTAAAACAGAACATCTTCCTTTTTCTGCATGTAGGTACTCAAGTCGACGAAGTATTTTCGAGGTGGTCAGTTTAAAATTTTCGATAATTGCGGTCGTTATCGGGTAAGCGCAGAGCGGTATCCATATCTTTGCCTCAATTGCAGTCGCATAAACCGGATTTCTGGCCCAATGTGCCTCATCAAAGTCAACCACGGTACACGCACGCAACACCAACCTGAAAACAGCCCATGACTGCAAAAAGTAAACAAAAGAACTCTGGGAAGGTAATCCCACCGCACTATTCCCAAACCACTGCAACTCCTGAAAGCCAGAATCAACAGTGGCGACCACCAGAAAAGCGCCGAGGCAATGAAGCTCGACGAAGTCCCGGAGAATGAATTTAACTGTCTTGGATCCCGCAACGAAATTAATCAGAAAATAATAACGGAGGAGTAGGAAAAAGTACAATCTGGGAAGGTAAGCAGGTACCTAACATTATTTGTTTTATGCATAGGCATAAATCCTATTAGTACAATCACAGCTAGATGGAGACCATGACCTATATACGAAGCAGCAGAATTCGTATCGCAATTAGTCTTTTGACCTGGCTTCGGGACAAACATGGCTCGAGGCATGGGTTTCGGAAAAGCTAGGGTACAAGTATGGCGCCGGCGCGGAAGAAGTCTATTTTTGTTGTCTGTTTGGAAGGGGGGAGTGAGGAGGTGCAGCGGCCGGCGCCGGCGACCGGTCTACCAGTGTCGCCTTCACCCGTCTCGCCGCTTCATAGGTCTCGTGTTCCCTAGGTACAGTCGCGCATTATTGTGTTAAATAAGAAGTCCCGTACCATAGTGTTTAATAATTTCGTTCGTTTCGTTGCCGATGAAAGATACCGAAAAAAAAAAAGTGTTACGAAGCAAGCATGAAAAACTTACATAAAAACTGTATTTTCTTACTTTCTTTTTTTAATTATACTTATCGACTAAATCACAAGAGAGATGTAATTTGGACGTCTATGTGATTGGACGATTTAATTACGAAATAAGGCGTAGCAGGTGGCGTTCTGTAGTTTCTGCCTACCCCCATGGGAAAAAGGCGTGAGTTTATGTATGTATGTATAAGGCGTGGGCACGACATGGGGTAGCAAAGTAGTGCTATCTCTGTATGAATGGGCAAAGAAAACTATCGTATTCGAGAATAGGCCCCCTGAAAATAATCCAGCCGGCACCCATGCGTTTGGGCGCATTACGTCCAGTGGGCTCAAAATGTCCAATTAGCAAATGGTCCAGTACGCAAAATGGCCAATTTAAATTATAGTCGTTATTTAGGTATAGATAATTAGATATCCTTGTAAGGTATTTTGATTCGCCTAAATCTCTTTCATACACAGAGATTATTGAGCATTAGGATCGCATCGCAGTAGGACAGTTCAAGGCAATAAAAAAAGTCGTTTACGGAGTTTAGTAGATAGATAATCTTCGTCTTACATTGTTTAAGTGTTAATGATAAAATACATCTTAATTTCTAGATAGGTACTAGGCACCCATAACTATGTTTATTCTACTTTATGAATATGCATTACGTAATATTTTTCTTAATTAAAAGCGATTTTATGATTTATCAGCCTAAGGCCGGGTTTCTCAACGCTAAATTAATGTGGCAAATTGTCAAGCGCGCGTTACCTGCTGTGTTCGAATTTTCAACAGCCAATCACAGCAGATAACCGGCGATTATTCCTCGATTACGTTAACAGCCCGATAATGAGTGTTGAGAAACCGGGGGTTAATTATTTATGCAGATATGTTTTTTTTTCTAATATAAGTGTTGACCATTTTTTATTATATGCATTTTTACTTCGAGCCGAATCTCACCCAACCAACCTCACGTGGGGGTCGTCTAAAAACGCCTCTCGTAATCAAGAATGCCTCATAATTGCGAATTAGACTAATTGCAAACTGGACCAGTTGACATTTTGCGAATTGGACATAGTGCGCCCAAACGCACCCATGTTACCTGTCTGGAAAGGGGATGAAAACATACACCTTGATTTTCCGTTCGTATTGATCACTGTGGAAAGTTAGTTCACATAAACGATGCTTGCGCAGCGGTACAGTTACCGTTATTTTACTTTTACGCCGAAAACAAGTGCGACGGCCTAATCGAGAAGTAAGGAAGAATAAATGTTGCGTCTATCCCAAATAAATTGCAATAAGAGAAAGAGAATGAAACCATATTTTACAAGATGTAGGGTTTGAGAGTAATTGTTGTAAGTCTTGGCAACCAATTTACATGAACTTTTGTTGTGATTTACTTTACAAATAATACCAATTTTTTTTACGAATCTGTTTATTATTTCTTAAAAAAATACTATTATATCACAACTGCCGCGATACACACAGTGTATGGAGATACCAGGCTTGAGAAATTGGAATTTTAACATGATGTTTTTGGAAAGAGCAAGTACAACATAAAATAGTAGCGAATACAAAATAAGACCTTATTACTAATCAACTAATTTAGCTATCCTCCTCCTCAATCTTGGGCGCTAGATAGTAGCGGATGTGACCAATCTCTGGAATGCGGTACTCGACAACGAGTGGGACATCGGCTGACATCGACAGTTGAACCTGGAAAAGGTATAAATAACATTAGAACCTGCACAGCAGAGGTGATTGCAGGATTCGGGGTTACGACTTTCTATTTCATTTTTGGAAGATATTTTACTAACAGTAGAACAATCATCATCACCATATATATGTAGCCCATTTGTCACCCACTACTGATTATAACCCCCTTCCACTTAAGTGCCATGATTCTCTGCACCATATGATAGCTCGTATCTTACGTACCTACTCATATTATTTTCGACAACTCATTCATTGCGTGTTTTACGGTGTCGAATAGACGGATTTTTGAACAAAATTATGAACAATGAATGCAAGCAAAGCACGCTTGCGTGTTTTCTTTGAAGTAACTCTATTAGGGTGTTGGTCTATGTGAGTCTGATGAGATTAAGCTGAACACAGACCACTCTAAACCCGCTATTGCAATATAAACTTAATAATCATTACAATAAGGCATAATTTATTCTGGCCACAAATTCGCACAATCGCCCAATAGGACATTAAAGATGTCTTTACCTGTGGACTGAGCGACGTGGCTTTGGTGAAGTAGTTAAGATACTGGCAAGCGAATGTGAGGGTTACTGGCTCCTCCATCTCAATGACCACGGCCTCTTCCTCTTTGTCGACCGACGCTGTCTGCGCGAGCTTGATGTTAGCTGAGCCGATGTCGCCGGATGCTGAGAACTTTACTCCTGTGGGAATGGGGCAGAATGTTAATAACATTATGGCTATTAACATACTGGCTTTTCATTATGCATTAATTTTCATTACCACACCTTGTGGTAATGAAAATTTATCTATATGTCTAGTTATCAGCTTTACATGGGTGAAAATTAAGAGCACTAAAAGTACTCAAGGCATAAAATGATTGCAAGAAGTGCATCAAAATCTAGTACTATAGAATAAATCCTTACCCTCTTTGGTGCAAGAAATGACCATGGACTCTCCAAACTGTGAGAGATCACGGCAGATTCGCGCGAATTCAGCACTCGGTAATCGAATGGTGCAGCTGTACTCAGTCTCAGGAATACCTATAAAAATACAAATAATTAGCAAAATCCAAGCAAACACCTTTACGTACTACTGACATTCAGGATTAACTACTGAACTAGTAGTAGAAAGCTACACTTTCTACTGGTGAAAGAGTTTTCAAAATCGGTTCAGTAGTTTCAGAGATTACTTCCTACAAACTTTACCTCTTCATAATATTAGTATAGATGTGTAAGATTTAAGTTAAGTCAAAGGACAATGCATAAATTTCTTATAGATTTTATAATTTATGTAATACACTAACCAGTAGAATGTTTAGACAAAATGACTTTGAATGACCTATGTTCTTCACCTTTGTTCATATTGTGATTATGAAGGTGCGTTTGCATAAAAATAAGCATAAAAAATGTGTATGAGAATATGAGGTGTCTCAGAATATTTCTGTTTTTGATAAATAAATAAAAAACTCTAGAATTAGTTCAAACTCGTATTAATTTATTTTTTAACTACTTAGCGACAAACTGCACGAATGTGTAAATTGATTTATTATGGGTTTTTTGTCAGTCCTTTAGGTACCATACTATAGAACTTGCTCACTTTTTAATGTTAGTGTACTAAAACTGAAAAGAAACAAATAAAAACTTTTTCATAAAAAATAAACCAACTCCAAAAGAAAAAAAAAAACTTCGGAATAAACTCATAAATACGTCCACCAATACTGCTGAGCGTGCTCGCCTACTGGCTGTGGGTTTTTTTTTTTTTTTTTTATCTTATATAGGCTCGCGCTTGACCACCATCTCACCTGATGGTAATCGATGATGTGGCCGATGATGGAGCACGCTTGCCTAGAAGTAACCTATTCACTCTTGACTTAAAGACCCCTAGGTTGTAGCTATCGGGAAACACAGACTCCGGCAGGGAATTCCACTCCTTAGCTGTACGCATAATAAAAGTATTTTCAAAACGTTTAGTGCGTATGGGTGGGATGTCCACCATGTATCGATGGCGCATCGCCGTACGTCTGGTAGTCCGATGATGAAACGGGCTGGGCGGAATTAGATTATGCAATTCCATCGCACATTCCCCGAAATGTAATCGATAAAAAACCGACAAGCCGGCAACTCGGCGACGATGTTCAAGGCTCTGGAGCTTTGACTTAACCAATGCCTCATCGCCGATGAGCCTCTTGGCCCGCTTTTCGATCGACTCTAGTGCATCAAGTTGGTATTTGGCAGAGCCGTCCCAGAGATGAGAACAGTACTCCATGCATGATCGAACTTGCGCTTGATACAAGCTGAGCAGCTGTTCTGGCGTGAAGTACCTTCTCACCTTTGCAAGGATCCCTAGCTTCTTGGCAGCCAGCTGAGCCTTTGCCTCAATGAATGGGCCAAACTTGAGAGTCGATGTCAACGTAACGCCAAGCAGCTCAAGATGGTCAGTTATTGGCACGGTCACACTTCGGAAAGTTGGAGCCGGGTGAAATTGACTCTTTTTTGCGGAAAAAAGACACGCCTGGGTTTTAGCAGCATTAAACCTGACCAGATTGGCATCGCCCCATTCGGAGACTGCCTGCAAGGACAGGTTTAAGCGCTCCACCATGGCCTCCCGGAGAGACTGGACCTGAGGCCCGGTAGTACGAGCGTTGGACAAGTATCTCTCAGCAACAGTGCTGTCGTCTGCATACCCAAAGGTACCGGGTTTTAGCAGATCGTTAATGTGCAGCAAGAATAAAGTTGCTGAGAGTACTGACCCCTGAGGGACACCGGCATTAATATCCAAGTGGTCCGACGAGCAGCCATCGATAACCACTCGAATGGACCGATCTCTCAGGAAGTCTGCAATCCAATCACACAGACCACCGGGCAAACCGAATGAAGGAAGCTTACCAATAAGGCTTTCGTGCCAGACCCTATCAAAAGCCTTCGAGATGTCGAGGGAGACGGCAAGCGCTTCCCCATGCCTCTCGATGGCCTCACTCCAGATGTGAATGGCATACGCTAGAAGATCCCCAGTAGACCGATTTCGGCGGAAGCCGTATTGGCGGTCACTCAGGATATCGTTAGTTTCTAGGTATGCCAGGAGCTTAATATTGAGTACGCGTTCCATACTCTTACAGAGTATGGAGGTTACAGATATGGGTCTGTAGTTGGCCGGGTCAGCTCGGCTGCCCTTCTTGGGCACAGGCTGCACGTTAGCCTGCTTCCAAGCATTCGGCACTTTTCCAGCCTTATACGAAAGGCGGAATAGGCGTGTCAAGATCGGAGACAGTTCAGGCGCACAGGTTCTAAGAACAATTGCTGGTATTCCGTCAGGGCCGCTAGCCTTGTTCACGTCGAGGTTGCGCAGCACCCTACGGACGTCCTTTTGATGGATACGAATGTCCGACATACTCGTCACGCATCCATCAGGAGAAGGAGGGGGCCGCGCGTCACCAGGATTCAGACGTGAAGATTCCGCAAAAAGAGAGGCAAATAAATTTGCCTTATCCTTAGCGGAGTGGGCCAGCGACCCGTCGGGTTTTAGCAGTGGTGGTGGTGAGGGACGGCAGAAGTTCGACTCGACCGACTTAGCCAGAGACCAAAACGCTTTACTACCTGCTGGGTAAGAAGCAAGTTTGGTCCCTATTCGGCCAATGTGGTCGAACCGAGCCCTTCGCAACACTAACTTGCAGGACTTGGCAGCCCTGTTGAAGGCCCTCTTCTTCAGACCCACGTCACTCGCCTTACGCGATCGAGCGTCGACCCAAGCCAGGTACGCCCCATGTTTAAGCGCGTCGGCGCGCTTACATTCGGCGCCAAACCATGGCCGGTCTTCGCTAGACATTGATACGTCAGAGAACGGAATGTAGTACTCCATTCCCTGACGCAACACATCCGTCACGGCGTCCGCGCACGACGATGGATCAGTCGAAGAAAAGCAAGTAGGCTGCCAAGGATAGCATGCGAAGAAAGATCGCATACCATCCCAATCTGCTGACTTGTACCGCCAAACCCGCCGGGTGCCTCTTGGGCTGGGATCGGGCGGGGAATAGACGGATACAGACTTCACCAGACAGTGGTCGGAACTACCTAAGGGTGAACCTATCGACACAGAGTATCTGTCTTTGTCAGCAGAAGGTCCAAGCAATTTGCTGTGTGCGAATCAACATCCGGTACCCTCGTTGCCCCCTGGACCAGCTGGGTGAGGTTTAGCGCTAGCGAAAGCTTACGCATCTCCCGTCCAGCATGGTCAGTGCACTGGTATGGGAAGAGCCACTCCTGATGGTGGGCATTAAAGTCCCCCAGTAACACTAACTGGGCGGAAGGGTACCGCTGCTGTGCCGCATCAGCCGCCTCACTGAGGTACTCTGTGAGCCTGGTTGTCTCCTGATCTCCGCTGTGCGAACGGTAGACACAGGCGTAGATAATTTTATCCAGACCTGTGTCCACCAGAACCCAGAGCGTTGTGAATTTGGAGTCCTCAAGGTTACGGAGACGCCGATAGCAAGTGTCGTCACGGGCGTACATACACACACCCGCGCGCGGTTTAAAATTGTGCTCCAGGGTAAACCCTGGGTAAGATAAGTACGACACGTCTGACGGACTCGCTATCTGCGTCTCCTTAAGGAAAAGCAGCGCTGGTTTCTCAGTCTCCAGGTGGTAGTGGACTGCAGAGAGATTTGAGTGCAGACCTCGAATGTTGGTGAGGTGCACTTTGTGGGGGAGGGAGTGCAGCCGCTGTTTAAATTTTGAATATTTCCTTTTCCTTGGCATTATAAAGAGTGAATGGAGGAGAGGAGTTGGAAGTGAGACGAGGTTCCACGCTGCTAACCTTCAGACACGCACTGAAAGGAGAGCATCATTGGGGCACTAGTCCGGAGACTGCGGGGACGCCCGAGCCCCCCCGGAATGTCCATCGGGCCCTCCCCATCTGGTCGCCAACCAGCACGATGGCGCATCCCGGGATTTTTCGACAGTTGGCGGGGCAGCCTTTCATGTGTGGCTGGCACACTACTTGGGCCCCCAACTACCTGCGGTCGGCCAGCGGCGCACCGTGCCTCGGATCCCGCTACCCTCCGAGACCAGTCTCCCGATACGCCCATACCAGCGCGCGTCAGGCTGGTCAGCCTGCAGTGGAACAGCTATCTCGACCCAACTCCTCTTGTGGCTACACCGAGCATCGTACCGGAACACGGCTAAGCCGCTTGGCGGTACGTCTTTGCCCGGTGGGTGGTCGCAAGCCGTCGGCCGAAGCCTACCACCAGTTTTTGTCACCTGATTTGCACCACCCGGGGACCACGTGTAGGGTATCGGAATAGGGTACACTCCTACGGACGTGGGTGACTCAGCCCCCAGGGTGAGTGGGAGACAGGCATTACCGTCACCCAACATAGGTACAATGTTGAGTGACACTACCTTCCGGATCGCTACATGTCTGCGCCTTGGTACTGCCAGCGGAGCTCCACATCGTTGTCATTGTGGTGAAGCAGTCGACCGCCTCGGACACCATGGCCAATCCTGCAGTAGGAGCGCTGGTCGGATAGCACGGCACGCCAGCATTAATGACATCATACGTCGAGCTCTTGTCACCGCCGGGGTGCCAGCTGTTTTAGAACCCAATGGGTTGGCACGCGACGATGGGAAGAGACCGGACGGGATGACCATAATGCCTTGGAAGTTGGGTAGGCCTTTGGTGTGGGATGCAACATGTGTCGATACCCTTGCGCCATCCCATCTTCTTAGCACGGCGGGCTGTGCTGGGGCAGCAGCTGCTGGTGCAGAAAACCTCAAACGGCGCAAATATAACAACCTTATTGGCAGTTATATGTTTGAACCGTTTGGGGTTGAGACATTAGGTCCATGGGGTCCGAGTGCTCATCGAGTGTTTCGAGACATTAGTAAACGGTTAGTCGACTGTTCGCGTGACCAGAGGGCTGGCCTTTTCTTCAGCCAGAGAATCAGCATTGCCATGTTGAATGGCTGCCAGCGTTCTGGGTACGTTTCCCATTGACATCGATGTGGATGATTTTTTTGATGCGCAATGAGCCCCTTTTCCTCTCCCCTTTGTATGTAAGTTTGTTTTGTTATTAGGAATAAGATTAGAAATATTCAGTTGTATATATTGTTTAAATTATAAATAAATAATCCACTTCAAAAGCAAAACACTAAAAAGGTGCAAAATAACTTTCGTTTCGGAAGTCGGTGTCTGTGTCGGTGTCTTTGGAACCTATTTTTTTTATCGATAGGCTCGCGTTTGACCACTAACATGAAAAAAATAATGATAACAATCAAATCTCTTGTTTTTATAATTTTTCGACACTGATTTCCGAAACGAAAGTTCTGCACTTTTTTGTGTTTTACTTTTGAAGTCAGTTTATTTTTTGTGTAAATGTTTTTATATCTCTTTTTTTAGTTTTAGTTCACCATCACTAATAAAGCGAACTAAAAAGACGTAAACAATAAGAAAATCATGCTGTGCAGTCGGAGGATACATATTGGCGAGCTGGCTGACCAAAACCAGATGTATCCTCCAACTGCATAGCATTATTATCTTCTTGTTCACGTCTTTTTAGTTCACTTCTTAAGCAGTCAGCAGGTTTTTTGAATGAACTTTTTTTATTAATAACTTTTTCTCAAAAATGGTATGTAATGTTGTCATTACAGCTCTAAAAAGTATCCAGAAAGTGGACCCTACCGGAGACTTATTCACAACTGTCCAGTAAGAAGCGAGATTTTAAATTTGGAATCTCCTACTGTCCAGTAAGTAAGTATGTAATTTACTTACTGGACAGTAGTAGGGATTGGCCCGATATATCAAAACGTAATTTATATCGGATATGTTTTAGATATGATATGCATATCGATATCTATATTTAAATAACCGATATTACAAAAACTGTAACTAATAAAAACCTTACTAGCGTGCGAGAACGAATTAGTCAAAACTTAAAACCGTAACAATGCGAAAACGTACGAACTAAGAACAAAACGCAAACTTCGCAAACGATAGGAACCCTATGCGCTAACCCTCTTTCTAAGTATTATTTCGCGTTCGTTTTTAGTTTGCACATCTAAATAACATTTTAACTTATGCAAACTGTACTAAATGATATCGATATCTGAAAATCGTTTTCGATATCGATATGAAAACTGAATATCAGTTAAATAACCGTTTGTGCAAAAAACCGATAACGCCCATCTCTAGACGGTACGTCATCCTCTTTAGATCTGCTTAGAAAAAAAAAACATAGTACCAGCCAGACACAGATTAGAGTTTAGCTTTTATAACATGGTTATAGAAGGGAGGCTCCAAATATATAACTATCTCTCGTTTTGGTATGACATTTTATGAGATAGATATATTTTTGAGTCCGTTAATCAAGGTGTACAACAAACAAATATAAATGCTCCTGGTAAATCGATCACAATATCTATCAGCAATTGCCCTAATATGAATGACGAATTTGTTGTTAAACTTTCTTTCATTTTTGAGAAAAGCATTATACAAGCCTCAACCAGTAAGAAAGTCATCCTGGCCTCGTATATAACCGGACCTCACCTGCGGTTCGGTCCGGTTAACTCATACTTGGCCAGGAAGGCTTATTTACTGGATTCTGCAGTAATGTACTATTTAGTCAACATATATTTTACGAATTAGCTACATATAAGTGTTATATATTTATGATTTGCGCCTCCACATTAAGGCGCCCAAAATCCGCTATTTTTCTATTTTCCAATTGACACTCGCAAGGTGAAGACGAATCGATTGGCGTATGAATCATCAAAATCGGGCAACGCGTTTGTTCTCTAGAACACTACATAGGAACAAACATAAATACATAGACTGATAAACACAATACCCTCCTACTACAGTCAGGTAAAAATGGGCCTGTTCTATAGTAAGGTACTTAAAGGAATGACAAAATACCTATAATAACTCAATTTACACATTCAAGCTGTTTGTCGCTAAGGAGATTGGTTGTATCCCCCATATCTTGAAAACTGGTGGATTGGTTTTAATGAAATTTGCACTAATCCTTAAGTTGAGAGATACTCAATCCAACACATAAGAATGATAACAATCCGATAAGTAGTTTTGGAGAAATGCATGGACAAACATACATACAAACTAATATACAGTCATGAAATTTGACACACGTGTTTAAAATTAAAAGCCCACATAGAGTGACATATGACATATGTGAATATTGTGCAGTTCTAACAATATTACATACAAATGTATCAATTTGATTAGCTCCTTTTTTTTAAGTTGGTAAATTTTCTTTATGAAAAACAATAGTTAGGAAATGCACACCCTCCATTTCCTGAAACTCATTTGGCCTGGTACTAAAATTTTCAATCACTTGCTGTTCTTTACTTGTTGCTGTGTGTTAATAATTCTTGTAAATTCTTTGAACTTTGCTTGCTTTAAAAAATTCAGTTTGGGTGACAATGGGTAGTAAACTTTACTTTTAAGGTAGCCCTATAGGAAAACATCTGCAGGCATTATTTAAATTTGGGCTATTTGGGCTGCTATATCAAGTCAAGGTATTATCAGCACTTACATTTTTGAGGACTCTCTAGAGTCTAGTGAGTGTTTGAAGATTTTAGTTCCAGACTAAATGAGTGTTAGGCAGTGGAGGGTGCACCTTTACAAACAATTGTTTGCATTATTTTTATTTGTATCGTATTGTTTATTACTAAATATAAAACTGCTCTTAAATTTAACAATAAATAAAAGAGTTTGAACTTACTCTAGTGCTTTTTTTAAGTATCAAAAATGAAAACCATTCTGAGACATTCTTTATTTTAGACTGGTTTAACTCACCCAAATGCTCAAGATCCAAGTTCATAAGTTTCATCTCATAATCTGAAACCTTCTCTTGGTTGGGGCTCTCGAACACAAATGTGACAGTATCAGCATTGTCCTGTGCTTTGATTGTTACTGTGTCCTTATCTCCAGCACATTTCAGGATCTTGGACATGCTGGAAGGTGTTTACAGAAGTTATTTACATGGAATTCATAAATTATCATTAGCTCCATTACTGGAATTGCCACTATATTGTTGCATAAGCACACCACATATGTCAGAATCTGGAACTTTTAAGGAAAGCAAAAAGCTGTTAAGCAGCTTGCTGTGGCTTTTCTGTACAACACTGACATATTATTTGTTGTTTGTATTTTTAAATAACGACATTGGGTCAAACCCTCGTGTTTGAATTGTCGCGAAGCGCTGCGCTTTTCAAATGACATACATAACGTAATATATCAAAATAATGACTTATGCGGTGTTAGAACTTAAACGACAATATGCAAGTTTGCTAGGCTGAAGTGGAATTTGGTAGGCCAGTATGCAGAATTCATCAGGGCAGTTGTTATGCAGTGAGAGCCAGAAGTGCATAGGCATTGAGCCTTGGCCAAGAGGCCAGGCTATGAGGGAGACCTTTACCCAGTAGTGGGCAAATTTAGTTAGATTTTTGAATAACATGAAAATAAACATTTGTTTTCTGAGTAATACTACAAATAGCTCAAAACAAGTAAGATGGAGGATAATATTAACTCAAGTAACAAGTACAGCTTGTTTTGTTTTCAGAGCTCTGATCAATAGTAACTTAGAAATTAATTATAAAAAAAAAAAACGGTTTATGTACATTTTGACTATTTGTGCCTTAGGGATAGATTTTATGTCTAAAATTGATAAGTGGACTTACCTTCCTAAGTTCATGCCCATAGAGATATTTCTATCACATCTGTATTTGTCGAAACCATCAGATCTAAGTGTGAGGGACACCAGTGACACGTGGGAGTTGTCCATTGCCTGAAAAATATAACCAATTTCAGTACCTGTACCAATTTCAATTTCCAGCCAAGCACAGGATCATGTAAGTTACCTACATTATGTTGGTGACACAATATTTCAGTGATAAAAAAATTATAAGATGATTTTGATGGAATTTATTGACAAATTTAACCTGTATTATAGGTATTTATAGTTCTCGCCTAACTTCTTGGCCTAAAATGGCTGCACAGTAGTAAATCTCATACAAAAACAGTACCGTTTCGTGCCCAGCGCCTCGGAAAGCAAACTTCAGGGTGGCCCAGAAGTTTGGCTAGTGCTATAATTGGCTGCCTTGAACCTAGGCAGGCTCTGTAGATAATCTTGATAGCATTTGTATTACGGCTGCAGCCTGTTAATTATTCATGACCGTACCTGCAATTGGATCCCATTGTCGTCGCAGTCAAATGTAGCCTGAGTGAGCAGATCCTTGATGGCTTCCAACACCTTCTTCAGAATGGCGCTACGCAGAAGACGTGCTTCAAACATATTCCTGTAAACAAGGTTTAATGGCATCGATGAGTCTGTTCTTTCCAAATTGGGTATCTACAAGTGCAGGTAACTTATTGGAACAAAAGGGAGGAAACGAGATCACAAAAGAACGGTAACGGATTTTTGATATAGCACTAGAAACCAAAGTATTGCGACTTTTTTAACATAAGACTAAATAAACAAAGAAGAAATACTTACGTATGTGTATATTTAACCAGTATAACAGATCAAAAACTAAGGAAATAAGGCACGATGCGTCTATGTCGCTGACCTCTCTCACGAAATAATGACATGACAGCCAGCCGGTCGCGGGAAAAAACGGCGCGAAAAAGTGAGTGAAACGTTGTAGGAACGTCAAACAAACAGTTTTAGAACAGTTAAAAAACTATATGTCTAGCATTAGAAAAGGACGTTCAGCACCCCGTCTTGTTAAGAACGAGCAAAGTAGCAATAGATGCTTATCTGTGATGCTTATGCTTAAAATGTCAAAAGATCTAAGCGTTTGCTTTTTTTTTTTTTTTTTTTTTTTCTTTTTTTTTTTTTTTTTTTTTTTGTTTGTTCCTTACGGAACAGGCTAAGGTCTGAGACCATGCTGCCTAGTCATCAGTATTTTTCTTGAATTCATTAGTAACATTAGAATGCGGATGTAACATATTCTAATGTTTTTTGGAGTATTTGGAAGCAAATTGTATCGAGTCAGCCTTCCCAGTAAGCTTTGCGGAGGTAGTCAATACTACAATAAAATTCTCCGCTTCACTATCCCGAGATCGCTTCTGTCAATGATTTCACATATTGTCCAGTTGCGTAGACAGTTGAGACACAAAACTACACCACTTTTATATCACAATATCCACTAGGAATCAATTTGCAAATAATATTAACAGCCGCTGAAGTTCACTCGAAAACATCCCGCCAAAAACTCTCCTCTAAGCGTTTGCGTTTAGACCGGAGAAACCATGACCTATCGTTCGGAAACTAGTAATAATACTTCTAATCTAAAATATTATAGTAATATTCATTCCTTTGAGAAACTTGTGGGATTATCGGGCAGTGATGGGATTCGAACTTCTTGGAAGGCTTTATATTGTGCCATTTGAATTCTTTGCTAAATATCCCACTACTTAGATCTATATATATCTAATGGTGTCTTTAGTGGCGAATCGCCCCCACTTCGCCAGCCACTAATAGGCTGTCTTTTATACATGTTATAGACCAAACCAAGTGATTCATCATCAGCCACTGCATTGTATCTTTCAATGTTCCTACTACTGGGACACAGGCCTCCTCTCTATGAGAGGGGATGGGCCGCCCGTAACGACTGTCAAAGATCTTCCTTCCTCCTTTGTAAATAAATGATCCTTCTTTGTAAATTCCTAGTGTGGGACAAAGTTAAAAAAAATAAAATCTTTAATTGACAGCCGGGACCAACGGCTTAACGTGCTTACCGAGGCACGGAGAAAACTCGGTATTTTGAAATGGTCACCCATCTACGGACCGACCTCGTCAAGCTTTGCTTAACCTTGATGATCAACCATCACATCACATCATCAGCTTATTAATGTTCCCACTGCTGGGACACAGGCCTCCTCTCTTTGAGAGGGAATGGGCCGTAATTCACCACGCGGGCCTAGTGCGGGTTGGTGGATGTCACATGTCTTCGAATTTTTGGTTCTAGGACATGCCGGTTTCATCACGATGTTTTCCTTCACCGTTTTGAGAGCAGTGGTGATGAAATAATTTACACAAAGTAAAGCGCCTGCCTGGGCTCGAACCCACGACCTACAACTTGTAAGTCGCGGCCGATACCACTGGGCCACCACTGCTCTCAGTAAAGCACCTGCCTGGGCTCGAACCCACGATCTAGAACTTGTAAGTCGCGGCCGATACCACTGGGCTTACAACTGGGCCACCACTGCTCACCAAGTGATTAATATGGAATTATTCATAATGCCCGGGCAATTTTAAAAATGCCCAATATAAGTAGGCAATATGATAAAAACTATTGAAATAATTAAATTGACCGGGCTTTTTGAATATTGTCTATCACTTTTTAGGCCAGGAAATAAAAACATTTGTTTTTTTTTCATTATTTTAATGTTGACATAGGTTTTAATATAGAACAGGTACGACTACTATTTCAGCAACAAAGTCAACGAAGCCCCGCTGCACGGGCACGGGGCTCCTATTTCTGTCTGCAGGGTCTAAAGTAACCTAACCTAAATCAGCGGGGTGCCCTAAACTCCCGAGCTCGCTCTTTGACTAATTCATTGACCTATCGAATTGCCCAACCGTTACTTAGCAATATTCATAATGACCAGACACTGTGACAAATACAGAAGTTTAGATCAAAATTCATTACATTGCCCGATTTGACTTGACTAGATTCATAATGCCCGAGCATTATACATAATCACTTGGTCCATGAGCCATGACATACATATTCAGCATAGCATAGTCTGAGTGAGAGTAACTATATTCTTTGATATTCACCGACAAAGGACTGAAACATTCACGTCTCATATCAAACACTTTGGGAGCACAGTACAATTAAATAATAAACAGAAGCACGGAATCAACATCAAGCAGATAGAGTAACAAAATCAATTTAAAAAAAAATAAGTGCCAGCGCTGGCTGACCTAACTACCTTTTTTAACAGGTGGAACTGACAGACCCCGCCCCGAGGTGAGCGACGGGGTCTGTCAGACTGTGATACGATTTTCGATTTTAGTCAGTTGGAGTCTGAACTACTCCTCAGGTTTTAGTCAAACCTGAGCAATAATAGTGTAGTGGGCCAAAGGTAGCTGCAGAGTTCTGCAACTACCTTTGGCCGGGGCTCTTGGTGCCTGTGTATTTTGACTTGCCTACCTTGACTGCCAGTGCCAGTAGCGTATTTACCCTTAGGCCAAGAGGACCATTGTCCGGGGTGGTAGACTGCAAGCAATCTTTCGGAATTTCTTTGTAAAAGCACTACTCTTCTAGTCTGATGCCTCACCTCGATTATTATAAGATAATTATTGAATACTTTTATAGGTACTAACTTGCTGCTTTAGGGTTCCGTACCTCAAAAGAAAAAAGACAACCATATAAGGCTTATCTTATAGGATCACATCGTTGACTGTCTGTCCGTCTGTCAGCCAATTTGGGCACCACTTGGGTACCTAACCGGGAGTACTTATAAAGTAGGTATTTTTTTTAAGGTAGAATAGGCTCTTTTTAATGAATATTTGAAACACAAAAAAATCTTCACTCCAAAAAAAAAGTAAAGTCTGCCCCGCCAACTGTCGAAAAATCCCGGGATGCGCTATCGTGTTGGTTGGCGACCAGACGAGAGTGTCCGATGGACATTCCCTGGGGGGCTCGGGCGTCCCGCAGTCTCCAGACTAGTCCGCCAATGATGGCGTCCTTTCGGCGCGTGTCTGAAGGTTGCTAGCGTGGAACCTCATCTCTCTCAGAACAGCGGCAGCACTCACTCTCACAAGGTGCACCAAGTCAGCAACATCCGAGGTCTGCACTCGAACCTTGTCGCAGTTCATCACCACCTTGAGACTGAGAAACCCTTGTGCCGGATGTTGATTCGCATACGGCTAATTGCTTGGACCTTCTGCTGACCACAGATCCAGACCTTAACTCTGTGTCGGTATCTCCACCTTTGGGTAGTACCAACCTGTCTGGTGAAGTCTGTATCAGTCTACTCCCCGGTATGGCGGTAAAAGTCAGCGGATTGGGTTGGCATGCGATCTTTCTTCGCATGCTATCCTTGGCAGCTTTGCTTTTCTTCGTCTGATCCTACGTCGTGCACGGACTCCGTGACGGATTTGTTGCGTCAGGGAATGGAGTACTACATTCCGTTCTCTAACGTTTCAATGTCTAGCCAAGACTGACCTTGGTTTGGCGCCGAGTGTAATTGCGCCGATGCGCGTAAACATGAGGCGTACCTGCCTGGGTCGACGCCTGTTCGCGCAAGGCGAGTGACGTTGGTCTGAAGAAGAAAGCCTACAACAGGGCAGCCAAGTCCTGCAAGAAGGTGTTGCGAAGGGCTCGGTTCGACCACATTAGCTGGATAGGGATCAAACTTGCTTCCTACCCAGCAGGTAGTAAAGCGTTTTGGTCCTTGGCTAAATCGGTTGAATCGAAATTCTGCCGCCCCTCAGTACCACCACTGCTGAAACCCGACGGGTCGTTGGTCCACTCCGCTGAGGGGAAAGCAAATTTGTTTGCCTCTTTTTGCGCCCCCCTCCTTCTCCTGATGGATGCGAGGCGAGTATGTCGGAAATTTCCAAAAGTACGTACGTAGGGTACTGCGCAACCTCGACGTGAATAAGGCTAGCGGACCCGACGGTATACCAGCATTTGTTCTTAGAACATGTGCGCCTGAATTGTCTCCGATCTTGACGCGCCTGTTTCGGCTTTCGTATGAGACTGGAAAAGTGCCGAATGCTTGGCAGCAAGCCAACATAAAGCCTGTGCCCAAGAAGGACCTCTGTAAGAGTATGGACATTACAGAGATAGGTAGTTAATAGCGAGGAACGCGTACTTAATTATTATACTTACCTATTAATTAATATAATTACCTAGAAGCTAACGATATCCTTAGTGACCGCTAATACGGCTTCCACCGAAATCGGTCCACTGGGGATCTTCTAGCGTATGCCATTCACATCTGGAGTGAGGCCATCGAGAAGCATGGGGAAGCGCTTGTCGTCTCCCTCGACATCTCGAAGGCTTTTGATAGGGTCGGGCACGAAAGCCTTATTGGTAAACTTCCTTCATTCGGTTTGCCCGGTGGTCTGTGTGATTAGATCGCAGACTTCCTGAGGGGTCGGTTCATTCGAGTAGTTATCGATGGCTGCTCGTCGGACCTATTGGATATTAATGCCGGGGTCCCTCAGGGTTCGGTACTCTCAGGGAAATTATTCTTGCTGCACATAAATGAACTGCTAAAACCTTTGGGTGTGTCGTCTGACAGCACTGTTGCTGAGAGATACTTGTCCAACGCACGGGCTACTGGGCCTCAGGTCAGGTCTCTCCGTGAGGCCATGGTGGAGCGCTTGAGCTTATCCTTGGATGCAGTTTCCGAATGGCGCGATGCCAATCTGGTCAAGTTCAATGCTGCTAAAACACAGGCGTGTCTTTTCGCCGCTAAAAAGTGCCAATTTCGCCCGGCTCCATCTTTACAAGGTGTAACCGTACCGATAACGGACCATCTTGAGTTTCTTGGCGTAACGTTGACATCGACACTCAATTTCGGCCCATACATTGAGGCAAAAGCTCAACTGGCTGCCAAAAAGTTGGGAATCCTTGCGAAAGTGAGACGGTACTTCACGCCAGAACAGCTGCTTAAGTTGTATCAAGCACAAGTTCGATCTTGCATGGAATACTGTTCTCATCTCTGGGACGGATCTGCCAAGTACCAGCTTGATGCACTAGAGTCGATCGAAGAACGGGCCAAGAGGCTCATTGGTAATGAGGCACTAGTTGAGTCAAAGCTCCAGAGCCTTGAACATCGTCGCCAAGTTGCCAGATAGAGATAGTCGGTTTTTTATCGGTTGCATTTCGGGGAGTGTGTGACGGAATTGCATGATCTAATTCCGCCTAGTCCGTTTCATCATCGGACTACAAGACGTACGGCGATGCGCCATCGGTACATGGTGGACATCCCACACATACGCACTGAACGTTTTGGAAATACTTTCATAATGCGAACAGCTAAGGAATGGCATTCCCTGCCGGAGTCTGTTTCCCGATAGCTACAACCTCGGGGTTTTTAAGTCAAGAGTGAATAAGTTTCTTCTAGACAAGCGTGTTACACCGTCGACGTCATTATTACCATCAGGTGAGATAGTGGTCAAACGCGAGCCTATCAATAATAATTTTAAAAAAAGTAGTAAAATCTAGCATCGTTTGGCAGAAGGGGGTGCCCCCCTTTTTTTTGGGTGGGAAATCATCCAATGACTTCGCCCGCTCTGGGTGAAGCGGGAGGGCGTGTCAGACTTTACTGACTACAACCCACCCGTGTTCCTTCAGTTGTTTGAGCCAGGGCCGCGGTAACTCTTTTTCAAATTTATGCGCGACCGCCCCCTTTCCCCTGGCAAAATACTTTAAAGTTTCTTATGCATCGTTTTAAGCGCTGCGTTAGGTGCAACCCCTTCGACCTTACGTAACAAAGGATATACAGGGTTACAGGTTAAGTCGACCTTGATCTCAGAGGTTTTAGTCTCCATCATTCCTGACTTATTTGACTATGAAACACCATACCTACCCTAAACTTAACTTAGTTTAAACTTTACTTAACTTAGTTTTCAACATAATGGACTGTAGCCACAACTCATCAAATCCACGTTTTGACACTCTTTATTAGAAACATTGAAACAAGGGTTACTCCCTTAAAAGGACTTTTGATCACAGTACGTTTTGACACTCTGTTTACCAGAAACATTGAAGCAAGCAGTCCTCAAAAGAACTATTTACAGTACGTTTACGTTTTGACAATTCCCAGTTCTGAAAAGAACTCATCTGAGATCCCGAAGGAACTCATTTGTAAAGTAACAGGACACGAACAACCGTCGCGCCGGACACGTCTGTCTTGCGCAACGGCCGCCCGAAGAAAAAGGTCGAATCTACGCGCCACCTTTATTTATAACTTCAGCGCGCAGAACGCCTCGTTGAATGCGCGCCTAAACGACCGCGTGCGTCGATTGTGGTGACACTAACGGAACAAACACCGAACTATGCTACAACCCGATTGGTCCCAAAGAATCAAGCAACCCTATTGGTTTAGATTTTATATTTGTAAACTTGTTAGTGTTTTCATTGTTTAGAGTATAAGTGTAAAATAGTATTTAAGTGTGTGCAACCAAAAATAAAGCCCTTTTTTATCTACCACAACTTGGAGTCATTATTATTTCCATCATCCTGCGTCTCATCGCTAAAGTGCCGTCGCTAAAGGACATTGAATTTTCTTTTAATTGCCAATTTTTTGTCTCATGGCCTATGTTTTTTGGGTTTTTGTCCCTAATTTAGTGTTTACGATTATAACTTCATGGTTGGATAGCTAATAAAACGTAGATATTTTAAGCACATCTGCAACAAATGCTCTAAGCTGCAACATGACTGTGGTCGATTTTTTTTTTATATTACTGACAGTTAAAATTTTTTGCGAATTTGTTTCATTAATAACCGACTTCCCAAAAAGGAGGAGGTTCTATGTTCGACATAGTGTTTTTTTTTGTGTTTGTTCACCGATATCTCTGTCAATTGTGGACCGATTCTGGTCCACAATTGTCGATGTTCCGAAATTGGTCCCATTTTAATTTGGTGAAGATCTGATGAATAAATTCGAAGATATACAACAGAATTCTTCAATAAATAACGGCAAATCTGGATTGCTGCAATCGAATGTCTGTTTATTGTTTTAAAAACCATTTCATAACATAACATCACGCCAGTAGGTAGATCTCTCATTTCACCGGTTATGTTCATGTTTCATAATATTCGGGTAATATATTCTGGCGTTAGGTAGCTTACTGTAACTGACCATGTAATTTTTTTGTTCTGTGATGTAACTGACTTAGGTAACCTACTAAACAACTTGCCTATTAGGTAGGTACCTACCTACAGCAAAAAAGTGAAAAAGAAAAATCTTTTTCAAAAAAATACTAGGTACATACCCAAATAAAACTACAAAGTGAAAAATAACTTTATTTTTGGAAAAGATTTTTAATGTAACTATAAATCGTCTACTACCACCTACCACCCAGTTGGGTCAGTTAACTGAAATTTTAGTGTTGAGAATAATAAAGCAACTTATCTATACTCCTTGTTGGGTAGCTACTTTTTTTTTGTTTTTATTTATTTATTAATTTAATGATATTTTAATACAGAGGTGTTACTTAATTCTAAACTCGCCAAACTTTTACGTTTGATGGCGTTAGATATTTTTAAGCACATCTGACGCATGACTGTGATAGACATTTGTTTAAAATTTCTAAAAGAAACACACTCAAAAATTGCAAACACAAATATATTATAGGTACCTAGGCAAAAAATCCTAGAAACATAGGCCAATAAACAAAAATCGGCAATTTAAAAAAAAAACTTTTTGTACAATATCTTGAAAACGGTTCAAGTTTGGGGTACGGTGTTTCATAGTCAAATCAGTCAAGAATGATGGGAAATCTAGTCGACCTAGATTCCATTAAATACCTACTAATTTTAACCTGTAGCCACTCATGCTCACCTCCGCAGCTTCGGCTTACTGGTCGCCGGCGACCAGCCTTAGCAAAGATGGGTGTTTGGAAGGGAGCTGTACATACGCCTAGGGTAGAAACTAGGGATAGTCTGCTACCTACCCCCGCCCATTATATTGACCTTGGCCTCAAGGTTTTTTTTTAATTTATTATTATTTTTTATTTGACTTTTTTATGATTTTTTGACTAAAACTACCTGTAGCTCAAAATCTATCCATGGGACCGGTCGGCTAATGGTCTTGTTTTAATCGTTAGAGTCTTAGGGTCCTGCAAAAAATTATTTTACACCAGAAAATTGTGGAGAAGAAAAGTTATGAATTAAAGTCTGCTGTTTAAATAATTTATCCCTGAGCCCCAGCTCGTAACAAATTGGTGTCAGAAGTGCGGGATAAATTATGCCGGTTCTACCAAAGGAAGAAATGGAAGGGGTGCGCACCAGGTGTCAGCGCCAGCAAGATGTAGACCAGAGGCGCTTTGGAGACGCTCCCTCACCGTCATCAGGTGGACATCGAGACTCCACGGCTGCAGCGGAACCCGCTCAATCGTCGGCGTCGCCTGACCTAGCCGCCCTGATGGCATTCATGCAGGAGCAGGCTCGCCGTCAGGAGGAACAGGCTCGCCGTCAGGAGGAGCAGGCTCGCCGACAGGAGGAGCAGGCTCGCCGTCAGGAGGAGAAGGCTCGCCGTCAGGAGGAGCAGGCTCGCCGTCAGGAGGAGCAGGCGCGGCGCTTGGAGGAGCAGCTGCAGCGCGACAAGGAGGAGCAGGCTCGTCGTCAGGAGGAGCAGCTCTTGGTGATAAAGGACCTCCGCGGAGCCATCGGGAAGGAGATGAAAGAAGTAAAGGACCAGGTCCAGCAACATGAGACCCGCATTGTCGAGATGGAAAAGACAATACGTGGGTTCAAGTCTGGAGACGGGACCGTGGCAGCTGCGGTAGTGGCACCTTCGCCTCGTGGTTTTAAAGTGCCACCATTCGATGGCTCTTCGTCATGGTCCGCCTACAAGATTCAGTTTGAGGCCGTGATGAAATCGAATGGGTGGACCAACGAACAGGCATTGACTGCTCTAACTTTGGGCCTCCGCGACCAGGCCTTGTCTGTATTAGAAGCGCTTGGACACGACGTCACCTTTGAGAAGCTTCTAGAAGCATTAGAAGCTAGATACGGTGACGCACACCTGGAACATGTGTTTCGGGCCCAGTTGAAAGACCGATCGCAACGGGTTGGTGAAATTCTTCAGCAGTGGGCTCTCGATGTGGAAAAGCTGGTCCGAAAGGCTTACCAGTCATCACCGGTGCTGATCGACGGGAACCTCGTACAGGCGTTCACGGATGGGATCCGCGACCTTGAGGTTAGGGCTGCCGTAAGGCTAGGGCATTTCAAGAACCTTAAGGACGCCCTAGCCCACGCTTTGGAGGTAGAGGCAGTACGGCGGGACGAACGAAGTCACCGAATCAGGGAGGTTGCGACTTCACCCCAATGCTATGGCTGCGGAGAGAGAGGCCACATCTGATTGAGCTGCCCGAAGCGAAGGCAACTCCACGGTAATAAGCAGCCGCCAGTTAAAGGTTCACCAGACGTCCCTGCTGGGCAACAGCAGCAGGGAAACGAATAGACGCCAGGACTAAGGGGCGGGTGCTGGCTGGTGATGGAAGAGCCCCAAGGATCTCGATCTCACAATCCTGTGACGGGAACAGCCTGATCATCGTGGGCGAAATTAACAGAACACCTTGCAAGCTGACATTGGATACTGGAGCTTCTCGGACAGTTGTCAGTTTCCAATTAGCAAGACGGTTTCTTGGGGACTTCTTCGGGAGCCATGAAGGTGTACATCTGAGAACAGCCACCGGTCAGCACATATCCGTCCGAGGTGAGAAGGAGGTTCACATGAAGTTAGGGAACAAAGTTTATCGCCACAATGTTATCGTGGCCGACATAGTAGACGACTGCATTCTGGGTTTGGACTTCATGCGGAAACATCAGTGTGAGATTGACGTTCATCAAGGAGTGTTGAAGTGTGGCTCAGAGGAAGTCTTCATGGAAGGTGCATCATCGGGAAAGGTGTATTGCATCAAGAAAGTTATTCTTCGTCCAAGGTCAGAAACAATCGTACCAGTTTGTCTACCAGGAAATTCTGGTCGGAAAAACCGATGTGTACTTATAGAAGGATTAGATAACGATGCTTCATGGAAGATTGCACGCACCTTGGTAAGGGGAACTAGAGTTTCATCCGTACGTGCACTCAACACAAGTGATCAGGACCTAGTGCTCAAGAAAGGCACAATGTTAGGCACTTGTGAAGGAGTGGTTTGGATGCGTAGATGCCACGAAAACCCTACCAACGCCAAACTTCAAAGTGCAAGATACGACGTGACTTCGCTTTTGAAGGACTCCCAGAATAACTTATCGGAAGAAGAAAAGAACAAGGCTAAGAAGATGTTGAACAAGTTCGCCGACATTTTCTCGACAAATGATGCCGACATAGGGAAGACTGCGTTAGTTCAACACAGAATAAATACAGGAAATGAGGTACCAATCCGCCAGCGACCAAGACGTGTGCCAGTGGCACGGGAACGTGAAGTTGACGCCATGATCAAGGGTATGGTGAAAGATGGCGTGATTGAACCTTCATCCAGTCCATGGTGTTCACCGGTAGTGTTGGTGAAGAAGAAGGACGGCAGCATGCGCTTCTGTGTTGACTATCGCCGACTAAACGACATCACTAAAAAGGACAGTTATCCGTTGCCAAGGATCGACGACACGCTGGATACGCTTACGGGAATGAAGTGGTTTTCTACCTTAGATCTGAAGAGTGGCTACTGGCAGGTCGAGATAGACTCTCGAGATAAAGAAAAGACAGCATTCTCTACAGGAAAATGATTGTAGTAATTCAACGTCATGCCATTTGGTTTGTGTAATGCTCCTGCCACTTTTGAGAGATTGATGGAGCGGGTGGTTACTGGACTGATTGGAGATGCCTGCCTTGTCTACTTTGATGACATTATCATCGTGGGTAGGAACTTTGAAGATCACCTCCGCAATCTGGAGCAAGTGCTGTCGAAGATACGAGGAGCCAATCTAAAACTAAGCCCAAAGAAGTGCGCGTTGTTCAGGCGGCAAGTGAACTTTTTAGGACACGTGGTTGCCGAAAAAGGTATTCAAACGGACCCGGATAAGCTCGTTGCCGTCAAGGATTGGCCAGTTCCTGAGAACAAAACGCAAGTCAGGGCATTTCTCGGTTTGTGCTCCTACTATCGACGGTTGGTGAAGAGCTTTGCTGACATTGCCCGACCTCTTCATAAACTAACTGAAGACAAGATACAGTTCTGCTGGAATGAGAGCTGTGACGTCGCATTTCAGAAGCTGAAAGAACATCTGTGCAATGCTCCCATCCTAGGCTACCCTGACCATGAAAATGAATTCATAGTTGACACAGATGCCAGCAATACTGGAATCGGCGGGGTGTTGTCACAACGAAAAGGAGATCAGGAGGTTGTAATTGCGTACTTCAGCAAAGCCTTATCCAAACCTGAAAGGAACTACTGTGTCACTCGAAGGGAGCTTCTAGCTGTAGTAAAAACATTGCAGCATTTCAATAAATATTTGTTGGGGCGGAAACTCCTGCGAACGGACCACGCTGCACTGAAATTGCTACTGCAATTTAAGAACCCAGAAGGACAGGTAGCAAGATGGATTGAATTATTGCAAGAGTTTGATTTCGTAATTCAACATCGTAGCGGAACGTCGCACGGTAATGCTGATGCTCTCTCGCTAAGACCATGTCCAGACCAATGTAAACATTGTGCGAGACAAGAAGCTAAGCAGGTAACACTAGTGCGGGTTTTGAGGACGGATCTTAGAGAAGAGTGGAAGGAAACCTTGCAGAGTGCTCAACAGGAAGACAGAGACATAAAACCGATCCTTGAATGGAAGAAATCAGGTGCTCCTAGGCCTCACTGGAGTGATGTCGCAGCAACCAGTTCCATCACCAAGAGTTATTGGGCACAGTGGGAAAGCTTGGTTATCCAGGATGGAGTTCTGTGCAGGAAATGGGAGAATGCTCGCGGTGACCAGTGTCATCTACAAATGGTCGTACATAAAGTAAAGGTGCCGGAGGTCTTACAGCTCTATCACAATGAAAGTTCAGGGGGTCACATGGGAGTTAAGAGGACTTTAATCAAGATCCGAGAACGATTTTACTGGATCCATTGTCGAGAGGACGTTGAGGAATGGTGCCGCAAATGCACAAATTGTGCGGCTGTGAAAGGACCACAAACTCGAAGCAGAGGGGCACTAAAGGTTTACAATGTTGGTGCACCGTGGGAACGTATAGCATTAGATGTTGCGGGACCATTTCCGGAAAGCCAAAGCGGGAACAAGTACTTCTTGGTCGTCATGGACTACTTCACAAAATGGCCGGAAGTGTTTGCAATCCCTAATCAAGAAGCCGTTACGGTGGCTGATAAGTTAGTTCACGAAGTGTTTTGTCGGTTTGGGGTACCCTTGAAAATCCACAGTGATCAAGGCCGTAACTTTGAGTCAGAAGTGTTCAAGGAGACGTGTCGTGTGATGGGTGCTCACAAAACCAGAACTACTGCTTATCATCCACAATCAGACGGGATGGTTGAACGATTCAACCAGTCGCTAGAGAGATATCTTGCAAAGGTTGTGGAAAACAGACAGAAGGATTGGGACAAACACATTCAACCATATCTCATGGCATATCGCAGTGCTGTTCATGAAACCACAACAGTAACACCAGCTTTTGCTAATTTCGGCAGAGAACTACGATTACCTGCAGATCTCATCACTGGCATCCCACCTGAGTCTCCACGCAGTATAACAGATTATGCAAACGAACTACGGAACAGGATGAATGATGTATATGAGCACTGATGTGCTCATATACATCATTCATCCTGTTCTCTGATGAGAGACAGGTCAACAGATGTCTGAGAGGATGAAGACTCGCTACGATCGGAAGGCGAACAATAAGGGCTTCGATGAAGGATCACTGGTATGGTTACATAACCCGGTACGCAGCAAAGGAAAATCGCCTAAATTGCAATCAAAATGGGATGGACCGTATCGCGAAGTTACCCAGATTAATGACGTCACCTACCGAATTCCGAAGGGACCCCGAGGTGCATCAAAGGTCGTTCATGTGGATCGGTTGGCCCGTTATCATGGGTCTAACGATGCT
The DNA here is from genome assembly GCA_948252205.1 of Orthosia incerta. Lineage (NCBI taxonomy): Eukaryota > Metazoa > Arthropoda > Insecta > Lepidoptera > Noctuidae > Orthosia > Orthosia incerta. The sequence goes on from OX411746.1 coordinate 29,584,220, forward strand.
CGGGACGAGCATGTCTAAGAGGGAGGCAATGTTACAAGATAGGGCAACGCTATCTAGTGACGAGTAGAAGAATTAAGTAGTTACTAGTGGCGCCATCTAGTATCGAATAGCGGAACTAGTCGTCTCGTGTCGAATGGAATTTTCCAGACTGTTCGAACCGAACATTCTGGAAGTTTCTAGTCGCTTCGGGAACATTGAGTTCGAAAGTCGATTGTTCTGGAAGTTTCTCGAATTATCTAGAACAGTATGGAACGTTCTAGAAACATCTTCGGTGCTATATAAAGAGCGGTCGGGTTCGTCGTGAGTCAGTTTCGATTCGGAAGCGACACAGAGCGATCAGAAAAGGAAAATAGTGCGAAGTAATTGAATTGTATAAGAAGTGTTTTTGTAATAAAGAGTGATTAATTGAAGTCTGCTGTTTAAATAATTTATCCCTGAGCCCCAGCTCGTAACAATATTCATTGCAAATGTATCGTTGATAAGATGACGTGATACTGCGCTGCGCTTACCCGATAACGATAGCGACCGAAATGATAGTAGCAGATATGCATGATAGCTTTGTTTTTGTAATTAGAGGTCCTATTTTATAATTTTGGTAGCCCGATTTCCATGCACATTCCATCTATTATTATCACATGTGAGTTGCAAAACTGGCACGTTGTGTTGGTCCTTATGGCACTTACTATGGTAGATCTCAAACAATCTTTAATTAAATTTTGTTTATGCAACAGACATAGTTTGGACTAAATTTGTGGTCCCTTTTCGTATGCCACCCGTGGCCTTGGCAACCCCTGTCCTCCCCCCCACGCTACGCCACTGGGTTAAAGTTAACTAAAATAAAACAAATGATTAAAAACAATGAAAAAGTATATATTTTCAGAACCATGAATAAACGAAAAATAGTAAATAACATAATAACAACGGCCCATATAATTACCTAAATATAATAACATTGCTTATTTTGTTTTACCCCCAATATTTAACAAGACAGCTGAACTACTTGATCATCGCCAGGATAGCATGGTAATCTTAGGGAATACTTTGATATTATGCCAGGAGGTATGAATCTTCCACCAAGGAAATGTTTGGCACCCTCTAGGTACTTGTCTTGGGCACATAGTTTCGGCGACGAAAGTGAAATCAGGAGAGAAGGTTTGAGGGTCTTGCCAGTACCTGGACCATTTTCTACATCCCATCCACTGGGAATATCCACACTGAAATAGAAATATGAATAATTTATTTATTTAAACTTCATGTACAATAGTGGTACAAAGGCAGTCTTAATGCTGTCAGTCAACCTTTGGGTTAAATAGGACAACTTTGTCAAAGGGTACAAAATAATATCTAAAGTCGTCACAATCTAAGTAAGATGATGTTTCTCATTTTACATGTGACTATAGCTTTCTATGTAAGAAATTAAAAAATCAAATTCCTAATTAATTGCTCTGTTACCCATACACTATAACAACGAGTATCATTCACAAGCATCAAGTTTAATTAATATTAAGTATTTTTATAGCTGTCAAAAAGGGCTTTTTATTTTTTGACAACTTTATAAACATTTTGTATACAAAATGTATTCAAAATAGACAGGAAATAAAGTATTGACAATAGGGACATTTTACTTCTTTTTTCATATATTAGGTTCATCTGCAGTTGCATTCTACAGCTGGAATCCTACCACAGTACTAATGCCTCTTTTCTTTAAAGAGATAATTCTGATAGATTTACAATATTTACCTGCAAACGGGCAAATTACCCTCAATCAGGGCATTCATAGCAGGCACCATTTCTTTTCTAACTGGCGGCTTGAAACTGAATCCAAAGAGAGCATCTACAAGTACTTGGTATTCATTGCTCAAGTCTTGTGGTGGAGGCAGTTTTTCAACAATATCAACCCCAAATGCTACACATTGGGACAGAAGGTTCTCATACAATGGTTTTTCAGTACGCTTTGGGTAGTAAATAGAAACTTTATATCCAAATAATGTCATGTGACGGGCTGCAACTAGACCATCTCCTCCATTGTTTCCTGGTCCACAAATGATTAGAGCTGATGGGTGCCTGCAAACACATTTCGGGAATTTTATATTTCAAAGAATGGGTTTCTAAAACAATTGACTAAAATGTGCACAATCTACTAACGTAGCTGGTGGATAAACTCGTGCAACAGCTGCAGCGACGCTGAGCCCCGCCAGCTCCATCAACTGGTCAACACTATACTTGTATTCATTAAAGAGGTCCTCATCCAAAGCTATGGCCTCCTTTTGAGTTAAATATCGCAACCTTACGTTGCTGCAATGTTTTGCTCCTGATGCCATCACACCGCCGCCCCAAACGTTAGTTACACGCAACTAAAACCAGAGAAAATCCTCAAAACATGTAAAGTTACGTGGTAAGAACGAGCCGGTAATTATGCAAGGACCATACCAACAACGCACTACTAATAAGTCGAAAAAACATTTAGGTACCTAAAGGCTACACCACCGGGATATAATAATATTAACTGTTATGTTTAATTAACTATTGTAGTAATATCTTTTAATTTTTGAGAGATAACGAAAACAAATCGGCAAAATCAAAACTTTTAGTCAGGAACACTGCCCTGCCACTGACACTGACAGTGCAGTGACAAGTTATCACCTATGTCCACTGACTTTTATACCTTCCTCATTTTTCTTTTTTTTTTTTTTTACTTCTTTTCCCTTTCGGGAAGGCAAAGGGATCTAGCCCATACAGCCTAGTCATCAGTATTTTTCTTGAATTCATTAGTAACATTAGAATGCGGATGTAACATATTCTAATGTTTTTTGGAGTATTTGGAAGCAAATTGTATCGAGTCAGCCTTCCCAGTAAGCTTTGCGCAGGTAGTCAATACTACAATAAAATTCTCCGCTCCACTATCCCGAGATCGCTACTGTCAATGATTTCACATATTGTCCAGTTGCGTAGACAGTTGAGACACAAAACTACACCACTTTTATATCACAATATCCACTAGGAATCAATTTGCAAATAATATTAAAAGCCGCTGAAGTTCACTCGAAAAAATCCCGCCAAAAACTCTTCCCTAATTTTTCTTTTAGATTTTCCTTCCTCATTGCCTATGTCACTGTCAGTTGGCGTTATTTTTAAATAATGACTACACACCACTGACCTCTAATATACACTTGTATGATAGAGGTCAGTGCTACACACAAACAAATAGTATTTTGGCTTTGGATTTTGAACAAGCCATCATATTGACCCCTGCGGAAAGTACCACAAATAGAGATAATTTCAAGCATTTAGCACACTTATTCGACTGTTTTATAAAAAAAAACCTAATGTTGTTCGTAGAGGTGACGCTCTTGCCAAACGCTGAGTGAAATGGAACTGAATGGAACTAAAGGTGGAACAAACTATTAACACCCGACCCGACGCCTTCAGACGCGTTGAAGTACTAATCCATCCCATATATTTAACATGGTCAGAAACACATAGTCAACACGCCATGTGACGACACGCAATCACACGCGGTAACACGCAGTCGGTTTAGATCAGCGTGTTGCCGGGAGCGGGGGCACACACGCCACCCGACGAACAAAAAAAATGTCCGATGAACAATTCATCGAGTTAGTAAAACGGTACTCATTATTATATGATATGATTTCAGGCGATTTCGTGATCATAGTATTAGAAATAATACTAGAAACAAAGCTATGATATGATCAATGGTGCCAACTCAGGGTAATTTACCCTAATTTAGAGTAAAGTTTAATCAGCAGGGTAATTTTTAGGGTGCAAACTCGGCGAGGGTAATTTTTATGTTTATGCTATAATAGAAATCTTATTCTTATTCTTATTCTTTATTGCACACAAAACATAACATGAAGATACAAATACAATGGACAGGTTATGTACATAGGCGAGCTTAACCCATAATTGGGTTTTCTAACAGCAAACCTCAGTTGTAATAGGAAATTTGCGTATGAGGACAGTGATCCAAGTGCACAACAAAATTCCAAGTTAAAAAACATTGAGTATTAAAAATTCTTACATACTAAATAAACTAAACAGATACCTACGTGTAAACATAATACATACTATATTACAATAAAATACATAACTAAAATCTTAGATTTATAAATACATATGCGTCATGTTGATAGGAAATGTTCCCTTATTCTTCTCTTGAAAACTTCCAACGAAACGCTGTCGCGTATAGAATGTGGAAGAGTATTCCAGAGGCGAACAGCACGAACAGTAAATGATCCACCGTAACGGCTTGAGGAATGGGGAGGAAAACGAAGGAGAAGAGATGATGAGGAACGGCAAGGTTTTCCTCTCGGAACAAGATACTCAAAGCGCTCTCGCAGATACGAAGGAGATTTAGGATTGTGAAGAACAGAAAAGAGTAAAGATAGAGTGTGGATATCTCGGCGCTGTCGAATAGGCAGCCACTTCAACCGCTTCCGAAATTCCGACACATGGTCGTACTTTCGAAGGCCAAAAATGAAGCGGATGCACAAATTCTGCAGACGTTCGAGCTTATCAAGGAGTTCCTCAGTCGCATCAAGAAAGCAGACATCAGCATAGTCAAGAAGAGGAAGAAGTAGAGACTGAGCAAGAGTAACTTTGGTTGGAAAAGGCAGGAACTTCTGGAGACGTTTAAGAGACCGAAACGAGCAAAACACCCTCCTGCTTACTTCTGCAATGTGAATATGCCAAGATAGGGTGTTGTCCAAGTAAACCCCTAAATTTTTAACTTTTTTAGAATAGGCTATAGCGACGGCATCATACAAAACAGGTGGAAGAGACTGGTTACTCAACAAATTGACGAAGTATCTGCCACCAATAATGAGAGCTTGTGATTTTGCTGGGTTCACCAAAAGTCCAAAACTTTTAGCCCATTGACAGATATTTTCAAGATCACTATTGATGGCATCGATAGCTCCAGTCGCCTCTTCAAATTTAAAGTGGCGATAAAGCTGCAGGTCGTCTGCATAGAGGTGATAGTGTGAAGATAAGACCTTAGTGATAGCGTTTATAAAAACCGAGAAAAGAAGAGGAGAAAGGACGCCACCCTGAGGAACGCCCGAAGCGAGATCGCACCAGTCAGAGGAAACCTCCTCTGAGCGAACCGACTGCGAGCGACCCCGAAGATAAGAGTTAAACCACGTAATCACAGAAGGAGATACATTTAGAGAGGATAGGATTCCTAAGAGGATGTCAAAATCGACTGAATTAAAAGCACTGCTAAAGTCCAGTAGAATCAATATTGTGAGGAGCCTGTTGTCCATGGCCAGTCGGATGTCGTCAGTAATTTTAACTAAGGCCGATACAGTGCTGTGGCCAGGACGGAAACCCGATTGATAAGGACTTAGCAGGCCATTAGAGGAAAGGTAATGAGACAGCTGATTATTAACTACACTCTCAAGGACTTTTGATAGGATTGGAAGTATGGAAATTGGACGGAACTGGGAAACTGACGAGGGTTTTGGGACTTTGGGTAAAGGTAGAACATGCGCTTTCTTCCATGCGGAAGGAAAGCGGCATGAAAAGAGGGAGTAGTTTATAGTGTGAAGGATGACAGGAGCAAGTTCATTCAGGATAGGAAGAAGCATCTGGAGTTGCAGACCGTCATCACCCACTCAAATCATTAACTTATTTGAGTCAAATTTTTAATTGGATTTCGGTTGTATTTTTACCCGACGGCCGAAGGAAGGGAATGCGTTTATTGTAAAAAGTTTTAATTGGTACAGTTCGGCACAGTTAGTGGTCAATTTATATAGGTAATCTTACTTCTTGGATGTATGTTTGTTACTCAATCACGCCAGAACGGCTAAACGGAACTAGATGAAATTTTGCTGACTGATAGATTATAGTCAGAAATAGCACACAGGCTACTTTTTATCCCGGTATAATGTTCGCTTGGGTAATAAAGCACTTTTGACATGGGCGAAGCCGCTGGCAGAAGCTAGTGTACAATAAATAGACATGCAATCCCGGGTGATTTGCTGTAATATTTTAAAGAGTTCCGTTGAATATCTCCGAATTTCTTCATCAAATCTTCATCAAATTTAAATAGGACCAATTCAGGTACATAACCTTCCAAGCAAAAGTAATTTTCAAAATCGCTCAACAATTGACGGAGAAATCGGTGAAAAATTGCTGTTGGTGATTTGAAGACCCGGACTACAAATAAAACCCCACCCGCCCGCCTTCTAAACTAGCACAAATACGGGGAATGTCGGATAGATGGCAACCCCATACTAGCGAAGCGTCACGTGGGGTGTTGTATATGTGCTCGGTTCGCGTCGGGTGGCGTCGCGTGGCGTCGTGTCGGGTGTTAATAATGTGTTTCCACCTTAAAACTAAAACCACTGACTCATAAACCTATGGACTTGCCATACCTACGAAATTAGCGTGCATACCTACATAAATCGGGCAAATAAGATAGCTGCCCATTAGCCAATGAGGTAGGCCATTTGCAACTGCTTGACAGCACAACTACACAGATAAACGTACATATACGGCACACCACTACCAATTTTACTCGGCAATCAACATGGCGACCGGTCACGCATAGACATGATTTTGACGTCACTCAAAAGTGTTACCAAGTTTAGTCCTTGACAAACATTTAGATGTCTCTCTTTTCATATGCAGCTCTTGGTTAGTTAAAAAGAGACAAAACGATTTTTGATATGCGTGTGTCGATATTATAGAATATGCCGTCTCCATAGTTTTCCTACCTCATTGACTAAAACGATAAAAGGCGTAAACTGTCATGTTGAGTTGTTGACATTTGACACATTATTCTTTGTCATTTGGGAATTTCGCTCATCCGTCACAAAAATGGCTGCGCTTAGGGTATTCAGTCGTAATTTGCCGTATTTACGACAACAATTTTCCGCTTTATTAGGAAACACGTCGCCATCGGTGAAATTTATTTGTGTAGTAGTTATCATAGGGTATATTCTCTCGTTTTCTGACGATGTTGTGAACGTTCTCAGTGTCACTCCAGGGTATTTGTTGCCACCTTCGTTTCAATTGTGGTCCACTTTCACGTTCTGGTTTCTCGAGATACATTTGTGGGAAGTGATCATCGACATTGTGACAGTGGGACTATGTGGGAAACTAATAGAACCGTTATGGGGTCAGATGGAAATGATGCAGTTTTTCTTTCTGACCAATGTTGGTGTAGCATTTCTGACAACATTCTACTATTTAGTGATATTTGCGTGTACAGGGCACACATCCTACTTGTTCGATATACACGTACACGGGCTGGCAGGGTACCTGGCCGCGGTGAGTGTAGCCGTAAAGCAGATAATGCCAGATCATCTGCTGATAAAAACACCATTAGGTGCGAATTGTTTGATAAGTATTGACGTTTTAAACTGTTGTTACTGTTATCATATAGTTTTGGGTTAAATACACTTGACTAATTGCCTTGAAAACGATTGCAAACATTATTTATTTCAAACCAGTTTTGCTCCATTAACCATCTAGACCATTCATTCATAAGCCCATCAAATTCAATTTCATACACTGCTAACAGTGCTAACAACTAAAGTAAATAGGTAGATCTTGTTGACTGTAATAACAATTCATTGCCTCCTCATTCAAGTCATGTGAAATTTCAGAATAGACAACATCAAGTTTTGCTTGTTTTTTTTTCAGGAAAGTTGACAAACAGATCACTGCCTCTTCTCATTCTGATAGCAGCTATAATACTATGGGCTATTGGAGCATTGGAGGGCACATACCCTTGCATGTGGGGCAGTGGAACTATCCTCTCCTGGATATACCTGAGGTTCTGGCAGAGGCATAGCAGTGGAACTAGAGGAGATATGGCCGATAATTTCAGTTTTGATAAGTATGTTATTTCTAATTAATTTTAATCTTTACCTCATGACACATACTGTTTTTTATATTTTTTTAATTGAATTTCACAGTAGGTAGGTATAGGTTTACCTACTGTGATATTCCTGTATGGATTATGGCAGTTACCTACAGATGTAACTGTGACTGAATATGTGAACAATACCTATATTTTTATAATACCCGTTCTAATGAATTCGTGGTTAAATGATCAGTTGCTGCGCTGCATGTAGTGGGTTAGCCCGCATGGAACAAATATATGTCTGACCTACAGATAGTTTTTCTGGATCTGGGTGCTTGTGTTTGTGAGTTTAAATGTTTTTAAAGGCAACATTTAAAAATAAAGGTGTGTCATGCAACTAAATTAGTCATCAAGTCATCAACATCTATCAGAGAAAAATAATCTATCTTCAATATTTTTCATCAATGAAAAAAGATAGCTTATCTTTGTATTGGGTAAGAATTAAAATCAAACTCATATCCACTCACTAATATTCACAGTATGTACACATAAACAATTCTGCAAACACTTAAAAGAACCTTCCAACAGTAATATTAGGAGGCTTTTAATAATGAAACTGGCAAAATGGGGGTCTCACTATTAATATACCTTTGCTAAATAACACCCTTCAAATGTTGTTTAAAAAAAAATGGGAGGCATTTTGTGAAGAACAAATTCAAATTCATTTATTGCTCAACACAGTAAATAAAATTACACTTCCAGATGTCAGGTGAATGCGCAGTCAACCGTGTTCCACCAATTTAGGCATGCAAAATTATAATTACAATAATAATTAAAATAATACAATGTTACAAATTAAATTAAAATTACATTTTGAACGTATATGTCATAAAAAAGTAAATCCAAAACGTATTCAATGTCATAAATTAAAAAATGGTATAAAATGTCATAAAATTAAAACGCGTTCAATGTCACAACTTAAAACGCTTGCAATGTCAAAAATTAAAACACATCCAATATCACAAATAAAATACTATACAATGTCATAAATTAAAAATTCTAATGTATGATATGTTGTAAATAAAATTTAAACGAATACAATGTCATAAATTAATATTAAAACGTAAACAATGCCATAAATTAATAAGTATTTATACGTAATGTCAGATTATACAAATGTCTTGGTGATTAACAAAATAGTAAGTAAACAAATCGGACCCAAGTATCCACCCCAATCACACCACTTATAAAGATAAATTCCTGTCTGATAGGTACTCATGTATTGTGTAGTATGTCTTTCCTAATAGTAAATTATTCAATTGTTTTTTAAATATATTGATGTCATTAATATTTAACAAAGAATTTGGTAGTTTATTATAAATTTGTGGTGCCATTCCTGTGAAGTTTTTGTGAAACACTGCTTTTTTGTGCTGTCTACCGCTTATTTTATTTCTGTGTCTTCTATAAAGTTTTTCAAACAAGTGAAAGTTTGTTTTAACAAAGACTGCTACTTCGTATATGTACAGACATGATAGTGTTAAAATGCGAAAATAAGCAAAGAACGGTTTACAGCTGTCCGTGTTTTGAATTCCGCATATCGCCATAACACATCTTTTTTGCGATCTAAATACCGTCTCCATATTCGTGGAGTTACCCCAATATATGATCCCGTATCGTAACGTAGATGTAACATAAGCATGGTACAACATGGAACAATGAGCTTTTGATTTGAATCATTTTGTACCACACACTTCTACGTTTTCGAGTACATATTTCAGGTATCATTAATTATCGTAGAACTTATGGGATTGAATTTAATTTAAAAGTCTTTATTGATTCTATAAGAATTATATTTTCATCAGTGGCTTAGCCCACATTTTGGGAATTATCCCACAGCTACATACTATTGAAATAAATAGTATGGTATAAGCCTATGTGCTATTCCAGAGTATAATCTATCTCTGTCCTGATTTTCATTTAGATCCATTAAGCCGCTATAGGTTGATTGAGTAAAAAACATCCATCCATACAATTTTTTGTATTTAGAATATTAGTAGGATTATATTTGCAAATTTTCATTTTTTTTTTTGATAATTGGAACTATTGAATCATTCTAGTTGCCAAGCTACTGTAGTAGATATGACAAAGATAGTAAAGTTATCTGGTATCTAAAATAATAAGTTATAAGAATACAATTTTTTTCAACAATGTACATATTATGTTATTTTAAAATGGATTAACTATTTAAAAGACATCTATTCTAATACAGTAGGACAATCTATTTTGCTCATCATCCAGTACTACAAGTTATCATGTTCCTAACCTTTTACCAATTTTGGAACTGGCACAGCAACCGAATTTCCAAAAAGGAGCAGGTTCTATATTCGAATGTATGTTTGTTTTTTACCCGACTGCCAAAGGAGGGTAATGTGTTTATCAGTCTATGTATGTATGTTTGTTCCTATGTGGCGTTCTAGAGACTAAACGCGTTGGCAGATTTTGATGATCTTAAGTCAATCGATTCATCTTAAATCAGCGAGTGTCACTGGCTACATTAAAATAGGCGGATTTTGGGCACCATATTGTGGGACACCAAATTTATTTCTCTTCCAAACCCATTGTGTGAGGTATCAAAATAAAGGGTTTTAAGAGGTGATTTCAAAAATATATACACATATTTATGTTTAAATGTAATTAATTAAAAAAAAAACTTTAAAGTAATAATTAAAAAAAATATTAAAAAATTCAAAAATCCGACTGCTTAAAAAGCGAACTAAAAAGATGTAAACAAGAAGAAGCTGCTTTTTAAGCAGTCGGGTTTTTGAATTTTTTAATTAACTTTTTTTATTTTATGTGTACGTTCATTGATTTCTCCATCAATTACCGCTGACCGAATTTGAAAATAATTTTAGTGTTTCAAACACGAGAACTTTTTTGAGGTGACTTAATGTCCTATAACCCATAGATGGGGCAGAGGGCGTCCACAGATGTCCTTCATCGCGATCGATATGAGCTTCACGCTTCACCTCGATCAAATGTTATTCCGATGCTCGTCGCTTCTGCCAACACGGTGCGACGCCAGGTTTGAACGGGACGGCCACGCTTTCTTTTCCCTTGGGGATTCCAGTCCAAAGCTTGCTTGGTATGTGATCGGGACCCCTTCGGAGCGTGTAGCCAATCCATCTCCACTTGCGACGCTTGATCGGGCTCTTCTCCAACAGCTCTACGTTAGAGATTCCAGTTTGCAAGCCCAGTTTTCTCCGCCTCCTGGCGCATATCGTTCAGTTTCGCTTGCATGTCGGCGTGTGTATGACTCAGTAGGCATAGATCATCAGCATAGTCCAGCAGCCGAATTGCGTAAGTATATTATCCAAAGCAAAAGAATCGATTCCTTCCCAAAAACGACTTTACGTATCAATATGCAATATGTAAAGTCAGTTTTGGGAAAGAATCGATTCTTTTGCTTTGGATAATATACTTACGCAATTCGGCTGCAGGTCTTCCAAGACGTTGGTTAATCCCCACTCTATTCCCGCGACGCCTGCTATCGTAAATGCGCAACATGATTCCGTCGAGGCCGATTATAAAAAGGAGGGGCGAAAGAAGACAGCCCTGGCGAACACCAACGTGCACTGCGATGTCCTCAGAAATTAGGCCTTCGTGAGTCACCTTGCAGGAATATATCCTGTAAATGCTCTGCAATAGGCGGACTATTTTTGGCGGCACTCCAATGTCCAAGAGGCGGAACCAGATGCTGGACCACTTCAACGTATCAAAGGCCTTTTCGAAATCGACAAAAGTAAGAAAATTTTCCCTATGCCATTCTGCTGCATGCTCGAGAATGATACGAAGAGTGTTGATCTGGTCCGTACATGAGCGGCTCGAACGGAAACCCGCCTGCTCCCCGCGCAGAAGAAGTTCAACGGCCTTCGACAGCCTATCAAGTATTATCTTACAGTAGACCTTAGAGGAAGTCAAGCAACCCCTCCAGTTATCGCAACTACTGAGATCACCTTTCTTGGGCACGGTAATTAAAAGTCCCTTGTTCCAGTCATCCGGGAGTTCTTCAGCGGTCCATATCCTTTCAATTAAAGGCGTCAGCACGTCGACGGCGGATGTTAAGTCGGCTTGTAACATTTCCGCAGTTATCAGATCGAGTCCAGGTGCTTTGCCTGCCTTCAAAGAGAGTATAGCTTCAGTTACTTCAGAGCAGCTGACGGTGGTTCCGTGTAGATGCCGAGAGGTCGAGGTAGTGTAGAACATACATGCAGCGCGTCAGGCTTCAGAGATGCTGACAATCGGAAGACCTCCTCAAAGTGCTGCCGGCAGCGCTGCAGCCGCCCTTCCGACGTCACAATAAGCTGCCCCTCTTTGAATTTAAGCGGCTTCTTCTTCTTGAAAATTTATGCCCAAGGACCTGGTCTCTGTATGGCCTATACAGAGACCAGGTCCTTTCTAATGCGGCTCCACTCCTCGTCCACTGAGTCCGCAGCATCCTCCAGTCCAGAGAACCGATTGTGTAGTTCAAGCCGAAACGCCTTACATACATTACACCAAGTCAAAAAGTTCTTAAAAGTTCTGGTTCTTAGTGACTTCGTCGGGTGAGTTCCAGGTGTATTTTTAGTAGTCACCATGAATAAACAATGTTTGTCAGGTCGTTGTTCTGACAAAACTCGATAAATCGATCCCCATTGTCATTGCATACTCCAAGACCGTGTGTACACTGTGCACCCATATGTCGGTTGCGGTTAGTGTTAACACTCCCAATCTTTAATAGTACAGAAGAGTCACTTCGCGCAACAATTCATAGAAATAGAGACTCTTGCTAGTAAGCAACAAAATGCAATTCAGCTGCCATAAGCGCTCAGTTCCTAACGCGATATTCACCTTAATGTTGCCGCTCTCTTCTAACGCGTAAAGACGGAACCACACTTACGTGTCGTGGCGTGGCGTCTTCTGACGCAGTTGATTGGCTACAAAACTCGTTGTGTTATGACGTAGGCTGAAACAGAGTCGTTTGATTGGTGGAGCCAGCGCCACGCCACGCCACGACACATAAGTGTGGTACCGCCTTAATTCTATTGCTAATAGGCGCGGAGTGACGCGCTAGGGTTGTCGGGTCGCTGCTGCTACTATAATGTTCATCGTCTATCTACCTTATTATTGTACCTACTTAGGTAGGTACCTAATTATTAGTATTTCGCACATTCGCACACCTATTCATTCTTTTAGACACCCCAAAAATGCATCCTTTTTTTAAATCTCGTTCTTACTACCGACAGTTACAGAGTAACGGTAAGTAGTTACGGTAACTATTCAATAAAAAAAGGAATCAAATTATATTTGTGATTAACACGAAAATCTAAAATATCTAAGTAGGTAGGTACCTGATTATTAGTATTTCACACACCTATTCATTATTTTAAACACCCCAAAATGCTTAAATTTTTATAAAAATCTCGTACCCATTATGCACCTACTACCGATATTTACAGCGTATTTATTGTAATTTAAATACAAAAAATAGCTTACCTTTCAAAATCATTCGGAACTTTAAAGAAAGATAATATCGATTTATTGTTCTTAGCTTTATTTAAACACTCGTAAACACAACAGTATCTTTTGAAAGATCGCTTAGAAGTCATCGTTCTTTATTAAAAAAATAAAAATTACATATTACTTTTTTGCGCCTTAGAACAGAATAAAAGGGTGACACTCATAAAAATTAACAAAAAAAAATTTTTGCCCATTTAAGTAGCACCCTAATACACCCGCGCGTGGTTTTAAATTGTGCCCCTGGGTATAATAAGTACGACACGTCTGACGGACATCCGATCTGCGTCTCCGAGAGAAAAAGAAGAGCTGGTCTATCAGTCTCAAGGTGGTGATGGACTGCTTCGAGATTAGAGTGCAGCCCACTTATGTTGCTGAGGTGAACTTTGTGTGACAGGGAGTGCTGCCGCTGTACAGCTTTTATTTTATGATTCCTTGGCATTATTCAGAGTGAAAAGGGGAGGAGAAGGCAGTGAGATGAGGTTCCACGCTGGCAACCCACAGACACGCACTGACAGGACGCCATCAATGGGGGACTGGTCTGGAGACTACGGGGACGCCCGAGCCCCGCCGGGAATGTCCATTGGGCCCTGTCTTTTGGTCGCCAACCAGCACGATGGCGATGGCTTTTTCGACAGTTGGCGGGGCAGCCTTTCGTGTGTGGCTGGCACACTACTTGGGCCCCCAACTACCTGCGGTCGGCCAGCGGCGCACCGTGCCTCGCTTCCCGCTACCCTCCGCGACCAGTCTCCCGATACGCCCATAACAGCGCGCGTCTTGACCGGTCCGCCTGCAGTGGAACAGCTACATCGACCCAACTCCTCAAGTTGGCTACACCGAGCATCGTACCGGAATACGGCTAGGCCGCTTGGCGGTACGTCTTTGCCCGGTGGGTCGCAAGCCTTCGGCCGTAAACTACCACCAGTCAATGTCATCTGATTAGCACCACCCGGGGGCCACGTGTAGGGAATCGTATGGGGTGCTCTCCTACGGACGAGGGTGACTCAGCCCCCAATAGTGACTAATACCAATATCAATACTTGACTAATTTTATTATCATTATCAAAGACCTAAGTGCTTGGCTGGCTGAAGATTGATTGGGATAATGGTGATGACAACAAAGGTTGCCAGTTCTACAGGGTGTGCAAACAATCATGGATCAAACAAAACAGAGCGATAGCTGGGGATGAGAAATAGTAGATTGTTGCATCGAGTGCAAAGTGAGTTATTAAATATTAACGCATGAATGTTATGTAGGTGCCCGAGCGCAAGCGAGGCCACTAAATTCATTATTTCTTAATGAAAAAAAAAAACCAAATGCATTAAGTTTACCCTACCTCACGTCAGGCAGGTGAAAACTGATGTGTTGATAAAGGGCGAAGAATTGAATCCTGAAAATAGCACAGTATTCTTAGGCTTAACTTTGGATGCTAAGCTTCAGTGGGGCCGACATAAAGATAAATTGTCAAAGAAGCTAAGCTCCGCGGCATATGCTGTTAGAAAAATTCGTAATTTAACTGACATAGAGACAGCCCGTTTAGTGTACTTTAGCTATTTTCATAGTGGATCGCTATTTTCGTTTGCAGAAAAGGGTTGTTCGATCAATTTATAAATTAAACCCGAGACACTCTCTCAGAGATAAAGGACCATGAGCACTTTTGTATTAACACTGGGCCCACTTTTCAAAATTGTGCAACAGTGATGAAACCTATGACATATGAAAGCTCTTGGCGCGTACTTTAGTTCATTCTATGGCAGCTAAGTTCAAAACCAGCGTGAAAATGGCGTTTTTATTTGTTCAAAAAATATTATAAATGAAAAATGCGCATGACATAAGGTAGGGTAGATAAAGTAGGCACGGTACCTACGCCGCATCGTCGGGGCTTATTTGGCGGAGAGGTGTGTCACCTACGTGGGACTTGGTGTCGTCGTAAACCACACCGCATGTCGTGCGGTGTTCCAAATGACTCGGTCTTGGGCCCGCCTCTGTGGAACATCGAGTACGACTGGGTGCTGAGGGGCGAACTCCAATTGGCCGCCAAGGGGAGTTCATACGGCGCTTGAAGATGGCCCTCAACAAGTTGGAGGCCATGGTTTTTAATGGTCCTCGGCGGGCGCCGCCGCCCGATGCCCACATCGTAGTCGGGTGGGGGGGGTCTCGAATCACTGTTGAATCAACCATGAAGTACCTGGGATTGATGCTCGACAGCTGGTGGGATTTCGGCCCCCACTACCAGTGGCTGGCGCCCAAGTTGTTGGGCGCGGCTGGTGCGATCTCAACGCTGCTTCCGAATCTGGGGGGCCCAAAAGGACTCTACGTGGGAATCTTGCGATCGATGGCCCAGATCTGGGCGGCTGACGGCGACGGGCCGTTGCAGCGACATAATAATATGGAGTTGCGTCAGTCTCAGCTACGTGAGGTCCTGGTGGCGGAATGGCGAGACAGGCTTTCACGCCCTACCGTCATTCTGCACCATCGAGGCGGTCCGGCCTTGTAGTGATTAATGATAACATTAGTACGTAGATGAAATAAACATTTTTTTTGGTACTTTAGGACCTACTGCAAGTAATTTTTTGACCATTCTGTATATGGTTGCATATTGCAAGAAGTAAAACTGGACAGCTGAAGCTGACCAACAATTTGAAAAGTTATGCAAACAGCAGTGGTCGCCCGCTGCGTTTTATGGAACCCGCGCCACATAATAATATGTTCCATAAATTACACCTTATCATTGTTCCGTTGATTTTTCAAGTTGTTGCTGGCAAATGAATTTCACATGTAAAATCAATCAAAAACAATGAAATAAGTGTGTACAAAAATGTTTAAAACCAAATAGTAACTTTACAATGCATGTCCTCGAAAAGAGCGTTTTCCAAGCAGCCAAGCAGCCAAACTGTGCGGAAAGTGTCACTTTTTTTACTAGTGTTTTTTACTTTCCTGTACTTTTTTAATTTTTAACTCCAACGTCAGCCCGCCGCATAGAGTTTTTTATTATTTGAGAAAAGTTTTAAAAATTAGTTAAGTACAGATTATCATTCATATAAAAGGTAAAACAAAACTAATACTTCATTTAAGGCGTTTTTAATTACTCTAGATTTAGATTTTGATCAATAAATTAATTTTAAATATTCATTTAATATGTTTGGCAGAATGAATATTTTGCTCGTGCCTTTTTGCGTTACGACGTGACAGCTATTTGCAAATGCGCAGAAGATATGCCCGGGGAACTATGATCTATTAGTTAATCTGTGGATATGCTGAGCGCCCTTGAATAAGCGCCATTTTATTAATTTCTTGCTTGGTTCAGATATATTTTTTTATTTCCTCGCACAGTCAATCAATACATATAATAAATCTGTAGAAAAGTAATTTTTGTACATCGAAAATATTTCCAAAAAAATAGCCAGGGTGTTAAAGGATAACCAACAGAACCTATTTCTAGCATTTTTGGAATGTTTGTCTGTTTATTTGTGCACGCATCACGTGAAATGTACGAAACCAATGTAGATAACTTTTATACATAAAAATTTTGCGTAACTTGAAGAATTACTTAGTTTTTGTTTCATCGCAATCGGTTCACTCTATCAAAAGTTAGATGAATTGAAAGTGTTCAAGAAGTAAAATTATCACAACACACGCAATTCAGATACTCGGCGAGTTGAACTCGATATTTGATAGATGGCGTTGTGCATTTGAAGTCATTTTCTGAATGGCGGTGTTAAGATTCTCCGCGAAAGAATGATGACTATTATAAAAAAAATTGGTATGTAGGTAAGTAGGGTAGGCAGGATGGTAAGAAGTAGGGTAGGGTTGGCAGACAGATGACGGGAGCGAAGCCGCGGGCACAGCTAGTGCATAGTAAAATGTTGTATGATACACGTGCGTTAAATGATTTTCGACTCGTGTCGATTTATCCACTCATCGGAAATCACCTACTTTCCGCACTTGTAGCATAAATAACTATTGCAGAATTTATAACTACAGACTGCTTCTGCAATGTGATGTTTCATTATTTCATTTCAATATGAAGGTTGCAACATGGACATAGAATTGTCTTCAGCATTTTAATATACAGAAAAAATCAGTTGGGTGGTAGTTTTGTTGCAGTTGTGATGTAATTTATACCAATCTGAAAGATCTTTGAGTGCATAACTTTCTTGAAGAAATAAATAAATGACAATACAAATAGCCAAGTCAGAGGCCTGTGGGGTTCCAAGAGGCGGCTTAATTAACTCTGACACCAGAGGTGGCCACATCCTCTCACGAAAAAGAAAGAAGAAGATTGTAATTAACAAACTTTTCTTTGTAAACTTTGCAGTTTCTTCCCGACGGTTCTGCAGCCAGTGGTGCGGGGTATCCTAGGCCCGCCGCATCGCTGCCTGGTGCGGATGGGTCTCTGCAACCCTAGTCCACGTCGCGTCCACCTTGCGTTGAGCCCTAGAGGCGTTACCATTTCGATGCCGGGCGTCGAACCTCAAGACATGGAGAGGCGAAGGTAAGTTTCTAAAGTTTGATGTTAGATTTTCATACACACAATGTGTAATTTTGGGTTGCAAACAGGGACAATCTTCCCTTGGCTTCATTGATTTTCCTTTCCCTGACTACTTTGTGCATCCCTAACTTTCCCTGATTTTCCAGAATGTGGACACCCTGATAAATATCTTATTCAGATCCTTTTGCTGTTGCAAGTATGTTGCTTTTGTTAATTCACTGACTGAACATTGCATTATTGGATAAAGGCAATGTAGAAATTAGTGCCGGTTTTTAATGCTACTGTAAAAGCTTATCTATACTAATATTATAAAGCTGAAGAGTTTGTTTGTTTGAACGCGCTAATCTCAGGAACTACTGGTTGGAATTGTTTTTTTTTTGTTCTGGTTAGTCCATTAATCGAGGAAGGTTATAGGCAACATCACGCTACGACCAATAGGAGCGGAGCATAAATGAAAAATGTTGCAAAAACGGGAACCTTTTTGAGAGCTTCGTTGCGTGCGCTGCGTAAGCGGTTAAAGTTACGCAAATTTTATGTATGTAGGGAAGGTAGGGTAGAGTAGGTAGGTAGCCGGTTGACGGGAGCGAAGCCGCGTGGGACAGCTAGTCTCAAAATAAAATCTTAAAATACTAATGATTGTTTACACTCTGGTAATTATGATGACTACATCTAATAAGATTACTCAGTTGGCATCAGTGGTTTTGGGATTTGTTAAAAACTTAATTAACGTTAAATTAATTTTTAATCGACTTACCAAAAAGGAGGAGGTTCTATGTTCGTCTTTGTTTTTTTATTTTATTGTATGTTCACCGATATCTCCGTCAATTGTGGACTGATTTTGAAAATTATTTTTTGTTTGAAAGAGTATGTTCCGAAATTGGTCTTATTTTAATTTGGTGAAGATCTGATGAAGACTTCGTAGGTATCCAACAGAACTCTTCAATAAATAGCGGCAAATCTCTCGGGGTTGCTGCAATCGCATGTCTATTTATACCATTTTATAAAATAACATCACGCCAGTACGCTATAAAGGAGTACGCAGCTGTGTACACTCACATCTGCACACACATTCACTCTCATTTCACTGGTTATGTTCAGTTTCATGATATTCGGATAATCTATTCTGGAATTATAGGTACCTTACTTACTACCTAACTACTTGCCAACTAAAAAATAAAAAAAACATTTTTACAAAAAAATACTACCAACTTCCAAATAAGAAACTACTAAGTGAAAAATAACTTTATTTTTGGAAGTCGGTGTCCATAACGCAAAAAAAAATGGTACCTACCAAAGACACCGACTTCCAAATATGTTTTCACTTTGTAGTTTCTTATTTGGAAGTTGGTAGTATTTTATTATATGAAAGGTTTTTATGGTTTATAATTATGTCTCCATCACGCGAGTTCTGTGTTTAATTCCTGGTCAAACTTTTTCAGACAAATCGCGCTCAAAGCGTTGAGCGAGAGATTATCGAAAACTTCCGAACAGACACGACAGAAGAACCTATCGACCAAAGTAAACATGGATGCCGTGCGCAAGGCCGCGTCGCAGGTGACGCCCACGTTCCCGGCGGCCGCGCCCGGCCCCGCGGCCCCCGCAGAGGCCACGCTCGTGGACCTCACGGACCCCGCGCCGCCCACCACCAAACAATCATGATCCGACCAGATTCTAACAAACAAAAGGCTGTTCACAGAACCAATGTAGAAATAGGTACGGTTGATTTTTAAGAGTGCCTGACGATCTCAAACATTACAAATTCCATATTGTATTAAATATTTTATCAATGAGAAGTCTGTCAATTGGTGAGTAATTGTTATCATTGAGCATTTCATGTACATCTCACATTAAATGTGCATTTCGATTCGTTAGTCTGTAAGCTATAGCATTTCTGCAGTGGCACTGTGAATCTATACGACATAGTATTCATTTTATTTTTTCGTTTATTAATCCAATAGTTATGGTAACAGTTGAATGTGTGGGGTATAAAAAAGTAAATATTTTTTGCAGATTTTATTGCATTTGTTGATTGTGTCTAGCTGAGGAGTGTGAAAGATGTGACATATTGTAAATATAATTGATATTGATTAGTGTTAATTAATTAAATAAATATCTAATCACTTAGTAAAGATTTTTATTGCTTTTTTCTTCAAATTTTACAAAATTTTCATGTCAGATCAACAAATAAGGAGAATTAGGAAAAGTAGTCTTATTGAATGAAGGTGGAGTAAATAAATATTATTATATTATTTACTTAGATATAATTGAATTTGCTATGATGCCTGCCGGGCTATGCAGATATACAAGATACTGCTTACACCAACATATGACATAAATAAAATGGGTTACAAGTTGGTAAAAATTGCACTTTACAATAATAACTGTTTGCTAACTAATCAGCTATCTTTATACAACAGTAACCCCTAATAAAGAGTAAATATATTCAACATTACATAAATATATATACTAATGTACAGAAAATTGAAACATAAAATCTATTAGCTGAAGAAAAAAATAAAATAAAAAATACTATTCCATTAAAAAATAAACTAATTCATTCAAGTACAATACAGGACATTCTAGTGACCTTGTACACTATGAGATTATATTCACTAAAATGTGATAGAATCATTTTATTGTAGCTACAGTATTTTATAACTAATAATTGTTTCAATAGTATGAATTAAGTTTTTTAAGGCGACACTATCGGGGTTGATAAGGTCATTACACTTTGCATAACATGACTCACGATGTTTCACAGATAAATAACATAAGATAACACTAATCAGTAATCACAGACTGCACGTCAAATGCAAAATCCAGTTAGCACACAGTATAATTGTTCTATCTCACGATGACGGATGAATCGTAGCAAAATGAATCTTATTTCGGCGTCATAAAAGGCACGTAACCCTTCTTTGTGAGATAGAACAACTATACCAGAGTATAGACGTGGCACATTGAGTTAGAAAGACAGAGTCACACAGAGACAACACTCTTCATAGCCGAATCTTGTCTAGAACTCTATGTACCATTTTAACAATCATGTAACAACTGCATGAAGACTTATAAGGCGACAGCTCTTTTCTTGGAGACCTCACAAAACACCAACTTCACAAGTTAAGTCTATCAAGTGACAATCACTACAGTCAAGTCTAATGCAGGGTCGTACCATCATTTGCAGATTACGTCAGTAGAAAATAGCAAAACACTTCACTTATTGACCTGCCATAGGAATCTATGGTAACCCATAGTCTAGATACCAATGAGTTTAACAAATTCACAGTTTTGTCTATGTCCACGAGTTGCCAGCACAGTGCAGTAGGTGTCACTCGCGCTCACGCCACGAATAGCGGCGTTTATACAAGGGCTACCTATAGTAGTGGTGTTGGTTCTGTGGCGGCCATTGCTGCACGGGCACGCCGGGCTGCTGGTAGCCCTCTCCCCAGCGGGCACCCTCCCCCATGGCGTTCACTGAGCCCATAGGGACAGATGATGTCATTGGAGATACCCCTGATACGTTTGTTGACATGCTGCCACCTGGAAGTAGGGAGTTAGTTTTAGACATATATTTCAAGGAATTTAGGAATTGTATAATCTTATCAAGAAGGTCATGCAGCTGATCTACTTGTTAAATTTCGAAATCACCATAAGTCATCTTCTTAAGAATGCGGCGAACTAAGCTCGCAAATGCAATTCGAGGCGAGTGAAAAATTCATTCGGAGTATTGCTATCTCAGTTTGCACGCACACGCGACGCTGTGTGTGTGCGCGGGTAGATACTCGCACACACACGGCTGCGCACAGCGCCGCGATAGTTAGCTTCCTAATCGTCCGTCATAACGACTCGAAAGCATTTTATTATTATTTTTTAAATATTATTATTTAGGTATGTTCATTATTTGCTTTTTTTTGTTGACTACTTTGGGGAATCTTTGGTAAATGTACAGACTAGTAATGCGTTTTTACGAAATTTCTTGACAATATCTCAAGTTTAGGATAGCTAGCTATCACTTGTCTAAGTACCTATAGAAAGAATCTTGCAGATACGTCATGCGTACCTTTCCAAATGGGTAATTTTGTAAAGCAATGTTGAAAGTTTATAATATTGGTGTTCTTGAATAAATAAGTAGGTACATCGTTTACGCAGGCAAAGCGTCTTGAGTCTTGGGGGTAAGCCGGCCGACGCGAACGGCGCCGCCGTTGGTGTTCTTTTGTCTTATTTATGTAGGTATTCCTTTTAATAAACCTCAAATATGTATTATTATAATAAATAATGAAAGCAAGTAAAATAATACAAGCGTTACTTAGGCAAAGTATTAGTAAAATACTAATATTCTAATAATTTATGACTATTTACACATAAGTGCAGATAAATAACAGTGCTCTGAGCTAAGAATATTAAAAATAAAAATACGGATTTTGAATAAAAAATTATTTTGTTATGTTCTTACTTTAAAGATCATCATTCATCTGTTTAAAAAATATAAATCGAAACGTGATAAAATCGTGTAACTAGGTAGGGTAACCATAAATAGTCGACTGAACGAAATAAAAAAAAATACAATAATGATGTCAGAAAATTTAGTGTCAAAGATCCACACAAAACTCGCTGATTTATAAGATTTTGCTTGTAGGTATAATAATATGTATAAATAGGTAATCTGCAGTAGGTACCATTCATAAGATGATAATCGACCGCAATAAAACGTTAGTAATATTAGTATTTTAGTTTATGTACGCACTGCTTTTTAGTTTATAGGTAAGTTTAAACTTACAATTTTATTTTATTTTACAATAAATACGCAGAAACCACATGCAAAAAACGGCCAATGAAAAGTTTTCTCACATATAAATATTTGCATAAAATACATATCAGCGAGAGTTTAAAATTATAAAGATTTGCATTTTATTATGAAGTCGATTAGCCAGCCAGTTATCAAAGTTTATTGGAACTGCCTCCCCAGGGTAAGGGTCACCGAAGGCCAGAAAAAAAGCCCAGAATAATTAAATAAACTAGAACGACTTTGGATTTTTTATTTTAGTTTTTTGTAATAGGAATTTTACAAAAAAACGTTCCAAACTGGACCAAGGGCATAAAGCCGCGGTTGTGCAGGCAAATCCGATCGTATGGTCACCCTACCCTGGGTGAGCCGAACTAACGTCACAGTAGGTAAGTAAAAAACCGGACAAGTGCGAGTCGGACACGCGCACGAAGGGTCCCGTACCATTATCGCAATCACGGCAAAAAAATCACGTTTGTTGTATGGGAGCCCCACTTAAATATTTATCTTATTCTGTTTTTAGTATTTGTTGTTATAGCGGCAACAGAAATACATCATCTGTGAAAATTTCAACTCTCTAGCTATCACGGTTCATGAGATACAGCCTGGTGACAGACGGACAGACAGACAGACAGACAGATTGCGGAGTCTTAGTAATAGGGTCCCGTTTTTTACCCTTTGGGTACGCAACCCTAAAAATGCAGTGTAGGTAAGTCTTAGCGGTGTCCTTGAGATAATTACCTACGCCCGCATTGTCTCATTCATGACATGCATAAAAAACCGGCCAAGTGCGAGTCGGACTCGCGCACGAAGGGTTCCGTACCATTATCGCAAAAATCGGCAAAAAAATCACGTTTATTGTATGGGAGCCCCCCTTAATTCATTTTATTTTAATTTAATCATTACTATTTTTTGTAGTGAATATACAATTAAATATTCTGTGAATATTTCAAGCGTCTACCTGTTGCCGTTATTAATATCGAGCAAAAAACGGCAAACATATCACGTTTGTTGAATGTGAGCCCCCCTCAAAAATGTATTTTCTTCTGTTTTTTGTATTTGTTGTTATAGCGGCAACAGAAATACATCATCTCTGAAAATTTCAACTGTCTAACTATCACGGTTCACGAGATACAGCCTGGTGACAGACGGACAGACAGACAGACGGATCGCGGAGTCTTAGTAATAGGGTGCCCGTTTTTACCCTTTGGGCACGGAACCCTAAAAACCGAAAAAAACAAAGCTTCGTAAGTTGGTAGATAGGTAGGTAAATACTAATTTATAAAATATATAGGTACTTAGGTAAAATATATAGGTACTATTTATTTAACTAATTTTATTATGTCATTGGGAAACTGTGAGAAACATCCCAACGTTAGGAGTCCAATGTCCATGTCGGCAACCAAACAAAATTGTAAACAATAACAAAGTCCATAAACAACGCAGTTCGTAAGAAAGTAGATTACTCAATAACAAAGTTCAAATCACAAGGCAAATCTAAATCTAAATTCATAGAATAGGTCAAAAGTATCAGAAATATTACAATAAGTACAATTTAGAAAATAAATAAATACGCACTTACAGCACAGTAAGTAAAGTAATCGACAAACCACAAATAATACAACAAACAGTGAAACATCCCCGAAGCACACCCGAAGTGCCCCGAACAAACCCCGTACGAACGATGCACGTGAGCAGTACTACTACGCACACATTGACATTTGCTTGACGCGACAGCAATAATAGCTATTGAAAAAGTATGATTTATTTGATGTGTTCCGTAATACCAAAAATTATGAATGAAAACTTAATGTTTTTTAAATTACTTTTTCAATTATTTGTATCTTGATAATATGAGCTATGTTCCTGCTACGACAATATTATAGATATTGTTTTTTATAATACAGAAAAATCAATAGAAAAACATGTCATTTACGCGGTAAAAATGTACGAAATGGAATTCGCTTAAACTTCATATTAGGTAAGTATTTTGAAAAAATAAAGACGTACGAACCTAGATAATTACTGTCTAAATCCGAATATCAGCATAATATGGTGGAAATAAATTCAACTTACAAATGATTTAGGTATTACGTTTGTATGGACAATTCATGCTTCGCCGCACCCTTAATCAAAAAGTGCAGTATGCCAAACATCGGATCCAGAAGATTAAAGAATTTATGTATATAAGACTGAGGTTTCTAAATTTGCCGCTCTTCTTTAATCTGTCTAATCCATCCATCACCACCTTGAGACAGAAACCAGCACTTTAGTTCCTAACGGAGAATCAGATCGGATGTCCGTCAGACGTGGCGTACCTTTCTTACCCAGGGTTTACCCTGGAGCACAGGTTCAAGCCACGCGCGGGTGTATGCATGTACGCCAATGACAACATTTGTTATCGGTGTCTACGAAACCTTGAAGACTCGATACTCAGCGCTCTGGTTCCTGATGGACACAAGTCTGGAAAGATTATATATGCTCGTGTCTACCGGTCGCACAGCGGAGATCAGGAGACAACCGGGCTTACAATCACTTAGTGACACAATAAAGAAATAGAGCCTAGAACGTCGTCGCCGAGTTGCCAGCTTGTCGGTTTATTATCGGTTGCATTTCGTGGAGTGTGCGATGGAATTGCATGATCTAATTCCGCCCAGCCCGTTTTATCATCGGACTACATGACGTGCGGCGATGCGCCATCGGTACATGGTGGACATCCCACCCATACGCACTAAACCTTTTGGAAATACTTTCATTACAGCGTACAGCTAAGGAGTGGAATTCCCTGCCGGCGTCTGTTTCCCGATAGCTACAATCTCGGGGTCTTTAAGTCAAGAGTGAATAGGTTACTTCTAGACAAGCGTGCTCCACCTTCGACCACATAATCACTTACCATCAGGTGGGATTGTGGTCAAGTGCAAGCCTATCTACAATAAAAAAAAAACCGGCCAAGTGCGAGTCGGACTCGCGCACGAAGGGTTCCGTACCATTATCGCAAAAAAGTCACGTTTGTTGTATGGGAGGGCTACTTAAACATTTATTTTATTCTGTTTTTAGTATTTTTTGTTATAACGGCAACAGAAATACATTATCTGTGAAAATTTCAACTGTCTAGCTATCACGGATCATGAGATACAGGTGGTGACAGACAGACAGACGGACCGCGGAGTCTTAGTAATAAGGTCCCGTTTTTACCCTTTGGGTACGCAACATTTTCCAGTTTTATGTAACCCAAACGAGAGTTTAGTAATTTTTGACATAATTTGCGTCTGTTTCTGTCTTTGTAGAAGACTCTGACATGGTCATTATTGAGATAATTATATCATAGTGTTTGTATAACTCACCCGGTTGAACATAAGACGGTGGTGCGGAATATGGTGGAGCTTGTGTATAGTAAGTGGGCGGCGGCACGCTCATCGTATGCGCGAGCACTGGCACCGACGACACCGGCGGGAGGGACGGCGGAGGCACCGGCTGCGGCGGCTGTAGAGTGTAGGACAAGAGTTATATCAATATTAACAACTAGCTGAACCCCGCGGCTTCGCTCCCGTCAACAGGCTACCTACCTACCCTGCCCTACCTACCTACCTACTAATTTAAATAAGAATTATACTACAATACGAATGTAACCAACTTTTGTTTCTACCGGCGATTTAATTAAAAGGAGAATGACCAAAATCAGTATCGCTTTATAATAAAAGAGTATAGCCACAAAAATATACTCATAAATAATACAATCTTTTTTTAAGTTTTCTTATTTAACTTGATCGAAATCGTATGTGGGGTTAATATTTTGTGTTTAATCAGTTATTTATTCGATTTTATTTTAATGGCGTACTTTAGTGAAAACAGTGTTGCCATTTTATGAACCTCCCCATATTCGGTGTTACTAATAGTGTAAAGGCAGACGCTGAGTTTTAAAAATCATTTCAATTATGACATTTCCCGCTTTATAATGTTTTTATTTTTATTATTTATATATAACATAATTAAAATGATATTACTTTACTAATAAAAAATCTTTCTCTAATTAACAAATCACTTATGGTCAGGGTGATTTAGATTAATTGTTGGTAACACTAGGCGATGTAAATGTAAGGTGAACTGTCAACTATCAAAAATGTCAAAGTCAAAAATGTCATTGTCAAATGTCAAGTCAAACTAGGTGCCAAACAAAGCATCGTGTTGGCGCGGCAACGAACTTTTGTTTTTGCGTTGATATTTGTTAAGTTTGTTGTGCTAGTTAATAACTTATCATTGCGTTGAGTTCGTGTTCAGTAGTCTTCGGATTCCTGCACGCTCAATAAATCTTTTTGAAGACTATTGTACTGTTTTTCTGCTGGTGTTGTGGATTGTGTAGAACGAACAGAAAATCAAAGAAAACAAAAACCCCACAAAATAAATGGATATTTTTTATTTCCTTTAAAAGTATGACCTCTCCCCTCTTTTATATCTAATTTACGCTATCATACAATTTTTTTTTATGCGCAACGGCGGTCCATAGAAGGATGGGCAATCTCCTTTATAACATAAAAGCTGCTATTGTGACTAAACAATGATAGTTAGATACATTCTTTCATAGCCTTTTTTGTAGGTAATAATGAGTACCTTTTTTATTAAAAAAAAACGTTGCCCCACTCTAGGAATTTATTCCTGTATCGTGGGTGCCGGTGCGTTTACAAACATATATACTTACATACACAAACACCCAGAGCCGGAATCTGTAGGTCATACAAATATTTGTTCCGTGCGGGAATCGAACCCGCGACACGCAGCGCAGCAGTCAATCGCTCAACCACTACGCCAACCGTGCGCCGACTTCAATCATGTAGTATATAATATTTATGTATCATCAATAGTTTTCTCAGCGCACGCCAAAGAATAAATCTTATAGGCAATATTTTGCTACTTTGGGTTACATTATTGCAATTTTCATAAGGATCTCTAATTTTTAGTTTTTTTTTAGAATTTTTAAAATCGGTTCAGTAGATCCAGAGATTACCCCCTACAACGTCACAAACTTTACCTCTTTATAATATTAGTATAGATATAGTGAAGTAGATACTAAAAACTTTGTATCACTCAGATCGCACATTGTTTGCAGAATTCATCATCTCTTCGTGTTTTGCAAAAGTCGAGTCATGTCAATAGCTGATCCAAACATTTTTTAAATTCGTGGTCACACTAAGATTTTCTCCTGTATCGTGGGCGTGTGTAAAAAAATTGAAATCCTATACCTATGAGAATGTTGTTAAAGTGCTGCTGTACATAACTATATCATTTATTATTATTTAGTTCATTAATTAAAGTGTCAACAGGCCATAAGACTTTGGCAATACTTCAGGCATACTGGCACACTGATAAAATCTTATTCCAATGTTCAGCAACAAAATCACTTCTTGCATTTCGTCTTCAAGAGAATGTTGAGTGGAGTGAACAAGGTAAAGATTAGTTTCGAACAAGCTATAATATTAAATGCTGTAGTACCATCACGAACGTAACGACTGTCAGGACCAACAGCTTAAAGTGCATAAGTGCAGTGGTAAGATGGTCACCCATCTACGGACTGACCCCACCAAGCGTGGCTTAACTTCGAAGATCTTAGCCGCAAGCTCCTCTTAGCAACATAGGTAGAAATAAAAGAATACTCACAGGATAATAGTTATAGTAGGCGTGCGAGTCTGTCTGGTCCTGTATGGGCACGGTGATGAGGTTGGTGCGCGCGCGAGGCCGCTCGGCGCCGGCCGCGTGCGCGTGCGCGTGCGCCTGCGTGTGCGCGCGCGGGTCGTTGGCGGACGGCGGCATCTGCAGGGGGAATATCACTGTTATTATATATGGTGAAACGTTGGGCAGACGACATTATTGTCATTGCGGATATAGCCTGGATAAGGGTGGCACAGGAGTTTGGAAATTGGCACAAGAGAGGCTTATATCCAGCTGCGGCCGAAGTTAGGTTGTCGATGAGTAATTGAGTATGATGGTGAAGAGTTTAGAGATGAGCAATCCACTAGTTTCGAACTCAATTGTTGAGTTTAAATCCATCTCTGAAAAGGCTCCATAAGGAGTAATTGTTGATATTGGTAATTCATATTCCCAATCAGAAGGATTGTGGTCAACATTGTATCTATTGGTTACCTATCATAAGTTCGAAAAATGTTTGACCGAATTTCATTTCCCCTAAAACTTTTCAACTACAATTTTATTTTCGTTTTTTTTTTACTTCATCGAAGTCACGTCTGCCCCTGTCTCAGTTGACCTATTTTCAATTCGATTTTTTTCGTTACGCCGACCTTTCATTTGGTGGAAAAACTTTTCACCGATGTTTCACTTAGCCGAAATAACATTTTTCGAAGTTTTTATTTTTATATGCATATCAAAATACTAAGTAAGAGAGAAATAGTGGCCGAATACAAATGTTAAAAACAGGGACTTGAAAAAAAAATAACCGGCTACATATTGGTGACCAATAATATTCCGTAAAATGTTGTTTCGGTTTGGAGAAAATATGGCAAATGAAAAAAGTTCAAAAGAGGCTTCGGCCAAAAGCAAAGAGTTATTTTGTAAATCGGCTAAATGTAGTTCGGTAAAATAATACATATGCCCCATGATACTTCGATAATATGAAAATATGTCAAATAATGCATATAGCAAAAAAGACATCGGTCTAAAGTTTTCGGTAAAACGAAATGCGAACAAAAAAAAAACGGAATGGTGATCGGTTCCCGTATCTATTACTATAAAAGCCCGAACTACGATAAAACCTAAGATTTACCAAGTTTGACTGGTAAAAGTCAGAAATGATCAATAATAATCGCAAATTTCGGGCTTTAACCAGCAATCACAAAGTTAGTTTTAGAATTTTCCTCAGAGACTTGTAAATGCTGAAAAGTTGTCACACACTGATACGACATGATGAAATCAATAAATTTATTTTAAAATTAGCTGACCCGGCAAACTTTGTTTTGCCATAAAAAAACACCAAAAATGCATCTACCCTACCAACCCTACCTACCTTACCCTACCCTGCCTACCTAAATACCTACCCTACCTATGTTATGTAGGTAAGGTACCAATTTTTTTAATTCATTTTTTTTTTTCTCCTAACAATAACAAACAACAAAAAGAATAAACGAAATCGGTCCAGCCGTTCACGCGTGATGCCGTGAACAAGGACAATAGGGATTATTTTTTATATATATACATAAAAGATAAATACACTCATAGGCACCATTAATTATGCCTAAAACTATGTATTTCTGGTGCTGGAACTCGAGACCGAACACGTCATTTATAGTGTCACAGACATGTTCTATCGGGTTCAGGTCGGGACTTTGAGGTGGCCATGGTAATCTTCGAATCCCGATCCAGTACAGGTACTAGATCTCTGTTTTGCAAACTGTATTCGAGCTTTGTCCTGCATTAACACAAATTCTGTCCTACTAAACGGTCTTTCTGCAAATAAGCCAGTGCGTACGAGCCTCGGTAAGTGATGCCACCCCAAATCATTATTTAGCCACTTTGGTATCCTACACACGCTATCATTTTCACACCTGTAGATGTGATATCCGAAATTCGTCATTCTTCCAATTCTCTATTTGAATTTTAGAAAGTCTTTCTCTCCGGTGGCTTGCGAGTAACTGTGGTACCGTGGCAGTTCTAAAAGCTGTTATGCCACATCCTTCAAAAAATTTTCTGACTGTACCGTATCGTTTCTGACTTGTCGGAGTTAGTTACGGTCTTGAGTTACCGTCATGAACCGGTTACTAAGGACATTTATATGATAAAATGGATTTCCCGAGCCGACGTACACCGTCTGCGATCTTGACCTAGCCTACGACTGTAAGATCCTGTCTCCCGGAACCGTCTAACTGCATCTCTCACAGTTGTACGAGCTTCTCATAAAATGTGTGCCACGCTACGTTTGGTAAGTCCTCTGTCAATCAAAACAACAGTTTGTTCCACTTTAGTAGAGTCCATTGTAGGGATTGTTTAGCAAAACACATCCGTTTAATCGATACAATTATTAAATCTGCCTAGCCTTTTCCCAACTATATTCACTAAAAGTAAACAAAAACAATTAATTTGTTTACAAAAAAAATAAGAAAACAATTAATCAATCAATCAAAACACTTCAGTGTAATCGTTATAATTAATCAACCTGCCTAGCCTTTTCTCAAGTATATTGGGGTTGGCTTCCAGTCTTACCGGATTCAGCTGAGTAACAGTGTTTTACAAGGAGCGACTACCATCTGACCTCCACAACCCAGTAACTGGGTAACACTGTACCCGTTGGCAAGACTGGTGTCAGAACTCAAGCTTCTGACTACCCATAACGACTGTCAAAGATCTTCAAATGACAGCCGGGACCAACGGCTTAACGTGCTTTCCGAGGCACGG
The DNA here is from genome assembly GCA_948252205.1 of Orthosia incerta. Taxonomy (NCBI): domain Eukaryota; kingdom Metazoa; phylum Arthropoda; class Insecta; order Lepidoptera; family Noctuidae; genus Orthosia; species Orthosia incerta. Next base: position 29,615,277 of record OX411746.1, read on the forward strand.
AGGAAACTCGGTATGTTTAAATGGTCACCCATCCACGGACCGACCTCGTCAAGCGTTGCTTAACCTTGATGATCGACCAGTGCGGCTGTAAATATTTAGCCACTGTTTATGTTGTGTTACTGTTATGTTATCACTCAAGAAGGCAATTATTTTTTTTACAATTTTTTGGTAATAATAGAACAAGTTATACTCACAGTTAAAGGCTTCACAATTGCAACTGTACTTGATGGTGGTTCAGGCTCCGGTTTGCTCTCGGCAGTTCCCGAAGATACGTGTCTATGGTTGATGTGAGCTTGCAGATCCCTCTGGAAGAACGAAGTTCATGTTATATGCTTCTCATTTCAAAGAGATAAGAGTTATAATTTGTTGTAAACAAGATCCTGTAATGCAGTCATAGGATATTGCTTGTTGTATCAGTTGTTTCAGTTTGTTCATATTTAATTTCTCACTACTAAAAGAGAAAAATCAAACAGACTTCTAGAACAAAAAACTACAAAGCAAAAAACAACTTTCTTTTCCGAAGTCGGTGTCTTTTGTACCTATTGTTTTCCGTTTTTCAACACCGACTTCGGAAAAGAAAGTTATTTTTTGCTTTGTAGTTTTTGTTCTGAAAGTCCGTTTGATATTTTGTTAAAAAGTTTTTTATTTTTCTCTTTTTAGTTTTGGTAGGTATCTCCAATTAACATGATAATAATTTATACCCAAAGTACATCTCATGGTGATTCCAATAAGCCCAAACACGACTAGGATACATTGTTTTATTTCAGAGTTCCAGTGCCTACCTGACGGCTTCATCATCAGATCAGTTTGATGGTGCCATTTTCATCAGTACCATTTATTTATAAGTATTTTCTTCATCATAGTCGGTTAACTATTCGAGATATCTTATACCCGTGACATACAACTGTACTTAGCATTGAGAAACTCCTCCTTTTTTGACGTCGGTTAAAAATTGTTGTCACTATCAGCAACTTTGATAAATTACTTTCAAGAAAGGTCTATGTGATGTGATATGTTACCTGCGATAAGTAGGTTCTTCTACACCCTGTGTTGCCATATCGTGTACCAGAATGCGTACACATGAATACTGTGCCTAATCCTGTTTGCTCCACTCTCAGGACCTGAAAGTATACATTTGTTCTTGTTTATTGATATGATCATAAAAGATCTTCTTCGTGTTGCTGGGTTGACAATATTTCAAATTTATTTGCCACCTCAACAGCTCGCATAGATCACTTTGGCTGATCTGTTTGTTTTGGGGTACAGAGGGCAGGATATGAGGTGGAGGATGTTTTGAGTCTCCACATGCACGCCCTGCAGCTGTTCCGTCGAGGTAGCCCCATTTTGACAAAAGATAACTCTTATGAAGTTCAAGTTAAAGTTTTTTTTTTGTTGTATCAAATAATGTTCAAGAAGTTTTCTACTCAATTTAGTGCAAAAAGTCGAATTACAGTTTTTTTTCTTCTTTATACTGACCTTTTCTCTACACCTAGGGCAGTGTGTATGGTCAGCTCTTGCACATGACAAACAAAATACATGTTTGCACGGTATCTGAAACAGGACAAGATAAAAATGTATTAGACAGACATCTTTTATTCGGTAAAATTGGGGCTTTTTGTTTAAAAATGAGAAGCTGTTTCCTTTTATTATGTTTTTTAATGGATAGGCTTGCATTTGACCCCTATCGCACCTGTTGGTAAGTGACAATACCTATGGAGCATGCTTGTCCAACTTCAAGTTATGGCTATCAGAAAACAGAGTCATATCCTTTGTCCCAATCCAAGACATGTTCTACCCTGCCATGCTAACGAAGATAACAACAACTCGATTTTTGGTTGAGTTATATATTTAGAGATTGTTTTTTATAACCAACCCATTCAACTTTTAATCATGCAGCTTTACAATGTTTGCTATGTTTATGTAACATTAAGTTTTAATAAGTAAATCTTTTGTTCCTAATTATTATTTTTAGGGTTCCATACCCAAAGGGAAAAAAGGGACCCTATTATTAAGACTCCACTGTCTGTCTGTCTGTCACCAGCCTGATGATGTATTTCTATTGCCACTATAACAGCAAATACTAAAAACAGAATAAAATAAATATTTAAGTGGGGCTCTCTGACAACAAACGTGATTATTTAGCCGTTTTTTGCGATAATGGTACGGAACCCTTCGTGCGCGAGTCCGACTCGCACTTGACCAGTTTTTTATTCTACTCACCATTCGCCCATAAATAAGTATAGGTTTGGAGCATATATCACAGCAGTAGATCATAGGATTGAGGACTTTCTCCCCAATAAGTGTGGCTCGGTGGCTCCAGTCCAGTCTGAGCATAGGCTCCGGAGGCCCACGCTGCAGTGTTGTGAACACCGGGGCTTCCAGTTGAGATATGTCTGATGGTACTTCCACTGTGAAAATAATAAAAAGTAACGATGTTAAAAAAAAATTTGAGATAGCTGACGAAATTGTTGTCATTGTGGATACAATCTAAATGAGAGTAACACAAGGAAAGAGTGGCCAATGTTCAGTCTTGAGCCTAGACGGGCTACGAATAAGATGTTGGTGTTAAAGGTAAAAAATGTTGCTTGATAGTGTGTAGCTAGTAGTACTAGCTTCTAGTAGTAGGACTAGCTTCTGCTAGCGGCTTCGTCTGAATAAAAAGTGTTTTAATTTCAAGGGAACACATTACTGGGATAAAGAGTATCCTGTCCTAATCTAGGACATAATCTACCCGTGTGCACAGTTTCATCCAAATCTATTTAGCCATTATGATGTGAAAAGGAACCAGACAGAGAAGAGAGCATTTATTATATTAAATATCGATAGGCAAGTGTCTGCACAAAGCTTGTGTATAGTAAATGCATAAATTTTGAATTTAGTTGACACAAAGTAGGAACAAGTAGACATCTATTGCTATTAGACCCACTTGCGCAATCCTGGGTTATCTACGCCGAGTTAGTAGTTATAGCCCTTGCCAAACTTCTAGGCCGCCCTAAAGTTGGTTTACCAGATGTGCGAGGCACGAAATGGAGCTGTTTTTGTATGTGATTTACTACTGCGCAGCCATTGTAGCGAACTTCAGGGCGGCCAAGAAGTTTGGCGAGAACTATAATCCCGAGTTATTTGTGACATTTATGTATGACATATCTTAATTTAAATTTGTGTTAGCAACTAACTCTGAGTTAAGTTTTTGGAGCAAGTGGGCCTTAGTTTTGTAGACAGACTGTCTGATTAACCTTTTATTTGTGTCTTCAAGACCTGGATCCACAAGCCACTATAACTTTTCTATACATACATACATACATAAACTCACGCCTTTTTCCCATGGGGGTAGGCAGAAACTACAGAACGCCACCTGCTATGATCCTTACATACTTCTTCTTCTTCATAACTTTTCTATAGTTTTACTAATTACGGCACACAAAAGGTTAAACAACAATGTAGTGGTTATTACCAGCGCAATACAGTTCAGTAAGAAATGATTTTAATAATATGCCTGCCTATCAGGAATTGCCTTGACCATACTAGAACTTATACATTAAAGTAAAACAAAACATAAGTACTTATTCCTGCCATATTTCCACTAACACTTGAGGGACACTTTCGCGGATATAGTGGTTTCGGACTGACATACTTATTCATCATAGTGTTATCATACATTTAATGCTGGACCTCTTGACATTACGATATAAGGTGCCATTCACTATCTTTGTGATAACAGATAAACATATTCGTTAAGTTGATAATGCTTCACTGATAACTTGAAATAAGTTTGTTATTATTTCAAGCTTGCTTTGGCTATGTATTTTGTATATTCAGGTAACCCTGTATGTATATTAATGTGTTTATTAGAACTAGGTAGACACTGTTTATTAAGGGCTTCGGTGGTTGTGCTTGGATGAACTATAAAGAAAGATTTTCCAGTATGTACCATCAATTTAATGTTAGTCAAAAAGTGAGCATATCTATTGCAGTTCTAATAAATTTTATTATTATACCCATGTGTATTCTACCTGGTTTTGGTCTTGATGATATATTAGACCCGATGAATTGTTTATGTCTGAGATTGTATGGCTTTAAAATACTGTGCATAAATAATATCATAAAATAAAATTACGTTTAGCTGGTTCAGTCGGTTTAGGTTCCTCCTTCACTTCCTCTGTAACGACTTCTTCTTGTTCCTGAATAGTTTCTTCCACAGAACATTCCTCTTCATCACTTGACATCACTTTTGGCACTTTCTTCCCTCGGCCTCTGCCCCTTCCTCGACCCCGGCCACGACCTCGACCACGGCCCCTTCCGCGAGCATTTCTCTTTTCACTATTCATGGTTTACAGTAAAAACTGCTTTTGTAACGCTCAAAGTATAACAGTTCACTAACCTATACAACAACAAATAAAAGATAATAAACACTGAGTGAGTAGTGGAAAATATTATGTTTTGTCCTAATACACTAATGTTTAGTTAAAACAATTCATTTTGAAAGGGATTTTATTAAGTTTAACAAAATTCCATGAAATCACAATTGACACGAAAAGCGGTTCATCGATTAGAATTTAGTGATGTGTCAAACTTCATTAGTAAGTTCAACTCACTCGACTAAAACTCAAAATTTTTCCTTTTGTATAAAATCGATTCAAAAATGTTACTTAACTATGGCTGAATTAATTTATGTTATAAAGTATCAAGGAAGAGAAGGAATGAGTTGTATTTATGAAATTTCTGATACAAAACCGTTTTAAACTCATTCTGTTTTAAATCGAATAAACCTCTTACTACATGAGGATGGACGTCCTTATCTTGTGGCAACGTTCCATTACACTATATGACTATTCCGAGGAATTAATTTTTATTTAAGTATTTAATATTTGATGACATTTCTGCATTTTTACCAAGCCTATCTAAATTATAACGATACTAAAACAAAATACATATAATTGTATATTTTTTCTGTCAGAAATAATGTAATGCTTTCGAATGGTGGGTGTCATGCATCTGGAGTTCCATTATAACTTTGTGAAAAGGAATGTATTTGAAAAAATGATGTCAATAAATAAAAAATAGAATTTGCCGGTTTTGTCCGTGTGGTAAATCAACAAATATCTTCTTAGTTCTTGGAAATGACCGACGATGGCTGAAAGAAAATTACAACTCTTTTTTGTGAGTATTCATGCTACGAATTTTTATATTAGTTGGATGAAAATATCCTCAAGAAAAGTGCGCGCTACCAATCGGTATTACGTCGTACGTTTTAGCGGTAAATTCGATTTGTTTTGTAACTTTTTAACGTCCAGCTCTTTATAGAGCCTATAGGTATGTGTAAATGTATAAATAATAAAAAAAAAAAACAAAACGATCGATGCTTCTGAGATGTGGTTTTGGTGGAGACTTCTACGTATACCAGGGACCGCCATGAGAACGACTGATTATGTGCTCACCTAAGCACAGTCTGGAAAGTTCATGATACAGAGCTGGGTCGAAGAAAAACATGCTCAAGGCAGAGCACGGGCAAGATTGTATGACGCAATCAAGGCTTTTGGAGGTAGCATGTATCGAGCGGTTCACGCTGCAAGTCTTGACCGCAAAACTTGAGGACGCGTCGTATCGTATGTGGTCGCGATCGTTAACAGCGAGGGAACGACGAAGAAGGAAGGGTATCAATAGTAGCAAATAACAAGAAAATTCTTTAGTATAATATCTTAAAAATTTCTTGAAGTTGTCTGTCTACCTTCTGTTAAACAACCGCACATACCTATGCAGTGTAGTGGATGTGAAGTGTGTAAGTCTCATTGCATTTTTTTGTATTATATCCGCGCGATTTTGTTTTTACCGCAATGCGTGCAGATGAATACATTTCCATAGGTCACAGAATGGACGGAAAAATTTCGCGCGAATAAAAATCGCAACAATTGTGCGTTCATACCGTCGCGTTCATTTGTAGCAAACAAGAACGCGTGGCCGTGCCGACAGAGGGCGCTTTTCGATTTCGCCATATTAGCCAAACTTCTTGGCCGCCCTAAAGTTGGCTACAATGGTCATACTCTTTGCAATGGCTGCGCAGTAGCAAATCTCATACAAAAACAGCACCGTTTCGTTGCCTCGCGCATCGGAAAGCTAACTTCAGTGCGGCTCAGAAGTTTGGCGAGCACTATACAAATGAACGCGACGGTCGCGCGATTGCGTGATGATCGCGTTGTACCTATTAGGATAACGCTCGGTAACTAAACATTTAAGACTTCGGCATTCATGGACCTCTGTTAAGCTACAGGAGAACACAGGTCATCAACGAGTATAAATCACTAATCTATCCTTGAACATCTCGCTGTTCTCAAGATTCAACCACATATTGCAACCAACTGATAATCAGCGAAGCTTGGGCGACCATTGTTAGTGATCACTTGCGCCTGTTATTTTTGTTTAGCAATGACATCTACTTACTTCTACGTCTACGTCACAACTTGCCGAGTCCAAAGTTCTCTGGAAACCATCGAATCCACGAATAAAGTGCACAGGTACGGTTTATTCCAACCTACATTGGCTTCCGGTAGTAACTTTCAATTTTAGTCAACGCCGCTGTGTCAGTACCTACTACATACTAATTAGTACCTATTTGCGTAATTAGTTTGTTTACCCCAAAGATTTCGCAAATACGTTTTTCGCAACAGCGGCAGCGCATCGACCGTCAACATTATGCGTGCCTTGCCTTCGTATGCGGTGCATCATACGATGTCATAACTACTCACTGATCATATTGGAATATATTTTTACATACCTTCATTTTAGTATCGTATGTCAATAAAAAAATCGATCGAATGATCAAGTGCCGTTGTTTTGGTTATCCCGTACTTCGAACTTTGGATGATTTTTATCGTTTTGTACTTTGGACTTATTAGGTGAGTAAATTCATAGTTAGCAACTATTAATTCATTTGTTTCATGTTCCGATTCAGTTTCAGCCAAACTATTTGCGCGTTTCATCATGGTTCACCTTTATAACATGAAGTTGATGAGTGGGCGAAAATTTCCGTAATTCATTAGATTCATTACACTGATAAAGTGTTAACTGAATTTATTAAGATAACTAGCTTCTGCCAGCGGCTTCGCCCGCGTGAATTTCGAAAATTATTCCGAGGGAACATATTCACGGGCTGAAAGGTATCTTATGTGCTATTCCTGACTATGATCTATCTCTGTGCCAAATTTCATCCAGAGTCGTCCAGCTGTTTAAGCGTCAAGAAGTAACAAACATACAAACACACACACACTCAAAAACTTTCGCCTTTATAATATTAGTGTGATAGAGATTACAAAAAAAGTTAAATTTTTAAGCTATTGATTGGTTTTTTGATTTTTTGAATAAACTTTATTATTTTAAACTTTTTAGTAAACTTTTACTTTTCGAAATCGGTTTATTTAAACATATAGGTAAGTGTTGTATATTTTTGAAATCACCTCTTAAAATCCTTTATTCTGTTACCCGACACGATGGGTTCGGCAGGAAAAAAAAAATTGGGCCCCCACAATATGGCGCTCAAAAGCCGCCATTTTTCTTTTTCCAATTTTAATGTAGACAGTGACACTCGCAAGGTTAAGACGAATCGATTGACGTAAGAATCATAAATCGGCCAACGCGTTTGGTTTGTAGAACGCCACATAGGAACAAAAATACATACATTGACTGATAAACACATTACTCTCCTTCGGCAGTCGGGTAAAAAGACTCCTGTTTATTTACAACAATCACAGTATGACTAAGTTATAGGATTTCTAACGGTGCCTACTCTGCCATTGCGACTACTTATACCCTGGACTAACCCATCAGCCATCTAAATATTTACATACACGTAATTTCATTATACATTCGCCGTCACGCTCTTTCCCTTTACTGGGTAATCAGAATTCCAGGCGCTGCTATCGATAACGCGAGGTATGTCGGTACCGCTTGAAGCCTAGTATGGAACAGCTTGTTTGTTTAAAAATCGCAACGGTTTGGTGTATAATTAGGAGCTGGTAGCCTGTTTCCTACGAGTACCATCGCAAGTCCGCAACCAGTTTTGGCGATTCTTGTTTAAGTATTCGATGTACCTACGTTGTACATACGTACACGGTATAGCAACATCGCAAGTTGTACTCCATGTTGTGTTGTATCTTATATACATATAAGTACCATCTTTTCTTGGTGTTTTTTGCTGCACATGATACACGCTTTTGCTTCGCATCTTTTGAAGATATTTCGGTAATGACTCTAAGCTTGAACGAATTTTCAGGAAAACCAGCATACAGAAGTTGCAGATCGCAAAAATCAGTAACACGCAGGCTGCTTTTCAAACTTAGAATCTTGAAATATTTAAATGTACCTCATATTATCATGAAAATCATTTGTAGCCAGAGTACATCATCATATCAGCCGAAAGACGTCCACTGCTGGACATAGCCAAAGTACACCTCATTTTAATTCCAATAAGCCCAAACACGACTAGGATACATTGTTTTATTACGGAGTTCCAGTGCCTACCTTCCGGCTTCAGTATCAGATCAGTTCAATGGTTCAATTTTATGTATTTGTTTCGTCATAGTGGCTTAATTATTCGAGATATCTTATACCCTTGACATACTTAATAAGGAGTTGCAGTGGGCATCTGTAGTCTTCTTCATTAGTTCCACTTCACCAAAGGATAATATCTGAGTGCAAATGCTTGCCATGTTATTGAAAATACCAAAATGCTATATGTCTTCCTATAATATTATAGGAATTCCCTCGATTTCCACGGGATCCCATCATCAGATTCTGATTTGACAATGCGACCACTTCGAACCCTTTCAAACAAAAAAAAATGCATTTCCGTCTGTATATGACGGAGTTGTGCCCGAAAAAAGAAAGTTTCATCCGAATTGAGAACCGCCTCCGTTTTCGGTAGTCGGAAAAAAAGGCTTATTAATTTTATTTATCTACTGTCTACATCTATATCTATATATACTTATAATATTAAAGCTGAAGAGTTTGTTAGTTTGTTTGTTTGAACGCGCTAATCTCAGGAACTAACAATAAGAGCCGAGCATAAATGTAAAATGTTGCAAAAACGGGCAAAAATATTCCTTTTTGAGAGCTTTTGTTGCGTGCGCTGCGTAAACGGTTTAAGTTACGCAAATATAATGTATGATGGAATTGTTCTTCTTTAAAAGTTTTAACAAAAAGTCCGCGACAGCATATGTCTATTTTTTAAGATTGCCTCACAATAGCAGCTTTTATGTTCTAAATTTCAATTAGATCGCCGCCCGCCGCCCCGGTAGGAACAAAAGTTTACAGGTTACATTCGTATAGTAGTAAGGGTAGGTAGGGTAGGGTAGGTAGGGTAGGGTAGGTAGGGTAGGGTAGGGTAGGTAGGGTAGGTAAGGTAGGGTAGGGTAGGTAGAGTAGAGTAGGTAGGGTAGATAGGGTAGGTGGGTAGGGTAGTTATGGGAAATAAAAAAAATAGGGTAGGTAGGTAGGAGGTAGGTAGGTATGTAGCCAGTTGACGGGAGCGAAGCCGCGGGGGTCAGCTAGTAACTTATATAATCACCAACTACAGTAGATGGCCTGCCTTCAGATTTCCTAATCTAAAAATGTCGTTGATAAAATGTATCACATGAGTCACCACACCACGTTTGTGTATGAGCAATGCAATTCGTTAAGCTTGGAAAGTAGGGTAATAAAAATATTCGTAATTTTGTGTCAATGAGTAATATATTAGTAACTTGGTAGCTAGGTTATAGCTAGGTAATCTAGGTACGTGCTACGTTTTCTCAGACTGGGTTTTTTTTACAGTAGATGATAGTAGACATGTCATTGATAAATTATTTACTGATATCATTTTATAATTTCCACAAGGGGAATTTCGAGTAGGTAAATTACAAATTATATATAGCCTTCGATTAACTCGGATTAATGAATCGAAAACAAACTAATAAAAATACGATAATAGTAAAGACATTCATTCATACACGAGCTAAGGGAATGTTCCAAGTAGGTATATACAATGTGTCCGGACTTATAGAAGTAAAACTAAAAAGCCCCATAATTTTATTGCATTGCCTAAAATCCTACAAAAATTATAAGGCAAAAATGTGCAGTTTTTTTTTAGGCAATAATAAAATTAAAACGAATTGGCTTAGAACTGTGATTATACAAGGTGTCTCAAAAGTAAGTTCACATTTGCTTATCTTATTACGCGAAAGCAACTATTCTGAGGGGCGCGGGGGGTATGTCAGTCGGTAGTCTGGCTCTTGGGAATTTAGTCGCTATGGAGCGTTTCTCTGGTGCGGACCGTGCGTTGTGCGTACGTGAGTTTTACAAAAACGGTAATTCGGCGACTGTAGCGCGTAGAAAATTCTGCAGTATTCGACATATTCGTCACTTAAATGATGCGCCTAGCACTCGTCTCATTGCAAAATGGGTTGAGAAGTTTGAAGAGACTGGGTCAACTCTGGAGAAACCAAAATCTGGGCGACCAAGAACAGGCAGCGATGCCGGCGCTAGGAATTATCGGCCCTTACTTTTTTGAAGATGGAAGGGGACGCACACTCACAGTGAATTCAGAGCGTTATGTGGAGATGTTAGACGAGTTCTTCGTACCCCAACTGCAAAACTTTCCTGGTTACAACCAAAGAACATGGTTCCAGCAGGATGGAGCAACTTCACACACGTCCAACAGATCTCTGCCTCGAGTTCGAGAAATTTTTCCGAACAAATTAATCTCCAGGCGAGGTGACATAAATTGGCCTCCACGGAGTCCCGATTTAACGCCTATGGATTTTTTCCTGTGGGGTTATGTCAAATCAAAAGTTTACGCTAATAAACCGACTTCCCTGGCACAATTAAAAGAAAATATCCGTCATGAAATGGCAGCCATCACGGAGACTACCTGCCGAGCTGTCATAGGCAATTTTAGTGCCCGACTAAATGAATGCCGAGAGCGCAACGGTTTACATTTGGACGATGTTATTTTTAAAAAATAAATTCCCAAACAGTGTACTTCAATATAAAATAAACATTTTTTCAATAAAGCTAAGACTTTTCTTTTAAAAAAAGATTTAAATGTGAACTTTCTTTTGAGACACCTTGTATTATCAGTGTTTTAACAAAAAAAAAAACATAAAATACATGTGTGCAATAAAATCTTGGGAAATTAGGCAAATTTAAAATTTTACTATTATGGCTCAATCCAAAATATCTTATCTTTTGAGTATCAGATGAATATATTTTTGATTCTCCATGCTATGGCCGTAAAAATAACATTAAATGTACGCTCTGTGAGACCTAGGTCCAAAATTATGGTTGTTAGACTATGTGGATAACGTAATATTTAAGTCAGGTACTAAAATTGATCTATCTTTGAGGTGACTTTGATGTGGGATGTTTTTTTTTTTATTGATAAAATTAACTGTATTTTACGGCCTTAAATTGTTATTACTACAAGTCCGGACACATTGTATAAGCGAATTCAGTAGATAGACAAGTTATAGTTCTCGCCAAACATCTTGGCCGCCCTGAAGTGGGCTACAATGTGCAGTCATTGCCAGTAATAAATATCATACAAAAACAGCACAGATTTGTGCCTTGCGCATCGGAAAGCCAACTTCAGGGCGGCCCAGAAGTTTGGCGAGAACTGTACATAATATCACGGTGGCCCTTCATTTATATTGGCATGTGGAACAGGGTGGAGATCTCTGCACCCTCCGTTGTAAGGGAGGATCCTCCGAGCAGAAGGTTGTAGTGTCTGATGGGCAACTACTCGAAGGTTGTTGTCGGGCTGTTTTTAAAACCCTTGACGGAAAAAGAGGGGTGTTATAATATAAGTTTGACGTGTGTACCTGTGAGTTTGTGTATCTGTCTGTGTGTCATAACTCCTAAACGAATGAACCGATTTTGATTTAGTTTTTATTGTTAGTAAGGTGACATTGTCGGGAGTGTTCTTATGTTTGATGAAAACCGGTTCAGCCGTTCAAAAGTTATAGGTGTTTTACTGTTTGAATCGGGGTGTTTTCGAAAGATATCGTGTCATAATTATGTGTTCGATAAATTGTTGATCGAAGCGTGTCGTCATAACTGAGTTAGTTCGTACGTGGCGGTACAGATGCCGCTACTCATTTTTACCAAATCGTCTCCAGGCTATCCACTCTTGTAGAACTATCAATTTTACAAGCTTTTTTTTTAAATTGCAATGTATGTATATGTAAATGTGTTCGGGTCAAATCTTGCAACTGAATTTTAAAGCAGTTATGTTTTTAGTTCGGATGACAATGTATGTAGGTAAGTCACGTCATTCTAAATCCAATATGGCGGATGGCCCAAGATGGCGGACTAGTTATTTTTTGTGCACTGCCATGATATGGGTATCAAATGAAAGGGTTTGCTGAGAAGAATACGAAAAAAGCTTGTTTTAAAAGAAGTTTTAATTATTATTTTTGGGCTGTAACTACACCAAATAAGCTGACCATCGTACATCCAACTCTGCAGTCACTTATCCCTTACTAGCTTCTGCCCGCGGCTTCGTCCGCGTAAAAAGTGTTTTATCATCCCAAGGGAATACAAACTATCCTATGTCCTTCCTAGTGTCTCAAACTATCATCATGCCTAATTTCATCCAAATCGGTTCAGTAGATCCAGAGATCCCCTTAGAACCTCACAAAGTTTACATCTTTATAATATTAGTATAGATTATTATAAAGATGTATGATATACCTTAAGGTTACATTAGTCGAAAATTCTTCCATACAAACGTAGTCTAGGGATTATTCCACTGTTTGACGATGTACGTTCAAAATAAAAAGTGATATCAATTTGTCTCATCATTAACTAGTCCTGTATGGAAGCAAAAAAGTAAAAAAAGAAAATATTTGAAAGGTAAAAAAACACACATTTGCAAAAGCACGAACGGGTTAAAATGCATTTAAATCAACCGACAACACGTGCGGAAGAGATGGGAGATAGATGCTGTGATGAGCAATACACACTTTTGCAAATTTGTAGCGAAATGGATAATGATTTAGGACGAAACCGAGCGCGCGAAATTTTATAAACAGACCTTTGGCAGTCTAGATATCATGAAAAAACGACTAAATCTATCTGTTCAAAATAAAATTATTTGCATTGTTGAACTACTAATCTATCCCTGTATGGAGGCCGTTTTGCAATTTTCCGTCTTCTTATATGGTATTTATTTGCGCCCAAAAATGCGTTAAAATTAGTGTCGAAATGTGGAACTTTCGACGCTCATAACTTTCAAATATTTTCTTTTTTTACTTTTTTGCTACCATAAAGGGCTAGATAATGATGAGACAAATTGATATATCTTTTTATTTTGAATATACATCGTCAAACAGTGGAATAATCCCTCGACTACGTTTATATGGAAGAATTTTCGACTAGTGTAACCTTAAGGTACTAACGTCACTACACCTCGCTCACTCTTTTCTTGCGTGGGATCTGTTTTCTCCAAGTCCATTCTGAAAGCAATGACTTATTCAGCCGTGGACTAATCATAATTTTTCAATCTTTCATCTTAGTAAACATTAATGCTACATTCGGCCCTCATGTTGTATTATGATTAGGTGTTTATCCAGTCAGGGTGCTTCGAAATTCATGAGGTCATTGTCGTTGCTTCTTATCTATGTCTCTAGAGGTCTACGAATGTAATTCATGGTCTTGTGTCTTCATTTTGTTTGCTTACTGGAATCTTCTGTTCTTGTTTAATTTTCTGATGAAATTCTTCTTCTGAATTGCATGTCTCTGAAATTATATGGAAAATATAAAATTTTGGGTTTCTTTATTTACATTTTATCGTGCTATTTCATTCAAATAATGCTTTCAATTCATTTGATTAACTCTCGCTTTTTATTATCACTTATCAGCCTTTATTTTAATTTAATAGACTGTTTTTTATTCACTACAACATCACTTACCACTTTTTTTTAACCATTCATAAATATCTTGATTGCTTTTTATTATCTTTATCGCTGAGAAGTTCTTGAAATCGACAAATACTTCAGAGAAAAACAATTCATAAAGATATATGGATTTTATGCAAAATATTATATTTTTGTGGCGATTTCTTAATTGATTTGATTCTTTGAATAAAAAATATTCTATTATCTTTACCTGTCTCACTAGGAGTCATAACTTTTACGACAGTTTCGTGGTATTTTCTGTTCCGTATGAAACTAATAAACAGATTATTATCATCCACATCCCAACTTCGCCCACAACTGGACCTAGGAATCTCTTTCCTTGTGTCAATCCCTACGCTCCTGTGACAACCACATACTGGAGCCACTAAGTGATAACAACAATGTCATCAGCCCATCTCGCCGCCAGACGATCAAAATTTCTTCCAATTCTCGGACAACCAATACGATGTATGGAGATTTATAAGGAACAGCTATTAATTTTAATATCTTCGATAAATGATTCAAATTATTATCATTACTATACCTATATAGGTGTATACTTTATTTTATACGTAATATACTCCGGAAACAACACGTAGCTTCAAACACGCCTTTTGTTGTTAGTCTTTGTGAATTCAATCCACGGAACTTTAAAAGCTCTAACCTTGAGTCTTACTTCTATAATTTCAACGCCGCTTGAGCTTTATTATTGTTGTGGTAAGAGGCCCGTTACCTATCGTCTGTTGGTATTTTGTGTGTGTGTGTATGTCTGTACAATCAGGTATTTTTATAGCTATATACAGGATGGCCAAAAAGTCGTGGATCAAACGCAACTAGGCGTTAGATGGGGTCATCAGCTGCAAGAAATTGTTTTACGGGAGGTCCTTAAGGTTAACCCCTGCAGAGTTATAATTTATCTGCAGAGTTTATTTTTAAATAGGCCTAACCGAGTTGTATGGTTGGGTTAACTTTGGCCTTGCTACGAATTATCGTCTTCGAAAGATATCAAAGCCACGCATAGCCATGTGTTATATCTTTTTAGAACCCCTATTAAATGCGCCAAAACTTGTAATACAGGGTCACTTTTCGGTAGGTTTTTTTTCACAATTGTGTCCGAAGTAAATAAAAAGTTATGATTTGAGTTTTTTTTTTTCGTAAAACTTAATATTATCTTCAACACACCCAATAAACAACCATGAATAGCATGTCTAACGCAAGGACTCATCAGTAGGTACCAATCTAGTAAAAAATATAAAAAAAGATACAGAATGTAGATATTTTCGAATTTTGATAAGAATTAGTAAACAGAGACAATTTTCTCATAAAAACACAAAATAAATTATAACTCTGCTGGGGTTGACCTTAAGAACCTCCCGTAGAACAATTTTTTGCAGCTAATGGCCCCTTTTAACCCCTAGTTTCGTTTGATCCACGACTTTTTGGCCACCCTTTACATATAAACACGCGCAATCCACGCATCTGAATAATTTGCAAGAAATTACACTAAAGAAAACTAAGTATGTCTATGCTAGAAGTCACATCGAGAAATAATTCATAGTTCCCAATAGCAGTTATGACATTTTTAGTGCTGTAGTCGCGCAATAAAGGTATGATATAATGTTTGCAATCCTATTACTTATTATACTTAACAACAAAGAAAGCTCTTTCGGCCTATAACAATGCATTTTAATGAGTCTCGCGTCTGAAACGTGAGGCTCATTGTAAAGACATTTCTTTACTTTGACTGAAGATAAACTCTATTATATTTCACTTAAGATTTATTATACTTCGTGCCTCGTCCTCGAGATTAGTTCCTGTAATTAATTATTATTATATACACATGTAGTAGGCGGCTATAGGCTACTGCGCAAATCACTAGTTTTTAGTTTTTTTTTTTTTTTTTCCCTTTCCTGGCATCACTGTGTCAACTTGTCATTCGCGATTATAGTGCGTCGCTGCGCGTCACGTAATTAAACTTATAAATAAAAATAACAGTTTTTCAAAGTGAAAAAATGCCAAAAAGGACACATTCAACCGAGGAATAAAGAGAATCAGGAGAAACATGAAAAAATCTGGGAGCAATTTAAAAACGTGCTCGACTTAAACAAAGTAAAACAAAATAGTCTCAAGAGTCGACGCCATATTTAGACCCACAAGGTACCTACCTAACTCTGTTAAACTGTATTGTATGTATTACTACATATCTACAACTATTTTATCAATCCTCCGCCCTAAACTTGCATCTCAAACAAATAATGCACTTCGGGCAAGCCATCGGGCCGTCCCACTGTATATTTACGAGATTATCAATCAAAACAAAATTTATTTCTTAAACATAACGAATATATTCGAGCTGATTATCGGACTGTCTCAAATAATGAAACAAATAATGCATTTCGGGCTAGCCATCGGGCTGTCTCACCACGTATTTACGAGATCATCAAATAGAATTTATATCTTTTTTCTAACGAATGTATTCGAGCAGATCATTGGACTGTATCAAAACATTCAATAATACACTGGTTTCGTTCAATTCTTTGGAATTGCTACACCCACCAGATTGCAAAAATCAGTTATCAACCGGAAGTAAAACAATGGTTTATAATCATTCCAGGCGAAGTCCTAGACGACGACGTCACAAATGAAATGGAAACTAAGTCGAATACGACTAACTTAACAATAGTGATCTTCCACACAATTCAAACCTGAATAACACAGACGCTCTCGAAATTCTCGGGGTTGACCCAACATTGAACACGGAGTATGGTGATGGGGCCGAACTCCACAAGGAAGTGACCAGCTGTCTGGAGTGTCTTACAACGTGAGGTCTGTCTCCCTAGAGACCACAGGCGGGTATTTCCCCTACAGATCCTTCAGCAGGAAATATACCCGCTGACATTAAATGTGAAAAACGTGAGGCTCTTATGCTATACAGCAAAATAAAAGCAAAATTCTCAAATTATTGATAACCAAGGCCATAGAATCGAAACAAAGACTACTCAGCACCGTCTCCTGCTTAAAAGCAGCATTATCCAAAGTACTGGATACAAAAGAAAATGATACAGAACTACTAACTTAAATAATCGATGCCACTCGCACCTTATGTGAAGTTCAATATTGTGACTCAATGACTAGATGCAAATTTAGCTGCAGCTCAAATTAAAAAGGATCTTAAGGACCAAGTTCAAAACACAAAGATAGATAAATATCTGTTCGGGAAAACACTTGCTGAAACTATTTGAGTTGGTAAAGCGGCTTCTAAATCAGGGCTGCTACAGCACCTAAACCCAAGCAAAAACCCAACACGTTCCAAACAAAATACTGGAAAGCTCACCAGCGCCACAAGGACGACAGGAGAACTGGGAGCATGGCTATAGCCTGATTCAGCCGTACAAAACTTTAAGTGGTTGTCTCACCCGACCAAACACCGCTAAACTCAGTAAGGTACGTTGGTCGCTTATAAAATTCTTATAAACAGTAATAACTTATCACTGATCATAAGACCATGTTATCATGGATAGAGGGTTTCATAGGTACCCACAACACTTCACCAGTGGAAAAAACATACTATAAGGAGACAATTATCTAATTGATCTCCATTGGTGCAATATTTAAGTGCTAGCCTTGAAAAGGGCAAGCTGTTCAAACTTGAAGATTTGTGCATAGAATTAAAGATGACATCAAATGATAGTTCCATGGCCATATGTTACATAACATACCTTAATAATAATTAACATATTAATATTTAACATACCTTAATGCATAATATCTTATAAAATATCACAAAAATTCTAGCAAATATCTAGAATCTCTTTCATGAAAAATTGTATGAGTTCAATCTACTGCTGTTTGGGTAAAACACTGCACCTAACATTTTCACTTAAGTTATGAAAACTCAACAAATACTTAGATCCTGTGGCTCTTGATTGGTAACTGAAAACATTCAAAACACTAAGAAGTTAATCACAAGTTATGAAATAACAAACTTACACCCACTAATATTAGTACAATTAAAGGATATATTATTGACACAAGATTCTTACCAATCATGTAACATTACCTCCAGATAAGAAAAATCTTATTAATTATGAAATCAGAAAATTAACATGCTTTGTAGGACTAGGTACTGGTCTCAGCATGCCCTTCTATTTAATATGGACGGCTTTATATAGGTATATAACTAAAAACTATAATGTTGTAAAAGCCTAAACCTCCAAGGTGAAAAAAATTATAAAAAATACATGAATATCCCCAGTAGAATTTCCTGAATGGTGGCCATATGCCATTCAAAATTGAGTAAATAAAATCAAACTTAATTATGCAACCGAAATGGTTTCTGACGCCTCAAACAAAGGGGGGGGGGGCTGCCTGTGGTGATGAGACTGCTAGGGGCAAGTGGTCAGACAAGAAATGTAAATATCACATGATTTTTATTTGGAATTAGTAACATCATTCAATCATGAAATAATTGTGAAATACCGTCATGTATAGACAATTCAACAGCAATATAGGCTGCATTATTAATCAAATGGGTGGAACTCAACACTCATCTCTTCAACTTAGCCTGCGGCATTGGTTGAAAACTGTTATGTATTATTTTCATTTTAGTATAACATAATTTCATTTTCGCTTCTTACATTAGGTCGACTGGAAATAAAGTAGCTGATACTGTATTCCAGAAGTCACATTCCGACGTAGAATGGGAACTAAAAGAAAATGCTTATGCATTGAGTTATAATGTACTTACGTAGTAGTATAACTCCAATGTGCTTAAATGACCAATTATTGAAAGATAAATTTGGAACACCTGAAATTTACCTATGGCCAAGTCACATTAACTATAAATATGATAAATACATAACATGGCATAACAACCCAAATGCCTTCACAATTGACACATTCACAGTATACTGGTAACCAATTTTCTCTAACGCTTTTCCACCATTCTCAATCATGTTAAAAGATCTACAAAAAATCATAATGGATAAAGCTTAGGGCATCATGTTGATCACCATGCCCAACTGGTTCCCTTTGCTTAGGGAACTTCTCATAATTCAGGGATGCTCATACTCAAACCTAATGAAAATGTTATAGTATTTCACAGCAAGGGAAAAGCCATACCTACCTTACCCTGGCTGTCGGAGTCCAGTGGGTAGTGAAGTCTATTGCAATGAAGCATACCACCATCATCAATTGATAAGATAGCATCTCTATCAGAAAACTCTTTCAAACAATATGACACATGTTTAATAAACTGGGTATAACTTTTTTAGAAAATATAATATAAAAATCTTGAAATCATATACATCAACGGTGATATAATTACTTAACAGAACTTTCTAATTACAGTAAAAATATAACAAATGATTAACTGTCAAAAATTTAAATAAACATTAGAATGTCCAGGAATGTCCTCTGATGACAGATTAAAAATAATGGTTAAGGGCGTGTTCAGACTGCGAACACCTGCCCAAAAATACAATGTCACCTGGGACACATCCCAAATGCTGAAAGCCTTAGGAATTTGGTACCCAAATGAGATGTTGTCTCTAGAACTGTCAAAATTAAAATCAAAGCATAGTAATACAATCAATGCATATAACCATCAAAATTTCAGACCTCATAAAATCTCTAATTTATGAACTAAATAATCAATCAATTCTTCAGACAAAGAACAGGAATAATTCCAGCTGAAACCTTGTAGCCTACATTAACAAAACCTCTAACCACTTTAGGAACTAAGAAACCGTACCACATAGTGTACTTTAAACACTAACAGTCTTAAGCCAGGTGTAACATGATCATTGATCAGATACTAAAAACAGCAGGCTGGAGTTGCAATTCAAGTAGATTTGGTAAATTTTATAACAGTTTCTTAGTGTAAAGCATAAAAATAATTTAGCAAGAAAAATCTTAAGATGTGATTAAACAAGTACATTTGGTAAATTTTATAACAGACCTTTAGTGTAAAGGATCAAAATGATTTAGCAAAATAAATCTTTAGCTGTGATTAAAGATATCTTATTTAACTTACATGTACTAATTATTACAACAACTAACAACTTTAACTTATAACGAAGGAGCATAAATGTATTGATAATGAAACTAAGAATAGTAATAAAAAAGCTAAAATGGATTTTGATAAGACAGTTATATTTATTATTATCTGAATGGTTAATCAAGAACTTTCTTTTTCAAATGACAACTATGATTGTTACTCTTTAAAATAACTTTAATATTGATAGCAAGCAGGCAATAAATACTCGGTTGAAAAGATAATTAAGAATTTATATAAACATTTTGGTAAAGAACCTATGTTACTTAATAGCAACTGTGATAGTAGGTATTTATAAAACTGAAATACTTAATGATAATAAATAGGCAAAAATATTTTGTTAATAAATATAATTAAGATGAGAATAGTAATTAAGAAAATTACTGAATAAGAATCTTTGTTATTTAATGATAACTATGATGGTCTATAAACATTATAGATAACAATGATAATAAGAAAGTAAATAATACATTTTTTTTAAACAGATAATTAAGAATATATAAACTGATTAAGAACCTGTGTGTAACCTATGGACAACCATGAATGACGGTAGGTACACAAAAAAAAAAAAAAAAAGATTTTAAAGAAAGAAAGCTTTTACTTCAAAAAGTCATCATATTTTATGCGATAATTCCAGAACTTAACTCTCAAAGTCTACATGTGTATATAATAATAATTAATTACAGGAACTAATCTCGAGGACGAGGCACGAAGTATAATTTATGATTAAACGAACTTACCCTAAGTGAAGTTCTATCAAAATTATACGAAGTGCCTCGTCCGAAGAGATTAGTGACACCCTCCCAACCCTAAGGTATAACCCAGAAGCGTTCTGGAAATATCTAAAACATCAGTACAACTCTAAACTAATAGTAAAAGTATAACTCTAAACTAAATGACAAGTTGACACAGTGATGCCAGGCAAGGAAAAAAAAAAAAATAAACTCTAAAAACTAGTGATTTGCGCAGTAGCCTATAGCCGCCTACTACATGTGTATATAATAATAATTAATTACAGGAACTAATCTCTTCGGACGAGGCACTTCGTATAATTTTGATAGAACTTCACTTAGGGTAAGTTCGTTTAATCATAAAGTATCACTCATTGATGGAGTTACAGTGTATTCAAATTAAGTCAAATCATTTGCGATATGTACCTATCGTCACACAATGCTGGATTCCATTTGTCTGTACTGTGAATAATAAGGTGGGTGGATCATGGAAGGCCATGCTCCTTCGAAGGCCAATTATTAATCATCATCATCATCATATCACCCGAAAGACGTCTACTGCTGGACATAGGCCTCCCCCAAGCGTCGCCACATTGAACGATCCCGTGCGTCCCGCAACCAACGGATCCCTGCAACCTTCACCAGGTCATCGGTCTACCTGGTGGGAGGCCTTACAACGCAACGTCTTCCGGTTCGCGGTCGCCACTCCAGATCCTTTCTGCCCCATCGGCCATACGTTCTGCGAGCAATGTGCCCTGCCCACTGCCACTTAAGTTTGGCAATTCTTCGGGCTATGTCGGTAACCCTGATTCTCTTACGGATCTCTAAATTTCTGATTCGATCACGCAAGGAAACGCCGAGCATAGCCCTCTCCATTGCCCTTTGGGTGACTTTAAGCTTTCTGATAAGGCCCAGTGTAAGCGACCACGTCTCAGAGCCATATGTCATCACTGGCAACACACACTGGTCAAAGACTTTTGTCTTGAGACACTGTGGTAAGTTGGACGAGAAGACACAACAGACAACTTCCCGAACGCTGCCCAGCCGAGTCGGATTCGACGGTTGACCTCTTTCTCGAAGTTGGCCCTACCCAACTGGATCGTTTGTCCCAGGTAGACATAGTCGTCCACAACTTCGAGTGTAGAGTCTCCAACCTTGATAGGAGTGGGTGTAACATGGGCATTCAACATCACCTTGGTTTTGTCCATGGTCATTTTCAGACCCACTCTTTCGGAAGCTCTACTGATGTCATCGAGCATTGTACTGAGGCTGCCCATGGTCTCAGCCATGACCACTATGTCGTCGTCAAACCGAAGTAGAGTGATGTACTCGCCATTAACGTTGATGCCTAGGCCGCTCCAGTCCAAAACCTTGAATACATCCTCCAGCGCAGCAGTGAACAGTTTAGGAGAAATGACGTCTCCCTGTCTCACGCCACGCTGGAGAAGGATTGGTTTCGAGGTCTGATCCTGAAGACGGACTGACATGGTGGCGTTTCTGTACAGACATTTCAACACCTCAATGTACCGGTAGTCGATCTGGCACCGTTGGAGAGACTGCAGTACAGCCCAAGTCTCGATCGAATCGAAGGCTTTCTCGTAGTCCACAAACGCTAAACAGAGAGGTAGGTTGTACTCTTCGGTCTTCTGTATAACCTGCCGCAAACCCGCAACGTATGTATGTGATCTACGGTGCTAAAGCCTTTTCGGAAGCCGGCTTGTTAGGGAGGCTGGAAATCGTCAAACCTGCGCGCGAGACGATTCGTGATGACTCTTGAAAACAACTTGTAGACATGGCTAAGAAGTGAGATGGGCCTAAAGTTCTTCAGCCGGGCATTGTCATCCTTTTTGAAGAAGAGTACCACCATACCCCTGCACCATGCCTGTGGCGTTTTGCCCTCGAGTATGACGGAATCAAACAGCTTCTGAAGGGCCTTAAGGACCGGTTTCCCACCCGCCTTCAGGAGTTCAGCCGTGATTCCGTCTTCACCCGGCGCCTTGTTGTTTTTTAGCTGTTTCAGAGCCATCCTAATCTCGTACAGGCTGACATCCGGGATATCTTCGGTATAGTGTCGGGTCAATCTAGCTCTTGGGTCGTTTGGCCATCATCGGTCTTCTGTTTTGTGAGCTGGCTCTGCCCAATAGACAGATCCCTTGCATAGACTTTGGAGCTATAGAATTCCGCTCAATTGCATCTTTAATACTTTCAGTATTAAAGCGGCGGAGGTCGCTTTTCAAGGACTTTGAGAACCGTCTATTTAGCTGCCGGTATTTCACCGCATCGTCTGAAGACTGTAGGATAATCTCACGCCCCTCATTCATTAGCTTGAGAGTTGGATCACAGAGCTTTTTGTTTCTATCTGTACGGCGGGTCTTGAAAAACTTAGACCCGACCGTATGGACAGCTTCCACGAACCCATCGCTGTAATCGTCCACGGAGCTCCCTAGGCACTCGAAACGATTCTGGAGTTCGAGCTGAAAGGTTTCGGGGTGTTGGATCTGGATCTGTGCTGGACGGAGCGTGGACTTCATCAGTGGATACCTTTCAAGCTTGATATTAATGTTCAATGTGCCTCTTACCATGCGGTGATCGCTCCCGGTTTTCACCGAATTGATCACAGAGACATCATTGAACACTTGCTTCTTGGTTGACATGATGAAGTCGATCTCGTTTTTAGTTGCACCAAAACTGGCCAGTTGGTGACCTCGGTGGTTCCGACGTCCAATTCCAAATTGCCCCACTTGCAGCTCATCCTCGTCTCGTTTGCCCAGTTTGGCGTTGAAGTCCCCCATGACAACGGTGAAGTGAGTTTTGAAACATGCATGGCTTTAGAGATATCTTCATACATGGTCTCTACCTCGTCGTCGGGATGTGCCGAGGTTGGGGCGTAGACCTGTATGACCTTCAGCGAATATCTTGAGGATATTCTGAGTATAAGGTACGCCACCCTGGTCGACACACTCTCGATCTTCACCACGTTGTTCACAAGGGACTTGTGGACGATAAACCCGACACCACCCTGGGACTGCCGGTCACCCTCTCGGCAATAGAGCAGGTTACCGGATTTCAGGATTATCGAGTCCTCCTCTTCGGACTTCAGATAACCCTATAACACTCCATCGCAACCTGCTCAATTCTTCCTCGAGTTCGGCTATCTTCTTGTCAGTCCGGAGTGTTCGCGTGTTATACGTTGCCAGGTCCAGTAGTCGGTGTTTATTGGGGTAGCCGGGTCCACTCTGGTGATTCTTTGCACCCCTTTTTTTTTTTTTATTTTTTTTTTTTTATCTTATATAGGCTCGCGCTTGACCACCATCTCACCTGATGGTAAGCGATGATGTGGCCGATGATGGAGCACGCTTGCCTAGAAGTAACCTATTCACTCTTGACTTAAAGACCCCTAGGTTGTAGCTATCGGGAAACACAGACTCCGGCAGGGAATTCCACTCCTTAGCTGTACGCATAATAAAAGTATTTTCAAAACGTTTAGTGCGTATGGGTGGGATGTCCACCATGTACCGATGGCGCATCGCCGTACGTCTGGTAGTCCGATGATGAAACGGGCTGGGCGGAATTAGATTATGCAATTCCATCGCACATTCCCCGAAATGTAATCGATAAAAAACCGACAAGCCGGCAACTCGGCGACGATGTTCAAGGCTCTGGAGCTTTGACTTAACCAATGCCTCATCGCCGATGAGCCTCTTGGCCCGCTTTTCGATCGACTCTAGTGCATCAAGTTGGTATTTGGCAGAGCCGTCCCAGAGATGAGAACAGTACTCCATGCATGATCGAACTTGCGCTTGATACAAGCTGAGCAGCTGTTCTGGCGTGAAGTACCTTCTCACCTTTGCAAGGATCCCCAGCTTCTTGGCAGCCAGCTGAGCCTTTGCCTCAATGAATGGGCCAAAATTGAGAGTCGATGTCAACGTAACGCCAAGCAGCTCAAGATGGTCAGTTATTGGCACGGTCACACTTCGGAAAGTTGGAGCCGGGTGAAATTGACTCTTTTTTGCGGAAAAAAGACACGCCTGGGTAGTCGAAGGTCGGCCGGGCACTCGGGGCCGTTTTTTTGTTGTGCTATCATGGTTTGGGGGGGAGGGGGGGGGGGGGGGGTTGCCGTAATCGCCACGCTTGGCAGGCGGGTTGGCGATCGCAGTTTGTTCTTTGAGTGCACAGAGAACGCTGCTGCCCATTCTCTGGTGTTTCCCTTAGTCGCCTCTTGCGACACCCACGGGAAGATATGGGATGGTGAAATTCTTTACGTCCGTCACCATACGGTACGATGTACAATTATTAATATGTCGTAGTTATTGCCATGTGATGACTAATTCATTCTACACACACTTAAGCACCCATCGAACTCAAGGACACAGACACGGCGCGAGTCGCTCGCGCCTTTAATTTGTCGGTGCGGTGCGGTCCCTCGCTTCGTTGACTTAAGTCGTCGACGTTACAATTTTAATTCGCGCTCACGATAAAACGTAAGTTTTTAAGTAAATAACCTATTATTTCCTTATTTCTTGTTACTCTGAATTAATTATAAGGATTTGCTATGGTTATACCTAGATAAAAAAATATTAAGTAAATACTTTATTTCTATTTCAGTTAAAATATCGGTAGTGTTCCTCGAAAAGCCAATGGTTGCCAATGACTTATGTATGGAACGCCATACATCCATACCGGTACGAATATTACGAAAACATTCTTAGTTATACAATTGAGTTCAAGTAATGTTCAGTGAGTATTTTATATAAGTAAATATATATTATGGTAACCATTTAATGTTTCGTTTTAATGAAATAACTTTTTATGTAGTTTAACTATAAGCACATATTATTTTGATTGTCACAATGTTAGTTTTAAGTAAAACAACTGATTTATTAGATCGGCCTTGTATGGAGCTTTGTTCCTAGTAAGGCCGTTTGGATGAGTTTAATAATACTTAATTTTAATAAATAGTGATTAAGTCTGCAATAAAAAAGAGTTTTATATGTTACATAATAAAACAAACTGTAAAGAATTGGTTTGTTTCATTTATCCAGTAAATAAAAGAATAATGACTGTTTATTTGTTATAGTGGCCTTTCATGGTCCACCCACCTTAGTTTTGTTCAAGCAAACATGGGTGGATTTCCATTATTTAAGTTTACTTTGCGATTTCCATGTGTGTTTGGCGTACCTAAATGTTTTAACTTCGCGATGCTTTATTTTACTTTACAATATTTCATGTTTACTTATTGAAATAAGTACATGTCTACGAGTACGTTGTGTAAAGTATTCACATCACAATCTATTTTTGCGTAGGATAAGAACTCTTCAGTTTTATGTAGTTTTATAATCTTGCAAGATAAATAGAGATATGTAATCGAAGGTCTTGTCATGATCGTTTGATTTAAAAACCCCCATATTTCTCCACATTGTCGAACTTTTAAACGGTTTCCTTGAAAGCGTCACCGTGTCTGCGGAGATCACATTATGTGTGAGTGTAGGTCAAGATTTAGGGCGTATTGCGTCACCCTCCCGCCACAAATGTGCAAACGTTAACGTAGGTATGCAGGTAGCAAGCATCCCTTGCTAACGCTAATGATATTCTTGCATCATATTTTTGTTGTCCAATCACAGCTCTGTAAAACATGTTACCATACCAGAAAATCATCATGACATCCCGGAAAAAAAAAACAGGTCTGTAACTCCCTGATAAGTACCATACCAAACTATGTTTACAGCTTATCACATTGTTCAGGCGTGTTTTTCAGCATACGTCATGTATAAACAGATAAAGTTTTGCAACTGTAATGTTCGGTTGACCGGACATAACCTCAGTATAATCTTAATTTCGTTGTGTTCCCTACACGCGGGGTTATCTTGGAATACTTATTGCACTTTGAAGCGCCACGTATTATCAGAAATAATAACAGCAGAGATCAGAGATGATAAGAGTTGTATCTTAAATATTGATTTGAAGCATAGGTAATGTACATGGAAAATAGATGACGACATGATGGATATGTCATAAACCAAGTGATTAATTCCAAAAGATTTATAATACCTAGTATTATAAAACTAGTCAAGTCGGGCAATGTAATCAATACTGATGTAAACTTCTGTATTTATCAAATTGTCTGGTCATTATGAATATTGCTACGTAACGGATGCAGTGGAGAGCAGTGGTGGCCCAGTGGTATCGGCCGCGACTTACAAGTTGTAGGTCGTGGGTTCGAGCCCAGGCAGGCGCTTTACTTTGTGTAAATTATTTTATCACCACTGCTCTCAATACGGTGAAGGAAAACATCGTGAGGAAACCGGCATGTCCTAGAACCAAAAAATCGAAGATATGTGACATCCACCAACCCGCACTGGGCCCGCGTGGTGGATAATGGCCCATTCCCTCTCACAGAGAGGAGGCCTGTGTCCCAGCAGTGGGAACATTAATAGGCTGATGATGTGATGTGAACGGATGGGCAATTCGATAATTATCGTCAATGAATCAGTCCAAGAGCGATAGAAGCGAGCTCGGGAGCTTTGGGCACCCCGACACGGATAGGTTAGTTTCGAAGGTTCCTTTATGTTAGGTTACTTTAGACCCTGCAGATAGAAATTGGAGCCCGTCGACTTTGTTGCTTAAATACTAATCGTACTTACCTATTCTATATTAAAACCAATGTCAACATTAAAATAATTGAAAAACATCTTTTTATCACCCGGTCCAATAAATGATGGGCATTAAGATCTATCCACACATATCAGGGCCGTGCCCGGTACGTGACAGGGCCGGGCTCAGGCATTGAAGCTTCTTCACTGTCCCGTGCAAGGCCCTTGCACGGACGTGTGCGGATGACGGGGCACGGTTTCCCACGTCCCGGGCATGGCCCTGATATGTGCGGGTAGACCTTGATTCAGAAAGCCCGGTCAATATTTTTATATATTTTTTTATTAATTTTACAATAGTTTTTATCATATTGCCTTTGCCTACTCATATATTACATTGGGCATTTTTCATATTGCCCGAGCATAATGAACAATGTCGTATTAATCACTGGCCCATAACAGATACATGTCTACCTAATGTTCGTTCTTCCCCGTAGACTACTATACTGAATCAAAACCCGTGTAGTGTTTTTGGGAATCACTATTACCCATGATCAATTGGCGACTATCATTAATGACCTGTTCAAGGATTTGAGGCGGTTCGATTTTAAAGAGCTTGCTTTTTTACGTCATCATTTTATACTTTTTTGTTATGACATATTTCATTTCAATTTCAAAAGATCATCACAAATAATAGTTTCCTATTCAACTTCTCGAGGAATAACGCATGGCGTTTTGGAGCATCTGTGAACCCTTGCGAAAGGCATGATTTATAGCATACTTAAGTGCCAAAATCAAACTGTTTCCGTTTATCATAAAAGCATTTTCACTAGGTAAAGGAACATCTAGAACAGTGGCGTAGCGTGCCTTGGCGGGGCCCCGTATACAAATTTGTTTGGGGCCCTTATGAAGGGTAAAGATTTCTTACAAAATAAAAAAAATGTTTGCTTAAAATTAAAAGAAATGTTTATTCATCTTAATTATCTATCTGTCACTTTTTCCAAAATTTTTACAAACAATTCAAATTAAATATACACTCTCCTTGCCTTTTTTCGGCAAACTGATTTATTAAATCATTTATAGCTGATGATGACTTTAGTTTTTATAAAGTTTCTGCCTCTATGGACAATAGTGACAGGTTTGACAGGCGTTCATGTCCCATCGAAGTTTTTAGGTAATTTTTATCAGTTTTAATTTTTGCTTACGCACGTTGGTGGCCCCCGTGGGCCGGGGGCCCCGTATTATTGACACGGCAGATACGGCGGTACCTACGCCTCTGATCTAGAATCAGACCAAGACATCAAATCATAACGTTTTGCAGTCATCACAACGATTAACTTTTTATATGTGCGGTGTGAATATAAAAAAAAGAAAAACTGGGTCAACTCTGTGCATAAAACTATTTTCAAAAATACGAGTACATACCTATCATGCCAAAAGTATTAAGACATAAATAGATACTTCTCCGGCTGTCATACGTAGAAACGAGGTGATAAATTGTTGCTTTTCAAATGCTTCGCTTCTCTTTGCTAGGATTTCCTGATTTATGGTTGCTAAGTCTTATGTTCGCAAACCTTACATCACTGGCCTGGACAAATATCCATCAGCCATTCAAATATTTGTTTAGTCGACCAAACGGACCTCCAACCCTAAACACACGGAAAGAGGAGGATCCACAATTAGGGCATTTGGGTCGTCTTAGCCTTCCCATATTTACATAATATCAGCTCATGCCGAACCTACAATTTATAATTGAATTTTATTACAATACTAGCGACCCGCCCCGGCTTCGCCCGTGGCAAATTAAACTCAGAAAAGTTCCTCGTTTCTCATACTTTCTATTGGTGAAGACCGCATGAAAATCCGTTCAGTTGTTTTTGAATTTATCGCGTACAGACAGATACAGACGCGGCGGCGGACTTTATAATCTATACTTATATTATATCTATACTATCTATCTATACTAATATTATAAAGCTGTAAAGTTTGTTTGTTTGTTTGAATGCGCTAATCTCAGGCAATACTGGCTGGAATTGAAAAATTCTTTTTGTGTTGGATAGTCCATTTATCGAGGAAGGTTATAGGCTATATAACATCACGCTACAACCAATAGGAGCCAAGCATAAATGAAAAATGTTGCAAAAACGGGAAAAAATATTTTATATTTTTGAGAGCTTTTGTTGCGTGCGCTGCGTAAACGGTTTAAGTTACGCAAATATAATGTATGATGGAATTGTTCTTCTTTAAAAGTTCTAAAAAAAAGTCCGCGACAGCATATGTCATATGTTCATATGTCAGCATATGTCATATGTCATATATCTTTTAAGATTGACTCACAATAGCAGCTTTTATGTTCTAAATTTTAATTAGATCGCCGCCGCCGGTAGAAAAAAAAGTTTACAAGTTACATTATTTACGTATAGTAGTAAGGGTAGGTAGGGTAGGGTAGGTAGAGTAGAGTAGGTAGGGTAGATAGGGTAGGTAGGTAGGAGGTAGGTAGGTAGGTAGCCAGTTGACGGAACGAAGCCCCGGGGGTCAGCTAGTTTATATATACACTAGCTGACCCGGCAAACTATGTTTTGCCATAAAAACACCAAACATTCATCTACCCTACTCTACCTACCCTACCTATCTACCCTACCTACCCTACCCTACCTAACCTACCCTACCCTACCTGCAACCTGCAAAACTGTATATGTATGTTATTGGAAAGGTGAGCCCGTTCTTGAGTTATAAAATTACAACGAAAAGTGGCATTGATTTTTATATAGATAGATATACATATAGCGATAGTATCGTCGATCTGGTCCGTAGAATATTATTGCTCAGCTTTCTATTTACTTGCAGGGTAACAGGGTAACTGAACTTCAAGTGAAACATGTTTTGACATGGCAAAACTGTATATGTATGTATAACTAGATTGTAAGTGGCTTAGGCACACGACATTATCTAAGAACGAGCTCTTTGCACTTGGCTCATACAACTTTCGCAGGATTATAAGCACTACAGCAGCTACTTTCGTCTTCGAAAATTAGTAATAATTTATCAAGATATATCTTCGCACTAGGTATGCCTTTCTAGGTGGCAGAATTCCAATTCTCTATCTCCAACAACAGATCTCCCGAAATAATTATGACAATTTCTTCATTTGGAATCATTGCTGCGCAGTAGGCCAATTCGAGAAGAATTTGCGCGCTTTTGCTCATATAATATAAAATGTATATAGGTACGAAACGTAATTTATACATATTATTACGCAAGCAAGCCGTAGTTTAGTGCCCTGAGGAGGGCAGGCTGCTGCTGGCAACGCAACGCGGTCACGGCCGGTTGTCGCTCCGCTGACGTGTTGACTTGTCGGCACTGAACGGGGCGGATAGCCATCGCGTGCACTGAGCGAAAAAATCGCATGACAAACGTATATACTTGGGAGAGCGTTTAAAATCTACCTCATAGTTTTCTGTCTCATAGATTCAACTATAGCTGCGATAATACTCTCTCGTTGCAGATCTTCTTCTTTCTCTTTTCGAGTCGATGAAAAATTCTTTATATATTTTGGACCCAGTAGGTGGTGTAAGTGGCGAGCGTAAGGTCCTAGGGCACTCCGGCGTGTGTGTCATGGAGATAAACTTGTTTGGTGGTTTTTGCCACAAAAAAAAGGACAAAGGTTACTTTACCTTGAATGGTCTATTCGATTTCTGTCATTGGTTGAAGTTTTGCTGAACATACAATACTCAGTCTCGATTAATTTATAGCTTCGTTTACATTGTCAACCAAGTCGTTCCGTCCTGTTTTTATATTGAATTGACCGGATAGCAGCTGCATCTATAAACGCAGGATGCGCTATGCAATTTACGACTCTTCAGACACGCTAACAGGTTGACTCTTCTGATTGAATGGGTTCATCAAACAGCTTATAATCGCCTCACAACTCTAATTCAGCTATGGGCGATCTAAGGTCTGACTAATCTACTAAGCGAAATTCTAAATTGAATGACTTTTTGCTATCTGATTCTATAGCAACTTAAGCACTTTCAACAGCGTAATTGATCGTCTCATTGGCATGCGTCATAACACTCATAACAGTAGTTTCAACTACCTATAGCTTGACATATCCGTTTTAATTTTCGGGGTTATTGCAATTCCCTTGTAGAGTCATCTCCAAATATGTCAATACCGAGCTACACACTGTCGCCACCATCAACATACCACTTGCTCCACCAGCACTGGGGCTTAGGTACCTAATAGCTCCATTGTTGTAGCTTCTGCTATTGTGAAATCATTGATCAGTTTTATTTTCAGCTTCAGTAAGTATCTCATTTAGTAAGTACTTCATTCGGCAGGTTTTCCTCGCAGTGTACGTTGCCCTTTCCAAGTCTTTATGCCTAATCAGATAAACACGGTACCTAAGCACCAATGGAAAACATCTTTGATCTGTGCTATTGATATCATAACGTAGCTAGTTCTCAACAAAAGATAAGGTCTATACACATGCTATTTTTGATGATGGCCACTGGATGTTATTGTAGCCGATTTAGCCCACTCAAGTGGCATTAATATCCAGAAGCCATATGTATCGGCAAATCGCTGATCGTGTCTTAATCTAATAAGCAATTGTATTGGTGCTAATGTTATTACTAAAACTGATTTAACGACCTATATTACTGTTCCTTGCCTTCCGTCGTCTCGCAAATCATTTCACGTAAAATAAACGTATTTACGTTTGCACCATCGGCCGTTTGCGCCATTGGGCCGATAAATTTCAGCATTCATTTTATTTTATCAAGGTTTACCAGACTATTCGCAAATTTGTGTTAATCCCAAGTCCCGGTAGTAAAAAAGATTCCGCCATATTTTTTCACATGCTACGTAAACCGTAGACGCGACCTCCATTGCCAAAACTAATGTGACACACGTAAACTAGTTTATAATAGGCGCAAAAAATGTTTTGGCAAACAGTCTTTGCTTCCTTGAAACAGTAGCGTTTAGCAGTGCGTTGTCATTTCTCTGAAACATTTCTAATTTTAGATGGTTACTATATTGCTTGCTTCAAATTCTAATTATCTAGAGCCGGGGGTAATGTTCGAATATTACTTGGTACACGAGTGATATGTCAGTAATTTGAGTTGAAGACTTGACACGCACTAGCGCAGACAGGGTCACGACTTACGACGTACAGCTGTTCGTGGTTGGGATCACGATCAAAGGTGCAGCCAGCAATTCTGTAAGCGTGTTCCATGAGCGACCGCATGCTGCTAGAGCCTCAATCTGAGCGTGGCTTTGGCTGTGCGGTATCTAATATTAAATTATGATTTATTTAAGGTGTGCTATCCATATATCTTAAATAATAATAAATAATTCATATAAATTATTTTTTACAAGATTTGTTGAAAAATCTTATGTAAGACATACCATGATTTTTTCGCCACCAAGAATTATTTTGCCTGGTCTTTGAAGATGCGGTGACCATTGTCGTCACGGCAATTAATCGGAAAGAGTAAAAGTAGTTAACAAATTACTTTTGATTGAACTGCTCGCAGAACGGATGTTAGATGGGGCCGAAAAGTTCTGCAGTGACGACTGTGTACCGGCAGACGCAGCGTTGGAAGGCCTCCCTCTAGGTGGAGCGACGACCTGGTCAAGGCTGTGGGAATCCGGATGGATGCAAAACGATTGGGGGATGCCTATGTCCAGCAGTGGATGTCTTCCGGCTGAAATAATGAAGAGGATGAACTAAGTATATTAATGCTGAATGAAAAAAAAACTAAACTATCTGAAGTAGTTAAATCAATATCATTTATTATCAATCAGCATCTTATCTTAGAGCAATTGCCTTGATTTCGCTCAGTTAAGAATAAGTAACGTACCTCGTGACAATCTAGATTTTAGATAAAGTGCAAGATAGAATAGAATAGATACCTCGTGACAATCTAGATTTTAGATAATGTGCAAGATAGAATAGAATATAATATACTTTATTGTTCACCATAAAAGTTCTATCTATTAATTGATTAGCATCAGTAAGATGTCTTCGAATATTCTATTGCATTCCACGCAATGGTCTTAAAAAATAAATAGGCAGTTGAAAAGTGTGTAACTGTGTATGTGTCTCGGATCTAGCTAAGGGCCTGTGCAGTGTACGGGTTCTATGTGGAGCTATTCAAGTTGCAAGTGTACCACCCTGACGAGGAACGGTGCAGTGCCCTCCTTTCACCTTCAGCCTAGCGCCTGATCGTCTCGGAACCCTGAACTCGTTCGACCCGCACGCCCGTGCCTTCATTAAGCTAGGCCCTATGTTGTTTTCAAATCGTTACCGCTTGTTAGGAAGTGAGAGATTTGCTGGGTTTCAATAAGTGGTCAATCATTTCATTACATATGTTCTCATACATTTCTGTGTTTCCTTTCTTAAGTCTTTCTCCATGGTTGAGAAGACTATTTTCGCGAGTAACACATTTAATTTGACAACGTAATTTACAACAGCTTTGCCATTTACTACGTATTTTGTGTTTGTGCTATCGCATTTAGCAGTTTTTGCCTCTGCCAAAAAAACTATATGTTTTCATGTCACTTTGTTATTGTCTACTAGAAGAAAATTAGTAGTAAGGTCACCGAATTTCTGCGTAGTGGGATCACGCCACACCCATCTTGCATGTTTTCTATAATTCTAAATACTTTAAATTATGACACGGGGCGTTTGCCAAAGGTATTTTATTTTTGTAAGGTACTTAACAGGTTCACAGTCCTATGACGCTTAAATGGCATTTGTGATTGTTTTAACTATTGTTTTTGCTATGTGGACAGTGAATATGTTAAAAAATCGGTTATAGTTTTTACCATTACTGACAAGTTCCTTTTAGATTCATGTAATTTTTTTTGGGTTTTTGTGTTCCAACTTCTCCAAGTAGATCACATCGTCATCATCCATTGCTAGGATCCGCATCACCTCACACATACCTATGATACTTTTATCAGTTGATCTGACAGCTACACGATGTCCGAAAACTTAATTGATACACCAGGATTTGTGTTGATAAATAGTTATTTTTATAGGCAGGGCTTTTTCTTCTCTACTTGATGATCATATCGATAAGAATAGCTTTAGTTATTCCGGAAGGAAAATATACGTCACGAATTCCTAGCGTTCTCTCGAAGGATTGAATGTCGCAACACCCAGTTGTTGCCATATATATTATTGTGTAAAATCAATATTATGAGTTGCTGGTACTGAGCTGCGAATAACACTAGGCCATAATAAACATTAGTCTAGTAAGACGGATTTAATAGCTATCAAACATGGCCGGTAAGTGATGTCACGGCCAGTACGCGTCCTGATCGTCCAAGGCATTATAATCAGATACGTTCTGATGAATATTTATATGGAGTACTGAGATCGAACATATTTTAATCTATTTAAATTTATTTTGGATCATGTTAAAGATGATTTTGAATATAGAACTAATGATGTCTAATGACGACTAGGTACCTACTCCATAAGCAATAATGCCATACAAAGATTTTATTGGCCTTCTACCTGCAGCAAAAGAGGCAATGATATCGATAGTTTAAGTCAACGCAGCACACTTGAGTGTAGAAACGATAACTCGTATGCATGTAATTATTTAGAAGTAGATGCATACTGGTTCTAAGAGGTTATGAAGGCGTATGTTAATAAAACAGATGAGCAGGTCTATGGTGTATTGAGAAAACAAAATTCCACGTGGAAGACGATATGCATGAAGTTGTTCCATAGTGAAAACTTTTGTTAATATTAACTAAGGCAGTTGCAAAACAATCCGCTTGTTGAACAACATCACGTTAATATTGGTTAACCAAGGACGTGATTGTATAACAATGTGTATGTTTTTAGAATTGGCATAACATCACATCACATCATCAGGCTGAATGTTCCCACTGCTGGGACACAGGCCTTGTCTCTGTGAGAGGGAATGGGCGGTAATCCACCACGCGGGCCCAGTGCGGGTTGGTGGATGTCACATGTCTTCGAATTTTCTAGGTTTTTGTTCTAGGACATGCCAGTTACCTCACGATGTTTTCCTTCACCGTTTTGAGAGCAGTGGTGATGAAATAATTTACACAAAGTAAAACGCCTACCTGGGCTCGAACCCACGACCTACAACTTGTAAGTCGCGGCCGATAACACTGGGCCACCACTGCTCCTTGGCCTAACATAACAATAAAAATCTATTATCTGAACTCTCACAAGCTAAATAGATTAATTCTAATCGTTCGAAGTACTATTTATTAGATATACTTATTGTTTATTACTTAGCCAAGTGTTTATAGTATTTACCTTCGTGATCAAGTATACTATGGCATGGCCTTTAAAACTGGGGCAGTAACCTATTCCCTTAATTTAAAATTCAAACAGTTTCTGTGACATGCACACATGGAGATTTTCTGTGCAACAAACGGTTCACTGGTGGCATTCTGATTTAATGAAGCTGGTTGGTGCCTTTTCTAATTTGTTTTTTGCGGTGAATGAATTATTCTAAGTTACAGAATAGTTATTTTGCACAGACGATTTTTAGGGCTTTTCGTTAGGTATCGACATTCTGGATGTTTCCATACTTGCATAGTGAATTATTTATCTGTGTACGCGACTTGCATTCGTTGTCTCTTGTTATGATATTTGCACAATAGGTTGTCTATTTGTGTAGGTGAAGATGACAGAATACATTGTTTGTTCATTAAATCTATTCTGTTTATAACATTCATAAAACTCTTGTTATTGGTTATTCGAGATCAAGCTGTAGCTATGACCTGCCCTCAGTGCATGCATTGTGCAATGACTGACGCAATATTTCCAACAATTACAATATGGTCATTTAAACCATTTCTTCTGGCTGAAACTGGTCTGATATCTTTGTATTTTGCACACTTAGGTACATATTTTATCGAGTTTCGCCGGGCCTTGGCCTCAATTGAAATTATTTTCCTACCTATGGTGAATGCCGATTAGATGAATATTATTAATTCGCAATTCTTAGTTTTGAAGCAGTGATTGAGATTGCCGAGGTAGTTTGAGCTCGTTGGAAATCTTTTTATAATACATTCCGAGTGAATTCAAAAATATAGGTAGTATACCTACATTCGTTATCAGGGGCATACAAGTAGTGCAAGTGGATTCAGTATTTACAATCCGCATCCGAAATCGATAGTCCATTTAACATTGACCTACTCTTTCATTTTGATTTCATTATTTTGGCTTATCGGCGAATTTGTGTTTCAGCGGCAGTAGGTTTTCGTGGTATTTGTTGATTTTATTTCAACTACGCGGACAAAAAGACCAAACGATTTCGAGAATATCCAGCTGTTTGATATAATAAAATTCCAAAAGAAAAAAACCGCTTGCTTGTTATTCGCTTCTGCATTTATCTCGGCGCACGAGGTGCGTTCTAGCATCTTCGATTGTGCATAATACAGCTGAGGTGTCATTTTCCTGTTCAAGAGTTCTTTGATCTTTGAAACATTTTCATGAATCTTGAGTTTTATTCCTTGGGACTCATACATTTTTATAAGATCCTTCGAATTATAATAATCGGCTTTTTATTGTTTCTAAATGTGATGTGTCATGCACGAGATGCACTCTATTGACAGTTTGACCTGCCTCTTTGGGTCAATAAACCTGTGGTTTAAGGGATTCTGCCTTTTGTCCCGTAGTGGCCGTAGTAGATAAATGTTAGGATCATGCAACTCGTATTAAAATTAAACTACTTGCCTATTATAGCAGATACGAGCTCGTAGCTGCATAATGTATAATTGGGTGGTATATATAACTGTATTTCTCAAGTGCATTCAAATTAGTAGCTACATTAAGCGCGTATGCAGTGCGGTAGGTCTCGGCAATTCACATAAATATCTATATCCCTATAGATGCGACTGCACTTGTTGCCAAGAATAAACAAGAGCGGTAAAGCGAGGTTACGTTTCATTAATACTTACCGTCTCTTTCAATAAGAACATCAAAGTATCAATCTACTTACCTATTCAAATGTCACGACCTACTACCACAATGTACTGGTGTGAAGATTATTAGTTGAAGTCTGTTTTAAATCTGCCTTGATCCTTGACCCATTATCCGTGTGACACTAGCAGCATCAGTGGATATTGGCATGTTTATGATACCGACTACAGACACTATAAATTCCTCGCGTTCCATTTTCAAATACTCGGATGTGTAATGTTTTCCGCCATGTTCTTTGATCTAAAGCACAATTGTTTTGCAACATGTGTTGAGGTTAGTTGTAAATTAATGTTAATTACTTCACTATTGTGTATTTACAAAGACTAGGTGCAGAATTAAAGTTCAAGTAAAGAGCTGTCAAATAATTTTCTTGTAACAAGAAGTCGTGATACCTAACTGATTTAAATGCAAATGAGAAACGATTGGATAATTTGTAAGAAACTGTTTATATATAGTTTTCTTGTAAACCAGGTAACGAAAACAAAAACAGGCGGGGGCTTGTTTCATACAAGGCTTTATGACAACGTGGTCTAAATCTAATACGCAGCATTTTCTCGATTCGCTATATAAAATGGCCTGACAAACGAGTTTACGCGCCGTTTGATGGTACGTAACTATAAAACAGAAATGAAACAGAATTTATTAATACTAGCGAATTCAAGTCACATAATTAATTCGGCGCCGTGCTTGAATACATGATTTCCGGCACGCCTCAGCTTTGTGGCTTTATGATATTTGTATGTGTCGATTGTTTCATATAACTATGTTTTTATTTATTTGTGAAATACGTGTAATAAATAAACATTATTTACGAAGAAATATTATATAAACTGTGACTCAGTCCTTTGAATTCAGTTCAAACCAAGTAGATCATTGTTATTGTCCACAATAACATTTAATAAGTAGTGACTAACCTTTACACGGAGGTGTTAATTAAATATTTGATAAGCGACTTATATAGGTCCTAATAAATTCGATGTAATAAAACTTGTGGGTCCATTTTGTTATGTAATGCTTTTGAGCAGACAGATGTGGGGGCAGTATGTCGCCTCATTTTTATTACACACACGTGATTCAGTCGCCAATTCGTGAGTATATTTTAAATATTAGACACAGGAAAATCAGACAACGCGGAAAATGTTTTTCGGAAAATTATTACAGATCGGTCGACTACGCTGTCTACGCAGAACCGCAGCGTGGCAACATGAGGCAGTTCGTAACATCAACGTGGTTAATTTTTTGCCAGTTTCCGCTGTGGTCCGATCTTATGTGCGTAGTAGAGTTAGGTAGGTATATACTGTCCGCAAAAACAACATTAGTATTCCAATACCTATTGATTAATCGATACGAAAATTTTAATAGAGAATAGGCAGACACGTGAAGACAACATTGCAAAAATGAAACCATGACATTGCAAATTATATTTGCGAAAATTCCCACATAAATTCCTTTGTATTAGAATCTCTATGTGCTGTCCAAATATTTTCCATGTAATCAAAGAGTTTCGGCCGTACGCCGTACTTTTTATCGTCGGACTAAAATTAAACGTTGGCAGATAAAGCCGACCGTATCTGCAGACGCCTTTATGCCCCACTACACTCGTCTATATGGAGATGTTCAAGGTTATATCAATATTGCAAAATGAACAGTTTAGCGGAGTCGCGAACACGGCTCACGGTTGCGCGCGAAAATATCACGCCGAAGTCCGCAGAACATGTTTCGGTACCTCCGATGCGTGTAAGTACTTATCTGCCTCAGAGTTATCTCTGAAATCCACGTGTATTCGTGAATCAATCTTTGGTAGTAGGTAACTAGTTTTTTTGCTAGCCGTTGTTCTTCTGCGCAATAATGGGTTTTGTTATTCGCTTTGAAGCTCAAGCGGTTTCTATCTGATTAATTCTACAGATACTTCAAATTGTTGCTTAACTGCGCAATAATTTCCAGTCGACAACAAAACAAGGAGTAAACAACCCTCTCGTGAATGAAATTAGCTGGATGATGAAATGTTGCCGGTTCTCAGGACAGTTGTGTAGCATAGTAGGGTCGTATTATTATTGATACGGCACTAATTTCAGTCAAGAACATACTACTTACATAAAAAGAAATGGTCTTGAAAGTATGCAGTAATACCTATCTACATACTGAATACAATTTTATTTCCGTACTGTACAAAAAACACACTAAATAACAAAAAAAAAAGACGCTTGCAGCAAAAACAAGTTACAAAATAAAATTATTTAAAGGATTTTGTAGTTGCTGTTCCGTCAGACTGGTTTTAAAAATAAATAAAAATTGTACTTTACGATTTCAACAGGCGCTGTGCAAAAGACATTGAGAGATGCAATTTATTTGTGCTATGATTATACTAGAAAAGAAAAAAGTTAAATCACGTGATTTAAATCTATGATCACGTGGAAAGAGTCTCGTGTGTGTGATAAGGTTCGTTGCCAGAAATTTAATATCTCTAGTGGTATATTTTAAAGAATTGTTTATAAACGAAAGACACGAGACGTGCATGTAACGCGTAGTAGAAATTATCTTCAATGTTAACCTCATTGGCTTCGTTAATGATTTTTTTTTGTCAAAAATTTAGGTAGGTAAAGTTATTTTTAAAGATTCGACGGCTAGTAACAAGATTTACTGTTACGCATGAACACAAAAAGTCTCGCGGAGTTAGTAGGGGGCGTAGAATTCAGAGTCATTTGTCATTTTAAATTATAACTAGTCATAATTTTTCATCTCAGTCTAATACATTAATATTATCTGCCAAAGTCTAGGTGTTTTTCTAGTTTTCTAGAATTACAAAGTGGAGAAAATGAGAAAAACTGACAAGTAGCGTCACTGTTGCATCTAATTGGAGCCACAAAAATATCAAAAGTTTTAAATATCAGTAAAAAAATCGGCAGAAGACATTCT
Organism: Orthosia incerta; assembly: GCA_948252205.1. NCBI lineage: Eukaryota > Metazoa > Arthropoda > Insecta > Lepidoptera > Noctuidae > Orthosia > Orthosia incerta. Next base: position 29,655,473 of record OX411746.1, read on the forward strand.
GAATTATTTTACGCATCTCCAAAACTGTCCTAAAAAACTCCACGTGTTGCCCTTGCTGAGTCATACTTACGACTGTTTTTGAGCGAATTCACATGAAAGTTCACCTGCAGTCAAGGTCAAGTTGTATCAACAACAATAGGGCTGACATTGAAAGCGAGTCAACACGGCGTCGCTTGCACACCTTCTGGTGCGTAGGTTATGTGGATAAATAACAACTAGAGATGGACTGACTTTTGATTGTTTGGTTTCGGAAAGCCGACTATCCGCCTCATTTATATAGCCGGCGATTGGTTTATAAAAGCGGCATCTTTAGTAGTAGTCGGCACTTACACATATAATCAACTAATAATAACCCTACTGCTGGACAACAGGCATCCTCTCTGCGAGTGGGAGTGGGTCGAAATCCACCAGTCGGGACCCAGTGCCGGTTGGTGGATGCCACAAGTCTTCGAATGTTTGGTTCTAGCATCTACATGCCTGGTTGCCATGGTTTCCTCACGTTGTTTTTCCTTCATCGTTTTGAAAACAGTGGTGATGAAACAATTTATACAAAGTAAATTGCGCCTGAGGTCGAACCCACGATCTGCTTAAGAGGAAACGAGGGCAGAGAGCGCCGACTGAATTTCTTTAGTAAAAGTCATAATTCGAGGTTTGGTTCTTGTCTCTTTCCTCCTCCAATATTGGACCAATTTAAAAGATATTCCGTAAACTGAAAATTAAAGATATATACTATGTCTCTATCTTTTCTTTTTTGATGATACATTATCTTTAGAAGCACTAGAGCCCTCAAAAAATGCTCAAAATTGCGCTGTCAACAGAGGCTTAGTGTACAAATTTGACAAATATAAATGAAAAAAGGAAAACATAGGGACGTAGTATATATCTTACTTTTACGTCGTCGTTATCAATGGGCCACAAAAAATATCAATAAAGTTGGATCGACAAGTTGGAAAAGGCAACTATCCAGCCACACTTATAAAATCAAAATATTTTATTTCACCTAAACCTTAAACAAAATATGAATCTAGTTGCACAATCACAAGCCTCAGAAGGTATCTATGGAGAAGAATATGCAAGAAACTTCACGGACACACTTTGCCATCAGTTTTAATTACAAGTCATTGGTTCAAGGTTACATCATTCTTGTTGGAAAATTACATATTTATGAGAACGATGTAAAAAGACGCGCACGTAAAAGCGTCTAGAGTAAAACCAACAAACCAAAAATACAATAAGTATGTAATTAAAAACAGGCCAAGGCAGCTAAATTATAACCAATTCCAACTGTTGGCGTCCGTTCACGAACAAGCCGCATGGACTGGCAAAATCAGCTCAACCATCATGAAGGGAATCGAATGATCCATCGATGACACATGTGCCACTATCAGAGAGACATTAGAGAGAGTATGACATACTCTCAAAAGCCAGGACACACACAAGTCACCGAACGATATATAGGTACAGTAAATGGTAGATTTACAGTTGGTACATAGTACTCACACATGTTCTGTGTAGCTATATAATACTAAAAGAAATTGAGTTTATACAAGTATATTCATGCATACAGTCTTCAGCAGGTCCAACAATACTTCAAAACAATAATGTTGAGCTTATATGCTATAGTCGTCGAATAGTCGACAATTTCGCTTCTTCCTCGTAGTCAAACTTTTTAGTCCAACTGGTTTGACCACGAGGAATTAAATTTCCTCGTGGTCAAACTAGTCGAATGTTCCACCCTGTATCAACGTCAAGTTAAAAATGTGTACAGTCAATCAAAATTCAATTTAAAATAACACTGATATTTTCGATATAATATATTATGGGTTCGAATTTATACTATAAAAATGAATCCTATCTCACTTTATTTAAAAAATAACCAACATCTATTTCATTGTGTATTAACTCCATTTGACATTTTGAAATGAAATGATCTCTATATATATGTTCACTCCGACGAGTAGATGGTCCTTCACGAAAATTTGTTTCTGTTTCTAATAATGTTTTGAGCAACCGAGCAACTGTTACTGGATGATATCTCTTCATCGTTTTATTAAGTTGGGCATTCCAGAGCTGGAATGCTCAACGTCCGGGCCTCCCTCCCTACGACATAATTAGTGCGATGTCTTTGTTCGTATACGGACCACTGCTTTCTAAGTGATTCATTCTTTAGCCCGAAATAATTCAAATATTTTTGAATTTTTTGTGTATTATCAGATTTTATATAATCCCAACCTTCCTCAATTCTGTTTTCGGGCAGCAAAGCGAGTGCTGAACATAGTCCGACAATTCTATTTCCATATTTTTTTTTGCCTTTTTCCATTGAGAATTTGTGAAATGATAGAAGCACTTTATTATTTGAACGTTAGGAAAAATAGATAAAATAGCATTGCTCGCAGCAGTTTCAAAATCAAAATGAATTTTTTTAGTTGACCACTTGGGTATTCTAGACCGTAACATAGAGAATAAGATGGTATATGATTCTTCTGTCTTATCCGTCATTAATGCATAAGCAACAGGAAGCACGTGCGTTGTAGTTGTCGAAGTCGATAAATCAGCATGAATGCTATATAATTGGGTGAATGAATTTGGGCAGCTCAAGAATGTGCCATCCCCAAAAAACTCTTGTAACTGAACCATTCTAGTCCGATTACTTTCGGAGCAAAAAACCATGATCCGTCGAGTTTCGGTAACGTAATCGGCTAAGAGAAATGATTGTAAATGATCAGGTACTGTTACCTCTTTAAAGTCACTGAAGCATGTCTTTTTTCTTCTATTATATAAATCCGATTTGACGCTGCCAAAGGATGGTAATGAGACTTGATTTTTAATCGACTCCTTCTTTGCATTATATGCAACCGGAATAGGGACGTCACTGTTAACCACTTCATGTCTTAGCTCATCAATGACTACATCAATCGATTTTTTTTATAATCAGCATTACAGGTGTGATTATTGCGTTTAACTATGATGTCATTCTAAGTAAAAGAAAAATATATGACGATAAAATACGAGATAAAAGTAGAAAGATCGGAAAAACTGAATATTATAGTGCACTAATCAGTATGGAAATCACATAATATATACCGCCAAATTAAAAATAACCGTTTAAAAAAAATACTAAATAAATTCAGATACTTAAATAAATTAAAACTCTACTTTTCGACCTAATATTTACTGGACCAATTTTGTTAACATTTTGTATATCGTCAAAATAAGCGATATCAAAGTACCTATGTGGTTTTCAATAATTGCATATATGTGGTCTCCAAACTATATACTAAAATTACTATGAATTGTTGTTTGTAATATCAAAACCTAATTTAGATACCTTCAGAGTAATAGACTCGCGACACTTTTCTTTTCTGAGTTGGCTGCAAGCCCAGTAAGCGTTTCCATTTTTATAAGTACGCCATCTATAGTATTGCCGGCCTTCGAAAAGTAGAACTGTCCCACGTTTACGGTTCACAAATTTTAAATCCATTTTTCGTATTTGTATATTTTAATTTGAATAATTCATAAAACGAGGAAAATAATAAAATTATGCGATCTTCACCGCACTTGACGTTTGACATTAATTTATTCTTATTTAGCTATGACTGTACATACAAGAACTGCATGCATACAGCGTGCTGAAACGGTGCAATGTCAATGAAGTTTGACCACGAGGAAATACAATTCCTCGTGGTCAAACCAGTTGGACTAGAAAGTTTGACTACGAGGAAGAAGCGGACAATTTGAGCGACTAGTCCTCCAGTCGGCCAAGTCCATAATGGGCCCATTTCTAATAACAACCCACTCCGCAGAACATTCGCATGTTATATACGACATCCTACTTATGTATGTAAACGTATGAGGTGAGGTCGTTACTGCGTACGCAGGAAGGTGTTGTTCAGTTCTGTTCAAGTGATACTCATAAATTTGAGACCTAGGATGGCAGTTGAATAGCGTGATATGATAAATAGGTGAACACTGAATACAACAAAACTGAACGGTAACGTGTCCCAGTATCGTGGACCTATGTGTCTACTGAATCTACCTATAGCATAAGATCTCTCGAATTGAGTGTTTGCCTGAAAATTTTACAGAAATCTTCATAAACTTGGAAGAGATATCTATATCAAGCAAGAAGATAAATCATCATCAAGATCGTCTCTTGAAGATTAATATGCTGATCCCTTAACTTGTAGCAGTTTTCGTCCATCACTTTTACTCCGGCTAACCACACAACGAGTCCACACCCACCGTCCCACATTTTCCAACTATCTAGGAATTGTAGATGTCAGCTTCAAGCGGACGCAGCTGCATACCTGTATCATACGAGTCTAGTCATACGTTATTATCATACGTATTGATAAGATGTCTACAATTAACGTGCCAAAAAAAACCACGTGGCAAAACAAAAATGAGCTAAGAATTGTTATAAGTTGCATCATTTAATAACTATTTGCCACTATAGCGGCCCCTTGTAACTAAGCTATCTACTTGTGAAACAATAAACGCCTTTTAACTTAATTTTATGACTAACGGAGTAACACGTGATGGTAATACCTGATATGTACTTAAGTACATCTGTTTTCTTTTTATTTACTTCCAGATCGATAGTATTTGATGTGTAAACGTTTGGTCGAATTTTTGGGTTATATTTTTAACGATTTTTCATGCCGATCTGGTGGGTGGCTAAGAAACAAGTTAAGTGTGATATTTACAGGTGTTACTTGGCAACCAGTAATTATACACTGCGATGTTTTCTATCAATAGATTGCTGAATACACTGCGATGTTTTCAATCGATCGATTGCTGAATATTTTGTTGTTGAGTCAAGTATGCAAGAGGACGTGGAAAGAAGTGTATAAACAGCAGTCTTGTCCCTGTCTAGGAACTGTTATCCCTACCTTAAAATACTGTTGAATGAATTATGATAAGTTCTGTTTCAGTGTTAAAACAATCATGTAATAAAAATATACATTTTTGTTTCTCTAATAAGTATTACGATGAACAAACACAAGGCTACATCTTCTGATACATACATTCACACCTTTGGATTTTGCGAATGGTATGAGGTGTACCTGTATCTAGACTGCATATACCAAAGAAACGCATTACGTAGGGTTTTGTTTCTTGACGTTTCTGTAAACAATTCTGAGTATTCTGGAATAACCAGAGCATTGATCCTATCGCATGGGATATCATGCATAGTAATGAAGTACACCCTATTCTTTCTGAGACCTTTCGAGAATGAACGGACTCGCATGTTTGAGTATGGTACCCGGCATTTAACAACCTGATGTAATTTATAACAATTTTTCCTGGCAAAAGTTAATTGTAGTTAAACGGCTGTGACAGCTTCATTTTACAAGCATAAAAGTTTTTACATCACGCCTGTAATGGCGTGGGGTGAGGGGTGGGCTGAGGAGCAACTGTAGTATAACCTACACTTCGCCAGTTATGTTTATGTCGCAGGTAATATGGGCTGAGCCTATTTCCATCAATCAGACACGAATGCGCTGCAACTGAGAACTTCCAGAAACGTTTCATTTTCGTATATTTATACCTACCCTTGTAACATTTCTGGCAATAATTCCATAACATGTTGATGTTCAGAGGTGGCAATCTAGCGAGCATGTATGTACATAATATCCACTACACGCGATTCTAGTGTGCGTAGTTGAAAACAGCAGCTATTCATTCAGAATACACTTCTTAATTTAAAATTACGTGGATTACATTTTTAAGAGGAGGCAAAAAAAAAAACAAATGTTTTGGATTTTTGTGGGTATTTCTCATGACTCGCGTTTGTTTACGTTTGAACCGCTTTTTGTCTCTAGTTCGTACTTATTTGCAAAACAACCATTTGATAAATCACCTTTAATCGATTTTACGCTGTAAACTCGAAGTGAAACCAAAATCCGACCAAGTGTGACTTGATCTGACCGCTGCTCTATCTGTCACACTCAATTATCTCCTAAATAGCTCAGAGCCTTATACCATAATCACTTGGAACTTGGTGCTCGCGACCGTATCTAATCAAAATCTCTAAAACGGGTTTTCTTAAACAACTCGCTTTCCGACCGGTTTTCAGATTTACAATAATAAGATCAGTATAAATAAAACTTGGTTGTATTGCTGACAAGTATGGAGATAGGATATCTCGCCGCAAGATCCATCCGTTGTATTGACTTACGGAAATATGTCATTACCTCATTATACATACAAGTGCCTGATGTTAATTGCCTCTTAAATGTATTCGACGGTCGTATATTGAATGATTCGTGGGCAATACTTTCTCGTGGACGAATTAACACGGAAGATAGTCGGACAAGGACACTTCTCCACTTCCTTACTGAAAAACGAACAACGTAGGAATTCCGTGAACACTTTGAATTATTTTTGTATACTCATTAATTCATTCTGCTTTATCGATGTATTAAATACTTACATACGTTTTGTGGCTATGAATCTCTTGGTGGCGCAGAGTGGCGCCATTATTCAAGTTTCGAATCCACCGTGTGGGAGGCGGGAGTGATCATGGCCAACCACCTTACACTTGTGCCCACTTGTTAATGTTGGCGTACCCTGCTTTTGTATAATAATTCTTCTGATTGATTGACGCTTATTTACAAAACCTAATTTGTGAACTAGATACGCTAAAAGCTGCTCCAAATGCAACACAGACAAATCTAATACACATTGTAACTTTGTAAGTAATCGAATACCGATATTGAATGGCTATTCTATTACTAACAGATGCGGTGGCGGGGACCTGAAACAGATTGTTCGCATTTTTGACACGGTAAACAGATTGTCGACCTAGTTTCCAGCATTGTTTAGCGCACCAGCGTACGCGGCGCCTAGCCAAATCTATTTTAATTTTTATCTACGTGGTCGTTTGCGCGCAGTCTGTGTCTTCTCTGCTTTTTCGCAATGTTTACGGTTTTGCCACGCGCTTTTCACTGTGCGTGAATCCACAATGATCACAGATAAAAATACAAAACAAACTGCTCAATTGTTACAATTTATGCTCGATTCACGCGTGTTTGACATCCGCATTGACGGAGCGGCCATTTCCTACGATAAAACAGCAGTACTCCAGTCTAGATATCTGTTTAAACTATCGTTATACTAACGTTTCCTGTAGTGATCTGCGATAGCACGTGGTTTTCGCTGGCAATTGGTTTGTCTGAGTAATTTTATGACGAGAATACGAAACGCGGAAGCCTAGCCGTTAAATGGAACTCATGTAGGCAGACATCAGACATGCTTTATAATCGGGATATGTAGTTTACACGTTTATTATAGGGTTATATACTCAATTCTGATAGTTTAGGTGGTTTCCGTTGTTGGAAGATTGCCCAATTCATTTTAAATTTGCGTCAACTCCATTTGCGTCTGTGGGCCTCCCGGTGGGTCACCAAAATGAAGTCAACTTGCCTGAATATGATGAAACTATTTTACGTTCGTACCTAAACATGCAAACATTTTTAATACACTATTTGTGTACCTACATATTATAAATATTCAGTTGGTTAAACCGGAAGCCGCCTCCAATATTAGAGTTTGGGGTGTACGACGACATAATTACCTAGTTATGAAATTGCTTTTAGTAGATCAGGCACATCAAATAAATTAGGAAGGAATGAAATAGTATGAAAACATCACTTTCTGTTCCTTTTCAGGTACTCTAAACTGCTCCAGTCGCTGCGTGTTCTTTATTCAAAAGTTTTCAGCAACCATAAACAGACATTATAACACCAGGACTACTTATTCCAACAAAATTCCCAAGTAAGTTATCTTCCAATTTATTTTACTTGTCCAACATGGCAGCCTCATGAAACGGTGCAGTTTCCAAGAAGTTGTCAGAAACAGTTGAATTTATTTTCAACTAATGATGTATTTACGTGCAATTTGCCACATACTTAGATGACATGGACATCTTTGCCTAAGTAAAGTTGGGCAATAGATATTTTTAAATGTCAACCGTGCTAAACTGGGGATCTTGCGTAAAAACTAAGCTTACCGTTACCGATATATGGCCTTTTATACGACACTATAGCTCTAAACATACTAAAAATAAGATTTAAGCTTCTCCCGGTCATAAAGGCGATCTGAAATTAGGTGCTGTTGTCTCCTGCAAAGGTATACGGTGCCAAAGTTTCATAGATCGCGCTATTTCCGTGCAAACACAAAACCGCTGACGCACAGCGTCGGTCAAAGCTCCTGACTGACGCTCGCCTGTCAAGTATCTATTAGGACTTATTTCTGGATTTCATCCACCGTATTTTATGTCTCTCTTTGAAGGTGAAAGAACCTCGCTTTCCTAGATGACGGCACTACGGGTTATAGAACAGAGAGAAATGGAAAAGCTTCTAGAAAACTATTTCAGATATTTTTGTTTGTTAATGGAGTCTGCTTCTGAAATCTCACCGGCTTTAGATAAGACTCTTATTAAGTGTTTACATCTCTCTTATCGTTATCATCGTTCAACCGTAGCATAATTTATACTAATTAGGCAGCGTTAAATCTCTATGATTATGCACCATCAGCCATTACTTGAACGACTACGTGCGTATTAACGGCTCGCTTGCCCTTTTCACTATGCACTCCAAAACATTCCGAACCGTTTATCTATGTAGCTGCATTTGCCAACAGCGGTGTTACTAGTGCAACTGAGGGCACTATAAAAACGGATTCAGGTATTCCTCATACATATGCAAGGAGCCATAGAAAGAAGTAGATAGTGAAGTTTTTAACGCGTTCATTAGGCTAGAACGATAATAATGTACTGCATATATTTGCATCAACGCAAACTGATGTTAGCAGCATGATTAGTACTTTTACTTTTCAAAAAATGCAACGAGGACGTCATGCAAACTGATTGAGGTAATTTTGCTGGCAATAATAAAGAGCTGGCAGGACAGGTGTGTCCCCCGGTCGCCCTTTGTCTGCGCTCCAGGCCGTAACGGAAGGCGTGACCCACCGGCTGTGTGGAACTGCACGCACAACCGATTATTGTGCCTTGTTACTAGGCGGTCACTACTTTCCCTTTGTGCGAACATTTTTTTTTAAAACACTCATCCATCGCTACGACAGCTACAGCTCTTTCAGTAAGCGCACTTCCGTTAGCCTCTTGTGCAACAATGTTAAGCGACGTTTACATCTACTGGAACATAATGAAACCGTTATCTGTAGCCTCGAAGTATTTTAAAACTGTCTTGGAAGTCAGCTTGGTAACGTCCGTCGAAAGGTCGGCCATAAATTAAACACGGACAGAAACGGTACAGCATGATGCTGTCGTTAGCCACATGAGATTCGTTTATCGATTATTCGATTTAAGACTAGATTCATGCGATCGAAATATAGAAAGATACGGACGAATTCCCATGAAACGATTACTTTACGTAGTTTGGAAACTAAATTATACGTATCAGACCAATATTTAGTATCAGTCGAAGTAACACAAATATTTTTAGTACGCTTACAATCCAACTACACGCCTTTAGCTACAATGACTATAATACCAGTGGCGACGTCTAAGCAAAGACACACCTAAAATATTTGCACCAACTCACTAAGTAAATACTTGCCTTGTTTGTACATAGTATCACGATCGCTAGAAGTCATTTTGGACTCAGATGAACGTGGATGCGAAGCAAGATCATTCCACCGAGCTTTACTGCATAAACATGCCTTACTTCATTCTAAGCTCCGTAAGTGGCAGTTAAGTATATGCTATTACGCTATGCAGTTAAGACCGTTGTGGTGAAAGGATGCGTGTTTCGATGAGATGTTACTTAGAAATAATTACGAAATGTTTGCAAAGGATTCATTAATATTCTGAAGCAATTATACCTTGCCGTACATTTTAATAATAATCAACGGAAGTGCCTTTTTTGGCAGTATCGTGTTGTCTTCCTCCGCACCGGTTCTTATGCCATTTTCAGGATGTGAGATACGTCATCTTTCCGATTTGTATGTATTCAAACCGTCTGGTAATTGATAGTTTCGCGATTAAATACTCGGTCGCCCAAGGTTAAGCCGGCTATGTAAATAAAGTAATGGCGCTGGCTACAAAGCTATGCAAGTCTGCGGAACAAATTATAGGCGTGATCCATTTGCGACCGGCCGGCCACCGGTAGCACAGGTTGGACCGGCCAGGAAGACGGAGATTGTAGTTAAATAACTAGCTTGTAGCCAATCAGCTATCGTTGGAATTAACGTTATCGGCTCCGGCTGTTTAAATGTACAGGAATACAAGGGACTTGATAACAGCTCAAGTAATCGGCTCATGCAAATTGCATGTTGAATAAATTGGATAATAAATAGCTGTAAAAGTGAAAAGAAATTTATGGTAACATCAGGTGATTCGTTATTTGGAAACTGTTACCAGAATTGATAACGCTCAGAAAAGATGCGGCGACGAGCACTCGGCAGCGGCAAATGAACCCACTGGCTCGGTTCCAACTCTGCTGTTTAACTCTACCGTGATATCTCTCACTAATTACTGAGCTCGCTTAAATGGTTTCACTTGATCACTTCCTCCAAGTCGGTTAGGCCGCATTGGTCGCTTGTATAATCGCGACAGACGTAACAATGGCAACAGCATTGAATTTTGTGACTAATCCATTTACATTATGTTTAGTCACGAAAGTCGTGTCAAATAGCAACCAATTATGTACATATCTGAATGATATATTAAGGTTACACTAGTCGAAAATGTTTCCATACAAACGTAGTCTAGGGATTATTCCACTGTTTGACGATGTACGTTCAAAATAAAAAGTGATATCAATTTATCTCATCATTATCTAGCCCTGTATGGAAGCGAAAAAGTAAAAAAAAAAGATATTTAAAAGTTATGAACGTCGAAAGTTCTACATATCAACACTAATTTTAACGCATTTTCGGGCGCAAATAAATACCATAAGAAGACGGAAAATTGCAAAACGGTCTCCATACAGGGATAGATTAGTAGTTCAAAAATGCATATAATTTTATTTTGAACAGATAGATTCAGTAGTTTTCCCATGATATCTAGACTGCCAAAGGTCTGTTTATAAAATTTCGCGCGCTCGGTTTCATCCTAAATCATTATCCATTTCGCTACAAATTTGCAAAAGTATGCATTCGTACGCGAACTAGCTTCCTACTGCTCATCACAGCATCTATCTCTGCCGCACGTGTTGTCGGTTGATATAAAATGCATTTTAAACCCGCGCACAAAAAAGTTCGTGCCGTCGACTAGTGTACACTTAAAGTGACGGACCTAGCAGGTAATATGTCAGTTTTATTAATACTTCGATGTAAATGAGTTAAGACAATGGATTTCATAGATGTGTCGCTTATCAAAGTTGACGTGTGTGGTTAATAATTTGCTGCATATAAAGTCGATGTTTAATATTATTAGGAACGGTAGACGTGTACCGACAATGTTGAATCCACGTCAACTTCGGTCACGCACGAATGCACTATGGAGCATTTCCATGACATTTGAACTGAACTAAAGGGTTGCTAATTATGACTCACGTAACTTTTTGACTCGGATGGGTGTGCGACAGTCTATCGAACCTTCAGCTGCTTGCTTCCCATTGGTGAATCACGGTTTAATTAATGAAGTTAAATTATTCCCACGCATAATGTTTTGTAGTCACACAATTTCCTCGTTAATTCGTATTTATGTATGTAACGTTCGCGCATTCCTCGATCGATTTTCCAACGATTTCATCATTGTGTGTTGATTCAACTATTGACACTTCCAGAAGTATCGAATCTACTGTTGGTTGGTGACTTGCGATTATTAGGTAAAGTTTATGTTTCCGAAGTCAGTAAGAGACTAGTAGACTCTTTGTCCCCAAATTGTTGTAATTAATCACTAATCAAACATAGACGTAAGACGTATCGTATGTTACAAGAAAGATAATATAGTAATTAGGGCTAAACTAGCGAAAACAATGTCGCATCACTCAAGATAATGTACTCGTAGCTTAGACTAAGCTCTTACGTTTTTATAATTTTATACAGACACGTCAAAACAAACAATATTTGGTATAAAAGTAAGGAAAACCAAAAAAACATTGGTATTTTATTTTCGGCTTGCAGTTAAAAGTTGCTTGAAAGGAGCAGTGGTGGCCCAGTGGTATCGGCCGCGACTTACAAGTTTTAGGTCGTGGGTTCGAGCCCATCGAAGACATGTGACATCCGCCAAACCGCACTGGACCCGTGTGGTGGATTACGGCCCATTCCCTCTCACAGAGAGGAGGCCTGTGTCCCAGCAGTGGGAACATTGATAGGCTGATGTTGTGATGTGTGAGTTAAAAGTTCGGCTAATATTAACACGACTGAAGTTAATGTCGAATTTTTCGTAGGAAGCTGGCCCAAACACACAACCCACGGGGAATCCGTGATAATATGATCCAGACGTTGCCTACGCGATACTGGAGTCGTCAACCCATCTAGCCATTGTTGTTTGGTCATCCTACGCATCTTTAGCCGTTCATTGGTCGCCACACCGTCTGGTCTTGGCTCCTAGTGACTTCATTTCATCGTCTTTCAGTTTCTAATCAATTGGTGACCTATCTCTTTGTTTGATCTTTCTTGGCACTGTTGTAAATCTTCCATTTTTTAAACCACATTGACAGAGATCACAGAGCATCAAGACTGGTTTTTGTTCCGCTGCCAAATCAAATACGACTACGATGACTGTGTGGATACTGGTCATGCAATTAGTATTAGACTTTTTCATCATAAGGCCTACATTCGTTGTTGCATCATTTAGTTCTCTCAGCATGTTTTGGAGATCATCCAGGCTTTCGTAGAATTTTACAGGGTTTTCCACACATCTATTTGTGACGTGTTAATGGATCACATCAAATGTCTAGGGTGAAATGGATCTTGATCTGGTCAGGTAGACTTGATTACAGAAAAGGCTGTACAACTGTATAATTCAACTGCTGGAATCATCATTAGACGGTTTGGAACTTGGAACGCTTTCCCATGATTAAATGAGTTATGAAAGATGCAGAGCTCCGCGCAATTTCTCCCTTTCCGGTAGAAGTCGAAGGATGTGTAATCTTGGCGTTCGTAAAAACAAAAAAAAAACCGGCCATGTGCGAGTCGGACTCGCGCACAAAGGGTTCCGTACCATTATCTCAAAAATCACGTATGTTGTATGGGAGCCCGTAAACATTTATTTTATTCTGTTTTTAGTATTTGTTGTTATAGCGGCAACAGAAATACATCATCTGTGAAAATTTCGACTGTCTAGCTATCACGGTTCATGAGATACAGCCTGGTGACAGACAGACAGACGGACCCTAAAAAGTTTCTTGTTGGATTTATGTTCGAGATTTGTCGGTTGCCCGCAAATTTTATGCGATTTTATGTGGTCTCGCTGTTTACGCAGTTCAACATACTTTTAATATCATCTGTGCTACTCAGTGTAAATCAATAAAGTCTCCGAACGACGATAAAACTAAGAGGTGTAAGAGAAAAAAATGATATTTGCCGGCCATGTGGCAAGATGCGATCCGTCCGTGATCTGTGTTGCCATGTGTCAGTCAGCTGTTTCTTAAAACCAAAATAACGAACTGCGCAGCGGATGGATTCTAAACGCGCGTCTATATATAACACACTAAAGCGGGCTACACATCTATCGTATGTTGTTACACTATCCACTATAATGTGTTTCATATGTAAATGACATGGAGGGTCCAGCGATGGTGCCAAATTATAATGACTAACATTATATTAAACCATCTCTAGCTTCTTCGTATGAGAAATATTCGTTATGATAAGCAATAGTGCCCAATAATTCATCACAGCTTAGATAAAATCTAGACTACTTTATATCTATAAAACGTCATCAGTGTGCACTTATCTTTATATGCAAGTGCATATTATCTAAGTTCTACGTCGAGAGAAACTGGATCTAAGCTATTCAAGATCTAAGCTTCATTTTATCTGCAAATTTCTGATTGATTGTCGCCTTATATTTAAACGGGTAGGCAATTACGATTGTAAACCGGTACGATTTGGATTTGCGAGATAAATTGTCGGGACAGAATCGAGTAATAAGATGTTATAAATTCGAATAGAACTGCTTGTTTATTAATTTAATAGTTGTACAAATGGGATGTCGTTTAAAAGTAGTGCAGTTCGGGCCTTTGATCAAGTATTTGTGTTATGTATTGGGGGTGTGGTGACGACGTCACTGAGAGCGTCAACACATCATTAGTAGGACAACCATAATTACCATCTTATTACGTTGGAAATAAATACTAGAATGAATTAAAAACCGCAAAACAATATATAAAATACATTATTAGTAAAGTTTAACATTATTTTTTTCCTCCGAGCTCTACAACTGCGCAGTAGACGGTCATAGTTGATTAGGTATGTTAATTAATGACATACAGATAAATAATACACGTAGCTTAGACGGATTTATTGACTCTTTATCTAATTTTAGTAAGAATATCATTCTGTTGTTTAGTTATTTGGTTAATCCTATGATTACACCACGTGTTTAGAGTAAAACTTGCCAATTGTAGATATGTATTTGCTATTTAATTATGTAACAGAAATATTCCACATTTGCTTCGGATAAGGAACATATATATAATTAGCATGTTTTTATAGGCGGTGTGTTATCTATAGGCCAACTTGCACAAAAAACTTAAATCGGAGTTACCTAATTGATAACATGGGGTTAAATTTAAAGTTTGTCGTGTCATATTTCGTTAATGTAAAGGACGTCTTTATAAGACACTAGCTGTTGCCCGCGGCTTCGCTCCCGTGGGCCACCCCACAGGACCCATTTTCGGGATAAAAAAATAGCCTATGTCACTCAGGAATAATGTAGTTTTCTATTGGTGAAAGAATTTTTCAAATCGGTCCAGTAGTTTCGGAGCCTATTCGGTACAAACAAACAAACAAAAAAATCTTTCCTCTTTATAATTAGTACTTATAGAAAAAAAAATTGTTGTACTTTTGAGATAGGTCACGAGTTGGCAACGTCTTACTGCGTAGCAGGATTTTATCTACTAGGTATTAAATTAATACCTTTATAGATGGGTTTCTAGTGTTATTCACTTGTAACATTTTTATTATTACTGTTAGGCTCACAGTTTGACCACTGTCCCATGATGGTAATCGATAATTTTGTCTACAATGGAGCAAGCTTGCCTAGAATCACAGGTACCCAACGCGAAGAAAGAAAATTTGGTTCAAGTAAATTGTACTAGATGGCGTGATAAGCTTCGATTTGTTAATGAGTTTAAGATTTTCTAGAGACGATCATAAAAAAAAACCAGCCAAGTGCCAGTCGGACTCGCGCACGAAGGGTTCCGTACCATTCTCGCAACAAAACAGCAAAAAAATCACGTATGTTGTATGGAAGCCCCACTTAAATATTTATTTTATTATATTTATTACTGTTTTTAGTATCTGTTGTTGTAGCGGAAACGGAAATACATCATCTGTGAAAATTTCAACTGTCTAGCTATCACGGTTCATGAGATACAGCCTGGTGACAGTCAGACAGACAGACAGACGGACCGTGGAGTCTTAGTAATACCGGTTTTTACCCTTTGGGTACGGAACCCTAAAAATATATTCTTGATTATTTAACTCTCCTAAGCACAATATTAAGGAATTTTTAATTAATTTACATTTCAAAGATTATTTGAATGGATCATTTAATATTTATTCCAATAGATGGCGTGGTATTAAGTTGCCGAGGCATCCACTTGATTTATTAAATTTGTTTTGTTACACATTTTTGTGCAATGAAACTGTAAAAAAGTGCAAAAAAATACTATAAAACAAATCGTCGCTGTAATTAAAAAAACACCCTTTTACTTGCAAGTCGCCATCTATATCCGTGGAACGGAACCAAACGCGATCGATGTTCTTAGAAAAATAATCAGTTTAATCAGACGAAAAACGCTTGTTACGTCGGCACAGTTTCTTTGTTTGGGATGAGGCATCTGTAATGTATGCTATTATTATTTCATTTATTTATTGTATTTACATATTTTTACATTTTAAATATCATTCTATAAAAATAAAATAAAAAAACATTTAAAAATACAAAACTAGTAGCCCACCGGCATCGGGAACAGGGTCCAAGCTACCGGTGGTCAGGGCTGCTGAGAGAGGAACCTCCTAACAATACGAGCCGTGTCCAGGAGTACCGCTTTCTGGATCAAGCCCTTGATCCAGCTGCCCAACGAGAGCCTCCTCAGATGTTCGTCGAGGCTCTTGGCTATTATACCATTGGCCGTCACGACTAGTATTATAATTATTATCTGTGCTAGAACTAACCTATTCACTCCGCTAGGCTAAAAGCCATGAGGAAACACACATACTCCTAATAGGAACTAAGTAGTTTTGCTTCCTTCTATATGTACAAAATATTCAGTACTTTCCTCAGACATGTTTCTTTACCTCAGTTCTTCGCCAAAAATCTAAGTGTATTTGTTTTTACTTCAAAATGCTCTCTCATTCTACGAACCTAATTTCAATATACAGACTAATTACTAAGAATTTTTATTTGTTGCTAATGCAAAACCTGGATAAACTGATATATTTATTTTTCTTTGTAAAATCGAGTTAAAAAAAAAATGTGCTCTACACAGATTACGTTTGAAAACGTTGATCCGGTGTTTGCAGCCATCACAGATAAGTAGTCCAGCGGATCTTCTCGTCCATTTATTTATATCTACTATACGTCTTATAAAGCTCAAAGATCTCTAGGCCGGAAGGTCTATCTCTATATTCAATAACAACAGCCCGTTGCTCTTAATTGATTCCACATTTTCAAACATGATGTTTACAGAAACGATCACTGTAATTAACACAAAAATTTTATCTTTGATTTTTCGTTGGAAGGAGAATATTGCCCGTTGAATTTTTGGCTAGGAACGTTTAAACTTTTCCTGGAAATGACGTCTTGGTGACAGGAATAATAATAGGTGAATATACCCACATTTAATAATAGTAGATAATATTGTAGCTTGGTGCCGTAAAAATTCAAGGCCAGTATTTTCATGAAAAAATGTTTCTTCGAAATAATTGACTAGCGCGTAAAACTACAGAATAATGGAGACTATTTTTATCAATTACAAACTAGCACACCGCACTATGTGGCACTTATCCCAATGTCAGTAAATTCCTGAGTCACCAATACCAGTCAGACTGACGCATCACTTCAGTTCATCTAATCTGCTGTTAACATCACAATCATCAGATATTTTCGTCAGTCTTGGTCACTTAAAAATGTAGGGGCGATGCGCCACCGTCACATCACAAGGTTCACATCCCACCCAAATGCACAAAACGTTTTGGGGATACTTTCATTGTGCATACAGTTAAAAAGACGATATCACCCAAGCCGTGGAGAACACATGGATGAGGAATGCCGGGGCAGCATGGCAGAAATGAAAGGAAGAAAGCAGCAGTGGTAGTCATTCTAGGCCGATATAATAATGTCTTAGCTGTCATGATCCGATGAAGAGAGTAGAAATCTCTGTCGTACTCTGTGTTTTTTAATAGCTATACTTGGGATTATTGAAGTCACGGAAAGCACGTTAAGCCGGTGGTCCCGGCTGTTATTTGAAGATCTTTGACAGTCGTTACGGGTAGTCAGAAGCTTGAGATCTGACACCAGTCTTGCCAAGGGGTACCGTGTTTACCCAGTTACTGGGTTGTCGAGGTCAGATAGGCAGTCGCTCCATGTAAAACACTGGTACTTAGCTGAATCCGGTAAGACTGGAAGCCGACCCCAATATAGTTGGAAAAAGGCTAGGCAGATGATGACTTGGGATTATTTAAGTAAAGAGTGAATAGGTTACATTCTAGGCAAATGTGCTCCTTCGGCGACCATATCATCGCTTAATTATCATCAGGCGAGATGGTGGTCAAACGTGGGCCTATGGATAATAAATTTACTGATTCCCAGTACGAACCACGCGGTTTTTGATTATACACATTGGACTAGACTCTAGACACGTTGCGTCAGTTATTCCAGGCAGCTTTCTTGAGAGAATGACCTGGCGAAAGGTGCTGGCATCCCGCCAACGTTCGCCGCTAAGATGTCATATGGAATCTATGTATTACCGAGTATTCTGCTGTCTCCAATTGCAACTGTGTAATGTTTACATAACTGCCCACTCATTACTGGCCTTTAGGTGAACTTTAAGCTCACAGTACTAAAATGATCCGAGTCTGTTTTTCATTGAAAATGGAATGATTTCCGTAAACTTTTGCATAGTACGTTGGACTAAATCTGAAAGAAAACAAAACATTAGTATCTACCCACTCGGATTGTAAAACTTGATTAAGGGGAATGTATTTTTTCTCAATTCACTATCGTTGAAGTAAAACGGTGTTTAGGTTTTCCTATATTATTAATAAGTATTTGATTCTAGTAGGCACTGGGCACGATTCCAACGCTGGTACTGTAAATGAGATTTTGTCTATTTGATCGACTTATGCCTGATACGTGGCTAGGGCTACAAGGCCTGCAATGCATTCGTGGCCGTGCTCGGTCGCTGCCACTAGATCTAATTAAAGAGTCAACTGAAAATATTGTTTTGCCAATCATAAATCAAGACAAATGGTTTCTGTCAGAATACAATTTCTCGTTACGCACACACATGCATTTGTTTATTGTCCTGCTTCAATAGTAATTTGTTATATTTACTTGTCCTTGTATTATTTACTGTAATTACTATTCACAGAATTCCTGTGCACCTATATTGATTTTATAGGTGTTTAATATTTCATACCACTGCCAAACGTAATGTTTACTTTAATACCGACGTGTTATTATGTGTTATGATGGTGGACAAGTAATGCATTCAGAAAATGACTTCTAGGCTTTTCCGAAAAATGTTTTAGCTAGTAAAATGCCATCACTGTTCGAGGAAAACTTCAGTACTGATCTAGGAAAATAATTATGAAACGTTGTACAACGTAGAACTAACGAAGTTTATAAAAAATACACATTAATAAACCTTGTAAGTTATCAATAACCTTATCTTAGTGCTGTTTAAAGCCTACGGCTTAGCGAACGTGACGCCACAAAACAACCATATCCACAAACCGCAACAGTTATAATTATTTTCTCCATTATGGATAATAAATAATATTATGTAGCTTGTATTTATTCAGACTCAGACGCGCAGTCCATTTTCACGGCGATGACGTCAAAGCCATCACTTGTCACTTTGTTCTTAAACTTGACAAAATGCTTGGCAGTGAAATGAAAGCGTGTTGAACAACATAAAACAATTATACAACTAAAATTTCTCCGAAATGTAATTACTCTAAAGGCGAGTAAATCAACCGAGTGTTCTTACGCCATCTGTATACCGAACACGTGGCTGAAAGCGGTTGTAACGCGTTACCAGACTCTTGAAGTTTTGTACACCACTAGAACGGAAATAGCGTGAAAATATATTCATAGAGGTGAAAAGCGAAATGTTGTTTCGTTTCTAGAAACTTCGATAAACTTATTTAAAGAAACCACGTGGTGGTATCATGAATATTCTGAACATTTTGTCTATTCGCAACTTTTTCAATTGCTTCCTGGTAAATATTTGGCTCATCTATGACGTCTGAGTGTCTCTTCGAGGATTGTGTTTTGACGATATATTTAATCGTTTCATTATAAATAGCCTAATCGAATTTCTGGTTATTATTCATAAATGTTCGCAAAATCTCTGCTGATTGCCAATCCGGTCACTAGTCAAGCCAAGTGTCTGATCCCCATAATTTTCTGAACCGTTAGTTTACCCATCAATATCTAGGTTGGTATAGAAATCTGCGATTTGATCCTACATTGCATGTCAGGGAAGACTGACAACTGCATCGTCATTAACGCCTACATGAGAAATTGTTGTGTGGACACAGACAGTAGTATCTACACCTGTCTATTCCCCATTATAAACGCGACCTTCAAATATCGATTATTGACGTGGCGAATCGGACTTCTTTACTACGACACAGTTTTTTATATTCTGTATCATTGCATTATCTAGGAAACTGTTCGAAATGTGTCACTTCTTAAAATGTATTTTTTTATAGACTGCACTTTAAAAAAATACTGTCTGACTGTATGCCCGGCATAAAAGAATTTTCATTTTGGAATGCGTTCAAGATTGACTAGTCGTTTTAAGCGGAGGATTCTAGTTTTCTGACTAATATTGCTAGTGGTGGTCGGGATTTTATTACAGTTTCAGTATCATCATAAGATTTTTATTTTTTTTCACTTGTGAAATAACTCATTGCTAGTTTTAGGTTTTTCATTTGATCCATTAAAGGTGTCTCCGTTGGTTCGGATAAATTGCCATTTAATTATATATTAAGCGTTGAATTCAACGTTAAAGCTTTGTAACGACAGTTAGTAATCGATGAGATCATAAATGCTTAAGTGTTATTTGATCTGATTGACAGCACTTCAAGCAACGCTTTCAAATTAAACAGACTGTTAATATCGATCGTGAATTCTATTCACACAAGACTTTGCTAAATACACCAATCGATTATTAAAATAAACAAATACATTATATCCGCTGCTTTGCGAATTTCATAACAAGCAGAACTCTGAATTGCTGCCATCGGCTGAATGAAACCAGTTAAATGTTGAGTCATATACAGATACATTGAACTCACTATAACACACCTAAGCACCTAAATATTACAATATTTTCTCAGCTGTTTCATTCAAATCAAGGCTATATATATGAATCTAACAAAAATTCTTAACCCAAAGAAATATAAAGGCATTTGATTGAATATATCCAAGAGCTTGTTAATAGTATTAGAATTTAATTTGCTAACGGTACCTAGGCTATGCTGTCACGGTACAGGCCTATAATATAATTAACAGCGTACCTGATATTCTGAATGATAACGGAGCCTTAGGCATGATCTTAAAGTGTCGGTGGGCAATACAAAGTTAATTTATTGGTATTTTATGTGCTTTGAATCGCACGATTTAGCGGGCCTAGGTTACGGCTTAGACCTGCTTTGAAATTAGATGATAAATTATGAAAATGTTGGTTTAATAATGAAGGTGGATGGAAGTTGGTATATCTGACAAAGCAATTAGAAAATCAAAAGAATTCAGACTTTCGTTACAAAAAAGTACGCAGAATAAAATTAAACTATTTAAAATCTATCTTATCTGTATACCGTGTGTTGTTAGATAAATGATTAAAATGTATTTAAAAAAAGAACTCTTTCTAACAGTACCGATACATATTTTACTCTCCGTCCAGCCTGTTATTTTAAATTTGACAGATGCACGCTTTAAAAAATTCATAATTATTAGCAGGCAACCATAGACAATAAAATGCAATACTTCATTGATGCTTACAGTAGTAAAGCAACGTGCTTATTCGCTCCGTTATTCCGATAAATTAAAATTCACCGCTAAGGGTGAGGACAAACGAACGTAATTTTGTCAGTTGTGAGTCGCGTAAAATGTGTCGCGAAATTTACGCTGCATTCGGTTTCATACTAATGTCCTGTTTGTGCCTCACGGCGACGCAAAATGAGTTGTCTGCTGACTCTCGCACATCACATTATTTCAACCGAATTGCGCTCGAGGTGAGGGAAGGGAGTGAGACAACAGCGCTCCGTACAAACGTAGAACAGCAATTGAAATTCCGTCTGTCTGGCAGCTTAACCGAATTTTAGTTGAACGTAAATGCCGCGACTCATTTTACGCGTCTCACAAAATTACGTTCATTTGGCCTCTCGAATTTACGTAGCAGTAAATATCTGGATGTCATATTGGATGTATGAATAAGAAAAACATCAAATAAAATAACTATAATATTTACGATTTTATTATGATGAATCGTTGGCTTCTTCTCCAAATAAACTGGAATCATCATTTGAATCACCAGTTACATTAATTATTAATTCTCGAGTTCACAAATTGTGCCCAACAATGTGTTAAAATATTTAAAATTTTCATTAGTTCATCAATAAATGATTCGTTTTTGAGCTATCAAACAAAATTGCAGGCTGGACGGAGAGTAATTTTACTATTTTTATTTAATTAGATTAACTTACTCCAAATAGTTTAAAGACTCGGGCTTTGAAACTCTCGTTAAAATCAATTCAGTACTTTTTGAAGGCTGCACTGCACGGAGTGTAGTAAACAAGAATTAAACAATCTTCTCCTATCTGTTTGTGTATTAGCATGTACAATCTTTGCTTCTACATATTTATATACCTGTGTGTGTGTACGTAAAGAGTAAATAAGTAACAAAATAATTATAGGGCCTTGTCTATGAATGACTTTCAAAACAGTAGTTTTCTTCCTGAACTATAAAAAAAGATTGAATAGGAAACAATCGCCGTAGACAAAGATAAACTACATGCACAAAACGTTTTGGGGACACTTTTATTATGCGTACAGCTAAGGAGTGGCATTCCCTGCCGGTGTCTGTGTTTCCCGATAACTACAATCTAGGGGTCTTTCAGTAAAGAGTAAATAGATTTTTTCTAGGCAAGCGTGCTTCACCATAAATCACATCATCGCTTACCATCAGATGAGATAGTCGTCCAGCGCGAGCCTATATAATATAAAAAGAAGATGTGTGGCTACGTATGTATTTTGCAAAACTGGAGAAAATATACAGGTTAATCAAACAAACATCATCATAATGGGCACAGCGAATGAATGGAACTCACTACCTGCGTCTGTTTCCGAACGCATTCAACCCGAATCTCTTCAAAGTTAGAGTGAACAGGCTTCTTCTGGGTAAGCTCACTCCATCGTCGACTATGTCTCTGTCACCTATGATCTAGGTCATAGCAAACCCATTACAAAAAAAAAAAAAAATTGGCAAAACTTTGATGGACTCTGTGATCAAGTTGAGTAAATAAGGAACGGATTCAAACAATTTTAGATTAGGAATGAAACCAGGGGCGTAGCTGCCGCGGTATCAGCCGTATCAATGATACGGGGCCCCTGAGCTTAATGGGCCCGAATTTTGAAAAATGTTACCCACAATCTCAAATTCATCCTGATTAAAGGTCCTTGAGGCATTATCACATTCTCTCAGTCAAATCATAATGGAAACTTAACCTATTCCAGTCAAGATTCTCTCATTTTTAGGCCCGTTTCGTTTATGTTATCCACGTCACAAATCGAGACTCCTATTTTATTTATGTTGTAAGAAATATTGTCTTCCTTTTGGTTTTTGCTGCAACCGGGTAAAACGGGCCCCCAACAAATTGTGAAATAGGACTAGCTACGCCACTGAATGAAACCTAACATTTTGCAGAGATAAAACCAGTAAACGTAAACATTTTTCATCAAATCCATAAAACTGTGTGATCAAAGGAGCGTTCTTGTTGTAATTTATGTCTGGTGTTTAATGGAATCATTTAGAGTCAATAAATAGATCGTGTGTTTTAGACGAGCTCGTGGCTATAGAATAACAGCCGTATGGCCTTCAAGGTCAAGCGCATGCTGAGGTCGGTCCGTGGATGGGTGATCATCTTAACATACCGAGATCGATTCGTCCGTACCTCGGCTGTTGATGATGTCTTTCAATCTTTGATAGACGTTACGACTTGTCTGAAGCCAGGACTCTGACACCAGTCTTGCTAAAGGGTATCGTGCTACCCAGTTACTGGGATGTGTAGATCAGATGGGGAGTCGCTCCATGTATAATACTGGTACTCAGCGTGACTCAGCTGCGTTTGGTTAAGGTGAGTATACATTAGAGCAGTTATGGGAAAAGTACGGCCCGCGGGCCAACTCCGGCCCGCGAAAGCTTTTAATCCGGCCCACCAACGGTCCTTCGACATCATGACATGTCACTCAATCAGAAACCGACTTACTGATTAAAGTTACTACGTCACAGCTCGACCCTGAATTCGAAAATATTATGGCAAATCAAATGCAATTTCATGTCTCACGCCTACCCTGTCAGGGCCTTCGAATAGAAGTTAAATTCTAATTTTTAACATTTGTGTAAGTGTGTTGTATGTTTTTATATGATTAAAAGTTTCAACACAAAATGCATTTTTCCTATAATTCTGGCCCTCCTGTGAAATTTCTTAAATGTAATGTAACGTTCTTGCGAATGTTCGACGCTGTGTTCGACGTAATGCTCACGGCGAATTAACATTTGCCTGTAACATTTCTTTGTACCTTGCGTTCGTTATTGACCTCACTCCACATCGCCCGTGCTCGTGCCTTTGCTCGATAAAATGTTACACCAAAACGCTCGTTGGTTTTTAAAATCAGGTTATAACAAAATATCGAGCGTCATGTTCGAAGTGTGGTTCGAGTAAATTTAAAAACAGCAAATGCTCGATGTTCTGTTACAAATAAATGCTCTAGTCTATACTTTTTAAATTGGAAGCCGACTCCAACAATCTCAACTTAGTTGGGTAAAGGATAGACAGATTTGAAATACATCATATGTTTTAGCTTCACAATGGCGTAATAGACACATCAGTGAGCATAGTTATGACTCAGATTATTGCGATGGTATTTTATGACGCGCTAGGCAAGCAGACTGCAGAATCAACCACGAAATGCAAGCTAATGAACAGTTTACACAAGTGTACGGAAAGGCTTGCAATAGACGAAGGAGATATATAAATGCATGTAGACTTAAATAAGATTGTTAACTGTTTCTTTTTGTGCATATGAGAGCAGTTTTAAAACTTTTTAGCCAAGGACTCGGACATCTTGCCATTGACCGTGAACTTTTACATCTTGCTTGGTTTTATATGTCATCGGAATACTGGCTTTGTCCATGTTATAATTTTCTGGCTATACAGCATACACTTCCACTGCTTTGGATATGAGTTCGATTTTGCGCATTTTAACTGTCGGGATAACCGCAGCAGCTAACCTGTCTTGTGGGTTGCTAGCCTAAGACACTCATGCAACGAACTCATTGTTTAGTCTAGAATTTCTTCTCACAACTAGCGCAAGCTTTTTTTGCTTTTAATATACTTTCAATTAAATTTGATTGCCAAGAAAACGATTGTTTACAAGACAAGTGCTTTGCGGAGACTATTGCAATGAGATTCTCTTTGTAGAGCATTATATTACTTTTTATAAGCTTGAAGGTAAAAACCACATCGGTTACTAGATCGACTGGTAGACTTGGCAAGTCGAACAACAAAAGGTATATTTTATGTGTTTTAGCGTGTCGAATGCTTTTGTTAAATCTTTTATCATATTTTAGATGCTATCTAAATTATTATACCTACACCCAGCCGGTACGAAAGAGTCATCTACATAAATAAGGACTTATGAGTAATTTACCATATCTTGCGTTGCATAATATCTGTTCGTTTTCTATCATAACAACTAATAACTATTAATTACCCTTCCTATATAACATTTACTTATTTTACGTCTGGTGGCCGCTGTGGTGAATTTTGATTACTGTCATGTTAAGATGAATCGATTGACGTAAGAGTCATCAAAATCGGCTCACGCATCTGGGTCTCTATAACGCCACATAGGAACAAACATACATACAAACATAGACTGGTCTGGTCACCACATTATCCTCCTTCGGCAGTCGGGTAAAAAGACCTTCGAGCCCATAAAACATGTGTAAACACGAACATACACTATCCATTCTATATCGGGCGTAGGTATAACTAGCGAGCAGTAGGCATAACATGTGTAATAATATTCATTAAATATTTGTTTTTCTGCAATAATATACGCAATAGGTGGCTTATCAAAGTTCCTGTCGACAAATACTCGTAACTACACTCATCAACTGGACCGCATGGAGACTTGGGTGTTGGTACAAGATATCAACTTTTGGCTGTGTTTTATAAATTTTGACTGTACTCTACACGTTTTGTTTTTACTAAATGGTATATTCAGGTATATTTAGGTATATTTCTTTGAAATTCGCTATACCTACAGGTCCCAATACAGATCCCTAGCGTACGCCGCGTGCCAATCTACGATGTTCAAAGCGTTCATACTGGTACGGTAATTACAAAACGCTTACGGGGCTGATAGAAAATGAGGAGTGTTAATTCTTGAAGATTTACTTTGACCTTTGTATCATGACAAGTGAAAAAACATTATGTACGTATTCAACTTTTATGTCGGCTATAATTCCAGCAGTAATCTATTTACACGTTCGAGTAGGTAATTACAACATGCAATGACGTGCGACCCAGCGCAGCGATGCGATTAAGGCGCCGATTCGCTTGAGTCATCATCATCATCATCATCAGCCTATTAATGTTCCCACTGCTGGGACACAGGCCTCCTCTCTGTGAGAGGGAATGGGCCGTAATCCACCACGCGGGCCCAGTGCGGGTTGGTGGATGTCACATGTCTTCGAATTTTTGGTTCTAGGACATGCCGGTTTCCTCACGATGTTTTCCTTCACCGTTTTGAGAGCAGTGATGATGAAATAATTTACACAAAGTAAAGCGCCTGCCTGGGCTCGAACCCACGACCTACAACTTGTAAGTTGCGGCCGATACCACTGGGCCACCACTGCTCCCCTCCCTTCCCTGATTCCCTTGAGTAGCTAATTTTAAAATGAGAATCACGACTAAACGGCTAGTCGTAATTTTTTGGAAAAAATATATGTTACATTAGACCATTTTCTTAATAATTTGATCTAAGAAAATTTTGAGTTTTATTCGTATAACATAGTGTAATTAATTTGTAAAGTTAAGTCTAAAACGGACAAAAACGCGACAATCACACCAAAACCGCTGAACGTATTTGATTGAAATTGACACCATCTCAAAGACAATTTAATTATCTACATTTTGATCTGAAGGTTTTTTTTTTAAAGTCATGGAATAATAAGGAAAGTACGGAAAACTACAAAAATTTGGGTCGCGCGGGTGTGAAACGAGTGCGCGTTTTGTTCCCTCAAGGTCGATGGCGTTAGTCGTCGTCTTAATCACCCTACCTGTAAAGCACGCTTTGCCAAGTTCTACTCCGATGGTCGCTTATGCCTTACGCCATCAGAAGATAGGAAAAGAAGCCAGGTCGTCCGATCGCGACACGCTTACGCACTTCGTACGTCAAGTCATAAACATTGATAGCGATATGCAAAACTAAAAATATTATGTGAGAAATAAGATAAAATTGTTTCTGATAGGCTGATATGGGCGATTTACGAGGCCTTTGACTTTTCATTTATCTGACCCTAATTCCTACGTATTTTTGTCTGCTTCCTAGGATTTAACGCATAGAATATGTTGATTTTGTGCTTCGATGAAAACATAAGCTCTAGATATATCATAAACGCTAAAATTCACCAAAGATCCAAAGATTTAAAAAGAACTTGCCTCTGCAAATGAGATGAGGGAGAAAGCCTATCTAAATCTGAAGCTCGATGAATCACAAAGCTTCTAAAAACTGCAATTAAAGATAATGCCTACCTGGCCATCTCTATTCGAGACGACTTCGTGGTAGAACATTTTAAATTTACACACCGACGACCTACTAGCACAATTTCAGTTTGTATACCGTGCAGAACCAACGTTTAAATCGCAAAGTTAATTTGCTGATAAAATTTTTCCCGAATAATGTCATGTAGTTGAATATTGCAAATTTGTAAAAATAAGCAGGCATTGTCGGGTATGTGGAGCTTATCTTTTTATTTATGTCACATTTAACTCAAGGTGCGGTGTCAGTATCGATTAATCTTCTCATTCTTCTTCTCTCAGAAACGTTTTCAACTTTATGGTCTAAAATATTTATGAGGAGTGTTCTGCGAGCATGTACAATAAAGTTTATAGAGTGCCTTGCTTTCGGCGATTACATCCAACGTTGTTTTTGACTCACGATGCCAAATATCCGAGAAAGTATTGACTATATTTAGACTCCATCTTGTGTTTTTGTTTATACACACAAAGCAAGGACGGGAGAACAAATGAAAGAAGTCCGACAAATATGCACAATGTTGGATCCGTAAATAAAATTTTTTTTGGTTGTGCAATATGAAAGTGGTGCTGTAACAGATTTTCTTTATGAAGCCTTTGTTAAATATTCAGCACAGTGATTACAGCTGTATCCTATTTCAGATAAACTTATATAAATACACGTAATGGTTACGGTAACCTAGTTAGATGTTCTCTTCTTCACAAAACTTGGAAGGTCAGCGATGACGGCCGTCACAGAGTCGCTATGTCCATAGGTGTTCAATTCGCCGATGGTGGCTAATGGAAAAGCAATAAACCATTGGTTGAAGTTGAAAAACATTCTGTTTATCACCTGACGCCTCGCTAATTTACACACATTTCTATTTGTCTTCTAATTTAGGATGTTGTTAGATTCTGAGTGCGTAGCTTCTTATCAACATTTTATCTTTGATTTAGGAGTGATGTCTTCATCTTATATTTTTATACACGTGTTTCGGTCATGTATTAAATATAAACACATGTTGGTTAGTCTAAATATTATGTCTTTAGCTTCTTCTTAACATAAAGGACTTTTGATTTTAATTTAGATGCCAAAATAATTACGTTTTTATTCGACTCATGCTCATACATATATTGTTGGTTTTAACATGAAAATCTTCGAGAGTTGAGAATTAACGGAATCATGTCACGGCATTCTAACCTATATATCTATTCGGAATTTTCCGGCACTAGCGTGTGAACTAACTATTAACTAACACACCTAAATATACGAAAAGTGAGTGTCGAATATCGATTGTTCACTATACCTATCTGCTACGATTTTATTTTGTCTTTTGTCCAATTTACTTCCCAAATTAATTTTTCAACTGCGTTTATTTTTTTGGTTTGCTATTTATCTGTTTTATCCGTTTCTTCGTTTTAAGACGTACTTGTATCTTAGTTTTTATCAGCATTAGAATGAAAATCCATTTAATAAATGGATTCTACTTCAATAAAATTCTCTATCACTCCCTTTCAATATCACTCCACATGTAACGAGAGTAATTCTAAAAAATATCCCATAACTATTTCCGTGTACACCATGGTATTTGTACTTGTTCACCGTTAAAAGGTTGTTATTGGAGTCACAAATATACCTGCAAGGCCGGCCGGTGCGTACGTGATCCCAGTAACGCATTCGAACCCAGACACTACGACCCGCGCCCCGACCGTAACAGCTGATTTCGGTAAACACACAAGATAACCTAAAAGGGCTGCCTAATCACTTCAGCCGTTAATAAATTTTTCCATTACATATAGTTCGCATGTTTATTCAAGTTTTTCGTCTCTGCCATTACTGACCGAATTTTGGCATTCCTTATCGAGTATGCTTTGCAATTATCGACAAGAATTCAAGGTTTTTGTACGCAGATATCGGTTATCGCAAAAACTGGCTCTCGAAAGATTTTGCTGTGATACTTGAGCGAAGTCATAAAATGTGCAATAAATTATACACATTCTTAATGATGCACATTGTTATATACGGCGACCTATTAACAGTAATGTGTATGACGTGACTTAAAAGAAGAATCAGAGATCCTAAGTACAAATAACGTTTGAAGGTTCTTCCTTTATCGATAGGTCTGAAGTTCTGCACCAGTTTATGAAGACCTAGCTGCCGCCCGCGTGATATTAGTACTTCTATCTTTATAAATTATAGAGTATGTTTATTCTGATCTAGCTATATTTCTGTAAAGTTTCATCAAAATCCGCTCAGTAGTTTTTGCGTGAAAGTGGAACAAACATCTACCCATACTCACAAATGTTCACATTTATAACATTAATAAAATTATCACTGCTACTGTTTATTTACAAACGAGGGAGATGAATGCCACCCCAGATTCGACTACCTGCGCGTCATAGGGGTGTGGTGCGAGGATCGTTGCCCCCACGCTAGTAGGGCATTGACCTCGCGACGTCATCTGTTGCACACAGTTACACTATGTAGGTATCTCGCGTTGACCCAGTTCGCACACATTGACAGATGTTGTCAACTCGTTACCGTCAACAGCGGCACACTGTATTACATAAACTTTTCCACTCATTAATCTAAAATCATCTTAAATAATAATCAGGATTTATAATTTGTTATTAATATGATAATGATAAGAAACATCACGTGATATTTTCACATTGAAAAATAACTTCGATACTTGGGGCTGATATTAATACTTAATTGGTTAGATATTAGATTAGAAGAAGGCTTAAAATAAATAATGTATTTGAACATTTAATACAATATTACTGACATAATTATTCGAGCTAACCATAACCGTATTAATGGACAAGATAATGAAGGTACCAAAATAACTGTTTTAATGAAGCCAAACATATGTGGCCACGGGCTTCATGAACAATTTGTTCAAATTGAGCAAATAATTTAACTTAGTAACAGAGAATATTATATCATACAATATCAACTATATACAATTAAGACAGATATTTGCATAATGGTAGAGCATTTAATTCTTTGTGAAGTCATCATTGACACTGAAGTGGACTGTATTTGGTTGTTCGTTGGAAGAATGAAAATACTGTCGTGATTCGTATCTTCAATTTTATTCCGTATTGTTATTACAACTGTATATTATTACAATTGTAGAGCTGAAGACTGACTGTGTCCGACTGTGCCTCAGCCTCCAAACGGTCCGTTATTTATACAAGAACCGCTAGGCGCGAACAATGGCGCCCCTCTCTCTCAATGGCGCTCGGGTATGGCGTCATAGAAATGCCGTAATCATCAATATTATCTTACTTAAATCTACACAAATTATACATTTCCTTAATCTACATACTTAATTCTACCTAGGAAACATATAAAGCTGTAAAAAGGTCAACACAAAAATCTTATCTAACCTAGATTCCTCCCTACTTATGAGCTATCAAAACATGCATAATCTTACCTAATTATCTACGTTTTCTCTAGTTCTTATATGTATTACAGTAGTTCTCATATGTTTTGTACTCATACTTTAGAACTCACATGGAACCTACATCAATTATATTTTAACATTCACGTGTTATTTTTAGTACCACGAAAAGAGAAATTTACAGATAATAACTAACTAACGGGATATCATATTTTCTCACGCCGACCCCGGCTTAATGTGTTTTGGGATAACAACAATAGTCCATTTAATGTTTTATTAAGGCGGCGTACGGGTCTGCAGACAATAAGCATTTATAGTTATTTATTTTTCAAAGCGGTAAACCTTTGACAAACAAGGCGTTCACCGTTACGGAGCCATTAAACATGGATTGTTTCTTTATTTTTACAAAATGCCGACAACGGTCAGGGTTATTGCTTCATTCAAAGATTCGTTAAAAAGACCCAAACACATGTTCGCCATAAACACCGTTATAGGTCTACGTGGGAAGCCCTTATGCTAAAAAATCACCACGCAACGTACAAAGCCATGCGTCCGTTACAGTTCTCCCCCCGGCGCAGCTCGCGTAGCCTCCTTTGTTGACACGACGACGAGCTTGCTCACGGGGCGTCGGAAGGTGCCAGTCCTGGTGCGCACCTCGACGACTCTGATGCCGCCATCCGGTCCGCGATGCGTGCGCTCGACGATTCCCATCGGCCATGTGTTCCGTGGCAGCGTGTTGTCGACCACGAGGACCACGTCACCGGCTTGAATGGGTCGCACGTCGTTCCGTGGCTCGCCGCGAGGTACCAACGTGGGCAGGTACTCGCGTAGCCATCGTCGCCAGAAGTGGTCAGCGAGCGCCTGACTAGCTCGCCATGTCCTCCGGTCGTCCTCTTCGCAGGGTCCTGTCGTCGGCAGCCCCTTAGACGACCCCAACAAGAAGTGGTTGGGGGTTAGGGCCTCGGGGTCGCTGGGATCCACACTGACGTGTGTCAGCGGTCGCGCATTGATCGAGAACTCAGCCTCAGTGAGCAGAGTCCTCAGTACTTCTTCCGCCGGCGCCTTCTCTCGCAGGGTCACGCTGATCGCCGTCTTCACGGAGCGCACCATACGTTCCCACGCGCCACCTTGGTTGGGCGCGCCGGGAGGGATGAAGCGCCACTCCAAGCGATGCAGTAGCCCCTCATCTCGCAGGGCAAGCATCCACTCGGCGTAGGCGTGGCGTAGCTCCTGGTCGGCCCCGCGAAAGTTAGTCGCGTTGTCGGAGTACATCACTCTCGGCCAGCCTCTGCGCGCGGCCATTCGTCTCAGCGCCATGATTGCTGAGTCGGTGGAGAGTGAAGCGACAAGCTCGATGTGCACGGCGCGGGAGGTGAGGCACGTAAAGAGTGCGCCCCACCTCTTCTCTCGGCGGCGTCCTACCTTGACCATTATTGGCCCAAAATAGTCCACCCCACAGTTGGTGAACGGGCGGTGAAAAGGGTCAAGGCGGGCGTGTGGCAGGTCTCCTGTAGCTGGGGTTTGCGGCCTCGCCCGCCTCGTTTTGCAGAAGGCGCAGCTCCTCTCGACAGCGCGTACCGTGGGTCGCAAGTGAATGACCCAGTACTGCTGTCGCAGGTCGTTCGTCACACGCTCCCTATTGGCGTGGCCTGCAGCGCAGTGCTCCCGCAGCACGAGGAGCTTAGTCAGCTGATGACGGCCGTCGAGTATAATAGGCCGCTTCATCTCGGTCGGGGCGGGAGAGGCCTCGATCCGGCCCCTCACTCTTAGGACGCCGTTTTCCAGCACTGGATCCAGCCTGTACAATCGACTCGCCCTCGTGAGCGGGCGAGCAGACTGGATCTTCTTCATATCTTCCCCGAAGCTGTCCTCTTGTGCTTGTTTGATTAGTTCAGCCTCGGCGCGCTGGATATGATGATACTCCATCCTTGTTGCTCTTCGTCTGCAGATATCAGTGAAAGCGATCGCTCGAGCGACGGCTCTCACCAATACCTCATACTTTGAGAAGCGGGCCGGGTTCGGTAGCCAGCTATCTCCCTCCGTTTCTTCTCTCGTGTGAAGGACCTCCTCGTCCTCCTTGTCATCCGTCGACGTCGTGGGCCACTGCTCTTCTGGCAGGAGCAAGAAGTCCGGTCCTTGAAACCATCTATCCGTGGCGCAGATGGGCGTGTCGATGAGCCGAGTGGCGTCGTCCGCTACGTTGCTTGCAGTAGGCAGCCAACGCCACTCTTCTTTCTGGGTCAACTCTGCGATCTCTCCCAGCCGATGCGCAACGAATGGCGTGTAGCGTCGCACGTCGTGATGGATCCAGTGCACCACGGTAGATGAATCGGTCCAGTAGGTCGTCTGGCCGATGATGACTCGGTGCTCCCTTCTTATCGTCTCAGCGAGTCTTGCTCCAATCACTGCGGCTTGTAGCTCCAGGCGCGGTATAGTTTGCGCCCGACGAGGCGCCACCTTAGCTTTGGCGGCCACCAACACGACGTTCAGGCTCCCATCGACGTTTCTTATTCGCCAATAGGCCACAGCTGCGTAGGCTTGCTCGCTGGCGTCGCACAGTATGTGTAAGTCGACGCGTTCATACTTTTGCGTCACGTAACAGCGCGGTAGTCGCAGCTGAGCGAGTTCAGTCAGGCGAGCGAGCCAGGAGGCGAAGAGCTCGTTCTCTTCCTCGGGGATTTGCTCGTCCCACGTCGTCTGAAGGCGCCACAAGCTCTGCAGTATGATCTTCGATCGTATTGTGTAGTGGCTCAGCAACCCAAGCGGGTCGTATATGGACATCACGGCGCTGAGGGCTTCACGCTTAGTCGGGGCGCGCGTTCTCGCTCGTACTTCAGCCGGGACTCGGTTCATAGATGTGTTGAACCCCAGCTCATCGCGCTCCGCGTCCCAATGCAGCCCCAGAATCTTGCTCTCAGGCTGCTCACCCCCCAATTGTGTAGGAGAGGTGGCGTGCAGCTCGGTGGGCACGTCGCGTAGCACCGTCTTGTTGCTGGAGCTCCAACCTCGCAGCGTGAACCCTGCGTGCGCGTGCACTGCTCTCGTTTCCTCTACTGCTTTCCGTGCTTCTTCAGCGTCTTCATAGCTGGCCACCAAATCGTCCATATAGTGACTTCCTTTGATGGCCTCCAGCGCCCGCGGGTACTCCTGCCCATGTACGTCTGCGTTGTGGTTGCGAACGTAATGGGCCATGTACGGGGAGCTCGCGGCGCCGAATAGCATACTGGTCATCTTGTATTTCCTCGGCGGCTCTTGTCGGTCGTCACCTCTCCACAGGAACTGTTGCGCTGGTTGGTCCTCCGGCCTTATCCTGATTCTCAGGAACATCTCCTGCACGTCTGCTGTAATCGCTACCACCTTCTCTCGGAACCTAAATAGGATTCCTGGCAGCGACAGCAGTAGGTCGGGTCCCTCCAACAGTTCGTCGTTTAGGCAGACGCCGTTGCTCTTCGCTGCTGCGTCGAACACTAGCCTATGTTTGCCGGGCTTGTTCGGGTTCTGCACGGCGAAATGTGGCAGATACCAACAGATGGCATTCGCTCGCTCCGACCCGTCGCATGGCGTCGCGTACCCTTTGTCCAATAGGTTGTTAACCTGCTTGGAGTACTCAGCCGCGAACTGTGGGTTGGCGTCCATCTTCTGCTCGATCTTCTTCAGCCGGCGGAACGCTTGATTGTAGCTAGGCGGCATAGTGACCTCGTCTCGTCGCCATGGCAGCCCAACCTCGTACCCGGTGTCAATCTTCCTGATTGTCCTTCCGACTATGTCGATGGCCCGTTGATCGCTCGCCTTGACTCTCGGCCTTCCTTGTATGCCGAGCGCGTCGATCCTGAAGTGGGCTTCGACTAAGTCGTGGAGTTCCTGGCTGCATGCACCCGTAGTTCGGTTGGGCTCGTATACATGCAGCACGTTCCCTTCTTTGATGATGGTCTTGCGTGGTGCGGTTCCGTGCACCACCCATCCGAGTTGCGTTCTTGATGCTGCCGGTTGGTTAGGGCCGCCGATTCGGAGCTCGCGGGACACGATGCACTCCCAGTGGTCTGTACCCACTAGAAGCCCGGGGCGCGCCAGTTCGTAGCACACCTCTTCTGGGGTCAGGTCCCTCAGGTGCTCGTAATCCAGCAGCGTGTCGGGAATGGACTGTTGGTGAAGCCGGAGATCCTTCATGGTCCTCGCTCTGACCCTGTAGCTTTCGTCACTCTTCAGTCCCTTCACGTTGATATTCACTTCTTGGCTGCCCATATCTCGCTGCGACATGTTGACCCCGCTCAGGTGGAGCGGCCGTGATGGCCCTTCTGCCCCGACGCTCGCCGCCAGTGCTTCGTCCACTAGGGTGATCGTGGCCCCTTCGTCTAGGAGTGCGTAGGTCTTGACCTCCCCCCGTGGTCCGGACACGATGACAGGGCACATCTTGAGCAAGACTGCCCGTGGCCCGGTAGCGGGTTGGGTAGCCACAGACAGGACCGCTTCCTCCTTCCGTGGTTCAGCCTTCCCCATGTCTTCCGTCTGCGCTTCGCGTACCGCTTGATGGAGCGTCGCGTGATGCGGGCGGCGACATTGATCCACGCCGCACAGCTGCGCCTTGCAACTTATGCGCCTGTGTTGCTTCTGGGCGCATTTGAAGCAAATCTTATTAGATTTAAGAAAGCTCCATCGCTGCTCTACCGTTAGCGCCTTGTACTGCGGACACCGCGTCAACAGGTGGGCTTGCTCGCACTTAGGGCACTTGTCCTTTTCTTCTTCCCTTCCCTCGGTCGTAGTGAACACGCTCGCCTTCTTCTTGAGTGTCACGATGGGTCGAGTTTCCTTTCTCGGTGCGGCGGCGCTTGTAGACGGAGCGTACGTATATCGTAACGCTCGGTCCGCCTCTCGCATTAGAAACCGTGACATCACGACGATTTCCGGATCCGCTGTCCCTTCTTGATCGTAGGCGTAGTCACACCAGCGGGATCGGAGATGCGGGCTGAGCTTGTCCAGTACTTCCCGGGTCATAAAAGGGTTGAACAAGTAACCTCTTCGATCGATTGTTTGCAGTACGCAAATTATGTTCTGTAGCTTGACAGCGAAACTGTTGAGTTCTGTGGCCGATGTACCAGGTTTTGGAAGCTTCTTGAGGTCATCCAGTGCCCGGTCGATGATGACTTCCGGTCGACCGAAGCACTGCTCAAGAGTCTTCATAATGACGCCTGGATCAGTGGCCGTATGTAGAAGGGCGGCCACGGCGTCTCTTGCTTCTCCTTTGAGGCAGCTTCTCAGCCTTTGTACGTTCTCGGCTGCTGTAACCTGGTACATATCTGTCGAATCTCGTACAGCCGCCTTGAATGGCAGCCACTCGTTGGCCGCTCCGGAGAATGTAGGTAGCTCCGTGTGCCCAGGCCTAGGTCGGGCCATTTTTTCTAGTGTTGCTGCCAAGTGCTCAATGCTGTCCTTTGCTCTTGTGGGGGTCGGCGATCTCGTTCTAGACACGAAGCGTATCTGTTTGGATTCTCTTGGTCCCTCCTCCCCCCGTGAGTTGAGGGGGTTCGTCCTCAGCCATTTATCCACCATTTGATGAGGCTCTTCGCGTGGACGAGAGGGCTCTTGTTCCTCTTGTACGCTTTCTTCATCGTTGATCGCTGACACCTCCACTGCTAGTCTCTTCTTGACTAGCTCTTCTTCCAGTGCCAGTTGCTGGGTCCGGATGGCTGCTAGCTTCTCTGCAGCCTCCAGTTCCGCTATCCGTAGCCTTGTTGTGACGCTTGTCGTCGACCGTTGCGACCTCATTGTCCTGGTCGGTGACGTCATTCGCTGTCGGATCGCGGTGTTTGTCGTCTGTGCACTGGAAGGCCCCGCTGCGCTGTTGTGTGCCATTCTCGGAAATGGTGATGCTGGTGGGTCCGGTGAGAGTCTTCTTCTTCGCTCCCGTTCGATCAGCTCCGCTTCCTGGCGGCGCGCCTCCTCTTCTTGGACGCGTCGCGCTTCCTGTTCTTGGATGCGTAGCTGTTCTTCTATCTCGGTTGCGTCTCCCTGGCTCCTTGTGAACACCATCTTGAGTATAGCCGCACGTTCAGTTTGGCAAGGCGGGTTAGTACCTCTTCGGTTCGGTACTTCAGGTGAAACCGGTCGGCTCGGTTCGGTAAGCCGGTCGGGTTCAGTTGTGTTGAAGCCGGTCAGGTTCAAGACCGGTTAGGTTCGAAACCGGTCCTGTTCCGTACAGCTTTGTTCTTACCGCAGATCTTCTTACTTCGTCTGCGGCTCGGTGACAGCCGGGTTCCTTTCTTCGCTCTTGCCGCAGATCTTCGTACTTCGTCTGCAGCTCAGTGGTTCTGGTTGCAGCGTCTTCTTCGTTCTTGTATCCGCTGCTTATTGGACCAGACTGTAGTGGGCCTGGTTGCCGCTGGTTCTTGGTTCTTTATCCGGGCTCGTAGGACCAGACTGAAGTGGACCTGGTTGCCGCTGGTTCTTGGTTCTTTATCCGGCTCGAAGGACCAGACTGAAGTGGACTGTATTTGGTTGTTCGTTGGAAGAATGAAAATACTGTCGTGATTCGTATCTTCAATTTTATTCCGTATTGTTATTACAACTGTATATTATTACAATTGTAGAGCTGAAGACTGACTGTGTCCGACTGTGCCTCAGCCTCCAAACGGTCCGTTATTTATACAAGAACCGCTAGGCGCGAACAATGGCGCCCCTCTCTCTCAATGGCGCTCGGGTATGGCGTCATAGAAATGCCGTAATCATCAATATTATCTTACTTAAATCTACACAAATTATACATTTCCTTAATCTACATACTTAATTCTACCTAGGAAACATATAAAGCTGTAAAAAGGTCAACACAAAAATCTTATCTAACCTAGATTCCTCCCTACTTATGAGCTATCAAAACATGCATAATCTTACCTAATTATCTACGTTTTCTCTAGTTCTTATATGTATTACAGTAGTTCTCATATGTTTTGTACTCATACTTTAGAACTCACATGGAACCTACATCAATTATATTTTAACATTCACGTGTTATTTTTAGTACCACGAAAAGAGAAATTTACAGATAATAACTAACTAACGGGATATCATATTTTCTCACGCCGACCCCGGCTTAATGTGTTTTGGGATAACAACAATAGTCCATTTAATGTTTTATTAAGGCGGCGTACGGGTCTGCAGACAATAAGCATTTATAGTTATTTATTTTTCAAAGCGGTAAACCTTTGACAAACAAGGCGTTCACCGTTACGGAGCCATTAAACATGGATTGTTTCTTTATTTTTACAAAATGCCGACAACGGTCAGGGTTATTGCTTCATTCAAAGATTCGTTAAAAAGACCCAAACACATGTTCGCCATAAACACCGTTATAGGTCTACGTGGGAAGCCCTTATGCTAAAAAATCACCACGCAACGTACAAAGCCATGCGTCCGTTACAGACACCATGATATCAAGGCTTATAAGCTTTAGAATCTTCTAAAAAAGTGAATCAGACTTCTCATCATCATAATTTCT
Source organism: Orthosia incerta (assembly GCA_948252205.1). NCBI lineage: Eukaryota > Metazoa > Arthropoda > Insecta > Lepidoptera > Noctuidae > Orthosia > Orthosia incerta. Next base: position 29,693,771 of record OX411746.1, read on the forward strand.
TTGTCCGTAACTGAAATTATTAGAGATATTCTTCTTACATTTTTCTCTATTCGTCGTCAACTCAGAAGTTTCTAGAAATTTCATCTATAACACAGTCCATAAATCGTTTCTTTGTTCTTCTTCCCCTCTCACACACACGCACTCACACAAACACACCATTACACTACTACCTACATAGAATCTATGACATCTGATGTCGAACCTTTTCTTTTGTACTGCAGTAAAACTACTAAAACGGTCCTCTCGATACCATGAGTGTCTATGGATGACGCAATCACGTGTTCTAATTGTTTGAAATTAAAATTATTTATATATTATTGCTTGTAAAGCGACTAATTCTAAAGACGTAATATTGCTTATGATTATTTAAATTAGATAATTGACGAAACCATTTACCATTGCTAACAGAAAGGATTACAAATTACCTTTGATTGATTCTAAAGACAAGTAATATTAATTATGAATATTTTAATTAGATATTGGAAGAAAACAATTATATTCAATTGACCGATTAGACGTAATATCAATTATTTAATAATTATACAATTGCAGAAAGGCTTACAAATTACTTGTTTGCTAGTTAATAAGACATTAAGCTTAACATAGTAGTCATTACGGTTTTCGCATCAAGTTTTTGGTTTAATAATGCAGAAACTGTTACATCATCGTATTAGATCTAATGAAATTAGATCGCCGATCCGAATCGCGGATCTAATTTTATCCTCTAATCTAGTTCTGATAACCTGTAATACCTTCTTCCGAAGGTTCTTACTTCTGCAAGAGAACGCATCTCAGTAGTCATCTCCTGTCTATCAATATCATCTCTCACATTGTTCGTCCAAATTTTCTTTGTTCTTCCCCTCCTCTTACGCACACCATCACACCACTACATAGATAGGTGAACCCTTTCTTTTTTAATCCAGTAAAACACTCCTCTTGATATCACAAGTGTCTATGTATGATGCAAACACGAGTTCTAATTGTTTGCAATTAAAATTCTATATATATTATTGCTTGTAAAGCGACTAATTCTAAAGACGTAATATTGCTTATGATTTTTTAAATTAGATATTTGACGAAACCATTTAAATTACTAGCAGAAAGGATTACAAATTACCTTTGATTGATTCTAAAGACAATTAATGTAATTATGAATATTTTAACTAGATATTTGAAGAAAGCAATTATATTTTTTTTTTATTTTTTTTTAAAGTGACCGATTAGACGTAATATCAATTATTTAATAATTATACCAATGCAGAAAGGATTACAAATTACTTTTATGCTAGTTAATAAGACATTAAGCTTAACATAGTAAATTAGACATTAAAGAGTTGCAATAAAGTCATTACGGTTTTCGCATCAAGACTAGGTTTTTGGTTTAGTAAAGTAAAACTGTTACATCATCCCATTAGATAACGTTCAGTTCATTATTTATGATCGGAACGGGGATCTAATTTCATTCTCTAATCAAGTTCCGATAACCTGTAATATTATCTAATCGTTCGATATTATGTTTAGGGAGCTGATACGTGATAAGTAGCTTTGTTGTGTGCACTCATTATGTTTGCTACAACAGGCCTGTATTTCTCGAATGGTTGGGTAGAAGTGCACTTCTAATAATATGGGTGTACTAAGTGCACCTAGTACACCCATATATCGCCAGCTATATTGTTGTGTTAGTTGTAATTTTGTTTATTACCTACTTCAATACTGTCTCCTTTATACCATTTTGTGATGTCATCAGCAAGTACAATTAGGACGGCTGAGGACCATAATAGCCCGCTTCCTGCAATTAAACTCTATCTCTAGACGTCCCAATTGACACTGTGTCTGTCCGACCAATTTGACAGGGTCTTGGCGAATTCAGATGTCTCCCGAATGAATCGTATGACTTAGTACGAAGATACGAACATAGCATGGGTCGGGTTTAATTTTACATCTTAACGAATATTGTAAATCATTGTTCATCTATCTCTAAACGACTACTGATTTAGGATTACTGAATAAAAAATTAGAAATTGAGTAGGTATTTGTCAAATTATATACTGTAGTCTATGAACATGCGGGAATAGGGAAAAAAACTACAAATATTATAGGAATGCAGGGGTATGTAGAAACAAAACTTTAATTGTGATTTTCTATGGTACCATATTCAAAATCAAAATATGTTTTATTATTTTACATAGGCATCCATGGGCACTTAATAAAACGTCGATAAAAGGTGCACGGTTCATGTTAGTCGTTTCCTTTGGAGAAGAACCGGCAAGAAACTCCACGGTTACTCTTTTTGAAAAATGGTTTGGTTTTACAATGTTTCCATGTTACAGCATTAGTACTTAGATATGGGGGGATAACGTAGGCCCGACAATAAGTCGTAAGAAATAAAAAAAACAAAAACGTAAAACGAGATAAAAAGTTAACAAATGTTAACAAGCATCTAGAAAGCCTACAATGTTCAAAACAATCGGTAAAAGAATCTATACAAAGGTAAAAAAGAAATAAAAAAGAAATTGGTTTCTAACAAAGCACTATTAAAAAAATACAATTCATTCATAAATTCGAGTACTTAAATGCTGCAATATTTAAATATGTATTGTGAACATCCCCTTCAAAGTTCTTAGTCCATTCACCCCTGGATTCCTATTCACCCCGTTGGACGTTACTCAATTCAGAAACCGGCCCTTTGTGTTTTTTTATCATAGACCCGGGGCCCATAGACTGTGAAAAAAAGTTGTACGAAAAGTAAAAAAAAAAAAGTTCGTTTCTCCTGACCTCCTTTCGTATTATTCGAAAAATCCTATCGCCTTGACATCTAAATTGACTTCATGTCTTAATAAGTTATTGTCCAGTATTCACAGATAACGGTTTTACGTAACGTCTTCAGTGAATAAAACGATTTAAAGCGGTTTGTTGTGTAAATCTTAAACTTTATTCCTCTGACTACCTGCCGTGATTCCTTGTTACTAACTTGGGTAAGGCGCATTATATTTTGATCTTCCATTCTCCTCTGTAAGCTATCGCCAAAGATTCTTTCCATCAGCGGAGACGATGTTCGAAATGCCAAAATATAAGAGATTCGTCACGTGAAATTTCGATAGCGCTTGACATTCACATACATTTTTGACATTATTCCAATCACTATCGACACGCTTTCGTTGGTAGAATATCGCTAGTCTAGAGTCTCTTACCAGTCCTCCCATTTTATAGTCGTTTGTATTTATTTATTTGTTCTCCTTCTTACCGCTCGGGTTCCTTCCTGTACGTCATCGGCGCAATATGTTTTGATTTCTTATTCTTCTCTGTCAGCCGTCACCATATCATTACTCTCATTGTTTTATATCACATCATTTCAAACTTTATTCACTGCAAGTTAGATTTTTGTTCATGTTTCAGTCATCTTTACCTTTCCTTCATAATATGTATTTGACGGACTTGATGCAACAATGCATTATCTATCAGTCATATTGACTTAAATAGACTACTAGGTCTATATATATAAAAATCAATGCCACTTTTCGTTGTAATTTTATAACTCAAGAACAGGCTTACCTATCCAAACCAAATGTTTAGGCTGTGATCGGACTATTTAGTAGATGGTTTAGGTGAAGTTAGCGTAGGTAGGGTAGGTTAGGTAGGGTAGGGTAGGTAGGGTAGATGAATGTTAGGTGTTTTTATGGCAAAACAAAGTTTACCGGGTCAGCTAGTAGTTTATATATTTGTGTTCCAATCACGCAAAAACGGCTTAACGGTTTTGCTTGAAATTTTGCTCACAGATAGCTTATAACCTGGATTAACACATAGGATACTATTTTTATCCCGATAAACTCGTTATAATGATCCCTTGGTATAATAAAACACTTTTCACCCGGGAGAAGTCGCGGGTAGAAGAGATAACAAATAACAAAAAATCGGTCGGTAGTATTTTTTTTGAAAAAAGTTTTTTATTTTTCACTTTTATCTTCCTATTATATTCGGCTAATCTATTCTGGCATTATAGATACCTTACTAAACAAATTGCCTTGTTTAGTAAGGTATCTATAATGCCAGAATAGATTAGCCGAATATCATGAAACTTAAACATAACCGGTGAAATGAGAGTGTAACAAAGTGAACTGTACACATCTGCGTACCCCTTTAGAGCGTACTGGCGTGATGGATATTATGAAATGGTATAAACAATTTGAAGTGTTGAAGTGTTTGTACATGAACGCCACTATGTCAGTCCGTCTTCAGGATCAGATCTCGAAACCAATTCTTCTCCAGCGTGGCGTGAGACAGGGAGACGTCATTTCTCCGAAACTGTTCACTGCTGCGCTGGAGGATGTCTTCAAGGGTCTGGATTGGAGAGGGCTTGGCATCAACGTTAATGGCGAGTACATCACTCACCTTCGGTTTGCCGACGATATAGTGGTCATGGCTGAGACCATGGAGGACCTCAGTGCGATGCTCGATGACCTCAGTAGAGCTTCCGAAAGAGTGGGTCTTAAGATGAACATGGAAAAAACCAAGGTGATGTTGAATGGCCATGTTGCACCCACTCCTATCAAGGTCGGGGACTCTACACTCGAAGTTGTGGACGATTATGTCTACCTGGGCCAAACGATCCAATTGGGTAGGGCCAATTTCGAGAAAGAGGTCAACCGTCGAATCCGACTCGGCTGGGCAGCGTTCGGGAAGTTGCGCGGTATCTTCTCGTCCAACTTACCACAGTGTCTCAAGACGAAAGTCTATGACCAGTGTGTGTTGCCAGTGATGACATATGGCTCTGAGACGTGGTCGCTTACAATGGGCCTTATCAGGAAGCTTGCAGTCACTCAAAGGGCAATGGAGAGGGCTATGCTCGGAGTTTCCTTGCGTGATCGAATCAGAAATGTGGAGATCCGCAAGAGAACCAGGGTTACCGACATAGCCCGAAGAATTGCCAAACTAAAGTGGCAGTGGGCAGGGCACATTGCTCGAAGAACGGATGGCCGATGAGGTCGAAAAGTTCTGGAATGGCGACCGCGAACCGGAAGACGATACGTTGGAAGGCCTCCCACCAGGTGGACCGATGACCTGGTTAAGGTTGCGGGAAGGCGCTGGATGCGAGACGCACGGGATCGGTCAATGTGGCGACGCCTGGGGGAGGCCTATGTCCAGCAGTGGACGTCTTTCGGCTGAAATGATGATGATGATGATGATGATGATAAACAATAAACAGACATGCGATTGCAGCAATCCCGAGAGATGCCGTTATTTATTGAAGAGTTGTATATCTTCAAAGCTCTTCATCAGATCTTCATCAAATTAAAATGGGATCAATTTCGAAACATACGCTTTCAAACAAGAAAAGAGTTTTCAAAATCGGCCCACAATTGACGGAGATATCGGTGAACATACATTAAAAAAAACTAACATGAAGTCGAACATAGAACCTCCTCCTTTTTGGAAAGTCGGTTAAATATAAAAGAAGGTCTTATTGGCTTCTTTATGCAATTGTTTCGCAACAATCTTTTGTAAATATTTCAACGAATGTTGCTCGAAATAAACGTCGAGAAACTTGAAAGGAAAAACTGATGAAAGGGTACCGCCAAGTGTTAAGTAATTACTTTACTTTTAGATAAGGGTAGAGTCAAGAAGTAACCAACACGTATGGCCCTAATTACTACAACTAATGACTAACAATAAGTAACACCTTACCTACTTTGTAGTAAAACTAACTACTGTAAGGCTTTGTAAGCCGGGGTTGCGAATTGTGGCATTATGTTTTAGTATGTTATATTATTAACTGTCTATTAGGTACCAAACTAATTATATAAAAACATGTAAAACTGTTTGTTTTCCTTTCGTGATAAGAGTACATTTTTTGTTTGTTTTTTTATAGATTTAATTTTCCAACGCAAGATGCATTTTTTATCGATATATAGGACATTCGTTTTTATTTATTTGTGTCTAGAAAACAAGACATTTAATTAAGTAATCTATTTATAGAAAGTACATGCATAATATTTATCATTGTTGCCGAAGGAAAGCGTGTCAGCCCACTTACAGTATAAGTACATTCATTCATTACGTACGTTGGAAGCTACGAGTGTTTGTCTTTGTTTGTAAGCAGTCAAGTCTATGACTCTATAGCGGAAGTTTAGACAGCCTTGGAAAGGGTCAAGGGACTGAGTATGTGAGCTACCGGAACAGCTCGCTGTTAAACATTGTATTCTTTTGGTTGCATATTAAATAAGAGCAAACATTGTCACATCGTCTCTAGCCTTGCACGTATTTGAACAAAGGGATTGGACCTGTAGTACTGCATACGAGCCGCGTAGCGCACCGTAGCAGTCACGTTGAAGCTGCGGAGCAATCCGCGAGCCGCGTATAAGCTCCGTAGCGCTGCGTAGCACTACGTAGTAGTGGCGTAGCACTCGTAGAAGCAGTGTAGCACTCTAAGAAGCGGCGTAGCACTCGTAGAAGCGGCGTAGCTCTCGTAGAAGCAGCGTAGCACTCGTAGAAGCGGCGTAGCACTTGTAGAAGCAGCGTAGCACTCGTAGAAGTAGCGTAGCACTCGTAGAAGTGGCGTAGAACTCGTAGAAGCGGCGTAACACTCGTAGAAGTGGCTTAGCACTGTATAGTAGCGGCGCATCGTGCCACCTGCTAGATGTTGAAACTAAAAGCACTATGTTTTTACAAATTCTCCTGATTCAGATAATCAGACTCAGTTAAATGAAGCATAGTTTAAAAGATGTTTGCCTATTAAAATGCGCATATCTCGCTTAATCTCTAAGCTGTCGGTGTGAGTTTAACCCACCGTTCACCCGTGTCCCTCACTTATCTGGACACATTTCTCAAATATAGTAAAAAAATACTGCGGAATAAATTTTATCTTTCTCTATCTTATCGCCTGTGAATTGTGAGTTTTTTTTTTGTTTACATTAACGTTGACAGCTGATGTTTTTCGCTCATTTATTTTATAATCAAGTTTGCCTTGCTCCCACGTTTCAGAATTATCCAATCAATCAAAGGTCTTGTCCAAATATTACGGTTTTTGAACGACTTTTATGACGCATATTTTTATTTTCTTTTTTTTAAGATGATCTGATGACCGCAGTTCAAAAATAAACACGAATGTGCCAGGTGCAGGTCATTAATCAGTCAAATATATCTTTTATAATATCACTTGACTAATTTAGTATTCAGTTTTTTACTAGTTAGTTAATTAGTAGTTATTCAAGATAATAAGCAAGTATATTTTTAGACATTCGTTATTATTATAACCTTTACAAAACATATAATGGACCCGATATGGAGCTATTTAGATGTAAAATAGAATATATATTGTTGCATAACCTTAACATTTTGATGTAAGTTTTTTTTAAATTAAGCATTCAAATAGATCCGAAAATTCTCATCGTATTGATATGTTTGAGAAAACATTTCCAATCTTTGATTATAAGACAAATAAATACATAAAACATAATTATATGGAAATGTTTACGAATCTAGCAACTCAAGGTGATTTGAATTTTACTGCGAAAGATAATCGAAAAAAAAATACTGTTTATCATAGATTATTTGCAAAATTTAGACTTGAGAATCCTGTTTATCTGCAAATCAGTTATCAATTTATCGTTTACGATGAAATATTTTCTAAAAGCGCAATAACCTTATCACTCTTATGTAATTTGAGTGTACGAGTATCACTTATCCCAAGTAGCAAAATCTAGTCCTTTATGTGTTCTAGAAGCATTCAGTTTTTAGATCTGTCATTCATGTCATTTCAGCCGGCAGACCTACACTGAACATAGGCCTCACCGAAGTGTTGCCAGCGCCACATCGACTGGTCCTGTGCGTCTCTTTAGTCCTATAGGAATCCTATGAACGGTCAAAGATACCTGCCTAATAAGCTGCTGTTGTAAGATCAGAGATCCTAATCAAAGAGTATTAAATTAATTTTAGACGTTTAGTCTTATAAGTCGAATACTATATTTTGCAACTTGAGTCCTATGTTACATACGGCATAACAACTTATTAATAAACTCTGTGATTATAATTTTCACGCATAGTAATATGTACTTATCATTGAACTCATATCGTTAAATACTTTAGATGTAATGCACACTTCCCACATAAAAATATTGTTTATGTTTGCGTCTAAGAGGCCATGCGTTTAACAGGCCGCATGGCCTTTTAGACGCAATATCTCAATTTACGGTAAAGGAACACAATATCTTAGATGTTGATATTATCCATAAATGTATATCATTACATATTTAGGTCACCTTCCAGTCGAAGGTCGAACCAGTATAAAAAATCTGACATTATACTTGAGAAGTATTTTAGATTTTTCGTAGAAAGAGTTCTTTCATTGAAACTGAATGTTGATGCATACACAGTTAGCGGGTCAAATACTGGGCAATACTTGAAAAAATCACGTAGACAACGCCACGGAGTGTGACTCTAGTATAGCTGTATTACATAATAGAGTTCACCTTGACTGTTTAGTTGATCATGATCATCGAGACTATAAGCCTGGTACGTCTGTACTTGTGAGAGAAAATCTAGTCTCGAATGTGCCATAAATCTGTGTTATATTTCTTGTTTGTAATCAACAGTGCTATATGTGGACGATTGTTTTATGTTGTCTATCTATTTTTATATCATACACGTCATCTAATTGAATGTTCTGAAGATACATTAATTACAACTGACACATTGGTGCAGGTAAAATTATAATAGCTTAAATAATTACTCACAGATTTATCTTAGCTAACATTGCAAATCAACTTATTATAAAATTTATTTCTAGGCTCTTCTATGTTATTGCTGACAGATTTACATACAACGTGATGTGTTGTTTACAACGTAATTATTCATCCTTCAAGTCTAAACCTAATCGTTTGAGATAAAACAGTCAAGCCGATGTGAGAGTAACAACTTAACATGGATAAGCGGGTCATGGATGGTAAATATGAGTGATGTTGCGTACGCGCATTACATAGTTGCACACGATAAACTGCACTAGATTTGCATCGCATTCGTTCAGCCGTACCTACTTGCCTTACTAAACTGCCATTGTGTGCATACGTAATTTATAATAGTTTTTTTTTTTTTTTCTTTATTTTAAGGGACTTTTGAACACAGTTCACGTCAGTCCCATCATAAACTAATCTTAAGTTAACTAAAGAAAAAAAATAAGCTAAATAAAACAGTGCTTTAAATACTGACTAATGAATAAATCATTTTAGCCTCACGGGACTGAGGCCGAGCCAGAAAATAACAAAATAGTTAGGAAATTACATTTAAGGCTTCCTCAAGCATTCATAAACTACTTTTCGGTTTGACTAGCGGAAATAAGTCGAGCACTGCTGCACTACTGGCTAGCCTGTCCCAAATATGTTGGGGTCGGCAGTAGTGCTATTCTCTAAAAATCTTACCGTGGAAAAGTGGGTGAAGTGAACTGTTAATTTATCCAATCAAGGTGGAATGGCAGTACACTCAGGGCCGGATCTAGGGAGGGGCGAGCCGGGCAAATGTCCAGAGCGTCATAAATGAGGGGCGGCCAAACTGAACTTACAGCCCTTTCCATTTCATTAGAAAACCTAACTAATCCGTGGTGTGGTGTTCAAATTTGAAGCTCGCTTCGCTGTCAAATGTTATTGGTTCTTGTTGTAAACTCACCGTTAAATAACTTAACATTCATAATATTGCGAAACTTTCAGGTGAATTTTCGAGCTAACTTCCTTTTCACTTCGCTCGAAGTTGTCAAAAAAGCGGCTTTATTCGATCCGACGGTTAAAAACAGCATTATTTTTCAAAAGATAATATCATGAAACATTTACATCCTTATAAGGCGACAAGAGCGGCAAATATTGTCTATGCTCAGAGCGACGAAATTGCTAGATCGGGCCCGGAGTTCACTTCAAGCTCACTCCATCTAAGTTTTCAAATTTAATTTATTTATTTATTTATTTATTAACACGTACATTTATTTTTACAGGTAAGACCCAAGGTAACAAATGTAGTCATAAATTGCCAGTTAGCCAATCCCATTAACGGGTCTAGGTAGAGGCACAAGTTACACAGTGGACAACTCACTAAGTGTCACCCTCTGGAATTCCGCCAAAGAGCATGAAAATATGTCCAAACGCAGAGAGACGCTATTCAGTATCCTAACTGCTCGAGTCACTGGTGCAAACTTGTGCAAATTTATATGTTTATATAATAGACCGGCAGATTAACCGGGATTCGGGTGAATACATGTATTTTACGTGAAGCACGGCGATTGCCTATAAAACATCCACAACCCAGTAACTGAGTAAGACGATACCCCTTAGCAAGCCTGGTGCCAGATTTTTGGTTTTTAACTACCTAAAGATCTTCAAATGAAAGCCGGAGCCAACAGTTTAACATGCTTTCGAAAGCACGAAGGAGCCTCGGCAGGAAAAGGTCGAAATGCTTTAGTATAGTTTAGTAATAAATTGTTGCACTATAGCCAACTATATTGGGAATATTGGGACTCGGTCAAACTGAAGCCCTACCATTCTAGTACGCTTTTAACGAAAGTAGTTCATCATTATTTTCGGACATAGAAGGTCACGAACTATTTTCTACGTCATCGCATCACTATGCGGTGCTTCAAACTTCTGTAATTACGTCTTCGTTCATTGTTTCGTGCCGTTTTTATTATATCCGTTCATGAAAACATTCAATGGGTAATGATATTTCATTCAATGTATTATTGTAATGAACGCTGTTTTAAGATTGCAAGTCTAAATATTTCTGAAGGGTACATTGTACGTCGTGTTTCACCTTTGAACTCAAACATTTACGTTTTCAGTTTCAGTTTTCCTTAGCAACTAAAACAATTTTAAAAGTGTATTTAGTGCTTACCACTGACGTTTGTCGAGTGTAAGTGTTATATAGAATACCAGCTGACCCCCGCGGCTTAGCTCCCGTCAACTGGCTACTTACCTACCTACCACCTACCTACCCTACCCACCTACTAGGGTAGGAATTGGTAGGTAGGTAAACGAATTGGTAGGCCTACCTACCTACCAATTTGTTAAACTGTTTATTTGAATAAGAATGAATACTACAATACGAATGTAACTAACCTTTGTTTCTACCGGCGATCTAATTAAAATTTAGAACACAAAAGCTGCTATTGTGACTTAACTATGATAGTTAGGTATATACTCTCGGAGACTTTTTGTAGGTAATAATGAGTAATTTAATCATATAGTACATAATTTTTATGTATCATCAATAGTTTTCTCAGCGCACTCCAAATAATAATTTACATATAGACAAAAATTTGCTACTTTGGATTACATTATTGCAATTTGCATGAGGATCACATATTTTTTTAAGTAAATTGTAGCCTATGTTACTCCGGAATAATGTAGCTTTCTATAAGCGAAATAATTTTAGAATCGGTCCGATAGTTTCCGAGCCTATTCGGTACAAACAAACAAATAAACAAACAAACTATATTATTATTATATATATTATTAATTATTATATAGTATAGATATAGATTATAATTTATCGTAGACCAAAATAGTAGTTTTATTTTTAATTGTACGCATTATGCACAAGCACAGTGTGTAGTCATATATATGAGGTGTTGCGTTGACGCCGCGTGGCAGTCTGTTAAGGCCGATATCACCATTCGCTATATAAACTCAGTTCAACTGAACAAGTTTAGCGTAATCTAGTTTAGACGCCACGAAGACGCCACGTAGACGTCGCGTAGAAGCTGCGTAGATGTCGTTAATAAGCAGCGTCGATGCTCAGTAACTATACCAGCGGCCCAATTCAAAAACACACTTCTATTTATTTCATGATTTAGTTTTGTAAATTTATGAGTACTGTCACGTGGTTCCCTTTGTCGGCGGAACTTGGCAACCAAAAATAAAGCAAATATGCTAAATTTTATTCAACAATTGTATTTAATTAGCTGATAATGCTTACGTGTTGTGGTTGTATAATCAGATGTTTTCATAGCATTTTAATCACTATCAGTGTATTTACGTTTGTTCCTGGTTATCGGAAACCGTATTACGTAGATGTGTGAATGTAGGTATCGTGAAGATTCGAGATAGTGGACTGTTCTTATTTTAGACAGATGTTCCATATTTGAAAAAAAATGCTCGGCCTTTTTTATGGGCATATTCTAAGAATAATGTCGAATTCATTATTGGAAACAATTTCCAGGTGTGCAATTGCATTGCTTCCTAAAACCTACTCAGGTACCCATGATTCGTTATTGCCAGAAAAAACGTCATCTATTTTTTCTCGTCCATTACGTCTGCGTATTTTATAAACTTGTTTTATATCGAGTATAATTTATGCTAAGTAAAGAGAATCATCAGTTACTCACCATTAGTTGATCTATTCAATATTTATTAATTCGCAAGCAATTATCCTTGACCGAAAGCGAGTTGCGATCGACTGAAAGAATAATAATTAGAAGAGGTTGGTCTTTTGCGTTTTTAACAACAAACTTTTTTATTTGACACTATCGTAAGATAACAGTATTTTCACCGATTCATTTCCTTTTATAATACAAGTCATCTGTTCAATAGTCAGTAAGGGATGCTAAAACAAGGCTTGTTTTAAATTTTAATGCATTAGAATGTGGCACCATGGAACTTTCCACTTGGCTATGGAATTAATTTGTATGTGTTTCTGTATAGATAAGTCTTATAGTCACGCACACAGACTCGTTCGAGGTTTTAAGTAAGTTATGTGTTTAATGTGTTAACGATGACATCATGCGAGGCTCTCGTACGAACTCGGCTTCGCACTAATCTGGCCAAACATGCTACGAAGCGCGTTCGATAATAATGTGCTTATGGAAATTATGTATCTCGTTCTAAACCAGCCATGGGACACGTTGAATTTATAAAGAACTAGCTGACCCGGCAAACTTTGTTTTGCCATAAAAACACCAAACATTCATCTATCCTACCTACATACCTACCCTACCTATGTAAGTAAGATACCAATTTTACTTTTTCTTAATTTTTTCTTCCATAAGAACCTTCTCCTAACAATAACAAACACATCAAAAACAGAATAAACGAAATCGGTCCAGCCGTTCACGTGTGATGCCGTGACCAAGGGAAATAGGGATTCATTTTTAGGGTTCCGTACCCAAAGGGTAAAAACGGGACCCTATTTCTAAGACTTCACGATCCGTCTGTCTGTCTGTCTGTCCGTCTGTCACCAGGCTGTATCTCATGAACCGTGATAACTAGACAGATGAAATTTTCACAGATGATTTATTTCTATTGCCGATATAACAACAAATACTAAAAACAGAACAAAATTATTGTTTAAGGGGGGCTCCCATACAACAAACGTGATTTTTTGCCGTTTTGCTCGATATTAATAACGGCAAGAGGTAGATGCTTGAAATATTCACAGAATATTTAGTTGTATATTCACTTCAAAAAATAATTATTATTAAATTAAAATAAAATAAATTAAGGAGGGCTCCCATACAACAAACGTGATTTTTTGCCGTTTTTTGCGATAATGGTGCGGAACCCTTCGTGCGCGAGTCCGACTCGCACTTAGCCAGTTTTTATATATATACTAGCTGACCCGGCAGTTGTTTTGCCATAAAAACACCAAACATTCATCTACCCTACCTACCCTACCCTACCTACCCTAACTACCCTACCTGCCCTACCTATCCTACCTACCCTACGCTACCTACCCTACCTACCCTACCTACCCTACCTACCCTACCTACCCTACCTACCCTACCTACCCTACCTACCCTACCTACCCTACCTACCCTACCTACCCTGCCCTACCTACCCTGCCCTACCTACCCTGCCCTACCTACCCTGCCCTACCTACCCTGCCCTACCTACCCTGCCCTACCTACCCTGCCCTACCTACCCTACCCTACCCAACATACCCTACCCTACCTACCGTACCTACCCTAGTCTACCCTACCCTACCTACATACCTACTCTACCTAACTACCTATGTAGGTAAAGTACCATCTTTTGTTTCATAAGAACCTTCTCCTAACAATAACAAACACAACAAAAAAAGAATAAGCGAAATCGGTCCAGTCGTGCACACGTGATGCCGTGACCAAGGGAAATAGGGATTCATTTTTATATATATAGATAGATAGATAGATAATAAAAACTTTTGAGTGAAAGAGCCCAAAATTATCTATAAATGTAGAAAAAATAATGTTCTTCAACACAAAAACACTGATGTTGCTGACCCTCCAATTTATATTCTATCGATTTTCAAGGTTTTAAATACTGTTTACTTATTTTCTGTATTCGTGGATCATTTTTACCGATGTCAGTTTATACATGGCCATCACTTGTGGCAGAGTGCATCGACCCGTAGATAATGTTTTTTTCGCCTGCTCATTTGGAATTGGAAATTTTGGACTATCTGAATTTCCGATGGGTTTGTCCTTGACCAAAGTTCTCGTGTATCGAAAACGTGTGTTGAGATGCAGGTGTAAATATTTTCGTTACAGTTACTGTATCTAATCTAAGTATTTCAAATGCGTCTGTCGGGTAGTAATTGTTTGCGGTTTGTGATCCAGATAGTAGCTACTTTTTTGCTCTTACTATTAGAGCAAAAAAGTAGCTAAACAATTAAAACAGGTATCGGCATGTACAGTAAGTTCAAAACTAACATTATTAGATTTGTTTCTAGACTTCAATGACTCCATCTTCAGACCTACATGTTATTGGCACAGCAGACATTGCTTCATCTAACTCCTGCGAATTGTAACCCTTAAAATTAAATGTAGTAGTAATATATAAGCTTAAATTTAACTAAACTATATGAGCAAATATATAAAAGGGTGGGTGGTGTCGTGGGTCGTGGGACACCCAGTAGGGACGAATATTTTTTTCGTTATATCCCTTCTCTCTCTTTCATCTCGCTGTCTCTTTCTAATAAATAACCGCGCTACACTAATGCATAGCTGTTATATGATGCTATAGCAAAGGTGTTGGTTGGACCCTATTTCCCATGTAGCTCCTATACGCCAAACGCGCCATAATAGTGCCAAAAATTAACTATCAAAAAGTTTTTACGGTTGTATTTTTTTGTGAAAAGTTTTTATTTTTCACTTTTTTTTGTGGTACATATCTATAATGCCCATCGTTACGCCAGAATAAATTAGATAAACATGATACTTGAACACAACCGGTGAAATTAGAGTGTACTGTGCAGCGTGATATTATATGTTATGAAATGGTGTAAACAATAAACAGACATGCGAATGCAGCAATCCTGAGAGATTTGCCCTCATTTATTGAAGAGTTCTGTGTCGTATATCTCCGAAGTTCTTCATCAGATCTTGATCAAATATAAATGGGACCACATGGGAAGCAACAGTTTTCAAATAAAATAAAAGAATAATCAAAATCGGTTCACCTAGCATAAAGTACTGAGGTAACACACATAAAAAAAAGTACAGTCGAATTGAGAACCTCCTTCTTTTTGAAGTCTGTTAAAAAGCGGTAGCTATTGTAAAACAATTTATGGAAACCTCATCAAATCTAAGTAAAGTAACTTTCAAATAACTCATTCACCGTAACTCATTCGTGACATTCACACTGCAGCTATTGTATCTACTAAGCAAAGATTCATAATGATAATAATTCCACTGGCACTAAACATTAAAACGGTCTCGTTAGACCACTAAAGAGGCAACTGGATCACATGTTTGCTTTTATAATGAATCTATTATTAAAAGCACTGAGTATGATGCAGCTGTAACACTTTTATCGTTTAGTCTCCTCTGTTGAAGGGAACTACTCGTACAATTTACAACATACGTACTTTGTCATTAGAACATTCGAGTAGTTGTTGAAGGGAACATACATTTATATTTTGTCATTAGTTTTAGAGTGGTTGATTAATTGAAATAGTCTATAGAGTCATGGTCATGTTATTTTACGTCTGTAATTTTTAAGCATGTCATCGTATAATTGGTGTATTACATTTCACTTAGTACCTAGTTTCTTGACTTCAACTTTAGTAAAAACCGGCCAAGTGCGTGTCGGACTTGGCATATTTAGGGTTCCGTAGCAAACCGTAAAGTTAAGTTGGTTGTGATGGAAAAAATGAGGGAATTTCTTGAAGAAATCTGATTTATCAATATATTGGTATTTTTTTGTAAAATATACGTAAAAATAAACATTACCACCAAGTTTCAAGATAAAAAAAATAAAAAAAAATAAACAAATTTTCTAAATAAATCTGTCTTTGTTGGCTTCTCATTACTTTGTTTCCAATATTTTTTTAAATAAAAAATACAGTATTTATCTACTCAACGAGTTCTAAACAACGATACCCCACTCAATGGGGCTAGGTAATTTTTTCACGCCCTGCCTTTAGCTGTATTTTTTAAAACAAAAATCTGCCTAGCCTTGTTCCCAACTATATTGGCTGTATTTTTTAAATCATTTAAATTTTTTTTTTGACAATTTGTATGGCTTTGGGTAAACAAGATGTTTATACTGTGAAAATTTGAAGACTGTAGCTCCAACCGTTTGGCTGTAAAACCCGTGTGACAGACGATGGACAGACGGACAGACAGATGGATACGTGAGTGAAAGCAATAGGGCTCCGATTCGACCCTTTGCTTACGGAACCCTAAAACGATGCAATGACTTTTCATCATCATTATCCTCTTGCTTATCACAATTTATTTGTGGATCGTCGCAGGATGCCTTCTTCTTCCCTATATATACATAAGTATACCAAAATTCAAAAGTAAATAGTTCAGTTTAAATAAGGGGTTTGGGTTTGGCTCTATTTACCGTCATCTCAATAGACACTTTGTGTCTGTTCTCATCTTTTTAACCGACTTCAAAAGATGGAGGAGATTCTCAATTCGTCGGCATCTTTTCCTTTTTTTTTCTATGTCATGTTTCATAAATCCATCTTTTCTTTGGCGACAACTTTTAATGAGGTTGACAATTTAGCAAAGTCTTCAATAAAATAAGCAACATCTGGTCTCCATTGTCAGTATTATTGATCAGGTAAACAATAGTAACCTACAAAGCTGCTCATAAATTGTTAAATCGAGTTAACCGCAAGCGAAGCCGGTATAGTATATCTGACACGCATAAGTGTCAGGCTACTGTTCTGCGGTTACTCGCTGCGCATACGACCCAATTATTATAATTGATTGTTTTGTACCGTAATTCGCAGCACGCCTCATTGTCTAGCTGGTAGCAAACTTCACTGCTGAAGCCATATTGCGTTGGCAAATCTACTATGCAATTTCGACTCAAAGAATCAAGTATGCCGTTGCTACAACTAGATCGAAACCTAGCGAAATGAAGCTTTATAGCCCTACCGACACGAAACCCAGTGTGAATGCGGTTATCCTGTTCAAACTATGAGCCATAAGAGCGGCATAAGAGTGTCCGACGTGGCCTGAACTTCTAGGGATCTGAAATGCCACTGATGTCGTGATTGTGGCCACTTACTTGGTCTAACTTTTTAAATATGTATGTACCATCATTGCATTAGCTCGAAAAAAAAATGCGATTACCATCGAAGCGTAGACTTTTTCGTAACAAAATTCTCAGCCTGTGATTGAACTTTTGGTGTATAAACTATCGATAAGCCTCCCCTATTTCACTGGACCTAAAACTGTCTTCATGCGTAGGTTGGCACACCTACACACTCTGCTGTACTCCTTACCCCTCGGCAATCAAAGCCGCAACGGTTATTGATATTGATTTCGCCGGTCATTTCATATAGAAGTGCCGCAACAGTCATTCGCCTTGAATATACTGTCAAACTCTTACTTTGAAGTAACCAACATATCATCTATTGCAGCTAGTTAACTAACTATAGCTGTTACTGTTTACCTATAGCTGTAGCTGTTTGACTATATAGCTATGTGTATGGACGTCAATCGTCTTTACTGCTCATTCATTCGTGCCTCGTAGATTACCTATATTTGCATTTATTAATGGAACTAGAGATAATTGTTTTGCTGCATTAAAATTACCTGTTTCGAGCTTTAGTTGCCCTGGGCCTTTTCATTTTTTATAACTCATTCACGATCTTTTTAATTCTTCCTGATAGTGGATGTAAGTACCTATGTTTGATACCTATATAGCAAAAAAGAGAAATGTAAGTGTAACTGTAACTGCAACTTTTTTATAGGGGCTTGTATTACTTTTTTTGCTAAATAGATGCATCGCCGTTTTTAATTTCAAGAGTATTTCTAGAATAAGTGATCAATGTAATCATTTATCAAACTGGTAATTTAAACCTGAATAAACCCAAAGAAACTGTGCCCAGTGTGCTTATATCCAGAAAGTAAAAGATCTTGAATTGCGAAACATTATTTACTCCATGAAAAACAGAAATGTTTAGTTGCATTGTAGCTTGCAAATAATGTTTGTAACTAGAATATTTTCCTCATACAAAGTTTCCTTCTCCTGGAATCCAATGGGATGTTTACAGTGATAACAGCTATTTTAAGATACAGCGGCTTGGATCATGAAAGTCTAAAGGTAGGTATTCAGAATAATTATAATGTACACACGGTGGTAGTGAGGTGATCGACACTACCTCACCGCTTTGAGCCCCACATGTATAAAACATCACAGCACAAGAAAACAGCGCAAAAAGTCCATATCAGCATTGCAAATATATTTTTCCGTAACCTTGGTTTGGGTGACCGTATAATAAATACATTGGCTGGCAATAAAAACTGTCCACCCTTCACAAAATATTGCCTAGGTTTACTTCAGTACGAGGATAAGACGCATTTCAATAATGAGCATCGGCATGGCGATCATGTTCTTCAACCATATTTGGACAAAGTTATTACATTGCAAGAACTTTAATCCTAGGGATAATCTTAACGTAATCCGTACGGAAAAGATGTCAAAACATTAAAAGAGAAAGGCGTTGATAAAAAAAAGTTATAAAAGGCCAAAGATTGTAGCCGTATATGGAACTGATGCCACTTTTTAGGGTTCCGTACCCAAAGGGTAAAAACGGGACCCTATTACTAAGACTCCACGGTCCGTCTGTCTGTCACCAGGCTGGCAGGCCGGGAACCGTGATAGCTAGACAGTTGAAATTTTCACAGATGATGTATTTCTGTTGCCGCTATAACAACAAATACTAAAAACAGAATAAAATAAATATTTAAGTGGGGCTCCCATACAACAAACGTGATTTTTATGCTGTTTTTTGCGAGGTAAGGTAAGGAAACTGTCTCAATCTTCACTGTGTGTATATGAGCTAAGAGAAATTCGGATACAAAATAATTATATATGGTCTTGCCAAGGGGTACCGTGTTACCCAGTTACTGGGTTGTGGAGCTCAGATAGGCAGTCGCTCCATGTAAAACACTGGTACTTAGCTGAATCCGGTAAGACTGGAAGCCGACCCCAATATAGTTGGGAAAAGGCTAGGCAGATGATGATGACAAGATTATATATGGTTTATTCTTAGATAATGTCATCATCTTGAGTAGGTTATATTTAAAAAAAAACAAGGGCTCCATAAAGTTGCACCACTGGATTGTTTTGTTCCATCTGATATAATAATGTATGTTTTGCTTCGGCAATTATCTTTGATTTAGAAATGTTTCACGGTGCGTACGTGGTCCGTACCAACTTTCGTTACGGCCACTGTACACGTTGTATAATGAGTAATATCATAAGAGAGCTGTTTCATACGTTTCTGTTGTCTATTGTTGTGTCTAGAAATTCTTTGCACTATGTGAAAAATACAATGCGTATACTTTGTCACGCGCTTATAAACCTTTTGCTTTGTCTTCAGTCCCGATCTAATAGGACAGTCCCATTCTAGTGTTTTGCCAAGTTTCTCTTGGGATTTACTAGATTTCTAGCTGCCTTTTTATATAATTTGATATAATCATTGCAGTTGATGAAAGAAGTTCGGACTAGATCCCTAGATTAGTAAAAATAAAAAAGTCTTTTATTTCATGCAAACCTTAAAATTGATTACTTACTTAAGACAAAATTAACACACTAAGTACCTATTTCATTATAGTAGATTATGCACCAAGGGGATAAAGCAGTATCTTACGTCACGGGCGGCATATTGAATCCTGAGTGTATCGAGGGATCCTGAATTATGTTGAGTCCTGAGTAAAGCGAGGGATTCAAACTGCCCAAGACGAAGACAGGCTTTAGAGGATTTCTTAGAGGAGCATACTCTGTTTTTCACACCTTCTGCGAGACAATAAAAAGCTGCTGTATGTATTGATTTGAATATTGCGTTAGATGCTTATTGAAGATCTGAGCATTGTATAAATGGGCCATAGGCAAGCAGCCTTTACAGAGCCATAGACTTTCGAGTTTCTGCTAAATGTTGGAAATAAACTAAAATGACGGATTCCGACACAGTCTTGACTCCTACTTTTGTTGTTATCCATTAAACAAAATCGTCATTGGCTTTTCGTATCTGTGTTTTGATTTTTCGGGTAGTAGATTTATTAATAATGTCCAAAGTGCCTGTTTTGATAAACTTTAAGTCTTCAGTAGAATCACTATAGCTCGAAATTCACTGAAAATCACAGCACCAAACATCGTCTTTTGTTTCACATTCTTTGAAATCGCGCATTTTTCTTTTTTTTTTGAGTTTTGCTTATGGTAACCATGTTTTTGGGTTCTGCTTATGGTGGCGAGTTCGATTTTCGAACAAACCTCTTTATAATGCCATATGGCTCTTTTTAATACTTATGGTTTTCCACGAGTTTCCACACGAATCTGACGTTCCAAATTCAAATCACTTTACTCCCTTGGGAGTTTCATACAACTTTACCTCCCTTGGGAGGTAATGCTATATTTTACGTTGAGATTGCATGATATGTAATTACTAATTGGACATTGTCGAGCAGGTGGTGCGAAAACATATAATTTACATTCGTAATTAACAATTGCATTATTTTTCTTTAAATTATGATTGGACAATAGAAATGGTTGGAGTAGTATGATAATAATGAATCTCTTCGCAAGTCCTGGCCACAAGGATTATACAAGATATGGTTATCGTTTGTCAGTGTGAAATCTATGCTGGTCGGTGACAGCCTTTTCTGATTACCGTTTATGATTTATTCATATCGCTCTCCTTGTTGAAATTCTATTGCAGCAATGACATAATCCTATATTGCACTTTTGTCTTTGAAAATAACTGTAGTACTTTGTCTTGTCTCATACATAAGTGTTTGTTATTTGATCGATTATGCATCAGATTCCAAACTTCGTTACTACTAGATTTCTGATTCGGTACCTTAGTGTCTATAATTAATGTTTTTAAAAGTCCTCAGTTTTAGAGTAAATGTTTGGACAATCTTCTATTTGTTTTAATATTTTAGTGTTCGTTCGCTAAGTATGAGTATGCGGATTACGTAAAATGTTTGTTGATACCATGTCGTCTTTCTGAGAAAATTACGATCAATTCTCGCAGTTTGGACTGAGCATATAATTATTTTCGTTCAGTTTACACTCGGTGATCATAACATCGCCGTATTTTGGACAAGCCCGATACCTTTTCGCGTCTATCAGTTTTTTTTTCGTCATGATAATCATACAAAAAGTAAGTTCTTATTCGTGATAATAATATCTCTTTGTCCCGATGTCAGGTGCAGCTGAATCTTGGTCGATGGCGTACGTGATCCGATTCAAGTTTGGAATTTTGGATTAAAAATGTAGGTACCTAACCCAAAAATTCAATTCAAAGGGCCAAAAAAATTGATCCTGGGGAATATCCCCATGCAGTCCTTGCTTACCTATGAACAAAAGTAGATGCCTTTATATGGCCGGATTATTTAAATTTCGACTCTATTTGTATGTTATGTTAAGTTCAATTTTATTCGTTGTAGTATGTGAGGGACCATCAAATAAATTTTCGATGAATAGATTTACAACAAGCTATAAACGAACCCCAGGGAAGAGTGCTTGCGACTGGGTTATATAATTTAAGTAAGCGTGGGTAGAACTAGAAGCACTTCGTGAGGTTGTAAGTGTCAGTTCAAAGACGTGCGTGTTCTGAATCAAGTTTTATCTTTTGTTCCAGGGTGCCTTCGAGATGGATGAAGATACAGACATAAACGCCATCATTTGGAAGGTATTGAAAACAGGTTAGCCTTGTCCACTACTATTGTTGTAAGATCTTATTGTTTTCAAAATAGATCCAATTACGTCAGTTTGAGATAAATAGCCGTAAATTATTATCTATGTCTCCGTCGCTTAAGAAGTCCAATGAGCAAGTAATACAGGCATAAAACAGGCGGTGCAGCGTATCTGCTGCTTGTATCCAAACAAAAACAAAGAAAGGGATCCCGGTTTACTACTGCGCAGTAGGATTACCCATCTATAAAAGCGGCGCCGTCTCTCTCGCCCCAACCTTAACAGCTTTTTGACAAAAGGTAGGGCTTTTTTGCCTTTTTTGTTATAGTCGTACGTTATATTTCTCAGAATCTACGCAACATTTTTTTAACCGGATAGCATGTGGCTAAAAGGAAACCCCACAAACTGACCTAAATCTAACCGACACCCTTTACGCAACAAATAAACGCGAATTAGCAGTTTTTTGGCTTCCATAGAATTTTGGCCATTTTGTTTTATCATAAATAAAACCTTACGCACGGTTATCTAAGAACAACAAGGACGGTAAATATTGATAATATAGAACTTATAGACAGACCATATTATGACTTTGTTGCGCAGATTCTTGAGTGTGCAAATTAGATCATCTGACAAGCATCTGATTTTGTTTTTTTTGAGATAAGCAACGTGGTACGATATCATTCCATCATCATTATACTTGCTAACAGCTCAGCTGACTGCTTCCAGAACAACTGATCGAACTATTCATAGATACAAGTACAGCACCAATGATGTTAGATGAAATTAGAATGCTGCAACGTCCACAACAATGCTGAATTTTAATAACTTGATTGTAGTACTGCAAAATTAAAGAGAAGCCATATTATGTATGCTGTAATTCGCTATTAACTTCCAGTACTATCTGATAGGGTTATGTTATTGTTATTGTCGGTCACGTAGGCCAGCGAGCGAGAAGGCTGTGCAACAGAGACGGCGAGTGGGGGAAGACAGCGCTCTACGTTAGAGGGGGATGGAAG
This sequence comes from Orthosia incerta, assembly GCA_948252205.1. Lineage (NCBI taxonomy): Eukaryota > Metazoa > Arthropoda > Insecta > Lepidoptera > Noctuidae > Orthosia > Orthosia incerta. The sequence continues at coordinate 29,716,899 of OX411746.1, forward strand.
AATGGCGTGACAACAAACAAACATGGCGGCGCCGGTTGCCGGTCGGACCGGTTAGGCCGTACCACGTGCGTTTTGCGTTGCGCACCCGTTCCCGTATCTTGTTTGTCAACAAATGCCCTGTGAAGGTCATCCATGGGAGGGTTAGGAAGACAAAGGCATCTCTGTTGCATAACGTTTATAAATAAAGAATATTATAAAAGCAAAGAAGATGACCGGTATTCGAGAAGCAGCTTTATATTGAATTTGCAAAGGTGATGTAATAGAGGTGTGCGAATGTGTTCGTTCATTCAGACTTCGTGTCGGTAGCAATGTAGCAATGTTGGAGATAACGCATTATAAGCGTTAATCATTACTAACATTATGGAGAATAGCTAAATAGAAACATAATAATTATTATGATTATTGATCACCTGCCTACAACCAATCTGAGACAAAGGACCTTATATAAATAGAATGAGTATTATCACCTTTTTTGAACCAAAACTAATACATTTAAACGAGAAATTCTTGTATATATGTATTTATATAATCTGAATCTCGGAAATGGCTCCATGCTGGGGCTTGTATGGGTAGCGGCTAGTATGTAGGAAGTTTCGGGGGCGATAAATCGATCTAACTGGGTTTCATTTTTAGAAAACTTCGTTTTCTCTATTTTCACACGAGCAGAGATCGGTCTCCCAGGTAGTAAATTCTTATAAGACTCTTGCTAGATATTGTCTGATATAAAACTATTTCTGACAAGAATCAATTCGATGACGATGATATTATGAATCTCATAAGATATGTATTGATAAAAGAACGTGAATTTTTGAAGCCAACGTAATAATTCTCATAAGAAACCAAGATTGTTGAAACCAAGGCTAAACAAAATAAAGGCAACATGAAACCTGAAAAGCTAAAAAATCTTGATTCTCATTTAATACAACCTAATATCTGATATATATTTATATACTTGAATGGCGAGATATAATATATAATGCGTATATATTATATACGACGACAACAAGCGACGTGGAGAAAAATGAACCACAAAAAATATAAACACGTCAGCAGTGCGAGCGAGCACGCATGCGCATGGGCGAGAGAGGCTACAACAACGACGAAACAGCTTTGCGAACTACGGCGATCGAGGGGGTAGGGGCGCGGGGACACTGTGTATGTGCGCGCTGGCTTGAGCCAGCTATACGAACGACTCCTCAGTTGGATTTAAGAACATCGGACGGGCGGGCGTGTGTAGGATGGATCGCTAACGATACCAGCAGTTTTTTTCATTCCGCCTTCTAATAGTGTTTGTTTATTACCTTCCGGCACATTTTCCGTAAATCCTTCTCGATCGGTGCTTTATTATTTAATTTTGGCGTTTATTTTCTAATTTAAATTTAACGCCGTTCCGATTTCACGTCGAAAAGGCGGCCGCCACAAGTTTGAAAGCGGCTTTTCAAGAGTAGTACACCTACTCGTTATAATTTTCAATATCGCTGTATCAACGCATCAAGCAATCAGGATGGTGAAGAAGGTTTCAGAAGAGAGTGTAGATAGCGGTAAGTTGGTTTCAATATTACTTTCTGCGATGGATTCTCATTTAGCGCAAGTCACACAGTACGATATTTTTCAAACATCTGTCTGACCGGCTTTTTGCGCCTACTGCGTAGTTGGTTTTGCATATATACTGTAGTAGTGCATATTGTTTTGTAAATTCTCAACACTGGCTAGTGAGTATCCATTTCAGTTTATTGTTTAGTAGTAGTTAGTTTAGTCCATAAGAGCTTCTAATAAGAAATTGCTTATTATAGTACATCTAGAACTCATTATCCAATCCATTTCTAGTTATATAGTCCAGCAAAGTTCATTCACATGAGATATTTAAATGACAGTTTATCGAAATTCTTATCGAATGTTTTGTTTTTAAAATGCATCAAAACATTGAAAGCTTCATACCTATGTTCTAGTTAATAATATGGTTATGATATGAAAAACTGCTGCTTATGTATATTTCTTATATTGCACCAATTTGTTAAGATTTTTCATCATACATAAACGCTTCATCATGTTCAATTGTAAACTTCATATCATCAATTGCGTCATGTACCGGTGTATCACACCTTTTGACACCTTCAATACATTTAGCCTTTTGATTAATTTGTTATGATTCTGTAATCAGCTGTTCATTTGTTTGATAAAGATGGTAGTTGTTAAGATCGGTTAAATTGTGCAGAACATGAATGTCAAGATTGATCATAAAATATATTGCACTGTCCTTGATTGTTTTCATCAAGGTATCGTAGTTAATATATCCATTGATGTACTGCAAAATACTGACCACACTCAATGCATTGCAATTTGAACTTAGACTTTTATGACCGCTCACTGACGTGGCCGTGATTGTTATTGCAGTTTGTGTTTATTTTCATTTTACTGTGTTAGTTCCTTCAGTAATGCCATTGCTTGAGCTACTCTGTATAACAGGATGATTATGTTACACAATGTTATTGTTCTGAGTTAAGAAAATAAACGTAAACCATAGTGCTGTCCGTAGTTTGAAATGTCAAAGTTCACGTATACGGAACGAGCGTTGACCGGTCAGATAGCACACTATTTCACAATCAGCAAATTTCGCAACATTCACTGAATTCGAGTCGTTATGTTTATGATATTGCTCAGGAACACATTCGGCAGTTTTATTACAGCCAACGTGTATGATATAATCAAATTATTTCCTGTGTCGATTTCGATGATTTTTTTAAGTTCTCTGATTGTTTTTATGTTGCATTTTTGTTCTGAAATTTTGTATCATCTTGTTTTCCTCGGGTAATACTGTTCCTTTCATGGTTAAATCTGTACATCAATGGAAATAACTCATGAAAGCTTTGTTTTCCGTTTTCAATGTTTTACTAACACAATAATTATTGTATGTTTTTCTTTAATTTTTTGTTTCTGTCCAAAATGTCGTGTGACATGGCATTTTGGACTGGAATGGTCATTTTGGTGGCTGATGTCATTCTAAAGAAAATGTTAATTTGAATAATATTTCATTTGTGACTGCGGTAGTTTGTAAAATGCCTTTCTTGTAGTAGTTAGAATGTGTGTTTCTAATAAATAGCTTTTTTTGTTGTCCTATGTCATTTTCTGTTATTCTGTCTTTTAATTCAACCGAAACGGCAAAATTAGAAGAAAAACTTAACACACCTAGTGTGGAATGCGTATCATTAAGAAAATGATATTTGTGTGTGTATGTATTATTGTACGCCACATGTTTGATTCGCCTCGCCTCTTCATATCACGCTTTTATTGGTTGTTATTGATTCACTGTTTAAAAATCAAATTGGTAAGAATGCGTTTATAATTTCATGCAGTTTCATTACTCTCCACGGTTTCAATTCAACATGGCCGCTGGAGCGCGTCGCCCCACGGCGTTCATGGCCAAGGTCACCTACTAAAACAAAACTGCGCACTTCTGTGTTACTGAATTTATATAATAAGTATAAGTTCTTAGGAATTCTTTTGTTTTGTAACAGTTGTTGCTGATGGAGGGATGGGTGTGTCTGTTTTAGATTACGAGTATCGTTCAAATGAAAGTTTGTTTTTTAACGACATTAATCAAAAGTTTTAGACACTATCTACCCCCAAAGCAAGATGACGTTGACCTCAGGTGTTTCTAGATAGCAACAATAAAGTTTGAATCATTTGTTTTATAAAAAAGTATGAAAAATTAAACAATCAAAGACTGCAAATTTGCATTCGGTGTTTGATTGGAATCAGTCAAACGTGTCCGTCGGCTGAGTAAAACAGAGTAACCTTGACCGTGACGGACTTCACGCTTGTTCCGGTGTAATATCAACCACCCGCTCCCTTCACCTCGCGTGCATCCCCTCTTACTCTTTTTGCGAATCGATTGGTCGCTAGGTGCATAGGCTCCCTATACACATTTGCGTCACATGAAAACTTCCCGCATTCAGGACTTAATACACCCTTCTAAATTTTCTCTTTCGCATCGATTGCGTCATTTATACTTAATATTGAATCTGCTATTTACATGTCGGTTTCAATGTATCCTTTTGTATCACAAGCAGCTTTCTTGCTTCAACTATGGCATTTATTTATAGTAAGCATCCTTTCGAATATTGCCATTCTGGTTTGTGAATATCTCGCCGCGTTGTTGTCTTTACCGAGTATGGTTGTTTGCAGACACGTTGTTGTCACCGAGCGTTTCATATACTAAATCCATGTGTGTTACCATTAGACAGGGAGCAAAATTAGTAGTGAGTGAAAGTGATATGTTACGTACTGCATTAGTTACACATTGAAACGTCCTAGTTGAAGTTTCACCTAGATATTATCTCGTCGGTTGCAGTGCCAGCCCGAGTTGGCAGTATATTCATCACCACCACTCTAACCGTCGACTTTGATCTTTGATTATAATGATTATGACGGATGGTCGACTGATTTAGAAATTACACAAATGGCATTTGCATTTGCAATGCTCGATAATTATAATATTGCGTTTATTGGTATTCTCAACTTTTAATATATTGTTTTGGCGGCAGTTTCTAAAATATGCAAGTATAGAAAGTATTGCAAGTTGAAACTCCTAATAGGAAACCAATACTGAATTCTGGCATAGAATTCAGTGAAAGAGATCTAATTAGAATCGTGAAATAAACATAAACCTGAAAACCGAGCAATGTCTCTCAATGTCTGTTTCGTGTTAAAGGCAAATTGCATCTCTAACAGTGCATTCATTATTTGTTGCGATTAGAAAGCCACGATTTTGAATAGCTTAAGGGTATAAAACAAAAGTATAATAGGCCTACAATCGGCAACTAGAGAGCGTATTCGTGGCCAAGCGTTTATGCCTGCCTACCAGATTAGAAAGTAGAAACTTACAACGGAGGGCAGAAAATGTCGTGGTGACAATTTTGCTCCAGAATATGTTTTTAGTCAGCAACCAATGTGGCTCTATAAGCAATGATATGTTATTACTTAGTCCAATAAATATGCATACATATCCATGGATTTGCATGATTGCTGAGTTAATTTGCGGAACAGTATTTTGTATTTTAATCATTCAGTGATTATTAAGTTTCTTTACTTAGACTCGAATGTATTAAACAAATAAAATTAATGCTATTCTTGGACAAGGTTTGACAATACAATCGTTAAAATTTTGATAGTCTTTTGTTTGCTATTTGGGTCAATCTATTGTTTCACCTCGACCTCGCGTAATCGAATAGCGAACTTTTAGGTGAGGCGAGATTATGGTTTAGAGCAGTTAAGGAGTAATGTTTGCCGTGTTTTGAAGTATTTGTGAGGCTGCTGCTGCTGCTGAGACGTTTTACGTAACGAGACACGCTGCGAGGCAAGTGCTTTGCCACGTGGCGCCACGCGGCCTGATCAGTCACGCGACAAACATGTGATACCATAAGACAAGTGTACAATTACTTTGCGAAGAAATAGAATCTGCTACAATAATTGAATTCAAATCATTTGCTCCTAATGAGAATACTCTTACATCCAGCATTCGTTTCCCTAGCGGTTCTCTGACATAACATTCATTTTGGGCTTGCGGAGACACTGTTTTGGCATTGCTATTTTGGAAGCTTATTTTCGTTTTTGATAAATTCCAAGGCAACAAGTGGGCAGCTTTATTGTCTCATTGTATTTGGGTTTGAGTATCAAACAGACTATGAGTAAGTCACTCTCGGTTTTAGTAATAAGAAGGTTTCCTTGTTGTGGTGCGTCGTGGACTCGTGGCGTGTTGTTTGTATACATACAAAGTTTTGTTTAGCAATATTCATGAACGGACGTACAGAAATTGTTTTGTACGCTTATTCCTGTGGAAATTTAGAACAATTCAGTATTTAAACAGGAAGTTTCTATGTTGAAACGGGCGATTGTATGCGTGGGCGTGCCTTCGAGCCCAATTGTTACAGTCGTATGGTTATTGCGCATTCGGCTAGTTGTCGTGCTCCTCATGTTGAGGTCATCGCGTGCAATAATTATTACTTAGTTTTATTTTTATTATACATTATGACGAATAGCCCCAATGAACACGCAAATCTATCGCATTATTCAATCATTTTAAAACTGAGCATGCATTCAAATTAATGCTGCAGCCAAACGAGGAAGATGAAGTCGAGCAAATAATATGTCTACCTCTACGAATCACGTAGGCACTGATTGATACTCATTTATCCGTCGTATAGCGATCCACGTCACCATTCCCTGAAGTTTATCTTGTTTGTATGTTCTCAGTAGACTGCTTTATGTAATTACAAAATAAAGTTTGCTCTAATTTGGACAAAGTAGTTGACATTAATATCCCAAAAACGGATTATCGCGAATTCGTGCCTCTTGAAACACGCCAAGTAGGTTGTGTTTAATCTTCACCGACTAGTCAAGACTCGAGAGTCAAGTTGGTAATAAGTGCCTATCTGTGCAGCACTCGTTCTAAGGGTTTACCAGCGTACAAAGTTTGGTTGGAGTGTCTATTGGGCCGTTTCATCTAGTAGATGCAACTTCGCTAGTTTTTGCGCCAAGAGGCCGAGCGATCGCGTAACGTGGGCGCGTACGCGCAGCGCTGGGTGCGGCCATGTAGGTCGTTGAACCGGCTTTGTTTGCCAGCTCAGCTTGCACAGTCACGTCTCACGTCAGAATTATATTATCGATGACAGCCGTCACATTTGCCCTGATAGGACACACTTTTGTTCCGGGTTCGCTTGAAATCTTTGACTTTCCGCCAAACTTTTACGTTTAGTATTCCGTTTGGTCATTTAGAAATGTTAAACAGGCAATGATTTAACAAATGGCGAACTGTAAACCCAAACGCAGCTTGTAACAATAGCTGGCACCAAAAGCGAAGTGAGAGTCGTCCCTGTGGCGACTGGCGACGACGAGTCAAGTTATTGTAGTAACGCGGCCTACCTACGTAATATTCCGCTTTGTTCATACATTAAACAAGGGATGTCGCCATAACTCGCTAATGTAGTCATCGTCAAAATAGTTTCATAGCGCTCACTTGTAGCTTTGTGGGAGGTGGTTAAGTGACAACAGGCGGTCTTTACAAAAACTGTAATAGGTTTCATTTGATACGAAAACTGTGTCAACCGAGAATTTTTTGCAAAGAATGTGTAAACAAAAAACAAATAAGTATCCCTACTTACCTACTATAAAAAAACCATTTAGACCGCTATTGGAAAAAAAAGAGTCAATGAAAAACGTACCTATAGAAGAGAAAAAAAACTGTTACTTAACCTGTAGACATAACTGAGAAAGAACCAAGCATTGAATTCCGCATTCCGCTATTTCGATGTTTTACTGGTACCAGTTGCATTGGCACGTAAACAAAGGCTGTAACTTACCACATACATATTTTGCTGCATGTATTGGCTTGTAGCAGAAGATGTAGAAGACTGATGTTGAGAATTGTTGATGTTCATTTGTTTTGTGGTATTGTCTCCAGGTGTGGGCCGCTGCAGTAGCCAGTCGGGCAGTGAGCGTGAATCGGACGAGAGTCCTCGATGCAATGAGCCATCAGCTCCCGTCGCCATCCCCGACAGTGAGGACCTGCAGAGGCGTAAGGAGGAGGCGCGCAGGAAGCGTCGCAGAAAGAAGCGCTCCGGTAGCTCTGTCGTCACGTCATGTTTTAACGGTAAGGAGCAAATATTGGCGAGAGTGTTCTTATCTGAAGTGTGTATATAGGTTCAGTTTACGCTGCCTTGATTTTTCCAGATAACAATAACCAAAGTCACTAGGTTAAATTATGAACAAATGAAGATCCTGACAACGATACTGTTAAATCTGATATTTTTTTTACAAATGTTTTTTTTTGTTACAGACCTCTACAAATTAACAGGGGAGGTTTTAGGCGAGGGCGCGTACGCTTCGGTACAGACTTGCGTGAACATCTACACGGGACAGGAATTCGCAGTGAAGATCATCGACAAAGTGCCGGGGCACGCCCGCGCCAGGGTGTTCCGCGAAGTGGAGACTTTCCACTACTGCCAGGGACACCCGAACATAATCCAGCTCATTGAATTTTTTGAGGACACCGACAAGTTCTATCTTGTCTTCGAGAAGGTGAGAATCATTCTACTATACCTACTACAAATATTTTATATATAGAATGAAGATTCTAACTAAGACTAGTTTATACAAAGTCCTTTTAAAGATAACTTCTCTACTCCACTATCGAGCAACTCAACTCAGTCACCATGACAACTGAAAAAAGCCCTCGATTAATGACAATCAATAACGAGCTATAACTGTCAATTTGCTGAGTTTGGTGGAGGAAATTACTTCGAATATAGGAGTAAGCCTCAGCTTCGTTTTCCGTAATAAGTACTATACAATCGCTCAAAATAGCAGGATTCTAATCAAAGGACTTCCAACTATTCCGAACGTGACGTCCTATAACGGCTATAGCATTCGGACATTTCTCTTCCCTATCAAAATAGGACCATATTTTTATAGGGAAGAGGACACAGTACTTTCATCTATTTGTCCCTTGCCCATTTAATATTTTTCCTCTTTGGATTACTTTAGTCTTTGACTTGGAATTCGTTTGATGTCGAATTCCTTTTACGGGCTTATTTTCTTTTAATCATTTAATTGAGTACCTTTATTTGTTTTGTCCAAACATTTCAATTTCTGTTTTTTTTTAATTGTCTCATCTCGTGAGAAACAATGAAAAGGAAAACACTTGAAATTAAATCAACCGATAATATTTAAATCAACTTAGTATTTTTTTACGAGATAACAAAGTCGCCAGTAACCACTAGCAACAGTTTTGCTTATAATTCCAAAGAATATATTTACTGACAGTTCTTTTATGTTCGGAATTGAATGAAAAATATTGTTCACGTCAATCACAATTGTTTTAATTATAATAAAATCAAAAGAAAGTCGATAGGTGTGTGCCTATGTCTTCGATTCTGAAGTAGTAAATAAATAAAAGTGACGCATAATGAAGGAATTCGCATATTTATTCAATTTCATTACTCACACTATCGCAGTAGACGACGTGTGGGAGTTCGTCTCGATTTGCAATTACATCATTATTACGATGGAAGGTTCTAGACTATTGTTCATCTTTATCTTTATTATTGATATTTGCATCAATATCAGCGATTTCATTTTTTTTTTGTAATTGTACGTCATGCACAATAAGCAACAGCATGCATTCATGCACTGGTTATAATATGCGCGTAATCTACCAAATCTTTTGAATCCTTTTGTTTTTAATTATTTTGTAGGTTCCTTTATACCTAAGCTTTGCTGTTATATCACATGAACCAATGTAACATATTTGTTACTTGATTGCCTAAATTATGAAACATAATTGAATCATGACTGGATATATGCTTTTGCCTGATTTGTAGCATAACTTTTGCCTTAACGAAGGCGTGAATAATTGTAACGTATTTCGCAATGAGTCAGCCACCAGCCACCACATGTGGTTCACCATATTTTAACAATAAAATTTAAACGAGCTGTTTGTCAAATATGGAAAATATTTGCTGTGAAATGGACGGAATGTTCGACTACCTACTTAAATGGAAAATACTTCACGTGTCAATTTATCGAAGATTTATTGCAATATGTAGGCACTATTGTTTATTATTGTGCCTTACAAAGTTAATTAAAGGACAATAAGGAAAGTGCAAACACTAGTCATAGATAAAATAAACGATGCACTATTTTTATTGTTTCCGCGGTAATAAAACATTTGAAATGGTTTAAGGGTTCTAGTCTGTGTAGATTTCCCTCTAGCTTGCGTGTAAGTTTTCTTCAAGTTTTTTGAGTAATATCATTTCACATTGTATTCTTTGGCTGAGAAGCTAGAAAAACCAACACGAAGGGCTTTCACAGCCTTTTAACTTGCATTATTGACATTATGGCCTGGCAAATTACACCACTTAACATCAGTTTCACGACTTGAATAAATTGCATCTACAATTTTATTTACATCATGAGAACTGTTGGAAAAAGTTATTATTTCAATTGGAATTATTATTGTTAGGATCGTATCTTCTGGTTTATTATCGTTAGCAATTTAGTCGACCACCAAGTAGATAGCAACAGTTTCATTTCCTAATTGGTGGCCTGCTCGCAAATAACATAGCCTGTTGCGAGCGATATCTGATATGGCACTGTTTACAGCCGTTATCTTGCTGTGTCTGTTCCTGTATACCTACAATATTATTCAATGATAAACTCCTGAACCATACTTATTTTGAACAATTTATAGTCTAACATTATCTAACTGGCAATGTTAAAAGGATCTTAGGTTATCAGCTTTTGGTTAATATAGAACCTCATTATTTTCAGTCATCCCTACCTTTATTATTGATTTATTGTTGTAATCAATATTTTTAATATCATTAAAAGTCTAGACATATTGGTATTAAAAAAGGTTTTCTTTATCATAAATAACTGGCTTGTCTTACTCCTTATCGTATTTCACCTTCTATTTTACCTTGTTGTGTTTCAAGTGCCATTGTTTGCGTCTCTACAATAATGTATCGTCGATTGTTCCAGATCAACGGCGGTCAGCTCCTGTCTCGCATACAGGAGCACCATTATTTCTCAGAGCCGCAAGCGGCAGAGATCGTGCGTGAGATAGCGAACGCTTTACATTTCCTCCACGGTAAAGGTGTCGCACACCGCGATCTCAAGCCAGAGAACATATTATGCGTTCACCGCGACAGGCTCTGCCCAGTGAAGATATGCGACTTCGATCTTGGGAGTGGAATAAGTTTCACTTCAAGCCTCGCAAGCCCGCTGGCGACGCCGCAGCTTATGACGCCAGTGAGTTTCTTTTCAATTAATAATGGTCCTAATATCGAACCTTGTGGTACTCCTTTGTTAGATTATTACTTTGTAAAGATTCAGTTGATAATTCAATCAAAAGAAGTTAGTAGCTACTAAAATGTATTCTTTGTTAGATAACCTTGACAGAAAATCGTGTATGTACTATGCCTACGATACGAGTACATAGTCATACTTTACATAACAAAGAATACAGCGTCATTTTTTAAGGGTTTTAGATTACATCATTTTCGACCTCTAGACACGTAATCGAGTAAGCCGCGTACGATCTGTAATCCCTAACCTAGCCTTGAGCTTAACGGTTTTAACCGTTCTTATATAAACTGTATCCGGTAGTTTACTTTACGGTTCATTTCAGCACTATGTCATCTATCACATTATTAGCAGCCAATAGGTAGTCACGTTTCTATCGTTTATCTCTCACTATTCCTGTCAATCAGCAGTTTCAACATCGAACTTACCTAATTGCTACCAGCATTGTGCATCTGCGATACGCTGATATTATTGCCAATAATTACTGCAGTTCTATCACCCATAGCAATTGCGCAATCTCTGACGCGATATATTTCTTTGTTTTCAACTTAGTTCGTACTGATAAATTAACAGCAAAATACTGATAAAATCTTGCAAACATTCTATGATAAATTGTACAAATAATATTTTTTGGCTACTAGTGCAAATTGATAAGACACAAAAAACATTGCTTATTAATTAATTTAACTGATAATTCTGTCGAATTTGTTGCCTTTAAAAAAGTTTTTGAAGCCAGTTCATTGCTATTTCATTATTAATAATATTGTAGAGTTTGGATTGTACATTTCTAACGCCCAGATATGATGATAAATGATGGACATAAAAAGCAAAAATATTTTACAAATTCACCAAAGATTATGAACTAAAAAAAATAGGTACCTAATATTGATCAAATCTATGAATCATCCCTGTAGGCATAACATAACGTGTTGTTACGAATCAAGTGTCAATGGCATTCTGTATCGAATAAAGTGAAATAACAACGTGTTGTATTAAGTCATAACGAACGGTGACCCCAACATCTGTACGTCGTATTTTGGTCATTGACGCTTTATTGGAAGCCATGCGGTGTGGTACCAAATTTTTCTTTTGAGCTGTTGTAAGCAAATGAATATCAATTGAAAGTATTTTAGAAACAACAGCTTTAGTTGAAATATTTACTTAAATAAATCTTTATAGTAGATATAGATGAAAACGAAAGAAAGTCCAGCAATTATAAATATTGAGATACTTGACTTGCTAAAGATTTTGCATCTATTAATACAAATATATAGAAGCGGAATCAGCCAATAGGAAAACAATAAGTACAATAAAAACAACAATAAATAGTACTAAAGCAATAAATATGAAACTTGAGCCAATGTAGTTGGTTCCATGTAAATTTTATACTGATTCTAAATAGCAATATATGGAAAATTCTCAATAACAAAATGTTGACTAGTCCTTCAAATGCATTATCCGTGGTATTTGTAAAGAAATAATCTAAATCCTAGGTAATCTCTTGGAAGTAATCGGACTTAACCTTCGGACAGCAGGATTTCATTATCATTATGAGTAACTCTGAATCTGAACAGTTAGTCGTATATGATGATGATGATTATCTTACTAGATGATACAGGGTATAGTGTTTTTCTGGCAGTTCATAATAAACTTTTTGTATTGAAGCAGTACAGTAATGTCTTTTTTTTTCTTACTATCATTGTATCGTTCGACTGCCTTGTCCGATAACTTTTTGTTGTGGAGCATTATGAAAATGAAGGTTTTCTAGTATGACTCTTTCAACTTCATCTGCCTTGCCTATGGCTACAAAGTTTTGGTCATGGTTTTCTACTATAAAATCAACGAATCCGTCTCTACGTTTATTATGTTCATCCCAATCCTCAATTCTTAGTTTAACACCACCAAGAGCCTCGAACTAAACCTCCGCTCCTTTGTCTATAGGTGGGCAGCGCGGAATTCATGGCACCAGAAGTGGTGTCCCTATTTGCGGGCTCAGCAGCGAATCACTACGACAAGCGATGCGACCTGTGGTCGCTTGGAGTGATTGCGTACATCCTGCTGTGCGGCTACCCGCCCTTTAGGGCGGATTGTGGCTCCGACTGCGGCTGGGAGCGCGGCGAGAACTGCCGCGCTTGCCAGGAGCTTCTGTTTAATACTATACAGGTATGTTATTCTTCATCTTTCTCTTGTTTCTCCGCCATTATCAGTTCTTAGGCATCTCCTACATCATTTGGATAGCTGCAACAATAGTTTTCAATATTGTGAAGTTGTGAATCTTCATCGATTTTGGAGAAGATTTGACAAAATTGACTTTAACGTTATTCTAAAAGATTTGAAACAATATTTGTGCTAACAAAGTCTTTTCGTTGCCTACAGGAGGGACTTTACACGTTCCCCGAAGAGGAGTGGGCGGATATCTCCAGTGATGCGAAGGACCTGATCCGTCAGCTGCTGGTGCGCGAGGCGTCGCACCGCCTCAGTGCGGAGCGCGTGCTGACACATCCCTGGCTGCGGCGCGCCGACCCGCTGGCGCACCACCCGCAGCTGCAGACTTCTATCAACATTAAACGGTGAGTACACCATGCACAACGCTAGGAGCTGCTCCGTCAGCTGCTGGTGCGCCTCGTGAGTTGCTCTTTGACAGCCAGTACGGGCAGTAAAAGCCCGAAAGTCTGACAACCAACCCAGGGGTCCAGTAATTAGATCCTTAAAACATCCTCATCAGCGACGTAGTTATAATGCTTCAAAGTTGAGTAGAAAGATAATTAAGATGGTATCTGACGTCAAAGGCCACGACGCCCATACAGCTGCTATAGGAAGCGGCCTTTTAGCGAAAGGGGGACTTTTGAACCGAGGAGTTCCACTAGAGGATTATAATAACGTTATCATTTGTTTTGTCCCACAGCAACATGTCCGCGCGCAACCTGTCGAACTTCGCAGAGTCTGCCATGGCGGTGAACCGGGTGATCCAGCAGCACTTCTCCATGAACTACTCGTACATGGACGAGCCGGAGGGCGGCGACGTGTGCCGCACGCTGCGCTCCAGCAAGTCGCAGCAGCCCGGCCGCGTGCTGCTGGCGCCGCGTGACGTCATAGCGCCGCGCGACTGCTGCGCGCCGCTGGGCCTGTCGCCGCCCGCCGACTCCGAGCTGCTGCGCCGGCGCATGCACGCCGCCGACGTCACCGTGCACTAGTGCACTAGTGACGTCACCGTGCACTAGTGACGTCACCGCCGCACGCCACCGCCCCTCCAGTGATAGCTGTTACTGATAGCCCCGCCCCCCGCCGGCGGATTTATTTGAGCCTTTTAAATATATATTTTTATGAGTAAACAAACGACTGAGTAGATTTATCGATATGTAGAGAGTATTCGTGAGTTTATGTTGAGGCGCCGCTGCGCCGGAGGACCGGCGACGGTCGTAAAAATCGTATTATACCGAGATAGTTCGCATCTACGTACTTTACGTCAAGTGTCGATTACGGGATGAATTTTTTTTTATATTTTGGATTTATAAAATCCGTTTTTTTGTCGAAATTGAGCTTGTATTCGTGTAATCGCCTTTAGTTTGTGGCCTATCCTTTGCAATAATAGAAATTATGTAATTTTTCGATGGCGTTTTTGGAGACTAGTCTGTTTATGTGATTGTTTTTTGCATTTTTACCAACGATGGAAAACCACATCTCATTAATTAAGATTGAATCAACCTAATATTTATATAAGAGAGATAAGGGCAATATGTGACATTATTCCGAGAGGTGCAAGTGTAATAATAATATGTAGCTGTTATTACTTCTGATCGTACATAATAGTTTATGATAACTAAGGGTAACATTTGCTTGGTGAAGTCCGCTAAGAGTGGAGGGGCACTTGTGAACTGAACTGAATCAAATGTCATGTATGACTCGAGCTGTGTTGGTAATGTTAAGTGTTGCATGGGGTTCCATGGAGCTGCCATATTTTGTGATCAGTTTGAATACTTTTATATTGCGGAAAGAATGAAGTGTTGAGATAATGTTAAGAGTAGACCTGCTAGAGTAACCCTGCGTACGACGTTGATTGGAGAAAGATTCACTAAGCACACTTGTTTCGGCTGTTATCCTTTACAATAATAATACACAAATTTTATTATATTTTTAAATTTTTAATTCTATTATTGTGATCCGGTGGCTTTATCCAATCAATTCTAAAAGTTTAACTTACGCAAAAATACTTTGTTAAAATTTTGTTTTCGACTAAATCATTGATAAATTTATCATTGAAATACAGATGTTTGATTTTTATATGGTCTATTTATTTATTGTTGCTTTGTTTTAAAAGCTTTATTCAAAGATTTAAAGCCTTTTAAGCAGTAAGTACATGGAGAATATCAATCTGAATATGTCTGAACAATAAAGTACTTAATTGATTATATCTATTTTTTTACCTAATATCTACATTGTTGCTTTGGAACACAGTACGATTGCACACTGCCTTTTATCCCCAAGGGCTTAAAAGCACACTACTAAAGGTACAATGCCTAAGCCCTCGACAAAGTTATCCGTATAGTAAATCCTTCTCTTCCTGAACGACAGACAGGATTTAAGTAGTTTGCCATAAACTCCACAATCCTACTAATATTAGAAATATTAATACCGTGATGTTTGAAGCAGCTGAATTTTGAAAAAGCCATAAATAAATTTTAATCGATGAACCGGTAAATTCTGAAAGTAGTGAGTAATTATGAGTTATTAACCCAGTATAAGTATGACTGGCCAAGTCCATGGGGTGTACTTACAATATCGTTCAGATTCAGAATGTCGTGGCTTAGATCTTAAGAAGCGCTATGAAACCGTTATCGAACAAATTTACCACTATCTCATAGATTGGACATTTTAGGAATTAGACATTTTGGGAATTGGATGTTTCGGAAATTGGACATGTTGCAACCTTTGGACATTTTGGGAATTGGATATTTCGGGCATTAGATATGTTGCAACCTTTGGACATTTTGGGAATTGAACATTCTAAGCCTGAACGGTACAAATACATGTAGACAATATCTAACAAAATGTTCAACCACCATTGAGTTTATAGTTTTATGTAATGTTAATCAGTCAATCTGAAAGTAGTGACAATTGGTGAGCAATAATGAGTTGTATACCACGCAGTACTTATAAGTATCACTGGTCAAATCCATGGGTAGGCACCTGTAGGAGATATATCTAACAAAATATTGAACTGTTAATTTTTGCTAATAATTTCCTAATGAGTTAATTGATTTAATCAATCTGAAAATGATGCCGATAAGTGAGTTATAATTATAATTGCAGTGTAGGTATCACAGGGAAAATCCATGGGGTTTAAGAGAATTTAGTAGTTAACTAATAAAATGTTTAAATGCTATTTTTGTTAACCTAATTGAGTTTATTATATTTTAAGAGACCTGCAGAACCGATATAAAATCCTTCTTAAAATAGGCACCTACCTGCCAAGCAGAGGTACCTTTATTACATTATACCTAAACTCTCGTGGGTAGGCAGCGTAGGCGGATCCGGAGGGGGGGGGGACCTCCACAGACGGGTCAGCCGAGACTCTGAGAGACCTATAATGTACTACATTCGCTTTAATAACAGTTGTTACTTTTTGCTAAAATTTGTATAGTTATTACATGTCTTTGATCAGGGATTATCTTATCTTTATAAATGTTTGTCCTGTAATTATTTAAGTGGTGTACAATAAATTAGGTAATAAATAAATAAATACCTACGTAGCAGGTATATCAAATGCAAAAGGCCCCGCCATCCGGGGGATCTTAGCTTGGACTAGCTTTGTCCAAGCCTCCAGATGATTGCGGGGCCTACCCACCTACGTTACTTTTGCTTGATCCATGTAATTAACTTATCATGGTAAAAACAAATCGACAACAAAATAGTTGCATTTTATAGGTAGGTACATAATTATGTCGTGGGATAGTTGGCAAGTTAGTTAAATTAAATGATTTGCCCCAATTACTACAAAATCAACCGAAGATGGTGTTATTACACAGCAAATAACACCATCTTCGGTTGATCATCATCAAGTAACACAATCTTCGGTTGATTGACACAATCTTTGATAATTAAAATAGATATACGGTCACAAAATATTGATGATGTGAATTACTCTATTCATCAGAACCAATTGGTTCACTGTAAATAATTTGATAGGTAAAAAAAATACCAAAAGTATTAGATTCACATGACCGAATGTTAGAAGTAGCGAATGCGACATCATAGGTACCTACTAAATGGAGAAAATCTGGAATTTATAAATCAAACAGTTTTCCTAGGAATCACTTTAGAGGAGAAGTTGTAATAATGTTGAAATAATATTGTGATGGATGTGCGGAGGAGTGATGAGAATGGATAAAGTGAGGAATACTTTCAAACTGCCTCTAATGAGGAGGTTTGAAACTGCAGCCAGTGACAGAAAAGTATTGAGTTAATAATGAACTACGCACAGAAAAGTGAAAAGGAATGGCTGCTGAAGGTTGCCTGTCCTGGCAGATCACAGAACAGAAACGGCACTGCCAACCTATCTCTAAGTACTCTGTAGCCGCCAACCTTAGATAAAAAGCCGCCAACAATTCAAACTGCTTAATACATCCGCTTTTTGTATTAACTATTCCAATAAACTTCTAATAATGTAATAATCTATGTATGTGTCGGGCGAGACAGCCTCTATGACGAAAATGTTTCTTCCGGATGCCATAGCATGGCACTACCATGGCTTTCCGTATTATAAAACAGGTGCGGCCCACAGGCGTTCTCACGCAGGTTTTGACGGGGCACGGCGGGTTCTCTGAATACTTGAATCGCTTCAAATGTAAGGAGAGCCCATCATGCGTCTGCAATCCAGGCGTGGCAGAGACTGTCCAGCACATACTTGTAGATTGCCCGTTATTTATCAGGGAACGCTACCAACTCGAATGTGAGCTGGACAGGAGACTGACGAAGGAGAGCCTGCATGAGCTCATGAGTAAGCAACACAGGGAAAAGTTCCTGGTGTACTGTGTTAACGTGGCCTCCACCGTCATTGCACGAAACCGAAGCTGAAGCGGCACTATGCTTCACTAGTATTATAAGAATATTTGTAAGAAGCATAGAAAAGCACGCACAAAACTGCAATGACGAACCGTGCACTGGGGTAGTACCTAAGAAAACAGATTGTCTGTATGGTGAAAAGCACTGTTGTGCTTCTCATCCCTAAAAGTAAGGCATTATTTATATTGTGATATTCCCTTTGATAAACAGAACTTCTGTACTTACCTGTGATCTGCAGCACTTTTTGCATATTTTACTGTGATCAACAGCACTTTTTTGTATTCTTGTATATGTAGCACTTTTTGTCTTTTAACCTTACACTGAATAAATAAAGTTGCCTTTTAAGTATTTAAACAAAGTGGGAGTCCCACCCACCGTATACAAGAAGACGTATGCAAGAAGAACCATGGTACGAAGAATGAAAGTACGAGAGTCATGAAAGAGGAATGGAATGAACGAATTTGCACAGAATAGGCGCCAACTTTGTTGAGCGGGATTATTATTAAGAAAAAAAAAACCTACCCTACCCTAACTTCCCTACCCTACCTTCCCTACCCTACCTACGTAGGGTAGGTAGGGTAGGGAAGGTAGGGTAGGGTTCCTACCTACCCTACCCTACATACATGATTGTTGCGTAACTTAAACCGTTTACGCAGCGCACGCAACGGAAGCTCTCAACAGAGCGAAACTATAAGGGTTCCTTGTTGACTTCGGAACCCTAAAATGGAATATTTTTTCCCGTTTTTGCTACATTTTTATTTATGCTCCGCTTCTTTTGGTCGTAGCCTGATGTTATATAGCCTTAATAGCCTTCCTCGATAAATGGGCTATGCGACACAAAAATAATTTATCAATTCCAACCAGTAGTTCCTGAGATTGTCGCGTTCAAACAAACAAACAAACTCTTCATCAAAATAACTAGCTGACCCCCGCGGCTTCGCTCCCGTCAACTGGCTACCTACCTACCTCCTACCTACCTACCTACCCTACCTACCATAACTACCCTTCCCACCGGTAGGTGGAGAGTAGATAGGGTAGGGTAACGTACTACCCTATCTACTCTACTCTACCTACCCAGTGGCAGAGACTGTCCAGCACATACTTGTAGAGTGCCCGTTATTCATCAGGGAACGCTACCAACTTGAATGTGAGCTGGACAGGAGAACGAGGGAGAGCCTGCATGGGCTCATGGATAATAAATTTAGGGAAAAGTTTTTGGAATATTGCACTAGAGTAGCTACTGCGGTTATACACAGGAATAAAACCTGAAGCGCACCGTGCTTCATTAGTATTATGTATGATATTTAAATGTAAGCACGGAATGCAGCAAGGACACGTATAGCCAGGCAGTATTTCATGTTAGTATCTATGTCTGTAAATTGTGTAAGACTGATTATGTATGATAAACTGCACTTTTGTGTTTTTATATCCTTAGCAATAATGTATTATTGTGATAAAAAGCACCTTTAGTATTTTCGTATCTTCTGTGAATAAACAACACTTTTGCACAATCTGCGATAAATAGTACCTTGTATTCTGTATCTTTGTTAATCACCACTATTTGCACAATTGTTTTTCTTTTGTATCTCTGAGATTAACAGAGTCTTGTATAACTTTTTGTTTTTAATTTTACTGTGATAAGAAATAAAAAATGCCCGTAGATAGATAAATGAACCCACACAGTATACAAGATGAATGCAATATGAACCTGAGTATGAAGAATAAAAGTGCGAGAGGAATGAATTCTATAAATTTGAGTAGTATAAGGGGAATAAATAGTAAAGTAGATTTAGAAGAGTTAATTGTAAATTAGAGAGATAGCATTTTAAAAGCATGTGAAGATTCTATTCCCAAGACTAGTATTAAAAGTAAAATCACTCGTCCGTGGTGGTCCGAGGAGCTCACTGTGAAGAAGAAGGAGTTTACCAGACTGAAGAACCGCATCCGCAATGCCGCGCCGGTCCGGCGAGCGATGGTCGTAGACGAGTACCTGAAGGCCAAAGAAGAGTACGAGATGCTAGCGAAGAGCGCCCAATTCGCAAGTTGGAAGGAGTTCTGCCGGAAACAGGATCGGGAAGGGGTCTGGGAGGGAATCTTCAGGGTGATTGGTAGGGCCGCCAGAAGACAGGAGGAACTGACCCTACGCAGCGATGGTGTATTCCTCAACCCAAGTGAATCGGCCGCCTTACTTGCAGATACGTTCTACCCCGAAGACAGAGTAGACCAGGACAACGCTGACCACAGGCGAATTAGAGAAGCAGCCAGTCGAGTAAATGAGTGGGTTCATGATGAATAGCATGACCCACCATTTACCTCGCTGGAGCTGAAGACCGCCGTGGCAATCCCAAAAAGGCACCAGGAGGGGATGGACTGACGTCTGATATCTGCAGTCGAGCGATCCACCAGGACCTGGATGCGTTCCTAGCCCTCTACAATAAGTGCCTTGAATTGGCACACTTCCCGAACATCTGGAAGGAGGCCATAGTCGTGGTCCTCAGAAAGCTGGGCAAAGACGATTACCTAAACCCCAAGGCAAACAGACCAATAGGTCTACTGCCGGTTCTGGGGAAGGTCCTGGAGAGGATGGTAGTAGCCCGTCTAAAATGGCAACTTGTACCGCGGTTAAGTACTCGCCAGTTTGGCTTTATGCCCCAGAGAAGTACTGAGGACGCCCTCTATACTCTAGTGAAGCACGTACAAGACAAGTTGAGGCTGAAGAAGCTAATTGTCCTGGTGTCGCTGGATATAGAGGGGGCCTTCGACAGTGCTTGGTGGCCAGCCATCAAGGTCAGACTGGCTGAGGAAAAGTGCCCGGTGAACATAAGAAGGCTGCTAGACAGCTACCTCGACAGTAGGAAAGTCAAGGTTCGTTACGCTGGGGAGGAATGCACGCGAGTGACTAGCAAGGGCTGTGTTCAAGGGTCAATAGGTGGACCCATCCTGTGGAATCTCATTCTAGACCCACTATTGCAGGAACTGGAAAAGCGCGGAATCTTCGGGCAGGCGTTCGCCGATGATATCGTCTTGGTTCTAGATGGGGACTCAGCGACTGAAGTTTCAACATCAGCCAATGCAGCCCTCGCCCATGTTCAGAGTTGGGACGTCAGAAACAAGCTGCGGTTCGCACCGCACAAAACCTGTGCGATGGTCGTAACCAACAAGCGCAAATATGATACCCCAAAGCTGAGCATGGCCGGGGTCGACATTGGTATGGTTAAGAAGATGAAGTTGTTGGGTCTAACCATAGACGAGAAGCTCACCTTCAACGAGCACACCGCGAACGTCTGCAGGAGGGCAGCTAACATTTATAAGCAGCTGTCCCGCGCCGCTAAAGTGAGTTGGGGATTGGACGCACAGATCATACACACAATCTACACTGCTATGATTGAGCCCATAATAACGTACGCGGCCGCAGCCTGGGCTCCCGCTACGAAGAAGCTGGGAATACGGAAGAAGCTAGGCTCGGTCCAACGAGGATTCGTCCAGAAGATCTGTAAATCTTACCGTACTGTCTCCCTGAACTCGGCACTGGTACTGTCCGGAATACTACCTCTAGATCTGCGCATACAGGAGGCAGCCGCCATGTATGAAGCGAGGAGAGGGCCATCCCGGTTTGTGCCAGGAGATAGGGAGATTGAAGGTGCGGTAAGCTTTGCAGAGGCTCCTCATCCAGCTATGCAAATGCCCCTGGAGTTCACGTGCCTGGCAGACCAACAGTTGCTAGACAGCAACAATGTGCAGGCGGTGCGAATCTTCACCGACGGCAGCAAGATTGAGGGAAAGGTCGGAGCCGCATTATCCATTTGGGATAATGAAGGCGAAGTCCGGAACCTCAAACTTAGCTTAGTCGGGTACTGCACAGTCTTCCAGGCGGAACTCCTGGCCATCTGCAAAGCGACGGACGTGATCCTCACGCGGCAAGAGACGAACTATGGTTTGTACAGTGACTCAATGTCAGCATTGCAGACGCTTGCAAGCCATGGCTCTCTCCATCCCCTGGCAGTTCACGCGCGCGCCAATTTGGCTCAAGCTCTGGGCCAGAGCAAAGCTGTGTCTTTGTTCTGGATCAAGGCCCACGCGGGCCTGCCAGGGAATAAGCGAGCGGACGAGTTGGCAAAGAAGGCAGCATTGTCGTTACGGAGGAAGCCGGACTACGACCAATGTCCGGTGTCATTTATCAAGCAACAGATCCGTTTGGAATCGCTTGATGAATGGAACCGAAGATATGTGTCGGGCGAGACAGCCTCTGTAACGAAAATGTTTATTCCGGATGCCATAGCGGCTTTCCGTATTATAAAACAGGTGCGGCCCACAGGCGTTCTCACGCAGGGTTTTGACGGGGCACGGTGGGTTCTCTGAATACTAGAATCGCTTCAAGTGTAAGGAGAGCCCATCGTGCGTCTGCGATCCAGGCGTGGCAGAGACTGTCCAGCACATACTTGTAGAGTGCCCGTTATTTATTACGGAACGCTACCAACTCGAATGTGAGCTTGACAAGAGACTGACGAAGGAGAGCCTGCATGGGCTCATGAGTAAGCAACACAGGGAAAAGTTCCTGGCGTACTGTGTTAATGTGGCCTCCACCGTCATTGCTCGAAACCGAAGCTGAAGCGGCACTATGCTTCACTAGTATTATAAGAATATTTGTAAGAAGCATAGAATAGCACGCACAAAACTGCAATGACGAACCGTGCACTGGGGTAGTACCTAAGAAAACAGATTGTCTGTATGGTGAAAAGCACTGTTGTGCTTCTCATCCCTAAATGTAAGGCATTAATTATATTGTGATTTTCCCTGTGATAAACAGCACTTCTGTACCTTACCTGTGATCTGCAGCACTTTTGCATATTTTACTGCGATCAACAGCACTTTTTGTATTCTTGTATATGTAGCACTTTTTGTCTTTTAACCTTACACTGAATAAATAAAGTTGCCTTTTAAGTATTTAAACAAAGTGGGAGTCCCACCCACCGTATACAGAAGACGTATGCAAGAAGAACCATGGTATGAAGAATGAAAGTGCGAGAGGCATGAAAGAGGAATGGAATGAAAGAATTTGAACAGAATAGGCGCCAACTTTGTTGAGCGGGATTAGTATTATGAAAAAAAAAAAAAAACCTACCCTACCCTACCTACCTACCCTACCCTACCTACCAATTTGTTTTCAATATATTTATGAAAACATCATGTACGTGAGAAAGAATTTACATCTTTTTAGTACAACCGGCGACAGACATAATTACGTTACTAGAAATAGGGACCAATTAGTTCAACCAGGTTTCAGACTGGCTAAAGTAGCCTCATCTTTCATGGGGTACTGTACAAAATGTTACAATAAAATTCCTCCCCACATTCTTGAACTGAATGAGACGAAATTTAAAACTTGTATAAAACGCACACTATGCAGGCTGGCATATTATAAGTTGGGGATTACATCACTGATAAAAATGCTTGGCTAAATGCTAGTCCTGCTCCACATCCACTAGGGCGCAAAAACAAGTGATATGCAGAACATTATTGTTTTGAAGTATTGTTGGACCTTCTGAAGACTGTATGAATATATTTGTATTGTATAAACTCAATTTCATTCATATGTACATTCGTACTTATGTACCTAAATAATGTAATTTTTTTTTTTTTAAATTGTAATTATGGAGTTTCTTGTGCATTCTTCTCCATTACAAGCTACTTTCCGAATGCACGGTAGAATCAACTATTATTACATGTAAATTTTAATGTAACGTTCAAAAGTGCCGCTTGGTGGCCTACTTCAAATAAAATATCTTTGTCTTTGTTGAACTATTTATTTGAATAAGAAATAATATACTACCATACGAATGTAACCAACTTTTGTTTCTACCGGCGGCGGCGATCTAATTAAAATTTAGAACATAAAAGCTGCTTTTGTGAGTCAATCTTCAAAGACAGACATATGCAGTCACGGACTTTTTTTTAGAACTTTTAAAGAGGAACCATGCCATCATACATGACATTTGCGTAACTTAAACCGTTTACGCAGCGCACGCAACGAAAGCTCTCTTATAGGAATATTTTTGCCCGTTTTTGCAACATTTTTCATTTATGCTCAGCCCCTATTAGTTGTTGCGTAATGTTATATAGACTATAACCTTCCTCGATAAATGGACTATCCAACACAAAAATAAATTTTCAATTCCCACCAGTAGTTCCTGAGATTAGCGCAGCTTCAGCTTTATAATATCAGTAGTATAGATAATAAATAATATATAGTATAGATTATTAGTATAGATTAAGCTCAAGCTGTTATATCCAAGGCCGGAGATCGGTAACACATGTTACTAAAAGAGTTATGAATATAAATGTGGATGGATGGAGAGATATGGGACCCTGAAAGAAAAATGAGTCAGTAAGAGCGCGTCGTTAGATAACACAGTACGAGTATGGAAGAAGAAAACGTGTTGCGCCGACCCCAAGTAACATGGGACAAGGGCAGGAAGACGATGATGACTTAAGACGAGAAATTACAATGGAGTCCTCGCATAACATCTGTTGCGGGTCGGCTTACGGCTAAGCTAAGCAGCTTAGGCTAGCTTAGCCGTATCGCAGTGCGTGCTACGCGGTACGCACTGCGATTTTTATTCGCACTATTTTTTTTCGCGCATTCTGCGACCTATGGCATTGTATGAAGCAGCAAGCATTGCGAAAAAAAAAACGATATAATACCGCAAGAAATCCGTGTTTTGCCAAAGAACCCACCGCACCGCGGCGCGGAGCCTAAGGCGCACGCAGACCACACAGAAATGGCGTCGGGCGCGGACATGGCACGGGCGGCTTCCTATTCCATTCAAATTTAAAACAAAATGCATAGAAATAAAGTGCAATTTAGGACACACGGTATGTCGTCATAACCATGTCCGCACCCGACGCCATTTCTGTGTGGTCTGCGCCTAAGGCATAGCACGCACTGCGATTTTTAGTCGCGCGAATTTTTGTCCACGTACTGAATTTAACTAACACGCACTGCGGATAAAATTCCGTACTAAGCCTTATGCTATTAGTAAAAAAAGACAATTAAAAGATGTGGCAAGCGCGCGTTTGGTCTATTTTAGTTACTTTTACAGTATTATATCGTACGGTATTTTGCTGTGGGGTCGGCAGCTGACATTTAAACCATATTCATATTGCAAAAGAGAGCCGTCAGAGCCATATTTAAGATATACTTCTTAAAAGATTGCTTGATCTCTTTGACATCTGTCAGTATCACCACAATAATAGCGCTTGACCTAATAATAAAGTATACGTCAGTTTGACAAATGTCGCAGAGATCAAGCTATCTTTTATGAAAAATAAGTCTCGAAGAATCCTATAAGTAATAAATAAATAAATAAAGTATATCTACGTCAGTTTGACATATGTCGCAGAGATCAAGCTATCTTTTATGAAGTAGCTTTTATGTAGTGTCTTATGAGAATCTCATAAGTATATATATATAATAGTCTATGCTCTTATGGAACTAGTTAATATGATTAATATTATGACAATTTCCTTACCAATTCATTTATGAAAATATTATGTATGTAAGGAAAAATATACATCTCTTTAGTAAAGTTAGTGATAGAAACAATTGTAATACTTACTAGAATTATAGATAAGTTAGATCAACCATCTTAAAGTTTAACAAAAGTCTACACATGTTTAATTATATAACAAAATAGTTACTACCTTGTGATATATTAAAACTATATGAAAGAAAATTTCAAACTAATGTTATAATTTGTAAACAAGCATTACAATTTAGATGATTTTATTCAAGATAAGAATGCTTGGAAACATGCTGGTCCTACTCCATAGGACAATCTTTAGTGTAGAGAAAATCGAACTGGTTGATATATAATTATATTCTTTTCAACACACTTGCTCATAAAGTGGCTCTAATTTCACCGCTATTAGGCACATAATGATACCTGTTATCAAACTGTGACTTTTTCATTGCTATTATTCACAAGTGAGTTATAGAGTTTTTTTTTAATTTCATTGGTTGAGTTGCTTTGTTCTTAAAAAAGTTTCGATACAAAAAAGATCGTGCTCAATAGTACAAATAAATTAATGTACCTATTGCTTGCTCATTTCATGCAACTTCGTATTTAAATAGATAATTTCAACTTGTAAGTGCTTAATAAATAAAACTTTCACTCAAATATAAATTTTATTTGCTCTGTAATAAAGAAAAATTGAAATTCTCTATTTTGTACGTGGCTGAAACACTATCCACATAAATAAAATAAAATAAAAAAGCCTTTTATTTCATGCATTACATTAACAGTTTTACATCCTTCAAGTAAAAGTTAATAAAGATAAACGATAATTAAAAAGTGCACAACAATTGTAAAATAAAATCGTACGATTGATTATTAAATTGATTTATATCCATTGATTATTTTTACTATATGAGTATATTATTTAATTGAATTACTTGAATTATTAAAATAACATTGCTAGATAAATTAAAATAATAAATAAAATTGATTAATTGCATAATATAAAAAAATGTTAAATAAAACTATTGTATGATTCATAAAACTATCGGAAAAACCTATCATAATTAGCATGCATGAACCTCTCACATGGTGAGAGTGAAGGCCTTCTCCAGGGATGACCAGTGGTCACGGTCTGAGGCTTCCGACATCCAGTTTTTTCCTGCGACTCGTGTGATGTCGTCAGCCCATCTAGTTATCGGTCTACCTCGTTTTCTATTGCCTGTAGGGCCAGGCCATGACGTCATGCGAATCGTCCAACGGTCGTCACTCATTCTTGCGACGTGTCCTGCCCATCGCCATTTCTGTTTGAGAGCGTAGGTGAGTGCATCTGTGACTTTGGTATTTTGTCGTATAACCGTGTGCCGAATTCTTTGATTTTTTTTAATTTTTGTCATGCTTCTCTCCATGCTTCGCTGGCAGGAAGTAATTTTATTCTTTACTCGATGAGTGAACTTCCACGTTTGACATGCGTAGGTTAGAGATGGTAGTAGACATGAATTCATGATTTTCGTCTTGAATTTCATAGGCATTTGGCTTTTAAGAATTTCTTTTGCACCCCAATACTTTTTCCACGTCGTTATAATTCTTCGATCTACTTCTGCGTCGTTGTTGATTTTATTAAAAGAAATTTGTTTTCCTAAGTAGATATAACTATCAACGTACTCTACAGGTGTGTTGTTGAGAAGAACTGAGTTTTGAGTGGAATTTGTCATTAGTTTTGTTTTGCTCAAATTTATTTCTAGTCCTGCCTCTCTACTTGCTTGTTGTAACGTGTTTAACATCATCTCCAGTTCCGAACACTTTTCTGATAGCAGGATAATGTCGTCGGCGAACCTCAGGTGACTTATGTACTTCCCTCTGACGCATATGCCCACCGTTTTCCAATTTAACTTGCTAATGATTGATTCCAGAACCGCTACAAAAATTCGAGGTGATAAAGGATCGCCTTGTCGTACTCCTCTTTTGATGGGGATAGGTGGTCCCGTGGTCTCTAGTTTCACTCTACTCGTGGTGTTCTCGTAGAGGTTTTTTAAGACCTGTATGTATTTCTTCTCCACCTTTTGTGATCGTAAAGCTTTCCACATATAGGGATGTAGTATCGAATCAAAAGCTTTTTGATAGTCTATAAACACTATGTATAGGGGTCGTTGAAATTCTAGATACTTCTCAATTAGCATCTCCAGAGAATGGATATGGTCCACAGTGGAATATCCTCTTCGGAACCCCGCTTGTTCGATTGGTTGGCATTTTTCTAGTGTAGTACCAATTCGCCTCTCCACAGTTTTTGAGAATAACTTGTAAAGTGATGGAAGGAGGCTAATTGGTCGGTAATTGCCTATATTTTTTGGGTCGCCTTTTTTAAACAACAGTATGATGTCAGAGTTTGACCATTGTGATGGTGTTGTGGATGAACTTAGGATCAAATTGAATAAATGTGTCAGTGGAGTTACAAGGTGAGCGCAAGCAAATTTTATAGCCTCATTTGTAATTTTGTCTGGTCCTGGACTTTTCTCTGCTTTTAAGTTTTTTATTCCCATGAAAATTTCAAGTTCATCCACTGGTTGTATGTCCTCGTCGTCGCTATTATTTCCTGGCTCAGTTTGACCTATATCTTGTTGTATGGGAGCACTATACAAGTGTTTGTAGAAGTTGGTAGCTATGAGTAGGATATCTTTTCGTTCGTGTGTTGTTTTTTGAAGTCCTTGTAATCCTTCTATCCAAGCTCTATGGGTTCGCAGTTCTCTATAAGCTTTTTTAAGGCTTCCTGTAGAATTAAGATGTCTTTCTATGGTAAGTTTCCGATGGCTTGCGTAATCTCTTCGAACATATTTGCTTACGAGTTTGTAGAGTGCTTTCAATTCGTTTTTCATAGCTCGCGTCTTGGATTTTATTTTTTGTAACTCGCTTCTTCGATGTATTAGTTTTGTAGTATGCGGTGATATTGCGCAGCTTCTTGTTTTGTCTCTATTTGGAATGACAGCCTTCCTCAAACTAGTGTCTAGAACTTGTATTATTTGGTCGTAGCATTCTTGTACTGAATTGGTTTCAAGGCAGTTCATAAGTTTCTCTTTGTTTTCTATCAGTGATTGTTTATATCGTGAAACCTCTTCTTCGTGTTTCAATAAACTTCTTGAATTTTTGGCAAAGTTGATTCTGGATACCTTGGATTTTTGCAGAAGAAATGTTGCTCTGATGAGTCTGTGGTCCGTAGGAAAATTCAGGTTGATGACTTGTATATCTTGTACGTTTTTTGGGAAATTTGACATAATGTAGTCCAGTTCGTTTTTAGTGACGCCGTCAGGGGATCTCCAGGTCCATCTTTGTTTATTTTTCTTTTTGTAAAAAGTATTTATTATTGAAAATTTGTTTTCGTGTGCGAATTCTATTAGTCTTTCGCCTCTGTTATTTCTTGTACCATATCCATGGCATTTCATTATTAAATTTTCTTCTGGTTTTGGTTGACCAATTTTGGCGTTAAAATCCCCCATGACTATAATGTTTTCTCCTGAAGTTTTTAAGGCCTTATCTATGGTGTCATAAAAAAGCTCTATCTCTGTATCATTCGCAGCTTCTGTCGGGGCATATGCTTGTATTATGCTGACTCTGATATTGTTGATATTGATATTTAATACTCCTACTCGTTCTGAAAAACCATTGAAGCTTTCGATGAAGGGCTTGAGGTATTTCTTCACGAGAAAACCCACACTATAAAGACCTGGAGTTTCACCTATGTAGTGAAATATCACATTTTCATATTCTTGAATGGCATTGCCTAGCCTTCTTGTTTCAGACAAACCAATTATATCATATTTTATATCTTCCAAAGCATACATTAATTCTAGCAGGCGAGCGTGTGTTGACAGTGTCCTAACATTGTATGTTGCTATATAGAACAGGTTATTGTTCGTGCGTTCTAACATTTTTAAAGTTTTTACCCCTGGAGGGTTGTGGTCTACTTCTCCCACGGTGACCGGCCGGATTGGGAGATCTGATTCGTTTTTTGAAGGTATTTTATGACTATTTTCCATGTGTGAGGGTGACGTTGATTGCTACTTGTCATTGTTACTATTTTCTTCATTTTTTGACGTCTTGTGTGAAGTTTTTGTACTAAAAAAGTTCAATAGTCCTGGTTTTATTGGCCCCTCGGATAGACTAGCCGATCTGTGTAAAGAACTCTTTGTTTTGTTCTTCTTATTGGCCTGCGTTTTATGATTGTCACTGGGGTTGTTTTCAGGAGAGTTTGACAGCATTCTTTTAGTTTTGGTTGGTGGATCCGTGTATTTATTAAGAATTCTTATTTTATCATATTTTATAATTGCTAGGTTCCCTTTTTCTTTTTCAATCCTCACTTGTTCTTGTAGCTCTTTCCTTTTCTTTAGGACATAATCTGGATAATCTTCTTTAATATAATATGGGGTGTCCTTCAATTTCTTATTTTGTTTCATCCACATAAAGCCAAAAAAAAAAGAAACCTCATTCTTTTAGTCTATGGCTGATCGCCATTGTTAAATGCGTGCGCATAGGAAAACTGATTAATTTTGTCCACCATTGAGAAAAAAAATCACAACTCGTTTTTACTGTTGAAAATGATTTTTTAGTATTATTTTCTTCACAAGTGTGTTGAAAAACGTCGTATGATACACGTGTGTATTTATGATTACCGTACTCGGCTCTCTTAAGACCCTCACCTACGGCTCGGGTCTCAATGGCGCCTCAGCGGTAATCACTAACATTGCACAATTGTACCATAATGTACTATAATAATATTGTATTGCTTGTTTTAAGAAATTTACTCACACACGGTTCCGTTGTTGTTGAATATGGTAATTTACCTATATGTTTGCAATATTTCTAAGTATGTGAGAACCATGTTCCTATTTATGAAATGAGTGAATTTACCTGTTAGTGCTTGTAATACTTTATACCTATACGTAGACGTAGTATAGTAGTGTTATACTGGGTGCATCGTCTGGGTGTATCTCACGTATATGAATTAATGTAGGTATGTATGTAAATATTGTAAAACACAACTTTTTTTAAAACAGTAGGTAAGTATGGAGTTTCTTGTCCGTTCTTCTCCATAACTATCTACCTTTGCGAATGGACGTAGAATCAATTAGTATTATGTTTTAATTTGAATTTTTGACATTAAAAAGTGCCGCTTATTAAAATAAATAATTCGACTTTGACTTTGAGTTTTTTTTTTTTAATCCTAAGATTTTTGTCGGATCGCGTAATATTGAGGAACATAAGTGTCCAACTGTCCAGTGACCAATTCGGCCATTATCAGGATGTTTGCAAAAAAACTGCTCAGCACTTTTTGAAATCCAAATGCCGATTTTAGTTGGTCAGAAGCTTGTCAGAAGGCTCGCATGTCGACCAACCAGCAAATCCGTCAGTTCTAAACGTTCAGAGCAGCCAATCAGTATCTACATCTACTCTCATCGTTTCCTTTTTGTACCTTTTTTTTTGCAAAAACCCTTCGCTTTATGAAAGCAAACTGCCCCGTCCATTGTCATAGAACGGCAGTAATTGATTTTTTTGCTGGTAAGTATTCTATCTAAGTATCTATTGTCTTGGTGGCCCAGTGGCTAGGACCACGCCTCTCGTACTTGAGTTCGTGGGTTCCAATCCGGGCTAGTAGGTACTTACCAATGTGACTTTTAATAATTTACATATAGGACATCGCTGTCAACTGTGAAGGAAAATGGACTTATCTATACTTAATATTATATAAAGCTGAAGTTTGTTTGTTTGAACGCGCTAATCTCAGGAAGGTTGGAATTGAAAAATTCTTTTTGTGTATGAGATATACCCCATTTATCGAAGAAGGTTAGGAGCGGAGAATAAATGAAAAATGTAGCATAAACGGGAAAACATTATTTCTTTTCAGAGCTTCCGTTGCGTGCGCAGGTGGTAGGGTAAGTAGGATAGATGGGTAGGTAGGTAGCCAGTTGACGGGAGCGAAGCCGCGTGGGACAGCTAGTAGTTAATATAAATTTGAAATCACCAACCCGCCTTGAGATAGCGTAATGACTAATACTCGTGCCTTTTCTGTATGTGAGAGGTATTTGCTTTGCACTGGGAGAGTATCAGACAGTTTTCGGGAGCCACAATGTGGTTAATTTAGCGCATGAACCGTTCGCGACATGCGGCCGACGTGTCCGGCGCAGTCCCATTCTAACTTGGTTGCTTTGGAGCGCAGCACTGTGTGTGTTTTTAACGCTTACATAATGCTGCACTCCATTGCTCGCTGGGAAACCTCAAGCCTGAGCTTATGCTGCACTGTATAAGGCCAGGTTTGAGCGCTAAGGTGCAATACAAATTGATGGACCATCATTTGCGTTTATGGCCTATTGGGAGAGCTCCTAAAGGTGTTTTCGGTACCTACGTACGGCAAGCAACTTCTTCTTCTGTCTCGCCTGGAAAAAACATCCACCTCGGTCAAATAGAGAGACTATTTGACCGAGGTGGATGTTTTCTGGAACGCATGCAATCTCCACACTTCCTAATTACAGTTTCAGTTGGACTCTGTTGGTCATAAGTTTGGTTTTTGACATATTCATTCGAACTCTACCGGAGACTTATTCACAACTGTCCAGTAAGAACCGAGATTTTAAATTTGGAATCTCCTACTGTCCAGTAAATAAGTATGTAATTTACTTACTTTAAATTATTCATGCATTTCCCTTACTGGACAGTAGTAGGGATTGGTCCGATATATCAAAACGTAACTTATATCGGCTATGTGTTAGATATCATATCATATCGATATCTATATCAAAATAACCGACATTACAAAAACTGTATCTAATAAAAACCTTTATAAGACGGTTATAAGTTTAACTTATAACCGTAATAACGCGGAAACGTACGAACTACGAACAAAACGCAAACTTCACAAACGATAGGAACCATAATTATGCGCTACCTCTCTTTCTAAGTATTATTTCGCGTTCGTTGTTAGTTTGCTCATCTAAATAACATTTTAACGCAAATTGAACTAAATGATATCGATATCTGAAAACCGTTTTCGATATCGATATGAAATCTGCATATCGGTTACATAACCGTTTGTGCAAAAAACCGAAAACAACTATCTCTAGACAGTATGTCATCCTCTTCAGATCTGCTTAGAAAAAAAAACATAGTACCAGCCAGACACATATTAGAGTTTAGCCATTATAACATGGTTATAGAGGGAGGCTCCAAATATATATCTATCTTTTTTTTTGGTATGACATTTTATGAGATAGATTAGTGGGCGCACGGTTGGCGCAGTGGTTGAGCGATTGACTGCTGGGCTGCGTGTCGCGGGTTCGATTTCCGCACGGAACAAATATTTGTATGACCTACAGATAGTTGTTCCGGCTCAGGGTGTTTGTGTATGTGAGTTTATATGTTCGTAAACGCACCCACGATACAGGAAGAAATTCAAAAAGAAAAAATATATATTTTTGAGTCCGTTAATCAAGACGTACAACATATAAATGCCCCCGGTAAATCGATCACAATATCTATCAGTAATTGCCCTAATATGAATGTAACCTTCAATATTAATTAAACGAATTTGTTGTTAAACTTTCTTTCATTTTTGAGAAAAGCATTATACAAGCCTCAACCAGTAAGAAAGCCATCCTGGCCTCGTATATAACCGGACCTCACCTGCGGTTGGTCTGTACTTGGCTTAGTGCGACTTTTTACTTGTGCTTGATTGCGTTCACGTACCTATATAATTATATAATCAGTCAAGTCAGAGGCCTGTGAGCGTAGGGTAGAATTGGGTGTTCTGGATCACTGCTTTTTGCTCGAGCGCATGATCCAGAACATAGAATCCAGCTTGTTCGGGAGGCTGGAAATCGTCGAACCTGCGCGTGAGAAGATTCGTGTTTTTTTTTATTATCTATAGGCTTGCGCTTGACCACTATCTCACCTGATGGTAAGCGATGATGTGGTCGACGATAGAGCACGCTTGCCTAGAAGAAACCTATTCACTCTTGACTTAAAGACCCCTAGATTGTAGCTATCGGGAAACACAGATTCCGGCAGGGAATTCCACTCTTTAGCTGTACGCATAATAAAAGTGTCCCCAAAACGTTTTGTGCGTATGGGTGGGATGTCCACCATGTACCGATGACGCATCGCCGTACGTCTGGTAGTCCGATGATGGAACGGGCTGGGCGGAATTAAATCAAGTAATTCCACCGCACACTCCCCGAAATGTAACCGATAAAATACCGACAAACTGGCAACTCGGCGACGATGTTCAAGGCTCTGGAGCTTTGACTTGACCAGTGCCTCATTACCGATGAGTTTCTTGGCCCGCTTTTCGATCGACTCTAGTGCATCAAGCTGGTATTTGGCAGATCCATCCCAGAGATGAGAACAGTACTCCATGCACGATCGAACTTGCGCTTGATACAAGTTGAGCAGCTGTTCCGGCGTGAAGTACCTTTTCACCTTCGCAAGGATCCCCAACTTTTTGGCAGCCAGCTGAGCCTTTGCCTCAATGTAAGGCCCAAAATTGAGAGTCGATG
Organism: Orthosia incerta; assembly: GCA_948252205.1. Taxonomy (NCBI): domain Eukaryota; kingdom Metazoa; phylum Arthropoda; class Insecta; order Lepidoptera; family Noctuidae; genus Orthosia; species Orthosia incerta. Next base: position 29,750,875 of record OX411746.1, read on the forward strand.
TCAACGTAACGCCAAGAAGCTCAAGATGGTCCGTTATTGGCACGGTTACATCACGGAAAGTAGGAGCCGGGTGGAATTGGCTCCTTTTAGCGGAAAAAAGACACGCCTGGGTTTTAGCAGCATTAAACCTGACCAGATTGGCATCGCCCCATTCGGAAACTGCCTGCAAGGACAAGTTCAAGCGCTCCACCATGGCCTCCCGGAGAGACCGGACCTGAGGCCCGGTAGCACGCGCGTTGGACAAGTATCTCTCAGCAACAGTGCTGTCGTCTGCATACCCAAAGGTGCCGGGCTTCAGCAGATCGTTAATGTGCAACAAGAACAATGTTGCTGAGAGTACGGACCCCTGAGGGACCCCGGCATTAATATCCAATTGGTCCGACGAGCAGTCATCGATAACCACTCGAATGGACCGATCTCTCAGGAAGTCTGCAATCCAATCACACAGACCACCGGGCAAACCGAATGAAGGAAGCTTACCAATAAGGCTTTCGTGCCAGACCCTATCGAAAGCCTTCGAGATGTCGAGGGAGACGGCAAGCGCTTCCCCATGCCTCTCGATGGCCTCACTCCATATGTGAATGGCATACGCTAGAAGATCCCCAGTAGACCGATTTCGGCGAAAGCCGTATTGGCGGTCGCTAAGGATATCGTTAGTTTCTAGGTATGCCAGGAGCTTAGTGTTGAGTACACGCTCCATACTCTTACAGAGTATGGACGTTACAGAGATGGGTCTGTAGTTGGCCGGGTCAGCTCTACTGCCCTTCTTGGGCACGGGCTGTACGTTGGCTTGCTTCCAAGCATTCGGCACTGTTCCAGTCTCATATGAAAGGCGGAATAGGCGTGTCAAGATCGGAGACAGTTCAGGCGCACAGGTTCTAAGAACTATAGCTGGTATGCCGTCAGGGCCGCTAGCCTTGTTCACGTCGAGGTTGCGCAGCACCCTACGGACGTCCTTTTGATGGATGCGAATGTCCGACATACTCGTCTCGCACCCATCAGGAGAAGGAGGGGGCTGCGAATCACCAGGATTCAGACGCGAAGATTCCGCAAAGAGGGAGGCAAACAAATTTGCCTTCTCCTCAGCGGTGTGAGCCAGTGACCCATCGGGTTTCAGCAGTGGTGGTAGTGAGGGACGGCAGAAGTTCGACTCGACCGACTTAGCCAGGGACCAGAACGCTTTACTACCTGCTGGGTAAGAAGCAAGCTTGGCCCCCATTCGGCCAATGTGGTCGAATCGAGCCCCACGCAACACCTTCTTGCAGGACTTGGCAGCCCTGTTGTAGGCTCTCTTCTTCTGACCCAAGTCACTCGCTTTACGCGATCGAGCGTCGACCCATGCCAGGTACGCCTCATGTTTAAGCGCGTCGGCGCGACGACATTCGGCGCCAAACCATGGCCGGTCAACGCTGGAAATCGTTATGTCAGAGAACGGAATGTAGTACTCCATTCCCTGACACAACACATCAGTAACGGCGTCCGCGCACGACGAAGGATCAGCCGAAGAAAAGCAAGTAGGCTGCCAAGGATAGCAAGCGAAGAAAGAACGCATGCCATCCCAATCTGCTGACCTGTACCGCCAAACCCGCCGGGTGCCTCTTGGGCTGGGATCGGGCGGGGAATAGACGGACACAGACTTCACCAGACAGTGGTCGGAACTACCCAGGGGTGAACTTATCGACACAGAGTATCTGTCTGGATCTGTTGTCAGCAGAAGGTCCAAGCAATTCGCTGTGTGCGAATCAACATCCGGTACCCTCGTTGCCCCCTGGACCAGCTGGGTGAGGTTTAGCGTTAGCGAAAGCTTACGCATCTCCCGTCCAGCATGGTCAGTGCACTGGTATGGGAAGAGCCACTCCTGATGGTGGGCGTTAAAGTCCCCCAGTAACACTAATTGGGCGGAAGGGTACCGTTGCTGTGCCGCATCAGCCGCCTCACTGAGGTACTCTGCGAGCCTGGATGTCTCCTGATCTCCGCTGTGCGAGCGGTAGACACAGGCGTAGATAATTTTATCCAGACCTGTGTCCACTAGAGCCCACAGCGCTGAAAATTTTGAGTCCTCAAGGTTACGGAGACGCCGATAGCAAGTGCTGCCCCATCGGCCATCCGTTCTGAGAGCAATGTGCCCTACCCACTGCCACTTAAGTTTAGCAATTCTTCGGGTAACCCTGGTTCTCTTGCGGATCTCCACATTTCTGATTCGATCACGCAAGGAAACTCCGAGCATAGATAAGGCCCATTGTAAGCGACCACGTCTCAGTGCCATATGTTATCACTGGCAATACACGCTGGTCATAGACTTTCGTCTTGAGACACTGTGGTAAGTTGGACGAGAAGATACCGTGCAACTTCCCGAACGCTGCCCAGCCGAGTCGGATTCGACGGTTGACCTCTTTCTCGAAGTTGGCCCTACCCAATTGGATCGTTTGTCCCAGGTAGACATAGTCGCCCACAACTTAGAGTGTAGAGTCTCCGACCTTGATAGGAGTGGGTGTTACATGGGTATTCACCATGACTTTGGTTTTGTCCATGTTCATTTTAAGACCCACTCTTTCGGAAGCTCTACTGAGGTAATCGAGAATTTTACTGAGGCTCTACATGGTCTCAGCCATGACCACTATGTCGTCGGCAAACCGAAGGTGACTGATGTACTCGCCATTAAGTTGATGCGAAGCCCTCTCCAAACCAGAACCTTGAAGACATCCTCTAGCGCAGCAGTGAAAAGTTTCAGAGAAATTACGTCTCCCTGTCTCATGCCGCGCTGGAGAAGGATGGGTTTCGAGGTCTGATCCTGAAGACGAACTGACATGTTGGCGTTTTTGTACAAACACTTCAACACTTCAATGTACCGGTAGTCAATTTGGCACCGTTGGAGAGACTGCAGTACAGCCCAAGTATAGATCGAAACAAAGGCTTTCTCGTAGTCCACAAACGCTAAACAGAGAGGCAGGTTATACTCTTCGGTCTTCTGTATAACCTGCCGAAGCGTATGTATGTGGTCTACGGTTCCAAAGCCTTTTCGGAATCCAGCTTGTTCGGGAGGCTGGAAATCGTCGAACCTGCGCGTGAGAAGATTCGTGATGATTCTTGAAAACAACTTGTAGACATGGCTAAGAAGTGAGAGGGGCCTATAGTTCTTCAGCCGGCCATTGTCACCCTTTTTGAAGAAGAGTACCACCACACCCCTGCACCATGCCTGTGGAGTTTTGCCCTCGAGTATGACGGAATCAAACAGCTTCTGAAGGGCCTTAAGGACTGGTTTTCCACCCGCCTTCAGGAGTTCAGCCGTGATTTCGTCATCACCCGGCGCCTTGTTGTTTTTAAGCTGTTTCAGAGCCATCCTAATCTCGTACAAGCTGACGTCCGGAATATCTTCGGTATAGTGTCGGGTCAGTCTAGCTCTTGGGTCGTTTGCTATACTCGCAACGGGCTTGTTGATTGATGTGTACAACTGCCCATAGAAAGTCTCGATCTCCCTCAGAAGCTTCGGTTTGGCGGATACGATCCTGCCATCGTCAGTTTTCAGTTTCGTGAGATCCAGATCCCTTGAAAAAACCTTGGAGCCTTTATTTCGCTCAATCGCGTCTTTAATACGCTCGGTATTAAAGCGGCGGAGGTCTCTTTTCAAGGATTAAGAGATCTGTCTGTTGGGCTGCCGGTATTTGCACGTCTCATCTGAAGACTGCAGGATCATCTCACGCCTCTCCTTCATAAGCTTGATCATTTTTCTTGAGCTTTTTGTTTCTATCTGTACGACGGTTTTTGAAAAACTTAGACCCGACTGTATGGACAGCTTCCACGAACCCGTTGCTGTATTCGTCCACGGACCTCCCTAGGCACTCGAAACGATTCTGGAGTTCGAGCTGAAAGCTCTCGTGGTTTTGGAGCTGGATCTGTGCTGGACGGAGCCTAGGAATTGATCACAGAGACATCATTGAACATTTGCTGCTTGGTTGACATGATGAAGTCGATCTCATTTTTTGTTTCACCATCGGGGCTCTGCCAGGTCCACTTCCTTTGTTCACGCTTTTTGATGAAGGAGTTCATCATATAGAGGCCCACCTTCTCCATAAAACTGGCCAGTAGGTGACCCCGGTGGTTCTGTCGTCCAACCCCAAATTGCGCCACTTGCAGCTCATCCTCGTCTCGTTTGCCCAGTTTCTCGTTGAAGTCCCCTATGACAACGGTGAAGTGAGTTATGAAACCATGCATGGCTCTGGAGTTACCCTCATATATGGTTTCTACCTCACCGTCGGGGTGTGCCGAGGTTGGGGCGTAGACCTGTATGACCTTCAGCGAATATCTTGAGGATATTCTGAGTATAAGGCACGCCACCCTGGTCGACACACTCTTGACAAGGGAGACAAGGGACTTGTGGACGATAAACCCGACACTACCCTGGGACTGCCGGTCACCCTCTCGGAAATAGAGCAGGTTACCGGATTTGAAGATTATCGAGTCCTCTCCTCTCTTCGGACTTCAGATAACCCTATAATACTCCATCGCAACCTGCTCAATTCCTCTTCGAGTTCGGTGATCTTCTTGTCGGTCCGAAGTGTGCGCGTGTTGTACGTTGCCAGGTCCAGTCGTCGATGATTGTTTGGGTAGCCGGATCTCGTCCGGAGATTCTTGGCACCCCTTGCCATGCCGTAACCTCGACCACTACCGTAGTCAAGGGTAGGCAGGCTGCCGGGCACTAGGGGCCATTTTTTATTTGTGCGATTCATGGGGGTGTTTTGCCATAATCGCCCCGCTTGGCAGGCGGGTTGGCGATAGCAGTATGGTTGTTATAGAAGCAAAGAGAAAGCTGCTGCCCATTCTCTGGTTTGTCCCTTAGTGGCCTCTTACGACACCCACGGGAAGATGGGATGGTGAAATTATTTACGTCCGGCACCATCCGGATCAAAATTTGAAGATTGTGTGCAAGAAATACTGTATAAATGCACAGAATTTGAATTATCAGAATCTGGTTGGGCTATAGAGTTGATATACTTAACAATATTCAAATTCTGTGCACTTATACAGTATTTTCTAACTTTATTGCTGTGTTTGTAATGTCTATAGTTATTGCAAATGTTAAGACATGACTTTGTTTTAAGAATTTTTATCGGTAAAGATATGTCACATGTTATAACATATCTTTACCGATAAAAATTCTTATAGTAAAGTCATATCTTAACATATGCAATACAGATAGACATAGCTTTCTCTGGTGTATTGTAGCTCATATGTATCCAGCACGCTATAACAGTAATAGAGTTTCATCATATCCACATTACTCTAAATTATTAAATATAAATGGTATATCTTGCCCACCATCATTTGATGACATATAACAACTCGAAACAAAATCCACATATAAATCTAAATGTTTATAGTTTAGAAAAAAAAAACACTATTACTGGACCACTATACAAAACTTTACAGCGGCAACTTACCCACAAAAATCATTTCTGTTTAATAAAGAATTTTGCGCGACTAGTTCATCATCAACTAACAAAACACAAATCTAAAATTCACTTATGTGACGAATGTTTTATATACTTTGATTCAGAGGCTAATTTTGCCTCTCAATCATCAAAATTGTGCACGAATGCAAACATTGCACCCAGAAGAGAATAGCAAGCTTCGGTTTTTTAATTAGTATATAAGAACTTAGTATAAAGAAAAAAATCTTCGATTCTCTTTTGTTTTTATCTGAATGTAGTCATTGGTTTGCTTCGTGTCGGAACGTGTTCCCGAAAATGGAGAAAAACGAAGTGCGAGCCGTTATTAAATAACTCTGTTTAAAAAAGTTAACGACGCAAGAGATTCATTGCGATTTGGAGGCAAAATTAGGAGAGTCTGCTCCGCCGTATTCCACTGTCGCAAGGTGGGCTTCTCAATTTCGAGGAGGGAGAACGAGCACGGAAGACGAACATCGTCGCGGCCGTCCATCGACGTCAGTCACCCAAGAAAATGTTGCGAAAGTCGAGAAAATTGTATTGAGCGATCGAAGAGTTACCATCCGATACTTAATTCAAGAAACGGGCATTTCATATGGAAGTATTCAATCCATATTGAAACAATCTTTGAATATGAGAAAAGTCTGCGCAAGATGGGTGCCGAGAATGTTAACCAACAGTCAGAAACAAACTCGACTTGACATTTCGAAGATATTGTTGGACAAGTTCCAAGAAGATTCTGAAAACTTTTTGTCTCGTTTCGTAACAATGGACGAAACATGGGTCCATCATTTTGATCCCGAGACAAAACAGCAATTTTCGCAATGGAAACGGCCATCATCACCGACCACGAAGAAGTTTCGTGTCGTGGCATCGGCTGGCAAGGTTATGGACTCAATATTTTGGGACTCAGAAGGAATATTGTTGACTGATTACCTGGAGCGTGGAACCACTATTACAGGCCAATATTATGCAGCTTTAATTCCCAAGTTGAGTAATGCCGTCAAAGACAAAAGGAGAAGGGGCGTGCTGTTTCATCACGACAACGCACCCGCGCACAGGTCGGCAGTTGCGATGGCTGCCATTCAGCAAGCTGACTTCGAGTTGGTTGACCACCTCCCTTATTCACCAGATATAGCGGCTAGCGATTTTTATCTGTTCCCTAAATTGAAAAAATACATAAGGGGAAACAGGTACGAAGACGATAACGAGGTGATAGATGCCGTGGAGAGCTTTTTGCAGGACCAAGACAAAATGTTTTTTGTGAAAGGGATTGAAGCCTTGGAAAAGCGCTGGACTCTGTGTGTAGAGAGACTCTGAAACTATGTAGAAAAATAAATTATTAACTTATCAATAGTCATTATATTCTATCTCATTCTCACTACTTTTTGATCCCTCCCTCGTATTACTTTGGTCATTATGTTGAAAACATACAAATTCATGAAGCAACTTGTTTGGCCTATTATATTATATTATGCTGCGAGACTAATTCAGAACTTAATAGTTTATTATCTTATCGAGGCCCAAATTGTTGCTAAGGCTTTAGAAAGTTTATATGATCTTTGACTTTTTGCCTGAATGATGAAGTGCTTCTTTCATTTAAGATTGCTGCAGTTTTGTCATATTTGTAAAGAAAAATTTGCTAGTAATGACCTTGGGGGTGACCATAAGCTCTTAGAGTAAGGTTATTTTGAGATCGCGTAAGTGACAGATGTATACAAGTCATATACATCTGTCCCTTACACACACTCAAAATAACCTTACTCTAAGAGCTATGGTATGTTATGGTTACCCTCCCTTTCGTTTAAGACCACGATCATTTCACAGGTAAATGTCGCGGTCCAGCTCATAATTCATGCAACTTAAATAATAACTCTCTAAAATTTATTCTCATAATATTTCACAATCTTTCAGGATATGACGGTCGGGGTCGGTCGGGGTTTTGTGGTCGAATCAATTTAATTCCAAGAACCCAGAAAATATTTCATTTTTTTCCCCATTTAATCCTCAGAAAGTAGTCAAATAAAAATTTATAGATTCTTTTAATTTAAGTTCGAATTTAGACAACTTAGTAAAGACGCTGGACTCCAATGATTTAAAGCATTTCCGAAGAGTTAAACAGAGAGGCAGGTTATCTGCCTCACTCTCTCTGTTTAGCGTTTGTGGACTACGAGAAAGCCTTCGATTAAATCGAGACTTGGGCTGTACTAGTCTCACCAACGGTGCCATATTGACAACCGCTACATCGAGGTGTTGAAGTGTTTGTAGAAAAACGCCAACATGTCAGTCTGACTTCAGGATCCGACCTCGGCACCTATCCTTCTGCAGCAAGTTGTGAGACAGAGAGACTTCATATAGTCATATCTCTGTAACTGTTCTCTGCTGGATTGGAGGATGTCTTCAAGTTTCTGGACTGGAGAGGGCTTCGCATCAACATCAATGGCGAGTACTCACCTTCGGTTTGCCGACGATATAGTGGTCATGGCTGAGACCATGCAGGACCTCAGTAGAGTTTACGAAAGAGTGGGTCTTAAAATGAACACGGATAAAACCATAGGTCATGTTGAATGCCCATGGAACACCCACTCCTATCAAGATCGGAGACCTTTACTCGAAAGATGAAGTTGTAGACGATTATGTCTACCTGGGACAAACAGTCCAGTTAGATAGGTATAACTTCGAGAAAGAGGTCAATCGTCGAATCTGACTCGGCTGGGCAGCGTTTGGGAAGTTGCGCGGTATCTTCTCAGTTCTCGTCCATCTTACCGCAGTGTATCAAGTCGAAAGTCTATGTTGATGACCAGTGTGTAATGTCAGTGATTACATACGGTACCGAAACGTGGTCGCTCACAATGACCGACCACGTTTCGGTGAAATATGACATAAGGCCTTGGAAGCAGGCTAACGTACAGCCGGTGCCCAAGAAGGGCAGTCGAGCTGACCCGGCCAACTACAGACCCATATCTATACCCATATCATAGCGTACTCAATATTAAGCTCATGGCATACCTAGAAGCAAACGATATCCTAAGTGACCGCCAATACGGCTTCCGCCGAAATCGGTCTACTGGGGATCTTCTTCACATCTGGAGTGAGGCCATCGAGAGGCACGAAAGCCTTTTGATAGGGTCTGGCACGAAAGCCTTATTGGTAAGCTTCCTTCATTCGGTTTGCCCGGTGGTCTGTGTAATTGGATTGAAGACTTCCTGAGAGATCGGTCCATTCGAGTGGTTATCGATGGCTGCTCGTTGGACCACTTGGATATTAATGCCGGGGACCCTCAGGGGTCGATACTCTTAGCAACTTTATTCTTGCTGCACATTAACGATCTGCTAACCTTTGGGTATGCAGACGACAGCACTGTTGCCGAGAGATATTTGCCCAACGCTCGTGCTACCGGGCCTCAGATCCAGTCTCTCCGGGAGGCCATGGTGGAGCGCTTGAACCTGTCCTTGCAGGCAGATATATAAATAGGGCGATGCCAATCTGGTCAGGTTTAATGCTGCTAAAACCCAGGCGTGTCTTATTTCCGCTAAAAAGAGCCAATTTCACCCGGCTCCAACTTTCCGAGATGTGACCGTGCCAATAACTGACCATCTTGAGCTTCTTGGCGTTACGTTGACATCGACTCTCAATTTTGGTCCATACATTGAGGCAAAGGCTCAGCTGGCTGCCAAAAAGCTGGCAATCCTTGCAAAGGTGAAAAGGTACTTCACACCAGAACAGCTGCTCAGCTTGTATCAAGCGCAAGTTCGATCATGCATGGAGTACTGTTCTCATCTCTGGGTTGGATCTGCCAAATACCAGCTTGATGCACTAGAGTCGATCGAAAAGCGGGCCAAGAGGCTCATCGGCGATGAGGCACTGGTTAAGTCAAAGCTCACAACATCGTCACCGAGTTGCCAGCTTGTCGGTTTTTTATCGATTACATTTCGGGGAGTGTGCGATGGAATTGCATGATCTAATTCCGCCCAGCCCGTTTCATGGTCTGACTACCAGACGTACGGCGAAGCGCCATCGTTACATGGTGGACATTCCACCCATACGTTCTAAACGTTTTGAGAATACTTTTAATATGCGTACAGCTAAGGAGTGGAATTCCCTGCCGGAGTCTTTAAGTCAAGAGTGAATAGGTTACTTCTAGGAAAGCCTGAACACATCGTCGAACACATCATCGCTTCCCATCAGGTGAGATGGTGGTCAAGCCCGAGCCTATAATAGATAAAAAAAAGGCGAATTAGAAATTCATATGTATTCTGACTCATATAATGATAATGTGTTTAAGTAGTCTGTGAATGTGTTTTAAACCACGTGTTAGTGCACTTGCTGGTCGTGATGACAACTCGTCACACTAGCTATTTAGTCACTATCTCTAAGAGGTCTCTTTCATTAACACGTCACTTTGTACCTACATGTAGTCAGTTTCTCAATTCGTCTCAAGCCGTATTTAGTCTCTTTCCCAACTCGTCCGACGCATATGTTCAATGTACAGTAATGTACAAAACTTATAAAGTGAATAGGTACCCGTTGCAATACGAGGTCAACTGATTAACAAATTAATGTCGAACTAGTGTCGATCAAGGAGTTTTTCCGGATCTCATGAAACACAGTAAAGTAGATCCATTGTTTAAATCCGGGGATAGCAAAGAAGCCAATAATTATAGGCCAGTGTCAGTTCTGCCGGTTCTCAGTAAGGTCTTCGAGAAGTTAATGCTCAACCAATTGTTGCGTCATTTTAATAAACATTCTATCTTTTATGATCAACAGTTTGGTTTTACCAAAGGGCGTTGCACAACTGATGCCGGTGTCATCCTAATAAAGAACATCTTTAACGCCTGGGAGGAAGCACAAGACGCCGTTGGAATCTTTTGCGAAGGCGTTCGATTGCGTTGACCATGAGACACTATTGTTGAAGCTTGAGCACTATGGAATTAGACATACAGCCCTTGAGCTACTTAGATCATATTTAAAAGCCAGACAAGTTAAAGTTCAGGTAAACGGCGTAAACTCACTAGGGTCAGAAATGACAATGGGTGTTCCTCAAGGCTCGATATTGGGTCCATTCCTCTTTTTAGTTTACATTAACGATTTACCCCAACTACTACAAAATCAACCGAAGATGGTGTTGTTTGCTGATGACACATCTTTGATTTTTAAAATAGATCGGCGGTCACAAAATCTAGATGATGTGAATAACTCCATTCATCAGGTCCAAATATGGTTCACGGCAAACAATTTGGTGCTAAATGAAAAAAAAAACAAATGTATTAGATTCACATTGCCGAATGTTAGAAGTAGCGAATGTGACATGATATTGAATGGTGGAAAGCTGGATTTTGTAAATCAAACAGTTTTCCTGGGTATCACTCTAGACGACAAGCTGCAATGGGGTTCTCACATAACGTTTCTTGCGGGTCGGCTGAGCTCGGCCGCTTATGCTGTTAGAAAGATAAAACAGTTAACGGATGTGGAGACCGCGCGTTTGGTCTATTTTAGTTACTTTCACAGCATTATGTCATACGGTATTTTACTGTGGGATCGAGCGGCTGACATTGAATCCATATTTATATTGCAAAAGAGAGCTGTCAGAGCCATTTATAAAGTTAAGTCACCGAAAATCTCTTAGGGAACTATTTAAAAATATTAATATTATGACAGTTTCTTGCCAATTCATTTAGGAAAATATTATGTATGTAAGGAAAAATAAACATCTCTTTAGTAAAGTCAGTGATAGACACAATTGTAATACGAGAAATAAAGATAAGTTAGATCAACCATCTTATAGACTAGCTAAAGTACACTCATTTTTCATGGGATACTGTGTTAAATTCTATAACAAAATACCTTGTGATATATTAAAGCTAAATGAAAGTAAATTTTAAACTAGTTAAAAGCACACTTTGTAAACAAGCATATTACAAACTAGATGATTATATTCAAGATAAGAATGCTTGGAAACATGCTGGTCCTGCTCCATAGGGCAATCTTTAGTGTAGATAAAATCAAAGGAGATTGCCCATTCTTCTATGGAACGCCGTTGCGCATAAAAAAAATTAGTATGATAGCGTAAATTGGATATAAAAGAGGGGAGAGGTCATACTTTCAAACGAAATAAAAATTATCTATTTATTTTGTAGGGTTATTGTTTTTTCGTTGTTTTCTGTTCTTTCTACACAATCCACACCACCAGCACAGAAACAGTACAATAGTCTTCAAAAAGATTTCTTGAGCGTGCAGGAATCCGAAGATTACTGATCACGAAATCGACGCAATGATAAGTTATTAATTAGCACAACAAACTCAACCAATATTAACGCAAAAACAAAAGTTCGCTGCTGCGCCGACACGGTGCTTTGTTTAGCACCTAGTTTGACTTGACATTTGACAGTGACATTTTTGACAATGACAGTTTTGATAGTTGACAGTTCACCTTTCATTTGCTTCGCCTGTGGTAGTGTAACCAACAATTAACCTAAATCACCCTGACCATAAGTGATTTGTTAATTAGAGAAAGATTTTTAATTAGTAAAGTAATATCATTTTAATTATGTTATACATAAATAAAAATATTAATAAAGCGGGAAATTTCATAATTGAAATGATTTTTAAAACTCAGCGTCTGCCCTGACACTCTTAGTAACACCGATTATGGGGAGGTTCATAAAACGGCAACACTGTTTTCACTAAAGTACGCCATTAAAATAAAATCGAATAAATAACTAATTAAACACAAAATATTAACCCCACATACTTATCTGGTGGTCGCCACTGTTGATTCTGGCTTTCAGGAGTTGCAGTGGTTTGGGAATAGTGCGGTGGGATTAACCCCACATACGATATCGATCAAGTTAAATAAAAAAAACTTAAAAAAAAAATGGATAATTTATGAGTATGTTTTTGTGGCTATACTCTTTTATTATAAAGCGATACTAATTTTGGTCATTCTCCTTTGTTAATTTATATTCATATTCTAGTTATTGTATTTTTTTTTTATAAATTGACTCACACACTGTTCCGTTGTTGTTGAATTAGGTATTTTACCTATGTTTGTAATATTTGTAAGTATGTGAGAAACATGATCCTATTTATTATCAATTTAATTAATTTATCTGTTAATGCTTTTATTACTTTATACCTGTACGTAGTATAGTGTGTAGTGCTATTTTTGGTAGCATCGTCCTCACATATATGAATTTATTAATGTATGTACTTATGTAAATATTGTAAATCACCTATTTTTTAAAAAGAGTAGGTAAGTATGGAGTTTCTTGTTTCTTGTTTCTTTCTTCTCCATAACAAGCTACTTTTCCGAATGCACGGTAGAATCAACTTTTACTACATGTAAATTTTAATTCATATATGTATGACGATCAAAAGTGCCGCTTACTGGCCTAATTGAAATTAATATAATTATTTGACTTTCACTTTGAATGCCGGGGTCCCTCAGGGGTTGGTACCCTCAGCATACATTGTTCTTGGTCCACATAACGGTAGAATAAATTATTATTACTTGTAATTTTTAATGAAACGTTCAAAAGTGCCGCTTGGTGGCCTAGTTGAAATAATATATCTTTGTCTTTGACATAAACGATCTGCTAAAATCTTTGGGTATGCACTATGCAGATGACAGCACTGTTGCTAAGAGATACGTGCCCAATGCACCGGCTACTGGGCCTCAGATCCGGTTTCTCAAGGAAACCATGATTGAGCGCTTAAACCTGTCCTTGAAGGCAGTCTCCGAATGGTCAGGTCAGTTTCAATGCTGCTAAAACTATTATTAATCACAGTAGCAGTCCTCAGAATCTTTTGCTCCAGATCATGGCACATTTGTCGATTCACATGGTGGTGGTCGCTGAACCGTATTTGGTCCCCTCCCGAGGTAACTGGATAGGTAGGTACTGGTAGCTTCACAATGCGTCACGAGGACACGGCTGGGTTGCTGCCCTCGTGGATGCAATAGTCACTATCGGGGCATACTTTTCGCCCAAAAAGAATCTCACCGCCTTTGAGAGTTTCTTTGCTTAGTTAGGTGCCTAGGTCGTGTATGATAACCTCGCCTCACACTTTTACTCGGAGATCTAAACGCCAAATCTGTGGCGGGTGGGATCAGTAACGGGGGATCCCCAACCCCCGTTTCTGATCCCAGTGGTGAAGTTTTGGAGGATTAGACTATCATGATGAGTTTAGCCGACTTTTATCGGGTTCTGCCATAACGTGTGTTCAGCACCGGGGTGGGTCAATGGAGACACTATTGGATCACCGATACATACGTTTTGACGTCCCCACCCAGACCGCTGATTGCCGTAGCTAATCAATCCCGCAAAGAGATGGTCTACGTTGGCTGCTTAAGTACAATGACAGGGCAACTCTCGAGGAGGCTGCTGTCTGTCATACAGGCCTGGATTAGGGAGTTGTTGACAGACGGACCCACGGAGAGGACCCATCGACGCCAAACAGGAGGCACCATGTGCACCATGTGCGGTTGGTCCCGCCTGTTTTTATTTTACCCAGGACTTGGGTAAAATAAAAAACAGGCGAAATACTGTGGTTACAGGCGGATTACTGTGATTAGCGGTGTATGGGAACAATGAGATAAAAGCTACTGGCTATTACATTCGAAAAACATAAAAAACTATGAACGGACGCAGTCGCAGCTAGCTGCTACGATGTATAGATCAGGCGTTCCAACATGCCCCCGGACGTTGAAAGATTCTCTTTCAACAATAATCAGCAGAAACGGGTAGTGGACAAATTCTGTTGAAGGCTCCAGCAGTAGTCCTGACGTCAGCCACACGAACGATGCCGTCTGATCCTGGACGGACGACGACAATTCTACCTAACTTCCACTTAGGGGGGGGCGGGGGTGGGTTATCCTCCTTTATCACCACCAAGGAGTCCAGCTTCAATGCATCTTTGCAGGATCGCCACTTGGTTCTCTGCTGCAAGTCGGATACAAAATCCTTACTCCACCGAACCCAAAAATTTTGACGGAGTTACTCGATTCGTTGGAAACGAGTTAAATGATGAATTGAGTATTCCTGAAGATCTCGCTGTGGCAGTGAAGTAAGCGGTCGACCGACAAGGAAGTGTCCTGGAGTCAGAGGTATAAGATCAGCGGGATCGAAATGGTGTTAAGTTCTTCAAACGTGAGGTTACAATTGCCCAAGACTCGTTTTAAATGGTATTTTGTCGAGTTAACGCCCGCTTCCCAGAGTCCACCAAAGTGAGGAGTATAAGCGGGAATAAAGTGCATCTTAACTCCATCATCAGCTAAACTTGCACCTAAGGAATCGCAATTTGATTTAAAAAAATTCGATAAATCGTTGTGCGCGGCAACGAACGAGGTACCGTTGTCGGAATAAATGTTAACGGGTTTTCCCCTTCGCGAAATAAATGATTACTAGTTAGGCCACCGACTAGCTCCAAGTGAATAGCCTTGGTGGTGAAACAAATAAATATCGCTATGTACAGCTAGCCTACAACCGCGGCCTTGCCGACTGACACAAATACACAATTACAAGCACTCACGTACAACGAAACTACCCAGTCTAGCTTTATTATTTGATCTAGCTCGAATACCCTTACGTCTTCTCAAGGAACAAGGGTAATTAACACCATAGTATAATAATATACTTCGTATACCTCGCCTGTTAGGCTCTTACCAGTTTGGCCCAAGACTACATCACGATAAGTGTTACCATTGATTGTCATTTTCAGAAAATTTAGGTTCTTTCTCATGTAGTTAATGAAAATAAAATAAATTACTAACTCGCTTAACTATTTAGTAACTCATGTGATTCATCTATTTAGTGTTAAATTAATTTTATATTGAATTATTAGTTCATTGCTTTGTTAACTTAAAAAATGCATTTTACTCAGGTAATTCAATCACACACAGTAGCAACATATTGAATTGACAAGTGTCATACTGACAAAGTGAAGTGACAACTCGCCATTTCAATTTCATCGCTATTGTCGTGTCGCTCACACCTATAGCGTTGTTTCGCTCGGTGAGCAAAATACTGTGGCTCCCAAACATTTGTGATGAACCCGTGAACTATGAAAGATGTATATCTTTATTTAAATTGTTAATTGTTCCGTACTAAACTGTAAAAACTAAAGTATAACAGACGGTGTAATAAGGCTTTTTTTCCCACCGATGAGACGCTATGCGTGGCTTCAATATTGTAACTAACTTCAACTAAAAAAACTGGTATGTGCCCTTCTACATATTATTTAATTTATCTACGCATTGTAAATTTCATAATTTAAGGCATAGTAGTGTCAATACGGCTGTACGCCCGAACGTTAACCTAACCTAATTAGTTTTTCACGTATTTTAGTCAAGTCAAGTTTTTTAAATTAAGTTGGTCCATTTTATCACGACGCAGCGTGTGACTTTTACAACATTTGAGTTGTCAGAGACATTGTAGACCTCAGTTCAAATAAAAAACCAAGATGGAACGTTGCAAACAACAAGGTGACGCCGGTTAAAACTACGCCTTGCCGTATGACACAATGATACGTACAACTGTTTCGTTGTACGTATCATTGTTGCATTAGCTTGTCGGTCGAGCTCTCAGATCAAATAAAAAACTCGACAGACAAGCTAAGGCGTAGTTTCTTTTCGTGTCTCATTAGCCGTGGCTTGTTCACCCACGGTGAAGAGGAACCCGAGGAGGAGCCGCTCGTCAGGGCTTTGACCGATTAAGACGAAAACGTAGCGGCCAACAAGTAGGTTGCGATGCCGCTTAGCAACAGGTGGCATTGCATCTGAGGCGAGCCGCGATGTCATATGGAGCGTCCCAAACTAAATATATCGTGGCTGAGGGTTGGCGACCGAGGCGGGCGAATAGTGCCGGTATTACGGTGTGCCGCTCTCCCTGCCTTCCGCGGTCTGGACGGGTTCGCCACCGTCTGATTGCGGACACGGTGGGCCGAAAAGTGGTAGGTGGCGAGGCCACTGACCTGTCCCGTCGCAGGGGGACCAAGGGTACACGGGGTCGTCTGTTGCCCATGTGTTGGTTTGGTCCATGGGGTGGTCACGGTGTGCAATGTCTTGTGGTGCACCGGTGATGGGAGGTACACCCCAAAGGAGGGTCCGGTGACGGACAGCCGCAGCGGGTTCGCGGTGAGTGCTAACGCATGCCCGTGTTCCTGCCATATACGGCACAGGAGGACACCGTGGAGTTTTAGTGGATTGGAGTTCCACATAACTGTACTATCTCCCCGTGGCAGCATAGCATGCATGAGCATTTCCCCAGGCTAAAAAATAATAAAATTAGTAGCGGTGCCTGTGATTGTTTTTTTTTTGTGTCGAGGAGTAAACTGATTTACCCTTGCAAAGAATTGATCAGGGTTGCTGATATTTTGGAGAAATAATTTTATCGGGTCAAACGTTGCACAATGAAAAATTCATTTTCATAAATTTGACTCGGATTGTTCATGATGCCACAGAGGACTTGTATCCTCAAATTCAGTATGAAATGAGAACCTATCTAAAAGTCATCATCATCTTCCTGCCCTCGCCCCATGTCACTTGGGGTCGGCGCAACACGTTTTTTTCTTCCAAACCGTCCTATTCTCCGTCACGCCATCACTCATCATTCATCTTTTTTTATGGCCGTCCCCTCCTCCATCCATCCACGTTTATATTCATAACTCTTTTAGTAACATGCTCATCACATGACCATACCAGGACAAACGGTTTCCTTTCAACTTTTCTGTCACTGGCGCCACTTTCAAACTTCCTCTAATGTACCCATTTCTCACTGCATCCATTCTCGTCACTTCGCACATTCATCTCAATATTCCCGTATCATTCTATCTACGCGTGAGGAAACTAAATAAAACCATAGTATGCAATCAATTAAAAAAGAAGCAAAGCAAAAATATACAAGAATTATCAAATAAGTAGATTTATTAAAAATTATAAAAATTGTATTATTTTTATCTTTTACCCCACTAAAAAAGTTTGAGAACCGCAACACAATTGATGACGTAGTCTTGGGCCAATCACGTGACCCAGCTGTCACGTAAAGAGAATACCATGTGTTATTATACCATACCATGATCAACACAAGTCGCGTCCCACACTATTTTTAGAAGTCTACCCAACCTTCACGACACAAACGTCATGCCATCTTGTTTTTCTTAATTATCATAAAATTACTAAAAAGTATTTTTTTTATATAAAAATCAAAATATTTGATTTACCTATTTTGTGCTTGTGAGAAAAATATGGCTTGAGACGAGTCGGGAAACCCCCGGATTTTGGAGCTTACAACCCGGACATTTGAACAGATTTTTTTTGTGGGCAATTTCTTTACGTATGTATGTTTGTTACTCAATCACGCCCAAACGGCTAAACGGATCTAGATGAAATATGGCACAGATGAATTATAGTCTGGAATAGCACATAGGCTACTCATTATACCGGTATAATGTTCCCATGGGATGATAAAAAACTTTTCACGTAGGCGAAGCCGCTGGGAGAAGTTAGTGTACAATATACAGACGTGCAATCTCGGGTGATTTGGCGTAATTTTTGAAGAGTTCCGTTGAATATCACCGAACTTCTACATCAGATCTTCACCAAATTTAAATGGGACCAATTCGGGATCATACCCTTCCAAACAACAAAGAAATTTTAAAATCGGTCTAAATTGACGGAAAAATCGGTGTAAAATTGCCGTTGGTAATTTGAAGACTTTAAAACCCGGACTACAAATAAAACCCCGCCCGGACGCTCCCCGGATGCCTTCTAATCTAGGACAAATCCGGGGAACCCGGCAACACTACACCAAGAGATAGTGACGAAATAGCTAGTGTGACGAGTTGTCATCACAATCCACTTGCTGGCATAAACTTAGCTAAAATTGTAGCACTTTTGCTTGGCTTTTGACTATAACCAGGTTAAATAGTATTCACAGTTTATTTTTAGAGATTATGGTGACTTTTTTTACACATACTAACCAAAAATCAAGAATAATAAGTCCAAATCGAATTGTTTTTGTCATTGTTTTATTAAGTAATGTGATTCGATTCACCAACAATCGCCTAAAACACTTTCGGATTCGTGCGTCACTAGTTGACGTGATATGTCAAAAAATCAATCCAGAGGGCGCTTTATATTGCTCGGCCACGTAAGTCAGGGTCGTATTTTTATTCCTTGGATATTTTAATTACATTATTTTACATGCTGTGATATTATGTGAGAATGGTATAATAGTACACAAGTGTTTGTGAAAATATTTTTGTCTGTACCACGTCCTGACTGCGGTAAGTGATGGCTTTCAATTCTGTCCTTCCATCGCCCATCCGTCATTGTACCAGTGAATTAGCATGTTTTAATTAAATCCTTGTAGATATTAGCCTTTTTTATCACAATATAAACATTACACGGTTTCCGGAAAACGAATCTCAAAGTCTTTGTTATTATTCTTTTGAAGATTGTCACTTGAACGCAGTTATATCTTTCCAGATTGACAAGCCATGTCCAATTTACCACCAAATCCGTATAATAACTTCCCGGGACCGCCTCAAGTGAATGCTAATGCGGCACCGCCAACGTTTAACCATAACCAACAGTTTGGACAAGTGCCTATGAGCCAATTGCCGCCAGGATATGGAGGACTAAAGCAGGACCCGAACTCGAATAGTCCCCTTCACGCGCCGTCGTCATCAGCACCTCCAAACCATGTGTTACAAAATGTCAACAACTATAGTCAGAGCGCTAGCAGTTCACCTGCTTTCAATCAACCTGGGATGATGCCACCTGTGCAACATAGTCTGCAGTCGTCACCCATGAGACCACCAATGTCAGCAGGTCCCAACTCCTTACCAAACCCTCTGCCTGCCCAGAATGTCCCACTGTCATCAGGTAGCCCTAGAAGTGTACCCAATGCCAACTCTTCACCAACACCTTATCCCCCTAACTATCATCCTCCACAGCGTCAGATTAATGACAATGCTCCACCTCTTATTCCTTCTAGTCAACCTAGCCAATCTCTTGTGAATGGCCCACTTTCTGCACAGCGTCCAGTTGGACCTCCGAGTCAATACCCTGTTTCATCAAGTGCTTTTAGCTCTCTTCCAGGAGGAAAGCCTTCAATTTCAGGGTATGGTCCAGGATTAATGAATACATCTTATGCTCCTCCACCTGGGCCGATTCCAAAGCCTCCTGGCCCTACAATGACAAGTCAGCCTAATATTCCATACTCAAGTGCTCCTATCTCTGGTCCTCCACGGAATAGTCCTTTAGTGCCTCCACCGGTCAGTGGTCCTCCTGTTGGAATGCAAGGCTATAGTGGTCCACCAACTGGAACACCCATGGGGCACCCTAGGCAATTGGGGATCAATGGTCCCAGTGTGAGCGGACCATCATCAATGCCTCCTGGTCCTCCAAAGCCTATGAGCCAACCACCAGCACCTATGAATCAGCCGCCGGCACCTATGGGCCAACCTCCTGTACCTATGGGCCTTGCAAGTGGGCCACCACTGGGAGCAGGACCAGCCCAAGCACAGCCATTTCCAGGACAATACAAAAATGGTCCATCTGGGCAGCCATTGAGTCCACCAGGCCCATCTACAGGACATATGGGGCCTCCAGGCACATACAGTGGTTCACAAAATCCCTCAACTGGACCTCCAATGCCACCAATGGGTCATCAAATGGGGCCACCCCCAGGACCTATTGTGCAAGCAGGTGGCGCTCCTAAGAGCAACATGCAGAATAGGTATCCTCAAATGGCTCCAGCTCCAGGGAATTATCCTAATCAACAAGCACCACCAGTTTCTAATTTGACCCAACAACAAGCAAATATTATGAAGCAGTTTCCACAGCAGTATTTGAACCAGCAAATGCAGCAGCTGAGTGTGACAAAGCAAGGGTTTGACCAGCTGTGGGGTCACCATATGGTAGACCTGTTGCAGTGTAAGCATATACTACCAGAATACCCTGAGGATCCACCGGAGGTTAAACTGGCTCATCAGTTTGCTGATTCATCCAACTGCAGCCCTGAGTAAGTGTTGATTTCATTTATTTAAGTGTGGAAAGTGAAGGTATTGGCACTGTTAAGAGTTTGGAAAACTTTTTTACTCACGATATTTGGTTCAGTCACCTTGCTGACTTTTTTATATTAACTAGTGTAGTTGTATGTTTGTTGATAAAAAGTCTACAAAAAAGAATGACCTTAGTTTTTAAAGTTGTCTCATAATCTTTAAAATCATTTGAGTATCACAGTTAATTTAAAATCAAACATTGTAGGCTTCTTTTCTAGTAATAAGTAATATTATTATTTATTTTTTATTGGTTTTGGTTTTGGTACAAAAATAGTTGTCCTCAAATATTGTGGTAGCTGTAATTGATTTGAGTATTATTTACCTCAAATGAATCCAACATACCTAATTAGTTTCTTTGAGAAGTATTTTTTTTTTTGTTATTCAGTGTGTATTTAAATTTACTTATTGCAAATAAGGAAATATGAACTTATCAACATTTCAAATGTAAGACATTTTTATGGTCTTTTTAATTATGTTTCTACATGATTATTTAATTCTGGGCAAAATGTTCTGCTGTAATTTTTATACCATGAAAATATAATTAATTGCAATGTCATGGTTGATGTAGAAATCATATTTACAATAACTATTCTTTAATTACCATTTAAAAATGGGCTAGTAAAAGATTCCATATTTTTCAACTTCCATTTTTTCATCATTATAAATTACAAACTGTGCCCTACTGCATTATGTTAAATAGCCATAATTAAACATACCTCAAGAATTAGGCTATCAAATGCAAAAAGAATTTATAAAATCTGATGGTTAGTTCCAGAGATTAGTGCACTTAAACAAAAACAAACTCTTCAACTTGACATTTTTATATAGATTTTACTAACAAATAACTGGGCAATAACAGCTGAATGTGATATTAGAACATTATTTACGTTATTTAAATGCAGTAAACAGGCATTGTTTTGCATTGCACAATCAATCTTTTATTATTTATTTATTTAATAACTTCACCTTATTGTGTGCTCAGCATCGTGAATCACTTTATTTTTTCTTTTAATTAATGTTTAGTACCTGGGCGACCGAGCTGAAAATAGAGAAAACGACGTTTTCTAAAAATGAAACCTAGCTCGAACGATTTATCACCCCCAAAACACACTGCGTACAAAATTTCATGAAAATTGGCTCCACGTTTCTGAGATTCAGATTATATATATACAAGAATTGCTTGTTTAAAGGCTTAGCTCTTGATAGGTCCTTCACCCATGTAAAAGTCTAAAGTCATCCCATATAAACATTACTAAGATGAAAACTATCCTACGATCTAATCCAGGCCATATTTGCCCTGTGATTCAAATGTCATTCAAATCCATGCAGTTGTTGAGACATTATTGATTAATAAACATGCTCTCCATACAGACTTTCACATTTATAATGAAATAGAATTGCTCTTAATTCAAGCTTTAACTGACATACAAAGGAGTTTATTATCAGTAGGGAAGATAAAGTAATGTCTGCCGTGGAGTGTTGCATAATCTTGAATCTGTGATATGATTAGACGCACGCATTTGTTAGAAGGTCGTCTGTCACGCATTTAAGTGATAGTATGTTGACTAATGAATGGCAGTAAAAGTTATATATATATAATTAACTCATCGGAAATCACAGCATTGCTTACCACAAAAGAATAGTGGTCAACCGCAATCTATATATATATATAAAAGAGAGTATGTATGTATGTTCCTTATAAATTCCGAAATGGCTAGTCTGATTTGAATGAAATTTTCAGACAATCTTTTGATTGACTTAGCGGATAATCCTGTAAAGTTTTTTTTTTTACTTTGTACGCGGACAAGCCGCGGGTAGAAACTAGTACTCAATAAAAAACTTCTCATAATGGAGAAATGTTTTTAACAATAAATTAATACCAATTATGAATAATTAAGCCTGACATAATTCAATGACCTATTTGGACACAATAATTAATAATCCAACCTTAATTAGAAGTACATCCTTTGTTATGATGCCGTTTTTAGCTACACCAAACTAAATTGATACTTTTTTTAAACTTGAGAACATGAATAGTATATCATTAATAATCTTCATATTTCATAACAATATTGTGGTATGAAAACTATTGTCAAGTTCATCATGCACTAAAGAAATACTTTGAAAGATAACATTAAATATTTTTATACTCTTGATTACACTGTGTGCACATCACAGATACACAGAGATAATATAAATATTATTAGTATATTCACTTAGTCAACCTGAAAAATATGATTAAGCCACTAAAATTTTAAATAATTTACAAACATTTCTTTCCCACAAAGCTGGCGTATCTCAGGTTTATTAACTGTCATTTTCATTCGAAATGTTGGTAATACATAGAAAAAGTATATGGTGAAAGTAAAAACTGCCTCTTTCACTCGTTTACATTTGTCGCTTCGTCCTATCTCACTTACTCTATGCAGTATACTCAATGACAAATTGTTTCTTGTACAATAGTTTGCAGAGCCAACTTCAGAGACGCAAAGATCTGCTGTGATTACTATACACTTGTGAGGAAGTTGGAGAGAGATGTCTTTGGGACAAAATATACTAGTTAGATTAGAATTATAAATTAGGTTTAAGTGGCTTCCAGTTGAGATTGCGTGCGAATTTACTTGTATCCCGGGCCGCCGACTCATGGGAACCGTAGGAACTGTGGCGTTTTAGTCGGTTGGATTCCGACATAATCCTCCATTCCCCAAACAGAAAGTATCTATGAGGATTTCTCCACAATAAAAAAAAGGTTTAAGTTGCTTAATATTTACATTAATAACACTATTAATTTTTGAAACATGTTTTAATCCATTGTAAAACATTTGCAGGGTCTTCAGGTGCACTGTCAACCGTATTCCAGAGACGAACAACCTCCTGCAGAAGTCCCGACTGCCTCTCGGTATTTTAATACATCCATTCAAAGATCTCAATGTGAGTGTAAGTTTTAAACATTTGAACTCTTCTGTAGTCCCAATAATGCATAGCCTCATGTCATGATGGTTTGTTTATAGTATATAATATCATTTGACTAATTTTATGACTCGTCTTATACTGTTTAGTCATAAATGTTTGTTTTAGTTCTTCAACTAATCTCCAAATTGTAATGAGAATGTGTACTGTTGTAATATCTATACCTTGCTGCTTTATTTTTCCATTTTTACATACACTTACGCCTTTTCCTTGGAGGTAGGCCCCCTTAAAAAAAAAGGTATAACTTGTGCTTGTATGACTAGATGACATTTAGTCAATAGTCGGGTAATAATGACTAGATGTCATCTAGTCACACCGGTTATGAGTACTGCACACCTGGCCTTTACATTCTCCATTTTTATTAACTTTTAACAATTTCATTCATTCATGACAGTTGTGTCATAATCATGCATAAGTTTTTGTTTTAAAATTATCATTAGTCACCAATTTTGTTCAAACTACCTTCCTACCTATATTTGGCAGTTGAGACCTGTACCCGTATTTATTAAGAAACCCTTGGCTTAGAGGTCGGTCCATCCTTGACCAATATAAAGACAGCATTGAGGCATTTTATCGATCGCGTACAGAATTTTAAGTGACGTAAGTTTGGCGGTAAAACACTCACTATAGCCACAGTATAAATATGGACAAACAGTACGGCAACTACCTACAAACGCTCGAAATGGCACACTCAAACAAACATGCGCATCGACGAGACCCCTAAGCGGCCCGCACTACTAATAGCATCGAGAAAACTGCTGGCTGTGTTATAACACATACACCAGGTTTCACGGCGGCCAAGAAATTTGGCGAGAACTATAAATAATTGTGTGCTATATTTGTTTCATTTTGTCTTGACGATAACTGTCATTCTCTTTTTCCATCATCTTTCTGCACACTGACACAGACAGGAATAGTCGTCATCGGCTAAGTTACCAAAGATGATAAAAATTAACTATGTATCGTTTTTCATTAAGTAAAAAATGTTGTTGATTAAAATATATTATATCTATCGTAGAATCTATCATAGATATCGATCAGACGGGTAATGGGCTTTGGTTTCGTTTTTAGAATTAAGAACGTCAATAGATGTAGGCGGTCCAATGACCGCTATTGACATGCTAAAACGTAACAGCTATAGTAGTAGGGAAACTATAGCTTTTCCTTTTGTTAAATCTTTCAATGAATTATTATGTAGCGTATTTGTGGTTATCCTTTTGTTGTTGCGTGAATGGACATTGGACATGTCCAAACACATTCAAGATCGTAAATGATCGTTGTTTATTGTTTATCCCGCCTTGGATGAAGTGAGAGAAGAGTGCATTTTAAATTGATGACTCATATTGTGCCCTAGCAGTATGAAGTAGAGGCATCTGATTATGGACAAAAGCCACAATGCTACTGACAAAATAAGCTACTGGAAATTTCCAACTCATATAAAATTACTAAATTTTAATAATTTTCAGTCCTCTCGCTACTTAGTATTTCGTATGTTTGTATGTTTGGGTCAATATTTGTCGACACGATTTGACGACACGGGTGGCGTAGTGGTTAAGCTATCGGTTGCTGCGCTGCGTGTCGGTGTCGGTTCAATTCCCGCACGTAACAAATATTTGTATGGCCTACAGATAGTCGTTCCGGATCTGGGTGTCTTGTGTATGTGAATTTAAACGTTTTGTTAACGCACCCACGACACAGGAAGAAATTCCTAGTGTGGGACAAAGTTTGTCAAAAAAACAAAAAATATCATATTCTAAATCTCTGTTTCCTTATATTAAAGAGGTACACAATGACTCACAAAAATCCCATTATAAAATTTAATATTGTTTTTTGTCAACGGAACTTTGAATCGTGTATTTTTTGCAATTTATAATGACTACACTATTTACATAATCTCATTCAAACTGGCCGCATACTAATATTCTAGAAATACCGTTATATATACTCTTATATATTCGTTGTTATATAACGGTTTACAAATAAAACTATACTAGGTTAGTATGTAAGTGTGTGTGTAAATGATAATAAGGTTTATTGCTATGATTCGTGTTTTGAGTGATTTTCTATGCAAAGCGTAGGCATTTTAACAATGTTAAAACAGCACTTTCTTGTTGATATGATCAGAATAATGAAGACATAATCTTCGGATACGAACATAAAGTCCACCTTACTAAAGGATGATGCTCCAAACTTCAATCAAATCTATCAAAACATCAGTGATGAAATACTTTAAACACTATTTTTCAAAATATTTGATGACAAAATTTGATAAAGATACGTGGGTACCTAATAGTTACGAGAGTTTCAGTGAATTTAATTTTTTTTAGCTAAGTAATTGTTGAACCCTACTTGAATGCCAAATTTTGTCTGGTTTTCAGGCGAAGTTTACAAATATCATACTGCAAATTAGTGCAAATTCTTACAAGTTGTAAGTCGTGTCTCGATCGAGCCCAGGCAGGCGCTTTTAGTAGGGGAGACGTGGAAGATCACGAAACAAATTTTTTTTTTTTTTTTTTAAATTTGGGTGTTGTATTTATAAAGTATGTCAATATAAACTCGTTTTGAAGTTTATAATTCGAATATTAAGACTGTACACGAGCATGCGCACTCAGATACATTCAACGGTTAGGTAGAGTGCATCTGCTATGTTGTATCCTGTTCTATCACACGGACCTAGGACGCTCTACTTTCTCTCTCGCAACTATCAAATAGCTCCAATTCTAAAACTTTATAGCTTGGCAACAATATTTCATGTACGTATTTTTGCAGGCAAGTATATACGATTGGTTTTGTAATTAAAATATCTTACTTATGATATCCATTTCGATTGGTTATCAGATCGGTGTAGTTACCTATATTGACTTACCTGTTCACATCTGCTTGCCAAGTAGCCATGAACAGAAATAAGTAGGCAAGCCTACCTAGGCATATTCTGTGGTTAAAAACTATCAGTTGAGATGAAATTCATTCGGTTATCAAATGAGTGAAGGTGACGAAAAAAAATTTTTTTCAATTAATTCAATTAAAAATAGCTATGAACACTTTTCGATAGGCAAGTTATCAAAAGCATGTTTGTTATTAAATTATATTTGATAAAAAATATGTCTCATCCAGTTATCTGGTGGGTAAAGGTCGATCTTCCACGTCTCTTAGGCTATTTACTTTTTGTAAATTATGTCATCACCACTGCTCTCAAAACGGTGAAGGAAAACATCGTGAGGAAACCGGCATGTCCTAAATCCAAAAATCGAAGACATGTGACATCCACCAACCCGCACTGCGCCCGCGTTGTGGATTACGGCCCATTCCCTCTCACAGAGAGGAGGCCTGTGTCTCAGCAATGGGAACATTAATAGGCTGATGATCAAATTCTTAATTGAGAAATCGGGGTATAGTATGTTTCCAATTTTTGCTGGTGATTTATTTCTTTTATTACTTACTTATAGATGGCGGCGGTGTTATTGGTACTTTAATAGTTTCCATTCTTAAAGCTCTTCTCAAACGTTCTGTAGTACCTAAGTATTGTCTTACCTTTTTCCTTACTATAAGAGCGAAAATACAATGTCAGTAACTTACATAAAAGTGTGCAACAAGCTTACACGTCACTGTGACATTCATTACCTAAATTTATTACGGCACAATGGTATGCAAGCTACTTGCACACATTTATGCAAGTTGTGTATTGTCTCCCTAAGGTGCGTTCCTCACCGGTTCGGTTCATTTTCGCTTCTGTACCGAATCTGTAAAGTATCACTCGGTTGGTAAACAATCTGTACCTAAACGATGTACTCAGGAGCGCCTGAGTTGTTTCGGTACTGATTCTTTACCGAGCGCCAAACTGTGTCATACAGCACATCTGTATAGATTCGCTATAGGCCGACCAAGTGAGGAAGGCGCCTAATTATGGTGGTAGTAGGTATCGGAAATAATATAACTAAACGTAAGATTATGAAAATCCTTCTCATCTGTTCGCAGCATCTGCCGGTGATCCAGTGCGCGACGATAGTGCGGTGTCGCGCGTGCCGGACGTATATCAACCCGTTCGTGTACTTCGTGGACGCTAAGCGGTGGAAGTGCAATCTGTGCTTCAGAGTCAATGACTGTGAGTACCACATTTTATTATGATCCAAGACCCCAGAGCGTCTAGGTGCTTGCTAAAGAAAATCCTAGTATGGGACAAAATATTAAAACATTTAAATTTTTATTACTTTGCTGTTCTCTTCTGAGCAAAGGCCTTTCTCCACTCCTTCCAATTTTCATAAGCTGGCGCTTCCTCGTTCCGGTATTGTGAGATAGATATGTAGAGAGGCGCGCGCACATATCAATCAAAGGCTAAGCTATGTTTGGTAACCTTGGCAAACACAGAGGCAGTGGCGTATTTAAAGATTTGTCGCCCCAGGCCATATGGGATTTGCCGCCCCATAATCTTTTTCTTCTTCCTGCCCTTATTGTAATATGGAGTAAGGGCAGGAAGAATCAGTGCCTAATAAATAAGGAAATTAAAACTCTTCGCTATGGAAATGGTTTACCAAAAAAAATACTATTTTTGCGAGAACGCACGTAGTGAGCTTAGAATATATTTTAGCACATCAGGTTCATTGCCTACTATACAGGAAAACTTGAGAATTTAGAGTTCAAGCAAGAGTGAAAATTTGAGCACCCCGCCTCGAATACTAGACAAATATAGAAGTATACTTTGTAGACTTAAGAATGAAAGACGTTATAAAATTAAAGAGCGAGCTCGCGAATTTTCAACGGCTCTCCCTAATATAGGCTAGATTTTCTTTTAACAGACCAGACATTACGGGGCGGTAAAATAAAAGAGCATGTTACACAGTGCTTGTCACTACGATAGGCTAGTGAAGTGGCTTTTGCCGCCCCTCGTAGCCTGCTGCCCCGGGCCATGGCCCTCTTGGCCCAAGGGTAAATACACCAATGAGTAGAGGTCAGGGCGTGCCTGTCATTAGTAGATCTATGAAAGTCAGACACAGACGTTATGGATAGTCAGATGCTGTCTTGCCTAGGGTTACCATATTAATCAGGCACTGGGCTGTGGTCGTTAGATAGACCGTCGCTTCTACTGGTATTCAGCTAAATTCATATAGACTGGAAGTAGACCCCAATTAGTTGGAAAAGGCTAAGTATTATGTAACTACGTGTAATTATTTTGTATTTTTTATAACACACGTCAGAAGACAAACACAGCTGACCTTACAAAGGACATCAGCAATAATAATTGTTTAATGCATACTAAAAATGCAGCCTTTATTATTTCTTATCTTTATTGCAACGTAACTTAAAATAGCACTATAAAATGAACGATTTTCCCGGTTGTCTATAAATAGGTAGTTAGATTTTATCAAGTGACTTTTGATTTATAAACCGACTTCAAAAAAAGGAGGAGGTTCTCAATTCGTTGGTTTTTTTTTTTTAATGTATTTTCCCCGATTACTCAAAGATGCCTGGACCGATTTCAAAAATTCTTCTTTTGTTTTGTAGGGTGTACTTTCTAGTTGGTCCCATAGTCATCAGGTCAGGGTCTGATGATCCTAGAGAAATCGAGGGAACTCCACAAATATTATATATTATATAATATAGCGATTTTGGTATTTTCATAAACAATGCAATCATTTGCACTGAGAAAGTATCATTTGGTGAAGTGGAACTGATGAAGAAGACCACAGATGGCCACTGGAACTCCTATGCTAAGTATGTCACGGGTAAAGGTTATCTCGTATAGTTAACCGACTATGATGAAGCAAATACTTATAAATAAATGATACTGATGAAAATGGCACCATCGAACTGATCTGATGATGAAGCCGGAAGGTAGGCACTGGAACTCTGACATAAAACAATGTATCCTAGTCGTGTTTGGGATTATTTGAATCCTCATGATATGTACTTTGGCTATAAATGATTATCATGTTAATTGGAGATACCTACCAAAACTAAAAAGAGAAAAATAATAAACTTTTTAACAAAAAATCAATTCGACTTCCAAAACAAAAAAATACTTTCTTTTCCGAAGTCGGTGTCGAAAAACGGAAAACAATGGGTACAAAAGACACCGACTTCGGCAAAGAAACTTATATTTTGCTTTGTAGTTTTTTGTTTTGGAATTCGGTTTGATTTTTTGTTAAAAAGTGTTTTTGGTATTATAAAGTATTTGTTTGTGTGTTTAGACAGGATAATACCCACTAAAAACACTTGATGCATCAAAACTATAATCAATAATCCCCATGCTTTGCTCGTTTAGTCGCTAACTTCAAAATAAAAGGGACCATATCACCATGACTAGGATAGGACAGATGGACCCCTTATCCGCAATAAGACTCGCATTTGGTCAATTGTGCGCGCAGGCCTCCTCTCTATGTCTACCAC
Source organism: Orthosia incerta (assembly GCA_948252205.1). Classification (NCBI taxonomy): domain Eukaryota; kingdom Metazoa; phylum Arthropoda; class Insecta; order Lepidoptera; family Noctuidae; genus Orthosia; species Orthosia incerta. The sequence continues at coordinate 29,780,736 of OX411746.1, forward strand.
GCGGGCCCAGTGCATGTTGGTGGATGTCACATGTCTTCGAATTTTCGGTTCTAAGACATGCCGGATTCCTCACGATGTTTTCGTTCACCGTTTTGAGAGCAGTGGTGATAAAATAATTTAAACTAAGTAAAGCACCTACCTGGGTTTGAACCCACGACCTACAACTTGTAAGTCGCGGCCATTACCACTGGGCCACCACTGCTCATCACCATGACTAATTTTACTATATTATAAATATGCAGGATGACTAAGCAAAAATGAGGGTTCAAAGATCATATCAGTGAGTGAATAATCTTTAAACCGGACACGTCATCAACATCTCATTAGCAGAATTTTAACATGAAACTTGTTTATATATCAAAATGAATACGATATCATGTGATATTGATTGAATAACAAACATATCTGCGCTTGCTTTGGGAGGGGGCTTTGGGGGATCGCCCTACCAATTAGGGCGATCCTCCGCACTCAATTATCAATCAATTTTCAATTTTTATTTTACATAGACCTACATGGGCACTTATAAAACGTCGACAAAAGGTGCACGGTTCGGGATAGTCGTTTCCAATAGAGAAGAACCGGCAAGAAACTCCATGGTTACTCTTTTAAAAAATTGATTGTGTTTACAATATTTACATGTTACAGCATTAGTACTTGGATATGGGAGGACAACGTAGGCCCGAAAATAAGTCGTACGAAATTAAAAAAACAATCAAAAAAATAATTTAGCACGAAATAAAAAGTTAACAAATGTTAACAATCATCTAGAAATCTAGAAAGCCTACAATGTTCTCACATTCACAAAACAATCGGTAAAATAATCTATACAAAGGTAAAAAAAAAACAAATTAATGAAAAAATAAAAATAACAACACTAAATTTAACATGTGGCACAAATACTGTTATTAGTGCTGTAACTATTCTAACTCTCTACCATGTTACTTAATCAGTACTATTTAGGCTATCCTGAATTTAATATAGGGTGTTACCGTGTAATGCGGGTATCAACTACCGGTTATCATTGCGAATGATATTATCCTACTAATATTATAAAGTCTGTGTGTGGATTATGTTAATCAATAATGCCTCAACGGCTGAACGAGTTTGGATAACAGATGGCATACAGATGTATGCTAGTATTATATTATCTGTGCCATGGTCTATGAAGAAGAAGATGCCTCATCCCATACAAAGGAACCGTGCCGACGTAACTAGCAACTAGTATAGATATTGTGCTTAGGAGAGTTGATTAAACAAGAACATACAATAGTTATGTTCAATTCCCGAAAATGTTAATTTTAACAGTTCAGAATTGTGTGTACAACTCGGTGCATGTCGCACCATCTAGTGGGATTTATTTGAACTAAATTTACTTTCTTGGCGCTGGGGCTGTGGTACTATTTAGGCCATCCTGAATTTAATATAGCGAGTAACGCGGTTACCTAACTACCGGTTATCGTTGCAAATGATATGATCTTACTAATATAATAAAGTTTATATGTTTGGATATATGTTAATCAACTATGCCTCAAAGGCTGAACGGATTTGGATCACATATAGACCATAGTTTGGGCTAGGACATAGGGCACTTTACTACTTTCTACCTTTGTAGTACGTTCCCGTGGGAATATTTTAGACTTACACATGTGCGAAACCACTGCCACAAGCTACTTTCATAAAACATACAAAGTTCTTCAGCCAATTCGCAATCGCATATCGACGGGGTTAATGAAATTGCGCAGTAGTCTTCTATGAATAGGTACAGTTAAACTTTATCATGAAATAATCTTCATTATCTAAATTGGTAACTTCAAATGTTTGCAAAATACCAGTCTCTTTTTATACTGATATCGTGATATCAGATATTTAGGCATTATCAATGAGTTAAATCTCTTGAAATATATGGCGTGAAGTCGTAATCAAATAAATCATGATTAATGCTTGTATTATTAAAATGATAGAAACGAACTTTGCACTTTGCTCTTGAACCTTGTCTGTCGGCCAGTCAAACAGGCCTTTGTAAGTTTGTTTCGTAAGACTTTTGGACCCGAACCCCTCGGGGTCCCGAGATATGTTAAAGTATGCTTTAACATATATATATATATTTTTTTTTAAAAACGTTGCCCCACACTAGGAATTTCTTCCTGTATCGTGGGTGCGTTTACAAACATATAAACTCACATACACAAACACCCAGAGCCGGAACAACTATCTGTAGGTCATACAAATATTTGTTCCGTGCGGGAATCGAACCCGCGACACGTAGCGCAGCAGTCAATCGCTCAACCACTGCGCCAACCGTGCGCCCCGGGATATCTCGGGACCCCGAGGGGTTCGCCCTGTCTATGGACAGGGCCCATCATTGTTTCTGTTATTCATATTTGCTATCTGTATGTACATTATGGAATCAATAAATTGATTTTGATGTTGTCTCGCAAAGTGCAATAAATATTAAAACTATCTAGCATTTACTATGGAAAGCTGAACCGATCCTGTACGATATTGAAAACATCCTCCTGCCAGCACCTTCGCCCGCGTGAAAGTTGAAAATTATTAGCCCGAGTGAGAAGTGCGAGTCGGACTCGCGCACGATGGGTTCCATACCATTATCGGAAAAAATCACAAAAATACACGTTTGTTGTATGCGAGCCCCACTTAAATATTTATTTTAATCTTTTTTAGTATGTGTTATTATAGCGGCAACAGAAATACATCATCTGTGAAAATTTCAATTGTCTAGCTATCGCGGTTCATGAGATACAACCTGTTGACAGACAGTCGGACCGCGGAGTTTTAGTAATAGGGTCCCGTTTTTACCCCTAAAAATTATCCTTTGTCCGTCTCCAGGATCCAATCAATCGCTTTATCAAAATTGGTTCAGCGTGGAAGCGTAATAAGCAGGCAGACAGACAGACAAAGCTACTTTTGCATTTATAATATGAAGTATGGATTTACTATGCAACACTGATGTCTATAATCACACTTATCTTCTCTTAAATCCCCTTCTCAGTGCCAGAAGAGTTCCAGTACGACCCGGTGAGCAAGTCATATGGGGACCCGACGCGCCGGCCGGAGATCAAGTCGGCCACCATCGAGTTCATCGCCCCCGGAGAGTACATGTTGAGGCCGCCGCAGCCAGCCGTGTACCTGTTCCTGTTCGATGTCTCGCAGATTGCGAGGGAGTCAGGATACTTGCAGGTACTTACTGACTTTAAGGTTCTTCCTACATAATTACTATTAGGAGTGTATATTATAGAGTTCAAAAGCGCGTTGGGTTGGCGATATCAGAGTTGCGGGCAAAACCTATGGCAGATAAAATAGGAGGCCTGGCCTATAAAGACAAAGACAAAGATATTTTATTTCAAGTAGGCCACCAAGCGGCACTTTTGAACGTTACATTAAAATTTTCAAGTAATAAAAGTTGATTCTGCCGTGCATTCGGAAAATAGCTTGTTATGGAGACTCCATACTAACTCTTTTAAAAAAAATGGGTTCTTTACAATATTTAGGTACATAAGTACATACATTAATAAATTCATATATGTGAGGACAATGCACCCAGAATAGCACTACACACTATACTACGTACAGGCATAAAGTAATAAAAGTACTCACACATGTACTGTGCAGTTATATAATAGATGCTAGAAAAACATTAACATCCGAAGCAGTTAAGTTATGACCAATCCCAACTGACGGCGCCCGTTCACGAACATGACGCATGAATTGGCACCACCCAGGTCAATAAAACCCAGCAATGGGTGATTCTGGTTGATATTGTGATGATGATGAGGAGTATTATGTATGTATTTCCTCGCCCGCTTTGTTCACACGGTGATATAATTTGCCGAGGTATATATGTTAATATTTTTTTTATTTGCGATAGTGAACTACTGATTACAGAGCGATATATACGATTTTATATCGCGTGGCAAGAGCAGTATGCTACCATGTTCAATAATAATAAAATATCGTACCAAATAAATAGATTATACCGGAACTGTAGGATAACAACAGCAGCCTAATTGCGTAAGTATATTATCCAAAGCAAAAGAATCGATTCTTTCCCAAAACCGACTTTACGTAGTGCATATTGATACGAAAAGACGTTTTTGGGCAGGAATCGATTCTTTTGCTTTGGATAATATACTTACGCAATTCGGCTGCAGGTTGCGTGTGCCATATCGTGAGTTTGCCATATCGTATGTGTATGTTTTGATCGTTTATTGGGTACTGTAATGCGTACAGCTAAGGAGTGGAATTCCTTGCCGTAGTCTGTTTTACCCGATAGCTTTTCGACCACATCATCGCTTACCATCAGGTGAGATGGTGGTCAAGCGCGAGCCTATAAAAGAATTTAAAAAAAAATTGCTACAATCTAGGGGTCTTTAAGTCAAGAGTGAATAGGTTACTTCTAGGCAAGCGTGCTCCACCTTCGACCACATCATCGCTAACCATCAGGTGAGATAGTGGTCAAGTGCAAGCCGCCTATCTACGAGAAAAAAAAAAAAAATGTTTTATACTTTTGACGAGTTAGCTACTCTGATAGAGTCTGGCAAACGAAAGTAGACACTCGAATTATTTCCAAACTTTTTATATGGCAATGCTATACTAATGTCAACCCCAATTTTCCGTACGACGCTACTAAGTTGATACTTGGTTTTGATTCGTAATTACTATTTACATTTTTGTAAAAACATTTTCTCTATTTATAATTTAAAAAGTTTCATTAGTAATGTAGAAAACAATGATTCCTGTGACTCTTATGAATCTTTTCGCATGAAAGTCTTAAATGCAGATTTTGATTGATAGTGAATAAACCAAAATTATTATACAATACTGTTGCTATTTTTTATTCAGATTGAGATATCTAAAGTATTACCTACCTTAATGTACCTGTAGTATTTAGAAGTAATATACATAATTCTAAAGTATCAAATTAGTTTATTCCAGGTATTGTATACTAGTTTTTGGGGTTGCTATGCTGATATTTTTTAAATTTGCCGCGCTTTTTCAGTCTCTACTTTCGTTTGCCAGACTCTATATAGTCATATTTTTATTTATTAATCATGACAAATAAAGCCGTATAAGGTATAAGTACACAACATAACGACTTCTGTTTAATGTTCAGTCTTTTCTCTTTAAAGTTATCCTTATCTTTAATATCAAGTTAACATGGAATAGAATAGAATAAAATATACTTTATTGTGCACTATATAAGTTATATAACTTTACAAGAAAAACTTATCATGATTCTTTGGTATTATAGTGCGGGCGGAACTAGTTGGCCGCGCCTTAGACAGGTGCGAGGGGGCGGGTTAGGACAATGGACAATGATAATGTCAATGGATCATCACACCCATTGTCAATGGGTCATCCCGGGTTTTACTGGCGCCCCGCCTCTCCGTCCCACCGCTCACATACCTAAGGCGCGGCCAACTAGTTCCGCGCGCACTATAGCTGATAAGTCTGGCAATGACTGATACTAATATTTTGACTTTACGAAGGACTTATCGAGTAATTAACGTCTAGATCTAACTAATTATCACACAAAAATCTGGTCACAGACAAAAATATTATTGACAATCGATTTGATTGATCGATATTTTCGTTTTGGACATCTGGTTTTGGTCAGCCAGCTCGCGAACATGTATCCTCCGACTGCACAGCATGATTTTCTTCTTGTTTACGTCTTTTTAGTTCGCTTTTTAAGCAGTCGGGTTTTTTGGTTTTGGTAATTTACTATTTTTTTGACTGATACGATGATGATGAATTTTCTATTTACAGGTTGCCTGTGATACATTAAAAGCACACTTAGAAGCGCTTCCAGGCGATACTCGGACACAGATCGGGTTCATCTGCTATGACGCGCACGTACACTACTATCTGATGAGCGAAGGACTCACGCGGCCGAAGGAGATGACAGTCCTCGATATTGATGGTAAGTTATTGGTCTACAGTCTATAACTGGCCTTATGTCAACACTTTGAAAGAGGGAAGTTGGTCGAGGAGACAAGCAAGGTCGAATTTTCATACTATTTGCCCTTTGCCGAATTCAACGAACCGATCGCAAGTTATCCAACTGTACACATTTTCCCAGAGAAACTGAGTTGAAAACTATCTTTGCATCGGTCGTCATGTACTGATGTGTAAATTGAAGTTTTCGGTGACGGCTTTTTGCTTTTGATGGTGCGACAAGAACGGTGATCGATCGATGAATATAATCCGTTTACCATGCATCAGACTAGTTTGATCATAGTCATAATCATTCTTTATTTGCTCAAAGAGTACACACAACAAATTGTCGATATGTAAGAGATGTTAAAAAAAATTGTAAAATACAGAACGTCATGTTTGCCTTAGATAATGGCATGCAAATATTAATCTATACTAATATTATAAAGCTGAAGACTTTGTTTGTTTGTTTGTTTGTTTGAACGCGCTAATCTCAGGAACTACTGGTTGGAATTGAAAAATTCTTTTTGTGTTGGATAGTCCATTTATCGAGGAAGGCTATAGGCTATATAACATCACGCTACAACCAATAGGAGCCGAGCATAAATGAAAAATGTTGCAAAATCGGGCAAAAATATTCCTTTTTGAGAGCTTTTGTTGCGTGCGCTGCGTAAGCGGTTTAAGTTACGCAAATATAATGTTTACTGGAATTGTTCTTCTTTAAAAGTTCTAAAAAAAAGTCTGCGACAGCATATGTCTGTCTATCTTTTAATATTGAATCACAATAGCAGCTTTTATGTTCTAAATTTTAATTAGATCGCCGCCGCCGGCACATTCGTATAGTAGTAAGGGTAGGTAGGGTAGGGTAGGGTAGGGTAGGGTAGGGTAGGGTAGGGTAGGGTAGGATAGGGTAGGGTAGGGTAGGGTAGGGTAGGGTAGGGTAGGGTAGGTGTAGGGTAGGTGTAGGGTAGGTGTAGGGTAGGTGTAGGGTAGGTGTAGGGTAGGTGTAGGGTAGGTGTAGGGTAGTTGTAGGGTAGGTGTAGGGTAGGTGTAGTGTAGGTGTAGTGTAGGTGTAGGGTAGGTGTAGGGTAGGTGTAGGGTAGGTGTGGGGTAGGTGTAGGGTAGGTGTAGGGTAGGTGTAGGGTAGGTGTGGGGTAGGTGTAGGGTAGGTGTAGGGTAGGTGTAGGGTAGGTGTAGGGTAGGTGTAGGGTAGGTGTCGGGTAGGTGTAGGGTAGGTGTAGGGTAGGTGTGGGGTAGGTGTAGGGTAGGTGTAGGGTAGGTCTAGGGTAGGTGTAGGGTAGGTGTAGGGTAGGTGTAGGGTAGGTGTAGAATAGGGTTGGTAGGATAGGGTAGATACGTAGCCAGTTGACGGGAGCGAAGCCGCGTGGGACAGCTATAATAGAATACAAATCAAAATAATGAATAGCAAACCAAAATAATAAATTACAAATCAAAATAATAATTCCAAAATCTCATGCCATATTATGTCAATGATTAAAAAAATGTGCAAATGCAATGTGCATTATCAAAACCAAAACCAAAACGATTTTATTTTTATTTTACATAGGCCTACATGGGCACTTATAAAACGTCGACAAAAGGCGCACGGTTCGAGTTAGTCGTTTCCTATGGAGAAGAACCGGCAAGAAACTCCATGGTTACTCTTTTAAAAATGGTTTGATTTTACAATATTTCAATCGGTAAAAGAATCTATACAAAGGTAAAAAAAAACAAATTAATAAAAAAAAAAAATGTCTAACAACACTAAATTTAACATGTGGCACAAATGTTGTTATCAGTGCTGTAACTATTTTTAGCAAAGGGCTATGATAGATAAAGATGATTGAAAAACATTGTAAAAAGTCTAATTAAAAGAGAAAAAAAATGAGATTGAGAATAGTTAGAGACATCCACATATTTGTGCCGTTTATGAGTTACCAGGGAAGCCGCATGCGCAGAAGGAGCTAAAGCGAAATTTTTTATCTTCAACGTAGTCCTTGATTTTATAATTTACTTTTTTAATAAGGATATGTTTAATGTAGTTTTTGAACTTTCCAACGGTCAGTTTTATAACTGACTTTGGCAACTTGTTGTAAAAGCGTATACTGTTTATAAGAAAAGACTTTTCGTTAATCTGAATTTGGGTATTATAATTTCGTGCTTATCTTATCTTATCTTATGGAGGGGCCGAGAAATACCTCGGACACTTCGACCCATTGGGATCTTTTGTGGTCCCCTAGATAACTTACTCCTCCTCATTCTCGTTGAAAACCGTTTTCATGAGTTTTACAACGAGACTAGGAGATATGAGCCTATAATCTTCTGGTTTTGGGTATCCAACCCCTAGGAGACTCATTCGCTTACCAGCCAGTGCATCGCATGTGCACAGTAGGTGCTCCATGCGTTCCGTATGTTCCCCACACAACCTGCACACGGGTGTCGCGGTTAGACCCATCTTCATGAGCATGTCGTTGGTTCCAAAGTGCCCAGTAAAGGCCCCAAGCAGGTAGCGGATTTGCCCCCTGCTCATGTTCCAAATGCAATCCCGGGCTTTGAAAGTGGAGCCCAGGAATCTCTTGGGAGTGTTGTAGACCGGTAGTAGACAGCCAACAAGTTCGTTGTCTGTGATCTGCAAACTCCCTAAATGCGGCTTTTACGAGACACGTCGATATGCCTACACATGGTTCTGGACCCACAAAATCATTCGCTGAGCCCTCCCTTGCCAGTTCATCAGCCACTTCGTTGCCATGGAATCCTTTGTGCCCAGGGACCCACATCAGTCTTACCCTGTTGTGCTTCCCAAGCCTGTTTAGGGTTTGGATAGCATCCAGAATAAGTCCGGAGTCCACTTTGTAGGATGCCATGGCTTTGATTGCAGCCTGACTGTCACTAAGAATATATATGGATTTACCTTTGGTCCCTCTATCTATATTCTCTTGAGCACAGGTTATAATGGCATATGTTTCCGCTTGGAATACAGTTGCCATCTTCCCTAAGCTTTTGCTACATTTGTAGCTTTTTGCGTATATTCCCGCTCCTGTACCTGATTCCATTTTGGATCCATCAGTGTACCACACCAGACTATCTTGTTCTGGTGGATCAAGTCCCTTCGTCCAGTCCTCTATTGTAGGGATTTGGACCTTGAAAGACCTCTCAAACACAAACATAGTTTGCATTTTATCGGATAACATGCTTGTTACCCGATCCAGGTCTTCATTCTCATCGAACTTTGTATGGTTAGTCTTTGGCTTAGAGGCATCCCATAGTCCAGCGACAGCGAGACGATGTAATGTCTTCCTTGCCTCGAATTCAACCATCATATGCAGAGGAGGGATATTGAGGTATCTCTCAATCGCTGCCGTAGGTGTTGTCCTGAAAGCACCCGTGATGCCGAGACACACTGTTCTTTGTAACCTGGTGAGTGGCGCTTTGCACGAGGCAAGCTTTGTTCTTGGCCACCACACTATGCTGCCGTATGTGATAATCGGTATTATCGTTGTCCGGTACAGCCATCGTATCACTTTGGGCTTTAGCCCCCAAGTTTTACCGTAGGTAGAACGACACATGCCGAACACTCGTAAGGCCTTTGTCGTAATATTTTCCACATGAGTTTTCCACCTGAGTTCTTTATCAAGCGTTACACCCAGATATTTAACTTCGGTGGACCAGGGCAGTTTTATTCCATTGAGGGAGAGCTCTCCTAGGTTTCCTAGTTGTCTCTTCCTCGTGAAGGGAATAATGACTGCTTTGCTTGGGTTGATAGAGAGGTGGTTCACTGTACACCATTCCTCTGTCATCCTCAATGCCTGTTGTAATAATCCAGACACTATGTTCGGGAATTTACCATTGACCATTATAGCTATGTCATCCGCATAGCCTACTGTGTAGAATGGTCCGGTATTGAGTTTGGTTAGTAGCGAGTCTACTACCAAGCACCACAATAATGGTGACAGCACTCCGCCTTGCGGACAACCTCTTGTTGTTTTTGCACAAAGTCTGTCTCCCATTAGTTCCGATCTGACTGTTCTGCTTCTCAGCATATAGTCAATCCAGTTGCACGTGGTATCATTGATGCCATGTTCCTTTGCAGCAGTGCGTATGGACTTAAATGTTGTCTTGTCAAAGGCTCCCTCTATGTCGAGGAAAGCCCCGACACATATTTATTGTCCCTCTAGCGCAGCCTCGGCTCGACTCGCAACATAGTGCAATGCCGTTTCCGTAGATTTGCCGGGGCTGTAGGCGCATTGTAGTTTATGTAGAGGGAATACTTTCAGAGGACCCTCTCTTAAGTACCTGTCTACCATTTTCTCTAGAGTTTTCAAGAGAAAGGATGATAGACTAATGGGCCTGTAAGCTTTAGCTTCTTCATAAGTCGGTCTGCCCACCTTCGGTATAAAGGTGACTTTGACCTCCCTCCATGCTTTGGGTACGTACCCAAAGGCTATGCAGGCTCTGTAGAGCTTACTCAAATGGGGTATCAAAACAGATGCCCCTTCTTGCAATAGTATTGGGTAGATGCCATCAGGACCAGGGGATTTGAGTGGCTGGAAGCCCGCTATGGCCAGTTTCAAATTATTTTCATCTACCACTTTCTTTGCCGTGAGCCAGTTATTTTTGGACGTGTGCCTTGTAAGCTCGTCCCTTGTGACTGGTTCCTCTTCATCGCTATCGCGCAGTATACATTCTGGGAAGTGGGTCCTAAACATCACGCCCAGAGTGTCCTGTCCAGTTTCCGTGAGTTGCCTATTCTCATCCCTTACAGATGCTAGTGGGTTTGTCTTGGTCATGGACATTGCTTTGCACAACCTCATCCCATTTGGCAGAGTTTCGATGGAAGTGCAATGCTGCCGCCAATTAGTTCTTCTGGCCTTGCGTACCGCCGTGTTATACCTTGTTAGCATGCTATGATAGCCAGAAAAATCCTTCCTGGCTTTTGCATCATTAAAGGCCTGTCGTGTTTCCTGACGTATTTTGGCTATTTCAGGAGTCCACCATGGTACCTTTTTGCCAAAGGCCTTCTTCTCTGGGCAGTTATCTTCCCATGCACCGATGATGCCTGCCTTGATTCTGTCCGCTTCAAATTCTATATCCAGTATGGAATTGAGCTTACCTTTAGGGCTCCCTAAATTTACTTTGAGGTCCCTCCTGTATGAGTCCCAATTTGTATACCTTGGGTTTCTCCTTCGTCTAGTTTCGGCTTCTCCCGCCGTCCTAAACCTAAAGCATATATAATTATGGTCAGACAAAGAGATTTCGTCCGACACATTCCAATTTTCAATATGAGCGCTGGCCCTGTTTGAAGCCAGCGTAAGGTCAATAACTTCAGTCCTCGCAGAAGTCCTAAAAGTAGGTTTATTGCCTACGTTAAGGATTTGTAAAGAAGAGCTTACCACAAAGTCCAACAAATCCTCCCCTCGTTTGTTGACATCCGAGCTGCCCCAAACGACGTGGTGTGCGTTCGCATCGCAACCAAGTATCAGGTCAAGGTTCTTTTGGTTGCCGTAATCAACCAGTCTTCTGATTAGTGGTGTTACTGGTTCTTTTTGTTCATATGGGAGATAGGCAGAGGCAAGGATGATTCTCCTTTTCTCTGTTCCCGTCCCCACTTGGATCAAGGTTGTTGTGAGATCCCTGTAACAGAAAGTACGTAAGGGCATTGCCTCTATACCGCCCCTGATATAGATGCAAGTCCTCGCGTCATTAGTTGGACAGTCATAGAGCACCATGCCTCCTGTCCCACCTAAGCCTTTTATAGTCCCCTTATACAGATAAGGTTCCTGTATCAAGGCAACGTCGTATGTGTTGAGCTTCAGTTGCCGAGCCAGAAGGGCAGTAGCGGCTCTGCAATGATGCAAATTAATTTGTACACACCTTAGTCCCTCCATCTTGGATGATTTTGATGGGTCTGTGTTGATATGGGAGGGCCTTAGTCTTGAGGCCCCTCCTCCATCGCCTGGCTCTCCTCGAGAGCAGTCGGCGACTCGATTCCCAGGGTGTCGAAGTCCCCGAGGATGTCATCCTCGTGGTCTGTCTCCGACGCTCTGGTCCCAATCTCTGTTGCCTGCGCTGCGCCGTCAGCAGAGATTTCTTCAATGGCCTCCCCATGTTGTGGTGGTCCATCCTCGGAGGGCTCCACTTCTGCTTCCGCAGCAGGCGCCTCTCCCTTGTCTTCTTCCAGGAGCTTGAACGAGTATCGTTCAATCCCTCCTGGAAGAGAGTAGCCCGCGGCCTTGATGACCCCAGCGGACACCCCGTCCATGAGGACGATACGACGGATGCCGGTCTGCTCAGTGAGCGTATTCACGACCTTCCAGTCGTTCGTCCTCAAGGTAGGGTTGAGTCGCTGGAGCAATCGAATGGCCCGGGCAGAGTCTTGCAACGCCAAGTTGCGACTCTTCCATGCCATTTTGACTGGCTTTGGAAGGTCCCTGGCGTCAACAACCTTGAGTTTCAGGGCACCATGTTCCACATTGTGGATGGCACTCCGAAACCAGTTGGCTGCATCAGAGTCGTCGCAGGATACATGAATTGCACCTGCGACGACTCCGGGAGCAACCGTTAGGACAGGCAGAGGATCCGGCGCCACTTCCAGTTTCTCAATTATGAGCTCCTGGATCGGCACCAAGTCCTCCGCCTTCAAGTACTCCTCCGGGTACTTGACTGTCACGACAGCGAGTTTCACAGCCGCCACCGCATCCCTAAAGGATCCGGTTGAGGATGATTGCCCTTGGGTCTTCATCCTCTTGGCCGCCATGTCCCCGCTGTCCCCGCTGAGAGCAGCACGCGGTCTCTTTGATGGGCCCTCCGTAGGAGTCCCCTCCAGAGCCGCCTGCTGTCTCAGCTTTTGGCGCCTTTTTCTGCGCGCCCCAGATCGTCCAACCGGAAGCCAGCCTGATTCATGCTGGCCGCCGGGAGACGACGAGGTGCTGTCTTTGCCGGTCGCGTCCGGGGCCGCAAGGTCCGAGGTCATACGATCTCTAACGCAAGCGTCCCGTATCGCGCCAGCTTTGGCAGTACCCTTATGCCCGGTGGGCTGGTTTGCAGTTCCGCCCTTCGGTGGTCCCGCAGCAGTGCCGGCCCTCGACAGTGCCGCGACAGTCCCGTCATTTGACAGTCCCGCCACAGCCCCGCCTTGAGACGATCCCACTGCAGTATCACCTCTGGACGTTCCTGCGGAAGATGCAGTCCCGGCTTGCGCCGGTCCCGCCGTCTGGTGTGCAGTCCCAGCTTTCGCCGGTCCCGCCTTTTGGTGCGCAGTCCCAGCTTTCGCCGGTCCTTTCGCCTTGTGTTTTTTTTTAGATATATTATCCATTTAAATCCCGATTTTAAATTTCATCCCTCGACTATCCCCACCCGCCATGGAGTGCTCAAGTGGCGATGCTACGGTAGCACCAGGGATTAGTCGAGGGATATAGCCCCCCCCCATTAGTTGCCCACGAGACTGCACGACACCAACTCACACCGCTACCACTAGCGATGCGAGCGAGCGCCGCCGTCTGCAAGCCCCTAATGGGAGTGAACTCGCCTGGGGGCCGTCTGACCGGACCCCGCAGCCGATTGACCGTAGCTGGCTAGGCTACGGCCACCCGTGTGAGAAGAAATCCGGGCCAAAGTGGAGTGTTGCCTCAGAGACGTTAAACCGCCTACGCTCATCGGCTCAGCCACCAGGATCCCATCATCCTTCCGTACGGGTCCCTGCGCACGGCACAAACACGCAGGAGGTCATTACTATCCATCATCTGATTTTTTTTCCGATGGTGGACACCCAGGGGCATGACCTCGCCACCCCTGTGATAGGGCGCCCGGTGATTTCTGTTACGTCTATTTCATAGGGAATTAGACCAAAAACAGGGCGGCAACCACGAGAAGGAAAATCACCGAACTTGCCTTGAGGATCATCACGACCGTGCGCTCTCCCTCAAGACCACGCCACCTTGCCGTCTCTGAAGGAGTCAGACAAGGTAGGACTGCATCGACAAAGGCAAGCCCCATAGGGCTTGTCGCTGAGGGCTCAAAGCGCAAGTTTGTTAAAACAGCCCAGCCCCATTTCGTGCTTACTGCGTGTATTTAAATTATGGAATTCGCTTCTAGTTTTGAGAAGCCCTCGATTTTTGCGGACATACAAAGTACATTCCAAAATATAAAATGAAGGTAGAGTCAGTATATCGATCTCTTTAAATTTTTCTCTGAGGGACTCGCGAGGACCCATTTTATAGATCGCGCGGATTGCCCTCTTTTGTAAGATAAAAATTGAGTCAGCGTCTGCTGCTGATCCCCACAGCAGAATGCCATAAGACATAATACTGTGGAAATAAGCATAGTATACTAGCCTAGCTGTGGCTACATCGGTTTACTGCCTTATCTTCCTTACTGCATAGGCAGCCGAACTTAACCTACCCGAAAGAGTTCTAATGTGCGCGACCCACTGCAATTTTGAATCGATAGTAATCCCCAAGAATACAGTTTCCGTTATAATTTCAAGATTTTTGCCGTCAAGATTTAGATTTAGGTCTCGTTGAGGTACATTTGGTAAAGAGAACTTTAGACATTTTGTTTTTTTCGCATTCAGTAAAAGATTGTTGGCTGCGAACCATTTTGAGAGATCAATTAGACTTTCGTTGATATGTTATACATCCGTATCTTTCCCATCTATTTTAAAAATTAGCGAAGTATCATCAGCAAATAGAATTATAGCCGATAATTTGGTCATCATAAAAGGGAAATCATTAATGTAAACAAGAAAAAGGAGAGGGCCTAGAATTGAACCTTGGGGCACGCCCATTTTGACTAGAGACCCGGAAGACGTCACCCCATTAACATTTAATTTTTGCTGTCTGTTTGATAAATAGGAAAGCACAAGATCAGCAGCTTGTAGTCATTCTAGAATGTCAGTAAAATTATTTAAATTGTCAATATATTAGATCAAATTACAGTAATTATTCCAGTTTGTCATGTAAATGGTTGATGTCATCCGATCACAATCTAGTTGCAACTTACCACTCAATCGTCTAGGCCACTAGAGGTCTAAGAAACGTTATAATAAGTTAGATTTTGTAACAACGACGACCTCTGCCCATCGATTACTACTTGTCTAGGCTTTTACAATAGTTATAAAACCTCTGATAACATAAATAATACAATAACCTTATTCCTTTTGCAGATGTATTCCTGCCATCCCCGGAGTCTCTACTAGTGAACCTGGGCGAACGTCGTGAGTTGGTCAAAGAGTTGCTGACAGTTCTGCCGCAGAGGTACTCCACGCCCGCCACGCCTGCGTCTGCGCTCGGCGCCGCGCTACAAGCCGCGTACAAACTTATGGTAACTAACAATTCCAGCCTAGTATAGTCCCACTGATGGGGATGTAAAGCCTCTTCTCATACAAAGAGTTGCTGACAGTTCTGCCGCAGAGGTACTCCACGCCCGCCACGCCTGCGTCTGCGCTCGGCGCCGCGCTACAAGCCGCGTACAAACTTATGGTAACTAACAATTCCAGCCTAGTATAGTCCCACTGATGGGGATGTAAAGCCTCTTCTCATACAAAGAGTTGCTGACAGTTCTGCCGCAGAGGTACTCCACGCCCGCCACGCCTGCGTCTGCGCTCGGCGCCGCGCTACAAGCCGCGTACAAACTTATGGTAACTAACAATTCCAGCCTAGTATAGTCCCACTGATGGGGATGTAAAGCCTCTTCTCATACAAAGAGTTGCTGACAGTTCTGCCGCAGAGGTACTCCACGCCCGCCACGCCTGCGTCTGCGCTCGGCGCCGCGCTACAAGCCGCGTACAAACTTATGGTAACTAACAATTCCAGCCTAGTATAGTCCCACTGATGGGGATGTAAAGCCTCTTCTCATACAAAGAGTTGCTGACAGTTCTGCCGCAGAGGTACTCCACGCCCGCCACGCCTGCGTCTGCGCTCGGCGCCGCGCTACAAGCCGCGTACAAACTTATGGTAACTAACAATTCCAGCCTAGTATAGTCCCACTGATGGGGATGTAAAGCCTCTTCTCATACAAAGAGTTGCTGACAGTTCTGCCGCAGAGGTACTCCACGCCCGCCACGCCTGCGTCTGCGCTCGGCGCCGCGCTACAAGCCGCGTACAAACTTATGGTAACTAACAATTCCAGCCTAGTATAGTCCCACTGATGGGGATGTAAAGCCTCTTCTCATACAAAGAGTTGCTGACAGTTCTGCCGCAGAGGTACTCCACGCCCGCCACGCCTGCGTCTGCGCTCGGCGCCGCGCTACAAGCCGCGTACAAACTTATGGTAACTAACAATTCCAGCCTAGTATAGTCCCACTGATGGGGATGTAAAGCCTCTTCTCATACAAAGAGTTGCTGACAGTTCTGCCGCAGAGGTACTCCACGCCCGCCACGCCTGCGTCTGCGCTCGGCGCCGCGCTACAAGCCGCGTACAAACTTATGGTAACTAACAATTCCAGCCTAGTATAGTCCCACTGATGGGGATGTAAAGCCTCTTCTCATACAAAGAGTTGCTGACAGTTCTGCCGCAGAGGTACTCCACGCCCGCCACGCCTGCGTCTGCGCTCGGCGCCGCGCTACAAGCCGCCTACAAACTTATGGTAACTAACAATTCCAGCCTAGTATAGTCCCACTGATGGGGATGTAAAGCCTCTTCTCATACAAAGAGTTGCTGACAGTTCTGCCGCAGAGGTACTCCACGCCCGCCACGCCTGCGTCTGCGCTCGGCGCCGCGCTACAAGCCGCCTACAAACTTATGGTAACTAACAATTCCAGCCTAGTATAGTCCCACTGATGGGGATGTAAAGCCTCTTCTCATACAAAGAGTTGCTGACAGTTCTGCCGCAGAGGTACTCCACGCCCGCCACGCCTGCGTCTGCGCTCGGCGCCGCGCTACAAGCCGCCTACAAACTTATGGTAACTAACAATTCCAGGCAAAGCCTCTTCCCATACAAAGAAGGCTCTGGCATTAATCACTGCGCTTACTCAGGGTGTATAGAATAGTTATTAAATTCCGTGGCTGGAATGAAAACATGATACATCTTTTCTTAGTTTTTTTCTGTTCTCCTGAGCTATCACAACAACATTTGCCTTAGCAGAGTTACTTCATGAGTTTTGAGAGTCACCACAAAGAACCAGAAGAACATGATAGATATATTATGTCTCTGTTTTCTTGGTATAGTTGTTGTATCCCACGATGATGGGTTACGTGACTTTTATGACGCTACGATTCATCCGTCTTCGTGAGATAGAACAACTATAACTTGTGGTGACTATCAAAGTACCAGGAGAGCAGAATCGCTATTAGGTTGGACTCCCTTTACCGCACTTAGACTCCCATTTGATCTGTTGCACGTGGAGGCCTCGTCTCTGCGAGAGGGAAGGGGCCGTAATCCGCCACGCGGGCCCGGTTCTGAGACATGCCGGGACGGTTTGCTCACGATGTTTTCCTTCACGGTTTTGAGAGCAGTGTTGATGAAATAATTTACACAAATTAAAGCGGCTGTCTAGGTTCGAACCCACGACATTCAACTCCGCGCGGCCATTACCCCTGGGCCACCACTGCTCCTACTCAAGGTGGATTGGCGATTTCAGACAAGGACATTACTAACAAAACAAGACATATGCATATTAGTTCAATAAACCAAATAAAAACAGAAAGATAGGCAAAATTAAAGATAGAATGTTAATAAGGAACATTTTTAAGCGCTGTTCTTCTCTCCTAGATAAAGTCTGTATCTAGAATGTTGCTGTGCCCGACAGGGTCCATATTTGTATCTGAAACATATATTTGCCATGTAAGTACAATATGGATGCAATAAATTTAATTTGAATCTGAACACAACAAAAATATCCCAGGAGATCTGGTTGGTGATATTATGACGCAAACTTCCGTTTTACTTAGTCATACCACAGATAATATAATACTAGCATACAGATGCCTCATACCATACACAGAAACCGAGCCGAGGTAACTAGCGTGTTTCGTCTGATTAAGATGATTATTTTTATAAGTACTTCCATCGCGTTCGGTTACGTTCCACGGCTATAGATGGTGTTATCAGCGACTTGCAAGTAAAAGAGGATTTTTTTCTTCAAATACAGTGACGATTTGTTTTATAGTATTTTTTTTGCAAGTTTTTACATTTTCATTGTACCAAAATGTGTTACAATACAAATAAAAGAAAATCGAGTGGCATGCCTCAGAAATTTAAAACCGCGCTATCTATTGAAATCAATTTTAAATAAACCGTTCATGTTAATTAAGAGCCCAATACTCCATAATTTATTGCTTAGGAGAGTTGATAAAAAAATAACATACAATTTTTATGATCAATTCTAGAAAATGTTAAATACACAAATCAATAACCAATCGATGTTTATCGCGCCATCTAGTGACATTTATTTGTACCAAATTTTCTTTGTTAGCGCAGTATTATGCACAATATTATCATTATGCAATATTTGGAAAACAATTCAGTATTAACGCGAAGTTTGATTCTTAATCTAAAGTAATGTTGTTCTTATTTTCAGGCTGCTACAGGAGGCCGCATCACAGTTTTCCAGACATGTTTACCGAATGTTGGGCCTGGAGCGTTACAGCCAAGGTTTGTAAGCATTTAACATGCATTTATTTTAGCAATAAAACTTACTATGATATACATACGCCAACAGTCGTGGCAGCTATGGTCATAAATTATAGGAGCGAGATTACTCCAGCCTTAGTATAGAGTTAGGTTAGTCAGGTACTAAATATTCACTTCTTCTTAGCGTGTTGATGACAAACAATGACTCTTATTTGTTAAATTCCGTGCCGGGCTACTGTATATTTGACATTATTGTCAATTACGTACTAATAGGACAGTAAATAGTACCTGATCTAAAATAAAACCTCTTACAAGTCTAATCTATTTCGTGTTTTCAGAGAGGACCCTAACGCGCGGTCGTCCAAGGAGGTGGCACACTTGAACCCCGCGACAGACTTCTACAAGCGCCTGGCGCTGGACTGCAGCGGCGCACAGATCGCGGTGGATCTGTTCCTACTCAACTCGCAGTATGCTGACCTCGCCTCTTTGAGTAAGTATTTGTCTTCTACAAGCGCCTGGCGCTGGACTGCAGCGGCGCACAGATCGCGGTGGATCTGTTCCTACTCAACTCGCAGTATGCTGACCTCGCCTCTTTGAGTAAGTATTTGTCTTCTACAAGCGCCTGGCGCTGGACTGCAGCGGCGCACAGATCGCGGTGGATCTGTTCCTACTCAACTCGCAGTATGCTGACCTCGCCTCTTTGAGTAAGTATTTGTCTTCTACAAGCGCCTGGCGCTGGACTGCAGCGGCGCACAGATCGCGGTGGATCTGTTCCTACTCAACTCGCAGTATGCTGACCTCGCCTCTTTGAGTAAGTATTTGTCTTCTACAAGCGCCTGGCGCTGGACTGCAGCGGCGCACAGATCGCGGTGGATCTGTTCCTACTCAACTCGCAGTATGCTGACCTCGCCTCTTTGAGTAAGTATTTGTCTTCTACAAGCGCCTGGCGCTGGACTGCAGCGGCGCACAGATCGCGGTGGATCTGTTCCTACTCAACTCGCAGTATGCTGACCTCGCCTCTTTGAGTAAGTATTTGTCTTCTACAAGCGCCTGGCGCTGGACTGCAGCGGCGCACAGATCGCGGTGGATCTGTTCCTACTCAACTCGCAGTATGCTGACCTCGCCTCTTTGAGTAAGTATTTGTCTTCTACAAGCGCCTGGCGCTGGACTGCAGCGGCGCACAGATCGCGGTGGATCTGTTCCTACTCAACTCGCAGTATGCTGACCTCGCCTCTTTGAGTAAGTATTTATCTTTATGTTCTATGTTATCAATCAATCATCATTTATTTCAGATTCATCATTTATACGATTACATCTATATTTGTTAGTACAATTGCGAGCTTACAAACTAGTGTTAGCAATAATTCGTAACTGATTAAATTTAATTATATTTAAATAAAACAGTAGCAGGTCCAGTTGGACTCCCCGATGATGGTGACAAATCGCTATACGACAGCGTGCAGCCGTATCCAGCGAGCCAGCATCGGAGAGTCCCACCCACACCGGTCCGCCAGCGCGCAGGCTGCTGCTGGGCGTGGGACTGTCCCGCGTGCGGCGCATGATAGAAGCGCACCGTTTGCGCATCATAGCGGCAAAGCCGTCTATTTCAGCCGCCGCGAACACCGCAGAGGCGCTGCAGTGGCGTGGCAGCCCCATCAGCACCCGGAACGCGTTATTGTATTGAACGCGCAGATCGCTGTATGCATTTGATTGCCGCACTAAGTCCTTCAGATGGACCATTGTGCCTGGGCAATGGCGGCCGTTTGATGGTTATTCCAACCAGCCCATTTCCCTCCAGAAGTAAATCAAAGCGCCTGGTTTGCTTAGAACATCTGTGTAAGATCTGGGTGACCCGAAGGTTTGTGTTCTAATCTGGGTGACGCCTGTGCATTCAAAGAGTACGTGTGCAACAGTTTCCTCAGCCTCCATGCTCGCCCTGCACAGAGGGCTGTCCGTTATGCATATTGTGTGGAAGTGTTTGTTTAGCAAGCAGTGTCCCGTGATGGTCCCCGTCACCAGGCTGGTCATTCCTGTCCAGGCGTAATAAACGTCTGGTTAACCTACTATCCAAGGATGGCATTGTCTCTATGTTATTAAGAGCCTAATAGTGCTAGGTTCAAATCAAAATTTTAAATTTCCTCTGTGAAAATAAGGGACAAAGCACATTGAGACAGGTGAAGTGAAGCGTCGTCGGTCAAAAAAAGGGGTCATTCAGCTATAAACATTTCATCCACAACGTAAAGTCGAATCAAATCAAGGTCTCAATTCTATAGGATATGCGCAAACGCGCGTTTCTTTTGTTCATCTTGATAGGAATGAAGGACTTTTATAGTGGAAATAGGAGTCAAAATGCTATGCACATTTTTATACAGACGCGTCGCTTCGCTTCGACGTTGTTTGAATATGGGTTGACTCTTAGGCCGGTATTCCAGATGCTTATGCACAGCTCAACTCAAACTGGCAATGGACAGTTGTGATTGGTTGTCTTATTTTTTTGACATTAACATACTTCTCTTCTATTGGACTTGAGTCCAAGATCCTAGACGCCCCAAACGTTACCGAACTCTTTTAACACAAAATCAGTGGAATTGAGTAGTGTCAGCATGTACTTGGAATGTACTTGCTAACTTAGACTATCATTTGCATCACATCTTCTATAATATAAAAATGAATCGCTAAATGTGTTGCTAAGCGCAAATCTCGAGAACCGCTGAACCGATTTCGCAAATTCTTTTTTTGTTGTGTTTGTTATTGTTGTTTTTTTGGTTGGTTGTTGTGGTTCATATGGAAAGAAAAATTTAAAAAATTGTCTGAAAAAATCTAATAGCAACACTTTTCTATCCTCTCATACAAACGATTCGTAATAATACTTAAAAGTCAATTTGAACTTTAATACCATACCATAAAGTTTAAGAAGGCAAAACAATTAAGTGACGTGAAGTTATCGTATAAATATTAATGTCAATATTTGTCAATAGTCAAAAACAAATTGGTAGGGTAGGGTACGTAGGGTAGGGTAAGGTAGGGTAGGGTAGGTAGGTAAGGTAGTGTTTGATGGCAAAACAAAGTTTGCTGGGTCAGCTAGTTTTGTATAAAAAGAATCGAGTAACGTCTGGGGCGTCTGGGCTCTTGCTCTTTTGAGTACACATAAATATGTCAAGCTGAAGAATCATATGCCAAACTCGAGGGTCTTACTTGGTTGGTTGAATTTTGAGTTTGAGTGTAGCATGTGCATCCGGAATATGGGCCTTAGTATCAAATAAACCATCATCTTCCTGCCCTTGTCCCACGTTACTTGGGGTCGGCGCAACACGTTTTCTTCTTCCATACCGTCCTGTACCGTCCTTAGTATCAAATAAATATTACTAAAAAATACGGCAATTGCGCCACTGATATTGCAGAATTATAGCTTATAGAAAAATTAAGTGAATCATAAGTTATTCGAGTATGATGCACCTGCAATCCACTTGTCTTACTCATATTTTCATTTGTAAGCTTGTAATAATAATAAAGCATTGCATCATCCTATTTATATTGTATTTGCATTGTACATATTTTTGTTATTTTCCATAAAAAATGACGCTATGTCTTGGGAATGTAAATAATACTTTTATTTATACAGTTGTATAAACAGTTCATTCAATGATAGTCATCTATTCGATTTAACACTTGATAATATTTTGAATAGTTTTTTAATTAAATGCAAAAGGAATTCATAAATTTGATAAAGAACAAATTATATGGTTCGTAGTGTTTTGCGAAGTCGATGGCTAACTTTAGGCCTTTGTCTTTTGCTCTAATCACTATCAATACATATTATAAAATAATGTCCCCCGCCGCGTTTGTACGCGATAAACTCAAAAACTACTGAACGGATTTTCATGCGGTTTTCACCAATAGAAAGAGTGAGAAACGAGGCAGGTTTTTAGGGTTCCGTACCCAAAGGGTAAACACGGGACACTATTAATAAGACTCCACGGTCCGTCTGTCTGTCTGTCACCACTCATCAGGCTGTGTCTCATGAACCGTGATAGCTAGGCAGTTGAAATTTTCACAGATGATGTATTTCTGTTGCTAAAACGGAATTGGATAAAAGATGGATTGGTGCCCTAAAGGTGGTAATAGGACAAACACTGACTTTGTGTTTTACAGCTATATTTAAATAAAGATGACAAACGGTCGACAGTCAAAATACTGGGTTGAAGGCAAATGTGAAGCGCGCGCTCAGGACGGTGGTGAGTGACGCAGTGCTGATCAGCTGGACTGGCCGGTGCGCGCTCGCAGGTCGAACCCCCCTCCGCACCCGCCGCTCCGCCGCGGTCGCCCGGCATGTAGGGATGGCGGCAAGCGCTAGTGATGTCTCAACAGAATAAAATAAATATTTAAGTGGGGCTGCCATACAAAAAACGTGATTTATTTGCCGTTTTTTGCGATAATGGTAAGGAACCCTTCGTGCGCGAATCCGACTCGCACTTGGCTGGTTTTTGTTGTGTATAACTTGTCACGGGCGAAGCCGGGGCGGGTCGCTAGTATAAAATATAAGCTTATTCTCATATTCAGTTAGAACTGGGGGGTGACCATAAGCTCTTAGAGCCGTATCAATTTGATATCGAGTAAGTGATAGATGTATACAAGTCAGATACATCTGTCCCTTATTCGATCTCAAATTGATACCGCTCTAAGAGCTTATGGTCACCCCCCTGGTATAGATATTCAATCCACAAGCACGCGTTGTGTGACTCTTAAGTCAGTGAAATTATGTTTAAATTGGAATCATTGCCGCGATTTTCTGATTGTGTGCTGATATTATGATTCCATCACAGGCTTTCTCCAGTTTCATGTTATCGATGAAACCTATATTAGTTGTGCTTTGCAGATATATTTTCCACTATTAACCCTTACATTTGTGTCACAGGTGGCATGAGCAAGTTCAGCGCAGGCACAGTGTACCACATCCCGCTGTACCGCTCGGCGCGCGCGTGGCAGGCCGAGCAGCTGCAGCGCATGCTCACGCGGTACCTCACGAGGAAGATCGGCTTCGAAGCTGTCATGAGGGTGCGCTGTACTAGGTAAATAGGCTTTTTACTTTTATTTAAGCCAATCCTAACGAACTGAATAGTTCGAGCACGCCATAGAAAACAATCTTCCGAATCTGCGCTTGCGCATACCACACAAGTAAAGCCCGAATTGAAAAGTCACTGATAAAGGTTCCAACATTGACGGGCAACCTGTTCAGGACATTGTTTGGCCCGTATACAATTTGGTATGATACAGAGTCCTTTGTGTCGCACTGGTTTCGTCCTAGTTTGAATTTCAATTAACTTGTGATGACTAATGAGACTGATAACAGATGACTTTAAACTGCATTGCACTGCAACAAATGAAAAAACGACCTGCATTTTAGCAACATAAAAACTTAAGACCGTCTTCAAGCTCTTAAATTAATTGGAATTCCAGCGTAAAACATACATCGTGGGCAAACAGTGGGCGAAATCGGGCTACGGATGCTGATGATGTCATGAAAAGCCGCAGCCCGACTTCGCCCATTGCTGAGCATAGGCCAATCTTTTCTTGTATCAATCCCCCCAAAGCAGACATATATACTAATCAATCGTTGTTGTTATTTACAGAGGCATAGCAATCCATACGTTCCACGGCAACTTCTTCGTGCGTTCCACCGACTTACTCTCCCTACCCAACGTGTCGCCGGACGCAGGCTTCGGCATGCAGCTCACCATCGAGGAGTCTCTGTCAGACCTGCAGCAAGTGTGCTTCCAAGCGGCGCTGCTTTATACTAGCAGTAAAGGTAAGCATACACTCTCCCTACCCAACGTGTCGCCGGACGCAGGCTTCGGCATGCAGCTCACCATCGAGGAGTCTCTGTCAGACCTGCAGCAAGTGTGCTTCCAAGCGGCGCTGCTTTATACTAGCAGTAAAGGTAAGCATACACTCTCCCTACCCAACGTGTCGCCGGACGCAGGCTTCGGCATGCAGCTCACCATCGAGGAGTCTCTGTCAGACCTGCAGCAAGTGTGCTTCCAAGCGGCGCTGCTTTATACTAGCAGTAAAGGTAAGCATACACTCTCCCTACCCAACGTGTCGCCGGACGCAGGCTTCGGCATGCAGCTCACCATCGAGGAGTCTCTGTCAGACCTGCAGCAAGTGTGCTTCCAAGCGGCGCTGCTTTATACTAGCAGTAAAGGTAAGCATACACTCTCCCTACCCAACGTGTCGCCGGACGCAGGCTTCGGCATGCAGCTCACCATCGAGGAGTCTCTGTCAGACCTGCAGCAAGTGTGCTTCCAAGCGGCGCTGCTTTATACTAGCAGTAAAGGTAAGCATACACTCTCCCTACCCAACGTGTCGCCGGACGCAGGCTTCGGCATGCAGCTCACCATCGAGGAGTCTCTGTCAGACCTGCAGCAAGTGTGCTTCCAAGCGGCGCTGCTTTATACTAGCAGTAAAGGTAAGCATACACTCTCCCTACCCAACGTGTCGCCGGACGCAGGCTTCGGCATGCAGCTCACCATCGAGGAGTCTCTGTCAGACCTGCAGCAAGTGTGCTTCCAAGCGGCGCTGCTTTATACTAGCAGTAAAGGTAAGCATACACTCTCCCTACCCAACGTGTCGCCGGACGCAGGCTTCGGCATGCAGCTCACCATCGAGGAGTCTCTGTCAGACCTGCAGCAAGTGTGCTTCCAAGCGGCGCTGCTTTATACTAGCAGTAAAGGTAAGCATACACTCTCCCTACCCAACGTGTCGCCGGACGCAGGCTTCGGCATGCAGCTCACCATCGAGGAGTCTCTGTCAGACCTGCAGCAAGTGTGCTTCCAAGCGGCGCTGCTTTATACTAGCAGTAAAGGTAAGCATAAAACTAGCCCAACATGATCTGGCGCTCAGTATCGCCTGAGTAAGATCTCACACTAAAAGACCAACCCGCCGTCGTTCCGATAGAACAACTGTACCAGTAATTTACATTGAGTGTCTTCCTATCTGACTATCTTTACAATTTAGTTACTAGATAACACGATACCCATTGTTAAGGTCGTAGTCGATTATTAACGCATCTTTGAGCGCAAATAATTACCATAAGAAGAAGGAAAATTTCAAAATAGTCACCATACACTGACAGATTAATAGTTCAACAATGCAAATCATTTTATTTTGAACAGATACATTTAGTAGATTTTTCATGATATCCATACTCCCAACGGTCTGTTTATAAAATTTCGCGCGGCCGTTTTCGTCCTAAATCATCATCCATTTCGCTACAAATTTGCAAAAGTGTGTATTCGTACGCGAACTAGCTTCTTACTGTACATTCACAGCATCTATCTAGCACGTGTTGTCGGATGTGATAGCATGTATTTTAACCCTGCGCACAAAATAGTTCGTGCCGTCGACTAGGGCAACCTTAAAACTGATTGTCAAACCTCTTGAGATTCTGACTGGCAGTCACCATATTAGCACTGGGTTTTTGAAATTGTCTAGCTAGAAGTCAATGTCTATTGAATGTAAATAGTAGTTTCATTTGAAAGTCTTTTGATGATTATCATTTATCATCATATATTCAATGTTTCAGGTGAAAGAAGAATACGTGTCCACACGCTGGCGCTGCCGACAGCCAGTAATTTAACAGACGTGCTACACTCCGCCGACACACAATGTATTATAGGACTACTAAGTAAAATGGGTGAGTACTATTATACCTTTTATACAGTAAAAGGGGTTACCAGATACATAAAAAAAGTTACACATTTACATGATGCAAGTTCTTGAATGCGAGCAAGTTTTTTTTTGGTAGTTTATTTTGCAAATGAAACGTTAATGACTGATGTTGATTAGTTGATGTGTGTTCAATGTTGTTTTTAGACACTTGTTTTATAATTATTATGGTTTGGCCAGCGTTTCACCATCATCTAACCTGATGGTTAAACAATGATGTGGTTGCTCACTTGCCTATTAATAACATACTCGTCTTAAAGACACCCAGGTTGTAGCCATAATGAAACAGACTCCGGCACGGAATTTCTCTCTTCAGTTTTACACAAAACGAAAGTATTCCCAAAACTCGGCAGCATTCTCTGTAACATAAAGTGCATGTTAGCAACATCAGACTCTAATCTCGTAACAGTTCATCATCATCTGGAGACTCTAATCTCGTAACAATCCATCATCATCTGGAGGCTTTCGGAGACGTAAATAGGAGGTCCGTCAGACCTGCCGTACCTTTCGTACCCAGGGCTTACCCTGGAGCACAACTTCTAACCACGCGCGGGTGTATGCATGTACGCCCGGGATGACTTCGGCTATTGGCGTCTCCGTAACCTTGAGGAATCCTGGGTTTCAGTGCTATGGGCTCTGGTGGATACAGGTCTGGACAAGAATATCTATGTGTCTACTGGTCACATAGCAGTGATCAGAAGACAATCAGGCTCTATTAGTACCTTTGTGAGGCGGCTGACGCGGCACAGCAACGGTACCCTTCCGCCCAATTAGTGTTTATGGGGGCACTTTAATGCCCACCACCAGGAGTGGCTCTTCCCAAACCACTGCACTCATCATGCTGGACAAGAGACGCGAAAGCTTGCGCTAGCGCTTTTAAACTTACCCAGCTGGTCCAGGAAGCAACGAGGGTGCCAGATGTTGATTCGCACACAGCCAATTGCTTGGGCGTTCTGCGGACAACAGATCCAGATCGACCTCTCCATCTTTGGGTAGTTCCGACCACTGTCTGGTGAAGTATGTGTCCGTCTACTACCCGCCCGATCCCAGCCCAAGAGGCACCCGACGTGTTGGGCGGTACAAGTCAGCAGATTAGGATGGGATGCGGTCTTTCTATGCATGCTATCCTTGGCAGCCTGACGCCATGACGGTTGTGTTGCGGCAGGGAATGGAGTATTACATTCCGTTCTGTGACGTAGCGATGTCTAGCGGAGACCGACCATGGTTTGGCGCCGAGTGTAATAGCGCCAAAGCGCTTAAACATGAGGCGTACCAGGCATGGGTCGACGGTCGAACGCGCAAGGCAAGTGATGTGGGTCAGAGGAAGAAAGCCTTCAACATGGCTGCCAAGTCCTGCAAGAAGGTTAGGCGAATAGGGACTAAACTTGCTTCATACCCAGCAAGTAGTAAAGCGTTTTGATCTCTGGCTAAGTCGGTCGAGTCGAAATTCTATCGTCCCTCACTACCACCACTGCTGAAACCCGACGCCGAGCCCGTACCCAAGAAGAGCAGTCGAGCTGAACCGGCCAACTACAGACCTATCTCTAACGTGTACTTAATATTAAGCTTCCAGTATCGTAAGCTTCTACGTATTGGCATATGATATGGTCTGGCACGAAAACCTTACTGGTAAGCTTCCTTCATGCGGCCTTCCCGGTGGTCTGTGTGATTGGATTGCAGACTTTCTGAGATATCGATACGAGTGGTTATCGATGTCTGCTCGTTCCACCAATTGGATATTTCCCTCAAAAACATAGTCGTGCGTTTTTCATCTCCGTAATAGACAAGCGGGCCGAACCCTAAACATATCATGGCAGGGGGTGCCAGTCACCCACAGTTCACATACAAAATATCTCGGCATTACTCTGGATAGGTCTCTCAATTACAGAAAGAACTGCGAGAATGCGAAACGGAAAGTGCACAGTAGAAACAACTTGCTACGCCGCCTAACGATCACCGGTTGGGTGGCGTCTACACATGTTCTGCATGTGGCGTCTGCCCTGTTTCGCCGCTGTTGAATATGCTAGTCCAGTAATGAGCCGCTCTGCGCACTCCAAATTAGTGGATACAGCCCTAAATGAGACAATGCCCGGATTGCCACTGGTTGCCTCAAACCGACTCCTATGCGAATGCTGTACCCACTGATCGGGATTGCGCCACCGGAAATTCGCAGAATTATAGCGAGCCGCACAGAGAGGGCGAAACTAGAAAACGACCCACGCCACCCAATGTACGGGTGCGGCTCGGAGCCTCAAAGGCTGAAAAGCCGAAAAAGCTTCCTTAGCTGCGTGAGTCCATCTGATGGCAACGCCGCCTCGGAGAGATGCGACCTTTGGCGGGAGAAGCTCAAGCATCCTGACTACTTCATTGAAGCATCGGAGTATCCCCGCCTGGGCACGCGTTGCCATGGAAAACTCTTAATAGACCCCGCACGCAGGTCGGCCGCACCAAAGACAACCTCCGCAGGTGGGGATTCTCGGATGGCTCCAACCTTCAGTGTTTGTGCAGTGTCACCATGGTCCACCTTTCGTCTTGCGCGGCCTTTTTTTTTTTTTTTTTTTTTTTTCCGGTGTGGAAAATCCTCATTGGATGTCCTCCACCCTGGGGAGGGTGGAGGGGTCTGTCAGACTCGTACTGACTAAAAACCACCCCGGTGTTCCATCTCACACCTACGCTGGGGGTCGCGGGAACAACGATACTTCCGCAACCCCCAGCTAGTGCCGGCCCGCCACTGCGGGCCTCGATCTCGGGTTGGGGGGGAGTGAGGTGTTTGCACCCCCCGCAACGTCTAAGAGGGGCGCGCGTGTCTTGCGCGGCCTGCCCTGGCACCTGTGCATATGAAGACCTTAAGGCTGCGTCACCGGTTGGTATTGCCGTGGCAGAGTTCTGGGCCAAACAGAATATTTAGATACTATTCTTGCTATCAACACGCTAAGAAGACTCTCAGCAACATTATTCTTGCTGCACATAAACTATCTGCTAAAACCCGGCCTTTGGTATGCAGACGACAGCACTGTGGTTGAGAGTAACTTGTCCAACCATCTTGAGGTTTTTGGCGTCACTTTGACATCTACTCTAAATTTTAGTCCATACATTGAGGCAAAGGCACATCTGGCTGCCAATAAGTTAGGGATCCTTGCGACGGTGAGACGATACTTCACGCCAGAACAGCTGCTCAACTTATATCAAGCGATTGTTCGATCAAGCCTGGAGTACTGTTGTCATCTCTGGGAGGGATTTGCCAAATACCAGCTTGATGCACTAGAGTTCTAAGTCCAGAGCCTGAAACATCGGCGCCGAGTTGCCAGATTGTCGGTTTTTCATCGGTTACATTTTGGGGAGTGTGATGCGATGGAATTGCTTGATCTAATTCTGCCTAGCACATTTCATTATCGGACTACAAGACGATGTACGGCGATGCGCCATCGGTACATAGTAGGTATCCCACCCATACGCACTAAACGATTTGGGAATACTTTTATTATGCGTACAGTTAAGGAGTGGAATTCCCTGCCGGAGTCTGTTTCCCAATAGCTACAACTTAGGGGTCTTTAAGTCAAGAGATAATTTATTACTTCTAGACAAGCATGCTTCACCATCGACCACATCATCGCTTACTAACAGGTGAGATAGTGGTCAAGCGCGAGCAATCAATAATAAAAATAAAATGTAACAATGGCGCTTGCTATAAAATTGTGTTAATTTTACTAAAACCATTTTATCTTTACCCCACAGCGGTTGACCGTTGCATGTCAGCATCAATGTCGGAAGCTCGCGAGGCAGTCATGAACGTGGCAGTAGACGCGCTGTCAGCCTTCCGCCTGTCACAGAACCTACCGGCCGGCTCTATGAGCTCGTCACTACACGCGCCCATGTCGCTCAGGCTACTGCCCATGTATCTACTCGCTCTACTCAAGAGGGTAAGTACATAGTTGTGTAAGATGTTAGCCGCTGTCAGCCTTCCGCCTGTCACAGAACCTACCGGCCGGCTCTATGAGCTCGTCACTACACGCGCCCATGTCGCTCAGGCTACTGCCCATGTATCTACTCGCTCTACTCAAGAGGGTAAGTACATAGTTGTGTAAGATGTTAGCCGCTGTCAGCCTTCCGCCTGTCACAGAACCTACCGGCCGGCTCTATGAGCTCGTCACTACACGCGCCCATGTCGCTCAGGCTACTGCCCATGTATCTACTCGCTCTACTCAAGAGGGTAAGTACATAGTTGTGTAAGATGTTAGCCGCTGTCAGCCTTCCGCCTGTCACAGAACCTACCGGCCGGCTCTATGAGCTCGTCACTACACGCGCCCATGTCGCTCAGGCTACTGCCCATGTATCTACTCGCTCTACTCAAGAGGGTAAGTACATAGTTGTGTAAGATGTTAGCCGCTGTCAGCCTTCCGCCTGTCACAGAACCTACCGGCCGGCTCTATGAGCTCGTCACTACACGCGCCCATGTCGCTCAGGCTACTGCCCATGTATCTACTCGCTCTACTCAAGAGGGTAAGTACATAGTTGTGTAAGATGTTAGCCGCTGTCAGCCTTCCGCCTGTCACAGAACCTACCGGCCGGCTCTATGAGCTCGTCACTACACACGCCCATGTCGCTCAGGCTACTGCCCATGTATCTACTCGCTCTACTCAAGAGGGTAAGTACATAGTTGTGTAAGATGTTAGCCGCTGTCAGCCTTCCGCCTGTCACAGAACCTACCGGCCGGCTCTATGAGCTCGTCACTACACGCGCCCATGTCGCTCAGGCTACTGCCCATGTATCTACTCGCTCTACTCAAGAGGGTAAGTACATAGTTGTGTAAGATGTTAGCCGCTGTCAGCCTTCCGCCTGTCACAGAACCTACCGGCTGGCTCTATGAGCTCGTCACTACACGCGCCCATGTCGCTCAGGCTACTGCCCATGTATCTACTCGCTCTACTCAAGAGGGTAAGTACATAGTTGTGTAAGATGTTAGCCGCTGTCAGCCTTCCGCCTGTCACAGAACCTACCGGCCGGCTCTATGAGCTCGTCACTACACGCGCCCATGTCGCTCAGGCTACTGCCCATGTATCTACTCGCTCTACTCAAGAGGGTAAGTACATAGTTGTGTAAGATGTTAGCCGCTGTCAGCCTTCCGCCTGTCACAGAACCTACCGGCCGGCTCTATGAGCTCGTCACTACACGCGCCCATGTCGCTCAGGCTACTGCCCATGTATCTACTCGCTCTACTCAAGAGGGTAAGTACATAGTTGTGTAAGATGTTAGCCGCTGTCAGCCTTCCGCCTGTCACAGAACCTACCGGCCGGCTCTATGAGCTCGTCACTACACACGCCCATGTCGCTCAGGCTACTGCCCATGTATCTACTCGCTCTACTCAAGAGGGTAAGTACATAGTTGTGTAAGATGTTAGCCGCTGTCAGCCTTCCGCCTGTCACAGAACCTACCGGCCGGCTCTATGAGCTCGTCACTACACGCGCCCATGTCGCTCAGGCTACTGCCCATGTATCTACTCGCTCTACTCAAGAGGGTAAGTACATAGTTGTGTAAGATGTTAGCCGCTGTCAGCCTTCCGCCTGTCACAGAACCTACCGGCCGGCTCTATGAGCTCGTCACTACACGCGCCCATGTCGCTCAGGCTACTGCCCATGTATCTACTCGCTCTACTCAAGAGGGTAAGTACATAGTTGTGTAAGATGTTAGCCGCTGTCAGCCTTCCGCCTGTCACAGAACCTACCGGCCGGCTCTATGAGCTCGTCACTACACGCGCCCATGTCGCTCAGGCTACTGCCCATGTATCTACTCGCTCTACTCAAGAGGGTAAGTACATAGTTGTGTAAGATGTTAGCCGCTGTCAGCCTTCCGCCTGTCACAGAACCTACCGGCCGGCTCTATGAGCTCGTCACTACACGCGCCCATGTCGCTCAGGCTACTGCCCATGTATCTACTCGCTCTACTCAAGAGGGTAAGTACATAGTTGTGTAAGATGTTAGCCGCTGTCAGCCTTCCGCCTGTCACAGAACCTACCGGCCGGCTCTATGAGCTCGTCACTACACGCGCCCATGTCGCTCAGGCTACTGCCCATGTATCTACTCGCTCTACTCAAGAGGGTAAGTACATAGTTGTGTAAGATGTTAGCCGCTGTCAGCCTTCCGCCTGTCACAGAACCTACCGGCCGGCTCTATGAGCTCGTCACTACACGCGCCCATGTCGCTCAGGCTACTGCCCATGTATCTACTCGCTCTACTCAAGAGGGTAAGTACATAGTTGTGTAAGATGTTAGCCGCTGTCAGCCTTCCGCCTGTCACAGAACCTACCGGCCGGCTCTATGAGCTCGTCACTACACGCGCCCATGTCGCTCAGGCTACTGCCCATGTATCTACTCGCTCTACTCAAGAGGGTAAGTACATAGTTGTGTAAGATGTTAGCCGCTGTCAGCCTTCCGCCTGTCACAGAACCTACCGGCCGGCTCTATGAGCTCGTCACTACACGCGCCCATGTCGCTCAGGCTACTGCCCATGTATCTACTCGCTCTACTCAAGAGGGTAAGTACATAGTTGTGTAAGATGTTAGCCGCTGTCAGCCTTCCGCCTGTCACAGAACCTACCGGCCGGCTCTATGAGCTCGTCACTACACGCGCCCATGTCGCTCAGGCTACTGCCCATGTATCTACTCGCTCTACTCAAGAGGGTAAGTACATAGTTGTGTAAGATGTTAGCCGCTGTCAGCCTTCCGCCTGTCACAGAACCTACCGGCCGGCTCTATGAGCTCGTCACTACACGCGCCCATGTCGCTCAGGCTACTGCCCATGTATCTACTCGCTCTACTCAAGAGGGTAAGTACATAGTTGTGTAAGATGTTAGCCGCTGTCAGCCTTCCGCCTGTCACAGAACCTACCGGCCGGCTCTATGAGCTCGTCACTACACGCGCCCATGTCGCTCAGGCTACTGCCCATGTATCTACTCGCTCTACTCAAGAGGGTAAGTACATAGTTGTGTAAGATGTTAGCCGCTGTCAGCCTTCCGCCTGTCACAGAACCTACCGGCCGGCTCTATGAGCTCGTCACTACACGCGCCCATGTCGCTCAGGCTACTGCCCATGTATCTACTCGCTCTACTCAAGAGGGTAAGTAACTTACAGATCTAATAAGTGCAGCGACATCTATCCACATAGGAACTACGAAAAAGATCTGACGTCACAAATTCTACATCTCGCAATCGAAGTTCTCCGCGCGATTTGAACATTTTCCGGTTCCAGACACAGTACCTGTCTGGTTGGTGGATCCTCCCCTTTCAGTGGAGGTTGCGTGACTATAAACCCTGTTTCGCATAGCTCTATATAAGAATATCAGTTTTTTGTCGTGAGTCAACCCAACCCATCCAACAACCCATTCATTTTATTTTTATAATTACTTAATTTTTATATAGATGCTTAGCCTGATTTATATACATACTCAAACTCTCGACTTTTCCCAATGGGGTAGGCACTAGGCAGAAACTTACAGAATGCCACCTGCTAGATCCTTATAAACTCCTTTTGCATCGTTATATATATAATACATCTGG
Organism: Orthosia incerta; assembly: GCA_948252205.1. Classification (NCBI taxonomy): domain Eukaryota; kingdom Metazoa; phylum Arthropoda; class Insecta; order Lepidoptera; family Noctuidae; genus Orthosia; species Orthosia incerta. The sequence continues at coordinate 29,814,534 of OX411746.1, forward strand.
TACAGAAGTCACAGTGGATCTTCTTGTCTCTGAAGTTGGCTGCAAGTCTCTGCGCAGTTGCTATTTTTGCTTGCAGTTGTCAATGTTGATGTACAAGATGGCATTGTGTAACTGCCTCTTTCACTCGCTTACGCATCGTCCTATCTCGCTTACTGTGTGCAGTATACTCGATGACAATTTTTCTTGCGCAATGGTTCGCAGAGCCTACTTCAGAGACACAAATATCCGTTGTGTGTGGCACTGTTATACACGAATGCCGGCTATGAGTACTACGCGGTACAACGCACCTGAAATAAACTTAATTCTCAACCCTCCCTCCCTTCACAGAAAGCGTTCCGCACGGGCACATCGACGCGCCTGGACGACCGAGTGGCAGACATGTGTACGCTGAAGACGGCGCCGCTGTCACAGCTGCTGCGCGCCGTGTACCCCGACCTGTTCCCCGTGCACACGCTGAGGGAGTACCTGCCCAGGCACGACGAGGAAGATGAGCATGTGCCTGACCCGCCGCGGCTGCAGCTTACTGCCGAGAGGTATGGTAGCCTAGTAATGAGTTTCTGAAAGCATGACTAAAATAGTACATTGTTTCTCTAGGGGTGAAAGTAACTACTAACTCTTAATTCTAGAATTATTGGCCAATAATTTTAAACAAATCTTTAACCCGAGGTTAATACTGTGCTTTTCATTACGAATACAAGAAAAGTATAAATCTATATATATATAAATTAATCCCTATTTCCCTTGGTCCCAAGCGAAATCGTGTCACATCTTAACGCAAAAAGGCACGAGCAAAATATACGTTCTGCCAAACATATTTAATGAATATTGTAACACATACCCCATGTACAGAGACAAAGTAAACCCACGGTTCATGTAACAACTATTATTTATTTGAACTATCTTTGGCTAAACTACAATAATAATACGAAACGTTGGAGAAATAGTTTAAAACTGTAGGTACAATAAAGTTAGCTACCAGATTTAGTAGTGAAGAAGAAATAGAGGGCTTTTACGATACGCTGTCTGCGACACTTAAAGAGTTTCCCAAGCGAGAACTTACCATCGTTTTGGGGGATTTCAATGCCAAAGTTGGAGATACCACAGACGATGACCACCTTCGTCGTGTTACGGGCAAGCATGGAGTCGGGGAACGAAATGATAGGGGCGAGCGTCTTTTGCAGTTCTGTTGCGCAGAGAACTTTACTATCACCAAACAAACATCAGCTTCAAACATCATATCCGCAGATTATACACCTGGATATCCCCTGGTGACAGATGTAGGAACCAAATAGATTACATACTAGTGGGGACGCGATGGAGAAGCTCAGTGATGAACGCCATAACTTTCCCTGGTGCTGACTGCGGCTCCTACCACCAGCATCTTGTGGCAACAGTTCGAATGCGGCTAAAGATGATACAGAAACCTAAAGTGGGTCCGAATATGCGAAATATAAACATCAGTGGCTTCAGGGAGGGTTTTGAGCGGAGAATGGGGGATCTTCCGAATGACCTGACAGACAGCGACAGTAAATGGGAATACCTCAAAAGGATGATAGAGGAAACAGCTAGGGATAATAAGATAGCGAAACCCCCTATGAAAGATTTTATAACACCTGAGACGGCCCAAATCATCCTCGAGAGACGTGAACTAAAGGAGAACGGTATATGTTCAACTGAAGATCAGCAGCAGTATGCAGAACTGAGCCGCCAAGTTCAACTACGTTGCCGGAAGGATTATGATAACCATATCAACGAAATCTGTCTCGAACTTGAACAGCACTCACTTAAAAACGAATCCAAATATCTTTTTCAAAAAGTAAAAGAACTGACTGGAACGCGTAAACCGAGAACCTGTGCCATTGGACACAAAGACGGGCGCCTACTTACAAATGTGACTCAAGTGTTAGAGCGCTGGAAAAACTACTGCGCGGAGTTATACGACACGGGAGAGCCTACTAGCGCTAAAATCACATGGGTGACAGAAGAGCCTGATATCCTAACATCAGAAATTGAGCATGCCATCAAAGCTCTCAAGTGCAGGAAATCACCGGGTAAAGATGCTATTACAGCCGAAATACTTAAAAACTTAGGTCAACGAGGCACAAAGGCTATCACCGAAATCTGTGATACCATCTGGAGTACTGGAAGATGGCCAAAAGACTGGACAGAATCGGTGTTTATACCCATGCATAAGAAAGGCTCTTCAAAAGATTGTGGAAATTACAGGACTATAGCCTTAATATCTCATGCGAGTAAGATCCTCCTCCATGTTATTAATCGACGTCTTAACTACTATTTAAGCCAACAGATACCCGAAGAGCAGGCAGGTTTCGTTAAGGGCAGAGGAACGCGGGAGCAAATACTTAACGTCCGCCAAATCATTGAGAAGAGCAGGGAATTTAACAGCCCCGTAGTTCTATGCTTTATTGACTACGCAAAAGCCTTTGACTGCGTGCAATGGGATAAACTTTGGATCGTGCTAATTGAAATGGGAGCTCCGGAACACCTCGTTGCTTTAACCCAGAGTCTGTACGTAGGAAACCGTTCTTTCATCAGGATAGGTTCTGAATGCTCCAACATGTTCCAAACAAAAAAAGGAGTGAGACAGGGTTGCATATTGTCCCCGGCACTTTTTAACATATATGGAGAGTACATTATTCGGAAGACCATCGAAAATTGGGAGAAGAGTTTTCCTATAGGCGGAAAGAGGTTATCGAACCTTCGATATGCTGACGACACCGAAGATATGAGTGAGCTGTTCCGAAGACTCGAATTAGTGGCAACATCGGTCTCGCAGTGAACAGAGCGAAAACTAAAGTGATGATAGTGTATCGAGCCGGAAAGCTAACAAATGTCACCTGCAACATCCCTGGCATAAATATCGTCGACCGCTAGTGTACCTGGGTTCCCAAATCTGCAATGACGGTAGCTGTGTCCCCGAGATAAAGAGGCGAATCGGGATGGCAAAGGATGCTATGACCCGTCTGCACAACATATGGAAGAAGAGAGGAATTGGTATCAAAACCAAGATGAGATTGATACGGGCCTTGGTATTCCCTATTTTCCTGTATGGGGTGGAGACGTGGACAATCCTAACCCGGGAGAGACAAAGGATTGATGCATTCGAGATGTGGTGTTGGAGACGAATGCTAAGAATACCTTGGACAGTGAAACGCACCAATGCATCGATCCAGACCCAGCTCCGAATAAAGACTCGCTTGTCCACTATTTGCCAACAACGCATTCTTACGTATTTCGGTCACACAATGCGCAGAGGCGACGAGAATTTGGAAAAGCTGATTGTGGTTGGGAATACCGAAGGCAAAAGATCGCGCGGTCGTTCACCAACAAGATGGACCGATCAAGTGAAAGACTCGTCGGCCTCCAAATTCTACACGGTCGTAAGGGACGCGCTGGACAGAAACCGGTGGAGGCAGATCATCCGCTCCAGGTGCAACCCTGATGCTGACCACGATCCTCAGTCATGAGGGACCGACCAAGAGAGAGACCAGATTTAGTACTAATTAACAGGAAAGGTTGAAACTATCTAATGAATCCCTACGCGCGTTGTATATCGTTTGAATGGTGTGTGGACCGCAGGTACAACACAGTCAAACAACCAATATACGCCGCTAGCCCAAGTCCAGCAAGAGGCGAGGTAATCTTAACCGACCTAAGTCGATGCGGAGAGTACACTCGAAGCGTGCTGAACTCGAACTGCCGCTGCACTGAAAGACGATCGCTACGTCCCCGTCAGGGGACCTGGCGGGCGGGTTGTAGGCTCTGCCTGTATCCCGTGGTTGCGATGCGTGCCCGTAACGACGGGCACGATTCATTTGGGTTATGCCTATCTTGGCTTATAGTTAGCGGCAGGCGTGAATACACTGCCTGCCAGTAGTGTAGATGCATAGTTACAGTGGGAGCGCCGCGACGCTGCCTTGCAGCGCCGATTTTCACGGTACCTATGCGACACATTCCCGCACGGTGAGACTGTAGGCGAACCATACAGAGGCCGCACGAGAAATAGTCAGCGAATAGGTACCGGCTATGTTGGCGCGCCCAGCTGAGTATGTAAGGTCCCCGCCTGACACGCTTCCAGAGCTAGCCAGTTACGTCCCAGGCTAAGGAACCGTATGTATGTTTGAGCGGTATTGTTTTGTGTAACACCGCTCATGTATATAACAGAGTAAGGACCGCACGCGTCTTACTCCTGCTATGTGATTTACAGTGCACATAATGCCTATATTAACTTAGAACATTATGTACACCGAGTATGTGTATATAAGTATAGTATTATTGTATGAACGAGGCGCGTGTAATAATGTGCGGCTCTCTCAAGCGTCAATCCGGTAGTAAGGCTGCGGGGGGTGCGGTGTTGGGGGGAATATGGACGGGGCCTATGCATTACACAGGTCGCGCGGAAGGCGACGGGTGTCGGGGGGGCGGGCGTGCCATGGCGCTATCTGCTTGATATGCGGGTGAGCAGAGGCGTCGGCACGCACGAACATGTTGGTTGAGAGGCGGGCGCAAAAGCTGTCCAGGCTCTCAATCCCTAAATCTCTTTGCAGGACGTCGTTTCTCACGTAGCGAGGCGCGTCCGTTATCCGTCGCAATGTTTGGTACTGTTGCGTACGGATACGTTTTTTCTTGGCCTCGCTAGTGAGAGCGTACCAGGCAGGAGCGGCGGCATAGGTGATTATTGGGCGTATATATGTTTTGTATACGCCCAATTTAGTACGTAACGGGAGTCGGGATGAGAGCACTGGCTTGAGCATGGCGCGCGCTACTCTTGCCTTAGCGACGACCTGTTTAACATGGGCACCCATGTTGAGCCTACGATCGATGGTTACCCCCAGGTATTTCGCCCGGGGGGTCCACGCGATTTCTTGCCCCTGCAGCCTGAGGGGTGGTGGGAGGTGGGCACACCCGACTACTAGGACCTGTGTCTTACCCACGTTCACCGATAACCGCCATTTCGACAGCCATTCGGGAAGCAGCTCTAACTACTGCCGCTGCCCATTGGAAGTCGCGTCGCCCCCGTCAGGGGGCGAGGCGAGCGGTCACGAGACATGGTCTCCTGCCCGCGGGTGCAGCACCGAGGCTCGTCACAACGAGTCTGTCGTTGTGTTGTCATAATGACCTAGCGTATTGCTAGCGCGGTCATTCACCTGTACGGGTCAATTATCCGCGCTAGCTATGTTTATGTTGTTTGTGTGACTGCAGGCGCGCCGCGGCGCCCGTTACTGAACGGTACGCCGCTTTTTCACGACACTCTGGCGGTCCACCTCCGCCGGGTGAGACCCAGAGCGTACTCTGGGAGGCCTAGCGAAGGTGACCAGCGGCAGTAGTGTCGACTTTGGACGAACCTGCAGTTTGGTAGTGTAAGCGCCTAGTGGCGCCGATATGTATGTAGGAGCGGCAATGTTCTGAGTTACACCGCTCATGAACCAATAGCGTGCGAGGTGCTCGCGACACTATTCGGTGCAAGTGTACTCGTGAATGTATAATTATGAATGTCTGTTTTACGACGCGAAGCGAGTCTATATTAACTTAGAACAAACTTCACGCCGTGGGTGTCGTGTGGGGTGGGCAGTGTTATTGTTTGAGTAAGCAGCGTGTAGACTGTTGCTGCTTACTCAGGCGTCAAGTCCGGGTGGTGGATGGGGCTGCTACGTCTTTAATAAGGTCCCTGGGGAGGCGCTTTCTGTCGGGCGGGCGCGCGTGCCATGGCGCGATATTGGCGATATGTGGCCAGGCAGAAGCGTCGGCCCGCTTAAACAGAGTTGTGGCGAGCCGCTCTATGAACTCGTCCAGGCTCTCTAGTCCCGTGTCCCGCATCAACACGTCGTTCCTCACATAGCGAGGGGCGTCGAGTATGCGTCTTATGGTGAGGTTTTGTTGCGCGCGGAGTTGTTGCTTGGACGCCTTGCTAGTGAGGGCGTACCAAGCTGGGGCTGCATAGGTGAGTATAGAGCGCAGGTAAGTTTTGTATATGCCCAGTTTGGTGCGGGCGGGGAGGCGGGACGAGAGTACTGGGTGGAGTAGGTTCCGAGCGACTCTGCATTGCGCCACCACCTTTTTGACGTGCAGCCTCATCGTGAGCCGACGATCGATGGTCACACCAAGGTACTTGGCATGGGGCGACCACTCGATGTCGACTCCTTGTAGCTTCAATGGTGGTGGGAGGGTTCCTTGTCCTGTAACAAGTGCCTGCGTCTTACCCACGTTAACCGAAAGTCGCCACCTTGCTAGCCACTCGGGGATGTTGTCGAGGGCGCGCTGCATTTTTGCTGCATCGTGCTTGGCGTTTAGCGATTAAGTTACATAGGCTGTGTCGTCTGCGTACAGCGCTATTTTTGCTTCGTGAGTTGTTGGGATATCATCGGTGTAACGTGAGTAACACGCAGGCGATGAGACGGCGCCCTGCGGCACGCCAGCCCTTATTGGGCGGGGGGCGGACAGCTCGCCCTCAACCACCACTCTGAAGGTCCTGTCGGTTAAAATAGTACACACGGGTGTGTAGGTTCTTGCAAACTCGTGTCATTAAAAACCCTCGCCTTCGGCTCGGGCTTGTTAATGTCAGCTCGTTTGCAATAACCTACACACCCGTGTATCACACGACGTTTTTCAATACAGTTGTGAGAAACAGTAAAAACAAATCAAAGAATTAGATTTGTTTATTCACAAAAAATTAAATTTTCAATATGGCGCGTTTTTGCAACTGGACATATTTTTTTACAAAGAAAACAGCCTATACAGCCTATTCGATTTTTGACAAACGTTGATGTGAAAATAATTAACTTAAAACTGGTAATTAAATAATATATATTAATCAACTATTTAAAAAAAAAAATGAGAATTCAATGCTAAAACGTACGGAATCATTAATTTTTCCTCGTATAAAATCTTATCCCATATTATTCTATGTATGAAAACTCCTTGCTACTAAACTTTTTTAAATTGACTTATAGCGCGTTTTTGCAACTGGACATTTTTTTTTTTTCAACGAAAACAGCCTATACAGCCTATTCGATTTTTGACAAATGTTGATGTGAAATTATTAAATTAAAACTAGTAATTAAATATATTAAACAACCATTTAAAAGACTTTTGAGAATTCAATGCTAAAACGTACGGAATCATTCATTTTTCCTCGTAGAAAATCTATCCCATTTTATTCTATGTTTGAAAACTCCTTGTTACTAAACTTTTTTAAATTGACTTATAAATTTAAAACTAAACTGCAAACATAATGATTGAGCTCGTAAACAAAAGTCACGACCGCGTAACAGAAAGATGCCTATGCGTAAGATTTAACTTTCGAATCATAATTATAGCCTCTGAAAGTACGCCATGTTTAACAACTGTATTGAAAAAGATTTTATTACTCGTACCACGCGACGGGGCGCGCTAGATGTGGACATTTTATAAATTAGCCCTTCATGCCACACGCGGTCGAAGGCCTTCTCCATGTCGAGGAATACTGCGACCGCGTACTCCTTCCTGTTCGTCGTTGACGACAGCAGGTGCAGTATCCTCGACAGCTGGAGCGTCGTGCTATGTTCCGCCCTAAAACCGAACTGTTCTGGGCGTGAAGTGATGTGCGGTTCGAGGTGTCGCAGCAGGAGGGACTCGAACACTTTGGAGATGGTGGGAAGAAGAGTGATCGGCCGATAGCTCTCCGGCTTCAGGATATTTTTGTTCGGCTTGGGCAGCATGACGACGCGCCCTTCTTTCCACGAGGCCGGGAAGGAGCCCGTGCGGAGTATCCCAGTGAACAGGCGCGCCACAGCCGCGACCATGCGGTGGCTGCCGCTGCTGGCTTCTGAGAGGAGCTTTATAGTCGGTTGTGGCTGCGGCGGGGACGCGTCGCGCGGGGAGGAGGTGTTGACTCGCTGGCTCGGCCGAACGGCGCGGTAGCAGTGATGACGCGTTGATGTTTTCGTCGCGTTACAATATTTAGAATTAATTTATTGATCAAAATCTAAATTTAAAGTAATTAAAAACGCCTTTAATGAAGAATTAGTTTTATTTTACCTTTTATAAGAATGATAATCTGTACTTAACTAATTTGTGAAACTTTTATCAAATAATAAAACTATGCGTCGGGCTGACGTTGGAGTAAAAAATTAAACACTAGTGAAAAAAGAGACACTGTCCGCTCAGTTTGGCTGCTTGGAAAACGCTCTTTTCGAGGAAATGCATTGAAAAAAAGCTTTACAATGCATGTCCTCGAAAATAGCGTTTTCCAAGCAGCCAAACTGTGCGGAAAGTGTCACTTTTTTACTAGTGCTTTTTACTTTCCTGTACTTTTTTTAATTTTTAACTCCAACGTCAGCCCGCCGCATAGAGTTTTCATTATTTGAGAAAAGTTTAAAAAAATAGTTAAGTACAGATTATCATTCATATAAAAGGTAAAACAAAACTAATACTTCATTTAAGGCGTTTTTAATTACTCTAGATTTAGATTTTGATCAAGAAATCAATTTTAAATATTCATTAAACATGTTTGGCAGAATGAATATTTTGCGTTACGACGTGACAGCTATTTGCACATGCGCAGTAAATATGCCTGAGGAACTTGAACTATTAGTTAAACTGTGGATATGCTGAGCGCCCTTGAATAAGCGCCATTTTTTTTTAATTTCTTGCTTGGTTCAGATATATTTTTTTATTTCCTCGCACAATGCATAGTAAAATTTTGTATGATACACGTGCGTAAGATGATTTCCGACTCGGGTCGATTTATCCACTCACTCGCTTCGCTCGCTCTTGAATAAAAATACCACTCATCGGCAATCACCTACTTTCCCCACTTGTAGCATAAGTAACTATTTTAACACAAACAATAAACCGACTCCCAAAAAAACATTACAAAGTGAAAAATAACTTTCTTTTCGGCAGTTAGTGTCTTTGGTACCTATTTTTATTATTTTTTGACACCGACTGCCGAAAACAATGTAATTTTTCGCTTTGTATGGTTTTGTTTGGAAGTCTGTTTTATTTCTCAGTATTTTTTATTTTATTTTTCTCTTTTTAATTTTGATACCTAATATTACCATGAAATTACAATTCCAAAAAAAACACGAAGAAAAATAATGACAAAATCAAAACAACCGTTCTAGAGATATGCAATTATTTGCATTACGCGTAAATTATTGAATTTGCGTACTGACACCGTACTCAGGTGGTCAACGACCCGCTTGCCGCTCACAGAGCGCATACGTAGGTACTGTTCGTAGGTTACATTATTTTTTTTTCAATCTTATGTACAATGATTAATAAGAATAACACAAGTATTTCCGAAAAGTCTTTGCCTTATTTACAAAAGGTGTTGAAAAAAAGTCAACCATCTTGTTCAATGCACAAGTTTGCACGACGTAATACATAATGCGAGCGCGCGGAAGTTAAAAAATGCCACAGAGCGACCCCGCGCGACGGATTTTTTTGCCTAACGCTTCGTGTACCGCCGGCGGTACAACTGACAGTGGGCTGCCGCACGCCTGCCCGAGTGCTCGCACGTCACGGTTACTGCGCGTTATCAAAAATGCCGAAACCACGTAATTATTGTGCAGTGGATGGGTGTCAAAGTATTAAAACAAATGGAAATTTGTCTTTTTTTAATTGCCGAGAAACGAACAAAGGTACGTTAGGTATTATTTTAAATCTTTTGTTTCTCAAATTCCCTTTTTTCGTTCCTTCACAATGTATCACCATGTATTCCTTAAACTTAGAACATATGTTTGCGAGTTGCTTCAGAGGTCGGAAACCACTTTACTTGAACGGCCCAAACCTTCAAATTCAGAGTACAAGGCAAGATCACCTTCAGCAGTTGCCTTAAACGGCGAAACCGACTAACAATTTGATTTGCCTGTGAAAAATGCGTTGACTTATGTATCAGGATATTTATTGTATAAGTGTAGCAAAAAACATAACTGCACTAGCTTCAATGCTTTGTTACAGGAGAAACCTAATTTTGACGAAACAGCACTGTTTACTCATTTCAAAGCCTGTAATAAGGATTCGTCTTTTTATGGCGGGCTTAAAGTCCCACCAGAAACTTTTATTTATTTGTTATAAACTTTATTGTACACCACAAAATAAAAAACATACAGGACAAACATTTTCAAAAACAAAGTGTACAATTGGCGGTCTTATCGCACAGGGCAATCTCTTACAGACAACCTTTGGATGGACTGAACGATAGGAGAAGAATTTAGGGCTGTCAGTGTACAATAGATCATAAATAATATTACTTACTTATACATATTAACATAAAATACATACATACTACATATCTAATATACTAATAAATATCGAATATATGACAGATAAAGGAAAAGGCTAAAAATTATAGTGAAAGATAATGCTCCTTTACCATTTTCTTAAACGTTGGCAGTGTTTGAGCACCTCTTATTTCTATAGGTAATGCATTCCACAACCCAACTGCTTGAATGGTAAAAGATTTGTCAAAGAAGGAAGTGGAATGCATTCGAACACTCAAATTTAAATTCTCCGATGATCTCAAGGACCTAGAATGGGTGTCACAGAGGAACTGAAAACGTTATTTAAGATAAAAAGGAGTAAAAGGATTAAAGAGCACATTATAAAGCAAAGAGAGTATGTGGGCATTCCGGCGAAGGCGAATAGGAAGCCATCTGAGCTTAGTACGAAATTCAGAAACATGATCATATTTGCGCAAGCCAAATATAAACCTAATACAGAGATTATGAAGTCGCTCAAGCTTATCTAATTGGTCTTGGGTTAGATCAAGATAGCTGGCATCAGCATAGTCCAGGATAGGGAGAAGAAGAGATCGTGGTAACGCAATTTTAGTGGTGATGGGAAGAAAATTACGAAGACGTCTCAGGGAGCCCGCAGAAGCAAACAGTTTACGACTGACTTCCTGCAGTTCCTTTTAATAATTATATTGAAAAATTATACAAAGCTTTTTAAATAATTTTGACAAATAATAATAATTTTAATGGATCGGCCTGGCAGCACCCACTTGGAAATTTTAAAAGTAATTGATTTACCTCCGCTTTGCTCCTGCTTCCCTTTTGATTATTTATTAAAATTATTTACGCGGTTTCGGATATTTTCGACAATAAAATTTAATAATCGGGAATTCAGGGCAGGAAAAAAATTTATCTGTCATTTTATTAAACTAAAACACATTTTATCAACAAATAAAAATTAATTATTTTTCTAGAACATTCGTTTAATTACCATTATCATCATACGTACAACCCTAGCACATTCGCTCGATGACGCGCTCGCACGTGGGTCGCGCGGCGGGCAAAGCAATCTCAATTCTCTTTGTGCGTATTTATGGTACATTTCTGCACAGCTGGTTATGATTATTTAGGTTATTATGATTTTGTAGGCTATTATAGCGTAGGTATTTACGCTTTTGTATTGGAGTGATGTACCTGTTACGAAGTAACTATTTAGTCATCTGTGGTCTGGGTGGGTCAGGTACCGCGCGAGGGAAACGCATGCGCAGCGGATGCCAGTGCAGCCCCGTGTACGGTGCGCGTAAAAATACTTTTTCAATACAGTTGTTAAACATGGCGTACTTTCAGAGGCTACAATTATGATTCGAAAGTTAAATCTTACGCATAGGCATCTTTCTGTTACGCGGTCGTGACTTTTGTTTACGAGCTCGATCATTATGTTTGCAGTTTAGTTTTAAATTTATAAGTCAATTTAAAAAAGTTTAGTAGCAAGGAGTTTTCAAACAAAGAATAAAATGGGATAGATTTTCTAAGAGGAAAAATGAATGATTCCGTACGTTTTAGCATTGAATTCTCAAAAGTCTTATAAATGGTTGTTTAATATATTTAATTACCAGTTTTAATTTAATTATTTTCACATCAACATTTGTCAAAAATCGAATAGGCTGTATAGCTGTATAGGCTGATATCGTTGTAAAAAAATAAGTCCAGTTGCAAAAACGCACCATAAGTCAATTTAAAAAGTTTAGTAGCGAGGAGTTTTCATACATAGAATAAAATGGGATACGATTTTATACGAGGAAAAATTTATGATTCCGTATGTTTTAGCATTGAATTCACGTTTTTTTTTTTTAAAGTTGTTTAATATGTTTAATTAACAGTTTTAAGTTAATTATTTTCACATTAACGTTTGTCAAAAACCTAATAGGCTGTATAGGCTGTATAGGCTGTTTTCTTTGTAAAAAAATATGTCCAGTTGCAAAAACGCGCCATATTGAAAATTTATTTTTTTGTGAATAAACAAATCTAATTCTTTGATTTGTTTTTACGGTTTCTCACAACTGTATTGAAAAACGTCGTGTGATACACGGGTGTGTAGGTTATTGCAAACTCGTGTCATTAAAAACCCTCGCCTTCGGCTCGGGCTTGTTAATGTCAGCTCGTTTGCAATAACCTACTTCCCACCCTTGTATCACAATGTACTATTACTTAGTATTTAATTTAGCTTTTGTGAAAAATTCAAAAAGTTTTATTTTTGTTTTTTATCGTTTTGATTATAGATACCGAGCATCCTCACAAAATTCTTAAGAGTTAATTATTTAACATCTTCTATAAATATATTCTTCTAAAAATCAAGTTTGGAGTCTCCAAACAAAGACGAAGAAAAGCCACTCGCACGGGCGTAAACTCGCCATGATTAAACCGCAAAATGCAGTTAGTCTCAAACTGTCTTTGATTTGATGGAAAAACCTTCTTATCAAGCCAGTATTAGATGGCACCGGACCCATTACAGGGATTTAGCATACAATAGATAACTAAACCCTTTTCAAATTCTCAGGATAAACACAAACGGCGCATACCTCCTGGACGACGGCGAAAACATGATCATGTACGTGTGTCAAGGAGTTAGCCCCGCCTTCCTGTCGGAGATGTTCGGCCTCACCGCGTTCTCTCAGCTGCCGGACGAGCTGCGCGCGGCGCCGCGCCTGGACACCGAGGGCAGCGCGCTGCTGCACGCCTTCATCGAGAAGCTCAACGATGACAGGCCCTATGCGTCCGATATACTTATATTGAGGTGAGTGCAGCTTGATTACTTCTAAGTTCCATTGGATAGCTTAACATCTAGGGGAGATTTTCACGCCAGTGAATGAGTGCGCAATTTTGGAGTTGCCTTTATTAACTTTGACGTCCAATTGTTCTGTATTATCGCAGATAATATAATACTAGCATACAGATTCCTCATCCCATACAAAGAAACCGTGCCGTCGTAACTAGGGTTTTTCGTCTGATTAAACTGACTATTTTTTGTACATCGATCGTGTTCGGTTCCGTTCCACGGCGATATATGGTTCGTGAATATTTTTTTATTTAAATACAGTAACGATTTGTTTTATAGTATTTTTTTGCTTGTTGTTACAGCTTCATTGCACTAAAATGTGTTACAATACAAATTTAAACAATCGAGTGAAATGTCCCAGGAATTTAAAACCGCGCCATCTATTGGCATCAATTTTAAATGATCCGTTCATATAATCTTTGAAATGTGAATCAAGAGCCCAATATTCGATAATTGTGTGCTTAGGAGAGTTGATTAAACACGAACATACAATTTTTATGTTCAATTCCAGAAAATGTTAATTTTACACACAATTCAATAACAAATCGGTGCATATCGCGCCATCTAATGATATTTAATTGAACCAAATTTTCTTACATAGCACTAGGATCCCGCGGTATTTTAATATCAGCCCAGTATAATAAATTGATCTGATACAGGGAAAACAAATGTTTAAATTGTGTTTTGTGGTTAATTATTGCCATATTACACGTTTTGTTAGATTTTCCGCGTATGGAAAGTTAAAAAGTTCTAATTGGAAAAAGCCTCCACCTAAAACAATGTATTGTATTCCACAGAGACAATTCCCCATCACGGACCATATTCACAGAGCGACTAGTGGAAGACCGCGTGGAGTCCGCCTTCTCCTACTACGAGTTCTTACAACACGTGAAAAACCAAGTGAAATGAGTGCCGTCTGACCGACAAGTGACTTTTACATGGGACCGCAGAGCCCGAGTGATCCGACGGACTACACACGTTAGCTAGCGCCGGTACCCTGGCTAGCTGCCGGACGCCGGACCACGGATGATACGACACTGCCCTACTAACGATAAGAATTCTATTAGCACTTCTGGTTTTCGAGTTTTATGAAAACTGGTGTTAGTGGTAATGTAAAAATTCGCACATAATCCAAAAAGATAATATTATATTTATTATTTATTTCAAAATTAACGTGTCCGGCCCTTAAACGTGTATATTGGTTAGTATTAGTTAGTTACCGATTGTATCCGCTCTCTCGATCAATGTCGAACAATAACTTAGAAGAGTATTAGTATGAGGCTATAAATTATGTTTTTGTTGTTAAAACTGATAACTTATTTACATTATTATGTAATAAAAAATATCGAAAGAAATGCTTCCATGCTTCTAAATTGTAAGGAGGTTAAGGATTACTTGTAAGTTGTTTAGGTAGCAGACAGCATTTGAATTGTGAAGACGGGTTCAAGGGTCGTTCGTGTGTACGAAGGCCTATGTTATGTTGATCGAGTTGTTTCGATTATTGACGTGCCGTTCCCTGGGCATTGGGCACTTTGTTAGTAAATAAGTTTAATTCCCCAATGATCCCAATATTTATAGTTACTTTTACCAAACAAAAATCCTAATAAAATTCTCCCCGGGAACGGCCCATCAGTAGTTTTGATTGGTGTATCGGTGGCCCAATTCTCATAGGTTAACTCCACTTTAGTTAGAGTCTCGTAACATCACAAAGGGGAAATAGGAAAGAAGCGACAATATAGATATTTTTATGTAAACTCGAGCCAGAAGCGCTATTTAATGTAAATGTCAAAAAATTAGTAGTGTCGTTGATTTGTGAACGTTAATAGCAAAGCCGTGTGTTTCGGCGGTTGCTTACTTTATCACTGTTTTTATTACTCGTCTTATGTGGTAAACAAATAATGGCGGACTGAGATTTCGTTAACAAGAAAATACATGTGTTTATAATGATTATTTCCAAGTAATCTTTGTTGTTTATATATATACGATACAAAGATGAAAAGTCTTTTACGAAAATGATGTTCGTTCCGTGTTTTTTTACGAAATAAGACATGTAATAAAAAAATACACTGTATGTTATCGCATTGTTATGTTAAATAAACTCACAAATTGTGACGACAATGAAGTATTTTACTGAACATATTGTAGTTGAAGGATCCCTGTTACGCCAGTTCCAAGATTTTTTAAAATATATTTTTATTTCTTGGAAGCCTAGATTTTTATTTCAACTGCTTTCGCCTCAAAGGTGGTTCGTTTTTATCGGATTGTTAAATTATATTATTGATCAGAAACAGTGTTTATGGCGGGGAAATGACACGATACTAAAGCAATAATTTTCAGACATTTCATGTAAGTTTCGAAGTATTGAAACTCGGTAAAATGATAGAATTGTCATTCAGCAACTTTGTGAAAGCATATTTCTAAGGCTTTGTTTGCATGGTGTTGTTTGAGCGTGTGATCGTTAGCGGAGCAAAACGTACGACGTTTAAACGAAGGTTTAAAAGGGTTTGTGATGTTAAGAAAGTTTATAATAATATGAATCGATTCCAAAGTTTGTCGTACGTTCTGTTCCGCGTCTTTGACTGACTGTTCGTCTGTCCCCATGTATTGTACAAAATATTTGGTATGTTTATTTTTTTACATATTCCTAGGGCGTGGCGTTTCGTAGCACCGACGGCGAATGTAAAGCCCGTTGATGCAATAAAATATTTTTTTATTTTTATTGTTAATTCCATGTTAGGTGTATGTAGTTAACTCTAAACTTGTATCTATTAATCATAATTCGATATTATTTCACCATTGTAAATTAAATAAAATTATTTATGAAATTGTAGGTAGTGTGTTTTTATACTGAAATGAGATTGGTTCAGGATACGGTAGAATTATTGTATTGTGCAACATGCAATTCATAGCTTAGTATATTTTCGGGGATCTTGACAGAATTAACAAAAAAAATTTATGTCAAAATATCTGTTATTTCTGAGTAACTTTCTGTCTTAGGATCAAACCATACTCAAAAAAAGTCGAAACGAAACGACACGTCGTTTTTAAGTACATAGCATATTGACCCCTACCAACACATTCTTCTCAAGATACAAAAAAATAGATTTTTTTAGCAAGCTTATTAGCTTACCGTGCATTGTCATCCAAACCAAACGTGTATGCAAAATTTCATCTTAATAGGTTCAGGGTAACTGCTTTAAAATTCATTTGCTAGATTTGACTCTTAACAAACTTACGTACATTGTGTCAATTACATACATAATACATTGCAAGTTAAATAAAAGCTTGTAACGCACAAATTCGCGCATATCCTATAGAATTTCACGCGTTGCATCGATTCGACTTTACGTTGTGGAGTTAAGGTTCAATATGCTATGTACATTTATAAACCGACACGCCGCTTCGTTTCGACTCTGTATCAATGTGCTTTGATCCTTAGGGTCAGCTCACACCGAGGCGCGACGGAGGCAATATTTTTTCTGTAATATTTGAATTATCATTCATTATAATGGTTTGCAACTTATCTTTGTTAGATTAATACGACATTGCATCTGTTAGTATTTTTTTAATCAATTTACAATTAGCTACAATAATTTAATTAACCTTCAAGTGATAATTTTACTGCAATTATGTTCCACCAATTCTTGTAATTATGTAACCAATATGAAACCAAATGTTACATGTTTGTGAATAAATAAATGAAATGAAATTTACTTTGCGCTACATCGCGCCTGTGGTGTGAGCTGAACCTATTTTGAAGCTTCTTAAATTTGTTTTTCAATTAAAGTAATTCAGTTCAAATTATGCTATTGACAAAGGCTTTTATCGATCCCTTTCGGATCAATTTCTAACCTTTGTTTGGTAGGTGGTTTTAAATTTATGTACCGGTAGAACGGGGTTACATTGAGATCTGGGGCAACTTTGATAACTTATTTTTTTTAGGTTTTTTAAAGCTACCGCCATGAGAACGTACCTAAATTTTATTTTTAAAATTTGCAACACTGACATGTCAGCCATGTTTTGCATCAACGTCAGCTCAGAATACGTTTACTTGTTGCAGAAAAAAAAATGTACAGTAAGAATTAGGGTTGCTTTATATTGCAATGAAAAAACAATAGGGTATCAAAGTAACTCCAAACATTTTTTTTTTTCTCCCAAACTATGGTAAAATATAATTTTTATTACAGAATATAATTTTTTTAGTAAAGTTGACAACACTGCATTTTATATTTTTCAAAATTAATCAATATAACCTCGTTTTACGGTACCTATATTTATTATTCGTAACATATACGCACAATCGAGCCTTATTATCTCAATTGCACGTTGCACCGTACGGTTTCCTGACGATGTTCTACGATTATTCGAAACGCTTATATGCTACCTTTATTGTCTAATATATAACATCTGATTGTATATAAATTATGGTTCCGCTGGTTCTCCTGAACTGGTGCAGTTACACTATGTCCACAGCTAAAAGATCCGATAAGAAACATCAGTTTCTGAATTGACAATTTTGATTTAAGAACGTGTCAAATCCTACTTTGATGCTAAAGTTTGACAGCAGCCTCATTGTGCAAGTGGATTTGGTAAGGCAAAGGGTTCAATTCGAACAATCACATGCGAGATGAACGACGTGATGTGGATTTCCGTCTATGTGATTGGTCGATTGAAGGCGATCAAGCCCTTTGCTTTGCTGAATTCACTTGCGCAATTAGACTGCAGGTCTCGGGTTATAGTAGAGTTTGACTACCTACTTCAAATTCTTAATTCTTAAACTGGGGGTATGTGTTGTCTTCGTCGGAGTAGATATGGAGTTCGCCATATTTTAAAATGTAGTGGCCCATTAAGAAGAGCATTTTTGCCATCACACAGTGCCGCTGATATAATAAGTAGTAGGATACTGTCGAAATTATATAATGAAAAAACTGGACAAGTGTAAATTACTCTTAACTATCTACCAATGAAGTGTAGTAGTGTGTAGTACTATTACAGAGAATGTCAGGCGGTCGATTCTGTAAAAAAAACTCTGGTGAAGTGAGCTGTCATTACAATTGATGCTAGGGATTGGCACTTCGCTTCAAGTTCACTTCACCTAAGTTATCATACTGAGATGTTTGCAGAGTAGCACTGCTGGACCGCTACCACACGTTGTATCGGCCCTTGTTTGGTATGAAAAAGACGATGTATACTAAGAGCAGAATGGCGTCGATAAACAGGTATTAAAGCGCTTCAGTCTGTTGCAATCTTGAAAGCTGGCCTAGCTTGGATTGCTTGTTTTGTAAGTATAATTAGCGCTAATTTTTACTTTACAAGTATTAGTTTTTCGCACTTGAGGCTCTACGCCAACAGCAAATGGTTTATCTTACGCCCAATTATTACGATGCAAGTTTTTTGGGGACTTATTAATAAAAATCTCAGCACCTGATTTTAGGTTCTCTACAGAATATTAGAATTATACATTTGCAAAATCAATCGCTAACGGTTTTTGTAATTAAAGGTATCGTAAGGTGGCATACACTAAAATGGAAGCATCAGTTGACGTGCGTCTTTAAATAGAGCAATTTTTGTTGTTGCTTCAAGCTCTGGTATGTCCAAGGCAATTAAATCGCGCTGTGTAAATCAGGCTTAACAAAAGCGCTTGCCATGCATCTCATTCTAAGCAACAGCCGGTCAATTATCTAAAAATCTCACTGAAAAGATACGTGAAGTAAACTTCAAATGAGGTGGAATGACAGTTCACTTCATCTAAGTTGTCGCGGGGATATGATATACAGAATAACACTGCTGGTAACGTGACGACTTTTATGTGCAATGATATCATTCCTGTCGAGCAGATGGTAACATTGATACTGCTACATCGATAGATAACTCACGACCTACATTGGGTCCTGGACCCCGCTCTTCATGACTAAATACAATAACTACTAGGAGTATTAGGTATTATGAAATTGTATAATTTAATGCCAGTGTGACTGAACACGAGAGGAACATTGTAATTTCGTTTCAATACAAACAATCTGAAATCATTTTTGTTTAATTTTAACAATCCCCGACGTACCTACAAAGGCATCATTTCAGCGGAACAAGCGGACAGGAACAGAAGGGTAGCCCCATACCAATATATAAGTTTCTCTGTGCCCCATACTACTATGCAACACTGGATACGGCCTACCCTCCATGCATTGTATTTGTCATGGACCAAGTTATTAATCAAGGCACTATGTACCTACTGGGTCTTAGAGAAAAACTCACTTTTGTAGATGCATGTATCTAATATATAAAATTCTCGTGTCACAGTTTTCGTTGCCATACTCCTCCGAAACGGCTTGACCGATTTTGATGAAATTTTTTGTGCTTATCCGGTATCTATGAGAATCGGCCAACATCTATTTTTCATCCGAAAAAAAAAAAAAATATGGTAGGGTAGGTGAATGTTTGGAGTTTTTATGGCAAAACAAAGTTTGCCGGGTCAGCTAGTATTAATATATATATACGTTAAAGTACAAAATCAGAAGCTGAAGACATTATAAAATTACTTTTTGAAAATAGGTAACATTATTCACATGTCGTCTTTCGCGACTCTGGCTCTCTTCAAAGAGTCAGTAGTTGAGTAGGTACAGACCTCACACCTCCAAGTTGATTTCTGTATTGTTTGTTTTCCTTCAATTCAGATATGGTTGAAGGATTACTGTTGACCCTCCCCCCTCTCCCCTCCCCCGACTCTTCAGATAACCTCAGAGGGTAATGCCCGGGCAATATGAATCAAGTCAAGTCAAATCGGGCAAAGTAATGAATACCTACTGATTTAAACTACATTGTTTATTTGTGTGAGTTTTGCGACAACGGTTCCCATAGTAATTTTGCTACATTGCACTGCCACTGTTTTTTCTGTTCTGTGGTACCTACACTATCCCTTCCGCCTTGCCAGGGACCTTAACCCATAAATCCTCATTTAAATAGGTATAAATCCTCTTATATATCCTCATATATGTAGGTACGTTATTAAGGTTTTAAATAAAATGTTATTCGGTCAGCAAGAAATAGGTATCTGCGAAAAACTTATTTTCACTGCATAATAATAGGTTTGG
This sequence comes from Orthosia incerta, assembly GCA_948252205.1. NCBI lineage: Eukaryota > Metazoa > Arthropoda > Insecta > Lepidoptera > Noctuidae > Orthosia > Orthosia incerta. The sequence goes on from OX411746.1 coordinate 29,834,699, forward strand.
TCAGCAGGATTATAGAATCAGTTCGCATAATAGTTATTTATGCTACAAGTGCGGAAAGTTGGTGATTTCCGATGAGTGGATAAATCGACACGAGTCGGAAATCATTTTACGCACGTGTATCATACAACATTTTACTATGCATCGTGCGAGGAAATAAAAAAATATATCTGAACCAAGCACGAAATTAATAAAATGGCGCTTATTCAAGGGCGCTCAGCATATCCACAGATTAAGTAATAGTTCACAGTTCCTCGGGCATATCTACTGCGCATGTGCAAATAGCTGTCACGTCGTAACGCAAAAAGGCACGAGCAAAATATTCATTCTGCCAAACATATTTAATGAATATTTAAAATTAATTTATTGATCAAAATCAAAATCTAGAGTAATTAAAAACGCCTTAAATGAAGTATTAGTTTTGTTTTACCTTTTATATGAATGATAATCTGTACTTAACTAATTTTTAAAACTTTTCTCAAATAATAAAAACTATGCGGCGGGCTGACGTTGAAGTTAAAAATTAAAAAAGTACAGGAAAGTAAAAAAGCACTAGTCAAAAAAAGTGACACTTTCCCACAGTTTGGCTGCTTGGAAAACGCTCTTTTCGAGGACATGCATTGTAATAGTTATTTATGCTACAAGTGCGGGAAGTAGGTGATTTCCGATGAGTGGCATTTTTCCGACACAAGTCGGAAATCATCTTACGCACGTGTATCATACAACATTTTACTATGCATTGTGCGAGGAAATAAAAAAAAATATCTGAACTAAGCAAGAAATTAATAAAATGGCGCTTATTCAAGGGCGCTCAGCATATCCACAGATTAACTAATAGTTCATAGTTCTACTGCGCATGTGCAATAGCTGTCACGTCATAACGCAAAAAGGCACGAGCAAAATATTAATTCTGCCAAACATATTTAATGAATAATTAAAATTAATTTATTGATCAAAATCTAAATCTAGAGTAATTAAAAACGCCTTAAATGACGTATTAGTTTTGTTTTACTTTTTATATGAATGATAATCTGTACTTAACTAATTTTAAAACTTTTCTCAAATAATAAAAACTCTATGCGGCGGGCTGACGTTGGAGATAAAAATTAAAAAAGTACAGGAAAGTAAAAAACACTAGTAAAAAAAAGTGACACTTTCCGCACAGTTTGGCTGCTTGGAAAACGCTCTTTTCGAGGACATGCATTGTAAAATAATATTTGTAAGCGGTACCGCTATTTTCAACGAATTAGTCCAAGATCGAGCGGAGCTAGCTCGGGAGCTTATAGACCAGTGCCGATATATTTTTTTACACCATCAAAAAGTAGAAATTTCAACGAACCAAAAGCAGATTTGACGTGAGAATTTTCGATTGAAAATTAGTGTGCTTTTTCCACAATACGAGCGGAGAAGAAAATCTAGTTTTTCTGCACCACACCATTACTACAAAGTGTAATATTATTATTTGAGAATAAATAAACTATTTTTAAATTAATTTTTTATGTCGAGTATTCGACTATTCGCCATAGGGAATGCAGATTAATCGGTATTCGACTATTTTCGGGGGCTGAGTCACCCACGTCCGTAGGAGTGTACCCTATTCCGATACCCTACACGTGGTCCCCTGGTGGTGCAAATCAGGTGACAAAAACTGGTGGTAGGCTTCGGCCGAAGGCTTGCGACCACCCACCGGGCAAAGACGTACCGCCAAGCGGCTTAGCCGTGTTCCGGTACGATGCTCGGTGTAGCCACATGAGGAGTTGGGTCGAGATAGCTGTTTCACTGCAGGCTGACCAGCCTGACGCGCGCTGGTATGGGCGTATCGGGAGACTGGTCTCGGAGGGTAGCGGGATTCGAGGCACGGTGCGCCGCTGGCCGACCGCAGGTAGTTGGGGGCCCAAGTAGTGTGCCAGCCATACATGAAAGGCTGCCCCGCCAACTGTCGAAAAATCCCGGGATGCGCCATCGTGCTGGTTAGCGACTAGATGGGGAGGGCCCGATGGACATTCCGGGAGGGCTCGGGCGTCCCCGCAGTCTCCGGACTAGTGCCCCAATGATGCTGTCCTTTCAGTGCGTGTCTGAAGGTTAGCAGCGTGGAACCTCGTCTCACTTCCAACTCCTCTCCTCCATTCACTCTTTAAAAATATAAGGCCAAGGTTAAGGAATAATACGAAATTTAAACAGCGGCTGCACTCCCTCCCCCATAAAGTGCACCTCACCAACATTCGAGGTCTGCACTCAAATCTCTCTGCAGTCCACTACCACCTGGAGACTGAGAAACCAGCGCTGCTTTTCCTTACGGAGACGCAGATAGGGAGTCCGTCAGACGTGTCATACTTATCTTACCCAGGGTTTACCCTGGAGCACAATTTTAAACCGCGCGCGGGTGTGTGTATGTACGCCCGTGACGACACTTGCTATCGGCGTCTCCGTAACCTTGAGGACTCCAAATTCACAACGCTCTGGGTTCTGGTGGACACAGGTCTGGATAAAATTATCTACGCCTGTGTCTACCGTTCGCACAGCGGAGATCAGGAGACAACCAGGTTCACAGAGTACCTCAGTGAGGCGGCTGATGCGGCACAGCAGCGGTACCCTTCCGCCCAATTAGTGTTACTGGGGGACTTTAATGCCCACCATCAGGAGTGGCTCTTCCCATACCAGTGCACTGACCATGCTGGACGGGAGATGCGTAAGCTTTCGCTAGCGCTAAACCTCACCCAGCTGGTCCAGGGGGCAACGAGGGTACCGGATGTTGATTCGCACACAGCAAATTGCTTGGACCTTCTGCTGACAACAGATCCAGACAGATACTCTGTGTCGAAAGGTTCACCCTTGGGTAGTTCCGACCACTGTCTGGTGAAGTCTGTATCCGTCTATTTCCCGCCCGATCCCAGCCCAAGAGGCACCCGGCGGGTTTGGCGGTACAAGTCAGCAGATTGGGATGGTATGCGATCTTTCTTCGCATGCTATCTTTGGCAGCCTACTTGCTTTTCTTCGACTGATCCATCGTCGTGCGCGGGCGCCGTGAAGGATGTGTTGCGTCAGGGAATGGAGTACATCATTCCGTTCTCTGACGTATCAATGTCTAGCGAAGACCAAGCCATGGTTTGGCGCCGAATGTAAGCGCGCCGACACGCTTAAACATGGGGCGTACCTGGCTTGGGTCGACGCTCGATCGCGTAAGGCGAGTGACGTGGGTCTGAAGAAGAGAGCCTTCAACAGGGCTGCCAAGTCCTGCAATTTAGTTTTGCGAAGGGCTCGGTTCGACCACATTGGCCGAATAGGGACCAAACTTGCTTCTTACCCAGCAGGTAGTAAAGCGTTTTGGTCTCTGGCTAAGTCGGTCGAGTCGAACTTCTGCCGTCCCTCACTACCACCACTGCTAAAAACTCGCTGGCCCACTCCGCTGAGGATAAGGCAAATTTATTTGCCTCTCTTTTTGCGGCATCTTCACGTCTGAATCCTGGTGACGCGCGGCCCCCTCCGTCTCCTGATGGATGCGAGACGAGTATGTCGGACATGCGTATCCATCAAAAGAACGTCCGTAGGGTGCTGCGCAACCTCGACGTGAACAAGGCTAGCGGCCCTGACGGAATACCAGCAATTGTTCTTAGAACCTGTGCGCCTGAACTGTCTCCTATCTTGACACGCCTATTCCGCCTTTCGTATAAGGCTGGAAAAGTGCCGAATGCTTGGAAGCAGGCTAACGTACAGCCCGTGCCCAAGAAGGGCAGCCGAGCTGACCCAGCCAACTACAGACCCATATCTGTAACCTTCATACTCTGTAAGAGTATGGAACGTGTACTCAATATTAAGCTCCTGGCATACCTAGAAACTAACGATATCCTAAGTGACCGCCAATACGGCTTCCGCCGAAATCGGTCTACTGGGGATCTTCTAGCGTATACCATTCACATCTGGAGTGAGGCCATCGAGAGGCATGGGGAAGCGCTTGCCGTCTCCCCCGACATCTCGAAGGCTTTTGATAGGGTCTGGCACGAAAGCCTTATTGGTAAGCTTCCTTCATTCGGTTTGCCCGGTGGTCTGTGTGATTGGATTGCAGACTTCCTGAGAGATCGGTCCATTTGAGTGGTTATCGATGGCTGCTCGTCGGACCACTTGGATATTAATGCCGGTGTCCCTCAGGGGTCAGTATTCTCAGCAACTTTATTCTTGCTGCACATTAACGATCTGCTAAAACCCGGTACCTTTGGGTATGCAGACGACAGCACTGTTACTGAGAGATATTTGTCCAACGCTCGTACTACCGGGCCTCAGGTCCAGTCTCTCCGGGAGGCCATGGTGGAGCGTTTGAACCTGTCCTTGCAGGCAGTCTCCGAATGGGGCGATGCCAATCTGGTCAGGTTTAATGCTGCTAAAACCCAGGCGTGTCTTTTTTCCGCTAAAAAGAGTCAATTTCACCCGGCTCCAACTTTCCGAAGTGTGACCGTGCCAATAACTGACCATCTTGAGCTGCTTGGCGTTACGTTGACATCGACTCTCAATTTTGGGCCATACATTGAGGCAAAGGCTCAGCTGGCTGCCAAGACGCTGGGGATCCTTGCAAAGGTGAGAAGGTACTTCACGCCAGAACAGCTGCTTAGCTTGTATCAAGCGCAAGTTCGATCATGCATGGAGTACTGTTCTCATCTCTGGGACGGCTCTGCCAAATACCAACTTGATGCACTAGAGTCGATCGAAAAGCGGGCCAAGAGGCTCATCGGCGATGAGGCATTGGTTAAGTCAAAGCTCCAGAGCCTTGAACATCGTCGCCGAGTTGCCAGCTTGTCGGTTTTTTATCGATTACATTTCGGGGAATGTGCGATGGAATTGCATAATCTAATTCCGCCCAGCCCGTTTCATCATCGGACTACCAGACGTACGGCGATGCGCCATCGGTACATGGTGGACACCCATACGCACTAAACGTTTTGAGAATACTTTTATTATGCGTACAGCTAAGGAGTGGAATTCCCTGCCGGAGTCTGTGTTTCCCGATAGCTACAACCTAGGGGTCTTTAAGTCAAGTGAATAGGTTACTTCTAGGCAAGCGTGCTCCATCATCGACCACATCATCGCTTACCATCAGGTGAGATGGTGGCCAAACGCGAGCCTATAAAAGATAAAAAAAAAAAACAAAAAAAAAAATCGCTATAACAGGCGGCATCTCTACAACCAAATAAAATGACTGCCTGGTTGGTGTGGATGGACCTGGATTTGTGCCGGCTGGACGGATCTGGATGAAATTTGGCACAGATATTGTTAATAGTCTGGAATAGCACATAGAATACTTTTTATCCCGGGAATATGTCTTGGGATAATTTTCGACATTAACGTCTCAGTTCGTTATCAGTAGATCCTCGACTTCCAACAAGGATGTCGGGACCTAACGGGATTCACAGTAATTTTACCTCTGATTGTGCATTAACGCTAAAATCAAAGTGGCCTTTATTCCTGTCTCACTAAAGTTGCATAAGTTGCTGTTAAATGTACCTAAAATAACTGTGACCGGACCCAGTTGACGATGGTGGGTTGGTCTTAGTCGTGTGTGTAGGAACCACATGCACATTCCTACTGTATGTGTAAGGTTGATTTTAGAGTCACGCTGACCGACGCTGACCGTCGGCGCTGACGGTCACCGCGAGCTCGTCATTGGTCGAGTCACTTGGCTAAGCGCTGTCGGCCGTCAGAATCGACCAATGACGAGCTCGTGGCGACCGTCAGCGCTGACGATCAGCGTCCGTCAGCGTGACTCTAAAATCAGCCTTACTTGTGTGTAAGCTCGGGAGCGCCGCGCGACGACGCTCCGGAGGCCGGAGCGCTCACTGCAGTATCGCCTGAGCTGAGCTGCCAGTTCGGTCGGGCTCCTAGTGCTAAATGTTTCGCACCAAAATTCGAATCCGATGAAATCCAGAATAAAAAGAGAAACAACAAAGTAGATGTTGATGGATTTACGGCTGATGTTGTTCGGAGTCACAGAACAGAGAAGACAGTAGAAATCGCATATAGCTTTATTAGTATCGGAACCAGCGTACCCAAACTCACACATATACAGATTAATTGTATTTCATAACACTAAGAAATCTTTGGTGTGATTGGTAGTTTAATTTTTAGGTGAAAGTAGAAAATATGTCAGTCGTCGCTTATTTGAAAATAAACCACAGCTTTATGACAATAGAGTAGGTTTATTGTCTACTCTTTTTGAGTATTTTTTACTTTTTTCGTTTAAAGCGCACACGTAATAGTTTAATGAGCAAGTTACGCTACCCGCCACTAGATGTCACTATAATAAATTCATTTAATTTAAAGCCGTATTTCGTTACCGATAAAATTTATATTTGCGAAATGAGGTCATTACTACTCGTCCTCCTGTAGTGATGTACCATGGTCGTTGACTTATTTTTCGACATTCCGTATTATTTTCAAACAAAATACAGTTTAGTTAAAAAAAAAACGTTGCCCCACACTAGGAATTTCTCCTGTATCGTGGGTGCGTTTACAAACATATAATTTCACATACACAAACTCCCGGAACAACTATTTGTAGATCATACAAATATTTGTTCCGTGCGGGAATCGACCCCGCGACACGCAGCGCAGCAGTCAATCGCTCAACCACTCCGCCAACCGTGCGCCCAATAACTAGAGTCGATAAATATTATTATGTTTGTAATCAAGTTTTTATATAAATTTATTCCAATACTTACGATTTATAGAAAGTATTATTAAGATATTTTATGGTAAATTACTGATCCGATTTTGAAAATTATTCTGTTGATACAAAGATGGGCGTATCTTAGTGTTTTTGTTCTATCAATAGAATTATAGAATACAATACTCTTTATTATGTACACCATGTAAGTTACAGAAAGTATAGACGAAGAAAACATTACACTGGGTGGCACAATGGGCGGCCTTATCGCTAAAAGCGATCTTTTCAAGACAATCTTTCCATGGATTTAAAAAATGAAAGGAAAGACAGTACTGTACGTATACGTAGTCTTTGGTGTACTATTATTAATTACAAGCTGTGACCGCGGCTTCACTCCCGTCATCTGTTTGCCAACCCTACCCTACTTACCTTCCTGCCTACCCTACTTACCTACCGACCATATTTGTTTCTATAGTCATCAATCTTTCGCGAAGAATCTTAACACCGTGATTCAGAAAAAGACTTCAAATTCACAACGCCATCTATCGAATATCGAGTTCAACTCTCCGAGTATCTGAATTGCGTGTGTTGTGATAATTTTACTTCTTGAACACTTTAAATTCATCTAACTTTTGATAGAGTGAACCGATTGCGATGACACAAAAACTAAGTAATTCTTCAAGGTACGCACAATGTTTATGTATAAAAGTTATTTACATTGGTTTCGTACATGTCACGTGATGCGTGCACAAATAAATAGACAAAAATTCCAAAAATGCCGGAAATAGGTTCTGTTGGTTATCCTTTAACACACTGGCTATTTTTTTGGCAATATTTTCGATGTACAAAAAATACTTTTCTACAGATTTATTATATGTATTGATGATTGATGATACGATAGACTACACTACAAATGCAATACGTCCTACTGATATGGGAAGCTTACGCTTTCGCCTGCGGCTACACTCTTATTATGAATAGCTTGACTTACTTCCTTAATGAACTGATGAAATTTAGGTCTATACACCAGTAGATCTTAAATTTCAGACTAACACATAAGCCAGTTTTTAAATGACTTAAAAAAAGAAGGAGGTTCTATGTTCATGTGTTATTATTATTACATTTTGTTGATTTTGAAGGCTGTTGTCTTTTTAACCGACTTCAAAAAAAGGAGGAGGTTCTCAATTCGTCGTAATCTTTATTTTTACACGGCTACAAGGAAAGGGTTATGTTTTTCGCGCGTAAGAAGATTTTTTCGAATATTGTAAGTTTAAAGTATCGATAACTCATTATCGATATTGGTAATCTCTAATTGAGTAGCTGAATGTGACATGTGCATAGTTGGAATCTTCGAGAACAATGTTTGAGTTTTAAAGAAAGTAGACCTTAAGTTTAACATCATAAAATCAACTTTTACTTGTCTTGTTTAATAAAATATTGTTTTTACATTTTTATCGAAATAAAATAAATTAAGACTTGCCGATGGTAAGATATACCTACATTTGATACATTTTTGGTTCTGCTATCGTGTTTACATTCTAAAACAGCACAATAAGGCATTTTTGTATTTTTTTTCAAGTTTTTGTCACCGTGTCGGTTGAACCAAGACTGATGTGCGTAGTGTGTGCGCGGAAGGAAACATATGCAGAACTGTGCAAAGCTCGGGGTACGCGGGCCCCGCCCACTTGCGACTTCTATTGTAGTAGGCGTTTTTTTTGTTCTGTGTTCGGAGTACAATACAATAATTTCATATTGCGCATGAACAAATTCCAACATTGGCAAAATTACGGTCAGTCTTACATGATAAAATTGGATTCGATGGTTGCCTAGAAACGCTTAGATCATTGTTAAAAAAATTGGATTATCACTGGCGTAAAACAACAATAATAAAGTTTTATTGTTGTCAGTAAAAAGTAAAGATAGTGACGATGAAACTGCAAATATTTATACCTATTTTATTTTTCATTAAGTATGTACATATGGCCAGCAGTGGACGTCTTTCGGCTGAAATGATGATGATGATGATGTACATAGTTATATAATATTAAGTGTTATTTTTGCGAAAACCTTTCTATCTTTGCCTATGGGCGACCGAACTTTGCATATTTTTATCGTAGCCCATGTAGAAAAAAAATAAGATATGAAATTTTGATAATATTTTATAAGTAACCTAATATGTAGTTTTTTTTTTTTTTTTTTTTTTAAAAAAAACGTTGCCCCACACTAGGAATTTCTCCTGTATCGTGGGTGCGTTTACAAACATATAATTTCACATACACAAACACCCAGAGCCGGAACAACTATTTGTAGATCATACAAATATTTGTTCCGTGCGGGAATCGAACCCGCGACACGCAGCACAGCAGTCAATCGCTCAACCACTGCGCCAACCGTGCGCCCTAGGTACCTAGTTAGTTGATAAGTATCAATACACTATCTATTGACAGCGTTTGTGCAACGACACCTTTGCGTTCTCAAGTTCCAATGTCCGTTAGATTATTGTCCTGCTGATTACAAGATCACAACATTTATCTACGCAACTTTTTTCAAAAGTGCCAATCTTTGGAAGACAGAAGACCTTCGGAGCATAGGAGATATGAAGGGGCAATATATTACCTACAGCTTAAAGTATGTATCGGGTTTTGGCTCCTCTTGTTTTTTTTCTTCTTCTTTAGAAACAAGCATGCCACAGCATTCAATACACTCTGTACAGGTGGCCTGAGAAGAAAGATCCACTTCAATCGGCCAGTAGTCATCCGGTTGGTACTTATTTCTCCTGAACATCTGGTGGTTGAGAAGCGTCCAGAACCAGAGGCAGGCTCTTCCTCGGCGGAACTTGACAGCCGACTTTATGACGGCATCAACAGCGCGCCGACAAACTGGGTCTCGCTCAGAACATGTGTTGAATTTCAAGTGTTTTAAGTTGCAGCGGAATACCTAGAACGAAAGGCATTTTGGTAGAAAAAGAAATAGGTACGTTAAGTACCTAGTTAAATTGAAGCCACTTTGATATTGGGATACCACTGCGTCACGAGAAGACGTTTTAGGTGGACATTTTTAATGGTACCTAGGCGTTATGTAGGCAGTTTTCCTCGTCAATATTGTGATACGTTTCAATGAGGCTCCAGAAGAAGCCTCATTGTAAGCGAGCTAAAGATACAGCCATTTTTTATCATCGTTCTGCAAATCTGCATTTCAAGCGAAACATGTCCACTCCTCTTAGCTGGATATAGATCTTCTGCATGCATGACCTCAACGGCCAGCAAACCCACAATTTCCTTATCAAGCGGACGCGAACTTCTTCACTCTTGTAAGCAAAATTCTGAATTTTATTAATTGGGACAATATTTCTAACCCTGCTCATCGTTCTTCGGCGCTTTGGCGTTAAGAACAGAGGGTCCCTAGTATGACTACTACTGACTATGACGCTTTAAAACCATCATGAATCCGGTGTGAGAAAGTGATGGAGCCGTACAGGACGAACCTTTTTTACAACGGAATCAAAATGGCTTTGGCACTTCGTAGTACGGCCCCTGGGCTGTCCTGGCGGTGGAAAAGGAACTTGTAAAAATCAAGTTAAGTATAGGTTAAGTATTTTATAGTGTCTTACTTCATGTCCACACATTTCGATCATGCAGTAGTTAGTGAAACGAACAGGCACGAGGACTACTCGGAACCCCATTTTTTGGAGGCGATCTGTTGATATAATACTAGTTGTTTATTTATGGTTCCGACGAGGATGTCAACAATAGCTGTGTGTCTAATTGACTAAATGTAATTTCAAGCCTGGAGTCTCATTTGCTGAAGAAGCTTTCATTCAGTAAAATAAACTAAAGTTTGGCTTAATGGACATAAAGTTTTACATAGAGCATGAGTAGGTAGGTCAAGGTTAGGCTATGCTCGGAGTTTTCTTGCGTGATAGAATCAGAAATGAAGAGAAGCTAAACCAAAGTAACCGATATAGCACATTACTCTCAGAACGGATGGCCAATGGGGCGGAAAGGTTTAAGAGTCGAACGTTTGGTCGAAGGTTTCCCACAAGGCCGCGAGAGTATACTGGATGTAAGGATCATAGGATCGGTCAATGTAATGACGCTTGGGCAAATTGGTCCAGCTGTAGACGTGTTTCGGATGAAAAGACAAAGCGGTATAGTAGTCGCACGCAATGGGTCTTTGTGTCTCTGAAGTTGGCTGCAAGACACTGCGCAGTTGTATTTTTGTGTCAATGTTTTTTTTGTTTCACTCGCTTCCGTTTGTCGCATCGTCCTATCTCGCTTTCTCTATGCAGTAAATTCGATGAAACTAACATTAACATTAGAAGTGGGATATTTACCATGTTTACTGTTTGTTGCGAGTTTCCAATATTTCGGTGCTGTGCTGTTATCCATGATCATGGTGCTTGCAACAACATCGAAATATCGGAAACTCGCAACAAACAGTAAACATGGTAAATATCCCGCTTCTAATATTAATGTTAGTGTTAGTGACCATGACAGTTCGATGACAAACTGTTTCGTGCGCCATGGTTCGCAGACCCAACTTCAGATACACAAAGATCTGCTGTAACTACTATACTTTTGAAAACCAGCCAATGGGACGGGCGTGGGCATAGACGAATGCGGGAAACAAGGCATTGGTCGTTTTGGCGATCCTTTGGTGAGGCGTATGTCCGCAAGTGTTCGTCCTTCATCAAAATGATGATGATGATATGGACCAAGTGATTATTAAGGCATAATTAATAACGCCCGGACAATTTGAAAAATGCCCTATACGGGTGGGCAATATGATATAAACTATTAAAGTAATTAAATTGACCGGGCTTTCTGAATAATGGCCATCATTTATTGGGCCGGGTAATAATAATATATTTCTGTCTGCAGGCTCGTTAAAGTAACCTATCCGTGTCGGGGTGCCCTAAACTCCCCGAGCTCGCTTCGTTTGGTCTTGGACTAATAGGTATTCATTGACCATAATTATCGAATTGCCCTAACGTTACGTAACAATATTCGTATTGAACAACTAATGTGATAAATATAGAAGTTTAAATCAGTATCAGTTGATTTTGATTTTGATGGATACCTAGGTCTAGAATACACATTTACCTCTTATACCAGTCAATAAATGCGGTTTGTGGATGTATGCGTCAAAGGTATGGCAAGGTCCATAGTATATTTTTATAAACAGGAAAGACATTCTACAACGTACAAATTCTACAAAATACAAGAATATTATAACAAAATCTAAAAAGACATAAAATTAATACATATGTACTCTTAAGGATGACAGTTTTTTACGATGTTTTGACTTTTAATACAAAATCATAGATAACAAATCTGTGTGGTAATTGCGTTTAGTTTGCACTTTTATTGAGATCTCTTTGACAGATTCGTGATCAGTTAGTGACAAACTGTTTTTATGTTTTGATGCAAAATAAGTCCCTATTTTAATTAAAATGTCTTCTCTATTAAATTAACACATATCACATAAACTTATGTCTAAGATAACAATTTTTTTTTCAACTATTGTATGCCTAACGTGGTGGAGAGTGCAAACGCACACAAAAATAACTCAATAACAACTCTGTAACCGCTGTCTCATAATAAAGATTCTTTGACTTTGACTTTGTATTTCGCTTTTAAGTTTATCTTTTGTTCCTTTATTCAGTTTATTTTTTGTTTCGGCCAATTCCAAAATTCTGATTTCTTTGCATGCTGTACATAGACATGACGTAGTCACGGTAATAATGATTATCAAACAGTTTTGTATCTTCATACAAACGGTTGTAACGCAAGTCATAGGTAGTTTCCTAGGCTAGGCTATCTTTAGAGGTCGGGGTCCGGATGAAATATCTGGGCCTCGTGCTTGACAGCAGGTGGCGCTTCGGCCCGCATTTCAGCGGGCTGTCGACGCGCCTGCTGAAAGCCGCGGACGCCCTCTCATGGCTCCTCCCGAACCTGGGGGGGCCCAAGTCGCGATGCCGGCACCTCTATGCCGGCATCCTCAAGAGTATGGCCCTCTACGGGGCACCCATCTGGGCGGACTCCCTCCAGAGGAGGGAGAATGCAACCGCCACCCGCAGGCCACAAAGGGCCATTGCACAGCGGGTGGCGAGGGCCTACCGCTCAGTGGGCTTTTCGGCGGCGTGCGCTCTGGCGGGCACCCCTCCCTGGGAGTTGGAGGCATGGGTGCTCGCCAGAGTATATGAGTGGACTGCGCGACGGAAGGCGCTCGGGGAGTGCCCCGCCGCGGAAGAGCGGGAGGCCGTGCGGCGGGAGGCGAGGGACGCTATCATCGTCCATTGGACGGAGGACCTCGCCACCGCCGCCTTTGGCCGTCGGACGCTGGACGCGCTCGGTCCAGTCCTGCGGGACTGGCTCGAGCGGCCTCACGGTTTCCTCTCGTTCCGTCTAGTGCAGGTGTTGTCCGGACATGGTTGTTTCGGAACGCACCTGCACCGGATCCGGCGGGAGGAAACCCCAGCGTGCCACGACTGCGGCGCGGCAGAGGACACGGCGCAGCACACCCTAGAGGTGTGCCCAGCCTGGGCTGAACTGCGTCGTGCCCTGATCGATGTTGTCGGGCAGGACCTCTCACTCCCTGGCGTGGTCAACTCCATGCTGGGGAGTGTGGAGGCCTGGGCAGCGGTTGCCTCCTTTTGCGAGGTCGTGATGTCGCAAAAGGAGGCGGCGGAGCGTGCGCGGGAGGACGAACCTCTCGCGCCGCCGCTCCGCAGGCGAAGAAGGGGTGGGAGAAGGCGGTTGTACGATCGTCTCCTCCCACCTCCTGGTGGCGATTAGCGGGCGACAGGTGCGGGGGCACCTTTCGCCAATTAAGTAAGTAATTAAGTAAGCGACAACGGAAGAGTTTAAAAATAAACTTTATTTGATCCCAGTTACAGCAAGACGGTAATTTAAACAAGAAAGCATTCATCGCTCTGTTACTATAAATGATTTGCTTTGCCTTACGTAGAGATTCATCAATGATAGTTTCTGATATTTTAGCAAATAAAACACTTCTCATCCGCTGTATTCTATGGCAAAAATCTAAATAGATAGAAATAGACAGGTGCGGGGGCACCTTTCGCTCGCATTGCACTAATCGCCACCCTCGTCGGGCGGGAACGGCCGAGCACTGCGGTCGTTCCCGGGCCCCTCCACTAAGGGAGGGGCGTGAAGGCCCCGCTGTAAAGGCGGGCGGTCGTCGGCGGAGGACTGGACGTAAAGGCTGTGCCAGTTTCCCAGTCCTCCTCTATAAAGACGATGCGGGAGTGCCGCTGGGTTAATTTAGTGGGTATACCGGGCCTCAGCCCGGGGAGTCCCACATAGCCCCCCATTCCCCCAATAGGTGGGTATGCGTAAAGCATTTTTTCCCAGCGTGATCAAAAAAAAAAAAAAAAAAAAGGCTAGGCTATCTTCTTACTTACGTACTTACCTACTTACATATATTATTGAACTAGCACTTCGCCCACGACTTGATAACCGCGTGATCCATACTTTATCCTACAGATGACTTTTTAATTCACCCTTAAAGGTTGAATTTCCAAAAATCCTTTCTTAGTGCTCCCCTACATCATAAAAAGAAGCACTGTACAGTAAATTTCTTAAAAAAACTTTAACGCCCCCTAAAATTACCTATTTAGGAGTAATTTTTCTTTATTTTTTTGAGAATAACCATGAGTATATTTTATTTACAAGTATATCCAGTGTATAATAGTACATTGTGGTACAAGTGAGTAATGTTGGTGATTACCGCTGAGGCGCCATTGAGACCCAAGCCTTTAGGTGAGGGTCGTAAGAGAACCGAGGATGGTAATCATCAATACCCACGTGTATCATACGACGTTTTTCAACACACTTGTGAATAAAATAATACAAAAAAATCATTTTCAACAGTGAAAACGAGTTGTTAATTTTCTTTTCGCAATGGCGGGGTAAATTAAGCAGTTTTCCTATGCGCGCGCATCTGACAATGGCGATCGGCCATAGACTAAAACAATGAGGATACTTTCTTTTTTTTAGCTTTTCGCGGATAGCGTATTAGCCTCGTACACAATGGGGAATTTCAAGTTTTCTTTATTGCAGAGAAACAAAAGTTATATTTGAGGGAAAGTTTTATTTATTAAACATGTACAAGTTGAAATTATCTAGTTGAATACGAAGTTGCATGAAATGCAATATGTTAGGTTCTAGCATTTTGCTGAATTGTTTGACTAGAAGATAGCTTCTTTGCCACATTTTATGTATTTAATGGATATCATGGAAATAGTAATTACTACCCATATCATGTTATGGATATAGTAAGTACTACTTCCATGACAGGAATAGAAAGGGATTGATGTCGAATGGGACACTTTTAATTGATTAACAGTGTTAAAATTTATTATATTGTAAATACTTCAATTTTAACTGGATTAGAATTAATTACTTATTTTATTAATTTTCATTGGATTGATTTGTGACACTTTTAAAATTAGTTAAATTTAAAAGTATTTAAAATGAAGGTAGGATACCATTTAAAAAAAACTATAACTCACTTGTGAATAATAGCAATGAAAAAGTCACAGTTTGGTTACAGGTATCATTATATGCCTAATTGCGGTGAAATTAGAGCCACTTTATGAGCAAGTGTGTTGAAAAATACTTAATTAACTAAGACTACAAATATATACACTTAAACCAAAAATTACTCACTACCTAAACCTAAAAATATACTAAACTAAAATATGGCGTCGAAAAACTCCTCCACATCGTTGTCCACTGGTAATGTGCCCAAAAGACTGGCAGCATTGCCACGTTGTATGGCAATGCTTATTCTCTGACCAAGGTAAAAGCCAGTAATAATGAATAAGGAGTAATTTTGAAAAACTAATAATGAAAACTTAAAATTTAGATTATTAGGTATATATGCCAAGTTTCAAATACACACATCAACACGGTTTAGGGATAAGCAAGAATAAACAAGCACACAGCACATGAGGTGTTTACAACGAAGAATAACGTTGACTCGAACTCATACTCAAAACTCACAAGTGTTAACGTGCTTTGTTGTTCTGTGGTCGCACTGTGTAGCTAATCTGTGGTGTGTGCTAATGTGCTAGCACATCAAAATAAAAAGAGCGAGTGACTCTTTCTATCGAAGTGAGTCACTACAAGTGTGCTAGCACACGTGCTGAGTTACCCAACACTACTCTCCGCTACTTCACCTGTGGCACGATAGCGTGTCCACAATCTTGAAATTACATTTTGGTGGGTCCCTATGGCCTCAGCAACATTACGCTGAACAGACCCAGCTTCCAGCATTCCCACAGCTCGTAACATCTCCGCCCTCGTCAAATGTTGGCGTTGCATGGCTACAATACCTCAATTTTAACTTTATCTTTCGTTTAAAAATGAAAAAAAACTGCAACTAAACGTAATTCGTATTGTTTTCTAAATTTCGCACAAATGAAAATTCCCTCTCCTACACATCAAGACATTTTTATGCCACCGAAACAAAAGAATTTTCAAAAATTTGAATTTGGAATTAGTCTGAGATAAATTACAAACAAATCGGTGTATAAAAGATTCCAATGCGGCCAGTACTTTTCGAGTTATTTAATTGAGTATGAAATATCCCTAGACCGTGTTGATGTGTTTATATAATCCCAACAAAATTCCACCTTTTTACCTCCTTATTGGGAGAATTTCCAAAAACCAATAAATATATGAATTCTTTCTATCAACCACACACGCGAAATAAAAAATTTACTATTTAATCTTTAATTTCACGTGTCACAATTAAAAGCGTAGAAATTTCACACAAACTTTCAACCCCCTTATTACACCCTTACGGGTGGAATTGCCAAAAACACATAAATACATGAATTCTTTTTATCAATCAAGAGCGTAAATGTAAAATAAGACGTCCAATTACAAACTGTAGAAATTTCATACTTACTTTCGACCCGTGGAATTTCCAAAAATCCATTCAAAACACGCACTTACGACACTTGAGGAATCTCCATGCCAAAATCTTTATACGTCAAGCGGTTTTCGATATTTCGTGATAGGTGAATGAGTGAACTTTCGCTTTTTAGGCTTCTGTACCCGAAGGGTAAAAACGGGACCCTATTACTAAGACGCCGCGGTCCGTCTGTCTGTCTGTCAGTGAAATTTTCACAGATGATGTATTTCTGTTGCCGCTATAACAACAAATACTAAAAACAGAATAAAATAAATATTGAAGTGGGGCTCCCATACAACAAATGCGATAATGGTACGGAACCCTTCGTACACGAGTCCGACTCGCACTTGGCCGGTTTATTTTTTTGAAGTTGGTAAAAGTATGGCAAAGATGCTGGGGAAATTGGTTAATTCGGGACATACTGCAATGAAAGTAAGAAGTGCTCTATGGGATTTTTGAATGAACTCAGTTTGGGCAGAACAACGTCTGTCGGGTTACCTAGTTTGTCATTGAAAAATAAATGATGAAACTTATTTATTATCTTAAGATTTGGGCATGATTTCACATGATACAACAAGGTTAAGCTTATCATTAGGTAAAAAAATATTATCAATGCAGTTAGGAACTACAATAAAAAGGATTGGAAAGTTCCATTATTTATCAGGCACTAAATCTTTAGGTAATGTATTTTTGTTAACCAAGTTTTTTATAAAGATAAAATGTCAGGTCGTTCTACAGATCTTAAATTAGCATTATTTCTAGACATCTAGATAATTCTAGATCAACAGTTATGTTTTCTTATATGATTTAAAATCTCGCTTCCGATTGAAACGCTTACCATGTGAACCGTCGATATCAAACAATCGACAAGCCTAGTTTTTATATGCATATTGTTGTCTTCGTTTTCTAATAATATCTACTTGACCTGACCTCCAATGATAATAACAAGACTAGATGACATCCCGTTATTTATACAGGGTAAAATGACTGTTGTGTGTAACCCACAGGTGTGACCACTGCGTTAGTACAGTGGGTAATAGCTGTTACCTGACCCACCCTAAAAACTAACGTAACGTCGTCGTCGTCTTGTCGTCGTCGTCGTGACGTCGTTAGTTAGGTTTAAAAGAAGATGTAGTGACTAAAATTGAAAAGAGTATGTTAAGATGGTTTGGCCATGTTGAGAGGATGAATGATAGGTGACTAACGAAAGGTATTTACAAGGCAGACGTGAATGGAAACGCCGGGAGGGGACGCCCTAGGAAGACATACATAGACCTTATAGGTGATGTTCTTCAGAAAGGCGCAGTACTCATAACCGGCGTGTGTGTATGACAAGATGTATGAATGTGAGTGAAGCAAAAGAAGTATGTAAGGATCGTAGCAGGTGGCGTTCTGTAGTTTCTGCCTACCCCCATGGGAAAAAGGCGTGAGTTTATGTATGTATGAACCAACCTGTAACATTAGGGATTATTCAATTTGTATGAGTTAGTTTTATATATAAGACAGCAGTGGTGGCCCAGTGATAACGGCCGTGACTTACAAGTTGTAGTTTGTGGGTTCGATCCCAGGCAGGCGCTTTACTTTGAGTAAATTATTTCATCACCACTGCTCTCAAAACGGTGAAGGAAAACATCGTGAGGAAACCGGCATTTCCTAGAACCAAAAATTCGAAGATATTTGACATCCACCAACCCGCACTGAGCCCGCGTGGTGTATTACGGCCCACCCCCTCTCACAGAGAGGAGGCCTGTGTCCCAGCATTGGGAACATTAAAAAAGGCTGATGATGATAAACAGTGTAGCCGAGGGCTACATAGATGACTCGATGAGAAATAAAGAAGAAAATAGCTCCCGCATTACAAGGAATATAAATTTGGAGCCAAGTGTTGACTCTCGACCATCTACGAGTACACACGCGTACATTCCACCATCATCGCCGCCGCCGCAGCCGCATCCGTCGCCGCCACCGACTGCAGTAACTCTGTGGTCTCGTTTCTCCTACTTTCACTCAAGAGAGTGAGAGAGAGACTGGTGAAATTGTAAATAATAATAATAACTTTAAAACATTAAAAATACCAACTGGTAACGTAATTATCAGTTTTACAAATTGTTAAAATTTTTCTAACTGCTTTAACAAGTGATATAAGATTTATTCGTTTAAGAAAGTCAGAGTGTTATTTATTTCCTTGCAATTATGTTTTAAATATAATACGTCGTATGACATAAGTGCGCTTTGATAATTCCAGCCTCTGCTTTCTTGTAGCAATATCGCCTCGGCTGTCATTTTCAACTTACCGCACTCATATCATAATGTACTGTAGTGTCATTGCTACTAAAAGTTACTTTAAATATTATATACAAGTAGATCTGGGGGACGACCATAAGCTATTAGAGCAAGGTAATTAGGGTTCCGTAGGCAAATGGCAAAAAAAGGAACCGACAGACAGACATGTGACAACCCAAAGTGGTAAAATGTGTGTCCCCCCCCCCCCCTACCCTGTAACTTCTAAAATAAGAGAATGATAAAACTAAAAAAAATATATGATGTACATTACCATGTAAACTTCCACCGAAAATTAGTTTGAACGAGATCTAGTAAGTACCTAGTTTTTTTTTATTACGTCATAAATCGTAAACCGCAATTTACCAAGTACGGAACCCTTCGTGCGCGAGTCCGACTCGCACTTGGCCGGTTTTTTTTTAATGTGCGTAAGGGTCAGATGTATATGACTTGTATTCATCTCTCCCTTTTTCACAGTCGAACCATTATAGTTTTAACACGTCATGGTCCGTGTATAAGGCTGAGATAAACAAGATACGAGTTCAAATCCTGCGTCGAGGATATTGTTTTTGTACAAGATGCTAGATTGTTATTTA